>CM042848.1:43881413-52986413 GCA_023653725.1 Bungarus multicinctus
TGAGAGCCCTCTCCCTCTGGAACGAATTGCCCCTGGAGATAAGGACCATCCCCGACATGTTGATCTTCCGGCGCACACTAAAAACCCACCTATTCCATCTAGCCGGTCTGGCCTAGAGTTATATAAAGTGGTTATAAATTCGGCTTTTAAATGGTTTTTAACTTTTCTAATTCTCCACTCTTAATCTCTTAAAGCCTATCTATTTAATTCTTTTAATTTATTTTTAAAATTATTATATTGTATTTATATGTTTTTATCTCGTTGTGAACCACCCCGAGTCCTTAGGGAGAGGGGGTGGCATACAATTTGAATAAATAAATAAATAAATCTATGTATAAATTACCATTAGAACTAAAAAGAACAATGAACAATGTGCCATACTTTTAAAGAGATCACTTACTCTGTATCAGCTTTTACAAAATTAAGGCTATAGACTTACCAGTGGTAGTTGCTGTTTTAATGACCTGGCTTATTGATCGGCATGGCATAAAACAGATGACATGTTTCAAATATTTACACTACTTATTCCAATGTACAGGGAAGCAAAATGTCCATCCTACTGATATCTAACTAAACATCTGAAGAATCTCATTGGTTAGCACTTATTCCTTTCTAGGTATTATTTGCCAGCATTTCTAAAATTATTTGAGATTATAGCTACTATGGCTACTTATGGGACCAAGTAAGTTCATGCACTGCATTTACTAAATAAATTTGTTTCAGGTTGCTTGGTGCAATCCTAATAGATACTCTGCATAAAAGCAGAGATTCATTAATCAGAGATGAGATTATAGATAAGAACCTTCACTCATTGGCTAAACAAACATGTTTACTACTACTATTAAGCACTTTTACCTCTGTTTAGAAATTCAGATCCTAACAAAAGTATTAATAGATAGGATGATACCAGCCTGGTGTACATTGACAAATGATTGATAAAGCTTTGTTGGCTAGCGGGGAGAGTGGGGGAATCATTGATCTGAAAGGAGTGCAGTTATAGAATTACAGAAACAAACAACTTGCCGTTACCCAATATTTTCCTTGATAATTTTTTTAGTTGGTGCAATTGCCTGACTAAGGCAAGAGGATTTTTCTAAGGGTTTTAAATATTTCTCAGCCCTAGATGTTTATAATTCTACTAATACTTAAAAAGAAAAACAACAAGTGCGGGAGGATCCCTTACAGGGACGGGCTGAGGGGTTTTCTAGGTTTCTGCAGGATAAAATCGCTCAGATTCGGGACGAGCTGGTCTCCGACTGGGCATCTCCGGGTGGGGGGGGGGGGGTGGATACCGGTGAGGCCAGTTGGGTTGAGTTCGACCCTGTTACTGTAGAAGACGTGGACAGGGTGCTGGGGGGACTGAATGCCACCACCTGTTTGTTGGACCTGTGCCCCTCCTGGTTGGTCTTGGCCACTCGGGAGGTGACACGAGGCTGGTTCCAGGGTATTATAAACGCTTCCTTGAGAGAGGGGCTTTTACCTGCCGCCTTGAAGGAGGCGGTGGTGCGGCCCCTCCTCAAGAAACCGTCCCTGGACCCAGCATTGTTATCAAATTACCGTCCTGTCTCCAACCTTCGCTTTGTTGCGAAGGTTGTAGAGAGTGTGGTGGCCCGTCAGCTTCCCCGGTTCCTGGATGAAGCGAGTTATCTTGACCCCCTCCAATCAGGCTTCAGGCCCGGGCATAGCACGGAGACGGCGTTGGTCGCGTTGGTTGATGATCTCTGGAGGGCTCGGGACAGAGGTTGTTCCTCTGTCCTGGTCCTGTTAGATCTCTCGGCGGCTTTTGATACTGTCGACCACAGTATCTTATTGCAGCGGTTGGAGGGTTGGAGGCATCGTATTACGGTGGTTCTCCTCCTTCCTCTCCGACCGCTCGCAATTTGTGTTGACGGGGGGGCAGAGATCGTCCCCAAGGCCCCTGCTTTGTGGGGTGCCTCAGGGGTCGGTGCTCTCGCCCCTGCTGTTCAACATTTATGTAAAGCCGCTGGGTGAGATCATCCGTGGCTTTGGGGTGGAGTTCCATCAGTACGCTGATGATACTCAGCTGTACATCTCCACCCCGGGCCACCCCACGAAGCCGTCGAAGTGATGTCCCGGTGCCTGGAGGCCGTACGGGGTTGGATGGGTCGTAACAGGCTTCGTCTCAACCCGGCCAAAACCGAGTGGCTGTGGTTTCCTGCGCCCAGATACAGCCAGCTTATTCCTTCGCTGGCCGTGGGGGGAGAGGTTTTGACCCCCGTGGAAAGGGCGCGCAACTTGGGTGTCCTCCTGGATGTGCGGCTGTCTTTGGAAGAACATATCGCAGCTGTCGCCAGGGGGGCTTTTCATCAGATTCGTCTGATTTACCAGTTGCGGCCCTTTCTGGATCTGGGCGCACTTTGCACAGTCACTTCCGCCCTCGTTATCTCCCGCTTGGATTATTGCAATGCTCTCTACATGGGGCTCCCCTTGAAGAGTCTCCGGAGGTTGCAGTTAGTCCAAAATGCAGCCGCGCGGGTGATCGTGGGGCGCCCCTCGAGGCGCACACGTAACACCACTTCTCCGCAGGCTGCATTGGCTTCCTGTGGCCTTCCGGATTCGATTCAAGGTGGTACTGATGGTATTTAAAGTGCTCCATGGCTCGGGACCTGGGTACTTATGGGACCGCCTGCTGCCATCAACAACCTCCCACCGCCCAGTACGCTCCCACAGGGTCGCCCTCCTTGGGGTACCGCCACCTGATCGTTGTCGGCTGGCGGCCCCGAGGGTGCGTGCTTTCTCTGTGGGAGCGCCCTCCCTGTGGAATGATCTCCCCCCGGAGATACGAGCCATGACAGATATCCTCTCCTTCCGGCGCGCAGTTAAGACCCTACTTTTTAAACAGGCTGGCCTGGCCCAGTAAGGGTTTAAGGGGTTTTAAGTAAATAGGGTTTTTAAATTTTAACTTATTTTAAAATTTTTGGGATGCAGCCATACTCATGTTTAATTCGGTTTTAAATTCTATTTAATTGTATATCTCTGTATTTTATGTATTTATTAGGCTGTACACCGCCCCGAGTCCCTTTTCGGAGAGGGAGCGGTATAGAAATACGATTATAAATAAATAAAATAAATAAGCCTTATTCATTCTTCCATGATTGACAATAATCTTCTACTGCATCTTAGGTAGGCTAATACAGCAGCAGTGGACAACCAAGCACATAAATGTGCAGTAGTGCAGGTCATTTCTTTCTACAACAATGATGAGTTCTATAAATCTGAGGCGTTATGCTATTCTACCCATCTGGACTTGTTGAGTAGGTCTGTCTGTTACCATGTGATAAGATTGTTTATCCTGTATTTTGTAAAGACAGGCCTGAAAAAATATCAATATAGAGGCCAAATCAAAGTAAAAAAAGGAATAAAACCTCATAGAACCATACGCTTGATGCAATAAACTTCAATTTAGCAAACAAAAATATATACAACTAATGAGATTTGGCTTCAAAACCCATTACACTGAATTATAGTCAATATTATAGAACAAATTTCTTCTGCTATGACTCCATTTGTTTCATTGTTTATACATAAAGATTTCATAAGCTTCTTTTTAATGAATCTTCAACTGGCTGAATAAAAGCAATGTTCCAGCTGGATGAAAATCTGCAAATCTGTTTAACCAGAAACAAGCAATACAAAACAAAAACTGCAACCTACTGCCTAATTCAACAAGATTTAGCATAAGAAGGGATAAATGCTTAGGATTTTGAATGCAAGGAATATACCATAATTGAAGGGAGATGATGGTACTCAATGGAATTCAGAGGTTTCATGAATTTCTTAAAAAGAAAACTACATGTACCTGTAGTTGCAAAATAATTCATTCAATTTCTTTACTATTCCAGATTTTCCTTCTTTGTCTTCCAATGACCTTACTTCTTAGGCATTGTTTGTATGAACTAAATATTAACAATAATATCTTCTTCAAAGCCCTTTTTTGAACCTTTGCTGTCTGCTTGCAGGTTTTATAAACCTTTCCTTTTTTTTCTTTTCCTCCCCTTTTCCAGCAAGATTTCAATTTTGTGATCTGGCTTCCCCTTTTTTAATAGTTCCCAACACTGATTGTCTGTGAAATGAATTTTAGCTCTGCTGCTATTACTGTGGTTTTAAAGGTCTTCCAGACTAGATAAATTTGACACTTCGCTTTCTTTTTTTGTTTCTTTTTTTACCGGTGCTCTTATTCTGAAGACAAGTTTTTATTGGATTTTCCAGACAAAAATAATTTATATATAAATTATATAGTGAGGTAGCTACTGTTTCCAATCCGTTCAATACCTCTAGCCTAGACAGTTAGGATTAATCTGACAGCCATCTACCTTCTGGTCAGCTCCAACTGTTCTTGGAAAAGAGTCTTTTTGAAAAAGATATTTTACACTGTGCTAGCCAATTTATAGTAATGAGATATGTGAAGGAGTGGCATGCATCTTCCTTGTAGTTCTCTGAATCCATATTGCAATCTGACAATTATGAGTCAAGTACCCTTTAATAACAGAACCATAATTCAGGGATACATCATTTTCATGTCCAATTAAGAGATAAGATGATAAAATTCTGCATTTAAAAGACACTAAATATTATATCCTGAGATAAAACCAACAACAAAACTTGTATCAATAAGAGTAGATAACAGTAAATATTGGGTAGATGCTCTTGTTGTTTAGGTGTTTAATAGCTACCAACTTTCCATGATCTAATGGACATTAGTTTACCTGAATTGTCTCTCAGTAGTTGCTTCTGTAAATTTTCATAATTCTATTCCAGGGGTGGGATTCTATCTGGTCGGATTGGTTCTATAGAACTGGTTGTTATGATTCTGCGCAATTCAGAGAACCGGCAAATCACACCACTGGCTGGCCTCACCTCTCCCCTCCCTGCCCAGTTACTCCTTACCTTGCATGTACACCATCCAACTTGCCTGTATTGTGCCTTCACCTAATTTTTGGTAAGTTGCTATTTTCCCTTTTTCCCCCGATGATCAGCTGTTCCTATGATCAGCTGTGCTGGCGGATTTGGATTAGCTAGAAAGGTTGGATTTCTTGCTTTCTAGCTAATTTAAATTACTGTGGTACTGCTTTGCCTTCACCCAGGAGGCTTCAGTGAGGCCCAATCAGAGGTGGTATTCAGGGAGTTGGTGGGGGGCAGAAGTGGCCTGAGAGCAGAGCTGAACCTTCCTTTGGACTGAAGCTTCTATTTTTCAGTGCAGACTCAGGTAGAAAATTGCAGAAAGGTAGATCTGTGAGTGAATCTGTGATTCTGTGAGCAATTCAATCTGCCTGCCTGTTTGCCTGATTGTGGGTAAAAGTTGTTCCTTTTTATAAAAAATTCAATATTTACATAAATATTTACAATATTTACATACAAACCATGTCCAGCCAGTCATATGACCACCAAGCTATGTCCAGTCAGCAAGCCACGTCCATCCAGTTACATGACCACCAAGCCATACCTACAAATTAGGCCACACCCACAGAACCGGTTGTTAAGAAATGTGAATCCCACTCCTGTTCTATTCTATTCTATTCTATTCTATTCTATTCTATTGTCCAAAGTCAAGTATGGTTATTCATTAAATTAGCCCAATGGTTTTCACATTTCTGCACAATCCTAAAAAAGAAAACTCCACTGCTTTAAATAATCCATTCATTAAAGTTAATGCAACTCATAATGCAATTGTATTTTTTTTTCAACTGTGAAAAATTGTGGGGAAAAAAGTTTATTGCCTCACAGATAAGTGGTATACAACTCCTTAAATATTTCTTCCAAATAATTTTCAGGGTAGGCACAGCTGTGATAGGCATTTATATTATGATCTACAAACTGCATACCCTTATAGATACCTGAAAGGGCATAGCAGAATGGCTGGGAGAAGAATATCATTACTGGCCATGTATGTATTGCACTATCAATGTAAATTGATTTTGTGATTTGGATGAATGTATGACATTTATCTATTATTGGGAAAGAGCTTCTTCTATTCCATTACCAAATGACTTTCTCATTCCCCAAACAATTAATGTAAGAATTAACATTTATTATAAGTTCATATTATCCACACATTAGTGGAATGAAGGCCAGAAATGGACTCTTTTACAGCCTCCGAAGAGCCTCCAGAGTCCAGCGAGGGAAAAAAATGGGCCTCCCGGAAAGCATCTAGAGCCCGGGAATGGCAAAAAATGGGCCTCCCAGAAGTTCCGGAAGGCTTCCAGGGAGACTCCAGAGCCCGTGAAACACATTTTTGCCCTCCTAAAGGTTCAAGGAAAACTTCCAGAGCCTGGGGAAGGCAAAAAATGGGCCTCCCAGAAGTTCCAGAAGGCTGGAAATGGGCCATTTTCCAGCCTCTTGGAGAGCCTCCAGAGCCCAGGGAGGCCATTTTTTTAAAAAATAAAGTTTTATTTGAGTTTTCATACACACACAAAAAAAAAACCCAATACAATTAAAACATCTTTTTTGAGAATAGCACGGTCCCAGGTTATCACTTCTCTATAAAGACACAAACTCGATTTCATATTCATCTTTATATTCTATTCCATATTTTCTTACTATATTAACTTTTTCTTCACAACTTTAATTTACTCAATATTCTTAATTATCACATATCTAAATCCAATTATATGTCTTTTTCTAAATTCCAATGTCTTTCTACTCATTGTATTTATACTTTATCTGCCTGTTTAAATTTCATATCATCTTTTACCAATAAACAAATTTTAAAATATGACATCTTTATACTTCATAAAATAAACACTATATTCTTTAAACAAAAATATATATAACAATAGTAGATAAGATACTCATTCCCCTCCAATTTGATTCTATCATCAATATCAGTTTATTTCCAATTATCTCATATCCAAATTCAATTATATGTCTTTTTGCAAATCTTAATATCTTTCTATTCATCACATTTACATTTTTATCTGTCCTGTTTCAATTTCATATTGTCTTTTCTCATTAGACAAATTTTCCCCTGTAATTACTAATTGGAGTATGATATCTTTATATCTTTAAATTTTATCCATTCAACTATTATTTAAACTTCAATTTATGCCTTTAGAGTTATAACATTCTGTATAATACATAATTTCCAATCGAATTTGCTTGGTACATTCTTAAAATACACACTATGTTCTTTAAACTAAAGAAATATATATATATATATATATATAAATAAATAATAGATACAACACTCATTCCCTTCCAATTCAATTCTATTAATATCAATTACAGTCATATTTCCTTGGGAACACTTATAAGCAATTATCTCATATCTAAAATCAATTTTATTTATACTTTTATGTATAAACTTTTCATGGTTAATCAAAGTTTTCCTCTCCTTTTCTAATTCCACTCTTTCGTATTCCATTTACTTATTAACGAACATTCCATTGCATTACAATAAATATTTTATCCATCATTTTAATCACACATTTTCTCATATTTTCTAAAAATTTATTTCTATTTCTAACATAATAGTACTACTATATGTACCTTTGCAGAATCCTTTTTTCAATTAAATTCTTACCCATTATCTCTAAATAGGCTTATTATGCCAATTCTTATGCCCTTTCCCTGTTTCTCTATATCCTGTTTCTGTCTTTTATAGCTTCTTTCTCTTTCCTTCTTCCCCCCATCTTGTCCCTCTCTTTTTTGCCCCTGTGTCTCTCTACTTCTAATTCTCTCTTCTGTAATCCTCTCTTCTATTGCTTAGTATTGTAATTATTTTTCAAACTATTCTTTTTTTTTGGTTGTTTTTTTAAGTCCTAAACTTTCCACTCTCTTTCCCAACTTTCCCTTTTTTTCCTCACACAAGGTTACTTGATCATTAAAGATGGCTTCTTCTTTGTCCTGATCTTCTTGCTGCACAAGTATTTTTTGTTGTTTCTCATAGTTCAGGATCTCCGTTTCTAAAAATTGAAATACAAAGCCAATAGAACCCCTTCCTTCTAATGCATCTTCTTTGTATTTTTTAAGTTCCATTTTCAGTATTTCCCAAAATGTTGCCATTTTAAACACTTTTAAACAACCATCCAATTAATTTTAATCATTTAAATCCAATAGCCAAAAATGCAAAAATGCAAAAATCACCAAATAATCCAAATAATCCAAAACTGTTTCTTCTTGCTTCTTTTTTCACTTTCTCTTCCTGAGGGCTCTATTATTTTGTTGCAAAGTTTCAGTTAGAATGTATCTTTTAGGAATCTTGTTAAAGTTTTGCTGTGAGTTGTTTTTAATTCCAGGCAGTCTCCTCCATTTTCCAGATCCCGCCTTATTCTTATTCTTGCTTTTTCTCTTTTTCCTTCTTTTAAATATTTAAGTATCCAAGAATCTTTATCTTTTATCCCTTTGTCATTTTATTTCCAGCTTAATTGCCTATTATTGTCAAAGCGGATGTTTTTCCCCACTTTCTCTTAACTGTCAGTATAGGGAAAGGAGGGAGAGAAAAAAAAAAACCAAATCATTTCCCTTTCGTTTCTCCTTTGCTGCTTCCGAATCTTCCTTGGGAACAAGTTAATTTTTTATAGTTAAAATTCCAGGGTATCTTACGTTCTTGTTTTTCAATTCAACCCGGTCAGCCAAAACTTTCTCTTCTTATCTTCCTCCTGCACTTTCTTTTCCAGTTGAGCTTTGTAGTGGCCATTCCTAGCCACCGCTACAACCACCTTCGGGAAAGGGAGAAAAGATCAGCTGGGGAGGGAAGATGCGGCTCTCCTCGACCCTGCTGACAGTCTCCCCCTTCTTCATCACCTCTACGGGGTGGCTTAGCCCCGAAACCAGCCAGCTCGGGGTGCTCCAGCAGTGAGCACAGCTAGAAACCGTGCATGATCGCGGATTCCTGACTGTCTCCGAAGAAGCTCAAACAGGAAGTCTCCCCAGGGAGGCCATTTTTGTCCTCCCAGAGGCTCAAGGAAAACCTCCAGAGCCTAGGGAGAGCAAAAAACAGGCCTCTTGGAAGTTCTGGAAGGCCTTCAGAGAGCCTCCAGAGCCCGGGAAGCACATTTTTACCCTCCCATAGGCTCAAGGAAAGCTTCCAGAGCCCATGGAGAGCAAAAAAATAGGCTTTCCAAGTTCCAGAAGGCCTCCAGAGAGTGTCTGGAGCCCTTGGAAGTCATTTTTGCCCTCCCAGAGGCCCTAGGAAAACCTCCAGAGCCCAGGGAATGTGAAAATGCTCCCCCTGGTGGCCCATTTTCATTCCCAGGCTAGGTGGTTCAAGAGGCAGGCAAGGCCACATCCACCATAGCCATGCCTCCCAGCAATCAGGCAGAGAACCAGTTGCTAATTTTTTTGAAATCCACCCCTAATTAAAAGTATGGGCAAAACTAAGCTTGACTTGATCAACAGAGAATCAATTTGAACCAAAGCTTTTGCATTTTTTTAAAAAATATGAACAATTATTTACTGATAGAATTCAAATGTTATTTTATTAAAAGTTATGAGTGCCCAGTTGGCACTTCTATAGGAACAAGAATTTAAAAGCATTCAAAATGACAATTGAAAGTTTCCACTCAAGATGCTGTATTTGACATCTAGACTAGTTATTCTTTTCTCAGTGTAAAACTGTAGCATTCAAAATAAGAATATATTAGAAAGGAAACCTATAATCTTGGTAAATCTTGAAACACAGTCCAACTAACTTAGTCTAACTGAACTTCTTACTGAAAGCTTGATTTGGGACAATCAAATGCAAATATGACTACTTGTGTTAATGGAATATTCAGATGCATTTCTGTAAAAGAGTGCAAGTAAGAAAAAATGAAGTTTTAAATAAGAGGAGTATTACAAAATATAGAGGAGGAAGGGAAGTTATATTATACACACATATTTCAGGTCAGGACCTGGAGAGAATCTCTTGCTAGCTGCTAAAATGGAAAAGCTGCATATATTGTTTTTAGTTGGTAAAATTATTAACAACCTTGAGCTATTTGTTATTTATTGTAAGGCAACTTATTGCCCAGAAACGTTTGAATAAAAAAAAAATCTGTTTTATTTAAACTAATATCTGAATGTTTGCATCTTCCTGATATGCACCAAAAGTGAAGGGAATGATCAGCATCTGAAACTAACATGACAACCTAGAAATGATGATAGGTATATAGTAACATTAAAAGTTTTGTCAAATTCCCAGCCCACGGGCCGAATGCGTCACATGCTGATCACACCCGGTTTAGCAAAGGGGGAAAAAGTCCCGATACATCACGTGACACCGCCATTACACCATGAGTTTGACATCCCTGTTATATACTGCACAAAGTTATATTCATAAACCATGACGTTTGATGCACATTCAAAACTCACATTGTTTCTGTGATGATGTCATCAAGCACGTGTTGTTATTTTCCCCCTCTAGCTCTCTCAGTCTTTAGAACATCTAAAGTTATATGCTTTGATATGTATCAGAGCAGCCAAGCTTTTTTCAGTACAAGGCCTCTGAATAATGTGCTAAGAAGGAAACACTTAAAAAAAAAAAATCAGCAAAGCAGGACAAATAGTTTTTTCACATTAAAAAGTACACTTCACTGGCAATTTCAGAGGACTCTGGGGATCTTATTCAAGGCTTTGGGAAATTGCATTCAACCCCAAGCGTATATGGGGTTGTATATGGAAAAATATATTTTTCAGAAAGCTTTTGTTAAAGTAGTTTATCAATTATTCACATGCTTTTGTACTGACTTTCCTGATTATGTAATACTTTTTGTTATGTTTGAATGCACACCAAAGCAACTTTTGCTTTGATGGAGTCCTGATGTATTTCTTTTACCTAAAAAAATCATATTTGTGCTTGCCACTCAAGCCTTCATTTAGTAAGGATGAACACAGGACAGCTAAAATAATGGAGACCCATATTATTGATGGGAATGAAAAACATCTAGAAAATGCAGGGCTTCTGACACCTCTAGTACATCAAATCCAAAACTGACATCTAATCATAAAATAGGAAGTTTTGAAAAATATGCTAAAACATTGATGGTAAGTAATTATTTGGAGCTAATTAACTTAAGTAAAAAATTGTATTTCAATGGCATTTGGATGCTTAAATTCTTAGAAGTATAAGTGAAGCAGGGTTAAATTTCTTACTGTTAAATAATATATGTTAATATTGCTATTTTATTTACTTAATTATTTATTTACCACCTTTCTACATTGCCCATCTCAGCTTAGTGAATCTGGGTTGTTTACAATACAAAAGTAAATGAAAAGGTATTATCAAGGGATAATAAAAAAAACCTGGAAGTTTCATACAACTCATATAACATTTTACTTTGTGAGTTTTCCATACTATAATAATAATAATAATAATAATAATAATAATAATAATAATAATAATAATAATAATTTTCCATACAAAGTCTATCTATGATTACTCAGCATTAATTTTATGCAATGGTATTTATTCCCAAATAAATGTGTAGATTACTGCATTGATAGAAGCAGGTGAAGCTAGGCAGAATCACATCTGATACCTGTACAATTAGCACAGGGCCCTCCCAAGGCTGTGTGCTTTCTCCATTTCTCTTCTCCCTATATACCAATGACTCCATCTCAAATGATCCATCTGTTAAAATACTGAAGTTTGCTGATGACACAACAGTGATTGATCTCATTTGAGACAAGGACGAATCCACATACAGACAGGAGGTTGTACAACTTGCCTCGTGGTGTAACCGGAACAATCTGGAACTGAACACACTCAAAACATAGAAATGGTGGTAGACTTTAGAAGAAACCCTCCCATACTACCACCTCTTACAATACTAGACAACACAGTATCAACAGTAGAGACCTTCAAATTTCTAGGTTCTACTATATCACATGACCTAAAATGGTCACCTAACATCAAAAACATCATCAAAAAAGCACTACAAAGAATGCTCTTTCTGCACCAACTCAGAAAGTTCAAACTGCCAAGAAGCTGCAGATACAGTTCTACAGAGGAATTATTGAGTCTATCATCTGCACCTCTATAACTGTATGATTTGGTTCTGCAACCCAACAGGACAGGCACAGACTTCAGAGGATAATTAGCACTGCAGAAAAAACAATTGCTACCAACCTCCCTTCCATCGAGGACTTGTATACTGCACAAGTCAAAAAGAGGGCTGTGAAAATATTTACAGACCCTTCACATCCCGGACATAAACTGTTTCAATTCCTTCCCTCAAAATGACACTATAGAGCACTGCACACCAGAACAACTAGACACAAGAACAGTTTTTTCCCAAATGCCATCACTGTGCTAAACAAATAATTCCCTCAACACTGTCCAACTATTTACAAAACCTGCACTACTTTAAATATCAATATTCCAGGGCAGGCTTCTATACATTTCTGTGAACACCTGACATTTTGCATGTTATCCATAATTTATCAACAATGTGGATAAGCCCAAATGTTGCATCTATATTATTGATAACATGCATATACACATACATAAAAGTGGTTTCCCTTCCCTCACCTTTTTGATATTGGTCATTTTTTGTTTTCCTTTAGGTTCAGTGGGTCTTGTCTGTCTTCAGTGATCATGGATAACTACTACTTGAGAAAAATACCTGAAGGCTATATTCTTCCATTAAAACTGGCAGATATTGGTCTTTATTTGCAAATCATACAAGTTCCTCATGCAGTGAATTTCAGATCATTCTGCCATGCTTGTCTCCTCACTGAAGTTGGAATTTGGCAAACCAAAGTAGCAGCTTACTTTCTGCAAAAGAAATTTAAGTTCCTGTATGAATATGTATTAGTAAGAATACCAACCGCATGGGCTATTTAACTAAGAATTAATACAAGTGGTGTTTTCTTATGAGGTCATGGTATCCAATTATGGGGCAGTCTCAGTAACTGTTGCATGTTCTTCTCAAGTACATTACAGTCTGATAAAGTGCTCTATGGTTAACATTATACTCCTTTCATGTTATGAGTAATTCTATGAAGAAATGCTGTTTTATTATTTTAATGGGGCATAAATAAATGCTACTGTACAATGGGTGACCAGCAGCTATAAGGAAAAAGCATGTAAGTGGGAAAGCACTATTCAGAAACTCACTTTTTTATTTTCAGGTAAAGAACAAAAACTTCTATTTGAATCTCTGGAAAGTACTGTAGTAGGGTGGGTTAAGATTAAGATATGAGATTGAGAACAACGAACACTTAATGGTTTTCACATTCCATTTAAAGGGTTTTATTCCCAAGAAGTAAAATAGTGGATCATCTGCCCTGTGGGACCCTTTGAGAGAAATACTGAGGCAAGTCAAATGCAATATTGCATGTTAATTCTCCTGACTGCCAGCAGTTTGATTCTCACCGGCTCAAGGTTGACTCAGTCTTCCATCCTTTCAAAGTCAGTAAAATGAGAACCCAGATTGTTGGGGGCAATATGCTGACTTTGTAAAGCAGTCAGAGAGGGCTGTAAAGCACTGTAAAGCAGTATATAAGTCTAGGTGCTTTTGCTATTGCTAATACCGGTACCCAAATTATACATTTATTTACTTATGCACATATTGATATAACTCATACTCTATAAATTCTGGAGGGAGGGAGGGATCTTTTTGTCTCATGGGTCAAACAGTTTCCAAATGTGCATTTGTTTGCTTGCTTGCTTTTTAATACTGTAGCTCATTTATATATTTTCCCTGATGTTTGGGGGGGAAAAGATTACACTCTGTCATTATTAGTTGCTTGAACTGTCTAAAGCAATTATTGTCATCATAAGTAGTTTGACACATTGTCTCACCATACATCTAGGACTACCAGATGAATTGAATCAATTACAAAGAGATGAATGGACCATTGGAGAATATGCAGGACAAGATTGGGGATGGATCATTCTGGAATTGTGGTCCCGAGGGTGGATCATCAACTTAATAGCAATAATAATTTTTACTACATGTTTTCTCACATCATTCTTATAAGTTCGCTATTTACAATTCTTCATTTGAATTATTTTGTTATTACTGACTCTTCTCCCCGCAAAGATTTTTTACTTTCATATTTGTCTCAGTCAGTCCACACATTAAATATACTTTGGTCTATTACAATAAAACTGATTTTTTAAAAATCAATATTATATTTCAAGAGTACAATTTCATAACTTCAGCTGAAGTTCAAGATCAGTTGTGGTGATTTTAGCCCCCCTGTGTTTTTCCACATTAGAAAATCAACCGTATCTAACTTCTGGAAAGCTATACAAATAAGCTATAGTCACATTCCTCTGGAATCAATGGTACATAGCTTTTATATTAAAATGTGCAGTGGCTCCACCACAGAACATTTCTATTAATGTTCTGAAATACAGCTATATGCCAATTTCAAAGCACTCCTTTGCTATAATGTGCACTCCTAAAATTCCTCTTTCAAAAAGGTTATACCATTCATGTATTTCAGTTTAAGGGCAGATGAAACTCTTCAAATGGTATTACATTCACAAATCCTCTACTTTCATAAAATGAATGAAACAGCTGTCAGAAATTTAAGTAACGGGAATGGTGCTAATGTTGGTGATTGTGTTTGTTATTTGTTTTGCTTCTTTCTTTGGATGAAAATCTTTGGTTTTGTTTTTTTTAAAATCTGGCAGTCAGATAAATATAGAGAGCACTGAGAAACCTGTTAAATTGCAGGTGTGAACCTTAAGTGAATGCATGATGTGTGTTAATTTGATTCAGTCACTTCCATTTCAATTCAGCTTCCTTTTAAGGAGAAAATGATATTTAAAGCAAGCTCTCTCTCTTAGGAAGTGTTATCTTTCCAATTAAACATTGTGAAATGTACTTATTTCATTTGGAGCCACTACTTATTAGACAACCTCACAAAGTTTTAAAGTCACTAACTAATTTACACATGAAAAACTGTGAAGTACGTTTCTCTTAAATGTTGTGAATTATAATGATTGGTCTTCTTTTTCCATTCTTTTTCTCCAGCCTCATCCCCAATTCCCAAATGTGGAATCTGTGGACTGAAGAGACATTGCTAATTCATCCTCTATTCAATCTCTACAGAAATTTGAAACATCTTTCAATGTTATTTAATAGAAAAAGGTTGTACCTTTGCTGTTGGCTTCATCCAGCTTAGGATGCCTCATTGACTCAGTGTGGAAGGTTGTCATAAAATTGTCATGCATTAGCTGAATTTAATTAATGTTTAGAATACTTTAGTATGAGAAGAGTAATGACATGCCAAAGAGTAGAGTTTAACTAATGCAAATGTTAGTGTCCATGAAGTAATTGACATAAAAGAAATTGTACATATGCTGGTAACTGTGACTGGAGAAATCTCTGAAAAAGGACGGAGTTAGCCTATGCAGCATCTGGGCAGTTTGTTTAACATATGTGTAGAAATTATCTCCAGTGCCTATCAGTTGTGTAAGGTTTTAAAGGTATACTATAGAGCAGCGGTTGCCAGCCATGCACCCACATGCAGGCAGGCAAGGAAAGGGAGACGGAGCCATGTGCAGCTCTTCGCTTTTCCAGCCCTCGCTGCCTCTCCCAACATTGAAGCCTCAGAGATGCAGGCAAAGCCGCCGCAGTGGTAGTGCCCTGAGTTTCTTGCTTCTCCACTACTGCCTCTTTCTCCTCCAGCACCTCCTTCTCTGGGTAGAGAAATTCTGAACTAACCGAGCATACTAAGGCAACTCAGGCACTACAGTTGCGGTGGCTTTGCCATGCTGCGCGTAGAAACTGCTGGTGCTGAGCAAGCCCATGCCCATGCCACCCACCTCGCCTGGGCTGAAGATGGAGTAGGGCACCAGCAGGTACCCGGTGGGTGAGGAGTCCAAGGCTGGGGTTGCCTTGGACTGCACGAGGTTGGGAATCCCAGGCTGGTGCCCAAGCAGGATCAGAACCAAATAGCCAATCACAGAGGCCATCCGCGATTAGGAATTCCCAAAAGCAGGGGGGAGGTGTAAGAGAGAAAGAAGATGAAAAGAGAGGAGGTGGGAAGAGGGTGGTCGGCCTGGGGCGCACCGAGAGCAGAAGTGCGTGGAGGAGCCCAGCCCCAGTCTGGCTCTGTGAGAGGAGCAAAGATACCAAAGAGCGTCTGACACCAAGACCAGAAAGAAACTCTGTGTGTCTCCCGATTGGTGACAAGTGTGGGAGCACTTAAGGCCAGGTGACTCCGAGGGAGAGTAAAGTGAAGGAAATGGAGCCTCCTCCAAAGGGTCGCTGGGCCTGGCACCATTCCAGTTCAGGTGCCTCGTGGTTAGGAGAAAGTCCATCTCCACCAAGCACCAGCAATTACCAGCGAGGGCATTGCCGAGGGGACGCCGTGTAATGTGGATGGCTGAAAAGAGGCCCAGAAGCAGCAGGAAGAGAATTGAGTGGGGGGAGGCTCCCCAGGCTAAGTAAGTGTGGGAGAGAAGTGGGGAGGGGGCAAAGCAAGGGGCTCCTCTCCACCACCCCCTTCCTTCAGAGGGAAAGGCAAATGCTGCCTGGTCGAAAGGGCACCCAGCCACTGATGTTATTTCCTTTCAATTCACTAATAAAATCCCCTCCCACCATTTCGAGGCTTATTCAAACACCAGTCCTGGCTGACTTTTGACTATTAAAAACAGACTGGTGGAGACTCCTGCTAATACGAAAGATGCTGTCTCTCTCCCCCCTCCCAAATAATCACTGGCTGTGGCTGGGATTGGCAGCAAAGTGCCCCCAAGGACACGTTTCTTTGCCTGTCTCCAGTGAGGCTGGAAAAAACCCCTCCTCAGCTTTTCCTCGGCTAAGTACTCTCAATCCTCCACCTGGGGTCTGAAAAGAGCTCCCACTTTCTCCCCCTTCCCTTCCCCCAATTAATCACTGAGGGTGGCAGTACTTCTGTAGGCAGATGCCTTCTGAGAAACCCCTGGAATGGCGGCCAAGGGGTGCTGTCCCCCAAGGACAGCAAAGCCCCCTTTCTGCCTCTGCTTCTCCCAGCGGCACTTGACCTGAGGCCCCTCAGCTCCACTTTTCTGTCTCTTTCGAAGGTGCAGGTGGGGGGAGGCTTCCAGCCCAGAATGTTTTATTTTGTTATCATTAAGCATTTATGTTTTTGTTATAATTAAATAACAAGCACAAAACCGAAAGCACCAGCCTGAAGATGGCAAGTGAGAACTTGTCGAAACATTGCCCAGATAGTCTCAATCTTACATGGGAAAAGACCTGAACCCACCAAGACCTGCATACCTGTACCCGTGAAATAATATAAATAAATTTATATTTAACATAATTTTTTATATTAAATATATTAGCTTTTTAAAAAAAATTATATTAGTGGTCCTCGGGATTTAAAAGTATGAGTTTGGTGGTTCCTGAAGTTCAAAAGGTTGGCAACCCCTGCTATAGAGGAGTACTTCCAAAAGGAAAAATAACAAGAGGGAATATAGAAACTACAGGATTATTATTTTTTGTACATTTTCCTGTAAAGATATTTAATAGAATTCTGCTCTACAGGATACAATTAATAAAAATGAAATTAACAACAGTTTGGAAATGCAGTGTGGTTTTCTATCAGACAATGATGCACGGAGTCTATTTTTGCTCTGTAGCAGGTCATTTAGAAATGTTTGAACTGGAGAAAGAAAGATCTTCTACCTATGTTTATTTAGATAAAGCATATTGTGAAATAAGGTTGAATTATAGAATGTTTTGTGTGAATATGCAATTGTTGTTTGCTAAATGCTGGAAAAGCAACATGATGGGAATAAACTATAAATAAAAGAATGGTTCAGCAATTAGCAAAGATAAGACAAAAATATGTGATATTGACTTAGTTATTTAAAGCATTTGCAAATTTACAGCACATGCTAAATAGATTATATGATGTAATGAGGAATAAAAATCTGAAAAATAATATTTGGAAGACCAAGATAATTCCATTTGATAAGAAAAATTGAATGAATAACTGCAAGCTATAATGAACATTTCAGTGCAGGAGGACTTTAAGGTCCCCATCTCTAACTTTAACTGATTATGTCAGATAAGTTAGAGAAATACATTCCTTGCATTGGTAAAGTTTGGCTAGAAGGACAGATGTACTTACCAAATTTAAGACTGTAAACTCTGAACAAGTTTGAGATATTAATACTGTATGCTTATGTTTGTTTCAACATGTTAACTGTCATATATCAGCAAAATTTATATTAAAAAAGCTATCCACGGCCATAGCAGAACCACTAAGCATAATCTGAAAAATCTTTCAGGACCAGCTCCTTGCCAAAACTATGGCCACAAGCCACGGTCATCCCCATCTTCAAAAAGGGAGACCCCAGCCTAGTTGAAAATTACAGACCAATCTCTTTATGCTGCGTCACCTGTAAAGTCATGGAATCAATTATTAACCAATCCATTATCCTCCACTTAGAGACAAACAATCTACTCAATAATAAACAATTTGGTTTCAGAAAAAAACTATCCTGTAATCTGCAACTCTTACACTGCAAAAACATATGGACTATACAACTCGATCAGGGCAAAACAATAGACGCTATCTACATAGACTTCTGTAAAGCTTTTGATTCAGTGGTACACGACAAACTACTCCTAAAACTAAAATCTTATGGTATCTCTGGACACCTGCATAACTGGATAGAAGCATTCCTGTCAAACAGACAACAAATAGTCAAAATTGGGAGTGTCCTATCAAATTCTGTACCTGTCAACAGTGGTTTCCCCCAAGGCAGTGTTCTAGGACCAACTCTTTTCATACTCTACATAAATGACCTCTGTGATTATATTAAGAGGAACTGCGTTCTTTTCGCTGATGATGTAAAGCTATTCAACACGACTGACAATGCTGCTACCCTTCAAAAAGACCTTGACTATGTATCAGAATGGTCAAACAAATGGCAACTTCAAATTTCAACAAATAAATGCTCTGTCCTACATATTGGCAAAAAAATCAGAAAATAAAATACAGGCTGAATAGTCAAGACCTTGTTGATGATCCAAACTCTGTCAAGGATCAACGTGCCTACCATCTCTGTCCTATTGTTTCTTTTATATTTTATTTTTCTTATATGTATCCATGTATTCATAACTATGTTTTACTTATACCTATTATCTTGTAAGCAATTGACAAATAAATAAATAAAATAAATAAAACTTTAGCAGATATAACTAAAGAAAATTGTCACCATTTTAGTCATTGTTAATGTTAGATCAGTTTCATACCTGATTTATAATTGCAATTTCATCATTCTAAAATACTCTATTAAATACTCTATTCTACGAGGTAGAAATCTCTACTTCCAATATAATTTTTAGAAGAGTTGGAAATATGTTTATCTTCCAGCAGGAAGAGGTTACAATACATTTTCCCCATTTTGCCTTTATTTTGATATTCTCCTTACTATGCAATTTAAATTCTAATAACTATCACCCAGAATAGCTAGAACCGTGGGCAGCATATAACCTATTAATCACATTCTGGGAAGTTGAAATAGAAACCATATTTCCATTTGGTAAAGTATATAATATGTCGTTACACACCATTAAAAAAGATGCAAATAAAAGCTGGATATAATGTCTTTCTTTTTAAAAAAAACACTATACATTCTGCTTTGTCACACATCACATAAATGGTATTGTACTCAGTCTAAAAAAATGCTTCATGTTTATCTCTATTATATTAAAATTTTATCAGCTTTTTCCTGAAAAATTGAAAGCAGCATCATTTAATTAAATTTCTAAGAAATTCAGCTTCCAAAACTTCAAATCAAAACAACTGTTTTGAAACTGAGTGTGCTCCCACCCAGCTTCATGACTTTTTTGTCCTAGTCCAGGGGTATCAAACTCATGTCATCACAGTGGCATCACATAACATATCAGGACTTTTTCCCCCTTCGCTAAACCGGGCATGGGAGTGGCCAGCATGCGATGCATCCAGCCCATGGACTGGGAGTTTGACAGCCCTGTCTTAGTCCCTCATGTGAATTGTGGAAAATGATGTAATGCTTTGCTATATTAACTGAAGACACATGGATACGCAATACACACACACACACACACACACACATTACTCAAATAAATTAGAATTCAGAATGTATTCTGAATTAGGCTATTTCAGGCCTGCTTATCTGAGAGCTATCCAATTTTGCTCCTTTATTTAAAAGCTATAGGCAAATGACAAACAGCTTCATCAGAGTATTATCAAGCATCCCTTCTTGTTTGTCCAGCATCTGAGAATGCTTCCTATTAGTTAAGAAAAGGTGACATCAAGGAAGGCAAATAAAAGAACATGAAGAAGCTTTGTGCCTTTGGACATTTTTTCAAGGTTTTTCTGTTTCCTGACAGCTCCAATACATTAAGGTAGCAGTCATGGTAAAGTTCAAGTATGTCACAGCAGGGCTTTACACCAAGGTACATTTGAAGGGTTGAAAGAGAGAGAGAAGAAAAAAACCTGTCAAACTTGAGCAAACATAGTACATAGCAAAGAATAAAAGCTGGTGATTTCAACAATCTTATCTCTTTAGCTCTTTTATTGGAAAGTATTCCAGGCAGGTTGGTTGCTTTCCAATTAGCTGCATGAGATAACTTCATTACCAAATTTCTTGGCAAATTCTTACAGCCCTAATCAGATGCAAAGTCACCAGTATATATTGATGTAGGATTGTATTCTATATTTCAGCAGGAGGAGAAAAAAGATCAATGCATAATCATGTAAAAGGAAAATGACGTTGAATTAAATGAACTCTCATCTGTTTTCATACCCATTTTAGTTCATCTAAGATTATATTCTCCTTTTAAAGTTAAATTACTGGGGGAATGAATCTAATCTTCATGCTACAAAAATATAAAATTACAAACTACAATGTTCTAATGTTAGAACAAAAAATAATTTTAATAATATTGAAATAGGAATGATTTCTAGGACAACTATCTGCCCTATAATTGACTACTGAACAAGGATCCATATAGTGCTGAAGAATGAACTAATGAACCATTAAAAACACATGTAATGTTCTTGTTTAAATGAGACTATAATTATGGGTTGTGTTTGATGCCATTAATTATGAGAGGCTAGAGTTCTGCAATTACTCAGGATAGGCCCTGGAGGATTCAAAAGGTAGTAGGCACAAGGTTTTACATCCATGTGTAGAACTGCCTCTAAAAAAATGTACATATTATATAGGAATAGAAGCCATCCCCGTCTCACTTCAACAAACTAATACATGTACTATGTGAAGGATTCTAAACATGCTCAGAATGGACAAATTGTCTTTATCAGGAAAGATTGCATGGGAAAATGGCCTGGATGCACATTTCCACTTCTTTCTTCAAACATCTATATTTTATTTTGAATTCTTTCTTCAAACATCTTCTTTCTTCAAACATCTATATTTTATTTCAAATTAATATACATTTACAGTTTTACACTATATTTTTTCTAGTGTTTAAACAATTTAAACATGGCTAATATTTGCAATGCTAGGTTCTGTAAATCCAAAACAAAACAGATATATATCAGAAAAAGACAGAAACAAATAAGTATTAGAAGATAGAAGCCAAGTATTTTCAGTAAGCATATATCATCAAACAAAAAATATGAAAAGTAGATCTGAAAATAAGGTTTAGTATTTTTTGTAGATTCATCATCTTCAATCTGTTTTTCTCTCCTCTTGTCCATTTGCTATTCTGTTTCTCTTGAATCTCATGCAGCCTATTTTCCCTTGACCTACGTCATTACTTTCGATTACAGCATTCCCAGCACTAGTGACTCTTTTCCTTGACCCAATATTCTACTACCCGAGGCATGAAATTAACATGAATGCCAAGAAATATACAAATATTTCTAGCACAATTTTAAACTTAGAGGTTTGCGACAGTAGTCATACATATATTTGACAGTATACCACTGGGTTTCTCAACCTTGATAACTTCAAGCTGTGTAGACTTCAACTTCCAGAATTTACAGTACTGGCTAGTGAATTCTGGGAGTTGATATCCATGCATCTGAAAGTTGTCAAGGTTGAAAAGTATGGGTATACACCAAGGGTCTGCAAAGTTTCAAAGTTTGTTTTCTCAAAAGATGGATTAAAGCTCTCTTTCAAAATGCCTCAGTAAAGAGGAGAAGCATTTTTCAAGGAAGCTAGTTAACAAAGATATTCGCAACCTAATCAAAGTTTGTAGTAATTAGAAAAATAATATTTTAATTTCAGTAATGTAGTGGAAATACTGTATGTGCATATATCTTTGTAAAGGAATTACTGAGCTAATGTTATGAAACACATGATTCACTGAGGCATTATAGTTTAAGTATTACACCTGGATTGGGGAGAACGGGATTAAAATCTGTCTCCAGTCATGGAAATATTTACTGATTTGGGGGCAAACTTATTATCTCAATCCAATTTATCTTAGAAGGGGGATAAAACAAAGGAAGATTTTTATTCAAACTGATGTGAGTGTTTGATATATGGATGCAACTTGTAGATGCAACAAATGAACAAATATTCATTTTTCTTATCAACTGACTACCATGCTATATTTGAAAATATTTGTTATATGTTATAATACTGCCAAGGCTATAATACAATATTGACTATAAGACAATTGTAGTAAGAAGAGTTCCTTTAATACAGTGGTCTCCAATCTTTGCAGTTTGGTGGCCCAGCTGTGGGTAGGGGAGAGGGGAACTGGGCTCTGAAAGCAGCAGCTCAGCACATCTATGCATACACAGAGTTTCACTCACACAGGAGAGAAGCCTTTGAGTTGGGTATCATGCTCCTTCAGGCTTCCCCACACTAAAAGCATTTGCAAAAGGATGGAAGGCCTGAAGCAGAACAATATTGCTCCTCTGAAATCTTTTGTCCACTTGCAAAAGCTTTTGATGTGGAGTAGCAAAGCCTTTGAGGGCGCAGCCTCATGCTCCTTCAGACTCACTGAGGCTGCCCAACACTCCAAAAGTATATCAGGCATCCTGTGTAGACAGCCTCAGCGAGTTAGTTAGCAGGGCACACTCATCTTGCTTAACCTCTGGGAACAGGTGGCTTGGGAGAAGGTAGGGATAGAGATGGGATAGAGGAACTAGGCCACGCGAGTGGCAAGGTTGAACACATGTACACATGCATGCACACACTCATACAAGGGAGAAGAGAAACCTTTGCAGCATGCACACCAGTCCACCTCTTGCACAGTCCAGTTCCGAATAGGCCACAGCCTGGTTATGGACCGCGGCCTATGGGTTGGGATCCCTGCTTTAATAAATGTTAATAGAAGCCTACTAGTCTCTATTTTCTCTGAGTTCTAAGATGTTTGGATGTGACTATTCTGCAGATAGAAGAATTCCACTATTAGTACGAAATACACAGGTAAAAGTGGTAATTGAACCTTTTCCAGATTGATGGAAATTAACATTTTTGTTTACAGAGCTCTTCAGAAAATTACTTCACAGGTATTGTTACAGCATCTGGATGCTATTAGTGTCTGGATGATAAGGAACAGGTTTAATCTCAACCCTAAACAAGATATTTGATGGATGGGCCATAATCAGGGATTTTTCCATCTTCAGTTCTCAATAGGAATGCACATTACTATCTAGAACTGATACAAATTTGGGGATCCTTCTGAATTCCAAGCTTTGGATGGAAGACAAGTGACAGTTGTGGCTAACAGGGATTTTGCTATGATCTATTTTGTATTGAATTGCAACATTTTCTGGAGAAGCAGATATTTCTCATAATCATTTGTGTGTTAGTCACCTTCCATTTGGACTAATGAAATGCTCTTTACCAGGGGTTGCTTTTAAAACTACCCAGAAACTATAGATGGTCCCTAATGCCTCTATGCAAGTAATGGATATAGAGTACATCAACATCTCTACAACACATTCTGTACTGCTTACCAATTGGCATCTGGATATTTATGGAACTGCCTTTCTCTTATAATTGTATTTGATCCGTTATATTTTATTTTATAATGTTTTTAAGTCATAGTATACCATACTATGATATATGTGATTAACATGTGTGTGCATGTGTTTGTATGTAGGTATATATAGATATATATATAGAATGTGTATTGATGTTCTATGTATGGATAGATATATACTTTTTTTGAGAGTAGGCTTTTTTTGAGAATTTCATTTTTAATGTGTGACAGTGCGCTCACAACAAAAAATGATGATAAAGGTTATATTAATCTTAAATCTTAATCTACTGAGTCGTTTTGTTAGGAAATCATATGAACTGAATAAATACAACTTCAAACCATCATGGCTTCTACTACATCCCTAAAGTATTTCACAAACTGCTTTTTATTTATCAAGTTTATCACCTTTCTGTAAACATCTCATCTGTCAATCAAGCAATAACTCTCTTAGTTTTCCTCTTCTTAACACATTCTTGCTTCCTTCATATATGTATTTGTGCTGCAATAGAATTCTGATTTCTTTCTCTATATATAAACAAGTCATCTCAGCATAGCTTTATTAAAAATGGTCATTTTTATGTGCAAACTACATTTGTTCCATATCCATTTATTTTGACCTTTTTTTACTTGCACTACACTTTCTGAATTCAATTTGTTTTTCTATTTTCTTGACATACTCAACTCTCATATGTATATATAAGTGAGTTGCCAAAGAACATTCCTATATATAGTACATAAATTTCACTTCTTTCAGTAAACTTTTATTACAACAGACACTGCCCACTATTCTTATATCAGAATTTGTAAATTCAATAGAGGTTTGAGAGGATATTTCCATCCATTGCATAGATGCCTTTTCTTGCACAGTTTTCTATTAAGGTTCTCAAATTCCTTTTGTTTCTCTGATTATTATTATTTTATTAATGCAAGTCTTACAGTTATTTATTACATTTTCCTAATTAAGTAATTATTAATTATTTTGGCCTCCAGAAGTTGTGGA
Source organism: Bungarus multicinctus (assembly GCA_023653725.1). Lineage (NCBI taxonomy): Eukaryota > Metazoa > Chordata > Lepidosauria > Squamata > Elapidae > Bungarus > Bungarus multicinctus. The sequence goes on from CM042848.1 coordinate 43,906,257, forward strand.
TGCTCTGACACTGGAAGTTTCAAAGAAGAGATTGAGCAACTATTTGTCTGAAATGTTATAGAGCTTCCTGCCTAAACAGGGAGTTGGGCTAGAAGGCCTCCAAGGTCCCTTCTAATTCTTTTATTCTGTTATATTCACTTTCAGATTCATATTCCTCATTTGCATTGTACAACCTAATGTATCAATGATTTGATACAAATAATTCAATATCACGGCCAACTGTACAGCAACACCTACATACAAAAATATATACACACTGAAGGGCCCAAGTAACACACTTTTCAAAAGTCACCAAAAATATTTCTTATACCTTTGTCAATAAATACATTAAACAATCAAGGGAACATCAGCCTATATTTCCTAAGGACCAGCTAAAGAAAAGCATCTGTTCTGCTAAATATCTTTCCAATGTCAACTAAACAGATACTCCTTTGGTCTTTTTAGCTGCTAGAAAAAGGGAGTGAGGGGGGAAATAAGGCATTCTTGAAATCCCTAGATAACCAACTCAGCAACCCAAAGTTGTCAGAGCATAAGAAGGTTATTGGAGAGCATGATGGATGACTCTTAGAGACTGATGTGTCCTATTGGAGAAGTCACATTCAGGGTCAAGGGGCAAATGTATGATGTGATTTAGTACCGGCTGCACCCATCCACACGCCAACATGGCAATTTCTATAAACCAATTTACTTTTTCTTAGATGTGGCTAGAGACTTTTGCTTTAAATGAGGGGGATTTGTTGGAGCCCTGACATCCAACCAGTATTAATGAATTATTTCCTCTCAAAAAATTATTTTTTTCATTCATTCTTTCTCTTTGGGTACAGGATTAATAACACCCCTCCACCAATTGATAACTACTGATGCGGTCTTCACAAAAGGCAAATGAATTGCACTAGACTAGAATTGCATACTAGATGCAAAGTTTATTCATGCTTTAATATGTTTCCAAGTTCACTTATAACACTTCCAGCCTTCAATATTTCTTCAATATTTCCTCAGTACATGTAGTTTCCTTTTCTTTGTTTTTTTTTTTTAACATTAACATTTATTTCAATTCAATTCTTCATATGTGGGACATAAATTAATATCTAACATTTCTCTGGCAGTAAGCAACAATTGCCCAGTTTTAAAGCCAAAATCCTTATCAGAGGTGGTATTCAGAAGGTTCTGACCAGTTCCGGAGAACCGGTAGCAGAAATTTTGAGTAGTTCAGAGAACCAGCAAATACCACCTCTGACTGGAGATTTTACAGTATCCTTTCCCTGCCACGCCTACCAAGCCATGCCCATAGAACTGGTAGTAAAAAAAATGAATCCCACCATTGATCCTCATAATGAAAAACCTATTACAGAGGTGAAAGGGAAGAGCACAAAAAAATGGGAAATTGTTTTATTGGCTTCTTTCCAATATGGAATTGAAATTCTTCTATGTGAGTCTTCAGGGTCTTAAGCCAAGTTTGACCCTATCACCCAGTCAAACTGTGAGAAATGAAAATTTCTTGTCATCAGTGTTGTAATTGTAAATCTCAAATAAATCCCTAAAAGATTCTTCCTGGCATCCTTTTCACACCAAATTGTTTTACCACTTTAATTCTTAATTCCATTTGCCCTGCTGACAGATTCATTCTTATCGCTGCTCATCACTTCCTAAAGTTTAGGACTTCTTTGGAGGGGAAACTATTCATGCCCAAACCATTGAATATTTATCTTTCTAAATAACAGAGTTAATTAACAGTTTCTAGAGCTGTTCCTTCTTTTTGTTTTTACTATGTATATTCTTTGCAATTATTTTTCTTCTTTTTATATATATTATATTCTTTCTTTCTTACATCCCTGTTTATTTTTCCAATGATTGTTCTTTTCATGTTTTTTCCTCATCCATAGCCATATTCACTTCATCTTATCTTCTTTTAACATATTTGTTAGCATAATTTCCCATACTTCTCTGGGACTCTTTAATGTAATTATTTTTACTCTGTTCCAGAAATGTTCTCAGCATATTTTCTTAAATACATTTCTCTTGATTCTGTTCTGAGATTAATCTGCTCAGTTCATACAGGACTCATACTTTCCAATTGTGCAGTTATTCATTTTTATTCTTCTTTCCTTTAGCATAATCAAATATTATGCATAGTCTTCAATTATAAAGATTGCAAATAGTCTTGAATTATATAATATGTATATTTATGAAAATGCTTTTATTCAAGTGAAAATTGGCATTTTATCTATTCTTTTTGTATAATATATTCAGGTCATAGGATTGCCATTTACCTCTTAATACTTCTCCCTTACAAATTCTTGTACTGATATATATTTTTTCCAATATTTGAAATATAAATACTAAAGAATAGAATAAGTTTTTTCTATATTTTCCAAACATTTAATGAGAGTTTTAAATATATATATTTAAAACATTAACATTTAACTTATTAATTTCAGGAAGAAAAAACATAGCTCTAATTAAAGAACTATGTAAAGCAAATTTATAAATTCTTAGTTTAGCATAAGCACACAATTATGCCTACCATCCCTATCCTATTGTCCCCAATTATTAATTCCTATTTCTTATATTTAAACTTGTTTATTCTTATTTCTATTGTAATGTAAGCTTTTGACAAAATAAATAAATAAATAAAATAAATAGTTGGAAAACATTACTGTATTTAGTATGCAAAGACTTCCATTAGGACACTGGTAATATTATGTAGGTTTTTTTTAATTTTGAAGAGATAATTTTTGCCATGACAGGCAAAAGAATAACAGAATAACAGTTAGAAGGGATCTTGGAAATCTTCTAGTCCAACCCCCTGCTCAAGCAGGATATGTACCATTTCAGAAAAATAATTGTCCAATCTCTTCTTAAAAACTTCTAGTGTTGGAGCATCCACAACTTCCTGAGGCAAATCGCTCCATTGATTATGTGTTCCAACTGTCAGAAAATTTCTCCTTAGTTTTGAGTTGGTTCTCCTGTTGATTAGTTTCCATCCGTTGCTTCTTGTCCTGCCTTCAAGTGCTTTGGAGAATAGGTTGATCCCCTCTTCTTTGAAACAGCTCTTTAGATATTAAAACCCTGCTATTGTATCATTCCTAGTACTTCATTTCCTTAAACTGGACATACCCAATTCTTGCAATGATTTTTCATGTTTTATCCTCCAAGTTCCCTAATCAACCTTGTTGCTCTTCTCTGTACTTTTTCTACAATTTAAAAAAAAAATAGAAATGTTTTAATAAAAACTTCATTTTAAAATCCAATAATCTTGAATTGAATAAATTCAATTGCTATATTTTGCTAAGCAATGTTACTGAAAGAGATTGCCAAAACTTGAGTTCCATATCAATTTTGCTCAGAATATTATAATTCCACTTTCTTTGTAATGTTATTTTGATTGAATTGATTTTGACTTGAAATTATGATGTGGATTTTTGTACATTCTTAATTTAATGTTAATATTTTCAATTATATTTGATTATACTACATTGAGAAAATGTGAATTTATTTGCATTTTATTCTCAATTCTCTCTTATTCTTTCATCTTTTGCATCAAACAGAAGGGTTTTTTTAAAAAATAAAAATGGCTGTATCTTATGTTCTAGAAATAATATTAGAGTTTGTGAAAAAAAATTTCCCTGCTTCTGATGCCCTTTTGTCTTATGTTTGCGGAGACAGTATATTCAGAGTTATATTTGTTTGATTTCTACTGAACATCACTAAAGTCTATATCAAAGTTTAGGTCAAGGAGAATTTTCTGGTCAGTCTTAAATGAAACCTAGATGAATAAATTTTCTGAAAACCATGGGAGCTCAGTTATTTGCAATTTATATTATGGCTTAGGAAAAAAGATATAAAGCCAATTCCATTTATCATCTTATGAAGTGAGTCTGTTTATCCCATGAAGGTGTAATTAGAATGAACCATTGGGGAAATCCTATGCATGCTTTCTTGCAGTAAATTTCATTAAATACTTTGTGATTTATTTTTGGTCAAATGTGCATAAGGCTGGCTTATAAAGCATAACTAATTTTACTAAGATGAATTCTTGATTCTTGGAAATTCCAGAAGCTTGATCCAAATAACTAAGAACCTGTGAGGCATAACACTCTAAGTATAAGATTGTAACAAAGCTCCATTTATGTTTAACTGGAGAGGTTTGTAAAGTTTTTTTTTCAAAACTCTTAGAAACTGAAGTTAATGGAATTTAAAATGCTTAATTTTGACTGAGGAATGCTTTGTTTCGTTAAGAAATCTATATGATGAATGCACCATGGTTTATTTCAGAAAACTATGTTGCCAGCATATATTATACATTAGTGCCCTTACATAGTTTATTATTTCAAAGATATGTAAATTTGTGGATTGAATAACTTTTTCTTTGTGGTTTCTGTCATGATGCATTGGAATAACTAAAATTTCTTAGAGTACCATGCTGTAAATTATGTGCAAACAGAAAAAATATGAATTCTAAGTAGTTGCCATAATCAGATTTCTTTCTCTTTGTGTATTGCTCTACAAATTTGTTATGTATGACTACCATTAAAACTGTTTCAGTATCATGGATGGACTATGATATCATTGTTATTCAGCACTGTGTGTGTGTGTGTGAGTGTGCATGTGTGTATATATATACATATATATACATATATATATATTCTTAAAATTCAACTATCTCGGTGTGATAGATTTAAGTATTTGCACCTAATTCTGTGAGTTGGGAAAAATTCTGTGAACATTTGTATAAACAGTTGGTGAGACTACAGACATTGTGAATATGTATATCTATCTAACCCCTGTACTCTTTTTCCTTGCCCTCTTTATAAGTGTTAGTTTATATATCCAAATCATTGTCACATTTTTTCACATGGAAAAAGTCCAAAATTACTGTATTTAACATACTAATGAAGGATGACAGAAACAGAAAACAAATTTTATAAATTAGATAAATTTATTTGAACAAAACAAAATATAGGAAAAAAAAACCGTCTATGGTTATTCAATGTTTCTGTACGCTCTAATAGTTACTGTTGCAAAATATGTATACCAAGAGTTGAGAAAAAAATAGTCTGGATGGATATATATTTAAGTAAAAGATCAATAGGTTCCCCTCAGGGCTGTGTGCTCAGCCCCTACTTGCTGTATAGATATGACTGCATATCCTCTGATCCATCCAACATTATAATAAAGTTTGCAGATGGTGCTGGGTCTTATAACTGGAGGGGATGAATCAGCCTACCGGGAAGAAGTCCAGAAGCTATCCACATGGTGTTCAAAAAACAACCTCTGTCTAAACACTAGCAAAACAAAGGACATGGTGCTGGATTTCCGGAAGCAAAGGGAGGAACATGCCCCACTGTATATCGGGGGGGAGGGGGGCATGTGGAGTGGGTTTCATCTTTTAAATTCTTGGGAGTGCTCATTAGTCAAGACTTCACCTGGAAAACAACATGTCCCTGGTGATTGGTAAGGCTCAATAGAGACTTCATTTTCTGCTGGAAAATCAGGTAGAACAAGAACTGATGACTTCTTTCTATCCACGATAGAAAGTGTCCTCACATACTGTATAATAGTATAGTATGCTGGTTTAACAGCTGTGGACAGAAAGGCACTACAGAGAATGATTAATTCAGCACATGAAACCATTGGTTACCCCCTAACACTACTGGATGACATTGCCAGGTCTCACTGTTTCAGCAGAGTAAGGAAGATACTTAGGGATGATTCACACCCTGGCCAATGTCTCTTTTCACTTTTACCATCAGGCAGAAGACACAGAAGGACAAACAGGTTTAAATTACAGCTTCTACCCGTAGGCTGTCAGACTCCTAAACACAATATAGCACCACAAACAGATAATGAATATGACAAATTTCACTGGTACCAGTGTAGTGTGTAATATGTTGCACAGAATATGATGTATATATAGAGATGTATGACCAATTGGCCAGGGTGTGAATCATCCCTAAGTATCTTCCTTACTCTGCTGAAACAGTGAGACCTGGCAATGTCATCCAGTAGTGTTAGGGGGTAACCAATGGTTTCATGTGCTGAATTAATCATTCTCTGTACCATGATATAAGATCATACACCAGAGTAATATACATGTTGCACAGAATATGATGTATATATAGAGATGTATGACCAATTTCCTAACTACTTGTATCAGGATCATTCTTTATGTGATGCATGTTGTCTTGTATTCTTGTATGGATTGCACCAGTAGAGACTAAACCAATTTCACTGTATACATGATGTACAATGACAATAAAGGCTTTGAACTTTAATATTTTCCTCCTTAGTTCATGTGGGATTTTACATCAAATTTGTACACAAATATTGAAAATCTACCTTCTAATTCATTATACTCCTTACCTGTAATCACTATTAGAAACATCAATTTATTTCAAGTTTCCACAGTTGTTGTTTCTAACACCAACGCAATCACTCTTTACTTGGACATTTTCCCTTTGGATAAAGTATTTTTAGATTTTCTATTGTGTTAATTTGCATTCAAAATACCTTAGCTGATACATTCTGCCCAAAGCACAATCATCTATAGATGATGGACATGCACTAAGCACTGTATCATATATGTGCCTCCAGCAGGATGTGTAAAAAGTACTACTAGCTTATACACAACCTTTAACTCTATAAATCCAAGCAGAAAGAGAACTGTTCACAATAATTCCCATCATATTTCAAGATCATACATGCATCTATTGGATTGGATTGAATATCATAAAACAAGCTGTTCTCAGGATGTCAGGTATATATAATTTCCAAATGAACATACTAGAGTAAATTTAAACTGAAGCAGCAATATTAACTTGCTTCATTTGTTATAAATGGAACATTATTATACTTAGATTATCAAATGCTTTGTACCATCTTAACCTATATAGGACCTAAATATTTGATCATCTTAAATCCACTCAAGGAAGTCCTGCTATAATAAATAATGCTCTATGTGAAATACTGTACAGGTAAGAAAAATATCAAATATGCTGCAGTATTAAATATGCTCATATATGTACAGTCACACTTATCTTTCTGTGCTCATGTACATACATTTTGTTGTGTTTTCCATTGACATATTCATAGATGCTTTGCATATTTGCATACATATATTTATATTTTACTGTTGTTTTGCACTTCTGGTTGGATGCTAACTGCATTTTGTTGCCTGTATCCATGGCAATGAGAATAAAGTTGAATCTAATCTAATCTAATCTCTCCATGTAGCACTCTATCAATATGTCAGATTGAAGTTGAGCATGTTAAGAGTTGGATTTTCAATTCAATTGGAAGATGCCAGGTTGAGAACAGAAAGCATCTATTTAATTTAAAAGCGTCTATTTATTTTCAGGTTATATTTTAGTATAAACAATTTAAGCATAAGGTTAAGTAATAGAAATGAATATTCCAGGAATTAATATATGATTCTACCTAGGAAGGCTGGTTGTTCAGAAAAATATAATTTCCAAAATATATTTTAAAAAAGGATGCTGTGTTTAAAAGATTTTTGTATGTGATGCTGTGATATTTGTGAGGCACAAATCTATATTTCATGCCATTTAAATGCATTATATAATTTGGGAAATAAATTACTTGACTATATACTGCTCAGCCTCTTTTGAAAGTAACTCCTTTATAATAATGTTATTATTAAGATATTAATTACAGACATGTGGCTTAGTTTGAGAATAATTCAAATGCAATTTCCATTCATAATCTTTTTTCAATGATTTAACAAGAAGATTAATTTTAGTTTATCACTGCTGAGAAAATGGCTTATATCCACGTACTGTATAAGCTTTGATGAAGGCCTTGATTATTTGGAAATAAGGTGTCAGAGCAATTTTACATTTTTAAATTTTTATATTTTACAATTTTAAATTTTTATTTTTCTCATATGTATCCATGTATTCATAACTATGTTTTTACTTATACCTATTATCTTGTAAGCAATCGACAAATCAAAATAAAATAAAAAATATTTTTTTTAAAAAAATCTAAGATAACCAAAGTCCATGAAGAATATACTGTATTTCATTTCACTATTTTTTCCCCTTAAATATATACAAGAAAAAGCAATACAAGGCAACTATTTCTCAGAATGAAGCAAATCATTATATTGTTCTCTAAATTTTCCAGTACCTTATACAGGTAGTCCTTGACTTACAACAGTTGATTTAGGGCAAGTTCAGGTTAAAAACCTCTGTTATCAAGAGTCTGTCTATATCTGAGTTGTGAAAAAACGCTATCCTCACAACTCTTTATGACTCTTCAAAAAAAGATACATTTCAAACTTTTATAGAATCTTATGTATATTTAATATATTTTGTGATCTGCAATTAGACTATGGAACAAATGAAAATGATCAAAGCCCCTAAATATGCGCCATGGTGGCACAGTGGTTAGAGTACAGTACTACAGGCTTTTTGTGCTAACTGCCAGCTACCTGCAGTTTGGCAGTTCAAATCTCACCAGGCTCAAAATTGACTCAGCCTTCCATCCTTCCGAGGTGGATAAAATGAGGACCCAGATTGTTGGAGGCAATATGCTGATTCTGTAAACCACTTAGAGAGGGCTGTAAAGCACTGTAAAGCAGTATATAAGTTTAAATGCTATTGCTATTGCAGATTTGGAAACTGAAAATATTACATCAGCATAACCCTTTTGTTTCCTGATCCTAACCAAGAGTGGGATGCTACCCGTTCGGCCTAGTTCTATAGAACCAGTAGCTCCGTAGTGTAGCTAACACTGAATCGGTTCACTGTGACGACCTTCTAATCAACTTTTTGGCCCACCCACCTGCCCAGGCTCTTGGCTGTCCTTTATTTCCTGCTTTTTCAACCTCAGCTGCTTTGCGCGGCACAGCTGAGATTGAACAGGAAAGAAGAGGATTTTCAAACTGAATTGGTTGTAACACCGGTTAAATCCCAACCCTGATCCTAACATCTAGAGAGTCAATCAAATGAGCTTCTGCTTCTTTCTTAATAAGATGTCATCACTGAGTACATAATAAACACCTACAAATGCCAACCCTATATCCCCATAAGACACAATGTTATAATGTTATACTGCAATTATAATTGCTACTGAGTTTGGAAAAGAGTGAACCTTTTTCTCCCAATGGATCTATAATATGCATCAAGAAGCTCCCTCCTTCAGAAGTTTACTATCATTGAAATAGTGAAGTTAAAAGGACAGGAAAAGTTTATGCTGAGTTCTTCCTCTGTATGGAAGGAGATTAAGAAAACCTCCACTAGGCTAGCAAAAAGACAAGTCCCTAAATTTTTAAATACATTCATGTCATAGATGGAAACAATTGAAGATTAAAAGGATTAATAATAATTACAGTTTAATAGATTCTTAGTATTCTCCCATTTTAACATCAGAGGTGGTATTCACAGGTTCTGACCAGTTCTGGAGAACTGGTAGTACAACTTTTGAGTAGTTCGAAGAACTGGCAAATACCACCCCTGACTGGTCTGCCCCCATCTATTCTTTGCCACTTGAGTTCAGCTGATTGGCTGGGTCTTCTTTTGTTGCCCTGCATAGGAGAACGGAGCTGGAAAGCAGGTTATTGGGGTGGGGAGGGAATGGAGATTTTGAAGTATCCTTCCTCTGACATGCTCACCAAACCACGCCCACCAAGCCACACCCACAGAACCAGTAGTAAATTTTTTTGAACCCCACTACTGTTTAACATGTTATTTTTTTTTATTTTTTCAAACAATTATTAGATAACAGGTATAAGTATAAACATGGTTATAAATACATGAAATGGATACGAATAAGAAAAACAAAAGAAACAATAGGACAGGGACGGTAGGCACGTTTTGGTGCGCTTATGCACACCCCCTGCAGACCTCTTAGGAAAAGGGTGAGGTCAATAGTAGATAGTCTAATGTTGAAGATTTTGGGGTTTGGGGAAGAAATCACAGAGTCAGGTACAGTATTCCAGACATTGACTACTCTGTTGCTGAAGTCGTATTTCCTGCAGTCAAGTTTGGTGCGGTTTATCTTTAGTTTATATCTATTTTGTGCTCTTGTATTGTTTTGGTTAAAGCTGAAGTATTCATTGATAGGTAGGACATTGCAATATATAATTTTATGTACTATACTTAGATCGAACCGAAGGCGGCGTAGTTTAAGTTGTCTAGATCTAAAATTTCAAGTCTGGTGGCATAAGGTATTCTGCTACAAGTAGAGGAGTGGAAGACTCTTCTCATAAAATATTTCTGGACTTTCTCAATTGTATTAATATCAGATATGTAATGCAGGTTCCAGACTGATGAGCTGTATTCAAGTATTGGTCTAGCAAATGTTTTTTTTGCTCTAGTTAGTAGAGTGATATTACCAGAGAAAAAGCTACGCAGAATTAGGTTAACAACTCTTAATGCCTTTTTGGCTATGTAGTTACAGTGGGCTCTAGCGCTTAGATCATTTGAGATGAATACTCCAAGGTCCTTGACAAAGTTTGTGTCATCAACAAGGTCTTGACTATTTAGCTTGTATTTTATTTTTTGATATTTTTTTTGCCAATATGCAAGTCAGAGCATTTACTTGTTGAGATCTGAAGTTGCCATTTGTTTGACCATTCTGACACATAGTCAAGGTCTTTTTGAAGGGTAGCAGCATTGTCAGTCGTGTTGAATAGCTTTACATCATCAGCGAAAAGAACATAGTTCCTCTTAATATAATCACAGAGGTCATTAATATGAAGTATGAAGAGAGTTGGTCCTAGAACACTTCCTTGGGGGACACCACTGTTGACAGGTACAGGATTTGATAGGACACTCCCATTTTTGACCATTTGTTGCCTGTTTGACCGGAATGTTTCTATTCAGTTATGCAGATATCCAGAGATACCATAAGACCTTAGTTTTAGGAGTAGTTTGTCATGTACCACTGAATCAAAGGCTTTACAGAAGTCTATGTAAATTGCGTCAATTGCTTTGCCCTTATCAAGTTGTGTAGTCCATATGTTTTTACAGTGCAAGAGTTGCAGATTACAGGACAGTTTCCTTCTGAAACCAAACTGTTTGTTAGAGAGTAGGTTGTTTGTCTCTAAGTGGAGGATAATGGATTGGTTAATAATAGATTCCATGACTTTACAGGTGACACAACATAAAGAGATTGGTCTGTAATTTTCAACTAGGCTGGGGTCTCGCTTTTTGAAGATGGGAATGACTGTGGCTAGTGACCATAGATTTGGCAAGGAGCTGGTCCTGAAAGATTTTTCAAAGATTATGCTTGGAGGTTCAGCTCTTGCAGTGGATAGCCTTTTTAAGAAGTAGGCACAAACTCCATCCGGTGCAATAGATAAAGATGGTTTTAGATTGCGTAGTGCTTTTTCAACATTGTCTTCTGTAAAATCGATATGTATTAGATCAGTGTAGTTGTCTGTGGTTCGACTAGGAAATACTGGGCATGATCCATTGCTGTTTACAAATACTGAGCCAAAGAATGTGTTAAAGAGGTTGGCTTTAATGGTGTCATCGTTGCAATCTTTACCATTTGGTTCCTTTAGGGGTGGGATGGACCTTGAGTCTTTTAGTTTGTTGTTTACAAAATTGAAGAAAGCGCGGGTGGAATTGGTGCGTAGAAGGTTTTCCTCTTGTTTAGTGTGATAATTGGTACATTCAGTCTTTATCTGGTGGCATAAATTTTTGTATCGGCTTTTGAAGTTGGCAACGTGACCAGATTTGTTTTTCCGCCAAAGGGATTTCTCTTTGGATTGGAGCTTCCTTATTGTTATGGGTAATTTGTTTTTTCTGGTTTTGGGAGTTGTTATTGGTACATATAGTTTGATGACTCTTTTGACTTCAAGTAAAAATACGTTATAATGGTCTTCAACTGTATTGCATTCAGTGAATAGAATTTGCCAATCAAGAGATGAGAGATAATCTATGTCCTAAATTTTACATCATTACTGCCTGTCTCCCAGGCAGTTTTATTTGGCAGGTCTGGCATGCTCCAGATCTTAGTGATTAAACAATCACATCTTTTGGGACCCCACAAACACAATTTCTCTATAGCAGCACCTGCCCCCTAAAATGAGCTTCCCTCTGAAATTCAAATGCCTAGCCCTTGGGAGTTTGAAGGATCCTATAATGAAGGCAGCTGACCTTCTCTTGATAAATGTATCTTTTTTTATGTACACTGAGCATTTGCACCAAGACAAATTCCTTGTGCCTCCAACCACACTTGGCCAATAAAGAATTCTATTCTATTCTATTCTACTTGATTCAATTCTCTTCTCTTCTCTCCTCTTGCAGGTTTGTTTCATTTGCCATCTTTGTTTTCTGTTTCTTGCATTGTTAAAATATTTTTAACATTTTTAAACTGCCCACGGTCACTGAGAATTGGGTGGCATCATCATCATCTAATATCTATGAATTTCTCTAATTCTCTTGCACATTATTTTGCGATTATCTTTTAGTATGGAATTCAATTCAGTTATTTTCTAACACCCAATATTGATAGTTACTCTATATGGACATATGTATTATGTGTATTGCATTTATATTTCTAAGTGAAATCTGGATGTTTTACAGATGTTGCTGTATGTTCCTAGATATACTAGAACATATCTAGGAAACATGACCAAACATGAGGGATGCTGACAATGCTATTTCTGTAGTAACATAGATTACCTGTTCATGTTTAAGGCTAAAATTTTTATAATCCCTAATTTAAATGGGTTTCTATTTGAATGCATTTCTATTTTATACATTGGGTTCTTAGCTGCTATAAAACTAGTAGCTGTGTTAAACTCATATCCAAGGAATATTAAAACGCAAAGTACTGAATAATCAAAATATTTTACCTGAAACATATTTCAACTAGTATATATAATGTTAGATTCATAAAAATTAACTTCCAAATTCATTTCAATAAAGGGATACGTTTTTATAGGTTTATAGACTTTTTATAGACACATTTTTTTTTCATTTAATGCAATGATATTCTGATATCTCAAAGGCATCCTTAGGCAGGATATAGTCCCACATGTACCTGCAGTTGCCAAGATGCTAAAATGAAAGCTCTATAGAAACAAATTCTCAAAATGATTAAAAACATTTGCAAGACATGAAATAAACTGACCAAACAAAAAACCAAATAATCTACCAGTGATTAAAAAGCTGTTGAATGATCCAACTCTATTAATTTTTATTTATGTTAAACAGATAAGATTTAGTTTTAAACTTTGCACTTTATACTGTACTACAGTAAGTAAGTAAAAGTTTTAAAAATGGACAGTGGGCACCTCTCTTGCAATAATCGCTAGTATGTATCAGGGGTGGGATTCTACTGGTTCTCACCTATTCATTAGAATCTGTTGTTAACTTTCTAAGCAGTTCAGAAATCAGTTGTTGGAAGAAATCTCCTTATGTTTTTTTTCCCACTTTACAGGGCTAATCCTGTAAGGAAGGCAGGAAGGAAACATTCTGGTGTTGTTTCTAGCATAATCTTTATTGGTCTGCTTAGAGAAACTGCCTCTCCATTAATCCTTATTACATTCTTGGGAGTACGGCTAGACTTCCTATCTCTGGAGGGTTTTTTTCTTTGCTGGTACTTTCTTAAAGGGGAAGGGTTGTTTTAAGCTTTTTATACTCTTGTAGGGAGGAAATACTCTCCTGTTGGTGTTCTTTCAGCCAGGATCAGCACTTTGAAGAAATAATTGAATAATGAAGCAGAGATGCTGGAAAGAAGCTTTTAATGACAAGGAACCAAGATGAGTGACATTCAGCAAGGCTTCTTGTCTAGCTAGAAAGATTGACATTCAAGCGTGAGTTTACATACCCTTTCTGAGTTTTGGTTTAAAATTGGTTTTTGGTGAAATTTAATTCTATGCTTGGTGTTGTTTAATCCTGTGTTTAGTGATGGGATAATTTTACCTATTCAACTTTGTTAGGAAGGAAAAAGGTTAATCTTTGTTCCTGAAAAGAAACTGGGTTGAGAAATTTGGCTACTTCCTGTGTCTATTTGTTCTGGTAATTGGTTTAATAAGCAACAGCTACTATTGTGATTTAATTATTTGTAGGTTTGAATTTTTCCCTGCCTCATGGTTTCTTTTTCTATCTGGGGAGGGGTCTTCCTTCACTGCTTTAATGGTTCCTGGCACTGTCCTTTTGGGGTGTACTTCCAAGAGGCAGGATGCAAGCTTGGCACTGATTTTTTTACTGCCTTCCTGGAGGGCATGTGATCTTTCCTTAAATCTGGATGATTTCCTTAGGATAGCTTGTGAAGTGAGTGAGATCAGCTGGTGTCTTTAAGTGTTGCAAATGGATCTAAGGATTGCTTCTCCTGGGTGTGCTCTTTCTGGAGAGCACTCTGCTAAAGGGTTTCACTTTATGAGCAAGAGTTGGCTGCTGATAGTTATCATTGCATTTTAACTATTTTAATTCCTCAAGGTACTCTGGCACCCTGCCTGATTTGTAACTCTAGCTTGCAGGCATTTTTAATCTAATGATTGGTATTTAGGGCAACTTTTTGCAAGCAAAGAAGCTTTTTGTATTTTTGTACAGGTAATCCTTGACTTACAATAGTTCATTTAGTGACCATTCAAAGTTACAATGGCACTGAAAAAAGTGACTAATGACTGTTTTTCACACTTACAACCGTTGCGGCATTCCCATGATCATGAGAGGCCAGTGAAGAGAAGTGCCCCTTGACGTGAGTGATGTTGAGTTGGCCACGCTCACCCATTCACATGACCACATAGCCACACCCACCCAGTCACATGATCACCAAGCCATGCCCACCAAGCCATGCCCACAGAACCAGTTGTTAAAAAATTTGAATCCCACCCCTTGTATGTATGTATAAAAAGGCTGCAACTAAAGCCTTTTAGATCTTCCTGTGATATTTTGTATTTCCTCCTGGTCAGGTTAACATGACATCTGAGGTAGTTTTTTTCTTTTATTTAATGTTTAGATTTCTATATGTTAAGATTTCCTTATCTCCAAATAATTTGGAAATATTTAAATGATTAGAATTATGTATATAGATTTTCTCATTATAGATGTTCTTGGTAATATACAGATTGAGGTACCAAAAGAACTATGATGACTATGGATAGAGCTAAAGGTACAAGCATGTAATCCCATTTAACACCCAAAAATAATGCATTGAGGGTATTAATAGCTATTGAATCAGCATATCTCAATAGTTTATTATGTATAAGGCTTTTCAGGGGGAAATTCTAAACTTATGTATCCCTTTGAAAGTATTATTCTATTGGAAAGTGATTTGATCTGATTGGATTGGATTGGATTAACTCCTTATATGGGTATTTGAGGTTTGAAAAGCTTTACAGATATTTAAGGCAATCCTGAGATTAAATTAATATTTTGGGTGAGCTGTCTATTCTTGCAGAATCTCAAACTTTCTTAAAAGGTTTTCTTCCCCATATGGCCACAGATTGAAATGAGAGGAGAAATAAGACATTTATACTATTGATCTCTTTTGATATATTGCTTTAATATATCAAACTTCACTTGAACCTTGCCATCTTTGAACTTGAAAATTTAAATGCAATCTTCACTGATTGTTGCACAATTGGTACTAGCCCTTCTAGCCCTTCTACCCCTTCTGTTACTAATTCAGCAATGCTGGTATTTTTATCAACCAGGATTGCATTCTATATGACCATGAGCCTATTCAATATCTTTCAGCTTCATCTGACTCACAGGATTGCCGTTATTGCTTCATACATTCTATCTTGGACTCAAAGAAGGAGGATGGATTTAAACATAATAAACAATGAAGCAAATACTGATAAACCTTGGACATTGAGGGCTATATATCCCATCTAACTTATATTGGTTCATATTAATTGTGAAATCTAAGGTACACTTTATAGGACCATTTTTATTGAGATTGCTGAAATTTGAACATCCACACCTTCTATGATAATCTGTCTTTCTGTTATTTCAGTTCTATAGATTTTGAGACTAAGTTAAAATTTATGAAAGACTTAGAGAGGAATGAAACCCTAAAAAAAACCATCATCTATCTTCAGGGAGTAGAATGAATGACTGAATGGAATGAATGAATGAAATAATGTTAGCCATTGATTAGATGTCAGTGAGCTGAACTAAAGTAAATCCCACTTGGGAAGACAAGAATATGAAGATGATACATGCAGTAGAAATTATATGAAGTTATATTTGCCTAGATGACTAGATTTAAAGGGTTAGAAAATATAATTAAATCTCCATTCAATCAGTTTACCATAGAAAATGGGAGCAAAGATTATTTTTAAGGATGCAATTTCTCAGATTCTTACTATTTCACAGACATTCTAAATGGGTAAAAGAAGATCTTCAATTATTTTATTTATTTATTTGTCAAAAGCTTACAATATAACAGAAACAAAAATAAACATAAGCTTAAATACAAGAAATAGGAACTAATAATTGGAGACAATAGGACTGGGGTGGTAGGCATGATTGTGCACTTATGCATGCCCCTTACAGACCTCTTAGGAATGGGGTGAGGTCATTAGAGGTTAATTTGAGGGTAAAGGAGTGGGGGTTTGAGCAGGTCACAACTGAATCAGGTAGTGAGGTTCCAGACATTGACCACTCTGTTGCTGTAATCGTACTTCCTGCAATTAAGTTTGGAGTGGTTTACATTTAGTTTATATCTGTTGTGTGCTCTTGTGTTGTTTTGGTTAAAGCTGAAATATCCATTAACTGGTAAGACGTTATAACATATGATTTTATGTACTATGCTTAAGTCCAATCTTAGTCAGTGTAGTTCAAGGTTGTCTAAGCCTAGAATCTCAAGTCTGGTGGTATAGGGTATTCTGTTGTGAACAGAGGAATGTAGTATCCTGGTAAAATACTTTTGGACTCACTCAATTGTATTTATGTCTGATATACAGTGTGGATTCCAGACAGCAGAGCTGAATTCAAGTATTGGTCTAGCAAAGGTTTTGAATGCTCTAGTTTGCAAATCAGTATTACCAGAAGAGAAGCTTTGTAAAATTAAATTTACAACTCTTAAAGCCTTTTCAGCAATACTGTTGCAGTGAGCTTTGGCACTTACAGTAGGTCATTTGATGTGAGAACTTCAAGGTCCTTGACAAAGTGAGGGTCATCAACAAGGTCTTATCTATCTAGCTTGTATTTGGTATATTAAATTATTATTTAATTAAATTATAACTAAAATGCCACAAACATATTAAGCCACACAGAGTTACCTGTGGTAAGTTTGGCTGCCAATAAATTAGATAAATAACTAACTATTAAGCATATGTCATATAAATATAAATTGTTGAAGTTTAAACCCTGAATTTAGGAAACACCTTTTTCTAATTAGTATTAATTTTGTGTTATTTAAATGCAGCACTGCTAAATGTTGTTGCTGACTAAAGAAAATAGTATTTTTGTACCACAGATATCCATACTAACTGAGAAATTACTATACAAGTTAATAGAGATAAGTCAGTGTCTAAAATTTAAGATATATTTTAGTTGAATATTTTAATTAAGACTATGTCATGATGTTATATAGATTTTAAAGCTTTAGCTTTTATTACCTGTTTGTAGATTGTTTCACTAAGATTAAAAATTGTATATAGTATATTTGTGGGACAATCTGGCATTTTGTGCCCTTTATATTTGGATTCAATTCATTGGATTGTCTCCCTATTTGTTGAAATACTGTATGCCTTGGAAATTATGTTTTAGAAACAACTAAAAGGCCACAGGTTCATCAGAATGACAGAGCAGAGAAGAAGAAGCTATATATATGAAATAGAGACTGAAGAAATCAATAATCATTTTTTATGAAGAAGATTAAAAATTCATGCAGGATAAAGGGTTTCACTGTTTGCTATTTTCTGAAATTTCAATCAGGGAATACCATCTAGTATATTATGATATGTATTTGATTTAGGTGTCTAAAGTTTAGCATGCAATTCACTTTTTAATGTGAGTACAGACAGGTTAATAAATATACAGCATGAGCAAAAGGTGAGGTGGTGGGGTCTTGCCAGTGTTAATGATGCCACAAGCATAAGGTTGACAAGTAAGGGGGTTTCTCTCTTTCAGAGCAGTGTAATCAAGCATCAAATATATGGTAAGCAGATAGCCAATGGTCACCAGAGAGTTGACAGCTTGAATTACTTAGTTCTAATGAAGATAAATAGTGTTCCAGACATGGACATTTATTGCACCCTGAAGAAAAATTGACAATGAGCTTGTTGCTAGGCAACTCCTGTTCAGCATATATAAGACATACAGCTCCTGTGATTTGATTGCTATCAATACTTAAAAGTAAGGAGGGGAAAGGTATTTTTTGTTTGCTTGTGCTGCAGAAATGTGGTAATGCTAACTTAATGGAAAGCTACAATTTTGTTTCCAAAGCCTCCCTCTCCCCGCTGTACCACAACCTTGTAAAGGATCTTTGCATCAGGCAGGAATGATTTGGTGGTGGCGGGAGGGGGATTGTAGCATGTATCCCTGAAACATGATTGGGGGAGGATGGAGGGGTTAGTTAATTTGCAGGTGGCTGCAGCAATGAAAACTCTACTGTAAATTTGGAAAGGAAGAACTATCTGCTGTGACATGGAAGTGATCTTTTGAAGGGCTTTATGAACAAGCTGGTTACATTTGTTCTGCCACTCAACTGCTGCTTAATAGTATGTTTCCCTGAACTTTCTCACCTGATCGCTGACCTGGTGGCTGATCCTTGCAGGCTGAAAGTACTAGAGGAATTAATTCACCATGCTCTCAGAATTGAATCCAGAGTGGCTCAGTATTCAGGCCTCCACACAAATAACCAATGTGTTCAAATTGATTACCAGCACAAATTACACAAGTCAATGGGAGTCTGCTAGAATAGTTGCTGGCTTCAAAATGGTGATTGTCACCAGGGGATCTGTTTCTTTATAACACATATCACACATATTGCAGTGATATTAAAAGAAGCAGTGATCATCGCTGTGGACATTTTTACTGTTATCAATTCTTTATAACAAGAGATTTATGATCTGAAAATGAAGGATATTTCTGATTGTCCTTTATCACGGTCAAATCATATTATAGTTTCCCTGAAATCCAGGGAACCCTTTTCAGGAAAAGAACCATTAATATGGTCCATCCCAAATGCCTTATGCCTAATTGATTCTGAGCGGACATTTGTATGTCATTTGATTACTGACAACTTAACGGATACATCCATGTAGTTCTCTTGGCATATGTAGAAAAGTAGCTCTTCGTTGCTTTCTTACAGGACATTTTAGCTACTTCTCATTCTAAAGTATTACTTTGGGATTTCCTGAATAGCTATCTGGGCTATTTCCATGTCTAGTGAAATCCTGCTTAGCTTGCAGGCCCAGAAAAAAATGGTTAGATGCTCCTAGCTGTTGTGACACACATTTGATACCCTTTCAGTTCTATCATTAGAGTGTCATCCACTCTAGCAGGGGAAAAGTCTGACATTGATTGAAAGTTATATATCTAAGGTTAAGTGGAAAGAATGTTGTTTTTACCAAATAATTTTTACAATAAACCTTTTAAAAAGTTCTATAAAACTGAATCAAGTGATTTTAATGTCCTAATCTGGGTTATAAATAGCCATCCCAGAAAGCCTATCATTTAGTGAAATCAGCATAAGATAATTTCATTTAAACAGACTATTCTAGCAAGTTTACTGAAGTTGGGAACCTTTGAAAATAATTATTTAAACTTGGTGTCCTAATTGCATAGCCAGTGAAAAAAATGTCAAAAGACCAGTGAAAGGAAATATGCTAAGAATATGGATGAAATTATATAATAAAGAAATAGCAATTGGATAAACCTATAGGATATATGTGTGAGAGTGTGTGAACCTGCTGAATAAAAATATCTTGTATTAAATAAAGAATTTTATACAAATTTTGTTTTAAGGTTATGAGTCAATTCAAACATGGCTTTCAAGAAAAAGTCTATTCCCTTGAAAGATGATTCACTTTCAGCTCACCACTTCAATAAATATTACAAAAATTTCCAGGGATTCAACTTTGTTTTGTTTATTTAGGATGAAAGCCTCACAAATCCTATTAAATTATATGTCCCAAACAAGATATAAGTCTGAAATTGCCAAGCACTGAAAGAAAAAAAGGTGGTGACAAGCTGCATAATGTGACAGAGAATGAGTCAGTTACTATTTTGCTCAACCATTTTTTATTTCAGCCTATTGGATGGATTCCCACATTATCCTTGCTTATCAGGTATGATTGCAAACTAGAATCTTTGAGTTCACACGATGCAGTAAACTGACATCAAACAAATTAAAGTTGGCATAATCAAAGAAGGTAAGTTGGACTTATTGCTACTATTATTTTGTTCGCTTTTGCATACAATATTTGGTGCAGCCATTAACAGAAGTAAGAGATTCAAGCAGAATTCATTATTAAAAGTTAGGAGATATTCATTTCATTTGAAAACTCAAAAATTGTACTAACAAATAGATCTCAGCTAAGGACCTTTGTGATTGCCAAAATTCTGATATGTAAATATTGATCTTGCTGGAAGTTTTAACAGAGTAACTAAACTTTGTATAATTTCTCACCAATTAAAGGATAAGATTTAATCTCTTCCTCCTCAATATTTCATGACAACCTTCCCATTTGCCCACTCTTTGAATCCATGGAAGAAGGCTATCTAGCCCTAAACAAATGCAGTGAATGAGAATTCACTACCAGTCTGGTAATAGATTCTATTTGTCAAGTTGCTATTAGAGTTTTCATGTTTTTTTTCTAATACTCAAACTAACAATCAGCTTAAATCTCTATTGAGTAATTACCCAACATCGTGCTACAGGAAATCAATTCATTCCCACAATTTTCCCAGGCAGGCTTCAGAATGCCAGCATTTTGACTAGATTGTTCTCCTCTGATTTAAGAATTAAATTCTGCTTACTTATTTCTGTCAAGTTTTAATCAAACCATGGATGTCAAACTTGCCATGTCACATTTCTGTCATGTGACATATCACAATATTTTTTTTCTTTGTGGAGCTGGGTTGGATGTGGCCTGCTTGTGATGCATCTGGCCTATGCAGTTTGACACTCCTGCTATAAATGGGAAGAGAAAGAAAGAAAGAAAAGAAGAGGCAACACCCTGTTTTGTAGCATAAAACTTTAAGATTAATAATCCAAAGTTCTAGTAAATTGCTAGTTGCATAATATTCTGAGTTAATTGCAGGTATGTTTCTCATCCAGGGAGTATAATTTTAGGCAATGGCTCCAAAATGTTGAATAATCATTATAGATCAAAGACCACTGACAGATATTTAGATTACACAATATAACAATGTGCCAACAATGCACAAAAAAGCCAACATTAAGAAAGTCAATTAATAATGGAAAGTTGAAGTAGTTGAACACAACATTTTAAAATGTATAGTTTTTCAGGAGTATGCTGTACTTCTTTACAAATTAAGATTTTTGAGCACATGAAATACATAAACAAATATGCTGGGAAAAATCAACCTATTTTAGTGTATATGTGAAATACTCAAGGAAACACTGATACCTTGATCTTCAGATGATGACTTGCCTTCAACTTTTCATCTTTCTTCTACACTGCACCATCGAATGAATAGATGGATGATAGCTTTCAGAGTCTGACAATGGCCAGAAAGATTAGCAGTATTGTGGACATTGACAAATTGGTTATATTAAACTTTACCACAGGGAACCTGCAGTGGTGAATGAGACACTTTAAGCAAAATACCAGTTGAAACTATATTGGGAGTGAAAAGAAGCTGGCATTATATAGGCATATTTTCTTAGATGTATTTGCATATAGCTGTATCCAGAAGATAAACTGATTTGTCTAATTGTACTAGGAGAGAGATGTTGTTTGGAAGCCTCTCTTTTAATGGTGACGATCTGATTAATGCTTTTACACATTTTCTTTCTCCCAAAGAACTCCTTATCAAGAGATATTGATAGTAAGTTAGATCAGAACAGCAGCTCATTACTTAAAACATATCAGAATAAAACATGTAACACTCAGTACCTGTTGATTTCATTATAAACCTCAGTTTATGACTGCAATAAGATACTAGGAATCCCGTTGGATATACTAATATATACCTATAGGGATATATTTGTCAAGCTATGTTAACATGTTATTTTACATCTGCAAAGAGACTCAAAGTAAAAAGATATTTGTTTAGGAACTAGAATCACAAAATGAGATTTAATTTTTATCATATGTTAAACACCATGAAAATCAACAGCATGCCTGAAGTAATCCAAAACCAATACTGAAACCAGATAACTAAAAAGTCAGATATTGTTTGGTTTTTGCAAAGATATTGAGACCATATAGATTCAGAGTTCTTTAAGGAATATTCATTGTGGTTAACACATAATGACATATAAATAAGATATGCTGATAAATAATATTTCACCAGTTATGGAGCCAGTCAGAACCTTCTAGCATCAGATGAGCTGTACTGTAAATATGTATATAGTCTCTTCTTCTTCTTCTTCTTCTTCTTCTTCTTCTTCTTCTTCTTCTTCTTCTTCTTCTTCTTCTTCTTCTTCTTCTTCTTCTTCTTCTTCTTCTTCTTCTTCTTCTTCTTCTTCTTCTTCTTCTTCTTCTTCTTCTTCTTCTTCTTCTTCTTCTTCTTCTTCTTCTTCCTCCCCTTTCCCTTCTTTACTTTATTCAGCCCCAGGATAAAGGACTAGTCCCCAAAAATGTATGCAAGAAATAAACATGGTTTCCATTCATGACTGCCCTTAAAGCTGATAAAATAAACAGCATGGCAATTTTGAATTAATATATGAATTGATTCATTATTTATAAATAAATATAATTGAAATTCTTAAAACTATAATGCATACTATGTCTATATTATCATTTTGCAATACAAATCCATAGAAAATAGAGGTGATCATAACTTAAAAAATTTTAATACAGTCTCTAGATAACCTGGTTATTTCTCATTCTATCTAGTTGCCAATGAATTTTGCTTGAAGGAAAATTCAAGGTGATTTATGCAACAGAAAAGCTTTTCCTTATCCCAAGTTGCTCTATAATCTGTACTGTAGAAACTTCAAGAAAAAAAACCATAACATATTTCAGTAATGTTGGAAAAGGTATTTTGGAAGAGCCTGTAACAAATAAGACATGGAATTGAGTTCATTAATAAGTATCTGTATACAGATAAGGATGGGGGACAAAGTCCTTTAGCTTACATTCTAATATTAACAAATATGCACTTTCTTTAATAAGCAAAAGGTGAAAAAATGTGGCTCTGGATTTTTCTTGTTTCTTTTTTTCTTGAGTAGAAAGAAAGATTGCCTCCACTTTCATTGCTTGGGCAAAGAAGAATAGATTCCATAGAATTATAGAGTTTGGAAGATATAATCCATGCCACTGAGACGAAGGCTCTCTTCCTTGTAGGAAACCATGGAAGAGCACTATATAGCATTAAACAAATCCAGTGAATGAGAATCCACCATCACAATTTATCAAGTTGCTATTAGAATTTCCATGGTTTTTTTCCCCTAATATTCAAACTATATATACTGCATTCTGGAAAGCTAAAACTTATTGGCTTTTTGAATGTACCCTCTCAACAATTTCAAGAATGCTATCATAATCCATTTCTGGATGTACATGTGATATGAGTAAAAAAAAAAAGATTAAAACTGTCTTTGACTTTTTAACCCAACCTGGGAATGACTGTGGATCTCCCCTGCCTCAGCCTTGTTTTACAAAGATAGATCTCAATAGAATAGAATAGAATAGAATAGAATAGAATAGAATAGAATAGAATAGAATAGAATAGAATAGAATAGATACAACACTTAATGATAGTCATAGGGTACAATCAACATCAAATCATACTAGGAAACAGTTTGTTTAGCGGAGTGATGGCTTTCAGGAAAAAACTGTTCTTGTGTCTAGTTGTTCTGGTGTGCAGTGCTCTATAGCATCGTTTTCAGGGAAGGAGTTGAAACAGTTTATGTCCAGGATGTGAAGGGTCTGTAAATATTTTCACAGCCCTCTTTTTGACTCATGCAGTATACAGGTCCTCGATTGAAGGCAGGTGGGTAGTAATTGTTTTTTCTGCAGTCCTAATTATCCTCTGAAGTCTGTGTCTGTCCTGTTGGGTTGCAGAACCAAACCAGACAGTTATAGAGGTGCAGATGATCTCAATCTCACCTTCCAGTCCCTTCAATATTTGAGTGAATGAAGATTGATATCACACATTTTCCAAGGATAAGCATCAAAGCACAATTTTCATAAAATGCAAGAATGAGAAACTGCTTTTAGAATTATTTTTCCCTCATTCTAGCAAGATTTGTAATGCATATTAGGATGCAAACACACATCTGATACAAAGGGGAACAGAGTCTATTCAGAGCATTTATATGACTGAGTATTCCTGACCTGAGAAAACCTGAAAAAAACTAATACTAATCACACAAGTACTTATGATGGTGTATATTGGAGCAATGCTTTGGTTTTAGATTTTCTAGACATTTCTGGGTGGCTATTTTATAGAACTGGTTGAAAGATCTGATGCTTTCATCAAAATAACAAAATGATGATATTGCATATATAAAGGAGAGGAGAGCTTGAATCACAATTGCATGGAAAGAATGACTTTTCTTTCATCATTTGTCCCCACCATTTACAATGACCCTGACATTTGCTTGCACTAAGATGTGAAACAGAATGCTAAACTAAATGGTATTTTACTAGATTTATAGGTTTGTTTCTATGTATAATTACCTTAAGAATTTATGTAAGGAAAGATAATAAACAAAGAAAAATATTAACTAAATCTGCTTCTGGATGATGATATGAGAGAACAATTTATGGGCTGTTGCACATGCATACTGCATGTAGTAGCAGCTGCACACACAGTGCGCATGTGCAGCAACCCTGGGACATCCGCCTGAGCTGCGCCATGACACCATGTGATAAGGAAAGCTAGGAGAGCAACCGGGACAAGTGGGCAACCAGGCGACCCGGTTCAGGGGCATGGCCAGCCAGGGATCACTACCAGTTCTGTGACCCATGCCAAATCACCGCTACCAGTTCTCCCAAATAGGTGAGAACCAGTTGAATACCACCTCTGCCTCAAACTGCCCAAAAATCAGCTGTGAGGGGCACATATGCACCGTGAGGTACGTTTGCCTGCAGCTCGCATGCCGGCACAAATGGCTCTGCATGCCACCTGTGGCACACATGCCATAGGTTCACCATCATGGCTATAAGATGTTCTTATAATACTTTCCAAATATGCAGGGAAGTTTTGATGTAATTTTTACTCAAAACAGTTGTATTATATATTATTCATTTTTATGTCATCCATCTTTTTATATCTATCTGTCTGTCTGTCTATCATCTATCCATCCATCCATCCATCCATCCATCCATCCATCATCTAACATTTGGATATGTTTGAATTTTCATAGGGTTGCTTAAAATGTTTTGACTTTAAAGTGAGACTGCTTCCCCAAAAGTGAGAAATGAATTTATGTGTTCCCTATCTACAAATAATCCTTGACTTATAACCATTCATTTGGTAACTGTTTGAAGTTACATTGTCACTGAAAAAAGTAAGTTATGATCATTTTTGAGACTTATGATCATTGCAGTGTCTCCATGGTCCCTTGACCAAAATTTGAATGCTTGGCAACTGGTTCATATTTATGATGGTTGCAGTGTCCTGGGACCATGTGATCACCTTTTGTGACCTGCTGACAGACAAAGTCAATGGGGGAAGTGAGAGTCACTTAACGAAGTATTACTAACTTAACAACTACAGTGATTCACTTAACAACTGTTCACTTAGCAACAGAAATTTTGGGCTCAGTTGTGTTTGCAGGTCAGGATTACCTGTATGGGAATCATATAATGCACAAGAAATATTTCTTAGAGGACAAAAAACAGATAGTGAAATGATTAACATGAATTAAACCTGTGTAAACAACTACACATAAGGTTGAAATTTGGGTCTGAAGAAGAAAAAGGATTCTCAAAGATAACTTCCCCATCCTGAGTAAGCCTAAATCAAAATGGGAGGAAAAAAAAAATATGCCAACATTGTTTTTATGCATTATGTTTTACATATGTAAGAAATATATGTTTGTATTCTCCTGGTCAATCTTTGATTTTTTTACTGATGAATCACCCATTATTATTTTACTCATTTGTGATTGAATTATGAAATAAATATTGCTGTGTCATGCTGCACATTCTACACCTCTGGTGATACTTTCAAGCATGCAGATAAAGTGGGTGACTTGCATCACAACTGTTGCAACAATTCTCTTCTTAGCTTCCATCTTCCCCTCTGCACTACTACTATCACAATGGAATACTATGTACTCATCATCACCACGATCTAAGCATTAAAAAGAAATCTTTGCAAGAAAATAGCCACTTATGTTCTTCAAATATCAAGCTTTTTTTCTTTTATGAATTACTTACCTTAAACTTGCTAATTTGTTAGTGAACTTTGCACTTTTTAAATCTCTGATTAGAGGACAAAATTATTTCTTGCTCATTGTTCCATGTAAAATGTGGGTCACCCTCAGGAAAATATAGTTATCTTTATATTCTGAACACTTAAGTTTCTTTCAATCATAGTTAGGAAAAAATTTTGCCTGGGCTTCAAAGGAAAAGAAAATACTATGTTAATTTATTCTCCTACAGAGACCTTTGGATGGAGTTTTCAGGTTCTGGAGGCTGTAGCTGGTGATGAAGCTGTCAGAAAATGCTATACTTTCCTCACCCCTTGAAAGATATATGATATCAGAGAAATAAAAAATATACGGCTGCTACTGAAACATTATTAAAAGAACAAAGAGTTCATAGACATGTTTTAAAACATCAATTAAGTTGTTGAAAGTAACAAATTAAGATGCTGCAATTCTGCATTTATTCATTTAAATAATAAATATTTTCAGTCTTTTCTTTGAGAACATATCTGAAAGGATAATACAATTTTCTAAAAGCAATAAATCATAAAAATACAAACAAATCAAGAGTATTAAAAGATGAAAAACTAGCAAAATTAATGGAAACTGAATGCTTTGTACTCTTCATAAATCCAGGGTCCTTCTAAAGAAAATATTGTGTCATGGGAAAGAAGGAGCCAGAGACAAGGATCCACAATCAACATTTTACTGGTAAGTACTCGATTCCAATTGCAATACCACGAGGGCTAACGGCTGGTGGGCTCCCTTATATACAGATTGCCTTCCATCCTGTTAGCCAATTAAGTAACTCTATTTTCCCGTGCTACTAACAGCGGGCTATCCTGTGTCTGCTGTTACACGAACACAACAGAAAGCATGAAAAAAAATATGAAGTATATATAAAACACAGAGTATAGCTTATATCCTACCAATATATTCTCATAAAATTGTTGCGACTATAGAGAAAATCTTTTCCTGATAATCTTCAAGCATGATTCAGGTAATGGTATGCTAAATTATTCTGAATCCATATTGGTTTTTAAAAGGCATTATTTTTAGTTCAGAAAGCCAAAATTGTGGCAACATTGATATCATACAGATTATCAAAATTAATACTATTCTGAATTATTATAATTATAAACTCAAATGGAATGCATTAAAATGGTCTATCTTCAATTATGTTTTACTGTATGAACTTCAAAATAAAGGCTTTCTATGTACATAGGCTCTTTCCCAATGTAAACCACATCTCAATATCATATACATTAATTATCTAATTTTTATCAACTGCAGTAGAGGCAGTTGAGTTGACATATGTTTAAGCAAATATCAATTTCAGTAGGCTAGGAATAGAAAATATATTAATTTAATAGCAATTATAGTTTGAGCAGAACTGATATTCTAGGATTTATGTTTTAAACAGTAGGGATATTGACTAAAGATAAAATCAATTGTTTTATTACTTTTGTTTGTCTGGATGAATTTGTGCTCCACTTAATTTGTCTGGGTGTACAAGACTTGGGTGTATTTGTATTTGTCTGAGTGTATGCGATTATTTGGGTTTATCTGGAAAGCTGATGTGACACAAGTATTGGAGGACTCCTGAAACATACTGCGAAATAATAAGAAAAAGCACTGAAAGGCATATGAAAACTTTATATAGCTAAAGTATGAAGTAACAGGGTGTTGTTGTTGTTGTCGTTGTTCCAATACTATTTACAATCTGGATAGAGAGAAAAAAGGCTGACAAATTCAAAATCCTCCACTTTCTCCCTTAAATGGAACATCTATCTAAAGTAGTGTTCTCTCCCAGGGGGATGAATTTTTACTTCAGAGTACTCTCATACTAGGGAATTCTTAACCAAATTTGGTTCCAACCAAGCTATTTAAAGATCAAGGAGTGTTAATATCTTTGAACAGTTGTTGTCCTTTAAGAATAAAGGGGAATAATACATTACCATAAGTAATTTTTGTAGGGAAGAGTTGCTCAAAGTTACTATAACTGTTTATGTAAGACACAAATATTGAGAAAGAAAAACTAAAATAAATGAAAACCATAAAAGCATTTTCCAACCTCCAAGGAACTAAGATTCAAGATACGGTGGTAAAAGTAAACACCCTTAGCCTTTGCAAATAAATCAGATGTCACTCCACATAGTTTGAAACATGCTTAAGAAGAGTCCATGGTCTTTATGGGAGAGCTGTAATAAACTGTCTCTGTTCCTTCATTATCAGGATTTATATGATGATTCTGAGGACCTAAAACTTTGCAATTTGTAGTTTTCTGCGGTAGTTGCCCAGTAAAAACATTTCAAATGTATGCAAAATTGCCTAAATATGAATGAACAATATGCAAAAACAGATTAGACTGGAATAATTCTGTTTTTAAAAAATGTGTACTTTAGGGACTTCTAACAAATATATACTGAGGCAGAAGCAGGAAGAAACACACTTAAGGTTAAGTGACAATAAAATTGTCAATTCCTTTTCTGAAAATAGTGCTTGAAAATAACATTTTAGTGCCAGAGACATTCATCTGCATTAAATGCAGCATTGCATTCTCTCATACATCTGTATTTAATTCATCTATATCTTTCTTTTTTATGGCTGTAATAGAAAAGTCTGTTCCTTTGAATTTAGAATTAGGATAACAGATGGTAAAAAGCTTAGTTTAAAACCAATATGGACTTTAAAATATAACCACATTTCCTGCATTCTCCAATATAACAAACATTTAGTTTGGTATAAAAAACAGTTTTTGCTATAGTGGAGTGCATCAGCAGATGTCTATGCCTTAGCAAGTATGTACAATAACATCACAACATTCACTCCCTCCCCCCCCCCCATTTCCTCTTTCGTATCAAGTGAATGGATCCAAAAACTGAAGAAAATCTAGGATGTCTTGTGAAAAACATAATGCAATATAAATGGAAGAAAAGAATTAGGGTCTGGACATTAATGTTCAATGACAACTTATGATTTTTGATCTTGCAACGTGTTTCTGAAAATGTGTTCAGCTATTGCAGTTATGGGCAGATTAAAAACCATAGTTAACTGAGTTTTTGGAGGCAGGTTGACATGACATGTATCCACCATTTCAAAGCAATAGCGATCTGAAGAATTGTTATCTCAACTGAGATCATGCTGTGAACCTACATAAACCTAAAACCACTTTCACTACAAATGTTTTTAGGAAAACTAATATTTTATCATTTTTTTCTGCAATTACTAAATGAAGATCAATGTCACTTTGAATACTGTATAACAATTGATATAGCAATAACACTTAGACTTATATACCACTTTATAGTGCTTTACACAGCCTTCTCAAAGTGGTTTACAAAGTCAGCATACTGCCTCCAACAATTTGGATCCTCATTTTACCCGCCTTGGAAGGATGGAAGTCTGAGTCAACCTTGAGCCTGGTGGGATTTGATCTGCCAAACTGCAGTGGGAGTAGCTTGCAGTACTGCACTCTAACCACTATGCTACTGAGGCTCCATAACTATATAAGTATAACTATCATTATAACGTTTTGGGAGACAAAGTACCGATGCATTACAGTCAATTGATGAAAAAAGCAACATACTTTTAGGATAGGTACAAAATATGAAAAGGAGAGTCAATGCAATTATCCTGCAGATCTGTCATGGCTGATGAGCCATGTGAAAGCCAGTTTTAGGAAAAGTGCTGTAGAATGCCCTGGCAGATAATATAGATACATCTTTGACTCGTTAAAACAGATTAGCTCCAGCTATTGTTTCAGGTTTCTTTCTCTTTCACATTCTGGCACAAATCTTATGCTCCCACATTCCTCCTCTTCCCACCTATACAATTATTTCTCAATTCACTGGAGAGTAGGTGGCAATAATTAAATCTGTTTCTTTGTTAAATGGAAATAGGACAGGGAGAAGCAGCTGTCCCCCTATTGGTTAGAATTAATTAAGTATCTAAGTTTACAGATACACACATCTATCTGGGAGACTAAATTGATTTCCTAGTAGACTAAAAGACAAAGGCAGGCACAGAGGATGGATTGATTGATTACTCAGATTAGCTCATGTAGAAGCTTATTGTTAGATATTAAAATAAAATTTTAGCTCCTCAGACAGGGAAAACAAGAGATAATTTCTCTAAATTTGCATATTTGGTCTTTTGTACTTCAGATGACAACATAAACTTCAGCATTCTCAGCCACTTACTTTAAACACTAATTATTAGCTTTGCATGTTTGAACTTCCAAAGCTAAGAATCAAACTTGTAGCCCTGAGGTGGCATGTGCTGCTTTGTACTAAGCAATAAATGCTTATACACAATAGCAATAACAATAGCACTTAGATCAGTGGTGGAATTCAAATTTTTTTACTACCGATTCTGTGGGTGTGGCTAATTTGGTGGGTGTGGCTTGGTGGTCATGTGACTGGGTGGGCATGGCTTGGTAGTCATGTGGCTTGGTGGGTACGGCCAACCCGACATCACTCATATCAAGGGGCGTTTCGCCCAGTCCCTTCCTTCTCAGCCACTCCTTGTTACCCCCAGCCTCAATGTATCTATAGTTCTGTAAAAAATTTCACTTTTTTCGACTTTATTATCTGCACCCACATACTATAGATGTACTTTTATGGACCACTGAAAGGAGGAAATGGCTCACATGCTTTGTCCAAGAGTGTGATAGGCAGGTCACAAAACAGGCTTTTGAGGGGTTGCCACAAAGAAGGGGGGGCAATGTATTTTCCAAAGCAGCAGAAGGCAAAACAAGAAGCAATGGATCGAAACTGAACAAAGAAGAAACAACCTAAAACTAAGGAGAAATTTCCTGACAGTGAGAACAATTAACCAGTGGAACGGCTTGTCTCCAGAAGTTCTAGATGCTCCAACACTGGAAGTTTTCAAGAAGAGACAGGATAAGCATTTATCTGAAATGGTATAGAGCAGGCAACCTTGGCAACTTTAAGACTTGTAGACTTCAACTCCCAAAATTCTGGGAGGAATTCTGGGAATTGAAGTCCAGAAGTCTTAAAGATGCTAAGGTTGGAGACCCCTGGTATAGGATCCCCTCCAAAGATTATTCTGACACCTTTGCCTGGCCCTCCACTCAGACTTGGCATCCTCAGTTTTCCTGCCTGAGCAGAAGGTTTGGACTTGAAGACCTTTCTCTCTTCCACTCTCATTCTCTCTTTTTCTCTTTCCCACTTTTTCCCTTTCTCTCTCAAAGCCATGGCTGGCCAAGTGCTCTTCCCTATCTTCCCTTCTCTCTCCCCCACTCTTTGTGTGTGTATGTGTGTGTCTCTCTCTCCCTCAAAGCCACACCTGCCGCAGCACTTTGCACAAATGCCCCCAGACCTTTTTTTTCTTTCTTTCCTTTTTCTCTTTCTTTTCTTTCTTGTCCTCCCTTCTTTTCTCTTCCCTCTTTTTCCCTCTCTCTCTCAAAGCCATGGCTGGCCAAGCGCTCTTCCCTATCTTTCCCCCTCTCTCCCCCACTCTATCTCTCTCTCTCTCTCTCTCTCCCTCAAAGCCATGACTGGCTTTCCTTTTCCTTTTTTCTTTTTGGAATCAAGACTGGCTGAACAAGAACCGCCAGCCATGCTGGAAGCATCCCTTCAGGTGACCCTTCTCCTCCTCCTCCTCGGGTGTGCACGCCATCCTCCCGGCCCTGCCACGGCTGCCAGTTGTGAGAAGAGGGGGAGGGGGAGGGGGGTCGACCAAAGAGATGCTTCCAGCACAGCTGACGATCCTTGTTCAGCCAGTCTGGATTCCAAAAAGAAGAAATGAAAATAGCAAGGAGCACCAAGGAAAGCCCAGCCGCGGCTTTGAGGGAGACACACATGCACACACACACAAACACACACACACACACAAACACACACACACACACACACACAGAGTGGGGGAGAGATGGCTATCCCCTGCCATCACCCTTACCTTCTCAGGCCAGGTGAGGGAGGGGAGGGTGAGGGGCAGGAGGACCAGCTGCTGCAGGCATATCAGGACAAAGGAAGAGTCCCGGAACATCTGCCCACCCACCTGCTGGCTGGCTGGGCCAGGCTGGGCTGGAAGAGGTGAGTCAGCCGGTAGAAATGTGCTCCAGGACGGCAGGCAGGCAGGCGGATGTCTCGGGGCTGTTGCACATGCGTACTGCATGTGTAGCAGCTGCACACAGCGTGAGCATGTGAAGCAGCCCTAGGACATCTGCCTGAGCTGCGCCATGGCACCACATGGTTGGGAAAACCAAGAGAGCGAACAGGACAAGTGGGTGACCGGGCGACCTGGTTTGGGGGCAGGGCAGCCAGGGGTCGCTACCAGTTCTCTGACCCACAGCAAATCACTGCTACTGGTTTTCCCAAATAGGTGAGAACCAGTTGAAAGCACCTCTGACTTAGACTTATATACCACTCCATAGTGCTTTACAACACTCTCAAAGCAGTTTACAGAGTCAGCATATTTCCCCCAACAATCTGAGTCCTCATTTTACTGACCTTGGAAGGATAGAAGGCTGAGTCAACCTAAGAGAGTGATATAGTTGAGGATGATACTAAGATAATCAAATCAAAATTTAAGCAAGGAAACAAAAGAATACTTAAATTATTTTAATATTATTCTATTTTACATTGCTTATTAAAATACATTGATAAAAACATTTTGTCTTGTTTTATTAAGAAACAGATGGATAATCTTTTTTTAAACTTTCTTTTTTAAAAAAAGAATTTGAGATCTCTCAGAGCACTCTATGAAAAGTTCTACTCTTCAAACAGCAAGTTGCAAAAACTTAG
Source organism: Bungarus multicinctus (assembly GCA_023653725.1). Lineage (NCBI taxonomy): Eukaryota > Metazoa > Chordata > Lepidosauria > Squamata > Elapidae > Bungarus > Bungarus multicinctus. The sequence continues at coordinate 43,939,478 of CM042848.1, forward strand.
GGCCCTTTTCTGAATGTTACTGCTATTGTTGCTGAGAATGAATAGCTGATATTCTCCCTCATAAAAGAATGGAGGAAGTTATTTGATAAATATTTCAAAAGAGATTTCATTTACTAAAATATTTTTCAGAAGAGTGACAACATAAAGTATTCAGTCTTGAAAATATTCCCTGCACGAAGAAATATCTTGTTTCCAAAACCAAAACCCAATGTTTTTCTTGTGGTAAGTATCAGTTGACTTTAGTGATGAAATAACCTCAGACTGCATGCAGGTAAGTTGGAATAATAAAGATGTAATACTGCAAAAATTATTTGGGAAAATTGCTTTGGACCTCATGTGAATATGGTTTCCTTCCACTCTTCATTAAAGTAACTCACTAAGTCTGAATAAAAGAGGCTGCTGCTTAAGTAAACCCCTCGTAGCATTTACAGTTAATGTAATTCTTGAGGCAGATACATTTTTCTTCCACTCTCGCATGAAATTTGTAGGAAAAAAAACAAAGTTTGGCTAATTTACTGAATTGCAGAATGATTCTATCTTGGGAAGATCCAAATAATGTCATCCTAATCATTTCACAGGGACACACTTCTAATAAATAGCATCTAAAAATGATTAAGATTTTGCTAATATTCTACTCACTTTTTTGTAGCATCAGAATTTTCTGAATGTTATATTATTATGGTTTGCTACACAATTATCCAGATGTTTAGACTGGATTTGGCATTTTTGCTCACCTTGTGCAAATAAATAACAAACATTTTGATTTCAATCAACCAATGGAATAGCTTGACTTCAGAAATTGTGGGTGCTCTATCGCTAGAGGCTTTCAAAAAGAGGGAGGGAAGTACATCCCAATAGGACAGTGCCAGGAACCACTAAAACAATGTAGAAAACTTTAAACAGCCACCCCTCCCAAAAAGGTCAAAACCCTGAAGCAAAAGCTGAGAAGGAAACTAAGAGCAGCCATTCAGGCTAATTGAAAGCCTGGGCATGCTGCCAAAAGCCATTAACCCTTCCATTATTCTATGTTCTCTATGTTCTAAATTGGATGATTCACAGCAGAAGCAATACAGCTGGCTGGACTACACATGCATTAAATTCACAGCCTGTGTGATCAAGCTGCATCATTGTCCCCTCCTGTATCTTTCCCCCCAGGAAGAAACAAGAAGTAGCCAACACTGCAGCAGCTATAAAAGATCTTGGGGAACACCAGGGAGTATCAGCTGATCACATCCTGGGGGGAAAGATAATACCATCCTGGGGGGAAAGATAATACCCTTTATAATGAAAATGTTTGTAATCTTGTCCTTCTTCCTGAAGGGAAGAGGTTAATCCCATCCCTAGATGGGTGATTGATGAGTTTCCTGGGTGTTTCCCTGTCCTTATTCTGTCAGCTTCTGTTGTTTATTGACTTTATTCAAGTTGTGTTTCAGCTGTTATCAAAACTAATAACCTTAAGTAGCCTGTCAAGTGGTTCTTGGCTGTCTGTCTGGAAGTATTAACTGAAGGGAGAGCGGGAAAAAAGACCCTCTCCTATACTTTATTTTCAGCCAGTTCTCTGAGCTGCACAAGCAATTAGCTAATGGTTCGGGTGAACCGGTACGAACCAGCTGAATACCACCACTAAAGCTGACTAATCATTTGAAGCAGGTCTGTTTCAGGGACCCAGAAAGGGACCCAGAAAATTAGTGCTTTCAATGTTTAAGATGATAAGAAGACTGTGGTTTGGCTCCTGTAATCATTGTAATCATACAATCATACAATCGTACTATCATAAAGATTGTAAGCAATCTCTAAGGGAGTGTACTGCATGTTTAATCTGATGGAATAGATTTCTGCACTTTGGGATGTCACATTGGCTAGGCTCAAATCCAGAAGCTCAAAAATATTTCTTCTGGGATAAGCAAAAGTGGTGGAAAGTTCAGGAATGGCTACTTTTTTTAAAAAAAAAAAATAGAGTGACTTTGACACTGGATAAAATAAGAACCTTTGTGGCGAAGGTTGTTGAGAGTGTGGTGGCACGTCAGCTCCCTCAGTACCTGGAGGAAACAACTTACCTCGATCCGTTCCAATCGGGCTTCAGGCCTGGGCATAGCACTTGGTCGCGTTGGTTGATGATCTCTGGAGGGCTCATGACAGAGGGTTCTCCTCTGTCCTGGTCCTATTAGATCTCTCGGCGGCTTTCGATACTATCGACCATAGTATCTTGTTGCGACGGTTGGAGGGGTTGGGAATTGGGGGAACCGTCTTTCGATGGTTCTCCTCCTTCCTCTCCGACCGTTCGCAATTTGTGTTGACGGGAGGGGAGAGGTCCACCTCTAGGCCCCTGGCTTGTGGGGTGCCTCAGGGGTCGGTCCTCTCCCCTCTCTTGTTCAACATTTATATGAAGCCGCTGGGCGAGATCATCCGTGGTCTTGGGGTGAAGTGTCAACTATATGCAGATGACACTCAGTTGTACATCTCCACCCCGGACCACCCCAACGATGCTGTGGGGGCTATGTCTAGGTGCCTGGAGGCCGTGCGGGATTGGATGGGCGGGAACAGGCTTCGGCTCAACCCATCCAAGACCGAGTGGCTGTGGTTCCTGGCGCCCCGATATAGCCAGCTGATTCCTTCGCTGGCTATCGGGGGGGAAATTTTGCCCCCCACAGAGAGGGCTCGCAATCTGGGAGTCCTCCTGGATGTACGGCTGTCGCTTGAACATCATGTCGCGGCTGTCTCCAGGGGGGCGTTTCACCAGATCCGTCGGATCTACCGGTTGCGGCCCTTTCTGGATCGGGACGCCCTGCGCACGGTCACTCAGGCCCTTGTCACCTCTCGCCTGGACTATTGTAATGCCCTCTACATGGGGCTCCCTGCGGGAAGCACCCGGAGACTCCAACTGGTGCAAAATGCGGCCGCGCGGGTGATCATGAGGGCGTCGCGTAGCGCCCACGTGACGCCTCTCCTGCGTGAGCTGCATTGGTTGCTGGTGGCTCTCCGGGTTCGCTTCAAGGTTCTAGTTTTGACCTTTAGGGTGATCCATGGCACTGGGCCAGGTTACCTGCAGGACCGCATCCTACCGGTGATCTCCAGCAGGCCGGTGCGTTCACACAGGGAGGGCCTTCTCCGGGTCCCGTCGGCCGCCATGTGTCACCTGGCGGCCCCGAGGGGTAGGGCCTTCTCTGTGGCGGCCCCTGCCCTCTGGAATACTCTGCCGCCGGAACTGCGTACCGGCACGGACCTGAGGGCCTTCAGGCGCGCGCTGAAGACTTGGCTTTTTGAGCAGGCCGGCCTGGGCTGAGATGGTTTTAATTTGTCTCCATTTGTTCTGTAATTTTAAATTGGGGTTTTAAGGGTGTGGGGTGGCTTTTTCTTATTCGGCCAATATTTAATTTAATTCCTTTTAACTTTTGTATTACTGTTGGGGTCTATATTGGCTGTACATCGCCCTGAGTCCCTAGGGAGAAGGGCGGTATAGAAATTTTATAAATAAATAAATAATAAATAAAATAAATAAAGGACCAAGGTAATGCTTTCCTTCTTTTATAGGAGGTAAAATTATAGCTAGTTTAGTTAATGGCACTTGTGACAGATACTAGAAAAAAAAGTGGTCCAGGAAAACAAAACAGGAGTAAAAGGAAATCAGGGAAAAATATTGGCTCAGGTGACTACCGCAGGTTAACAATTTTCCTCCTACCTGAAAAAAAGAATTGGTGGTTGTGAAAAGATTTTCTAGACATCTTTTTATTGACCAAAAACTTTCTGAGGAAGGGATAAACAGTCCATGAAAAGTGCATGCAATTGTACTGAGGTAGAGTTTATAGTTCGGGCAATATTATTGCATGAAAATATAATTTTGTTACATCTGCCATTATTTTATCATCACCCACCAATCAGCAATGTAATGGGAAGAGCTGAGGTAGATGCTTACGTATTCTTACTTTGGAAATACCATCCTTAACTCATTTGAATATCTTAGCCCCTGTTACTACTAGAATTTCTGTATACAAAGTGATAAGAAATTACCAAAGGCTTCCCACATTTCTTCAAATGGGAATCATTTTTGTAAATTGATAGGCCAGCCAGTCTCCTTGAGGGTACCAGTTTTAGTGCAAAAGGAAATTGTTATCTGCAGTCGGGGGTTTGATATGTTGACTTGGCTGCATTTTTAAGATTGCACAAACATTAAGCCAAATAAGAGGCACAGTTGAGGTGGAACCAAATCAGATAACCATAGAAACCAATGGGTGAAAATGAAGACAACTGCTAATTTCAACAATAAAAAAAATTAGCCACAAAAGATTTCACAATTGAAATTATAGCTAACTAATTATATTTCCATATATTCATGCCAAAGTTGAGGTATATAGAATCTGAAATGGATTCAGGAATTTTGATGGAAAGTTATACCAAAGCATAATATACAAAGATAATCTAAGTCTTTATTTTTCATGTAAATTTGTAATAGAAAGACAGAGGGGAAAGGAAATAAATTAGTGGGGGAATAAAAAATGTTTATTTTAAATACAGATTTTATGCATTTATTTTTTCTGATAATATAGTCAAGCGGGATAAAACTTAAGGAGTTATAAAGTAATTTTTTAAAAAAATATTAATTTACAAGCAAAATAAAATGCAAACCTAAGAGATCTACAGTAAAATGTGATATTTCTGCACTAAAGTTTAATATGCCAGCAGGGAAGGAAAGCAGACAATTAACAAGTGTTATTCCCAGGTCTATAGTAATAGTACTGATGTTGTTATACTAAGTACTAAATGATACAGAAAACTATTGACTAGTAATATGGGAGTCAATGAAGGAAATCTCTATATTCACTGGGGCTATGCATTATTAGCCACACCGAATTCTACCTTGCTTTCATTAAGTATCTGATTAAAATTTTGAATAGGAAATGTATTTTCAAAAATAAATAAAGGAGATTGAATACCATAGAGGTAAATACAGATTCAGGAGAAAATAAGAGTGTCTTACCTGTGTAGATTCTCAAAGTGCATGCTTCCCAGAGGAAATAATTGGCAATGGTTAAGAGAAGCAAGCTTGAAGAAAGAGATGGGTTAATTCTGTTTGTGCAAGACCAAGCCTTAAGAACAAATGCTTACAAAGCCCTAACAGAGAAGATAGCAACAGAAAGTAAAGAGTATCCTCTGCAAAGAAAGTAAAAGTATCCTCTGCAAAGAATATAAAAGAAAAACACCTGGTTAGCTGCTACAAGAAGATCACACAGACTGATTCAAACATTGGCATGATAAAATAACAACAACAACAACAATAAACAATAGTAATAAACAATAAACAACAACAACAATAACAACAACAATAACAACAACAACAACAACAATAATAATAATAACAATAATAATAATAATAATAACAATAATAATGCCTGACTCCAAGAGATGGCAGAGAAGTAATACTATTTATTCTGAAAAGATGATTTTCTTTCTTTTTCTTTTTTTATCTTGTAAGTTTGGAAAGAAATTATAATAAATGCACTACTGGTACTCCTTTTTTAGCAACCATAATCAGGACCGGCAACTTGATCATTAAACAAAGTAATCACTAAATAAAACTATGACAGTCTTTACAATCTTACTTCAGGTAACCTTTGCTTTATAGAGCTGTGAAAACTGCAAATGCAAGGATAGGTCCCAAAGTTATTTTTTGATGACCATTGTGAATGCAGAGGGTCACTATATGAGGCAGATACTAAACAAGCTGCATCTATTTCATATTAATTATTAAATGTCTAAGCTTGCTAGTCTCTGTTGCTCTAAAATTTGGAAATGTGCACCTGAGCAAAATGTAAATACCAAACAGGTAGTAACACCGGTTGAATCCCACCCCTGATCTGATTGCAATATTTACAAAATATTAGACCTCAGCAATGATGATCCCTATGTAGAAAAAGGAGAAAGGAGACATACCAACTAATTATCATCAAATCAGTTTATTGATTAAATGTCATCAGCAAACCTTATGCAAAACTTCTAAAAAATAAAATTGGTGGAATGGCTAAAAACAGAATCCATGTAGAGAAACAGGTCAGCTTAGAGCTGACTTTTCTCCCAGATCAACTTTTCATTCTACAACAAGCAAGAAGCATGTGACTAGAGCAAGATCAATTTTATATACTTTTTTATTTTAGATCAGCCTTTTATTTGATACTGGCTAATCAGTAGTGCTATGCTGGGTCATTGTTTTAGAGATATTTCTGAAAATGATGGTATAAAAAAATTCTGATATTTATATAAACAGAGAAACAGTATGACAAAAGTGGACACAAAAAAACCAGTGGAACAGGAGTGATTTCCAATTTTATTCCATATTCCACATTGAATTTCCTTGTGATAATCTGTCAAGGAGCACTGGATTTCTCCCTTTTCTTGCCTTTCCTTCACAGCAGGTAGATAAATGACTGTTGCTAGGTGAGGGAAGGAGGGAGGGATTGTGAGAGTGACTGGAAAACTGACACAGAATGTTGAAAATGAAGATCATATGACCTCGGCAGTAGCCTAGCAGCAGCAAGTAGCACTGAAGCAGCCACAGCTTCCCAAAATTTCAGTCCCCCAAGTCATGTCCCAAATTTTGGACACATTCTGTAAATTAGCACATTTGATATACCTTGGTTCAAAAACTGTTGTCCTCTGACACTCATTTTGTCCAGTTAAAGGTCAGGGCAATGTGTGTTTTATTAGTACATAGATTAAGAATTATGCTATGGGACAAAATTGTCAATTCCGATTAAACAGGTGTCTATTCCTTGATATATATAATCTTCACAAAATTTCTGAGCTAAAATCTGATTCATCTCAACAGGTTATTTTAGCAAAGCAATTTGATAAGTGAAATGGGACAAGGCTGCAAAATGAAACCATTGCTATTTGACTTCTACATAACATCTTGCTTGACCATCAGGATAATAATGGCTTTTTTTATCTCCAGATCTTGCTTGCAGATATGTATCTATGTTTATGTACATCAAAGATGTTCTTTTATTCTAGAACTTGCTTGAATTAAAAGGGCTTTGAGATCCCTTGTCATATATTGCAAGGATGAAGAATAAGTAACAAATCATGAAAAAAGTCCTAATTTTTAAAAAATGTCTTAGATCCCACAGGTGGCAGCTAAATGGAATATAATTGAGCAAACCAAGACTTTCAAATAGGATCATTTTCCAGGCCTCTGATGGTAGAAGTTTTCATTTAGACTATGTAGTTCAGAATGCCATCTCCTCCCAAAAAATAACCTTTGGAAGTTGGAACTTTCTATTGATCAATGTGCATCTTCTTTATTCCTACTCCCTTAAATCACTCCTGTTCTCACTGTTGTTGTTTTTTTTTTGTGTGCATCCACTTTTGTCATACTGTTTCTCTGTTTATATAAATATCATAATTTTTTTATACCATCATTTTCAGAAATATCTCTGAAACAATGACCTAGCAGGGCATAGGTTATCCAGTATTCTCTGCCAAAATATGCCTCAACCTCTTGCAGGATATGCAGCTAGGGTATGCAGCTAGATCTTAATGTAACTGTTTAAAATTGGAAAGGGTATAATCTAAAATTCTACAAAATATATTTCAGCTTCCCAACTATGCTTCAAATCTAATCCTCCATTGTGAAGTTGGTGTAATTAAAATCAAAAAAAGATTTGGATATCTTATTTCCATATTGGTTAAAGCTATATATATATATATATTTAATCTATTGGCTTATTTCTCCCCTTAACACTAGCGGATAATTTCAATGTTCAAATGGAGAAGATATTTATCAGAAAACTGCACTTTTATGGATTCTCTGAAGAAGTTCTAATTTCTAAGGTATGAATAGGCCAAACAGGGATTAATACAGTGCATAATAGACTGGATATTACTCTATTCAATTACCCTCACTGTTAATATTTAAATTATATTACAATTTCTATTACAATTTTATTTGAATTACAAATAAATATTGATTCATGTATACCCAATATAAAGCAAAGTATCCTGGGCTTATAGATTCCACTGATGAGAAACAAAGAGACTTCTGGTTAGCCTCTTAACTATATCTGATAACTCCAAATTTAGAATTTTAGTGAAATTAATAATGTTTCTCAGATTCCTGCCATTTAGTTTTGATTAGTGGTTTAGCCTTAAAAACATCATAACATTATTCTTGGTTTTTAGGTTATTCTTATTTCTAGGTTTTTTTAGCTTAGCATTAATAGTAGTATCTTAAAATACTATATCTCCATAAATAGAAAACTCATCAAAATGTTGTTTGATCATTTCTAGTTTTGTTTTAAAATGCTTGTCTTTGAATAAAGTTGAATGAGTCCATGAATAATAAATATAACAGTGTATAAATAATCTGCTCTTGATTGGCATTCAGTTTTATAAACAGGAATGGAGTCATTGGTATCCTCATGTCGTAAATACAATCCATTCTGAAGTAGATTGGATATCATGTCATTATTGGATCTAAATATTGGTATAGAGATCAAATTCAAAATAGGAACAAGATGATACAGAATTGTTAATGGATGCACAAAATTGAAGAACAATATAAATTAGCATCCATTTTTGGTTCTATGTTTTGATTCTGATTAGAAAAAAATAAACTTGCCGTAAATCTATCTAAACTACTGTTCTGAGAATGGTTGTCACAAGTTCATCATTCTTAAAGACTTTAGCTAGTTTCACCCTTATGAATTTCATATTGCTGAAGGAAAAAATAATGTTTGTATAGAATGTAGAGGTGATATTCATCAGGATCTGACCAATTCTGGAGAATCGGTAGTGGAAACTTTGAGTAGTTCAGAGAATTGGCAAATACCATCTCTGACTGACCCCGCCCCATCTATTCTCTGCCTCCTGAGTCCCAGCTGATCAGCTGGGTCTTCTTTTGCTGCCCTGCACAGGAGAACGAAGCTGGAAAGCAGGTTAGTGGGATGGGGAGGGAATGGGATTTTGCAGTAACCTTCCCCCAGGAGTGGGGAGGGAATGGAGATTTTACCATATCCTGCCCCTGCCATGCCCACCAAGCCACGCCCACCAAGCCACACCCACAGAATCAGTAATAAAAAGTTTTGGATCCCACCACTGATAGAATGGTCACATATTGTATAAGTTTCAGTTAGTGTCATTCCAAATGCATCCACTTGTTATTTACTTATGCTTTTATTTACCATCTCTACTTGCAATTTTATTCATCCAGACTCAGGAACTATCAATCAACATTTTATTTTCTTGATTTATTCTTCAGTTTGTTAGCTGTCACCCAGTCCATCATAATACAGCTTATCTGGTTTTCATGACTTTTCCTGTTTAAATTGTGTAACATATTGAACTGGGGTTTACTGAAAGTTAGCCATATGCTAAGTATTGTTGTGGGTTATTGGAATAAATAATCCTTCTTATATTCCCCCACTTGGACTGAATAATATGTAATGGACAAATTTCCTAGATACCTTCATACCTTCAAATTTTTCATTTAGCAAACAATTTGAAGACAGTCTTAGTCTAATATATAGTTTAGCACATCTAACAGTGCATGGGTACCATTTTTATGAGAAGATAGAAATAACTGTTCTGAAACACTTGAAGCAATTAATTACTACTATTCAGAACTGTAAATGCATACTTCTTTGTAATTGCTTTTAAATTATTTAATTCTGCTTATACATTATTTATCAGGCATAACACACGAACCCAGCCCCTACACTCAAGGAAAGAAAGGAAGGTTGAAAAATAAACCCCATTGAAATCACTTTATATCTATAGTATGCATATAGAAATATATAACATAAATATAGTTCATATAATTTATTAAATCTTGCAAAGAAGAAGTCCTATGGTACTTAGAAGAGAATGCGAGGTGTCTCAGAAATAAAAATCCAATTTTGGAAACTCACTCATACAGTCCAGTTTTTGTTTTTGTTTTCATTTTCCTGTCATCAGAAAGGCTGGCAGTAGGGAGCAGAAAAATAAGTCATGCTGAAGTCTGGACAAAGAATGTGTTGAAAGGGGTCATCAAGAGGTATGCAGTATATCAGCCAGCCTTGGAACTTAAATAGATTTATTTCTTTCTATTCTTCAAGGTCAAGGAAAACTAGGCAGAAGGAAAGAGTAAGCTCTTACAAAATGTTTCAGTTGGATGTCAATTTAGAATTTGGTCAAACAAGCTCATAACTGCAAGGCTGCCACTGCATTTAATTAACATACTAATTCTTACTACATTACTAGTATTTAAGAGTCTTTAAAAGCATTATCTTCTAGGCTCTGATTTATTTGATATCTACTCACAAACCTGGATAAAAAATAAAATAATTTTATTAGATTTCAAATTGTCTTAGAACAATTCAAAAATATTTGCAAGTGTCAGAAGTTAAGGAAGCAGAAATTTATTGTCAACAAATCAGTTCATAATATATTTTAAGTAATATTCATGAAGCAATAACCAAATGCCACAACAAAAAGATAGGATGCTACCATTTTTTGGAAGGAAATCTTAGCAATGGCCATTCTAGCTAGGAAATTCTGATAATTGGTGTACAGTACAAGATTGGAAGTTACCATGGTTGGGAAATACTGACTGGTCAGTAGCATAAATCTGGTACTAAAACAGAACTGGACACAGTATTCCAATTGAGGTCTTACCAGTACAATATAAAGTGGTACTATTACTTCATATGATCTGGTTATTATCCCTCTGTCGGTGCATTGGCTTTGTTGGGAGGCTGCAGCACAGTGCTGGTTCATATCTAGATCCTTCTCACAATCACTACTGTTGAGCCAGATGCCACCTATTCTAGACCTCTGCATTTGGTTTTTCTTACCTAAGACTTTACTTTTCTCACCACTGAAAAGTCATCTTGTTATAAGATGTGAGGCAAACAAATTTAATACATAAAATAAAAGTGCATTTCATTGGATAAAGCCCAATATTCTTGTCGTCAATATTCTTCTGTATCGTGAGTCTGTCTTGTAAAGTCTTGATTATTCCCTCCAAATTGATGTTATCTGAAATGTGATGGTTTCCTCTTCTATCTCCTCATCTAACTCATTTATGAAGATGTTGAATAGTACTAGACAGAATCTTGAGGTACCCCACTGCATGATTCCCTCCATTTAAATATAGTTCCATCAAGGACTACATATTAAATGTAGTTGGTCAGCCAGCTGCAAATCCATCTGGTGGTAGTTCTGCCTATCCCACATTTTTCTATCTTACCAAGAAGTAGGCTATGATCTAGTTTGTCAAAAGCCTTTCTGAAATCTAATAAACTGTGTCCACAATATATTCCTGATCCACCAATTTAGTCACTTTGTCAAAGAAGGCAAATAAGATTTGTCTGATTATCTGTTTTTAAGAAGCCCATGTTGGCTTTTACTAATAGCTTTGCTCATTTCTAATGCTCACAATTTCATTGCTTGATAATCTTTTCCAGGATTTACCCAAGTATTGATCAGGCTAATTAGTCTATAATTTACTGGATCCATTTTTTCTCTTTTTTGAAGATTAGAACCACATCATCTCTTCTATAGACCTTGGCTCCAGGAGCTTTGAAAGGTTTTATTCAATGATTCCAAGATCATGTCTGCCAGCTCCTTCAGAACCCTGGAATGTAATCCATCTGGTCTGGGTGATTTGAACTCATTTAGTATGGACAGATATTCTCTTATTGTTGTCTTGCTTATTTTAACTTGTATTCCTATTCTGTCTTCTACAATACTGTGTTTGATAGATGGATTATTTTTTTCCTTTTGTGTAAAAACAGATGCAAGGAAGGAATTAATCCTTTACAAAGTTGCTTTCCTCACATCATTGGAAATTATTACCAGTTATGAACATTAATGATTAAATGTTTTATTATATACAATTCAAAAGCAACAACACTTGCATCAGCAGATATTATTGGTTAGGGTGAAACAGGAAAATCACCACCTGAATAGCTAAGCAGTGAATAAGAAATTGCCACAATTAAGGGTGTGCAATATAGCAATTCAGGCAAGGAATGGTTTGTGAAAATGGCTAGAGAAAACAGCCATGGAACATTTTGTACATGCTGCTGCCATAGTAAGTGAGAGGGAAGGAGCACTTTAATAGAAGTAATGTATGATTGAAAGCATTCATGTTTTATTTCCCCTCTTAGGCCTTTGGGGATAGTGTTTCCCCTTTTAATATAATGGAACCAGTTCAAGTCCTTATGGGACCCTGGAATCCTATGGGATTCAATTTTACAGCCCCCCCCCCCCCCCAGAATAGGGCACAGATTCAGTTCTTGGACATCCACCTGCTGTCAATTTTACCCACTGACGGCATTATTAGTAAATGAAATCATGGAAATATGATTCTCCTTGACATGAGGTGTTAGTGTAGATCTGTCTTGTCTGGGCTGGTATACCTGTCACCAGGTTAACATTCTTGGCCTCACCACAAGATGTTTTAGGGGACATTCTGTATTATAAGTGAGATAGAAGGTTGCTCATCAGAGAAATAAATCCAACCTAGTGTTACCCTGTCAGCCTTTAATTCTGTGATAAATTATGTTTTGTTATTTAAAACAACAGCTTTGCTTCTGTAATAGTTTTCTACTTTTAATTTTTAACTTTCTAATTTTCAACTTTTAAACCAAATTAATAATTGCACATTTTCTTCTCAAGACTGTTAAAAAGCAGCTCACTCATACCTATATCAGTTCAGAGATTCAGAAAAAAGTAGTGCCAAGATTGAAATGATGAAGGGAAAGACGGCTAGCAATCAAAAATATGACTCTGTGTGTAAGTTTAGGTAATAAGTAAATAGCATGTGAAAATGAACTGGAAGTCTTCAATCCAGTACCCAAAGTCTCTTTTCTATCACCACCACCCACCCCAGCAAATCAGAGGAGGTAATGGGTAGCTAAATTATTAGCAACAAATGTTTCCCATCACAAAGCCTATCATGGTGAAACAATAGGATTTCCAGTATGTTGAGAATAATTATCTATTTCAGTTTAGCAGAATACCAGCCACAAGACTTTCTCTCCAACCATTTTGATATGCATGATAGAAAAATGGTTGTAAAACTTTAAATAGATCTGGATATAATTGACCTATTAAAAATCTCCACCAGATTTTTAGGCAAAAAATTAAAAGATGTGATTTATCAAGAACTTCTTTTTTTAGCACCTCTGTTTAAATAATCACCTCATGAAAAGTTCTTCATAATGTCTTCTCTTGGGATATTAAAATAAGGAAAGCCAATGAGGCTAAAGAATAATAGGAAGATGATTGAGGAAAGCAGCAGAGCATAACATATCATAGCTTCCTTGGCTGCCTTGTAGTTCAATACAAACAAGAATATTACTGTCCAGCGATTAAAATGTCTTCAAAATTATGTTCTCCTTTAAAATAATATCTAAAGTAATTTTTAATTCATTACGATGAATAAAAACTCATAGAAAACACATCAAGAGTTTCATCTGAAGTCTGTTTTTAAGACCTGATTTGCAGTAAGCAGCATCTGTATCCTTCTTTGTTTGGAGAGCAACTAACTGGAAATGATTGCTAGAATCGAGGTGCATAAACTGACAGCATAATCTGTAATACATCTCTTAAATGTGCACTTACATATAAAAACATTCAGATCTGCTAATGAAGATAAAGAACTAGTATAATATCAAATATCTTAATCAATTGGAAACTTTTCATTGAAAGTACTAATAAGGCATCAGGAATTTCAAATACATATATAGTATAAACAAAGCACTGCATATATACCCTCCTACTTATTCTTTAAATGCAGCAATTATTTTATGGAATTAAAAAAAAAACATTAATTTCAGAAAGCTGTTGGGCACAGCAAGATCTTTTTATTAGGGACTATTAGTTGTGTGGATGCATCGTTTTATTTGATGGGCAAATCAGATGAGAGATTTTCATTAGGCTTTTGTTTATTAACTTCCAAATCATATATTCCAGCTGCATAACGTACTGATAATATCTCAGAAATTTAAGATGCAGTGTGATATTACTGAGTAATTTAAACTGGAATGATGTTAAGAAAGACACTGTGAGAAATAAAGAGCAGAAGATCCTGGCATGATAGCAGGCATAATATTGGATCCATTAACACTGTGAATGTCCTTTAGGGAACTGGCAGTCTGTCACTTTGGCAGGTGCAATCATTATTTAACAAAATGTCCTAACATTCCTTACATTGCCCAGATTTGTATTTTAGCACATTCATCCATCTACTTTCAGCAGAGTAGTCCCACTGTAATAAAAAGGAACAATGCCAGAGTACATGATTCTTCTATACTACTGGCATAGGTTTTCTTGTGGGTTTTTATTACTCAACTGGCACAAGTGTTAATTTTATTACTATAATTTAGTATCATGATTCCAAAATGTATGTCTTAAATGTGATGGAATAAGTTGGGCCAACTATAAAAATATTTTGAACTCAAAGACCTACTGTGAGAGATGAGAGCATCAATAAAAATAGAGATTTACAATCCCTCAATGCATTATTAATATGCATAGTGATACTCCTTAACTATGTGATAGCATTTCCAAGTATAATTATGTTGGAAGAACGATTTACTTAGGAGCAAGTAGATAATATATAAATGATGCCTCACCTCAATCTTTCTCTTATTTTTATTCTTTTAATTGCTGCAGAGTGTTGACCCAGTTCTAGACCGGGACTCCTTAAGAATGGGAAGGATCATAATGCTAACCTCCATACAGATACACACTTTCTACATCCTTCCTTCCCTCTCTCTCTTTCTCTCTACATTTTTGTATATATTCATATGTGTGTATATGTCATGCCTCATTACTGCATGCAGTCATTAGGATATGATTTTTTTTCCAGAGTCTGACAGCAGTTAGTGTATGCCAGGGGTGCCAAACTCAAGGCTCATGGGCCAGATCTGGCCCATGGGGTGCTTAGATCTGGCCCCTGGTGTTGCCCTGGAAACAGCAAAGGATCTGCCCATGGTGCTTCTGCCAGTAAAAATGGAGCTTGGGAGGGCCATGTGAGTGCCCCCTGAGCTTCGTTTTCGCTGGCAGAGGGCTGCAGGAAGCCACTGCAGCCAAAAATAGGGCACGGGGGACATGCACAGCCTTCCTCAGCTCCATTTTCTCTGGCAGAGGTATGTAGGAGGCTGTCACAGTCAAAAACTGGGTTCAGGATCCTGTTTTCACTGGCAGAGCACTTGAGCAACCACAGGCGCCCTGACACGAGTGATGTGAAACTGGCCATGCCCACCTGGCCATGCATCCCCTTCCCCCTGAGGGCAAACACAACCTTGATGCAACCCCCAATGAAATCAAGCTTGACACCCCTGGTATATGCCCTTCTTACCCTTTTCCTTTATCCATTCAAGGAGTGAGTCATCTGATACTATGCTATGCTCCAGCTATAAAAGAAAATGCATTCGCTACCTGGAGGTGGATACAACAGTGATATATGTATCTGTATATGAGTTGGAGTGAAGGAAAAAGCACAATATTCCAACAAAGCAAAGATTCCTGAGCCAAAATTGCCTTTTTGAATGACATAGAAGAACAACTGGAAGTACTGAGGAAGAAGAAATTGATTCAGAAGTGGCCTTAACTTGTAGGGAGGGAAGCAGTGCCCAGTGGCCACACCAAGTTTTGCAGCTGCACCAACAGCTAACCAGAATTGGTAACAAACCTGCCCCTTCTCTCCCAGAAGATGAAAAAAAATGCCAAAATTATAAGGGCAGCTGAGACCAGAGCAAATGATACCTGGACAAAAAGCATGAAAAATGCCAGACAGCAATCAAGGCAGCCAAACCTATGGATTAAAAGATGGATACAACTCAGGTTTTGTAAGAGATGCTGAAGAGTCAATTCACAGTTGGGACACGACTCACTAAGTTTTGGTATTTAACACATCTATGAGTAATTCAAACCTGCTATAAAAGGAGGAGAGAAAGAAAAGTTAATATAAACTCATAGAAACAGTAGGTACAGTCAAAGTAAACCTGAACAATGCAGAGTAAGTTTTAGAAAAAAATGAATATAACCTCACCTTACTTCAGAATAAAGAATTATTTTTGAACAATAAGTTCAATTGTCCAACAAGTCTGTGACTTTGTCAAGTTTCCTAGTCTGTAGCCTAAACTATTTCCCCAAAAGAACTCATTACAATGCCATTATTAATACAGTTGAATAGGTATGTCTTTTCTGCTGATTCAGTTCTTACAATATGTGCATGATGGATAGATGAATAGATAGTACTGGGATTTTTAAAAAAAAGTTTTGGAAGTTCAGGCTGCAAAGTTATCAAATTTGGACTTGATACAGAGTGAATTAATTTCTGACTATTGGTTTTGCAGGATTGTGATCACTTGATCCTTTCTGGACTCTTTTGGGATTCTGGTTATCTCATTATTGCCTCTGTGATCTTGACTTCCCCTTTACTTAAGACTTAACATTGGGTATATGACTTAATTCAGTTTTCTGGTTCATTTTATCTTACACAGCAAGGTCTTTAACCTAATCACAATAATAAGGAAGTAGCTGTGAACAAAAGAAGATGGCATCTTCTAAAATCATAAGGAAGATATTGTCTGACAAAACAAAGCTAATCAGATAGGTCACATCAGAAGCAGTTTTTTAATATGTATTTAGACCTACCATTTGAGGTCAGAAATTATATAATGTGCATGCTTATTAATCACCTGGTGGTACTTAGTATTTTAACTGACTTCCTAGACATTCCAATGTGTTATAGCTAATCCTAATTGGAAGCTGCAAATGGATGGATCAGTTTGGCCTGCACATTTCATAGCTTATTTCATACAGATTATCTCCTGGAGGGCTATTACTTTGTTCTTGGAAGTCTGAAGGCTTGATTTCTTTCCTTCTTTCTTTGTAGGAAGAAAGAAATATTTTTACAAGATGACTAAGTAAAGCAGGAGCATATTTAGAGAACAATGGATTACTACAAGTATAGATTTGTCATTGCAGTGAGTAATAAAAACCACTGCATGCAAAATTACAGGAATGTATATGAGACCAAAACTTATTAATTTCATTTTTGAAGATCTATAAGAAATCTATGGAGTTGTTTAAAATGTTTTAATGACAGCAAATGCTAAATTTAAAATACACTTGGAAAATTAAAATGATAGTAGTAAAGCAAAATAGAAAGGTTTTTTTCAAGAATAGCAAGAAAACAAAAACAAAATGCATTGCTCTATATATCATAGAGAAATGCACAAATGTTTTTCTCTTTAAGGAAGGCTTAATTTACATGTTCAAAAGCAAATTTATTTCTGCATCATTAAACCTTAGCAAAATGCATGAACATTTTGGGATAAATTTTCTTTACTCCATTTCACCCACAATTTCCCAAGGCAGGCTTTTGTAGTAGCAGTTTGGAACAATCCTGGGAAAGAGAAAAGACCAAATGGTTGCACTGTAGTTACTTTTAATTTCAAGTGATTTCAATGGGAACAATTTAAGAAGGCTCTGCAAAATTTCAGTGGGGTGATTTAATTCATAGGTGATTTAATCTAATTGAATCTAAATAATATACTGACAGCATTCAATTTATGTCAACATTGTCTCTGATCCTGATGTAGATGTCTACACATGGATGCTTGTCTACATCTGTACAGAAGCTACCAGCCTTAAAGCAAAGTTGATGACAAAAGTAAATGATGCTCATCATGGTGTTTTCTGAAGCAGAAAATATCACTTCATTTTGAGAACAAACGGGGACATGTCACTTCTGGTACTTGAAGTGAAAATAGATTCAACGAGACTGCCATTTAGGCAGATATTTAGCCACCTTCAGAATGATTTCATTTGGGCTAAAATATGCCTGCCATTATTTCATGGTATATTACTCTGTTAATAAACAAAAACATTTATAGGCTTTGATTGAGGAATTGCGTATTGCTTATTCTTACCGCAGTTTCGCAAATGGTAGTAAGCAGTAAGTGCATCTTTTTAGTTTATGGGCTTCTTATTTTACTTTGAGATTTGATTAGTTTTTTGTAGTATGTTACAAAACTGATTTGCATTTCCTGCTTGTCTCAACATAAAGTCAATCAACTTACCATTTGGAAAAGCCAAGAATGGACAATGTTCAACCCAGTCCAACCCCAGACTGCTAGAAAGATAATTCCAAGTTAATGATTTGTTCTGAAAGAGGATAAGAAATTTTAAAAAGAAAGATAACGAAGAAAGAAATTTATAGATGTGTTGGAAGCCAGGATTTGCAAGAATAGAAAGTGGAAAGTTTGCAAAGGAACACTAGCAAAATTTTGTAAATACTAGAATACTAGTAGTTTGCATTACAATGAAAATATTGCTTCAAGTGGTATTTTCTGCTCAATTTTTATACAAAAGCAGATAACAAGGAGAAGAGAGATTTATATCCTGCATTGAAATTTGATTGATTATGTATCATTGAGCCCATATTGGTTTTTAGGAGCCACATAAATAGATTTTTTTCCAGTATGGTCTATCGCATCTTCTCCTTTAGATCTTACAATAGTGTAAATATAATCACTAAACTGAGCCTGTCCAGCCAGCTGTATCTTCTTTTTTTCCTTTCCTTCTACCTTTGCCAGCATTATAAACTTCTCAAAAGAGCAAAGTCTTCACATAATCCTAAACCAAGCCAAGTCCCAAAATGCCAGGGAATTTCTAGAAGCCTGGCATTCTGACAAATCAATAGACACATAGACATTAACAAAACCTATGGAACATGCAAAAAAAAAAAAAAAACTATCCCCCAGCCCAGAAATGAACAAAAAGACCCATCTCTTCAGCAGCAATCAACACCTAGATCAGATAGATTAATTCCAAGATTAACATCAGACCAATAATCAAATAAACTGCGAATCAATAAACTGCCAAAGAAGTCAACAGCAAACAGCCCAATCAAAGAATCTCTAAGACCAACCCCCACCAACACTGCCAGGCAAGCCACTGGAATATAAACTGACAGCAAACTGCACTGATGTTACCTAGTTTGGATAATGAAATGTCTGCAAGAAAACAAACAAGCTCAGAGAGCATTAAGTCCCTTAATTTCATATAATGTGTGCAAAATATGATAATCTGTGACTGGTTATTTGTGCCTTGGATGAGATTATATCCTGTCAATATTTTTTTTTTTTTTTCAAAAATAGCCCCTTCCAAAAATATGTCTTGAGTTTTGGGCATCTGCAAAGATGAGTCAGCAAATTTTGCTTCAATAAAAATTGCTGAACAAGCAGCCAAGAATGAAAGAGTAAGCATGACAGGAAATGAATGGGCCACTTCAGAAAAAAGATCAATTTCCATTAAATGGTTATCCAGGCCCCTGGCATTCTGTAGGATGGATATAAAGTTCAAAGAAATGATATGTCAGGTTGATGTGGACAGGGAGAAGCTGTAACAATGGAAACCGTTTTCTGGCATTGGCATGGTGATAAGCCCTGACATATGCATTGCCTATGTCACAGAGGTCTATTGCATTGCCCCCAGAATCACAAAGGAAGAGTTGGACTGCTTAAAATGCTCAGCCATAATTCACTAAATACTACTGACCACAGCTGCAACAAAGACTGGCTCAACAAGATAACAATATGACTGGCAATAGTGGAAGATTTCTCCACAGTTCCTAATAAGAATATAAAAAGATAAAGGGTTTTCTTAAAGGTCATTTATCCAAACCTGTACATACGGATCTTGCTGATTACAGATCAATTAGTAAAGAAGACTCCCAGCCATCCCCAACAATCTCACAGAATGAATTTGGTGTTAGAAGACAAAGTTTTCTGGAAGGAAAATGGACAATAGAAAGGATTATAAGGTAAGAATGATTCTTACATAATATTCTAGGCTTTGTCTTTTTGGCAAACTTTCTGTGGCATAGATTCCTGAAACCTAGGAATGAGGCTAGGATGTTTGTTGGGTTTCCATTGGTGACGGTGAACTTGAAATTGAATCTTGCTGGCTCTAATCCAACTCTTCAAACTCACTCTCTTTACAATAAAGCAATATATGGTTGTTAAACTGAAATATATTTGGAAAAGTATATTATTAAATTCAATCACATTTACCTACACCAATTAAAAGTAGTTTAAAATAACATTTTAAATTCAGCACATAGAACATTTAATCTTTATGTATCATTTTTTGTTAGAGTTTACATGTCAACAAGATGTATTTCTTAATACACATTTAGACAACAGATATTCGTTTGATTAATCGGGATGCTAATTGAGTGCTGAACGTACATCTACAAATGCCCTCTAATAACTGTCTCAAGGATAATCACTAAATGTACAGTGTTTACAAATAACTAGTCTGGTTAAATAAGCTTTAAAGCTCATAAGTAATGGTTTGTTCTTACAATTGCATTGGGAATCTACAGCTCTGATGTACAGATCTTATCAGTTAGTAAAGGACTGTGCACCTGCCATTATATACTATGCTCTGTTCTAAGAAATGTATGGTTGCTTTCCTGATTGACAGCACTCATCATCCATGGGAAGGTGGAAGAAGATACCTACATCACATATACTTGCACAAGTGATCATTGTTAGTAAGGCTTCATCGATCATCTTTTTGGCAAGCATACACATGGGTGCATCATCATGTTTAGTGTAAGATTTTTTTTTCCCCTCATGACATCTATTTGCATATATAAAAGAAAATTGATAACAACACCTGTGCAAAAACTGTTCCCTCTCTATTGCTGCTGTAAACGTAAGTTCCATTTAAATGTTTTCAGAATCAAGGGGTGGCAATATAGCCCCCAAATGGTCTATTTAATAGTGTGCCCTTAAGATGAAGGGCATATTGTGGATTAACCTCACAGTAAGACAAATATTATGTGATAAGCTTAGCATAGGATCTGATGATCGCTATTGGTTTCAATATAAAGATTGCTTACTATCCATACAAAGTGTATTTAAAAACAGTTATAAGACAAAAGGAATATTTATTATTTCTGTGACAATTTAACAAAAAGAATGAAAATTGCTAAAACAAATGAGACAACACAGAATCTTTGATAACACATATACTGTATAAATCCCAAATCTTTAAATTCTACATCTGATCCCACATCAATATGCATATTATACTTGCCCAAGATGAGAACAATCATGTCATTTTGGGAAAAGCAACTGTATATTTCTATACCTCCTGCTGTTTGAATATGTCTCTTGGCGTGAATATGTGTGCCTATGCAGGAATTTTTCTTGTCTTCTAAATTTGATTGATATATGTCATTAGCAAGATCTGCATGCGGATATAGTAAGGGTTGGATGCCTTCAGGCAAGCAGTTTAGTTCTAACAGCTTCAGAAGCATCTTTTGTTCTTAGAGACTTTTATTTTAGGATGACCTGGTTGTAAACAGGCATCACCAGAGACATTGTTTCTTCCAAGAATTGGTAACATCTTTACTTCAATCAGTGGTTTAGAATAGACCAGAGATGTCAAACTCGCATCAACATGGTGTCGTCACATGACGTATTGGGACTTTTTCCTTCTTCGCTAAACTGGGCAGGAGCAGGGCCAGCGTGTGACGCATCAGGCCTGCAGCCTGCAAGTGTGATACCCCCTGGTTTAGACATTCTCTTAGTGTACCTCTTGTCTGGGTTAGCTATGAAAGGCTAATTAATTGTCACTTTCTAATATGTATTATGGCATGAAAATATTTCTAACAGTAGTCACTGGAGTCAATTAACTAGGGAGCACACACTTGGATAGCATAGCTATAAGCAAGGCAGAGTTGTTCTATTTTTCTCTTTCCCTGTCAGTCCCTACCTCATATACTGTATCTTCTCACTTTATCAGATTCAACCCAGTTCTTTTCCAGGTGAGATTTAGCTCTCAGCCCACTTCCCCTGGAATACTCCCAAGTCTCAATTTTCCCTTACTAATATTGACATAGCCTTTTCCTGTCTCTTTTTTTTCTTTCCTTCTCTCTATCTGTCTTCCTTAAGGTTTGCTATCAAACTTGTCCTGACCAATATCAGAATAGAAATCCCATACAGCTTCTGGAAAAGTCAAACAGACAAGATGATAGAGGCAGATATATATTTTAATGTAAGCCCCCTTGAACATTCTGCCAACTCTGTCAACATTGAATGCAAGATGTAGGACTCTGATCACAATGCTGCAACTGCCATCTTTCCTGTTTTAATGTCCCTTATGCTATTGCTATATATTTCAGGATTCAAGGATGGAGTGATAACTTCACACTTTGGGGAACGAAAATGACTCAAATGTGTATATTGTTATTATAGTCGACCAATCTGAACTCAATTTATTTGTTTCTGGTACTGCCAGGTCTAGCCTTTATATTAGTAGTGCTTTGAAACAAACCCCTTTTTCTTGGAACGTTAGTTATCTTTATTTTTCAAAAAATGTATACATGGTCTGTCTGGGATCTTGGTACATTGAACCAATCAACAATGGCAAGCTGAGCATTCCACGAGCATTGGAAAAGGTCCTCACCAATTGCATTGCTAACTTACCATACTACGTGAAAAACTTAACCACTGTAATGTTTAACAAAATATCTACTGAACAAAAATAAAATAAATTACTGTTTCATAGACAGATCTCATTATTACATTACTTTGCAGTTGTGCATCACATTAACTATATTTTAGAATCTGTGCTTCCTTCCTTATACAGAATTCATAATACACAAGAAGGCACAGTTATTTTTACACAAAGTGTTTTGGACAATAAGGCATTGACTCTTCTTTCATGCCAGACCTCTACTGCTAATGTGAAATTTCCATTTTCCTCTTGTTTGGTCCTATTTATAAATGGTGTGACTATAAGAAAATGTCAGTTATTTTAAATTCTGTTATATCCCTGAACTCAAGTTATAACCTTAAACAAGGCATTGAAAAACTCTAGGGAAAAATGAATGAAGAACCCAGTGGATTATGTTCCTATCAGGCCTTCATTACAAATGTACATTTCCAGGAAATAAGTTCACCATTCAGCAGCATTCAGGCTATCAAAACATCAACAGAGAGGAGACTGAATGGAATATATGCAATGGCTTTTCTCAATAAGAGAGGTAATAAAAAAAGCTATTGCTGGCAGCCACCTATTTTATAAGGTAATGTGGCTGCTTGAGAGTTGAGTGGTTTATTTTTTTCTCTTTGTGGAAGAAAGTTCCCTGCTGTTCAGTTACTGAAATTAATTACTCTGTGGTAACACTTCTGCTAATCCAGGACCCTTTTGAAACTGTATTCTATTGAGTTTTACATAGAATAAGCTGAACATTATACTTCAAAAGCTATATATGAAATAGGGAGAATTTCTTTTATGTTTGTCTGCTTGAAAAGAAAAAGTTATGAAGTGGCTGTTCCAGTACTCATTTAAGTAAGGAATTGCCTTTTTATTTTTATGCTTAATAGAGGCAGAACATGGGGATATATGGTATAATAATATGTCTGCTAGCATTATTGTTTCTAAACTGCCTCAAGAAATATCTTGACTTTTTTCTTTCCTTTTTCACAAAAAGTCCATATGTAGAAATTCACTTTCTATGACTGATCTCATAGTGTACATATCTGTCATGCCTTAATGTGTATTAATAATTATCAACCACCTCTCATTTCATGCCTGTTTTCATAGTTATCTTATGACATCAAATCATATCTTGGTCTCTAATAGTTTTATGATGTATTTTTGTGTTTTTGTCCTTTGATTATTTTGCCAATGCAGAGAACTCAAATGGGGCTATCTCAAGATTAGATATATGATATTTCTACAAATATCTGTTGTTGTTGTTTTTGGGGTTTTCACAAAACATAATACAAAAAAAATATCTTTTTTTGAGAATAGCATGATCCCGGGTTGTCACTTTTCCATACAGACACAAACTCAATTTCATATTCATCTTTGTATTCTATTCCATATCTTATTATTATTTTAGAATTTTCTCAGTGATTTTTCCCTTCCCTTAGTTTTCTCAACCTTGTTTTGATTATCTCATTCCTTTCTATGTTCAATTACATATTTTTTTCTAAATTTCAATATCTTTCTAATCATTATATTTATACTTTTGTCAGTCCTGATTCAATTTCATATTTTCTTTTCTCATTAAACAAGTTTTGCCCTATAGTTACTGATTGGAGTATGACACCTTTATATCTTTTAATTTTTGTCCGTTCAGATCTTATTTAAACTTCAATTTATGCCTTTACCATTATAACATTCAATATCTAATATCTATTTTATAACATATAACTTTTGCCAATCTAATTCTGCTTGGTACCTTCTTAATATACACACTAAATTCTTAAAGATTATATATATATATATATATATACTTTGTGTTACAAAGTAACACAAAATTATCTGCTGATAAGGAGAGAGCCAGTGGTGTAGTGGCAATTACAACTGCCTCACATGTAATATTTCCCTGGTTCGAATCCCAGTAAGGGTATGGCTAGCTGAAGAGAGCTAACTAGCTCGAAATAGATCTATACTAGTCTCCCTTATTTATTATTTAAAAATTATCAGCTTAAAAAACCTTACACACACACACACACACACACACACACACACATATATAACACTAACACATAAAATACTCATTCTATTCCAATTCGGCTCAACCATTAATGTTAGTTACAATCTTCCATTAATATTAATTAACATCTTTAACATTTCTTTTCTATTAAATATCATACATCCTTAGGAACACTTATAATATTTCCATATTTTTTTCATATTTCTTTCATATTTCTCTTCACTTAAATTTTTATAAATCATTAATACAATTAAAATGTTCCCCTTTTCCTAATTTCATTGTCTCATTCACTTTATTTCATTTATTTGTTAATTTATTTGTTGTTTGTTCCATTACATTACAATAAATATTTTATCTATCACTTTAACCACACTTGTTTCATATTTCTATTTCTAATATAACAATGCTATCTTATGTACCCTTGCAGAATCCTCTCTTTCAATTAAATTCTCACCCAATATCTCTATGTCTTCTAAATAGGCTTATACCTTTAATCCTTGTACATTTTCTCTGTTTTTCTATATCCTGTTTCTTTCCATTATAACTTCTTTCCCTTTCCTTCTTCCCCCTCTTTTTCTCCCTCCTCTTTCTGACCCCTTGTCTCTCTAATTCTAATTCTCTCTTCTGTAATCTTCTCTTCTGTTTCTTCCTAATATTGTAAGTGCTTTTCAAACTGTTCTTTTTTTTTTGGTTGTTTTTTCAAATCTTAAATTTTTCACTCTCTTTCCCCCCTTTCCTTTGTTTCCCCACATAGAATTACTTGATCATTAAAGATGGCTTCTTCTTTGTCCTGCCCTTCTTGTTCTTCAAGCATTTCTTGTTTCTCGTAGTTCCAGATCTTCATTCCTAAAAATTGAAATATGAACCAAAAAAACCTCTTCCTTCTTGTGCATCTTCATTCTGTTTTTTAAGTTCCATTTTGAGTTCTTCCAAGAGCGATGCCATTTTAAACACTTTTAAACAACCACCCAATTGATTTTAGTCATTTAAATCCAATAACCAAAAGTCCAAAAATCACCAAGTAATCCAAATAATCCAAAGCTGTTTCTTCTTGTTTCTTTTTTCCACTTTCTCTTCCTGGGGTCCTATTATCTTGTTACAAAGATTTAGTTAGAATGTATTTTTTAGAAATCTTGTTAAGGTTTCACTGTTAATTCCTTTTAGTTCCAGACAGTTTCCTCCATTTTTCCAGATCCAGCCCTTTTATTCTCTCCTTTTCTCTCCTTTCCTTCTTTTAAAAGTTTTTGAGTATCCAAAAGTTTTTATTACCCCTTTGACATTTTATTTTCAGCTTAAATACCTATTGATGTCAAAGTGGATTTTTGTTAATTTTTTACTTAAATCTCTTAGCTGTCAGTATAAGGAAGGGAAGAAAAAAAAGCCAAATCCTTTCCCTTCCTTCTCTCCTTTGCTGCTTCAAAATCTTCTTTGGGAACAACGTTATTTTTTATAATTCAAATTCCAGGATACCTTACATTGTTGCTTTTTCAGTTTAACCGGGTCAAGCAAAACTTTCTCTGTTTATCTTCCTCCTGCACATTCTTTTCCGGTCGAGTTCTTCTTTGAGATGGCCATTTCTGACCACCGCTACATCCGCCTTTGGGAAAGGGAGTAATGGCCAGCTGAGGAGGAGAGATGCGGCTCTCCTTGATTCTGCTGGTGGTCTCCCCCCTCTTCACCACCTCTATGGAATGGCTTAGCCCCAAATCCAGCCAGCTCGGGGTGCTCCAGTAGCGAGCATGGATTGAAATTGTGCACGATCATGGATTTCAGTCCATCGTTGAAGAAGCCCAAACCAGAAGACCTACAAATATCTCTTTGTAAGATTCATAAATTTCTGTTTCTTTACTATACTCCTCACAACAATTAATGAGTCTAAAACGTTTTATTTGCTCCTGTCCAAGCCTTTCAAATTAATATTAATGAATGCCTTCCAAATATTTCTAACATAATCCAGAATCATTAGTTCTATATTGCAAAAAAGGAATACTGAGGTTGAGAAAATTGTTTTGCTTTTTTATTCATAAACAAATCCAAGATTTCAACTTAAAATGCATGTAGTCTTTGCTTAATGATCACAACTGGAGCTGACAACTTCCATGATTACTAAGCAGAATATCATGTGACTACAGCAAGCTTACAATGTCACTTCCCATTTTGTCACTAAGTGAATCATTGCAGTCATTAAGTGAAACATCACTTGTCGACAACCTGCAATTTTATTGATGGCTTCTCCATTACTTTTGCTTGTCAGAAGCTAGTTTTGAAGCTAACAAATTGTGACACATTTATTTATTATTTATTTATTTATTATTTAAATTTATATACCGCCCTTCTCCCAAGGGACTCAGGGCGGTGTACAGCCCATCTAAAACCCACAAGTATACAAAAATTAAAAAACTATTAAATTAATTGGCTGATTACTGAGACTAAAAAGACCCCCCCTTAAAACCCCAATTTAAAATTAAATATGGAGACCAAATTAAAACCATTATCTCAGCCCAGGCCGGCCTGCTCAAAGAGCCAGGTCTTCAAAGCACGCCTGAAGGCCCTCAGGTCCATGCCGGTACGGAGCTCCGGTGGCAGAGTATTCCAGAGGGCGGGGGCACCCACAGAGAAGGTTCTACCCCTCAGCGCCGCCAGACAACACATAGCGGCCAACGGCACACGGAGCAGACCCTCTCTGTGGGAACGCACCGGCCTGTTGGAGATCACTGGCAGAATGTGGTCCTGGAGGTAACCTGGTCCCATGCCATGGGTCGCCCTAAAGGTCAAAACTAGAACCTTAAAGCGAACCCGGAGAGCCACCGGCAACCAATGCAGCTCGCGCAGGAGAGGCGTCACATGGGCGCTACGCGACGCCCCCATGATCACCTGCGCGGTTGCATTTTGCACCAGCTGGAGTCTCCAGATGCTCCCCGTGGGGAGCCCCATGTAGAGGGCATTACAATAGTCCAGGCGAGAGGTGACAAGGGCCTGAGTGACCGTGCGCAAGGCGTCCCGATCCAGGAAGGGCCGCAACCGGTAGATCCGACGGATCTGGTGAAACGCCCCCCTGGAGACGGCCGCAATGTGATGTTCAAGTGACAGCCGTACATCCAGGAGGACACCCAGGCTGCGAGCCCTCTCTGCGGGGGGCAAAACTTCCCCCCCGATAGCCAGCGAAGGTGTCAGCTGGCTATATCGGGGCGCCGGAAACCACAGCCACTCGGTCTTGGATGGGTTGAGCCGAAGCCTGTTCCCGCCCATCCAATCCCGCATGGCCTCCAAGCACTTGGACATAGCCCCCACAGCATCGTTGGGGTGGTCTGGAGTAGAGATGTACAACATGATCACAAGACACTACAATGGTCATAAATACATACCAATTGCAAATTTCCAAATGATAATCATGTGACTGCAGGATACTGTATGGTCATAAATATAAGGATTGTTGCAAAGCATGTTTTATACCATCATGACTTTGAATGGTTGTTAAATGAACCAATTGGTAACCAATTGGAAGACCACTTGTAGTGTATCTGTAAATAACCAACCATGAATCCATACAGGCAAAAGCCAGCATTAATGAAGTATATACCTTATAAGCAACTGTGTGCTCTTTGTGGATGATGTAAAACTATTCAACATCACCGACAATTCTACTGTCCTTTAAAGCGACCTTGATTATGTGTCTTAGTGGTCAAATATCTGGCAATTCCAAATCTCAACCAACAAATGCTTTGTACTACACATTGGTAAAAAAAATCAGTACACCAAATACAAACTAGGTGAATATAACCTCATTGATGATCCTCACTCTGTCAAGGATCTTGGAGTTCTCATATCAAATGACCTAAGTGTCAGAGCTCACTGTAACAGCATTGCCAAAAAGGCATTAAGAGTTGTAAATCTAATCTTACAAAGCTTCTCCTCTGGAAATATCAAATTGCTAACTAGAGCATACAACTTTTGCCAGACCAATACTCGAATACAGTTCATCAGTCTGGAATCTGCACTGGACATTAATACAATCAAGTGAGTCCAGAAGTATTTCACGAGAAGAGTACTACACTCCTCTGCTCACAACAGATACCCTATATCACCAGGCTTGAAATTTTGGGCTTGGACAATCTTGAATTACACTGCCTATGGTTAGACTTAAGTGTAGCACACAAAATTATCTGCTACAATGTCCCACCAGTCAAGGACTACTTCAGCTTCAACCACAACAATACAAGAGCACACAACAGATACAAACTCAATGTAAACCACTTTAAACTTGATAGCAGAAAGTACGACTTCAGCAACAGAGTGGTCAATGCCTGGAATGCACTACCTGACTTTGTTGTTATATCCTCTTTGTTGTTATAACCCCCACTGATTTAACTTCAAACTAACCACAATTGACCTCATCCCATTCCTAAGAGGTCTGTAAGGGGCGTGCATAAATGCACCATTGTGCCTACTGTCCCTGTCCTATTGTCCCCATTTATTCGTACCTATTTCCTGTATTCTTACTCATGTTTATACTTATACCTATTACCTTGTAAGCGATTGACAAATCAAATAAAAAAATAAATAATAAATAAATAAATAGATTTCAGATATAACTTTCTTTATTTTGAAACAGAACTTGGAATACAAAAGCTGGAAGAGTTGCATATATTCAGGCTATTTCACCATTAGTGATATGTAGCATCATGATACCAACATCCCCCTTATTGTCAAAATGGTCCAAAGCCTATCTTTGTCACTGTTACTTTGGCAAGATGGTTGGATACAGAGGTGGTATTCAGCAGGTTCTGACCAGTTCTGGAGAACCGGTAGCGGGAAATTTTGAGTAGTTTGGAGAACTGGCAAATACCATCTCTAACTGGCCCCGTCCCCATCTATTCTCTGCCTCCTGAGTCCCAGCTGATCAGCTGGGTCTTCTTTTGTTGCCTGCACAGGAGAACAGAACTGGAAAGCAGGTTAGTGGGGTGGGGAGGGAATCGGATTTTTCAGTAACCTTCCCCCAGGAGTGGGGAGGGAATGGGAATTTTACAGTATCACTCCCCTGCCACGCCCACCAAGCCATGCCCACCAAGCCACGCCCACAGAACTGGTAGTAAAAAAAATTGAATCCCACCACTGATAGAATGGTCACATATTTTATAAGTTTCAGTTAGTGTCATTCTAAATGCATCCACTTGTTATTTACTTATGCTTTTATTTACCATCTCTACTTGCAATTTTATTCATCCAGACTCAGAAACTATCAATCAACGTTTTGGATGACTATAGAATTATTGTTATTGTTGGGTAAATGACCTTAGCTGGCCTCTAAATTTTGATTGCATATCATCTTATAACTATACAAGGCCTGCATTGCTGTTCCAGTCTATGTTACGCTACAAATGTTTTGATGGAAAACAAATCAGTCTATTCATGGAATCATTTCAATTCCCTGTTCCATACTATAAACTTTCACTAATAGCCGAGGCAGGAGAGATAGATTTCAGAAACCGGAATATATTTGTCATCAGCCTATTAGAAAATCTTAGGCTTCTACACACAGAATTGTAAAACCTCTAAACAAAGCAACAAATGCTTAGTTTAGTGAATTATTTAACAAAAACCTGTATCTTAGGAAATAACTTCTGAATCCAAATTAAATTTATTTTATAATATGAAATATTTCCAATTCACACCTGAAGCAGATGGAAGGCAACTACATCAGTAAATCAGACCTTTCAAATTACAGAGGTTTATGAAGCTCATCTACATTTTAATCAGTCATAAGGGGTTTATTTCAGGAAAAACTCAAGAATGCCAATTTTTGCCACCTGGATATACATGGGAAAGCTCATAGTAAATCAAATAAAATATGTTACCCATTTTTATTTTGCATATATTTCTCTCTTGAGTATATTGTATTGCATAGTTATGGATATCAACAGATTTTACTAGCAGTAATATAATACCGTCAAAACTAGATATGAAGCTTATTTTACATTACTAGCCCATTTAATTGGAGTTAATACTATTTCAGTTTAAAAATATGTTTATGCATGTCTGGTTCTCATATTAACATTTTTAAAATCTAACCAGCTTTTGTAGTATCACGTATGTTTAGTCTGAGTTTGGAGAGGCTGATTTCATATATTCAGAATATATAATACTTCTCCTCTATTAATGTGAGTTATAGATATTGGAAGGAATAGACCATGATGGTCATGCATGCAAGAGGTGGCATGCAGAGCTCTTACTTTGGGCACACGAGCCATCACCCCAGTTCAGCATTGCCATGCGTGCACGCGCATCTCCTGCTGGCCAGTTGGTCTTCAGGTCTTTGCCATGCATGCGGGGGGGGACACATGCACAGGAGTGTCGCACATGCTTGGGGGACACACAGGCATTGCATTTTGGGAATGTGCGCATGCACGCTTTGGGCACTTGGTGCCGAAAAGGTTAGCTATCACTGGAATAGACCATAATCTCTCATGCTGGTCCAATGCAGATTGGCAGATGTGACCAGTGTTAGTCTGGCGTATCCATTGATATTTATACGATGGCAACTTATTTTTCAATCGGGAATCATATTTTCTTATTTTATCAGCATTTCTGAGTACACATATATTTCAGTCCGATATGCAGGGTAAATATTCCAAGAAATGCAGTTAAATTAAATGAGGCTCCCTATCTTACATAACTTAATGTAAAATATAATATCTTACTATCTGTGATCATGTGTCAAAGAAAAGAAATAGGAGCTTAAATTAAAAGTTTAAATTTTTACTATAACCACATGAATTTTCACTGAATTAACTCTTTTGGATAATGGTTGCAAGAACACTTTTATCTATTTTTCCCCACTTAAATGTATGCATGTCAAAGAAATGTATTATTTAATTAATTACTCTTTTTCCTTTTTTATGAAACGGTGATGCAAAATGGAATCCTTTGTAGCACAATAAACCACCTTGAAGCATTTATCATATGAAACATTATACAAAAAAAGACATATTTGAGGATGTTATAAAAACAATTATGAAAACTGCATGCAAATATATTTGGGGAACCATAAAGGAAAAGAAATGTTATATTTCGAGAGAAGACTAATAATTAATTAGCTTTGATATTAATATTAATTTAATATCATGCATTGAATATAGAATTATTTATAACTTCCTGTTTCCATTTAGCTTTATAATCAATTATCAATATATACTCTTTTCTTCCATATTTAAAGTTCATTCCCTGCATTGTGTTATTTCATTCTTATATTTTTAAACCCTCATTTTTGTGACTGTATAGGGACAATTCTGGAGGACTCATTTTGGAAAAAGTTTGCTGTTTTTTGTGAGTCCTCTTCAGGATGTGGAGAAGGCTCTGTATGAGCATTGGTGTACAGTCCATCCCCTGTGAACACAGACATAAGGGCTTTTCTACATTTCAGGCTTTAGTTGCTTGATTCTTATGCATTAACAAGCTAGAAATGAAGCCATTTTAGGATTTTCCAGATTTTAACTCCTCCTACTGCTTTAGCTATGATTAGATCCTAATATATTTACCTGGAGGATCCTTACCAAATATCCTGCTTCTTTAGCTCTGTCAGAATGCTAGGAAAGGAGGCACCTATTCCTTTCCTTTGTACAGCCACAATGAAAATACATAGATTTTATTGATAAATCTTTTGTATCAGCCCCATTCCACTGACTCCCTCTTAACAATTTTCCATCTGTTACCTCCACTATGGACTAATTAAAAGAAAAAAAAAACCCACCAAATTACTATTTTGCCTGTCATTTCAGGCTAGAATGGTAACTAGTATTTTTTTTTGTCAATATCACATAAAAAATTTTTTTCAGAAGGGGTTATGGAAAAAGTAACACACAAGAGAATTTTGCTTCATTTATTTCCTCATTTAAAACAAAGAAAACTGAGAAACTGATTGAGTAACATCCATCCATCCACCCACCCATCCAGTCATTCATCTACAAAATCTATTATAAGTCACTTTTGGCCCAAACTATAAATTTCTATTCAGGCATTTTTAAGATACAATGTGATCTGTCAATAACAATAAATAAGGTTAAGATTAGGAAAATGAAAAACTGAATGAATTCAAAATAGACTGACCTTCTGTTATGCAACAAAAAGGAACACATTTTTTTGGCTCTGAATTTTTTGTTTGCCCTGTCATTATCGCTATCACTATGCTTGGGTACAGCCATATGCATTAAAAAGGGTTTAGGGATATTGTAAGGAAAAATCTAATTTTAAGCCAACAAAACTCCCAGTCAGTACATGTTAGTAGTAGATTCCTGACTGCTATTGGCAACTTTTCTCAACCCAGATGGTTATTAAATATATGAAAAACAAAGCCATATGCATATTTAGTTTCACAATTTTTCTTTACTAAGAAAACCAAATTCATATCTAGTAGACAAATAACTAGTAGATGATCTTTAAATAATCGCAGAAGTGAATTTAATGTATGAATTTAATGTACAGGGATGTCAAACTTGTGACAACACATTGTCACATGATGTATCACAACTTTCCCCCCTTTCGCTAAAACAGAGGTGTGTGTGGCCAGCATGTGACATATCCGGCCCACATGCCATGAGTTTGGCACACTTGCTTTAGTAAGAATGACTCATGCCACCACTAATCACAGACCTTATGATTGGTATGCATCCTTGAGTATAACTTGTAGAATTGTTTAGATAGATTAGGTATATAAAAAATATCAAGTTGGAATTAATTTGGAGGTTTTACCCTGAATAAAATTATGTTAGTAAAAACAAATAAGCATTATTTTCCAGAGAGGAAAATAAACACATGAAGTAACTAGGGAAGTAGCATTTTCTTTGGAAAAAAAATAGGGTAGCTAAGGGATCTTTCACAGATTTTTCAATTCTTAAAAAGCCAAGGAGCATGATTCTTGACTTGAAGTACAGGCAGATATAAAAAACACATAGAATGGAATAAACCTCCCATCAAAAGTCTGAGGTTTTTGAACCGTTTAACGAATCTTCTCTTTATGATGAATTCATTAGGCATCCTTGGAAAAAACTATATTTTATATCCACATTTAATTCTCCACTTTCGCTAGTGAGAATAATAATTCCTCTAAAATTTGCATAGTTAAATAATGCTTGTGAAAATGATGAACATATGAAATACTGTGAAAGTGTTGTTGTTCATCATTCCACAAATATTTTCATCAATGCATGCAGTAAAGGTCCACTCTGTGACAAAAAATAAGAAATGGGACATCAAATACAGTATAAAGAGCAGAAGACAAGGATGTCTTGTCAGCTGTCCCAGTCAGTCAATAGCAAAGAAGACTCTTGAAGCCATAGCTACAAAGAATACACTTTACTAAGCCAGACTGGTTACAGCATAGTGAAGTTGGTTCTGATTTTTCATGCCCAAAGCATATGATTAACTTTCCCCCTTTCTCCCCCATCGACTTGATTATCTATGGTCATCAAATTACATTTAAACAAGTTGTTTTGGTAACAGTCCCTATGCTAGCAGGCAAAATGGTATTGCATCCCATGATGTGACCTTGGAGCTGCCACTGGCTCTCATGGAATGGCACAATAAGTACTTTTGATTCCTTTGAATCTATTCCCCTTGCACCCACTCCGCAGCTCCCTCCCCCTGTTACTCATGGCAGACACTGGCATATAGCAAAACATAGAATAGAATAGAATAGAATAGAATAGAATAGAATAGAATAGAATAGAATAGAATTCTTTTTGGCCAAGTGTGATTGGGCACACAAGAAAATTGTCTTGGTGTAACAGGTGCAGCATGCCAGTTGTGACATCTCTACTCTGATATTTAAAAAGAAAAATGAGAAGGCAAATTTAAGAGTGAAGTCCCAATAGATATGAAGAAGAACCTTCTTCAGAGTGCCAAAATAAATTTTCTTAATAATCATGTAGTTTTTGATTTACAACCACTTTTTAGTAACTGTTCAAACTTACAAAGCATTGAAAAGGATGACGTACAACCATTGCAACATTGCCAAAGTCCTGTGATAATAATTTGGGCATTTGGCAACCATCATGTGTTTAGGATGATTGCAGCATCATGGGTCATCTAATCACTATTTATGACCTTCTCAGTTGGCTTCTGTGAAGTGGGGAAAACTGAATTCATTTAACAACTGCATAATTCACTTAACAACCATGGCAGAAAAGCTCATAAAATCAGGTGCAACTCATTTAAGAACTACCTTGCTCAGCAACAGAAACTATGATACTAATTATGATTATAAATTGAGGATTACTTCTATATCCAGAAGTGTGTATAAATGAAAGCCAAATTACAGTTGAGAGTTCACAGTTCACTGATAATTCGTTCATTTAATTATGAACCATTTGAAGGCCAGTTGCCAACAATCTGTTTCAGATTGCTTCAGACATGTAGGGAATCACCTGTTAATTAATACTCAATTCTTTCACAATTAAAAAAAAATCAACACTGCAGGATAATAAATCCCCACGGAGAGGGTGTGCAATCTTGGTGTCCTGGATGTACGGCTGTGATTAGAAGATCATATAGCGGCCGTCTCCAGGGGGGCTTTTTGTCAGGTCCATCAGATCTACAGTTGTGGCCCTTTCTGGATCAGGATGCACTTCGCACAGTCACTTCTGCCCTCGTCATCTCCCACCTAGACTATTGCAATGCTCTCTACATGTGGCTCCCCTTGAAGAGCATCCAGAGGCTTCAGCTGGTGCAGAGTGCAGAGTGCAGAGTGGGTGATTTGGGAGGCTTCTCGGAGCTCCCATGTTACACCACTCCTGCATGAGCTGCATTGGCTTCCAGTGGCCTTCCGGGTGTGATTCAAGGTGTTAGTGGTCACCTTTAAAGCGCTCCATGGCTTGGGACCTGGGTACTTACGGGACTGCCTGCTGCCACCATCGGCCTCCCGTCAGCCAGTGCGCTCCCACAAGGTGGGCCTCCTCAGAGTGTCATCAGCTGGGCGATGCCAGCTGGCAGCCCCGAGGGTGCAGGCCTTCTCTGTGGGAATACCCTCTCTCTGGAATGAATTACCCCCGGAGATGTGGGCTATCCCTGGTCTACAAACCTTCCGGCGCGCACTGAAGACCCACCTTTTCCAACAAGCTGATCTGGCCTAGATTTATTAATAGGGTTTTTAAATTGGTTTTAAAGGTTTTAGCTTTTTTAAATTTTTACCTTGTTTAGTTTTTATTATCACTGTATCTCAGCTACTAATTTAATCTACTTTTAATTCTATTTTAAATTTGTATTTGTAAGTGTGTGTTTTTACTTGGCTGTACATTGCCCCGAGTGCCGATGGGAGAGGGGGCGGTCTATAAATCAAATAAATAAATAAATAAATAAATAAATAATAAATTTAATGAAAGTTATTAAAAATAACTGTGTATGTGCATACAACTTAAAAAATGCACATAAAAGAAACCTGAATACTGAAGGAAAACAAAATAATCTTTAGTGATAGTATTAAACTCAATATAAAATGAGCAACAGACGCCATTGGTAATATTTGTTAAAAAAATAATGTGATTCAAGAGCCAGTTTGGTGTAGTTGTTAAGGATAGAGTTGGAAACTGGGAGACTGTGAGTTCTAGACCCACCTTTAGCATTAGGTCACTGGGTGACCTTGGGTCAGTCATTCTCCCTCAGCTCTAGGAAGGAAGCAATGGCAACATTTCTGAAATCTTCCAAGAAAACTGCAGGGACTTATCCAGACAATTCCTAGGAATTAACACTGACTCAAAAGCAACACAGAAAAAAGTATGTGTGCTTGTAAATTGAGTTTTCATGTAATTTTAAGATTTGTTCTCCCATCGGCCAATCCTACATACGGTAGATAAGTTGTACATTGTATGTACTGCTGAAATTCTATTCTTTCCTTTGCAGCTTCATTTTCATATGCTCCATGAATGAATACCTTAATTGTCTCTATCCTATAATATGAGATACTCAACATTTAGTTATGAAGAAGGTTTACAAATTTATATTGAAGAAGTGATGAACATAACAGTGTTTCAAAATAAGAGCAGAAATTACTGTTATGAGAAATATAGGAATAAACTTCAGCAACATTTTGCCAAATCGAGACATTAAAAGGTTTGTTGTAAAAATGTCTTTCTTCAGTTCACTAAATCTTTCTCAATGAGAAAATTGGAAAAGAGCTATTTTGCCATGTCTTAAAATCAGAAAACTGTCAGATTGACGTGGGAGCAAAACAAAGAGTATTAGTCTTTTTCTTTTCTCTTAGAAGAAAACAGAAAAATATTCTTTCTATATATTTGAACTTTTCTATCTTAAGTCAAATAGATTCCTGTTATGTTTTAATTTTTTTGAATCAGTTATATACAGGTAGTCTCTTGACTTACAACAGTTCATTTAGTGATTGTTCGAAGTTACAAAATCACTGGAAGAAGTGATTTGTGACCATTTTTCACACTTACAACCATTGCAGCATCCCCACAGTCCCATGATCAAAATTCAAATGCTTAGCAAATTATTCATATTTATGACGGTTACTGTGTCCCAGGATCCTGTGATCATTTTTGCAACCTGCTAACAAGCAAAGTCAATGGGGAAGCCAGATTCACTTAATAAGCATGTTGCTAATTTAACTACCACAATGATTAATTTAACAAGTGTGGTAAGAAATGTCATAAAATGGGGCAAAATTCACTTAACAACAGTCTCACTTGGCAGCATAAATTTTGGCCTCCATTGTGGTTGTAAATTGAAGGTTAGGTTATTATTTATAAGTTCTCTTGAGCTGAACTGCTTCCTTATGCAAACAATTGCTCCACAGTGGCTATGGTGATATTCTTTGTCTTCATTTATTTCCATTTTCTTTAGCTATAGACTTATTCTTCTAAGTAATTCTCCATATAGTACAAGGACAATTTATGAAGTTTGAGCATTCTATAATCATATATATTTCTTATATTCTTTAATATTATGGGTCACTATAATACAATAGGAAATGGGGTCTATGCTTTCATCTCGTCATTGCGTTTGTTTTGGGTTTATCTGGTGAGCTTCCACAGAAGATTCCAGAATAAGCTGGACTGGTTATCAAGTTTCCATAGTAACAAGATATCAGTGTCTTGTGATGTTTGGTTTACTGCGCATGTGTGCAGAGGAGGAGTTTTACTTCAACTTCACTTTCATTCTTTTCTTTTGCTTGCTTCTTAGATGTACTACTGTTTCTTTTGTTTCCTAGTTATTTGTAAATAAAGTATGCTGGCAACAGAAAAACATGATTCATTTCCTCTAATTTATAAAGCTGATTTTTTTCGCTTTGACATATGGTAGCAGAGGATGGTTTGTTTTTTCTTTGCCCGTTGCCTTGATAGTAGATGGTTGAATTTGTTTTTGTTAGATCACAACATTCTGAGGAATTTGTGATTAACTTTAATCAACTCTACAATGCCACGAAAGAAAAGAAAAACTAAGCAGAGAGATTGGGGGAGGAAGATTTATTATCATTTTCTGAAATACCTAAGGAGGAGATAAGAAGTTGGCAGACACTGCTGGCTACCACTACTCATCTGGAGGAGGCTGTTGGAGGACAAGAAAGCAGGTCTGTACCAAGTTTTATTTATGATGCATGCTATCAAACTCAACCTGAGAAGCCAGAAGCCCAAGAATATGAGAAGCTTGGTGCTAAACCTAAAGTTATACAGACAGCTGAGCATTTTTCATCCAAAGAGAGAGGTGAAATGTATTATTCTCCATTAAGTCCTGAGCTAACATTGAGTCCTGAGTTGCAGGAATATATGCAACAGATTGCATTTTATGAACACAGCCTACAGCAAGCTAAGGCCTATGACCTGTCTTTTCAGTCAGATAAGGGTGTGGTTGGAGTTCCTGAGTCCTCCATCTTGCCTTCTTCATTGAAGCCAAGGGACCACTCACAAATTGGTCACATGAGAGTGGTGTCAGACCAATCAGAGCAGAGAGCTATGCCTACATCACAGCTACCTTGTGATATGTTTTGTAATGCTGACTCAGTTGAATGTTGTAGCCTAATGAAGTCTAATATTGTAGCATCATCTGCTGGCAATTTGCATGAAATACATGAACATTTACAAAATTTACAGAGAGCTTTTACAAACTTGTCAATGAGTCAGTCTGCTGTACAGATGTCTCCAGCAAGCCAGCCAGTGCCTGCACCTGTGCCAGCTCCAGTGCCTCCTGGTGTCCAAGCAGGCATTGCTCAACCAGCGCAAGTTATACAAGTTCCTCTTCAACAATCTTCTGTCACCCCACTGACTGGTGATTCAAAATTAAAGTGCTCAGGACAATATTACAAGGCATGGGTCAGTGAGGATGACATTTTACTTCGGAGAGAAGGTACTCACTGTATGGTGTTTAATCCTCCACCACAACCTTGGCCTCCTGACATAAGAGGAGTGGACATTAAAGCATGCACAATGTTATTGATATCAATGAACACTGATCTGCAGATTACTTTTTCACCTGATGCAACTGCCCAACAGATTTGGGCTCAATTAGAAGTATGTTAAGATGGAGAGTTAAGATGGCGACCGGAGGTCAGCTGGAAGAGCTCCTCCGCGATATCCGAACGGGGCGTTGAGTTCCCCCCCCCCGGGTCCTCCTCACCTGTGGCAGGGGTGGCGAGGGGACCCGTGGGGGGGTGGGCAGCCCCCGCGGTCAAGACGCGATGCCGAGGGACTGCGCTCGGCGCCCAGCGTCTCGGCGTTTGGCGGGGGACCGCGCTCGGTGCCCAGCGGCTCGGCGTTTGGTGGGGGACCGCGCTCGGCGCCCAGCGGCTCGGCGTTCGGCGGGGGACCGCGCTCGGCGCCCAGCGGCTCGGCGTTCGGCGGGGGACTGCGCTCGGCGCCCAGCGGCTCGGCGTTCGGCGGCGCAGTGTTCAGCGGCCCATATTCGGCGTCCGGCGGCCTGACTCCTGGCGGTTTTAGTGACTCGAGCTCGGTACCTGATGGCCCGGCGTTCGGCGGTTCGCTGAGTTTCCCCCCCCGGATCCTCCCCACCTGTGGCAGGGGTGGAGAGGGGTCCCGTGGGGGGGTGGGCAGCGTTCGGACCATGACGTGACGGGTCCGGCGCTGCGTCCAGCGGATTGTATTCGCCGCCGGACAGCTTGGCGTTGGGCGGCTGGCGCTGTGCCTAGTGGACTGCGTTTGCCGCCTGGCGGCTTGGCGTTTGGCGGCTCAGCGTCTGATGGCCTATGTTCCACCTCTATGTTGGCCTCCAGCAATTCTATCAATTTCATCAGCTCGAGCCTGGCGCCTGATGACCTGGCGTTGGCGGCCCGTTGGGTTTCCCCTCCCCCCGGTCCCTCCCACCTGTGGCAGGGGTGGTGAGAGGACCCGTGGGGGGGGGGGGCAGTGTCCGGGCTATGGCTTGGCAAGTCTGGCGCTGCGCCCAGTGGTTGTCGGCTGGCGCTTCAGGAGATGGCGTTTGGCGATCTGGAGGGGGCTTGGAGTTCCCCCCCATTTGGGTCCTCCCCGCCTGTGGCAGGGGTGGTGTGAGGACCCGGGGGGGGATGGGCAGCCCCCGTTGTAAAGACCCCAGCTGAAATTAGATTTGCCGCTGCGTTTCGGGCGGCTGGAACTGGACTCGAGGGACAGCTGCCGGGGCGGCCGGAGGACTGTCGCTGTGGCGGCTGGAGGACTGCCGCTGGAGCTGGGGCTGGGGCCATTGTAGGGGCCCCAGCTGAAGTTGGAGTTGTCTCCGTGGTCCGGGCGGCTGGAGTTGAGGCCGGAGGATGGCCGCCATGGTTGGAGCCGGGACGACTGGTGGACTGTGGCTGTTGCCGGAGCTGGGGCCGGAGAGCT
This sequence comes from Bungarus multicinctus, assembly GCA_023653725.1. Taxonomy (NCBI): domain Eukaryota; kingdom Metazoa; phylum Chordata; class Lepidosauria; order Squamata; family Elapidae; genus Bungarus; species Bungarus multicinctus. Next base: position 43,979,810 of record CM042848.1, read on the forward strand.
GCCCCTATAGCTGGAGCCGAGGATGGAGGATGGCCCTCACGATTTTCACCCGTTTGGAGGCGGCAGGGCCGGCCTGGACTTGGAATTGGCCAACGAAAGGAGAAGACCCAGTCCGGGACATCTTATTCTATGAGTGATCTATGGGCCCTGAGACATGTCCCCCTGTCTCGGGAATGGCCCTCTACTCTCTCGAGGGCCCATCTCAAGGACGGATTATGGAATCCGGAGAGATGGTGGGCTTTTAAGAAACGTGGGAGGGGGGGGTGTTTGATTAAATTTTTAGCTAGGTTTTTAAGGGGGTTAGGTAGGTCCGGGCGGGTGTTGGGGGACAACTCGCCGGAGGCTGGGACCAGGCCGGGGGTGGAGCGTGGCCGGGAGAGTCATAATCCGGACAGGACTGTATTAAGGATGGGGGGGGTCACTGGGGAGGGTGGAATTAAATCAATTGATACGGTGAGCGGGAGGGGCAGATTTGGCGGTTGTAGGGGGCCACATTCTGTGTTGGGAGCGCGCCCCCGCTGTTTACTTGCTGTGGCGCGCTCCGACCCCCTTGTCATCTCCCGTTCCCCAGGGGGTTTGAGCAATCAGGCCCTGGGCCTTCGGCTGATGCTGTGTAACGCCAGGTCCGTCGCTAATAAAGCCCCCCTCATCCATGATTTGATCTGTGAGGGGGGCGCGGACCTGGTGGGAGTTACCGAGACCTGGCTGGGCCAAGAGGGGGGAGTCCCTCTGGTGGAGATGTGCCCAGCCGGGTTTCGGGTTTTTCATCGGCCGAGGGCCCAGGGGAGGGGAGGGGGGGTCGCGGTAGTTATTAAGGAGGATCTGTGTCCGAGGGAGGCCACTGTATCTCAGACGACCGGGTGTGAGCTCCTTTTCGTGAAGTTCGGTTCCACGGTTCAGGTGGGCTTGCTGGTCGCATACCTGGCTCCCTGCTATGCGGCAGCGGCCCCTGCTTGAGCTCCTTGAGGTTATAGCTGGCGTGGCGGTGGGACCCCCAGGCTTATGGTCATGGGGGACTTCAACCTGCCATCTGCCGGCGGTACCTCGGGGATTGCCCAGGAGTTCATGGCTTCCATGACGGGCCATGGGCCTGACCCAGTTAATTCGGGACCCTACTCACGTGGGAGGTCACACCTTGGATTTGGTTTTTGTCTCTGATCAGTGGCAGAGTGATCTGGGTATAGGGGATATAGTTGTGGAACCCCTGTCATGGACGGATCACTCGCTCCTGAAGCTCGACTTCCGTTCCGCGCCCCCTGACCGCAGGGAGGCGGGGCCATTAAAATGGTACCGCCCCAGGCGCCTGATGGACCCTGATAGGTTCCTGACGGAGCTTGGGCCATTTCCCGAAGCTCATTCACACGACTCGGTTGAGGGCTTGGTCGCCACCTGGGATAGGATGGCTGCTGGGGCCCTTGACCGAGTCGTGCCCTTGCGGCTTCTGACCCGGTGCCGATCCCATCTGGCTCCTTGGTTTTCTGAGGAGCTAAGGGAAATGAAGCGCCGGAAAAGACGCCTAGAGAGCAGTTGGAGGTCCAGCCGCTCTGGGTCTGACCGAACACTACTGCGTTCTTATATTAAGACGTATCTAGTGGCAATAAGGATGGCGAGGAGGTCTTACCTCTCCACCCTTATCGCGTCCGCGGAAAACCGCCCAGCCGCCCTGTTTAGGGTGACCCGCTCCCTCCTGGAGGTGGGAGCGCGGGAGGACCCCTTACAGGGACGGGCTGAGGAGTTTTCTAGGTTTCTGCAGGACAAAATCGCTCAGATCTGGAGCGAACTGGACTCTGACTGGCCATCTCCGGGTGGGGAGGTGGGGGTGGATACGGTGGAGTTGGTTGGGTTGAGTTCGGACCCTGTTACTTAGAGGATGTGGACAGGATACTGGGGGGGCTTAATGCCACCACCTGTTTGTGGGACCCGTGTCCCTCCTGGCTGGTTTTGGCCACTCGGGAGGTGACACGAGGCTGGTTCCAGGGTATTATAAACGCTTTCCTTGAAGGAGGGGCTGCTACCTGCCTGCCTTGAAAGAGGCGGTGGTGCGGCCCCTCCTCAAGAAACCGTCCCCTGGACCAGCACTGTTATCAAATTATCGTCCCGTCTCCAACCTTCGTTTTGTTGCGAAGGTTTTGAGAGTGTGGTGGCACGTCAGCTCCCGCAGTGCCTGGATGAAGCGAGTTATCTTGACCCCCTCCAATCGGGTTTCAGGCCCGGGCACAGCACGGAGACGGCTTTGGTCGCGTTGGTTGATGATCTCTGGAGGGCTCGGGACAGGGGTTGTTCCTCTGTCCTGGTCCTATTAGATCTCTCAGCGGCTTTTGATACTGTCGACCACAGTATCCTATTGCGGCGGTTGGAGGGGTTAGGAGTGGGGGGCACCGTGTTACGGTGGTTCACCTCCTTCCTCTCCGACCGTTCGCAATGTGTGTTGACAGGGGGGCAGAGGTCGGCCCCGAGGCCCCTACTATGTGGGGTTCCTCAGGGGTCGGTGCTCTCGCCCCTGCTGTTCAACATTTATGTGAAGCCGCTGGGTGAGATCATCCGTGGCTTCGGGGTGGAGTTCCATCAGTACGCTGATGATACTCAGCTGTACATCTCCACCCCGGGCCACCCCAACGAAGCTGTCGAAGTGATGTCCCGGTGCCTGGAGGCCGTGCGGAGTTGGATGGGTCGTAACAGGCTCCGGCTCAACCCGACTAAAACCGAGTGGCTGTGGTTTCCTGCGCCCAGATACAGCCAGCTGGTTCCTTCGCTGGCCGTGGGGGGAGAGGTTTTGACCCCCGTGGAAAGGGCGCGCAATCTGGGTGTCCTCCTGGATGTGCGGCTGTCTTTAGAAGAGCATATTGCAGCCGTCGCCAGGGGGGCTTTTTATCAGATACGTCTGATTTACCAGTTGCGGCCCTTTCTGGATCTGGGCGCACTTCGCACAGTCACGTCCGCCCTCGTCATTTCCCGCCTGGATTATTGCAATGCTCTCTACATGGGGCTCCCCTTGAAGAGTCTCCGGAGGTTACAGCTGGTCCAGAATGCAGCCGCGCGAGTGCTTGTGGGTGCCCCTCGGAGCTCCCACGTTACTCCGCTGCTTCGCAGGCTGCACTGGCTCCCTGTGGCCTACCGGATTCGATTCAAGGTGGTACTGATGGTATTTAAAGCGCTCCATGGCTCGGGACCTGGGTACTTACGGGACCGCCTGCTGCCATCGTCAACCTCCCGCCGCCCAGTACGCTCCCACAGGGTTGCCCTGCTTGGGGTACCGCCATCTGGCCGTTGTCGGCTGACGGCCCCGAGAGTTCGGGCTTTCTCTGTGGGGGCTCCCTCCCTATGGAATGATCTTCCCCCGGAGATACGGTCTATGACGGATATCCTGACCTTCCGGCGCGCGGTGAAAACTTTATTTTTTAATCAGGCCGGCCTGGCCCAGTAACTGTGTTTTAGGTTTTTAATTAAATTTTAATTGGGGTTTTTAGTTTTTAACTTTTAAATTGAATCTGAATTAGACAGCCGGATTAAATTATTTAATTTATTTTTAACTGTATTTATTGTATATCTTGTATGTTTTAGTAGGCTGTACACCGCCCCGAGTCCCTTTTTTGGGAGAGGGGGCGGTATAGAAGTTTAAACAAATAAATAAATAAATAAATAAATGTTTCCAGCCTATTTTGATTGAATCTACATGTTTGCTCTTAACTGACTTTCATGGTTCGAAATTGAAATCTAGTGTATCTATTGGAGAACATTTAACTAAACTGAAAGGAAAGAGAAAAGAACTTGCTGAACATGGTTATACTGTGGATGATTTCCAAATGATCAGTGTTATTATTAACTCATGAATTATGAATGGAAAGATGCAATTTCAAAGATTAATCAAGTGCTTATTGCTCAGCACACAGTTGATCATGTATGCAGAATTTTAACTGAAGAAGCGTTCATGCAAGCCACGCCACATTGAAAGGATCATCTGCATTGAGAGCTCCAGCAACAAGGTGCACTTTCCAAGGAAATGCCTTCATTCCAAGGATGCCAAGATGCTACGTCAGCGGTCGTCTGGGACATATCGTCCGTGATTGTCTCCAACGATCTCCAGCACCTGTCACATACCAGCCCAGAGGAACAGATTCCAGAATCAAAGGGCAGAGGTGAAAGACAAGGTCATCGTGGTTCCAGGCATGATCTACAAGCTCCACACATCACATTGGTGTTAACCAATGAAGGAAGTCGGATTATGACAGAAGACATTCTCTGGACTTTGGACAGTGGAAGCAGCAGTGCATGTTACCTACAGAAGAGACCTTTTCACAGAGATGCACTAGCCTGAACCTAACATGTGTTGAACTGTACCCTTTTTCCAATAATACTGTTCAGGTCAAGGAAAAGGAGCTGTTTATGTTGAAGATCTAGATGCATTTATTCCTGATGTTTATTATATTCCAGCAGAAACCAGCAGTTTGCTTAGTCAGAGTCATTGTCGAGAGTATCCAAGTACCAGATTACCATTTTGAAAAAGCAAGTTATGTGATGAAAGAGGTAATATTGTTGCTGAAACCATATTAATTGGTGGTGTTTATTATCTAAAGCCAAAGTCTACTTCGCAAGCATAGGCAAGTATACATTGTCCAACAAGAGGGAGCACAAGCCCAAAGAGAGATGTTCCAGAGAGAGATCCTGTTGCTATCCCAAAGGTTCCTAGAACCAACAAAAGTCAGAAACAGGTTGCTCAAAGCAAGCCTAAGGTTCCTAATAAGAATGTTGAGAATTCACTAACAGGTAAACTTTTGCATTCCCGGTGTATCCATAAGTGGCATAGAAGATTGGGGCACGCCAGTTTTCATGTTCTTAGCAAGATGCCAGAATTGTAAAAGGTTGGATCTGAAGGGGTGTAGGGTGTTTTTGGATTGTGCTGTCTGCAAGAAAGCCAAATCCAAGGCAACAGCCTTCCAAAATGCGCTACATGCTGTCAACACGCATTTTTGATTTGGTACATACTGACATAGTAGGTCCATTTGCAACAACACTTGGTGATAGAAATATTTCTTAACAATTGTGACAATTCCAGATGCAGCAAGTTCGTTGACTCCAGAAATGTAATAGTGGTTTCTCAATCATTTAACTTTGAGAAGATGCTGACTGGTCCAGGATTCACTCCAATGATCCTGGTGTTTATTTTCCTAGATATGATGTTACACAGTCTGATGATTGAGATTATCAGGTGGATGTTCCATCAACTAGTTCCTTCTCAACCAGAGGTTCCGTCTTCGTATGCCATCGATGCCGAGGCTAGCGACGAGGAAGAAGACGAGGACGAAATGGAAGTAGAATGGATTGTAGTTCTGAGACATTCTGAGAGGGTCAATAAGGGATCCCTCCACAGCCATTTTCATGGCAATGACAAAAGCATCCTTACCTTGGCATGAAGCAATGCAGGCTGAATGGACAGTCTAAAGCAACTCAAGGTGTTACGCCTGCAATTCCTCCTGGATGAAGAAATTTACTTCAAAGATCCTCCAGGGTTCCGGAAGCAAGAATGGGATACCTGACTCTTAAACAAAAGTCTTTATGGTCTGAAACAGTCTGGTTTAATATGGTATTTATGTCTTACTGACAAACTAAATTTAATGGGCTTTATTAAATCCGAAACTGATGAATGCGTGTTCACAAAAAGATCTGGGAATACATATGAGATAATTCTTGTTTATTTGGTCCAAATAAGCAAATGAGTGAGAATTTTGCTAACGCCTTGCAGAAATATTTTATATTGCAATTTGTAGGTTACATCAACAGACTACTTGCAGCTGCTCAGCATGAATACCCGCATGAGAAGATGTGCCTTACCTGATGACCGCTCATCAGAGGTGTCACTGCATTTGTTTTGGGGTTTGTCTGGTGACCTTCCACAGAAGATTCCAGAATAAGCTGGACTGGTTATCAAGTTTCCATAGTAACAAGATATGAGTGTCTTGTAATGTTTGGTTTACTACGCATGTGTGGAGGGGAGGAGTTTTACTTCAACTTCACTTTCATTCTTCTCTTTTGTTTGCTTCTTAGATGTACTGCTGTTTCTTTTGTTTCCTAGTTATTTGTAATAAAGTATGCTGGCAACAGAAAAACACGATTCATTTCCTCTAATTTATAAAGCTGAATTTTTTTGCTTTGACACCTCTCTACTTCCATCCTTATGCAATCATACTAGGTTATAAGTAGGTCCTGCTTATATAAAGTCGATTATACAAATTAGATAGATAGATAGATGATAGATAGATGATGATTGATAGATAGATAGATAGATAGATAGATAGATAGATAGATAGATAGATAGATAGATAGATAGATAGATAGATAGATAGATAGGCAGGCAGGCAGGCAGGCAGGCAGGCAGGCAGGCAGGCAGGCAGGCAGGCAGGCAGGCAGGCAGGCAGGCAGGCAGGCAGGCAGGCAGACAGTGTTTCTGGATTGCCACCTCCTTCAAGGAGTTGTCAGAACAAAAAATCTTATCCATTTCATTAACTTCCCAGAGGATTCCATGTGGAATTCTTATTAGCTATGGATATTATTCTGCAGGAATCACATGTTGTCCTTTAAAGTCAAAGTCCACAGGCCTTCTTAAAATGGTCTCCGTAACTTACAATAGAAGAATGAAGTGAACAGATTCTTGGGAAAATTTGGGATAAATGATCTGGTATTTATTATGTATAAAAGACATGCCCCTTGAAAGAAATTAACATATATTTTTACATATTACTACGCAGTGCTACTTCAAGTGTGTGTGGCACTCATAAGTCAATGAGTGCTAGCTCAACCCCCTACTAATGCATATAATCTTATTTTTAGAATGATTTGGAAGATGTTTTGGTGCTCTAGGATAGCGTGTACTCAGTCTTATTCTTAACTGGCCCTATTCCTACACAGATTTTACACAAGAGAGCAAGACTTCTACAGTATATCTCCATTCATTGTGGCATTTAGGCTAAATCAACAGCTTAGAGTGTGCAGCACAATTTCTTTTAAGGGAAGCACTGATGTGTATCACATGATTGCTTTAGAATTCCAATTAGAATGCCACACATACCAGATCAATCAAATGTCAGTAGTTCTATATCTGTTGTTTTCTGGGCTGTTATTTTTCTATAACCAGAAGTTGAAAATATTCTCAAAGAATAGCTTTAGCCATAAACATTGAGCTCAATTTAGTCTTCTGACAGATTGATCTACTAGTGTCAGACTTTAATACTTCTTCCATTATTTGAGAGTTAAGGCCATTATATTAAAAATGAAACTCCAATATTATGCTAAGAATTATCCTTTTTTCCACCTTCAGGTTTGGAAAGTAATTGCATAAGTTAAGAACATAATCATACGAAACTTTTATTCTGAATGAACCTAGGTTAGATAGGTTCAGATAGGTTGGCCGCTGAGCTCTGGACCAAGTTGTGCCTTTGCGACCTCTGACTCGGCATAGATCCCACCTGGCTCCGTGGTTTACGGGGGAGCTGAGGGGGATGAAATGCCGGAAAAGATGTCTGGAGGGCATCTGGAGGGCCAGTCGTGCTGAGTCTGACCGGACACAGGTGAGGTCCTATATTAGGACCTACCTAGTGGCGATAGAGGCAGCGAAGCATTCACACCTCTCCGCCCTTATTGCGTCGGCAGAAAATCGGCCTGCTGCCCTGTTTAGAGTGACCCGCTCCCTGCTTGAGCCGAGAGCGCAGGAGGACCTCTTGCAGGGTAGGGCAGAAGAGTTTTCCCGATTTCTGCATGATAAAATCGCTCAGATTCGGGATGGGCTGGACTCCAGTTGGGTGGTCCCGGGGGAGGTGTCCGGAGCAGGTCTTGAGATGGTTATCTGGGAGGAGTTTGATCCTGTGACCGCCGAGGGTGTGGACAGATTACTGGGGAGGCTGAATGCCACCACATGTTTATTGGACCCGTGCCCTTCCTGGTGGTTTCTATCTCCAGAGAGGTGACACGAGGCTGGCTCCAGGGGATTGTCAATGCTTTGTTGACGGAGGGGGCGCTTCCGACCGCCCTGAAAACGGCGGTGGTGCGGCCCCTCCTCAAGAAGCCTTCCCTGGACCCGGCTCTTTTGAATAACTATCGTCCTGTCTCCAACCTTCCCTTTGTGGCGAAGGTTGTTGAGAGTGTGGTGGCGCGTCAGCTCCCTCAGTATCTGGAGGAAGCATTCTATTTAGATCCGTTCCAATCGGGCTTCAGGCCCGGGCACAGTACCGAAACAGCATTGGTCGCGTTGGTAGATGATCTCTGGAGGGCCCGTGACAGAGGTTATTCCTCTGTCCTGGTCCTCTTAGATCTGTCAGCGGCTTTTGATATTATCGACCATAGTATCCTATTGCGGCGGTTGGAGGGGTTGGGAATTGGGGGCACCGTTTTGCGGTGGTTCTCGTCCATCCTCTCGGACCGCTCGCAATTTGTGTTGACGGGGGGGGAGAGGTCCACCCCTAGGCCCCTCATGTGTGGGGTGCCTCAGGGGTCAGTCCTCTCCCCTCTTCTGTTCAACATCTATGTGAAGCCGCTGGGAGAGATCATACGTGGTTTTGGGGTGAAATGCCATCTTTATGCTGATGACACTCAGCTTTACATCTCCACCCAAGCCACCCCAACGATGCTGTGGAGGTTATGGCCCGTTGCCTGGAGGCTGTGCGGAACTGGATGGGCGAGAACAGGCTTCGACTCAACCCTTCCAAGACCGAGTGGCTGTGGTTTCCGGCGGCCCGATATAGTCAGCTGACTCTGTCGCTGGCTATTGGGGATGAGATCTTGACCCCCACAGAAGGGGCTCGCAATCTTGGTGTCCTCCTGGATGTACGGCTGTCTTTGGAAGATCATATTACGGCCGTCTCCAGGGGGGCTTTTTATCAGGTTCGCCTGATACGCCAGATGCGGCCCTTTCTTGATCAGGACGCCTTACGCACAGTCACTCATGCCCTGGTCACCTCCCGTCTGGACTACTGTAATGCCCTCTACATGGGGCTCCCTGCGGGGAGCACCCGGAGGCTTCAACTGGTACAAAATGCAGCCGCGCGGGTAGTTATGGGGGCGTTGAGATACTCCCACGTGACGCCCCTCCTGCGCGAGCTGCATTGGTTGCTGGTGGCCTTCCGGGTTCGCTTTAAAGTACTGGTTTGGTCTTTAAAGCGCTCCATGGCATCGGACCAGGATACTTACAAGACCGCATTCTGCCAGTAGTCTCCCACCGACCGGTGCGCTCCCACAGAGAGTGTCTCCTCTGGGTCCCGACGCCTTCTATGTGTCACCTGGTGACCCCGAGGAACAGGGCCTTCTCTGTGGGGGCACCCGCCCTTTGGACCGGGATGCCCCCTGGACTACGAACGACCAGTGACCTGAGGGCCTTCAGACGTGACCTGAAGACTTGGCTCTTCGAGCAGGCCGGCCTGAGCTGACTCAAATGGGATTTTTAAATGGGGTTTTTAGATTAGCTGGGATAGGGTACAAAGTTTTAATTTATTTTAATTGGGTTTTTTAGATTTTTATAGGGACAGCCTAGGGTTTAATTCTTTTTAACTATTTATATTTGTCTACATGTATTTTAGTTAGCTGTTCACCACTCTGAGTCCTTCGGGAGAAGGGCGGTATATAAAACATAAAATAAAAATAAATAAATAAATAAATATCTGAAGAATTTTGCAACATAAAAACAATTCAAACTTATTCTTTCATTTACTAATTTTTGACATAAAGTGTGACTCACAAAATTGCAAAAAAACTTTGACCTATTTTTCCCAGCTGTATACAATATGTAAATTTTATAATCCATATGGATGAGATGGGTGAGCTAAGAGGGAATAAAATAAACATTAATAGCTTGAATGGGAAATACACAGATGGACCCATGGATATGTTTATGCTTTGAATACATTATTTTTACTCTAGATAACTTACTCCATTTATTGTTTCCAGCTGAATTCACCAGAATGAATCTGAATATATTCAGGAAACTATAATCTGACTGATTTTCATCTGGCTATAGTTGCTTTAAGCAGCATTTGACAGTATGAAACTAATTGAAGTAAGCAATGCACAATAGGGGATCATTAAAATTTTCTAAGGAATTATTCTATAATATGGCTTGGAAAGTGTGATGTGGAGGTTCTCTGCCAGGCTGATCACTTGAATTTTTAGTTTAAAAATAGTTTTAAAAATTAGTTAAAAATACATGGTGATATACTATTATGTTATAATGTCTATGAATTTATGTTGCTTTTCCTTTAACATCCTGGGAAATGGTGCCACCTTCAAGACTTTTTAAGATATTGTATATTCTTCATATATTGAGGGAATGTATTGATTACCCAGTTCTATTATTAGCAGGACAAAATTAAGATTTTTCAAGTCTCATGTTACATAAAGCACTTCCTCAATTTTACAACTGGTTCCAATATTCTCAAATAACATAATGGTACATGGGAATGACTTTGGAAGATAGATGCAACCAAGGCAATCATCAAATAAAAATCTATTTAGCTTGCAGTAGGTATCTTGTTGGGGCAAGCAGTTCAGAAGGATCCTCCCTACTTTCATGGGTTATAAAGGGAATAAGGGAGAAATGTACTTTCAAACTGTCAAGATTCTGTTAATGTAACCTTACAATAAATAGAATGAACTCATTTGGCTATATTTCTTGTCTAGTCTACTTTACAAGATTGACAAGTAGCATGGCAACCAGATATTAAAGAAACAAGGGGAAATATTGAGAGATTTGATTGAATTTCAAAATTGTGTCATGTGTAATGCTGAATATTTACTGGAATCAATGTTTGATCTGCTGGTGAAATATTATTTAAAACATAAAAGGGCAAAGATTGCCTGATTAAATTGATGCAAAATTTGAATATAGTTATAAAGATGTAACAATGGGAATTTCAGTGCAAATAGATTACTAACTTCACCTCAAATGCTATACTTAGAATTGCAATAAGATGTCTCATCCATAGTATATTAAACCAAACATCATAACTAAATTTAATAGCTGCTTTTTCCAGAAATACTGAAAATGGAATGAATAGAACAGTTCTTCATATGTAGTAGCAATGTTGCAAGTTCAAAATATTGGAAATTAATTCATGTAAAATGGAACAAATTTTGAAAGTGATAATTCCCTTTCAATTTTAGATATTTTTATCAGCTTTTAACAACCCACACATTGCTTCAAAATGTGTGCATGATAACAGCTACAAGGACTTTACTGTTTGCATTTAAAAACTAAATTGGAAAAAGTATCTGATCATTTCTATGGGAGAATTGTAAAACTATGTAAATATGCTTTGAAGTATAGTATAACTTGAAAGTAAAAAACTAAATCTGATACATAGTTCATTGTTAGAAATAACTTCTAGATTATAGTTCTATACATGATATTATACGACATCTAAAATTTGTGATCAGTAATTTATATTTTAATCTGAAATATAATGTACACATTATTTATACTATTTTTCAATGTATTGTTAATATGTATAGCTTTTTCCCTTTATTGATTTCAGTTATGTTATCCAAATAATTTTTCAGTTCAGTAGAGACTTGTCTTGACAATAAATTGGAAATGAAATGTTTTATAGTAATCTATATTGTAAATTGTTTATTTGAATATATTTCTTGGTTATCCAAGTGTTTAATTATTATATTACTATATTTCTTTATTATTTTAAATGCATATCATTTCTTTTTGTTTTATTATAATTACTTAAATTATTAAGTTATTATAATTATTATAATTACAATTATTTTTTAAAAATAGTAAGATGCTCATGAGATTATTTTCATGTGGTAAAGTGCCTTGGCAAGGCAAATAAAAGATTAACTCAATTAGTCATAGAGCTGAGAATAGAAGTGATGATTCTTGCTTTTCAGACAGATCAGTTCTAGACATTCTCTCTCCTCCCACTACACACATTGCTTTAGCCCCTTGAATGAAGGAATAATGCATTATGCTTCACCTGCCTGGCTTCAGAACAACCTGCCCAATTTAGTGCTCAAGAAATCTGGTCATGGTCTGCTCACATTCAGAGAGAGTGAGGTTGAACCAGAGGTGGTATTCAGCAGGTTTTGACCAGTTCTGGAGAACCGGTAGCAGAAATTTTGAGTAGTTTGGAGAACTGGCAAATCCCACCTCTGACTGGAGATTTTACAGTAGCTTTCCCCTGCCACGCCCACCAAGCCATGTCCACAGAACCGGTAGTAAAAAAAAATTGAATTCCACCACAGGGTTGAACATACTAGATAACCCTATGTTTTGTTCCTAGGGTGGCAGAAAAGATTAGTTATTTAGCACATAACCTTTTCTATTTGTATAGCTATTGTCTCCCAGGTGACAACCTGAAGCTATCATATCTGGAGTGCAAAAATCAAGATGCTTGGAAGAAGGCAATCTAGAGAGTTTTCTGTTTCCTCAGACTTAATTGCCCCTCTTGATTTTTCTGGCTAAGATATATTAAACCATCTCCTAAATTCCTGACAGAGTTTATTTTAATGGCATTTTTATTTCTGAATTGTTCTAAAACCACAAAGCATAAGCCATGTCATTGCTGCCAGAGTGTAGGACAGGCAATTTTCAGGCTAGGATGAAACATTTTCTTTTCTCTGGAAAGAATCAAACTGTTGTGTATGGACTGAGTCTTCACTCAGATCCGTGCTTCCAGCGGGAAGCACGGACCTCTCCCATTGGCTGGAGCCGTTTGACAGCCGGCTATAAAAGGCGGCTGTCAAACGGCATCAGCTGTTGCCGCTCCAGCTGGCTGCCGTGTTAGCGCGGCAGTAGTGGTAACCCTCTTTGCCTGTTAATAAAGAGTTAAGCTGAAACCTTGACCTGGTCTCTGCCTGAGTAATTCCGTCGCTCCACAACACTGGCGACGAGGACGGGATGCTAAATAAAGGCAAGCCAGGCAAGGAAGAGAGAGAAAGGAGCGAAATCACTAGCTGAGAGCTGAAATCGCTACAGAGTTGCTGCCTCTAGCCGCGAAGCGCCGTCTCTAACTTGCCTGAGGAAAAACTTCACAGCTGACAGAAGATGACTTCGAATCCTGCATTCCCGCCCTTCAGACCGACCGCTGAGACGTGGGAGTCATACAAGAACCGGTTTGACTGCTTTTTAGATGCTTTAGACCTGTCAGAAATTTCTGAGCATAGGAAGAAATCCTAAGCTTTTGCGGAGCCACGGTTTTTGACACCGCAACAGCATTACCGGCCCCAAGATCTATTAAGACTATTCCTTGGGAGGAACTGCAAGAAATTCTCTCAAATCACTATTCCCCTAAGCCTTCCAGAATTGCTAGGTGCCATGCTTTCAGAAGGCGCATCCAAACAGAGGGGGAAACAATTAGTGATTATATGGCAGTACTGAGAACAGCTGCCTTGCATTGCAGGTTGAGAGATTACCTGGACGATATGCTGCTCGATCAGCTGGTTTGTGGCGTTAGAGACCCCAAATTACAAAGACGTTTATTAGCCAAAGGGGATCTAACATTAAAGCAAGCCATAGAGGAATCCCAGGCTGCTGAGCTGTCAGCACTCTCAGCAGCTGAAATTCAGGGAAAACCCAGCAGACTAGAAAATCCAACAGTATATTTTGAGGAAGCCTCCACAGAAAATGGCCCAGAAGAGGCTACTGAGGTAAACCGCCTCAGACAGCCCAACGCAAATCAAAAAGAGTTCAGGCAAGGTATAAGCCAAACCCCACATTTACAAACTTCATGCTTAAGCTGTGGGGGCAACCATCTCAGGGCATCGTGCAGATTCAGGAATGCCATATGTTTAAGGTGTCAAAAGAAAGGCCATCTGGCCAAAATTTGTCAGGCAGGGAGAACCTTCAACCAGCCACAAAGGCCCCAGAAGCTCATTCAATACTCCAGACAAATTGAGCACTGTTTCACATGCTATCAGTCTAAAATACAAAAAAATAAATCTAACAAAATTAGTGTCACTGTTTCTATAGAAGGTAGACCCTGCAGAATGGAGGTTGACACCGGCTCTGCATTATCCATCATCTCATGGGACACCTTAAAGAAGCTTCTCCCCAGAATATCAAGACAGAAAATTCCAGCCTGCAATCTAACACTTCGGGACTACCAAGGCAGAACCATCCCTGTCATCGGAAAAGGCAAGTTCCTTGTCCATTTTCAAGGGTTTAAGGGTCACTTGCCTCTAGTGATAGTGGATGGCGTCCTCCCAAGCCTATTGGGACTAGATTGGTTCCCAGCCCTGGGCCTCCACATAGGGGGAATCCACGCCATTACCAATTCAGAAGTTGAATCCCTGTTCAGGGACTATGCAGATGTATTCAGTGAGGGCCTAGGCTGCTACGTGGGAACCCCAATATCCTTCAGGGTAGACTCCCAGGCAGTACCAATTTGTTTGAAGCCCTGCAGAGTTCCTTTTGCAATTCGTCCTAAACTAGACAAGGAACTTGACAAATTAATCAAGCAGGGCATACTGAAACCTACAGACTTCTCAAAGTGGGAAACCCCCATAGTAACACCGTTAAAGAAGGATGGAAATTTAAGGATCTGCTCGGACTACAAGTCGTCCATAAACAAATATTTACAAGTTAGCGTGTACCCAGTCCCTGTGGTACAACATTTACTCCATTCCCTTGAGCCTGGTTCCATTTTTGCAAAGTTGGACATGTCCCAGGCGTATCATCAGTTTCCTGTTGATGATGAAACTGCTGAACTGCAAATAATAGTAACCCACAGAGGGGCTTTCAAATGCACATGCCTACAATTCAGAGTTAGTGTGGCCCCTGGAATTTTCCAATCCCTTATGGAACGAATACTGCAAGGGTTACCAGGCGTTGTGCCTTACTTTGATGATATTCTGGTATCTGCTACCAATCAACAGCAATTACTACAAAGGGTCAGAAGTGTACTTGACCGTTTCAGGAAATCTGGCCTCAAGCTAAAAAGGGAGAAATGCACCATAGCCACTCCACAAGTGGAATTCTTAGGTTACAAGATTGATGCCAAGGGTATTCACCCAACTGAGTCAAAGGTCAAGGCCATTCACGATGCGCCTACTCCTACTAACAAAACTGAGCTTCAAGCTTTCCTGGGCCTCTTGAATTTCTATGCTTCATTCCTGCCCCATAAAGCTTCTGTTGCCGAGCCCCTTCATAGACTCTTAGACAAGAATTCGCCATGGCACTGGGGACCAAGGAGACTATTGCTTTCCAAGAAGTCAAGTCATTACTAACATCAAAGGCCATCTTAATACAATTCAATAAAGACTTACCACTCATTCTAGCAGCCGATGCTTCTCCTTTCGGAATTGGGGCCGTCCTGAGCCACAGACTGCCCAACGGTGCAGAGGCACCTATAGCCTTCTTTTCAAGGACACTATCTTCCACTGAACGCAACTACAGCCAGATTGACAAGGAGGCATTGGCTGCAGTGGCTTCAGTGAAGAAGTTCCATGAATTCCTCTACGGGCATCATTTCGAACTCATAACTGATCACAAGCCACTGTTAGGTATTTTATCCGGCTCTAAACAGACTCCCCAGATTTTGTCCCCAAGGATGACCAGATGGACAGTTTTCCTGGCTGCGTATTCCTACACTCTAATCCATCGATCCGGAAAAAACCTTTGCCATGCTGATGCACTCAGCCGCTGTCCCCTGCCAGTGCCAGTTGTGGACCCAGCACCTGCAACCACAGTCTTTCTTATCAGCGAACTCAAGCTTCCAGTCACTGCTGCTGACATCGCTGCCCATTCGGCCAAGGACCAGGTAATATCCCAAGTCCTGGACTGGGTAGGGAGGGGGTGGCCTACGGCCCCTTATCCTTCAGACTTCCTACCCTACAAATTACGCCAGCAGGAACTTTCCTCCTTGCAAGGCTGTTTACTATGGGGAACCATAGTCATTCCCCACAAATTGCAAACCTCGATACTGAAGGTGCTGCATGAGGGTCACCCAGGGATTGTGAGAATGAAGGCCCTAGCCCGCAGCTACGTATGGTGGCCAGGCATGGATGCCCAAATCTCTAACTGGGTAAATTCTTGCCAGGCGTGCCAGGCCACCAGGGCATTACCACCAGCAGCCACCCCTAGGACCTGGGAGGAAGCAGGCAGCCCCTGGTCCAGAATACACATAGACTTAGCAGGCCCCTTCCATGGGTGCACTTTCCTGGTGGTAGTAGATTCATATTCAAAATGGGTGGAATTAACTTTAATGCACTCCACCACTACGGAAGCAGTCAGCAAAGCACTGACTAGGATGTTTGCCACACATGGCCTTCCTGATTCTGTCGTATCCGACAATGGCCCCCAATTCACCTCCTGTGAGTTCGAGATGTTTCTAGCAAGTTTGGGCATCAGGCACATATTAGTAGCCCCTTTTCATCCTGCCAGCAATGGGCTGGCTGAGAGGGCAGTTAGATCTGTCAAGGAAGTGCTACAAAGATTGGGTCCTATTAACTGGCATGCCAGGCTGGCCCAATACCTATTGAGCCAACATACTACACCCTGTGCCTCTACTAATAGGTCACCAGCCGAAATATTAATGGGACGCCGGCTGAGGACCACTTTGGACAGGCTGCACCCAAATTATGCCCCTTTGCTTCCCCTTGGGTCAAACAGCCAAGACAGAGGGTTCCTGATAAATGACAAGGTGTTTGTCAGAAATTTTGCTGGGCAACCACTATGGTTACCAGGGCTTGTGATAGCAGTAACTGGCCCCAAGTCTTATAGAGTCCAGTTACCTGATGGACGGACCTGGCGGCGTCACGTGGACCACCTGAGGAAGCGTTGGAGCACGGCACCCGGAGGTCATGCAGACGAGCCCCATGCAGAAGCATCCACACCATTCGACGAAACCAGCTTCCAACCCACCGGGAACGATAACCTACCAGATGGGGAAGCTGACCAAGGTGCAGACCCAGCTCCAGACAGCCCAGCAGCCTCACCGTCGTCCGAAGACATGCAGAGGGCACCAGACAGCAACTCAGCGCCATTTTTGACGGAGCCTAGAAGATCCAGACGAATTCGCAGGCGTCCAGCGTATCTGAAGAACTACGCATGCTCCTCACTGGGAGAGAGGAGTGTTGTGTATGGACTGAGTCTTCACTCAGGTCCGTGCTTCCAGCGGGAAGCATGGACCTCTCCCATTGGCTGGAGCCGTTTGACAGCCGGCTATAAAAGGCGGCTGTCAAACGGCATCAGCTGTTGCCGCTCCAGCTGGCTGCCGTGTTAGCGCGGCAGTAGCGGTAACCCTCTTTGCCTGTTAATAAAGAGTTAAGCTGAAACCTTGACCTGGTCTCTGCCTGAGTAATTCCGTCGCTCCACAACACAAACCTTCTATATTTTCTTAGATTTGGGTAGGGTGTTTGGGGAGATAAGTTCTTTGTTTTCTAGGGAATGATTATTGCTACCGGGTCCTATAGACCAGCAGTCGCCCACAGGCCACAGAGAAATTTCATCCCCAGAGCACCCCACCCCAAAGAATTAGCACAAGGCTGCTCAGCCCACATGGCCCGTGGGAACCCTCCCCACCCACTCACTCCTTACCTGGCAAACTTGTCTGCTAAGTTGCTATTTTTCCTTTTTCCGACCATCATCTATTCTGCTGCACCGGGAGATTTAGATTAGCTAGGAAACAGGAAATGGTTGGATTTCTTGCTTTCTAGCTAAGCACAGCTGAACCTCCCTTAGGACTGAAGGTTTGTTTGCAAGCAAATTCAGTGCAGACTCACGGCAAGCAAATTTGAGAGACTGAGCTAGCCGATGTTAGACAGATAGATCACTGAATGATTCTGTGAGCAACTCAATCTGCCTGTTTTGCCTGATTTTGGGTAAAAGTTGCTCTTCTTTTAAATAAAAAATTCAATATTTATATAAATATTTATAATATTTACATACAAGACAGGCCCAGCTAGTTACATGACCACCAAGCCACACCCACAAATTAGGCCATGCCCACAGAACCAGTTAGTAGTCCCTGGGATCTAAAATTATGAGTTTGGTGGTCCCTGAGGTCCAAAAGGTTGGCGACCCCTGCCATAGACATTGCTGAGCAATGTAAGTGATTGCACTCTTTTACTTTCTTTAGCTGCAGATAACTAAGTTGGAACATACTATCTGGATGACAGATTAGGTGCTCTGAATTAATATGCCTTATGGGCATCTTTATTGTGCATTAAATTGGGATGTACCATGCCCTATTTGAAATCTCATATGTTCTTATCAACTGAAATGTACTTTTGACCTTGCTTTCCAGGGGTTGAAACCTTGTATAGAATACAATAGAATTCTTTATTGGCCAAGTGTGATTGGACACACAAGGATTTTGTCTTGGTGCATAAAAGAAAAGATACATTCATCAAGAGTCAACAATCATAAGGTGCAACACTTAATAATAGTCGTAGGGTACAATAGGCAATCAAATCATACTAGGAAACAATAAATAAAAATAGTTAGATTCAAGCCACAAAGTTACAGTCATACAGTCATAAGTGGGAGGAAATGGGTGAAAGGGAGGATGGGAGGATTAATAGTAATAGTAATGCAGACTTAGTAAATAATTTGACAGTGTTGAGGGAATTATTTGTTTAGCAGAGTGATGGTGTTTGGGAAAAATGTTCTTGTGTCTAGTTGTTCTGGTGAGCAGTGCTCTATATAGTCATTTTGAGGGAAGGAGTTGAAACAGTTTACGTCCAGGATGTGAGCAGTCTGTAAATATTTTCACAGCCCTCTTTTTGACTCATGTAGTATACAGGTCCTCAATAAAAGGCAGGTTGGTAGCAATTGCTTTTTCTGCAGTCCTAATTACTCTCTGAAGTATAAGGTTTGTATAAGGTTGTATATTGTATATAAGGTTGTATATCATATGTGTATAAGGTTGTATATTGTATATAAATTGTATAACATTTGATTAATATTAGCCCCTGGTTGTTGCTGGTTAGGTTTTTTTTATCTCTGGCTTTAGCTCAGACCATAAGAAAGGCCCTGCAGGTTTTCATTTTCAGAAAAGTTCAAATGCCAGCAAAGCCTTCTAACTTTAATGACACTTTGAGAGGAGAAACTGATTTAATACCGCTAGAGCTTTGAGTGCACACAAGGGAACTCTCAGAAGTCTTTCATGTGGATTGATAGTGTGTTTTCAGAGGATTTAGAGACAGCATTATGTCCTCTAAGGATTCTAAGATGTGTAAGTCCTCTTTACTATTTATTAATATCCTCAAAGAGGCAAGCCCTCTCATTTAGTACTTGTGCCTTAAACCAAGAATAGATTGGAGATACATTTTGTTCAGTTGCAATACTTTTCTGATCTTTGTTGTTGAATTTTCAGCTGAAAAGAAAATGCATGCAATGCATGAAAAAAAAGTGACCCTTAGGGAAAAAATATGAACAACATCATTAGGAAAAATTACGTTTGCAAAATTTTGTCTCTAGAGAAGCCTCTGTGTTACCAACATTATTGTCCATTGGGTATTAATGATATTTTTATTTCCTCAAGGCTTTCTAATGTAAATTAATGCATGTTTTTTTCCTCCTTTTGGTATAGTTATTTTGTTCGCCTGCTTGATCTTATTTTTAATGACAATAGAAGTTGTTGCACTGTATAAGAGAGAGAGAAAGAGAGGGGGGGAGAGGGAGAGGGGGAGAGAGAAAAAGGTCTTTTTTATTGTCTATCTTGGCAGAGTGGATTGAATTACATAATTCATATTAATGGTACATATGAAGCTGAGACCATACATAGGGATAGCTGTACACAAAAACTAGCAATCAACTTTATTTATTAAAGAAAATATTAAAAACTGCCTTCCAGGAAGAAAAAACAGAGACCTGCAAATAAACACAGAATTGTTATTTGAACAAAAATGGATGAATTTGACAGAGAGATGCAAGGGAAAAGCAATTTCATAAAGGGTCCTCTTTCTAGATACAGTAGTTGAATAGTGAAATTTTTTTTTTCTTTCTTCCTTTCATTTAGCTGGGTGAAATTGACAAGAATTTTGCCATCTTTTTACTACCACGAAATGACAGGAAGAACTGTAAAACTGCCCTTCCCCCCATCCTGTCCTGACAAGCTCATAGAAGGGAAAGCAATTTGTACTTTTCTGGCATAAGTGGGAGGGAAAAAGAAGTAACAAACCTGCCAATAAACGTCATTGTAGCTAAAGTGAAACAAGAAGTTAAAATGAAGAAAGCAATTTCTTAAGCACCTTCATTTCCAGCTAATATACATACAAAAAGCAAGCAATTGAATGCTGCTGAGTGGAAAAGTCTTCAATTACTTAAAAGTTCTTAATAGATATTTTATCTGCTGCATGCTGAGTTCTGCCCCTTGTCCTTATAACCCTCTGAAGGCTTATAATCATAGAGAGGCCAAAAGATAAAAAGATCAAACAGGTAAAGTTAGATGACCATCCTCTGCAGGACAGTAATTGTTTTAGGGAGGAACCACACATTTCCCTTGAAATGTCATAGATACAAATGTTACATTTGTTCAAGTCACAGCCAGACTCTTTATTTTTGCACTAATTTATTTAATCAATTAATTATCATATTGTATATTCATCTCTGAGTGGCATACAATACTTTTTTCTTGACATTGACCCTATGCCCAGATAAATGATTCTCTGTGTAAACATTGTAATGAATCCTAACAGTCGCTTGAAGTGTTAATACCACTTTATAATACCTTGGTAAGGCCACACTTGGAATACTGCATTCAGTTTTAGTCGCCATGATATAAAAAAGATGTTGAAACTCTAGAAAGAGTGCAGAGAAGAACAACAAAGATGATTAGGGGATTGGAGGTTAAAACATATGAAGAACAGTTGCAGGAACTGGGTATGTCTAGTCTAATGAAAAGAAGGACGAGGGGAGACATGATAGAAGGCTTCCAATATCTCAGGGACTGCCACAAAGAGAAGGAGTCAAGCTATTCTCCAAAGCACCTAAGGGCAGGACAAGAAGCAATGAGTGGAAACTAATCAAGGAGAGAAGCAACTTAGAACAAAGGAGAAATTTCCTGACAATTAGAACAATTAATCAGTGGAACAACTTGCCTCCAGAAGTTTTGAATGCTCCAACACTGGAAGTTTTTAAAAGATATTGGATAACCATTTATCTGAAGTGGTGTAGGGTTTCTTACCTAGGCAGGGAGTTGGACTAGAAGTTCTCCAAGGTCCCTTCCAATTCTGTTATTCTATTCTATTCCTTGATGTTGCTGAGCTTGGTTGTTTGCTTGCAGATGTTTTATTACCTGACTAGGTAACATCTTCAGTGTTTGAAGGGAGTGAAGTTTGCTCTGTGTTTATATACAGTTCCTTACTCTCTCAGTGTTAGTGGCAGTGTTGTTTTCTCTTTGGTAGTTCCATGATTAGTCTGTCAATTCAGACTTATTTGTCTGAATTGGTGGTTCCTTGATTAGGAGATCATTTATTGCTTGATGGTTCATCTACGTACCTTTGATAGTTGATTATTCTGGATGCCATGCTTCCAGGAATTCTCTAGTATTTTTGGTTCTAGCTTGGTCTAGGATACTTACAGTTTCCCAGTTAAAATTATGGTTAACTCTATCCATGTACTATGCAATTAAGGAGTTGTCATAATATCTTCTGACTGTAGTTGGTGTTCATGGATGCACAGTTTTAATTTTCTGCCTGTCTGTCCCATATAGAGGCTGTTACAGTCCTTACACTGATGTTATAAATGACAACATTTTTTCTTCTTCTGGGGCTATTTGGTCTTTTGGTTTACCTTAGATGTTTTTACTCAGATGCCAAGTGGTGGTAATAAGCTGTTGGTGATTTTCTGAAATGTTTTTGTTGCATTGCAGTGTTCAGGGACTTTTTGATACAGTTGCATGGATATCCATTTTATTGGAAGGTGTTCTCCAGTCAGTTATAACAGTCACTATGTGTTCATACATATACCTTGTTCACACATATATATATATTTATATAAATAATATATTTATTATTTAAAAATTATCAGCTTAAAAACCTTACACACACACACACACATATATATATATATATATATATATATATATATATATATATACTTTGTGTTACAACACCCTGTTAAGCCCCAATTAAGGGAGAAAGCATACTGCTTTCTTTTCTGTCTTTCAGCTCATCACCAGAGACCATACCGACAGAAAGCTATTTGTTTCGTTGTCTTTTCTTTACATGTGTGTAAGGTTTTTAAGCTGATAATTTTAAATAATAAATAAGGGAGACTAGTATAGATCTATTTCAAGCTAGTTAGCTCTCTTCAGCTAGCCATACCCTTACTGGGATTCGAACCAGGGAAGTATTACATGTGAGGCAGTTGTAATTGCCACTACACCACTGGCTCTCTCCTTATCAGCAGAGGCAGGGGAATAAGTATATACTTTGTGTTACAACACCCTGTTAAGCCCCAATTAAGGGAGAAAGCATACTGCTTTCTTTTCTGTCTTTCGGCTCATCACCAGAGACCATACCGACAGAAAGCTATTTGTTTCGTTGTCTTTTCTTTACATGTGTTAGCTTCTTTACTTCAGTTAGCTGAAGAGAGCTAACTAGCTTGAAATAGATCTATACTAGTCTCCCTTATTTATTATTTAAAATTATCAGCTTAAAAACCTTACACACATGTAAAGAAAAGACAACGAAACAAATAGCATATATGGTACCAAGGTTGGATTTGTTTTCTGGATAGTCTGAACTGGTTGACAAATTTTGACTATTTCAGAATATATGTAGAGGTGTAAAGATGAGGGATTTTCTGAAAGATATTCCAAAATTTCCCCATTCATCAACCAAGTTGTGTCACATCTAGCTTTGAATGATCAGAGAGCAGGAAGCAGTCAGAGGTTGATTTTAAAATTTAAACCAAAAGCAAATATTCATTGGAAGAGGTGGATGTGGAAGCCAAATGCTTCTGGAGGAAAATGTTCATTGACATTTGTGCATGACTAACAACTGATACATTACAAACCCTATCATGATAACAAGGATGTCTTCTTATTTTTTTCCTCCATCTAATAAATGTTGTTTGCTTTGCTTTGTATTTTTTTTAATGGAAGGTTTGGGGGATAAACAATAGTATGTGACAAACAAGATCCCTCAGTCACAATTTATGCCACTGAAAAACAAATGTTCCTTATATCTTTCCATATTTTTTAAAAAAAGCTGAAGAAGAAAGATATTTTGCATTGCATTATCCTTGCCATTGTACTCCACTCACGGCTTTGTATTTTAAACTCTGAGCCACTGGGTGTCTGCCAAGCAAACATTATGTCTGTGTTTGTAATAATGATTTTTAATCTTTGATTTGGTTTGTGCAGCTGTCATTGATCAGCACTGTCTTGTCATCTATTTGCTTTGGCATTTGAATCCTGGTAACCATATTTGTTCTAGCTTAAGTGCTACAGAAGCCCTGGAGGTTGTTTACAATGTTTATCTGTTAACAGGTCTCAGTATAGATTTATGCATCAAGTTTCAAAGAAATGTCATCTATTTTCCCATAAACCCATTCTTCTATACTCTTTGTATCTGCTGTTTGTGTTATGATTAGAAAAGAAATACTCAGATAAAAGGCTGGCCTTCAGAGTACGAGTACATAAGGGTCTTGTCAAGAAAGACACATCATTATTTCACCAGAAAATAAATGTAACCAGTTCAGAATAAATAGGCAACATGTTAATTTTAAAAAATCATTAAATTCATAGCACAAAATTAAAATTTGATTCCAGTAAACAGAAATGATACAATTAGTCTGTCAAAACATTTACAGTGCATTTAATATCAAAACATTTATGTACATTTCTTAGCTGTATACAGTTTAAACTCTAGAAATGCTGCAAATAGTTGTAATAGGAAAGGACCTAGATTCTAGAGATCTCTAAAATGGAGCCCATTATATTTTGCACCGTCATCAATAGAGCAAGAAATTGTAGGTCTGAGGTCTTGAAATTGAAAATCTGGGGTCTTGAAATTGATACTCCTAATTACATTGATGTAAGCAGTTAGTATAAAGTTCTGCAGTACTCTGTATATGGCTAGTCAAAAAAGATATACTTACTTGATGGAAAATTCACCTCCCATATTTCTCACAATTCCAACACCCATCCCCTAGTCAGCAGCCAACTAATGTCCATCTGTCAAGCCCCACACAGCTGGGCAAGACCGAGGAAGCAAGCATTA
The DNA here is from genome assembly GCA_023653725.1 of Bungarus multicinctus. Lineage (NCBI taxonomy): Eukaryota > Metazoa > Chordata > Lepidosauria > Squamata > Elapidae > Bungarus > Bungarus multicinctus. The sequence continues at coordinate 44,003,972 of CM042848.1, forward strand.
CACAGATTTCAGTAAGGTTTCCTTAATGCTATTGTGAGGTAAAGACAGTATCCTACAAATATAAAAAGGAATTTCCCAACCTCATTTTTAGTGAATTTATTAAGGTAGGGTCTTTGCATGACTTGAAATGCTTCTCAGATTTCTTGTATCTGGGCTAAGGTTATTTATTTATTTATTTATTTATTTATTTATTTATTTATTTATTTATTTATTTATTTATTTATTATTTATTTTATTTGTCTATTGCTTACAGATAATAGGTATAAGTAAAACATAGTTATGAATACATGGATACATATAAGAAAAATAAAATATAAAAGAAACAATAGGACAGGGACGGTAGGCACGTTAGTGTGCTTATGCACGCCCCATACAGACCTCTTAGGAAAGGGGTGAGGTCAATAGTAGACAGTCTAAGGTTAAAGTTTTTGGGATTTGGGGAAGAAACCACAGAGTCAGGTATTGTATTCCAGACATTGACCACTCTCTTGTTGAAGTCATATTTCCTGCAATCAAATTTGGTGCGATTAACTTTGAATTTGTATCTATTGTTTGCTCTTGTGTTGTTATGGTTGAAGCTGAAGTATTCATTGACAGGTAGGACATTGCAATGTATGATTTTATACACTATACTTAGATCAGACCGAAGGCGGCGTAGTTCTAGGTTTTCAAGGTCTAGAATTTCGAGTCTGGTGGCATAAGGTATTCTGCAACGAGTTAGAGGAGTGAATAACTCTTCTTGTAAAATATTTCTGGACTTTCTCAACTGTGTTAATATCAGATATGTAATGTGGGTTCCAGACTGATGAGCTGTATTCGAGTATTGGTCTAGCAAATGTTTCGTATGCTCTAGTTATTAGTGTAATACTACCAGAGAAAAAGCTACGTAAGATTAGGTTAACAACTCTTAACGCCTTTTTGGTTATATAGTTACAGTGGGCTCTAGCACTTAGGTCATTTGAGATGAGTACTCCAAGATCCTTGACAGAGTTTGGATCATCAACAAGGTCTTGACTATTCAGCCTGTATTTTATTTTCTGATTTTTTTTGCCAATATGTAGGACAGAGCATTTATTTGTTGAGATTTGAAGTTGCCATTTGTTTGACCATTCTGATACATAGTCAAGGTCTTTTTGAAAGGTAGCAGTATTGTCTGTGGCGTTGAATAGTTTTACATCATCAGTGAAGAGAACGCTGTTGCTCTTGATATGATCACAGAGGTCATTTATGTAGAGTATGAAAAGAGTTGGTCCTAGAACACTGCCTTGGGGGACACTATTGTTGACAGTTACAGAAAGGACGCTCCCAATTTTGACGATTTGTTGTATGTTTGACAGGAATGCTTCTATCCAGTTATGCAGGTCTCCAGAGATACAATAAGATTTTAGTTTTAGGAGTGGTTTGTCGTGTACCACTGAATCAAAAGCTTTACAGAAGTCTATGTAGATTGAGTCTATTGCTTTGCCCTGATTGAGTTGTGTAGTCCATACGTTTTTGCAGTGTAACAGTTGCAGATTACATGATAGTTTTTTCCTAAAACCAAATTGTTTATTAGAGAATAGATTGTTTGTTTCTAAGTGGATGATGATGGATTTGTTAATAATTGATTCCATGATTTTACAGGTGACGTAGCATAAAGAGATTGGTCTGTAATTTTCAACTAGGCTGGGCTCTCCCTTTTTGAAGATAGGGATGACCGTGGCTTGTGGCCATAGTTTTGGTAAGGAGCTGGTTCTGAAAGATTTTTCAAAGATTATGATTAGAGATTCTACTATGGCAGTGGATAGCTTTTTTAAGAAGTAGGCACATATTCCATCCGGTCCAATAGATAGAGATAGTTTTAGATTGCGTAGTGCTTTTTCAACATTATTTTCTGTAAAATCGATATGTATTAGATCATTGTAGTTGTCTGTGGTTCGACTAAGAAATACTGGGCATGATCCATTGCTGTTTACAAATACTGCGCCAAATAATGTGTTAAAGAGGTTGGCTTTAATAGTGTCATCGTTGCAGTCTTTACCATTAGGTCCTATCAGGGGTGGGATGGACCTTGAGTCTTCTAGTTTATTGTTTACAAAATTGTAGAAAGTGCGGGTGGAATTGGTACATAGAAGGTTTTCTTCTTGTTTAATGTGATAATTGGTGCATTCAGTTTTTATCTGGTGGCATAAATTTTTGTTTTGACTTTTGAAGTTGGCAACGTGACCAGATTTGTTTTTCCACCAAAGTGATTTCTTTTTGGATTGAAGCTTCCTTATAGTTGGGTAATTTTTTTGTTTTTTGTTTTGTTTTGGGAGTTATTAATGATACATATAGTTTGATGACTCTTTTGAAAATATGTTGTAATGGTCTTCTACTGTATTACATCCAGAGAATAGAAATTGCCAATCAAGGGATGAGAGATCATTGTTTGTAAGATCATAGTTGCCTTTTTTGAAGTTATAATTGGGGATTCCGTCATTGTGATGATTTTTGTGTGGACGTATGTTGAGACAAAAGTCAATCATGTTGTGGTCACTGTTGGAAAAGGGTTCTTTAATTTGTATTCCGTAAATTGAATTCAAACTATTGTAGAAGATGAGATCGAGGCAGTTGTTAAATCTAGTGTTGTTGGTTACTAGTTGTTCTAGTCCCAGACTTGTTACTGCATTGTAGAAGATTGCATGTGTGGGTTCAGTTGTACATTTGTTAAGGGTCCAGTTAATATGAGGTAGATTGAAGTCACCAAGAAAGATAAAAGCGTGTGGGCAGGATGCTATCCATGTTAGTAGGGTATTTAGCTTATTTGCATGTTCGATGTCATAATCAGGGGCTCTGTAACATAATAAGAACTGAAATGTGATATTTAAGGACAGTTCACAGATGATGGTCTCAGGAATAGCAAGCTCCTGGGTAACTTGGATGCTTTTTAGATGTAGGGATTTTTTATAGAAGATAGCAACACCACTTCCTCTATAGATTTCACAATCTGATCAGTAAACATGATAGTCTCTTACTGTGGTAATGGAGTCAGGGAGAGATGCTTTGAGCCATGTTTCACAGACAAATATAATGTCGAATTTAGCCATATTTAAGAAGAGGAGAAATTCAGGTATTTTATTTACAAGGCTTCTTGCATTGAGTAGCTTGCATTTAAGGCCAGTTGTAATTGGAATAGAGATAGTTAGGGGCATGCATGCATAGTTTTGAGTGATGTTGTATTGGATGGAGTGGGGTTGGATGCAAGGTTGTGGGTTGTGGGACTTTCTTTTGATGCAATCAGCTCTGTAGTCAATGTATAGGTCCTTTTCTCCATTGTCTAGACGATTTTTGAGTTCAGCACAGAGTTCACAGGAGCAGATTCTTTGCAATATGGATAAGTCTGGTCTTGAGCAAAGTTTTTTGTGGTTGGGATTGGTTTTTGCAATGGTAATTATTTTATGAATGAATATGCGTTGGCTGGATTCATTTTTGCATACAATTCTACAAAATCTTGGGCCACAGAGCCGTCATTGTATTTGAACTCAGGGCCATTTCTGGTTATTTCAATGATATCTTCAGGAGAGATGTTTGTTGTATTTGAGTTGCTTATAATATCACAAACTTTGGTGATGTCATCTGATTCGTTGGTGTCTTCGAGACCAAATAAGATGGCATTTGGACGTTTCTGTTCACATTCCATAGTGTTTCTGATGAGTAAGGAGATATTATTCGTGGAATTATTTGAAGGGATAGTAATTGTTTGTGGCTGTGGTGTGGTATTTATTTTTGGTTGTAGTGGTGATTGTAGTTGAGGTAGTGGTTGTGATTGTTGTGGGATTAGATTTTGAACTGATAGGTACTCACTTATCTGTGCTGTATTTTTTTTTTCAAGAGAAATTAGACTTGCTTGTATAGTTGTTTCAAAACGTGTTGCTAAGCATTCTTCTATTGAGTGAATGAGTGTTTCTATACTTTCAACTCTGTCAGGTAGGGTACTCAGTTTATTTAGCTTAGAAGAACATGATGGACATAGAAAAAAGAATGTATCTGAGTTTTTAACTGTATCAGCCAGGTTTTTGTTTCCATTTAAGCAGGCAGGCTGGATTATCGCATAGGCGACATTTGATGTAAATTTCACTTTCATTTATGGTTTCAAGACATTTGAAACATCTGCAGGAGTCTGGGAGGTCATTGGTGGAGATATTTTTGTTTTGGTTTGGTTTGGAATTTTTGGATGGCATGGTCGATGGCAATAGTACAGTAATCAATTACAATAGCTAGTTAATGTGATAAGTAGACAGTTACTTAATGAATGTTAGTAATTAATAAATGTTAACTGATATGTTAAAGAACAAATCAAAAGTAAGGTTGCTTATTACTAAAAATCAATCAATCAATCTATTGGTTATTCAAATCTCTCTAATCAAATAGTTTTGCTAAGCAACAAACAGCCTAATTTATTACAGTAATTACTAAACACACTGGTCAACTAAATTCACTAAATCACTGATTTTACTAATCAGATATTCAGTAATTACACTATATGCACTAAACACTGAATCATATTAAGCAATAAAAACAATAAATCAATTGATCATTTGATAAAATTAATTATTTTAAAGAAATTGATTTTTTTTTGAGATAATGAAAGTAATGAAGTAGTATTAAGTAATCTGAGAATAGGTTTATAAGCGTTAATAAACTGACAGGAGGTCTCTTTTCCTGGGCTGTTTGAAAACAATCAATAAGCAAGGGTTTGCACTCTCTTTCTTGTTTTGTAGATTGAGTGAAAGCTTTTTGTTTTGTTTTCCCTTGATGAATGGGATTTCTTTTTGGCCCCCTCTTAGTTAATTGAAATACACTTTCAAAGTTTGTTGCTTTTAAGAGAGAGAGGCATGTAGATAGCCTTGCACTGGCAATTTGAACAGTTTATATTTTTACTAGGTAGACTCTAAATCTGCAAATCTATGTAGATTTGTATTGAGTATTCGCTCCTGGCTTCAATATACTTCTGCTTCTATCACAGGAAATAAAATTGCTTCCAATCTTCATAGGAGTTCAGTTATAACAATACTTCCCTACTTATTGAAAGTCCAAAGTTACTGTTCTTTTTAAAGAGGAAGTCCTGATTAGCAATTTGGTGCAGAGGGAAGAGGGAAGTAGGTATAGCAGGGGGAAAGCAGTTTTTGTTTTGTAGATTGAGTGTTTGAGATAGTAAAGATGCAAAGATGCTGGAGGGGGGTGATCGATGGCCCCTTCTCTTTGAATTTAAAAAAAGTTTGTGGCTCAGAGAGAGAAAGTAATTCAGGGAGAGGATTCCGCTGAAATAAGAGCAAAAAAGGAAAAAAAAGAGTTATGTTTCACTCACCCTCAAATTCTTTACAGGGACTCTGGACAACTTACAATATGAGAAAAAGATAAAAAATGTTAATAGAAAATGACTAAAATTAAGAGAATTAAATAAGAAATTAAAAATCAAAATGATTGGTAACATGGAGGTGGAGATCTTCTCTTTCCCACTTCAGATACCCACAACACCCCATTCCCCTATCAGGGCTCAGGCCAGCTAGCAGACCCAGGTTTTCAGGCATTTCTGTAAGGTCAGGAATGTGGGGACAGACCATTCCTCCAGCTGGAGAATAATCCAGAGGATGGCCCCCCCACAAAAAAGGGCTCTTCTCCCAGATCCCTCCAGCTGAAATTCTTTGGCAGACAGGATCTGAAGTAGGCCTCTTCTTCTGGAGAGAGTAGAATGGACTAGTCCCATTGGAGTGAGATGGCTCCTCAAGATATCCTCAACCCATGCCATAAAGGATTTTAAAGGCAACACCTTGAGTTGGACCTGGAAAAAATCCAGTAGTGCAGCTTGTGCAGCAACCCTGTTAAATATGCCATCTGAGGGAACTCCAGAACAGGCTGCATCACTATGTTCTTGTTATGTTGGAAAGAGCTCTTTGTTAAGGTTTTAATACTACCCCTTTGATTTATTTATTTATTGTTTTAATTACGTCTGTGTCTCTTATCTCTTCAATAAGCCTGTGTATAAAAGTATGACAATTCCAAATTATATCAAATTATAAAATGTGATCAAGAAATCAACAGGGTATGTACAGTATATGTAATCATGTATACTATAACTGTGATTCTTTGAATCTAAATGTAAAAACATGCTTGGTGCATGATACAAAAATAAAATATATTTGCATTTTTAAAAAACCTTTCCTGGATCCTTGCAGGCTTTGAGGTAATTTTTTTTTAATCAAAGCCATAATACTGATTAGACCTACCTTATAGTATTATCATAGCTGAATAAACAAATATTAGAGAATGAACAATTATTATGTTTTTTTGCTTGGTTTAAAGCATTCAAATGATTTAAAAATGGAATGCTCATTGTATATGGTAGTCAGTATGAGAGGAAAAAAATCTGCTGCTTTATTTATGAGTGGCGCACGGGAGTTCATTTCAATCACATTTGGTTTATTCACAGAGTTCCATTATGAAGGACTGAATTCATTCTGATCATTTTGTCAGTGTTTGAGAAAATTGAACTCTAACATATTGCAATCCCCAAAGAAATTGCCTGGTGCTAAAGAGTTTCAAGTAATTGTTAAATTCCCATGTTCCTCAGTGGAGAAAACATGTCCATGATTAGTAAAGCAAGCCAGAAAACATAGTTATAATAAAAAGACATTCTAATGTTGAATACAGCACCTCAATAAGACTGTTATTAATTGATATTGATTCAGTTTGTAATTACTGCTAGACTTCTAAATGTGGAATTTATAGTCTTCTGAATTGCTCTTTAAATGGTATAGATAATCTTTATTTCAAAGAAAGATGAGTTTGGTATGAAGAAAAAAAATGCCCCCCAAAATATTCCTCTTCACTCCTCATTCAGTTATATAATTCAGGCAAGTGAAGAGAAAATTAAATATAATGACTTACCAACCAATATAATCTATAGCAAAAAAATGAATGAATTATACAGAACTGTTTAGATGAGTTTGATTCATCAAGTAGAACATTTTTTTTTCATTTACAGATATATTTTACTTATGCATTCCATACAGAAACAGCAAAGGTATATCAAATAGTTAGGAATGAATGAAAAATTATTTTCTAATATATTTATAATTTTATACATATTCATTCATAAATACTTTTCAGTCCATTTTTGTATAAATAACATTTTTTTAAAAGCAATGAAAATATTTTTTGTGGAATTTATAAAGTGTAACTTCTGTTTTAAACTAAAAACAAAATGTTTTATTTTTGGACAAAAAGTATCACAATGTTTGAAGAAATGTGGGGGCGGGGGGAATGATTGCAATCCAACAGTTATATTGAGAAGTCAAATCAAGCTTTCTGTTACTTAATAGACAAAGCACAAAACCTTGACTAAGTGTTTTCATAATTCAATGCTTGATTTGAAAGCTAGAAAATATAACATGTTTTATGCCACACTCTTTATAGATGCAAAATGTACATGAATTGGATTCAACTGCAGTTACATGGGTGAAATAAGATGAGCATTTGATTAAAATTCATAGAAATTGTGAATAGGATACATTATTTCAGATGAAAGGGGGGAAAGTTCTTTCTTCTTTGACTTGTATGCCCTCATTAAATAGATTATATGAACATAATTAGATAAAGTATCCTTCTCCAGTCAGATGCTGTTCATGTACTGAACTTCAGCTCCACAATTCTTCAATCAACGGGCCTGTTCATTATGCTGTTAGTTTTTGGAGCCGAGACCCAAAACACTAGGAGGATCTAGACTGAGGAAAAATAGAACAATTTGTGTCTGTATATATTAATCAATGCTAAAGGTATATGTACTCTTGCTAGTGCTAGATGCCTGTTATGTTGTTGGCTTGAATCTTAATCTTGCAAAGCTACTTGATACTTAGAATCATTGCTCTGAGCTTTTCTACTTTTATTTATAGTAGGTACTAATTAGCTCCTCTTTGAGAATTTCAAAAGCAAAAGCTAACATGTGTAAGAGATGCATTGAATGTTTTGGATTTTAGGTCACAAAACACTACTGTTAAAAGAAATAAAGAAAATAGCTTTCTAGAATCACAAAAACCAAAACATATTTAGGCCTTTGATTCCAATCCATTGTTCAGTGCAGGAATGAAAAATAAGGTATCTCAAATAGATGAGCTTCCATTTGAACATATTAATTAATTAATTTCAATTAGGGATTTGAGAGTTGTGATGAAGGAGAATCCATAATCACTCTGAGCAATAGATTCCACTACCAAACTGACATTAAAAAAATAATATTTAAAGCTGCTGATTTACTGGCATTTGTGAAATGTTGATAATTCTAAAGAATGCCTTTGGTGATTTGAATATATTTGTGCATGGTGTGTGTGTGTGTGAAAAACATTTCTTACAAACTGACAGTAAATGATTAGTTACTATATTCATAGTAGCAAAAAAGAACAAAACAAGTCCATTCATTTTGCTATCAGTCATCCTTTTCTTATCTTTCCTTCACCATTTCCAGATCTCTCAAGAGAAGTATGACTTCTGATAAAGTACCACTTTGGCTATCACCTCATGAAGCACTACAAAGAACAGAGGTGGTATTGGAATGTAAGTGGATGGAACTTAAAGAAATTTTAAAAAGATAAAGACAGGAAAACAATTAGTAAGTGAAGGATTTCTTTATGATTTGTGATTAATTATTATAGAATTTTTTGAAAGATTTAAACATGATAAAAAAAGTTTTGGTTTTGCAGATATTAAATCTGAGCTGGATGTCAGCTTATGTTCTGGAGATGACCACTTGATTGCTAAAATATGTAAAATGTTATTCAAGATGAATATGTCAAAGATTTCATGATAAGATGGGTGAAAAACATTGGGTGCAACATAGTGCTAGATAAATGGGGGAATGTATGGACTAATGGACTAAAAATTACATTGAATTATAACTTGAAAGAAAATGTTTACAAAATGATCTATCACTGGTATTTGACTCCAGATAGACTAATGGAAATGTATAGAGGGACTTCTAATGAGTGTTGGAAATAGCAATTGCACTTAGACTTATATACACTTCACATTGCTTTACAGCCCTCTCTAGGTAGTTTACAGAGGCAGCATATTTCCCCCAACAATTTGGGTCCTCATTTTACAGACCTTGGAAGGATGGAAGACTGAGTCAACCTTGAGCTGGTGAGACTTGAACTGCCAAACAACAGGCAGCTGGCAGTCGGCAGAAGTAGCCTGCAATACTGTATTCTAACCACTGTGCTACTATGGCTCACAACCAAAATTCAGGTTCATTCTATCATAAGTGATGGAATGCGAGTATGTGAAAACATACTGGATAAATATAATAATGATAATGCAGAAAATATTTAAGACACAAATATTAATGAAACCTTAAGCTTTTCTTCCAGGTATTATGGATAAATCAATTGAAAAACAATTTGGAACACTATTCCTTCACATGGTGAACAATTGTGAGGATTGTTCTCATTAATCACTGGAAAGAAAAAGAAATGCTGACTGTTGAAGAATGAATTTTAAAATTGACTGAATTAACAGAGATGGCAAAACTAACTGCTTTGGTTAGAGAGAATGGACTAGGCAGCTTTATAAGAGACTGGAAACTGTTTGTGGATTTTCTACTTATTAAATACAATAACAGATGGTTAACATAGGGTTTTGAAGACCAGAGTAAAGTTGGGGTAATCTGATTTTCTCTTAATCTTTCACATGAATATTATGACTAGATATATGATTGATTTGATTATCAGATAGGGATCCTGTCATCTGGAATATTTGTTTATTTTATATAGAATTCTTGTTAAATAAGGATAGGAAAGCTTATTCACAGACAAGGGAAGGAGAATTTATTGTTTTTTTCCCTTTTTATTTTTTTCAGCATTCAGCTGGGGTGGATTCTTCATGCTTAGTGTTATTTGTTTGTTGTTCGGGTTGTTGTTGTTTTCTTTTTTGTATATATTTTTTTCCTTTTTTTCTTGTTAGTGATGAATGTATGTTTTCTGTTTTGTTTTTCATTTTATTCTTGTTGATAAAACTCTGTGTGTGTGTGTGTGTGTATGTGTGTGTGTTTGTGTGTAGAGAAAGAGAGAGACCTGGGGAGGGGGGAGAGTCTTTGTAAAATGTATCCAAAATAAGATAATCTAAACATGATTGTTTGTTCTCTGGATTCATTTGTTTATGATCCGCTTTTCTTGACCATCCAATGGTAGCTTCAGGATTCTTCTCCAACATTAAATTTCAAAAGTCTCATTTCATGTTTTACTTCCATAGATACAGGAAAAACTATTGTCTCTATGTTCTTCGTAGATATAAACACATCAAGGAAATAATTAAAGGTGGAATCTAGAACATTTGTAATAATTTATTAGAAAAAGGGGCAAACTTGTTGAATGAATTAAAAGTAATATGAGTATCAAATTTAAAAACATCTTATCTTAGAGAATAAATAACTGACAGGATCTGTTATTTGTGGCCAAACAGGTGGAAGCAAGATCTTGGAAGACATAAAAGCAAAATGTAGATATTCTTATGTAATTAAATTATCTTGGAGCTGGATTGTAAAGAGTCATTATTCAAATCTTTTTCTATTTTCTTTAGTTTATTTTAAACAAAATAAAATAAAATGAAATAAATAGATTTTATTTAAACAAAATTAAATGGCATTGTTTTAAAAACACATGTGGATCAACTTCTTATTGATCAAAACATTTATTTTTGCTTAAGAAATGTTAGATTGCCTGTCAGCTGAACTTTCCTTTCCTTGAAGTTTGGGAGACCATGAAGTGTCCTTCAATGATCTAGCATTTCACATTTTTTTTAAGATTTCAAAAAGATAATATATAAATTCCAACCAGACTAACAGCCAATTCCATCACTTTCCTAGGCTGCAATTCACACTTTCTGAAGATTTAAGCTCATTAAAAGCATGTGAAAATCCCCATAAAGGATGATGGGCTTGTTGGCTGGAAAGCCCAGGTTCGAGACCTGAGCACCACGTGATGGAGTGAACTCCCATCTTCACCCTAGTTCCTGCAGTTTGAAAACATACAAATGCATGTAGATAAATAGGTACCAGTTTGGTAGGAAGGTAACAATGATGTCATGCTGGCCACATGACCATGGAAATGTCTTCAGTCAGTGCTGGCTCAGTGGCCTTAAAATGGAGATGAGCTAGCAGAGTAAAATCCACAGGGTTTTATTGACTCCTTTAAGAAAAAAACTAAGAATGGTAAGAAATGCAAATAAAATAAATTATTTATAAAATAATTATTCAAAAAATAAATATTAATGAATTGTGTATATGTCTAATATGGGATAACATTTTGAAATCACAAGAATTGTTTTATACAAATAAAAAAGTGATTTCTTTTGAGAGCCAATTTGGTCTCTTGCTGAGACACTAGACTAGAAACCAGAAGACTGTAAATCCTTGTCTTGCCTTAGGCATAAAAGCAGGCTGGATGACTGGGTCAGTCACTCTCTCTCAGCCCAATGCACCTCACAGTTGCTGTGGTAGGAAAAATAGGAGAAAGGAATATTAGGAATAGCTAACTGACTTGATTTATTTATCAAAATAATAAAGATGGGATTAAAAACAAATAAGTAAATAAATTAAAAGACATGTTTGCAGAATTTCAGGCTGAAATTTCAACAAACTTTGCTTAAAAGACAATAAAAATTTAATGAACTTTATGTGAAATCAGAGCAAAAGTATTTCTGCTAGCTAGGACAATATAAAGAGAAAGATAGAAAAATAGGCAGGAAACACAATGGAATATAGTTCTACTTTGAAAAGTTAACTACAAATTGATTTATGCACTGCTTAACCTTTGCTTTGTAAAGTTCCAGTAACATTTCCATTATAATCCCACGAACCCCTTCTTACATAGGGCTACTAACAATAAAGAATGTCTTTACACCTGTCAATCACTCTTTTCATACACAGAGAACAAGTGCGGGAAAGGTTATGATCTTGAAAATGGCTTTTTGCTGCCATTTAAGCTGTTACAGGTATATTGGCTTCGGTACAGCTTAGAGACTTCAATTAAAATAGCCTTACAGCATTTTGACATTCCACTTCTAGCACTTTTCGATGCTTAATGTTATATTTAATAGATCTTAAAGAGCTAGAAAAGTTATTTAAATTGCAATCTCGGGAAAGAATAAAACTCATTTTGAAAATAACAGTCATCAAAGCTTTTCCCATTACAAAAGAAATGCCAAAAAACTGTTGAATGTTTAACATTGCAAATGCCACAATCCATGTACTTTCCATTCAAACAGATTTGAATGGAATCCACCTAACAGATTTCATAAACAAAGGCTGCAAACCTAAATAAACTTGCTAGGCAGTCTATACTATGGGGTACTGTGAAACATGTCATGTAAATTGTTTGTTAATTTTATGCCATATTAACAAATGCTTTGTGCCATAAAAACAAAGGTGGACATTGTGGAGCAATGCAATATAGTGGACTTTTCTTTCATCTTTTTAATCAATCTTTTGATGTATCAATGAAACAGTAAAAAAATTAATAAAGAATATTCCTCATTCTACTAGTGAAGAGATAAGACTGAAGGGTGAAATTGATAAGACATCTGTCAGTTTCTCTTCTTCCTGTGTAATCACCTGAATATTAATAATGTTTGCAGTTTCCTTTAAAACTGGTAAACTAAAGCTTTAAATATATGGATGTTCTAATACTGGGCCAGAAAATTAAACTAGCCCTGTTGAATTTATTTATCTGTTCACTAATACTGGATTGTTTTTATAACCAGGCATGTTATTTTTTATCATTATCATTATTGGAGTTATATTTGTTATATTACACCTTGCAGGTTTTAATTTGCTGTGTGCCATCCAAAATGACTGCTTTGAGATTGGTGGCGTGTATAAATTGTTTCATTTAAACCTCTGCCTGCAAGACTGGGGAGACTTGTGGGAAAAGATAATAACTGCATGTCTTCAAAAACTCATAGGCATGCTATATAAACAGAAAATAACATGGTTGATGTTTGTTTTCCCAGCATGACTGGAAGGGACAACAAAGCAAGAGAATCTACCATTTGCCCTGTGATGACAATTTCTAGCAAAAACATCTGAATAGCATTGTCAAAATAAAGGAACAGATTGAAATCCTGATGGCAATTTCTTCTGATGGCTTAATTACCAGCTGGTTTCACAATTTAGCTAATGTTCAGATGAACCTTTTATTCCAAAGCTGAAGAATACTGATTTGTTAAATAAAGTTGCCAATTCAAAGCAGATCTGATGCTATCAGTATGAATCGTCGTCATATATTTGGCAGTGATCATTGGTGAAGGGAAGATATGGACCTGCCTCTTCTACTCTTGATCTTCATGGTATGAATGGGAAAATTGAGTCCTAAGTGCAACGGATCCCATCACTTATTGCACAGTAACAGCATTCAGGAAAATGTAGCATATTATCAGAATTTCACAGCACCATAGGACCTCTCATGAGCAAAGCCTGTAGCAAATTTTGACAAATGGCAAAACTATGTATGTATATAGTACCTACATATATACATAAACTGTACATTATATCAAATTCAGAAATAATTATCTATGCATACCTTTCTATAAATAGACTTTTAAGTTTTATTTTCAAGTAAATATATGTTAAGGTTAGATTAGTAACTTTACAGACAAGAACATTATTTTATTGCTTAACTTCAATTAAAGAGAAAAACCCAGAAAAGTAAAATAGCCCATTTACATCCTTCTTGTGAATTTGCACCTATGTCTGCTGATATACAGTATTTGTACAGTAATATATCCTACAGTGGCTGCATTTGGATTTTAAAAACATTAGAATCTGCCTCAATCAATCAAGACTTCTGGCTGAGTAAAACAAAGCAATGTTATATACCAAAAAGAAAAAAAAAGTGCAGCAGATATTTATTAAACTCTTTAATAAATGATAAAAAGCCTGAAAGGCACTTATTATACCCCAAGAGCTGTATTTCACTGGAAAAGTATGGAATTGTCTAATCCAGTGGTGGGATTCAAAATTATTTTACTACCGGTTCTGTGGGCGTGGCTTGGTGGGCATGGCAAGGGAAGGATACTGCAAAATCCCCATTCCGTCCCCACTCCTGAGGGAAGGTTATTGCAAAATCCCATTCCCTCCCACCTCACTAACCTGCTTTCCAGATCTGTTCTCTTGTGCGGGGCAACAAAAGAAGACCCAGCAAATCAGCTGGGGCTCGGGAGGCAGAGAATAAATGGGGGTGGGACCAGTTAGAGGTGGCATCTGCCAGTTCCCTGAACTACTCAAAATTTCCGCTATAGGTTCTCCAGAACTGATCAGAACCTGCTGAATACCACCTCTGGTCTAATCTGTAAATTGTCTATAGGATGGAATAGTCTGTATACCTAGGAAGTGAATATTCCATAGAATAGGGTCCACATATCCCTGATACCTATGGTGGAGAAGCTGCCATAGATAATATCTTGTTGACAAAGGTGGATGGACAGATTCAATTCTTATTGCCTAACATATCCCAATGTTATATTCTAAATCAGTGGTTCCCAAAGTGGGTGGTACTACCGCCTGGGGGGGATGCCTTAGGGGGGCGTTAAGAGGCAAGGGGGGATGTTCAAGGCACTGGCCCTGTAAGTTCACTCGTTGACTGTAGCACCACTGCGGAGCCGGCTCCTCCAATGTGGAAGTGGTGGCATGTTATGTGCTGCCGTGGCCACGTTCAATGTGCTGCCACCCTGCTGTCTTTTAACACCCCTCTGCTGGCCCCCTTGGGAATGCTAAGAGGCGGCAGGGGGGCGTTTGAGGCACCGACTCCAGAGCGGTTCTACAGTCAATGGGTGAGCCTGCAGGACTGGCCAGCGCCTCGAATGGCCCCCCTGCCACCTCTTAGTGTCCCCAAGGGGGCCAGCAGAGGGACGCTAAGAGGTGGCAGGGGGGCAGCATGTCAAATGTGGCCACGGTGGCACATAATGTGCCACTGCTTCTGCATTGGAGGTGCCAGCTCCGGAGCTATGCTAGCCAATGGGTGAGCCTGCAGGGCCAGCCAGCACCTCAAATGCCCCCCTGCCGCCTCTTAGCACCCATCTGCCGGCCCCCTTGGGGATGCTAAGAGGCAGCAGGGGGGTGTTCGAGGCACCAAATGTCCCTGCAGGTTCACCCATTGACTTTAGTAACACTCTGGAACCGGCACCTTGAATGCAGCAGCACATTGGGAAAAGCTGCCGCCACTGCTTTCCCAAAGTGCTGCCGCTGTCACATTCTGTCTGTCTGTCCATCCACCCATCCATCCATCCATCCATCCATCCATCCATCCATCCATCCATCCATCCATCCATCCAAAAGGTCTGTCTATTTGCCTGCCTGCCTGTCTGCCTATCTCTCTATCCACCCACCCATCCATCCATCCATCCATCCATCCATCCATCCATCCATGTTCGAAATGCCGGCCCCGCAGGCACATCAGGAAAGTAGAGCAAAGCCAGCCTGGGAGGGAGGGAAGGAAAGAGAGAGAAAGAGACCTGATGCATCAGATTGAATGAGGCCTAGTTTAGACTGAGGCCCTTTTCCACATTGAAACATCTTTGCCAGCACATTGAAACGTCTTTGGCTTCTATTAAAGGTTTTGTGGATGAAACATGGTCAGGACTACCAGGAAGCTGCCACATTTTGTTGAGGCTTTAAACAGGATCCATTGGACCAGATCTACATCCTAAAAATTACTTTTTCCCGATGTATTACAGTGCCAATTCTGAAGAAGGCAAAACCAAAATGTACTGGTAAATTACAAGAAGAACACACACATACACACTCCCTTCTAACCTTGCTGAAGCAGGTGATTGGACTAGAATAGATATCTCATTATCTTTCTCCTCCCTCTCTCTCCTATATTTCTTTTTCTTTCTGTCTCTTCCTTCCACCCCCCCCCATCCCCTTTTCTTTCTTTCCCTTTCTTCTTTCTTTTCTTCCTCTTTCTTTCTCTCTCTCTTTCTTTTCTCTCTCTCTTTTCCTCTCTCAGGTTCACTTCTTTAGATCAGAGGTCATCAAACTTTTGGACCTCAAGGACCACCAAACTCATAATTTTAAATCCCGGAGACCACTAATACGAATTTTGACTGACGGTGGCTTTCTGGCATTGGTGGGAGAGAGAGAGAGAGAGAGAGAGATCTGATCCAATCTCTCTCTCTCCTTCTCTCTCACACACACAGGCAGGGATGGGATTTAGATCCCTGATCTAAAGCTGTCAAAACTCCAAAAACAGGCCACGTAGCTCTGGGGAGGCCAAGCATAAATTAGACAACTTGCTAAACAACTGGCCATTAAGTGAAGACCACTTGTATTTGGTTTGCAGTCACCTGGCCACACCCACCTAGTCACATGACCAGCAAGCCATGCCCACCCTGTCATGTGACCATCAAGCCACACCTTCAAATTAGGCCATGCCCATGGAAATTTGAATCCCACCCCTAGGTGGGAGCACTGAGGATGAGTTTGTAGCACCACTTTTTCGGTGGACCGAAAAAGTTTGGGAACCACTGTTCTAAATACTTAAAAAGTAATATCAAGCATTTTGGATTGAGTCTGGAGCCTACTACTAACCTATGCATGACTTCAGAATTAGTATTAACTTGATAGAGTTATCCTATCAGAGGTGTGTTATCACTTTTTTTGCACCAGCTGTAATTTACCGGTTATCTCCAAAGGTAGTCCCACATTGAGTACATTGCAGCAGTCCATATTAGTGATGATGAGGTCATAATTGGTGCATCAACATTGGTCAAACTCTCCCTAACTTCTGTTTAAACAAGAATGAAGATTCCACAAAAGTCCTCAAATCACAAATTTACTCATTCAAGGAGTAGTGTAGCCTTATCCAGAATTACTAGCAAGGCATTACTATTAATTTTTTTATATTGCCTCTTGATGCCAAGCAGTTTCTCAAAAGTTTCTTATGTCATTTCCAGATTTTTACAGCCTTCAGATAGAAATCTAGAACTTATCTCTGGTATCACTCAAGAGGGCTGTACAACGGAGCACACTGATGACACCTCACTATGAACCACTGAATGCCCTCCCCGAATCATTGCATATGTTAAATAATACAATAAATAACACATGGAGTTCCTGCTTCAAACAAGGGATATGGTGTGCCCAGTTTTGGACTTCAAGAATACAGTACAATATATTCATCTCCTGGTCATGAGGTAAGTAAACTAGGCATTTAAGAGATTCAGTGCAAGTAATTTAATCTTTACTACCATGCATGTAACAACAATGTAAATCTAATTTACATTTTGCATTTAAACAAAAAAAAAAAGTAAGTAACAACAGCTGCAGTTACTCACATAAAAAATTAAAAATGAATATAATGGGTAATAAACTTAAATAAAAAATGATCAGTACTGCAATTTTAATGACTGCAGATACAGGAATGTGTAAAGTTATGGGCATTTCTACTCTATTCAGTATGCCTTCTCCAGAGTACATATGATGTGCTACAGATGACCTCAATGTACAAAATTATATTAAGCTAAGACTTGCTTTGGAAATGCTGCTCCAAAGGAACAAGGATTCTTCACATTTCTGAACCCAGGTTGCGACTGTGTAAAAAATAATATAAAAAGGCTATTTCTTTACCATTTTATGGATGGATGAACGCTTCAATCTGACTCATATTTTAATAATGGTAGTATTTTATTTACTTCTCATGGTGACAAATTCTCAAATTTTCCTTTAATCTTTTCCCTCCAAGTATTTAAGATTCAATAAAATTAGGATATCCTTGTTTAAACAAATTTACAAGTAGAGGCTGTGAAAGCAAATAGTACAGACATTGAAATTAGTTTTTCAAAAGTTGTCTTCTGTTTCAAAAGAACAACAACAACTCTGTTTTTGTATCTTATGTCTTTGAAGTTTTTGAAGAATTTTTTGTGTGGCAGTTTTGAGCTTTATTGATATCATCATCAACAACAACATCATTTTAGCCATTGTCTATCCACTGTAGGAAGAAGGCCTCTTCTGCATGTTTCCAACCTATAAATATTATTGATGTATGTTGCAAAAAGTGCTGATACTGTATTGTTCTTTGCCATTTCACATCTGTTTGTCCATTTGAAACCTTCCTGACTACTTACTTTCAAAATCCAAAAAAGGCCAGGGAAGAAGTTCTCTTGTAATGTGCCTAAAGTGTGAGAAGCTAGGTGGTTGTTAAATTTTGGAAAAATAATAGCATGAAAGACATGACAGTCACTCCTTCCATCTTTGGTCACCTTATAACGAAATAAAGAAAATAATTTCACCATTATTTTACTTATTTGAAATAAATATTAAAAGCAGCTTTTTTCTTCAAATTAAAGCAAAACTAGTTATAAAAATACAGGATAATTTTTCACCATGATGATAGCTATAAGTTTAATCTCATAAGTAACACATTCACAAAAGTCAATCATTTTTTATTACCTGACTAAAAAGCATCAAGAATACAATTAGTCAAAATTGTTTTAATAGTGTATTGCACAATTGTAATGTGGGAAAGGAAGTTCTTGCCAATTGAAAGTAATAGAAAGTAATGAGTAATACCAAAGTTATCACTGACTTTTTTTCTTTTATTAAGTAATAGTTACATGGTGCTAATCATCAATTGACATTTTATAGCATCTTATTTTTGTTTAGATACTCAATTCAGTATGGATTATTATAATTCTCATCATCTAATCAATTATAATTTTATCCTATACTTCCATGCAAGAATAAAATGCAAATCTACTCTTCCCTCATTTATCTTCATAACAATACTAAGCATATTAACCTAGGAGATTTGGCCCAAGATGATCCTAACTCTAACCCTAACTAGTTCATTACAGTAATAATCTGACCTCCAGCAACAATGCTACATTGACTTGGTCCCTTAATATTGCATTGATTATTTTGGCAATGTGAAGGGAATGGCTGGACAACAATGCCTCAAACTCTTGTTACAATCAGATATTATAGTAGAATTTGGATTATTGGGCAATTAGAATCACTTTCAGTTCCCCACCTCCATAGTTAAGTATTGGTCACTTTTATCACACAAACAGCCCCTAGTCCAGGTAATTAAAAATGAAGTTTAAAACAAACCATCACTCAGGAATTTCTTGAAATTAGTTAAAGCTACAATGTCAAACAAATGATAACATTAAGAATCTTTTCCATTTGTGTCAGGATTTCCCACATCAACAGTACAGTTATAAGGGTAATCTGATAAGGACCTGCTCATAAGCACCAAATTGATTGGGAGAGGGGCAGATCTGTCCATCAGAAATCCAACAGTTATCTTTCCTGGCTCATAATGGCATTTTGCAAAATTGAAATAAATTATTCTTTTGAATATATTGTAGTACTGTGGAGCAACAAAGTAACAGGTCAGAACTATATGTCCAACTCTGGAATAGAGATGCATCTATCTAGATTTGCTCTATCCTGGGGAAATGAAAATCGATCCCAATTTCTCTATTTTCTATTCTCTTGTTTTAGCCAAATTGGAAACCTCAAATATATAAGCTCTTATTTTTTATAATACATATCAAACAGATCACCTTCCTCTGCTCTACATCAAAGAAAACACTGGAAAACACTTATTAAAAAAAAAAACGTTTTTCTATCCTTGAAAAAAATAAAACTGCTTAGTAAAGGAGATATCAAAACAAGATCAAACCGAGTATATAGAAACAAGCTCGTGGTATGTCATTCCAGAAAGTGTGTCTCACCCCTCAGATACTTTTCTTACTGGAATAAAGCTCTAGGAGCCATAATTTTGAAATACATACACCCAGATATTTTCAGTTATACACTCTAAAAATTTTAATAAGTAAAAATAGAATATAAGGTTATGAATAAAATCAACTCAAAAGGCCACTAAACAGAAGAATTCAGTTGAAGTAGCTTATTTTTGCTGAACTTGGAGATACTGAATTGTATATTTTTGACCATCATTTGGAGCAAGCATAATGTGAAAAAGTATTTGCTTATGAGCAAATAAATGCATTATATATTCAACCAATATTTTAGAATAAGCATTTTAATAACTTAGAATTACAATATTTGACAAACATTTTATCCTGTGGGAAAGAACTTTGATGTAACAATTTTTATTGTTTGCAGAATGTGTTAATGTTGGCTTTATTACCTGATTATCATTTCCATACAAACAGAATATGGAGAATATATACAAAAGTACCTGTAATAATTGAAAGCTTTTGATCAATTGCCATCTAATTTTTGCTTTGCACTCGACAATATGTTCTACCAGCTGTCTGACATTTCTATTTAAAACAGTTCCATCAAATTCATTATAATATAGAAATCTTTATGAATTTACACCCCACTTCAATAAACATCTTCCTTAGAGAACAATTTATTGTGAAATATTATTGTTCAGAGAACACTTTTCATTCTTAATAAATTTATATTTGCACTTGTTTCATTGTTACTGATTATTTAAATATGGTGGAGGATAAAAAGAAGTATATAAAAAGTTCAGAGATGGAATAGATATGAATGTTTATTTTGTTAGGATTAATACTAAGACTGCAGAAACTACCTAATGCATTTTTAAGGCCAAATAAGATTCCAGAAATATTTGAACTGGGAACAATCTTTTGAAACTTGTTTCTATTTATAAGAGATTCTGTTCTTATATAATCAGAACCCCCATTCTTTGGGGAGTATTGTTTGTTCTTTATTTTAAAAAGTGGTTAGAGCCCAGCTGCTGATTCAATTAAGTTTTATATCATCCATCCTGAGCAACCAACTATCCAAAATTCCTTAGAGAAAATCTACACAGATTCAAGCCAGAGGCTAAATAAGCCCAAGAATTCCAAGTTTCTAGCAAGATGTAGATTGGCTATTTATATAAATAGAACAACAAACAGTTACATCCTTTCTTCAAAGTCTCATTTTGATGTTCTCCAGGTTATTAATTTTGGCAACAGTGTCTTAAATGTGTTTTCTAAACCAATTATAGCTTTTACCTTGTGTTAACCAACATCCATCAAAAATCCATCACATTTTTTTATATAGCAACTATTTGCTAAAACTACTTCACAGTAAACCTGCCCATTTTTCTAAGCTGTGCTTCCTGAGAAGTCCTGTTTTCATTATCCCTTTAACTAGTCGAGTTGTTATAACTGATGTAACAAAGGAAGTTTTGCCATAAAGGTCACTCTGAGTAGGGAGCAGGTGATGACCAAATTCATACTTGAGTGCAACGTTGATTCTTTTTTCCCCAGGCCTGTTTTAATATTGGTTCTTTATACAATTTCATAGAAAATATCAGATAGTTTCTCAACATTAGCACAACAGTTTTATTTGTTCCTTTGGTAGTTATTAGTGCTCCTTTAGTTTAATAAAAGCTAGAATTTTAAGAACTGAGACAATTTTTAAGATAATATAATATAGAACCAATGTTTAAACATAATTTAGGTGTGAATGTCTTTATACCCATGAATGCTAAAATCAATATAAAATATACACTTTAATTCATTCTCAAATATGGCATGACATTTAAATGATTCCTGTGAAATCTCCTTTGAAGAATAATGCTAATTATACAACTCATTAAATTGCTATATTCTTGGGTCAATTCCTATGCTGAGAATCCTGGTGGTACTAAATTAACACTAAGAAGTATCTGCCAAATATGTATGTCAGGTGCAAATTTCAATGATCAATGTGAATATTAAGCAACAAACATTTGGAGCAGAAAGCATAGATCTTAGTCAGCAAAACAGGTTTAAAAAATTTAGTCTATTATTTTAACAATTATTGAAAAAGTAATCTTTGTTGATTAATTTTTAAGTAGATTTCCCAAAGACTATGTTTTATGACTTTCAGCTGCATATGAGTTAACTCAGAATACTTAGGGTCAGCAAATTATAATTTTAAGGTGAATATTTTGATTAACTTGGAAGCCAAATTTGTTATTAAAGCTCATTGCTTCAATATTAATGGGCCATAAACCTAGAACTTAACTTTTAGTCATACAATATCCTTTATGTCATCACCAAAATAAAACAATAGATTCACAGACTTGGAGGAAGAAATCAACTTTACATTATTGTCATTCATCTCTAATATTTTTGATTGGATCTCATCACCGAGATTATATTAAAAAATAAAAGTTAAACTAAAAAAAATATTTTAATCAATTGCATCAACTAGGGTTGGATTATGGATATATAATTTCATATGTATTCATTCATATTCACTGTCTCATTGAAACATTTATTTCTATTCTTATTAGTCCTGAGCCCTTCCCAAAATCTTTAGTTGCAATTTTTAAATTATTCTCACCCAGATTAATAAAAAAGAGAATATTACAATATAATGTAGTTGAATAGGGGAATCTGCAGGGTCATTAAAATGGTTTGATGTCAGGATCAGTCATTTTATGTATGTGTACATGTTCCTGTATGTGTATACATATATTAGAAATATATAAAAACAGAAAAAAGAAAAACTGCAATAAAAATAGAGACTTTTATTTATTCATTCAGTGTATTACAGAGGTCATGTAATCACTGATATACATATTTAGTTTAAATACTGCCAGAATATGTGTGTGTGTGTGTGTGTGTGTGTGTGTGTGTGTGTGTGTGTGTGTGTGTAAGATGTGAACAATACAGCATGGGAGATAATATATTAAATTAAGATAAAACCATAATAAAATCATCATAATATGGAGCCATTGAGGTATGAAGTATAGATTACCTCCACGATGATATACCCTGGGTAACTGAATATTGCATCCCTCACAGACAAAAACTACAGAGGCAGCAATTAGACAAGAAGACAATTAAAGAAAAAAGAAAAAATATTTAAAAAGATACTTTGCCATGTTTTACAACAATTAAAAGAAACTCATTCTTTTTCCTCTTTGAACATTACAATAATCCCATCAAGTTCTTTGTGTAATCTATTTTTCAATAATCAAGTCCAGAAATCGCCATTTAACTTTTTATCCCTTTTTAGCAAAAAGCCCATGCATGGTTTCCAGTCTTTTATAAAAAAAAATGCTTATTGATTTGTGCCTGACCAAAAAGGTCAGTTTTGCCATCTCTGCTAGTTCTGCCATCTTCAATTCATTCCTTCATTGTGGTTATTTCAGTATCTCTCCATCTTTGTGCCTATAATGGTTATCTGATTATCCATAAATCCCAATAAAAAATATGGTTCCATCTCAATAATGTTCCTTCCTGCTTTAAACGTTCTACCATCATCTCAGTGCCAAAGAAGCCCTCCATCAAGGAACTGAATGACTACAGACCAGTTGCTCTGACATCTGTAGTTATGAAAATCTTTGAAAGGTTGTGCTATCCCACCTGAAAACCATCACGGATCCGCTGTTAGATCCCATGCAGTTTGCATACCGAGCAAATAGATTGACAGATGATGCTGTTAACATGGCTCTGCACTACATCCTACAACACCTCGAATCTCCAAATACCTATGCAAGGATCCTCTTTGTAGACCTCCTACTAGTAGTACCTGAACCAACTAGCAGTACCTGAACACACTTGTAAGTGGATCATAAGCTTCCTAACAGACAGGAAGCAGCAGGTGAAGCTCGGTGAAATCACATCCGATATCTGTACAATCAACACAGGGGCCTCCCCAAGGCTGTGTGCTATCTCCACTTCTCTTCTCCCTATATACCAATGACTGCATCTCAAATGATCCATCTGTTAAAATACTGAAGTTTGCTGATGACACAACAGTCATTGGTCTCGTTTGAGACAACGATGAATCTGCATACAGACAGGAGGTTATACAACTTGCCTCGTGGTGTAACCAGAACAATCTGGAACTGAACACACTCAAAACCGTAGAAATGGTGGTAGACTTTAGAAGAAACCCTCCCATACTACCATCTCTTACAATACTAGACAACATAGTATCAACAGTAGAGAGCTTCAAATTTCTAGGTTCTACTATATCACATGATCTAAAATGGACACCTAAAACGTCATCAAAAAAGCACAACAAAGAATGTTCTTTCTGCGCCAACTCAGAAAGCTCAAAATGCCCAAGGAGCTGCTGATCCAGTTCTACAGAGGAATTATTGAGTCTATCATCTGCACCTCTATAATTGTCTGGTTTGGTTCTGCAACCTAACAGGACAGACACAGACTTCAGAGGATAATTAGGACTGCAGAAAAAACAATTATCACCCACCTGCCTTCAATCAAGGACCTGTATACTGCACGAGTCAAAAAGAGGGCTGTGAAAATATTTACAGACCCCTCACATCCTGGACATAAACTGTTTCAACTCCTTCCCTCAAAACGACGCTATAGAGCACTGCACACCAGAACAACTAGACACAAGAACAGTTTTTTCCTGAAAGCCATCACTCTGCTAAACAAATAATTCCCTCAACACTGTTCAACTATTTACAAAGTGTACACTACTATTACTGTTAATCTTCTCATCACTCCTTATCACCCATCCCCTCCCACTTGTGACTATAACTTTGTTGCTTGTATCCTCTGTTTCCTAGTATGATTTGATGTTGATTGTACCCTATGACTATCATTAAGTGTTGTACATTATGATTCTTGATTCTTAACGAATGTTCCTTCTTTATGTATACTGAGAGTATTTACATCAAGACAAATTCCTTGTGTGTCCAATCACACTTGGCCAATAAAGCTATTCTATTCTATTCTATTCTATTCTATTCTATTCTATTCTATTCTATTCTATAAGAATCTTCAAAATTATTTGTATTATCATATGTATTTTTTCCTCTGCATGACAAAATCTTCCTTGATTTTTTTTCCACATTTCTAACATTGACTAGACTACATTTATACATACATTTACATCTTTAACTTGTTCAACTTCTGTTTCAAATTGCAACATATGTTTATACATTTTTGCAATCTCCTGTTCATCACTTGTATACAGTTCATTTTGAAATTCCATCTTATGTTGTTTAATCCCCATTATCTTTTTCTTAATTGTTCATATGAATACCACTGAAAACTAAATCTCTCTGCAATTAATTGTTTCTTAACTTCATCTTAAGCTCTCCATCTTCCTGTATTCAAAAATCTTGATACGTTAACCATTTGTCTTTGCCTGCTTTTTCTTTACTATAAAATACTTCTTGTGCTGAAACTAATAAGGTATTTCTGGGTGCAATCTGAGTTTATATTTATTCCATTTACTCCATATGTATCACATTAAAAAGGATCATTGGCTTTGACCATGATTATACACACTATCTTGATGCTATTTTTTTTTACTCTTTGATGATACACTTGCAGAAAATGCACAGAACTATTGTACAATAATTTCTATCCTATAGACATCTTGGCTTACCATGCTTCAATTTAATTCAGTTCAAGGAAACTGAACTTGACATGAGGGCTGCAGAATGATGAAAGTATATGATACAGATAAAAAGATAAGAGTGGCAAAATAAATTCAGACTACCAAAATAAATTATAAAATAACTGGAAAAATTGAATAGAAAGATACAATTGAACAAATGGTCAAAAAATTGAGGAGCTAGCTTTCAGAAGAGAAGTCATTTCCACTCTGATATACAAGAGAATGTTGTCAAAATGTTTATTGGTGCAACTCTCATTATTAATACAGGAATGCCAATTGTTTTATAAGTGCAATATTTCCACAGGTCAGAGAATTTCTAATTTTCCACATTTTTTAAAATTGGTTTTTGTCCTATTTCTGAAAGAACATTTAAATGATCCAAAAATGTACTGAAATAAATTGTTACCATTTGTTCAAGCCAAATTCAGCACAATTAGTTTTACTAAACATGGAGATTGTGGAGTTCTACATGGTTTATGTTGATGAGAATCTTATTAAAAAGAAGAGGAAGGAAAACGAGAATGGTAATTTAACACCCCAAATTTGGTAAAAAGGAAATTAAAAGAAAACAAACAAAATCAGAATATTTTAAAAGATAAGCATTTGAAATAGTCCATCTGAATGGGTAATTTTGATCTGTCAGATTCATTAAATAATCCTGAAAGTCTTCCCATTCAGTATTTCCAAATGATATTAGTTATACACAGATGTATGCAAATATAGAATAATTATGATTTTTTATATTATTATAGCACTTTTTTGAAATGAAAATCTATGTATTAATTATATTCTAAGCAGCTTCTATACCCCTTTCCTATATCATTTTTTCTTCCATTCTATGTGTTGGGAGATTTTTTTTTTTATGTAACGTTTTTATGGGATTTCTTGCTTGTTTGGATGGGCAGACCTAGATTTTTTTTAACGCCAACACAAGATGAAATTACTTATTTACTGGTGCAGTGACTTAACAAGCTGAAGGAAATTTAGCTGTTCTCATTTCAGAGATTGAAAAAATGATGCAATAATTAGCAATAATTTTGTTCTTGAGTAATATTTGAAGAACAGAGAAACAAATGCATTGATGAATTGCTGAACTAGGATGTACTATATAAAAAAGAATTCTTGATAGAATTATGAAAGGAAAGAAGATTTGTATGAGAAAAAAGATTGGGATAAATAATAAGAAAGATACTATCTAGTGTACAACTGGGGAAAAAAAGTCAAAGACCCTGAGCTTCTCACTCTTCTCCATTCCTGTCAGCATTGGGCTCTGTAATAAGCCAAATGAAGAGCTAAAGCCTCATTACATCATGTGCTGATGACTTCATAATATTAACTAGACAAGCACAGTACAATTAGTGTGTATATAGAAAAGGGCAAGCCACTTTCACTTTGTTGTGAAGAAAACAACATGGACATATCTACATAGTCACCATTATGTGAGCTTAACTCAGAGAAGAATTTTTAAGAGAAGAAAACTCATTCTTCTTGACCAGGATATATAGTATTATTTCTCATTTATAACTTAGATATATGCATACATATATAAAGGTATCAGCAAGGATGGATTAAGTCATTTTTCTCATTAAATATTACTATTTAAATTCTATAATTATAGGTGAATAGGAAATACCCACCCCATGTACATTTTTTAGAATTTTGCAGTGCCGTTCACAACTTTCCTTCTATGATTAGAGAAAATAAATGCCAAAAAGATGCATTCCTTAGAGAAAATTTGCACATGAAAATATTGCAAATAAAGAATATTTAATTAGCGTTAAGATTAATTAAATATATGAAATGCTTTATTTCTCATGTATTTTGTCACATTAAAAATTACCAACTATTGAGCACTGCAACTGAAGCTTTGGGCGCCAGATTCAATTTTTAGCATGCAAATCTTGTTTCAATACTTCAATAGAAGCCACTGTTTAATTATTTCTCAGAGGGACAGAATGCGATTTAATTAAGTTCAGGAAGCTTAAACATTCTAAACTGTTGGTTGCTTCTGATCTGGGAAAATCTTTTCTTTGCTTAGAATACTAGTATTTTCTACTTTTTATTTTTAATAGAACTGGTTAACTTTGCACAAAAAAAAAAAAAACATCTTAGCCATGCAAAAGATAGGAGTTATATTTTGAATTTCGTATCACTGATATCTGCTCCTTTTATGTTAAGTACCAGCAAAAGTTGAACTAAACCTGCTCTTGAGAGAATTCACTTATAAGAACTTAATGCCTCTATTTTTTTCTTTATTTATGGCTGATATCGTTACCATCCTTTGTGTTTTTTTCTCATTCCATTTGGACTGGTCCTTCTAATATTTGTATGTGTATATGTTTGTGTGTTTGTGTGTGTGTTTGTGTATATATGTTTGAAACAGCACAATCAGATGCAGAAAATTTTATTTTAATATTTCATTCATTCCAAAGGCTGGGAATGGGGGAGAAAACAGAATGGAGAGTAGGTTAGCATAAGAAGTAAACTAAGAACCAAAATTTCTTAAGGTACAAATGTCAGTTATTTGACAGCCAACAGTTGCCTAGTTTCAAAACCACAAAGCACATGATGAAAAAAAATTGAACTATGGAAGATATGGGAGAAACCAGCATTCAGCTCAAACTACAGCACTGTCCTGTCTCTAGCACAAAGGTGTGCAGATACAGATTGATAACTCAACAAAGCTTCCATAACAAAGTTCCTTTATTGGTATATCAGTTATCCTCATGACTCACATTTGTGATGAAGTTCCTCTTTCAATGACCAATCCTTTGTATATCTGCCTTGTACGTGGAAAATGGTTATCTCCTAACCCATCTCGTAGCAATAGAAGGAAACAATGTTATCAGTAATGAGTGCAGGTAAGAATGGAGGGCAACCTCCTTCAACCCCTCGAGGGTCAATTTAGTGCCAATCAGGATTACAGATGTGGCCACGTGACATGAACTACATTTCCCAGGATACCTTTAACAACATTTTCCATGATGCATTCCCTTAAGGGGACAGCTCACAATTCCTAAGTAACTAACCCATTCCCATAAACTGGCTGGGACAGCACAAGCACTGTAGTATTAAAAAATAATTGCATCCTTGACAAAGAGCAAATCAGCTTTTTGTAATATCTTTATCTGTGATGTATTGTGACTCTGAGAACCTTAAGCCAAGCATGGCCTTGGAGATATCTACTCATATGGTATCTGTTGAATATCTGAGAAATTTTGAATTTTTGCTAAAGAACCTCACAAAGTCTCCTTAGGCATAGAGTGTTGTAGCCTGTGTTTTATTAATCCTTGCACAAATATGTTCAGTTTAAATAGATTATGACACAATACTGTATATTAGCTGAAACTATCATACATCAATATTAATTCATTAACTACTAATCTTTTTATTGACACAAGCAATATTATGAGTCCTAAAATAATTCAAGTTTGAAGAAGAAATTTTAATTTAAATGATGTTAATACCAGTTTGGAAAAATCTTTTGCAACTTCATACAGTTAGAAGCCTAAATATTTAAGTTTGCAATCCTAGCTCTTATTTAAATCTAATTACAACATGGCACACTTAAGTTCACTCACTAATTCCTAAAGAGTTCCACTGAAAAATGACCACTTAGAGAATTGCAAGTGAGTTAATATCATGTTATATTTTCAAAAAGCTAATTATTCAGTTAGTTAGTTACTAATTTATTGGAGTTAAGAAATAATAATTATTCTGGAATCATGAGAACTTATATTATTTATTAAAAAAGAAATTGTTGACATATATAAATGTTTTAAAAATATTATTGCCATTTTAAAAACAAATTAATTCATTACCTAGGCATTAATAACAAGTATGTTTTCTGAGCTAATTAATCCAAAAATGTCTAATGTATCTCATATTTGTAGATCTAATAGTTATCAATAATTGTATTAATTATTATATAATGAGCAATGCTGTTGTGCATTTCAACTTAATGTTACAAAAGGATTTTCTATCATTTATACTGAAAATTGAAATTATATCTTCAAAAGCCATACAAAAAATTATTTTAATTGCCCAGGAAAAACATTTTTAAGGATGCAAACATGAATAAAAAGAAATGTTTATTTTACAATATAATTCTACTAAATTCATTTATATTTTATAACTTTAATTGTATTGATGGGTAAATTATAAATCAAAGGTATTAATAAATAAATTCATTTTCAAACAATAAATGACTATTTTAATTATAACTTGGAAAACATATTTAGGATCCTAAATGAGGCCACAAATTTCTAATGTAATGACTACAGCTTATTCAGAATGTTTTCTTCTTGAACACAAACCTTCAGATACCCTTCCATTATTTGGGCAGGTTTTAGCTGTAATTTCTGAAAAAAAATCAATGATTATAAGGTGGCTTTTAAGGTGTGTTTGAATGTATGTAATGCATGGAATACTATATACAATTCAACTCAGTGGATTCATTTTAAAGAACTATAAAGAATGTTTTTAATGCAACTTTCACGCACACACATACACGTACAAGTGTGTGTGTGTGTGTGTGTGTGTGTGTGTGTGTGTGTGTGTGTGTGTGTCTCAAACAAACAAAAGAAAAAAGAGTAGCAAAATAAAAAATACATTCAAGGGATCAAATAGTTTGGAAAGTAACTCTGAAATGGCTGAATAATAGGATTAGATTGTATAGGTTTGAATAAATCTCACAATTTTTATCTCCAATTCTCAGATAGATGACAATGATATCTTGACTCAGTAGTATATTGAACTTATATGATATTGACCAGGTGAACTAGAAAGTTCATTATAGTAGAATATTTTAAAATATTATCTTCCTCCATTCTATGTATCCATCATTGCTTATCTTCCACCCTGGAGAGCAATCTCTTTTCTCTACTATTAAGAATTTCCAACATGTGGTTATTAATTCATACATAATACAAATGCTCAGAAAACATGTTAAAATTATGTTTATACGGTTCAGCCATAGCACGTATAACATAAATATATGTTTTTCTGACAATATTTGTCAATGCAAAGGAAATGTCCTAGTATTAAAACCATGCATAGAGTAGGTCATTTAAATTTATTCCCAGACCTACCAATATGGCTTTAAAAATGCTCAGTTAATATTCTATTTTGTAACCAATTATGATTTGTGAACAGGTTTGTCAGTGTGTTAATTTAAAGGGTATGTGACCATAAGGACTACATGGCATTTGGATAATTCAGCTGGTTAATGAGTCTAATACTTTTTATGGAAAACTGCATCTTAATTCCCGAACTGGAAAGGTTGATGAGTCTATGATTCATATTGTTGCTACACACTGCATTCATTAAAGAAATGGATATTAATTATATATAATCTTAAAAAGGAAAAAGAAGTAAGCTATGAGGAACAGAAGTTTATAGACGACTCGGTATTAATAAAGATTTAGAACAGCAGTCTCTTCTGTGTAAAAACTACAGCCATTTACTATTAATTAACTTAATTGATAACAATTACAACGATATCTGGCATTTTAATCATGCAAATATGTCTTCTGCTGTCAGAGCATAAAATTAAAAACAGCTAGGAGTCTTTCATTTGCAGTGCAAGCTGGAGAGGAAATTAAAGTAGGCCAAATAATAAATGAGTGATATATTCAATTTAAAAAAAATAACACAGATACAGATCAGAAGGCTAAGAAAAAGATAGCAGAGTACTTTGTAGCAAACATAAAAGGTAACTGTTCCTCCAATAACAGTAGGCATGGACTTGGAAAGAATAAACAGATTCTTCTATTAATTTAATATTTTAGGATAAATATTAATTCTAAATATTAAATAATAATACAACATATGTTGAGGGATTTAAAGAATATCAGTGACATCGCTAATTTGCATCTTTGCAACATTATTTTGCAACATTATTTGTGGATGCAAATTGTTAAAATATGGTAAGCTTATCTTTCTCTCAATATCTGTTTTGATTTTGACATTTACATAGTTTCTATCTGCCAAAAGGATGGACGTCAGTGGAGATGAACCCCTCCCCCTTCCATTCAGAAAACTTACATGGCTCAAAAGTCTATCCAGCCATTTAGAGCAGTTTTAATGAGTTAGATCAGGTGGGAGAAGAGAAGGTGATTTGCTTTTGATAAAAGGAGGCAGAATCCCAAAATTGGTTAGTAATGAATACAAGTCTGAGAAAAGGGTGATTACTTGTAACAACAAGTTTTTTAAAACATTGGATATATCAATGATAAATTTATGGGATAAATTAATGAGAAGGAAAATAGTGACTGTGTTAATAAAGAATTAAATAATTGCAAAGCTCAAATGAAATAATTTAGTTGCTAAACATGACAATAAAGCAGACAAAAACCAACGTTGAAATAATACAACAAACAGACATTTGTGTGAAATGACAGAAGCAACAGGCAGCAAGGCTAGAATGAATGATAAGATTTTAAGGTTATATATCTAATCAAAAGAAATACCCATGTCCTCAGATAGTAAAGCACCAAACATTCTCTAGATACTGAGAGAGAATTCCCAAGGCATCACTTCTTTGGCCCGACTAATATGTAAAGTTGAACATCAACGTACTGATATTGATGATGGTAGGTGGTGAGCCTTAAACATGATACCTACGTTGTGGAATGTCCTCCACACTAAGGTGACGCTGGTACTATCAATCTTGACTTTCGGAAGATCTTTTGAGATCTGGTTGCACTATTAGTCCTGGTAACTGCAGGGAACTGGTGAACTTGTAAGGTGATTCTATTATTATTAACATTCCTTCACCATTATTTCTTTTTTAGCTGTGATTTTTTAAGTTTTAACACTTTTTGTGCAACAATAGTTATTATTTTTTAGCTTTGTTTTTTTAAACACTTTATTGAGTTTTTTTCCATTTATACATAATACCAATACTCATTAAACAGTGCTGTGACATTATATATACATTAAATAAATAGATACATTTATTTATGTATCCTGTCTAAACTTACAATATACAATACTTTCAAACCCTTGTATCTATTATACACATTATTTACATTTTCTATTCTTATATCTATTGTCAATCCAAATATACCATGTTATATTGCATTATATTCCATGTCTGCTTTCCCTTTTAGTTCCATAGTTAATTTGTTCATTTCCACGCACTCTAAAAATGTTTTGATTATTAAGCCTTCAGGTGGTGTGGAGTTTTTCTTCCAGTACTGGGCATAGGAAATTTTTGCTACTGTTAATACATGTAATGTAAGATATTTTATCTTTCTGTTATAGTTTTTTTTTTATTATTCCTAAAAGGAATAATTCCAGGACAAAATCAATTTTGTTTTCAGTTAACTCTTCTAACCTCATTTGAATCACTTTCCAATATTTTTTTGCTTTGGGGCATGTCCACCAAGAATGAAAGAAGGTACCTTATTGTTGTCCACACTTCAAACTATTTGATTTTAAATTTGGATAGATCTTAGCCAATCTTGAAGGTGCCATATGCCAATGATAGAACATTTAATGTTGATTTTCCGTGTATGCCGCCAATTTTGTTATTTTATAATTCATATTCCAAATCTTTTTCCATTCTTCCAGATCAATAGTATGTCCAATGTTCCTACCCCATGCAATCATTGTTTCTTTCACAATTCCTTCTGTTCTATCAAATTCTAATAAATGTTTATATAACTTTGAGAATAATTTCTCATCTGGGCTAATCAAGATTTTATCTAGTTTTTGTAATTCATTGTCTATTCCAAATTCCTCACTGTCTTTTTTATATCTTGTTTGTATTTGCATATAGGTCCACCAATCCAATTTTATTCCCTGATCTTCCAATTTCTGTCTACTCTTTAGATTCCCTTGGTTATCTAAAATTTCCCTATACCTGGTCATTTTCTTAACCTCCATTATATTGGGGTGGATTACTGCTTCTAAGGGAAATACCCAGTTTGGGATTTGCAAATAATATTTATTCTTTGTCTCCATGATTATATCAACACATCTCTTATTTTATATCTATAGAAGTATAGATACGGTTTGCTTTCTTTATCCCACAGGAAGGCATGCCACCCTCTTTGTATGTCATGCCCTTCTATGGTTAATATTCTTTTTTTTTCTTAGATTAATCCAATCTCGTATCCATACAAGTATTGCCGCCTTATAGTATAGCTCCCAATCCAAAAGCCCAAGGCCACCTCTGCTCTTGCTATCCTGTAAATCTTTTAATTTTATTCATGCTTTCTTGCCTGCTCAAACAAATTTTGTGATTGTTCTATTTAATTACCTAAAAAAAAACTTTGTCTAATTTTGTTGGGGTTGTTTGAAATAAATATAAAATCTTTGGCAGGATATTCGTTTTTATAGTTGCTATTCTTCCTAATAGTGATCATTGTAAAGTCCCCCATTTTTCCAAATCTTTTTAATTTGATTAAATAATTTCATATAATTGTCTTCTTTTATTGATGACATTTTGCTGTTAACCATATTCATATATATATATATATATATATATGAATATATCACACACACACACACACACACACACACACACACACACACACACACACACACACACACACACATATATATATATATATATATATATATATATATATATATATATATATATATCACACATATATATATATATATCACACACACACACACAAAAATATATATATTTGTGATTTGTAATTCCATTACTTTTTCTAACTTCTTTTATTTTTTGTTGTTATGTTTTTCACTAGCATTTTGGTTTTGTGTCTGCTAATTTGAGAGCTGAGATCTCTCCATATTTTTCTAATTCTTCTATCAGAATTGGGCCTGATTCTAATGGCCTCTCAATAAAAAAAAAACAACAATTCATCCACGAATGCTTGTAATTTACACTTCTCTTTTTAAATTTTTGTTCCCTGTATTTTTAAGTTATTCCTAATTTTTATTAATAGTGTTTCTAGTGTCAAGATAAAGAGCAGAGGTGACAATGGGCATCCCTGTCAAACTCTTTTTGTTATTCTAAATGCTGTTGTTATATCTCTGTTTGTTATTACATTGGCCTTTTGGGAAGAATAAATTGTTTCTATTAATTTTTCAAAATCTATCTCCAAATTTCATTTCCCTAATTTGACGTATCATAAATTCCCAATTTCAATTATTGAATGCTTTTTGTGCATCCAGAAAGACAAGGGCAGCTTGCCTTCCTGGATGCATTTCATAATATTCTAATATATTCATTACTATTCCAATATTATCTCTTATTTGCCTTTGCAGTAGAAATCCATTTTGATCACTATGTATAATCTCAATATCTTTTTTGTCCTTCCTGCAATAATACTCATAAAAATTTTGTAGTCGGCATTCAAGAGCGATATTGGTCTATAATTTTTGATTTGATTAACATTGATACCTTCTTTTGATATCAAGGTAATGTATGATTCTCTCCACAATTCAGGTACTTTTGCATTTAACAAAGCCTCATTGTAT
This sequence comes from Bungarus multicinctus, assembly GCA_023653725.1. NCBI lineage: Eukaryota > Metazoa > Chordata > Lepidosauria > Squamata > Elapidae > Bungarus > Bungarus multicinctus. The sequence continues at coordinate 44,038,812 of CM042848.1, forward strand.
ACCTCCAATAGTACTAGTTCCAATGATTCTCCTAATTTTTGATATAGTTATCCTGGTAAACTGTCTGGCCCCAGGGTCTTATTTGCCTTCTGTTTTTGGATTGATTTGCTTCTTTTAATTCTGCTAATGTAATTTCTCTATTTAATATATTCCTTTTTTCTTCCTCAATTAGTGACATTCTATCTGTTTCTAAATACTATTTTTTCTGTTTCTGTTATTTTTTGACTATAAAGATCTTCAAAGTATTTTAGGGCAATCTTTTTTTTTTCTGTAGTATTCCTAATTCGTCTTGAAGCTGGTATATTATTCTTTTTTCTTTTTTCAATTTATAGGCCAGCCATTTCCCCGGCTTGTTTGCATTTTCAAAATAATTTTGCTTCATAAATTTAAAATCCCTTACAATATCATCCTGTTGCAATAGATTTAATTTGTGTTGGCCAAATTCAATTGTTCTTAATTTGATTAATCCCTGGATATTTTGCATTTGTTTTTCTAAATCTCTGATTTCTAGTTGTAATGTATTTTGTTGCCTTCATTTCTTCTTATTCCTTTTTGCCATATAAGATATTGTTACCCCCTAGTATATGCTTTCATCATGTCCCATAGAGTTTGCAATGATATTTGTTGTTGTTTTATTTATATCAAAAAATATTGTCAATCCGTTTAAAATTTTTTGAGTAAATTATTCTTCTAAAAACCTGGGGGTTCAATGTCCATCTTTTTCTTTTATATATATATATATATTTTATATATATATATATATTTCTTTTATATATATATATATATATATATAATATATATAATATATATATAATATATATAATATATATATATATGAGCTGATAAGGAGAGAGCCAGTGGTGTAGAGGCAATTACAACTGCCTCACATGTAATACTTCCCTGGTTCGAATCCCAGTAAGGGTATGGCTAGCTGAAGAGAGCTAACTAGCTCGAAATAGATCTATACTAGTCTCCCTTATTTATTATTTAAAATTATCAGCTTAAAAACCTTACACACATATATATATATATATATACTTTGTGTTACAACACCCTGTTAAGCCCCAATTAAGGGAGAAAGCATACTGCTTTCTTTTCTGTCTTTCGGCTCATCACCAGAGACCATACCGACAGAAAGCTATTTGTTTCGTTGTCTTTTGTTTTACATGTGTGTAAGGTTTTTAAGCTGATAATTTAAATAATAAATAAGGGAGACTAGGATAGATCTATTTCGAGCTAGTTTGTGTTACAACATCCCTTAATTGGGGCTTAACAGGGTGTTGTAACACAAAGTATATACTTATTCCCCTGCCTCAGCTGATAAGGATAGACCCAGGTGGTGTAGTGGCAATTACAACTGCCTCACATGTAATACTTCCCTGGTTCGAATCCCAGTAAGGGTATGGCTAGCTGAAGAGAGCTAACTAGCTCGAAATAGATCTATCCTAGTCTCCCTTATTTATTATTTAAATTATCAGCTTAAAAACCTTACACACATGTAAAACAAAAGACAATGAAACAAATAGCTTTCTGTTGGTATGGTCTCTGCTGATGAGCCGAAAGACAGAAAAGAAAGCAGTATGCTTTCTCCCTTAATTGGGGCTTAATAGGGTGCTGTAACACAAAATATATACTTATTCCCCTGCCTCAGCTGATAAGGATAGACCCAGGTGGTGTAGTGGCAATTACAACTGCCGCACATGTAATACTTCCCTGGTTCGAATCCCAGTAAGGGTATGGCTAGCTGAAGAGAGCTAACTAGCTCGAAATAGATCTATCCTAGTCTCCCTTATTTATTATTTAAATTATCAGCTTAAAAACCTTACACACACACACACACACACACACACACATATATATATGTTTTTGTATATACTGTATAATCTATAATACATATGCATAACTGCAATTAATATTTGGTATTCAGTATAAATATAAACTAATATAAACTAATAGATTAATCCTATAAATTAATCCTATAAAACTTGTCTATTTTAATTCTTTCCTAAAAGTATTTAAATCCTTCAAATTAATACAAAGATTATAAATTATATATAAATATGTAAACCTATATAAATATTATATTCAATATTACAAAACATTTAATGTATTAAACCACTTTCTATACAGTTAATTCTCTAATAAGCTTAATCTCCAATTTACTTGATGTTTGAGTATTCTTTCTTGGTTTTGTTTCAGCTGATAGTCCAATGTCCTTTCATTGTTAATTTCAGATTTTCTATAATTCTCCTACTTGTTCAGTTATTATGTTCTATAGTTCTAGAGATCATTCCTCCAGTCATTAACTGTTTTCCCAAATCTTCTTAAGTTGCCTTGTTGATGTCTAAGCCACCAAAAATGTCCAATTCTTCTCCTCGGTTCTCAGGGCTTTTTTCTAACAAATCTACAGTCACCTTCAGAACGCTCTTCTTATCTCCTCTTTCTTCTGCACACTTTTGATTTATCGCGATTCATTCCATTCAGCCAATACTTTATTGTTCTCAGTGCCAGTCAAACCAGTTCACAGGAGTTTCCCTTTCCTCTCTCTCAATTTTAAAGTTTTCTATTCTCTCTGTTCGATTTTCATCATAGTCTTTCCTCCCCCACCCCCTTTTTTTTCCCCCCTCTCACACTCTTCTCCGACACCCCTGCTGTCCGGGATCTTCTTCCTGGCTTTAAGTCTTTTGAATTACAGCTCTTTCTTTTGGGATGCTGCTTTTTGGGGTTAACACCCTCCCCTGGGAGCTTCCTCTTTTGCTGAAAATCTCAGGGAATTACTCACTTTAACAGTTCAATCTGATCTGCTGTGATATCGAATTTTTTTCTGAGATGTTGTAGTCCATTCTTTATAATTATTTCTTCCTCTTCAGTTGTGACTAGTCATGTTTTCAGGTCCACCATGTCAAAATGACAAGGCAGGACACTCTCCATTCCAGGATCAAGGGAAATCCTTCTGTGCAGCTGGAGACTGGCTCCCTCCCCACTGCACCTTTAGGGTCCCCTTGCTATCCAAGCTTCCTGGGTCTTCGAAGGGTCCCCGATCGCATAATCAGAGTCAAAGGACAGAGCTAGTCCTCTTCGCTGTACAACACTCAGACGTCATTACTGGAAGTTCATTCTTTAGCTTTGTTATACACTGCTTGGAATCACTTAATTTGCAATATGGCAGCTATGTAAAATCAGTCAATAAGATTGGGGAGTGGATTGAGTTTTGAGGTCATTGCATAGAGAAGGGGCCAAAGGTCTGCATCATCTGGAACCAACCCTAGAAAAAGGAGAAGAAACTAGTATATATTGTGTCCACCCCCCCACTTACCACCAAAGCTGATCTACAAAGATATCATCATCTTTGTATTGAAAACCACTGAAAGATCAAGAAGAGCTGGCACCAACATCTTACCACTACTCTACTCCACCCACAAGTGATCCATAAGTCTGATCAATGGTGCAACATACTTAAACTTGAAATATGTAAGGGATCATGGCAATACAACTTTATCTATGGTTGGCTGAACTTACAGGGTGTATCATCTTCTCAACAATCTTTCCTAAAAAGGGAGATTGGAAACAGGATAAAACTGTCCAATACAAGTTGAGTATGCTGATGGCTTATTCAAGAAATACATCAAATAGAGCTTGGGTGCCAGTCTAAAATTATTAAGCTTATTTGTGTGGAGCTTTGAGTGCAAATTATATATTCATTACATTCTGGTTGTTTTGAAAGATTTCCACCCCATGCAACATTTGCATTATAGTAGATTATTCTGTAGCAATAAGATAGTGGTGAATTTCTACCAAGTGAAATCCAATCTCTACATCTTCAAGAAAATGTTTTAGGGCAATCTTATCTATTTTTAATTACTGCTAGAAAACAAGTATTCCTTATTCCTGATTTGCTAGAATATGAGGCAACAATAACTGCCAGGAATACATCTGTAAACAGAGAAGCCAAATTATTGTATTTCCTGCACATCCACTGATCATTCAAACAGAAAATTATTGTTTTATTATAACATAAACATATTCACCTGTGGTTTATACAGTTGTACTGACTAATTAAAAAACGAGCTGCTATAATTAACTGATTTCCATAAATCTTCATAGCTTGAGATATTCATTCCTTTTTTTCTTCCTTCTTTTATATCACACTGTCATTTGATATTATTTTTGTTTCTAAATGAAAAGTCAGTGAAGCTTTGTTTCCTCCATACGAAGATATTGAAAAAGCATTTTTTTCCAAATGCTTGTTTTAAAGTCTAGCTTCCTTCTGGCACAGCAATTGGACACTTCCCCAGTGCCTTATTCAAGAGGAGTGAATAGCTAATGACTTTCAGAAGCACAACAGAAAATAATATCATTGATAGCATGTTGTGTATGAGATACCACTTTACTTGGTAAGTTTCAATAGTGGAAAGGTTATCAGCTTCTAGAACTTTTTGAAAATTTATGTGGCTTTGAAAACTAAAATGAAACCATGACTCCGGGTTCATGAAACATAACACAGTGTTACACCTATAGACATCAATCAAAATAATTGATTACTTTTGGGATATCTTTAATGAGTAAGTGAATGTTAGAAATAGCTAAAATTGTATGGATATAGTAAAATATAAAAAAATGCATTATTCTGCTGTATGTTGGGGGAGATATAAAAGTCAGTATAAGAAATCGCCTACTTATATGCCAATGAACAATAAAAGGGATTTGTTATCATACTGTGCACAATTTGGCACTTCTGTTGTCACACAAACACTTATTAAAATTATTTATGTTGGTATTACTGTGCTATAATAAAGTATGGTGAAGAAAGTAGGATATTTTACAAATAAATGAAAGGGGTATAAAATCAGGAGAAAGAAACCAGATTCTATCAAACTAATTAGCATAAATCTAAATAAATTGTCTATGAGACTTAAATACATCTGCTTGCTCTGTCAATAATGTTTTGCCTGAAATTTGACTAGAAACAGTTCAGATTGCTTATTTATACATGAAGACTGACAAATTGAGAGTATTTCCTGGAGGTATATTTTACATTACAGAATTTTTATCTCTGTGTGTTTCCTGGTGCATTCTGGGTTGTGGTTACAATTTTGCAAGGAATTTTCTTGATATTTTAAAAACAGTGCACTATGCATCTACTTGCTGGTCAAAACATTTTGATCAGCTTGGTAAAGTATGCATTATATGTAGCCTGAATTATAATCAGTAGACTAGTGCAAAAATTTGAAAGTGTTTCAATTTGATGAACTTCGGTCAAATCACCCAATTGAAGTAGATTTGCCAACTGAAGCAGAGAACTGGCTTGATGCAGGAAATCAAATAGATGTCTTTGAAATACTTAACAAACTTTTGAGCTAGTTCATTATTTTTTTTTACTGTGGCTAGGATTTTTCCAGATAATATGCTGTGTTGCAATCTCATTTCCAGCTAAAATAGGATTGAGTGATGGGATGATCTCTCTGACATTGTTATGAGCCACCAACCAAATGGTTTAATATCTCATTAGGTTCTATGTCTATTAAACTCTTTTGGGGTGGAAATACTAATGTTATTTTGGGCTTTGTTCACTTTCATCTTGAAATGGGGCCACTTGCAAGCTTTGACTTTGCTTTTTTTTTTTTTTTTTGCTTACAGATCGTTGCATTTCTAATGCTTTTCTTGCAACACAAGCTGGAGCTCAGCTCTCAGCATTCTAATGATGGGCTCAGGGCTTCCTTTACTTTTGCATTTTGTACAATTTGGGCCAAGATGAAAACTCTTGACAATTACAGAATGAATGCCAGGATAACACAGAAACAGGACTCGAGTGCAATGCTACAAATGCTATTTTCTTGGTGCCAGGTTTTTTTTTTCTCTTGGCTTGCCTATCTCACTGTGCCATCCGCTTCTGCTGCCTCTTTGAGCTAATTAACATAGAGTATTGGCAGCAAGAGGGACTCCAGATGCAATTGAGTCCTGCCAGTGATAAGTGGGCTCTTTCCAGGAAGGGCCAAGCTTGCCAATCAATTATGCTAACCCTCCTAGCATCCCAGTGATCAAAATTATAATACCTCACAAGAACAAGTCAGTAGTCATTCTTCCAAGTCCTCTCAGAACATGGTTTATTCTGCCTAGCATGCTACCTTACTAGAGTCTGTACCAGGGGTGGGATTCAAATTTTTTAAAAACTGGTTCTGGGGGCATGGCTTAGTTGGTGGGTGTGGCTTGGTGGTCATGTTATTGGCTGGATGTGGCCAACTCAATATCACTCACATCAAGACACGCATCTCCTCGCCTGTCCTCTCATGACTGTGGGGATGCTGCAATAGTCATAAGTGTGAAAAATAACTCACTTTTTTCAGTGCCATTGTAACTATGAATGGTTGCTCTATACAAGCAAGGTACCAGCAAAGGAGGGGAAAAAAACTCCAGAGAAGTTCCTGAGATAGGAAGTCTAGTCCTGCCAAGAATGTAATAAGGGTTAACGGAGAGGCAGTTTCTGTAAGCAACACCAGAATGTTTCCTTCCTGCCTTCCTTACAGGATTAGGCCAGTAATTTCTTCTAACAACCGGTTCTCCAAACTGCTTAGAATGTTAACAACCAGTTCTAGCAAATAGGTGCAAAGTGGTAGAATCCCATCCCTGGTCTCTACTAAGGAGATCCTTACCAGATTGCCTCAAACTTGTCAACTATCAACATTGTAACTGGAGAAAGAGAGAGATAAGAGAAAAGAAAGATAGAGCTTATTTTTAAAACCATTTTTTTAGAAAAAATATTTTTGCATGAGAGAAGCAAACTTTCAGCATTAAATCAGATAGATTAGATAGTCACACAGGTACATATTCTTTTATCAGGTAATGGAGACCATTGTTTTGACTTTTACCATAATCTCCATAATCTCTGCAAATTTATTATGGGTAAACTCCTTATAACTAAAATTTGGTAAATTCAGATAGTCTTCAATTTTCATCAGTTTCATTTAGTGACTATTCAAAGTTACAATGGCAGTGGCAGAAGTCAGATACAAACATTTTTCACACTTATGACTGTTTTAGCACCCCTGTAGAGTGCTAAATCAAAATTTGGATAGTTGACAACTGGCTCATATTTATGACGTTGCAGCGTCCCATGGTCATGTGATCCCCTTTTTTGACTTTCTGACAAGCAAAGTCAATAGGGAAGCCAGATTCACTTAACAATCATGTTACTAATTTAACAACTGCAGTGACTCATTTAACAACTGTGACTAGAAAGGTCATAAAATGGGGAAAAACTCAGTTAATAACTTTCTTAGCAAAAGAAATTTGGGGCTCAATTTTGGTCAAAATCAAGGACTACCTCAATCTTCTAAAGAATATACTATTCTTTTCATGTCATTATTTCAAAAGGTGATTTTTGAAATTTCTCTCTTATAAGTTACAAAGTTATTTTTTTCTTAATTAGACCTCAAAAATGGTTTGAATTGAACAGAACTGTCCTCAAATCAGTAAGTTGATTTAAATTATGTGAATCTCATGTCTCCAACTTGAATCAAATCCATGATGGTTCACACTCATTTAGCAATCAATAAATCCTTCCTCTCCTTCTTCATTTTAGGATCTAAAAATTTTGTCCTAAGTTTTGAACCATCTATTGTGGTCTGATAAACAATTCTGTTCTAGGTCGGATCCTTCACACTCTGTTTTGTGACACTTTTCAAATGTTGGGTGCAACTACTTCCCACATTTTAGTTGGCTTGGACTAATCTTTGAGGCATGGATTAAAAATCAAGATAGCTTTTTTGAAGAAGTGGCAAGAAATATTTCTAATTCTGCTATAAAAAGTAGATGTTGGTTGGACATTAGGAAAAGTTCTTTATGCTAAATGTCTATGGAGATTCTCAGTCATCCAGGTCATAGTTGTCTCAAAGGTCCATTTTTTAAAAGGCAATTAGACTGTTTTTTGGGTTTTTGTTTTTTTTTTTTTGAGGAAGAAGAAAAAAGTGTTTTGCTCCTCATACAAGAAGCGAAATGATGAGAGGCAAAACTTCTTCCCCAAAAACAAAACAAAACAAACAAAAAACCACTCCAGTTGCCTTTTAAAAAACAGCGTTGAGGTTCCTTATGCTAAAACTATTCAACAATGGTATACATTGCTGTGGAAATAGATGATTCTTTGCTGGAAGTATTTATAGAGATGAGAAGACTGTGAGAAATGCTTTAGTAATGGATTCTTGCCCAGGGCGTGGGATTAGACTACATAATCTCCAAAATCTTTTCCAACCCTTCTATATGAATTTACATTTTCCACTATATGTATTTTTGAGCTTTATATATTTTTATTCATTCATTCATTCGTTTGTTTATTTGTTTGTTTATATTTCATGTTTCTAAGTCACCCCTCACCCTTAAGGAGGGGCTCTAGGTGATGTCAAGAAGAAATGTATGTATGTATTTATGTATGTATGTATGTATGTATGTATGTATGTATGTATGTATGTATATAGGAGCACCACTACAAAATCTGGCCAAATACCTAGCAAAACAACTACAGCCCCATGCTGAAGTAGCAGCTTCACATGTACAAAACTCATACCATTTCTTAGAAATGATCAAAAATCTACATGTGGAACAAAGAGATCTGCTTGTAAACTTCGATGTGGTTTCACTATTCACCCAAGTCCCAGTGAAAGAAACCTTACAAATCATCAAAAACAAATACAAACCACCCAAGCACCTCACAGAACTAACAGAACACTGCTTAACCAACACATATTTCATATACAAAGGACAAAGATACAAACAGATAGAAGGAGCCCCCATGGGATCCCCACTGTTACCCGTTATTGCAAATCTATTCATGGAAGAAGTCGAATCCAGAGGACTGGCAAATGCCACCCACAAACCCAAAATATGGCTAAGATATATCAATGACACATTTGTTATTTGGCCCCATGGAAAAGAAAGCCTAAATAATTTCCTAACACAACTAAACAGTATACACCACCCAGCACAAATAAATTCTGTAGCCCAAACACTAATTACCAGAACCAAAGGCCTGGCAGACAAGGAACACATAAACATTGAACTATGCACCCTGACCAAAATACTGATAGCTAGCGGCTTCCACAAAAATAAAATCATGAACTTGATCCACAAAAACATACTGAAACACAATAGAGACCCAAAAGATTAACAAACCTATGGAACAGCTGTCCTGCCCTACATAAAAGGAACAACAGACAAAATCAGCAAGATACTACGCAGGCACCACATCAAGATTGCCTTCAAAATAAACAAAAAAATAACAGCCATCCTAAGAAACCCCAAAGTTAAAACTGACCTAGAAAACCAAGGCATGTATGAAGTACCCTGTGCATCATGTCCTGCCACATACATAGGACAAACCAACAGAAGGATAAGTACCTGCCTTGAAGAACACAAGAATGCAATAAAAAAGCTAGAACACACTTCCTCACTAGTCCAACATATGAAGGCCACAGGTCACAGCATCGACATCAATGGCACCAAAACCCTAGCTGCTATAGAAAACCCCAGCTAGAGAATCATCAGAGAAGCCATAGAAATTGATAAAAGACCTAATAGTATGAATAAAAGAGATGACTCCACCAGACTATCAATCATCTGGAAACCTGAAAACTCACCAACAAAAAAAATCTCTATACCACAATCCAGGCAAACACCTAGACACAAACAGACCCCCCCTAATACCTTCAGCCCAAACATGCCCCAGCCATCTACCCTGTCACTGCGTTTGTTTTGGGTTTGTCCGAGGAGTTTCCACAGATAGTTTGCAAAATGAGCTGGACTGGTTATAAGTCTCCATAGTAACAAGATATGAGTGTCTTGTGAAGTTCTGTTTTACTGCGCATGTGTACAGGGGAGGAGTCTTACTTCCACTTCATCTTTCTTTATAGTTTTCTTTTGCTTGCTTAGTAGAATGGTACTGCTGTTTCTTTTGTTTCTTAGTTATTTTGTAAATAAAATATGCTGGCAACAGAAAAACACGATCCATTTCCTCTAATTTATAAAACTGAATGTTTTCGTTTTGACATACCCAAATAAAACCTAGCTTCCTAATAAATAATTATCTGCCATTTACAAAAAAACAAGCTACACTAAGAAACCCCAATGCACAAAACACAATGTTGCCAACCAATCAAAAACATAGCAACTTGAAGGCCAATAAAAACAGACCTAGAGTCCCAGCCAATCAAGATGAGGAAAAAACCATTCAAATATAACAGAAAGCCAGCATCAAATTCAAACAAAAAACAACTGCCAAGCCTGGCACACAAAATTAAAAAGAATCTAATATACAAGCCTGAGGATGGCAGATGAGATTCTGCCGAAAAATATACAAGCTGAATAGTGAAGACCTTGCTGATGATCCAAACTCTGTCAAGGACCTTGGAATACTCATCTCTAATGATCTAAGTGCTAGAGCCCACTGTAACTACACAGCCAAAAAGGAATTAAGAGTTGTTAACCTACTCCTAGATAGCTTTTTCTCTGGTAATATACACTACTAACTAGAGCATACAAAACATTTGCTAGACCAATACTTGAATACAGCTCATCAGTCTGAAACCCGCATTATGTATCTGATATTAATATAGTTGAGAAAGTCCAAAATTGTTTCTCCACACCCCTACTCGTTGCAGAATAACTAATGCCACCAGACTTGAAATTCTAGAACTAGAAAACCTAGAACTACGCCGCCTTCAGTCCGATCTAAGTATAGTACATCGCAATGTCCTACCTGTCAATGAATACTTCAGCTTCAACCATAACAATACAAGAGTACACAATAGATTCAAACTCAAGGTAAACCACAAACTTGATTGCAGGAAATACAACTTCAGCAACAGAGTGGTCAATGTCTGGAATACTCTACCTGACTCTGTGGTTTCTTTCCCAAACCCCAAAAACTTTAACTTTAGATTGTCTACTATTAACCTCACCCCTTTCCTAAGAGGTCTGTAGGGGGTGTGCATAAGCGCACCAACGTGCCTACTATCCCTGTCTTATTGTTTTTTTATTTTTCTTATATGTATCCATTTCATGTATTCATAACTATGTTTATACTTATACCTGTTATCTTAGAATCACTTGACAAAATAAATAAATAAATGTGTGTGTGTGTGTGTGTGTGTGTGTGTTTAAACAATTTATATGTAAGGAGTAAGCTGATCTGTCAATGTATGCCCACCATTTTTGCCATTACAATCTGAGAGAAACTGACATGTGACTAATTGGAAGGCTTTTTAGAAAATTGTCTCAAAGTTGCTAGAGAACTTTCAGTATGTGGAGAATGTTTAAAAGATGCATAGAATAAGAGCTGGAATTCCTTTATAAATATCTATTCAGCAACAGAGTGGTCAATGTCTGGAATATTCTATCTGACTCTGTGGTTTCTTCCCCAAACCCCAAAAACTTTAACCTTAAGCTGTCTACTATTGATCTCACCCCTTTCCTAAGAGGTCTGTAAGGGACGTGCATAAGCACACCAACGTGCCTACCGTCCCTGTCCGATTGTTTCTTTTATTTACTTATTGAACTTATATACTGCCCTATTTCCCTAACAGGACTCAGAGTGGTGCACAGCCGAATTAAAATACAAAAAACAATGCAAAATTAAAAACAATTAAAAAACCAAATATAAAAGGCTGAAAAGCTAAAAAATAAAGGGCTAAAAGCTAAAACCAGATGAGATCAAATTAAAAATCCCCTAAAAACTCTAGGCCAGACCGGCTTGATGAAATAAATAGATTTTCAATGCGTGCCGGAAGATCAAGAGATCAGGGATGGTCCTCATCTCCAGGGGTAATTCGTTTCAGAGGGAGGGTGCCCCCAACGAGAAGGCCCGCACCCTCGGGGTCGCCAGCTGTCCAGCCGGCGGCACCCCGAGGAGGCCGACCCTATGGGAACGTATTGGCCGACGGGAGGCCGATAATGGCAGAAGGCGGTCCTACAAATATCCTTGTCCCAAGCCATGGAGCGCTTTAAAGATGGTAACTAGAACCTTGAAGCACACCGGGAGGGCCACCAGGAGCCAATGCAGCTCACACAAGAGTGGCGTAACATGGGAGCCCCATGGAGCTCCCAACACCATCCGCTTGGCCACATTCTGCACCAGCTGGAGCCTCCAGGTGCTCTTCAAGGGAAGCCCCATGTAGAGAGTGTTGGCATAGTCTAGGCGGGAGATTACAAGGGTGGAGGTGACCGTGCGAAGCGCACCCCGATCCAGAAAGAGCCGCAACTGGTAGATCCTACGGACCTGACCAAAAGCCCCCCTGGCGACCGCCGCCACATGGTCTTCCAATGACAGCCATATGTCCAGGAGGACACCCAGATTGCGAGCCCTCTCTGTGGGGGCAAGAATTTTCCCTCCCACAGCCAGCGATGGAACCAGCTGGCTGTATCGGGGTGCTGGGAAGCACAGCCACTCAGACTTAGACGGGTTGAGCTGAAGCCTGTTCCGCCTCATCCAACACTGCACGGCCTCCAGGCACCGGGTCATCACTTCGACGGCTTCATCAGGGTGGCCCGGGTAGAAATGTACAGCTGAGTATCATCAGCATACTGATGGAATTCTACCCCAAAGCCACGGATGATATCACCCAGCGGCTTCATATAAATGTTGAACAGAAGGGGCGAGAGCACCGACCCCTGAGTAATCCCACAAATCAGGGCCCTCGGAGCCAATCTCTGCCCCCCCACCAACACAAATTGCGAACGGCTGGAGAGGAAGGAGGAGAACCACCGCAAAACAGTGCCCCCCACCCCCAACCCCTCCAGCCGTTGCAATAGGATACTGTGGTCAACAGTATCAAAAGCCGCCGAGAAATCTAATAGGACCAGGACAGAGGAATGACCTCTGTCATGGGCCCTCCAGAGATCATCTACCAATGCGACCAATGCAGTCTCCGTGCTGTGCCCACGCCTGAAGCCCGATTGGCGTGGGTCTAAATAGACTGCTTCATCCAGGTACTGGGGGAGCTGTTGTGCCACCACACTCTCACTTATTTTTCTTATATGTACCCATTTCATGTATTCATAACTATGTATATACTTATACCTATTATCTTGTAAGCAATTGACAAATCAAATTAAATAAATAAAATCTGTCTTGTCATTTTAAGTAAGGGGAAAAGTTTTGTTTGTGAAAAAGTCTACGAACCAGTCCCCCCTTAGCATTTTATGTTATAGGTTCTTCTTTTTAATTCCTATTTTATTCAGCCTCACTTTCTCTGATGATAGGAATTGAGTTCAAAGGACTATAGGAAAAATCTCTTGAGATATCTGGTCTTACTAAGCCTTTCCTGTACTTCAGTTCTTGATTAACAAGCAACTCTGAGCCAACTGGATACATTTTTATCTGGCTAACACTACCCTTCTTAACTTTGTTTACACATGAAGAATGAGTCCTTTAAAAAGAAAAATCAAAATTATTGCAGAAAGTCTAACCAGTAATTAGAGCTGTCAAACATCATATATATTATGCTTTCTCCACAGAACAACAAATATACAGATAGGAAGCATTAGGCACTGCTGGATAAAACAAAAATCCGAAGTTCTATATTTCTGAACCTGTCACCTTCTGGCGAGATATAACAAATTCATGGCAGACTCTTATCAAAGAATATGCCCAAGAAGGTGCCTAACTCTTGGGTAATTCAAGGTTTTCAACTGCAAAAAGCATTTTAATGGGAACAACTTTGTACATGACAAGGGTCTCCAAAGTGACTTTGTAGGCACTCATGTGTTTACTTAGATTTTTCTCAATGCCTGAAAGATTCCATGCTGAGCCACTCCTTTAAAACTATATATTTTAATAAAAAATAAATGAAATGGAAAGTTGGCATGTTGCAAAACGATATCATATGTAATCCCAAAAATATTTCTGAGCCCTATCACAGGTATTTTCAGGAAGGAAAAAAAAAGACAAAGGAGTGCTAGGTTTGAAATTGTCACCACTTGTCTTGAAATATTGCATCTTATGTGAAATCTTTTTTTCTTTTATATTTGCTGTGATGGATCAGCTTACTCCTTAAATATGAGTTGCATAAACCTAAGGACTGGTTTGAAGGCTTTTTCACAAACAAAACTTTTTCCCTTTACTTAAAATGGTGAGAAGGGTATTAAAAGACAATTTCAAACTTAGCACTGTTCCAAGCTTTCAAAAACTGTTTTTGTAAATCCAATATAAAGGAATGATCTGGGTCACTCTTTTGATTTATTATTTGTAACTGTCTTTTAATTTTTAAAACACAAACAATTTTTTCTATTATGAAACACATTTTTCCACATCATTCCTGTAGCCTGTCATTTGTAGATCCACTTTCAATACTCTCTCTGCCTTGTTATATATCTTCTGTCATTTTTTTTTTCAAAATTTCTTTTGGACAAAGTCTATTCAGAAAACCAAACATCACTACTTACTGTTGATATTAATTTCTGATTCCATTTTTCAAAAGTATCCTATATTTTCAAGGTTATAATTTGCATAATTTGCATAATTCTGTAGCTGTTATAGGTTTATATATTGTTTAATTAAAATCTTTACTTCTCTCTAGTATCCACTTTTAAAATTGCTTATCTGTATTATCTATATGGCGTAGAAAAAATTCAAAGCAAATCCACTTCCCCACTGGAAGGATTATTTATGATTAATTCAAAATCATATATCAAATTTATCTGGGCTTTTAATCCATTTATAATTTTTAAAAATAAAAGTCTTTATTAGTTTTTTGGGTGATTTTTCAAGTTTTTCAAGTTTTTAAACTTATATTTAAAATTTTTATTTTCTCAAGGATGGAAGGCAGACTCAACCAATGTTTTCAGCTATGCTGATCCAAAAGTTCCTAATAACTGAAAAATAGTAATAAGCAATTTCTAATGATTAGAAAATACAATATATGAACTTATTTCCCTTTTTAGTGTGCTGGCTATGGTTTGAAGAAAATGGTTACTCCCTTGCCTCCCTTTTCTCAAGACAGCAGTCCCCTCATGAGGAGCAATTGTCTGAAGCACTTGTTTGGGTAATATCTTCTCCTCTCTTTGTGTGGACAGGTTCAAAAAGCCGATATGTTTACTGGTTCTTTTTTTCACTTTGATCATTGGCTTTGCTTTCCACAGAACTGTCTTCAATCTGCCATTACTTTCTCTGGAAGACTTACTGGTTGAGATATATTGCTGTTGTTCTTTTCTCTGCCAACTTATATTTTTAAATCTGTTTTAAAATTATACACTTGAAATATTGCATGTTACCCAGAGTCTTTTCAGAACCAAGTGGTCTTAAAAATCCAATGATTAAATAAAAAATAATTTACTTAAAAATCGGGTTTATATATAAAATCAGAATTATAAAGTAACTGTATTTTGTCACTCTGGTAATCAGTAGAAATATATCTATGTAATTAAAATACTAAATGATGGTAATTAAAATGCTAAATATCACAACAATATGTTCATAGTTAAAATAAAATACAAGACTGATACATAACCAATCTACACCAGATATTTCTGTGTACTCGTTTTAATAATAATTAATTTCACTGTGAGTTACTCATTTTTTGTTCTGTTATCTGTTTTCAGCCTGAAGTGACAAACTACTATTAAAATTAAATTCTTACAGCATTTCTGGATCCCTTCACAAGTAGATTACTGCCTTCCTGTCAAACAGGCAACAAATAGTAAAAATAGGAAACACCCTATCAAACCCTGCACCAGTTATCAGCAGTGTTCCCCAAGGGAGCATTCTAGGACCCACGCTCTTTACACTCTGTATAAATGACCTTTGTGATCATCTTATTAGCAACTGCATCCTCTTCTCTGATGATGTAAAAGTATTCAACACCACCATCAATGCTACCATCCTTCAGAAAGACCTTGATTATGTGTCTGAATGGTCTAGCAGTTGGCAACTCCAAATCTCTACCAACAAATGCTATGTCCTACACATTGGTAAAAAAAAAATCTATATACCAAATACAAGCTAGGTGGATATGACCTTGTTGATGACCCTCACTTTATTTATATACTAATACTTATATACCGCCCTTCTCCTGAAGGACTCAGGGCAGTGCACAGCCAATCACAAACCCAATACAGTATACAAAAGTTAAAAACGGATTAAATAATTTAGGCTGTTTAAAAATTTTGCCCTCCCCCATAAAATAGTTAAAACCCCAAATATTCAAAACCAATTAAAAACGTGAGACAACATTAAAATCCTATGTCAGCCAAGGCCAGTCTGCTCAAAGAGCCAAGTTTTTAACGCCCGTCTGAAGGCTCTCAGGTCCTTGTTGGTGCGTATCTCTGGGGGCAGACCATTCCAGAGGGCGGGGCCCCCCACAGAGAAGGCCCTACTCCTGGGGGCCGCCAGACGGCACATAGAAGCCGACAGCACCCAGAGAAGGCCCTCCCTGTGGGAACGCACAGGTCTGTTGGAGATCACCGGCAGAACACAGTCTTGCAGATAACCTGGTCCAATGCCATGGATCGCTTTAAAGGTCAGAACCAGAACCTTAAAGCGAACCCGGAAAACCACCGGCAACCAATGCAGCTCGCGCAGGAGAGGCGTCACATGGGAGCTTCGTGACGCCCCCATAATCACCCGCGTGGCCGCATTTTATACCAGTTGGAGTCTCCGGGTGCTCCCCGCAGGGAGCCCCATGTAGAGAGCGTTACAGTAGTCCAGGCGAGAAGTGACAAGGGCATGATTTTGTCAAGGACTTAGGAGTTCTCATATCGAATGACCTAAGCGCTAAAGCTCACTGCAACAATATTGCCAAAAAGGCTTTAAGAGTTGTAAATTTAATTTTATGAAGCTTCTCCTCTGGTAATACTGATTTTCAAAGTAGGGCATTCAAAACCTTTGCTAGACCAATATTTGAATTCAGCTTGGCTGTCTGGAATTTGCACTGTATATCAGACATAAATACAATTTAGCAAGTCCAGAAGTATTCTACCATAAGAGTACTAAATTCCTCTGTTCACAACGGAATACTCTACACCACCAGACTTGAGATTCTAGGCTTAGAAAACCTTGAACTATGCCGACTAAGATTGGACTTAAGCATAATACATAAAATCATATGTTACAACGTCTTACTAGTTAATGAATATTTCAGCTTTAACCAAAACAACACAAGAGCACACAACAGATATAAACTAAATGTAAACCACTCCAAACTTGATTGCAAGAAGTACGATTTCAGTAACAGAGTGGTCAATGTCTGGAACTCACCACCTGATTCTGTTGTCACCTGCTCAAACCCCCACTTTTTTACCCTTAAACTAACCTCTATTGACCTCACCCCATTTCTAAGAGGTCTTTAAGGGGCATGCATAAGCACAGAATCATGCCTAACGTCCTTGTCCTATTGTCCCCAATTATTAGTTCCTATTTCTTGTATTTAAACTTATGTTTATTCTTGTTTCTGTTATATTGTAAGCTTTTGACAAATAAAATAAATAAATAAAATAAATAAATAAAAAGTGGGAATAATTCATTCAGTTAAATGGCATGTAGGAATCATCAGCATGGGGGCAGGGGGGGGGAACCCAAAATATAATCTGATTCTGTGCAAATACACATTTTCACATTCTTTTATAAAATGGTGTTTGAATTGGGTCACATCTGATAATGATTCATACCAACAAAGAACAGAAACTTAGATACAATTGCAAGTTTTAAGATTATTTTACATCAAACAGAATGTTTCTAGAATTTCTGCTAAAGGAAAGACAGTTGACAATTATGTTTAGGCTTAATTTGTAAGTATTGTGAAAGATTTTCTGTTTCAAGTAATTCTTCATATTAATTTTGCAAATCTTAGGTAATGTCTATAGAGAAATAAAAATCACAATTCTTCTAAACTTTTGATGAGATATTAAAGTTACATTAAAAAGAATTGACCTATCAGAAGTACTTATCTTAATAATTTACTATTATAATAGAAAAATGGTACTTTCAAATAATAGTCAATTACTTGCATTAAGCATGATAACAGTCTACTGATGTTATTTGCCTACTAACGATAATAGGATTTCTAAAAGCCTTTTAATGGATGGTTCAATAATTAATCAAAAATGCTGAATGTACAGTATTTTATAAAACACAAGTCCAGGCAAACACAATTTTGGTAAGGTCTGGCCTAGAGTTATGTAAAATGGTTTTAAATTCGGTTTTTAAATGGTTTTTAACTTTTCTAATTCCCCACTTTTAACTCTTAAAGCCAATCTATTTAATTGTTTTAATTTATTTTAAATATTGTATTTGTATTTATATGTTTTTATCTGGCTGTGCACCACCCCGAGTCCTTAGGGAGAGGGGGCGGTATACAAATTTGAATAAATAAATAAATAAATAAATAACAAGAAAAAATTCTGGCAACATTGTAATAATATGAATGCTAAATAATTCTAAGAGTATACATGGTGGTGTAACAATGTATGGTAAATATAAATGTACAAATATTCCCTGCTCACCCGCATGAATGCATGTGTTTTCTTCAATCTCAGGTCTCCTGTCTAGCAGAGTTTGGGAGATCTTGGGGTTGTGCACAGTATCTTAGCTGCTCCTTTTGTTCAGGGAGTTCTAATATTCTTGGGAATATGAATATGAATATATATTCATATATGCTTAATCGTTATTGAGATGGTTAAAAATCTTCAACAAGCCCATAGATACTTAAGGGTATTTTAGCATCTGTTCTATTAGATTTAGCCACCTGGGCATCAATAGATGGCAAAGCAGAACAAATGGATTCACATCAGTGTTCTGACTTTAATTGGAACAATTTGAAGCAAAAATCTTACATATGACAAGCAGGTGTCTTATGCTTAACATTGTTGTTCCAAATCCATTAAATATATGTTGGTAAACCTTCAGAATAATACTGAACTATTATGTTTACCCTTACACTGGGCAAACAGCATGGCATTTGTATTTGCATGAATACAAATTTATCGAGTTATTCTTATACACTTTCCCCAGGCAGTTATATTAATGCTGCAATATCTCAGTTTACTCTTGAACAGAAATATCCATATGTACATATATTTTGAACAGATTGAAAATGAAGGTTATTCAACATAGATCTAAAATCCAGGTCCAAGGTCATGGATAGTTTATTAATATATCAGCACTAAGCAATGTGTTTTAACCAATAGGGAATAACTCAAGAAACTCAGTACAAAATATAAACATTAATTTTTGATGTAAATGAACACATCCATGCACAAAATGAAGCAATTGTCAAAGGAAAATAAATTTAGCACATCAAACCTGCACTGCATGGATGGATACATTATTTCTTGTGATTCTAACTACAGAAATGGCAAGGAATAGCCAATAGGACTGCAGGTTAAAATTATGGCCTGTATAGATGAACAAAGGCTATTTAGATAAGGAGAAATGAAAAAAAAGTCAAAGTCTCATCTACATCGAAGTATAAAACTTTCTTAACATAGCAGCAAATAGATTTTTCCAGAGAACCTTACCCACCATTCCCCCAAAAAAGCTGAAAAAAATGCATGGTGGATATCAATTCTGAAACAGGAGATTAACACCAAGAGTATAATATTGAACAAGCAAGAAAAGAAACAAAATTGGTGTAGTCTTGATACTAAACAGAATAAGAAACTTTTTAGAAATAAAGAGAAATCATACCTGGGGTCAGATTAATCTGAAGGATTTTACTTAACTAGATTATACCTTTTTCAACAAAAAACATCCTAAAGATCAGAAAATAACCCTATTATTTAGAATTATAAGATATATAGTAAGAGAAGTTCAAGTGATACTTCGAAAAGCTTTCTAATTTGAATGTGGAAATGTTATGCTGTTTTATTACCAGTTTTTCAGACTTTCTTTCTGGATTTATTGGTATAAGGTTCCTTGTCACCTAGACATGTATTTCATTTTCCAATGAAACTATTGTTTTCTCTGGAAACAATTGCATTTAATCTAATTCCTTAGAGGTTTTGGTGAATAACATTAATGAATATTTTATATAATATTTGGCAAGACATTTTTCAAAAATTATAATAAGAAGATTAAATGTACATGTAGGAGGACTGAGTTGACTTATTTTAATGTGGATTAAAAAACAAGAAAGTGACAGTGGATTCTGCTTTTGACTAGATAGAATTCTTCCTCATGGACACGCAAACATCCATTCTTCCAGTCCATGGTCACCAAAAAGAAAATAGCTATAATAAATTGAGCTGTTTGGACACCCATGATCTAAAAAGCCAACAGATTTAATGCAGGACAAATTATAGAAGTTTACAGGTGAAGCCTTCTGACTTTGACACTACCTGGTTACAAAAATCCCTTTTAATATGGGATCATGCTGGGAGGAGCAATAAGTTCGGACAAATGGCTACACTGGCAGGTTTCCTCATCCATTAAAACCTTGTTTTGTTTTCATTCAAGTATTTTATTAAAATACAATGAAAGGTAGTCACATAGATTTTATTCTATTTTGGAGTTGTATTTTTGGGTCACCTATATCCTTCAGAGGGCTAATGTGAAAACAGAGTCATAGAGTATAGGAAAGAGAGATTAAAGAAGCAATGATTCCTGCTAATAAAGCAGGTACTTGTGTGTAAATATGTGAAATCTGAAGCATACTGTATCTATGTTGGGTTGGAGGCTCCTTCTAATTTCTGGAGGAAAGGGAGAAAACAGATATCAGCAGAAGAAGAGAGGGAGGGAAAAGGAGAAGAAATTATCTATTCTATAGAATTCTTCTAACCCCTCTAACAGCCTAACTCAAGCACTTACCTTCATCTATTCAATGATGAAATGACACATACAATATATCCATGCACACATTCAACTACATATCAAGAGAAGGAAAGAAGGGAATTAAGACAATATGGGAATAATCAAGAACCTTCAACTCCCCAAAGGCCAAACAAGAGACAAATACTGGTAGTCCTCAATTATGAGACAGTTGTTAAGTGAGTTTTGCCCCATTTTATGACCTTTCTTGCCATATTTGTTAAGTGACTCACTGCAGCTATTAAATTAGTACTATGGTTGTTAAGTGAATCTGGCTTTCCCTTTCTCTCTGGTTATCAGAAGATCGAAAAGGTGAACAAATGATCTCAGGACACTGCAACCACCATAAATATGAACAAATTTCTAAGTGTTTCAATTTTGATCACTGACCATGGGGATGTGGCAACAGTCATAAGTGTGAAAAATGGTCATAAGTCACTTGTTTTGTGCTGTTATAATTTTAAACAGTCACTAAATGATTGGTTGTAAGTCGAGAACTACCTGTATATATACATCCAAGAATTAACTTTCTATCAAGAGTGTTATATCAATGTCCGTATTTTAAACAAAATGTTACCATTCTTTTGAAAAAAGACTGATAAACTTGCATTTATAAGAACTTCACATATTCCAAACAATTGCTTTGGAATGCAACAGCAAGCATTAAGTAGGCAAATGCCTCTGTGGGCTCCCGATTAACGAGCGGTTATGCCTCTGTGATAGAGTTGAGGTTGAAACTGTGGAGCATGTCCTTTTATATTGCCCTATGTGTAACGCAGGCAGATCTAAGCTACTGTCTCTCCTTGGAATAGACCCTTCTAGACACAATGTTAGTAATTTGTTCTTATATTGTCTAGGGGATGGCTCCTCATACATCACTTCTCAGGTTTCCAAATTCTTCTTAAGAGCTGAAACCATCAGAGGAGAACGCTGTAATTCCCCTTAGTCAAGTTTTTGGTGACCAATTGTTCATGATTAATTTTCCCATGTTCTTCTTTTGTTGTACTTGTATTTTGGTCTGTGACCGCAAATAAAGTATTGTTATTATTAGATTCCTTTGTGGCCATATGTCCAATCTTTTCTCTAACCCAAGGAAAAAATGGACACTGAAAGAAAATTTCAATGTCCAGAAGAAAATTGAGGATGCACTAAGCCAGGGTTGTCAAATTTGATTTCATTGAGGGCTGCATCAGGGTTTTGTTTCACCTCGGGCAGTGGAGTGCATGGCCAGCTCAATGTCACTTGTGTCAGAGGTGCCTGTGGGTGCCTGAACACTCTGCCAGCAAAAACAGTCTCCCAAGCTCTGTTATCGGCTGTGATGGCCTCCTGCAAATCTGTGCTTAGCTTCAACCTCAAACTGTCTACTGTGGACCTTACCCCATTCTTTTTTTTTTAGTAACAAACAAGACAACAAATAAAACCTTATTTCAATTGTACAGTGTGTCGGTTTGGTACATATATTGTGTGCATAATACTTATAATCCTTTCCTCTTAAGTTTACATTCATATTATTTATTTATTTATTTTATTTTGTCAAGCAATTATAAGATAACAGGTATAAGTATAAACATAGTTATGAATACATGAAATAAGAATAAGAAAAAAAGAAACAATAGGATAGGGACGGTAGGCACGTTGGTGCACTTATGCACGCCCCTTACAGACCACTCAGGAAAGGTGTGAGATCAATAATAGACAATCTAAGTAGACAATCTAATTATATTCTAATCAACATTCTATATCATATTGTATCATCATTATACTATCATTAAAGTTTAATTTTAATTCCAGGCTATCTTTAAAAGCAAATCTCAACTCTTACTAAATTATATTCATATTACAACTTATTCAAAAATAATCAATTATAATGTATCATTACTACTACAATATACTTCAATTTCTTACTCCTCTATCTGGCCATTCATAAAATAAATCCCAGATCTTATAATATTCCTTTTCTTCTAATTGCTAATGTTAATCTACACATTTTTATCACTTTTTCCAATGATGTGTGTATTTTAGTCCAGTATTTTTTGACTTCTACCACATATGGTAATATGATCCAATTTATCCTTATACGTCTTTGCTATTCTTGTCAGGGGTAGATGCCACCTGTAAAACATCTTAGGCCTCACGCCATTCTTAAGAGGTAAAGGGGGCATACATAAGTGCACCAGAGTGCCTACTGTCACTGTCTTACTGTCCCCATTTATCTGTATTTACTTCCTTTGTTCCTGTTTATGTTCATACTTATACTTGTTATCTTGTACTAATGTTTGACAAACAAATAAAATAAATAAAAAATAATACAAATGGAGCTTGGAAAATCACTTATGACTCACTTCCAGTTAATCTCAACAGGCTCAAGGTTGACTCAGCCTTCCATCCTACTGAGGTGCGTAAAATGAGGACCCATATTGTTGGAGGCAATCTGGCAAACTTAGAGAGGGCTGTAAAGCATTGTGAAGCAATATATAAATGTTATTGCTATTGCAATTTAGACCTTTCAGTCCTCTGATATATTCTTCATGAAATGAAGTGAAATGAAATCTGAACCTAGCATGTGTTGCAACTTCTACTTTCTGCAGCACTAAATGCTGAATTCCGAATAAAGTGTACTGACCATCCCAATTTGAATCAAGTTACTTCTGCTGCTCCTTTGAATGAAAGAGATATGGTACCTCTCATGACATAAAAGTGAGGGAAATGAAGTGAGGACAAGAAAAAGGGAGGAGAGACAAATTATATAGATAAATCAAAGTATGAGTAGAAAGTGAAAACTGGAAATTCTATTCAGAGATAGTGACCCCATATAAGCTGAATAAGTGACAAGATCAAAAGAATGAAAACAAAATTGTTGATGTCCTTGAATAGGAAATTTAAGGCCACACATGATTTTGGAGAAAGTATCGATAATCAGTAAAAGAATATGCTCACAGCTGATTTCAAACCTATTTCCATACCTTCAGAGATGTCTTGGGAGTGCTTGGTAATGGAAATATCTCAAAAGCTACACATATCAAATCTTTACTAGTGGCTAAAATAAATCTCCATTCTCATTTTTTACCATGGGTGGTTTAGAATTAAAATTATATTTTAAATGACTAGAGTGTGTGTGTGTGTGTATTTGAAAATGGGTTTCAAAAATAGAGCTTTCCTTTACATTAGTTCTATCTGACATTATTTCCCATGGTTTTATATGATTGGCCATTATGTAGATATGGAATGTAAAAAGTCTACAGAGATTACTGTCTGAAAGCTCAGCATGGGTCTCAGATTGTATTATTTCATATATCTGTGGCTCAACAAAGTAATTTCTGCAGAGATTGCTTGAAATAACAATATAACACAATTTTCTATTACTTTATCTGGAATATTTTTTTTCTGCTTATGCGGACCTCATAAAATTGAAGTAAAATTACTATATTCTTTCTCATACTTTTCTCATTTTACATAGAAGTATGCCCAGGATGCAGAGTCTCACCCTTTGTTCTTGAGACTTGATCAAATATATTTCTCAATAAATAGGAGACAGAACAGGAAAAGAAGGGGAAGGGAGGGGAGGGAAAGGGTGTGTAATATGTGAAAATTGTGTATCTTACAATCAGTGGAAGAAACAATGAGGTTTTTCAAATTTTTGAATTTACATAAAAACAAATCTGAAAATAAGTTAAATTGATTCAACTAATTATATACCCAGATTTATGATTAGTTATTGTGAAAAAAGAATATGCATATTATCAGCATGATGCAATTTAAATTATTCACCAGAGCATACTTAACATAATATATTTTTCATACAATAGATACAAATCTTTACTGCCTTAAAAGAAATAATTGCTATGATAGTTGCTCACCTAAATATTGAGGAGAGTGCAATAAAATTAACAAAGCATTTTAATCTTTACGTACAATAGTACTGCTGCACAGTTTTAACTCTTCTTCTTATGTTTGGAAGTTTTAAGACTTGCGACTATGGGTTAAAATAATGCTTTTTGGAATTTAGGATGTTTTTACTTAATTCAGTTATTTACAGTTATATAAATAAAGTACAGAGGGAGACCACCAACATTATCATTATGGCAGAAAATATATGTGTCAAAATAAATTATAATTTTGTTTCATCCAGTGTTCTATATACTTCTTCTGTATCTACATATTTCTTCCTCACCTGTATAAAAACATCAATCCTCTGCTCTGAGTTATAATTTGAACTGGAGCATCAATTTTGCATTCTGTAAGAGAGATGATCTGTTTAATTAAGCCATCTTCATAAAGATATGCAAATAGTATAAACAAAGAAAATTACAGTTTGAAATTTTTCTATACAGAACAAGACAAGTATTTCTTCCATTGCTATCTATTAAAAAGTTATATAAATAATTGGACACAACATTTATTTGAAATTAATTCATGTGTACTTGACTTTCAGGCTCAACTAGATTGGGATAATAGAATGGGGGAATATGTAGAATTAAAGAGCCCATGGAGACTATTGTTTTGCATTTCACTTTGCTTTGCTTCAGGTTTTAATACAATTTTTAAAAATCAAGATATTTCTCTAGATCTCCTCTTC
The DNA here is from genome assembly GCA_023653725.1 of Bungarus multicinctus. NCBI lineage: Eukaryota > Metazoa > Chordata > Lepidosauria > Squamata > Elapidae > Bungarus > Bungarus multicinctus. The sequence goes on from CM042848.1 coordinate 44,064,170, forward strand.
CAATATCTCTGGATGCTATACTTGCTATAATTATTATTTGACTTTTCATACCTTCATATAATTTTAACTCCTCAAGCAATTTAGAATGTTAATAATAGTGCTCATTTTATATTAGAGCTAAGATAATATTTGTTTTTATATGAATCTTACAGTGTATAATTTTGACACGTTAAACACTGCAAACATTTTGATTTGATATTTGACCATGTGTGTATGCATTTAGATGAAACCTAAATAATCTGTTGCAGGTATGTTCTTAGAGAATTGCTTTCAGGTATATTCATTGCCTTGGTGTTAATTTCTAAATAAGGATAACACTTTCCTTTTTAAAAATATATTTATTTAAAATGGAATTTACATTTAAATTATTTTTTCAGTGTTCTATTGATTTGGATATATGCATGTGAAATGTTGCCTATCTCATATTTAAAATAAGCTCATAGTTTACTGGTATTTTATTTATTATTTATTCATTGACTTAGTTTTATTCTTATTTTTATGGTGTCCTTCAGAGCCTACAGTCGTTGTTTCCACTTAAACAAACAAACAAAAAAATTGATACAATTTTTTAGTTTTGTTGTGTGAGAGCTATTCAGCTATTCAGTTCAATTATATTATTTGTCACACAATATTTTATATTATTTATTTATTGTATTTATTAATCAGGTGTATATGATCAACCATCTCACAGAAAGCGACTGGGCAGTATACAACAACCCAATAAGACAGTGAATAAATAAAACAATAATTACTTAAAACCATTACATAATAATTATTAAAAGAACATTAAAACTATAAAAGCAGAACTCAAACAGGGAAAGAGAATAATAAATGGAGGGGTATTAATAATGAGTTATTTCATCTCCTGAACTTTCAAAGGTCCTTCAAGACTTGGTTTCTGGCATAACCAAGTCTTGAAGGATCTTTGAACATTCAGGAGTGATGAAACTGACCTCATCTCTAGAGAGATAAGATTCTACAATGCAGGCACCACAGCAGAAAATCCACAACACACACACACCTAGGGCTCACCAAATGCAATTTCCTAAACAATGGAATCTGTAACATACCCATTTCATTGAATTTGGTGGGACAGGCGATAAAATCAGGAATAACCTAGTCCCACGCTATGTAAGATCAATACCAGCACCTTCAATTGGACCCAGAAATCAAATGGTAACCAATGCAGCTCATGTAGCAGAGATGTGGGATGCACCCTACATAAATACACATAAATGTATTGATATATACACTGCTGCATTTTGCAATAGCTGAAGTTTCTGGATACCCTTCAGAGGTATATTGCAATAGTCCAATTGGGAGGTGACCAAAGCATGAGTGACTGTAACTAAGGCCTAAAACTAAGGAGAGATTTTAATCAAGGCATGCTCCAATTCCCACAGAGCTGTAATTATATAAATGGAATGAAGAGAATAGTCACCACAAATAGACTTTATTTAATTTCATCAGCAATGTGTCCTTTTAACTTGTTGTTTTTCCAGTTTTATGACTAGAGAAAGCACCTGCTGCTTAGGAAAAGAACTTTTTATGAATGATTTAGTTCTGCAACCTATAGAGGTTGCAAAGTAGAAATAAATCTGCCCCAAGGACTTTTCCCTCACATATAGTGAAGCCAATGTACACGCACAAAGTAGAAATGTTATATAGAAAGTGAATGTGTAGGTATTTAATTTTGGATTTAATTTTTTTTGACTAGCAGCACTCTTTTTCTATTTCTGCAATTAGTGTTTCCAGTCACTAAACCATTTATCTTTCTGGCCTAAATATGCACCAGAAATTTTGTGGATACTTAATTTTTGAAATGGCAAATGTATCTTTCAGGCTATAAGCTTTATTTCAGAAACATGATTACCCTCTCTCACTCTCATTCAGTCATTCATTTTTATATTCTAAAAAAGGCTGAGGTCAACAATTCACTGCTAGAATGTTATTTGTCACAGATGACAACAAATGCCCCAAGTTCTTAAGCCACATAGTGGGGGAGAGGTTTTAAAAAGTAATCCTGCTAAAAGGGAGGGCATAGGAGGAGAAAGGCACTATGACTTTAAAACAGCTGGGAAACTTCTCTTACTTTATGTTATTGATGAAACTAGAAGTAAAGCATGAAATAATGATTGGTGGCATTAAAAATAAACAAACTGATCAACATAAAAAACTACATTCTAGACTACAAACTAAATAGATTTTTCTTTTTCCTGATGTTTTTAATAGCTTAGACATTATTGAAATTTATTTATTTCTGCAATGGACTATTTGGGTTGATTAAAAATGAATATTATTAATGTTTCATTGCTTTCCCAATCTTAAATGAAAAAAAAAAACCAGAAATGATTATGTAAAAGACATGCTGATGATTGAATATTTAAATTTAAGATTGTGAATTGTTTTTGATATTCTGGAAGGTTGAATATATTCTGAAAATTCACTTTATGTGAACTGTTATGATAATAATAATAATTTATTATATTTATATACTACCCTACTCCAAGCAAGTCCATTTTTCTCTAATACTACTATTTTCAGATGTCTTAATGAATCCAGGTTAAAGAAAATGGGATGAGATATTGGAATGAAGTGTTTAGTTGTATTTTAAGAACCAGTGATAAAATGTCAATGTTGACTAATTTGTTCAGGATGAAAATGAAAAATTCTTATATTTCTTTCTTCCTTTTTCCTTTATTTAATATTGTTGTATTCCTTTATATTTATATTTTATATTTATTGTTTTATTTTGGGTGTGTGTATGTATTTCCTGTCTTCTGGTACTTGTGTACTACTCTGATGTTTCGTTGATTGGCCAGTATCTGCCTGTCTGTCTGGATCTGGAAATCCCACAGGATCTTAGCCCTTGTGTTCTCCATGATCTTCACTGGAACCTCCCATCTGGACTCAGGATGGTATATAGCCCATTCACTGTGCAGATGTTTCTATGCACAATATCAGCCAATTTGTTCTGCCATTCAGAATATGCTCTTTCTGCCAGCATCTTACAACATGACACCATATGTTGGACTGCCTCCCTCAGATCCTGTCAATAGAGGTAGAGATAAAGATAATGTAGATATGTAGAGAGATATTGTGATATATACATGTACATTTTATTTCTGTATTGGATTTTTGTATTATTCTTTATTGTAATCCTTAGAAAATTATTTAAAAAAGCTCTATTCTTGACCCTGAGAGGAAAGAAAATGGTCTATTTAGTTCCTCAGCAATTTTAGGTGCTTCATCTGCCATTAGCAAGCTTTTTGTTCATTTATTCACATTATGCCCAAAACAAATTTCTAAAAAGTTTTCTTCTGAGAAAGAGATTTGTGTTTCATTTTTTTTCTATATTATTCTCAAAATGTTTTATAACTGCTTTCACAATTTTTCTGCTGAAGTATAAATTGTTCAGTTTTGTAACATATTTCTTCATAACTCTATAGGCTCTCTGGCATCTCTTTTTCTTGGCCACAAAGTTTTCATAATTATGCTTTCTATTGCAATTTTCTTGAAGCATTGAAAGATGAAGATAAAATGCCACTAGAGAGATGATTATTCTCAGATTTATAAGACTGTTTTACATACATACTTCAACAATTACATAAATACAAGAACTCCAAATTGCATCCCTGACAAATTTGCTAATGCTAGTTACTTTTTACATCAATTAAAGATTTTTTTAAAAATATTAAATTAGTCTAGGCTTAACTATACTGATTTATAAACTATATAAACTTTATTTCGCCCTAATCTCCCATTAGGTTCATTCCTTTTTAAGAATTTCAGTGTCAATATTTCCAAATAACTGTAATAATCAACTTCAAAGACAGGTGGGGGGTTGGGGCCTAGTATTGGTTTTCTCCCTAATAAACATAAATTCATCTAAATCCAAGGGGAAAATCTTAGTATTTTATTTCATGGTGATGCTGATTTAATAGCCATAAGATTGCAGACAAAATGAATTAGAATCAGATAGGACTTCTTGGTTTCTTTTTTTCCCATCTACAAAATGAAATTTAAAACTGTCTGTTTGAAAGATTTCACTTCTTTATCTATTGCATTTTATTATTATATTCCAAAGCAGCATTATGACAAATAGTCAGAACTTTTAAGTTTAAAAGCTGGAAAACTGTCTTGCTTGGATTTCATTATTTATACAGGTTTACATGCAATATATCACACACCAAGGAAGAAATTACATTTTCTTATGCTATAATTTAAGTAAAGTCACAATCACTCTTCAATTTATGTTAATACTTAATCTTCATTACAACAACTTTCATATAAAAATGTAAATTTGATACAATTTAATGCAGACAAATGATTACAATATAAAATGTAGCAGTTCATTATTTAAATGTTGTTAATCTATGCCACTTTACTTCTGAACTTTTCACTTAAGTAGAAGACAAAAAAGATCAGGTTTGCAAAAAAAAAGAGAAGATCAAGTTTTAGTGAATACTTTCAAGTATTTGGGGAAAAAAAGTTCTACAATGTTGGTGTTCAAAGTAATGCATTTCATGTGTTTAATATACAATCAAGAATCCCTTAAAATACTAATGTGTGTAGTTCTCATTATAGTGGGGCAGCATAGGAATATTCTAATAGCAATTATAATCTGGTAATTGCAAACCTTATTTTGTTCAATTATGCATACAAAGAAGAAATGAAAGTCAAAATTACAGAGTCTCAGAAGAGTACCATGGGTGATTTTATCTGGCATACTTTCTTTTCTTAGAGAGGGTGAGAATGGTTCTGATCCCATAAGAATAGTTTATCTTCATGATAGAAAAGTGTAGTCCCAAAGGTAATTAGACTTTGTTTTTCCTTGAAGGCATTTTGATTCTCATCCAAGAAGCTTCTTCAGTTCTGACTGAATGGTGAGGAATGGAAGGATTTATATTCCTTGCAGTCATCTGGTCTTTAGCATTAGCAATGACCGGATGACTGCAAGGAATATAAATCCGTCCATCTTCCATCATTCAATCAATTGAGTAAATTTCTTGGATGAGAAGCAAAATGTCTTCAAGTAAAATAAAGTCCAGTTGCCTTTTCAAAAAACACCTTTTGGACAACCATGACCTGGATGATCTTCATTAACATAAGAAAGAGTACATCTTCCATTATTCCCGGTTAGAGTGAGGAATCATGCCTGATGAGCATTATGGGTCCATTGATCTAACATCTGTCAGAGAAAAATAATTACTGGAAATATTTTTCACATTTGGGCTTTTTTGAGATTCAGTATGAATTTTGCATGTCCTTCATCAGTAAGCTTCATATACTTTTTTCATGTTGAATTTGCTTAGTGACACAAATCAAACCCTACTTTTCTAAGAAAACCAAGATAAAAAAAATCAAACCAAATCAAAAGTCCCATGATCATGTGACTGTCATTTAAACAGTTTTTTAAAAAACCATTTGGAAAAATGGATTGGAATGGAAGCGGGATGGGATTCAAATTTTGTAACAACTGGTTCTGTGGGTATGGCTAGGTGACTGGGTGGATGTGGCTTCTTTTTTTGGCAACCCCCCATTTTGGGAGCCTTCTGGGCCTAAGGGAAGTCTCCTGGGGGAGCGTTTTTGCTCCCAGAAGGCTTCCCTGGGGCTCAGGAAGGAAAAAAAAAACCTGAGCAGGGGGCTCGCAGCACTCCCCCTGTGCACTGTTTTGGGGCCTTCTGGGCCTCAGGGAAGCCTCCTGGGCAAAGCAGTAAGTAAGCAAAGGGAATCCTGGCACAGCTGATTGTAGGAATGGATCATCAAGAGGGGGGAAAAAGAAATATTTTAAGGAGTGACTGAGTGGGGTAGAACACAGTCAGCTATGTCTGGCACGCGCACAATGTTGTGCATGCATAATAAAGACTGATTGGGTGGGGAGGGGAGGGAGGAGAGGGCAGAGAGGGTTGGGGCCAGACAGGGGCATGATTTGCTGATTCTCCAAACTGTGCAGAATCATAACAACTGGTTCTATAGAACCAGTCCAAACCAGTAAAATCCCACCCCTGAATGGAAGAATGGATTTGGTTAAATGACATCATTTGCTTTATGATCACAGTGACTTGCTTTATGGTCAAAAAATTGAGCCTAGTCACATAGTGCTTCAACTTATGATCACAATGACTTAGGACTAAAATTTTGAACTCCATTGTGGTCATAAGTCAAGAGCTACATGTACACATGAAACCTTTAATGGAACACTGAAATCCCAGTAAGAGTTAACAAGTTGAAATAAAGAGGACCTCCAAACAATTTTAGTATACTAATTAAAATTCTTTTTTCCTCCTCCTTCATCAGAAGCAAAGAAACCCACAAATGCATTCCATTATTGACAGACAATAATCCTTTTTTGCAAATCAGATGTAGTTTTTTTTTTTCCTTCCAGTATTTATTGTATAGTAATTCTTTTAATGGATGTCCTGGTCTGAAAAGTCCATAATTTTTGATACCGTATTTCATAGACTTAAAGCATTGATGATAAAGTCAAGAAGAACATATGTCTTTAACATAATGTGATAAATCCAGTATCATTTCAGCAACACTAATGTCAGCCCAAATTGCAGTAACTATAGAACCAGACTAAATCATATTCATGTGTTACATTTCCACAGGAGCAGGGACATTGTAGCTAATATTTACAACTATTATCTGAGATATCTCATATACCCCGAACAAAGTTTTTAAGATCATTTTAAGATCAAAGGAATTCATTCTACATTTTTAAATGCAAACTTCCATTATTTATTAGGACAGGATGTTCCTGCTCTTTACTACAGATAAATCAGTGTGCATAGTCCTTGAGATATGACCATTGATTTAACAACCATTCAAAGTTATGAGGGTGGTGAAAAAAAGTGACTTACAACCAGGCCTCACAAGTATGACCATCACAATATTCTCCACAGTCACATGAACAAAATTCAGGCAATCAGTATACATTTACAAGACTTGCATCATCCAGGGGTTAAATAATTGCTATTTTATGATCTTACCAGATGGTTTCCAGCAAGCAAAGTCAAAAGAGGAAGCCAATCATGTTCAATGACTGCATAATTCTCTTAATGACCATGATGAATCACTTATCTATAGCAAAAAAAGTCATAAAATGTGCCTACTGACCATATTATTTAATGACAGAAGTTCCAGTCCCAATGGAGATCACAGGTCAACAACTATCTGTAACAAATACGGATGTCATCAACTTTCTTAAATTTCTGATAAAGAGAAGATACTGGCTAAGTTGCTACAGATAATTCTTCCAAAAGCTTTAAGTATTCTTAATCTTAAGGACATCATTTAATGTTTGTGACTAATCACAATGATGCCAAAATGATGAAATCATTTAGTGTTTGTGACTAATCATGACATCACAACCCAAGCTCCACTCTTTTGTATTGGCATAGTGATGCTACATACAAGTTCCAAAGGGTTTAGATTAATGTTTATATTACAACTTTACAATATAAATTTCATCCCTTACAATATCTTTGCCCTGTTAATATACTTGTGAGAGCAACAGGGGCAAACATAATTCAAATGCTTAGTAAGATACTATAGATATTGGGAAAGACTAAATAATTTAAATAATCATTTGACTGTATTTGGGGTTTAAAAGTCTCCTAAAAAATGGGAAATTTATCTAGTTGGGAAAATATTTCTTATAATTGCAGAATAACAAATGAAGATGCTTTAAATTAGATTATCCATTTGGTCCAATGTTGACTATTCTGACTGCTCTTCAGAGCTTCAGCAATTTTCTATCATCTGCCAGGAAATTAATTTGGGAACTTTGACTTTAAAAAAAAACTTACTTGAATTCTGACTATTTCCACATATGAGTCCAGAATATATTATATGTATCTCCTGAATGGGACTGGGCAGCATTTCACATTCAATCTCCCAAAAGTAATTTTATAAGGCACAGATACACAAGAGTAGATGTTATCTGAAACATTTTAAAGTAGGTGATGGAATAAGAACATAGTCATTAGTACTAAAAAAATTTTTTTTTGGGGGGTGAGTGGGTTTAATTATGACAATGATTGAATAATGAGTAATACTATGCCTATATTCTTAAAAACAACATAAGAAAGATCTTGTTATGAACTTATATTTTGAGTTTTTAAAAGCAAAAAATATCAAGCAAAAACATATGACATTTTTCTTTCTTTGTCATATGTTCTATTGTCATATTACATATGTTAATTCTGCAATCCTATGGGCTTTTACCTAACAAGCAAGCTTTATGAATCAGTCAAATTTACATACACATACACATACTCATACATAGTACTGCACTGATTTTCTAGTAAAGAATAGAGTTACTGCTTATAGTACACTGTATAGTACCAATACAATGGTATAGCACTGTGTGTTGCATTATGCCTAACATTTGATGACTTAGTGCTACATAGAATGATTAAATGCGAAAGAAATGTGGTGTAACTGATGAATATCTATTTAGAACAAATGATACATATAGTTTGAAATCTTCTACCAATGCATGGAATTAGTTATGCTAATGTATTATAAATGCTTAAGGGAGCTTCCAAATCATCAATAACTTTATTTATTAATCTTTTTAAATAAAAGATCCCAGAAGGTGATGCAAAAAGAAAAAATGAAAATATATTGCCAAAACTCATATAGGAAGAATTTGGTTAAAAATACTATGATATCAATTTTTTTAGATTGTGCTTTAAACAAATATTTGGAAATTGAAGCAGAATGGAGATATGTCCACCTGACTTTTTTTCCTATCATTTTTTAACTTCCCAATTTCAGCTGTTTTCTAGCTATTATATGCCAGAAGCCAATAAATCTTTCTTTTCTTAATTACATGTTTGGTTTTCAATACAAAATATAGACTGGAATAGAATATTCTTTATTGGCCAAGTGTGTTTTGACAAACAAGGAATTTGTCTTGGTGCATAAACTCTCAGTGTATATATAAGCAACAAAGTGATAACATAAATCATAATTATAAGATATAATCATAAATCATAAGATACAACCAACAAAGTGATAGTCATACCAATAGGAGTAGATAATAGGAAAGATGAGAAGGTATTACAGCCCTACTATATGGTAAGATATGTTTAGATGTTTAACAGAAAACTCAAACTTGTTCACTCAGGGCTTCCACTCATTTTATTAAGGTATTTAATATAAACATACCATACATGGTTTTCTAATATTTCTGTTGACCCCCTAAGATTGAACATGTACATAACTTGCACAAGATGACTGTTCCTGGCAGTGCAAACGTCATGTCAAAATATGCATTTATGAGGCAGGAGTGTGGTGTGCTGAATCAGAAAAAACATCAATATTACCTGTTACCTAAAGTTTTTCTTTAAAAAAATATTAGTATAGTTTAGATTTACACCATTAGTATAGTAGCAGCATGGGCTTCTTTCAAGATTTGATCCAGCATCTCTTTGATATAATAAAAAATTAGCAGGTAGACACATACTGAAACCAAAAATATCACATCAAGAATAATTTTGAGATGAACTCATTTCAGCTTGAATAAGTTATTATGATTTCCAGTCATTTGTAAGTGGATCATTTTGAACACTAGCTCTCTGACACGGAGGAAAATATAATGTGGATTTGTCACCAGGAATACTCAGTGCTCTGGTCTCCACCTACAGAACCAACCCAAAGGATGAAAGTCATCACTCACTGGTAATTTTTGACACTCTAAACTTTCTATCTCATTATCTACTTCCACAACTAGTTTGTCATACACAACCTTGATCCACATAAGCTTCTATCAGGAAGATTAATTTAAATCACAAATGTACTGATTTATAAGAACATACTGAAACACTCAATGTATTAGGAAAAGCTTTTTAACCTTAAAACATTTGCCTGTTTATTAAACCCATGGATATTAACTATAGTGGATAGATGCTCATTCTTCAGTCAGACCCAAACCTAGTACTTCATATTTCACAGAAAGATTCCCAGAACAGGCCAATAGGAATTTAGAGTAGTACTGTCTGCAGACTTGTTGGTGTATGTATGTGGGTGTATATGTTTTCTGACAGTGCACTTTGTGATAGTGTAACAGCTTCAGACCAATAATAAACCACTCGGAATATTTTAACTGCAACCATGCTGCAATAAAGTGCTACCATCATTCAATTAAAAAAGGGTTATTTACTTAACATTTTCTCTAGTGTATTTGGATCGCCAGCCCTTGGGATTATTTTCTGATATATGGCATAGCTAATGAATGGAAGAGCAACTTACTTACCTTCAGGAAGAAGCTGCCTGATAACAATAATCCATTAGGAAACTAGCTATGTCCTCTGATCTATCGCCTGCAAACCAGGGACTTAAGGAGAGTTTCATTCCTTCCAGTCAGTCCCCAGAAGAAAATCAGCACGATTTGAATATCTCTTAAGCTGTGACACTCAGAAGCTCTGGTTACATTCTATTTCCCACAGGACAGTCATCCGATATTCCAGGGTACACACAACAGTGAGGATAAATGAGAAAAGCTGGAGATAAATTAGGGATGGCTAAGTTAAAATTGTGTCTCTGCTTCTGACTCTCTCATCTGCAGTCTGAAAGTCTATTTTGCTGTGGAAAAGCTAGATGGCAGACTGCCTCAGCAAGTTCTTTGGAAGCTACAGAGAGAATTTCCAATGAAGATTTCTTCTTTTTGTTCTTGTTTTTTTTTTCCTTTTTCATTATCTAAGCTAATGTGACTGGAAAAATGTCTAGTTTTTCAAAAAGTGCCTCCTGGCATAGAAGTCATTTCATTGTTGCTTTCTTTCAGTTATATATTTAAAAAAAAAACCAAAAAGCATGCCACTGGGATCCATATTTCCATCTGAATGGAACACTCCAACTTTTCAGATAACAAAACAGGGCCTGTTTTGTTCAGTACCTTCAGCACAGACATTTTTCTAATAGCCAGTAAGCGTCTCATGCTGCTGGCTGCCTATTTCTAAATTTTATTTCTCACTATATTTGCACATCTCTCCTATACCATTACAGCAGTCTCTTACATTTAATATAATTTTAAACCTCTTCAGAGTGAATGTATTGTTTTGTGTCTAAATAAAACTCAAGACACTAAGACACCTAACAACATGGAGCTTCCATCCAGCTTTTTATGTCCATTGGAACATTCTAGTGAATTTTGGTGGGATAAATATAGAAAATTGTGAGCAGGGCTTCCTGCCATTTTTAGGTTGAAAAATATATTTTAAAAAGTAGTGTAAACTTGAAGATATACTGTTATCAAAAATAATATCCAAAAGGTCCTGCATTCAAACCCTGCATTCAAGTTCATGCTTGCATGAATGATGTGGCTCTTTGCATTACTGGTAATCCTCAACTTATAACCACAATTGACTCCAAAATTTCTGTTGCTAAGTGAGACATTTATTAAGTGATTTTTGCCCCATTTTATGACTTTTCTTACCACAATTCTTAAGTGAATCCCAGCAGCTGTTAATTTAGTAACACAGTTGTTAAATGAATCTGGCTTCCCTGTTGACTTTGACTTTGTCAGAAGGTTGCAAAAGATGATCACATGACTCTAGGATACTGCAACTGTCATAATTATGAACCAGTTGAATTTTGATCACATGACCATGAGGATGCTATAATGGTTGTAGTGAAAAAATGATTATAAGTCACTTTTTTCAGTGCTGTTGTAAGTTTGAATGATCACTAAATGAACTGTTGTAAGTCAGGGAGTACCTGTATTAATCTTTCCAGTGCAGCTTGAATTGTCATCTCTTGTGGCTACCCACCCTGGGAGTTTGTTCCTTCCCTTAGAGGAACCTTAACCCTGCAAAAAATTCTGCTTTGAAAATGCTGAGGCAACCCTTCTCTCTGAAGAAAATAACTTTTACGTAAAATGTAGAGTTGATGACACCAATAACATAAATAAAATAATATCAAAGAATTTATATTTGACTACAGCTCAGATAATCCTAAAAAGTAGGAATTATCAGTTGAATGGGCCTCATTCACACTTGAAAAATATGAGAAAATCCTCTAACTTGGCATTAAGGTCTGAGGAAAAGGCACTTAATTAGTATGCTGTAGAAAACTTTCTTGTACTACATTAGGGGTGTCAAACTTGCATCTTCACAGCAGTGTCATGTGACATATTAGGACTTTTCCCCATTTGCTAAACCAGGTGGGGGTGGGGCCAGCATGACCCGCAGGCTGCGAGTTTGACACCCCTGTACTACAATAATGCTGTTGAATAAACTTTGTTAGGAATTATGTTTGTTTTTTGTTCCTGGATAAAGTGCGGTATATATAACTTTGTCCAATACATTATTCCTATATACTTGCTGGAATTGAAAACATTGGTTCAAGTATTTCAGTATTTGGAAAAGAACCATGAGCTACTATCAAATACTTAGAGGAGAAAATGAAAGGTAAATCATTGTTGTTGTTGATGATGATGATGTTGTTATGAAGCAGTTGTACAAAAACATTTCTATTAGTATTAAATTTTCATTTCTGTGAAAATGAACTATAATTAGCTTTTTAATATATCGTAAAATAGTGATCATAAATACAAGTAGATTAATATGTACTACTTTGGTGGGAAGATAATAGCGTTCTGTACCTATGGTGTATATTCATGACAGCCACATAACCACAGAAATGTCTTTGGATATGAATCAGAGATAAGCACCATCCCCTAGAGTCAGACCTGACTGGTATGGGGAAACTTTACCTTTTTTAAAAATATATAAATTGATTAAATAGATACATGACAGTACTAAATGGAAAATTGCCACAAATAAAATAGATGGGTTTGTTTTCCACAAAAGGGAAATAGAGCACAACAAGGTAAATTTTCACTAAGAGGGATTAGATCATCTCCAGCTCTAAATTCTTTTTGTCAGAAGGAATTTTCCATAGATAAAGCTCATTGCTTAAAGATACTAATAGTCAGGGGTGGGATTCAAAATTTTTAACAACCGGTTCTGTGGGTGTGGTTTAGTTGGTGGGTGTGGCTTAGTGGGCATGTAACTGGATGGGCATGGCCATCTCGATGTCACTTATGTCAAGGGGCACTTCTCCTCACCTGGCTTCACATGCCATGGGGATGCTGCAACTGTCATAAGTGTGAAAAACGATCATAAGTCACTTTTTCAGTGCCATTGTAACTTTGAATGGTCACTAAATGAACTGTTGTAAGTCAACAATTACCTGTACAAAAATACATAAAGCATCTTTGCTTGCAAAAAGCTGCCCTAAATACCAATCATTAGATTAAAAATACCTGCAAGCCAGAGTTACAAATTAGACAGGGTACCAGAGCACCTTGAGGAATTAAAATAGTTAAAATGCAATGATAACTATCAGCAGCCAACTCTTGCTCATCAAGTGAAACCCAGAGGTCATTTAAGCTCTCCAGAAAGATCACATCCAGGAAAAGCAATCCTTAGAACCATTTGCACCACTTAAAGATACAGCTGGTCCCACTCACATCACAAGATATCCTAAGAAAATCATCCAGATTTAAGGAAAGGTCACAAGCCCCCCAGAAAGGCAGTAAAAAAATCTGTGCCAAGATTGCACCCTGCCTCTTGGAAGTACACCCTAAAAGAACAGTACCAGGAACCACTAAAGCAGTGAAGGAAGACCCCCTCTCCAAATAGAAAAAGAAACCATGAGGCAGGAAAAAATTCAAACACAATACAAATAATTAAATCACAACAGTAGCTGTTGCTTGTTAAACCAATTACAAGAACAAATAGACATAGGAACTAGCCAGATTTCTCAACCCAGTTTATTTTCAGGAACAGAGATTAACCTTTTTCCTTCCAAATAAAGCTGAATAGGGAAAAGTATCTCATCAATAAACACAGGATTAAACGTCACCAAGAACAGAATTAAACTTCATCAAAAAACAGTTTTAGACCAAAACTCAGAAAGGGTTTGTAAACTAACATTTAAATGTCAATCTTTCTAGCTAGCCAAGAAGCCTTGCTGAATGTTACTCATCTTCGTTCTTTATCATTAAAAGCTCCTTTCTAGTTATTCAATTATTTCTTCAAAATGCTGATTTTTGCATGTGGCTAGAAGTATATCCAGGGGAGTATCTCCTCCCAACAGCAATGTAAAATGCTTGAAATAACTTTTTCCCTTTAAGAAAGTTTTTTTTAAAAAAGTCCTTTGGAGACAGCAAGTCTAGGCATACTGCCAAGAATGTAATAAGGGGGAAAAAACAAAAGGAGATTTCTTCTAACTACTGGTTCTCTGAACTGCTTAGAAAGTTAACAAAAGGTTCTATAGAACCAGTCAGAACCGGTAGAATCCCACCCCTGCTAATAGTTGATTGGGGGAGAGCAAGAGGGGTTCAGTAATAAAAGGTGAGCCATGTATAACAATCTCTTTATATTAAAATGAATTACCCCATGGTAAACTTAGCTTTACACTCTGTTGCTGCTGCAAAATAATTCACAAATCAATTTTATTCTCACTGCTGAAAAACATTTTTTTCAGCAACTATTGACTGTATGTTTAATAAACAAGGAAATCTGATAATGTATTCAGAGTTGAAGAAAGATTTAAATGTTAATTAAATAATAACCCCACAGATTTTTGGCTCATTAAAAATATTTAAATAAAAAAGTTTAGTATCATCAGGGTAGAATTTAATACTTGAGTCATTGAGAAACAAATTAAGTTGCCAAAGAAGTTAGCCATTTCCTGTGCTGAACAGAAGCCTCATCTTCTGATTTAATGATGCTCTCACAACAGTAAATAAAAGGATCACCAGTTTGCATTAACACTATTAAAAGTCATTGACAATTTATTTCCTCAAGTGACGGGGTCACATAACAGCATCATCTTTTCCAATGAGTCCCAATAAACAGGAGTTTATTGGTTTTAAATCTGTCTCCTTTAATCTACAACTTATTTGGAACGCATGACTTTATAATATAGAACATAGGAAGTTTAATTTAAGGTGTAGTACTATGCACAATTTGCTAAGAATCGGCTTTGCTGAACACAATGGAAACTCCTTTATGCTATGCACACAATTATGGCATGAGAGATGTGGGGAATTTCCTTGGGCAGAAATGCTAAAAATGTGTATAAACCATGTTAAAATGTGAGAAGCAATATTTCTATTAAGGAACAGGAGCAAAAGTTGCTGCATGGTCCTGGAACCAAAGGGAAGCCGAGGCTTGGACAGGATCATGCCTGTGCAGCAGTGGTGGGATTCAAAAATGATCTGTGGGCATGGCTTGGTGGGTGTGATAGGGGAAGGATACTGTAAAATCTCCAGTCAGAGGTGGTATTTGCTGGTTCTCTGAACTATTCAAAATTTCTACTACCGGTTCTCCAGAACTGGTCAGAACCTGCTGAATACCACCTCTGTGGTGCAGCCTCCATTACGCTATTGCTCATGATACTCCCTAAGTTCATGGAGAAGCTGTGAATTCTGAAAATGATTAAGAGACACCTAGAATGGTTCTGGAGGAAAGACAAAGGATAAATTTGATTAGACACAACTTAGAGCTGCTACTAAGGCCTATCTGAAGTGTGGAGAAACATTATTATTTCTTCACTCATATTACATCTGTAGAGTATCACCTGGTGGCCCTGTTCAGGATCACCTAGCCTCCTGGGACAGGAGAGCTTGGGTGATTATCTTCACATACATGCAGAGGAATTTTTGGAATACCTGATGGACAAAGTTGTTTGGATTTATCTCCAGTTGAAAACTATGCCTGGTACAGGACCATTAGAGATGGAAGAGAAGAGAAGGAAGGAAGCTTCAGAGAATCCTGGATGAAATTGATTATCTGGACCTGTTTCAGTCATTTCAGTCGTTATGGGACAGAAACCATATTGATTGCACATATTGATGATATCTGGTGAGAGCGGGATAGGGGTAGTGCATCCATTCTTTCTCTCCTTAACCTCTCAGCAGCTCTCAATACCATTGACCATGGTATCTTTTTGGGCCGACTGTGGCATTTGGAGATAGGTGGCACAGTTTTGTGCTGGTTGGGTTCCTTTCTTTCAAAGGTGGTCCCAATCAGTGTTAATAGGGAGGTGCAGTCCATTGTGGTGCTTTTGTGATATGCCATAGGGCTCAATACTTTCTCTATTCCTTTTTAATATCTACATGAAAGCAGTGGGTAGGAACATTCCCCACTATGGGATGAGGTATCATTAGTACACAGATGATACTTGAGTTTACATCTCCATTCCTGGTAACCCAAGTGATCCTATCACTGCCATCTTGTGCAGAGGTGGTATTCAGCAGGTTCTGATCAGTTCTGGTGAACCAGTAGCTGAAATTTTGAGTAGTTTGGAAAACCAGCAAATACCAGCAAATACCACTTCTGACTGGAGATTTTACAGTATCCTTCCCCTGCCACATCCATCAAGCCATGCCCACAGAACCAGTAGTAAAAAAATTTGAATCCCACCACTGGGTGGTGTCTGGAGACTATGAGGATCTTGATGGAAAGCAATAGGCTTTTGCTGAATCCAATAAGACTGAGTGGCTCTGGTTGTGTGGAACTCTGGGTTATGGGCCTTTAACATCTACCCAGATGGAACTAGTGCACAACTATGGGTTCTCCTGGATTCATGACTCCTGCTTGATGAGCAGGTAGCAGTGATGTTGTGCTCCAGTTTTGCTGTTTCCTGGATTGGGAATGCCTGCCATCAGTCTCTCAAGCCCTTGGCATCAATCTGCTCTATATAGGACTAGAGAAAGGACAGCAGTCTTAACTGTCACAAGAAAATGAACGATTGGAAATGGTTCTAATTCCTGTATTAAAATGAATATACATTATTTAGGCATGTCTTATCAAGTTTCTAGGAATGTTTTGGTTATGTGCAAGCCAGTGAACAAGTCGCTGACAGCTGCTGTCCAGTTGCTAGCAACAGTGATGCCACATATAAAATCTCTTCAGAAGTTTTTTGTTTGTTTGTTTTCTTTGGCAAGTCATAATGTTTCCCTGTACTGGGATGTAGTTAGTGTATGTTAATGAGCTAGACCATTCATTGTTATATTATAACCTTTTCATTCTTAAAAAGTCTAAATAATAGAAAAGGCTTGCAATTTGGCCTCTATCCTATATGCATATCTCTCAGGGGCTGGAATTCTCAGCCAAATTCTCTTTATGACTGGACTGGCTAAGCAGAATCATATTCAGTAACATGGTGCTCAATATATACTGTATGGGAGCTTTGTGGGATATTAGGCTCAAAAACCCACCAGCAATTAATGCAATGATTAGAAAATTGGTGTAATCTTCCAACAGCGAGTTTCCTTGGCTATCAATTCTAAATCAGTTGTAGTTTCTGAATAATTTTCAGAATGCAATGGAATAATCCAATCAAGTGATAATCAGCATAAAAATCACTGTATTAATTTTTCAGCTTCCACCAGTTAGAAGGTAACTTTATGCAATGAACATGCACTTTGTTGGATTAACATCTAGATCACCCTCTCTGTTATGGGCAATCAGCCTCTGATTCAGGAGTGGGCAACCTTTGGGAACTACTTATTTTCAAATGATGTAAAGGTTGAACTGAACTAAATAGTAGTGCCTCAACATAACATAGATAGGGAAAGCTTATCTTGTTCCTTTTTTGAGCGAAAGGGACAGACAGTGTGTGTGTTCGTGCGTGTGTGTGTGCATGTGTATATATTTAATAAAACTATGTTGACAATAACATACACTAAAATGACATGTGTTTTCCTTTTTCAACATGGCAAGGAAAGCTACTGCCAGTATTGAAAGGCCAAGATGCTCAAGTAACAAGTTCAGAAGACCTAGTGGTTGCTTATTTTCGGTCTAACTCACATGGGATGGAAACCTATGATCTCTTTAACTGATAGAGGATTTTAGGAAACCAAAACTTGAATCATGGCTGTAATTCAGAAAATTTGTGGTGTGAAATATTAACATCAATCGAGTATGCCAGGGTTCCACAAAATAAGAAACATTTATATTAAATATAATTATTTATGATAGATAGCAGAGTGGGAAATAGTTTGCAGGCTCAGCCTGCTGTCTTTCACCCCTCTTAAAATTATCTTGCTTTCTCTGAATCACAAAAATAATTTCTAAACTTTCTATTAAACATGTACCATGTAATGGAAAGGAAAACTAAGTAGGTAGAACTTGTGCTGATTGTATTTTATTCCAGTATAACTTGGCTTAGATAGCATTTTCATAAAAAGTAAACTTAGTATTTCAAAAACAGGAAGCCCAGAAAGAAAAATCTTTTAATGAGACAATATAATACAGAAAATAGAAAACAAAACTCCTCATTTAAATTGTTCCATTTTTCAAAAAAAAATCCTACTTGGCAGAGATATGGACTAAACTCTTCAAAGACTTTCATTTCAAAGAACTTTGCTCAAAGCATTTCAAAACATTATCTGTAGCAATATTCTAAACCAATTTTAGTAAATCCAAAATGGCAGCAATAGTTTTGCAGGCATCAGCTAAAAATAGTTAGAAGAAAGGAAGAGATCTTCTTGCATTAGTTCCAATTAGATCAGACATCCACACCCTCAATGCCATTGCCCAATTAATCTAATTTGATTGTAGAAGCCTGACACCTGAGCTAAATAACCTTATTATTTCCAAGAAATAAAATTATGCAGGAGGTTTCAGTGGATAAAGGAAATGAACCAGTGATACATTCTTTAGTGGCTAAATATCTGGAAAAGCATTGGTATTTAGAAAGGTATAAACCATTTACAGAAAACAATTAATCCTGCCTGTGAGAATGCAAAGACTCTATACATTTTGGGTGATATGTGTATATGGTTTTCATAGGTCAGGACTCATAGGAATACAAAATTAATTAAGGGTTCAGACTTGGAGCTATTGCCAAGTACTGTAAGCTTTTCATTTAGACTACAACTTTCAACAAATAATGCATATCAATGCATATGATGGAATCAAACCAGAAAATAGAATTAAGACATTTATTAATGGGCATATCAGAAAAAGTGGTGAGAAATGGTTTACTTTGATACATATAAGCAGTTTTTTTAATCAGATCATGTAACCAACAAAATGGACAGAGCTTTGTTTTACAGGGACGGGCTGAGGAGTTTTCTAGTTTTCTGCAGGATAAAATCGCTCAGATTCAGGACGAGCTGGACTCCAACTGGGCATTTCCGGGCGGGGGGGCGGGGGTGGATATCGGTGAGGCCAGTTGGGTTGAGTTCGATCCTGTTACTATAGAAGACGTGGACAGGATGTTGGGGGGACTGAATGCCACCACCTGTTTGTTGGACCCGTGCCCCTCCTGGCTGGTTTTGGCCACTCGGGAGGTGATACGAGGCTGGTTCCAGGGTATTATAAACGCTTCCTTGAGAGAGGGGCTTCTACCTACCGCCTTGAAGGAGGCGGTGGTGCGGCCCCTCCTCAAGAAACCATCCCTGGACCCAGCATTGTTATTAAATTATCGTCCCGTCTCCAACCTTCGCTTTGTTGCGAAGGTTGTTGAGAGTGTGGTGGCTCGTCAGTTTCCCCGATTCCTGGATGAAGCGAGTTATCTTGACCCCCTCCAATTGGGCTTCAGGCCTGGGCATAGCACGGAGACGGCGTTGGTCGCGTTGGTTGATGATCTCTGGAGGGCTCGGGACAGAGGTTGTTCCTCTGTCCTGGTCCTGTTAGAT
Organism: Bungarus multicinctus; assembly: GCA_023653725.1. Lineage (NCBI taxonomy): Eukaryota > Metazoa > Chordata > Lepidosauria > Squamata > Elapidae > Bungarus > Bungarus multicinctus. The sequence continues at coordinate 44,083,839 of CM042848.1, forward strand.
CTCTCGGCGGCTTTTGATACTGTCGACCACAGTATCCTATTGCAGCGGTTGGAGGGGTTGGGGGTTGGAGGCACCGTATTACGGTGGTTCTCCTCCTTCCTCTCCGACCGTTCGCAATTTGTGTTGACGGGGGGGCAGAGATCGTCCCCAAGGCCCCTGCTTTGTGGGGTGCCTCAGGGGTCGGTGCTCTCGCCCCTGCTGTTTAACATTTATGTAAAGCCGCTGGGTGAGATCATCCGTGGCTTTGGGGTGGAGTTCCATCAGTACGCTGATGATACTCAGCTGTACATCTCCACCCCGGGCCACCCCAACGAAGCCGTCGAAGTGATGACCCGGTGCCTGAAGGCCGTGCGGGGTTGGATGGGTCGTAACAGGCTTCGTCTCAACCCGGCCAAAACCGAGTGGCTGTGGTTTCCTGCGCCCAGATACAGCCAGCTTATTCCTTCGCTGGCCGTGGGGGGAGAGGTTTTGACCCCCGTGGAAAGGGCACGCAACTTGGGTGTCCTCCTGGATGTACGGCTGTCTTTGGAAGAACATATTGCAGCCGTCGCCAGGGGGGCTTTTTATCAGATTCGTCTGATTTACCAGTTGCGGCCCTTTCTGGATCTGGGCGCACTTCGCACAGTCACCTCCGCCCTCGTTATCTCCCGCTTGGATTATTGCAATGCTCTCTACATGGGGCTCCCCTTGAAGAGTCTCCGGAGGTTGCAGTTAGTTCAGAATGCAGCCGCGCGGGTGATTGTTGGCGCCCCTCGAAGCGCACACGTAACACCACTTCTCCGCAGGCTGCACTGGCTTCCTGTGGCCTACCGGATTCGATTCAAGGTGGTACTGATGGTATTTAAAGTGCTCCATGGCTCGGGACCTGGGTACTTACGGGACCGCCTGCTGCCATCAACAACCTCCCGCCGCCCAGTACGCTCCCACAGGGTGGCCCTACTTGGGGTGCCGCCGCCTGACCGTTGTCGGCTGGTGGCCCCGAGAGTTCGGGCTTTCTCTGTGGGAGCTCCCTCCCTATGGAATGATCTCCCCCCGGAGATACGGGCTATGACGGATATTCTGACCTTCCGGCGCGCAGTAAAAACCCTGCTTTTTGAACAGGCCGGCCTGGCCCAGTAACTATGTTTTTTGGTTTTAATCAATTAAATTAGGGTTTTATTAGTTTTAAATTTTTAACTTAAATTTTAATAGACAGCCGATTTGGTTATTTAATTTATTTTTAATAGTATTTATTATATTTTTATTGTATGTTTTTAGTGGGCTGTTCACCGCCCCGAGTCCCTTTTTGGGAGAGGGAGCGGTATAAAAGTATGATTAAAATAAAATAAAATAAAATCACTAAATACAGGTAGTATGGAATTAAATAGGGATTTTAATGCAAGAGAGACTGTCTTTGACAATGCAAAAGCACTTTCTATATAGTAAACAAGCAATGTGACAGTCTAGAAGTTACTACTGAAGAAATAACTGTAGAATTCTTTTTTTCCTTCCTTTTTGATGTATAGAAATGTCAGTAGGCTGCTTTTTAAAAAGAAAATACATTCAGCTATCTCATATATGATAGTAATTCAGCTATCTCATATATGATACTAATCTCATATGCACAAAACTTCTGTATTTTTCTTTAAGCAGTACACTTTGGGGTTTGGGAGGGTTTTTTTTGAACACAGACAAATATTCTAGGAATAAATTTTAATATGAATGATCAAGGCTATGACAAAAATATTTTCTGTGTGTTTCTCCAGTTCTTTCAATGAAAAGGTCATTGGATTTGATTTTGTTTCCTATAGGGATAAAACTTTCATGTGTGTGGCACAGGCTTTTTTGCATTTCCCTTAGTTATAAAATTTGTGCACATGTGTCTTGTGTTCATAGTGTAATCATTTCTCCTACAATCTGCAGTCTCCCTGGTTCAATTAAATCCCAAAGGATTTCATTAGTGACTCTCCCATGCAGCTTTTTCCGATCAGGAAGCATGAACACCCTGAGCATAATAAGAGAAGATAACACAAATGGAAACAGCACTGCTTAGCACCTTCAAACAATAAAAGAAGCTGAACAATACTATGCAAATAAATTCTAACAAAATTCTAAAGCATCCTGAGAATGAAGCTATAAAGCAGGACAACCTTTTAGCAAAGAAAACTTTCAAGCACAGAAGATGAGGGTATAAAATTCTTCTATATTTTTATTGGGACATTAATTATTATTTTTTTCTATTATGTAATTTCTATTATGTACAGATTTCGCAACACTATGTAGTTTCTTTGCTTTGTATATGAATTTTATGTGTGCAAAGCACACATAGAGAGGTAAGTTTATAAATCCTTTCTGATGAGGTTCAGCTTAATTCCCTGTGGTCATGTTATTGCATAATTGCTCATTTCATTACTTTGCCCTTCTCTGAGAATAAGAACAGGAGAAGGCAATGGAAACTAATTGTTAATAACTGTTGGAGAAATAATCTTGAGTCACTGGACTGGCCTATTAGTATGGTATTAGGACTCCCAGAAGTACCAAATTCCAGCAGAGATATAAAACAAATTTATATTAGTATGTGTATGTGCTATTATAATAGAATTATCTTCTAATAACTATTTTTCATTTGATACATTTGAGTTACCAACAGTTTTCTATTGTCCCTTAAGCACAGTCATGCCATGCAGAGTAGCTATGAAAAGAACTAAAAATATTGATCCATCTCTTTATTATTATTTTAAAATATTGTTGATATATTTGCCAATAGGAAGCCATGACCCTAAATAGAAGCATCCCTTATTAAAATATGGTCCTGATCGCCTTATATGTCATTTTGTTTACATTTTGAATACCAACAAACCAAAGAAATGGAGTTTTCTCTTTGAAAAGGAGATTACAAAATGGGTTAGAAATATGAAGAAACATCCTATACAATGTAAAACTTCCAGTCAGTCAACATCAATTGCCATTTCTCTGTCATCTGCTATTGTCAAACAGAAAAGACAAGCCATAGTGCTTATTTCTTCTCTGAGGGTCCCACATTAATTACCATGCCCTTCAAGACAGATCAGAATAGATCAAGCCAGAGTTATGCATGCTAATGCTATTTTTATTATAAGATTAGAGTGACAACACCTTGCAAATGTGAACATGATTCTGCTTTGCTCCCTTTACCTTCAAGAAAATAAGGGATAGTCTTATCAGTTGTGTTCTCAAATTATATTTCTACCCTTGAGTAAAATTTCTTTTATCTGACTCTTGTTTCAGTGACATCTCTTTATCTTGTTCTTCAAGGTTATTCTTCTAGCCATTACAAAGAGTCCTGTGGTAAAGATTAAAGTGTTGGATTAGAAGCCAAAAATTTCAGGTTCTAATCCACCATCAGCCAATGGAAGTCTTGAGTGACTTTGACTCAGCCAATCTTTCAGTGTAACCTACCTCTTTTGTGGGGAAAAGAGGAGAAAATACTGTGTATACCATCATAAGCTCCCAAATGAAAAATATGATAAAATCTTCCCTTTGGTGAATATTACACAATAGTTCCTCACCCACTTCCTTATACAGTTTAATCATCGTATAAGAATACTAGTTTATATTAACACCCATCTCTATGTAAAATATGCATTCCCTGATGCTGGCATCAACAGTTACTCAGGATTTTAATATAACAATAATAAAATGAATGCATGTAAGAAATATATGCATCTCATGATACACATAGAATTACTCAATGTTTTTATTATCCTAATATAAATAAGTTTTAATTATCTAAAATTTTCCCACTTGATATATCATTAACATTTCCTAAAATGTTCCCATTCAATTTTATTCTGTTAAGATAGACCAAAATGGAACTAGACAGCTGGTTAAGAAAATTGGCTCCTAAGTTAGATGCAGCATCACCAGTTAGTGCCATATTGAAATATGAAAATCAGCCAGTGCTGAAGTTTCCATGAAAGAATCATATCTAAAGTAAAATAAACTCTTTTGCATAAACTATTAAAAGGTATAATATGAAAAAAATATATTCAATAATAGACTGTTTTTAAAAAATCTGTTTGTAAACTATGATACAATAATAGATACTAAGTTTCAGGAAATAAAATTTCTATTGAATTGTAATGCCTCTCCCTTCCTTAGCAACTTTTATTCAGATTTATAATATCTATACAAGTTCTGAAACTTTTTTCCAACATGCATATACATGAAATAGTATTTTATTCTACCTGATGTTATTGGGGAAATAATGGAAAGCCTGCTTAATGTTGCAAATCACAATAACCTCCTAAATTATCTGCATATCCCTGCAAGTTGACACACTGTTTTTTATTCTCACAGGCCATAAACCCCATGAGCATCTGTCAATATTTCTTATATTATTGCTTTGAATGCTTAGCAAGCACTGCAACAACCCCTGGAACAACTTTCTTGCATCTGTGCTCAGCTTAATGTCCTATTCCATGACAGAAATGTAGTACAGCAATTAGTACAATTTGGGTCATTAAAGGAATGTCTCACTTCATCAGAGGTTCAAATTGTAAAGCAATGTGGCATTCTGCTTGTAAATAATTGCATAATTTGCACCATTTCATTTTGCTGCATAACCTTTGGTAAAATGTAGTCAGGTGCTTCTGTGGGAACTGATACATGTGCAATTTTTGGTCAATACAATTTGTTTTACAGATTTGATAGTTTCACATAATTTGTCAATGGAGGGTCTCAAGGTATAGAAGAATGTATAAAGCTGACTTCTACCAAGACAGACTATCAGTATTATGACCAGTGCCAGCATTCCATGATTTCAAAACTGTTTTTAGAGTTCATTTTATTTCATACTGGAGTATTGTTATCTATCAAAATTTGAAACTTAAATCTGTATAATATCAACAAGATGCTAGATTCTATTTGATTTTATAATCTCTGGAGTTCAGTTTATTCAGTGGAAAAAAAAGTATGGAAAACTTCTGGTATTATAGATTAATCAAGATCTGTCAGTTCATTCACCAGATATAACAAATATGATTAAACTCTTTACGGATTGCATTCACTCCTGAACATGTCAAATCAGATTGCAGTAGGCTTTTCCCCATTTGCATTTTTTTCTGCCATGTTCCCATGATGTTGCCTTTATCCCATCCCTAAACCATATCTGAGACAACCTTTGCTTTTCCATTGTTAAAAGTAAAACCTTTCCCTTAAACTGACAAAACTGCAACACTTTAGATTGTATTACATATGACTGCATACCTGACCACTCTATGACAATAATTTAACAAGTGGAGTCATGCAGCACCCATTGCCCATATCAGACTAGTGTGGGTGAACCATGTCCTTTCAAGTTCCATTTTGGTTTGAGGATTCAGAAAGTCTGTCTCCTTCTCTTTCTCTTTCCTAAGTAGAAGACTTTGAATAACAGACTTATTATTATAACAGAATAAGAGACTTTGCCTGATTTTGGGTAAAAGTTGCTCTTTTTAAATAAAAAATTCAATATTTACATAAATATTTACAATATTTACAAACAAGTCATGCCCAGCCAGTCACATGACTGCCAAGCCATGCCCAGTCAGCAAATCATGCCCAGCCAGACACGTGATCACCAAGCCACACTCACAAATTAGGCCATGCCCACAGAACTGGTTGTTAAGAAATTTGAATCCCACCCCTGTATTGAACATACAAAATTGAAATCAACTTACAATAAACAATTACTCCCAAAATATTGACTGAAGAAAGTAATTGAAGAACTATATAAAAATAATTTGCCATTTGTTACAATCCTATTCTGTGAAAAAAGCAACAACATCAATTTTAGTTTGAAAAATAAACACCTGCTCCTCCAGCCAAAATTGAAGGACAGTTAATGGTGAAGTAGATAGTGCTACACTATGTGGTGAACCCAGTGTCTTACAGTTCTTAGATGAGCTTTTGGCTGCTAATAAGTATAGGTAGTAAATTGATGGGGAAAGGTGGCCCTTCAAATTCAAGCCACTGATATGTAATATAAAACCCTGAAAATTTAAAACTTTACTGGCTCACAGGATGAAAAAGGCTCTTCCTTCATCCCTTTCACCTATTACCTCACCTAGTCTGGGCAGTCTGAGAGATGAAAGATGAAGAGGGGCAGAGCACCTATACTTGCCAGGTCTCTCTACCTGTAGATCCATTGTTCCATGTGATTACAGAACTTGAAAGGTTTAAAAGATTCAGAAGACTTTTGTTAGAGTCTCAACCGATGGCTTTCTTTCTTTTTTCTTCTTTGTTTTCTTGAATACACTTTGATTGCTGTCTTGCATTATGTTATTATGCTAGTTCCTTAAGCTGCCTTAGAATAAAGTCTTAAGTAATCATAGTGAGTAGTCCTTGCTTCCAAATGCAGAGGAACCTGTGACCCAAGCCAAGTTGGCTGGAGACAGCAATTCAGAGACTGCTCACACAGAAATGATAGATCCTATTTCTGAATACTATTTATTTTGTATTTTTTTTTAATTTGCATTTATATGCCGCCCTTCTCCGGAGACTCAGGGCGGCTTACAGTCTATGGAGCACCATGCTAAGTGCTCGGCAATAGCCTTCATTCCATTGTATATGCCTGCTTACTACTAGGGCTTTTGGCCCCCACAAGCAGCATTTTTACAAAATCAGCTTATTGCCCCCAACAATCTTGGGTCCTCAATTTACCTACCCCGAGAGGATGGAAGGCTGAGTCAACCTTGAGCCTGATGGGATTCGAGCCTGCACTAATTGCAGGCAGTTTGCACTAAGTGCTAGATGATTAATAGCCTGCACCACCAAGGCCCTTTGTATATTGTATATTTAGATGGCATCCTCAGGTACCAAAGCTGTATTAGCACTATTAATAATGTCTGAAAAATCATAAAATAGAATAAAAATGAAGTGTAAAAAATAGAATGGCAGAAATGCTAGCCTTTTTATGAGATTTTAGAGATGATGTCATCAATATTTTACAAGATATGATGATAGTCACAGAAGATTACAGACCTACTAATTTATTTTGGCATGTGGTGCTTGGAAATGTTGCCAGCCCCTGTTCTACATGTTTACTGAGAAATAAATTCCATCTTAATTGAAGGAGGATGTTCTCATAACTAAAGCATTGCTTCCCTATAAATATGCACAGAGATTCAGTTTTGAACACACGTCTTGGTGGATATCTAGTGCCCTAAGTAAAAATTCTGTCCATCAAATTACTTTGAGAGGCCATTGACATTGCATACCAGATGAATGAATAGCTCTTCCATTTGTTTCACTTCCACCCCACTGCTTAATTCTCAGTCTTTGCCTGTCAATTATGTAAGCCTCAATTTAGAAATCTATTGCCTGCATCTTTATCTATTTAGACTAATGCACCAACTTGGAAAGGCAGGTGGGGTTAAAAAAGTGTAGTGTATTTTCCCTCTTAGTAAAAATGACATTATTTTCACAGAACAGGTCAGTGCATGTATCTCTGACTATTTTCTCTGTTCTTTTTAAATCCTGCTTTGCCGCCTTAATAGAACACTTTTCTCCTTTGTTCACCAAGTAGAATATTAAAAAGCTTTATCTGAGGTTCAGTTATACGCAAGTACAAATCATACTGCAGTTATATAAAACAGCACTTCTCTTTTGAGCTCTGCAAAATACACTGAAATTTGAATGCCTTTCACTTCCCCCTGTGCCATTATTTCACCAATACAATCATCACTGCATTAGCATTCAGCTAGTAATTACTTAGAACCTACAAGGTCATGTGGTGTGATGGTAGATATGTCCAGTGGTATTAAGTTGCACATTAATCCTGCTAATTTATTTGTAGGGGAACTGAACAAGTGCTCTTCCAGCTGTATTCTGTTTTTGCAAAAAAGAGAGGCAGAGTACTGTAGGAAAATAATTAGTCTGAAAACAGATCCATAGCTATTTAAAATATACTGCTCCCATTAATAAGGCACATAACAAAAAAAATCAATAATAGAAAATATAAGTGAGATATAAATGTCACTAATTAGATATATATGTAAATACAACTATCATAATTTAATATTATGATTTTGCATTGACAGAAACTCTTACTCCAAACTGTTTCTTGGTTTGCTATTTCTTTTCCTCCCCACAACACTTAAATACATTAATTACCTATACAGTATTGACTAATTGAACTTCTGATTAACTATAGCAGTTGCTTTGAATCTCCCTTGTATCATCACTGGTTAGGGGAGTTTGTGGTTTTGTCTGTGTGCCTGTGTGTGTGTTTTAAGCCACTGAACAAAATGGAGCAAAAACTAAGCATAAGGATAAATGCTGGACAGAGTAACACAAACAATTTTTGTGTACTCCCTTAAGACAGCTGGAGGAAGTGTTAGTGAACAAATTCTGTACTTTAAAGTCTTTTGTCTGTAATGAGCATAACTGAAGGTCAGTCTGAAAGTGTTTGTGAGACGAGAAAATGGGAGTGGTGTGAAAATTCTCTAAAATAAACTATTAACTATATGTCACGTTTGTAGCTAACTGGAGGTTCTTTCAATTAACTTTAAGAGCATAGGCTCCTGATATTCCCTGCAATCAGCTTCAGAGATTCAAAAGCCTTAAACCTTCCTCATTTCGCTTGCATTTTAGAATTCTGTCCCCATATTCTCATCATGGTACATGTTCTATGTTGTTGTACAACTTTAATTTGTTGTTTTGTTTTTCAAGATTCAAGAAAAGGCCCTTTTTAAAGACCCCTCATAAAGAACATTCAATCAAATCATAACCAGGAAGTAAGAGTCCTTTCACAAACCATTATTAGTTTATCTTAACATGTTTCCTGTTATGGTGGAATTATTGATTTGCTTGTTTTAAAGCAGTGGTTCCCAAAGTGGGCAGTGGGATGGCTTAGGGGGGCACTAAGAGGCAAGGTGGGGGCGTGGCAGGGGCATTAAGAGGCAAGGCGGGAAGCAGAGGAGTGCTGGAGGTGGGCCCCTTGCAGGGCGCAATTCAGAGGTGGGATTCTATCAGTTCATTACCATTCCTGGTAGTTCGGAAAACTGGAAAAATGGGCCCCTGGCTGGTCCCTCTCCTCTCCGCCCACTCCTCTGTCTCCTGCCCAGTCAGTCCTTATTGCGCATGCATGACATCGCACTCATGTGCGCCAATTGCTGATGGCCACGGTGGTGCATTGGAGAAGTGGAGCAAACAAAGCCGGAGGTCGATAATTTTCACTCCGAAAAGCATCCAGACGCCACATCTTTTTTTCAGCTGCACCAAAAAAAAAAACCATGCAGCATCTGGAGGCTTTTTGTGGGGAAAATTACTGACCTCCGGCTTTGCTCTGCTTCTCCAATGAGCCACCACTGCTGTGTTCTAGGCACCAGCCATGCAGGCTCACCCCATTGAGTGCTGCAGCACTCTGCTTGGACTTGCTTGGGCAAGTCCCTCAAGTGCAGTGGGCTCAATGGGGTGGACCTGCAGAGCTGGCACCTAGAATATGGCCACAGTGGCGTGTTGGACAAGTGGAGCAACCAAAGCTGGTGGTCAGTAATTTTCTCTGCAAAAATCCTCCAGCCACCATGTATTTTTTTCTTGTGAAGCTGCAGTCCAGTCACACCCAAAAAACCACATGGTGGCTGCAGGCATTTGTGACAAGGGTGACGTGGGCTGGTGGGGAGCCCAGCAACAACAATGGCTCAGCCCTGGCTTGCCTTCCATGACAGCCAGCCACAGGAGGAAGGTAAAGTCATGGCTGTGGGACGACGAAAGAGGTGGTTGTTGGGGAGGAAATGGGGAGATTAAGAGCCAGCATCTCTGAAAAGGGAAACAGGGTGATGCAGGATTAGTTCAGGCCTTTGACAGATTAGGCCCTGCCTGCTTGGGTAGAAAATAGGTAGATAGGTTAGGGAAGGGAGAGAGAGAGAGGGAAAGAGAGAGAGAAAAATAAGAGAGGGGGGGGAGAGAGAAAGAGAGAAGGAACAGACAAGAAAGTAAAGAAAGAAAAAAGGAGAGAGAAAGGAAGAGAAAGGAAGAAAAGGTATAAACAAAGAAAGGGGGATAGAAGGAAGGGACAGAAAGAAAGAGAGGGAGCGAGGGAAAGAGAGAAAGAGAGAGAAAGAGAAAGAGAAACAGAAAGAGAAATAGAAAGAGAAAGAAAGAGAGAGGGAGGGAGGAGAAAATGAATGGGATATGGAGGGAGGGAGAGAAAGAGAAAGAGAAAGAGAGAGGGAAAGAGAGAAAGAGAGAAGAAGGCAGAGACAAGAAAGAAAAGAAAGAGAAAAGGGAAAGAAAAAGGGAGAGAGAAAGGAAGAAAAATTATAGGCAAAGAAAGAGGGAGGATGGAAGGGACAGAAAGAAAGAGAAAGAAAGAAAAAAGAAAGAAAGAAAGAAAGAAAGAAAGAAAGAAAGAAAGAAAGAAAGAAAGAAAGAAAGAAAGAAAGAAAGAAAGAAAGAAAGAGGGAGGGAGGGAGGGGGAGGGAAGAGAAAGTGAATGAGATATCTAGTCCAACCACCTGCTCCAGCAAGGTTAGAAGGATGTGTGTGTGTGTGTGCATGGCTGTCAAAACTCCAAAAACAGATCAAGTAGCTCTGGGGAGGTCAGTCATAAATTAGAACACTTGCTAAGCCACATGGTCACATGGCCACCCGGCTACACCCACCCAGTCACAAGACCACCTGGCGACACCTACCAATCAAGCCACATCCACCCAGCCACATGACCACCAAGCCACATCCACAATTTAGGCCACACCCACAGAACCAGTTGTTAACAAATTTGAACCCCACCCCTGGATGGGGGGCACTGAGGATGAGTTTGTAACACCAAGGGGGCAGTGGACTGAAAAAGTTTGGGAACCACTGTTTTAAAGGAAAAGGATAGATAAAGGTAAATGTATGTTTGTCCTCACTGCTGTCTTGCTAGCCCACATTGGCCTAGTTTTCACCTATTTGAACAACTCCAACTTTTAAGTTGAGAGGAAAAATCAGTAAAAAAAATCATCTATAATTAGAAGCCCTTTGTAGGCTTTTTGAAGGAGATGAAGAAAAATCAATTTTTGACATACAGATTTGATAGTTGTTAAATTTTAAAAAGAGAAATACAGTTTTCTTTTAATTTCCCCTTTACTTTTGTGGGTAAATAGACATTTTATTACATCTTAATTAAGATCAAAAGTAAGAGTTCTTTATATTCTTGGAAGAATTCAGAAGTGATTATTTGAATATGTTTATGTTTTTCTTCTTTTTTCTTTACACTTTTTCACACTTCTATCCCTACTCTGCTTTTTACTCTTTATCATTTATTTTGATTGTCAGATTGTATTGTTTGTGTGTATATATATATATATAACAATATATATAACAATATATATACACTTTGTAAAATGCAGTAAGATTATCTGAAAAGAGTTCAAACTTTGAAATGGTTTAGTGAAGTATTAGAATTCGATTGCTAAATGAATTTCTTTATACACTTTCACTGTGTATAAAAAGGTCCCAGTGAAAATAAATTTAGATGTTTTTGAAATAATAATTGTGTTTTAATTGCTTTTTCATGTCTTAATAATTTGAAAATTTTCACAGTGGGAAGAATATTGAACAATTTTAATTTTTTTTTAATAAAGTTTTTATTTTTTACAACAAACATACAAACAAAACATAAAACCATCTTTCAATTATATACATAAAGTGTGTCAGTTGGTTACAATCTTTTGTGCTATCCTTTTTTATCATTACTCACAAGTTGTATAAATTCTCACCTTATAAATCTAACGTACCTATGTAATATCAATCATTCATCATTCATTTGACTAAACTATTTTTCCATCATTCTATATGAGATATTCTAAATTCCATTATAATTTAATCTTATACATTCATCCAATGGTTATATATTTTATATTATATTTTATATCAATCTATTAACTTTTTATTGTAAAGCTTCCTAATCTATTTCTTTACCATGTCTTTTTATCTAACCATTAATAAAATAAATCCCATATCATATAAAACTGTTTGTCTTCTTGTTCTCTGATTTCAAATGTCAATTTACTCATTTCAGCACAGTCCATGATTTTCTTAATAATTTCCTCCTGCATAGATATTTTTTCATTTTTCCAATTCTTAGCAAATACAATTCTAGCTGCTGTTAAAACATTTACAATCAAATATTTCAATTCTTTACTGTATATATCCAGTATAATTCCCAATAAGAATATCTGAGGTTTAAAATCTATGTGTTGTTTTATCATTTTTTCCAACCATGTGTGGATTATAGTCCAGTATCTTTTTGCATCTGAGCATGTCCACCACACATGGTAATATGAACCAGGTATCTGATGACATTTCCAACATCTGATTTATTCTTGAACATTTTTGCAATTCTCGTCGGGGGTAAGTGCCACCTGTAAAACATCTTATACAAATTTTCTTTATATGCAGTTTTTTTTAAAAATGTATTTTTAATGTTACTTAGTAATTATAGTACTCCTCCATCTTTGCCTCATAAAAAGAACATGAATAGTAAATAAAGCTGACCTACTATCTCTTGGTTTAGTCTAATCACTTTGAAATTATTTTCCTAAAACTTTTAATAGTTGAGTTGCTAATTAATTTTTCTTTAAAAAAAGAAAGCTTAGAAAGGCCTTATTTGGGATTGTTAGTAGATTCAGATTTTTTAAAATATTAAAATAGTCAAAAGGAAGTTTTCAGAAGAAATAAAATCAGCAAATAAAATATATTCAACATTTTTCAAGATAAATTTGTAAGATAAAGGCTAACATTCAGCTTATTCCTCCTGCAGAATATGACCTTAGTATTTCAATTTGGGAATGTGTAGTTGTGATGCTTCTAGTGAAATCTTGGAAAACATTTTCAGAGTCATATTTCATTTTATTTATTAAACTATTTAGAGACTATCAATTCCAAGCAGTTGACCTTTTTAAAATAAGAAACAATAAAATAAATAACATAGGTTTATAAAAAAAATAAAATAAAATAGAATGTCTACAAGAGCTCAGCAACTACCTTACCCCAAGTAGTGGGGGAGTAGCCAAAAATTTAGTGCACGTTATTGTGGTGGATGCCATATAGATTTCAAGGGTATGCTGTTCCAGAGGACAGGGCTATGACAGAGAAAGCATGTTTTCAAGATCCCAATAGAACACACTGTGTGATCAAGGGGACCTGGAGCTTACCTGTTCTGTGAGATCTATATTGATTGACATTTAATAATGTTTTTTAATTCACTGGGTTAAGAATTGGTCCCATCTTTGAAGCAATTCTGTTTTATTTCAGATTTATGACACATCATTTCAAAAATTAAAGATACATTAATTAAAAATAAATTAACTTGTATGACTTTACTCATATATTTATGCTGGGTAAGTTTAGAAATTGAAAGTTGAAAAATTTGACACACTCTAGGAGAATATTGAAGAATTGCCCTCAGTGTTACTACAGTTCTGATATTTTATTAATCATTATTCATTCCTTATTTCTCAACTTGCCCCAACAATTCTTATATGAGTCTGTCCCTTCATTTAATCCCAAAGAAGATAGATTAAATTTGTTGAAATCTAAGTGTATCTGGCCAAAGTCAACTGGTTGATATCCAGAGTTGGCATGGGCATCAGATGCCACTATTTTATATGAACATAAATTTATTCCTTTAAAGCACAAAACTACTATCCACAGTCTCTTCTATTTATGTGAAGATTTATATTCATGACTATATATTAGATAAAAAATGCATTTCCGATATAACCAACTATAGCATTATGTTTCCCATCTTGTAATATATTTATATCTGAGAATCAAGAACCTGCAAATATGCTGTTTAATAGTGCCTATACATTTTAATAGAAATCATAAAAATTAATGTTTTAATATTACTAGGTTTTTTTCCTTATACACAAGCATTTTGGATGCATTTTAATATTGAAATATCACATGGATATAAACCAATTGCAGGTAGGATTTATATTACTTGGTAATTTGCATCTTTTATAGGATAGTTGAAGTACTTGCAGGTTTACCCTCTAAAAGGATGCAAATTACCAGCTGTCTGCAAGGAATATAAATTCTTCATTCCCCACTATCCTGTCAAAGCTGAAGAAGCTTTTTGGATGAGAAATGAAACATCTTCAAAGAAAAAACGAGAAAGTCCAGTTGCCTCCTGAAAAAGCACCTTTGAGACAACCTTTTTATTTATTTATTAATTTAATTTATTTTATCAAGCGATTATAAGATAACAAGTATAAGTATAAACATAGTTATGAATACATGAAATGGATACATATAAGAAAAATAAAAAGGAACAATAGGACAGGGATGGTAGGCATGTTGGTACGCTTATGCATGCCCCCTACAGACCTCTTAGGAAAGGGTCAATAGTAGACAGTCTAAGGTTAAAGTTTTTGGAGTTTGGGGAAGAAACCACAGAGTCAGGTAGAGTATTCCAGACATTGACCACTCTGTTGCTGAAGTCGTATTTCCTGCAATCAAGTTTGGTGCAGTTTACCTTGAGTTTATATCTATTGTGTGTTCTGTATTGTTATGGTTGAAGCTGAAGTATTCATTGACAGGTAGGACATTGCAATATATAATTTTATGTACTATACTTAGTTCGGACCGAAGGTGGCATAATTCTAGGTTTTCTAGGTCTAGAATTTCAAGTCTGGTGGCATAAAGTTTTCTGCAATGAGTAAAGGAGTGGAGAACTCTTCTTGTGAAATATTTCTGGATTTTCTCAACTATATTAATATCAGATACCTAATGCGGGTTCCAGATTGATGAGCTGTATTCAAGTATTGGTCTAGCAAATGTTTTGTATGCTCTAGTTAGTAGTGTGATATTACCAGAGAAAAGGCTATGTAGGATTAGGTTAACAACTCTTAATGCCTTTTTGGCTATGTGCTCTAGCACTTAGATCATTAGACATAACCTTGACCTGGATGACTGAGAATCTCCACAGATTTTTAGCTACACAATTTGGGATGAACACCCTTTGAATGGTGTGGGAGTAGGAATGGATTTCCAAAGAAAAAAAATGCAGACTATGGGAACCAGAAGCATTAATCAGGTGACTCTAAGAACACAGATAACCATCCAAGTGCTTCAACAACCCTCTAAAACAGTGGTGGGATTCAATTTTTTTTACTACCAGTTCTGTGGGCATGGCTTGGTGGGCATGGCAGGGGAAAGACACTGTAAAATCTCCAGTCAGAAGTGGTATTTGCTGGTTCTCCAAACTACTTAAAATTTCTGCTACCGGTTTTCCACAACTTGTTAGAACCTGCTGAATATCACCTCTACTCTAAAAGGATGCAAATTACTAGCTGTCTGCAAGAAATATAAATCCTTCCATTTCCTACTATCCTGTCAGAGCTGAAGAAGCTTCTTGGATGAGAAATGAAACATCTTCAAAGAAAAAACGAGAAAGTCCAGTTGCCTCCTGAAAAAGCACCTTTGAGACAACCTTTTTATTTATTTATTAATTTAATTTATTTTATCAAGCGATTATAAGATAACAAGTATAAGTATAAACATAGTTATGAATACATGAAATGGATACATATAAGAAAAATAAAAAGGAACAATAGGACAGGGATGGTAGGCATGTTGGTACGCTTATGCATGCCCCCTACAGACCTCTTAGGAAAGGGTCAATAGTAGACAGTCTAAGGTTAAAGTTTTTGGAGTTTGGGGAAGAAACCACAGAGTCAGGTAGAGTATTCCAGACATTGACCACTCTGTTGCTGAAGTCGTATTTCCTGCAATCAAGTTTGGTGCAGTTTACCTTGAGTTTATATCTATTGTGTGTTCTGTATTGTTATGGTTGAAGCTGAAGTATTCATTGACAGGTAGGACATTGCAATATATAATTTTATGTACTATACTTAGTTCGGACCGAAGGTGGCATAATTCTAGGTTTTCTAGGTCTAGAATTTCAAGTCTGGTGGCATAAAGTTTTCTGCAATGAGTAAAGGAGTGGAGAACTCTTCTTGTGAAATATTTCTGGATTTTCTCAACTATATTAATATCAGATACATAATGCGGGTTCCAGATTGATGAGCTGTATTCAAGTATTGGTCTAGCAAATGTTTTGTATGCTCTAGTTAGCAGTGTGATATTACCAGAGAAAAGGCTATGTAGGATTAGGTTAACAACTCTTAATGCCTTTTTGGCTATGTGCTCTAGCACTTAGATCATTAGACATAACCTTGACCTGGATGACTGAGAATCTCCACAGATTTTTAGCTACACAATTTGGGATGAACACCCTTTGAATGGTGTGGGAGTAGGAATGGATTTCCAAAGAAAAAAAATGCAGACTATGGGAACCAGAAGCATTAATCAGGTGACTCTAAGAACACAGATAACCATCCAAGTGCTTCAACAACCCTCTAAAACAGTGGTGGGATTCAATTTTTTTTACTACCAGTTCTGTGGGCATGGCTTGGTGGGCATGGCAGGGGAAAGACACTGTAAAATCTCCAGTCAGAAGTGGTATTTGCTGGTTCTCCAAACTACTTAAAATTTCTGCTACCGGTTTTCCACAACTTGTTAGAACCTGCTGAATATCACCTCTACTCTAAAAGGATGCAAATTACTAGCTGTCTGCAAGAAATATAAATCCTTCCATTTCCTACTATCCTGTCAGAGCTGAAGAAGCTTCTTGGATGACAAGCAAAATGTCTTCAAAGAAAAACAAGGAAATCCAGTTGCCTCCTGAAAAACCATTTTTGGGAAAACCAGTTGCAGGTTGATTATATCCAAAATATTATATCCCTTGAAAACACATTGAATATCATATTTTAACTCTATACAGTTAAAAAGTTTTAAGTTCTATATAACATGTAAATAAATGCATTTTAGTAATTAATATATGAGATCCCATTTGTTTATAAATAAATAAATAAATATGAGGTCCCATTTCAATATGATATATATAAGCTACTCCTTATTTATGAGCATCATTTTGACTTCTACCCATCCTCAATAGTCCTTGCACAGTATTTCTCAATCTTGTTGCATGGACTTCAACTCCCAGAATTCCTCAGCCAGCATGAGAATTGATAGGGTTGAGAATCCCTTCCCTACCATAGTGACACAGTCTGTTAAATGAGGGGAACATATATGAGACATTACTATGTAAAGCAACAGAAGTAAGTTTAATGCTTTTGTTCGCAATATTTTCCTTTTTCTTCAATTCAATGAGTTGAATCATTAATCATTATTGCTTATATCAACCATGTTTTCAAAATGATGGAACATCCAGGAAAGAAATAATTGGAGGTTTATGTATTATAATCATCTTGCTATTTGTATTTTTTAAAAAATGTTAAAAAGAACAGAAACAATTAACTATTTTTTGCAATCTTTCACAGATTTTTTTATTCTTTTCAACTCAACAGAATGTTAGACAGATATTATAAAATGCATTCATGATTCTGTCAGCAGGATAAGATAGAACAGAATTGGATTGGACTATATTTGATAGTAAGACAAACTGACAGAGAAATTACTGAAATCAAAAATGGGAGGGGAAAAAATTCTTCCAGTTCATTTCTATGGGAAGATACAGTCCAGAATGCAGCCGCACGGATGATTATGGGCGCCCCCAAGGACACCCACATAACACCACTTCTCCGCAGACTGCACTGGCTTCCTGTGGCCTTCCGGATTCGATTCAAGGTGGTACTATTAGTATTTAAAGTGCTCCATGGCTCGGGACCTGGCTACTTACGGGACCGCCTTCTGCCACAAACAACCTCCCGCCGCCCAGTACGCTCCCACAGGGTCGCCCTGCTTGGGATACCGCCACCTGATCGTTGTCAGCTGGCGACCCCGAGATTACGTGCTTTCTCTGTGGGAGCCCCCTCCCTTTGGAACTATCTCCCCCCGGAGATACGAGACACATCGGACATCCTAACCTTCCGGCGTGCAGTCAAGACCTTACTTTTTAAGCAGGCCGGCCTAGCCAATTAAAGGTTTTCTGAGATTTTTAAATTTTAGATTCAAATAAGACTTTTAATTCTATTTGATGGGACTCAATCATTTACTTACTTACTTATTTTACTCATTTATCCTATTTTCATCTATCTATATTCAATTCTGAGTTAATTACTGTTACTGTTGACTGTATCTTTATATGTTTAGACTGTACACCGCCCCGAGTCCCTTTTGGGAGAGGGAGCGGTATAAAAATACGATAAATAAATAAATAAAAAATAAATTATGAACAGTTGCAACTGTTCCACTTTGCCCCATCCTAACATTCCTGCTTATGTTACCAAAGCAGCATATATTAATAAAGGACTTGAAAGAATTCAATAAATTACACTATGGATGCCTTCTGATCTTTTATATACATGTATGTAATCTTACATGGTAATCTGGAAAGAGTTTGATCCTGTTAAGCTTGAGGAAGTACACAAGAATTCTTGAAGTTATTAGTGCAGCAACCGTTGTATTAGATGCATGCCTTTCCTGCCCTTAGAGGGGATGTGAAATAGGGTTCAGCAGTGATTAATTCCTTTTTGGTTAGGGGACAGGCCCACCTCTTCTTAAAGAGATGGTAGTGTGTCCTTTCCCAATGGAGGCATCACTTGATTCAACTAGTGTGCACAATTTTTGCCAAGTTGCCAATCTTCCCTTTGTAGGAAAAGTTGCGGAGAAGGTCCAGAGAACTCAATGAAATGGATTATTTGGTACCCTTTCAACTGGAATTTGGATTTGGGTATGGAACCAAAATGGCATTAACTAGACTCCTAGTTAGTATTTGGCAGGAATGGGATAGTTTAATGTACTGTATATATCCATCCTTGCTTTTCTTGACTTCTCACAGTTTTGATACTATTTATCATGATATCCTTCTGGGAGTTGAAGTGGGACAGTGGCATTGTGTAGTGCTAGTTGTCCTATTTCCTCTGGGTTGATTATGTCAGGTTTAATCTAGAGATGGCACAATGAAATCCATTGACTTCATTTGTTTTGACAAAATCTCATCAGTCCAAACCTAAACTACTAATCTATTAGATATATAATAAGAGATTCCAGGGTCTGGCTATCCTGACCCTCTTTCCTTCCACCTCCATCCTGGTTGAGAAGTACAGTGTTTTCATCTGGTCCTCTTTCTGGGAAAGTTCTGCATTTCCAAAACTCTTCCCCAGTACTCCTGCAAGCACACATTCCATCACATGTTCCAATCAATATTGATGGGGTTCCACAAGACTCACTTATTTTCCCTCATTTTAACATCTACATGAAAGTGCCAGGTGAGGTTATGCAACCATTTGAAGCAGTATGCTGATGATACCCAGTGTTATATCTCCACCACAGATGCCTGTGTAGATGTTTTGTCCCAATGCTGGATGCTGTCCAAGAAGCACTGAGTGGTTTTAGATGTTTGGACCTTTTAGTGCCAACAATCTTCCATCTTTGGTTGTGGATGAAGTGGCACTTTCTCAGGAGATGTAATATGCAGCAGTGGTGGAATTCAAATTTTTTTACTACCGGTTCTGTGGGCATGGCTTGTTTGGTGGGCACGGCTTGGTAGTCATGTGACTGGGTGGGCATGTCTTAGGGGATCATGTTACTGGGTGAGCATGGCTTGATCATGTGATGGGGTGAGCGTGGCTTTGGGGAATCATGTGACTGGTGGGTGTGGCCAACTCAATGTCACTCATGTCAAGAGGTACCTCCCATTCCAGCCATTCCTTGTCACATCAAGCTTCAACACATCTACAGTTCTGTAAAAATGTTGTTCAGCTTTTTTTGACTTATTACCTACATACTATAGATGTACTTTCATGGACCACTGAAAGGAGGAAATAGGTCACATGCTTTGCCCAAGACTGTGATAGGCAACAGGCTTTTAAGGGCTGCCAGAAAGAAGGGGGGGGGGGGGTTAATGTATTTTCCAAAGCACCAGAAAGCAAACAAGAAGCAATGGATAGAAACTAATCATGGAGAGAAGCAACCTAAAAGTAAGGAAAATTTTCCTGATAGTGAGAACAATTAACCAGTGGAACTGCTTGTCTCCAGAAGTTCTGGGTGCTCAATCATTGAAACTTTTTAAGAAAAGACTGGACAGCCATTCCTCTGAAATGATATAGGGTTCCCCCAAGGTCCCTTAAATATTTATTCTATTATTCTGACACTTCTCCTAGGACCTCTACTTAGATTTATTTCATAATTTCACATATAAAATAGCCTTTCATGTAATACAACCTGCATATTGTTCGAAACAGTAATTATTATGGCTGATATTTGACAGCAAGCCTAAAAGTCAAAGATCACAAGAGTGCTTCTTTTTCTGTATGTATACAAAACATTACATACCAGGAATAGCATATTAAACTGGACTTATGCAACCTGATGTACAAAATAAACACACACGTATTTATGCTCTGGACTATAGACATGGAATGCATGTAAATCCCTGAAAAATATGTGGTAACACCGGGCAAAAGAAAGGCAGTAAAATCACTCTAGGTGTAGGGACAGTGTAAAATATTAACGCATGATAAATAATGGAACAATTAAAAATAATAGCAGAGAATTTTTTTCTCTCTCTCTCCCTTCCTTCCTATTTCTCTTTCTTTCTTTCTTTCTTTCTTTCTTTCTTTCTTTCTTTCTTTCTTTCTTTCTTTCTTTCTTTCTTTCTTTCTTTCTTTCTTTCTTTCTTTCTCTTTCGTTTTTTTCTTTTTCTTTCTTTTCTCTCTCTCTCTCATTCTCTCTCTCTCTTACAAACACACACATACCACTCTCTCTCTCTCTCCCTTCCTATTTCCGGTGAAATGCACTGCAGCTGCCACATGGTAGGGAGAGCTGGGAAAGTGCCACATGAGATAGAGCCACACCAGTTTAGCCAGCCAGCTGAGCCCAAGGATGGTGGAGAAGGCACAGCAAGGTCCGGGGATGGTAGGGAAGGCACGGCAAGGTCTGGTGACAGTGAGGAGGACCCAGCAAGCTCCAGAGATGGTATGAGAGAGGCTACCTGTGAGCAGGAAGATCAAGGCTGATCAGTTGGGGTGCAGGCACCATGTGGGAAGGCTAGAATGGCAAGCCATGAGAACCCAGCATGCTGCATAGGAAGGGAGAAGTGACTGGACGGGGTGAGCGGCAGGCAGGTGGGTGGGGCAAGCAGTGTGAGCGAGCATCAGGTAGCGGGGCAAGCAAGCGAGCAGATCCAGACAACCAGGTTGAGGGCATAGCCATCCAGAAGTCACTACCAGTTCAGCGATCCATGCCAAATCACCACTACCAGTTTCCTGAACCGGTGCAAACTAATTGAATACCACCTCTGGTATGCAACCTAGCAATGGACCTGAGACCATGAGTGTGTGACCAGAAGTACCTCTCCCAGGTATGTTATTGATTAATGATACCTTTCTTTTGACTGCTATGTATTTTCAATTTGTAATTGTCATTTTTTTTTATTTTTACTTTTAGTATTATCCACAACCTAAAGTTATTTGTTAATATGAATATCTATATAAATTGATGAAAGAAAGAAATGTGTGTATTTAATCTATATACTTTGGCAAAATACTCCATGAATCAATTTTGTTTTTTTTTAAATAAGAATAGTTTTTCTAGTCAAGTACCAACATTAAATCCCTGAATAGAAATGTTTTAAAATTATATTTATTTTTACAGATTTGGGTCTAAATCATTTTGAAGTTTGTTCTGGGGGTGTTGTGGTAACAATCTCAGAGGACAACATTAAATGATAACATGGTACTTTGATAACTTCTCAAGGAGCCATCTTAGTGATTAATACCCAATAGTAGTATGGTTGAAACTACAACAAGAATTGCTATTCTATATGCAGTTTGAAAAAATCCAGAGGTATGCTTAAATTCATGTCCATTAAAACATAAAAATCTATTATTTAATCACAGCAATATTTTAGGTGGATATATCATATTTCTACACTGGAGTGTATCTCTGCAGGGAGTTCTCTATAATGACAGCACTTTAGAGGTTAATGGCATTCACTGTTCTACTAATCTATCCAATGATTAGCACTGAATTTGATTTGGAGCCACTTATAGTTGAAAAAATATCAATCTAGTCTTTGCAGTTGAAATCTATGTTAACAGATGATGATATATTATTAACATACTCCTAAAAAGAAAAGCATTCATTCTTTTTAGGAGAACATTACAAACTGCTAATGCTAATTCCTTAAAAATTCCTTTTAAAACTACACAATTGTAAAATAAAATATATTTACCTGAAAGTTATTAATACCAATACATAATAAATTACCTCCCTTATAATGGTAGGTATTAAGATTATAAACTTAGATTCTCTGAAGTATTTATGGAATCTTTTGCTAGTTTGTTGCTGTTTCTAAGCTAGTACTAAAAACAAATGTTTTAATGCAAATCATAGATTGGAGCATGGACTTGCATTACAAGCAATATTTGCTTAGCAGGGCAAGCCATTAACCAGGTTTTCTGTTTAGCTGTAGATGGAATTAAAATTCAAACCTTAATAACATAGCACCTCGAATAATAGCACTTAGTTTGACTTGTTCAATAATCATTTTCCAAAGAGAAAGTTCATGAACATTTAATGTTTTATTAATTTTAAATTTGTTCTTCTGTTTAGTTTAAGGAAGGCATTAAAACCTTCTCAGGATTTCCATGGTTGTACAAAAGTCAACCGAAGGAAATACAGGCCAATAAACTGGACAGGACACATTCATTTCAGTAACAGCAATTGCTATAATTCTTGAGCTGAAATGAATGGAATAACTGTAGAGATATGCAGATTACCATCAATTCATCAAAAACAAACCTACATATAATCAGACATTATTCCCTTCTGGATCAATTTCTCAATTCATCCATTAAAAAGAAACATGGCAATTCCATAATTGATATCATACACCTTTTACAGTGGATACATTTTTCATATTCCATGCCAATTTTTCAATAAAATGTGCCCCCATGTATACCTCTTTGCCTATGCATTTATCCAATTTTCCAGTCATTTTCACAAGTATATGCTGATTTTAAGGCAACATTTGCAAATGAATAAAATTTGCATGAATATTAATAGATAGCATTTACTTCTGCTGAAAGTTTTGCAATGGAATTATGGCATTTTAAATTTCAAAACAGAACAAAATTTGTGATTTCCCTTAGACAATGGAACTTCATAGAGCTTTCCATTTTTACTGATATGTACTGTAGCTTCTTTCATCTTGGACCAAATTAAATTATTAATAACAAAATTGCTTAATGTCAACTAACTCTGTTCCATGGTAGCAATTAATCATAACATAATTTTCCAGACAGACAGAAGCATCAGTTGTTATAGAGCAATTAAGATACTGTAGATCAGGGGCGCCAAACTCGCATCATCATGGCAGTGTCATGTGACATATTGGGACTTCCCCCCCCCCTTTGCTAAACTGGGCAAGGGTATAGCCAGTGCATGATGCATCCAGCACATGGGCTGTGAGTTTGATAGCCCTGCTGTAGATAGAAGACTAGAAGGTCATCCCCCTAGTTCTTTAACAATGATTTTGGAAATTGATAATACGTTTTTTTTCTTCCTTTCTGGAATATGTATGAGTAATCAATTAATATTGAAATAGGCAACACTGAACTCTTAATATCCTATTACTTGTCTTAAAAAGAGAGAAAATTACCTTTCTAGCTTTCACTGTATTGATCCTGTAATTTTAATTTGCATAAATAGTTGTAAATCTAATCATCATAAATAGGAAGTAACTAAATTGTACTCCTAAATTTCATCCTGTTTAGTATTACCCTTGAAAACAGCTCAGAAGTACTCTAGATAATCTGCTGAAGATACAGAACATGTAATTCCCCTATTAAAACAGCCCCTCTGTTCTGCTGCCTGACATCATGCAAAGTATTAGTTATGATTTATGAAACCCTGCACAGTTAAGATTAGACTATCACATTTTCCTCTTACAAAACTGCTTTAATATCATCAGGAGATATTAGTTCCCCCTCTCAGAGAAATCCATCACAATGAGTTATCAGTAAACAATTGCCATGTTGGTTTCTATGGCAACTTTATCACTTTGAAGAAGTTGGAAAATGGTGCACGCACACAAACACCCACACCCACACACATTTCCAAATATGTAGTATGGCTTAACATAATTTTTATCACTTGTTTTATGCTCTCCATTCTACTGTCCCATTTCATCTCTTATTTAATCACTAATGTAATAAATTATTTTCTTTCAGTTTGAAGTCAGGTTTTCTGAAGTTTCAGACAATTCTAAAATCAGCTTCTCTCCCTCACTGCCTTGGCTTTTGCATTTCCCTTATCCAATTATATACAAGAAAAAGCAAGAACTCCCTTACTTCCAGGAAAGAGAGATTAAGGAAAGGTGGAAGAAACCTACTAATAAAATAGAAGAATGCATAGCAGTGCTCTTATGGGGTGATTTTTTGTTGTTGTTGCCTAAGAGCAACAAAACCATTAGGATGCAGGAGCAAATGGTAGGGATTAAATTAAGGATTGGGAGTAGCATTTTTAGATATTTAAAAGATGCTGCTTTTGTAGTAAAGTAGACAAAGAAAAAACATGCAATTTACTGAGTG
Source organism: Bungarus multicinctus (assembly GCA_023653725.1). Lineage (NCBI taxonomy): Eukaryota > Metazoa > Chordata > Lepidosauria > Squamata > Elapidae > Bungarus > Bungarus multicinctus. Next base: position 44,108,387 of record CM042848.1, read on the forward strand.
ACACAAAGTGAAAGTGGATTAATAATTATGAAAATATAAGATCAAGAGAATCTTGGTCCAAGAGGAAAGGGCAAAATCAACATAAAATATAATATAAAGACTGGACCCAAGTAAATAACACTTAAGTCAATGAGACTTTATATTCTACATGAGAATGGATAATTAAGATTTTTAACTGGGAGGATGCAATAAAAAGTAATAATAAGGAAACCTCTTGAAAGAAATGGGTGGGAGGGAAAACAACAATAAATGCCGCCTATGCGACAATCTAGCCCACCCTGCCTACTTAAATGCAAACAAAAGCCTAGCTGATATGGTTAAAAATTCAGATACATCTTTTATCTATATTCATCATGTTCTCCTAAGCTAAACAAACTGAGTACCCTACCTGACAGAGTTGAAAGCATAGAATCATTCATTCACTCAATAGAAGAACTCTTAGCAACACATTTTGAAACAACTAAACAAGCTAGCCTAATCTCTCTTGAAAAAAAAAATACAGCACAGATAAGTGAGTACCTATCAGCTCAAAATCAAATCCCACAACTACCACAGTCACTACCTCAACTACAATCACAACTACAACCAAAAATAACCACCAAACCACAGTCACAAACAATTACTATCCCTTCAAATAATTCCACAAATAACATTGCTTTACTCATCAAAAACATCATGGAATGTGAACAGAAACGTCCAAATGCCATCTTATTTGGTCTCGAAGACACCAACGAATCAGACGACATCACCAAAGTTCGCGATATCATAAGCAACTCAAATACAACAAACATCTCTCCTAAAGATATCATTGAAATAACAAGAGATGGCCCTGGGTACAAGTATGACAGCTCTGTAGCCCCAAGATTTTGTAGAGTTGTATGCAAAAATGAGTCCAGCAAACGCATATTCATTCATACAATAAACGCCATTGCAAAAACCAATCCCAACCACAAAAAACTATGCTCAGTGTTAGGTTTCTTTAAGAACCTGAACTATATTGGTTTACCATATATGGATGCAAGTCATAATGACTAAGCACTTTAACTGAAGCCAAGATAATGATTGGCTACAGGAAGCAGGATTACTATATAGCAAGAAGCCAGAAAGCACATTGTGGTTGCTTGTTGTTGCTTATGGTTACTGTGGCTGCTACTGGATGCTTCTCTGCTACTATGCTGCTTCTTCTACTAGGCTACTCAGCAGTATCTTCATCACTCTACAACTATATCTCTCCATCCCTACATCTAAAAAACATTCTAGTTACCCAGGAGCTTGCTATTCCTGAGACCATTGTCTGTGAATTGTCCTTAAATATCACATTTTGGTTCTTACTATATTACAGAGCCCCTGATAATGACATCGAACATGCAAACAAGCTAAATACACTACTAACATGGGCAGAATCCTGCCCACACGATTTTATCTTTCTTGGTGACTTCAATCTACCTCATATTAACTGGACCCTTAACGAATGTACAACTGAATCCACACAATGCAACCTGCTACAATGCAGTAACAAATCTGGGACTAGAACAACTAGTAACCAACAAGAATGACTGTAGTTTTGGGGACTTAGATATCAAACCCTTGTCATGGACAGATCATTCTCTTCTTAGACTTGACTTCTGTACCACCACCACCGCACCACAGGGAGGCAGAGCCATGTGGATGGTTCCACCCCAGGCGCCTGATGGACCCTGAGCAGTTCCAGAGGGAGCTTGGGCCATTTCCTGAGACTCTGGCTCATAACTCACCTGAAGACTTGGTGGCCACCTGGGATAGGTTGGCTGCCGAGGCTCTGGACCAAGTTGTGCCTTTGCGACCTCTGACCCGGCACAGATCCCATCCAACTCCGTGGTTTACGGAGGAGCTGCAAAAGATGAAGTGCCGGAAAAGATGTCTGGAGAGTGTTTGGAGGGCTAGCCACGCCGAGTCCGACTGAACACAGGTGAGGTCCTATATTAGGACCTATCTTGTGGTGATAGAGGCGGCGAAGCGTTTGCATTTCTACGCCCTTATTGCATCGGCAGAAAATCGACCTGCCGCTCTGTTTAGAGTGACCCGCTCCCTGCTTGAGCCGTGAGCGCGGGAGGACCTCTTGCAGGGCAGAGGAGTTTTCCCAATTTCTGCATGACAAAATTGCTCAGATTTGGGGCGGGCTGGACTCCAATTGGGTGGTCCCAGAAGAGGTGTCCGAGGCAAGTCTTGAGACTATTATCTGGGAAGAGTTTGACCCTGTGACCGCTGAGGGTGTAGACAGGTTGCTGGGGGGGCTGAATACCACCACATGTTTGTTGGACCTGTGTCCCTCCTGGTTGGTTTCGACCGCCAGGGAGGTGACACGAGGCTGGCTCCAGGGGATTATCAACACTTCGTTGAGAGAGGGGTCGCTCCCTACTGCCCTGAAAATGGTGGTGGTGCGGCCCTTCCTCAAACCCGGCTGTTTTAAATAACTATCGTCCAGTCTCCAACCTTCCTTTTCTAGCGAAGGTTGTTGAGAGTGTGGTGGCATGTCAGCTCTCTCAGTACCTGGAGGAAGCGACTTACTTCGATCCTTTCCAATCGGGCTTCAGGCCCGGGCATAGTACCGAAACAGCATTGGTCGCGTTGGTTGATGATCTCTGGAGGGCCCGTGACAGGGGGTATTCCTCTGTCCTGGTCCTGTTAGATCTCTCAGCGGCTTTTGATACTATCGACCATAGTATCTTATTGCGGCAGTTGGAGGGGTTGGGGATTGGAGAAACTGTCCTGCAATGATTCTCCTCCTTCCTCTCCAACCACTCGCAATTTGTGTTGATGGGGGGGGAGAGGTCCACCTCTAGGCCCCTCATTTGTGGGGTGCCTCAGGGGTCGGTCCTCTCCCCTCTTTTGTTCAACATTTATGTGAAGCCGCTGGGGGAGATCATCCGTGGTTTTGGGGTGTGGTGTCATCTGTATGAAGATGATACCCAGCTTTACATCTCCATCCCAAGCCACCCCAATGATGCTGTGGAGGCTATGTTCCGGTGCCTGGAGGCCGTGCGGATTTGGATGGGCGGGAACAGGCTCTGGCTCATCCCTTCCAAGACTGAGTGGCTGTGGTTTCCGGCACCCCAATATAGTCAGCTGACTCCGTCGCTGGCTATTGGGGGAGAGATCTTACCCCCCACAGAGAGGGCTCGCAATTTGGGCGTCCTCCTGGATGCACGGCTGTCTTTAGAAGATCATATTACGGCCGTATCCAGGGGGGCTTTTTATCAGGTTCGCCTGATTCACCAGTTGCGGCCCTTTCTGGATCGGGACGCTTTACGTATGGTCACTCATGCCCTTGTCACCTCTCGCCTGGATTACTGTAACACTCTCTACATGGGGCTCCCTGCGGGAGCACCCGGAGACTCCAACTGGTACAAAATGCGGCCGCGCGGGTGGTTATGGGGGCGTCACGAAGCTCCCATGTGACACCTCTCCTGCGCGAGCTGCATTGGCTGCCGGTGCTTTTCCAGGTTCGCTTTAAGGTTCTGGTTTTGACCTTTAAAGCGATCCATGACATTGGACCAGGTTATCTGCAGGACCGCGTTCTACCGGTAATCTCCCACTGACCTGTATGTTCCCACAGGGAGGGCCTTCTTCGGGTGCCGTCGGCTTCTATGTGTCTCCTGGCAGCCCCTAGGCGTAGAGCCTTCTCTGTGGGGGCCTCCCCTCTGGAATGGTCTGCCTCTGGAAATACGCAATAATATGGACCTGAGAGCTTTCAGACGTGCATTAAAAACTTGGCTTTTCGAGCAGGCCTGCCTAGGCTGAAATGAGATTTTTAATTTAGTATTTGTGTTTTAATCGGGATTTTAAAATTCGGGTTTTAATAACTTATTGGGGGAGGGTATAATTTTAGACAGCCTAAAATATTTAATTTATTTTTAACTTTTATAAATTGTAATAAAGTTTTATGGTTGACTGTGCACTGCCCTGAGTCCTCCGGGAGAAGGGCAGTATATAAATATAATAATAAATAAATAAATAAACAACACTAGACTTAACAACTACCTCAATCTCATGGAATACAAATTAAAGAATCCTTTTCCAACAGTGACCATAACATGATTGACTTTTGTCTCAACATACATCCACACAAAAATCATCCTAATGACGGGATCCCCAATTATAACTTCAAAAAAGGCAACTATGCACTTATAAACAATGGTCTCTCAACCCTTGATTGGCAATTTCTATTCACTGGATGCAATACTATAGAAGACCATTACAACATATTTTTACTTGAAGTCAAAAGACTCATCAAACTATATGTAGCAATAACAACTCCCAAAACCAGAAAAAGCAAATTACCCATAACAATAGGGAAGCTTCAATCCAAAAAGAAATCACTTTGACAGAAAAACACAAATCTGGTCACGTTGCCAACTTCAAAAGCCAATACAAAAATTTATGCCACCAGGTAAAAACTGAATGCACCAATTATCACATTAATCAAGAAGAAAACCTTCTATGCACCATTTCCACCCATGCTTTCTACAATTTTGTAAACAACAAACTCAAAGACTCAAGGTCCATCCCACCCCTGAAAGGACCTAATGGTAAAGACTTCAACGATGACACTATTAAAGCCAAGCTCTTTAACACGTTATTTGGCTCAGTATTTGTAAACAGCAATGGATCATGCCCAGTATTTCCTAGTCGAACCACAGACAACTACAATGATCTAATACATATCTATTTTACAGAAGACAATGTTGAAAAAGCACTACGCAATCTAAAACCATCTCTATCTATTGGACTGGACAGAATATGTGCCTATTTCTTAAAAAAGCTATCCACTGCCATAGCAGAACCACTAAGCATAATCTTTGAAAAATCTTTCAGGACCAGCTCCTTGCCAAAACTATGGTCACAAACCACGGTCATCCCCATCTTCAAAAAGGGAGACCCCAGCCTAGTTGAAAATTACAGACCAATCTCCTTATGCTGCGTCACCTGTAAAGCCATGGAATCAATTATTAACAAATCCATCATCATCCGCTTAGAAACAAACAACCTACTCTCTAATAAACAATTTGATTTCAGGAAAAAACTATCAAGTAATCTGCAACTCTTACACTGCAAAAACATATGGACTACACATCTCGATCAGGGCAAAGCAATAGACACAATCTACATAGACTTCTGTAAAGCCTTTGATTCAGTGATACATGACAAACTACTCCTAAAACTAAAATCTTATTGTATCTCTGGATAACTGCATAACTCGATAGAAGCATTCCTGTCAAACAGACAAAAAATGGTCAAAATTGGGAGCATCCTATCAAATTCTATACCTGTCCCCCAAGGCAGTGTTCTAGGACCAACTCTTTTCATACTCTACATAAATGACCTCTGTGATCATATGAAGAGCAACTGTGTTCTCTTTGCTGATGATGTAAAGCTATTCAATACCACAGACAATACTGCCACCCTTCAAAAAAATCTTGATTATGTATCAGAATGGTCAAACAAATGGCAACTTCAAATCTCAACAAATAAATGCTCTGTCCTACATATTGGCAAAAAAAATCAGAAAATAAAATACAGCCTGAATAGTCAAGACATTGTTGATGACCCAAACTCTGTCAAGGACCTTGGAGTACTCATCTCAAATGATCTAAGTGCTAGAGCCCACTGTAACTACATAGCCAAAAAGGCATTAAGAGTTGTTAATCTAACCTTACATAGCTTTTTCTCTGGTAATATTACACTAATAACTAGAGCATGCAAAACATTTGCTAGACCAATACTCAAATACAGCTCATCAGTCTGGAACCCACATTATGTATGTGATATTAACACAGTTGAGAAAGTCCAGAAATATTTCACAAGAAGAGTTCTCCGCTCCTCTACTCATTGCAGAATACCTTATGCCACCAGGCTTGAAATTCTAGACCTACAAAACCTAGAACTACGCCACCTTCGGTCCGATCTAAGTATAGTATATAAAATCATACATTGCAATGTCCTACCTGTCAATGAATACTTCAGCTTCAACCAACAGAAGAGCAAACAATAAATACAATAAATTAAAACTCAAGGTTAATCTCATCAAACCTGATTGCAGGAAATACGACTTCAGCAACAGAGTGGTCAATGCCTGGAATACTCTACCTGACTCTATTTTATTACACTTTTATACCTGACTCTGTGGTTTCTTCCCCAACCCCAAAAACTTTAACCTTAGACTGTCTACTATTGACCTCACCCCTTTCCTAAGAGGTCTGTAGGGGGCATGCATAAGCACATCGACGTGCCTACCGTCCCTGTCCTTTTGTTTCTTTTTTTTTTTCTTATATGTATCCATGTATTCATAACTATGTTTTTACTTATACCTATTATCTTGTAAGCAATTGACAAATTGACAAATAAATAAATAAATATTGGCAATTTAAGCATCCTTGGGCACTCTCATATAAGTTCATCTGAAATAATTTTGCCAGAGTAGAATATCATTTACAGCCTTTACTCTTTATGCATATTATTTAAAAAAATCAGCATTAATAACAATGCAAAAATTCTTGAGATAAAAATGGAAGAGAAAAACAAATAACTTGGATGACAGAATACTTCATTCTTGCATTAATAACTTTCAGGTAAAAAAAGGTACAATCAGACTAGCCAAGGTATTGATAACATGAACTGTCCAATTTAATGGCTGAACAGTTCTGAAAAGAGCCTTCTGAGTCCCACCTGGAAGAGTGATTCATCGTTTGCTAAAATGTCAATTAAGACTGAAGAGCCTTCATGTGTAAAATTATTTTTCATTTATCATAACTTTCTGAATCAACTTTCATTTTTATGAAAAATTGAAGAGTTCGTGCCTAGGAGTCATACATATATTATGCTCATAAGAATTTTCTAAAAGACAAAATGGAATTAAAATTGACTGGTGGCCATATTTGCAAATCCAAAATAAATATAAAAAAAGATTTGAAAGATTTTGGATTTGATAAAGGGCAAAATCAACTAGACAAAATTTTAATGGGACCAGAACAAAATTTATATCCAAAATATATAAATAGATTTTAAAATGGAAGAGGAAACAGTGAAAGGTACAATGATACCATGGGCCCAAAATTTGGATACAATATAGAATTAGGTGAATGACAGAAAATATGGAGTGTAAATTATAAATTAACTATATCCTCATCATACAAAGAAAATATATATAAAATGTTTTATAGATGGTACTTAGCACCAACGAGATTGGCAAGAATTTATCCCAACACGAGTCCAAAATGCTGGAAATGTAAGAAGGTTGATGGTACATTTTATCATATGTGGTGGCAATGCCCTGAGAGTAAGACATTTTGGATTCTAATTAAAAACTGGCTACAAGAGATTACTGGTTACCAGACTGAGCTCAGACCGGAAACCTTCCTTTTAGGAATTATTAAAGATAGAATACCAAAAGAAATAAAATATCTATTGTTACATATCACAACAGCCACCAGAATACCCTTTGCACAGGTGTGGAAAACTACCAATATTCCTAAAGAAGAACTGATATTACAGAAAGTAACAGAAAGTGCCGAAATGAATATGTTAATGTTGAAATTGAAAGAAAGAGATACTTCTGAATATTCCCTAATCTGGAACAAATGGTATGACTGGTTAGCAAACAGAACTAAAAAATAAGACAAGAAACTTAACTGTAAGAAGCCTTAATAACATAAAATTGTAAATTTGTAAATTATGTACAAATATAGGAATAACGATTATAGTTAAATTTATGAATTAATATTAAATAAATATAAATACAATGTATTAAGATATTTATGATAAGAACGTGTATAGATGTCAAGAATGTTGTTGAAACTATGATGTTTTATGTTGAAAATTAGAAACTTAATAAAAACATATTTTAAAAAAAGAATTTCCTAAAAGACGTCATCAAAAACACAAAGATAGAACAGGAGATGAAGCAAATGGACTCCTCCCTTCAGTAGAATATTACTGTTCTACTTCTGAAATATGTGATAGGTTCCTAACTCTAGCTACTTATCTGCTACCTGCCCATTTTTATAACAATAAACTGCTTTACATATACAGAGGGAAATGTGTGACTTTTGCATCTAGTGGCAGGAAATTGCCAAAATATTACTGTTGTTCTTGCAAGCCTAATCAAATAGCTAAGATATATATCTGAATCTATGATTCTGAATTTTGACAAACTAGATTTCCCAAGAAGGGGAACCACTCTACAATTTCATTATTTTTATGGGATGGGACCAGGGGTGGGATTCAAATTTTTTAACAACCAGTTCTGTGGGCATGGCTTAGTTGGTTGGTGTGGCTTGGTGGTCAAGTTATTGGCTGGGCATGCCCAACTCAACTCATAATATGATATATCACTCATATTAAGGCATGCATCTCTTCGCCTGGCCTCTCATGACTGTGGGGATGTTGCAACAGTTATAAGTGTGAAAAATGGTCATAAGTCACTTTTTTCAATGCCATTGTAACTTTGAATGGTCACTCCACACAAGCAAATTACCAGCAAAGGAGGGAAAAAACTCAAGAGAAGTTCCTGAGACAGGAAGTCTAATCCTGCCATGAATGTAATAAGGGTTAATGGAGAGGCAGTTTCTGTAAGCAACACCAGAAGTTTCCTTCCTGCCTTCCTTACAGGATTAGGCCAGTAATTTCTTCTAACAACCGGTTCTCCGAACTGCTTAGAATGTTGAAAACCAATTCTAGCGAATAAGTGCAAACTGGTAGAATCCCACCCCTGGATGGCACACAATCAGCTAGATATTCAAGCTGCCATTTTTATCCACCTATTGAGTTTTTCCCAAGGATCTAAGGTAAGCAGATGATGATGATGGCTGCTGCTTATTATTATTTTAAATGTAGAAGTATCCTGAGCCCAAACGTCTCTGAGAAACTTGCATTTTTAAAAAAATAAGGAATACTAAAATATGAAAAGATCATGTTTAATCTGGAATAAAGAAAGAAAACATATAATAAAATAAATAAAACAAGGACTGAGCTACTCCTATATCCCAACATTTTCTGAAATTTTGAGAACATCATCAGAGTACAAGCCATACAGGTATCTGCTGTTTTAGGGCAGGCCTCTTCTCTGTGGTATGCTTCCTAGCAATAGTACTTAGGCTTATATATTGCTTCACAGTGAGCCTCCTTAGAGCCTTCTCTAAGGAGCTTACAGGGTCAACATATTGCCCCCAACAATCTGGGTCCTTATTTTACTGACCTCGGAAAGATGGAGGGATGAGTCAATTTTGAGCCTGGTGAGATTTGAACAAATTGCAGGTAGCCAGTAGTAGGCAGAACTAGCCTGCTGTACTGCATTCTAACCACTGTGCCACCGCAGCTCATATAAGAGTATGCCCACATTACTCACCAATATCAAACAGATAAGTATTATCCCATCCACGACTAAAAATAAGAAGCCCACAGTTACAGGAATTGAATATATTCAGAGCCACTCATTCTTATCAGAATTCAGCTGGACTCTATTCCTCCCATCCAGATATGAATAGTCTTCAGATCCTGGGTAGAACACTGAGAACACAACTTGGACAGTCTAATCAAGATGAATAATTGGGATTCATTTGTATAATCAAGATGCTGAATATAATAGAATAGAAACATTATTGATGTAGATATTTGACCAAATAGAATAGAATAGAATTCTTTATTGGCCATGTGTGATTGGACCTACAAGGAATTTGTCTTAGTGCATATGCTCTCAGTGTACATAAAAGAAAAGATACATTCATCAAGAGTCAAGAATCATAAGGTACAACAATAATAGTCATAGGTACAATATGCAATCAAATCATACTAGGAAACAGTCAAATAAATTGTAAGGATACAAGCGACAAAGTTACAGTTATACAGTCACAAGTGGGAAGGGAGGGGTGATAAGAAGTGATGAGAAAATTAATAGTAATAGTAGTGCAGACTTTGTAAATAGTTGGACAGTGTTATTTGTTTAGCAGAATGATGGCATTCGGGGGAAAACTGTTCTTGTGTCTAGTTGTTCTGGTGTGCAGTGCTCTATAGCATTGTTTTGAGGGTAGGAATTGAAACAGCTTATGTCCAGGATGTGAAGAGTCTGTAAATATTTTCACAGCCCACTTTTTGACTCATGCAGTATACAGGTCCTCAATTGAAGGCAGCTTGGTAGGAATTGTTTTTTCTGCAATTCTAATTATCCCCTGAAGTCTGTGTCTGTCCTGTTGGGTTGCAGAACCAACCAGCAGTTTTAGAGGTGCAGATGACAGACTCAATAATTCCTCTGTAGAACTGTATCAGCAACTCCTTGGGCAGTTTGAGCTTTCTGGGTTGGCGCAAAAGGAACATTCTTTGTTGTGCTTTTTTGATGATGTTTTTGATGTTAGGTGTCCATTTTAGGTCTTGTGATACGATAGCACCTAGAAATTTGAAGGTCTTTATTGTTGATACTGTGTTGTCCAGTATTGTAAGAGGTAGTAGTATGAGAGGGTTTCTCTTAAAGTCTACCACCATTTCTACAGTTTTAAGTGTGCACAATTCCATATTGTTCCGGTTACACCATGAGGCAAGTTGTAAAGCCTCCTGTCTGTATGCGACTTCCTCATTGTCTCAAATGAGACCAGTCACTGCTGTATCATTTGCAAACTTCAGTATTTTAACAGATGGATTGTTTGAGATGCAGTCATTGGTATATAGGGAGAAGAGAAGTGGAGAAAGCACACAGATTAGCACATACCTGTGCTAATTGTACAGGTATCAGATGTGATTCTGCCTAGCTCCACCTGCTGCTTCCTGACTGTTGGAATATATATATATATGAGATTCTGCTGAAACGTCGCTATAATAAAAACACAAATATTATGTGGGAAAATACCCAAAGAAACCTAAATACCACACATATAAATACCTGCGAAAACATAAGAAAACACACACACACACACACACACACACACATATATATGCAGGTCTTGGCGTGTTCGGGTCTTTTCCGTGTAAGACTGAGACTATCTTGGCAACGTTTCGATGAGATCTCACTCGCCATCTTCAGGCTGGTGTTTTCGGCTTTGTGCTTGTGTGAGCAAAGCGTGATCTGAACTGCTGTCTACCGTTATATATATTGGTGGGGAGGTTGGCTGTGTTGTCATTTCTTGATTGGTTGATGGAGTTGATGTTTGCAGATTGGCTGGCTTTTTCTTAAGAACATACATGGCTGAGGTATTGGCTGTGTGTCTATCAGCCTCCTGTGTTGTAATGATTTGGGTAATGGGCTGTGTGATGACCTTCTGAATTCTATTGTTTTGATCTCCTGAGTCTTTTGCTGTAATCTCATGGGTCGTAATGACCTGGGTAATGGGCTGTGTGATCACCTTCTGAGTGTTAATGTTTTGACCTCCTGAACACGCCAAGACCTGCATACTTGTACCCATGAAAATCTACGAAAACATAATATCAAAAATATAAAACTAATACAAGTATACAACTAGTTAAAAAGAAAACAATAGGACATGTTTATAATAAGCAATCACCCCTACAGTCAACCTAATCTGATCAATGCATTACATCTTCTTCAAAATAGTTTTTGATATAAAGAATGAAGTCTTACTAGTGATATGCTGGTTCATCTCCTGAAAAAAACTGTAAGATAGTTCTCCTGGATGCACCAGTAGTTTTTAGTTTAGTTTTTAAATAAGAATCTATTTAAGTAGCCCTTTCTGCAGAGTACAGTTTGAAGTCAAAAAGTATTTGTCCATTGTCTACAAAATAGTACACAGACTTTCTTCAAATGAAACCATGGAGTCTGTTTGCTTGAAATGAGCCCTAGAAAAAGCTCTTCTGAGATGTTGAGGCATATAGATCAATATTTTTCCAACTGGAGTGAGGGATTATATGAATTATGTTGAGCCAGTCACTTGAAAGATTTAACATATTTAAACACTGCAACATCATTTTGGACAGCCATGTCAATGACTCTGAAAGTTTTCTTGGTCTTTAGAGCTTGGTCTTGGACTGGGAATTAGATGAAGAATCCATGTTCTGAGATAACACTTGAAGATTGGGAGTTGAAATATAATGCAACTGCTCTTCGAAACACAGTTTGAATAGTCTATTTGGATCCATAGATATGATCTTTAGCCAGAAACTGAATACTTTAATTACAATATAGCTTTGTATAGGGGATATAACCAACTTGGCTCTTATGCTGGAGTTAATCAACTCCCAAAATACATTTCAGAAAAATAGATTGTGTCTGTTCCAGTAAAGGTCATTTATATATCCCCATAGTTCTATGCCATATGTAATCATTGGAACTGTTTTGTGTTATATACCTTTATGGTTGAAATTAGAGCATCCAAAAAGCTATGGTTGGTGCCTTATGGTATTGGCAATCTGTAGCTCTTGAAAAACTCCTTTTAAAATGTGGGACTTAACTTGGTCTATCCATATCCAGGTTCCAAATATATCTAGTCTAGCTTTTCCCTCAAACAACTACTTCGATATTATTGACTTATTGATGTTCAAGTAGTTGAGTGCATATTCTGAGTGAAATCTGTGCAGCAGTCTTTTCATCTCTACCTGGATATATGATGTCAATATATTCATGATACTGGACACCAAACCAAGGAATGACCTTACTCAGACATTTCATGTAGATATTAAACAGAAGAGGTTAAAGCGGCATTAACAAGTCCAGCTCCAACCAGGATATAATAAACAGAAAATAAAATTCACAATGTGAAGGATTTTTTGCACATTCTTAGGAGTTACATGATTCATTCTAGATAACTCCACAACACCATGCCCCAGAAGCCTTAGCTGGACTTGTGTGGTTGGAATCCAACTCTTAATGGACCTGAGAGATTTTATCCATGAGATAGCTTAAATATTCTCCACAACAGCCTTATAGATATTCCTATAGTGTGTTCCTTCCAACAAGACTACGACAGACACAATGAGGATGGAGAAATAACATTCAGCTACTCTTTTTTCCACAAAATAATTTTGAATATGGGCTCTCGCCCAATCATGAGAATGGTACTGAAATTCTCCTTTGGGGGAAAAAACTAAAAGAAATTTCTTTCTCCATCAAAGTATATGAGAATATATTTTTAAAGTTCAGGGGAAATATTCTTATTTTAGAATTTCAGAATTCTAAGTTGGTGTTAGTATAATAGCCTTACACTGGAGGAAGAATTTAATAATTTGATCATTGTCTATAGAAAATATTTTAAGGATTACTGTCTACTCTCTAGTTTCAGCAGCATTAATTTAGAAGTCCAAGATAATGTAGAAATGCTATATAATGCTGTAATCATTTTGTACTGAAGTCTCTTAATCAGCAAGTTCCTCTATAATATACCAAAAATATTTTCATTATGTATTAAGTTGATCACCAGTGATAACTGAAATTAAAGATGATCTGATCTTAAGACACAAAAGTAAGAAAAAATTGTCATGTCAGCTACTCCAATCTGTTCCTTACAACATCAAAAAGCAGCTAAAATGCTTAAGGGGTAAAAAAAGAAAATGCCCCTGCATGAAAATATCTTCTGAAGTTCTAGCAGCATATTTTTATTGCCTTCCATTTTTGTTAAGTTGGGATATTTCTGAAGTTTTAAAATTAAGTTTTACATGTATAATCATAAAATATATTTGGACATTTTTGTGCCCTCATGACAGTTTTTTTCAGATATATCTTAATGGCATCAGTTACTATTATTTTTCTTACCAACACATACACACAGAAATATATTCAACAAATGTTGTCTTGAAATTTGATAAGAAAATAATGACCTGCTTCTAAGTAAGGGGCTAAGAGGTGAAATTCTAGGAGGCTGTTATTTGAGGAATGAAAATTAGCAGATGTTTTCTATTATCACCCACAGCTGAGGTGCTGCAACAGAATTATTTTATCACCAGTCAATAGTTGAAACTGTAATTAGTCACTGCTTGCTTCTGATTATCAAGAAGATGAAATCCACTCTTGTTAGCAATATTAATTTTCATTATTTTGCAATAAAATATTAGGCAAAAGCTAAATACCCTTTTCAGAATATTTTAAACTGAATGCTGTCAGTAGTGGAGAAAAAGATATACATTCAGAATTAAATTACAGGCAATTATGAATCCATGTGAAAAAATGGATCCTACCTTATCTTCTAAACCCCGAACTTGTTAAATGTAGCAGAAAGTGAAAGAAGGATTAGAATAATGATAAAATAAGTTTCTTGATTCTACACAGATGTATTTCTTATCAAAACTTTCTTGCGGGTTCAAGGATTTTTAGAATATGACTGCTAGGCAGAAATTATCTTCCTTTCTTTTTAAAAAAAATCCTATCTAATGAGAGACAATTTGTTTTTTGAAAGGAAAAGAAAAATTCAATGAAATTCTCATGGATAGAGACAAATATTTATGAAATGGCCAAGAATGTGTGTTAATCTTGACATACATTGTATAATTGTCCCCGCAGAGACCTGCAGTCTCTTTGACTCCCCAATCTCCAATTAAAATTTCAAATCCCAATCTTTAAAAAAAGGCTATATCAAGAGAACTCAGATCTAAGTTGGCCTTTTCAGGATGGAAAATATGAACTGCCAAAGAAACACCAATAGTTGTGCCCTCTGGAACATCCAAAAATGAGGTAAATTTAAATACTACACCAAGACTAATAAAATTCCTAGGCACCCTGACCACAAGGAGAAAACTGTGGTAAAAAAGCTTTATAGTGCCAGGTGTATCACTTCTCTTCGTTCTTTTGCGCTCCTTCTAACCCTTCTTGGTTTTGATAAGATTTTTTAAATCACTGTATTGGAATAATAGGGTAAACTGCTTACAAAAGATATGACATATAAAATCAATACATTTAGATAATTTATCATAACTGTTAAAATGTATGGAAACTGGTGTTCAAAATAAGGCTGCCCATTTTTATGGTTAGAAGACTAAGTGGGAAAAGAGAAACAAAAAGGAAGGTTTTCTATACATACTGCTTTGCAGAAGAACAACTCTGCAGTGCAAGATACTGCAATGCTAAAATAAAGAATAGCACACAAGATTAATTTAATCATCTTCAGCAGCAAATTGTTTAAATATTTTATTGATCCATAATATTGCACTTAGAAAATATAAAATATGTAACTCCTATGCATCCTTTCTCCAATAAAATAAATAGGCCTTTTATTTGGTGGGCTGTGGTAAAGAGGTTATTGTCAAGAAGGGCTGCTGGTGGAAAAGAAATAAAATAGATTTTTTTTCTCCACAGCTTAGGGCTGTTTCATTATTCCAGACAAGACTTTGTATTGATCCGCCTCTATTTATTTCTAATTTTGTTGCCTTTGATTGAACTGCGCTCTAAATCTTCTCATGGCATACATGCTGTAAGGATGCAACTTTGCTACAAGAAGTCCAAGGTAGCAATGTTCTCCTTTTATGCTCTAATTTAGTCCGCTTCATTGCAGATTTAGGACTCTCAAAGAGCACTTTAGCACAAAGACTAGCAGTATATTATATAACTTCAATTCTTTAAATAGCAAATGTGACACTAATTACTTTGGATATTTGAACCACCACATAGGCGTGGACCACAAAGGATCCACAGGTTTTCCTTGATCCCTCCCTAATATTTACTATTCCATTGGTTGGCCTTAGAGCTGTGGCCAAAATAAGTTGAAGAATCCTTGCCTTCCAGAAATAGCAAATGGAAGCATATGTGCATTATTTCCTTCTACAACAAAACTCTGCATCCACAAAGGTGGCATTCCAAATTAGCTTCCAAAGTAGGCTGCCATGACTCCTCACAATACTCTGATAATATGTTCCACATAATGACAGCTTCAGTTATACCCCAATATTCTAACTAACACATAACATAGCTGTTTTTAATATAAATTTTATTTGGGTTTTCACAAAGACATACAAATAAAACATCTTTTTTGAGAATAGCATGATCCCGGGCTATCACTTCTTCATACAGACACAAACTTAATTTCATATTCATTTTTGTGTTCTATTCCATATCTCATTACTATTTTAACATTTTCTCCATAATTTTTCCCCTCCCATGGTTTTCTCAACTTTATTTTTAATTATCTCATATCTAAATTCAATTATATATCTTTTTCTAAGTTTCAATGTTTTTCTAATCATTATATTTACACTTTTGTCTGTCCTGTTTCAATTTCATATTATCTTTTCTCATTAAACAAATTTTCCCCTGTAGTTACTAATTGGAGTATGACACCTTTATATCTTTTAATTTTATCCATTCAACTCTTATTTAAGCTTCAATTTATGGCTTTAGAATTATAACATTCAATATAGTACATAACTTCCAATCGAATTCTGCTTGGTACATTCTTAAAATACACATTATGTTCTTTAGAACACACACACACACATACATATAGATACATATAACAATAGTAAATAAAACACTCATTCCATTCCAATTCAATTCTATCATTAATATTAATTACAGACTTAATTTCTTTAACATTTCTTTTCAGTTGAGTATCATAATTTCTTGGGAACACTTATAAACTTTCCATAATTAATTCTTTTTTTCATATTTCTCTTCACTTATATTTTTATAAATCATTAATAATAAATAACATGTTCCCATCCTTTCCTAATTTTATTCTCTCGTTCTCTTTATTTCATTTATTTATTAACAAACATTTCATTGCATTACAATAAGTATTTTATCCATCATTTTAATCATACATTGTTTCATATTTTCTAAAATTATTTCTATTTCTAATATAACAATACTATCTTATGTCCCTTTGCAGAAATCCCTTTTTCAATTAATTTTTCACCCATTGTCTCTAAATAGGCTTATACTTTCAATCCTCTATAACAATTCTCTATATCTTGTTTCTGTTTTTTATAACTTCTTTTCCTTTCCTTCTTCCCCCTCTTCTTCTCCCTCTCCTTTTTGCTCCCTTGTCTCTCTACTTCTAATTCTCTCTTCTGTAATCCTCTCTTCTGTTGCTTCCTAATATTGTAATTATTTTTCAAACTATTCTTTTTTTTTTTTTTGGTTGTCTTTTCAAATCTTAAATTTTCCACTCTCTTTCCCCACTCTCCTTTCTTTTCCTCACATAAAATTACTTGATCATTAAAGATGGCTTCTTCTTTGTCCCGACCTTCTTGTTCTACAAGTGTTTCTTGTTGTTTCTCATAGTTCCAGATCTCCATTTCTAAAAATTGAAATACGAAGCCAAAAGAACCTCTTCCTTCTTGTGCATTTTCTTTGTATTTTTTAAGTTACATTTTCAGTTCTTCCAAGAGTGATGCCATTTTAAACACTTTTAAACAACCACCCGATTGATTTTAGTCATTTAAATCCAATAGCCAAAAATCCAAAAATCACCAAGTAATCCAAATAATCCAAAGCTGTTTCTTCTTGCTTCTTTTTTCCACTTTCTCTTCCTGGGGTTATTTTGTTATTTTGTTACAAAGTTTCAGTTAGAATGTATCTTTAGGAATCTTGTTAAAGTTTCACTGTAAATTCCTTTTAGTTCCAGGCAGTCTCCTCCATTTTTCCAGATCCCGCCCTTTTATTCTTTCCTTTTCTCTTCTTTCCTTCTTTTAAAGATTTTTGAGTTTCCAAAAGTCTTTATTATAACATAGCTTTTTTCAATGACTGCAGATAGAAAATAATTTTAAAATGTAATTTGGTGTGGAGAACTTGGAGATGGAAAATGCCAATTTGTTTATGAGCTTTTTATATAGTGTTTCTTAGCCACCATTCAAGATGTGGTCTTCCTGAGGCAGTTCACAAAGAAACTTGTACTTTTTTGTAAAAAGTTAAGCGTGCCTAAATTTCCTCTGCCCTAATAATTTTGAAGTTTTTTTTTTAAAAAAAACTAACAAAGAAATAGTACATGATGTTTTTAAAATGAGTTTGTTTAGATTTTTCCAGCTCTTGTATACTGAAGAAAAAATGGCCATTCTGATGGCCTTATGCTTGGCAATAACACATTCGCTTAGATAGCCTTTATCCCCCAAACTGACTCATAATTATACGTTAATTGCTTAAATTGTTTGCTTGCAGTTCTATAAATAATTAACTTTCTTTTTGCTGATTGCTCACTATTACTTGTAAATGCATGATATAAATTAAAAATTGGAGGAAATGAACAAAAATTAGAATGACAAAAGAAACAAGCCATACTATACAGTTTTTTTCTATGTGTAGTTCAGAGTTGAAGAAAATGAGACCACACTTAGAATCCTATGTCATGGTCGCCATGATATAAAAAAAGATGCCGAGGCCCAAGGAAAAATGCAGAGAAAAGCAACAAAGTTGATTAGGGGACTGGGGCCTAAACCATATAATCAACAGTTGAGGAAACTAGGTATGTTTAGTCTAATGAAGAGAAGAACTGGGGAGACATGACAGCTGTCTTCAGGTACTTGAGGGACTGTCACAGAGAAGAGGAATTAACCTGTTCTCAAAAGCACCTGAGGGCAAGAAGTAACAGGTGGGAAATCACTAAAGAGAGATCCAAGCTAGAATTAAGGAGAAATTTTCTGACTGTGAAAACAATTAATCATTGGAAAGGTTTGACTCCAGAACTTGTAGGGAAAGCTGACAGCCCAGGGATCAAGACTAGAGGGCTGCATGATGGGATGAGCTCCTTACTTGTTCCAGTTCCTGCTTATTTCCCTCAAACTATTTCTATGTTTGAAAAAATATGTCATTTGTTTTTCATGCCACTACTTTGATCTGACAGCAACATTTGAAGGGGACCTTTAACAAATATTTCAAAATGCTGTCACAAGATGAAAAAGTCACCACTGGGACCTTTCTTAAAACATCTGTTAATTATTTGTTAAATAAACCAGAAATAATTGCTTCTGTCCTCCAGAAAGCCTCTTCTTGAATTAAGGCAATCCAGGTCAAAATACATTCCAATATGAACATGAGACTAAAATTTATTAACAAACATAAGAATCCAGGTTCTAGATTTAGGGCGTTGTTTGGTTTTAATTATTAATTCTGATTGTACAATACATTTTTCTATAGTGCATAATTCATTTACAGAGCTCATTGTCATAAGATATGTTAAAGGCCCTTATCTTAGATAGCTTTAAAGGGAATTAGGTGGCTTCAAAAGGAAGGATATGAGTATCAATAGCAATTAGTTCTGATTATTAAACCTTTGGATATAAGATCTTAGGAGACAGGTTAATGAAGATGGACTGTGTCTCATAGATTCCTGCTTCTGGTCTTTACAGATATTTTTGTCTGGTATTGTGGAAAACAGATAGATGGATGAGATGAACCTTGGTTTGTTTCAAAAAATATGCATTGTGTTCAAATATGGATTGCTGGATTTTCATTGCTATCTACTCCATCAAGGCTACACAGTCTGTAGATCCAAGTCACACGTGACTTCCAAAAGCAAAAGGGGGAAAATAATTGAATAAGTGTGAAATAATAATACTAATTGGATTTAGTTAAAGTATATTTCAATTAAATTAAAATTAAATCAAATTTTACTTTGTTCTGGCTTCATTCACTTTAAGCTGGCCTCACAAATCTGGCTCTCAGCCCAGAAAATGTTATGCACCTTAGTATTAGAGGAATTACTGGAGAAACAATTAGCTTCCAGCAGAATTAGTTGGGTAACTCCAAATATATTATGGATGTATTTGTTTTTCTTCTGTTTCTTGATTTTCATTTTCAGTTTATTCCCTTCCTGCTAAATAGCATCTTACCTTTCCCATGAAATTTTTCCCAATCCTAAGTATACTATGCAAAGAAGGTTTATTTTGTAGATGAACTAATGCCTGATGCCATGTTTTATACATACTATATGCAAAAATGGTAGCTGGCATTCATTGCATATACAAAGGTTCCAATTTTTTTTTTTTTGGCACCTCATGCAAAAATGTCAGCTGTTATATGCCCACATGCATCCACTTCAATCTCACCCCACTTCCAACTGCACAGTTTGACTCAAACTTTTATACTGAGCAAGTTATTATACTGTTGGGATGCATCATTTTATTCTTTAGCAATGTGTTTTACATACGACTAGCCTTGAAGAGCATCAGGAGTGGTTCAATTGTAGCAGTGCACATGGCCTTGTGCCACTGCTGCTGTGTAAGCTGCATTGGTTGCCAGTTGGCTTCTATTGTAATTTCAAGTGTTGGTCACCAGCTATAAACTCTTATCTCCAATAGTTCCTGCTCTTCCCCCCACCCTTCCTAGGTGCATGCACTCCAAGTCCTTTCTACCAAACACTGTTATCTTGTGGAACCAAGAAAGTATTGCTTCTCAGTTGCTGTCCCAACCTCTGGAAGAGCATCTTGCCAGAGAAACAGATGACACCCACTCTTCTGGTATTCTGTGGTTAATATATTCGGGAGGCTTGTCCTATTTTTGTTGTGATAGTTGTTTTTAGTTGCAGCTGATGTATTTTGTATTATATTTTTAACTGTTTTAATTATATATTGGATTTTGCAAACCACCCATAATTCCTTTTATATCTCCAACTTTGACCTCTTTAGCTTTTTTCCTAATTGCCTCTTATAGTTTGTCTGAATACTGGAATGTCTATGTGCATTAGCTTTTCCAATAGAAATATATATTTACCTGTTAATCACTTATTTGTTCAGCTAAAACAATATTCCCGGAACAATTGGGAGATGGCTGAAAAGTACAGCTGACTGTTCTTTGTCCTCTCTTTCAGTACCAAAAAATGCATCAATGGATTGTAACAAGCATTGAGATCCATTCTAATCCCAGATCTCATTTACTTTATTCTTTTTTTTTCTGCAGGTACTGGTCTTGACAATGAAAGCAAGAGTCCCTGTTCAATAATAACAATTACAAGGGTAAGCAAAATATAAGACTTCAGAGCTCATAATCCTTCCTCATGACCTTCCAGCAAGCCATCTGGCAATGTGATAGTGAATGGAAAGAGATTAATATTTAGGTCCATTTTTGGCATTTTTTTCAGGATTTAAACAATAGGAGTGGAAGACATTTTGGAAACAAATCTACTTCCTATGTCCAAATACCTGCTGGATTTACTATTAAACCTGCTTGCTGTTCATGAACATATTCATGATTTGAGGATGTTAATCTCCAGAATTCAACATTGACCATGTTATCTGCAGAATATAAAAATGAAATCTACAGTATTGAGGGACCCAAGGTGTTACCCATACTAGATGAACCAGACCAGGAAATCAACACCTTAAGAATGCTAATGCTAATTTTATTATGTTTGGCTATTACAGTATAAAGGAATCCTACAGGACTGATTGTGCTGCATTTGCTCCTCTGTCTTATAATTTAGTGAAAAGGGAACTATTTGTCTGATCATTTCCAAATATTATCTGGTTATTCTGGGCTTTAAAAACACTTCAGCCTCTTTAGCTTAGGCAACAACTCCTGCACACCTCTATTAGGGTCATCTTCCTCACTCTACTTAAAGGTTAGGGAATTCTCTATTAAACTACTGGCAGGTGTCTCACTCTCTTATTCTTAGTCCATTCACAAATATTTAGTATGATACTAAAATGTATCAATATTCACTTGTATGTCACTAAAATCTTCCAGGCTCATAAGCCTTGATCTAAAATAATGAACAATAGTCAATGCAACAAACTTTACAGGGTTGCATCACAATGGAAAATTTACCATGAAAGACACAGTTGGGTACAGTAACAGATTAAATCTACAATTTCAGTTCTCTTCCAGGTTAAGGTCTATCTCCTTATCTTTTTACCAGTTTATTGCTTTATTTGTTGGTGAAAAGCTCCTTTATGGAGAAATGTGTAAGTTTGTAAAACCTGTGCCCTATTGACAAAGGACTTATGAAATGCTTCTTTTTCAGAATGCTTTGAGATGTTTACAAGTCATTCTCACATTTATTGTCACACAGACTAGGTTCCATTATACTGTAAAATGTAGCATGACATAAGGACACATAAACCTACAGTATGGGTTTACATCTCCACTACTTCATTTTGATTTAATATCCTATATTTGTTAATATGATTTGACAGAGAATAATGTGATATAAAATCTAGATATGATTTTTTTATGCCAACAATTCAGACTTTACCATATGAAAAACTGGATTTACTGATCATGGGACACAGGGTAGCATTTTCCATCATGAAATAGTGATTCACTATGTTCCACTATTTCATGATGAAAAATGCTACTCCTAGTGTTTATACTTGGATAGCTGATATATGTTTTTTCCCTGCTTTTAAATGAGCCCCTGAATGATACAATGAAAAAAAATGCAATATTACCAAGGTTTAATGCACTGTGTAAAAACGTCTATCTTTTGCATGTAATGAAATGACCTTTTTTTAGATTGTTGTTTGTTTGTTTTGTTCTGTTTTAATGGTTTTGGGTATTTCTTTTCATTTACTGAGCAATTAAATTGCATACATAAATTAGTCTACCATGCTGTCTTTTAAGAAATCACTCTTTCCTATGTATTTTAGGGCTTTATAACTTTTAAAGAAAACATAAAATGGGCAGGAAGAGGAAACCTTTCTGTAAATTCATATTTTATCTCAAGAACCTCCTCTGGCTAGTTTTGGGAAATGCTTTGCTTTGTCCAAAACTGTGTATATCTCCATAATGTTTTTACTTGATCTCATTACTTTAAAAAGTGTTTGGATTCAGCAGATTCCTTTTCTTCTCACTTCCAGCTTCCTGATTTTTTCCATTTCAGCAAAAGTAGATAAAACCACAAACAGAAAATATGAGGCAGACTTGTTGAAAGCTCTTGCTTTCTTCTCTAATACTACTTTGATGGAATGAAAGAAGAAATTAGCTGATTAATTTAACAAAGTAATGGAAGCTTTGAAATTTCCTTTCCCATTAAAAGAGAAATTCCTATTGAAAATTTCAGTGAGGAAAGCTGCCTCTGAGGCCTTTTCATTTTAAAATTAATTAGTGTTCTATTAATAAAAATGTTATAATTTGTGTGCCTCAGTGACTTGTAGATAAAATCTTGATTTAGTTACATTACTCTGGTTGAATGAGTTTGTAAAATCCCATGTATGTTCTAGTCAAAGCAGTGCACTTTGAAAACTCAAACTCTATATGACACAACACATTGTCTTATTCTTGAGATGACCTGGATTTCTCCAAAATAACTTTTTAAGGAAAAGATCAAGGTTTTTGTTTCTCTTGTATTCTATCAATCCAGAAATAGAATTTGTAGAATTTCTAAAAATGTTCTCCATTGTCTGTGTTTGTGTGTATCCAATGTGCACAAGCATACACATTTTGTTCCCTACAATAAGGGAAGAGAAACTGAAGGATGGACAATGGTTGAGGGCTTGGTTGCCACCTGGGATAGGATGGCTGCTGGAGCCCTCGACCGAGTCGTGCCCTTGCGGCCTCTGACCCGGTGCCGATCCCATGTGGCTCCTTGGTTTTCTGAGGAGCTAAGGGAGATGAAGCGCCGGAAAAGACGCCTAGAGAGTAATTGGAGGGCTAGCCACTCCGGATCTGACCGAACACTACTACGATCTTATATTAAGACTTATCTAGTGGCGATAAGGATGGCGAGGAGGTCTTACCTCTCCACCCTTATTGTGTCCGCGGAAAACCGCCCAGCCGCCCTGTTTAGGGTGACCCGCTCCCTCCTTGAGGTGGGAGCGCGGGAGGACCCCTTGCAGGGGCGGGCTGAGAGTTTTCTAGGTTTCTGCAGGACAAAATCGCTCAGATCCGGGACGAGCTGGACTCCGATTGGGCATCTCCGGGCAGGGGGGGTGGGGGTGGATATCGGTGAGGTCAACTGGGTTGAGTTTGACCCTGTTACTTTGAAGGACGTGGACAGGATACTGGGGGGGCTTAATGCCACCACCTGTTTGTTGGACCCGTGTCCCTCCTGGCTGGTTTTGGCCACTTGGGAGGTGACACGAGGCTGGTTCCAGGGCATTATAAACGCTTCCTTGAGATAGGGGCTGCTGCCTGCTGCCTTGAAAGAGGCAGTGGTGCAGCCCCTCCTCAAGAAACCGTCCCTGGACCCAGCATTGTTATCTAATCATCGTCCTGTCTCCAACCTTCGTTTTGTTGCGAAGGTTGTTGAGAGTGTGGTGGCACGTCAGCTCCCGCAGTACCTGGATGAAGCGAGTTATCTTGACCCCCTCCAATCGGGTTTCAGGCCCAGGCACAGCACGGAGACGGCTTTGGTTGCGTTGGTTGATGATCACTGGAGGGCTCGGGACAGGGGTTGTTCCTCTGTCCTGGTCCTGTTAGATCTCTCAGCGGCTTTTGATACTGTCGACCACAGTATCTTATTCCGGCGGTTGGAGGGGTTGGGAGTGGGGGGCACCGTGTTGCGGTGGTTCACCTCCTTCCTCTCCGACCGTTCGCAATTCGTGTTGACAGGGGGGCAGAGGTCGGCCCCGAGGCTCCTACTGTGTGGGGTGCCCCGAGGCCCCTACTGTGTGGGGTGCCTCAGGCTCTCGCCCCTGCTGTTTAACATTTATGTGAAGCCACTGGGCGAGATCATCCGTGGCTTCGGGGTGGAGTTCCATCAGTACGCTGATGACACTCAGCTGTACATCTCCACCCCGGGCCACCCCAACGAAGCCATCGAAGTGATGTCCCGATGCTTGGAGGCCGTGCGGAGTTGGATGGGTCGTAACAGGCTTCGTCTCAACCCGACCAAAACCGAGTGGCTGTGGTTTCCTGCGCCCAGATACAGCCAGCTGGTTCCTTCGCTGGCCGTGGGGGGAGAGGTTTTGACCCCCGTGGAAGGGGCGCATAATCTGGGCGTCCTCCTGGATGTACGGCTGTCTTTAGAAGAGCACATTGCGGCCATCGCCAGGGGGGCTTTTTATCAGATTCGTCTGATCCACCAGTTGCGGCCCTTTCTGGATCTGGGCGCACTTTGCACAGTCACTTCCGCCCTCGTTATCTCCCGCCTGGATTATTGCAATGCTCTCTACATGGGGCTCCCCTTGAAGAGTCTCCGGAGGTTACAGTTGGTCCAGAATGCAGCCGCGCGGGTGATTGTGGGTGCCCCTCGGAGCTCCCACGTTACACCACTTCTCCACAGGCTGCACTGGCTTCCTGTGGCCTACCGGATTCGATTCAAGGTGGTACTGGTGGTATTTAAAGTGCTCCATGGCTCGGGACCTGGGTACTTACGGGACCGCCTACTGCCATCGTCAACCTCCCGCCGCCCAGTACGCTCTCACAGGGTTGCCCTTCTTGGGGTACCGCCGCCTGGCCGTTGTCGGCTGATGGCCCCGAGAGTTCGGGCTTTCTCTGTGGGAGCTCCCTCCCTATGGAATGATCTCCCCCCGGAGATACGGGCTATGACTGATATCCTGACCTTCCGGCGCGCAGTGAAAACCCTCTTTGTTAAACAGGCTGGCCTGGCCCAGTAACTGTGTCTTGGTTTTAATTCAATTTTAATTGGGGTTTTATTAGTTTTAATTTTTAATTGATTCCCTTGGATGGACACAGCCGGATCAGATTGTTTAATGTATTTTTAATTGTATTTATTGTATATTTATTGTGTGTTTTTAGTAGGCTGTACACCGCCCCGAGTCCCTTTTTGGGAGAGGGAGCGTATAAAAGTTTAATTAATAATAATAATAATAATAATAATGTGTGATGGCCATTTCTAATGATGAGCCTTATTATAATTTATGCACTCCTTTCTTAAGTTTGTCTTATTACATTTCAAATTTACTCTTTGAGGAAATTATTCATATAAACTCAAATCTGACATACCAAAGATAGAACTTGGTCCGTGGTAGTTCCACTCCTCAAATCTTCAAAAGTAGTTTAAAAGCAATTAATGATTGCCTTTGTTCATGTTTATTTGAAATATTGTGAACAAGAAATGAAATCTACTACCCTTGATTTCCCAGATACAAAATTTTCATATCATTTGTTACCTGACTATTTTAAGACTAGACATGCCTAATGAAAACTCACTAATATTTCTTCTTAGTTCAGCCACATGGCCCCTTCATAATTCTTTACATCATGTGGAAAACTTTTTGTTTTTCAAGCCATGTCATTGTCTCCAACCTCACATATAAATGTTACCTATCATAATCTTGGGTCATTTCTCCATTTCTAGCATCACCCAGCCTTTCTTGAAGTTACACAAAGCCTAATATTGTAATTATGATTGGATGAATCTAGAAGTTCTTTTAAATTTCTTATGGGGATCCTGACCTAGAAATGTATGAACTTTCAAAGTTCTGAAATATGGAGATATAATAGAACAAGAATGACTACTTTATTAGGCTATCACAGTATTAGAGCATAACCTTAAAACTTAATTGTCCTTCTGACAGATAGAGAATGTAAGACTAAGATTACAACTATGCTATTGATATTTAATAAAATTACTCTTAAAAAAGAACACAAGGATTCAGACTCAAAAGAATAATATGTTCTAAGTTTTATTTTCTCCTTACAATGAAGTTTTTATTAAATTTAGGATTTCTGTATTACTAAGTGGATTAGTCATTTTTATTAGACTGCTATTATTTAAATTAAAAAAATCAACAAAACTTTGTAAAAATCTCCGTAGGTAAGATTTTCTGTCCCAATTACTCCTATTTATTCATTTCCATGGTTGTTTGTTTACACTGAATTTCTATGCAAATTTCTTGGGTAATTGAAAAATTTATTGCATAAAATATGCAACATTACTAAAATTGATATTAAATCAATTTAATTGAATAAAGTGAAATACTGTAGATGAGAAAAGGGCCAACACTGTAGCTAGAAAAATTCTAGTTGGTCTTTGTTCACAATGTCTCATAACACATGGAGACTCTGTATATATTTCCCCTAATTTATATAAATGTTGAATTGTATTACCCCAAATCTATTTTTAAAAACCAAAATCATCCTGCTTTCTGCCTTTGACATATAAATTTCTTCAACATAGGCAGTTAAGATGCAAATCCTCCTGATGTCAGCTCTTTTTAAATATGCAATTATCACTGATGATGCTAACTTTTGAATATTGTCTCTCTGTGTGTGTGTTTCCATGTACACATGCCTGTGTATGAATTTGTTTACAGGGAGGAATCAACATATTCTGCAAATGTGTGCATTTGGGAACAGAATATCCACATTCTTTTCACAAAGGAATTAATAACAAAATTATTTATTTTATTTTATTTGTCAATCGCTTACAAGATAATAGGTATAAGTATATACATAGTTATGAATACATGAAATGGGTACATATAAGAAAAATAAAAGAAACAATAGGACAGGGATGGTAGGCACGTTGGTCAGCTTATGCATGCCCCCTACAGACCTCTTAGGAAAGGGGTGAGGTCAATAGTAGACAGGCTAAGGTTAAAGTTTTTGGGGTTTGGGGAAGAAACCACAGAGACAGGTAGAGTATTCCAGACATTCACCACTCTGTTGCTGAAGTCATATTTCCTGCAATCAAGTTTGGTGCGATTAACCTTGAGTTTGTATCTATTGTTTGCTCTTGTGTTGTTGTGGTTGAAGCTGAAGTATTCATTGACATGTAGGACATTGCAATGTATGATTTTATATACTATAGTTAGATCGGACTGAAGGCAGCATAATTCAAGGTTTTCTAGGTCTAGAATTTTGAGTCTGGTGGCATAAGGTATTCTGCAGTGAGTAGAGGAGTGGAGAACTCTTCTTATGAAATATTTCTGGACTTTCTCAACTGTGTTAATATCAGAAACATAATGTGGGTTCCAGACTGATGAGCTGTATTCGAGTATTGATCTAGCAAATGTTCTGTATGCTTGTGTAATGTTACCAGAGAAAAAGCTATGTAAGATTAGGTTAACAACTCTTAATGCCTTTTTGGCTATGTAGTTACAGTGGGGTCTAGCACTTAGATCTTTAGAGATGAGCACTCCAAGATCCTTGACAGAGTTTGGATCACCAACAAGATCTTGACTATTCAGCCTGTATTTTATTTTCTGATTTTTTTTGCCAATATGTAAGAGAGCATTTATTTGTTGAGATTTGAAGTTGCCATTTGTTTGACCATTCTGATACATAGTCAAGGTCTTTTTGGAGGGTAGTAGTATTGTCTGTGGTCTTGAATAGCTTTACATCATCAGCAAAGAGAACGCAGTTGCTCTTAATATGATCACAGAGGTTATTTATGTAGAATATGAAAAGAGTTGGTCCTAGAACACTGCCTTGGGGGACACCACTGTTGACAGGTACAGAATTTGATAGGACACTCCCAATTTTGACCATGTGTTGTCCGTTTGACAGGAATGCTTCTATCCACTTATGCCGTTGTCCAAAGATATCATAAGATTTTAGTTTTAGGAGTAGTTTGTCATGTACCACTGAATCAAAGGCTTTACAGAAGTCTATGCAGATTGCGTCTATTGCTTTGCCCTGATTGAGTTGTGTAGTCCATATGTTTTTGCAGTGTAAGAGTATAATATCATGTCATTCAGCTGTAATAAACATTTGGGTTTACAAATTATAGTTTCTGGACTGGTTTAAAGTAAAAAGTTCCATAAATTAAATTTACCAAAACATAACTTTGAGTACTTCAACACTGTATTCCTTTGGTAGAATCACTATCCAAAGCAACAATGCTAGTCCAACAGAAATTTCCTACAGATACAATACAAGAGTTCTGTGACTTGGAACCTGACCATTGTTCCTAGCAATTGGCAGTAGTCTTATTCTGCAGCTTGCTAGACCTGAGAAGGTACTGATTTAAAGGGTCCGGTCTTCAGGCTTTTTTCTTTTTAAATTTTACCTGTTCCTTTGCAATAGAGAGTGTATACCATAATTTCCTGGAAATTGACATCCACACATCTTAAAGTTGCCAAGTTGAAAAACACAGGCCACACTTAACATTTTGACATGTTGATGTCAGTTTGGCTCTCCTCACATTTTGACCTTACCATGGTGTGCTTCCCATCATCACTACTTGCAGGAGTCAACATCAGTGTTAAATTACAATTATAAAATAAAACTAGTCATAGGAATCATGTTGGAAACATTGGCAAGGCCTGAAAGGGCATTGGATCAAAGAATGAGAAGTGTATCCTCTAAAACAGTGGAGTTAAACTGATGGCTCATGGGCCAAATGTGTCACATGCAAGCCATGATCACCCCAGCTCTGTGAAGGGA
The DNA here is from genome assembly GCA_023653725.1 of Bungarus multicinctus. Classification (NCBI taxonomy): domain Eukaryota; kingdom Metazoa; phylum Chordata; class Lepidosauria; order Squamata; family Elapidae; genus Bungarus; species Bungarus multicinctus. Next base: position 44,137,515 of record CM042848.1, read on the forward strand.
AAAAACATTGTGAAATGTCAAATGAGAGTAACATGGCACTGCGAGTTTGACACCTGTGCTCTAAAACAAGCCAAACACTACCTAGGAGACTAGCTAGAATTCTGGGAGTTGAAGTCCACAAGTCTTAAAGTTGCCAAGTTTGAAGACCTCTGGTCTATACCTTGTCTACCTTAAATGCCAGTCTCCTTGTGGTCCAACACATGTATTACAACTGTAGTCTAATTTGTCTGTTTGTGCATTTAAACAAAAAATTGCTTTCTGATTGTTAGACCTCATATTGTATTATATTTCCACTAAGATGAAATTTCAGTACAGAACAGAATCTAAGAGCAAATTCTGAAATACAATTTATTAAGTAAGATAAGAATAAATATGGAACAAAAATACTGAACTTTGTCCTAAAAAAAATCATTTGCTTAGAACATCTAAAGAATTTAACGATACACTTTCTGTAACATACTTGAAGATTATGTTTTCCCTACCTTTATGATTTCCATAGGAGGTAGCACTACCAATCACATGGTATCAAGTGATCCACTGTATGGATGCTTTGGCTTTGGATGGACGGAAGAAAGCATAGAAAAACAGATACGTGCATGCCTCCCAGATATCATGGTATATAATGATACATGAAAAACATCTTGGGAGACTGAGTGAAAAGATGCTGTCACAAGAATGGTCAGATAGGAGACAACATCTAAATAGTGGGCAGAGCAAGAAGCTCAAAAGAGATTCTTTTTCTAATGGGAAGCTACTATATATACAGTCAAGGGTGGGATTCAAATTTTTTAACATTAGGTTCTCTGGGTGTGGCTTGGTGGTCATGTCTTGGTGGATGTGGCTAGGTAGTCATGTGACTGGGTGGATCAAAAAAGAGAAACTCACTTTAACAATTCTCTTGAAGCAGGGGATTGGACTAGATGACCTCCAAGGTCCCTTCCAGCCCTGGATTGTTTTGTTGTTTCAAAGCATCCTCTGAAGCTGCATCTAGTTCCAGGGTTTGTGGTCCTTCCTTCTTTTTCTCTCCCTCTCTCCCTCCCTCTATCCATCCATCCATCCATCCATCCATCCATCCATCCATCCATCCATCCATCCATCTATATCTCATTCACTTTCCCTTCCCTCTTTCTCCCTTTCCTCTCTTTCTTTCTTTCTCCCTTCCCTCCCTCCCTCCCTCTTTCTTTCTTTCTCCCTCCCTCCCTCCCTCCCTCCCTCCCTCCCTTCCCTTTCTTTTCCCCTTCCCTCCCTCTTTCTTTTTTATTTCTCCCCTGTGCCACATTTTGGGCCTAGCAAGCCTCCCTGCACTTACCTAGGAGCCAGAACGGAGCACATGGCTCTCCCCGGGGAGGGGTGGGGCAAGGTGGGTTGGGGCCAGCTGGTCTTCAGAACTACTGGTTCACCAAACTGGATGTAAAATTAATATCTGGTTCACCTGAACTGACCTGAACCAGATGAATCCCACCTCTGTATACAGTATTTCGCCATAGTCATATACTCATGTCACATCTATTTTAGCTGTCATGGTTTTAAGAGGCAAATAGGCATATGATAAGCCTAAATCTATTTAAGAAATTTCCCAGCAGTATTCTTCCCACACAGTTACAATATCTTAACCAGAATTGGACTTAGGATAAGTGATTCTCATCTGGAGAATTGTGTTGAATAAGGTTAGTTTATGCCAAATATTGTAGCTTTTCTACCGAAAAGCTTTCTAGCTTTTCTGCTAGAAAGGTTCATGGTGATTTTATGAAAAAAATCCTAAATCAATCACCATGCTGGTTCAGGAATTATGTATGTATGTATGTATGTATGTACATATGTATGTATGTAAGTATGTATATCTCTCTCATCTATCCCTGAACTTGATGAAAGAATTCTACTGGTGTAATCCATTATTATTCTATTTCTCCAACAATGATACTGGAGCAATGTTATAATATAACTTAGAGTGCTTCCAACAGAACCAGAAGAGAAGAATACAATAGCTCAGTTAACTACCAATTATAATCTCTCATAAACCATTTTAAATGACATATAATGAACATTTATGCTAAAGGAGTATCCCTTCATCTCCCTTCATCCATATTTAACTGTAATAATTTATTTGTACAATTTTTTATTCAATATTTTTTTTCTACCCACCTCAGAATATCTTAAAAGTGCTTTTTTGTTCTTATAGTTTTTGTAAGTAAGACAGCTCTGAACATGACACAGATTTAATTTCATCTTTGGAGAGTTAGAATGTCTATAATTTGCTAATCGAAAGACTTTGAAAAAGCATGAATAAAACATTCTTTTTTCTTTTCCTCCTTCGCATTTCTCATCACCATCATCATCTTTGTGTTCCTATTATGTTATGACCCCAAATCTACCCCCAACTACAGCTACTGAAGGAATCTTTACACAAGTTTGATGACCTATCAATTAAACAGTGTCGCTTATTATTGATGGATATATATTCATGGAATGAATGAATGTGTCTTCCCTGTCACAATGCCTGACCAATGCAAAAGCAGCCTTCAGCTAGCCCTAATCCTGCCAGCCTTTCAGAAGACACTTAAACCCTTGGATCTTTCTGCAGGATCTGAGGCACGTGAACGTATGAGTCTGCTGAGAATGTAAATATCATTGTTGTGTCTTGTTCCTGATGTGGTTTGTATTTCTTTACTGTTGTACAGTTTCAGAGCAATTGATCATTCATATAAATGTAATAAACCATTGTTACTGTACATATATTTTCATTCCTTTGAAATATCTATAATTTTCCATTCTAAAAAAAGCTGAGAGAAATTAAGAAGAATTTCTTTGTAAGATTCTTTTCCTTGAAATTAATTGAGGCATGAAAAGCCAAGGCAACTATTGATGGTTGAAAAGCTAATTGCTCAGTCAGAGCAAGGACATACATATACTTTTAGCTATCTTTTAACTAAGTAAATGAAATAATGCTGCAGTATGATGAAAGCCTAACAACTGTAACAAGAGAAGATAGCAAGGCAGTTAAGGGAGGGATCAAGGCTGTTACACAAGAGATTCTTGAATCCAGGGGAGAAGGAAAGCATAAGAGAAAGACTGAGAATAATCCTGCTTTAATTACACAGGTATAAGATGACCTGGATAATTGTATTCTAAGATTTTCAAGATTCTCTCTCATTACCCTATTACGGTAGCAATAAAGCTCATTCCAGATATCCAAGTGTTTCCTGAATTTGCCAGACTCACAGGGCTTAATGACCCCCGCCCCCCCAGCAGAATTTGACCAATTTACATTGACAGATAACATGACTGACAATGGTTATTTAAATAAGTACTAGTGGACATACATTGTTTATAAATACAGTAGATGAACAGGTTTGTCATTTGTTACATTGTTCATTCTACTTTTATATGAATGGAGGAAATTGATATCCAATTATACTTTTAAAAGAATTAAACTATGAAGACTTAACAAATCTTAATATAACTGAATATAATGTTTTACTCCACAAGAAGGGAAAATCTATTACATTTTATTGGAACTATATTAGTAAAAATGATTAATCTGATTAACATTAAGACACATAAAAGAACACCCTATTTTGTACTCTAGGGAGACTAACTCTTAAAGCAACAACATTTTTTCCTAAGCTTACACTGTAGTTTCATTCAGCTTACAATTCAATTACATTTTCTTCTTTAATGTTTCCAATTTTGACATTTTAGTCACCAATCATAAGCAATGCATCTTACATGCAAGTTCTGCTAATTTCAAATTGAACTTGATCGTTAAAACCCAACTCCTCTTTTTCTGCATGGGTGGTTGGAGCATAAACCTAGATGATTGTCTATTGGAAAGTAATTGGACAATCCACAATCTCTATCAGATATTATTTGGTCATTGTTGGCATTGCAACCAAGTGCTATTCTTTCTGGCTATAAAAGAAATGGCTTTCCATTTTTATTTCCATGTTCAATGTGAACTTCTTACTGAAAGTATCCGATCCCAGAAAATTTCAGTTCACTGATGTTTAAAATTGTCCATCGGCAGTTGTTTCAATTTTTCTTTCACTGTCTTGAGCTTTTCTGTACTCACATTTTTTACATTCTATTTTCCCACTGTAATTTTGTCATTGCAGCTTTGATTTTTTTTCATTGCATGGCAATATCAGCAACTAGATATCTCAAAGGCATAACTCCAGCTACCTCATAATAAAACATTATGAAAAATCGTTAGCTCTTCATTCAGTAACATGCTGAGTGCCCTCTGACCTAAGGAACCCACCATCTAACACTGTATCTTCAATTATTTTAGTAAGTATGTGGTTTCTTGGTAAAAATACAGGACTGTTTTATCATTGTCTTTTCCTACACAGTATAGATTGATACATTTGCCATTGTCACTAAAAGTGGACATCTCCTTCCAACATCTTCCTATATCTTTGCTGCTCAATATAGATGCACATTTGCTCTACCTGAGCAGTTGGGATTACTTTTAATCTTTGAGAGATCTACTGGGAATATCTAGTATTGCCATATGCTTCCAATGTTGTTTGTTCATCCCTCCCAAGAACATCTCCTTTGCAAACCCACCATAATGAGGCAGCACTACAGGACTTTTAAGGGACAACCATGTCTTAATATATAAAGTTATGAACAAGAAAAAATGTACATCAGACTGATCCTGAAAACCTAGTCAAAAAAGCAATGACAAGCTACTTTTGTATTGATCCAATTTGACTTAAGCAACACTTGATTTTGTAGAGAAAGTCATAAAGTGTGTAGAAAATTCCTAATAAAAATGTGCATGTTAAGAAAAAAATGTTTAGAATGATATATATGCCTAGAGAAATAATCATCATTGTAAATTTTCATAAAATTTTTATTTTGAAAATATCAAACAAATGCATAAATTAGATGAAATAGCTAAGGATAGGAAAAGGAGAGAGTGAATGAAATTCAGTTTAATCTGTCCTTAATATACCATATTTTTCGCACTATAAGACACGTTATTTCTCCCTCCAAAAATGGATGGAAATGTCTGTTTGTCTTACAGAGCGAATGTTGCCAAAGCTCGGCCGATCCACCAACCCCCACCCTTCGGCCTCTGCCTCCCAGCAAATTGCCTCCTTGCAGCAAACAGTTTGGTCAGCTTAGCACAGCCTGATTTAGCACAAGCAGCTGATTGGTGGTTGGATTGGCCTCCTGGGATACCACTGATCAGCTGTTCCAGATGTGGGGATCACCACTGCTGATTGCCAATGCAGTTGATCACTGCAATGGGGACCCCTGCTGCCACCTATCACTACCGCCATTGATCACTGCCACTGTTTGGCAATGATTGGCACAGGCAGCAGTGGCAATCCCCACCACCTGGAACAGGCTGAAAATGGGACATGCAGAGGCTGAAAATGGGGTGCACGAAGGCTGAAAATGGGGTGCGCGGAAGCCAAAAATGGGATGCATGGAGACAGCAATAGGTAGCGGCAGCAATCAGCAGTGATGGGAGTGATGGGCAGCAGCAATTCTTACAGCCTGGAATAGCTGATTGGCAGTATTTCAGAAGGCCAATCCAACCACCAATCAGCTACTAGTGCTAAATCAGGCTGTGCTGAAGCTGACCAGGATGTTTGTTGTTTGCTGCAAGGAGACAAATTGCTAGGACGAAGAAGCAGATTTTTTTCCTTGTTTTCCTCCCCAAAAGCTAGGTGCATCTTATGATCCAAAGCATCTTATAGTGCAAAAAGTATAGTACATTTAACACCAACTGATTTAAAAATTTTGGACAAGGTTTAGAGAGTTTTAAATCAGTCAGTGAACACACACATATCCAAAGATTACTAAACAATAGAGAACAAAGAAAATCATTTTCTAGTCCCGCTGTAGAGCTATCATCTACTTAAAACTGTCAAACATGGGAAAGATCCTGAGTAAGCAAAGAAAAATACCCTTGATTAAATCTTCAAGTCATTTTTAATGCTATACAACAGGGTTAAGTTTTTGTCTGAATATCTTTTTAATAGTACATTAATGTTGATCCTATTGTACAATTACATATATTTTCCAATCTCCAGGGTGGGAATATTACAGAAGTTTTGGACAAGATTTAAGTGATATAATATATTCTCACTTTCTTTCTACAGTATGTCTCTGTCTTTCTCTATTTACATCTGTTACAAATATATGGATACATTTTTTTCTGCCAAGTCCCCATGACACTACTTTTATCTTGTCCTTGGTCCATATAAGGAGAAATGCTTAACTCATGGTTAACTGTATCTTGGCTAACATTTTCCATCTTAAGCTGATAGCATCCAGGGAAACAGCAAGGTACATAGAATATTGCCTATTCTGCCAACTATTCTGTTGGCATTGCAATCAGATAACACTAGAAGTTGAAATCTAGCTGGTTGCTATTATCCATTTCTGAGTGGGGTGATACAGGCATGTATTTGGCATGTGTCCAGAGGAAAGACATTCTGCTTGTCCCTTCCAAATGTGTAGATACAGTTCTTACACTTCAGCTCTATAGGTAGGATGTTATGTAGGCATCACTATATACAGACCTGTGATACTGTAGAGTTCCAAGACAGTATTGTATCTTTGCTCATCTGCTTTACATACTTTCTGGCATGGTTTCAGAGAGGGGGATGATTAAAGCAAAGACAGAAGTTCCATCCAGCATGTTCAGGTTTCATTTGGTTTCATTTGGAGTCTAAGTTGAACTATGAAAATATCTCTTTGTCTCTGGAATTAGTTAAAGAATAAATGGATAAATAATGAAATATTCAGTTGATCAGTTAAAGAACATTTTTGTTTGGCCCTTAGTTGCAATAGATGAAACAAGATTTATTTGAAATGGTAATGAAACGTATCATTACAATAACTGAATCACTTAAATTAAAAGTCAAAAAAAATTGGAGTACCTCTAAAATACATGAATTATATGACTTTTGGATCAACACTTCACAAGCCTAAATTTCTGGTTGGTAACACAGCTGAATGAGTTTTGCAAACTCCAATAATGAAAAATTGATTACATTTGTAAGAACTTTCTAATTCAGAAAAAGGTACTAATCCTGATAAGTACTTGTCTTCTTAAAACATTTAAGCAACAACGACAAACCTAATATATTTTATTTGAGTGGGGGAGCATATCTTTTCCAAAGAACTTCCAAAGGCACAAACCTTGATTATTATTTGAAAAGATATTCACACTTACAAATAACTTAGATACAACCAAAATGGCTATCAATTCTTACAGGTAAAAAAATAATCCATTTTCAATATAATTGTGGCCTAAAGTTATTCAAAGAAGTTAAATCTGGACTTGAATGTGAAAACTGTCCGTTTGTATGTAAGAATGAAATTCCATATAGAGAAATATACAACTTTAACAATTAAAGGAAGCAAAATTGTTTTAAAAAGATGGATTATACCTAATAAACTGTAAGTCTAGAAATGCCATCAGACCATTGCTATGAGAGAAGTAATATAAATATTTAGGATTAATAAAAGCTTCTTATATGAACAAGTAAAAAAGAATACTGGTTCCATAAAATTGATCTAGAAAATTTTTAAAAACAAATTAAATATAGGGAACATAATTAAAGCCATAAATATTGGGCTGTTCCAATTATTGGATGTACTGCAAGTATAATTGATTGGGCACAATAGTGAATTAGACACACTTGAAAGGAAAACAAGGAAATTAATGACTATGAATGATGCCTCCTACCAAAGAAGAGATGTTGAATACCTCTATTTTGCTAGAAGTAAAGATGGGTGGTAATTACTTCCAGTAAGACAAACAGTTGAAAAAGAGAAAGAAGGTTTGGATGATTATATCTAGTAAGGAACTGCTACTGACAAAAATTTGTAAAGAAAAAGTACTAAATAGTACAAAATTCAAAAGAAAAAAGGAAGCAATTTAAAGTCAAATTAATACCTAGAAATTTCAACCTCTTCATGGGCAATATACATGTGCTTTGAATTATGCTAGTCTATGACCACTGGATAAAGATTTGATTTGATGCTGTTGAAAAAAAACAGATCAAAATTTGACATGGCAGAGGCTGAAAGCTGGAGTTCTTAAAAAACAAAAGTGAAAGAATAATGGTGGCAGAAGCAGCACAGTCAATGCATGCAAATTTAATCAAAGCCAAGCCTGAACATATTTGGAATGATAGCCAATACCAACTGTGTAAGATTAGATATGAAACTGTGGAATACCTCATTAATGGCTCTAGAAAAATTGCCCAATCTGAATATAATTAATACCAAGACAGAGTTGCAAAAACTCAGATGGACTTTAAAGCACTTTAAATTTTTAAATTGATTTTTATAGAAAGTCTTATTTTTAAAAGAACTACACACAGAGATGAGGTAAAAGCTGGGAGGATTTATTAAGCAAAGCATGGCAAAAGAACATTTATTTTTACATTTATTTTACATTTATTTTTAGACCTAGTAATTATCAAAATCTTATGTGAGATGATATCAGTTTATCCATCCTGCCAACCCTTTTTGAGTGTCTGACATTAGCAAAGAACTTCTAAAAGAAAGAAAGAATACTATGGAGCAAAACTATCTGAGAAGATGACCAATCAAGAGGGGAGTGTATTGAACTATGACCCTGTTGGGCTTGTCTTCTGGTGATGAGGAGGGAGAAATAGAGCCAGGGAGAATAGCCTTGGAGGAGGTGATTCCGGCAATGTTGAAAACATGAGTTGCTGAAGTAGCCAATCAGCAAACACCCAGGACTTCCTACCCCCCACCCTCACAGCCTCTCAGACTCTGAAGTTCAACCACCCAGGGCTAAGCAAAGAAGTACTTTAAAGGTTCATGTCAGACAGACTGGCCAAGAAAGAGGCCAGCAGACTAATCAAAAGTGTGTTTAGCTTATTTTTTGGCTGCACTACCTGGGCTCTTTTTTGTTTACTTTGCTTTGCTGTGCTGTGCATAGAACTCTGGATACCACTTCACCATATCTTTCTTACATAAGTCATTATATTTATGGCTGTCATGTTTACTGGTTAAGTGCTGGTTACTAGTAAAAAGGACTAATTTCCTCTAAAATTTGTGCCTGAGTTTTGCCTATGAACTGGACTATGGCTAGCTTCCAGGTTGCAATCTTGCTGGATGGCAGCCAGAGGGACCAGCATAGAAAATATTGAGGCCACTCTACTTTTGGAAACAGCTAAAGATTTAAGTACGAATACTGTGCACAAAGAAAAACCATTTTATACAGAAAAGCAAAGAGAAAAATGGAGTACTATTAAACTCGCATCCTTATAATGTCTTCTGCAAAAGTATTATACCCACTGGATGTAATGTAGAGCAAGGAAAAGGAAAACAAAGCCAGATAAATCAACCAGTCTCATTATTTAGAATGCCTTGTAGCTACATAATTTTGACACCCCAATTTGGCAGAGAATCAGAACATAAGGAATAGAGTATAGACTGGCAAGGGGAGCAAAAAATTCCAAGTGTGTATCCATCAATTCTAGGATGGAGAAATAGCACTTCAGCTAAACTGAAGGGAAGCCCAAAAGTTAAAACAGTAAATGGAACTGTATATTCAAGATTTTTTTTCTTCCACTGCAGACATTTTTCTAGCTCCAGGTCAAAAGTACAAAGGCATGCAATTATATTACCAAGGATAAAAGACAGTGCTGATTTATTAAAGAAAAAATCATTACCACAATATTTCTCTAACAATTTAAAAGATGGATCTAAAGTGGCAATATGTTTTATATTTGTGAAACTATATGAAGGGAGAACTTTCAGTGTTTTTCTGTGTCTTCTTCTGGAATGGTTTTTCAATTTCCCAATCCAGCCTAGAGTTGTGAGATTTCATGAGGATCTCTCATCTCAGAAATAACGAGGTCCCACCCTGATTAATTTTTCAAGGTCACTCAATGTCAACACCACCAACAATACTGCTACCCTTCAAAAAGACCTCGACTATGTATCAGAATGGTCAAACAAATGGCAACTTCAAATCTCAACAAATAAATGCTCTGTCTTATATATTGGCAAAAAAAATCAGAAAATAAAATACAAGCTGAATAGTCAAAACTTTGTTGATGATCCAAACTCTGTCAAGGATCTTGGAGTACTCATCTCTAATGATCTAAGTGCTAGAGCCCACTGTAGCTACATAGCCAAAAAGGCATTAAGAATTGTTAACCTAATTCTGCATAGCTTTTTCTCTGGCAATATCACACTACTAACTAGAGCATATAAAACATTTGCTAGATCAATACCTCATTGGTCTGGAACCCGCATTCCGTATCTGATATTAATATAGTTGAGAAAGTCCAGAAATATTTCACAAGAAGAGTTCTCCACTCCTCTACTTGTTGCAGAATACCTTATACCACCAGACTTGAAATTTTAGACCTAGACAACCTAGAACTACACCGCCTTCGGTCCGATCTAAGTATAGTACATCAAATTATATATTGCAATGTCCTACCTGTCAATAAATACTTCAGCTTCAACCATAACAATACAAGAGCATACAATAGATACAAACTCAAGGTAAACCGCATCAAACTTGATTGCAGGAAATACGACTTCAGCAACAGAGTGGTCAATGTCTGAAATACTTTACCTGAACTCCAAACCTCAAAAACTTTAACCTTAGACTGTCTACTATTGACCTCACCCCTTTCCTAAGAGGTCTGTAGGGGATGTGCATAAGCGCACCAACATGCCTACTGCTCCTGTCCTACTGGGTTTTTTATATGTATCCATTTCATGTATTCATAACTATGATTATACTTATACCTGTTACTTTATAATCGCTTGACAAATAAAAATAAAATAAATAGTGATACATCATTTTAAGAGCCGGCTAGGCTATAACCCAAACTGAGCTACCTTCTCAAACAGAAGATTTGGGGAAATCAAGCAAAAAAATTGTAGGGAGGCTAAAACAGAGCTGTATTTTAAATGGCTTATGCTACCCCTCCCCACCCCCCCACAATCAGTCTGCTGCCTGCAAATGGCTGAGAACAAAATCTCATTTCTGCTCTAGCAGCCAGAAAATTAAGCTAAGTATCTAGAAAGGGAGCTTTCTATTTTGTCCTTCAGAGTGGGCGATAAAGATCTTAGACTGTCCATGTATCATATTTGGACTTCCACACAACTCAGATATGAATCTATTCAGGTGCTCTAGTAAGTTATTGCTTTATTATCACTCTAGAAGAAAACCCTGATGGGGATTAACATTTTATAATAGTGTAGAAAAAATATTTACCTATTTTTCAGAAACATGACCTTCATAAATACTGTTTCTAAATTATGTACTTAAATGTTTCTTCATAATTCAGTTTTTGTTCTGATGTTTAAGGAAGCTGAAAATTAAGTCAAATGTTCATTATTGCTAATAAAAATTTGTTTTCATGTCATTTTATTTTGCATGACTAGGCAATCAAAACAAGCATCATTTTATACTCTATAAGTATTTTCCCTAGTAGGCATCACAGGGTTGATTACATATACTAAGTGCTAGTGACACATTGTACATGGCTTGTATTAGTAAAGAGCTTGTTGGCTAGTAATAATAAACTTACAGTATGACCCAAAGAGTGTTTAGCATTCTTGATCTGAGAGAATGGCTCCACTTTGTATAATAGAATTTGCTACTTTGATGAGAAGAATTATTCAGACCTTTCCATTATGTTTTGCAAAGACATCATCAACACTAATTGAGTGAAGAAAATAGACATTTTTTTTTCTTCCAATTCAATCATGTCCAATTCTAAGGGACTGTCTGGGCAAGTCCCTAGAGTTTTTTGGCAGGCTTTTGAGAAGTAGTTTTGTCATTATCTTCTTTCTAGGACTGAGAGAAAATTATTGCCCCAAGCTGGTTTTGTGCCTTAAGTGGGACTGAACTCACAGTCTCCCAGTTTCTATAATTAATCTAATTCTGTACAGATGTATGCTTGTGTCAGGATTCTGAGAAATATGTCCATAACAAACAGACCTCTAAAGCAAGTAGGTTCCTCCAAAATTAGTTTTATTGGCACAGGCTGGTGAAAACTGACTCTAAATGTTCCCGCGGTTTTCACCTAATTAAAAAGTAAAAGTTTTTCTCCTTCCCCAAACAATCAGTCACATGGTCCAATCAAGGTGTGGTCTGGTTGCCTAGTAACTTCACTTCTCCTCTCTATGGTCACCTGTGGAAATGTCCTTGATTCTCAGGAGAAAGTATTTTGTTTTAGCTACAAAATGCCAGCTATCTCTATTCCGCCTTCCCTATCCCTCAGCTCCAATGTGGCAACACTGAAGCTTCAAAATGGCCTCAGTCAGATCAGCTTCAGGATTGACTCTATGTGTATGTGTCAGCGTATGGGTGTATCTGTATATCTCTGCTGTCATCCATTTAGTGCTAAGATGAAAAACACAAAAATATACCCAAAACACATGTCTAGAGCCTGGAAACAAAAATGATGACATTTCATAGAACACTGTTCAGGCCTGAAATGATAATATGAAGAGAAAAAAAACAAGAAAGACCTCCAAACATAGTCTCATTTCTAATATAAACTTTTTCGTGAATTAGCAGGCACATTGTTCTTGTTGCCTTTTATGAAGAAAAGCTTTTTTCTTTTAGATAAATAGAAAAATGATTAAAGCCTGACAATTTGGTCTAGCTAATTCCACATTTCTTTGAATTCTTCATAGTACACAGGAGGGTAACAGTTATGGAAAACCAAAAATAGTTATATTATTATTCCTTTCTACTTCTCAATTACATTAATTTTATTATAAATTAAAACATAATTTTGATTTCTAGCATGAAACAATCACATCTATTGTCCAACAAATGCTTATTCACTGTTATATGAAACTTTCAGATTAAAGAAGGTAGAGAAATTTTGGTTGTAAAAGCAAAGGGACCTTTACCTAAATACTGAGAGTCACCTATTAATTATTGAAAATGCAACACCACAATTTCCATAAAAGAGGCACACAGAAAATTGGGAGTACATCTAGTACAAGAAACTGTTGGACATTTCTGACAATGTATGCTAGTCAATCATTTTTAGTGAAAAACGTAAAAGAGCATAATCAATAATTAAGTTACAAAATGTCAGGGAATTGTGTCAAGAGTTGCCACTGTATTTTTATTTATAAAATAAAACTTAATAAATTATTATGATTTGAATAATGACAATACTACATCCTTTCATAATTTTAGTAGTGCTGAAATAACACATATTTACAGTAGCTTACATAGAATATATAGAAGAAATTTTATATATAAAATACAAGTAGGTTAATCCTAATTAAACACTTCACCAAAAGATAGAATGGTTATTCTTTTTAATTTTTTCTGCCCCTTTACCAGCTGACATTACTCTGATTCTTATCTCTTTGCAGTTTTTCTTAGTGCTTTCTATAAATCAAACTGCTAATGACAATATAGGAGCAAAGAAAGATACAAGAAGAAAAATCTGAATCTATGTAAAATACTTAACTTTTGTTTTTCTTTGGTCAATGAAAGTAACCAGCTACTATCAGCTCAACCCTGAGTAATATACTTATATAGAGTTAATAAAATTGTTACTTGCAGACCTAATCCAGTTGACCCCATTTGGACTAATCAAAAGAAAGTCTTCAGTATGTTTAATTTCTGATTAATTTCACATACAATAATATATATTCATTCATAAAGCATTTATACTGATGTTCACTTAAATCTGTGGATTATGACAGAAAGGGAAGCAATCCAATTTTGAAATCGTTTAACTTCACAGTGAGATTAATCTCAACTTCAGTTAGCCTTCAATAGGTATATTCATAAGAATTATAATGAATATTTACTAAGATTACTGTCTTCAAGAAATTGACTGTTGTCATTTTTATAGGAAAATTTGTGGTAGCTATTTGTGCTGTGGTTCAAAACTGATAAAAATACCGTGAAGGGGGAAAAACCCTAATTTTTTTTTTAAATTATCAAGCTAAGATTATAACATGAGAGTTATTAATGCTTACAAGTTGGAGCAGTTATACATTCATTGTTTGAGCCAGCCACGTATATACAGTGTAATGAAACAAAAATGCAGAACAAAATTAATAAGCAGATTTTAAAACTGAAAATTTTAAAAAATTTTACTACGCAAAAAATTCTTAAGAATTTTTATGAATGTACTTCATTGATATCTAAAAGAAAAAAACTTTGTTATGCGTATTTAAAAATATTATGTGACATAATAACATCAATTACTTGTGCCAACTTCCCTTACTTGAGTATTTCTAAAACAGCATATCCAATCCACATATTCTTAGAATTAAACAAGGTCTTAAGGTTATGACTGAATTGTCTAGTAACACTTTTTTTTATTTTTATTTTTTATATTTATTTATAGTAATAAAAATATGGATAGTTTGGAAAACAATGCAATGGAATGCATTGAATTTACTTTTCTTATCCCTATGTTTGTGCGTGTATGCATGTATTTCCAATGTTGAAATAGTATAAAAATCACTATTTCAAAATTGGAATGAAGAAGGAAAATGCAGCTTTTTCCCAGTGCTTGTAATAACTTCCACCCTATCACTGCTTTTAGCTATACTTTCTTGTTAAGCACATTTAATTTCTTCCCAGGTCTTGAAGTCATCTCTTTTAGCTGGCTTTTTCCTACAATAAAATCTTCACTTTCTCCAAATATGCTGGTTTCAAATATGTTATCCCTTATAATTACTTTCTCACTGATTGCTCAGGAGGGGCAAAAAAATCCAAAAACTTCCTGAACAGAAACTTAACTTTTAGACTAAATTATGGTTCTATTGATTGAAAAAGTTGAGATATTAATCTCAGGCTCAATAAAAAGAAGGGTAATATCTTTTAAAGTCATTTTTATACCACACTGAAATTAATATAGCTAGCCAGCAAGACTTTGATAATGGAACTCAGATGGTGGATAGTTTATTACACATACACACAGAGAGAGAGAGAGAGAGAAAGAGAGTTTTCTTAAGTTTTCATGGCTATTTATATGTATGGTATTCAGCTTTGTTCGGGTATTTTCCCATGTCATTATAGTTGTGCTTTTAAAGTTGTAGCGACGTTTCAGCAGAATCTCATCTGCCATCATCAGGCTTGTGTATTGGGTTCGTCTGTGTGTCAGGCTTTGACCTGGAAATTGACCTGGAAAACCAAGGTGTATATGAAGTCCCCTGCACATCATGTCCTACCACATACATCGGACAGAACAATAAAAGAATAAGTACCCACCTGGATGAACACAACAATGCAGTAAAAAAGCTGGAACACACTTCCTCACTAGTCCAACACATGAAAGCCACAGGTCATAGCATAGACTTTAATGGCACCAAAACCCTAGCCACTGTAGAAAACCCAAGCTACAGAATTATCAGAGAAGCCATAGAGATTGAAAAAAGACCTGAAAGCATGAATAGAAGAGATGACTCCACCAGACTGTCAATTATCTAGAAGCCTGCACTCACAAACAAAAAAATCTCCACACCACAAGCCAAGCAAACACCTGGGCACAAACAGCCCCCCCCCCACCATTACCTCCAGCCCAAACACACCCCAACCAGCCAACCAAATGAAACCTAGCTTCCTAATAAATGATAGCTGGCCACTCACCCAAAGCCAAGCCGCCCTACAAGCCCCCAATACATGAAACACAATGTTGCCAGCCAATCAAGACAAAAAAATGCTACAAAACAGACAAAAGAAACACCAATCAAGCAGAACACAGCAAACTCCAAGACCAATAAACACAGACCAAGACTCCCAACCTATTAGAATGAAGAAAAAAACATTCCAACACAAGGGGAGGCTAGCACCAAATTTAAAACAGAAACGGCTGTGAAAGTCTGAAACATAGATGAATCCAATGCACAAGCCTGATGATGGCAGATGAGATTATGCTGAAACGTCGCTACAACTTTAAAAGCACAGCTATAATGACATGATCGGAGCTGCCATCACCCTATATATAATGGCAGGGAGGTTGTCTGTATTGTCATTTCTTGATTGGTTGATGGAGTTGAAGTTTGCAGATTGGCTGGCTTTTTTGTAAGAACATGTATGGCTGAGGTATTGGCTGTGTGTCTATCAGTCTCCTATGTTGTAATGGCTGTGTGATGACCTTCTGAGTTCTATTGTTATGACATCCTGGGTCTTGTGCTGTAATCTCCTGGGTTGTTGGCTGTGTTGTAACATCCTGAGGTTTTGTGGTGTAATCTCCTGAGTTCCATGATGTGATATCCTGAGCAGGTGGCTGTGATGTGATGTTCCAGGTTTTGGTTTGGCTCCGAGTTTGAGGCCTGGCTATGTGTGGCGTGTGTCAGTTTGCTTGGATTGTAACTCAGGGTTAATGGATGCTTTGCCGTCCCTCAATTTTATGGTCACCTGGCACCTATCTGTCTGTTCCAATTTGTTAGGGGAAAAGCTTAATAAGCCTTTATAATAGCTCACTGTAATTTATCTTTTTAGCACCTCCTAGGAGGGGACCCAAGCCTGCCCATTCCATAATAAATATTATTTCTCCTTGAAAAACATGGTGAACACAGAATGAAGCACCTATCTTGTTTCCCCATATTAGTCAAATATTTTAGAACAAGTTCCTCTAAAATCAGGGAGATACAGACTTATTTAAAAATAGAAACAGCAGGTATGCAATCACTTGCTTTTTCTGTTTGTTTGTTTTTAATCCAAAGTATCGGATTTGACCTGCAAAAATCCAGAAAACGTCTAGACCATAACAGAATTTATCTGACAGTAAAAGCAAAGGATAGGATTGACATTTTAAGAACAGTCTTCTTTGATTTTAATTTAAATGGATTTTACCG
Source organism: Bungarus multicinctus (assembly GCA_023653725.1). Classification (NCBI taxonomy): domain Eukaryota; kingdom Metazoa; phylum Chordata; class Lepidosauria; order Squamata; family Elapidae; genus Bungarus; species Bungarus multicinctus. Next base: position 44,154,330 of record CM042848.1, read on the forward strand.
TTATGCTCCATGAGATTACATTTCATGAAGCAAGTTGAATTGCCCACTTTTACACACAGATATGGATCAGAGAAGAAACTTCATTTCATGCAACTTTGAAATATCTCTACAGAAAGGAAAAATCAGCTCGTGTAAATCATCTCTAATTCTAATGCTATAAAATTTATTATCTAGCCAAATGTAGTAGCTCACTATTTAGTATTTTATTTTTTGCAAGAATCCCACTGTCTGATATTAAATAATATATAACTAATATAAAATTGGTATAAATAGGGAAGTATATTAAAACTTTCCTTAAAGCTGATTGCCTGAACAATTATCTTGATTTAAGCTTCCATTTTTAATTATCTTCTATTTCAAGTTCTTTATACCCACATTTTCCATGCACAATCTTCAAAAAGGCAAAGAGAATAAATGAGAAAAATAGTCTGTTGCTGTTAGTGGACACTGTGGAATATTGGTTTTAATCCTCTGTATTAATATAGTTGGTTCTACTATTGAACAGAAAAGCAGCAAGGGGCCTTGTAAGAGAATGGCAGTCTATAAAAATGGTAAAATAAAATAACAAATAACTGGATTTATTTTGCAACACTTAGTGTGCTTATATTCATAAAAGTACTTTGTTTAAACATATTTGGAATGTCATGTTACTTTCTTACTGATAAAATGTTAACACATATCTAAGTCAACTACTTTTTTCTCATAAATGACATTTCTTACTCACACCCACCCTTGACAAAAATATCTTTAAACTATGCACATGTTAACCAACTCCAGGGCTAATTATTTTAACAAGCTTGAATGCAGGGTTACCTTTGGATGCAACCTGGAACCTTGAAACTGGATGAAACTGGATGAACTCTGGAAGGACTCAAAAAGAACAAATTACAACCTTGTAAGCATTGTATAGGTGGCCATTTGGGTTATTATTATTATTTTACTTGAGTCTAGCTTCCTTGAGATAATGCATTCTTTTTTTCATGAAAGGAAGTTCACTCAGTTGTCAGTGATTCATCTTAAAATGGTTTAGGTTGGACTTTCTTTGTATGTACTCCAATTCCTTGGAATGAATTTCTTGGTTTTTTGAAAGGCCCTAAACATAACTTTTAAAACAGTTTTTTATTTGTTGATTATAATTGATATAAAATGTGGTTTTAATTGATTTTAATAGCTTAGGTTTTAAATTAGGTTTTGCTGTAAACCATTAAGAGCTCTCAGTATTTAGACAGATATTAAATTAAGTAAATAGACAAAAGAACACTTACTGTTATATACCGTGTTTCTCAGGCCCTGCCTTATTTTGTTTTGAGCCCTGAAAAAATGGCTAGGCCATCTTTTTGGGGGTGAATTAATTTCTCTCCCCCCCCATCAGCGGGTGGGCAGCAGCGGTGTTCCCGCCGGCACGACAACAGCAGCAGCACCGGCGGGAACGTGGAAGCGTTTCCGCCAGCGCTGCTGCTGTTGTCGTGCCGGCGGAAATGTGGAAAGCGTTTCTGCCGCCGCTCCGCACACACCCGAGCGGCGGCAGAAACGCTTTCCACGTTTCTGCCGGCACGAGAACAGCAGCAGCGCCAGTGGAAACGTGGAAGCGTTTCTGCCACCGCTCAGGTGTGTGCGGAAGCTCCACACACACCCGAGCGGCGGCAGAAATGTTTCCATGTTCCTGCCAGTGCTGCTGCTGTTCTCGTGCTGGCAGGAACTGTGGAAGCCATAGAGGCAGCTCCCCGACATCCACGCGCCGCCACCCGCCTGGTGACCCGAGCAGCTGGTTATGAGGCGTGGCTACCCGCAGGGCACTGATAAAGGCAAGTTTCCTCCCCCTGCCCTCCCCCCCAGCATGTTTTAACCCCCGCCGTCTCCATGGATCCCAGTAAGGGTATGGCTAGCTGAAGAGAGCTAACTAACTCAAAATATATCTATCCTTGTCTCCCTTATTTAATTATTTATCAGCTCAAAAATCTTACACACATGTAAACAAAAGACAACAAAACAAATAGCTTTCTGTCGGTATGGTCTCTGGTGATGAGCCGAAAGACAGAAAAGAAAGCAGTATGCTTTCTCCCTTAATTGGGGCTTAACAGGGTGCTGTAACACAAAGTATATACTTATTCCCCTGCCTCAGCTGAACAGGATAGAGCCAGTGGTCTAGTGGCAATTACAACTGCCTCACATGTAATACTTCCCTGGTTCGAATCCCAGTAAGGGTATGGCTAGCTGAAGAGAGCTAACTAGCTCGAAATAGATCTATCCTAGTCTCCCTTATTTACTTATTTATCAGCTCAAAAACCTTACACACATGTAAACAAAAGACAACGAAACAAATAGCTTTCTGTTGGTATGGTCTCTGGTAATGAGCCGAAAGACAGAAAAGAAAGCAGTATGCTTTCTCCCTTAATTGGGGCTTAAAAGGGTGTTGTAATACTATATATATATATATATATATATATATGTTTTAGTAGATTTTTACAGGTACAGGTATGCAGGTCTTGGTGTGATCAAGTCTTTTCCCATGTAAGATTGAGAATATCTGGGCAATTTTTCGACAAGATCCCACTCACTATCTTCAGGCTGGTGCTTTCGGCTTTGTGCGAGCAAAGTGTGATCTGAGCTGCTGTCTCCCTATATATACTGGTGGGGAGGTTGGCTGGGTTGTCATTGATTGGTTGATGGAGCTGATGTTTGCAGATTGGCTGGCTTTTTCTTAAGAACATGTGTGGCTGAGGTATTGGCTGTCTGTGTATCTGCCTCCTGTGTTGTAAGGACTTGGGTAATGGGTTGTGAGATGACCTTCTGAGTTCTAATCTTGTGACCTCCTGGGTCTTGTGCTATAATCTCCTGGGTCGTAATGACCTGGATAATGGGCTGTGTGATGACCTTCTGAGTTTTAATCTTCTGACCTCCTGGGTCCCAGGAGATTACAAAACCAATCAGAACACAGCCAAGCCCCCACCCAATCAAGTTACACCCCCATTAGCAGTTAAAAGGAAGAAGCAGCTGCAACAAGTTTTGTAATCATGTATGGGTTGGGGGGGGGGTTGAAGCAAGTAGTGATACAGCTGGTGCATCACTACTTGCTTCAACCCCCCTCAACCCATACATGAAGTGAACTGACACCCACCATGAAGATGTGGCATGACCACGAATGCGAAGCCAAACAACAGGATCACAGCTCACCAGCTCAAATCCCCCAGCAACTAAGACTAACCCACACAGAAATACCCGTGAAAACCTCAGAAAACATATATATATAGCTCGAAATAGATCTATACTAGTCTCCCTTGTTTAATTATTTATCAGCTCAAAAACCTAACACACACATATACACACACACATATATGCATACCTACCTACCTACATACATACATACATGGAATATTTATTAATTGGCTCATTAATGACATTAGACATTTTTCAGCAATGCATGGGTGAAAAGTATCAAATCTCCTGATAAGAAACTGGCCAAAAGGGAAAAAAAGAAAACCATTTGATGCATACATTTTAAATCAATTTAACCAATAGAATATAGTAAAGATGTTGAAGTAGAAGCTCAGTGCTCAGCTATGGAAACTCATTAGATGACTTTCCTTCACTTGCACTCAGAAAAACCTACTTTATAAGATTGTTGATATGAGGATAAAATGAAGGAAGATTTTCTATGTAAACTGCCTTAAGCTCATAGAGAAAAGATATGATAAAATTGAACATACACACAAACCTATATTTTATCTCCTATCATATACCCTGGAATCTTTTCCATCTTCTTACAAATTCTAAAGATATTTATTGATATTTCTATTTGTGGAATATGGAGGTAGAGATAGGAACAATATCTGCTTGGTCAGCTTACATAATTAAATAGCGAATCCTTTCTGAGGTGAATTTAATCTATTTTCCTATTCTTTCCTTTCAGAAGACATATGATACAATCAATGCATCAATACTGAAACTATAGAAAATCCAGGGTTCCATATTATATTACAGATAGTCTTTAATGGGCACAAATGGGACCAGAGTTTTTGTTGGTAAACAACACAGATGTTAAGTGAGTCATGACCAATTTTACAACTTTTTTGTATAATTGTTCAGTAAATCACTGTGTTGGTTAAGCAAATCATGTGGTCGTTGAGAGAATTTGGCTTCTCCCATTGATTTTGATATTAGAAGCTGGCAGATAAGGTTTCAAAAGATGATCATGTGACCTTGGGATGCTGTAAATGTTCTAAATACATATCATTTGCCAAGTGTCTGCATTTTGATCACATGACTGTAGGGATGCTGCTATCGTTTTAAGAGTGAGGCTGGTTTTAGGTCACATTGTTCAGCACTATTGTAACTTCAAGTAGTCCCCAGACAAATGTTTTTAAGTTGAGGACTAACTGTAATGTTTATTAATTTACAGTGTACCTTACTTTATCTACTCCTGGCATGTTGTAGGAAGTATGTTATGCAGAACAAATGAAAAGAGGTTAATAAAATGTACATTTATTTATTTATTTTTAATTTTTTCAAATAACTATTTCCCTTTAAAAGATAATGGAACCCAAATAAATATTTCTACATTCCCACTTTTGTATTGAATTTCCTCCCAGCCCAACATAATGTAGATGCAGTCAACAGAAAAATATTTTGAATTCTTATTGCTTAGCAACAGGAAGAGAGGAAAATTATATTCCAGCAACCCAGTTAGCACAAGAGAGTTTATATCCAAAATACCAATAAAATGATCAAGGCTACAATGCAGCTTCAATTAATATAAGCTGTTAAAAATAAAGTTATTGTGGCCAATTAATTTTGATGCAATTTGGAATTTATTTTTTTTCCTGAAAGGAGGAGAAATCCTTCAAATACAAACAGCCATGCCATTAATCCATAGAAAAACTGAACTGAAATTATTTCTGTTCAAATGATGCTCTTCTGCCTTCACCTGCAATAGGTTTGTCATAAATACGATTGTTTTTAGAAAGCATTTTTTCTTAAAATCAGAATCTAAAACTTTATTCACTGAAAGACACTGGGTAGTACATAACAATATAGTAATTATTTCCATTTGTTTTGATGGCTAAGTTGTCAGTAACATGGATTTTGTATTAAATCAGAATGCTTAACTTCTGGTGAAATTTAGTTATATAAAGTTATCATAATTTATGCCATTTGTGAAAATTTTTTGACTGTTCATGAAAAGAGGCTCTTTCAAGATCAACTCAGGATGAAGTTTGCAGTTCTCATTACATCAATAGGGTATGGAAATGAATAAATTGAGTGCATTAGGCCAGTGTTGAAGAATAAAACTATATTCTATGCAAAATGAAAACATGAATTTTTAAAGAAGATATCAGAAGTCTCCTGGATAACTCTGGGAATCTAGCACTTGCCAAATTTTGCACATGCTGCATCTAGCAAGAGTCTTCACTCTGGTCTGCTCTTTGAGTGGGAGCCAGAGCCATCCCTGATTGGCTGAGTCCATTTGACAGCTCCGTATAAAAGGAGCCATCTATTGAGCTGCTGTGCTACCAGCCCCCACCACCACAAAGATCCTACAGGAAAAGGGAAGTATGGACAACCATGGGATCTGGCAGGGTGAGAGCTGTGGACCATAAACACAAAGCTTTTGCTGTGTCCCAGCACAACAGATATAGTGCCCTTGCTGAACTTAATAGGGACACTAAAGTGACAGGTCAAGGTAGTTGTGATAACGATAACTCAAGTAAGCCAGAGATCATGGTCCTAGAAGAAGAACTTACTTTGGAAAGGAGAAAGTGTGAATCGGGTATTATGCACCAGTCACACAAGAAGAGCAAGGCATCCAAAAAGAGAAACCACCTTCTGGTTGTAAGGGATGTAAATTTAGGACAGGATACTGAGGTTTTGAAAGAGGTCAGGTGTCTACCAGATGCTACTGCCAGCAGAGACAAGAAGCATATTCTTAAGATAGTCAAGAATGCCAGCAAGGACTTTGATGTTGATGCTATTATACATCTTGGTACAAATGATCTGTCTCATCCGAAGGATGTACTTTCTGTTCAGAAAGACTTCCAGAGCTTGGGGTATGAACTTAGTAATATGGGCTGTAGGCTTATATTTTCAGAGGTTCTACCAGTATACAAGGAACAAAAAGGGAAAGAGCAGTGTGTAGCAGAGTTTAATGTGTGGCTAAAGGAGTGGTGTAAAAGGGAAGGCTTTGGTTTTATTAGTCATGATGCCTGCAACTGGTCCAATGAAAAACTGTACAAAAGAGATGATTTGCATCTATCAAAGAAAGGGACTGAGTTACTTGGCATTAAATTTACAGATTTCCTGGATAAACATTTAAACTAAACAGTGAGAACAGAGAATTAATGGATTCAGAACATTTCTGTCCCCAGCAACCTGAAACTAATAAGGATACCAGTGCATGCAAAATTGATGTTTGTGCAGGTAAGATTATCAACCTTGATGCCAACCAAAACCAAGCATTTAATAGTGAGTGCCATAACATGTGCACTAATCAAACAGGTGGCAAGAAAGTAGGGACAGGCAGGCACAACACAGGTTATGTAGACAGTAAACACCATATCAGGCATAAAGATCTCAAGTGCCTATATACAAATGCACAAAAACTGGGGAACAAAGAGGGTGAACTCAAACTATGAGGTAAATTTACATGAAGGTAAATATGATATAGTTGGAATAACAGAAACTTGGTGAGATGAAACCCATGACTGGAACGTACTGGTAGAAGGATACAAACTATTAAAAAAACCAGACCCCATAAAAGAGGAGGTGGAGTTGCACTGTACGTAAAGGACCACTATATTGCTACAGAAATGCATGAAACCAAAGATGAAAACCTCCTAGAATGCATATGGGTCAATATAAAAGAAAAAAAGAATGACATGGCCATAGGTGTATATTACAGGCCACCCAATCAAGCAGAAAAAATAGATGACCTTTTTGCCAGCCAACTAACAAACATATGTAGGAAACACACAACAATAGTAATGGGAGACTTCAATTATCCTGATATCAATTGGAAAACTAATTCTGCACCAAGTGAGAAATCAAATAAGTTCCTAACCAACCTAGATGACAACTTCGTTGTCCAAAAGGTAGAGGGTGAAACTAGAGGGACAGCCATACTGGACTTAATTCTTACAAACAGAGGAGAAGTGATGGAGAGAGTTAAAACTGCAGGAACCCTGGGTGAGAGTGACCATGTCATACTAGAATTCAAAATAACACAAACACAAGCAACAGAACATAATGACATCAGAGTCTTGGATTTTAAAAGAGCTGATTTCAACAAACTCAGCGAGAACTTGGGAAAAATTCCATGGATGAAAATCCTAAAGGGGAAAACAACTCAAGAATCTTGGGAAACTCTAAAAAGTATAATCATAGAAGACCAGACCAGCACAATACCACTGAGAAAGAAAAACAAGAAATCCAAGAAGAAACCAGCATGGCTGCACAAAGATCTCTTTGGCAAATTGAAAGAAAAAAGGGACAAGTTCAAAAAATGGAAAGAAGGACATACAACTAAGGCAAAATATCAGCACATATTCAGAAACTACAAAGACAAAGTCAGGATAGCAAAGGCTCAGAACGAACAAAGACTTGCAACAAAAGTCAAAGACAATAAAAACGTATAAATAACAAGAAAAAAAATCAAGGAAAAAGTCAGTCCACTAAAGAGAAAAGATGACAAGGAAGTAATAGGCAGCAAAGAGAAAGCAGAACTGCTTAATTCATTCTTTGTATCTGTCTTCATACAAAAAGAAACTATTGCTCAACCCACCAAAAACATAACTGTAAAAGACAGACCAGAAATAAAAGTTAAAATAAGCAAAAAAATAGTAAGAGAACACCTGTCTGATCTTGATGAAAACAAATAACCGGGGCCTGATGGATTACATCCCAGAGTTTTAAAGGAGCTGGCAGAGGTCATCTCAGAACCACTGCACCATATCTTTCAAAAATCCTAGAGCACTGCGGAACTACCAGAGGACTGGAACAGAGCTGATGTGGTTCCCATCTTCAAAAAAGGAAAAAAAACAGACCCACGAAACTATAGACCAATCAGCCTAACATCAATACCCAGGAAGATACTGGAAAAGATAATTAAAAAACAAATCTGCCGCTATCTAGAAATAAGTAAAGTAATAACTCGCAGTTAGCACGGGTTTGTTAAAAACAGATCATGCCAAACCAAACTTATTTCATTCTTCAACACAGTGACTAAATTAGTAGACCAGCAAAATACTGTGGACATAATATATTTAGATTTCAGCAAGGCATTCAACAAAGTGATGGATTACATCCCAGAACTTACTTCTTAGTAAGCTAGAAAAAAGTGGAATAGATAGCACCACCATTAGATGGACTCTCAACTGGCTGGCAAACCGTACTCAATGAGTAGTCCTTAATGGGTCTAAGTCTACATGGAGGGAAATAAGCAGTGGAGTGCCACAAGGTTCCAACTTAGGCCCAGTACTCTTCAATAGCTTCATTAACGACTTAGATGAGGGAATAGAAGGAGAACTTACCAAATTTGCACTAAGCTGGCAGGAATAGCTAACACCCTACATTGAAATTAAATGTAGAGAAAAGTAAAGTCCTACACTTAGGCAAGAAAAACCAAAAAATACACATATAGACTGGGTGAAATCAGGCTCAATAGCAGTAACTGTGAGAGGGATCTTGGAGTCTTAGTGGACAAGCAGCTAAATATGAGCCAGCATTGTGCAGCAGCAGCCAAAAAAGCTAATGAAATCTTAAGTTGTATTAACAGAGGGATACAATCAAGATCAAGGGAACTACTAATACCACTCTATAAAGCCTTAGTAAGACCACACCTAGAGTACTGCATCCAATTTTGGTCACCACATTATAAAAAAGATGTTGAGACTCTAGAAAAAGTACAGAGAAGAGCAACCAGGATGATTAGGGGACTGGAGGCTAAAACATACAAGGAACGGTTGCAGGAATAGGCTTGGCTAGTCTAGTAAAGAGAAGGACCAGGGGAGACATGATAGTGATCTTCCAATATTTGAGGGCTGCCACAGGGAGGAAGGGGTCAAGTTATTTTCTAAAGCGCCTGTAGGCCAGACAAAGATGGAAACTGAACAGGGAGAGATTTAACCTAGAAATAAGGAGAAGCTTTCTGATAGTGAGAACAATCAACCAATGGAACAGCTTGCCCTCGGAAGTTGTGGGACCGCCATCACTTGAGACTTTCAAGAAGAGATTGAACTGCCATTTGTCAGAAATGGTGTAGGGTCTCCTGCTTGAGCAGGGGGTTGGACTAGATGACCTACAATGTCCCTTTCAACTCTGACTTACTGTTATCCGTTAAATTAGCTGACTTTAAATGGACGAGCTCTTTGTATAATTGGACTAACACTGAGTGACCAGAGCTAGTCCATATTCATGGAGAAGAGGCTGCTGCTAGGTATTGGAAGAATTTGAAGAGGATTTATGTTCATGATAGTGTAAGTGCACACATACATCTTACACGTAAACTGTTTAGAGCATGTCTTCTGAAAGGTGGAGATATGTTAGCTCACTTGAACTTCATGAAAAGAACTTTTCAAGAGCTACATGAAAAGGAACTGATACTTTCAGAGCTGCATCAGGTCTACATCATTCTTACTTCATTGGATGAAGGTTATGATGATCATATATCTTCACTGGAAGTCCTGACCAGAAATGAACTGATATTGCCTGACATAACCAGAAGGTTATTAGAAGAGGCAAGAAGAGAGCAGGATAGGGACCAACTGAGGGAGAAACAACCACAAGAAGAGGATTTGTTTTCAACTGCCAATACTGTTAGGAAATGTTTTTCTTGTGGGGCTAGGGGACATATAGCTAAATTCTGTAAGAAGGGAAAATGACAGAATACTGGTAATCACCAGAAGGTTAAGAAGAATGTTAGTTTAGCTATATCTAGCAATTCAACTGTAAACCATGATTTGTGGGTAGTTGATAGTGGAGCATCGTAGTACATTACTAGAAATAGAGAGAGGTTTGTAAACAAGTCTACAAGTAAGTAACATGTAACATTGGCAAATGGATGGAAGATGAAAGCATCTGGTGAAGGTACTGCATATTGTTCTTGTGTAAATAAGCATTTACAGTATCTATGTTATATGTACCTAAACTGAAATTTAATTTGTTATCAGTAAGGGCTTTAGTTAATATTGGTTATGTAGTAACCTTTAGGGGAATAAATGTACAATAGAGAAAGAGGGTAAAAGTGTTACTGTTACTTTAGAGAATGATTTATATGTGATACATGATGACCAGTTGCAGATGGCTAACTCGGTTTATAATAATGTTAAGCCACATGACGAATGTATACATTTACTGCATAGACATCTGGGGCACATTAATTTCAAAATGCTGAAACAAACTGTTAACTTGTCAGAAGGAGTGAAATTAAAACCCTGTAGCAAGTACTTAAACTATAATGCCTGTAACCAGGAGAAAAGCTAGGTTACTCCAGCAAACAGACTGAATGGGTTTAAGATCAAAGAACATTTAGAGGTTGTTTTTACTGACATAATTGGTCCTAAGAAACCCAGTTTGGGAGGTGCCTGCTATGTTTTGAGTATAATGGACCATTACTCACAGTACGGTTTCTGCTATCTAATGAAAAACAAAAGAGAAACGTTCCAACAGTTTTTTAACTGGCTAAGATTTGCTAAGAGAAAAGTGAGACGTAGGGTAATTACTTTAGTTACAGATAACGGGACTGAGTTTATTAACACTAGATTCCAAATGATGTTGAAATTGGCTGGTATTGAGCATAAGCGTTCTACATCTTACAGGCCACAACATAACTCGTTTATAGAACGAAGAGGGCAAACGTTACAAGCAATGGCTCACACTATGTTATCTGATTCAGGTTTGCCTGAAACACTGTGGGGTGTTAAACCATGTGTTAAACAATGTGGTGAACACAACAACCGGTGAATTGCCCTTCACTCATTGGCATGGCAGAAAACCAAATTTAAGTTATCTACACACATTTGAAGCTCCAGCATGGGTGCATATTCCCTCACAAGTAAGACTGAAAGGGCTACATAGAGCTAGGAAATTATTTTTCATAGGTTACGAGGCCAACCATAGATCTTTTAGATTTTGGGATCCAGGCACAGCTAATGTTTACTGTAGCGCTAGTGCTAAATTTCTTGAGCACATTGGGTGGCATAAACTAGAACAGGAATTCAACAATGATGTTATTATTGACACCCAGGTAGTCCCTAATGATGAGATAGTTAAACCATCAATAGCTATTAAAAAGGAAGAACTGGCACAGGAGAAGGTAGAAGAACAGGAGCAGGTGGAACAGGAGAGTCCACCAGTGAGCCCTGGATTACCTAGATGTTCAACCCCTGTAACATGACCACCAGATAGATATCAGGCTAGTATAGTATGCCAAGTAAATATAGTTCTACTAACTATAATGAACTGAAACTGTATCCTGCTAAGGATCAGGCTGCTTGGAATGGCACAATGGATAAGGAAGTGAAATCTTTACAAAGATTGGAGGTATATGAAAATGTCAGGTTACCACCAGGTAAACATGCCATAGGGTGTAAATGGATTTATAAAATTAAGATTGGTGTTACCCATAAAGCCAGGTTAGTAGCACAAGGGTTTGATCAATCACCCAACAACTACGATGAGGTGTTTGCACCTAGTCTGAAGGCTACCATATTACCAGCAGCATTAGTGTGGGCAGCTAAGGAGATATACATAATAAAAACTTTAGATGTAGAGACGGCATATCTACATGCACCGTTTCAACATACTATATACAGTATTTAAAGAAGCTTTTGGGGATAAAAACTAATAACACAACTGATTGCTGCTGATTAAAAAAGAGTCTTTATGGCTTGAAGCAATCAGGCTATGAATGGAACCAGTGCATAGTGAAGGAATTAACAAAGATAGGTTTTGTAGCTGCATGGCTGATCCATGTTTATTCAAAAAGGAAAGTGATGGTGTAGTTTCATTGTTGCTATTGTTCACTGATGACATAGCATCAATCACCAAAACTGAGCAAGAAGCTACTGGGATTATTTCACTGTTAGAGAAGAAATTTAAAATCACATATTTAGGTGAGATTAAATAGTATATTGGTTTGAAAATAAATTAAACTAGGGGAGGCTACAAAATCTCACAGGCAGATAAAATTAACCAGTTACTGAAGAATTTTAAAATGGAACTATGTACAGATTTAGTATGTTATAAACAACTAATGATAGACATGGGAATTAATGTAAAAGATTCTATTGTTGTATATAAAGACAACCAATCAGCAATTCAGATGGCTTCCAATCTCTCCATAAAGACAAGATCAAAACACACAGATCTACGATATCTGAATGTGAGACAATGTGTGCAAAGAAAAATTGTTAAACTGGAGTACTGCATGTCAGAGAATAACATTGCAGATCATTTTACGAAAGCCAAAGGCACTGTAAAACATAAGGCTTGCTGTGAGGACTATGGACTTAAACTGTAAGGTGTTATATATTGTCCTACCCAAGGGGGAGAATGTTAGGAATGATAGTCACCTAACATTTGGGTTGGCAATATATAATTCAGGATAGTCATTTAATGTTGTCTCTTTAAGGGAATGCTGTAATTGTAATTGGGTGTGGTTCCTCAAACGGCCATAAGATGGAGCCAGAAGCCTGGTTTGTTAGTTCTTGCCTGATCGTCGTTCTGCTGGATTGCTGTGAGTCTGTTTACTGAACTTTGTTTATGATACTGAACTTTGTTTTTGGATTATCCCTGGACTGAATACTGACAGCTTTAACTGTGTATGACTTGGACTGTTTGTTGGACTTTGCTTACCCATTTACTGGAAGTAAAACCTACATTTTACTATTCAGTGTATCTGTGTGCTGTTTGTGTGTTATTCATCACCACTGTCACTACGTTTCCCTGAGTGCACTCATTCTCCTAACAGAGAATATCTCAACAAAGGTCAAGCAATCCTGGTCATTGGAACTGGCAAGTTCCATATACAATTCCACCATTTCAATGGACACCTACCACTAGTCATAGTGAACGGGTGTCTGCCAAGCTTGCTAGGGCTAGATCAGTTCAATTCCCTAGGTCTACAGGTGACTGGAATTAACTCTGTCAACCTCCCACAATTTAGAGCAACTTTTTTCTAGTTTTTCTGAAGTTTTTGAGGACAAGCTTGGCTGCTACAAGGGCATACCCATCACTCTTAATTTGGACCCTGAAGTGGCTCCAATAAGACTCAAGCCGCACAGAATTCCATTAGCTCTACGTTCCAAAGTGGATGCTCAGCTAGACAAGCTGATCACACAAGGGGTCCTCGAACCAATTGACTTTTCAAAATGACAGACCTCCCCATTGTCATCCCATTAAAGCAGGATGTCTCAATTCACATTTGTTCAGACTATAAGTCCACAATCAATAGGGGTCTCCAACCAAATGCCTGCCCAATACCTATTACACAGCACCTGCTGCATTCTCTAGGCAAAGGGTCAATCCCATATATGTACAATCAGCACAGGGCCCCCCCAAAGCTGTGTGCTTTCTCCACTTCTCTTCACCCTATATACCAAGGACTGAATCTCAAATGATCCATCTGTTAAAATACTGAAGTTTGCTGATGACACAACAGTGATTGGTCTCATTCAAGACAATGACAAATCCGCATACAGACAGGAGGTTATACAACTTGCCTTGTGGTGTAACCAGAAAAATCTGGAACTGAACACACTCAAAACCGTAGAAATGGTGGTAGACTTTAGAAGAAACTCTCCCATACTACCACCTCGTACAATACTAGACAACACCATATCAACAGTAGAAACCTTCAAATTTCTAGATCCTACTATATCACATGATCTAAGATGGACACCTAACATCAAAAATATCATCAAAAAAGCACAACAAAGAATGTTCTTTCTGCGCCAACTCAGGAAGCTCAAACTGCCCAAAGAGCTGCTGATCCAGTTCTATAGAGGAATGATTGAGTCTGTCATCTGCACCTCTATAACTGTGTGGTTTGGTTCTGCAACCCAACAGGACAGACACAGACTTCAGAGAGTAATTAGGACTGCAGAAAAAACAATTACTATCAACCTGCCTTCAATCAAGGATCTGTATACTGCAAGAGTCAAAAAGAGGGCTGTGAAAATATTTACAGACCCCTCACATCTCGGACATAAACTGCTTCAACTCCTTCCCTCAAAACGATGCTATAGAGCATTGCACACCAGAACAACTATACACAAGAACAGTTTTCCCCCGAAAACCATCACTCTGCTAAACAAATAATTCCCTCAACACTGTTCAACTATTACAAAGTCTGCACTACTATTACTGTTAAATCTTATCATCACTCCTTATCACCCATCCCCTCCCACTTGTGACTGTATGACTGTAACTTTGTCGCTTATATCCTTACAATTTATATTGACTGTTTCCTACTATGATTGATTGCTTATTTTACCCTATGACTATCATTAAGTGTCATACCTTATGATTCTCGACTCCTGACGAATGTATCTTTTCTTTTATGTATACTGAGAATATTTACACCAAGACAAATTCCTTGTGTGTCCAATCACACTTGGCCAATAAAGTATTCTATTCTATCTTCACAAAGCTAGATATGACACAGGCCTACCACCAATTCCCTGTGGATAACCAAACAGCAGAAGCGCAGACAATAATCACCCACAGAGGAATTTTTAAATGCAAACTCATTTCAATTTGGCATGAGTGTAACTCCTGGCACTTTTCAGTCAATCACAGAGCACTTACTTTACAACTTAAATCCACCACAACTGAGGCAGTGCCTAGGGATTTAGACAACAACTTTGGGACTCATGGATACCCTGACACCCTAGTCTCTGACAATGGGCCCCAATTTATTTCCATCTCTTTTGAGCTGTTCTTGGCACAAAGGGATATCAGGCATGCCCTAATCTCCCCTTTTCACCCCTCTTCTAATGGAATGGCTGACAGAGCAGTGAGATCAGCCAAGGAGGCCCTAGGAAGAATGACTGAAGGAGATTGGCCTCAAAGGTAGCCCTATACCTATTTACCTAGCATACCATCCCCAATACTTTGACCAGCCTGTCCCCTGCTGCAATGTTAATGGGGAGAATGCTAAGGACCACCCTCGATGAGCTCCACCCAACCTACACCCCAAAAACGCTACTAGACTCCAGCAGTAAGGTGAGGGCTTTTAAGACTCAGTCTACACCTGCAATTGTGCAGGGAACCCCCTATGGTTGCCAGGGTGGGTGGAAAGTATAACAGGGGCAAAATCCTACAGAGTTAGGCTGGCCAATGGGAGAGTTTGATGGCATGTGGACCAATTAAGGAGCCATTGGAGTATCCCTGCAGGTCTGCCCAGAGAAGAATGGATGACCCTATTGCTGAACACCCAGGGCCGACAACTGAGCAGTGGTCTCTCATGGAAGCCTTACCGATGGAAGACTCACCGTCGAACCCCGAGGCGTTCCCGAGTGAAGAGATGACACCACCCCCATGGAAGACTCCAGCACCACAGCCGATTCTCTTCCATCTTTGACTCTGGCTGGACTGAGAAGATCTGGGCGAGTAAGGCATCGCCCCTTCTACCTGGACAGCTACTCATGCGGAGTTCCAGGGGGAAGGAGTGCTGCATCTAGCAAGAGTCTTCATTCCAGTCCACTCTTTGAGTGGGAGCCGGAGCCGTCCTTGATTGGCTGAGTCCACTTGACAGCTCTGTATAAAAGAAGCTGTCAAACGGAATCAGCTGTTTTCTGTCAGCTGGCTGCCTGGTTAGCTTGTGGCAAGCTGCAGCTGGGTTACTTTATTGCAAATAAAGCCTGTTAGCCTTAATCCAGCCTCTGCCTCTTTACTCCTGTGTACCAAACTTAAAAGCACAAATCTGTTTAAAATTATTTATCCAGTTTTAACTAGTATTTAATTTACATCTGGGGTATACATATGGATACATATAGCAAATTATTCTCATTTTCAGAGGGTTTATTTTTAAATGATTCATTTATACAGGCTCTTGATTACTGTAAATTAAGGGACTTGGCCCTGAATGTACCATAATTAGTGATTGCTTGCATAAATATTGCAAAGAATCTAAGATTTTCCATAATTTGTCATTTAATTATCTACATCTTTTCTAAATTTATAAATGTCGGAGAGATAACAGCAAAGAGTCTGAAAATAAGATTTCCAAGGCCAATTTTGATTTAGCAACTAATTCTAGGCTTGTTACACAATGGTAGGACGGAATCAGATACCCATGTTAAATATATTTTATATGTTTCCGTTTCAGTTTGAATATACACATCATCAAAGCTACAGAAATGTATATGATCTAATCAGTGGTGGGATTCAACTTTTTTTACTACCGGTTCTGTGGGCGTGGATTGGTGGCCATGGCAGGGGAAGGATACTGTAAAATCTCCAGTCAGAGGTGGTATTTGCTGATTCTCTGAACTACTCAAAATTTCTGCTACCGGTTCTCCAGAACTGGTCAGAACCTGCTGAATACCACCTCTGGATCTAATGAAAAAAGATTTATCAGGCAGATTGAAAAGTTACTAGAAATATAAACCTTTTCTAAACTTTTTAAAATGAAGACATGTTATTGGACATTGAGTCCATGTGTTCAACTCAGTGCTGACTTCTAGCACTTGCCTGAACAGGGCCCTGAAGCAGTGGTGGGATTCAAATTTTTTTACTACTGGTTTTGTGGGCATGGCTTGGTGGGTGTGGCAGGGAAGAATACTGTAAAATCTCCAGTCAGAGGTGCTATTTGCCAGTTTTCCAAACTAGTCAAAATTTCCGCTACCAGTTCTCCAGA
Source organism: Bungarus multicinctus (assembly GCA_023653725.1). NCBI lineage: Eukaryota > Metazoa > Chordata > Lepidosauria > Squamata > Elapidae > Bungarus > Bungarus multicinctus. The sequence continues at coordinate 44,171,182 of CM042848.1, forward strand.
ACTGGTCAGAACCTGCTGAATACCACCTCTGCTCTGAAGGTTTGTTGGCAAGATTCAGCAGTGATTTTCCATTGCCTACTTTCTAGGGCTGTGAGAGTGACTGGCCCAAGGTCACTCAGCTAGTTTTGTGCCCAAGGTGGGACTTGAACTTATGATCTCTCAGTTTCTACCCTGAGAAATCCACTACACTAAAGTAGCTCATTTATTGGACATTAACATCTAATAAAGAAAATAAAATTGTCTAATGGAAAAAATGAGGGGGGGGAATTATAGCTTACCGCTGTTTTCTAAAGACTTCAGTAAAGAAGATGTTCTAGATTTGTACAACTAGAAAGCAAAGCCAGAACAAAAAAGGGAGGGAGGGAGGGGGGAGGGAGAGGGGAAGAAGAAGGGGATGAGATGGCTATCTATTTTAAATACAAAGCTTACATTAAAAGAAAAATCCCTATTCTCTCAATCAAGATAATAGCTTTTCATCATGTCTGATGCAGCAAAAAGTAACAGTAATATTTACTAAACTTAGATATACTTTTCAGTAAATATGCATTTGATTATACTATTGTTTGAAATGTTTGTTTTTCCTTTTCATGATCATTAGAGATATAAGTTATTTGCATCAGTTCATGGTGTTAACTAACTCTAGGCATAGAGTTTTGGCCTTTTTGTTGAAAAAAATCAATTATTTTTTATATTTATTTGTATAACTGAAATTGCAGATAAAATTGATACTATAAAAACAAAAATGTATTCATAGAATATTTCACCATCCTATTTCAGTTGAATAATCTGCTCTTGATGCTAAATATTGAACAGCTATTGGCCTGGCCACTTCCAGGAATCCTTAAATAAAATTATTAAGGTCTACTTCACCTTGGTTTGTGGTTGGTTTTGGAACAATAAATATCTTTTGGTTATTTTCTTTGAAAATCTCCACTACATGTACTGTAGACAAGAGGAGTTTGACTAAGACTATTTAATACACATGGCTATACTCTTCTGAAATATTACAACAACAATGTATTTTTGTTTAAACAAAATTCAGTACATTGTTGATCCTGACAAGAATCATAAATTTGCATTCATGGAACTAAACTATTTTGTTTTAAAATGTTTGGTTCTGATCCCACCCTTCCTTTTAATTTAAAAAGAAATCACACATAATAAGAGATTTGAAAGCAAAACAACTTGAAAAATATATTTAAGTGCCACACCTGTTTAATTATTTGAATCAGAACCTTGCATGACAAACTTAATATGTATTTGGACCACTGCTTTAATTCTTTGGATTTTTTGCCATGTTGTCAATCTTCTTAGTTCTTCTAAGCTACTCCTCAAAAGACAATAATACAGTTAGTCTTATTTATTTGGCCACAAAAGGAAGCAAAACATAATAACTGAAATCAAAGGAATCTTCTTTTTCAACTGGCTTTGTTGGCATTCATTCAAAAAAAGGATCCAGAGAAACTTCAATCTCTCCTGAGAATGAAGAATGTAGCCCCTTACCAAACTAGGTAATTTATGCTTAATGTGGTAATATATACATTTATCAACATGGCAACCTTTAGACTGCAATGCAAGACTGCATGATTTGAACACTTTGTTTTTCAAACCTAGAGGCAGACTATCAGGACAAAATTGAATTATCTTTTAATTTATGTTCATCAATAAGACTAGTGATGCATAAATGTAATTAAAATACAGACTTCTCCTCATTATCAAACAGGCAAACTTCCTATCAAACAAAGAAAAATGTCTTCAGTTATTTGGAGTTTAATATTTATATGGAAATAAAATCATAAAATCAAAAAAAGTTTCTCTGCAGAAGAGTAGAACATTTTGAATGGTCTTTATAATATAATATTGTATATTAATAATTGCACCAGTGAGTCGTGCCATGATCCTCTATTAACAACGAGTTTAAAAAGAAACAATCAAGCTTCTTACAGACTATTAACAGCATAAAAAAATGCATACACAAATGAGGTTCCACTAATATCCTGACCAAATGTTTAAGAAAAAAACCCTAGCCTAGATCTTCAATAGCTTGCAGAAAGCCAATTAGGTTGGGATCTTCAAATCTTAGGGATGGGGAGGCCACATGAGAAAATCTCTTCAATCTGTCTAATTAATATGATTTTCCTTCCTAGATTCCTTCCAAATGTTTTCTCAAAATCTTACTTTTGCAATCTTTAATACAGTGCCCATTTTTCTCTCATTCTTTGCGTTATAGTGGGCAATCAAGTGTTGTGTAAATTTTCATTTTTAATACTATTAAATATTCTAATCTAACCAAGATGTGTCTATCCTCCATCAAGTTATACCAGGAAAATTGGTAATTTATTATCATATCCATTTGCAAAAGTTAATAGTTTCTGTGGGGTAAACCAGACAGAAATACAACTAGATATGCTAGTTCTACTTTATTGTAAAGTTACATTGACAGACTCTTTCAATTCTGAAAACACATTTCTCCCATTTCGATTACAGCCCAAAAAATTAGGGAGGGTTCTTCTGAGCCTGTTGACCTGCCTCTGGGTATGCTGTCTCTTTTTTGGCCATTCCCTTGGCACTGTCTCTTATCTTTTCCACATGCCATTACAGTTCCATAACATAACACTTACTTTCCACTACTGGGAAGTAGAAAACTAGGAAAGAAGAAGCAAATGTTGCTCCTATTTTCATTACTTATCATCAGCCCTTCAAGTTGGATCAGTTTAAGGACAAATGGCACATAGATCAGTGCTACTTTTATTGTAAAGCTACAGTAACAGTATCTTGTAAGTCTGAATCAGACAACAGATAACAGATAATCAGAGTTGGAAGGGACCTTGTAGGTCATCTAGTCCAACTCCCCCATCCAAGCGGGAGACCCTACACCATTTCTGACAAATGGCAGTCCAATCTCTTCTTGAAAGTCTCAAGTGATGGCACTCCCACAACCTCCGAGGGCAAGCTGTTCCTTTGGTTGATTGTTCTCACTGTCAGAAAGTTTCTCCTTATTTCCAGGTTAAATCTCTTCTTGTTCAGTTTCCATCCATTATTCCTTATCTGGCCTACAGGCGCTATAGAAAATAGCTTGACCCCTTCCTCTCTATGGCAGCCCCTCAAATATTGGAAGATCACTATCATGTCTCCCCTGGTCCTTGTCTTTACTAGATTAGCCAAGCCCAGTTCCTGCAACCGTTCATTGTATGTTTTAGCCTCCAGTCCCCTTATCATCCTGGTTGCTCTTCTCTGTACTTTTTCTAGAGTCTCAACATCTTTTTTGGATTACATTAGGTGACCAAAACTGGATGTAGTACTCTAGGTATGGTCTTACTAAGGCTTTATAGAGTGATATTAGTACTTCCCTTGATCTTGATTGAACCCCCTGTTAATACAACTTAGGATTGCATTAGCTTTTTTGGCTGCTGCAGCACACTGCTGGCTCATATTTAGCTGCTTGTCCACTAAGACTCCAAGATCCCTCTCACAGTTACTGCTATTGAGCCTGGTTTCACCCAGTCTATATGTGTACTTTTGGTTTTTCTTGCCTAAGTGTAGGACTTTACTTTTCTCTACATTGAATTTCATTTTGTTAGATATGGCCCAGTGTTCTAGGCTGTCAAGCTCCATCTGGATCTTGAGCCGGTCTTCTTGGGTGTTAGCTATTCCTGCCAGCTTAGTATCATATGCAAATTTGGTAAGTTCCCCTTCTATTCCCTCATCTAAGTCGTTAATGAAGATATTGAAGAGTACTGGGCCTAAGATGGAACCTTGTGGCACCCTACTGATTATTTCCTTCCATGTAGACTTAGACCCATTAAGGAATACTCATTGAGTACGGTTTGCCAGCCAGTTGAGAATCCATCTAGTGGTGGTGCTATCTATTCCACTTTTTTCTAGCTTACTAAGAAGTAGGTTGTGGTCTACTTTGTTGAATGCCTTGCTGAAATCTAAATATATTATGTCCACAGTATTTTGCTGGTCTACTGATTTAGCCACTGTGTTAAAGAATGAAATAAGATTGGTTTGGCATGATCTGTTTTTAACAAATCCATGCTGACTACTAGTTATTACTTTACTTGTTTCTAGATGTTGGCAGATCTGTTTTTTTATTATATTTTCCAGTATCTTTCCGGGTATTTATGTTAAGCTGATTGGTCTATAGTTACCTGGGCCTGTTTTTTTCCCTTTTTTGAAGATGGGAACCACATCAGCTCTGTTCCAGTCCTCTGGTAGTTCCCCGGTGCTCCAGGATTTTTGAAAGATATGGTGCAGTGGTTCTGAGATGACCTCTGCCAGCTCCTTTAAAACTCTGGGATGTAATCCATCAGGCCCCAGTGATTTGTTTTCATCAAGATCGGACAGGTGTTCTCTTACTATTTTTTTGCTTATTTTAACTTTTGTTTCTGGTCTGTCTTTTACAGTTATGTTTTTGGTGGGTTTAGCTATAGTTTCTTTTTGCGTGAAGACGGATGCAAAGAATGAGTTAAGCAGTTCTGCTTTGTCTCTGTTGCCTGTTATTTCCTTGCCGTCTTCTCTCTTTAGTGGACCAACTGTTTCCTTGATTTTTTTCTTGTTATTTATATGTTGGAAGAAACTTTTTTAATTATCTTTGACTAAGCTACAGTAACAGTATCTTGCAAGTCTGAATCAGCTTCTCTTTACTTCCAATTATCTTCAAATGAACTCATATTACATTTATGTTACATTCTTGTCTCAGACTCAGATCCTGTTTATCTGTCCATCAACTCGGTAGCGACTGTTCCTCTCAGGGCACTCCCTCTATTTTTCTGAGAATTTAAGGGGAATGGACTGCATATAACATTCTGAGAATTGACAGGAGATGTGGATAACACAAAAAGCTGATATACTATAAACAGTCCTTTAAAATTCAAGCAGCTGTGAGTTCAATCTTGGAAGCGAGTTTGAACCTTTTAGAAAAAAAATCTGGCTGTGTATTTCTGACAATTTCTAATAAGGATGAACTGGTCAGGAGGGGCTCCTAGTGGTTAATGTAACCTTCAGTTATTATTCAGTGCCAGCCTTCAGTAAGTAATTGTCATATCTAGCAAAAGAGATAGAATCTCCTTTTATTGCATCCTCTTCTAAGTTTCATGAAGCTTCTAAGCTTTATTTGTTATAAATATATAACAACATATTTATGGTTCCCCAGACCCAGTTTGGGAATTTAGTGCTTTTAAACACATACACACAGACCTACCTCTTAAAATTGTTTAGAGTTTTGTCAAGTCTGTTCCTATATATCCAGATAAACTCAGTCTCCTACAGATGAAGACTTATTGATCTTTTACACTGACAATGCAGTGTAAAGAGGTTGATACTTCTTTTTTTTTACTTTACATTTTAAAGAAGCCAACATAAAATGGTATTTATATTATTTCCTTTTGTTATATATTCCTGCAGCCTCCATAAATAATGCATACTGGAAAAAATATGTCTGAGTGATCCAAACAACAGAACATAAAACATTATCTACTGTCATATAGTTTAGCACTTGATATGTATTGAAAACACTCCAGTGCCACAATGTTTTTATGGATGGTTCCATCTGTTGTAAACACTTTTAATTTTCTATCGTTGGCTTGCTCTGAGACTATAAAGATTTCTTTTCAAAAGATGAATAAATATTAAGGAAATATTATTCCTTGTCTGCAAAACTGATTATTGCATTTGACACCACTAAAGTGCTGACATACTCATTCTGATGGAAGATTCTTTGTATTATATCTAAAATTAATAACTAGTAAGCACAAAGTCAAAAATGAACACAAATAATTGTGGCTTTTGCAAGTAAGGACCAGTGAAAACATAATTATAATTTTATTTTTGTATTTATAGCTTATGGGATATTCTGTATTTTAAAAATGAAGATTTGTTGGGATCTTGGTATTTACTGAACTTGGTTTTCTTCTTACAAGCAACAAACCAAATAACATTGTCAATGCTTTGTGGGGATTGTTGGCTTTTTACATCATCTGCTTGTTCTACAGGTCTTCATGGGGGTTATTGTAATTAGTGGTACCTCTTTCTGATTGATCTACCTGGTTTGGTTGACTGCCCTGTATTGTCTTAGATTCAGTGGTGGTATTTGACTGGTTCAGCCCAGTTCTTGTGAGCCGGTAGCAGTGATGAGTAGCGGAAATTGAACTGATTCCCTCTGCTGTTCTGCTGGCTCTGCTGTTGGGCCCACCCGCCCTCCTGGGCTCCCATACTCACTTTTATCTGCTGAATTTGAAGCGCAGCTGCTTTGCATGGCACAGAATAGTGCTGCGTGGCAGCTGCTGAAGCGACCAGGATTGTGCAGGCTTGCAGGAGATGAGTTAGAATGCCTCTGTGCCTGCGCAAATGCTTCTGCATCTTCTCAAACTGCGCATTTGGCACACATATGCATGCAAAGTGCGTGCATGCGTGCAAAACGTGCCCACCAAGCCACGCCCACTGAACAATATTTGAATCCCACCACTGCTTAGATTGATCTTGCCTATTGTATCTTGATTAATGTACTGATTACTGGGTATGTAGGGGTAAGGGAGGTCTATTGTCAAGCTGTTTGCTTCTTTCTTGGGTCTTTGTTTCCTTTTTAAATAGTTTGTTAACTGGGTTTATTTCTATATATTGGTTAGTGGCTGACCTCTTAGAATGCCTAAAATGTCTAAAATTTGTCTTACATTTCTACATTTGCTTTGATCTAAAACGGTTATAATTTCCCAATTAAATGTATTATTGAATTTGTCTATGAATAATAGAGTTTTAAAAAATTGTTTCTTCTGAATGCCAACTGGTATTCATGGATGCATTTTGCTAATCTCCTGCTCATTTGTCCTACATAGTTGCTTTCATAATCCATGCATTATATGTTGTAAATAATTCATCTTCTATAGTAGTTGCTGGTTATTTGAATTTGCTTAACATGCTTTGTAGAGATTTTGTTGGTTTGTGGACTACTGTGAGCCTAGTGAAGTATTCTGCTGATGTTTTCCAAGAGATATTTGTTATGTATGAGGGAACTATTATTTTCATAGATATGCAGTTGCATAGAATGGCCCATTTTAACATGGTTACTTAGGTACCTATTATGGTGAAGAATGCTGTAAATTTTCTTTGAAAAGCTGAACTGTTGCTCTATAGTCTGGCTCATCTGAAGAGTGTTCTTATAAAGCTTTTCTTGTGAATGGTTGGATTATTGCTCTGATAGTGAAGATTCATAGAATGATTTACATGATAAGGCTCTGCACTGCTGAAGAAGTTATTAAAGATCCTCATAAACCTCTCCTCAGAAAGATATGCAGAGAAGTCCATATTTGTAGAAGAATTTCTGGAAGTGAATTACCTGCATACATTTTAGATCCTAAATCTTTTGACAAACTGCTAGTCACAATGTGTAGTTAGTATTTCTTCCAACTTGCTCCACAAAGCAAGGTAACATATTGTCTACTGATAGATTTGAAATAGCTTGTAAAAATTATACAATCTCTGGGTAATAATATTATAGCAAAAACACAATTGTTAGCAAATTGTTACTTCTTAAACTTGATAAATATGCAAGCATTGGAGGGTGTTTTTCTTTATATTATGGGAAAATATATTCCAAAATTCAATACTTGCAATAACATCTGCTGAGGCTGCTCTGCATATTTAAAAAAACCCAATCATTAATTTATACATTTATATAAGTACAAAATTTAAAGGTAGTATCCAATGCCCAATTTTGGAACACATGATGGAAATGCAGTTCTGAAGACTGAGTATGTGTTATTATGCAGAAGAATTATTACCACTTGAATTTTATCTGATGCAATAGATTATCAATTTACAAAGTAATTCATTATTCTGGTACAGGAATCTTCTTGTCTCAAAGTTGCTTCCCATGAGTTTGCAGCAATAATTTATAGATTATATACCAACAATGTCAGAATACTGGGAGTGTACAGAGATACATGTGGGCCAGGAGAAGCACTCCATAGAGATGAATGGTCTGGTGTCAGCAGCTTCATAACCTGCCTCAACCAGACTGGCAGGTGCCCAAACAATGTACAACTGTACATTGCTCAGGGTTCTCAATTGGCAATTTAAGGTTTCTTGTGTCAAGGGCATCAACCCTCAGGAATCCTAACCCAATTCTCACGATCTATGGTGGATATTGCTTTTGAGACCAGAATAGGACAACTTGCCACAGTCAACTCACTGCAGCCAATACGCCATGGCCAACTTGCCATAGCCAACTTGCTGCAAGATAATTTAATAAATTCTATTTAATTATTTAAAATAAATAAAAATATATTTTAATTTTTGTCAGTCACATTGCATTCATATTTTGTCATTCACATTGCATTCTGTCCCTCTTTTTGCATCCTTTATTTAATTATTCTATAGAATAATTAAATATTAATATTATTTCTTTAATATTAGTGTAACTCTTATCCTGCAGCAAGTTGTCCTGTGGTAAGTTGGCTGTTGCAAGTGGTCCTACAGTGAGTTGGTTATGGCAAATTGATTGTGGCAAGTTAGCTGGGATGAGTTGGAATGTTGGCCATGATGAGTTGGCTATGATGGTTGTCACAGATTCTTTTGAGGTGGTGAGCAGAGTCAGAAGGAAGGTCAGGTTTGGTAAAGAAAATGGGAAGATGTACCCAAGTCCCAGGAGACTTGGACTGGACTGTCCAAAGGTAGAAATTGAGGAGAAGTGCTGAATTTAACCAACTTATTATAAGGATTTTCTATCCTGTCAAAAAGTGGGAAACATACTGAACAAGAAAGCATAATTTCTGCAGGCAAAAGAGAGAGAGATTCTGCTGCTTAGCAAAGACAGAGAAAAAGAAAAGCAGGATTTAGGTAGCTTTTCTAAATTATATCACACTAGGTAAGATTCTGAAAGAATATTTGAATATTTTGGCTAATATAAGCCAAAATTGTTGGTCTGGAAGATGAAAATGTTGCCTGCTAGCTAAATAGTAAAAATTAAATGGCTGTTTTACAGTACTGTTTTGCAACTAGCTCTGTTTTCCAGTAAATTTGATATCCCTACATATGGCTCTCACCCTGATGATGTTCAGGAAGCTATTAAAGACCTGTCTATTCTTCCAGGTTCTACAGCAGAATGAAAGATGAATTCTGTTGGATGGATTTCTTTTTTAGTTATATGGTGTTCATGATTTTGTATCTTATAATTTTTTATTCTTAATTGTAAACTGCTGAGATTTGTTAGAAGTCTGCAAGCCTCTAAACTGTATAAATGAAAATAAATAAATAAAAACTTAATTTTTGACAATTTGAGCCAAAGAACCTCTCTAAGGATTTTCCAGGTGGGAGTATAGCTCTTTAGTTTGAGCAAGGTGATGCATGTATATACTCCTACATCCTTGCTACATTGCCACTAGGCCTATGTCTTCACTGTAGGTCTCGGCTTCTGATTCAGTTGTGTAATTTTGGATAATGAAATCCCATATACCTAAAACCATGTGACTGAACATAGAGGAAGCTAGGTTGCGGCAAAATTGCCCATAAAAGCATTGTGGGAATTTAGGGGACGAATTCAACTCTCTCCACTGATAAAAGTACAATTCTTGAATTATTTCAGGTCCAGCTCATGCCATTATCCTGCAAGTGTGGAACAAAATGTCTGAATTATTCACATATGGTGGACCTGTATAAAGGCAAGGAAATTTTGGACACAAATACATATGTGGTTAGAAAAAATGATCAAACAACATAAAGTTTTTAAGCCAGAATTGTTTTTATTAGGTATTATATCATATGGCTATGATAAAGGGACAATGTATCTAATATTACATATTTTGACCACAGCAAGAATTGTATATGCGAAGCAGTGGAAGAATGAAAACAACACATCAGAGGATGAAATGATAAGGAAGATACTAGACAGTGTGGAAATGGACAAACTAACACTAAAAATAAAAGATAAAGGAGATACAGAATACTATTCAACATGGAATAGGTTCTATCAATGGTTAGAAACACGAGGTAAAAGTCGGAATGCGAAATAATCACGTTAGGTGGACATGGAAAGAGACATTATTTTTAATATTGATATAGGAATGTAAGTATTAAAATGATAGATAAGTTGACATATTAAAATATGATGGTCAGAAACTATTGTACAACACTAGCACTGTTTAAAATAGTATATACTGTATGTTACTCATTTTTCACTTTTGTTTTATGTTAATTGGAATGCCAGGAAAATTACACTGTATTCAATATATTTATATGTAAATAATAAAAATATATCACAAAAAATGACTGAATTATTAAGAATGTTGACTCCTGAATAAAATGAGTCTCTGAAATTTTCGTCTCCCATTCAATATGTAAGTGGGCGTTTGTTCATTTACAAGCTAGGAAATTATCATCATGTTCCAAGGATAACTTCTTCTTTCATATTCTGTTTGAGCCAATATGTGGCTGGTTTTGTTTAGGGAAATTCTGCACTGTGACCTAACCTGTTTATCTCCCATGCTTCTCCCAGTTGCTTTTTTATGCAACTTCAACAATTTCAACCTAGATGGGCTGGCAATCGACTGGCAATGTAAATGGACTGATGCTTAGTCTGGACCGTGCCCACTGATTGATCCTCCTCCTACTTCTTGCTCTTCTCATTCATGCAATGAAGACAAACCCCACTGACTGGCTCCTGTGTGCACCAATTTACAAGTTTGCCTTTTCCATGGGATTGTTCTCTCTTTATTTGTCTCCATGCTTTATCTTTGGTATCACTTTGTTTGCATATATGGCTGCCTTCTCACATTTTCTCTTTTGACAATAAAGCAGACCCTTTCCTTTAGTATTTGTCTTTATTATAGTTATTTTTTTTCTGATGTTACACTAACTAAAGCATAAGAGAACAACTTTCTCTTTCACTCTTAAGATTCTCCGTAGGACAATAAAGATGTTGCACCAACAAAGAACTGACAGTTCTGTTTCATAGAAATAAAGTAGCAATGTTGCTAAGTGAAAACATGTTCATTGTCATCATCATGATCATCATTATCTCCCTTGAAAGGGAAGAGAAATTGTGCAGTTGTGAATAGTGAATGGGTTCTAGATGTAGATTGAAAAAGGTGCTCTGAATTTCTAGAGAGGAGGTTAATTATTTTACATGATCATTGGATCAAATGCAATATTATTTTTTTAAAAGACAGAAAACATAGAAGCCTAGCAGCCCAGGACAAAATGACTAAATAGAGCAGTTAGTCCATTTTTGGAGGGGAAGACGTAATCCAGATTGAAGCCAATCAGAGCTGGGCCTGCCACTAGATTGGAACGAAGTGCTGGAGACCATGTGTCCTTAAGAGTATATTAGTTCAGGTCAGAAAACTTTTGTAGTGAAACTGCAAAACATGAACGCAGAGTGATTTTGCAATGGTCTGGGAGTGGGAGGAGGACGACAAAGTGATGGGTGACCCAAAGTGGCAATAGGCCAAGTTAAAAGTATGTCTTTAAGTCTCATTAACATGTTAAAAATAATTTGAATGGAGATTCAAATGGAATGGAGCAACTCGCCATAGCCAATTCAACGTAGTGAATTCAATGTGGGCAACATGCTATGGCCAACTTGCCACAGGCTAACTCACCATGACCATCTCACTATGAGACAATTCATTGCAGGACAATTCAATAATTCAATTTAATTAGTTAAAATAATTTTAAAAATATTTTAAGTTTTGTTATTCACATTTCATTTTGTCCCTTCTTTGGCATCCTTTCTTTAATGATTCTATTCCATCCTTTCTTTGATATTAGTGTAAGTTGCCCTGTGGCACATTAGCCATGGCAAGTTGTCCTGTGGTGTGTTGGGCATGGCAAGGTAGCTGTAATGATCGCACATTGTCCTAGACCAGTAGTGTCAAACTCAAAGCCTGCAGGCTAGATCCAGTCCATGGGGTGTTTAAATATGGCCTGCAGGGCTGCCCTGGAAAAAGCAAAGGACCTCTGTGCCTCTGCCAGCAAAAATGGGGCCTGGGGGGGTGCACATGGCCCTCCTGAACTTTATTTTCACTGGCAGAAGGCTAGCAAAACAAACCAAAAATAAAACAAAAGGAGCATGCAAGAAAGGATAGAAAAAGGAGAAAGAGAAAGAGGGAAGACAGCAAGGAAGGAAAAATAAGGAAAGGGGAAAGGAAGAAGAAAGAATGAAGAGGGATGGAAAAGGGGGAGAGGAAGGAAGGAAAGAAGGAGATTATAATGAGAGTGAGAGAGGGTCTGAAGGAAGTCCTGCCTTGGCCATGAGTGATGTCGAGCTGGCCATGTCCATCCCAGCCATAGCTCCCCTGCCCCCCCAAGGTCAAACAGAACCTTGAGGTGGCCCTCAATGAAATTGAGTTTGATACTCTAGTCCTAGACTCAGCATCTTCCATTAGACTAATTCTTTTCAGAGATTTCCTCCACATGGTCAACAAAAGAAAATTAATTGCAATTAATTAATTGCAGATTATTTCTGTCCATATATATATATAAATAATGTGAGTTCTCTTCTTACATTCATTAAAACTATGAGAAGTGTGGATAAATTATATTTTTTAGCATCTTTATGTAAGAGTAAAAATACACTATATAATTTGTGGTAGCTACTGAGATTCTACAGATGGTGCTAGATGCTAAGCAGCAAATTACCATCTAGAAACCCTATGTGGGCCTCTTGGATATTGGCATGATCTTATTCCCTAAATCCAGACATATAGGTGATCTCATTTACTAACATCACCAATAGTCTTAAGGATTGGTTGGGATGTTGTACCAATGTGGTTGGGAGCTTTCACCCATGTGGCATCTATTCTCCAATCCAGATGCTGTATCTATGTTGCCTTTGTCTTCTTGTAAAAACCTTATAAATGTAATAAACAGTGCCCAGGCAGTCAGACATCTTGGCACCATGCACAATGACTGGTCTTTGATCACCACAATAATTAAGGGAAGCAGGACTGCACTAATAATTTTATACCTGTGACCACAAAGATTTTTGGGCTTTCCCACTGGCCAATAATAATGATATATGCAAAGAAAAATCTACATGGAAAACCAGTAATTATACTTTCCAGTTTAACAGATTAAAAAAATATTTCTCAAAAGATGAAATCAAGAAGGGAGAATAGACAGATAGCAGAAACATTAACAACTTCTTTCCAAGTTCATATTTTCACAATTTTGTATTTTCATGATTTAGTATATATTGCTTCTTACTTAGATTAAGTAATTTAATTTGTAAGGGATGGAAACTAAATGTAGCTAATTAAATCAATAAGTAAGCAAATCAGTTTAATAACAATTATGCAATAAGCATATCTATTCACACTTTCTTTAAAATATCTGGATAATTAACTGAAAAAAGTAATTTAGTTAATATTGGATACTTCATGCTTCAGTCATATTCTCAGTAATCATTGCAGTCTATTAAAAATAATTGAAAAAAGAAAAATGAGCAATATATGGTAAATTCACTATATTGTTTTTAAACAGCAGTAGTTGAAGAGTGTTTAAATATCATTAACTAACATTATATTTGTAAGGTAAGATCATTAGATAAATTCTGTGATTTAGTCCATAAATTTCTGACTCAGAATAAGCTTTCATAAATACGTATTCCTATAGTTACAGATTAAGAGATCATTTAAAGATAAGGCATCAGTCAAGAAACTGGGATGCTGAGTTCTAGTCCTACTTTAGGCAAAAAGACAGTTTGGTGAACTTGGACCAGTCACTGTCCTAGGAAGGAGAAATAGCAAACCATTTTCAAAATTTCTCACCAAGAAAACTATAGGGAGTAGTTTAGGTAGCCACCAGGAATAAAAAAAGGCACATGTAAATAAACAAAAATATATAGATTGCCTATAAGTTCATCATAAACAAAAAAAATGACTTTCTTCAGTTGGTATATAATAAATCTGATAAATTATTAAAATAAATTATTGAATAAATTAGCTGAATCTGCACTTTAAGAGATTCATTTTGAATTCAATATTTTAGCCATCCAGAGACATCCAGATAATATCTTTATGGATGATAAAATACTTCTTTGTATCTTTCTTCTGCAACTATTATCTCAGTGTAGTTTTTTTTTATTAGTATAAAAAAAATCAAGAAGATGCTTACTTAATAGTTAACACTTAATATAATCTAACTTATATTTAAAGTTTGCTAATAACTAATTCTAGTGGTGGAAATAAAATCCATGTCAGTCATAATTTAATACTTAAATTAATACTTTAATACTTGAAGTTTTAGCATGTCATCTAATACTTGAAAACCAAGAAACCTGCTTAGATCCAGAGCTTTACAAAACCGTCAAAATTAAGGCAAATGTGTGAATTCACATATATTTTAATACATCCATAATTTAAATGAGCAGATAAATGGAAATGAAAAATTATAACCATGATGGACATGGACATGCTCATATATAGGACACTGATACTGTCTTATTGATTTCTATAGGCCAAAGAGTCACTCCCAAAAACACTTTCTAGAATCCCATCTTTGATGACTTGTATAACATGGAGACCATCCACATACCCTTTTCAATGGGCCATTAATGCTGTAGTAATAGTAACCTCAGGAATGGAAAATTCAGATTTATAGTTTGGAGAACTATAAATCATGATGCCATGTGATTAAATGAAGTATCTCCTCATGTCACCTGTCATTAAGGTTCCAACAATAACTTAGTCTGGAGACATGAATGTGTGATGCCCTTTATATTATATGATTATTTTTATAGTTACAAATTAAGCAGAGAAGTATAGAAGCCTGCCCATTGCATAGATGAAAGAGGAATCCATCATCTGCTAAATATTTGTACAGATCTTAACTTCAAATTCTTAATCTTTGGACATTACTATCTATAGCTGCATTTTTCTGAGTAGTTGTATGTTTCTCTCTTATAATCAAATTATAAATAAAAATAATTTCTTCCTAACTATTCTTCAGGCCTGTGTTTTAAGCTCTTGTTTAACACTACGTTTAGAAGGGAATATCAGATTTCCTCAAGGAACATTAAGTGAATTTTGATTAAATAGAAGACTAAACAAAGTCTAATTATAGACTTTTAAAAAAAGCAGTATCATTCCAAAGCTTGCTTCATTTAATTGCCTTTAAATTATTTGTGTTATCCTATTGCTTTAGGGATTTATATGCCTGGTTTTAAATTAAGAAGTAATTAAAACAGTTATCTACTAACAGCATGTTATACTATGTTGTAAAGAATGCAAAACAAAATAGATAGAACACAGTTCTAAACCAAGAGGATTCACAGGCAAATTTCTCTTTAATAAAAAAAAAAAAAAACTGAGCAGAGAGTAACTACGGCAATTTCAGGAACTGACTGTAAAAGATGGAAAATCCCTGCAAACTGAAGTCTTTCTTACAGTTTATTCTTCAAGTTCAGATTCAGTGATTAGGTTCAGTAACAGGTTTATTTATAATAAGGTTTGTATGATTTATGACTTAGAACTGTCACATGGACCCAGTAAAGTTAAATAAATCCATGGCTTAGCATCTGTGTGAAATTCATGACTTAATAGAAGGGGAGCAGACTCACTACTGACAATTACACATTGTAGCAATTCATTTTGTTTGGAAATCCATACTTGTATGAGAACTTTTATAATATTGTTTTACATTTATATTTTTATTTATCTTAAATTATCCAGTTCTTAAAGATTTATTATACTGATTAAGTTGTAAATTCCAAGAACCCTTCTACAGTATGAGGCAAATGGTGATTAAATATCTGTGCATGGACAGATCATCCAGGGTAGTACAGTATTTGTATGAATAGAAGATATGCAGGTCTCTATAAGACCACTTCATGTATCAATCTACTTTGCGCAAGGCAGATTTTGATGCAGACTTTTCAACTTTTTTAAAAAATCCACTGAAAAATGAGATTGGCAAAGATTGTGTTGAGGACATTCCGTTTCTGTTTTCAAATGGTAAAATACCCGTCTATTCACATTGATAGCAACTTCTGCTGATTTCTTTCCTGACGTTTTCTGGAATGAATTAGTGTAGTCAAAAGATAACTCTATAAGTTTTCTTTGCAAATATAACAAAGTTTGATCTGTAGTGATTCCAATTAGAGAAGAAGAAAAGACAAATAGGAAATGAGTCACAAATTCTTTTTGACACTTTTGTCCCTTTTGTTTCTTAAGTTTTGATTTGCTTATTATCCCTGAATTGGCCTACAGTGTTATTAGAAGAGATATTTGTAGTGGTGAGGAACTATGGAGTGGACAATATTTTTTGTGCAAAAAAAAAGGGGGGGTTTAGGCCTTGGACTTATCCTATGCAACTGTGCATTCCCTGTTTCTCAATGGCTGCTATCTAATGTTTTCTCCAGCAGAAATTAATGTCTGGCACCTCATGGTAGCTTCCTGAAAGAAAAAGGAAAAGTGTTAATGCATAAAACTGGGCATCAGAAACATGTTTTTGATTGGTGATTGATAAACAAAAATGCCTCATTAAAATCATGAACTATAATATTATGAAAATTTGGAGAATTTTCACAAAAAATAGAGTCATAGAACTGGCTGAAACATAGGATATTGCTTTATATCTTTATAGGGGTTTGTTCTCTGTCATTTTCCATGCAGGAAAAAAACATGCTGGCAGATGAAGGGATGAAATGTTCCATTTTTCCTCTGTTTCTTTTTCCTTTAATAAATTCCAGTTATTTTTCTGGCCTTATTCAGTGAACCATTTTGCTTTTACCTCATTTGTAATTTATTGGCTTTGAATCCTAGAATTTGCTACCCAAAAATTATTGTGGCAAAACCTGACTATAAAGAATTTTTTATTTCCTTCCATTATAATTCTGATGAAATCTAAGTAAGAATATATTTTCTAATATGATCCTGCCCTTTTTAGTTCTAAAATTATTATGTGAAAGCAAGTGAGTTTGTTGAGAATAATAAAATAAAATAATTTCACATAAAAACAACTCCATTATTTAATGTCTTGACTTCTTGCCCTTTATTCAGAAAAATGTCATTAGTATATCATGTTCAAACTCTTATAAACCTATTTTTATTCATTCAAAGAATAAAGCAATGCCCAGATTTGTTATGGAGCTGTTTCCAAAACATTTTTCTGTCTGAGTCTTTAATATAAATCCGTACAATACAACACTAGGAAATCATTTAGGCCTCTTGTTTTCTGCAGTAACTCAAATTAAAATATCCAGGATAAATGGATATCCATCTTTCATTTGAACACATCACATAAAGTACAATTTACCAGAACTTTGTCCTGACATTCAATTAGAATTTGCCTTTCTGTAATTCAATCCATGATTTAATGGGCTAACTTTTTGCATGTTTAAGATTATAATTTGCCTTTCTGGATGATAATTTTTCAAGTCCATATAAAGTTCTACCATGTTCATCAACCTATGCTCTTCTTAGTTCCCATAAGAGGACTCTTCTTCTTGTACCATATCTGTCATCGGACATTGGCGATCATGTTAAGAGGACTATAACAGGACTAATCCCTTGATATTTCCCTTGCCCTGCTCCAAATCAATTCCAATTTGTAATAATACAAATAATAGAAATTAAACTACACAGAATAATGGTGCTATTTTACTGTCTGTAATTTAGAAATAATGCATCTGTTATGGAGCCTCAAATTTTTATAGCCATCTGAGGAGGTAATATTTCTATTTTACATCCATTGTTCATAGAGGATTTGTATTCCATTTTCAACCAATTTGTACCAGAATATTTTTAAGTTATAATGAAAGAAAGGTTGTAAAATGGGAAAAACTCTTACTTAACAAATGTCTCACTTAGCAGCAGAAATTTAATAACAATAATAATAATAATAATGGGAATATTTATTCTATATTATAGGTTTTTAAATTTTCTTATTACTTGGCTAGTTAATGTATTCATATAGTAATAAAAGTATAAATGTAATATCATTACATGATATTTTTAGTATATGCTGTATCAATTTGTTTTGCTATTTTTCTTTTAGATTTGCTGGTCATTGACCAAATAATTAAATACTGAGTATTGAATAGGTCCTGCGCCTAAAAATCATTAAAACAGTTATTTTTTTCCTTTAGGTTGTTGACACTGCAGTTGCATAATCCTGAAAATATGCAAAGCTGCTGTCAGATCCGTGTATCTGTCATTTCTTCAGAGGAAGAAGAAAAGGGGGGGGGGGGGGGAACTGATAAAGAAATCCTTTCTTGATGTAACCTGAATATATTTAACCTTATATCGAATATGCACACCCATACATGATACAATGGGGGGGAAAGAAGCCAGATGGCCAGAATCTAACACCTCTGAGAGGCACAGCCAGGAGATGAGGGGTCCATAAAACTCCACAGTGAAATGCTCTGGGAAATCTCCAAAAACAGTCCGTTCTAAAAAGGGGGTGGGGGAGGAAGTTAGGTATGTCTTGGGAAAGCTACATGAGAAAAAACCTTCCAAAAAGGGAAGGATCCCCTCCCAGAGGGGCTGGGAGGGGAATTAACATATTGGCTTTTGTTTCCCTAAGTAAACATTGGGATGGGGGGGGGGGATTCTAAACTCCCTTATCTATCACTGTATGCCTGAGGGACCTCAGACGCTGCTTTGAATTCCTACTGGACTGTCTCATCTCAATAAAGGATTCCTTTTGATAAGTTCGGTTCTCAGAAGTTCATTCTTATTGTTTGAATGGGAAGAAGTTCCGTAGCCTGACAGCTGCTTTAATAAGTCACAGTAGGTGTGCTTTGCCCTCCCACATAGGCTGAAGTACCTCATCCAAATCAAATCCTAAGCATTGTACAGCCCTGTAATTTAATTTGGATGAGAATTTTTACAAATAAAATATTTTCTTTAAAAAATCCATGTAAAATCATTTGGTGATAAGCTAATTAAATATATTTTATTGTAATTAAATACAAATGATTCTTGGGAGAAGCTGCCTGCTAATTTGATATCAAATCTGACACTGATATGTGTATAAGGTAATACAACATTGTTAGATCTCAGGGCTAAAAAGGATAATGAATCTCTGGGTGTTAAGAGTTCTAAATATCTTGTTTGAATTTTAGATAGGCAGATCTCTGGAAAGTGACAAATTTGTTGAAGAAGATACTATTATGATATTCCAGACAGGATGAATTATTATCTTTATGAAAACCTAATCTCAGGTAGTATACATTGATAAATGTATGAAAGAAGGTTTCTTAAATTATCATCTAGGAGAGAAGATATTGCTCATGAATATCTGTCAAACCTGGAGACATGAACAATTAAATAAAAATTAGCTTAGGAAAAATATAAAATGAAAAGCCTCACTGGAGATACTTGATCTTTCTGAAATGGACAACTCTATTTCTTCTTGCATGTATTTCGAACAGCCATGCTAACCAGTTAATATAAAAATATTTGCATTGTTTGATTTTTTGAATACAATCTTAAAGAGACCTCTACTGTGTTTAAGATTCAATGTGACACATGTCCCCAAAAAAGTTTGATAGCACATTTTAAATATTCTAAAATGATGTGCTTTGCCTTCCAAAATATTGAAGAAGGCAGTGATTATCATAAGTCAGCATGGATTTGTTAAAAACTTGTCAAATTAATATGATCTTTCTTAGTGCTTCTGGGGGAATGCTATAAACAAACACATTTCTTGGTGTTATCAAAGCATGTAATAAAGTACCCCATAGCTTAATAAATTATGTAACAATTAAGGAGAAGCATGGCTGGCCCCCAAATTGTAGCATTCCTAAGTGGTTTCCCATCAAGTTGGTGAGAATTATTGGGTGAGGATACTTCAGCTGTTTAAAAAGAAAATGAATGCACATTTTTATGTAGACACCAAGAAACATTTTTAAAAAGCTGTTTTGGTAAACCCATGGATTACAGTACTTGGTTTCAATGGTGGATGAAGAACAAATCAAGATTACAGATATAGAAAGTTACTGTCACAAATGATAACAGTGTAGCTGCAGTAGCATTTATTGCTTCAGTAAATACTATTTTGTAAGCTGCAAAAAATATTGTTTTGGAATTGTTGAGTAGAATGCTTTCTTAGGCATTACCAGATTTAGTTCTTACAGGGAACAGGATTCCTGGAACAAAATTGCCCATCTCTGGACATAGAACTCTTTGTTGTACTAGTTAGGACAGCAAAATGGATTGCAAAGCCAGCACTTAACACAGAATACTTAATCTTTTGTTGAAATGATCTGTTTACTAATCCTTGCTCCTTCCTCTGAGACATCATGGTTGTTTTCTTGGTACTTTCAGGAAATGCAACACTAAAGAACAGGAATAAAACACTTCTCAAGTGGAAAGCTAGCATTTACTTTAGTATTTCCAAATCAATTAGTGAAACCTTTACTGCCAGATCTAAGGAGTTATTTCAAGAAAACCTAAAAGATCAGGACACATCAAGGGCACACTTTATTTCCACTTGAATGCAAGCCCACAATGACCTATTATAAGGCCCCCAATTTGTGGTTTTAATAAACTAGAAGAATTAGAAGTGGTTGAGAATAAATTCATTAGATCAATTTTAGCCTTACATATGGATACTAACAGCAATGTTGAAATTGGAACTGGGCTTTCCATCAATAAGAATAAAGAAACTAATAATCTTATAGAAAACTAGTCCTCATCTTTGATACTTATTTGACAAAAGAATGACTTCGCAAACAATTTAACATTAATGGATGAATGAATCTGTACCTAAAACTAGTCACACAATTCTCAATAGGTCAGGAACTTCTGAGTGATATAAATTATCATACGCTACTGAGGGATTACTTATTCTTGGAAGATCTTAGACAAGATAGAAAGCAGGTATGTAAACTTAAGTTATCTAAGTGGTATCAATTTTTTTTTTTTTAAAAAAGGACAAGGAATGTCATACTATTTACTGCCTCTTACTTTCCATTCCCTGAGACAAGGCTTTAGAGAACTTTTCTTTCAAACAATGCCAACATCCTATTTGGATAGAAGATACAAAGGATTAACAACTTCACAGTCTATATGCATTTGTAATAACTTATAGGTGGAAGATTTGACCCATCACTTATTACATTGTAGACTTTATCAGGATTCATTATACCCTTTTTAATTCAATCAAATCAATCTAGTTAGAAGAAGAAAAAAAGTCAACACTGATTCAAAAGGCAATACATAAAAACCTACACTAGAATTTGGATGCAACTTAGTAGAATTGTTTCTAGTGTTGGTAGAAGCAGCACAGATGTGAAGGAGAAAAGTTATAGGAATTATATACGTCTGTGCTGCTTCTACCAGCACTAGATGGAAGTTCTATCAGTAACCAACATTCTACATGTTCCATAAAAATGATGTTTTTAATATTAATTAAGGTCCAGACCTGCCAACTATCTATTCCAACCCCATTCACACTTCAATGACCTAAGATAGTAAACTGTACCAATTAATAAGAGCAAGTAGTTAATGATCATACTTTTGAGTCCCATTCAGAAGAGGTAAATGTAATTGTATTTCTCCTGCTAAACTTGGCTGTTCACGAAAGACAGTAATAAAGGGGTCTCTCCAGGCAAGGTAAGCTTCTAACCATCTATACTACCCACCCATCCTGAGACTTAAGATACACAGTGATCAAAAATAGAAGAATCTGTCACTCAGATTTAGTCAAGACAATGTTATGTTTAGTTTAGCAATCAAGAACAAGAAATGGAATAGTTAAAGCTTGCCCTTATAAAAATTCCTGGAAGTTTTGAAAATTAAATTAGATAGTGTTAGGAACTTTCTGAACTAGATCAGCACAGCATAAGCTCTTTGATGGTCTTTCTGCAGGGTTTTTTTTTAATTGTCATAAAAGTTCTGGACTGATGTTATTATTATTATTATTATTAATAATAATAATAATTTGTCAATTGCTTACAAGATAATAGGTATAAGTAAAACTTAGTTATGAATACAGGGATACATATAAGAAAAATAAAATATAAAAGAAACAATAGGACAGGGACAGTAGGCACATTGGTGCGCTTATGCCCGCCCCTACAGACCTCGTAGGAAAGGGGTGAGGTCAATAGTAGACAGTCTTTGGGGTTTGGGGAAGAAACCACAGAGTCAGGTAGTGTATTCCAGACATTGATCACTCTGTTGTTAAAGTCGTATTTCCTGCAATCAAGTTTGGTGCAATTAACCTTGCGTTTGTATCTATTGTAGTTGAGGTAGTGGTTGTGGTTGTTGTGGGATTAGATTTTGAGCTGATAGGTACTCACTTATCTGTGCTGTATTTTTTTTTTCAAGAGAAATTAGGCTTGCTTGTATAGTTGTTTCAAAACATGTTGCTAAGCGTTCTTCTGTTGAGTGAATGAGTGTTTCTATGCTTTCAACTCTGTCAAGTAGGGTACTCAGTTTGTTTAGCTTAGGAGAACATGATAGACATAGAAAAAAGAATATATCTGAATTTTTAACTGTATCAGCCAGGTTTTTGTTTCCATTTAAGCAGGCAGGGTGGGCTAGATTATCGCATAGGCAACATTTGATGTAAATTTCACTTTCATTGATGGTTTCAAGACATTTGAAACATGTGCAGGAGTCTGGGAGGTCATTGGTAGAGATATTTTTGTTTTGGTTTGGTTTGGAGTTTTTGGCTGGCATGGTCGATGGCAATAGTACAGTAATCAATTACAATAACTAGTTAATGTGATAGGTAGACAGTTACTTAATGAATGTTGGTAATTAATAAATGTTAACTGATATGTTAAAGAACAAATCAAAAGTAAGGTTGCTTATTACTAAAAATCAATCAATCAATCAATTGGTTATTCAAATCTCTCTAATCAAATAGTTTTGCTAAGCAACAAACAGCCTAATTTATTACAGTAATTACTAAACACACTGGTCAATTAAATTCACGAAATCACTGATTTTACTAATCAGATATTCAGTAATTACACTATATGTACTAAACACTCAATCATACTAAGCAATAAAAACAATAAATCAATTGATCATTTGATAAAATTAATTATTTTAAAGAAATTGTCTTCTAAAGCATCAACTATCTTTCCTATTTTTATCCCATTCTCTCTAAAAACTTAACACCTGCAGATACATTGATATTTCCTATTATAGACTATGGTCAATTGTTTTCCAATTGAATTTCAAAATAGCTCAAATGAATCAGATTTGCTTTTGAATTGCAAAAACTGAAATTGAATCAGGCTGTTTACGATCCAGTACTTTTAATTAATTTTATTCATTGAATGCATCCCTAATGTTGTGTTTTATTTCAAGACCACATTGAACTGAATACAACATACTAAATATCCCCCACAATATTTATTTTTAGAATGTTCACCTGAAAGTAATTTATTTACTATCATAAGTTCATAACATTCAAGCATTGTGCCTAAGGTCCCATGTCTGGGCCTTTATATTACTAGGACTCACTTCATTACTTCTACTGCAGGATCATTACCAAGTTCTTCATTTTGTTGCTCTTGTCCAATAACTTCAGACCATGAATTTTCAAGTGTCTAAAAAACAAGAAAACATTCATTTATCCCACTCATCATCGTACAATTTAAAATTAACTGTTTGCTGAATAGTTATCTATCATAGCCAGATAGCATTCACATAATCTTTAAAATAATTAATTCAATTTAGTATTTGGAAGTTAATTAAATACTTTAGGTGGCTATGCTAATTAGAAAATATTGGGTTTAAAATTCAAAATAACAGTGAGAGTTCAGATGGGGAGTCTGCTTGAATGAATAAGTAAACTGGACAAAATCAGATATCATCATCACAACCATTGCAACACCTATTTGGAAAAGTGAAATTAAAGCACAGTCCAAGCAGCATCTTATAACATTAGGAATAGGCAAATAGTTCCCCTATCTGTTGTTCCTAACATGCTCCTTTCAATTTTAAACGAAGCCATTATCACTGTTTTCATGCTTGAATTGAGTGAATATGTTACTACCTGTTCTCTTTGTTTTGTACATTAACAATGATAATGATAGATTCCAGATGAAGGTAAGAGAATCTATGCATATAAATATATTTGTATGCTGCTCTGATTTTCCTTGTAGTCGAACTGAAGCAGCCAATTTCAAGGTTAATTAATTATTTAGAAATACTTCTTGATCGACCCACCTTCACATATGTGTGCTGTCATTTCTTTTCACTGGTGATCCCAGTGAAAGATTTAGTTATATACACACAGATTTACTTAGATGGCACACATAGCCATCAATTACTTTCAACATAACTCAGAGGATCCATTTCTGGTATGCTGCAATAATACATTTTATACAAGCTTTACTTTTAAATGCTTAAATGTGTTTCAGATAAAACATCTGAATTAAAATGTATTTAATGCAAATACATTGAATGATTAAATGAATCCCATTACTTGCCTCAGCTCCTGCCAATCTAGCAGTTTGTAAGCATGTCAATGCAAGTAGATAAATAGATACCACTTTAGTGGGAAGGTAAGAGCATTCATGCTTTACTGTACATGTTGTGATTTGGTGTGATATTTTGCTCACCACCTGACTGCAGAATATCTTCAGACAGTGCCACTTGTCCCTTAAAATTGGCTACAATTACTGGAGTAAAACCCAGATGGACTCCTTTACTTTTTACATTAAATGACAATGTTTAGTAGTACTTAGAAAAAATGTTATATTCAAATGGTTCATAATGTTGGGTCTTTGTTACTTTAACCTGGATTAATAGTTTTTTTTTAAAATCAGGTAATTGGTAATTTGCCATTTATCTAGAATAATAGAGAAGGTATTACTGCATAAATTTTAAAACCAATATTTAGTACCTGTAGGAGACAACCAGGCTGAGCTTGAGGGAGGGGTCAAATGTGTCATAAGTCATGAGTCCCTTTGCACCCATAAAAGATCAAAGTCCAACCCACCTTGAATTTCTTTCTATTCTTAACTCCTATGCATTTCCCTTAATGGTCACTTTGACAGATTCTTGTAGAGAGCTAAGCTTGTAATAAATCTTTATACTCATTTGAACTGCCTGAATCTGCTGATTTCCCTGGCACTTGACATTACCAGAATTTTTATTTTTAGATTTTCATATGGAGTGTTTGCTGGGATTACTTAATATCCCATGACAAATAAATCAAGTTACTATACAATCAGACCTTGGACAACTTGCCCACATATTAATTCAGTTTTAAATTGCTATTTTACATTTATATTAAATTCAAGCTAATAATAGTTCAATATAATACACAATTTTCTTTACTTGCTATTTCTTTCCCATGTGCATTAATTAAATCTACCTTAATAAATATGTAATAATGTCTTAAAGCATTGCCAGAATTCTTATGAATTGTGATATCACAAGTAGCATGGTGGCAAACTTGCTTGCTTTATTCATGTTGCAGAATTCTGATTTGGAAATAAATGCAATTGAAAATCACTTTCAGTAGATCCATATCACCAATGAGGACAAGGAATTGTCCACAAGCTCTGCAGAGCTACAGCATGATGAGAAAATGTCAACTTTGCCCAGATTTTATTTTTTTAAAAATACTAAAATGTTTAAGAGAATTGATATTGCAGGATTACATAGTATTAGAGCTATTTCTGAACTTTTTCAAAGATTTAAATGGAGGCTAAATTTCCTGACTAGGAATTCTAAAATTTGCAGCATTTATGGAATATGTTTGCTGAGAAAGGGTGATATATTTAGTGATGACGATAGACATTATCTTCTTTATGTCTTTAGCCATCCATTGTAAAAATATTTTCTATATATGTTGGAAATTTTTCTTATATAGCAATACTCTCTCTTCATGATGCATATCTATTTTAATACCTTTATTACATTTCTTGAGCTTAATATTTATAGGGTCCAGCCAGCAGTCCTCATAAAGATGAGAGGTGGTTGGGAGCATCATCTGATTACAGCAAACAGGAGGTAAAAAAGAAGAGAGAATCTGTATGAGAAAAAAGCACTAACTTCCAACTCCAGAGACTTAACATTTAGGGGAATATAGCTCTATATTGCTATACGAATATAATCCATTGACTAATGAATTTTCCTCATGTGGTTTGTTGTACCACTGGTTTGGCAAACTGTTTTTTCTCATCCATTTATTTTATTTTATTTTAAGTTCATAGTAGGTATTGCTGATAACTTGGCTTTTGGTTTCAGGAACTATTTGATCTCAGTGTTTGTCTTTATGTTGTGGCTTTACAGAGTATTCTTTTCTTTTATTCTTTTCATTTTCATTTTATTTTATTATTTATTATAATTATAATAAATTATTAGTGTAATTATTTATTATTATTTTATTATTTAAATATAAATTATTTATTCAATGACTTTGGATAATACTGATAGTCATGTCTTGCATCTGGGTAAGAAAAGTTAGGATTGTAAAATGTGAATGTATAATGCAAAGGTATAAAAGACAAGTATTAGGCAGGGGTGGGAGTCTAATTTTTTAACAATCAGTTCTGTGGGCATGGCTTAGTTGGTGGGTGTGGCTTGGTGGTCATGTTATTGGCTGGGCGTGGTCAACTCAATATCACTCACATCGAGGCATGCATCTCCTCGTCTGGTGTCTCATGACTGTGGGGATGCTGCAACAGTCATAAGTGTGACAAATGGTCATAAGTCACTTTTTTCAGTGCCATTATAACTTTGAATGGTCACTCCACACAAGCAAAGTACCAGCAAAGGAAGAGAAAAAAATTCCAGAGAAGTTCCTGAGACAGGAAGTCTAGTCATGCCAAGAATGTAATAAGGGTTAATGGAGAGGCAGTTTCTATAAGCAACACCAGAATGTTTCCTTCCTGCCTTCCTTACAGGATGAGGCCAGTAAGTTTTTCTAACAACCGGTTCTCTGAACTGCTTAGAATGTTAACAACCTGTTCTAGCAAATAGGTGTGAACCTGTAGAATCCCACCCCTGGTATTAGGGATTCCCTTTTGAATGTTTACAAATCTGGGAAGTACTATGCTTTGCTGTCAAGGATTCCCAACCACTGAAGAGTCAGCTTACCTATTTTAAAAGTAATTCTAGAATGAGTTTTAATAGCATCATCTTGTCATTTGGAATTTATTAAGAATTTTATTGTCATGCTGGCGGGAACGTGGAAGCGTTTCTGCTGCTGCTCGGGTGTGTGCGGAGCCTTCCGCACACACCCGAGCAGCAGCAGAAACGCTTCCACGTTCCCGCCAGCACTGCTGCTGTTGTCGTGCCTGCAGGAACTGTGGAAGCCATGGAGGCAGCTCCCCCACCCAAGAAGCAGCAGAAATGCTTCTACACTTCCTGCTGGTGTGAGAACAGCGGCAGCGCTGTGCAGGGCACTGTTAAAGACAAGTTTCCCCCCCCCTGCCCTCCCCCCCAGCATGTTTTAACCCCCGCCCTCCCCCCCCAGCATGTTTTAACCTCCGGCCTCCCCCCCCAGCATGTTTTAAACTAGGCCTAAATTTGGAGGGAGGGGCTTAATTTCATTTCATGCCTAGAAAACATGCTGGGTCTTCCTATTGGTGGAGGCCGTATTGTTGGAGAAACACGGTAGTTCCTAACTAACAAAGTCAAGTTATCAGCAATAATTAGCATTAAGTTAAAGGAAAACAGCAGAAAGTTGGAGCTTTTCAATCTGTTATATAGAATGTCAAAGATGCAACTATCTGACAGTTATAAATAAGTTATCTGCTTGTGGTCAATAAAATGAGCTTTTGTCTCTTATGGAACAAATCCATTTCCTTAACACCAAGGTTGCTGAATTGAAAAATGCTTATTTATCTAGAGAGGTATGTAGACAAGACCTTTCAAGTTGTGATACCTTCATTTCTATCCTTGAATGATAGTTCTCCTGTTGTCAGAGAAAACAAGGGACTTGGAGGAAGCAGAACATTATTTCAAAGATAAGGGAACATTTCTTGTAGGAAAATTCTGGTTCTTGATTGATGTACAATATCTTTTTACACTGAAGATACTGCTCTGGAAGGCTGGTGGATTATAAATGTGGGTGTATTAAACATACATTAGAACACAGACAGATGGTTTCTTATTAGCATGTAAATCACATTGTGATTTGATTGCCTGGTGTGAAATTGAGAATGTCACATTCCATCTAAGCAAGAGTCATACTGTGAAAGTTACCACCAATGACATTAGAAAATGTAATTGGCCAGTTCTAAAACCAGATGTGTATTGTTTGGCATTAAACTGAAGTCCAGAACTGATAAAGTAGCATTTTCAAAAGATATATTTGTTCCACATTCTGGGCAGTTAGAAAAGCTTTGCTCAGTGATCTCAGAATATGAAGGGAATAGTGGTGTCAAACACAGAGTTTTAGATGTTGTTTGGGACATGATTTTAGACAAGGTGAACTTATACAAGAAAGAGTCTACTTAAAAAATAATGAAACCAGGCTGCTGGTGCATTACATCAAAAATATGATACAGCTGCTTCAAGAGTAGTCTCTGGGGAAAATTGAACATTGGTAAATAGCATCCAGTTTGGAAGGATTGATATTTCAGAGAATATTATGATGACTGAGTCGAGAAATGAGTTAGAAATGTTAGAAATGTACTTCAAATAGGGATGAAAAATAGGTACTTCGAATAGGGATGAAACTTCAAATAGGGAGAAAAGGTGACAACAATTTAAAAGTTTCATATCATAAAAAGACACATATTAAAATGTTTGAAAATAAACATGATTTACTGTTATGAGTATTTCTATCCAAATTTAGAAGTTTTTGAGTGCAGATGTAAATTCCTATTCTGCATCACTGTGAAGGGTAATATCTTGCTATAAATGCAAACTGAAGCCTTGACAAAATTCCTCACCCAAGCTTTTGACTTACTTGCTGGCTAAATAATAGAAAATAGAAGTAGAAATAATGTGCAATTATTATTAAATTCTAATAAGAATGAGAAGTGAATAAAAAAACAGTTTAGTTCAGAGTACTGTTTAGTCATCTTGAAGCAGTTAGTTTGCCAAATTTGCTAATGATATCTAAATATTCAGATAATAAAACAAAGGAGATTGCAAAGACCTCCAGAAGAATCTCTTTAATCTGGATTACTGGTCAACTAAATGACAAATGTGCAAATTAACTATGTATAAAGTGACTCAAATATGTTTTTAAAAATTCCACACATATACTAATGGAATGCAAGCTAGTCATATTTAACTTTCTTATAGCAGGTAGCTCAATGAAGATGTCAACTCAGTGAGAGCAACTATGGAGTAGTCAATTCCATATTAAGGACCATTACAAAACTAATTCAAAATAGAAATGCCAACTTTGTAATAATCTTATGGAAATTTGTGATATGTTCACATCTTTGGCACCATGTATATTCTCTATGGACCTTAAAATACAATATTCTGATCTTGTTTGAAAAGGGATATTATAAAGCCAAAAGTGAGAGAAGAGATTCATCAAAAGCATCAGGACACTCAGATAAACTTAAAAGAAAAATGCTAGGACATTTGGGACCCTTTAGTTTTTAAAAAAGAGACTTAGGGTAGAGAGGAACAAAATATATACAATCACTCATGGCATAAAAAAATTGGACAGGAAAAATTTTCATCTTCTCTGACCAGGGTTCATCCACACAAAAATAATTCATTCTACATTGCATCATGAAATTTATTATCATAATATCTGGTAATGGTACTTAATGCGAATGCCTTTGGATTAGATATATTTGTTGAAAAATATTGTCTATAAAGAACTATTGATATAAATAACATAATGTTACTTTCTAGTTGGTGGCAATATACCACAGAATGCATATTGTAGGGAAAAAAAATGGTGTGGTTAGAATATGCTTCTATTTCCTATTTACAAACAATATAATGGGCAGAAGGAATTTGAAGAACAGGAAGTAGACACACAACCAAGATAATGGTCAACCAAATTATCTGAGTCTGGGCAGGGGTGGGATTCTACCAGTTCGGACCTGTTCTATAGAACTGGTTGTTATGATTCTACACAGTTTGGAGAACGGGCAAATCATGCCCCTGGCTGGCCCCACCCCTGTCCACCCAGTTAGTCCTTATTGCATATGCGCAACATTGTGTGCATGCCCAACATCACTGACTACATTCTTCCCCGCCTAGTCACTGGTTAAAGTATTTATTTTTCCCCTCTCAATGATCAGCTGTTCCTATAATCAGCTGTGCCAAGATTCCCCTTGCTTACTTACTGCTTCACCAAGGAGGCTTCCCCAAGGCCCAAGAAGGCAAAAAATGGAGGGGGTGGCAAAGTTCTTGGTTCCGAGTTTGATCTGCCTTAGATATCTGATATGTAGAGGTATTCAGATGACCACTTTGAGAGCCAAAATGATGGACAATGAACTTTGGTTGATACACCAGGACTATTGTTATTTCCAGTTTGATTTTACACTTAACGTATTATCAGTAAGCTCTGGATTTTGAAGAAGAGGATAAAAAGACTATTAACACTCCAATCTTAATGTTGGCAAAGACTCCCGAGAGTACCATGCATAGCCAAGAAAGCAAACAAATTAATCATTAACAAATGAAGATTTATCATTGGGCACAAATGACCAGGATCAAATTATCATATTCTGGACACATTATGCAAAGACACAACTCTCCGGAGAAGTCTATAATGCTGGGAAAGGTGGATGGAATGAGAAGAGAGTATCCACCAGCAAAGTGGGTTGCTCAGTTACAGTGATGAAGGCTGCACTGTTGGAAGACCTGAAGGACTAGATTATGGACCGATCATCATGGACAACATCTATGTGGTTGCCTAGAGTCAAAACCAATTTGAGTGTACATGATCAATCAATAGAGTTAGTTGCTCCGTTTTCCTTGCTGTGTTTTATATCTCATCTTAATCTCAACTTCCCCTTGAACTTTTCATTGCTTTGATACGTTGTCATTGGAAAACTAGGTGTTTTGTCAATTTGAGAGCCCATCATATTTACTGAACTAGTTTGTTCTTCTTTATAGCCCCAATTAGCTTTCCATAGTTGTTTACTGCAGTGAATTACATTAAAAAGAGTTGTGTGAGTGTTTCAGTTACATGACCTTTTCTATCTATGCGGCTGTTATCAACAATTTATTCAGTAAATTTGTTTCCTGTTAGAAAAAAGAACATGTCATCAGCAGTTTTGAAAGTAGTTAGAGCTTTATTAATAAAGTGACCGCATACTATTATTTTGCTAGAAATAAGTTCAGACTGTTGAGCTAAAAAAATCTCATTTAGGCCATCATGCTCCATTCCTTCTCCTCTAATTATAATCTCCCTTGATATACATTCTAATAGTATCAAGTCTTTCTCCATTCAGCTACTGGCAATGTATAACAGCAGCAAGAATTATATTTCTCTTTAAATGTATACTTTAGACAAAGGTGACATAATAGGCTACATATTATGGGATTGGTTTAAAAGAAAAGAAATATTCTAGACTTCAAGATACTCACTTATTGTTTTACCTGCTGAGTAGAGAAAGGAAAACTAGGCATGAAAGTGGTCACATGAGGATTGGATCTGATATGAAAAGTTATTAGCACTTCATTTTCAACTTTAAAATTCTAAGAACGAACATAATTTCATTTTGTGCTTAACTAATCTATCCTTCAAAGCACCTGAAGGCAGGACAAGAAGAAATGGGTAGAAACTAATCAAGGAGAAAAACAATCTAGAACAAAGGAGAAATTTCCTGAAAATTAGAAATTAATCAGTGAAACAGCCTCCAGAAGTTGTGAATGCTGGAAGTTTTTTTAAAGAAGAGATTCAACAACAATTTGTCTGAAATGGTATAGGGTTTCCTGCTTAAGCAGGGGGTTGAAGACCTCCAAGGTCCCTTCCAATTCTGTTATTCTATTCTATTCTATTGCTATTTCTGCTTAATAAAGTCATGACATAATATCCTGAAGATTTGAGCATTTGTCCCCAAAAAGAATAATACCAACAGCCTAAATGTAATTCTTTTTTTAAAAAAAGAAAAATATATCCCAGAAAACTAAAAAATAATTTAGGCTCTCAAAGGAAGGAAGGGCTCTCAAAACACCAGCCATTCCCACAGCTATGTGCTTCTCTGAGCTGCCCATGCAAGGTTGCTGAGCAATGTTTTAACTACTTTCTGGAAGACCAGAAGCATGTGGCCTGTCTCACCTGGTGATGGTGGGGATTTTCCACAGGACAAGGGAAACAGCACAGAAGACTGTCTTCCTGGACCCTGTCATCAGAATTCTTTAACTGACAAGGGTCTGCAACATGCCTTCCCTGGCTGATCTGGTTGATAGACCAATGTAACAAGACTAAGGTGCTCCATAGATGGCTTGTATGGCTTTATAGGTCACAGCCTACACCTTGAATTGGACTCAGAAGCAAACTGGCACTAATGCAGTTTATGGAGAAAAGGTGTTAGATGTGTCCTTATTTGGGCACCCACAATTGCTCATGCAGCTGGATTCTGCATCAGCTGAAGCTTCTGTATTCTTTTCAAGGGTAGCTTCTTGAAGAGCATGTTGCAGTAGTACAGACTGGAGATGGCCACAGTATGGATGACTGAATGGAAAGCCTCCCTATCCAGGAAAGGATGTAACTGATGCACAATATGAAGTTAAGCAAAGGCCTTTCTAGTCATGACTGCCACCTGTTCTTTGAAACAGGACTTCTAAGTCCAAGAGTACCCTCCAGGTTACGCACCAGGTCTGTCTGAAATAGTGCAATCCATCCAAGATCAAGGTTGATAAATTCCTGGATACAGAGTTTCCATCTTACCAAGATTCAGCTGAAGTCTGTTGTTTCCCATCCAGTCTCCCACAGCCTCCAAGCAACATGAAAGAATGTCCATAGCATCATTCACTTCACCCAGGCTAGAGATATATAACTGGATATCATCATCCTATTGGCAATACCTCGTCCTGTGGTGATGGATTATCTCACTAAGTGATTTCATGTAGATATTAAAAAGAAACAGATAAGTCCTGTGGAACCCCACAAAGCAGAGACTGGGAGCTGGACCTCTTACCCTATCAAGACTGAACTGGCTTCAGAGAAAGGAAGTGAACCAACATAAAACTCTGCCACCTACACCCAAACTGCCTAAATCTGCCCAAAAGGATACCAGGGTTGATGGGATTGACAGCTGTGAAGAAATCAGGAAGAACAAGGATGAATGTACCACCTCTATCCTGCTCTCACCAGAGATTGTCCATGAGTGCAACCAGTGCCATCTCATATCCCTGACTTGAATTGCTCAGCTATTTCAAAAATGTAAATCAAGAACCATAAAAATATGGCAAATATATATTTTTAGAGGCATATTCTAAATGAAAACGTAGGATCTTCTACTAAACTCAAATATATGTAATTATTTAGGTTTGATCTTAATGAAAAAGTGGTAGGAAAATCATAAATCTCTCACTATACAAAGAACTGGCCAGTGTAGAGACCAACAATAGCTAAGATAAGCAAATATTTCAAACTGAAATAGAAGTGATATTTAATATGTACAATCAATCCTTACAACATTACATAGAGCAAGCAGGTTCTTGGTCAGAAAACTGGTCAATGCATCCTTGACACTGAGAACAATCAATCTTAGGAATTATATCAATATTCTCAAAGGGCAGAATATTTTAATAAGTCTCCATATTTAAGGATGATGTCCAGGCACATCTTGGTTATGCAACTTCATTTTCTGTATCAATTCATTGTTATATAGAGCTGAATTCTGACACTGAATTTTGAAAAGATGGAGAAGTTTGCTATGGTAAACTAGGGTTGAGCAGTTCTTTTTATTTGATTTGGAAGAAACGAGGTATGTTTGGAAATGCAGCTTTTGCCTATGATTCATTGAACCAACTACATATTTTTTAAGGAAATGATGTTTTTTCCTGGAAACAGATTCAGCTGCCTTAATTCTTCAGAATGTTCTCAAGTACATCTTCCAAATCAAGTTGTAAAGATAGTACAGCCCTAAACTTCCAATCTAGTCCATGGCTCTTATCCAACCAGCTGCAATTCTGCTTAGTTTTTCAAGATCATCCATTATTAGATTGATATTGCCTGCTATCTGAGTAATTAATATAAAGCCTTCCTAAATCTTCATATTCTGTATGATTAGTCAACAATGAAGAATCATCTTGCCATAGAGAAGGCTATACTTTATTAATACTGAATATGTGAAAATATTATTCAATTTAATGGAATTTCTGTCTTAAAATATAAGATGGCATGCCAACACTAGGTCTCAGTTATGTAAAATTTCTTATCTTGAACAAAAATATAATTACTTGAGGTTAGGAAGCTTATCCAACACTGTGGAGACATTATTAGCCAAGCCTAGGAATATTATGTGTAACTGAATAGCTTTAGTCATGAAATAGTCTGAAAAATGGATTGCAATCTATCTCTATATA
This sequence comes from Bungarus multicinctus, assembly GCA_023653725.1. Taxonomy (NCBI): domain Eukaryota; kingdom Metazoa; phylum Chordata; class Lepidosauria; order Squamata; family Elapidae; genus Bungarus; species Bungarus multicinctus. Next base: position 44,205,567 of record CM042848.1, read on the forward strand.
TCAGAGGTGTCAAACTTGATTTCATTGACTGCTGCATCAGAGTTGTGTTTTACCTCAGGAAGCCAGGGTGGGTGTAGCTGGGATGGGCATGTCCAACTCTATGTCACTCGTGTTGGGGGTGCCTGTGGTGGCCCGAGTGCACTGTCAGCAAAAACATTTTCCAAAGCTCCATTTTCAGTTATGATAGCCTCTTGCAACCCTCTGTCAGCAAAAACAGAGCTCTGTTTTTGCTGGCAGAGGCACCACAGAGGCACCATGGGCCAGTCCTTCACTGTTTCCAGGGGGCCCCATGGGCCAGATCTAAGCACCCCGTGAGCCAGATCCGGCCCCCAGGCCTTGAATTTGACATTCTTGCTGTATATATAAGAAATACAAACAGTTTTGATCACATAGCCTGTGCATAGATATTAATGAATTATTTAGGAAATGTGCAGGATAAATAATATACTAGCCTTACATGTGCATATTAGATAGAGCAGACCACTGAAACTGCCTAATGACTACTTTGATGCCATGTATATGAACTTGGTCAGTTGCAATGGAACCCATAATCTGTATCATTTGTAGATATTATCATGATACATTTGATGACATTCATTTCTCCCCCTCCCCCACATCTTATGGTTACCTACGTGTAGCTTGTGGAATTTGGGAGCAACATACACAAGATGCTACAAGGCATGATATTCATTTTCCTGATTTGGAATTTGCCTTTCTGAAATCCAGTCTCACTTAATGGGCATTTCTGCTAGCCTTTCTCTTCACTGCCATAAGAAATGCTTTTCAGATTCTAAAACAAAACAATAAAGTGACTCAATTCCACCATTTTCCCCATATACAAACTAGTGGGGAAATCTAATCCTATGAAATATCACCTATCAGCTATTAATAATAAGTAAATTATTAGACTTCTTGATTGAATGCTTTCCAAGAGCATCCAAGCCCCAATGCAAGTCAAATTGATATCATTGATATCATTGCATTCAGATATCACCATGCAAGTTAAGGTAAACTGTAAAGGGGATCTAGCTGAAACCTTCCCTGTCCTAAAATATCCTTTAAAAGCAAGATTGCATTCTACCCTTATTATTGTTTAATGTAAATATTGGTATGTGGTTGAAGTTTTTATTAAATCAGAATTTCACTCTCCATATTTGCCCATTTTGGTTCTTATTCTTCTCTATACCAATGGCACAGCTATTCTTTCTTCTTTCTTTCTTGTAGAGATGACTTGAAGTATTACCTTCTTATTGTTGTAGTGAATACCATGAAAACAATAATTTAATATTCTTAATATTAAGAGTCCTAATATTCTTCAGAAAGCATTTCAATTTCCTCATTAGCTGGAAGATTAATGATAGACCTATTGAGCAAGTCATAGCCTTTAAGTACTTAGACATCCATCTTCAATCACCTAGTCATAGGATCAATAAAGCAAAATACCTCCTTATAAAAGCTCCCAAAGCACCTTTGCAATTATTAAATATGTATGTCACTAACAACTATGTACCAGAGCTATCAATTCAAGATTAGACTCAATGGTATATGCCACTTATTTATGTATTAATAAAGATGTTTTGAGATGAGAAGGTGCTCAATTTAAATTTTTAATTTTCCTGAAACCTCTAACTCCCTTGTCTGGCTGAAATTAGGCTACATCTTCTTAGAAGCCCTTTGGCATTCTCGGATACTGGTTAAAGTAAATCTTTTGGGAAGCATCTTAGGCCTACCCCACCTTACTAGAAAGGTTTGAATATTCACTAAGAAGACAAATTGGTCTTGATTTGCTTTTATCCATCACAAGCTTCTCACCCTGTTAAAGCCATTGTAATCTTCAATAGAAGATCTGGGATCTAGATCTCCAAATCGATAGAGCCAAAGTTTCCCACATCCACTATAACTCAATAACCATCCTTCCCTGCTCAATTTCTTATATTTTTATAACATTTCCCACAGGTCACACACAAGATTCTTCACTCTGACCTAACTGGTGAACAATGAGGAAGGGGGCCAACTGGTAGATACATCAATTCAATATCACCTATGAAGTTGAAGTTGAATCTATTTCACATGTACATATTGCTAGATTGCCTTTTCTACAATAAATAGGAGACAGAACTCATAATACCAAGTATTAGAAATCTTAATTGCTGGTCTGAGTGGGAGTTGTTTTCCTATGTCATTCCATTTCAGTTGCTTCTAATAAGGATGATAATTTTTTTAACAATATCTACTGCTGGCAGAAATTATCTGGTGCTTCTCTTACATATTAATTATTTTAAACTCTTCTATATGACTTCTGCTTTACTTTTCTTTTTATTTTATATCATTTTATATTTGATGTCCTGTAATATTTTCTTTTGAATATCAGTCTTGGACCATAAAGAAATAAATTTAAATAAATATTGTATAATACCTCAATCAATTTTAAAGTTTTGTTAGCTATCTTCCTTAACTGTACTGCACATAATTTCCTTCATGTTTGCATTTAATTAAAAGCTTATCCATCTTTTTCTTAATAGAATTAAATTAATGTTCATCTTTCCTCAGATTTGGCCTTGGCTTTCAAATATTTCACCCTTCCTATGCCCTTTTAATTATTGCATTTCAATTTAAACAACAAATTAAGTGTTATTAAAATTGTCGTAAATTAATTCATTCCAGCCAGCCACACAGCAGTAAACCAGATTGGTTATGCTTACTGAAGTTTGAAATAATATGTCAACTTGTATTGTAAACTGTTGAGATAAAATGTGTTATGACAAGAGTTTTGACAACAATAAAAATGCATGGAAAAGTTGATTGTCTAGAGCCTACTTATATTTTTATAACCTTTCCAGTCCTTGACAAGTGGGTTTTTTTAAAGTTCATTTTATTCTGCATTTTTCAGGAAGAATAATTTATTAGGTAGCACTTTGTTCACTGAATAAAGCGTATCCACAAATCTGGAAAAAAAACTATGAAAATCAATTGCTTTATTAGTCTACTCAGACTAATTACAAAATGATAAATAGTACCAATTTTGCAGATAATAAATGTCCTGCATTATTCAATAGAGAAAGCTATTAAAATCATAAATATGACAATGGTATTGATATATCTGCATTCACTTATTATAGAAAAGCAATCTGATAGTTTATCAACAAGAAATTAAATTGTTGCTTTTTGACTATAGAAGAAAAATTAAGAAATGCCATTTGGAATGCAAGATTTTGTAGGAATATCTTACTTTATCTTAAAGAGTAAAAGTACTGAACTATAGTTGTAAAATTCCAACAAACATTAGAGTGATATTTGTAGTATTCCTGCCTGCAGGAGATATTTGTTTGCTTGCTTGCTTGTTTGTTTTGATCCATAATGAGAAAACAAGACTTGTGGCAAAAGATTCTGATGCTTGGGAAAAAAAAAAGAAACTATATATAATCACTGAAGACACAAACATGAACTTATGAAATTCAAAAGAAGGAGTGACCTGCAATCCTGGGCAGGTGGTATCCATTTGGTCACAAAGAGTTGAGAACAATTGAAAGATTGAACAATTTAAACCACATTTGTTCATCTGAGACAAAAAGCTCTACAGACTACTTCAATAGAATATTGCAATATTTTGTTTTACTTTAAATACCAGTATCCATATTGCTTCATCTCAGAGTGCTGCCTGAGACAGGATTATTCTACACTGCAGCCTTTGCAAGTAGTCCTCGACTTACAATCACAACTGAGCCCAAAAATACTGTTGCAACTTATTACGTAAGTTGTGCCACATGCTATGATCTTTTGGCTACCATTTTTAAGTGAATCAAGTGATAATTAAGCAAATCTGGTTTCTCCCACTGATTTTGCTTGTCAGAAGCTTGCTAGGAAGATTACAAATGGTGATTACTTGACCATGGGATGGTACAACAGTCATAAATTCATGCCATTTGCCAAGCACCTGAATTTTGATTATGTGACCATGAGAATGCTGCAATGTGAAAAACAGTCATAAGTCATTTTTTCAGTGCTGATGTAATTTTGAAGCATCACTAAACAGTAAGTTGAGGATTACCTACATAACTGTTTTTTGATTTTGCATAAAATGATATAAATGTAAAAAAATCTTAACTGCAACTGTGCCAAAACCTCTCTAGGTCCTCAAATTTACTTATATAAATAGGTTGGTTACCATGTTCTAAACATGAACATTATTTTTATACTGCCAACCTCCACGTGGGTTTGAATTTTTTAGGTGAGGGGATAAAGATGGGAAAAGGAGTTTTCTGGCTTCCAATCTACTTATAGGACTATTTGGAACACAAATAACCAAGCAAAGATGGTTTAAAATATGTAGTCAACCCTTGTAGAGGCTTGAGAAGATGATTGGATGATCTGTTGTCACATTTGGGAGGGCTGTGTGGCTAAACTGTGAATCTCAATCAACACAAAACAGCTCTGCAGTTAAGAAAGATATATTTCTATATTTCATAGGAGTAGACTGTAATTATAATTTGTTTTTTTTCCCCAGTCTTACTCCATAGACAAATATATTTCCATGCCCTAGAATTGAGGAAAATATATTTTCCAGCAGTAGATTTAACTTGAAAAGTCACAATCCTTATAAAAGATTGTGATAGCAGCAGAGGTGGTATTCAGCAGGTTCTGACCAGTTCTGGAGAACTGGTAGTGGAAATTTTGAGTAGTTTGGAGAACCGGCAAATACCACCTCTGACTGGAAATTTTGCAGTATCCTTCACCTGCCATGCCCACCAAGCCATGCCCACAGAACCGGTAGTAAAAAAATTTGAATCCCACCACTGGATAGCAGTGGTACATTCATCACTATAAATTACTAATAGTAGTAATCTACTCACATTTGAAATGATGTATGTGATTTTTTAAATGTAATTTTAACATATTTCACTAAAACTAAGGAAGGACAGAGTACATCTTTTTTAAAAAAGGATGAAGAATTATAAGTACCATATAAACCTGACATGATGTATATTACAAAATATAAAAATGTATGGACTGAGGGCAAGATCATTTTGCAGTTCTGAAAGAATAGAAGTTGTTGAAAAATACAATTCAAGCAGAATAGACATTACTCTGGTAATCAAGGGTGCCTCTGAAGATCAGCCAGAAATATGCTAGGGTTTTTTTTTTTTGTTTTTGTTTTTTTGAAAGGAGCTATTTGCATGATACACTTTAACACCAAACAGGAGTTCTGTCACTTACATTATTTATACAATTGTTTCTTCCTTTTCCCGCATCTCCATCATATTTTGTCCATCCATTTCTCCTCTCCTTTCCTCTCCTCTCTCTCTCACCCCCCCCCACTTTGCATTTTTGCTGCCTTTCCAGAAAAGAGAAAAGGAAAGTATCTGTCTTATTTTTCTGTTTACATATTTCTATACATGAAGTGAAAAAGAATAACCAAAAAGAAAATGAGATAATGAATTTGTTGAAAAGAAAGTTAAAAGGCATTTGTTTTTTCTGATTCCTTCCTTGCTTCCTCTCTCCCTCCCTCCTTTCTTTCTTTTGTTCATTCTTTCTTTTATTCATTCTTTCTTTCTTTCTATTGAAAGAGAATGGTTGATATGTTCAATTAAATTCTGTACATAGTGAAACTTATTTTACTGATGAACAATTTTGATTCAGAATTAAATAATAACTAGTTTTGTGATTATATGTATTTACTAGCTCAGTTAATACTAATTTATCTTTCTGACATATCTTCTCTGGAGAATATAAATTCTGGCTAATATATATTTTGGGTGAAGGGTCAGGAATAATCTTTAAATAAGAGTTGTCTTCCCTTTAGATAAATTCATAAGATAAGTACAGAGAATAGAATAAAAAAGAAGATATTGTTTCCTCAATAAGTTATTTTCCATTAATATTTATTTTTGATCTTAAAATCAGCTTCTGTTCTATATATAATAAGCTCACAACTGAAATCAGTAATAACCACAGTAATACTCAAGCATGCTTAGAAAGAAATATTCTAGTGACTTCAGCAATCAGCAGTAATATTTATATTTAATAAGCAAATAATAAACATGACATTAAATAGCAAAGATTACAAAGAGTAGAAGTCATCCATGAAATTAACAATTAATTGGATGGTCTTGTTATTGCTGAGATTTAAAAAAAGAAATTTAGTGACATGTTGTACACTTTATTGTTTCTGAATCATTCAATCTCTTCAATGAAATGTTCTGTTTTAACCAGTGTGTGTGTCTGTGTGTCTGTGTGTTCCTTAGAATCATAGCAATTAGGGAAATATGTTATGTTTTGAATACCAAATAATAAACTCCAGCTACATTCAGTAACCCTTTGATATCCTTTGGAGAAAAGTTTGGGAGAAGACTTTCTGAAGCATAAATCATATGCAAATATATCTACATTTTCTCACCTTTTCAAGAAAGCTGTATCTAGAAGTCTTATCAACTTTAGATTTCATGTTTAAACCAGTACTTCATTTAAACTTGGGTTGTTTATATGCATTAATAATTAAATCAATTATTTTTTCATACATTTTTGTATTATTACATCAGAAACCCTTCTGGACTAGAAGTCTTCTCAGCATTCATACAGTGCAATGTTAGGGATACAGCTAAACCAACTGATTGAGTTTAGGAAATTTCTTAAAGATTTATTATGTTGTTAAAGTGTTATTTGCTCATTTGGTGTCCCCAAAGTTAAATATAAAGTTCTAGAAACAACAAACCTCTTGTCCCTGAGTTTCAATGGATTTTTCCCATGGAGTTCTTTATTATAAACATTATATTATATTGTCACAGGTGTTTCAATCAAGAGGCCAATTATTTTCCTGGTTTTCCCACTACTCTGAATAAATCTGCTGCATATGCTTTAATTAATATTCAGTTAAAGAATCTAAAACTAAATTCAAATCCCTAGCCACTGTCAGAACTCTGTAGCAATAAACTTATATAAAAGCAAACAATCAAAGCAAAAGTATTTCTGAGCAGTGATTACTTAGATTTATTGAGAAAAAGTTACAATGACAGCACAAGAATTCCAAATGATACATTTGTTTTCAAATGTGTGTGTATGAGAGAGATTGTTCATGCAAGTGTGCCTAAAGACTTATTTCAAAGCAATTAACACCTAAATTTCTTTATCTTATGTTTTCAGTGGAAAGGGAAATGCAACTTACTTGTTCCTTCTGAGAATGTGAGCTGCTGCCTCTGAGAAATCTTTGGATAATAATTATTACCCTTAAATGTATGTGATTCACTATAATACTCATAATTATATGTCTCATCCTTAAATAAAGCAGAATAACAAGATCTACAGGCAATATACTGTGTGTGTATGCACACACACACATACACAATCAAAATATAAATACTCAACTGGAGTTAATAACACCATATTCATATTTTAGGCACCCCAAATGTTGAAGATTGAAATTTCTGGTGCAATTATTGGAATTTTGCTACTTTAAAAAAGAACTTTGAGTTGTTGTAAATATTGATCTAATTGATTCAATTCTTTGCAACCCCTCTCCCCGCCCTTTCTATCAGGGAGAATATGGATTTTTTCCCCCAAAATCAACTTAAGGTTTCAGTTAGTAAACAATTTTTCTCTTCTCTCATTAAGAACTCAGACTTTAATATTCCTTAGAAGCAATGTTGTCTATTACAGAAGATGAAAGAATCATGTGGGCAGATTAGGGCTCTCCAATAAGCGAACAAGTGAAGAGAATCATATAAGGTACTAAGAGTCTCTTTATTTAATACTGGGTTTCGTCAACTGATTCCTGCATTAATTTGAAAGTGAATTTGCTCTAAGTTCACTTCTGGAGTTCTTTTTGTTTGCAGAACACAAATTATCTTCCTAATTGTTAAGAATATTAAGCAATTTCCTTCAACAATGAAGGTAAAGTGCAAAAAAGCAGGGGTCCTTTAGGAAAGAGCAGATAATACTGTATGATGTTTATATGTGACCATAAGTGGTGTTACATCACTTCCTCATCCATCACGACTGACAAGATCCTTTCAATACTGTTATATGGAGTATCTAGCTATATAATACTTACTACATTATGGGTAACCTGTAATCCATAGGTTCAACATACTTCCCTCAGCACCATCTTAGGTCAGTATAAACAATCTTTTTAAAGTTTATCTATCAAAAATGTGCAAGATTTCAATATTGCTGTACTTCGATCTTGCTTTTTGAATGTCATTTAAGCACTCAATTTTTATAATAATATTTCAGTGTTACATATAGAGAGAGGACTAAAATCAAACCTTTTACAATTAGGCTAACTTTGCCTCAATAAAGTAGATTCTTTGTGAAAACTTTACTTTATACATTAATAGCTAAGAGATTTCCAGAGACCCTACCAAATCGATGTTCTATGTCCCACTCTATATACTTTATTTTTTCTTATCTGTATCAGAAAGAAACTATGAGTTCAGTGAAATGAGAGGAGGGAAGCAAGTAATCTCTGTAAGAGTTTTCAAAGTTCACTCTTTTAAAATCTGGGAATAAAGTTAGTTTTCAATACAAGAGGATAACCTTACAAAAGACTGCAATGTTGAATAAATATCTCCAATAGGATTTATTCTGGGCTTAAGATGAATAACATTTCACAGCCAGCTTTCTTTCTTCTCTCTCCCAAAGGTCATATATTTTTCTGTGTGTAAGAGAGAGCCTTTGTTGCCCCATCATCTTCTCTAAAGCAATTAGCAACTATCCTCAGGATACAGGGAAATCTCCAATTGTCAAAGGAGTTTTCTATGTGTATATAAGATTTGGGTTTGGGGTTTTAATTTGCACTTGTTTGTTGCCTCTTGAATAGCATTTGTATTTATCTATAAATACAAGATGACAAATTGTTTGTCAGTTATGGAATTTGCAAAATGCCATTGCATCTCAATTTGTTTGGTTGAATAAACATAGCAAATGAAATAAAATATATAATAAAATGAGCATAGCTGCAGATGGCACTAATGCTTAATAAAAAATAAACAGAACTAAGATCAAAATAAATATAAGACTTCAAAAAAGTATGCAAGTGTTTTACAGAATTTGGTAATATGAATATTGCAACACTGAAAACTGATTGATGTATCATGAAATATAAAATCTATAATGAAAAGGGACAGACAGCCATGTGGTTCCATAGAGAGTCAAAGAATTGGAAGAGGGCAACTTTCTAAGACAGTTAATACAAATTAAGCAAATTAAACACTGATGAAAAATCTATGTATGCATTAGAGAGCTGCTGAGAAACAGAATAGTATGATAGTTTAACGTGCTTATTAAAGATCCTCTACACAGATTTGTCTACACAGTAGGAAACATTTCTATGAAAGAATAAAATGTTAATAAGACAAAATGCATTCAATCCTTAATCATAATAATTTATGTTAGTATCTTAGTCGACTTTTTAATTAACAGGTATATTTTTGAATATATAGATATGGCATGAAAAAATGATCACAAGGAAATTTGATAAATGATATATACAGAAATATATATAGAGAAAATGAATGGAGAATTTTGTTCATACCCTCCATATGCTAGAATCTGAAATTATCCAATAAATCTGAATGGTGATCTGTGTCACTGAAGCAATGTTTATGGCAATGATTTGTATATGATTTGTTTACGGCAATGATTTGTATATTTGTATCATTTCACTTAGTACAAAATATGGTCTCTAGATTATCAAATTTCCATGCTGATTTGCACTGTAGATGACAATTAAATTAAGTCAATATTTCACATTTGTCACCAAACTTTATTTTATTTTCAAGACTTGTTCAAAATGGTGCCTCTAACTGTAAAGTCCTCATATCACAGAAAGGGGCCGCAGTGACTCACATGGCAAAATGCTGTGCCTGCGCACCACTGAGGTGGGTAGCTCAATTCCCATGAGTGAATAAACCATCCTAACCCTAACTCTACTGGCATTCAGGCAACCCGCGGGTAAAGATAACATCGCCTGAAAAAATTCCTTTCACAGAGATAGCCATCCTCCTCAGTGATCCTTGGCTAACATGTGCCATATGCTAAAAAAGAGAAAAGAAAAAAAAAAAACACACAGAAAAAATCTGAGCAATTTGCTATTTCCTATCTGCTTTTTTCAGTCTCCAGAATAATGCCAGTAAAATTGTTCCTTTGAGCTCCTGAACACAAGGCAAAATATACTTCTATTAAATAAACAGTATTATCTTTTTTTAAAAGTTACTATGAAAAATATTTTCAGTAGATTTACTGATATCTTTTAGAAATGAATTAATTACATTAAAATATCAAATGTTATAAAAATTGTAATGAATTCTAAGAAAAATAAAGATAGCAAAAAAACAACAACACAAAATTAGACATGTAGTATCAGCTGAACTTCAATTTAAACAAACTTTGTTTTAAATTAACATCAGAAAAGTTATCCCAAAGGTGCTTTTTCAAGAAGCAACTGGACTTCCTGGTTTTTCTTTGAAGACATTTTGCTTCTCATCCAAGAAGCTTCTTCAGCTCTGACTGTATAGTGGGGAATGGAAGGATTTATACTCCTTGCAGATAGCTGGTCATTTGAATTCTTTTACCAAGTCATTTAGAAAAGTTAGATAACACAGATATATAATTATCTGTTTAAAACTGGGTAAACTTAAAGTTAGCTGACTCACTTCACATAGCCACCATATCCTGGAACCACAAAATATAATTAGATATGCTCTTCTATGATCATCTAAAGGGAAGCTGGAGATACAGAACCATTATCCACTTCATACTCAAGACTGATTCAGAAGAATTAAAAAATGGCTATTTAAGGGCAAATGCTTCTGAATATTTCTGAACTTATTACAGAGGAGGGTAAAGGGAAATCCTCTAACATATAATATTAACCCAAAATATGAATTGTATTAGTTAATGTTTATGTTCTATTGTTTATAGGATCTCGATACTCCTTAATGTCTCATCATGAATGCCCCATTAAGGCAGTACTCAGTGTAAAAACAGCATCACTTGAGAGGTATCACAGTTCTGGTAATAATAACTTTAATATCTAACATAAGAATATTATATATTTTTCAAATACATATATAAATATTTAGCTAGGGAACGCTACTTTTAACACAATAAAATTTTTGTTCAGAGAGATACTTTCTTTATATTTTATGGCATACAGTTTGATTACCCAAGTTCACTAAAGAAAGCCATGTTTTAAAATGGAAATTATAAGGTACATAGATACGGTACAACATATCTGAAAATCAATTGTAATGACATTATAGCTTATTAACTCACTCATTAACTCATTCACTAACTTACTTTATTGATATTGGGACAACTTGGGACCAAGTGCACAACAAAAAGGCTTTTCCAGCAATAGTGCTGCACAAAGTAAAGATTTTTTTCCATAATAAAACATGCCCTTGATATGATTTCTTAATTACCATATCTATGTAGTTTCCTTGGCAATGTTACAAATAATTTCACATTATTTTCTCCTGGGATATTTCAACTTTTCAGCTTTGCCCACTGCCTTAGCATTTCTAGATGTCCCTTATGCAAATGTTAATCAGGGCCAATCTTGCTTAGTTTAATGATTACACTTAGAGATTTGATCTCAGAAGATAATCAAGATTGGCTCTATTTAGTATCTCTAAGGTACTGTAGATCTCTCCACTTTCAGAAATTACAGAAATTGTAATCAAAAACAGCCCAAAAACTTCCACACAGTTTTCTAAAATACAAGTGAATATCTAACAGTGTAGATATGGAAGTATATGATGGTTAACCCTTATGATTTTTATGTAATAAACATAAGATTCTGGGTCTTCACATGATGTTGAACATAACAATCATATTGGTTATCTTGACATTAAGTAATATTCAGAAGACCATAGTCTTTTACTTCAAAGTATAATAATATCTATTTTCAGAAATTGAAATTTAAAAAAATGGACAGGAAGGATCACTTTTGAAAATGAAACTATGGTTTCCTTGAATCAACTTTATTTTCATGAATTTTATCTGTTTATTGCTAGAAAGAGAACTGACTATCCATTACTGGGCATGAAAAAGTGTGCTTTTTATATTCTTTATTTAGAAAGATTTATGAAGATAATAATGATTTTGTGAATGGACCATTAGTAGTAACAGTGACTGAACTTAAGATCCCAGTCATTAACTGCCAGAAAATATTGACCCAAAGGTCAGTTTTACTTAAATTCTATGTAATTTATAATAGTAATGTAAGTGCTAAGTAGATCCATTCATAAATATTTAAAAGGAAAGCTTAAAGTAAGATTGTGATTTACATGAGAGAACATATAAGGAATGAAACCAAAGTTGAAAAAATATGAAGCCCATCACAGCTACCTTTAAAATAGTATCAGAGGTATGCATCTTTTGATAAAATAATATTTGCATGCCGAACCCAGGTTTATGGAACTGGAACCAGCCAAAATCAATTCAGTCTCAATACTTATTATATTTATTTTATTTAGTTATTTAATTTGTCAAGCAATTATAAGATAACAGCTATAAGTATAAATAGTTATGAATACATGAAATGGATACATATAAGAAAAATAAAAAGAAACAATAGGACAGGGATGATAGGCACGTTGGTGCACTTATGCACGCCCCCTACAGACCTCTTAGGAAAGGGGTGAGGTCAATAGTAGACAGTCTAAGATTAAAGTTTTTGGGGTTTGGAGAAGAAACCACAGAGTCAAATAGAGTATTCCAGACATTGACAACTCTGTTGCTGAAGTCATATTTCCTGCAATCAAGTTTGATGTGGTTTACCTTGAGTTTGTATCTATTGTGTGGTTTTGTATTATTATGGTTGAAGCTAAAGTATTCATTGACAGGTAGGATATTGCAATATATAATTTTATGTACTAAGATTGGAATGAAGGCAGCATAGTTCTAGATTTTCTAGGTCTAGAATTTCAAGTCTGGTGGCATAAGGTATTCTGCAATGAGTAAAGGAGTGGAGAACTCTTCTTGTGAAATATTTCTGGATTTTCTCAACTGTATTAATATCAGATAAGTAATGCGGGTTCCAGGCTGATGAGCTGTATTCAAGTATTGGTTTAGCAAATGTTTTGTATGCTCTAGTTAATAGTGTGATATTACCAGAGAAAAAACTACGCATTCTTAATGCCTTTTTGGCTATGTAGTTACAGTGGGCTTTAGCACTTAGATCATTAGAGATGAGTACTCCAAGGTCCTTGACAGAGTTTGGATCATCAACAAGGTATTGACTATTCAGCTTGTATTTTATTTTCTGATTTATTTATTTTTGCCAATATGTAAGACCGAGCATTTATTAGTTGAGATTTGAAGTTGCCATTTATTTGACCATTCTGATACATAGTTGAGGTCTTTTTGAAGGGTAGCAGTATTGTCAGTGGTGTTGAATAGCTTTACATCATCAGTGAAGAGAACGCAGTTGCTCTCAGAGGTCATTTATGTAGAGTATGAAAAGAGTTGGTCCTAGAACACTGCCATGGGGGACATCACTGTTGATAGGTACAGAATTTGATAAGACGCTCCCAATTTTGACCATTTGTTGTCTGTTTGACAGGAATGCTTCTATCCAGTTATGCAGGTGTCCAGAGATACCATAAGATTTTAGTTTTAGGATTTCTGGTGGTGAGGCGGAGACGAATGAAGGCATAGAAGTCTGCTCAGACTTCTTCTTGCCTCTTCTTGCTGTTGGTGCAACCCTTCGGGGTGCATGAATCCAGAAGAGAAACGTGCTGATGTGGGAAAACTCGAGCTGTGATGTGGGGAATGCAACTCCCATTACAGCAAAGAGAAATCTCTCAGACCCTGACAAGCAAGAGACTGCTCTTTCTTTAATGGCAGTCCTGAAGTCCGGTCTGCCACAGACGAAAGGAAGCAAGTGAGAGACAGTTTGTGGTGATTAATGGTGAAAGGTTCGGGTGAGAGAAAGTCTTTTTTGAATACTGTGGATCCACAGGAAAATTGTTGAAAGAATTTGATCGGAGCCCTAAAAGGAAGCGGCTAAGGAGCGGAGGCAAGGCGGACGAAAGTGAAAGGGCTGGAGAGAGAGAAACAAGGACAGCAACAAAAGTAGCATAGAAGATGGGGAGGTTGATGAGATTTGCTACATTGTCATTAGCTGCTGAAAGGTCTGGGAGATTTGGATTATTTTCTTTTGGAAAGACTGCATTAAATTTGAGGAGAAGATCAGTGTAAGTGAAATAAACGGAGATAACGTAGAGCAAAAGAAGATACTTTTTGGAAGTTTTTGGAAAAGTCTTTGACTGTTGATTCAAGCATGTATTGATCTAACTGACTAGTTTACTTTAACTGAAGAAACATAGAAATATAGAAAAACTGAACTTAAGATTTCCTTAAGAAAAGACGATAAGAGAATTGGACACAATTGAGTGAACTGAGACTCTGAGAGGACATTGCTATTACTCAGCAATTTTCTATTTCCAGGCATCTGGATCTGCAAACGTGTAATCCCAGTGACTGAAGGTGGAACATCTGTTTTATGTCTCTTTTCCTTTTTTCTCTCTTTCTATGTTATTTATCTCTCTTTGGTGCTTTGATTAGCTACTGTTCCTCTATCAATTTTTTTTTTATTTCCATATAATATTATGCAAGTAGATATATATGAGGTAGAGGGAAACTGTTTATTGCTATTGTGATACAATTAGTTTGATTTAACTGACTTATTAGTAATATTGATAATTACATTCTTATCAGTTTATATACAATATATAGAAAAGATATTAAGAGATAGATAGACAAATTCATTAATTACTATATTGATTAATTTAGTTTATTGGTTATTTTTATGATATATTATTTAATAGTGAATGTTAACCTGGGACAATATAATTAATATAATACAAAAACAAAAACAAATTTTAGGAGAAATGACCTCCATAACTTCTACAACACTGAAAGCTGGAAAGAAGACTACATTAACAACTCCGACAGCAACACCCTCACCAATGTCACAGAAGACAATTGAGGAGTTTTTAACATTGGAAAAACAGTCTTCTATTACAAACGCTAATATTCATTCGACACTGCTCACCCTACAAGATTCTATGTCAAAGTTACAAGAAATAATGCTTAAAAATCATACAGAGACGAGAGCAGATACAAATGAATTGAAAGAACAAATGGGGAATCTAAAAGTAGAAATGAAAATGGACATTTCTAAATTAGATGAAAAAATTGGAACATTACAGCGAGCGTTGGAGAAAAATGAAGGAATAATAAAAGAAGTAGAGAAGAGGACAGAAAAAACTGAAAGAAATTGGAAAGAGTCGATGAATATTTAAAGAATATTAGTAAGGAAATGGAAGACTCCCTGGTGTTTTTAGAGATGGATAAGGCCGCAACGTACCTAAGATTCCAAAATATAGTGGAATCAAAAGAAGAAGACTTAGAACAGGTGATGGCAGAAATCTTGTGGAGGTATTGGAGAGAGACAAAGATGAGATTTTGAAAGAATTAGAGGAAGTCTATAGAGTAAGTACTAATTACGCAAGATGACATAAGTGCCCAAGAGAAGTGCATGTACGTTTTACAAGAAGAAAGGTTCGGGACATTATATATAAAATATTGAGAGATGAAACAATCAAATATAAGGATAAAGAAATCCTAGTTGTTAAACAAATTCCAAGAAGGGTTAGAGAAGCAAGACGAGACTATAAATCTTTGGCAGCCCAATTGAACCAAAAAGGTATTATATTTAAATGGCTTGTCCTGAAACGGATGTTAATCACTTGGGGGGAAAGAAAAATTAAAGTAAACTCTTTTGAAAAAGTCCAAGATTTCTATGAAAGACTGGTAAGCTCCGAAGAGCAGACCAGCAAAGATGAATCAAAATCAGAATCTCAAGAAGACCAAGAATATCAAAAGAAGGGACAGAAGATTGCAGAAAACCTGAAAAATAACCAAAAACAAGAAGAAGGAAAAGAAGGAAATAAGGTACAATATCAATCACAAGTAAAATTTGGAGTAACTACAAGGCAAAGAGCAAGAAATAATTAAACCCAAACCTTCAAGAAGAACAAGATTAATTAAAATAAAGAAGAAAAATAAGAAATAAGAAAAATCATTCAATAACAATAAGAGAAGATATTAAATTAATAAACATAGAGTACTAGAGAGAAAGTAATTAAGAGATAAAGATATAGACAAATTAGAACTATGGAAAAAGAGGTGAAACTCCTATCTATTAATATAAATGGTTTAAACTCAAAAATAAAAAACAAAGGATTATGGCAAAGTTGATAAAACAAAATGTAGATATTGTTTGTTTACAGGAAACACACATTTTGAAAGCACAGGAAAATTATTTAGTTTGCTCCAAATTAAGGACAGTGTTTATGGCTTCCGCAGATAATGAAAAAAAGAATGGAATAGCAGTGTATATTAAAGAAGAGATAAAAGCAACATTATTATTTGCAGACCCCAAGGGAAGAGTTCTGGCAATAGAAATACAGATAAATTTGAAAAAAATCTTACTGGTACGCTCCTAATGTTAACCAAAAAGAATTTTATAAAGCTTTATATGCTAAAATTATTGAATTGGAAAGGAAAAATATTTGTATTATTGGGGATTTCAATGCTGTAACAGATTATCAAAAAGATTATAATGGGGGAAATAAGAAGAGAAGGGAAAAAAGGAAGAGAGAATTACCTAAAATTTACATAGAAATGATTAAGGAATTAAATTTAATAGATGTATGGAGGAAACTAAACCCAGATAAGAAACAATTTACTTTTTATTCAAACCCCCACCATTCATGGTCGCGCATTGATATGGCATGGATGAGTGGAGATCTAATACAAGATGTGACAGAAGTAGAAATTATATTGAACACTTGGGCAGACCACAGTCCTCTTAAAATTAATTGGCAGGGTAAGAAAAAACCAAAGAGAAGGTGGACTTTAAACTCTCAACTATTAAAAGATGAGGAATTTATAAAGAAATTTAAGAAAGAATTAAATTTCTATCTTAAAGAAAATAATAATTCAGATACAACTATTCAAAATTTATGGGATGCGATGAAGGCCGTTATAAGGGGAATTATAATATCTTATACCGTTCAAAAAAATAAAGAAAAACACGCTCAGCATAACAACCTATACCAAACAATTAAAAAATTAGAAACTGAATTACAGGAGGTACCACAAAAGACTAAAATCCAAGAACAATTGATTTATTATAAACATAAACTCAATTTAATGGAACAGGAAGAATTGATTAGAAATTTGAAAATAATTAAGCAAATAGAATTTGAACACGCAAACAAGCCTGGCAGATGGCTCTCTTATAAGCTCAAAAAAGAGAAAGAGAAAAGAACTATTTACCAATTACAAGATGAAAGCGGAAATTATCAGCATACAATAGAGAAGAAAAAAGAGATTGTACACAAATATTTTGAGAAGCTGTATAAAAAGGAGAGAGTAGGTGAAGATCAGATAAAGAAATATTTAAGGGAAAAAAGTACTCGTGAAATTAAGGATGCGATGAAAGAACTGTTGACGAAGGATATATCTATGACAGAATTAAAACAAGCAATTAGAATCCAGAAAAGTAACAAAACTCCAGGCCCTGATGGCTTCTCAGCAGAATTTTATAAAGTAATAGAAGAACAGGTAGGACCAATAATGGTGGATTTATTTAATGAGATAATAACATCTGCTAAAATGCCAGATACATGGAAGGAATCATTAATTTCACTAATCCCGAAGGGGGACTCAGATCCCAGGATGATACAAAATTATAGACCAATCTCTTTATTGAATGTTGATTATAAAATATTTATTACTATTATTGCTACCAGATTAAAAATAATCTTGAATGAGTACATACACCCAGATCAAAATGGATTTCTCCCAAATAGACAAATTAGAAACAACTTAAGAATAATAATGGATGCTTTGGAATATTATGAAGCTCATCCGGGGGAACAGGTAGCTCTTGTATTTTTGGACGCTCAAAAAGCTTTTGATAATCTCAATTGGCAATTTATGATTCAACAAATTTACGATATGAATTTTGGCACTAAATTTGAGAATATTATAACGGCAATTTACTCAGTACAAAAAGCAAATATAATAATAAATGGAGAGAATACTCAAACTATAAATATAGAAAAAGGAGTATGACAAGGTTGTCCATTGTCCCCTCTCCTCTTCATATTATCATTAGAAATATTATTAGAAAGAGTGAGGCAAAATTCTGAAATAAAAGGATTAAAAATCAAAAATGAAGAATATAAATTGCAAGCTTTTGCAGACGATATGGCCTTTATTATGGAAGATCCGATAGAAAAAGGACCAATATTAATTAAGGAACTAGAAAGATACGGAGCAGTAGCGGGATTAAAAATTAATACACAGAAAATGAAACTCTTAGTAAAAAAAATCTAACAGACCTACAAATAATAGAATTAGAAAGGGTGCTGGGACTTCAAACAACAAGGAAAATTAAATATTTGGGAATATGGCTGACAGCACGCTGCAAGATGATAAAGGAAAACAATTATAATAAGCTATTACAACAAACACAAAAAGATTTAGAACTTTGGACGAAAATGCAGTTGTCATTATTAGGAAGAATAGCAGCCATAAAGATGTCTATATTACCAAAATTTCTTTATTTATTCCAAATCATCCCAGTTAAATTAGATAAGACCTTTTTTGATAATCTCAATAGAATGACATTAAAATTCATCTGGCAGGGTAAGAAACCCAGAATAAAAATGAAATTGTTACAAGATATGAAGAGCAGAGGTGGTTTTGGATCACCAAATTGGGAATTATACTATAGGGCAGCAGCATTAGTTTGGCTAAAAGACTGGATTAATTTAAAGAATAAAAGAATATTAGTTATAGAAGGTTATGACCTTCAAAGGGGATAGCATGCATTTCTTTGGGAAATAGGACCTACAAAACAAAAATATTTTTATAGACATTTGATCAGAGATTCACTGATATACAATTGGATCAAGGTTAAAAAGAAACATTATATAAAAATCCCAATTTGGCTATCTATAATGGAAGCAATGATTCACCCAAATAATCTAGATCTGAATAAAATGTTAAAATATAAAGATCTATTGGATATAAATGGAAATTTAAAAACAAAACAAGAGCTCCAAGAACAAGGGCTGCTAATAGATTGGTGGGCTTATCTTCAAATACAAAGCCGATACAATAAGGATATAAAAGACTATGGAATATATTTGAAACCACAACAACTAGATAAAATCTTATTAGGACCAGATAAAAAAAATATTACTAAAATTTATAAGTATCTTTTAGAAGTAGAACTGGAAGAAGAAGTAGTGAAAGGATGTATGATTGCCTGGGCTCAAAACATTGGACATAATATAAAGTTAGCATAGTTTTTTTCTGAAACCAAATTGTTTATTAGAGAGTAGGTTGTTTGTCTCTAAGTGGAGGATAATGGATTGGTTAATAATTGATTCCATGACTTTACGGGTGATGCAGCATAAAGAGATTGGTCTGTAATTTTCAACTAAGCTGGGGTCTCCCTTTTTGAAGATGAGAATGACCATGGCTTGTGACCATAGGTTTGGCAAGGAGCTGGTCCTGAAAGATTTTTCAAAGATTATGCTTAGAGGTTAGGCTATGGCAGTGGGTAGCTTTTTTAAGAAGGAGGCATATATTCCGTCCAGTCCAATAGATAGAGATGGTTTTAGATTGCATAGTGCTTTTTCAACATCATGTTCTGTAAAATCAATATGTATTAGATCATTGTAGTTGTCTGTGGTTCGACTAGGAAATATTGGGCATGATCCATTGCTATTTACAAATACTGAGCCAAAGAATGTGTTAAAGAGGTTGGCTTTAATGGTGTCATCGTTGAAGTCTTTACCATTAGGTCCTTTCAGGACTGGGATGGACCTTGAGTCTTTTAGTTTGTTGTTTACAAAATTGTAGAAAGTGTGGTGGAATTGGTGTAAAGAAGGTTTTCCTCTTGTTTAATGTGATAATTGGTGCATTCAGTCTTTATCTGGTGGCATGCATTTTTGTATCGGCTTTTGAAGTTGGCAACGTGACCAGATTTGTTTTTCTACCAAAGTGATTTCTTTTTGGATTGAAGCTTCCTTATTGTTATGGGTAATCTGTTTATCACATTAAAACCAAAATTTAAAAGCAGATATCCTAGCTGCAATCCCAATGATATCTAAAGAGTGATAGGCAAACTTATTTAGAAATATAAAGCAATTTCCCTCAATTTGGCAACTTCCAGTTTGGTAGGAACTGAATTTTCTTCTCACCATACCCATGTTCAACAAGTTGCACTCACTTCCAGTGCAATTCAAGATGCTGATTATCACTTTGTGCCCTATGTGGCACAGGACCAGGTTTTCCTTAGAGACAGCCAGCATCTGTGAAAAACACTTTGTCCTGTTAGACATTTGGCTCAGACTCTACTGCCTTTTAGAAAAGGTGTCAAGATCTACCTCTTCTCCAGTCTTCTAGGTTGTAATATACTGGAATCCTGATTAGATAACGGTGTTATTGCTGTTGGATCATCATTATATTGCTTTATTGTTATTAGTATTGTAGGTGTCGGTTTTGTATTCTTTTCATCAAGTTGATTTTTTTTCTACATTTTTTTCTGTATTTTTTCTTAGTCAGTTGTGGGACATGTAAACATTTTAAGTAAAAGAAAATAAAAATACATTAAGTGAAGTGATTTGTGCAAATAGTTTCCTCATTTCTAAAAACAAAGCAAAATAGTCTCTTTTGTTCTTGCCTCACCTTTAAAGCTTAATCTAGTAGTATCAATAGCCTGAAGCTGTGAGGCAATGTGACAAAACAATCATATCTTTCTTTTCCTAAACAAAAGAATCATGTTGCCTTTTTTATACACAACACTTCATGTGTATAAATCCAAGTCTTGTCACTTCAATGGCAGTCCAGATGGTCATCTGCTATGCTAAAATTTTACCTTGCGTTCCCTGGCATTTATAGACAATTGTACGATGGCAGATTTCCAAACAAAATCAAGATCTGTGTGAGTATGCTTGGCCTCTGTGACTCTAAAGAAAGAGCAGATAAACCTCACAGTTCTGCCACCCTCCTAAGGACAGAGGACATTAATAGACTTTTCTAAGAATAAATCAAGGCAAAAGTACAGTGTCACACCTAATTACTGTTTTGTTTTTGCTTTCTTTCTATAGTTATCTTAATAGTCCTAATAACTACTTAAAGATATAATTCCATTCAGAAAAGCTTTGTTGTGTTCATATAATGTTACATTTACATTATTTTACTTATGTCCACATAATATTTTTTGTCATCTACCTTCTTCTACAATGCAGGAATAGCATCTTTCACCATCTATAAGTACTGTATCTTAAACTGAGTTATTCTTTTGAAATAAACACACCCAAACACACACATACACACACACCTGAAAATTTTGTCCATAAGTTACAGTACATGAAACATTTAACAAAATCAAAAGAAGTTCAATGCAATTATAGAAATCTAGATTAACACTTACATTGCTACCCTCTCGCACACTGTCAAAATATAGATAATGTTGTATATTCCAATTAGTGCTTACAGTGTTGAAAATCATGAACATTAGCTTCAGCTGATTTCTATTAAAGCAAAAAAGGAGGAAATGAATTCTTGAAGAGGAGAGATAAACAGATTACTGCCACAGAATCAGGCAAATCATTAAGAATGAAAGATGCGGCATAATCTTCCTTTTTTGCAACATTTACTAATATACTTTTACACTTCTTCTTGTATTTTTATTATATAAATGAATGATATAGACATTTTGTAATGTTTAGAGTGCTTACATTGAAATCTATCTTCAAAAGTGCATACAAATAGCCCATTCTTTAATGTCTGAATTCATCCCACCATAGCAAAATCTGATTTCTTCTTGCTTTCTGTATGAATATTTAAAAATATTCATCATGGACAGTTGGTGAGATTACCACCATCATGCATGACAAAACTTATTGGAAAAAAATAGGGAATATATTTCTTAGCAGGAATCAGAAGACCTAGAAGATTTTTTTTGCCAGTTTTTTTTTAATGACAAATTTTTGACTTTGTCTTCCCAAAAGAAAAACAAAAATAGAAACAAAACTACCCAGCAGTCAATTTTAAAAAATGATACTATAGTCTGAAAATAAATAAAAAGTTGAGGATATAAGTGAGAGTCACAGATGCAATGGTTAAAATGCTGGATTAGGAATGGAGAGACTCAAGTTTTAGTCCTCCTTTAGGAATGGAAGGTGGCTTGATGACTTTGGACTAAGACGTATAAATTACTCAAAAGAATTAATAAAGAAAAACAATGAAAGCAAAAATGCAAAATTCAAACATTTTGTCATTTTGAATTTAATGGACACTTAATTCCTCTCAAGCACTTATAATGGAAATGAAGCAATATTTGTATGCTTTTAAAACTCAACAGCCAATCACAACTTGGCCTTTTTCATGAAAACCTAAACACAGGCATCAATATTTATCTTTCCCATACCATCCTCTAGCTTTGTATTCAAAATAAAGGCCTCTTCTCAGAAGAAGCAGAAGAAAAAGAGGAGGAAGAGGAGGAGGAGGGAGCATCAAGGTTTTGTTTTGTTTTTCACTTGAACAGTTTACTAAACCTATCTTGGTTTGTCAGATTTACAGATAATCAGAGTTGGAAGGAACCTTGTAGACCATCTAGTCCAACCCCATACTCAAGCGGGAGACCCTACACCATTTCTGACAAATGGCAGTCCAATCTCTTCTTGAAAGTCTCAAGTGATGGTGCTCCCACAACTTCCGAGGGCAAGCTATTCCATTGGTTGATTGTTCTCACTGTCAGAAAGTTTCTCCTTATTTCCAGAATAAATCTCTCCTTGTTCAGTTTCCATCCATTATTCCTTGTCTGGCCTACAGGCGCTTGAGAAAATAGCTTGACCCACTCCTCTCTGTGGCAGCCCCTCAAATATTGGAAGACTGCTATCATGTCTCCCCTGGTCCTTCTCTTTACTAGACTAGCCAAGCCCAGTTCCTGCAACTGTTCGTTGTATGTTTTAGCCTCCAGTCCCCTAATCATCCTGGTTGCTCTTCTCTGTACTTTTTCTAGAGTCTCAACATCTTTTTTATAATGTGGTGACCAAAACTGGATGCAGTACTCTAGGTGTGGTCTTACTAAGGTTTTATAGAGTGGTATTAGTACTTCCCTTGATCTTGATTGTATCCCTCTGTTAATACAACTTAGGATTGCATTAGCTTTTTTTGGCTGCTGTACACTGCTGGCTCATATTTAGCTGGTTGTCCACCAAAACTCCAAGATCCCTCTCACAGTTACTGCTATTGAGCCTGGTTTCACCCAGTCTATATGTGTACTTTTGGTTTTTCTTGCCTAAGTGTAGGACTTTACTTTTCTCTACATTGAATTTCATTTTGTTAGATATGGCCCAGTGTTCTAGGCTGTCAAGATCCATCTGGATCTTGAGCCTATCTTCTTGGGTGTTAGCTATTCCTGCCAGCTTGGTATCATCTGCAAATTTGGTAAGTTCCCCTTCTACTGATTAGTTGTGAATGTTTTCCTCTTCGTTATAGTGTTTTTATTTTTATTATTTTTATTTTGCATTGTTTTATGCAAGTTTTTGATTGTAATAAGTTTGAGTTTTAATTCTACAACACTTAAAGTCATTGAGAGTAATATGGCTTGAAATGAATAAATTATCTTAGTTTCTCTGTATGGTATAGAATACCCTAGCAAGTATACACTTATCTATTTATTTATTTAGCAAATGATGAGAACATGACAACCTTATACAATCTTATACAATCCACTTAATTATATATAAAACTTCTATGATGGTATAGCAGTAGCTTCATAGCTGGATGTTTGATTCAGCTATCCTGGTAATCACCTCTGTCTTTGCTTTGTGCATATCTTCTGGGGAACCAGAGAAGGTACCTTGTGGGCAATCTTGCACAATATAGTTAAGAATTTGGCTATTGGCACCACAACTGCAAGAAAGGAAAATCTCTTCATCCACACTGATACAGGGCAGAGGTACTTCTTCCATTTTCATACCTAATTCTCTTCAATTTTGTCCAGACAGAGAGAGGCAAGTTAAAACCAGGTAGTTAGGTAAATAATAATGATCAGGCCACAAGAAGATAGCTTGGACCATTCCTTGCTCCAGGCATTGTTGGGGTTAAATTGGATAAATGTTAAGTGAATGTCTGGGAAGCAACTGTCACCCTTGCCCATGTCCATAGCATTCCTTAAGGTACACTTGTGCCCTGGAATGTGCTAAATGAATGACAATGACCAGATGCAGCCATACTGCCTTCTTGGTCCTCATGGCCATAACAAACAGTATAAATTCAAATGGACTTTAGGGGGACTTAGGATTTCACACACTTATCTATAAATTATTATGGTTAAAAATATTAGCTGGCATTATTTAAATGACAAGAGAGAAGTATCTTGATTGTTTTTAAATTTTCATATTATTCTATTGTAATCGCTTCAGGCAATAGCAATAGGATTATATAACGCTTCACAGTGCTTAACAACCCCTCTCTAAAAGTCAGCATATTGCTCACACAATCTGGCTCCTCATTTTACTGACCTCAGAAGGATGGAAGGCTGAGTCAACACTGAGCCGGTGAGACTTGAACTGTCAAACTGCTGGCAACCAGCAGAATTAGCCTGTGGTACTGCATTTTAACCTGATGGGTCCTACACAGGGGTGGGATTCTACCAGTTCGCACCTATTCGCTAGAACTGGTTGTTAACATTCTAAGCGGTTCGAAGAACCGGTTGTTAGAAGAAATTACTGGCCTAATCCTGTAAGGAAGGCAGGAAGGAAACATTCTGGTGTTGCTTACAGAAACTGCCTCTCCATTAACCCTTATTACATTCTTGGCAGGACTAGACTTCCTGTCTCAGGAACTTCTCTGGAGTTTTTTCCCCCTCCTTTGCTGGTACTTTGCTTGTGTGGAGTGACCCTTTAAAGTTACAATGGCACTGAAAAAAGTGACTTATGACCATTTTTCACACTTATGATTATTGCAGCATCCCCGCAGTCATGAGAGGCCAGATGAGGAGATGTGTGCCTCGATGTGAGTTATATTGAGTTGGCCACACCCACCAACTAAGCCACACCCACAGAACCAGTTGTTAAAAAAATTGAATCCCACCCCTGGTCCTGCAGCTAATCTTTCATGGAACTGCATTCCTACTGGAGGATCAAGCTTGCAGTTTGGGAGTTCTATATTCATAGATAACTGAGGAAGTTATATATCATATTTGGAAAATTTGACTACCAATTACAAGTGGATACACTAGTTGCAGTTCTATCTAGATATCACTGTCCATGAAGTATTTCAATTATTTAATCACTAGTGATATGCAAACTGGAGAAATATATATGGAGTTGTATTTAATACTGATTTAAAAAGCTATGTACAAATACTATACCCTGATATTGTTAAGTCATGTGAAAAATTTATGTTAGCTGCACTGGTAACAATTTTCAGCCCATGTTCAATTGTAACATAAAGAGTTGGCTTTTAGCTTTAAAGCTTTAAACACTTTAGGGCCAATGTGACCATAAAGCTGATTGCACTTGAAAGGAGCAATGGAAACCTTTTTCATTTGGCTGCCTCTGATAGATTCAGGTTAGTACATATATATAGAAAAAAAAAAAGGATTTATTTCAGTAGTTGTATTTGTTTTATTTAATGGGGGAGAGCTCACTAGGTCACTAGATATTAATAAATCCTGATATTTATTGCCACTCTGCTTATTCTATAAACCACCATGAAATGATGTACCATCCATTAAAAATAATATAAATATATTTAAACATTTTTAAATACTGTGTGTACCAGAATATTACAAAGTGATTGGATAAACTGAGCAATAATTTTGGTCCTAATTCCAGAACTATGAACAAATGTTGCCAAATTGCAGAATGTGTCTATTGAAGCATGTTTAAATGAGTTATATCTCAACAATTAAAAAGGCTTGGATATTCAGCTGTGCATCTTGCTCTTTTAAAAATATACGTCCTTAGGCCAAACGTGGAAAAAACAGTCATAAATATTTTAAAGCCAACTCAAAGGCCTTGTTTAGATTTTAATAAATTACTTTATGTGCTACAGCTTAAACATTAAGCTGCCACAGGTATGATTAATAGAGGAAGGATATAATTAAAGGAACACATCTCTAAGAACAGAATGTTGTGTTCTGACAGTGGTATAATGGTAGCACTATAAATGGTACAAGGATTTCACAATAAGATAAGGAAAATTGTTTTATAAAAATGCAATTCCTCATGTGCTTTTTAACATTTGTACAATGATATCTATACAAGTGAATTTCAATGATAGTAGAAGGACAAGGTGAGTTTCATTATTCTTTGATAAGGATAATAGATTGCTTTTATGAGACTTTGCATTACCAGGCAGAATAATGTAAAATCACTTTCTGTGGATGAATGAAAACAGAGAGGTCAATACAACATTGCAAGGTTGTTTTCTTTTGCCACTTTTATGATGCATAATTCTTTTTCACCAGATCCTAAGAACTACCATAGGCATACCATTGTCCCAGGTCAACATTGCAGTTCTTTAAAAACAAAAAGGACGTGCCATGGAGATTCATGATTAGATTTAGATCCTAAATAATTTGTGAGTTTTTTAGAGGGATGGGCTTCTCTTCTGCTTAGATTTTTGTTATTGCTGTTAGTTGCTTAGTTGACATAGTCTCTGTTATTGTTTGCTTGTTGTTTGTAATTTTTAAAATATTTTAAAATAACATACACAGTGGAAGCTTTCACGTTTATGACAGATAATGGTATGAGGGCCCACTCAAAATATTTGTTTAGAAAGTACTTTATGTGTTCTACTCAGAATGGAATTCTTTCCTAAAGACTATTCTCTTTACTAACTAAACTCCCATTTTTTAGATAAAAAGCAGTGAAATTGTCTAATTATTATGGAACACTTCATGACTTACTATTTAATTGCAAATACTTGATTACATGTTCAGCTTAAGTTACTACAAATTGGTTCTATAATATGGAATTAACAACCCAATTCTAAATATTTGTGGCTTTTTATGTCTTAATAACAACGCGATCCAACTGGGGTTTTAAATTACTATGCTGTGTGGCAGGGTAAATAGTTATATCCATTCATGGTTTCCAGCCATACTATTTGCTGATCAGTAGCCCTGGATTATCATTGATTAATATCCAGTTCATAATTAGCACATTTTCATGAAATTTGCAGAGCAGAGATGCATTGCTGTCAGAAGTTCTATGACAGGAAAAATGATAGCAAGAATAAAATCTGTCTAGCAATTCTTATTTCCCTGTTGGTGGGGAGGGGAATGTAATTTGCTTTTAAAATTGTACTTTCCATGAAGATTCATGGTTAACTAGTAATCTCCTAAGGAACAAGGACAGCATTGCAGCAGAGATCTGTAGCCAGACAGTGAATTATAGCCACTGCAATTTTCCTCAGAAAAGGGAGAGATAGTAAGATTACCCACTGGCACTCCGGACAGTTAGTCCTCATAAATAGACTGCAGGAACTTTTTTCAACATGGAAATGATATTAAACTCCTTTATTTATCCATGCATGCATTAATTATTTATGAAAAGAAAACATTTTTGTGTATTGTATATGCATTGATTTTTATATGACTAATGACCCTAAGAACATAGTATCCAATTCAAGTGGATGTCAATATACATATTTGCAAAATGTTCTTTTTGGAAGATATCTTGAGGTACACACAATTAGACATTTTTGAATGTTTCAATGTCATCCCTATCATTATAGAGACATCTAAAAAAGCCATAATGTGAGTATATGATAAGAGACAAATAAATATAATTAAAATGAGATGGTATAGATAGCTTTTATATTGTTTGATTCTAGCTACTGGATAGAAGACAAATTGCCATAATTAGTGAGAAGTACTTTTTTATTTAGGAAGGAAGCAATGGCAAATGATTTGGTCATTCATATTTATTCGTTTATTAGCTACAAATACTTAGCACTCTATCTGCCAATCTCAAAATATTAAATAAACAGGATAGAGGTTTTGTTACTCAATGAGTTTTGTTTTAATTTGGGCATTACTTTAATTAAGGCATATGGATGCAAATATCATAAATACAGAATTACAAAAGCTTAGGATGTCTTTTTTATCGTCTCTCTCTTTTTATAACCAGGAGATCATTTTACATAGAAAATGAAAATCAGTACAAACAAATATGTTCTCAAATGTAGTTTTTGAAATAGAGCCATTAACACTGGGATAAAATGACTACAATTCAAACCACAAGTGCAGACAGTTCAGAAACTAATTGACTTATATTTCTATAAACAAAACTGGGTTATGTCCAAAATTTCTAATTTAATGTCCATTTTAAAAATGCTGAGCAAATATTGCTGCTTTCCCTTTCTAAAAAGATAAAATAATGGGATATGGTTGCTAAGGCAAAGAGCAATAGTTTGGATAATTTTTCAAATACACAATAAATTACACATATTAAACATATCAGCACAGCAAAACCTTCCTAATGCAGGCATACAAATAAAGCTGTCAAAATAAATTCAGCGGTATTTAAAATCAAACATCAGAAAGTGTTTGTGCAAATCCAAAAATCATTCATATGAAGCATTTCTTCTAAGAATTTCAAATCAATTTGGTTCTTCAATTTGAAAATTTGATCATCTCATTCAGTTCAAATCTGTGAATCAAAATCTCACACAGCCATAGTGTTAAGCAACTCATTACTTTTATTTAATATTATGCAAAATTTTGTGTATACCCTAGCACAGGAACTTATTTATTTATTTATTTATTTTATTTATTTATTTATTCCATTTATATACCGCCCTTCTCCCGAGGGACTCAGGGCGGTGAACAGCTCATCTAAAACCCCCACAAAGAATACAAAAGTTAAAAAATATTAAATTTAAATCGGCTGCATAATAAGACTAACAAACCCCCCCCCCCCTTAAAACCCAATTTAGAATTAAAAATGGAGACCAAATTAAAATCATTTTCTCAGCCCAGGCCGGCCTGCTCAAAGAGCCAGGTCTTCAACGCGCGCCTGAAGGCCCTCAGGTCCGTGCCGGTACGAAGCTCCGGTGGCAGAATATTCCAGAGGGCAGGGGCACCCACAGAGAAGGCCCTACTCCTTGGCGCCGCCAGACGACACATAGCGGCCGACGGCACCCGGAGCAGACCCTCTCTGTGGGAATGCACCGGCCTGTTGGAGAACGCTGGCAGAATGCGGTCCTGAAGGTAACCTGGTCCCATGCCATGGGTCGCCCTAAAGATCAAAACTAGAACCTTGAAGTGAACCCGGAGAGCCACCGGCAACCAATGCAGCTCGCGCAGGAGAGGCGTCACATGGGCGCTACGTGACGCCCCCATGATCACCCGCGCGGCTGCATTTTGCACCAGCTGGAGTCTCCGGATGCTCCCCGCAGGGAGTCCCATGTAGAGGGCATTACAATAGTCCAGGCGAGAGGTGACAAGGGCCTGAGTGACTGTGCGCAAGGCGTCCCGATCCAGGAAGGGCCACAACCGGTAGATCCGACGGATCTGATGAAACGCCCCCCTGGAGACGGCCGCGATGTGATGTTCAAGTGACAGCCGTACATCCAGGAGGACACCCAGGTTGCGAGCCCTCTCTGTGGGGGGCAGAACTTCCCCCCCAATAGCCAGCGAAAGTATCAGCTGGCTATATCGGGGCGCCGGAAACCACAGCCACTCAGTCTTGGATGGGTTGAGCCGAAGCCTGTTCCCGCCCATCCAGTCCCGCACGGTCTCCAGGCACCTAGACATAGCCCCCACAGCATCGTTGGGGTGGTCCGGAGTGGAGATGTACAACTGGGTGTCATCTGCATACAGATGACACCTCACTCCAAGACCACGGATGATCTCACCCAGCGGCTTCATGTAAATGTTGAACAAGAGGGGAGAGAGGACCGACCCCTGAGGCACCCCACAAACCAGGGGCCTAGAGGTGGACCTCTCCCCCCCGCCAACACGAATTGCGAACGGTCAGAGAGGAAGGAGGAGAACCATCGAAGGACGGTTCCACCAATCCCCAACCCCCCCAACCGTCGCAATAAGATACTATGGTCGATAGTATCAAAAGCCGCCGAGAGATCTAATAGGACCAGGACAGAGGAGAACCCTCTGTCACGAGCCCTCCAGAGATCATCAACCAACGCGACCAATGCCGTCTCAGTGCTATGTCCAGGCCTGAAGCCCGATTGGAACGGATCGAGGTAAGTAGCTTCCTCCAGGTACTGGGGGAGCTGACGTGCCACCACACTCTCAACAACCTTCGCCACGAAGGGAAGGTTGGAGACTGGACGATAGTTGTTTAAAATAGCTGGGTCCAGGGAAGGCTTCTTGAGGAGGGGGCGCACCACCGCCGCCTTCAGGGCGGTAGGGAGCATCTCCTCTCTCAAGGAAGCGTTGACAATCCCCTGGAGCCAGCCTCGTGTCGTCTCCCTGGCGGCCGAAACCAGCCAGGAAGGGCATGGGTCCAATAAACAGGTGGTGGCATTCAGACCCCCCAGCAACCTGTCCACACCCTCGGCGGTCACAGGGTCGAACTCCCCCCAGATAACACTCCCAAGACCTGCCCCGGACACCTCCCCCGGGACCATCCAATTGGAATCGAGCCCCTCCCGAATCTGAGCGATTTTATCATGCAGAAATCGGGAAAACTCCTCCGCCCTACCCTGCAGGAGGTCATCCCGCGCTCTCGGTTCAAGTAGAGAGCGGGTCACTCTAAACAGGGCGGCAGGCCGATTTTCTGCTGATGCAATAAGGGCGGAGAAATACGAAGATTTCGCCGCCCCTATCGCCACAAGGTAAGTCTTAATATGAGATCTCACCTGTGTTCGGTCAGACTCAGAACGGCTCGCCCTCCAAAT
Organism: Bungarus multicinctus; assembly: GCA_023653725.1. NCBI lineage: Eukaryota > Metazoa > Chordata > Lepidosauria > Squamata > Elapidae > Bungarus > Bungarus multicinctus. Next base: position 44,236,542 of record CM042848.1, read on the forward strand.
GCCCTCTAGACGTCTTTTCCGGCACTTCATCTCCCGTAGCTCCTCCGTATACCACGGAGCCAAATGGGATCTGTGCCGGGTCAGAGGTCGCAGAGGCACAACTCGCTCTAGAGCCCCGGCGGCCAGCCCATCCCAGGTGGCCACCAGGTCTCCAGGTGAGCTGAGAGCCAGAGACTCAGGAAATGGCCCAAGCTCCCTCTGGAACCGCTCCGGGTCCATTAGGCGCCTGGGGCGGAACCATCTAAGTGGCTCCGCCTCCCTGCGGTGGGGGGTAGCGGAACAGAAATCCAGCCTAAGGAGGGAATGATCTGTCCATGACAAGGGTGTAATGACTAAATCCCCACAATTACAGTCATTCAACCACTGCCCAGAGACAAAAATCAGGTCCAGCATGTGTCCTCCTATGTGAGTGGGAGCAGAAACTAACTGGGTCAGGTCCATGGCCGTCATGGAAGCCAAGAACTCCCGGACCAACCCCGAGGTTTCACCGAGCGATGGCAGGTTGAAATCCCCCATGACCAAAAGCCTGGGGGTCTCAACCGCCAGCCCGGCTATTACCTCTAGGAGTCCGGGTAGGGCCGATGAGACGTGGCAGGGAGCCAGGTACGCCATCAAAAGACCCATCTGTACCCCTTGCCCCCACTTCACAAATAGAGATTCACAGCCAGCCGTCTGAGGGACAGTGGACTTCCTTTATAAGCACCGCTACCCCACCACCCCTTCCCTGAGCCCTAGGCTGGTGAAATGCAAGGAAACCTGGTGGGCACATCTCAACCAGAGGGACACCGCCCTCTGGGCCCAGCCAGGTTTCGGTGACACCTACCAGGTCCGCGGCTTAGTATTAGGGTTTTGCAAAATGGCGTTGAAAACTCTGACTTTATACCATACACTTTTCTAATATTTTTGCGCTGCCTATTTAAAGTCAAGAATGGGTTCAAGCCTAATCTTGATAGGTGAATTTTGTTCTTTTTCCCATCTCCACCTCTGTCCCTATCCCAATTTTTTTTCTTCCAGTTCTCTAATCTACAAATGAATGTGTAATATTTGAAAGATGGCACGTGGTTCTTAATCATTGACCTGAATTTATTTGAGGCAAGTGAAATTTGTCTGGTACAAACTAGTTGTATGTTTAATCTATGTCACTGTATCAATGTATCTATACTAGATTACAAAGTAATTTGTAGGTAAAAGCTGGCATTGACATCAGCATACAGTACGTGAAGTAAAGCTGGGCTTTGGTTGTGTTTATAGTATACTAGCCAAATTGATTCTGAACTATTCTTATTATTAGAAGGGACTTTACATGTAGTTGAGATAGAACTAAGATTGATAATTCATCTTACACCTTCTGTGTTATTAAAAAGTGTCCTGGGAACTCTTAGTTGATAAAAGCCCTATGGGCAGCAGACATCACTATATACAAGATGTATATTGATGATCATGGCACATGGAAGATTGCAACTTGGTCTATAAGGGAAGTTGTATGTAAGTTTACAAATAAGTTCATATACTTATTACATAAATATGTTGTGTTTCTGTAAAGCTAACAGGAAACCAAAGGATTCAGTATGAAAAAAGTATGTTGCGACAGAATATTTTTTTAATTTCTAAAAACAAGCATACAGGATGAATTAATCAAGACAAAGGGGATGTTTTAGAAAGTCATGCGTGGATGGAGTTCATATGACCTTGAAAAAACAGAGAGTTGTGAAGTTTCAACCCTTTGTGTGAAGCAATATATATGTCTGATGGATATGTATGGGAATGATGCCTTTATTCTTTGATAAACGAGTTTCTTTGCAACTTCTATGCAAAGTTTTGAAATGCTTTTCCCCCAAAAGAAGTCTTTTTTAAAAAAAAAACCAATTATATATGTCTATAATGTTCAGCAGATAAGTTTAGAGACCTTTTTCTAGTACATTATTAATAGAGGCAGATGAATATTAGTGAACTTTATTTGATGTTAATGTTCTGCCATTGGCAGATGCAGAACAATAAATTCATTCTAAGTGGAATTGTAATAGAATTTTTCTGCATTTCTAGCCCACAGCATTATGTATTCCCATTTTTATTAATAACAGGGTGGATTTTTCTAGTAAACTATTCACAGGTATAATATTTACTTTGTCCTTTAAATAAGGCTTGTGCTTGTGGAAGTTATTACAGCATTTCAACAAGTAACCACAGAAACAAGATTTCATTTGTTGATCCACATCCAAATTCAGTGTTGATCCACATCCAAATTCAGTCTGCTAAGAACATGTCAGTTTCTGATTCTGAAGAAGTAAATTGCTTTTTAAACAAATTATCCTTTCAAGAGTAAAATTTGCTCCCTTAAATGCTTCATCAGTATTGTAGATTGTTTTACTATCTCCTTTATAAAAATGGGTGGGGGGAAGACACCCTCCCTAGATATATAGTTATAATATTTTGGTTTGGGGAGTAATAATATAGTATTATTGTCACTCACAAAATCCAATCTGCTTTCTTGAGACTTGCATTATCAAATTCTTCCCAAATATCAGACCAAGAACTCAGTTCATAGCCAGAGTCTGTGGATTTCATTGTCAGGTGCCTATCATAATCTTTACAGACAATCTGAAGTGCTCTCCTTTCTCCCTAAGAGGTTTTGGGCCACTCTAAACAATATCATTGTATAGCATTCTCTGGTTGAGGTAAATGCAGGAACATAATTGTATTTTGTATTTCTTGTTGTTCTATCAGAACCAATAGATTTTTTTAAAAAAACCTGCAAATTTATTTTACCTAAGGCTCACCTCACATGTAAAAGTCTTGATTTAGGCCAGGCTGTCCTTCTCTTAAAAAAAAAACCCATATAAAATAGAAGAGGAAGATACATACTTACATATGTACACATTGCCAACATAAGCCTTGATTAGGTAGGTCTTCAGTCCCATCCAACAGAGCTTTATGTGCTTGAGTGGGTCCTCCATTTCCATGGTGTTTTCTTTTTGGTGCTTCTTTTGCTTATGGATTCATTTGTTGATCTAACTGCAGTTTAGCTTTACATTCACTTTAAATGGAATGACCAGACCTAACTGAGCCATAAATTAGAACTCCATTAAGATTAAAAAATACTTGTTATGCACAGAACACATATTTAACATTCAGTGTGTAATAAAAGCACACACTGAAGTGTGACATTATTTTTGGACCAGTAAAAGCTAATATACTAACATCAGAACTATTTGGGAAAGGCATAAAATTACTAATTATTGCTGACTGTCAGCATTTATTTTTCAGCATTATTTTTAAATAAATGTTGTATGGGTGATATATTATCCATTCATAAAAAAATTAACAATTATATTAAGGTTCTCAAATTTATGGTAGAAAATAGATAAACATATGTACCAAAGAGATCTTTCAACAATCCCCTGAAGTACCTGGTTGTTGGGGGGTTATTTTTGTTTTGTTTTATTTTGCTTTGCTTTTCCCTCATGGCTCTTTAGGTTTTTATTGGCTGTTATGTTCAAATATGTCCATTTCTACCTATTCCCATTAAAATAATGGAAACTATTTTCACTGTGATACCCAAGGGAAAATTCCTCTAAATCAGATACTTCATAATTCAACTTTTCCTAAGAGAGCAGTTTAAACACCTGCCGGCTTTTTTGATGTTACGGATCAAGTAGAGCCCATCCATCTTCCATTTGTCTGGCTTGTCCAGAAATATTCTCCAGTATCTAACAAATCTAAAGCCTTCTTCCCTAGAGCACTATGTAGCCGTTATGCTGAGGTCATTTTTCTTTTCTTGTCTGGCTCCTACCAAATTACTTAAATATATCTCTGGATGCAGCCATTATGTTCTCCATAACATGTGGTGCATGGTAAGTGGAATAAATCTATCCAAGCACTATGTATCAGACTATTTAAATAAGATATGACATTAGAAATTTTTGCACACAGCAAGAAAATTACCACACGTTCTTTATGCCCTTCACAAATGTAAGTGTTCATGACTGCCCTAACATATTGCATTATGCCATGATTTATTTAATTACAATTTAGCTTTAGATTCAGGTAAATTGCTATACCAAAACTAAGTAAACTGCTTAATGTGTAAACCCAACATCCACTATCAGAAAGTGTGTCTTTGCTATATATCCTGCTTTCTGAGATCTTCTACTCCAATAATTCTTTTCATTCCCAGATTTCACATTTTGTGAAGGAACCCATCATATATCTTCAATATTAATTCAATATCTTATCATATAAGTTCAAATCAAGCAGACCAACAAAACGTGAACAGTTTAGTAGTACACTCATTGGGGGAAATGTAATATAAATGATTCTTTAGTTACAATCATGGTGGTAGTTTTCTAATCTTTGGAAGCATTTTTTTACAAAACAGAGCTGTACTACAATGGATGAATCCACCCTATTCTGAAGCATTGTGGTCAGAGAGAAACCAATTACTCTTTCTCTGACAGCATATGAATTCCTATGATAGAACTGCAACTCAATTTCAATTTGCAGTTAAGCTTTCAAGTTCTTACTGCTATTAGAAAATTTAGAAGCATTTCTAACTCTTTGGAAAGTCATAGAACTAGCACAAAGTTACACACACTCACACAGACAGACACACAGAGAGAGAGACACACATAGATACACATATACACATACATACATGTGTGCATGGTGCAATTGTCATAGGTTGTAGAAAATGACAGTTTCTAGAAAATCGTTATATTTAATGATATTAAGCAATAAATGGGATACCACTGAGTTAAATGAAATGTATTCTGCATTTGTCATTTAATGTAAGCTACACAATATATACACAATGATAGATAGATAGATAGATAGATAGATAGATAGATAGATAGATAGATAGATAGATAGATAGATAGATGATAGATAGATAGATAGATAGATAGATGATTGATAGATAGATAGATAGATAGATAGATAGATAGATAGATAGATAGATAGATGATAGATAGATAGATAGATAGATAGATAGATAGATAGATAGATAGATAGATAGATGATAGATAGATAGATAGATAGGCAGGCTTACACATACACATCTGCACACACACACACATACACACACACACACACACACACATATTTTCAAACTTCTTATTTAAATAAAGCAAAAGTTGTGTATTTTTCATACTTAACAACTGGTTACCAAGGGAGAAAGCATTACTGTAATTTATTATTCGTCAGATCTATTTCAACAAAGTTTAGCCAAATTTCCTACCTTGAACAAATTCCCAACAAATACAAGATTCACAGTCACAGCTGAATAATACAGAACAGACTTCAGGGACTATTGAAGTGATAGCTGCAAAGATTTACATGATGCATTTCAATTACTCTAATTCTTCAGGGAGTTAATAATTGTGATGTTTTTTCTAAGTGTCTTAAAGTGTCACAATGAGGGTCTTAAAGCAGGTCTATGTGATATCTCCACTTTAGTTATTGTTCTTCTACTACACAGAGACTCAACCATGTAGAAAAAAATCCAGGTTTACATAAAGCTTCATTTATAGACACATTGTCAGTCTCATGCATATCTACCTTACTCAAAGTCTAAGGTGATAAGCAAGGTTTCAATTCCAGAGGAATTGAGAAAGGAAGCCCACGATCATGAGAGCTTCCAAAAATTATATTTTCCTCATCTTCCAACAAAGCTTGAGATCATGAGATCAAAGCTTAGGTATGCTCACAATAACACTGTAATCACATCATTTAGATCATAGTCTTCTCCTTATTTTGAAGCAAATTTCATTATCCCCTATGTTCTATTGTAGGTATAAATAATTACCCTCTTGCTAAATTTGTTTTCTACCATTAATTACTTTGGTTACAACATTTAAGCTTTTTATAATTTAATGCCACCTAGGATCTGACTGTATATTATTTAGCCAGGCTCATCTACATTCTGATTCCGCATTATAGGCTATATTTAAGGTTAAATAAATAGTTTTCATCTCATGCTTCAGGCCTGCCTCTTGCAAAATCTTTATGAAGATTTTGGCATCACTTATAATGAATTGGTTAATATAGTTTTAGTAATGGAAAATAAATAATAAAGATATGGCTATGATGCTCAATTCTAAAATGTATCAATTTATAATTAATTATGTTTGATTTGTTGTACATAGGCATAGCAAAATATGATTTTGTTATGATAGAAACATAGCTATTCCAAATTTTAAAATATAAGAATGAAGATATATGTGTATTTATTCCTTATGAACTGAATGCTTATTAACATAAAACATTTATGTGGTCAGTGTTTAATGTCTTTAAAAGTGGAGTTATCTTTCAATAGTTAATTGTATAAGATATTGCATATTATCTATTCCCCTTTTCTATTTTCTCCTTTTTCCTCCTATGTTTGTTTACCATTCATCAAGCAATAATAAAATACCCACAGATTTTAGAAGAAAGAAAAAGAAAGAAAAATATTATGAGCTAATATAAAAACATAGATCCAGATACAAAATATTAAAACTAAGGCAAATATGCACACACTTTGACAGTTTTTCAACAAATAAGCACAAATAATATTTTCTAATGAAATATAGCAGTTTCCCAAAATGATTATAAATAGCAATTAATGTTGAATAATGAAGATACAAACATCCATTTAATTTATTTCAATATATTTCAGCCTTCCTGATCCAGTTATATCTTATAGTCTTCTTAAATGTTGAAATATTGCCATAATGAATTATGCTAAGGTTGCTATTAACAGGACAGAATAGAAGAAAAAATGATTTGCCAATGCCATTGCACTAATTTTATTATAACACAGGGCATAGAGCTCTACATTATTACAGATACCAATTATATCTAAGAGAACATTATTAAACTTTGAAGACATTGTATGAAAATGCAAAAGGAGGACCAATATGCAACTTACCTTTTTCTTCTTTTACTGCCCTCCATTTTATCAAAAGTCAGGAAATTTATGGCCATTTTTAAGTTTGTAAATTTCAACCATGCCTGTCAATCTTAATTGCCAATGGAAGAGGGTATTGGCAGTTATCATTTGACAAACTCTATAGATTCCTTATTTCTCTCTTTTCTCCATTATTTTCTTCTTTTATATCTATTTCTCCCAAGTGTCTTATTTGCATTTATGTATATATTTGCCTCTAACAGATGTGGTAGTAAAAGTTTCACTGACCATAGTATGGCTATGCTGACCTAGTAGGAAGGGATAAATAATAATAGGAATAATTTTATATAAAATATCCCAATGTCATCCTGTAATTTCTACTATCTTTGCTTTTTTCTTGCCTTTGCAATGCAGTGGGACAAAGGCATATAAGGTCTACTTCTGCTTATAACTGCTTAGTAAAATATCAAAGGTTTGTTGTGGGTCCAGTACAGGTAGTACTCTACTTACAACCACAACTGAGCCCAAAATTTCTGTTGCTAAGCAAGACATTTGTTAGGTGAGTTTTGCCCAGGGGTGGGATCCGACAGGGTTAACTACCAGTTCAGTCATTTACGAGGTTCAGTGATTTACAATGTGCTTCCCTGCACGCTGCTGTCACATGTCTGTAAATCGTCAGCAGCATGCTGTGTGCAGAGAAGCAGCCTTTCAAAAGCCCTCTTTTCCTGCTTTTTTAACTGCAGCTGTGCCTCGCACGGCAGCTGACGTTGAAAAAATCAGGAAATAAAGGTCAGGTAAGAGCCCAGGTGGGCATGTGGGCAAAAACATCAGCAGACATTGAACCGGTTCTATGTCTGCTGCTCTTCAGAGCTACTGGTTCTACAGAGGTGGACAGAACCAATAGAAACCCACCCCTGGTTTTGCCCCATTTTACAACCTTTCTTGCCACCTTTATTAAGTGAATCACTGCAGTCTTAAAGATAGTAAAGTGAATTGTTGTTAAGTGAATCTGGCTTCCCCCTTAATTTTGCTTGTCAGAAGGTTGTATGTTATATGTTTCTTTCTTTTTTCTTCTTTTTTTTTGGTGTTTTTCTTCAATATGTAGGTTATTTAAAAAAACTTACAAGTTTTACATTACAAGTATTAAACTTGCATGTACTGTATAAATTGGTTTTCATATTAATTTGCATACACGATTTCCTAAAGGAATAGTATTGTACATTCAGCCATCACTCTGAATTTGATTAAGAAAAAGTTTATTGATCACAATTAATTAAATATTTTTAAAGTTTCCCTAGTATACCTGCTAATATATTTTTAAAAATATTATTCTGCCTAAACATTAGGGTATTGTATATCTGAAGGGAGAGGAATGAATTTAAATGATTTTAAAAAAAACCTCAGTATTAACCTTTGACTGAATTATTGACCGTATTGGGATTAACTTGTCTAATTGTGGTTGATTTGTTCCATAGCCACCAGTTTGTGCTGATGGGGGAAAAATTCTGGTTGGTATAATCTGTTAGGGATCAGAAAGTTGCTGAAGGAAATTAAATTCAACATCAAAATAGATCTACAGTGAAATTTAATTTCTCCCATTAGACTTCTTTTGAAACATTGAAATTCTGTTTTCCACCCCCTTATTTCTCAGCCTCACATTAGGATGACGACTTTTGAATGTGGAAAACTGATTTTCTCTTGTAAAATGTATTTTGATCTCTTGACGACAAATGATCCTTTTGGTCTCAGCAATATGCCTACTTCTGAAGACAAAAAAATATAAAGTGTGAAATAGTGTGGCATCAATAACATAAGCCCAACCATTATATTTTGTTTCTCTAAAGGAAATATATCACCAAAAGACATTATTTCTCTTTAATTTTTCTATCTGGATAAATGTTTCCATTGTTAATCTGCTCTTTCTTCAGAAATGACAGGAATGATAGAATTCCCACCCCACCCCCCCAAAGTTTTTTTTATAGCAGAGAAACAAAACAAATTATTGTATATACAGAAAGAGACATGGACACACACAAATAGAAAATATTATACCTGTGAATTCCATGGTAAAGTAATTATAAGATTTTCAAACTATTATATATTAATTTCCAGAAAATATCAGGTCATCAGTCATCTTTTGAGTCAAAGGTGTTTTTTCAAAGGCAACTGGACTTCCTTTGTTTTTCCTTGAAGACGTTTCACTTCTCATCCACAAAGCTTCTTCAATTCTTCTCATCCACTTCTTGGATGAGAAGTGAAACATCTTCAAGGAAAAGCAAAGAAAGTCCAGTTGCCTTTGAAAAAGTACCTTTGGGACAACCATGACTTGGATGACTAAGAATCTCCATATTAGACTTTTGAATCAAAGTTCTTTAAAAAAAAATGATCTCAGATTTAATGGATCTAATGCCACTGTGCATTGGTCTTAGATACGGTAGTATCTAAGATACTACCTATCTATACTGGAGTATAGATACGGTATAATTTATTTATAAGTATTCTTATCTTTTAAGTTTTAGGATCTTTTATTTCTTACCTAAAATTCTGCATAATCTTCAGTGGTATTTGCATATTTGCATAAGCGCACTAATGTGCCTACCATCCCTGTCCTAATGTTTCTTTTATTTTTATTATATGTACCCATTTCATGTATTCATAACTATGTATATACTTATGCCTATTATCTTGTAAGCGATTGACAAATCAAATAAATAGATAAAATAAATAAATTTGCCAATGACAATGCATTAGTCTTCCCAGCTAGGCCTCCCGAATATTGGCACCCTACAAGTATAAACACTACAACTCCAAACCAATAAGTATGTTAGGGATTAAGGAAATTGTAATCAACGAATGTAAAGAGCCATGTGTTGAAAACAACTGGTCTAGATCAGGATGGCATAAACACACGTGCAAAATCAGGACTATTAAAATAAGTAATTCACTTCAGGAAGTCCAGGTTTCAATCAAACCTTCAATCAAACCTTTCAAATTTATTGGGTTACAGTTCATTTTCTATCCCAAATGCTGAATAAATGAGTGAAATAGCAAATGTTATTGGAAATAGTAGTATGATATCAAACATGAAATGCAGCCCACAATTTTACTCAAAAGGTCAAAAACTCTAACCTAACAATTTTTAAATCGCAAAGCAAATAAAATACAAGGCACTACAGAACAAGATTCAGCTGTTTCCTCTTCCTCCTCCTTGCACTAATCTCTAGGAATATTCATAAGAGTAATAATGAAGTTAGAAATGCCCAGTTCAGATGTCCCTTACACATGGAGTTTGTTTTGGCGGCAGAAGAACGAGGCACACACATTCAGTGATTCAGCTCTCTTTGTTTATTTCAGGAACCAAGCCACCGGAGAGCCGCGGCAGCCTTTCTTATAAAGGTTGCCTGCGGCTCGCCAGCCAATGACAGGGGTTTGGAGTTCCCGCCGAAACAGGAACCAATCGCAGGTGAGTATTCAAATACAAAACACCCCTCCCCTCTTGGTCCAGTCCGACCAATCAGGAGCCCCACCTAGGTGACGTAATCACGTAAGTAGGCGGGGCTTCTGTGGGTCCGACTGGACCTACGCAAGTCATTCATTCCATCGTTGTTGGCCGGTGCGGACGGACCTGTTGGTCCTTCCGTCCCTGGTCGTGGAACCCTCTGGAAGGTCGAGCCGGCCAGGCTGCTCCTAACGGGCTTTGCTCGATTAGTAGAGACGGCTATGCTGCTCCCTTTCCGGATTGGATGTTCGTCGCCATCGGCTGGGCTTTCGTCGCTGAGAAGTTCTTCGGTCTCAGGTGCGTAGCCGCGAACATCGACCGGAGCTAGAGGTGGGGGTGTTTGTAAACCTGTTAGGTCGTCATTGTTTGTTGGGGAGTCTACTGTTTCTTGAGTGATTGGTTGATCCCCTTCCCCCCCAGGGTTTTCATATGGCCTGGTAAGGGTGCGGGATCATAGTTGATCAATATGCCTTTTCCATTCTCTGTTGTCAGAGGTGGTAAGGCGGTATGACCGTGGGCCCGTGATTTGGGTGATGGTGGCTGGCACCCATAAGGGGTGTCCCACCAAGTTTTTTGCGTAAACCAGGTCTCCAATCTGAAAACTGCGGAGTTTGCTAGAGGAATCCACAGGTTTTTCAGCGGAGTAGTTTGGGTGTAGGCTGTCTAAAGGGGAGCGGAGTTTTCTTCCCATGAGTAATTCTGCTGGGTTTTGATCGTGGTTGTGCTAGGTGTGGAGTGCTGGATTGATAACAGTTTATCAATGCGTTCTTGTATAGGGCCCTGGCCTAATTTGTTAAGAGTTTCCTTTGTAAATCGAATCATGCGCTCGGCTCGTCCGTTCGCTGCCGGGTGGGCCGGCGCGGTTAAGGCATGCCGTATGCCCAAACTGGCTAAATACCCCTCAAACGTTGTGGAGGTGAACTGGGGCCCGTTGTCCGAAACCAGTACGTCCGGTAGTCCGTGCGTGGCAAACAATTTACGGAGCTGTCGAATGACAGCATCCGAAGAGGTAGATTGCATGAGGCTGACCTCCAACCAGTTTGAATATGCATCCACTAGAATTAGGAACATGCAACCCCTCATAGGACCTGCGAAATCTATGTGTACCCTCGACCAAGGGCCCCTGGGCAGTTCCCACTCTGCGATAGGTGCATGCGGGGGTGCGGGCCGGGATTCTTGGCACGGTTTGCAACCGGCAACCCAATTCACAATATCCTTGTCTAAACCTGGCCACCAAACATAACTTCTGGCCAAACCCTTCATCTTAACCACTCCCGGATGTCCCTCATGTAGCATTTCCAAAATCGGATCTCTCAGTCTTGGTGGAATAACAACCTGATCCCCCCAAAGTATGCAGCCTTTAAGTAAGGAAAGTTCGGTTTGCCTTTGTTTAAAGGGTTTCATGCAGTCTTTTAAGTCAAACTCAGGCCACCCTTTAGTAACCCAGGTGGCTACTTTGTGAAGTAGGTAATCTTTGGAAGTTTTGCGGGCGATGTCTGCGGCTGTCATAGGGAGGTTTGGCAAAGCTTCGATTTGCAGGGTGGAAGTGCTGGGGCAAGGGTCGGTATCAATGTCTGGTAATGGGCAACAGCTCAAAGCGTCGTCGTGGTTGATAGATTGTCCGGGTCGGTAAAACAAGGTATAGTTATAAGCGGCCAGAAGCTCTGACCATCTAGTCATTCTTAGTGACAATATGTTAGGGGTGGCTTTGTTCCCAGCCAGAATTCCCAAGAGTGGTTTATGGTCGGTTATGACAGAGAATGGTCGACCATATAGGTATTCATGAAAACGTTTAATGCCGGATATGATTGCTAGAGATTCTTTACCCAGCTGACTATAGTTCCGCTGGCTTTTGGACAATGTTTTAGAATGGAAAGCGATCGGGGCTTCTCTGCCATCTGGTAGGAGATGGCTCAGGACTGCTCCGATCCCAAAAGGCGATGCATTGCAAGTTAGTGTTAATGATAAAGTCTCGTTGTATTGTATCAATACCTTGGTCGATGTAACAAGGTCCTTGATTTTATTAAAAGCTGCGTCTTCCTGACTGCCCCACGTCCAAGAATTGTCTTTATCAAGAAGTCTCCGCAACCGTGGCTTTCTGCGGCAAAAAAACATGGTAGAAGTTTATTAGACCTAAGAAGGCTTGCAGATCCCCTTTGTTAATAGGGGTGGGGGCATCTTTAATTGCGCGGACCTTCTCTTCCGTGGGGTGAATACCATCACCATTGATTAAGTATCCCAGAAATTCAATTTTGTCTGTGAGCAATGTGCACTTTTCCCTTTTAACTTTGAGGCCGGCTTCTGTAAACTTGTTGAGGACTTGTCTTAGGCGGTCTCTCAGTTGCACCTTGTTTTTAGCCACAATCAGGACATCATCAAAATATGGAATGACCCCCGGTATTCCGTGAAGGAGACGTTCCATTAAACATTGAAATATGCCTGGTGCCACGCTAACTCCAAACTGAAGCCGGTTACATTTAAATGTCCCACAGTGCGTAACAATTGTTTGGGCTTCGGCTGTTTGTGGGTCTACTGGCAGTTGTTGGTATGCCTGGGCCAAATCGAGTTTAGCGAAGATTTTCCCACCTTTTATTGAATGCAGCAAGTGCTGAACGACTGGAACGGGGTATGCATTTTGCTGCAGTGCGTGGTTCAGGGTCGCCTTATAGTCCCCGCAGATACGAATCGACCCATCCGCTTTAATAGGGGTGACTATAGGGGTCTCCCCATTTGGCGTGGTCAATGGGTTCTAAGACCCCTTGCTTGATTAGTTTATCTAATTGTTCATCGATCTTAGGCTTTAATGCAAATGGTACATGCCTTGCTTTAAGCCGAATTGGGGGCACCTTAGGGTCTAGGTTAAAAGAAATTGGGTTACCCCGGTACTTGCCTAAGCCGCCGCTGAAGAGGTCTTGGAATTCTCTGACGAGGTCCTCCTCCCAATCTGTGTCCGCAATGTGGTTAACGCCGGTCATTCCGATTCCCAGAGGTTCGAACCATTCTAGACCCAAAAGGCTGGGTCTATTCCGGTCGACTATGGTGAGTGGAAGAATTTCCGTGTGATCTTTGAAGGTGATTTGGAAATGACCTACGCCGACTACTGGTATTTTGTTGCCTTGATAGTCTTTGAGTGTTAGGTTTTGAGTCTCTAGCTCACCCCGCTGGATGTCTGGAATCAATTTCTTTATGGTGGCCCATGAGACCATTGAGAGAAACGATCCCGAATCCACCTCCATCACACAGTCTTGTTCTTCAATTTTCACCTGAATGTGAACTTTTCTCACATTTCTGGTGTTAGCATGGCCGATGATAACCGTTTGATGGGTTTCCTCTTTCCTGTAATTCGTGTCTCTGTTCCGTCTTTGTCTGCCCTCCAAACTCCAACGACTGCTCGGCTTCCTCTCTCTCTCTCTCTCTCTTTCTCTTTCTCTTGGGGATGGTGGGCTTCCTTTTCGCCGTGGGCTGTAGTTTGCTCTGGATCGGCATACCCTGGCTATATGCCCCTTCTTCTCACATTTCCGGCAGATGGCGTCAATGAAACGGCATTCTGACTGGGGGTGGTTTCCTCCGCAACGGTTGCATTCGAATTCAAATCTTTGATTTGCCCCCTCTTTTTTGTCCCTTCCCGCCTTTAGGTGGCACACGTCGTCCTCCTCGCTACTGGCTTCCGTTTCAATGTCCTCATGATGGGTTGTGGTCTTTTCTTTCTCACTCTCTTGCCTGGGCGATTCTCTATTGTTATAGCCTGCCAATTTATTTATCTTTCTCATTTTGGCGGCCGATTTTTGGGTAGCTTCTGCTGTGGTAGCTTCCTCGACGGCTTCCTTCACTGTTATTTTGGGCCGGTTTAAAAGGCGATTCTGCAAAGTTAGATCTTTTAACCCTAGGACCACGCGGTCTCTTAGAGTTCATCAAGATTCAGGAACTCGCACTCACCGCCGATCTCCCTTAAGGCTGCCATGAAGTCGGCGATGCTCTCATCCTCCTTCTGGTTCCTTAGGTAGAATTCATGCCGCTTGATCAGGCATGATACCGTTGGTGCGTAATGTGCTAGCAGGATTCTTTCTAGTTCTGGCCAGGTCAAAGTTTTAACATCAGTGGGCGCCGCTAGCGCTTTTGCCATGCAGAAAACGGCCGGACCGCAATGAGTCAGAAAAACCGCTCTCTTCCTCTGATCTGAAACGCCGTTCAGATCGCTGCTTTCTAGGAACATCAGAAAGCGATCCACATAGGACTGCCATTCTTCCTTTGCGGGATTAAATTGTTCGGGTGGCGTGTTGTTTCCGGACATTTTCGCTCGATCTCCGCCGCTCTGCACTCGCTTGAATTACTGCTGTCTCGATCCCACCTTCGTCACCAGTGTTTTGGCGGCAGAAGAACGAGGCACACACATTCAGTGATTCAGCTCTCTTTGTTTATTTCAGGAACCAAGCCACCGGAGAGCCGCGGCAGCCTTTCTTATAGAGGTTGCCTGCGGCTCGCCAGCCAATGACAGGGGTTTGGAGTTCCCGCCGAAACAGGAACCAATCCCTGGTGAGTATTCAAATACAAAACAGAGTTAGTTATATACAAATCACACCATTCAATATTTCATTCTTTCTCCTTGACTTATTATTTATTCCTTGATTTGTTCCTGTTGATCCTCAATATGTATCAAATAACTTCTGAGAGTGGTATCCAACAGCACTCAATTTTGAGCAGTGTGCAATATTTCCAGATTTGACAAAATTATTCATATGTTAAATATTGCAACATATTCGCATGAGAATACTACCTGGAAGTTTCAATAAAGAAATTTTTGAGGTAAAACTGTCAATACCAAAACTGTATAAAGCTCTTATGTCTGATGAATTGGAACTTAATTCGCTTTATGCACTGGTACATATTTTTTTTCCTGAATGATATAAAACAAAATGTTGGTAGTATGGGAAAAATCATTTAACTTATTGATCTCTCACTTAAAACAACCACAATAAAATCACATTATTGCCTCTATTAAAGATGCTCAGGGCAAAGACTATGTTATTAAAGATTGCCAGTTTAGCAATACTGTATGTCTTCATCAAAGTTAAATAACTGAGTCAAATTTTGAGCTAATATAAATAAGTAATACTTGTGAATATATACATACTGTACATATATGTATATGTATAATCTGTATTTGTGTGGATGTGGGTGTATGTGTACATATGAATGTAGGAGTGTATGCACACTCATATTCATTTATTCAACTTTATAATTCCGAGTCAATAGTTTTGAAGAAAGAAATTAATCATTTTTAAATAATGTAATTTTTCAAAAATAACTGTTTGGCAATTTGTACTGGTTATCTAATTTTACTTTAGCACTTTAAGAAATAGGCATTATACATATATCTATAAAAACTGAAAACCTTCTGACCTTGATGGCTATTTTATCACTTGGTTTAAGATATATACTGATTTTTAAAATAAAATTATTTCAAATTATTTTAATGAAGTTTAGTGAACTGTTTTTTAAAGGGATACTAAAGTTTTTGCAGGTAGTACAAACAACTGTTTATTTTCCTTGCTAAATAGTGATGCCAACATTTTTATAATAACCATGTAATGCATGTACAGTAACACTTGTGAACAATATTCTTTTTTCATTTTTTTTATTTTTAACAACATACATAGACAAACACAAACACAAAACAACAAATAAAACCTTCTTTCAGTTGTACAGTGTGTCGGTTGGTACATATTTCTTGTGCAAAATATCAATAGTCTTTCCCTCTTGAATTTAAATTTGTATTCATATTATATTAATCAAATTTCCATGTCATATTATATTATTAAACATCATCATTAAACTTTAATTGCAAATCATATAATTCTTTTTGAGCAAACTTCAATTTTTACAATTTCTAATTCATATTATAATTCCTTCTATAATAATCAATTATAACATATCATTACTGTTGTATTATATTTACTACTGTATTATATTTATATTATAATATATTTCATTTTCCTTTTCTATCTAACCATTGATAAAATAAATCCCATATTTTATAATATTCTTTTTCTTCTTGCTCTCTAATTGCTAATGTCAATCTACTCATCTCTGCACATTCCATTATTTTCTTCATTACCTCCTCTTCTATCGGATTTTTTTCATTTTTCCAGTTTTGAACAAATACAATTCTAGCTGCGGTCAAAACATTAACAATCAAATATATCAATTCTCTACTCCTTCAGGTAAGATATTCAATAAAAATATCTCTGGTTTCAAGTCTATAAGCTGTTTTGTCATTTTTTCCAGCCATGTATGAATTTTAGTCCAGTATCTTTTGGCTTCCACACATGTCCACCACATATGGTAATATGATCCAGGTATCTGATGACATTTCCAACATTTCGCAGATTTATCCTTTAGCATCCTTGCTATTCTTGCTGTGAACAATCTTCTTTTATGAAAAAGCAACAAGTCTTGGTCAATATTAAATTGCAAGCTGATATTTTGGATATTCAGTATACTTAAGAAATAGTGGAATCAGAAGGGGTGGTTTCACTGGAAGTAGAGAAATCTTTTGATAGTTTCTAGTCAATTTTTGGAAGCAAGTTTTAGACAAATATGAATTTTATTCTTTTTTTCTCTCTATCATATGTTTATAATTTCAGTCCCTAGAGCTATTATAAACCGACTCTTCTCTTTACCTACAAAATGTCTTATGCAATTCATTGAGGATTCCTTCATCTCATTTTAGATTTAGTTTGACCTTGAGACTATTTCGGCCTATCGTATCAGGAAATCAAAAGATACCACGTGCATGTAAATGGCTAGGGCTGAACACAAATTGTTATTATGTATTAATGATTTATTAAAATAATAACAACTTTTTATTAAATAACCAAACTTTCTCATCAAATTTAATTGAGAAATTGCAGCTAGAATTGGGCAAATCCTTTAAAAGAGGTGTTTCAGAGTACAGAGAAATATATATCTTCTTCTGAATTATAGGGCTTATCTCAGCAGTTTTTTCATCTGTGTCTGTACAGCCATTTTGATCATAGTTTAATTAGGGAAACAGTGTGGAAAGAATATAGCTGCTTTAACTCTTTAAAAGTATTCTTTGAGTGTAGCATGTTTTCAATCTCTCTCTCTCTTTAAAAGGATTTGCAAAGCCTAATAACTATTGATCTTCAACATGCGAATTTGTTTTGTGTGCCACTTAGGATAAGTTTTAAAATATACGTGCTGTTTTATTTCCTCATTGGTCTGGAGTTATCTGCAGTATGTTTTTTTCCTATAACCATCATATTAAAATGTATTAACTTTAAATCACTAGGGGTTATGATTTATAATACATCGAATATATTGGCATACATTTTCCATTTACCTCAAGCTTTAAAGGCACATTCTTTCACTCATTATGACTGTAAAATTATTGGATGGTTTTACATGGATATTTGTTGTTATTTTTTCATTACATGCTATGGATTGGATTTTGTTTTTGTTTATGTTCTAAAATAAGTTGGTATTAGAAGTTATTTGAAAGATTGTTTTAATTTGGTTGGTTAAATTAAGAACTGTAGTGGTACTGTTTCTTTTCTATTGTTTAGTTTCTATAGGCTCTGAATAAACAATTCATGGCTCTATAGACGAATGATGCTTCAGTCTAGTTTCATCAGGTCCATTGTCTGTTTTTAAACAGTGGATATCAGAAAAACCACGAATAACTCCTTGTGTTATTTTTGAGTCTGAAATATACATGTTTATTTAAAGCTCAGCCACCATTGATATACATTAAACCAAAGACGGGATCTGACTGGTATAACTACCGGTTCTGTTGCTCTGCGCGCACGCGTGTGCACAAGTCATGTGAGTGCAATTTACAATCTGCTGAGCTGTCCACACAGCTGAGCAGAGCTGCATGCGGGTGTGCAGCGGTTGGAAAAGTCCTTTTTTTCCTGCTTTTTCAAATGCAGCTGTGCCGCGCAAAGCAGCTGCGGTTGAAAAAGCAGGAAATAAAGGACAGGTAAGAGCCTAGGAGGGCGGGCAGACCAAAACAGCAGCAGACACAGAACTGGTTCTGTGTCTGCTGCTCTTCAGAGCTACTGGTTCTGTAGAGTCAGACAGAACCAGTAGAATCCTACCCCTGCATTAAACCATTGAAGCTCAGTCACCATTGATATGTAGCCATGTTGTTTTAAAAGAAATGTAGCTTTCTACAGAAAAAAAGTTTCCTAACATGAACCAAAGTAGATGAGCCACAAATATGGTTGTCATTTATCTATAACCTATAGTAGATTTGTGTAACAATCAATAGAGTAATGGTGCAGAGTCAAAGAATAAAACTTTCCTTCAGAGTCCATTCTATGTGGCTTTGTTTTAAATGAGACATTTTCAATATAATTCTGTTGCTGAATCAAATTGGAAATTTCGTACAGTCCTAAAGGTAATATGGCCTGCTGCTATTAGGTGAAGTCTTCAGCAAATATCTGAAGATCCCCAGAGACCTAAGCAGCAACAATTCCCACAATCCTTTTTTTTTATCATTTTTTAAAATAGAAATAAGAGCATTCATACTCACTGTGATAACTGAGTATAGAATCATCAAACTGAATGGCACCTACTTCCAAATTATGTTCCAGATGGTGAGAGAATTAAGAAAACAGGGATTAGGGAGCTGGGACATTAGGATCAGTTTGAGAGAGACTCTGAAATCTAGTACTAAAAAAAAAAGATTCATATGTCAGAATGATGACTTATGAACATTCATTTAGACTCTGGGGAGGCATGGCTCAACAGTTAATGGATTAACAGGTAATAATATATTGTAATATTAGGAAATTACTTTAATCCGGATAGTAAACATTATAAGTGTTAACAAAGTAACTGTGTTGCTCTATTTTTCCTCACATTTTGTCTATGTTTAGAAACGTTTGTGGTGGAATCTTGCTCTGAATTTAACCTGACAACATTATCTATAATATTGATTTTTTTTAATGAAGCATATTAATTTGCTATG
Organism: Bungarus multicinctus; assembly: GCA_023653725.1. Classification (NCBI taxonomy): domain Eukaryota; kingdom Metazoa; phylum Chordata; class Lepidosauria; order Squamata; family Elapidae; genus Bungarus; species Bungarus multicinctus. Next base: position 44,255,919 of record CM042848.1, read on the forward strand.
CATTTTCTTTATATGCCATAGATATGCATGTACCTAGGAAAATTTAATAATGAAAACTCTAAACACTGTGAAGCCTAGACTAAATGGATTTAAAGTTTTAGTTCTAAAAGTAAGCATAAAACAAGCATTTTAAGCAGCATAGCCAGAGGCATAGTATTTAATCGGCTGACCTAGCAACTTCAAGGAACAACTGGGACTGCTTGAGTATCTAATCTAATTATATTCAAAAGATAATATTCAAGGGGCAGAGAAAGTAAAGATTCAATAAAAGCTCTGTTCTTTTTTGGTACATAAAAATCCTTGTGCTTGTCTGAAATTGATTATACAATTGAGCAATCTTTGCAAGACTGAATAGGCTTTTTCTACAGTGTCAGCCAACCTTGAAACTTTTCTGTTTTCTGTTTGATTATTAAGCAAGTTGTTTAAAATAGATTTGAAACTCTGGATTTCATTTTAGAAGGTATTTCTAAATAACTGAGTTAAACTGATTGATCTACAGATTTCTACTACTCTTTATTATTGTTTCTAAACATAATCCAAAATGTCTTCAAAGACATTGGGAGGGAGGGTATCCTATGTTTTCACTAGATTATTATGTTTTCTCAATCTGGACCACCAGCCCCATTTCAGACCTGTCCTGATGCATATGTTTCATATGACCATAAAACCATATACCTCAAAGCAAGGAAGCCTTCTTCCCTTCAGAAGTATCACAAGTACAGTATTTTACCAGCCCTTCTGTTCTAACTTTGCCCAATTCTTGGCTATGGATTTGCTCAGTTGTGGCCTAAAGTTATACATAGACTACCCAAACAAGAAATGTAATTCGTCACCCAAATTAAACATTCCTGGATAATTACATATAATAATAAATCATAGGAAGTATTTTTCATTGGTGATGGTGGATCTTATATTTTAAAACTAAAAATGTAAAGGACTTTATAAACTTATTCTTTTTTTTTAATTCAAATTTTATTTTATTAAAAAAATAGAATAATGTATAACATTCCAAAAAATTAAAGAAAACAAACAAATAAAAACACAAAACAAGGAAGACAATTAAAAAGTGAATGGAAGAAAGAAAAAAACTTAACAACTATACATTTATTATCGCTCCTATTTGAATACTTAATGCATTATTACAAAATTAATTTCCCACCTTTTGCAAAACAGGCCCAAAAGATTTTAAACTACCAAATCCATTTGCAACTTACTGACCTGTATACTATATTAATGACAAAATAGTTAATAGGAAGACCAATAATAATAAAGAAAAACAAGGTTAGATTTTCAAAACCCTCTGTTAAAAAACAATTATTGTGAACAATTCATAGAAAATTTTCCATAACATCTTATCTATCTCAAATCATCCCAAAGGTAATTCATCCTGGATCAAATATCCATATTTGTTCCTTTATGTCATTTCTTGTCAATTGTTGTTTGACTATATATAATAAATTCAATCTCCAAAGTCGATCTATCTTTCCAACAAATTGGTTCTTGATTAAGTGTGATAAATCCATTCCCACTTCTTTCAATCCTTCTAGGGAAAACTGATTTGCTTCTTCACTCAGTTCTACTTTTGTAAAAGACTGTAGGCTTGAACTTCAAAGAGGTGTATGCCATGAGCTCATTTAATTCTAAATCTATATGATCCCAATTTCTTTCCAATGAATTAACTGGTTCCAAATCATCCTTTTGTGAATCTAATTCCAGAACAACATGCCTCTGAATATTTTCCACAACCATTATCATTTCATCAAACTTTTTAAAGCTTTCAACTAAATATTGCATGTTAGTAAAAGGTTTTTTAAGTCAGCCCTGTTTGTTTGTATTCCAATCTATTGTTGCTCTGTGTAAGTTAGCCAGGAAACAAAGAATGCTGAAGCGAAGTGAAGAAATAAATTAAAGGGGCAAGGAAGATGTTTTCTGGATATAAAAATCCAAAGTTAAAAGAAAAATTAAAATAAGTTCCAAATATTTTGCAAGTTAATAAAATACAAAATCCTGTGGCGAAAATCTAATATTGATGTAAATCAAATAAAAGTACTTCACCATCCAAGAACACATCATTTCCCATACAGAAAAGCAAAAGTTATTGTTTATTTTATTTACATAAAATAAATTTAAAAAGGTAAACCCAGCAATAGGTTAAAGTAGGTCAGCATTCAACCAGCAAGTCAACTTTTAAAGACAAAAAGCAAAGCAATAAATTCAAAAGATGAACAGGCATGCTTAGAAAATGAAACACTGAAAGGAAGATGGATGCCCTGACTTTCAGACTGCTCTCAGAGGGAATTGGAATCTTCTAGACTCCCCTTCCTAAATGTCTCCATAGCTATCAAAAATTTGTCCGGGTCATTCCTATGTGCTCCCATTGAAATCCATGGAGCAGCACTGCCAGAAAACCAGCTCTGCTAGAAAAATCAGCAGATGACTAACAGGAAAGGGGGGGGGAAATCCTACCTTTCAACAACTATCTTGGGGGAGGGGGGGTCATAAACTTAAATATCCTTAAATGTCATCATGAAATTTTAGGTTTCTCTAAAACATAATGTTTGTTGAAGTGTTCTTCATTGATTGAAATTATATATAATATTTCAAACTTTCTTAGCAGGGTTAGGATTATTTCAGAGTAGTTTGAGGAACTGCAACAGTAAACAAAAAACAGCTCTGAAAAAGCAACATGTTGAGAAATGTTTGTTTAAATAGATCCTACTGGATCACCTTTCTTATTAACTTTGTTTCTGACCTTGGCGGACAAGACTGAGAGATATTGCTAAGGGAATAGTCAGATAAGGAACAGCATAGTCCAGTGATAACTAACCTTTTTGGGCTCCCATGCCGATAATTGTTTATGTGCTTGTGCATGCACGCTTGCATGCTATCACCCAGAAGGTAATGCATGTGGCCTACCACACCCCCTGTGCATGCATATGCAACCGTGTGCCATGCATCTCTGTGCATGCATGTGTGCCCCCTGTGTGCCACATGTTTTTGCACATGCATGTGTGACCCCCCACGTGCACCGTGGGCCTCTGCGCATGCATGCCAGATATCCGACAATCAGCTGGCAGGTGGGCGGCACGCACGCATGAGCAATAGACCTACTCTGGGCGAGGGCTCATGTGCTGGCAATAATGGCTCTGCGTGCCACTTCCAGCATGCATGCCATAGGTTCGCCACCACAGGTATAGCCCATAACAAGAGAGTGGACAGGATGAGACTAATTTCTTGGCCTGTAAAGGGGCAGAATACTTTCATTATTTGCAAGCTTCTGTTAATGTAGATTTATAATAAAATAGAATTACCTCATCTGTTGTAATTTCTATTTGATTTACCTCCAAGGCTGACACAAACACACATTTGTAATCCATGCTTACTACTTGCAATATTTTGATTAAAGGTTACTAGAAATCTACATGGACAAATAACAGCTATTTTATTTTCAAGAATTAATAAAGTTTTTAATTTATATATAAATGTAAAATTTATAAAGGAAATTCAAATTATTGTTTATCTAGATGACAGTGTTACAGGGAATAAGCAGAGTTTTGTTATGAAGAAGAAATAATATTAGTAAATGCTTGTGAAAAAGAAGGGATGTTGTGGGTTTTATCTCATTATCACTTAAGGGATTACGGGGCTGTAAAAAGGGAGTTACTGAGGGCAATCTGCAGAATCTGCCATAAACTAAACAAAATAATCTTTAACTAAGCAACACTGGATTTTCTGATGTTAAATGTTTTCTTTCTTTCAATAAAGCAAGCTATTGAAGAAAAACATCCAGCGCAGACTACTGTAGGAACAGAATTTATTCCCTCTATATTTCTAAGAACCTGACTGTGGATAAAGCAGAATAAACAAATTTAATTAAGTTTTCTTCAAGCATAACTGAAAAGGGAAATAGAAATTATTGCATGTGACTCCCTTAATGAATTATTGTAATGGTCCTTTGAGATAAAAGATTTTTTTTTTAATATGCCTAGGTTTCTAAAATCTATTCATTGTTTTTAATTAATATTATGGGTTATGTTCTTTGTTGTTTCCTATTTTATGGAAAACAACAAAAGACACTTCTTGAGGTGGAAAGGGAAGTTTTTATAGTTTTTTTTATTAAAGATTAAAATTACAACAGTAAAAAACTAATACAAACTAAAAAAAGAATAAAAAAAAGTAAAAGGTGCAAAAAAGAAAGTAAAAAAGATAAAATAAGAATATAGTAAAGAAAAATAAATATATAAAAAGTTATCCCCCCACCTTCATTACTATAAACAATGTTAGTAACTTATCACCTTTTCTTAAAATACAAAATGATCGCTTCTTGTTTATAGATACCATCTGGTATCCATAAACAAATCCATAAAGTCTTCTCGTTTCAGTCTGATATCAGTAAAAGTCCACTAAGGGTTACCAAAGATAACAACATTTTAACTTTAATCAAATAAACCAAGTTTATATTCCTTGCTTTTACTTCTAACAATCTAGATCTTTAGACCTTCAAATAATGTTCTAGAATTTGAAATGTTTTCATTTTTTGTTCCTTCTCACAATTTTTTCAAAAGTTAACAAGCCTCTTTTATAAATCCATTATAGAAAAGTTATCCAGATCATTTTAATAATGTATTGTTTGTATGTCCCTTTTAATTTTTAAGACATTAAGGTTTCTTTTGTATGTCAATATCTTTTATCATGTCATTTTTGTAGATTGTAATTTTTAAATCCACTCCCATTAACCTCAGTCTTGCCAGGTAGAATTTGTCCCCTTCCCTAACATCTGTTAGACACAATTATGATCTAGGTTTGGGGTTCAGATACTGAATCTGAAGAAGATGCTCCAGCTGAACCTGTGGAATATCAGCCTCAGGAGATACTAAACCAACAATTACACATGGCCAATCAAATACAGGCACCATTTTGAAAGCTGGAACAGTCAGATGAGGATGACATAAGGCAAGCCTGTCAAACTGGCGACCCGTAGGCCATATACTGCCTGCACAGGCAATGCCTACCCGGCCTCTGCAAAGGCAAAAAACAAAGTGATACATCAAGATATGGCCCACAATGCAATCAGTTTTGACAATCCTAACATAAGGGCATCCAGCCCCCACCCCACAATCATCAAGTAGAGCAATGTAGAATGTTCCAGGAGGTTTCTTGCCAAGCAAAGGAATAAACCTCTTAATTAGCAACAACTGACAGCAGCCTGATGTAGAAATCAGCTCTGACCCTAGCTCCCTTTACTGGAAACATATGACCTCCAGCTCTTGTGTGACATTCCTGTGAATCCTGGTTGTGAAATAAATTTAAATCATTTGACAACCCTGATCTGACTCTTGGAATCTTGGATTGGATTGGGAACATTCTGCTGCCCATTCTTATTTCAAAGCAGACTCTTTAGGCAAGCTGCTGTTTTGTCTAAATTCCTTTGTTTGCTATTATCACATCAGCCTTGTAGTAAAATTGCTATCTCCATAGCAACTGTTTTTGAGTGTGTATGGTTGAAACTTGAAGCAGGACACAGTCTGTCTATAGAGATAAACACTATTAAAATTATCTTCTGGGTCCATTATTCAAAAATATCCTTCAGTATGTCTAATATTAAAACATTTGCTTCATTCTGCATTTGTAAATCAAATTTGAGTGTTCTCTTTTAATAGTAATCCTTAATAAATTCTGGTTCTTTTGAGAGTCCTATTTTAAAAATCTTATTTTTTCAAAATATTCAAAGCAAAAGCATTTTCTTTGGAAAGGATTCTTTATATTAATTTCAAGGTCCTATTTCAAATTTATCTGGACCTTTAGACCATTTATAACTTTGTAAAATCAAAGATGTAATAATCCTTTTGCTTTTTATTCCAAAAGGTATATATTTTATGCTCTGAAACTTATATTTAGAACTTATTTCACTAAGGATTGAAGAAAACTTACCTGGTACTATAAAACTTGATGATCCAAAGGCAATTAACAATTTTAGAAAGTGATTGGAAAAGAAAGCATACATGATTATCCTATCAAATATGAAAGGCACATTTCTAGATTTTTATTTTCAAAATGTGTATGGGAAAGAACTGGCTTTAGTTACCTAATTTAAACAATGGCCAAAGGAATCCACAAATGAATTATGAGCTGCAATGTTTCAATGGGACACTCTAGAACAAGGGTCTTCAAACTTGGCAAGTTTAAGACTTGTGGACTTCAACTCCCAGAATTCTGGGAGCTAACATGACTGGAGGAGGAATTCTGGGAACTGAAGTCCACAAGTCTTTGAAGACCCCTGCTTTAGAAGGATTGATATAGTGCTGCGTGGCAACAAAGTGAAGATTGGGATAATAAAAACAGATGTCTGATGAGAAGAAGAGGAGGCAATATACTTTGTCCACCCCACTTCTTCCATCTGCTCATCAGAATATTTGGAAGCAAAGTCCATTCCAACTAGAAGGAAGCAGCTTTCCCCCATCTCTGCTTTCCAACTGCAAACAATACAATTGCATATTCAGTCCCTTATTGAATGATGGTGTTTCTGGATGTTTGAATAGGGTATGCAGTGTCATCTTTGTGGAATAAAAGTAGGTGCCCTATCCTATGCTCAAAGGGAATCTTTATCACAAGTGGGAGGAACTCAATATATAATTTAAAATAAAAGCAGCTCATCTCACCTGTTAACCTTACCTTATTATTCTTTGCTTTCAAATCTCTGACTAAGGCTTTCAGTCTTATTTGTTTCTTCAGAGCCATTTGCTGTTCACAAATAGGCCTTACCCATTGAAACATGAGATCCACCAATGTTAATAGACACTATTGATTGAAGACTTCCACACTCTGGCCAAATTTCTTAATACAATATTTCTTTTTTTCCTTATTTTTTCCTGATTATCAGATATGTTTTTTTTACATGTCCTTATAGTATTGGAAATGGGTTAGCTTCAGATCCACAATCTGCATATTATCAAGAAATTTTACAATTCATTCCCAGAATTTGAAAAGGGATCATCTAAGATCTTTTTCTTTTCTGTTTTGCAATAAACAAAATACTTCCCATGTTTTGCCTGAAAAATATTCTGACTGTCTGATGTTTTTAGAAAAGAGGACTATTTCCTCATCAGCCTTGTGGCTGGGCTTTAAACTTAATGATAGGGACTCAGATTCTGACCAAATGCCAGTATCCAATGTCTTCACAAGAAATAACCTATTTAAGGCAATTTCTCAATGATAATATGCAGAGTGGATTTATTAAACATTCAGTGCCTTCTACATCAGCATATTTTTTCTGAAAAGAAAAGATAGTTTACTATAGCTGATGATTAAGGATTATTCATGGTTGTTTCTGGCTACAAAAGCTGGCATTTTTACTAACATGAAACTTCAGAAAGTTCCTATATAATTTGCATGGATATTTAACACCTTTGACACATGTTATAAAAAGTTTGAATATATAGTAAAGTGGTTTAGTGAATTTTAGTTTTATGCTTTTATACTCTTTCAGTTTTATGAGGTTTATGAATGATATTTTTCATGTTACTTTGGCTTCTAAAACAGTGTTTTGATGACAGATCAATTATTTTGAAAAAACTAGCAACCCATATTAAACAGTTCAAGACTGTCAAAAATGTGATAAGCATGGTAAAAATTGTTCTTGACAAATAGTAATACTGTATTGCTTTCAAAGTGCTTACAGTATCATAGAATAGATATTTAAATTAATTCAAAGTGAAGAAGTATTCCCTAAACATCATTCTATCAATCTCAGGGTTTAATCTTGCAATATTTTCCTTATCCTTCACAATTTCCTGAGCTTTTTTTGTTAGGCAAGATGGATCAAATTATGAATAGATCAGTTTTTCTTCTGCTTTTCCAGATGTTTATTATTAATATTACCTTACTGGCTTCTTTTTGTTGTACTTCATTTTTTAAAAACACATTGTAATTGTTTTGCAACAGCATTTTTATTGTCTCATCCTTTTAGAGCTTCCACTTATCTTGAGCTTCTATTCCATTACTATCTCATGCCTTGGAATCCTAGTTATCATTGCTCTGAATTTATTAAAATTGACTTAAAACTTTGCCAAATCTTGCTTTTAAAAATATGGTACTTGTAACAGACTTTGATACTACTTTATACTAATACTGAAAACTAGATATTAGAGAAAGTAAACACATCAGAAAAATATAGCTTATTTTATAAATAAAACAAAAGGAATAAAGAGAAAAAGAAGAAAAAAGATTACGAGGTAAAACTAAATTGAAGATGACCAAAACTTATTCCAAAAGTAAGGTTTTGACATGTTTTACCAATGCAAAAAAATGATATAAAAATGTAAAAAATATGCCTATTTCACTTTTGACAATGGCAGTTTTCCATTATTAAAAGACAACTCATCCCTAATAGTTCACAAAATATATTGCAGGTGCAGTCTTCAGTTTGGCAAAATTAATGTCAGTCCCAAAACCAAGACTGACATATGGCAAGTCTTCCAAGCAGAGTTTCTTATTGTTTCATATCCAGAGATGGTATTCAGCAGGTTATGACCAGTTCTGGAGAATCAGTAGCGGAAATTTTGGGTAGTTTGGAGAACGGGCAATTTCTGGAGATTTTATCCTGCCATGTCTACCAAGCCACACCCACAGAACTGGGCATGAAAAAAAAATTGAATCTCACCACTGTTCATACTTATAGATAAAATCTTTCCAGGCCGGGGACATACTTTATTAACTATTAGCAAGGGTCTTCTTCACCTTTTTCTCTCCCACATAATATCTGGGCTGAGTTCCACCTTATACTTCTTGGAATGCACCCTCTTTCTCCATTCCATACCAATGATAGATTTCATAAAATGTCAGAAATTTATTGCAAGATCATACAAGATTTTAGTTATTTGTAATTTTAGTTTATTTCAGAATGCAAAGATACCTCAGGATGCAGGAGAAAATAGACCTTTAAACACCTGCAAGCAACATTTACTTCTGAGCTTTAAAAATAAAACACTGTGTATACCATGGGTTAGATTCAGGGTTAGAGAATTTAATATAAGTCCTACTGCTATCATTAGCTATCCTTTTTTTTTGTTATTAAACAAAAAAGACTTCCAGGGATTTTCAATTTTAGTTTATTTGTAATTACACTCAAAGACCTCCTAGAAAATCTAGCCAAATTATAGATTAAACCCTCTAACAATGGTATTCAGAATGAAAAGCAGGTCACAGTAAGTGTGCATAGGTACCTGAATTAAATACCTCAGTTATAAGCCCAATCATAAGCCTATTAATACTAGTAATAGCATCACATAAAAGCTATGTTGTTATTGTTCATTGCTTGATGGACAATTATACTAAACCAGTATTAACCAGGAAAATAGCAACAGCAATTACCAAGACTGCACTGTAAAATTACAGCTAATTGCAGCAAAAACTATTAGTTTAAATGTGTTGCAGCAGGGATTCATCTGGTGGAAATACTCCTAAAACAACGAGCAAATTGCAAGATTATATCTCAATTGTCAGGTAAATACTAAAACTAAAATTTTCCATTGAACAGTCATGGAAATTATCCCTACATTATTTAATCCATTATATTCTGACCCATTTAATTATTCTGGCAAAATCCCAGCAATGGTGTGAATAATTCAGTTTGATCTAAAATCATATTCCTCAATATCATCTGTATAAAATGTGTGGACTTCAACTCACAGAATTCCCCAGCCAACAGTGAACATTATATAAAATAGGTGTAGCTTTCAAGCCTAAAAAAAACCCTAATCTAAATGTCAATATTCTATTTGTGGAGCAATTAGTTTTATGATACATCATGCATCTAAGATGCACAAAGATTTGATCATCTTCATTTAATAATAATTATATGCTTATAAGCTTTTTGGTGAAAAGATCAGGATAATGACCACTCAATTCTAAAAACTTTGAAAGCTTTCAAGGAAGAGCAAAGTTGAGTTTTATTCTGTGCATTGAACGAAAAGTTTAAAAACTTAGCACCTTTCAATTCCTGAATCAGCCTTTGAGATCAAAAGCTATTTTTTTCTCATAATAAACTGTGAGTGATGCATAAATGTTTTGTAGCAGACTAGCAGTAGTAAATAGACAGTGATATTTATGCTTCAAACACATCCTTAGCCAACTGTTTCAGAATAGCTTTAAAAGAGCCAAAGTATTGCCAACTGTTAGTTTTTGGCACCAACTCTTCAACAGGTGTTACTGACTGGCAAAAAGAATAGCCCTCCTGGTGACAATGTTTCATTACTTGCAGGGAGGGGGTGAAAAAAAGAAAGGCAAGAGTGATGCTATTCTCTTTGTACTTTTATAACGTGAACCTGTTGTCATTTGGCATCTCTTGTTGCTGAAGAAAAACTGACCAATTACTTCTCAGACTTTCTACAGCTCTAACAGATGGCACTAATGTTGTAATTCTTTTGTTGATGCATGCAATCTGCCTACTGATGAGAAGACAAGGTTCCCCAGATAACAAGGTCTTAAACAGCCATGTGCAATAAAGTATAAAATGACAACTTTTTGATGAGGCTTGTCTAGATTTTTTTAAGGCAATTGGAGGAAAAATTCTGCAGCTCAAAAGTATGCTTAGAACATCAAGCATTTAAAATAAATACAATATACCAATATTTTCTCTCTTTTTAGTTGCATTCTTCTTTGATATGATAAGTGTACATTATAGACAGACAAGTCTATAAAGATAAATCTGTGAAGGCTAATTTTTTTAGATGTCAAGTGTCATCAACAACAAACTGTCTTGTTGCAAGAAGGTCTGATAATGTCCTGGGCTTCATTTTTGCTTATGTTAAAGACATAATTTTTCTCCTAAACTTCTCGGAAATAATATTTTTGATTAAGCAACTGTCTGAAAAAATTAATCATATATATAATAGTTTAATTTAGCTTAGTTTATTGTCATTATACCTCATACAACAAAATCAAACACCATCCTCAGTACAAACTATGATCATGAAAACAAACACAAACACACACATCCTTTCACACTCTACACATTGAACCAAAAAACCCCTACACTGCACCAATACTGCACTATATAGTAGAATTCAATAGAGTTACTGCCCTGGGATAGAAGCTGTTTTTCAGCCTATTTGTCCTTGTTTTTATTATTCTGTATCATCTGCCAAATGGTAATAGTTCAAAAAAAAAGGTTGCCCAGGATGAGATGGATCTTTGAAAAGTTGAAGAAAACAGAGTCACATTATTGCAATGCAAGATCCTTCTCTTTGATAGATGCATCACCATATCTTACACACATAAAAAGGACAGAGATTGAAGCATGATAGCACAATGCTTTGTCATTTCTGCAGAAGAGCAAAATGAATTCTATAAGGTGAACACAGGCTACAAGATGCAGTAACATAACAAATCCAATCACCATCATCTTCATCATGTATAAGTATGCTTTATATCACAAAGTTTGGGTTCATGTCTGTACTTTTGCATTGAATGTGCAATTTTAAAAATAGCATCAATGAGAAAGTACTAATGCCTGGGTGTCTGAAGGAAGGTGAGGGGCAGATAATGAGCAGCTGTCTAACATAATGTCATGATGCAAACACTGGTCCTTACCAGAGGTAGTATTCAGCAGGTTCTGACCAGTTCTGGAGAACCAGTAGCGGAAATTTTGAGTAGTTCAGAGAACCGACAAATATACCACCTCTGACTGGAGATTTTACAGTATCCTTCCCCTGCCATGCCCACTAAGCCACACCCACAGAACCAGTAGTAAAAAAATTGAATCCCACCACTGGTCCTTACATATTTGCATTCAATATCATAATGTAGATATAAGAAGGAAAAACTTGAAGATGATATTACAATGCACATTTTCTCATTTTCAGTGTGAAATTATGATAGTTAGGAATAGGCGGGATAGTTTCAATGGGGGATTTTGTCCAATAGAAATTCCAATTTAAGGATATTTTTTTCCCAGAAATATGGCAAGAATGGAAAGGACTTCCTATAACATCTGTTGTGATTCCTAGATACAAGGTATTTCCATAGCATGTGTTTTGATGCCACTAGTCTGCAACTATCTCCAACTGTCCTACTTGCATTTTTTAAAGTGATGCATTAAATACAAATATACATTTTGTTCTGCAATTACTCACTACATTTGGGCTTTAGGAACAGACAGATTTATGATTCAATTAAGCAAATACTTTTTAAGTCATGTCTATTAGGAAAGGGTATCTGCCTTCTTTGACACTTATCATTTGAGAAAAAATATTTCCAATCATAGTTGCAGCGTATGATTTCAGAATATATAATGGACTAGCAAGACATTTGTTTATGCTTTTTCAAACAAGGCTGTTTGTAACAGGGCATTCTATCCTCTTCAGAGCAGTTTCAAAAACTTAGAAACACTTAGTCAATTTCTTATTTTTCCAACATTTAGCAATGTTGCATGCAGTTTCTCTATCCTATCAACCAGACTGGTATCTACAAGAATATGTATTCAAATCCTAAACTTGGAGAAAGTAACTAAATGGGGCATAGTATGCAGTATTTCCTTTATCTCTCTGACCTTTATAGAAAAAGAATTTAGATTAAAACTTCTGAAATTCTCAAGATTTCAAGTAGAAAAATGTGAAGTTGTAGAACTATACTAGCTGGAATGTAAATGGCATTAATATCTTGTCATTTTTCAATCATTAAATCTAGACAGTTCTGTAATACATGACAAAAAACAGACATCACTATGTACATCAAGGCCAGTCAAGAATATATTTCATTTTGTACTTCTTGCCTACATACAATTTGTGTAGATTGGTGTTAATGAAACACTTATTTTTCCTAAAGTTTTTTCCTTAAAATTTGCTTTAAGATATCTTTCCAAAATCAAACTTGGTCTGTTAGATCTTTTTTCTAATTTAACAGACATTAACCCAACAATTAAAACTATGCTGCTGCTAAACTATTAAAACAAGGTTCAGATTAGCTCACTGACTTTTTTCCCCAAATACAGTGATTTATTATTTACTGCTTATTAAATTTATTCTCTGCCTTTCTTACGTAGTGAATATTCAAGATTACTTGAGTTGTCACAAGCCATAGCCTGGAGTAGGAAACATATAGCCCTCTATATATTGCTACGTTTTTCTACACATTCAGTTGCATTTGTAATTCAGCAATATCTGTGGGGCATGAATTTGTATGCTTTCCTAAGCTTGGTAACTAAAATTGTATGTGGATATGTACACATGTATGCATGTTCATAAATATTGTTTCATAAAATACAGCAAACAAAACATAATCAAACTAAAATATTAGAAAATAAATTTATGGCTAATTATCTTGGAAAATGGAAAATTATCTCCCAGGGCTTTTAAGGTACATTGTTCAAAAAGCAGCCAAACAAATAAAAATGGAAAATCATATGTAAGCAACATCATACACATTTATTACCAAATCTTCTTTGAAGTCCCCTCTCGAAATACAGGTTTCAAAGTGAATTAATGAAGGTAATATCCAACTGTGGGGTTTGTGTCATCTTTTAAAAAATCATATTGTTTCCTCTGCTTTCAGACTTGGCAATGTTTCATCCATCTGAAAGAAAGGAAAAGCTAGAAATTTTATGACTTTACTATGCACCAACCCTAACCTGAAGCATAGTAGCAATTAAAGTATCTATTATTCAAGTTGCAGTTCAAATTATTTTAGTTATTTTAAGTATTTAAAAAATTCCACAGTCTTTTTTACTGGTAAAAACTTTATCCTTTTCTGTCAGATTTCAGATGAGGCTTTGCATGGAGATAGCATTCATAGAGTTTGTTCATGACCTCTGATAGTGCCAGGATTGAGAGGGTGAGTGTATCCATACTGATTATCCTAGATAACTTGACAATATTTGATGCTATCAGTTGTGGTATCCTTCTGAACCAACTTCAGGGATTGGAAGTGGAGAGCATCCTACTACATGTTCTTCTCTTATATTTGTGGTTGGTTTCAGTTCATGTGTGGAGAGATCAAGGTCAAAACTGTGGGGGTGCCTCAGGGCTTAATAGCCCCATCTCTCTTGTTTAACGTCTACATAAACCTCTAGTTTTCTCAATTTTTTGTCAGTTCGAAATCTGAGATTATTATTATGTTGATCATATCAGCTGTACATCTTGAGCCCAGGCCACCCAAGTGATGTAATCGATATCCTATTCCAGTTAAGTTTACCATATTAAAAGCAAAGAAGATAATAAAACAGTGAGAACAAAGCGTCTGGAGGCAATGAGGGTAGGAATGAGGAGAAACAGGCTCCAGTTCAATCCATGCAAGATTGAATGGCTGTGTGATTTTGAGCCCTTTCACCCTGGGTACTTTTCATCTGACTGTTTCCAAGACTTTCTGATAGGTTAGTATCATGCCCCTCAGGAATTTCATTTTGAATTTTATCCAATTAAATATCTCTCTTTCTGGGCAATCATGATCTTTGCTCTCATTATTTTATTATCTTCTTTGCTTTTAATATGGTAAACCTCACAGAGCCTTGTGGAATTCTCTGGTCGCTAAATTGTATCACTCCTGCTTCTTAGAAACTCTCTCCTTTCATACTCTCTCCTGTACATACTAAGAAAATATGTCCATTTCTTCAAATAAACAAAGAATGGAAAATTTGCATATAATGAAAATACTTTTCTTTTGTATGATTCACTGAGAGAAATATCATACAGGGGCTGTCTTAATCAATAGGGGTTTGTTTCACCACTCCCCCCCCACCAACATCCCTACAAATTCAGTCACAATTTGCTCATGCTTGTGGCATGGGATATAAATTTCAGCAAATCAAAGTGATAGAGGATAATGTGTCAAGGTGCCTCTTAAATAAGACCACAGCCAGCTCTCTTTAATGAAGGGATTTATTTTATTTTCTTGGCAAGGATCCTCACAGAACCTCCTTGCTCTGCTCTATTGCTCTACAACTAAAATCTTATGGTTTCTCTGGACAACTGCACAACTGGATAGAAGCATTCCTGTCAAACAACAACAAATGGTCAAAATTGGGAACGTCCTATCAAATTCTGTACCTGTCAATAGTGGTGTCCCCCAAGGCAGTGTTCTAGGACCAACTCTCTTCATACTCTATATAAATGACCTCTGAGATCATATTAAGAGCAACTGCATTCTCTTCGCTGATGATGTAAAGCTATTCAACACCACAGACAATACTGCTACCCTTCAAAAAGACCTTGAGTATGTATCAGAATGGTCAAACAAATGGTAACTTCAAATCTCAGCAAACAAATGTTCTGTCTTACATATTGGCAAAAAAAATCAGAAAATAAAATACAGGCTGAATAGACAAGACCTTGTTGATGATCCAAGCTCTGTCAAGGACCTTGGAGTACTCATCTCTAATGATCTAAGTGCTAGAGTCCACTGTAACTACATAGCCAAAAAGGCATTAAGAGTTGTTAACCTAATCCTACGTAGCTTTTTCTTTGGTAATATCACACTACTAACTAGAACATACAAAACATTTGATAGGCCAATACTCAAATGGTTTATCAGTCTGGAACCCACATTACGTATCTGATATTAACACAGTTGAGAGGTCTAGAAATATTTGACATGAAGAGTTCTACACTCCTCTACTTGTTATAGTTGGTTATATATATGGTTATTTTGGCTTTGTGCCTTCTGAGGCTGACATTCCATAGATCCTGCTGGAGCGGTTTCCTCAAATTCAGGGCCAATGGCTGAGTCCAGAGCCAAGGAAGAGGGGGAAAATGATAAGAGGTCATGCACAGTAATAGTTTAGTTTTATTGTCATAAGGGCAAAAAAAATTAGTTTATCCTTTGTGGCTAAACACAAATGTAACAATTTGTTTCTGTGCTCATAAAAAGCAAACATAATTTTTCAAGCTATTGATCAGATATTCCTTCAAGTAGGATATTCGTCACTGATTTTAAAATACTGACCTTGCAACAAATATGTCTATTACACAAATGCACATAATTATAGGTCCTATCATACAAAATTACCTATTATTTTTTTAAGCAAAGATATATGACAAGAATAAGTTTTCTGAGAATTATTCACATGAAAGATGTGTACTTCCAATAAACATGAATTAATAAAACTGGTATGTTCTTTTTGGTATGTTGTTCTGACAATATTGCTGAAATTTCCTTGAGGGTAGAATATGTTGAAACACAATCTAAATCAGCTGCTTGTAGCAATAAACTCTAGAACAATTGAAAAGTTTTATATTAGTGTATGTTTTACTGACTCATTAAAAAAATCAATAACACATTTGGGTCTTTACACTCTTCCTATCTATCCTAACAATTATAAGTTGCTGCATGAAGAATATATTGTTCATCTAGAAATATTAGAAAAGGGTAATAGCCTTATTTGTAAGAGACCAAGTCTGCTAGTAGAGTGGAATTAATAATGGTGGAAGAATTTTAAATCAAGCAGTAACAAAGGAATATCTAAACATTAATATTCTTGGCAGGAAATAACTGCATGAAAAACTATTTTAAAAAGCAAATCTAAGGCTGGGTGAATTTAGCTCAAATCCATGCATTTTATAGAATAAAATATATGTCTATTTCCCATCCATCCCAAAATATAAACCTATTTGGCTAAATCAGCTCAAATCATTTGGGAATATATTGTAAATACAAATAAAATTCCACATGCATTATATATGGACCACTCAGGTCAAAACAGTATGTTTAATTTGATAAGGAAAATAATTCAGTTATAAAAACATTTTAACTTTAATTGTTGTAAAGGATCATCTGTTTTGTTTTGGTTCAGTTTAAAATAGTTTTTATTAGCCTGGTGTTTTCCACTTGTATTAGGACTCTAATTACCAGAATTTCCTATTAGTAGATGAAGGTGTGCAGAAAAGCTAAAACTGCTCCTCCAAAGCATTTAGTAAGTATTAAGTGCTATGAATAAACTGAAAAGAAACTGGTATATTGAGTTAAGAAAGCCCCCTTTAAAGAAATATCCATACAGCACCCTACAAAACATGCTGCTGTTCTAAATAAACTATTTACAATATTTTTTTAACTTAACATTTATAGGGGTAAATGTGCCAACTTATTTAAGGTTTCAGTCACTAATTAATATCCAAGTATCAGTTCAACATGGACCGTTTATGTATGTTTAAAGCATAACAAAGTCTAAGGTCCATTATACGGTCTACTCATCAGATCATAATGTGTTACAAAAATCAGCCGTTTGTTGAAAATATGTATACATAATTCAATTTCCACAGAGATGTTTGTATCTTGTTGTAAAAATAAAAGATACATTTGACTTATTACAAATACATATTATTGTAAGAACAAATAAACACGTATCTTAAAAGGCTTGTAAATGTGTTTATTCATCTACTGACTGCAACACAGTCAGGATTACAGGGCATAGAAGATTAATCACTTATTTTGATTGACATCATGATCCCATAGCTACCACTGGGATAATTTTAGATGCAAAATAAGCTAGTAACAAGCACAGCTCAGTATTGAAATATCTTCTTTCAAACAATGTCAGTTATTGACTAAAATAATTATAGAAATGTCTTATTGTTTTGATTAAATTTAATTTATAAACCTGCTGCTGTCAGATTAATAGGACCTTCAATTACCAAGCAATACTACTGAATTATACTTTTCAAAAAAATAATTTCGTAATTGGAAATCTATTATACTACATTAATGACAAAAAAGCCTCGACTTCAAGGAATCTGTTTAACTGGCAAAAAGATAAGTAATATGAACTGTTCTTTTCTATTACCTCCCCTTTATGGTTGGCGTACACTACATTCACCCAAGGTGAAAGAGGGAGAGGTGAACAGAGAGAAAAAGATTATCATATGTAGTCCCCACAGTACTTCTGTATATGACATTCCTGTCACATTCCCAGTTATATCTGTTGGTTGAAAAGCAGATTATATATCTTACAACTAATAAATTTATCTTAGCAGCAGTTTTAATACATTAGAACCCAATTTATCATATTCCTGACTTCAATGTAAATCTAATAGGCTTTGCAACTACGGTAACAGCCTTCTGCTAAATTTGCGCATGCCAGAACTTCAGTCCTTCCCAGAAGTCATTCAAAGTCACATTCTTTATAAAAACCAAAATGTTTGCTACAGATTCTACATTGCCATTTCTCCATAAATTTCTGTTCTTTCCCATGTCAAAATCAAAAAATAATCAAAAATAACCATCCGACAAACCCAAGATAGATAACTGGGGTGAGTCAGCTGGAGGAAAGGGATTTGAGATAAAACAGTTTTAAATTATTTTCAGAATTGTAGCAAAGTGGGTGCTATATGTTCTTTTCAGAGGAGAGCATTCAATAAGGTAAGAACTATTTCATAGAAAACTTATCATGGTATCATGCCCAATAGATCTGATAGTAGCAGAATAGTAAAACAAATATCTTTGTCAAGTTGCGATTCATTTATCAGTTTCTGCTTCTACAGGGATGAAACATGAAATCCAGCATTTTCCCCAGGGATGCATCAATCAAAGATAGTTAACTGAGGACTAGCAGGGACATCCACAATAGGAAACCAAAAAGGACAAATTGTAAGTATTACCATTCATCAAAGTCCTGTTCCTTTCCCCATGCACAATATGTTGACATACATAAACAGAATGGGAGGTTTTTTTTTGTTAATTATGCAGTCAAACCTGCCTTTTGGTTTCCACTTACTCCAAATGCATCTAAGTGGTCAAATTTAAAGGTTCTTGCTTCACCAAACCTTTACTCCTCATAGCATAAGTTATTTAATACATTGTGTTTTTTAATCCCTTCATAACTGGCACATCAGAAGTTGTATTTAACCCTACATTGTCCTGTTGGGATTTGTGGATTTATTTGCATTAACTGACTAGCCAGAAAGAAGAAAAGTTGATCTATGCCAGAGCATTGCCTCCACAAACAAATGCATACATGATCAAGTAATTTTTCACAATGGACACCTTTTCTAACTAATCACTCAGAGCCAGTCAAAATAATTCAGATGGAGAATTATATTTGGCCTTCCTTCCTTCCTTCCTTCCTTCCTTCCTTCCTTCCTTCCTTCCTTCCTTCCTTCCTTCCTTCCTTCCTTCCTTCCTTCTGCTTTTTATTAGTTTGGGTTAGTTTTTATGTGTTTTATAAAACTTTAGTTAAAATTTATATTTATAAAACCTAATGGACAATAATCATGTAAACACTATTGCTTATGATAACTTTAGCCAGCCTTGGCTCCTCCATATACCTTAGACCTAAACTCTACCTATTATTTTATCTGACTGAGGACTATAGCCCAACATCTTCTGAGAACACTTGTCTAGGGAAAGATGGTTTATTTGCCAATGGTAATGTAAGAACATGAACTCAGAAGTTCCAGCATTAAGATGAACAGTTTGTGAAAGAATTCACTGTTTTTGTTTCTAAAATTTTGGCTGGGAAAATACTGTCTATATATTGGCAGTAGGACTATATATTTGGTGGGGAAATAAATCTCAACAAAAGTATTAGCTTTGCCATTAGCACTCAAACTCACACAGAGAATGGGTATATTATAAGTTTTTTATAGGATAATGAATAGATTTGCTCTTCTGTTGCAATGCATAATGTATAGTAATAATTTCAGCATATGGTTATTTCTGTCTGAACCAAGAGAAGGCAGAGACTTGGACTTGTTCTACTGTTAACAAGAAAAACAAGATGCTAAATTTGACAAGTATGACACATTTTCTCATACATTATGTCCTCTAAAGGTCTGACACAAAAAATAATAGGAGTGTTTATAATCTGTCCCAGCCAACTGCTGTGCCTCTTTTATACTATAGTCATATAAGATTTCACTAGCAATACAAATATGATATATCAGAGTTCCTGGTAGATAGAGTTTTACAAATGTTTAGCATCAGGGTGTTGATGAGATTAAAATGGGAACATTCACAAACCTACAAGCAAGTGGTTGGAATCTTGAAAACATGCCAGCATGATAAAATATCAGATTTTCAAGAAGTAAAATCAGCAGTCAGTGTGTGGAAGGAAGATGCTTGGGGAACTAAAGCATATATTACAGAAAATGTTTTCCTGTTGCTGTCTTTATTTCTATATTGCTAGATGCTGCAGTAAATTCAGACTTTTTTTCTAGCACAATAAAGTACTCCAGTAGGTGACATTGACTGATATTTCTGACTTTAAAATTTTAATCGTTCTTTCAGTGTGATTCTTATTGAATGTGATTTCTTTTCACATACAGAAGAGTATAAAATACTTATTTCTTATCAATCAGAAATGCTACTGGTATTTATATTTAATTTGGTACATAATTAGAAATGGGACATTGTAAAATATAAATATAGACTAATTAAACACCAAATCAACCATTGATTATTGATTGATTCAGAGAAATTGAAATGATTTATTTCAAACATTTATATCTCTCTTAGATATAGAGTTGGGTTCTAATTCTTAATAAAACCCCCACTCCTATTGTAATATTAAAGAATTTCATGAAAGTTATATACCAATAGTAACTAACAGCATGTCTGTTGAACAAATTTTATAAACTACAAAGCAGTGTTAAATACATGCTAGAAGATGTAAATTGTTAACCTATTGGATGCTAATAACCCAAAATAATTATTTTAGAAAGACACTGTAATATTGTTGTGATCTCTAGTTGTATTAAATACCATAAGATTCTGCTATCTGCTGTGCTGTATTAAAGATCCTGTCAGGGTTCCAAGTAACACCCCCAATAGAATCAAAACTCCGAGGCAGACATCTTCCTCAAAGCACAGAGTTATTAGGCATGTCATATTGGCACATCTGGGAAAACCCAAATCGAAAATTCCCCAGTTTCCCCCTTGTAAAAAGTTACATTTTTCCTCCTCCTGCCTCTTCAGACCATCACATGGCCCAATCAGGTCACAGTCCAAAGTTCACACCCCGCTTCTTCACACCTGGTGGGAACATCCTTGGTTCTCAGAGGAAAGAATTTTATTTGGTTACAAAGCCCTCATTATCTCTAACTCCCCCATCCCATTCCCCAGCCATCGCTGTGGCAACCCTGAAGATGCCAAGAAAAATGGCTCCAGGGCTGACAGATCCTGTATTGCATATCAAAGACTACAAGAAATTATATGAAATAGATTGTAATAGATCTAATAGACTGATTGTTGCAAAAATACATATAGGTATTACATAGATAGATAAAGAAATTCCTTCATTTAAAATATAGGTAGTAAAAAAGGAAAAAGTTGGGGGAGCACATTGCACAGATGGCAATACAACAAACTATATAAGAATTGTGTGTTTTAATATACAAATCACATACATACAAACATGTATACCGTATTATGTGTTTCTCCTAAAATAAAAATTGATGTGGAGTAGAACTTGGAAATGCATCAGTTTAATTCATCTAGTATTGAGTAACATATAAGTAAAGAAAATAATATCTCAAAGGAATAACACATTATAGATACAAAGAAGGTAAAGCATTTATTTTTTTATTTCATTTATGAAATTTATTTGCCTCACTGCCAACAGCCATTATATTTGTAGTGTATTTATGTATAATGTAAAATAGGTATTAGTTAAAGTGATATAATTGACATAGGAATGGTATTTGCTGTTACACAAAGAATTCCACATAATGAACTTTTGTACAGAAATGCATATAATTGTACTGCTAGTAATACAATGGGTTGGATGGCATTTACTTTCATTATAGAAATGTATGTATGTGTATTTATAAAGAAGGTACTAGCAACTTTTTAATACAATGAATGTACACATTTATCTATGCAAATTTGATGGGGATGCCACAATGTTCTTGATGCAAATAGGCTGACATTTTCAGTCTGCTTTTTCTTTTGGGCAATTATCAAAATCTGTACTTTGTCAAAAGATTTTAATAGTACAAACTATCTGATGGGTCCCTGTCACATTCTTTCACATTCATTCAAATCAGTAATTTGTTCTGATCTATTTCCAAATCAGACTACCATTTGAAAAATAAATCAGAGATCTGTAACTTCTATGATTTGTTTTGCCTGAAATCTTTCCTATATCCTTTTAGATGGAATCTAAAACGCAGATAAATTAATACACATACTTGTTCCAATGTACGCAATTTCTAATTTAAGGATGAGAATTGTCCAATTCAAAGCATAACTACTTTCAGAAGTCTTTCAATAGTCTTAGGGCAGGAGTGTCAAACTGGCGGCCAGATACATCATACACAGGAGTGTCAAACTGGCGGTCCAGATACACGCCCATCCCAGTTCCATGAATGGGGAAAATGTCATGAAACATCACGTGACAGCAACATGATGCAGTGAGTTTGACACCCATGTCTTAGGGTATAGGGATTCATATTAAAGTATACTATCAAATGTTAATTTTTACATTAAAAGGATGTAAACAGTAATATTCTAGTATATGTGCTGAAGCTCTTAAGAATGTTAATAAATGAATTAGGATATGGACACAGAAGTTTGCTGACAATGCAATTATTTGGAGAGATTAAATTTTAAGGGTTTTAAATTTTAAAAGGCTGTGAAGACATTATTATTTTTCAAATTTAATAATTTTAAGATGTGCAGATGCTCCCAGTTCTCCAGCCATCATGCTGACAGAGGATATCAAAAGAATATAGCATTAAAACCATCATAATGCAAAAACAAAAACATCAGCACCAGAGGAATAATCAAAAGATTCACATCTGTACCAACATTTTCAACTATACATTATATTCCCATAAGACAAATGACTAGAATATAAATAATAAACATACATAAAGCATTTTCCAAAACAGTGGAGACATCACTGACAATCACCACATTCATCAGAGAATTTAAAATATCACTATTTAATCAAGATTTCTTCTTACTTTTCTCCTATATCTTCTCAACAAGTAATGCGTTTTGCTCTTGTGTTTACCCAGTCAGATTTTCCTCTCTCTTTTTTTTTGTTTAGTAAATTGATTATTTAAGCCTATGATCATTTTTTTTTAAATTGCTGCAAAAATGCCAGAGAGGCATTATGATTTTTTTTCACTCCAGCTGAGCTAAACCAGAAGGAAATACAGATTAATTGACCTTGTTGTTCAGTGAATTGTACAGGACTTCGCTACCCACTATTTTATGCCACTCACTTCCCTTCATGCATCTTCTAATGTCATGCCCTTTATGTGTATATTCTGTCCAATATATTCCACAAAAAGAAAGGGAAGAGAAAAACAGGGGGCATTGCAAACACAAAACATTAAATACATTGAGCTCCTTACACTTAAAGTTCCAGAGCCAAGCAAATCTTTTACTGTAAATTGGGTGGTTAGAATAAAATGTTCCAATTATTGTAATGAATTACAATCCATTAAGAGCCAACAAATCAATTTATGGGAAAAAAAGTATAACATGCATTGAACAAATAATAGAAACATAAGTTGACAAACTTTTCAACTGATAGAACCCGGAGCAAGCTTCCATTGTGAGAAAGAAAACATCTTAAAAAAAAAAAAAGCCAATATCTCTTAGGAGCATTAAGTCTTATGAAGCCTTTCACATTTTTATATAAATTTTATTTATTTAAATATTATATATTTTATATAAATGCACTGAAATCTCATGTATTCTTAAATCTCATATATTCTTGCATGGTTTGATAACCTTGTGAAATTTCAACTATGAAAACTGCTTCAACTATCTACTTTACCATAATGCTTATGGCTGCTACTCTGCTGAGTCTTTACATAAAATCTAGATCTAAATGTATAACTTTCAGCAACCTTAAAATGACCATATTTTCTTAGGGAAAAAAAATAAAGGACAAAGCTGAAAGAGCTTCATAAGGATTAAACAATGTGTTTATAACTTTGCTTTATAAAAGAACATTGAAGAGCAAAACCAAGAAAATAAGTAATTAAATAATTCTGAAGAACAGTTTTCTGAAATAAAGAACTGTTATTTACAATAAATGCATATGGTTTCTGTGAGGGTGTGGCAGATCATCAGTTAAAGGCACTGAGCTTGTCAGCTGGAAAGCTGACAGCCCAGGTTCAAGACCTGAATGCTGCATGACAAGGTGAGCTCCTGTTCTTGCTCCAGTTCCTGCCCACCTAGCAGTTCGAAAACATACAAATGCAAATAAATAAATAGGTACCATTTCAGTGGGAAGGTAACAGGGTTCCATGGTCCTTGGCATGTAGTCATGCTGGTCACAGGATCACAGAAATCACTCCACTGGTTCTTTTGGCTAAGAAACGGAGGGGAGCACCACTCCCTACATTTGGACATGACTTGACAGGGGAAACCTTCACCTTTAGCTTTGTGGTCATTGTAAATATAAACTACATATAAATAAATATATTAATCTTGGTCTCATAACAGTTTTGTACTAGTTGCTCAATCTGGACACAATGTCAGGGGTGTCAAACTCATGTGGTCATGGCTGCCTCACATGATGTATCAGGATTGTTTTCCCCTTCACTAAATCAGGTGTGGGCATGGCCAACACATGACGCATCTGGCCTGCTGTCCAGGAATTTGACAGCCCTGTCCTAGATGAATATTTAAACATGGAATGCTATTATTTGCACAGAAACCCTAAAGAATGATATATGCAACAAACTTTTAATACATTCAGATCATAAATATAAAGAAATAAAGCATGTTTCCAACATGATGCTGACCTCAGACCCCTTACATCATTCACACAAAAGTAGACTATATGTATAAAAAAGCTCCACATTATTGGGAATACCACACAAGAATCCCAACTCATAGAAAGTCTCTGTTAGCCTATTTTGTTGATAAGCCTATCCCTGGTATGTTATCAACATGAAATCAGCTATTATTCTAAGATCTTTCTCCCAAATGTTGTTGTCAAGCCTAATCTACCACATCTGCTTTGTGTTTTTTAAGTGAAGAACTTTCTATTTGTCTCTGTTAATTTTCATTCTGCTATTTTCATTTCTTTAATCTAAGTTACCAAAATCACTTTAAATTATATTACTACCTTCCAGGATATTAGCTATTCTGTCCAATTCTGTATCATCTCTAAATCCAATAAGCATTCCCTCCACACTTAACTAATCAAAATGTCATGGGTACTTTGTCAAATGCTTTGCTGAAATTAAGATATATGACATCTACAACCACCTCACAATTTACTAAGGGAGTTAGATTATCAAAAAATGAAATAATATTTGTCTAGTGAAGCTAATTCATAACAAATCTATGTTAACATTTAGTAATATGATTATATTGTCTTCACACATATGGTCCTGTTGTGATCTAAAATCCAATAGAAGCTGTTTGAAAATGTTCCAGGGTGCAGCATTTTATGTGCTTCTGTTGCATAAAAAGGATCTTTTTTTGTGTGCATAAACAAGGTATTGTTTAGTATATTGTAGCTCTTTTTGATGACCTTAAAATCCTGAGTATTTCAGATGGAAAAGTCTTGTTTGTTTTTAAAGAAAGCTAAAATATTTTGTCATTATTAACTTGATGCACATAGATGGAAATAGGGATTCTGTACATTAATTAATAATATGTTGCTTCCTCCTTAATTAAAGAAGTAAGCAACTTATTATTTATTAATGTGTAATAGAGTCCCTACTTCTCCCCCTCTCTCTATGTATAAATGTATGTTTATATAGTGCATTATTTGGTCAAAATATGTTTCATCTGCCAAGATTGTTCTTGGAAAGTCCAGTCTGACTTTTATTTTATTTATTTGATTTGATTTATCAATTTCTTACAAGATAATATGTATAAGTATAAACATAATTATGAATATATGGATACATATAAGAAAAATAAAAGAAACAATAGGTTTCTTTAGATAATCATCACATTGTTTTCAAAACTCTTTCAAATCAATAGTTTTATGGTCTATTCTAGAATCTGCACAGATAACAGTATCAAATTGTCTGATATATTTTTCTCTTGGGTTTACTTTTTTTTCCTTCTCTTCTTTCCTTTCGGAAAATTTTCCTTCTCTGATGATTTGGTGGTTCATTTTCTTTCCAGGATTTATCAAAAATATTATATTTTTTTCAAGCTTTTTGAATACCTTGAAGGTGAAATTCATCTAATGTTACAGATTTAAATTTGTTCAATGCCTGCACAAAATCCCTCACCTTGTTTCCAGCTGTTTCAATTTTAAGTATGCACTTTCCTGCTACTCTTTACTTTCTGGTGAAATACATACTTTCCGATTGGAATAGACTGAAACAAAATAGAAGTTGAATAGTTCTGCTATTTTTTTTGTCCTATTAGCTTATTAATTTTCTCATTGAACAAATCACAAACTCTTTTATTTTGAACAGATGCAAAGAGATTATTCTTAGAATCCATACTAAATTTAACTCTGATTTTTAGCTTTCTTGATACCATGTTTATAATTCCATACTAGCTGTATCATCTTTTAATGCCACTTCATTCTCCTTCAATCTCCTATATGAATTAATAAGTATTTTGTGTAACTTATTTATTTGTTTGTTTAAAATATTTATTTATCTGCTCATTTATTACAAACTTTGGGCAGCTCCCAATTAAAAATTAGAATAAGATAAAAACAATATTTTTTCTCATTGAAATGATGTGCAATTGTGTTTTAAGCATCTCCTTCTTAAAGGAATTCCCACCTGTGTAAATCTCCTTTTCTCATTAACTTCTCATAACATAGTAATCTAGTCATTTTGTTAAAGTCAATTTTTGGAACTCCAAGGTACTGTAATTCAGTTTATTTTCTTTAAAATTAGGAACCTAATGATACCTGGTTATTTCCTCCGAATTTTCCTTCTATTTCCTCTTCTTGACTAAGTTGTCACTATTCATTACTACCATATTAACGATAGTCAGTCCCCTCGTGCCTTCTACTCTATCACTAACAAACTTGCCAGTTAGGCAAATCAGGAATTTCCTGAAAATGCTAAGCTTATCAAATTTTCTCTCTTAGTGGACATGGGCTAATCAGAGTCCCCTATCACTATTACTTTATTTAAATCACTACTACTTTATTAAAATCTCTGTTCTTGTTTTGAAAAGCATTACCCATATGTCTTCCTTGTTTAGGGCGTGCAATAGTAGATAAAAACAATGTATAATTTTATTTGTTTATTCTAGAACTTAGCTCAGATGTTCTGTATATTATCGCAAAAGTCATTAATTGGGAATTTTAATCAGTTGTTGCTCCTTTTAATTTACAGTCCAATCATTTTTATCTTTTGGTTTCTTTTGTCTCTTTTGATTGAATTGCATACCTTAATTACTATATTCATTGAAATATAGCAAAATAGCAATATAGGATTCATTGGAATCATCCTACCAAATCTCTGTTACACTGATTAAATCATATTTTCTTTCTTCTGCTAAAACTTTGGAATTACCTTGCTAATTTTGCATACTCTGAATTTCACTGTATAAAGAAATAATTAATTTTATAAGCTGAATTTTTAATCTTTAGTTTCTTCAAAAATGTTGTAAAACTTGATTGTTTTTCTTCTCTTTTTCTTTGTTTCTTCTCACAAAATTCTTCAAAACTTTAACAAGATTATTTTGTAAATCCAGTGTAGGAAAATTATCCACGTCACCTTCTTGCTTTGTTATTTGAATATCCTTTTAGCTATTAAGGTGTCAGCTGGTTTCTTTTGCATACCAGTACAATATCTTTTATCACCTCATTTTTGTAGCCTGTCATTTTTAAATTTACTTTCAAGTCAGTATTGATCTTGCCAGGTAGAACATGTTTCTCTTTTATAATATCTTTTAAAAACAATCTACCTATTGAGGCATTTTTCCATGGTAAGAATTCTTTATAATCAATACCCAAATCTTGTTTCAAATTTATCTGAACCCTTAGTCCATTTGTACCTTTCTTTCAAAAATAGTAACTTTTATTAAAAGTTTAGTAACCTTTATTGAAAGTTACAATTAAAGAGGTAAAAACTAATATGAACTAAAAAAATAAGAGAATAAAAAATAGAAATAGAAAGTATTGAAATGAACAAGGAAAGATGAGAAAGAAAAATAAAATTATAAAGAAAAAGAAAAGAAATATAAAAATAAATTACTTCCCCTTCATCACGCATAAAAAAATTAGCAACTTTTCACCTTCTCTTAAAATATAAGTGATTTCCTCTTTCTATATCTCTTTTCTTATCTTGTCAGCCTTCACAGGTACTCCAGAAAGAAAACATGGCCAGATGAACTAATTCTATTTTATTGTAAGACTACATTAACAAAATCTCAAGTCTAAAAGTACAAATTTCTTTTACCATCCTAATAAATTATAATAAGTTTATATGAACATTTCTCCCTACCCCATTCCTACACACCATTATTTATACAGGTATGTCTATAAAGAAAGCCTTAAAACTTCATCACTCAGTCCTGATCAGCAAATGTTCAAGCTCCTTGAATTATCATCTTTAGTTCCTTCCTTGCCTCCAGTGTCCAACCTTCAAAGCCTTATCTTATCAGGGGTTTTTTAAAGAAAATTCAAAACAAAAACATTTTCCCATGGAAAGGATTTCTCTTATTAATTCCAAAATCTTTTTTTCAAATCCATCTGGCCCCTTAGTCCATTTATAACTTTCCAAATCTAATGACCTCTCGCTGTTTATTGCAACCCTACCCCCATACATTTATTCTGCTGCATCTTAGGGAAATAGTTTTTGAAGTATATCATTTCCTGAAAGTGTCTAGAGACTAAACATTTAGAAAACCCTAACTCAGCTGTATTTTCAAATTCCTTGAGGGTGATTTAAGAACCACTCTCTTAAGAGAGAGTATGCAGAAGCTGCTGCATTAGTAATAAAATGAAAAATTTGAGCTAAGCAAATTAAATGTTAATTGTGAATTAACATTTTATTACTGGTCAGTGACTATAATAAAAAAATATTCAAATATTAAGCTAATCTCATATGAATATGAAGTTTAAAATGTGTGGTATTCATAATAATTAGACTCTTAATTATAATTTAAGAATTTTTATAATTCAATATTTTCATTTTCATGAAAATGATTTTTTCATTTATGATTCTCATTTTCTTCAAAGAGAATAAGCCAT
The DNA here is from genome assembly GCA_023653725.1 of Bungarus multicinctus. Classification (NCBI taxonomy): domain Eukaryota; kingdom Metazoa; phylum Chordata; class Lepidosauria; order Squamata; family Elapidae; genus Bungarus; species Bungarus multicinctus. The sequence goes on from CM042848.1 coordinate 44,284,990, forward strand.
ATGTCATAATGTGTATAGAATGTAATAAATGCTTATACATTTTCCTTAATGTTGCCAAAGAAATTGAATATCAGTGATTTAAAAAATCTTAAAAGCTTCTACTTTGCCAATTATTTTTGAGAGTAATTTCATAAATCTTGTTTTTTTATGAACATATATGCAGGGTTTGTTAATTGCATAGTACAGTATAGGTTAAATTGCTTTATATTCTATGATTTTTTGGAGGGGAGGGGATTCTGCCACAATTAAGCTTTCAAAGTATAACAATGTAGCAGTCTCTTTCAGCCATACAATCTCCAGACATACTAAGTTTCTAGAATTCATAGCAAATATGATTGTAGGTATAGGTAGCAGACTCATAGGTTGTAAAGAAAACCATCTACAGTGGAACTGGTGGCAAAGACTTCTCTGTTACTAGGCTTGTGTTTACTTAGCTGAATTACCAGAACATTTTGTTCCAGTTTTCATAATTGCTATAGAACGTTCTGCATGCACATATGTTCCAGGACCCCACCATCTAAATGAAGTTCTCCAATATGTTACTTGGGGCATTCGCCTCAAAAAAAATGGAAGCAAAATAAAGCGCCTGTAGGACAGACAAGGAATAATGGATGGAAATTGAACAAGGAAAGATTCAACCTGGAAATAAGGAGAAACTTTCTGACAGTGAGAACAATCAACTAATGGAACAGCTTGCCCTCGGAAGTTGTGGGAGCATCATCGCTTGAGACTTTCAAGAAGAGATTGGACTGCCATCTGTCAGAAATGGTGTAGGGTCTCCCGCTTGGGCGGGGGGTTGGACTAGATGACCTACAAGGTCCCTTCCAACTCTGGTTATTTATTATCTGTGCAATCAGGCTATAAAATGCCACTCTTTTTAAATGTGTTTCCCGCAGATTGCATGCATATTCAAATGAACAGAGCTTCATTCTCCAAGTCACCATTTTGAACCCAGTATCTTCTGCTTCACATGCCGTGATGTCATCCAATGGATAAAATATACCTAAATTTTGTCTTTATACAATAACATTTTTAATAACCTTATTTTTTAAAGATTATTTATCACTTTATTTTTTCCTCCAATACATAACAAAATAGCATGAAAAATTAACATGTAAAGAATGTAGTTTATTATAGCTTTATTACCACAAATGGTAATATCGGAAATATTTTTATATTTTATTTATAATTTTGTGTTTTAAAAGTCTGTCTGACAGTACAAGACTACAAAATCAAATACTTCCTTAGCTGAAGGGTTATTTGAAATGTAATTTAGGACCAGAAATTTAAAAAGGTATAAAGGGTAGACAACTTGCACATTAAAAATATCCTACAGATAATAAAGTTTTGGTTTTTAAAGGTTTGTAGGAATACCTATTGACCATAAGTTAAGGTTATGTTTAAAAATCTCAAATAAGGCATCTTATATAATCATTACAAAACGAAGCAATGCTTTATGATAAATATTAAGACTATTTCAGTCACTGATGCTGATGTTACTAACTCATTTATTAAATTCCATCAAGACTGCACTGAATTGACGTTTATTCCTAAGACATTTAATTCAAAATAAATGAAAATTAAAAACACAAATATGTAAATTGCATCATGTATAAGACCATGTGAATGTCAGTGGATTTAAGAACTCCTGTTTCCTTTAGCTTCAACTCTTCTTTAAACTTATCTTTGCGGAAGAGACAACATGTTCATATTTCATTATTTTAACAACCTCATAAATACATTTGGAGAAATGATAGACCCAAAAATGGAGTTCCATGTATGAGTCATTATCCTAGATGCCTTATATTATGTATGTACCCAATAAATATAGAAATATACTCAAGCATTCTTGTCTAAGTTTGGGTCAACATCCAATATTTATTTCATGGAAATATCTTCCTTCTGTGAATGCTGTAATATACAGAATTGCTGTTAATTCATATATAGCGAAATATATTAATTGTTTTAGAGGAATTGTTTACAAGATAAATAATACATAGAATCAGGGTTTCAGTTTTTGAAAAACATATAACAACATTAATTACAAGCATATAAATTACTTTTAAGATTATCCTTATAGAAATAAAATCAAGGATATTAAAGATCTTTGACAAGATCTTTGACAGAACAATACTACTTACACATTTTTGTTAGTCTTTTAAAAATAATTGTTTATTTTGTCCATTTTAAATTTTCTGAAATCGTATCTTGTTAAGCTTTTTGCCAAATATTTTTTTGTCTTTAAATATTTTGTTTTAGTTTTGTAATCCAGAAAAAATGAAACTCATGAAGAGGAATCTTATATTGCTCTAAAAGAATATGTGTCTTAATTTGTAAAATAATTAATTCCAAAAGTGAATATGAAATTATACCCAGTTGGACTTATTGTCCATAAAGGCTATATTGTGGCTGTGAGTACAGATGGAATTCCTCCAGTTTACACACAAGGAACGGCTGCCTGTAGAACAAGTGGGTAATCTCAGGATCTCTCCTTTATCTGGAGAGATTTTAATGTACAGTGTTGGCCTTCCACATGCGATCTATGCTGCAATGCTGTCTGTAATTTTGGACAAGTCCTCTATAGACATCACCAAATAGCCCTAATTATTTTTTTAATGAAAATGTATATAGTTAAATCAGACAAGAGAACCATACCCTATCTGAAACGTTAGAACAATTAATCAGTGGGGCAATTTGCCTCCAGAAGTTATAAATGCTCCAATTCTGGAAGTTTTTAAGAAGAGATTGGATAATTATTTGTCTGAAATGGTACAGGATTTCCTGCCTAAACAAAGGATTGGGCTAGAAGACCTCCAAGGTCCCAACTCTGTTAGTCTATTCTATTCTAAGTATTTTTTCTTACAACTAATGAATACAGACAATTGATAGTATTTATACAACAAAATATAAGTATAACATGAGCAGATTTAGGTGCCTGACTGTAATAGATGTGATGTTTAGCTGTAATTATACTATTAAAAGCACAGGAAGATAAAGGGGATGAAGGGGGTGATTTTGTATTTATATTTTCTTTGTTTGAGATGTTTTTACTTGTTCGGTATACTTTCACTTTTGGAATTTGAACATAGTAATAAATTGAAGAAGCATTATTGGATGGGGGGAGAGATTCTCTGGAACAGCCTATAGAGAAAGCAATTTTAATAAATAATAATTTCATTAGATTTATTGCAGAAAATGTTTGATCAATTTGGCAGTATATTGGCTGAGTCATTTGAGAGTAAATTGAGAGCTTTTGATAAAAAGAATAGATGAAAAACTTGCTAAGATGAAAGAGAAGATGAAAGAAGTTTAAAAAATTGAAAATTCTATAAAATGTTAATGATAATTGGAGAAAGAACTAGGTAATTTGGCTCTACTTCAATTGAGAAAGAGGAATTCTCTTTGAGATTTAAAGCATTCCAGAGGCATTTGATGAAAACCTCACAGAAAAACTTATATAAGCTTTGGTCATTTGCGGGGGGGATTTGGAAGAAGAGAATAAAGTGATAGAGTTAGGTAAACTTTACATAATAAATTCACAATTTGCAAGAACAATAAATGTTCTAAAGGTTATTTGGTGCATTTTGTGAGGAAAAAAGTGAGGGATAAAATTTTGCAACAGAATTTTAATGCAAGATTTAACATTTTTTCTTGACTGAAAAAATAAAGCAGAAAAAGATCCCATTTCGCAGAAGGAAATTAGATGTTGTGATTAAACAGCAGGAATTTCCACTGAATTCTGGAAGAGAAGCAATGGAGAAACATCAGAGGAAGCTACACAGAGATTACAACAAATGCAAACTGAATTTGGAAGGGATGATTCTGAATTAGTTGCTACAGGTATTGATTTTTCTATATTTTTGCCTGTTTATTCATTATAACAAGATAAGAATTGGTAGCAGAATGATATAGTTGTCAATTGTTCTCTTATTTACATTTATTAGAAATATTTAAAAGTAGACAAAAGAACTTATGGTTATGAATATTGTAAGACTGTGTTTGAAACAGAATTGTATACAAATGATGAACATATAATTGTTAAACTTTTATTGAAATTTGAAAAAGAAGAACAAGTATGCTAAAATAGGGTAGACTTTTTGGTTATAATATGCAGATGAAACAATGGGAAATTATTTGGCAGAAAGATTGAAATTTACACTGTATTATAATCCTAAAGAGGATTTCTATAAAAAGTTGATAAATTGGAAAAACTGTCTATAATGTATTAAGATATTTCAAATTTATATTGGAAACATGAACAGCAAGAGAGACATTTTATCATGCTTGGTGAACATCTAATGATAGTCTGAAAGTTTTGGATGCAAATACACGAATTATTTCAGATTATTTTTTAAAGATTAATATACAAGATTGATATACAATTGGGACCAGAATCCATAATCTTTCTTTTGGGAATGATTGATAAATAGTTTGAAAAAAGTTATAGAACTTTGTTTTTAAATACTGCTGTGATATTGCTATATGCACAATGGTGGAAAGATTCAAGATTACCCACAATTGATGGATGGAGAGCAAAGATGATGAAACTTATGGAGAAGGCTAATTGGCTAATCTAATCTTTGATCAGAGAATAGACATTATCTACATTTATTGGTAACTGGAAACCTCTTATAGACTTTTTGTGCAAAAAAAGAAAAGGATGAACATTTGTTATGTAGTTTCAATAAATTAGGAAAAAAACAACTATAGAAAAATATGAAAGCTATAACTATAGAGCAGGGGTGTCAAACTTGTGCCCCACAAGCTGGATGTATCATGTGCTGGCCCTGCCCCCACCTGGTTTAGCAAAGGGGGAAAAAGTCCCAATATATCACATGATGATGCCATGATGATGCGAGTTTGACATCCCTGCTGTAGAGTAAGAGGTACATTTCTATTTATAATTTCATTAAAAACTGCTTTATATTTTCTTTCTTTTTCCTCAACTTTTTTCTTTGTCTCATTTTTTTCTTCTCTATGTTGGTTTCTGTTAGTTTTTATCTTTATTAAAATCTTAATAAAATTGTATTCAAAATACATCCTAGGGAATTGCTTGTAATAACAACAGAATAACAGAGTTTGAAGGGACCTTATCTAGTCTAACCCTCCTTCCCCAAGCAGGAAACCCTACACCATTTCTGACAGATGGCAGTCCAGTCTCTTCTTGAAAGCTTCCAATAGTGAAGCTCCCACAACTTCTGAAGGCAAACTGTTTCATTGATTAATTGTTCTATCAGAAAATTTCTTCTTATTTCTAGGTTAAATCTCTCCTTGATCAGTTTCCATCCATTATTTCTTGTCTGGCCTTCAAGTGTTTTGGTTGACTCCCTACTCTCTATGAGAGCCCTTCAAATATTGGAAGACTGCTATCATGTCTCCCCTGGTCCTCTCTTCACTAGACTAGCCATGCCCAGTTCCTGTAACCGTTCTTCATATGTTTTAGTCTCCAGTCCCCTAATCCTCTTGGTTGCTCTTCTCTGTACTTTTTTCCTAGAGTCTCAACATCTTTTTTATAGTGGGGTGACCAAAACAGGATGCAGGATTCTAGGTGTGGACTTATTAAGGCTTTATAGAGTGGTATTAGCACAAGTTAAAAAGTTGGTTTGCCCTTTTAGGATATGATAATTCTATTGTAATTTAAAAAAAAAAAAAAGGAATTGCAGTGAGTTCACTTATGATTGATAATTGCAGTTATTCTTAGTATTTGTGTTTGTTCCATGCTATGATATTACCAGGTTTAAAATTTGACATAGTAATACCTGAATACTTTCAGAAAAGTTCTGTCCATGATTGCTGAAATGCCAACAAAATGTTCAAGAATTCATAACTATCCTATTAATCTTATTTCTATCACATTTCCCCTTTAAACTCTTGCATATTACAATAGTCAAGAACATTAGCATGAAAAAAGGTAAAGCAGAATGCACCTTCTTACTAAAAACAAACTTTAATAAATCTGGCAAGACTCAAAAATCCTATGTATTCAATTTTTCAATATTCTGTTAATAACATTCTATAAACTTAGGATCAAATTTAGAAATAAGCTTTTATGTCATTTATACAGAAAATAATATAGTGCTCAATTACCCATGGGAATCTTTATAAAAGGCACAAAAATAAATTGATTCTAGGATTATCAGGTAAAAATCTATTTTATTCTGCAGCTTTCATCAATACAATGCATAAATCATTAAAATAATATATATGTTGTAAAACCTGGCTCAGACAATGGTAAAAGCATTATTGTCTTGATTAAGTAACACATGAAAAAAAAAATGCTAGCAAGGCCCACCTCATCCATATCTTGATTGTTGATGAAAGAGCTGATCAGGCTTGTTTTACTTCTAAAGTGGCAAAATCATAAGCCTCCTAACAGACAGGAAGCAGCAGGTGAAGCTAGGCAAAATCACATCTGATATCTGTACAATCAGCACAGCCCCCCCCCCCCCCCAAGGCTGTGTGCTATCTCCACTTCTCTTCTCCCTATATACCAATGAGTGCATCTCAAATGATCCCTCTGTTAAAATACTGAAGTTTGCTGATGACACAACAGTTATTGGTCTCATTCAAGACAATGAATCTGCATACAGACAGGAGGTTATACAACTTGCCTCGTGGTGTAACCGGAACAATCTGGAACTGAACACACTCCGTAGAAATGATGGCAGACTTTAGAAGAAACCCTCCCATACTACCACATCTTACAATACTGGACAACATAGTATCAACAGTAGAGAGCTTCAAATTTCTAGGTTCTACTATATCACATGACCTAAAATGGACACCTAACATCAAAAACGTCATCAAAAAAGCACAACAAAGAATGTTCTTTCTGAGCCAACTAAGAAAGCTCAAAGTGCCCAAGGAGCTGCTGATCCAGTTCTACAGAGGAATTATTGAGTCTATCATCTGCACCTCTATAACTGTCTGGTTTGGTTCTGTAACCCAACAGGACAGACACAGACTTCAGAGGATAATTAGGATTGCAGAAAAAACAATTACCACCCACCTGCCTTCAATCGAGGACCTGTATACTGCATGAGTCAAAAAGAGGGCTGTGAAAATATTTACAGACCCCTCACATCCTGGACATAAACTGTTTCAACTCCTTCCCTCAAAACGACACTATAGAGCACTGCACACCAGAACAACTAGACACAAGAACAGTTTTTTCCCGAAAGCCATCACTCTGCTAAACAAATAATTCCCTCAACATTGTTCAACTATTTACAAAGTATACACTACTATTACTGTCAATCTTCTCATCACTCCTTATCACCCATCCCCTCCCACTTGTGACTGTAACTTTGTTGCTTGTACCCTCTGTTTCCTAGTATGATTTGATGTTGATTGTACCCTATGACTATCATTAAGCGTTGTACATTATGATTCTTGATTCTTAACGAATGTTCCTTCTTTATGTATACTGAGAGTATTTACACCAAGACAAATTCCTTGTGTGTCCAATCACACTTGGTCAATAAAGTATTCTAAATAATCTAAAATCTTTGGAAATCTTTGGAAATCTTTTCCACCCCTCATTTCTGAAGTGGCTAAGCTGCATTGTCTTTGGAAACCATTCACAAAAAAAGCAGTAAAATGGACAACTAGAAGGGATTATGATTTGTTTCCTCAATAGTCTGTGCTGAAAAAAAGGTTACATTTTAATTTATCTAGTTGTATATAACAAAAGCCAAATCAGTTCTTTCCTCATTTATTTTTGGACTTTTCAGAAAACAGTTCCCAAATCCATATTTTGATGTTAGTCACCTTTAAGAATGACCAGCAGTACTAGCACTATAGCTGCATACTTAATGTGCCCATCTGGGAATTAAAATGAAATTTCAGATTGCATGATTTAATGTTCCCTTATCTTTCATTAGTAAATTAATATTGTTAATCTGTCCTTATTCTTATAAGCAACCATAGCAAATATGCAATCTCAGCATTTCTCCACTTCATGTCTTCCAGTTGAGTTGGGCTTTAGCTAATCAGCACTAGTTTCTTAAACATTATATAAAACCAGGACTTTGAGCAATTTGAATTAGTTGTATACTGTGTTTTAATAATTTAGATTCATTTTTGTGGGTAAAAGAAAAATAAGGTACACATTTTCCCTTTATTAAAATATAAACAAAAACAATAGTACATGTTGCAAATATAAATATGTATGATTGCTTTCAAACAGCATTGCTGGCAAGGGTTCATATAAACCTATAAATAACCAAATTACTAAAAGGACACAATCTAAACCAGGGTGCATAGGAGGATTTTTTTCCCCATTTTTTGTTTTGTTTTGTTTGTTTTCTCCAGTCTACAAATGGCTCTAGCTTACTTGTTTGTTTGTTTTTTCTTTACCTCTTTCTCATAATTTATTTCTAACATTCACTTGAACCAGACAGCTACAGAAAAGAGCTATAGTAAAAAATTATGAAATCTCTGCAAAGTTATAGTATTTCTACTCTTGTGTTCTTGATTAACACCTCTGCATGATATCAGGGTGCTTTTAAGAGCATGTGAATGTCTTCTTGATAAAAAGATCAAATCAACAAGTAAAAATGAGGAAGGTGATGTTTTTATAGGTTAAAAATTTATAGTGTTTATACATCTCCTTAAACATTAATATAGATTGTGCTGTCTTTGAGTCTGAAATCTTGTAGCAAATTCATTCTCATAGTAAGTGGTTAGTAAGCTGGCAAATATAAAATAAATGAAAGATGCTGGCATAAAATAACATTCCACAAAATATAGGTAAACTGGAATCTGCCCCTGACTCTGATTTGCGATCACATAAAGGTTAAGTGGATCATCTGACAGAAGAAAATATATAAGCCAGGAACTCATGGCTGTGAATGTGAAGTGCTATTATGAGTCAACGTGCCCAGTAAATGCTGCAGTCTGGCAAAAATATAGCAAATAAAACCAGGATATTTTATGAGACAAAATAAAATGCAGTATCCAGATATTCTATCCAATGGTCATCAATTAATATCTAAGTTGATGTCTGAGAAAATTCTATGCATTCCCAAAGACAGAAAAATAAGAGCATCATAAAATGAAAGAAGATAATTGGAATTAAAAGGCAGGCCAAAGAATAAATATAATATACATGCTTTATTTAGTAGGTTCCATTTGCAAAATGTCTGTCTTATAATTACTACTGATTTCATAGTCTTCTTTACAGGAATTGTGAAGAGCTTCCTACATTCTCTCATTTCCACTTAATAACTTTGTGAGTAATGTTAAGGTACAAATCAGGATTGGCTTCCCTGAAATCTAGATCTATTATTCAGTGTTCCGATATTCTTCCTTCGCTATAAGATAAACAAACAAGTCTTCTTTTGTGTGACTTTTTAAACATTTTCTTGGCTGAAGATCAATGTGAAAGAAACTACAATCAGCCATTACTTGATCTGATAAGCCCATATCAGCTGTTTTGAATTAATTTCCAGATCTACATATGTCCTAACTGCATAGCTAGTGACAAACAACATACATACTGGCACCAATATCAGACTGTTAAGCATCGAGCTGTGAGTTTGCCTCATAACATAACTGCATGCAAGTTGTAATTTTTCCTTCGTGATGGCTTGCTGTAGATGCCTATTCCTAAGTGTGTATTTGTTGAAACAGAAATACTTCATAGATGTTCAGAACCCAACAGGTTATTAAGGAAGCGCCACTGAAATAGTTCTGATGTTACTCTATGGGTGTGAAATGCAACCATAATAGCCTCCCAGCTGAATTTCATTAATAATACAATGAAACCATTTGTGACATTTACTATAACATGCATAATGCAAGATATGAAAAGATGCCTCTCTTAGGTGTGCAACTTTTTAATGTAATCTTGAAAGCTAAGAGGAGGGAGCTGAAATAATTACAGCTCATTTCCATAATGAATGCTGCCTCAAAGATAATTAAAAGAAAAACATTTAGAATTTACACTGTCCAAATTAATTACAGTGACTCAAATGGTTTGTTAGAAAGAAATGGTCAAGTATTTTAGAAGATCACATTACGGCAGTCGCCAGGGGGGCCTTTTGTCAGATTCGTCTGATTTACCAGTTGCGGCCCTTTCTGGATCTGGACGCACTTCGCACAGTCACTTCCGCCCTCGTCATCTCCCGCTTGGATTATTGCAACACTCTCTACATGGGGCTCCCCTTGAAGAGTGTCCGGAGGCTGCAGTTGGTCCAGAATGTGGCCGCACGGGTGATCTTGGGAGCCCCTCGGAGCTCCCATGTAACACTGCTTCTCCGCGGGCTGCATTGGCTTCCTGTGGCCTTCCGGATCTGATTCAAGGTGGTATTGATCGTTTTCAAAGCGCTCCATGGCTTGGGACCTGGGTATTTACGGGACCGCCTGCTGCCATCAACAGCCTCCCGCTGCCCAGTGCGCTCCCACAGGGTTGGCCTCCTCAGGGTTCTGCCGCCTGATCGTTGCCGGTTGGCGGCCCCGAGGGTGCGGGCCTTCTCTGTGGGGGGCCCCTCCCTGTGGAATGATTTGCCCCCGGAGATATGGGCCATTACCGACATTCAGACCTTCCAGCGCGCAGTAAAGACCCTGTTCTTTCAACAGGCCGGCCTGGCCCAGTAACGGTGTTCTGGGGTTTTAATTAACTAGGTTTTTAAATTTAAAAAAAAATTCTAAATTTTAAATCTATTAGTTTTATATTTTAAATTGTATTTCGGCCTTGATTTAATTGTTTAATCTGTTTTTAATTGTATATATTGTCTGTTTTTAGTTGGCTGTGCACCGCCCCGAGTCCCTTTTTGGGAGAGGGGGCGGTATAGAAATTCAATAAATAAATAAATAAATAAATAAATAAATAAATAAATAAATAAGTATAACTGACTTTCCCTTAGCTTTATGAATATAATCTCACTTGGGAAAATGAAAACAAAAGAGCAGTAACAATAAAGGAGGTAGCAGATATGTAAACAATTTGAATTACATTGATAAATTATGTATATGTGTGTGTATACATACATACATATACACACATGCATACATACATGGATATATAGTGAAGACATTATGAAGTCATTCAGATGGGAGAAATAACAGAATAACAGAATTGGAAGGGATCTTTGAGGTCTTGGTCTAACCCTCTGCTCAAGCAGGAAGCATCATACTGTTTGAGATAAATGGTCATCCAATCTCTTCTTCAAAACTTCCAGTGCTGAAGCAACCACAACTTTTGAAGGCACGTTATTCCACTGATTAATAGTTCTAACTGTCAGAAAATTTCTCCTTATTTCTAGGTTGGTTCTCTGCTTGATTAGTTTCCATTAATTGCTTCTTGTCCTGCCTTCAATTGCTCCCGAGAACCCCCCTCCCCTTCTTGTGACAACCCTTTATATATTGAAACACTGTTATCATGTCACCCCTATTCCTTTTTTTTTATTAAATTGGACATACCCAATTCCTGCAACCAGTTCCCTAATCATCTTTGTTGTTGTTGTTTTTTAGAGTCTCACTCTCAACATCTTTTTTTATATCATGGCAACCAAAACTGGATGCCATATTCCAAGTGTGATTTTACTCAAGCATCATAAAGTGATAGTAACACTTCACACAATCTATTAGTACCACTTTATAATGCCTTAGTAAGACCACACTTGGAAAATAGCATCTAGTTTTGGTGGTGTTGTGGGGCTACATGGTAATAAAAAAATGGAAAATAGTTAAGTCTGATGAGATGGAACTGTCAATGGGCCACATAGCAGACATACAGAAGTAACTTGGTATCCCACAGTCACATGGGAACCATGAGGAGGAGGAGGCAAAGAGGCAAAGAGGTCAGCAATATATAAGTACCACCAAAGGATTAAGTAGATCTTAAAGAGCCAGATCAATGGAAACAACAAGATCAATGTCATTGTATGCTTTGCCAGTCATCATATACCCTCTGGTTTAATGAGTTGGCCAAAGGAGAATATGGAGGCTGCTGATATGAAGACCTAGAAGCTTCTCACAATGTATGGTGGTTTCTACCCCAGAGACTTTCCACCAGTTGGAAAGAGGAAGTGCCATAATGTAATGTGTGGATGACCTTGGGGAATGAAGAGAAGATACTGTACACTACCTAGAAACGTCTTGATAAGAGAGATAGTACCCCTCAATGGATTAATGATCAGAGAAAGAAAATTGGGAAGGACCTGTTCCAGAGGTGATATTCAGCAGATTCTGACCAGTTCTGGAGAACCAATAACAAAAATTTTGAGTAATTCAGAGAACCGGCAAATACCACCTCTGACTACCACCCCATCTATTCTCTGCCTCCTGAGTCCCAGCTGATTAGCTGGGTCTTCTTTTGTTGCCCTTCACAGGAGAACAGAACTGGAAATCAGGTTAGTGAGGTGGGGAAGGAATAGGATTTTGCAGTAATCTTCCCCCAGGAGTGGGGAGAGAATGGAGATTTTACCATATTCTTCACCTGGAGTGGGGTGAGAATGGAGATTTTACAGTACCCTTCCCCTGGAGTGCGTTGGGAATGGAGATTTTACAGTATCCTTCCCCTGCCATGCCCACCAAGCAACGCCACACCACATCCTACCAAGCCATGCCCACAGAACCTGTAGTAAAAAAATTATGAATCCCACCACTGACGTGTTCTAATTGTTTAGGTAGTTAAAAGTGACAGTGAGAAGTTTGTACCTTCAGCACTTGCAAGGCTCTGTTATTGCTGCCTTACAATAAGGTAGAATTAGTTTATCTAGTTGTTTTTCCTATCTGGTTTAACCTGGGAGCGCTGACATCCAGCAAAACAAGACTCTCCATGGGATGTGCCAGCATCAACAGATGGTTGAGGTGGCTGACATTGGGAAATTCTACAGTAGCAAGAAAAGGTGAATTAAAAGACAGCACTGAGATACTGATCATACTAACAAAGAACAAAAACAAAAAACAGGTAGATAAAGAGGAAGAGGAATTTCACTTTTCAACCCGACAACACACACCTCCAAATCAACAAAAAAATGGCTTCATCAGAAGGAAATTGTTGTAGAGCGGCAGTAATCACTTGAGGCAGACAACCAAGACAAAAGGTTCAGCTCTAACTTTATTTAAAAATAAAGAGTTACCACTACTGTCGCTCTAACATGGCAGCCTGCTGGAGCAGCAACAGCTGATGCTGTTTGACAGCTCCTTTTATAGCCGGCTGTCAAACGGCATCAACCAATGGAAGAGGTCCGTGCTTCCCGTTTAAAGCATGGACCTGAGTGGAAACTGCAGTCAATACACAACACTCCTCCCTCCCAGAGAGGAGCATGCGTAGTCCTGTAAATATGTTGGGCGCCTGCGCAGTCGTCCTGATCTTCTTAGTTCGGCTGAAAATGGCGCCGGGCTGCTGCCTTCTGCTTGCTGCATGGCTTTCATCGGTGGTGAGGCTGCAGGAACGTCAGGAACTTGGTCAGGACCCTGGTCAGCTTCTTCCCCAGGTAGGCTGTCATCACCAGTGGGCTGGAGGCTAGCTTCTTCGGGTAGGAGTAGCTTTTTTGCATCAGGACCATCTAGATGACCTCTGGGTATAATGCTCCAATGCCTCCTCAGGTGGTCCACATGGCGGCACCAAACATGCCCATTAGGTAGCTGGATTCTATAAGACTTAGGACCAGTTACTGCCACCACACAACCAGGTAACCACAATGGGTGCCCAGCGAAGTTCCTGACATATACTTTGTCTTTACTAGGAACCCTCTGTCTTGGCTGTTAGACCCAAGGGGAAGCACTGGGGCATAATTTGGGTGAAGCCTGTCAAGAGTGGTTCTCAAACGGCGCCCCAGCTGGTGACCTATTTGTGGAGGCACAGGGTGTTGTATGTTGGCTCAGAAGGTATTGAGCCAGTCTAGAATGCCAGTTAATGGATCCCAATCTCTGTAGTACCTCCTTAACAGATCTGACTGCCCCCTCAGCCAGACCATTACTTGCAGGGTGAAATGGGGCTACTAATATGTGTCTGATGCCCAGGTTGGCTAGGAAGATCTCAAATTCGCATGAGGTAAATTGGGGGCCATTGTCGGATACAATGGAGTCAGGTAGGCCATGTGTGGCAAACATCCTGATCAATGCTTTATTAACTACTTCAGTGGCTGTGGTGTGCATTAAGGTCAGTTCCACCCACTTTGAAAATGAATCTACTACCACTAGGAATGTACGCCGTGGAAAGGGCCAGCCAAATCTATATGAATTTGGGACCACGGGCTTCCGGCCTCTTCCCAGGTCCTAGGGGTGGCTGCTGGAGGGGATAGTCTGGTGACCTGGCATGCCTGACATGAATTGACCCAGCTAGAGATTTGGGCATCCATACTAAGCCACCATACGTAGCTGCGAGCGAGGGCCTTCATCCTAACTATGCCTGGATGACCCTCATGAAGCACCTTTAAGACTGAGGTTTGTAGCTTGGGGGAGATCTCTACCCTGGTTCCCCACAGTAGACAGCCTTGCAATGAGGAAAGTTCCTGTTGGCGTAGTTTGTAGGGTAGGAATTCTGATGGATAAGGGGTTGCAGGCCACCCCCTCCCTACCCAGTCAAGGACTTGGAAAATTACCTTGTCCTTGGCCGAGTGGGCAGCGATGTCAGAAGCGGTGACAGGCAGCTTGAGCTCTTCAATCAGGAAAACGGCATTTGTGGGTGCAGGATCCTCAACTGGAACTGGCAGGGGACAACGACTGAGGGCATCTGCATGGCCAAGCGTTTTTCCAGAGCGGTGGACCAGTGTATAGGAATATGCAGCCAGAAAAACGGTCCACCTGGTCATCCTTGGGGATAAAATCTGGGGAGTTTGTTTAGTGCCAGACAAAATTCCTAACAGAGGCTTGTGATCTATTATCAGTTCAAAATGATGACCATAGAGAAACTCATGGAATTTCTTTACTGAAGCAACTGCAGCCAAGGCCTCCTTGTCAATTTGACTATAGTTGCATTCAGTGGAGGATAATGTCCTTGAAAAAAAGGCAATAGGTGCTTCTGCACCATTTGGCTGTCTGTGACTCAGAACAGCCCCTATTCCAAAAGGGGAAGCATCTGCAGCTAGTACCAGTGGCAAATCCTTGTTGAATTGTATTAAAACAGAGTTGTACGTGAGCAGCGATATGACTTCCTTGAAAGCAAGGGTTTCTTTAGGGTCCCAGTGCCATGGTGTCTGCTTGTCTAGGAGCCTCTGAAGAGGCTCTGCAATTGAAGTTTTATGGGGCAGGAATGAAGCATTGAAATTCAGAAGTCCCAGAAAAGCTTGGAGCTCAGTCTTATTAGTAGGAGTGGGAGCTTCATGAATGGCCTTTACTTTAGATTCTGTTGGGTGAATACCCGAGGCGTCAATTTTGTAACCTAAAAACTCCACTTGTGGAGTGGCAATGGTGCATTTTTCTCTTTTTAATTTAAGACCTGACTTTTTAAAACGTTCAAGGACACTTCTGACTCTCTGTAGCAATTGAGTTTGATTGTTGGCAGATATAAGAATGTCATCGAAATATGGTACAACGCCTGGTAACCCTTGCAGAATCCTTTCCATTAGAGACTGGAAAATTCCAGGGGCTACACTAACTCCAAATTGTAGGTGTGTACATTTAAAAGCGCCTCTGCGTGTCACTATGGTTTGCAGTTCTTTTATTTATTTATTTATTTATAACATTTATATACCGCCCTTCTCCCTAGGGACTTAGGGCGGTGTACAGCCGAATCAGACCCAGAACAATACAAAAGTTAAAAAGAAATTAAATAATGGCTGTTTAGGTTAAGACAACCCTCCCCCAAAAATTAAAACCCGAGTTAAAACCGAATTAAGGAGACAATTAAAACTATCTCAGCCCAGGCCAGCCTGCTCAAAGAGCCAGGTCTTCAACGCGCGCCTGAAGGCCCTCAGGTCCGTGCTGGTGCGTATCTCAGGTGGCAGAGTATTCCAGAGGGCAGGGGCCCCCACAGAGAAGGCCCTACTCCTAGGGGCCGCCAGACGACACATAGAGGCTGACGGCACCCGGAGAAGGCCCTCCCTGTGGGAACGCACCGGTCTGCTGGAGATCACCGGCAGAATGCGGTCCTGCAGATAACCTGGCCCAATGCCATGGATCGCCTTAAAGGTCAAAACTAGAACCTTAAAGCGAACCCGGAAAGCCACCGGCAACCAATGCAGCTCGCGCAGGAGAGGCGTCACATGGGAGCTACGCGACG
This sequence comes from Bungarus multicinctus, assembly GCA_023653725.1. NCBI lineage: Eukaryota > Metazoa > Chordata > Lepidosauria > Squamata > Elapidae > Bungarus > Bungarus multicinctus. Next base: position 44,301,164 of record CM042848.1, read on the forward strand.
CCCCCATAATCACCCGCGCGGCCGCATTTTGCACCAGTTGGAGTCTCCGGGTGCTCCCCACAGGGAACCCCATGTAGAGAGCATTACAATAATCCAGGCGAGAGGTGACAAGGGCGTGAGTGACCGTGCGCAGGGCGTCCCGATCCAGGAAGTTCTGCAGTTTCATCACCAACAGGGAACTGTTGATAAGCCTGTGACATACCTAGCTTTGCAAAAATGGAGCCAGGCTCAAAGGAATGGAGTAAATGTTGCACAATGGGGACCGGATAAGCGCTTACTTGCAAATATCTATTTATAGTAGTTTTATAGTCAGAGCAGATCCTCAAACTTCCATCCTTCTTTAGAGGTGTCACTCTTGGGGTCTCCCATTTGGAAAAATCTGTAGGTTGTAGTATGCCTTGTTTAATTAATCTGTCTAGTTCTTTGTCAAGTTTAGGACGAATTGCAAAAGGTACCCTGCGGGGTTTTAAACGGATTGGTACTGCTTGGGGGTCTACCTTGAAGGATATTGGGGTTCCCACGTAGCAGCCTAGGCCTTTGCTGAATACATCAGCATATTCCCTGAATAGGGGGTCAATTTCTGAAGTTATAATGGTGTGGATTCCACCTATGTGGAGGCCCAGGGCAGGGAATCAGTCTAATCCCAATAGGCTTGGGAGTGTGCCATCCACTATCACTAAAGGCAAGTGACCCTTAAAATCTTGAAAATGAATTAGAAACTTGCCTTTTCTGATGACAGGAATGGTTCTGCCTTGGTAGTCCCGTAGAGTCAGTTTGCAGCCTGGAATCTTCTTTCTTGTTATTCTGGGAAGCAGTTGCTTCAAGGTGCCCCACGAGATGATGGATAGTGCAGAGCTGGTGTCTACTTCCATTCTGCATGGTCTACCTTCTATAGAAACAGTGACACTAATTTTGTTAGAACTATTTTTTGGTATCTTAGCTTGGTAGCATGTGAAACAATCCTCAATTTGTCTTGGATATTGTATGGCTTTCTGAGGCCTTTGAGGCTGGTTAAAAGTCTTTCCTGCCTGACATATTCTTGCCAAATGACCCTTCTTTTGGTATTTTAAGCATATGGCATTCCTGAATCTTCAGGATGCCCTGAGATGGTTGCCCCCACAGCTTAAGCAGGTGGGCTGTATTCGTGGAGGTTGATTTGCAACCTGTCTGTATTCCCTTTGATTAGGGTTGGGCTGTCTGAGGCGGTTTATCTCAGTAGCCTCTTCTAAACCTTCCTCTGTGGAGGCTTTATCAAAATGCACTGTTGGGTTATCTAGTCTAATTGGATTTCCCTGTATTTCAGCTGCTGAGAGTGCTAATAACTCAGCAGCCTGGGATTCTTCTATGGCTTGTTTTAAGGTTAGGTCCCCTTTAGCTAGTAGTCGTCTTTGCAGCTTGGGGTCCCTAACTCCATAGACCAGCTGATCTAACAGCATATCTTCTAGGTAATCCCTGAATCCACAATGTAAGGTAGTTCGTAGTGCTGCCATGTAATCACTAATGGTTTCTCCCTCAGTCTGGGTGCACCTTCTAAAGTCATGGCGTCTGGCAATTCTAGAAGGCTTAGGGGAGTAATGGTTGGAGAGAATTTCTTGCAATTCTTCCCAGGGAATAGTCTTAATAGATCGTGGAGCCAATAATGCTGTTGCGGTGTCAAATACCATGGCTCCGCAAAAGCTTAGAAATAAGACTTTTTTCTATGCTCAGAAATGTCAGTAAGGTCTATAGCATCTAAAAAGCAGTCAAACCGGTTCCTGTATGATTCCCATGTCTCTGCCGTCGGTCTGTAAGACGGGAATGCAGGATTCGAAGTCATCTTTCCCTCAGCTGTGCTGCTTCTCCTGAGGCGATTTAAAAATCGCGCTTCGTGAACAGTGATAGCAACTCTGTAGCAATTTCAGTTCTTGGTTAGTGACTTCGCTCTTTGTCCTTTTGCCTGGCTTGCCTCTATTAAGGATCCCGCCCTTGTCACCAGTGTTATAGAGCGGCAGTAATCACTTGAGGCAGACAACCAAGACAAAAGGTTCAGCTCTTACTTTATTTAACAAATAAAGGGTTATCGCTACTGCCGTTCTAACATGGCAGTCAGCTGGAGCGGCAACAGCTGATGCCATTTGACAGCTCCTTTTATAGCCGGCTATCAAATGGCATCAACCAATGGGAGAGGTCCATGCTTCCCGCTTAAAGCACGGACCTGAATGGAAACTGCAGTCAATACACAACAGAAACCAAAGTTTTAGAGTGGCCCAACCAGAGCCTGGAAACCTGAATCAAATTCAAAATCTGTAGGGTGATCTGAAGAGGGCTGTGAACAGAAGATACCTTCACAATCTAACAGATTTGAAGCACTTTTGCCCTTGCAATGGGCAAAGGTTCCCAAGGCAACATGTGCCATACTCATAGGCTAAAAAACTAAACACTATCATAAAATTAAAAAGTACTTCAATAAATTATTAGTTTAAGGGTGTGCACACTTATGCAACCACATTACTGTACATTTTTATTCTGATTTTTTTGTTTTAAAATATTTCAGTTTGTTTTTCAATTGAATTATACAGTGTATATGTTATATTAAAGGTGGAATAATTTATAAGGTATAAATTTTTTACTTCTTAAAACCTGGCATTTTAACAGGGATATGTAGACTTTTTATATTCACTGTACCATTCATAGGGGTAAGAAGAGATTTTTTATTATACATATTCCAATTGAATAGTGCTATTTATTCTTAAAATGAATGACTAAAAGTTTCTGAACTGCTTAGAGTTGAATTTTGGGTAGTTAATGTTTTGGAGTTGCGTCACATACTATTACTAATACATAGAATAATCCTTTTGTATATAATAAGTACAGATAATATACTAATAGGTACAGAGAATGCATGAAACTCCTATTGAAATGCTTCTGTCAACTAGTCTCACTTCTCTGATAGAGTGGATGTATTTTATGTTATTGTATGGTTAATTGTATGTGAGTGGCTTTCATCACAAAATATATTACTTTGAGTCTTAATCTTTTCTGTCTTATTATGCATTACCTGAACAAGATGCAGTAGTAGACCCACTAAGAGTAAAAACATGGTATGATCAATAATATGGATGCTGCCAATAAGGCTTCTGGGTGAAAAATAAATTTGAAGGTAACATTTTTAATGAATTCAGCTGGTAGGAATTCAAATACCTAAATTAACTATTTTCAAATTAATACTCTAAAATGTGTGAACATAATGTGCAGATCCAGTCAACGTATTTGTAAATGCAGTTCTGGAGATAGAAAGAATTGGATTGGATATATAGCATATTGTCTCTGCTGAAATAGAATAAAAACTCCAGTGAAGAGTCTTCAACATCTTTTGTTCTCTCTCCATCCCTCCTCTTCTCCATTTTCTCCCTTTCTCACTCTTTAGCTGTTAGACCACTGAGCTTCTAGTGAGAGAACAGCACTAATCCATATGAATGAGAATGTAGTAATTCTGCAGCAATTCCAACCTCATTAAAACTACTGAAGCTGTACTAGGTTTAACAAAGGTCAGTGGAAAGGCTCTTGCTAACTCCAGTGTGCCTTGGACCCAACCAAGTCAGTATCTCTTTTGATTCAATTTGTTTCAAGATTATGAATTCAGTTACACTGTTATTGATAATGGATTTTAAATCTTCAATCCTTAATCAATGGAATTAGCATATGTATCTAATACAATATTTTATTCCTTTTATGTCACCCCTCTTTTCCCCCTTTTCTTTAAAAAAAAAAGCCTTATTCCTGGATATATTTAATAGAAGGTGGGGAAAATGAAGATAGGATTAGTATAAGCTTCCCACGCTGTTTCAGTGCTTCTGCAAATAAGCTACAAGGATGGTGATTAATCTGGTGCACTTTAATTTTTATTTATTTTAAAAAATCAGCAAGAGGTTTTTTCTTTGTCATTTGAGACATTTGATAAAAGTAAAACAAAAACAATTACTTTAATTAATAGAAATGTGTTTTACCCCCTTTATGATTATTAAAACAGTAGTAGGTCTGTTTTTTTTTTTTCCATTTACTTTTTAGTGCCAGGCTGAACCTCCTATTAAAGTTACACAGGAATGGACTAAACAGTTATTATGAGTCAGTTTAACCCTCCAATATTGCTTATTGGAGCATCTTGTAAGAAATATTAGAACTGTTGCATGACTTTACAACATCCAACATGTCCATAAATATTCCTACCAAGAAAAGTGTTTGACAAGGTTCTGGCATAAGTGTGTCATGTTGTCATAACAGGCCTGACTTGCTTTTCAGCTGAATGGTTGAAATTATATTAGACAGGACTGCAGAACTAAATACCTTCTGGGATCAAAACTTATTGGCTATTTTTATTGAAGATTGTGAAAAGCTTTGAGAGATTTGGGTAGACAAAATTTTGAATCACTCTATTGAAGAAGATTTAGATTTAGCCAAGTTTTATGAAATAGATATGAATAATATACTATTACTATTCCCAGCAATATACACAAAAAAAACAGTACTCGTTAATTTATTGAAACAGTCCTGATTGTCAATATATATTTTAAAAAAAGCTTGTGCTAAGTTCATGATAGTATATTTCTTTGTTAGAAGTAGAGACATTGGAATGAATTTTCTAATCACAACAAGGAAAAGCAACTCTGGTGGATCTCAAAAGGATGCTTTTTATATAATAATAGCCCGTACACAATATATCCCCCAATTGTGCATATGGTGATGAGGACATATTTGAAAAGAAGCCTCTGCTTCTTACATATTGATAGTGGTGGGATGAATTTGGGATGAATTTCAAAATAATGCATATTATTAATCTGAGGAGGGAGATGGAGAGGGACACAGAGAGAGAGTGAGAGAGAGAGAGACAGAGGCAGAGGCAGAGAGAGACAGAGACAAAGACAGAGACAGAGAGAGAGAGAGAGAGATTTTGATGAAGATGGGGAGTCAAAGGAAAATATTACTATAATGAATCCTTAAATAAAAATCCAAATAAAAACAACCAGAAAAAACAACCAAATAAAGACCAAAACCTAACAAACAAAAAATCATAACCTCCCATAGGGACAAAGGTAGAGATAATGTTGAACAAACTATTATCAAACATTGGAAGTTTCATTCAGAGCCAAGGAATGAAATACAAAGCAAGGCTATGGAGCTATTGTATTTTAAACTGTCCAGCAACAGAGTTGCCCAGGGAAAACAAGTTTGTATTAAATGATAAGGAGATAGCAAACTCAAGAAAAACAAGCAAAGATAACCATATTCATAAGAAAGTGTAGCATACTACAGCTCTCCAAGGCCAGGAGTTTCTATGAAAAGCTGGACCTTGTGATAAGAGCAAGGTATGTTACCTGGGGAAGGAAAAAAAAGATGATGATGCTTAAAGGCGTCATGGATTGGTACTATAGTTGTATTATACCTTTTGGAGATATCCAATGCACTCTGCAATCCCATTAAGTGTAACACTGTACTGCAATAGTACTGCAGTAGTACTAGAGAACCGGTAGCGGAAATTTTGAGTAGTTAGGAGAACCAGCAAATACCACCTCTGACTGGAGATTTTACAATATCCTTCCCCTGTCATGCCCACCAAGCCATGCCCACAGAACTGGTAGTAAAAAAATTTGAATCCCACCACTGATCACACTAGTCTAGAAACCAGGAAATTGTGAATTCTAGTCCTGCCTTAGGCAGAAAAACAGTTGGATGATTTTGGGCCAATCATTCTCTCTCCTAAGATGGAGGCAAGGGCAAACCACTTCTAAAAATATAAATTGCAGGTGCTTGTCCCAGCAGTTGTTAGAAATCAACTCAAAGGGAATAACATCACCATCAGCAACAACAATCAGAATGAATATGGATGCTAGGGAACAAATAAAAACGCCTTATTTAAATGTAGTAAATTAGTGATTTTCTTAATTTTATTAATTCCAAGTCAATTTACTTTATGGCAGAGGCAATCTAGGAATACTGCCTCCTTGCTTCTTTATTTATTTATTTATTTATTTAATCGCACTTTTATACCGCTCCCTCTCCCAAAAAGGGACTCGGGGCGGTGTACAGCCTACTAAAAGCATACAATAAATACACAATAAATATGATTAAAAATAAATTAAATAATTAAATCCGGCTGTCTATTCAAAATTTAAGTTAAAAATTAAAACTAATAAAACCCCAATTTAGAATTAATTAAAACCAGAAAACATAGTTACTGGGCCAGGCCGGCCTGTTCGAAAAGCAGGGTTTTCACTGCGCGCCGGAAGGTCAGAATATCCGTCATAGCCCGTATCTCCGGGGGGAGATCATTCCATAGGGAGGGAGCTCCCACAGAGAAAGCCCGAATTCTCGGGGCCGCCAGCCGACAACAGTCAGGCGGCGGCACCCCAAGTAGGGCCACCCTGTGGGAGCGTACTGGGCGGCGGGAGGTTGTTGATGGCAGCAGGCGGTCCCGATGGCAGGGAGGTTGTTGATGGCAGCAGGCGGTATGTTTATGTCACATACATTCCTAAAGATCTGATAGGAATTAGGTTAGAGTTGGTTTTCTTTATTTTCTTTTTTGGTAAATTTATTCCTTGTCAGAGATTTTTCTATGCTGAGCATGTGCCTGACAGAGAGCATATTTTTCCACTTATTGGTAGTAAATCAATCCACCTGTAACCTAACAGCACATGAACTATTTTGAATTTAAATCTTATACCAGTAGGGAATTTTAAATTAGTCTTTTACATTTTAAAAGTTAAAATACAATTCATTCTAAAAGAACATTCTGAATATCTGTCAGTACTTTTCACACATCTCCTAGTTAATGGGTTGTAATCAATAGATGTTTGCTTGCAAAATAATATCTAGAGGCAGATACTAGCTAGGATAGAGTAGCATGAGTCTGCTTGCAGTAAAACTGGGTTTAACTATGCTTGTAGTCAAACTCATAGATACTGTTGTTACCATTAGCATAGAATGCTGCATGTGGTATGGATATGATTAAAGCTGACAAATCTATCTGCACTTTCTCTATCTCACTAAAAGTATTAAGTAGAACACTTGATTGATCAAAGCTATGATGTGTAGCAAAGGTTAAAGGCTATAGGCACATCTAGCATTGATCATGGCATACAGAAGAGTTTGACTGTGACAATACAACATAAAAAAATAGGTATGTTGTAAGTCGATGTTGTAAAAGTATGGATAAATTAAATGAGATGACATATAGGAAGAGCTTCAGCATTTGGAAACCCAAGAAAAGGGACTAGGAAAATCAGGAGATTCAAGAAGTTCAAACAAGTATAAAGATTTGTTACAAGCTTAAGCTCTCTACAAGAATCTGACCAACTAGCCATTGAGGGAAATGAGTTGAAGATAAGGGAAGCATTCAAGGTGGGCTGGACTTAGATCTGTTGTAAGCACACAGAGACTAATGATTTATGACACATTTAACCCCTCCCTTGGGCTCAGCCTGGTCATCTCCTACAATTATTTCTCTCTCTCTCTCTCTCTCTCTCTCTCTCTCTCTCTCTCTCTCTCTCTCTCTCTCTCTCTTTCTCTCTCTCTCTCTCTGTGTCCATATATACACACATACATATATATATATACATACCTACACATGTTTGTGTGTGCACATGTGTACTTGCACAGGCAATGGAATTATATAAATTGAAAAGTTTGATTTGTTTATAATAAAGGTATGAGAGAAGTAGGAAAGGAAATATGACGTTCTAAATGTGGGTCAGAAGACTTTTTGATGGTGTCAGGAGTTGATCCTTGGGTGAAAGAAATTAGAGCAAAAGCGCAGAAAGACAAACTACCAGTTCTGTACAAGAAAATAATAGATTACTTTCCAATGAGAACAACTGGAAACAAGATATAAAGAATGGGTTATGAAAGCTACTAATTAAGTTACAAAGTACTACAGAACTGAATGATGTTATACTAATAAGAAAAAAAGATGCTTGATGGAATGATGAAGTAAAAGAAACTGTGCATGAGATAAAATGCACAGAATGCTATGACAGAAAAAAATGAGGATGAGTGAGAGATATTTCATGTGTGGACAGTAAGGAATACATGGTTTCAAAAATATAGTCAAAAATAACAGATGAATTAACAAAATATTTTAAAAGAGAGAAAACAGAATTATTGTAGAAAACACAAACTTGTATTGGTTGTTCAACTTGTTTAACACATGAAGACAAGTTAAAACTGATGAGTGTTCTATCATGCAAAAGGAACTATCACAAGAATGAATACAAAAAGGACAGGAAGATTATAAAGCACATCTAGAGAAATGTTTTGCATCATTTTTATCATGGTTGTAAAGGGTAATCATGAGTAAAATGTGGAAAGTTAGTATGGCATTATGTCAAGCAAGATTTTTGTTCAATGGATCATTCAGAAATACAGGGGAAAAAGCACTGTACATGTATAATTTAGAGAAAGAGTATGATAAAAAAAATGTAGGGTTGAATTAAGGAATGTTCTTTGCAGATGTGGTGTTAAATATTGATTATATGCAATAAAAGCAGTATATATTGGAAGTAAAGCATGTTTGAAAATAAATAGAAAGCTGAGCATTAAATAGTTTGTAATACAAAAATGTGTGATAGGTCTTTGATTAAAATATTTATGGAAAATGTATGATAAATATTTTTAGTCATACTAGAAGTGTGCCAATTGAGCAAGTAAATATAAATGTGGTTGTTTGAAATGATGTTGGCTGAAAATGTCACTGCATTGCAACAAATGTTAAATTGTATGATGCAACAAGAGCTATAAATTTCTGTATCCAGGACTGAAGTACTTTTTTTTATTACAGAATATGGACAATTTCAAGTTACACATAAACAATGAAAAATTAGAATAATGGGAATTTGTATGCCTTGATAGAACGATTACAAAAGAAGAAAGTGTACAAAAATGGATGTGCAAATAAATGCTGGCTAATAAGGTCCTAAATAGTATATGGTCTATTGCCAAGGAGGAATGTTGAAAGGCATGAAAAAAAATTATCCTTCCCACTTTTTAATATGTAAGTAAAATTGGGTATGTTGGACAATTGTAAAAATAAATTGAATGCTATGAATTAGGGGAAATTGTAGTTGGATATAACCAGGAGTGGGATTCTACCGGTTTGGACCAGTTCTATAGAACTGGTTGTTATGATTCTGTGCAGTTCGGAGAACCGGCAAATTGTGCCCCTGGCTGGCTGCTGCATGGCCCCCCCAGACTCCATTCTTTTCCTTCCTGAGCCCCAGGGAAGCCTTCTGGGAGCAAAAATGCAAAATGGGAGGGGGATGCTGCAAAAAGAAGAAGAAGCCACGCCCACCCAGTCACATGGCCATGCCCACCTAGCCATGCCCACCTAGCCATGCCCACCTAGCCATGCCCACCTAGCCACGCCCACTGAACTGGTTGTTACAAAATTTCAACCCCACCCCTGGATATAACTATTGATAACCTAAAAATAAACAGGTGATTTTTTAAAAAGAGTGGTGATAGAGTGGTGTATGGACATGGGGAAAAGAAAGGATGGCTTGTAAGGATATAAAGAAAAATATGAATGTATTGGTACAAACTCTTTGTAACTGTGACATCTTTCTTTTTCTTATCACATCCCTTTAATTTCTTGGCTTACTATTTCTTCTCACTTTTCTATACTCTGCATAATGTTTTTAGCTTGAAAATAAATAGTGTGATGCTGTCTATGTATGTATGCTAAAAGTCATTGATCAAAATGAAAATTTGTTGCAAGTGAAAGGTCTTCCAGATAATGTTGTGTGAGACAGTGAATATGTGTTGCTGCCAGATTCAGGTTTGCTCTGAAGTTGTTAACAGCATGGTTAGTAAAGTGTCAGTATAAATTCATTGTCTCATATGACATTGCCAATAAATCAGTTCACCAGTAAATAGCAGCTGGGTAGTTTCTCTCTCTAGTTCATTTTTTAAACATTTCCAGGATAATTATGTGTTACCTATGACACTGGTAACACATGATGTCACTGGTTCATGCATTCAGAGCACCTCATCTGCTCCATGCCTTATCCTCTGTGATCTCTGTGTTTAGCTGTAAAGCTTAAAGAAGAATTTTATTTACTATAATTGAATCTAAACACAACTTATTACAAAACCTGGCATTTTCCCTTATTAGGATTCCAGATATCATGATGTCTGCCTTGCAAGGTATACCAGGCGAGAAACATGGATAGATGAACTAATTCTATTTTATTGGAAATTTACATTAATGGAATCTTGAAAGTCTGAAAGTACTTCTCTCCCAACATTTCTCTTACACCCAAAAAACTAGAGAGGTTCTCTTCTGATGCTCTTGCCTCACCCATATTAGTGCTCTGTGCTCAGCTGCCTTTTATTTGATCATTTCCTTGGTTGCTCTCCTCTCCTCTCTCCCTCAAGATCATTCCTACTTATCATTTCATATGGATCACTGATCAGATGAGCTTAACAATTGTTTGTTTTTGTCTCTCAGCCAGATAGTAATGATGCTTTTGCACACTGAGTAGTTAGGACTGTAGATTAGGCTATATACAGTACGCTAGGTGCAGAGTCAGGTGCAATAGGACATGATTCTGCCTTGTGTCTAAAATTAAGGCTGAATTTATCAGTTAGGTGTGCTTGATGTCTTAGCCTGCTCTGCTTGATTCTTTAATGAGGATTTCTATGCCAGGAATGTAGGTCAACAACATTTTTAAGGCTATTTTATACAGAAACTATTTTCTTTTAAACAAAGTTCAAGTTTAGTCCAAATTCCTTTTTGATGAGAGAAAGGAAGCTCAAAGAAAGTATTAAAGTCTCTATGAGTGACAACATTCTTTGCCAACTTGATGCCCTCCAGATGTGCTGGAGGACTGCTTTCAACATCTCCATTCAATCCTGGACACACAAAACTGACATGGAGACACAATCCAGCACAACTGCAAGGCATCAGCTTCAGAAAGGCTGCTCTACAGAATACAAAGGACCTTTTAATTTATTCAGAAACCTACAGAATTGAACCTTGCAAAATTGTTTTGAAAATATGTCTAGATAGAGTAGCTCTCTTACACATGTAGTTATATAATGAAGAGCACAAGCTTGTTTCTCCATATATCCTTGGTTGAATAATCAAAGAAATTTAGCCCATAACATTTAACATGCTGGAAAAGTACCATACTACATGTTTTATAAAAGCTAATCAGAGATTCCTCAACTTTTTTCACCTGTATTTCAGCAATGTAAATATGTCATAATGGCATTTTCTCAGCATTTTCATACTGTGTTCCTATATAAATCACATTGTAGAAGGATCTACAGTTGTTCTAACTTTTGTTTTTAATCAATGGAACAAATGAAAATTATTTGATTTATTTTACATCAAGAATCTGAAACTGAGCATCTCTGGGGAAAATAAATCACAGAAAGATTTCTTCACTCTCATTTTAAATAGATCTAAAAAGAACAGTTTTTTCTTAAAATGAGTTATTTGGGCAGAAATTGATTTTGCATTAAATTGTACCTATATTACGCTAGGTCTCAGCTGTGATCACCTGAAAGCTTGATATACCAACCAGTGCAGTGCACCAATTTATTTTTCTGAATCTTTTTCTGAATACATTTTTATACTAACACACAATAAAAACTTAAATGGACACTTTTCTTGTAATAAAAGTGTCTCTGACAAAGAATATGCTGTCATTCTCTTTTTTCAAGTCCGGATAATATAGAATTGTTTACAATAATCCCCCGTTTTAATTTATTGCTATCAAATAGCAAACAACTTATTGGACATTTCTAATAGGTGTTTCCTTGCCACCATGAAGTGTCTAGGCTTTGAGTTTATAGAATGGTAATTTGGGGCTATAATGCATATAAGGAATTAACAACAAATCATATATCCATAAAAGTTTTGTGTTATAATCTTATAACTAATTCCTCATTTCTGTAAGGAAGTATAGTGAATGTAGTGTGGGATTGTGGTAGAAAGTAGTTCTGTGTTAATCAAACAAGCCCCCAACCCTACCATATCTTGGATATCATAGGAAAGATAGAATTAATGATCATTGGTCTCAGGGGTGGATTCAAATTTTTAAAAATTAGTTCTGTGGGTGTGGCTAAGTTGGTGGGCATGGCTTGGTGGGCACATTATTGGCTGGGCATGGCCAACTCAATATCACTCACATCGAGGCATGCATCTCCTCACCTGGCCTCTCATGACTGTGGGGATGCTGCAACAATCGTAGGTGTGAAAAATGGTCATAAGTCACTTTTTTCAGTGCCACTGTAACTTTGAATAGTCACTCCACACAAGCAAAGTACCAGCAAAGGAGGAAAAAAACTCCACAGAAGTTCCAGAGACAGGAGGTTTAGTCCTGCCAAGAACGTAATAAGTGTTAACAGAGAGGCAGTTTCTGTAAGCAGCATCAGAATGTTTCCTTCCTGCCTTCCTTACAGGATTAGGCCAGTAATTTCTTCTAACAACCGGTTCTCTGAACTGCTTAGAATGTTAACAACCGATTCTAGCAAATAGGTGCGAACTGGTAGAATCCCACCCCTGATTAGTCTTGATGGCAGTTTGATTTCCTCTGAAGGCCATCTGCTGGAGATTAGTAAACCTCCTTGTGAAGTTGGCTGGCCAGAACAAACATCTGGACTAGGTGAGTTAGAGTTATAGATCAGTATTTCTGACATAAGCTTCTGCAGAAGGGAAACAAATGGGAAAGAGGCAGGGAGTGATGGCACTTTCATCACAATGTTAGTGGTTGAATTGTGATATACTGGTGCATGTTTTGTCCTGTTAGTATCATCCCCTGTTAATTCCCTGTTCTTCTGATTCAACCTGCAATAGATAACTCATAACAAAGCCTACAGTAGTTCATTTCTCCAGTCAGCGCTTAATCCAATAATATATTTTATGGACTGAAGAACAGCAGCAAATCAGTCATATTGTCAATGAATTTCACTCAGTAACTTGGGAAAATCAAGCTATAAAGGAAAAAGATAATGACTTCCAAATTTTGTGTGGAAAAAGTATTTTCTTTTATCAGTCTTCAATCTCCTTACATTTATCTTCATTTGGCGACTTTGAGTTTTCACCTTGTAAGAATGGAAGGGGAAAATCCTTTTTTTAATGTTATCAATGTTATTTCTCAATTATTTTATATAGTTGTATCATGTCTTCCCATGCCACCAATGAATAGTTTTTCCATGTAGAGAAGTGGTTCCAGCTCCCCCAAACACTTTCCTCTCCCTTTTTAGAATCTTCTGATACATTCAATTTAGCCTAGAAAGACAGTTTGGTAAGAATCTGGAAATGGAGAAATGTAAATCTGTAAATCTTTAATCACCAGCAAGTTGCTCCAGACACCATATTTTGGATCAGCTTCAGAATCTTCTTCAAAAACAGCACCATGTAAAATTTGCTATAGTAATTTATTAGTAAGGTGGTGAGGGCATGAATCATTGCTACCAGGCCTCTCAACTTGAAATGATCTACAATTGCTCTGCCAGCAAATGTTTGCCAAAAAAAAAAACCACCCTCTGGAGACCTTCAAATCATCAACCTGATACTTTAAAGGGAAATGTGAATCATGACTGAAACATGACTGAGCCAAATTAATCACCAAGACATAGTAGGTCCATTCTATTTTATAGAGCCGTGTGTCCCCTTGATATTCAAAGCAACTCTGTCAAGAATATGTCCGTTCCCATCTTTTCTGTAGGTTTCACATGCAGAAATAGTGTCCCATTCGATTTCCATATCAGAGATTCCTCTTGAATATAAGCTCCTGCACAGAGCTTTGTTCTTGGATGCTCTGTGACATACACTTTTAGCCTTGTGACCTTCTGGCTTTTTTGATTGACTATATGTGTATTTTTTAAAAATTTACTCTGTCCTCCTTTATATGGTTAACAATCATTTTAATTTACAATAGCTTCTGTCAACTGCAATAGACAAGGTATTTTTGGGAGGAGAAGTGTTTGTTTGATCTGTAGCTCTCACAATTCCCAGTCAGTTTTGCTGCAATCATGAGAAATTATTGAAAATCTAATCCCAAAAATATGTAGAGGCTGCCAGTTTTGGAAAATCACAATTTAAAGGTACAGTTCTTCATTAGAGTTCAATTTTTTTAATGAAAGGAAACTGTTGCTGCTGGCATTTTTCTAAATTTATAATAGAATAACTGATGATCGAAACTGATACTGAACTGTGTTGAATGATGTATAAATAGGAAAAGGAAGCTAGAATTGGAGGAGTCCCTATTTATTTGAAATGCAGAGCACTGTACAAATACCAAATGATTAATGAATGGGACTTCACTAGGGTTGTTGGTAAAGTTATTTGTATATGTTTGTCTGGCCTTTGAATAAAAAAATCTGCTTCATAATAAGATATATTATAAATGTCATATTGTTTTAAAAATATTTTCTATTATAATCAATAGGAATATCAACATTTTCTTTCATGCACTTTCATAAACTGTATAACTAATAATTTGGAATTAAATAATACGAACTCATGTTAGTCTAACTATGTTAAATTTGTAAATTCTAGAAATGCTACAAGTGGACAGAGAGAATGTGTCTTATTTCAGAGTACTTAATCTAAAGTACCCATTCATCGGATAGAATACAGTCTTCCATCCATGAAAGAGCCTTCTAATGGAATCTTGTTCAAAACCATGATTTATTTAAAATGATTGGGCCAACAAAAATATTACCCATGCTACCACATCTTACAATACTATACAACACTGTATCAACAGTAGAGACCTTCAAATTTCTAGGTTCTACTATATCACATTTATTATTTATTTTATTTATTATTCAAATTTGTATACTGCCCCCTCTCCCTAGGGACTCGGGGCGGTGCACAGCCAAATAAAAAGCATATAAATACATATACAATAATTTTAAATATATGAAAAGAATTAAATAGATTGGCCATTAAGAATTAAAAAAGTAGGGAATTAAGAAAATTAAAACCATTTAAAACTGAATTTAAAACCATCACACATAACTCTAGGGCAGACTGGCTAGATGGAATAGGTGGGTTTTTAGTGCGCGTCGGAAGGTCAATAGGTTGGGGACGGTCCTCATCTCCGGGGGGAATTCATTCCAAAAGGAGGGTGCTCCCAAAGAGAAGGCCCGAACACTCGGGGTCACCAGCCGTCCAGCTGGCAGAACCTCAAGGAGGCCCGCCCTATGGGAGCGCACTGGTCAACGAGAGACTGACGGTGGCAGCAGCTAGTTCCGTAAATACCCAGGTCCCAAGCCATGGAGCGCTTTAAAGGTGGTCACCAACACCTTGAATCACACCCGGAAAGCTACCGGGAGCCAATGCAGCTCGCACAAAAGTGGTGTAACATGGGAGCTCCGAGAAGCCCCCAAGACCACCTGTGCGGCCACATTTTGCACTAATTGGAGCCTCCGGCTGCTCTTCAACGGGAGCCCCATGTAGAGAGCATTGGCATAATCCAGACGGGAGATGACGAGGGCGGATGTGACTGTGCAAAGTGCATCTTGATCCAGAAAGGGCCGCAAATGGTTGATCCTACGGACCAGATAAAAAGCCTCCCTGGCGATGGCTGCTATATGATCTTCACATGACCTAAAATGGACACCTAACATCAAAAACGTCATCAAAAAAGCACAACAAAGAATGTTCTTTCTGCGCCAACTCAGAAAGCTCAAACTGCCCAAGGAGCTGTTGATACAGTTCTACAGAGGAATGATTGAGTCTGTCATCTTCACCTCTATAACTGTCTGGTTTGGTTCTGCAACCCAACAGGACAGACACAGACTTCAGAGGGTAATTGGGACTGCACAAAAAACAATTACTACTAACCTGCCTTCAATTGAGGACCTGTATACTGCACGAGTCAAAAAGAGGGCTGTGAAAATATTTACAGACCCCCTCACGTCCCGGACATAAACTGTTTCAACTCCTTCCCTCAAAACAATGCTATAGAGCATTGCACATCAGGACAACTAGACACAAGAACAGTTTTTTTCCTGAAGGCCATCACTCTGCTAAACAAATAATTCCCTCAACCCTGTTCAAGTATTACAAAGTCTGCACTACTATTACTGTTAACCTTCTCATCACTCCTTATCACCCATCCCCTCCTACTTGTGACTGTATGACTGTAACTTTGTCGCTTGTATACTTACGATTTATATTGACTGTTTCCTAGTATGATTGCTTGCTTTATGATTATCATTAAGTGTTGAGCCTTATGAGTCTCGACTTCTGACATATGTATCTTTTCTTTTATGTATACTGAGAGTATTTACACAAGACAAATTTCTTGTGTGTCCAATCACACTTGGCCAATAAAGTATTCTATTCTATTAAGCAAAATTCTTCTCCAAATGTACTGTAAAGATTATCAATCCATAAATATTTCTAACAGAACAAATGTTATATTCCCCTGTAACCTTAGTAGTTGATAGTTTTAATTTCTTTTACTTATCCTCTGCTGCCTAAATTTGAGTTACTTCATCATTGATAAACAGCATTTGTTTTTCAATTGTCTTACTTTTAAGAGTCATCTTCTTTGCCTAAGGAGCTGCATGAAATAGATTCATGTCATAGCATCAAGACGGATGCTTACCATTTTGTGTAGATCATAGGATTAAGTTGAAATTTTAACTGCATGAACCAGGTTAGAAAATGCTACTTTGTTATTCTGAAATGTAAATTCCCTTTCGTTGTGTTTCTTTATTATGAATCATTAATTAAAATAATATTTGGATTAGTACTTGGACATATCAACATTTATACTCACAGTCTCTCTCAATCATACACCTACTTGCTATGTCATTCCAAATGGGATGAACCTTGCTGAGTGCATTTCCTACTCAGATTTAACTAATGTTGACCAATAGTGTCAGACTTCAGAAATTTAACCCTTATTCAAGAATTAGATATCAGCAAAACTGCACCATCTCAACATTCCTACTTACAGTTCTTTTTTTATAGAGACCAAAGAATATGATAGATAATAGATGATGGATGGATGGATGGATGGATGGATGGATGGATGGATGGATAAAAGATAGATAGATAGATAGATAGATAGATAGATAGATAGATAGATAGATAGATAGATAGTCTATTGTAAGATACAGAAATCAAACTAAATATGTTAGTTCAAGATATAATTTTAAGACTTCTCCTTCCTTCCTCCCTCCCTTTTGAGTCAACAGATTTCTGAACAATCTAGTGTCAGCCTTGAAAAAGGAATGTACCTATTCCATTTCTATTCTGATAAAACATTTATCACTTCACCAGTTTCACAGTACCATTCATCTGCAAAGCAAAGAAGAAATTAAAATTATAATAAGCAAAGAAGGAATATATAAGTCTGCAGCAAAATGACCAAGTGTTATAAATGATCAGGGTTGTATGATTAGCAATGTTATATTTTCACAAATGTTTTTCAAATGTTGGAACTGGCTCAAAGCAGCTTTATAAGTCATCTGTGATTAACTGTAACATATGAACCTTAGCCAAATATTTTCAGTGAATACAGCTTATTGTCCAATTGCAAAATGACTGCTCCCTTCACATCTTGAAGCAGACCCAAGCTTCCTACTACATACAATGGGGGCTAAATGGTAAAAGCATTTTGTAATCTTAGAATTTACCTGCAAATGGGTCAGATCCCTGGAATGGAACTAAATGTCTCCAATCCTTAAGTTCAATTCAATCCATTAAGTTAAAACTCATTAGAAGTAATGACTACTAATGTAATTTACTAATTACAAAAGTTCATTAAGTTTTAAAATAGTATTACAAATAGGAAATTATATTAATTATACCCATATGGTTCAATTTGTCAATGTAAGACCCATTAAATTACTGTTTAGGACTAAAGTGAGACATGATAGGCAGACTTTACTAAACATCAGAAGTCAATTAATCTAAATGATTTTAATTATTTTAAACCAGTTTTTCATTCAGCTACGTGACCTTGTTTTAAGTATGAAGAGAATACTTTTTTGAAATCTGATGGCTATCTTTGCTACATCTAAATAGTGTTATCCCCCGCCCCAATATAAATAAGTCTCTTTAGTCAGATATAGTATATAGCCAACCCTTAAATTAATACAGGTGGTATATTAATTCTTTAAAAGTTTCATAAAAATATGAGTCTCTACAACATGTAGTTCCTCAAAAGGATTAAAAAATAATCCCAATGAAAATTGTGGCCATTTTAAAGAGTTGCAGACCAGATACTAGTCTCTACCCATGCTCCAAAACACATTTCTGGAACCAATTTTTTATTCAAATCAAAAGTCAGTTGGGTGTAGTGGTTAAAGTGCTAGCCTAGAAACCAGGAAACTATGAGTTCTAATCCTGCCTCTGATATGAACTACAACTGAGTGACCTCGGACAAGTCGTTCTCTCTCAATCCAACCAATCTTACTGGATTGTTTTTTAAGTGAAAATAGAAATGGGAAGGAGCATTATATATGTTTGCTTGAGTTAGCTATTAAAAAATAATAAAGACAGAATTAAAAAAATCTGAAGCACTGCATATTCCCAGTAATTCTTGTTACTCTCTTCCTCCTTTTTAGTAGAAAAAATGTCATCTCAATCCAATTCCCCCAATGGATAAGAAAGACAGACATTCCATTTATACATTTGTAAAAACTACACCCCTTACCCTATGAGCTTGTTAGCTAATCTGAATAAAAAAGGATTTTCTGTGGCACTCATATTATGAACATAAAAATTCTGTCAATGACTGAGCAGGGCTATTGGAAGGTTAAGAAAACTGGTAAACTATCGGTTAGCAACATCAAGTGCCCTATATTTCATCATATTCTTTGCAAAAGCATATTATCTATTTACTTCACATCAATTATTCAGTTTTTACTTTTGATATCATTAGTATGAAGATCTATCTTCAAGAAAAAAAATAAAGAAGAGCAGTGTCCTTCAAAACTAAAGTTGATTTGTATTCATAATTTATGTTGATGATTGGGGGAGTTGTTCTTGATTCATTTTTCTCCTCACAGTATGAGAACAAATGGCTCATTAATTTTAAACTCATCAGTCTAAATGTGCCATTTACATCTGATAGAATAATGTCTGATGTTATATGGAATACAAAGGACTCAATACAGAAATACTGTATAATTATCTTACATTAATTTGTGCATTGTATTTTGAAGGTTTTTAAGAACAATCTTATTATGAAAGGCTTATATATTAACAATAAAGCAACTTGATGTAATTAATCATAAGGGAACTGGTTTATTGTCAAAAAAACATAGATTCAAGTCCAAACCAAAGGATACTCATTGAATGACTGTGAATTAGTCACTATCTCACAATACAACTTGCCTCATAGAGTTATTGTTGAAAATTTGAAGGAGTATTAGATAGTACATCACCTTCAGGTCCTAGATAAAATTTAAGCTTTAATTTAACCAATAAATAATGCAGCAAGAAATACCCCAAATAATTAAAAGCCACTTAAAGTTAGCAACTATTAGTCACACAGGTCTCGTTCTGAGGGTTACTGATGGCAACCAAAACTGGTTACGTAAAAATACAGATTTTAAACAATAATAATAAATATCACCATTTACTTACATTAGTTGAAATTTGGGGCCTTTTAGAGACTCTTTAAAGCCTATGAAGATAATTGAGATGTAAATAACTTCATTGTATACACTATCTGCAATCCTCAACTTGTTTCCATTATCAGTTGAACCTTTTGACCAATATGAAACAAGTTACTTTCATTAAAGTTTATTTGAGATTTATTTATTTTTCTTAGTGTTTCATGGAACAATACCAATCTGTTTTGATTAGGAGGTCAATTTGGGGTACAATAAATTATATATATATATATACATATATATGTATATACGTATATATATATATATATATATATATATATATATATATATACACACATACATATATATATATATTATTAGATTCAATAACAGTAAAAAAAATAAGAACCACATAGTAAAAATGCAAAAAAACCACAATGCAAAATAATACATCAATACACATGAGTGCTAGAAGAAAAGAAGGAAAAGAAAATCTCACCGAATAGATCATCCACTCTGAAACTCATTACTGGGGGGAATCTTTAAAGGCAGATAGGTTCAATGACTTTTGTGGTGGCCAATGCTCGTCCAAAAGGCAGAAACACTTGGCATACCATATTTACTACCATTAATTTATTACTTTAATTGCAACATGACAACCTAATTATGGTTGATTTCTGAAAGGGTAAAACTGACCAATATTCAGAAGACAACCCTACAAAAATATGTAACAAGAGAGACAATGGCTACAAAAACTAAATATGTTCAGGGATAGAAGAAGAAAAAAAATCAAAAAATTAGATTTATTTATTATATTGCATACTCACATCACATTAACAATTAAAAAGAAGATAGGGATAAAATACAAAACATAGACTATAAATTCTGAAATCTTCAGGAAGGGTTGGGGTTAGGGGTTAGCAGTTGAGGTTAGTGGTTAGGGGTCATGTATATCTAAATCACAAATATAATTGTTTACTTCATTTGTCACAGCCTCAGTGAGAAAAATATCTACTGTAAAATAGTTACCAAGTTTGTTGTAGTTGTGACCACTTAAACTCTGCTAAATGTCTAACATGTAGAAACTATCGAAAATTATAAATCCTTGTTGTTTGGCTAAAAGTGTTGTTGAAAATATGTATAACAATCTAAGTTTTGAGATGAATATGAGATTACAGTGCTTCTCAATTGCATTTGCATTCTTATTCCACAATTTTTCTGGCTTATTCATCAAATTTCATAGGATTTGGGACTTTCTGAAATAATTATTTTCCTTTGTAATATTTTCTAATTAACTTTGGTTTTTCTCCTTACCCCAAAAGAAATAAAAATCAGTATTCTTTGATTGATTTGTAGGACTAGGAAGCATCCTTTGGAAAAGAAATACAGTAATTTCTCATTTATTACTTTAGCTTTTAAAAGAGAGAAGTTAAAAAAAATTATAAACTGACTTAAAATGCTGCCCACTAGATGTTTAATCCAAGTGCAATGCTTTAGCTGATCTTATCAGAAATGGTTTTAGAGCACACAAAACATTGTCCATGAAAATCTATATTTTCCTTCTATAGAATACTGTCCAGTATTAAAAATGTTTCTTAAATGATAAGATTAATTTGCTTACGTACATTTTTTTTGGTCTTTTAATGATCCGTAATCCTTGCATTAGAATAGAGTTGGGGCAATTGAATGGAATTGAGTTTTTACTGGCCGGATGCCCTTCCTGTTGCCAATGCAGAGTTCGCAGCTGATATTTACTCATTGTGCCCAGAGAGAGAAATACCTGCACTACCTAGGATCGAACTCACAGCCACCTGATTGTGAGGTGAGAGCTCCAGCTATTAGGCTATTGCACCACTCAAATTTGCTTACGTATATCCACCCTACCAAATTACTATACTATTCATTTTCAGGAGAAAGAGACTACCATGTTTCTGCAGGTATCACTGCAAACAGACCTTAGAGAAAAGATTATTGATTCTCATGGGATATAAATGATCCTAGGCTGAACAATGGATCTCTGTATTTGGTTCATTTACTGATCTTCAAGCCATGGTAGAACATCCAGTCCAGGTTTCCAAATTTGATATGGAATAGTTTAAAGGTGTCTTCAGGCTTTTTAAAATTCCCTTCAAAGTACCCTACAACAGCATTGTATAACTGGGTAAGCTGATTGTAATGTGCAGTAGCTTCATCTGAAATATAGTCTGTAGCTATTTCTGATAATCTAACTCTCTAGTGACAGAATTGGCATTGTCCAATAGTCCTTGCATTTTGCCAGCTTCGTTTGGTATTATTGAGCAATGAGTTAGTCAATCATGGTAATTTGCTAAGAAAAGAGTGTAGACTTTGTATATTGGTAAACTTCCAGGCAGATCTCTTATGGTATGATATGTGGAAAACCATATATGTGGTTTTCTTCATCACAATGGGTGTCTGAATTGGCATGCATGGATTATTCTGTTATTGCCCCATGATTTGTACTTATGGGCCCTTAATTCAACTTGATTTATACTGAAACATCTCTTTTGCTAAATGGAGCAGTCTCACCTACAAAGCTTTCTAATAATTCAGATATAGAGGAATGACTATTTTGGCAGAACGGAATGTCACCTGCATGCAGTGGTTGAGTGTCTTTTAAAGAATTGGTGGTTAGTATCACATTTTGTAGACTTGATATGATATCAAGGAACCATATTAGATTCATTTGCTCTTTCTGAAAAGTATAATAGGAGGCTACCTTGAGTAGAAGTAATGACACAAGTTTTTTAAAATCTTGACAGTGGGGGAAATTAGTTAGGGAGATCTGCTACTTCATTTTGTATTAATTTACACTTGAAAAATGATGTGACACATTTGAGAATAGCACTTTTTGTATTCAATTTTTAATCTTTACTTTCTATCTATAACATGACTTTATCTAATGGAAGTACATATATTTTACATAGTCTTTTTAGTGTTAAGCTTTGAACTTTGCTCTTCAGTGGTACTCACCCCATATTTCCATTTTGACCAGCTGTCTTTCCCTTCTTTGAAAAGCTAAGGAATATGTATTGTACTTTCTTGGTGTTTTATTTCCTCTACCTTTTTGTTGATTTCATATAGATATGACTGTGTGTGAAATAAGCATTTTTTGCAAATAAGGACAGATTTGCATTAACTTCTAATGCACTTTCAACTACAGATGGGAGCACTGAAGACAAGGTCTGAAGTTTGGAGCTTAAAGTTGCCAAAGTGGAGAAAAAAATCAACTGTGCTGTAATGAGTTACCAATTGAATTAACTTCACCAGTCTTAAATTCCATTCTGGTGACTTCTCCTTTTCCTATTTGAGTTAAATCCTCATTAGATCCTCATTAAATCCTTATAAGAGCTTTTTAGAGTCCCAGACAAATATGCCACGATACTTGTAAATAGACTTATAAGGCTTTTGTTCCTGTTTGGATAGTCCTGTATTTTTTTTTTGTTGTTGCTTATCTTCTTATAATTATAATACAATTAAATAATATAATTAAAATTATAATTATAATACAAGCTGAATAGTCAAGACCTTGTTGATGATCCAAACTCTGTTAAGGATCTTGGAGTACTCATCTCAAATGACCTAAATGCTAGAGCCCACTCTAACTATATAGCCAAAAAGGTGTTAAGAGTTGTTAACCTAATCTTACGTAGCTTTTTCTCTGGTAATATTACACTAATAACTAGAGCATACAAAACATTTGCTAGACCAATACTCGAATACAGCTCCTCAGTCTGGAACCCACATTACATATCTGATATTAACACAGTTGAGAAAGTCCAGAAATATTTCACAAGAAGAGTTCTCCATTCCTCTACTCGTTGCAGAATACCTTATGCCACCAGACTTGAAATTCTAGACCTAGAAAACCTAGAACTACATCGTCTTTGGTCTGATCTAAGTATAGTACTGTATATAAAATCATACACTGCAATGTCCTACCTGTCAATGAATACTTCAGCTTCAACCATAACAACACAAGAGCAAATAATAGATACAAACTCAAGGTTAATAACACCAAACTTGATTGCAGGAAATACGACTTCAGCAACAGAGTGGTCAATGTCTGGAATACTCTACCTGACTCTGTGGTTTCTTCCCCAAATCCCAAAAACTTTAACCTTAGACTGTCTACTATTGACCTCACCCCTTTCCTAAGAGGTCTGTAGGGGGTGTGCATAAGCGCACCAATGTGCCTGCTGTCCCTGTCCTATGGTTTCTTTTATATTCTTTTTTCTTTATGTTCTGAAGTTTTTCTATGATGTTGTTTACTGCTGCCTTTGTCACATTGCTATGCCTGCCAGGCATGTTAACATTCTTGGTTCTTCACTCCTGATACTCATAAAACTTTAAAAGCTAAAACTAAGACAATCAAATGATATGACTCTAGGGCAGGGATAAAAGGAGTGGGTTAAAAGATGAGTTAATAGATCTGAATCCTAATTCTTATCCTAATAGACAAAAGGAGCATAAGAAACTTGGTAAAAAGCTGCTGCTCCTACATCTTCTTAACAAATGATCTTGTAAATATTTGGCATGCAGTTCAATAAATCTTGCATTTGCATTATTCATAGGATCTGTAGTAAATAATTTTGCATTAGCACAAAGATAAAATAAGGGTTTTTTTTTTTAAAAAAAAAAACCCAACCCTGAAGACAAAGCTTTCTTATATTGTGGCTTTTTATATATGTATTTACTTCATTAAATATGTCACTACCAAATTAAGTATTTTATATAAGTTATACAGGTAGTCTTCAAATGAGACTGAAAATTCAGTCACTAAGCAACATAGTTAACAGGTCATCACATGTCCAAGACCTACAATTTTATTGCAAGGTTCTCTTGACTCTTCTTTTTTGGCAACTGGCCATTAAGTATGCAAATAACAGCTATGTGACCATGAGATATTTGCAAATTCCCAGCAGATGCAATGGTCCAATTTAAACCCTGTGATCATGGAGACACTGTGATGGTCATAAATGTGAGGGCTAATTGTAAAATTATTTTTTAGGTCCAGCATAAATTGAATGGTTGTTAAACAGGGCACTTGTTAAGTGAAGACTATCTGTAACAACAAATTTAAAGCTCAATTGTGATGACCCAGGGCTGGGCACATAAACAAACCAGCCAGAATGAAAGCTTAACACCCCTTTATTGTTCCAAGTTTTCCCCAAAAGTTCAATGTACCCTGCAAGTCCAGGAGTAAAGCTCTAAGCACGCACCTCCAATAGGTCCTGGCTGCTATTACTCCAGAGGAGCAGCATAGTTCTGAGAGCAGCCACAGCTCCAGGAGTTTGGTTTCAAAAAGTCCTTGTCACAGGAAGCGTTCCCTGGGTCTGCAGCACCACCTGGAGTATAACTGTGTCACTGTGACACATAGCCAGGCCAGCATGGAAAACAAGGCAAACAAGACGAAACACAGCGAAGTATGAAGATGTAGGTAACAGCATGTGAGGCTGGAAAAAGTAACACTTGCGCCTCTCAACAGGATCTCTGTAAATCTCATTCCCCAGGTGAACTTTGTGAGGAGGGGTTGGGCTTGTCCTGCACTGATCCTTCCTCCTCTCCATTCTTTGTGCTCGGGGGTCAGGGTGAGGTAATTGCTTATCGCCAGAGTGCCATAGCTCCTCTGTTCCACTGCCTGCTCTGCCGCTGCCTCCTCCTCCCTTGCCTGGTCCTCCTGCTCTCCCTCTCGCTTGCTGGTAACCCTTCCCAGGAACAAGGGACCTGGGACTGCCTTACCCTGCTCCTCTGGTCATTCCTCTGTTGGCCCTAGCTCTGTCTTGTCCTTCTGCTCAGATTCAGGCTCTGGCGGGGCCATGACACCAATCTATTAAAAAAAATTGATTATTTTATTAAAGCAAAAGTTATGATGGCTTATAAGCTCAGTAGCGAACACATTTTCAAAGACTTAATTATAAGCCAAATGGAAAAACAGTGATAAACAGATATGCAGGAATTTAAATAAGAATGTTGCATACATTTTCTTAATAGACTCAGATACTATCCATAAGGTTGCTTAGTTTGCAAAATTATATCAATTTTTTCATAAATATGGCATTAAAAATCCATATAGGCTATTTTTAAAAAATGCATCTTTATAGTCCCAAGTTGGAAGTCCTCTTTCCCATCTCAGCATTATCATGGTATTTTTGTTGTTGTTAATGTAGAGGAAGCACCAACATAATGTACTGTGACTAATGCAGCCTGAAAATAAAACATCCCTTACCTCCAAAGGGAGGAAAAAATTGATCACCTAGAAAATGTGAAATTGAAAGCGATCTTCTGAAATCAGAGGGGAATCACAAGGATCATAGAAACATTGTTCATATTTTCAAAAATATCCTTCAAAACCATTTTGTTTTTAACTGCTGTAATTTTCATTTTCTCCTTATTGAAGTAATTGTTTTCAGTTGTCAGGATTTGCTAGTAGGGACTCAAATATTTTGTCCAATCAGTAGCATATCTCATCTAATGATGACCTGCAAAACCTCCAATGTTAAAAAGCTATTCAAAGACACTACAACTTGACTAAATTAAAATAAGAATGGCTTCCCTACATAACGTACATCACATAACAATGCATATTTACACAGAAGTAATTTTTAAAGAGAAAGCAATTAATATGCCAACTGTAATTAGAATTAATTTGAATTCCTTTAAATGTTGATTGTAATACAAAAGCTATGAGTGGCACAAAGAGCCAAGGAAACATACAGGCTCAGCATCATAAGACTAGATAAGATAGAAAAACTTGCACATGGATTAGAGAACAATGAAAATACCATCAATATCATCAAGAGAGTAAAAGAATTAAAATGGAAATGGGCTGGTCACATAGCAAGAAGAACTGATGGCAGGTGGAGCAAGGTAGTCTTAGAATGGATCCAATTTGATAAAAAGCATCCACGAAAGAGACCTAAAACAAGAAGGATCGATGACATCTGCAAGTATTGTGGGCCCAATTGGCAAACGAAAGCTTGGGACCTTATTGGTTAGAAATATGCAGAAGTGGCCTTCATCCTACAGTGGATAACAATGGCTAAAATGATGATTATGATGATGAATTATCATGGTACAATTGCAGGGGAAATTGAAATCAAAATCATTTTTAATAAGTCTTTTATTGATGTTTTCCCTATTTTTTTTTCATTTTTGTTTTTCTTTTATTATGTGATCATGTGCATTTCCCTTTGGAATAATGATAAGGTGGTGATATAAACATCTTGTTTGGAGTATTATAGAGATTTCTATTTTTTTAAAAAAAAATTATACAATAGAATTAATCCTATGCAACAGATGAATCAATAATGGTATACTTACAAATATTTTATTGTTTTATCTGCTATGTTTTTCTTTTTTCTTTGTTGTGATTTATTCTATTTCTTTTCCAAAATGGTTTAATAACTCCTGAACAGAACATCATTGTACAGATATTACAGGATTTTGTTTTTGTTTTTAACATAAACTAGTGGTGTGCTCTTAATAGGAAACTAAAAACAGTCTGCCATTGGCCCAGGAGTAATCCATCTTGTAAATTCTTGAATGACTGGATTTAACAGCAGGAATACCTGCTGTTAATCCATATCTGGATTAACTGAGAATGTTAAAGAGTAATAACTACAGAAATAAAGTTCTTGGCCTTTTGCAAAATGGTAGGATGTTTAAGGTAAATATCAAATATTTTTCATTATGCAAAATAAGGAAATAACTGGGCAATCAGATATTGCCTGAAAACATAATAAAATAAAATTGTTTCAAATATGCTTAATTTCAAAACCTACTGTATATCGACATAACTATTTAATGTAACATCAGCACAAGTTAAGTTAAGATGTTATTTTCCTGTGTTGGAAGTATCAAGGTGCTTCTGTGGTAAAAAGATTTGTCAGTGATATCAATGTTGCCTGGGACATATCTATTGGAGGCTCCCGTCAAGTTATCCACTGAAGTGGTACCCATTCATCTACTCATGGTCCACTGTTTTTAAACTGCTGGGTCAGGAGTAGCTGGAGTATATTGATGGAAACTTTCCCTGGCCAGTGACAGCAGTGAGTCTCAAACACAAGCCTACCAATTGGCAGTCCAGCATTCTAACCTAGTGCGCTATCGTGCTCCTTTTAGTTAAGAAGTTAAGGAAAGATGGCTGCTACTATCCAGAAAATGTTATAATCTTCATGAAACTACTAGGAAAGTTTTTATCTAACATCAGTAATCAAATTATGCTTCACTGTTTCATTTATTTTCATCAGATGTAAGCAGGACTGTAGTTATCCTGAATAAATGCCTGGGTACAGTAGTGGATTTAATATGAGTAAATAAATTGACAATCACTCCAACACTGAAAATCTGAATAGTTCATTGATAATAATATTCATCCTTTGGTGAGTCAAGGTTATTACTGGCAAGGTAAATTTGCTAATTATGCTGGGCCTAAGTTAGGGCAGCAAAAATATTCAGCTGGCAAAAATCTGAATAATGGGACCAAAGTGAGAATGTTTTTCATATAACTATGCTGACATTTAGTGGTAATTTGGATTTTTGGCAGCCAGGCACAATATGCTTACCCAAAAATGTATGCAAGAATACTATTTTGTATTCTGAAAAGAGTACATCTATGCTTTAAAAGCTGTGATAGCTTACATTGGCTTTTGCTCTTAACTGAGTGTTCTAGACATTTTGAGGACAAATGACCTAAAATTCTGCTTTCATCCATCTGTACTTATTCAAGATGAAGGACTTCTTTAGAGATTCTGTTTCAGATATGGTGAATAAAGAGAGATAGATGACCCTGTCTAAGCAGACAATGTTTTGATAGTCCTACTATTAGCGTCTTAAGCATTTGAACTATTTAAGCTTGGAATTCAATAAAATGCCTATGTGTGGGTGCATGTACTGGAATCTTGTTAAATTTTGACTCTATAGCTATATGAAAAGTTATGCTATTACGTACCTTGCAGAGCAGAGCAGAGCAGAGCAGAGCAGAGCAGAGCAGAACCAGATGTATAACCTTCTCACGGTTTGTACTCATTAAGCCGATAGAAGAAAACAGAGAGTATTTCAAAACTAATGATGAAATTTATTGGAATAAGCAGTTATGGAATATAATAGTGTATAAGTAATTAATTGGGAAATACTGTATTTACACATCTTATTGTTCATTTTGAAAATTATTTTCTTCAAATTATTGGAAAAATTGACCACAGTCTTCTTATGAGAGGTATGAAAATGCTCATTGAATAAATATTTTACATAGCATTTCAAAAGCTCAAGTATTCACAAAATAAAAATGATCTGGGCTCTTTTGCTCTCTCCTCAGGTTCTGCTAAATCTCCAGGTTTTCCACAAATATTAGCAGGGTTTTCCCATAATCTTGTTGACAAAAAGTAGAAAACTGTTCAATCATTGATCATCTCTGCTTTTCTTTACATCATATTTCATAATATCATATCTGAAGCCAGAGTATGGAGGTTTTTTTTTCAGTCTTCCAAGACTGTCAAAGAAGATTTCCCTCTGACATGGTTTAACACAGTCAGAGCTGCTAGTTGTAGATATTATCACCAATATGACAATACAATACATAGTTAAGGTGATTTTTGTTGATTCCAAATAGTTTCCTTCAAAATTAGAATACAATTATATTTTGAACAAGCAATAATTGCCTATGTTATTTTTTTTGTACAAGACTAGTGTTTTAGGAAACTAATGCAACCTTATACTGTATATATGAGTGTCTGACATATTTTTTTATTCATTGCATTTTACTCATTCTGAATGGTGTGGAAGGAAAACAGCAAATTAAGATTCTGCTATCATTGGTCCATACTAAACTGTAAAACAAATGTGCATATGATTCCAGGCTTTTGTTATAAAATGACAATTATACCACTGGAAATATTTCTATTTAAAACAAAAGTAATGTGCTTTAATTGTTTCATACTGCTACATTAAAAACTTTGAAAATGCTGACTTACTGAAATTTGTAATTTCAAAAAGTAGAACCCAGAAGAGAAAAAAACACAACAGTTTTTTATGTTTTTATTAGTAGAATGTTTTTAGCTAGGTATTCATATATTCAATTTAAATATGGTTATGTCTACGTAATTAGGAATGACTTCAGCAAATTAAAACTACACTGAGCAGAAGAATCAGTTTAATATGGAGCTTAACCTGCTTTACAAATAGTCATATATTTAAAAACTAGTTTTCAACAAAGAAAATTTCCAGTTGGCATGTAGTCTTTTTTATGCATCATCAACTGTTGCAGCTTCAGGACTAATCATAGCAATACTAGGTAGCAATTATCAAGATTGACACACTAGAAAGATCAAAACTAATACACAAATATAAAGAAAATGTCCATGAATGGAATTTCAGTGAATAGTTTATATTCTTGCCCTGATTTTTGTATAGTCTAATTTTTATAGCTCCATCCATTGAATTTCTATTTCCTAAAATTTGGCATTTTTGTAGACAAACTATCCCTTTAGCACAACTATTTTGGATACCTATTTTGCTATAACATTACTTCTTCATTATTCCAGATTATGTGATCAAAACTGCAGGGAAACAAAAAAATGAAGATATTTCTTGTTGTAGAAATCAGATATCTTGCACTCTTAGCCTGACTAGATACCAGATGTCAAGATCTTATTATATTGTTGTGCCTTTGAGCCATTGTTGTTTTCTGGTGATGCCAGGGCAAGTCTCTGCAATTTTCTTGGCAAGATTTCAAAAGTGGTTTGTCATTACTTGCTTCCTAGGGCTGAGAGGGAGTGACTGGCCCAAAGTCATCCAATTGGCTTTGTGCTGAAGGCAGAATTAGAATTCACAATCTTGTAGCCTCTAGCTAACTAATACACCAAACTGACTGTCACCATCTACCACCATCACAAAGTATATCAATGTAAACAAGAACAGTAGTTTCAGCTTGTGAAAGAACAAAAAAAAAGCTTAAAGAGATGTGTAGCCACTATTGCATTCCCTAATTGCTATGGCTCTCTATAGCACCTAGAATCGTCTCTCCTAAGCAATTTGTTGAAGTATCAATTCACAGAGACCATTTTCCCAGAGACAATCATATGAAGATTATCTCAGGCATGAAATTTGCCAGACACAACTGCTGTTTCATTGTTGAAATGTCTACCATCGAAGTGTTACATTTTTCTGCTGTCATTATTATGGGAAGAACATCTATAAAATGGTGACTGAATCCAAGCAGACTTTGGCACACAGGATTTGTTCTCAGTGTGAAAATATGATCCTGTCAGGTGTTTTGGCAGCTTCCTAAACTGAAGGGAATTCTTTATTTTTATTTATTTTCCAGATTTATAAACTGCTCCAATGGAAGCTGATTCTTTTCCCATATTCATATACCTGTATTTACATTAAATGCAAATAGTTTAACAAGGCAATGGAAATACTATAACAAATTAACAGAAAAAAGAAAAAAATGTAAAAAAAGCTGGAAATATGACAGTCATTGGACTAAAAACTAATACTATTCATCACCAGATGGAGCAGTCGTCATAACACTCCAGATCTGAGGCCAGATGGAGGAGCCTTGTTTTAACTGACATATTAAAAGCCCGGAATGAATGGATTATTTTGATCAAGCCAGGGTTTTTCAACTTTGGCAAGTTGAAGATGTGTGGACTTCAACTCCCAGAAATCTCCAGCTGGAGAATTCCGGGAATTGAAGTCCACACATCTTCAACTTGCTAATGCTGAAATACTAGATCAGGGGTGTCAAACTCATGGCCCATGTGCCAGATGCGTCATGAGCTGGCCCCATCCCTGCCCAGTTTAGTGAAGAGGGGAAAAATCCAATACATCACGTGATACCACTGTGACAACACAAGTTTTACACCCCTGCATTAAATCAAGCTATTCCAAAACAGGGTTGCTGCAAATGAAAAAAATATGTTTTGGAGGATTCTGTAGATGACAGTCACTGAGAGAAGGATCCAGACTGATGGAAGAAGGCAGTCCCGCAGAACTTGAGGATGTTAAAGTTGAACAATAGAACCTTGCATTAAACCCAAAACCCAACAGAAGCCCATAAATATCTTGAAGTAGATGTGTTAGAATGGTATGCTTAAGCACACTCATAACTACTCAAACTGCTGCCTTCTGGACCTACTCTAGCTTCTCAGTGCTTTTTGATGCATGATTATCAGTTTTCTAAGCATTACATTTTTATAAAAAAATTAAGAATTCCTGAAAGTAAATTATTTTCCTGACTCTTTATTAATATGGGAACCATACTAGCATTATAAAAGGAGGTACAGAATGTTATATGAAGTGTGCTGATATTACAACCGAATCCAAAATATTATCAATTTCAGCTTTTGGGATTTGTTCCAGTACACTTTAGATGTATTTAGTAATGTTAATATATTAATATGAGGTTATTTAACCTAACGTACTGGGTCCAACCCCCCCCCCCCAATGTAAAATTGTAAGTGAAATATATCCATTGAAGGAAAGCCCACTATCTTGCTGGGTAATAGGTTCCATTGTCAGTCTGTTCTTTGTTGTTGAAAGATTTCTTTAAACTTTAAGTTGGAGTTTTCCAGGAATTTAAATCAACAATCCTGCATACTAAGAAGTGATACCTTGTCTCCTTCAGTTCATTCACATACTTGAAGTGTGCTATCCTATCCTTTCTCCTGTTTCAAGGCTAAGATTTTCTGCTGCTAATGCAGCCTAAAATTATATTTATTTTCCCCATTTATATATTACTGATTTATATGTAATCTGAATAGTTTTCTGAGATCTTTTTCTCATATGGTTATTAAGCCTGAAACATCCATTTTATAAAAGCACATTTGATTTCTGTTGTTTGAATGTATCAGACTAAGATTTGTTTTTAATTTCATCCTGTAATTTTCATTATCTATAATAATAATAATAATAATAATAATAATAATAATAATAATAATAATAATAATAATAATAATAATAATAAATATTTATTTATATATCGCTCCTCTCCCGAAGGACTCGAAGAGGTGCACAGCCGTACAGATTAAAACAATAAATATGTGGAACAATAAAACTAAATTAAACCCAACCCTGGCTGTAAACAAATTTAAAACCATACTCTAAAACCCTAAAATTTAATAAAAACAAAACACCCCAAAACTAAAATCAGCCCAAGCTGGCCTGGTCAAAAAGCCAGGTTTTCAAAGCACACCTAAAGGTCCCCAGGTCCGTGGCTGTCCGTAACTCCTGGGGAAACCCATTCCAGAGGGCAGACGCCCCCACAGAGAAGGCCCTACTCCTCGGGGTCACCAGCCGGCACATAGATGCCGATGGGACCCGCAGGAGACCCTCTCTGTGGGAGCGCACCAGACAGTGGGAGGAAAATGGCAGAATGCGGTCTTGTAAATATTCTGGTCCGAGGCCATGGAGCGCTTTAAAAGTTAACACCAAAATTTTAAAGCACACCCGAGAGGCCACTGGCAACCAATGCAGCTCGCGCAGGAGGGGCGTCACATGCGCGAATCTTGACGCCCCCATAACCACCCGCGTGGCCGCATTCTGTACCAGTTGAAGCCTCCGGATGCTCCCATTCGGGAGCCCCATGTAGAGGGCATTACAATAGTCCAGTCGGGAGGTTACCAGGGCATGATTGACTGTGCGTAAGGCATCCCGATCCAGAAAGGGCCGCATCTGTTGAATCAGGCGAACCTGATGAAATGCCCCCCTGGAGACAGCTGTAATATGGTCTTCCAAAGATAGCCGTACATCCAGGAGGACACCCAGATTGTGAGCCCTCTCTGCAGGGGGCAGAATCTCACCCCCAATAGCCAGCGATGGAACTATCTGGCTATATCGGGATGCCGGAAACCACAGCCATTCAGTCTTGGAAGGGTTGAGTCGGAGCCTGTTCCCGCCCATCCAGTTCCGCATGGCCTCCAGGCACCGGGACATGACCTCCACAGCATCGTTGGGGTGGCTTGGGGTGGAGATGTACAGCTGGGTATCATCAGCGTACAGATGACATCTCACCCCAAAGCCACGGATGATCTCCCCCAGTGGCTTCACATAAATGTTGAACAGGAAAGGAGAGAGGACCGACGCCTGAGGCACCCCACAATCGAGGGACCTAGAGGTGGATCTCTCCCCCCCACCAACACAAAT
Organism: Bungarus multicinctus; assembly: GCA_023653725.1. NCBI lineage: Eukaryota > Metazoa > Chordata > Lepidosauria > Squamata > Elapidae > Bungarus > Bungarus multicinctus. The sequence continues at coordinate 44,334,893 of CM042848.1, forward strand.
TGCAGATGGTCGGAGACGAAGGAGGCGAACCACCGCAACACGGTGCCCCCAACCCCCAACCCCCCCAACCGCCGCAATAGGATACTATGGTCGATAGTATCAAAAGCCGCTGATAGGTCTAATAGGACCAGGACAGAGGAATAACCCCTGTCATGGGCCCTCCAGAGATCATCAACCAACGCGACCAATGCCGTTTTGGTACTATGTCCAGGCCTGAAGCCCGATTGGAAGGGATCCAGGTATGCATCTTCATCCAGGTACTGGGGAAGCTGACCTGCCACCACACTCTCTACAACCTTCACCACGAAGGGAAGGTTGGAGACAGGACGATAGTTGTTCAAAAGGGTTGGGTCCAGGGAGGGCTTCTTGAGGAGGGGTCGCACCACCACCATTTTCAAGGTGGTAGGCAGCGAGCCCTCCATCAAAGAAGCGTTAACAATTCCCTGGAGCCAACTCCGCGTCACCTCTCTGGAGGTAGAGACCAACCAGGAGGGGCAAGGGTCCAACAAACATATGGTGTCATTCAGCCGCCCCAGTAACCTGTCCATACCCTCGGTGGTCACAGGGGCAAACTCATCCCAGATAACCGTCTCAAGACTCGCCGCGGTCACCTCCCCTGGGACCTCCCAACTAGAGTCCAATCCGGCCCGAATCTGAGCGATTTTATCGTGCAGAAATCGTGAAAACTCCTCCGCTCTTCCCTGCAGGAGATCATCCCTCGCTCCCGGCCCAATCAAGGAGCGGGTCACTCTAAACAGGGCGGCAGGTCGATTTTCTGCCGATGCAATAAGGGCGGAGAAGTGAGAATGCTTCGCCGCCTCTATCGCCACTAGGTAGGTCCTAATATAGGGCTTAATCTGTGTTCGGTCAGACTCGGCACGACTGGCCTTTCAGATGCCCTCTAGACGTCTTTTCTGGCATTTCATCTGCCTCAGCTCCTCCGTAAACCACGGAGCCGAGCGAGATCTCTGCCAGGTCAGAGGTCGCAAAGGCACAACTCGGTCCAGAGCCTCGGCAGCCAACCTGTCCCAGGCGGCTACCAAGTCTGTGGCTGAGTTATGAGCCAGAGTTTCAGGTAATGGCCCAAGCTCCGTCTGGAACCGTTCAGAGTCCATCAGGCGTCTGGGACAGAACCATCTCTTCAGCTCCACCTCCCTGCGGTGTGGATTGGCGGTACAGAAGTCCAGTCTAAGGAGAGAATGATCAGACCATGACAAAGGTTTAACGACTATATCCCCTAACCGATCATTCAACCACTGTCCAGAGACGAAAATCAGATCCAGTGTGTCCCCCTATGTGAGTGGGTCCAGAAACTAATTGGGTCAGGTCCAAGGCCGTCATGGAGGCCAAGAACTCTCGGGCCGCTCCAGAGGATTCACCAAGCGAAGGCAGGTTGAAGTCACCCATAACTAATAGTCTGGGTGTCTCCACCGCCAGCTCGGCTATTACCCCGAGGAGCCCGGGCAGGGCCGATGACACGTAGCAGGGAGCCAGGTACGTTATCAAAAGACCCATCTACCCACCCTGACCCCACCTCACAAAGAGGGACTCACAGCCAGCCATCTGAGGTACAGTGGCCTCCCTAGGACATAGATCCTCCCTAATAATTACCGCCACTCCACCACCCCTACCCTGAGCCCTCGGCCAATGAAATGCCTGGAGATAATCTTAGATTATCTATTCTATTGAAATCATTTTTAAGTGTCTTCTATAATATTATTATTTACAGCTATGCTACTCATCTCTTCCATTTCTTCATCTGGGGTATCAATAAAAATACACAGGCATTGATACCAGAGTAGTATCAGTTGCTATCATTTCAAACCCATCTGTTCCTGCAACAATTCCAATAAAACCCATGCTTTAATGCACTTTCTTCCAGAATTGTTCTAGCCATTTTCTCACTGCAGAACCTCAGTGTTTTCATGTACTGTATCTTGTCTTCACCTTGGGACAAAGATTGTTTTTTTTAAAGATTTGAATAGCTGTAATTACCATATGAAAGTAGGTCAGGATACTTTCCATTGGGGCTCTGTAATGTACAACATACACAATGAAACCAAACAGCACCACTGTGTTTTCTACGTTTTACTGTATCAAATTCTTACTCCTTAATATTTTATTTCTGCCTGTAAATGCAATCATTTTTGAAGTATGCTTTTATTGTTTGCCATATTTCAGATTCATTACTGTCAATGTCAGCATATTAGATTTCTTGGCATATATACATATAAATTTATGGGAAAACAACATGAATAATAAATACATCTCAATCCTGCAAACTGTAAGTCACTGATCCCTGCTCTGTTTTCCTTCCTTCCAAAATTTATACACTGCCTTTATCACTTTATACATTTTAAACTCACCACTAAGAGCTGAAAAAAATCACTGCTACATAGAACTCAGACCGAGCTATTGAACTTATTAATAGCCACTTACTGGTGAGAGTATACTCTCTCTGCAACCCAAGTTCTCAGTTTTTAATCATCCATCCATATGTTCTATAAATAAGGATACTTCAGTTCTCCCCCAATCTGTCTGTAAGATGTTACAAAAACAGATCTCATCTACTCACTTTCAACAGTATGAAAGCCTTTGAGCCATTGTTGGTTTCCCAAGCTTCCTAAATAACAATTCTAATCACCACATCCAGCTTTACCTTTTGTTTGAGATTGAGGTGTCCAAACCTACCTACTGATCGAAATTTAGGAACTAATGGTCCCAAATACTCTCATTTGCTATTTACTACAGGTAGTCCTTGATTTCTGACCACAATTGGGACCAGAATATTCATTGTTAAGCAAAGAGATTGTTAAGTCAGTCATGCTGGATTTTACAACCTTTTTTGCCATAGTTGTTAAGCGAATCACTCAGTTAAGTGAATTATGTGGCTGTTAAGCAAATCCAGCTTCCCTCAATGACTTATCAGAAGTTGACTAGGAAGATCATGAATGATGACCATATAATTCAAGGATGATGGAACCATTGTAAATATATGCCAATTGTCAAACTGAATTTGGATCACATGACCATGGAGAGCCTGCAATGGTTGTGAGTGTGAGTACCAAGTTGTAAGTCACTTTTTTCAGTGCTGTTGTAACTTTGAATGAATGGTTGTAAGTCAAGACTACCTGTAATTCATTGATATGCTAACTGAATAGTTACGAATACTTTTTTTCATTAATTGTGTTAATCGGTTCAACCAGTTAATTTGTAACACAGATACAGAATTCATAATGTTATGCTTGTTATACTTACTAGAACCTTTATGCCAGATACTGTATGAAATAGAAAAGAAATAGAGCTGTGTTGAAATATATAGTTTGGAAAAGGCCATTTAGGCTGCTGAATCCAATTTTGTCCCACTTATGTGCTAGAAATAAATTAGTACATCCCTAACAGATGGCTATTTAGCTTCTCTCATCACCTGAGTATTTGATTCCATTGTCAAACTGGCCTTAACATCAAAAAATCCACCTTTTTGTAGCTTAAATCCATTATTTCTCATCCTGCAGTCTAGGATGTTGGAGAAAAAAATATTGGCTTTTTTCTGCATAACATCCTGGATTGGCCAGACAGGAGCAATAAGCTATTTAAGATTCAAAGATACCTAAACCTGGGTGAAAAGCCAGAAGCATTTTATTGGATAACTATTAGAGTTGCAGAGAAAAAGATATACCAGTCCATGTCCCTTTAGCTTTCCAAGAACCCCAGAAATGGCAGTAGATAGATCTCTTGGCATCAGTAGTTATGCAACACAGTCCTAGGACTTTGGGTATAAGTTGAGTTTGAAAATGTCCAAAGCTTTTGCCACTTTTATACAATTTTCTTAAAGGACATGAACTGTAAACTACAACACCTGAAGATGGCTTGATAGCATCTCTTAGCAGTGTCTTGATCACAACATCTGACAATTGACAGAGACATTTTTTAACAAGGCAGATCCTTAGCAAGCAACACCTGGAGATAGTCTGAGGACATATCTTGTCAAAAACTTCCACCCAGACAATTGACCCTTTGCTAAAAATATTTTTAAAGGAAAATTTCTTTCTAGCAGCTGTCTTTGCCCTCTCCTTAACAGGTGTTAGACAATTCATGTTATCCTCTAATTAATTATAACAAGTAGGAATATAGATAAAAGGCTGAAAGATGACAGTGATTTACAGTATAATGATACAATACACAATTACTTGTTAAGTAATTTTTTTTCTAACCAGATATGAGAATTTACAGAGCAAAACTTGCTCACCCCAGCTGCTAAGTAACTTTTTTTGCACAATTATGTCTTAACATATGCAAAGGGAAAAAAGTATTTCGCAGTGTAGCATTAAATACTCATCTTGACATATATGTCCCCATTCTGACATAAATATAACAGAAGCTGTTGAATGCCTTCCAAGATTCTGTCTGTATGTGTGGGTGTACACTTTTATCATGTATATATCTGCTGCCATGCAATCAAACTTTAGTAAAGCTATGATGGAACCTTTTCACCCTGAGGCAACAAGTAAGAAAATCAGATTCAATAAACATACAATTGTGTGAAGTTTCTTAAAGACTTTATTGCCAGTTATAAGGGATATGAATAATATTGAAGGCAGACAGAGAAAATAAAGTTCTACTTATATCCCTTCATCCTTGAGAAGACTTAGTGGTGACAGTGGGGATCTAGCTGCGCCATTGGGCAGCACCCTTCTAGGCTGACTCCATTCTATCCAGAGGTTTAAAGTTTCAATGTAAACTATTTCTTTCCTTTTTAACTGATCAGTTCTATCTTTAAAAAAAGTATCTGTCTGGGCTATGGAGTACAGTACATACCACATTCATTACAACATATATGAATAAAGAAAGACCACCTGATCATGCCATTCTAATTCCTTATACAAGGTGGCTTTGAAACAAGCACTGATATAATGCTGTTTGTTTGTTTGTTTATTCAATTTCTATAGCTGCTCAACTCAATCAAATGACTCTGAATGGCTTACAATTATAAAATTATAAAATGATATCCACAAAATAAATAAGTACAAATGATAGCTTGATGATGAATCAGAATAAAGCTGGAAGGGATCTTGGAAATCTTCTAGTCCAGGCCTCTGCTCAAGCAGTAAATCCTATACCATTTCAGACAAGTGTATACAGACTCTTCTTAAAAACCTCCATTGGTGAAGCACCACCAACATCTGAAGGGCAGCTGTTCCACTGGTTAATTGGCTTCACTGTTAGGAAGTTTCTCCTCAATTCCAGGTTGCTTCTCTCCTTGATTAGTTTCCATCCATTGTTTCTTATCCTGCCCCTTGGTGCTTTGGAAAATAAATTGACTTCCTTCTCTTTGTGGCAGGATTACTGGATTACTGCTTGTCCTTCTTTTCTCTAGACTAGCCAAGCCCAAATCCTGCAACCATTTTTCACTTTAATCATCTTAGTTTAATCAACTAATAGTAAAGCCAAGTAACAGGGCCCTAGCACGTTCCAAAGCTTAGGCCTGGGTACATAGCCAAGTTTTTAAGGCTGTGCTGATAATGTTCCAAAAAAAGGTAAAAGAAATAAGATCCATATTAATACATTAAACAACTTGTTTACAGAATTTATTGTATGCACATCATCTAAAGGGAAAAAAACAGATATATTGGAAAAGGGGTGCACACTATTAACTATAAGACTCTGCTATAATAAGGAATCTTTTTCACTCCCTTTGTGGAAGCTATTACCCTGAAGATACAAATCTTTTCCTAAATTATGGACTGGTGAACTAGGAAAAATATCCAGTTTGAGATGAACACTCAATGCAAGTGGATGGAATTGAAGGCCCTATACTAATTAATAACTCTTTCCTTCAAATACATAGCAAGAATCAAATGTCCTTCAGTCTCTTCAAAATTGCATAACTAAAATCAATAACAAAAATTTAAATCTAACCAAAACAAAAATACAGCCTATCACTAGCACTCAAATGCCCATTGCAACAGAACTGTTTTTATTTTTTTTTATTGGGGCCAAATAAATCTTAGGGGGAAAAAAGTATGCTAAGTTGTTAAGAGAATCTTTGTCTGGGTCTCCCCCCCTTCTCTCCCTACTACCTACCTATCTTAAAAAATCCTCCTTGGGAAAACTCTCCAAATTAGATGCATTTTTGCTGTGTTCTGGAGTCCTGGAGAAAAGCAGAAAGCAAAAGTAGACCTTTATGGGTTAATAGCAATACTTTGAATTGGATCTGGAAACCTATTAGCAACCAACACAATGACTGCATCACAGATGTTATACTTCTAAAGCAACTTATTCTCACCAGCAGTTCGGCCACTGCATTCCAAACCAACTGCAATTTTCAGATTGACTTCAAGGAAGCCCTGTGCAGAATGTGATACTGCAGTCTATACATATATTGAAAAGTGAATGAGGATAGAATAGAATTCTTTATTGGCCAAGTGTGATTGGACACACAAGGAATTTGTCTTTGGTGCATATGCTCTCAGTGTACATAAGAAAAAATAAAATATATTCATCAAGAATCATAAGATACAACACTTAGTGATAGTCATAGGTTACTAATAAGCAATCAAATCATACTAGGAAACAAATAAAATAATATAAATTGTAAAGATACAAGCAACACAGTTATAGTCATAAGTGGGAAGAGATAGGTAATAGGAAGAATGAGAAGAATAATAGTAATATAGTCTTAGTAAATAATTTGACAGTGTTGTGGGAGTTAGTTGTTTAGCAGAGTGATGGCTTTCAGGGAAAAACTGTCCTTATGTCTAGTTGTTCTGGTGTGCAATGCCCTATAGCATCGTTTTGAGACAAATTTCAATTTAAATTGAAACAATTTATGTCCAGGATGTGAGGGGTCTGTAGATATTTTCACAGCCCTCTTTTTGACTTGTGCTGTATACATGTCCTTAATGTAAGGCAGGTTGGTAGCAGTTGTTTTTTCTGCAGTTCTAATTATCCGTTGAAGTCTGTCTCTGTCTTGTTTGGTTGCAGAGCCAAACCAGACAGTTATAGAGGTGCAGATAATAGACTGAATAATTCCTCTGTAGAACTGTATCAGCAGCTCCTTGGGCAGTTTGAGCTTTCTGAGTTGGAGCAGGAAAAACCTTCTTTGTTGTGCTTTTTTTATGATGTTTTTAATGTTAGGTGTCCATTTTAAGTCCTGAGATATGATAGAACCTAGAAATCTGAAAGTTTGTACTGCTAATATTGTGTTGTCTAGTATTGTAAGAGATGGTAGTATAGGAGGGTTGCTCCTAAAATCTACCACAATTTCTATGGTTTTAAGTGTATTTAGTTCAAGTTTGTTCCGGTTGCACCACAAGGCTAGTTGTTTTATTGATTGATTGATTGAGTGAGTGAGTGAGTGAGTGATTGATTGATTTGATTTGATTTGACAGTCGCTTACAAGATAATAGGTATAAGTATAAACATAGTTATGAATACATAAAATGGATACATATAAGAAAAATAAAAAGAAAGAATAGGACAAGGACAGTAGGCACATTGGTGCACTTATGCACGCCCCCTACAGACCTCTTAGGAAGGGGGTGAGGTCAATAATATACAGTCTAAGGTTAAAGTTTTTGGGGTTTGGGGAAGAAACCACAGAGTCAGGTAGAGTATTGCAGACATTGACCACTTTGTTGCTGAAGTTGTATTTCCTGCAATCAAGTTTGGTGCGATTTTCCTTGAGTTTGTATCTATTGTGTGCTCTTGTATTGTTATAGTTGAAGCTGAAGTATTCATTGACAGGTAGGACATTGCAATGTATGATTTTATGTACTATACTTCAGACTGAAGGTGGCGTAGTTCAAGGTTTTCTAGGTCTAGAATTTCAAGTCTGGTGGCATAAGGTATTCTGCAACGAGTAGAGGAATGGAGAACTCTTCTTGTGAAATATTTCTGGATTTTCTCAACTGTGTTACTATCAGATACATAATGTGGGTTCCAGACTGATGAACTGTATTCAAGTATTGGTCTAGCAAATGTTTTATATGCTCTAGTTAGTAGTGTGATATTACCAGAGAAAAAGCTACATAGGATTAGGTTAACAACTCTTAATGCCTTTTTGGCTATGTAGTTACAGTGGGCTCTAGCACTTAGATCATTAGAGATGAGTACTCCAAGATCCTTTACAGAGTTTGGATCATCAACAAGGTCTTGACTTGTATTTTATTTTCTAATTTTTTTGCCAATATGTAAGACAGAGCATTTATTTGTTGAGATTTGAAGTTGCCATTTGTTTGAACATTCTGATACATAGTCAAGATCTTTTTGAAGGGTAGCAGTATTGTAGCTTTACATCATCAGTGAAGAGAATGCAGTTGCTCTTAATATGAACACAGACATCATTTATGTAGAGTATGAAGAGAGTTGGTCCTAGAGCACTGCCTTGAGGGACATCACTGTTGATAGGTACAGAATTTGATAAGACGCTCCCAATTTTGACCATTTGTTGTCTGTTTGACAGGAATGCTTCTATCCAGTTGTGTAGATGTCCAGAGATACCATAAGATTTTAGTTTTAGGAGTAGTTTGTCATATACCACTGAATCAAAGGCTTTACAGAAGTCTATGTAGATTGCGTCTATTGCTTTTCCCTGATGGAGTTGTGTAGTCCATATGTTTTTGCAGTGTAAGAGTTGCAGATTACAGGATAGTTTTTTTCTGAAATCAAATTGTTTATTAGAGAGTAGGTTGTTCAACTTCCCATCTGTATGCAGATTCATTGTTGTCTCGAATGAGACCAATCACTGTTGTATCATCTGCAAACTACAGTACTTTAATAAAGGGATCCTTTGAGATGTGATCATTGGTATATAGAAAGAAGAGAAATGGAGAGAGCACACAGTCCTGTGGGCTCTTGTGCTAATTGGCGGTATGGCCCCGGCGGCCCCCTGGGGAGAGCGATGGCCCTGGATTTTCTGGGGCGGCGCGGACCTGGGGGAGCCGCCTGGGGGGGCCTGGACTGGCCTCTGTGGCATTGTTGAGGCCGCAGAGGCCCTGGAACAGCTACCGTGGCAACCCCGGAGTCCAGAGGGGCTGTGAAGAGGTCTTGTTACCCCCAGCGAGGCGCAACAGTGTGGCAGTCTCGGCGGCCTCGCTCGGGCCGCGGCGATTTCGGCGGGCCCCAACCAGTGCGGGAGTGGCCCCGCTGTGGACATGGTGGGCCTGGACTGGATTCGGGGCCGCCCCTATGGCTGCGAGGACAACACGGAGACTGGGGGTGGGATGGTGTTGTGACCGTTCCCCTCCCTTCCTTGGGGCCCCCACCTGTGGCAGGGGTGGTGGGCCCGGGGAGGGGGGGAGTGACCTTGCCTATGACCCCTTTTCTCCCGGGGGTCTCACCGGTGGCAGGGGTGGGGCAGCCGGGGGGGGAGGGGTTTACCCCAGTCCGCCTGGATTTTTCCATCACAAAGACCTTGGACGCTGCGAGACCGTCGGGGTGGGGTGGCCGGGGCCACGGATGTACTCCATGGCGGAGCTTTGGGCCTTGAGGGATGTCCCCCTCTCCCTTAAGTGGCCCTCAAAACTTTCAAAGACGTTCCGCTATGAGGGATCCTGGGATCCGGAGCGATGGTGGGGCCGTGGAAGCCGGAGGAATAGGAGGAAACGCGGGAAACCCGGGATTGGTAATTTTTTAATGGGGTTTTTTAAGGGGTTAAAAGGATCCAGGGTGGGCAAGGGAGACAGCCCGCATGGAGTTGGGGGCAGCCGGGCCGGCCCGCGTGCCTGGGGGGCCTCGAGGGTTTCTGTGTCGGGGTGGCAGACTGGGGGTGGGCTGCCGGGGGAAAATTTTATCAGCACGGTGACTGGGAGAGGCAGATATGCTGGGGGTAGAGGGCCATATCCAGTAAGGGGATCGCGCTCCCGATGTTTGCAAGCGGTAGCGCGCTCCGACCCTCCATACCCATCCTGCAGCCCTGGTTGTCTGGATTCTCAGGCCCTGAATACCCGGCTGCTGTTGTGCAATGCCAGGTCCGTGGTTAACAAGGCTCCCCTGATCCATGATTTGGTTCAGGAGGAGGCCGCGGACCTGGTAGGTGTTACCAAAACCTGGTTGGGCCCAGAGGGCGGTGTCCCTCTGGTTGAGATGTGCCCACCAGGCTTCCTTGCATTTCACCAGCCTAGGGCTCAGGGAAGGGGTGGAGGGGTGGCGGTGCTTATAAAGGAAGCCCTTTATCCTAGGGAGGCCACTGTCCCTCAGACGGCTGGCTGTGAATCTCTATTTGTGAAGTGGGGGCAAGGGGTTCAGATGGGTCTTTTGATGGCGTACCTGGCTCCCTGCCACATCTCATCGGCCCTGCCCGGACTCCTCGAGGTGATAGCCGGGCTGGCGGTTGAGACCCCCAGGCTTCTGGTCATGGGGGATTTCAACCTGCCATCGTCCGGTGAAACCTCGGGGTTGGTTCGGGAGTTCTTGGCTTCCATGACGGCCATGGACCTGACCCAGTTAGTTTCTGCCCCCACTCACATTGGAGGACACATGCTGGACCTGATTTTTGTCTCTGGGCAGTGGTTGAATGACTGTAATTTTGGGGAGTTAGTTATTACACCCTTGTCATGGACAGATCATTCCCTCCTTAGGTTGGACTTCTGTTCCGCCACCCCCCACCGTAGGGAGGCGGAACCACTTAGATTGTTCCGCCCCAGGCGCCTGATGGACCCGGAGCGGTTCCAGAGGGAGCTTGGGCCGTTTCCTGAGTCTCTGGCTCACAGCTCGTCTGGAGACCTGGTGGCGACCTGGGATGGGTTGGCCGCCGGGGCTCTAGATCGAGTTGTGCCCCTGCGACCTCTGACCCGGCACAGATCCCATGTGGCTCCGTGGTATACGGAGGAGCTACGGGAGATGAAGTGCCGGAAAAGACATCTAGAGGGCATTTGGAGGGCGAGCCGTTCTGAGTCTGACCGAACACAGGTGAGATCTCATATTAAGACTTACCTTGTGGCGATAGGGGCGGCGAAATCTTCGTATTTCTCCGCCCTTATTGCATCAGCAGAAAATCGGCCTGCCGCCCTGTTTAGAGTGACCCGCTCTCTACTTGAACCGAGAGCGCGGGATGACCTCTTGCAGGGTAGGGCGGAGGAGTTTTCCCGATTTCTGCATGATAAAATCGCTCAGATTCGGGAGGGGCTCGACTCCAATTGGATGGTCCCGGGGGAGGTGTCCGGGGCAGGTCTTGTGAGTGTTATCTGGGGGGAGTTCGACCCTGTGACCGCCGAGGGTGTGGACAGGTTGCTGGGGGGTTTGAATGCCACCACCTGTTTATTGGACCCGTGCCCTTCCTGGCTGGTTTCGGCCGCCAGGGAGACGACACGAGGCTGGCTCCAGGGGATTGTCAACGCTTCCTTGAGAGAGGGGGTGCTCCCTACCGCCCTGAAGGCGGCGGTGGTGCGCCCCCTCCTCAAGAAGCCTTCCCTGGACCCAGCTATTTTAAACAACTATCGTCCAGTCTCCAACCTTCCCTTCGTGGCGAAGGTTGTTGAGAGTGTGGTGGCACGTCAGCTCCCCCAGTACCTGGAGGAAGCTACTTACCTCGATCCGTTCCAATCGGGCTTCAGGCCTGGACATAGCACTGAGACGGCATTGGTCGCGTTGGTTGATGATCTCTGGAGGGCTCGTGACAGAGGGTTCTCCTCTGTCCTGGTCCTATTAGATCTCTCGGCGGCTTTCGATACTATCGACCATAGTATCTTGTTGCGACGGTTGGGGGGGTTGGGGATTGGTGGAACCGTCCTTCAATGGTTCTCCTCCTTCCTCTCCGACCGTTCGCAATTCGTGTTGGCGGGGGGGGAGAGGTCCACCTCTAGGCCCCTGGTTTGTGGGGTGCCTCAGGGGTCGGTCCTCTCTCCCCTCTTGTTCAACATTTACATGAAGCCGCTGGGTGAGATCATCCGTGGTCTTGGAGTGAGGTGTCATCTGTATGCAGATGACACCCAGTTGTACATCTCCACTCCGGACCACCCCAACGATGCTGTGGGGGCTATGTCTAGGTGCCTGGAGGCCGTGTGGGACTGGATGGGCGGGAACAGGCTTCGGCTCAACCCATCCAAGACCGAGTGGCTGTGGTTTCCGGTGCCCCGATATAGCCAGCTGACACCTTCGCTGGCTATCGGGGGGAAGTTCTGCCCCCCACAGAGAGGGCTCGCAACCTGGGAGTCCTCCTGGATGTACGGCTGTCGCTTGAACATCACATCGCAGCCGTCTCCAGGGGGGCGTTTCATCAGATCCGTCGGATCTACCGGTTGTGGCCCTTCCTGGATCGGGATGCCTTGCGCACGGTCACTCAGGCCCTTGTCACCTCTCGCCTGGACTATTGTAATGCCCTCTACATGGGGCTCCCTGCGGGGAGCATCCGGAGACTCCAGCTGGTGCAAAATGCAGCCGCGCGGGTGATCATGGGGGCGTCACGTAGCGCCCATGTGACGCCTCTCCTGCGCGAGCTGCATTGGTTACCGGTGGCTCTCCGGGTTCGCTTTAAGGTTCTAGTTTTGACCTTTAGGGCGACCCATGGCATGGGACCAGGTTACCTTCAGGACCGCATTCTGCCAGCATTCTCCAACAGGCCGGTGCGTTCCCACAGAGAGGGTCTGCTCCGGGTGCCGTCGGCCGCTATGTGTCGTCTGGCGGCGCCAAGGAGTAGGGCCTTCTCTGTGGGTGCCCCCGCCCTCTGGAATGCTCTGCCACCGGAGCTCCGTACCGGCACGGACCTGAGGGCCTTCAGGCGCGCGTTGAAGACCTGGCTCTTTGAGCAGGCCGGCCTGGGCTGAGATAATGGTTTTAATTTGGTCTCCATATTTAATTCTAAATTGGGTTTTAAGGGCGGGGGGTGGGGTTTTGTTGGTTTTATCAAGCAGCCGATTGAAATTTAATATTTTTTAACTTTTGTATTCTTTGTGGGGTTTTTAGATGAGCTGTTCACCGCCCTGAGTCCCTCGGGAGAAGGGCGGTATATAAATGGAATAAATAAATAAATAAATAATAATTGTACAGGTATCTGATGTGATTTTTGCCTAACTTCACCTGCTGGTTTCTGTTAGGAAACTTATGATCCATGTATAAGTGCAGTCAGGTGCAGATGATTTAGTTTAGTTAGAAAAATATCTGGAATGATAATATTGAATGCTGAACTAAAGTTTACAAAGAGGACACATTCATACAAGCTTAAGGTGGCTAATATATAATTTATCTTGAATCTCCAAAATGGATTTTTTTATGTATTTGCACCAAATTCCTGTCCGAATGTTTTACTGCATTCCTATCTGTATATGTAGATTAGGCTTAGGGTTATACATCAAGGAGTGCAAATGAGCTGTATTCTGTTAAATCTACCCATAATTTCATACTGGACTAGAAAAATCTAGGAGAATTCTGTGAAGCAACATATATTAAAGTTGATAAGGAGAGATATCAATGTTATTAAATGCTACAGATAACCTAGTGTTTGCTTTTCTAGCATGCTAGATAAGAGTATGTCATTCCAACTACTGATTAGATTTCAGCAAAGACAAAGTCAAAAAGTCATTAAGCAGAATAAATCTAATTGTTTTGCTTACTGACATTTTGTAAATTAATTTTATCTGGCTTAATTCAAATGTTATTTTTATTACATAATGCCAAAATGTTCAGCATTTGGGGATCTTCTGGGTCAAATAAATGTGCAATTCCCTGTGGCATGACAAAAAACCATTTAGCTGTGCTAAATGTGCCTTTTTTTTTTCCAAATCACCACATGTATGTTTAAAAATAATTCCTAGTGTTTTAAAATCATTAAGGATTTTGAGATCAATAAATAATTAAAACTGTGGTTTTATTCATTCATTATTCAAATGTTTATTTTGTCTTTCTTTAACTAAGTATCCTAAACAGCTTGTGTTGGTAATATATAAATATATTAAGGCTTAATATATCTTTTGGCAAGAGGAAAGGGCCTTCAATTTGTGGCAGATAATTGTGATGGTCTTTAACTCTGCTATGCTTTCCTCATACCTCTGAGAATAAAGTATATTTCTTCTCATCTTTTTTCATGCTGATCATGAAGTCTTTGGTCTGAAAGAGAACTGCACACAATTCCCCATTCAGGTCTCATAGTAAAAATAAAAAACTAAATACCCTACATCTTGGCTGCGCTTTGGATATTTTGCCTATCACAAAATATCATAAAATTATAGTCATGTTCATTTTTTAACTGAATTTGTCATTTAGTAGAATAGATGAGCTATTAATCCTAAGGCATAATTATCTGACACCTGGGTTTTAGGATGGTCTTCAAAAGATTTTTCTTGATAATATAACAATTTATATAATTGAAAATGCTACAGGTCTTATATTAGACTAAAATATGATACATTCTTACCTAATACTAAACACAGGATTTTCAGTTTTCTTAAGAAAATAGGGCATGATTTCACTTTGGTTTTAAACCGGTATATTTGTTATTCCTTTGAATTGATGAACACTACTTGATCTCTTACATGCTCAGGACTGAACAAATTCCAAACTACATGTATTTCTAGAGCCACATTTTTGTAAGGCATGGAGCGCCCCCATTCCAGACTGAAATGTTTAAATGTGACTTTCAATCTCTGTAGAGATGGGACCAAATTTAATCTAATGCCAAAGCATCAAACTAGAAACCAGGAGGCTGTGAGTTCTAGTGCCCCCTGAGGCACAAAGCCAGCTGGGTGACTTTGGGTCAATCATTCTCTCTCAGCCCTAGGAACAGGCAATGGGAAAAACCTTGCTAAGATGATTGTGGGGACTTGACCAGGGAGTAAGAGTACTTGGGAATGAAGAAAAAGGCTTAACTGAATTTTGAGACTCTTAAAAAAAGATGTAAGATATTCATTTTACAAATAAATAATTAAAAACTAGAAATAAAAAATTGCTTAACTTTGAAAACTACTCATATTCTGAATACTAAATTGGATGTTTATGCTTAGCATATCTGTGGTATGTTTCCTCCCTCTAGGTATGGCTATCTTTGATCTTATTTGCTTTACTAATATAAGGTATCTAGAATCTTAAGAAGGTTGATGATCTGTTCTAGTTCATAGATTTGGGGCAAGTTTGTGGTTTGAAGATATCAATAATTTTCCATTTTATTTTGTGCAATGTACACAAGGTATGCAGTACAATATGTGCTGAAGACCTGACTTCTACCCCAAGCCCAGAGATAGGATGGGATGGATGAAGACATGTTACGTGGAGCTATATGTTAGAAATATAACTTTGGTGCTAGATTTTTAATGTTTATGGTTTTATATATTTATATATTATGTTGTATTATTATTGATGTCATTTTAATTCCTGATTAGCAGCCATCAAGAGTTCAGTATAAAAGGAATAACTATATAAATCTTTTAAATAAATAAAAATAGTCTTACAATTGAATAAATACTAACATGTGAAAATTCTTTGAAAATGAATAGAGGACTGAAGAAGAAAGGATATTTTCAAGGTTATTTCAACAAAATGAAAGTACAATATATAAAAAAGGTACACACACACCCATCCACCCCACACACATATACACCAGTGGTGGCATTCAAATATTTTTGCTACCGGTTCTGTGGGCGTGGCTTAGTGGGCGTGGCAGGGGAAGGATACTGTAAAATCTCCAGTCAGAGGTGATATTTGCTGGTTCTCTGAATTACTCAAAATTTCTGCTACCGGTTTTCCAGAACTGGCCAGAACCTGCTGAATACCATCTCTGATATACACCTTCTAGACTTGAGACTATCTGGTTCATACCCTGTAAAGATATCCTGTACACAATGCCAGTTATTTCATGTGCTGTTCAATGTATGGTGTATCTCTGCTTGCATCTTACACTCCGCCACTATGTGTTGGAATGTGTCCAAGGCCTCTCTGCACAAACTTCACCTCAAGACCTACAGTATCTAGTGTAGTAGACCCCTGCATCTATGGAGAGCCATCTTTAGTCTGACCTTTTTCAATCAGTTGTAAAATGTCAGCTACATCTGCTATCTTTCAATAGAACATCCCATGTAGGGTTTCATCTTGCCATGGCACTTGCTTTTCTTGATCTTTCTCTCATGTCTATTGCTGCCTGAGAAATTTCCTCAGCATTTAATCTTTGAATGCCATCTGATTAATATACTCCTGGGTACTCTGGGTTTTGTCCAGGAGATGGCTTTGACACTCACCAGACTCAGCCTGCTCTCTTTCTGGCTGGTGTCCAGTTTCTGGGTTTTGGATTTGGGGTGGAAATTACCATACATTGTGAGGAGCTCCTGGGTCTTCACATCAGCAGCTTCCATGTTCTCCTTTGACCAGCTCACTATACCAGTGGATTTCGGATGACTGACAGGGAATACAGTGACATGTGTTAAGTATTACCAAATATGGTCACAGGAGTGGAGTCTGATGTCAGACTCCACTCATTGGACCGGCCACTGGTTGGAAAAATAAAGTCCCGTCAGTGGCTGAAACATTGGACAGCGCTGGCTATATAAGCTGGCACCAGCTGTGGCTGAGCAGCTTGTGTTTTAACTGGTGAATAAAAAGTTTTACCTGCTCCTGCCGTGTCCTGCCTCTCCGCGCACCCACATAACACTAGTGACAAAGGTAGGATGCTGAGCTGAGGAGAGAACAAAGGACAACCTCATGGGAATCAGATGCCATTTTACTGATCACCCCAACAACCATGACCCCACCGACCAACATGGCACACCGCCCAATGTCAATCCCCTATGATCTGGCCAAGGAGAAATGGTCCTCCTGAATGGGACGATTCAACCTACACCTGGAAATCAACGGGCTCCAGGCCACCCCTGACACAAAGAAGAAAGCCCTGTTCCTAACATACTGTGATGCAGAACTCTACGAGATGATGGACACCCTCATGGCCAACGAGCTGAACAGTGTATCCTGGGATGAGCTCCAGTGGGCCTTGAATGAACATTTTGATCTGTCCCCATCCTACCTGGCCAACCACCACAAATTCTACATGCGGAGCCAGAGAGAAGGGGAGACGATAAATACTTCCGTGGCTGCACTTCAGAAGTTGTCAAAGAACGATAAATACTTTCGTGGCTGCACTTCAGAAGTTGTCAAAGAACTGTAAATTCTCTCGAGGGCATGATCTGGGACCGCCTCGTCCTCGGAATGAGAGACCTGACCCTATAAAAGCGACTGTTGGCCTGAGAGGATGTCTCCTTCAAGGATGCCATTGATGAGGCCTGATCCACGGAATCCTCCGATAGCTTCGCCATGCAAATCAAAGGGACCAGGAAGCTGCATGCCACCCAGGTCGATCGCTGTGAGACCTGATACACCTCAAATTCCGAGGCCAGTGATGAGGATGAGGAGGATATCCACAGGGTGAAATCCAGTAAATCAATGGGGAAGCAAGGGACCAAGTCATGTGGGGGTTGCAGAGGAAATCACCACCGCTTGGCGTGCCGCTTCAAAGAACTATATGCAGGCATTGTGACCGCAAGGGACACATTGCGGAGGTATGCCGAGCCAGCCACCTGATCAGCAGGCAAGCCAGGAGAACATCCTTCCACACCAGACAATATGGCCACCTATCATATTGTTTCACTGCTAGTTGGTGGATAAATGTTTTCAATTTCACTGTCTAGGCTAAGAGAGAATTACTGACCTGAAAAAAAACTGTCATTTTTTTAAAGAAGGAGAAGCAGCAGGGAAGAATGTTTGCCAGTGATTTGATTCTTGCTGACAAATATTTCTGCCTATTATTTTCCAGGTTGCTTTGAAGCACATGATGGAGATAATGATCTTTCTAACCACCCATTGTGAATAATTTTAGAATTGTCATAGATAGAAGAGAGAATGTGGACTTTGGTTCAGTAGATTGGACTGACCCATTTAAGAAGTATGTGCATGTATGTGTTTATTTAAAAATTTAAAGTTTAATTGTAGTCACCTCTAAACTTTAATATTGTCAAATTCATTTTTTGATGTAATCCAAATTTCAAGTTGTTAAAGAACAAATGAGAAACAAATTCGTAAATGTTGGAAAAATGAAAGATTCTGTCAACTTCTTTTAAATGTCTTTATTGTTTGCTGAACTCTGCTTAGAGCAGCAAGGTCTTCTAGTTCATCCCCAGGCCCAAGACAGGAGTCCTTATACCGTAACATCCTAGACAAATGAATGTCCAATCTTTTCTTGAAAACCTCCAGTGATGGAGCACCCACAACTCTGAGCAGCAAGCTGTTCCATTGGTTAATGAAATCCTGACAGTGAGAGCAGTTAATTTCTCCTTAATTCCAATTTGGATGTCTCTTTAACAAGCTTCTTGTCCTGCCCTCAGGTGCTTTGGAGAATAAGTCAACCCCCTCATCACTGTGTTCAGCTTATTATGTCTCTAATTCAAGAATTTGGTTTTCAGAGAGTGAATATGTTTTTCCTACTGTGCAGTTAGCCAGATGGCTTCCATACCTAAGGGAAGACTAGACGAAAGATATAGTAACACCTTAGTTACTATACCCTGGTTGTTGTTCTCTATGCATGAGTGTATCAATACATATATGCATGACTTATTCAAGTAACATACCCAGTTATGAATTTATCTTAGCCATTTTATTTTAGTTATTCCTCGTTAGCTGTTCTTGCTTTTCCAGAAACATTTTTTAAAACTAAATTTAAAGTATGCTTGGCTTTGAGAAAAAATATGATCACAAAATGAGTGATATTGTTTTTACAACCACAATAAAGAAGTCTTCTAAATGTCCAGTTTCAAGGTAGTTTTCATTGTTTACAATAGGGCTTGTTTTCAGTTAATTGGGTCTCAGGTTGTCCTCAGAATCTTGTCTTATTCTGACATTATCATGCCAATGGTTGTAGTGACATCTAGTGGTAAAATCTGCAGTACTTTTGGAAATGTTTTCATGTCTATCCTTCTCGGTGAAAAATCCTTTTCATTCAGATCATTTAAATTTGATTTCTCTCATTTGCAAGCCAAAATAATGCAATCCAGTTTTGAATTATCTCCAAAGAGCCATTCATGCAGCTTCAAAAGCAGTCTGGAATGTGGGTTGAGGAGATATGAGCTAACCTCAGAGGTTACAGAGTTTGCTTCAATGCATAGTCAGTTTTTCAGCACAGCCAGTTTGTCATGACAAAATGGACCCACTCTGAAAAGGTTTTGTGGATTTGAACCTCACAGTGATTTGTTCAAAAGTGTTGCTAGTAGCATTTTAATACTTACATAACTAGCAGCTCTCAATTTCCAGTTTTTATTAAAAAGATTTATCTAGTAAAATGAAACTCTGCTGCAAGCTTTTTATTATTTGGAACCAAGAGAGAAATGGTTTTCTGTAACTTTTTAATTTTAAATTACCTATTCATGTTCTCAGCTGATTAGATTGATTTATGTAAAATCAGGTCAATGTCATTTCCTGTCAATGCATGCCCTAAGTAGACTTTTTCCATGTGTTCTGTCAATAGAATTTAAGTAATTTCTCTTTTTTGTATAAAAAGCATTTAAGCCAAAGCAAGTGAGTAATCTTATATAACAAGTAACATTACTTTTGAATACCTGTAATATTTATTCTTAATTAATGGAATAATAGAATGTAACAATAATTCTTGTTTTATGAATCAAATTCTGAAACTCAGAACATTTTCTGTTGTGAAACATAAAACCCTGGCTCATAAATTAAACTAAGCCACCTTGTGGTTTGTTTAATTTTGAGATAGCGCATTGTATGGAACCACTCTATTTATCACTGCATGGAGGGAGAATTCAGCCATAATTATCTTCTCTTTCTTCTTGATGCTTCTATCCAATTTTCTTTTGTCTCCTTTTTATCATCCTTCCTCTTTCCATTCTTTCCTATTATGAAGCAAATTGAATTATTTGTGGCATGATTTTCCACTCATGCCAACTACAACTATTGAATTTTCCAGCCATCTGTTTAAGCAATGGACATATTCCATTTCCCTGAGGTCATTGCTCTAAAGATGTTTTTGCATACTTTTGAGCCCACTTTCAGCAATTGGGGAATATGAGCAACACTAGACAATGATACTGGGATCATTTGAACATTGAGCAAGCTATTATATCCCAGACTAGTGATTAATGGGTAAAGATGTCTTTTCTCTTTCACTTTAAAATGTTATAGAAATGACTTGAAATATTTAGAAAGTAAAGCAAAAGGCTGAGGATATAACTGTTTTTTTCTTCTATTGCAATGGAAAAAAGCCAAGTCACTACATTTTTCTTCCTTTTTCACTTCTTTCTACACTTCTTTTTTTAACTTTCTTAATTTTTGTTTTTATTTGTATTTTATCTTATAATAAATTTTAATAAAAATGAACTTAACTTTATAGTCGAGGAAGTCACCAAAAATCGACACTTATACACACACACCAGCACTCACACAATACAGAAAGTTTAATATATGGCACATGGCTCTCTGAACCCCAAATTAATAACAATTAAAGAAATATGATAAACTATTAATGCATCTGAAGAAACAGAAGGCAAAGAGGAATTATGGTCATAACTAATAAATGTTTCTTTGTTTTATTTGCTGGTCTATGATCAAGTAAAAATTGATTTATGCTTCTTTATCAATTAAAAAGACTCTAAAACATTTACTTTTTAGAGTTTTGTCCCAGATCATTGTATATAATCTAAGATCTGGGGGAAATGTTAAAATCAATTTTTATGGACTAGGAGCATCTTATTGTGAACATAGCAAATAACATCTGGTCAAAGCTCATTAACTTTCCACCATGGGAACCAGTGTCTGAAGAGAGTACTGTTGAATTTACTTAAAAAATATAAACTGGTAAGGCTCCCTGTCAGGATAATATACCCATCAAACTTCTGAAAAATTATCTAGATTAGAGGGGGCCTTTACCTGATTTATTACAACAAATAGATCTGGTTTAATCTCTTTTGATTGGAATGGGGCTATACTGCAATATTCTCTTTATAGAAGGGAAAGATGAAAGACTCTGTTAATTACAGCCCCATTACTTTGCTATCAATCTTGGAAAAACTCTATGCTACATATTTAAATTAAAAATTAGCTTCCTACCTTGAGGAACACACTGTTTTAACAAATGCTCAAAGAGCTTTCAGATCCACAATTACCCGGTATTTGATATTAACCTAGCTGGTTTGAAAATATTATATTTTCCTAAAGGCAAATTACTTGCTGCCTCCGTAGGTTTTTAAGGTTGCCTTTGATTTTGAGAATAGAACCAAACTTCAGTTTAAATTAAAGACTTTAGTTCTTGACAGGCATCTTACATATTTAATATAAATATTATATCAAGAGAATATAATGGAAGTAAGATGCAACACAATGGCTTATTTACAGACAACACAGTAATGAATAAGGTGTGAGACAAGGTTGTATTCTGGCTCTAATACTATTCAAAAAAGATGTAAATTTAGAGATTACATGACTTCATGTTGATGGTTATTGCCTATTATTAGCCAAAAGGAAAATGTGTATTTTATTTTAATTTATACTATTCTTCTTAGATTGGGCTTGAAACACCAACTTGAGCTACTAGCCAGATATTGCAAGTTAATCAACTATATACAAATTAACTATGATTGTCAGGAACACAGACATATCAGGAGGCAAGCTAAATAGCATACAGAACACATGGAAGAAGAAACAATGGAAACTCCCCTTTTATACTTACAGCAACCAATCATAGTGTAGTTTGTATTATGCATGAGTCAGCACTCTGAATCTACAACTATGTATTCTGACCTATTGTACACCTTGTACATTATGATTCTTGATTCTTAACGAATGTTCCTTCTTTATGTATACTGAGAGTATTTACATCAAGACAAATTCCTTGTGTCCAATCACACTTGGCCAATAAAGCATTCTTACTGTTCTAGCTACTAAATTCAAAATCCTAATATCTGTCATTTTTTTTAATTCCATTACACTTCCACATACATAACATCTTGTAAAAGGCAGCTACTGTAAGAAGCTTCCAGAATGTGGATGCTGTAGCTATATTGAATAATACTTCTATTTGGTTTCTTAACTCATGCAAAATCCCCCTCCTTTTTTTTAGTAAAAACAGCTGCAACCAAAGTGGCTGTTGTTCATAATAAATTTTTGTAAAAAGGCTGTTCTGGCCAAGGACTAAATCACTATAAATAACTCTGATTTGATTATGCATCAGCTATATATCATATTCTCTTTCTTTTATTTGTTGAATATTGATTGAGAGGCTCTGTTTGATGCTAGCTTTTGCATCATTTCAATATCGTTTGGGAACAGAAATACCCAAATCTGACAGCAAATAAATCTGAATCAAAATTACATTTGTATTTTTTCATTATGTTACTTTAGACTTTATGGGAGAGTATATAATTAAATATTCATCGTCCTGCTGAAATGCAATACAAATATGAATAAGAAAAAGATTTTTTAATTTAGATGATCTGGTTTGCATGCCAATTAAAAATCCTATAGTTTAGTAATTCTGCAATTCCTTGAAGTCGCCATATTTGTAACAGGAGTTTGAAGAAAAAAATGCTTTGTGTCAATGGATCAAACACTGCTGAAACTTCATTTCTCATACATTTTTTTCCTTTGAACTGATTAAACATTCATGTTTTATTTCAGTCAGGCAAAAGCAATTAAATTATATGCCCAACAGGTGAGCAGATGTTTTGGTTTTTTTTCTTCCTAACATGACACTGAGAGATAAATAACACTGAAGGTAGCTTGCTATGTCTTCATCTTGTATTACACTGTATTACTTTTGGTGTTCCAGTTCCCATCTATGTTGTTTTTCATCTCATTGAAATGCATCTCAAAGGGAATTAATGTCACTGATATGGCAGTGGTGTTATTTGAGATGTTATTCACAAGCTGTTGGAATTCATGGACTTCAAAGTGCAGGCTTCTCTCAAAAATATAATCAGGATTTTCTTTTTAAAAGATTTTTTTCTTATCCCTACAAGCAATAGAATGAGCCACAGTGGCCCAATGGTTAGAATGCAGTACTGCAGGCTACTTTTGCTGATCACTGACTGCCAGCAGTTTGGCAGTTCAGGTCTTACCTGCTCATGGTTGACTCAGCTTTCCATCCTTCCAAGGCTGGTAAATGAAGACTCAGATTGTTGGGGGCAACATGCTGACTTTAAAGCACTGTGAAGCAGTATATAAGTCTAAGAGCTATTGCTATTCTAAAATTTCACAAGGTAGTAAGGTGCATTTGTATTGCTGAAAGAGATTTATGTTCATTCTTAATTTTCTGAAGTAATTTGAGGAATGAAATCTTCTACTATGTTAAAACATCTCTGCCCTTTTAATTATATTCCCTATGTCCTAAACATTTCATTAGAAAAAAATATGGTTCCTGTGTCTGTGTCCTTGTTGCTTTTTACTCAAACTGCTGGTCAGATGTTCTATTTTTAAAAGAAAACATCAAGTGGCCTTTTATTAAATATTTAATTATTCTTTTTTATAACTTTAATCTGGGGTCTGACCTGCATTTCCTGCTTGCCCTACCATAGGCTAGGCCACCTGATATTTTGGAAGCGTGAGAATAGATATAATTGAGATATCCTTAGTCTGTTGGGAAAGTGACCTCCATCTGAATTTTCTTCCTCTCTTCAAGTATTGTTGCCCCCTTTCTGCTGATGCAAGCTGGGTAGGCAGATAGACTACCTGCTATGCTTTATTTTTCTGTTCCAACTTCAGTTAGACTGCCTGAATCTGAAAGATTGAGCCCTTGTAGCTGTTACATCTTTCTTTAGTTCATTAGCAAAACAACGAAATTTCCTTCCTTCCTTCCTTCCTTCCTTCCTTCCTTCCTTCCTTCCTTCCCTTCTGGTGTATTTATAGCTGTTTCTCTATTTTTCTTTTATTGGGTACAATTTATATCACAGTTGCTGTTTTCCTCTAATAATAGAAAAGACTGTCAAAGTCTTGTGAATGTGGTTTGAGGTTTTTGTTTTTTCCCTCCTTCATCAGTCCTCAAAAAGTATGTCCACAGAAAGAAAAGCAATTGGTGCTTGCTTTCCTGTCATGGATGGGAGGAGGAAATTAGCAGGGGAATTATAACTTAGGAGGTGGAGTTCAAATTTTACTATATGTGCTACTGTTTCATCATAAGGATGTCACAATATGTTGTTGAAGCAATAAATAAAATATATCTGGTTTCATGGAGATCCTTTGTAATTTCTACAGTAGTTTTGACATTTCATTTTATCTGAATTATTCCACTATGGATTAAATGTTGACTAACACAATTTTATGCCTATGTATATGACATGAAAGGACTATTTTAAGAAAAGCACAACAGAAATAACACATTTATTTATTGAATCTGAATCTTTGTGTATTATAAGTTGTATTAATCTAACAGCTATATAATATCATGTAAACATAATGCGGACTTCACCCAGCAAAAATTGTTCATCACTTCACTGTCAAGAAACTGGGATTACACATTTGAATCATTTCAAGTGGTTTTATAGCCCAGTGACATCTTGTGCCTGCTGATACTGAAGTTAACTGCAACTTTATTGAAGGAATAAATTTAATAAATTTAATAAATAAATAAGAGAATGTCTATAGTCTTTTCAAAAATCCCCCTCATAACTCCATTAAAAAAACACTGAAAGTTTTATTAAACAGCTTTTTTTAGCAGCTTCAATTTATTGCTGTCATTCTATCAGTAAACTGGATGCCAACTGAGGAATCAAATTATCCCTTCCTTTTCTCCTCAGAAAAATTGAAGAATATTTGAATAGAGACAGAAGATACATCAAGAAATGGAAGGATTGAAAATCCATAATATGTAAGTAAAATCTATCTGCATAATCTTATATCTAATAATTTGTCTGAACTATACACCTCCCTGATGCTTTTGGATAATCTATATACTATAGGTAGATCTTGCATAATGACTGCCCTGTTTAGTGATCATTCAAAATTGCAATAGCACTGAAAAAGTAATTTTACAACTGGTCCTCACACGTATGACTATCACAGTATCCTCACAATCAAGATTCAGGTGCTTCACAATCAGTGGGCATATTGATAACCACATGATTTTAAACACAGTTGAAAGGGAACAATAGCATCTCTTCATCTCCTATTTTTGAGCAACCTAGAGACATTTGGTTGCTCACTGTGAGCAACAAAATGATGAACTAAGACGGATCTTGGCCTGATCAAACAGGCCTTTTCTATGTTCCTTACTGCAGATGTGATTGATGTATTATATTAGTCCAATGAATATGCCCTCTATGCATGCACTTATGGTCTATTGATTTCTTTTTGCTCAGGATACATTTAAAATATATTGCTCAGGATACGTTTAAAATGTAGGTTCAATGTTGATTTTAGCTAGTTTTGTTCACTTTGAAATACTGTTTTCTTTTTTTTGCTGAATGTTAATGTTATTCATACAATTAAAAAGCATTAGCAACTTTGGTTGATTTGTTTGTTTTGTTTTCAGAAGCCAGCATCACCCTCACAGTATGTATAAGCATAAACATTAGCAAAGAATAGCACATTTTTTTGGCAGGCAAAGTGAAAAGAAAAAAGAAAAAGTCAAAAACTGTTGAGTGATAATGCTAGAATATAATTTCTTATAAATTGGCCAAAGAATTTTTTTTTTAAGTTATTTTGTTCTTATCAGACAATCAAAACATATTCTGGGTATAAAAGTTGCTGCAGCTGAATACAACTAATTATTATATGCTGAATGATATTGTATCACTGATCATTATGAGTGTTTTATATTAAAGATGATTGATGTATTATATTAGTCCATGAACTGTCAGGTTACCTGGATAATTGTAACCAGCCTCATTCATTTCTTATAAATTCTAAGATATCTATGAAAGTGTGTAAAAATGTGCATTTAATTGATATTTTTATGACAGTGTACAAATAATATAAAAATAAGGATAGAAGAAAGTCATAGATTAGCTGTTCTAAAATATTATACTAAAAGTGCAAAGGAAGCATGAGAACCAGGTAAGTTCAACTTTTGTGTGTATATGTTCTGCCATAGTTTCAATTTAGGCCATACAAGAAATCAAATTAGCAGGTATCCATTGTCTCCAAATAAGAAATATTATAATAATAGACCTGCTAGGTTTCAGACATAGAATATTATTGTCACTTTGAATGTAGTCAGCATACATTAAAATGAAATTTCATTGCATACATCTCTCAAACAGTCACCACTATGAAATATTGACATAACTTTGTGGAGAGGGTTTTCCAAAATCCATTTTTAGCAACTGGCTTTTCCAGCATATCACAGTATGACAGTTGTTTTTTCACATCTACTTCAGTGTAATGCTTTGCTTCCTTTGGCAGTGGTGGGATTAAGCTGGTTCCCACAGGTTCAACAGAACTGATAGCTATTTTTTTTTTAGTTCAGTGAACTGATTATGATAAATCTGTGTTTTCCAAAACATAGTTTTCATTCAACTTCCTTCCAGACTGGGGGGGGGGAACCCTCCCCAAAATTCCAAGAGAGGAGCAACGGAAATCAAACAGAGACATGGCGCCTTCTATTATGTCACTCAGGGAAAACTACTATATTTTCCTGAAAATAAGACTGGGTCTTTTGAAAAGACCTATTAGGTCTTATTTTTAGGGGATGTCTTACTTTACAGCGGGTGGTGGAGGAAGGGCTTGCGCTTAAGGCAGCAGCCCAAGCCAAAGTGCCAGCCGAGTACCGAAGGATCAGGGAGGATACTGAAGGGAGTAAGTGTCTGGCCTGCAGCGCCCATGCTGGCTGCCCCTTCCCAGCCAGAGCTGAAATGCCACTGCATTGAAGTGCAACACTGAAGTGCCACTAAATGTTGCCCTTCCTTCTGATGGGTCTGGGCAGCTGCTAAAGAGAGGTGGGTCTATTTCAGCACCTGATGCCCTCACTTCCCCCAAGCATTTCTTTGCTAATCTGATTTCCAGCTCTGTCCTGTTTCTCAATGTCATGTGCAGGGAAACAAAGTTTTGGAACTTTAAAAAAAAGTTCAATCAATCAATTCCAACTTCTCATTAAAAAAAAAATCTCATGAAGTTGGAATTGATTTTTTTTTTTTAGTTCCACAAACTTTTGTTTCCCTGCACACAACAGCAAGAAAAGTGATGGAGAAATGCAACAGAGCTGGAAATCAGGTTAGCAAAGAAATACTTGGGGGAAGCAAGGAAATGTGGGCGGGGTGGTAGGTGGGTCAAGCTCCATTGCAATGGAGAAACAAGAAATGGAGCAACTGGTGCAAGAGAAGGAGGAGGAGCAGAGAGAAGAAAGAGAGAAAGAGGCCTCCTTTCCTTCATTTCGACCACTCTGTTTCCTGTTTCTCCATTACAGAGCAGCATTCGGGATCGAGGCAGAGAGCCACTTGTTAAATTATTTGAATCCCACAACTGGCTATAACTTATTGCATTAACATATTATTTCATATTTTGAAGTGTAGGAGGGGATCAGATCATGCAATTAATCTACTAAAGATGATATGGAAGAAAATATTTGAAACTTCTTGGGCAAATTATCAAATAATATATATTGTGATTGCTGAAGCTACCAAGATAAAAGCAAAGAGGCCAAGATCAAACAGAGCCACTATCAAATTATGGTAGACATGCCTCCAAAGCTAAGGCTGAGGAGCAAGCAGCAAGACGTCCATTACTACATATGAGCAGCATGAGAAGTGTAGCTTAAGGCCATGGGCTGGATTGTCATACTTTGCAGTAGCTGGTGATCTTTATTGTTATTATTTCTTGTTACCTTCAATAAATGCAGTTTACCTGTATTATTATAGGTTTTTTTATTTTTCTATTGCTAGCTACTGAGTGCTGGCTATGCTTCTAGAGATTTATTGCCATGCCTTAGTTGTTATTCCAACATTAGCACATCTTTAAAATTTCATAAAAAGTTAACCATTGTATGAAAAAACATCTGCACGCAAGCTTCACTGTAGATGGCAATCACTTACTATTCTTTTATTATTTCTAAGACTACTAGTGTCTTTATATGTGGTACTATTGCCCTCTAATGGTTATTGATTTGTTTAAGTAAAAAAACCCTATTTGTTCATTTGTTTAAATATATTATGCATTTTTTCATTTTATTGATATTTACCAGAGGATGCTCCAGTTTTTTAGAAGGCTTACAGTTTCAAAATGGCCCAAATTGTATCATTCGTAATTAATTTCAAAAGACAAAGCAGAAATCATTTCTTATTTAGAGAAATGTTATCTAGATAGATAAGTAATGCCTATAATGGATCCTGTAGGGGAAAATGTAGAGATATCATAAAATGGCATGGGCAAAGTATTGATAATCAGCTGTAAAAGATATGGTTGGAATCTGCAATTTGGTTACTGTAGAGAAAGGAAGGTAATCTAGAGTTCCTTTCAGTTTCCAACCTAACATCAAGGTGAACGGATGTTTCTGGAGGAAAGCAAAGTACATATCTGATCAAACATAACTATGAGGCTGTATTAAGGATTACCTTTTGACAATAAAAGTAGTAAATCATCTGCAGAAAATATGATAAGAGGATGGCAGAGATATAGTCCTGAATAAAACAGTGTCACAGTGTATAAGAGAGATCTGGTTAAAGAGGTGACATCATCTCTCCCCATTCCTTCTGCCATGTTAGTTAGCATTTCTCAAAATTTGTATCTCTGTTATTGGTATTGCATCAGTTGAACGTATTGTGTTATTTGGACACAAATATAGTATTATATCTTTTCTTGTATGCAGTTTTCCACTATATGGATAGAATGTATGAAGATGAATGTTATTAACTGTCTTTTAATTATCAACCCTTGTTTTTTTCAAACAAAAACTTCTCTTGATGTGGAAATCAATATATGAAATTACAGCCAGTCTCAAGCATTTTACTTCTAAGAAAAGGTCCAGACACATTCTAGCTCCAGACACATTAAAATGATGCTGATTATCTGAAACCATTTGGTGATTAAAGCATTTTGCACAGAGAGTGCACTTTATGTAAACGTATGTTTAGTCAATCCTTATAAAGCAGTGGTTTCAAATTCACAGCATCACATTATCATCACATGATGTATCACAACTTTTTTTCCCTTCGCTAAACTGGGGGTGGGCCTGGCCAGTGTGTGACGCATCAGCCTGCGGGCTGGAGTTTAACAACCCTGTTATAAAGTTTTCCTTCCCTTCCTGATTTCAGATTGTCAGTTAATTACAGTATTCAGAAAATCTTTATGTAAACGTGGTCGGAATTAAATATGCAGATTTATACATACTGATTATTCTATGGAAGAACACAAAATATTAATAGAACCTATAGTCATCTTTGCATCAGAGTGTTTTCAGAAGCTCCACATTATGGAAGAACAAAAAAAACTGGTGTTCCTCTTTTTAGTACCATTTTCATTAAAATCATTCTAATCTTTATTGAAAAAGGTAAAATATCCTAAATATTTTTTCTTGTGAGAGAACATCCCCCACCTTTATGGCAAAGTTAAGGGAACTTGTGCATGCTTTTCAAAAATGATTAAGAAAGAACCCAATCAGGGGTGGGATCCTACTGGTTTGATGATTTACATGGTTTGGTGATTTACAATGTGCTTCCCTGCACGCTGCGCTCGCGCGCCTGTAAATCATCATCAGCACGCTGCGTGCAGAGAAGCAGCCTTTCAAAAAGCACTTTTTTCCTGCTTTTTAAACTGCAGCTGTGCCTCACATGGCAGCTGAAGTTGAAAAAGCAGGAAATAAAAGTCAGGTAAGAGCCCAGGTGGGCAGGTGGGCAAAAACATCAGCAGACATAGAACCAGTTCTATATCTGCTGCTCTTCAGAACTACTGGTTCTACAGAGGTGGACAGAACTGGTAGAAACCCACCCCTAAACCCAGTATTCTCTGCTATTCAACAGATTAGCTCAACTTTGTTTGGATTTTGACAAAAGCCTGGAAAATAAATGACTTTATTGAACAACAGAGATGTGCTTGCTATCACATGGGATCCAAAGCATCTATGAAGCATGCCTATACTTTCTCCCAAACAGTAAAACTTTCAGTCCAGGTTCATATTAAAATAATTGATTCAGAAATAGATGGCTTGTTTACATATTTTAATGTAAATGTTTTAGCACATATACTTCCTGAATTTTAGAATGTTTTTGTCACTTTAGATCTCCAGTTGGATTTCCTGATAACCAAATCATTTGAATTTGAATATTTTGTCCTCTTCTGATGGCGAACCATAGAAGAACAATATACCATTTCTTTATTCCCTCTTTCCTCTCTTTAAAATTAACCTCCATTTTATCTACTTCCATTTCTTCTGGGCTCTGAAATGAAAGCATATGAAAGTTTAAAAATCCAATAATATAAAATCTGAAAGTTACAGAGTCATGGTGCTGTACAATAAACCATAGATCATGACATTAATAATATAATTTGGATTCCTAGCTATTAGTACATCCTATATTTAAAAAATGGGGCTTCATGAACATGAAGAAAGCAATTATTTGAAGTTGCCATATCTTAATGGACCATTACTTCATGTACTATGTGCATTATCCACACTTATTTGTAAAGTAAATAATTTTCATCCTTAATCAAGTTTTAATTATTAATTTATATAAAGGAGGACTACAGACAAGACTGATCTGTAGCTAGATTTAGCATTTTACTTCATAATTTTACCCCTTTTTCCATTAGCAATAGAAAAAATATTTTGATCTCTCTCTATATATTCATGAGTGCTTCATTTTTAATACTTGCAGTATATTACTATCACCTTATAAATACCTGAATGCATTTTTTCAGGTTTAGTATAAATTTTAGAATGCGGGCTTCTTTTTCTCCAGGCTGGTATATTATATGCTGAAGCACACCTCTCTTTAAAGAAAAAGAAAGAAAGTTTTAATTTTTCTTTTTTATAACTTTGACTCTGTAATTCTCCTTAAGCACATATACCAGAATTGTTACCATAACGTTTTCTGATATTACATAATAAAAAATCCTATTGAAAAATAGCTTTGAAAAATAGCTATTATATAAGAAACGTATTTTATATTTAACCTGAAGTTGTGAACAAGATTTTTGAACAAATCTTGTGCGCTTAATTTATTTATTTTAATGCATTTTTGTTAGATATACATATTGCCTATTCTTCAGGAATAGATGGATATCTCCCTTTTATTTTTACAAGAATTATGTATGACATAGATTGAGTTGAAAGAGAGTGACTTGTCCCAACTCCAAACCTACATTAATTGGTTTCTGTTTTAGGCTTACAAATCTGGGCTGGAAACATCAGGATGATCTTTAGATGGCAGCAAAAACATGATGAATATTTTAAGCTTTAAAGCTCTAGTAGTAATTTGGATTTTATAGCACAAATCATTTTTTAAAATACTTTTTCTTGATACTACAAAGCTATAAATGAAAAGTTTTTAAAAATAGAAAACATCTGAATAAAATTTAAACAATTCAGACAAGAATGTAAAAAGGTGATATATTACAAACTATATTATATATATATATTATAACTATATAATATAATAAGTACATATGCAAAAAAACTTACAAGGAAACGGAAGTACTCCAGATTTCTTTATATTATTCAAAGTTATTTTATGAAATGTTTAAATTGGATGGATGATTTAGCTTCTGTAAAAAACTATTCAAATCTACTGAAGATGAGAGGCTGCTACACATCCAGATGAAACAAAGAACATAAAAGCTTTATGAACAGGTTGATAACTAGTTGTTTTATGCAATTTATATTCTTTTTGTAGTCTTACAAAATTGTGAAAGTGTCATTAATATTAAGAATAACATACTTTTTGCCCATATTTTTTTAAAAAAAATCATGAAAATTTCATTAATAATTTAGATGAGTAACATATTTTTGTCCATTTTAATTTTTTAAAAAAACATTTTTCTTCCATTTTTAAATAAGGGTGTTTTAGATCTGCAATTGTTCATGAGAGTTCAAATCAAATCAGAATTTATTTCCTAGTAATGACCCAAACTACAATGTTCAAAATATCACGGAATTGCCAGGATTTCAAGGATGGCAAGTAATAATTCTCTATTAGAGCCTTCACTATTAGCTTTCTTGAAAAATATTTAGGAAGGCACATTTAAAATATGGCATATAAATAAAATCCATTAGGTATGAAAAATGATTGTAAAGCATATTGTGCTACTGCACTAAGACTGAACCAAAAAGCACAACAAATAAATCAGATAGGGCACAAAACATTAGGAGAATAAATCTGCTGCATTGAAATGTTGCATTGAAATGTTTCTTAAGAAATTGCTACATTTCAATATACAAAATAACAAGTATTAAATTTAATAAAAAGGGCAATATAAATTACAACATTAAAACAGAATTGTGACATAAAGATGCAACAAAGAATGCAGCAAAACTATTTGGAAATCATCTTTAAACAATCAATAACTTCCTCTGAAAAATTTGGTTTAAACTTTATTAATAATATTTGGAGCAACCAATTTAACAAAGTGAAATAATGATTTCTAGAAATATCAAAATTTCTTAAAACAACATGGACAGCATTTTTCTAGTTTGTATAAGGTAAAACTACTAGCTTCTCCAATATGTTTTAGGAAAACACTTTTCAGAAGAAGTGATATCGCTGAGAGTTACAGAATATAAACCTCTGAAGCTAATAGTAAGATCCAATTTTAGTGTTATGGACTGATACAGAGGAAATGTATTTTTCTCCCTGAAAGTGACAACAGTACAGTATGTTATAATTAGTCTGAATTTTTCTAGTTTTCTATTATTAATCCTTTGTGCAATCAACATATTTTTTTTTCTTTTTAAACATTATTTATCATTTGGGGGGGATAAAAACATAAAAAATAAAACCAGTGAATGAGGTAACAAAGTGAACAGGGAGATTAGAAGCATGCTAGAATAAAGATTAAAATTTTATTATGAAAACAAATATTTAATAACAAGGCAAGAGGGGACAAACCTGAACTGAAACTTTCCCTGTATTTTTTTATTTCTAGAAAAAAGATGAATAACATCAATGAAAAGTAATACTGAACATCCCTACATGAGCTAAAGAAGAGGTAAGAATTTTGCAGCTGAGTTTATTTAAGTTACTTCAGATTTATTTAATTCTGGCTTGTGGACTAAGCCATAGGCCATAGTTTGCAAACCACAATTGTTGCATTTACATAACACACTAAGGATTGGGGCAAATATGTTATATACTAAGATACAAATAATAAAAACTAGAGCAAGAAACAGAATTAATGTCATCATTAACATAAAGTGAGTTTTCAAAATAATCATAAACAATATTAAAAAATAGTAATAACTGCTATAGTTTTCCTTCTTAGTAAATACCAATATATTCCAGTGAACAGCACCTAACACAGGCATTTTTAACAGAACATTAACATTTTTGCAGACTTTTTGAATGACCAGTTTCTTATAAACTCGTTCCTCATTGCAAAAACATAATTGCAGAGACATTGTACTGTATAAAACCTAGAATCACATTCATTTAAGAAAACAATTTACTTGTTATTTTAGATAGATCTTTCTCAAAATTAATTCCAACAGCGATTTTTGCAGTTAATAAAATTTAAATCTCATTGTTTCAAATTCATGTACAAAACAACAGACAGAAGATAAGACCAGCTTCCTTGTAGAGTCAGAGTAGCAATGTTGAAAGCTTTAGGACACTGCATCACCATTGAAAAACCTTTACTGATGAAACAAGAACATTATTTAATTAGCATAGCATCTCATTAGGAAACAAATTGATTTCCATGAGAAAGAGATCTTATGAAGTTAGGTGCTCACCTGTAGATAAATTCATTTTGGATTCTTTGGCTACCCCAATTTTAGTATAGGTGAGATTTTGTGACCTTCCAGCCATTGGAGCACTCAAGGAAATACTTCTCCCATTGGCTCTCTGAGAAGGAACATAAGAGGCATTCTCAGCATTCTTGATTTGATCATTTTGTTGGCAATTCCCTTTACTTTTAGAGTTTGAAGTGTGCATTGCTGCAAGAGATAATAAAACAATCAATATTTCCCCCCAACATGTAAGAAACTACTCAGGGCTCAACATATACTGCAAGGATGGGAAATCCATTCCAATTTAGTCATCCATGAACCCAGAAATCCCAGCTGGAAGCAGACCAGCACTTTGTGGAGGAAATTATTAAATTATCCATCATTCATATTGAAAAATGAATTAAATACTGGGTCCTAATAGAGAGCTCTACCTTAGTAGAGTGTGTCTGATGATGGAAAATGGTAAAATAGGGCAGGCTGTGCTATTTGGAATGATTCAGAAAGTTCCTTTGAAATACCTTTTGCCGTCAAAGGGGCAGGCAGATTTTTTGATTCCTCAGATAGCCATTTCTTTTTCTTTACTCCCTTAAAATGATGCTTCTTGATGCTTTCTGAATGGCTTGTAGCTGAAAAGAATGTTAGGATTGCGTTGTTCAGTTCTAGAGTAATGATTAGTAAAGAAGCCAACAAACAAATCTATCCACTCCACTAAGTCATTGTTTTACATGATTTAGTGAATAACCATTCTAGTAGGCTAATGCAACTTATTAAATCTCAAAGGAATCATAGTTTAGCTTAGCACACACTGAATCAGGATGATCTGTGGCCTCCATTCCCATGTTAGCACATGATCCAAGAATTCTATTCAGTTTTAAGAATCTTTAAACCAGTGGTGGGATTAAAAAATTTTTACTACCGGTTCTATAGGTGTGGCTTTTTTTTTTTTTTGCTTTTGCTTTTTGCAGCAAAACTCCCCCCCCCCACATGTTTTTTGGGCCTTCTGGGCCTCAGGTAAGCCCCCTTGGGGGGCTGTTTTTGCTCCCAGAAGGCTTCCCTAAGGCTCAGGAAGGCAGAAAACTGAGCATGGGAGGTGCAGCTCCCCCTACACTTCATTTTGGGGCTCCCTGGGGCCCAGGAAGGCAAAAAATGGAGGGGGCAGGTGGAGGGTTTTGTTTTGTTTTTTGCCTTCCTGGACTTCAGGGAAGCCTTCTGGGCAAGCAGTAAGTTAGCAAGGGGAATCCCAGCACAGCTGATCGTAGGAATAGCTGATTGTCAGGAGGGGAAAAAAAGAAATACCTTAAGGAGTGACTGGGCGGGCTAGCATCAGGCGGGCGGGGCATATGAGCGAGCAGCAACTGGGCAAATGGGTCGGGGGCATGGCCAGCCAGAAGTTACTACAGGTTGGGTGACCCATGCCAAATACTTGCTACCAGTTCACCCAAACCATTGCGAACCGGCTGAATACCACCACTGCTTTAAACACTATAAATATCAGATATAATGGTCTGATATTTATAGCATCAATATTACTGCTTGTTGCTTTATTTACAGGTATTGTCTTAGTGGTTGTCTCCTTGACTATTGCTATTCAGTTCTAGTTGCCAAACTGGCAAATGAAATGACCTACAAATACAGAAGTTCCCTAGCAGAGTCAAGTAGTTTTAAACTAATAAAAACAGTTCACCCTGAAGCAAGGTCAAACAATTGCTAATAGCTGCAAAAGTATAAAAAAGAAACAGGATATCCAGGGTGTTCTATAATGTATCTAGCCACTAATTGTTCTACTCGAAGAATAATAAGCATATATGCTTCCTTCCAGAAAAGACAAAGGCATCAAAAGTCAGTATAATCAAGCATTTGCTCAAATCAATATTCAACAGAATACCTACTGTTAATCTTCAGAACTCTCTCATTCTATTGCTGTTATAATAGTAGTTCAATTGGTACTTTTAAAAAAGCATTTTATATATTTCATCCAAGTATAAGAACACTGGCTGAAGCAAACAAAAGCAGCAGCAGTTTCCATTTCCTTTAGTATTAGCACACAAGTGGCCAGGGATTACAGTGAGCTAATGATGATGCAAATTGAATAAGACAGAATTTATATTTGTATTGCAGCTAAGTTAGCCTTATTTGGGACTTATTCTACAATGTTCTTAAGATGAGGCACCATTGGAAGACCTGGTTGGGGACATATCAACCTTGAGAAGGTCTAAGGGGATGATTTGATGGCACATAAGTAGTTAAACCTAATCATACTACTACAGTACTAAATATACTAGTACTA
Source organism: Bungarus multicinctus (assembly GCA_023653725.1). Lineage (NCBI taxonomy): Eukaryota > Metazoa > Chordata > Lepidosauria > Squamata > Elapidae > Bungarus > Bungarus multicinctus. The sequence continues at coordinate 44,370,970 of CM042848.1, forward strand.
CCAGGAACTATGCCAGAAATCCCAACCAATATTAGTGCAGAGGTGTTTTTCAAAAACAATATAGCAATGTTTGCCATTCTGAAAGGGCATTTCTTCCTTTGAAGTGTTATGTCCTTATCCAGTGATACAATGCCACTAGCTTGCGAATATGTCAAGATGATTCTCCAATTATGGCATCATATAAGCAATACATGGTTCAAATCACCCTTTTGAGTAGGATGTAACCTATTCTGCAAGACTTCTAAAAATTTTCTGGGGTATATTTTCACCAAAGCTGTTGCCAGAATGTTTTAAGACAGCACATATATTTATTTTTCCATTAAGAAAAAGAAAGGTGAGACATGAGTTCTGAATACCTTTAATGTTTAAGCACTTTAGCATGGTAAATTGTTTCTCTCCATTGAACATTTTGTTTTGTATCCCTTCAACAAATATATTTCTTTGTGACAAGTAACAATCACCTCCTACAGAGAAACAGATATATCACAGAATTATCAGAGAAAATGAAACAATAACAAAAAACATACAAAAGAAATAAATAAAAAATAGTATTCTAGATGTCTGCACTTTTCCCTTTAAATGGAAAAGCAATGAATGGCAAAATATGCACATGAAACAAAGTTGTTTAAACTAGCAAAATGAAATGCGATTCCATGGTATAAGCAACAATGGATCCTATGTAAAGTCCAAATGGCAATAACTCTTTCATGTGCCTGAATCATAGTGCTAATATTGCAAACCTGTAAAGAAATGTTTTATTGTTTCCTTTCAAAGGCCTTCTGCTTATTTTAAACAAACTATAAACACATACCTCTTCTAACATGAAAGGAAGAGTTTGGAAAATTTTGCAATCAATAGCCATAGTCAGTTGATATCACACTTAAAATGCCCACTCAAACCATGCTACTTCTTTCCTGCAATTATACATTTGGAAGAATTGCCTATAGGGAGGAAATAATCCACCTCACAATGGTTTTTTTTGGGGGGGGGCAGTAAAATAAGTCATGGGAACATGATGTACACTACCTTGAGTTATACAGAAATAAAGGAGGATGTAAATCTAATCATCATAATAAGAATAACAACAGAAAGTTGTCCTAATAAAGCAGAAACTTGGCTTATAAGGAAGCCTATGTACATACAGCTGTATATTTTATTTTATTATCTTTACAAATAACTACAGTGAATGTTTACAAAGGTCTGACATCCAAAAGCAAGAACAAAAAAATGATATGAGGCTTATCAGGAGTGCTCACATATTAAGAAATTTGGGGCATTGCATCTGAAAGGAGCTAGAGTTTATTTTAGAACTGTATTGTTTGTCTGGGAAATAATACTGCAGTATTGTAGTTACTGATTCTATACAAAGCACATGAGAACTCAGTTGCTTGGAAATAATTGAATGGACACTCTTCACATCCATATTCTTTTTTTCTTACAGATGATTACACCAATATTCTTGCTGAGGGCTCTTATTTCTCAAAGGTCTATTCAGCAGCTTCCCCCAACCTGCCACCCAATATTATCTTGCTTGTTCTGATGGAGAATTCTTTTCTTTTGTTCTGAAACCTGCAGCATATCTATTCAGGAACAACAATGCAGGTGATTTTGTAATATGTTGATTCAAATCCCAAGTCTCTCTCCCTTTCCTTCTCCCTCTCTTTGTCTCTATTGTTGGTGGTTTCAATAGAGAAAGGATGCAAAAATTACAGTCTGAGAAGAGAAGGTAAATGTAGCTTGCAAACAATCCCAAAGCTTCTTTAAATAAAATTAAATAAAGACAGATAGCATTGCTTCATTAAATTAGAAAATGAAAAAAGATTAAACAGAGTTTCTGCAAACTAGGTAGTTTGTGTATGTATGTGAATATGTGTGTGTATCTGAATGCAGGTTGCTGCACACTTATTTCATTGTCAGTTATAAGAATTTAAATGTAGAAATTGTATTTTAAATAATTACCTCCATTTTCAAAGGCACTAAGTTCAGATTTAGAGCAACTGTCCACTGAGGCTGTTATTTTTGTTTGTCTTTCTATAATGTTAAACTTTGATGGAACTGCAACACCATCACCTAGAATGGTGAGAGAGAAAATCTGTGAAGTTATTAAACTGCATGTAATAGGAATATTTTTCTGTAGGGACAGCTATTACCATAGCATTACCTACTGTTCTATAAGCTTTAGACACCTATCTATTGGCAATATGAGGATCATAAATATGAAATTACTAAGTTCTCCTTATCATTTTTTTCTATAAGATGGATTTTCTTAGGAACAATTAATAAAATATGACTAATGAATATTTTACTTAATTCCATGACTGAAGTGTCTGAAATAAATGAACATAATAATAATGTAAAGTGTTTTAATACTTTAAAAAGCCATCATGTAGCACATTTCTACACATAACTAATTGCATAATGCTCAGTTGAACTTAGAGTAAGTTAGGGTCACATATTAAATTATAATAGGACTAATATAACTTTGCATCAACCCATCTAACTATTCTTTAACTTTATATTATATTGGAGAAACAAAAAGATTATACTGCATTTCTTTTTTACATACAAAGATACATAGGAAGCTGTCTTACACCAGATATTATTTATTCATGTCATTCAGAGTTGGAAAAATAAAACATATTGACTATCAAATCTCCTTTTCTGGCTTCCAGAACCCAATAATCAGAAGGCCCCAAGCCTAATAGACAGGAGGCTCAGAACCATCTTTCAAATCCCCAGTCTCTTCCCAGAAAATCAGTCAATTTTGGGCATTATCCACTTATTTTGAAATAACATAGTATGCAAAGCCTCTTACAGCCCTTAAGCTGAAACAAGTTACACTCTTGGCACAATCCAATATTTTCAACTCTAACTAACAGCAGGTTTTATACTTAAGACAGGTTTCTACTCAGGTAATTGGCAAATTCCCCATTGTCACATCCGTTAATTGGTACTTTTAGTTGGCAAGTCCAGAGATTGAACTTGGGCTTCTTCCTGGAATCTACATCTAAACAATATGTTAATGTAGATTTTTAACAATGAATATTTCTTATCTTTAAAAATATAAAACAACATTTAAGATCCAAAATTAAAAACTTCAACTGTTCTATTCCTTGCCTTCTTGTAATTCTCTGCATGTTTCCATAGGTTTAATGAGCTCATTCTCCAGCACTGAAGAATTTTTTGTTAAATTATTTTCCTGAGAAGTCTGAATTCTATAATATTCTCCTGTTTCATCCACAAACAGATAAAAGAAAAGAATTGCTATTGTTATATCATCTAAAAAAATGCACCAATGTTCTTAGTTGATATAACAATAAGATTCTTACCAGATTTATAGCACATTTCCTTTATTGCCTTTTCTTCTTCTATATCTTCTGGTGTCTTTGACAATAAATAAGATGCATCTGTATGGAACAATTTTAAAAAGTTATTTCTAATAAAATTCTTCCCAGGCTTTTTCCTTGCCATGTAAAGCAAATCTGAATTGCATTTACATTTATAATACAAAACAAAATCTTTCTTTTACTGACTGAATAGTTTTAAAAAGAAAAGCTAGATTATTTTTTCTAAAGAACTCCTATTCTCCACTTTCATTCTTTCCCTTCCCAATTGGGCACAGGAAAAAAATATGTAAAGAGGCTCAAAATATCCTTATAAAAAATATGTAAAGAGGACATTTTGCTGTGAGGCAAGTACTGAGTTTATGAGTTCGAAAAAAGAGCCACATCTGGCCAAAGTTGCAAAGAAAAATATTCCAGGAAAAAAATCCCTCAAGTGAGAAAAATCTTCTCCTATGGAGAAGGAGATGCACATTTTCTGGAATGTTAGTAAAATTTTAGGCCCCATTCTCTCTGAGTCCCAAGACAGATTGTATACAACTGGCCCTAAGCTTTCCAGTGCACACACTGACACAAAGGCATCACCCAAGTGGAAAGTAAAAGGACATGCATGCACCATGTTATTTTGTTACATGGAAAAACACAAATCTTTTTAATGGCTATTGCTGAAAAGAACTTGGAAAGAATTCTAGAATCTATACCTTATATCCATGATGACACGTGCGCCAGAGGTGGCATGCAGAGCCCTTTCTCTGGGCATGTGAACTGTTGCCCCAGCTCTGCTCCAACGCACATGGGCGTACACATCTCCTGCCAGCTAGCTGGTCTTTGCATCTCTGCTGCGCATGAGCAGGGGATGGGGCACACACACAGGGATCACGTGCGCATATGCGAGGGTCGTGCATGCATGCATGTGGGGGTCATGCACACACGTGTGTGGTGTTGTGTGTGCCTGAGTGGGGGTGGGGCGTATGTGCGGGGGCATGCATGTATGCTTTGAGGATGCGCATACACACACACACATACACTTCAGGCACTTGGTGCTGAAAAGTTAGCCATCACAGCTTTATATGCTTTCCCTTCCTTCTTAGTCTTCCTATCTCAACAGTATTGGAGAGAAATTATGTAAAGATCTTCGGACTCTGTCCATCAGTTGAATAAGTCTCTGAAATCTAGTAAAACAGGACCAAATTTGGATTAATGGGATAAGATGACAAAAGAAAGTTCAAAGTAAAAAAAAAAAGGATGATTTTTCCTGAGACTGTGGACAAAATATATTAAAAAATTTAACGGCCTTGTAGTCCCTTGCATCAGAGTCAGGGTGACTGAATGGAGTTGAGCGTATACTGGCCAGATGCCCTTCCTGACGCCTATGCGGAGTTCACAGCAGACAATTACTCATTTCATCCAGAGAAAGAAATATCTGCCACTACTCTGAACTCACAACCTCCTGATTGTAAGGTGAGAGCTCCACCTCTAAGCCACCATGCCGCTCACCAAATATAAAACAATAATAATAGAAAAATCCCCATGCAACCTTTCAGAGCAGGAGTCTCCAACCTTGGCAACTTTAAAACTTATGGACTTCAATTCCCAGAATTCGTCAGCCAGCAACGCATTCATCTCCTTTTTTAACTATGTCTCCAAATTTAATATTAGGCAATATTTTAGATGTATATAGGTAAGCAAAGAAAAAGAATGGCAAGAATACTCATGTTGGGATTTAGTTTTCATCTCTTTCATCTCTTTCTAAAAGATATGAATATGAATATTTGAAAAAAATGTTTACATTTTTCTTCTTGTTCTTCCTCTTCTTCCTCCTCAAGACTGATAGTAATAATAAGTGGAGGATGAATAGGCCTTAATGTATTCTCCTGACCTTTTGTGGAATCTTGATTTTGAGCAGCATGCAAAATTCCTTCCTGAACTTCCCCTTGCAATGTAGAATCTATTGGAAGTAATTTTAAATTCAGTATAAAGCTTTTGAATTGAGACTTTGAAGAATTTAACAGTCTTAACTCACTCATAAAAGCCAAAACAAAGTTTAATAATTATATTTAGAATGTATATTATTACCTGAACCATTAATCAAATAAATAAATCAATTGACTTAATAGTATGAAATCCTATTCACAATGACAGAGGATAAAATTCTTACATGTTCAATTGGAATAACTTTCTGTTAAGTACAGGTAGGATTTCAACCTTGGTTCTTTAAGTGTTCCAGACAGTTAATATACTATATTATTCTAACTGGCTTCAGTGAAATTTATTATGTCATTTGTTTATGGCAACAGCAAAGGAAATAAAATATAAATTAACTCTGAAAAAAAAGATGCCTTGAAGGAAATGTTTCTTTTATGATGCTATTCACTCCCCAAAGTATACAAAAGTAATTGCATATTACAAAGAGCAATATTAAAGAAAAGATCCCATATCATGCTAAGCATTGGTTTTCAACTATGTTCTGACTAATCATACAATGCACTAATCCATATTCTATAGTTCATCATTTGTAATGACTGTATCCATGATAAAGTCTCCAACTAAATGAACAAAGTCATATTATTAATATTGTAATGAGTAAAAGATCTATTGTCATAGTGGCCATATATTTATTTGCCTGAAATGAAAACAGATCTGAATTTAAGATGATCCTCAACCCCATAAAAAGGAGTAAACCAAACTCACTCACACATGTAAAAATCTTGTGCAATGCCCAGATTCTTCATTTATAAATTTAGAATTCCTATTTTTAGCTAAAAGCAATCCTCAAGTTACATACTCATGAACATAATGTAAAATGTAAAAACACTTTTGAATGCAGCTCAGTTCCCAGGTTGTCCTTGTCTTCTTGAGGTATTTTTCAATTTCCATTCAACCCTATAATTTGCCTATAATCAACCATCCAATCTTTAATTACCTCCAATTCTGATTTTTCTTTGGAGCCCAGAGACAAACAGACAAAAACAGATATATATGCAATATATATGCAGATACAAAATACAATAAAATGATTGTGATAGCATAAAATATAATAATTACATGATTTGTATGGGTAGTCCTTGTTCAGCAACCACAGTTGGTCCCAGCAATTCAATTGTTAAGAGAAGTAATCACTAAGTAAAAATCATGTGACCGTAACTGTGTTTACACTGGCTTTCCTTTGCTTTATAATGTCAGAAGAATATACTCCCAAACAATTGACTGAGCCCAATTGGTAGAGAAGATTTCCAGAACATGATTCATGACAAAGCCAGATAAAAAAGCAAATTTTGTTCCCAACTCCCTTGTCGATTGGGATATTCAGCTCAATGCTGGGATAATTAGCAAGAAGAGAATTTTTAAAAAATACGTTCATTGGAGAGGAAGAAATTGCAATAGGGTAAGCAGACATTTAGTAGGGAATATAGCATATTTTTCGCTCCATAAGACCCCCTCCCCCAAAAAAGTGGATGAAAATGTCTGTGTGTCTTATGGAAGGAATATTGTGTCACAGTGCCAGTCCTTTTGGTGAATAGTAGCTGGGCTGTGGCGGCGGGGTCCTTTTACAGTGCTGAACCCCCCTCTTCTGTCTTTGTCATTGCCTGCTTCTTCTGTCTCTTTTCCACAGTGCAGGAGTCAACAGGCAGAGCTGGCACATGAGAGGATACCTATTTATGGTCTCTCAGGCTCCAGTTCAGAATATTATTTTCTTGTTTTGCTCTTTTAAACCTGGGTCAGGTGTGTCTTATAATGGGAAAAATATAGTATATGAAAAGGAATGCACTGTTTGCCTAGCCCAACTGTGGATGTAAGCTGTGAGCTGCTTAGGAAGCAAACAATAGCCTTTAGTGTGAATCTGATTAGGGTCTTCTCATTGTCAGGCAACAGGGCCAGCCAACCTGAAGGTTCTAGTCAACTTATTAAGGCTTGTTAACTTGTGGTTAGCACTTTTAGGGATACACTGTAGTATGGAGAAAAGTATCTGAAGAAGAGATTGCTTGTTTAGGCAATCTATTCATTCTGTGAGGAGGAAGGCAAAAAGGATGGGGGGGGGGGAAGAAAAAAATGGACAGGCACAGGACAATGTATACTAATTGTGTAGGACAAGGCACGTCTGCCCAGAGTTGAGATGGGCAACTATACAAATTAAATAAGTAAATAAAATAAACTGACTTTAATAACAAACATATAATAGAGAGAGAGAAAGAGAGAACACTGCAGTCATTGGTCACAAAGTTACTTTTTCATCACCATCATAATGTCCTCTAATATTATAGGCCATTCCATAAATCTGACAACATTAATATCTCAATTATTTATTGAATTTGTAACCTGCTGGACTCCCAATGACACTTGGTGGTTCAAAAGTAAACTACCAGAGCCAAAAAGAAAAAATGAAAGCATACAATGAGTCAAAACCAGAATAGCGGAAAAAGATATCTGTAAAAAGAGCAGTCCCATAGCAAAAAAAGAGCAGCACTAGAACCAAAAAAATAACCAATAATTAAAATATATTGCATAAAGTATATCTTCAAAATTAATTGATTTCCCATCTTCATGTAAGCCTCTTTTTACATACACAAAACATGATCACCCAAAGAATTACACAAACCTGAATTCCTTCTTTTGAGAAGAGACAAAACAAAAAAAGAAACATATGGAAGATGATGAGGACAAAAGAACCAGGATATAGGTGGTACGAGAGAAAGGAGTATAAGAAGTAGTATAAGAGAAAGTCCTTAACAATTGAGCCCACATTTTTTGTTGTTAAATGAGACAGTTGTTAAATGAGTTCTGCCCCATTTTATGACCTTTCTTGCCAGAGTTGTTATGTGATACACTACAGTTGTTAAGTTAGTACATAGTTGTTAAGTGAATCTGGCTTCCCCATTGATTTTGATTCTGTCGCAAAACGTGACCACATGGTCATATTCAGGACACTGCAACCATTATAAATAATTATAAATATGAACCTGTTGCCAAGCTTCCACATTCTTATTACATGACTATGGAGATGCTGCAATGGTTGTGACAAACAGTTATAAGTCATTTTTTTTCAATTGTAACTTAAAACAGTCAGTAAATGAATGGTTGTAAGTCAAGGACTGCATCTAATGCAGGGGTGTCAAACTCAAGGCCCATGGGCTGGATTTGGCCTGGAGGGTATTTAGATCTGGCCCACGGAGCTGCCCAGGAAAAAGTGAAGGCATGCAGCCCTCCTGGGCTCCATTTGCTGGCAGAGTGCTAGCAAAACAAACTACTGGCAAAAGTGGCATTTGATCGCACAAGTGAAGTTGATCTGGCCACACCCACTCCAGGCCCCCAAGATCAAATACAACCCTGATGCGGCCCTCAATGAAATTGAGTTTCACACCTCTGATCAAAGGGGGAAACTAAAGGTGGGAATTAAACTATGGGTGGGAACTAAACTGTGAAGATGAGGCAGAAAGAAGGCATAATAAAGACAATAAAGGGAAAGAATTAAAACACTAGACCTAAAGTCCCATATTCTTTCTAGGTTAACCTGCAAGTACATCCTTAGAAGGGAACTCTTATACCCAGGGAAGATAATGTGATCATCTCTCCCTAATCAAAACATGAGACTCTTCTCATCAAATAAATATGGCACTCTTTTTGCAATCAGTTTCCTGAAATGTTTGCACACAATTAATATGTGCATCAAAGTTTCCCTTTTCTTAAGCTTCTACAACTCTGCCTTTATTGTAATCTTAATATGCTTTATTTAGGCAGGGCATTTTCTTCACCATTTTCCTAAAACTAGTATGGAGGAAATTACTTTTCTTTCTTTTTATTTATTTTAATTTTATTTGGTTTGTCAATTGCTTACAAGATAATAAGTATAAGTAAAAACATAGTTATGAATACATGGATACATATAAGAAAAATAAAAGAAACAATAGGACAGGGACGGTAGGCACGTTGGTGCGCTTATGCACGCTCCCTAAAACACAATTTATACCAATAGATTCCATTGAGAATAACAGTAAAAAAACACACCTCTCATGCAGTTTGCAGAAGAGGTATATATATGACATATTCCATATGTAGATCTTTCTTGTAATATTCAATTGTCTTTTATTATTAAAGCACAACTTTTTCCACATGTATTTTTCCATACAGAAAATAACATTATATTGGACCCATATTTTTAGTATTGCCATAAAATGCACCATTTATCTTTTCACCATTTTATAAATGTCTATACCATTTTTTAAAAAGCAAACAAGAAGTTTCTGCATTATGCAGTACTTCAGTTATTCATATGCCTCTCATCCCCACTTTTTCTGAATATTATCCAGGAAAGAATACTGAATACTTAATATATCTTTGCAATACTTATTTTACGCAGACATTACACAATATAAAAATACTGTTTCAGAAAACCTAATTCAAAAAGAAAATCTTTTTCTTGGAATATGAAAACTGTTTTTCTCCATAAAAGTTTGGAGAACTGTACCAGAGCAGGCAAAACTAGTTTAAGCATCCTAGAACCCTGGCTGATGGGTATGAACCAAAGAAGTGCTTCTCAAACGTTTCTCTTTCATTACTCAAAATCGCTTATCAGAAAGTCTTATTGAATTTTGAGGACCTGTCATAATTCCTTCAGTACTATTATAACTTCAGTCACAGAACAAATAGTCATAAACTGAGGACTGCCTGCATTATACAAACAATGTCCACTGAACGATATTTATGTCATTTGAACAAATTGCAATTGCTAATTTCATTGATTTCCCTCTTGATAGGAATACTTTAGAGATTTTCAAATATATTTGAGTACACATGGCAATCTTTACATCAATTATATGTCTCTGTAGTGATGGGTAATGGGTTTGTGGTGTCGCTACCCAAAGAAAAAACACTTTTCCCCAAATTTGGGTAATTTATTCAGGTTTGAGAAGCACTGGTTTTAAAATATCAATAGCAGCAACAAAATAACAGTGAAGCCAATTAGTTATCACTCTTTTTTATAGCTATATCAAAGCTACCAAACTTAACTTACATCAAGTACAATCACAAAAGAATGGCAGATGTTTTAAAAAAAGTGTCTCTTGGAGCTAAATATAACTTTGCTGAAATTTCAGAGATTTCAGAGGAATTTGAAGCCTTATAAATGTGTCCAAGTTTAGAGAGTAAAATGTACAACACCCCCATTCAATCAAGGCAACTCAACTTTGCTTAGATGAATGTGAAGTGCAGTTGAAACTTGTATCATGTAGTCTATTCTAACAATTGAATGTAAATGTTTTTCTAGATATAGCCCTCACCTAATTTCACTCACCAATCTGCACAAACCTGTGACAATTCAGAAGATACCTATGAGAATTTTTCTAGGAGAAGCTTCTTTCTGGAGTTAAAACAAACAAAAAACAGACTACCTTGATCACCTTCCTGATCACAAAACTGGCATTCAATGGAGACACAGTCCAGGCTCAACACAATATATGGAGGTAGATTTCAATGCCAAAATATACCAGGAGATCCAAATGAAGACCATATTACTGTTAACTTTGTTCCCCTGGAGGGAGAAGGTAGCAATGATCCTTGAAACAATTTCACTGCTGAACAACAGTAAAATACCAATTAGCTAGTGATCAAAGCACAGCTACCCATTTCTACCAGTACAAGCAAATCACTTTTCTTATAAAACATGGTGCAGAGCAGCGGTGGTATTCAGTCGGTTCGCACTGGATCACGCGAACCAGTAGCAAGAATTTGGCGTGGGTCGCCGAACCGGTAGTAAGTTCTGACTGGCCACATCCCCCACCCAGTCGCCCTCCCGCCCAATGCTCGCTTACTCGCCCACCTGACATTCGCCTAAGGTATTTCTTTTTTTCTCTCCCGACAATCAGCTATAGATAAGATCAGCTGTGCCAGGATTCCCCTTGCTGAGGCCCAGGAAGGCAAAAAATGGAGAGAGGAGCTCAGCCTCCCCTCCATTTTTTGCCTTCCAGAGCCCTAGAGAAGACTTAGGGGAGCAAAAACGCCCCCCAGAGCCTCTTCTGAGACTAGGAAGCTCCCAAAACGGAGCTTGGGGGGTGCTGCCTGTCCCTCCCATGCTCTGTTCCTTTTCTTCCAAAGCCCTGGAGGAGCCTTAAGGGAGCAAAAAGGCCCCCCAGAGGCTCGTCTGAGGCTAAGAAGCTCCCAAAATAGAGCTTGGAGGGGTGCTGTGTGCCCCTCCCATGCTCTGTTCCTTTCCTTCCAGAGCCCCAGAGGAGCCTTAGGGGAGCAAAAAAGCCCTCCAGAGGCTCTTCTGAGGCTAGGAAGCTCCCAAAACGGAGCTTGGAGAGGTGCTGCTTGCCCTTCACATGCTCTATTCCTTTTCTTCCAGAGCCCCAGAGGAGCCTTAGGGGAGCAAAAACACCCCCCCCCAGAGGCTCCTCTGTGGCTAAGAAGCTCCCAAAACGGAGCTTGGAGAGGTGCTGCCTGCCCCTCCCATGCTCTGATCCTTTTCTTCCAGAGCCCCAGAGGAGCCTTAGGGGAACAAAAATAGTCCCCCAGAGGCTCTTCTGAGGCTAGGACGCTCCCAAAACAGAGCTTGGAGGGGTGCTGCCTGCCCCTCCCATGCTCTGTTCCTTTTCTTCCAGAGCCCCAGGGAAGCCTTAGGGGAGCTAAGAAGCTCCCAAAAATGGGTGGGGGCTGCAAAAAAAGCCACACCCACCCAGTCACATGGCCACGCCCACTAAGCCATGCCCATAGAACCTGTAGTAAAAGTTTTTGAATCCCACCACTGGTGCAGAGCAACAAAAATGCTAATGTCAAAAGAGGCAGCAAAACAGAAAACTGATAGGAACCCAATCAGTACTGGTGGACATCAGAACTATCTTGCTTTGGATCATTTAATTGGCTCATTACATTATTTCGGCTCTGACAGAAGGGGCACATCACAAAAGCAATTCTGAACCAATCTACTAAGAATATTAGATTGACACAGACCATGCTGGCCTTCTGTAATGGCTTAAAGACATAATTGTGTCACTGAACTGGGGGATGCACACACACAGAGACGTATATATACATACATACATACATACATACATACCCCATGCAATGCTTCTCTTGATCTGTTGTAGTTGGGTTGTTTTTTACCTTAGGTACTGGATATACATATATTATTCTAGTTTTATGTGCTTTGTGGTGTTTTTAACTGCTGTAAGGTGGCTAAATAAATTCAAATGATAAATGGATGGATGGATGGATGGATGGATGGATAGGTAAGTAGGTAGGTAGGCTCCCATTAACTTTAATATTGTTATCTGCAAAATTCTTAACAGCTATACGGGAAACAGAAATATGAAAACTAATTATATAATTGCACTGGATAAATTATTATAATAATCTGCTGTGAAAATAGCCTTGAAAACAAAGATTGACCCCATTCTAATCATTTTAAACTCAATACCTAAAACTAATATCTAGTATTATGTTGTTCATCAATGATAACAGAAGTGAAACATATGTAATTGACTTTATTTCAGTTATTAGAATATGGAAAAGATACTCACCATTACTAGGGGGCAAAAAAAGTCCATTGATATTACGAGGTTTCCTGTGATGGAAGACACAACTGATCCTCACACAGCCTAAAGGCTGTGTTTCCCAGAAGCATGAGATGCTGTTGTATTTTTGCTATAGAAGAAAGCATGGGTGGTTTCATATTTAATGATTTAATAGAAATTGTCAGGAATTAAATTCTGCAATTCATATTCTAAACTATGAATAGAAATAGAACAAAGCACTCAAAAAAGGCTTTGCAATAAACCCCACTGCTATTGACTATGTGACCTTGCTGAAATTGTTTGGACTACTTTCAAAATTAAAGAACTGATTGGCATCAAATTGGTATCAAACATCAATTAGGATTCCTGTTTATTATATATGCTACAGTCCTGCATAAAAAGTCTTCCCTGTGGGGAAGGCCTGTTTTATATTTCATACTAAATTGCATATTAAAATTTCAACCACATCCAAAAATGTTTCGCTTTAAAGAACAGCCTAGGTCCAAACAGTGATTACTGCTGTAGAACCTTCTTTTTGTAGCACTGGCTGTATTGATGAAAATTTTAAAATAGGAAAACAATACTAGTGCCTATTCTTCCATTAATATAGTTGCATCACAACTATATAAAGCATCTGGAAAGAAACTACTTTTCCTAATATCCTAGGAATCACAGTAAGTATAAGCCAGAATTTACAGAAGTATAGTAAGTATAAGCCAGAAGTAAGTATAAGCCAGAAGTAAGTATAAGCCAGAAGTTAAAGAACAATTTGACATTAAATTTATTAAGGAAGAAGATAAGTTCATTTTGTTTCTCGGTATCACTTCAATCTTAGCTTCAGTTTGAAACCACAGTGACATAGCCCAAAGCTACTTATGATCTGGATTCAAAGTTACAATGGCTGCCCCCTTACAGTCACATGACTGAATTTTGGGCACTTGGCAGCTGGCTTGCATTTATGGCTGTTGGCAGCATCCCATCATCCACATGATCATGATTTACAACATTTTTGTTGGAAACCAAAGTTTACTTACAGTTTCCATCAAAAACTTTTCCATTACGATCAATGGATTCACTTAATGACCATGGCACCATTACATCCGCTTAACGATTAAGGCAAAAAAGACCATAAAATTTGGTGAGGTCATGTGGTGACCTGCTTAATCACTATCACAACTTACAATCATAATTGTGGGTTCAATTATGGTCATAAATTAGGACTAATTGTAAAAATCTTCTACTATCATTCTGAGCAGAACAGATTATGGGAACAGAAATCCAATTAAAGTACAGATGCAGAGTTACTTAAAATTCAGTGTTTTTTGTTAGTTTTCTAAACTTAGTGTAAAGTGTGAATGAGTGCAAATCTTTAGCTGATTAAATTGTGTGACTGGATGTCAGAAGAACACTCTACTTCTTAAATGTGAAACTAAGATGTCATATCCCAATAGAAGAGATTTTAATGGAAGAAAATAGAAGAGATGTGAAACTAACATGACATATTTTCAGTAATGACAGCAGAGGTTAGAAACAGGTGGTGAATTCTTATAATAGTTCAAGTTCACTAGAGACCACTTCAAAAGCTTGTTATTTCTACCTGTATTTCCATATGTCTAAATTTGCAAAGTTGATGGGAACATTTTCCCTCTCTCCATAATGAGCACACAATATCACTGCCAATGGCTTTTTCACAGTGACGGAACCTGCACTTTGATCCCTGGATATAGAAAAAAGAGCAGTTTGAAAACTTGGCTACATAACATTTCCTCTATTAAAATATTTTCAATATTTTTTCAGGTTACAAAACTCCTGAACAACTCTTTAAAATAACAAACAGAAGACCAGAAAAAAAAAGCCAGCAGAACAGAGCAAATAAGTAGAAAATTTATTTAGGAATCTAGGCCCAAGCACAAAATCATCTCACACTCCAAATTTAGAACTGGTGAGAATAACATAGAAATATTAACATGGTGATATGATTTCAGAAGACAATTGAAGAATTGGATATGAGAATTTTTTGGATTAGCTACCACAATCAGGAAACTTTGAGCATTATGTTGTTAGCTTGAGCTCCAAGCTTGACGATTTTTGAAAAAACTATCCTGTAATATACAACTCTTACATTGCAAAAACATATGGACTACACAACTCGATCAGGGCAAAGCAATAGACGCAATCTACATAGACTTCTGTAAAGCCTTTGATTCAGTGCTACACAACAAACTACTCCTAAAACTAAAATCTTATGGTATCTCTGGACAACTGCAAACTGGACAGAAGCATTCCTGTCAAACAGACAACAAATGGTCAAAATTGGGAGCGTCATATCAAATTCTGTACCTGTCAGCAGTGGTGTCCCCCAGGGCAGTGTTCTGGGATCAACTCTCTTCATACTCTACATAAATGACCTCTGTGATCATATTAAGAGCAACTGCGTTCTCTTCGCTGATGATGTAAAGCTATTCAACACCATTGACAATACTGCTACTCTTCAAAAAGACCTCGACTATGTATCAGAATGGTCAAACAAATGGCAACTTCAAATCTCAACTAATAAATGCCCTGTTTTACATATTGACAAAAAAAATCAGAAAATAAAATACAAGCTGAATAGTCAAGACCTTGTTGATGATCCAAGCTCTGTAAAGGACCTTGGAATACTCATCTCTAATGATCTAAGTGCTAGAGCCCACTGTAACTACATAGCCAAAAAGACATTAAGAGTTGTTAACCTAATCCTACGTAGCTTTTTCTCTGGTAATATCACACTACTAATTAGAGCATACAAAACATTTGCTAGACCAATACTCGAATAGAGCTCATCAGTCTGGAACCCACATTACGTATCTGATATTAGCACAGTTGAGAAAGTTCAGAAATATTTCACAAGAAGAGTTCTCCACTCCTCTACTCTTTGCAGACCAGACTTGAAATTCTAGACCTAGAAAATCTTGAATTACACCGCCTTCGGTCTGATCTAAGTATGGTATATAAAATAATATATTGCAATGACTTACCTGTCAATGAATACTTCAGCTTCAATGATAACAACACAAGAGCACACAATAGATACAATCTCAAGGTTAATCGCACCAAACTTGATTGCAGGAAATATGACTTCAGCAACAGAGTGGTCAATGTCTGGAATACTCTATCTGACTCTGTGGTTTCTTCCCCAAACCCAAAAAATTTAACCTTAGACTGTCTACTATTGACCTCATCCCTTTCCTAAGTGGTCTGTAGGGGCAGGCATAAGCGCACCAACGTGCCTACCGTACCTGTCCTATTGTTTCTTTTATTTTTCTCATATGTACCCATTTCATGTATTCATCACTATGTATATACTTATACCTATTATCTTGTAAGCAATTGACAAATCAAAATATAGGTATATATAGTATAGATTTGGTTGCAAATATTTCATCCCTATTCTAGGAGAAATCTTCAGTGCATTTTGGATTGTGCTTGTCTGGGAGAATACTGGCCTTTAAATAATTTTCTGAATCCTAGTCATTTAAAGGCCAGTACTCCCCCAGACAAGGATGTCTCCTCAAATGGGGACGAAAGTTGCATTTGCAACCAAATCACCAAGCTCAGAACTCAAACCAACGTAATTACCAACCCGAGTTGCTAATATTCAAAGACATTTCAACATTGAACATTGTTTAATACCTATTTTAAAGATATTATATCCAGATCTTTCTTCTAAAACAGAGCACTATAAATGGAGAGTTTGTGAGCACTATAAATGGAGAGTTTGGTCTAATGGGAAGACCTCAGGCTAGAAACCAGAAGACTACAAATTCTAGTCCTGTCTTAGGCATTGAAAGCTGAGTGACTTTTGGCTAGTCACTGCCTCTCTCAACTCATTTCATGGGGTTGTTGTTGTGGGAAAATAAAAGAAGGAGTGTTAACTACCTTAAACTATTTATCAAAATAATAAAGGCAGGAAATAAATATTATTTCTGCTGACACTTGTTATCCAAGAAAGTTTGTTACACAGTGAGAACTATTAATGGAAAATGGCTTCCCTGTAATTGGGGATTTCTTTTGAATGGTTCAAAGTGGATGTTCCTGGGAGTATCAAAAAATAACCAAGGATAGCAATTGAAAGCACAGGCTTCTGATTCTTTAAATAATATTATCACTGTTTCCCAAAATGACAGCAATCTTTTCCCATATCAGATAACAATTTTTGCTTTCTTGTAATCCAATCTGAATGCTGCATTTTCACATCTTCTATAAGTACTGGGATAAATCTCTGATTGCTAAACCTGTCCCTAAAAGATATTAAATGTTATATTCCTGAAGCATTTATCAGTATTTTTCTACTTTATTTCTTTTTTACTACCAATCGTACCCCACTCTAACCTTTGTTACCCTACTTATATAAACCAGAAAACTATCCTATGTTCAAAACAATCAAGAGAGACCACTTATACCAGAAATAATTAATATATAATCTGTGGTCTTAGAACAACTGCTTATAAATTTCTTTAACTCAGTTGTTAAATCTATGATCATATACTAAGTCATAAAAATTGACTCCATCAATATATTTTATTATTTATTATTTATACACCACCCAACTTACCTAGGTGAATCTGAGTAGTTTGCAAATAAAAATCATACAACCATATAAAAGAAACATGGTTTTTAAAAAAGTTAAAAACAAAAGTAGAAATAAAAAGAGAAGAGGGAGGGAGGGAGGCACTAAAGATGAAATTGGGATTTCCAAGGGAGATTTGGCAAACTGAAGATAGCGAAACCAGGACTGGCAACTATGGTAAAGACTTTTAAGTCTCCTTGCAACCTTTTCAGATATGAAGAGAATGGGAAATTGTTCGTATTGCTCTGTGTGGCTGCTAGTCATAAAGAAGACAATAGGACAATGTGTCTTTTGTGAGTTTGAGCAGGGAAACACAAAGGGACTAGCCATCCTGCTCAAACCACAGCAAAAACTTTAAAGTACACCAAGTTTGCAAACCTCACTTTCTAATCACTTTTGGAAACTGTTAACCGTTTTAAAGCTATCAGGAATCTTTGGAAGGAGCAGTCTGAAAAGTCTTTATCAGGGAGTTTATCTTCAGCTCTGAACAAAAGAAAACAAAAAACAAAAGAAAAACTATAAACTTAAGGACCTAAAGAATATTAAATAAGCAGCAAAAAGCCAACTAAGATTTGGTAAATATAACTTAGATTATAAATGGAATATTAAAACTTTTACAAATAAATAGTGTGTCATGAGAATACTGTACATCTGCCTTATATACATATTGTTTTTATGTATTTTATACTGTTTTATACAGT
The DNA here is from genome assembly GCA_023653725.1 of Bungarus multicinctus. NCBI lineage: Eukaryota > Metazoa > Chordata > Lepidosauria > Squamata > Elapidae > Bungarus > Bungarus multicinctus. The sequence goes on from CM042848.1 coordinate 44,389,127, forward strand.
TCTATACAGAGATAAGCAATTTCATGATTTAAAAACTGGACAACAGAAGGGACTAAAGATTTTGGGTAATGGAAAAAATATTCAAGTCTGTAAAATTCAAAATGCTATTACAATGGAAATACCAAGGGAGATTTTTGAAGAATGGAGTCAAAAATTAATAACCACAATCTCAACAATGTCAGTAATGATGTCTGCTTCCATGAATAGACTTTATTCAAAAGTTGTCATTGAAGAAATAATAGATGTAGAACAAATTGTTGTAGAATTGGTGTTGAAAATAGATTTACAACTGTCAGACCAAGAGAAGAGTTGGAAAAGATTGTTTCACTGGATTTACAAAAGAAATTGGCTATTAAAATTTGAAAGGGAAATTCAAATAATAATCGGGATTTACAAAATAGGTTTGTTAAAACCTGTGGCAGAATGTGGTGCAGAATCACAGAAGGGCATGTTCTTTCTCAAGGAGCAAAGAGGCAAATCATCCAGGAAATTTGATCTACAGAAAGAGGCTTGGAGTGGATCCTCCCTAATGTTTTTCAGAGTGTATCTATTAGATATGCAGAGTATGTTTTAGTCTAACAAGATTCCTATCTATGGGTAATCAGTAATAAAGAAACCACTTTGAGTAAACTCTGTCATTCTTGATTCTTTAAACCTGACATTTACATTGGGAGAAAGAAGAAATGAAGAGTAATCTGATCCTATGACAACATTTGAATGAACTAATGATTAAAACTATTAGAGGAAAGGAATATAAAGCTTGGTTATTTGATCAAGGTTAAAACAAGATATGTTATTGCTTTTGAAAATCTTTTATGGACTTTCTGCTGATACTAGGACTGAAAAGATGATGCTTTATGGATTTGTCTAAAACAAGTGATGGCTTAAATAGGTGAACAGATAATTAATTGTAACCTTAAAGATTACTAAATTTGTTTATGCTTCTTGTGATGAAGGTTGGAAATTACTTCTTTGTATATTTTCTCTTTATTATATTCTTACTTTTTTCTCTACTCTTCCCTTCCTTCTATTCATTTTCTTTTTTCTTTCATCTTTCACAGGGTTTGCCCTCTTCACATTCTTGCCTTTCTAACCGTATAGAATAGAATAGAATTCTTTATTGGACAAGTGTGATTGGACACACAAAGAATTTATCTTGGTGCAAATGCTCTCAGTGTACATAAAAGATACATTTGTCAAGAATCATAAGGTACAACACTTAATAATAGTCATAGGGTACAATAAGCAATCAAATCATACTAGGAAACAGTCAATATAAATCGTAAGATACAAGCGATAAAGTTACAGTCATACAATCACAAGTGGGAGGGAATGGGTGATAAGGAGTGATGAGAAGATTATTAATAATAGTAGTGCAGACTTTATAAATAGTTGGACAGTGTTGAGGGAATTATTTGTTTAGCAGAGTGATGGCATTCGGGAAAAAACTGTCCTTGTGTCTAGTTGTTCTGGTGTGCAGTGCTCTATAGTGTCATTTTGAGGGTAGGAGTTGAAACAGTTTATGTCCAGGATGTGAGGGGTCTATAAATATTTTCACAGCCCTCTTTTTGATTTGTGCTATATACAGGTCCTCAGTGGGAAGGCAGGTTGGTAGTAATTATTTTTTCTGCAGTCCTAATTATCCTCTGAAGTTTGTGTCTATCCTGTTGGTTTGCAGAAACCAAACCAGACAATTATAGAGGTACAGACTCAATACTGACAGACTCAATAATTTGTCTGTAGAACTGTATCAGCAGCTCCTTGGGCAGTTTGAGCTTTCTGAGTTGGTATAGAAATAACAGTCTTTGTTATGCTTTTTTAATGATGTTTTTGATGTTAGGTGTCCATTTTAGCTCTTGTGATATGATAGATCCTAGAAATTTGAAGGTCTCTACTGTTGATACTATGTTGTCTAGTATTGTAAGAGGTGATAGTATGGGAGGGTTTCTCCTAAAGTCTACCACTATTTCTATGGTTTTGAGTGAGTTCAGTTCCAGATTGTTCTGGTTACACCACAAGGCAAGTTGTACAACCTCCTTTCTGTATGCGGATCCATCATTTTCTCAAATGAGACCAATCACTATTGTTTCATCTGCAAACTTCAGTATTTTAACAGATGGATCGTTTGAGATGCAGTCATTGGTATACAGGGAGAAGTGGAGAAAGCACACAGCCTTGGGGGGTGGGGGGCTGTGCTAATTGTACAGGTTATCAGATGTGTTTCTGCCTAGCTTCACCTGATGCTTCCTGTCTGTTTGGAAGCTTATGATCCACTTACAAGTGTGTTCAGGTACCGCTAGCTGGTTTAGTTTAGTTAGAAGAATGTCTGGAATGATGGTATTGAATGCTGAACTGAAATCTATAAAGAGGACCCTAGCGTGGGAATTTGGGGATTCAAGGTGTTGTAGGATGTAGTGCAGAGCCATATTAACAGCATCATCTGTTGATCTACTTGCTCGGTATGCAAACTGCATGGGATATAACAGTGGATCCATGATGGTTTTCAGGTGGGATAGCACTAGCCTTTCAAAGGTTTTCATAACTACAGATATTAGAGCAACTGGTCTGTAGTCATTCAGTTCCCTGAGGAAGGGCTTCTTTGGCACTGGGGTGATATTAGAGCATTTGAAGCAAGAAGGAACATAGCACATCTCTAGTGATTTATTGATGATTCGGGTGAAAATGGGGGCCAATTGGTCAGCACAGACTTTTAAGCAAGAAGACCAGGAGTGTCAAAATGGTGGCCCTCAGGCCGGATGCATCATGCGTTGGCCATGCCCATCCCAGCTCCATGAATGGAAAAAAGTCACGATATGTCATGTGATGGCAACATGACTTGACAAGTTTGACACCTGTGTGTTAGACACTATTGTATGTGCTTTCTTAGTGTCTCTGAGCAATTGCAGGAAAGTTATAAACCTAAAAGGTCATCAAAATGTTACTATTTTTTCTATTTAGAGTGAAAGGGGATAGTACAAATGTATGCTGAAATTTACTAATATCCATGGAAAGTAAGTTATGCAGTCATCAATTTTTAGAATTCTGAATATCAATCTGTTATCCATGAAGATTAAATATAAAAGAATTTTCAGGCTTAAAAAAGGGGGGGTTGAGAAAACATGGAAATTATTGGCAATTTTAGACATGTGAGAAGCAGATAGAGGAAAATAGACTGGACTGAAAATTCAAGAGAAATCTATGGAATGCAGATGTAACTTTGGAAGAATAAAGGAAAGTTGCTGTAGCCATGGCTCAATCTGAAATACTACTGATTGTTCAAAGAATTCCAATTTCTTTTTGATGTGCCATAGAATTATTATTGAAAAATCTCCAATGATCATTCATTCCAAGGTAATTCAGGCTGCAGTTTTATAAGATAAGGTAAGATAACCTTTACTGTCACTTTTCTATGTAGACAATGGAAATATATATACAGTGAAAGTAATTGCAAATGACTTTCAATTAGAAAAAAACAATTTGATTGTGCCTGTGACAGTCTTCCTGGAATTCCTTACAATTTGGAAAACTGGGAGGTACATGACAATATAATAGATGCAATCCATTATAAATTATGCAGTATTTACCTTTGCACAGGTTGAGTGAACATAGAAAAAACAGTCATCCCCAACTTCTGTCATTTCACCTCTTGTGCTTCTACTCCACTGCCTTTAGAAAGATCTCAGCATAAATGTTGGAATTATCAACATGTATGGGAAGAATATTCCCTTTTGTTCTGAGTACAGCTGAATTCAGGATCTAAGTTCTATTTCCTCTTAAAGGAAAACCTCCAGTTGATAGATTTAACCAAAAAGCTTCTTATACTAATTGTAAAACAGACGGTACCTTCTTAAGCTTTGTTGAAGAGCTCACAAATTGAAAGTGGTTGCTAGACAGTGCACAAATTCAAACTTCCAGAATTTCTTTCATTGTTACCTTAGTTCTTATGACATCATCACAAAGGACATCATATGGTCCCTCAAACTGGGAAAGCTCACTTATTTTCATTGTTCCTAAGTGCTGGAAAACAGGAAGAAGACAGCAATTTCCACATGGTCTACTCATCTGGTTATTCCAACATAACATAAATGTATGAAAGAAATAGAACTCAGTTAAGAGAATTTCTGAAACTCGTAATGGACAGAACTGAGAATGAGACAAGAAGGAGAATAAAGATTCTCATCCTTTCTATATCAGGAACTCCCAATTTGCCAGGACTTATTTAAATTATTTGGTTCCTAAGCTTATCTGGCATCATATACGCTACTAACACATATATCAGTCAATCAAATCTTTATTATGGTCATGGCATTATGCACACGTATGTAGTACAGGTCCTGTTATTAATGGCATGTGCATCAGTGAGTCTTTGAATAACTACTAATATTGCCAGAGGTATTGGGCTATGGGATAGATGCTTAATTGCATGAAAGTAAGTATAGTTCTTTGCTTGTTGTTTCTTTGGCACAGTTTAAATGCAGGTTTTGAAAAGCTCATTGTCTGGGGATATTTGAGTTGGTTGAGGAAAAATAATCTGTTAGAGAGAAAAACACAGAAATATTGGAACAAATATCCTAGGAAGACCAATCAAAAAGGTTAGCTTTGATTTTTCCACTCTTGTGAGAGGGAGAAGGACTTACTGAACAGTGGCAAAAACATTTGCAATAATTACAGGAACTCCTAAAGCAGATTCACCCTAAGGACACAAGAAGTGCAATTTTATGAGATGTTCATAAAAGAAACCATAAAGATGCCATGTGAAACTAAACCAATTGGTTTTGTTGTATAATACATTAATATTTGCAGTTTGTATTAGTTCTAAATATTTATGTATTCATTTATAAACCAATGGAATCAATCAGTTGTCAGTGGTAATGATCAAGAATTAACCATAAAGTTTTAGATACCATAAAGGAAAGATTGGTAAAATATATGAGACATGAATAGAATAACAGAGCAGTACATTATTTTTGCTGAGTAAATGCAGGTCCCATCACAATATTTACATTATTAATTTGTGAATTCACATTTCTTTAAAAAAATTAAATCTAGAGTTCAAGAACTGGCTTTTTTTTTCAAATAAGGGAAAGCATTTGAAGAGAATGTTTAAAATATTATTTTTTCAAGGAATCTGAAAATAATTATGAATGTGAAAGCCAGTTTGTCCATTAGCTTAAAGCACCAGGCCACACAAACCAGGAGGCTGTGAGTTCTAGACCTGCCTTAAGCACAAAAGCTGGATGGAAAACTTTGGGCCAGTCTTAAATTACAGGTAGTCCTCGAGTTACAGTCACAATTGAGCCCAAAATTTATGTTGCTAAGTGAGACATTTGTTAAGTGAGTTTTGCCCCATTTGATGACCTTTCTTGCCATAGTTCTAAAGAGAATCACTGCAGTTGATAAATTACTAACCTGGTTATTAAGTGAATCTGGCTACCTCATTGACTTTGCTTGTCAGAAGGTCACAAAAAGTGATCACATGACCCTAGGACACTGCAATGGTCATAAATATGATCTAGTTGCCAAGCATCTGAATTTTGATCACATGATCATGGGGATGCTACAAAGGTTGTAACTTTGAAAAATGGTTATAAATCAGTTTTTTCGGTGCCATTGTAACTTTGAATGATCACTAAATGAAGTCTTGTAAGTTGAGGACTACCTGTATTTACAAAAATAACTCAAGATATAAATAAATAAATACATAAATAAATACATAATAAACAAATAATTGCTGATGTAAATGTAACTAAGTATAAAAAGGAGCTATTCCAGAGATAAATGTTAGAAATTGTAACAATTAAACTTGTAAAATTTTGTAAATATTTTTCTGGGAATATAAGAAATAATTATTTAATTAATTATAATTATTTTCATTGTTTCAAAGTGGTTTGGGAAGCATGGTATTAATGCACAAACAGAAACTTTACAAGGCTTCACATTTAAGACTGCTTTTATATCTTATAGAAGCCATGCATAATTTTTCAAAGGAGGCCTCTGTATAATGAATGCAGCATTTCTGAATGGCCCTTCAGATAAGAGCCTAATTCTGTTGAACAGAGCCGCCCTGAAGATTTGGATCGCCCCAATTCAGTTACACTTACACATTTGTAAGGCAAATGTGGCTGTTTCCCCAGGGATTTGGATCAGGTAAACAGATAAACTCAATGTGCCAGTTTTCTATGCATGGGGCTATTTATCTTTGGGTGCCTGGGGGGGGGGGGAGTTTATATGTGGGCTTTTTTTCTGTTTTAACCCTTGTAAGTGACTCAGTCGTTTGTATAAAGTGATAAAAACAGACATTAGGTAGTATTACAAAATATCAGCCATTTCTGACAATACAAGGAACAAGTGCAAAAATTCACATTGCTGTTCCTGAATTGTATAGCACTGTAGACATGCCACCTTTAGGCTGAAAACATTTTAAGGACCACTGGATGGCAGAAAACAATTTGCTGCCATCTAACATTGGATTTGGATTTTTTATTTAGTCCTATATAAGTTGCCACCCTAAATGTCATTGTATCAAAGAACAATACAATGTAAATGCAAGCAGGTGAATTCTAAAAATAATATATATTCTTCACTGATAAACGATAGTTACTATTCCCAAATATTTAAAGCAAATGGAAAATGATTCTGAACGGTACAATATCTTGATTTGAGAACCAAAGTATTAAAAACTAACGTACTTTTTTTTAGGATACAAAACAATACACATTCTTGATTTTATTGCAAGATACATGATTTTTTTTAAAAAAATTCACTTTCTTATTAAATATTAATAATCTTCGATTGCACGAAATGCATCTGTATGAATTCTTCATACAAACCATTTTTAAAAAATCTGTGAAATGTTTTAAGGGTTAAACCACTACGATCGAGGTCAGTTCTAAACGCTAATTCAACTTCCAAAATTTAAAGCTGTAACAAAGAAGTGGTTATTTAGGGCGCGTATATTACGTAATCTTTTTCCTTTTAGATTAACATCCTAGTCGTGCTGGCTGGGAGTTGTAGTTTAATACATCTGATGGGCACCTGATTGGTAAGAGCTGATGGAGGAACAATGGATGACAGCTGCGATCAAAAGAATTCCCCTCCTCTAATTCAGCGAATAAACCACTCTGAAAGGTGTGGAGCCTATCTCGATCCGGCCTTAGACTACATTTCCCAGAAATCTTTTCAGTGAGACTTACCCCCGCCGCGTCTGCTCAAGGAGCGGCTAGGAAGCGGCTTGCAGCAGTTGAAAATAGGAGGCTTCCCGCTTGCAGGGGGCGAAGGGCCGCGTTCTTGGGGCCATGAGTCGCCTGGGCTCGGTGCAGCAGAAGGTGCCCTGCCTCTTCGTGACTCAAGTGAAGGAGGAGCCCTCGGCCAAGCGGGAACGCCAGGTACTGGGGTCGGAGTTACCCGCCGGGTTGAAGGGAACCGCGGGCCTGTCAGAAAGAAAAACTGGGAAGTCTCAAGCGGAGAATTGAATATTGACTTTTCCGGACCGGTCGCGGGTCATAGTAGAACCAGACACGAGCCTGGCTGCACGAAAAACAACCTGCAGCACCTGCAGGGAGAATTTATTCGCGCCAGTTTCTCTCGCCCAGTTTTGCAGCACGCCCACGTGAAACTGCCGTGGATGTGCGGCAAGGAAAGACTTTGGATTAAGAGGTAGAGTCGCTTCACCTCTTCCAAAATCTCTGCCACGTTTGCTTCGCGGAGGTAATAGAAGCTGCTTTTATACGCAGGACGGCATCCTTGTGAATTACTTCGATACTGATGGGCCTTTTTTTTAGGTGCAAATACTTTACAAATAGTGAAATAGTCTTGACGCTTCAAAAGGAAGCTGGCAAATTGGATCTCCCCTCCTCAGATTTTTATCTCCTTGTGAGAGTAGATTTTTCAGAGAAAATAATGTATCCTGGGTTATCCTTTAGCTGGCAAAATATTGCTCCCCCAAACATTTCTGCTGGTACAAAACTTTGCAGCTACCATCCGTTAATTTAATAAATTTACTTCATAAAAGCTACCGTATTTAGACAAGTAGAATTTTCAGAAGATTTAAATTTTATCCCATCAGATTATTACAACAAACATTCCACCTCCATCCGTTTTTAATTTTCTGCTGGTTATGTTTTTAATTTCAAACTGAGACTCAGCTACTTTACTGGGTCATCTTTTTTTAAAAAAAAACCTTTGATAGAAATTTTTAAAGTTTTAAAAAAGACTACATTTGCCAAAAAGCTTACAATGATCATTTTCTTTTTAGACTTTTAAAGTGTTGGCCACCAACTCAATTAATAAAAAGGCTTTAGCTGCAGATATATACAATGCAATTCCAACAGAAAAGGTGGATGGAACTTGCTGTTATATAACTACATACAAAGGTAATATAGAATTAAATTAAAAATGTTACTGTACTAGGTATTTATGTATGTGAAGAGGTAGCGTGCACATTTTTGTAAATAAATAATTCAAAATTAGGATGTTCCTCTTCCAAATGCCGGCAAGTGTGTTCTGCTGCTCAGCATGGCTTAGTTTCCTAGTAAGACTTCAATTTGAATAGTATAATGTAGCTGTCAATCTACAGTCATGTGTAAGTATATGCTATTTAAGCTGTAGTAGTGTGTCTATGAAGGTCCTGAATGTTAATACCTGTGTTAGAATAGAATAGAATAGAATAGAATAGAATAGAATAGAATACTTTATTGGCCAAGTGTGATTGGACACACAAGGAATTTGTCTTGGTGTAAATACTCTCAGTATACATAAAGAAGGAACATTCATTAAGAATCAAGAATCATAATGTACAACACTTAATGATAGTCATATGGTACAATCAACATCAAATCATATTAGGAAACAGTCAATATAAATCGTGAGGATACAAGCAACAAAGTTACAGTCACAAGTGGGAGAGGATGGGTGATAAGGAGTGATGAGAAGATTAACAGTAATAGTAGTGTACACTTTGTAAATAGTTGAACAGTATTGAGGGAATTGTTTGTTTAGCAGAGTGATGGCTTTCGGGGGAAAACTGTTCTTGTATCTAGTTGTTCTGGTGTGCAGTGCTCTATAGCGTCGTTTTGAGGGAAGGAGTTGAAACAGTTTATGTCCAGGATGTGAGGGGTCTGTAAATATTTTCACAGCCCTCTTTTTGATTCGTGCAGTATACAGGTCCTCGATTGAAGGCAGGTGGGTGGTAATTGTTTTTTCTGCAGTCCTAATTATCCTCTGAAGTCTGTGTCTGTTCTATTGGGTTGCAGTACCAAACCAGACAGTTATAGATGTGCAGATGATAGACTCAATAATTCCTCTGTAGAACTGGATCAGCAGCTCCTTGGGCACTTCGAGCTTTCTGAGTTGGCGCAGAAGGAACATTCTTTGTTGTGCTTTTTTGATGACGTTTTTGATGTTAGGTGTCCATTTTAGATCATGTGATATAGTAGAACCTAGAAATTTGAAGCTCTCTACTGTTGATACTGTGTTGTCTAGTATTGTAAGAGGTGGTAGTATGGGAGGGTTTCTTCTAAAGTCTACCATTTCTACGGTTTTGAGTGTGTTCGGTTCCAGATTGTTCCGGTTACACCATGAGGCAAGTTGTATAACCTCCTGTCTGTATGCAGATTCATCGTTGTCTCACATGAGACCAACTTCAGTATTTTAACAGATGGATCATTTGAGATGCAATCATTGGTATATAGGGAGAAGTGGAGATAGCACACAGCCTTGGGGGGCCCCTGTGCTGATTGTACAGATATCGGATGTGATTTCGCCTAGCTTCACCTGATGCTTCCTGTCTGTTAGGAAGCTTATGATCCACTTACAAGTGAGTTCAGGTACTGCTAGTTGGTTTAGTTTACTTAGAAGAGTGTCTGGAATGATGGTATTGAATGCTGAACTGAAGTCTACAAAGAGGACCCTGGCATAGGTATTTGGAGATTCGAAGTGTTGTAGGATGTAGTGCAGAGCCATGTTAACAGCATCATCTGTCGATCTATTTGCTCGGTATGCAAACTGCATGGGATCTAACAGCGGATCCGTGATGGTTTTCAGGTGGGAGAGCACAAGCCTTTCAAAGATTTTCATAACTACAGATGTTAGAGCAACTGGTCTGTAGACATTCAGTTCCTTTGATGGAGGGCTTCTTTGGCACTGGGATGATGGTAGAACGTTTGAAGCAGGAAGGAACATAGCACATCTCTAGTGATCTATTGAAGATTCGGGTGAAGATGGGGGCCAATTGCTCAGCACAGACTTTTAAGCAAGGAGTTATCTTGTCTGGCCCTGGTGCTTTTCCCGGCTTTTGTCTGTGTAATAGATCTTGCACTTCTTTTTCTATGATCACCAGAGGTTGTGAACCCAATGGATTGGAGCCAGTTGTAGGAGGCTTGTCTATTGTTGGTGTGTTTTAGATGGGTACCTTCCAAATATAGCCATATCTGAGAGCTTTATCTTGCAGTTTTTTAGTTGAAGACCATAATCTCATCTTACATTTTTTTTTCTTCCTGGTATTTTCCCACAAGTGCAGGGTCTGATTTTTTTTTAGATCAACTAAATGCAGTTTGTTGTATCTGTATTATTGGATAATTGTTTAGGCTAGAATATGACAAGATAGAAATATCCAAGCATGTGTAGGCTATTCGTCTTTTAGACTAACACTAGGTTTTCTAATATACATGTTCACTTCTGTGTAAAATTTCATTTAGTGATAATTTATAATACTATAAGTATTTTGAGGACAGAACTAATATTAATAAATTAATATTAATATGAAATTAATAAGGTGTACAAACAAATGTTTAATTTATTTAGGATTGTTTTGTAAAATATATTGTCCTTTCCTGAGAAACTGTTACCTTGATGTAGTAGAAAGGTTCAATAGCTCCAATTACTTGAAGAAAAATATCTTGAAAGTGTCAAAACTTCAATAATAGCTCTGGAGATAATTATATAAAGATATATAACAAGATCAAAACTGGAGAAAAAACATTAATTATGGTGTGGATGTTCAGTGAACATCAGCATTAAGGGATACTGATGAAAGACAAAAAAACCAGAAAGGAATAGTGATAGAAGAAAATGTAGATGCTCATCCATTGCACTTATTTCTGAAGTGGGCAAACTTTTTGTCAAGATGTTACTAAGAAAAATATTCATACATAGAATATAGCTATCTTGAGATAATGTAGAAAGTAACAGGAGTACATAAAATAGGTTTACCTTTGTTTCAGTTGGATATAGGAAAACCTTTGATTTTGTGAAATGATTGAATATAGAATATATTAAAATCAATAGAACATGTGATCATTCTTAGGACATTTTACCGTGAACAAAAGAGCTACTATAAATTACTGAATGTGTAATTTGTTTGAGAATAAGAAAGGGTATGTGATAAGGATGATTCTTGTTTCCATTTTCTTTACCTTGTCAGTAAATATAGGGATGAGAAGACTGAAAGACATGATAGCTGTAAGTCAAAATACTAACAATTGGAAATGTGTAGATAACAATACTTTGATGGTCAGAACTGAAGCATACTTAGACTCAGGAAAGCAAAAATATAGAGTGAAAAATTAGGATTATGCTTGATTGCTGTTATTTCAATTCAAAATGGTGCATCCACTTACAGAATATAAGCATGAATTATTTTTTATATGCTCATACCACATTTGCTTATTTCTGGAGATATATGCTGCTTCAACACCACCTCACATTATCTTGTTTATGAAATAATTGGAAAAAAAAATCAAACTTTCAATCTCATTGTAGGTCATCCATTCCTTTGGGCCCGACTTGATAGAAAACCAAACAAGCAAGCCGAGAAGAGGTTTAAGCAGTTTATGTACTCAGCAGAACACTCAAAAGGTAGGGGATTTTTCTAATATATATTGTAACAAAAAAGTGATAATGAAGGCATTTCATCTTACGTTCCCCTCTGTCCTTGAAGAATTATCTAGAGAATATCATTCCCTGATTACAATTAAGTTGAAATGTTTTGATCAAGTTCTGATTGTATAAGTGCCTTGCTACAATGAATTAGTAATTTGAATGTATATGCCATATGCTAAATAAATAAAAGTAGTTTGAAGATCCTTTGGTTATCATTTTGTCAGTGACAGTAATGAAACACACTTCAGAAACTTTAAATGGGACAGCAAAAGTAGATGCAGTTATCATATTTGCAACCTAATAGCAATGAAAAATTGATACACATACAAAAAAAAATTGTCATTGCCAAATAGTTACTTGTTACTTATCCCAAATTGTAAACGTGTTCGAAGGCAGGAGATGGTTAAATGGTAACTTTTACAAAGGTGTTAATATTCTTGCCTACAGGATTTATGTGGAATATTGAAGATGATTTCAGGTCTGTCCCTGAATGCTGGATTCCAGCCAAGGACATAGAGTACTGCAATGGAAAGCCTTTTCCTGATGAAAACGGACACATTCCAGGTATAAAAATATTATTTAATATGAGAAATTCTATTCTAAACATCTAAAGTCTTCTTTCATTTTAGAAAAGATTTCATTTAGAATGTTAGAAATTTGTTTTTATAAAAATCTATAAATTAGTTAAATGAAGTCAGATATAATGGTTACTGTATCATGTAATAGTAAGGGATATATGTGGCTATTTACATCAAATTGGAAAGTTAATTCTGCCTACTTGATCAGAAGAAAAGGAATTGTATGTTCTTTCTTAGGAAAATCCAATTTCTTCCTGATCTTCAAAATATGTCATGATAATACTTTCATTTTGAACTTTTCTTTCATGAACTTTCAAATTTATTTTTCCCTCTCCAAAAATAAAATATTAGGTAAAAAAAACCTTGTTTCCTTTATCATTTTATCAGTGATGCTAAGACCTCCCTTCCATTTTAAAGATAAATTATGTGGGGGGAGGAGAAACTAGATGAATTCAGGTGAATTGAGCAAAAATCCTATCCTGAGGGTTCTCATTTAACAGCTTCCCATAATACAAGCAAAAGAAACATTAATATGTTAGTAGCTACCTGGAAAATATACATTCCCTTCCTGAGAATTGTTCACCACAACTTCAGAGTGAAAATTGTTAATGGATTGAGGTCTGCATTATACTAAAAATAGAATTCTTTCCAAATAATTTACTAATGCTGTCAACAAATATACCAATTACCAAAAATAAGTAGAGGCAATCCTATGATTAACCTTAACCTTAACTATAAAATTAATCTTTCCCAGTATGGGCATTCTTCAGATATATGGATTTCAAGTCCCAAAATTCCCAGCACTAATTGTGCTGGTTGGGCATTCTGAGGGTGAAATTCACATATCTGTAAAGCATTCAAGTTTCAACAGTTGCACTAGTTCTTACAAGCTTGATATTCTGTTTTAATACTGTTTGAAAGAAAATGCAGGTAGTTAAAAAATCATACTTTAAATATTTCCTATTGAGAGTAAAATATTAATCCTTACCATGAAAATCCTTCTGTTTTTTTATACATACTCATATTCATTATTCAAAATGTTTTTAAATGTACACTAGCCAGAATCACTGATAGTGAGTGTTAGGATGGTTCCTAAAAATGTATTATAGTCAGCTGTTTGTTGTTCTTAAACTATTGATGATGGTGGTTTCTAAATGTTAGTTTTTGTGAGTCATGTAGTTCCTTGACTTCTGAGTTAGGAGTATTTAATCTTGAATACCTCTGTGCTCCAAGTGAAAAAAATGTTTAATGATTTTTTGTATTTCAAAACACAAGAATAAGCTATGGAGTTTTTCCTTTTTGAATTGAAATAAAACTGGATCTTAGTAAAATCCCACTCTTGATTAGTGATAATTTTTCAATCACTTATTTTCTGTATACAATAAAACTTGTATTTATCTCAGTAATATTTTTATTCATATATCAACTCAAATCAATCTCAATCAGTCTCAAGACAATACTAACATTGTGTTTCATAATAATCAGGTTGGGTGCCAGTAGAAAAAAACAGCAAACTATATTGTTGGCATTCTTCGGCTGTTGATTATGAGTATGAACTTGCTCTCATTCTGAAGCATCACGCTGAGGAACCTGATCTTCTAGAAATCCGTCCAGTACCTTTAAGTGAATTTACAGAGCAGACACTGGAACTTATTGGAACAAATATTAATGCAAATCCATATGGTAAGCACTTCAACTCATTTTTTTAAAAAAAATCAGACAATATATATAGCAATATATAGCAAAACCATTATATTAAAATTACAAATGTAATAATGTAGAAATGAAAAACACAGTAAAAGTGTAATGAAGTTAATTAGAAAGGTAATTCAATTCTTCAAAGCATGAACATAGCATTTGTCTGGAATTGTTTAAAGCAGCATGAACCTTGTTAGGCCCGGCCATATATGACGAATTTAAAGAATTGCAGACAGGTGCTATGTACATGCACCAATGAATTATGAAGCAACAGGAATAATTTTCCCAATTCTAGTATTTAGTTTATTTACTGAATGCGTTCAATTGTAAAAATAACGTTACTCTATGACTTTGATGAAATAAAGGATTGTAATAAACTATTAGACAATTCAATCGAAGTGACCTCTTAGACAAGATAAATGAAAAACGTAGATACATATAGTGGTAGAAGTAAATTATGGAAGGAAGTATTATAATGGATTTTGGAGAAGGAACCATTCAGATTAATATGAGGAGTTTCTGTAATAAAATAAAACATGCTAGTCATAAGTTTTTGAATGTTTTAATAGGTTTAGGAAACAAGAAACATCCTATACATCTTCTTGTGCCACATGGAACATTTAAGATTAAAAATGCACCATCAATAAATCACAATGATATATTGGCTTGGCTTGATGGATGCAAAGAGGGGAAGATTGAAGGAATTGTATGGCACTGTCCTGATGGAAATTTAATCAAGGTAATCCTGCAAGTTTCATTAAGAAATTGTGATTTTTTTTTAATGTTCAGAAAGCCTAGTGTCCTGGAGCTTATGTTATTCTTACCTATACATATTTGCCAGGAAAGGAAAATTTCTGTGCACATGTACAAAGACTACAAAGGAAAGCACTGAGAAAAGCCTTCAAAATATCCAATATATATCAATCTTTCAAAGAACATAGCTGCTTTAATGCTTGTGGTAACATGCTTTTTTAAGTTATCTCTTTCAGATACTTTTCATAGTTTTATTTCTTTGCTTGTTTCTTCACATATTTTTCTGCAAATATTGTCATTAATAGATTATATTCTGTTAAAAATAGTATTTTAACTGCTTTTCTTTTTTTTCCAAATAGCTTCATAGACATCATCTTGGCTTGTCCTGGCCAATTGTGGATCCTTCTTTGGCATCAAAACCAATTACTGTCACTTTCAGTAGAGCCAAGTACAACTTTGAACCAAAGACTCTTTTTCATTATTTTTCAAAGTTGGATGGACAAAGATTCAGTAGTCTTAAAGATATAATAAGTGACTTATGACCGGTCTCTTCAGAAAATACATTGAATCATCTTTATGCCTGCTTCTTCATTTATAGTAATCTAAAGATATTTAAAATGTTTGTTGAAATGTAATACACATTGTATTATGTCTATATATTTTTGACTGTAAATACACACACACACACACACGTACATACGTATATAACTGGAGAAACTTCAGTAGAAAAGCTATAAAGAAAACCTTCAGTTCCTTAAGGTGAAATATGCAACGTATTTTTATTCAAGCAGTGAAAGTTAAGTATTAATCTCACAGGTTCTTTTAATTTTAAAACTACAGATATCTTGTTAAAAAAAATCATGTATCCATTTTTGCTGGCACTGTAATATTTAAGTTTAATAGATTTTATGCAGTGAAGGCATAAAAGAAAAAAAAACTTTTAGAAACTATATAAACTTACAGTAAAATCTTGTGGTAATTTACATACTGCTACCAGCATTGGATAACATTTTTCAATATTTATCAGTCATGAATAGTGTAAGTAAGTTATTTTACTTAAAATACATAGGATCAGTCTGATTCCTTGCTTCCATGTATTTTTTTTTTAGAAAGGAACACCTGCACTAATTATGAACACTTAAGGAACAACTTCCCATTCTGGCATCTCTTTTAAAATGTTTAGATAAGATTCTTCATTTATAGAGATTTTAATTATCTTAAATAACTTTATAATATTTGTAGTAGACTTTTATGTACATTAGGATCATGAACAGATATCTGCTTATGCAGTGACTTGTTATTCTATGGCCCCTTTGGAGTTCCTAAAATCTGATGTAGAACATCTAATTTTCTGGAGCAGATACAAGGAAGCACAACTCCAACTCTGTCAAAACTAAGTAGCATTTTATCTTATTCAGGAACATCTAATTAATGAAAAATTATCTTGAAGTTTGTAACACTTTTATTCAACATAACTTGTCTTAAACATTTTAAATTAGGAATGTATTGTTTTATTCACAATTCATATATTATTCAAACATAGAAAAATAAATTACTAATAAATTAGTACAATTTAAAAGTAGCAATTTTACATTATTATAATTCCTTTAATCTTTCTTACTTTTGTCTTTAAACTTGTGGAAGCACTAGACCAGATTAATCAGGCAGGCACTTTGTTAAGACTTGAAAGAAACTGTACAGTGTAAGAGTTACATATAGCAGAAATAACCTGCATTTTATTGACTTTAAAATAAGTGGAGGGAAATACCTCATTCATGAGCATGTTTTTCTTCATTTTCGATGTCAAATATTTAATTTATCTTTAAATATACAGTATTGGCAAGTATCTTGGAAATGTTTCTTCAAGTATTTAGTCAATAGAAATTCTACCTGGAATGTCTACTTGAACTCCAAATTTTTCAGAAAGTGTTTTCAATTTCTCTTCTAAGACAATATTCTTTTTAACTTCTTCATTATAGTTATATTTTAAATCTTCGATTTCCTCAAAAAAGGCTGGATCAAAGTGGTCCAATTCATTTTTAAGCTTTTTTATTTCTTCCTAATGAGAAAAAAAACTTTATAAATTAATTCTAACAAACACACAAACATAAGCATGTTCAGTACAATGCATTAATTTCAACAGATATAACAATCTATTATATCTTGTTATGTTTTTCCTATATTCAAAATGTGTTCTAGGTTTCTTCATGCCCTATAAATAAAAACATACATATACACATACTAGTTCCAATCTGACATTTTGAAAAATGGTTTTTAGTAGAAAAGATCAATTTAACCAAGAATTAAACAGTTTTATTTAATATATTCCTCACAACATTAACTTCATTTTGCCTCTACTTTTTACATTTACATTCCAATATAAGGGAAATTTGTCTTGAAAATTTTATTTTGCTTAACTTGAAAAGTATCTGAATGTTAGTAATGAAATACTATATAACAATTGATTTTAATGCCACAATATTTTCTAAGCCTATAGACCAGGGTGTCAAACTTAAGGCCCGCAGTCTGGATTCGGCCCATGGGCTGGCCTGGAAATATCAAGGGACCAGACTGCGGTGCCTGTAGCAACTAAAACAGTCTGCATGCAGTCCTCTCCCCCCACCCCCACCTTGTTTTTACTCTCCATGGCCTCCTGCAGCACTCTGCCAGCTGAAACAAGTCAAAAAATGGATTGAAAATGAGCTGAAAAATGGGCCATGGAGCCCGTTTTCGACTGCCAGAGTGCTGCAGGCGGCCATGGAAGGCAAAAATGAGGCATAAGGGGGATACATGCAGACGTCCCCGCACCCCATTTTGGCTGGCAGAGTACTGCAGGAGGCATCCATCCTGCCCCCCCAATGCCCCTCGCCGCCGGCCTGCAGAGGAGAACTACAGTGCTGATCCGGCCCTCAGAGAAATCCAGTTTGACACCACTGCTATAGACCAAATGGATATTTTGCAAATGACCAATGAATTGAAAAATTACCATACTAACATGAAGTCGCTGCTGTTCCAAATCTGAAGATTTAAGCTGTGTCTTGAGGTCTGTTACTTCTGCCACTAGTTTGTAGTTTCCAGTTTTCTCTTAAGTATTCAAATAGAAGTTTACAGATATAAATACAAATGAATACACATATTTTCATATATCTAAGCAGTATGTTTGAGAACAGCTGTGTGGTATTAGCTTTTTTTATTCAAGGGTATAATATTCTATACTTAGGTAATTGATAACATAAATTATTCCAGGCAGTACTCTATGAGGCTGATCCAACCACCGATAGGCGGTGGCAGTGACAGGTGGCGTGGCGACAGGCTCTTTGCTGCTGCTGCCTGTTGCCTCTGTTGCACCCCCTCCCCGCTGCCACCCAGTTTGTAATGCAATATTCACTCCATAAGACGCACAGTCATTTCCACCCACTTTTGAGAGGGAGAAAAGTGTCTTATATAGTGAAAAAAATACAATATTTTATATATTACCAGCTGCAAGGTCATCTCCTTTAAGTTTTCTTTGATTTTGAGAAGATTCCATCAGGTAAATTAGTTCTTTTTCTTTTTCCAAATCATGGTTAGTTAATCTATAAGAAAACAAAGAGCAGAAGTTGATGAAGCTTTTGCTAATGTTTTTGTTCTGTTTAACAAAGTAAACATTTTGTGTGCTTTACCGGAGAAGTTGATTTTCTCTGACATATTCTTGCTCTGTTTTGGTACCCTCAGGAACACTTTTGAGGACTTCAGCCTTTGCATGAAAATAAAAGTTTAATTTTAATATTAGGATCTTCTCAGTATGGACAATGCAATGATTCATGTATTGGATTGAAGTGGAGGAAAATCCATCTAAAATCTACATGTATAATGGAATTTTCAAGATGATTTTGATACTCTGCCAATTTAACACGCCAAGTCAAAACAATTTTCATGTGTGCCACTTTCAGCTTACAAAAGTAAAATAATAAATAAGCTACAAGGTATCTTGCAGAAGAAATGTGTCATTTCTCTTTTCTTTAACTTGTAAATTGATGAAAAGCTTACAGCAGAGAGGACCTTGTCCTCTTATGGGATACAGATCCTTACTTTTAATCTCATCATCAAACTGATTTAAAAAGTATATAAAAGAACTCAGTGACAATTGTTTTGCAAAGTGAAGCAAATGAGTTACAGTGGAACCTTGGGTCACGACCATAATATGTTCCAGGGCTATAGTTGCAACCCGATTTGATCGTGACTGGAAGCACAATCGACTGCATGCGTCGACAGACTGCACGTACATGGAAGGGGAAATTGTCAGAGCAAGGGAATCTGCCACGGCCGAGTTTGTTCATCATCCGATTTTTGTATTGTGACCCAATTCAAAAATGTGGATTTTTTTGGTCAGAACCCAATTTGATTGCGAACAGGAGTGTTTTGCAACTCGAAGTTTCATTGTATTGTGAAAGGATGAGGTTTCAGATGTCCTCTGTAACTTGTATGTGTGCCTGATCTGAACTCCATATTAAACAATATTAAGAGAGTAAATAAAATACAATAAAATAGTCCGTGTCAATCAGGAACAATTAAAAGGATAGGATTCTAAATAGTTTTATAAAGCTTTAATCTCTTGATCATAGATGCCCATTCTAGAAAGTTTTTCCCCAGTAATCAGAGAGCCAGGAGTGGAATGGTAAATGAACTGCTCTCTAGATGCCAATCAGAACAGAAAAAACAATGCACTTACAAAGGAAGAAACTGCATTAAAAATATCTATGGAGATTGTCAGTCATCCAGGTCATGTTTGTCCCAAAGGTGCTTTTTTTCCCCTCTCTGGACTTTCTGGTTTTTCTTTGAAGACGTTTTGCTTCTTACCCAAGTCAGAGCTGAAGAAGCTTCTTGGATGAGAAGCAAAATGTCTTCAAAAAAAAATCAGAAAATCCAGTTGCCTATTGGGGAAAAAAATCTTTGCATTAAAACATCTTACCAGTAAAATATAAATGCCAAATTTTCCCACTATATCCATGCTAAGTTTTACTTTAGTTTGGCATAGTAGTTAAGGTATGACTTCTGCTCCTACCTCAGCCACAAAATTAGCTGGGTGACCTTGGGCAAACCACTTCTGAAAAAAATGTGCCAAGAAAATTGCAGAGGCTTGCCAGGCAGCTGACCTGAAGTCACCAAATAAATAAAAATAAATTCTTACTTGTTCTTTAAGATAGTCTTCAATAAAGTTTTCATTTTTATCTCCATTCTCTGTTGGCTTTTGTAATTTCTTTTTAAGATCACTAATAGTTTGGTTTTTTCTGGCAATTTCAGATTCCATTTCTTTGAGTTTATTTTCAAACAGCCTGAAAGTAAAAAAAATAAAAATAATGAACAGTACTGATTCCAACTAATCTCATTAAAAGAAAATTATATTATTGAAGAAAATAAGATTGTATATGATGTGTGTAAAAAATTATAATTGGTTTACAATTTTTTAAAGTCATACATGATACACAATACATACTTAATTGTTCATATTGAACATCTACAATAACACAGATTCACAGTTCAATACGATTATTGTGAAGAACGTTTTGTATAGCTTCCCAAATCAACTTTTTAAATATACAAAATAATAAAAAGGACCTTGTCACATGCCCTAGAAGTATTCCAAAGATGCAAAAACCTGCTATTAATTGGTTTTTCATTAATGATTTCCAAATTTTGAAACTGATTCAAAAGTGCCAATAAACTTGAAAAATAAATTAACAGTTTTTGAAATATTAAATGGGAAATGGATATATATGTATTTTCCATTATTTAGTTCTAGAGTTAGCCCTTACTTTATAATGATAATTGGGATGAGAATTTCTATTGCTAAATTATGTGATCATAAAGCAAGACATCATAGGGCCAGGTCATTCAGCAATAGCAATCCTAACAATCCCCACTGCCATTGAAAATCACGGGCCATTCAGCGAGGATCTTGTAACTTCCTTCCAGCTTCCTGAGGAGAAAAAACAGCAGCAGAATTTGTAATCTTCCATGTCAACTTCCCTATGACTCTACTTGTAGGAAGTCAGCAGAGAAAGTCAGAAATGGTGAACATGTGAATGTGGGATGCTGCAACTATTGTGTGAGCTGGTTGTTAAGTGCCCAGATCACATCCACATGACCACGGAGATGCTGTAAAAACTGAAACTCCAAGGATTGGTTGTAAGTACCACTCATTTAATGCCATCGTAATTTAGGTTGTTGAATGAGTGGCTGTTAACAGACAACCTGTACCTTGTTATAACTATGGATTTCCAGTTCTTGGTGTCAGCGTCTTCAAGTTTTGGGATTCTGCTTTCTGCTAAATTTAATTTCTTTGTTGTCTCTTCCAATTCCACATTCAGTTTCTCATTTATTATTTCAAGGTTATTCTTTGCCATTCGCAGTTTTTCTGCATTTTCTACTTCCTATTGACAAAATATATATATATATATTAATCAAATTGAAACATATTTCCAAATTAAGTTCGGAATGAACACTATGCCTGCAAGTTCCTTTCATCATTGATGCATGTGCCACAACAAACAATATTTCTTGAAACGAATTTTCCATTAAATCTGAAAGAATGGTTTAGTTTCATTATTCTAATTTTCTAATCCTTACTAATCAGGATCTGAAAGCCATGATTTGCTTCTATATCAAGATTAAGAGTTCTGTTTTCAAAATGGGAAAAACTGAGCCCTGCTTATTTATAATACTTGAAATAATTTTAAGTATTATAAATAATATATAGATTAATAAATAATACAGATTAATAATCTATTGCAATTTTTTTAAATAAAGGAACTTCTCAAAAGTGCAAATCAATGTTGTCCCCCAACCCTAGATAGAATCAAGCTATATTGAAAATTTGTCATGCAATGTTTATACAATGTCATATAGTTACCTTTTTCAGCTCTTTACGTATTCTGTCATTTTCAGCAATGATTTTTTCTGTGCCTTTGGTTTTCAGTTCATATCGTGCACTAAGTTCACTTCCAAAGTGAAGTTTCAGTTTTTCCATTTCAGACTTAGTATTTTATAAATAAATGAAAAAGGAATATTATGTCACAAATCTGAAAATCTGAAAAATCTAAAAAAGCATAATATCTATTTGTATATGGTAACACTCTTACCAATTTCTACAGAACCGTATTATATTCACTTAAAATATAGTTTTTTAAAAAATATTTTTTTCATGTATATTGTATTATCCCACTTCTAGAACAATTAGGATAATCCAAACTTATATAATTTATAATTAGAAGTTCTAAAAGTAAAACTAAAACAGAAAAAGAGAATAATAGATGAAAGGATATTAGTAAGACAGCTACCTCATGAGTTCTGGGATCCCAAGGACCTCAACCAAGTCTTGAGGGACCCTTGTAAGCTCAGGAGTGATGAGACTCACCTTCATAAATCACTGTATATTTTCCAGATTAAATATTAAAACAAAAAAGACTTTAAAATAGTATACAATTTACCCTTAAGTCCTCATTTTCTTGCTCAAGTCTGGAAACTTTTTCATTAGACACTACTCCAGGGACCCTTTTTAGCTCTTCATTTTCTCTCTGGACTCTCTCTACAACTTTTTTCATCAAGCCAATTGTTTTCTCTAATTCCGGAATGGTTTTCCCACTTCTTCCAGCCTACATGAAGAAATAAGAGATGAATATATACATACACATACATTCACAGACTTATATGTAAGGCTGATATCTCTGTTGTTATATCATATCTATTAATCTAGAAATACTGTTTTCATTATATAAAAGGTCTCCAATGAAATATTTCCTAACTATATTAATTTTCTTATTTGTGATATCTGCTTGTTATAGATATTTAGTTCGATAATACATAGTGTTTAAAATACATGGTTCTATCACTCTATAGTTACATAATACAAATATGAGGCATAATAAAAAATGCAAACCAATTATTTAGCAGCATTTTTATCTATTTTGTTCTTTGTAATATTGCAGAATGTAAAGTACTTGTAGCATCATGTGAATAAATTCTTTTGCAGTGAAATAGATATTTTGGCTTCATATTGTGACAAAGAAAATATATAAAGCATAATTTATGAGAAGTCATTTACACCTATTCCTATATTAATATCCTCACTAATCATCAGAGAAAATTGAATGTGCAGATTTTGCTTCATTCCCATATATTTCTAATATCGATAAAAACTGTGTTCTTATTAAAATTTACAGTTAAATGCAACTATGGGAAAATTGTATTAAATGCTATCTGCTTGAACAAACAGAAGCTAAGGGTTACAAATAACGGCTCTATTATAACCAGAGTCCATGTTCCATAACTCACTTTGTATGCTTTGTGGAGTCATCTAACTATATTGTAATAATGAAAACTTGCCTGAATCTTACAGACTTATTCCCTCTAAAAATCTGGATGGGACTAGCTACTAAGAGCCATGATGGTGTAGTGGTTACAATGCAGTATTGCAGACTAATTCTGCTGACTGCCAGCAGTTTGATTCTCATTGGCTCAAAATTGACTCAACCTTCTATCCTTCCAAGGTCGATAAAATGAGGATCTAGATTGTTGGGGGCAATATGCTGACTCTGTAAACTGCTTAGAGAAAGCTATAAGCAATGTAAAACATTATATAAGTCTAAGTGTAATTGCTACAATACCAATTCTGCTTACTATGAGATAGTGATCTACTACTGTACATAGAATCCAAGGGGTTTGTTGTTCTGGACTGTTACATTTAGCTAAATGAATAGTGGTATATTTGGTGTGAATTGAATCTTCTGGGTTTTTTTGATGATACAGTTCTTATGTACTAAGACAAAAATATAAAAAAATATTTTTGTAACATAAACAAATATAACTGATATAGTAATTGATACATTATTTTTATTACTATTTAAATTTTGTCTCAATTTTTAGTAAATCTTATCCTCTACTATCATAGGCAAAACAAATCATATCTCTCTACCTTGGGACAAGAAACTCTTCATTGCTGAAAGTCAAAAGTCTTCTATATTTTAATGCAGTTAATACAAGTTCATAGTATTTATACGATTCATTCCTGTATCCTTTTTACAAATTCTATCATATAATCTTACCCCTCTGACATTGCCTAATTTCCGTTCAGCTTCTCCCTTTTCTCGCTTCAGGATCTCACACATTTCTTTTAAATCAGCTACTTGATTCTATTGAAAAAATAAAGTAATAATCTCATTCTACGGAACACTTCTTCTAAAAATAAATATGTACAATAAAATGGAAAATTCAAAATATGCTTAAAGAAGTTAGGCTTCTCTGCAATATTCATCCTTGAGATGACCCGGGGTGTGACACAAAGGCAACACAGTCAAATAAGCAACAAGAGGCCCTTTATTATCTCCAACTTTGCCCCCAATGTCCAGGTTACCTTTGAATGGAGAAAAACTCTCCCAGGTACACAAAAAAAGGCACACACAAACTGTAACTTAAAATCCAAACAAACCAAACTGAAGTAATTAGCTTGACAGGGTAGGAGAAGGAATTTCAGACTTGAAAACACAGCAAAACTTGCACAGTTGAGAAGATGGCAAGAACACAGATAAGCCATGATGATACAAGATAAATTCACGTTTGCTCCTAACAGCTTGCTGCGCACAGCTTACCTTTTATATATTTTGTGTTCCCAGCTGTAGCTAATGAAGAGAATCATGACCCTTTCCTCCCCCGTAAGCCACGCAACCCACATTGCTCTCTTCTCCATTCCTCCCTGCGTGCCCTAGGATGACGAGGGGGTGGGCCTGAGTCTTCCTCTGATTTCCCTCTCCTTGGTTCTACCTTTCCCCTGCTCTCCCCAGCCGTACTTTGCCTTTCCCTAGTTTCTTCCACAGCCAACAGAACCACACCCCCACTTCCTGTCAGCTGTTCGGCTTCCTCATCTGAGTCAGATTCTGACATGGGCAAGACAATCCTATTACAAAGATATCAGAATACATGATAATACCGGTAAGCAGTTGTTACAAATTCATTTTTTAAAAATATGAAACGTATTAATTTTCTGCAGACCATCAGATTCATAAAATAAAAATATACCTTTAATCTTGGCAAGTCCTTATTGGCTTGTTCTAACTGGAATCGTAACTCCATATTTTCAGATGACAATATTAGATTTTCCTTTTGAAGCTCTTGTTCTTTCTGATGTTGATCATCTGATCCTATCCCTGATGTCTTCAGAAGAAAATTAAGATAGTAAATGTTTAAAAGCTTAATAGCTGGCATTTTAAGATATTTTACAAATAGCAAAAGTAATAAATAATAAATAATGCTTTAATTATTAAAGAATATTTAATGGAACCTTAATTATATTATCCATATTTCTGATGACAGGAAGCAAAGGAGCAACTGCTACTATAAAGAAAATGTGTATATAATCCCTTCAAACTTATTTTCACTTTTTATTCAAAACATGATCTTGTTAAGGCAGCATATAAATCCGAAGATATCTAAAAAGTAAATCTACAATCTATTATTTAAAAGACTTCAGCAACCTGAATAGTTTACAGAAACAACATAAATACAATAATATTTTTCCTTCTGTTCAATCAGATTCAATTGTGGACAATTGCAGGATGATTTCCTGCACTTTTCTTGACAAGGTTTTTTTCAAAAGTGGATGGCCATTGCCTCTTTCCTAGGGGAATAGCCCAAGATCAGCCAGATGCTTTGTGCCTAAAGTGGGCTAGAACTCATTCTCCTGGTTTCCTAGCCTAATGCCTGATCGATTACACCAAGTGGCTCTCTAAATAATAAATAGCATAAATATACTATTATAATTGCTGGTGCTATGTTCAAAAATGTAACACAAAAATATTGTACTAAAATAATCATAAAACACTGACAAAAACATCGGAACTTATAATCTATTATAGCAATGAATTTTATCTTGAAAAAGTATGATTATAAGCTTAACTTACTGATGGCCTTGAACAAGTTTCTCGGGGAAGCTGTTTCTCTAGTACTAGTAGTTTTTCTTGTAGATACCTGTTTTTTAAGTGCAAATCTTCTACAACAGTATCTCGAGGGACAGCATATTGTGTTCTTGATATACAAATGAAAAGATTATTTAAGAATTGCACAATTTGACAAGTGATTCATATTTCATATAAAGAAATGGCTTATGTTGTGTGACTTTGAGATAAGGTTGGTTTAATCATAAACATTAGATAAAAAGAAAAAGTCTTCTTTGAGTTAGATTGGACTTCTGACTTTACATACATTTTTAATTAATTATTGACAAAAATACAAAATTGTCATTCCATTCAGTTGTTTCTCAACTGTCCCTAATCCACAGTCCTGATATTTCATCAAAAATTATCCATCTAGGTATTAAACAATCAGACTTATTCAATTTTTCAACATCAATCATCGACAGGAGTATTATCACATTGAACTGAAAGCTAGCTTAAAAATCACTGAATACTTCGGAAGAAAAAAATATGTCAGTATATAAAATGCATTTCAGAACTGTTCTCCATATACTGACCTCCCTAAATGAAGGAGCAAAAGTGAGTATTGAAATGTTTACAGGTAATCCTCACTTAGTGATGGACTCAGACAGCGATCACTCAGTTACAACAATGATGAAAAAGTAACTTTGAGACCAATGCCCATATTTATAACCCTTACAGCATCTGTCTATCTAGTCTGTCTCTGTCTCTGTGTCACGTGTTCACCATTACACTCAGTCAGTACACATTGTTCTGTGCCTGATTCATTTCCCCCCCTCTCCTTACAGAGTAGAGAGGTTTCTTAAACAAGCTATCTCTTCCTATGCTGCTTTTTTCTTCAGTGCATCTCTAAAAGTGCTAACTGCAACTTAACATGCTCAGCTTTGTGAACTTAACTGATTAGATATCTTTCCCTGATGGCTAAAATTTAAGTTTTATATTAAAGGCTTTTGTTTGCCTCCTAAGCACCTCACTAAGCAAACAGCAGGAGTTAAGTTTAGAGTTGTATATTTCCCATTGTTTGCCTGCTTACTCTCTAGTAATCCCTTTCTCTCCAATGAATGTAAAAAGAAGATTAATTTCCTTCTTTCTAATTATCCCAGCATCAGGTTGATTCCAAAGAACAGAGGAATGAAGAAAGAAGAGTATACGATTTGAGTCAAGTTCTGGAAAATTTCCCTCCTGTTTGGGATTGTATCCTGACACTGTAAGTCAAAGGAAAGCTGATGTAAAATAGTAAGCATAGCTGCAGTCACGTGATTTTCATTTAGTAATTGTTTTGCTTAATGACCAAGTCACCAGTCCCAATTATGGTTGCTAAATGAAAATTAAATTTTATTTGAAGGTTTATGCTTTCATGAGCTATAGCTGACTTCATCAGATGCAATTTCCTTTTGGTATTCCTTTTTAGTAAAGGGGCTGTCTGAATGAGCTGCCTGTCAAAGAATGACAGCTTCCTTCCTTTGTGTGGGGTGGAGAAGTGAAATTCAGATCCTGATCATTTCAACTCCATTTCTGCACCCTTCCAAAGGAGTTCCCTCAATGGTGGGATTCAAATTTTTTTACTACCGGTTCTGTGGGTGTGGTTTGGTGTGTGTGGCAGGGGAAGGATACTGCAAAATCTCCAGTCAGAGGTGGTATTTGCCGATTCTCTGAACTACTCAAAATTTCCACTACCAGTTCTCCAAAACTGGTCAGAACCTGCTGAATACTACCTCTGGGTTCCCTTCTATGCATTGAAAGGATCTTAACTCCTTCAGAGGGGTAGAGAAACACGAGTCAGAGCCTGAAGATCTGAGCTTGGTTCCTACATCCTGCTGAAGCTGATCCCTTCCACTCAGGGAAAAAAGACGCAGGCAGTTCTTTCAGCCAGCCCTTAAAGACAAGACAATCAGAAAGCAGAGAGCCATCACCATAAGTAAGGTACATGAGGTACCTCAGCTAGGGTACCTTTAGCTGGCTTGGTGCAGGCTGTGCATGAGTTTTTCTCAGGGGCTGAAAATTCTGCTTGGATTTTGGCAGCGAGGATTTTCAGCTACTGACCAGAACCTCCCAGAGCTCACCTTCCGGAGATATCCCACACTCCTTACCAGGGACTTCATTTGCTTAACAACATGCTTGATTATTTAACATCAGCAACCGGAAGTGCTGGGATTGTGGTAATTGAGCAAAGCAATTACATGGACAGTCACATGACATATTGCTTAACAGCTTCACTCAATGCCTAAGATTATAAAATTATCTTACTTTAAGTGAACAATCTCATTCTCCAGATCCATATTTTGTTTACGAAGCTCTTCTAATTCTCGCTCTGATTCAGATGCTCTGACTCCCATAACATGATCAACAGTAACATTGCAGCTTTTGAGTTTCTTCTGCAAAGTATTTTTTTCTTTTTCAGCCCTGAAATATGTAATGTTTATGAATATATATACACACACATACATCCATTAAAATAATATATTATATATCCAATAAAACAAACCTTTTACTTCCTCTTGCAGCTTTATTTATTTTCAGTGTTTTTAATGAAAAACACTTTCTACAAAAGCATTTTCAAATGTGTGCTCTAAAAGCATTTTCTTTTAAAAAGATAGATTGCTATTCAAATATATTACTGTTGAATTTTATATATATGTATATACGTATACATATATAATGTTCTGCACCATATTTAATTTCAATTTTTGCTAATTATTACTTTTAGTAGTTCCTTGTGGTAATGTCTGATGAAGTAGTAAGATTCTAAAATTCATTTATTAATGTGAAAAACATATTATGGCTCAGAATATATTTTTCACAGGAGATCAATTCTTATCAAATACATTTAAATTGTGATAAGTTTTGGTATCATAAATAATAAAAAAAATGGAAAAAAAATCAAACTAACTTGGAAAAAAGTTCCTTTATTGTGTTAAGCTGTTTGCTTAGGGATTCTATCTCCTTTTCTTTTTCTTTCAGCTTGTTTCTCATTCCATCAGCTTTGGTCTGCCATTTTTTACATTCCTCCCATTTAATTAATTCTTCCCTTGGGCTCTATAAAGTGAAAAAAAAAAAAAGAACAATCTTCCCCTTTAAAGGTTGGCAATTCATCAGTCTCTAATAAAGCATACGTTTCTTGAAAATATGTGCTCTGCATGTGTAAACAAATACTATATATAACATAATATCTTTTAATAAAAATACCATAATTACAAAATATGGGAGGGGCATAACAAGTCAGAGATGAGTCATATTGGCTAAGGACATTTTATATCATACTTTCAACACCCTGTCTTCTCTTGCATTCTTCTTTTCTGATTCATCAGTCTTCCTTCCCAGCTCCGTTTCCATTTTTTTAATTTTTCTTTGAAGTTCATCTGTTAGAGTTTGCTCATCAGCCTTATTCTGAAAAATAAGGGATAGCTTAAATGATAGTTTCTATACATCACAACTGATATGATACTACAGCATTAGTATAAAGACAATCTGACAAGTATGCGTATTTCATAATTAGAAATTTCGCAAGTTCGTTTGAAAAAAGTGGATACTCCATAGACATTAATAGCTTGTGACTATAAATGTTGTTATATATTTCACTTACTGAAATGACATAGAACATGATCCAAGAAAGCATTCTTCAAGCTTAAAAAAGAAACCTAGATGATGTAAAAATGTGCTCTAAGCAGATTTCTGCATGAATGCAGAATGACTTGTTTCATGACTGGATGATCAACTGCAGTGCTAAAAAAATAAAACCGTCAAAACCCACAAAAATGTCCTATGACAAAAAGGACTATTTACCTGAATTGAACTTGTTAATCTTTTATTCTGCTTTTTCAGTTCTTCATTCTCCTTTTCCATATCATCTTTCTGCCTTAGAACTTTAGTGTAGGCTTTCACTTTTTTCTGAAGTTCTTGATTTAAATCATCCATATCATTTAACAGAGAACTCTCTTTATTTTTGCTTAATTTAAGAGCATCTTTAAGTTTTAACAATTGGTCATTTAAATCTTCAATCTGACTCTAAAAAAATAATATATATTAATTATTATTCAGGACAACTAAAAAATGAATGATAGCATTAAATTTATAGAAAAAATGGTTGAAAGCATTAATTTCTGACAATAGAAGATTGGGTCTTATCCTAGTCGCAAAACACAGGAAAATTCAGTTGTATTTATGACTCACAATTCAAAGCTAGAATTTTTTTTTTTACCACTGCATCCATTTTCCCAATATTATCTATTTTTGCTGACTGTGATTTTACGATTCGTTTTATCTGAGAAAAAGATCTCTAACTAGGGTTTCCTGCTTGAATAAAAAATGGACACCATGGCCAGGAAAGCCTCTATTCAGATTTCAGTTGTGTATCAAATGCAGCCATTCCTGCAGCAGAAACAAACAAGTAAAAATATCTGCTACAAGGAAGAGAAAAAAACTGGGGGCAGTCAAGGCTTCGATATATTGTCTGGTAATAATATTTTTTGTATGGATTACTATTGATTTTAGGAATTTCTGTTCTGGTTATATGTTTTCTAATGACTTTATATTTTATTCTTGTAGGCCAGGGGTGTCAAACGGTTGGTCCACGGGCCAGATGCATCACATGCAGGTCATGCCATCCCAGCTCCACAAAGGCAAATAACATCACAATATGTCACATGATATGATCTAGTTTGACACCCATGTTGTATAAGCCATCCAAAATCAATAACTGAGGTGAAGAACTTTTACAGTGGTCCTTAAGTTTTTGAAACCTTTTAAATTGTCAATATTTCAGTGTAAATATTATTTAAAATGTGATTTGTTTTCCTAAATCCTAAAACTAGAGAAAGAGAACCCAGTTAAACAAACCAGTCAAAAATATTACACTGAAAAATTCAAAACGTTCACAAACTTTTAAGAACCACTTCGGTTGTTTTTTTTAATTTACTTTGTTGTTTCCTTTCCTTTTGTTTTATTTCCTGGCTAAAGCTGTAATGCAATTGAATTGAACAGCTAGTCCATTGGAAGAACCGAACTGCAATACTCTAGATGTTATTAATTATTCAAAATACCGTGTTTCTCAGAAAACACGACCCACCCCAATAAGGCTAATCTTAATTTTTTGGGGGTGGACCTAATATTACCCCTATCACAAAAATAAGCCCGGGGGAATGACCTTGGCTGGCACGAGTGTCAGCACAGGCATGAGGGGGCAAATGTCCAGCTGCAGAGAGGGGTGAAAATCATTCTGCACTGAAGCAGGGGCATTCCAAGCCTTCAGCATATCCCAGGATTGCAACACTGAAGATTTGGAATGGAGCCTTCTGCGTTGCAATCTTGAGATACACTGAAGGCTCGGAGTGGAGCCGTTTTCGTGAAAGGCAGAAAATGGGGAGGGGAATTTTCCTGCCTGGTATCCATTCCTCTTAAGAGAAGGACCCTGCAAGGCTTGTTGTGGCATTGCACTCATGAATGGCAGCACCTCCGTGAGCTTCATCACACCGGTGCAGCTGGCATCCTACCATGAGCAGCTGCACCAGTGTATCCAAACTCTCAGCAGTGCTGCTGCTCACACACACAACGGCACAGCAATCCTTGCAGGGTCCTGTTCGAAGAGGCTGCGCCGATATGACGAACCTCACAGCCGCCACTTGCACGCACGCTACAAAAAGCCTTGCAGGATCCTGGGATATGCTGAAAGCTCGGAGTGGAGCCGTTTTTGCAAATGGCAGGAAAATGTGGAGGGAGAAGGAGCTTGAGGAATGGATGACAGGCAGGAAAATTCCCCTCCCCATTTTCCTGCTGTTTGCCAAAAACCGTCCATTTCGAACACTGAAGTTTTGGAATTGAGGCTTTTTGGCAAACAGGAAAGAAAATGGGGAGGGGGAATTTTCCTGCCTGCCGTTCTTCCCTCAGTCTGTGCTAAGCTTGTGGAATAGCTCCTTTTAGCTGCTACAGAAGCAACCCAGGGGAGAGGCAAGGGTACACATGGGGCGCTTTCGACTGCTAAAGAAGGGGCCCATTAGAGAGGCAAGGCACGTGGGGCGTTCCTTCAGATAGAAGCAGCCCAGTGACTGGGCGAAGCACATGGGGGGAAAATTAAGACACCCCCCGAAAAGACGACCTAGGCATTTTTTGGGGGGTCTAAAAAAAAGCCTTGTCTTATTTTCTAAGAAACACAGTAATTTCAAAATACTATGATGTTCCAGAGAGAGAGAGAGAGATGGATGATAGATAGATAGGTAGGTAGGTAGGTAGGTAGGTAGGTAGGTAGGTAGGTAGGTAGGTAGATAGATAGATAGATAGATAGATAGATAGATAAAATTTAAAAACTTAAAAACCAAATATGTAACTGAGAGAGAAAGCCACTGTGAGAATTTCTGGTTGCTACTGCCCCATTCAGATAAATTTTTCATATAGCTACACCAATATTGCTTTCACCCTGTCATGTGTTGCCATCAAATAAACAAAATTAGGCTGTAAATGTATGCATTGGTCAGAAAATATTTTTTTAAATCTTCACCATATTTGTGAATGGTTGCTGAGTAGTTGCTAAATGAGGAGCAGGTATAACTTTAATATGCATCCATCCCAATTGTGACACTTTTTGAGACAAAAAATGTAATTTTCAAAGTGGGATATATTGCTGCTAGACACTGTTTTTGTATGAAAACAAACCAAACAAAATTCTGGTTCCTTTTTACCCTCAATTCCTTTGTGTGTTTGTCAACAATTTGCTGAACATTCATATGTGCCTCCTTTTGTGATGCTACAGAAATTATCTGTTGCTCTGCAGCTGCTGTCATTTCTGCTCGGAGTTCCAGAAGTGCTTTGCTCAAAGCCTAAAAATATCATTAAAAAGATACAAATAAGCTCTGCAAATAAAAAAAATAACTGTCATTGTATTTGTATATGTAAATAAACCCAGAATTTAACTTTCTTTAGAACTGGAGTTGCAACCTTTTCTGGATGAAGTCTTTGAATGACATCTTTGGAATAAACTCCAAAAATTAATAAATGAGATGACAGAAAGAATTATTTTATTTATAATTAATATTATTTATATAACTGTGTGTGTGTGTGTGTGTGTGTGTGTGTGTGTGTGTGCGCATGCGCACGTGTGTGTATATATATGTCATCAAAAAAGGTATTTGTCACCAAAAAAGGTACCAGGCCTTATTTTCAGGGGATGTCTAATTACGGACTCACCTCGCTGCCACTGCACCAACAGCTCTGCCCAGCAGAAGCCTGCTGCCGGTCCACTTTTTCTGTGGCCGCTCTTGTCGCCCCCAGCCTCCATTTCACCATCAGAGACCTTCTGGAAAGACCTCTACAGCCAAGAAATGGACTCTGGATTGACATGTGTGGCGCCCCTAGTTTCTGTTTTGCCATCAGAGGCCTTCTGGAAAGCCCTCTGCAGCTGATAAAAGAGCTCTGGGTCGATCCAGGGCTGTTATTGGCTGCAGATGTCTTTCTGGAAAGGCCTCTGATGGCAAAACAGAGGCCGAAAATGACACGTGTGAGTGATGGCAAGTGGCCACAGAAGAAGTAGGCCTGCAAGGCGATGCAGGTGTTGGGGTATGCGAAGCCTAGTAAGTATGGCAGCTCCACCCTCACATCTTAATTTTTACCATGCATCTCGCCTGATTCCGTTCACCCCAGACTGGGCATGTCTTAGTAGGGTTTATTTTAAGGGTAGGGCTTATATTGGGTGCACATGTAAAAATCAAATTAGAACTTTCTTCTGGGGTAGGTCATATTTTCGGGGAGATACAGTATGTATATATATCCACAACTTATGACTACAATTGTGGTCAAAATTTCTGTTGTTAAGTGAGACACTTGTTAACTGAGTTTTGTCCCATATTATGACATTTCCTGCCTCAGTTGTTAAGTGAATCACTGCAGTTAATAAATTAGTAACATGGTTAAGTGAATCTGGCTTCTCCATTGATTTTGCTTGTCAGAAGGCTGCAAAACATTGATCATATGATCACAGAAAGTCACATGAACTTGGTATACAGCAATGGTCATAAATATGAACCAGTTGCCAAGCATCTGAATTTTGATCACATGACCATGGGACTGCTGCAAAAGTCATAACTGTGAAAAACAGTCTTAAGTCACTTTTTTCAATGCTGTTGTAACTTTGAATGGTCACTAAATCAACTGTTGTAAATTAAGGAGTGTGTGTGTGCGTGCGTGCGTGCATGTATGTAACAGTCCAAAGTCAGTTAAGGCATCTCAGGACTGGACAGGTTGGGATAGAAAGAAATAAAAGGACCATCTTTATTTTGCAGTCATCATGCAAACCAAGTAGGAGAACAAAGGAAAGACACACTATACCATTATTGAAACACTGAAGTCTGCCAGCTCTGTAAAAATGTCGGCAGATAAGGAGCTTTTCTGTTTTCATTTACAATTTTTAGTATGGTTTATAAAATAGCTTTGGCTATCTTTGCATAATATACTTAACCAAAAAGCTTTTTAATGATTGCACCCATCCCCTCCCTAAAAATTGTGAAAGTATCATACTTACTTTTTGTTGCTTCTCTTTTAAAGCTAGCTGATTCTTTAGTCGTTCCACTAGATTCTTCATTGTAGTTGTTGGAGATCTGCTATTTGCTTCTCTTTGTATCTCCAACTCACTTTTTATATTCAGTAGCTCTTTTCCCATTTTTGACAACAAACTCCTTAATTCTTCTATTTCATCTTGCAGTCTTTTCACTCTACCTTGATGCTTCTCCTCAAGCCTAGTGCAACAAAATAATATATAAAACTGAATTCCACTATTAAATTGAGCACAGCCCGGTAGACTAAGAAACATTCAAACATTATTCATAACTATTTCTCAAAATATTTATATCAAAATTTAACCTAATTTACTGATAACTAAATTTAGTGATGTTATTAAAAGGTGAAAAGTGAGACAATGATAATAGCTCTAAAAATATTATTCAATTAATTTTAAATTTATATAGCGATAATCAGTTCAAAATTTAATTATATGCAACACAAGACTCAGTTGTAAGTCAAGAAAACTGGTCAAGTTTTTCTAAAGATGAACCATGCAGAAGTATCACAACTTCAGTCTAGACTTACTGGGCCCTGATGTTATCAAACTCCTTGATTTTTACTGCAGTTATCTGCTTTTGCTTCTGTAAGTCAGACGATGTTTTCTTTAATTTGCTGAGAAGGGAATTAAGGGAGCTGTCCTGTTCTGCTATAGTTTGTTCCAGTTCTGCCAGATGAATTAAATGCTTACTTGCCGGAACAGCTAAAGAAGGCTTTTGAATCAACTCCTATAGAACAACAAAGATTGAAATAAATATTTCTGTACTCATTTCATTTTAATATTTTAACATCAAAAATCAAAATTTCTTGCCAATACATTGTAAGAAGAGGTTAATTTAGTTCGTATAATTCTCAATTCAGAACTTATACATCAGTCAAAATTAGGAACTTTCAAAGTCACAAGAATTTCATTAGATTTAAATATTCTTCTTAAAGTCATCATTAGGATGATATATTTTTCTTCAGATCACAGATTTTACTCCTGATACTAAAGAAACAAACGCAAAATGCAAAGAAGTTATATTTTTAAGGTTTCTTGCTAGGTAAGATATATTAAAGAAAAATACAGGTAGTCCTCAACTTACAAGCGCAATCGGGCCCAAAATTTATGTTGCTAAATGAGAAATCTTGTAAAATGAGTTTTGCCCCATTTTATTTATTTATTATTATTTATTTATTATTTTTATTTATATGCCGCCCTTCTCCAGAGACTCAGGGCAGCTTACAGTCTTTAGAGCACCATGCTAAATGCTCGGCAATAGCCTTCATTCCATTGTATATGCCTGCTTATTAGTAGGGTTTTATTTTATGATCTTTCTTGCCATATTTGTTAATGAATCACTGCAGTTGTTAATTAGTAACACTGTTGTTAAGCGACTCTGGTTTCCTAATTGACTTTGCTTGTCAGAAGGTTGCAAAGGATGATTACATGACCCCGGCCACTGCAACAGTCATAAATGTGAGTCAGTTGTCAAGCATCCAAATGTAAATCATGTGACCATGGGGATGCTGCAGCAGTCATAAGTGTGAAAAATGGTCATAAGTCACTTTTGTAACAATTACTAAGCGAACTGTTGTAAGTCAGGGACTATATGTACAAGTTATTATCTGCATAATGAAATAGCAAATATTGTCCATTTCTTTGTATTTCCTCACATGAATTGTTCCAAATAAAAGATTAAGAGTGTCAGCTCAACCTGTTAGTTCCATCAATGGGGTAGCTAGTCTAATAATAATAACAATAATAATGCGCAAGTATGACAAAAGAAAGCAGATAGTATCAACGGTGATAGGTGCTTTGGTTCAAGTGGTGCTCCAATTGAATCCCAATCCCAGTTCAATTGGAGCACCACTTGAACACCACTGACACTGATAAAATCACCACCAGTCAATTGCAAAAGGCAGCTTCATCTGAATCCCTGATGTCCTGCACTGATACCTTTAATACCATGAAACAGTATCACCTTATCCCGGGTCATGGGAAGGGCTCAATAGGTGGGCAAAAATGCCAAATCCAGTCTAAACTTCTGGTCGACTGCACAATCAACCATAATAATTTTTCTGTTTTACCTTTATGTCATAAGCATTTAGTTTAGAAACAAATAAACCTTATTATACTTACTAAAGCTGTTTGCTTGAATTTATTAAAGGAACTGTCAACGTGTACATCTAATTTCTGGTGCAGAACTCTGAGGTCCTCTTCATGTTTCTTTGCAATTTCTTCTTGTTCCTAAATAATACATTTACATTTCTTATAACAATAGACTTTACTGATAATTTCTGCTATTTCATTTAATTAATAAAAACAGATGAGAATACACACACACACATACACACACATGTTCATTCATTCAGTGAATTACTCATTTTGTTTCTCCCAAATCTATTCAAATACTAAATCAGATTTATTACAAAAATAAAATGAAACCCAAACTAATTGTCCACATTTTACATTTTCAAAATAAGATTACTTATAACTTTAATATTTGACCTTATGTTTCTTTTTTCTTCTTCATCCCAATTAAACTGTTACTTTCATTCCTTTATATGCCTACCTAAGAGTGTTTTTCATAAATGCACAAAAATATTTTTAAAAAAATAACTGAAATAATAGGAAAATGCCAACAGAAAGTATTGGTGTACAGTGTTTTTTCCCCAAGCCTAACCACAAATCCCATTATGAAACCTAAATATTCAACCTTCATTTTTATTTAAGAGTTCTAAATTATAATACCTCTCGTGCTTTGGCCAAAAGATGTTGGTACTTCTTCAGAATTTCCTCTTTCTGATTTAATCTAGCTTGCATATTTGCAATGGTCTGCTGTGCAATTTTCAGAGCATGGGGGTAGGTATTATCATCAATTTGATCTAGCTGTGCTACCAATTTCTCTCTCTCGGATGATGCTGGCAATTGCAGTCTTAGTTCATTTATGACTTTGTCTCGTGACAAGATGTTTTGCTCTGCTTTCCACAAAGCGGCTTCTTTTTCTTTTAGCTTCTGAAACAAAGAAAATCCATGTTATTGAAAATTGGTTATAATTAATTTCAGCAATATGTACATTTTACATGACATTTCAATCAATTATGCTTCTATTGTGATATGATCAGTCTTAAATATAAAACGTGCGCAAATTTTTTTTTAAAAAACCCTACAACTTTGTAACTCTCCGAATTAAAAATACTAGAAGAGCAGGGAGGAAGATTTATGGTGGTGTAGGTAAAAGTGTGGTGATAATGATAGTGGAGGCAACTGCAAGAGAAGGAACTTGGGGTTTTCTAGTTAGCAGCTCTGGAAACAGAAAATATAAAAAAATAATAACAGAACATAATTTGGGGAGAGCTAGCTAGTTTTTGCTGAAGACATTTAGTTTTATCTTTCATTGCTTAGATCCTGTACAATCAGAGCCAGTTACAACATTCAAAATGTCAATAGTAATACATTTATTTGTTTATCTTGTCATCATAGCTAAAAAATGAATTTTAATTTATCAACTAATAAGTTGACATGTTAAACTATCACAAAATAGTTTAAACCCGTAGATTAAGGCTTAAATGGTCAGAATTTGATCATCCTACTAGTTAATGGTAATCACAAAAATTAAAATGCTTTTATCAAGAAATCAAAATAAATTTATATCATTATGCTGACATTTCATTAACAATATTTTATATTTTTCCATTTTCACTTAGGTAAACCTAAGAAATTTTGGTGTCAGTTAACACTCTCAGGTTTCCAGCTTATATACTATTTAAGTGATAATTATTGCTAATTATTTGTGGAAAGTAATTAAAAACACACTCAGTTCCTAAGCTCACTTGAATAGTGATAATTTTTTCCCTCTCTTGGTCTGATAACATCATTAAAAGCAAAGGATTCAATTAGGCGAGTAGTTCTATTACCTCTTCTACAGATTTGCAGGTGGCTTGCATTTCTATAATTGTTCGACTTTGTTCTCTAACTGTTTTAAGAGCTTGCTCAAGCTGATGTGGAAGAGTCAAGCTAGGATCTGGAACTGTACCTGCAGCTTCATTAAACTGTAAGAGAAAGAAATAAATGGAAGATAAAGAAAGCAGCTCCCCACCAAAAATATGGCTCTATTATATAGCATTAAATCAATGTAATTACCTTCTGATCTGTACTTAATATGTTCTGTTTCTGACTGTCATATATCCAGCTGACGTT
The DNA here is from genome assembly GCA_023653725.1 of Bungarus multicinctus. Lineage (NCBI taxonomy): Eukaryota > Metazoa > Chordata > Lepidosauria > Squamata > Elapidae > Bungarus > Bungarus multicinctus. Next base: position 44,427,724 of record CM042848.1, read on the forward strand.
CTAATTCTACTTCTCTTTTATCCCAGGCCATCTGTCGCTCCTCATGGAACTACAATTTTATATGAAGAATGACATCTAAGAATGAAACCACTATAGCACAGTGGTATAAATAAACTTAAATGCAAAAAATGTTTTTATGAAGGATTAACAACAGTAATATTCTTAAGCGTACGTAATTTTTTTGAAGAAAAAAATTGATAGTGGTATTTTTTCTGTACCTGGCCCTGCTGAACAATTTCTTCTTCCAAATTATTGATTGTCTGTTCATATTCAGAGAGGATATTTTTTAAATATTTAATCTCCTCATTTTTCCTGAATAATTCACGATTTAGTTTAAGTTCTTGGAGGCGAAGTTCTTCAATTTTCACATGCCACTCAATTACCTGATAATTTATAACAAATCAAATCTCAACAATAATTTAAACAACACAATTAATTAATTCCAGCAAAATAGCATAATAGTCAAGAATTGAACAACCATTATAACTTTTTAGAAAGGAATAAAAGGCTTTGAAATAAGGAATTCTTGATGTCCCTATACAAAGTTTAGTGTACATCTAACATCTCTTCACATTTTGGTCCTAACAAACAAGGTGACTTTATAAAGGAAATATAAATCACTGTGCACCACTAAGAAGACTAGAAAGATGTGCATATAGACAGGGGTGATGGAAATAATATCCAAAGCCTGATCTGGCATATGCAGGATTACATATAAAAGCTTTCAATTTAAGACTGAATGTCTCAAACCTTTTGTGCTCCTCTTGCATCTTTTAAAGTGGCTACTAGTTCTTCTATTCCTTTTAATTTCATCTCCATCTCCACTGCTCTGTTCTCTGCATTTCGACGTTCCTGCTGAGCTTTCTGGATATCTTCCATAGTTTTAAGTTTGTCATTCTGCAGTTGAATCATAGTCTTGGAGAATTTCTCTTGTTGAGCTAGGGGCAAAGCACCACTAAATTGCCTCCGTAATGACTGAACAGTTTGGCGTAAATGTTTGACTCTATTCTTCCCTTCAACTCTTGCATAATATAATGCTTGCTCTTTGTCATCCAACTTTTGCTCTAAGCGCATGTTAGCGATCTCTGCCTTCTGAAGTTTTGATGTTGCAGCTGCCAACTTAGTTATAGCTGTAGCCTCACTAATCTGAAGGGCCACAATATGCTGATGTAATTTTGCAATAAGTGTTTTTTCATCTGATTGTACCTAAAATCCCAAAAAATAAAAATAAATTAAATGTGTTTAAAAGAATAATACTACAAAGAACACTAAAAACTATGCTGGGTATCAGAAATCCCACCTGATAATCCAAAATCTGCATTCTGAGTGATTCCACTTCTTTATCTCTTGATTGTTGCCGATTCTCCAGTGCAGTAACTTGTGCCTTAGCAATATCAGAAAGCTCCTTTAACCTTATAGCAGAAATAAAAGATACTATAAGAGTTGGCAAGATTAGAAAGGCCTAAGATTGGACTATTAAAATAACAATATACCAGTATCAACCATTATTTCTGCTCATAAACAAATGGCTCTCAGTCCATTTCAACACACAGAATGCAATAAGTTGCAAGAGTTCAATCTTGAATGTATTGTGTAAATGGTTTGAATCTTTCAGTTTGCAATAATTGATTTTCTTTTATATTAAATGAAAAATTAATAAAATAAATGAGAATGCTTTCTAAAGAGACACATAAAAGCTTCCTTTATAATAATCCCCAGTTTCATAACTTTTGAATAAAAAGTTAATTAAACAAAAGAAACCTGTCTTATTATTTTTCCATCAAAAGATCTTGTGACATACATATATAGGAAAAAGATGATCTGCTGGGTAAATATCAATACACTTCCTCAGTTTTCAGCAAAGGGATACAGTTTAAAACTTACTTTGATATTTCAATCTTGAGTTCAGTTTCATTCTTTTCTAGCTCCATTATTCGATGTTTATCCACATCACTTATTCCTTTACTCACACTGTTTGACAGTTCATCTCGCAAAGACTGTTCTACCTTCTGTGCTTCAAGGTTGATTTTTGTAAGCTAAGAAAAATCAAATTGAAATGAATTTCACTGAGGTAATACATAACTATGTCCAAACATACAGCTGGATAATTTATATCATGTATATTTTTATGATATTCTTAAATTTGAAGAATAAGATTTTAAAAAGAAACATCTGGCTAGGGCTTAGCATTTAAATGTAGCTTTGTTTTCAATTGCATCTGTAACTCCTTGTGACTTATTAAACTAGAAGGAAACACAATCAGTCTATATCTATTGCATATTTCACTCAATGCAAAAAGTCTAAGTAAAGTGTTTTCATGCAATTACATTCACAGATTTCAAAGCATACATTTAAGGAACTATGTATGAAATCATAAATAATATCTACAAATACTGAAATAAAGATCTTGTAAAGTGCATAGTACCTAGGCTAAATCTATGAGAAGAGGTGAGAAGACATGTATATATTTAATCTGATAGCTGTTTATACTGTTAGAACAGTATAAGACATTTATCTTTGAAATACATGCAGGAGTTTGATTTTTTATGTCAAATTGCATATTTCGGCAACATAAAATAATATAGCAGCAACATCATAAAAATAATGTATAATATATTACAGCAAATGTTTTATGTTGCTGTTTGTTTTAAAAGAGTTATAAACCATTGCAATCACAGCTGATACAAAGTTGCAATTCTTTTCATCCAATCCATTACCCAAAAGGCAGAAATGAATGGCAGAAACCTGAAGCAGCAATGAGATTTCAAAAGCAAAACTCACTTACAGTACAATCCTTTGCCTATTTACTTGAAGTACAGCTCACTAAATCAATGGAAGCTACTCACAGGTAAACATGTATATTATTGCACCTTTTACATCAGTATAGATCTTGAGCATGTACCTGCTCCCTGTTTTAATCAATAGCCCCTAAAAGCCTCTATCACCATGAATTCTTTTTAAAACCAACAAGTTAATTCAATGACAGATAATTACAAATACAAAAGCAATCTATAATTGTATCAAACACTTTATACAAGCTAAGTAAATAAAGCTTAATAATCACCTCAGCAAATTTTGTTTCCAGTTCAAAGTTACGTTCTTCTGCTTGTTTTAATGTATTTCGTAGGTGTTCATACATTCTCTGACAGTGTTCTGCTCTCTGACGTTCATTTAATTCCTTCATTTCAAGCATAGTAATTTTCTTAGAAATAGAAACAATCTCACTGTTGGTTATGGACTTGGTAGCTTTGTCTGTAGCACTGTCTCCTAATAACAATAATATCATCATCATCATCATGTACAATAAAATGCTACTCAGATGTACTACATACCTTAAACAGAAATAAAATATAATACTACTGTTACAGAGGAACAATATGTTAAATTTTCCAAAATGTTTATTCTTTTAATATAAAAGTAGGAATATGACCCAGCAATCTAACCATTGTTTAATTATAGCAGATAAATAATTTGTTGATGATCTAATCCCATTTGTGAATTTGAAATATCTCATTTTTTTCACTGAAGGCAGAAGAAACCAATTTTCCCAAATAGGACAAAGCATCTAATATATGTTAATGCTCTAATACAAGAGAAAAGAAACAGAGCTATATCTAAATACTATGTTCTTTGTTCAACTCAATACATGGATGTAATTAAGAATCTTACTCTTGCCAAACTTAAAATGTGAAATTGGTATTCCATCACTTCCCAAGTAAAAAGAAAAATATATAAACTTGTCAACTTGCTAGTTTTACAGAAAAAAAAGTAAAATGTATTACCATATCTTTTTACCGTAACGATGTGCTTACCAAGTTTTGCTGTTTGTTCCCAGGCTTGTTCAATTGTATGAAATTTCTCCTTTGTAATTTCTAGTTCCTTATTTAAAAATTCTATCTGATTTTTCAGAGATGTGTTTTCATGCTAAGAAGGAACATGTAAAGATACATTATTTTTCTACTGTAAATATAATTTGAATGGAATAACAGTACTGATTTTTCTATGTTAATCTGAATGAAATATACTTTGACTTTAACAAGAGTTTCCTGAGACCACTCCATAAAGTTCTTTTTCTAATTCTTGGTGATAATGAAGCATCTAATTAGATTTGCTAACAGCTCAAAAAGTAAATGAAGGGATGAAGGGAACAATATAAAGTTTGTTCAAAGTAATATAATATAAATAATATTACCTCAAGGTGTTCCACATTGTTTGTTCTTTGAATAAGGAAATTATCTTTTTGAAGCATATCCCTGTATTTAGCAGTTAACTCATTATATTGTTTATTAGCCATTTCAAGGTCATTTAGAGGAACACTATTATCCAATGCTTTTTGCAATGCTGCTATCTTGAAAGTTGCCATTTCCTAAATTGAAAAAGAGAATGTTGTCAATAGGCCAAAGGAAATTATTATTCCAAGAGTTACTAGAAATATATCTGTAGGAGTGGCAGAGCTTGGGGATGGAGTCAAAAGAAGAATCAGCCTAGAGTTTCTAAGTTGCACAAGCAGACCAAGTCCAAACCTTCATGAAAGCCAGCTGGGAGGCTTTGGGCCAGACACACTCTCAGTCCAAATCACCTCACACGGTTATTATTATGGGGAACATAGAAGGAGCATATATGTTGGATATATTTGCCACCCTGAACTACTTGTAAAAATAACAAAGGTGGGATACAAATAAATAAACAAACTCTAATCTAGTGGCAAAATAATGCTAACCATTAGTTGACTGCATTCCTGTGCATAGTCATGAGCAATAAATCCATTTAATTGAAACTTAATGTCTTTTCCACCTGATATTAATCTAATCAATTCCTCTCTCCAAAACTTTTCAACAGACTGCAATGAAAACACCAGAATGGCATCTGAACTACAGACTGGAGAAGCAGCTGCGCAACCCACTTTGAATGCTGTTCTACACCACTAGGATGGTTTGGAAACCAAGATATGCAATATGTCAGCCAAGATGCACAATGTCAGCTATGATTTTCCAAATTGGTCCAACAAACGAAGTATTTGCCTCAGTCTCTCCCTATGCCAATAGCTCCAGCACCAACACCTGCTCTGGCAGAGCTACCTATTTTACAGAGAACTCATGGCAGCTTGCCAGAAAGGTTTGGAAGTCAGAAAAGATGAGAACTTTCATAACACAATATGAGTTGTTTATGGACAACTGGGCAGTGGAATTTTCAACTGTTGTTGCAAGTTTCCTTTTTAGAGTGTTTCCTCATAGCCTCAGCATCTCAAAGGGCTCTCTCCTTCATTGAACACAATGATACTATTATGGTAACTATCAGAACTACAAGGAAAACTTCACGGGCCAGTTCAGGAATCTGTTAAGAGAGATTACAGCAACATACAGGATTCACGTAATCAATTTATGTATTAGTGAACCATACAGCGTGATGAACAAATTTGGATAAAGTAACATACTTTGAACCTTTGCAAAGATCCAATCTTCTCTCGAACTGTCACCTCCATTGATATCATCTCAGTCTTCATTTTCTCATTTTCTTTGCGAAGATGCTTTTCCATTTCAAGCAATGTTGTGTACTGTCTTGATACTGATCTTTCATTGACTCTCAGAACAGTTATTTTTCTACTATAATCCATGAATAGTTGTTTAGTATCATCAGTATCCTTTTCAAGTGCATCCAATAAATCCTGTGGAAAGTTTCCAGTATTAGAGACATTGTAGTCAACATTTGGTAAGCATTTTACTCATGCATAATTAACAGATTCTGGATTATGAAGCTTAATTCATACCATCAATCTACTTCACCTTTCCTCAGACCCAAGTGTTTTCCCCCAAAAAAAATCTATTCAGAGAATAAGTACATTAACAGCTATGAAAACAGTTTTTCCTCCCTATTCCTCTTTGTAACTGGTGATAAAGCATGGGGGAAAGTGAAAACCTCAGCAAATCAAAGACCACTTGCTAATAGTTTAGGGGGGGAAATATGAAATTATATTCTTAGGATTACAGCTAATTAACGTTTTCTGTTTTAATGTAAATTAAAATTTACTACATCCAAATGAAAATAACCTTACATTATATTCCTTTATTTTTATATCATCTTCCTCCTTTTGATATTCCAATTTTTTCTTTTCCTGTAGTATTTTCTCATTAGCAGCTTTCCAGTGTTCCCTTTCACTAAAAAAGACAGAAGCTTCTCCATAAATGCATGCATACTTAAAGCCATTTCTTTTTACCTCAGCCTGTAAACATTTTAACAAGTTAGGTGGGTGCCTAGATTTGAAAGTTTAGATTAAAAAGATATAAGCAATTTCTCAAAAAGAACTGATGAACAAAACAGAACTTGTAAGAAAGAACATTACAGTATTAATTGAATGTTTTGATATCACACAAATTGTTTTATTTTGCCTCTCATCTTTAGTTCACAGAAATTTAAACTATACTATTTTCTAAATAAATATTACAATACCAGAACACTATACAATGCAGATGGTCTAACTTTACAGATCCATAACTCAAGAGATTGTGTAAATTTAGCCAAAAAAAATCCCACATCTCATAAATCAAATAAAAAGTACTACTTAATTTCATTAAGGAGCATTAATACATTGTTTAATTAAATTTTTAAATGTTCAGGATTAGACCTTGAATCTGAAGAGAAGAGACAGAAATTCTTATTAGGTACTGTAACAATTGTGAACAGATGTGTTGAGAAACTAATCTAGACGGAATTTGGTATCCTGTCTGATTCTGAATATAGCAAGGTATCGATTGTCCTGCTTGTTTGCTCTTCTTTCATATAATAACTATTTCAAGTTTTCGGAAGAAAAAGCTAATATTATCATGATTTCAAAATGTTCCTTTTTGACACAATAGTATCAATTTTAAAATTTGTAATTTGGCAATATGAACCCATAAAGAAGTAAAAACTACTATAAACTGAGTATGAATTTATTATGTTCATAGGCTAGCTCAAAAAAACTATCGGACAAAATTCTCATTTTTTCCATTAGCATAGATATTTTGACTTTCTAATCAAAAGAATCAGAAGGAAAAACTATACCTTTGATATTCTTTATACAGCAAGCCTTGTTGATGGCGAATAACTGCAAATTTTCTCTTATAGTCTTCTATTGCCTCTTCTAATTTTTTGAAGAGCTGTTCTTTGTTTTCCAATTCCTAGTAATACATTTAAATTAAAAATATGATACCTCTCTACTTCAATTCCAATGTTACTGCTTGGAACACTGACTTCTTGAAGTTAATGAAGTTATTAGATTAATACTTAATAGCAATGGATTTAATTATATAAGCATATGCTTGTTAACAACATATTCTATGCTCGTTTTATGTAGACATGCTATATATATATATACTTTGTGTGTGTGTGTGCGTATATGTGTGTGTGTGTGTGTGTGTGTAAGGTTTTTAAGCTGATAATTTAAATAATAAATAAGGGAGACTAGTATAGATCTATTTCGAGCTAGTTAGCTCTCTTCAGCTAGCCATACCCTTACTGGGATTCGAACCAGGGAAGTATTACATGTGAGGCAGTTGTAATTGCCACTACACCACCTGGCTCTATCCTTATCAGCTGAGGCAGGGGAATAAGTATATACTTTGTGTTACAACACCCTGTTAAGCCCCAATTAAGGGAGAAAGCATACTGCTTTCTTTTCTGTCTTTCAGCTCATCACCAGAGACCATACCGACAGAAAGCTATTTGTTTCGTTGTCTTTTGTTTACATGTGTGTTAGATTTTGAGCTGATAAATAATTAAATAAGGGAGACTAGGATAGATCTATTTCGAGCTAGTTAGCTCTCTTCAGCTAGCCATACCCTTACTTACTTACTAACTTACTTACAGGGATTCGAACCAGGGAAGTCTAGTGGCAATTACAACTGCCTCACATGTAATACTTCCCTGGTTCGAATCCCAGTAAGGGTATGGCTAGCTGAAGAGAGCTAACTAGCTCGAAATAGATCTGTCCTAGTCTCCCTTAATTATTTATCAGCTCAAAACCTAACACACACACACACACACACACACACACACACATATATACGCAGGTCTTGGCATGTTCAGGTCTTTTCCCGTGTAAGATTGAGAGAATCTTGGCAAGTGGGACCTCGTCAAAACGTCGCCAAGATACTCTCAATCTTACAAAGGAAAAGACCCGAACACGCCAAGACCTGCATACCTGTACCCGTGAAAATCTACGAAAACACACACACAAACACACACAAACACACACACATATTATATGAATATATATAATATATAACGTATATGTATTATATGATAAGCATTTATACTTTGTCTATAACTAGTTTTTAGGAAAAAAATATTAATTGAAAAGCTACTGATTAAGTTTTAACTCTCATGAATGAAGAAACTATATCTGTATGTTCTTCCTAAACTTTTGTTCAATTTCTGAATATGGAAAAAAATCTAACAGATTGGGCATATAAAAATACATATGCTATTTAGTTTAATGTTATTTACCTGCAAAAGGTGTATTAAATAGTCATTCTGGGAATTAATCATGTTCACACTAGAAGGAGACATCCCTTCCGGAAGATTTGGTAATTTAAATATGATACTGCCACCTTCTGATTTTTTCAGCATATCTATTTCATTTTCTAGGTTTGCAATCTGAAAAATAAACATTAAAAAATAACAATGCAGGGAATCTCAGAAATCTCTGAAGTTTTATCTAGGGCATCTCAATAAAACTCCTGGAAAATTCCATGGCTATAAATTAGAAAACCTTCCCTGGAAGTCCATAGTACCAAATTACATTATACTGTATGTAAAGCTTTATATATTTTAACGGCTTTCAAACAAGTACAGCAGAAGAACACTTGCAACATCAATCCATCAATCACAATAGACATAATTCACTAATGAAGTCCGGAGACAAACAAGCAATTCCATTAAAAACAGATTGCAACACAAATAGCTCTGAATGGGACCCCACTTAACTTTTTTCCAATAGTAGCAGAGATAATTTTGAAAGCCAAGGTAACCTACATACTTTTGTATTTGCTTTAGCTAGCTGGTTAGAAAAGTTTACTGCTTCTTTCCGAGATTCTCTCAATTCTTTGCGCAATTCTTCATTTCGGCCTGTCAGTTGGTCCACTTGGGCCTTCAAATGCAAGCTGGCATCAAAAGTTCCTTCTGCATTCTTTAATTCAATTGCCTGTCAACAATTAATTCATCACAAAAATAAGTATTTTCAATTAAATTATGGAAAATTTTCAGTTGCTCCCAAATAATAGAACTCCATGAGACAGCGCTCTCCAAAAGTTTGAGACTATGCTTCCTATCATCTGTGACTATAACAAGTGATCTTACTGGATTCATAGATTAAAATAAGTTTATTTAATGTTCTATAGCTTAATAGAACTTTTAATTCAAGAATTTAAAATCTTGAAGAATGATTTCTATGATGAAATGAAACAGATCACTGAATTGCAATGAATAAAATACATATCACATATGAAATCAGACACCAACACTATTCTATAATTCTCTTGGAAAAAAATTCTAAAGAATGAGGAAAACAAAAGGAATCAATTACCATTTCAGAAAGATTACCAACAATATTAAAAGGGAAAAACATTCACTAGAAATTTTTCTTTTTTCTCCAAGATAAGATATGGGGATCTGGCAGGTAATTGATTTTGGTCCCTTATGTAAGCCTTTTCAATTCATCGTTGTCTCTATCTCATCCAAAACCATTATTTTGTAGTTATCTTCACTAACAAAACAGCTACAAACAGCTTAGTAAGATTCCGTCGACTTATCTCTGCCTTTAGAGCATATGAAATATTTTGTATAGTTCTATCAATACAAAGATAGAGCAGCATGGTATTAATACCTAGTGCTGATCAGAGTTATGGGCAAATTCATGAAAAGACTGCTGATGCACAACTCACTTCCCTAACCATTACAATAGGTAATTTAAAATGTAAAGTATGATCAGAACGGACTGTAACAGTCTCAGCAATTGCCTATTACCTCTTTTTTTTAGTCTCTTCTGATAAAGGTAAGAACACTTGGCTCCTCCATATAGATCCTAATCCCAAGCCATTCACTGTAGACAGGAAATGATACATGCTTTCTAGGTGACAATTAGAGGAGAATCCCATTCTTAGGAATTCTGTCAAGAGGTTGTTGCTATAGTTCATTTCAAATTCTGTAAAACTATATTCAGCAAGAGGCTAACTGATATATTTTCCTATTTTGTGTGCTATTTTTAACAAACTCATCAACATGAAATCCATTGAATAATGAGAGAGATTTGACTAAATTAAATAATTAAAATAAAACAAGAGACTCACATTTACTAATCGCTCCAGACTAGGAATCATAAGAGCACTTTCTCCATCTTTTATACCTGGATCCTTTTGCAAATCCTTTATTGCTTGTAAAATTTCTTTCATGCCTTGTTGAAGGTGCTTGTTTTCTTGTACCAACTCTTTCACTACAATTGCAATGCATATTGTTCACATCTGGGCACCATGGAATTAAACAAGTTCACATTCATGTGCATTTTTATAGACAGGCTTAAAACAGTGGCTTTACTCCTTACTGCCACTTATTTGTACTATTCTATATTGAGATTTTCACTTAATTCAGAAAACAACAGTTGGCAGTTGTGAGGGCAATTCTGTTGTAACAAGTTAAGGGTCTGGAGGCTCACAAATGTTTCTCTGTGGTGATGCAAATGCTACGGAATTCTCTTTCCTGAAATCTGATTAGTTTTAATAAAGCTTTAGAAAATTGCTAAAAACATTATTGGTTTACAGATGACAGAATTTAATTATATTTTGGTTGGTTGTTTCATGATTTTATCTATGATTTAATTTTAGGGTGGTTTACTGCTTATTATTATATATTGTGGTTATTCTTCATGGCAACAAGTCCCTCGTGGCAGAGTTTGTCATCCTCTAATTTATGCAAAGGTTTCAAGATTTAAAACAAACTTTAATTTTGGTTGATCCACTAACTGTCACAAAGTATACATGTAGTTACATTTCTTACGGGAACTATAAACTATAACCATGTAAGATGTTCATTATCAAATTTACATCTTCAATTTTCCTAGCTTTCAATTTTACCAATCATCAATTATTTTGACATTTATTTTTCTATTGATATTAAGTGATTGAGTCTCAGAACTTCAATTAGGAAGATTTAGATTTAGGCAGAATTAGAATATATTCATCTAATATCAAGGCAGAAGCTTGACTCCCCTTTTAGACATAATTCTACTATACTTTCAACATTAAAAGTTGCAAGATATATTTGGAAAATATTAAGCAGGAAGTAGAATTCTGACCCTTATTCATGCAATTAACTTAAATTTTGGGATAACCCAGCTTACTGTTATTTAAAAAAGGAAAGTGGGTTATAAATTAACACTTTTGGATTATTAATATTCACTTTTTGCTTGTGAAGTGACTTTATTAATATAATGAAAATATTTATCAATATTATTCAGAAAACAGCAAAAATTTTGTATGCATTTTTTCATTTATTATGTTAATATTATTTTCTTTTTTTACTTTAGACTAAAGCAATTTTTTTAAAAATAAAAATTCAGCTTACAATTGGATTTCAATTTCATTATTACAATCCTGTTTTGTTCCAAATCTTTTTCTCGTTCATTTAATTCTTTGGCAAGGTAGTCATTCTGTCAACAAAAATGACATGAGCATAAAACAGAATTGCAGTTTTAAAAGGGGAAGTTAATAAATCATTAACTAAGAAGTTGAAGAAACATAATTAAAACATACATGTCATTCATTTTCAACAATGTATATGATACAGTATATTTGAAAATATGGATGATAGTCAAATGCTACAGGCCAGGAAAGAATTACAGTCCCAAAATATGAAATAATTTTATTCTTATGCTAGAAACACAAAGTTTTTTATATTATATTTGGAACCTTGAACTACCTCAAATTTCTGGCTCCTGCATCTTTCAAGCTCTAGCTCTGCATTTTTATTCAGTGTGTTCTTGGCGAACAAGTCTCTTAATATCTGCTCATTCTGAAGAATAAGTAATAATTAGTGCATAATTATCTATGTCTTAGCATCAATAAGCTTTAATATTACCTATCTCCAACCTGTAGTTGCCTATCAAGTGATTACTAAATAATTTCTAGATGTGATCAACATTTGTCAAGCTCCTTAATTTGTAGGGCACGTGCAAGAAACAAAGAATTAGAGATTTGGCTACAAACTATTAAAAATCAAGATAGAAACTCCTTAGCCCTTCTTTATTAATGAGGTTATGAACGCAGGACCTATTTGAATCACTTTTTCTCAAAACATTTACACAATAGACTAAAGTAAGGGTTGCTAGATTAGTCTAACAAAGATCCCATCTATAGATGTACATATTCCCCTTTCTTTCTTAGTCTCAGCACAATCTTATACAGCAGCATTACAGTTCTACTGTGAAAATAGGGAAATGCCCATTTGCCCAGTTAAGACCAGTCAGGCAATGATAATTCATTCAAATAAATATTATGATATAGCCATTATTATGATAACAGTAACTGTGAGATAGTAATCTAAAAATATATGTGGAAGATATCTCACCTCTGACCTAAGGAACATTATTTCACTCCTCAGCTGTCTTATGAGATTTTCAACTCGATCTACCTGATATGCCTTCAATGACAGACCATATACTCCTTCCAAGAGCTCTACTGGCCATGATTCTGAAAAATATAGGTCTTTGCCGGTGTCTTGCAAATCTGTTCTCAAATCCATCAATTTTATTTCAGAATTGTCTTCCTCATTTTTTAACAGGATTTCCTGCACTATATAGGATGATATAGGCTTCCTGAGCAGAGAAGATGGCAGCCCTTCCTGAAAATCCAAGGGTTGTTTCTGTACAGAGCACAATGGCATTTGGGCGTGACAAGAAGCTTCGGTTTTCTTCATCTCCCTTTCCTCTCTTCGTATATGCTTTTTATCAGCCCTTTCAGTTCTTTCCAGCACAGAAAATGAAACTGGACAATCTACGCTGTTCGAATCCTTATTGCTGACTGAACACAAAGCTGTCCCTAGAATTTCTGTGGATGTTTGTTCTAGTGAACTGTAAAACTCATCTATTGTAAATGCCTTAGAACTATCACTGTTATCTTCCACTTGTACCTGTGCAGCAAGCTGAGAATGAGAAAAGAAACCTTTTTCACTTTTTCAAACAAACTTGGAAAAACTCAATTTCTTTCAGAAAAACAATTATTTTATCCTAAAGTATACTTTCTTTTTATTTATACAGTATATAATACACTTACTTAATACAGTATAACTGTAATTCTCAAAATGAACAATACTTAATATTCTTATACTTATATAACAATACTTATTCAGCTATATAAGAAAATTACAAAGTATTACACATACAGTGTATGTATTTCAGATACACATTCACATACAGTGTGTGTATTTCAGAAATTCAGTCAAAATGGAAGTTCAAAAGAATGGCTACCTTTGTTTTAAGTTTATCGAAGTTAGATGTACTCATTAACTCAGATCTCTCTCTTTTCATCTTCAAATCTTCAGTAAAATTATCAATCAGCTGTAGATCATCTGCATCCAGTCCTATTTGGAACAAAAAAAATTAGACAAAATTAACTTCGGGAGGATCTGAGAAGTAAAATTTGAGAAATAGACTTTACCAAAGAAAGTATAAAAAAAATCTTCAATGTTTGGCTCTCTTAGATTGACAAGAGATACCAACATCATATAAAAAATAGCAACTCAAACTTTTATCCCACTGTGCAAAATTAGTGAAGAGTCACATAAAGCAGAGGTGGGAACTATCAACACTGATTAACCTAATGTAGATTATAGAACTGATACTTACTTAAATAAAAAGACATTTAGTAACAGATCAGACACAATACTAACATTTACCAAATTATTTTCCATACAGTTTAATGGAAAATACTATGTTCACAATGAAAGACTACATCATAGTCGTCACATGTGCAATAAAACTAAGAATTTATTCCTTTTTAAAAATTTGTACGGCACCCATCTCTCTATCCAAAGTGATTCTGGGTGACTTTATTATTATTAAATAATAGAATTATTCAGTCTTATTCTTAAATATTGGAAAATATTTTTAGATTGATCCAGGAATGATAAGATAACCAATTAATTGTTTATGTCATTGCTAAATTATTTTTTTTAAAAATAAGTACTAGTTTACCTAAAGTTGCAGCTCTTCTTCCTTTCTCCTGAGCCAATTTACGGATTTGTTGTTTCAGAGTAACTCTTTCTTCTTCTAATCTTTCAATCTGCATTGAATTTAAGTGGCGTTATTTCTCTTTGTGCCTTAATTTTTATCAAAAGTATTAAGTAAAAATTATTACTTGCCTCTTTCAGCAGGACTTGATTTTCAGCCTTGTATTGTTGTTGTTTTAATGCTTTGCTATTTTTCAGTTCAGTTAAATCAATCATTGTTTTTGGATCAAGCCCTAAAATGAAATAGCTCATGCATTAGAGATTATCTGTAGATTTAATTATGTAATTGCTGGACTGGATGATATGGAGCATTGAGGGAGAGTATCTCTTCCCTCATAGCATCTTGTTGACACTTTTTATATGTTTCTTAGTTAAGTATCTCTACTGAGCATAAACCTCAGACATTGTATTCATTTTCTTTGTCCTCCAATATTCATTTCTAAATTCAGTTGTTGAAAATGCAGATTCTTACTAAACCTGGCAAAAACAAACAAGTCAACCCTTTGATAATAGTAGCAGCATTGGGCTAATTCTTTTAGACTTACCTATTTACTATTAGGTTCTTGGTTTTATATGAGTTGGTAGTGCATTAATAATGTTACTTAGTTTGGTAACAAAACACCTGCAAGAAAATCACAAATTTGGACAGCACCAAAGACCCAGCAGTTAAACCCTGGACTACAAATATTCTCTTAGTATTTCCATGTATTTGTTCTCTATGCAGAAAAGGAAAACAATCTTAATTGTTAGTAAGTATATCTGTGCATACGTGTGTGTGTGTGTGTGTGTGTGTGTGTATACATCCATACCCCACACATATACATAAACACATATTGGGGTGGAATATAATCTGGATTTACAGCAAGTGACAGCAAAATTTAGATAGTTTGGTTGAGAGAAAGAAGGTTGGGATAGCTCCTCCATAGAACTTCTGAATATATATTTTAATGATGTAAGTAATTATTTATTGGATTTTTATCTATAGGTGAGGAACAATAAAGGAAATTACTTAGAAGTAACTCCCTGTTGTCTTTCTTGGTTTTGAGGGCCACATACTTAGACACACATAAACTAAAACACCCATGACTGTTGGTTCTTTTTCAGAGATATTTCCTTATCTTAACAAAGAAAACAGTGTGACCATGTACGGGCAAAATATCAGTGGGAGACAAATCCAACTGACCTAGTTAACATAGTGCTCCTTAATATTAACAGCTTAATATGTAAACTTAATAAAATGAAAATAAAGACCAAAATCCAAAGGGAAAAAAATCCCTCCATATGGTGAAAGAATTTCTCACTTTTCGTTCCTCTCCCAATTCCTACCATGCTGCAGATGTATCCACAATGGTTTATCTAATAACACTGCCAATGTTAGTAAAAGTGTTGTTCTGCTAAGCACATTCTCATTGTCCTTAAAACCCAGACCAAAATTTAGAATTGCTTTCATCTGCCATTCTCTCTACAAAGAATCAGAAGACTTATTGCTCAAATTTACATACGAAGAAATTAACACTTCTACTTAAGACAGCTAAAAAACACCCTGAAAAAAAAACAAAATAGTGAAGACATGCTAAATACATTATTTAAATACGTTATCTAATAAATCTTATATGGTCATACCTAACTTTTCCCGAAGATCTTCATTTTCATCAAGAAGATCATTGATTTTAAATTCAAGTTTATTAACTTCTTTAATTAATGTTTCAATTTCATTATTTCTTATTTTGAGTTGCTTTTTTAAACCTTTTATTTCAGCAACAGCATCTTCCAGGCCATATATTCCCTTGAAAAAGAAAAGATCAGAAAATAGTTTAATATTATCAATATCAAAATATATATAAAACATATAATAAAATATATGCGAAACTGGAATGACCTTAAGTCCATTATCTTTCAAACTCAGTTTTAGCATATTTTTCAGCCAGCAAATAAAATATGGAAGATATGGAGATATAAAGAGAAAACTTCTAGGACAAAGACTCTTCCTTTGCCTGCTTATTTGCACATTAATTAAATGCAAACATAACCAAGTAAAAATAGATGAATGTAGATTGTGTATGTGGATGACTGTAAGAGAAGGGATGGTATGCAAGTTGTGACTGCATGAATAGTATAATAAGATGAGTGAACTGATTAGCATGTGCAAGAATAATAAACAATGGGTGCAGAAAATACACAAAAAAGAGAGAGAACAGCATAAGAAATTATGTTCCTGAACTTTTGATTCTAGCCCAATACTTCCTCAGCTCCTGTCCCATCAGTTGCTGTTATACATTTCCCCCTACTGGTGAGGGTACACCTCTCTCAGCTTTAAGAAAACTGACTGCTTCTGCATGGAAGATATTTTCTCCAATAGAAAGACATACTGTTTCATAATCTTTCATTCGCTTCAGAGTTTCAATAAGTTCTTTGTCCTTTTCTCTTGCATCTGCTTCTGCAAGTTCTGCTGTCCTTTCACTATCCTTGATTTTCCCTTCCAGCATCTGTAACTTTCCTTGCATTTCTCCAATACGATCTTGTTGAGTAATCGATAGCCCGCCTGAAATAAAAATGTCTACTTAGTCAATATTGCTATAGAAATGAAAGGAAAAACATATATTCAATATGTGACATTAAAAGTAAATATATAGTGGAAAATTAACAATCAGTAAATTCTTTTTTTAAAAAAAAGATCAGTTTCCCCTCCACTGTAAAAAATTTAATCCAAGGGAATTAGGAACATAAAATCCAAGCTTACAAATAAAATAAAGTAGCAACAGTTCCTGAAAAACTTTGATACATAGCCAGTAAAGTCTTTCAATGGAAAGTTGAAAATATCTTATTAATGATATCTATTTACTTGTGAAACAAGAGAGTGAGTAAATTATCTTGAAATATGTCCCTAAATGCATTATTAGGGTATATACTCTGAAAGAAATTATCCTTCCTTCTGAACAAATTCAAAATCCCACCTAATATTACTCATAGTTAAGTGTCAGAACAAAAACTGATTAACTTTCTTAACATTGAAGGCTATAATCAAACCCTGATTGTAAATTCAATCAACACTTTATTATTTATTGTTTACCTATTGACATTAGTACAGAAACACTTTCAAATATTTACTTTTATCTTTCAGGAGTTCTCTTTTCAAATCCTCAATGATCAATACATTTTTCTCCATCTCCTTTGTATACTGTTCAATCTGTTCAGTGAGCAATTTGATCTGACTGTCTCTTTCTTGCACACCCTAAAAAGAGTTTTTTACTTAATAAATAATACATGTAACATGATCTTAAACTACACCAAAATGATGAACAGAAAGACAAAAGTACTTACAACACAGAGTTCAGATATTATCTAGAAGGATAAGCAAAGGGAGCAAAAAAGTAAAGCAGAGAAATAAAAATAAAATAAACAGCTTATAACTTTATGACAATGTCAGCTAAATTAATCACAGCTAAATGCTATGATCTCAAATGATTTCATTTTCTTCTAAATAAACATGAGGTACATATACCTATTTCAGTTTATCATAAATTCGGGATAAACAAATGCATTACTTATACATGATGGCTACCATGAGTTCCCGTTTAGGTAAGAAGTTAAGACTGCTTCAGGGAGAAAAGCTGGCATAAGATTGAGGGGGAGAGGGCAAGAGTTGGGAACATATCATTAAAAGAGTCAGAAAAGAACAACCAAATAATCTTTGTTGAGGCCAATTAAACTGCTCCCCCTAGTTCTCCTTATTCAAAAAGGAATTATGCAATGCTCCATTCTCCTATCCCATTCCATCTCAAAATTTTAACATGTACTGCATTAAGGAAGCAATTAACTTACAAAATGCATAATGACTTCCTCACCAAACATTTCTGTTCCCTTCAGCTTCACCTTCAAATGAACTATGTTAACAAATTTTTAAAACTCACATAGCACATTTTATGAAAAAAAATGATTAAAAGATAATGAATGTAGGGGTAATATATTCAAAATGCTGCATAAATACATTAAATACAATAAATACAATAAATTCTCTAAAATAGGTTTCTAGATATGGCCATACAAATGTGGGTTGTGATGATAATTATAACATTATGTTTTCTACTAATGTGCATATTTATTTGACATACAAATGTGTGGATACCTGCTGGAGAGCAAGAACACTGCTCTTGTCAGAATCCATCTGGGCCATTTTCAGCTTCTCTTTCAGAGTCAACAACATTTCCTGATATTCAATTATTTCATCATCTTTGGAAGCCAAAATTCTCTGCAAGATGAAGGGAAACAAAAAAAACTCCTTAATTATGACAAAACACAAAACAAATTGCTAAAACACAGCTAATGTTAGTTGTGAAATACCTTCCATTCCTCCACTTTTTCATTTACAGCTGCCATAAGTGGGTCATCTTCTTCATTCTTTGTTTTAAGTTGCTCTGTCAGCTCATGCACCTGCATTGAGATACAATTCATAATATAAGCTATTGACAGACTAATTATCATGGGAATTTTCAGTATACATAATTGAAAACTAGCTGCTTTCTTACAATTTATATGTAAAAGATACTGATATCTTTTTCAATGGATAAGGCCACAAGTGTATTGCAAATGGACTTCACATTTGGTACTATTTAGCACTCCTACAATCAACACTACTAACTTAATCCTTTATACTTTAATTTTAATGCTTTGTGTATCTGCTTCCAAGTATCAAGGTGCCTTATACCTGTAGTCTATATTGCTCTTTTTCCTTTCTTAGCTGGTCCATAGCAATATCAGACTGTTGCACTATAAATTTCATTTTATTGTATTCATCAGTCATATTCTCCATTTCTTGCACAGATTCTTCTAAATTCTTCCTCATTTCCTGGTTTTGTGCTTCTAACTTTTCATTAGCTTCTGTCAAATTCTGCAAATGTGAGAGACATATTTCCATGAAATTTATGTTTTTATATAAGAAGCAATTCTTAAATTGATCAAGCTATATTAAATTGTTCCCTAAGAAAGTCTAGAAGATAAGAATACGTCAATAAGTTTGATCATCAGCACAGTTCTTAAATGCAGGGACTTCCAACCACAAAACAAATCATTAAAATTAGTTCATGAAACAACATATGGGTTTTAGCATGTTTTAGGGCACCTGAAAAAATGTATGCTCACTAGCATGGTGGGCTGACATGCTATGTCTAATTAACAACCAAGCCTTTCATTTTATATTAAACTTTCTTCTAAGTTGCCCCATCACTAGTTTTATTTTGATTGAACTAAATTGGCAGAACTTTTCCTACTAGATTTGGTCATGATTTATGCTACTGACTCCCTTGAAGATATTCACACCCCTTTATTCCCCTTACAGATATTTCACTACTCTTTATAAAAAACAAACAAACCGGTAAGTCATATAAATGTATACAAGCACAGACATACACACACACAAGCACACAAAATCTAAATTTCCATCTCACCAATTTGAACTATAAAATATTTTTTCTAACATTAAATTCTGCATGGAATACAATATTTATATGTGTAAATGAATAATGGATTAATTGGTAGTCATTAGCTTACTATTCCAAGCAGCAGAAAAAATACGACAAATCTTTTGAACTTAATATAAAATTTCCTTGTTCGTATTCTTAGACAAAACCCAAAATCAAGAACCCAAAATAAACCAGTAAGATCTGCACTTCTTTAGAGTTAGGTCTGACCATTTTGTTTTATTGAGCAACTCTTTTAAATTTACCTGAATTTCATCTAGGTATTGAACAAGCTCAAAATTCTTTTTAGATAACTGTGACCTGTAATCTGATTCTTCTCCTCTTCTTGAGAGAAGTGTCTCCTTTTGTGTTTCTAATTGTCTCTGATAGTCAATAACATCCTGACGAAGCTGCTCATTCTGCAGAAAAAGAGATAATTAAAATATGAAACTGCTGAAGATAAGGAATTAATACTTTCTGAAACTGAGAAATATGCTAGTAGATCTAAGGGAACTAGAAGTAATAAACCAAGAGAGATTTCATTTCATTGGATATATTCATAATACACTGAACAAAGAAACTAACACTAACCCTCACCTTTTTCTTCATTCTTGTTTTCTTTAAAAAAAAAAAAGGAATAGAACAAGAAAAAAGAGGGAAATTTAAGAGGTCAAACTTAGCAGGCAAAAGAGAAAAACATAAAAGAAAGAAGTAATACAGCATTATCTTACCAAGCAAGCACATTAAGAACTTAACATTATATGTCTTTATGATGAAGAAAATCCATAAACTGAAACAGAAATTACCTAGACTGAAAGAATACAGTGGAACCTCGGGTTGCAACCGTAATCCATTCCCAGACTCTGGTCGTGACCCGATTTGGTCATGTCCAGAAGCACAACCGACTGCATATGCGCACAGTTTTAAAAAATGGCACTGAAGGAGAAATCGGTGCGGAAAGGGAATCTTTCAGCCCCGATTTTGTTTGCCACCTGATTTTTAAATCGTAACCCAATTCAAAAATCGGGTGGAATTTTTGTTCGCCACCTGATTTGGTCATTGTAGGTTCCCCTGTAATCCTGTCATTGCAGAAGATTTTAAACATTTGTTGACTGAATTAAACTAACGTATTTTTCAGAGTATAATACGTACTTTTTCCACACCCAAAAGTGGGTGGAAATGTTTGTGCATCTTATATAGCGAATATTGCCGAAGCTCCACCCAACCGCTGGCCCCCACCCTTTGGCCTCTGCCTCCCAGCAATTTGCCTCCTTGCAGCAAACAGTAAACAGCCTGGTTAGCTTCAGCATAGCCTGATTAGCACAAGCAGCTGATTGTCAGTTGGATCGGCCTCCCAACTATCAGCTGTTTCAGGCTGCAGGGATTGCCATTGCTGCTTCCGTGCGCCCCATTTTTAGCCTCCGCAAGCCCCATTTTCCTCCTGTTCCAATCCCTGCCGCCCAAAAATGGGGTGCGCAGAGGCCGAAAACAGGCTGTGCAGAGGCTGAAAACGGAATGCGGAGGCTGATAATGGGGCGCATGGAGACGGCAATAGGCTATGGCAATCCCTGCAGCCTGAAACAGCTGATCGTAAGGAGACTGATCCAATCAGCTGCTTGTGCTAATCAGGCTGTGCGGAACTGACCAGGCTGTTTGCTGTTTGCTGTAAGGAGGCAAATTGCTGGGAGGCAGAGGCAGGCGCAGATTTTTTTTCTTGTTTTCCTCCCCAAAAGCTAGGTGCGTCTTATATTTCGGAGTGTCTTATGCTATGAAAAATATGGTAAATTAAATGGTCTTTCTTCTAAGAAATTGGAAATCCTTAGTTCTGTACATGGCACAGATAAGGAAAGATGGAAATAAGGAAGCATAAAAGCAATGGTAAATCAAATGTACAAAGCTGTAACAAATAAGTAGGCACAAGGTGCAAAAAATTACTTAGCGTCAAATTGTTATACAGGCATACCAACCTCTCTTCTTAATTTGCTATTTTCATTTTCTGTTTCTTCATTTCGAAGAGTAATCTGGAATGACAAATTGGTTAGCTGAAACTATATATTATGATCCTAATATAAGACATAAGTCTCTTTCTAGGAATATTGTGATTATTCCTATTTGCAAAACCTACATATAAAAATAATTACCTGAAAATTTAAAAAAAAACTCTATTTCAATCCAAAAATTTGTTTAACCAGTTTTCTACTAAAACTATATAATGCTGCATTTTCTCAGAAGTACTCAGTAACATAATTTACCAATTCCAAAATTTAATGCAGTCAATCTGTAGTCTTATGTAGGGAATAAACTCTATTTAGTTACACAGACATACATATGTAATTACTGCTTCTTATAATTCACTAAAAAACAAGATATTAATTTGTTAAAAGAAACATAGGAACTATTGAAAATAATTAATTTGAGAGCATCTCTTTCCCTTCACTATACATTTTAAGATTGTTTCTTATAATTTTACAATTTTGAAACAGTTCCAGTGTTTCATTTTAAAAAATCCACCACATTATTTATGATCAGTGTATTTTTCAAATCAAATGTATAAATAATATTTAGTTTTACCAATTACAGGAAGAATTTCAGATGAAAAAAAAATATTCATTTATCTGTGAGTAAATTTCTTTTGACTCAATTGGCCCTTCTTTTGTATATATAATTTCATTACACAACTTTAGTTTTCCTACATTTATAGTGTCTATCACTACTATTATGTTGATATAAATTTACATTATTTTTAAAAATCTTGCATTGTTAGGTCTTCTTTTACAATTTCTATTACTATTCTCAACATTAATTTGTTCGGAACAAGTTTTTACTCTTTACAGAGATCAATGTAATTTACCTGTTCATTAACTTTCTTCTCTTTGTCTAGGTCCTTTTCCATGTCTGCTAATTCTCTGTCTTTTTGTGACAACTGTTTTTCTAACTGGCGGATTTCATCACGCAGAAATCGAGTATCACGGCTTCCAGTGGATCGCTGTGCTATCTTAGCAAATATTAAAATAAAATTAGTTATATATATTTCATTATATTAAGGTAAATAAAAAGTGTTTATTCTAAACAATAATAAAACTCATGGAATGTTTTGAAATATAGTAAATATGCAACTAAACAATGTAAGATTAGATTTAGTTATTTATTCTAAGGGACCATTGTCTTGGAATCTAAATTAAATTTAGACTGACTATACTGAAAAATAACCACTAAATTATCAAACATTGAATTAATTATTTCTATTGCAGCAAAAATCAAACTCCCAACTATTAAAATAGTATTTACTTTATGATTCAATATATTCTTTGCAAGTATACTTTTTATTATATTTAATAAATATCCAAAATCTGATTTCTCAATTAATAATTAATGCAAGGAAGTTTTCAAAAACATATAGTAGGATCCTACTTTTTATATTGTCCATATTTAAAATATTAGGCAAATTGAACAGTTGCAGGATTTAAAATTGCCAATTATAAAATATAAAAACCAAGTTTCACAACATGCTGTAGCTTAGATCAGGGGTCTACCTTGGCAACTTTTAGCCTGGAGGACTTCAATACCCAGAATTCCCCAGCCAGCTGGGGGGGAATTCTGGAAGTTGAAGTCCTCCAGGCTTAAAATTGCCAAGTTTGGAGACCCCTGGCCTAGAAGATTCAGTGCCATACAAATTAGACAGATAATTAGACTCATAAAGCTATCTGAAGCTGATATTTTATCTCAAAAATAATAATATTCAATCTTTACATTAGGTGAAATTTAAACATACCTCTAATTCTTTTTCTAGCTTCATCACCTTAGTTTTTAATTGATTTTCTGTTTTCATAAAAAAGGACAAAGTTATCAAAATATAATGAGCAAAATACTAAAATAAGACATGGAATAAAACTGATCATTCTTTATTCGTATCAAAAACAGCTCCTTCTCGGGAAAAAAAATAATTGTAAAGTATACCTATGTATAGTATACATTACATATAGGAATACCATGTTTCATCATTGAACCTTGCATATACCATTTTTAATACTTATCTATTCTTTCAAAGAATTAAAAATGAGTGAGCTCAATTGATCATCAACATCTTTCAATTCATTTTAAAGGAACTTTTTCTTCATTTTATAAACTAAAAATTTAATTCACTTTAAGTTGAAATTGTGTGATGCTTTGGGCCCAGCTTTAGAAGTTGGATCCCATTAGTCATCATATGTATGTTTTCAATGTTTCCATATTTGACTGAGAATAACACAATAAATGAAACATATTTCTACTAAAATTAACTATAATGAGGAATCTCACTATTCCAACTGAGTACAAGGTAACAGTTCAAAACTAGCAGCAAAGTAAAAGCAAAACAATGAAGACTATAATATCGAATTCTGAATTCTAAATAGGGTTTCTTCTCTATAGAACTAGAAATTCCATTCTATTGATACTTCTGTATTTTTCCCCAAAAGCGTCAAGATGTTTACAAGTTATGTATCTATAGAAATGTTACCAAATTTTGCTTGCTCTTCTCCAGCTTTTTCAACTTCTTCTAGAGCCAGTTCTACTTCTTGGTTTTTCATCTATTAGAAAAAATAATAATCAGGACTGCAGAAAAAACAATTACTACCCACCTGCCTTCAATCGAGGACCTGTATATTGCACAAGTCAAAAAGAGGGCTGTGAAAATATTTACAGACCTCTCACCTCCCAGACATAAACTGTTTCAACTCCTTCCCTCAAAATGACGCTATAGAGAACTGCACACCAGAACAACTAGACATAAGGACGCCATCACTCTGGTAAACAAGTAATTCCCTCAATACTATCCAACTATTTACAAAGTCTGCACTACTATTACTGTTAATCTTCTCATCACTTCTTATCACCCATCCCCTCCCACTTGTGACTGTATGACTGTAACTTTGTCGCTTGTATAAATCTTACGATTTATATTGACTGTTTCTTACTATGATTTGATTGCTTATTGTACCCTATGACTATCATTAAGTGTTGTACCTTATGATTCTTGACTCTTGATGAATGTATCTTTTCTTTTATGTATACTGAGAATATTTGCACCAAGACAAATTCCTTATGTATCCAACTACACTTGGCCAATAAAGAATTCTATTTTATTCTATTCTATTCTATTCTATAATACAGCTGTGTGAAAAAGTCCTGCACGCTTTACGGTTTATGACATTTTTTGGATAGGCCATTGATTTTATGATGTTTTATGCTATTTGCTATGAAAATATTGTTATATTTAAATAAACACTGGTGGTTTTTAAGTGAAAATCATAAGCTTTTTGCAATTTGGTGCTGTTTGGATGGGGATTATGAATTTCCTTGCATGCTTACAATGCATGCTTACAATGACTATGAAAACAGATTAACTAATGCATACCCAGTGGCATATGTGTTGCAATTACTAAGGCCGGTGCTAGTGTTTTGTTAACATTTTTATTGTTTGTGGCCCTGAAATGGACCGTTTAGTTAACAAAATACTAGCTTCGGCCTTAATAATTGCAACACATGTGCCATTGGGTATGCACCAATTAATCTGTTTCCATAGTCATTGTAAGCATGCAAGAAAATTCACACTCTCCATCCAAACAGCACCAAATTGCAAAAAGCGTACTTAAAAACCACCAGTATTTATTTAAATATAACAATATTGTCATAGTAGTTAGCATAAAATATCATAAAACCAATGGCACATGTGTTGCATAAATGTCCATAAATGTCATAAAGCGTAAAGCATGCAGGAGTTTTTCACACAGCTGTAACTGCTGCAAACAAAATAAAATTTATATAGATTGAACATGTTTAAAATAAGATAGTTTATTACAGATAAACCCCTAATATCAACCATGAGATATTTTAGTCTCACAACATAAACATGCCAAAAATCTAAGAATAAGCTTTATGTAATTATACTTTTTCTTCTACAACAGAAAAAAGTTAAAAAAAAACCCTGAGAGCTATTTTTATTAATCATACAACTGTTATGATTATTATGGAAAAGTGTGTTTGTCCCATTTTCATCCTTTACCATAAAAAAAGACTGTACCTGAATTGGCAAAAGGCAATTTCCCCGCCGCCCATCTCTTCCTTTCTCAGGAAATCTTATGTCATTTGCCTTCTTCTCTACTTCTAGCCTCATAAATGTTTTTATATTACAGTATTTAAACATTTAACAAACCATGCTCATTTTTATTAATATCTATGGGTTAATTTTCTAAAGTGCTGCAAGACTATTGAATTGCATACTTTTTCAGAGGAAATCATGAGTTATTCCCAAAGCTCTGATACAACTGAGCCCTTGGTCACAGCTTGGGAAGAATGTGTAATGAAGGATCCAGACTGGATTGTGCCAATGGATTCTCTTTATGGATTCCACAATCTCCATACCCCAGTTTATATGGAAGCTCTAAGAGATAAAATGATGCAAGGGATGCCAAGAAGAGTTAAGTCTAAAAAGGCACAAGTGATAATCTTTATTAGGATTTATCTTGTTATTTTGTGTCTGCAGATACCCACCAGTGGCCTTGTTTCAGGTAACCAGTCTTTTCTGGTTTAATAAGAGTCTGGAGTGCCCCTGAAGGGCCACTGTGAGGGCTATTCAAAAATAAAGTTATTTAGATTATTCTAAGTTGGACTCCTGTTGGGCAGGTCCTATGGAAGCAAGTGAGGCACAATCTTGTTCCATTATGTGGGATGACTTTCCTAAGGAATTGCACAAGGTACTTGCAGCTGTGAGCTATACAGCATGCTCTTCCTGGCTAGTTAAGATGTTTGGGAGATGGGATATATTTGGATATAACCAGAAGTTAATACTGTTTACAAGAGGGGATGAGTTTGCCTGCCTTAAAGGAAGCAATAGGCTACCCAATTCTCAAAAAACCACCCTTGGATCTGACAGGGTTGAACAAATTTCATTCTATCTCCAATTTTAAATTTATTAGGGAAAGTTGTGGAAAGGCTAGGCACTCAGCTTCAAAGTATTATTGAAGAAAAGCAGATTATCAGGATCCTTTGAAGTTTGGATGTAGATCAGGTTATAATACAGAGTGTTGATCTCCACCTGGAAGATTCAACTACTCCAGGATGCCGTGGCACATATAGTTCTGGGCATTCCAAGGTCTGTCTATGTTAGATTATTGGGAAATGAGTTTATATTGACTGCCAGTCTCTTTCCAGGTAACAATTCAAAGTGCTAATTATCACATTTAAAGCCCTGAATGACACAGAGCCAAATTATCTATAAAACTACTGTTCCCTGTGGATATGTCCACCCCACCAGTCTTCTTTATTAAACAATATCATCTGGTGTGCCTTTGCTGCAACAACCATCTATCTTATAGAACAGCCTTTTCCCTGAGATCTGGAAGGTCCCTACCCTATTAGCTTTCTGGAGGACCATGAAGATCTAGCTCTTCCCTCAAAAGCTGGGTGCGGATAGAAGATGAGCCCAGAATATGAGTAATTTAGTACAGGATTACTGTGATCTTGGCAAGGGATGTATTTTGGGGGGAGGGAAGCATTTTTCCTCTATTCATAGTAGTTTGATTGCTAGACACTTAAGATTATATTGTATATAAGTAAATAAAGTATTATAATAAATGTTTATAAAGATGCTATTTAGAAATTTTAACGATATATCAGTACTGACCTTCATTAGTGATTGAGAAATTTTAAAAAGTTGAATTAAATGTGCAGGAGTCTCATCTTTCAAAGCATTACCATCAACCTAAAACATATAAAATGTAAGTATATAGAAGTACACATTAAAATACCTTTAATTACTGATATATTGAATACATCATGCAAAATACCTTGGCCACAGTCTCAAGCAAACTGTCTGCTAGTTCCTCTTGATGAGGCAAACCATCAGGATCTACTCTCATAATTTTCTTCCATTCCAAAATAGGTGCCATCCTGAATATTCATTTATTTCTGTTAAAAAAAAAACTAGTGAATTGAAAAGGTTACATTTACCAGAAATATTTAGTATAGCAATTTGTAGTATTTTTATTTAGTAAGCCATTATATCTAAGAACAGTACTTATTTTCCTCATTAACAATTATGTAAGGCAGGTTAGACTGAGTGGTTATTGGTCCATAGGCATTCACTAAGCTTCCATTAATCAAGGGTGGAATAGAGCCTCATCTCTTAACTATCATAATGGCTCTCAAATGAAATACAAGAAATCAAACAAATATTTTAAGATTAAAAGCCAATTTTTTAATGTATGCACTCAAAACATTTATTTCCATGTATCCTCAACATACTCACTTAGGAATTCTGTAAGATGAGATGGGGGCAACTGTAAAAATTAATAAGAAAATCTGTAAAACAACTTTTAAGTTTGAAAATGATCCAATTTCAATTTTTTTATGCATTCTACTCATTGAACTTGATATTATGTTAAGGGGTTCCCTTACCATTTCCTTTTTTAATTGTTTTTAATTTTTATATTAATAAAAGATTTGATACCGTAAGTTTGGGGTAGACTGTGAATGAATGGAAGCGATAACTACTATGTCTGAAGTACCATTTCAAAACAATTATCCTTAATATTTTGAAATTCTCTTGTTGGGAAGGCCAGTTTCAAAAATTTCATTGCACAAATTGATTCTATATCTCTACCTATGAAAATATAGATAACTAGGACTGCTAATCTATCTAAACTAGTACTATTAAATTCAATTAGATTTCTAAGAAACTGTGCATAAAATTATAACCATATAGATTATTTTCAGTTTTGTGACATGCTTAAACCTGTTAACCTTGCACAGTGTAAGGCTTTGAAATTACAGTGCCATTTTGAGACAAACCAATATGTGTTACATAACAGTTAAATATAAATCAATTTCTTAGTTCACATTTTAAGTGCTCTACTTTTTGAGGTATAGACAGTAGTGCACTGGTCAACAAGCAATTGTAACCCTCAGCACAAGAAACATTCTATAGCTCTAAGTCATTAATTTATAATTTCTGTTGGAATATTCCATTCAACTTCCTCCCTCCCACTTTCTCCTGTTTTCATTTTTTTTCTTCATATCAGTAAGCATTCCATAATTGAATGCATAAGTGAATACATGAGTGAATGAGTAAATAGAGAAACTCCTCTTATATTAAACAGCTTTGCTTTTCTACAAGGTTTTACAATGTGTGGGATCTATTTATAGTTTTCTCAAGCATATCAATGATGAAAATGGAATATTTTGGTTTAGTGGGTTTTTTTTCAAATTAACACACTATTAGTGCTTTTTTTTGTTTCATTTACTTTCAACTGGGTATCACAACACTTGGAGGAAAAAACAGGTTTTAATGGTTTTCCAGAAGATTAAGAGGATGGAAGTCTGCCAGATCTCTAGGGGAAGAGAGAGGACAGGATCGCTATGGAAAAGGCACACCTCCTAGATCCCAGAAGTGATACTTCAATATGAGCTCATTATTATATATTGTGTCTTACCAGAGAATCACTATACAGTTAATTTCACATAGATTACATAAGGTCTGAGACAAACTTCAATTCCACCAGATTTATGGAATAAACCTAGCAGCATGGTTTTAATACTATATACTATATAAGAAAAAAAATACTTTGAGCTTTTCAAGTACTATTCTGTGGGATTCAAAAAATCAGTTTTTTGATCCTGGGAAGTAAGATCCAAGTTTTTGTTCAAGGGGAATTTTTCTTCTTCCTTTTCACCTTATAATTCTTCATTTCCTGAGTTAAAGCTTATCAATTTAGAGAGTTTTCACACACTGAACTGAATCATAGTTAGTGTAGCTGGTAGCCAAGGACATAGAGTGGAAAGTTGAAGGTTTCAAACCCCTCTCCCAGAGGCTCTGTAAGCATTCACATTGTGATTCTCTCTCCTACTGTGAGGTATCAGTTTGGTTGTACTTGCTGATATAACTATCCTTCAAGAGGCATCTCACCTGACAATGCTGATATGAGAAAGATACAGCATTCAAACCCCTTCATGGCATTTAAAATGTAAAAATGAAAAAAGTAAATTTAAATAGTGCATACAACATTTAAATTATTTTCTATCTACAAGACAGACTGTTTTTTATTTAAAACATATTTTGTAAAATATCCAATAAAAGGAATTATGCCAAGTAATTTCAACAATGGTTTACCAAATAAATCACAATTAACATGCTAATAATGTAAATTGGTCTTTGAATCACAGCCTCTGGGTTCCCCTATTATGAATAGCAAGTACCAAACCAATTTCATACTTTTAAACTCAATCATAGTTTAAGAGACTCTGAAGAAGTCATTTCAGTAATTGAATCCTATTTATTGTTTAGTATGGGAATCCGATTTAAAGCATGCCAAACAGAGGTCTGTCCTCCAGCCTCTTCCTTAACACATTCAATGAAGGATGTTTCCTAACATTCAAAAAAATCTACCTTTCTATAAGTTTTAAGATCATTATTTGAGATGACAGCAAAGGAATGAATCAATATTTTCCATTTCACAGGATTATGAGTTTCAAAATTTCAAAGCCTGTTCCTGTTCAGCTATTTTTTATAAACAATGGAGAAGCTAAAATATTTTTTTCCATGTTATTTTATTTGCTGTTGCTCCACATGGCTTCCATCATTCCAAAAGATATCTTTTCTTCACAAATTGAAGTGTTTAATGTTTTGGTCCACTTTCTTTAAAGCACTATTTTTTCCTCTCCTTTTTCATCAAACCATGTAACCCCAACACTTGTGCAAGAAGGCAAGCAGGAAAACATATCATACTAGCAAGATCTGGTATTCTTCTTTTGGAGATGCTGCCATTCAATGCTTCTCTCTCTCCCAAGAACCTGGCTGGGCATTAAAGGGGGAGAGTGGGTCAAAACGTTTTGCTGCTTTAGGATTATCTATCCTAGGGGAGCTCAAATACTTTGGCCACCTAATGAGAAGGACTCACTGGTTATGATACAACTAGGAATAGTACAGCACTATGTATTTAAGACACTATATTGTATGACTATGAGAACAATAGGTATAACCAGAGTGTATACTATGATGTATATTTGATATAGCCAGTATACTGTCGTTGCAAAATTGGAATTGTGATGAATAATAACAAAAATGTAAATAAAAATATATATTTAAAAACGGGGAGAGAGAGAAAAGGACTTACTGGAGAAGAGCCTAATGCTGGGAGTGATTGAGGGCAAAAGAAGAAGGGGATGGCAGAGAAGGAGGTGACTGGATTGAGTCACTGAAGCTCTGAGCTTATGGACTCCGGGGGATGGTAGAGGACAGGAAGGCCTGGAGAAACATTGTCCATGGGGTCACGATGGGTCGAACACGACTTTGCAACTAACAATGATGCTAGGGGAGAGAGAGCCTATTATGCCGAAGGCATTGGGGATTAGTGACTGTTTCACCAGAGGCAGAATATATGCAGACTGTTGTTTCACATGTACAGTAGTCCTCAACTTACAACCAAAATTGACCCCAAAAAATTCTGTTGTTAAGTGAGACATTTAAGTGAATTTTGCCCCATTTTATGAACTTTCTTGCCACAATTATTAAAGCGAATCACTGCAACTGAGAAGTTGGTAACATGGTTATTAAATGAATCTGGTTTCCCCATTGATTTTAATTGTCAAAAGGTTGCAAAAGAGAACCTTGGAAAAGAGCACCGGTCGTAATAAGTATGAACCATTTGCCAAGCATCTGAATTTAGATCACGGGGATGCTGCAAAGATTGTAAGTGTGAGAAATGGTCATAAGTTGGGGGGTTTTTTTAGCGCCCGTTGTAACTTGGAACCGTCACTAGATGAACTGTGGTAAATCGAGGACCACCTATATTTGGACAGCAGGGAACATTTCGTGTATCTAACGGAGCGAATTGTAATCCTGCAAAGCTTTATTTCACCTAAGGACTGGACGACGTAAACCGCACGTTATTAGGCATACAAAGAAGCATCTTATCTCGACTGCGAAGGCCTCTTCCCCAAAGATTTAGTATCCCAAAGGATGAGAAAGACTCAGTCAGACCGCGAAGGATGCCAGGCATAATCATCCCTGCGTCCATTCGGTCCTCCTTCCCTCAACCCCGACTAGAAACGGGAACCGGTCCCCTTCTCTCCCCGGTGCCCGCGCCGCCCCTTGCTGGCTCGCTTACTTTCCACCGCCTCTCCTCCCACCTTCAGCCTCTTTCCTTTGTCTTCCCTCGCTGGCTTCCGCAGTCGTTTAAGGTGGGGACGGTCGCTGCTAAGCAACGCGATCAAACAACCCTCGCCCACATTCAGAAGAGCCCGGATATGCTTCCACTTGCATGAGCGCCCGGTCAAAACTCCCGCGGGACTACCATGCCCAGAGGGCAGTCCGCGAAGAAAACTCCGAGTCCCAAAATGCTTTGCTCGACGAACCGTTGACAAACGCTCCGAGTTCAGACAAGCACTACTACCTAGAGCGGGTAAAAAACGAATTCCAAGGCAATAAAGAGATGCGCGCTCCTTGGGGAATGGAGTTGACGGGACCCTCGCGCAAACTGGACAGGAAAAAAGCGCGGACAGCTCGACATTGAGGAGCGAACTACTTCCCTTTCCAGGGAAAGCGTCGTAGAAAAAAAAACTACACGCCCCAGTCAGCCCAACACCGACCTGGAGACAATCTCTTTTCGATATCCGCCGCTTGGAATGCTGGGAGGAGGAAGGTGGGGGAGCGGCCGAAAGCCTCGACGAGCGCTCTACTGGGAACAGAGAATGAATCTCTGCGCATGCGTAATTGAGGAGGGAGTCTCCGGTTCGTTCATTCGTTCTGATTTAGAGTGGGGGGTTTCTTATGGCGAGTTAAGTCTGAAGCTGCTGCGGAGTAAGTCATGGCGAGGAAAGGGGTTCATCCACGGCAGTGCCAAGTAGAAGAGCCTTTGGCGTGAAACACACGGGGACAGAGTCTATCAGGATCTTTTAGGAAGCTGGGTAACTTAACGCGCGTGCAAATTTTCCGTGCAAAGGTAATGGGAAAAGAAAAAGGACGGGGAGGGCGGAGAAGGAAAACACCAAAACTAGTTCGTCAAATGTGAAGTTTAAGCCCGAGGGACGATTTTCTTTGATCTTTTGTAGGTTGTGTTCGGTTTCTCTTTAAGGTGAACGTATCCCCTCGCTTGCCTGTTATTATTTTCCAAAAAGGCTAGCGGGCTTCACACGTGACGTTTATAAAGACCTGAATTAGATACTGTAATGGTATCTTTATGGACTTGGCAGAATCTATACATGTATTCTACTTAAGAGTTATCTCGTTGCATAATTCATATGGGCCCAACTTCATATACTGTATAATGCAATACTGTTAGTGTTCACTTTGAGGGGCCAACGCTGGATACTGTTAATTAAAGCCCTTCTGAAATTGATCTGTCTGCTTCATTTATAGCGTACTTCTTTGGCAAAAGTATGACTTTAGCTAGGTTTGGAGCATGCTGTCTGCAAACTTTGTAAACGCTTATATTTTGTAAAGATTGTTTAAGCTTGTCATGGTATATTCATAATTATTTACCCAATTTAAAAGAGTATAAAGTATGAGGGTGCATAGTTCTTAATTTCACCTGGGTAATTTGGAAGTGGGATGAAGAAATACTTCTACATGTATTAATTACTTAATGACATAGGTAGTTGGGTATCCTGAAGTTTTAGCTTATATGGCTTTCTTCTCCCCCGCCCACACACACACACAGTCACACACACACACTTTATCTATCTTGGGCTCCTTATTTCATTCTGATATATTGGTCTTCATTGTTCTATCTTGCTACATTTTAAACAGTTTACTTTTTTTGGTAACATTGTTCTCTTTATTCATATTTATTCAGTTCTTTGCTTTTTTTATAAGCCTGGAAAATATCAAAGCTATAGTTATTAAGGCCTTGGCAAGTGATTGGACCTTGTTGATTTTGCTGTTAACTCAAAGAAACATCTAAAGAAGTTGAGGTCTGATTTGTATGTAAGTGGGAGATTCAGGAATGTAGGCTAGACTGCGAAATGGGGGAGATTCCGAAAGAAACTAATGTCTAACCATTTTCATTTGATGCCAAATGAGCTACCTGGAAATAATCAGAAATAAAATTCAACAGAAAGAAAAATTGGGGGGCTTTAGTGCAATGGTAAAGAGCCAGTTTGGTGTAATGGTTAAAGTACCAGGCTAGAAACCATTATCAACTCTAATCCCATTTTAGGTATGAAGTCAATTGGGTGACTTTCAGCTAATAATTCTCTTTCAGCTCGCAGAAGAAGACAAAAAATAGCGCCAAGAAAATTGTAGGGACTTGTACAGGCAATCACCAGGAGTCAACACTTACTTGAAGGCACAAAACCCAAAAGTGATTCATTATATCAGGGTGTCAAACTAACATCATCATGGCAGCATAAAGTGATATATTGGACGTTTTCCCCATTCACTAAACTGGGCGTGGGTGTGGCCAGAGTATGATGCATCCAGCCTGCGGGCCGGGAGTTTGACAGCCCTGCATTATATAGTCAGGATAAGGCATATGTTGCCTATGAAATCCTATTATTGCCATTGTCAACAACATTAGTTGGACCTAAACACTTGATTTCATATAGAAAAGCATCATGCTTATATAAATATTCTGGATACATCAGCCATTCATTTTTTGTCCTAAATGCCAATAAGCAAATTACAGCTGCCCCATCAGTACATTCTTTTAACAATCAGGCAGGTGGTTACATAGCTAATTGTGTGCATATGTAAATGTTGAAGCAATTAAAGCAATTTAGAACACCTAACAGTCAGTACAAAAATAATATTTCTCAGTTCCAGTACTACAGAGTTGGTTTTCTTGGGGGCAGAGGCTCTTTACAGCTGTGTAGAATATTCAAAATGCAGTTCAATTACTTTTGGTCTCTTCCCAAAGGCTTTCATTTCCCCAGTGGAATCTTTGAAAAAAATGCTTTACATGCCTCATTAAAGATTGTTTTGAAGTTTATTAGAATTTTTAAAAAGAGAAATGTCATTTGAAAAGACGGATTGGATATGGATATCTTCTTGGAACAAATATTGTAATCTGGCATGTATGCACATCACAGTCCTTGTGGATAACTTATTTCATTCTGCCAGACTCCCTGTCCTATCTGATTTTGTTTACTCTAAACAGAATTTCTAATGGTTAGAGTTCAAAAGCTTCTTATCAGCATAATCTTATGCAAATTATTGTTCCATAGAAATTCTAAAAAAATAAAACATATAGATGATAGTTGGCCAATGTTTTGCTCAGAAATCTTTACAGCTACCCAAAAACAAAGTTAAAATTAGTGTGATAATAAGCATCAGGGACAGAGGATAGTAAGATACTACCTCAGAAGATTACTACCTTACAGGTTGCTTTCAGATGTAGATCACTCTTTTGGTCTCACTGAAACAGGCATATTATAAGATTACATTCAACTATTTATTAAAATATAAGAATTTAATTGGCCATAATTTTATTTTAAATTGGGAATATTTTAAAATTACCATTTTCCTGAATTCTTCCCTTACTTGATTCACTTTTTTGCATAATCGCCATTTGCTGCATAGTTCTGGTAATGGTGCAATAGTTTCTTAAAGTCAGAGATGGTAGCGGAAATTTTGAGTAGTTCGGAGAACCGGTGGTAACCTTCCCCTGGAGTGGGGTGATAATGGAGATTTTACAGTATCCTTCCCCTGCCATGCCCACCAAGCCACACTCATCAAGTCATGCCATGCCCACCAAGCCATGCCCGCAGAAACAGTAGTAAAAAATTTTGAATCCTACCACTGCTTAAAGTCATCACAAAGAACTCCATACCTTGTCTTTTCAATCAGGTCCTGACAATTCTTTCCAGCTGTTCATTTGAATTAGATATCCACAAAGATATTCCTTTCACTTTGAAAATTAGTGGAAATCACATGGCACAGATTCTGAACTTTAGGTTAGTTAGAAGGGGTAAGATGTGAGGTCTAATTTTGCAATTACCTCTTGGTGGCTTGTGAGATATGAGGCCTAAGGTTATCATGTTGCAAAAAAATTATTTCTTGTGTTATACTTCCAAACTCCTCTTGTTTCAAAGTTTGAGTGTCATCCAGATAGTATTGTGAGGTTCAAGAAAATCCTTATAAATAATACCATCTGCATTCCAAGGAAACCGTATCCACGAGTTTTTCTGTCAAAGCGTCAGGTTTTTTTCTCCCTTGCTGGAAAAGTTTTATGACAGTGTTCCATGGACTGATGCTTCATGTCTTTGTCATAATGAAGTGCCTATGTTTTGTTGGCTGTCGCAAGGTTATGTAGAAATTCCTCACCTTCATTCTTGTATTTTGAAAGCAATTATTGACAAATTTCATTTCTGGAAGTGTTCATCTTTGTCATCAGCATACAGGGAATCCATCTAGCACAAATTTTCTAATATTGAACAACACATATTTTGTGAAATGCCAGGCTTGACAGCAATTTTCCTTTCCATGATCTACTGATTGTCCCCAGTCAGTTCATCAATGTTGCTCATATAAAACTTGTTGGTTGCTGTAAAAGGTTGCCCATTTGTTCTTGATCATGTATATTGTGTCTTCCTAGTTCACCATCTTTACACTTTTGAGAGCCCAGCTTTGCACAATATGTATACTAACAGTCATTGTCATAAATCTACATTATGCAGTAAATTTTAATTAGCTGTCAAAAATTCAATCACAATGCATTGCCTAAAGCACACTGACCAGTACTCACTGCAGGTTTAGTTTTAATGACAACACAAATTTTTCTCATAATCGTAAAGAAAAAAAATAGGAGCTGAAAAGCACATCAGTTGTCAGTGTTGTCATCTATTGGTGATTTATAAAATTGTAGACAATCTTCATTCATCCCTTGTGTGTCTTCCAGCAATTATAGTATACTCATCTTATTTTAGTGACTATATCTGATAGGTGAAGGATGGTAGCATATGCCCATTTAGATTTAATATCCTATTTGAGCATTCAGCAATATTGGATTACTTAAGGGAAATAGAAAGACATGGTTATATACCAGTTAAGCTTCAATTTAAGACTTCTGCCACTGAATATTTAGCTTTGCAATTGGGCTTATAAAAACAGACCTTCCTGACCCCTTTTTTCTCATCACAAATTTTATTATTAAATTTATATGTCACTCATTTCATGAATTCAAGTTACATTTCTGTAGAGAGATTCTTGTGGTATATAAAAGCAGAGGAGAAAGATCAGGAATGTCTAGAAGTTGGACAGGATCATGTAGAACAGGGGTTTCAAGGCCCACAGGGCAGATCCAGCCCATGATGTGGCTAGATCTGGCCTGGGGGGCTGCCCTGCCAACAGCGAAGGACCAGCCCCCAGAAGGAAGGAAGGAAGGAGAGAGACAGAGAAAGTAATTTTTTTGGGGGGGAGGCAGAAAAAGAAGCAGCATTCCTTGGCTGGGAATGCAGCAAAGGCAGAAAAGGAAAGTAAACCTCAGTCC
Source organism: Bungarus multicinctus (assembly GCA_023653725.1). Classification (NCBI taxonomy): domain Eukaryota; kingdom Metazoa; phylum Chordata; class Lepidosauria; order Squamata; family Elapidae; genus Bungarus; species Bungarus multicinctus. The sequence goes on from CM042848.1 coordinate 44,464,898, forward strand.
CCGCAAACCAAGTGCAGTTCCTGCCACTCGTGGGAAAGGATGGAAGAAAAAGGAGAGCCAAAAGCTAATCCTACAAGGCTGACATCTCTCTGCCTGGCGGTTGATCTCTCCCTCCTTTCTGGCCACACCCCCTCGGGGGGGCCTGAGGTCAACCATAACCCTGATGCAGCCTTCAATGAAATCAAGTTTGATGTAGAATGGGACAAGCAGGAATTACACTATTCTGGAATCTTGAGGAGCTGCAAAGAATGTAGAGTTCATCAGATATTTAAACAACACATCATGGTCTTAAGATGTACTTTAAGTCAGTATTCATATGCAATAAAATGTTTCTTCTTTACAGGCAGAAAATACTTTCAAGAACAGAATTGATCAATGAAACCTAAAAAAACTCAAAGCAATCAATTTCACTCACTTTAAGTTGTCTGAGTGAGCTTAGGCCAGTTGCTCTCTTGTCAGTCATCTCACAGGTTGTTGTGGTGAGGAAATAGGAGGAAGAGTATTAGGTATGTTTGCTTTCTTGAGTTATTTCTAAAAATAAAGGAAGTATAAAAAAAAAACTTCTAAAAATTTAAATTGCCTCTGTTTACTAAAGATGTATTGGAAAATCATTTGAAGATGAGCTAACAGGATGGGATTTAAATATGTTGGTCATCATGTTTATCTCATTTATTTGTTTATTTGTATCCTATCTTTATTATTTTTACACAGCAATGAACATATCCAACACACCATATTCCTGTTTTCCCCACAACAATAGCCATGTTGTTGGGCTGGACTGTCTCTACTTATGTATTTCAGAATTAATCTAAAGGAAATTACACAGAAATGTTACTTTTGGGCAGGAATTCATGGATAGTTTGATATTCAGGTAATCAAACAAGTTATAGTAGCATACAGAAAAATAAGTATATTTATTTGAGCATGTACTGTATACATGACTGTCTTTCTGGTTCATTGTGAATCAGTGAGAGTTGACAGGCCTATTCAATTCCTGTGCTCTGGCTACCCAGGAATGGGAAATCCAGTTGAGCACTAGCGTTTTCCTTTTCTCTTTGCTGCCATCTCATGAATATCTAGATATTTGCAGTGTGATAGTCCTACGTACCTAAATGGAATATTACAGTCCCATTACATGGGAGGAAACTAATTGTATTCTTTCATGCTACTGCATTGATAAAATTTGTGGGCAGAAGGAAAGATAAAACACTTTGAAAATTTAGAAGAGGATTTTATAATACCTTTATTTCTGCTTGGAAGCCACTTCTGAACTTTGTGCTTGAGGTAGAAAAAAATGAAACTTTGATTTTGGGTTGATCTGTTATTAAAATGGCTAGTTTATATTACTATGAAAAAGTAAAAAGTTGAGGGTAGATGTTAATGCCATATTTACTGCACCAAAGAAGTCGGAGGTCGGTGCCTTCTTTTTCCTTTTTCCGTTGCTTTCCCCCACTATTCACTTCCCTTTTTCCGTCCCTAATTTCCCTAATATTTACTTTCGTATTCTCTTTGTATGTCATATTGTAAATTAATAAAAAAACTATATTAAAAAATAGAAGAGGGTTTTATTTGTTATATGATTTGTATCCTGTCCCATTTAATAAACATTAGATTTTGACTTTTGAACGTTCATGTTACTCTTCTTAATAACCCTGCATGATTTCATTTTTCTGAATTCTGAAACTGTTTTGTTTCTTGACAGAAAAAAAATAAGTTCTTCTGCATGCATAATGGAAAATGGATCTTTTCTACTGCTTTCTATGAACAATTAAAATAAATTAAGCTGGGGAATTTTTTTCTGTTTTTCTTGAAATTTTTGACACCTTGGTAATTTATTAACTTCTACTATTTATACACACACACACACACACACACACCCCTGGAAGAGTAGAAGGTAAGGATATGCATACATACACACACACACATATACATACATACATACATACATACATACATACATACATACATACATACATACATACGAGACCTTCTACCCTTCCAAGTATATATGCTTACATTTTTCCTTTCCATTGCCCAGAGATATCCTATTCACATGCACAGTTATTCTCAGTGAATAACTATGCAAAGATAATAGTGAAGAGCAGGGGTGGGTTTCTACCTGTTCTGTCCACCTCTGTAGAACCAGTAGCTCTGAAGAGCAGCAGACATAGAACCGGTTCTATGTCTGCTGATGTTTTTGCTCACCTGCCCACCTGGGCTCTTACCTGACCTTTATTTCCTGATTTTTTTCAACTTCAGCTGCCGTGCAAGGCACAGCTGCAGTTTAAAAAGCAGGAAAAGAGAGGTTTTTGAAAGGCTGCTTCTCTGCACACAGCGTGCTGATGTCGATTTACAGACACGCCCCCAGCAGCGAGCAGGGAAGCACATTGTAAATCATTGAACCTCATAAATGACCGAACTGGTAGTTAACCCTGTCGGATCCTACCCCTGATGAAGAGTCTTACATAATTATTTGGATTGTATCTAAAAAGTGTGCACCAAGAAAAGCTCATTGTTTTAAGCCAAATTATATATATAAATTGAACCAAGTTGCTTCTATTGACTCTTATAAAATTCTTACTTTTCCCACTCAAAATGAAGAACAATTTATTTTTTTAACTTTTTGTGTTTTTGTGTTACGTAAGGTGATTTGGACCTTTTGGAAAAGACATTTAGAACTTTTTTCAGCTGGTCACTGTGAATCACATTTAGAATATGTCTGATAGTTCACTGGTTATATAGGAACGTGACTTGCTGCTAATCCATTATTGTCTACTATATCTGGCAATATTCTTATTGCTCAGAGAGATACTTTTTCCATGTCTTCCATTTCTTGGAAAAAGCAGACACTGAAAAAGTTTAAAAGACTTTCTCATACAAAGCATATACTTTGTCATGAACCACAGCCCATTCACGAAGCATTCTTTCTTTATAAGCAACATTCTTTGAAATCATGTCATTATTTTGTCATTTTTAAACAATGGTTGAAGCAATGGAGAGGTAGTAAAGTATTAGCTGATGGTGATAGATGTGATATTTTGGTGTGCACTTGAGATTTTTTTTCATGGAGAAATACAATGCTGCTATCCCCAATTTTCCCTGTCAAAGTAGCAGAAACTGCAAGGAATGATTATTTCATCACTTTATGCAGAGATAGGCAGAAAATATCTCCTAGGCTTAACAATAAGCTTTGCAGATAGTAGAAACAGTAAGAAAGCCATTCTTAGTATACCTAAGATTGTTTCACACTGAGCTTTTTTTTAAATTTAATTTTTATTACATTTTCCACCAATACAAATCATATTCACAGTTTTCACAGCAGTTAGACATCTACACATATTATTTTATAGTTTCTACAGTATTTTACACATATCAACCAATAACTGTTATCTCTATACTAAATTTATATATTTGTATATTTTACATATTTTCATATCTACACACCGTTCTTTTAAGGTCTCTTTTAGTTAGTCTTCATTTCTTGTTTCTTATCTCTATTTTCTAACCATTCATACCACTTATGCCAAATCGAGTAATAATCGGAATCCTACTTTTCTTTAATTTTTAGGGTAAGCATGTCCATTTCAGCACATTCTATAATTTTTTGTAGACTAAGTCTTCTGTTGGAATAACAGGTCTTTTCCACATTTGTGCATACGCTATCCTGGCTGCTGTTAATATATGTAAGATAATGTATTTTATCTTTTTTGGGTAGTGATCTTCAATTATTCTCAATAAGAAGAGTTCTGGTTTGAGTTCAATTTTATATCCTATAATTTCCTGTATCCAACCTTTAATTTGAGTCCAATAAGTCCTGGTCTCGGAGCATAACCATATGTGGTAAAGGTACCATCAGCTTGCTGACATTTCCAACATTTGGGACTAGTATTTGGGTATATTTTGACCAATCTTGCCGGGGCTAAGTGCCACCGGTAAAACACTTTGTATAGGTTTTCTTTATATGCCGAAGCTATTGTTAACTTAGAATTTGTGTTCCATAATTTTTCCCATTCTTCTAAATCTATGTTGTATCCAAAATTCCACACCCTTACTATCATGGTGCTCTTCACAATTTCTTCTTCCATTTTAAAGTCTAATAAGTATCTATACGTTTTGGATATAAATTTTTATTCTGGTTCAATTAGAATTTTATCTAGTTGATTTTGCCCTTTGTCAAATCCAAATTCTTCTAAATCTTTTTTATATCTATTTTGAATTTGTAGGTATGGCCACAAATCAATTGTAATTTCCTGTTCTTTAAGCTCTTGGTTTGATTTTAATTTCTCCTGGGTGTCTAATAATTCATTGTAGTTTATCATTTTACCCAAGTCTAGTCTATTCAGGTGTATCATGGCCTCCATAGTTGACAACCAATGTGGTATCATTTTCAAGGCAGTAGGAAGCGACCCCTCTCTCAACGAAGCATTGACAATCCCCTGGAGCCAGCCTCGTGTCACCTCCCTGGAGGTCGAAACCAACCAGGAGGGACACGGGTCCAACAAACGTGGTGGTATTCAGCTCCCCAGCAACCTGTCCACACCCTCAGCGGTCACAGGGTCAAACTCCTCCCAGATAATAGTCTCAAGACTTGCCCCGGACACCTCCCCTGGGACCATCCAATTGGAGTCCAGTCCGCCCTGAATCCGAGCGATTTTGTCATACAGAAATCGGGAAAACTTCTCTGCCCTGCCCTGCAAGAGGTCCTCCCGCACTCTCGGCTCAAGCAGAGAGCGGGTCACTCTAAACAGAGCGGCAGGCCAATTTTCTGCTGACGCAATAAGGGGGGAGAAATACAAACGTTTTGCCGCCTCTATCGCCACAAGGTAGGTCCTAATATGAGACCTCACCTGGGTCCGGTCGGACTCGGCGCGGCTAGTCCTCCAAACAGTCTCCAGACATCTTTTCCGGCACTTCATCTCCCTCAGCTCCTCCATAAACCATAGAGCTGGATGGGATCTGTGCCGGGTCAGAGGTCGCAAAGGCACAACTCGGTCCAGAGCCTCGGTGGCCAACCTATCCCAGGTGGCCACCAAGTCTCCAGCCGAGTTATGAGCCAGAGTCTCAGGAAATGGCCCTAGCTCCCTCTGGAACCGCTCAGGGTCCATCAGGCACCTGGAGCGGAACCATTTGCACGGCTCCGCCTCCTTGCGGTGGGGGGTTGCGGTACAGAAGTCAAGCCTAAGAAGAGAATGATCTGACCATGACAAGGGTTTTATAGCTAAGTCCCCGAAGCTGCAGTCATTCAACCACTGACCAGAGACAAAAATCAGGTCCAGCATGTGTCCCCCCATGTGAGTGGGGCCAGAAACTAGTTGGGTCAGGTCCATGGCCGCCATGGAAGCCATGAACTCCCGAGCCACCCCAGAGGTTTCCCCGAGCGAAGGCAAGTTGAAATCCCCCATGACTAAAAGCCTAGGGTCTCAACCGCCAGCCTGGCTATCACCTCGAGGAGTCCGGACAGGGCCGATGATACATGGCAGGGAGCCAGGTACGCTATCAAAAGGCGCATCTGAACCCCCTGCCCCCACTTCACAAAGAGAGACAACCAGCTGTCTGAGGAACAGTGGCCTCCTTAGAACAAAAGACTTCTCTAATAATCACCACCACCCCACCGCTCCTTCCCTTTCACCTTGGCCGATGAAATCCTAGGAAACCTGGTGGGCACATCTCCTTCAGAGGAATACCACCCTCTGGGTCCAACCAGGTTTCAGTAATACCTGCCAGGTCCACGCCCTCCTCCTGAATAAGATCATAAATCAGGGGGGCCTTATTGACAACGGACCTGGCATTGCACAACATCAGCCGGTTACTCAGGGCCTGAGACTGCACAGCCAGGCCTGCAAGACGGGTGAAGAGGGTCGGAGCGCGCTACCGCTTGAAGACAGCGACCAGAAGGTCGTCACAGCAAACTGGTTTGTTGACTGCTGCTCTTCAGAGCTGCTGGTTCTATAGAACCGGACCAAACCAGTAGCATCCTACTCCTGGCAAGGAGGCAAAAATGGAGAAAGGGGTCAGGCATAGGACACTATATGAGAGAACTTTATCTGAACAAGATTGCAGAACCAGCTATCTTCTCAGCATCTTTATATATCTATCTCAATACACACAATGTCACATATGTTTACTTAGCAGCGGTGTTGCTCTATGACCATTTTGCTGGAATCATTTGAAGTCACTAAATGACACTATATTAATATTAGATTATAGACTATATTAATCACAAGTGTTTCTCAGTTTATATTTTTGGATAATCTTAATATTGCCAAGCAATATTTCGCGTAGCTTAAGAGCGTATATATTCTGCAATTCCAACAAGATAACTGTGTTAGGGTGTCTTAAATAAAATTGATCTAAATATATTTCCTAAGACTGTCTTATTTTTCTTCCCCTTTCTCCTAGTAAAGATCTATAAACACTGTAACAGATCACTTACTGTGATAGTACTACAGATTGGAAAAAAGATTTTAGAAATGGCTTTTCTTGAAGAAAATGCATAAATGAAAAAGATATTATGCTTGACTGGTAAGGTAAATGTTCTAAAAATATTGATTTTGGGATACTCATCCCAAATTCTTTTTTAACCATTGCTTCATTCTAAGATAAAATGCATGACCTTTTTTTTTGCATTGTGCATTTTTATTTTAATCTGGACATAAAAATCTTGGTGAACAGATCGAATCAAAATGTTAATTCAAGATTACCGATAAAATCAAATGTGTGTACAATCCTTTTGAAAACTTTATTTTTATAATGGTGGTTGATCTCATTCAGTAAAAGAAAATGCCTTTTTCTCTATATGTACATTTTGATATGTAATATAGAGAAACATGGTTCTGTCATAGCAACCATATCCAGGCTATTGTGATAATTTTTCACTTTTAAGTAAGGGATTCTCTGGCAAGGTATATTTGCCTACCTTTTTTTTTTTTCATGAGAAGAGCTTTTGTATTTTGGTTACAGTCAGTAAAACTACTGGTAGTTCCAAGTGCCCATTCATTTTTCAGCAATTGCTGACGAGTCTAAGGATTTTGATTTCTATACTACATCCAGAAAGAGTATCAACAGTTGCTACAGTTCAGTGGATGCCAAGGTATCAGCACTTGCTAGCAAGTTAAAGATTTATATAGTCTGAAAAGGTCCATCCATAGTATACAATCTTAACAGATAACAGATAATCAGAGTTGGAAGGGACCTTGTAGGTCATCTAGTCCAACCCCCCTCCCCTAAGCAGGAGACCCTACACCATTTCTGACAAATGGCAGTCCAATCTCTTCTTGAAAGTCTCAAGTAATGGTGCTCCCAAACTTCCGAGAGCAAGCTGTTCCATTGGTTGATTGTTCTTGATCTTACTTATGTTTTAATGTCAATTAAAAGTTTTTAATCTGTTTAATAGGACCTGTAAACTTTAAAAATTATTTATGGTATGGTATTTAGCTGAAAAGTACTGAAAGACTTACAGCAATCTAAAAAGATGGAAGTAGTAGTAGTAGTAGATGATGATTAATACAGTATCTTTCAAAATAAAACATACTCAGGGGAGATACGTTTTCATTGCAAATTATATATGTTACTTTCTGATCAATAAATAATATAATCTGATTTTAATTTTTTATCGATATAAACACCTGTTGCATTTTTCCCCCTTGCTATTTATTCCAATATTATGTTGTATGTATTTGTGTGCTCTCAGTTAAACTAGACAGCATGGCCTAACTTCCTGTTCAGTTTTTAATGCATACCTATGGCCAGCAACCTGGTAAGGAGACAGTTAATTTTAAGAGGATTAATTCTTAAAGCAGAAAACAATATTTGCAGGAAAAATATCTCTGTTCAAAGAAAGGTAACTCAGTTCAGAGTAAGTGATTTGGTCTCTAAGGATGGCATGCTATTTCTTTTGAAGTCAAAGCTTTCTGCTCTTGTCATTGAAAGAGAAGGAATTAGGATGTTTTAATTCCTGAGACTAACAATAGAAACCCTTGCATGTATCTTTAGAAATGAAGCTCAGTGTGTAGGTAGTAGTTTTCCTCCCCCCCCCCAAAAAAAAAAGCATTACTGAAAGTATTGTTGGAATAAATGATTCTCTTCTAAGCAATTATAAACCAGCCCATCTTTTTGAATGTTTTTGTTTTTCAAAATTGTAATTAGCAAAATACCAGATGTTATCACTTTTTTAAACCTATATGAAAGCAAGTGAGTGAAACCAGCAAGCAGTATTGCTTGGATATAAAGCTGCAGCCTTTATGCTAAAATGTGCCCATTTTTTTGTGAAAAGAGTTTTATTTACTTATAGAGATAAGCAGCAATCTTCTGGTTTTCAGTTAATCTTCTCTGTGTATATTGATGTTGACGGAAGCAGATGTTTAAAACAAGCTGAATTTTTTTTTTTTACAGATAGTTTATATGAGTTCCAGAGAAGATGGCTTATGTTAGCCCAAAGGAATTTGCACTAATATTTGGAGTAGTGGCCGCTTGCTACTGGAACAGTCTATTTTGTGGCTTTGTTTTTGATGATGTTTCTGCCATTTTGGACAATAAAGATTTGCATCCTTCAACTCCAATTAAGAATCTTTTTTTGAATGACTTCTGGGGAACACCCATGTCTGAGGTAAATATTCTCTACAGGACACTTAAAGCATTTTTATAAAGCATTGAACCAATGCATAGACCTACTTTGCACTTCAAAAACATCATTTCAGCCTTCAATGATATTTTACAAAATACTGAAATTTTATTTTTCTTTCATTTTATTTTACAACATATATGATGACCAGGATATAAATCTTGATCATCAAGATATTAAAGACTACAGGAAAAATCAATGTAATTCAAACTAGATTATCTGAAATTCATACTTTATACTCATAAACCCTCATTATATCAGAAAAAAAATTGGAATGAGCAAGTAGACTCTGTCATACACAGAGAACTTCAGGGAGAAGATTTGATAGTTTTTGAGCAAAAAATTGGCACGAGTGCCGTCAAGGCTCGGGGACATTGGCAATTTTCCAAATCTCCTATTCATGTTACTTTGAATGTTTGAAGAGAAAATACAATGTAATCTAGCAATGTACAAAGGAGTGGATTTGTGCAGTGTATGTAAACTACGCAAACTATGCATTTGCCTAGTTTGTCTATCAGGCTGTTCATTTAGCATGACCTTTAAGGCGGAGATACATATACTACTTGTTTAGGCTTCTAAAACTTTTTTTTAGAATTTTCCATTTTACCAATAGCTTTTATTCCTTTTCATCTATGTGAAGTTGTTTACTTCTTTGTTTTGTCTTTTTAGGAGAGAAGTCATAAGTCGTATCGCCCTCTCACTGTCTTCACATTTCGTTTGAACTATCTTTTCAGTGAATTAAATGCTATTTCTTACCACTTCCTGAATGTCATCTTTCACGCAATTGTTTGTATCATTTTCCTCAAAGTCTGTAAGCTTTTCTTAGACAACAAAAGCAGTTTGGTTGCATCTTTACTATTCGCAGTACATCCCATACATACTGAAGCAGTAAGTAAATTTAAAGGTCTTGCAAGTTCAAACTGTGGAGAGTTCTTAAACAGTGTAGAGAAACAATGCAGGGTGATGATAGTGAGAAAACAATTTAAAGAAATGGGGGGAAATGTTAAAATAAGGGGTTTTTTTATTCTCAAATACATCTACATTTAAACCTATCATGTACTTCCAGACATTACTTTTCCAGCTACCACATGATTGTATTAGTGAATTTGAAGTGTGCTTTAGGAAGTGAACTGGCATAAGCAGTGAATTGCTCCCTTGTTAAAGCTGTGAGGCAACTTGTCCTATTGAAGGATTGTGCAATTGTGTCAAGACCATTCCAAGGTCATGTGTTTGGCAGGGCTTCTGCTTGGCAAAATGACTGTTAATGTACATACACAGTTCTCAGATTACATCATGTCTTTTGAATCCAAAGAGCTTTTTCTAAGCATATATTCACCGAGCAATCAACATTTTCCCTCAGTCTTGATTTCTGAATGAGTCAGATTCTTCTTACTCTATTTTCTCTTTCTCACCCATCCATTTATGTCATGTAACCAAAAGAGAAAGAAGGAAAGAAAAGTTTATTCTAGGTCACATTTGTTTGGGATAACGCACATTTTTTCTCCAAAATTCATTCCTGACTAAAAATAAAACAACTCTAATATGGCAACTTGCTTTCTTCCTAAGTTCTGCAAGTTAAAGCCAAGCAAGTCAGTCCTGATTAATTTGGGGATGTGGGCTGGGAAATGGAAAAGTACCCTGGAAAAAGGCAATGGCAATACTATATATACTATCCTGATGAAAAGTCCATGGATGTATTAATATAAGTCAACAGGAGTTGGGCTGTCAAACGTGCAGGCCACGGGCCAGATGCGTCACATGCTGGCCATGCCCATGCCCTGTTTAGCAAAGGGGGGAAATGTTGTGATACATCATGTGATGACACAACTTTGACACCTCTGCCTCAGAGCATCTTCACTTTACTTATAATACTAATTTAGAATACGGGCATTTCCTTGTTTATCCACATGATGGCAATCTAATTCTGTCCCTGCATACTTCATCAAAACAATGGAAGGCCGGAACTCTAATACAAATATATGTAAGATTTTTTTGTCCATTACTTTAATACTTTATCTCATTTTATTTAAATGATTTATATTGCTATATCTTTTATTTAGGTAACTGGTGTGGTGGGCAGAGCAGAACTTCTCTCCTCAATTTTTTTTCTGGCTGCTTTTCTGTCCTATACCAGATCCAGGGGGCCGGAAAACACTATAGGTAAAGCAAACAATGAGTGGTCAACAATTCATCCCCTACCCCATATCCTCAGTGTAGTTACTTAAAGCCCGGATAGGGAAACTGCAGTGGCTGTATGATTTCAAATCACTGTGTAACAAGTCAGTTCGGACCTATCTGTTGTTCTATGGATAAGAGTAAAGCATATATTAAAATGAAAGCATATGAGGTGCCAGAGAGCGAAAGGTCCCAATCGTACCCTTAGCACTGGAATCAATCATTCCTTGCTGCAACTATGCCACCACATGTCTCACAATAAAAAATATTTTTAAGGAAAGCCGACATCCGTAAAAGGTCACCCAATCCTAATTTAAGGAAACGAGCAAAGGCCATATGATTTTGGAAGTTGTGGCAGGGCACCAGATTGGAGAACTATACCTTGGCATGGTATCTACAAATGATTGTTACAGTATAAGATGGTATTTCTATTCTTAAATAGCTATAAAATGTGGTCAGTCTCCAATAAAACCATCAGGCAAGACAATGTACATTCAGTGTTCAGAGAGTGAGGAAATATTTCCAGGCTGACATTTGAATTGCAATGTTGCTTTTCCCAATTTCATGGAGATTTTTGTATCTTATATTGCAGTGTGGACTCCTATTGCAGCAACAGTTTTTTTGGTGGCTGTTGCTACATTATGTAAGGAACAAGGAGTAACCGTGGTGGGGATATGCTGTGTCTATGAAGTATTTATTGCTCAAGGGGTAAGGAATTTATCTGATTCAATTTCAAATCTGAAATTAAAATATGTCACATGGAGACATTTGGCTATGGGATTTGAATGGTTCCCTTTAGATACATTTATTCAAGTTGATGATATTACACTCTATTCACAGGAATATGTATTACATTTAATGAATATATCTAGATGAATAATTTAGTCCCACCATTTTTATTGCAGAATAGAACTGGAAGTATCATAAAGATTATCTGGAATCTCTTTGTGCTAAAGGAGGACACTCAAATGTATTCCAGACTGATTAGATCAATGTTTTTCAAACTTGTCAACTTCCAAGATGTGTGGACTTCAACTCCCAAGAGTTCTGAATCACCATGCTGGGTGGGGAATTCTGGGAGTTGAAGTCCACACAGCTTAAAGTAGACAAGTTTGAAACACTGGACTTCTTTACCTGAGTTCCAAGTCACATGCAAATGCAAGATACCAATGACATCTCACGTGCAATAGGTTTTGTCCAAAGCTAAAAATACCAAATGAAAACTCTTGTTCCTATTATTGAATTACTGGCAAAGGAATCCACAGACCTCCCAGTTCTTATCTATTAAAATTATTTCCCCTGTACCCCATTACTTCGGGGTACATCAACTTTGGAAATTTTTTTTTAAGTTTCATGGTAACCAAGCCAATGAAAAAGAAATGGGTCAATAGAGAACAAGCAAACTTCAGAATAGACTACAGTACAATTAAATTGCCATAATAGAACAACCCACTTTTTAAGACTGTTCTAAATCTAGGAGGTAACATGGAACTATTTTCTACAAGACAGATATGTGAAGAGTTTGGATTGAGGACCTAAACATCCTAGTATGCATAGAATACAGGCATTGTTGGGTTAATGGATATTTGAAATACACTAAATATTAGATTTATGTTAAATGTACTGGCAGTGAATATAACATTAATAGCTTATTGAATTGAAAAATACTTTGATGTATGGCAGAACTCAATATGATCAGTGAATAAAACTTAAAACTGTTTGGTTATATTAATCATGAGAAAACTTGTTTAAATATTTCCCTTTGAAATAAAGGAGGCAGACACAGTTTTGAATCCTGTTTGAAGGTTCTTTTTTTTTCTGTCCATTTGATGGATTTCAATTGAATGAAATCCCATAATTACTGTTTGGGAATTTGAGGAGTTGCAGACCTGCACATTTGGATTGCATTATATTGAAGAAGTTTGCTTGTGTGATAAACGGTGTCAGAAGATTCATTTGAATATTGTTTGTTTTTGTCCAGTATACTGTACCAATTCTTTGGTATACAGTGTTACACATTCTTCAAGGCAAAGGCAGCATTCCCTACTGTATGCTTCAAATGCTACTGAAACTAATTGTTCTGATGTTCAGTACCCTGCTACTTGTTGTGATCAGAGTTCAAGTTATTCAGTCCCAGTTACCGGTGTTTACAAGGTAAATTCCACTGTTTGTAATAGTGAAGGAACTTGGGGAAAAGTGGATAAATGTTTCTGTTGAAGTAGTATTCCTATTCCTTGGCTTTGTGTTCAGGATATATATTTTATCTCACTTATGCATTAAACAGGTTTGCTCTTATGTTTATTGTTTCAGCAAACTCATAAGTCTATTCAGGAATTCCCCTGTAAGTATAGGAATTGAAATTAGACAGAAAATAAAGTATGCATTGCCCATCTCAGATTTGCTCATCTGCAAAAGATAGGGAGCATGCAAGCAGCTCATGTTTCCTCATCCAGGATTCAGTCTAGATCTCCAGAAGTCAACTATTCACAGCTTAATTTGGATGGCAGGTTTGAATTCAGCAGAAGTTCTCAGACCCTTGACATGCTGTAGTTAGATAAGAATGTCTACTGCAAATAGGCTGAAATTGTATTAAATAATTGAGGCTTCTCTGTCAACATAACTATTCTTTCTTATACCCATAACAGTTTATATCTTGGTCCCTTTCCCATATTTCAGTGGACTCTACTCAGCACTTGCTGGCTTGAAGCCAAGCAGTTGCTGGCTTTTGAGTTAATAGCTATCTCTGTCCTGAGAATTGGTTTGCATAATTTTTGGGTGGACTTCAATATACCCTGTAGAATACTAACTTGGTGGTTTCACTTAATATATTTTATACTATTTACTACATAAAAGCATCTTGGAGCAGTTTACAACATATAAATTGTACAATAAGACAATAAATGTAAAAACCAATAGTAAGAAGGAGTGGGGGGAGGAGAGAAAGCAGAAACAAAAAGTATTTGCCCAACATTTATGTAAAGAAGGCTTGGCAGAAGAGAGAGGATTTTAACCTATTTCTCATAAAATATTATAGGCATGACTAAAGGATAGCACCTTGTAGTCCTAGTACATGCAATAGAAGTTCCTTGGTGATTTCAGCAGTTAATCATGTCTGTATCAGCAAAGCAATCTTCTGGGCATTCTGACCTTGTACATGAATCATGAACCCAGTAAAGTTCTGCTTGCACCAGACTTTTAAAAAGTTGCCTAACCCAGTTTAAACAGATTAACTGATCAGTTAACTTGCTTGCTTTGGACTTCAGCTTGTATCTGCTAAATTATAAAAATGTGTAAATTGTTGTTTTTTCCTTGGTTCGATAAAAGGTCAAGGCAGCTTTGCAAGAATTTTAACTAGGGTTTGACCCTTCATGAATGGAAGGAGTCCTTCCCTTGGCCAAGAACACAAGAATCCAGCTAGGTTGGGGCTGCAGTTTTCACCATTGCTACTGTCCCATTTTGCATGCTGTTTTGAATAAGCTTTCTGCTTTCAGCATTGTTGTAGGGGAAGGAAGAGGGGAAAAATAATTTTCCCTCCAACCTCTCTCTTTAGGTCATCCTTTTCACAAAATACTTTTTTACTCAATCCTGGATCTAATCCAGACATTTAATGTAAGTCTCCTGTTATATGTCATGTCATATGGTTGCACCTCAACTCAACTTTTTCTTTCTAGGTTTGATAACCCAGCTGCTGTAAGTCCGTCTCCTGTGAGGCAGCTGACTTTCAATTACCTCCTTCCAGTAAATGTTTGGCTGCTTCTAAATCCTTCTGAATTGTGTTGTGACTGGACAATGGGCACCATCCCATTGGTAGAATCCATGCTAGATATAAGAAATATTGCCACTGTCACCTTCTTCTGCTTTTTGGGCACTTTGGTGGTCTTCAGTCTCCGATATCCTGGGGATTCCTCCAAGACTGTATTAATGGTAAGTGACATTATGGGGCTACCTAACAAGGCTGGTTGAGACTGACTTGGAGGAAGGAGCATCCCATCCCCAGCTCACATAACTGTGCCACCCAGCCCCAGCTCACTAAGTCAGCCCAAGAAGATAGCATGATCAGTGGTATCAAAAGTCACTAAGAGGTCAAAACAAGCAAGGATGGCGCATGCCTCCATTCCGCTACTACCCAAGATTATCTACGACTGTGACCACTATCATTTCAGTCCTAAAACTGGGCCTGAAACTTAACTGAAGAGAATCCAAATAATCTATATCCTCAGTAACACACCGCCTTCTCAACCATTTTCCCTCAAAAGGGGAGGTTGAAGACTGGACAAAAATTGTCCGGAATGGTATGAAGCCATGGCTTCTTAAGGAGGGTGCACACCAGTGCCTCTTTAAAAAGATCCAGGAACTTCCCTGCCAACAAGTATAAATTCACCATCTATCTCCTGGGCAGTCTTAACCAGCCAGGAGGGGCATGGATCTAATACAAAGGTGGTAGCATTTACATTCCAGAGGATCCCGTCCATTTCCTCAAGTCCAACAGAATAAAACTAATCCCAAATAACTGGGTAAGTCTATTCTCTGAGCATCTCCACAAGAATTACACCAGGCTTGGTAACCAGTTGGGAATGAATCCAAGTGATTTTTATCCTACAGGTGCACAGAAAATTCCTCTGCATGGCCCTGTAAATGGGCCTTCAGACTCCCCTTTCCAAGGAGAATCCAGGTAGCCCTAAAATGGATGCTGGGTGGCGGAGTGGAGAAGTATTGGCCCTTCTCTGTTCCTGCCATCATGAGATAAGCCTTAATAGTGGCCTTAGCCTGTGTTTGGTCAAGTTCATTCTTTGTTTTCTTCCAGTGCTCCTTTAGGTGTCTCCTGACCCTTTTTCAACTCCCTCAACTCCTCTGTAAATCACAGGGAGTAGCAGGAGAGATGGGCCAAGAGAGGCAGCATTCCCTAACCCTGGCCTCTTGGTTCCCTTACCTGGGGGATCCTCCATCCCAAACATACTACCCAGGTAATGGGGTAATGGTGAGACCTGAAGTACTTCAGCACTCAGTCTCTGCACCAATGGAACTCCTCTTGTATTACTTGCAACTGGACAGAGAGATTTAAATATATACTGAATTAGATTATTCTGCATTCTGCATTCAGCACATTTTCTTTAGACTTTTTTTCTTTTAATTTTTCTTTCTTTCAGCATCTACAATTCAGTCCCAATTCAGTGTAAGTGATAGAAATATTCCCAAGTCGATTTTGCTGCATATATGAAAATAGACATCCTATTTATCACCACATTTAATTTAATTGGCTAAGTTCTGTTGCATGTTCTATTGTGATATACTTGCATAGGTTCATTTCAATAATTATTTTTTGTAGGTATGGAATTAATTATTGTTCCCATTGTGCCTCTACATTATTTTTGTCCTTGAATGTTGTAACACTTTGAGTTGCGTTAGTTCAGCACTCAGGAAAACATTGTCAGCATTCATCAAGGTGGTACATTGTACATTATCTGTAGTCAAAATTGTGAGGAACGTTGGATGTATCAAGAATGGGGTGCAGAATGCATATTCTATTTCTTTGCTGAATTTTTAAAAGTATTTCATGGAGCGTCCATTTCACAGTGTAACTTTGTATCTGCTCTTCCGTGCTTATGGGGCTCTTGTAATATACGCATACAATGTGGACTTTATTGAGAGCAGGGCTTTTTTGCCAGGTTAAACAACACAGCACTGTGGGTAGATTCTGGATTAAAGGACTCTCCCCCTCCTCCCCACTCCCATCCAATGTTTGATCTATGAATGAAATGAAATCTGTCATGAGCAAAAATGCTGGAAATCACTTGATTACTTCCTAACAACCATTGCTGTTCTAGCAATAATTTAGGAAAACAAACACAATTAAATAGAAAGGGGAGTCCTTGGGGGTAATTTTGTTCTTTATGTTGATCACAGTTATAATGGAGCCCAGGTAATGTTATTTGTTACATTAAAAAATTATATGGCTTACATACAGTCAGCATCACAAAAACATTAGAATGTCATTAGGAAATCCTATTTTTCCTGGCCATCTGGTTTTTCAGCAGATTTCATTTAAAGGTATATGAATGCTTTAAGGTTTTTTTTAGAAACTGAATTCTGCACCAAAAAAGGTAGCATTTTGATTTGGAATATACCACCAAAAGTTAGACCTTTAGTATTGCCTACATTAAGAATGGATTTCTGTGAGTCTTGTGTGAGTTATTCAGAGATGCTTAGGGTGAGCAGCCATATAAATCTTTTAAATAAATAAATAAATTATAAGTTTAGCCAATGTTCCTGTTCTGTCATTATTATATAAACTAGGCACTTGCATACTTTTTAATTTCATTTCCTAAAAGCTTATCAGCATTTTATGTTGACTGTTGAATTCATAATGACTCAATAGGATTATGAATAAATTGCCTTCACTCTCTGCTAAGGGAGTAGTTTAGATATGGCTCAGCAGCAAAAAAGAAGAAAAAACCCCGGTAGAGATGCATCCAAAGACATTTGGCTGGGTATTTTACTATGAAGAAAAAAACAAGTAATTCATTCCTTTTCCAGGAAAGCCTGCTTTGTAGTTTGTGCTCCAGGAAGAAGCTTATGAATTATTATTGATCTAAATTAAACACATTATCTGAGAACCTGAGTTACTTCAGGAGGCAGAACTTAAAATCAGTCTGAGTCATGGGTTATAATGCCTTGGACATCACAACTGATGGTGCTGGCCGTTGGGAGATATTACTCAGTGTAATGTATGTATGTAATGTACTGGCCATACTGAGTATAACATATCTGGGCATCAGGGTCTAATAAACTTGCACATATTCTATGCTGCTGTAACATTGCTTTCTGAGAAGCAGTATGTAACTTACGTAAAATGTGCAGTGATGGTAGCATAAGGACAACTCCCTGCCTTTAAGCAGATTGAGACAGATAACCTTACAAAGAGCTAGGAGTGCAACAGAGATAGCTAACCCAGTTGCTTGTATGTTGTTTGCAATTAAATCTTTGGTAAGGTTTTGCTAAAGCTAAGCACAGATCTAGCTGTGTAAACTTCAAGGAATTAGAAAGGTTGTGAATAAACTGTTCCAATATTGGCACTGCATACAGATGAATTTGGTTTGGATCTCCTACAGCAGTTTATCTCCAACCTGAGTGGCCTCCAAATATGGGAATTCAACTCATAGAATTCTTTGTGATAATTAAGCCAATTGAAGAATTATGAGATTTGAAATACATCCATCTGTAGGATGCCTATGCTGGCAAAAGCTGTTCTGTAGAGTTAGATGTACTGTATATGAGCATTACACTGCTTCAATGGATTCTTCTCTCTCTTTGAAATAATTATAATACATTTGTTTATAATATAATTCAAACAGTCTGATACAGGTACATGCATCTTTCTCCTGAACATGTAGGACTGCTCTAGACTAACTCAATATCGTATCCAGATAAGATAATGGATAAATCTTTGAACTGATATAAGCCCCTCTATGGGCTTGTTATTAACAAATCTATTCAATCCATTGCTCCTATCACAACTTGCAATTACATCAATATGTTTTTGATTGGCTTGTTTAAAACCTTTAAACAAGCCAATTTAAATCTTTAAACTGAGCTGTGGTGGTGCAGTGGTTAGAATGCAGTATTGCAGGCTAATTCTGCCAATTGCCAGCAGTTTAATGCTGACTGGCTCAGATTCTTTCCAAAGTCAGTAAAATGAGGGCCCAGATTGTTGAGGGCAATATGCTGACTCTGTAAACTGCTTAAAGAGGGCTGTAAAGCACCATGAAATAGTATATAAGTCTTAAGTGCTATTGCTATTTAACTACAGTTATTCAGTTCAACTAAACGTTTGTTCAGTTTAATTAGATTTGGTTATTGTACATAACAAATTGTTTATATGCATAGATGAATACAGGTAGTCCTTGACCACAATTGAGCCCAACATTTCTGTTGCTAAGTTAAACATTTGTTAAGTGAGTTTTGCCCCATTTTACAACTTTTCTTGCCACAGTTGTTAAGTGAATCATTGTGTTTGTTAAGTTAATAACATGGTTGTTAAGTGAATCTGGATTTCCCATTGACTTTGTTCCTCATAAGATTGCAAAAGCTGATCATGTTACTCCAGGACACTGCAACTGTGATAAATATGAACTTGTTGCCAAACATCTGAATTTTTTATCATGTGACCATGGGGAACAGATCGGGACGCCCTACGCACGGTCACTCATGCCCTTGTCACCTCTCGCCTGGATTACTGTAACGCTCTCTACATGGGGCTCCCTACGGGGAGCACCCGGAGACTCCAACTGGTGCAAAATGTGGCCGCGCGGGTGATTATGGGGGCGTCGCGAAGCTCCCATGTGACGCCTCTCCTGCGCGAGCTGCATTGGTTGCCGGTGGTTTTCCGGGTTCGCTTTAAGGTTCTGGTTCTGACCTTTAAAGCGATCCATGGCATTGGACCAGGTTATCTGCAGGACCGCGTTCTGCCGGTGATCTCCAACAGACCTGTGCGTTCCCACAGGGAGGGCCTTCTCCGGGTGCCGTCGGCTTCTATGTGCCGTCTGGCGGCCCCCAAGAGTAGGGCCTTCTCTGTGGGGGGCCCCGCCCTCTGGAATGGTCTGCCCCCAGAGATACGCACCAACACGGACCTGAGAGCCTTCAGACGGGCGTTAAAAACTTGGCTCTTTGAGCAGGCTGGCCTAGGCTGACACAAGATTTTAATTTTGTCTCTCGTTTTTAATTGGTTTTGAATAATTGGGGTTTTAACTATTTTATGGGGGAGGGGTAAAGTTTTTAAATTTTATACAGCCTAAATTATTTAATCCGTTTTTAATTTTTGTACAGTGTATTGGGGTTGTGATCAGCTGTGCACCGCCCTGAATCCTTCGGGAGAAGGGCGGTATGTAAGTGTTAGTAATAAATAAATAAATAAATAAACATAAGTATGAAAAATGGTCATAAGTCCCTTTTTTCAGTGTCATAACTTTGAACTGTCAGTAAATGAACTGTTGTAAGTCAAGAACTATCTGCATATAGTTTTTAAAGTAATAGAGTTTGTATAGCTTTTAAGAAGTAGCTTTGGAAACATGCTTTCTAGACATACTTTGAAGGGACACAAGATAAATCTAGATATGGTAAGTGCATATAAGTGAATAACAAGTTACCAATTCCATCAGAACTCTAGAGGAAAAAAAATAGGGATCTAAATGTAAAATTAAATCAGTGCCTCTTTCACAGACATGTATGCTGTAGATCTATATAATGTTTAAGTATTTTTCTGCTTTGGATTACTAGCTAGTGTTTGTGTGTGTTTTTTTTCTTTTGCTCTTTTAGGCACTTTGTTTAATAGTTTTGCCATTCATCCCAGCTTCAAACCTTTTTTTCCCTGTTGGCTTCGTAGTAGCAGAACGAGTACTATATGTTCCCAGCATGGGATTCTGCATTCTAGTTGCTCATGGGTGGAAAAAGCTGTCAAGTAACAGGTAGGTTAAAAATTATTGGGGAAAAGGGGTGGCGGGGGCATGAATGGGAACTAAAGGTGAAATTGCTTGCATGGAAGAGTTGTCTGAGTGGCTTAATATCTTTACTTGCTTTTACCATCTTTTCCACATCATAATCAGCAAAATGTAGGAATTTTCTTTTGGGGAAAGGGAGGAAAAGCCATTATATTTTTTTAAAGTTGTCATTAATGTTTTAACAATTAAATAAACTAATTAGAATTGAAATTTCCCCAAGTATTCAGGATCTGAGCCTTTAAACGGAACATTCTACAATACTATTTAAAATGTTTATTGAAAGCAATGATTTGCATGACTTTTCCAAATGGTTAGCCTCTTATTTTACTTATCAACAATTCAGTCATAGTATCATTCCTTTTATGTAAATATTTTAAAATAGCCTGAGAGCATCCCTTAACTTGAGACTAAGTGAAAGGGATTTTCTAAATTTCCTTTCATTATTTTCTCTTTCCTGTAGTTCCTTATTATTATATCTGCTTGTTTTAAAGATTTATAGCAGCTGAAAAAGAAATTAAGGGTTTTTTAAAAATGCCTTGATATTTCAGCAATTGTATTTTTCTGTTTTTGAAATTTTATATGGTTTGCTTTTGCTTCCTCTTTTTAAAAATGGAGATGCCTTTTCTGAATAATTGTTAATTTGTACTGTTTTTAGTTATCAAATTATTTAATTTGTAATTATGACACTCTTTTAACATGTTTTGTTGTTAACACATAAGCTCTGTCAACTCAGATGTGTTTCGAAAATAAAATATTTGCTCTTTTTGTCCTCTCAGTTTCCTGTACAACATAAACCATAGTTGTAGCTGAGCAAATTGTTACATTAAACATCCAAACTAAGTTCACAGACAGGGCTTAAAGTACAGTCTTGATTTTCCTTTGGAGGGAAGTGACTATCAGTTGTTTGACTTTTTTTGTCAAAGAAATGAATATTTTATTTTGCATTGCTTGCTTCTTAAGAATGAGAATAAATATTGCTTCATACAATAAAATAATTTAGATGACTTCATGGTTTTATTCTCCATTACTTTTATGCCGTCATAGCAGCAAATTAGAAATGAATGTTGAAACTACAATTATTTTTAGATAGATAGACAGACAGACAGACAGACCGACCGACCGACCGACCGACCTGTTCCACAGTTTCAAATGGTCACATATAGGCAGCTATATTTTTTCATTTTGGCAATGAAGTCTAGATTCCAATTATTTCAAATAATAAGTCCCATTTTGCAAAATAGCGATATTTAGTTACTAGTAGGATTCAATAAGCTCCTAATGATTCAAACATGCTAAGATCAATGGATTGAATGACAAATATAGTCAGATGCTATACAGAAGCAACTTCCATCTAAATAGTGTTCATGATCTCTTTGTATCTTATTACTGTTTATTTATAACAAAGTACTAAATGCAAAATATCATTGCATTTAGCAAAACTGCCTTAGCACTTTTTCTCCTGCCATCATCTGTTCTGCTTCCTGAAGCAGCTAATTATGAAAATGTGGTTAATGTTAAATTGGATCCAGAATTGTAAACTGAGCTTATATGAGTTAAATGCCCTTATTGGGGATATATGCTATGTTAGCCTGGGAAATCATGAATTACATTAACCACATATTTCTTCATTTTTACTTACTAGTACCCTGAGAAAGCTATCATGGATTTGCTTGTCTTTGGTTTTGTTCATTCATGCTTTAAAAACATTGCAGAGGAACTGGGATTGGGAATCAGAATACACATTGTTTATGTCTGCTTTAAAGGTAGAGTATTATTATTCTAAATTCTTATTTTTGATAATAATGCATTCTTGAAGGATTTATGTCAGAAAAAAGTACTCCAGGACTGATAGCCTCTGATACCTTAGTTTTCAGAGCTGTTCCCTCCTGTCTAAGAAGGATCTGGGAATTGGTAAATGTACGTTGTTCTTGGTTAACAACCGCCTCATTCAGCATTGAATTTGCAACAGTGTTGAAAAAGTAGATTTAAAACTGGTTCCCGAACTTATGGCTGTCGCAGTGTTTCTGTAGTCATGTGATCATTCGGATATCTCGCAACCAGCATGCATTTCTGACAGCTGCAGTATCCTGTGGTCATGTGATTTACATTTGTGACCTTCTTAGTTGGCTTCCGACAAGCAAAGTCAATGGGGAAACCAGGAAAAAGCCACTTATGACATCATGCTTAATGGCTTCAGATTATCTGCTGAACAACCACAGCAGATATAAGTTGGGTGCTGTCACATGATGTTTCACTTAATAATCACATTGTTTTAACGACAAAATTATGGTCCCAATTGTGGTCATTAAGTGAGGACTATCTGTAGATGAAAAATCAGAGTTACTCTACTACTGAAATACAAGTCCTAAGATATGTCTAGCTAAAACAGTATATGTAATACTGAGCAATTTATTTTTTTAGCAATACATTTTTTTTTTGTTTCAACAGTGTCCTACATTTTAAAACAAATATGACAATAGTTTCCATCTTTGGTGCAGTAATATTAACTTACTGAAAATCAAATTTACCTTTTCTCCTGATTCCTCTCACAATTTTTCTTACTGTATCCACTGTCATACCATTTCAATCTTTTATAGCAGATGTCTCCAAATCCGATGTCTCAGGAGATGAAAACTGTAACTGCCAGAATTCTCAGTATGGCCATGACAGGTAGAGAATTCTGGGAGTTGACATTCATGCACGTGGAAGGCACCAAGCTGGAGGAATCTATCCTGAGCAATTAAGGAATTTACTATCATCTTTCATAAGTCTTTTCTATTTTAAATTTTAAATAAATGAGTTCAGCTCCAAACGTCCCTAACATTATTGGTGTGCCCATAAAGCTTTTATATATTCCCTTAGTCCATACATAGGCAAGTTCTTTATACATACTTTCTTAAACATTCCACATCAATAGATTATGCTTTCATAACTGAATTATTCAATTTGCATAGCACTTGTTTGTTTCTGATATGTCATGTACATGTTTTCTGTGTTCAGGTAAATAAGAACAATGCCAAACTCTGGAATAATGTGGGTCATGCTTTAGAAAATGAAAAGAACTTTGAAAGAGCATTGAGATTCTTCATACAGGCCACCCAAGTGCAGCCAGGTGAGTTGTAAAAGATAACTAGCATGAAAGGCAATAATATGAGAACTCTCTTTGCATAATATTTTCCCCATGACCAGAAAAGCCTTTGCCTAGTATTAGATGGCATTATCAGCACTGCAAATTAGATCAGAAAGCTTTAACAGCTCATTTCTTTATCCCCATGCATTTTACTATTGCAGTGCTCCCTTTGAGGTGCTGCCTTTGAAGACAACTCAGTAATCAACACAGATATAAGAGGTTTACAGGATATCTTTACAGG
Organism: Bungarus multicinctus; assembly: GCA_023653725.1. NCBI lineage: Eukaryota > Metazoa > Chordata > Lepidosauria > Squamata > Elapidae > Bungarus > Bungarus multicinctus. The sequence goes on from CM042848.1 coordinate 44,488,558, forward strand.
ATAATTATTTTATGATTCTTACACTAGGCTGCATTGGGGATCACTTTAACTATGTGTTCTGCCCTATCTATAAGACCATTGAGAGAGGGGGTTCTTTTTTCCTCTTGTCATTGCAAGAGGTGGAAGGACTATAGTCCAGAAGGACAAGCAATCTCCTTGGTTGCTCCAGCACTGGAAAACTTGCTGCCTGCAGAGATAAGGCTGTTCCCATTCTTGGCATTCCAGAAAGTCCTGAAAATTCCTCTTTTTAAACAGGAATTTGTTTTGAGCTAATATGACAGTTGGCTCTTCTTAGCAAGGTTACTTTGGTCTGAGAGTATTGAGTTTTACTATGAAATGTTAGTTTATGTTTTTCTGTTAACTACTCAGGGTGATATTTTGGAATAATACATAAATTGTGTAAGTGAAATAAATGTTAGTGTGAAATCTTAAAAATGTATATAATTTTATGAATTTATATAAGTATGGAAAGTTTGCTTGTGTCCTGATTCCCTAAATATATTTTAAGAAGCTGTTTAAAGAAACTTCCTGCTCCATCTAGCTATTATTAAGTTGCATATTAATCTTCCAAGGTTGGTTTTTCTAAGAGAAAGCTCTGTAATTCAGGGGCAGAGCACATGTTTTACGTGCAAAAAGTTCCACACCCAGTCCTTAACAATGCTATTTAAAAAGAATCAGGTAATGTTTTTAAAAAAAGTCGTCTGCATGAGATTCTAGGAACATTGTATTTATCAAAGTAGCTTGTGCTTGGGAGGCAATGTACATCCCTCCTATTGCTGCCAGATTGTAATCCCTCATCATTGCCATATTGGCCTAGGCTGACAGAATCCAGAGATAGCTTAAAAGCATCCTTAGCCTGCCTCTGAATTAAACAGCCAAGTGGCCCAAGCAAAGATAAACCATATTTTTTTCTGTAATGGGTGCAATGTGTGTGTTCTGTACTTCGAACTTTGCAAAATACTTGTTTTGAATTATCAAATTAATTTCTTGAGACTAGTTTGACAAAATTGTACAACATATGTCATATCAGTCACACTTTAGATAGAAATAAGTGGAAGCAGAGAGGATTTAATATTTATTTGATGTCTAGTTTAAAATTGTTGTGATTGAAGCTGGAATTTTAGAGGGAAAGAAAGTACTGAAGGTCTTGTTTATCTTGCAATTTGAAGATGATATTGGTGCCCATATGAATGTAGGAAGAACTTACAAAAATTTAAACAGAACCAGAGAAGCAGAAGAATCCTACTTAGTTGCAAAATCATTGATGCCACAGGTAAGTGGAATACACGGCTTATTTGAGAAGTTTCATTGGAATTTTTTTTAGCAAAAGATGTTGTAGCACAGGGAGTCTTCTCTTTTACTTTGCTGGAAATTTTAGCAATCAGTCTAGGTCAGCCTTTTTCTTGTCTGTATTTTCACAATAATTTTTAATATTTTTAATTTAATGTTTAATATTTTTAAAAATTAAAAATGTATATGGTAGGTTATTAATTGTCTAGTTATATCTCAGCCTGCTTTTGTATTAGAACTGTGTATTCTCAATTCAAATGAAAGTTGTACTTAGTTTAAAGTAATTATAATTTAGGCCTTTCATTTTAAAACTACAGTCTTTGACACAACTTTCATTGTGTTATAGTTCTGATAAATTTATGGTTAATACTCTTCCAAGCCTAACAGCCTCTTCTGCTGTCAGATTATTCCAGGTAAAAAATATGCTGCGCGAGTCGCTCCTAACCATCTGAATGTTTACATAAACCTTGCAAACCTGATTCGGGCAAATGAGTCTCGTCTTGAAGAAGCAGACCAATTGTATCGTCAAGCCATTAGCATGAGGCCAGATTTCAAACAGGCCTACATAAGCAGGTACTGTATAATCTTATATTCATAATGAAATGCCAAATGTGAGCAGCAACTCTACTGTCTAAAACAAAAGCTGTTTTAATAGCAAGAAAATGGAATGAATTGAAACCACATAATTTAAAGTTTTGATTCTCAACAGGGGTGAATTGCTTCTAAAGATGAACAAACCTCTGCAAGCTAAAGAAGCTTACCTAATGGCTCTTGAATTGGACCGAAGCAATGCAGACCTATGGTATAACTTGGCAATTGTTTATATTGAACTGAAAGATCCCTCTGAAGCACTGAAGAACTTCAATCAGGCATTAGAACTGAATCCTAATCACAAACTAGCCTTGTTCAATTCTGCACTATTGATGCAAGAATCTGGTATGTGTCGCTAGAACTTTAAAGCAAGATTCTAAAAGTTGTATTATATTTTATTATTATTTATTAACATGTTCTATGGGGAAGAAATACCAAAAAGGCCAGGAAAAAATACATAAAGAACTCCCAAAACAAAACAACATATGTCACATAATAAAATTTCAACCCAAAATTAGTAATAATCAATGACTCTCTAGTATGATCACAAAATGACATCATGAAATATCATTAAATCTATGCTATAGAAAATCATATTAATTTTTTTACTGAATAGTCAAGATTGCTTTTCCAAGAAAAGGGTAAGACATACCTCTAGCACACAATGCTGTCTCAGGAGTACAAATTATAAGCAAGTTCAATATTTCCCATTCAGAATGGATTGTCTAAACTCTAAAGTCATTTGAAGAATATATTTGCAAAACCGAGTTCCATCATATTTACAATTTTCCCTCTTAAGTCAGATTCTAGCTTATAAGAAAAGTATTCCTTATAATTAAAACACAAGATCGTGACCTTGCATTGTGAATTGTGTCTTCAGTGCTTTTTCTACAATGATTGGATGTGATTTTGGTGCAGTGGTTAAGGTACTGAATAGACAACTATGAGATGTAGTTTCAAAGCCACATTTTGTTATGGAAAATCACTGTCTTCCAGCTCAACTTACCCTAGAGGGTTGCTGCTACAGGAAAAAGTAGGAAGGAGGAAGTAGTATATATTTCACTTTGAGTTCTGGAGGAAAGGTGAGATACAAACAATATTTGAAGCAGGAAATCGTAATAATTTTAAAAGCCTTGGAATGGAATCAGTGGGGCAATTTTCCTGGGCCCCATTCAATTATTTTTCAATATTTGAAAGGATCAGTTATTATTTTCCATTCAAATCAATGAAATTAATCAATTGAAATTCAAAAATTATATAGGCATTCTGGCTTCCAAATCTTTTACCTCAGTTGGGCAAAAAAAATTCTGTAATAATGGATGTTGTGGGGGGAAAGTAGGTATGTAATACTCTTCCCCTGGATCTTTCAGACTTTTAAATCTTTCAGACTATAAGAAAGATCCTATATCAGATTGTAAAATTATAGTATCGTGAATCTAAATCTACAAGCATAAGTAATAAAGACTGTTGATATTGTCCTGTTTACACAGCCCTGAATAGTCCATATTAATGTTTCTTTTGTTGCTTTAGGTGAGGCCAGCCTTAGGCCTGAAGCTAAAAAGAGACTTCTAAGTTATATAAAAGAAGAATCTCAAGATGCAAATGGTTATTTTAACTTAGGCATGCTTGCAATGGATGATAAAAAAGATGATGAAGCTGAGATGTGGATGAAAAAAGCCATAAAGCTACTTCCAGGTTTCCGCAGTGCTTTGTTCAATTTGGCCTTGCTCTACTCTCAGACTGCAAAAGAACTGAAAGCTTTACCCGTGCTGGAAGAGTTGCTGAGGTACTACCCAGATCATACCAAAGGTTTGATTTTGAAGGGAGACATTTTGATGAACCAAAAAAAAGATATACAGGGAGCAAAACAATGTTTTGAGAAAATTCTGAAAATGGATCCAAACAATGTGCAAGGAAAACACAACCTCTGTGTGGTTTACTTTGAAGAAAGAGACTTATTAAAGGCAGAAAAATGCTTAGTGGAAACACTGGCCTTAGCCCCACATGAGGAATACATCCAACGCCATTTAAGCATTGTCCGAAGTAAAATTGCTTCCCTCAGACCAGGGGATTCAAGTGTGACTCATACAGAAAAAGTAGCATCTGTGGAAGAAAAAAAAACTCCGTCTGAACACTTGAAAGAGATAAAAAATGAGCAAAAAAAATCTCAGACTACAAACACTAATGGCAGCAAGGGGCAGAGAAAATCCAAAAAACATGGAAATAAAAACTCTACAGACAAAGAGACAAAAAAGAAATCAACAAAAGAAATAAAAGAGATAGAGAAAAAAAGAGTTGCTGCACTGAAAAGACTGGAAGAGATTGAACGTATATTAAATGGTGAATAATTGCTTGGAGCACCACTGTAAGGGAAACTGGTACCTATTTTGCAGGTTTTACATGTGCATTGCATGTGTTTTCAGTCAAAGTGATCACCAGTTGCTTTTGAATTTGGAAAGAATATTGAAATGTTAACTAAAATTGAAGAAGCTACACAACAGGAAAAGCCATGGCTTTTAACCAAGGATGCTTGGTTACGGAGCTGCACATAACTTGACACACAAGGACTTTTCCAGCAATGGAAGCTATATTCTAATATTGCTAGTTAGAAGAATAGCTTATTACTTCAGAAACAAATCTCACTAAACTCCTTATTTGAAAGCAAGCATGTAAGAGCTTGGCTGCAAAATACTTGCAACCATCTGTGCTCAGTTCTTTCTGTTCTCAAAGAACAGTTGAAATGCTGATAGATAAATATTAAAGAGAGCCTCAGGTTTATTGGTCACCAGACTAATTTTACTAGAGAAAACCATTGGTCTGAGTATTTAAGCATTACAAATTAATTTGGATGACTATTATTTTATTTCATACATCAAATCATTTTTATGTAAATGTATATGGCATATTCCCATTTTGTCCTGCTTCCCTGTAAGTATTAATGTTCCAGAATGCATTGGGAATTAATTAGCAAATACCACTTGTGTTGCTGTATGTGCATGCATGCTTTTGATGTTTTTTTTTAAAAAAAACTTTTAATAAATCACTCAAAAGGTACAGTGATTTTCTGTATCATGGGGACAAGCAGGAATTCTCATCCCCAAAAGATATCCCTATTGAAAAGCTTTGTCCTGTTTTTTTTGTTTTGTTTGTTACCAGCACAATCCTCTGAGATTTCTAATATAGGAAAAATATAACTCTTTCTGAACTGTCATCCATTTTTTAAGAAATCAATGCAAAATCTATGGGATCATTTCTAAGATGGTGGATTTTTTAAAATTATTTTATGGTTGAATGAAACATCTCACAATATAAACCAGGTATCTTTTTAAGCTCCTGGTTGATTAAATTGCCTTCCTGTGAGAATGCATTATAAGGAATGGCAAAACCATTGCAGTTTTATTTGCAATCATGGTAATTATGTTTTAATATATAAAATGTAGACCTGTACCACACAAATAATATCAGCCACCAACTGCTTAGGTGACTTCTATGGAGATTAAGATTGAAAAGAGAGAACGGAATGCTTCCGCTCCATGGCAAAATGCAGGATATATCTAAAATAAATAAAACCATTTGCAACAAAAACCATATGTTTGACATTTTGGAAGTCCCAAGATCCTAAGAGACACCTGCAAAAGAAAAAATGCTTTATCTAAAGCTAGCTAAAGAAATAATCTAATATGGTATAAGAAAACTTGTGTTCCTGCTTGAAGAAACAAAAAAGGCATAGAAACAAAATGAAAATAAGAAAAAAATGAAAAAATGTCTCAGCTGCTAATAAGCAAAAGGAATTTCTTACAATTAGAAGTTGTAGGGACTGAGTCCACAACATGATAATTGCAAAGAATGCCTTATATTTGAGATAAATACGTGCCCTGAAGCATCTTTTCTTTAGATGCCTCAGCAGACTAGTAGCTGGAGGTGTACTTCCCCTCCCCATCATCATGTTATACGTCATGTGACAATCATACTTGTGACTTACACAAGGATTACTTATTGCATTAAATCGTCATATAAACTCAGAAATTGTTTTCAGCTTGAAAGTTTCTGGTGTAATTCCAAACATGATTTCCTATTTTATTGCAGAAATTTGGGCATTACAGTTAAAATACTTGTTTTGCTAAATTTCCTATGATTTTCATTAACAGCTTTGTTAGGATATGATAACTAAATCTCTTATGTGAAACTTGCTCATCATTTTTATATCTGCGGCTATATATTCTTCCTCAGTTGTCTTTGGATCACCTAAGAGTGTTTTAGTTGTGTTTTTTTATATCATTCTTTTAATGTTAACTCCATGGATGTTGAAGAAATGTTTACATGAGCAAACTTACTGAATTCTTTATTATTTTATCCCTTTTTTCATAAGATGTCTTAGCATAGGTTGTGGTTAGTATAAACTCCAAAACAATCAGAACTGTTGCTTTTTTAATAAAATGTGTCACAAGCTCAGGAAATCCTAGTAGTTTCTACTGGACAAAGATTTCAGTTTTTTTTTTATTAAAATATTGAATGGAAGGAGCCACACAAGCTAACCAAAATTTGCATTTGGGTTCTGGTACAAAACAAAGCACTTTTATGCACGTACTAAGAAATGCTTAAATACAAAGTGAAAGCTGGCAAAATAAGCAGTTTCCCTGATGGCAAAGCATCTCACTGAAGTGGATTGTGAAAGATGTGCCAGTCGAATGTTGACATATATATCACTGTGTCATCTTCACTGATGCCTTGGTTTCATCCATAGACAACCTGACATTACCCATAGGCAACACTCTGAATATCATCCAGTTTCTCTGCCTCATTGCCGCCGGTTGGCTTCATCCCATGTTATTCCAGATTCTGTTCTGGGGGGAGAGATGTGCAAAAGAGACCATAGTGGGGAAGGAAAATCTTACTGTGCATGTGGATTGCTACCCAGTCTTGAAATATTTGTATAAGCTTAAATATAAATTGGAATGTTTGTGAAATAATAAACAGTGGCTTGGTATGTTCATAATTTCTGTGTGGGGATGCTGTTTTCTAGTTGACAACTTACTAGCACAGACTATTTAAAAAAGGGGGGATATAAAATGACATCATGAATGTATACTAAAAGTAAGCAGTATCCTCAAATAAAAGGAAATATTAGGAAATGTAGGTAAATTACCTAATGAAAGAGTTATGTGTGCATTGGTCTATCAGAAATTTTTGTCCAATCAGTATTTCATATTTCTCAGTCATCAAATTCTGTAACACAAAAGCTTTACTGTAGTACTTCTTCCCAGTTTCTTGCTAGTGAAATAATAATAGACAGCTTTATTCAAAGTACATTAACAGTTAGAAAATAGCTGTATATCACATAAATCCTGCAAAATCCTCCAAACTATCAAAACATGCAATGGCTTTCCAATATTTGCATCCTGCAAACTGGTACAGTAGCAAATTCATCTTGCAAGTTGATCTTAATAGATAACAAAATTTTAATGTCAACTTGAAGTAAACAGCAGATTTAAAAAATTACTTTACAAATAACCCATTTATTATAACATAAAGGGTGTTTTGGATCACAGTTCACATTACTTCAGTTGGCAGTAAATTAATATGAAAAAAATGTGTTGCTGTTGAAATGGTATGCTGGAGTTAGTGCACATCCCTGTGCTTCAGGCAACATACTGCAATTGAATTTTTGACTGCCAAGTGTCCTTCCAACTGAAAGTCATTGAAGTTTTCATAGGCTTGTAAGATCCTCTTTATCAACTCAATCTTTAGAAGTTTGTCTGAATTTTCTTCAAAATGTGATGCCCAAACTTGAACAAAAAACATGTGATGGGATCTATCAATTTAGAATAAAACAAAGTGAATCCTTACCTTGGGTTTGAAGATTTATACTTACACTTTTATGGATGCATTTGCTTTTTTTCCCCAGCCACTTCAAAATACTCAACAGTATGCAATTAACTGTTCAGAAATATTGGTCACAAGATTCTCTCACAATACCTGTATGTGATCTTTGTGAAAATTGTATATCTTCTAATGTACAGTATTAGCCATCCACCTTTATCACAGAATACTTAGAATATATCATAGAAGTTACCACTAAAAAATGAGATAAAATTAATCTGGCAAGTCTTGTTCCTGATAAATCCATGGTGAATTCTAATTAAAAAGTTTTTTTCAAAATATTTTTAAATCTCCCTCTTTATAGTCTGCTGCAGAATCTTCTCATGCATTAATCTTAGACTGACCACTGACAATTCCCAATATTTTAATAATAGTAAGTTTATAATTTCTTAAATTTATATGCCACCTGACTTCCAACAACTGTGTAGGTTTAATTGTTTTAATTACAGTTGTTAAATACAATATATTTTTTCCTGCACTTTTTTACCAGCTCCATGATAGTAAATTAATGGCAGCTGTTGTAGTTTCAAAATTTAAGTATTCTTGTGCTATTTAATGACTGCAATAAAGTTATCCTATTTTATTTCAATGAAATAAATATGTGTGAAATCCTCTTGGGACAGTATAATCCTTCATATGTGTTAAGTTCATAGTGGGTAACTGGGTGTGTGAGTGTCCTGGTTTTTATTACACAGACTTCTTTCTAACAGTCTTGTCTCCTTCCTGGCTTCCATGCTTTAGTTACATCTAAAGGAACATATTCAAGGGAATTCCTGCCACATTTTTTTTCAGACTGGGAAGAATGATGGAAAGACCATTAACAAAACAATGCCAGTTCTAACTTCTTTAATCTCTTCCATCAACAAGATAAGTTCAAAAACACCACTTAGAGAATTTTGAAAGAAATTCTTAGTCACCATGAGAAAAAGGTAGAAACCCTTAAAGAAAAATAAACGTGGCATTTTCCTTAGGATAAGAAAACATTTGAGACATTGCAAAAAAAGGGGGGGTTTCAAATATTTTTTAAAATTTAATTATTAGTAACTTTTATTCCCATTAATACAAAACTATGCCTACAGCAAGAATAACTTGTATGTACAGTATTTAGACATAAGTACTGTCTATTTTGTTTCCAGCTACTGTGAGGAATGCAGCCAAGTTTAAGAAATAGGGAAGGCTAAGCAGGATGGTAGATGGTGCTATTATCCCTGCTAATGCAATTTTTAAGTCTAGGCACTTTGTCTCCCTGACAAAATAGCTCCATTACAATACTAGTTCAACTGGACAGTGTTAAGAGAATACCTTTTACTAGCCATACATTTTGCAGGCTTGTAAAGGATTAAGAGACATATCTTCCCAGGCAGCTCTGTGCCTCTTTACTTTCTTCCCAAAGTAGATGCTTCACTGAGGGATAAAAGGGAGCTGGAAGAATTGAGTCATAATAATACACATTGTACTTTGCATCTACCCAGCATGCTGTTTTTATGTTCATCGGCATCTTGTGAGATGAAGTATTTTAAGCTGTAGTTAGCAGAGTACAGCTATTTTTGTGCTTATTCATATGCACAATAGGGGAGCTCAAGAAAGGAAAGGAAAGGATCACAATTCTAGGAAGCTGCATATTGTGTATGGAACTTTGGGGTTCCAAATATTTTAAAAGTATTCTCACCTTTGTTTGATTTGAATTAGTATCTATTTTGTAATTTTGAAACCTAGCATGTACAAACAAAATGTTTGTCAAGGCTGGAAGTTAATATCTCCTAAAGCCTAGGTAGAACAGAAGACATCTAAATTGAAAACCTAGGGGGTTTTGCATGCTTTTTATTTTATAAAAATTATTTAATTCAGAATCTTTGAAGCTAATTCCTCTTTGCCAACTGCTGCGTAGCAACTTCTGGTGTGTGGGTGTATTGCTGTGAATCAGCTAAAAAATACCAATTCTGCCAAATCTAGAAGCATTTAATGACTTCTCCACTATTGTTAAAAGTGTGCAACCTTTCATTAGTAGTCAGCAGAGGTCTGAATATAATATGTGCATAACTGCAGGGGTGTGAGTGACTAGAGGAAGCAGTCACAGATGAACAAAACTGTTAGGCAATATTCCATACTAAGATGCACAGAATTAACAGAAATCAGGGTGGGCTAGCAGGAGTGGGGGGAAAGAAAGGTGCAAAAGCTTACATTCAATTCAAGTCAAAATAATCATTTAATAAAATTATTTAGGGTTAGGTTTATAAGTCTATGCTTCCAAGGTGTTGACCTTAGCTAGATTTTGTTTATTTAATATGTCTATAATTATTAAATTATTAAAACACATTTCACCAGTAAGTGTAATGAACTATATTTTATGAAATACCATTCAATTTCTTTGAAAATAAAAGTGAAAATCTTTGAACTTTGAAAATCAGTTCAGTGTGCAAGATGAGAGTAATAAATGCCTGTATTATCTCACCTTTTGAAGGTAATTGAGTGAACAATAACAAGAATTATATAATAATATGATTATAAGGAATATGTGGACTTTAGAACAATTATGGACAGGAAGTTTTATACACTGGTCCCAAACCTAACCCTTTATGTAGGCCACCATAGTTTTTGAGGATCATATCAGTAGTATAGCGCTTGTGGAATCCATACAATGATATAAAACATCAAATATGTTAAATGATTTCTTCATTCAAAGAAACTAGTCTGTTGGAATATGTAAGAATGGTGGTGATATGCAGGGCGAAAATTATGTGTATTGTGTGATCTACCACTTATTTCTAACTAGTGTACTACTCTCAGGAGCAGTAAGACAGAGCTAGTTTGATACAATGGCTAGTCCAGCTTCAGCTGTGAAAAGTGATCTGGGGTCAGTTAATTTATTTAAGCCTAACTTAACTCATTTGGTTGTTGTGGAAAAAAATAGGAGGAGGAAATAATGTGAACCATTACCTTGAGCTTCTCTCTACAATACAGGATATACATGTAGCTAATGAATAAAATGTTTCAATTGTCAATTCAACTTGTCATCTTCATGATACTGAGAAGCACTTTGATCATACAACAAAGAGATCATTAGCTCCTAATCATAATGTAATACGTTCTTTGGGGTGTTTTTGAGAGGAAGTAGTATGCTGTTAATTTTGATGCTTAAAAATAAGATAAAAGTCCAACACCTTTGGAGAATACTTGATTGAAGACTCGACTTATCTTTGACACCACTTGTAAGTATATGTAGAACATTAATAAGAAATTAATAGTCCTTGGTCTTGGCAGGATGGAAATTATGAATGTTCTGAAGAAAGGGAATTGTAAGTGGTGGTAAATTATTATAGGAAACGTCCTCTATTCATTTCCACTGAGGTAATGAATAAGAGCAGTTATGTTAAAAGAAAAACTGAGTAGGCAGACATGTTAAAACTAATTTTAATGAGTGCACAGTTCATTGTTGACCATAAAAACATTTCCCAGTGCCTACTTGAAGTGCATATCAAAATTAATGTGGTTTTTTAAAAAACGAACTAAGGTAATGCAATTTATTTAGTGACCTGAAAAAATTAGCTCATTTTGAGGAAAAGGGAGCTTTATTTTATAACTAGGCAGGAATGTTTGAACATTATTTCCACTATTTGTTTCCATTATTTTTATTCCATTATTCCATTATTATTTCCATTATTTGTTGTTGAAACTCTGAGAAAAAATAACAGATAACAGATAATCAGAGTTGGAAGGGATCTTGTAGGTCATCTAGTCCAACCCCCTGCCCAAGCAGGAGACCTTACACCATTTCTGACAGATAGAAGTCCAATGTCTTCTTAAAAGACATTGAAAGTCTCAAATGATGGCGCTTCCACAATGCCTTTGACCACCTTATAATATAGTTTGTGTTCCTTCCTTTCTGGGGTCTGGGAGAAGTGGCTGTAATTTCATATCTACTTTTCACTTAGCAACTATCTGGGTTCAAAGATAGCATTCAGTGCTTCAATTTTATAACTTATAAAGGAAATAAACCTCCTTGCCCTGTCTTTTTGGAGCTATGAATAAAACATTCTTCCTAGTTACTCCTTTTTTAATTTTAAATAAACATTTTTTCAATAGACTATATTTTTATTGAACAGATCATCTAAATTATAGATATTTGAAAGCTTAGTCATAAAGGACAATTGCATGATTTTTCTAGATGAGATTGTTTCCTCTAACATAGAAGACAGTAAGCTTTTTAAAAAATTTATTATTGTTATGAGAGAAAATCGCAATGATAATAAAGCGTGTTATTTATAGACCATAAATATTGTCATAAACCAATTTGGGAATTATTTTTGTTCCTAAAGTACAATTACTGCAAACTTAATGCTCACTATAAGTCAATTAATCTAGGAAAATATATGGTTACTACCTTTGTTATGTGTAACTATCTTTTAAAACCAGCAGATCATACAGTTGTTATATTACCAGGACATTAACCCTGTAAGGATGATTTCAGACAAACATTCTCCATGCAAACAGAGGGGAACATTGGGAGGTCAGCCTCAGTTCATAAAATTTCAAATAGCATTTGAATGGCTGAAAATATCCAATGGGTAATAGATATCACAGTTTTATTTATGGGACAATTAAGATTTATGGGCAATTAATATTTCCTCCATTTGTTCAAGGAACTGCAGATTTATTATATGAATTTTTCTAGGCAGCCATAAAATGATAGAAACATGTAGATATGGAATACTATACCAAACAATATTAATGGGAAATGCATTTTTTTTAGGGAAAAGACAATTTTTATTAAATACTTATACCATATTTTAATGGAAATTGAGCCCCTTGGTTTAAAGAGCCAATTGTTTCTTGATTTATTACACTAGCAGACATAGACATGATGTAATTCAGATGTCTATTATATGGGATACCAATGGTCAAATGAAGTCAAATGAGTTAATAAATTCAATTTTTTCCATGTTAAAATGAAAAGTGGCTTTAAAATGACTTTAGAAATAAAAAGAGAGAGCTGATTATTTGCTTTCCAAAATTCTAATAGAAATAGAAATATTAGCAAAAGCTGAATTGCTTATCCTAAAGTAAAAGATTTGGTCCATGTTATTTATAAAATCTGTGAGGAAGAAACTCCAAACCAGGCAAGACATTATAAAAATGTAGCCAACTGATAAGGAAATTACAACAACCCATCTCAGCTTGGTGATTTCTGAAACTGGGTGTATGGAATTTCTGAGAATTATACTCCAACCCAAGGAGTATAAGGCACCAAGTTAAGGAAAACATTTAAAAGGGGAATCTATTACTTGAGTGCCTTCCAAATAAAAACACCAAAGCAGATATGTAATGAAATGCTCTAGATGAGGAGCATTCCAACTGAAGCATAATGTAGATATATTATAAACAATAACAGACTTGGAAGGACATTGGAGATGTTCTAGTCCTGGCTCAAGCAGGAAACTCTACATCATTCCAGAAGAATATTTGTCCAATCTCTTCTTAAAAATTTCTAGTTACTTTTCTCTTTGGTATCCTGAGCTATAATAGACTCAAAATAGGTCTCAACTGATGACAGGAGACAGTAGTAGACAGATCAAGCAGATGGCATATTAACATCTTCAGGAATGCTTCTGGACATGGCTACTATTTTGCATTTTGTACTTTGCCTTGTTTATGAAATTTTACAGGCAGATCAAGTCTTCCATTTATAAATCCATTCATGTTTCTGAGAAATTTACAGTATTAGCAGTGATTACCCCAAGATCACCAGCTGGCTTTCATGGCTAAAGTGAAACTAGAACTCACAGTGTCCAGATTTGTAACTCAGTGCCTTAGCCTCCAGATCAAACTAAACAATACACTAAACAATAATATTCAGAGTTTTGCAGCATTAATTCAGCGCCAGAAAAATAAACACAGATGGCTGATGCTTCATTTAACATCTTTATAAACATAATAAGTAGATTTTACAAGCTAGTTGTAGATTTCTCCAACATTTCTCCAACATGGAGCAAACTCAGACAGAAACATGTTGCAAGTAACTTCAGTAGAGCAGAACAGAGAGAACTTCCAGTTTCACTTTAGTTTAGCAGGCAAGCAAGAAGAGAGAAGCAGTTTCATTTTCAATAGACAGACTCAGAGTTTAACATAGCTTCAGAGCTGCAGAGCTTAACATAGCTGCAGAGTTGCAGAGCTTAATATAGACCCAAGCTTAAGCTACTTCTAGTTTCAGTTTCCAAAACAGTCCTTATTGGCTGACTTAGTTGCTATGCCTATTCATTTTATTTATTTATTTGATTTGTCAATCGCTTACAAGATAATAGGTGTAAGTATATACATAGTTATGAATACATGAAATGAGTACATATAAGAAAAATAAAAGAAAGAATAGGACAGGGATGGTAGGCACATTGGTGCGCTTATGCACGCCCCCTACAGACCTCTTAGGAAAGGGGTAAGGTCAATAGTAGACAGTCTAAGGTTAAAGTTTTTGGGGTTAACCTTGAGTTTACATCTATTGTGTGCTCTTGTGTTGTTATGGTTGAAGCTGAAGTATTCATTGACAGGTAAGTCATTGCAATATATTATTTTATATACCATACTTAGATCAGACCGAAGACGGTGTAATTCAAGGTTTTCTAGGTCTAGAATTTCAAGTCAGAAATGGTAGCATAAGGTATTCTACAATGAGTAGAGGAGTGGAGAACTCTTCTTGTGAAATATTTCTGGACTCAATTGTGCTAATATTAGATATGTAATGTGGGTTCCAGACTGATGAGCTGTATTCGAGTATTGGTCTAGCAAATGTTTCGTATGCTCTAGTTAGTAGTGTGATATTACCAGAGAAAAAGCTATGTAGGATTAGGTTAACAACTCTTTAATGCCTTTTTGGCTATGTAGTTTCAGTGGGCTCTAGCACTTAGATCATTAGAGATGAGTATTCCAAGATCCTTTACAGAGCTTGGATCATCAACAAGGTCTTGACTATTCAGCTAGTATTTTATTTTCTGATTTTTTTGCCAATATGTAAGACAGAGCATTTATTTGTTGAGATTTGAAGTTGCCATTTGTTTGACCATTCTGATACATAGTCAAGATCTTTTTGAAGGGTAGCAATATTGTCTGTGGTATTGAACAGATTTACATCATCAGCAAAGAGAACGCAGTTGCTCTTAATATGATCACAGGGTCATTTATGTAGAGGATTAAGAGAGTTGGTCCTAGAACACTGCCTTGGGGGACACCACTATTGACAGGTACAGAATTTGATAGCACATTCCCAATTTTGACCATTTGTTGTCTGTTTGACAGGAATGCTTCTATCCAGTTATGCAGTTGTCCAGAGATACCATAAGATTTTAGTTTTAGGAGTAGTTTGTCGTGTACCACTGAATCAAAGCCTTTACAGAAGTCTATGTAGATTGCGTCTATTGTTTTGCTCTGATCAAGTTGTGTAGTCTATATGTTTTTGCAATGTAAGAGTTGCAGATTACATGATAGTTTTTTCCTGAAACCAAATTGTTTATTAGAGAGTAGGCTGTTTTTTCTAAGTGGAGGATGATGGATTGGTTAATAATTGATTCCATGACTTTACAGGTGATGCAGCATAAGGAGATTGGTCTGTAATTTTCAACTAGGCTGGGGTCTCCCTTTTTGAAGATGGAGATGACCATGGCTTGTGACCATAGGTTAGGCAAGGAGCTGGTCCTGAAAGATTTATCAAAGATTATGCTTAGAGGTTCTGCTGTGGCAGTGGGTAGCTTTTTAAAGAAGTATGCACATATTCTGTGCATACTTCAATAGATAGATAGAGATGGTTTTAGATTGCGTAGTGCTTTTTCAACATTGTCTTCTGTAAAATCGATATGTATTAGATCATTGTAGTTTTCTGTGGTTCGGCTAGGAAATACTGGGCATGATCCATTGCTGTTTACAAATACTGAGCCAAAGAATCTGTTAAAGATTTTGGCTTTAATTGTGTTGTCGTTGCAGTCTTTACCATTAGGTCCTATCAGGGATGGGATGGACCTTGAGTCTTTTAGTTTGTTGTTTACAAAATTGTAAAAAGCACGGGTGGTATTGGTGCATAGAAGGTTTTCCTCTTGTTTAATGTGATAATTGGTGCTTTCAGTCTTTATCTGGTGGCATAAATTTTTGTATCGGCTTTTGAAATTGGCAAAGTGACCAGATTTGTTTTTCTGCCAGAGTGATCTCTTTTTGGATTGAAGTTTCCTTATTGTTATGGGTAATCTGTTTTTTTTTTTAATTTTGGGGGTTGTTATTGGTACATATAGCTTGATAACTCTTTTGACTTCAAGTAAAAATATGTTGTAATGGTCTTCAACAGGATTGCATCCAGTGAATAGAGATTGCCAATCAAGGGATGAGAGATCATTGTCTATAATATCATAGTTGCCCTTTTTGAAGTTATAATTGGGGATTACATCATTGTGATGATTTTTGTGTGGGCGTATCCTGAGACAAAAGTCAATCATATTGTAGTCACTGTTGGAAAAGGGTTCTTTAGTTTGTATTTCGTAAATTAAATTCAAACTATTGCAGAAGATGAAATCGAGGCAGTTGTTAAGTCTGGTATTGTTGGTTACTAGTTGTTCCAGTCCCAGATTTATAACAGCATTGTAGAAGGTTGCATGTATGGGTTGCATTGGCTGACCTTATTACCAAGCTCTATTCCAGTTCATGAATATACTCTGACAAATAACAAGTTAGGGTTTATGCTATATGAGTTTGAACTGTTCGATGATTTACCAGTGCAGCTTAGAAATATATTTTTGTAGAAATGCAAATATTTTCAACTGTTACATTTTCTCAGCTTAGTATTTTTTGAAAGATAACATTTTATTAAAAGTTGGCTGTAACACCTTGAAACCATTATCTGTTTTATATTTCAAATTTATTCAACATTTTTGTATTCTGTCATATATTAAGAAATCTACACATTCAAAATTATTTTATAGTATGACTACAATCTTCAGAGGAGTTCTGAGAGATTTTTGGGAAGAAAATGCAAATGTTCAATAGAAAAGTCCAGTGATGTTTTATTATGTTGAAACTGGTCTTGCAATTTTTGTGAAATTTAATTGTCTTTTCCTCCTACCATTTTTTTTTCCAGATATCAAAATATTCATAAGAAAATAGTTGTACTTAAATATAGTTTGTATACATAGGTGCACATGCACCATAGGTGGTATTCAGCCAGTTCTGACAGGTTCTGGAGAACCAGTAGTGGAAATTTTGAGTAGTTCAAAGAACCGGTAAATACCACCTCTGGTTAGTCCCACCCCCATCTATTCGCTGCCTCCTGAGTCCCAGCTTGATCAGAGTTCCACCTGATTGGCTGGGTCTTCTTTGTTGCCCTGCACAAGAGAACGGAACTGGAAAGCAGGTTAGTGGGATGGGGAGGGAATGGGGATTTTACAGTATCCTTCCTCTGGAGTGGGGTGGAAATGGAGATTTTGCAATATATCCTTCCCCTGGAATGGGGTAGAAATGGAGATTTTACATTATCCTTCCCCTGCTATGCCCACAGAACTGGTAGTAAAAAAAAATTGAATACCACCACTGACATACACATCTTTTGCTTCTATCCGTACACTTCTACATTTTACTCTGCTGCTGCTCTTTGTTGCCACAGATGTTATCCTCTGAACTTTATTTTTTGTAAAATAATTTCCATGAAGCAGTTTTGGTAAAACTGTTTCTGGACTGTAGTTTTTAAAAAGTATTTACATACATTTCCTATCTTCATAATAGAAAAAAGTGTTTTTATACAGCATTAGGTTTAGAATAGAACTATTAGAATTTGTAGTTATCCTATGAAATATGGCGTTCTCAGCATTACTTTTTTAAAAACATTGGCTTCTAAGTTTTAAAGAAAGCAATTTTAAAAGTGTTCCAGTTCAATACTTCAATCAAAAACTAAGGCTTGGCAGATTTCAATTCTGGATATTACTGAACTATTTCTTTGTATTTTAATTGCTTTTAACCCAGTTCACAGAGGTTGGAACATATGTCACTAGAACACTCTTTACCCCAAACAAGCAAGAACATATTTTCTGGAAACATTTTACAAAATTTATGAATTAAAAGTTGCTCTTTCCCATTAGAATGCAAATCCCCAAGAATAATAATTACTTTCTGAGGAACTAATATCTCTTTGGATAAGAACTTCTAAAATATCACTTTAGAAGTTGAAAAAAAAAGATCAAGGTACACCTAAATACAAAACTAAAATGAATGGGATGTATTGTGTTCTATGAAAGTTCTATTGTTGGTCTGCAGTTTAATCGGGAGTTTTGTATGTTCTGATTGGCTAAGCAGTCTGACAGCGAACTGTAAAAGGGAGCTGTCAAACGACACCAGCTGTTACCCGTCAGCTGGCCAGCTCGGCAGCATATCGGCTGACATGGGTAACCTGTTTCTTTGTTACAATAAACACTGTTCTTTCATTAATGCCTGCCTCAGCTCATTCTTAGAAAAGACTACAAAATTGGTGACGAAGGATGCCATTCTGAAAGCTGGGGAAGAACAGAGACAGAAGTATTGTTGTTCCTTTTTGTTACCTCAGGAAAGACAAGATGTCAACTGCTCCTACATTTCCGTGTTTCCACCCATTGTCAGACACTTGGGAATCTTACATTAATCATTTTGACTGTTTCCTAGATGCTGCTGATTTGTCTGAGATTTCAAACCATAGGAAAAAAAGCATATTTCCTAAGCTTTTGTTGGTGCCACAGACTGTTAAAGCAGTATCCTGGAAAGATTTACAAGAACTTTTAAGTAAATGTTACTCGATTACTTAAACCTTCTAGGATTGCAAGGTGGCATGCATTTAGGAGATGAGTACAGGCTGAGGGAGAGACTATCAGTACCTACATGGCTGCCGTCCGAAAAGCGGCACTACATTGCGGGTTCCTGGATCTTGAGGATCAATTGCTTGATCAATTAGTATGTGGTGTACGAAGTCTCAGGCTTCAAAGATGTTTGTTTGCCAAGGGCGATTTAACCCTTAAGATAGCTGTTGAGGAATCTCAAGCAGCAGAAATTTCAATTATCTCTGCTGCTGAGATACAAGACTCTAATAGCATTGCTACAACCTAACCAAACGCTACCATGCATTACAATGACAGTTTCTCTGACAAATTTTCTGAAACCGATGAAGATGTAAATCTCCTCAGAGGGCAGCCCACACCACAGTGGAAAAATTGGAATCCTGATAACAAACCTATGCAACTGCAACCTGCCTGAGTTGCGGTGGTAATCATTTAAGATCCACATGCAGATTTAGAAACATTGTTTGTGATCAGTCACAAGCTGAAAATGGTGACCGTAGAGGAACTCATGAATTTTTTTAATGGAAGCGATTGCTTCTCGGGCTTCCTTATCGATCTGTGCATAATTTCTCTCAGTACTTGATAAAATCCTGGAGAAATATGCTATTGGTGCTTCCAGGCCATTTGGCAATTTGGGTGCCAGCACAGCCCCTATCCCAAAAGAGAATGCATCGCAGGAAAGTACTAAAGGTAAATCCCTGTCAAATTGTATTAATACGCTGTCAGATAACAACAGAGCTTTTACAGCATTGAAAGAGAATTCTTCTTTGAGCCCCCATTTCTAGGAAGCCTTTGCATCCAATAATCTATGTAACGGTTGTGCCACAGAAGCCTTATGAGGGAGAAAAGAGCTATAGAAATTCAGGAGCCCCAAAAATGCTTGCAGTTCAGTCTTATTGGATGGTTTGGGGCATCCTTAATAGCTCTTACCTTTGATTCAATGGGATGAATACCTTTGGCATCTATGTGGTATCCCGAAAAATCTACTTGACTGACTGCAAATTTGCATTTGTTTTTCTTCAATTTAAGGCCTGCTGTTTTGAAACAGACTAGGACCCTTCTGAGGCATTTGAAAAGTTCCTCTTTGTTGCATGCAGAAATGAGAACATCATTGAAGTAGGGGACTACACCAGGGATGCCCTGAAGTAGTCTCTTTATAAGGTATTGAAATAACCCTGGTGCCACTGAAACTCCAAATTGTAATCTTGTACATTTGAAAGCACCATGATGGGTGACAATTGTCTGTGCCTCCGCTGTAAGGTTATCAACAGGTAGCTGTTGATAGGCCTGGGCCATATCAAGTTTCACAAAAATAGTCCCCTTTCCCATTGAGTGCAACAGATGTTGAATTATTGGCACTGGGTAAGCATTAGTTTGAAAGGCCTTATTTATGATACTTTTATAATCAGCACAAATCCTGATAGAACCATCATGCTTCAAAGGTGTCACAATAGGGGTCTCCTACTTTGCAAAATCTGTGGGTTCTAGAACCCCTTGGTCTATTAGTTTATCCAATTCTGCATCTACTTTAGGTCTTAATGTAAAAGGAACTCTTCTAGGTTTTAACCTGATGGTTCCTATACTGGGGTCCAAGATAAATGATATTGGAGTTCCTACATATTGCCCTAATTTATCACTAAACACCTCTTTAAAATCATTTAATAAGGCTTGTAAAGCCTGTTCCTGAATGGAATATATTCCAGATACTGTAAGTCCCAAAGATGTGAACCAGTCTAAACCTTATAGGCTTGGTAGGGTGCCTTCTACTATTGTGAGAGGAAGTAGTCCCTCAAAATTTTGAAATTGGATACTAAATTTTCCTGTGCCAATTACTGGAATAGAGTGCCCTTGGTAGTCTTTTAGTGACAGTTTGCATGGCTGGAGATGTTTCTTTGTGATGGCAGGAACTAACCTTTTTAACGTGCTCCAGGATACAATGGATAGCAATGAGCCAGTATCAACTTCCATTGGACACTGCTTTCCTTCTAAGGAGACAGTTTCATGAATTTTGTTAGTGTAAATCTGGTTAGAAAAATTGTTAGGTGACTTAGAATTGTAAGAAGCCCTAGTAATAGTAAAACATTCTTCTTTTTGTTTCTGTGATCTAACTTGAGGCTGGTATTGTGGATTAAAGTTTTTTTGAAGATGGGAACCAAATCTCCAGTCAGAGGTGGTATTTGCCAGTTCTTTGAACTACTCAAAATTTCCACTACTGGTTTTCCAGAACTGGTTAGAACCTGCTGAATACCACTTCAGCTTCTCGGCTGTCCTTAACATTGTCTGTATGGACTTTCTATCTGAGCCACTGCTGCAACCAAACCAAACAGTGATGCAGTTTGTTAAAATGCTCTCAATTGTGCCTTTGTAAAAAGTGACCAGGACAGAAGGAGAAGATGTGCTCTCCTCATCCAACACAGGAAATGTAGATGCTGGTTTTCACTAAGGATGATGTGTGGAGAGTCCAATCACTACCTCAGAATTACAGGGTTCTATGTGTGTTGCAAACTTTTTTTGGGAAATGAGCCTTAAACATTTGAAAAATTATACTAGTTACCCCATTTTACATAGATGGGAAAATATTGGTATGTGAGCCTATCAACAAATAGTGCATGCAAGAAAAAAAAATGAGGCCAATAGGATCATACTGGAGGCTCCAAATATCAGTTAGAACTTTGTCACACTAAGTTACACCATAAAAATGAGCATTATAAAGTTTAATTTTAAAAAAAGCATTGAATTCAACTTGATATTAACTCAAATTTGTTTTTGTGACCATAAAATGCTTGTAAATTACTATTTGAAAGTTCAGCATTAAATGTAAGAATGTAAATGCATGTCTTAATACCGAGAATTACTATTTAACCACAGTTTTTCATAATGATTTCTTCAAAATGGTGCAGTAATAGTCATTATTGACTTTAGGCATCCCTTTGAGCATACTTTCTATGTCATCTTGTTTTGTTTTGGATAGTGTGTGTATTTGTAACTCTGTCTTAGGCACAGGCAATGTAACAGATGTGGTGGTTGGTGTTGGCAAAGCAGGTTTCCTGCAAACGTTCCTTGTCTTCTTTTCAAAGGCATGGATGGTAACCATGGTCCAACTTTCCACAGTGAAGGTTATCTTGAACCTTACTGTTGAATGGGTCTGGATGAATTTTATTTGTGAAACTTTAACATATGGCACATTACTGTACTGAAACTGCTTTGAACACATGGAATAATTTTTAAAATGTGCGGGCTTCATCTGGATGATTTTAAATAGCTGGCATCGCTTGGCTTTTTTCTTAGGAAAGAAACTGGTGAAAATAATTCTGGTAGCATAGCACTTTAATTATGCTATGCATATTATCCACTTTTTGAATGCAAGAGTGGCCTTGTACAGAAAACTTCATTTCAATCCTTTCAATGTTTGGGTGATTCTGAAAAAAATCTGTTGTTGCAAAAGACATGTATGAGTTCCTATTTTGTGGAATGCAGCTGTCACTCCATAATGTTAGATGCACTGCATGTGGTTGATCTTGCACTACATTTTCCCAAATTTGTACCATGGCAGTAGCTATATCATTTCCAGCATATCCTCCCATTAATTCCATCCAAATGGCACAGTACCCTTGTCCTGTATGTCATGTGTGAGCAGTCATATTGTACAAGTTAAGTTTATGCTTGTAAAAAAAACTGCTTCAACCAGATTTTGGCAAAGTGATGACATTCTCCATGCCAAAACATGTTACCAGCCTAGTTTTGTCTTCTGTTTCTTCCTGTCTGTGATCTCTCATCAAATTCTTCTGTTGGGTTTACGAATCATATTTCTTTTGTAGCATCTCTTCTACCTGCCCAATTGAAAAGACAATTTTATGTTCCTTGCAAAGGTCACAGCAATTTTTTTGGGTATGTGAAATGCCAGGTTAAATTAATTGTTGAATACAGTTTGATAGTAAGAGAGTTTGACTCACTCATTTTCAATTAAAAGATCTATATCCAATTGGCCATCTTCAGTTTCTGGAACATACTCGGATCCACTTGGTTCATATAAGTGTGAACTTGCTTCCATATCATGGAAAAGAAACATTATTTCAGTATTCATGTGTCCAGAAACAGAGGTAACACTAGGTGCTGTAGGCTCCATCCTTGCTCCATCACATGGGAGCAGCCAAGCACGACAATTGGCTGCCGCAAATAGAATCCTGTAGTTCTGAGTTTTCATGCGATAGTGTAGATAGAACCTTGTAATTTTGCTATTTGTGAAGAATCTGTTTAGAAATTTTATGAAATAAGATGTTAAAAAATTAAGTCATGGTAGATAGATTCTTGTCACACTCATTTTTGACAAAAATGTCAGATAGAACCCTGTAATTCTGAGGTAGCACAATTCAGATTGTTAGTTATTTGTACTCCCAGATGCTTAATAAAAGGTGCACCTACTTTTTCTTTTCCTGGATCTTCTACAATGTGATATAATGTTCTATATATGTTATAATAGCAGGACATTGAAGAAAGTAAGAGCCACAGAATCAATATGGGTTGTGCTAAGTTAAATAATCTTAATGTGAGCATTTATATTCATTCTGGCCTTCAATGAAGATACTAAAGCCTCACCAGAATGGAACTTTGTTCTGAGGGAAAACTATAGAGACAATTCTATAGTTTTAACAGACCATGACGCATTCTTAAAGGTCAAATTTTTGGCAGGCTCTTATTGCATGTCATATTAAAATAAGTAAACATAGTCAGCAATTCATTCCTTTTCTAAAAAAGAACAAAAGAGTGGTGAAGGAAGCTTCTGTTTAAGAAGTGTGTGGTAATCATTTATTTACTATACTCTAATTTCATGACATTTCATCAGGAAAAAGCTGAAGAACAATATTTTCATACAGAGAAGGTCTACAATTGTTGTACAGAGAGGAAATAAAGTTGAAAATAATTACATGCTTGATGGTTTCTTCTCTAGTTTATTAAACAAATACACCATCAGAGGAGAAGGCTGTAATTCCCCTTAATCAAGTTTTTGGTGACCAATTGTTCATCATTACCTTTCCCATGTTCTTCTTTTGTTGTACTTGTGTTTTGGTCTGTGACCGCAAATAAAGCATTATTATTAAACAAATAGTTATTTGCTATTTCATTCTACCTCATAATACTTCAGGGTTAATTACATGCTCTTTCACTTCTACTTTTACTGTTTTTTTGAGGTGAGGAATATCTTACAGCTATGGACTTCATAAATAAATGGTTTGATTTTAGTCCAATTCTCTAACAATTTGACTATCTTTTTCTCCTTATATTTTAATTTAGAAGATATCTGTGAAACTAAACATAGATTTCAAATGTTCTGTACTTTAGAATTAACTGATTTTGTTCTATGCTATTATGAGTATTTGAAGTGTGAATAGTTACAAGTTGGAATGTTAAAATAAAATCAGAATAAAGAATAATAAGGAAACCAAAGTCTATTAATAAAATACTACAATAAATCTAGGTAATCAGCTAAAAATAGTTAATGTCATGATGTCATAAAATGTAAAACTGCTTACCACATTTACCAAGAGTTCATGTACTCTATTTATCTCTCTCCCTCCCTCCCTCTCCTCTCTCTCTTGCTGCCTGTCTTACACAAAATGACTTTTGACAGTATATAATAAAACAAGCAATTAAAACATAAAACCATGCAAAATACTTAAATAATTAAACACAAATAAGAACAGGATTGTAAAAGGATTAAAATCAGAATGTTATATGTGATACAGCTAACACATAACCTTCTTGATCTGACTGAATCAAATTTGTATGGGTTCTAGAAATCTTTCTTCTCCAAAAGAAGTGAAAGTTATTCTGAATTGCACATTCAGTTATGCAGGTTCAAAGGGATCTAATCATATTTCTGCCTATAATTATTTATAGTATATCAGAAAAGAAGTAATTTTCCTGCAAGTTATAAATTATGGTATCCTTTAATCTAGAAGAAATAACTCACTTCCAATTTTAAGATCCAAAAAAGTGGATTTCTAAGTCATGTTGATTTATGAAAAGTCATCTAGAAGGCTTGAAATCTCTACTATATAATATATGCATACAGTTTCAGGTGATGTTGATTCAGATTTATTTCATTCAACTGAACAAGTATACCTCTATATCTTTTGACCTGAGAATCTGTTTATATATGTCTCTTGGGAACCTTAATTCACCAGTATACTTTAATGTATCATTTACTAAAGCTCTGTTAGATCAGGTGTCACACTGCTGGAGAATCAAATGTGTGGTTTGGCTATCATCGATTCAATTTTTTTCATGGGGATTCGGCTTCAATTCAAGAGGCAACTTGTTTCTTGACAATTATTTATATGGTAATGTCCTAAACTTGGCCCCTAGGTGAGTGGCCGTCTTGTCAATAGACAAATCCTCAAAAAAAAAAAATTCAAAATCTAGTCTGCTGTAAAATATTGCATTTTCTGTCCATTCTTGTCAGATCAAATATTCCCAGAATATGAATAGATACTTTTGTCCTAATTCAAGCAGCAATTTTAGAAAACCACAATAGCTGATGAAATGTTTAAACTAGTTTTCCTTGATTGTTTTTGTTTTCACATAAAACTTTACTATGTTTACTATAAACATATAGTTAAGTTTCATATTATACAAATACAACTTTACATTGTTACATTCAAGCTGATAACAAAAAGTAGCATAGATATAGAAAAATGAAACACTGAAGCAAAGTTTAAAAAAATAAAACATAAAAAAATCTTAAAGAAGGAACTCGTAGTAACTAATTTTCCCTTCCCTTCCATTGTCCCCAGCCAGTAATCAGCAATTAAGTATTTTTCCTTTTCTTGAAATTTTGGAAATTGTTGCTTACATTTATTTAAACCAGTATTTTAAATTTAATTTAATTCTTCTTCTATCCCCTCATCTAGATCAGGGGTCACCAACCTTTTGGACCTCAGGGACCACCAAACTCATAATTTTAAATCCCAGGGACCACTAACTGGTTCTGTAGGCATGGCCTAATTTGTGGGTGTGGCTTGGTGGTCATGTGACTGGCCGGGCATGGCTTGTATGTAATATTATAAATATTTATATAAATATTGAATATTTTATAAAAAAAGAGCAACTTTTACTCAAAATTAGGAAAAACAGGCAGGCAGATTGAGTTGCTCACAGAATCATTCAGTGATCTATCTGCCACCGGCTAGCTCACTCTCTCAAATTTGCTTGCCGTGAGTCTGCACTGAATAATAGAACCTTCAATCCTAAGGGAGGTTCAGCTGTGCTTAAAAGCAGAGCTGAAGATCTAAAGACTAGCTAGAGAGCAAGAAATCCAACCATTTCCTGCTTCCTAGCTAATCTAAATCTCCCTGTACAGCAGAACAGATGATGGTCAGAAAAAGGAAAAATAGCAATTTAGCAGCAAGTTTGCCGGGTAAGTAGTGCATGGGTGGGGAGGGTTCCAGCGGGCCATGTGGGTGGCGCAGCCTTGTGTTTCTGTGCAGCCTGGATTAATTGCTTTGCGGGGGGGTCTCTGGGGGTGAGATTTTTCTGTGGCCCACCAAAATTTTCTCCCACTGGTTGGCGACCACTGATGTAGATCATTTATGAAGATGTTGAAAAGCACTGGGGTCAACACAGAACTTTGAGATACCCCACTGAATGCTTTCCTTCATGTAGATATAGTTCCATTGAGGACTACATGCTGAGTATGGTTAGTCAGTCAATTGCAAACCCATCTGGTGGTGATACCATCTACAGCAGGGCTGTCAAACTCCCAGTTTGCATCATGCCAAATGCATCACATGCTGCCATGCCCATGCCCAGTTCAATGAAGGGGGAAAAAAATCCCGATATGTCATGTGATGATGTGAAGTTGACAACCCTGATTTACAGTATTGCACATTGTTCTATCTTACCAAAAAGTAAGTTGTGTTCTACTCTTACCTTACGGAACTATGTTATATTCACAGCATTTCCTTGCTCCACTAATTTAGTCACATTCTCACCGTCCGGTGTGCTCCCACAGGGAGGGTTTCTTGCAGGTCCTGTCAGCATCTATATGCCGACTGGTGACCCCAAGAAATAGGGCCTTCTCTGTGGGGGCGTCTGCCCTCTGGAATGGGCTGCCTCCGGAGTTACATAGAGCCACGGACCTGGGGACCTTCAGGCGTGCCTTGAAAACCTGGCTCTTTGACCAGGCCGGCTTGGGCTGATTTTAGATTTGGGTATTTTAATTTTTATATCAAATTTTAGGGTTTAAGGGAGGGGTTTTAATTGTTTTTAGCCAGGGTCTTTAATTTAATTTAGTTTTAATTTTTATATATTTAATGTTTTAATTGTATGGCTGTGCACTGCTCCGAGTCCTTTGGGAGAGGAGCGGTATATAAATAATATTAATATTAATAATAGTTGTTGTTGTTGTTGTTGTTGTTGTTGTTATTATTCTTAAAAAAGGCAATAAATTTGTTTGGCAAACAACCTTAACAAGCTCATGCTGACTTCTATTAATTACTTTGTTCATTTCTAGGTGGTCATAAATCTGCTGCTTGATTATCTTTTCCAGAATTTTCTCAAGTATTGATGTCAAATTGATTGGTCTGTAGTTCCCTAGTTCCACTTTTTTCTCCTTCTTCACAAAAATCCCTATTCCATATGTGAAGAATTCTCACACAAATCACTTCCTACTGCATGCCAGTTAGGCTGAGAAAAACCATTATTAATTATATACACACACAACTGTACAAAATAGACCAGACTTCTTCCCCAGTGGAAAAATATTTAAAACCCTTATCTGGAATTTGCTTCCTCCCTCTTTAACAAGCATATATCTATGATCAATTTACATATCAACTAGAGATAAAAGGCATTTTGATCAAATCTAGATTAAGAAGGATTGGGCTGAATGAAGTGAAGTATTTCAAATACCTGATATTTCAGAGAGCAGTTACAAAATACTAGGCTTAGAAGAAACACAAAAAGGAAAAAAGCAAGAAAATGGGTTATTCTAAGGCAAATTTTTCTTCATTGGCCAAATCATCTTTCAATGATTTCACTAAATATTCAAATCAACAACCTCCCAAAATAGCTGTACGATAAGCTATGTGGTAATGAATGTTGGCTAAAATGAAATTAAAGAGAATTTATGATAACAAAATTTCTAATAGCTAGACAAAAATATTTTCTGAATCTTTATACTGTATGTATCCTAGCATCTATGGAAATTTTCTATCACACAGGTCATTCAATAATAAACCTTTATTGTCATTGCACAACATGTGTACAATGAAATTGGCTGAGCCTCCCTTAGTGCATCCCCCAACACAATACATCTCAATTTATTTATACTAATACTTATATACCGCCCTTCTCCGAAGGACTCAGGGCGGTGCACAGCCAATCACAAACCCAATACAGTATACAAAAGTTAAAAATGGATTAAATAATTTAGGCTGTTTAAAAATTTTGCCCTCCCCCATAAATAGTTAAAACCCCAAATATTCAAAACCAATTAAAAACATGAGACAAATTAAAATCCTATGTCAACCTAGGCCAGCCTGCTCAAAGAGCCAAGTTTTTAACGCCTGTCTGAAGGCTCTCAGGTCCGTGTTGGTGCGTATCTCTGGGGGCAGACCATTCCAGAGGGCGGGGGCCCCCACAGAGAAGGCCCTACTTCTGGGGGCCGCCAACGGCACATAGAAGCCGACAGCACCCGGAGAAGGCCCTCCCTGTGGGAGTGCACAGGTCTGTTGGAGATCACCGGCAGAACGCGGTCCTGCAGATAACCTGGTCCAATGCCATGGATTGCTTTAAAGGTCAGAACCAGAACCTTAAAGCAAACCCGGAAAACCACCGGCAACCAATGCAGCTCGCGCAGGAGAGGCGTCACATAGGAGCTTCGTGACGCCCCCATAATCATCCGCGCAGCCGCATTTTGTACCAGTTGGAGTCTCCGGGTGCTCCCCGCAGGGAGCCCCATGTAGAGAGCGTTACAGTAGTCCAGGCGAGAGGTGACAAGGGCATGAGTGACCGTGCGTAAGGCGTCCTGATCCAGAAAGGGCCGCAACTGGTAAATCAGGCGAACCCGATAAAAAGCCCCCTGGAGACGGCCACAATATGGTCTTCTAAAGACAGCCGTGCATTCAGGAGGACACCCAAATTGTGAGCCCTTCCTGTGGGGGGTAAAATCTCTCCCTCAATAGCCAGCGATGGAGTCAGCAGACTATATCGGGCCACCGGAAACCACAGCCACTCGGTCTTGGACAAGTTGAGCTGTAGCCTGTTCCCGCCCATCCAATTCTTCACAGCCTCCAGGCACCGGGACATAGTCTCCACAGCATCATTGGGGTGGCTCGGGGTGGAGATGTAAAGCTGGGTATTATCTGCATACAGATGACACCGCACCCCAAAAACCACGGATGATCTCCCCCAGCGGCTTCACATAATGTTGAACAGAAGAAGGGAGAGGACCGATCCCCTGAGGCACCCCACAAATGAGGGGCCTACAGGTGGACCTCTCCCCCCCCCCCGTCAACACGAATTGCGAGCGGTTGGAGAGGAAGGAGGAGAACCATCGCAAGACAGTTCCCCCAATCCCCAACCCTCCAACCGCCACAATAAGATATTATGGTCGATAGTATCAAAAGCCGCCGAGAGGTCTAACAGGACCAGGACAGAGGAAAACCCCCTGTCACGGGCCCTCCAGAGATCATCAACCAATGCAACCAATGCTGTTTCGGTACTATGCCCGGGCCTGAAGCCCGATTGGAATGGATCGAGGTAAGTCGCTTCCTCCAGGTACTGAGGGAGCTGACGTGCCACACTCTCAACAACCTTCGCTAAAAAGGAAGGTTGGAGACTGGACGATAGTTATTTAAAACAGCCGGGTCCAGGGCAGGCTTCTTGAGGAGGGGCCTCACCACCGCCATCTTCAGGGCAGTAGGGAGCGACCCCTCTCTCAACGAAGCGTTGATAATCCCCTGGAGCCAGCCTCGTGTCACCTCCCTGGCGGTCGAAAACCAACCAGGAGGGACACAGGTCCAACAAACATATGGTGGTATTCAGCCCCCCCAGCAACCTGTCCACACCCTCAGCGGTCACAGGGTCAAACTCTTCCCAGATAATAGTCTCAAAACCTGCCCCGGACACCTCCCCCGGGACCACCCAATTGGAGTCCAGCCCGTCCCAAATCTGAGCGATTTTGTCGTGCAAGAATCTGGAAAACTCCTCTGCCCTACCCTGCAAGAGGTCATCCCGCGATCTCGGCTCCCGCAGGGAGCGGGTCACTCTAAACAGAGCGGCAGGCCGATTTTCTGCCGACGCAATAAGGGCGGAGAAATGTGAACGCTTCTCCGCCTCTATCGCCACAAGGTAGGTCCTAATGTGGGACCTCACCTGTGTTCAGTCAGGACTCAGTGCGGCTAGCCCTCCAAACACTCTCTAGACATCTTTTTCGGCACTTCATCTCCCGTAGCTCCTCCGTAAACCACGGAGCTAAATGGGATCTGTGCTGAGTCAGAGGTCGCAGAGGCACAACTCGGTCCAGAGCCCCGGCAGCTAACCTATCCCAGGTGGCCTCCAGGTCTCCAGGCGAGTTGTGAGCCAGAGTCTCGGGAAATGGCCCAAGCTCCCTCTGGAACCGCTCAGGGTCCATCAGGCGCCTGGGGCGGAACCATCTACACGGCTCCGCCTCCCTGCGGTGGGGGGTGGCGGTACAGAAGTCCAGTGTAAGAAGAGAATGGTCTGTCCATGACAAGGGTTTAATGACTAAGTCCCCAAAGTCACAGTCATTCAACCACTGACCAGAGACAAAAATCAGGTCCAGCGTGTGTCCTCCTATA
This sequence comes from Bungarus multicinctus, assembly GCA_023653725.1. Taxonomy (NCBI): domain Eukaryota; kingdom Metazoa; phylum Chordata; class Lepidosauria; order Squamata; family Elapidae; genus Bungarus; species Bungarus multicinctus. The sequence goes on from CM042848.1 coordinate 44,518,970, forward strand.
TGAGTAGGGGCAGAAACTAATTGGGTCAGGTCCATGGCCATCATGGAAGCCATGAACTCCCGAGCTACCCCAGAGGTTTCCCCAAGTGAAGGCAGGTTGAAATCCCCCATGACTAAAAGCCTAGGGGTCCCAACCGCCAGCTCGGCTATCACCTCGAGGAGTCCGGGCAGGGCCAATGACACGTGGCAGGGAGCCAGGTACGTTATCAAAAGGCCCATCTGAACCTCCTGTCCCCACTTCACAAAGAGAGACTCACAACCAGCCGTCTGAGGAACAGTGGCCTCCCTAGGATGAAGGACCTCTCTAATAAGCACCGCCACCCCACCACCCCTTCCCTGAGACCTAGGCTGATGAAATGCTAAGAAACCTGGTGGGCACATCTCCCTCAGAGGAACACCACCCTCTGGGCCCAGCCAGGTTTCGGTAACACCTACCAGGTCCACGCCCTCTTCCTGAATAAGATCACAAATCAGGGGAGCTTTATTGACAACGGACCTGGCATTGCATAGCATCAGCCGGGTACTCAGGGCCCGAGGCTCTGGACAACCAGGCCTGCAGGATGGGTGAAGAGGGTCGGAGCGCGCTACCGCTTGAAGACATCGACAGCGCGATCCCCTAACCTGATATGGCCCTCTACCCCCGCCATATCTGCCCCTCCCACTAACTGTGCTGATAGAACTGGCCCCCGGCATCCCACCCTCCATCTGCTCCTCCCAACACACACCCCTCTGAGCCCCCCCAGACGTGCGCGCTAGCCTGGCTGCCCCCAGATCCTCACGGGTTGTCCCCCAAACCTGGTTGGGATTTCCCCAATCCCCTTAAAAACCCCATTAAAAAACTATAAACCCTGGGTTTCCCCCCAACACGCCTCCTACGGCCACACCATCTCTCGGGATCCCAGTATCCGTCATTAAGATATGTCCTAGAGAGCCTTGAGGGCCACAAGAGGGAGAGGGGGGCATCCCTTAAGGCCCAAAGCTCTCTCCTGGAGTATTTCAAGGGCTCCGATAAAAATGTCCTGGCAGTCCGGCGATGCCCTCCATTGTCTTCAATATTTTTCCAAGGCACAAAACAGCGAATTCGACGTGTTCCAGCTGCTTCGGGCTCATGCCCCCCCCCCCCGGTCTATCCATCTCTGCCACTGGTGGGGACCCCGGGGGGGAGAAAGTCACAGACGAGGCCTCAATCCTCTGGCCTCGCCGCCCCCAGACGCTGCACGCAGAATCACAGCCAGAACCACAGTCTGACCTCGTTGCCATCCAAAGGTCCTCCGATCAGTCATGGGGCCCGTGGAAACGCTGTCTCCCTTCGGAACCGCTGATTCCCCCCCCCCTCCCGGCCCAACTGCCTCTGCCACTGGTGGGGGCCTAAGGGGAAAGGAGGCATCATCCGCAGCTCCGCCAGCCATCCGGGAGCACCGCCGCCGCCGCCAGCCGCTGTATGCCACTGCCCAACGCCGGCAACAGCCACAGCCGAGACCCCGCCGCCCAAGGCCGCGATCCTCGTCGCAGGCCGGAACCGCAGCAGGCATCGTGGGTGTTGCGGCGCCGATGTTGCCACCATCACGGCCACCATTCTCCACGCCCCCGGACCCCCTCCACCTCTGCCACCGGCAGGGGGGAAACCCAAGGGGAACGGCGGATCCCTCATCCACTGCCGTCTCCGTCATGGCCCGGAACCGCCGAGGCCGCCGTGCCAACGCCACCGCTACTGCCGTCGCTCCCGCCGTCGCTCCTGCCGGCCCCATGGCCCCGGCAGGCCCCCGACCAGCTCCTGCTGGAGCCCGCTGGTCTCCCCTGGTCCTCTCCCACCTCTGCCACTGGTGAGGGGACCCAGGGGACACGGGGGCTCACGCCGCAGGCCATCCAGGTCGGAGGAGCTTCTGACGAAAACGTGCGGCCGCCATCTTGAAAACTCAATGACTCACAATGAAAAAGAAAATCCCTAAATTCCAGTAAATTATAGTAACAAACACAATCCTCTATACATATATGCGCATAATATTACATTATTGCACCAATGTGAACATGTTGCACATTGCATTGGCCCCGCGAGTCTATCATACTACATAGTTATGATATTATGTTGCATTTAGGAGTCTGACAGCCCATGGATAAAAGCTATTATTCAGTCTGCTCATACGACTGGCTATGCTTCTATATTTCCTGCCCGATGGTAGGAGACTAAAGAAGTGCTGACCAGGGTGAGAATCATCCCTGAGAATTTCCCTCACTCTGCTAAGGCAGCGAGTCCTGGCTATTTCATCCAGTGGTATCAGAGGACAGCCTACAATGTTTTGTGCTGTGCTCATCACCCTCAGTAATGTATTCTATCCACGGCTGTCAAGTCAGCATACCATACCATACCATAATGCAGTAAGTGAGTCCCAAAAGTGCTTTTCAAAAGGCAACTGGACTTTCTTGATAACTGAACAAGAAAGTCCATTGCCTTTTGAAATATATCCCTATGGTAATAACAGAACATCCCAGGCTGGCTTATGAACCAGGACATCAGAGTCCTGAGCCCACCTGCCTTTTGGAACATCTAAAAGCCTCTGTAACTTCGTCCCTTGTATCCTTACGATTTATATTGACTGTTTCCTAGTATGATTTGATTGTACCCTATGACTATCATTAAGTGTTGTACGTTATGATTCTTGATTCTTAACGAATGTATCTTTTCTTTATGTATACTGAGAGTATTTACACCAAGACAAATTCCTTGTGTGTCCAATCACACTTGGCCAATAATGTATTCTATTCTATTCTACTCTAATTCTACTCTATTCTATTCTATTTTTTCCCCTGAATCAGGACATTTTATACCCTTCTTGGCTGTTTTTTTTAAAATTATTTTTGCTTGTTTTTATTGGTTTGAAACTGTCTCTAATGCAATATGCTTTGTTATGTCAATGTCTTTTTATTGTTTACTACTTTTATTTTTTATTCCACTCTGAGTTGAACATGGGTTGAGTGGCCATATAAACTGATACAATAATAAATAAATATACCTTCCTAATTTGAGATAATTTTCACAGTGATAAGGAATGATGAGAATTCTAAATTTATAGAATCCATCTTATTTTTAATTACAAAATCCCAGTTTGTTTTTTATTTATGGCAAAACATGCGTGCAATATAAAATAGTTTTAAGTTAATACTCATTATTACTCCAGTAAGTTAGTAATCCCAAATTCCTATATTTTCTAAGATGTTGCTCTCTACATGGCAATATCAAAATAACTTTCAAATTAATATCACTTTTTATTAGAATGCATATGAAATTTTGATAAGATTTGTAGATTTCACAATTCTGTTGTTTTACATTTGGAAATATATATTAAATAAAAAATGGAAAGATTTAAAGATTTGACATTTCATTTCAAGCAATCCAAGCTTTTGTGGCAAAATTACTTCCCTTTTCAAACTTTTAAATATGTTATACCTGTTCCATGATGCATGCATTATAAGTTAAGACTGGTGTTAGTTGTTACTGAATTTTCTGTTCAGGAACTTCATGCTATAGATTTTCAGAACTGGAAAGAGTTTGGTGATTAAATAACAGAGTAGATTTACAACACTTTCTTGAAAGATAGGTATCTACTGTCTGCTTAAACATTGCCAAAAGTGGAAAAGATACTTAAAGCAGAAGCTGTGTTTCTGTGGTATCTTGATTTACTCAATTATCTGTTCTGCATAACTTCTGCTCCAAAAATGGGATGAATTAAATGTTCTTGGAAAGGAAGCAATAGCTCTCTGCTGCAAAGATAAAGGCAGTGGTAAAATCCATGATCTATACAACAGGACACCATCAGATGGAATTACTTTTCCCTGGGATTATTTTAGTAACAAAAAAGTATGCCAACTTAGATACAGTTGGCTTACTTGATTTTTTTTTAAAATCAAGGTGATAATCAGGTGTAACCTTGTGAAAGTTATCCATCAGTTTCAACACTTTTGGGTTTTGTATCATTAGTCTAAAGCAGCATCTTTCCATCTTAAATGTTCATCATAAAAGCTAGAGATTAATGATGGTGTACTCATTACTGTATTCAGAAAATAATGACTGGTTTAGAATTGTATGTATATCAAATTTGTTTTTTTTAAATCTTTTTTTAACTCTTAACTGGTCCCTATTTGGGGGAGATCCCACCCTCCAACCAGAACAAAAAGGACCAACATGCTTGCTTATAACAATAGTATTTATTTTTATTGCTTCACAATATTTCAGAATTGCCAATAAAAACTTTATTGTATAAAGGCTCCATGTGTATTGGAAATTTCCTTGTCAAGGATGTAACTAAAGCATTTCCTGGTTTCTTTGACACATTTTCATTTGACTCTTAGCACACATAAACTTCTCAACCTAGGCCTCAGGCAAATCTGTAAAATCATCGCAATTCTGATTTTGGCTCCCATAACTTTCCCTCAAGCTTTTTGTATCACTTCATGTTCTCCACCATAATATTTTCCTTTCTCATCAATTTTCTTCTTGAGCCAATTAAAATATCTAATACCAACAGATAGACATATTTGCATGTTTCATCACTAATTGCTACATGAGAAATCTTGCAATTCAGCCCACCTTCAAAATACACAAATGAGATCCTATGGCTTTCATACCATTTTTTGAACTTGTGCATTACTTTTGTTACAATAATACAATAGTAATGACAGGCAGATAGATGGAATAACAATAATATACCTCTATATAGTAATAGTAATGTTAAAAAACAGTCAATAGTAATGACAGACAGATATGAAGCATTTTCTAAAGCAATGTTCATTCTGGGAAAAAAAATCAAAAACACCAATATTATTATAATCTCTTAAGTTTTAGAAATGCATAAGTTATTATTTAGTAAGGAGATTGTCAAAAGTTTGTTAGTGCATGTCAATGTTTATAAATGAGATAGTTGAATCACCTTGTTAACATGTATTCAGGGGTGGGATTCAAATTTTTAACAACTGGTTCTGTGGGCATGGCTTAGGTGGTGGGCATGGCTTGGTGGTCATGTGACTAGGTGGACATGGCTTAGTGGTCACATTATTGGCTGGGCGTGGCCAACTCAATATCATCACATCAAGGCACGCATCTCCTCACATGACTGTGGGGATTTTGCAACAGTTGTAAGTATGAAAAATGGTCATAAGTCACTTTTTTTCAGTGCCATTGTAACTTTGAATGGTCACTCCACACAAACAAAGTACCAGCAAAGGAAGGAAAAAAATCCAGAGATGTTCCTGAGTCAGGAAGTCTAGTCCTGCCAAGAACGTAATGAGGGTTAACGGAGAGGCAGTTTCTGTAAGCAACACCAGAATGTTTCCTTCCTGCCTTCCTTACAGGATTAGGCCAGTAATTTCTTCTAACAACTGGTTCTCTGAACTGCTTAGAATGTTAACAACCGGTTCTAGCAAATAGGTGCAAACCTGTAGCATCCCACCCCTGCATGTATCCTTTGAAAAGAATTTGCAAGAAATACTCTAGTACAAATACTTTGTACAAATGCAAGCATGTTGACATTCTACTATATATTGAAGAAGCTTGACCTTTTTACAAAGTTCAGGGAAATCGCATCATTTACATCTTACTTGTAATATTTTATTACATGCTTTGGAATCAAATCTTGATTCCTGACAATTTCATCCACCCAGAATTCCCAATGTCCTTAAATTTGCCTTATCTGGCCAATGTGAATGCAAAAGTGGATCAGGCCAATATTTCATAGATCTATCAATAGCTAATAGTCCTAACATTGATATGAAATCTCCCATTCAGAAGCAGAATGTTGCTTTAAATTTCTCTTTCTGGCAACTATAATGCAATAAAGTGATTGCTTGTTGATTTCTCTTGGATGTAGCTGCTTAGTCAATGAGAGAAGCCAAATACAAAACAAGATAGATCGCTGACTGATCCACCAGGGCTCTCCTTGTGATCTTTTATTTTTTCAACTAATCCTTTTGTTGGCACTGAGACTGTGTTCTGTCTGTACTCTTCATTAAAATGAAGCTTTGATTTCCTAGTAATTTCTCTTTCATATTGTGGTATAATTCTTAAAACAGCCTTTCCTTTTTTATGGACTCTTCCAACTCACAGATTTTACATTTGTCTTTAAATGGTGTAGCACAACAATCTTTTGCCTTGGGGGCGAGAATCCAGTTGAAGAAGATTTTCATAAATCATTGAACTTCCTAGAATAGACATTATTCAGTCTCATTTTGAAAATGAAATCTGCCTTCATTTTCTTGTTCTGGTCTCCTTTTACATCCATAAACAAAGAATTCTTAAGTATCCATATCTTTTTTGGTGGACTTGATTCATTAAATAAATGGCACTTTTCTGATGTTTGCCAACAATTTCCTGACCATTAAATTTCAGAGAGACAGATATTAATTTATATTATCTGAGTTTTACTTTAGCATTTTAATATAATGTTCACTTTGAAATTACTTTAGCTATATTGTGCTGGGTTGCAAACAGCAAAATACAAACTTAGCATTACTTGGATGCAGTGTTTCTTCTCTGCATTTCAATTTGTTTCCTAGTGCTACAATTGCAGATTAAAAGATGTTTCCTGATTAGCTCTAACTTTCTTTCTTTTGCTTTTTTGCAAGGTGTAAAAAAGCTTTATCTTGAATTCAAGAGACAGTTGGGCCACTAACAGATAACAGATAATCAGAGTTGGAAGCAGTGGTGATATTCAGCTGGTTTGCACTGCATCGGCGAACTGGTAGCAAGAATTTGGTGTGGGTCGCCGAACCGGTAGTAAATTCTGGCTCGCCACGCCCCTGATCTGGTCGCCCTCCCACCCAATGCTTGCTTACCCACCTGCCTGACATTCTCCTAAGGTATTTCTTTTTTTTCCCCCTCCCAACGATTAGCTGTAGATAAGCTCAGCTGTGCTGGGATCCCCCTTGCCCTAGGAAGGCAAAAAATGGAGGGAGAACTCAGCCCCTCCCTCCATTTTTTGCCTTCCAGAGGAGCCTTAGGGGAGCAAAAATGCCCCCCAGAGGCTTTTCTGAGGCTAGGAAGCTCCCAAAACAGAGCTTGGAGGGGTGCTATGTGCCCCTCCCCTGCTCTGTTCCTTTTCTTCTAGAACCCCAGAGGAGCCTTAGGGGAGCAAAAACGCCCGCCCAGAGGCTCTTCTGTGGCTAAGAAGCTCCCAAAAATGTGTGGGGACGGCAAAAAAGCTACACCCACCCAGTCACATCACCATGACCACCAAGCCACGCCCACAGAACCAGTAGTAAAAGTTTTTGAATCCCATCACTGGTTGGAAGGGACTTTGTAGGTCATCTAGTCCAACCCTCTCCCAAGCGGGAGACTACACCATTTCTGACAAATGGCAGTCCAATCTCTTTTTGAAAGTCTCAAGTGATTATGTATTTATTCGAATTTATTTATTCAAATTAGGTATTTATACAATGGCTGAAAGTAAGCTGTTCAAGCTAATATTATTTATATCTCTTGTATGGGTGTTAAAGTCTCTGAAGTCTGAATAGATGTTTAGTTTCAGCCAATGAAGATCAAAGATAGAAATTTATGGGCCTGCAGTTGTTCCTGAACTATTACTGTCATGCCACATTATTGGCTATGCCAGCTATTGGAGCTGCAACAGCGTTATTTCAGTAAAATTTTCCCATATCTTAATACTATAGTAGATGGACCCTTGCTTTTTTTTAGATTAACAGAGTGGAAGGGACCTTGTAGGTCATCTAGTCCAACCCCCCACTCAAGCAGGAGACCCTACACCATTTCTGACAAATGGCAGTCCAATCTCTCTCTTTTTATATTAAAAAATTATGGTAGAACTAGACAACTATGTCCAATTGGGTCATCATTTCAGATATATTTCCTTAAACAGAGAAAAAAGAGTGACCACTAGTAGAGCAACAAAGCAATGGGAGTGGGAATGACTTCCAATAAAGGAGAATAATTGTAGCTGAAGTGAGGAGTCCTCGGTGATCTCTGAGCTTGGTTGTTTCATTATCCAAACTAGGTGACATCATCAGTGCTAGTAAAGAGTGGGTAGTGGCTTGCCCTGAGATGGTCTTAAAAGTTCTTTGGTTATGCTGTTTACTGTTGGTTTATCTGGCAGTTCCTTGATTGGGGTATTGTTTACTAGATTGTTGGTTTGATGTTGATCTTGGAGTTAATCTAGGCTCATCTGGGTATTGATCATGTTGGGGGGTTAGTCTTTTTGTTCCCATTTTGGTTGGTTGATTGTCTCTTTTGACTTCCAACTTCTTGTTGGCTTCCCTAAGAGTTTCCTTGTGGAAAGCTGGTAGGGACCATACTTAAATCTCCCTCCCTTCCTGTTCCTTCTAATAATTCAACAATCTTGCAATGTAAGAGCTTCAGAATGATGCCTTAATTATGCTAGGTATAAGTTGAAGAATTGTTTTGGCAGAATTTCAAGATTAGTATTAAGTCCTTGGACACTGGCAAAGACAGGAAATAAGAACCACTCTGAAATCTCAGAAGATCTTTATTGCTTGTAGAGCAATGGCAGAAGCCTGCCAAAGGTTTCCAGATCAACTTATACCTAGCATAATTAAGGTGGAGTTACTTAAATAATAATTATTTAAATCATATTTGTTTCATCCAAAACATGTTGAGAATGAAGCCATTTTATTGTTATTGTGTTGAAAGAAAAAAAAAGTCACTGGATTAATTGCAGGTTTCCTGATTAACCTTACACTATTTGGGAGCTTTTGAAAAGAGCTGCTTAGATATCAGCAAAAAGCTGAATAAGAAAAGCGTAAAAAAGTGGTCTGAGTTAACATATTACATTTAGCCGCATATTTGTTTAATCAGAATTTGTTAAAAAATCAAGATGGGTTGCTTTGGCATAAATTAAGCCATAAAAATGGTGGTTTCTAAACCACAATAGCTGCATCTTCGTAATACGGGATGATGTGTACACCCAGTCATTTGGCTTAATGAAATGAAAGCAGACTTTACATTTCAAACATAAATCCTATTGTTACATAACAATGGGAATTTAGAGTTATAATAGCTTATATCAAGGACTATTTAAAGTTTCAGTTAGAGTCAACTAGTGAAAAGATTACTTTCTTTTGATTGCTGTGTCCATGGAATGCTTTTGGATTCCATGATAGTTCTGTTTTTATCAGACCTTTGGAAAACTACACATGAAATTAATATAATGACCTTGCAGAGCTACAGATACAGATACAGCAATTTAATCAAGGCTAAGTTGGTAAACTATGTCCATCTTTTAAAATCATTATATAGGATATTATAATTATATAATATAATTATCTTGATGATGAAAATGTTTTTTGGATTGTAAAGGAGAATCTGTGCAAACTAGAGATTCCCTTTGGATATTCAAAAGTGTGTTCTATTATAAATTATAAAAAAGTCAATAAATAAAGTCCTTCTCTATCTTGGAATATTTAACAATGGCTTCCACAACACTGACAGCAGCAATTTAGATGAGCCAATGATAGCATTCAGGAGAAGGCAGGAGAACCCTATGTTCCTTTTGGGCACTCTGAATATAAAATACTGGCATCAATACAGTTGCTTCATTTGCAGAAATAAATCTTGCTACTTATCTTGATTTTTTTAACAAGTGACATTTAAAACTTTTCCTCATTTGCATATTAATTTGGATTCTGTCTTCACATAAAAATAATGAAGTTGGGTTTTTCACATCTTTCAAAAGTGCATTTCATAACTTTAAAAAGAAAGCACTGCACGTGTATGTTTCAGCATTGATAAACTTGTTTCACTGTGCAATTAAATATTGATTTGCTTCTATGTTTATTACTTTATATAGTTGTATGCTATTCTGCACTTTTAAGGAAAAAGGGCAATATATAAATTAATAAAAATATCAACAATATTAGATAACATAATAAGGAAAAAATCCATAATAAAAATTAGTCAGTTGACCATTTGCCTGGATAGAATTTGATGCATTATGAAATTGGAGAAAGACCACTAGGAATAAATAGTAGGTTTCTTGGCTTGGAAACAGGAGCAACTCTTTTGCTTGTCATTTCATACATACTGAAATTAAACAATCTAAAAGGACCTAATAAACAATAAGTGACAGAACCAAAAAAGCCACCTGAATTTTATACTTTTAAAAAGGGTATACAATAATTTAATTGTTGAAGTCATATATCAAGTTGCAATGTAAACTAGGGTGTGTCAAAAATAAGTTCCGGGTTCATACAATCAATGGAAAAATCCTGCAACCAACCCTGGCCTGTTTATAGCCAGACTCGATAATTTTTTTGTATCTAAAGAGCACACTGGGAATGGGGATCCCTGATATCTTAAATAGTTTGGCAGTGGTGTAACTATGGGGGTGGCTCTATTGGATTTTTTTCTCAATTATTTTAGGATTTGCATTTTTTCTTTTTTTTAGGAGAACTGAATATTGTTTTTTATTGTAGCAAATTGGATTCACATAATTGAAAGACATAGTAATATGACTTTGTTGAACTCAGACTTTTTATGTTATTAATGGGCAGCAGGGAATAAAATGGTGAAGGCTATTAATTTTTTTTGTAATTGCTCTAGCAAACAGTTGAATCCCATACCTATTTTAGTATGAGATTAACTTCAGATTTTGTGTGACAGGATAGGTTAATTAACATGCTAAGTTCTAATGTATGCTTTAACTTAGTGTGATATAGGAGTCTAGATGTGATTTATGAACTCGGTGTTACCTAAATTTATTTAACAATCATGATAAACAATGGCCTTGTACCTGCTATGAATCTAGTCATTGATAATACTATGTTGTAAGACTGCAAGACTAAATTGACTTATTGACTGAAATGAAACTTAAATCCAAGAAAATATTTAATGGATCAGAGTGGCATACTATATTTTCTGTCACTGTTTCAACAAAGACTCAGGAAGTCTCTTCAGGAAGTATTTGAGATGTAGTTCCTCTTTGTGCCAACAAGGCATATTTATTTCATTAGGCTTTGTCAAATGTCAAGGTCAGTATGATTAATGAAAACCAATGCATTCACAACTGTGCCACAATTAAGCATCTACATAAAATAGTGAAAGACACATATTCTATAGGATAGTGCAGAATGGGAAAGATAAAGGTTGTTCCCATTTACTGTAAAAAGAATCTAGGTTTCTGTACTCCTCAGGAATTTTATAAAAAGCACATATTTAAGAAATGATTCAATTTCTTGTTGCTTTCGAGATCTGCAAAACTGGAAGTTGGAGAGCAATGAAAACTTTCGGCACATGAAGGAAGCTAAAAAAATAACAAGCTCTTCTTGCAGATGTCTCATGTCACACTCAGAATCACTGATATGTTTATTTCTGTTTCCTAGGAAATCCTTGCACAAAATATTACAGCCTAGCTGTCATAAAAAATTACAGCCCTTTATACAAGCTCAAAATATAGAGATTGTATAGGCCAGTGTTGACGAACCTTTTTGGCACTGAGTGCCAAAATGAAAGCACAGATGTATACGTGGGGGAGCACTGAAAACTGGAAGAGCTGCTCCCCAGCACGTGCGTGCTTGAGAATGCTGGGAAGCTGAGCTTCTGGTTTCCAGCGCATGCATGCACGCCAGCCACCTGGTCTTTCAGTTTCTGGTGCTCCCATGCATGTGAAGACCTGCTGGCCAGAACACACGTGCATGCCAGAACTCGGAAGAGCAACTGGTGATGGCTGGCATGCCCAGAGATGGCTCTGTGTGCTGCTTCCGGCACCCATGCCAAAGGTTTACCACGGCGGGTATAGGCTTTTAATTACTACCTATGTATTCTATGCCTCCCAATTCAAAATTAATACAATAATTATATTAAAACAAAAGGATTAAAACCAACAAAATAAGCAGACAGAGTGAAGACTTTAAAAGTAAATAGAAAGCAATGTGATACTAAGGTGATAAGATGTGACGGATAGTTCAAGTTTCATTATATACAGTGATACACATATGTGTGTTCCTTTTGTGAAAATCATTCCACCAAAAATCTGAGTGGTTTCTATTTCTTGATTATTATTATTATTATTATTATTATTATTATTATTATTATTATTATTATTATTATTATTATTGAGGAAGGCTATGAAAACTTTGCAATTCAATTACAGCTTTTAGTACCATTCTACTGATAAATGTTATTATTGCTGTTGCTATTTATATTTTATCATTCTTATTCTTTGGGATTTCCTTCTATATCATGCTAAGTTTTTGTTTAGCAGAAAAGCAGTAATCAACTAATCATTGTTACATTTTGTTGTTGTTCAGTTGCTAAATTGTGTCCAACTCTTTGCAATCCCATGGATCACAGCACATCAACTCCCCCCCTCCCCCCCCCCCCGGCAGTGGTGGGATTCAATCAGCTCTCAGGATAAAGTCCTCTGTCTGCTTCAGACTGGAGTGAAGACTTTGGACACAACACCCCTTTCCACCTTGATCATGCAAGCATAGTCTTATAAGTGTGCAGGCCTGCGCCAGATTTGCCCTGTTCTTCGCAGCATAGCCTCCAGAGGGGAAATTCTCTCTGCTGGACGTTGGGGCATTGTCAGCTGGGCTTCCTCCTCAGCTGGACTCTGCAATGCTGGATTCATGCTCGGAACAACAGATACAGTTGGTTAGTTGCTTGGCCGGGGCAGTGTTGATTCAGTCAGTTCTTGTGTGTCTGGTGTGTTTATGGCTGATCAGGCTTGTGGTTTAGCAATCGTGGGTGTATTGTCTAGCTGGTGTGGTCTGGAAAATCCCCTCCTTCGCAATTGATCTATATGCTGCCTCCATATTCGGCCATCCTCTAATTCAAACTTATAAGAGCACAGCCCAGTTATCTCTACAATGGTGGCAGGTAGCCACAAAAGATTCCTTGTGAATCTATACCTGAGCAGAGGCCTCATCCACGGGCAGTTCCTGGTAGGCCTGAGCCAGATCCAGCTTGGCAAAGATTGACCCCCTGCCCAAAGAATATAAAAGGTCTGAACCACTGGCACTGGGTAAGCAATCTGTTGTAAAGCTAAATTAATTGTACTTTTGAAGTCCCCACATAGATGAATTGAACCATCTTGCTTAATGGGAGTCACTATTGGGATTTCCCAATGTGCATAGTCCACTGATTCAAGAATTTCTTGAGCAAGGAGCTTATCAATTTCTGCATCCACTTTTGGCTTAAGTGCAAATGGCACTCTTCTAGGTTTTAGATGGAAAAGGAGCGACCTGGGGATACAAATTAAAGGCAATGGGAGTACCATTGTATTTGCCTAATTCACCGTGGTATTTAGAATTGATATCTGTTTCCTTATATTGAAATCAATATATACTAACTAAATAGTTATTTTTATAAATCTCTCTCTCTCTCTCTCTCTCTCTCTCCCTCTCGCTCTCTCTCTCTCTGTGTGTGTGTGTGTGTTCATATTCTTCAGTGAGGAGTGGAAAAAATTACGACAGTGCAATGTTCTTAGTTTGTACTTGCAACAATGCTTATTCAGAAACTAAAATGCAATCTCCAGAGAGTTGATCTTTCTGAAGTTCCCAGCTATTTCTATCTATTTCCATCCCATCACCACAGCTCAAAAGTCAAAGTTTAGGAACTAAAGGATTATTTGAGGAGCACTCAACTTCAATGAGTTTCTATATTTTATAAACCATATTTCCAAAATAGTTTGTATTAAATGAGTTCTTCATATAGCAATTGTTCCAATTCAAACAAGGTCTTGTGCATAGATTTTACACACTGCAAGTTATTCCGACAATTTATTCATACTTGGTTTCAAGCATCACAAGATTGAGAAGTATAGAAGGACACCTTTGGAAGCTAGCATCTCTTAAAGATGAACATCAGATATCAGGTTTGTAGTCTTGTAGTAAAAGTGTAGAAGTAGAGTTGTGATAGTTTAAACAAAAGGAAAAATTCAAAGGGAAGAAACACTGATTCTACCACATATTTATTCATATATGGCAACGTAGAGATTATGCTTGTACATGAAATGTTAACTTGAAATGTAACAAAGAGTGAATGATAAATAATATGACCTAAGAAATGAAATAAAAGAAAGGAAAATTAACAAGTTAATATGTCTATGAAACTAAGAAAAAGAGGAATGAAGTGAGAGTCTGATCTTATGAAATAGAATTGGTAAACATGCAGAAAAGTGAAGTTATGAATAAAATATATAGAGAGGAATATATATCTTATAAATATCTAGTTATGAATGAAGATATATATATATATATATTTATATAAATAGATATATATCTTCCTCCCACCCAAAAGAAAATAAATCTAAAAATATAATTATTAAGGGTCAAAATTAACTCCCATTAATTATATAGACACATCCATGCAGTTTTCTTGGGAAAACTGAAGTGGTTTGTCATTGCTTTCTTCAGGATGTATTTCCTTTCCCTTTTCCCTTCCCTTCCTGTCTAGTTTATAGATCTGGATTTATATGACCTTATGCATTCAGATATTAACTGAGTTGTATCTTGAAACCCAGAAGCGGTCATTCTGGTACTGCTACCAATTTTTTTTATGAAAGAAAGCTGATATGCATTAATGTGACATAATTGACATAATATAATAAGAATACTTATTAAAAATGTAATGCTATGGCCCAAAATTTAAACTAATTCAAATCATCAGCTCTTTATGTGATTAAAAATAACAGTAAGGGATATTTATAGAGAATTAATGATATTAGATAAATTATTAGTGGGGACCGATGATAAATTGATAAAGACAACATATAAATACTTATATGGAGTATAAAATGGAGGAAGAATAAGTTAAGGAGACAATGGTTGTATAGGCTAAAAACTTGGGATACAACATTGAACTGGATAGTTGGCAAAAACTTTGGGAGAGAAACAGGAAATTGACATTTGTCACATCATGCAAAGAGAATCTTTATTAAATGTTTTACAAGTGGCATTTTCCTCCAGCAAGATTGGCCAAAATGTTTAATAACATATCCCTGAAATGTTGAAAACGTAAGCAAGTACCAGGCACATACTACCACATGTGGTGTACTTGTAAAGAAGCAAGGAAATTTTGGTGACAAATCCAGATGTGGCTAGAAAAAAAGATTGGACAACATATAGAATTTAAACCAGAGCTATTTCTGTTAGGAATTATAACAGAGGGTTATAGTAAAGGGTCAATATACTTAATACTACACATCCTGATGGCAGTGAGAATGGCATATGCCCAGCAGTAGAAAAGTGAAAACACTCCTTCAGAAAAGGAGATAATAAAGATAATTAGTTTGTGCAGAATTGGACAGACTAACATTAGAACTAAAAACAAAGAGGAAACAGAATATTATGACACATGGACCAGATTTTACCAATGGCTGAAACTAAGAGGTGGGAGTCAGAACACAAAATAATTAGATCAAGTAGACCTGGATTGAGACATTATATATGTATTAGAATGATTATGTTGGTCAAAAACAATTGTACAAGAATAGCACTGTGTAAGTAATATTTACTTTATTTTATTTTGTCAAGCAATTATAAGATAACAGGTATAAGTATAAACATAGTTATGAATACATCAAATGGATACATTTAAGAAAAAAAAGCAATAGGACAGGGACAATAGGCACGTTGGTGTGCTTATGTTATGTTATTTGTCTTCTACTTTGGTGTGTATGATGGAGAAAACACCAGGATGGTCATACTGTGTTCGATATACTATACTTATATGTAAATAATAAAAGTATATTTTTAAAAAAAATATCAGTAAGGGAAAACATGTATGCTGCCTAAAAGTGTGCAATTTTTTTTGAAACTATGGTACAAACATTTTGCATCTTTATTACTTTAGAGGATGAATGTGATGAAATAATGTTTACCACTAAAAATAACATCAGCCCTAAGTAAGTGGGCTTCTCAGTTGCAAACAATTTGGATTAATTCTGAATTTGAATCAGAGGATGCTGAAGAAGAGAATGGAAAAGAATATAATATGTTCTGAATGTCTGGTCCTATTTAATCCTTCTGCTACTACATGATGAGCCAACTGAAGTTTTGGACTATCTTCAAAGGGAGTTGAAAAGGAACATTGAAGCTGAGCCTCAGAACAAGCTACATATATTCAGAAGTAAGAACATATGTCCACAATACTATTAAAGAGGCTTGCAGGAAGTGAAAAGTGAGCTGGATATACTGTATGCTCTGTGGCTCAAATAAATGCAGAGGCTATATATTAGGTGTTTCTAAAAACAGGTCTCCATTTTTAAATAAAATAGAGTATCACTATATAATCTTTTGAAGCATTGCACATCAATGCAGACAGGAAAAATATCTCTATGAAGCATACCCCTGTTAATGAGCTTCATTAATATACCACAGCTCTGATGGAAGGATTATAGAGTTATGGTATTAAATAGATAAGATTAAAGCAATTTATTCCATGGTGTATTCTTATATTTTAGATTATGTGCTAAGGCTAAATAAGGCTGAATATTTTTTTAAAAAAATCTTTAAAAGATAGAGTCAAAGAAGCTGACTATATTTAAATCTGTTATTATATTCCTGATATAATTTTTTTTTAAAAATCAGTCCGTTCCCACAGGTGATACTGAAACTCCCCAGCTGCATATTATGGCAAGACCAGAAGAATTCTGCATTCCATCAAGACCATTGCTTCAGTTCTTATATATTGTTGGAACCATCACTACTCTCAGATACTACTCAGAGTATGAATGAGTTTGACTGGAATGCTCTGACAGGTTCTCATGGGTAATTCCTCAAAAACATTATTCTGGTGGTGTTTTTTGAGACAAAGGTTGGAAAGCTGCTGTTTGAAGTCATCTTTCTGGTGAGGCACCAGAAAACACAGACATCTCATTTTGCTGTCTTTCCAGAATATGTCAGCTTCTTAAAGACAAACAACATCTGCTGATCAGTTTCTGTATATAACTATTTCTATAGCCTTTCTCTTTCAGTTTTTCATAGATTCAGCCTCCTTTGATGTCAATAATCTTTTATTTCTTTTTAACAGATTTTTAAAATAATTTTTATTAATGAAACAACAGAAAAAATAGACATTTAAAAACAATGAACATGGTGCATACATCTCGACACATCTATTTGTCTTGTATCCTCAAATAATACATAAAACAAAAAATACAAATTTACATATATACATAGCTATTAATAATAATTGATACATTTAGTCCTTTCTTCTTTAAACCAGTGGTAAAACTTCTCCCAGATTTTGTAATAATCAGATTCCGTCCTATCTTTTAATTCTTATGTTACTCTATCCATTTCAGCGCATGTCCAAATTTTTCTAATTATTTCCCTTTCGTCTGGCATGTCATTGCCTTTCCATCTTTGGGCGAGGGCTAATCTCACAGCGGTGGTGACAAGGACTATTAAGTATATTATCTCTTTATTATATTTTCCCACATTGATTCCTAATAGGAAAATCTCAGGTCTAAACTCTATTTTAATTTTACACATCTGTTCTAACCAATTTCTAATTTTCAGCCAGTATTTTGGGGGCTTTTTCACATTTCCACTATACGTGGTAGTATGTTCCAATTTCTTTGTTGTATTTCCAACATTTAGGGGATAGTTTTGGGTACATTCTTGCCAATTTTGATGGTGGGATATACCATCGGTAGAACATTTTGTGTAAATTTTCTTTGTATGATGCCACCAAAGTCATTTTTCTATTCCTATCTCATAAGATTTGCCAATTATCCAAATTTATCCTATACCCAAAGTCTTTCATACAGGCCAGCATCGTTTCTTTCACCTTTTCCTCTTTCAGTTTACATTCTAATAATACTTTGTAAATTTTTTTAATCAGTTTCTCATCCATTCCTAATAATATTTTATCTCATTCTGTTTTTTGTCTACTATTACCTCATTCTTTCACGTCTTTACTGTACCTCGACTGTAGTTATAGATAGGCCCACCACTCTATCCAGGGGTGGGATTAACAATTTTTAACAACCGGTTCTGTGGGCATGCCTTAGTTGGTGGGCGTGGCTTAGTGGTCATGTGACTAGCTGGGTGTGGCCAACTCAATATCACTCACATCGAGGCATGCATCTCCTCGCCTGGCCTCTCATGACTGTGGGGATGCTACAACAGTCATAAGTGTGAAAAATGGCCATAAGTCACTTTTTTCAGTGCCATTATAACTTTGAATGGTCACTCCACTCAATAAAGTACCAGCAAAGGAGGAAAAAAAACTCCAGAGAAGTTTCAGAGACAGGAAGTCTAGTCCTGCCAAGAACATAATAAGGGTTAATAGAGAGGCAGTTTCTGTAAGCAATACCAGAATGTTTCCTTCCTGCCTTTCTTACAAGATTAGGCCAGTAATTTATTCTAACAACCGGTTCCCTGAACTGCTTAGAATGTTAACAACCGGTTCTAGCAAATAGGTGCAAACCTGTAGAATCCCACCCCTGACTCTATCTCAAATCCCAAATTTTCAACTCCTGTCTTGTTTTTAAATCACCCTTCTCATCTAATATATCCTCATATGTGATGACCTGCCCTCGACACAATAAATGTGGATACATTAATGCTTCTAATGTAGATAGCCAAGTTCGTATTTCAACATAAATTTGTTGTTAGTTTTATTCCAAACATATAGTAAGGTCTGCCTAATTTTGTGCCTTTGAAAATAGTCATGAATTTGTTGTTTGTCTTGCCACAAAAAGGCATGCCACCCTGCCTGTAGATTATATCCTTCTAATGTTAACATTCTTTTATTTTTAACACTTATCCAATCTTAATCTAGGTCAGAGTAGCTGCTCTATAATATATTTCCCAATCGGATAAACCAAATCATCCTCTTTCGGTAGCGTCCTGCATCAATTTCAATTTGATTCTGGGCTTTTCCCCCTGCCATATAAATTTTGATACTAGCTTATCCAATTGATCAAAAAAAAATTCTCTAATTTTACTGGATTTTTACTCTAATTTTGAAATAAAAACAATAATTTTGGTAATATGCTTCATTTTTATGGAAGCAATTCTCCCCATAAAGGAAAGCCTTAAATTATTCCATTTCTTGAGATCTTCAGTTATTTTTTTAATTAGTGGGGTATAATTGTCCTCTTTGAGGTTTATACATTTTGCCGAGATTACAATTCCCAAATATTTAACTTTATTTATCTTCTGGATGTCCATTATCTTAATTAAGTTATCCTTTTTTATATTTGTCATATTTTTTGTAAGTATTTTCATTTTTTCTTTATTAATTTTTAACCCCACTACTTCTCCAAATTCCTCAAATTGTTCTATAGGTTTTGGTCCCGAATTTTGCAGATCTTCTAAAATAAAAAGCAAATCATCAGCAAAGGCTTGTAATTTATATTCTTCTTATTTTTAATCCTTTTATTTCCAGTTCTTTCCTAATTATTCTTGTTAATACCTCTAGTGTCAAAATAAATAATAATGGTGATAATGGACATCCCTGTCTCGTTTCTTTTTGTATCTCAAATTTGTTTGTTGTATGATCATTTATGAGTATCCTGGCTTCTTGTTTGTGGTATATTGCTGATACTACATTTAGGAATTTTGGTCCAAAGTCCATGTACTGAATTTGTTGCAGAACAAAACTCCATTTTACGTAATCAAAGGCCTTTTTAGTGTCCAAAAATAATAGTGCTGTTTTCCACTAAGGTCTTCGTAATACTCTATGATATCTAGAATTGTCCTAATATTATTCCTAAGATGCCTATGTGGCAAGAAACCATTTTGGTCTGTGTGTATAAATTTGTTTAGTATTTTCTTGAATCTTTCGGCTATTATAGTTATAAAAAATGTATAGTCCACGTTTAATAGAGATATTGGCCTGTACTTTTCTATATTTGGTCTTTTTTTTTTTTTTTGAATGATCGTAATCGTTGCTTCCTTCCACAATTGCAGAGTTTTTGCCTTATCCAGGACTTCATTAAATACTTTGAGTAATCTGTTGCCTAATAGTTTTTGTTGAGTTTTATATAGTTCAGCAGGGAATGCATCTGGGCCTGCCACCTTATTATTTTTTTGTTTATTTATTGCCTAGGTCACTTCTTCAAGATTTATTTTTCTGTTCAGTAAGCTTTTTTCCTCTTCAGATATTCTCAGGAGATCGGCTTTCTTTAAACAATTTATCACTTTTTCTTTTGTTGTGTAATCTTCTTTATATAGACCCTCATAAAATTTCTGGGCTATATTCCTTTTCATTTCCTCTTGATGGCATATTTCCCCCTGTTCATTTTGTAGCTTAGTGATCCATCTTTTTTCCACCTGCCTTTTCAATTTCTAGACTAGCCATCTTCCTGGTTTATTGGTGTTCTCAAATACATTTTGTTTTATCCTTTTCATTTTTTGGGCTAAATCTTCCTTTTCTAACAAATTTATTTCATGTTTCATTAAGACCATTTGTAGTTTTATCTCTTTCTATTTTGGTTCTTCTTGCAACTTCATCTCCAAGTTTCTATATTCCATTTCTAATGCTTTTTGTTGTAGTTTCTTTTTCTTATTTTTATTCGCCATATAATTTATCATCATCCCCTCGTAAATGCTTTGACCCGGTCCCAGGTGTTTTGTAGGGATGTATCTTCTTCTTTGTTCTCCTTAAAGAAGAGTTTCATTTCCTTTTCCAGTTTAGTTTTAAATTCCTCTTCCTTTAGGATTGTTCTTTGTAGAGTCCATCTTAAGGTCTTGGCTTGGCCTTTCCAGCTAAACTTGATATAACTTTGGTCTGCCCACAAGCTTAGTTCAATTTCTATTTCAATTATTTCTGAGATAACTTTCTTCAGCATCCATATCATATCTTATCTTGACCAAGACTTATGTCTATTGATAAAACGTAAATGGTTTTTTACTTGGGTGATGTTCTCTCCATGCATCATAGATCTTAGCCACCTTTGCCAAGTCATGGAAATTTTTCAATAATACCTTTTTCCTTGTTATTTTCTTATTTTCATCTTTATCATCCATTGTTTTATCAATAATTGCATTAAAATCACCTAAGATACAGATCTCTTCATATTGTATTTCCTTGATATTATTATACAGCTTTTGAAAGAAGTATTCTTGTGGGCCATCCGGAGCATAGATTTCTATCAAAAGAATCTTTTTACTTCCTAATTCTATCTCTACCATCAATATCCTACATCTTTGTCTTTAAAAATTCTTTAGCCGAGATCCAGTCTTTTATGTATAACACTACCCCTCTTTTCTTTTGTTTATCTAATGACATAAAAACATTTCCTAGTTTTTTGTTATCTAGCAGATATTTTTGCTTCTCTTTTATATGTACTTCTTGTATGGCTATTATATCTGCATTCAATTTTTGTAGACTGTGAAATATTTTTTTCTTTTTGCTGGAGAGTTTAAGCCATTGATATTCATCAAAATTACCTCACATTTCTCTCTTTTTTATATGTTTCTTTGTTTCGTGCTCCTTGTTGTTCTCGTTTCCCTAGGTTCTGCATCTTGTCTTTCATATATTTCTGTCTTTCTTCTTCCATATCTTCTCTCCTTATTAGGTGAGTTTTCTTTTTTATTTGCTGCCTCTGTTCCTTTTTCTTCTGCCGAATATCTCCTTTCTCCCACTTCTTCCACTGTTGTCTCTTCTTCATTAGCAAATAGTTGATTATAAAAATCTCCTGCCTTTTCAAGTGTGTCTAATCGATATCTTTTCTCTTGCCAGTTTACCATAATTCTTTCCAGCATCAACCATCTAAAACTGATATTGTATTTTATGAGCTTCACTGTCAGAAAGTGGTAAGGTCTTCTCAAGTCCCTTACTCTTCTTGGCAACTGTTTAAGGACAATTATCTGCTTTCCACTGTATTCTACTGGGTTGTCTCTCATTCTGTACAATATTTCATCACAAGTTGACTTCTTGATCAATCAGACATGAATTTCTCTAGGAAGATTGTGCCTTCTTGCATAATTCTTCTGCACTCTGTAGCCTTGTCTAATTCCAAGTCTTTCTTCTTTTTCAGTTCCTAGTATTTTTCCAATTATCTCAACCATTTCCTCCTGCAGATCTTCCTCTTTTTCTCCTTGATATTTTGGAATCTCAGGTAGTGGGCTGCTTTTTCTGCTTCCAAAAGAATTACCATAGATTCCAGATCTTTATTTGCTTGTATCAGCTTATCAGTCAGGGCTTCCACTTTTTTCTCCTCTTTGTCCATTCTAGATTCTATTTCTGCTATTCTTTCTTGATTTTTCCACATCTCTTGTTGGTAGCTTTCAAATTTTTCATCTATAATTTGGATTTTTTTCTTTTAACTCAGATGTTGCTGATCCTATCTCTGTCTTCAAGTCTTCATGGTTTTTGGATAACATTTCCTGCATATTCAACATTAATCCTTGTAGATCTTTTATTGAGTTTGATCTCTCCTTTGGTAACATTTCATCAATGGCTCTCTATGTGGAGGTACTTGCTGATGCTGCTATTGTCAATGTTTGAGTGGGTATTTTTTTTCCAACTCCCAGTTTAGGTATGTTTATATTACTTGTCATACTAAATATTTTTATAATAATATTATTTTTCAACCACCTCTTCCAATTTTTCTCTTCTCTTTCAAATCCCTCCAGGTCAGCTAACAGCTATATCAACTATCCAAATATTTATATTAATAATAAAGCCAATCTAGAGGTAGATCTAATCTAATATCTAGTGTTCAATAGTATGTTAAATTGTATCAGCAATATCAACTATCACTATATAATAATTAATTTTAACAGATATATTACTTAAAATAGTCCCAATTAATCAAATCTTAAAGATAATAAATATATATCTGATTAGTCTATGGCATAGTATATAGTGTAATAATATATTTAAGTATATAATAATTTTAAAAAACCTTCTCTTTTGCTTTAGTTAATCGACTTAGCTACCAAGTATATAATATATGGTTTATATTTATATAACTATATCAATCTATATTATCCAATAGATGCAGTGATTTGAAGATAAGCCAAATCTTATATTTACCTATATATGCAGTAATTTAAAAATCAGCAAGACAAACCAAAAGACTGAGGCTTTGACATAAAGAGAAAGAAACCAAGTATCTTTTTTTTCTTGTTACAATTTTTCTTCAGCTCAATGGCCAGCAGGTATCTCTCACAAAGTGCTACAATGTCTCTTTATCAATTTCAAAACTGCCAATTCACTGTCTTTTTAATGTCCATTATAGTTAGTTCCGAGTTTCTTTTTCCGAAAGGGTTCGTTCAAAAAAATGCATAAAGCAAGAGTCAAAAATGTCCAATTTCCTTGCAATATTCAATCAACGTTATCAGTTCTCTCTCAGGTTTTTAAATCAAGTCAATTTTAGTTCAAATCCCTTCCGCTTTCTCCATTTTATAATCCCCACAGGTCTCTCTCGCATCAGCACTTTACACTTTCAAAAGACACCATTCTCCAAAATTAATCCAAAATTTCCTTCTTGCTTTAATTTCAGGCACCAATCTAATCAATTTATTTTTATAGCATATGCACCAATCTTGTCTCTTCTATTCATCAGAGGGTTTTGTTATAGCTTCCCTATCTTCTTCCGATCTCTTTGCCTGCCATTAAATTCGCCATTCCTTCTGTTTTTAACCGGGGCTGACTCTTAATGCTGGGTTTTCTCTATTCAGATCGCTTTCAATGCCTCTTTTTGTTTTACTCACTTTAAGGTTGTTAAGGCTGTCCATTTAGTATGCACCTTTGTTCTCCTGTTTCACTGATAATATGGCCAGCTGTCTACTTTCTATGGATGGTCTGCCGATCATCCTTCCTTCACTCGATCCAGGTTCTTTCTGCTTTCTCACATGAACCACCACCCATGTAGGCTCTTCGGCACCCCTACACCTTCGGAAACCCTACAAGCTTCTTTTTGGCCCCTGAAAGATCCCACAAATGAAGTTTGGGAGATTGTGCTTCACAGAGAAAAGTGCTCACATGTCTTCTCCCTTAGATAGCTGGCTCCCCACCCCAATAATGTCTGATTTCTTAATATCTACTGCTCTTGTCTCTTTCAGATTCTAATTTCCAGTTTTTTGCATTTAGCTGGAAATAGTTTCAATCAATCTAAGGACATATGAAAACAGTATATTTCTTTTTTATCTAGCAGAATATTTAAATGAATCTGATTTTTGCATGGTTCCATGCAAATTGCTGCCCTCAGTATTCCTCTTATCATGTCTCAAGAATGGGATAAGCAGAGTTGTTGCCTCACACAAGAGGGGATGATGGCCATAGTTATTTTTGTGAGGGCATCAGGAGCACTCTTCAGCAAACCTGGACATAATGGCAAATGCAACTAAGGAGACAGGAATAAGAAAAGGGAATAATCCATTGTTTACTAATAACATTAGTGACTTTTACCCTATCAATAGAAACCTAGTTTATGGTCTTCCACAAGACTGATATTTCCCTGACCACCTCTTTATGCATACACACACAAAGAGAACCACAATTAATTGATTTCCTTTCATAATAACTCATACTAAACATAACATAATTTGTTAGTGTTGTGACCTCCAATTTTGATCCTAACCTTCATCTGTTCCAATCTTGGTATAACATAAATTATAAATCAAATTATATATTTCACTATACCCTCTAGTCTTGATATATTCCACATTTTGGAATGATTTATACAAATATTGCTATAATCAGTAAAGCAAGTTGCTGTTTTACATTATCTTGCTGTTTCTGTTATCTATATAATGTGAGTTACTTGATCTCAAGTCCTTTGCCTCTTTTCTGAACATTTAAAAATATATTTCCATCTATTTTTCCTCTGTTTATTGACATCTCTGGCTGAAATAAATTTCATTGTTGTTTTTATGGAAGTCTTTGTTTAGTGTAGACAAGCATAGGCAGGAAAGCAAGAGTTTAATAGTTTATCCTGTATAAACTGTCTTGGACAGATGTAATTAAATTATAACATCACAAATAAGCCTAGAAATTGTTTAGAAAACTTAGAAAGTAGAACCAAGAATATGTTTGCTTCTTATTCCATGTATGCTTTTGGATACACTGGATAGAGTCAAACATACATTTCAAGCTAGCTTTTGCAATGTTATTAAAATGTTTACATTCTAGTGGACATATCTGGAATTTCTCAAACTTCTCAAATACTCAAATGTATTATATAGCTAATGTAAAGGGTGTCCACAAAATGTTTGCCATAGTTGGCATAATCATAAAACACTTTCTTCCCCAAAATTACAAGCTTGTAATGTTACATTTCATTTTTTCCTTTTCTCTCCTATCACTTTATACCCAAGACATATACTTGTCTAGAGCAAATCGTATCTTCTCCATTTTCTCTCCATAGCTGGACTGTTTTCATCTGTTTTAATGCCTTCTATTTCCTTCTATCATCTATTATTCACATCCCACACCATACTACTTTATTATCTTCAATTCTTAATTCTCCAAATACCATTAGTCCCTGGTGTCCCCTCTAAATTTCACCTTTTTTCCTCTCTGGACAATGACAATGGGATCATTTATTTCTCATCTGGGAGATTTACCATCTTTACTTCCTAAATAAACAGCCATGAAAAGACCAGAGTTAGGTAGTAAAATGTCATTGTTTTTCATTCTAAAGTACTACTTTAATAAGTACTTTAATAAGTACTACTTTAATAAGCAGACCTGAGCATCATATTATACTTTAAAAAGTGACCTTCATATTTGTCTCCTAATCTTCTTTCTTCCCACCCCCACCCCCACCCCCACCCCCACCCCCCCACTTAACCCTTGACAGTAATTATATGGATAGGAAGAAATTTCCTACTGCTCTCTAGGATAAATAGAGGATGCAGGGAGCTGCTTTCAGACATAAGATTCTGTTGTAGTAACCCTATAATAAAAGTAGGTTTAGTGTTCACAACATTGGTTTCCAAATCTGATTTACTTTGATTGTAGATGGATGGTTGCAGATTGGGAGCTATTATGGCATTCTCAAGTGACAGGGATAATCACTGCTAGATCAGATGAAGTGGCTACTGAACCATATCCTTGGAAGAGTTTATGGGGAGAGTTTGTGACATTTTGCAGCTGGTCAAAGAAGAGTAGCCATGGAGAAGAAGGCACTCAGCCAGCTGGAGAGAATTCTCTTGTGATGTTTATGAACTCCAAGAATCTTGGAAAAGTTGGACCATCCTGGGAATGAAAAACTTCAGGTTTGTGCAGAATGTTTTTGCCCTCACTGTAGAACAGTTGGTACTAGCAAATAATGTGACTATGTTGGGATTTAGCAATTGTTTTAGCTGATGACAAATTTGAATTAAATTTTACACAGTTGTACAAACAACACTTTAACATTTTAGTTAATTGCAAACAGATATTCCTGTTGTTAAAATTATCAAATATTTAGGAAGTAGAATTAAACAATATTTTGCATTTCTTTTGTTCTAGAAATGTGATAAGTTTTATTAGTGCTATTTTTGTCTAGTAATTAATCACCCTCCCACTTCTTGAATGCTTCTAGTGAAAAACATTTAACATCTGTTGTTAACCCTTTGAAGTTGGATTAAGATGCTGGATTAATATATTAAGAACAAAGTTCTCAGAGAATCCAAAAATACAGGAAACACAAAATCACTAACATAAAATGTAAACGTATTACTAAGAATTTAACAGAAGTTCAGGATTCATACTGGATTGTGTCTTAGGCTCTCTAGGATTATCTCTAGTATTAATCCGTGCTATATTTCAGAATTAATAACATACAATAAATTATTTTGAGAATATTGATAACATATCTCTTCACTGAATCATTGATGTGAACGAATTGGTAAAATCATGCAGTTTTAAGTATTTAATTGCATATTGGGTATGTTTTCTGATAGAATGGATAAAATATTAGTAGTTGATTTTTCTCATAAATGTTGCTCATGTAATTCTCTTATAAATGAAGACTAGTTAGAAGAATATAATGAATAATTTCAAAATCTGTGGATGGTAGGTCATGGATGACCAAAATTAGGATGAGACATTGGAGGATAAAGTATGCCACATGCTTCAACTTGATCATTGGAACTGTTCAGATATGATTTATTTGTCTCTCTGGTCAGCTTCTGCATATGGAATGTATTGGTAGGGTGTGAGAGAATTAATCCTTTGTTAGCTTCAAGCAGCAATTGTTGTGGGCTGGAATTGGCCTGACATCTAGGACAGTGGAAATTGACGACACATTTGCGCTCTGAACATGAATCCAGACTAGACCAAAAAAAGGATATTTGGTTCTTGCTGCTTTTCGAAGAACACTGCAAACACATCTTTATAGTTTCTTTGATAGATTTTCAGGGTTCTTTTGTTTTAAAAAAAATCTCAACTTTATGCAACAAGAGTAAAATATTAAAATATTAATTTTAACACTTTTAGTACATTTTAATGAATGCAACAATATGTGTACTAAGTTCACATTTTCATTAGAGCAATAAAATGAAATGTATTTTATCAGGGGTGGGATTCAAAAATTTTAACAACCGGTTCTGTCGGCATGGCTTAGTTGGTGGGTGTGGCTTGGTGGTCATGTTATTGGCTGGGCGTGGTCAACTCAAGTGAGGCACGCATCTCTTTGCCTGGCCTCTCATGACTGTGGGGATTTTGCAACAGTTGTAAGTGTGAAAAATGGTCATAAGTCACTTTTTTCAGTGCGATTGTAACTTTTAATGGTCACTCCACGCAAGCAAAGTACCAGAAAAGGAGGGGAAAAAAACTTCAGAGATGTTCCTGAGACAGGAAATCTAGTCCTGTCAAGAACGTAATAAAGGTTAATGGAGAGGCAGTTTCTGTAAGCAACACTAAAATGTTTCCTTTCTGCCTTTCTTACAGGATTAGGCCAGTAATTTCTTCTAACAACCGGTTCTCTGAACTGCTTAGTATGTTAACAACCAGTTCTAGCCAATAGGTGCATACTGGTAGAATCCCACCCCTGCATTTAATTTCTAAATAAAGCTTCTTTTAGCTCAAATTCCACTTCTTAAGAATGTATTGTTAATGACAGTTGTTACATTGAAACAAAGGAACTAAAATCAAGAATTTTGCTAATCAAATTGGGTTCATGCTGATTTTTTTATTTGGCTGATGAACTTAATAATATTTCAAATAGATAGTTTAGATAATTTAGATAGGTTGACACAAGATAATATTTTAACTGTTCTTTTTAGTTTATGTGATAAATTCAACTGTGAAATCCTCTTCAATTTTTTGGAAGGTAGAGTTGTTCCCATCAGTAAATTGTTGAATTGTTGAATTTTGTGCCTCTCTCTGATCCATTCACTACTTAGTAGGCAGCAAAATACTTTTGTAATATTTTAATCATATAGTTGTCTATGGTAGTTTCAATCACTGGACTGATCATTACTTATGTATTTAACATTAATACTATATGTGCTGTTCAAGAAAATTGATTTACAAAGATTTAATTATTTTGACTGAGAAACTAAATTAGGATAGAAGATTTTGATTTTCTGAGGATCATCAAAAAGTTCATAATAAAAGGTTATGGTGAAACATTTGACCCTAGAACTTTCATTTTCTGATTTCTGTGAAAGAGAAAAAGAATTGACTTGGGCTATCTATATATCATAAAGACTTACTATTGTCCATGTTGATTAAGAATTATCAGACTATACTGCTGATGTCAAGCCCTATGTAATTGGCAAAATAAAGAAGCAAGAACCACATAGTTATCTGGAAAGTTTAATGCGTGTCAGTAATGAAAACATAATTTTGAAAACTGTAAGACTAAATTCCTAGGTACTATAGACTCCAGTGAGTATGCCAGTGATGGCTAACCTTTTCGACACCAATTGCCCAAAGCACATGCGCATCCCCAAAATGCTATGTGTGTGCATGCCCTCTGCATGCGCCCCACCCCGTGCATGTGCGTGCAACCCCATGTCCCCTGTGCATGCATGCACAACCCCATGTATGTGTACATGATTTCCGCACGGGCCCCAACACCTCGCACATGCATGGCACAGACACAAAGACCAGCTGGCTGGCAGAGGCGCACACATGCATGCATGGCAGAGCCAAGCTGAGGTGACGGCTCGCATACCCAGAGAAAAGGCTCTGCTTGCTACCTCTGGCACAAGTGCCATAGGTTCACCATCAGAGGTCTATGCCTTAATCTGGAGCAGGCTACCTCTTCTTGCTCTCACTGAACACTTCCTTCAACACTTCCTTCTCTTGGGGTCTCATACTATATTACTTTTGTTGCCACAGTAATATTCTAATTTTCTTAGAAGTTGGCAGTATATAAACTAATGGTAATCACATATGGGTCCTTTATATTCCTAAAGTATCTTAGCATGTTTTTATTGAAATGAAGTAGATGATATTTAAATTGGAGCATCTTATTTTTATTGTGTGTGGCCTATCATGTTCTGCCCCCTTGTACTCACCTAATTTCCTGATCAGCAGATCTGTGGTGGCCCTGGTCTTAGACTGCTGCTTTTAAATGTAGGATCAGCTTGCAATAAGGCTAGCTTATTGCCGATCTGTTCCTCAAAGAGAAGGCTGATCTGGGGTGGCTTTGGGGGATGGGAGTGGGTGGCCTTGTGCTATCCTGGTTCACTTCCTTCCTTTGCGGCTGCTCTCAGTCAGTGTTGATAGGAGTGGAAAGATCCTCGTCCGCTGCTTTACATGATTCCACAGGGCTCAGTACTCTCTCCGCTTCTGTTCAACGTTTATATGAAGCTGTTGGGTGAGATCATCTGTCACCATGGATTGAGGTATCACCAATATGCTGATGATACTCATCTGTATGTCTCGGCCCGTGGTGAATTAAGTGTTATTGTGTCCTCCCTCTCACAGTGCCAGGAGGCTGTTAGGGGCTGGATGGAGAGCAATAGCCTTTTCTGTGATGGCTCCCTCTCTCTGGAACATCATTCCCTCAGAGATTAGAATGGCCGTCTCTCTAATACTTTACCAGAAGGCACTGAAGACCTGGTTCTGCCAGCGGGCCTGTGGAAGCCAGAGTGGGATGGAGCCCATCAAATGGCTCATGTGATCTGCTGTTGCAGGGTGGGGGTGGGTGGGAGTTGGGGGGGTGATTATTTATTTTTTTCCAGATTTTGTTCTATTGTACTTTATTAATTTATTTGATTATTTTTGTTAGTTTTTATTGTTTTTTAATTTTACATATGGTTTTACATTCCGTAAGCCACCTCAAATTGCCATGGACGAATAGGTGGCAATATATATTCAATCAATCAATCAATCAATCAATTAATAAATAAGGGGGAAGATTATATAGATGCTAAAGTTTTGAGCATATTATAGCTGATTTTATTTTCTAATGCAGATAAGAGGGTTGGTTGCAATTAAGACAGGCCCTGAATGGAGGCTCAGAATATAAAGAGATTCTTCCAGAGAACTGGCTTACTGTTGGATAGTCTTAAACTGAAATGATCTTGCCTATTTATGCAGAGACAAGGGGGATACTATAGTTATGAATAATAGAAAATTAAATGATTTATTGCTGTTCCTTATGTCTATTCCACTATGTCAGTGAGTAATAGGCTTCAGACATATGGTCTCCCTCCTTGGTACAATTTTAAGCTGAACTTTTCTGTCCTGCTTCCCAGAATAGTTATCTCAAAATAAATAAACAGGGAACAAAATCTTAAATACAGGAGTTTGAGATTCTCCACCCATATCATTCCATACATACAGAGGAGCTTGCTTCTCAGATGGCATATGCAGAAGTAAAAAGCTTGGAGAGGAAAATCTTGGAGTAAGAAACCTTGAACAGTATTTATGTGTGTGTGTGTGTGTGTTTGTGTGTGTGTATACAGCGCGTGCGCACACTACACACACACACACACATGCATACACAAACACACACACTCTACAGAATAGTACATACATCCTGTACTATTTCTAAGAAAATATAGCTAGCTCAAACATGCCCAGGCAGTTTCTATGGTTGACATTGGGTTTGTGGCATCAGTCATAATTCAATATCTTGACCATCTCACTGCACTGGCTATTGTTATGCCTGTAAATTCTGTTTCCCCTTTGCCAGTGTTTTGCTCTGACACTTGCTCTTCTGCATTGCATATTCCTGTATCAGGCTTCTTTTGCTGCCTCTAATAAATAACCAATATTCCATGAAGTAATTAATACAGAGTTAACAGAGTACACCCAGCGCACAATGATAGTCTTTTGTAGGAGGTGCCAAAGCTGCACTTTTTCAGAGCTTCAGATCTGATAAATCAGGGAGCAAATGAGATATTTTTTAATATGGATGTATGTATTTATGTATGTATGTACCGGTATATGTGTGTGTGTGTGTATGTATACACATATTGTATATAATGTTGAAACGTGGTTAGAAAAATAGCAAGCTAAAAGTAATCTTCCCTAAAGGTCTATCATCTTGCTATTCTCATGTCACACAGATCTAAAATAAAGCAACTGAAGCTACGTTTTCCATTATATGCTCACAGATAAACAGTGATGGGGTTCAAATAATTTAACAACTGGTTCTCTGCCCTAATTATTTCTTTCAACAACCAGTTCACCAAACTGCCCAGAAAGTTAACAACTGGTTCTCCCAAACTGGTGTGAACTGGCTGAATCCCACCATTGCAGATAAATCATTATAGTTCACAGACAAATCATTTTTAAATCAAATCTCAAAATAGTTGAAAATGAAGTTTTGAATCATGAACTCAAATCAAGCCCTCTTTGATACTTCAATTTAAATCCAGTCATGATTGAGTCACATAAGCCTACAATTTCTGATGATTCCTGATGATCATTCTTCTTGTTTTCTATTTTTCTATCATTTCACTGATAATATTATGATTACAATGAAACAGCCATGCCAAGAAAAATAAATGTAATCAACAACCCTAATAATATAAATATCCCAAACTGAATCATTGAATCAAAACCCACAATCAAAACCCCACATTAACAATAACATTAAGGGATAAAAAACATAATATAGAATAGAATAGTATAGAATAGAATTCTTTATTGGCCAAGTGTGATTGGACACCCAAGGAATTTGTCTTTGATGCATAAGCTCTCAGCATACATAAAAATACATTCATCAAGAATCATTAGATACAACACTTAGTAATAGTCATAGGATACTAAATAAGCAATCAAAATCATACTAGGAAACTAAATGAAACAATATAATTCTAAAGGTACAAGCAACAAGGTTATAGTGATAAGTAGAAGGAGATAGGTAATAAGAAGGATGAGAAGAATAATAGTAATACAGTCTTAGTAAATAGTTGACAGTGTTGTGAGAATTAATTGTTTAGCAGAGTGATGGCATGCAGGAAAAAACTGTCCTTGTGTCAAGTTGTTTTGGTGTGCAATAGTTTATAACACCAGGTTTTTTTATAATGTTGTTAAAACGTAATATATGCTAGTCTTTCAGGTTCAAAGAAGAGATGCTGTTGTGCAGTCCCAAACTGGAAGCATAGAGTCTAGCACAATGGGAACACTGGAAGTCCATTGTTATAATAACTGTGGGTGTTATTCTGTGATACCACTCATGGTTTTTTCCCAGATTTTATTGACATCTGTCTTCAATTGAGGCTTCATAGCACAGGTTCTATCAGCAACAATGATAGCACACAATCACATCCTCAAAGCCCTCCAGAAAAATACAGTTTCCAGAACACCATTGCCAAAAAGATCAGTTTATTTTCTAGAGAGGTTGTTCCAATTCATAGGCAACATGGAACAAAATGGGGCACAACCACCAACTTCTTTCAAAAGGCCTAGGTAGTGCTAGATAAATAATAATGTTGACTGATATAGGGCTGGGAATTTTGGAAAATGCACTTCTTAACTATTTGTGATAAGCTTTTGCAATTTGTTTGAAGGGGTCATGGTTAATGGCAACTAGCTCACATACTCATGCTTCGTTACGAAACTATGTAGTCAGGCTTATTTTGGGGGGGAGGAAAATAAGGGGGGGGGGAATTCTGCCTCTGCCTACCATGATGATGTATGAGTGGTATTTTGCTTTTATAGAGAGAGATAAGGGATATTAGTTTGTACTGCTGTTAGTGTGTCCTACTGAATAAAGGAGATGGATAACTGCTACTTAAATTTGAAAGTTCCCACTTGTGCCAATGAAAGCTATCTTGCTGTTTATTTTTGAAACATGAATACTCTTACACCAAATGCACTCAAGTTATCTTTAATATATCTCTTGTTTTCTGAGTGCTTATGTCAAAGACATGTTATTAAGTTTACGGTTGCTGCATAATAGACATTTGCTACTGAGAAACAGGTCCCAAAAATATTTAAAAGGGTGAAAAATGTTGACCTTGCCCACTCTGGTGATTGTGTTGTGATTGGCCATATCTCTTGTGGTTCCAAGATGAAGGGAACACCCCCCGCCCAATAATGCTTTATATACTCTCTTCTGTGTATCAGTGATCTTTTGCAGGTTTTTCTTCCCATGCTTAATACTCATGACCAATAACATCTCTTTTGAGTGAATAATTATGTTTCACCATTCACAAACCATTAGCAGAATGAAATTGCATAAATCCTACACCTACCTTTTACAGTTTCATTGTTTGCAGAAATGTAGGAGGTAATAAAATACTGCTTAGGAAGCAAGGATGGTGTTATGTATTTCCTTGGCAGTAATCTGAAGTGAGATATTGGAGAGAAAAGCTGTCAAGATGCCTCCAGATTATTAGGTGCACTATATTATTGCAGTCCCAGAGGAAGCAATTAATGTTATGCTTTCATCAGTGTTTGTTCAGGTGAATTCTTTTCCCCCCTTGTCTGTTAATGATTCCCTGATTCACCATAATTCTTTCAGTATTGTACATTACAGCAAGAGGACAGAGGCTGAGGAGTTTTCTTGTTCATTTTTCGTTTCTTGCTCCAAAAATAACATATTCAAAGTTATGCCAAGACTCAACTTTGATTCTGGAAATGAATTCTGCTGCTATCAATCCTTGAGGAACCATTATTACAGCATCAGGGCAGCTCTGATTCTTCATTGTATACTGGGAACTACTTTTAACTATCAGCTGGAGTGCCTCCGAGATACTTCCCAAAGGTTACAGTATATTATACCTGGAAGAAGGTTTTGAATTCTCCAAGGAGCTCTTATTCCATAATTAATAGATCAAACCTTCAAAGAGTGGATTCAGTTTCTTCTTTTATCAAACGGTTCTTTCCTCTGTTCATGAAAAAAGAGGCTGACTTTTCTTGTAGTGATTGGAAAGAAAGCTGGGCTTCTCTAAGAGCAATCTGCTGCCCTAGGTTGAGTAATCCTTTCCTGCATATATAGATACCATTTATAGAATCTGAAGCAGTGATTTCCCTCTAGGACCCTGCTGTACTGAAGGCATAGTGCAAGTTGCCCAAAAAGAGCAGAACATATATGATGACCAGTATTCATCTACTAATTGAATTATTTAGTATGAGAGAGTGTAGGAAATATATGTATCTGACCAAATTGTTTATTCATATTTTTTTCCTGCTGACTTTATATATTTTTCCTCTAACAACTTCAGTAATCCAGTATAACATTTACACTTCAAGACTGGATCTTCAGCCCTTAAGCCAGGTAACCTATTAACTCATAGACCCTTTACAAAGCACCTGACACCAATAATCACCAGCCTAGAACTATACTGCCAATGCTATTTGATGCCATGCTATCTGTGTACCAGATCCTACGTTTTCTTTCCTCAACAGTTCCTTCTGTGTTTCTGTCCTTATGAAAGCAGCAATAGATGGAGTGATAAAATGTTCAGAGAATGACAAGACTGACTTTTCTTTTTTGGCACTTGCCTTATAGAACATTATTTTGTCCTCGCTACACGTTAATCTGTGTGCAGTTCAACATGCAGATAAACCCACTTATCCTCCAATAAAACAGATCATGTGCATAGATCTGAATGCTTTATTGAAAGAATAGGATATGTGAAACTGGGGAAAATAGGAATACATACAATGAGAATCAAATACAAGATAGACAGTACTGAGTTACTGCTGAACATAACTATTATTATATACAAGCAATTTAAATCTCACCAGCAATGCTCTGTGTGTGGGATGTGGGTTTGTCCTTGGATGACCATGTGCCAGAGATTAAGATAGATTCTTCTTTGTTCTTCTGCCTTCTCCAAATGCTAAAGCAAATGGAGTCTGGCTTCCCAGTGTGCACTTGTTTTGAGAGTGCGGGCTGATGGGTAATGGGGTGGAGTCAGCTTCAAACAGTATTATATTTATATTATTATATATCAAGCCTTTGATTCAGTGGTACACAACAAATTACTCCTAAAACTAAAATCTTATGGTATCTCTGGACAACTGCATAACTGGATAGAAGCATTCTTGTCAAACAGACAACAAATGGTCAAAATTTGGAGTGTCCTATCAAATTCTGTACCTGTCAATAGTGGTGTCCCCCAAGGCAGTGTTCTAGGACCAACTGTCTTCAGACTCGACATAAATGACCTCTCTGATCATATTAAGAGCAACTGCATTCTCTTCGCTGATGAGGTAAAGCTGTTCAATACTACAGACAATACTGCTACCCTTCAAAAAGATCTTGACTATGTATCAGAATGATCAAACAAATGGAAACTTCAAATCTCAACAAATAAATGTTCTGTCTTACACATTGGCAAAAAAAATCAGAAAATAAAATACAAGCTGAATAGTCAAGACCTTGTTGATGATCCAAACTCTGTAAAGGACCTTGGAATACTCATCTCTAATGATCTAAGTGCTAGAGCCCACTGTAACTACATAGCCAAAAAGGCATTAAGAGTTGTTAACCTAATCCTCTTGGCTTTTTCTCTGGTAATATCACACTACTAACTAGAGCATACAAAACATTTGCTAGACCAATACTCAAATACAGCTTATCAGTCTGGAACCCCATTTTGTATCTGATATTAGCACAGTTAAGAAAGTCCAGAAATATTTCACAAGAAGAATTCTCCACTCCTCTACTCATTGTAGAATATCTTATGCCACCAGACTCCAAATTCTAGACCTAGAAAACCTTGAATTATGCTGTCTTCGGTCTGATCTAAGTATGGTATATAAAATCATACATTGCAATGACTTACCTGTCAATGAATACTTCAGCTTCAACCATAACAATACAAGAGCACACAATAGATACAAACTCAAGGTTAACCGCTCCAAACTTGATTGCAGGAAATATGACTTCAGCAACAGAGGGGTCAATGTCTGGAATACTTTACCTGACTCTGTGGTTTCTTTCCCAAACCCCAAAAACTTTAACCTTAGTCTGTCTACTATTGACCTCACCCCTTTCCTAAGAGGTCTGTAAGGGGCATGCATAAGCTCACCAACATGCCTACCATCCCTGTCCTATTGTTTCTTTTCTTTTTCTTATATGTACCTATTTCATCTCTTCATAACTATGTATATACTTATACCTATTATCTTGTAAGCGGTTGACAAATCAAAATAAATAAATTAAAAATAAATAAATAAATATACTTGGTATTTGTCTTTCCAGCCAGTGGATGGGGCTAGAGAGCAACAACAGTATATAAAAGTTATATGCTGTGGCATGACAAACTTCATGCTCCCATAAATATGGGTGACCTTCCAGAATGCTGTAAAGACCTGTTTTTTTGCCCCTAAGGTTGGGAAGAATGGAGCTCTGGCTGTGTGTACTATATTTTTTTATTATTGTTCACCATCCAGAATTCCACTGGTTAAATGGGCAGCCAAATTGATTTGTTTAAATAAATAAATAAATAACCAACAGCTGTTTCTTTGTTAGGAAAAAATGTGTGCCTTGTTTTCTTAGGCAGAATTGCATCTTTCATCTCTTTCTTTCACACAATTATTGAGATATCTTGGAAACCATATAAAGCTTTGAGTAACAATTCCAATCATTAGAGGAGACCTCTGACTGCCTCTTCCAGATATCAGAGCTCTTGGTAAGGTTTCAGGATTGGGATAAAGCTGAGCCATGTGTCCATTTTGCTTTGCTTTTAAAAACAAGGAACCACTTTGCTTCCTGTAACAGCTTGGAAGAAAGCTTTGCTCAATGCATTATTGAAGCAAAGCACTCCTTTGAAGATATGCACAATCTTCATCTGTATGCACTATTCTATGCACTGAATATCACAAGCACAAGAATATGCTGCTTAATTTATTTAAGTGTAAATGTCACTAGATTTTTCTCTGTTTTCCAAATATCAGTTTTGTAAAATGTAATATATATGAAGTAATTTGTTAAACTCATATTTAACAGTGCTTATTGCTTAAGATATGCATAATGTAACAAGCTTCTCTTCTAATTTTAACTAATAGTTATGTCATTTACTTTGCATATTCAGTAATAAAACCACTGCTTTAGCAGTATTCTTCTCCAAAGACACTGATAAAAAGGTGTTGCTTTTGATCTAAAAGTATCTGTTTCAGCTACTTAATAAAATCATTATTGTTGAAGAAATATATATTCAGAAAGTATTTGAAAAAAGTATATAAATTATTTTCAGATGGGCTATAGACTTCACTAGTACAAATGTCTATCACAGGTTATAATTTTAGATACCAAGGAATGAAAAAATATTTAAAAAGAAGAAGAGAGGGAAAGAAATGAATATGCATTGGAAAGGATTAATAGAACTTCAAATATTCTGGATCCAATCTGGGTCAGTCACTGGGGCCAGAAGTGTTTAGTCTTTTGAGCTTTTGGACTCTTTCCAGAGTCCATCCTCAGGGAACTTATCTGAGAAGTTCATATACTGTACACATGGATTGGATCCTGCAACATTATCCTGGGACACTTACATTTGCCTTCATTCATCAAATCTTCATTCATTTAAAATTCAAGTTTTATAAACTTCTCTAGCCATAGCTACATTGGAATGTTTACTCGACACCAGTGACCAGACACTAAAATTTCATTTCAAAAATGTTATAAAGCTTTTAAATGTTATTTTTACCAGATTTAATATTTAGTTGTATTAGTTTTATTTTATTTTATTTTATTTATTTATTATTGATTTATACTACTGGTTTTATTTTTTATTTTATTTTATTATTTTTGAAGAAAGATAAATATAAATTTTAAAATGAACCTTCAGTTGTTTCATGAATAGACAGAGAGTATTTCATGGCAGTCAATCTTTAAAAAGAGGTGTTTTAGTTAAGGAAAACTTAATGTGCTTGCATGAGCCCCTTGGGAAGATTGGGGCCAAATTGGCAAGATGGTGTACATAGGAGTATGATATAATCCTCCTTCTCATTCTATGTGTATTTGATGTTAAATGAGGTCCCAAAGGTACAGTGCTTGGATTGTGACTGTCAGCCCCACTAATAGACCAGATTATGAAATTAACTTCAGAGGGCATTTACAGCTACTTGGGTTTTTTTTAGATTGGCTATAATACAGAATTTTACAAGTCTGATTGTGCTATTCTTCCACCTTCTTCTTATATTTAGATGAATTTGGGATGCTCTTCTACATTTTATCTCTTTGTTCTGGGCTTAAAAATATCCCCTGTTGCTTAGGTAACAGAGCCCATATATCTCCTTCAAGGTCATTTTCCTAACTCTCTGCAGTAATGTAGGGCCTAGTGTCTGACAGATTTTACTCTCCAAAGGCCAGCCAAATAGACTAATCATATATATTGAGGAAAATCCATTTAGGTAAGCTGACAGATAAGGAAGAGTACTTGTTTCTGGCATCAAAAAGGCAAAATGGTATATAATATGCAAGCATGAATTTAATAGTCGGTATGATTCATGTAGAATCTTTTACCCTAACATTTCTAGTCAATGAATGCAAGAAAATCAGAAAATATATTCAATGCAGAATTTTGGCCACCAGTAAGTGGCGTAAAGTGAGGTAAAATGGTACTTATAGTCAGTATAGGGAAGCACAATGGTACTCTCAGTAGTGTCTATTCAAATGCAGCTACCTGTGTACGGTTCTATATGGTAAAAGAGACCACAAGCAGTTTTTAATGTACTAATCTTATACCTTATTTTAATCCTATATTTTCTGGCTGTGGCATATGCTAAATTGTTCTGGATAGGTTTGTTATTTCATATTCAATATTAAGGTTATCTGTTACAAGTACATCTAAATTTATAGCACTCATTTAATTGTTTTATTTGGTTTAAAAATATTTTTAAATATTGCATAAAACTGAAAACAAATGAACCACCTAAACAGGAAAAAGTGGGACTTTGTTTTGCTTAAAATGTTATTTTCTGAGAGGCAAAAATATTAAGGCAATAATACAAATATACTTAATCTTAATTAAGTTTTGGAATTTTATTCTAGGATAAGATTGAACTTTCCCCCCTGTATTTGTATTTCTTCATCTAGTATAATTTTACCCTTAAATCATCTCTCCCCCCACCTTTCTATATAGTTATTATATTCTAATATGTTTTAAAGCAAAATATATTGAAGGTTGTATCTTTAAGATACTTGGAAGTCAGAATAATGTGAAGTAGAAAGCAATTTTATAGCTAATGGTCCCCAGAGTAAATTACTGTAAAGTAGTTTTAAATGAAGTCTAACTGAATCTGGAAGTATTTAAGTACAGTTAATAGGTCCTGTTTCTAAAGATCAGAGTTATAATTGATCATCTGATTTATGCTTAGCTGCTTTTACTGAATATCATTTACTCTGTCTTCCTAGACAGATCATATATTGCTCTGTATATCATAAAAAAACCTTGTTGCTTAACTCAAATTCACATCTGCCTTGGAGACTAGAGCTCAAATGCACTACCTTTTTCTCAGAAAGGAGCAGCTCATTGACATCTCTATTAGTATCCAGTTAGCTTTCTGTTTCACCATGAAGTCTCCTACCCAGGATTTCAGAGAATTGCAAGCAACAGAACTGCATTTGAATTATAAAACACAAACATTACATTAAAATAGGAAGATTATATAATTTAGTGTTCAAGACTAAATTCTAAAAATGCTGATTTGGGACGTTTAGGGATTGTTATTCCAGCAAACCTTAGGACATGTCTCCATAAAAATCATTAAACACATACTAGTATGATGTCAAGAACATACGAGTGGAATGGTCTTCTGGATAATATTCCTATACTCACTGACAATATAAAATATTTTGGATTTACCTTTCATATAAAACTGCAGGCCTGTGTATGGCTCTATCACCATTATCAAGTTAGCAGATGATACTATGGTGATTGGACTCATCAATGATGACGACGATTCAGAGTACAGGGAGGAGGTGCAGTGCCTAGCTATGTGGTATGCTGACAATAACTAATTACTTAATACTAACAAGACCAAATACCTCATTGTGGACTTCAGGAAAAAGAATGGTCACACACACTCTCCTATATACATCAACTGGAGAATGGTAGAATGTGTCACCAGCTTCAAGTTCCTGGGTATCCACCTCTCTGAGGACCTGTCCCGGCAGATTAACACCACTAGTCTGATTAAGAAAGCTCACCAGAGCCTCTTCTTCCTGAGATTACTGAGGAAGAATCACCTCTCCTCAGCTATTCTGACTAATTTCTACACTGCACAGTTGAGAGCATCTTAACTAGCTGTATCTCAGTTTAGTATGGAAATTGCACTATAAAAGAAAAAAAGGCATTATAGAGGGTGGTGAAAACTGCCCAACACATTATAGGGATTCCACTTCCTGCCATTGTGGACATTCAGAGGAAATGATGTCTGCGTAAAGCCCACAGCATTGTTAAGGACCCCTTCCATCCAGCCCACAAACTGTTTACTCTTCCTCCATCTGGGAGGAGGTTCAGGTGCCTGCAGTCTAAGACTAGCAGGCTAGGGAACAGCTTTTACCACACAGTGGTTTCCTTGCTGAATTCCTCAATTCGTTTGTCCCCACACATATGCTGATGCTTCCCTTGATAATATATTATGTATTTTGTATAATTCTCTGTGCATTTGTACTTATATTCAATGTGTCCATAAACATTTTGTACAGTTGTATATGTTCATATATGTGCAGTCACACTTATCCTTGTGTGCTCGTGTACATACATTTTGTTGCGTTTTCCATTGACATATTCATAGATGCCTTGCATATTTGCATACATATATTTATATTTTACTGTTGTTTTGCACATCTGCTTGGATGCTAACTCCATTTCATTGCCTGTATCCATGGCAATGACAATAAAGTTGAATCTAATCTAATATAACAATGTACTACCTCTTCCATCTGAAACTGGCATAACAATATGCCTGCTACTTTAGATTTGGCTTTTATATGCTTGCTTTCTCCCTAATATTGGTAAAACAATTGATAATGTGCCATGTCATTGTTGACTCTTAATGATCACATAGATCAGTGGTTCTCAACCTGTGGGTCGCAACCCCTTTGGGGGTGGAATGATCCCTTCACAGGGGTCATCTAAGACCATCAGAAAACACATATTTTCAATGGTCTTAGGAACCAAGCCATAATTTTATGGTTGGGGATCACCACAACACGAGGAACTATATTAAAGGGTCATGGCATTAGGAAGGTTGAGAACCACTGACATAGGTAGATTTTTTTGCATGACAATCCGTCCTAATCCGGCCCTTTAGATCTTCCAATGCTGTACCCATTGCTACTATCATGGACTTCATTCATCTTGATGCTAGGGGTAGTTTTTTTCTCTTCAGTTCTACCTTTCCCAGTATTAGAGACTTTTCCCAGATAGTTCAGTCTTCACATAATTACCAGAAGTAGGATAGTTTGAGTCTGGTCATCTGTGCCTTGAGTCTAGTAGGACTATAGCCACAAAAATGTTGATTTTAATAGATTTTAATAGAATCTCCCTTGGACTGCCATGTGAATTACTTCAGAATAAACACTATTTGAGCAGAAAATAATGAGAAAGTATTTACACTGGGAGTTTTTACTGTATCCATGTCCCACATATATTTTTAATATATTTGTTTTACTGCTAAAGTCAAGCATTTTCCACATTGGTGAATCAAAGTGTATTTAGATGAGGATAGGTCAAATATGATTTTTTTAAAATATAAATGTTGGTTTTAAAATAATTACGGAAAAATAATAAATAAAAGGAACAAAGCACTAAGATACATTATGAATAATGCATAGCAAGTGCTTAATGTAAGTGAAAAAATGCAACAAAAATTAAAATATAGAGTCTAATATGTCATTACAAAGTAAATATTTACAATTCTATATATAATTAATGCAAACATACAAGATTGTGTGTACATTATTTCTAATATATTTATATAATTCTCACACCTTTTTAACTTGCTATATTTTGCATAAATGAGTCCCATATTTTATTATACTTGTCCATATAAATTCTATGTCCATAGGCAATCTACTCTTAAGTAGCAAGCATAATCAGGTCTTCAATCCACTGATTAGATGGGTAGATCACAATGGGAATTAATGATCTGGGCTGTTTGTTGCTGCCGGTATTACCTGATACATCTGAATGGTAATTTGGGATCCCTATGGAATAAAACACTGCATAATAGTCCAGACTAGAACCAATTCTAAATTCCAGAACTGCAGCAACAGTTTTTACTATGATCTTATTAGACACCCAATTTTAATTATATAAATCTACACTTGTCAATTAATATTTTTCATTTATGATACTTTAAA
This sequence comes from Bungarus multicinctus, assembly GCA_023653725.1. Taxonomy (NCBI): domain Eukaryota; kingdom Metazoa; phylum Chordata; class Lepidosauria; order Squamata; family Elapidae; genus Bungarus; species Bungarus multicinctus. The sequence goes on from CM042848.1 coordinate 44,561,553, forward strand.
CAGAAGAAACTTATCTCTTTATATACAGTGTAATTGCCAGAATTCTTTCTAGCTCTGACAGATGAAAAACCTTATTTCTGAAAGTAAAATTATTGTTGTTCATTGTTTCTGAAGCTGTCTTTTAATTGGGTTTAGAGTAGTGTGCCACAATTCAATTAAACAAGATAATATATTTCCTACATTCTGTGTTTCATCAAAAAGCAACCAGTGCTTGCAAACTTCTTCCAAAGTAGCAAAGTTCATCTGATCTCCATGGACATGGTTTTTTTTTAGTTTTACAGTTGCTAAATAATTCTTCCTTTCACAAGTATGTTTTCATTGCCAGTTTAGTTCTACTGTAAAATGTCCTAGGTTCTCAGGCGCTATGACACTTCCTTGGCAGAGGCATGTTTAGTGGGTCTGACATTATAAATTTAAGCAAGGGCTCAATCAACAAAGCTAGTCAACGGTATCCCCTAATATATGGGGGCTGTTTTGGCTTTTCTCCCCTAGCAGTTTAGCTCTCTGTTTCTTCTCAAGTGGGAGAAGTATTCATCCTCATTCCACTGGAGTTTATTTACATTATGAATTCTGTATTACTAAGGCTGAATTTAAAACTGACCTGGTGTGCTGCTTCACCTTCTTTGGCATATGCAAAGTATAGCAGACCATCTAAACAGCAGATAAAGAATTCAAATGACTTCATCATTTTTGAAGCAGTTCCTACCCATTCCTTCCACTCCAGTTTGGTGCACAATATGCAGTATCATACTCACATTAACACTTCCATGCAAAATTGTAATTATTAGACTGCAGAACCATACTTAATCTCTTTACTGGAAGATGCAAATGAAATAAAATAGTAATGAATATTTCAAAATAAAGCAACATCCCTAGCTTGGAATACATAGTATATAAATCCCTCCCTCCATCTAACTACATTCAAATAGTTGAGCTAGCTTATTATAATTGACCTGGAATATTCTAGATGATAGCAAAGAGATACAGGAAGTCCTTTGTTATCCCTATATAGTTAACTAGAGTCTTATGTCCAGATGTGTGCAGTTATCAAATAATTACATAACGTTATCATGATCTGATAAAAAGTAGAATCTGATGTTTGAGTGGAAATAGAGCATGGATGGGGCAGGAACTAAGGCTACTTTCAACTTATTTATTTATTATATTTGTATAGTCACCCATCTTACAAAATGTAACTCTGGGTTACATATCACAACAAATATAAAAACAAGCAATATAAAAATTATATAAAATCCAGTTTGAAAAAAACAAACATAAAAACAAATATAGACTACCGGAGCATCAATAGCTATAGTAGTTGAATGTTTACCCCATTTTAGAAATGCAGAGCAGCAAAAGAACTTTCCATGAAAATATAAAATATATAATGAAAATAATGGAATTACAAGTGTTTCAAAACTGTGGAAGAATTACTTTGGAAAGAAAGAAATACGCTATAGAAAATGAGTAAAATAATAAAATATCATTTCTATCCAATCATTTCCTAATTTCTCTCAGTACATATTAAAAAGCTTTCCATATGTAGCACAATACGTATTTGCAGATCTCAATTGTTAACAAAACTATTTCCTGAACATAATGGAGAGGATACTGAGTAAAGGGCATCAACTACCACTAATGATAAGAGATAAATTTCAGGAAATATATCTTTAAAGAAGCTGAAGAAATTATGCAAGTATAAATGGCTAGATCCTTTAATTATTAAATCTGTATTTATTGCTAAATGAATATGCAAAGCACAAATCTTTAGCATGAACTTTTATGGTTGCTGCTTGTCAAGAAATTGCTAATTTTGGAAATACCCAATTGGATCTGATGTACAAGATTGGTATTTGAGAGTTTAGAATAATGGAAAGCTATATATAATTTAATGGAATAAAAAGCATATATAATTGCATCACTGAGCTATATTTATGAAATTTCTTTTTAATGAACAGTGTTCACAAAGGAATACAAAAATATAATCATCTTTATATTACTTTGATTTATTTAATTGTCTTAAATAGTTATAGGACCTGCTTTGAAGATAGTTTTGAAATAATAAGGCTAATTGAATTAAATGATTAAGTGGAATGGAACCATTTCTTATCCTTTCTTCTTGTTTTGGTTTATTATTCTTGGTGTTTGTTACTACTGCATTAATTTTGAATAAAGCTAACTGTTTTAAAAACATCTTTTTAAAAACAATAAAACTAGTATCTCATTAAAATGGGGAAAAAAATCTCATAAAATCTAAGATACCTTAGATATTATTTATTTCAATCCCATGCCCAGAGCAACTGCTCTCAAAACAATATGTTCCATAAAGTTTTACCATTAGAGTAATTTTCCTGATGTTCAACCAAAATTAACTTTTTTGTTAAACCATTTTTTCCTTGTCTTCTGGGAGAATTCTGAACAAGTTTGCTCCATTTATCCATATGATAGATTTTCTGGCACTTTGACAGTTTCCACTTTGCCAAACCAAATGTATGCACCATCTCAATCATTCTTCCTAAGTTTTTTCCCCTTTTCAGACCATTTATCTCAAAGTTACTTTCCCTAGCCATGCTCTTATTATGAATAGGGGGCATGCATTAAGTGCACCAATGTGCCTACCGTCCCTGTCCTATTGTTTCTTTTATTTTTTTATTTTTCTTATATGTATCCATGTATTCATAACTATGTTTTTACTTATACCTATTATCTTGTAAGCAATTGACAAATAAATAAAAAATAAAAAATGTCTTTCTTAAAATATAGTCAGAACTGGTTGTAAAGTTCTAGGTGTGGTTATTTAACACAGAAGAGCAGTTATTTCTCTTGATTTTGATATTACCCTTTTGTTGATGTAGCCTTGGAGTACATTGGTTCAGGGGTGGGATTCAAATTTAACAACCATTTCTGTGGGGGTGGACTAATTTGTAGATGTGGCTTGGTGGTCATGTGACTGGATGGGTGTGGCTTGTGACTGGACATGGTTAGGTGGTCATGTGACTGACTGGGCATGGCTAGGTGGTCATGTGACTGGGATGGGCATAGCTAGGTGGCCATGTGACTAGGGAGGGCATAGTTAGGTGGCCAAGTGACTGGCAAACCAGATATAAGTGGTCTTTCTTCCTTTCCGCTATGTATTCAAAATGGGCAATGATTTTATGTGTGTCTGTGTGTAGCATGTGTATATGAGTGTTATGTATGTGTATGTGTATGGATATATATATATATATATATATATATATATATATGTATATGTATATATATTTCATGTGCCAGCATACTTACAGTAAAAAAATGACAATAAAAGTTATCTTATTCTATCTTCCTTTTTTCCTTCCCAATCCCATTCCTCCCCACACCCTGTTTTGTGTTGGCTTCCCAGCCAAGTACTTATCAGGACTGATCCTGTTTAGCTTTCTAAAATCAGCCTACTGAAATAAATACCAAATTAAACTGCCCAATAATTTACTTACCATCACTATCTTGCACTTGATTTCAATGTAAACAGCCAATCTACAGTATTATAAAATTTTGCTAGGCATGTGCTGCATGTTACTTTCTTCCTTGATAATCTAGTCCAAAGGTTCCCAAACTTGGCAACTTTAAGACTTGTGGACTCTCCAGCCAGCAAAACTGGCTGAGGAATTCTGGAATTGAAGTCCACAAGTCTTAAAGATGTCAAGTTGGACCCCTGATCTAGTTTTAGCTGGGCAAAACAGTCTGGAGTCACTGGCAAGAACAGCTCAGCACAGAGAAAAGTTGTGCGTCTCCCCATTTTCTGTGAGCAGCCTTGTCCCCTCCTCCTCATTTGTGAAGTATGCTAAGTTTAAAGGTGCTGCAAGAAGCTGCTTGTGGAGAGAGGAATATGGGGAGACATGTGACTTTTCTCCATACCAAGCGGGCTGCTCTCTCTCTTTCTCGCCTCCACTCTTGGCACAGGAAAAAAGTCAGTGGGAGCAGCAATTGAGGTGGTCAGTCACCCACCACGCTCACCATACCTGCAGGGATTCAGCAGCAGCGAGGCAACAATGGTGATTTGGGGCTTCCAGGACCAGTCCCCCTGCCATTCAAGTGGCTGCACATGTGGTGCATTGGGGCTTCCAAACTCTGCTCTCCGCAGCTGCCGTCAGCTGTCTCAGACTCAATCAAGGGGTGCCTTGTTGACATGAGCCTCTCCATGTGTTCTTTCCTGCTGCTGTTTTTGGGACAGCAAAAGTTTCCCAGCACAGCGGAAAGCTCCCAAGCACCGCCCATCAGAAACAGCTCCTGGGCAAGCAGAGAGAAGCGGGATTCAACCTGGCTTGCTTCTCTGCTTGCCTGGGAGCTATTTCTAATGGGAGGGGGACTTGGAAGCTTTTCACTGTGCTGGGAAACTCTTGCTCTCCCATCAACAGCAACAGGAAGGAACGTGTAGAGAGGCTCGTGTAGGCTCCAGCCAGGTTAGCTGCTGCTTCTATCACTTGCTACTGTTTTTGGGAGAGCAAAAGTTTCCCAGCACAACGGAAAGCTTCCAAACCCCCACCCCATTGGAAACGGCTCCCAGACAAGCAGAGAGAAGCAGGATTCAACCTGGCTTGCTTCTCTGCTAGCTCGGGAGCTGTTTCTTTCTCTTTTTTTTCAGTTTAAAAAACAAAACTTTATTAAAGTTCAAGACATTAAAAAGTCTACAAAAAGCAAAATGTTAAAAAGATTTACAAAAGTTTCTATAATAGAATTTATGTCATCATATTTCATATTATTTCTTGGCAGTACTTTAAATACCATATATATGCATAGAAATTGACAGTTTTTTAAAAAAACATATTGTTTGTATTGATTTTCAATTCTTAATTATTATTAATAAACAAAACTATATCATCTTTTATAATCACTGATTCACATATACAAAAAAGGGAATATCAAATTAACACTTCATATATGCATTCATATCTAAAGGGAACATCAGGGGTACATTTTTGCAAGTCTAGAGGATGCTAGATGCCATCTATAAAGCATTTTATATAAATTTTCTTTGTAGGCTTTGTTATAGAGACTTTTTTGCCATACTTCTTCCCAGTCATTCAGTTCTATACTGTGTCCAATTTTTTTTGCCCAAGCTGGCATTGGTCCTTTTACAATTTCCTCCTCTAGATCAAAATTTAGTAAATAATTATATAATCTTGATATTATTTTTTGTTCTGGTCACAATAATAATAATTTGTTGTTTTTATTTCAAATCCAAATTCTTTTACATATTTTTTATATCTCATCTGTATTTGAAGGTACAACCACCAGTCTATAGATATTCCTCCTGTTTCTAATTCTTGGGCTGTCTTAAGCCTCCCCTGATTATCCAAAATTTGGTAGTATAGTATTGGGTGAAACATTGCCTCCATAATGGATAACCAACCTGGAATTTTGATATAATGGTACTTCCTAATTTCCTCCCATGTTTTGATCAACAAGTCTCATAAGGTGTGTCTATAAAAGTAAGAATGATTCCTCTTCTTGGGGTCCCATATGAAGGTATGCCACCCTATTTGCATGTTATATTCTTCTAATATTAGAATTCTCTTATTCTCCAATTTAATACAACCCTTGATCATATTAAGGATGCTTTGTAATAATTTTCCCAAAATGGGAGTCCAAAGCCACCTCTGCTTTTACTATCCTGTAGATAAATTGATTTAATTTGTGCCTTTTCCCCTGACCATACAAATTTCATAGTCATTTTATTTAGATATTTGAAGGAGAGAGGCTCGTGTAGGCTCCAGCCAGGTTAATGGCTGCTTCTATTACCTGCTGCTGTTTTGGGGAGAGCAAAAGTTTCCCAGCACAGCAGAAAGCTTCCAAGCCTCCCCACCAGAAATGGCTCACATGCAAGTGGAGAGAAGCAGGATTCAATCTGGCTTGCTTCTCTGCTTGCCCGGGAGCTGTTTCTAATGGGAGGGGGACTCGGAAGCTTTCCACTGTGCAGCAGGAGGTGAAAGAACCAGCCACTAACCTGGCTGAAGCCTATATGAGCCTCTCCATAGGTTCCCCAGCAGAAGGCAAGTGGTGGGGGAAAGGTGACCGGCAGAGGCAGCAAATGGCAAGTGGGGGGGGAAGGCGACCGTCAGCGGCAGCAAAAGGCAAGTGTGAGGCGGAAGGTGACTGATTATGGCAGCAAAAGGCAAGTGAGGGGAAGGCAACCAGGGCTTGCAGAGCCTCATTCACCCAGGGAGATCAGTAAAGGCAGGGCCGCAGTGGAAGGCAGGCAGCAATGGCTGGCCTGGTGGGCATGCAAGTGGCAGTGTTGTGCACGCATGCAATGTTATGCATGCATGATAAGGATTGATGGTCAGGTAGCAGAGAAGTGGGCGGAGAGGGGCGGGGTCAGCAGAGGCCCGATTTACCGGTTCTCCGAACTATGGAGAATCATAACAACTGGTTCTATAGAACCAGTCTGAACTGAGAGAATCCCACCCCTGCATTGGTTGTATCTGGACCTGTTTTATGCTCAGCTTATGATCCACCGAAACAGAATGGGGATTCAGAGAGAGGAGAAGGATTAGAACAATGTATTATCTATCAATCACTGGCTAACCTCTTTACTGCTAATTCCCTAAATATAAGTCACTGGAGAGCACAAGTACGCAAATATATTACTGCAGTATTGTTTGGTTTCCTGAAGGATTAAGTTGAGAATTAAGGTGGTAAATGTGGTAGACCTTTGGTTCCAAATGTGCTCCACTGGAAATGAAGCAGTTTGAAAAACATGAAATATGTTAGGGATAACTGTGGATTTGCAGATTCACAAGCTAACTCTTTATCCCCCACTTAGATGAGCCAGAAATAATCATATTTAGGAATTGCTGTAATTAATTGGCTAGTGTAATAATTATTTTTTTTTATTTGATAATATGAAAGATAGAAAGTTGTTCTAGATGGGAAACTCGTATCTCCACTGTAGATTTCCACTAATACAATACATACTAAGAAGGTTTCTTTGTCTCTGGACTTTAAAGAAGGCTTTTAAAGTGACAGACTATTAACAGAAGATTGTTGTAAAATTAATATTCCTTCCCTAACAGGACAGAAAATTTTATGTTTCATTCCTTCATTGAGACTCTAGCAACAATTTTACACTTTAAATTACCACATTCCATGGTGTGGCTTGTGAAATTAGGACACTTATTGTTCAGTCTTAGTTAATTATGGAGAAAATATTTGATGTTTGTAATGCAGATATTATATGAATATTGCATTTGTATTCAATTGATTTGTCATTGTTTAGACTCTGTTTTCTTATGTTGCTCATGGACCACAGTAAATGACTGAACTAAAATTAGTACTATCCTATGTTCTATTAGTTAAGCAGTAATTTATGGAGAATTAGTTTGTGCACAGGAAAGAGTACAAAACTCTTGCCCTGAGAAAGAGTAACTTAAAAAAAAAACTTTGGCAATCTGTTTATATCTTGGATGAGTGGTAGAAACAGCTAACATTATTGTGGCTTTAAAAGACAATTCACAGAATCTAGAATGCCTCTGGGATGTACCAAGTCTCCTTGCTGTTGTGCAGTCTGTTTCATGGACTGTATATATTAGTGCCAGTAAGTTGATGGATGGCTTGCAAAGCTATATAAATATTTCTTAACTTTTTGTGCATTAGATTAAACATGATTGGTAGAGAGAGGGCTTTTTGTATTAAGCTGTAACACTTCACAAGAGGAGGAAAAAAACACCTTCTTAAAGACTAAATAAAAAGTTTCACATAATTGAATGCGAATGTGAACTATTAACTCCATTGGCTCTTGAGGACCATGTTTTTTGTATCATCACTAAAAATAATAAAGAATAAATTAGTTTTCTTGAGTTAGCTTCCTAAAATTATGAGTAACAAAGGGAAATTACAGTAATGCTGGAGGGAGTCCAGCCTAATAGTTTTAAGTGAAAAAAAAGGCAAAGATACTATTTCTGTAGAATCATGAGAACACGTATTCATTAGCAATGTACTCCCAAGGATTGGTCTGTGGGAAAAGTTGTAACAAATCATCTCCCACCATTGTACTGCCAAGCTAAAAAAAAGAGCAAATAAACAAAAGTCTTCCTTTCCTTTTATAGAAAATTTCAGCTCAATCTAAGGGTGCTGTTGCTTTAGTCTTCCAAGCACTGCAAGATCTTTGTAGTGCATTACCTATATATTTCATAGCATATTGAGTATAAAACATCTGTAATTAAACTTTCTGTTTTTAACAGTATTTTCCCCTTTGAGGCTGATGTCTGCAGAAGCAAAATATTTTTTATTTATTTTTATTTTTGTCAATTGCTTACAAGATAACAGGTATAAGTAAAAACATAGGTATGAATACATGGATACATATAAGAAAAATAAGAAAAAATAAAATAGAAACAATAGGACAGGGACGGTAGGCATGTTTGTGCACTTATGCACGCCCCCTACAGACCTCTTAGGAAAGGGGTGAGGTCAATAGTAGACAGTCTAAGGTTAAAGTTTTTGGGGTTTGGGGAAGAAACCACAGAGTCAGGTAGAGTATTCCAGACATTGACCACTCTGTTGCTGAAGTCGTATTTCCTGCAATCAAGTTTGGTGAGATTAACCTTGATTTCTATTTATTGTTTGCTCTTATGTTGTTATGGTTGAAGCTGAAGTATTCATTGATAGGTAAGACATATGATTTTATATACTATACTTAGATTGGACTGAAGGCGGCATAGTTCTAGGTTTTCTAGGTCTAGAATGTGGAGTCTGGTGGCATAAGGTATTCTGCAACGAGTAGAGGAGTGGAGAACTCTCCTTGTGAAATATTGTATAAATTTATTTTAAATCAATAATAATATTTTAATAATACTAATTTTAAAATGTACTTATTATAAAACTTAGACATAAACATATAAATAAATATAACTCTGATGTATAATAGATACTGGTAAAGTATCAGAGTTTTCCTCTGCCCAGTCCTGTATGACTCTAGTGGACAGTGCACATTTCCATTTCTTAGCTGAGAGAGCCAATGTTTTCTGAAGACATTTTGATGGTCATGTGGCCAGCATGACTTTAAACTGAGGTGCACGAATGCTGTTACTTTCCCACTGAAGTGGTATTTATTCATCTACTCACATTTAATAATAATAATAATAATAATAATAATAATAATAATAATAATAATAATAATAATAATAATAATAATAATATTTATTTATATACCGCTCCTATCCCGAAGGACTCGGAGCGGTGCACAGCCATACAATTAAAACATTAAATATATAAAAGTTAAAACTAAATTAAATTAAAAACCCTGGCTGAAAACAATTAAAACCCCTCCCTTAAACCCTAAAATTTGATATAAAAATTAAAATACCCAAATCTAAAATCAGCCCAAGCCGGCCTGGTCAAAGAGTCAGGTTTTCAAGGCACGCCTGAAGGTCCCCAGGTCCGTGGCTGTACGTAACTCCGGAGGCAACCCATTCCAGAGGGCAGACGCCCCCACAGAGAAGGCCCTATTCCTCGGCGTCACCAGCCAGCACATAGATACCGACGGGACCCGCAAGAGACCCTCCCTGTGGGAGCGCACCGGACGGTGAAAGGAAAATGGCAGAATGCGGTCTTGTAAATATCCTGGTCCGATGCCATCTAGTAACATTTGCATGCTACTAGATGGGCAGAAGGAGGGGGTAGCACTTACAGTATATATAATAAATATAATGCATTAACACTTTAATGTTTATGTATCTAAAATGTTGCTTAAAGTATTTTACATATATGCAATGCTTTTCCAGACGTGGTCTACTTAGAAATGAATCATATTGTCAAACAGATTTTTTTTCTATTTGAAGGAAGGAGTGTTCTGGATGGAACTGCTGAGAAATATAAAGTTATTTATCAGGAATAGCAACTATTCCATCAAGAGAAATTCTGGTGGCTTCAGCTTATCAGAACTTGACAAAAGGTTAACTTGAAATGCTGCTGGAAAATAGATAAGGTGCTATTGAATGATATCCACTTTTAGATTGCCCAATATTCCAAGGAAACCATAAATTTCTGAAAGGGGGTAAACATGATCTGAGCATTATCCTGGATGATAGTAGATCATTGCCCACTCAGTGACCTCAAAATCCTGGCTCACAATATCCTATTTCATTGGCTGCATTCAGGGCAAAATCAGTCTAGATTGGTAGACCAACTACTATTCTATCTTTGGACCAAATCTCCGTATTTTCTATTGTATCAGTCTCCAATCTACCAACTGCTTCATTCGTTAGATGAATAGCAATTTACTTTAACTTATCAACAGAAATGTGCATAAACAGTGCTATTCATTTATTTGTTTGGCTTCACTAAAATATACAGTAATAGCTCATCTAACAGATAAACTAACATTCCCTGAAGTGGTTTCTAACCAATAAGTCTTAGACAGCAAAGTCTTTTCAAAGTGATTTGATGAAATAATATGTGATGACAAAGATAGCAATATCTCATGTCCTTCATAGGTATCATATTTAATGTTAACATTGTTATTTGCAAAATGATTTTCTTTACCAAAATGTATGCATTTTACACATTTTAGAAAACAGGAATCTAAAAATAAATGGATTTTATCCAGCCTAATTAAGAGAGAGCGTATTTTAAAAGATTTGCTTACTTAGGGAATCGCCAAAAAATTTCAATATTGAGATAATGGTTTGTATAAAAAGGTTGGAAAGTGCTGCTGTAATCCTAGAGAACAAATAGTATAAAACACAATAGAAACATCAATAAAAGAGTTGAAAGGAGATTATAAATGAATAAAGGGCAACCAATTAAAATAAAAGTACACCTGTCAGGAACTGCCCAAACAGGTTGGCCATGGATATCTTCCTGGATTCTATGACTACCCTATCTTTTGATGTTCCAGTATTAGAAATTATAATCAAGAGTGGAAGATATATAAATACAACCAGATCCTCTACCAATAGAATTGGTTTTGTTTCCTGTTATAGATGTGGTCTAAGTGTTCTTATTAAATGAATTGATTATAATTGTGCAAGGTAGAATTTCTGTTCAGTTTAATTGTATCTCTTTTATCACTTGGTAGAACATTAGTTTCAAAATAGAAGCTAGAATATGGATAATTATGTTTCAAAACTGTTGTGGAATGTGCTTATAAAAATGGGAATCCCAGAACATCTTATTGTCTTTATGCAAAACTTGAACACAGGTTAAGATGCCAAATCCTGGACAGAATATCTAGTATGAAGGAGTGAGATAATGTTGTAAGTCTCTGCCTTATTTAGGCAATGTATATGCAGAGTGTACTACTTAAAAGAACATGAGTATGGTTTTAAAATTGATGGAAGAAATAGCAACAGTTTGCACAATGCTGATGACATTATTTTAACAGCTAAAATGCAAATGTTCTATATAACTCCAATAATGAAAGTTAAGCAGGACAGTGAAGAAAAATAGATTTAAGATTAAATCAAAAGAAGACTAAACTAATGATAACAGATACACTACCAGACCTCGTGGGATTCAATTTTTTTACTACCGCTTCTGTGGGCGTGGCTTGGTGGGCATGGCAGGGGAAGAATAATGTAAAATCTCCAGTCAGAGGTGGTTCTCCAAACTACTCAAAATTTCCACTACCAGTTTTCCAGAACTGGTCAGAATCTGCTGAATACCATCTCTAAACCAAACTTAATAGACATTGAATATAATTGAAGTACTTCGCTGTATGATCAACTATCAACATCAAAGCAACTCCATAGGCTAGCATTTAGTAGAATAGCAATGAAGACTTGGAAAAGATAGATTCTGGGATGTGACATGTCTATAAAGATAAGAATTGTTCAATAATGGTTTTCTCTGATGCAACAATATTGACACTTTAGATATTGGAGATTTCTGAGGATACCATGGTAGCCAATGAAACATCAAATGAATTTTCACATAAAGTACAAATAGCTGAGCTAAAATTATCATACTTTGAACATACTATGTGAAGACCTCAAAGAGTACACTGCAATGTTGTAAAATGGGAAGGAGTAGCAAGATGGATAGATTCAATGACAGTGATATTGAGTGCAGTGTTGGAAGAACTACAGGACCAAACTGAAGAAAAATCTAGCTATGCAGTCAGTCAGAATTGACACTAACTTGATGAAATGTAATCTATCAATCAATGTTTAAATACTGGTTAAAGCTGATGGTAAGAAATCCTCTCTTCCAATGTTTACTGGACAGGAAAAATGTCTGTCTATAGAGATTCTCAGTCATCAGGTCATGGTTGTCCCAAATATGCTTTTTCAAAAGACAAAGAAAGTCAAGTTGCCTTTTGAAAAAACACCTTTGGGTTATCTCACCTTAGGTGCAAAGCCAGCTGGGTAACTTTGGATAAGTTACTTTCTCTTAGCCCTAAGAAGGAGGCAATGATGAGTTACTTCTGAAAAACCTTGCCATAAAAACTGCAGGGATTTCTCCAGCCAATCTTCAAGAATTGGTCATGATTGAGCAGAAGAAGAAAACACTTTTCTAGATTTCTGTGAAGACGGTCCCTCTACTCTTCATGGCAATTTCCAGTCAATAAAAAGTCATAGTGGCTAAAATTAGCAGTCAACTATAGATATTTTATTTGTAAATATATTGAATTTTTGGAATATCAGTATGCTGGGCTTAGTTTTTGTTGGGAGAATTCAAATAACAACTTTCTGATTCTATATACTTACCTTGAGTAAGATGGGCAGCTTATAAATTTTATAAATAAAATACATACATAAATAATTTTATTTCCAGTAATTAATTTTTCATCTCCAGAAGTTGCCAATGAAGTCTTTTCCTTATTATTGTGTTCTTTTTAAGTGATTGATTACTGTTTCTTTGTGACAAAAAAGGGTATTTAAAATCTTCTGCTCTTTATTATTTCTTTTATAACAAATTGCTATATTCATCCTCAAGAAATCATTTATTATGATACACAACTTTTCTTTTTGAAGCCTATATTTCCAATACTCTTTTTTTTTTGGCACTAGCCTTTACTATCCCACCAAGCATGGATTATTTAAAATGTAAGATTCTGACAGATACACATAGTTTGCATATTCCCCTGTGCTTTAAAGAGCTGACTTGCAGAAGTGGAAAACACTGAATCTGCTTAAATGAAAAATGAATAAGGAAGCTTTTTGTGTAATTTCAGCAGCAAGGCTATGCAGTTGACATACTTAACTGAACCTCTGTTTTGTTGTGTTGTGTTTCATTTTGATTTATACTGCTGTCATTTTGTGATAACTTTAGATAATGATGTGCTAGTTTAGACACATTCTAATGTCCACCCATTCATCAAGGATCTTTAATCCTACTAGAAATTATATGATAACTTTATTTTCCCTTTCTGATTCTGAATGGTAAATCCTGACCCAAGAAAATAAATTCTCCTTTTCTCTCTATTTTTTCTCCCCCCCTCCCCCAATCTCTTCTATGTGCCCCTGATTCCCCCTCCACCCCATTGCTGGCTAGGATGGTAAGATACAGCTTGAGGTTAGGGATTGTGGGAGGGGAAAGGTACTATAAATGAGGCTGTGCCTTCTTCAGAAATTATTCACAAGATACCTTAAGATTTTCCACAAGCAGTTTCTATTGTTCATTAAAACACCACCTTTTCTACGTTTCCTTGTGCAGAGTAGTACAATTAGTGGCAAGCCATAGCCATATCCACTTCATTGTGGGTCTACCCACTGCAGCTGATATTCATTCTTGGGTATTCATTCCCAGATATTCATTCTCGGCTGATCCTTCACTGGCACCTCTTCCTCACATCCTTGTCCCAGGTAATCTGCTGAGAGACATTTGTCCCTGACCAATTCACTGTACGGGATAAGAGCTGCATGTCCCAGCAGCCAATCCATGTGCCAAAGAATGAGCCTTTGCCTTTCCATAGGACACAGTCCCACCGGCTCAGCTTCCTGAAGTAAAACCTGGAAAGGTTGGGTAGTAAGCATGTTGTTTCTGCTGGCAAGAAGCAGAATAATATGGCCTGCTGTGCTTTGTGGGCATGGAAGGGGCTGGCAGGGTGAAGCTATTGCCTTCCAGACATTCTATGCTGTTGCAGGGAGCCCCTTGGCTGAACAGAGCAGATTCATGGAAAGATACCAGGCAGGTGGGCAGAGATTTGTGGTGTTTCTGAAAGGGAGAGATTGGCTAATAATAGAGTCCTTCCAAGTACATCCAGAAATCAGGAATTTGTTTTTAGTTTCAGGCTATCTGCATTCTAGGAACCTGAATGAAGCACTTTAGAATTACCAATTTCAGCACGTTTGTATAAGGAAAAGGCATGATAAATGTAAAGGATGTTTCTCAAGATAGTATTGGCAAGGAGAATAATTGTATATCAGGTCTGGTTTATGGTTTATGCTTGTATTACAAGAAAACATCTTTCTTTTAAAGAAGCTAATGGATTCCATTTTTGAGATTGCAACATTTGTTGCATCTTTCTGGGTATTTTCATATGCATAATGTTATTGATGCAGTTCTTTTGTGTTTGGGGGGTATTTGAGATCCCCCCGCTTTTCCCTCGGAGAGGGAATGACTTGTTATGACCCAGGTCATCAAGGCAAGAGAGGCTTCCAGAGAGTCCTATATTGCTCTAAGTAAATGTTCCAACAAACATCCTGCCAATGACTGGTAAGGAATATATAATGAAGAAAGTCCACAGAGTAGGAGCATGCTCACAGGGCAAGGTCTAGGTTCCCAAGTCTACTCCACCTGGCTAAGCGAGTACATGGCAAACTATAGCCCACAAGGCAAGGCAAAGGCAAAGCACAAGACACAAGGCAGTCCTCAGAGCAAAGGCAAAGTACAAGACAAATGGCAGTCCACATGGCTAGACAAGGCAAAAAGATAAAGGCACGAGTCAAAGCCTGGGGAGTCTAAACCAAAACAACAATTGTTCCTGGCAAAGACTATTTCTCCATGGCTTCTCCTTAAGTCAATCCACTCCAGGTATTCCTTGTGAGGAGGGTTGGAGTGACCTTCTCCTGAGTAGCCTCGCAGCCCTTCTCTGAGCTTATCTATGCTCTGCTCTTCATGGATTAAGTGGGGGGAGGCAGCTGTTACTCATCAGAGGGGATCTGCTATCTACCAGCCCCATTGCCTGTCAGCAGCCGACCCTCCCCTGTATCAGGCGGCTCTCTGTCAACCACCTCCCCCAATGCCTGAGGGGTCTGGGACAGCATCATCCTTAACTCCTAGCTTCTCCAAGCATTGCCAGGGAGCATGTTATCCTCATTGAACTGTCCCGGTTCCAACTCCTCCTCCACACCTGGCTCCATTGGGGCCATAACATGACTTTCTTTAATGTTTTCAATTTATTTTTGCTAACTACAGTTACAGAGAAGGCAGGATTTGGAGCGCAAGAGACAGTTCCTTTTCTGAGAGGCATCCTTTACATTTATCATGCCTCTTCCTTGGGGGCTACAGTATGTTATGCAAATGTGGCTGAAATTGATAATTCCAACATGCTTCTTTTCATGTTCCTAGAATGCAGGAAGCCTGATAGAATACCTTATGCCACCAGACTCCAAATTCTAGACCTAAAAAACCTAGAACTACGCTTCGGTCCGATCTAAGTATAGTATATAAAATCATATATTGCAATGTCCTACCTGTCAATGAATGCTTCAGCTTCAACCATAACAACACAAGAGCAAACAATAGATACAAACTCAAGGTTAATTGCACCAAACTTGATTGCAGGAAATACGACTTCAGCAACAGAGTGGTCAATGTCTGGAATACTCTACCTGACCCTGTGGTTTCTTCCCCAAACCCCAAAAACTTTAACCTTAGACTGTCTACTATTGACCTCATCCCTTTCCTAAGAGATCTGTAGGGGGCGTGCATAAGCGCACCAACATGCCTACCGTCCCTGTCCTATTGTTTCTTTTATTTTTTTATTTTTCTTATATGTACCCATGTATTCATAACTATGTTTTTACTTATACCTATTATCTTATAAGCAATTGACAAATAAATAAATAAAAAATCCTCGATCTGAAAACAAATTCCTGATTTCTGGATGTGCTTGGAAGGACACTATTATTAGCCAATTTCTCCCTTTCAGAAGCACCATGAAGACCTAGTTTGGTATAATGGTTAAGGTATCAAGCTAGAAACCAGGAGAATGTGAGTTCTAGTCCTTCCTTAGACAGAAAGCCAGCTGACTGACATTGAGCCAGTCGGTCTCTCAGCCCTAGGAAGCTGGCAATGGAAAATCACTTCAGAAATCTTTCCAAGAAAACTGCAGACTTGTACAATCACCAGAAGTTGCCAGAACTCAGAAATGATTTAAAGGCATGAACACATGCACATGCGCACACGCACACATTCCATTCTAGTTTGCATGCAGCATATTCCCAGCTAATCCCTATATCTGGATCAGAGCAACACCTACAGCTTATGGCTTTTTTGTCCTTTGGTAGGTATTGTCTGTTAGAGAGAATGTTTTGATGTTATACATTTAAGGGTTTCAGCTTCTGGAAATCCCTCTATTCTTTATTTGAATTGGAATCAGACATTTCTATTGCACTGTTGGTGCAACCAATTCTTTATTTAAATACCTTTATTAGTTCTTTGAAATCTTATTAATTCTAAATTGGATCCAAGGCTGACTAAGTGTTAGCAGTCTCTTTTGAACATGATGCTATTTCAGATTCTTCACACTCATTTTCAATAATCTCTTATATGAATAAACTTTGCATCCAGATACCCTTAGGTATGATACCCTTGCTCCCGTTCTGTAACTCATACGGAATTTTATCTGCCCTTTTGGTAAATGCATTTACAGATAACTGGCTCTCTTGGGCTTGTCTCCAGAATTCATTTGGTAATCTTGTATCAGTAGATTACTTCTCAGAAGATACCTTATTATGCTTAATAGGCAGCCTTATTTTTCTCAAGGCTATAATTTAACTTTTTTGATATTTTCTGCATTTATTGTTCAAAATATTTTTAAAATTACCAGTTGCAACATGTTACTTTTTAATCAGACCTTAATCTCTCTATTTTTCTGTTGAATTTGTTTTCAGAATAAGCATAGTACGGTTTAAATTTCTTAAAACATTTTAGTTTTGTTAGTTAAGAAATAGATGCAAGTATAGTTTGAGTGAACCTCTGAATGTGACTAAATATTTTCCCCAGTGTTTTGATTGGCATGGATCACAAATGCCTGAAAAAATAAGTTCTAATAGTTACCTGGTTTATTAAATTTAAGTCTGGAAAAACTGTTCCTTTTATCTTTGCTCTGAGGCAACAGTCACACTTTGGTTTCCTTTGTTTCTTGCAAGGACAAACATTCAATTCAAATGTCTAGTCCACACCCTTTATTTTCTTAAAGATAGATACATCCATGTAATTGACTATGTGCCATCTAATAGCACTTAGCAATAGCACTTAGACTTATAGACTGCTTTATAGTGCTTTACAGCCTTCTCTAAGTAGTTTACAGAGTCAGCATATTGCCCCCAACAATCTGGGTCCTCATTTTACCCACCTTGGAAAGATAGAAGGCTGAGTCAACCTTGAGCCTGGTGGGATTTGAACTGCCAAACTATAGGCAGCTGCCATAGTTAGTTAGTCCTTGACTTACAACCACAACTGAGGCCAGCACTTCTGTTGTTAAGTGAGACATTTGTTAAGTGAGTTTGGCCCCATTTTATGACAGTTGTCAAGTGAATCACTGTAGTCGTTAAGTTAGTAACCTGGTTGTTAAGTGAACCTGGCTTCCCCATTGACTTTGCTTGTCAGACAGTCCCAAAAGGTGATCACATGATCCTGGATCATTGCAACCATCATAAATATGAATCCGTTGCCAAGTATCTGAATTTTGATCACATGACCATGGGGATACTACAATGTTTGTAAAATCAGTGCCGTTGCAACTTTGGTCATTAAATGAACCGTTGTAAGTCAAGGACTACCTATATTGACTCAGAGCAACACATAGCTAGATCTTCTCCATCTGTCCTTAAACTGATATTTCAGGTCTTCTAACAGTGCATTCATTACTACAGCAACCAAGTGCATTCATTTTGCTGCTAGTTGTCCTCTTTTCTTTCCTTCCACCTTTCCCAGTATTAGAGTCTTCTCCAGTTAGTTAAATCTTTGCATGTTTCCAAAGTGGAATAATTTGAACCTGGTCATTTGTGCCTTGAGTAAGAACTTTGTTGATTGAAGTATCCTCAACTGCTCCTCAGTAGCATGTTGAGTGCCATCTAACCTGAGAGATCCATTATCTGGCACTATATCACCAATCATATTGTATTTTCTCTCCATGATATTTTCCTTAGAAAAATGCAGGAATGGTTTGTCATGGCCTTCTCCCAAGCAGTAAGATACATGTGCCTTTGTCACTGAAGTGATAATCTGCCTCCAGCATCTTCCTATATCACCACTGCCCAATATAGGTGTCTGCCTGCTTTAGCTAGGCAATTGGCATGGTCTTCCCATTTTGGGTAACCCTGCTGGGAATATCTACTCTTGGCATACCTTCCCAATCTTCTCTGCTCATCCCTCCCAGGAACTTCCCCAACCCCTCACAATGAGGCAGCACAGCAGAACATTGAGAGTTTGATCAAAATTTAAATGCTAACATGTTATTGTGCAGGCTTATTTTTATATATTCATCCTGTTACTGTTTATTTTAGATAGCATGAGTTCCAGCAACTTAACTTCACTGTTTTCTTTTTGATATTACTTTATGGCCCGTTATAATAGTGCAAAGTCCTTTCTTAAACACAATTTCAAAGCCACATTGTGTGTGTTAGTACGTGTATGTGTAGGGCGTGTCAAATTTTTCAACTTTCAATTTCCAAATATTAGAGGTGCTCAAAAATTGTGACATGCTTTGGGGATTGTAAAGATATTTGGTTACTTTAATATAATTTAGATGTGTTTGGTAAGTTAACAACATAAATATCATAACTTTTTAACATTTTGTTTGTTTCATTTATTGTGCATGCATGCAACTTCAAGTTAGACCTGATGTGTAGATGACTCCATTGACAAAATCAACTTTTTAAATAAATGGTTTGTCACTGTTTTCCTTTTTCCTAGGACTGGGAGAAAATAACTGACATAAAGTCACCCATTTGACTTTTGTGTCTAGCACAGGATTAGAATATAGGTTTTCTCTAGTCCTAGTCCAATGCCTTAACCATTGAACCAATTTGCATCTAGTTCAGGCATACCATATGTTCCTTGAACTATTTTATGCCTATGTTCATTATGATTTATCTGGCACTTCCACTGAATACTGCCTTTCCATTTACATCTATCAACCTTCCATTTGCTAAATTATTTTTTTCTTGGCAATGATTATTTTTGTTGCATATTGACATGATATATACACTAACGATCCAGCAATTGCTTTACTTTAGAATCAAATAAGAATTCACGTGCTTATAAAAATGCTACTTCTTTGTATTTATATATTGTTTTTGTACTTTCAGATACAACTTTTATATAAAGGTATTGGACCTCATTATCTTTTTCTGTTGTAGGCGTTTTAGTTTTATAATGTCTGCATTACCTTCATTGTATTTTCTTTATTATAATAATGGCAGATTACCTTTCTCCCTTTTAGTTGTTCTAGAAAATTCTCTTCAGTTACATGTTCATATCATGCTGGCACACCTCTACTTTTACATATTCAGGGGAAACTTCATCATGAAGTTGGATTAACTCAAATACATATTTATTTTCTAGTGATGGTCCTAATCTTTGATAAAATCATCAGAAAGGTTCACACTATTTTTGGCATTTTCTAAATACAGAGGTATTCAGATTTCAGATTAAATTTTCTGAGCATTAAAATATTATTGCTCATTCTTGAGCATGCATATATATGTCTTAGCTTGTTCTGGACCTCTTTTCCTGAGGCATACTTTTGAATCATCTTTCAGGTTTTCAAGTTCATTTTCAGAATTTTCAAATATTGCTTCCATTTTCAGGCTTCAGACCCTATGTTCTTTCCTATCTTCAAGCATTCAATTTTCACCACCATTTTCAGAATTCAAAAATAAAACAAAACTTGATGATAACTCTGAAGGCAGGAAAAAATGCTCTGCCATTAGGATATTTTCAGTCCTAAACTCAGATTGCTGTTTTACATGGAAATAAATTAGATTACTTTTGTGACTGGGATGCTTTGGCTGCTTCAGGTCAGCCAGTGCTTATGGCTCCCTGCTGGGGTCATGGTACATTCAATGATATAAGCCATAATCTTGACCTGATATACAATTATTCCCCTTGTTAATATAATCTCAAGAAGTATCCTTCACATTTATCATGCTTCTTCCTTTGGCTTTTGTTATACAAATATGGCTGAAATTGATAATTCCAAAGTATTTCATTTCATTTTCTGCATTCCTAGAATATAGAAAACCTGATCCTGAAACTGAAAATAAATTACTGATTTCTGGATGTGCTTGGAAGGACTCTATTATTAGTCAAAGGTCATCTTGGGCTAGTAATTTTTACAGTACTTTAAGATGACCCACATTTCATTGCCCAGATCTTCTGATAGTACCTTAAAATGCAGCAATGAATCATCCACAATGGTTTGAAATTTACAGATTTCAAGATGCTATGTTTAGATATTTGTGAATCATGCTCACACCAAACAAATAGCCAACCACTAGCTGTTCTTTTAATATCTAAGGATTGAGAACTTTTGACCAATTAGTGCTCAATTATTGGCCAGACATCCCTGCAGATACCTGTTGGCATTGAAATGGGAGATTCCTGTATTGCAGTATTAACTACTTAAATTGATTTTCTTATCAGCACACTGTTTGTGAATGTAAAAGAATATTCCAGGAAATCTCACCATGGTAACTGTTCAGGGACAACATCATTTGATCAGTCAAATGTCTGATAGGAGGTTTGTCATTCGCTATCATAAGAACTGCATCTCTGCCTGGAAGAGAGCCAAACTTAAAGAGTTGTTCTGAAATAAAATATTGGCAAAAACTATACATCCTGCTCTGATCCCTAGAGAAAATAAAAGTTAAAAAAATGAAATAACCTTTTCTGCTTTTATACAAAGATTAGGATACATAGAATATTAAAAGGTGCGCCTCAAAACAATAATGAATTACCCCCGGAGATGCGGACCATCCCTGACCTACGAACCATCCAGCGCGCATTAAAGACCCTTTTTCAACAGGCCGGTCTGGCCTAGTATTATTAAAATGGTTTTTAATTTTTTAACTTTTTTACCCTGTTTTTAGTCTTGTTGTACTTTTAATCTTCAGCCATTAATTTAATCTTTTTAAATCTATTTTAAACTTTTCTCTGTAATAGTATTGTTTTATTCGGGCTGTATACCGCCCCAAGTCCGAAGTTGGGAGAGGGGGCAGTAAAATAAATAAATAAATAAATAAATAAATAAATAAATAAATAAATAAATAAATAAATAAATAAATAAATAAATAATCTGTTATAATTTCTTGAAGCATGGTCAAAAGAAAATATTTAAAAGACTAGCAATAAAAGGCAGACCTTAAAATTAAACAGTGCTTAAAAATTCTTATTTAAAGTATGAGAAGTAGCAAGAAAACAGTAGTGTATAATTAGTTATTCAATAAAAAGAATTAATTTTATCTTATTTGATCTAGATGCAAAGGGAAATACCACAGCTATATCATCAATGTAGAATACACACAACATAGACACAGCCTATGAATTATAGTCTTGAAACTATTATTTAAATGAATGAACAAGATAGATTAATGCAAAAAATCATCAAGTAATATGTACTGTAGAGTATGAGAATAAATAATTTCTAACATGCAAACTGTTTGGCCATATTTGCAATAATCAGTTAAAATGGACACAAAAAATATTCTGTTCTTAATTTTTTTAATTGGGCTTACTTTACAATTACAATGCATGCATCATGACACGTTTGATTACAAATAAAGAGATATTTGTAATAGTGAGGATCTTATTTCATGAGGTCAAGAAAATGTCTCCCTTTGCCAAAAAAGACAGAATGTTGCTTCTGTGTTTGAGTCTGGCCAGAAACTCAACCTCTCACATATGCCTGGCAAAAATGTAATTTTGTGTTTGTGTGTGAGTGTATGTGTATTATCATTCAATTCTTTTTCTGTGGAATTTATCTGAAATATTGTCAAATCAAGAGTGAGGTTTATTTACAGTTCGGTATTTATCGTGTCCAAGTTATTAAAGCTGAATTAAAGACACTATCTCCAAGAAGTAAAACACAGAAGAAACTTAGAAAGTATTAAGCAAATACTTTGCTTCTTCTCAACTCCACTGAAAGTTTTGTTGTGTTCAGTAACTGACTTACTGACTCATATGTTTTACCTTTGAGGCCCTTGCCTACAAAGCAAATTCAAAGTCATTTTTCTTCCAATCTCATCTGTTTACACTTCAGAGTAATAGAAATAATACTGGGCTTTTCCCCTTGGCACCAGCTTTAGTCCAATTTTATTTTCTGTTGATGAATCCAGAAGCTCTTCATTTCCCTACACGAACCACACAGTTGTTGGAAAAAGGCAAACTGCACTGAAGGAATTACTAGTAAAATAAATTTGCTGATCTTTACAGCTTCCTAGAAAATCTAAATTGTTATATGCTGTAATTACTACCATTTTAAATTTGTTATCATATTAATTATGTTACAGTGTTGTACAGGTTTTGCCACAATGAAATAAAATTAAACCCTCAAGTTTAATTTCCTGCCAAAACAGTTCCTGATAACCCATATGGAAACACTCCATGTTAATGTGTCAACTAGAATTATATACACTTAACCAGGTAATGTAAACCAAAGTAGCAATATAAAAAGCATAGTTAGGAAGGTTTATATCATCTAAAGACTGGGGCTAAGATATTTTTATTGAGCTGCAGATTTTTTTTAAAAAAATAATAATGTAGAAGTCATGGAAAATTAGATTTGTTTCCTTCTGTTACAGTTACAAACATTGTTTGCTATTGAACTAGATTAGCAGGCTTGCAATTCTGATGTAAATTGTTGTAAGATGCTGTAAAGTATTTGATGCTGTTGTTTTTTTTTCCATCCAGGAACAGTTGATTCAATTAATCCACATTCTAAAGGCTCATGCTGTGTAAAGCCTAAATCCCCACTGAGCAAACTAAGAGTAAGCCTCACCACATCACAAGGCCTCCTTGCACCATCGCATTCAACCACAATTCCCTCCATTTGTATTTTGTTCTTTACAGGGAACTACTGAATCATCAAACAATGAAAATCCTTGTGAATTAACAAGCACATCTAAGTTAACAACCAGAGATCTATTGTTTACTTGCGTAATAATGTATTTTTAAAACCATTAAGTGCATCTAGTGTTAATAATCCATATACATGTATTCTTCACAATATATGATGAGATTGAATTCTTTTCAGAATGTCACATAGCTGTGATAAATAAAGATGACAAGATTTTAGAATGTTATATTGTTCCAAAAAAAAGGACAATGATAATGGCTGATGATCATTCTCCTATGACAAGTAAATAGATTAATTAACCTAAATATAATATATAGACTTCTTTATATAGCAATATAAAATTAAATAAAATTACAAAGGATGTGGATAAATTATTACATAATTTTAAAAAATATAGTTTCAAATATGTATGAAAAGTATTTTTATTTAATGATTATATAATGTATCATCTGAAGAGTTTTATGACAGTGAGAAAATAATAGACAATTTGATACAAGTTTGTATTAACAATGGGTCAAAACAAACGGACTGAAACTGGTATTGTTAGGCTATACTTAATTACCTCTTTTTCATTCCACATAAAAATTAGCATCATCATATGTACTTCATATGAAATTTATAAGGAGAAATAATTTTTCCTAGTAAAACAGAAATGAAAGAATTTCTGCAGGTGGCCTTGTTTTGCTCAATAATAACAAAAAAACTAATGGAAATCTTTGGCTAACCAAGCCCTAATCCTGAGATGTTATGCAATGTACTGGCAGAGAATTTGTCCATTTATTTATCTATTACACATATTTCTTTGCTACTCAGTTTCCAAGGCTATTTCTATGCAATAACATTATATTAATGACATGGAAAATATATCTGGATCTTTAAAGATTTTTATTTGACTATGATATAGTATTGTTTATATGCAGAATTATACCTTTAGATTCAGTATAAAACATTGCCTGGTATTGTCAGAATGCTGTTTAATAAATAGAACAGATCTATGCCTTAGTTTATAAATCATTCATCCTTTCTCCCCAGTAGAGCATATTGATACAAGCCATATGCATTTGTTTCAAGATTAGCCAAAATCAGGAACCCAGGTTTCTGTTATTTTAGTCAATTCTAAATATGTTACATAGCTTTCTAGGAGACTGTGACAGATACGAAAACAAATAAATCTAAAAATGTGGAAGTTTAAATAAAGCATTTATTAAGCACAGGTTTTTTTATCAATGCACCATAAAGGAAAATTTAACAATAGTTTAATTAAACTTACAATAGTTTAAACTTATTATTGGATTAGTGGTTTGGAATGTAGAGCAATCCAACTATTTCATAGAAAATAAAATTCTTCAAATCCATTTTCAGGAAAAAAAAATAACTTAACATTATATACAGGTTTCAATATTTTTAGTGTTTCACTGAAGTTCATGACTGGTAATTTTTCACCTGGGAATTATTGTACAGAGTTTTGTTACAATTATCAAAAGGCTGAAAAATATTTAGACAAATAATTCTTTCCACTTGAGCTGAAGGAATAATAATTGATAGAGAATTCAAAATGATATAATGGGTGTTGCTTTTAAAATTTATTTCAAAATATTCAAGGACATATATAAAAAGTTAAAGTAAACTTACTATCTTTGAGATGACCTAATTTCTGTTAGTATCAAGAATAGTTTAAGTACTTTGATTCAGTTTCATGGTAGTTATCCCAGATAACAATTTATATTTTGCCCTCCTAACCCCATATACTGGAACATAACTGACAATCTTCCTTGCAACTATCAATGGGCCAACCTAGAAGATTTGCATTTAGATCACTTCTACTCAACAGACATTAACAACGTTGTCAAACTGTATAAAATTTTTGACAGAAAATTAAACTCCACTTATATCTTTTGAAATTACTGTATCTGATTTTAAATGAAACTTCCCCTTACTATTAGCCCAGTTCCACTGATGAAAGAAAACTAGCACATTAGTCCATTGCATAAATTTATTCGCAAGACATATACATTTCTGAAGTTTCCTATTTTTGTCCATTTCTGCATATTTCTTCTATTCATAGTCTCCATTTGTGTATCCAATACAACCTTCCTTATATTTTGGATCACATAAATCTTCTTACTGCATTTACTAAAATCCACTGCAGATCCAAGGTGCAAAGATACACTTTGCTCTACATTAAAAGTGGCAATCCTTTTTTCTGTAAACTCTTTTCTCTAGTGATGTTGAATTCCACGTTGGTTTCACAGTAACACAGCTTTTTATCCACAGCTCTATATTGTGAATATGGAGTCACGGGAAACAGCAACAGATGCAGACTCAGTCTGTCACTCCAAAAGGAATACAAATATGCTTAAAGCTGCTTCATTTATGAAGCAAACTTAGAACTGTTAGCTGCCTGAAGAGAGGGAAGGGAGGAAAAAGCTGAGTGTCTCAATTTCAAAAGCTATTTTAGTGACAAATGTTCAACTTCTCATATTAGTAGAAGATATTTCACATAGAAATGGCAACAGCTGCCTTGATAATGAAAGAATCCCAAAGAAAGCCTTCAATTTTACTCGGTACTTGATTCAAAGTACTAAGTGATTTCATTCTCCGTTATTCAATCTACAGCCACCCTTTTCATTTATTTCATACTTAAAGCAACTATCTATCTTTTTTAAAACATATAAACTAAAGCAAAATATAAAAGTAAGGCAAATAAAATTATGAAAGAATAAAGAATGAATGAATAAAATGAATGAACGAATGAACAAATAATACATTTCAAAGGCTTGACTAGCAGTTCTAGGGCTGCTTGCCATGACCAAAGAAGCCTCCACCACCTCAGCCCACCACAGCTGGCATTCATTCACCCATCTACCTTCTCTCTCCCAGCCCATATACTATACAGTCTGGCCAGGAAACATCAGCAGCATTTATTCACTCCAAGGCCACCTCAGCAAACATTTCTTCACCAGAGCCTTCTCTCCCAAGTTCCTGCATGGATTTTTCACCTTTTACTGTCACTGTTTTGGACCCAAATTCTCCAGTGAAATCTTTCTTACTTTCTTACTTCTTCTGAAGGCAGCATGTTTTTGTAAAACTGAGCTATCTTTGGAACACCTTAGGAAAGACAGTGCAGCCTTCTGAAGGATGTGTTGTCTTTGTAAAGCTGTGCTGTCTTTGGAATGCCTTTGGAAAGAGATTGCATCTTTATGAAGACAGTGCAGCTTTACAAAGAAGCACTGTCTTTGGAATGAAGAGAAAAAAGTAGAAAAGTAGGCAATGTTCCCTCAAGAGGCTGGATCCAAAATGGAAGTAGCAAAAGGTGGAAGGTCAAAGCGGGAAACTGGAAGAGAAGGCAGTTGGGCAAATGAATACTTGCTGGTGCTTGCTGGGTTAAGGTGGGGAGCAATTGAGGCTGGGAAGCAAAGACAACTGGGCCATATAACAAATACTTTCTGATGTTTGCTAGAGCAGACTGGGGTGGCTCCGGCTTCCTGCTGTATGGCAAATAACCTCAGAGCCATGTCATTTTAAGGCTGCTTGCTGCATTGCAAAACAGGGTGCAAGCCAGCCAAAAGGGCAATGATGGGAGGGGGAATAGGTGATGGGGGAGTTGAAGTGCCCCTGATGTAAGTGTGGGTGGACTGTCAAGATTGGAATTTTTATCACATAACTGTGGCATAGGTGGTAAGTCCATTTTTTCAGCATCCTTTTGTAACTCCATTCACTGAACAATTGCCCATAAGTTCAAGACTATCCATATTAGCAACTGTGAATTTACTTTGATACCCCACGGGCAGGTCTTAAAAGAAGCCAAAGTTGCTCAGAAATTGTCAGGAATTCCTTTTGCATCATAGCTGAGCTACACAGATGCCAATGATGGGGAAACCTGCCAGCACAAGATGAAATTATAATTTCTAAGAGGCACAGCCTGTCCCTGTGTCCCAGCGCAAAGGCTCTGATGTTTATGTAATAAGCCATCATTTTAAACGCTTATTTAAAAAAAAATAACAAGGGAGATTATTTGATAGACTATGGCTGCATTGTCAAAAAAGGGAAGCATATCAATGTTTTGATAGTATATAGGTTTATATAAGAAACCCTGAAAGAATTACTATAAAGTTCAGTCAACTAGTCACTTGAAACCCCTCAGTGATAAATTCAAATACTCTGTTTCAATACTTGCCTGGACAGGAAGCAGTAACAGTGTATATATAAAAAAGAAACAGCTACACTTGTAGAAGCGATTTGTCTTTGTGCTGCAACATACTGAAAAAGAAATAAAAAAGTGCTTTTTTAGTGTTTTGTGATTAATCCATTTTTGAAATTATAAAAATAATTTCAGATGGAGAATAGCCCTTATTTGTTAAGAATGTTCCACAATTACCTATTTTAAAATACAATATATTCGTATGGAAATAATGTTTTGGAATATAACAATATATAGTGCAGGGGGGAATGCATCAATTAGATATAAAGAGAACAGAAGTGTCAACAACGCATACTTCTAAACTCTCCATTTTGCAATTTTATAATGCTTGCATACTACATTGTGTAGCCATTCTGTAGTAAACTTGTATAGAATTGCGACTTCAGAAAAGCCTAACATAGGTCATGAGGTACATATCTTAAGAGCCCTAGAATCTTTCAGGATCAAAAGTTCCAAAATATATATTGAAATTGAGGAAATAATATCCTAGCAGACAATTGACTCAAAATTAAATTAAAATACCTTATCTCGTTATCATCTTGGTTGATGTTAGATTGTGTAGTCTGGTGAATTTGTAGCATATGCCTGCAAATCCTTTTCTATAGAAAAATAAGAAAACAGGATGTATGGTAATATAGAAAAAATACAATATAATCAATTGCGATTTTTAAAAAAATGAAATACTAAAAACATATTACTCAGTTGAAAGAGGAAAAGAATAAAAGTCAAATCTCCTTTTTTTTTTTCATTGATCCCACCTTTGGCAGATCATATGTCCATGTAGTTTTCTTGGCAACCATAAAGCATGGAAATAGTTTTCCACTGCTTTTGTACATAAAATATGTGTATATGTGTATAAATTTTCTTTCAGCCCACCTTTTTCTTACTATTTATTGATAGCAGAAAGATATGAAGGCAAAATAACCTTTGTGACTCTTTGTACTGTTATTATTTAATTGTTGCGGAAAGGTTACATTATACCACTCATTGTGATACTATTCTTCATAACTGTAGGCAATGCAAACTTCAAATCACAGTAGTTTGACCCTGGGAAAAGTAATATTACTCTCAGCTAATCTCCACAATCATCTATAGTCCTAACTGTGTGGATTAGCTAAGAGTATTTTTTGGTAGTCTTCTACTGCAGTGGCCCCCAACCTTTTGGGCATCAGGGAACTGTTCTATGGACAGAGGTTTTTCTGTGGACCAGAGGCGGTGTGGTTTCAGTGTGTTGCCTGTATCAGATGGGGCTTCACTTATTTGTGAGGCCTGGTACCGGTCCATGGACTGGGGATTGGGGACCCCTGTTCTACTGGATAATACTACATCAAATGGCCCTGGCAATCCTTGAAGCTTTTGAATTTTGCAGCATTTAAAAAAAATATTTATCATTGCAAGCCTACGAAATCACACAGCTGTTTCCAATTCCAAACTAGCATTCAATTCTACATCAAAACTTATTCCTCTTCACTACGGAATCTAATTCCACACTGGAGAACTATCCTCTGCCAACAAATTATCTGCCTCTAAACAAGATGGAAGGAGGAAGGAAAAGGATAGTAAAATGACAAAGCTTTCTAGAAACATAGAAAGTTTTAAAAAACCACTTCTTTCCTTAAATCTGTATGAAAAAGGTTTATTGATATGTTTACTTAACATGAAACCAAGGCACTTCACTCAAGGGCATATAATATATGATACTTCAATTTAGTATCCTCTTTAACCAATCATATATTTGATATTTCTCACCTTCCAGCATATGGCTCCCAAAACAAAGCCAAAGACAAAAGCCAACAATGATGAAAGTGCTATGCTCAATACTTGATTGCTAGACTTATTGAGGAAGTCCAATTCTGCTTCTGGAATTTAAAAAAAAAAACATTTTCGATTAATGAAGACAGATTAAAACAAAACAAAATCTCCAGGGTAACAATGTTAAACCTGTGAGTCATGTATTTGGTAATACTTTTCTACTGCTTACATTTTAAATGATACTTTTAAACTAGTTTGTGGTTTTATTAGGAAGTGTTTGGCTGCCTGAAATTCACAGCTTTATTTGCACTTCACTCGGGAAAGGCAAACATTCTGGCAACTTTATAATCCCATGTAACCATCTGCAAAGGAACACTTACCAAGTTATCTTCTAATTTTCTCTTGGCTGGATTTTCTGCTAAAGGTCTCCCCTCCCCATTTAAAGTACACTGCATAATTTATCAGAAAAAAATATGCTTAGAAGCTCTCAGATGTGAATTCTCAAAAGGCAGAGCAGCATGAACTGGAAAATGACAAGGATTTCCCCTATTCTTTATTGGAGAACAGAGTACTATTAGCAAGAGCAATTCCATTGGCTACTGAAATAATAGTTGGGGCACTATTATTATCTGAACACTTGAAAGGCAAACTATACTAAGACTTAGCCTATAACAGTGTTTCTCAACCTTAGCAACCTCAAGACACGTGGACATCAATTTCCACACTTCCCCACCCAGCATGCTGATTAAGGGAATGCTAACAGTTGAAGTCCACACATCTTAAAATTGCTATCTGCTAAGCCATTACTGTAGACCAGAAATACTACAAGAAGTTAAAATAGCTAAAAGAAGCAGCAGCTAGCAACCTGCTGTCTATCTGAAACCCATTGTCCCAACCATGATTAGCACAGGTTTGTACAGCAGTGACTTTAAGATAGTAATTATTCTGCCTCTGGCAATTGTTTTAATTTGGAATCTTGGTGTGACTCAGCTCCTATATCTATGTATGGTGGCTTCCATATTTTTGCATTATTCTTATGTAGGACAACCATCATAAGCATATGTACACACACACACACACACACGCATGCACATACATACACATTTGCTATATCCTCATTTCACTTTATTGTTTTCTCTGAATATAATGATATTCCCGTCTGGTTTCTTAATTCTGAAATATTTAGAGAAAATCACTTATATACTTGACCCTAGCTTTACAAAATATAGCCCCCATACTGTAAACGGAAGTGGTAGTTTTTGGGGCTTACAAAATCTGGCAATGCAAGAAACTGATTCCTTGTCCATTTTATCTTATGATTTATACAGTCCAGTAAATGTTAAAATCATAAAGAAGCTTCTTCACCTTCCCAACCAGTAAGCTTCCTTCATTAAAAAAAAAAAGTGGGATTGAGGACTACATTTGTTCTTAGACTCTAGAAAAAAAACCATGTTTTTTTTTAATTTCTATCACAGCTTCATCAAGCTTTAGTAATTTAATCCTTCCCAGGTTGAAGCAGAAGTGGGAGGAGAAAGAGATGAATGAGGAAAAGTAACCTCATCCTGGTGCCATTAAATTACATTCAGGGGTATGTTATGAAATAATTAAAAGAAATTTACGTATATTGTTTCAATTTTCCATTTTCTATAAAAGCCATACAATTCTAATTACCAAAATTTAACACCAACCAAAGCAAAACCATGTGCATCTTCTCCAAGCTCTATGCTTCATGTTAAGAAGTCATATTGATGTTGAGTGCTATTAGCCATGTTTGCCACTTGCTTCTTTCCTCAGCTGGCAAAGAAGTTTATTTAACCAATGGATCCTGAAGATGCAGAACTGGTTTGCACAATATGGCTGCTTTTCTTCCCCACCTCCACAATTAATAAGACAATATTGAAAGCAATTGTTTACACTTACTGTTGCTGTTATTGCCAGTACTATCATTCCTAAGGGAACTGGCCGCTACAGGATGTAATAAAAATGGTTCTGTGACACTGATGTTTGAATCTGAGACAAAAATAATATGTCAAGGTTTATTTATATATATAAATAGCACATAGGAAGTTGCATAATACAAAATGAAACCCTTGGGTCATCTAGTTCAGTATTCCTGTAGGATTCTTTCCCAGCCTGAGTTGGATACGCCGAGGACCACATGTGGGAGTTTCCTATTACAATAAAGCTGGACCCATTTTGGGCGGGGGAAACCTCTACTTCTTTTATTGCTTTATAACATTTAGACAATTCAGACAATTAAAAAAAGTGTATGTGATCAGAAGTAAATAGCTATAATAGAAACAGAGCAGGTAAATTTCTTATTTTCAGAGCCATGGTGGTAGAATGCAGTACTGCAGGCTATTTCTGCTGCCTGCCAGCTACCTGCAATTTGGTAGTTTGAATCTCACCAGGCTCAAGATTGACTCCCTTCCATCCTTTCCAAGGTGGTAAAATGAGGACCCAGATTGTTGGGAGCAATATGCTGACTCTGTAAACTGTTTAGAGAAGGCTGTAAAGCATTGTGAAGCAGTATATAAGTCTAAGTGCTATTGCTATTCTATGTTCAAAAAATATATTCTACAAAATCCTGAAGGCTTGCTTTATGTCAACATCAATTTTGTTCTAGCTACCTGTACTTTTGATATAAAAAACTTGTCAGAAAGGCTTCTCTTTCAAAATCTGCATGGAAACCCTTCAGGGACCTTCTCAGTTGAAGATTGGGATGAAAGTGATGTAAAGAGGTAAATAGATTTATTGCACTGTTTATTTTGTTTTAAAAATTAAATAGCAATCATGAATTTTGAATATAGATTGTTCTAGAGAATAATGGACTAAATAGTGTAGAAAGATTTTGATCCTTTCTCCATTTCTTAGCCGAGACCGTTAGCATTGTCTGAAGACATTTCTATGATCTTGCAGCTAGCATGCCTATGTGCTGAGGTGCACGGAACACTGTTACTTTCCCACCAAAGTAGTATCTATTTATCCACTTGCATTTGCATGCTTTTGAATTGCTATGTGGCAGAAGCTGGGGCAAGTAAGCTGGGAGCTCACTCTGTCGTGCAGCACTCTGGTCTCAAACCAAGGCTGTCAGCTTTCCAGCTGACGTGCTCAGTGTCTTTAGGACCTTGGTAAAGCAGAGTATGGGTCTATAAAGTCAAAGCACTGTTTATTACTGATATTTCTAGATGGCTCTATTCCAAACAGCATATAAGCATGTTACATTTACTCTGTATAATACAAGCTCATATTGAATTTGGCACCAGTCCATTAAAGGTGATTCATGACATTTGTGAATATTTCTATATATAAAAGAGCATTTACCATTTGGAGAGACTTCTGTTGTTGAGGGAAGAATGCAGTCACTTTGTTCTGGTCTTTTTGAAAAGATTTTGTAGGCCTCAATAGTGCTGTAAAAGTGCTTGAAGAATTCTTCTGGAACAAATTTACCTTCTTCATATAGATGATCATGTTGACTATAATTCTGAGAAAGAGGATAGAATCCCATTTTTAAGAAAATAAGGCCACCTAGTATATCACTATGCAGGGAAAATTATAAGGCAGAAATTCCTTCCTAGGTGAATACATTATTTACAAGTGGCAAAAACACTGAAGTGCTTTTGTGCAAATTCATATTCATTTGAAAAGCTTTTTTATATAAATACTAAATACACAATTAAAATACTAAAGCAGGAATTGGTTTGGTTTACTTTGCAAATTGAAGCAGCCAAGTTTAAAGCTGGCTTTAGACATCATAGTTTCTTTATGTTACAATATCATATTTTATGTTTTAAATCAGAGGTGTATAATGGGGAAAGGTGTGGCACGTATCTTGAAGAACTCATATTCCCAAATTTCTGTTTCATCTATTAATATGAAAAGTAAAATATTGTTTCCACAGATTTATTAGCAATGCAAGCAAGCTATACTTGCTACTCAGAGAATACATTTCAAGTAAGTCCTACTGAATTTGACACAACTTCAATGCATCAAATATATGTACAAAATATTGTGTGTATGTTAAATAGACATATTTAAATACAGGGATAGAAGAAATTGAATTTCATGCAAGAATTATTTATATATTATCTTTATGTTCTACTACAACCAAATAAACACAAGAGAGGGTATAAATGTAACACATAAATATATGTAAAAATTGAAATAATATATAATTAAATATATAAATAACTGAAGGAATTACTTATAAGATGTCATAATTTAATAAACCATTAATAATATTTGGTTTATTATAGTAGCAAAAACATTATGTTACAGTCACCCATTCTTATACATTAATATCTCAGAGTATTATTTAGTAATATAGAGAAAAGTTCAAATTTATATTACCTTATTATATGTGGTAGAAGATAAGCATGCCATCACATCAGTGATGATCCTTCTTAGTTTATTGATAATTGAATAGTTACTCAAGACATTTGACATATCTGGAAATTCTTTGAATTTATTGAGCAGATTATGTAGACTGTTTAACAATTCAGGGACCATCAAATGCAACCAACAGTGGTAAGGCTATCAGAAATGATAACAAAGGAAAAAAAGAGATTATATTCTGTGCATGCTTTAATAATGTACAATTGTAAAAAAGTAGTTCAATACACTGCTACATTTATTCATTCATTCATTTTCTTTCTATCCACCTATCAACATTTATAAACTACCTCAACCCAATCTGCCTTGGAAACATTATTTTGCACTTTGTTAAACTAATATTCAACTGCCATTAATACACATGGATATGTCACTGTCAGCAGTTTTCTGCTAATTATACTTGATTCTCCATGTCCACTAATTTCACCTCTTTATTCTTTTCCTTATAAAGAAAAAGAATTAAGATCTATTTTATCTTGTTCATCCCAATTCAATGTGTTTATGAATTTTGACTACTGGTGATGACATGGAAAGCTCCACATAGTTTTCTTAGCAACATTTTCAAGGTACAAGATCCAATATTTATGCTGCACTGAATTTGTCCTACATTTTAAAGATACATTTCATGTTGCATGTCAGGAATACAAATTATATGTTAGAACCACTATGCATTAACAATTGTTTCATTTATACAATATATAGACTGTTCACCGTAACAGTGAACATATTTTACTAACACAAAGTGTGTTCACACATCACAATAAGTCATAATGAGGTTTGTCTGATTTTGACTTACACTACTGTGTAGATCCTAATAGTACCAAAGCCCATTAATATTGCAGGACAAACATTGATTTTCAGTTACAAACATCAAGCTCAGTTTGAAAGTATTATTAGATTTAAAAGTGATTAGTATTAATATTATTAGTATTAAAAGATATTATTGAGCATCTACTGAGATCTTATAAGACTTTTCTGCCTAATTGTTATATGAAGTGTTGTAGCAATAGCACTTAGACTTATATAATGCTTCCTAGTGCTTTATAGCCTTCTCTAAGTGGTTTACAGAATCACCCTCAACAATCTAGGTTTTCATTTTACCTCGGAAGGATGGAAGGCTGAGTGAGTCAACCTTGAGCTGGTCAGAATTAAAGTGCTGGCAGTCAGCAGAATTAGACTGCAATTCTGCATTCTAACCACTCTGCCACCACGGCACTATCTGGTGTAGCCCTACATATCTTTTTTTAAAAAATAATTTGTCCAAAGTTGGAACTGGTGGTGCTTCTAAGCCCATAGAATACTGCCACATGGCAAATAAAACTAAGTGTATTCACAAGATGTTTTTGAGTACTCACTAAAGAAAAGATGGTTATCTTTCTCTCTCACACGCACAAAGTTATTTTCTCTCTGCCAGCAAGCAGATTTAATTAGGCTTTTAATTAGCAGCAAAGAAACAACCTTAAAACATTCAAGTTATGTCTGTTTTTTGGCCAGGAAAAATTAGAGGCTTGGCAGGAAAACATTTATAATATTATGTTCTTTACAATTTAATTAGATGAACAAAATTGAATTCCTTATTAGTACTGTGAGTATGTCAGTAACCATACACCTCCATGTTTGGAATGTAGAGGAGACAGAAGAAATGCAGGCATAAAAATCTTACAATATTCCTGCTGCATAAAATCAAAGATTTCCTGTTCCCATCTATCATGGGAAAATGATTCATTTTATATAACTGAAGATTTAGATAGGTTGAGTCATAGACTGCTTCACTCAT
Organism: Bungarus multicinctus; assembly: GCA_023653725.1. Classification (NCBI taxonomy): domain Eukaryota; kingdom Metazoa; phylum Chordata; class Lepidosauria; order Squamata; family Elapidae; genus Bungarus; species Bungarus multicinctus. The sequence continues at coordinate 44,596,899 of CM042848.1, forward strand.
CTGATTACTACGTATATACAAATAATTAAAATTATATTGCTCCTTTGTACATATTTATTTCAAGTTATTATTAAATAAAATACATGGGGAAAACCAATTAAAATGCAGCATGTTAAATTTTAATAGAATTTCAATGGAAAAGTTTAATTTATCAATCGAAAAGTTTAATTTATCAATCGAAATAATTTTATAAGAAAAACCTTTTGAAAAGTCTTTGAATTAAAAAATCACAACTTGTTTGTTTTTCCAAAAATTGAAAAGCAAGAATAATTGATACTGTGTATGTTTATGTTTTGAAATAACTCAAATAGCTTTACATACCAGTGTGTCCGTCTTCTGGACATATCTAAGAGCTATCATATAATCATCTGGAAGATTTCCAACCTACAGACAACAAAGAACATGAAAAACAATTTAGCTATTTAAGAGGGAAAAAACAGAAACAGAGCTAAACATATAAAGTCCAATCATGCCTGTGGCAACTTAACATGTTTACCTAACATGCCACTTGAATGATGATGCAATGAGCATTTTTTAATGTTAATATTTTTTAATGAATTATGTACCACCCAATAGAGTCAGTTCAGATTTATTTTCAAACATTTCTTTCAGTTCCTTGTTGAAGAACTGCCTTTCCGGTATTTTTGACCATATTTGTTTTAATCCTTTGCTACTGTGAATGATGAAGGGCACTAGGTTGAATCCTGGTTTATTGTTTGTCAGGGTATCACTTGTATGTGAAATATCAAACTGAAGTTTGTTCTGCTTTGTTCTCTTGCCTATGAAAGAGAAAGAGGTGAAGTACATGATCTAAATCTCACAATGGCTTGTTTTGCTGTTTTATCTGAATTCTGTAGTGGGTCAATATATTTTTCCATGGCTCTAGGACAACTCGCTGTGGCTATCTCAGCATCACCAGCTCACTTTTGCCAAGTCGCCTCTGCCAACTCACTGCCACCAGATTGCTACAGGACAATTCCACATTTACAACTTGCCACAGGTTGCTGGAAGGTGACCCAGGCAAATGAGAGGGTGGGCAGAGCACAGAGTGGTGGCCAGGGGCTTCTCATTTTCTCCCCCCCCCCCCCGACATTGCTGTTGCCCAAAGCTCTGGGCGAAAAAGGTCAGGAATGGTGGCGGTGAGCGAGATGGGCGGCAGGGAGGTGGCAGTGCCCAAGGCCATCCCATTTTCATACCATCTGCCACTGCTACTGTTGCTGTGCCAAAGAGGCTGGGGATGGCAGTGGCAATGGAAATGTGAAAATGGTACACCACTGCTACCATTTCCCTGCCCATCACTGCCACCATCTTCAGTCTCTTCAGCCTGGAACACAGTGTAGAACAGCAGGAGCAGCAGCAGTGGGATGTGTGAAAATGGGATGGCCCAGCCTCCACCACCTCCCTGCCCATTGCTGCTGTCCTTAGTCTCTATGGCCTATAGATTGGCATGGCAGACCACTCTGCGCTCTACCCACTACTTGCTCACTCACCCAATTCTTCCTCTGATCTTCTGCAGTGAGTTATCCCCATGGCAAGTTAGCCATGTGGTTGTCCTGCAGTGACTTGGCACAGGTCACCTGGCTATGCTGAACTGGCTGCGATGAAATGTCCCATTCCTTTTTTCCATAACCCTTCTTGAAAGCCTTCATATTCTAATTGGAAGGTTGCTATCATAATATGACTTAGTAATATTTTTTGTAATCTAAACATCCGCAGATCCTGTAATCATTCTTCTCACAGGGCCTGATTTCCATACTCCTCACAAAACATGATAGTCCCTCTCTAAATTTTTTCTAATATGTTCTTGTATTTTTTTAAAGTGTGGTGGACACTATTCCAAGTGAGATCCAACCAGGTCAACATACAATGGAATAATTACTCCCTGTTACTTTGACTCCATTGTCTGTTAATGCCCCAAAGATAACATTTATGTTTTAGCAGCTCTATTATACTGCTGGTTCATGTTTAATTTGTGGTCATCCAGTATACCCAAATCCTTTTTGTACTGTTGCCAGGACTCCCCCATTTGTGCCTTACACTTTTCCTATATAGATGCATAAATCTTATGTTTCTTTGTTTCCTATTCATTTCTGTCATCTATTCAAGTCTGTCCAGAGCTTTTTGAATTTTCTGCCTTTTATTAAAAATGTATGAATCACCTGCAAATGTTATAAATGGATGAGGGAGTCACCTAAGTCACCAATAAAAATATTCAGTGGCACAAGGACCAGGACAGAGACCTATGTAACTCCACCACATACTTCCTTCCAAAATTAAGTGTGGCCATTCAGGAACACTCTTTGGATGTGATCATTTAGCCAACTGTAGGCCCATCTAACAGATGTACAGTAGCTCATATTTCACCATTTTATGTCGGGGAATATCACAAGGCACTATATGTCAAAGTGCTGAAGTCCAGGTGCACTATGTCTGTAGTATTTTCCAACTTTGTCAAAGGAGATAAGGTTAGCTGGCAAAATTTGTTTGTAACAAATCTAGTCCAGGTCCTATTAATTGAGCATTCTTATATAATTGCTTCTCCTAACAACAGGTTATTATTTCATAGGCTTCATCTCTCAGTTTGGACATAAAACAAGCTCATCATATTGATGATTTCACAGAGAGCTGAAAGATCATCATTAGACATATCACATAATCAGGCAAAAATCAAATTCATTGCCTGATTATGTGATATGCATATGATCATTTTAGTTCATTTGTGTGTAGACAGATATTTATCTTGCCTTCTTTTCATGAGCTAAAAACAGCATGCATAGTATTCTCTCTTTCCACCTACCAACTTGAGAGGTAGGTTGGATTGAGAAAGAATGAATGGCCTCAAATCCCTAATGAACTTTTGTAGCTGTGGGTAGACTTGAACCTAGATATCTTCAGTCACACTCTAACCACCACACTGCACTTGCTCTTCATATTTTATGGCTTAGCCTTAGTGCATTATGGAACCTAGCCACTATGTTTTTTTAAAAAATAAAAACAAATCATGCTTTAGTGCAATAAATCCTAAGTTATAACTGTTGTGTATTGACTGTAGTTTTCACTCAGGTCCATGCTTTAAGCGGGAAGCACGAACCTCTTCCATCGGTTGATGCCGTTTGACAGCCAGCTATAAAACGGTTATGTCAAACGGCATCAGCTGTTGCTGCTCCAGCTGGCTGCCATGTTAGCGCGGCAGTAGCGGTAACCCTTTATTTGTTAATAAAGTCAGAGCTGAACCTTTTGCCTTGGTTGTCTACCTCAAGTGATTACCGCTGCTCCATTACACTGATGACGAGGGCGGGATACTTATAAGAGGCAAGCCAGGCAAAAAGGACAAAGAGCGAAGTCACTAACCAAGAGCTGAAATCACTACAGAGTTGCTTTTAGCGAAGCACGATTTTTAAATCACCTTAGGAGAAGCGGCACAGCTGAGAGGAAGATGTCTTTGAATCCTGCATTCCCACCTTTCAGACCGACGGCAGAGACATGGGAATCATACAGGAACCGGTTTGACTGCTTTTTAGATGCTATAGACCTTACTGACATTACTGAGCATAGAAAAAAATCTTATTTTCTAAGCTTTTGCGGAGCCACAGTATTTGACACCGCAACAGCATTATTGGCTCCACGATCTATTAAGACTATTCCCTGAAGAAGAATTGCAAGAAAGACTATTTCCTGAAGAAGAATTGCAAGAAATTCTCTCTAACCATTACTCCCCTAAGCCTTCTAGAATTGCCAGACGCCATGCCTTTAGAAGGCGCACCCAGACTGAGGGAGAAATCATTAGTGACTACATGGCAGCACTATGAACAGCTGCCTTACATTGTGGATTCAGGGATTATCTAGAAGATATGTTGTTAGATCAGCTGGTCTGTGGAGTTAAGGACCCCAGGCTGCAACGATGACTACTAGCTAAAGGGGACCTAACCCTAAAACAAGCCATAGAAGAATCCTAGGCTGCTGAGCTATCAGCACTCTCAGCAGCTGAAATACAGGAAAATCCAATTAGACTAGATAGCCCAACAGTGCATTTTGATGAAGCCTCCACAGAGGAAAACTTAGAAGAGGCTACTGAGATAAACCACCTCACACAGCCCAACCCTAATCAAAAGGAATACAGGCAGGTTGCAAATCAACCTCCACAAATGCAGCCCACCTGCTTAAGCTGTGAGGGCAACCATCTCAGAGCATCCTGCAGATTCAGGAATGCCATATGCCTAAAATGCCAAAAGAAGAGTCATTTGGCAAGAATATGTCAGGCAGGAAAGACTTTTAACCAGCCTCAAAGGCCTCAGAAGCCATACAATATCCAAGACAAATCGAGGATTGTTTCACATGCTACCAAGCTAAGATATCAAAAAATAGTTCTAACAAAATTAGTGTCACTGTTTCTATAGAAGGTAGACTATGCAAGATGGAAGTAGACACCGGCTCTGCACTATCCATCATATCGTGGGGCACCTTGAAACAACTGCTCCCCAGAATAACAAGAAAGAAGATTCCAGGCTGCAACCTGACTCTACAGGATTACCAAGGCAGAACCATTCCTGTCATTGGAAAAGGCAAGTTTCTAATTCAATTTCAAGATTTTAAGGATCACTTGCCTTTAGTGATAGTGGATGGTACCCTCCCAAGCCTATTGGGACTAGACTGGTTCCCTGCCCTGGGTCTCCATTTAGGTGGAATCCACGCCATTACAAGTTCAGAAGTTGACTCCCTGTTCAGGGAATATGCTGATGTATTCAGCGAAGTCCTAGGCTGCTATGTGGGAACCCAATATCCTTCAAGATAGACCCCCAAGCAGTACCAATCCACTTAAAACCCCGCAGTGTACCTTTTGCAATTCATCCTAAACTTGACAAGGAACTAGACAAATTAATTAAACAAGGCATACTACAACCTACAGATTTTTCCAAATGGGAGACCCCAATAGTGACACCTCTAAAGAAAGACGGAGGTCTCAGGATATGTTCTGACTATAAAACAACAATAAATAGATATTTACAAGTAAGCGCTTATCCGGTCCCCATTGTGCAACATTTACTCCATTCCTTTGAGCCTGGCTCCATTTTTGCAAAGCTAGATATGTCACAGGCTTATCAACAGTTCCCTGTTGATGACAAAACTGCAGAGCTGCAAACCATAGTGACACACAGAGGCGCTTTTAAATGTACACGCCTACAACTTGGAGTTAGTGTAGCCCCTGGAATTTTCCAGTCTCTAATGGAAAGAATCCTGCAGGGGTTACCAGGCATTGTACCATATTTTGATGACATTCTTATATCTGCCAACAACCAAACTCAATTGCTACAGAGAGTCAGAAGTGTCCTTGAACATTTTAAAAAGTCAGGTCTTAAATTAAAAGAGAAAAATGCACCATTGCCACTCCACAAGTGGAATTTTTAGGTTACAAAATTGACGCCTCGGGTATTCACCCAACAGAATCTAAAGTTAAGGCCATTCATGAAGCTCCCACTCCTACTAATAAGGCTGAGCTCCAATCTTTTCTGGGGCTTCTGAATTTCTATGCTTCGTTCCTGCCCCATAAAGCTTCAATTGCAGAGTCTCTTCACAGGCTCCTAGACAAGCAAACACCATGGCACTGGGGCCCTAAAGAAACCCTTGCTTTCAAGGAAGTCAAATCGCTGCTCACGTCCAAATCTGTTTTAATACAATTCAACAAGAATTTACCACTGGTACTAGCTGCAGACGCTTCCCCTTTTGGAATAGGGGCTGTTCTGAGTCACAGACTGCCAAATGGTGCAGAAGCACCTATTTCCTTTTTTTCAAGGACATTATCCGCCACTGAACGCAACTATAGTCAAATTGACAAGGAGGCCTTGGCTGCAGTTGCTTCAGTAAAGAAATTCCATGAGTTTCTCTACAGTCATCATTTTGAACTGATAACAGATGACAAGCCTCTGTTAGGAATTTTGTCTGGCACTAAACAAACTCCCCAGATTTTATCCCCAAGGATGACCAGGTGGACCGTTTTTTTGGCTGCATATTCCTATACACTGGTCCATCGTTCTGGAAAAACGCTTGGCCATGCAGATGCCCTCAGTCATTGTCCCCTGCTAGTTCCAGTTGAAGATCCTGCACCCACAAATGCCATTTTCCTGATTGAAGAGCTCAAGATGCCTGTCACCGCTTCTGACATCGCTGCCCACTCGGCCAAGGACAAGGTAATTTCCCAAGTCCTTGACTGGGTAGGGAGGGGGTGGCCTGCAACCCCTTATCCATCAGAATTCCTACCCTACAAACTATGCCAACAGGAACTTTCCTCATTGCAAGGCTGTTTATTGTGGGGAATCAGGGTAGTGATCCCCCCAAGCTACAAACCTCAGTCTTAAAGGTACTTCATGAGGGTCATCCAGGTGTAGTTAGGATGAAGGCCCTCGCTCGCAGCTACGTATGGTGGCCTAGTATGGATGCCCAAATCTCTAGCTGGGTCAATTCATGTCAGGCATGCCAGGCCACCAGACCATCCCCTCCAGCAGCCACCCCTAGGACCTGGGAAGAGGCAGGAAGCCCAGGGTCCCGAATTCATATAGATTTGGCTGGCCCTTTCCACGGGCATACATTCCTAGTGGTAGTTGATTCATTTTCAAAGTGGATGGAACTGACCTTAATGCACACCACAACCACTCAAGCAGTTAATAAGGCATTGACCAGGATGTTTGCCACACATGGCCTCCCTGACTCCATTGTATCCGACAACGGCCCCCAATTTACCTCATGTGAATTTGAGATCTTCCTAGCCAACCTGGGCATCAGACACATATTAGTAGCCCCATTTTACCCTGCAAGTAATAGTCTGGCTGAAAGGGCAGTCAGGTCTGCTAAGGAGGTACTACAGAGACTGGGACCCCTTAACTGGCATTCTAGACTGGCTCAATACCTTCTGAGCCAACATACAACACCCTGTGCCTCCACAAATAGCTCACCAGCTGAAGTGTTAATGGGGCGCCGTTTGAGAACCACTCTTGACAGGCTTCAACCAAATTATGCCCCAGTGCTTCCCCTTGGGTCTAACAGCCAAGATAATAAAGTCAGAGCTGAACCTTTTACCTTGGTTGTCTGCCTCAAGTAATTACCGCCGCTCCATTACAATAACTTCTATATATAGTTCTAAAACTTACAGCACTTCTATTCTACTAATGAATTTCCCCAAAAGAATGAGCAACATTTTCTTTTATATCCTGATTAGTGGTTATAGGGGATGAGGACCCAGTGCTGGCATGGCATCACCAGACTTGTTAAGATCAAACATTCCAGATTTTTTTTTACTTTAATTTTGAGCTAGAAGAAGGGTTCAATAGGGGTTTTGCCTTGAAATTTATTCAATTTATATTGGGTCTTTCAAAAATGGGGATTTTTTAAAAGTGATACAATGCTAACTTTTAAACAATCCATGAAAACTCTGTAAAATAAAAAAATGGATCTAAAATAGGTTTGTTTTTCTTTTTAAAGGTATACAGTTATAACTTTTAAACCAGGGGAGTCAAATTCAAGGCCCGTGGGGCAGATCCAGCCCATAGGGTGTTTAGATCTGGCCCCTGGGGCCGGTCTGGAAATAGCAAAGGATCAACCCGCAGTGTCTCTGCTAGCAAAAATGGGGTGTGGGCTGGATGCACCCCCCCCCCACAACTGCTTTTAATCTCCGGAGTGGTCCAGGACGCCTTCTAGGCCCAAAATAGAGCCTTGGACTCAGAAGGTTATAAAAGGGAGGAAAAGTAAAATACTTTACCTTTTAGGCTTGCAGGATTCTGCTACTGTAGCCTATGACAACAATTTTATAGTTCTAGTCTTCTTATGGAGTCAGTTTCTTGAACTGGTCTCTCTCTCTCTCATAAGGTGATCAGGTAGATCAAGTAAGTATTAAAAAAACAAAATCACAGAAATGTATGCCTCCCTATTTTTATAAGTTTATAAAACCATGTCTGCGGAGGTGTGGTCCCGTGTCATGCCCACCATGGCCACGCCCCTACCAGCCTTCCAAGGGCAAATCCAATCCTGATGTGGTCCTCAATGAAATTGAGTTTAACACCCCTGTATTAAACAACCCACCAAAATTATGTAAAGTGAAAACAATGGGTCTGAAAATTATTGTTATGTTTATTCTAGTATGGTTTTCTAGGCCTGTAGGGTTCTGGGCTGCTCATCTGCATTCTAAACTGAATGGCATCTGCCATGTTCTCAAACATGATTTTTTCCCAAAATAGATGCTAGAGAAGAGTTTGGCTTCTTGGATACTCTCCAACAGTTTTCAGAAAGAATGAGCCAATTTAAAATGTAATTAATGATCAGTCAGTGCTAATAAGATCCCTGTTAATAGGTAAGTAGCTAGAGTTCACTTAGTACCTAATCAAAGTAACATATCCCATTTAAATTCGTTATATTAGACTCATTTGTCTAATTAATAAAAGAGGTTACTCAATTAAGGGAAAAGCTAGTATTTGGCAAGATAACGTCATTTACATCTCTCAATCCTATAAAACAAATAATATTCAAAAGAAAACAATAAAATTATTTGAAATATTCATTTCCTAGGATTGTGAATTTTTACCAAAATTTGTCACTTTCTATTGATACTAAAGAATCAATTTTTAACCATTTTTAAATGGGGATTTCATATTCCACTTGAATTAATTTTAGAAATGGATATGCCTAGTATAATCTATCAAAGCACGTATCTCTGCATATGATTTTAATGCAAAATGAAATATTAGATTATATTCAGACTTAGTTGAACTTAAGTAATTCAGATAAATCAATGATTAACAATCTAAGTTAACAATCTAAGTTCTGAACTAAATCGTCTCTGTATAATGATCTTGCATTAGTTTTTAATTCCTATATAATTCTGTATTATATTATTTTGACTCAAGAACAAACTGTATAATATATAACATAGGGGTTGTATAAATGCTTTTCCTTTCACTTCTTTTTTACACTAGAGTAAGCATATGATGACTTGATCCAGATTTCACTGCTTTATTTTCTGAAACTTAACTCCCCAAATTAGTTCTGGGTACCATCTACTTTGACTTGCAGCCTCAATAATATCATACAATCATTTGAGAAAACTTAACATTAAATGTAATTTCTTTTTTTCCTAAATAAAAAAACTATTGTTCACAGCTTTGGAAGAAGCCAGGATTTTAAGGCAATTTCAAAACCATCTTTTAGATTTGGACGATATCCCTATCCTCGTGTAGATTTGATGAGGGAAGGCAAAAGGGTGGTTCAATGGGCAAAAAGAACCATTCAGATTCATCTCAACACAGGAGCATTAGGGATCTCTTAGCCAGGTCCAATATCACTTTAAGCAAAAGAGAAGTTCCTGTGTTCTTTATTCAGTATCCTCAGAGAGAGTAGAGGCTTCACAATGTCAGCAATCATGTATTTCTTTAAGGAAGGTCAGTGCAAGATTAAATCTGTTCCAGATCGAGAAGCACAACAAGAATTGACATGCATTATGTATACAACCTACTTTTCTGGCATCAAAACCTGTCAAGCTCTTTTCAGCTCAGCTTAAAAAAACCTAAGTAGCCAAGATTACAAAGTGAAGGAGTATGAACATTTTAATAACTATAACAGAGATGGGGGGGAAGGGGGAGAGACATAGCTGGAACCTTGTAACAAATTTAAATCTTTGAAAAGACATGCTGTCTTATTCAGAGAAAATTTCATGAACTTAAAATTATTTACATAAAATTATGTAAATACTGAGTGAACTATAGCAGTATATTTGATGTGCATCCATTTCTATTTCATTTGCAAATTCAGAGTCACTATGCTAGGATTTAGTGACAAATTATAGAAATATCATATTTGAATTTCCTAGTCCCACACTCTTTCTAATCCTATCTTTTCACTATTGCAATTTTACTAGGTTTTAAAAAAATCTTTCTGCCCTACTTTTGCTGCATGCTCTGCTTTGAACTCAAAGTGAACTGATTATTTTACTAATAATGACAAAATATATTGATGCTTTCTTGTGTCCTCCAATGCCATAAGATGCCTGCCCACTTTTTAGCTTAGATGATAACAAGACTCTAGAAGAGCCTTATAAGATTTCTTGTTAATAAGAAGCAGTTGATAGCTAAACTAGCATTATTTACATCAGTGATGGGATTCAATTTTTTTTACTACTGATTCTGTGGGCGGGGCTTGATGGGCAGGGCAGGGGCAGGATATTGTAAAATCTCCGTTCCCATCCCACTCCTGGGGGAAGGTTACTGCAAAATCTCCATTCTTCCCCCACCCCACTAACCTGTTGATCAGCTGTGACTCAGGAGGCAAAGAATAGATGGGGGTGGGGCCAGTCAGAAGGGGTATTTGCTGGTTTTCCAAACTACTCAAAATTTCTGCTACTGGTTCTCCAGAACTGGTCAGAAGCTGCTGAACACCACCTCTGATTTACATGCCACAAAATTCAAAAGGAACTTTTTAAAATTCCAATCAATTAATTATTTTACTTGGTAGATCTTCACATTCATATTACAATTGGAAAAGGAATTGTTTATGCCATAAGAAAACTGTGATTTATGCTATCTGATGGGAAAGAGAGCTTGCTGTTCAGACTTGGATTTGTGGACTGCTTAGAAATTGAATTGGACAAAATTGAATTTTGTTACATGTTTACCTCGAGGAAAACATGTAACAAAAGGAAGAATCAAATCTCTAATAGGTCACAGCCTAAGATTAGTTGATCTGCTTTGGCTTGTTGGGTCTTGACTGCTGCAGGCATGAAACAACTTATGTAAAAATATATCACATCTTTGGATGTCTTTTTCTAACAAGAAAGGGACCATCAGCATGCCAAGAAAAGAAGTAATTGGTTCTGCTTGCATAATGCATTATCTGAGTTAAGTACAGTTTGTAAAAGCATACAAAGTTGCATCAATATTTTATTCAGTCTATGCTGCCTATCTTGAATGAGGTTGACTTTCCTTCATATGCTGTTTGTATATGCATATTATTCACAATGCATGCTGAAAGTTGTGTTCTGTAACATTGTTCCATTCCCTGCCATTTCTTAGAGCATCAACTCTCAAGCTAGCATTTAGTAGAAAATTGTAATGACCGCAATATATTCTCCAGTCCCATCTCATCCCATCCATTTATGACCTTTGGATGAAAGTGAACCATCTTCTATAAAGCAGAGAAATGTTGGCATTGGCTATGAGGAATTGCCCAGCAGAGAGAGAAGCTGAACTACAGAAGACCAGTTTCATGTGGCAAGATATATACTACAGGTTGTCCTCAGCTTATAATTTGGTTACTTAACAGTTTAAAAGTATGATAGCTTCAGAAAGGGTCTTAAAGCAGTTCTGACCATTGAAAAACATTGCACCAGTATCCCTCCGTCATGTGGGTGCTTCACAATCCATTCATACTTAGGTTTCCAAGGGCCCCAAAATCATGTGATCATCGTTTACAATCTTCCATGCTGGCTTCCGCAGAAAGTCAGTGTTTTCTGCTTGGATTTCAGCAGGGAGGATTTTGGAGTTCCACACCAAAGAGGCCCTTCTGTGGAGCCTGCACTGGGCCTCTTCCACCCACCCCAAGCATAAACCTAAGGAGTCGCATGCTTGGTTTCAGCAGATGCCTCAGCAGAGAGGCAGAAGTAATGCAAGGAAGACCTGCCTCCGACAGCACATAAGCGTCTCTCTGCTTTCACATTGAAAATCTAACTTGCAGAGGATTTTCAGTGGAGAGTGGAGCCTCCCAGCATCTTCCCCGACCCAAGGAATTATCTAGCACCCCTTACTTGAGACTCTGTCCACTTGACGATGCAAGAAATTGCTTAATGACAGAGGGCTGAGATTGTGGTCATTGAGTGAAGCAGTCATGTGGGTGTCTGCTTCATGGCTGCTTTACTCAATGATCCAGGGTCTGGTTTCAATTTATGCTCTGAATAGCTTCTAAAGGATATTCCTACTTTCAATCTCTTGATCAGATGATTTAAGATAGGCACAAACATATATATTTACCCCATTGATAAAAAGCATAGAAAATATTCCTTGTATATTAGAGTTGAAAAGAATTTAGTAATGGACATACCACAGACTTAAGAGGAAAATTTACAAGCAGGCGAAAAAAGGGTGCTTGGGAAACAACATAGTTACTTTATGGCTTGAAACAGACTCATGTATTTTGTAATGATTTGCAGGGTCCTCTCTCCATTTCTTAAAAAAAATAAGATAGCTTTATTAGATTTTTTTTACATGATAAAAAGTGAACTGAAACTAATAATTAAGACAAGCCAAAAAGAGTTTGCATGTTTCTGCCAAGCATATCTCCTTTCATCTTGTATAGAACAGTGTTTAGTGAGAAATTTGGAAAGAAACCACTTACCAGTATTGCAATTTCATTTACATCATCTGTCACTGGATTCCCACAGGGACTTTGGGCTTTAATAAGAGGATAAAGTAGGAGCAATTGAAGATAAAAGCAAGTGATAATCCAAGTCTGTGAAAAGAGAGAAAGAATAACTGGTAACTATAGTAAAGACAAATTACATAATAACAACATATAAATACACTTCAGAGTTGTGTTTTATTTTCTTTTGGGCTCTTTAAATAAAACCATTTTCTTAAGTTACAAAACTTAAGACAAATGTCAAGTAACCTATGGACTTAGATGGCAATAGTTTCAGAAACCAAAACAAACTTCTGAAGCAAATGTGGTAATTTTAAAAGTGGTAACTTTAAAACTTTTATCATGTCTTCAATCTATCAACATTGCTATCACCTCAGGAAAAAAAAGCAGAAAAATATGTTTTTTATTTTAATGGAAAAGATGGAAAAATTATTATTTTACATAGAATCTGATCGTGATGAATTGAGAAAGATTGGTTTAAAACATACCTTAATTTGTTGTGCTGTGGCTGAACAATTCCAAGTAGGGAATTATCAGGCAATGACCAAGTGACCATAATTTAGTGCCTCCACAGAAGCCTGTGGTAAGGCTGAAAATTTGAAAAATACTTATAACTTTGATTTTATTGCTTTATCTCAAAAAGCAAATTGCACAATTAGAAAAAAAGTGCAGAGAATACACCCAAAAATCAGTCGATGAAAAAATAGAAATAATAACTAGTTTCTTTTCATTTTTATAATAATACTCATATAAAATGTTTGTCAGTACTATAAAGTGTTTGCACTGCTTGCATTAGGATGACAGTAGAAATAGATACATAAAAATCTATAATACGTTAATTCACCACATACATGGTTCCTTTTTATGCTTAAATAATGGAAATTGACTATGGAGGACTATTAGTAATTCATAATATAATTACAGGATCATTTATTCAATTAGTTAAATGGTAGGAGCTATACAACAGGTAAGAACATACACATGGTCATTTGTAATAACTAGATTTTTCTCATGGGAGGTAATTTGGGGCACAACACCTTAAGCTTTTCTGAGTAGGCTGTAGAAAAAAATCAAATGCACAAAGCACCTATTTATTGTTTAAATATTGTCTAAAGCACACACACACCTTTAAAAAAATGAACTCCATTCTGTTGAATCTAACACCAAGAATCACACTGTTTGTGGCCCCAAGCAGAGTAGAAAAGGGCCTCAAACAAATCAAAAGACACATCAATATTCAAAGAAATCTAAAGAGATTAATTAACAAATAAAAAAACCTTCAGAATTTCTACTAATTTCATATTTGAATATTTGGTACAGGTGAGAAATGAGATGTTTAGGGTATTTAAATCTTATCTGTGATAAGAACTCAGAATATAACATTAAGAGAACAATCAGGTTTAGATTATTAGGAACTGGAAAAGTTGAATTAAGATAAAAAAAATGAACAGTCCTCATTTCTAATATGCCAGAAAAGTGAGATCACTATACAACTTAACTCACACATTAGGCCAATGGCTTTTCGCCTCCTGGAATACTTGTGGAATTAGCTACTGACCACAAACATTAAACAAATTAAGACATTAGTCTTCCCTAAAATTATTTTTGATCAACTGTTTTCCATTACTGACTTCCTGTCATAAAATGTCTAACATTGGAGACTCAGTTTAAGTCTCTACAGAGTAATGTGCATATGAAATATGTCAAGAGTGGAACTGATACAGAAGAGGGGAAGTATAATTAAAGCTTATCATGGAATACTTTTATGACTAGAGTTATATAGATTTTGATACTTGATAAAATATCTAGCAAATGAGTAATTTTAATGAAAGTAAAGAAAATGAGGACCTACTTCTCATGTTTACTGTGTCTGAAAAGTCTCCTGAAATTGTTTCGATGTGATTTTTATTTATTTGGCATATGGCGATATTACATTAGCCAAGAGACTAGTTTGGGTGCCTAAGACTGCTAACCCTTTTTAATTTCCAACGTATACCACAGGGGGTGAGCTAGCTCCACACCAGAAAGAAAGACTAATCTGCAGCATTTTTCAGGGTCTTCTCCTTCCATTGAAACTGCCTTACAAATGGGCATCACAATCAGGAAGGTCAACTGATGGTAGGATTCTGACCATCTGCATGAAGCACCAGCTCATCTTCCCACCAAAATGGGAAGAACCTATTTATCTACTCACATATAACATACCTTTGAACTGCTAGGTGGGCAGAAGCTGAGGCAAGAGACGGGAACTCACATTCTACACAAATTCAAGGAGTAATACCAAATCAAGAATTGATTTTCATGTTCACTTATATTCTTATCTGGCCTGTATAAGAATACACCACATCAAAATGTGGAGAAGACATAGTATAAATCAATTTCTGTCATAGTAAAACAAAGATATTCAATATGTGGTACAGGAATGGGATTCAACCAGTGTTACTACCAGTTCGGTGGCTACGTTTTACGCACATACATATTTTCAAATACTGGCACAATGCAATGTTTTGTAATATTTTATTATACTAACTTTCATTGAATTGATTCCAGCTGTCACAAATACAGGTAGTCCTCAACTTACAGCAGTTCATTTAGTGACCATTTAAAGTTACAACAGAGAGATTACCATTTTTCTTACTTGTATGACCATTGCAGCATCCCCACAGTTACATGACCAAAATTCAGACACTTGGCAATTGACTCATATTTATGATGGTTGCTGTATCCTGGGGTCCTGTGATAATTTTTGGGACTTTCTGAGAAGCAGAGTCAATGGGGAAGATAGGTTCAGTTAACAACTTTGTTATTAACTTAACAATCGTACTGATTCACTGAACAACTGTGGCAAGAAGGATCATAAAATGCAGCAAAACTCACTTTACTGTTGTCTCACTTAACAACAGAAATTTTTGGCTCAGTTATGGTTGTAAGCCAAGGAGTACTTGTAACTATTAGATGGCACACACAATCAATCAATTAAGTCAAAAATTACCTATAGTTCTGTTTTGATGCAGCACATATTAGAGCAATGCTCTAAATTTTAATATATAGTAAAAGAATCATTGTACTGATCTCTCTCAATTAAAAGTGATATTGTGTTAATATTAAAGATTTAGAAGAGTAGCAGGAGCTGTGAAAGGCTCTTTTAGGATCCTACCATGAATTGATTTTCCACTGTGCTAAATGTGGCTTTCTTTCTGTATTTTAAATAGAAAATTCATATGTAGGAACAATAAATTCCCTTTTGACAACCCTGTAATTTCTTAATTTGGGATAGAGCTGGGCCATAATTTAATTGCTTATATGTTAGGATGATATCCCAACTTTTCTCCAGAAGTTTAAAACAGCATATGTATTCATTGCAATGGTATGTAGGAATGACCTTGGGAGACAAATGATCAGACAAACAACAGATGAGATCGCAGAAGGAATGAAGGCGTGACAAACTTTCAGAAGGGAGCCTCCCTTATTTCTTGAACTTATTTCTTGAAGGCAAGGCAGGGCATATATTTTATTTATTTAATTTATATGCCACCCATTTCACTATTGATATTTATTGATATACCATATACCTGAGATATGCTTTTAGACTTGCAAGATTCTGTTGATATAACCTTACAATAAAGGTATACTTACATCTAGTAATTCTGGGTGTGCTTCTTGTCTGTACTTGCAAGATTGACATTTATTTCTACCTGGTACAATCAATGGGATTCTTGGAAATTAAGTTCATTAAGAATAAACAAGTCAAACAGATAGGTTAAAGCATACAGGTGTGCTTAAAACCATGTGCTCTAGAATATAAATTACTGAAGTGGTATAGGATATCCTATCATTTACCACAAGGCCATTGGAGTAACTCAGTTTTCAAAGGTTTCTGGATGGCTAAAGCCAAACAAGCCAACCTGTTCTCTGCTTGGCAACTATTTCATACTATAGGCATGGCCTCTAAAATAGCAACAGCTGCAGGGCATCAGGATTTCACAGAAATGGAGAAGCACCAAATATTTTGTTCCCCAGGTTGTCTTTTACAGTTGAGTTGAGAGTCAGCTGAGAACAATCCTAGATTTATCACCTTAACCTTATACCATGTTGGCTTTTATTCAGCTATAAACTATACAACAATTATATTAAAAAATTTAGATCAGTTTCCTCTTTAATTGTGATATATCTTCGTGTTGTTTCAGTGTTTCTCAGCCTTGGTAACTTTAAGTTGTGTAAACTTCTACTCCTAGAATTCCCCAACCACACAACTTAAAAGTTATCAAGGTTGAGAAACACTAATTTAATTGATACTATGTTTCCAGCTGAAACTGAATTTTTAGCCAATGTTATCTTTGAAACAAAAAAAGTTTAAAAGCTCTATGAAGAATAGTGTTACATGTATCCTATGGAGAATTCATGAGAAGCACCTCTGCTTTATCAGGGATTCTGTCTGTAATGTACAACCCATGTGGAACTGTACTCATGAAAATCTTCTAATTACTATTATTCTGTGAGATGGGTGGCATATAAATTTAATAAATACTCACAGTGGATAATATTATGTAAGTACCGTATTTTCCGGCGTATAAGACGACTTTTGAAACCAAAAAAAGACAACCTAAAATCTGGGGTCGTCTTATACGCCGGGTCGTCTTATACGCCGGAAAATATTACGGGCATCGCCGGGAGATGCTCCTCCCCTTCCCGAAGAGAAGATGGCGGCCGCTCTGCCGGCCCATCATGCTCCGCGGGAGGCCTGGTCGTCTTCCGTGTGTGTGGGAGAGAGACCGAGAGAGTCGCCCTGGGGCCGGAGGAGGAAGGCTGATGCGAGCGCGAAGGAAGGAGAAGCATTTACAAATCCTTGCAGCTTAATTTTGAATACCCGTATTTTCTGGTGTATAAGATGACTTTGAAAAAAGTCAACCAAAAATCAGGGGTCGTCTTATACGCCCGGTCGTCTTATACGCCGGAAAATACGGTATTTCTAGAAGCACCTTCTTGTTGCATCCTTTTATATTTTTTACTTTAGCTTGACTATTCTACTATTTCCACAATGACCTACAATTTTAACAAATGATTCTAGAACTGACATTTAAGTAAAATTCTTAAAAAGCTTTTATCTGCAACATACATGCTCTTAAACAAATTATTCTTATGCCCATGCTTTTGCTATCTAGGACAGTTTTGCAAATTTAGGAGAAGCACAAAATTCTAAAGAGAACTGCTTTCTAATCAGCAAATTAAAATAAAAAGTACAGACAAAGTTGGTTCTTTTCAAAATGTGAACAAAAGAAAATTACTAACTGAAATACCCTTTAGAAAATGATCAAATTTACTCAGATAATGAATATGACTTTCAGTGGATCACTAGTGTAAAACAGGTTCAAAAAAACACCTATCTGGAGAAGATAATATTTAACACATTTTTCTGCAAAATGTTCTTCATCAAAATAATCCTTTTCTGCTGTATGGAAAGACAAAATGGTCATCTATCAGTCTAATATCAGATAGATGATTTGGATACTGAGGTTCATAGGTCAAACTTATACGGTTAGGATCTATTTGAACCCCAATCTATCTCTAATTTTATATATGGAGCTACCATCAGGATATTTTAATTGGCAATATTATTTAAGTTTGCTGCATAATAGTTTTCTCTAATGTCTTTTATTAGAAAGGATTAAACTGGAGTATTTTGTAAAGCATGCATTTTGCTATTGAAGTATAATCTCCTTTCCTATACTTATAGGAACATAAGAAGGGAGAAGGAGAAGCAACTTAATTCAGCTGCAATCATTGTTGCAGTTTTAAAAAATGATTCTAGATTGATGTTATCAAGTCTGTGAATCCTCCAGGCAATATATTATATTCATTAGGCAAATAGATTCATAGAAATAAGCTTCACAGAAATATCAGGAAGCACAAGAAAATGACTTTTGTCCTGAGTGTGACATTAAATGAAAAATACCCAATGTGTTGTGGAGCAGAAGAGCAGAGGGAAAAAAAAATCAAATATAGTTCCATACAGCCCTGCTCTGCGGCAATTTTAAGCATCCTGGATGGAATTTAAGTGAACTCATGGAAATCATGTGTTGAAAGAAACACACATTTCTGAATGATAATTGATATATCAGAAAAGAAAACACAAGATGTCTTCCATAAATATAATCCAGTTAAAAGTTCTTTGCTTTTACAGTTGCCAAGAAACACTGCCAAATTTTACATTGCTAATAGTTTGGAATATATTTTCAATAAGTATGTGTGAAATTAAGAAGAAACTTGTTTTTACTGTGGTGTTATTCTTCCAACATAAATGTTGGAACAGATTACATAGATGCTAAAGCAGCTTAAACTAGCAACTGTTTCATTATCATGGCAATTCTGGTCGGTATACTGATATCATTGATAAACAACAGATTTTTGTCATTACTATTTGGTGAATAGATATATAGATGTTACAGATATATAGACATAGTTATAAATATAGATATATTCCTCTCTTATTTCCTCTCTCCTGAAAACTTAAGAAAATGCCCCAATGATAAATTATAATTACCAATTTTCAAATTTGTAAAGTTTTACAAATAGTACTGAAGTAGTGTTCTGAGAGTGTCGTTTTTAATACTGTATATTTAAATAGTGTCAATAGTGACAGCTGTGACTTTCAGCTGTGTATGCAGAAAAGATCCAAAGAAGTACATATTTTATTAGGACACTGGATGTGAGAATCTCATATCCCTAATATGCATCTAGTTAGGGTTCGAGTTCCAGATTACCGCAATAGATCTTTTGTAGGAGAAACTGCATGTTCACAGTTTTGATCTAAAGATCGAAGGATATCTTCCTTAATTCCCACTTCGTGCCTTAACACATTAATATTCCAATATTTTAGTTATTTATTCAGATTTATCGTACATATTAAATTAAAAAGAAACATATGTGCCAGGCTTGGCAGTCGACCAAGCCTGGCACACAAAATTAAAAATTAAAAAGCCTGAAATGGCAGATGAGATTCTGCTGAAACGTTGCTATAATAAAAGCACAAATATTACGTGGGAAAATACCTGAAGAAACCTAAATATCACACACACACACACACACACACACATATATATATATACACATACATACATACATGCAGGTCTTGGTGTGTTTGGGTCTTTTCCCGTGTAAGATTGAGACTATCTGAGCAATGTTTCGACGAGATCTCACTCGCCATCTTCAGGCTGGTGCTTTAGGAATTTTCGTGAAAATCTACAAAAACAAATATCGTACCTCTACAGGGAGGAAACCTTCCAGCTGACCAGGACTTACGAGAAACTCGAAGTCCGAAGAGCCACCATCTTATGTGACCTCACATTCCTAACGCACCAGCCTGAAAATGGTGAGTGAGATCTCATTGAAACATTGCCCAGATAGTCTCAATCTTACATGGCAAAAGACCCGAACACACCAAGACCTGCATACCTGTACCCGTGAAAATCTACGAAAACATATATATATATATATATATATATATATGTATGTATGTATATGTATGTATGTATGTATATGTGTATATATATATATATATATATATATATATAATATAGCTGAGAAAGATTTTGAGAACCTCCTACCAGCTCCATCGTCAACTGGATCAACAAGGACCATGATAGGTGTTAGAGATCCTGGATACATCTGGTGAAAAATGGGCTACAGGACCTAGAACTGTTGACTGAGCTACCAAGACCAACAGCTGCAGAACTATTGGGAAAAAGGGGTTTACCCATCACAAATATACAGAGATAAAAACCAAATAAATAACATTCTGTTATTATGAATCAAGCCCAACAAGAGAAGGATATTTGAAATAAAATGCATTAATTCTTGGAAAAATAATATCCAGAAGAGATGTCTTGAGTGCAATCCCAAAACATCTGGAGCACCACTTGAATACCAATGGCATTGTCAACATTATCAACAGAAAATTACAAACAATGGCTTTACAGTTTACATTCTACTTTATGAAACAACATCTGCCTAACCCAGATTCTTGGAAAACTCTTGATAGATGGATGAAAATGCCAAATCCAGTATAAACTTCTGGCTGACTGCACAACAAATCATAATAATAGTATAACTCTACACTGAATATGCATGTGTGCCACCCATTATTTACTTTGGTTATGAAGGAAAGAATTCTAGTGGATTCAAATTATAATTATTATTTAATGTCATGCTGGAAACTTCACTGAGTTGATAGATTACAACTTTTATCTACTTAATGAGTAATGTTGACAATTATTTTGTGCAAATAGGCGTCTATAAAGAACTATAAAATAAAGCTATTATGATTATTTCCCATCCCACTAGAAGTCTTCTAGTGGCAACAATATAAGCTTCTAAGTATTCTTGTGCAAGAGATAGGGTGGGCAATTAATTATTCATACTTTTCAGTCCCTACCTGAAGGTTATTATTTCCTTTGTTATTTTTATTCTCTGGTTGTCAATCCTTTTCTCTGTGGTTAAAGTTATTTGGTCTATTCCCATAAAATAATTCAGATTCCCACTCCAAGATCTAACAATGGACAACTGTATATGAGCAATAATTAGTTATCTTTTCATATACTTAAGCATTCAAATTACATACATTTCATCACTCTCCTTTCTTTTCTGCTTGGGGTAAAAAAAAATTCTGGACTGCTTAACTTTAGCAACATTCTTATATAAACCATGTTGTGGAAGTGGATTAACCAATTGTGGAAGTGGATTAACAGAACCATGAATCATGGAGGTAAAGATTAAAACATTTTTTTCTGAAATCTATGCAACTGGAGATGAATTATACTAATTGCAAAGGAAAACTTCCTTTATCCCCTAAAATATTTCCCTAGAAGGGCTGTTCTAGGATTCCCTAAAAATACAATAATAAGTGTATTTTGTATCCACTACTGATACCAGTGACATGATGATGCCCAGCTTCTTCCTGCCACACAGAAGTAAAAACTATCAGAAATTTGTCACTTTACCAGCAAAGACAATAAAAATTACTTTTCCTCTTTAAATGTCTGATGGCACAACCGAGTTGTGAGTTAAAGGATTTGTATATGTTTAGCCTACAGAAAAGATGACTAAGTGGAAGTATGATAACAAAATATTACTCAGAAGGAAAAAGACTTGTTCTCTACTGCCCCAGAGTACAGGATCAGAAGCAATGAAGTAAAACTAAAAGGAAGATGAAGGTCAGGATAGATGTTGAGTGAAATTTCCTGAATGTATCAGCTGATGGTACATGATATGGGTGAGTTCTCCGCTAGAGGCCTTCAAACAAAAGTTGGATGGTTATTTATCATAGTGCTTAGTGGATCCTGCATTGAGCATGGGATTGGACTAGATGACCTATGTGATCATTTCAAGTTCTATAATCCTATGATGCTATTTTAGAACTGATGCAGAATTTTCAGTTGAAAGTATCTAGTTGGCTTAGAGAATACTTTCTACACTAGAAATGTCACAGTACTTAGCTCTCCCATAGTAATATCACTTTAAATTATAATATAGATGCAGAACCATTCTGTAGTATAATTTATCACCACTCAAAGAAGAAATGGCTTGGAGTCTCTGGGCAGATATTTTGGAGACATCTATATGTGATCATATGCCAACCAAAAAAAACTGCAATATATGAGCAGAATATTGTTCTAGTGGACAGACTAACTATCCATGTGAGGAAACTAGATTAATATCAATCCTGTACAATCTCAATCTTGGCTTGCAGACTCTTTACCAGCAGGATGTTAATGTGACACAAGGATAGTGTAGAGCAGGGGTAGTCAACCTTTTTATACCTACCGTCCACTTTTGTATCTGTTAGCAGTAAAATTTTCTAACCTCCCACCAGTTCCAAAGTAATGGTGATTTATAAAGTAGGGGATAAAACCCCTACCACCCACCATGAAAGCTGGAAAGTCAGTGGTAGGGACCAGGTTGATTACCACTGGTGTAGAGTCTGGATCCCATAAACTTCAAAATGTATAGTGGCATTTTCTATGGAAACAATCAGGCTTCTTGTTCTACATGATTTTTTTAATATTTAAAAGTATTTTTAGTATGCAAAAGGGAAGTTTGAATGCTATAAAACAAAGTGCAAGCTTTCAGCACCATTTTTATTTCTAAGAATGCTTCGGTACTCAAAACCTTTTTATATATATAAAAATGGAGAACTTTCAAAGAAGAATTGGTGAACTGAAGATGACTCTGGTCTCATGATCACAATGGAACAAAGAGTCATAGGTGGACCAGCTCTTTGGAATTCTTCTCTCAACAGGCAGAAGATTTGGGATAGCAATAGCACATAGACTTATATACCACTTCATAGTGCTTTACAGCCCCCTTAAACGGTTTACAGAGTCAGTACATTGACTCCAACAATCTGACTCCTCATTTTACTGACCACGGAATGTTGAGTCAACCTTGAGCTGGTCAGGATCGAACTCCTGACCAGCTGGCAGTTGGCAGAATTGGCCTGCAATACTGCATTCTAACCACTGCGTCACCACAGCTCATCCACAATTGCTTTAACTATATGCTCCTCACAAGGTGAGAATCATTTGGAACATAAAGGAAATAAAGGGTGGGTGTAGAACAGGCTGGGTGCATTGACAACATATTGCTTTTCAAATCTATTATACAGTTCATACACTAACTTTTGTATGTATATGCATTATATAAATCTTTCACATGATATAAAACCTCCCACTTCCCCAATCCACATACAAAATAAAAAAGTATTATTTTTAGATAAAACTATTTATTCCCTTTCCATTCCATACCTCTCCAGTAGAATGTGTTATTCCTCTATCAAAATATTTTTCTTCCTCACCAGTAAAGAATACTGCAGCTTCTAGTAATACAATATTCAGCAATGTATGCAAGCAAAAGCAATATTCACTTCCCTCTTATGGGAATGCTGACCAGATGTCCAACAGATTCCCAGTTATTATAGATCCAACTAACAAAATCCCTCCATAACTCCTCACAGGAAAGAAAAAGACATGGACTAAGCCATTATTTACTTTCTCTTCCCATAAAAGCAGCCTTTTCTTATCTTTAATTACAGACTTTTCCACATGGCATATTTCAACCTGCTTCTCCACTCTGGCTAGTGATTTTTTTTTTTTTGAATCACAATTACCAAAGCCCTGCTGGGTAGATTTCCCTGCTTAATTATCTCTCCTGGACAGAGATGGGCTGCACTTACGTTACCAACCACTTCGCTGATTGTGAGTTTGCCCCCTTTGGGACTGAAACGAGCTTCAAACATGCAGTTAATAAACTCCAGGTAGCTCCAGTGAATGCAGCAGGGGTGGTGTGCAACTCAGCTGGGCAACATGGGCAGAGAAAACGAGCGAGGTTATTGCGGGTTCACTCAAACCCATGTGATCAGTCAGCAGAGCACACCACTGCTCCTGGATCATTTTTGTTCTTTTTTTTCAGGACATGTACATATTTTTACTGATCCATTAATAAACTTAATAAATGAAAGCAATCAGTGATCACCCTGCATAATAATCACAGCAAAAACATACTTCTGATGCACAGCAGGAAAAAATGAATAATCTTGCCAGTAAACTGCATATTGGTAGAGATTGGCATCATGTGATCCTATCCTCAATAAATGATCAATGAATAAGGAGAGAATATGCAATCTGCTCAGTCAACCCGCCTAGATTACTTATCCAGTTCTGTGTGGGGATTTCCATTTGAAGTAGGCTTAGAAGCTTAGCTTAATGTAGTGTGCATCTGGGCTTACAGAGTCTGTGAAATATGAAGTTTTCAATTTTATTTTTGTTAGACATGCAGAGTGAATTAAGTCACCAAAGTTTAAAAACTGTAGTCCATAGTGCAAACTATTGTATAACCAGCCAATTGTGGTTGGGTTCCTCTCCCTCAAACAAGAATTGGGATGATCCCTAAAGGCTATTTATGATTAACATTTAATATAAAATTAGATGTATTAATTTGTAGTTGGCAAAAATTGCAGGTATGAAAAGTGTATAAAAAGTCCCATTTATTTTTTTATAGGCAATACAGTATTCACATTCTAAATGTTATTACATTACTATGGATATTTTGCTATGTTCATATGGATATTCTGCTATGTTTTCTATGCCTTTTAGAAGACATATTTACTGTCAAAATGTATGATACCCCCTTATTAAAACCAATTATCAGGTTAAAAAGTTGTATTCTTTCTTCTAGAAATAGTTTTCTTTTTGAATGCTGTTTCTCCCTCATCTTACCAACAGCCTTTTCATATATAGATTACAATCAATGACACAAGTGTACAGCTTCTTCATTTATGAATCATGTTTGGAATGTTCATAGACAATGTTGGCATTTACATAACTTTGTCCTCAGTATGAAATAATTCCCATAAGTGTCCCATGAAAAGCATCAAGTCTTGACTTAATTAACTCTTTCTGCAGACTGCAGCAGAGCAAGCTGCCTTCTCTAGAAAAGCTTCTGATCATCACGGGCTTAGTCCATGAGCACTCATGGAACCACAATGTCAAGAACAATTGCAGAATGCCATCACAGGAGCTATGGTGGCACAGTGATTAGAATGCAGTAACGTAGGCTGTTCTGTTAACTGCCGGCTGCCAGCAGTTTGGCAGTTCAAGTTGACTCAGCCTTCCATCCTTCCGAGTTCGGTAAAATGACTGGGGGAGTATGCTGACTCTGTAAACCATTTAGAGGGGGCTGTAAAGCACTGTGAAGCAGTATACAAGTCTTAAGTGCTATTGCTATCATGAGAAAAATATCCTGGAGACTGTTTGTGACTAATAGCTTTAACTATGTTTTCTTTGGTTTGTGGCGATTTCCTATTGTGGTACATATCAAAAGTGTCACATATGGGCTTGTATGGAAGTAATTTGGAACTGCAGCAAAACTACTTCCCTATTATATAAAATGGCCCCAAACAAGGTTCTTGGTAGTTGATGTTACTACAAGTTAAAATATTATGCAATATGGTAAACAATTAAGCACAAACATAAGAGAAATTTAATGAAAGAATAAAAGTGATTATCACAATGTGTCATAAGACAATTACTTTTGCAAGTACCGGTAGTACCAGAGTAAGCAGAGTGCTATTTGTTGACTGTGCTGTATTTTAAGATTTTCACATCATATCATATCTCTGTTACTGAGAAATGTGAAGACTCTTAATATTTCTTTGAATTTACTTCTGCTATACATAAAGCCACAAAGAAACTGATTTTTATATGTCAAAGTGGCCTGTGCTTGGGAAAAAGTCTCCTTACTAGTAGCCATCTTTTAAAAAGAAGCCTTGCAAAAGGCTAGCACTTCCCTTGGGTCCCACATATACCAGTACAGAAAAAGTTTGTTGCAGTATTAAAAAAATAAAGAAAAGCCCCACCAAGACATGTTGAATGCATGACTATAACTGGTGTCTCCACTATAGATGCTTTAATAACACCAGGCCTTTTGGAGAGGGAGTAGGGGCAAGAGGGTATTCTCCTTTGTACTTATTTCAATGTTTCTCAAATTTTCTTAGCTATAAGGAATTATTTTAGCTTTAGTTGCTTTTTCCATCTGCTTCCTTGGAACCTAAAATAAATTAAAACCCTAAGGATTATAGTTAGGGGAAAAAATCTCCAGACTGCCAGGTCTTATTTACCACATTGGATTCCAGATTTAATTTAATATCATGATGTAAGAAAATACAATAAAATGAACTTTGTTTATCTCACTGGATAGTGCCTTTGTAGAGAAACAGAATGATAATAAAAAGGAAAAGTTTACTGTATTCATGATTTGGAACAGATTATTAATAACAGGACAGTTTCATAGACATATCTGGAGACAGTGGGTGATATTTTTAGTTTTAGTCTGCTTTCTTTCCAATTCCTGTCAATTTTGGAAAGACCTCTGAAATAAAGATACTGCAGTTAGAGATAGAGGAAATTCAAAAGTGCCCTTTGAAATTAATAAGATAGGCTATCTCCCATTTTTTAAATTATCTTTCATATAGCTCATATGTTACTCAAACCTTTTAAACTTTGAGTGGTACCTGGGTATTCACTCTTAATTGGTTCTGGGAGGCACAATGAGTACCAAAAACAATGAGTACTAAATAAGTTTTTTCCATAAGGAATAATATAGTGAGTCACAAGGAAGCCAACATTGATAAGCTATAACTTGTGCATTGAATACCCAACAACCAATGAATACTGGGACAAAATTTTCATGTTAAAATGCATTGAGGACCAAATTTTATGAGTTTCAAAGCACCACTGTAGGTACCACTGTATATTTAAATGTGCAGTTTATATTACCTTGGAAGTTCTTGGAAATGTCACTTTCCTGGAGCTGCCCATATGCTGTGCAATACTACACGTTCCCTTCAAAATGCACAGGGCCTGATTTTGCTGTCTTTTATGAAAATTCTTAAAATGGGTCTTTTGAACAGGGCAACTTGTTATCCCAGTTTGATATTGAGATTTTATTATTTGGTTTAGGTGTGCATGTATGTGGGGGGGAGAGTAAGAGTGGCAAGGCTGGGGGAGAGTCAAAAGATGAATCAGTCTAGAGTCTCTACATTGCCACATGTCCAACCCATCTTGAATTCTTTTAACTTATCTATTGTCAAAATAGTGCTGTTAATTGACTAGATTCCTGTACATGGGCATAAATAAGAAATCAGTTTAACTGGAACTTAAAGTGTAGCCTTGGTCTTTTGCTCCTGAAGCACACATACATACACATAGAGACACACATATATACAAACACACACATAATACACTTTAATATTTTAGAGACGATGTGTTGAGTCAGAACAGATGTCCTTGAAATAACCAGGAGTAAGGGCAATTCAGAAGAGTAACAGTAGGCAACATATAGTCAGTAGAATTACAAGGAAAGATTGCAATTCAGCAGCTGAGCATAATACAGAATTATCACTCTTTGTGGCTCTCCTTGGAGATACAAGAAGGGGCAGAAGGATGAACCAAAATCAAGTCGGCATTCTTCCTTTATTAATATGTATAAGTATATTTATTTTAAAATAAACTGACTGAAGTCTAGAACTGCACCAACAGATTTATTGATTTTATTAAGAAAATTTATATAACTGCCCTCAACTCACTCACAGAGATTCAAATAATCTTACAGAAGTAAAATGGGCTCTGTATCAGCCTGGGGTTTGCAGGCCCACTAGCAAAACCATGTCTTCAGGGCCTTTCAAAAGAGAATCAAGGAAGCCAATCTTATCTCTGTGGGGATGATGTTCCACAGGAAGGGAGCAATAGAGGAAAAGGCTTCTTGGTCCCACTAGATTAGATGGACCACATTAATAGAGGGGACCCATAACATATCATACGTCCCCACTCTGGTGGATTGGGTAACTATAATTGGGAAAAATAATCCTTCAACTAATCCAGCCCCAAGTCATGTAGATATTTAAAGCTAACAACCAATAGCTTAAATTGGACCCAGAAGCAAACTGGCAACCAATGCAGCTCCTGCAAGTGAGGTGACACATGGGCAAATCTAGACCTGCACAAAACCATATGGGCTGCCACATTTTGAACCAACTGAAACTCCCAGATACTTTTCAAAGGCAGTTCCATGTATAGCACATTGCAGTAGTCAAGTTGAGAGAGGACTAGGGCATGGATGATTGTGAGGAGGGCTTTTTTGATCCCGGAAAGAGTGTAGCTAATTCACCGCTCATTGTTGCACAAAGGTCTTGCTGGCCACAAGTGCTACACAAGTTGCAAGCCCAAGAGAATCCCTGAATTACACACCCAGGGCCAAAGATGGCAAATCTCCATGGACAAAAACCCCTAACCCAGAGCCATTCCATCTTACCAAAGATCAGTTTCAGCCCATTGCTCTCTAATCAGTCCTTAATAGTCTCCAAGCACTGCAAGAGGGAGTACTCAACATTACTTAATTTACCATAGGCTGAGACATACAGCTGAAAATTTGTAAGCCCAAAATCAAGAAGGATATGTGGTGATTCTTCCAAGCTGAATTTTTTATAGTTTCACCCTCAAAAGACAACATCTTGTCAGACTGAGCATTCAACTCAGCATGAGTTGCCCTGGTCACCTCCCGTCTGGACTACTGCACCTCAACTGAGCATGCCCTGGTCACCTCCCGTCTGGACTACTGTAATGCCCTCTACATGGGGCTCCCTGCGGGGAGCACTTGGAGGCTTCAACTGGTACAGAATGCAGCCGCGCGGGTGGTTATGGGGGCGTCGAGATACTCCCACGTGACGCCCCTCCTGCGCGAGCTGCATTGGTTGCCAGTGGCCTTCCGGGTTCGCTTTAAAGTACTGGTTTTGGTCTTTAAAGCGCTCCATGGCATCGGACCAGGATACTTACAAGACCGCATTCTGCCAGTAGTCTCCCACCGACCGGTGCGCTCCCACAGAGAGGGTCTCCTCCGGGTCCCGACGCCTTCTATGTGTTGTCTGGTGACCCCGAGGAATAGGGCCTTCTCTGTGGGGGCACCCGCCCTTTGGAATGGGATGCCCCCTGGATTACGAACGACCAGTGACCTGAGGGCCTTCAGACGTGACCTGAAGACCTGGCTCTTCGAGCAGGCCGGCCTGAGCTGACTAATGGGATTTTAAATGGGGTTTTTAGATTACTTGGGACGGGGTATGATGTTTTATTGATTTTAATTGGGGTTTTTAGATTTGGGACAGTCTAGTGTTTAATTCTTTTTTAAATAATTTATACTTTGTTTATTTGTATTTTAGTTGGCTGTTCACCGCCCTGAGTCCTTCGGGAGAAGGGCGGTATATAAAACTCAGAAATAAATAAATAAATAAATAAATAAACTATTGACATCTACAATATATTCTGTAAACTATTAGGGAGGGGCTGTCTTACTCACTTTCTTTCACATGTCTCCTTCCACCTCCTTGCTACATTCCATCACGATGATATCTCAGCAAATGATGACAATTTCACTCAGTGGTTTCATGTAGATATTAAACAAAAGCAGAGAAAGTACCTAACCTAAGGGGGGAACTTTTCACTTCCTAACAACACTGAATGAGAATGGTCAAAGGAAGGAAGTGAACCAAGACAACACAGTGCTCTCCATTCCCAACCCTGAAGCTACTTCGGAAAGATATGAATGGTATTGAAGACCACCAAGGCGTCAAGTAGAACAAGGATGGACATACTACTCTATCCCACTCCCACTAGAGATCATCAAAAAGCAGAACCAATGACATTTCCATGCCATATCCAGACCTGATCCTCAGTTATAACCTGCAATTCCTTCTGAAACCCACTCAGGTCCATTAGTCATTGGGGGTGAGCCAATATGCCTCCCTACAGAGGAATACAACTCTAGACAAACTCTGGACAACCTGACCCTCAGACAGTTACCTCCAATCCCACCTCCTGAAATGGCAGATTGAAGTTCCCAAAGCTATGAGCCTGAGGAACTCCATCACCAGCCCCGTAGCAAGGACCAGCAGCTCAGGCAGGGAAGCTGCTATGCAGTAGGGAGGTTGGTACATCAACTGCAATCTCACCTGATCCCTCAAGCCCAACTTCAAAAAAAAAAGATTTTTCTAATCACACACTTGTGGAGGATACCTCTGAAAGCCACCAGAGATTCTCTGATGACAACAGCCAGACCTCTTCCTGTCTCTGTAGTCTTAAGTTGGTGTCACACTCAATTACCAGCTGGGCACATTTCCAAGATAGGAACCTCACCATCTGCACCTAGCTAAGTCTCGGTAATATAAGTCAGATCCGCCTTCTCCACAAGAATCAGATCAGCACTACGGAACCTCCCACATCCATGTCCTTAACGGAATGGATGGACTCATTAAAAAAAGGCTGGAAAGATACAAAAAAAACTTTGACTGAAGCTGCTGAGAAATATAAAAAGCAAGTAGGTAAACATAGATCCCTCCAACCACCATTTGAAGTAGGGGACAAAGTGTTTTTGTCGACTAAATATCTCAAATTGAAACTCCCCAGTAGGAAATTGGGCCCTAAATTCTTAGGTTCATTCCCTATATCAAAAATAATCAATCCAGTCACAGTCCAATTAAGTCTTCCCTGGCTATTGGAGAAAATACACCCAGTGTTCCATAGTAGTTTACTGAAGCCAGCTGTAGGGTCAAATCCCAACAGCTCCCCCCAAAGCTTTAATTTTGACCCATCCCAACAGCTCCCCCCAAATCTTTGATCATACAGGGTGAGAGACATTATGAAATACCGTATTTTCCGGCGTATAAGATGACTTTTGAAACGAAAAAAAGGCAACCAAAAATCGGGGGTCGTCTTATATGCCCGGTCGTCTTATACGCCGGAAAATACAGCAGGAGTGAAGCTTGAGCGCTTTTACGCTTCCTCTTTGAGGGAGCCGAGAAATAAGTTTGCGGGCGCTTCCTCCAAGGCAAGGGAGAGATGCGAAGCGAACCAGTCAGCTCGATCCGGTAATGCAGCGGTTCACAAGGACATGGATCCCCCCTCACTCCCACTCGCCTTGAGCTTCTCTGGAGCTGCCGGCACGGAAGGGACGTCAAGGGAGGAGGCACCACGGAAAGCCGGGAGCTTCCGGCGTGGCTCTGTCTTGTTTGCCTCCTGCGAGAAGCGAGGGATAACAGAGGGCGGCTCTAAGCCGCTCACCCGCCCTGTGAAAGAGACGCTTCGCTCTTCTTTGACACCTTCGGGAGGTCGCCCGGCTTCTGCCTCTCTAGCTGCTATTCTCTCCTTCGGAACTCTAGTGGCGGCAGATCGGGCTGTTTTCTTTCGCGGAGTGGCGGCCGGAATTTTAAAAAACATGTCATTAATAGAAAGTTGTAGAGTTCATTTATAATGCTGACTGTATTGAATTGAATAAAAATGTATTTGCCTATACACTTAAGGAGAAGCATCTTAGTTTACAAATCCTTGCAGCTTAATTTTGAATACCCGTATTTTCCGGCGTATAAGACGACTTTTGAAAAAAAGTCAACTGAAAATCAGGGGTCGTCTTATACGCCCGGTCGTCTTATACGCCGGAAAATACGGTAAAGAAAATCCTTGATTCTAGATTGTACCAAGGGAGGTTACAATATTTGGTATACTGGAACGGTTGCCCTTTGTCAGTGGTTACATGGGTAAAAAGTTGGGATCTACGTGCAGATAGATTGGTTAACCAATTCCATAGCAAATTCCCTGACAAGCAGCTCCTTGGAGTGGGGAGAGGGAGTTAAGGGCATCGCATTAACCCCTGGTTACGTTTTGTTTATTATCTCTTTTAGAAGGTGAACTTCTCAAGGGGGGATGCCTATCAGCTTTGGAAGCCATATTCCATGCTGCCACATAGCCTAAGAAAGTGGGAGGGGGGGTGATTTCAATTGAGTAGTTCTAAGTAGACAAAATAAAATTATTTTCTTAGTTCAAGGTTATTAAGTGTGGTGCAGCAGAGAAAAAGGATCTTATACTGGGACAGATCATGATTGGTCCATGTGATGTGATGATGATAAAAAGGGGATGGATTATAGTTTGGGACATAATGGTAAGTCCAGGAAACTTTAGTTTCAAGATTCCACAGATGTGCCAGGTGCTATTCTAATAAAGATAGTTTTGAGATTATGCTTGTCTTGGAGTTACTGATTGGAATGGAGGTTTGCTGGAATACTGACACAAGCCTTATTACAGGCTGAACTGGCATTTAAAAGAAACAGCTTAAAACCCAGGTATCCACAGATTTGCTGACTAGCTAAATGAGTTGAATGCAAGGGCTGGAACATAAGATCAGTATTAAATATTGAGGATGTGTTCCCTACAAGGGGCATAACCCTTATCTCCTGCCATATTTCCCATTATCTGCCACCACCAAAATGCATTGCCTTACCTTGCCTTCCTCACCAGCCATACCATTCAACATCCTCAAAGCTTATTTATTGATCTGAAAGGGGAACCCCCTTCAACTAGTGAACAACCAGGGATAAGGTGAGCCCAACAGGTGCTCTAGCATTTATTCTCAGTGCCTTTAAGTCACTACAATTTCTTTACTGCAACAACAGAGATGTCACATCAAATACCTCCTCATTCCCCTATACATTCATCCTACATCCATATAACCCTCAAACAGCACACTCTCTGATCGGGGAATGGGATATTCACACACACACACACACACACACATACACACACACACACACACACACACACACCAGCTCTCACCCAGAGGAGAACGACAAACATAGTCAATCTGACTCTCCTCAATCTTCTCCACAACTCTATGTTCTCTTGTACAACTTCCCAAAGTCAGATCGTAAACAAAACCAGAGATCAGCTTCAAAGATAATCAGACCAGTAATCCAAAACATACTGCACTGCACCAAGCTCTACAGCAGGAGAGTTAAACTCAAGGCCCGTGGGGGTGCTTAGATCTGGCCCATGAAGTGGGCCTGGAAACAGCAAAGAACAGGCCCATGGTGCTTCTTCCAATGAAAACAGACTTCAGAGCAGCCTCCTGAGTTCCATTTTCACTGGCAGAGGGCTATCAAAACAAACCAAAAACAAAACAAAAGAGGAAATGTTTCCCCTTTTGCATTTAAGCAGGCAAGAAGGGACAGGAAAGGAGAAAGGGAAAGAGGGAAGACAGAGAAAAAGAAGGAAAGATGGGAGGAGAGCAAGGAAGAAAAATAAGGAAAGAGGGGAAGGAAGGAGAATAAAGAATGAAGAGGCAGGGAGAGAGGGAGGGAAGGAAGGAAGGAAGGAAGGAAGGAAGGAAGGAAGGAAGGAAGGAAGGAAGGAAGGAAGGAAGGAAGGAAGGAAGGAAGGAAGGAAGGAAGGAAGGAAGGAAGGAAGGAAGGAAGATTATAATGAGAGGGAGGGAGGGTATCAGGGAAGTCCAGCCTTAGCACTTGGCCACCACAGGTGCCTTGACACAAGTGACATCGAGCTGGCCACACCCATCCTGCCCATGCCCCACCCTGTCCTCCAAGTTAAAACACAACCCTGATGCCACCCTCAATGTAATCAAGTTTTACACCCCTTCTCTAGAATAGAATAGAATACTTTATTGGCCAAGTGTGATTGGACACACAAGGAATTTGTCTTGGTGCAAATACTCTCAGTATACCTAAAGAAAAGATACATTCGTTAAGAATCAAGAATCATAACAAACAACACTTAATGATAGTCAGGGTACATCAACAATGAAAGCATACTAGGAAACAGTAAATATAAATCGTAAGGATACAAGCAACAAAGTTACAGTCCCACAGTCACAAGTGGGAGGGGATGGGTGATAAGGAGTGATGAGAAGATTAACAGTAATAGTAGTGCAAACTCTGTAATAGTTGAACAGTGTTGAGGGAATTATTTGTTTAGCAGAGTGATGGCTTTTGGGAAAAAACTGTTCTTGTGTCTACCATGTTTCTCCAACAATATGCCCCCCCCCCAATAGGAAGACCCAGCATGTTTTATAGGCATAAAATGAAATTAAGCCCCTCCCCCCAAATTTAGGCCTATTTTAAAACATGCAAAATGGGGGGAAGGGCGGGGGGACTTGCCATTAGGAGTGCCTCGCCACCAGCCGCTCCTAACAGCTGCATTTGGAGCTGCCGCTTCTGTGTTTGGAGCACTGCCACCATTTGAAGCCCCGCCACCACATTGGGAATGTGTTTGGAGCGGTGGCAGTGCTCCAAATGGCAGCAGCGCTTCAAACGTGGAAGCGGCGGTGGTGCTCCAAACATGGAAACGGCAGCTCCAAACATGGTGGCGGTGCTCCAAATGGCGGCAGTGCCCCAAATGCAGAAGTGGCAGCTCCAAATGCGGTGGTGGCATGGACAAAAGGGAAAGCAACAGTGGTGGGCGCTGAAGGTCTCGGGTCTGCAGCAAAGGTGCTTGGCGGGAGTAGGGATCTCTCCATGCTCCACCACGATCACCTGTAAGGAGGGCTGGTGGTGAGGCATGACTGCCCACAGGCGCTCTAGGTGAGGATGTAAAGGGGGGGGGGAATTAAGTCACCCCCAAAATGATGGCCTAGCCATTTTTTCGGGGCTCAAAAAAAAATAAGACCTGGCCTTATTTTGTGAGAAACATGGCAGTTGTTCTGGTGTGCAGTGATCTATAATGTCATTTTGAGGGAAGGAGTTGAAACAGTTTATGTCCGGGATGTGAGGGATCTGTAAATATTTTCACAGCCCTCTAGAGCTTTACTGGCTGGGAAATTTTGGGAGTTGAAGTCCGCCAGGATTAAAGTTGCCAAAGTTGGAGATCACTGCTCTAGACCAATAAAAGTCCAAACTCTTAAAAGAGAATCAACCAAAAATCCAGCCAATAGCCCATTGTACTTCACAAAATAAGCATTACTGTGAGTAGGTCTGTCTGTGGGCCAGGGGGACCCAATAGTCCAGTAGCGTAAGTTTGGTAGTTTAAATATGAAGAAATATTAAAAAGATCTATTATGAGGCCCTCTGATGCAATAAGCTGATAACATGCAATTCCCCAGCTGAAACTTTTTCTTAGAATACTAAAAAAAGAAAATGTAGTGTTAGCATTGCTTAACTATTCTATACTCTTATGCACTTTGAAGTCAAAAGCAAATTAAAAGTTTCAGGCATAGAAATGCAAATGGGTTTAATTAAATTAGCTTGGAGTAATTCATAATTTGTGGTTAAAGAAGACTTTTTTTGCAGTTTCCTCCCTCCCTGCTATTCAGTGTGGTTCATGATTATACTATATATGAACTTATGCAATTCTGAACTTCTACTTGCAGAAACCAAATATCGTATACTCAGTAGCTATGCTGCCTTATGGCTATTTGTTAAGATTGCAACATTATTAACTTTTACTCCTAGTTGCTCATGAATGAAAGCTATGGCAATCTAATTGAGCTGCCTTGTTTTCTATTTTCTGGGTGTCAATCTTATTCTATTAAAACATATTGCACACATAAATCACAGCTTTATATAACAGAATTTTAAAATTATGAGTAAGAATATATTTCTGCCTGTAACATTACTTGTAAGACAAATTAATTAATGTATTTTAACAAATCATCAGCATTAATTACAGTTATAATAGACAATTTAATATCATCATAAAATAATAGTCACCCTCCCAAGAAAACATCCCACTGTCAAATAACAAATAACAACAACCATAAGTAAACAAGGAGATAGGAATATAGACCTATACATTATCAGATGCAGTCATTTTGCTAATGTCAGAAAAATTAAGTGGACCCAACACTGAAATGAGATTGAAAAATCACTATGGAAGAAAACAGTGTCAAATCATTCTGGACTATGGCCAAGAATTAAGATTTATTAGTTATACAAAACATTAATTCTGTAGAAGTTGGTTTACTCTTCAAGGAGTGTGGCGGCAAAGGGACATCAGAGCCACTGCAGAATAAAAAACACACATCAGGTCCAGAGGTTTGGCTCTAAAGTGAAAGGAGACCCATTTGAGAAGGACAAGATGAGATCAATAACTGTTTTCACTAAAGCTTGGACAAAGGCCAGGCAATTTGGCTGAAAGAGAAATCCTCTTTCTCTCTAAATATGAGTGTTGCTCAAGGAGCAGGAAGTTGCCTACTACTGACTTTAACTCTGAGAATGTATCATGCAGGAGGTTGTTGAGTATAAACAGTCCAGAGAAATGAATGATATTTTACTCTACAATGGTTAATTAGAATCTCACTGCTGGCTAACTAGAACTTTACTGTCCAGAGATATCCAAGTTCCAACTATTTGGCAATTCGAGGCCTGCAACCACCTTATTCCTTTTTCATGCCATTTAAGTTTACTAGGAATATAATAGCTATTTTATCTCACTATGTTTCCATGAACAGACCTCCAGATGACAAAGGGCAAACATTTATACAGAAGACAAAGAAGGTAGTGGGATCCACATGGGAATAAAAGGACATATAGAACTATGGTAGCTAAAGTATAGCCCACAGACTATACTTTATATGAAGAATAAGCCTGAAGGGAGTATTGCAATAGGAAAATTGATCATATAACTAGCATTAAAAGGAAAATTACATTGAAAGGAAAATAAACAGAAGTATAGACAGACATTGCAATGATATTAACAAAAGCTTCCAAATAATCATTGATAGTGTATAAGATAATTATTGTGGAGAGAGATGCTATGATCATTTTGCTATTCTTCAAGAAAAAGGATACAAATATGATGAATATGCTTAAATTATTGCTGATACACACCAAATGTCAAGACAGAAATAACATATTAGCAGATCTTAAAGATCTTCTCTTGGGAAAAGAAACAGTACAGAAGGAAGCTTGCATTCTGAACTCTTACATATTCTCGGTAGATGTTTCTTTTACACAATCCTATTATTATTTTCATTTCAACCTTGTTAACTTAATGTGCTTCCTTTAAATTCTCTTGAACTCCATTTGATAATTTGGACCATATATTTAATCAAACCTTAACACCACAAGAAATTGCTATTTTCACACTATGTAATGCAATTTACACTTCCTAATACATTCTAGATAGCACAAAAAGAGATATTCAGAGATTTTTAAAGCATAAACATAAGCTCCTAAGCAATTCTTAGGAGGTATCATAGTATTATTTACATTGCAAGAAACAGTTTAGCAGATTAAACTGTGAGGAAGGATTTTGATAAAGAAAGCAAAGTATTTATTTTCGTTCTTGAGATTAGCTAGCTAGCTAGATCATAATAGATAGACAGACAGACAGACAATATACAGATGACAAAAATCTGTACCATTAGAATATTACAAGGAACAAACATTTGTCTATTTGGCATTTCATTACCAATATTGCAAACAAGTTTAAAGAAAACACATGCTCAGAAAATCTTGTAAGTCTTTTTTTTAAAAAAAACCTTCAATTTGCAGAAACAGTAATAGATTAATTAATTTCTTAATCCTTCTTTCTGAGTATGTCAGACAAATTCAGAAAACAGTTTGTAAGAATATTTCAATATGCTTTTAATATGCAGTGTACTGTATCTTGGCTAAACTATCTTCTCTGCCTGCATCTTCATAGTTGATATACAGTAGTATATGCTTTGTACTGAAGCATGCATCTGTCAAAAGGGCAGCAATTGCTGCTGAAACCTACTGCCTCTGCATATTTTCTTCTGTGATCATTGTATGCATGGCATTTTGCAATTCTAGCAATCAAGCCTCTTCCAATATACTTAAAGTTTTGTCTTCCTGAATTGAGAAATGCAGCAAGTTGTGGAGTGTGATCACATATCAACATCTAGAAGTTCACAAATGCATAAATGCTCAAATTTGCTTCTATAATTAAAGTTTTCTTGATAATATTCAGAACTAGAAAGCAATCAGAAAATCTGTTTTGCCCATGTACATCCAGGACAGACTGTGAGCAATTAATCAAGAGGATGACCTGCTGAATATAGTCTTGGGAACAAGACACAGTGTATATAGTCACTTCTGTGTGGTTATTCAATAGTTCTTCAAAAATCTGTAAGTTATATTTTTCTAACTAGCTATCTCAGTTCTCAGATCTAATTGCCAAGGAAGCAAGAGAGAACTCAACCAGTGTATCCCATCTATTCTCTCTATTTCTTATTCTTCTGTACAAACTCTATCTAAAAAAATTACCAGTATAAATTCTGGAAAAGGATATCCTTATAGATGAACAGATGGTACATTGCACACATATCTATATTCACGTAGACTCATAAGAACTAGTAATGCATACCTGGAAACTCAAAGGAAAATCTGCTGTACAAAGGATTTAACTCTGTATTGTTGTTAATCTCCTAGAATTATTTACTTAAGTTGGGCAGCTGTATACATTTTCTAAACAAACAAAATATATAGAAATATTCTTCTTCAAGGATTCTGAAATTAAATTAAATTAAAACAAATAAATTAAAACAAATATTTTGTCACAAATTTCTAGAAATTCCTATGAATATTACACTCTACCTTGTCTTTGTTGTTGTTTATATATGGATAGCTTATATATGGATAGTCTTTGACTTATGACTGGTCACTTAGTAATCAGTTTTACTCAATTCTGAAATCTGCCCCTCCACAGAGCCACATGACCACATTTTGAGTGCTTGATAACCGGCCTGCATTTACAGCATCCCAAGGTTAAACAACCACAATTAACAACTTTTTTGCTGTGTTTACTTCTGGTATTCTACAAAAACAGCCCATAGAGAATAAAGAATTTGCTTAATGGCAGTGGCTTAAATTTGCTTTATGACTGCTGCAAAAAGGTCATAAAAATAGACCTTGTAACATGGTGGCCCACTTTACAACTGTCATAACTTGCAACTATGTAGATAGGCGGGCTCTATTACATCATAAGTCAAGAGCTACCTATAATGTCTATCTCAATAGTTCCATCTACATTCTTCTGTTTGTATTTCAAATATTTACCCAAGTAAAATGAAAAACCATATTAGATCAGAAAAAGGCCTATCCAATCTACCACCCAGGGATTAGCAATAACTGAAAGTGTTTTTCATTAAATTCCCCTGGAGCATGTCTAGCTCATCAATCCTATGGTTCATAATGCTCAGCACTGGAGATAAGTAGAGCACAGTATTGTTTTGGGGGGCTGTTGGAGTGTGTGTCTCCTTTGTCTTCACTTATATACTACATAACACAAGTTGTGTACCAATAAGTCTCTCTCCCACTTTTTTCCTAGAGTTTCCTTCTCCTATTGTTTTCCACAGCATGGCATTTCAGGGTATAATATCAAACTATCCTCTGCCTGGATTTCCTGAGCATTTGCCAGCTGCAGAAATGATTACCAGATCAACAGAAATACAGATGAATTCTTCAACAAAAGTAAAAACATATTATTTATAAATTAATTTTCAAGCATTAATATTTCTTGAGTAACTACAAATATTGGAAATCACAGTGCATTTTATTGGTTGCTCTTAATGCCATAAGAAACTAAAAATTCATTTTTTTAATCTACATATTTAAGCAACTCAGACTACATATCTCAAATGATTTTTAGAAGCAGATCCAATAACCTCTAAGGATCCATGCCAGAACAAGTAATTTGAGGATGAAGACCTATGGATGCTTGTAGTTTTCAAATGATATATTCAGGGAAGATCTCCTGCCCATCACCACCCCTCATCCAGCAACTCTTGGATTCATTTTCATTTTTTAATCTAAACATAATATTAATATTTACACTTAACAAGCTTTAAGTGGGCAATGCAAAGATTTTTGGATAAATGTTTCCAGGAAATGCTATATTAAAACAGATTATCCTTAGTTTCATTAGACTATCTAAATAAAGTACATGCTAAGTTTGAAGGAAAAAAAAATGTAACCTTTATTCCATCTCTCATTAGGTTCTTTTAAATTTATTGATTTGTCATTTCATTATTGATTTGTCATTTCACTAGCAACATGGACACTCCCAACAAAACACAACTGAAAATAGGTGAATTGAATTGATATGCTTTATTTGAAGTGGGTGTCATTTTTAAATCTTGACTTTACTATACGTTATCCCATGTTGTTCAATTTCAACTACCAAATTACCCTAATATCAATATAACTTCATATTTCAATGTTGAATCATATACATGCTAGTTAACACAGGAGGCTAAAGTCTTTCAGTAACCAAAACGATTGATGTTTGTTTTAAACACTAAGAGTAGTGTGCCAAAAATACTAAATTAAGTACTCTCAATGTTATAAAAGATACAGTTGATGCAAATAGTTTCGGATTTGAAACAAAGCAATGTATAAAGGAAGTGCCAATTTACAGGGAATCCCTTCTTCAATCCCCACTCTTACAAAAGTCTAATTAAGATCCATTTGTCCCAAGGAAACTTCACTTTACATATATCAGTACTGAGAGCCAGTTTGGTCTAGTGGCTAAAGCACTAGGCTCAGAAAGTGAAAGACCATGAGTTCTAATCTTGCCTTAGTCATGAAAGCCAGGAGGTGACCTTGAGCCAGTCACTTTCTCTCAGCCTAACTCACTTCACAAGGTTGTTGTTGTGGAGGACGATAGGAGGAAGAAAGGAGTATAAGATATGTTCATTGCCCTGAATTGTTTAGAAAAATAATTAAGGCAGAAAATAAATAAATAAATGCTATGCTGCATGTCCTACAGTTAAGTACTTAAAGCAACAACAGTACTTATTGAACTAGTTCTGCAAACACATCCAGATATAAAACTATTAACAAGATTTATTGGCTGCAACCAACATAGTTCTAAACCATGGTTTATGAAATTTAAGAAAAGGATGACTTTTCTTACATCAGCTTCAGACAAAAGTGAAAATTCTTTTATATTTTCAATTTAGCCCATCCCTTTTGATTTGTAAAACAACTTTTACCAAACCTTCACCTGTCTTTCTTTGTATGTATTCATTTTATGTTCTATACTCTCTTAGCAACACTGATTAGTAGATCTGATTGTTCTGTTTGCTGTTTCTAACAAATGAAGGCTATGCTTAATTATAAACCTGTGAATTGACATTTATATAGACTTATCAGTCACGCATATCAATCCTAGTTGCATAGGAACATAGTTCTTTTCAACAGAATAACTTTGTATACATCTACTTCACAAAAGCCTACTTTGAATGGCTCTAAGTCTAAGCTAAATGGATCCCGGCCCCTTGTAACATATGCAACATATGTTTTCAGAATAGGATACAATTATCCATAAATTGCTGGCTTCCCCCAGAATTTTGTGCACCATCTATTTCATTATTTCCAAAAGTCTTTTCCAACAGCAAAAATGCTGTACTATTCGGACTCGGACCGTCCTCCCAGAGAAGCCCTGAAGGTCATATAACTGCTGGCAATGAATGTACCCATTCAGCAAAAGAAAGCTGTATTCTTTCTGCCTCTAGCTCTTTTCCACTGTTAAGGTCTCCTAAAGTTTGCATGTCTAGCCAGCAGGTCAAATTTCTGAATCTGCCTGGTGATCTCCAAACTTGTTGAGATCAACCCCATGCTTCTAAAAAGTACTTTTCCCAATATATTATGAAATATTGCCTTTACAGTAAGTGACAGTGAAAAAGTGTCTATCGATCAGGTTGCTTTTTAAAAAATTTAAATGCATGTTTACAGAAATCAGTATTTTGAAATCCTTCTCTGGTACAACAATTACACAGATTTGTTTCTTATATTAGTAGTCATTTACTGTTGCATATAATCATGCAAATTCTCTCATCAGAACAATCCTTCAACAAGATGACATCATCACAATTATCCCAAATGAGAATGGGTACGATCAAATTCTAAATGGCCTATATAAAAGAACACAAAACTTTATATCTTCATGTAGAGTTGATAATTATGTAATCTCTAACTGCAATCAAATATCCCATTGAAAGTACATTTACATACAGAAGTATTTTTCTGTCAGGTCATCTAATCAATTGATAATGATTAAAGCTAAGGATTAACACATAGTAAGTATGCATAGTAAGTATAGTATTCTGCTATAGCCATAATTTATGCTACTAAGCAGAAATATAGATGGATTTGCTTCTGAGTAAATACACTAAAACTCCAGAAGAAAAATCTGAATTCCTATATCTAATACCGATTGTAATGAAAGATTCCTGCACCAGAAAAGATTCAACTTGCTTTTCCCTCCCCTCCCTTCCAGCTCTCCCCCAGAGCTTTCAGCAGTACAGAAGTCTGAACAATAGAGCAGATTGAAAGGTACAAAACAATGGCTAAGGTAGCATGGAACAGTGACTAATTCCCTCAGAGGCTGAAGAGGCCCTGAGATCAGCCAGTACGGTTACAATCTGATGACAACCTAAACCCACACTGCACAATCTGCAGGGAAGCTTCCTTAATCCCAGTTCACAGTGCATCATAGGAAAAGAACAAGAGAAACACAATGCACTGTTGACAGGATTTATCTCCACTTGTCCTAAATATGAAATGTTACCTTCTTATAAACCATCATCTTGGTTTCTTGTATTTTAACTTCTGAAACCCAACATTTTTCCCCACCTAAACCTGACCGTTTTTCCCATCAGTTAACACAATATAGAAAGATCAGAGAAATTTGTCTGCAACTATCCATCTTTCTTTCCTAAAAATGTCCTCTGTTCAATTACACCTCTGAATTCTGTCTAGAAGAAAGCTGGTAGGTCAGAAGGTGATTCATAAGCCACAGAAAAGAATTATTGAACCCACCAAAGACTACTGCACCAGTTTTTAGAGTAAAATCAGTATCTCATCTCCAGTAATCTGCTATGCAACTGGTAACTTTCAAAGTCATATTTATATGTGCAAAATGGAGCTGTAGGGTGAAACTCAACAGCTTGCAAACCGAACTCTACTTGCCTTCCTTTTTAAGTAACACTTTTGCCTTTTTAAGAAACCCTTTCCATCATACAGAGTACAGACTTTGGAATTTTCTCAACCCAGCTCGTACTTTTCATTCTGAGCAGACATTAGCATACATAAACTAAGCAAAATTAAGCAGCAACTGCCATTACTATAATTTGTATAAAATATATATTGACGGCACAAAGCATTTCCCCCCCTCAGGACTCTGATGTGATGTTTTTCAATCCACCTATCACATCTTAAAATTGCAGTTGTGGCAAGATCTCAAATTATGCGGAAGATATATTAACACTTCTGTACACCTTACTGATCCCAAAATATAGGATCTTTCTGTTTCACAACTTTTCCAATTAAACAATCCAATTCCATTGCTTCTGTTTGAATGACACCGAATAAATGTTGCAGATCCCACACAAGTCTCCTTGCTTGAATTCCTTCGTTTCATTGCTTACATGTGGAAGACCCAAAATGGCACATGAGCCAAGACAGCAGGAGATACCAAAGAAAGTAGCTAGGAAAACACTGGGATTAAAGTGCTGTGTGAAGGCAACAACACTGGGAGACACCATCT
Source organism: Bungarus multicinctus (assembly GCA_023653725.1). Classification (NCBI taxonomy): domain Eukaryota; kingdom Metazoa; phylum Chordata; class Lepidosauria; order Squamata; family Elapidae; genus Bungarus; species Bungarus multicinctus. Next base: position 44,640,182 of record CM042848.1, read on the forward strand.
ATCTATTTATCATCTATCTATTGCAAGAGAGCCTAAATGGGTCCCAAACTCATTTAGCTCATTCTTGTCAGCAATTCCTTGTCATTCTGGACAATCTTCTTTCAATTCCTATTCCACTGCTGTTCTACAGCCAGTCCCCTCGTGAAAAGAAATTATGACACAAAATGCAGCTTGTAGAGAAAGCTTATTCAGATATGGAATGAAAAAAAAAAAAAGGGGGGGGGCGTGTTAATGAAAGATAAAAGCAAAGAGGAAAGGGTATCCCAAACAGGCACTCTTTGCATGATTATTAAAGAAGTGATATTTCTACCACTTAGTTCTGGCTGGTGTTGAGCAATTTCAGTTTACATATTGATCCAGTATTTGCATTCCATCTGTAAAGAACTATTTGTTATTTAGGATCTTGCCAGGTGGAAACGACCAGGTAGTCACAGGGCAGGAAAGAAGGGATTTGACAAACCATCAACAGCCCCAATGGCCTTAAGAATGCTTTTGCCCTCTGCTATAGAGTGAGCGTCGTCACCAGAATGCCCCCTCCTCTACCTAACTGCCTCCTAATTAGAACGATCCCGTTGAATAGAAGCGTGAGGTTGGTTCAAGGCGGCTTACAACACTCCGTCACGCAAATCCACGCGCAAGACGAGGAAAAAAAAAGTTAGCGGCGCTTCTGCAAGAAACTGAGACAACTCAACAGCCAGAAGGTGATCGCTCATCCGGCTCTTATAGAAGACAACCCGCTCTCCCCGCTAAACTTCCACTTGCCTGGGCATTAGATGCCTTTCCCCGCGGAGCGCACATCCCACCCGCCCTGAATAAGTCTGTCCAGGTACCATCACCACCATCACCAGCACCGTCAAGTAAGTCCCCGCCGGGACGCAAAACTTCTTCACTGGTTACTACTCACTTGTGTCTTCTTCATAAGGAAAGAGAGCGCTGCAATCCAGCTCCAACAGTGGTGTGCAAACTCCTTTTAGCTGATCTGTAGTTCCAGCATGTTGCAAAGGCAGCTAGACCACGCATTGAGGCTTGCCTAGCGCCCTCTATGGCTTTGCCGTGCCCTGGCCTTCCCTTCGCCCCCAGGCACGCGGGCGGCGCTCCCGCTGTTCTGTTCGGCACCGGCTCCAAGTCCTTCGGAGGAAAGCAGAGGCGGGAAGTGCAGCTCAAGCCGGCACCCGATCACTTCTTTTATAGCTTTAAGCTGCCTTCCGCAGCGGCAGCAACCGCCCCGAGAGGACACGCCTTCTGTGTGAGTCCTTGTCAGGGGACGGGGAGAGTGGAGTGGTGGAGGCGCCCGAGGAAAGGAACAGAACGGAATCAAGCAGGACCAGGCCGACAATTGCAGTATATAAACGCTGACAGGGAGAGCGAAAGAAAGAATCCCAGCCTTTTTCCACTGCCTGGGTTGAACTGCTAGCCACACACCACTGAGTAGGCAGAAAACTATGCCGCATGCAGTTTGTTGTCCCCACCCTCTCTGCCCCTGATCACTTGAGTCACCTGACCTTCCTGCAAGTATTTTACACACCTTAAGGCAAACTTTGGACACTGTCCAAATCAAAATGCAAATTCAACACTGGTATAGCAAAGGACGCCTTAAAGTGTGTCATCTATAGATGGATGATGAGATGAAGGCAACATCACAAGGAAGTCTTAGAAGAAAGATTTATCGGGGCAGAGTTCTGTCGCAGTTTTAGAAAGGTGGGGAAAAGCTCCCAATGTATCTAGCTAATCTTGGAAGCTAAGCAAAGTTTCCCCTGTTGTATTGGGATGGAGTCTTACTTAGGAATTTCAGGAATGTTGGCTGTATTAGGACACTGAAAAATGTCCAAGAAGAAAGAAGTGGCAAATGATACATCAAGAAAATGTGGGATGGGTTCATGAAGTCACTGGCACTTGAGATGGACTTGAGGAAGATTTTACTTCATTTTATTATGGAAATAAATGTAGCTAGCAATAGAATGGATTTGAAATTCTATTGCCATTGTCTTGGCTTCTTTGTTGTAGTAGAAACATTCTTGATCCTTTTGGAACAGCTCAATGCTATATTCTTGTTTTTCTAATTAAAGATCTAACAGAAGTTTCATAACCCAAATGGGTAATTTATCCCTCTGAAGACTATGCTAGTTGAATTGCCTGAGAGACAATGTGAATGGAGCTCTTCCATCAGGGAATATATATCCAAAGAGGATAGAGCCATTTGAGTGCATATATAGGAATATCACATGAGACTAAAGGCAATTCTTGACTTACAACCATTCACTTAACCACTGTTCAAAGTAATTACAACCCAGTTCCAAAATATCAAACAGCAACCCCCAGTTGACCACATGTCAAACACTTGACAACTGGACTGCATTTTCAGCCATTTGCAATGATCTGCCAGTCACATGGCATGCTTACAATGATATTGCCAAAAACTGGCATTTTCTTACAGCCCGTGGCAAACCATTGGTTTGCTTAACTACTGTGACATTTACTTAATGACCTGCAAGAAAGGTCATAAAATAGGATCAGTCATATAGGTGATATGATTTGCTACTATGACAATGATAATCCAATATGGTCACAAGTCAAGGACTATCTGTATATGCATCATTGATCAATTTAGTCATTGCATGCATAATGGGCCCATCCACCTACCTCCCACTTATGGTTAGCTCTATCGTTTTACTTCAGACATATTAATCGATGGAAGCTTAACTCCTATTGCTTCCTCCCCTATTGTGCCCTGTTTAGGCTGCTCATCCCCAGGAAATGTTGCCGAACTGTCAGCTATTACTTTGGCAGCATTCTCTCTGGCCTCCTCCCTCACACCAACCTCATGGGCTCTGTATCACCCTGGGGTCCCCAGCCCGAGAGTGGCAAAACCATGTCTTCAGAGCCTTTCAAAAGAATATTAAGGTGAAGATCAAACTTATCTTTATGGGAATGATGTTCTACTGGGAGGGAACCAACATGGAGAAGGCCCTTCTTCGATTTCAGTGATTCACTCAAGTCACCAGGAAAAAACATGAACGTAAATTCTGTATTATCATAAAACTGATAATTCTTTTCAGCATAGTTCCAAACTGGTGATGCTGATGCTGTTCCTAGGACCTCTTTTTGTTTTCATTGAGGCCACTTTTCTTTAACTTTCTTATTTCTCCCTAACTTCTCTTTCTATATGAAGAGATATTCAGAAATGAAGCACAGTGAAGCTTCCTAAGTGAAGCACATTATTTCAATACCGCAAATGATGTTTCTTATACCAATAAGATTCCTTAATGTTTGTTTACTAGATAAAATGAATGAATGTTAGATAAACATTTTGTCATTTATCAGACACAATTTGATTGTCAAACTTACTGCAATCGCAATTTCACATATTGATGGAAGCTGCATTGTTGCCTCCCTTTTTTAATCTTCCTTGTTAAAAGTATAATAGTCCTGGGAAAATGCAGCAAGATCTTGATTTTTTAAGGACATTTTTTTCTTTATCACTGGTATACTGTATGAGCTTTCCTTCATCTACTCAGGACTTAGAGAACAGCAATTGTGTAAAGAGCCAAATCGCACAGAATGAAAGAAACGGAGACCCACAAGATTAAACAATGACCGGGCAAATTGGTGGCATGAAAAATGTTATGAGCTGGTGATGGGAAAAACAAAACCTTAATTGAGATAGGAAGTGAGCTTTAAGAAATAAAAGTCACAGAAATAAGTATCTCAACAATCTAACTTTCCATTCTCACAAACCAAATACAGAAAAACCAGTTAATATACAGTAATAGATCAATATCTATGGAATTTTTTAAAAAGTTTTTTTTTTAAAAAAGTCAGTTCCCAATATTAGTTGAGTCACTATCTAATGAACTGGCTAGCTGCACTTACTTACTGGTAAAGGAAATATATAGTCATAGTTCCAAAGAACAAGAATTTGAATGAGTATAGCTACCGTGTTTCTCATAAAATAAGGCCAGGTCTTATTTTTTTTTGAGCTCTGAAAAAATGGCTAGGACTTCTTTTCGGGGGTGATTTAATTTCCTCCCCCACACGCACCCCCACCTAGAGAAACCCATGTGCACTTACCTCTCCAAGAGGCCGCCACTGGAAGCTCCCCAAAGGCAGAGTCACCAGCCGCTTCTATCGGTCGATAGAAGTGGCATTGGGGCGAGCATCTGTGCGCACTCCCCTCCCCATGAAGCCATTTCTATCGGCCAATGGAAGCTTCCCAAAGGCAGAGTCACCAGCTGCTTCCATTGGCTGGTAGAAGTGGCTGGTGACTCTGCTTTTGGGGAGCTTCCATCAGCCAATATAAACAGCTTCGTGGCGAGGGGAGTGCACATGGGAGAGTGGCTGCAAACTTTTCTTAGCAGAAAGGAAGCAAGCTGAGATTCTCTTTCTCTCTCTCTCTCTCTCACACACACACAAACACCACCCCTGCTAGCCATCATCCCTGCACCAGGTCAGCCAAGCCCTTCTGGAAGGGAAGGTCTCAGCCTCTGCGTGGTTCCCACCGCCACCCTCCCCTCCCCAGGCCAGACCTTTTCCAGGCACCCTGCCAAAGTCCCGGGGCAGCCAACCTCCCTTTACCTGCTGCCCCTCTGGTTTGGGAAGCGGGGGGGCACCCAGGAGGGAAGAGGAGGCAGCAGACCTCGGCTAGCCTTAAAACGGAGAGTGAGCAGGCTCCCAAAAAGAGACGTGGGAGCAGTCCTCATGGGAATGCGGCAGGGAAATGGGATGAGTATGAAAGGGTCACCGTGGCACAGGACGGAGCTGGACTGAAGAAGGGCCGTGGCGAAGCTAAACATCCTCCTCTCCTCAACTCCATTCTATTGCTCCAGTAAGGGCTGAATATTTGCAGGGGCTGGTTGGAAAGGCCTAATTTTAGTATGAACTTTGAGTCATGGGGGCGAGTCGAACGGTGAAGGTACTCTGGGGAAATCTGATAACTTCAGCGATGCCTCCTTCTCTCTCTCTCTCTCTCTCTCTCTGAGCACCTGAAAGAGTGCCTGTCATTAACCAATTAACCAATGTCAGCCTCGGAATCCCTTATTTCGGCATAATTCGGGATGAGAGAGGAGCCGTAAAACCAGGGACCTGGCGACGAGATGCAGGTTCTTTTTTTTTGATTGAGTCCAATCATGAGACATTTCTGGACTTCATTGGACATCTGAGGTATTCAGAAGAACTTTTGAAAAACTTGCGGGTCTAACTTTGAGAAGCAATGAGTTCGGTTCTCTCCAATGGTGGAGGTTAGGGATGGTCTTTGGAGACCTCCCCTCTCCTTTAGCTGAGGCAGACCTGGGTGATTTTCGGCCAAAAGCTGCCCCAGAGAGATTGATCAGAGAATGGGCAGGAAAGCAAAACAAGAACACATTTAGGCTAAGGCCTTTTCTCTCATTCCTTCCATCACAATCTCACAATTTTTATCCAGATACACATGTCCTTTCTCTTCTGCCCCACTTGTAGATTCAAAGACAACTAATGCACACTCCCCTCGCCACAAAGCCGTTTCTATCAGCGAATGGAAGCTCCCCAAAGGCAGAGTCACCAACCACTTCTACCAGCTAATAGAAGCAGCTGGTGACTCTACCTTTGGGGAGCTTTCATGAGTCGATAGAAACGGCCTCATGACGAGAGGAGTGCGCATGGACACTCGCCCCGAGGCCACTTTTACCAGCCGATAGAAGAGGCTGGTGACTCTGCCTTCAGGGAGCTTCTATCGGTCGATGTTCTATCAGTAGTAGATTGGGATATTCTAGCCTAGGCTACCTGCAGGGTGCTCGTAAAGGCAAGTTTTCTCCCCCCTGCCCTTCCCCCCATTTCTCTTCACCTCATGTAGTTCTAACAAACAATGTGAGAAATGGCAGGGAAACGCATGGTTTAAATAGGCCTAAATTTTGGGGGCGGGGCTTAATTTCACCTCATGCTTAGAAATCATGCTGGACCTTCCTATTGGTGGAGGCCATATTGTTGGATAAACACAGTACTTTTATAGTCAGAAATGAATATTTTAGCACAGTTTCAGAGTGATAAGTGATCAACATAGCTATTTCCAAAACATAATTGCAGATAGAATTTACTTCTTTTGTTTATTTGTATTTGTGTATGTGCATTTGTGCCATTTGGGAATCACAATGAAGAGAAACATCACTGAATGTTTACCCCAATGGCAAGAACCATTCTCTCTTACTTCTTGATGTCATGTCCAGCTCCATGATGTGGGCATGCCTTAAAAAATAACTACTTGGCTAAAGTTATTTGCATATCTAAAATTCCAGGATTATTAATTTTATTAGGGGCAATATCATTTATGCCTACACACAGTTTCTATCCTCTCTAACTTTAGCTGAAGTTCTTTTATTTTTGAAAAGTTTGATGCAAATGGGTAAAAGACATTTAACAAAAGAAAACACACCCTAATTTTTGGAGAACTAAAGCTATAAATACTGCCATAATGAGAGGCTACATTTAGTAAGTATGTGCATCTGTACATGTGTGTTTCCATGAATACCTTCTGCACACATAATTTATTAGATAACGCAAACAAAATATGTAATGGAATTTTTATCTGCATTTTTCTGTAAAATTTATATTTACCTGATTGCCATCTGGAAGTATGACTCTGTTTTGAAATATGACTATAAATTCCTGACTGTGGGCAAGTTTAATCTTGAACCAAACATTAGCATATTCAACACGACCCCAATTTCCTAAATTATTAAGCAATATTTAATTATATTTTTTCACAGAAAGAATGAATCTATTGTTTATCTAGTATCATTATCTATAGATAGCTGGTACTAATAATCCTTCAGCCATGGAATCAATCTTGTTAGTACCGCATAGATTTTTATGTAACATATTTATCTGAGACTAACAGTTGTGGATCATGGTGCTGCATTCTTGAATCATTACCTAATGACTTCTAGATCTAGTATTAGCCAAAAGAATATTAAATGTGAACAATCCAATGGATATCCATATGATAATCATATACTGTACTAAAGTTGTTCAAAAAGAATAAATCTTCACAAAAACATGATGCGAATTTTGATAGAAATTAGTGAACTTGCAAACATGGACAACTATAAACATATCCATGATGCTTTGCCTTTGGAGAATATGTAGCAATAAGCATGGTGCATATTCTCATACTCCATCTCTCAAGGGTTTGCGGAAGACCCAAAATCTGGTCTGCATATTCCTCCCTGGAATATAGTGGCATTGCATTAAACAAATAATTCCCTCAACACTGTTCAACTATTTACAAAGTGTACACTACTATTACTGTTAATCTTCTCATCACTCCTTATCACCCATCCCCTCCCACTTGTGACTATACCTTTGTTGCTTGTATCCTCTGTTTCCTAGAATGATTTGATGTTGATTGTACCCTATGACTATCATTAAGTGTTGTACATTATGATTCTTGATTCTTAACGAATGTTCCTTCTTTATGTATACTGAGAGTATTTACACCAAGACAAATTCCTTGTGTGTCCAATCACACTTGGCCAATAAAGTATTCTATTCTATTCTATTCTATTCTATTCTATTCTATTCTATTCAAATTGTGTTCGGTATCACCTTTTGAATGCTTTCAATCAGAAATTTACAAACCGCCTTCCGGCCATATGAGATAAATCCCTGTAGCTTAGTCATTCATTCTTGCTACTTTTCCATACGTATGGAGAACAGTAATACTTTTATTGAGCAGAGCAGAGATTTTATCTTCACTCATTGAAAGGTATAAATCATAGAATATTTATTCTAATGTTTCTCTTGTTATAACACCTATATTACTAGCCATAAACATTTCTGTTTCGAATGAAGGCAAATATACAAGTTCCAGGATAATGTTACAGGATCCAATCTAAATCAGTCACTGGGGACCAGAAGTGGATAATGGGCTCCAGCACGAGTCTGAAAGCTTGGAAAACTAAACTTCTGGTCCTGGTGACTGACCCAGATTGGATCCTGCAGTATATCTGTTTGTTTAGTTTACAATTATACAGCATAATTCTATACAATAAACAAAAAAGCAAAATTGATACTGTTCAAATTGTAAAATAGTGAATAGCCTCTTAATATGAATTCATCAGATTCAGTTTAAATCTCAAGTTTGAAAAATTGACTAACTTCTCTTCAACCTTTATGATGAAGGTTAAAGTATATTTTAGCATATACTGTATTGTATACTATTTATATATCCATACTGTAGATATTTTCAGTTATTACAATATGTGCTATAAATATATAGTGTACTGTATGTGTGGAGCTGGATGACTGAAGCTACATAAAGGCATTCATAACAAATAAAATAAAATTTTAATTAGAAAGAGCCTTAACATTGTTTAATATTTTTATGTTTTCATAATATTTTACACCCTTTTATCATTTTTTTTCTTGGATACTAGCATTCTTAGTATTTTCTTCAATTCTACTCTGACATCACTATCATTCCAATACAAATCTCTAATCTTCTTTTTTAACTATTTATATTTGTATACATGTATTTTAGTTGGCTGTTCACCGCCCTGAGTCCTTCGGGAGAAGGGCGGTATATAAAACCTAGAATAAATAAATAAATAAATAAATAAAATGCTTCTTCCAGCATTCTCCCATCTAAGATTTATTTCAAACCATTTCAACATTTTTATTTTTAGTTCCATTTAATCTGCTGGATGCTTGTTGTTTAGTGCTTGAAAATAAAACATAAAATTGTTTTTAATTACAGTACATCCGAATCATATTTTTAGTTACACCTAAATCAGGCTGCATTTTCTCTCCTTTACATTTGAACTGTCTTTCGTTGATCTGTTTACAGTCTGCATTTTTTTTTTCTGAACACATAATACATAGAATACATTTCTCTCATTCTCATTTTTTCTAGTAATCATTCTTTGTATGCATTCATTCTTATTTTCTTCATCATCATCCTTCCATAAAGCCTTTTTAATCACAATTCCCATACTGTAAGTGTAATTCCACAAAAGCATGCTCTGTAACATTCATTTCACCCTCTTCCTCTTTCTTTATATTCACTTTTCATTCAGTTTATTGGGAGAATAAACTCCCTTCTAATTTTTTTTTCAGGCAAAATTCAAGTTTTTTTGCAAGAAATTTTACTTTCAATATATTTTCTGTCACTTATTTCCTCCCCCCGCCCCCCCAATGTTCATTTTCCTCAAGGTCCACTTTTGAAATTATTCCAAAAATAGTATTCCCTCATTTAGAAACTCTTATCATGCTTGTAATATTCATTCTAAATTTATCAGTCTAAATTTACAGTAATTTTTGCCATGTATATGCATAAATATACTTATGTTTAAATATTCATCATCTTTAATTCACAATTGACATTTCTGAACAGATACTGACCACTTACCAGTCTCATTCATTCTTCAGTCTCTGAATGTCATGATTACTTTTTGTGTATCCCTATATTTGATTCCAATTTATGTCACCTCACAAATTCATTTCCCCCTCAAATCACATTATTTCAAAATGTGACCCAGATCCCCTCTTGAACTCCTTTCTAGTCCTCCCATCATCAGCATTCACTGGAGTATAACATGCAACTGTCACCAATGTGTTTCCTGCCTTCATGCAAATCTATCTAGATGACATCAATTTATACTTTCTGACATACCAATATATTGTCTTTTTCATTCATACCTAAATCAAAGGGTTCATTTCCCTGCATCTCAATTCTCTTCCTCAAACTCTTGACTACTTTCGTTCATACCTCTTACAAACTTCCCCTCTGGGTTAATTTCACAGATGTACATCATTGCTATTTTTAATTCATTCACTTCTTTTATCATTTATTTCTCTTACAGTTCAAGTTGCAATTATCCATTTGTCATGATTACTAAAATAGGCCTGTACCACTCATTATGTGGCCCATTGGTGTTTCATTATACGTACAACCAATCACAGTGTTACTCTCAGTATGTTTACACATACTGCTTGCCTTCAGAACAGCTTGCCTTCAGAAGTTGTGGATGCAGTTTCACTGGAGGCTTTTAAGAAGAGACTGTCTGTAATGGCATAGGGCCATGATGGCGAACCTATGGCACGCGTGCCACAGGAGGCATGCAGAGCCATTTGTGCCGGCAAGCTAAATGCAGGCAAACTTACCTCACTGTGCATGCGCGTGCCTCACAGCTGATTTTCTGTGGGTTTGAGGCCTTTTTTGGCCTCCCAGAGGCTTGAGGAAGGCTTCTGAAGGCTTTTCAGGAAGAAAACTAGGCACATTTTGTCACTTCCTGTTTTTCCGGAAATATAGGAACTGACAAAACGGGTATAGTTTTCATCCTGAAAAGCCTGCAGAAGCCTTCCTCAAGCCTCTGGGAGGTCAAAAAAGCTGAAAATCAGCTGTGAGGCACAATGCAGGTAAGGGGATGGTGATGGGGATTGCGTGTGCATGCGTAGGGAGCATGGGGGACATGCATTGCCTTCTGGGTGCTGGCACGTGAGCGCACAAGCGCGTGCACAATTTTTGGCACGGGAGCCCAAAAAGGTTAGCCACCACTGGCATATGGCCTCCTGCTGGTACAGCGAGGTTGGACTAGAAGACCTCCAAGGTCCCTTCCAATTCTGTCATTATGTTAGACTATTCTGTGCAAGCTGGACCATTAATCTAGAGACTATTTTGTATGACAAAATGCTGTTGTGTGGTTAAATATCCTGTCTGCCTGCTCTGATACTATTAATCAAGATACTAGCTGCCATTTTTTTATCTTATGATTCTTTAAGTTTAAATATAAATGTAATATTTGGGAAATTTATTTATTCAGAGAATCTGCAGATTGAAAATACCATCTTCTTTAGATTACAGGTTCTTAACATGAACATGAGTGGAACTAGTTAAACTGATACACTCATTTTCAATCACACACTTTTGAAACAGAGATTTAGAAAATCTTTAGAAATTTCCATTTTTATTCTCCTTCATAGCACCTATCTTGGGAGTAAAAATGATAAAGCTAATACTAATGCAATGCAATGCAGAATAGTGCAAGCATTTTAAAAATATTCTTAAACTCTGTATATTTACAATTTTAAGGCAATAAGCAAGCCTAAACTTGCACATATAGAAAATAGAATCTTCTTGTATTTCTCAGCCTAACAAACCAAATCAAGTAAATATTGTTTGACAAATTGCTTGAAGGCATGCTTGGACAAAAGCTAGAGACCTGGGAACTGTGAAGAGTTTATAGTCCACCCTGCCAATTTTGAAGAGAATAGGGACTCTTTCCTAGCAGGTGGCTGATAATCAACCTACTCAACTTTAACTATGGAATAATCTAATCTAGCAGCAAAAATCATCCAAGATCTGAAACAGTATGGATAGTCAATATCATGCCAACTTGCTTTCGGTCTAGAAGAAACCCTCAAAGAATTTAACCATTAGTATGGGACTTAGACAATCAAGTAGACAGAACAAAACTTTCCCATGTGTCATACTGACAAATTGCTCTCTGCCCATGGAGACTCTGATCATTCCTATGTATTTCTGTATCCCTTACATAGAAAGTTCTTCTCCCTAGTTTGGATCATTCTCCCTACTAGGGTAACAACTGCCTGATATGTCAATCTTCCATTTGAATGGAATGAATACATGAATATATATCTGCTCAGATATACAGATAGAGTCTTTTTCACATATCCTTTTAAAGTGCCCACTAATTGCATTGGTAACTGGAGTTAATATACCTGCTGTTGAGACTGATGCACTCCATTCATGATAAAGAGATTGAAGTATTCTTACTGAATTATCAATAAACAGGTGTTTCAAAAATTTGTACATTGCATGAATTGTTAACTTTATAGGGTTTCTTTCTTATATATGTGTATGTACTGTTATATATGCAAGTGTGCTGTATGTTTAGATTCTATGATTTGGTCAAATGATAGATAGACAGATAGACAGACAGATAGATAGGCAGGCAGGCAGGCAGGCAGGCAGGCAGGCAGGCATTGGTTACAGTGAGAAGGGGGACTCAAATGAGACTCTAACCTTGTGTATCACTGAGTTTTTAAAAAGGCTCTGCTGATGTCCCTTTTTATAATCAATATTTTATCATAACATTACTATAATTCTCTTTATTTGACATTATAAATACAACAGTATTTGTTACAACAGTAAATGTTTTCTCATAGTAGATTTTTGATAATTAATATACTATTGTGGCCTGGAGGGCTGATAAGGATTAGGATCACATTTTGTAAAAAAGAATAGTTGACCTTTATCCTGGCAGTGAAAGTAATCCCATCTTTAAAAAAATAAATAAAACCCTGCTATTTGAAGACAAACTACCATTGGCATCAACAGAACCTTCCTTCTTGAAATTAAAATGTTCCTCCAAGGGGGAAGGGACAATTTCTCAGAGCAAAGCTCATGGAAGAACACATTTTAAAAAATTTCTCTATTTATCACTACTACTCTCCTATTTTTCCCTGGTTGTAAATAAAATACTTCAAGACATGCAAAAATTATTTATTTGTCTAGGAGCATTTATAAACTACCCCAATGTAATAGTGTGCAGTGTACAAAACCAACATGAAAAATCAAAACCCAGAATCAGGTCCCAAAAGCATGTTAGTTTTAGATGCATTCCTGAGGAAGAAGATGGTGGGAAGCAATTATACCTCTGGGAGGAATAGTTTCAGACCAGAAGAAATGGAGTCATTATTCATTTGGATTCTGACAAATCTTTAAATCAACAATTCTTTAACCTTTGCTTCTAGAATAAGTAATCCCTTTACTTTGCCTTCAGTATCATATTGTCTTTCACCCTTCTTTGCTTTCTCTCTATATGAACATAATCATATTGTGCATATCAAAAATGTACTAATTATTTCTGAAGCATCCCCTGGATTTTATCAGTTTCAGTACTGACTTATCTATTTAATCCATTTTATCTATTTGGAATGTTATTTGAAAAGCATGATTTCTTTCTTTGTTAGTTTTTCCCATTTGTCTTTTCCAAATACAAAAGCGACCAAAACCAAAAAGGAAAAAGCATGTGTGTGTGTTGATTTAAAAATTTCATTCTTAGAAGTATTTTGCAACAAGCCTAGGAATTGGTCAAGGTGACTTAATTGGATTTGTTTAAATCCTAATTGTCAGCCCTTCTTGACATAGATTTACAGAGATTTGAAACAATGCCTTTTAAAGCTGACACAAAGCACTTAACAGCCATTAACATTTTGATGATTTATTTGGATGAGATTCGTATAGTCCATGTATATCAAACTTGCCGTGTCACAATTTCACATGATGCATTATGACATTTTTTGCTTTCGTGGAACTGGGATGGGTGTGGCCTGTGCATAACGCATCCAGCCCGCGGGCCACCAGTTTGACACCTCTGAATTTATAGTCCCTGAAGACATGGGCCAGGGTTATAGAACCATGGATTGTAGTTCAAATAATTCTCAACCCATCTTGGAAGATGTGATGGCTGGAATGTATGGTCTCTCCTACACATATTCACCCCATTCCAGTGTGCACAACAAAGAAGAATCAGTGCTAAACTGGGTCTGAAATAAATAGAGAGCCTACTTTCTGCCCTCTGTGGGAAATTCTATCGTCATAAGGATTTTCTTAGAAATCTAATAAGAGCAGGAATCTTTTGAAGTGAACTCATGAACTCTCACCTGTGTTCAGTTTGCACAATATTTTATTAAACAATGCCCTTCATTTCCATGACTTCTTTCCAAAAACAATAGATTCCCAGGTATCACCTGAAATTGCTTGGAACTGGGATAAGTATGTTATGCAAGGTTCCTTCCTGTTTAAGTACATTGAATCAAACTTTAAATCAAACTGCTTTCAGATAATACAGTTATCAGATAGTACTGATACAGTTCTACAGAGGAATTATTGAGTCTGTCATCTGCATCTCTATAACTGTCTGGTTTGGTTCTGCAACCTGACAAGACAGACACAGACTTCAGAGAGTAATTAGGACTGCAGAAAAAACAATTACTAACAACCCCCTTCCATTGAGGATCTGTATACTGCACGAGGATCTGTATATTGTATACTCAAAAAGAGGGCTGTGAAAGTATTTACAGATCCCTCACATCCCAGACATAAACTGTTTCAACTCCTACCTTCAAAACAACGCTATAGAGCACTGTACATCAGAACAATTAGACACAAGAACAGTTTCTTTCCCCGAACGCCATCACCCTGCTAAACAAATAATTCCCTTAACACTGCCAACTATTTACAAAGTCTGCATTGCTATTCCTATTAATCTTCTCATCACTCCTTATCACCCATTCCCTCCCACTTGTGACTGTATTACTGTAACTTTGTCACTTGTATTCTTACAATTATATTGACTGTTGATTTGATTGCTTATTGTACCCTATGACTATGATTAAGTGTTGTACCTTATGATCCTTGACTCTTGATGAATGTATCTTTTATTTTATGTACACTGAGAGCATTTGCATCAAGACAAATTCCTTTTGTGTCCAATCACACTTGGCCAATAAAGAATTTTATTCTATTCCATACGTTTTGTGGACAGCATTCACTGAAATGGCATTTTTTCCTAGTGCAACTGATGATTCACACAAGCTTTAGAGAACAGATGGAGGCATGATTGATTGAATCCAGGAAATTGTTAATGACCCTTTGCTGGCAGCCTTGAAAGATGTTATGGTATGGTCCCACCTGAAGAAGCGCGTCTTGGATCAACCTTCATTTTTTAGAGACTGATGTTGAGAGGGTGGTACAAATTCAACTAAAGAGTGCCTTACTATCAGTTCCATTAGAAAATAAACATCCCATGAAGACAAACTGTTTTGTTGAGATTGGATGAAATAACAAAATATTTCAAGTCTAATTCTGCTATACCCACTGCACATTTTTATGCACCAATAAATTAGTGAGATATCTATCTGAGCCACTTCTAAATGTTATCTCTTTATTCAGTACTTGATAGACATTGCTTTCATTATTTGATTATATTTGCTCTAAGGACTTTTATTATAGTCTTACAGTGAATATTTAAAATCCTTATGGTAAATTATAAACGTTTTATTGTTGATTATTGTTGTAAAACTACAGTAGACAGTAGACAGATAGGTATATGTACCTCTAGGGTTCAGTTCAAGGTGCTGGTTTTAACTTTTAATGCTCTTCATAGCATGAGATCAGGTTTTCTGACGAACTAATAAGGATTGTATATCCAATCCACTAGATCAGGCAGAGTAGACATGTTGCAGATACCATTGGCCAGGGACCTTCATTTGATGATCCTAGGAGATGTGCTTTTCCAGCTGCAGTGCTTGTCTTATGGAATGGTCTTCCACCCAAAATTAGATTAGCTGTATCCCTTTTGATATTTTGGAAAAAACCCCAAGTCTTTGCTACATTGTTGGGGTCTCCCAGGCTCTATTGTTGAGACAGTCATTTTTATCAACCGTCTCCTGTGATTTGCACTTTTACTTTTATGATATTTTTAATATGGGTTTTTATATTGTATATTTTTGTTTGTATTTATTGTTTGTATTGATTTTTATTCACCTTTGATAGTTGTCTTTGGTGAAATTTTTTGGTGAAAAAATAAACTCTCATGAGTCAATAGTTGATTTAGTGGCACAGCAATGGAGTGAATAAACAAAACAACCTTATGCAACCAGGGGTGGGATTCTACCAGTTTGCACCTATTTGATCGAACTGGTTGTTAACATTCTAAGCAGTTCGGATAACCGGTTGTTAGAAGAAATTACTGGCCTAATCCTGTAAGGAAGGCAGGAAGGAAACTTTCTGGTGTTGCTTACAGAAACTGTCTCTCCATTAACTCTTCTTACATTCTTGACAGGACTAGACTTCCTGTCTCAGGAACTTCTCTGGAGTTTTTTTCCCTCCTTTGCTGGTACTTTGAGTGACCATTCAAAGTTACAATGGCACTGAAAAAAGTAACTTATGACCATTTTTCACACTTCCGACTGTTGCAGCATCCCCACAGTCATGAGAGGCCAGGCGAGGAGATGGTGCCTCGATGTGAGTGATATTGAGTTGGCCACGCCCAGCCAATAACATGACCACCAAGCCACATCCACCCAGTCACATGACCACCAAGCCATGTCCACCAACTAAGCCACACACACAGAACCAGTTGTTAAAAAAATTGAATCCCACCCCTGTATGCAACAATAAATGTATTAGTCCTTTAGGTATCATTGCAAGTGTTTCTGTTGTATTCGTTGGAAAATAGTATCTCTTTCAAAAATTTTTCCTAATGCAGCACTGATTTCTATCAAAAGAAGCAAGGATCTTTTTTTTAAGGCTATATGAGAGTTTTTGTGCTCTTCTGTCATTACCTGTGTCATCTTAGTGATTAAATTCAGATGCAACAAGTTAGAAGCATAAAACAAGCAAGGAGTTGTGTCACTCCATGTCAGGTCTTGATTGAATATGAGGCCTGAGGAATGTCCATAAGGAAGTTCCTGGGGTAGGTGTTAATGCCCAGCCAATCCATGTAATCTTTGTCACATTATACATCACTTGTCTATATTTCTGTTCTCACAAATACATAAATGACGCACATAGGACATTCAAACAATGAACAGCTAACTGAATTCTGCACACAGTTTAAATCAGTGTCATTATCCTGTCATTCTTTTTGTTTAATGAAGTACAAAGTTCTGCCACATCAGGGCTAGAAGAAAGAGTGATCATTCCTGTTGAAGTTACTGGAACTAAAATTGATTGAAACAGATTCTTAGAATTGTTTCACAGTCTTTCAGCATCATCTTAATAAAGCTTAATAAAGTTCAAAGCCCAACAGCATTGATTTAATTCTGTCTTTTTTTCTTAAATCTCATTAAAGTTCTTTCCCCTTTATTCTCACTATGCTCATTATGCCCTGTTTATGTTTTAGAAATTATTGATTATTTATTTATTTCAATATCATTCTGAAGAAGGCCAAAGAAAAATCCTGATCTTTAAACAGCTAAATATAGAGTGCTTTTTAGTACTGAACATGTTCCAAATATATTCCTACCACAACAGTCTTATCACAAACATTGACAGGCATGCCATGGGTAGAGGGAGTACTCTGTATACTGCCTTGAGCTTGGGAAGCTTATAAATCTAATAAATGAATAAATACGAATCATTTGTTAACATAGAAGGAATCTTAGTATTAAGTGACAAATGTTTTAAAATATCACTACACTAGTGAATCTGTGTCTCAGGTGTAACTTAAATCTAAAACTAGAATTTATAAATACAAATATTCCAAAGTATTACATTATTAATTTATGATATTACAAATCATTTTAACTATACTAAAACACACAATATTTAAAATCAGCAGGAGCCAATATATCAAATGAAACAAAAATCTGAATGAAGCCATTTTAAGTAGACACTGAATGCAGAAACTCCCAATAATGTCTCTGTATAGCACATAACTTTAAAAGCAGGAATTCCAAAATAAGGCCACTTATTTTGGAACTGACCTGGCATATTTTCCAAAAGTACTTAGACTACAGCTATTTCTAAATCAATAGGGAGCATATCCACACTTCAGCTTCCCCCAGCAGGAAAACGAACCATCTACCAGTACTGGAAGACCAGAATGCATGACTTTATCCTCAGTCCACTTCAGTTATAGCTCAGGCTGATTGCCTTTCTTCTCTGGCTATGCATCAAAAAATAGTGTTTTCTGTCTTGCGCTGGCTTAAGACAGGCTGTTGGATTTACAAATTATCCTTATACTAAACTTTCCCACACCAGTTGGATACTGTGGTGTGAATGCCTTCTCCATTGAAATCCTTAGTGACTGCCCCTCATGGCAAGTTTTGTTTTGTTTTTCTTATTTTGTAATTTCAACGATGGAACAATTATAAAATGTATGTGGCTTTTTTTTACACTATTCATTGCAGGAACCAAAAAATGAAGGATTGTTTGTTTATGTTTTTGAAATGTATAAGAATTTTGCCACTTTCCTCTTCTTGCTCAGTGATTTTTTTAAAAAGTGGATGAGTAAAGTTGTTTTTTACAATTTTCACTGGTCCAGAAGGAATAAAGAAGCTAGGTAATCCACCAATCAGAGGTCTTTGTAAGCATGTTCCAGACAGCACATCAAGTTATCACCATGACCAAGGCAAAGGTTGGGCTTGAAATTCAGAAGGGGATTTCATAAATTGGGTTTATTTCTAATCAGCTTATGCAAGAGGGGCAAGTATCTGAAGGTTGTGGTGCAGCAAAGTTCTAGTGTGCGTTATATTAGAAATGGGGAAATTCAGGCTCACATTCACATAGACACTGAGCTAAAATTATTATAAATAGATTAGAATTTTTGAATCAATACCTGAAAAGTTCTAATTATTTTGTAATCAAATAGAAGGATACTATATCACCCTAATCTTGACTAGCTATACTAATCCTACATTAATTCATCTAGATTTACATCACAATTGGAATCAAATTTGAATTAAGGGGAAATAGCTTTGTTCAGCTCCATTATTATACCTTATATTGCATAGGAAGGTTATTTTAGCAATCCTGTGGCTATTTATTGGAGATTAACCTGCTCTGTATAGAAATCATACAAAAGCAGCCTATAGCTATATCTAGTTTCTGTTCTCATCTTGACTTCTAGTGCTCAGTTCAACACAAACTGACAAAGAGACACTTCAGGGAGAAAATACAATGTATTTTTAGAAAAGATGAGAAAACCCTGTGACCGGTTGGTAAAGCTTCAAGAGAAAGGTAGTGCATTCTGAAGTGAATAGAATTAACATTAAATCTTAGGCTGACCATATTTGATCAAAACACAACAAAGAATCCAAAATGAAAAGAATATGTTTGTACAGAAACTAAGCATAAACTGAATGTTGTTCAGATATAGTAACTTCTAAAGGACACTGTTATAACACAAACCTTAGCCACTTCAGAATACTGAACATCTAATAAGAAATATACAGTTGCCTGTTGAGACCAGTGTAGATAGTATATGGTTAGAGTGCAGATTAGCAAATTTAATTTCGGTATCTGAATACATTCAGATAACAGATAATCAGAGTTGGAAGGGACCTTGTAGGTCATCTAGTCCAACCCCCCACCCAAGTGGGTGTCCCCACTTGGGTGGGGGGTTGACCTACACAATTTAGAAATGGGGTTTCTACACCATGTAGAAATGACCTACACCATTTCTGACAAATGGCAGTCCAATCTCTTCTTGAAAGTCTTAAGTGATGGCGCTCCCACAGCTTCCGAGGGCAAGCTGTTCCATTGGTTGATTGTTCTCAGTGTCAGAAAGTTTCTCCTTATTTCCAGGTTAAATCTCTCCTTGTTCAGTTTCTATCCATTATTCCTTGTCTGGCCTACAGGCGCTTTAGAAAATAGCTTGACCCCTTCCTCCCTGTGGCAGCCCTCAAATATCATGTCTTCCCTGGTCCTTCTCTTTACTAGACTAGACAAGTCCACTTCCTACAACTGTTCGTTGTATGTTTTAGCCTCCAGTCCCCTAATCATCCTGGTTGCTCTTCTTTGTACTTTTTCTAGAGTCTCAACATCTTTTTTATAATGTGTTGAACAAAACTGGATGCAGTACTCTAGGTGTGGTCTTACTAAGGCTTTACAGAGTGGTATTAGTACTTCCCTTGATCTTGATTGTATCCCTCTGTTAATACAACTTAGGGTTGCATTAGCTTTTTTGGCTGCTGTTGTACACTGCTGGCTCATATTTACCTGCTTGTCCATTAAGATTCCAAGATCCCTCTCACAGTTACTGCTATTGAGCCTGGTTTCACCCAGTCTATATGTGTACTTTGGGTTTTTCTTGCCTAAGTGTAAGACTTTACTTTTCTCTACATTGAATTTCATTTTGTTAGATATGGCCCAGTGTTCTAATCTGTCAAGATCCATCTGGATCTTGAGCCTATCTTCTTGGGTGTTAGCTATTCCTGCCATCTTAGTATCATCTGCAAATTTGGTAAGTTCCCTTCTGTTCCCTCATCTAAGTCATTAATGAAGATATTGAAGAGTATTGGACCTAAGACACCCCACTGCTTACTTCCCTCTATGTAGACTTAGATCCATTAAGGACTACTTGTTGAGTACGGTTTGCAACCAGTTGCGAGTCCATCTAGTGGTGGTGCTATCTATTCCATCTTTTTCTAGCTTACTTAGAAGTAGGTTGTGGTTTACTTTGTCTAATGCCTTGCTGAAATCTAAATATATTATGTACACAGTATTTTGCTGGTCTATTAATTTAGTCATTGTGTTGAAGAATGAAATAAGATTGGTTTGGTTTGGTCTTATTTGGTCAATAAGAATGATCTGTTCTTAACAAACCTGTGCTGACTGCTAGTTATTACTTTACTTGTTTCTAGATGTTGACAGATCTGGTTTTTTTATTATCTTTTCCAGTATCTTCCCGGGTATTGATGTTAGGCTGATTGGTCTATAGTTTTCTGGGTCTGTTTTTTTTTTCCTTTTTTGAAGATGGGAACCACATCACCTCTTTTCCATTCCTCCGGTAGTTCCCCAGTGCTCCAGGATTTTTGAAAGATATGGTGCAGTGGTTCTGAGATGACCTCTGCCAGCTCCTTTAAAACTCTGGGATGTAATCCATCAGGTCCTGGTGATTTGTTTTCATCAAGATCAGACAGGTGTTCTCTTACTATTTTTTGCTTATTTTAACTTTTATTTTTGGTCTGTCTTTTACAGTTATGTTTTTGGTGGGTTGAGCTATAGTTTCTTTTTGCGTGAAGATGGATACAAAGAATGAGTTAAGCAGTTCTGTTTTCTCTCTGTTGCCTGTTACTTCCTTGCCATCTTCTCTCTTTAGTGGACCGACTGTTTCCTTGATTTTTTTCTTGTTATTTATATGTTGGAAGAAACTTTTTTTATTATCTTTGACTTTTGTTGCAAGTCTTTGTTCATTCTGAGTCTTTGCTATCCTGACTTTCTCTTTGCAGATTCTGGCTATCTGCTGATATTCTGCCTTAGCTGTGTGTCCTTCTTTCCATTTTTTGTATTTGTCCTTTTTTTCTTTCAATTTGCCAGAGAGATCTTTGTGCAGCCATGCTGGTTTCTTCTTGTATTTCTTGTTTTTCTTTCTCAGTGGTATTGTGCTGGTTCATAAATGACCTTGCTAGGAACATTGCTTAATTTCTTCATCAAAGGCAAAGCCCCTTCTATATGAGGGTACAAGAATTTGGTGAAATTGGGGTAGTAAGGATTGTGTGTAGAAGTGTGTGTAACAATTGTACATTCTTTACATATCAGTATGTAAGATTCTCTACTTGAATCATTAAAATGATATATGCTTTGAATGGGGAACATATGACATGAGCTTTTTCTTTGATCTAATTTCATTTGGATTGGGAGAAGATCCAAAAGTGGAACAGGGATAAGGAAGGAGGAAGTCAAAAGAGTCTAGTTATTGAAAGGAGACAAAAAGGAATTTCTGACTCCTATTTTGGGCATAATGCGCCCTGCAGTCTGAGCATCATGATCCTTGATCCAAGTGAAACACCTTTACTTATTTATTTTAAGCATCTCAACCCATTTCTTCTTCCATTAAGTTTAGAAGTCACTAGAGATTGCTGATGCCATGGAGTGTCATAGTGAACCTCCTTAGAATAGAATAGAATACTTTATTGGCCAAGTGTGATTGGACACACAAGGAATTTGTCTTGGTGTAAATACTTTCAGTATACATAAATAAAAGGAACATTCGTTAAGAATCAATGATAGTCATATGGTACAATCAACATCAAATCATATTAGGAAATAGTCAATATAAATCGTGAGGATACAAGCAACAAAGTTACAGTCACAAGTGGGAGAGGATGGGTGATAAGGAGTGATGAGAAGATTAACAGTAATAGTAGTGTAAACTTTGTAAATAGTTGAACAGTGTTGAGGGAATTATTTGTTTAGCAGAGTGATGGCTTTCAGGAAAAAACTGTTCTTATGTCTAGTTGTTCTGGTGTGCAGTGCTCTATAGCATCGTTTTGAGGGAAGGAGTTGAAACAGTTTATATCCAGGATGTGAAGGGTCTGTAAATATTTTCACAGCCCTCTTTTTCACTCGTGCAGTATACAGATCCTCGATTGAAGGCAGGTGGGTAGTAATTGTTTTTTCTGCAGTCCTAATTATCCTCTGAAGTCTGTGTCTGTCCTGTTGGGTTGCAGAACCAAACCAGACAGTTATAGAGGTGCAGATGATAGACTCAATAATTCCTCTGTAGAACTGGATCAGCAGCTCCTCAGGTACTTTGAGCTTTCTGAGTTGGCGCAGAAAGAACATTCTTTGTTGTGCTTTTTTGATGATGTTTTTGATGTTAGGTGTCCATTTTAGGTCATGTGATATAGTAGAACCTAGAAATTTGAAGGTCTCTACTGTTGATATTGTATTGTCTAGTATTGTAAGAGGTGGTAGTATGGGAAGGTTTCTTCTAAAGTCTACCACCATTTCTATGGTTTTGAGTGTGTTCAGGTCCAGATTGTTCCGGTTACACCACGAGGCAAGTTGTATAACATCCTGTTTGTATGCAGATTCATTGTTGCCTCGAATGAGACCAATCACTGTTGTGTCATCAGCAAACTTCAGTATTTTAACAGATGGATCATTTGAGATGCAGTCATTGGTATATAGGGAGAAGAGAAGTGGAGATAGCACACAGCAATGGGGGGCCCCAGTGCTGATTGTACAGATATCGGATGTGATTTCACCTAGCTTCACCTGTCTGTTAGGAAGCTTATGATCCACTTGCAAGTGTGTTCAGGTACCGCTAGTTGGTTTAGTTTACTTAGAAGAGTGTCAGGAATTATGGTATTGAATGCTGAATTGAAGTCTACAAAGAGGACCCTTGCATAGGTATTTGGAGATTCAAGGTGTTGTGGGATGTAGTGCAGAGCCATGTTAAGAGCATCTTGCACTTCTTTTTCTGTGATCACCAGAAGTTGTGAGCCCAATGGATTGGGGCCAGTTGTAGGAGGCTTGGCTATTGTTGGTGTGTTTGAGGTGTGTGTTGTGGAGGTAGGTGGCTGTAGATTCTTTTCAAACCTGCAGTAGAACACATTCAGGTCATCTGCTAGTTGTTGATTTCCTTCTGCCTGGGAAGGAGGTTTGCTGAAGCCGGTGATGTTTTTAAGAGTTTTCCACATGTTTGCTGGTTCATTTGTTGAGAATTGGTTCTTTAACTTTTCAGAGTAGCTTTTTTTTGCTGCTCTGATCTCTTTTGTAAATATGTTTCTGGCCTGGTTGTATAGCATTCTGTCACCTTTTCTGTAAGCTTCCTCTTTGGAATGACAATAGCTGCTTAAGTTTAGCTGTGAACCAAGGTTTATTGTTGCTATATATTTTCAGGTTCCTTGTTGGTACACATAAGTCTTCGTAGAAGCTAACATATGATGTTATAGTATTGTGAGCTCACCTAGGTCTGCAGAGGCATCTTCAAAAACATTCCAATCAGTGCAATCAAGGCAGGCCTGGAGTTTCAGCTTTGCCTCATCCGACCAAGTCCTCACTGATTTAATTGTTGGTTTAATGGTTTTAAGTCTTTGTCTGTAGGCAGGAACAAAGTGAATCATACAGTGGACAGCGTGTCCCACAGCTGCTCATGGTAAAGACCTATAAGCATATTTTACTGTTCTCTAGCAGTGGTATTTTTGCCTCTAGTGGAACAATTTACATGCTGGAAATATTTTGGGAGCTCTTTCCTTAAATTTGCTTGATTGAAATTTCCTAAAATGATGGGAAAGGAACCTGGGTGTTTGGCTTCAGCCTCCATAATTTGATCAGCAAGAGTTCGTAATGCCTTGTTTACACAGGCTTGTGGATGAACATACACAGCTATTAGAGAAATGAGGAGAACTCATGTGGAGAGTAAAATGGCTTGCAGTTGATGTGTAAAGACTCTAAGTTTTCATCACAAAACTTATATATTATAGTTATATCCTGAGACCAACTGTTATTGATATATAAACAGAATCCTCCACCCTTTGTTTTACCCGATGTCTCTTCAATTCTGTCTGATCTAAATGTCTGAAATTCTGGGATGTATTATTTATTTATTTATTTATTAATCAATTTTATATACCGCCTCCCTCTCCCGACAGGACTCGGGGCAGTGTACAGCCGAATAAAAACATAGAATATAATACAATATTTAAAATAGAATTAAAAAGATTAAATAGATGGCTGAAGAATAAAACAAATCAAAAGGGATTGAAAGCTAAAAAAACTAAAAACCATTTAAAATCAATTAAAAGCCCTAAAGTTACTGTAGGCCAGACCATCTTGATGGAATAGGTGGGTTGTATATGATGTTGTCCCCATGAATTTGTGGATTAAGCCATGTTTCAGTAAAACAAAGAACAGCTGAATTATAAAAATCATAATTCCATCTATTTAAGAGATGAATTTCATCCATCTTGTTAGCCAGTGAGCGTAAATTAGTCAGAAAGATTGAAGGGAGAGAAGTTTTTTCCCTCCTATTCCTTAGTCTGTTTAAAATTCCCGCTCATTTGCCTTGTCTCCTCTTCCGGTGTGATGGCTTCTTTGCTTTCTTTGTTGTAATCCATAGCACTGGGGAATTGGTTAGAATCTCTTCCGCGTTTGCAAAGACAGGTGGGGGTGGGGAATCAGAAAGCTGCTCCTTAAGGAAACATTGCCTAATTCTTAGCAGATGGTCTCGTGAGTATGAAATCTGTAGTGAATTGCAGATAATAATAAGGAATAAAAAAACCATTAGAGAGCATTTCGCCGAGGCAGCCGTCCTCGGTGCCATCTTGGTATCTTAATCTGGCAAGTTCCAAATATTTATTTATTTATTTTATTTATTTATTAAACTTATATACCGCCCTATTTCCCTAACAGGACTCAGGGCGGTGTATAGCCACATTAAAATACAAAAAAACAGTACAAAATTAAAAACTACTAAAAGACTAAATATAAAAGGCTGAGAGCTAAAAAAGAGGGCTAAAAACTAAAAACCAGATGAACCCTAATTAAAATCCCCTAAAAACCCTAGGCCAGACTGGCTTGATGAAATAAATAAGTTTTCAATGCGCGCCGGAAGGTCAGGAGATCAGGGATGGTCCTCATCTCCGGGGGTAATTCATTCCAGAGGGAGGGTGCCCCCAACGAGAAGGCCTGCACCCTTGGGGTCGACAGCCATCCAGCCAGCGGCACCCCAAGGAGGCCGACTCTATGGGAGTGTATTGGTCGACAGGAGGCCGATAATGGCAGGAGGCGGTCCCGCAAATATCCTGGTCCCAAGCCATGGAGCGCTTTAAAGATGGCAACTAAAACCTTGAAGTGCACCCGGAGGGCCACCGAGAGCCAATGCAGCTCAAGCAGCAGTGGTGTAACATGGGAGCCCCGTGGAGCTCCCAATACCACCCGTGCGGCCGCATTCTGCACCAGCTGGAGCCTCCGGGTGCTCTTCAAGGGAAGCCCCGTGTAGAGACCATTGGCATAGTCTAGGCGGGAGATCACAAGGGCGGAGGTGACCATGCGAAGTGCACCCCGATCCAGAAAGGGCCGCAACTGGTAGATCTACGGACCTGACCAAAATCCCCCCTGGCGACGGCCGCCACATGGTCCTCCAATGACAGCCACACGTCCAGGAGGACACCCAGATTGCAAGCCCTCTCTGTGGGGGCAAGAATTTTCCCCCCCCACAGCAAGCGATGGAACTAGCTGGCTGTATCGGGGCGCCGGGAAGCACAGCCACTCAGTCTTAGATGGGTTGATTGGGTCACAGGATCAAACTCTTCCCAAATGACTTCTCCAAATTCCGCCCCCGCCCCCCCGCCCAGAGTTGCCCATTTAGAGTCCAACCCATCCCGGATCCGAGCAATTTTATCCAACAGGAAATTTGAAAAGTCCTCAGCCCATCCCTGCAAGGGAACTTTATATATATAACTGAAAGTTGGAGTTCTACCACATCAATATACTTCTATGATTTCTTTTAAAAGTTTTGCCACACAAAACTTTCAATAGTAGTTTCATGAAAATGGTAAACAGGGCAAGGACAGCAGGAAACTTGAATCATCTAAGATAAATTCCAAGATTTCAAACAAAAAACAGTTTTCAACTTCATTTAAAACTATTAGCTTCAGATTAGCTTCAGAAAAGCTGTCATTGCCCCTACCTCCTAAAATATGTTTCTGATAATTATTAGAAAATCTTGATTATTATATACATTCTAAGAGGCAATTCAGTTCATGCAATAGCACCACAATAGCCATGGAATTGATAATTTTTCCCTCTATAATTACTGTATTTCAATTACTTCTGACCATTATTTTACAGGAAAAACTTTGATCATAAATAAAGCATACATAGCCAAAACAAAACAAAACTTTTATTCTTGAATGCAGTAATCCTTGTAGCAACGAACTTGTAGAAAAAAGCTAAAGGAATTTTTTTCATTATTACTCTCCACTTTTAAACAAAAACCAAAATTTTCCATTTTCTCTCCTTCAAAAATATTGAGCAACAAAACCCAAAGCAGTAAAGTCTATGGAGAAAATAATTTAATTGAAAAAAAAAATAGCTTTGACATCTTCCTAAAAAAGAATAACAAAAAAATGTGTATTGTACTATTAGTTCTACAGGCTATGAAAAAATAATTCTAAAAGAACTTGAGAAGAGCATTCAATTCACTTTTAAAGACCTATAACACAACTTTCTCTCTATTCTCTTCCTGGCATATAATCCTGAGGAGGAGAAGTGCAAAAGAATCCTACTTGTTTCACGCCAATTGTTGTCTGACCCTTTTAGTGGCCACAGTATATTACTTCAGTCTGATGACTATCATAATTAAAGTGCAAAGAGCTTTTTAGCATTTCAGATGATAGGAATGTAGAGGGAATTGTGCACTGTATGACCTCATTTTAGTCATTACTCACAGGACCAGATTTTGGAAATAGATGTTCCTAGAGTAATTATAGATTCCAACACGTTGCTAAGCTAACAATGTTGTTGTTTTTTGTTTGCGCACAAAACTATTACTGAATAAATTATTGCTTATTTTTAGCAATATATAGTAATCTTTAATCATTACCGATGGTGTCAGTGATGGAATTTAGTGCTCTGGTATTTATGATGGTTGCAGTGTCACGGGGACTTGTGATCACTTCCTGGCAAACAGAATCAATGGGGAAGCCAGACTGACTTCACAACCAGGTTTAACTTAACAACTGCAATGGCTCACTTAACAACTGTGGCAAGAAAGGTTGCAGAGTAGACAAAACTCAAGATCTGTTTTGCTTAGCAATGGAAATTTTGGGGTCAATTGTTGTCATAAGTCAAGAACTATCTTTATCCACTTCCAGTATAAAATAGTTCAGGATTACTATTTTCATATTGCAGATGACAGAATCAGAAAAATGACTTAGCGTTAGGATGCCCTGTGATTTCATGTTAAAGCTAAGACCTTATCTTTTTTAAAAAAATCACATTTATTGCTTATGTTAGTATTGCTCTGATATCTATCTCTTAGCATTGTGTCATTTAAATTTAAACTAACATATAACTTTAATAATAGATGTCACCTAACCAAATCATTTCACATGAAAAAGTGCAAATTGCATGGACTTCATTAATTTAAGTTGTCTTAAAATTGGATTAGAAGATAATTTTAGTAAAGATAGTTTACACTGTCATTACTAAACTGCACACTGAGAGCTTATGCACCGGTGACAAATTTCTTTTGTGTCCAATTACACTTGGCCAATAAATAATTTTACTCTGTTCTGTTCTGCTCTGCTTTGTTCTGTTCTATAACAGTGTACCTTTTATCACCTCATTATTTTAAGAATAGCTTATCTAAGAGGACCAAGGAAAACATGTGATAAGAACAACTTAATCTATTATTTTACTAGTTATAAATTTTGTAGAACAATAATTCTAAAGGAATGTTAATTCAAAGTTCAGACTTTCTTAAATTGATATACCATATATAATCAGAAAATATTTTCACTAAAATGCCTGTTTTCATTGAAGCTTTCTACCAAGTAAGTATGTTCCAAGATAAAGAGATGGACATAGCCTTTATGGAAAAGAAGTGCTTAGGCTCTTCACCTAGTCTTAAGCTATCATGATGTTCTCTGACCCTGAGGCAAAGCTATGCCTTTTGGGGCAAAAGGTCACCCTTATTTACAAAAAGATTAAAAGATTAATAATAGTGTAGCATAAACTCAGTTAAATAATGTTGTAAAAAAGATCAAACAGACTTGTTCGGATCCTTTATTGTGCTGAAAGTGTGTTATCAGCTGCTTCTCAGCAAAATATGGTCGTTGTTAACACAGTGTAATTTTGCGGAAAGTTAAAGAGGTCTATTTATGTATTGCGTAATGTATCTTGTATTTTAACTACCTCACATTTATTTAGTTTATAACTGCATGTTGGCAAACAAGAATTGTAAATTGTTGCTTTCCATGAATGTAGAAGTTCCATCACACAGTTTTCCAACTTTCCCAGTAGCCTTGCAATATAAAGAACAACATGTATAAAATTTCTTGGCTATGTTCATCTTTCAAAGGTCACTGAAGCTTGTACAACATCAGGGTCAAATTTTCCATCACATCTACATAGTGGATCTTCAGATGCCCTCATCAGGGGTTCATTTATGAAAGTGCAAAGAGTTATAAAAACACCTGGGATCTACTATAGTCTCTTGATATGCCATGTACTGGTGGTAATCTATTTCAGCTGGAGTCTAATGCAGAATGGGTCATTGTACATAGGTTTACAGTGCTGCCAAAAGAATTCTGGTCATTTTTATTTCTCATTTCTACAAGTATTAAGCCAAGATGGGCAGGAATCAGGTTATGGGACGTTTGGCTGTAAGTCTTTAGCACAATATAATTGTAAAACCTTATTTATTTTCTTGAGAAAAAAACTTATCTTTTCCAGGAAAAAAATATAAATAACTGCAATCCAGGATGTTACTCTGAGATTTTTATATTTTAATTCAGCTATGATAAGTATCCCTATAAGAAACTTGCAATTGTATATAGAATATATTGTTCCTGCCTGACAACTGCTACTATGGATCATTAAACACTCACCAACAGTGAGGAGGTACTCAAAAATATCTTTTTTCTCATTTTTAATAAAGCCTGATTTACCATGGTAAAAGTATATTGCATATAACAGACATACAATCACCCATCTCCATTAGGTGCTTGACCTCTCTATCCCCATCAGTATCAAGTAGAACTACCCATTCAAAGTAGAGTGGAAACAGAATAACATTTTTTTATGCCAACTCTTACAGTCAGCCAAATAAACAACAATAGTGGCATTGAATGCTGCTAAGAACTCTAAAAGATCAAGAAGGATTACACCATGCTAAATCCAGTCCTGCTGCAGGTCACTCACAAGAGTTACCAGTTTGGTTGTCATCCCAAACCCAGTGCTGAACTCTGACTGGAAGGAATCCAGTTAATCTATTTCATCAGGATTTTTTGCAGTTACTTATTTATTTATTTATTTATTTATTTATTTATTTATTTATTTATTTATTTATTTATTTATCAAGTTTGTATACCACCCCCTCTCCCAAAAAGGGACTCAGGGCGGTTTACAGCCATAATAAAAACATACAATCAGCAAAGTTAAAATAAATTTAAAAGTTGTTAAATAAATGGCTGAATTTAAAAACTACAAAGCCAATAAAAATTTAAAAATTAAGTTAAAAATTTAAAACTCTTCTCATAACATTAGGCCAGACCGGCCTGCTGGAAAAGTGGGTCTTTAGTGCGTGTCGGAAGGCTTGCAGGTCAGCAATGGCTCGCATCTCTGTAGGTAGTTCGTTCCAAAGAGAGGGTGCTCCCACAGAGAAGGCCCGCACCCTCAGGACCGCTAGCCGACATCGTCCAGCTGGTGGCACCCTGAGGAGGCCCACCCTGTGGGAGCGCACTGGCCAGCGGGAGGCCGATGGGTCCCAAGCCATGAAGCATTTTAAAGATGGTCACCAACACCTTGAATCGCACCCGGAAGGCCACCAGGAACCAATGCAGCTCGCGCAAGAGCGGTGTAATATGGGAGCTCTGAGAAACCCCCAATATTACCTGCACGGCCGCATTTTGCACCAGCTGAAGCCTCCGGTTACAACCATCTCAACAACCTTACCTAGAGTGAATTAATTGTTCTGGGCAGCTGGGCTGAATGATCATTCTTAAGAAAAAGTATGCTGTGAATAGTTTGATGGACAGCAGCATTCAACAGCTTTCTATACCCATGCTTTTGTGTCCTCCTGCCTGCACATATCAGCCAGAAGAAGTGTGATTCTAATTTACAGGTGCCTCAACTCATCCCATAAAGGATCTTCCTGAAGTATCACAGGCTTATAAGAATGTTAGATGGCCCCACAGGGTATATTTCTGTCATTTCATAAGATCATATCCACCCAGCAGTTAACTCAGGGCAGAGATGAGCAATTTGATCTTTAATGTCAGCAGGTTTTTCCAGTGTACAAAAGGCAAGAGGTCACCTTAAATAATGCTGCTACCTGACACTCTGTAGATATAATGTACAAAGATATGTTGCTCCTCTTACTAATCTACACTGTAGGTTCAAATCTTGGTTCATACCTGCATCCAATCATCTTCACTTTTCTTCTTCTCTCAGCATTACTCCAGATATATTCTAGGTGTTTTATTTTCCAGAGTTCTTATTAAACCAAAGACTTCCCTGAATTCACCACACAAGGACATGCCACTCAGGAGCAACCATAGCAAGCACATTGTATTTGCTGCTTCAGTAGTCCAGAAGTCAAGCATATACCACAATGGAGCTATCTGCTAACTTGCTAGGAAATTACTCAAGCACACTCTAGAAACCATTTGGAGGCATACCAATCTATGGGCCCCCTCCTCAACAGAGGTTGGTGGTAGTCATGAATCTCAAGCATTATCTTTTGAATTCTATTTGGTGATTATTATTCTTTTCTTCTTCACAATGCATAATGAACTGTTAGATTGCCCATTGAGTTAATTACTGGAAGCTAAAATAATGAAAGTAAAATGATGTCCATCTAAAGCAGATGTTTACATTATGATTATTATTACTTGATATGATTATTATTACTTGGTTGTTTTCAGGGGTGGGATACGACAGGGTTAATTACTGGTTCAGGATTTACGAGATTCGGTGATTTATGATGTGGTTTCCTGAAATCGTCACCTGTAAATTGTCATCAGCACGCTGCGTGCAGAGAAGCAGCCTTTGAAACAGCCCTCCTTTCCTGTTTTTTTAACTGCAGCTGTGCCTTGTGTGGCAACTGAAGTTGAAAAATCAGGAAATAAAGATCAGGTAAGAGCCCGGGTGGGCGGGTGGGCAAAAACATCAGCAGACATAGAACCAATTCTATGTCTGCTGCTCTTCAGAGCTACCGGTTCTACAGAAGTGGACAGAATCGGTAGAACACCCCCCCCCCGGTTGTTTTGTATGTATACTGAGAGCTTATGCACCAAAGATAAATTCCTTGTGTGTCTATGATACTTGACCAGTAAAGTATTCTGTTCCATTCCATTCTATTATGTGTACATAAGGAAAGCTGAAGATGCCATATTCTTGAGAAATAAGCACAAGTAAGAGCTCCTTCCACAACCCATAAGATAAAAGAAGAAATGGACTACTAAAACACTACTAATCATAGTCATAGGTCTAAAATTTATTTATTATGGGGAAAGGAACCTATGGGAGTTTGAATACAGACACAATTACATTTCGTCTTTGGAATTAGAGTACCTCTCTTGTTCCACTAAATGTTTGATGTGGGAAAATACTCATGATGAAGTAAGTTTGATTAAAAGCACTCTTTGGTAAGGATAAAAAAATCATTTCAGAGAAATGTCTAATTGCCACATTGAGCTGGGAGGGCGCCAGGATATAGAAAGCTGAATGTAAGTGCAGTGAGACAGTTTCAAAGTGGCAATGGTATGATTTAGGAGTAACCTCTCATTAGAAAAAATATGATTTTTTTTTATGATGACTGAAATAGTAACAGAAAACTTTGTGTATTCCTGTTTGCTATAGAGGCAGAGATGCATGCAGGTACAACTGATAAAGTGAAATGCTGGGGTCACAGAGAACAACAATCCAAATGTAATCTTCCTTCCTTGGAATGCTATGCATGCTTCAGGGCTTATTACCATCTTTTGCCTTCAGCAGGACTGATTTCATACCTTAATATGCCATCAAATCATCCTCTCCCTGAATAGGCTACTACAAATTAGCAGTAGGTTTTCATTGTTAAAAATCAGAAAACAAATGGTAGAAAGGAATGGGAAATTTTCTCAATGGAGGAAAAGAAAAGTGGAGTCTATCAAGGATTTGAGTGGGACTGGTCCTTTTTTAATTAATTCATAAATAATATTGGCTTAGAATAAACAATGACTGGCATGTTTGCAAATGATAACAAGCTTCTTTTTTTAATAATTTTTATTCTTTAAAAACAAAAAATACAAAAATCTCATTTCCATTAACAGTTATTATGTCATGTTTCTTATTTTGTGACTGTACATTATTTTTATCCTTCACCCATTCGTACCACCTCTCCCATGTCGCATAGATAACAAGCTTCTAAGAGTGGTGAAAACCAAATGTGTTCCTAAAGTTTGAAACTGGGTGAATGGCTAGTCAAATGGCAAATATAGTTCAAATTAAGTAAGTATAAAATGTTACAAATTATGTCTAATTTCATTTTATCCCTGACAGTTCCTAAGTTGTTTGAAACTAATCAAGAAAAAATAGGCAGTTATAGTGGTGAACTCATTGAAGATATGCTGTCTTGGTGTATATCATTGGTGAAAAAGCATATTCTATTCTAAAACTGCTAACCTATTAATTTCCTTATATACATTTATGATATGTACCCATTTAGAACACTGGGCAGTTCTGATTATTGCACTTGACTAATCTAGTTGAAAAAAAATGTAGAAGTCAACCAAAATGATCAGGTGGATCAGATACATTCCTTATGAGAAAGACTAGTAGGAGGCAATTGAGTAAGACAACTAAGGGAATCTAGAATTATGTATGGCATGAAGAAAGTGGAAAACAAAAATAAGATAGAAAAAACAATAGGACCAAGCTAATCCAGTTGATTGAAGGGTAACAATCATTACCACAAATTCTAATTCTAATCTCCTTTGAAAGTCTAGATAAATTCTAAAAACAAAATATTTGTCTTTAAAAATCAGTATTACCTTTATGAGAGAATTACCCTCATGGCTTCAAATACCAATTGTAGGAAAAATGTGGTGGGATCTGGTCATGTCTCTATCTTCTGCTAGTGATATCTAGCAGAGTAGTTTGATCATTTTAACTAAGTCAACAGAAAATGTATCTAGTTCAAATTTATTTATACATTTATTATTTATTGATTTACTTATTTATTCATATAATATCAACAGCTGCCCATATCACAACAGTAACTCTAGGCAGTGAATATTCAGGATATCTAGATCAGGGGTCACCAACCTTTTGGACCTCAGGGACCACCAAACTCGTAATTTTAAATCCCACGGACCACTAACTGGTTCTGTGGACATGGCCTAATTTGTGGGTGTGGCTTGGTGGTCATGTGACTGGCTGGGCATGGCTTGTATGTAAATATTATAAATATTTATATAAATATTGATTTTTTTTATTAAAAAGGGCAACTTTTACTCAAAATCAGGCAAAGCAGGCAGATTGAGTTGCTCACAGAATCATAGATTCATTCAGAGATCTATCTATCTGCCATTGGCTAGCTCAGCCTGTCACCTAAAATTTGCTTGCAAGCAAACTCATAAAATTTGCTAGCAAGCAAACTCACAAAATTAACTCACAACACACCATGCATGTAAATATTGAATTTTTTATAAAAAAGAGCAACTTTTACCCAAAATCAGGCAATGCAGGCAGGCAGATTGAGTTGCTCACAGAATCATTCAGTAATCTATCTATCTGCCATCAGCTAGCTCAGTCTCTCAAATTTGCTTGCCATGAGTCTGCACTGAATTTGCTTGCAAGCAAACCTTCAGTCCTAAGGGAGGTTCAGCTGTGCTGAGCCGAAGATCTAAAGACTAGCTAGAACGCAAGAAATCCAACCATTTCCTGCTTCCTAGCTAATCTAAATCTCCCGGCACAGCAGAACAGATGATGGTCGGAAAAAGGAAAAATAGCAATTTAGCAGACAAGTTTACCGGGTAAGGAGTGAGTAGGCGGGGAGGGTTCCTGCAGGCCATGTGGGCGGCGCAGCCTTGTGTTTCTGCACAGCTTGGATTAATTGCTTTGTGGGGGTGCTCTGGGGGTGAGATTTCTCTGCAGCCCACCAAAATTTTCTCACGGCCCACCAGTGGGCCATGGTCCACCGATTGGCAACCGCTAATCTAGATCATGCGGCACTGATATTTCTGGTATGCATTTAAATGTTTCAACATTTCTTTTTCTCTTTTCTGATAGCATAAAAATACTATTTTTCACAAAGAAAGTCTTTTTTTCATTTGATTGAAATGCCATTAAAATATGAAATGCAAGCTTTTAATTTTATTTGTCAATTAATTAGAAAGGTTAACCCCAAAATATGCACAACGATAGGACAATTTGGGGGGATTGTGCTACATTAATCAGCCAATAACATTTTTTCCAATCTGGATTCAGTAAAAATAGACTTCACATTCTTCTAAAATGTCTTTTAGTCTCACATCCAAGAAAGCCATTTGATGATAGGTTTGACAAGACTTGTTAGAACTGATTATTAAATAGCACAATTTATGCTGATCTGAGCAATGGGTTGTGCTGACACAGGATCATAATCATATGGAAATCCTACTTTTGGAGAAAATTTATGCCAAGCATCATCAGACATAGATAGGAAAACTAACGAATAGGACAAATTGAGAGAAAAAGAGAATCAAATGAAAAAGGGAGATGAAATGCAAATATAAATAAAAGAATAACATGGAATACACCTGCTTGTACTTATACTATTTTAAAGCAATGTTTCATATCCCTTCATCATGCTCACTCAGCAATTGAACTGGATGTCAATTTGTAATTCTTGGCATCCAAGAAAAGCAAAGGGAAAAAAAACCAAAACCAAAACCAGAAACTGCCAAAGATATCCTGCTGTGCAACTGCAATGCAGGCAAAACAAAAGAATTCTTGAATCAAAGGGTACCTTTCCAGGAGGGAAATAAAGAACCAGTTTCAACTAACATGATTAGCAAAGTTAAGAACTTTAATTTATTATGAATCACATGACAATTTGATAATAGCAAAACTTGATTGGAATTCTCCACAAATCCAAAAAGTAGAAGCAACATTTAAACAGTGGAGGTCCCTGACCCCAAATAAATAAATAAATAGATCACAAAACAGATGATTCATTCATTCTGACTGCTAGGAGGTAAGCCAGAGAAATCATCTGTTTCTGGATAAAATACAGAACACATGAATGGGGATGTTCTTTTCCTCCCTACTTGTTCCTGCTGTTAAAAGGAACCAAGTGACAGGCAAAAAACATATTTGGTTACCTGATAACAAACCCGTGTGGTTTTCAGGCTAATTTTTTTATCCAGACAAATCTTATGTGCTGATAAAAATTTAATATAGATTTCTCTGTTTGAAGCAGATATTATTTTTTTTGCGACTGTCTTATGTTTTGCACCATGTTGGGCTTTTATCTTATCACAGAATTATTCCAAATTGACTAACTTGAAGCTATAGCACTGTAACAACATGCCATTCAGTAGGGCTCTCGGTACTTTATTCTTCACTATCCATCATAATTGCCATCTGTTCAGTTCCACATCTTAATTTCTGCAGATATTTATGTATCTTCAGTAATTAGAAAATGTGATTCCTGCTTTGGTGCATAAAACAGCAAAGGCATTGATGTATTCCACTCCAAAATTATCAACCTGATGAACAAAATTATAAATACACAAATCTATACAAATTTTTCCTAAATTAATTTTTGTGCCTGTATGGAAATTAAAAACAATTGATCATGTGCCATCAAATTGGTGTTGACTGTAAGTGATCATACAGATAGATGTTCTCCAGAAGAACCAGTCTACATCCTTGTCCTTAGATCTTCCAATAATACTAAAATAATTATTATAATTTAAATGAAAAATATACTCCATTAGAAGAGAATACATGCATGCCATGGTTGAACTATGGAGTCCTTGGTGCTCTTTGAGCTTAATTATTTGTTTACGGACATTTAATTATCCAATTAGGTAGAATTAGCTGTACAAAACGATGGCCAGATGACCTGTATTCCTCCTACTCCTCCTTTTCTTTCTCACTTTCCTCCTCTCGCTTTTAAATAGGACTTGTACTAGATGACCCTTTGTAGGTAAGACTAGAACACTTGAAGACTCTAGATAAACGTTATTGATAACACTATAACCAACAGATTTCCAAAGTTGGAAGAAAGAGTGAGATGAAACTTAAGTACACCTAGATATGGCATTTGTAGCCTATTGTTGTTGCCTAGTAAATAGATGTATGGAAAACTTAATCTCTGGTTAGCTTACTTTTCATCAAAGCTGTTAGGTAAATTGCCTAATTTGTTTTCTTTCTTCTATTTGTGTATTCACATTTTGTATCTCTCTCTCTCCCTCTGTGTATCTGAAAAATGTTCCATATGGCACATTTTAGATTTTATCAAACTAACACATTACAGGGTCAAGTTAAGTATAAGTGCTATAAGAAAACCTGACCCATCATTTATCAAAATATATTGTAAGCATAAGAATTTTAGAAGAGCAGTGCTGGATTTGAAAGGCTCATACAGCTGAGTATTTGCATTGCATCAGTTTCATACCTATAAAAGGCTTTAAGCAAACACAAACACACAGCAGTGTTCTCATGGTTGTCAATGGTGAGGTTGAAGATGAAATTTAAAAATATACACTTAATATTTTAATAATCTGTAGCACAATCACATTAAATGTTTTTAGACTGAATATCTTTTCTGGGAATATGAACAACCATAGAATGTGTAGGAAGGTATTTGAGGTCCTATAGTCCATCTCTCAGTTCAACACAATACTTATCATGCAGGATGCAATGACAATTTGACTATTTAATATCTGCTTAGGTATCTGCAGCCAAAGGCACCTTTTCTAAAGCAATTTGTTCAACAGCTTTTATTAGTCTTACATATTCTAGTAATATATAGGGGAGCCTGCTTCCATATTTCTATGTTTTTCATATTGTTCAATATTTCTTTTACGTTTTCATTCCATATCTTTCACCATCTGGTCTTTCTCTTTTGTGGTATCTAGGTTTGGCATGGAGTGTGTTTAGTTTATTGGTTCTGAACATCTATCTATCTCTTCTTCTTTCTCTCATCCATCCATCCATCCATCCATCCATCATCCACCCACCTATCTATCTATCTATCTATCTATCTATCTATCTATCTATCTATCTATCTATCTATCTATCTATCTAATTAATAAACTATTTTTCTATTGGTGGCACATTTCACATTTGTTTGGGTTATTGATAGCATTGGTTTCATAAGGGGTCCAATTTTCACTATTAGTTAAAAGTCCATTCAGCTGCAGGTTAATGAATTGAACCAGTCATTGAAATATGAAACAATCTACAATCTGAACTAATTTCATGCTTTAGTATTAAAGTACTATCCAGTTTGAAATTTCTGACTGATGTGAATGTCTTTCTGCTACTTCTTGACTAGAGAATAAATATGTACATAATGATTTTTTTATTATAGATACACATTCTTGAATTTAATAACATATTTATGGTCTGGGAAACTTGCTTCATTTTTTTAAAAAAGAAATATTATCAATTATTTTCAGATTTGTTGAATTTTATTATCTACAATTTTGTATGATTTTATGGGCACTTACATCAATCTGAATAGTCAGATTTAATCTTATATAGCAAGCACCTTTAATGTTACTTTTGTTTATTTTTCACTCTGAATTTTTTAATAAAAGAAATTAAAGATTATCAATAAATTATCAATTTTAGTCCCATTTTGGAAATGAAAATATCATCACTCAAATTAAATGTCTGTTACTCTATACTGTAGTAACCTACCTTATATAACCTTGTTTTGACATTAGGAACTAACTGTTAATCCATAAATTATCAAAAATATTGAATAAATAATTTCTCTAAGGATCAAAATAAATATTCTTCAGGTTCCTTTTTAGAATTCTGAAATTCTGATTTTTCAGAATTATATGTCTCTATCTTTAAACTAGAAAGACTAATCATTGTTATTGATATACACAAATGTCTTTTTTGCAATCTTTTTTTAAAAGCAACTTTACCACTTAACTGAAGAAGGCAGATTATTTTGCATTCTTGCATAAAAACTGGCTTTGATTCATAATAATTATCAAAATGAAATTAGGGTGAAAAACAAAATTTTGTCTAGTATTGAAAAAGTTAAAATTGACAACATTGTATGTGCCTAACTCGAACCTTTAGAAACCTGAAATACTACAATCCTCAGGTGTTTCTAAATGAACTGAAGATGCTTTGACTTCAAAGCAGAGCTTTTCATAATGCATAACTAAAAGATATCTTGAAGTTTGCTGACCTTCTACATATCTAAAATAAGATAAGGACAACAATGTGAGGTCACTCTTGGTATAATTCACATGGTCATCCTTTGTCAAGAATGGTAAACTATGAACACTAAAGGGAGTTAAAGCTGTAGAACATTTCACACCATTTAAGCTAGGAATAAACTTGTGGACAATAATGAAAAAGACAAAATGTTCACGTGGTATTATTTAAATATTTGTCTGAAATGGTATACAGTTTTCTGCTTTAGCAGTGGGTTAGACTAGAAGGCCTCCATGGTCCTTTCCAATTCTGTTATTCTGTTATTATTCCCAACTATCTTTAACAATGTTTCCTGTTGTTGGCTTATTGTCTGTTTTTCTTAAGACATTATGATGATGTTATGTCTGAAATTTAATCAGTTCTTGAAGTTACTCTTTGTTATTGAAAATTTCTGTAAAATTGAAGTCCATCTTTCTTTGAATTTAGAAGTGCGGGACAAAATATTCTTGGGGAATAATATCATGTCAGTATTTATTTTTTATTACATATCACCATTTATTTGATATGTCAACAACATTTTTCCTAAGTTAATATACTTCTTTACAAATATTCTTCTGACTAATAGTAGAATATAACTTATTTAAAATGTGTGTTTTTCCTTCAAATCACAGTTTATATACGTATTGATTTATTTATTCCAGGGTTTTTGTTCTTTATTTTTCATTTTTAAAAATTCTAGATATTTTCCATTTTTCATTAGCTTTGTTTACTTCACTTAAAACATTTTTTAAACAGATTTTTTAAATGTTATTCTTTTTTGTGCTCATAGAGATTCCAAATCACGTGAATAATTGTTTTTGAATGTATAGATAATAAATATATTCCCTCCCAGGCATTGTTAAATACCAATTCCCATCACTCTTTATAGTCTTGCCAGTGAAGATGATGAAACTGGATTCCAATCATATCTTTTTGGCTGAAAACTTGGTTTAGTCTTCCAAACTATATGAGAAAGGAATATTTTGATAACTAATTACCTAATTATTGTTTTTAGCTTTGAAGACTTTGAAATACTTTTGAATCAAAATCTCCAGAACATAGTAGCACAGGTAATATTTAGGTATCTATTAAAGATTAGGGTTTCAATTCTTGCCCCAAACATTTATTTGAATGTTGATTATGTACAGTAGTAACATTTCTCTGCATTCTTCTGTGGGAAAAATTTAATCATTTATACTAGGTCATTGCCTGTCCTCCTGCACTTATATGTGACGAATCATTGACAACAGTCTTAAAGAAATAAAGATAATGGATTTATTTCCCCCCCTTTCAAAATGTCAAAACTCATATAAAGCCCCTGGGGTTTCAACCAATATTTTCTTTTAATTTTCATCTCTGTATGCACCTAGTGATATAATTCACACATTTCTGAGGAACAGACTGGGTAGAACAGACTTTTTGTTTTACTAATTAGCAGCTTGGTGGGGGGGATCTGAGAATAAGCAATATGGCACCCACTCAGAGGGCAGGAAGTTCTCTCTTATTCTAATGAAAATGACCTCCCCTACCCCCTGCTGCTGCTAATTAGAAAAACAAAACGGTGGGAGATCCTAATTCTAGATATACCTTGTGAAAATGGGATGGCAAGAAGGATTTCTCAACTCCTGCTGTCACTGGCTATCAATCTGAGATCTCTCTCTCTCTCTCTCTCCCTCTCCCTCTCCCTCTCCCTCTCTCCTTTCTTTCTTTCTTTCTTTCTTTCTTTCTTTCTTTCTTTCTTTCTTTCTTTCTTTCTTTCTTTCTTTCTCTCTTTCTTTCTTTCTTTCTTGCTTGCTTGCTTGCTTGTTTGCTTGCTTTTTCTTTCTTTCTCTGTTGTTACTAGTACTTTCATGCAGTACGATTACTATCTGTACAAGAGTTGGGCAAAGGGACCAGAACTTCTGTGAAGAACACTGTGCATACATATTACAGTCTGTTTCTTATGTATTGCATAGAAGTATGTTTAGGGATAAAAATATAGGATTTTTTGCTTGTAGATATAAAAGCATAATTCTGAACTAGAAGACCCAGATTCGAGTTATCACTTGATATGGGGCCAATCATTCTAACTCAGTACAGCTTCCTTTATGGGGTTGATGTGAGAACAAAATGAGAAACAGCCTCCACCTTGAGTTCTTAGGCAGGACATAAATGCAAGCATAAAAATATATATCTTCTAAACAATATATCATGTAACAGCACCCTGTTTTAGAAGATTCAAACCTTAGCTGCCCCTATTTCTTTCTTTCTACCTGATCTCTGCCAACTGAACTAGTTGCTTCATGCTGCCCAATGATAGTGCCAACTACAATAATTTGATAATGTAGAAAAATTACCTACAGCCAGGGGTGGGATTCTACCAGTTCGCACCTATTCGCTAGAACTGGTTGTTAACATTCTAAGCAGTTTGGAGAACCGGTTGTTAGAAAAAATTACTGGCCTAATCCTGTAAGGAAGAATTCTGGGAATTGAAGTCCACAAGTCTTAAAGTTGCCAAGTTTGAAGACCTCTGAGTTAAACCTTAGTACAACACCCAGATATTTAAAGCCATTAAAAATCTTGGATTAATCTTGAAACTTTTTGTATACTTGTACTTAAACAGAAAGAATTTTATTTTAACACATATGGCTGCAATTCCAAAGCTACTTTTAAGACCAAGTCAAGAAAAGAAGATTGGAAACAAAGTAAAGGTTAACCTTCTCATTCTTTCTAACCCTTTCTAAATGGCAAGTAGAAGTGAGTCTTTCTACTTGCCATTTTATTACCTAGAATTTACCACTATCTTCAAATTAAAGAGTTGCCTTCCAATAACAAAAAACACAAGTTTGCAAACTGCCTGAATAGTAACATAGCACATAATTTTGTATGTTAAATATTGAACCACAAAGTGGAAAGGGGAAAATATTTGTGGGAAATATTTACTGTGTTTTTTGCTTGTCAAACTTAAAAGGCCATTAGACACTTCATAAAGGTTGTGACAGCAATAGAAGTAATGAAGCAGCAGCTAGGCAAACTGCTGAATAGTCTGAATTGTGCTTTGGAAATTGTGTAATGTATGCTCTGAAATTGAGCAAATGAATGAGACCTAAAAGTAAGCTGCTCTCTACAAAACCCACTCTGAACTTACCACACTAAGCCTGGCATGAAAAAGCAGAGCATGTGCTGTCCAACCAGTGTATGGGAATTGGATAGTTAGGTACCAATTGTGAGCTGTCCCCTTAAGGGAATGCATCATGGTAAATGTAGTTAAAGGTATCCTGGGAAATGTAGTTCATGTCACGTGGCCACATCTGTAATCCCGATTGGTCACTAATTTGACCCTTGATGGGTTGGGGGAGTTTTCCTCACTTTTGCCTGAATTCCCTAACTCATGGCAGCTGCTTTCTATTGCTACGAGATGGGTTAGGATCTTTTACCTACAATTCAGATATGCAAAGGAATTGGACATAAAGAATTTCATCACAAATGTGAGTCATGAAGATACTTGATGAATCAATAATAAATACTTTGTATTGATGTTTTCTTGAGTTATCTACCTCTGTAGAGAATACAGAAAAGTAAAAGATGTTTTTTTGTATTCCTGAAGCCCAAGAATAGTAAAAGCGATTGCTTACTTTAAATTCCTGATGCCAAAAGAGGATTAAAAAGTAAAACGATGTATCTGGATGTGAAATTTGGATTTCTGTGTTAAAGACAAAGATATGTTGAAGCCAGAAATGAACGTAGAATGCCTTTATGCCTTATGCCCCCTCTGACTTTCAAAGACAATTTGAACCGGCAGGCAAGGGTTAGAGATTGCCCCCCCTCCACTTGTCTTCCTGCTATTTCAAAGACTCATTTTACATAACAAGAGGGAAAGCAAACTTCCCATCTTTCAAGGGACAGACAAGCAACTTCCTTTATTTCATCTCTCCCTGGGCTAACTCAAAGATAACTATATTTACCATGATGCATTCCCTTAAGGGGATAGCTCACAATTCCCATCTAACTATCCAATTCCCATACACTGGCTGGACAGCACAGAGCAACTTACTAGTTTTGAAGAGGAGGATATGGAAGAAAGAAAGAAGATTGGCTCCGACAGTTTTAGGAGACTGCATAGTTTTGTTTACCCAGAACAACCCAAGGCAGTAATCAATACTGTATTAGCTCCAAATGTTCTTTTGGCTAAACACTGAATCCAGGCATACTGGATGGCTGGATGCTCCCAGGAAGCTGCAGGGAGGCCTCCTAGACCCAAATGGAGCCTAGCAAGGCTCCCTGGAGCCTCCAGAGAGCAAAAACAGGATGGGGGTGGTGTCACTGTTGGCCTAGCAAGTCTCCCTGGAGCCTCTTGGGAGCAAAAATGGAGTGTGGGTGGTGCCAGATCCTCGCCACGCCCTATTTTTGCTTCCAGGAGGGTACCCTACACTTACCTGGTAGCCAGATGGGCCTTGTGGGTACTCCTGGAAGGGGCAGGGCAGGGTGGGTGGGGCCAGCTGGTCTTCAGAACTACCGGTTCATCAAACTGGATGTAAGATTAACATCCGGTTCTTGTGAACCAGCCCGAACCGGTAGAATCCCACCCCTGTGTAAATCCTAATCCAGTCTCCACTACTCTATAGTTGGAATTACAAGGCCCAGTAGGATCAGCTGTATAGAATTCTGGGATTCATAGACTCAATGCATTGGAGAACATTCCATTGGAGAAGATATGTATGTACTATTGTGATACCATCTTTTTTTTTTAAAAAAAAAGAACTTTGCAAAGTCCTATTAAAGCATATATTTATTTACATTCAGCCAGTTACCAAATTATGTACTTTGGCAGAGTAGCTGTTCAGAAAAGTTTGAATATGCCCTGAAAAAATGGTAGCATTCTGTGATTAGAAATGTGCTTGTCTAAGGAATGATCTCAGATCCTTCTTCATAGCAGGAAGGAAATAAGGCAATGACATACTTGCTTTAGTCTCCAGATAAAGAGTAGATGAGGAAGTTACCACCCATTCAGGTTGAAAGCTAAAGTGGAACCTCTTCCTTTTCTTATTCCAACTCTGGAAAAAAAAACCTCTGGTGACTAAAAAAAATGAAAACATTTGCTGTTTCCTTTTTTTAAAAAAATCTCTGTGGTAGCTAGCATAATGTGAACAAATCAAGAATCAAACGCATTTAGCTGCAGCTTGTTTGTTAGTATAGATCATATTCTTGAAAGCATGCCAGTGAAAAAAGAAAAGTTCCTTGTGATCCAGCTAAAATAAGTAAGGATTAAATCTAGGTGAAAGTAGTAGAACAAGTTAGAAAGAAGAATAAAACAGTGAAATATAATCACCACTGTCTTTATGTGAATCAGGACAACAATAATAATTATAGGATAATCTTAACAAGTATTAGATGCCTCAATAAAAGTATATACAATTTCTTCTGCAGACGAATGGCTATTTAAGTTGTATAGCTTGATGCCCACAGAATTCTGTCCCAGAATTTCACCATCTCCCTATCCAAAGTGACACTGGAAATCATTTGTGGTTTATAGTTCCATATAACTCATGGTTGTTTATAAGACATGGCTTGTGCCACATCTAAAATTTGGATTTTCTTACATAATATCTTACTACTGTAACCTTAATTTACCTGTTAAATGTGAATAAATGTTAACTTGCTTAGATTAACTCCTAAATTCATTTTATGATTTACATTTTTCTGATTACTGCTACTGCCATTTATATATTACTTATATTTTAACAATGATCTGATATTATAGTATTTATTTAAATACTATAGTAAATTCAGTTATTTAAAACTAATTAATAAAATGCTGATTTTTAAATCTAATTCTATGGTTTTAATACAATTCTATGAAATCTTGGTTTTTTTGTGTTTGTGTTTTCTTTTAAGTTTGTCTTTTTTTTTTACTTTTTTCCTTACTCAAAAATGTGTAATGAAATTTCATTTTTAAAAAATAAAATAAAAAATTCAATCACCAGGAGTGTTATACTGTTGTAAAAATCAGATGTTCGCATG
Source organism: Bungarus multicinctus (assembly GCA_023653725.1). NCBI lineage: Eukaryota > Metazoa > Chordata > Lepidosauria > Squamata > Elapidae > Bungarus > Bungarus multicinctus. Next base: position 44,684,769 of record CM042848.1, read on the forward strand.
TGGAATATTGTTATCAATTTAAAATGAGTACAGTACAGCTAAAAATGTGCAGAAGAATTCAACAAAAATGATTAGGTGGCTAGAAAGAGTTTCTTATAAGAAAATATTATAATATTTGGGATTTTTTTTACCTTGGGAAAAAGTTACATGTTAGTGCAGGGGTGACAAACTGGATTTCTTTGAGGGCCAGATCAGCGTTGTAGTTCTCCTCCGCAGGCCAGCCGGAAGGGAGACGGGATGGATGAGCAGTCCCCCCATGCCACACTTTGTCCAGCAGAGTGCTGCAGGAAGTTATCCGCACGTGGCCCTCCGTGGCCCATTTTGGCTGTCAGAGGCACCATGGGCCAGTCCTTTGCTATTTCCAGGCCAACACCATGGGCCAGATTTAAACAGCCCATGGGCCAGTTCCAGTCCACGGCCTTGAGCTTGACACTCCTGTATTATAGGATGATCAAGCTGCCTGAAATCATGCATGACACAGAGAAAATGCACAGATACAAATTTTCTTCCCATTCTTAAAAGAGAGGTCAGAACTTGGATGATTTTCAAATGAGATTGAGAGTATTCATGTAGGTCTAGAGCAGGGGTGGCAAACTGGTGGTCCACAGGCCAGATACATCATGTGCAGGCCATACCCATCCCAACACTGCAAATGGGAAAAACATCACGAAACATCACATGACAGAACATGACACAGCAAGTTTGACACCTGTGGTCAATCAATATTTATTGGTCTTAAGGACTCAGGGTTACTTTTGGATTAGTGCAGCAATCTCCAAATGTCAGTTTCAAGAAAACAGTAATGAAAGAGCAGAGCTATTTTTATTATTCTGAAACCATAATTATATTTTCATATCTTTAAGGGTTCCTGAGAAAGGAAAATTACATCAGGTGTCCACCCTTTAATTTTACTGCACTGTAGTATCTGATGGTATTTCCCCTGCTATCTCAATATTGGAACACTCCTGAAGATTGCAATGAACATATAATGCAACCATTGAATATTCATGACTGTAAATTAGATTTTATGTTGTACCATATAGAGAAGGCTTAGAAGTCTAGAAAAGAAATCAGGTAAACAAGGATATTTTTCTATTATATGAACACCTGAATGCTGATGGTTTTCCTACTATATGTCAACAAATGGAAGGATATGTGAAACGTATTTGAAATCTTTTAAATTGGTAAAAGCAATCTGTTATATTGTAGCAAAAGGAAATTATAAATACAGTTTATCTGATGTTAAAGTAAGAAAGCTTAGCTAAGCTTGGTATTGTGTTCTAGTATTAAATGCAAATCTTAGTAAAGTCACTTGAGTTTACCTTTGAATAGACATTAAATAAAAATCAATCCAACATAAATACAAATGGTCTTTTAATATTCTTAATTAAATTTATGACTAGAGAAATTAGATGGAAAAATTCTCCTACAATCTCAAGAATCAGATTCCTCCTTTGTGGTAATGGTAGCATTATTAAAAAGCCCAATAAGAAGAATTCCATCAAATGAAATTGAAACTCAAGAATGCTGCAGATCACTAGAGAGATCACTAAATCAAATTTTCTTTCTTGAAATAAACTCTAAAAGAATACCTGTCAGACTGATTGACAACTGATAAAAGAAATGCAGATTTTCTACGCCTGACATTAATTTGTGTGTTAATTCAAAAGAGCATTCTTTGCCATTAGCATGAAGTGGAAATTATCCCTAGCTGTCCAAAAAAATTTACTGTACATATGTTGACAGCCAAGAATGTCATCCAATGAATATCATCTAATATAACCAAATTATTTCTCTGAAATTCCAATAATCTACACAAGCATAATGGCAATGTTAATGGTTAATTGTACACTTTTGTATGATAGTTTAGTTTTGACTTAACATGTGTATGAACCCATCCACGGTAATTTGCAAAGCCACAAATCCAGACATTGAATATAATTTGGCCAAAATCTCATTGATACTAGTGGGATAAATGAAAACAAGTACTTGTTTCCTTCATTTAAATATTTAGAATTAAAAAGTTTGAGCACAGTGAGAGATCCAGGAAAAATTTAGCATAAGTTACTTTTTACCAGATTTAATTATTGTTTAGATAGTGGCTTAAGCAGTGAGGCAGAATTGCAGTAGACCTTCATTTTTATTATATGAAAATCTAAAAAGAATCAGTATGGAGGAATACAAATGAGTTGTTACTCCACTAGGTATCAAAATCATCATTCAAAGAGCAACCAGTACCTTAATAAGATTATTAGTTGAAGAAAAATACTTATCCAGGCAAACGTTTCATAGGAGAATCTGGGACAAAACAGTATTTTGGTAGGAACAAGTGTAGCCTTGGTATTAAACAGCTAAATAACAAAATGCAAATGTATTACAAAGAAAAAATAATCTGCCTCCCTTGTGTGCTGTCTTTCTTTTTAAGATCTGCTGTTTGATCTCCCATACATCAAGAAGACCAGCATTCCAAAATGTATGCAAGTATTAATATCACTTTCAGGAAATAGAAGAAGACATTTTCTCTGAAGAAAACTGTTTGACAAGCAAAACACCCCTAATAATGGAAAATGCTACTGAAAAGCATAAGCTATCAAGAGCATTTTATTATAACATTTAATATTATAAATAATGGGCCTAAAGGAAAAGATTAAAATCTTGACCCTACCCTCTCATTCATTTTTTGTATTTATTATTAGGCATATTTATGAACTGTCCTTTACTAGTAGTAAGTAGGAAATATGTAATTTAGATAAAAGAACAGTAAGAAACTCATTAAACACAATACATTAAGCTATCAATTAATAGCTAAAGATTTTTCTTAGAATGAATCAGAAAGTGAATATTAAAAGATATTGAAAGCTACATAAAGCCATGTAAGCTTTGCTACTGTATCTATAAGAGAAACTTCACAATACATTAAAAACATCTTGCTTAGCACATATACAGGAAAGGGAAAATCAGGTGCCAAAATGGCTGCTGGGTGCCAGGATGTTGATACTGCAGGCATCCAAACAATCTGTGACCCATTCAGAAACTGGCTTCATATTCCTTTTTGGCCTGGCTAGCTTTGATAGCTGAACATGCTGAGATTCTCTTTGAGACAGGTGAAGCCATTGTAGGCCACAACCACTCTATCTGATACAATTTTCTTCTGCTTTTATTACCAAATTTAATGTTCATTAATCCTACATTTCACATTTGTCCCAAACAGAAAAGCACTTCTGTTCAGAAAGAGGTAGTAGTAGACTGCAAGGATAGCAGAGGACAAGTTTACTTTTCAGTGCAATCTACATCGTCCTGGTTCTTTGACTTGTTTCAATCTTGGGTCTGCCCCACTTATAGCTTTTCATGAAAAAAAAAAAAACAAATTAACCAGCGAAATAAAATAAAATAAACACAGAAATATGCTAACTGAAGAAGATAACAGGAAGTAGTGAGTAGTAGGGGAAAATACTTCACCCTGGAATTTTAGTCAAGAACTTCAGGGTACTCTCTGCCTGACATTTTGAGCTTCCTTAAAATAGGCGCAATGACTTTTCTTTTTTTCCCTTCTAATCATTTTATTGTTCTCTGGTGTCAGGTGGCTTCTTACTTCCCTAATTACTGTCTCTGCTTCTATCAAAATTGTCAATTTAAAAGAGTTTTTAAATTGGTTTCCTTATATTGCTAGAAGGTTTATTTTTTTGTAACGGAACTCAGTTTTTGTTTGCACAACAAACTCTCTTTATCCTAGCATGCAAAACAATCTAAGCCAACCCTTAATCTTTTTGTATCTTCCTATAACCAACTTTTGAACAAACTACATGTTTAAATCTACTTTTAAAAATCAGTTTTGCCTCAAGCAAGACAATTATGTTTTTGAAAGTTTTCTGAACTCCTTCAAATTTGTTCATTGTTTTCTTTTTCGTACATGCCAAGAACTGTATTGTGTTCCAAATATAATTTTATTAGAAACATGAATATCATTTCCTTGTTTTGTAACTGCATGATTTCCTAAATGAAACATAAACTTCTGCAGATCTTCACTTTCCAGTTTCTCACATTTAGCAATAGCAATAGCATTTAGACTTATATACTGTGTCACAGTGCTTTATAGCCCTCTCTAAGTGATTTACAGAGTCAGCATATTGCCACCAGTCATCTGGGTCCTCATTTTACTGATCTCAGAATGATGGAGAGCTGAGTTGACCTTGAGCTGGTGAGAATCGAACTGTTGGCAGTCGACAGAATTAGCCTGTAATACTTCATTTTAATCACTGTGCCACCACAGCTCCTTTAAATCTTTACAAGTTTTAAAATTAATTTCAATTAAATATTTGCATTTCACTTTATTTTTCTGTACAAAAGCTAGATTTTCATATGCCCCTAAATGAACCCAATTTTGCACAAATATTTTGTTAAAATTGTCATTTAGATTTTCAATATAGCCTTGTTTCCCCATGTGCATAAATGTATAGAAATCAGCATTGTCTGCTAGAATTACACACTGTTGCCAAGCATTTGTGGAAAAGTGTTGGATCAATGCAACATATATATTCTCCCCCATATACTGTATGCTCCATGAGTCTGGCATCCATTAGAAGAAACATAATCTCAGCTATAGAAACATTTAAGTCAATGTTTTCTTGATATAGCAAATCTTTCTAAATATGGCATTATAAATGATAAATGACCGGTGACACTGTAAAACGATTCTAAAAATGTGTTGACAATGCAGTAGAAGGGGACTGCTTTAAATATTAATTCAGTTTAATTAATAACAATTATATTTAATCAAATTCATCTTTTTCTTCTTGTACAACCTTCTTGCTACAGGCCAAGTTTTAGGCATATACAGCATTTCACTAAATGAGCTCTCTCTCTCTCTTTCTCTCTCTCTCTCTCTTACACACACACACACACACACACACACACACACACACACACACACCACCACCACCACCACCACCACCAACAACAACAACAACAGCAGCAGCAGCAACTATAACATCTAGAGAGAGCCTCGTTAGAATATCCTCCTATTTCAGAGATAGGAGGGGGGACAGGGCGGGAGGGATAGACAAGAGGCAATTTTCAGTAGTCCTCTATGTCCATGTGGTTCTAACTTTCCTTGCATTCTGAAAACAAGTAAATAGGGAATTCTATTCCATCAATTTTGGGCTGAGCTGAATGTTGGTAGTATGTTAGGATGGGTTTGTTACAGAGTTACTGTATTAGTTTTATTCATCATCATTTTAGCCATTGCCTATCCACTGCAGGATGAAGGCCTCTTACTCGTGTTTCCAATCAGTATGGTCCTGAGCTTTCTTTTGCCAGTTGGGCCCACAGTACTTTCTGATATCATCAATGCTTTTTATCAAGTGGGACCTATTCTATGACTGCCTTGGTTCCCCTGCCAACAGTTATTCTTGCTATGTGACCAGCCCATTTCCATTTCAATTTCAATTCTTTTATTCTCTTGGTGAAATTGTATACTTTTGTTTGTCCTCTAATCCATGTGCAGGTCTTTCTATCTTGTCTTGCAATGCCGAGCATGTATCTTTCCATGGTTCTTTGCATCACTCTTAAGCTTTTATATTGATTATTTAGTTATATTACTTTACTGGAATTTTGCTTTACTATGGGTCTTTCAGAATGCAACAAATAAATAATCTTTATGTATGCTAGTTTCTACAAGATTAATGAGTAAAGTTGGCCAACAGAGGAGATTTTGCCTGTAAAGTGATGGTAGCCACCTATGAACAGACCTCTCTCCCAATTGTGTGAAGTTTGAAGTCTAGGAATTGTGAGAGGAAGCCTTAGGGAATTATGTATGTAGGAATTAGTGCAGCCAGCTGACCACATGCATGTCTGTGCACACATGGGAAAATGTTACACCATTACACACTATTTCTCAGAGGTTTTATAATAGCATACTTTTTTTTCCTTTCAATTTTATTTTTTTTAAATCCATATCATATATTTAAGGATGCTCACCTTGGACAAATGACACTTTCAGCAAATTGAGTTTGATGGCAGGCCATTTAAAGGCCACAGCAATCCTGTCTGAAAAGTATTGATGAGAGACAGATTTTAGCTTCCACGGGTGACCAGTCATTTAGTACCACACAATGCACTGGCATCTGAGAGCAATTAGATTATAAGGACTCCCTAATATTATAATCCAGCTGTAACAGTTTGTAAAATTATATGGTTCTATAAATAAGAAGATAATACATTTTAAAAATGATATTTCCTCTTTGTGGTGTTGTATTCATTTTCAATAATGAATAACAAAAAGCTCTGTTCTGTAGTCTAACTACAAACACATTTCGTCTACAGACAAGACATGTCTTATTTTAACATCAGAAAAGCCTAGGGTTTTGTTGGCACCCATTAGGCCTCTAATGAAATCACTTAATAAAAACTGACTGATATTGGGAGAAGTGCTCCTTCAAGACTCAGGTGCCTGCCAGACCATTTGATGTTTTAAAGGTAAGTGCCAAAATCTCAATTTGGACCAAAATAGATATGAGTAACTAAAATGGCTATTCTAACAAAAGCCTATATTAGAGCTCTGTGAAAAATTTCAGTCCAGAAGAAGAATTAAAAACAGAAGAATAAAATTTGCTTTCATTTTTTTTCAAAGTGAAGTGTGGGGTATTGCTTTAGTTAAGAAATATGTGTAAAATTAAACTTTCATCTTATAATCATCTCTCCAGTGGTTTGCAGCCTCTTTTTATAGCTTGTCTTTAAAACAACACAATCAACCTATTCAGATGTTAACCTTGACCTTGAGCTTTTTAATGGGTATTTTAATGAAAAGGTTTTAAATAATATAGCTAAACCATAATCAAAAGCTGTTTCAAAGATCTTTTCTAACACGTACTTCAAAAAGTAAGTCTTCAATGGCCTGGACTCCTGTCATTCCTTTCTACACAATTTGTTGTGGAAAAGTCAACAGATAAGTTCATTTGGAATGATTTTTTTTTTCTTCTAGCACATACTATTTTGAATACATATGTTTATTTTTATTTTTATTGTATTTCATCTTTAGGTGGTAGGAGATCAACGCTGTGAGACAGGTCAAAGAAGGAAAAGGATAAAGCTTTCCATTTGCATTTATTTGTAGAGGATTTGGAGATGTATATAACCGCATAGGGGGAAATGTGTCAAATGTTCCATTTTGTTCCATTTTTGTTCAATGGGAGACGATTCACATATAATTATTATAATAGCTGACAGGATGCTGCAGATATATGCTTCTTGATAAAAGGGGAATGTAGTAAGGAACAGAAGGTGAGACAGAAGCCACCTGTTGTAGGTTGGACAACATTTTTTATTTTTCCCCATTATTTTTGTTTTTTGACATATCTTTTTTCTAACACTTTTTCTTTCTATACACCTGTTTCTGCCACTGACTTCATGCAGCATGCTAAGAGAAATGACTTTTACCATAGAGCCTTGGCCCAGGTATGAGAGGTTGCCTGTTCCTTTCTTAGGGCACAATTGTCTATTCTTCTTTGTATTGTTCCAGGATTTAGCAGACATACAAGCCAAATATTCTATGTTAACTTTGCATTCTGTCTATTTTTCAATGATCTTCTGTCTATAAATGGTTTGCAAAAACTAATGAACACACTTTTATGCTTATTTTAATGGTACAATACCCAACCTATAATACTTGTGTTGTAATATTTTCCTGAAAATATTAGTTCAAATGTGTATGTATGTATGTATGTATGTATGTATGTATGTATGTATGTATGTATGTATGTTTGTATTTACTTACTTATTTACTTATTTGTGATTCTGGGTAGCTTACTGCATTAAAAGTATTAAAACTATAAGATAAATATTTCTAAAATGATAAAAATGGAACTATAATCAATTTTAAAAAAAGATGGGGAGGGAGGAAGAAGGATGCTTGAAGTGGGGTGGGGAGGTGGGATATTAAATCATCAACTACCTCCAGTGTGCTGCTCATCTGTTAGGGCACCAACAAGTCTGGCAGAGCCAAGTTTTCAGACTCTTGTGGAAGGTCAGAAGGATGGGAGCTAATCTCATTGCAGGGGTAAGATGTTCCAGAGGCCAGGAGCCATGGCATGCCTTCTCTGCTGACATGGGTGGGGTGGGCCAGTCCCATTGGGATGAGACAGTTCCTTAAGTAACCTGGACTCATGCCATGCATGAGAGGTAATAGCCAACATCTTTTAGAGGTAATAGCCAACACCTTGAATTGTCCCCTGTAGCAAACCAGCAACCAGTGCAGATCACAGAGCAGTGATGTAATATGGGCTAAGAACAACCTACACTGTGTACTCTGCATCACCTGAAGCTTCTGAAGCTTGTTCAAGGAAGCCCAATTTAGCATGCATTGCAATAGTCCAGACCAGGGGTGGGTTTCAAAAAATGTAACAACTGCTTCTCTGTCCGGATGTTGGTTGGGTGTGGCCATGGTGGGCGTGGCCTAGTTGGTCTCTTGCACCATGGCAGGAGGGGTGTTTTTACCCTCCCCGGGCTCCGGAGCTTTCCTCAAGCCTCTGGGAGGGCAAAAACAGCCTCCCAAGCTTGGGAGGCTCTCTGGAGCCCGGAAACAGGAGGCCCATTTTTCACACTCCCTGGACTCTGGAAGCTTTCCTTGAGCCTCCAGGAGGACAAAAACTGCCACCCTGGGCTCCAGAGACTCTCTGGAGCCCACGGAGGCCATTTTTCACTTCCCTGAGCCTCTGCATGGGCCCTGCACTTACCTGAGATCCAAAATGGACCGTGCATGGACTTGTAGGAGGGAAAGGCAGGGTGGGCAGGACCAGCCAGGGGTGGGATTTGCCGGTTTGCTGAACTGGCCATAAAATTAACAGTTCGCCCAAATCGGTGCAAACCGGTAGCAGCCCACCCCTGGTCCAGACATCTTGCTGTTGTTTCTTTGGTGCTTTCCTCTGCTGACTCTTGTGCTTTTTTAATATCTACTTGTGACATGAATCAGAACATCATATAATGGCTATTGCAGTTTAGGAGCATAATTTTTCCATAGTATATATTTCCAGATATATTTATTTGATATATCCATTGGCTCTGATATTTTGAGTCATTCCTAGACTCCAAGAGACATGTTCTTGTATTTTTGGGGTGAGGTGGAAGTGGTTTACCATTGCCATGTTCTTAGGGCCGAGAAGATGTGACTGGGTCAAAGTCATCCTACTGGCTTCATGCCTAAAGTAGAACTAGAATTCATAGTCTCTCAATTTCTGAAGATGAAATTTCAATTTCAGGGCGGGTAGAACAAACACCCCTATTAGACACTGATGAAGGTGAATGGACCTGACTCTATTTAAAGCGCCCTTCAAAGAGAAAGAGGTACATCATATTTATGAATAAATAATATAAATAATTATCATACAAACAATATATAAGTCATAAACCTAGCTTAATGTATTTACAAGTTACTATTTTGCAAGAAAAAATAGCGTTGAATGGCACTTTAACCAATTTTGTTTTCATACTGTATAAGCAGATATGGTTCACAAAAGCAAATGTGATCATAAACCTTAATTTCCAATGTTCTAAAAACCCTTTGTTTGTTTATTGAACAATTTTAATAGCATGATTTCTAACAAAAGTAGTAGAAAGATTATTATTATTATTAATAATATTATTATTATGTATTTTAGCAGTATTGCATAACAAGCCAACAGATTATTCACTTATGATTGCCTGATTGGACAATGAAAGACTGTATGTCTGTCAATTGGTGCTCCATTCAAAATCCAAGAAAGAAATACTTAGACTCCATTAGTTAGAGAAAAGATATCTTTTACTGGAAATCAAGTGGTAGCAACAAAAGAATTCTGAATCTGAGAAAATGAGCGTGTAAATCACATATACAAAGTGATGGCAATGTTCCCACCCTTAATAGTTCAATTCATTCCTCCAATTAAAAGTTGTGGATAACATCATGTGGGCATCTTCAGGTGGTGATGAGGCCTCTATCCTTTGACCTTGACATATTTTGATAAAGAGTTGTGGCTGCACATAGCATAGGATAGAAACCTAAGCAAGTCTCTCCTCCCCCCCCCCCAACTTATACAGTTTTGTTTTGTAACAACTCCAGCTCGCTTCCCATAACCATGGCCCTCTCCCTCCCCCTGTTACTTATGACAGCCGAAAGATACAAAGCAAAGGAAGAGAAGCAAAGGAAGAAAATCTTGAAGACTGACAATGTCCCTGTTGGAGAATGTGCTAAGATTCCCCCATGTGCTTGCCTTATTGTGGCATTAAGCATTCCATAAACCTGGTTTTAATTTAAAATCAAAGTTTCATTTGTCTTCTCTTTTTTTGCATTGAAACACCAAGAAATATTTTAGTATCAAACGTGATTTTCTTTGAAAAGCCTTTGCAGACTGGGAAATCTCTTTCATTTTGATTTTTTATAACTGTCAGTTACAAGTGCTATGAATACCAGCAAATATTAGTATCTTTATAGTAGTTTCTTCCTTTTCCTCTCCATTGGTGCTTTAATTGTTCTAAGGCATTTACATGAAAGTTAGTCTATAGAACTTATTTCCAAACAATCATTTATTTCTTTATAAATTCAATTTATATAGCTGCCCATTTCAAATATATTATTCTGGGCAGTTCACAAACAATTTTAAAAGTATAATACTATGAGAGGAGATGATCTTAAAATTGAAAAAGAAAATAAAAAGAGACAGCATTTGCCTTAGATAGATTAAAAACTCTACTATCAAAAAACAATATTGCCTTTATTGCCACATGGGAATTGGGGAAGACTGGACATATAATAAAATGCTATCTGCATGCACAGTCCTTTTGTGCAAACTTCATACTCCTGATTGATGGCTTGTGAATAAAATAAATTCATTACTTATGACTTTAAGATTGGATAATAGGAAAGAGGATGGCCAGGAAAAGATGGTCAATAGATGGGGGGAAGGTAAAGAAATAATTATTGTTCCACCAGTTCTGGATAGCTTCTAGTGTACAGTAAAAGTATTTTTAAAATGGAAATAAGGACAAAAAACACCACCATTACCACCACCACAACAACAACAACTGAAATAGAATCAACACTGTCCGTATCTACAGCCAAGATATTGTAGTGGAGTTTGGACTGGACAAATGTGCGATGCTTGCCATGAAACAAGGGAAAATAGTGAAAACTGACAAAATCAAGATGTCCTATGGAAATAGTATCAAGAATCTGAGCATCCTTCAAGCTGATACCTGAACATCAGTGTTGATTCTGTTTCTGTAGTTGTGGTGGTGGTAGTGGTAATGGTGGCAGTTTTTGTCCAAACCCAGTCTGAATACCTGGCTGACTATGCAATAAATAATGGCTTTCATTATGTGATGATACCTTGAACACCAGCAAACATCCACATCTACTATCTCAGGTGCTTGTGAAGGACTCAATAGGCAGACAAAAATGCCAAATCCAGCATGAACATCTGGATGACTATGTGACAAGCCATAATAACAATATGACAGGCATCTACTACATAATACCCCAGAATTAACAGTTGTCAATAAGAAAGGCAAAAAAAAGTCTGGATGGTAGACATGGTAGTACCTGGAGACAGCAGAAGAGGAGAGAAAGAAGTGAAGAAGGTAACAATAGACAAAGAGCTACAAATAGAAATAGGGCATCTATGGCAAAAGAAAGCAAAAGTGGTACCAATATAATAGGCACCTAGGGTGCAATCCCACAACCACTGGACCTCTACTTGAGCTTTATTAAGATCAGCTTACATCCTATGATGATACCTTTAACATCATTACAGGTATCTACATCTGCCTATCCCTGGTGCTTGGGAAGGACTGAATAGGTGAATAAAAATGTCAAATCCAGTATTAACATCTGGCTGGCTATGCAACAAACCATAATACAAAAGTTAAACAGTAGCATGAAATGTATATGAAAATAAGTAAGTTTTGAACTCCATCCTACACTGTAATAAGCTAGATGCTTGATTCATTTGATGTGGTAATTTGCCCTGTAATATGGGACCATCCACAGAAAAAGCTGACTTGGTTGTAGATATCAAACATATCAATGATGATACATATCCCTCAGTCTAAAAAAGGTCTGTGTATCTATGAGTCATTTAGAAGAAAAATTAATCTTTTAGAGAAGATATTTCTCAAACATTGGCCAATTGTAAGAATAACTTTCATCTTGGACAATAAAAATCTTTTCACTTTAAAATAAAGCTTCCATTATGATTATGCTATTCTTTCCATGAACAGAATTGAAAATAATATTTCAATTCCCTTTGCAGCCTCTTCTGGGACCTGTGCCAGGAAACTACTTGGAGGATCAGGTGGCCTAATGTAATCATAAAAAATATTTGCAGTGTGCAAACTACAGATTTTTCCTTCAGGCTCTGACCTTGAGGCTGATAGAATCATAGACTCATTTCAAAGGATTTATTTTTGCCATCTGTAAAGACTTTCTTCTTTTAATTATAATATACATGTCTATTTTGGAAAAACAATTAAGAGTACCTCTTACATATGACCACTGCCAACACCTTTTTTGCTGTATTTGATTACCAGATTGCTTACTGGGAGGAATTGTTATGAGTTTTCTACATTCAGGCATAATGTGTTACACAAGATGGGATAGATAATGAAATTTTTTGCATTATTGTTGGGAAGGGAGGACCACCCTTCTTTAAATGAAATGTTTGCCTGAAGTAAATAGTTTTATTATATTCTTTAGCTTAGGCCCAGACTCATGAAAATTTTAAAAAGATTATGCTCTTCACAGGTATGTGAAGATATACCCACAGGTTAATGTAAAGCAAGCAAAGAAAGTAAGCAGCCTAAATGAAGGGAAGACTCTTTTTGCAATGAAAGCTTTGTTAATTTCAGATCCGAGTTGCTTCATTAAAAAGGTAATTAACAAATCCATCACATTCTTTTTAGAAAAGTGATTAAATGAAAATTAAATAATATAATGCTCAGAAACTTGCTAAGTACTTTCTGTTGAAAGTAGAAGACATTGGAATCCAAACTAAAGGTAGCCAATCTCCAATCCTTCAGCTATTGCTGGATGTTCACATCCAAAAGAGCCAGTCAGAGGAGAAAGTATGAGTTGTAACTTTAATGTTTGGACTTTGGAGGGCTGCAGATTTGTACATGTCTCTCTTACAAGCAGGGTAAATACTCTTTTCTGGTCCCTTAAACTGTTTTAACTGATTTAACTGCATATGAAACTTCAGTTTCTGATTTAACATATACATCTGGTTAATCCATTGGGTTAAACTTACTCCTGATGAGTCACAAAGACAACTTTTCATTAGTCATTTCTTTTATTTTGTTTTATTTTTCTTATATGTATCCATGTATTCATAACTATATTTTTACTTATACATATTATTTTGTAAACAATTGACAGATAAAAATAAATAAATAAATAATAAAATAAATAAATACAAATAAATAAATAAATAGTCAAAGGTCCTAATGGATTAGCAGTAAAACTAAACATGGAAATGCAATGTTAGAGCATGATTTTAAAATAGTTCATCTTAACAGAGTCCCAGATGGCTTATAAAATAACAATATTATTAAGCCATAGACAGAAAATATAAAAGTATAGAAATACAAAAAAGTAACAATCTTTTAACAATATAAAAATGCAACTATTGATTGCACAATAGAATGATTACATAACCAAATGTCCTCATAAATAAAATACATTCTCAATTATAAAAAGAGTGGAAGTGAGCACGTATTTTCAGTAGTATATTTTGGTGCTTCACCATCAGAATACAGAGTTCACTTTATGATTTTTGTATTGTGTTTTTAAATTCTGAGTGCTCATTTGAATAGAAAATCAGGAGATAAAGCCAATATATAAACAAACCTGTGTCAGGTTTGATAGACTCAAACATGTTCATATTTTTATTTCTTGTTCATTAAGAAATCTTAGATCATGTTATAAATATAGAAATATTTAAAATGTTTAATCTTGTAACTAAGAACAGGAATGGGAGAGGTAGGGTTCTCAGAACTATTGAACTCCAGTGGCATTAAACATTGTGCCAAATAAACATTACAGATAATCCCTGGATTATGAATGAGATCCATTCCTAAATCAATCTAAATTGAATTTATAGATAAATCAGAAATAAGATAATTTTTAAAGTCAAATACAAGTTATATGCTCAATATAGTAGTAATTGCAGGATAATCTGACACCAAATGGCAGTCAACATTCTCCTTCCTTGAGCCAACAAGTTGTGCAATGCTTTCATGAACATCATAAAAGTTCATTTATAATGTAATGCATTCATTATTATGAACTGTTAGGCAATCATTGTGTCACTGTGTACCCTGGCAGCTCAGAAATATTCCTTATTTAATCAGAGAAACAGGCTAAAAAAGTAGAGAGATCAGGTGTGACTTCCAACTTTCTGCTGGCTTCCCCATTGATGTTGTTTGTGGGAAACGGACAGATTATTTGGAAATTACTCCCAGAAAGGAAAGAGGGTTCATGTTGACTGTTGGCACACTTCCCAACACAGCTTTAAGCAGCCCAAATTTTATACCCAAATCTTCTGGACACTGCATACCTAATACTTCAGACCATTATCATTCTCGTGTCAATAATATCCAATGTAATCTGTTGTGGGAGGTGGGCAACATCAAAATTAAATAAATAAGCAAAATATTAAAAGTGATCATATAAACTACTCTCACAATAAATTTGACCACGGTTCAAACCCCAAACCAGCACAATTTTCACAGTGCTAAATTGGGAGGTGGAGGGGAAACAACAACATTTTCAGATGTGCAGAAAATTCCAATTACTGCTGCTAGGTGAATCAACAAATAAAACTTTATTAATAATTTAAAAGTGTTCTATATAAAACATCATAGCATTCCCTCTAGACCAAGATTTTGTTGGCAAAATGTCTTATATTGTAGAACCTCATATAAATAATATCGACTGAAATAAAGAAGGAATGAAGATGAGCACTTACAATGAACTTGGGTGAGTCCAGTAAATATGAAAGCACAGGGAGATTATATAATGTTGTGGCACTGTGTCTTTGATGTGTGACTCTTGGTTTGTTTATGTATTCTTTCTTTCTTCATTATTATTGTGAGCCACTTAAAATCATCTCATAAAAGATAGCCATTAAAGTTTCTAAATAAATAGACTAACTCACCTAGTAGAACATTGTCTTTATGGCATACTGCATACATGAATTTGCTTGGGTACAGAATATTGGTGTACATCTATTTGGTGTAATCAACATTACCTTCAAACAGCAGTATTTCTGTCACTGGAAGAAGGCAATAAACTCCCCCGTCTCCCCCGTCATTACAGCATGCAAGGCTTTGTCTTTTCATCTTCCAAAACTAGAACCCTTTACTATTTCTTCCATGTCCCAAACTTTGCTTTGACTAATGTAGCTTGAATCTCAACAGCCCAAAAGAAAGAATCTCTGATTTCAGGGTTTTATTTTCAACAATCAGCATTTTGAATTGCACTGAGAAACGCACTGATAGCTACTGCAGCTTGCACAATCATGGTGTAAAGTGGCAGTACCAAGACAACCCACTAAGCATCTACTAAGCATTGTGAATCATTTGTAGTTTATAAGTCTTCATGGGCAGCCCCAAATCGAATAAATTAAGGCAACAAGTGCCTGAGTTCATGATCTTCAGTGCATCTTGTTCCAAGTGAGGTTGCAACTAGCACATCAGTAGCAACTATGGAAAAGTTCTCCTGGCCACAGATTCCACTTATTCCTCTGACTGACTTATCTTACACTGTTGACTATATAGAATTGTACTTGACAGTATGGCATATATGACAAATACGTTGGTATATGCTTGCCACATGGGAAAGCTACTGTTTCAGTATTTTTTCTAAAGAGTACATTTGGAATGTTATTTCTACAGCTGTTATAATTATATGTTATTTTATTACAGATTCATTTGTCTTTTATAAACAGCTTTAGAATCATCAAATGAACCTCAAATTAGAATATTTAGAAAATTCATAGAGAGATGAGTTATGGGAGTCTGGGATGTATTAAGCGCTCAACATTCTAGCTACGTAATTTTGTTCAGTAAGGAAAATGGTACATTCAGCTAATTTCATTACTTTTTTCAAAGTAAAAATAGCCAGGAAATAATATAAAAGGATTTCAAAATCTCTCTAATATCCCTATAAAGAAGAAATCAGTGTGTGTATGTGTATGTACGTGTACGTGTACGTGCATGGATGGCTTAGTGGGTGTGTCTGCATATGTGCACGCACATACACCAGTTTGGTGCAGGAATTAAAGACACCAGATTAGAAATTGGGAAACTATGAATTCTATTTCTTCCTTAGAGGCACAACATTTCTGCCAGTCATTCACTCCTGAGTCCTAGACAGAAAAATTGAAAATGTCTATCTACCCATTTGCAATAAACCAGCATAGTAGATTATATCTGTGATCTTCAATAAAATAGTCTTCCTCCAGCAGTGGATTGATTCAGGCTAATCACATGTACACACAGAAAAAACACACACACACCTATATATATTCAATAGCTGGACTGGTATATAAGAGTTCAATGTCATAAGCAGAGATTTTTGTGAGATAAGCTCCAACACACTAAACTAACATTCACTCATCTCAGACATGGAGTCTACATATGCACAAGGTGCACTTGCATGCTACTCAGCTTCACTCTTAAAAGCAGATGATACCCTTTGTTATAAGGAAAAATGTTTCCTTTTGAAAACTATGGTTAGAACTCGGGGAAAGTGTGAAGATGTTGTCTGTTAAAGTGGAGTGAGAAAGAGAAAACTAAGATTATTGTCCAATCTCTTACTAAAATTATAATTTACAGAAAATTATTTCCCCTCCCTTTTTGCAATAATTTATACTGAGCAAGTAATAATTCAAAAACTTAAAATATGAAAACAATCCTTATCATTCTTTTGGTTTATTATTTGTGTATATTTGTAAATTTATAAGTAATCCAAATTCATTTGTAAATCAAGTATTCCAATCTTTTTCTAATGACTTGCCATTTTTAATGCATCTTAAAATTCATTTTGATTTTATTTAATGAGGCCTTTTCCTCTTCAATACCACCTTTTAGTTCTATTATTATCAGGCTCTCCAGAATCCAGAAAGACACATGTAGTTAGTTCTGAAAAGTTTCATTTATTGCTCTTCAGGTATAGAAAGAAATCTTGCCAAACTTTGTGGGATATCAATTCACCATTCCCCACCAGAAGCGCAGAAATAAAAATAAATAATCATGTAACAAATTGGTACAAAAGTGACCCATTCCAAGGGTTCTATAAGAATAAGAAAAATCTAGGAATAGTGTTAAGTATAATATCTTTTTCAGTTTAAGATTTATATGTTATAATTTCTATGTACAAGCTTTTCCCTTGTGTGTTTTGTGCAAATAAGTACTTCTTTGTTACAAGTTGCTTCATGAGATCTGCTTAGAACTTTATCTTTTTTGGTTATTTTCCCTGTTGCAGGTTATTCTATCATGCTCTCTGTGGTTTGAGGAGCAACATAATACAACATGAAACAAACTCCACAGAAAAATAAGAACACACCAACACTAAGTTTAAGTTAACACAAACTCTTTTCCTTTTTTTTTTTTAAAGTTCTTTTATAAATTGCTTGTGACACTGGTCTATCTCCTTTCAAAAAAGAGGGAGAGAAAGGATCTGATTTCCTTACCACCTTAATTCGAGTGGGCTGCGGGGTGGTGCTATAATGCTTACTTCCTTTAATCAGATTTTTTTCCCTCTTTACTTGCCAGTAAGATACATAGGTACTGGAATACCATGTCTCTTATGTGAGGTTGGGGGCATGGTGCTGGATGAAGGCATCTCCTAGGAAGACAAGTGGTGGCACCAAGAATTAGCTAGCAGATTCAGAACTAGAAGGAGGTTTTTTGGAGAAAAGATTTGAATCTTTCAACCCCCTCAGCTGTGCCTTTGCAATATGATATATGGGGACATTTTAAACATGTTTGCCTTTTTTCCCCCTTGTCAGTCCTATATTTGATTTTAGTCAGTTTTCATTAATGGATCTGATTTCAGATTCTAAGACTTAGTTAAAAGATCAACTCTCTCTGAATATATGCAATACATTAATGTTTTACCTTTTTAAAAAATAACAGGCTGGATACACTAGAAAAGTGCATTAATATGGACCATTGGATTTCACCATAGCTTAGAAAACAGGGGGAATAGTGCATTCCATGAATGCTACAATCTTTTACTCCCTTTTACTCCTCAGCATATGAGCTGAGTTAAAGTAAATGGCACACAGTTCTGTGCTTAATTCATGTACAGTTTTGTCTGTTGAGGTAGAGAACATTTTTACTGCCACTTGTGAAAACTCCACAAAATTGGGTTGTCAGAGTTTTTTGGCACGCATATCCCAAATGACAATTTTTCTTTTGCAATCAGAAAAAAATAAAGGTACACAGTAAAAACAGCTCATGCAATATTAGGAAGCATTACTAACTAAAATATGCCATTTGTAAAAATTATGCTACCTAATTACATGTCATGCCACCCTTTCTAACATCCCAAATGGATTCAAATATTGAAATACTTTAACTAAAAATTCACAAGAAACAGTAAGAAACTTTCTATAGAATTACTCAGCATAGTCTGTCATAATTATAAGCTGATCTTTTGCCTCTTTAGGAAATGTGCTCACTCAGGAAGCCTGGAATTAATTGATTAAAAAAGTAAAGATCAACAGACTGGTATATCCTCCTAAAGTAGAAACTCATAAATTTATTAAGGTTTGGAGGAGTGGAAATTATTCTTAGGTAGTTGCCCTAAAAGACAGTATGGGTCTAGTATATTTGCTGGAAGGAAATAATTACTCATGTGAATTTCACACAGCATCTATGAGTCACAGCTACGTGTCACCATCTGCAGCATTTAAACTGGCCTTTATTTATTATTACCATTTACCACATAATCAAAGGAAGATGCCAGTTTATGACAAGAAATTAAATTAGTTTTATGAAAGAAACTTTAAAATGATTCATAAAAGTGGGAATCAAGCACAAAATTCAAAAGAAAGTGAGAGAAAGTATAGCATAGTGCAGCAACTTTTGTGAAGAAAAGATAAGTTTTATACAACTAGGTGGAACATGTTGCATTGATTCTTATGTAATAATCTAAGAAAAGCCCTAGTGTATAAGTGCTCAACAAGTGCTGACAGGGACCAAGTGGGGACTTTTTATTACACGTTCCACAGGATCTAGCATGACCTGATCTCAGCATTAACTGATGACCTCCAGAGCATTCAAGAGCTTAATTTTTGTCCTGCCACTGCCATGGGCAATTCAAACAGATAGGAGTGGAAACATATAGCATTGTCATCATCATCCCTAATTCCCAGCCCTTGCATGTGTCAGGAAACATACTGTGATTGAAGACCATTGTGGATTCAGGACAAAAAGGACTATCTTGCAACCTTCTTCTCTTCTTTCACAGGTTATCATGACATGACCAATACAGTTTCCATCCCATGCCATAGACCCAAATAATTATCTTATGTAATTGCAGTTACACTACTTTCTGAGTAACCATCCCCAAGAAGGATAGGTTGAAAATGGATAGTAATTATTCATATTCTCTGAATACAGACTTAGATTGTTGAAAAATGGGGAAAACCAGTATGTCTTTTAGAGCTGTTGGGACTTCACCTTCCTTGAAAGAAGCATTGACTACAGTCTGGATTTAATCTCCAGGATCTCCCTAGTTCCTTTAACCAACCCAGTAGGACAGGGCCCCAATTTACAAGTGACAGCTGAAGTTTCATACAATTCTTTATATTTACTTGACAATCACAGACTCAAAAAACTTTCCAATCTCATATGATGCTACTTCTGTCATCTCAATAGACTTTGGCTTATAGCTCAGAGCAAAACGAATGATTTTATCATGAAGCCTAGTCTGGTTGTGCATATCTGCACCTGTTTCAAAAGTCTTTTCTTTTTTGGATATTAATTATTCATACCCTTTTCTTCCTTCAACAATGTATTGGTGTTGATGGCAAGTACTTGAAAAAAATCCCCCCCCCCCCCACAAAAAATTAAGGCAGCTTAAAAGCTTAGTCTTACCAGTGGAAAGGTGGTTTTCCTCTGCTGCTTTAAATATTACATATTCTTATCTAGATCTATGTGCTGTATATTTGAAAAGATTAAAAAAACACCAAGTACCATTTTTTCAAACGCAGGACTATCTATTCTCATTAAACAAGGGCATTCAGTTTGATACATACTTCAGAACCAACATTTTCGACACCTTTAAATAAGTACACAGAGATACAAAATGAGAGTCACCTTCATTTTGATTGATTTAGAACACTTCCTTATTTACTTCATTTTGGCACCATTTTCCTTATTTTGCTCAACAACAACACAGTCAAGGTGATAGATTATTATTATTTGTTTAAACTGTGACGTCAAGGATGTAATCCTCACAAATGTTACCTTGGTTTCAGATCGGAAATGTACAATATTTTTCTAATCACGGGTGGTGCCTGGCCTTCAAGAAGTAGGCTGAAGGCTACACTCTAAAATTGAGTAAGACTGTTTGTTCTTTTTAAATAGGCCAGAGATTCCAAATCAAAAACAATAGGCTGCTTTACAATACAATAATAGAATTGTATCAATTGCAGAGAACTATCCTTTTCTTTGAAGGGTTTGCTCTTCTAGTTCAGTTCTTTTCTGGATTCTTCTTTTCCCCTATATGCTTAATTATATCACCTTTCACCAAAAAGATGAAGAATTGTCTGAGCCAGGAAAAAAGTTACATTATATATAATTAATTGAAGGTAATTATATGTGATTTTTCACAATTCAATGCTTGCCAATAAAAATTCAATGGGATATTTAGGATTCCAAACATAAGATAATTTAATTTACACCATGCAGTTTTCTGTTTATTGTTTGCATTAATGATTGCCTATTCCTGGTATCATGAAATTTGTTCAAATCAAGAATAAGAATAACAAATAATATTTTACTCAAGCTAGAGAAACCACCTTGACTCTTTCCACTTTAAACAGTTTCTTTAAACAACAGTTTGAGGAAAAAGTGGTTGAATGGTAAAAATAAAACTGAAACTGAAACACTAGAATTTCAGGACCTTTCTGAATAATCTCTTAATATCATAGCATCTGTGTGCAATACTACACTTGATTGTCTTTTAATCAAATTTTTGAAATATTTTCTTTTAGACAAAATATTGCTATGGATTGTTTTTCAAATAGAACTGTATTAATGTCAATGATACATTTATTAAATTCTGTATCCAGAGAATAATATTATACCCAATAGCTCAGTCCTTTTTTCTGACTAGTCAGCATGCCTCTTAAATCTTAAATCTAACAAGGAGTTTTCTATTTTTCCCTTTCTTTTTTTATATACAATTTGGTTATATATATATATATAAAAGGCAGTGCAGTGGCTCAGTGGTTAAGATGCTAGACTGTTTGGCTGGAAAGCCAGCAATCCAGGTTGAAGACCCAAGTGCCATGCAACAGAGTGAGCTCTGGTCTTTGCTCCAGCTCCTGCCAACCTAGCAGTTTGAAAGATTGAGAATGCAAGTAGATAAATGGATACTGCTTCAGTGGGAAGGTAACAGCACTGTGTGATGTCATGCTGGCCACATGACTGTGGAAATGTCTTTGGACAGCACTGGCTCAATGGCCTTGAAATGATGATGAGCAGCACCTACTGTAATTATTTACTCAGCTAATTAGCAATAATTAGCGGAGTAAAATCCACAGAGATTCCTTTAACTGTTTTTTTTTTTTTGGCCTTGCTTACATATATTTCTAGTGAGTCTCCCAAAGAGTAAAGAAGAACTAAATCACCCAGTCACATTCTTCTAAAATGCAATGCCAGGAATATGCACTATTGAAATTGTTTTTCTTTCTTTTTCTTTTTCTCTCTCCCTCTTTCTGATTTTCACTTTTTATCTTTTTCATTGAAATGCAAAATGGAATGTGACATTTCCATCTTTTTCCCTTGTTAGGTAAGATGCCACCTGGAAACAGGTAATCAATCACATTGTTATGCCAAAGCTGGAAGTGGACCAAAAATATGAAGATCCAGGGAGCTTCTAGAAGAGGAGTTCGGAGATCTTCAACCTTCTACTCTATAAAATGACATATTTGCTACAGTTGTCATACATCCTTTTTATTTCCCAAGCTTTCCATCCTTTGTCTTTCTGTTAGTTTTCTTTCTCTTTGAACATTTGATTTTTTTATTGTTTTTTTTTATGTCTTACATCACAAATGGCTCCAATAGATTTTCAGATTTTCTTTTACAAAATTAAGCTTACTAAAATTCTTTTTAATATTAATCTGTCCTCATTGTATGTCTTCCAAGTTATACTTTTCTGGAGCACTTATTTCTTATTTAACATTAATAATTCATCATTTATTTCACAATGAACACTTCATTGGATTGCACTTCATTGTCATCTGTTTCCTTTTGATTTCTGGTCATCCATCCAGTGACGTCTGTCTATAGGCCTAAGTTTATACTGCTTAAAGCTGATGTTCAAAATAAACAAAGAATTATCTTCAGAAAACTATATTAACCTGTTTCCTTTATCCAATCGAAAACTTCTGTGATTCCAATATTTCTGTTTCTACTAATTTTATCAAATGTCTTTATTTTGTTAAAATAAACATTGCATGTTAAAAATAATGCAGCTGCGATTATATGTAGGAGTTTGTATCAACACTGTTCTATTTCTTCATACAAATTCATTCCTGAGTATTGTTACTATATGAATTAAAGTTGCTTATTTTGGTCTTCTCAAGTTTATTTATTCCTAAAATATGTAGCTTACTATACATCATTTCTACTTTTACAAGTTCACATTTTTTCTTGGTTTATCTTTCTCATATTCCATTACTATCTGGTTTTATTTTGGTGGATTCTTCCCTTAAGCTTCTTTCATGGGTACTAGACTATACTTTTTGTTTTTTAAAGCTATTCTGAAATGTCTGAATTAACCTGCTAGTGCAAAAACACAAGAAACATATTACAGCATTCCACAGTTATATGTGTATTCCCTGTATTCCATAAACATCTTAGAAATGAAAGAAAAAATAATAATTTCAACTGGTTAATGATGTGAAATAACTATCTAATATCCATTCAAACATCATCTGATAAAGTACTATTTGAGGTGTCCTTGGTACCCTCTGAGTTTGTTTGTTTTCCTACAGATGTTTCATTACCTTAACCAGGTAACATCTGTTTGCTGTCAGTTTATATTCTGGTGACTTACCTGTTGGTGGGGATGGGGGTGGTCTTAGAGATTCTTTGGATGGGCTGTTTACTGATTGCTCTTTGGCAGTTTCTTGATTGAGGTATTGTTTACTTGAAGTTAACCTTGGAGTTAATCTATGCCAGTGGTTCCCAAACTTTTTCAATCCACCGCCCCCTTGGTGCTACAAACTCATCCTCAGTGCCCCCGCAACCAGGGTTGGGATTCAAATTTCTGTAGATGTGGCCTAATTTGAGGGTGTAGCTTGCTGGTCACATGACTGGGAGGGCATGGCTTGCTGGTCATGTGCCTAGGTAGGCGTGGCTTTCTGGTCACATTACTAGGTAGGTGTGGTTTGGTGGTCATGAGACTGGGTGGGCATGGCCAGATGACTGCCAAACCAAATGCAAGTGGTCCTCACTTAATGGCCGATTGTTTAGCAAGTGTTCTAATTTATGGCTGTGCTTCCCATCACCCCGATACAGCCAGCTGGTTCCATCGCTGGTTGTGGGGGGGGGAAATTCTTGCCCCCACAGAGAGGGCTTGCAATCTGGGTGTCCTCCTGATGTGTGGCTGTCATTGGAGGACCATGTGGCGGCCGTCGGCAGGGGGGCTTTTGGTCAGGTCCGTAGGAACTACCAGTTGC
Organism: Bungarus multicinctus; assembly: GCA_023653725.1. Lineage (NCBI taxonomy): Eukaryota > Metazoa > Chordata > Lepidosauria > Squamata > Elapidae > Bungarus > Bungarus multicinctus. The sequence continues at coordinate 44,708,714 of CM042848.1, forward strand.
GGCCCTTTCTGGATCGGGATGCGCTTCGCAAGGTCACTTCCGTCCTCATAACCTTCTGCCTAGACTATGCCAACACTCTCTACATGGGGCTTCCCTTGAAGAGCACCCGGAAGCTCCAGCTAGTGCAGAGTGCACCTGCGCGGGTGATGTTGGGGGCTCCTCGGGGCTCCCATGTTACGCCACTCTTACGTGAGCTGCATTGGCTCCCGGTGGTCCTCCGGGTACTGCTTCAAGGTCTTAGTTACCATCTTTAAAGCACTCCATGGCTTGGGACCAGGATATTTGCGGGACCTCCTCCTGCCATTATCGGCCTCCCGCCGACCAATACGCTCCCATAGAGTCAGCCTCCTCAGGGTGCCGCTGGCTGGACAGCCGGTGACCCCGAGGGTGCAGGCCTTCTTGTTGGGGGCACCCTACCCCCAGAGATGAGGACTATCCCTGATCTCCTGACCTTCTGGCGTGCGTTGAAAACCTATTTATTTCAGCAAGACGGTCTGGCTTAGGGTTTTTTAGAACTTTTTAATTCGGTTTTAGCTTTCTTAATCTCTTATTTTTAATCTTTTGATAATGGCCAACCTATTTAATCCTTTTAACTTATTTTAAATATTGTATGTGTATTTTTATATGTATATTTTATCTTGGCTGTTCACCACCCCGAGTCCCTCTGGGAGAGGGGGCGGTATACAAATTTAAATAAATAAATAAATAAATGACTGGCCTCCCCAGAATTACTTGTTTTTGGAGTTTTGACAGCCGGGCACACACACACACACACACACACACACACACACACACACATCCTTCCAACCCTGCTGGAGCAGGTCATTGGACTAGAATCGGCAAAGCATCTTTGATTAGATTCTAGTAGTGAATAGAATCTAATCAGAGATACTTTGCTGATTCTTGTTGATTTTTATTTTTATTTCTTTATTTTATGTTGCTGAATTGCATTGACATATGTGTCCCTTCTTGTGCACAACCCAGAAGCTTTTGTGATTCTTTGCAGCAAAAATTACTGACCTCTGTCTTTGCTCTACTTTTCATATGTGCTGCCACTGCTGCGTTCTAGGTGCCAGCCCCGCAGGCCTACCCCATTGAGCCTGCAGCATCGGAGGGACCTGCCCAAACAAGTCCAAGTGGAGCAGTGCATCAAGTCAATGGGGTGAGCCTGAGAGAGGGAAAGAGAGACAAAGAAAAGAGAGAGAGAAAGAGAGAAGGAAGAAAATAAAGAGAAAAGGGAAAGAAAAAAAAGGGACAGACAAAGGAAGGGGAAGATGGAAGGAAGGGACAGAAAGAAAAAGAAATAAAGAAGGAGAGAGGGAAGGAGGAGAAAGATAATGAGATATCTATTCTAGTCTAATCACCTGTTCCAGCAGGGTTCGAAGGGAGTGTGTGTGTGTGTGTGTGTGTGTGTGTGTGTGTGTGTGTGTGTGTGTGTGTGTTCTCCTTGTGATTTACCAGTACATTTTGGTTTTGCCTTCTTCAGAATTGGCACTGTAATACATTGGGGAAAAGTAATTTTTAGGGTGGAGATCTGGTCCAATGGATCCTGTTTAAAGCCTTAATAAAATGTGAGAGCTTCCTGATAGTCTTGACCATGTTTCATCCACAAAACCTTTAATAGAAGCCAAAGATATTTCAATGTGGAAAAGGGCCTCAGTCTAAACTAGGCCTCATTTCAATCTGATGCATCAGGTCTCTCTCTCTCTCTCTCTCTCCCTCCCCCTCCCCCCCCCCCCACTCCGTCCCTCTCTCCCTCCCAGACTGGCTTTGCTCTACTTTCCTAATGTGCTTGCGGGGCCGGCACTTCGAACATGGATGGATGGATGGATGGATGGATGGATGGAGAGAGAGAGAGAGAGACAGAGACAGAGAGAGAGACAGACAGACAGAGACAGGTAGGTAGGTAGATAGATAGATAGATAGATAGATAGATAGATAGATAGATAGGTAGGTAGGTAGACAGAAAGGCAGGTAGGCAGGCAGGTAGGTAGGTAGGTAAGTAGGCAGGAAGGCAGGCAGGCAGGCAGGCAGACAGACCTTTTGGATGGATGGATGGATGGATGGATGGATGGATGGATGGATGGATGGATGGATGGACGGACGAACGGAGAGACAGAATGCGACAGTGGCAGCACTTTGGGAAAGCGGTGGTGGCAGCTTTTCCCATCGTGCTGCTGCATTCAAGGAGCCGGCTCTGGTGCGGTACAACAGTCAATGGGCCTGCAGGGCCGGTGCCTCAAATGCCCCCCTGCTGCCTCTTAGTGCCCCTCTGCTGGGCCCCTTGAGGATGCTAAGAGGTGGCAGAGGGGTGTTTGAGGTGCTGGTCCCGCAGGCTTACCCATTGACTGTTACACCGCTCCAGAGCTGGTGCCTCAAATGCCCCCCTGTCACCTCTTAGCGCCATCCTTCCAGCCCCTTTGGGGATGCTAAGAGGTGGCAGGGGGCGGCACACGGAATGCGGCCACAGCGGCACATAACATGCCACTGCTGCCGCATTCAAGGCACTGGCTCCGGAGCAGTGCAACAGCCAGCGCCTCGAACGCTCCCCTGCCGCCTCTTAGCGCCCTTCTGCCGGTCCCCTTGGGATGCTAAGAGGCGGCAGTGGGGCGTTTGAGGCGTTGATTTCGGAGCAGTGCAACAGTCAATGGATGAGCCTGCAGCGCCTCGAATGCCCCCCTGCCACCTCTTAGTGTCCCCAAGGGGGCTGGCAAGGGGGGCGCTAAGAAGTGGCAGGGGGGCGTTCGAGGCACCGGCTCCTGAGCAGTGCAACAGTCAATGGGTAACCGTGTGGGGCCAGCACCTCGAATTCCCCCCTGCTGCCTCTTAGTGCCCCCCTAAGCCAGCCTACCACTCCCCAGGGTGCGGTACTGCCCACTTTGGGAACCACTGTTCTAGAACTTCCCTGGCATTTTTGCACCTGGCCTGGTTAGGATTGTTACAGTTTTCCAATTGAAACGATGGTTAGATCTGTCTATATGTTGTACTATTTCAGGCTAAAATGCTTTTGGTTTATTTCTGCCAGCAAAATACTCACAATTTTTGCACTAGGCATATCTCAGATAGAGTACAATATGAAGGTTTATTTTCCCAGTGGCCCTTCTATTATGAGCAATTTGTGCAATTGTGTATTTAATTAAATACCCTGTTATACTTTTAATTTTAATTTTCTTGTGGATGAATCTTGGAAGACAGGATATTTTGAATTAATTCAAAATTAAGCGTTAATCTGCATGACTATACTATATTTATTATTTTTGTGAAAGTCTTGCTTATCATTAAAAAGTCATGAGAACTCACCATTTCTTTTTCACTTTTTTACTTAAAATTGGGCAAGGTCATATTAACATTATAGGAATTCTTCCCACAAATGTTTCTTTATTAACTAGCATTTTTCCGAACTTTTTGTACATTTTCTTTATGGTCTCCAACATTGTTAGTTTTCATATGATTTTTCTGCTGCTGGATCTTGATTCATTTAGCAATAACTTGTATTATGTAGACATCTCTTTTACTATAGAAATAGATTGTGAATCTTATAAAAGCTCTTCAAATATGCTCTTGACATATAAAACTGTACCCATAATACACGTTCTTAGCATACACAAACACATAAATTGCATGATATAAAAATTAATTCCAAGGTATTATATATGGTATGTACATGTAAGAATTTGAAGTGAGATAGCAAATAACTTCATGAATGTTTTTGAAGAGACCTGGTGTTTTATCAATATATATGTGAACAGGACCTTGACTGGGCTTGAAAATTAAGTAGTAATTTAGTACTTAAATGAAAGACCAGCAGGTTTATATGCTGGATTGGGAAATCAAAAAGCATCCTGGAAGAAGACTGTGATGAACCACTTTCTTCTGTTGCCAAATAAATTGGATGGATATATTCATGTGGTCTGTTGGTTTGGGCTATAATTGTATCTACATCAATTCACCTGTATTGTTTCTTGATCTTCTTTTATCTAGTAAGGGAGCAAACACAGATGGCAAACCCATGCATACTTAGAGGCAACAGAACTATGCGCAGACCTCAGTTCATGTCATAGTTGAAAATTCTAGCGTTTTTTTCCAGTCATATCCTCCCGCCCATTATTTTCTAACTTGCACCTGCAAATTTGGACCAAGCATTTGAACTGTGAAATATACCAGGATAGATTATTCCTCTTATTCCTTTCTATCTTTCAGATCTGCATTTTATGCTGCAGTTGTATTTATTTTTGTGCCACCAAACCAATCTTGACTCCTGCCGATTGCATGGGATGGGCCATGTACTTTTTTTCGGCAGTATGTTCTGAAGTGACTTGCTGTTTCCTTCTTTGTAGGGCTGAGGAAGTATGACTGTCTCAAAGGCTGTCTTCAAACCCATGACAAGAAAGAATTTACCAATATATGTGTCCCAGGATAATGTTGCAGGATCCAATCTGGGTTGGCCACTGGGACCAGAAATTTAGTTTTAGAGCTTTTGGACTCATGCTGGAGCCCACCCTCAGGGAATTTCGCTCTACATCTCTACCAATGTAAAACTTACCATATCCCAGGTTCTGATGCAGTAGTTAAAAAACTACACAAACTGTCTCTCATTGCTATAACTGTATACGAACTCATTAATCAGAGAGAAAACTCATTATGAGTTCTAAGGGATACCTCAACATTCATTAATATGGGTTATAGGAAGTGGCATAAACTAATGTAGTGAAGTGATTAATGGATTGGACTTGTAGTGGGAAGACCCAGATTTAACTATAAATCTCATTGCTGTATGCTATATGAATTGAAACTATCTCATAAAATTGTACAGCTTAACAGCTATATTTATCTCTTAAATAGAACAAGATAGCTGTTAGACTATTTTTCATATTCCAATGCAGTCTACTATCACTGACAATCAGTCAGGAAACTAAGAATTACTTCAGGACAATAGAAAATTCTGGAGATTAGAAAATTCCCAAGTGATCAGATTATCAGCAAACAAGCTGAGCATCAAAGCTTTGAGTGACATATTATCAAGTCAAACATATGGGTTCTTATAGGATTAATACTCCTTAATCCCAAGGTCTAAAATTTCTTAATGGTACCGTTATTGACAATTCCTTAGGGTCTGAGCAAAAACAGATTATTCTTATCTTGGATCTAGCCCCCACCCCCACCTTTTGCAATATTTAGGACTAGTTTATATCAGTGTAAATACTTTTGTATCATTTTATTTGTGCTTTCTGTTTTTGTATCTTCTGAAGTACATACCAGGTTTTAATAACTTCAATGGAGTGTTCACAAACTCTTTTTACAAGCATCTGTTAGACTGTAACTATCATCTAATTTCTCATTAATAATTATATTCATAAATTATTGTTATGAAAGTCTGTAAACTGGTACACACCAGAATATTAAACAGGTTTTCTAGACTTTTGAAAAATGGAGACACTAAATTGAATTTAGTATTTGCAATACGTTCCTCAGAAAGTAAGTATAGTTTATTGTATAGAAAATGAACAAATTTGTACTAAATAAATTAAGCAACAATGAAAACTTAGTTTTGTTTAAAATTTTCCTTGGGATGTTATTGCAATCTTTCATTTTTCTTAGTCTATTCATCGGTGTGCTATCATATTTACACTACTACTTTCTGACAGAGAAAATTAAATAACTGAATTTTAGAAAATTCCAAGATTTTGATTCATGGATAGCCAATACTTTACTATGAACTGCAGCTATTCCAAAAAAGGCAATTTTTATTTCCTGATGTTACTAAATATGTTGAAGTACTATCCTTTGTTTCAGTTCTTCATATATGCATTTTAATGGCCATCTATAAATTAGACCATTCCAAATTGTTTGCCTTTCAGTCTTCTGGGAAAAAATGCTGTGAGCAAGGCCAGTAGCCTGAAGTGCAGGCTCTTTTGCGTCCTGATTCCTCCCTTCTTTCCTTTGTCCAGGTACAAGAATCCTTTAAAGAAAGATTTCACAGTGCTCCTTGATTTACAGCCACTTCCTTCCTTTTAATTCTGGTAACTTTTCTTTGCAACATTTGCTTCTGTTTGCATTGCATTTCTTCATTTTCTGTAATGCTTGTAAAAAAGGCAGTAAAAGAGAGTATAGGTAGTCCTTGACTTATGACCACAACAGTGGTGGGATTCAAATTTTTTTACTACCAGTTCTGTGGGCGTGGCTTGGCAGACTTGGTTGGTTTGGTGAGTGTGGCTTGGTGGGCATGGCAAGGGAAGGATACTATAAAATCCCCATTCCCTCCCCACCCCAATAACCTGCTTTCCAGCTCCATTCTCCTGCGCAGGGCAACCAAAGAAGACCCAACTGGGACTCAATGGGAGGCACAGAAGAGATGGCGTTGGCAGGGCCAGTCAGAAGTGGCATTGGTCGGTTCTCCAAATTACTCAAAATTTCCACTACCAGTTCTCCAGAACTGGTCAGAACCTGCTGAATACCATCTCTGGACCCCAATTTAGCCCAGAATTTATGTTGAAATGAGAAATTTGTCAGGTGAATCACTGCTGTTGTTAAATTCATAACATGGTTGTTAAATGAATCTGGCTTCCCCATTGACTTTGCTTGTCAGAAGGTTGCAAAAGGGGACATATGACCCAGGGGTACTGCAACCATCATAAAATAAATAAAATGAGATGTCCTAGGTACTTTCTGAACTTGATTGTTTTCTTGCAGACGTTTCATTACCCAACCTAGATAATATCACCAGTCTTTGTAAAAAAAGACCTTGAAGCACACTGTCTATCAAGCTTTTATTATTATTGCCTTGCCTCCAAGTTTCAAGTTTTTGCATAATCAAATATAGGTAGATAATGGTAAGCTTTTATCCATTAACATTCTATTTGATGCTATACTTGAATTGACTTGTTGTAAAACATTTTTATTTTGGAATAAGTAAAAACGAGCCTGTGTTTCAATTAATATAAATACTAATGTGTTTAATAGCTACCTAATTATTTTGTTTAATTAATTCTAGGCGAGAAAATCCAGTACAATATTCAAATTCTTAGAACTTTCTAAGCTTTCTAATAACAGATGTGAGAACCAGCATCCAATTTTAAAATGTGAAGAAAATAGGTTAGTGTTTCAAATTAACTTCTTTATATTCAGCATAGTGGTAATTAGACTTTATCAACATTTGGATCATTATAAATTCAAGCAATTAACTACAATAATTTTACCCCAACAAAAATGTAATTGCTTGAACTAAAAGAAGCTAAATAAGAATACATTTTTTTAAAAAAATAGCTATTTTCCAAATCTGGGACTGTTCAGATTTATAGGGACAATGGTTTTAATTCTGGTGACTATTCTGTTTAGGAACATTAGGCTTTGCAATAACAAAACACTGCAGAAGGCCAGAAGACTGTTCTACAACTAAATTACAAGGTAACTGTTGTGGCTTGCCAGAGGCCAGCAGAACTGACAGCAGATTCAGGCAGTGAAGAGATTGGGGAGGAACATGGGCCAGTCCTGGACTCTGGGGAAGGCTCTGATGAATGCTCTGCATTGGAGGCAGAGATGGGGCCAGGGCTGTCCAACAATTATCAGCTGCCTTCAGAATTGGAAATCAGTGGGGCAGAAGAACACTGGAGCCTGTTCCCAATGTGCATGCGCAGAATTGCTAGGAGAAGAGAACAGTTAAGGAACAAGGGTCGACTCGGGAGTAAAGGTACAGGTGGATGGTGAATAGCCCCTCCCATAGGGAATAAAAAGGGTCAAAAGGGGAGTGGTGTTTGCAGGAGACAATTAGTTCATTTAATTAGTGTGAAGATTTGTTCGTGACTTTCAGAGACTCCATGCCAAGTATTTTCTTGTACAGCATTGTGCTTGGAAGCTAATGGCCTAGCAATTCTCCAAGCCTGATAAGGTCTGTAGTTGTAATTCACCCTTGAAAGACTGTTTGCTGGGGACTTTGCTGGATGTGAATGATAGGAATTCACATTAACCAAATAAAAAGGGGTTTTGTTTCGTGATTTTGTGAAGCCTAGGATAGAACAATAACTAATCAAACTATAGACTGCTATAGTATATCCCATTACTAGCACTGTGCCTAGATACAAATATATGAATTCAAGGTCACAAGTGCAATAAATGTCCAGGATAAAGCATCATTTTTATTTGAGATTATTCTTACCGACTGCCTCTGTGGAGAAATGTGTACTATAAATTGAGCAGAAATGGGAAAAAAGGCCTAGAAAATCATAGAAGTGGTAAATGAAGAAGTGTTACTATAGTATAAGCCTTTTAACTTTGCAGCCCAGGGGTTTCTACAATTTTTATTCATCAAACTTCCCTTTAGCGTAATCTTAATGCATACACCTCCCCTAAAAGACCAAAAACCAAAATGAATACAAATAAACAACAGAAACGATAAAATTAAACTTTGGGAAAGGTAGATGTATTTATAACAACATGACTAAAAGGTTCTTCACTCTTCCCATGTTCTCTGATTGCGCCTTCCCAAAGGACAAACAGCTCACATTGGGAAACCCTTCTAGACTGCTTTTTCTCTTGCGCCAAACAATGAAAAAAAATTATTCATTTAAACTTAAATGAAACAAGTTACAATTAAACCATCCTCATCAATGTCTATCTTATGGCAAGTAAAATTGGAAATACTGTAGTTCCAGTGATTTAAAACATTTGATGCAAAGAATTAGGTTAAAGCAAAGTCTCATGGATTGCTCATGCTCTGAACCTGGAAAACATAATTATTGTGCTTATAAGCCCATATTATGTTCACAAAATGTATTAGGTAGCTAGATCTTTTCTCTTTTAGAATGTTTTTTAATTGGGGAGGGAGATTCACTTCCAGCTATTGATTGGCTATTAATTCTGCTCCCATACAAATGAATTGAATCACTTATAACTTATTCTAATATGTTATTAATTTTATGGCATATGCCAATCAAATTATATTGATAGTTGTATCAATACTCAGGTCAATCCATAAAGATTTCACTGGGCTGTCTCTAAATAGAAGTAACTGGAATGCCTATCAAAGAAAAGCTATTGCAGCCAGCTTTGGACTGGCCAGTATGACAGGTGATAGGTGAGAAGGCATTGTAGTTTTATGTAAGATGGTTCTACATTGTTGTTAAACCAAACTGGGAATGGCTAGCTAATTTCCTGTTATCTAACTGAACAATAAGAAATAACAACAAAGAGAAAAATTAGTAGGACTAGGAGAAATGGGATTTCAGGAAAGCAAATAGTATCCTATTTCTCTTAAATCAATGGTGAACATTTTGAAGTGGCTGAAGACATCTGTAAAATCTAAGGACTGCATGACTGATATGACAGTAAAAATGGACAAAGTTAATCTGAAATTTGACATGTATGTTCCTTTTGGCTTCTAGGTGCTCAATAAGAAAGGATTTTTTGAAATGACCATCAGAGCATTAGTATTTCATATATTATTATTAACACTCTGATCCTCAGGAGTTCTACTCCCCCTTCCCACCTGAAAATAAATCCGTTCCAAATGCAAAACACAAGCAGAGGAGTTTCACAGCACCAAGCAGCTTTAGTACAGAACAGTTGAGCTAAGCCATGTCCAGGCTTTTTGCTGTCTCCTTCTTGCTAACACAGCAAACATTGTTTCACTTTCCAAACAGCCCTCAACTCTCTCACTCACTAACAGGACGCTAGCCAGATGAATATAGATGGATGCTGGTAGGCAGACGCAGAATTTTTTCCTCTTTATTTTCTTCCCCAAAAACTAAGCCCAATCACAGTTGGGCTTAGTTTTTGTAGTGAAGCACAGGTAGTGAAGCACAGGTATAGAGCTAGTCATTAATATGGGTAAGACTAGCCCTTTTTCTTTGGGAGACCTTATGCAAAGACTTCTCTGGAGAAGACTCTAATGCTGGGAAAGGTGGAAGAAAAGCGGAGAAGAGGAGAAGCAGTAACAAGGTGAGTAGACTCAGTTGCAATGGCAATGAATGCAATTGAAAGAATGGGATGGAGATAGATTGTCATGGAGAAAGCCTATCTATGCGATCATTAGAAATTAACAATAAATTTGAGCGTCCAAAAATACAATAGCTACCTGTTCCCCCGGATGAGCTTCATAATATTCCAAAACATCCATTATTATTCTTAAGTTGTTTCTAATTTGTCTATTTGGGAGAAATCCATTTTGATCTGGGTGTATGTACTCATTCAAGATTATTTTTAATCTGGTAGCAATAATAGTAGTAAATATTTTATAATCAACATTCAATAAAGAGATTGGTCTATATGTATCATCCTGGGGTCTGAGTCTCCCTTCAGGATTAGCGAAATTAATGATTCCTTCCATGTATCTGGCATTTTAGCAGATGTTATTATCTCATTAAATAAATCCACCATTATTGGTCCTACCTGTTCTTCTATTACTTTATAAAATTCTGCTGGGAAGCCGTCAGGGCTTGGAGTTTTGTTACTTTTCTGGATTCTAATTGCTTGTTTTAATTCTGTCGTAGATATATCCTTCGTCAACAGTTCTTTCTTTTCATCCTTAATTTCACGAGTACTTTTTTCCCTTAAATATTTCCTTATCTGATCTTCATCTACTCTCTCCTTTTTATACAGCTTCTCAAAATATTTGTGTACAATCTCTTTTTTCTTCTCTATTGTATGCTGATAATTTCCGCTTTCATCTTGTAATTGGTAAATAGTTCTTTTCTCTTTCTCTTTTTTGAGCTTATAAGAGAGCCATCTGCCAGGCTTGTTTGCGTGTTCAAATTCTATTTGCTTAGTTATTTTCAAATTTCTAATCAATTCTTCCTGTTCCATTAAATTGAGTTTATGTTTATAATAAATCAATTGTTCTTGGATTTTAGTCTTTTGTGGTACCTCCTGTAATTCAGTTTCTAATTTCTTAATTGTTTGGTATAGGTTGTTATGCTGAGCGTGTTTTTCTTTATTTTTTTGAATGGTATAAGATATTATAATTCCCCTTATAACGGCCTTCATCGCATCCATAAATTTTGAATAGTTGTATCTGAATTATTATTTTCTTTAAGATAGAAATTTAATTATTTCTTAAGTTTCTTTATAAATTCCTCATCTCTTAATAGTTGAGAGTTTAAAGTCCACCTTCTCCTTGGTTTGGCTATCTATAATGGAAGCGTTGATTCACCCAAATAACCTAGATCTGAATAAAATGTTAAAATATAAAGATCTATTGGATATAAATGGAAATTTAAAAACAAAACAAGAGTTCCAAGAACAAGGGCTACTAATAGACTGGTGGGCTTATCTTCAAATACAAAGCCAATACAATAAGGATATAAAAGATTATGGAATATATTTGAAACCACAACAACTAGATAAAATCTTATTAGGACCAGATAAAAAAAATATTACTAAAATTTATAAGTATCTTTTAGAAGTAGAACTGGAAGAAGAAGTAGTGAAAGGATGTATGATTGCCTGGGCTTAAAACATTGGACATAATATAAAGTTAGCAGATTGGGAGACTATATGGAATAGAAATCATAAATTAACAAAATCAGTAACATACAAAGAAAATGCATATAAAATGTTCTACAGGTGGCACTTACCCCCTTCGAGATTAGCGAAAATGTACCCTAAACTGAATCCCACATGTTGGAAATGTGGGAAAAAAGAGGGAACATATTATCATATGTGGTGGTCTTGCCCAGAGGCTCAAAAATATTGGCTAAAAATCCAAAAATGGCTACAGGAAATTACCAATGAACAATTAGATTTACAACCAGAGCTCTTCCTATTGGGGATCTTCAAAAAAAAATATGTAAAGACTACAAAATACTTATTACTACATATATTGATTGCGGCCAGGATTGCTTTTGCCCAGTGTTGGAAACAGTCATTCACACCTGTAGAAGAACTGGTTATACAAAAAGTTATGAACTGTGCTGAAATGGATAAATTAACGTTGAGTTTAAAAGATAAGGAATCTTCAATATTTTATAAGGTATGGGAACAATGGTACAATTGGATAGATCGGAGACAGACTGGGGATAGATGATTGTTAAATATAGAACATAGATAGAATAAGAATATAGTTATGTATAAATTATCATTATCGCACAAATGACTGCTATATGATAATGCACCACAAACAGCTGTTATTAAATTATATACTTTTTAATTTTTCTTTTTTCTATTTGTAACAAAATTCAATAAAGTTTTCTTTAAAAAAAAAGAAATTAACAATAAATTAATGGCACATAATCATAATCAAAACACTTTCCTCATCTGATTAATGCCTATTTTAGGATATCACAGAGAGGGTTTCCGATTTTGCTATATTTTATTTCTTAGGAGTGGGGCAGCCAGGAGTCCCTTTTAGCCATGAAACCTCAAATAAGCAACTTCTGCCCTAGATGGCTAGTTACAAACCATCTCGTGGATTAGAAATTTTATCTAATAATGCCTACTTCTTGATGGATTAGAAAGTCAAATTAAGGTCAGAAATTGAAGGTTGGCACTTTAAAGTTTAAACTATGGTTTTGCAAGGGGGAGAAGGAACACTTCTTTCATTTCTTTAAAAGATTTAAAATTATTTTCATAATCCCTTTTTATTTACTTTATTTTCAAAAAAAATAAACACAGAGAAAAATAGTATATGAAGGGAAAGGGGTAAACCATTCCCTTGCAATACATTCAAGGATTTTTTTTTCTTTGCATGAGAAGTTAATATTTGACGTACATCAAATATCTTACACTAGATTCTGCTGTGTGTTCTGCTGTGATGCGACTCCTCCCAGCTAGACGTCTATCAGGGTAGATTAGATCAGAATATATCAGCGTCTTCTTCTTATTGTTGGGATTCTACTTGCTTGCTTTCACTAAAGAGCATCTTGATTAAACTGCATGCAAAATCTGTAGAGATGCCAAAAATTGTGCCTGAGATGATTTAACTTAGTAAGACTGCAGGTAATTTCAAACCACTTCAATACAGATTTGAAATCAACAAAGCCAAGAGCTGGTTCTGTAAAGAAAAGGGGGGAAATTGTCAAGAATGCCCCACCTTGTTCTTTGTTGCTATCACTTAGCATTTTATCTACAAAAAAATGCAAGTCCACGCAGAAGTAAGTTTCCCTGAGTTTAATGGATTTTCTATTTCAAGCTTGGCCTCACTTCAGCAGCATGGTAGGGAGAAGGCATTTCTCTGCGTTTACACCTGAATGCATGCAGAGAGGAGGTGACAATTCTTTTCAGTACAATTTTGGGAAAATACTAGAACCACAATACTGGATCTCAAAGATCTCTGTTCCAATCCAAATAATGTAATGAGAATAAATAAATTGGTATACCAGTAGTCCTTAACTTAGGACCACAATTGAGCCCAGCATTTTTGTTGCTAAGTGAGACAGTTGTTAAGTGAGTTTTATCCCATTTTACAACCTTTCTTGTGACAGTTGTTAAGTGAATCGATGCAATTGTTAAGTTAGTAACACAATTGTTAAGTGAATCTCACTTTACCATTGATTTTGCTTGTCAGAAGGTTGTAAAAGGAGATCACATGGGACCCCCGGACACTACAACCATCATAAATATGAACCGGGTACTAAGCACCTGAATTTTGATCATGTGACTTTTGATCATGAATTTTGATCATGTGACCGTGGGGATGCTGCAATCGTCATGATTGTGAAAAACAGTCATAGGTCTCTTTTTTCAATGTCATTATAACTTTGAAAAGTTACTAACTGAATTGCTGTAAATAGAGGACTATCATGACTGGATTATTCATTTCTCTTTCAAAAGTGACTTATTCTCATTTTTCTGAGAAGTATACAAGAAATATTTTTCAAAAGGGGTTTTTCCCCCAATTTCTTTTCCCGGCATATAAAACACTGCAACCATATGCTGTAGCTTGAAAAATAAATGGAAATACTGGTTATGCAAGTTTTATACAGATTCTCTTCATAATAAACAAGCCACCCTAAGGTTTTATGAGAAACAAAAGCAATGAAGGAAATACATCTATGATACTCTTGTCCTATTTTCTGAAGTTCTGTTTTGGAATCAGATGCATTTAAAAATCTGTGTGGGAAAGCTAACACTTGTACTTATGTCAAATGTCACAGGCAAAGGCTTGTTATTTTTATTCATTTTAAGATTATTAGAACAGGTGGAATGGTTCATAATGGAATCTGTCCAAAGGTCTTTAAACCTGTCCCTGTGTAGACTTCTTTCTCTGGCTTAAGAGAAGCAAAAAATTTCCTTCACTCATTTCTTTACTGCTAATGTTTATCATTTAACTAGTTTAGAAGAGGCACAACTCTCCCTGCATTCCTAGAATTACTATGCACTATAATATTCCTTCTTGTTGCTAGGACACTTTTTGAAAAAGAAACCCATGCCTTTACTTCGATATCTATTTTTAGAAGGGAGCAATGAACATACCTTTTCTTTGCTCATTTGTTTTGCTTACACATCCATTTGAAATGCATTCGTTCAGCTTTGGTTTCCATAGGTGGCCCATTGGTGCATTCAGCAACTTCCAATAGACCAAATATGGCCAGGATCATAGAAGTGGTATTCAGCAGGTTCTGACCAGTTCTGGAGAATCGGTAGCGGAAATTTTGAGTAGTTTGGACAACCAGCAAATACCATCTCTGACTGGCCCTGCCCCTATCTATTCTCTGCCTCCCGAGTCCCAGCTGATTGGCTGGGTCTTCTTTTGTTGCCCTGCACAGGAGAACAGAGCTGGAAAGCAGGTTAGTGGGGTGGGGTGGGGAGGGAATGGAGATTTTACAGTATTCTTCCCCTGCCACACCCACCAAGCCACGCCATGCCCACCAAGCCAGGCCCACAGAACCAGTCATAAAAAAAATTGAATTCCACCATTGGCCAGGACTAGGTGATCCCAGATGAAGTGGAAGTTGAGAATAAAGTAAGTCTTCTTTTTTATATCTATTACTAATTTCTGGGAAACCCTGGTGCTGCCTTGCAAATATACTTTTTCTCAATCATTTCCATTATATTTTCACATGCCAGTGCATCACACTATTTAAGACAAGCTGTATTTTTAATGTTATAACCCGCAATACATTGCTGCACTCTTCTTGTTGGAATTCAGTTGTAAAAAACAAACAAAAAATACATGCATACATGCAAACATATTTTTACTTGCAATTCATTACAATTTTATATGTTCAGATGCAGAATTCAATCATAAATCTATCTATATATCTTTTAAAAGATCTATATCTGCTTCCATGTCCCAGATGTATAGCTAGGGGAAAGAACAAGAATGGAAAAATAATATGTCTTTAACAGTTGTATCATGATTCAGCCATGATGGGTGTCATAATCCCAGTGCTAAAGGGAATTTGGCTGGGAAAGTTGGGGATTTCTGGGAATCCCCTTGTTTAAAAAATAGTTTTATAAAATTTAATGTTGCAACCATGGAGAGTTGTGGGGGAAAATGTTGAAGAAACATTTCTATCAAACTAGTGGCTTTCCAGGGTAAAGGAATTAATAGCTGCAAGCATGTAAGAGATACCAGGTGGGGGAGCCATTTGGGACTCTATAAAAAGACAGGTTTTTGCATGGTTACTTGGAATTATTACGCACTCTTCTATTTTTATACTAACTTGCTTCTGGATGGAAGTCAGCAACAAGAAAGTGAGAGAAACCAGTTTGTTTTCTGAAGTAAAGATTTTCTTACCTGTCTATGATTGGAGCTCCCTGCCTAACAAATTGGTAGAGTACCTTTGAACAACACTTTGGTATTTGAAATAAAACAGAACTAGAACTAGTTATTAGAGAACTGTCCATTTCAGTTTCATTTTTTCAAGAGGAAGAAAGGACTATATACTGGGCAATTAGAACATATTTGTAATCAAGCTTCTAGTTCAGAGTTGCACATTTTTACATATACACATATGCACATTTATAATGCACATTTTTACATATACACTAACTGAAGGACAGAGAAAGGATTATTACCACCACTTACATAGATTTAAGTTAAATGATGTGGACTTGGAAAAACACTTTTACCTAAGGCTTCCGAAATGCAAGCTTCAGAAATTTAAATTATACTTTTCTAGACGAAACTAATTGAGATATGATCCTAAGTGAGCTTCACAAAAATCAAGTTGGTGATGTAACTTCAGATAGTAGCATTAATAGCAGCATTATAAGACTATTTTCTTTTGAATGGGGTAACTACAGGCACTGCCTTCTGATAATGAATCAGAAAATGATTGACAGTAATATACTCAGCAAGGGTTGCCAATGTTTTCCTGAGGCCAAAAAGAGGTATTTGTTCTTTATAAAATGAAAAGTTCTCGGCTGTCATATTTTAAAAACAATCGTACTGGGCTAAATACTTCTAGATTCTATGGTGTTCTTTCTGAGCATGACTAAGTTTTTGTTTTTAAATTTGGCTGTTCCTTGGGTCAGACTGTTCTTTCCTCTAAGTTTGCTGTTTTAGATGTTTCATGTTGATTCCGGAAACTACTGCTGAGTTGGGTGTTTGGGAAGTAAATTTACTTTGTTTCCTAATGGTTAAGTTAAAGGACTGTAACATCACACTGGGATAAAACCGTAGGAGTACTCAATGCTCCTCATTTTTAAATGTTACATTATAATTATAGAAAACTGCCTTGTGCTAAGTTGCTTCATTTGCCCTCCACCCACAAAAAGTTTTTTAACTCAAGATAGGAGAATCTCTGCAGGAACTTTTCTACTACCTGCAATCTGACATAATCACCTTTGGAAATGACAAAACTGAACATAGGATTTTCTGTTTAGAAGCTACACTCTGATTCTCCTAATTTTCAATCATAATCTGTAAAGTTAATAACTTAGTTGTTTAGAACAATATATTATATTTGCTCAGTGACCTTCTAGATGAGGGTCAAATTGCAGAACTTTCAGTTGCATTATTTTGAACAGCGTTAGTGGTTTTTGTTAAGGAACGGCTATCCTTGCGAATGTGGTAATGCAACCAGAGGCTGTTATTTGACAGTGTAATTACCATTTCTCTATTCCCCAAGCAGTTAAGGGAAACATCTTGGCCATAACCTTGCTTCTGGCTAGTAAAACACTTGAAATTTAAAGACTCAAGTTTCAGTTGCACAATGCATGAAATTATATATTGAAAGACTGCTTTTCAGTGCAGGTGTTCAGATCAAATAGAGTTTACGTATACATTTAGAATTCCAACTGGATTTTTGCTAATTTAAAAGCAATGAATTTTGAGTTTTTATATTCTTTATATTCTCACATTTGGTCTGTTTCTGATAGGGAGAATAGTAATAATTTTTCCCTTTTTGTTTTGCCATGGAGATTCACAAAAATCCCACCAACTTTCTTAAAAAATTCCTGTGATGTTCCAAATGTTCACCGGTGTTAGTTACTGCAATACAATTGGAGTATTCTATGTTCTGAATCTGATGAAGAAATGGCTGAATCTCACAATGGAACACTAGCTGCATTTCCTTATGCACCTTCAGAATGCTTGATTCAGAACTCATCACTTTCCCAAACGATTCTGGCTACAAGAGCAGATTTTGAGAGGATGCAGGAAACCCCTAGCAAAAAAGAAATGTTATATGATATTAGATTCCATGCTTGGATGAAAAGGAGTACTTAGCATCCTATTAAATGTTATTGCAGATTACTAAAATCAGGCGAGAGGAGACATAGATTTATCCACTTATATTTATTTTTAGTGTTTTAACTAAGATAGCAATAGCACTAAGACTTATGTACGATTCTACAGTGCTTTACAGCCCTCTCTAACAGTTTACAGAGTCAACATATTGCCCCCAACAATCTGGGTCCTCATTTTACCAAACTCAGAAGGTTGGGAGGCAAGTCAACCTTGAGGTTGTTGAGATTCAAACTCCCAAATTGCTGGTTCTAACACACACACACACACAGAGAGAGAGAGAGAGAGAGAGGAAAGAATATCCAAATTAGGGAAGACTTCTCAAATCAACTCTCCAGTAAATTAACTGATTCTCTTGGACAAATAAATAGGTCAAAAGTGCAGTGGTTTTGTTGGTACAGCACCAACCTTGTACAAAATAACTGTTGATACATATCATACAAAAACCACAGGCTAACTTTATAATACATAAATTTTGAAATAAGCCGCATGGGATCTTATCCTTGTTTAGCTGGTGGTCTGCGGGCTGCAAGCATCCAGGAATAAGACCTTTGCAACATTTATGAGAAATACATGTTTTGAGATGTTTAGAGGGCATTTGAATGAAAAATAGAAGGCTAATCCTCACCTTTTATAGGATTCAACTTTGCTTTTCCAGATACACTGTTATATTTTGGATTACTACAGAGAAAAGACAAAGAAGGAATATTCCCAAACAGGTTTATATTGTATTAGCTTCTCTAAAGTGCATTTTCAGACAAATTAATTGGTATCAATTGACTTTCCCAAGTATAGTCAGAGGCATACTGGCACACTGTAGCATGGAATAATAGTGATTAAATCCTAAAGAAAAGTAATAAGCATAATTAGTATTATTTCAGTTTAGCTTTAAAGATTGGGTGCTAACTATATATGCTTCTATCTGCTTTTATACATGAAATGTTAAGTCATCTACTAAATATAAATTATACAAATGCAAGTTGGTCTTCTCTTTACTGTTTTTCCTTTCTGCAAATCTGCATTGTCTTTTGGTACAATTGTAAAATATTCAGTTCTAGTGCTCAATTCCATATCAAAGCAGTTAATGTTGTGCTTTCTTATTGAACAAATGGAAATGTTGTCAGGCATACTGAGTCTCTTTAAATGTTTTATTTCAAATAAGGCCATAAATGCATCTATTAGAAGCCAAGTATAGGTTTAAATGCTACGGTGCTGTTTAATGTTTTATCAGACATTTCATGCCATTTTGGGGGGGATACAGTATTTGGTTAAATGAATACACTTATAACAAATAATGCAAACAGTGGTGTTTAGCTGTTTCCCCAGGATAAATTGTTTTCTTTAAAAAAACTAAATGTATCTGCACTTTTAAGTAAATTCAGGGGGAAGGCATCTATACATTATCTTTTTGTTGTTGTTGTTATTCTTTTAAAAAACCTTCTGTTCCTTTACTCTACTTTTCAGGACATATAGTTCACTATAACCCTAATAGTTTTAACTATGATCTTAATATACAGTTATAAAACATCCGAATAAATTATCTTGTAATTGTTAGCTGAGGGTCCAGTTCTGAACACATATCAGGAAACAAGTTATGGAGACAGATACAGGTAATCCTCAACTTACATCCATTCTTTTAGCAACTGAAGTTACAACTCTGGAAAAAAATATAATCAGTCCTCCCACTTACAACATCACAATATCCCCACAGTCAAAATTCATGTGCTTGGCAACCAATATGTGTTTACAACAGTTGTAGCATTCCAGGATCGTATGTTTGCTGTTTGTGATTTTCCAGGCAGGCTTCTGACAAACAAAGTCGAAGCTGGCTTTACTTAATGACTATATCATTGACTTAACAACTGCAGCAATTTGTTTAACAAATGTGGCAAAACAAGTTATAAAATCAGGCATGACTCACATTACTTACCTGTCTCTTCCCTCTCTCTGGATGCCTACATCACAAAGAAAACTTTCCCAGTGACACCACATGATTATAACTAATGTCCTAAATTTCTACATAAAGCAATTTAAAAAAACAAATCTAAACCACACTGAGAAAAAAGCTGCTTTTAGACTGAAATGAAAAACTGCCAGGAAATTGTATAACAAATTTCACTAACAAAGAGAAACCTAGAAATTATAAAACATAATGCTCCATCCTTTAGAATTACTATTACCTGTAGTATTATTTGCTGAACCTGGTTGCCTACAATTTTATTACACTTTTGCCATTTGAAAATGTTGGATTTCTGCCTTCTATATTCTAGTAATAGAAGGATAAATCTCTTTTGTCTTTTTTGTACTGTCTCTGCAAAGGGATTGAAAAGAAAAAGCACTTGTCTGAGAATGCCTCTGATTAAAATTCTTGGTGATTTAACATTAATACATCAAATGTATCCAAGAAAAAAGTTAATAATTTTAATTCAGTAAGTGGGAATTATATCTTATATGGGCATCAGCATCACATAGAGTGAAGTCAATTGACACAACCTGATTTCCAAATTGTGTAGGTGTGGTGGGGACGAATCCAAGCATAAATAAAATTCCTTTAAATTTTCCTTGCTGGCAAAAAAGACAGGCCAGCAGGACAGTTGTTTTGTTGTCAACAATTAATGGACAATTACTGGCAGAACACAAGCTTGTTGTGATGGTTGATCTGTTTTTTTTTGTTGGCAAGCAAGAAACAAAATCAGCTTTCGTGTCATCTGAGTGCGCAAAGTGTCATCGTTACACAAGCCTTGCCCTGCACCAGTAGATAAAGGAAGAGTTCACATCATTGTCATGGCTGAATGAGGTTTCTCAGATATTATTCTCTTTTACAAATCTTTGTGAACATGTCACTTGCTAAGTGATATGAAACTTCTGAAATATTGCCATGAACAGTAGACAAGTAAAGTCATTTCTGTTTCTTGAAGGCAGAATTAGGTATATGTGTATGTGTTATTTCAGCCAGTTTGTGAAATATATTGTACAACTCCTAATTTTCATTTATCTTCTAATATACAGTATAATGCAACCTGAAAAGGAGAGCTAAGTATTTAAATGTAATAAGACAAAAAAAGCCAAAACTTTTTTTGATGGAACCTCTAGGGAAGAAGAGATAGTAGATGGATAATGTTGGATCTTGTTAATCAGAAGAGTATAATGCTGATCTTCAAATGAGGCCAACTATCTTCCCAATAATAAAGATGCCTGAATAACTCAGCTGTCCTTTATGTGTATATATTCTACATATAGCTCACTCACTGAAGCACTTCTTGGCCTGAGGGTGGTGATTTGATCAGAGTTCTGAGAATGTATATAGAATCGAATGATTGATGAAATAACTTATTTTCTCCAAAACTTTATTGAAGCCTAGATTTCAAATTTCTGGGGCACTAACATTTAAAGAACAAAATTTACCAAATTAAAAGGATTTTATTTTATCATTTAAGGCATGACTTTAAAAAGGATTTTATTTTTTCATTTAAGATATGGCTTAAAAAGCACCAGATTTAACTTTGCATAGGTGTGAATGTTATCTTCCTTGCCTTAGCAAGGAAAAGCAAACTGACCTTAGTAGAGATGGAGATAAAGTAAAATCAACTCCACGTGTTTCCAGATCATTCTTCTATTTTGGACTGACAACTTAATTAAAGTAAATTGATAGAGAAGACTCAGGTCCTTCACTATGAGCCTGAAAGGAGGCTTGTAAGAGTTGTATGGACAAGTAAAATCTATTTAATCAAACAAACAAACGTACGTCTATCAACAAGCAGTGCTAGCAGCAGCAATACCCATGCTGCTGATTTAAGAGTGGGAGGAAGATCTCAAATATTCTTTGGAGAAAACTGTGGAGGGGGAAAAGGCCAGGACATAGAATATCTCTACTAGCTCTTTTTTGTAAAAGCAGATTCCGCATATGCCAATGCATGTGTTTAGTTTGGACAGCCCCCCATTAATGCAACACTGGGTCATTGTTTAGATTTCCCTGTGGGCTAATAAGTAGCTCTATTCATGAGAAGGGAGGGAGACACACAATCATTCTTTCTGAGGCTTTAGAAAAATATGTGTTTGTCAATTATTTGAACAACTCAAAAACCACATGTTTACTTTTTAAGTCACATATTTACAATGAGAGGTCACAAATTTTGTCCTTTTTGAAGCTACAAGAAGTTTATCATTTTAGTTAATTTGTTTCTCTTTGCACTCTTTTAATTTCCTTTAATCAAGAATTGTCACCTTTGAGTCAGTCGTCTTTCTGAAATGTAACCCCATAACTGTTTTTGCAACATTATCTTGGCACACATATATTTGCCTTCATTCACATCATTTTGTTCCTCTGATGAAATAGATGGCAAACTACAAAAGGTTATGCTAGAATATATGTATTTGTCACAAAACTCCTGTTATTAGAGAAATATATAATTATGAGTAGCTGATATACAGTAGCATTCTTGCTAATAAATTACAGGTGTGTATATGTAATAAAAATATTATTTATAAAAATATTGTTTTTGTTTGGAACAAAATGACATTTTTACTCTTCAAGGACTTTTTCCTTAAATAACAAACCCATAAGTGTCTCATTCTAGGAGGCAAGAACAATCCTCCTGAAGTCTATCCTATACCGCCTTAGTGTCTAATTGGTTAAGTATTTAATCTATCAAGCAGATAGAGAAGATCACATATCTTCATCCTTCGGGTAGCATCCAATGAAACTGATTCAGATTAGACAGTTTTCTTAAAAATGTTGACACATATAATGCTTGCAAACTCAAGTGTCATTGACGGAATGCAAAATGCTTTTCTAAGCATGTCTAGTAACTTGCTCTGCATTCTTCACTATCTGTTACACAAAAGCTGTGTAACAGATCACACTGCCATTACTTAACTGGTACCAAAAGGAGAAAGTTGAAACCCCACAATCTTGAGTTTCCCAAATGCAGTATCATGTTATTTTTCATTAATGGAAGAGAAACACTGGCCTCTCATAACTTTGTTCTGGAGTGCACACAAAGTCTTCTTTTAAAAGGGGAGGGAGGCAAAAAGAGAAAGAAAAATAGGATTAAGACTCTGCAATTTCCTGTTTAACAGAGAGGGAGCACCATGTTGGAAGAATCAAGAGAGAATCTGTGTACAAAGCAGATGAGTTCAGTTATAGGACAAGAGAAGGAGAGCTCAGAAGAATTGTCAAGAGAAATGAGGCAGAGGAACAAATGAGAGAAATCCCAGGAATGTCTGTAAAAGCATAATCACTAAATTAGCTTTTAATCCTTAAAGCTTCATTATAAGAGCTGAAGGAAAAAGATTGCATAGATATAGATAAGTAATGCTGATGACCTAATTAGTGCTAATTACTACCAAAAACTGCCTTGCAAATCCTCTGAAGATTTCTTCCCTTTAATTTTTCCTCCCTGGTCCTGGGATTCTTCAGAAATTATTATCCATTTCTCTTGGCGATGTTTTGAAATTTATTGATGGATGGATGGACCAGAGTGTGCTATTGTTGGTTTATGTTATACATCATTTCCTAAACTGAATAAAAAGCCTGATATAAGGATAATTCTTTCTATGTTTATCAAAAATAGAGGAAGCCAGGGAAATTGCAGAGACCTGGAGAGATGAATATGCAATAAAAGTCAAGACATTGCACACCTCTTCTGCCACAGTTTAAACAAGTAGGGAAAATATCATATTATACCGATGAACATTTTTCAAATATGTTCAGATAGCAACAATAATAATAAAAATAGCAACCCTCTGCATAAACTGAAAAGACACAGTTTTCAGTCTTGCAAGATGACAATGGCAGAGCAAAAATGCTGAACATGTTCATTAAGTATCAAAGGGACAGAGAGGATGGGCCTAAGTTTCACAACTATGAGCAGGAAAAAGGAATATAATGTGAAATTCACTGATGGAGACTAGAAAACAAGAAGGAATAATTAAAGATGAAAGCTGTGTGATTGATTAAAGGGGGCACACTAGTTTTGATGCAGACTTAGTTGATATGATGGATCAGTGATTCCAGAAACATGGATGATTCTATGCCAGAGATAGAATGTGATGTGCCGCTCCTCCTACCCATGGAAGGGCTGGGCTTTTTTAAAACCAAAAACCAATCATAAAACTAATTGGATCTTAGATATTTAGGGAGTAAACAAAAGGATATGGAGGTTGCAGAGAACACAAATATATTCTTTGTATTCATCTTCTGTAATAAAGAAGATAAAAGAGAGGTGTGAACCCCCAAACTAATATGCCTGGGGAATGAAGATGCAGATGAGAAGTTTATTTAAGCTGGACCAAGACACCCACAGAAAAGGAGTAAAACTGATCTTGCTTGGGGAGCATCACATGTTAGGTTGACAACAAAGAGTGACTTTTTTTCCAATGGATTTTAACTCTGTGTATGAGATTTATATACTTGTCCACATTAAGAGCAGTTCACAAGAGATTTATGCTTGATGCCCTTGTATTCCTTTCCTAGCAGGGGGGTTAATTGAGCTATGCAAAATCATTAGCATGCTGGTTGTTGCTCAAGTTGCTATCATTGACCTAGATTACATTCCACAAATCACTAGATATCATGGCATACATTTAACGTTTTAGGAGTATTTTCCAACTCCCTAAATTTTGCTCATCTCACTGCTGTAATAAACAATTGAGCGTAGAGAAGCAAAGCCAATATTGTTAGTAATAGATTAATGGTTTCATCTGGGCCACACGTCAATGGATAATGAAGAAAGAATGATAGATATTATGGCAACATAAACACTAAGAGATTAAGAGACAAAGAAACATTATTTCGCATAATTCTATTAGTTCCTGACATAGAATTTTGTTTCACGTTTTTGAGAAAGATGATACTATAATTGTTTTATTGAACAGATATTGTGTATTGTGTTGGCTGGAGTCAGTATCTTCTTACCTAAATAGATAAATAGAATGGCACCAGGCAGGCTAAAAAGGAAGGAACACAGGAGTGACTTCTGATTTCTGTCAGTTTCCTCATTGACTTTACTTGTGAGAAGCTGGCAGGGAACACCAGAAATCATAATTGTGTGACTACAGGGACACTGCAGTGGCCACAGTTTTGCAAATAAACTCGTGGAAATTTCAGTTCTACAGAAGTAAAAGATCCTAGATTTTTTACTTATTATTTAAGTTAGGTACCTTGATTCAAAAATTGTTGCAGTATAATTTACCATTTGGGCTAACTTGATGGTATAGAGACACAAGGAAATTTTTAGTAGCATATAAATGCTGCTTTTTTTGGGGGGGGGCACCCGATTCTCTTTAAGTTTAATGAAAAAGTTTTTACTTTAGAAATTATTTTCTTATATAAGGAAATTATAGAGAAACCATCATAAGTGAAATTATGATGTTCTCATACTTAGTTACCAGGTTACCAAGAACATATATGAAATGTCCTATCCTTCACTAGACAATCATGTCTCCAATAATCTGCAGTTTCTTCATTTCATACTTTAGTTAAAACTGAGACAAAGGTTTTATGAGAAGTTCATATCATAGGGATTTTCTCATTCCAGTAGCACTGCTATCACTGACTGACAGAAGCAAAACAAAAATAAAAACAAAATCTAGATTGAGTCTTCCCAGGTCTTCTGAACTATTTTCTGAACACATATAGATATGGTACAGACCTGGGATAGATATTGTCCTGTCCCATATCAAGTACACAAGCATATAAAGTGGTGGTTGCAAATTGTATTGATACATTTTGTGAAATAAAATGACAAAAGAAATGCAAGTGCAAGTACAAACACATACACAGTAAAGACACAAATCCTCCAAAGTTCAGTAAGCTTGCCTTAAAAGAGTTCCAATCCAAAATATCTGGCACAAGAATGGTCAAGCAAAGTCAAAACATGGAAAAAAGGTTCATGAACCAGCTTATTTGGTGGGCATGGCTTGGTGGTCATATGAATGGATGGGCGTGGCTTGGTGGTCATGTGACTGGGTGGGCATGGCTTGTGGTCATGACTGGGTGGGCATGCTTGGTGGTCATGTGACTGGGTGGGTGTGGTCAACTCAATGTTACTCATGTCAAGGGGTGTCTCGTCTGGCTCCTCCCATCCCAGTCATTCCTTGTCACACCCAGCTATCTATAGTTCTGTAAAAATGTTGTTCACCTTTTTTTGACTTTATTATCTACATACTATAGATGTACTTTCATGGACCAAAATTTTCTCATGGACCACCATGATCTCCACTGCTCTAGGTGTAGGGACAGTGTAAAATATTAATATATGATAAATAATGGAACAATTAAAAATAATAGCACAAAGTTTTCTCTCTCTCTCTCTCTCTCCCTTCCTATTTCTTTTTCTTTCTCTCTTTCTTTTTTCTTTCTCTTCATTCCTTTCTTTCTTCCTCTTTCTTTTCCTGTACTTCTTTCTTCTTCCTCTTTCTTTTTCTTTGCTTCTTTCTCTTTCTTTCTTTCTTTCTTTCTTTCTTTCTTTCTTTCTTTCTTTCTTTCTTTCTTTCTTTCTTTCTTTCTTTCTTTCTTTCTTTCTTTCTTTCTTTCTTTCTCTCCCTTCCTCTTTCTTTCTTCCTTTCTTGCTTTTTCTTGTCTCTCTCTCTCTCTCTCACAGACACACATAGACCACACATACACACACTCTCCCTTCTTTCCTATTTCTTTTTTCCCTCTTTTTTCCTCTTTCTTTGTCTCTTTCTTTCTCTCCCTTCCTCTTTCTTTCTTGCTCTTTCTTTCTTGCTCTTTCTTTCTTTCTTCTCTCTCCCTCTCCCTCCCCCCCCCCCGCTCTCTCTCACACACACCATACTCTTTCTCATGCCACACACACTGGTCTGGGACAAACTGATCTGGTGAGCTCCAGAGTAGCTCCAGAGTAGTCCACCACCCAGAGTAGCTTCCAGGGTGGTAGGAGAATGAACAAAGCGAGCAGCCCCAGGACATCCACCGCTCACTTCTCCTGGTGACAAAAGGAAGTGGGTGGCAGCAGAGGTGGCAGGCAGTGGTGGAGGTGGTGAGTGGTGGCAGCGGGTGATGGTGAAGGTGGCGATTATGCAGCTATGGGAAGCAGCCCTGGTAGTTTCCACCCTCCATTTCAAGGCATCTCCACTGCTGCTCACTGCACTACGGCTACCACGGACACTATCTAGGCCACAGCCAGCACTACTGCTTGGGATGGGGCTGCACCAGTGGGAAAGCCAGCCAGCAAAGCCTCGGGACAATGGGGGGGCAGCTATATAGGCCCCAGCCAGCGCCACCACCTGGGATGGGGCCATACTGGTGGGGAAGCCAGCCAGCTAAGCCCGGGGATGGTCAGGAGTCCTCAGCAAGCTCCGGAGATGGGGGGGGCGCTTTTGGAAGATCTGTGAATGGTAGAGGAGGCCAGGAAGATCCAGGAGCAGTGGGAGGATGGGAAGATCTGGGAATGGAGGGGCCTAGTGCAACTCTTAGGCTTACTTGTGAGCAGACAGATCAAGGCTGCTCAGTTAGGGCACAGGCACCATGTGAGAAGGCAGGTTAAAAACAAGCCACAAGGACCCAGTGTGCCACATAGGAGGTGAGGAGTAACTGGGCGGGGCAAGCGTTGGGTGGGCAAGGTGAGTGAGCATCAGATTCAGGTGGTTGAGGCAAGCAAGAGAGTGGTGACCGGATGACTGGGTTAGGGGCATGGCCAGCCAGAAGTCACTAACAGTTGGGTGACCCACGCCAAATTGTTGCCACCGGTTTTCTGAAACCAGTGCAAGCTGGCTGAATACCACCACTGGCCAAAGTCACAAGATTGCAAGTCAGGATTCAAAGCCCAGGTAAATAAATAGTTGTTACTAATAGAAGAGATTCAATTCACTGCTCTTAAACAGAAGCAACCCTAGTGTTGCTCATTTGAAGGGCAAGGCTCTTTTCTTGCAAGGAGTCTTATACAGAATACCTTTGTTCTGCTTTCCTCTCAGCATAGTGATCCTCTGCCCTGGGAGGGGATGGTAAGCTCAGACTTTCATCTTCAAAGAGTGCTGGCAGCTATGCTTGCTGCTTATGGTTCATTTTGGCCACATTCTTAAAGTTTTGTTTTTTAAAAAACGTCACACCAGCGTCTTTTATTTTTCAGCACAAATGACATTATCAGACAAAGTGTTGAAATCCCTCTTCCAAACTGTTCTATTTTAAGGAAGAAGTACATTGTTACCTGGTTTATTTAACTGTGTTACACAACATATCTTGAGAATTCCTGGATTAGCAGAAAGAGTGATTGGAATTAAAAATGCTGGGAAAAACAATCAACAACCTCAGAGTTGATGGTGATAATATGGCTGCAATGGCTAGAAGCAAGAAAGAGGTGGTATACTCCCCTTCATTGTGTTCAGCCAGTGGCTAAACAGTCATCTGGTGGGGTTACTTTTAATTGCATTTCTTCACTGAGAGGGGCATGGACTTGGTAGTCTAAATGGTTCTTCCACCTGTTTAAATCTAAGATTACACTGCCAAATTTGGAGAAAGTGATGGTAAAATCCTGGGACTATTTTTACTGAGAAAACATTGCACACTTGGAGTTTTAAAGCAGTACTATACATGTTTTTTCCCCTCTTCAACCTTTATCCCAATCCTCCAGTTTTTAAAAAGTCTTATTCTTGGAACCTTACACTCTGCTGGCATGTTATTGGATGACAGCCTTGCCTTTGAAGTAAAACTAAGAAAAAGAAGAGAAAAAGTGAAATTCTCAGTCAAGGACAGATAGCTAATACATAAAATAAGCCAATGAATTAGTAATGTGTGAAAGCAAAATGACAGAACATCCTGATGGGTCATTCCAAAGAAAAACTCAGAACAAGATATAGTCATTAAGATATATTAAGCAACCATAAATGTTTTAAGGAAGCTGTGTCAGTGCAGGCAGTTCTCAGGCTCTTTCATCTGCGTTCTCTCATTGGTGACCTCATATTTCCTCCTTCTATTTCTACATGTCATATTCAGTCTTATGTCAAAAAAGGATAAATTATGCAAAATTGCAATAGCTCACTGGTCAATAATGTTTATTCTGAACATGTCTGTTGGACAAAAAATCATTATCTTTTTACACAAAAATAGTCTGCTAATGAATAAACCAAAGTATCTGCCTACAGAATTCTGAGGAAGGTGCTCAGGAAATCCTATCCAAGTGAAACAATTAGAGGAAGTTGACACAGGCATTAAGATGTTTAACAAGAGGAGGGAGGAACCACTACCTACTATGATGTAAGTGGGGATGGAGAATTTAAAGCAAGTACAATTGCATCAAGTAATTTTCACTTACTTTAATAGCCACAATTCAGAACAGAATAAATGTGGCAGGAAGACAGGAAAGAAAACCAATATCTTGTATTAATTGAAATCAATGGCTGGCTCCCTGCTGAAAATTTGCAGGTTTACTTATGATGCATCTTCTTCCTTCCATCATGTTTTTTTTGGGGGGGTGGGGTGGGGGTGGGGAGAATGGGATACTTCTCCGGGAAGGAGATACCATGATATCCATAGATAACTCAACACCTAAGCTGCTATTTTCCTGTCTGGTAAAGCAAAGCAAGGCATGTCTTGATAAGGTAAAGTGAGAAAAGACTCTGATCTAGTAAGTGGTCTCTTTGGAGTCATTAGATAAAATCCAGAGGAAATGAGAGGAAACCAAATACTCTTAAACCCACTAAATCAATAGGATTAATTTACTCAGACAAACACTAAAAGTTCCAGCTATTTCACGGACCTTAGATCTAGGTATTTTATTTCCTTTAGAGAGTATTTTTTGACAACCTGCTGTCTAGTAGCATTCCACTCCAATGACAGCCTTCCCCAACCTGGGAAAATCTTATATTTAGTTTTCTGTCTAAAATGCACATTGAAAGCTATAATGGGAGTTCTGTGAAGTGCATGTCACACATCAGCAAGATATCTGGCTTGAGCTGGCAAGGATAAGGTTTTAAAACAGGATATTATGGCACTTCTGGCCCAAGAGCTGGTGCATTCAGCCAGGTACTACCCATTAATGAGAAAGATGGATGGGATGAAAGTAATAGTTCAAAATCTTCTAGAACAGTGTTTCTCGTCCCTAGCAAATTTAAGAAGCATGAACTTCAATTCTCAGACAGCATGGCTGACAAGAGAATTCTGAGAGTTGAAGTCCATACTTCTTAAAGTTGGCAAAGTTGAGAATAGAACAAGAGAAAAAACAGAATCTTTCCAGTTTTATATCTATTTTAGCCTATATGGGCATCTGTTGATGTTGTCAGGTATACTTATTAATCCCACAGAAGGGACTGAAAAGGATATTTCATCTTCTATTTAAGAACTTGGATGACATTATCAATTAGTCAGAACAACCTGAATTTGCTGCACATTATCAGAAAGTTACAAAAGGAAACCTTGAGAAAGCAATATTGTATTTGTTTGGTTAATCAAGCTGAGAGGAAAGAAGCCAGCCTGCCTGTCACATCTTTGCAAGAGAGACAAAGAAAAAAGCAATTGAGATAATAACTTTAGAAGCAGTTTATGAGGGAACAAGGCATAAAATAAATGAAATGCACTCTTTTAAACCACATCCTCTATTGTGTCTAATGCTGAAGATTCTTGGGATTTTATTGCAGTGTTCCATTATAGTGCCTTAAATTGCTTTATTTATGGACTGCAAATGACTCAAAATTTCTCTAGTTGCTTTTCTCTCTAGTGTTTTCATGTATATTTATATATAGTATTTTCAAATATATTTAGGTCAAGATATTATTGACTTCTTCTTCACTTGGTGCATTGTTTGTAGCATCTAGGAATGCTACAGAAAACATTTTAAAAGAAACAAATTTTCATTTAAAGAAAGCAAGCTCATTTTTAAAACAACTTTGAGTTTTTCTCAATCTGTATCTCATTGGCCTGTCTGGTTTTACTCAAAGAAGTATCTCTTCCTTAAAATTTTGAAAGTGAACAAAATAAAATGAAATACATCATTTACTCTAATAAGTACAATAGGATGAATTACAGAATAAGAAATTGTTTTTCAAGATTCCTATCTTCACTCTGATAGATCTTTGAGTTAAGTACCCTGATGAATAAATGACTGGCACTGCAATTTTATCCCTTTCTTTCTTTCGTGACCTTAATGAGGTTTTCTACCAGATAAATATACCACTTCAGTCCAAATGATGGATGTCTCTCCCCTTCTCACAGGAAGGCATGCAAGGCTGACAGTAGTGTCAAACTACTTTAGACCTTTAGATTTGAACAATCTTTTTAAAAATAATCTGATTATGACTCTTTAAGGTAGAGATATGCAAAGAACTCCTCAGCATTATATTGAAAACTAATTATCCCTACAATTGATTCCTTTCAAGTAAAATGTAATTATGAATTAACCATTAAGTAAAATAAACATGTGCTTCTAGGACCAAAGGATGGAGGGCACCACAACAGATTTTCTCCTAGTGATCATGCCGTTAACTCTTTTACTCCTGTAATTCTTTTTGTAAGTGTTTCATTTGTCATGTTCATTTTTAACCTGCATTGTTAAAAATGCTTTCTTTGGCGTGGTGTGTGATTAAAGGCTTTATTTCAATCTCACAGCATGAGATTTTCACTTCTGTTGAGGGACACCAATGTTGGGGTCTTTTTAGTGCACTAGTTGGCCTTAATCTGGTCCTAGTAAGGTGCCACACATACTTACAATCAGGTCCAATCATAGGTCCAATCTATAATACAGATACTTAGTCTCTTCTTTGCACTCAGGATGTTTATTAAATAAAAATGCTTAATAACAGGAGTATATTTATTTTTTTAAAAAGCTCCCATGTTTCTGTTGAACACATTAATGGAACCCACATACATACATACATACATACCGTAAACACACACACATTAATGTATTCTTTTCATTATGACTTGTGATGTCATAAATTCAGAGCTTATGAATGCTTAAAGGAAGGTTTTTGATCAATCCTATATGTGTTTTGTCAAATGCTTAGTATCTGTACCAATAGGACTATAGGAATAATCCTTCAGAATCAAGCAAATTTCACATCTGGTCCACAATTCTGTGGCTAACCAAATGCATGAGCAGAAGAATGATACTATTCACTATTGCTCCCTACTAACTGGTGATTCCAAAGGTAGTACCAGAACTAGTAACTATTAATAGCTATATAGTCCATGAATTTGTCTAGTTTCTTGCTAAACCTTCCTAATTAATAGCCATCACCAAGCACAAAAATCCCACACTTTATGTATTGTGCAAAAAGTATTTCATTTATTATTTATTTATTTTATTAATTAAACTTCTATACCTCCCCTCTCCCAGCGGGACTTGGGGCAGTGTACAGCCCGATAAAACAAGATACAAATACAACATTTAAAATAGAATTAAATAATTGACTAAAGATTAAAAACTGTCAAAGGTTAAAAAATTAAATAAAAACCATTAAAAACCAATTAAAAGCCCTAACACATAACTCTAGGCCAGACTGGCTTGATGGAATAAGTGCGTCTTCAGTGCGCACCAGAAGGTTAATAGGTCAGGGATGGTCCTCATCTCCGGGGGTAATTCGTTCCAGAGGGAGGGTGCTCCCAGAGAGAAGGCCCGAACCCTCGGGGTTGCCCACTGTCCAGTCGGCGGCACCCCGAGAAGGCCTGCCCGGTGGGAGCGCACTGGCCGATGGGAGGCCGATGGTAGCAGTAGCCGGTCCCATAAGTACCCAGGTCCCAACCCATGGAGTGCTTCCATTATTAAAGTATTTATTAAAAGTATTTCCATTATTAAAGTATTTTTGTGTACTCCATAAATAGTTTCATTAGATATTGCCCAAGTCCTGAGTTCTCTGCATTTTTTCTGATAGCAATCACATTTTCTCCAAGCTAAGGGCATATAGGATTGATCATTATGAACAGTTCTATGGAGCTGCTCCAATACTAATCAAATCAAGCTTCTTTAAGCATGATATTATCTTGTGACCTACCCAAATCTAATTGGGACTGTCAGTAAACTATTTGAGATACAGTATGATACTGAAGAAAAGCAGATGCTGTGTCTGATAAAATTAAGCTTTTTGTTCTTTCAGACTGAAATCCAGGTTATCTGAGCAACAGTCTCATCCCAATGGGATCCTGCTGGCAAAAGGAACATGCTGCAGAGCCTGGTTTGTCACAGTCAGCCAGATGTTCAGACTGGATTTGATATTTTTGTCCATCTATTTGCATTTGATTGGCATGGTCTTTTGACATAATCTTAATTTAAACTGTTTTTGAACTTAGCTGTTCAACCTTTAGCAAGAGTTTCCTTTAAGTCTCTCTACTGTCAAATACCTGTTACACTTGGAAAACTGGAGGGAGGGACACAAGGGATCATAAACATTTGGATGAGGGCTACACGTGGCTCATACACCTCTGATTTAAACAGTTTATGGTAATATTTGTGGTTCGTCCCTTGTTTTTCTTCATAATAACCCTGTGATGTCATTATTGTAATAACATGTCCAAAAATACTCATTGACTTTCCTGGCTTAATATATTTTCAGAGCAATATTTTAAATACTGGTATCTTATGATTTATCATTTTGTTGTTCTTATCTTATAATTTATTATTGTATATTATGATCTAGGATTATGATTTATCACCTGTTGTTCGTATGTAGGCTGAAAGCTTATGTATATACACTGAGAGCTTGTTTGTATGTACACTGTATGTTTGCAGTTTGTATGTACACTGAGAGCTTATGCACCAGAGACAAATTCCTTGTGTGTCCAATTATAATTGGCCAACAAAGAATCCTAAATAGAGAGGATTTATTATAAAGACAAACAGTCTAAATTACAGTATCAAATACAATTACATTAATGATTTCTTGTCTATTTAAATTGGGGATTGCTATCAAGAATCAGATCTCTGTATACATACCCTCATATCAGGGATGGGATTCTACCTGGTCAGACCAATTCTATAGAACTGGTTGTTATGAAAACTGAATACCCAGTTTAGAGAACCGGAAAATTGCACTCCTAACCCACTCACTCCTTACCTGGCATGTGCGCCATCAAACTTGCCTGCTAAGTTGCTATTTTTCCTTGCCCCCTCCCCGACCATCAGCTATTCTGCTGTGCTGGGAGATTCAGATTATGTATATACACTGAATCATTGGATTTCTTGCTTTCTAACTAATCTAAAAGTAGAGCTGAACCTTCCTTAGGACTGAAGCTTCTATTTTTCAGTGCAGATTCAGGTAGCAGATTGCAGATACATAGATCTCTAAGTGAATCTGTGATTCTGTGAGCAATTCAATCTGCCTGCCTGCTTCATCTGATTTTGGGTAAAAGTTGCTCTTTTTTTAATAAAAAATTAAATTAAGTAAATATTTACATAAATATTTACAATATTTACATACCAGCCACACCCAGTCAGCAAGCCATGCCCACCCAGTCACATGACCACTAAGCCATACCCACAAATTAGGCCATGCCCACAGAACTGGTTGTTAAGAAATTTGAATCCCACCCCTGCCTCATATATATGTACATACTGTACATACCCAAATTGCTATTCCTTTACAGCAGGGTTGTCAAACACAAGGCACTTAGTTGCTTATATCTGGCCCACAAGGCTGCCCTGAAAACAGTAAAGGATTGACCCATGATGCTTCTGCCACGAAAAATGGCAGCAGGGACACGCACAGACCCCTCAGCCTCCATTTTTGGCTGTGATGGCCTCCTGCAGCCCTCTGCCAGCAAAAACAGATCCCAGGGGTGCATGCATCCACCTTCCCTGAGCTCTGTTTTTGCTGGCAGAGGGCTGCAGAAGCCAAAAACGGAGCTTGGGGTCCATTGTCACTGGCAGAGCACTTGGGCTGCCACAGGTGCCCTTGACATGAGTGATGTCAAGCTGGCCACACCTACCCTGGCCATGCCCACCCCAGCTCTCCAAGGTCAAACACAACCCTGATGTGACCCTCCAGGAAATCGAGTTTCACACCCCTGCTTTATAGGAAAAAATGCAAATGACAACAATAAGAAATAATAAACTACAAAAAATATTTTTTGAAAAGACAGTTTTAAGCATTAAGTAACAAATGTTTTGGTATGATTTTCTGTCTATGACTTTATGATGTTTTCAAATGTTACAGAATCAGCCATAGGGTTATTTGTTTTTGTTGTTTTCCCTTAGAAAAATCAGTTTGACATTTGTCTAATATGTAGCACGCAGCTTTCATGTGCTTCCTGCTTTTTCTATAATTATATAATAATAAATTATATAATAATTGAAGATAAATTATTGACCTGGAATAATATCATAATTAATTTTAAAAAAGACACTTCAAAGAAACAAGCGAAGGCTTATAAAAATATAAAAATTAAAGGGATAAAACAAAATAAAAAAGAAATGTAGCTAAATCTACTTTGTACAACAACATTTTACAACAGCATTTATATCTTTGTCTTATTGTAAACTATTCTTGCACCCAATTCAGTTATGTCCATTTGATATCCATTTTTATATTTCTTAGCTCCCTCTTCATGAGGATTTAACCAGCTCCATTGAACCATGATTTTCAATCTCCTGCTCATTCACTCTTCCTTCATTATTTGTTTTGTGATTTGATCTTTATTCATTCTCTTTTAATGACCAAACTATCTCAATCTATTTTATACTGATTACTTATGTTTGTATTAAGTCATTAATCATTCAGCACCCGCAGTCTTGTGCATGTCTCTTCTTGTTTGACCATACATATTTTTGAATACTCCATTTCCACAGCATTCAGCTTTCCTTCACTGTTTTTCCTGACATACCCAACATTCATTTCCATACAACAAAGTGGACAGAAGCACGCTGGAATTAACAGCTATTTTGCTTCTTTCACCAAACATTCATTTCTCAGAACAGATCACATACTATTTTTATCTCACTTTATCTCTATCACACTATTTGTGTATGTTTAAAATTCTCCATTGATTTCCCCATCTTTTGCAAACGTTCCAGCCAAATACACAATTGAATTTATCTCTTTCCCTCTTTCTCTTTTTCTCTGTGCCATTTATGTATAATTTCCAAACATTCATTCAATTTTTCCAGTTCCTAAATTGATCTTGGACACATTAACTTTCTGATCTCTACACCTTGTTCCATTAGACTTCATATTTACAGTATATATTTATTTACATATATACTTATTTATTTGTTTGTTTAACAAATTTATATCACTGCCCAACTCTTACATAGGTGATTCTGAGCAGCTTGCAATATTAAAAAATTATAATATAAAAACCCATATTGCCTCCTACTCACACACACACAATCTAAATTGATGTGAAAATAGTTGAGTCATCAACCAACAATATGGCATTATCTGTCGGAAAACATACATGTATATTCATATCCCCAACCAATCAACACACCTCAAGTGTTAATCCAAGGTTCCTTATGCATTTATGCATAATTTCATTTAACAAGAACATTGCACCTCTACCTTATTCCCTGCTCATTGTTGAGTTATTTGCTAAACATTTCATTTATTCCCATTTGTGCTTTATTTCTATCATACACTGCTCTTATCATATTCAGCAACCAATTGTCAAATCCATATTTACTCAAAACATTCCATAATTCAGTCCTATTCAATGTATTATATATTTTCCAAAATAAACAAACATACAACAAACATTTATGCAGTGTAGGTAATACTTTGGATATAATTATCATACAGTGATCTTATGTCAAATCTGACCCATATAATTAAGGAGATAGGAGATTAATTCCATTTCCAAGTGTGGACTTGAAATGTGCTTCCCTCCATATGGAGGGAAGTAAGTATAACATCAGCAAGTATAACATCTAGCAATACTTAGAAATGTGTATATTTAGCCCTGGATGTCATGAGGAAAAAATGGTAGTGATGAAGTCATTAATAGCCCCACACCAAAGATTCACTCTATTTTTGCAATTATACTTTGTCTATTTCCTATTCTATTTTACTTGTTTCTCTAATGAAAGAATTACATCAAAAATTGTTAAACTGATACTTTATTGTCCTTGATTTGATTATATTGTAGCTCTTTCCTTACAACCAAAACCGAGTGGCTGTGGTTTCCTGCGCCCAGATACAGCCAGCTTACTCCATCACTGGCCATGGGGGGAGAAATTCTGACCCCCACGGAGAGGGCACGCAATCTGGATGCCTTCCTGGATGTACGGCTGTCGTTAGAAGATCATATAGCGGCCGTTGCCAGGGGTTTTTTTTGTCAGGTCCGTCGGATCTACCAGTTGCGGCCCTTTCTGGATCGGGACGCACTTTGCACAGTCACTTCTGCCCTCGTCATCTCCTGCCTAGACTATTGCAATGCTCTCTACATGGGGCTCCCCTTGAAGAGCATCCAGAGGCTTCAGCTGGTGCAGAGTGTGGCCGCGCGGTGATTCTGGGGGCTTCTCAGAGCTCCCATTTTACATTGCTCCTGCACGAGCTGCATTGGCTTCCAGATGCGATTCAAGGTGTTGGTGGTCACCTTTAAAGCATTCCATGGCTTGGGACCCGGGTACTTATGGGAGTGCCTGCTGCCACCATCGGCCTCCCGCCGGCCAGTGCGCTCCCACAGGGTGGGCCTCCGGGTGCCGTCAGCTGGGCGATGCCAGCTGGTGGCTCCGCGGATACGGGCCTTCTCTGCGGGAGCACCCTCCCTCTGGAATGAATTACCTCTGAAGATGCGAGCCATCACTGACCTGCGAACCTTCCGGCACACATTAAAAATCCACCTTTTTCAACAGGCTGGTCTGGCCTAGTATCATTGGAGGGTATTTAATTTTTCTAACTTTTAACTTTCTACCCTGTTTTTATTATATCTTAATTTTTAACTTCAGCCACCAATTTAAATATTTTAAAATCTGTTTTAAATTTTTCTATTTGATTGTATTGTTTTTATTTAGGCTGTACACCGCTCCAAGTCCCAACTTGGGAGAGGGGGCGGTATAAAAGTTTAATTAAATAAATAAATAATTTCCTGCTTCCTAGCTAATCTAAATCTCCCAGCACAGCAGAACAGATGTTGGTTGGAAAAAGGAAAAATAGCAATTTAACCGTCAAGTTTACCGGGTAAGGAGTGAGTGGGCAGGGAGGGTTCCTGCGGGCCATATTGGGCTGAGCAGCTTTGTGTTTCTGTGCAGCCTGGATTAATTGCTTTGTGGGGGTGCTCTGGGGGTGAGATTTCTCTGCGGCCCACCAAAATTTTCTTGCAGCCCACTGGTTGGCGACCGCTGCCCTAGACAATATAAGAACAAATTACTAACATTGGATCTAGAAGGGTCTGTTCCAAGGAGAGATAGTAACTTAGATCTGCCTGCGTTATACATAGGGCAATAAAAAAGAACATGCTCCACAATTTCAACCTCAGCTCTGTCACAGGGGCATATGAATATAATTCTAACATGTCCTAGCATTTAAGGTATACCGTACTTTTTGTTTTTGAACTAAATTCAAATAGAAATGATTTATGTTGTTCTTATACAAAATTACTCTTTAAAAACTTTTTTATTTTTTATTTTGCTATATTATACCATTCAAATAAAAAAGCAAACAAAATAGATTAAAAGCACCAAAAATTCTTAGATGTACATCATTTTGCATAAATACATATTACAAAATATGGACACTGAGAAATAATGAAGCATTTCTAAGCCATGGAACTCTGTTCACAAAAAAGTTGCATTACAAAAACATTCACACCAATACTTTAGCTAGGAGCAAAGAGAAGTTAAGTTCCACTCCTTGACACAAGCTTGGCAGCTTCTTAGACAAAATCATTGCCAAGAATAGTAGTCAGATAAATTTAAACAAGAAAGAATAAGAGAAAAACTGAAGGCTTTCCAAATGAAAACCAAAGTGTGAGATTTATCACAGTTACTTCATTTCTGCACATTCATTTCTGTTTTCTTTTTTCCTTGAATAGCAGCATTGTGGTTGTTCCCTCCATTTTTTTACTGCCACTTGTCTGCCATTCTTCTGTCTCCACATCTCTCTCATGATACTTGGTAACTCATGTTAGAGCCAAACCAGGATAGGAAGAAATTGTTCCTTAATCAAGCACTATCAGTAATATAGCAGTTCTTCATCTGGGAACTGTTTCTTTCTTTTTTTTACATTAACATTGGTTCTCAGTTCTTCAGTTTCAGGAATTGTTAACTCAACTTAAGATTTCTATATGTGTTTGTGATCTTGGTCAAGTCTTCTAAGTCTACTTTTTCCTTGGTAATTTCACCAAATTGAAAGTGATTTGGAGGAAACTATCTGGCAAAAGTTATTCTGTCTTGACAGGGAGAAGGGGAAATGGCTTGAAGATACTCCAAACTTGCTGACAAATTGTTCATTTTAATATGGAAGAAGATATCCAAGCTTAGATACTTGGGAGTAATTGTTTCAGTTGTATTTAATAACAATTGGTCCTTACTTAAGAACATCTCATTCAGTGACCCTTCAAAGTTATGATGGTACTGAATTAGGACATTTATAACCAGGGATGGGATTCAATTTTTTTAACAACCAGTTCTGTGGGCGTGGTTTAATTTGTGGATGTGGCTTGGTGATCATGTGACTGGCTGGGCGTGGCTTGCTGGCTGGGCATGGCTTGGTGGTCACATGACCAGGTGGTTGTGGTTTAGTGGTCACGTGACTGGGCAGGTGTGGCTTGGTGGTCGCGTGACTGGGTAGGCATGGCCATGTGACTGGCAAACCAAATACAAGTTGTCCTAGCTTAATGGCTGGTTGCTTAGGAAGTGTTCTAATTTATGATTGACCTCCACAAAGCAACTTGACCTGTTTTTGGAGTTTTGACAGCCATGCACACATACACACACACATTCCCTTCTAACCCTGCTATTCTATGATTCTGTAAGGATCTCCTGCTGGAGCAGGCGGTTGGACTAGAAGATGACTTCCAAGATCCCTTCCAGGCCAGCCCTAGATTGCTGTGCTGTTTCAAAGAGTCTTCTGAAGCCAGGGTTTGTGTCTCCTTTTTTTTCTCCCTGCCTCATATATCTCATTCACTTTCTCCTCTGTTCCTCTTTCTTTCTTTCTTTCTTTCTTTCTTTCTTTCTTTCTTTCTTTCTTTCTTTCTTTCTTTCTTTCTTTCTTTCTTTCTTTCTTTCTTTCTTTCTTTCTTTCTTTCTTTCTTCCTTCCTTCCTTCCTTCCTTTTTTCTCTTCCTTTCTGTTCCTTTCTTCCATCCCCCCTCTTTCTTTCTCTCTCCCTTTTCTTCCTTTTTTACTTTCTCTCTCCCTTTTTCTTTCTTTCCCTTTTCTATTTCTTTTCTTCCTTGTCTCTTCCTTGTCTCTTTTTCTCTCTCTTCCCCCTCTCTCTTTCCCTCTCTCTTTGTCTCTTTTCCTCTCTTTCTCTCTTTCTCTCTTTCCCCCTCTCTTCCTCTCTCTCTTTCTCTCTCTTTCCATCTTTCTCTAAACAGCTAAGCAAGCCAGGCAGGCACAAGGTGGGGGGGCAGCTGGCTAGGCCATGAGTTTTGAGGGCAGTGGAAGCATGGCGGCAGTGGCCTAGGCTGGCCTGGGAGTTGGAACTCAACTGGGGCTTGTGGCGGCGGTGACAGCAAGGGCGAGGGCAACAGTGGTGGCACAGTGGCCTAGGCCAGCCTGAGACTGGAATCAGGAGTCAACTGGGTCTTGTGGCAGTGGTGGCGGCAAGGATGAGAGTGGCAATGGTAATGTTGTGGTGGTAGCCTAGGCTGGCCCAGGAGTCAGGACTCAACTGGGGCTGGTGGCAGCAAAGGCATGTAGGCGACTGGGACTTGCAGACCCTCAGTAACCTAGGGAAATCATGGCAGAAGGCAGACAGCAGTGGCTGGCAGACAGGTGGGTAGGTGAAGACAAACTGCAGGCAGTGATGGCGCATGGCTGAAATAAGGAGGGGAGGGGCAGAGCGGGTGTGTGAAGAATGCAGTCAGCAATTGTTGCGCATAGGCACAATGTTGTGCTTGCATGATAAGGACTGACTGGGCAGGGAGTGAAGAAGCGGGCGGAGAGGGGCGGGGCCAGCCAGGGCCCCAATTTACTGGTTCTCCAAACTACCAAGAATCATAATAACTGGTTTTACCAAACTGGTCCGAACTGGTAGAATCCCACTACTGCTTATAACCAGTCCTTGTAATTGCAGCTGTCACAGTGTCCCTACAATAATGTAATCATGATTTAGTCATTTGGCAACCAGCGTACAATTATGACAGTCACAGAATCTTGCAATCATGTGATTGCCATTTGCCACCTTCACTACTATCAACATGCAAAATCAATGGGGAAGCAAGCAAGAAGTTGCAAATGGTGATCATATGACCACTGGAGCCTATGGCTGTGCGGTTCATTTAACAATGGCAACTAGAACTGCCAGAACTGTTGTTACATAGTTACATGATATCTTGCTATATGATAGCATTAATTAGCACCAAAAGGCAAAGCAAGAAATATTGGGTGGAAACTAACCAAGGAGAGAAGCAACCTAGAACAAAGGAGAAATTTCCTAACAGCGAGAGCAATCAACCAATGGAACATCTTGCTTTCCGAAGTAGTGGGTGCTCCATCACTGGAGGCTTTCATAAAGAAACTAGACAACCATTTATCTAAAATGGTATAGGGTCTCCTGTACAAGCAGGGGGTTGGACTAGAAGGCCTTCGAGATCCTTTCCAACTCTATTATTCTATGTTCTATATTCCAGTGATAAGATGGCTAGTCCCAATTACTGTCATGAAGTGAGGACTGCCTATAATTTAAAATTAAATGAAATCACTTTTTTATTGCCAATCTCCTCATTGTCTTGGGCACACAGCTCAAGGATTTAGTTTTGGGTGTAACCTGAAAAAGTTATATAATCCTCTATCCTAAGCAATTGGTTCTTTTCATAAATTACTCTCACTATTAACATTTTCTGTAGTTTTCAACTAAATTCAAGTCTGTTACAACCAATGCCCATTGATTCAGTCTTATTGCCTCTCCCATCTCCTATGGCCCTGCCCCTATAATATTCTTAACTGGATCAGAGGTCAGTATGTTGTGGAACATCAAATTTAGATTTGTCAGCAAATTCCTTGGAGGTTAGATTTTCTTATTTGATCCAGAAAAGGCAAGCAATTAAATGGGGAAAGTACAATACACAACCTTTGCCAGTGTTTCCACTTAGACCAGATCATGAATTGCAATTCCAAGATATAACTTTATATCATTAATGTTAATTATATTATAATTAACACACACACACAATATTATAATATATTATATAACATTATATCATTAATATAACATTAAAAGCAGCTGCATTCTCTTGCCAATGACATAAAATTATTTAACACCACCAACAATGCTGCTGCCCTGCAAAGCAACCTTGACCATGTGTCAGAATGGTCAAGGTTGGCAACTCCAAATTTCAAGTAACAAATGCTCTGTTCTACACATTGGCAAAAAAAAATCAGAACACCAAATACACGTTAGGCGGAAGCAATTCGCAGACAACCCTCACTCTGTCAAGGACCTAGAGGTACTTATCTCAAACGATCTAAGCTCCAGAGCTCACTGTAACAGCATTGCTAAAAAGGCTTTAAGAATTGTTAACCTTATTTTGCGAAGCTTCTTCTCTGGCAACATTGAATTGTTAATTAGAGCACACAAAACCTTTGCCAGACCAATTCTTGAATACAGCTCATCCGCCTGGAACCCACTCTATATATTGGACATTAACACAATTGAGAAGTTTCAGAGGTATTTCTCGAGAAAAGTACTCCACTCCTCCATTCACAATAGAATTCCCTGTGCCAGGCTCAAAATTTTGGCCTTGGACAATCTGGAACTGCGCCACCTGTGGTCTGATCTAAGCATATTCACAAAATTGTCTGCTATAACATCTTGCCTATCAATAACTTCTTCACTTCAATCACAATAATACATGGGAAAACAACCGATACAAACTCAAAGTAAACTGCTCCAAACTCGATTGCAGAAAATACTACTTCAAGAACAGAATGGTCAATGCTGGAATGCCCTACCAGATTCCATTGTTATAGCCTTAACCCCTCATAACTTCAATGTCAAACTGTCTATCGTAGACCTCACCCCATTTTTAAGAGGTCCTTAAAGGGGGCGTGCATACCAGTGTGCCTACTATCCCTGTCTTTCTGTCTCCATTTATCTATATTTACTTCATTTGTTCCTATTTATGTTCATACTTATACTTGTTATCTTGTACATGTTTGACAAACAAACAAATAAATAAATCCAAGGTAACCCCCTCTGTATATATAGGCCATAATAGGGCTACAGTCAGTTTGGTCTGGTGATTAAGGCACCAAGTTAGAAACCAGAGTCTGTGAATTCTAGTTCTGAATTAGGCATAAAAATCAACTGGGTGACCTTGGGTCAGTCACTTTCTCTCAGCCCAACGCATCTCACAGGGTTGTTATTGAGGGGAAATAGGAGGACGAAGGAGTATTATCACCACCTTGAGTAACCTATAAAGTAAATAATAAAGGTAGACTAAAATCCTATAAACAAACAAATAAAAATGGCTTTGGGCAGCTGGTGGTAAGACATATAGGAAAAGGGTGGAAAGTAAAAGTACTAAAAAGTGCTTATTTTATGAAAGCTGGTAAAGCAAAAAAAAATTATTGAGGAGACAACCAGGATAATAGGCCTAGAAAGCATTTTTTCCAACACCTTCACAGCACTTAACTCAGTTGTGCTTCTCAGATAACATCCCATTCTATATAAATGTCCACAGTGAGCTAATTATGAAAAATATATGCTTCATGATGCTGGAAAAAAATTTTTTTCTTAATATATAAACACTTTAAAATATATCTTCAATCAATTTATTTCTGTGCATTTCCAAGTTACTGATGCCCAGATAGAAAAATTCTACTCTGTGAATAAAAAGAAATGACTCAGTGTTTGAGGAAATTTCAAACATGGAAAGCAAAAGCATAATTTGGTAGCTCAGTCAGTGATAGACAACTTTTATTTTATGCCAAATGTTTGTTTAATTTGCCCTGGAGTAAGAGAAATTCATGTGTGAAATGGGTGAGGCAACAATTCCATTATTAAAATAAACATCATTATCTTTTTTGCTTTTATGCATTGTATCAACATGACTGGGACTTCAGGCAAATGAAAGGTGGATAAAATCAAAGTTCTTTAAATCTCTTCTGGTAAAAACAGTATACAGAATTACTCAAATTTATTAAATATTTATAAATGCAATAAAAGCTGTATATCATATCTTTCTATTACTATATAACTATCTATCATCTATCTATCATCTCCCAGCCACTGTTACATCTTTAAAATGTATTTTATAATATTCGAAGGGCTACTTTATATACAGTATTTAACAGGATTTTTTTATTCATGGTTGTAATGAGGGGGAGAATATATTGAACAGCACATTTGGAAAGTATGGCATTTAGGTAGTCCTTGTTTAGCAACCATAATTGAGAGCAGCAACTCGGTTACTAAGCAAAGCAATTGGTAAGTAAAACCACAATTGTGCTTATGATCTTACTTCCACTTTCCTTAGCTTTACAAGCCTGCAAAGATTGGTTTATTCCGACCTTTACATTCCAGAAAACTAGAGGGTCAATTCTGAGATGCTTCTCCCTCCCCATTCCTGCTTTGAACTCAGATTTCTATTGTCTAGACTGCAATTCTTCTTCCTGTTTCCCTTCTCATAGCCAATTACAGAGATTGAGTTCTGCCACCTTTATGTTAGATCCATGTCTCTCATGGTTGATATTGGTCTCCCAGAAAATGACCTGTGGCTGGGTTCAGAAGTGATAAATGAGAGGGGATGACTCATTCAAACTCCAACCTTCCTTTTTAAACTGAGAAGATAGTAGAGTTACCATTACAAAAACACATGGAATAAACAAATTATTTGGACCCATGGCTATCAGGTTCAGGCTGGGGTATAGCACTGAGATGGCATTGTTGATGGGGCAGACTCAGGATGAGATTCCTTCCTTGATCTCTCAATGGTTTTTGATACCACAGATTACAGCATCCCTTTTGGGTTGGTTGAGTTGGTTGGAATAGAGGTCACTCAGTATTCCTCAGTGGATCAGAATCTCACCAGATCCACTGAGATCTGTAGAATTCAAACTTATTTATTATATTCTGCATGTTATGCAGAAATCTCCACAAGGTGCTTGCCTTCTTTTGGGGCGTGATGAAAAAAGTCTCTATGGAGCTTAGAAGGGAGTGCTGGAGTTCTTGTAGTTATGCAAGGATTCAGGACTCATTCTCTCCTTGAGTCCCTGCCTGCCTGGACGTTTCCCAACTTCTCTTTCTCCAAGGCC
Organism: Bungarus multicinctus; assembly: GCA_023653725.1. Lineage (NCBI taxonomy): Eukaryota > Metazoa > Chordata > Lepidosauria > Squamata > Elapidae > Bungarus > Bungarus multicinctus. Next base: position 44,753,638 of record CM042848.1, read on the forward strand.
AGTTCCAGTTGGTGTTTTGGAGGGCAGGGTGTTGACATTTTACCTGCTGCTATTTAACATATACATGCAACCAGTGTTATGAAAAACCACTGGATGAGGTCATTCATCATCAGGAGATTAAATATTATAAATACAGTGGTGATACTCAGTTATACATCTTGGCCTTTGGGCTGGTCAAGTGGTTTCCCAGTGCCTGGAAGCTGTGCAGATCTGGATTGGGAAATTCTGGTTTCAGCTCAATTCTGACAAGACTTGCATGGCTGCAGGTTCTAGTGACTTTCTATCATTAACCCATCATATCATTAATATGGATTCTGAATGCCAGGATATTTAGGATAAGTGTTTAATTTTCCTCAGAATTTTAAAACCATGCCCAAGGTTTTAGTTGAAAAGGGTGAAGAAAAGAATTAATGCTATAATAAAATGCAATATGTCAGAATAAACTCTAGTGTCAGCAGAGACTAGAACAGAACTGGTTGCACCTTCAAAATAATATAGTGATTAGAAGTCAGCATAACACGTCTTTGCCAGAATAATTTTAATTCATTTTTTAACTGCATAACCTCCTTAATAGATTGTGAAAATGCTTCAACTTAATGTGTACAGGAAAGAATACTTCCATTATATAGTCAGACCAACAATGCACACCATAATATGCTTCTGTATCTGGGCATGATTATTAAAGGAAGAGTCAGATAACCTGGAACATCTGCAAATAAGGACTATGAGAACATCTGAATCCTTTAAAGCAAAACTAAAGGAATCAGAATTATATTTTGTTTGATATCTGATTATCAGCTGGTAATAATTGGCAGCAGTTTGCAACTATTTCTTTATCTGCACCCAAGTTAATATATCTTTCTTCCTTGTCTTATTTATTCTCTTTGAAACATTGTTGATAAATCTGACCTTGGTCCACTGGCTCAGCAACTCAAATTATTCTTTCTGTGGGAGGTGAATTGGGTTAGAATGAGAGACTCGTGTCTCCAGTATTTCGCTACTGTTGTAATTTTCAGAGATAGAAAACGCAGCTTGGTATGGAATTTCAAATTGGCACCATATAGGATAGATAACCTTTCCTTGGACAATTGATATTAAGCAAATTTATCAAAATTATCTTTTGTTTTATTTAGTTTGTACTATTCCTAAATATCTGGGATTTTTTAAAATGACCAAATACGTTGTTCCAGTACTGTAGTGAAATATATTGTTTCCATACTAAAATAATAATCATTCTATAACCTCCTAGTTGATACCTTGAATTTTCTTCATATTTAATAAATCAAGTTCTTATTTCACATATGGATCACACCCATGCTCCTTTTCAATTATTATTTTGTTTTTCTGTACTTTGTGGGATGTAGGTGGCATACATTTTGTCTTTGAAGACAAGCACTGCCATAAATCAGACTGATCTGAAAACATAGCAGATGTTAGTAAGTCAAGAGCAATCAATGACCATACTACATTATTATTGTATACAACTATGTATATATTATGCTACATGAACTATCTTGGTTTCCTATCTTGCCAAATATGCTAAAGCACACCTCTCAATCCAACCAGTTTTGGTTGGAACAGAATGCCATCTTACCCATTGTCTCATTCAAAAAAGTGCCCTAAAGACTGCTTTTCATTGTACTGCAGTATTATTCAGTGCATTTTGCCATTCTTCTCAAAAGAAAACAGGCTAAAATACAGGAGCCATCTGATGCTACAAGGCTGCCAAAATCTTCCTGTGGAAGTCTGCCATTTCAACAATCGTGTTTTTTTTAAGTGTTTTTTAAACATGAACTATTTTATGGATCTAATTTTGCCAAAGTTGAACACTTGAAAGTTTCCAGATGAGAGAGTCAAACATGCTCAATTGGGAAACAAAAGCCTTGTGAGTGGGTGTCTTTTATTTTCATATAGTGTTTATTGCTTAATGCATTGTTGAGTGTTTTCCATTTTGAAAAGAAAATCTGGGCATTATTGAACCACACCTGTTTAAATATATTTTCTTTCATAAGTAACAAAACAGAATAGTTGAATGTGACCTAGAGAATTGAAAATCTATTTATGAGCAGATGAGGCATCTAATCTGGGAGTGAAATTGGGTTGTTCTCAATGAAGTTGCATTCCCTAGTTTACAATCTGTGTGTGTTACTAAATCTAAGTCTCAAAAGGCTCTATATGTAAAATACATTTTCCCAAGTAGGCTATTCTTTTAATTGCAGCCTTTCTTACATAGTAATATTCTCATCCACGTTACACAAATTCTGATATCTAATTTGGTTTCATATTTGTTTTGTGCATGGCATATCCATTCAGAAACAAATATTGGTTCTGTTTGGCTACTGCCTGACTTAATCAGATAAGTGGAACGTATTTATTTATTTATTTATTTATTTATTGCTGTCTATTTGTAACCCTCTGATAAAAAGAAATTTCTACAGCCATGTTTGTTTTAAAATTTGATCTTATCTTTTTATAAGAATGCTTTTAGAATGCTTGTAAAGAGCACATAAAAATTTTGGCAATTTCCTAAAAGACTTGCAATGAAAATGTAGTTTGTAGTTTTGAAATTTGAGATTCCATTGGAAGGAGAATTGCAGTAAGATGGTATATATTTGTTAGAGGAGTATTATTTCTGAAAGGCAATAAATTAAAAAATGGATTCTGTTGTAAGGAACAACATAAGATCTATCTATCTTTCTATCTATCTATCTATCTATCTATCTATCTATCTATCTATCTATCATCTATTTATCTCTATCATCTAAACTGTGTGGCATTAATAAGCAGCTGTGCATGATCTACTACTGTAGTAATCTGTATGCATATAAACTTGTACAGTCTTAATAGATTCTAATCATTATCAGAAAAGGAATCAAGCTTGATTAATATTATAGGTAATAGAATAGAAGAGATGACATCTTGTCATATTTTAATATTGCTCTTTATTAAACAGAATCACAGCATGACAGCTTGTAGAATTAAAATTACTTCCCAAGCAAGAAAGATTAAGTACTACCTATGACTGTTAAAGAAAAAGTCAGCACTAAACAATTATCACCTCCATTTTAATTTACAATCCACTTTCCTGAAAACCTGTTCACAAAAATGGGGGCCATTGCAGAAGCACATAGCCTTGAAGCCTACAAAACTGGCTGATGCTGAAGATGGTAAAATCTCTTTCTCATCTTCTTCCCAAAGGACCCGTGAGTAAAAGTTAACATACAGAAAGCCTGGCTCTCACAGTTTCATTTCAACAAACTCATAAAGTCATAGTGATACAATTTACCTAACCTTTGCAACTGGAAAGAATATGTCTTGTCCTGAGAGTAGGGAGGAAATATATAAGTAAAAGGAAAAGGGTTTTTAAGAGGACAATATCTCTATTAATCTTGGGTTTTGTGGTATGTTGGTTGAAGCTGCAATCTCCTCCACATTTCCTGGGAGAACTCCTGAACTCAGAGAGAAGCTCTCATTGTGTTTCCAGAGCCACATTCAAAAACCAAAAGTCCTGCGCTTTGATCTCTACTCATTATGAGGTCAGTGGGGGGATTATGCAAACATATTTTTCTCTGTACCTCAGTTAATCCATATCTATAATATTGGGGACAGTAATCAACATCTGTCTGAGTTTTGGGAATCACTTTATGGCAAATTTCTATCTGAAAAGAATCTCAGGAGCCTTGTTGCATATGTCAAGGTTTATTGTGAAACCCTCTGGATCCCAGCCAGAAGTTCTAGGAATTATTGCAACAAATGTTCATATATCATTCCCATCACAATGTAAGATCTTTGCTATTTTTGTGTAATATGTAATACTGTAGGACTTTTGTTTAATTGTTAAGATCCAAGTATGAGTTTATGAGCACAACACTGATGTTTATGAGAATTATTAATACTTCAGAGAGCTACACACATTTCTAATAGGAAATAAAATAAGTTTTAAAGAAAAACAGAATGCCAATTTGGACTCAAATAACAATCACATTTCTAGTAATTTAATGGAAATACTGTTGAGAGTTGGACGATTCTATGCAAAAATTCTATACCTTCCCAATAGCACTGCTATTGCCACAAATAGATCTGGAGAAAAATCAGTGCTTCGACCATTTCCCTTCAAAATAGATTTCAATGGGCTTATTATATTGATCATTATGTGAACATATTTAGTGCAAAGATTGGGACATATGGATTATTTGGGATTGGTTCCTTTACTATCACCTGTGTGATTACGATAATAAATCTTACTTTTGGAACTGTTCCAGCATCACCAAATATTTTTTATGAAATCCATTAATACTCTTAATATCTTTTTTGAATTTAACAGATAACAGATAATCAGAGTTTGAAGGGACCTTGTAGGTCATCTAGTCCAACCCCCACCCAAGCGGGAGACCCTACACCATTTCTGACAAATGGCAGTCTAACCTCTTCTTGAAGGTCTCAAATGATGATGCTCCCACAAGTTCTGAGGGCAAACTGTTCCATTGGTTGATTGTTCTCACTGTCAGAAAGTTTCTCCTTATTTCCATGTTAAATCTCTCCTTGTTCAGTTTCCAACCATTATTCCTTATCTGGCCTACAGGTGCTTTAGAAAAGTGATTGCCAGCTGGTGGACCGTGACCCACTGGTGGGCCATGGAAAAATTTTGGTGGGCCACAGAAGAAATGGCTCCCAAAATCAATTAATCTGGGCCACGCAGTTCTTGTGCGTCCTGGCTCTTCGAGGGACTCCAGAGTCAGGTCCCTGAGATGCACATGCCAACCAGTTCCCATACACAGCGGACAGTGGCAACAACAGTCCCTCCCCCAGCGCCCACTGTTAGCTCTCCCCATTAGTTCTCTAGTTTTGAATTGCTCCCGTCTCTCTCTCTTTCTACGTGCAGACAGGCAAGGAAAGGGAGATGGAATCATGCGCAGCTCTCAGCTCTTCTAGCCCTCACTGCCTCTCCCAACACCGAAGCCTTGGAGATGCAGGCAAAGCCACCACAGCAGTAGCGCCCTGAGTTATCTCAGCATGCTCGGTTAATTAAGAATCTCCCTACCAAAGAAGGAGGTGCTGGAGGAGAAAGCAGTAGTGGAGAAGTAAGCAACTCGGCACTACCACTGTAGTGGCTTTGCCTGCATCTCCAAGGCTTTGATGTTGGGAGAGACAGTGAGAGCTGGAAGAGCTGAGAGCTGTGCATGGCCCCGTCTCCCTTTCCTTGGCTGCCTGCACATGGGCATGGGGGGATGAAGGGGGAAGGAAAGAGAGAGAGGCAGGAGCAATTCAAAGCTAGAGAACTAATGGGGAGAGCTAACAGTGGGTGCTGGGAGAGGGGGCTGTTGTTGCTGCCATGTGTGGGAGCTGGTTGGCACGTGCATCTCAGGGACTTGACTCCGTGGTCCCTCAAATAGCCAGGAGGTGCAAGAACTGCAAGTGGGAGCATTTGGTGATTTCGAAGAATTCCTAGTATGCGGTAAATTGGCATTTTGTAGGTCTTGGTGAACGATTGAGCTTTGTTTTGCCTCCTTTCCTCCCCTCGTAATGCGAGAGATGCTTTCTCTCTCTCTCTTTCTATCTCCTTCTCTGCCCCCAAATAATCACTGGCTGTGGCTGGGTTTGGCAGCGAAGTGTTAAAGCGAGCGAAGTGCTAAAGCGAGCGAAGTGCCCCCAAATAAAACCTTTCCTTGCCTGTCTGCAGGTGAGCTTGGAAGAGCCCCCCTCAGCTTTTCCTCAGCTGCAGATCTGAGCTCTCTCAATCCTCCACCTGAGATCTGAAAGAAGCTCCCACTTTTTCCTTCTCCCCTCCCCACAATTAATCACCGAGGGCAGCAGTCCTTCTGTAGGCAGATGTCTGCTGAGAAACCCCTGGAGTGGCGGCCGAGGGGCACTGCCCCCCAAGGAGAGCAAGGCCCCCTTTCTGCCTCTACTTTTCCCAGCAGCAGTTGCCCTGAGGCCCCTCAGCTCAGACACACACACCCGCTCTTCTGCCTCTTTGGAAGGTGCCAAGTGGGGAAAGGCTTCCAGCCCGGAACGTTTTATTTTGTTATCATTAAGCATTTACATTTTTGTTATAATTAAATAAGTGTGTGTATGTCTGTGTGTGCTTGTGTGTGTGTATGTATGTGTGGGTGTATATATGTGTGTGTGTGTGCGCGTATCCATATATAATTAAATTTATATTTAACATAAAAAAATTATATTAAATATATTAGCTTTTTTTAAAAAAATCGTATTAGCGGTCCTTGGGATTTAAAAGTATGAGTTTGGTGGTCCTTGAGGTCCAAAAGGTTGGCAACCCCTGCTTTAGAAAATAGCTTGACCCCTTCCTCTCTGTGGCAGCTCCTCAAATATTGGAAGACTGCTATCATGTCTCCCCTGGTCTTTCTCTTCACAAGACTAGCCATGCCCAGTTCCTGTAACTGTTCTTCATATGTTTTAGTCTCCAGTCCCCTAATCATCCTGGTTGCTCTTCTCTCTACTTTTTCTAGAATCTCAATATCATTTTATAGTATGGGGACCAAAACTGGATGCAGTACTCTAGGTGTGGTCTTACTAAGGCTTTATAGAGTGGTATTAGTACCTCACTTGATTTCGATTGTATCCCTCTGTTAATGCAATTTAGCAGCTTTTTTGGCTGCTGCTGCACACTGCTGGCTCATATGTAGCTGGTTGTCCACTAAGACTCCAAGATCCCTCCCACAGTTACTGCTATTAAGCCTGGTTTCACACAGTCTATATGTGTACTTTTGGTTTTTCTTGCGTAAATGTAGGACTTTACTTTTCTCTACATTGAATTTCATTTTGTTAGATACGGCCCAGTGTTCTAGTCTGTCAAGATCCATCTGGATCTTGAGCCTATCTTCCTGGGTGTTAGCTAGCTTAGTATCATCTGCAAATTTGGTAAGTTCCCCTTCTATTCCCCCATCTAAATTGTTAATGAAGATATTGAAGAGTACTGGGCCTAAGACAGAACCTTGTGGCACCCCACTGCTTATTTCCCTCCATGTAGACTTAAATGCATTAAGGACTATTCGTTGAGTATGGTTTGCCAGCCAGTTGCGAGTCCATCTAGTGGTGGTGCTATCTATCCCACTTTTTTCTAGCTTAGTAAGAAGTAGGTTGTGGTCTACTTTGTCAAATACCGTGTTGAAACCTAAGTATATTATGTCCACATTATTTTGCTGATATACTAATTTAGTCACTATGTTGAATAAGATTGGTTTGGCATGATCTGTTTTTAACAAACCTGTGCTGACTGCTAGTTATTACTTTGCTTGTTTCTAGATGTTGGCAGATCTGTTTTTTTATTATCTTTTCCAGTATCTTCCCATGTATTGATGTTAGGCTGATTGATCTGTAGTTTCCTAGGTCTGTTTTTTTTTTCTTTTTTTAAAGATGGGAATCACATCAGCTCTTTTTCAGTCCTCTGGTAGTTCCCCAGTGCTCCAGGACTTTTGAAAGATATGGTGTAGTGGTTCTGAGATTACCTCTGCCAGCTCCTTTAAAACTCTGGGATGTAGTCCATCAGGCCCCAGTGATTTGTGTTCATCAAGATCAGACAGGTGTTCTCTTACTATTTTTTTTGCTTATTTTAACTTTTATTTCTGGTCTGTCTTTTACTGTTATGTTTGTGGTGGATTGAGCTATAGTTTCTTTTTCTGTGAAGACCGATGCAAAGAATGAGTTAAGCAGCTCTGCTTTCTCTTTGTTGCCTGTTACTACCTTGCCATCTTCTCTCTTTAGTGGACCGACTCCTTGATTTTTTTCTTGTTATTTATATCTTGGAAGAAACTTTTAAAAATTATCTTTGACTTTTGTTGCAAGTCTCTGTTCATTCTGAGCCTTTGCTTTTGTGTCTTCATCTTTGCAGATTCTGGCTATCTGCTGATAGCCTTAGTTGTATGTCCCTCTTTCTATTTTTTGTACTTGTCCTTTTTTTCTTTCAATTTGCCAGAGAGATCTTTGTGCAGCCATGCTGGTTTCTTCTTAGATTTCTTGTTTTTCTTTCTCTGTGGTATTGTGCTGGTTTGGGCTTCTATGATGGTACTTTTCAGATTTTCCCAAGATTCTTGAGTTGTTTTCCCTTTTAGAATCATCCATGGAATCTTTCCCAAGTTCTCTCTGAGTTTATTAAAATCAGCTCTTTTAAAATCTAAGACTCTGGTGTCGTTAAGTTCTACTGCTAGTGTTTGTGCTATGTTATGTTGAATTCTAGTATGACATGGTCACTCTCACCCAAGGTTCCTGCAGTTTCAACCTCACCCCTTTCCTAAGAGGTCTGTGGGGGCGTGCATAAGCGCACCAATGTGCCTAATGTCCCTGTCCTATTGTTTCTTTTATATTTTATTTTCCTTTTTATGTATCCATGTGTTTGTAATTACGTTTTACTTATACCTATTATCTTGTAAGCAATTGACAAATAAATAAATAATATAATAAATAAATAATAATAAATAATAATAACTCCTTCTATCACTTCTTCTGTGTTTGTAAGAATTAAGTCCAGTATGGCTGTCCCTCTAGTTCCATCCTCTATCTTTTGGACAACAAAGTTATCAGCTAGATTGGTTAGGAACCTATTTGATTTCTCACTTAGTGCAGAATTAGTTTTCAAATTGATATCAGGATAATTAAATGTCCCCCATTACAATTGCAATGTGTTTCCTGCATATGTTTGTTAGTTGGTTGGCAAAAAGAAATCTATTTTTTCTGCTTGATTGGGTGGCCTATAATATACACCTATGGCCATGTCATTCTTTTTTTCTTTTATATTGACTCATATGCATTCTAGGAAGTTTTCATCTTTGGTTTCATGAATTTCTGTAGCAAAATAGTGGTCCTTTACATACAGTGCAACTCCCCTTCCTCTTTTATGGGGTCTAGTTTTTTTGAACACTTTGTATCCTTCTACCAATCATGGGTTTCGTCCCACCAAGTTTCTGTTATTCCGGCTATATCATATCTACCTTCATGTGTTCATAGTTTGAGTTCACCCTGTTTGTTCCCCAGACTTTGTGCATTTGTATATAGGCACTTGAGATCTTTATGTTTGATGCTGTGTTTACTGTCTACATAACCTGTGTTGTGCTTGACTGTCCTTGCTTTCTTGTCACCTGTTTGATTAGTGCACATGGCATGGCACTCACTGTTAAATGCTTGGTTTTGCTTGACAGCAAGGTTGATATTCTTATCTGCACAAACATCTATGTTACATGTACTGGTAACCTTATTAATTTTAGATTGCTGGGGACAGAAATGTTCTGTATCCATTGATTCTCTGTCCCCACTGTTCAGTTTAAATGTTTATCCAGAAAATTTGTGAATCTGTGAATTTTTCAAATGTTTGGAATTTTTCTACTTTCCCTGTGTATTCTACCTGCAACCACAATGCTATCTGGGCATTTCTTATTAAAATAAATGTGTTTCTTAATAAAATGTATGGAATAGCAATCTATCTTTTAGCCAAAAAAAGGGGAGAGAGTGTTTTTTTTAATGTTCGAAATACAGACAAAGAGAAGCTGAAAGTAGAGATGTTTAAATAGTTCTATGCAAAATAATGACACAAATCTTGTTGGAGTCTCATCTCATGCTTTTAATGACTACTGTCCTTGGATAGCATGCCCCAACTGAATCTGGATTCTGACATGAAAGCGCATCAGAGCATTGGTTCTCCTTGCTTTTATCATCCCTTGTGAGCTATTTAGAGAAAAGGGGCTAGTTTGAAATATGTGAGTGTCCAGAATTCTGGTTTTTCCAGTAGACTTACATGACAATTAAAACTTTATTGAGATATACAGATTTTGTGATTGATGCATAGATATTCTGTTCAGAAGAGGAGTGCTTATCTCTGAACTTTTGGCACTTCCCAAATCAGATGTCTCTGGTTTATACTGTAATTCTTTACCTACTCCTTCCTTCTTTCCTGACTACATGTACCTGGAATGCATACAAGTGGCATGTTTCATGAAGATACAGGGAGGAAAAAGTGTGAGCACATTACATGCTACCTTTGATTTTTATATAATGGGATCAATGAGCATTATATACATTGTTAATGTTGCTTGGTGTTTACTGAACAATTAATTAGAATAGAGTAAATCAGATTAGAATATTTATGTCTAATCTTCAGAAAGAGAGATATTTACTATTTTAGGAGAACAACAAAAAATGTAGGCCTGAATGCCCTAATTGTGAGCTTCCTGTTTTAAATGGTTAGAACCACATATCCAAGAATCTCAAGATATTGCTGTCTAGTTCCAAAACAAATATGAACACTTCAAGGACATTTTCTTTTACTCTTAGTGATGCTGATCCTTGTTTACATTTGTCTTGGTTTATTATAAGATTAGCAATGAAGATGTATTATTTTCATCAACAGGGCAGCATAAATGAAGACAGCTTAATCTTCCTTCCAACACACTGTTTGTCCATATTATATCATTTTGTTCATTTGCTTTTGTGCATCTGATGTCTAATATTTGAACAGACGTCAAAAATTAAAAGGAGGCAAACCTCAATACTTTCTTGTTTTCTTAATTCTCTTATTACAAGAGAAAACATGCAGTTTAATGCATTGGTTTTAATTTTTGATTTTCCTTAGATTTAGATTTCATATACTGTCTAGAATTCTTATTTTTCATTCCTAAAAGCTGTCTAAAACCTATTTATATGTTGACTGAGTTGCCACATGATGTCCAGAAAAAACAAACCCACAATGCAGGAAACTATTAACTTTTTTTAATCAAGTTTTTTATTTATTCTACTTATAATCATCAATACATAAAAAGTGTGGCAAAAACTATTAACTTTTGATGCAAATATAAGTTCTTGTGTCTAACAAAGCGTGCATTTCATAAGGTATTTGGTGCAGTTTTTTAACTATATGTTTTCAAATAGGGGACTCAATAGGGACCCCTCAATAGGGATACATGCAAATCTTGATTAGAGAATTTCTAGCTCAGAGATGCAGCCCCTAAAGAGCCCAAATCTAGATTACATATTATAAATAATTTAATACAACAGAATAAGGAAAAGATTAAGTGGACAATTGGGGAATAGATCTGTTATACTGAATTTTAAATATAGGTTAAATATAAATGAAATTTATTTTTTTATCTAGGATCCCACCCTTTATTTTTGGGAGTTTACTGTTGCAAGACACTCAAAGCCTTTCATCTCAAAAACAAAAGTTGGACTTTACACACAAGTGTGATCTCCAAACAATAATACCTCTGATAAAACTGGAATCATGATGGACAAATCATATGGGAATGCATGACTCCCTGAAGTAATGTTCTTGGAATAACATTGGTGGAAAGTTATAGCGAAAGGGCTTATTTGCTCCAGTTTTAACAATAACTTAACATCAGGGCTGTCTTAATACATGGCCATGAGTATAGGGGCCCATACTAATCTGTGTATGTTAACCCTTCAATGCACCTTGTATCATATAAATACAGCAACATATTTATTACATTTTACTGCATTTTTCTTTAATACTAACATGCAAATATATGTTTAATTTTATCGACCATTTACATTTTTATTCCTGTGAGTAATTGTCGTAGTACACTGATTTGCCTGGGGCAATAATTCTGTTAAGATGGCCCTGCTTAACAAAGCTTAACTTATAATGTGAGGAACCTACAGATAGTCACTGGGTAGTGCACATAGGACCCAAGGGAAATTGTAATATTATCAGGATAAAAGATGGTTGGCCAAAATTCCCCTAAAGGTAAGGTGACCAACTTTTTTACAATGAGGAGGATACAAATAAATTGAAGAAGAAGAAAAAAAGCCACTTGCGCACAGCGCACTCTTGTGCACAGCACACTCTCTCAAAACAATTCTCCTGTGTGGAGTGCATGCGTCTCATAATCGTGTCTCACCGCACTGCACCGAGCCTTGACGAATTGTCATGTCAAATACAAATACGTCACATCACACACAATGGATCGGATTGGAATTGGTCAAATACGGAGATTTACAGATTAGTCTTCAAATATCAAAAAGGAGATATGTATGAGGACACTTTTTGAGAGCTTACAAAAGGACTGTCCTCCCTAAAGGAGGACGGTTGGTCATCTTACCTAAAGGCATTCACAAGAGGCTCATTTTTTCCAACTATTCGAAACTACTTCTCCAATGCTTGACTCCCATCTACACTTCTTCACCAGCAGAAGAGTTTAGAACAAGAGTTAGATCTAGTAGCAAGGCACCATTTTGTCATTAGCATTTCCAGGCTTGGATTCACATCACTTTAATGGAATTACATTATAAAAATGGTTCACTTGAAACATATTTTTGTTTTATTTTTTTCTTTATTCTGAATGACCTGAAAGGTTATAAAACTTTTGTGACATTTTGTGGTCCTAATAAAATAGATCCCATTAGCCAGTTTTGTATATATATATTCTTCCTGGGACCAACATGACTGTGATTGCTTTTTTATTGGGCAAGGAGATTTCAGTCAAGATAATTAAAAACCAACAGCGAACAATTAAAACTAGAGATAGATGACGCAGAATAATCAATCATGGGGAAAGAAAGAGGGAGGAAAATAGCAGTCTTGGAGGGGAAGAAAGCCCATTAAAATCCTCTTTGGTGGTCAAGACCTTCAGATGCCTTTTATGAACATCCCTATTGTAGGAGTGAAAAAATAAACTCACTGCTTCTGCTTTGGCCTGTGCATATCCCAATCTCCTGAAAATATTTGACAGGAACCAGATTAAAATAGTAGACCTCCTTTAAGATTAATCACCTAGCATGTCTCATCTGCTGCTTTAATTCTTGGCCTTGTAGGAAGGGAAAAGGGGGTTGTTTGCTGTCTTGAATCCTTGTGCCCCAAACTGCTTGTGTGTGATTTAAATCTTAGTTTCAAAAAAAAAAAAATGAATGGTCTTAACAAAGAAGCCTCATCCCCCTTGATGATCGAACCCAGTGATGTCCTTTGTTTTTCAGCCACTTCTTCTCGTGTTCTGAAATAGCCCTCTTGTTGATTTTCCAAAGGCAATTCCAAGCCTGTTGATTTACACAAGCTGGAAGGGAGACAGAGAGCAAAGAATGCTTTTTGTGGGGTGTGTGGAAGGGTGGCTGGAGAAAATATGCTTCAATTCTGAAAGTGAGAGACATACATTTCTTAAGCTGTTAAAAAGTCCAGGCCTCAGAGGGTTTGAGTTCTACATCCTGTTCTATGTTCCCGTATTTATCCCTCAATAGTATTGCATAATGAAAAAGAACAATAATAAAACAGAACCAGACTAAAATGACTCCAGGGGAGGTAAACGTGTTAGTCTGTTGAAAGGGGGGAAAAAACAACAACAAGGAGTGTTTGTGACAGTTTAGAGACTAACACATTTAATATGACATAAGCTATTATGGACTACACTTATTGCCTGTTGCCAACACTTTTAAAGTAATGTGTTAATGGTGCCAATTACAGTAAATGATTTCCTAGTGCAATTCCATATATGCCTATGGAGAAGTAAATCTGAAGGAGTTCTCTGGTGATTGATTACAATTTATCCTTACCCTTCTATTTTTAAGCAGTTTTGTAACTGATTTATATCAAACCTCAACTAATTAACGTTTGAGATTCTAATGACAATATTGTTTTTTCTTCTTTTAATTGCAATCATTAAGAGTGTAGGAAGTTAGCACCCACCCTTCTCCTAGAAAAATGAAATATCCTAGGAAATATTAAAAAGGCAGAATATTTCCCCTAAAAAAAGTAGAAACTCAGAAGCAGAAACTCACCTCCACCTTTGTTAATGGGTGGGCCATTAAGGGCTCGGCCAGAATATTTTATATAACAAAGATCTCCAGGTAGAGCAGGGGTGGGATTCAAATTTTTTAACAACCAGTTCTGTGGGCATGGTTTAGTTGGTGGGCGTGGCTTAATTGGTGGGCATGGTTTGGTGATCATGTGACTGGCTGGGCGTGGTCAACTCAATATCACTCACATGAGGCACGCATCTCCTCTCCTGGCCTCTAATGACTGTGGGGATGCTGCAACAGTCGTAAGTGTGAAAAACGGTCATAAGTCATTTTTTCAGTGCCATTGTAACTTTGAATGGTCACTCCACACAAGCAAAGGAAAGGAAAAGTTAATAGCCGCTCTTTGGCAAGTTTGGGGAAAGAAACATTACAAAAACAAACAAACCCTGTCCTCTACAGCTGGCAAGCTGCTGAATATGTTAGCATCATTCTACTTTATTCTAACTTTATTTCAAGATTGCTTATTCTGTAGACAAAATAAAAATCTCTTTACCAAAAGACATTCCAGCAGTTCCCAGGGCAAATTATTCCACAATATTGTTGCAACCAATTTAAGTTTATTGTACAACTTCAGGGAGGAAATGATGTTGTTTAAATAGAAATATAACACTGTAACTGGATGATCTGTTTTCCTCTCTTTAATTTTTTTAAAAATCAGATTTAATCTGGAGAGCCAAATGATGCTCTCAAATAGATCTGTGCTTTGTAAAAAGAAAGTAGATAACGTTCGTACTCCTGCTATTCATCTGCATTACTTTTGTTTTAAAGATACATTTAAATGGATATGATGTTATAACATTTATCCATTTAGACATTCTGATCTATAATAATCACAGATATATAAAGATTTGTGGAACTATATTGTCCAGCGTGAAAAACCAGGTCTATACATGACAGTCCAATTAAATCAATTAAATTGATCTATTGCTAAACAGTCTGCACAGGAAATGGTTAGCATCTGCTTGGAATTAGATAAAGATCCATGGAACTCTGGTTGGGAAGTGGGTTGGACTTGCTTGCGGATATATAGGAATTCTAGATTGATCCCACTTTTTCTTAAGGTTTTGCCATTCCTTCTCCTACATGTATTTATTGAAATGATCAAGCATGATTATTTTAAGCAGTTTCCAAACATCTTTTTTTCTTTTCAGGTTGAAAAGAAAAGAAATATTCAGGATAAATATAACTGAATACGTCTTTCTTTTATTAGTTGTTATTATTATTGTTTTGTTGATTTTTTAAAAACATGTTAGCTGCAGTCAACTGAAAGGTTTCAAGACAAGAATTTAAGTGGCAAATAAACATGAAAGTCCACTTGAAACTACAAAAAGAAGAAAAAAACTTCATCTTTCAATAATAAACAAATTATAGAAAACAAAGAATATTTGCTTGTTCATTCATTTATTCATTCACCCATAAATGTGCCATATTTCTTAAGTAAAAGCACAGTATCTTCTTTCAATTAAATCACAATGCTGAGGTCCTAGCATAAAATAAACAAGTAATTGCTCTAAAAAAAAGACAATGAGACATAACTTTCAGATGGGATATGTGATAGTTTCAAAGGCATGGAATCACTCTGGAGTGTGATTCCATCTAAGCATGTTGGAACATAGTTTTAAAAATCCCTTCCCCATTGGCATGTGGGTATGGCTGATGACAGTGGAAACCCAAATATCTGGGCTTCTTTTTAAACTAAATAGTTTGACCTACTCTACTACAGAATCATCACAGAGTAGATCTTATTTTTGATTTATAATTTTGACCATGAGAAGATGATGGTGGAATATGACTTCAGTAAAAAAAAAAAAAAAGAGTGGAAGAACTTATAGAAAAGAGGACAATGGGACCCAAATAATATGAAGCTTTAAAGTATTATCTTTCCATCTTTCCTGCTCTATACATAGAGATACATGATTAGAATTAAACTTTAGGTGATTGGAAGGATCATATATTAAATGCCATTCCTCGTATATTAGCCATACATTGTATATAAGGAGAGCAAATGAGATTCTGCATAGAGAAACGTACCGTACATTTTCACATCAAAAAATAATGAGATCCAAAAGAAATTTTTATTTCAGTCAATGGAAAACTCTCTTCTCATCCGAGATCAGAGGTCATCTGGGTCCAGAGTGAAAAGCAGAGAAAACAAAGAGGAACTTAGAATGATGCCTTTTGCAACACAAGCCTTTCCCCATACATGGCCCAAAATGCACTGGAAAGAGGACACTGTAATCCTAATGCAGATGAAATGGCCCTTTGGCTTCTTTTATAGAAGAATTAGGCTCTGCAGTTGCAAATAAATGTCCAAAACCTCTTGTTTGATAAAACATAGATATCTTAAAGGCCAAACTACAGCAAACTAACTATCTGAAACATGAAGAAATAAAACTCCATCTTTTTCTACCAGTTGTCATTCAATCCATTGAAAGAGAACTTGATTGTGATTGTTTCATTAAAAAAAGGGAGGGGGAGGGGCAATGGAATATTATCAGGTGGCCAAGACCTGTGTGCTGTCCTTCATTTATTGCCCTTTATAATATGCACCTTTTCATATTTCCATTAAATCTGAAAATAATATATTACGGGCAACTATTTCCACATTGCAGATTTTTTTCAAATTATGAACTGTAAGAAGCCAGAGAAACACCAGAATAAAGCAATGAAAGGAGTACAAAGCAATATCAATAACAAGTCCACCACCCTCTTCAACTCTCAAGCTCAAAACGATTGCCTGGAGAATTCAGAACAAGAACACTTTAAGACATTTATTTATTTATTTATTTATTTATTTATTTATTTATTTATTTATTTACATTTGTATACCGCCCCCCTCTCCCGGAGGGACTCGGGGCGGTGAACAGCCAAGATAAAATACACATATAAGAATACATATACAATATTTAAAAGTTAAAAGAATTAAATAAGTTGGCCATATCAAAAGATTAAAAATAAGGGATTAAAAAGTTAAAACCAAATTAAAAGCTCTAAAAACCCCTAGGCCAGACCGGCTTGCTGAAATAAATGGGTTTTCAACGCACGGCGGAAGGTCAGGAGATCAGGGATGGTCCTCATCTCCGTGGGCAATTCGTTCCAGAGGAAGGGTGCCCCCAATGAGAAAGCCCGCATCCTCGGGGTCACCAGCCATCCAGCCGGCGGCAACCTGAGGAGGCCGACTCTATGGGAGGGTATTGGTCAGTGGGAGGCCAATAATAGCAGGAGGCGGTCTCGCAAATATCTTGGTCCCGAGCCATGGAGCGCTTTAAAGATAATAACTAAGACCTTGAAGTGTACCCGGAGGGCCACCGGGAGCCAATGCAGCTCGCACAGAAGTGGCATAACATGGGAGCCCCGAGGAGCCCCCAACACCACCCGCGCGGCTGCATTCTGCACCAGTTGGAGCCTCTGGATGCTCTTCAAAGGCAGCCCCATGTAGAGAGCATTGGCATAGTCTAGGCGGGAGGTTACAAGGGTGGAAGTGACCATGCGAAGCGCATCCCAATCCAGAAAGACATTAAGAATAAAACAGAAGTTTTTTGCATGAAAGAAAGTGAATTTTAGTGTGGATTTAGCTCTCTTCTGCTTCACTGAAGTGTATATATACATTGGAGACATTTAAGAGGACATTTTTAATCTATTTTACAGCTGATGCTTTCACTGAGAAAAAAAATTGCCTCTTAGAGCCCATTCAACCAGAAACCTCAGTAAAGGACTTATCTCTGTAGAGCTTACATTTTCCACTCTTAAGTGTTTCTTAATGTCACAAACTTTAAGATATATGGACAACAAACTCTCAAAATTCCTGGTGGAATTCTGGAAGTCTACACATGGTAAAGTTCATGAAGTTGAAAAGCCTTCAGTGATCTCAAGTCAGAGTTCATCTGATGTTTGCATTTTTCAATTTTCAAAGTAAAATGCAAAATCTGTGCATTGTTTGCAGTCTAATTTATAAATGTTTTTGCAAATTCTATTATGAATTAGCACTAAACGGATCCAAAGAATATTTGTTGCAGGAGAGTGTTGAGTGCCACTGAGAACTTTTCAATTTATTTAAATTAATAAGTATTATTGTTTTAATAATACTTATTAGTTTAAAATACCACTTTATATTTAAGAATTAGCCCAGAATCCCAATTCAGGTTAAGAAAATTGACACTTCTTCCACTTTGCTTCTTATACCTTCATAAATTTATTCACATTTAGGATGATAAAAAAAAATAAGATAAGAAAATTTTCATTGGTATCAATGGAGGGTTTGTGGGTTAAAATCCCTATTTTGGATATAAGGACAGAGAAGAGGAAATTCTTCAATCTCATGATTGTGAACTGATTCAGATTTGCTTGTGATATCTCTTTGGTGGTACAAGGATTTCAGTAGTGATGATAGCTGAATTGAATCAAACCTACACTAACTACAATTGTGTTTTTAATCCCCTTTCTTCCCAAAACTGAGACCTTTGCAGTTAATGATTGGAAAGAAGGCCAAGTGGGTGTTATGTTTTTAATGTAATATATACATTGTGGGTCTCTTCTAAAGATATTTTAAAAAATAAATAAAAATAAAGGGTTGCTATTTTGTGGCTTACATGGAAGTCTTTTTAATACGTTCCAAAAGTAGAAGTCAATATATTTCTTTTAGAAAGAGATAGATATGCTTAGTTAGTTTGGATTTTAAAGTAAAATGTAGCATGAATTACACTATCTGCCTTTACAGAAAATTAACATTGAGGTTTTGAAATCAAAAACATTACTTGCATTAACCTTTGAAATAAATCCTCTGTTATCTCCTGGCAGGCAGAATGGACTCAGGATTTGAAAACTGATCCAATTTTTTAAAACTTAATTTCCGCATTAATTAGTTGCAAGCAAAAAGGAGATGATAAGGATGTCTTTATTAACAACAATGCTAGCTGTGCTAGAAGGACTTCTAGTGGCTATGGAAGTGAACTGCCCTTTGTTTTTTGTTTTTGTTTTTGAAATAAAGCAATAAAAGTTATTGGCATACACAGTATAATCTGTTTCTATGAAAGGCAAATATATCCAGCTGAACTGGATCTCCATACAGAACCTTGAACTGAATCGTGCGCAAATGAACAATGCTTCTCTTCAATAAGAAGAAAGGGTTTGGCTTCTTACCTTTTTCCAGCAATAAACACTATTGAAAAGTGAATAATGGCACACTTTGGTGCCATGCTTAGAATATATGCAGATCTCAACATTGTGAAGTTCCATATGCAAGTTGGACAGATTTTCTAAAAGACATAAAACACATCCTATATAAGACTAAAACAGGGATTGCTCTCTCTCTCTCTCTGTGTGTGTGTGTGTGTGTGTGTGTGTGTGTGTAAATGAATAATTGCCTCAGTCTAAGGCAGCATCTAGCATGCTAATTTGAAAGCTAAAGAAAGGTGACCTAGTTGCTACACATATGGAGACTACCTAGAAATTCCAATTCTGTTGGCTGCATTAGGAAATCAAAAAAATATTTCAGAAGAAGGCAATGGCAAATCACCTATGTCAGGGGTTCCTAACTGGACTGCGTGAGAGATGGGCAAATGCATGCACAAAGCTCCCCTCGCACGGGGGAGGGGTATGTGCAATCGCGCATGAAACTCCATTCATGTGAAGCTGAAACATGAGCACCCTCTGAGAGCAAAAACAGAGCTTTGTGCACAAGCACAGAGGCCTGCCACTTGCGTGAGTGCCTGCCACTCGCACAAGCGAAGCTTCAAGTGTGAGCAAAAGTACAACACCCTCCCCCACTCCATTTGCATGAGTGGAGGGTATGCACAAGCACACAACCACACATAAAGTTCCACTTCTGTGAGTAGAAGGTATATGTGCCTGCTGTTCACACAAATGGAGCTGTGTACTCATGTGCACCTGCCACTCATACACCCTCTCCCCTTGTTGGGCCAACTGCCATAAGGAGAGCAGTATCCCTTGTGGTATTTATGCTATTGCTATACGCTCAATCTGTATACGTAAATAGGTCACATAATTTTTTAAAAATTAATACATTAATATTCTCATTGCAAAGAAAAAATCCAAGATAAAGTTTACATTACTTGCAGAATTTTCAGTTAGATGAAACATTAAGAGTTGTTGGGTTTGTTTCTAATATATTTAGAAGATGACAAGTTCACCAAACAAAGCCTTATATAAATCAAAATTTTCCATGATGAATTCTGTCAAAGTTCCATACAGACTAGATTTCTAGTTTAGATTCTTCTGAGTGATACACAGCATGAAGGCTTTCTTGTAGCGGAATTGCCCTGCCTTTGAACATGAAAGCTTCATTTGACTTTTTAAAATAGCATTTGATAGACCTGGTTCAGAAAGCAGCAAATTTAGTTTGCTATGGCTTTGGCCCACTACCAGGCCACAACCTATTTGGAATTGGGCCATGTGACTAGCTGGCCAAAGCACATGTGTGTGCATGCACACACATGCACACAGCTCAAATTGTGTGGGCCAGTGGGCAGTTGTGCACATGTGCGCCAGCCCATCACTTGCTTACGGGCCCAGTTCTTCTCTCACGTGCCAGCCAAGCTGCAGAGGTTGGGGATGGGTGATATAAACTTCAGAATCAGCCTGAATGTGGAATTCTGGCAACAGCAATTTTGGGATGCATGAGGAGACCCTAGCTGAGTACACCCTACTAATATACTTCTATAAGGAACTACCTATACTGAGATTTCAGAAAAATAAAAAAAGTGAAAACAGCAGTCTGTTCTATGTAGAGTAAACTTGTATTACATACTACTAAATCATAAAAAGGTACTGATAATAGACCAATGGAACTCAGGATACCATAGTTTGAAATCTACATGATTTCCACTAGATCAGGGCTGTCAAATTTGCGGCCCATGGGCCAGATATATCACGCACTGGCCATGCCCATGGCCCATTTAACGAAAGGGGGAAAGTTTTTATACATCATGTGATGATGCCTTGACGACATGAGTTTGACACCCCTACACTAGACGAACACTAAGAGATATAGAAAACATTAACTTTTCATTGCCATCTAATGGCCATCTATATATTTGCATACAAAATATAGTATGCTTTTTTGACTCAAATGACTCAAAAGCACTGTCACAGAAACAGTTTTTGTAAGTTATTTAGTTGGTCATGATTTCTACCAGCTTACACTCTGCTTATGTATGGCTAAAGGGATGTATGCTCCCTAATCTGAAGTAATATAGCTCAAAATAACTTTCATAGCAGCATGAAACTTTGACCTATTTAAACACAGCAAATTAAAGTGCATGAAGGTACACACAGAGAAGCAAAATACTTTTACAATATTTCCCCCTTGAAGCTTAAACCCTCTTTGCTGTATAGTGCCTAAAATGTTTTCCCAGTCTATCAATAAAATATTCAGAAACTATAAATTTATTTCTTATTTATCCTTAGAAGCAGCAGTAGGCTTGTTTTGGGGACCAACCAATTTGGATGAAAAATTTTGACTCCTTAGAAGATGATCTAGCTCTCCCACTTCAATAATGGGAATAACGAAGTTAGACTATAATAAATCAAATGTAAATATTCGGTAAATGCTGCTTTTCTATATTAGTCTGTTGAAAGAAATATCCTTCTGGGTTCAGTTCCAAGTGGGGAAAAAAGACACTGGAAACATGGAGGCTGCTTGGAAGGTTTAATGGTTACAGGGCCACATGGCCTGGAGGTCCAGAGAAGAATGATCACATGCTTCAAGGTGAGAAGAGAAGGGAAAAAGGGAAAAGGAAAGAAGGAAGTAAAAAAGAGTGTTGAGGTGCTGAGAGTACCTGGGTTTTATACTCTCTGTTTGGATTTGAATTGGAGCTTGTATTCTAATTGGTTGTCAGACTCCCAGGGGCGGGGGTCTTAACTCTATAGGCTTGGTCTGGCCTTTCTGGGTGATTATGCCCTTAAAAGGGCTTTTGGCAATTGCTATAGCTTTTACCTGGAGTTCCTTCTTATGTAAAGTATTCTGGCCCAGGCCTTAATGGCCCACCCATTGACAAAGGTGGGGGTGAGTTTCTGCTTCTTGAGTGAGTTTCTGCTTCTTGAGTTTCTACTCTTTTTAGAAGAAATATTCTGCCTTTTAATATTTCCTAGGCTATTTCAATTTTTCTAGGAGAGGGGTGGATGCTAACTTCCTACAAGTCATTTGTGACTAATAGAAGAGTGGTGCAGTGCACTGGCCTAGGGGTGGAGTTCTCACCTCACAATCAGGCTGTGAGTTCGATCCTAGGTAGAGAAACATATTTCTTTCTCTCTGGGCACAATGAGAATATAACTGCTGAACAAAACTCCACATTGGCAACAGGAAGAGGATCTGGCCAGTAAACTACCCCGGAATGGGGTCATTAAAAAAAAGATTATTTGCAAGTAATAGAAGGCTTGAATTCCTGGGAATCCCTTAAACAGCCAAGGTAACAAACCAATGGATCATTGAACATATCAACCCAGAGTTATCATTGGAGACATAAATGATCAGACTCAAATTATCCTACTTTGGACTCTGGAAAAGGCTCTAATGCTGGGAAAATTAGAATGAAAGAAAAGAGGACAATAGCAGCAAAGTAAGATGGACTTATGCACAAATGAAAAATAAAAAATATAAGACAAATTTCTGTCTTGGTTAATTACCATTTCTTCAAGGAGAATGCTTCCTGGGGCTTCATATACTCTGCTTTACATTTCTGCAGTTCCTATTGACTGCTTTAAGGAACGAAGTTAGGTCCTCTGTTTTTCCTAGCCCTGGTTCATAGCTTCTTTAAAAGTTCTGTCCTGTTTCAAAATGATCATAATTCTTCCATAACTACTCCAAAGTGAGGGGCTGGTGATTCTGTGAATATAGGATAAAAAACATGTTGTATGTGTGTACATATATACTGTATGTATGTATGCATGTACATATGTATACAATATATGTATGTACGTATGTATATATTTAAAAATATTGGCCACTGAATGCCAATAGGTTGCATACAAAACTAGGGGGAACAGTGGCATAAAATCAAACAGTCCAGACAAAAATAATCCAATAAACTCAACAAACTCAACAAATCAAAACAAGATAAAACTGGGATCTAAATAATAAGCACTAATGCCCCCTCCTAGATAATGAAATATTTTGGGGAATATTAAAAGAGGTAGATCAGTGATGGCGAACCTTTTTGATGTGTGTCAAAAGTGTGTGCTGGTACCCACAATGCAATGTGCACTGCCCCCCTGCACATGCACACTCAAATCCCCCCTTACCTGCACTGTGCATACATGTACCTTCCCAGTTGATTTTCAGCCCGTTTGAGGCCTTTTTCTCCCTCCCAATATTTAGTGTCAAAACGGGCCCATTTTTCAGCCTCCAAAGTCTGCAGAGTCTTCCCTCAAGCCCACAGGGAGGCAAAAACAGAGGCTGAAACCAGGCACTTCCAGTACGTCCAGAAGGCCCCCCGGGAGGCAAAAACAGAGGCTGAAACCAGGCACTTCCAGTACTTCCAGAAGGCCCATTTTTCGGCCTCCCAAGGCTGCAGAGGCTTCCCTTGAGGCTCTGGGAGGGTGAAAACTGCCTCAAAGGAGCCAAAAATCAGCTGGGACGTATGTGCATGCACAGTACTGGTAAGTTTGGCTGGGGCTCATATGCCTGTGTTGAAAGAAATATCCTTCTGGGTTCAGTTCCAAGTGGAGAAAAAGACACTGGAAACATGGAGGCTGCTTGGAAAGGTTAATGGTGTACAGGACCACATGGCCTGGAGCTCCAGAGAAGTCTGATCACATACTCAAGGTGAGAAGGTCAAGAAAAAAGAAGAGCTGAGATACTGAGAGTGCTGGGTTTTATACCTTCTGTTGGGATTTGAATTGGAGCTTGTATTCTAATTGGTTGTCAGACTCCCAGGGGCAACTCTGTAAGCTGTCTTGAGTTCCAGGCTTGGTCTAGCCTTGCTGAGCGATTATGCCCTTAAAAGGGCTTTTGGCAATTTCTATAGCTTTACCTGGAGTTCCTTCTTATGTAAAGTATTCTGGCCCAGGCCTTAATGGCTCACCCATTAACAAAGGTGGGAGTGAGTTTCTCCTTCTGGGGTGAGTTTCTGCTTCTTGAATGAGTTTCTGCTTCTTGAGTTTCTACTCTTTTGGGGAGAAATATTCTGCCTTTTTAATATTTCCTAGGCTATTACAATTTTCTAGGAGAGAGGTGGGTGCTAACTTCCTACACCTGCACAAATAGCTTTCCATCGCCATCACGGCTCTATAACCACTATTATTTTCATTCTTATAAACACGTCTTCATGCTACATTCAGTATAGCTTTGCCATGTTAAGTTAGGTCCAAAAGCAAGTTGGAAGAAAATATGACAGCCACTTCAAAGCTTCTTATCTTAATATATTTCCTTTCAGTGATTCTGGAAAGAGAGGGGGAAATTCCCAATCCAGGCAAAAACAAAGCTAACATTTTTGTTATTTTTGAGAGATCCAGGTCCATGAGGAACAGAGGTCAGGTATCTTGGCAGTAACTTCCTATAGCTGATCCTTGGTGTGAACAATTTGATATTGACTTAAAAAGGTATTAGTAACCTATGACTATCACTAAGTGTTGTACTTAAGATTTTTGATGAATGTATTTTCCCCTTTATGTACACTGAGAGCATATGCACCAAAGACAAATTCCTTGTGTGTCCAATCACACTTGGCCAATAAAGAATTCTATTCTGTTCTATCCTAAAACAAAATCTACCATACAACATTTTTAAAAAAATCAAGTAATACCGGTAGTACCTAAGTATTATTAAAGATCAATCAGATCCTTTTTTGCACAAAGAGATATTTTCAGTATAGCTATTTTAACTGAAACCACTAGAGGACACCTGCCATCTATATTTTGCTTCTTTTAATCCCCTTTCTAGAAGCTCCAAGCTAATATCCTTCATCTTTCATCTTTTTCTCATTGTTTTTTTTTTACAACAAACTGTGCCAGTAGAATAGTAAGGAAGGGCCAGAGATATCTTGGAGGAATGGGAACTACTTTATAGTATAACACTTAGTTGTTTATACTTTTGCATAAGAGAGTAGTATTATTTTAAGTAGCACTACTTATTTCAATCATATGCAAAATCATGTGCAACATTATAGGAAGCTCACTGGCATAATTATTTAAGGCATTCACAATTTCTGTTGTGATATCTATTAATTTCTTAGTATAAAAATAATCAGCAGACCGGAAGAAAGATAATAAAATTAATTTGAAGGAGCAGTGTATGCTTATTGGTATATGCTCATGAAGCACCCTTAAATTTCTGAAGTGGAAGAAAAGGAACTGTAGGAGCAGGAAGAAGAATTATTTCCAGAGTTATTTCTTCTGGACTCCATGGAAGCACTGATACATATTTAGAAAATTAAATATTCAGTATTTTGCTTGGAAATATGCTCAGTTCTCCAGGAAAAAAAGTTAAAATATTTGGTGTATTGGGCCTGAGTTTTAGTCCCATCTAGGCACAACGCGAGCTAGGTGACCTTTGGCCAATCACTCCTTCTCAGCCCTAGAAAGGAGGCATTGATGAATTTTGCTCAGAAAATTGGCAAGACTTTCAGGGCAGTTGCCAGGAATCAACACTGATTCAAAGACATACACACATAGACACACACAAAAATACACACACACACAAAACGCACAAACACAAAATAAAAAGTGATTCAAACAGAGCATCCTAATGGCTGTATGGAATGGCAGGGAATAATTTGATGAATTGGTTTTTGAGGAAAAAGTATTGGTGATTGGTCATGTTTTCTATTTTGGCAGAAATTTCAAACTAAAATTGCAGTCAGATCCATGACTCAAAAGGATTATCTAGACCAGTGCTTGCCAACCGGTGGGACGTGGCTCACTGGTGGTCCACGAGAAAATTTTGGTGGTCCGGAGAGAAATGTCACCCCCAGAGTACCCCCCCAAAGCAATTAATCCAGGCTGTGCAGGAATACAAGGCTGCGCCACCCACATGGCCCCCAGGAACCCTCCCCACCCACTCACTCCTTATCTGCCAAACTTGCCTGCTAAGTTGCTATTTTTCCTTTTTTATTTCCCCAACCATCAGCTTTTCTGCTTTGTCAGGAGATTTAGGTTAGCTGGAAAGCAGGAAATCATTGGATTTCTTGCTTTCTAGCTAATCTTTAGATCTTCGGCTCTGCTTTTAAGCACAGCCGAACCTTCCTTAGGACTGAAGCTTCTATTATTCCGTGCAGACTCAGGTAGCCAATGGAAGATAGATGGATCTGAGTGAATCTATGATTCTATGAGCAACTCAATCTGCCTGCCTGCTTTGCCTGATTTTGGGTAAAAGTTGCTCTTTTTTATAAAAAAATGAATATTTACATAAATATTTATAATATTTACATACAAGCCATGCCCAGCCAGTCACATGACCACCAAGCCATACCCAATTAGGCCATGCCAACAGAACCAGTTGTTAAGAAATTTGAATTCTATCCCTACCTCTGTGTGTGTGTGTGTGTGTGTGTGAGAGAGAGAGAGAGAGAGAGAGAGAGAGAGCGCAAGCCACTGTCAGCAAGCCACCATCTATCAAAATTCATATTAGTGGTCCCTGGGATTTAAAATTATGGGTTTGGTGGTCCCTGAGGTCCAAAAGATTGGTGACCTCTGATCTAGACCTTACTTGAATCATAACACTTTTTGTACATATATATCTCCATTGATGAAAAATGCAGGAATTTGTCAAAGTGTATTTTTGTCAAAACACTCAATCACTTAAATTAACCACTACAGTTAACTTCAGTTCTTCTACTGTTCCTATAAATGTCCATGGTTTGATACAGATAGTCATCAACTTATGACCACAATTGAGCTCAACATTTCGGTTGCTAAACAATACAATTGTTAAGTAAGTTTTGTCCCATTTAATAATTTTTTTTTACCATGATTACTAAGTGAATCATTACAGTTAAGTTGGCAAGCACCCAAATTTTGATCACATGCTTTTTATTTTCCTTTTAAATAAATGTACAGACATTTCTAAAATTCTGTTTTCACTTTGTCATTATGGAGTACTGAGTATAGATTAATGAGGGGAAAAATGAATTTCAACAACTGTAGAATCAGGCTGCAGCATAACAAAATTGACAAAAGTGAAGGGGAGTCTGAATTCTTTCTGAATGCACTGTAAGCTGCAGTTCTGGAAGTAGGTCAGAAAGTAGACGCAGAAAAAGAAAATTTAACCCATTTGTCCTTTATGATTTAAGTGAAACACATTCCTGAAAGGTATTAATTTTACTTGGGAGAGAAGTGCCTGTTGCTGTTAATAAAAGCTCTCCTGCAGGGAATAACAATCCCTTTGGATGACTGATTTTTAGGAAGATGTCAGTATGTGTAGAAAAGGTTTCATCCTTCTTCCTCACAAATTTCACAATACGAAATATGAGAAATATGAAATATACGTAAATCCCTTTGCTATTCTATTGTGATTTGTGGTTTTTGCAGATGTTGATGGCATTGGTTTTTGGAAAAAAATTGCTGTTTGAATGTGTGTCAAATGTTTTGCTTGACCCTGTCATTGACAATTCAAAATGTTAGGAAAAGCATCTTCATGCTATGTTTGCCAGGGGGTAAGAGGAAAATATACTTTCTTTTTTCCATAAACATGTTATAGGCACAGGGATGGGATTCTACCAGTTTGGAAACCGGTTGTTATGATTTTGCACAGTTCAGAGAACTGGCAAATGATGCTCCTGG
Organism: Bungarus multicinctus; assembly: GCA_023653725.1. Taxonomy (NCBI): domain Eukaryota; kingdom Metazoa; phylum Chordata; class Lepidosauria; order Squamata; family Elapidae; genus Bungarus; species Bungarus multicinctus. The sequence goes on from CM042848.1 coordinate 44,781,130, forward strand.
CTGCCCCTCCCCTCTTCACCTGCCCCTCCCCTTCCTCCCAGTCAGTCCTTATCATACATGTGTGACATCACGCACATGCCCTATGTCGCTGACTGCATTCTTCCCCTCCCAGTCACTCCTTAAGTGACTGGGAGGTTTTTTCCCCTCCTGATGACCAGCTGTTCCAGTGATCAGCTGTGCCCAGATCCCCTTCGCTGTCTTACTGCTTCACCCAGGAGGCTTCCCTCAGGCCCAGGAGGCAAGGGGGGGGGCTCGCACTGCGAAGCTGTGCCCCCCGCACTTCATTCTTTGCCTTCCTGGGCCCCAGGGAAGCTTCCTGGGAGCAAAAATGCCCCCCAGGAGGTTTCCCTGAGGCGCAGGAAGCTCAAAAATGGAGTGTGGGGGGGGGGGGTGCTGTGTACCCCCCAGGCTCCATTTTTTTCCTTCCTGACAGGGGTGGGATACTACCTGTTCATCCCAGTTACATAGAACCAGTAGCTTTGAAGAGCAGCAGACACTGAACCGGTTCGCTGTAATGATCTTTTGGTCGCCTGTTTGGCCCACCTGGGCTCTTGTGCGGCACAGCTGAGGTTGAAAAAGCAGGAAAGAAGAGGATTTTCAAACATTGCACACCCACACGCAGCGCTTGTCAGCTGTCTGGGTGGCACAACTGGTGTTTTTTTTGCAAGTGCTGCACAGGCGCACACAAAACACACTCTCACTGAATTGGTAGTAACACTGGTTGAATCCCACCCCTGCTTCCTGAGCACCAGGGAAGCCTTCTGGGAGCAAAAATGACCCCCCAGGGGATCATCTGAGGCCCAGGAGGCTCAAAAATGGAGTGCAGGGGGAGCTACGTTGTTTTGGCGGCGGCAATAACGAGGCAGGCACTCTTATTGAAAGCAGCTCTTTCTGTTTATTGCAGGAAAACGGAGACGCTGGGAGGCGCGGCAGCCCTTCTTTTAAAGGCTCTCCGAGCCTCGCCAGCCAATGACAGGAGGAGGATCTCCCGCCGGATTTCAGACCAATGAACAGTAAGTATTTCAATATAAAAACATCCAATCCAGAACACCCCTCCCTTCTTGGTCCAGTCCGACCAATCAGGAGACGCACCTATGTTACGTAATCATGTAGATAGGCGGGGCTCCTGTGGGTCCGACTGGACTTGCGCGGTTCAGTAGTATCGTCGCTGCTGGTCGGTGCGGAAGGACCTGTTGCTCCTCCCGTCTCTGGCCTGGGAAACTTCGGGAAGGTCGAGCCGGCCGAGTCACTCCTAGCGGGCCTAGCTCGACTAGTTGAGATGGCCAGGCCGCTCCCTCCCCGGCTTGGATTATCGTCGGTCCCGTTAGATGTTTCATCTGGAATTTCCCCAGGCTCAGGTGCGTAGCTGCGAAACTCGACCGGAGCTAGGTTTGAGGGTGTATGTGTGTAAGTTAGGTCGTCGTTGTTTGTTTGTGGGTTTGTTGTTTTTTGATTGTTGGTTGGTTTTGGGTCTATTGTTTCATGATTGCTTTGTGGTTGATCCCCTTCCCCCCCAGGAAAGTCGCAAGGTCTGGTAAGGGTGCGGGATCTAAGTTGGTCGATGTGCCGCTTCCAACTTCTGTTGTCAGAAGTGGTAAGCCGGTACGATCGTGGTCCTGTGCTTTGTGTGATGGTGGCTGGCACCCATAAAGGGTGTCCTACCAAATTTTTTGCGTAAACTAAGTCTCCAATTTGGAATGTTCGGATTTTGCTGGAAGAGTCTAGTGGTTTGTCTGTGGAGTATGTAGGGTGTAATCTATCCAAAGGGGAGCGTAATTTTCTCCCCATAAGTAGTTCGGCTGGAGTTTTGTTGGTAGTGCTGCTAGGTGTAGTATGTTGTATAAATAATAATTTATGCGTGTTTGTATAGGGCCCTGGCCTAACTTATAGAGTGTCTCCTTGGTGAACCGAACCATGTGTTCGGCTCGTCCATTCGCTGCCGGATGTGCCGGCGCGGTTAGGGCATGGCGTATGCCCAAGCTGGCGAGATAACCCTCAAATTCTGTAGCCGTGAATTGAGGTCCGTTGTCTGAAACTAGGACGTCTGGTAACCCGTGAGTGGCAAACCATTTTCCGAGTTGTCGTGTGACAGCCTCGGAGGAGGTAGATTGCATTAGGCTTACTTCAAGCCAGTTTGAGTAAGCATCTACCAGAATTAGAAAGGTATGGCCCTTAGTTGGACCAGCAAAATCTATGTGCACTCTAGACCATGGGCCCCTGGGTAGATCCCACTCAGTGACCGGTGCCTTCGGGGGTGAGGGCCGGGATGTCTGGCATGGCTGGCAACCCGCAACCCAGTCAACAACGTCCTTGTCTAACCCAGGCCACCAAACATAACTTCTGGCTAAACTTTTCATTTTAACGACCCCGGGGTGTCCTTCATGCAATAGTCTCAAAATTGGGTCCCGCAGTCTTAGTGGAATAACTACTCGATCACCCCAAAGTACACAGCCCTTTAGCACGGAAAGTTCCGTTTGTCTTTGTTTAAAAGGTTTATACCTGTCTTGTAAGTTAGTGTCTGGCCAACCCTTTGTAATCCACCCACTCACTTTATGCAGTAGGTGGTCGTTAGCAGTTTCGTGAGCGATGTCTGCTGCTGTCATCGGAAAATCGGGTAGGGTTTCAATCAAAAATGTTGAGGTGCTGGGTTTTGGGTCAGGATCACTGTCCGGTAACGGGCAACGACTTAGTGCATCCGCGTGCATGATGGACGGACCGGGACGGTAAGACAAAGTGTAATTGTATGCAGCAAGGAATTCTGTCCATCTTGTCATTCTGGGTGATAAAATGTTAGGAGTCGCTTTGTTCCCAGCCAGAATTCCTAGTAAGGGTTTGTGGTCGGTAATTATAGAAAATAGTCGGCCATAAAGGTATTCATGGAAACGTTTAATACCTGAAATTATGGCTAGTGCTTCTTTGTCCAGTTGACTGTAATTTCTTTGACTTTTAGATAATGTTTTGGAATAGAATGCAATCGGAGCCTCTCTGCCATCAGGTAAAAGGTGGCTCAGGACAGCTCCGACCCCATAAGGTGATGCATCGCACGTTAATATCAATGGTAAAGTCTCGTATTGTATTAGTACCTTTGTTGAAGTGATTAGGTCTTTTATTTTGTTAAATGCTGTTTCCTCCCGACTGCCCCACTTCCAAACCGTGTCTTTGTCCAGGAGCCTATGTAAAGGTTCCGCTACCGTGGCTTTCTGTGGCAGAAAAACATGATAAAAATTTATTAACCCTAGGAAGGCTTGCAGTTCACTCTTGTTCGTTGGGGTGGGGGCGTCTTTGATTGCACGGGTTTTTCCTTCTGGTGGATGCCGTCGCCGTCAATTAGGTATCCCAAGAATTCTATTTTGTCTGTTATTAATGTGCATTTATCTTTTTTGACTTTGAGACCTGATTCAGTGAATTTGGTGAGGACTTTTCTTAGGCGGTCTCGCAGTTGTATTTTGTTTTTAGCTGCGATCAGGACATCATCAAAGTATGGAATGACTCCTGGAATTCCCTGTAGGAGGCGTTCCATGAGACATTGGAAAATGCCTGGTGCCACACTAACGCCAAATTGAAGGCGGTTACATTTAAACGCGCCCCGGTGTGTAACGATCGTTTGGGCTTCAGCTGTTTTTTCGTCTACGGGCAGTTGCTGGTAAGCCTGGGCCAAATCGAGTTTAGCGAAGATTTTTCCGCCTTTGATAGAGTGTAGCAAGTGTTGTACGACAGGAACGGGGTATGCGCTCTGTTGCAATGCATGGTTAAGGGTCGCCTTATAGTCCCCGCAGATACGAATCAACCCATCCGCTTTGATAGGGGTGACTATAGGGGTCTCCCATTTAGCATGGTCAACTGGTACGAGGACCCCTTGCTTAATTAATTTATCTAGTTGTTCCTCTATTTTTGGCTTTAACGCAAAGGGTACCCGCCTTGCCTTTAATCTAATTGGGGCTACCTTAGGGTCTAGGTTGAAAGATATCGGGTTACCCCGGTACTTGCCTAATTCTCCACTGAACAGGTCCTGGAATTCTTGAATGAGGTCTGCCTCCCAGTCTGCATCTGTGATATGGTTGATACCGGTCATCCCAATTCCGAGCGATTCGAACCATTCCAATCCTACAAGGCTTGGTCTGTTCTGGTCAACAATTGTCAAGGGTAGAATCTCGGTTTGATTCTTGAAGGTTACCTGGAAGTGTCCAACCCCTACGACCGGAATTTTGTTGCCTTGGTAGTCTTTTAGTGTTAGGTTCTGTCTCTCCAGTTCGCTTCGTTGTATATCTGGAATCAAACTTTTGATAGTATCCCACGAGACCATGGATAGAAATGATCCCAAGTCTACTTCCATTTCACAGTCCTGTCCCTCAATTCTCACTTTAATGTGGACTTTCTTTACATTTTTCGTATTTGAGTGTCCAATTATGACTGTTTGGTGTGTTTCTTCTTTCCTGTAAGATGATCCTTTGTATCTCCTATTCCTTCCTTCTTGGCTCCAACGGCTGCTTGTTTTCTTTTCTTTCTCTCTCTCTCTTTCTCTTGGGGGAGGGCTTCCTCTTCGCTTTGGACTGTAATTGGACCTGGCTCTGCATACCTTTGCGATGTGTCCTTTTTTCTCACACTTTCTGCATATCGCGTCTATAAAACGGCACTCTGATCTGGGGTGATTCCCTCCACAACGGTTGCATTCAAAATCAAACCTTCTGTTTGCCCGCTCTTTTTTCCCTCTACCGGTCTTTAGGTGGCAAACTTCGTCTTCCTCACTACTGGACTCGGTTTCCAGGTCCTCATGGTGTGTTGAGGTCTTTTCTCGTACCCCCTCTGGTCTGGTTGCTTCTTTGGAGTTGTAGTGTGCAGCTTGGTTAATCTTTTTCATTTTTGCTGCCGATTTCTGAGCGGCTTCGGCTGTGGTGGCCTCTTCTATAGCTTCTTGCACCGTTATCTTGGGTCGGTTTAGCAGTCTGCTCTGTAGTATTGGATCTTTTAACCCTAACACGATCCGGTCTCTTAGGGCTTCGTTGAAATCCGAGAATTCGCATTCACCCCCAATGTCTCTCAAGTCCGCCACAAAGTCGGCGATAGATTCACCTTCTTTTTGATTCCGGAGGTAAAATTCATGGTGCTTAATTAGGCAGGAAACTGTGGGAGCGTAGTGCGCTCGCAGGATTTTTTCCAGTTCGGGCCAGGTTAACGTCTTAACATCGATTGGTGAGGCTAGTGCTTTCGCCATTCGGAATACAGCTTGGCCGCAGTGGGTCAGGAAAACCGCTCTCTTCCGATGTTCCGATACGCCGCTCAGATCGCTGCTCTCGAGGAACATGAGGAAACGGTCCACATACGTCTGCCATTCCTCCCTTGCCGGGTTGAATTGTTCCGGCGGGGCGTTGTTTCCGGACATGGTGCCGCTCGATCTCCACCGCTATTTGCACTCTTTAAAAGTGCTGTCTCGATCCCACCTTCGTCGCCAGTGTTTTGGCGGCGGCAATAACGAGGCAGGCACTCTTATTGAAAGCAGCTCTTTCTGTTTATTGCAGGAAAACGGAGACGCTGGGAGGCGCGGCAGCCCTTCTTTTAAAGGCTCTCCGAGCCTCGCCAGCCAATGACAGGAGGAGGATCTCCCGCCGGATTTCAGACCAATGAACAGTAAGTATTTCAATATAAAAACATCCAATCCAGAACATACGTGCCTCCCGAGGCTCTGTTCGTTGCCTTCCTGAGCCCCAGGGAAGCTTTCTGGGAGCAAAAACACCCCCCTCAAGCAAGCCACCCCTCCCCTCCTGAGGCCCAGGAGGCAAAAAAATGGGGGGGGGGTTTGCTGCAAAAAAGAAGCCACGCCCACCCACATATGGCCATGCCCACCTGGCCACATCTATCTAGCCCTGCCCACAGAACCAGTTGTTTTATAAATTGAATCCCACCCCTTTATAGGTATGTATAATTTGGCCCTGATCTAATATAAGCAACTTCCAATGTTTTTCCTACTTCATAAGTACTTGAACATTAACTATAATAAACATTTGTCATAAAGGTTTTATCATTTTAAAACTTATCAATGCAGTAACAAATAATATACTTTTCTGTGCAGGAAAATGAAAGCAAATTTAAAGAATCAAGTATCTTAGTTACCAACATTTTCAAGTTTCTCAGCCTTTAAATAACCATTTTAAAATGTCAGTAGACCCCAGTTAATTACTGTGATCTCCTAGACAATCATTTCATTGTGCCAACAGAATCTCCCATTTATACAAAATGCACTGGATGGACTGATGATGCCATTTATTAGAGTACAACCCATAGTTATGTCTTCCTTTTTTCTGACATTCCATGCCTCAAAAAGATAACAATTTTTTTAAAAAAAATCTTAGTAATTTGGCAAAAGTCAAATATTTCATCTTGTATCCTTCTGGAGGAAGGAGGAAGAAGACAAGAAGGAGATGTAGCTCATATTTGGAAATTTACTCACTTGATTAGGAAAAAAATAGCAATGAGCTGAATTAGGAGAGTAAATATTTGGTAATAGAGAGCTAGCACAAATAAGAATTCTGATTAGCTTTTTGGTATATCAAAATTTTGAAAATGGCAGTATTTGCTGTAATAAGCAGAAATTTTATGGAGAATAGAATTCTATTCTATTCCATTCCATTCTATTCTAACCTCTTAAATGCCTATAGTAGGGGTCTGCAACCTTAAACACTCAAAGAGCCATTTGAACCTGTTTCCTGGAGAAAAGAAAACTTTGGGAGCCACAAAACCTGGGTGGGCATGGCCAACTTGATGTTACTCACTCCCACCCAGTCACATGGCCCTTTCCTAGCCATGCCTACCCAGTTTTTGTGGCTTCCAGTATTTTCTCTAGGAAACAGGTATCTGTCTCTGTATGTATCTTGCTCTTTCTCTCTCTCTCTTCTCTCTCTTTCTCTCTCTCACTCTCATTTCTCTCTCTCATCTTTCTCTCTGTCTTTCTCTCTTTCTACATTCCAGAGTGGGATAAAAGTGCCCCTCTAATTGCCTCTTCTTCCAGCTGTGCACACCTCAGTTGCTCGGAGAGATGCACGACTTTCTTCCCACCCTGAAACACTGACCTGGCCCAGCTGCAGATGATGGTCCATGTCGTAATGGACTCCAGGAGGAGGAGGGGACACCATTTCCCCCATTGTGAAGCATTCTAAATTTAAGTGTGTTACACAAGGCGCTGCAAGAGCAGCAAGCAGGCCATGGGGATGGTGAGACCAGCGGCGTCAGCCGCAGCCGGACCAGGCCAGTGTTTTGGGGTGGAGAACAAGTTGTGTGTCTCCCCGAGTGGCCAAGGTGCACACAGCACCAAGAAAGACCAGAAGAAGAGGTAAGTACAGGGATGATTTGCTCCTGCTCTGGAATATGGAGTGAGTCTCCATCCACTGCCATCACCCTTCTTAGGTGAGGAGTGGCTGGGAGAGAAGGGTGAGGGCGGGGCCAGCCAGTGGTAGGATCACCTGACAGGGCCCAAAGAGCCACAGGTTGCTGACAGCCAGCCTAAACTATTGCTTATTACAAAAGCCAGATTTGTGGTAGATAGTTCAGCTTTGAATTCAAATGAATTCAAGAAATGTCCTAGCTAAAGTCAATCATGCTGTGTTACTGAGGGAGGGTCATATTTAATTTCCTTCTGGAAATCAATCTAAAGTCTTCAGGGTTTGATTTTAGTTAGACTGTATCATTATAGTTCCTTGTATCCTCAATATGGGAAGCTAATATAAAAAGTAAACATATTTCTACAGTATTAGGCAACATTTGGCAGAGATGCAGATGTCTGGTTCCCTGAGGATTTTGATTTTCAGTTAATGGGACACAAAATGGAAATGTGTAGGCTGTCTATAGGAGTTTGGTATTGTTTTTCTCCCTGCAGTATTACTGTTTTAAGGCTTCTATGTGATGCTATTTTCAGCTTCATGATGAGATGATTATAATGTAAAAGTCATGCTGCGTGACCAACTTGCCAGGTGGTTCAGTGTTCAGTTCTGTTCCTTGTGAAAGGAACAAATGATGTGAGAAAAACTTTAGATAAGCTTTAGATAACTAAGCAAGGAGTTCTGAACAACAGATTGAGCTATGGTTTTTTTTTATACCAATGACTTCTATTCCATCCCAAGTATTTGTATTATTCATTGTTGAGCAGTTGATTTTTTTTTCTTCGAACCATCACTGCATGTTCAAAAATATCTTGTACATTTTATGAATCCATTAACTTAATAATTTTACTGGACAGTCTTAAAGTTTGAAGCAGATCATCAAACTTTCCTGGGAGCATTGTGTCTTTAGAACAGAATAGAATAGAATAGAATAGAATAGAATAGAATAGAATAGAATAGAATAGAATAGAATAGAATAGAATAGAATAGAATAACTTTATTGTCATTGGATTCTACAAATACAATGAAATTTGAAAGCTACTCCAGCACAGTGCCCCAAACACCACATCACAATCATTTGCTAGGTTCTTATCTCTAAATCATTCATTGAGGCAAAATATATGTTTTTCTTTTTACTAAAACAAAATCTGATTACAGTTTAAAACATGTATCAGAAGCATTTCATAAGAATACAAAGTAAATTCAACATGGTAGCGCATTCGTACAACCAACTAATACATTATTCCACCACAGCTTGGAAAGGAACTGCTTCTCTGGTCTGTTTGACCTACAAGAAATAACCGAGCTGTCAATTCAGATAACTAAAATGACTTCTACATTTATAATCTTCCTAATCTGATATTTGCTTAATTGTTCCTGCTATTTTAGCTATTTTTATGTCACCCAATTTATCACTTTAGGATGACTTAGGTAGTAAATATCCAAAATCAACATAAAATCATAATCAGCAATGTTGATACTTAAATCAAATTCCCATTTACTGCTGTCTCCCATGAGGCTCTGCAGAAAAGTATAATTTTGACTCCCCCCCCCCCCCCCGAATGATATTAAAGGAAAACCTATCCTGATCTGGGGTGTGCAAGACACGTCGCTGCAATGAGTTGTAAACAGAAAGGTAGTCTGTCAGGCCAGTGTCCTAAGCAGTGGCCAATCTGTAACATCTACCCTTGACTTATATATATTGGGTGGGCAAACTATCTGGAAGCCATAGTTGTGATGGTAGCTAGGACCCAAGCTGTAAAGGCCTTTATAGGGAATATTCTATCATATACACTGGATTAAAACAGGCAGCCAATGCAGTTCACACACCATAGTATTACTGTGTTGTATCCATTTGTGGTGGTCAGCTGGGAGGTAGCTGCATTCAGTGCCAGCTGAATATTTCAGGTCATCTTCAACAGCCATTCTATCTTGAGCACATCTTCTGGTTAGTAATCAAGCAAGGGCATGATTCATGTATCATGTTTTATTTAAGTTTAGCATGTTTATTACTCATGTTTAAAAGGTACTTGTGAGCAGACAGCATGATATATCATTATCTTCTCTCATAAACTGTTAACATTTTTTTGTATCAAAGATTTTATTAATCTATTTTCTGAGATAGATTTATATAGGTTAAATGTCCCAGTGTCAATATGCATTCAGTGTCTTATTAACAACTTTAGGAATTTGTAATTCAAATTACATCTAGCCCTCATTGCTTTTGACTTGTGATAGACTATTTGCATGGCTGTTTTACTTCTGTTTTGTATTTATTACCTGAAGTTCAAGCCAGCCATGGTGTTTGAATCATGAGACACTGTTATCTCTTTCTTATAGAAGTCAATATAATGGAACTGTTTGTGAGTAGTGGAGACAAATTAATCTCCCACATATGAGGTGGGAATATATCAAGAAGGATCCTCATGTGCATTTTCCATGTAAGGTTCATCATTTTGGATTAGAATATACTAAAAAAACCTTAATCAACCATTTTACTAACTTAATTTATAATTTTCATTCATTCTATACTTTATAATGTTAATCCTGATGAAAAAGAAAATATGAATGTGCTTCAGATAATTTAAAATATTTAAATCCTTTTAAATAAATTGTTAAATTATTCTATTATATCACCATGCTCAAAAAAGGATATTCAATGACATTTGCTACTTCATTTAAAAATTTTAGAAGTGTCCATTAACCCACCATGCCTAACAAAAAAGTAGAGGTTTCAGGATTTTATTGCATTATATTTTCTCAATTTAATTAACAGGTGTATTTTTAAAATAACCAGTTAGCTTTAGTGCATGAGAAATTTCTATGCCCCCTCTTTTTCTATAGACAGCCCAAAAATCAATTCAGGATATAAAGAATATTAAATCTTGAGCATATTAAATTGAGCATATTAAATTAGTGCCTGAGAATTTGTGCATGATATTTTAACATACTAATCTGATTATGGTAACAATAATATCTTATAAAATCAGCCACTAGATGGCTCCAATCTCCAAACCAGTGTTTCTCAATCTTGGCAACCTGAAGATGTGTGGCCTTCAACTCCAAGGATTTCCTCACCAGGCCAGCCATGCTGAGTTGAAGACTGCACATTTTCAAATTGCCAAGCTTAAGAAACACTGCTCCAGACTTTCAGGAGTTAAGGGCCACTTGAAAAATCCAGTAACCATCTTTGCGATATTTGATTTGGATTGTTTAAATTATGGTGCACATTGTTCGTGAAGCATGCAAAGAAACAATGATGTAATTCTAAATATGTATCATTACAATTGTATTACTCTTTTTCAAGACTTTGAATAAAATACTACTGGGAATTAGCTGGAGTTCCAGAAAAATGCAATTGAGCATGTGAGAGAAGGAATAACATTGGAAATTATTTCAGATCTTTTTTGGCTGCAGGAGGAAATCTATGGCACACGCAAGCTATCTATGATTCTACAACTTTCTCAACAAGAAGAATAGGCTGAACTCAGAGGTGTGTAAATGTACCATTGAATTTCAGAGGGAAATTTTGCTTTTCCAAAAGCACCAGATGTTTTTGTTTGCTTTTTTTTTTTTTGTTTAACTTGGAAAATGCACTAACTGCCAGCTTTTGTTACCATCGTGCATCATGACTGTAATTTTGGGGAGTTAGTTATTACACCCTTGTCATGGACAGATCATTCCCTCCTTAGGTTGGACTTCTGTTCTGCCACCCCCCACCGCAGGGCAGCGGAACCACTTAGATTGTTCCGCCCCAGGCGCCTGATGGACCCGGAGCGGTTCCAGAGGGAGCTTGGGCCGTTTCCTTAGTCTCTGGCTCACAGCTCGCCTGGAGAACTGGTGGCCACCTGGGATGGGTTGGCCGCTGGGGCTCTAGATCGAGTTGTGCCCCTGCGACCTCTGACCCGGCACAGATCCCATGTGGCTCCGTGGTATACGGAGGAGCTACGGGAGATGAAGTGCTGGAAAAGACGTCTAGAGGGCATTTGGAGGGCGAGCCGTTCTGAGTCTGACTGAACACAGGTGAGATCTCATATTAAGACTTACCTTGTGGCGATAGGGGCGGCGAAATCTTCGTATTTCTCCGCCCTTATTGCGTCAGCAGAAAATCGGCCTGCCGCCCTGTTTAGAGTGACCCACTCTCTACTTGAACCGAGAGCGCGGGATGACCTCTTGCAGGGTAGGGCGGAGGAGTTTTCCCGATTTCTGCATGATAAAATCGCTCAGATTCGGGAGGGGCTCGACTCCAATTGGATGGTCCCGGGGGAGGTGTCCGGGGCACTTGTGAGTGTTATCTGGGGGGAGTTCGACCCTGTGACCGCCGAGGGTGTGGACAAGTTGCTGGGGGGTCTGAATGCCACCACCTGTTTATTGGACCCGTGCCCTTCCTGGCTGGTTTCGGCCGCCAGGGAGATGACACGAGGCTGGCTCCAGGGGATTGTCAACGCTTCTTTGAGAGAGGGGGTGCTCCCTACCGCCCTGAAGGCAGCGGTGGTGTGCCCCCTCCTCAAGAAGCCTTCCCTGGACCCAGCTATTTTAAACAACTGTCGTCCAGTCTCCAACCTTCCCTTTGTGGCGAAGGTTGTTGAGAGTGTGGTGGCACGTCAGCTTCCCCAGTACCTGGAGGAAGCTACTTACCTCGATCCGTTCCAATCGGGCTTCAGGCTGGACATAGCACTGAGACGGCATTGGTCGCGTTGGTCGATGATCTCTGGAGGGCTCGTGACAGAGGGTTCTCCTCTGTCCTGGTCCTATTAGATCTCTCGGCGGCTTTCGATACTATCGACCATAGTATCTTGTTGCGACGGTTGGAGGGGTTGGGGATTGGTGGAACCGTCCTTCGATGGTTCTCCTCCTTCCTCTCCGACCGTTCGCAATTCGTGTTGGCAGGGGGGGAGAGGTCCACCTCTAGGCCCCTGGTTTGTGGGGTGCCTCAGGGGTCGGTCCTCTCTCCCCTCTTGTTCAACATTTACATGAAGCCGCTGGGTGAGATCATCCATGGTCTTGGAGTGAGGTGTCATCTGTATGCAGATGACACCCAGTTGTACATCTCCACTCCGGACCACCCCAACGATGCTGTGGGGGCTATGTCTAGGTGCCTGGAGGCCGTGCGGGACTGGATGGGCGGGAACAGGCTTCGGCTCAACCCATCCAAGACCGAGTGGCTGTGGTTTCCGGCGCCCCGATATAGCCAGCTGACACCTTTGCTGGCTATTGGGGGGGACGTTCTGCCCCCCACAGAGAGGGCTCGCAACCTGGGAGTCCTCCTGGATGTACGGCTGTCGTTTGAACATCACATCGCGGCCGTCTCCAGGGGGGCGTTTCATCAGATCCGTCGGATCTACCGGTTGCGGCCCTTCCTGGATCGGGACGCCTTGCGCACGGTCACTCAGGCCCTTGTCACCTCTCGCCTGGACTATTGTAATGCCCTCTACATGGGGCTCCCTGCGGGGAGCATCCGGAGACTCCAGCTGGTGCAAAATGCAGCCGCGCGGGTGATCATGGGGGCGTCACGCAGCGCCCATGTGACGCCTCTCCTGCGCGAGCTGCATTGGTTGCTGGTGGCTCTCCGGGTTCGCTTTAAGGTTCTAGTTTTGACCTTTAGGGCGACCCATGGCATGGGACCAGGTTATCTCCAGGACCACATTCTGCCAGTGATCTCCAACAGGCCGGTGCGTTCCCATAGAGAGGGTCTGCTCCGGGTGCTGTCGGCCGCTGTGTGTCATCTGGCAGCGCCGAGGAGTAGGACCTTCTCTGTGGGTGCCCCCGCCCTCTGGAATACTCTGCCACCGGAGCTCCGTACCGGCACGGACCTGAGGGCCTTCAGGCGCGCGTTGAAGACCTGGCTCTTTGAGCAGGCTGGCCTGGGCTGAGATGGTTTTAATTTGGTCTCCAACTTATTTAATTTTAAATTGGGGTTTTATGGGTGGGGGTGGGGTTTTTAGTTTATTAATCAGCCGATATTAATTTAATATTTTTTAATTTTTGTGGGGTTTTAGATGGGCTGTACACCGCCCTGAGTCCCTCGGGAGAAGGGCGGTATATAAATTGAATTAATAAAATAAATAATAAATAAATAAATAAATCATATACAGAGCTGACATGAGATAGTCCCAATGTGGTTAGACTACGGAGCTTTCCATCAATAATAAATGATGTTATATATTAAACAGATGCTGGTCATTGAAGTTTCTTTCCCACTTAATTCAGTAAACAGAACTTTTCACTGATTTGATGTATTAATCATATGTCATATTACATATGTAACTTATCTATTTTTTCTGTTTTAAAAAATGTTGTTCTACAATCTCCTGATAGGTTATAGGATATATGAATCAAATCTTCAGATAAAAATCCTTGTGCTTCAATCTCTCCTGGTGCTCTGGTTCAATAATCTGTGATTATTGTGCTTTATATATTTGGCATAGAGTTTATCATTATTGAAGCTCTCAGTTAAGGGTAAAGGTTTATTACACTGAGCACAGTGGGGTTAATTCACAGAACCACCCACTCATGAATGCTTTTTACAAAAATGTCACCAGCAGATGGTGGCATTTACACTGATGAGGATTTCATTGAGACCTTCTAAATTGGCATGTAATTAATGAGATTTACATGACACATCTCATTATGAAAGTACAGAATCTGTGAAGGCAAGTGCAAAAGAAGATGATATGTGAATGGAGAGATTTAGCACCACACACACACACACACACACACGTGTGTGTGTGTTTGCACGAGCTATATTGAATAAGAAACAGGGCAAGATACTATTTGATAAGGGTGGCAGCAATAGCTATGACATTTTTTGGCATCTTGGAGGTTGTACCTGTACATGTGTCCACAAATAATACATCTCTACTCACAAGGCAGGCATGAACCAGGCTAGAGATTCCTGGAGACACAGCTAAGAACTACATCCTTGTGAATGATGCCAATATAGATAGTTGGTAATGACTACAAGAGGCTTGTATAGAACTTTCCCCCTTGGCCTTTCAAATCCTATGCTTCTCGCTACTTGATGGAGCCTTGGTCTTCCTTTTCTCATACATTGTCATTGCTCATTTACATTCCTACTCAGAGAATTGGAAGTGGAACCCTGGCATCCCTACCCATAATTTTTCCTCCACCACCATCTATGCTACTCAAGTCCCTCAAAGCCCCTCTATTCCATTCCATTCTACTTCCTCAAATTTTCCTTTCCATTCTCCTCCCTCGCTAAATAATCATTTTTCTTTTCTTGCCCTTCCAAATATCCTACTTGATCTCACTACATTTCTAAGTGTAAGAGCTATCTTCTACTCAGTAAGTCAGAATATGTGAGGAAAATCACTGGTGCAGGAGGAGAAAGCTTTATATATGTTATGTTTTTAGATAGACTTGATAATCTGAGTTTGATGAAGGAATTCAGGTGTGGGACTGGCACCAGATTTGGGTTCTTATCCATTTTCAGCAACTGAATCCCACTGGTTGACTAGGGGCTGATTCAGGTTCTCTTGGCCCAATCTATCTCAGAGTTGTGAGGAAAAACAGGAAGAGAAAAGATTTAGCTATGATGCCTTTAGCTCCTGAATAACAGGTGGGACATAAATCACTAACTAAAAAAATAAATCAATCCATCTATTATGCAGTTCAAGCATGGGACAAAAATAGCAATCACTGATGGGGTGGTTGAAGAACCTTCCAGTATGTTCTTAAATAATGGCCCTCAAAGTCTTAATTAATTTTAAATGCCAAAGAGCACAAATCCCAGAGATTTAGCAATCGACTCAAAAAAAGAGAAGTAGATGAACTTTTCTAGTGAACAGCATCAAATAAAATATATTCCTAAAAGAGATCATTAGAAAAAGTCTGCATTTTACAGATTAAACCTAGGTTTATTTCACAAACTGGAAAGTATGTTTATAGTTCAGTAAAAGTGCATGTTTATCTTCAGAATTCTAATTATCACTTCCCATACCACTAGTTTTGTTAAATATTTGTTCAAAACATTTCTCAGTTTTCTTCTTCCGTACTCGTAGCTGATATCCCATGTGTTTTGCACAACCCAAATAGTTAATAGACCAAGCAAATATAATGAAATGACATAGCATGACTACAAACAGCTGGTTTGTGAAATGAAGTTCTTCACTGTTTTTCCTCTATTTTGGAAAAGCTAGAAAAAGCTTGTAGAGCTCAAATCTGGAGCATGTGCTGTCTCCCTGGGTCTTAGCTAGGTCGAATAAAATGATCTATTCTTTGAAAGTGCTCTCACTCTCACTCTGTGTGTGTGTGTGTGTGTGTATGTGTGTTTGTGTGTGTAGAGAGAGTTTAATGTTATAAAAATCTATCCTAAATGAATGAATGTAGAAGAATTCTGCCAATGTGGCCATGAAGCAAAAATTAATTACTTTTAACAAATGAAATGCAGATAATTGCTGACAGTAGAAATAATTTATCTCATCAGTCAGTGCCAGGAACTGCCATTAACCACTTTCATCCTTCATCCATAAGGAAGGAAGGAAATGCTGTAGGCCACACATCAGTTTAGTTTAAAGTTCCCTACCATAACCATCTGTAGGTCATCTCTCTTTTTTTTTCCACCTGACCACAGGCAAAGAAGCTACCTTCAAATTGACCACATGGAGGGAGAATTCCTGCTGCTAAATAATGAACGGTATAAAAAAATGATGACACAAATAAATGTTGCAAACTGATGACATTCGAATTGACTTCTATTCATAAAATCAGTGCAGTTTTTTTAAGCATCAGAATTGGCTTAAAATTAATTCACTAAAATAATATTTAGCCATATGTTGCTGAATTGCTGCATCAGTCTTGTTTTCTAGGCATTCCTCTGTCATCCTTGTTTATAGGCAACTCAGTATATAATTTACATGTGAATAAAGGGCAGGAGCTGTAGCTGCCAACCCAAACTTACAGCTTCTTAGCTGGCAAGGTTGTGCACAATCAAAGATATTCTATATTTTAAAGTGATCTGTACAAGTAAATAGAATGATTTGTGTAATGAGGACACTCATTAAACAGATTTCCCAAACAGATGGAAAATTCTACTCCAGCCAATAACCTGCCCTTCCAATTTACAATTTACTACTTCATATATATATATATGAGAAAAGAGAATGGGGACATGAAAAAAAAATATGAAAAACTTGACATGTTGTGTGCTATTTTTTTTAACGTTCTGCTCAGTCAATTATTTATTACAGTTTCTCAGCAATCCAAAATCCATTTACCTGGAATGCTAAAATCAGTGAGATTTATCTTTGGGAAGACATGGACAGAATTAAGACATTTCTTCCATGTGCTTTTCATCTTTTACATTTCAGATTAAGAACTTCTTACTGTATTTGAAATCTAAATGTCTCTAAAGAATTATTTTTATGAATGATTCTTGGTGTGAAACATGGGGCAAAAGACATTATTGCTTAACACTATGGCAACCCTTGGAAATAATGCATGCTATGCTTTACACAATGCAGCAAAATTAATTACTGCCTACAACTATTTCATAGAATCATATTTAAAACTTGGCTTTAAAGTTTCCTAAGCACCTTTTGCCTTTTACACACTCATGCCACCAAGTGCTTGCAATAATTATTGAGCAAGTACAAAACCTTCAAATTAATCAGAACAAATTGGATGGTTGTTTAAATTTTTATATTCTGGTCTGGATCTTAAACTTTTAAAGTATTGAATTTCTGATTGTGGTATGTGGTTCTAGGTTGAATTCTCTGAATCTCCAGTAAATTGTAAATCACTGGGAAATATTGAAATTTACAAACTGATTTCAGGGGAGTCCTGTTCTGGTTATGGATTTATCAAAGCACTTATTGATTTATTTTGATTTGACACTGCCCAATTCCAGAGCAACTCTGGGCAGTTCACATTATAATAAACAAAAAAAACAAATGAGGATAAAGAGGAATTGCATTTTAAACTTACATGCACAGCCTTGCCAGTTAAGGGACATAATGCTGGATTGCTTTGTTTTGCCTGGATTGAAATTACACATGGCAGCATGTCTTTTAGAAAACTTTTAAAACATTAATGAAAAATATCCTTGATGCAAGTTATGGCATGGCAACAAGCTGAGGATCCTATATATTATGTCCATTTGAGGGTGGGAGTTATTCTTGCAATGGTAGCACTTGCAAAATGAGTTCCTCAAGGTCATAAATCCATTGAACACCTGCATAGAAGCACTAATTGTTCTGATTAACACCTCTAAAAATGAAGTTGAGTTAGAAGAAGCTTAAAGAAAAATAAGAGCTGTAGCAACTGATATAAAACTGAATAAGTTCAGAAGGAGCTGTCTTCCTTGTGTGATATTTTTGTGGAAAACGGTTCCTGACAAATAATTTTATGAAGTTATAATGGGGTTCTGTGCAGATGCATAATTCTTGGATGTGATCATCATGAGGAAATTCAGTTATTTAAACAAAATTACTACTCAACCGTCCATGTTCTAAGTATGTCCAATATATTGTAACCTTTGTTGTAGTTTATCATCACTATGTATGGATTTCAAACAAATTCAGAAATCAGCTCCTCATTTAGCAATGGGCATAGTAGGCAGTGTAATTCACTTTGTGCTTATGCCTTGAGGCTGGAACACAGTTTCTCCAGGAATTACCAGGTGCCCTGCCAATGTGTAGCCAATGCCATGTCTAATAGAGTATCAGCATATCACGATCCTGATACAGCTCTCAATAGTAGAAATATACTTAGTTTTCCAATGCAGTTATATTCTCCCAAAATAAAGCTATAAAAATAATTTTAACATTTTAAAATATGGAAATGATCAATTGTGAGCAGCCACCACAACAATGATTTGAAAAATTCTACAGCAGTCCTTTGAAGCATATACACTGTGTTTCTATGCACACAGCAGAATCACTATTCAGGATGTATGATTCAATTGCACTTCTTCCTTTTATTTCTTATTTCTTTGTTAAATTTATTTGCTGCCTATCTTGCCGTGGGGTACTCTATATGGTTTACAGCAATAAAAATGAAGAAATGAAAAGAATGTAAACTTTATTTTCCTAGGCTAAAAATCCATAAAGTAGTTATGAAATAAAGATCTGTAACCTGGGGCAATGACATAGGTAGAGAACTACATTAGTCTAAGGTGGCAAAAATTGAGGAGGGTTTGGGAGAACCTTTTTTTACCATAAGAATGTATTAAAAGACATAAACTTTCATGAATTCCAGCTCATTTCAATCAGCAACATAGATTGGCTACACTTACAATAATTTAATAGTCAGAAAAAGTGCTACCACACTCTTCCTCAATTTGGGGGAGAAAGGCTATGACATCTAGACAAAATATTAAAGTGGAAAGATATTACAAGGATAGCAAAGCTATAGACTTCTCAGAGTAACATGTTGCTGTGGAAGCTAGTATGTCAGAAGGCTGAACTACTTCAACAAAAGGTTGGCTTTTAATTGTGTGCTGGATAAAATTGTGGATAACATACAAGATCACAAGAAGAATAATTCAGAGCAATATGAAATGAAACCACACTGCTCACTAGAAACAATAATAAAGCAATGCCTAACTATTTTAGACACGAAATGAGGGGGATTAGAGTATACACCGATACTTGGAAAAATTGAGGTCAGTTGTACTATTGAAGGCAAAGTAACTAAATCCATTACTGAATATACAAACAGGAACTTGCAAAAATTTTAAAAAGCATGTTACCAACAGAAAATCCTAGTGAAAACATATCCATCAGTCACGGTGTCAGATATGACTGAATAACTGAACAATACCATTGCTGTTTGTTGTTCCAATCCACACAACTGAGATTGTGTATAACAGAATAACACAGTTGGAAAGGACCTTAGAGGTCTTCTAATCCAACCCCCTGCTCATGCAGGAGACTCCATAGTATTTCTGACAAGTGGTTGCCCAGTCTTTTCTTAAAATATCTAAATCTTATATCAAATTTCTTTTGATTTAATATTAATTTGCTTCACATCCTTGCTACTTCCAGTTCAGTTCCTTAACCCTGTCATCTCAAACTGTCTTCTTTCTTCATTTGTGTAAGAAGAACATATGTAAGGCCTACATACATACATAAACAAACCTAGATATGATGTTATGACATTATGAAGTTATGATATCTTATGTTATGTTGTTATGTTATGATGTCATGTTATCTTGTGTTAATCTACTGGCCACCCAATTCCAGTGGACTCTGAATTGCAAGAAGCACTGTGAAAGCTACTATCTCCCTTTCATCCCATGCCCCTGCTCATACCTCCAACGTATCACACAGACTAACAAATATGAAGGGCATGAGGTGAAACAGGAAGGAATAATCAGTGACTGAATGGAATGGCAGTGCTGTCAGACTCACTGATATAGCCTGTGGAGAAGGCAAAATAATACAAAAATAATCAAGATAATATAGCCATCCACTAAAATAATGAAAATTGCAAACAGCGTGGCCACCCAAATCTTGTCAGGAAAACTGTACTGCACTTTTGGGTGAAATAATTGACAATACACATCTGGTAGACTCCTTTCCTGGTTGAAATTGACTTTTTGGAGTAGTGGTCCCTCCACACAACTTAGATACCTGCTACTATGGCTAGAAGAAGTAGGACAGCAGTATGAAAATAATATGATTTTGTCAGTTTCCTCGTTCTTGTCATCAGGATACCAGAGGCTTGAGTTTTTAATTTATTTTCTTTCCCCTTTGTTAGGAGTGGGTATCAAGAAATTTTTCTGTGGCAGGACCAATAATAGGGTCCTGGGACAATGAATGTTTCTGTATATTCTCAGCATTTCTGAGCCAATAAAAATAATGGGTTATTTTTCAAATTGTTTTTGAGAGATTGAGAAATTGGAAGATCTGTATTTTTTACTGAATTGTTAAGTCACAATTCAGGACAGGTTAGTAAAATATAATAAATATTTCTGGATCAGTTTTAAAACATATGTAATATAGAATATACCTTTCCATATGTTGATATGGTTCCTTTCAGGAAAATCACAAAGGAAATGGTAGACAATACAACCACAATGTCTTCACCTCTTTGTCTCATGTTCTCCTAGTTCAACTTCTTTTCAGGATCTTATACTAAATTCTAGTTATATCCCATAGCAAGCCAGAAAAAAGTGGATGAGTATCAGAGAAAGAGTTACAAATGCATTACCTCTTACTTTCTCAAGACTTCTAAAAAGAACCCCGAAATTACTCTTAAATACTGAATGGGAGTTAAATTAATATGTACAGGTATTTCTCATTTAGGTACAAAAACTTGGAACAGTAACTTGGTCATTAAGCAAAGCAGTTGCTTAGTGAATCTGTAGCTGCACTTACAATCTTACTTTGTTTTTCCTTTTCTTGCAGACCTGTGAAGGTCATAAAAGTTGCAGAGCTACTTTTTCATTATCTTGGTAATTCCAAACTTCATTAAAACAAGTCATTTGCTAAACAAGGTGTACTTATTTAAGGACAATGATTACATGTGCAAAAAATATAAACCAGGCTCAGAATCTCTTTATCAACACACACAAAGACAGATATCACAAGGTCTACAATTATTTTACCTCCTTTTTTGCATTTATTTGTATTTAAGGACATGTTTTTAAGGAAATTTTAAGGTTAGTTTGCCAACAAATTGTCCTGTTTCCTAAAGCAAGAACTGTAATGGGCACCAGAGAAATATAGTCCATTAAGCAGCTGCTAGAATGAAGATAACAGGGGCAAAATTTGGTTGCCTTGTGGCTTTGTTTTCTTTCATTCAATTATGTCCGATTCCCAGAACCTGCCTGAAGAAATCCCTACAATTTTCTTGGCATAATTTTTCATAAGTGGCTTGCCATTGCCTCCTTCCTAAGACCGAGAGAGGTCTGGCCCAATGTCATGCAGCTGGTTTCATACTAAAGGCAGAACTAGAACTCCTGATCTCCCGGTTTCTAGACTGAATGTTTCAATCACTACCTCAAACTGGCTCTCATGCCTTGTGGCTTGCCATTTACATAAATGCTGCTGTGTGATTTAGACAAAAGTGTTTAAACAAGATATTTTCCCCACCCTTTGTGAGAGGTCCATTCAAATGTGTTTGATATCCGCAGACAGTTGGGTAGCAGCTGGGGTTTCATTAAAAATCCTATGTATGACCCAGAGCAGCATTAACTTCGAAAGGTTTCCGGGAGCTGCATGCAGCAGGAGCAGATGGGATAAATCATCATCTCCAGACACTCAACAGGGGAACCTCAGGCCACATGCTTGAATTTTTCTCAATGAACCGCATACAAGCGAAGCATTCAGTCCATGTGACTGCAGCTGCTCTGTCCTGAGGGAAGAGCGAGGCTTTTGATTGGGCAGGCACTTTCACAGGTTATTAACAGGTCACGCTGTGACATTAGTAGGCCGGAAACATCCCATCTCCCAGGAGGCTGAACAAAAGCAGGAGAGAGTTCCTGCTCATAATTCAACCACAGTTCAGTGCTTACAGATTACTCCACATAATCTGCTTGGCAACGGCACAGGCTCACCAAGGTGCTGCTATCTGATTTCTTTCTTTCTGCTTCTTTCCATTAAGGTTGCCAAGAAGGGCTCTTTTTACATTTAGTTTCTTATAAAGCTCAAAAAGAGGAGCAGACACTTCTTTGGACCTTTTCAGTATCAACTGTAGAGGCAAAGAGAACACTGAGGCCTCCTTTGAACTGCTTTTCTCTATTCACAGTATCTTGTTCTCCATTTTTTCCTCTTCAATTGCCTTGGCACACATGAACCATTGAACCAAATTCAACAATTGTACACTGACATTTTATCTTTCTTCTGTTAAGCAACAATTTCACTTGGTAAGAGTAAAAAATCAAGGCCCAAACGACAGGGTTGCAGTGCTTATTGTGTCCATGTCATACTCTTATGCATGCCATTGTCACGGTTTTCACTTGACTAGTGAAGGTTCTAAATTACCATGAAAGGGGGGGGGGTGTCACATGGAACAATACACTTAGATTTGATCAAGGAATTGTATGGCCTTCATGAAGAATTCCAGATAAATAGACGACAGGCAGGCAGTAGGCAGACAGACAGATAAACAGATGATAAAAAGATTGAGAGGGGGGAGGCATGGTGGTAAATCAGGGGTGTCAAACTCACATCATCATGGTGGCATCACATGATATATCAGGACTTTTTTCCCCTTGGCTAAACCGGGTATAGGTGTGGCCAGTGTGTGATGCATCCGGTCCAAGGGCTGGGAGTTTTAACAGTCGTGGGGTAGATGAACCAAACTAAGGCAGGTGTCTTCAGACCTTTATGCCCAGGCTAAGACTAGATGACCAAGCCTACTTTAGCCCTCCCATTGTGATGGCATAGAGAACACTCATGTCCTAATCAACATCTTGTCTCACAAATCAAAGTTTGCATAGACTGTGCCTAGTTACATAAGATTCATAACCTGGAGGAGGTAGGAGTGGAGATAGTGAATACAGTTTCAGCTTGTAGAAAGACTAATGATAAGCAACTTGATAGTTTAGAGAAATTTCAGGCTACAATCCCATTTGCCCCAATTATTGAAAATTAATGAAAGTTGTAATGAAAAAAACCACATAAGCCCATTTACCTCTGCTTCAGAAAATAATCTCAATAGAAACAACAAATATCCCTGTGTTTTATCATGTATAGTAATTGAATGCATTTGGTAGCTGATCCAAAACAAATAAGGCACCCATGTACATACAGAAGGAAAGAGTGTTTTTTCATGCTACCATTCTACATTTCTTAGTGTTCAAAATTAGTGTTAAATTGGGAATGTTTCTGTTTTAACATTTATTTATTTTATTTTGTCAAGCGATTATAAGATAAGAGGTATAGGTATAAGCATGGTTATGAATTCATGAAATGGATACATATAAGGAAAAAAAAGAAACAATAGGACAGGGACAATAGGCACGTCGATGCGCTTATGCACACCCACTACAGACCTCTTAGGAAAGGGGTGAGGTCAACAGTAGACAGTTTAAGCTTAAAAGTTTCTGGGGTTTGGGGAAGAAACCACAGAGTCAGGTAGAATATTCCAGATATTGACCACTCTGTTGCTGAAGTCGTATTTCCTGCAATCAAGTTTGGTGCGGTTTACCTTGAGTTTGTATTTATTGTATGCTCTTGTATTGTTATGGTTGAAGCTGAAGTATTCATTGACAGGTAGGACATTGCAATATATGATTTTATGTATTATACTTAGATCGGACTGAAGGCGGCGTAGTTCTAGGTTGTCTAGGTCTAGAATTTCGAGTCTGGTGGAATAAGATACTCTGCAACAAGTAGAGGAGTGTAGAACTCTTCTTGTGAAATATTTCTGGACTTTCTCAACTGTTTTAATATCAGATACGTAATGTGGGTTCCAGACTGATGAGCTGTATTCAAGTATTGGTCTAGCAAATGTTTTGTATGCTCTAGTTAGTAGTGTGATATTATCAGAGAAAAAGATATGCAGGATTAGGTTAACAACTCTTAATGCCTTTTTGGCTATGTAGTTACAGTGGACTCTAGCACTTAGGATGAGTACTCCAAGCTCCTTTACAGAGTTTGGATCATCAACAAAGTCTTGACTATTCAGCTTGTATTTTATTTTCTGATTTTTTTTGCCAATATGTAAGACAGCATTTATTTGTTGAGATTTGAAGTTGCCATTTGTTTGACCATTCTGATACATAGTCGAGGTCTTTTTGAAGGATAGCAGTATTGTCAGTGGTGTTGAATAGCTTTATATCATCAGCAAAAAGAATGCAGTTGCTCTTAATATGATCACAGAGGTCATTAATATAGAGTATGAAGAGAGTTGGTCCTAGAACACTGCCTTGGGGGAAACCACTGTTGACAGGTACAGAATTTGATAAGACACTCCCAATTTTGTCTGTTTGACAGAAATGCTTCTATCCAGTTATGCAGGTGTCCAGAGATATCGTAAGATTTTAGTTTTAGGAGTAGTTTGTTGTGTACCACTGAATCAAAGGTTTTACAGAAGTCTATGTAGATTGCGTCTATTGATTTGCCGTGATCGAGTTGTGTAGTCCATATGTTTTTGCAGTATAAGAGTTGCAGATTACAGGATAGTTTTTTTCTGAAGCCAAGTTTTTTATTAGAGAATAGGTTGTTACATCCATGAACATTATTATATGGAACAATAAATTTCAGTTTTCTTAGGCACTAAAGCAGAACATGAGCTTAGAAAACTGAATCCATGTTCTACCGCAATACAGACAAATCCTTTCCAAAGATCATACAGAACAACCTTCTGGAATGTGAAAATAAGCAGATGGGTTAGGAGTACTTTTCCAGACTTCCGTTTAAGCAGTAAAAAGAATGCCGGAGCTATAGAAGCAGTGACACAAATAAGCCATCTGTTGCAAAAGTTAGACTCCAAGGCATCCAATTCTACATTCTCTTAGAGAACAAAGACTAACTCAGGCTATGTAAGGCTGAACATGAGGAACTGCTGTTAGAAACATGTATCAAATACATGTCTGCTTGGCATAAAATATACACTTCATATTCTGTCCTAAATAAGGCTTCAGTTTGAAGGGAACAGTTCAAAAAGCTTGCCATATGAGTAAGGACCTCACACATATTATTTCATAAGCAATAAAGGTCAGAACAGATTTTCCACATTCCCAGTGGCAATTGAACAAAACTTTATTGCTGGGGATATTGTGAAACAAAAGTAATGCTTCTGAAAACAAGTCACCATATGGAAAAGAAAAAGACACAGCTGCATCAAATTTGAAAATTACTATCATGTCCCTTTAAATTCTTTCAACAATTCATATGCTGTCAATTGTATTTTCTGAATTTCAAAGACTGTCCAGGCTGATGGCCTTTGGCATAAAAATATTTTAATATTCCTACCTCTTTTCTGCTTTTACTGCTTATCTCTTTGCCTAAGTTTGGTTGATTTACCTGCAAAGGTAAATGCTCCTTTTGCTTCTTGTCTGCTTATTCACTTAGGAAGAGCTGACAGTAAGGAGAAAATAGCAGGGAAGAGGACTGACAAATTACCCTTAGCAACAATGCTAAGCCCAATGGTCAGCTTTTTTTCCTCTCTTTGAGAATATAAACTCCAGTTTCCCTTTCCACAAGTCTCTACGT
Organism: Bungarus multicinctus; assembly: GCA_023653725.1. Lineage (NCBI taxonomy): Eukaryota > Metazoa > Chordata > Lepidosauria > Squamata > Elapidae > Bungarus > Bungarus multicinctus. The sequence goes on from CM042848.1 coordinate 44,806,625, forward strand.
TGTTTTTACTGGTTCTCACATGGTCCCTTTTTCTTCTTTCTCATTCACTGCTATTTTAATATCACAAATACATATTTTTCTTTCTAATACTTTTTAAACAAAAAAAATGGGTAAGCTATAGAACAAAGCCAATATCTTGGCTCACCAATTGTTCATCCCTACTGATACCTATTTATTAGACATCTGAGATCAAGACTTACAATGATAGCCCTGTAGATCAATCACCTCTGTCCCAGAGAAAAGCCCAAATGTCCATCTTTAAAGTTTAAATGTTAAAAAAAATAACATAACTTCCATTTTCCCACAGTAGATTTTCTTTCCAATCTTTTGACCATCCCATCTCTTCTTCAGCATCACAGGCAGGTGCTCTTTATGCCTGTAGAATGTGCCCTCTTGCCCAGGTTTTCATAAGCTTTCAGAGCCCTGGGATAGATTCTTAGAAGATTCTGTAACCACAAGAACTCTTTGTCAGCACTTTGAGCAGGATGAATGCATCATGATCTCAGAGGGACAAGCAAATGTCAGTCATTATAAAACATGGTACAATAAAGGAAAACATTGCCTAATCAAAATTTTATTTTATTTTTTAGGTTATTGATTAACTCTTCTATATAGCAGAGAAACACAACAGCCAATATTCTATTTTAAGTAAAACAGAGCTAATTCAAGAAAAGACAATTTGGTCAAGGAGAGCCAGTTAGTTTAGTGGTTAAGGTATCCAACAGAAAGTCAGAGGCCATCAGTTCTGGTCCCATCTTAGCTCTAAGCCCAACTCACCTCATAGGTGTGTTGTTGTGGGGAAAATAAGAGGAGGAAGGTGTGCTGCATATGCTTGCTGCCTTGAGTTATTTGTAAGGTGGGTCATAAATAAATAAACAAAAATAAAATTCATGCAAAGAAGGGAAAACCCTATATTGACTAGGAGGGAGATTAAAAAGATCAGATTAAATAATAGTTTAGTTATATTGTAGGCTGGTAAAATGATGGGTAGCTGGTAAATGTTCTGTTTTCATGAACTTTTCATCAAATAGGACATTTAAAATACCAGGGAGGAAATGAGGGGAGAAAGGAAGGAAAATATGCAGTATTTATGTCTACAAAGTTTTACAGACTTAGACAGAAACTGGATCCAAATACTGAACTAAGACATAATGTGGTTTATTTGATTTGTGTGAACATAGCTCTTGGTTTTTGTAACCATCATTTATAACTATCATGATGTATAAACCCAGCTATCCTGGGTTGTTAAGAAAAAAGTTAACACAAACAAGAGCATGGCATATTGGAATTAGATTGTCTCAAAACATTTTCAAACTTAACTTGAAAGAATAAAAAAGCAAAAAGTCATGGTTCCTCACTTTTTGAATTATTACCCAGCTGTTCAAGATGCTGTCCATTGGTCCTGTTTACTTTTGCCTTTTAGCTGAACAGGTGGGCATACCCCAGAAGCAAAGTACTGTGTGGCAGCCATCCATCATTTTTATTTTCTAAGAATAACGCTGGGGTTTATGTTGGAATTAGAAGCATTTTTAAAACAAATACGATACTCAAGTGTGGTGTTTTCTCTGCAACATTCTACCCACCTTACTTTTTAAGCTGAAACTAATGTTTTAAAAGGTGGTACATAAAAACTGGTCAGCACCCAAGAAAGTCACAGTAAATCAGTGCTCCTAAACATGTAAAGACTCGGGAAACAGTATGGAACAACAGAATGTAAAAAGAAGCAAATTTATCTTAGCCGTTAATCATCAACTCATAAGCAAACCAGTACCATAGGATCTTGTGCTGAAGTGCTTATGCATTTGTGAATGCATCTGTTTGTAGAATGGTTCAATCTGTGGGCTATTCCCTCTTCTTATACCTGGTAGAACCATTGCTTACAAACCTAAAAGAAATCACAGAAGATCATTGTAATATTTAGTTATTGGCATTTATATTTAACAATAAGCCTCGGGAAATTTAGCCATGCATCCATTGATTAAATGTTGTTGCTGGGTTTGTTTATAAAGTACATTCCACAAACAATCTCTGACCTTGTTAGCCATCAAATCATCTATTTTGATTTTAAAGCCAAGCTGTAGTTTTCTTTCATCATCAAATGCTAATAATAGTCCCTATTCTATCTAGAGTTAGAAGTAAGTGAGATTGTAATGCATTACTGCCCTATTTCTTTAAATATTTTCTGCATTTGTTGGATATATCAAAGAATGTTGTAAAGGGGTTTGTTGTCAGCCTCCATGATGAATGCACATATTATGTGGGTTCCTGCCATTTTAGTTGAATTTCTTTAAAACAGTCTTGCAATGATAATATGGTTTGAAGATTTGAAGCTGCTTTTGAATTATATGCAAAATATTTAGAATATGATTTAATTTCAATAGCACTGAAAGCAATTCCAAGTGAGGATTAATACCAATATGCACGTCTTGATTGGCAGTGGAAGGTATTCATCATTTCCTTTCACATTATTTTTCTTCCCCTTTCTAAAAATTCTGCTGGCACATGGTTTTATTATTGTTTCTTTTAATGGCACACCATATATTAATTATTGTTCTCAAACTGAAGTTCTGTTCAGTTTTAGTTGTAGTGTACAGGGATAAGTTTACATAAAATGAGGCTTAATGAAATCCTAGTTTTTCTATCAAAATCAATAACAAGGCTATTGTATGAGAAATAAACCTTGGCATACATAGTAGATTAAGATAAATTCATTTGTACATTGGTTCATTGTTGCTGGGAAATTTTCCATAAAACTGAAGAAAATACATTTTGCTTTTAATTTATAAAGTCTTAATATATCCTTCAAGAAATCAGACTGTTAGACAGAGAACTGAAAAGAAAGATCTCCTAGACAAGGGTTTTTGGTGTCTCCTTCAAATTACAGTTCTTTTTTCCCCTAAAGCAATATGCTAACAACACAAATGAAGATGAGCAGAAGTTATGAGTTAATAATGTATAGTGGATTTAAGAAGCTTAATCAGAAATGACATTCACCATGATTAATAGTTAAGAAACTCTCAAGGAATTGAAAGCTTTAAGGAGTTGCAATCTTATTAAAATTCCATTTTAGAAATGAAGGGAAGTAGGAAGCTAATAAGTCTAAACCACTGATTATTAAGAATAACTACTGTAATAGCTAAAGTCAGTCTGACCTTGACTTTCTCAAAAGAAAATAAAAACAAAAAACCTCTACTACTCACAACATACACACATCCTCCATAAACCTGAAAAACCTGAAAGAGATCACCATGAACTAATTCCATCCATATCCGCATTTGGAACAAGCCTGCATATTTTGTTGCAGCACCTTTGCTACACACTGGAATCTGAGATCTACTGTTCCAAAACATTGAGCCTTTCCCACTCCTGTTCCAAATTCTTATCTAAATATACTTGTATCAATAGAAAATTAACCAGAATTTGCTGTCCTGCATTGCAATATCTGTTCTGCCTCTATTGTCTTGTTGCCAATATCTGTTCTGCCTCTTACATTTGCCAACTTTAAGATGGGTGGATTTCAACTCCCAGAATAGCAATAGCACTTAGACTTATATACTGCTTCACAACGCTTTATAGGTCTCTCTAAGCAGTTACAGAACCAGCATATTGCCACCAACAATCTGGGTCCTCATTTTACTAACCTTGGAAGGATAAAAGGTTCAGTCAACCTTGAGCCAGTCAGGATTGAACTCCTGGACCTGGAGTGAGCGGTGAGTTAGCAGTGAGTTAGTATGCATACCACAGTGACTCTCAATTCTCCAACCATCATGCTCTGTTGTCTATGTTGTGAATTATTGATGAATGGTGCTGCTCAGATTATGCATGGATAAACATGTGATTATTGATTGGGTCCTTCAGATAACGTCCTCCCTCTTCTTCAATTCACCATTGTGAAGAAAAACAAGATGTCAATCAATCCTGGGTGCCTGAGTATTGACATGGGAAGGCTGACTGCAAGATTCTGTCCATTGTCTCTATGTCTCTACCTCTGCCCCTTCTCCTGCAATCATTCTGGCATAACCTGAGCTGAATATTCTTTTTAAAAAAATTAAAAATCACAAAAGTACTTTTTAAAATCTTTTAAAAGATTTCTCTTTGTGTCCTTTCTTTTCTTTATGTAAGAAGTGCTGGCTTTCACATTTCTGCAGGTCATTCTATTGGCATGTTATTCCAATCTTTTACTAAACTGGTAAAAGCCATCAGAGAATCTGGAGCATGCCCACATTGTTGGAAACAATGGGAGAGAGCCAGTTCCTCAGATGAGGATGAGGATGATTTAAATATTAATGCTGCCCAACTTCCAGGACCTTTAAGCAATTTTCATATACTTTAAACAACAACAGCTAAGTCTTCAGGGCTCTTTGAAACACTAGCAAGGTAAATGCCATTCAGATATTGTGGGAACCTCATTTCAGGGACAGGTACTGCTGCAGAGAATGTGTGCTTCTGAAGTCCCAATAGATGGCATTAATTAATTGAAGAAACATGTGGCACACCAACTCTGGCAGTTTGATTTGGTTGGGCAGGCACTGTGGGAGATAGACATTCCTTCAAGTATCCAGATCCTGGGCCATGAGGGATTTTATAAGAAATAACCACCACTTTGAATCACATCCCAAAACAACTGGCAACAACTATAGTTCATGAAGTCAAGGTATTGCAAGAGCATATTCTTGGATTTTGTCAGTTAAGGAGCAAAATACTACTCTAACATGAATGTATGATGTAACAGGAAAGATAATGTAAGCCTCATTCATGGGCTGAAAACAACATGAAAGCAACATATATACTTATATCTATTATCTTGTAAGCAATTGACAAATCAAATAAATAAATAAAATAAAACATCAATGGAACATGGAATATCTGGCTTGAGTAGTTACAATAATCTGGGGGGAAACACAGTGACATGTAAATTAAAGGCAGCTTGCTCTATAAGAAAGGAAAGAATTTGTGATTACAAGATAGAAGCAAGAAAATGTGTGACACTGGGAAAAAAGCTGAGCAATGGCAGCTTCTGATTGAAAACTGTTAATTGGAGTAAATATCTGCTGCTTATTGAATGAACAAGCATTGACCCAAATATGTAGCTATTCAGTAAAATTAAATATTTTCTGAACATTTATAATCATAACCAGTTTGTTGTAAGGACAGATGGATGAGGTCCTTGTTTTCATATCTGTGGTCTCATCTGTAGTGTAAATATGTCATTGTGACTTATTAAAAGAAAATCAGTGTTTAGAATAAAATCTTGATCTTCAAGAAGAACATGATTAAAATCAAATAGCTTTTTCTTTTCTTTTTAAATATATTGACTTATATGAAGGACTTGGGAGGATCCCTTTAAGTCATCAAGTCCAATCCCATGCTCAGTTTAGGAATCCCATCCCACCAGATCCAGCAAAGAGGTCTTGTAATGGGGCGCTATCAGCTAAGTAGCTACATTTTATTTATTTATTTATTTATTTATTGATCGTATTTCTATACCGCTCCCTCTCCGAAAAGGGACTCGGGGCGGTGTACAGCCTAATAAATACATAAAATACAAGAATACAAAATTAAATAGAGTTTAAAACCGAATTAAACATAAATATAGCTGCATCCCGAAAGTTTAAAAATGAAGTTAAAATTTTAAAAACCCTATTAACTTAAAACCCCTTAAACCCTTACTGGGCCAGGCCAGCCTGTTTAAAAAATAGGGTCTTAACTGCGCGCCGGAAGGAGAGGATATCTGTCATGGCTCGTATCTCCGGGGGGAGATCATTCCACAGGGAGGGCGCTCCCACAGAGAAAGCACGCACCCTCGGGGCCGCCAGCCGACAACGATCAGGTGACGGTACCCCAAGTAGGGCGACCCTGTGGGAGCGTACTGGGCGGAGGGAGGTTGTTGATGGCAGCAGGCGGTCCCGTAAGTACCCAGGTCCCGAGCCATGGAGCACTTTAAATACCGTCAGTACCACATTGAATCGAATCCGGAAGGCCACAGGAAGCCAGTGCAGCCTGCGGAGAAGTGGTGTTACGTGGGCGCCCCTCGGGGCGCCCACGATCACCCGCGCGGCTGCATTCTGAACTAACTGCAGCCTCCGGAGACTCTTCAAGGGGAGCCCCATGTAGAGAGCATTGCAATAATCCAAGCGGGAGATAACGAGGGCAGAAGTGACTGTGCGAAGTGCGCCCAGAAAGGGCCGTAACTAGTAAATCAGACGAATCTGATAAAAAGCCCCCCTGGTGACGGCTGCAATATGTTCTTCCAAAGACAGCCGCACATCCAGGAGGACACCCAAGTTGCGTGCCCTTTCCACGGGGGTCAAAACCTCTCCCCCCACGGCCAGCGAAGGAATAAGCTGGCTGTATCTGGGCGCAGGAAACCACAGCCAATCGGTTTTGGCCGGGTTGAGACGAAGCCTGTTACGACCCATCCAACCCCGCACGGCCTCCAGGCACCGGGTCATCACTTCGACGGCTTCGTTGGGGTGGCCCGGGGTGGAGATGTACAGCTGAGTATCATCAGCGTACTGATGGAACTCCACCCCAAAGCCACGGATGATCTCACCCAGCGGCTTTACATAAATGTTGAACAGCAGGGGCGAGAGCACCGACCCCTGAGGCACCCCACAAAGCAGGGGCCTTGGGGACAATCTCTGCCCCCCCGTCAACACAAATTGCGAGCGGTCGGAGAGGAAGGAGGAGAACCACCGCAACACGGTGCCTCCAACCCCCAACCCCTCCAACCGCTGCAATAAGATACTGTGGTCGACAGTATCAAAAGCCGCCGAGAGATCTAACAGGACCAGGACAGAGGAACAACCTCTGTCCCGAGCCCTCCAGAGATCATCAACCAACGCGACCAACGCCGTCTCCGTGCTGTGCCCGGGCCTGAAGCCCGATTGGAGGGGGTCAAGATAACTCGCTTCATCCAGGAACCGGGGGAGCTGACGGGCCACCCCACTCTCTACAACCTTCGCAACAAAGCGAAGGTTGGAGACAGGACGGTAATTTGATAACAATACTGGGTCCAGGGACGGTTTCTTGAGGAGGGGCCGCACCACCGCCTCCTTCAAGGCAGCGGGTAAAAGCCCCTCTCTCAAGGAAGCGTTTATAATACCCTGGAACCAGTCTCGTGTCACCTCCCAAGTGGCCAAGACCAGCCAGGAGGGGCACGGGTCCAACAAACAGGTGGTGGCATTCAGTCCCCCCAGCACCCTGTCCACGTCTTCTACAGTAACAGGGTCGAACTCAACCCAAATGGCCTCACCGATATCTACCCCCGCCCCCCCGCCCGGAGATGCCCAGTCGGAGTCCAGCTCGTCCCGAATCTGAGCGATTTTGTCCTGAATCTGAGCGATTTAGTGGGCTTTTGGTGATGGGGCTTTTTAGTGTGCCCATACTGTGGAATTTTCTTCCACCTGAGATGAGATTAGTTTTGTCCTTGTTGAGCTTCTGGTTGCCCTCAAGAGCTGGTTATGCCAGCAAGCCTGGGGAACCTAGGAGATGATTGAGGTGGCTTCATTGTTATTAACATCCTATTGTCTGTTATTTCCTTGTTTCATATTTTTTAGTTTTTAACATTTTTGTTATCATTAATAGTGATAATGGTTTTTATATATTTATTCATTATTGTTAACTTTGTTGCATACTACCCAGAGTTCCTTTGCTGGCTGTATAAACTGATAGGATAGGATAGTCACAGTGGTGCAGTGCAGTACTGCAGACTACTTCTGACTGCTGGCTGCCTGAAATTTGGCATTTCAAATCTCACCAGGCTCAAGCCTGACTTAGCCTTCCATCCTTCTGAGGTGGGTAAAATGAAGACCCAGATTGTTGGGGGCTATATGCTGGCTGTGTAAACCACTTAGAGAGGCTGTAAAGCAGTATATAAGTCTAAGTGCTATTGCGATAGGATAAGATAGGATAGGATAGGATGGGATGGGATGGGATGGGATTTATTTATTTATTTATTTATTTAATTAAACTTTTATACCGCTCCCTCTCCCAAAAAGGGACTCAGGCAGTGTACAACCTACTAAAAACATACAATAAATACCAAATAAATACAATTAAAATAAATTAAACCAAATTGATCCGGCTATCTATTCCAAGAATTCAGTTAAAAGTTAAAAGCTAATAAAACCCCAATTAAAATTAAGTTAAAACCAAAATACAGTTATTGGGCCAGGCCAGCCTGTTTAAAAAATAGGGTTTTCACTGCGCGCCGGAAGGTCAGAATATCCGTCATAGCCCGTATCTCCGGGGGGAGATCATTCCATAGGGAGGGGGCTCCCACAGAGAAAGCCCGAACCCTCGGGGCCATCAACCGACAACGGCCAGGCAGCGGTACCCCAAGGAGGGCAACCCTGTGGGAGCGTACTGGGTGGCGGGAGGTTGATGATGGCAGCAGGCGGTCCCGTAAGTACCCAGGTCCCAAGCCATGAAGCACTTTAAATACTGTCAGTACCACCTTGAATCGAATCTGGAAGGCCACAGGAAGCCAGTGCAGCCTGCGGAGAAGCGGTGTAATGTGGGAGCTCCGAGGAGCACCCACAATCACCCGCGCGGCTGCATTCTGGACTAACTGCAGCCTCCGGAGACTCTTCAAGGGGAGCCCCATGTAGAGAGCATTGCAATAATCCAGGCGGGAGATGACGAGGGCGGAAGTGACTGTGCGAAGTGCGCCCAGATCCAGAAAGAGCCGCAACTGGTAAATCAGACGAATCTGATAAAAAGCCCCCCTGGCGACGGCTGCAATGTGTTCTTCTAAAGACAGCCGTACGTCCAGGAGGACACCCAAGTTGTGCGCCCTTTCCACGGGGGTCAAGACCTCTCCCCCCACGGCCAGCGAAGGAACCAGCTGGCTGTATCTGGGCGCAGGAAACCACAGCCACTCGGTTTTGGTCGGGTTGAGACGAAGCCTGTTACGAACCCATCCAACTCTGCACGGCCTCCAGGCATCGGGACATCACTTCGACGGCTTCATTGGGGTGGCCCGGGGTGGAGATGTACAGCTGAGTGTCGTCAGCGTACTGATGGAACTCCACCCCGAAGCCACGGATGACCTCACCCAGCGGCTTTACATAAATGTTGAACAGCAGGGGCGAGAGCACCGACCCCTGAGGAACCCCACATCGTAGGGGCCTCGGGGCCGATCTCTGCCCCCCCGTCAACACAAATTGCGAGCGGTCGGAGAGGAAGGAGGTGAACCACAGCAACATGGTGCCCCCCACCCCCAACCCCTCCAACCGCTGCAATAGGATACTGTGGCCGACAGTATCAAAAGCCGCTGAGAGATCTAACAGGACCAGGACAGAGGAACAACCCCTGTCCCAGGCCCTCCAGAGGTCATCCACCAACGCGACCAACGCCGTCTCTGTGCTGTGCCCGGGCCTGAAGCTCGATTGGAGGGGGTCAAGATAACTCGCTTCATCCAGGTACTGCGGGAACTGACGTGCCACCACACTCTCGACAACCTTCGCAACAAAGCGAAGGTTGGAGACAGGACGATAGTTAGATAACAATGCTGGGTCCAGGGACGGTTTCTTGAGGAGGGGCCGCACCACCGCCTCTTTCAAGGCGGCGGGTAACAGCCCCTCTCTCAAGGAAGCGTTTATAATACCCTGGAACCAGCCTCGTGTCACCACCCGAGTGGCCAAGACCAGCCAGGAGGGGCACGGGTCCAGCAAACAGGTGGTGGCATTCAGTCCCCCAGTATCCTGTCCACGTCCTCCACAGTAACAGGATCGAACTCAACCCAATTGACTGCACCGATATCCATCCCCGCCCCCCGCCCGGAGATGCCCAGTCGGAGTCCAGCTCGTCCCGGATCTGAGCGATTTTGTCCTGCAGAAACCTAGAAAACTCCTCAGCCCGTCCCTGCAAGGGGTCCTCCCACGCTCCCACCTCCAGTAGGGAGCGGGTCACCCTAAACAGGGCGGCTGGGCGGTTTTCCGCGGACGCAATAAGGGTGGAGTGGTAAGATCTCCTCGCCATCCTTATCGCCACTAAATACGTCTTAATATAAGATCGTAATAGTGTTCGGTCGGACCCAGAACGGCTGGCCCTCCAACTGCTCTCTAGGCGTCTTTTCCGGCGCTTCATCTCCCTTAGCTCCTCAGAGAACCAGGGAGCCACTTGGGATCGGCACCGTGTCAGAGGCCGCAAGGGCACGACTCGGTCGAGGGCCCCAGCAGCCACCCTATCCCAGGTGGCGACCAAGCCCTCAACCGAGTCGTGTGTGTGAGCTTCGGGAAATGGCCCAAGCTCCGTCAGGAACCTATCAGGATCCATCAGGCGCCTGGGGCGGGACCATTTTAATGGTCCCGCCTCCCTGCGGTCAGGGGGTGCGGAACGGAAGTCGAGCTTCAGGAGCGAGTGATCCGACCATGACAGGGGTTCTACGACTATATCCCCCATACCCAGATCACTCTGCCACTGATCAGAGACGAAAACCAGATCCAAGGTATGACCTCCCACGTGAGTAGAGTCCCGAATTAACTTGGTCAGGCCCATGGCCGTCCTGGAAGCCATGAACTCTTGAGCAATCCCCGACGGTACCGCCAGCAGATGGCAGGTTGAAATCCCCCATGACTATAAGCCTGGGGGTCCCAAACCGCCACTCCAGCTATGACCTCAAGGAGCTCAAGCAGGGCTGCTGCCGCATAGCAGGGAGCCAGGTATGCGACCAGCAAGCCCACCTGAACCTTGGGACCGAACTTCACGAAAAGGAGCTCACACCCGGTCATCTGAGATACAGTGGCCTCCCTCGGACACAGATCCTCCTTAATAACTACCACAACCCCCCCTCCCCTCCCTGGGCCCTCGGCCGATGAAAGACCCGAAACCCGGCTGGGCACATCTCCCTCCTGGCCCAGCCAGGTTTCGGTAACTCCCACCAGGTCCGCACCCCCCTCACAAATCAAATCATGGATGAGAGGGGCTTTATTAACAACGGACCTGGCGTTACATAACATCAGCCTAAGGCCCAGGGCCCGATCGCTCAGACCCCCGGGGAACAGGAGATGACAAGGGGGTCAGAGCACGCCACAGCAAGCAAACAGCAAGGGCGCGCTCCCAGCACAGAATATGGCCCCCTATAACCGCAAAATCTGCCCCTCCCGCTCACCGTAACAATAGATTTAATTCCACCCTCCCCAGTGACCCCCCCCCCATCCTCAATACAGTCCTGTCCGGACTCTGACTCTCCCGGCCACGCCCAACCCCGGCCTGGACCCAGCCTCCGGCGAGTTGTCCCCCAACTCCCTCCCGGACCTTCCTAACCCCTTAAAACCTAGCTAAAAATTTCTTAAGACACCCCTCCCTCCCGCACTTCCTAAAACCCCACCATCTCTCCGGATCCCACAATCCGTCCTTGAGATGGGCCTCCGAGAGAGCAGAGGGCCATTTCTGAGATAGGGGGACATATCTCAGGGCCCAAGATCGTTTCTGGTTAAAATAGCGTCCCGGCCTGAGTCTCTGATGAAGATGATGGAAATGATGAAATGACCCCGACCAAGCTGAAAACTAGCCAGCGGGGCCCAAGTCCAGGTCAAGGCCGTTCAGCGCACCGCCGACTGGACGAAGAGGAGGAGAATAACTTCAACCGCGGCAGCGGCCCTCCAGTCCCAGCTCCGACCGCAGCAACAGTTCCGGTGGTCGTCCTCCAGCCACGCCACACACCACCGGGTCCAGCACCAGGCCCGCCGCCACACCACGGCCCCACAGCGATAACTCCAACGGCCGCCTGCGGTCACGCCATGGGCTACCGGGACCAACACCAGGCCCAGAACCACACCATGGCCCTGGAGGTTGACGATCTTCCAGCCGCCTCGGTTCTGCCCGCAGCGTCCATCCTCTAGCCACTCGAGCCGCGGCACGTACACCAGCTTCGGCTGGGGATGGGATGGGATGGGATGGGATGGGATGGGATGGGATGGGGTGGGGTGGGGTGGGGTGGGGTGGGGCGGGGCGGGGCGAAGCGGAGTGGGATGGGATGGGATGGGATAGGACTGGACAGGACAGGACAGGGAGTGGGGGGCAGGCAGACCAATGAAAGAGAAAGAGATAAAAACATCCTAATAAAAGCATCCCACATATGATGGCTGAATCCCCCCAGTGAATGATGAGCCCAGCATCTCCGACTATTGCTTTCAGCGATGAACTACTGCAATTGCTAGGGAATGTTTTGAAATATTGGAACCTTATTTTCTGCAATTTCTCTGGAATACAATGTTCCATCTTACAGATCTTAAGATCATATCCAGCTACATAATAAGATACCCAAAGCAAACTGTTTGGGAATGACTAACTCCTCAAGCACTATTTAATATGCTTATTATTGTAACTGTAAGTCAAATCGTTCTGCAAGAATTAGATGTGTTTTCCTTAATTATCAATTTTTTGGACAGATAATTTGTTTTTGTTTTTTTTAGTTCTGAGAGCATCTTCTTTCTTTCTGCTTCAGTTGAAGCTGAAACATTGTTTCCTGTTTACATTTACATTTCAAGAGTTTTCAGCAGAGACTCTTTTCCCTTTTTTTGTCAAGTACCTTGCTTGCAATCTTAAATGAACAAATGCTGAATGCTTCGAAATGGTTTGTTTAATATTTTGCTTCCATTTTAAGAAATATTTTCCACTCCAAAATTATTTTTCTACTATCATTGTTTCATAGGCTTTGGAGTTTTTTAAAACAGTTTTTTTTTTTATTGTGTTTATTGAACTTGAATTATTATTGAGAGCTGTGGAAGCTTCCTACACTTGTTTTGGTTTTTTGTGTCTATTATAAACTTCTACTTTACTCCTCATTGTCCCTGCTTCCTAATCTGGAAAAAAATTCCTGAAAGAAATTTCCTCATGTTGTGTAAATTTGAATGTAATTCAAGGAAACCAGCCAGGCTATAAAGCATGGAATATGACTGTGCAATTAAAAAATTGTCCACCATTACTTAGTCACTTAATAAATAAAATATTCTTTTTATAACACACTCAAAACTGTAGAAATGGTGGTAGACTTAAGGAGAAACCTTCCCATACTACCATCTCTTACAATACTAGACAACACCATATCAACAGTAGAGACCTTCAAATTTCTAGGATCTATCATATCACAAGACCTAAAATGGACACCTAACATCAAAAACATCATCAAAAAAGCACAACAAAGAATGTTCTTTCTGCGCCAACTCAGAAAGCTCAAACTGCCCAAGGAGCTACTGATACAGTTCTATAGAGGAATTATGAGTCTGTCATCTGTACCTCTATAACTGTCTGGTTTGGTTCTGCAACCCAACAAAACAGACACAGACTTCAGAGAGTAATTAGGACTGCAGAAAAAACAATTATTACTAACCTGCTTCAGTCGAGGACCTGTATACTGCACAATTCAAAAGAGGGCTGTGGAAATATTTACAGACCCCTCACATCCTGGACATAAACTGTTTCAACACCTACCCTCAAAACAATGCTTTAGAGCACTGCACACCAGAATAACTAGACACAAGGACATTTTTTTTCCAGAATGCCATCACTCTGCTAACAAATTTCCCCCAACACTGTCCAACTATTTACAAAGTCTGCATTACTATTACTATAATCTTTTCATCATTCCTATCACCCATCCCCTCCCGTTTGTGATTGTATGATTGCAACTTTGTCACTTGTATCCTTATGATTCATACTGACTGTTTCCTAATATGGTTTGATTGCTTATTGTACCCTATGACTATTATTAAATGTTGTACATTATGATTCTTGACTCTTGGCAAATGTATCTTTTCACTGAAAGCATATGCACCAAGACAAATTCTTTGTGTGTCCAATCACACTTGGCCAATAAACAATTCTATTCTATTCTATTTATTATTAAAGAGAAATGTATTTTTTAAAAGCATTACAGTCCACTCCAGAATAGTATGAAATCCCAGTGAAGGCATAAACAAACAAATTTCTGCAATGTGTGTTTTGATGTTGCTGAAGAAAAAATATGTTCCTTCAGATATTCTGGTCTGTGATGATATCTTAAATAAGCTTTCCCCTTATTTTTAAAATACAAATCTAGAGAGAATATAAATAGCAAACAGGATATCCGGCATCACATTTGAAGTCATTGGAAGGGGATCCCCTGTTACATTCCAGAAGTGGCATCTGCTGGGAATAGTTATCCCCTTTAGTGCCTGTCTTGGGTCTCTGAAGGACATGGCTCATAGTCAAAATGCCATCTATCAACTGGCACTACAAGAAAAGATCACTGCAGATGATAAGAGAAAGGCCCCAAGTTAGAATACATAAAATTGATAGAGACTAATTAAAGGCAGCTAGGTATTAAAGGTGTATATATGTTGATTAATTTAAAAATAAACATTCCGAGGACAATTGAAAGTCATGATGCCCTTAGAGATCTAGCTGGGGTTGAAGAGACCAGAAGCAGAATATGTCTGAGGCTTGCCATTACATACTTTCTCCCCAGTTTTCTCCATTCACAACAGAAAGATAGAAATCATACTAGGTATGGGAGGAAGCTTTAAGATGTTATCCTAAAAAAGGAGACATATGTCTATAGAGTAACATCCACTCTCCACTTTAGCTGTGAGGTTCTGAAGCTATACCCAGTAATCTAGCCCAAATACTGTATACCTTTATGCATTGGTGATCTGATCACAAAGTTATTGCTATTGTTTTCAGGAAGCTCCTGTTATCAGAAAACCAGGCTTTTTTTTAACAAGGATTGTTTGCTTCTAGTAAATGTTGGCAACATGACATCCACAAACATCAAGAATGTGGACTTCCAAGAAGCACCCCTATTCCCAATCCATTTTGCTTGTTACATGAGACCGCTTAAATTGCAGTTTTATAAAAACACTAGAATCCCTCAAAGGTTCATCCATATTTGATATTCCCAATGGAATTTCACTTTAGGAAACTTGTTGATACTACATCAGTTCTTGCTATAATCTCTTATAGTTTTTGCTGTTTCTTCTTGATATCCTGGTAGTAGTTTATATATCTAACCCCTAGTTTGCAAAATAAAGTTGATTATCTTTGTAGTTCACATGCTTCACCTTTCTCCATACACTTCAAGTGTTAATTTTCTTGAAACCAAGATATATACGTGCCATGTCCAGTAAGCTGTTTCTTGGAGGAATCATCTTAACCATTGGATGTTTCCATTGTTGAGAAGAAAATCATATCTTCAAATGTGTATATGACTGTGAACCATAAATTCCTAATAATTAATCAACAAAATTTCAGTTTTGCAGTTGCAACATATTGGTCCAATTCTGTTGGAATCTCTTTTAAATCCCTTTGAAATGGTAAAGCCAGTTGGTCAAAGGACAACTATGCTCCTTTTTTGTAGTACAGGAACAATTTTCAGAAATCTATGTTCTACATGTGCAATATACTTTCTGTTGTTCAGTTAGCTCTCAGTATATTCATACTCTCTAGCTGGAACTGAAATTCTATAGCCCATAAACTTTCACAGTGTGTATTTGACTTCTTAAGTTCTATGTTTGGAGTAGAATTGGTTTTATTGCTCTACTAGTCTGTTTCTGATAATTTGCTCACACACTAAATTGCCTCTTAGTAATTATTTCTGGCATTTATTATATAAAACTGCTATGTGTCTCAGGGAATGTTTGAATAACATGTCTTTAAGCAGTGTCAGGCATTATAATATGAATTTCTGAATGATACTTTGAGAAAGGCAGCTGTAATGTCTGAAGCATTACTACAGTAATTAATAGCACTTTCATTATTAAGTGTCTGAATTTCCATTGGAAATCCTTTCATGAATCCTGACAGAACTCATGCTGACTAAAATTTAGAAGAGCCCATACAGGAGCATATTCTTCAATCTTTTTATTCAAAAAACATTATGCATTTTTGCTCTACTCAGCTTATTTTACACTGGTTTCTGGTTTCTTTCCTAAGTGACAATTTTAAACTGTATAGCTAAAAAATTTTTAAAACAAATATTACATGTAAGCAGCTGAAAGTGAGAGAAAAGGATTGAGTGGAATAGAGAATAACTGGCATTTTAAGAATGTTTCAGAAATAGATTTTTTTGTAAAGATATTGAAATTTGAAGCTTTATATAGATTCAAATTCTTATTTTTCTAATTCACAAAATCTTGGATTGGAGATAAATTGATTTTGTGCCATTACGTCAGTGTTGACTCTTAGCAACCACATAGATAGATTTTCTCTGTCATGGATAAAACATAAGAAAATGTTTCTTGATAATATTTCCCTATATGTCAGGATTTAAATAACTCTTTTAGACACATTCGATTATTTGAGTATATTTAGTAGACATTTTGATATTCTACTGTCCATCTCTCTGCTTCAAAGTTATCCGTACTCTATGGGCAGTACAGCTTTGTACAGATGTTTTTGTCACTAGCTTATTTGGAAAGTTCCAGCGGACACTGTAATTTCTGCTACCAGAATTGTCTGCTATTTTCTCCTCCGTCATTTGTAAAGCTGATTTCTCAGCTTTATCACTATATATCTTCTGTACAATTTCACACCCCCTTCACTTCAATTACCATGTGTAGCTCTGGCACAGATGTCACCAGCTGAGGAGCAGACTGAATAACACCCACATGCCTGGTTAAGTTCTTCCTGTACAGGAAGAATTCATCTTCAAGTTTTAAATAGCTTTGGACCAAATGTATTTTCTCCTTTAATGGATAATGCAAGTGCTGAATTATTTGATTTTTTTTTTTAATTTGGTATTAGTAACAGATATATAATGGATTCTTTATTTAAAAAAAACATTGTCATAACAGAAAAAAACATTTTTCTTGTTCTAGCAAGATTTGTTCAATAAAGCACTGTGTCCATGGCAAAGTGATGGATTAGGCAGCCTAATTTACAGAATTAAGGGGAACTAAAGTAGTGATGTTTGGGAGGGAAAGGGAAATTTTAAAAAATCAAGATGGAGAGGGCCACACCGAAAACAGATCAGACCTGTTGGAAGAAATATCCATCTGGTTCAGTTCCAAGCTAAGAGAAAGACACTGGAAACATGGAGGCTGATTGGAAAGATTTTAATGATGAAGCAGAACCACATGAGTGGTTCTGGTGTAAGTGATCACATGGAGTTGAGAGTGAGAGGTATTTATATAAACATGTATTTTATTGGCTGTTGTCAGACTCCCATGGTACCATGTATAAATCCTAGGAGTTTGTCTGAGCTAAGCTTGGTTGAAGTCTGATGCAATTAAGAGACTTGTGTTCTGAAAGGGTGTTGAGCAATTCCTATTATGACTGAGGGCTAATCCTACCTTTGTTCAGACCTTGCTGCAGGAGATTGCTGCCTATGAATAGAGCTGTCCATCTCTTTATGTCTTAAGTGCTGACATCTGCTGTGGGCTAATAAGGAAGGTGGAGTGCTTTCCAAAACCATGTTTCTCCATTTATCATCCAGGGAAATATAATATTCTGCTTCTTAATATTTCTCAAAATATTTCATTCTTCTAGGAGAGGGATGGGTGCTAACTTTCTATATACCTTTGATTATACAATTATGGGTTCCAAATTGACTGCTCATAGCATGAGGAGTTCTCTCCCTAAATTTGTTTGGAATCTAACTTTGTGAATCTTAAGATTTTTATAATACATCATTCTGGGATGATTATGAACAAGGCAAGGCCTTGTTCAGTATGACATTCCTTGAGGCATTGTGTGCATGCTATTTGGTCTCAGCCTTTTCTTATAATTAGAGATATCCTGAATCACTCCTCATAAGACTGAATCTCCGGGTTCTGCAGTCCTTATGACCATTCTTTTTATACCTTCTAATCCAGATTCCAGTCTGAATCCTAGAAGGACAGCTTCCAATGGTCAGGACACTAATATTATATAAAGTTTTTTGAAAAGCCAAACAGGAACTTAGTCTCTTTTATACAATATGCATGAAATAGAATATTCACAGAGACTAGAATAAAACAAAGACATTGAGAGACTAAGAAATAAGATGAAAGGCCATGCTGTTACCTCTCAACAACAAAGCAACATTTTTGTAATTATATTACATTATTACTACAATGTATTAATATTTATTCTTTTATTAAGACTGCTCCAAATAAAATATGTAATAATTTTGACTCAGTAAATATCTTTTTTTAAAGTTTTGACTCTATATTATTGATCAAATAAAATAAAAGAAGAAATTATTCAATTTTTGCCTAAATAAAATGTCTTACAAATTGAGCCACATTTTATCTTTTTGAGAAATAAGCATTCATAGATTAGAAATAATCAACAAACACAAATGATTAACTTATCATAAAATACCAGATTTTTTTTCAGGGGCATTGTGAAATAAAGAATTGGTGGCACATAATTATCATTTTTTTTCTTATTTACACATTTAAATAGAAAAAGAAATTATCTTTTTGAACATTGTAAGACTAAGGTTCAAATAGAATTGGGTATAAATGATGAACAAGCAATTACTAAAATACATAAACTTTTATTGAAATTTGAAACATAAGAACAAGCGAAATAATGTATGATAAAATGGGCTAAAATTTTTGGTTTTAATGCACAGATAGAACAATGGGAAAATATGTGGTGGAAAGGATTGAAATGTATACTATGTTATAATTTTAAAGAGTTTTTATAAAATAATGAAATGGTATATATTCACAGAGAAATTGTCCAGAATATATATAGGCACTTCAAATTGATGTTGGAAATCTGAACACTATATTTCATTTCGTGGATATATATAAAAATCTAGAAAATTTTACATTCAAATACAGAGTATTTTAAAGAATAATATACAATTCAAATTTGCTTTTGGGATTGATGGACAAACAGTTGGAAAAGTCATGGAATTTTGTTTTTATACTGTTGTAAGTTTATTGTATGCACAAAGATGGAAGGTTTCGGCACTACACACAATAGAGTAATTGTTGGTAATGATGGCTAAACTGACTTATTTGATCAGACAAAAGCTATGGTAATATCTATATTTTATTTATTTATTTTTTATTTATTTATTTATTTTGTCAAACAATTATTAGATAACAGGTATAAGTATAAACATGGTTATAAATACATGAAATGGATACAAATAAGAAAAATGAAACAATAGGACAGGGACGGTAGACACGTTTTGGTGCGCTTATGCATGCCCCCTACAAACCTCTTAGGAAAAGGGTGAGGTCAATAGTAGATAGTCTAATGTTGAAGATTTTGGGGTTTGGAGAAGAAACCACAGAGTCAGGTAGAGTATTCCAGATATTGACTACCTGTTGCTGAAGTCGTATTTCCTGCAATCAAGTTTGGTGCAGTTTATCTTTAGTTTATATCTATTTTGTGCTCTTGTATTGTTTTGGTTAAAGCTGAAGTATTCATTGATAGGTAGGACATTGCAATATATAATTTTATGTACTGAACCGAAGACGACATAGTTCTAGGTTGTCTAGGTCTAAAATTTCAAGTCGGGTTTCATAAGGTATTCAGCGACGAGTAGAGGAGCGGAGGACTCTTCTCGTAAAATATTTCTGGACTTTCTCAATTATATTAATATCAGATATGTAATGCAGGTTCCATACTGATGATCTGTATTCAAGTATTGGTCTAGCAAATGTTTTATATGCTCTAGTTAGTAAAGTGATATTACTGGAGAAAAACCTATGCAGAATTAGGTTAACAACTCTTAATGACTTTTTGGCTATATAGTTACAGTGGGGTCTAGCGCTATGATCATTTGAAATGAATACTCCAAGGTCCTTGACAAAGTTTGTGTCATCAACAAGGTCTTGACTATTCAGCTTGTATTTTATTTTTTTATTTTTTGCCAATATGCAAGACAGAGCATTTACTTGTTGAGATCTGAAGTTGCCATTTGTTTGACCATTCTGACACATAGTCGAGGTCTTTTTGAAGGCTAGCAGCATTGTCAGTGGTGTTGAATAGCTTTACATCATCAGCGAAAAGAACACAGTTCCTCTTAATATAATCACAGAGATCATTAATATAGAGTATGAAGAGAGTTGGTCCTAGAACACTGCCTTGGAGGACACCACTGTTGACAGGTACAGGATTTTATAGGACACTCCCAATTTTGACCATTTGTTGCCTGTTTGACAGGAATGCTTCTATCCAGTTATGCAGGTATCCAGAGATACCATAAGACCTTAGTTTTAGGAGTAGTTTGCCGTGTACCACTGAATCAAAGGCTTTACAGAAGTCTATTAAATTGCATCAATTGCTTTGCCCTGATCAAGTTGTGTAGTCCATATGTTTTTACAGTGCAAGAGTTGCAGATTACAGGACAGTTTCCTTCTGAAGCCAAACTGTTTGTTAGAGAGTAGGTTGTTTGTCTCTAAGTGGAGGATAATGGATTGGTTAATAATTTATTCCATGACTTTACAGGTGATGCAGCATAAAGAGATTGGTCTGTAATTTTCAACTAGGCTGGGGTCTCCCTTTTTGAAGATGGGAAGACTGTGGCTAGTGACCATAGATTTGGTAAGGAACTGGTCCTAAAAGATTTTTCAAAGATTATGCTTAGAGGTTCAGCTATGGCAGTGAATAGCTTTTTTAAGAAGTAGACACAAACTCCATCCAGTCCAATAGATAAAGATGGTTTTAGATTGCGTAGTGCTTTTTCAACATTGTCTTTGTAAAATTGATATGTATTAGATCATTGTAGTTGTCTATGGTTCGACTAGGAAATACTGGGCATGATCCATTGCTGTTTACTAATACTGAGCCAAAGAATGTGTTAAATAGGTTGGCTTTAAAGGTGTCATCATTGCAGTCTTTACCATTTGGTTCTTTTAGGGGTGGGATGTACCTTGAGTCTTTTAGTTTGCTGTTTACAAAATTGAAGAAAGTGTGGGTGGAATTGGTGCATAGAAGGTTTTCCTTTTGTTTAGTGTGACAGTTGGTACACTCAGTCTTTATCTGGTAGCATAAATTTTTGTATTGGCTTTTAAAGTTGGCAATGTGATCAGATTTGTTTTTCTGACAAAGGGATTTCTTTTTGGATTGGAGCTTCCTTATTGTTATGGGTAATTTGTTTTTTCTGGTTTTGGGAGTTGTTATTGGTACATATAGTTTGATGACTCTTTTGACTTCAAGTAAAAATATGTTATAATGGTCTTCAACTGTATTGCATCCAGTCAATAGAATTTGCCAATCAAGAGATGAGAGATCTTTGTCTATAAAATCATAGTTGCCTTTTTTGAAGTTATAATTGGGGATCCTGTTGTTATGGTGATTATTGTGAGAACATACGTTGAAACAAAAGTCAATCATGCTGTGATCACTGTTGGAAAAGGGTTCATTAATTTGTATTCCGTAAATTGAATTCAAACTGTTGCAGAAGATGAGATCGAGGCAGTCGTTAAGTCTAGTATTGTTGGTTATTAGTTGTTCCAGTCCTAGTGTGGTAACCGCATTGTGCAGGGCTGTATGAATGGATTCAGATGTACATTCATTTAGTGTCCAATTTATAAGAGGTAAGTTAAGGTCACCAAGAAAAATGAGAGGAGGCAGCCCATGTCAGTAAAGAAGTTAATTTGTTTGCATGAATTATATCATAGTCAGGGGCAGGATAGCAAAGTAAGAAGCGGATTGAGAAGTTTAAGGACAGTTTACAGATGATGGTCTCAGGAAGAGCAAGCTCTTGTATAATTTGGAACTTTTTTAGGTTTAGAGATATTTTAAAGTATATAGGAATTCCACCACCTCTACGGATTTCGCGATCTGACCAAAAAACTTGATATTCTTTTGTAGTGGTAATGGAGTCTGGAAAAGATGCATTTAATCATGTTTCACAGACAAATATAATATCAAATGTGGCTGTGCTTAGAAGGATGAGGAATTCATGCATTTTATTTGTAAGGCTTCTTGCATTAAGTAATTTGCATTTAAAATATGAAATAGTGGGTCTGGAGGAAGTAAGGGGCGTGCATCCCTAATGTTAGATGTTTGGGTGATGGATATTGTTGATGTGGGTTGAGGTTCTTGCTTTTGATACAGTCAGCATGGAAATCAATGTATAGATTTATATTACCTAATTCATGTAATCTTTTGAGCTCAGAACGTAGGTCCCGGGATCGTACATGTTGCTGTAAGGTTAGATCAGGACGAGAACGAAGGTTCTTATGGTTGTTGTTGCTCTTTGCGAGTGAATTTATTGAGAAAATGAATTTGCATTCATTTGCTTGTTTCGTTTTTGCAAACAACCCTGCAGAGGCGTCTTTGTTTTTAAACTCAGGACCAACATGGGAAATATCAAGTATTTCTTCAGGGGAGATGGTTGATGCTTGATTTTCTCTGATAATGTTTCAAGCGTTAGAGATGTCATCATTGTCATTGATTTCTAGACCAAATAAGATGGCATTTGGTAGCTTCCGTTCACGCTCAACAGCTTCTTTGATGAGGATGGGGATATCAATATTTGTAGGATTTGTTGTTTTTTGTGGATTGGGTTTTGGTTGCAGTTGTTGAGTAGAGATATGGTCTGTAGATGTTTGATATTCGTTTTTTAGTGCTGTCTCTTCTTTTTCAAGGTTTGCCAATCTAGTTTGTATAGCATCCAGGGATGCTACAATGGTTTCAAGGGATGTTATACATGTTTCAGTGGTATCAACTCTTTCAAACAGGGTAATGTATTTTTCTAGTTTGGGTCTGCATGGTGGACAGAAATATGGAAAAGCATTGGCGGATGTTTTTAGCAATAGAGCCATTTGCTTGGGTAATCCTAAGCAATTATGGTGAGTGTAATTGTTACAAAGAGAACGTTTGATATAATCTTCATTCTCCTTTAAAGATTCCTTACAAATAAGGCAAGAGCAAGAGTCTTGTGGCTCTTTAGTAGAGGTTTCTTTCTTTTTAGGTTGAGGTTTGACATTGGATTGTTTTCCTGGCATGGTGGGTTTGTTAAGATGGTTTGTTGATTATGTTGTTCAATCAAACAAGTATTATGGTAATCAATAAAGTAATATCATGCCAAACAGTCTATTATACTAATCACACTAGTCAATTAATTTAACTAATCAATAATCACCCTAATAATTAATTTATTGCTGACACCCTTTGGGATTTTTGCATAAACAGAAATGAATGAACTTACAATTTATAATTTTGATGATTTTTTTAGACAAGATAGATTATAAAAAGAAGAGCGTTTATAACCATAGAGTAAGAGGTGAATTTATATTTGTACTTATAACTGATATAAAGATGATCAGAAGCTACTTCTTTGTATCTTTTTTCTTTCAGTTTTACTTTTTCCCTTTTAGTTTTCATTTTATTTTTTCCTTTTTCTTTCTTTTCTTATATTGATTTCTGTTAGTTTTAATCCTTGAAAAATTTATACACACTCACACTCTCTCTCTCACACACACAGACATATATTCAATTTAGTTTTATAAAAAGTCATCCACTATTTGATAATATTAGATTAGTTGATATCCTGAATAAATTCAAAGTAATTGAAATCAATAGGAATGATTTTATTGGAAGTAGAAATGATGCAGAGGAAAATTTTAATGCAAGGTTTGCTTAAATATATAGGTTTGTTCTAGTTTTCGTCAGTGGCTCAATATAGTATATTCTACTTCCTTCTCTAGGTTTATTAAAAATTGAATTATCTAATAAGAATTTTCATGAATCTAATTAAGTACATATTTTATTTCCTCTTTTTTATATTCAGTCCATTGTCTAACTTAGAGAAATAGTGGGAATTTAGCATATAACAATGGCTGGAGTCAAAATGCAAACTGTTATTACATTCTGATTATACAGTATGTATTATTCATAATTATGTATTTTCTATACCAGAATTTATTGATATTTGCAACATCTTGGTAGTTTATCAGATAATTCCTTTAAATTGAGTAAATCCCTGCAGGCCCCAATGCTTCTGTAGAAACATGCAATTATTGGGATCTTAATTGTTCCTTGGATTCTTTCAAATACTTGAGAATAGTTAGATGAAGGATAGATACTCATTTGTGATTATATCATTTTTAAAAATCCCAGTTCAGAATTAATATAAGTAATAAAAATTAAAATTTTTACTCAATTTATGAAAAATTTTTACTCAATTTATGAAAATATAAGTAGTAAAAATTAAAATTTTTACTCAATTTATGAAAATGCATATTATTTCAAGGCCAGTATATCTGTTTAGAAATGCTCCTATGCAAAAATCCCTGACCTCCTGACCATGAAGAGGGCTGCAGATAAAGAGTTATTGTGCTCTCTCTTTAGTTCCTACTTTCCTCTATGTTTTTGGGTTGCTAAACTAGCAATTTTCCTCTTGTTCCCTACACTTGCACATATCTTTTTGATCAGTATCAAAAAGAGCACTATCTTTTTTGTTATCCCTAGTACAATGTAATTTTCCCTAAGTGCTAGTCTTTTGTATCTCAGTTCTTGCAAATATACTTTCTTTCCACTAAAGTTACAAACCTTGTTTTATATCTTTACATCACTTAAGTCTTAATTTATTTTTATTGTATTTGTGGTTATCATATAATGAATTGAGTTTAACTTGTCTGATTTTCAGTTTTAGCACTAGTTGTATGTGTTTAATTAAATTCCTTCATGGAAGCCATTGATAAAATATTTTTTTAAAAAAAATATGCATATAAGGAGAAGGTTGTGTGTCCACTATAATATTATGGCAGAGGCTTATTTACATTTTGACCCATATTTCTGTTGCACATAAGGGACATTTAGAAGGTGTTAGAATGGAAATATTTATATCACCAACTTATATTTGGGGACAGTCCTGATCTAAAAACTGTTCTAAAAAAGTTTGGGAGCCTTTTGAAGTCATTAGTAATTAAGGGTAATAATTCTTTACATTAGTTTATTCTAAATATTTTTTTTCAAACTATATGGATTGTGGCTAAAAGAATTGGAATTACTGAAATTGCAAAATGGAAACATATTATTGATATTACACAATTTAGCCCAGATGCATTAGCAGCACCTAAATCTTTTAAATTAATATTGGTACTGAAATGTGCCTTAGATTATTCCAAGTCTACGGTATTTTGCAATAAACAATTAAAAGGATTTACAGCAGTGAATTGTAGTTATTTGGAAGATCTCAGGAATAGAGTTGAAGTATTAACAGTATTAATAAATCACTGATTTATTCAGTAACATTAATTATATTCCTTGTGAAAAAAAAATCATTTTCACATGTATTAATATCACAAACAATATTTAAAATGTTTTAAAAGAGCTGGCTATTAATTGTACTGTGTTTGCAATACAAAATAGAAATTTGGTCATATGATATGATTTCTTCCTATTATTATCCCATTTTGTGTGGATAGTCATATGCTTCTTGATACAGCTATATAAATATTTGTTAACATTCATGTTCCTTGCAAATCATGTTATCCAGAGGTGATATTCAACAGATTCTGACCAGTTCTGGAGGACCTGTAGCGGAAATTTTGAGTAGTTCAGAGAACCGGCAAATACCACCTCTGACTGGAGATTTTACACTATCCTTCCCCTGCCATGCCCACCAAGCCATGCCCACAGAACCGGTAGTAAAAAAATTTGAATCCTACCACTGATATTATCCCATGGTGACACCATATATTGTGCAATTCTTAAAAAACTGAATTTTTTACTTATTAACAACAATATGCAGTTTAGCATTTGATAATAGATAACTTTGACATATTAAATAACTTTGAATACAAAAAGTTTAGATTACTTGAAACAAGTGCCTCCAGTTTGCATTAGTGACGCTCAGTTGCATATTTAGTGCAGTTGCATGAGTCCTGACATTGGTGTTACCAAAAGAATGCTGCCAAGCTACTTTTTTGTCACAATGATGTATAGCATTGAGTAATGTTAGCTATCTGACCTTGCTTACACCTGTTCTGCATTTTGCTTACCCCTCTGTGGGGTTTTCAGCATTGAAAAGGGAAAAGAATTTTGGTTGTGTAATTTTATACTCTATATAACAGAGAAATCCCCAGAGTTCTTTTAGCATTATTTATACTGCTGTCCTCATGTAAGGTATCTGGCCATTAGCAAACAAGATTATTACATTTTGGCATAAAATAAAACATGAATGCATGAAATCTTATGCAATCAGCCTGCAAATTAAAATAAAACAAATTGTGTTTTGTTTACAATGGAATTATGTTTCCTTTATAAGAACAGCCCTACATTTGAAGCTTTCTAGTTATCTATACTGCCCCAAACACAGGGAAGAACAAACTAAAACCCAAAGTTTGTATGGAAATTACACACCTTTTAGCCCTGGATATCCTAGAGAGACTATATAGCATAGTAGTTTAGGTGTCAGGTTAGGATGGGGAGATCAATCAACTCTCAGCCATGAAAACTCAATAGATGATTTTAGAACAATTACTCACCTTGACCTAAATAAGAAGTGTGATATACATATCCTAGTAAATACAAATTCTAGTAATTGCAACTGCTGCACAATTTTCTAATTTTTTTTTTTTAGGAAACACCCTAAAAATTAAATGTAAGCCTTCCTTAAAATAGGTTTAACATATTTTTAAATACAACCTAATTATTGAAATGGAGAAAAATTTAGGTCTGGGCACAGTGTATTAGATCCTTTGCTTTTGGGGGGAACCTTTATGAATTTAATGACTTTTAGGCATCAAAAGTTATTCATTCCTGTCTTAACACCATTTTCCACTATTTTCTAAACTGGCAAAAAATTCAGGCAAATAAGATAGGAGGGAAGTAACAACTAAATTTTCCTGTCCTGCTTATCTAGGCTATACTGTATATCAATTTTGAAATATAGAAATGAGAAAAGAAATATCACAAAAAAGAAAAGGTTACAATACACACAGCAACACTATACTATATAAGTCCCGTTAAGTGCAGTTATTTTTTATTGATTATGTACCATCAAATCAGTATCAACTATTACAGGCCACATCGATAGACCTTTTCCAGGATGATTTGTTCCCAAACCTTGCCTATGTACTAATTATTGCTGTAATTAAGCCTGTTCACCTTTCTACTGGTCTTTTCCTTCTTCTTTCACCCTGCTCAGAATTATAAACTTTTCAGGAGAGTTGGGTCTTTATATAATGTCCAAAATAGGATAATTTTAATCTGGAAATGTTTGCATCAAGCAAGAACTTTAATTGATTCCTTTGTTTGTGTTCTTGTATTCATGGTATTTTCAGGAGCTTTCTTTATATAGAATCTTTATTTCTTTCTGCTGCTTGCCATACTTCTGTCAATATTCTTATCAATTTCCTTAGCATTCAAACTTGGCAATAACTAGAATGCTGATCTAACTTCATCTTCTATTCTTGTAATAGGGAATATTTTCAAAGGTATCTTTCTTTGACCTTCTTTAATCTGTCACCCTCTGTGCATTTGTGTCCTTTAGCATAGCAATTTGAGGTTGCGATATCCTGGAAATTGTCTGCATTATACTCAGGTATTGTCTGCTATGTCTGACTATGAAACTTATTTTTTTTATTTCACATCTCTTTTGTGCAATTTTGTTTATTTTTCTTGACTGTTATCATCTTCAGTGTCTATATAAATGTCATTGTAATAATGCTTCTTGTCTCTTCCAATGTCTTTCTGAAATTCTTTGCTAATTTCCTTCCTAAGGTTTTTTTTTTTGCCTTTCTTAAATTTTACTTCTCTTAATTTCTTGGCAATTTTTACCATTTGATCTGATATCTAGTCTGCTTATTTCTGTTTTGTTAGTTTTTGGCAATCTTTTTTCATATTCTTCCTTAACAATTTCTTCATTTAATTCCACAGTTCCTCTGATTCACCATATCAAGATTTAAGATGCAATCAATGAAATGATTCAAAGTTATTTCTGATGTTCTTCTTGAAAGGGGTGGACATATGGTCAGGAATATATTATGAAAACTGATTGGCTTTGTTCTTCTGTTTTAGTTTAACTTGGAACTTGAACATGATAAATTCATGACATTTTTCACAGCTACAGGCAATTGAGATCTTCCCTGCCTTATACCACAATATAATCAATTTGTCACTCTATATTCTGGTGATGTCCATATATATTAGTACCATTTTGGTTATTTGAAAGCCATGAATAAATCACTGGACTGGCAAAAAGTGATAACTTACTCTACTGCTTTATTTCTGTTTCCTAGATCATTGTATATATTTATTTTCATGGCTTGCCATCTTGTCAGAGCAACTCTGGGTTTAGCACCACATAAATACAGCATACAAAATACACATAAAAAACAACATCCAATCCAATTATATTTCTTCCTTACTGTTCCCAAATTTGGCATTGCATTTATCAAGCACAAAAGCAGATCTTTCATTCATGTTCTCTTGATTTCTTGAACTTGACCATAAAATTCATCACTCCCCTCTCCACGTCTTCTGCATCAGTAATTGGAGCATAAACTAAAATAATTATCATTTCAAAGACTTGTCTTGGAAATGCAACAGATAATATTTGGAAACTGACTGCATTATACTAAAGTACTGTCTATTATATCCCTCATGGCTATGAAAGCAACATCATTGTTTCTTAACTTTTCGTGTCCTGAGTAGTAAACAGTATAATCTGCTGACTGAAAGTATCCAATTCCAGTCTGTTTTGGTTCACCGATATCTATGATAGAGAACTGTAGTTGATTCATTCCATCTTTCATTATGCTGAGCTTTCCCATGTTTTCATATTTCTTGTTTGCAACTTTGTATTTTCTTTTCCTGCATGACAAAGTGACCAATTAAATAATGACTTTAATCCAACCATGCTATAAAATTCATTTATACTAGAAAATAACCTCAACTTTTCTTCATATTCTAGCATATTGAATGCAAGTGATCATCTGCCTCTAGTATCTTCCAATATTGCTGATAGTTGTTATAGTGTCTTCTTGCTTTAACTGGCTAGCTGATCATCATATTTTGGGGGATCCTGCTGGAGTTATATACTTTTCATATATGTTTATTCCTCCCAGGAACATCCCTTTGCCACAATTATGTAACTTGATGCAGTAAGTGTAATAAAATTAACCCAAATAAACGGCATAAGATTTCAGTCTCAGTTGTGATCATGCTGAGGATGGACTAATAAATATGAAGAAGATCAGCAAGCTACTATCACTTAATTATAAATAAGTTTACAATTTAAGATTGAATTGAAACAAATTTAGCTTTGGTTGCATCTTTGTTTTTAGAAATGCAGCCAAGTATGACCATCTGTAAAAAGATGGCTTAGGTTTTTAACTAATGCTCAAGAGGTATTATTTTTGAATGTGCTAAATTATGCCCACTCAGTCTTCTTGGTGATCATATCTCTTTCAATCTCTTAGACATTAGGGTAGCATATTCTTTTCAATTTTCCAGTACCATTTAAGGATTTTCCTGTCTTCATTTTATTACATTAATATTTTAAAAATGTTTTTTTTTAAGGGATTGGATTATTTCCCCAATTTTAAGCCAGTGTTTTGTTTTCTGATTTAAAGCAGCTCTTTGGGACTTAGGCAGGGATTTTTCATATAATTTTATTGCCTCATTTGTACTGGAGAAGCCAGTGATTGAACCTAGAATTGTCTGAAAGCGAAATGTGTGTTTATAGTGCTAAGAAACTATAATTCTGGGACTTCGACAGTCTGTGACTGACTCAAAGGTAGCCTATGAGCTTCATGACTAATCAGGGACTAAAATTAGTTTTCTAATGGTCCTTATCCAATCCTCTTTTATTATCCCATTAGCGTTTGGCTATTTGGCTATCTCTAGAATAATCTGGACACATAATAGACTTTCCTGATTTTTGTAAAAAAATATTTGTCTCAGCACAACTTCCTTTCTTGCAACATCACCCACATGTCATTGCTTTGTTGCCAAACATTTCCAATTGCTAAGTAATGTTCCTAATGCCAAGTTAAACAACCAAAATGTATGTACTGTTTCTTCTGCTCAGGATATAAAATGATTATATAGTACAACTGGCTGTTTATTCTATCTCTTTCACTTCCTGTGTTTTTGTCCTTTAGTCATGCCAGGTTCATCAAGAAGAGTGGGAGAAGAGTTCACCTTCATTTAAAAACCAATTTACAAATTAATAGCAACAACAAAAACATTCCAAGTGAAAATTTGTTTTTTAATCCTTACTTAGTGAAGATAGAGACAAATAAAAATAACAGGGCATATTGATAGTTTTCAAAGTTCAGGAGGAATTAATGACAATATATTGAATACTGGATGCACAATTTAAAATTTGGATAGTCTATCATAGGGGTGTCCAACCTTGGCAACTTTAAGACTTGTGGACTTCAACTCCCAAAGTTCCTCAGCCAGCATAGCTTTGGGAGTTGAAGTCCACAAGTCTTAAAGTTGCCAAGGTTGGAACCCCCTGGTCTACCAGGTTATGCTTGCACTACCTCTAAATATAACCTTGAAAAGCAGCTCAATCAAAACAGAAATGAAGGTGTAATCAAATTAGAATGGTGTAGGGCTGTGTGTTCAGATAGTGACCACCATAGACAGGTTAACAACTATGTAAGGTGTCTTCTTTGAAATGGTGACCATTCTTTTCACCCATTTTCTCTATGTTTGTTTCGATTGATTTGCAAATTAATTTGCAGGTGGTCCTCAACTTACAATAGTTCATTTACTGACCATTCAAAGTTACAATGGCACTGAAAAAAAGTGACTTAAGACCATTTTTCACACTTACAACTATTGAAGCATCTCCATGGCTATGTGATCAAAATGTAAATGCTTGGCAACTGAGGCATGTTTATGATGATTGCAATGTCCTGGGGTCACATGGATTAATTTTTGTGACCTTCTAACAAGCAAAGTCAATGGGAAAGCCAGATTCACTCAATAACCATATTACTAACTGAACAACTGCAGGGATTCACTTAAGAACTATGGCAAGAAAGGTCATAAACTTACTTAACAAATGTTTCACTTAACAACAGAAGCATTGGTCTCAATTGTGGTCACAAGTTGATAGAAACAGGACTTGACCAAATTGTTTCCTTCCTTTGTCCTGAGTAACAAAAATGCAAACCATCCAAGTAGACCTGGATGATGAACATATACTTACATTTAAGATGACTTACTTCTCCAGCTGTCTAATTTTTGTCTGTCTGAAACTTGCTTTCATTGTTAGGTTACAAGTCTTTTCAGTCAGTTCATAGAAATTCAAGAATCCTCCTATGAATACATTTCTTCTTCTTAACAAGTAGTTTATTCTTGACAGCTTACTCCTCCATTTGCTTCATATGAAGTCACGCTGCTGCCTGTACAGCTAAACTGTTGAACTGTAGCAAGCCTATTAATACAGGGAATAAAGAGGGGAAGAGGACAGAATTTTTATTTTTATCTTAATTTTAAGATAAAAAATTAATCTTAATTTTTACAGGTGGCATTCAATTCAAATATACTAGGGATGGGGAATGATGGGCCCTTTATGCTGGGTCAGGAATTCTGGATGTTGGTCCATAGATCATAAAAGGGCCATCTTTCCCCCACCTCAAAATATACTAATCCCATTCAAACATACTATTGTGCATTACACAGATATGAGATCTTTCAGGAGCTCAACCACTTGTCCTGTTTCTTTATAAGTATCTCAAGACTAAATAAACTTTATTTATGCATTTATACAAACTGAATAGCCTAGAAAAGTTAGAACTAAGCTTAGAAAGGGAACATAGATTTTTTTTATTTTATTTATTTTGTCACACAATTATTATATAACAGGTGTAAGTATAAACAAGGTTATAAATACATGAAATGGATACGAATAAGAAAAACGAAACAATAGGACAGGAACGGTAGGCACATTTTGGTGGGCTTATGCACACCCCCTCTTAGAAAAGGGGTGAGGTCAATAGTAGACAGTCTAATGTTGAAGATTTTGGGGTTTGGGGAAGAAACCACAGAGTCAGGTAGAGTATTCCAGACATTGACTACTCTGTTGCTAAAGTCGTATTTCCTGCAATCAAATTTGGTGCGGTTTATCTTTAGTTTATATCTATTTTGTGCTCTTGTATTATTTTGGTTAAAGCTGAAGTATTCATTGATAGGTAGGACATTGCAATATATAATTTTATGTACTATACTTAGATCAAACCGAAGGCAGCATAGTTCTAGGTTGTCTAGGTCTAAAATTTCAAGTCTAATGGCATAAGGTATTCTTCTATGAGTAGAGGAGTGGAGGACTCTTCTCGTAAAATATTTCTGTACTTTCTCAATTGTATTAATATCAGATATGTAATGTGGATTCCAGACTGATGAGCTGTATTCAAGTATTTGTCTAGCAAATGTTTTATATGTTCTAGTTAGTAGAGTGATATTACCGGAGAAAAAGCTGTGCAGAATTAGGTTAACAACTCTTAATGACTTTTTGGCTATGTAGTTACATTGGGCTCTAGCACTTAGATCATTTCAGATGAGTATTCCAAGGTCCTTGATAAAGTTTATGTCATCAACAAGATCTTGACTATTCAGCTTGTATTTTATTTTATTTTTTATTTTTTTTGCCAATATGCAAGACAGAGCATTTACTTGTTAAGATCTGAAGTTGCCATTTGTTTGACCATTCTGACACATAGTTGGGGACTTTTTGAAGGCTAGCAGCATTGTCAGTGGTGTTGAATAGCTTTACATCATCAGCAAAAAGAATGCAGTTGCTCTTAATATAATCACAGAGGTCGTTAATACAGAGTATGAAGGGAGTTGGTCCTAGAACACTGCCTTGGAGGACACCACTGTTGACAGGTACAGGATTTTATAGGACACTCCCAATTTTGACCATTTTTTGCCTGTTTTACAGGAATGCTTCTATCCAGTTATGCAGGTATCCAGAGATACCATAAGACCTTAATTTTAGGAGTAGTTTGTCATGTACCACTGAATCAAAGGCTTTACAGAAGTCTATTAAATTTCATCAATTGCTTTGCTCTGATCAAGTTGTGTAGTCCATATGTTTTTACAGTGCAAGAGTTGCAGATTACAGGACAGTTTCCTTCTGAAGCCAAACTGTTTGTTAGAGAGTAGGTTGTTTGTCTCTAAATGAAGGATAATGGATTGGTTAATAATTTATTCCATGACTTTACAGGTGACGCAGCATAAAGAGATTGGTCTGTAATTTTCAACTAGGCTGAGGTCTCCCTTTTTGAAGATGGAAATGACTGTGGCTAGTGACTATAGATTTGGCAAGGAGCTGGTCCTGAAAGATTTTTCAAAGATTATGCTTAGAGGTTCAGCTATGGCAGTGGCTAGCTTTTTTAAGAAGTAGGCACAAACTCCATCCAGTCCAATAGATAAAGATGGTTTTAGATTGCGTAGTGCTTTTTCAATATTGTCTTCTGTAAAATTGATATGTATTAGATCATTGTAGTTGTCTGTGGTTCGACTAGGAAATATTGGGCATGATCCATTACTGTTTACAAATACTGAGCCAAAGAATATGTTAAAGAGGTTGGCTTTAATGGCATCATCGTTTCAATCTTTATCATTTAGTTCTTTTAAGGGTAGGATGTACCTTGAGTCTTTTAGTTTGTTGTTTACAAAATTGAAGAAAGTGTGGGTGGAATTGGTGCATAGAAGGTTTTCCTTTTGTTTAGTGTGATAATTGGTACATTCAATCTTTATCTGGTGGCATAAATTTTTGTATTGGCTTTTAAAGTTGGCAACGTGACCAGATTTGTTTTTCCTTATTACCACGTAAGTCCACACAGAGACCAAAATAAAATAACTACTTCTTTTTCAAGCTTAATTCCAGAACATGCCCAGTATATAAGAGCGATTGACAGATCACTCATACTGTCTATTATCTTTACCCATTAATCAATGCATTCTTAAGCCATCTTAGTTCCTATTGATCCCAAATGTTTCAG
Organism: Bungarus multicinctus; assembly: GCA_023653725.1. Taxonomy (NCBI): domain Eukaryota; kingdom Metazoa; phylum Chordata; class Lepidosauria; order Squamata; family Elapidae; genus Bungarus; species Bungarus multicinctus. Next base: position 44,840,479 of record CM042848.1, read on the forward strand.
ATTCAGAATATCCTTCAGAAACTCAGGTTCCCACTTGCACTTAAACATGGAGCAAACATGGCCTGGCAATATTCTTTTTTTCCTACCATGTCTCAATAACATTGCCTTCACTTTATTCTCAGCTCATGAGTGAGGTTGGATTAACTTGTATTTAGACTTTGGGGAGTTAATTGTCACATATAAATGGTATTTTCATAGCCATATGAGAAGCTTTTGTTTCTCATACCAATTATCTGATTTAAGCTGAGGAATGCCTTACTATTTTTTATATTGTATTAATTTAGGATATAATTCACTGCTACCTCTCAATCTAAAACTTTCTTAAACCTTTCCTAGGCATGTTTTTGGTGTGTGGGTCACTTCTGCTTCTTTGATGCATATGAATCAGCAAATATTTGCGTACTTTCAACTGAACTATGTCAAATTCCAAGCTGAGAAAATGAAATCAGAGCTCAGCTTAGTTATATGATTTTAGTATAGGCTCTAGCTTATTTTTAATTCATAGAGACAGCTATATTGGTCTAAACTTTTGTGTAGAGTTAATAGAAGTTCTGGGTAATTATAAAATGCACTATCACTTCTTGAGCAATGTAAATTAAAAAGAAAATGTTATACAATCGCAGGCACATTTACCAGACTTTGCAATGATACTTTAGCCTTGAATAGTCACAATAGGAGAGATTACATATTGGCTGGTAAAATTCAGGGATTTTTTTTTTCAAAATTGACATAAAAATCTCCAGTTATTAAAAGGCTATTCCACATGTTACCTAATCAAGGTGTACATTGCCTGCTTGCTAATATATTATATAGTTCTCTATACAATATAATTCTATACTAACTACTGTATGTACAGTATATAATTTCCCATTTGTGCACATCATTGTCATATCTAACAAATATGTACAATGACTATTGTTATGTACACTATGTTTTCCACTCGATTTGCATTAACTGCTAAATATACCAAGGTGATGATGTACTTTCATTCAAGTATATTCCAGAATTAATTGTGTGAGAGGGAAGGTATTGAGAGAGTTATTCATTCAAGGTAACAAAGAGTCTGTCAAAATGAAATGACCTTGTTCACTGAACATTTAATGTTCCCCTCTGTGTATTGTTCACAAGATCATTATACAATGGTATTGCCTGCCAGTTGACCTGGAACTGACTCAAGACAATTACATTTGCAAAGAAATTTGACATACCTGAACAGGACTGAATAAAAGTTCCTAGCAGGTTTACTTTCTGATAAGTAGCCCAGACCATCTTACGGCTGAGTGCTGAAGCTTTTCTGAGGAACATATAAAAAGGAGGGTTGGGCAACATTTCTTCTGCACAAAGTTGTAGGCTTTTAGGATCAATCTGACAGACTAAGCAAAATCAGACAAATAAAAAGTTGGGGAAGCTACTTATTTCCTAAACACCATCACTCTGCTAAACAAATAATTCCCTCAACACTGTCCAACTATTTACAAAGTCTGCAGTACTATTAATCTTCTCATCACTCCTTATCCCTTCCCACTTGTGACTGTATAACTGCAACTTTGTCGTTTGTATCCTTATGATTTATATTGACTGTTTACTAGTATGATTTGATTGCATATTGTACCCTATGACTATTATTGAGTGTAGTACCTTATGATTCTCAACTCTGAACAAATGTCTTTTCTTTTATGTACATTGAGAGCATTTGCACCAAGATAAATTCCTTGTGTGTCCAATCAAACTTGGCCAATAAAGAATTCTACTCTATTCTTTCTTTGTGACAACCTCTTTTCTTTTTTCTTTTTTTGAGAGTGCTTATCCCTCTCCCCCCTCCTTTTCTGTTCCTTCTCTACTTGGGAAAGAAGAGAAATAAAATTTGAAACAGGGTAGAAAACAATAAACCATCAGTTCTAGTCTCACTTTAGGCATAAAGTCAGCTAGGCAACCTTGGGCCAGTCACTGTCCCTCTCTCAGTCCTAGGAGGGAAAACCAAGACTTATCCAGGGACTTGTCCAGAGAAAGAGTCATTATTCATTCAAAGGCATATGCACACATACATGTGCGCACACAAATACACACACAGAGGTTAAGCCTTAAATATTTTCCCCCTCAGGGAGAATAGCAAACCTCAAATTGTGATTCAGAAAATCTTATGACTTTTCCATTCCTTTTCCTAGCAACATAAATAAAGTGACAATCTGAAATAGTGAACAATTGGCAGTCCTTTTATGAAACTGAAAATGTGCCTGAGGCAACTGCTTCATTTTGCCTGACAGTAAGGCTGGTGCAGGACTGAGACCTACATGACATTAGATCAAGGAAACCTAATTGCACTACAGCCTCAGGGTTTCCCACTTCTCTTTTAGAACCACATTTCTCCAATGCATAGAACTTTCATTCTTCCTGTAGCTCTGTGATTATGGCGCACAGCCTTTTAAAGCAAAATGATACTTGTAGCTTTATGTAGATCACAGGTCAGCTGATTTCTATGTGACGTAGACAACTTCATTTTAAAAACTATACAAACTGCATTTTCCACATTGATTTACATTTATTTTCCTGCAGGAGTCTCATCTTTTAAAAAATGGACATGTCAAAATAATGTTAGATGTGCCCCCATTAATTTCTTGCTTGAATCAGTATTCCCAGGTAGTAATTGCTACACTAATAAATGCTAAGCTTGAAATTTTTAGGGCTGCTTTGCTTGTCTTGGCTGCAGCATTCTTAATGTCTGAATGAACCAATAATATTCAATTTTCTTAAGCAATTTGAAATATTTATGTGGCTATGAAAGTCTTAGGTCAGAACCATTGTTCCTGAATGTAAATGTATTACATTGGTTAGTATTTAGTGTTCATTTGCTTTAGGCTGCAACATTACTCATCCCAATAAATTATTTAGCCTCTGATAATTTTGAGATGCAGAAGTTATCATTACAACCATTTTTGCCCCAACTTGTGCACAGATTATGATTTTTTTCTGCTAGCTTCTGTGTCTCTTAAGGTACCCACTTACCATTGCCAGCAAGACAAAGAAGAAAAATGAGAAAAATACATAATAAAAAATAGTAAAAGGGAAGGTAGAAGTGCATACTTAAATGTGTATGTAGTAATAATATAATATAGTACTAATACAATACAATATATAATTATAATATGAAAATTAATTAAATATAATTTTAATTATTTAATTATAATAGTTAATATTATAACTATCATAATAATAACAAAATAAACAGTGATAGATTGGGAGAGGTTAATATCAAAAGAGGGATCTTCCAAGGAGACTCTCTATTGCCACTAATGTTTGTCACTGCACTGATTCCTCTGTCAAAAATACTGAATAAGTCAGGCCATGGCTATCAAACATCAAAAACATCTGCCAGGCTATCTCTCCTCCTTTTCATAGACTTTTCATAGGTTTCAAACTCACTGAGTCACATTGCCGTCACATGACATTTCACGATGTTTTTTCCTCTTCGTGGAGCTGGGGTGGGCATGGCCTGTGTGTGATGAATCCGGCCTATGGACTACCAGTTTGACACTCCTGACATAGATGAAATTGTATGGAAAAACACCATCTGAAATAAAATTGCTGCTTATCACTGCCCATATATACATCCAAGATATTGTAATGGGGTTTAAACTGGATAAATGTGCTCACCTTCAAATGCAGAAAAATAATGAAAACTGCAGGAATCAAGATGCCCTATGCAAACCTTGAGTCTGGATGAAGACAATCACTGTAAATATCTCAACATCTTTCAAACTCACAACATCAAGCATACTGAAATGAAGAAAAAGGTTAGAAATGAATATGTCAACGGAGAAGATCTTCAAGTCCAAATTCAATAGAGGCAATACTGTCAAGGCAATCAACACCTGAACAATTCCAGTTGGAACAAATACACAGATGGAACAGTGGCCTGGATTCAAGCAAAATTAAAAGCCCTGGATAGGAAGACCAGAAAAATAGTGATAATGAATCATACCCTTTATCCAGGCAGCAATGTTGATGGACTCTACTTATCAAGGAAAATAGGAGGGCATGGAATGTTGCATGTCCATCAGAAAAAAGGACATTGGAAGAATATTTGAAGGATAATGAAGAAGATGCATTGAAGCTAGTATACCAGGAGGGACTATTGCATAGTGGAAAGACCAAACTGGCCTACAAGAAAGACCAAATGAAGAACAGAGAAGAGCCACGTAAGACAAAGCATTACATGGCCAAAACATTTTTAAAAATAGCATGAAAAAAAGATAATAACCCATCCTGGCAATGGCTAAAAATGGGAAAGTTTGAAGAAAGAGAAACGGGATAATTCTAAGTGCACCAGACCAAGCCTTAAGAACAAATGCATACAAAGTTAGAATTGAGAAGATACCAACAGATTGCAAGGGCTGCCTCTGCAAAGAAGTTGAAGAAATAATGAATCATCCAGTTAGCTGCTGCAAAAAGACTGTTTTTTGACTGCAAAAACAGTATGACAAAGTAGCCATAATGGTGCATTGGAAGAAATATAAGGAATATCATTTGCCTGTGAGCAAGAAATGGTGGAGCCATAAAATAGAGAAAGTAATAGAAAATGAAGAAGCTAAAATGTTCTGGGACTTTAGAATTCAAGCAGACAGGCACCTGTCACATAACATATCATACTTAACTGTTGATCAGTAAGACCAAAAAAAAGTCTGGCTAGTGTATGTAGCAGTACCTGGAGACAGCAGAAGAGAAGAGAAAGAACTGGAGAAGATAACAAAACACAAAGATCTGCAAACTGAAAACAGAACAATAGTGGCAAAAGAAAGCAAAGGCAATACCAATAGTAATAGATGCTTTGCAATTCCAAAACAACTGGAGCACCACTGAAACACTATTGGCACTGACAAAGTCACCATCAGTCAATTGAAAAAGGCAGCTTTACTTGGAATAGCTTGCATCCTGCGACAATACCTTTAACACTATCAAACACCAACATCTGTCTATCCCAGGTCCTTGGGAAGGATTCAATAGGAAGACAAAAATGCCAAATCCAGTCAAATATCTGGCTGAGTATGCAACAAAGCAGAATTACAGAGTTGGAAAGGACATTGGAGGTCTTGTAGTCCAATCTCCTGTTTGGGAAGGAAACCCTATACTATTTTGGACAAATGACAGTGTAATCTCCTTTTGAAAATCTTCAGTGATGGATCACCCACAACCTCTGGAGGCAAGCCACTAACTGATTAACTGTTCTCACTGCCAGTAAAATTTCTCTTTAATTCTAGGTTGGATTTCTCTTTGATAGTCTTTCATCTGTTATTTCTTGTGCTGACCCCATCTGCTTTGGAGAATTGGTTGACCCCCTCTTCTATGTGATAGCCCCTCAAACATTGGAGGACTACTAATATGATACCCCTATTCATTCACTTTGTTAGACTAGACATACTTAATTTCTGCAACTATTCATCATATGGTTTAGGCGCCAAACTGTTTTGTATTGTGGTAGCCAGAAATGGAGGCAGTATTCCAAGTGTGACCTCATTTGGTACAGTATAGAGATATTATCAGTTGTCATTATCTTGATGCTATCTCTCTGTTGATACATCCTGTTTGGCAGCTTCAGCACACTACTGACTCATACTTAAGCGATGGTCCACTAGGGCAGGGGTCCCCAATCCCTGGGCTGTGGCCCACTACCGAGCTTTGAGTCAATTGGGCCACAGAAGTGGTGAATGTGTACACATGCGCACATCTCCACTCATACAAGATTGGGCAAGCACATGCATGTGTGTTCCATTTAATAGTAATAATAATAAATATTTATTTATATACCGCTCCTCTCCCGAAGGACTCGGAGCGGTGCACAGCCGTACCGATTAAAACAATAAATATGTGAAACAATAAAACTAAATTAAACCCAACCCTGGCTGTAAACAAATTTAAAACCATACTCTAAAACCCTAAAATTTAATAAAAACAAAACACCCCAAAACTAAAATCAGCCCAAGCCGGCCTGGTGAAAAAGCCAGGTTTTCAAAGCACGCCTAAAGGTCCCCAGGTCCGTGGCTGTCCGTAACTCCGGGGGCAACCCATTCCAGAGGGCAGACACCCCCACAGAGAAGGCCCTACTCCTCGGAGTCACCAGCCGGCACATAGATGCCGACAGGAGACCCTCCCTGTGGGAGCGCACCGGACGGTGGGAGGAAAATGGCAGAATGCGGTCTTGTAAATATCCTGGTCCCATGCCATGGAGCGCTTTAAAAGTTAACACCAAAATTTTAAAGCGCACCCGAGAGGCCACTGGCAACTAATACAGCTCGCGCAGGAGAGGCGTCACATGCACGAATCTTGACGCCCCCATAACCACCCACGCGGCCGCATTCAGTAGGTGCAAACAGTAGGTGTGCATGCCTGACACTCACATGGAACCATCCTCTCTCCCTTCCATCAGTCTGCAAAGCCAAAAAAGTTGGAGAACTTTACCCTCAGACACCCAGATCCCACTCACTGTTACAACTATTGAGCCAAAGGCCACCTATTCCTGTGGCGGCAAACCTATGGCACGCATACAGGTGGCATGCAGAGCCCTCTCTGGGAAAGTGTGCCATCGCCCAACTCAGCTCTACTGGTCATCTGGCTTTCGAGTCCCTACCATGCATGCATCAGGAGTGGGAGATGCATGCAGGGGTGCATGTATGCACAGGGGTGCATGTGCATGTGCATGCATGGGGGGCACGCCTTGCATTTTGGGTATGCACACATGCACGCTTTTGGCATTCGGGGCCCAAAAAGTTCACCATCACTGACCTATTCTGTAGCTGTGCATTTGATTTCCCTGCCTAGGTGCAGAATCTTAGTTTTCTCACCACTGAACTGCACTTGTTGGATAGAGTCCAATGCTCAAGTCTGTCAAGATCTTTCTGAATCTTGATTCTATCTTCTAAAACAAGGGTCTTCAAATATGGCAAGTTTAAGGCTATTGGACTTCAACTCCCAGAATTCCTGAGCTAACATGACTGGAGGAGCAATTCTGGGAGTTGAAGTCCACATGTTTTAAAGCTTTCAAGTTTGAAGACCCCTGTTTTAAAATATTGGCAATTCCCCCCGCTTGATGTTATCTACAAATTTGGTAACTTACCCTTTTATCTCTTGTCTATATCATTTATAAAGATGTTGAAGTACTTGGCCTAAGACACAGCATGCTTTCTTTCATTGAGGACTTCATGTTGGGTGTGGATGGTCACCCAGTTGTGAATCCATCTGGTGGTGATGTTGTCTATCTCACATTTTTCTATCTTATCAGGAAGTAGGTATGCTAATATACACTTTGTCAAACATCTTACTGAAGTCTAAGTAAATTATATCTACAGCATTTTGCCAATCCACTAATTTAGCCCCTTTGCCAAAGAAGGCAATAAGTTTTGTCTGACATAATCTGGTTTTAACAAATCTATATTGGCTTCTATGCAGTAATCACTTTGCTCATTTTAAGTGCTTGCAAATCCGCTGCTTGATTATCTTTTCCAGGATTTTCACAGTAATTGATGTCTGCAATTTCCTGAATCCTTCCACCCCCCCACCCTTTTTTTAAAAAAAATTGGAACCACATGAGCTCTTTTCTAATCATCTGGCAGTTTTCCAGCACTCCACAAACTTTGAAAGATTTTGTTCAGGGGTTCTGGAATCACATGTTTCAGTTCCTTCAGAACCCTACGATGCAATCCATCTGGTCCTGATGATTTGAACTCATCCAAATATGTGTCTTCTTTTAGTCTCCTGTGAGACTTTCTTGTCCATTTAGGCTGCTTTTGTATTTTAAAATCTATCCTGCTGACTTTTTCTTATTATTTCTGAGATTGTAGATGACTCATATCACATTAACAGATCTTTAGGTTTACTGGAAGTACCTTGATTCTTGTATCATCTCAGTTTGATGAAAACATAGAACATTTCTATTTTCTAATAGGATTACTGTATGTCAGTACAACTATATGCAACAGTAGACACTCAGTTGGAAGGATATGTACAATCTCTCTCTGTCTTCCTCCTTTACTCATTTCTATTATATTTCAATTTTTGCAGCTGCTCCCATGTATAATTTGCTTGGGCATTTAGCAAGGATTCAAATAGCAGACTGATTAAAACAAAATCCCATTGGCTAATAGTGGGGACACTAAAAAACAGACACTTCCACAGCATTTGACAACATTGTACATAATAGGATCCCAATATTCTAGCCTAGTGCCAGTGGAAAAGTCAAATCTTTAGGGTTTTCTTGAAAGTAAGTGAGGTCAAGCCTATATAGATCTTGGTAGGAATGTGACTACTTCAAAGTAGTCATCAGATTAGATAGCTCCATATAATAATTTGAGTTTATTTGAGTAATAGTGACCATTGATTGTATTTGGCCAAAATGTGCCCAACATGGCTGGTATAGTCCTTACAATTTTTAGAGAAAGTTGCATGTGGTATGAGTATAACAAAAGCTGGTAACTCAGTTTACACTTCACAAAAATGATGTATTTGGTAAGTTATGATAAAACTATAACACTGGGTGTTCTTCAAACCCAAGGGATTACCATATATAGTACAGACAGTCTGTTTGGGGCAGGGGTGGGATTCAAAAATTTTAACAACCAGTTCTGTGGGCATGGCTGAGGTGGTGGGCGTGGCTTGATGGTCATGTGACTGGGTGGACATGGCTTGGTGGTCATGTTATTGGCTGGGTGTGGCCAACTCAATATCACTCACATCGAGACACGTATCTCCTCACCTGGCCTCTCATGACTGCGGGAATGTTACAACAGTTGTAAGTGTGAAAAATGGTCATAAGTCACTTTTTTCTGTGCCATTGTAACTTTGAATGGTCACTCCACACAAGCAAAATACCAGCAAAGGAGTGGGAAAAAAGTCCAGAGAAGTTCCAGAGACAGGAAGTCTAGTCTTGCCAGGAATGTAATAAGGGTTAACGGAGAGGCAGTTTCTGTAAGCAACACCAGAATGTTTCCTTCCTGCCTTCCTTACTGGATTAGGCCAATAATTTATTCTAACTATTCTCTGAACTGCTTAGAAAGTTAACAACCAGTTCTAGTGAATAGGTGTGAACTGGTAGAATCCCACCCTGGTTCGGGCAAAAATCAATCAGCAAATTAGAATGGAATGGAATGGAACAGAACGTAACAGAATACTTCATTAGGCCAAGTGTGATTAGACACACAAATACTGGTTTTCAGTACCAAACCAGACAGTTATGGAAGTAGAAATAAATTTACAAATAAATAAATAATATATTTTAAGACTGAACTTTATATAGACAATGTCTTTTGGATCTTATACAAGTATGATCAAAGCCTTCTCTGCTATTCCTTAGGGCTTTTTTTATTTTTGTCCATGATTGAAAGAAAGATGTTGCTACTTTAAAGAGTCTAATCCTTAGTCTTAATGAGACTTAATTAGACTTTGCTTTTGTTTTTTCAGGTTTGAGAAGATGCTGGAAGATGTTGGGTGGTTTTAATAAAAGGTGAAGAGATGCTATGATCACGCAAAGTCTGAAGCACTTCCTCTGAATCATTTTTAAAGCATACACAGCTCTAAGATGCATTTTAACACATCAGGGGGGTCTTTTTCTGCTGGAGAAATCTCTGCCAATGGAATAATCTTAAGATTTACTTGCTGAAATTGAAATGTTAACTCATAAAGCTGTACAATGATTTTGATTCAAGGGGGCTAAGATGATTCAGAATTCACATGGGCATGCATATTGTACCTATTAGCAGTTCCTTAAATCAAATACATTTTTCACTGAATCTCAGTAAAAAGCACAGCTCCTTTAAGTAGATGCCAGAAAATGAGGTATGAACATCCCCTTCACTGATTTTTTCACTTCTAGTGCAAATTGTGCAAAGCCTTATTGGATGGTTTGAGGTCACTTTATTATTCATAAAATAATTATTTGAAATAAGAGTCCCAACATAACTAAACAATGATCATTTGTCAAGTGTATATATAATCTTATTTATATTTCCTCATTCTAGGAAATCAAGAATTTTGGGTATAGCAGGATAACCCAAATAATTATTGCATAACACTGGAAAGATAAATTGGCATCTAATATACAGCAGTTTTGCCAACTCCATCCAAGATGCAAGGAAGAAGAGTTTTAAGTAATCTGTACATTCTTTCTTGGATTTTATATTTATTATAGTTTTCTTTCTTTCCTTTTTTCTTTAAATACATTTTATTCTATTTTCATTTAATTTGTACATTATATATTGTCATATGTGTGTAATATTGAAAGGCAAAGTTGATATTTGCATTTATTTTGCTACTTCTGTTTGCATTATTATTAGTAGTATTAGTATTATTGTTGCTGTTATTATTATTATAATACACAAAAATGACAGTATACACAGCAAACGAGATAACCAAGCTGGGTTTCGTATCACAGTAAGGGGGCCTTCTGCAGCTGACCAATGGTGATCTTGTCAGCGCCAATTGTTTTTAAATGCTTGCCTAAGTCTTTAGTCACAGCACCCAGGGTGCAGATTACCACTGGAACCACTGCACTGGTTTATGCCAGAGTCTCTGCAGTTCGATTCTCAAGTCCTGATATCTGGTGACTTTTTCAAGTTGTTTCTTGTTGATCCTGCTCTCACCAGGTATGGCAATGTCACCGATCCACACTTTTCTCTTCTCCACAGTCATGATATCTGGGATATTGTGTTCCAAAACTTTGCCAGTCTGTATTCGGAAGTCCCACAGTAGTTTTGCATGCTCATTTTCGACCACTTTTTCAGGCTTATGATCCCACCAGTTCTTTGCTACAGGCAGATGGAAGTTGTGACATAAGTTCCAGTGGACTATCTGAGCGACTGTGTTGTGACATTGTTTGTAGTCAATCTGAGCTATTGTCCTGCAGCAGCTCAGTATGTGATCAATGGTTTCATCCGCTTCTTTGCAGAGTCTGCATTTGGGGTCATAAGCAGTTTTTTCTATTCTGGCTTTAATTACATTCGTTCTGATGGCTTGTTCTTGGGCTGCAAGAATCAGGCCTTCTGTTTCTTTCTTCGGCGTTCCAGTGGTCAGCCATAACCAGGTCTTTTCCTTATATACTTTTCCTTGGATCTTTTCAAGGAATTGTCCATGCAGTGCTTTGTTACACCAACTGTCAACCCGCGTTTGCATCACTATTTTTCTATATTGATTCTTGGTTTGCTACACTTTGAGCAGCTTCCTCTTGTTGACCTCCATCAAAGCTGGTTCAACACTGTCTTTCACATAATCTGCCAGAGCATGCTTCTCTTCTTCGACTATCTGCTTCACTTGCAAAAGTCCTCTGCCACCTGCTTTTCTGGGCAAATATAGCCTGTCGATATCAGTACGCGGGTGCAGCGCATAGTGTATGGTTATCAGTTTGTTTTCCTATTCAAGCTGTCCAGCTCATTATTATTGTTGTTGTTGTTGTTGTTGTTATCTCTTTTATTCATTAAACATGAAACTCAGTTAACTAAACATTTAAAAATGTATCACAAATCTCAGTGACTGGTGCTAATGGTAGATACGGGTTACTGCCAGCATCCTAGGTATCAACCAAATATCTTCTTAAAACATACAAAGTTCCAAGTAGCGTAGTTTTTTGCAGTTCCACTGGTGTTATTGCAGGAAACTGCAATTCCTTGATGTGTTTTGTAAAATTCATGGACATGGTACCAAGTGCCCTGTAACAATGAGTATCATTGTTACATGTTTCATCCATAACCGGAAAATTTCAATGGCCAGATTGTGATATTTCATAATTTTTTCCAGTTCTTTTTCTTTGACTGGCATGTTCTGGGACAGCAATATCAATAAATTGTGTGCTTCGGCCCTCGACAACCACAATATCTGGCATGTTGTGTTCCAAATGGTGATCCATCTGTATTTGAAAGTCCCACAAGATCTTCACCGACTCATTCTAGACAACCTTTTCCACTTTATGTTCCCATGACTTTTCAGACAAGGTAAGGTGTATTTTTTACATAATGACCAGTGGATTAATTTAGGAACTCAATCATGTGAAGCTTTGTACTCTGTGCGATTTTGCTGCTCTCACATATTAGGTGTGAAACAGTTTCAACTTTGTCATTGCAAAGTCAGCAGTTTGTCAGTAGATTTTTATGTCTTCGCTTTCATGGCCTTAGTTTGTAGTGCTTGTTCTTGAACAGCAAGTATTAAACCTTCCATTTCTTTCTTGATAGTTTCTCTTTTAAGCCATGCCCATGTCAAGTTGTTATCACATTTTCCTTCAATGTTTTTCAAGTGCTGTCCAAAGCAAAGCTTTGGTTTTCCATCAATTTAATTTGTCATCTAGCTTTTTTATTATTTATTTGTTTGTTTGTTTGTTGAATTTATATTGCCGCTTATTCGCTCACGGCAACTCAGGGTGGCTTACAGAATGTAAAACTATATTTAAAACAAAAAAACAATAAAGCAAAATATATGCGGGAGGGCCAGGTTGGTTGTATTAATGTTTTGAGTGTTGGTTTTTCAGCTGCATATATTTTGATTTTTATGATGCTTGCTATTGTTTTTATTCTATTTTAATTCTTTTAGCCCCCTCTAAATATAACATTGGGTGATGTTCAACCAGCAACAATTAAAATAAGTTAATATCCATTAAGATACTTAAAATAAACATAAATAAAAAGCAAGAGTTTGCTGTATGAGATGTCAGATGAAAACAAAAACTAAAAGAATAATTAGCATATTTTATAATGTTTATAGTTTTCTTTGGTCACATGCTTGAGCCAATTTCTGAACATTGCAAAAATATCTATACTTCACATATCTTATGAAAGATCTGCAGAAGATATTATAATAAATATATATCTATACTTACTGTTAGTCTGTACATATGTGTATATGTGTGTTTATGCATTTTAATATTTGGTCTATTTAACTTTGACCTGATAGAAAAGTAGACAGATAGATACTATAGTACTAGAAATAGCATTCTTGAGAAATCATGAGTAAAACCAGAAATTTATTTTCTATTACCTGCCAAGCGTATTTCTTTTCAGAAGGAAGAATAAATATAGGGACTTACACTCCAGCACATATTTTAGCGGAAGTACTTCTAAATGAACAGTATTGAATTCAAAACCATAATGTTGATGAGATGCAATCATGCCTTGGAGGAAGGAAGAGTTCTCCTGTGTGTCTGTGTTTTAATTATCATTGTTTGTTTCCAAGGGGAAAATATGCTCTTAATCAGCTTCATTTAATTAACTACACAGCAGACTAGTAGGCATTGCTTAATGGAACCTGCCATTCCAAATTAACCAGATGTTCCCAAACCAAGAGAGATTGGTAAATAGCCAGAATGAGGACACATGTTAACAATTATCTTCATTGGAGCGAAATGAAAATACACCTTTAAGTTTTTGATTTATTCACTCATTAGCTCCAGGGGGAAAAAGTAAATTAAAATGGAGAATGCTCCAAACTATGATTCTTTAAAAACAAGGCTTAAGTGAACAGGTTTTTTTTCTTCATTTCAGTACCTAAGAATCTTAGAGTTTCATACTATTGTTTCTGTAGAGTTTTAAAGATACCGGTAATTGACAGTTCCTGTTTTTGGACAGTACATACAATCAGCTTAAATTGTGCTGGTTTCAGGTTGTGCATTGTATAAACTAAGGAAGAATCTATGGGGATTTTAAAATTTTGTAGGTTGCAAATATTCTTTTTAATATATCCAGTCACATCCATTAGCTATTCTCAAAGGAGTTTGTTTTTTGTAATATTTGTTAAGTTGATTTCTATGTGAATTTGAAAGTTTGTGGTTTATATAAGGGCACAGAATGAGCTTCATAATCAAACAAAAGTTTGGATTTACATGTTCCCCATTCTAAGTAGTAATAGATTGATTTATAGTGGAAACTAAAAAATTTCCTGTTGATGTTTAGTTCCTATTTGAAAGACATAAGAATATCCTTATCTAACTTCCTGATCAGTGGCATCCTGGTTTTCTGCAATTTTGTGCCAAAGAACATTGTGATATTGGACTATAAACCTAAAAATAGGCTTAATGCAATTTAGCAAACACCCCCTTGGAACAATAAATAAATAAGCAAACATGTTGGTCCTGCTCATGTATGTCACTATAGTAACAAAGTTTGTTTTCTGTATTTATCTACTAACAATAATCCTCTAAATTATTGCAGACCATATTAGATAGCCCTACTGTGGTTATTCCTATCATCTCAATGTATACATATGACAACTTTTAGCCTTATCAGTTTACAATAATAGAAAGGATCCAGTTAAAATTCTGGAAATACCTTCATATTTTCCTTCTTTTTACAGAAGCATGTTTTCTTCCAAAATAGGTTTCAAATTAAATAGTTTAGGAGGCTTTTCTCCTTATTGAGGATATTTGTACACGTGCATAAGTAAAAAAAAATGAGAAAATCATGATTTACATGTTGGAAAAATGTAGGGAATTTTATTTAAACAGGATTTGGCAAGTCTGAACTTGCCAAATATCTTGTGTTATTTAAAAATATTCTTATTTAAAATTGAAATGAAAAAAATCTGTATTGGCCAGTAAAAGTGTCACATAAACACCATTTTGAATCCACTTCTAGGGGCCATTTATACTACCTGTGATGTTTTCTAGTACTTACCTAGCTTTAGTAGTGAGCCCTGGTGGAATGCAATATTGCAGACTAATTTTGCCGACTGCCAGCAGTTTGATTCTCACCAGCTCAAAGTTAACTGAGCCTTCCATCCTTCCAAGGTTGGTAAAATGAAACCCCAGATTGTTACGCTGACTCTAAACTGCTTAGAGTGCTATAAAGCACTATAAAGCAGTATATAAATCTGTTATTGCTATAGCTATTTGCATAGTTTTAATTGCCTCATAAACAAGCCTTCTCTAATATTACTGATCTTTTTTCAGTAGTCAGATGGAGACATAATGTTTCAGCCAAGCACATAAGCTAAAACATTTTGTGTTGAAAATACTATATACTGTGCTCCTGATCTTGTTTTTACTGCTTCAACTCATGTCCTGAATTCTAAACTCATTCAGCTGTAAATGCTGCCATTTCTAATAGCAGTGACCTGCTATTATTACATGACCTGCCAGCCATAGCAGAAACTTAACATGACCTTGTTATACTGCCATTACTCTAGTGTAAGAAGAAAATTCATAATCCATATGACAAACATGGCATTTTACATGCAGCTAGAGAATCTGTTTCCTCACACACACACACACACACACACACACACACACATTTTAACTTTTTTGCCTTTGGAAAATTGGGTGCATGTGAGGATCAAAATAGCTACTCCCAGTTTGATATTTTAAATATCATCAAAACACAAAAAAGAAGCAGAAACAAATCACCATTTCCCACTACCTATTATAATAACACCATGATATTAACTATTACAACTTTTGGATCTCCAGGCCAGGCCAGGAAAAAAGCCAAAATAAGCCTCTGGCCTTAAAAAAAAATAACATTGTTCCTTCCTTGACTAAAGAATTGCTAATAAAAGAATTGACAACTGTCTGCCTGCTACAATACTTGCTTAGCTGAGTTACATGCAGTCTACTGATTTTTAATTAATCCAAAAGGGGAGAAAAGAATTCCTTATGAAATATAACAGAAGTGAAAAGGGGAAAATGGAAAATTTAGACTCAGCCATTTGTGTTTGGGCTTTATATAGCACCTGCCATTGTTCTGATATCTAAGCCCTATGGAAAAGCCCAGATGAAAAGCAATAGGCCTAGAAAGATATTTCATGATGTGACATTCATATTCTTATCTTGCAGTGACCTTTTACTCAAAGCTTCTCAGCTGCAAATGAAAACTATAAGTTCCTATTCAGGTAAAAATCAAGACACAGCACAGAACAAGAAGCCATGAGTCTTAGCTAGACGTTCCAAAAGAGAGACTCCTTTTGTGAGAGGGTGGAAAATGTTAATTTTTAAAAATGGATTTAAATATTTCAGGTTTATAAATTATAAGAAATGCAAATGAGAAAAATGGGGAGACAAAACAAGGTGATATAGGCAACTTGAATATGAGAAAAGGGAAAATACAATTGTAAACAACAATCTGTAATTGGAATAAATGAAGTGGAGAGTAGAGAATGAAAATGATAACAGTAAAGTTATTCAAAATGGGTCAGTTGTGTCAAAATGAGAAGAATAATTTTATTTGTGGCATCCTCTCTCCATGAAAACATAAATATTTTCATGAAGTGGTCTGGCAATGTCATTCATACAGTGAACCCTTTAACAGCAATGCACCAATCTACCATTCACTTTTCAGTTAGACAGAAATGTAACTGAATTTAGCATGAAAGATTTGAAATCATTTATGTTAGAATTTTCTTTTTGAAAGGAGAGAGAGGGAGGGAGGGATGGAGAGGGAGAGAAGGAGAGAGAATGAGAGAGAGAGAGAGCTTGATTTATGAAAATACCTTTAATGTGATATTGAATTACATACCAAAACTGTGGAAGCTGTTAATCAACAATTATAGTTATATCATGCAGGGGGTAGTGGCTAAAGCATGAGCCGTGATGGTGCAGTGGTTAGAATGCAGAACTGCAGGCTAATTCTGCTGACTACCTAGAGTTTGATCCTCACCAGTCTCAAGGATGATTCAGTCTTCCATCTTTCTGAGGTCGGTAAAATGAAAACCCAGATTGTTGGGGAAAATATGCTGGCTCTATAAATTGCTTAGAGAGTGCTGTAAAGCACTATAAAGTGGTATATAGGTCTAAGTGCTATTGCTATTGCTAAAAGAATTATTTGGGGGAATTGGAAAAGTTGTATTATTAACATCAGCTATCCATTATTGGGTTTTTCTATCCTTTTTTGTTGTTGATCATATTACAGCACATTTCCCAAGCCTCCACTGAATTGATTGAAGCCATGTTGGCATCTTTTCAAAGCACAGGATATCCAAAAGTCCATCTTCTGTGAGGTCAGCATAGTTTTTGAGGTGAAACAGATGGGCTACCAATAAGTTGTAATTAATTTCTACTTATAATCAATTTCACTCTACTCCTCAAATCCTGTAAATTCTGCATATTATGTGAAGAGGGACTCACATATAAGAAAACCAGATGAAATTATAAATTTCCAGGATCAGATTCCACATTATTTGTGCTCTCCTAATGAGTTAGGTGGAATACATTAATGCTAGATTGGAGAACTACCAGTGCTTCGCCCAGGTAGAAAAAGGTCCTTTATTTAAACATAATTGAAGCATATGCTTGCCGATTCATAATTTTCTACATGCATTACAAAATAAATTCTGCTAACTCACTTTGTTCTGATCTCATTCTGTGATAACAAAATGCTGGGCTGTACTTGGAATACAGTACAGATGAATAATTGATTGAATTCTTCTTTCTTCATCATCCTTATAACTATTTTACTGACTTCTGATCCATTCCTTGGCTCAGTTAAAGATTTTGGGATTAATCCTTACAGGAGATAATTTGGGATCAAGTATTTTCTTTTAATCTTTCTCACAGGTCTTTGTCTGGTGTCTTCATAATTCAAAGTAGGGAAGATGAAAACCTGTGATAAAAACTTTTTTTCTAATTTCTAAGCGGGGGGGTTGCATGCCTCTGAATGCTTTGACCAGAGCAGTGTCCCTCTGAAATTTTGTGTGCCTTAATACTTCACTTAAGATTATTCAGTGAGCTCAAGTGGGCCAATTTATATAAGACAATTTATCAGTAGTTCACCAAAGACGTTTCTGCAAATAGCTTATGGCTGATCATTTGGTAGAATGATAAAAAGTAGGCAAATCCCACATTGCCTTCTGTTTCCATGGACACAGCTTTCTAATTCTGTGTGGAAGTCATGAGTTGCTTTTTGGTGTTCTTTTTTGGAACAAAAAGAATCTACCAACCTCATTAATTCTGTTCTAGGAGCTTCTTTACTTAATAGCTTGTGCAAATGTACTGAAATACTTTGGCACCAGAAAGGAAAGTACACAAAAATAGAAAAGAAAAAGACTCTTCCAAATACAGGAAAGCAGTTATAATGAATGGAAGACCTAAAGATTGTGAATCATCTTTGTGATCTGAGGAGACTTTCAGAAATAGCTCTAAATGAGAACTACAGTTTTTTTCCCCCAACTAATAATATTTCCCCATTTATCTTTAGGTTGCTTGGATCTTTCACTCCAGAAATGGCAATTACATTGTGTGCAATAAATATGATTCTTCCATGCAGCAAAATGCACGATAAGACATGAAATGATTTTCTATGTATTTGGAGTAGAAAGTAATTCTGATGACCACCATTCAAATATTGTCAATATTTTCCTGTATAAGGTGTAATTGTAATACAGGTGAAACTCGAAAAATTAGAATATCGTGCAAAAGTTCATTTATTTTAGTAATGCAACTTAAAAGGTGAAACTAATATATGAGATAGACTCATTACATGCAAAGCAAGATAGTTCAAGCCATGATTTGTCATAATTGCAATGATCATGGCTTACAGCTCATGAAAACCCCAAATCCACAATCTCAGAAAATTAGAATATTACATGCAATCAGTAAAACAAAGATTGTACATAGGACCTCTGAAAAGTATAAGCATGCATATGTACTCAGTACCTGGTTTGGGCCCCTTTTGCAGCAATTACTGCCTCAATGCGGCATGGCATGGAAGCTATCAGCCTGTGGCACTGCTGAGGTGTTATGGAAAACCAGGATGCTTCAATAGCAGCCTTCACTCTTCTGCATTGTTCGGTCTCATGTCTCTTATCTTTCTCTTGGCAATGCCCCATAGATTCTCTATGGGGTTCAGGTCAAGCGAATTTGCTGGCCAATCAAGCACAGTAATCCCACAGTCATTGAACCAGGTTTTGGTGCTTTTGGCAGTGTGGGCAGGTGCCAAGTCCTGCTGGAAAATGAAGTCAGCATCCCCATAAAGCTTGTCTGCAGAAGGATCTCCTGGTAGACGGCTGCATTGACCCTGGACTTAATGAAACACAGTGGACCAACACCAGCAGATGACATGGCTCCCCAACTCAACACAGACTGTGGAAACTTCACACTGGACTTCAAGCATCTTGTAGTGTGTGCCTCTCCATTCTTCCTCCAGATTCTGGGTCCTTGGTTTCCAAATGAGATGCAAAAGTTGCTCTCATCAGAAAAGAGGACTTTGGACCAATGAGCAACAGACCAATTCTGTTTTTCTTTAGCCCAGGTAAGACGCTTCTGATGTTGTTTGCTGTTCAGGAGTGGCTTGACAAGAGGAATACGACATTTGAAGTCCATGTCCAGGATCCATCTGTGTGTGGTGGCTCTTGATGCACTGACTCCAGCCTCAGTCCACTCCTTGTGAAAGTCCCCAACATTTTTGAATGGCCTTTTCCTAACAATCCTCTCCAGGCTGCGGTTATCCCTGCTGCTTGTGCACCTTTTTCTTCCACACTTTTCCCTTCCACATAACTTTCTATTAATGTGCTTTAATACAGCACTTTGGGAACATCCAGCTTGTTTTGCAATTACCTTTTGAGGCTTTCCCTCCTTATGGAGGGTGTCAATGATGGTTTTCTGCACAACTGTCAGGTCAGCAGTCTTTCCCATGATTATGATTCCTATTGAACCAGACTGTGAGACCATTTAAAGGCTCAGGAACCCTTTGCAGGTGTTATGGCTTAATTAGCTGATTAGAATGGGACACTTTGAGCCTAAAATATTGAACCTTTTCATGATATTCATAAATTAAAGCACAAATAAAGTTGTCTCAGGAGCTAAAGAAGCATATGAATTAGTTCAGGGGTATCAAACTCACGGCCCAGTTTAGCAAAGGGGGAAAAAGTCCTGATACATCATGTGACGATGCCGTGATGACGCAAGTTTGAAACCCCTGAATTAGATTGTCTGAGATTTAAGATTGCATAGGTCTATTTGAGGTCAACAATAATCTCAGCATAGGTTGCTAATGGGAATGGTACAATTTGATAGGAATGCTAAAATATTTAGGGTCAGCTGGACGTGTTTTTTCTTGTGCTTCTTTCTAATCCATTTTTACCCCTAGCCATCCCCAATAATTGCTTTCATGTGAAAATAGATACATTGCTAAATTCAATTGCTAATCCTCAGATTAAAGTGCAATTTGGCTTTTACTCTTCTTTACCTGAATATTAATTGGGAATATTACAGCTATATGTGAATAGCATCTATAAAAATTAAACTTTGATGGAATTTTGTATCCAAGGGACAATAAAATCTTTATCTTCATTCTATCCCACACACCCCAATTGCCTATTCTTTGCTTCTCTGCAATAAATACAGTACTCATTTTCTGTATTTTTAATGCAAACAATAGTTGCATTCCAAGCAAAGAATACCAGCTTCAAGTCATGTCCAAATGCCATAAATAGCATTTGCAAAGAGCACTGTTCTCCGCTGCATTATTTTTCTGGCTGACAGGACCCCTGTTTCTTAAATTATCCCCTTTCGTCTCCAGTTGTTTTCTTATAAAACATTTTTTCAATGCTCACATTTAGAGCAATAATTCCCAAAGAAGTTACTTCGGAGAGATTAAAAAGAAGATCCCGATTGATCTACAGCAACAAATTCTGTGCTTTACAGCAATTTTAAAGAGAAAGGACAAGTATTTATTTCCCAACACTGAGGTTGGTAGTGCTTTCATACCTACTGATTAAGATCTGACTATCTCAAGATCCTACAGGTCAAAAACTTCTGTGCATCACTGTGGAAATCCATGATTATTCACCATGATCTGGTTTCAGGAAAAGAAAGAGATTAGTTTTAGGATTAGCATGAAAAAAGCTTTCATCACTAACATCAGATCTGAAATTATTATTTTTATTATCTATAAATACTTTTCTGGAATCACAGGACAACATTCCAAATATTTGGCTTTATCTGAAATAAACATTTTTCTTTTTTTGGAAAGTGTAGTTTAGAATCCAGGATCTAGTTGACTAGATTTCTAGACTTGAATGGATGAACTGATGATTGACTCGTTCTTCAGAAAAATACCCCATTAGTGATACTGCTATTGTAAAAAAGCATCTTTAGCTGGAAATAGTTATTACATGCATTACTGTTGTGACTGTTCACAAAAATGCTAATTGCTTCTGTAAACCTAATTGTGGAAATTGAGCATGCAAGCAAGCAGCCTGCCAGCAAACATCTTCGGAATGAAGACTTCAAAAAAAATGAGCATAACTATTTTTCAGTGTGTGTGTCCCATGTAATCATATTCTGGATGTCTGATTGTGAATCCATGGAAATTCAGTTGGTAAATCAATACTACGCACATTTATCTAACTGAAGTACATGTTCTTCTGTTAAGAAATGAATGGAATGACACTCTTAGTAATCTCCATTATCAAACGCGATCGTAAGAAAATGGTGAAGTAACAGCTAGATTCAGGATTGTGTGGCAAAATGCTGACGTTCAGCTTTGACAGTTTACAATTCCCTTAGATGGAAAGAATAGAGACAATGATTTTTCTGACACCTTAGAATGAATTTAGATTATAGAATTACATCTAAAAATAGACTAAACAAATGCACAAGAACCTGGGGGCTGTGAGTTACTGTCTCATTAACCCAAGATACAAAAATGATCCAGGGTTGTTGTTTTTGTCAAAAGTTAAAAAAAGATTTCAGTTTTGAAAAGCAGAAAATTGTAGGAATGGCACATATAAGATCGTCTCTTGCCTCCTTATATGCTGCCTATCCAAAGTCTTTTGTGTTGAAAACTATAGATTTCCCTGCTGAATCAACACATAATTATTTTAATTTTAGCCAATAATTTTATATTGCATTTTGCTCCTATGTTGGGAAAGGATAGCTGAAGAGAATCATAGATGAATCTAAAAAAATACATCTTGCGTTTTTAATAATTTCTTCCCCTTCTGAAGGCTGCAGAACACAAGGATGCCAATGTAGTAAGCAAACATTTCAGCTTTTTTTTTTTAAAGGATATTTTAATGGATAAAAAGGTGTACTAAGAATCACAGAGACTTAATACACCTCTTTGAAGTTATTTGTGGTATCAAGTTGAATACGCACACATATTGTGTGACCAGAGGGCCTTTACTCTGGCATGATGTGCTGCCCTCCCTTCAGTTGTCCTTCAAGGTTTACATAGGAAGAACCCTGCCTCAAAAGACAATGCCCCATGACACACAAAACAACAGACAATGTATTCTTCCAGTTCCTGTACTATAGGGATATTCATATTAGCCTCATATCACCATTACTACATAAATATCCAGGGCACAAAGGACAATTCTACACTTCCCTGCTGCTTTCAGATGCCAGTCCTACTAAACATGCAATGTTGTCAGGTTTTGCATAGACTTAAAATCCATCAGAAGATGATTGGTACCAGTTTTAATGAGCACCTGGTTCATTCTAGAGTGCCCGGTATTGTGATAGGTCATGTTTTGCATTTATAAATTGATCCATCCTAGCCTATTTTTTCATTTGAAGAATCTAATTAATTTTAGAAAGATAAATTCTAATCAGTATTTTCTCAAAAAATAACAAACTTCCTCAGTTTCTCTGGCCAGTTCAAAACAGTTCCAATTTTTAAAAAACAAAACAAAAAAAGTATTTAATCAAGCTTTAAATTTCCTGAACTGATATCAAGCAACATGATGAGTCAGGAAGCAAGAGATCAAGGAGAAAAAACTAAATAGAAGTAGAGATTAAAGTTCAATCTCAGAGAGTCAAAGAACAATACATTACCAGTAACTCTGTCTTTCTTCTTCCAGTACTGTTGCACTGAACATTACATTGACAAATCAACTTTCTCAAGATTAAAGCAATCAGCAGCTCCAATTCTGACATCAGAAATGGTAATATTCCAAAAGAAGAGATGGTGCACCTAAAGTGTGCAGAGAAGAGCAACAAAGATGATACGCGATCTATAGGCTAACTATATAATGAATGATTGTGGGAACTAAGTATGTCTAGTCTAATGAAGAGAAGAGCTAAGGGTGACATGATAACAGTCTACCAGTATTTGAATGGCTATCACATTGAAGAGGGAGTTGACCAATTCCCCACAGCAACTGAGGCCAGGAAAAAAAGTAACAGGTAGAATATAATTAAAGAGAGATCCAACTGAGAATGAGAACAATTAATCAGTGGAACGACTTGTCTCTGGAGATTGTAGGTGCTCCACCACTGGAGATTTTCAAGAAGAGACTGGACAACCAATTGAATGAAATGGTATGTCTCCTGCTTGAGCAGGGAATTGGTCTAAAAGATCTCCAAGGTGCCTTCTAACCCTAATATTCTGTTTTCTAAATTCTCCAAATCATTTGAAAAAAGAATTACTGTAGAAAGATAAATTGTACTGTATGAAACAGCTGAACAATAATCCATCAGATTTTATATTTACTCCTACTGACGCTGTTATATTTTCAGTACAAAAATAACTATCACATTAGAACTGTTTGTTTTTTTTCCAGAATTGTTTGGTATACATGTGATATACTCCACTCATCTGATTAGATAATTTATAATTTAAAACCAAAGGTATTCAAAAACAAATATGTTATTCACTTATCAACAATTGCTGATCATACAAAATGTACCCTATTTGTGACAATCTTAAGTAGACACTCGATCTCCTTAAAAGTACTTCTGTGCACAGCATGAAGGAATGAATAATCAAATGGATACTCTTAGATCTATCTATCTCTCTCTCTAACAAAATTTCACTTCCCTGGAGGAAGGATGAAATGAAAATGTGATGTAATAATTATTTCATGCTTTTCTCAAATTGCAAAAGATTTGAGCTCTATATTTGAAAAAAGAATTACTGTAGAAAGATAAATTGTACTGTATGAAACAGCTGAACAATAATCCATCAGATTTTATATTTATTCCTACTGACGCTGTGTTATATTTTCAGTACAAAAATAACTATCACATTAGAACTGTTTTTTTTTTCCAGAATTGTTTGGTATACATGTGATATACTCCACTCATCTGATTAGATAATTTATAATTTAAAACCAAAGATATTCAAAAACAAATATGTTATTCACTTATCAACAATTGCTGATCATACAAAATGCACCCTATTTGTGACAATCTTAAGTAGACACTCGGTCTCCTTAAAAGTACTTCTGTGCACAGCATGAAGGAATGAATAATCAAGTGGATACTCTTAGATCTATCTATCTCTCTCTTTAACAAAATTTCACTTCCTTTGAGGATGAAATGAAAATGTGATGTAATAATTATTTCATCCTTTTCTCAAATTGCAAAAGATTTGAGCTCTATATTTGCAAAGACAATTAAAAAACACTATGAAAAGCAGTTATTTCATAAACTAAGAAAAACAACACAATGAATTAAAAATAATTAATGTAAAATTGAAATGTTATGGGGTTAAATTTTCTGCAAATGTATTACTTTTAATTTAGTTTCTAAAGTTTCAGAAAATTCATATCTTCATGTCAGTGTGGAATAAGCTATGTCTTAATAACCGAATATCATTGTGATTAAAAGAAATAAAATCCTGGGAACTTGAGCTTATTCAACTATATCATAAGCTTGCAGTGTTGTTTTACAATTAATTACCCAGATTTTAATTTCTATTGACAATGTTATTACTTTTCCTAACTTGTCAATTTCTTGTAAAAATTGCAGATAGTTCATTTAAGAATGTACGTGTAGATAAATAAAACCCAGGCTGGAGTTTTATAAATATTGATTTAAATAATGATTTATTACAGATATTATTTTAATGAATTTCAAAACATGATGACAAAATTCAAAACCTTGCAGTCTTTATAAAACCTTCTCATATTTAAGTGAAATTTATTGAGGGAGACTGACAACTTAATTCTTGCCAAACAAATTCTCGTTATAACTAGAAGATAATGAAAACCAGCCACTTTATATTTACTCTGCATGGAGTCTGAGAGAAATTACTTGGGGAAAAAGGTTGGAAATATCTTCTGGGAAGTCAACATGTAACAATCTATATTTTAAAATAAAATAAATATAAATGCTTTTAATATGAATATTATTGGTTCTGATTTCACCAGTGATATTTTATTCATTAAGAAATTCATTAAGAGAGTTATTGTTTAATAAATTGAAACTAATCAGATGACCACTTTCAAAGGAATCTGTCCTAAATTATGGGAAAGAAGGAATATGACCAATTTGATATTCATATAAAAAGCAAGATCCTGCAGGGACATTCTTTAACAGGCCAATGAAAAGTAATTGAAAAAATAATAATTTTCTCATACCCAAAAAGAAAAAAATGATTCAGCTGACATTTCCTCAGATCAAGATTCTTAAAATGTGGACTGGTTGAATTCAGTCAGTAGTGAGTTTTATAGGCCTGTGGAAACTAATAGTGCTAGACTTTTGAACTTTGTGCTGCCTTCTGTCTGGCTATGCTGTACCCTAAATTTTTGGAGCCAAAAGCTCTTTTAACCACTGGCAATTAGTATATAGTCCTCTAATCCTTTCCTTAGGTAAAATCACTTTTACTGAAGGATGAATTGACTATTTGTTCTTATTAAAGCCTAAGGTTGCTGCATTAAAGTTTGGAAAGGATGGATAATGACTAAAAAAGTTTATTGAATAGTAGAAGATGTAGGGATGAGATTACTAGAATGCTGAGTGCCAAGTGGGTTTGATATTGCTAGTCTTGAAGAAAGCTGCAATATTCATGCCCACCTCCCCATCCATACACTGCCTTTAAGTTTGGATTTTTAAAAGTCATTAATTCCAACTCAGCTCAGTGAAATAACTGGTGCCATTGTCAAGATACTCATATTCCAAAAGTATACATTTTTTAATATTGGTTGGATTCAAAATTGGATCACGAGGAGAAGCTTAATATGAAAACAACAACTATTTCATATGTTACATAAAGCTCAAGGGCCACACAAGATTTTGCATTCCAAAAATGGACAGAGATTGGGAATTTTAAAGCATAGAGAGTATAAGACATTATTTTCCTTAACCTGCCAAATCCTACAATTATGCAAGTAATTGGATCCTCTCTGAGAGCCCCAAAGAGATGATGATGAGCCAATATGCGGCCCTCAGCCACATGTACACAATTTGTACATTCCTGCACTACGTTATAATGTAGTTAGGCCTAGCTTGATTGAACCTAAAACATGGATTAAGATGTGAGAAATTCAGGATAAATAATCAAAATGTATAATTATGGTTTGTTCTGGAAGTTCCTTCTAGCACCTGGACAGAGAGAAGAAAATCCAGAAAAACCACATACTGGAGCCAAATCAGAGGCAATATTTCAATATCTCCCCCTCATCACAGGTGTTTGTGCATGAGTGTGTGGCCGGAAGAAGTCAGTGGTATAGCATCTTTAAAAGCTCTGTATTTTACAAAACAGTTTTCTTTTAATTACAAAGGTGGATAAAATATTGGCCTACATGGAGGGTGAAAATCAAGGTAGATCTAGTGTGCCACAGACGAATAAGTAATTTATCCATGATTGACCCCAGACTTGTACAAAAACACAATTTCCCTGTGGGTTGTTTTTTTTTTAATTGACTTCATTTCAGTTTCAAAATGATATATTTGAAGGGGAAAAATGATATATACTCTTAATGTGCACTACTCTTTTTCCATCACCATATTTTATCATTGAATACAATAAGTCCTTTAAGCTAGAATAATACATCAGCTTGCCTTTGAGCCAAATGCAGTTTACTTTTAATCTGACATATATAGGATTACACTGTTCATATTTTAGACTGCTTATTTGTACACATACTAAGCAATAAACTTCCTTTAATTTACTTGTTTACTTCCAAGTAAACATGCTTAAAATAGCATTGTAATCATTTTATTGCACATATGGAAATTATTCATTTTATAGAATTATTTTAAGGAGTTTATGGGAACTATAGTTCAAATATATCTGAAGGGTACAATGTTGGAAAATAATATAGTTCAGTTTAAATTAAATATTTTCTCTTACCATGATTGGTGTAGGATGGCCAGGTGGGTATCCTTTATGGTGGTTGCCCACTCAGATGCTAACTCTTGATAGACCATTTCAAAGCTTCTTTCCTTTTCTGATGTTGCATCTTGAAATCTGAAAGAAAATGAATCATAGTCTTTGAAGTACAGCCAGGAAGCCTTTAAATTCTGAAAAACAGCGCATATGGCCAACCTAGTGAAGTAGGTAATTACTGTTGCAATCCTTATATATGCATTCTAAAAGTATTATTGACGATGGTTGCTATTTGCCTAAAGATGCAACATGAATGAGTGATTGTAACAAAGGTTCTGATGTTAAAATAAAAAACAAAAACCAATGGAGAAAAAAAAATACCCTCCCTGTAATAACTTAATTCCATATTTATGGGTTTCACTATCTTTAGACAATTTTCTAGATGTGGGAAATGATGCTTACTGCAGCATCACAGTATACAATACTTACCTGCCCACATGTCTGTAGGTAGCAAATCACATGGTTATTTGGGGCAAAGGAGAGATTTTTTTTTAAAAAATCCTTAGTTTCTCAAAGTGCTCTTTTAAATATTGAGTTATATCAGTTGTTTCCAAGGAAACTCTGTGTCATTTTTGAAAATGTCTTACCATTTAATTCTGCAGCTGGTTTTCAAGAGCTTTTTTATGAGGGTGGCGGGTGGGGGGTGGGATGGAATGCTTACTATATTTGGATTTCATTTTTTTAATCCAAGTAAACTATGATGTTTTATTTTTCCTATTTTATAAATCACCTGGAATTTTTGCAAATCTTCTATCAGCATCCCTACAGTACATCAATTAATGATAAATATTGTTTTGCAGGAATATTGTAGATTAATCCATTATTAAATTGTGGAGATCTGGCTGACACAATAGCAAAAAGACATTAAAAGAACATTTATTACTTACTTACAGAAAAGCAATGTTTTTAATGGCCATAATAAAACGAATAAAGAGTTTAGTACAGTGATTAAGCAAGTAAAAGAATGAGCTTCTTTTAAACACTATTTTAATTGCATGGATGCAAGAACAGAAATTCTCTCTCTTTCTCTCCCTCCCTCCCCTGCCCTCTCACACACACACAGATTATACCTCTCAGAATTCCCAGCCATCATGAGCATTTCAGCACAGTTGATGCTTGGCTGGAGAAATCTTCAGAATAGGTTTATATCTGATCTTCTTTTATTCCTGCATCACTGCATTTCCTGCTCTTGCTCCTTGTCAGAATGTAAGGACTCCTTCTATAGCAGCCTTGCTATATCTGGGATGCCCTCCTCATGTCTTGAGATTACACTTCTCAGAATTTCTCAGTCTTTGCCGATACTAGCTGGGGGGAAATTTGGGGAGATGCAGTTGAAAAATACTAGAATAAAACCTGCTACTCTACTCCTCAAGCACCTTTGTTTCTTCCATGTTAGTATATTACTTGCTAAATTATTTTTTCTTATAGCATTTATCGGGTATTTTTGTTGTATTCTGATTCTATGCATTCCTCAGAACTTGGCTGAAGGCACATTCAGTACCTTGTTATTCCTATTGAGACCTATTTTGGGGGGGAGATGGGTGTCCTAACTTTTTCTTATAATGCCCTCATTTGTGTTTTAACAGTCAGGTTTATCTTCCAGGAAACTGGAATTCTGGGAAGTGAATACATTTGTTCTCTTTTGCATCAGTAGGAAGTTGTTTGTGGACTTTTTGTATGTTAAATATAATAACAGATGTTTAACAGACAGATTTGAAGACTATTGTAATATTTGGGCTAACTTCTTGACTGTTTTTTTCTTTCACTTTTTATATACTGTATATTAGATGTTGGGTCAATTCAACTATTAGATAGTAACTTCCTCATCTGAACTATATCGTTATATATTTTTTGCATTTGTTAAATTATTAACAGTTTAAATCATATGCTTAACAACCTAAAGAAAATGGTTGGAAGGTGGAGTCAACGTTTACATTTTACAACTGCATTTTTTCCATATCTTCTCACACACACATACACACACACAGAGAGAGAGAGAGAGAGAGAGAGAGAGATTCTTGAAAGGAAACCAGGATTATGTCTTTAACAGATTTCGATGGATTTCATGCTCCTGACATCATGAGCAAGATCTTCACCCCAATTTCCAGCTGAAATGAACAGACCTCCCACATAGTATTTGTCTGCATACTTGTGGTCAGTAGATCTTTAAAACTGACAAGTTGGGGGATTTATTAGTAGAACCTGGCCAGCTAGAGAATCCTTTGTCTTTCTTCCTATGGACCTTGCAGAGTTGCAAAATAGATTAGAATTATTTCCCTCCCCAAATATAGTTCTGCAATTCTACTTATCATGCTTAGGAGAGGTTATTCTTTCTCCCTTCCCAACATACCCAACATTATCTTGTTATATATTATTATGAATTATGGGAACATACATTGGGCACATGGAAATTTCAGAGGTACCTGCTGTAGACAAAGATTTCATGTACAAATTTCCTCTTGCAGGATTCTCTAAAAGATGAAAGTTGTGATGGTTACAAAGATAGGTTCCCATACATTCTGGTCCAAAATTATCCCATAATGTAATGGCCAGCTCCAGCCTTAAGATGGCAATTAAGGCCTGGGGGGAGGCAATTGGACTTGTCCTGCTGTCATTACAGAGAAAAGTATAATTGCCAGTCAGCATTTATACGTAGAATAGGAAAGCCTGCCATCTTGTTTCCACTCAAGGTAAAAAAAATCTCAAAACTGTACACCTTGGGGTCTTTTTACCTGCATGGTTGACATATTGTAGAATTGATGGCTCAATTTAATGAGACATCCTGCTTGTCTCTGCACTTTTAGTCACCTCCTTAAAAACAAACTTGGTTTCATTTCTATGTGTATGTAAAAAGAACATATCATAAAATCATAGTGTTGAAGATCATGCAGTGTTCTTCTCCAACCCAATACTCAGAGTAGGCATCCTCATTTCAGGATCCAATCTGGGTCAGTTATCAGGACCAGAGGTTTAATCCTCCGAGCTTTCAGGCTCGTGCTGGAGCCCATCTTCATGGGCTTTTTCTAGCAGAATTACCAGCCTAGACTGGATCCTGCAACATTATCCTGGGACACATACATTTGCCTTCATCCTCATTTCATCCTAGACAAATGGCTGCCAATCTTTACTGGAAAACCTTCAGTGATGGAACACTGAGAGTTTCAAGAAACAGGCTGCTTCACTGCTTAACAGCATTCATGGTCAGGAAATTACTTTTTGAAGGGTGGTTTTTTTGGGATTTAGCAATTACCTCTTAAAGATAATAAAGTTACACTTGGTGATAGACAGTTTACACATTGCATGTATTAAAACATTCCATTACTCTAAGCTAATTGTTGATGAATGAAATATGTCTAAGATGCACTTTTTATTGCAAGTAAATGCAGTTCTTAAATTTAAACTTGTCATATTGCATTGTAAACCAAGTATTGGAAAATCCACAGATGTCCTTCTTATGAATATGTTTGCTACCTCTTCTACAGTATTAGAGCTGTTCTAAATATACTAGTCCTGAAAAAGGATTATTCCTGAGGTCACATTTGTGTCTGTTGTACACATATATAGAAAGAATGCAGTCATTGTGAAAATCTGAAAAGAGATATATGCATATTTGGATGAAGTTGCAGTCCTAACTATAATTAGGAGAACCAATAACACATATTCTTTGGACACATGCTTATTGCTCCCTTATAGAGTTTTGTGCTCAACTATAACCATATCAGCTAGGTATTCAAGCTTATAGGACTTTTATGCCATTCATGTCTCCCGCCGCACTTTAGGTGTATTTAGGCACAAGCAAATGTCTCTGTATGGCTTCTATTAAATACATTAATAGAATGTATTTATTCCTATACATTAGGAAATGAAAAGATATGAGTTCATGTTGGCTACACCAGAATAACGAGTTCAGATGGGGATTTGGATAGAGTAAATGCAAGGCACTTTGCTATTTCAGGAAAAACAAGAAAATTCAAGTTGCAAAGTATGAACTTTTCTGAGGCAGAAATATGTACGTTTGATGTTCTTTCAGGATGCTCATTATATGGATATAGAACCAATTCTAGAATTTAATATCTTCCTTCTAGAGAATTGATTTTTTTCTTTTTAAAAACACATAACATGTAAAAATAATAATCTCACCCGCTTTCTAGCGTCCTTCTGTAAATGGCATGGGCAGCAAGTAGATTTCAGAAAGACACCTTATGATGAAATTCTGTACCTAACCTTCAATTAAAAATTGAACATCTTTGGATTGTGGGCTGGAGACTGGGAATGGGAGGTGCAGTGGGAAAGGCAGCTGGGGCTACAAATTGTATTAGCCTTGTAATTAAAGTGTGTGTGTGTCTGTCTGTGTGTGTATATCCCCCGCTTAAAGGCAAGACTGCTATGGACTCTTCCTCAGAGGTATAAAAAAAATTGTGAGCCTCTCTGCTGAATGATTACAATTGCAATTACTTCAGTTTTGTTTCTTTTATTTCAAAATATTTTTATAAAATAGTGGACAATGACAATGTAATGATTTTCCAATAAAGTTTAATTCATCAATATATTGCTTTCTTTTAAGAGGGGTTGCCACCCCCTAACCCCCATTGTTCTTTCTTCTCTTTCTCTTCTCGTTCTTTCTCAATTGCATTTTCAAGATGCAATTGAATGTTACACTATACAACTGCAGGTAATTGCAACAGTCTGAAACTGATGGACTATAAAACAAAATTGTACTGTGTTTGTATACCTAAACATCTGTATATTTCAAATTACCTATGTTGTAATTCTTCCTTTACTTACTTACTTTTCTTTTGTTTTATCCAATGTGATTGTGTGTGTGTGAGTCTTCTAAGCTTTAAAGCACAGCAACAAAATTAATATAAATGTACCAGGATAACCTTTCCATGATGTGATCAAAAAAAGGAAAAAAAAACACTCTGCTTTTGATTTTGCTCTTATCAATTGTAAATCCACTGTGAAGTAAAGGAGTATAGACTTTGTCTACATCAAAGGAATACACAGTTTATTCAACATGCTATAGAGTGTAATAGATTCTATAGATTCTGACCTGCGTGAAAGCAGAAATTTACTTTGCAAGTCAGGGTTCTGATGACTGTATATTTTATTATTTCCCAATTTAATTTTGCCTGTTTTTTTCTTGTTCTATTTTAAAACAAGAAAAAACATGTTCCATTTTACAGCAATCCTGTAAAGAAGGTTAAACAGTGAATGTATATTTCCTGAGCTCTATGTCTCAGATAAACATTTAAACTTGACTCTCCTCTCTTCTATTCTCATCCTTTTTGGCTCAGTCCTTTTCTGTGCCCAATAAAAGTATAGCTTAGTCATCTCCACTTGTAAACAATAAGAACAAATAATGTAGAACATTATTCTTATTTAAAAATTTTCTGAAAATCCATAACAACTACTTCCCACCAGCTTTCCTGGAAGTATCTTGATTTTCTCTCTACCACTCCAGAATAGGTTCTGTGAACCTACAATCTCTTGAAGATCTGTTGAATAGAAAGCTTTCATGGAGATGGATTGGTTGTGAAATGTGAGGGATATATTGAAGTACACAGTCCTTAAAAAAGTGAAGGCGGGAGAAAAAAGAGAAGACAAGCATCCTACTTGCCAAATGGAAGAGACTCAAATTATACTCAGCTGTGACCCTGCCTGGCTTCCTGCTATTCAGATGTGTTACTTCCTTTTTCCAGTAATGGCCTGTGGCACTCAGCCAGGGAACATTATTAATTTCAGAAGTGGCCTGACAGTAAAACCACAGCAAAATGAGAGGAAGTAGCAGGGAGGCCATCTGTTGGTTTCAGCAGAACAGTAGGAACTGAGCTCCATAGGCTCAAATGAGGAAAGCAGATTAATAATCCACAGTGAGGAAACAGTGCTAAATTTATCCACAGAGCATATTTTTTTTAAAAAAGAGTGAGCTGCAGCTGGACAGGAAATTGCTGGAGCAGCTTGCTTTTTTTTTTGCTTTGAATGACACCGGACAGAGACAGCAAAGGAAACCCTTGGTCCTAGATCACAATCAGGGTTCTTCCAGACTGATGACTACCGATCCAAAGGCATTGTGTGATTTCACATTTGTAGAAAGAAAAGGAAGAACAAAAAGGTTAAAGTAGATGGCCATTCTTGTTGCTGGGTTCTTAACCTAGGGAAAAACAAAATAAAAAAACCTTTATGTCCAAACATTAAAGCAAGGTATTCTGCAACTTGTTTTATTTAGCTTTGCTTCTGTGAAATAAACTCACCCCACCATTGAAGCTTTAGATGCTTTTTTCTATTCAGTTTCAGGTAGCTCAACTATCACTTTTTTTAGCAGAATTTGGGGCTGAAATAAACAGGAAGTTCTGGTGCAAAACTTTTTCACTGTTTGAATTTTGGTTAATTTCTATCACTAGAAAGGGAAGCAATTTAATTGAAAAATCTTGCTGACACATTGGTTACACATGGTCTGCTTTCTTGCTCTGTGTTTTAATTTTTACTATCCAGCTTTTGCTATGTCATCAATTTACTGCTTGGTCCAAATGCTATATAAATGGTTTATGTAAGATATTGAACAAATTTATATGAAATGAAAGTTGTATCCCATGGAAAGTAAAGTGTTTCACAGAGTCCACCAATTAAACATCCTGTTTCATAAAGCCAGTCAGATGCTTAGAAAGTCTTAAAGCAGCACTTGAAGAACTTTGGTAATGTCCAGTATTATTTGACATTCAAATTCCAAACAAGGAAGGTTATATAATAATCATAGTAAAGGTAAAAGTTTCCTTCGCACCTACATGCTAGTCATTTCTGGCTCTAGAGGGTGGTGCTCATCTCCGTTACAAAGCCGAAGAGCCAGCGCTGTCCAAAGATGTCTCTGTGGTTATGTGGTCGGCATGACTAAACATCGAAGGTGCCAGAAACACTGTTATCTTCCCACCAAAGTGGTCTCTATTTTTCTACTTGCATTTTTACATGCTTTCAAACTGCTCGGTTGGCAGAAGCTGGGACAAATAATGGGAGCTCATTCCATTATATGGTGCTAGGGATTCGAACTGCCGAACAGCCAACCTTTCTGACTGACAAGTTCAGCATCTTAAGCCACTGAGCCACCACGTCCCTAATATAATCATAGCTAGTAACTATTTCCCACATCCATTAATTTATCTCCATCTTATGCCATTAATTGCTTGCCTCATTTTATGACAGCAAATCCTACATACTGGTATATTCTGTCTTGTTTAATTGGATGTAACTTCTTGAAAATCAGCTGCAGTAATAACGAATAATACTTTATTAATCTGATGTGCTTTCCAACTCCTAGTGAAATGAGTTTACAAATTACAAAAAATATTTGAAACAAGAAACACAAAGCAAAAAAGAAAAGATGGCAGAAATTACACATCCAATGGGAATAAAGAAAAAGAATACAAGGATTCAGTCATACTCACCAAAAGCCTAGGTGAAGATCACTTTCCAGATACTCAACAGCCTCATATGTTCGGCATTGAGCCAAAAGATACAATTAGATATCATCAGCATACAGAAAATATTGAACCCCAAGCAGTGAATGGCCTCACCTAGCAATTTCATATAGATTTTGAAATGGTGGAAAGACAGACTAGAACCTTTCAGCAACCCACAGAGGTCTGGAGAACAATCTTTTCCCACCTATCAACACTGAAGTAGCTGACCCCAGAGAAAAAATGAGAACCACTGTAAATGGTGCCCCAAATCCCCAATACACAGATCTGTTTAAGATATCATGATCAAGCAATTGCACTGAAATTTAAAATTAAGAGATCAAGGAGCACAAAGATGAACTATCACTGTCATCTACTATATATCAACAATAAGTGACACCAAAACTGTGTCATTAAAATGTTAATTACTCATTGGGACTTCATCAGTCTGAAATATACCAAAGTACCTCAACTGTATTGTTAAAAACATTACAGGCACTTAGCAGGCCTATCAGATGAAGTATCTGGGGTAGTGTAAAATAGTCCCTACTCAAGTTTGTCCAGATGTGATATTTGAAAGACTTTCTCATCTGCAGCTTAGGATTTTGAGCTAACAAAGAATATTAGCATACTGGGAAAGGTTTATTTGAAGAGAATTTTGTACCATGGTAGGAAAAGATACTGAATTGACAGGGTTAGATTAAAATATTATCTAAGATAGCTTGGAGTCCTAGTTTTTAGAGAAACTTTATAATAAAGATGCTGCAAGGATGCATAATACCAACTTTTCATTCAATTTATTTGAAAGCAAAAGAATTCAGTAATATGCTGATGCTGCAGATATCTTGTAAATAAGATGTGATAAACAGAAATAGCATCTCCTTTAAATAAATGGGAGGAAAGATAGCAACTATTCCTCCAAATAAAATATGCCATAAAATTAGAGACATGTGTAGTTTTTGGAAAATTATTACAATGCTTAGTATATGAATCCACTATTGGAGCATCTCTGACCAATAGTCATTCAATGGCCTTTATTTCCAGTGGAGGATTTCCCAAGATCATCTCCATTACTGTTGAACAACTCTTTCCACCATTAGGATTTTTTTTATCCAACCAGTATCTACTTCCTTGTTAATTACAATTTATTTCTTCCCTTTGCACACAAATAACCTTTCAGATATTTGATAACAGTCATGTGTTCCTATAGTCTTCTTTTTCCCCAAACTAATGATGTCCAATCATCTTAATTATTCTCTCCAAGCCCATCATCTTCACTGCTCTCATCTGGACATACTCTAGTTTGCTACCTTCTTAAAAATGAATAAAGCATTCTAGGTGTGGTCTAATCAGCCCTGGATAAAAAGATTTATGACTTCACTTAACCCAAGACTTTTGTTAACTGAGCCTAAGGCTGCATTTATTTTAATTGCATCATGATTGTTTGACATTCAGCTCTGAGTCATTAAAATACCCAGATCTTTTTCTTCTAATTGTATTGTTAGAATTGGCCTTAACAAGGCATACTTCAGGGAAAGTAATACACTAAACAGTAATCTCGGGGGGGGGGGGGGGGGGGGGGGGGACAAAAAACACTGATTATTTTCAAAAAATTATCTTTCAAAATGTGTACTCTTGCCTAAATACAAGGATGTAGACTCCTACCTGAACTTGTATTCAACACACATTCCAATGAAAATAATGCAATAAAGACTGGCGCACTAAAGTCTACCCTGCATCCCCATCAAATGAAGTATAAAAATGTAGCTGTGTCCAGAACTTATTCCCTGATTCAGGCTGAAAGTTTTTTAGAACAAAAATACACGCAAACTTTAATTCCACTTTTTGTAGTTTGCAAGATAATCCTAGCTTTTGGGGTCACTTATGAACATTCTTACATAATACATAAAACAACCTGATTTCTCAATAACCAAAATAGTCATTTATTAATAATTTAAATTCTTACATATTGAGAATAACATCTCGACTTCATACTAGCAAATTTGAGACTTTCTCTTACTGACAATCATGTGCAGGATCTTCTTGCATTTATACAGGTACACAATATTCACACACCCTTCCAGTTTTCTACAAAAATAAATGCGAGATATTGCATTTGAGGTGAAGCTCCCTGAAGTGTTTGTACACAGGTAATGCACTGTTTAGCATTTATCTCATATATATCTCCTTCACTTTGAAAAAATGATTTTTCCATTTTTAAAATATGCAACAGGGATTATTTATAAAGGTAAGGCTCCTACTCCAAAAAATCATGAGACCAGTTTCACACACACACACACACACACACACCAAAATAAAAATTATGTAACTATAGAACAAACTTTCATTCACAAAACTGAATAAACAAACCCAAAGGGGTCAACATTCATTTATAACCAAGAAAGTTTGCCTAATTCTACAATAAAATTAAGCATGCTGGAGATGTGTCATTTGTGCTCCAAAAGAACTTATCACTGGAGAATGCAGAGAAGTAATACATTTCAAGCATTCCTCTTGCAATTTTCATGTCATTCATCTGAGATTGAAAACATTTACATTGATCAAGCTGAGTATATCAAAAGTCTTTGCAAACAGATATTCCAAAATACATTAAGCTGAAATCGCTCTTTGGCTTCCCTAAATCAGTATTAATAATTAAAAAAAATCAAGTCTTCACTGAAGACAATGTATATTATAAATGCACGTAATACATTTCTCCCAGTATCACACACAGGGATGTGTGCTTAGTGTTCATTCTTGCCCATCTTTGTTTGGAAATCCTAAATTTTAAGTCACTGCTTAAGTGTCTTTTGTGCATGGAACACAAAATACTGTCCCACTTGAAGTGGTATCTGTCTTTTTTCCTGCTGGGAAAACCCAGCAAAACCTCTCATTTTCCAACAGCAGATTCCAAATGTTGTAACCTTTATTGTGTTGAATCAGAGACAGCTACAGCCCAAACCAGGGCCCACAAAAGAATTGCAGTTCTCTTTAGCTGTCAAGAGAGAAGCATTGTGGAATGCTCACAATACCCAGTGTTGGAAGAATTGATGATCAAGTTGGCCCTCACGTAGATTGCAAAGAGTCCACCTGGAAGACGTTTTGATTGGAAGGAGTGGTAAAATATAGTTGCTGAGTGGGCATGCGATTATCACAGGGGCTATTCAGCCCTAGAGTTCTTTCAAAGTCTAGCAACTGTCCCATGAAATTAAAGTTGGGGGAGATATTAGATTTCTTCATTTTGACAATATCATATGCATCATTCATGGATAAGTTGAGTTTTTGCATAAGGTATGCAACTGTCACGGTAACAGAGCGACTGATCCCTGCGAGGCAGTGCACAAGCACCCCACAATTTTTCCCACGAGCTTCATCTGTTGGGAAAAAAAGACAAAGACAAGAGATTATTAAGTTATACACTTGTTTCCTGTTTCAGATAACATGAATACTTGAAGTAAGATGAGACATCAGTGAATTGCTGTTGTAACTTATTAAAAACATCCTGTACCTTCTCATGCCCAGGTTTGAATAATATTTTAATACTTGGATTTTCCTTTCCAAAAAGCCAAATACATCAAGGAAATAACAGATTTTAAACTTAGGTCATTTTAACCATGCATAGATCCTTCTATTTAATTAAAGCATAAATATTCTCTGGTGTTAAAGGCAAGTGGTGAAATTACATGGTGTCATCTTTAGTGGGCTGTATCACTCAACCTATATGTGTACAACTAAATTGCACATTAGTCTGTGCATAGACTGAACTGCTTTCTTGTAACATAAGGGTATTTTACACTGTTCTGCCCATAGAAAAGTAGTTATGATCTATTTTTGCCTAAATGTCTGATCTATCTTTTAAAACCAATATTTAATTCAAGAATATTTTTTAACTTTTTAGACTAATCCCAATAACTGTTAATCTGAAACAGAACACTAAAGGTAGGTTGTAATTTGGTTGGTTATATTTATTGGCTGCCAATAAATAAAAATCACATTCTAGATAGAATTCAAAAAAGGAAGCAGAAGTATTTTATAGAAAGCATTTGTTGTATAAACTTGGAGATAAACAGGAGTTTAGATAGGATTTGGCTATTAAAATGAAGATTTTTTTCAAGGAAGGAAAAAAAGAATCCTCCTCCAAATTCCTATGTATTTCTTTTGGGTCCATTTTCAAAGGTCTATTAAATGGTTTTGCAAGGGTAGTGCACTGCAGCTGAACAACAAAAGTATTCAGCTGTTTAAAAAGGTGGGGGGAGACCCCGAAGTCGCAGGGGACAGCCCATTAAGAGAAACAGGATGTCAACATGGCTAGAAAATGGATTCCTTTGTCATAAGAAATACATTATAATGCCTGGAGATTTGCAGCTCCCACCCCACAAATTCTTCTTACTGAGCTCAAATTACCCATATTCTGCTTATTACTACTAGAGTTCCATCAGATTACAGTACAGTATTCATTGACAAAAAGGGCCTGGCAAAATGGAAAAAGAAGTCCAGTATAATTGGATCATTTTGCAGAGAAAAAACAAGTAAGTGTTCATGTCTAGTGCTACGTATACATATATCAGTATATCTGATATGTTTAAGAGCTAGTATTTTCAAGAAAAGGCATGTTTGAACATATTTTAAGAAATCTGCTAAACCAGGATTGTTTAGCCAATGTCCCACAGATATTATATCCAAAATGGGGGCAGATCCCAATTATAGTGATTATTTGAATTGAGAGTGATTTAATAATAAAAAGAGCATATATAGAAGTATATACAAATCTTGAAACTTTTGATGGCATATATTTTCTAAGATAATATACATAAGATTGCAGTCACAGACAGAAGTATTTGGTCTAATGAAATTAAGCAATCAAACTAAATTAAGATTAAAAATATAACTGCCTGGACTATTTCTATTTTCTGTACAATTTTGCCTCAGTGTTGCCTGTTTAAAAACAAAAAACACAAAATGCAATGAACTAAATATAAAACATGGAAATCATTCTTCATAAAAAGCATTTATTAAAACCTAAAATTGTAACAGCAAAAATAAAGACCCCACCACACCCCTAGGTTATCTCTTGTCCTTATCCATTTCCACAACAAGATAAATAACTAAAGCATCAACTGTACATTGTAAATTGAAATTATGCCAGCAGAAATGAATACAATAAGAGACATCTCTTGTGATCTGAAAAAAATGTGAAAAAATGCATATAAAGCTGTCTTTGCAGATGAGGCTTGCTGCTAGTAATATAAAAGTGCTACAAAAGACAGTTAGGAACTATTTTTCAACCTTACCTATAAAAGAGATTGCTTCAGGAAAGAATTGGGATAGGTTTTGGCTCCAATGATCAGAGATAGGGATCTGCTTGTACTTAAACTCGCCAGCATTTTCGAAGAGATTGGGCAGGTTGGGGGTGACATTCAATATGTATTTAATGCCAAACTCTTCGAGAACATCCAGGTTAGTAGAGTCCTTGGCGCAGCCCAAGTAGAGGTATGGCAAGATTTCCACAGGGAAGGAAGGCTGATTGTTAGACAAAGGACTGCCATCAGAGTCGGTGGCACTGTTAGGATCTCGGTCAATATCGGATTCCACATCTGAAGATGAATCAGAGCTGATTCGGAGACCACCCAACCCCAAGACTGGCAAAGGTGGAGAATTGCTGCTACATGAACTGTCTAGATTAGTTTCGCAGTGCAAGGCATACTCTGTCTGGAACCTGCAGAACCCCCCTGGGAAGAAAACAAAAAGAAAGGGTTGGAATTAAAGAGAGTTCCCTTTAGTGCTCCTCCAACTGCTAGAGCCAGACCTCCCAGTACACTTTATGGTTGAAAAACACTAGAAAACTGAAAACTGGGACTAACGCAGCTGTAAAAAAACCCAGGTGATATTAGTGAAGGTTTTGAAATATTTCTCTTCTATGGAGTTTAATGGACTAGAACTAAACATAAACATAGCTATAGTGTCCCTTATATGAAATCTATATATAACTGGATTCTAGGCCATCCACCATTACAGCTGATCCAACAGCCATAGCACATCAACTATTAACTCAGAACTTTAACCCTTTAAAGAACACATAGTAAATTTCCAATCGCTTTAACGTTCAGAGATGCTTTTATCTGAGCTCTCTTATGGCTCCGGTGTAAAGCAGGCAGTGCAAGGTGTTAAAAAATTCAAACCCTGCACACCTTCCCTATGGCTTCAGCTCCCCACATCTTGATAATCTTCAAATAGCAAAGCTTATGCCACTCCAACCAGCAGGAACAGTAGCATGCAGAGGGATCAAGAACTGTAGTTCATTACTGATCCAGAAACTGGATTACATGATCTGTAAAGCACCTCTTTGGATGGTATCAGGTTAGGGATGCCAGAGCTACTCACTGGCTTTTCAAACAAAGATGCAGTAAAGCAATTGGCTGTTTCTTAAGGGCACCCTTTGCTTGAAAAGATTCCCTTCCCCTACAGAGCATATAAACAGTATCCTCAATTGAAACAGCAGGAAGCTCCTTCGAAATAATATTTTTTGAAGAAGAAAGGTATTAATGGCTTGGGAAAGAGGAATTTTAGGAAGCAATGCATATTATTTCGCTTAAGAGCCAAGCCTGATTTGTCAACCTCAACTTCTCCGAGCCTGGACCATTCCTGGGGAAAGAAGGTGAAAATGCTGCTTCAGGATTCCCCTCCTCCCCCCTCCGCCCCCAGCGGGCTCTTTCTGTTTGGAAGGGGCAGGCACCAGGCGTTTGACGCCAGAGGCAGGCACTTGCTACGTCGCTTTTCTGGAAGCGGGATTTTCCTTACGAGGGGAATCCTTAACAAGAGTAGAGTTGCTTTGACTAGAAAGAGGGAGCACGTTCCGTTCATCGAGGGACTACAGAGGCGGGAGCTTGCTTCGAAGCCTGCCCGAAAACTAGTTCAAAGGATTAAAACACGGGCTGGGGGATGCGGGGCGTTGCAGACTCGAGCCTACAAGAGGTTTTAATCTCTTTACAACTCCAGGACCATCTGGCAGCTCTGCGCTTCGGGCCATGCAGGGCAAAGGCGTCGAGCGGCCAGATGCCGGGGGCTGCTACTAAAGGAGTAAGGGCAAAACGAAGGTGGGAAGGAGGGAGGGAGGAAATGAGAGACGCCGCGGCTCTGGATGCACAAGGCAAAAAAAAAAAAAAACCCAAAACGCGGGAGAACAGTGAAGCCGACCTGGTTAACCCCTCACCTTCCAGGTAGAAGGCCTTACAGCCGTCGTCTTTCAGGCGCTTGAGGAGCAGCCCCAGCACAGAGTCGCCCACCGTGTTCTCGTTCCAATCGCTGCTGTTCTCGTCGTAAAGGACCACGGTGTCGGTTCCGCAGCGGCGGGCGAACTTTTCGCGCTCCTCCTCGCCCCGGGCGAAGAGGGCGCGCAGCGGCAGGTTGCCCTTCTGCAGCCGGCGCAGCATAATCCCCGGCAGGGCCACGTTGATGGCCGACTCGATGTGCGAGGACTCGTAGAGCTCCTGTGGGCGGCAGTCCATCAGCAGCAGCCGCTCGTTGCCCAGCTCCAGCTGCTCGTTTAGCCACGCCACCGTCTTGCAGATCGCCATGTCCGACGCGAGAGAGACTACCGGCGAGCGAAGCGTATCTAGCATGAGGAAGGACTCGGGCAGGCCAGGCTGGGGGGGCCACTCCGCAAAGCGCCCCTATCCAAAGAGCCACGGCGGCCGGCGGGATGGAGCCGGAGGGGCGCGAGCGGAGCCGTCGGTCCCAACTCAGCCCGTTGCTCGCCTTTTCTGGCTTAGCCTCCGCGTCGCTGTGCTCGTTGCAAGCCGAAGGGCTGCTCTCGTCTTGGGAGAGCTGCTTTCTCTGGAGCGTTGCCGGGAACTCCCTTAGTTTAGGTACATTAGCATCGCTCTTTACCTTCGGGAAAGTGTAGGCTGCAATTAAATGTGCTGAAGCGCTTTTTTTTTGCACCGCACAAGCAAATGCATTAAAGGTAGAGCGATTTAGCGAGCCCCGGGGCTGCCCCTGGTGCCGTTACTGCTCTGTCTACCGCTCCCGTGTGCAGCTTTTCATGGCCTCGGCTCCTACTTCTTGTCCCATCTCCTGCTTTTTCTGCCCCCGGTCATCACCTCCTGCTTCTCTCTCTCTTTCTCTTTTCTTTCTTTGCCTCCTATTTTTCTTCCTTCCTTTCAAGTCCCCTTGTGATCAAATGTCCCTTTTAATCAACCCTGCACACTATCGCCCCTCTTTCAGCGCCAGGCAGTTCCTCAATGGATACAAACATGGAACGTCTCAATGGATACATTCTCTCGCTCGGCCAATCAGCGCTTGCGGAAGGGGCGGTTGCCGTGGAAACGGGCCGGCTGGAACAGGTTGTGTTGATGAATTGTTAATGAGTTTGTCATTCACAAAAACGGAAAGGAATTTCCGCTCCGGATAAGCCGAGTGCAAACAAGCAGCAACAGCAGCTCAGCGGGAGGAAGGAAGAAAGGTGCGGGGGGGGAGGATGGGGGGAGGAGAGGGGAAGGCACAGCCACTAGAGTCGCGCGTCTGGGGCTCGAGTTTCCTTCTGTTGAAGCTCAAGCAGAGCAGCCCAGCGATTATACAACAAATGGTCCAATTAAAGGAAGAACAAAAGGCTCTCCATGTTTTCCCTACATAAACGTGCTTGTTAAGGGCACTTCACAGCCTGCGACTCGAGTTGTGTTGATTATG
The DNA here is from genome assembly GCA_023653725.1 of Bungarus multicinctus. Taxonomy (NCBI): domain Eukaryota; kingdom Metazoa; phylum Chordata; class Lepidosauria; order Squamata; family Elapidae; genus Bungarus; species Bungarus multicinctus. The sequence continues at coordinate 44,883,626 of CM042848.1, forward strand.
GACCCTCTCCTCTTTAAAATAAGTTTTCCAGTGCTCCTTTTTCCCCCCTTCCTTCTTCCTTCCTTCCTTATGCCTTAATACATACATACATACATACATACATACATACATACATACATACATACATACATACATACATATATATATATATATATATATATACTTTGTATATATATACTTTATCAGCTTAAAAACCTTACACACACATATATATATATATATATATATATATATATATATATGGATCTTTGGTTCTTCGGGTCCACATACAAATACCCGCGAAAATCTCCGAAAACATATATATATATATATATATATATATATATATATATATATATATATATATATATATAATCCCTGGTTGCTTTCCTTTGAACCTTCCATAGGTGAACCCCTTGAAAAAAATCGCGTGGGTTTTTTTTTCCCTTAAGAAACCCAGCCAGACACTTCCGGCTGTTTCGCAACGAGCGAAAGGAATCTGAAAGAACTAAAAGCGCCGCTGACCTTAAAAAGTCAGGAAAAAGGAAAGCGTGCTGCTGCTCCTATTCCGTCCTCCGGGCAAGCATATTAATTGTGGCAGAAGAGGCTGGCTTGTCATTACAGCCAAGCGTGGGCCGGAGTTAATGTGAAGCGTAAAAGAGAAAGTCGTTTGGCATTTCCTAGGATGGCTGCTGGCGCTGTATTGTCCATTGTTCCCATAGCCTGAAATCTTATGGGAGATTTCCCCGCTCGGGCGCGCGCTTTCCTTACAGCTCTTGGCTTTGAAAGGGGTAATTCCCACGCATTAACCTCTCCCCTCTGCTGCCAGATGCCCGGTTTATTATTCGAAAAGCTATTAAGGACAAGGAAGTTAGTTCGGCAGTCAATAGGCACAGGCAGTAAGAGAATAACTCGCGTTAAAATCCTGCCCCATCTGCTGTGGCTTCGATTTGCAGTCAGAGGCCAAGCTTGGTTGGAGCCCGGTGCGTCTACAAATGTTTACTCAAAAGTAAGTCTCGCTGCATCTTGTAGGCCCGGCTTTCAAGGCGCCCCCGCTCCCCAAAAGTAGAAGCATCTACGAAATAGCTGATTTGTAACGTGGTGGCGAGGATGTAAAATCCTTTAAAAAGTTTAAGCATCGGGTACCCCGTAAAGTCTGCGGAAAGGAATGCAAAACTTGCCCCGTGCAATCTCATCACGAAATCAGCTTGTTGCAAAATTATCGAGTCTTATGGGTGGGGAGGATGGGAACAGTAGTGCAGTCCAGAGGGGATTTTGCAACCAAATCCAGAGATGGAATTTATCTGAAAGAAAAGTATGTGTATGTGGGGGAGGGGGAAGGAAAAGAGAGCCAACAGCGGCAACCTAAGCCTTCAGCATTGAAAGCCAATACCCTGCCAGAATCCCCAAATTCACTTGCCCCTTTTCATAAATTAGTTCTGGCTTTACCCTTCCTTCTAAGAAGGAAACTATTGTGTGAGCGTCTGGTGGAGGGGAAAGAGAAGGCTTGTGTATGATCCCCAGAAGAGATATTGCTGTTAATACCGAATCACTTTTACCCTAAAAAACAAATCCAGCATCTTGTATTATCTGTGTCCAAATCCCTCTGTCTATAACATTTTCAAAATATTTAGCATTTGACAATTTAAAAAGATACTTTTAAGGATGATGACTGAAGACTTTTGTAAATTCATGTCACTTGTATCTATTTTGATACAGCATTAGGTAAACAATCCCAGTAGGTGGCAGCCCTTAGTCTGTCTCAGCTGGTAAGTCTGGTAGGACCTGGTTAACACTTGATGAGAGACCAAGAGGAAATAGTGTAGATGTGGGTAGACTGGGAAGTCATTGTAATATTCTAAAGCATCTCAGAAGGGAAAAAAGGTAGAAAAATGTCTGTGTAATCTACTGTTTCTTGACTTTGGCAACTTTAAGATATGTAGACTTCAACTTCCAGAATTCCCCAGCCAACATGCTGGCTGAAGGACCCGGGAATTGAAGTCTACATAGCTTAAAGCTGCCATAATTGAGAAATACTGCTGTACTCACCTGCTCAACTCAAGGAAGACCCTAAGTTGCATAGGTAAGAGGCTGGAATCTTTCTATCCCACTAAAGGACCCTAAAGTCTTATCTGGGGCTAGTCAAATATATTTATATCTGACTAGGGCCACATAATGCAGAGCTGGCCCCTATTTTTCTCCATTCCCAAATACTTTAAGCACACTTATCTTTCCATTTGAATGCTAAATGAATGCAGATATAGGCAGATAATATTCCTCCTACAAGCAATGGAATATGTGGGAGCCAAAGTTATACCATAGTGGAAACCAAATAATCTCCTTAGAAATGGGAAGAAGGAGAAAGGAGAATGTATTGCCAAGATCTATCCATATCTTTTGACAACTGATGCTTGTCTAATGACAGTAAATTCACTGAGTGACTTGACAGGATATTTAGCAGTAATAGATAAATAGAATAGATAAAATGAACTTTATTTTGAAATATGGTATAACCAAGGAGCTAGAAAAGGAGAGGGTTTTTTTATGCCATCAGTTTATAAGACGCTTTGTCATTTTGAGTGTGAATTACACGTGTAAGTTGCTTCCTATAAGATGGGCAGCCATATCAATGTGATAAATAACTTATCCAATAAAATCTACAAAGATTTCAATATTTACATGGTCCTTCCAAGGAGTCATCTTATTGATGAAGATGGAATATAAAGTATAAATAAATAAGCAAGCAAACAAGCAAGCAAGCTTGAGAATTGGTTTGGTGATGCTTTCTGTGATATTTTTTTGTCAGTTTGGTGATATGTTAGAGTGCATTTCTTATAATTTTCAATTTATATGATGACTGAACATGCAGGATTGGAATTATGGAACTCTATTCCAATTTACTGAGAGGGCATTTGGTTGAAGAGGACTGTTGTAAAATGCTTCATCTATTCATAAATGGTCTTTGAGTTCTCTTTGGCATGAGAAAGAAGTTGAACACACATAGTTGGAGTCCAACTTTTCGTTTTTAGTTATGTAGAAATCCCATTCCAGCAATTTCCCAGGCTTCTTTTCCTTGTCTATATCATGTGCTATTCCAGAGCCCAATAGCAAAGAAAATATAAATTCATTTGTGATACTAAAACAAAAAAACTCTTCTTTCAAGAAAGTTTTGGCTTTATCTACAGTAAGGGAAAACCTTGACATTGCCCTTCAAACACATTTCCAATAGCTTGGTGAATGGTGAAGCTTCAAGGTAACAAAACTCCTGTCTTTGCTATTTTCTAGTGTCCTGCTCAGAAGAAGTAGCAGGACAACTCTCAGTTTTCTTTCAAAAAAAGGAAGAATATGGGAAGGGATTTCTTGGAAGGGCCATGTAAATATTGGAAAGCTTTGTAGGCTTTATTGGATAATCTTGCATGCCAGATTAACCTCACTGACTGGAGGTTAACCATGAGTGCTCTGTGCAGCCAACCAAAATAGTCTCATGATTAAAACAGTTACAGTGGTTTGCAAAACTCAGTCATGCAGTTCAGTTCTTTATTGTGATTAATCCTCTGTCAAGTGAAGGTGGACAAGGAGGGAGTCACAATATATAGACTTCATATACAGTGGGACATATTCATGAAAACTGCATGCTGGTTTTTAAGGTTCAGTTACAACAGCTTTTTGAAGCAATGGCTTTGGTAAGGCCTTTAAGGATTATTACATATACAGTATACCATTAAAGATCTAAAGATGAAAAATGACTGGTTGAAGATACAGTTTGTATGACTCTGCAAACTTACGCTGTTTTAATGATCATGTTGCAACTGAGCAAGAGTTTGTTTCTGCCACCATCTGTACTGAATTGTGTTGGTTCCCATTTTTTTCACCTTTACATAGTGGAGTTGTTGATTGAAGCTTAAGTTCTGTAATCAAAATTAGATAGGCTCTAATCAACTTTTTTAGCACTAGCTTTGCAAATTTAACCACAATCTAATTGCTAAAAACTTGCTTACCATTTTGTAACATTTTGGATATTTTTGATAAATATCCCTATATTGTGGATTGGAGACTTTGCCCCAAGAATATTCAAATTCTTGGCTTACTAATATCTAGTCTTTTGCATAGTCAAGAATCTGAAAATAATAAAGTTCTTTGTCATTATGAAAGACTATGTTCTTTCTCTTTTAATACACTTGTTTTCTTTCAGGTTTCCAGGCTCCCTTTGTCTCAAACCTCTCTCTAGGTAGTTGCTATGATTATCCCTAAGGACTGAAATCGCTGGAGGATAAGATCAAGAGCCTTTGCGTAATCTGGAAAAAAGTAAACAACAATAAAAACCATTTATTAATATATTTATTTAAAAAGTCATCAGGAAAGGAAAAAATGTAACAATAGATGGTTCCATAGTTTTCACTTTAGGAATATGTTAGTAGAGGCACCATATGGACATTTTACATAACAATGAAAAAAATGAAATTTGATTTATGACTGTGATAATTAGGATAGTTTATTGAATGTAATGAATAATGAGGTAACTTTAGAGAGATAGGATAAAATATATTTGTATTTATAGCTGCCCTGAAGAATATCCAAAGTCACTTCTTTTTTTCTATGTTCAACTTTTTCTTGTACATTTTGCTTTTTCTTTGATTTCTTATTTTTTTCCTCATTATTTGATATTAATTAATATTTTTATTTTCTTGTTTAAAAGTTTCAATAAAAAATTACACAGAAAAAAAAGTTTCCTACAAATGGGGCATTGCTGCCTCAGGTAATTAGAATAAATGCTATCCATGCTTCCATGTTTTCATGGAAGTTTTCTGGGGGGATTTGAAAGTTATTTTGTAGATTAGTACAAAGCTTGTAAGTATATATAGAACTGCCAGTGGTGAGATTCAACTGGTGGAACAACTGGTTCAGTGGACACATGCTCCATGCGTGCAGTGCTTTGGAAAATAGAAGGAAAACTTACCTTTTACTGCAGCCCGGATGAGTAAAAACAGCTGAGGCATGGCAATCTGGGCTGCCGCGCCAATCAGCTGGGCTTCAAAGAAAGGAAATATAGCACAGAATAGAGCAGGAATGGGTGGGCGGGGCCAAACAATCTCTGGAAATACAGTTCACCTGAACCAGTCCATACCGTCTGAATCCCACCCCTGAGAAATTTCCTGCTCTAGTTTGTTGGACAAGATATACAATAGGGACATGGTTTTATAACAGACTATCTAGTCATATCTGCCTCTAGGGGGCAGTGTTCATCTCTGTTTCTTAGTCAAGGGAGCCAGCATTGTCCGAAGACAATTTCTGTGGTCATGTGGCCAGCATGACAATATGCCAAGCTGCACAGAAAGCTGATACTTTCCCAAAGGTACCTGAAGTGGTACTTATTTATCTTTTTGCATTTGCATGTGTTCGAACTGCTAGGTGGACAGAAGCTGGGGTAAGGACAAAAGCTCACCCTGTCATTGGTGCTTGGGTCTCAAACCCAGGCTGTGAGCTTTCAAGCTGACAAGCCCAGCTGAGCCTCTAGATTTATCCTATACACATACTTTAAAATCTGCTGATAAACTTTTCCCTTCACTTCTGCTGGGTTGCCTGAAGTTTGTCAGTTCGATTCTCAAGGTTGACTCAGTCTTCCATCCTTCTGAGGTTGTAAAATGAGGACCCATATTGTTGGAGACAATATGCTGACTATAAACCGCATAAAGCACTGTGAACCAGTATATAAGTCTAGATGCTATTGCTATTTTGACTAGGGCTGCTTGTTTTGTTTCTGAACATTGACAAGTGGCATTTGCAACTAGTTTTTAAATATAATTGCTGTTTATTATTTAATTGCTTGTTCTAAAGTTTTCACATTCTCTGCAGAACAAAGCAGTAAGCCAGAGATTTACATAAATGGGTAAAGAAGGAATATTTCTTATTGCAAAACTTTGACTGATATTTCAAAAAATGGTGATTATGCTCAGTTTACTCCCCCATAGAATTTTTCACATATGTGGAAATTTTGCAGTATCCAGAAGTTCCAACTGGGAGCTAATCTTTGGACAAATGTGTACATATTTAAATTTTCAAAAATTCAAGCTTTCTTTATATTTTAATTTGGCATGGCACTATGTCCCTTAGCTTCCATGTTACCCTCCTGGGCAGCCAAGGTAGATTTCTTATGGATTTGTTATGGTGCAATTCCAATTGTAGAACTTCTGTTGGATAATGCTCAACACTGGAGCTCTGCTGGGTTTGAGAGAAGATCATTTTTCCATTTGTGGAAATCTTCCCTTCCCCACATAAATTTGAGGTTCTGACTAGATATCAAGTACAACTTTAACTGAATATAATCTTTCTAGTCCCAAATCTTATAAATTTCATAATCCTAATTGCCTATCTTCCTGGATCCATTTTTTTCTTGCTTCTATAAATAATCTGTATTAAACTCTTACTTGCTATGTTTGTCGGTCTCTGAGTTGTAGCAAACTCTTGTGCTTTTCATCCCCACCTCTGATCATAGAGATTGTATCTCCCATGGTTGCAATGTTAGGAAAAGGCTAGTTGTAAAACTATGGTGTTATGCTTTCAAAGGGATGTTTTACGACCAAAGGAGGAAATTTTATCTCACGGTAGCAACTTAAATTTTACTGTATATAAAGTGACCAAACTGTACATCATTCAACATAGAACAATCTTTCCTTTTTTCTGCCTGGAGTGAGGATATGAAGAGACTTGGTTATTCTAAAAACAGCTTAGCTTGAGGAAAAAGGGGCAGGCACTTAAATGAATGACATTGGTGGCCACTTTCCTATTAGGTGGCTAGGGAGAATATTGATTATCTCATTGTATTTTATGCCTATTTTAGTGTAAAGATGAATTCAAAATGTAGGTTAAGAACTGTAGGTTAAAAATTGTGTATTTATACATATTGAACTATTTATATTGTTTTATAATGAAATTACTTCCCAAGTAGCAGAGAGAAACATTTCCTATTAATAATCTGGAAATCATACACACAGGGATGGAATTAATCTGCGTTTCTGACAATTTCAAATTGAATTCACCTTCTGTTTTTTAAAAAAGATATTTGTTCAAATGGAAATCTAATAAAATGTTATTTTATAACCTTCAGTGAGTCCTCAACAAAATATTATCCCTGCCTCTTTAAAAGACGAGGGGAGGATAAGAAAGAGAAGAATGCATTTCATTTTCCTCCCAGTTTCTCTCTCTCACACAACAGTACAGATTATTTTTTTTCCAATTTTTTCCCCTTGGTTTTGTTTCTGTACTTCTGCAAATGTTGGACTTTCCAAGCCGGGAAAAAATATACTGTGTGGGAACTGGTGCCAGTTAATGGCATAAACAATGGCAGACACAATGTAAACATTATAAAGAATATTATGCTGAAAATGAATTTTACAATTTTATTGCTTATTCTTGTTAATTTCCATGCATCACAGTATAACTATTCAGAGAAATTCATGAGACAGTGGTATGGAGTTTTAATAAACACCAGCTTTTCCCGTTTCGTTTTCAGGCACATGTGAAAGTGGAACTACCTGGTTTCCTGTCTGGTTATCCGGAAACAACTCTTGTATGTTTTTTTTAATGCTATATTTTTTGACATCTATTATCTGTACTATGAAATGTAAACTCTGTAAAAGAAACTTAAATTTATCTTTGCACTTTATACTGTAAAAAAGCAGAGCTTGCTAAGAATATATACTGTACTGAAAAATGCCTGCAAACAAGATTTTTATTACCTGGGTGTACATACAAGGCAATAAGCCTTATCTAATTCTAGTTGGATTTGTAAATCAACAACCACAGTTTCAAGTGTGGTTTCTTACCAAAAAATAAACTACAATTTCCTCAGAAGGGTTTGCATAAAAGGCATTAGTTGAGAGTCAAGGAACACCACTAGAGTTAGAGCAACCCCATTTAGCATCAGGAATTTGGAGTACACCAATGACCTATCTCTACTATTATAGCTCATTCATTATTGCTAGGACTAAGCACTGATGTAACACTTCCAGAGGTTTACCTAAATGGAAACAAATAAGAGAAACAGAGAAGGTATCATTTGCAAATTGTGATATCATCAACCCTACTAGGTGAATCAGGCAAGGAAACCAACCCCAACCCTATGATAGAATATAGAAAATATAATTTTTTTCCTGGTTATATTTTTTACTACTTTTGCTTATCTTTAATCCTGTTTTTACCAGTTAACAGTTTTGCTTTTGCTTTTATTTTTTCCTTTCTGTTGATGTTTAATATGTAAATATTAAATTGTAGCTTTGCTAGCTGAACTGACTTGAGTTATGTGTTTGCTCTGATCTCAATATAGGGATTAACTGGAAGTGTGCTGAATGCAAATCGAATTGGAAATGAGCCAGAGTCACATTCCAACAAGCAGTTAGTGTGAATGTGAAGGCTTGTTTCACCTTGATCTAAATTGCATCTCATTTACAGATATATTATTTAATAAAATGGATATTATATTACTCATCAAACATGGTTTCAGTACTATTTACATAACATGATTCCCAACATGTTATGTAACTACATCAGTATATCAGACTTAAAACACAGTCCTGTCAATGTTCTGTATATTGTCAGTCTGATCACATGAAAGAATTTGCAGGAATAGCTATTGTTCCTGATAAGTTGGAATTGGTGCATACAAGGGGAATGAAAGTGTAAACAACAAAGTTTGGAAGGCTGAAAAACTAATCCTGGATATGTTTATCCTAGGAAAAACAAGATAACAACAACAACAACAACAACAACAACAACAATAATAATAATAATAATAATAATAATAATAAATATTTATTTATATACCGCTCCTCTCCCGAAGGACTCGGAGCGGTGCACAGCCATACAATTAAAACAATAAATATGTGAAAAATTAAAATAAATTAAACTAAGGCCCTGGCTGTAATCAATTAAAACCCCTCCCTAAAACCCTAAAATTTAATATAAAAGTAAAACACCCAAATCTAAAATCAGCCCAAGCCGGTCTGGTCAAAGAGCCAGGTTTTCAAGGCACGCCTGAAGGTCCCCAGGTCCGTGGCTATACGTAACTCCAGGGGCAACCCATTCCAGAGGGCAGACGCCCCCACAGAGAAGGCCCTATTCCTCGGGGTCACCAGCCGGCACATAGATGCCGATGGGACCCGCAGGAGACCCTCCCTGTGGGAGCGCATCGGACGGTGAGAGGAAAATGGCAGAATGCGGTCTTGTAAATATCCTGGTCCGATGCCAAGATAAAAGAGGGTCCTGGATATGTTTAACCAAGGTGAAAGAAAAAAGATAAAAGAGGGTCTTACGTGCAACATACAGGAGAGTTGCTCCTTTAGAAGCAAGGATTATGTCTCCTGCAGTGGTGGGATTCAAATTTTTTTACTACCAGTGCTATGGGCATGACTTGGTGGGCGTAGCAGTGGAAGGATACTGTAAAATCTCCAGTCACAGGTGGTATTTTCTGGTTCGCTGAACTACTCAAAATTTCTGCTACCGGTTCTCCAGAACTGGTCAGAACCTGCTGAATACCACTTCTGGTCTCCTGGAAAGATAGATTATGAGTGAACATTAGTAGATGCCTCATATGATCCCAAGCCAACTGAAGTGAGAGTCTTATGCTCACTGCATGTCTTCATGCAGAAACTAACACCCATATGCATTAATTTTGAATTTTGTGTATTCAGGCAGCACTAGGCTAGAATATCTCCTAGTTTTGATTTTATGATTCCAGGAATTTTGCCTTGTTAGGAACCTGTGGCTTCCAAGTTGTTTCGTAAAGAAAAACTCTCATTTTCTAGCACTGCTACAGTTCTAGCTTTGTAAACATTCATTCACAGGTATTCTTTATCTTTCCTACAGTTGTTGTTTTTATTTAATTTGATTACATGTCATCAAGTCATTTTCAGCTTCTAGCAAGCACATAGATTTTCTCCATGAAGATCTGTCCTTAACCTGTTTGTTCAGGTTTCTCAAAGGTGAATGCATCACCACTGAAAAATGAGCCAATCCATCTTGTTGTTAATAGTTCTTTTAATCCAGTTCAATCTGACTATATCTACCGAGTGCCTTTTTGCCATCTCCGTATTGTAGCTTTAAAAAACTAGAAAGTTTGCTTTTGCTTTTGGATAAGTTGTGGAAACTATTATGAGATAACACTAGGCTGTAGTTTATGAAGACCTCGAGTCTGTATACTTGAAACTGTACATAGTGCATGAAAGAGTAAAGCGCTTTGTGGCCAATTTTGTACTGCAAAATTTCTAGGGTTCCATTAAAATGTATTGTTTAGGTAATTATATGAACAGAAAGAACTTCAGGTTTTGCAGTAGTTGAACAAAATACATAGATACTAATTGTTGCATTATAGCAGGGGTATTAAACTGGATTTCTTGGAGGGCTGGGTCAGCATTGAAGTTGTCCTCCATGGGCCGGTCAGGTTGGGTGGGGAGGAGACAGGATTGATGTCTTCCTGCAGCACTTTTTCAGTCAAAATGGGGCATGGGGGTGTGGACAGCCCCCACGTGCCCCATTTTCGCTAGCAGAGGCACTGCAGGCTGGTCCTTTCCTATTTCCAGGCTGGCCCTGTAGGCTAGATCTAAGTACCTGCAAAGCTTGAGTTTGACACCCCTGGACTATAGGAATCTAAAGTAGAAGGTTCACACATTACTGTAAATGTGACCACTAATATGCTGAACTATAAGCCAAGTTTTACAACCCATGGCTAGTTTTATGGATTATGCAAAACAAAGCTAAATAAATTTAGACTTACTACAGGATCTAATCTAAAGGTTTTATAATGCAAAGAATATATTTATTAAATTTGAGGGGAAAGTTTTTTCTTTCTTGTACAGCAAAGGTAACTCCATCCTAGTCTTTTATTACATTCTATTTTTCAATAAGGAACAACACCTTTACCTAACAGAACTCTATACATTTTTGGTGGATAATGTTTCAAGAGGTACAAGGGAATGGAAACAACCCTTTTCATTCCATTTTGACATAATTTTTTAAATTTGTTTTTAATAAAACTAGGTGTCTGCAGCATACATGAACCTATTTTGCTTCTTATTTTGATAAGCTATGCAGGAAATCATATCATCTTTATTCTGCAGCTTATCATAGATTTTGCTGGTATAAACCCAGATGGTTTGGGGGACAGACAAATGGATTTGCCTGCAGTGAATAACTGACAAGCTAAACAGTGTAAGGTACTTCCTTTTTTATTTATTTTTAATATTTTTTTTATTTTTAATATAATAATTCTACCTTCAGTTGAATAGTGTGTTGTCTGGTACAAGTATCTTTGTTAAACAATAATCAAAATTTGCAACATTATTTGTTACATTGTTATTATCTATCTATCTATCTATCTATCTATCTATCTATCTATCTATCTATCTATCTATCTATCTATCTATCTATCTATCTATCATTATTACATAGCTCTGGAACACCTCGAGCAATTCCAACCAAACTTGGTACAGAGATACTCGCCCTCTGGAAACAAATACTGTGGGGGTAAGACACCCCTAACACCCCTCAGGGTGTGTGTGTATGTGCCTTAAAATGGATTCTACTGTACAGCACAGTGTACTTGCCATGCTAACAGCTTCACAGTATTCCACAAGGAGGCTCCCTCTCAGTCCTCCGAGGAAACGTTAGGCAATTGGCCAAGTGCAATCAAAAAAATGAAACACTAGTGTAGACAAGAAACTCCTGAGGAGAGGAATAGAAAACTTGCGATGCTGTGCGAGAGACAGTACAACAGCGTGAGTCCCGACTACAGGATTTTCCTTTCTAATATAGGATTGAGATAAATAAATACCCAGGCAACACCAGGTTATCGGCTAGTTCTACAATATTAAAATAGTAATATTCCACATATTAATTCTACAATATTAAAATAGTAATATTCAACATACTAATCATAATATTTACTAATCTCTTTTAACATGTTCTTTATTTTGTTTCCCTGTTTCTAACTTCCATTTTTATTGAATATTATTTTATTATATTTATTACATAATGTCATTCATTCTTGGCTGGCCCATAGCAAGTCACACAGTGGTACTCACTGAAAGTTGGCAATATGCACATAGTATCACACACATTATAAGACAACATTCATGACTTTTGCATTGCCTGCTGACTCTCAATTTATATTATTAATTCCCCTCTTCCTCCAATATTCAGAACCTAGACAGTGGTGTATTAGTGTTTTGTCTCTTATGCTGGAAGAAAAACTGGTCTGATTTTATTTGTTCAGCTGGGTGTATTGACTTCAATGAGATCTGAATGATCAGTTAAAATGTTTGTAACTTCATCCTATTAATAGATTGTTCAGAGCTCTGAACTGGACATGGCTTAATATCTTTTTCATCACAGGAAAGTCTTCATAATTTGTACATACAATGCTGTGAGGCAGTGTCTTTGAGAATGTCCTTGGCCAGCAATCCTTAACTTTGTTTATTCAAGGGCCACATTTCAACAATCCAGAGGCCTTGTTACTAAAGCTAATGAGTAGCCAATGGGTAGAGCTAGACAGGGCAAGGATTTATATTCAATGTAAACAATGTATTTTAAGTTTATTTCGGTAACATTAAAAGTGTAACAGCTATTTTTGAATGGGCTTTGTAGGGAGAATCTAAGGTGTGGAGATGGCTGTGGCTCTGACAAATTGGGCACCTTTGCTCAGGGATGGATTCTACCAGTTCGGCCCTGTTCGGATGAACCACTAGCTCTGAAAATCAGCTGGGAGAGAACTAGTTCACTCTGAAGATCAAGATATTGCCTTTTTTTCCCCACCGATCAGCTGTTTCCCAAAGATCAGCTGTGCCGCGCAATTTAGATTAGCTAGAAAACAGGAAATCATCAGATTTCATGCTTTCTAGCTAATCTAAATCGTGCGGCACAGCTGATTCCCCCCCTCGCTGTTGTACTGCTTTTCCCAGGAGGCTTCCCTGAGACCCAGGAGGCAAAAAACACATGCCCACCCAGTCACATGCCCACCTAGCCATGCCCACCTAACCATGCCACAGAACCGGAAGCTAAAAAATTTGCATCCCACCCCTGTCTTTGCTACACTAAATCATTTCTGAAAACACAAATTTTGCCTCTTAGTACTAGTCACTTATTTTGGTATAACAATGTTTGTTATTAAAAAACAGTTGATGTAACTAACTTAAATGTGATAATACCAAAGATTATAAGATCAAATGTCTCAGTTGGCTTATTGTTTCATTTGCTTTGATTTAGAATTATCCTATAAAAATCTGGAGCACTAACTTGATTCGTTATATAAATAGATTTTAAATAAAGTGATAAAATAGGGGAGGTGAATGTAGGAACCCCCCCACAATCTAAATCTATTCACTGAATAAGAAATTTGAAAGTACCCAAATGGAAGACCAGAATTATTGTTATTGTTATGGCATTGATGGAGCAATTTTGGTTTTTTAGACTGAAGAGATTACTTTGAAATAGATCACAGTGCATTGAATATTAGGGACATTTAAATATTTATCCAGGTCGAAGCTACTGTAATCATCATCTACAATAAAAGCAACACAAAACAATCTGATTAATTTTAGTGGTAGTATTAAACTGTATGTTTAATGCCTTTCATTTAAAAGTTTGTTGGATTGCAATTAATAATGTAATCATAGTTTTCTTGATTTGGCTCCTGAACATCTGTACCCAGGCTGGGAAAAGCTGAAGTTGTCAATGACATAGTAACTATAAATTGAGCAGATGGAAGCTTTGTCACATTATGTTAAGCGGTGGTTTGTTTAATAATGGTTTATTGAATGAAGCACAATTGATTAGGTTTACACATGGTGAGCTGTAAATCTTGTATATATACTGCAGTAGCTGGATTCACATACAAATCCAGGTCTTTTTATGGATAAATGTGATATGTCAAGTCAGCCATAGATTCGCCAAGGTATTTTGTAATATAGATAGTAGACATTCCTTCCACAGCAGTATAACTGTTGTCATGACCAGTCATGCTCCAAAAAAATTCCTGCTTGCTTTATTATCCAATTATCTTTTAATATTATATACATTTAGTGGCTTCCTCTTGTTAGATCATATTCATGGAGATCTATTAAGGTTTGCCATGTATCTTAAAAGTAGAATGTGCTAAAATTCATTCAGCAAGAGAAATCTATTGTGTAGAACAGAAAGATTGGTGAGGGGGCAGTCACATCATATTTACAAAAAATGAATTCATAAACTGCTGAAAATACTTAAAAATGATCACTCCCAACAAGACAGGAACTTTGAAAACAGGATCCCAATAGGATTTGAGAAAAAAACAAGACCGGCAGCTCTCTGAGCTTTAAAGGGAAAACATCCACTGGATAATAAAATGGCATGTAGGGTAAACAGGAAAAGAACTCTTAACCTAGTGAGAGTCCTTGGAGGTGAAAAGGCTGTAAAGAGATAAGAAAATGGGGCAAAATGTATCTATTGATTATTCTGTCAAAACCTGGCAACCTGAATCTTGTTGAGAGGCATCTATACTTTTTAGCATAATGGCATTTGTGCTTGGTGAAAGTTAACTCAGATCAACTAGAAACAAATGATGAAATCCATAGTTCTAATTGGTTCCTGTATGTGAAATGTCAACATTTGTTAAATTCAAAGAATCTGGATGTAAATCATCATCATTTTTGCATCATAAAATCCTAGATTCAATGTTCTTTCTTTCCAGTATAACTGGGAATTTCTGGAGTGAAACCAGGAAAAATTACTCTTGATATAGAACTGAGGGTGAAAACAATCAGATTCTACTGCTAAATAGCTGGGTTTTTTTGTTGTAGATTGCTATGGGCATTCTAAAACATTTTAATTTTTTTTTAAAAAAAGTAGAGTTTTCTCCCCAACATGCTCAGTAGTTTCACCACTAGTTTCCCACATTTATAAAATATTAGCATAAATGTGACAAGATCCATTAATCTAATAATTTGGCCCAATATTGAGAGCCTGAATAGATAAGAAACCATCTTTTCATTCCCAAACGCTTTTCTACACAATCTTTTTAAGATAGTAAATAGTAACCATTGCCTGTAATATTGCCCTTAGAAAAGTGGCTTCAGCCATCAAGTAATTTTCTGATTTATGATATTGCTAATGGAATGTTTGCTTGATGTTTACCTGACTAAGCAAAACAAATTCCTCCTCCACAATTTGTAAGTCCTCTTTTGGTAAAATGCCAAAAATACCCTTTTCAAACCATCCAGTTTGCATGCATTCTGAAACTCAAGAATAGTTTGCTCAAACAAGTTAACATGATACTAATTTAATTAGCCTTATTTTATTTATTTTATTTAGAATTCTGTGTGTGCTTGACTTACTTTTCCCCTTATTTTTCTATTTTCTTTTGTTCAATAAACTTCATTTAGATGCTGTAGTGAATGTCCTTCAGGGTTGAACAAAAGGTGTTTTGTCCTCTGATCACCAGTTGTTGCTGTTTTTTAAATCCTGTGTGTTTATTTTTACAATGAAAAACTTGGAAGTATGAAAATTTATGTGTTTATTTATGACTGCCTATCTAATATCATGATCTTGGGTGGCTCACAGAAATAAAAACTAGGATTAAAACAAAACTATCCTGCCCCTATCTCCCCCTGGCTACCAGACCAAACCACATTCCATCAACCATCATCCTAGTCCAATGCTTGTGAGAGCCAATTCTTCATGACCTTCTAGAAGCCTCAAAGGATAGGGAGTCCTTAGACATCAAGTGGGAGGCTATTCCAAAGAGCTACTTACTAATCTAGTAAGACAGGCAGAAATCCTCAGGGAGAGGCAATCCCACATATTTTGTAATACAATACTGAATATTATACATTTAAAATTTGCATTTACAGTTACGGAAGTCTCTAACTCAGCGGCTTCCAACCTTTTGGGCACCAGGGACTTGTTCCATGGAGAGAGGTTTTTCTGTGGACCAGAGGGGGCATAATTTTGTGTGCTGCATCCCACAGATGGGGCTTATAACTTTTTCCTAGTTCTTTGTGGCTCCCACAGTTAACTTATAGACTATAAAACTTTACTACTTTGCTTTTTTGAGAGTGGAGTGGAAAATTTTATTTTTCTTCTACAGCAGAGGAAGAATGAAAGCTCCTTAAAAGGGGGAAATTCTAGTAAGTTCATTTTAGTTGTCACACTGTTTGAATATTATACAGTGTTATAGTGACTTTTTCTGCAAATAGCAAGTAATCATTTGACATTTATCTAAAGAAATTTAGAGAACATCCAGAACAGAACTGTCACATTGACTCAGGGGAAGATAAACTATCCATAATAGGAAAAGTATTTTTAATGTGTTAAATTAAATTACAACTGCTCTTTCCTTTGTGCTAAAACACTATAGTGAGAATTTATTAATTTTCTCTAGAGTCCAGAGTGGTTTCGTTATCAATTATCTGGGCTACTAAATAGGAGAACCATTATCTTAAATAAGTTTACTCAAAAATATCCCCTAATGATTAAAGTACATGGACTGAAATAGATTAAGAATTCATTAGCATAATCCTACTCTTCTCACCTTAATACTTTTTAAGAGATGGGTCTGTTATGATTCTGGTTGTTTGCTTCTTACACGTTTCTAGCTTTACAATATTTTTCTCAAAATGGGCATCTGTGCACAATCCCCAAAGATTAAATGTTAGCCCAATATCTATTCTTATAAATTTGATATTACTCACTTAAACCATAAATAGATTTATCAGTTATATATTTGTGGCTGAAATTTCTTTAAAAATGCAGCTTGCTTTATGTAACACTTTTAGGGTAAAATTTGTCCCAAGATCTTAATTCTTTCATTTGATTTTTAAAAAATCAATTTTCTATGAAGTATTGGTTTAGATACTTTCACTTTGGACTACATAATAGCAGCACCACTTTCTAAACAGATATTATTTAATCATCAGGCATATTAGTTCTAATATGTTTTCCTCCATTGCTGTACATTTATGTGTGCATAACCGACTCTATACATGTTGAACTAAATTGTATTGTTCAGTATAAGTCAGTGCTTAGGATTCTGAAATCTCAAAGGTTGTATATTTGCTATTTTGATAAGGAAGCACATTCCTCTTACTTGTTCTAGCAGTACTTGGTATGGGGAGGTGTGTACATATTTAAGAACAATAGCGTTTACACCACAGAAAAGTAACAGAATAGACATGTCATAAAGAATTCTTTGCGGAGAAATTGAGGGGGAGGAGAATGTGTGTCATAATAAGATTTTTCTCAATGCCCCTTTGCTACTGTACAAGAAAATGTTAATGAGAGGCTTTTTCGGCAGGAAAACATTTTTCCCCATATACGAAGGACTTGTTGAAACGGTTGTTTCTTTGTGGGCCAAGTTCATTTCTCATGTGGTGGCTTGTAGTCACTCTGTCTGGGGCAACAGACAATTAACAATGGTTAATATTTGAAAGGTACAATATGTTCTATGTAACCAGGCTGCTCATTTCCTTTTCCTAATAGCTTGATTGCTCTTGTGGATTTCTGAAGATTTTTATTTACCTAATTAGACCACAAGAAACAATGTCATTAATATTCAAACTCTGACACATTTTGAAAGTAGAAACAAAAGTTAAGCCTTAGTAACCTATTAACTGTTCATTTTTTAAAGGTCAAAGTAATTGATTTGAGCATCATAGGAGCATTATATCCTTGACTTCTAAAAAAGTTAGACAAATGCACAGCTCGTGGTTACAGACACCCATGTACCCATTAACACTTTACAAAATATTCCATTCTAATCCTTTCAAACAGTAAGCTTTGCCCAAAGAGCAATTCCCTAATCTTCTCCTGCAACAATTTTTAATTGTCCTGAAAATGTCTGGGCAGAGATTTATATATATATAAATATATATATATATTTTGTGCAGAGTGGAACTCTGAAGATTGTGCCTACTATTAATATAGATGGTTAAGTTATCATGGTTTGCCATTTTCAAAAGATTTAAGAAGGGTAACCTAAATGTAACTTTATAGAAAAACACAACATTTAATTTATTTGTATTTTAGATTTTGAAAATCTGGTGATGAAGCCAGTTTGCAGAAGATGGTTCTTTTGCAATTTTTTGAATGGGATTCTTTTAAGATGGAAAATAGGCTTATTGAATATTATTAGAACTTAAGAAACCAGTTTTTTTTAAAAAAAGTTTAAAAAAACATTTGAAAAAATCATGCAACTAAAAGTTAGCTGCTTTACTGCCAGCATAATATGACATATATCACCAAAAAGAAAAAAATATTATCTATCCCTGGTATATTCATTTATTTTCAGGTAAGACCTGAAATCACCAGAATTTATAACACACATAGTATTTTATCATTAATCAATAAACCGTATGAGTTTTGATTGATTGATCAATGAAATATGCCTAAGTTCTCAAGACAAAATAGCACAAAAGAAAAAACATACTCTATTCCATCAGACATAAACTTTGAAAAGACATTGCCCATTCCTTTACATGTAACAGTATTATAACTATTATAAAATGAAGCCCTATAAATAGTAGCCCATGAGATAAAATAATTAAATCCATGAGTTCTTAAATAATTAAAATAATTGTTTTTGGAGGTCTTTAATGCCGGCAACAAATTATTTTTATAATTTATCTCGGAAAAAACTCAAAACAAAATTATAATTATTCTAATAACTTTTAGGTTGAGTTAATTTACAGTTGGTGAAATATTTATAGAAAAATTATACATGGTTCTTTGTGTTTAAAGTTATTGCCTGTCTATGATGATTAAAGGATTAGTTATTATATCAATATTCTTTATAAGTGTCCCTGTGTACAATTAAGGAAAAGAAAAAATTAATAATGGTACTTCGGTAGATCAGACTATGAAATTTTAAGCAAGTATGGTTTTAAGAATTAAATGACAAAAAGAATCCTGCTTATATCTTCTAGGAGATTCTTGCTAATTAAAATACATTTTCCTAATTGGAACCCTTGTAAGAACAACATAAAAGCATCAGAGCTTCCGTTGAGCAACCGTGGCAAACTGACATCCCTCTAATATTGATAAAAACTCTTGTTAAAAGAATGTGGGATTCAGGCTATTGAAATCTCTCTGGAAAAAAGGATAGATTTTAAGAATGCTCCTATGTACTCTGGACAACTTTTTTTTGTGAGCATGTGGCGGAACTGCATTTTTTTCAGTGCTTTGCAACTGACTGGGAATTGCAGAATTCCATCATTATTATAGTCACTAATGTTGTCTATATAATCATTAAGACTCAACTTTTTAACACTTTGGATTTTTTTTGGCTGTTTCTTAAAGATTGGGAAAAACAGTCAAGTTTTATTGAAATCACCATGTCATGGCCCCATCGGAGCTTGGGTCCGAGGAGGATGAGACATTGCTAGGGCCAATGGAGGAATGACTGGAGGAGCAGGATAAAGCAATCCCAGGGCCTGGGAAAGGTCACCAGTGAAGGAGAAGAGGGCACAGGATGACCAAGCAAAGGGGGAGGAGAGGCTGGACAGCGAAGCAGAGAAGCGCTGGCGGTCTGATGATGAGCAATTACCTCCTCCAATCCCCGAGCATGGAGAATGGAGAGGAGGCGTGATCAGTGCAGGTTCCCCGCCTCTCTTCATAAGGTGAGGAATGAGGTTTAGAGAGATACTGTGTGGAATTTGTGGGGAACAAGCATTGCCTTTTTCCAGACTCACATGCTGTTACCAGCATCTGGATACTTTGCTTGCCTTGCCCTGTTTGCCTTTCCCTGTTTGCCTTGCCCTGCTTGCCTGGCCTGGCTATGTGTGAGTTCGCAGTGACACAATTCTGCTCCAGTTGTGCTGTAGTCTCAGGGAACTCTTCCTGTGACAATGACTTCGTGGAACCAACTTCCCTGAACTGTGGCTGCTCTCAGAACTGTGCTGCTGCTCTGGACTAATAGCAGCCAGGAACTATTGAAGGTGCATGTTTAGAGATTGGCTCCTGGACTTTAAGTGAACTGTGGAACTTTTTGGGGAAAGTTGGAGCAATAAAGGGGAGTTAAGCCTTCATTCCGGCTGTGTTACTTCCATGCCCAGTCCTGGGTCATCATACATTAGGTGAGTGTTCTTCAAACCTTTAATAAAAGTATAACTGCAAGTTTAAACTTGTACCATTTTTTTAATATACAGCAAAAGGATGATTAGACTTTAGAAAGTTTTAAGAACTTACACTTGATTTAACTGAAAGGATACTTTTCCATGGAAAATGTTTATAGTTTGAAAGAACAGAAGACTTTGTAGAGAGGTCTTCTCTCTACAGAAGGCACTACCATGCATTCAGAAATTATTCAGACTCTCCTTCACTTTTGTTAATTTTGTTATAGTGCAGCCTGATTCTACAGTTCATATTTTTCTCATTAATCTGCACTCTGTACCCCCATAATAACAAAGTGAAAACAGAATTTTAGAAATGTCTGTAAATTTATTAAAAAGAAAAAACTGAAATATCACATTCAGGTACAGCACAAGCACTCCTCAATTGTTACTTTGCCCCACCTTACTTACTTTGATGCCCTTACTTAACAAAATTGCTGATGGTAGGAAATAGCTGTCATATGTTTATTCAAAATAGTGAATATTTCTTTATTGATATGAGAGAATCTTGTAAAAAATAATTGACTTTTCCTCTTCACAGAGACATCCTAATGATTAGGAAGGTAAGCTAATCATAACTGGTAATTAATAAAACTACTGCTGGTAAACTTGAATCAAGAGACACAAATTGTGAGGGGGGAATTATTATAAGGAAGATATTCATTATTTTTGATTTCTGTATCACAATAATTGAAGGCATATAGGGGTTCCAGGTTAGGAAATGGATTTAGTACAAAGATGTCACTTTCTTGCGGTAATTCTCAAAGTATTGCTAAATATTGTGACCTAAAAGGTATCTGCTAGCTGGCAGAATCACAAAAAGTTCAGAATTGTACTCTGCTCGTTAAAGATTTCCAATATATCACAGAATAATATTTTCATACAGGTTATTGGGAGAGAGGCGATGGTTTTGCTAAATTGTATCATGTTATAGTCTAAGTCAGAGATATGTAGCTCCTAAAACCTTGTATATTACCCTTCAGATGTTATCACCAAAAAGAAAATGGATATATACACAAGAGTAACATTATTAAATAAATGACAGTTTATACATATTAAAACTATATCAAACATGGTTTTTCCCAATGTTATGCCTATCATTCAAATAACACATATAGTCCTTAACTCAAAAGATGTATATAACTGGTCTACTGTAGTTTGTAGTTGGACTTTGAAGATGGAGGTTTAATATGAGAAAAATATGAAGAAACCCCATATTACAGGAAGAAGTGATAATATTTAGAGCCCAATTTACAAAATCCACCATTAAATAAGAGAAAAGGGCATTTTTCTTGTTTGCATCAATCACATTATAAAGCGTTTTATTAAAGAATGACACAAGCCTTTTTTCTTGTTTTGCACTCTAGTGACAAATGGTTTTGACAATATTATGCAAAATTTGCAGTTCACTGAGCGGATAATATTGCAACCAGATGTTGATATTGCAGATATTGTTGGTTACAGCTCACTCCAAATACAAATGTATTAAGATGTACACTCATGTACTGCAACTTGCACTGCAGTGTAATAAAACACATCAGTGCGATCTTTAAAATGAAAGAGGAGGGAGGAATAGGTGTTTATTTTTTCTAAAAATCATGAATTGGACAACTTTTTGTCCAATTGGCCCATCTAATACAGAAACTGTCTTGTGTAACACATCCTTGTTATAGAAACAAACAGGAATAATGTTTATCAGCAGTCAGCTGGACTTTAGAAATAATGTTTGTGAAGACTACCTATTCCTAATTACATACAAGGCTTCAAAAAACCAGAACTGAAACCTTTACATAGTTTTATGTTTATATTCCAAATGTACAAATATTGAAATAGAAAAACATCCCAAAAGACATGTCCAACAAGGTGAATCAGTTGTGAAGAAATCATTGGCCTCCACTAATTTGTATGATCCATTCAAAGACTAGCAGAATGGTCCAAAGTAAATTGAAAGCACTCATCATATGTGGGATTTGTAAACAATGTTCAACATTGAGATGAAATGTTAAGAACAGATCACCCTACAGACACATTTTGGACTTTCCTAGTTGCATTTTTTAAAAGGTCCTAATATTAAAAAAGGAAAATTTTAAGCAGTTCAAAAATAAAGCATTGAATAGAAACTGGACATAAATTAGGAGACATTTTATATTTGCCTGTCATGCCCCACCACCACCTCACCCCGTTGGAGTCTGAATCTGCCGGGGAAGATGAGTTGAAACAAGAGCTGACAGAGATTGTGAGCAGCTCCGTTGGCCTTGGAGGAAACCGGGGAAGGGCAGAGTCAGTCCAGGCAGGGCTTTTCCGAATTAGTAAGACCTGCAGACAGGGAGGAGCATGACAGACAGAGCACAGGAGAAGAGCAAGGACGACCCCCTCCTGATCCGAGAACAAGGAGGGAAGAGAGAAGGTGAGATCAACGCAGATTGAGCCAGCTGAGGGAGGAGAGCGCCCCACCCCCTTTCATAAGGCATACCTGGGGACTGAGATGTAAGGAGGTGCTGGTGTGAGGGACATTTGTCAGGAATGAGTGTTGAATCTGTGGAGCTTCAGGTGCACTTGCCAACACCTGGAGATTGCTGTACTCTGTCTTGTGGGGCTTGCCCAGTTTCCCTGTTTTGCTGAACTTCTTGCTCTGGTTACTGTTTGGCTAATCTGGCTTATTGGACAGCTGGCCCTGGTTGCTGTGTGGCGAACCTTGCTTATTGGAATACTCGCAGCCAGAGGTTTCTGAAGGTGCATATGAGAGCTTTGCTCCAGGACTTGTAGTGGATATGGGGAAGTTTGGGGGCACGGAGCAACAAAGGGGAGTTAGACCTGTTCTCTGATTGTGTGGCTTTTGTGCCATGCCCAGGTCATCACACTGCCTTTTTCTTTCATTTTACCATTTTGTCTCTTAAGTAAGCCTGAGGATCCTCTGAATAATAATAGATATATATTTTGGAAAATGGGTCCCATCCTTTTGCAAGACAATCCTTGCAGAGACTTTCAATGCCATAAATATACTACTTGCAGCAGTCGGTCCCTTTTTCTGCATCAAAGAAGATGACAGCTTTAATGTTTTGCAGCAGTGTGAGGCACAAAAGTGAACATGAAGCAGCAGGCAGTGGCATATAGCTCAATTGGAATTTACTTATTTAAAAATCCCCAGCTTACAGATGCTTTAGCACTTTTTTGAACTCTGTGGAACTTCTTGTGATGCAAATGCTCTCTGAAATAATTGTCTTGTACTAACATGCTCTACTATGTTGTTTAATGATTCATCTTGCCACCTATCTTGATACTCAAGATACAGGTGAAACAATAAACACCGTAAAACTTATCATTAAGAGGCTGGAAAAGCTTCAATAGAAATTTGGTAGCATTAATAGAAGCATCAAGCAGATTCTGAGCTTTTGTTTTCTCTGTTCTATCTTTTTAAAAAGAAAGGGATTTGGGAAACAACTGTAACTAGTTAACTTTCCTTTGTGACATAAAAGCACAAAATATTATGTTATTTATTTTCTCAGAAATTATTTATATAGCTAGTTTGAATGGACTAGACAGTAATCTGCTGATCCTTCCTGACTGCTATGGCAGCCAAGAAAATTAGGTTGGTGTGAAATAGTATGTGGAAACAGGCAGCAGACTTGAAGATGTTTAGATTTTTAAAACAAAGGAAAAATAAGATTCTAAGGGGAAAAATAAGTGTTTGGTAGGAAAGGAGCATGAATTACATAGAACTTTTGTAGGCTTTCTAAGGAAACTCTTGCTCTTCCTAAATTAAAAAGAGATGGCTATCTTAAACGGTTTATATATTATTGTTTCCCAAAGCAGCCATTGGGAAGAGGAGCTACATAAAATGATTTCTATAATGTATATGAGGAGATTCATGAGGATGCCCCAAGAACTGGAGAGCAAACCAAGAAGCAAATCTTGAATTTGCTTCCTGAAAAATATCTGCTTTGTGATTGCTTATAGAAAGTTGTTCCTATCCATCCATGCATCCATAAAGCATCTTTTTCCACTGGAAAACCTTCTGTTAGATTCCTTTGGATTTTTGACTACTGTAAGACTTCCCATCTATCTGGTTTCATTTTGTATTAGTTTCCTTGAAAATGTGAATACGTTTTAGCAATGCGTCATTCTCCATACCCACAGGTATTTTCTTGAACTATTCCTAAAATCTCTGTTCAATTTTTTTATAATAATCTTGTCAGAGTATATTCATTAATTGGCAGAGACATGGTTCACAAAGTAAACATGGCAACAGACCAGCCAATGGGAGCTGACAGCCTGGGTATGATTTGGCTCTGTGCTTTGCTGAGAATTGAAAGTGAAACTAACTTGCTTGCTTGCTGAAACTGATATCTGCTCTGAGCTGCTGGCTGCTTGTGTTTTTGCTTATGTATGTTGAAAGAATATACAAATGGTACTGTAAACTTAATCATATTAATATGTTTATAAATAAGTTATTGATTCTGCTGAATCAGTCATCTGTGTGTTTTCTGGACTTGAATTTCTGCTGCAAACTCTAACAAATCTTATTGGAAAAAAATAATATTGGAGGATAATAGGTCCTAGTGGGACACAAGAAAAGTCTCAGCAGGTACAATGACTTGGATAACACTTTTTATTTCTATACCCTGGATCAGGGGTATCAAACTTGATTTCATAGAGAGCCGCATCAGGGTTGTGTTTGACCACAGGAGGCTGAGGTGGGCGTGGCTGGGGAGGGTGTAGCCAGCTCGAAGTCACTTGTGTTGGTGGCCAAGTGTTA
The DNA here is from genome assembly GCA_023653725.1 of Bungarus multicinctus. NCBI lineage: Eukaryota > Metazoa > Chordata > Lepidosauria > Squamata > Elapidae > Bungarus > Bungarus multicinctus. The sequence goes on from CM042848.1 coordinate 44,908,490, forward strand.
AGGCAGGACTTCTCTCAAATTCCCACACTCTTATTATAATCTTCTTTCTTTCTTTCTTTCTTTCTTTCTTTCTTTCTTTCTTTCCTTCCTTCCTTCCTTCCTTCCTTCCTTCCTTCCTTCCTTCCTTCCTTCCATTTCTTTTTCCTTTCCTCTTCTTTCTCCTTTCTTCTTTCTTCCCTCTTTATTTTTCCCTCCTTGCTCTCTTCCCATCTTTCCTTCTTTTTCTTTCCTCTTTCCCTTTCTCCTTTCCTGTCCCTTCTTGCATGCTCAAATGCAAAGGGGAAACATTTCTCCTTTTGTTTCGTTTTGAGTTTATTTGGCTAGCCCTTTGCCAGCAAAAATGAAGCCCTGAGGGGCTGTGTGTGGCCCCTCCAGGCCCCACTTTTGGCCTACAGCCCTCTGCCAGCAAAAATGGGGCCCATTTTCTCTGGCAGAGGGCTGCAGGAAGCCTTTGTGGCTGAAAACAAGGCTCAGAGGGCCACATGGCCCCTCTGAGCTCAATTTTCTTTGGCAGAGGTCTGCAGGAAGCCATCACTGCCAAAAACAGGGCTTGGGAGGGATGCGTTCAGCCTTCCATAGCTTCGTTTTCGCTGGCAGAAGCACTGTGGGCTGGTTCTTTGCTGTTTCCAGGGTGGCCCTGCCAGCTAGATCTTAGCACTCCATGGGCTGGATCTGGCCCATGGGCCTTGAGTTTGAAACCCTTGCCCTGGATCAATGAATTCCTTGATCCGCTCCTGTTTATTCCACCTTTTCCCCAATTTTTATTCTACTCTGGACATGCTTATTTTTTTCAAAAGCTTTGTACGAAATACTTTTTCTTCCTAGTTCCTGAAACTTTTTAAAGTCCAAAAGTTGTATTATTCTTGTTCCTATCCTGAATATGGCAACCTCATCTTTTTCATGAATAAAGGAACGTCACCTTTCTATAAATAGGAAATATCATCAATTATGTCAAGAATAATTATCGGAACACAGAGGATATTGGATACTCAGAAAAAAGCAATATATATATTTATATATATATATAAATATTTTAATAAAATATATTCAATAGTTTAGCAATGATCTGTTAAAAAATCTTACAAGCAAAATCTTACAAGCACTTTTTATTTGTGGGATTCATGTCATTAAGAACTACCACTTTTTACTTCACTTTCCTGAGAATAGATTAATAAGTATTCACCAGCATTTATGTTGTTTCTTCTCCCAGTCTGACCGAATGTAATAGTTTCCCTTGGTTCTGTAAGCACTCTTTTAATTTATCTTCAGTTAAAGTCAGGCGCTGTTCCAAGATTGAAACTGTCTGTTAGGAGGAGAAAATAATGAACATTATTAGATACTTGCTAAACGTATATTGTTTGTTTTTAATCCAATCAAGAAATCAGAACTGCAGCAATTGATGAAATTATTGATCAATTTATATTTATATGTTTATACACTTTCTTTTGTTACATTTATCATTTATAGTAAGTTTCTTCCAACAACCAGAATCAAAAATAGAGAGATCACTATATAACGTTTTCTATCTGAGGCAGAGTTTTGGATAGAATATATTTATAGTCATGCTTCTCTTTCTCTCATATGAATTAGTGTCCCAATCCCCAAAAGGGCAGTGATAACAATATGTAAATTCTCTCACATAGTACTGTAAAGAAAATGTATCTTGAACATAAGCAGTAACTTTTCCTATGATGATTCTTGGAATCCTGACACTTTTACATCTATTGTGTAAATCTTCAGTTGATGTAATGATATTGTCTTAGCGGGGATTATGCTTTCCCCATCCATTGTCAATGTAGCTGCTTTTGCAGATAAATGACTGAGCTCTAAGACATGCTTAGAATAGGCTCCTTGGAGAAAAAAATAATAATATGCAGACAAAATCACATCAAAATATAAAAAAGATAACACGATCCAATTCAAAAAGACTCTTTCACATAACAGGACACTTGACTGTGTCTATCACCCCCTCTACCCATCTCCATTTGCTATACTGAATCATGCATTTGTTTAAATGGATGGTTGGATACGTTGCAATCCCAGGTTGAGCTGTAATTGGAAGTCAGACTACTGCCTTAATGCTTAGTAGGTTGCCTTAAATTGCATCGAGGAACAAGTTTGCACTCCAGTCAGAATTGCTGTTCAGGGATACAATTAGCTGAGATACCTAACATTCTTGATCCCATTCTGGTCTCTTCCTTTACCAGCAACTCAGTTAAAATACTTAGGATAGAAATAAGTGCTCTCATTTATGAATGAGACAAAGGCAACCTTGAGTCTCAACCTCTGAGAAAGAAGTATTGGGCACATCTTGGCCTAGCTTCCAAACAACATAGATTATTTCTCAATGTCACTGGTTGTCCAATGTAACTGACAGAAGTAAGGGAAACACAGTTACTGGCTTACTGGTTGTCCCAAAGTTCCATTGGCCCATGACACGCAATGGCATAGTGACTTTAGGATTGGAACTGTTGCCTTTCCTAGTTCCTCCTTCCTTTCTGTCTTTTTCTGGTAAGAAGGTGCTCTCTATTGCAGAACGAACATTATCAATGTGACAGCCTGTTCTCCTTTTGTTGTGCATTCTACCATAGTTCAAAATAAGCTATCTTTCTGATTCTGTAGATAAACTGATTTTATTTTAGGTTAAGGGAAAGCATATTAGGATATTTTCCTTCTCTACCCCTTGTAGCAGCAGTCCCTTTCCAGTAGCTTAAATCTCTTTTCTTTCATTCTGGTATAGGTGACAAGTATGCCAGTATATCACCAGTAGCACATATGGCATTGGATGGAGAAACACTCACTTAAATTGTATGTGACTGTTATTTACATTTTACTCTAATTTGGAAAAAGGTCTATATGCCTTCATATGTGACAATGAGGATCACATAAGACAACTTTAAAAAGTGTTTTAAGTCACCTTTCAAAGCTGCTCAATTTGGAAGCACTTATTATTTATTGTAAAGAGACAGCTAAGAAATTGAAGGTTCCCTCAGATTCGAAGCTGATGAATTCATCTACAGATTTGATATACACCATTCTTGAAAATTTTGAAAGATAGACTACAACTTGTAAAATGAAGTAAAAATGTTGAATGAAGTGTTTCAAGTCTGGATAAAAACCATATGTTTGAGGTCCCTTTCCACATGGGCCAACTTCATTTGTTAAATGTAAAATACAGAAGGAAATTTAAACTACTTAATAAGAGTTCAATTTCAAAACAGAACTCTAATACAAAGGTGCAGGAATACTCACAATTGTCAGAACATCTAATTGTTCCACAATGTGTTCCAAGGCATTATTCAGTACTGGTGAAATGCCCACAGAATCATCCATGGTTCCTGGTTCAGCCACAGGGTGCATTATTTCCCCTTTCAAATTTCTCTTTAGCATTGCTGGAGAAGGTAACATAGAAGGATGCTGAAAGTCTTCATTGTTCACCCCATTTTGGTGCATAGACCAATGGGCTACAGATGGATTTGTTCTTAACTAGATTTACAAAAGAAAACAGAAAGCATATTTATGATAATATTTTCAGCTTCATACAAAAATGGGTATTCATTTTTTCCTATTAACAAACACATCTAATAAAAAGGTTTTATATCAACTACTATTTTTCTACTCCTGCTTTTGGACAAACATTAGATTGATTTCAACCTTCTATTTTGTTCATCTCATTTGTTTTCAAAAGAACATTTACTCAAAAAAGAGTCTTGCTCTCATAGAATTCCTTATCCCTTCCCCAAGCAATTTTTGAATCTGAGAAGTCTATTCAGAAAATTACAAAACAGCTTTGAGTGGTATGTATGGAGCATATGCTGTTTAAAAACTTCACTGGGCACGTCCAAGCTTTCTGTACCTCAAAGATAGTTTAACAGTAGTCATGGATGATGGAAGCTGTAGGTGCCATTTTACTACTAATATTTTTTGAGGTATACAGAGGAAAATCAAAGACATAAAATTTAGCTTCTGTAATTTAAATGATAAGTTCTTTTTTAAAAAAAGAAATCCTAACAGGAAATTATTGCTATCATCTAATTCAGGGGTCACCAATCTTTTGGACCTTAGGGACCACCAAATTCATAATTTTAAATCCCACTAATATGAATTTTGACTGATGGTGGCTTGCTGACATTGGTGGGAGAGAGAGTGAGAGAGGGGGGAGAGAGAGAGAGAGAGAGATCTGATCTAACCTCAGAGGGCTGGCGGTTATGTTCTCTCCCTCTCTCTCTCTCTCTCACACACACACACACACACACACAGGTCCCTCACCCACATCCACACCCTCCAAGGCAGCCACATTCCTAATCTGCTTTTCAGCTCCATTCTTGGGGAGGGAGAGAGAGAGAGAGAGAGAGAGAGAAAGACAGTATTTTGCAATCCCAAATAAAGAACAATCGATCGGTAGGAAAACAAGAGTGAGGGATTTTCCTGCAGACGGAGACCCTAGGAAAATCCCCCCAAAATTCTGCAGGAAAATCCCCCACCCTGTTTTCCTACCAATCGATCATTCTTTATCGTCTCCAGCTCTGTTCTCAAGAGGCAGAGAGAGACTTTTGGCTTCATGCAATGAAAGCAGCAAAAGCAGCAGAGGTTTTTCTTTCTCCCCGCCAAACTCCGCCAGAAATGAGTCTTTGCCGGTGCAGCCTCTTGGAGCAGGATGCCTTGCACGGTCCCAAATATTCATTTCAGGCGGAGACTGGGGGAGAGAAAGAGACTTGCTGCTTTCCTTGCATGCAGCCAAAAGCAGAAGCAGAAAGAAGCAGCCCGGTGGCCAGGCCAGGCGTGTGGGGCATATGGGGCAAATTCCCCCCTTCCCCTCCTCCCCTCACTACCTTGTGTTGTTCACAATGCAAGCGACTCAAGCCTTGTGTTCCTGCGCAGCCTGGATTAATTGCTTTGGGGGGTGCTCTGTGGGCCACCAAAATTTTCCCGTGGACCACCAGTGGGCCATGGCTGACATTGGCCCACTGGTTGACAACCACTGACTTAATTCACTATTTAAAGAGAACAAACGTCGTCTATTAACAAAGGCTACCTTTGTTAAATACAGTGAGCTGTGTTTACATAAATACATTACAATAATAATTATCCATAAAATAATTGGCATTCCATGAGAGCAGCATTTACACTTACAGAAGTATCTTTGAAAATTTACCAAGAAAGGAATGACGTAATCTAGAAAAATCTTGCAGATAAAACAAGATGGCCCAACTGATAATCAAGTGCTTAATTATATTAAATACTGCTATAGTTCAAAGAGAAAACATCTTCAACTTAAGTTACTAGTCTGTATAATAATGTATTAATACATTTATTTGAAAATATTACATTTTTTTTTCAAAATTTGTACTGCATTCTACAAGTGAAATGACATTTTTTAATCTTTGACCATATTTTTCATCGAAAAGTTTTTTCATTTCATTAAGATATATATTTTATCTTGATATTTATATGGTAATAAGAGTCTTAAGTGCAAACGGGCTCTGACCATTCTGTTTTTAAGTACATGTTTTTCAATGCCATGATTCATTACAAAGCCTATCTATAAAGTTTTGTTTATCGTAAGATAATTCTGTTATTGCACAGGAAGTAAAACTCTAGAAGGTAACCTGATCAATTAATTATTCTTACTGTCAGGAAATTCCTCCTTGGTTCCAGATTGGATCTTTCTTTAATGAGCTTCCATGTATTGCTTCTTGTCTACTTTCAGGTGCTTTGGAGGATAAGTCCTCTCTATGACTATGACTCTCCACTCTATCTTATTAGATAGGGCCCAATGTTCAAGTCCTCAAGATCCTTCTGAATCATACGTCTACCTTCCAAAGTACTGGCAATTCTCTCATGTTTGGTATCATCTGCAAATTTGACTCTTAATCCCCTTTTATTCTCTTATCTAGAAAGTTTATTAAGATATTGAAGAACACTGGACATAAGACAGAACCATGAGGTACACCTTGAACTTCCATCCATCCATGTACATCTAGTTCCATTGAAGATTACATGCTCAATGCAGCTAGTCAATCAGCTGTGAATCCGTCTGGTCGTGGTACTGTCTATCTCACATTATTCTGTCTTACCCATGCTGGCTGCTAGTGATCACTTTGTTTATTTCTAAGTGATCACAAATATGGATTTTGGTTATCTTTTCAAGGATTTTCCTAGGTATTGATGGTCAAGCTGATTGGCCTGTAGTTTTGTGGATGTACTTTTCCCCCCTTCTTGCAGATTGGAATTAAAATAATCTTTTTTTCCAGTTCTCTGGCAGTTCCCCTATGTTCCAGGAGCTCTGAAAGATTTTGTTCAATGGTTCAGAGATCACATCTGCCAGCTGTTTCAATATCCTAGGATATAAACCATCTGATCCTGGCAATTTGAACTCATCTAAAGTGTATAATAAAGTGTTTAAATCAATTTCTTACCTAGTTTGATCTGTGTACTTGTTCTGTCTCCCAGTGTGCTGCTTTTAATGGGTTGGATTAATATTTCCCTTTTGCATAAAGATAGATGCAACGAAGGAAATAATACACCTAAAAGAAAGTTCCTAAGTTCTCAATTATAGCTTTTGCACTTCTTTGTAAATTAGCTTTATTTATTTCTTCCTTGCTAAGGGTGACAGTCAATTTAAATTTAGTAAAATGATGGCATCAAATAACAGCTATTTCTTTAACACACCCAAGAACTGCTTTACTTGAAGTAAAAATTATTTTTACCTTTGCAAATATTACAGGCTCTGCTTTTTTATATTGAGCAGATGTTTTCCATGATCATTTCATAACTATTAATTCTTTTTTATATGACCATGTCAGTTGAATAAGATGTTATTTTCACCTTTCAGTAAAACAGTCTAGTTAAAGAAAAAAATAGCACACATTCAGAGTCTAAAATTGTCAAAGGTTCTAGAGTTTCAAGGTGAGAAATTCCTTATCTGGCAATCAATTCTAAATATAAATGCTGCAGGAAAACAGAAGAGCAGCCAGGAAAGAAGGAACGGAGACATATAAGTACTTTCATAAAATAGAAATATTCTTGTGGAAAACACAACTCCTAAAAATAGCAATACTAGCTCTAAAAAGAGAGTAAAGAAATAAATATTTGAATCCAATCTGTGAATGCAGACAGTTAAGATTAAGATCTCATTAAAATAGTCCCACCTTTACAAGCAAAATAACAACTCTTTGTTTAAATTTGCAACGTTTATTTTTCGGACTATATTGTATATACAAAAACATTGCAGGTCTTTCAATAAAATAACTTCACAAAGATGCGGAGTTCTGTAATATCCATACCAGACAGATACTCTAGCAAAAATATTGTATTTTTATATATTTTTCAAGAATTTTTTTTGACAAAAGCAATGGAGCTCTACTCAGTTATGGAGCTCAATTATGTTTGCTTAACATAATTGCCTATGAAGCTTTTTTTGAGTTACATGAAATTACTTTTATTATTTTTCCAGTTAACATCTCCAACTACTATCTTGAAAGTAGAAATCAAGCATGTGGTATGTATGCAATAACATTCAACTAAAATATTCTGAAAATATATCCATGTATAGTGTCCAATAATAATAATGTGTGATTTCTTTGATGTAAGGCCCACAAACTAACACAAATCTCAGAGTAAGTAAATATAGTTTATTAATATAGCTAGCAAAGCAAGCTACTCATATAAACAGGGAGCAAACCTTATATGCGCATTGATATTACCTCATTGGGTAATGAAACATCTGCAAGCAAACAATCAAGATCAGAGCATCAAGAACTTTGTAGTTCAATCCCAAATTACATATATTCTTTTCTTTTGATAACATTTCTTTTAAAAAATTAAGTTCTCCTAAAGCTGCACGATTACTTCCATTTTTCTCACTATTAACATTGGGAAAAAATATTGGACTATTGTACATAACTTTGGGAAACATCTATTCAGCAATCACTCTGAAAGATTTTTAATAAATTAAGGATAAGAGTCACAATTCAAATTATAATTTATCAATGTGGCTTCCCTTACTAATATCAACAATAAGTGTGTTAAAATAGTGCAGCCAAGCGAAGTTGTCTGAGATATGAACTTTACAAAATAGGACAAACAAGAATTACAGTCTCTGTCTCTGTTTGTCTTTCTCTCTCACACACACACGCAAGGTAACTTGTAAAGGGCTCTGTGATTTCAATTTCTTCCAGGAGTTTAAAGGATTTCTAATATACTACACAAACCTGCTTGATAGAATAAAAATCAATCACAACCAACCAACCAGTCAAATAGACATCTGCCACATTCAAGTTTAAAACTGGGCAGTTACAGATTTACAGAACTATAGATAGCCTGCTTCATTATACTTATGAACTAGCAAAGGTATTTAGATCAGTACTAAATTATCTTGTAGGTCAGCAGGAAACTCATTAGATCAGACTGTCCAAGTAACAGAAGCACTTTCTAAGAGTGCTAAAATAATTATTTCCTGTGTGAAAGGCTTGCTGGTGCATCTGCATCCTTGGGGCTTAGCTTTCAGAGAGTTTATTTTTTTTTTCTACAGGAAGATAGAATTGTTTGTCAGTAGATGTGTGCACTGAAGGATTTTACACATACCTCAGAATCAGTTGTGACAATGATACCTAGTCCTTAGATTACAAGATACATTGGTTGGATGGTGGGGAGGGGAGGAGATAAAAATGGAAAAGAAGGAAATGATGATGGATACAGGTCATAGTTCATAAGAATAGCATCAGCTTAAGGTACAGTGGAATGAAAATAAAATAGCCTTATTTGTATTGCAAACTGCTGTACTGCTTTAAAAGTAGAACATATTTTTAGGTCTATGTTACATAAATGTTAGAATTGGAGGAATACTTAAGTATTAACAAATCCTATGATAACAAGCTAAACTATTATTGGTCTGTTCAAAGTGACATTTTATTAAGAAAGTATTCCTTAGCTGGTATGCAGGGATGAAGTTTCAGTCTCAACCAGTAAACAATTTGCCTTTAATAGTTAATGGAACCAGAATTACCACTAATTGACATGTTTTTATTTCTATCGTAATATTTTCCTAGCTCATAGATTACTTGTAAACCACCTTGGATTGATAGGGGGTTTAGTGAAATATAAACTGAATTAACTAATAAATAAATTTACAATCATGGGTGGTGGGTAATAAATTTCTGTTTGCTGGGTATATTTAGAGAATAGCAATGGATTATGATATACTTCTTGACCCTTGCAGCAATCTTATTTTTTATTTATTTAAATATTTATGTCTCTCTCACAAAACATGAATGGAAGCCTTAAAGTAGTCACCAAAAATAAACCCACTAAACGATATAGTAACATGAAGAAATATGAGAGGTCTGCAATTTTTATAAACATTTTTCCCTGGGAAATTACAAATTTCTGCTATATATATATATATATATATCTCCTAATTCAAAGTATTGAAGTTGGAAGTAATCTATCAGTTTCATTTTTCTCTATTAACTCAGTGTGAATTAGCAGGTCATAGGTCACAGAAAAGTTGTATTAATATACCAATAATATTTCTCATTAACATCTGAATCAGATGAGGATATACATATTCTACGCTGAATGCAGTGATGGGTGGAATGTCAATAAATTGGGAATAAATCGATCAAATAAAATATTTGCTTGTTATGGGAACTGGTGAATTTGGATGTTCTATGTACAACTGTGTTCTCTAAAACATAAACACAAAACCCCTTATTCCTAACATCCACACTTTAAAGCACAAATTACCATCAGGAATGCCTATTTATTTCTTGAATAATTTTACTGCAAGCCATTTGGAGATGTGATCATTTAGGAAGTGATCATGTATGTGGATTCAAAATAGCCTTCAAGCTACTTTGACTCCTGGTGACAGTCTGGACGAGTCTATGCACTTTTCTGACCACGATTTTGGAATATTTGCCACTGCCTCCTTCCTAAAGCTAGAGAGATGACTGGTCCAAGAACACTGAGCCCATTTAGTGCCTAAGGCAAGACTAGATCTCACAGATTCCTAGTTTCTAATCTGGTAACTTAACCACTACAGCAAATTGGTTCTCATAGAATGTAATGTAGAAATAATACAATAAAGTAAAATAAGTGTTTTCCAGTGCATGGCTGGCAGTCCAAGGACATCTTCTAAAACTTGGTGATAAATATGTGGAAGAACACTGCATGAGAAAGAAATAAACGGTGCCAAGAATTTTTCTATATATGAATCCTTTATACATAGAGCACTTGGTTAAGGATATCTCTTTTTGTATCACATTTTATATGATAGAAACTGATAATATACGGATGCTTTAAAATATCAAAGACTATATGGCCATTAACTATATCAATACATTTGAAAAATATGTTGAAAAATGTTGTTTTGGACAAATCCTTCAATTTTATTTACAAAACCAACATTTCTTCCCCAAAATCTTGCATTTATACCATGCTAATTGTCAACTTGTGAAGCTTTCCTGACCTGCTCCTGAGTTGCCATAGGCAGGGGGATGGGAAATCACAGCCTCGCAGCTGCACCAAGGAATTCATACCTCATTCAAAACAAAATACATCCTAGCCGGTCGAAGTCAAGGCCATCTCCACGGAGACCCGCAACAGCTGGTGAGAATGACTTCTATGACCCGCAACATTGCTTCATTGGGGAATGTGACTGGTGACATCCCTTGGGAGGAGGCAACAGGGTCAGAGGCAAGGCAAGAACTGGGTGAAGTCAGAGCTGGCTTCACCTAGGTCATGCCGACATGATGCTCCTAATAAACAACTGGATTTTCTTTGCACAATGGCTTGAGGCTCCTGATTTTATTAGGGCATTGGTCGGAACCCTGAAACTAATACCTTCTAATACTGGTGTCACGAGATTTGGTGTATAAAACCATTCATAAATCAATCTTCAAAAAAGACTTGTGTCATTCACTTGTGCCTTCCAGGTAGATCAGTAAATAAACAGGCAGTGTGTGGTTTCTTATTTTCCGGACACATGGGGGTTACCAGCTTTGTAGATCAAAAATAGCTTCAGCCTGAATCTGGTAGCTTTTCTCCCCAATAGAAAGGTTACTCTAGCCTCTAGCCTTTGAATTTAATTTTCAATTCAAAGGATACAGAGCTTTTTCATTTCCTGAATGAGGCCATTTTGCTGTCTTGTATGTATTATAACTACTTTCATTCCTGATAATCTTTTCATCAGCTCTCTGACTCTTTCTTTATCCTTCAAAATAGTGGAGACACTGGAATGGCCAGATCTTCTTCTCATGCTATAATAGTCACCTATAATCTTCATCTTTAAATTGAAACTACAATACAATTTAAATTATTACACTGAACCTAAAATCTTCATCTTCAAATTTGAGATCAATGGCTTTTCTTTGCTTTTCGGCACTTTTTTTTTTAGTTCAATTATAGTTTTTTCTCTTTAAAGATATCTTGGTATGGGGTATTAATGGGCATAAATGACTAGATAAGCAAAAATAACCGTAGGATATACGTGATACTAACTGTAATAGCAGACACCTGACTGAAGAGAGAGGTTCTGCAAAGGTCATAAATGCACACAATGTGTGCAAAATTATTTTTTTAACCATCGTATTTGTGAAAGTACTCATGAAATTAGTTACTAAATGATGAGTGGCTGAATTTATTCATTCAAATCCAAAAAAATACATTGTTTTAGATCCTGGAGCGTTTCACTTCCTTCCTGCTATATTTTACCACAACCACTTAGGTGCTTTTAAACTAACACATATCAGTGATTAAAAGTATCATATTTTCATTATCAGTAGCAGAAGAAATGTTACTCTGCATGTAGGCACGTTTCTATGTAACTGGAGTGGAAATGTCTGCTCAGCCTGTCTCCTGCTACAATTCTCAGTTTCCTTATCCACTTCTGATAGACTATGAGATAATTTACATCTGAAGTTTACTGAGAAATAAAACAGAATCACAACATTGGCATATAAACATTTATGATTAAAAAAGTGCTTTTTGATAGTTATAAATAACTCATAAAACTTAATTCATGATTCTTTCATAATTTTATTTCAACTAAGAAAGGAAATTGTTAGAGGCCATATATGCATCTTAATTTGTATTGATTTGATATAACTTGAAACTTACCTGCCATGATGGAGGAAAAGTAGGTGATGAAGCAATATTTACAACTGGAGGATCTAATATTTGCATATTTGTTACATCAAAGTTGGGATTTATCTGTTGAAAAATAGATTTGCTATTATTCTATTATTGAATGCTTAAAATATACATGAGCTATTTAAATATTTAAGAAAAAAATATTCAGTATATATTTAGGAAAGAAATCATATTCACAAGAGGTTCCTTACTTTTTTCTTACAGATTATATCGTTTATTTTGCTTTTTCCTCAAGAGTAAGGGTGAAATTTGTTTAATGTCATGTTCTCTGATGAGTCAGTTGGCTACCTCATTATATTTTGATTTCAATTATCTTTATAGCTTCTGGGAATTTTTATTTAAAACATGTGAAGCATTAACTACTTCTTAGATAAATTGATAATTAAAAAAACCTACCTAACAGTGGTTAAAACAGATGTTTATAATGTCAATGTAATAGAAAACCTTGTTGCATTGCATTGACAAAACCCTAAAACAAGAGCTGCCTTCTAGGAAACCCTAGAAAACAGGTCAGGAATTCCATAAAAAGAAGTGGGATACATTGTGCTGCATGTAGAGCAGAAGTAAAATTTTATGAAGCATGTCCAAATTATTAATATAAAAATGTTTTCCTTACTACCCTCATAAAAGTATAATATTGGTCTTGGATGGGATGGCACTACCCCAAATAGATGCTGTGTGTATTTAGGGGTTTTTCTGGACTCACAACTCCTTCTTGAAGAACAGGTGGTGTTCATGGCCAGAAGGATCGTTGTGCAACTAAAGGTTGTCCACCAGTTACGGCCTTTCCTGGACCAACAGTCCCTACTCATAGTTACTCATGCCCTAGTCACTTCTGGTCTTCATTATTGCAATGCGCTCTACATGGGGCTGCCCTCGAAGAGCATCCAGAAGCTCCAGTTGGTGCAAACTGCAGCGATCAGCATGGGTTTGTGCAGACCCTGGTGTGCACACATATTACCTCTTCTGCGGGAGCTGCATTGGTTGCTGATTTGCTTCTGGGTGCAATTCAAGGTGCTGATTGACCTTTAAAGCCCTTCATGGCTTAGGACCAGGTTATCTGAGGGATTGTCTCTTGCCAGTCACATCTACCCGACCCATCAGAGCGGGGAGGTAGAGAATGTTGTAGGTTCCATTCCTAAGGGAGATACACTTGGTGGGACTCAGAAGAAGGGCCTTCTCCACGATGGCTCCCTCTCTCTGGAACATCATTTCCCCAGAGATTACAATGGCCTCCACTCTAACACTCTTTCAGAAGGCACTGAAGACCTGGTTCTGCCAGTGGGCCTGGGGAACCCAGAGTGGGATAGAGCCCATTAAATGGCTCGTATGATCTGCTATCGTCGGGGCAGGAGGGTGAAAGTTGGGGGATGATTTTGTTATATTGTACTTTATTAATTTATTTGATTCTTTTTGTTAGTTTTTATTGTTATTATTATTTTATTGTTATTATTTAAATATAGTTTTATATTCTGTAAGCCGCCTTGAGTTGCCATGGGCGAACAGGCGACAATATAAATTCAATAATTAATAAATAAATAAGAATGCTAACATTCACTAAAATACATCTAAAACACAAATTGATTCAAAATAGTCAAAACCATGATATTAACAATCTTTTACAGCTATATGGACACATCCAAACACAGTTTCAATTGGGAAACTGACCATCCTTAACCAAGCTAAATTCAAAGAATTCTAGGGAATTCCTGGAAGCCTAGAATTCAGATGAATCAGATATGCTGAATACATATAAACAAACCATACTTCTGCTACATTCAAAAGAGACAATAAAAAAGTTAAGAAGGAAACAAAAAACCTAAAAATATTCTCTCCAGCACCAACATCTAGATAAATAGGGATTAAGATAAAGGTAAAGACTTTCTCTTTCCAGTTGTGTCCTAGCTTATGTCTTATCTAATCTCATATCTTATCTCATCTCCATTGCTTAGCCAAAGGAGCCAGTGTTGCCCGAAAACATTTCCATGGGATGTGGCCAGCATGATTATATGCCATACAATTATATGTGAAGGCGTATGAAATGCTGTTACTTTCCCACCTATTTACCACATTTGTATACTGCTAGGTGGGCAGAAGCTGGGGCAAATAATGGGAGGTCATTCCATTGTGCAGCGCTCAGGTCTTGAACCCGGGCTGTCACCTTTCCAGTTGACAAGCTCAGCATCTTTAACCACTGAACCATTACACTCCTAAACGAACAGGGATTAACACCAGAAAAATGATCAGGCAAAATACAATGCCCAAATCAAGGAACTAGATATGGTAAAACTCACCCTGCATCACAATTGGCAAGGGTAAGCTACTGTATATAAACAAGGAGCAAACCTCACACTCACTCACACTGATGATATTATTTACCTGGGGAATGAAATATCTGCAAGCAAAATCAAGCTTAAAGAGCACTAAAGACTCCACGTTAAAAATATCCATTGTACATTAAAGCTTCTAAAATTATAATTACCTTGAGAGTGATGGACGGCTTATAAACTTTACAAACAAATAAATAAAATCTGACTTTAAGCATGTACTGTGGTATTTTTTTTTTTTTACTTTGATGGATGGCACTATAGCTGGGGCTTGATAAGTAGATCCCAGCAGACAATGAAATAGCAATGGTTTCATGAAGAGCTTTAAAGAAACAATATGATAATTTCAATTGGCATAGAAACTAAGTGAAATATATTGCAATAGTTGCTAAATAAATTAAAATAGGAGTTCATCTTCCTGACAGAAAGAACACAGATATTTTGTGTATGAGCTGAAGTTTCCAATCTGTGTATCTTTTAATATCTCCTAATCTAAAATACTTCAACTTTCTTTTCTGTGTGATCATATTGAATATAACACCATGGGAGCATTATATAAATGATGTAATTGAAAAGTTCAATTCCTATAAAATGTTCTTTATCAACACATTTATTATTCTTATTGTATTAAAGTTACGTAATATAAAATAGCACTTTCTATATTTAAAAGTGAACTGATCCTAAAAAATCCTGTTATATATTAGGATGGTTCCCATTCAACAGAATATTCTTAAACATTAGCGCCATCTAGTGTGTTAAAGCTGTAATAAGCCAGTAACATAAAATACTATGTAAAAGATGTACATCCATTATATATGGGGTCCATATTAACATAATATGAACTATATCGCCTGTTACTCCATAGTTAAATTTCTACTTTATTCTTAACCTTTCCTAAACAGGTGATAACTGTCAATGTGGCTATGTTGAGAGGTGGCCTTTTAGAGCGCACACTAAGTGTTTCAAGGTCAAGAGCATAATATCCCCCTCAAAGAGATATTTGGCACCTTTCAAATCCAGTGGCACATGTCATTCCTGATCATTGCAGGACCTGGAGGGACATGACTTTAATTCACAGGTGGCAGAAATCATGGTATAGAAGACACTGTCTTCTTCATGTTTCACACACTTGATGTTGCTCAGCCAACATTGCTCTATCAAATTGACATCCAGACAATAGCAGTTATAAGCAATTTTATCTACAAGGAAATTCACAAAATCATTTTGTCTCTTCCCATAAAAGGGCCATATTACTCTGAACAGGGTCATGAGGTAGGAATGCACTCACACATTAAACACAAAGAAATGTTTACTGCTTTTATTGCCACTGACTATGCTCAAACATGAACTCATATTAGAATCTAGTTGTCCTGCTTTTCTGTCATTCTTATTGGCTTGCCTGTTTAGAATATGGTTTCCTGTGTATTAATGGTAATTAGGAAGAAGTGAGAGAAAGGAAAGCTTTGAGGCTTTAAAGTCAGAGTTTCCATTATTCATCAACCTATCATCTCAATAAAAAACTACTGAACTTTAAAATAGGCAGCCAACCCTCTACCCCACACCCCAAACATAATAACTCGATAACTATGCTCTATAACCAGCATGGAAAGTCCTTTTAAAAAAAGATTTAGAGAAAAGCGATGTAATGAGAAATTCTACATTCTCTTGAGTATAAAATTCCCAGTTTTAGGAGAAAGAATAAAAACTGTGGATTGATAGAGAAGAAAATTAATGAAAAACTCTGGAAAAACATAATCAAAAGTTCAGTCACTATTACTAAAAAATATCTATACAGAAAAATTGCAGATCTCAGTTGTACCCAATAATTTGTTATTAAAAGCTGTAATAGTTTACCTCAACTGACTGTGATTTTGCATCGTGGCGATGAGGAGACCGAGGGTATATATCCAGAAGGTGAGGTGGATCATCATTATGTAATCTTTGCACATGCTTTTCAAGAACTTGCTTATATTCAGATGAATCAAAATTTATCTTCCAGAGAAGCACCTGTAAGAAATTTACTAATGTTTCATGAATGCAGCATTTCATTTGATAATTAAGCATTTAACTGAATATCTAGTTTATAGTAAAACAATAAGACACACAGTATAATTTAATTGAAGGAAAATTTTGCTGACAAAATAATCAGACAATTTTATAATCAACATATATTTGAAAAATACATTCCTTTAAATTTGATAATAAAATATTTATTTAGTGTGCTTACTAAGAAGAGTGGTATTTAGTTCATTATTATCACTTACACACTATTATATACACTATTATGTATTATATTATATATAACACATTATTATGGTGATATTATCTCTGATAATCTAGGTGCTAGAGCCTACTGTAACAACATTGCCAAAAAGGCATTAAGAGTTGTTAACCTAATCCTGCAAAGCTTTTTCTCTGGTAATATTATACTACTAACTAGAGCATACAAAACATTTGCTAGACCAATTCTTGAATACAGCTCATCTGTCTAGAATCCACACTGCACATTGGACATTAACACAATCGAGAGTCCAGAAATATTTCATGAAAAGAGTCCTCCATTCCTCCACTCGCAACAGAATATCCTATGCGTCCAGACTTGAAATTTTAGGCTTAGATAACTTAGAACTACGTCACCTTTGGTCTGACCTAAGTGTAGTACATAAAATTATCCATTACAATGTCCTACCCGTCAATGACTACTTTAGTTTCAACCTCAACAATACACAATACACAAGCACACAATAGATACAAACTCAGGATAAAACGCACAAAACTCGATTGCAGGAAGTACAACTTCAATAACAGAGTGGTCAATGCCTCTACCTGACTCTGATTTCTTCCACTAACCCCAAACATTTTAACCTTAGACTGTCTACTGTTAATCTCACCCCATTCCTAAGAGATCTGTATGGAGCATGCATAAGCGCATCAATGTGCCTACCATTCCTGTCTTAATGTTCCCTTTTATTCGTATCTATTTCATTTATTAATAATCATGTTTATACTTATATACATTATCAATGAATGCTTGACAAAATAAATAAATAAAATAAAAATAGTTAAGAATTTAACTATTTTAACAAACCTGTGTATCTGTGCCACCAGAAGCGAATGTCTCTCCATCTTTTGAAAAAGCTACAGAAAGCACAGGACCCTAATTTTTTTAAAAAGGACAGAGGGGAACAAGGTAAATATATTTTTAAAAGGCATCATGTTTTGTTTCTTTAACACTTTCTCCCTTATTTTTATTTAATCATTCCTAAATTCCTAATAAACAAGTAACACATTAGTAATCACTAAACATATTTAGGTGATGAAATAGACTACATTAATTGGCATATTATGCATGCAATATTTGTCCAAATGATATTTTAATTGATTATGTGCCATTAAGTTATTTTTGACTTCTAGGAATCACATATAGAGTTGGGTCTTTGTATAAGGTATCCAAATTAGGATAATTTGATATAGCTACAGTATAATTGACACAGGTTTCATTACAGTAACTTTATCATTCTATGCATAGAAATTATTTTTTATGATGAAAATAACAAGATATAAAAGCAAGTCCCAAAATAGAGATTGTACCTCATGCCCATGAAGTGTGTATAAGAGTCTTCCTTCTATAAGATCCATAATCTTAAGAGTTCCATCATTAGATGCTGTTATGAGAAAGTTCCCAGAAGGATGGAAAGATGTGTAATTAACACTTCCCCTGTGAACTAATTTAAATAAAAGTAGTTCAGATATTTTTGCAAAGAAGAAAATTTCCAAAACAAAAACAACACATAATAACATTGCTGACCAACAATACAAACTTAATTATATTACTGAGAATAATAACAATAAAGTTTACCACCAGGATATGGCGCACAGGGTTTTACATCGTTGTCTCTATCATTCTCCTTCAATGTTATCCCTTTACAGGGATGCAAAATGCTTTGAGTTTGGAATGTCCCATAACTAGTTAAACACCAAGGGCTCTGTAACTGATTACATTCATAAAGGGGTATTCTGAATTCAAATTTCCCATCTGTATTATCTATGAGTTCCTACAATAGCTTATTTTCATTGCTATTATTTTGTACTGCTGTGTGACATTTCCTTTATATTTAAATAAGCAGACTTAAATATTAGTTTTCTTGTTCTTCATTATTCTTTACTAATCAGCTATTTTAATATTTACATTCCAGATCATTTGATAGATTTTGATTTGGAAAAAGACAAATTCATTTATACACTGCTGCTCTTTATTGAACACATTGCAGGATTCCAAGGAAAAACAGAATTATCAACATCCCAACAACATTTAAGAACGGAGGTACAAACCTGAGTCTCAGAATGCACACCAAGCTGAACACATAGCTATTTAAGTAATCCTTTGTTTCTGCCAAGCAGAACTTTAGAATCCAGGATATAAGGAAGTAGTCTTGGAATATTAACTAAGTGTTCAAAATTCTTGCACAGTTAATCAGACCTCAGACACATAAGACAGTCTCAGTGGGCATATGCTTATACTTTTTTTTTTTTGCTCAGCATTTAATCTACTCCCTAGCCCAAGACAGGTTATAAAAATTAAGAATTCACTTAATACTAGAGAAAATTGAAAAATAAAGTGAGAAATGAAGATGGCTGCCAAGGAAACTTCAAAATTTGTAAAAGAAAAGTCAACATCGTTTCCAAGAGAGAAAAAACCTGTACAAAAGCAGGTACTGTTGTGATTATAAGAGAAATATGAGATTTTCTGATGCATATGAAAAGATCCAACCCCCAAGCATTTGCAGCCTCATTAACAGAAAAATACATACACCAAAACCTTTTAGATAAAGAATGGGCAATTTGCACAGTAAAATAAAAGTAGCTAGAGTACTGGATGAAAGTGATTACATAATGATGCAGTTCTTGATTTTAAACACTAAAAGTGAATCTATTCAAATATTGGATTTCTTAAAAAAAGATTTTAATGCATTCAAGGCAGTCATAAGAGGAATTCCACAGGCAGAACAAACTAAAGGGGGGGGGAAAAAAGCTAAAAATGGGTGCGAGCTCCTAAAAAAGAAGATACAAAAGCATAACTACAACAGAATACCTCAAGAGGACATAAGAAAGTTAGTACCTGAAGATTTAAATGCTCTTCCAACTTTGATTTCAATGTATACAAAAGATATAAAGTATTTTATAAAACTTGCTTCACCACAGAGCTACAACATCTTTGAAATTTAGGATCCATCACCAAAACCCTACATATGCAGGAACAGGTTAAAATGAGTAATCATTATTTTTAAGAAAACAAGGAATATTGGGGAGAAAGAACAATTTCTTCTATAATAAAAATAAAATGAAAGTGAAGGGAGATTTTTCAACTTTAGAAAGAATTGGACCTTTGTCCCCAAAGAGAAAGATTACTGATTCAAGAATTAGTCTTTCAATACTCAAATTATAAGACTAATGTTTAGAATGTCTGTAACCAACAAATCCAAAAACAAAACATGAAAAACTGAATGATTTATTAAATCATTACCTCTTTGTTCTAAGAAGCTGAAGGCAGAATATGACTATTTGACTAAAGGTATGTTATTCTACTGCCATCCTGTGGCTTTAAATTCCACTACCATTCTGTTTTAATGAGATATACTGTAGTATAATTTATGTTTAAATCTACAAAATACCATACCTTAATTGGAAATTTTCTAAAACAATCATTACCAATATACAGACTAAATAGCATTTCAGACTATGAAAAGGACGTACGATGTTGTTGATATTAGTTAGCTATTTTTAACGTTTCTATTTTCTTTCTAAGGTGGAGACTGTATGACAACTGTACAAAGAATGAACACTGCATTTGGGATATGGATTAATGACAAGTTTAAGTAATATCTATGAAGTATCTACAAACATATTCATCTGAATTTTATCCCAATTCAAACAATTTATTAACTTCCAATGTGTATAGATTTTGATCACAGAATCTATACCAATAGTATTCTAATTATTAAAATTTTTGAATGATCTAAACTGGATGGACATGTCCCAACTAATTGTTTCCATTACAAACAGAAGCAGTATTTTTAGACTATGATCTTAGTTTAGGATTTATCTACATCCACAACCATACACATATGTATAGCAGTTTTTCAGAGAAGTTTACAAGAAAGTACAATAGTTTTATGTAAAATAATTGCAATAAAGTCAACAATGTTTAAGAATAAATACAATAAAATAAATACAAGCAGTAAAACAAAATTCTTTTAAAATTAGCAAATCAAAATAATACAT
Source organism: Bungarus multicinctus (assembly GCA_023653725.1). Lineage (NCBI taxonomy): Eukaryota > Metazoa > Chordata > Lepidosauria > Squamata > Elapidae > Bungarus > Bungarus multicinctus. The sequence continues at coordinate 44,929,252 of CM042848.1, forward strand.
AAACTGAGATACAGTCTTACACTGGAGTAATTGTTAACATTTTAACAATTCTATTTTAATTCTAATACATGTCTACAAGAACAAGTGTGCCTTCCACTGTTTTCTATGGAAGAGTTAAATACTTTTCATGAGAGAATTCCATAGGAGTTCCTATTATTATTATTATTATTATTATTAAGACCTTACCCTTTGATACCACACTGAATCACCCATCAACAGGAAAATAGGTCTCAGCAGAACTTAATGCACAAGTTGGCCATATTTAGAGAAATGATTCTTTTAAGAATTTAGTGCCTCACAGACAAATGTCAATATATTAAAATGGATTCAGAAAGTTATAGACAATTAGTGAAATATTTTTAGTATTATATAGTCTAGCACAGCGGTCACCCACTGGTGGGCCGTGAGAAAATTTTGGTGGGCCGTAGAGAAATCTCACCCCCAGAGCACCCCCCAAAGCAATTAATCCAGGCTGTGCAGAAACACAAGGCTGCTCAGCCCACATGGCCCGCGGAAACCCTCCCCGTCCACTCACTCCTTACTAACTTGCCTACTAAATTGCTATTTTTCCTTTTTTCTGACCATCATATATTCTGCTGTGCCGGGAGATTTAGATTAGCTAGGAAGCAGGAAATGGTTGGATTTCTTGCTTTCTAGCTAGTCTTTAGATCTTCAGTTCAGCACAGCTGAACCTCTCTTAGGACTGAAGATTTGCTTGCAAGCAAATTCAGTGCAGACGCACAGCAAGCAAATTTGAGAGATGGAAGCTAGCCGATGGCAGAGAGATAGATCTCTGAATGAATCTGTGATTCTGTGAGCAACTCAATCTGCCTGCTTTGCCTGATTTGCCTGGTAAAAGTTGCTCTTTTTTATAAAAAAATCAATATTTATATAAATATTTATAATATTTACATACAACCATGTCCAGCCAGTCACATGACCACCAAGCCACACCCACAAATTAGGCCACACCCACATAATCGGTTAGTGGTACCTGGGATCTAAATTTATGAGTTTGGTGGTCCCTGAGGTCCAAAAGGTTGGCAACCCCTGGTCTAGGGGCCCAGATTACCTTATGAACTAGCTTCTTCAAAGTGTTTGCAAGACAACATTTGCTGTTAGGTATATAATGTATATCATCATATAGCTTTGAAGCAACAACCTATACTTTTAATTATTATACATACTTATAAAACATATATGTAATTGAATGTATCACTTTTAAAATACTATTGGCATTTACACAGTATTATCATAGTCTCAAAATGCTTGATTGGCACTTTGGAATAGGTTTCTATTTTATTAGAGTATGCTGGTATAAAATATGAGCAGGACAAGAAATAAGTTTAAAAACAGTAATTTAAGCAGAGATAAAATTATAATTAGAATATTTAGAAATATATTTATTTCTATGCTAAATTTTACTTTTAATTACTAAGACCTCTACTATGAGTGTTCTGCAGTTATACAAAAGAGAGCCTAATCAGGTTGTGCTGCATAAACCTTTACCTTTATAACGCTGCAATAATCTGTTTATTCGAATGTCCCAAAACTTCACTGTGTGATCAGAACCAGCAGAAACTATACATGTACCGTCAGGATTAAAATCTACATAGTTTGCAAACCTATAAAGACAATTAAAAATAATGGTTGTTATTGTAAAGGAAGCAGGTCATCTGTTCATGTCAACAAATTCTTAAGGTGTTTTTCCCACATAAGCAGTACATTCTGTTTTCCCAACACTTGCGTAAAATAAGTCACCCTGAGATATGCCAATATCTTTATTATTAAATAGTATTTCAGGTTGGATCCCCCTTGCCAAATTCTCTCCATCTTGTCTGTAAGATAACAATTAGATATCAAAAGAGACAATCCTTTGTCCATAGATTTGTACCATGGATATTTACTAAATGGAAGTAGTAATATAGCTAGAACATGTTTTCAAGCCTAGTCCTTCTAGATAATTTTGAATTACAATTCCTATCAGCCTTAATTGGAGAAAGGGTAAGAAAGGATCTCAAGATAGCAATAGCACTTAGATGTATATACTTGTAAAGCTTCACAGTGCCTTACAGCCCTCTCTAAAACGTTTACAGAGTCAGCATATTGCCCCCAACAATCTGGGTTCTTATTTTATCAACCTCGGAAGGACGGAAAGCTAAGTCAACCTTGATCCAGTAAGTCTCAAACTACCAAATTGCTGGCAGCTGGCAGTCAGCAGAAGTAGACTGCAGTACTGCATTTTAACTGCACCACCATAGCTCAAGATATGAGAAGTTGGACCTCCGGCTGACATTGTGGTGAGATCAGACATGAGGAGAGGGTCTCCACGCTCCTGCGCCAAGTTCTCCCCGTTGGAGGGATCCAAAAGGAGCTAAAGCCACCCTGTAAGGGTGGTGAAAAAAAGGGGAGTGCCCTGCAGGTCGCAAAGAGCTGCAACTCTTCCACTCGATCCAGAGCTTCTTCTCTCTCATCCACAATGAGGAGAGCTGCCATGAAGCTGGGAAAGAAAGTGGAGGAGCGGTGTAGATGAACAATGACTGGAACTGAGTGAGATGATTCCTTTTTTACCTAGAACCTAACCCTAAAAGAAAAAAAAGAAAATCCGGGAAAAGAGGCTCTCTGAACTATGTAATTATTCACCACTTTGTTAAAGTGGTGAATAATTACATAGAGAAAAATTCAAGACCCGAAAGAAAAGAACTAAGGGGAGAAAAGTAAAAAAAACTTTTTAAAACATAGAAAATGGGACTTTTAAACTGGATAGGTGCTGTTTGGGAAAGGCATTTTAAAATGTTGGAATTATCTTTTTGAGTAACTGATTGCTTTCATAAATCAAATTAAAATTAAATACTTGTCAGATTTGAAACAATGTTGAAATCTGAGCTGAGGGTGCCACCTACTGATGAATGGAAAATATACCATAACCCTACAAGTCTGGGAAAATTTCTGATATGAGAAATAAAAATTTATCTGGAGGATTGTGGTAATACCTACTGTTCTATAATTACTTTATGACTACTGGAGACTCAACTGTGAGAACAATGAAGATACCTAAGTAAAGCAACTTTAGAATGTTAAGATATATAATTAAACCTACAAAGTGGACTGAAGGAGATATTTGGAAAGCTTCCTGGACTGTTAAATGGTGTTTATAGGAAGTCCTGGTCACAAGTTGGAAAATCTGAGTAACACGGTAGCCTTAAGACAATCAAAATAAAAAGAACCAGCAGTTTAGTTTCTGTGAGTCACAACATAATTTTAGCATAACTAATACCTGCTTAAATAACTATAATAATCAATAAAATATTTCCCTTTGTTTTTAAATGAATATGACTTACCCATCATAATCTATTATATTATTAATACATATCTTGTTTCTTATATCCCAGATTTTAACAGTTTTATCTTCACTGCAAGACACTATTAATCTCCCATCTGGTGAATATCTAGAAAGGGAAAAAAATAAAGGGAGAAGATATTTACAAATAATATTTAAATGATCTGCAATTATAAAATTGGTGATAATAAAGTATACAAGCATTCAGGAGTTCATATTCAACTGGTTAATGCAACTACCATTCATGAATATTCTGAAAATAGCTAGAGGTCATAAGCACAAAATACTCATGCTCTAGTCACCTCCCATTTAGACTATTGTAATGCGCTCTACATGTGCCCACCCTTGAAAAATATTTGGAAGCTGGTACAAAATGCATTGGCGCCCATAATTATGTGTACTCTTAAGACACAGGCTCTGCTTTGTGACCTGCACCAGTCTGCTTCAGGATCCAATTCAAAGTGTTTGTTTTGATTTTTAAAACCTAGCATGCAAGAAGATTATCTGAGGGATTGCCTCTTCCTGATTACATCTCCCTGTTTGATCAAGCCCAGAAGGAGAAGCGTGCTGCAGATCCTATCTGCAAAACAGCTCAATCTGACAGGACTTAGGAGGCAAGCCTTTTCTCACTCTCTGGAACATCATCCCTCCTGATATTAGATGAGCTCCAACTTTCATGGCTTCCCAGAAAATCTTTAAGTGTGTTCATTTGAACAAGCCTGGGGATCCCGTGGTAATAGGGAACATGCATGTTGACTGTATTATATGTAGTATTTGCATTGTTGTGGTTTTGTTTTTATTGTCTTAATCATTTTTAATTGTTTATATAGTATATTTTTTATTTTATGTTACCCACATGGGTGGCCATATACCAGTACATCTATGTAATAAATAAATACACTTTTGCTCACATTATCTGTTTTATTTTGGGATAACTTCAAATATTTGATCTATGACAAGTATTTGTGAGTTTGCATCCAACTTTTTTTCCATGTTAGGATTCAGGGCACTGATTACAGACAATATTCTACAGAGCCATTTCTAGGTATAATCTTATTAGCTTCAGCAGAGATGCTGCACCCATATATTCACTATATATTTTGAGGTCATTCAGAAAAGCAATTATCTTTAGGAAGGTAATGAATTAAAAAACTTACTTTGCACAACGCACCCAGTGTGTATGCTGGGATAAAGAATACAAAAGATGTTGGCTGTAAATGCTCCACACTTTCACTGACTTATCATTAGATGCAGTGACTAGAAATTGACTGTCATTTGAGAAGTTCACACTGCGGACTGGGGCAGTATGGCCCTTTAATGATGTGGATTCGCCATGGCTATAAAGAAATAAAAAAAATATGTTTTAGCAGAAACTAATCATAAGAGTTTAAAATAATACAGATTCCAGCCTCAATCTATCTAGCTTACTGTGATGCATTCCCAAATGAAAGATCTTTATTTCATGTTTGATATGGTATGTTTCTGTGAACAATCATAGAAGTCTTTCACAAATAACGTTATTAATAGTATTAGTGTTGTATCAATTGCTTTAAGATGAGAAGCTTAGGCATGGCCTAATAAAATGCTATTACTTAAAAACATACAGATAGTTGCGAACATGCAAACATAATGGCACATGGAATTTCAGTTATAACTAACTGCTGTTGTTAAATCAAGGGACCACATGACTGGATTAGATTTTATGACCATTTTTACAATGGTTGTAAAATGAATCAGTGTACTCACTAAGTGAATTACGTGATTGGAAAGCAAATCCAGCATATCTAATAGATTTTTTTTTTGCCATTTTCTGCAAGAGAACAGCAACAATCATTACAAATCAGTCATGCAGGACATTGCAATTAATTGTAAATGCAAGCCAAGTATCCAAAATGAGATCATATGACCACGGGGAAGGGAGAGTATGGCAGCCTTAACTTTGAGGATGGTCATAAGTAGCTTTTTAAAAGTCTTTTGTAACTTTTTTCATTAAGTGAAGACTACCTCTATTTCCTCTTTTAATAAAGGTTAAAGTACATATTTGTTATTCCAGAGTGTACAAATTGTGACCCTCAATAATTTCTTCACAATTTTGAGACTCTTTTCCAAATATGCTACCAAACTTTGGCAATATGGATTTCTTCAATTTTGAGGCATGAACATTTTTTAAAAAAAATGTGTATTGCAAGCATTGATTATATTGGAAAAATTGCCTCAAAATTTCAAAAAATACAAATCTGGGAATTTCAATCCTCACCCCACAAACACTAAACAAGCTCCCCTGTACTAAAGCCCCATACATTCTGACTTATGGGGTTAAGAGGATATTTTATAATTTCTTGATCCAGACATTTACATAAAATAAACAGCTAGGGAAAATATTTTCCAGAATCACATTAAAAGTTTTTTCTTTAAATTAGTGTTTAACTGATTTAGCTTCCTTCTACTAGAGAAAGTAACAAATTGCCCTAAGCTACTTATATGTAAAATAAGTATAACTGAAATAAATAAATAAATAAATAAATAAATAAATAAATAAATAAATAAATAAATAAGTATAACTGAAAGAACGAATGCTACTGACATGCAAGGAATCCATAGTCTGGCGGTTCGGTCTTCAGAAGCAGATGCCAACAGGTATCCATCTGGTGAAAACTGTACACTAGTTACAGCTTCTAAATGACCCACAAATCTGAAGGCTTTTGTATTTGGCCTCAAATTCCACATCATGAGAAACCTGTCCAAAGAAGAGGTGGCTGGAAAAGAAGGAATTATAAAGCTATAAAACAAAAGTGAACTGATATAGAAATATGACATATCAGCACATCAGTTGTTATTTTTCCACTTAGTCTACCTATTTCCAACTGAGAACTGATTGACTTTTCTGGAACTACTAGATTCTTAAGTGATCTTGCCCAGAAATATCACATTATTTATAGGGCATAAAGTCCTTCCATTAGTTATAATGCTTTTAATTTTGTTAGTTACAAGGCCTCACAAAGGGCCAGCAGCTGCCTCTGCTGGAGACACCTTATTAGTAGCAGGGGGAAGAAGATCGCAAAAGTGACTGGGGCCATCAAGGGAGTTTCAGGAGTAGGCTATGATTGCAGGATGGCCAAAAGATCAGAGATGGGTGGAAATAATTAAGAGTGCGGAGTGGAGGCAAGTGTGGCAGAAAAGGAAAAGCATGAGGTCTTTGCTTAATGACTGCAACTGGGTTGAGGACGTTTAGACTCAGACCCTTGGCCAACCTCCTTCACCTCCAACCACCTGCATCAGCCCATTTACAGCCAGCTTTCCTCCTCTGCTGCTCTCCCCTGGCCATTCTCCATGGCCAATGGACTCTGGTTCCTTCGTCTCTACCCATTTGTTCAAACAGTTCTGACTTGAGCCTGTGCGACCCCCAGCACCCCCACAATGTCAGAAGCAGCGCTGGTCTTGCCGTTCGTCTGTGTGACACGCCCCCCCCAGGCCCCTGCAACACCAGAAGACACACTGGCCTTGCTGCTCCTCCCCTCTTCGTTAGAGTGGAGTTGCAAGCCAAGCTGTCTTTGTGAAGTCCCTCTCTCCGTTCCTGTTCCCTAAAACACACCCACTTGTCTGCCCCCCCCCCATGGCCCTGACAGCTGCTACTCCTGCCATCATTCCCCCGCCCTCCAATCCTGGTGACAGATCTGCAAGACCTCAAAACTTGTGGAGCCGCTGCAGTACTTTTTGTTTTAAAAAAACGTTGCATTGCACATTGCCCCTGCAGCACCATTGCTTCTGCCTGCCACTCAATTGGCTGGGGGTTATTTGTTCCACGCAGCCAAAGGCCCGAGTCAAATGGTGTTTGAGCAAATGGACAGGGAAAAAGGGCCAGGGACCTATTGGCCATGGAGAATTGGCCAGAGGAGGGCCAGCGGAGGAGGAAAGCTGGTGTAAATGGCCTGAGGCAGGTGGCTGGGGATGAAGGAGGCACGACCAAGGTCTGTGTCTAAATGTCCCATTCCACTGCAACTAGAACTACTGTAATTGCCATTGCTAAGCACTGTGATCACATGTTATTTTGCCTAATGACCATTCACTTAGTGATGGAATCCCTGGTCCCTATAGAGTCATTAAACAAAGGCTACCTATAATATTGTTTATATTGAAAATAGAATAATGAAAAAAAAGTGTAATCAGTGTCTGTCTTGTCATCTGTCTTGCTGAATTTACATTGGCAAATACCAAATGATTAAAATCTGAGTGTCAGAATATCATATTTAGGATGTATTATGAGAAAAAATTTAAGAAGTAATATTATATCCTAATAATTATCCTAATATAATAATTATATCCTAATAAATAGAAAAAGGCAAGTCATGAGCTCTTGTCTGGTCTTAGTCACAAAGCCAGCTGGATGATCTTGGCCCGTTACTCTCTTAGTCCTGGGAAGGAGGTAGTGGCAAACCACCTCTAAAAACCCAGAATATTGCAGGGACTTGTCCAAGTGCTCTCTGAGAATCAGACATGAATGAATGATTGTTTAAAGGAAAACAACTTTTACTACCTGTGGAAAATTGATACATTTGTTCAAGGCAAGACCTACCTCTTATATCTCTTTAATTGATTCTATTGACAACTATACCATTAGAGGGTAAGGTTCTACCTATACATTTCCATAACTGTTTTCATTCTAGAATATATTCTGCTATGTTAAGCAACATTAATATAGTTCAATAGATTTATTCTAGAACTTATTTAACTATATTAAACCTACCTTCAATACCGAAGAGCGGGATAACTTACAGATTAGTATAATCATCTGTGACAGCATTCTGTGGCAACGTAACTCTTACCTTGGAGTTATAATTGTCCTAAAGTATGGAGTTCAGCAAGTAGCTACTTACATTTGTTTTTCATTTATAGAGAGAACACTATGAATTCACAGAATTAACATTTTCAGGTATGCTTCAGGTGGACTTACCAAGCACTTTAGTATTTGGACTGAAAGCAACACAAGTGACTGCATCTTTGTGGCCTTTAAAATGACGAATCAAAACAGGATCATCCTATAGCAGAGAAATATATATAAATATGTATATTCATTTTTATAATATTTAACTCTAAGATAGATTTTTATATTTTTACATTTGCTGTTTTATATTTGTTTTATTCAGTTGTTGTATGCTGCCCAAAATCACTTTTTGTCAAATAGACAGTTCAACAAAGTTGGTAAAGAACTATTATTTAAATATTAATTTGATACAATAACATATTTCCAGAGTACATGAAGATGCTATAATCCATTTTTGTTTTCAACCCTTTTCTTATATCCCACTTAATGAGACCAATAGAATTCAGATGAGTAATTAGCATCTTTTGTTTTTATTCACTGTAAAAAACTGGGGACCAAAATAATGCTGGCCAAATACCTAGCATCTCTCACTTTCTCAAGACTGGGGAAAGATTTCTTTCAGATATAACATAGTGTATTACTATCAGTGCTCCCACTGATAAAAGATATATCAAACTCCCTCAAAATGAATGTGATTGTTCTTGCTGTTTGATGGTAACTGAAACACATGCTTGTGTATTACCATGTTTTATTTTCTATAGATTCTCAAGTCTTTATTGTGTGCTGGGAGTGTATGTGAAGAGTTATAATTATCAGAAGGGTCACCTAGGGATGAAGGTCATTTAGCTACCCAACTAAAGCAAGCAGATACTCATATTGTACAGCAGCAAAATAGGGATACATTGCAGACAGATGGTCATTGTAGTGACAATGGCAAAAGCATCCATGCATACAGTGTAGAACAAGGTAATGGTAAACCACTCCTTTATTTTACCAAGTATAGAATAGAAATGAATATGAACAAATATATAAGAGTAGAAAATAAAATGATTAATAATATAGAGTAGGATAATGGATCCCTCAGCTTACTAAGAGATATCTGAAGATCTTTTGGAGTATAGGTAATCTTCGACTTATGACCACAACCAAGTCCAAAATTTTTGCTAAGTGAGACATTTGTCAAATAAGTTTTGTTCCATTTTACAACCTTCCTTACTATCATTGTTAAATGAATCATTAAGTTAGTAAAATGGAAAGTGAAACTGGCTTCCCAATTGACTTTGCTTGTCAGGTTGCAAATGATAATCACATGACCCCAGAACACTGAATGTTGATCACATGACCATGTTGCAACTGTCATAAGTGTGAAAACAGTCACAAATTACTTTTTTCAATGCTGTTGTAACTTCAAACTGTCATTGAACTAATTATTGTAAGATGAGGACTACCTGTACTAATAGTATCAAAAACATGGTTAAAAACTTTTAGAGATCCATCTAGTTATTGATGTTACCATTCAGGAAAAGACAACCCAAAGCTGGAAAGACAGAATTATAATAGATGCATGGAAGGTAAAGAGCATGAAAAGAAGAATGCCCAACACAATGGAAGTTGAAATGAAACAACTACAAATTTTAGGCATTGGCAATTTGAGATGGACTGCAATTGAACACTTTTCTCAAAAGATAATGTTGTTTATTATTCAGGTTATAAAAACAAAGATGGAATTGAATTGTTATCTTTGGGAAGGACATTGGCTACAGTGCAATCAATGATCAAATATTTATCAATTAAATATCAAAATAATTTATGCTGCATTGTCTGGGGAGACAGAAAGAAGTGAACAGTAATGGGAAGTAATGGGAAATAAAATATGGCTTCTAGAAAAAGAGCAACTACTATTTTTCCCTTCTACACCAGATGATATAGAAAACTGGATTGTGTAAACATAGCCCTAACATCAAGGAAGACAGATGAATGAGGTAAGGGAGTAGTATGTAACTTTTTTATGACCAACCCTACAAGTGGAACTGCCAAGAAAGAAAAAGAAACAAGCGGAGGCATTTGTCACCAAGCCATCTCATGATTCCTTTTGTTGGGGTAGCTAAGGCAGCTGAGCAGGAAGACAAAGTTGCAGCTGTTAATTTATTTTGATTGCAAGAGGTGGGAGTGATAGAAAAACTGGATTTAAAAAGATTATCAGATTAGGATCCTGTTCTGTGCAGTCGCTTTTCCTCTATTGCACAGCAAAAATAAAATGTAAAAAAACCTAAAATCTGCAAAATTTCATGGTCACAGCTATACAAGTTTTCCTAACAATCATATTAATAGAGTTTGACAGTGTTTTTTCTATGGCTTTTTTTAAATTGGTAGTCTCTGGAGTTTTTCCATTCAAATGTCCAAACTTGACATCCTTTGGAATCAGTGGTGCTTTCGAATCTTGGCTGTTTACTTGCAGACACTTTATTACCGGATTTAAAGCAAAGTGCAATCAAACAACCAGGGTCAGAGCACCAAGGACTCCACAATTCAAGCAGAAGCGACATATATTCTTTTCTAATTGAAATCCTTTAACTTCCCAGCCCATAGACTGGAAACCTGTAGCTCCTGTTTGATCGTTTCTCCAAACCCAGCAGCTTTCCCCCCTTTCACAATAACTATTTTAAATCCTTTTAAAAAGTAGGTATTCCCAAAAAAACTTCAGTCCTTTACAGTCCACTTATACGGCGTAACCCTTCTGCCCTCAAAAGTTTTTTCAGAGATGCTGGGACTGAGAATTCAGGAGTTATGCTATTCAGGGCAACGGCACCCAGGCGGAAAAGCGCTTCTCGGCTGTATCAGCGCTACACTCCGCCCTGGTTCACCAGATCAGAGTTTATTCAATTCAAGATTCTGAGTTCGCTGGAAACACTGAAAAGAAAGAAAGGAAGGAAGGAAGGAAGGAGGGAGGGAGGGAGGCTTCCCCCCTCCAAGGCTACGGAAGCAATTTGTGGGTTGATTTGTGATTCAGGGCACAGCGAAAGCACAACCATCAGTTACCAGCCGTCGGCTCGGCCAAGCAGGTGAGCAAACAGCGAAAGCGAAAGGAAACAACCGGCCCTTCCCGCCACTTGCGAAACGAGCAGCGCCCCGGCTCAAATAACCGGCCCTACCAGAGCGGACGCCATAGGGACCCCAGACGAAGAAGGAGGGGCCTTTCTTCACTGCGCCGCTTCCAGAGGCCATCAAATCGCCCGCGCTCTAGGCCGGATCAGTCGAGCTCCGATTTTGCTTCCTCAGCTGCTGACAGGTGAAAACGCCTTGGAAAGTCCTCAGCTGCCTCACCTCGAGAAGGAAAACTCGGAGGGAGAAAAAGGAGTTGCGTCTCTTTCAAAGCCGAGTTCGGACATCCACGCCATCTGTACTCGACTCTCCTCAATACGGCCTTTCCGCAAGGGTTGTCGAAGTTGGGCCTGTTGCTTAGAGACAAGCGTGTCCAGTAGATCTTGCCAGTGATTGGTGGAAGAGCGAGCGGGTTTCCGCCCAGAAAGGAGGGGCTGTGCTAAAATTGAAGTCTTCGCTTTGAGCCGTAATTTTTCGCTTGAAACTGAGCGGGAGAGATATTGTGACACCCAGTAGATGCTTTCTTCAAGTGGAGCATCTTGAAGTTATCGTCCTAATGATTCCAAGGACTGTCCATGTTATTACCGTGAATTGTGGTTTGTCCCTGCCCTCTTCCATAATGTCTTTTCGACTTTCCAGTCTAACCTAGGATTGTCTAGCGGTCTCTAGTTCAAGTCCTAAGATGCTGCTTAGCAATATCGCTGCTGGATTTCTTCATGCTAAGGAGAAAGAGCTTAATTTCTCTCAACCTGTTCCAGAGCCTGCAAATCATAGAATGAGAACTATAGCAAACACAACATATGTACAGGTGCTTCCTCGGTGATCAGATGGGGGTTCTTGGTGCTCTCTGAACTTGGTTGTTTACTTGCAGACATTTCATAAACCAAACTAGAATTTTTCTCCTCCAAGTCTTGCTTTCAGAGTAGGTACCACCTAAATAGTAGGTACCTATTTCTTGAAAAGGTACCATGTAAACAGGCTGGTAAGATTGTGTAACTTGAAAGCAAGAAATAAGGTATTGGAGTATAGCTCAACTGTGATGCTTCGACATAGTGAAAGCAGCACTTACTGGTTGTTTGATGCCCATGCAACATTTGTATGAGTAATGCAGGACACCCTACCATTTATAGTGTAAAACTCTCATGAAGAAATTGAGAAGAGACAATTTGCCTGGAAAATATCAGTTGTTTAGCTTTAAGAAATACATTATTCTGATAAAAAGTAGTAACATAACATTATGTTATTAACATTCTACTATGTTAATAGAAGCATTAAAATTTTATATAGAAAAGTGTTCAGTTTTTCAGACTATGAAAATCAAAGCTTGGTAATAATAGCCTTTATTGTCATTGTACATCATATATACAAAGAATTTGGCTGTATCCAACGAAATTGATTATGCAATCATGACAGAACCACTCTTTTAGCTAAGACACTGCACACATCAACTGTTTGACTTCTGAGGAGAGTTATCTGTCATGTCCCTGTCAGAAACTGATTCCGAAGGGGAGGCTGAGCAGCTGACAGGGAGTGGGAATATAGCTCTGTTGGCTGTGGAGAAAACTGGGGAAGGGCAAAGTCCGGCTTGGCAGAGCAGGGGAGAGGTAGAGCAAGGCAGAGGGAATTCAGAGAACGACTCAGACCACCCCCTCTTCATCCTAGGACATGCAGGGAGGAACAAAGAAGGGAGCAAAGTGAGTTTTTGTGGCTTATGGGGGAGGAAAGGGCCCTGATTCCCTTCATCAGCTGCAACTGGAAACAGTGTTTAAAAAAGGAAGCTACGCACAGCAAAGTTGTTGGAAGCAAATGAATTATCTGTTATTGTTGAGGCTTATCTGGGTTCCTGGCGTTTTCCCAACTCTGTGTTTTGTTGGCCTTTCAAGTCTGCAATTCCTTATTCTGCCTTTTCAAGTTAATTGCTGCAGCATGGCTTGTGTGGATTTTTATATACAGTTTGTATGTACTTTGTTTCCAGAGTGAATTTCCTCCACTTAAAGACTGTTCTTGGAAGAGTTTTTCTCCAGCCGAAGGTAACCTGGACATTGGGGGCAAAATTGGAGGTATTAAAGGGTCTCTCCTTGCTTATTTGACTGTTGCCTTTGTGCCACGTCCGTCTGGGGTCATCACATATCTGACTACTGTTGCAATAGTTAAGCTTAGTGAAGTCTAAAAGGTACCAGGGATAATGTTGCATTGACTTAATGGAAGGGGTGTTTAAAACATTTATATAGCCACCCACATTTAGTCTGGGAGATTCCCAATGAACAGCTAAAGCATCAGTAAATAAGGCATAATACATAAATGAATTAAAACCATACACATTAAATGAACTGCTCAACTTTATATGCAGCAAATTAAAGTACTGAAGCTCAAAAGGATAGGAACACTAAAGGCAACATTATATAGCAATAGCAGTAGCACTATACCGCTTTACAGCTCTCTCTAAGCAGTTTACAGTCAGCATATTGCCCCCAACAATTTGGGTCCTCATTTTACCTACCTTGGAAGGCTGAATCAACCTTGAACCTGATGAGATTTGAACTGTCAAATTGCAGGAAGCCGACAGTCAGCAGAAGTATCCTGCAGTACTGCACTTCAACCACTGCGTTACCATGGTTCATAGCATAGTGCAGTAGAGATTCTCAGGCAATATTTTCCAAATCACAATACTACCCTTATCTTACTGTTAAAAAAATTCAGCTGAACTATTAAACATTTCTATCCTGTATACACATGCTTTCATTTCCTTCTTCCATTATCACCCTTTATAATAGTCCCCAAATAATTTTGTCATACTTTTGTGTAAATAATATAGCAATAACATCAACAGTAAACAGGCCAGAAAGTTTACAAAATACAAAAACATGTTTTTACAAAAAGCCTTTAACAGTATTTCATAGTGAATCATGAAAATAATTGAAGCTGGAGAATTATTATTTATGGATCTGTTCTAGTGTCCATGGAGACTGAATATCTTTCATACACATTGTATTTAAACTTCGCTGTAGTAATATTCTTTAATTTCACATCCTAAAAACAGTTACATTTGTTGGAGTGCTCACTACCTTCAATGATTCCAGTGGCAAAAATGAGATGAGCTGCAAGTAGGATCACCATCAATGATAAGATGAAATAGGGAGTAATCAAGCGAACAGTAATTCAAATGGAATGAGAACAGTTGGGCTTTAGAGGCGAAGGAACCCAATCCACTAGGAAAAGGAACTTTGAAATCAAACCTGAATGAAGACAATGACAAACTATTTCTGATATACTTTGATTGGAGGTCACTTGTCATAGAAGAGTAATAAACTGTCACAAGTAGATCTGAAATTAATGCATACAAGGAAATTTGTTCACATGTAGAGTTAGTATTGAAAGATGAAGCCTTCTTTTCTCATGGACATAAACAGTAACAAAGGTGCAGACTATGAGAAGAATGAATCAAAACTTGAAATTATCAAAGCAGAAACGAAGAATATTATATTGGATATTATAGGATTTTTGTTTTTATTACTGTAAGAGTAAGATCAAGAAAAAACAAAAGAGAAACAACAGGAACTTAATTTTAAATATATAATTTTGACCACATAAGATAGTATTCACCTGTCTTCATAATTCAGATAGTGAACACAAAATGAACACATACTGGTGATATAGAATTGTACTGTAACTATCTTTCCAACACTGAACATTTTTCACCATATTTGCCAAATCTATAATTCTTTACATAAGAAAGAATACTCTTGCTGGCAATATTTATAACATATGTTGATATCTTAATTTGGACCATTTTCAATTTCAGAGAAATTTGTAACATTAGAACTGATAGTTAAAACACATAAAGAACCCTCACACACTATTTATAAATACTTGTTAGTGAAAAATCAATTTAATTTATAAATTTAAAGCAAACATTTTAAAGAAAATAACAAAGAATTGGTGATCCCAACTTTGTCTAAAATGTCTGCATCAATAACTTCAGTAGATGTTAGACTATGGATTAGTTAACAAAAATAGTACAGTATTTTGGATTGATTGGATTCCTATTGCACTGATATATCAAAGGCATGAGTAAATCACTGTGTTTTTGCAGTTACAATGAACTACATTACATTCATAAATTGTTAAGAAACTGGTTTGTAGTGTCCTAAAATCATATTCTGGGAAAAGTCATTATAGACATTAATCTAATTTTGACAGGACTTAATATTTTTAGATGTCCATATTCTATTGAAATACATACCTAGTACATGGAAATTGATGACTGGGCAATGAAAATGGATTCCTGTACCCTTCTTAAGAAATTCACTGTAAAAATAACTTATGGTCCCAATTGCTCAGTCAATTAAAAAATTAATGGATTAAAAATTTCTAATTTAAGAACAAACTGTAATGGAATATGATTGTGTGCCATCAATTTGTCAACTCTTGGTGTCCACATAAGGACATTTTCCTCCATGAGTCAGTTTCTTTACATAGATTTTCTCCATGGAAATGGAATACAGGAATCCTTGTTTAGCGTTTACCTCTTACAACCACCATTCAGTTACAATGGTGATGGAAAAGTAATATTATGACAATTCTCATATTTACCACCTTTGCAGGTCTGTAAAGCAAAGGAAAGCTGACATAAGATTGCAAGCACAATAATGGTTTACTTTAAAATCTGCTTCATTTAACAATCAAGTTGCTGCTCCCAATTGTGATCATTAAAGGAGTACTGGTGTAGAATATGGTAGTCTTAGGAATCCTGTATTAAATATGGTAATATTTTATTAAAACTTTAAATGCAACTTTATATAAATACATATGAGATGACCTTATAATTATCTTGCTTTTTTAAACCTTTTACTATTTATTTCTTCTAATTTCTATTCAATTAAAAGCATTTTTTTAAAAAAAAATATACATTCCAAGCCTTTGTTTATAATTAAAAAAGTACATTTATATCTTCAAATAATATTTATTTTTTATTAATAATTTATGAAAATTAGGGCAGCAGTTTACAAACTTATTAGCATTTTTCAATTTTATTGTACATATTGTGCATTGACAATAAATGTGATTTGATTTGATTAAGCCAAGCCAATCCATTTTCAAGATTCAAAAGGCCAGGAAATATGACAAAGAATTTTGTTGAATTACTTTCATCTTAAATTCATATTAAATACACTTTTGTTTTTACTGAGTACAAACAGAAAGAAAACTAAAAATACAATTAAAAAGACAAATGTTTGCCTGCATTCCAGAGAAATCAAAAATAATAAAGCTGAAACTTGTAAAATTATTCCTCCCTCTCTCTATAACCATATTAATTCAATTCACTTTTGATTAAAACTGCCTTAATATTTTATATAGCCATTTGAAATAATTTAAAAGTACAGAATTTTAACTCAATATATCAACCTTGATTAATTGCCATTTTTACATTTATTTTTCCTAATAAAATCAGTGGGATTTTTTTTAGGCATCTGTATTTATCATTTGTATCCAAGAGGTGAAAAATAAGTTTGATAAAGCTGAAAAACACACTTTGGTAAAACAATTTTCAGAATATTTAAGAGAATTCCAGCAACCCACCAAAACTTCAATAATTTTATATTTCTATAGAAACAAATATCTTATGTATTATCAGTAAGTGCTGCTAACATATTAACGGGGTATATAGTAAGAGTTTGTACTGAATTCAAGTATTGTTATGATGAAAATATTTAGTAAAAACAAGTGTTTCCAAAATCAAATTAAAAATAAGAGCAAATGAAAAGTGCATTCTTGTATGTTCTACAAGTCATCTTCATGAATGGAAAATACAGGTAGTCCTCAAGTTATAGCCATTTGTTTAGTGACCAAAGTTACAATGGTACTGAAAAGTGACTTTCTGGTTTTCACACTTATAACTGTTGCAGGATCCCCAGTCATATGATCAAAATTTGGATGCTTGGCAGCTAGTGTTGCACTGTCCTGGGGTCATATGATCACCATTTGTAAACTTCCCAGCTGGCTTCTGACAAGCAATTCAATGGGAAAAGCCAGAATCACTTAATGACAAAATGATTCACTTAACTATAGTAATTGCTTAACAACCGTAGCAAAAAAAGTCATAAAATAGGACAAAACTCACTTAGCAACTGCCTTGCTTAGCAACAAAGTTTGGGCTCAATTTTGGTCATAAGATGTGGATTACCTATATAAATTTTATGTGTAATAATCTTAGCAAAGGAATAAAAGTACTATATACTGATCAATTTTTTTTAAAGAAAATCCATATCGAGGCAATATGTTTTAAGTTTACTTTATCATCCTACCAGAGACCTTTTCCAAATCTTGCAGAATCAGAATGACTTATTTAAATTTTTATGAGGATATAAATTACTCATGTTATTAATCTACTGAACTTCTGTACTTCCAGAATGGATAACAAAATATTTGTAGACTATATGTCAGGTTTGCTGGCAATGTTGCATTAACTTATGAGGAAAATAAATTTGACAAATCTAATCAAGTATAGCTCTATCTGTATTACTAAAGGAGAAACATTATTTAAAAAGCCATCATGATTTTTCTCTAATATTAATGCAAAAATCTTGATATACAGGTGAAACTCAAAAAATTAGAATATCGTGCAAAAGTTCATTTATTTCAGTAATGCAACTTAAAAGGTGAAACTAATATATGAGATAGACTCATTACATGCAAAGCAAGATAGTTCAAGCCATGATTTGGCATGTGATGATTATGGCTTACAGCTCAAAACCCCAAATCCACAATCTCATAAAATTAGAATATTATATGCAATCAATAAAACAAGGATTGTACATAGAGCAATATCGGACCTCTGAAAAGTATAAGCATGCATATGTATTCAGTACTTGGTTTGGGCCCCTTTTGCAGCAATTACTGCCTCAATGCAGCGTGGCATGGAAGCTATCAGCCTGTGGCACAGCTGAAGTGTTATGGAAGACCAGGATGCTTCAATAGCGGTCTTCAGCTCTTCTGCATTGTTCAATCTCATGTTTCTCATCCTTCTCTTGGCAACGTCCCATAGATTCTCTATGGGGTTCAGGTCAGGCGAGTTTGCTGGCCAATCAAACACAGTAATCCCACGGTCATTGAACCAGGTTTTGGTGCTTTTGGCAGGTGCCATGTCCTGCTGGAAAATGAAGTCAGCACCCCCATAAAGCTCGTCTGCGGAAGGAAGTATGAAGTGCTCCAAAATCTCCTGGTGGCCAGCTGCATTGACCCTGGACTTAATGAAGCACAGTGGACCAACACCAGCAGATGACATGGCTCCCCAAATCAAGAGAGACTGTGGAAACTTCACACCGGACTTCAAGCATCTTACAGTGTGTATCTCTCCATTCTTCCTCCAGACTCTGGGTCCTTGATTTCCAAATGAGATGTAAAAGTTGCTCTCATCAGAAAAGAGGACTTTGGATCACTAAGCAACAGACCAGGACTGTTTTTCTTTAGCCCAGGTAAGACGCTTCTGATGTTTGTTGTTCAGGAGCGGCTTGACAAGAGGAATACAACATTTGAAGCCCATGTCCAGGATCCCTTTGTGTGTGGTGGCTCTTGATGCACTGATTCTAGCCTGAGTCCACTCCTTGTGAAAGTCCCCAACACTTTTGAATAGCCTTTTCCTAACAATCCTCTCCAGGCTGCAGTCATCCCTGCTGCTTATGCACCTTTTTCTTCCACACTTTTCCCTTCCACATAACTTTCTATTAATGTGCTTTGATAGAGCACTTTGGGAACATCCAACTTCTTTTGCAATTACCTTTTGAGGCTTTCCCTCCTTATGGAGGGTATCAATGATGGTTTTCTGCACAACTGTCAGGTCAGCAGTCTTTCCCATGATTGTGCTTCCTACTGAACCAGACCGAGAGACCATTTAAAGGCTCAGGAACCCTTTGCAAGTGTTATGGCTTCATTAGCTGATTAGAGTGGGACATTTTGAGCTTAGAATATTGAACCTTTTCACAATATTCTAATTTTCTGAGATTGTGGATTTGGGGTTTTCATGAGCTGTAAGCCATAATCATTTCAATTATGACACATCACAGCTTGAACCATCTTGCTTTGCATGTAATGAGTCTATTTCATATATTAGGTTCACCTTTTAAGTTGCATTACTGAAATAAATGAACTTTTGCACAATATTCTAATTTTTCAAGTTTCACTTGTAAAGGTGTAGCTAAACCGGCAATTTGATCATTGTAATCTTTGGGATACATATACTCTGCAAAACATGATTCTCAGTGCTACATTTCATTATTATATCAATGTAACATAAAATGTTAATGTATTGAACCAGAATCATTTCAGTCAGTATTGAGTCAGTATTTCACACTGGCATCTTTTAATAGCAGAAACATTACATGGCTGTCATTGTTTCAGTCAAAATTCTGCTATCCTACTAGGTGTTTCGCTTGCTTCCATTATCTTTGCTTTATATGGTCCAATTCTGTTTCAAGGCAAAAAAAGATAATTAAGTTCTTGTGTGGCACTCATAAAACATTATATAATTCAGATGTAGGGCATCTTGCAGTCAATGTGCTTAAATATTATTAACTTCCCACCTTCATTTTCTTACTTCACTTGAACTTTCTTTTTCATAAAATCTAAACAATACATCCATATTTGAATGCCTTATAAACATTCAAACAATAAATCCAAAAGTCTATTTGCAGTAAAAGAATCTTCAAACTCTTGTATCTATTTTTCAAAAAGCAAATCTTTTAATAAATATATGTTAAGTGCCTAGGAAAAAAATGGAACAATTATTTCTTGTAGGAATTGAACTGGGGCAAGATTTGTATTACATTTTTAATCCATTGAACTAAAAATTGAGATACCAGAAGATAATGTAGTTGAGAAAACTCTGGTGTAGAATTGGAAAAAAAATAATTTTGAAATAGTTAAGTCACTAAATACCCACCAAATTAAAATTTGACATACGGGTCTGTGGTACTTTTATCAACTGGCACTATTGTTTTAATTAAGGATCTGAAACTTAAGACATTACATTTTAGGAATAAATGAACACAGGTGGACAAAAACTAACCACTTTATATCAAATGTATTATACTGTACTACTTGAAATATGAGACCCTACAAAATAACTTAAGCAGTATTTTTATGCAAGTTAAATTTACTCAGAATTTGCTAAGCTTACCCAGAAGTCCTGGGAAAGAGAACAGTCAGATACAGACATGTTTCAGAAAAGGCAGAGGAGGTGGGGTAAGATAGTTAGCCTAGCATAGTTAACATGAGAGAACAACTGAATGTAAGACCTATATTTTATTGAAAACAGTTATTGTATCTATTTCTAGTAGTTCCTGCCAAAATGTGAAATATATTAAGGTGAGTGGGTGTGCAAAAATATATTATGGTTAATTTTGGAGAGACAATTTGGGTTTTTGGGAAACTCAGTTGTTCAAGAACAGCAATAGATATGAAAGGAAGATGCATATTATCTTTATATCAATTTATCTCATTTCTAACAATGGCCACATTAGAAGACGACAGTGGAAATAAAAAGTGGAGGCAAAACATTAATAGTTTGAGATATGCAGACAATGCCACTATGTTAGCTGGTATTATTTTTAGAATTAATTGTAAGAGTAAAAAATGGAAAATTTATCCTAATATTAAATACTAATGCCAACCAATATTCTCAGGTAAACTCATAGTTTATGGCAAAGAAAATAATAAGATAATGAAAGATAAGCATTTATTCGGCAATAAATAAGAATAATTGAAAAAATTTTCAGTAGTTATGTGCATCAGTTTAAGGTACACATTGAGAAAGTATGACCTCAAACTGTGGATGTGGGGTTCTAAGAATACAACAACATATTGAAGAACTAATCAATTGACCCTAGACCAAAAAAGGATAAGAACTTCCTTGAGCAAACAAAAACATATTTTGGTCATATGACAGAAGTGAATGATGGGTTAGAAAAACTAAACTTGTTGCGGTTGAAAAAGTTGAAAAGCTGAAGAAAGGGAATAGATAAAGTATATTGTATGGATAAGACCAAATAATATATTCTTAAGTGTATTATTACAAGATATAGTTTTATTATTGGAGATAGGATAAGATAATGTACCATTTGTGCATTCTCTAGAAACCAGAACTGATTGGTACATATGCATGAAACATTTTTTAAAAGATTTTATATCTTAACTCTCAAGCTTTCATTTCTGCTTTAAAAATGGTGCTTCTGAGGTATTATCTCCTGTTTCAAAAAAATGGAAGCTTGTATACTGAATGACTGAATAGCAAAAGCAAACATTAGATATATAAATACATGAATCCAGCGTACCACACAATGAAAATGTTCAGCAAAACATATTGTTTAGAAACAAAACTACACATATTTGTGAAATACATATCTTAAAATGAATGATAAAATGCCATCGGTACCTAAAATGATACATATACAACATCAAAATCAAACAGAAATAAAACTCTGTTTAGGGGCATTTCTTTTTCTATGCATCTTACTGACTTAAAATGACATACAGCTTTCATGTTTACTTTTATACCCAAGATTTTGATGCAGGTTGAAAAATTCATTTTGGTACCATTATTGTTCATTACTTGCTTAATATTTCTAAGTCACTGTGATACACAGACCATTATTTCCATTAGTTCATTCAGTTTCAGGAAAATTCAAGCTAGAAAAAAACATTAGGTTATAATTATTTCAGTATATATGTAATCACATCTGTATATGAAAATATATTGGCTGAACATTTTAATTTGTGAACATCTGTATGCCAGTGTCAGGGTTCTATATAGTTTATAACACCACATTAAAGCAACTCTAAAAAAAACCCAAATCATTAAAACCAATTAATAAAATTATTAAACAATTATGTCAGGAAGATCTGAATCCCCTTCAGAAGGCTGTTTTCATCACAAAAATGTGTGCACCAAACAGACATAAAATGAAACTGTACTGTAAGTATCAGATTAATATATAACGGAAATCTGTACAATGAAAATGTGGTGGAGCTGAGTGTCCAAAGTAAGAATTGTAATAATTCCAAAGGCTGCTAAAATCTACAGATCTAAATATCAATTCCATTTTATCAAAATTTAAATCTAATCCAACATTAGTTACGAAAGAAAAGTAATCAAGATGATGATAAATTGCTGAATTTCATTTAGCTTAAATTACATGTTATATTGGCATTAAAATGCACAATAGTAGATTGTACTTCCATAGGATTAAAAATCAAAACACAAAGGATGAGAGTTAGGCCAACATCTAAAAAAACTTTGCAACTAACTTTATCACTAGTTTCCATGTTATGTAGAATGGACCTTCACAACCAGCTACATAATTCCCAACATTATTTGGAATGGGTAGATTTTCTTCCGTGTGAGAATATAAGGAATACCAAACTAAATTGATTAGAAGTAGTAGTAGTTTTTAAATAAATGGAAAAACTTTACGTAAAAACTTTACTGTCTTCCCTTAACTGCTGCTCTCTGCATGCACAGAACATCAATTTCCATAATTCTAAACCGATATTCTGGTTGCAGAATATGAACAGTACAATCTCATTACACGGCATTATCTGATTGCAGTAGGAAATCAATAGGAAAAACAACATACAAGTATACAATCCTTCAGATTTAAACCAGTTTCTATTTAAATTTTCTAGAACATACCCATAGCTACAACTGTTATGTGGAAATTAATTATTTTAGCATTGTAATGTGCCATGCCATGACAAAATGTTAGGCGACTCTGGAATAGAAGGTTATAGTAAATAGAATTTATTCTGTCATTTATTTTTTATAACATAAAATTGGAATCCTTCTTTGTCAGAGGAAGTTCTTAACCTTGTATGCAACTGTTATATGTTGATAAAACAGAAATGTTTCAGAATTCCATCTGTTTAGCAAGATTGAAAACACCAGTTGAAAAAGAAAAGATGTAAGTATTTAAAATGTACTTTTGAACATCTTTTTCAACCACAAAGTCATTCTTTTACAAAAATGACTTTGGATTCCTAAATGATACCCCTGAGACTGAATCTGCTCAGACTGAAGGATATACTCAGTATCAAATCTCTTGTTCATTTTATTAAAGTGACACAATACCTACAACTGGATCATCATTTTATATCAAATTCTAAAGTGGTTAGATTCTGTGTTGAAAATTAAACAACCAATTATAAGTGGTTGTGCCAATTCCCCTTTTGTATTTATGATTCCCTATTTTATGCTATAAAAACATAGAATCCTTCATGTTAATTCAAAAGAACAAAGTGGATTCAAATCCAATGAAATGGAAAGCTATCCAATTCTTGCTTCATCTTGGGAGTAGTATACATTGCTGCTGTATCATATATTTAATCAGTTTAGATTATTATCTCATATTGAGTCTATACTCTGCCATTGATTTTGCAGGTATTAATTTGTCCTGAATATTAATTGGTTTGAATCCATACATTTAGCTAAAATTAATTCAAATAATAATTCAAATTGAAATTCTATTAAGCTACATATCACAGAGCAAAAAGTCAGATACAGAACAGGCTACATATTCAGAATAAAATTATGTATTTCAAGTAAAATATTTTCAGAGATTTCAGTTCCCATCCAGAGACAGATAAACAGCATATTATTTATTTGTTACATCAAGCAAAATGAAAGTAAGCCTTAACAACCAGGAAAAGCATGTGGGGTCAGTAATTTAAAAGCAGTAATGACTACTTTAATAAATAATGAAATTATGTTGCTTTCATATAGTAAAATTATAGAACAAATATCCTTGGTATTAGATTACACTTACTATTAAGACTCAATGTACTGCAGTCAACAGGATTGAAAATGTTAATTTGTGAGTAAATTAAATTTCTCCTTGAGGTATGACCTGTAGAATTCACTCTAAAGTTTGGACATTCAAATAATGATGATTACCATTAAAAGAAAGAAAATATTTCCAAATAGCAAGTTTAAAAAAAGAACTATAATGAATCATACACAGCTAATAGTTTGAACAATTACATCTTATTCTTCAATATGTGTTGCAGTTACATCATTCTCCCAGTTACATAAATACTACCTTTCCAAACCATATTTCTTATCCACTTACAAAATAATAATCTGAAAATAATTACTTATCAACATAAATAGTAAGTTCTCTAAATAGGATAAAGTACAAACCAACTAGAAAATGAATGGTTGATATTTGGATACAATATGCAAAACCTTATGGATGGATATAGTGTCCAATGAAAGGACCATTAACCATTATCGAATCCTTGTATATTTTACTTGAAATCTGAATAATAAATCTAGCTGTAACATTACACATGTCTCAATTGTTTCCCCAGAAGACAAGCTAATGTTCACAGATGTGACTATCGTATTCTTGAGGTGCTTAAATGCTGTATACTAGATTTAAGATGCATTCTCTTCTTCCTTTGTTAGTTCAGCTCCCAGGCAAGTTAATATCTGGTTTAGCAGCAGACATATTCCAAGTTTTCTTATGAGGAATATACATCTCAGAAAAAAATTACAAGTAGATTATTCTGAACAATAGAAAATTATTCTGTCATGATTGAGAAAATATACAGTATTATCACAGAGGATCATGTTTCTCCTTACCTGCCCTATATTTTCAGTAAGGTATTTATCCTTACTCTATTGAGCTGTACTGGCAAAAAGAAAGAATACATCCCAAATCATCAGAAGCAAAAATTAAAATTAGACACTGATAGTAAACACAAAAAGAAAAATGGTCATTTTCAATTATTGGTTAAGAAAAACAAATTGTCAAAGATAGGCATATCGGAGAACATACTTTATTAATATTGTTTTTAGAGTGGAAAAAGTTTCTAATTGATTTATTTCTCTTATTCTTGTGAATGAGAATTGGACTGTGCAATGCTTCAGATCAGATCAGGAGTTTTAGAACATGCAGGAATGCAAAGATAATCTGTCTACAACTTTTTTTTCTTGGACTGCATGGCAGCTTTAAAATGTTACCGCTAGATGTTGTATTCATACTTCCATGTATTCTAGAGCACCTTTTCTGCATAAAATCAGAAACAATCCACAGTCTTTGTTCTTTAGCAACTAGTGAAGCCACCAAAACCTAATATTTATAAAGATGCTGGATTCTATAAAAACCATTGCTGCATATTTATTTTATCAAAAGGGGTAATTTATTTTAACTCAAATGAAATTTCAAAACAGTGTATGTAACTATTCATAACTTTCCAAATACCAATAGCCTTCATGCTATAAAGATATTTAGGTCAGAAAAATAAACAGCTCCACTCACAGTTCACCAAGCTACTGTTTCTAGACAAAAACAAAAAGGACTAAGGATCTAATGTATTTTGATTTAATCCACTTTGCCTGAGATAACAAAAGTATTTCAAGCAAGTTCCATCATAGGTCCTGCATTAAATAATCCTCTATTAAATTCTGAACATATTCAGTGAGTTCTGATTTTTAAAATTTTTACAATTGTTTCAAAACCATTAAGTAGTAAATGTTTAAGAAACTAATTAGGACAGAGGCCATAACTTCATTAGAACACCATTGCTCATGTTTTTTTCTTTTTCTTTTACAAAGCATTAGTGTTACCTATTTGGCTATTAGTAGTAGCAATTTTATCTACAATATTTAACAAGATAAGTTGCAGGCAAAATTTTTAGTACAGTTTCAATAGAACACCCTTTCCTGAAAATACAGCAGTATTTGATGGACTAATTTTTTCTACTCATTTATAAGGAAACTTCCCATCTCTGAACAGGAACAAAAAAGTATCTACAAACCTTGTAAACAGATCTGCATTATTTATAAACATAAATAATTCAAATTATTAACAGCCGAGAGCAGAAACAAAAATTATAAATTTGGTGATCCTGGGCTCTCCTGCCCAATCCAGCCCTCTCATCAAAGGAATTAAGAACATAAGTTCTGGTAAGACATTCTTACGGGCATTCTTAAGTACAGCTAATGATCCACAGGACACATAAGCAAGTTACTGTTTATCTGTCAGAGTTCATTATTACTCCCACTTTCCCCTCCCCCAGAAAAGCACCCTGAAGTCTGGCAGAAAGCTTCTTTTTAAAAAAATAAATCTACATTCGTACAATTTTATCTTCTTGTTGAAGTCCAAGACAAGAATACCATCTTGTCCATCATAGTGAGGGAGAAAGCCCAGTTTCAGTGTGTTTCTTTAAATGCAACTAGTGTGTTAACATTCAGCATACAATCAGAGTGATGTTTCCAAACTATGCAGTGGGCTCCCTGGGGATGAAGAGGTAGCAGACTTACTCAAGTCTGTCGTAAGATGAATTCCACTATTAACCGCATTGTTATTTTTGTTGGGTGATGGTGGAAGAGGAGTTGAGTTGCGTTTTGTTGGAGCATCATCTTCAGCATCAGTATCATCAATAAGTGGAATATGAGTTTCAGAATCTTCTATTCTAAACTCAGGATGAGTCATAAAATTATGGATTGAACTTCGGGACTCAGGTTTTTCCAATCCTTCATATAAGGAACTACGAAATGCATTCACCACTCGGATCTGCAAGTATGAAAAGCACAAGTGTTACTGTTTACTGATATTGTGCACAGGAGAATGTTGTTTTATGAGATTGAATCCACAAATAGGTAAGACGAGTGAACTGAATTTATATAATGCAGTGGAACTTTCAATAAACTGTAAATAATAAATAAAAATGAAGAGCATTTCAGAAGAGCACTGTCAGGCTATAGCAGAAATAAATGTCAAAAATGGTTCAAATGTCAAGCTACAAAATTGAAGCTATCTACTTTTATAACTAATATGAAATGTTGAAAATTTTAAGCCAATTGATAAATTCTACTCCATTTTGAAGACTTCTAGAACGACTACTACTCCAATTCTACTCCATTTTATTAGACTTCTAGAATGACTGGCAAGACTTTAAGCATGTTTAAGGTTTTTTTTTAACAAATACTGGGAAACTGTGGTTCAAGCTATGAAAATTTCAATATAATACAAGCTTGTTCAAGCTTGCTGGATTTAATCTAAATATTTGAGTATATGTCACATAAAATACTTTCATAGAAATGTGTGCCATAATTTGTAGGATTAAGAAATGCATGATAAAAATGGCCCATATGAAATAATCTGTTCTCCCTCACATTACTGCAAATATTATGTATATATTCTCAAATGACAAAATATGAGCTGAGTCATGATTACACAAACATAACACTTTGGATATATTTTTAGCTTTTTCCTTCAAATATTCCAGTTGCCATTTTTATATTCAGTAAGTTCTAGATCTTCATTAGAAAATAAATGTGCCTCATCAAATTATTAAAATTAATGGTGTGTACATGCCTAGCTAAACATTTTATCTATTGTGTTCTTGGTGTTTTCTGAGCTTGTTTCTGTTCCTATAGACATTTCATTACAAAGGTAAGTAACTGATGATGTCATCTAGTTTGGTAATGAAGCAAAAAAAGACAGCTGTGTTCTGAAATAGGTATTTGCTCAATTAAGACTTCCCATATCCTGCACATGCCAATGCAGCTAATGCTGAAGTTGTTGTAGATATAAAAAACTCTAGTTCTTTTTCCAACTCACTCTATAGCTTTTCCCTGTTCAAAAGAGCTCCAACATTTTTTACCCCAAACTGTGGTTGTA
This sequence comes from Bungarus multicinctus, assembly GCA_023653725.1. Taxonomy (NCBI): domain Eukaryota; kingdom Metazoa; phylum Chordata; class Lepidosauria; order Squamata; family Elapidae; genus Bungarus; species Bungarus multicinctus. The sequence continues at coordinate 44,957,195 of CM042848.1, forward strand.
GTGAGGTAATTGAAGTAAATTGCAAGGCATTTCAAACTATTACTTTCAATAAATGAACAGTAAGAAAGATACTATTTACAAATATTAATGGAAAGGTCCAATAAAACAAACCATTTCCATTAATATTCAGGTTGGAATACATAAGGTAAAGAAGCTAACAACGCAATTAATAATGGAGAAAACAAAACTATGAATAAAAGGGGAAAAGGCTTTCATCCATAATAAGCAATTCTGAGCAGTCTTCATGTTTACAATTTTAATAGTATGAAACCCAATGTATGAACAACTTACTTTCAGAATATTTAAGTCTGATTGTTCTGACCAAGACTTCCTGAAACAATAACAAACACACATTCCCCAAAACTTTTTTTTTTTAAAATTTCAATAGTGGTAAATTATATGCATTCACAGCCCGTAATGAGTCCCAAACAGTTTATGAATAGTCAAACAGAAGTCTGCCACAGTCTTTTGGGATAAGATTAATAAGCACCCACCTTTATCTCCCTTGAAATGAGGCCAACGACTAAATTATCAATTAGCTATACAAAGCCAAATGGAGCACAAAGTCAACACGGAGCTTCAGATTTTAAACCGATCAGAACTAAGTTGCTTCCTGCAAAGGCTCATGTCCCTCCTTTATGTCTTATGGGAGGGACCAATCATCTCCAAGCCTTACTCCTGAGTCATCCCTTTTGTCTTAACTGTTCTGGCCTTCTGGCAGCTCTGTGCAAGTGCGCACTGAGGACAGGATCCCCCTGTTCTTCTGCCTCGCTGGTGTCAGATTCTGGAGGCTCTGGAGTCTGCACATAACTCTCAAGATGGCCCTGGCCCAATCTCTGTGTTGGATGCAGATCCCTCATCCGCACCTTCTCCAGACTCCAGGACTGGCCCATGTTCCTTCCCACTGTCCCGACTCTGCTGCCAGTTCTGCAAGCTACCAACAGACCACAACACTGATATTATATCCACTATATTTTGTGCATGTCTACTATTTCAAATGGAACTTTAAATTATGATCCAAAGAGATTAAAGTCTCTTTTGGGAAGTAATGCCTATCAAAAGCCCCTTATTAGAAGCCGGATGGAACAGATCAAATATTTCTTATTTCTGTCTCTATGGTTCTTTTTCATTTGTGCCATGAGCATAAACTCTTTATAAAATGTCATATTGATGTATTTTTCCATTGCTAAAGATCATAATTCCACTTAGGCATTACATGGAATGGTCACCATGTGGCATTCTGAATAACATGCCTATCAGTGAAGACCTGTAAACCAGAGGTGGTATTCAGCAGGTTCTGACCAGTTCTGGAGAATTGGTAGCGGAAATTTTGAATAGTTCGGAGAACCAGCAAATACCACCTCTGACTGCAGATTTTACAGTATCCTTCCCCTGCCAAGCCCACCAGGCCACACCCACAGAACTGGTAGTAAAAAATTGAATCCCACCACTGCTGAAACATCACCACTATGAGGATGTCTCCAAGAGGCTAATGTCACTTCAATGACATTTCTGGGAGAGTTGAACAAGGCTTTTAGTATCACGCATAACATTTTTTTACATAAAGGCTATTTTAATCCTAATATTTATAGCATAAAATACAATTTATGTATTTTCACTTTAAATACTGTTAACTCTGGAAGGAGCTTAGTACATAAAATAAAAATCTTTATAAAAATATATGTATTAATTTTGCCGCTGCAAATTAAAGCCCTTTCCCTCATGATCTACAAATTATTGTACAAAGTAAACATGAAGATAATATATTTATCTTGGACCAGTTTTAAGCATTTCACTAAACAAGTTTGTAGATCTTTTTGTATAGATTTCAAGGCATATACTCAAATATTTGTAGCTATTACTATAAATATTTTTCAAAAATGTCTCTTCTGTGCAAGTATGAAGGTACTATGTGCGTGTTCAAGGGTTTTACTGTATATAATTGTTTCAATTGTTCCACTTGAACTGTGACCCTCTAAAAAGGTGGAGGGGGGTTTAGGTCTCCCATTTTGAAGGTAAAAATGTGAAAAAAACGTTAATGATGAATTTAACGACTGAAGGAAAGAATGAAACGTTAGATGTGTGAATTAGGAAACGTTAATTTCATGCACTTATGAACACACACTCACACCCCACAGTAGTAGAAGCAGAAGTAGTAGTAGTAGTAGTGGTAGAGGAAAACACTACATGTGTAGGGGTAGAAATATTGGTTACATCATGATGCTGGCTGGCGATGGAAGGTTGCCGCCTTAGAGCCCCCTGAATGGAAGTTCCACTCTGGAAAGCATTCACTACATCCATCTGCAAGGAATCAGAGATTGTGACAGCTTGCTCAGCAAGAGAGAGAGAGAACAAGAGAAAGGAGCATCCCATCTACAACACATAAAAAGCAAAGAAAAAAGGCACTTTTATAGAGCAGGTAAAGAAGCAAGAAGCACATTTGGTGATGAAGTAAAGAAGGAATTTGAGGGTTTAAACAGCTTTTCCCATATAAAGATTTCAGTCATACATTTTATGACTACAATCCAAACCAATACTAAGAACATTGAGGAAATTTCAAATCCTCAACCCTATTTCCTACCTTTACAAGACCATACCTGAGTTTGTATCCTGTTTAGACCCCTAAACCATAAGATCTGACCACGCCTTAGCTCTCTTTCAGCATGATCAATTTCTTCCACATCTTCTGCTAACTCTTCTTCAGGAATCTCTTCCTTTTGTGTTCCATGGCCAGCTTCTTTAAGGAATTTCAAATGACTGGTTGGAATAGTTGATATCAACTATAACAATGGGCAACAAAAAAAAATAACATATTTATGAAAACTTTTCCTTTTCAAATTCCCTTTTAGAATTAGTGACAAACTCCCCCACCCTTCCTTAAATGGCTTCAAATAAAAAACCACTAGATTTTCGCTGTTTTCTTTGGAGAGAGATTAAACAAATCGTAGCTAGTTAATATTGCAGCATAATACTTCTATGCATTTGGATACATAATGAAAAGATTGCATTACTTGTTTTCTTTTCTATATTGTTCTGAAATTTCAAAGTTTAAAAAAAGCAATAGTAGAGCAGCATGGAGAAAAAACTTAATGACAATGAAAAAAGCCGAATACTGAGTAAAATGCATTCTTAAACACAAGCTTTGGTAATTTGAGGAACTGAACTACAAAAGTAGTATTACATACCTGGCCCCAAAGAAGTGTTCCCATTCCTAGAAAAATTGACCACAGCCAGTGTTCTACTGTAAGCTCAGAGCAACTGAAAGGCTTCCCACCAAACTGCACAATAACTATCTGTTAAGAAAAATAATGATTGTATTATCTATTTGAAATGATAAAAACAAAGAAGGTATGGCTTTTATGATACAATTTCAGTAACTTTTTTAAAAGATCGTAATTCTAGCCATTACATGAACCAATTCATAAGTTGACGGTAGACATATGTCATTGGAACGGCTTCCAATGTTACTTCCCATTGTAAAAAGATGTTTTCTACTGTACCCTAAGCTTCACAAATCCAAGTTTATCTTCTATGGTTTCCAATTTTTGCTGTGTAATTCCAGATAATATTGACTTTATAAAAACTTATTATTATTCTCAAATCATATTAATAAATGTATGGACATTAGGCCAAAATGAGACAAGCTGATATATACATCTCTGTGTTCCTTCCATTATTTTACACTTCTAGCATACAAAACTGATGGTCAACTTCTAGATATTCTCTGCTTTCCCTTCAAAATATATAAACTTTTTAGTTTTTACTGAAGAAGAATATGTTGCCCTACACCAGAACTTCCAGGGTTATTTATCACTGGGGCCAAAAGTTTCACAACTGGGCTCCATCACTGAGATGGCTCTCAGATGAACACTCTCTTTTCCTTGAAGAAAGACCTGAAGGAAATCTTGCAAAAATAATTATAATACATAGCTATGTTATAAATAACCCTATGTTGTGTTTAAAGATAAGTTATTAATACTTTTATTTTTATAATACCAAATTATAGCAATAATCTTATATACTGCTTCATAGTGCTTTATGGCTTTCTCTAAGAGGTTTATAAAGTCAGCCTATTGCCCCCAACAATCTGGGTCTTCACTGTATCAACCTTGAAGGATGGAAGACTGAATCAACCTTGAACCAATCAGGTTTGAACTCCTGGCAGTGGGCAGAGTTAGCCTGCAATACTGCATTCAAACCATTGCACCATGACTGTTCTTATTTATTTATTTATTTATTTATTTATTTATTTATTTATTTATTCGTACTTCTATACCGCTCCCTCTCCCAAAAAGGGACTCAAGGCGGTGTACACTCAACAAACAAGGTAATACAGAAAACAGAAGCGAAAACAGGTAAATAATCAAGATGGCCAAGAATCACCCCTATAAAATTACAAAATATAAACCCCAATGATCTTATTTGGCTAGACCGGCTTGCTTGAACAGCAAGGTCTTAACTGTATATGTGAACACATTTTAATTATCAAGCTTGCCATAAGCCAACCTGAGTGTAATATGAACATATTATACATCTTTAACAGTAATATTAATATTAACAATAACACAAACATATATCTGTAAGCATACTCCAATGATAAAAATGTTTGCATAGATCAAATTATTCTCTAATGTGATACACAGAGATGTTTTATATTTAAAGAAATTCTGAATCTGTCAAGCGGTGCCCTACTCTAATACTGATTATATATACAGCAATCATTGGTCTCTAAAAGCTCTAACCCTCCAAATTCTGCATGACTTTATTTTAAAAAAATCTACTCACTTGTACAATAAATGTTCCAAGAACTATAGTACAGAATATAGCATTATTGAAAATTCCTTCAAATACATTCCTTTCACCGTGAATTTTTCGGGCATTTATTTCATTAAATAGCTGCATCATCACAAATGTATTAAACACAATTGTGTAGTGCTCTGAAGGAGGAGCATGAAGAGGTGCATTTCTTCCACTATCAATATCAAAGATTTTTTCACCTGTAAACAAGAGATAAATATTCTCAAAATGCCATTCAAATTCATTTTTTTGTAAACATTGCTTTAGTCTTTTTTTAACATGCCTTTCTCTTTCAACATTCTATTAACATGCCAATCTCCTTTAACATTCCTTTAAATATTGAAGAAATGTTCACAATAAAGCAAGCAGAGTTTAGAAAGTATACCACAGAGATTTAAATTGTAATATTCTTACCAGCAAACAACAGTGTGAAGACAACCACAAGCTGATAGAAAGCATGACCCAGAATATTCTTCATCATGGTCCGTGAGATAAGAGGTTTGTTTCTACCATAAGGTTTTCTTAGCAAAAGTGATTCTGTGGGGGGTTCTGTTGCCAAAGCAAGTGAAGCTAGGGTATCCATTATGAGATTTACCCATAACATCTGAACAGCTTTAAGTGGAGAGTCCTGTAAAATCAACATGTTTTCTAAAATAATCACAAATATCCTAAGAAATTAAATTAACTAACATTTAACATTTCCAGTTAGGGTTTATTATTGTACTTTAAACTCTGATGCAGTGATTAAGAAGTTAAGCTAAGACTAGAAAAATATACCCAGTTTCTAGTTCCATATTGGCCATGGAAACTCATTGCATTACTTTGGGCAGTTACTCTTTTTCAATCCAGCTCCCTTACAGGAACATTGTTATGGGATAAATAGATTTGAGAGCCTGATGAACTCATGGAGAAAGGGTGAGACATAAATCTATCAAATAAGAAATCACTCTCAATTCAATCGGTTTTAATCCCATTACATGCAAATAAATACATAATACTTACTTGTGTAATACATGCTCCTGTGAAAGCAACAATTACAGCTACTACATTAACAGTAAGCTGGAACTGAAGGAATTTGGAGATACTGTCATACACATTTCGCCCCCACATAACTGCTTTAACAATACTTGAGAAGTTGTCATCTGTAAGAATAATATCAGAAGCTTCTTTAGCTACATCAGTTCCAGCAATGCCCTGAAAGAGAAAAACAAAATCGAAATTACAATATAATCCTTGAATATTATGACAGCTCACATATATACTACTCACGTTTATATAGCCCTCCCATCTGTTATTAGTCAAAAAAATAAGGAATAATAAAGAGGTCCTGCAGTCTGCCAAATGTAGAGAAGACTTTCTTTATGGCCTGCCATTTGTCCTGAGGAACACAGAAGGGACAGATTCCTTCATATTTGTTCTTCCAATCCATTCATTTGTTACCATACAATTCCTTGTGAATTATAAATTACCATGGAAGTAATTATAAGGTGTAATTAAACAATTCTTGAAAACTCTGGATTAGAGCTAATAATTTTGTTTCTTCAACTTTCAATATACTTTTAAAATGTTGAATAGTGGAAAAACTACCCATTAGCATGAAATTTAAGAAACTAAGAATTATTTTGTCATACTCACTTATTTAAAGTAGATATTATAATATCGATATTTATGCAAAAAGAACAACTGCAATGGAAACTATTATGAAAAATTGTATTGATGATCCTGTCATATAAACTGAATTCAGTGGTGCTTAGCTAAATACCTATGCAGTTTTTGAAAATATTTAATTTCTTTTTACAGGTAGTTCTCAACTTACAACTACAACTGAGCCCAAACTTTCCACTGCTAAGCAAGGCAGTTGTTAAGTGAGTTGTGCTTCATTTTAAGACCTTTTTTGTTTTTAAGTGAATCACTGCAGTTAAGTGAATTATGTGGTCTTTAGGTGAATCTGGCTTCTCCCATTGACTCTGCTTGTTGGAAGCCTGCTGGGAAGGTTATAAATGATTATCATATGACTCTGGGACAGTGCAATTGTCGTAAATACATGCCACTTGCCAAGCAATCGAACTGGTTATTAAGTCGAGGACTACCTGTATTGGAAAGGAATTAAAAATGATGTGCCATTTTTCAGCTATAATAATTTTATAATAATAATGGGAATTACACAAAGATTTATCTGCCTTCGTTAATATTTTGCACATTTCTTGCTCAATTGAAAAAAGTAAAAATGGCCATTATGTTAAGTAGCTTTGACTTTTAATTCCAGATAACCTTTAAAGCCAGTAGATGGCACAGGAGAATAGCTTCTGAGCATGTAATTTAGACTAATTAAATTCCTCATAGTCTAGGTCAAGGAGGCAGTGTGCAGTATGTTTTGGATTTAACGTGTGCTTCCTTAAAACTTTGACAAATCATTTGAGAAACAGATGATAGTTAACTATTCAGAATAGGACACTTGTTACTGATATCATACACAATAATACAAGCTTGCCTGTTTTCCTTAGTGCCTCAATTAAATGAAAATATGTTATATAAAATTTGCATGACAATGGTATGGGAAGTATCTGCAACTTAAATCCTCACTATCTGATTTCTACACCTTAGAAAAAACATAAATGTTACAGATTCCACATTATAAAAAGGTGTTGGGAATCATTTGATTGTTCAGTATCCTGTTAAATAATATAACTGACACCAAATTCTAATAAAAGACCACATTTATCTTAGATGCATGTTACAGCAAAAAGCAAAAAAAAATAGAAGAATATTGATCTTAGAATTATGTATGCAATGAATGTAAGGTTAACATGAAATACAATGCAGCCCTACATCAAACTTTAAAATGGTTATCCTTGTAAAAGTATTTCCAGTTTCAAGTTTTCTACAAGTTGATCATGTGATTCCTTCCTAATCATTTACTATCATTTTCAGAAATATTCCAAGAATTGTACCTATTTTAACCATTAATATCTTATCAGAATACATCTATCATCTAACATTTTTGTACACTCTTCACATTAATAATTATGTATAATTTTAGATTTAGTCTCAAGAAAAATTGAACACATATTTTATCATTTTTAGACTCTCTTTGAACAGACACAGTTAAGTTGTGGAACTCAACTGCTGTTTAAGTTTACACATAAGGACTGTGATTTTCTATATCGACATCAAATATGGACTTCATCGTTAATTGTGCAATTATCCCAAGGTAATCTTATCAAGGTAATCTTATCTAACAAGGAAGATACAATCAATTCTGTTTTGCCCACTGCTATATGTGAGCTAATTTTGTTCAGTTTTCAATATAACGTTAACATCGTAACTCAGACATTTCAGTTCATAAAAGCACTTATTAGTAACAATTACAATACTTGTTAACCTCCTTACCATAGCAAAGCCAACATCTGCTTTTTTTAATGCTGGGCCATCATTGGTTCCATCACCAGTCACAGCTACAACCTGCCTTTGTTCTGACACTGTGCTATCAATTATTCCTAAAAACAACAAGTATTTGTTACAACAGTACATATTTATGCTATTGAACATTACAAATTTCAGTAATTTGTTCATTCATTTACTGACATTGAGTAATTTTCTGTCTAAATCCAATATTGGTATTGCATAATAAGATATAGTCTTCTATTTCTCAACAGCATTTCCAGCTCTTGACCAAAAAGCTGTTTGAAAAATCTGTTAGAAAATGTATTTACCTTTCACCAGTGTATGTTTATCAGTGGGAGAAGACCTTGCAAGTACTCGAAGTTTTGGCCAAATTTTGTCTATTCGCTCCTGTTCTATCTGTAAAGATAGCTTAGATTAATTTCATAACTAAGTTTTCATAAGTAAAAAAAAGAATATTAACCATACCCACCTCTCCTTTTTCATTACGTATTCGTCTATTGAATTCCTTGCCTTCCAGGCATAAGAAGTCTTCGCCAGGATGCAAAATACCACATTTTAACGCAATAGCACGAGCAGTGTTAATATTGTCACCAGTAACCATACGGACAGTTATACCAGCACGCTGGCATTTTTTAATTGCATCTGGTACCTAAGGACAGGGAAAAGCTAATTATGCAGTTATTTTTCAGCAATGATTAATTTAAAACGAATTAACCTGCTTTTGGCTAAAATACTAAGGTTTAATTTATGTATGTGTCAATAACTTTATGTTATTTAAGTTACAATGCTGATATATTTTACATACACTTGATCATGTACCATGAAATTGTTTTCAACTCCTAGCGACTACGTAAGTTTCATCTGTGATGATTTATCCCTAACTTCTTTTTCACGTCCTAAAGATATAGATTAACTGTGATGCATGACTATAATGTTCCTAAGATCACAGTTAGGCAATTGGAATCCACCCAATGTTTAGAAATTAAGCTCCCATCAATCCCTAAACCCCAAAGTAAGTAAACTGGAAATTGCAACTTAAAATCTTAGCACTAATACAACTCCTGGTACATCTGAGACAGTCAACTCATTGAATATGTTACTCAGTATAAGATTTTATGCTTATCCTAAGCTGACTTACTAAGAAGTTCAGGAAAACAAAAAGACTGGAACATGTTACTGTTTAATTGATGCACAAACGATTTGTGGCAAAATCTAGTTCTTAGACAACAGTTATAAAAAGTAAAACTATACCAATCACATCATATAGCACAAAACATATTATAACATCTGCATTTTGAAGAAATGGTTTCAGAATTATTGTAATGAGTAAGAACCTATTTCTGTGACATTTAAGCAATTTTAAATTAAATATATATGCCTATTACAGTGAATATTATTCAATCACTACCCTTAAATAAAGAACAAAGGAAATGTGGGAGTTCATCTACTTTCCAAAAACAGTACTAAAAATAACTATTACTCATTTCCAGAGAGGCTTGGAAGACAAGTTTAAATCAATGGTTATTAAATCCTCAAATCAAGATGAACGACATTTTGCCCTACCTCAGGTCTCACAGGATCTTCAATGCCTACAACAGCAATGCATGTAAGACCAGTGACAATATCATTTTCATTATCCCACTCTGGTTCAGGTTCTCCAGCTGGGAAGTCTCGGAATGCTAGACATATTGTTCTGAGTCCCTCTGATGCCATAGGTTCTATAACAGTTTTTACAATATCATCACGGTCTCTTGGTCTGAATACTTTTGGTTCACCAGTAGCGCTGAGTATCTTGAAACACCTACAAACAAAATACAACCCATTTCAAGGTTCTGAATGTCAATGAAATCTCTTCCAACTCAAAAAAAATCACTCACAATGCCTAATAGGTTTTTTGACTACTTTTAATTTATAGATACTTTGTTTAACTCCACTGAATGTGTACCAGGGTTTAGTGATGAAGCAAAATTGGAAGAATGTTAGGAAAAATTATGAAAAGGATAATATGCAATTTGTTCTAAATCACTATGAATTCATAATGTACTTAACATGATTTGGGATGAACTCAGAAGTAGGAATATTTTGATCCACGGTCTAAAGGTTAAAAATATTAAGCCATAACTGCCAGTTTCTTGTAGCAGTTAATACATCAAGCTAGAAACTGGGAGACTCTTGAGTTCTAGTCCCACCTGAAGCACAAAGCCAAACTTGCTGACTTTGAGCTAGTTACTCTCTCTTAGCCCTAGGAAGGAGGCAATCTTGCCAAGAGAAGGTCCAGGCAGTCACCAAGAGTCAAAATTGACTATGTTAGATAGTATAAAAATGGTAAGTATAAAACATCCTTTTCAAAGAAGCTATACTTATTTCACTATTTGATAAATGTTTTTATTAACAGAAGCATAATAAGCCTCCCAAATGCATTTTCTCCCTGTGAAGTATATTCACAGCTATAGCTAATTACAAATTCTATAAATAAGGCACAATAAGGAAACTGTTCAAGAATTAAGCTGGCAAAAGCTTCCCAGAAAATACCATTGTTTTCAGCAATAATTCCAGTAAATAATAAAACTCATAATACTAGCAGAATTTAAAAGATCGTGGGACTATAACTGCACAAAGTACATTCCAACTTTTTTTTAATCTGATCTATTCCTACTCAACTGTACAATCATCAATCTAGTTTTTCATTTAAAAAACACAAATGAGAATATATTCAGCTTCGTTATATTAATTCAAATAAAAATGTAAACAAATGGAAATGTTTCAATTTTGGATACTTTGGAATATTATGAGGCACATCCTGAAAAACAAATGGCTTTGATATTTTTAGATGCATAGAAGGCCTTTGATAATGTGAATTGGCGATTTATGTTATTAAGTTGGAGCAAATGGGCTTCAGTAAAAAATTTATCCATGCAATAGAAGCTATATACCATAAACAAACAGCAAAGGTAATGTTAGAGGGACAATTGACAGATTCCATTGAAATAAGAAAAGGAACAAGGCAAGGTTGTCCACTGTCACCTCTGTTGTTAGTGTTAACTTTGGAAGTGCTACATAGAAATATTAGAAAAGACAAGGATATAAAAGGGATGAAAATTAAAAAGGAAGAATTTAAATTGCAAGCATTCGCAGATGATCTGGTTTTTATTTTAGAAGATCCATTAGAAACAGCATTAAAACTGATAGAAAAGATAGAAGTATATGGAAAAGTAGCTGGTCTGAAAATAAATAAAGATAAAACAAAGATTTTGACAAAGAATATATTACTAAGACAAAAGGATGAATTGGCGGCTGTTTTGAAAATTCAAGTCACAAATAAGATCAAGTATTTGGGGATACATTTGATAGCAAGATGTAGCACACTTAAAGAGAATAATTATATTAAACTCAAGCAACAGATAGTGACAGATTTGGCGAAATGGGAAAATCTATAATTATCATTAATAGGGAGAATATCAACAATCAAGATGAATATATTACCTAGAATTCTATATCTGTTTCAAACAATTCCAGGCTAGGGAAAGATTATTTTGAAGTTTTAAATAAAATTGTGTTGAAATATATATGGCATGGAAAGAAAGCGAGAATAAAACTAAAACTTTTGCAAGTTGCTAGAATAAGAGGAGGATTTGGCCTGCCTAATTGGGAGTTACACTACCAAGCTACAAATCTGATGTGGGTTAAGGAATGGATAACATTAAGAAATACTAGATTGTTGACATTAGAAGGACATGATTTGTTGTTGGGGTGGCATGCCTTCTTATGGTACAAGGGAACTAAAACACGGGGTACTTTAAAAGACATTATATACGGGAGACTTTGTGGTTAAATTGGGAGAAGACTAAAAGGCAATGTTATTTGAAAATTCCAGTCTTTTTCTTATCCTATAATATATAAAAAGGAACAAACAGTTAGATATGGTGAAATATTGAATGAAAAGGGTGAACTTAAATCTATGCAAAAACTAGAGGAACAAGGCATAAAGATGAACTGGTTTTCATATGCGCAAATACATTCTAGATATGATAAAGATTCCAAAACACAAAGTTTTTATGATAAATTGACTGATTTAGATAAGATTTTGACAGGTACTGATGAAAAGGTGATTAAAAAATTGTATCGATATTTACTAGAAATTAAGCTAGAAGAAGAACAAGTTAAAGAAACAATGATTGCTTGGGGAAAAATTTTTGGATATGGGATGGATTTAGAGAAATGGCAAAAATTGTGGTCTCAAAATTATAAAATGACAATGTCTATAGCATATAAAGAAAATTTGTATAAGATGTTTTACAGGTGGCATCTAGCCCCCAACAAGAATAGCAAGAATGTTCAAGAACAAATCAGAAAAGTGTTGGAAATGTTATCAGATACCTGGTTCATATTACCATATGTGGTGGACGTGTGCAGATGCTAAAAGATATTGGACCAAAATCCACACATGGCTGGAAAAAATGACAAAAAAACATATAGACTTGAAACCAGAGATTTTTTTATTGGGAATCTTACCTAAAATATATAGTAAGGAATTGAAATATCTGATTGTAAATGTATTAACAGCTGCTAGGATTGTATTTGCTAAAAACTGGAAAAATGAGAAAATACCAACGCAGGAGAAAGTTATTAAGAAAATCATGGACTGTGCTGAAATGTGTAGATTGAGATTTAAAATCAGAGAACAAGAAGATAAACCATTTTATAATATTTGAGATTTATTTTATCAATGGTTAGGCAATAAAATATGGTAATGAAATATAGAATATAAAGAATATATAAAGATGTATTATCATAATATAACTATGGGATAGATTTGGGATGATAATATGAATTGTCATAAAATAAATTAATTAAAATATGGATTATTTTGCATAAGATGAACAAATAACAGTATAGATGATTGATTAACAATGATATTAATGTACTTAGGAATATTTGATAGACAATATGAGAACATATACAAGTAATTGTAAGTGATGACTATGAAGTGGATGCACAAAATAATTTGTAAACCAACCGACACATTGTATGTACGTAAGTGGAAGATGGCTTAATGTTTTTATGTTGTATTTGTGTATGTCTGTTTAAAAAATAATAAAATTTGAAAAAAAAAATTGAAATGTTTTTATTATTAAATTTATTTATTTGCCCTCTTTCTCACTCTGGGGCTACTCTGGACGGCTCACAACCATAACAAAATGTGAAGAAATGAAAAGGAGATTTAAACAAAGCAAAAGTAAAATTGAAGCAAAGAAAAAGAAAATGAAAACAAAGAGAACACATCAATACGATTAGCAAAAAAAAAAAAAGATGGAGTAGGCAGGAGAGTTGGGAGGGGAGGCGGCGTTGAGTCTGCTATTAATCTAGCAGTCAACTTCAGAGATGAACTTCCCCATTGAGTCTCCCGTCAACTTCCAGAGTCAGATCTTTAGGCTTTTACAGAATGAGAGGAGTTTGGGGCAGGTCTTATCCTGGAGAGCAGAGTATTCCAAAGGGCGGGTGCTGTGGCAGAAAAGGCTCTTCTTCTGGAACCCGACAGTCAGATTTCTTTGACCAACGGGATCTTCAATATGCCTCTCTACCAGCCTGAGTACGACCGGAAAGACTTAGTGGGACAATATGTTTCATCAGGTAGCCTGGACCTATGCCATTAAGGGCTTTAAAGGTCATATCCAGTGGTGGGATTCAGCCAGTTCTCACCACTTCGGGAGAACCGGTTGTTAAGTTTCTGAGAAGTTTGGTGAACTGGTTGTTGGAAGAAATCATTAGGGTAGATGGTTGTTAAATTATTTGAATCCCACCACTGGTCATAACCAACTGTACTTGGAAGCAGACTGGTAGCCAATGTAGTTCGCCAGGCAGCGATATAATATGAGCCATACTAGGCTCCAAAAACTGATCTCACTGTCTCATTTTGCACCAACTGAAGCTTCCAAATGGCTTTCAAGGATAGCCCCATGTAGTGTGCATTGAATTAGTCCAGACAAGAGATGATCAGGCCTTGAGTAACTGAGTGCAATCAAGATCCAGGAAGGGTTACAACTGGTGCAAAAACTAGAGGGGGAAAAAGCTTTCCTAGTCACACCCTGCTACCTGCTCTTTCAGCAGGAGACATGATCCCAGAAGAACTTCCAAATTGTAAACTGCACCTGAACAGAGAAATGCAACCCCATCAAGAATCAGAGATGACAAAGCCCATTATCCTGAGGCTCCGTGTACTCAAACCAACTCAGTCTTGCCAGTGTACAGAAGTCCACTAGTCCCCTATCCAGGATCCCACAACCACCAGGCATCATGAGATGACAGTCAACATCACTTGAGTCACCACATGTAGAAATGTAGAGTTGAGTATCATTAGAATATTGACAATATCTCAACTCATAGTGATGGGTGATCTAACCCAGTGGCTTCATATAGATGTTAAATAGAAGAGTAGAGAGTACCAAGCCTTGTAGGAAGCTGCAAGTTGAGTGATTAGGGGTTGGATTTTTCAATCCCTATCGACACCAATTGGGAGTGACTTTAGAGAAAGGAGCTGAACCAGTTTAAAACTGTGCCACCAAGCCCTAAGTTGTGAAACTGGCCTGAAAGGATACTATGGTTTATCATTGAAGGCCACTGAGAGGTCAAGGGCAAGAATGGTAGCACTACCTCCTTTTTGCTTTTGCCAGAGATCGTCATAACTGTCTATGTCCTATAGCCAGGCCCTCTCAGACTGAAAGGGGTCCAGGAAATCCATTTCATCCAGGATTCTCTGGAGTTACCAAATATCTTCCTTTTCTCTAAAAAGAGAAGATGAGAAACTGGACAAAAATTGTCCAGGCAGGTGAGATTGAGTGATGGTTTCTTAAGAAGAGGAGAAATCAGAGGCTCCTTAAAAAGGTCCTGGGAATATCTCCTCTTGCAGGAATGGCCATGGAAGACTTAATTGTTTCTAAAATTAAGGAACTTCGTTAAACAGATAGTTTAGGAATTAATCTGACACCACATCATGTCAAACAAAAGCATTCAATTGCTAATACAAATTAAAAACACCCTTACATCCACTTTGGAGTTGCTTGTTCAAACTTATCAGCAAAGCAAAATTCTAAATAGAGTACATTATTCTAGGTTTAAAGGCTACTGAGAAAGTTACAAATACAGTGCTTAACTACCAGAGAATATCCTTTCACATATTTAATCAAATCTCTATAGTAGAGTTATTTAAATGCCAGGTAATACCATTTCAAGAATACAAAGAATTCCCAAATACAAAAAATAACTTGCTTTTTAAGTACTATCTCTGAAGCACCCTTGCTGAAGATCCGGAAACTGCCATCTGAATTTTTTAACACAGTACTCATAGATTTTCTAACAGAGTTGAAGGTGTAGACTTTATAGAGTGCCTCTTCTGGTATTTCATTTCTAACTTCCTGGTAATCTCGTTTCAAATCCAGAAGGAATCCCAGCAAGGCACATTCAGTTTTATTACCAACATGGCGAGGAAGGCCACCTTCCTTTTCAGGAGGCTGAAAGACAAAGCAATCTTTTTGACTAGGAATTTGCTTCAATTAAAATAAGCCACAATAACTTTACCTGACCATTAATTCTGTATTACCCAGAATAAAGCTTAGTTATGCTTTATAAATTTAAAACAGGTTAACCTTTGAAGAGCAAATGTAAATACTGTATAGCATTTTACATTTACTGTTAATTTTCAACATCATTAAAATTAAGAGAACTCAACTACTAGCATTACAAGAAAGCTCTTGTAAGTTTAATAATGTTTTGTTAATGTACAGGTAATATTGTAATATGACATAAATATTTAAAAAGAATTTTACTGTATTTACCTTTAACAAATTAAATTTAAGTAGTTTTATACAAACATTGATTAAAATGTACATAATTAACAAAATATTAATGCTTAGCTTGTATTGAAATATGTTCATTATTAAAGCATGTTTTTTCAATATATACCTACCAAGATTTTGGAAGTATAAGCAGAATTAACAGAGATGCCTGTTACAAGATATGATAAGGTTTTATCAGGAATAGCTTGCACTTCAGGAATTTTTTTATAATGTTTTTCACTAATATATGCCTGGACCACTGTCATTCTGTTCATCGTCAGGGTTCCTGTTTTATCTGAGCAAATGGCTGTTGCATTTCCCATAGTTTCACAAGCATCCAGGTGTCTGACCAAATTGTTATCTTTCATCATTTTCTGTTTCAAAAAAGGACAAAATCATGTCTGAACAGCATTAAGGCATTCTTAGAAATTATTTGTTACTATCTTTCCCAAGTTGAATTTCTTATATGAACACAAATGTGGAGGTTTTCCAGCAGATACCAGACAAAAGAAAGGAGTAGACTGCATATTTGTAACATTTGGAAAGAATCTGGCAGGCTCCCAGTCTTTTAGTTTTCCAGAAACCACTGGGATAGAGTGATGAGAACCTAGGGATGGTTATAGGAACATCATCCTAGGAGATGAATGGGACACAAGTTGTTGTTGTTGTTTTAATTTTTTTCTTTTAATAGATTGTAATTTTATTATTATGATGGGCTGCCCAAAGTTGTGCTCTAAGATAAATGGCCATACATATCTTTTCTAAAAAATAAACAGGTAAAATTTATATTTAAGTCTTGATTGTAAGAGTGCCCACCATTAGATCGAATGAATAATACAAAATGCTTCTGCTTGTTGCTGTCCTTCATGCCCACCTCCATCATGGAACTCCCATCTGCTCATGTAATACACTGTGTTCTGATATTTGGCTGTATCTTTTGGCTTTGATAGCACTTTCTGCAACTTATTATTCCTTTGTCTTCTTGCTCATTCTTAAGAGGAAAATTTTTCATCAAATTCCACCCAGGCATTTTCTCTCTGAAATCCTCTTCACATTTTATTACTAGATAGGCACATAAGATTTTGAAATGGACTTACATCCACTAGGGGTTAAGCAAGGCAAAAAGCCATACGATGGGAGAACTCTCAAAGTCATTTATGCACATTTTTCTTTGAAGTGTAGCATACTGTACTGTTCCATCTTTAGTTCTGTTGCCTCAGAAAGAGCCAGTTCCCATCTGGGAGTTCTCTTATACTTGTACAGCAGCAGATGAAGGCTGTGGCCAGGAAAGTACTTGCTAAATTTTGGCTGAAGTGTCAGCTGTGACCATTCTTGTAGCAGAGAGCACTACTAATGGTTATTTATACTCTTCTCACTTGTACTAGAATCCAGTCTACATATAGCTAACCTATACACCACTATGTTAATGCAGTTTATAACTATAACTATAACTATGTTTTACAGTTAATATAAACTACAGTTGTCTGCTCTGCCTGCTAACTATCTTTACTGGAGGAGCTGCATTGTCTATCAATTCAAGAAGCTTGCTATGATGTATAAAGCTCTAAACAGCTTGGATCCTGAATACCTTTGACACCAGTTACACCATGTAGAACTTACCCAATATATACTGCTAGGGAAGGTATGCTGCAAACCAGGTCCATTTGGGAGTTGAATAGTGCATTTGTTTAGAAATAACGTTTTTCTGAGATACTCTTTACTCAATGAAATCTTGTTGTTATATTATAACATTATATTAAGGTGGATACATCCTTCCTGTTAATATTCAGGAAGGCAGTTCAAATGCTGCTTTTTTGCAGAATTTTCAGAGGATGAATTACATTATTCTTTCCAATGTAAACATTATTTAGCAAATTTTTATGAGAAAGTTTGTGGTGATTTTTTTCCCCAGAGATTAAATTCTGATTTGTTGCTTTTGATAATGTTTGACTACCATATTATTTTGCTTTTTGTACTGCCCATGTTGTAAGCCATTTGTAGTCTTTCATTGAAATGGCATATAAAATTTGAAAATAAATGAAATAAGCTATTAAATAACCACTTCAAACAAATATCAGTGAGGTAGAGTTTCCTGGGGAAAAAAATTCTTATTCTTAACTATTATATATTAAAATACTACATAACCAAATCATGTTTTTTGCTCATACCTTTACAGAGTAAGCCAGTGAGATAGTTACTGCCAGTGGAAGACCCTCTGGAACAGCCACAACCAAAACAGTAACACCAATGATGAAGAATTTCACAAAATACTGAATATATATTGGTGTACATTCTGCAAGCCAAGGACGTTTCTGGATCCAGAAGGTATCAATTACAAAATATAATACAAGAATGATGACTGTGACAGCAGACATCAGCAACCCTTTCATGAAGAAAAAAGAGTTGATTGTCATATAAATAACAGTCTTAGATAGCATTCACAGACTTAGTCACCAGTTTATACAAATGGAAGGTATCTTAATGGCAATCTAGTATAACCCCTTAGGGCAAAATTCAGTAATGGTAATCTCTGACAGATTACCATTTAGACTCTGTTTAAAAATTCAGTGAAGAACTCACCTTTTCATTTGATTGCTTGTTCTACTGGCTGATAAACTTGTATAGGAAATTTCTCCTGACATATAACGCGTACCAATTCTTTGTAGTTTTAACCCATCAAATATGGTTATGGCTTTATAAACAATAAAGAATAAGTCTATTTCCTCTTCTAGGTGTCAACCATTCAAATATTTGAAAACTGCTGTCATATGTCCTTTTTAGTCATATCTTCTATAGTCTAAACGTAGCCAGTTCCTTTAATAATTCTGCACAGGTTTCATCACTGGTAACTTTCTCTGAATTTCTCTCAGTTTATCATTGCCATTTTAAAATCATAGTACTAGAACTAGATAAGAGATTTCAAGTGGTATCAGACAAAGTAAAGTGAACCAACAACTGCCTGTGATTAGGATTTTATGCACCTGTTAATTGAACCCCAAGGTAACATTTTCCTTTTCAACAGCTATAACACATTGCTGGTTCATTTTTAACTTGTGAACACTAAGGATACTTAGTAATACCCAGACTTTTTTCACATAGACTATTGTCAAGCCAACTCTTACTTGTGTCTTAGTAATGTGAAATTATAATGATGTTAAAACAATGTCTTTGAAGTCTAGAATTTTATGAACAATGGCACATACGGTCTCAAAGTGCCAAAATCTTTAGTGCAAAAAGATCTTAATCACATATATACATACTAATGAGGCCTGAACTGGTAATGATTGATCCAGAAATATGTTTTGGAGCTTTAGAGTCTTACCTCAATGAGAATGTCAAAATATTATGTTGCCGTTAAGAAAAAAGAAAATTCTGTGTTGCTCATTAGAAAAAACACTAAAAATAAAACTCTTCCATTATATTACATTTATTCAAATCTAATTATGTATATTTTAAAACTGAAACTAAAAGCAGAAATGGCAAGTAACACAATGAAAGGATTAGAGCAACTCCCATGGTTACAATATTTGAGATTTTTTTTTATTTAAATAAAAGGACAATACGACAGTAAGTACACAGCACATATTTAATATTATTGATTTACTGCCATCAAAAGTATTGACAGACAGTACTCTTTATGGCTCTAAATTACTGTTTAGAAAATTGTGGAATTTAAACATTGTCAATGGCTACTAATCATGCCACCTCTAGAATAAACAAAAGTAAAAAGCTTTTGAATAGCAACTGTTTTGGAACAACATGCTTCCCATGAGCATTGATTTGAGTTCAGAAAGAAAGAAAATATTATGTTTTTAAAGTATTTTGATTACTTCAACATGGTTTCTAAATGTTCTATGATGCCTTAAAAGAATTCTTATTAAAATTAGCAAAATGGCTATTATGGTAACCTATGAGGAGTATTGATAGTATGGCAAACTCAATACATTGTATTCAGAATCATTAAGAATCATTAGTTGAAAATTACAGATCAATCTGCTTATGCTGCGTCACCTGTAAAGTCATGGAATCAATTATTAACCAATCCATTATCCTCCACTTAGAGACAAACAACCTACTATCTAATAAACAATTTGGTTTCAGAAAAAAAAACTATCCTGTAATCTGCAACTCTTACACTGCAAAAACATATGGACTACACAACTCGATCAGGGCCAACAACAGACGCAATCTACATAGACTTCTATAAAGCCTTTGATACAATGGTACACAACAAACTACTCCTAAAACTAAAATCTTATGGTATCTCTGGACAACTGCATAACTGGATAGAAGCATTCCTGTCAAACAGACAACAAATGGTCAAAATTGGGAGCGTCCTATCAAATTCTGTACCTGTCAATAGTGGTGTCCCCCAAGGCAGTGTTCTAGGACCAATTCTCTTTATCCTTTACATAAATGACCTTTGTGATCATATTAAGAGCAACTGTTCTCTTTGCTGATGATGTAAAGCTGTTCAATACCACAGACAATACTGCTACCCTTCAAAAAGATCTTGACTATGGATCAGAATGGTCAAACAAATGGCAACTTCAAATCCCAACCAATAAATGCTCTGTCTTACATATTGGCAAAAAAAAATCATAAAATAAAATACAAGCTGAATAGTCAAGACCTTGTTGATAATCCAAACTCTGTAAAGGACCTTGGAATATTCATCTCTAATGATTTAAGTGCTAGAGCCCACTATAACTACATAGCCAAAAAGGCATTAAGAGTTGTTAACCTAATCCTATGTAGCTTCTTCTCTGGTAATATCACACTACTAACTAGAGCATACAAAACATTTGCTAGACCAATACTCAAATACAGCTCATCAGTCTGGAACCCACATTACGCATCTGATATTAACACGGCTGAGAAAGTCCAGAAATATTTCACAAGAAGAGTTCTCCACTTCTCTACTCATTGTAGAATACCTTATGCCACCAGACTTGAAATTCTAGACCTAAAAAATCTTGAATTATGTCATCTTCTGTTTAAGTATGGTATATAAAATCATACATTTGCAATGACTTACCTGTCAATGAATACTTCAGCTTCAACCATAACAAAACAAGAGCACACAATAGATACAAACTCAAGGTTAACCACACTAAACTTGATTGCAAGAAATACAACTTCAGCAACAGAGTGGTCAATGTCTGGAATACTCTACTTGACTCTGTGGTTTCTTTCCCAAACCCCAAAAACTTTAACCTTAGACTGTCTACTATTGACCTCACCCCTTTCCTAAGAGATCTGTAGGGGCATGCATAAGCGCACCAACGTGCCTACCGTCCCTGTCCTATTGTTTCTTTTATTTTTCTTATATGTATCCATTTCATCTATTCATAACTATGTATATACTTATACCTATTATCTTGTAAGCGATTGACAAATCAAATAAATAAACAAAAATAAATAAATAAATAAATAAATAAAGGCAACACTCAAATAGTGTGATCAAAGCAAAGCAAAGGAATGGAATGGCAGAAGCTGGACTTCCAGGGTTTTATAAATCATTTTATAAATATTATAAATCAAGCTAAACAGGTTTTAACTTCAGCTGATGTCCAACTACACCAGGGGTCTTCAAACTTGACAGCTTTAAGACCTGTGGACTTCAACTCCCAGAATTCCTCCTCCAGTCATGATAGCTCAGGAATTCTGGGAGTTGAAGTCCACAAGTCTTAAACTTGCCAAATTTGAAGATCCTTGAACTACACCAAGACCAGCACAAATTGAAATGTCAGCAACACTAAATAGCATTAGTTTGACAAGCACCAGTTATCTACTCTAACTAGTCTGTTGAATTCTCTATATCACAATAATGCCAATCCATTATTTTATTCTCTCCAGAGACATAACAGTTGAAGAGCCATACCTGCTTTGCCAATCTGAACTGCCAGTTTTGTGAGCTTTCCTTGTAGAACTGATTTCTCTTTTTTAGGCATATTATTTTTTTTTTTGTCATCTCCATCTATACCATCTTCGCTCTTCAAAGGTTGCATTTCCATAGCTGCACCATCTTGAGCTTTTGCTAAATTCATAAAAACACAATTGAATGAATAATTTATTATGGTTCATGAGCAGATCATAAATTTTAAAACAACCAAATACAACCTTGGAATATAGCAAAATCTCATTAACTGAGTGAATAATCTGCTTCTGTTGTTGGGTCTGAATGTAGCAGAATCTTATGGCTTGGGCACGGAATTGATCAGGTGCATAGGTAATTTCAGGGCACCTATCTTTTAGGAAGAATTTTAAATACCATTGGCCAGAATGGGCAGGTAGTTCACCTATTAAAGATAGGATCAGGTGGGAATGTAAAAACACAATGAAATAAGCTCCAGAAAATCTAGAGTACATATAAAATATATGAGATTAATTTTGTACAATTTTAAGGAGCGCTACTTTAACACTTGAGAGAAATAAGCTTCAATCAATCCAAAATATAAGTTTAAATTTCCAGAGTTTCCAGCAGGCATGGGTAAAAAAACATCATTTCAAATTATATTAAGCACAAAATATCATGAATTTTGAGTTTAAAACAAGCTATCTGGATATCCGGGAAGTCTTTTGAACTTAAAACAGAATAATTTCAATTCCAAACAACTCTATCTAAAATTACAAATACAAATACTCTGGGCAATCCATTTTGCACTGAGTATACTGTCTCTAGTGCTACTATATGTTTCACAAAGTTTTATCTGCACAACCCTAAAAAATAAAATGCTCATCATTGTTAAATAGCATGTTCACCAACAAGTTAGGTATCTTATTCTTTATCACAATTAAAATATTGTTCTACTACTTCTGTTCACCCATATTGTAATTTTAATACTATCATAATATTATATTGTAATTTTAAGACTATCATAAATCACATCTTTGATATTTAAAATTAAGATGCAGTGAACATTTTGCATAGAAGTTATTTTTAGGAAAAAAATTAACAAACTTCCATTAGAACAAACTGAAATATCCTGAAAAAGTGTGCAAGCTTTTGAATTCTACAGAATTCATTCAAAATGCTACTTTAACTTTTTTTAAAAACCTAATGAAGAATTCTGGAAAAATTGAAAGCTTAGACACGTTTCTGTGGCATTCTGATTATTTCTAATAAAGGTGCTATTCTAACATATATTTGAATTTTTAAAATATAAGTCATATTGTTACCTTTGTTACGATTTTCAATAGCACCATCTTGTTTTTTACCTAAAATCAAAAATAATTATCATTTTCAGAAATTGGTAAATACTTTATATAATTATTTTGGTTACTGAGATATCTATTCCTATTAATTTTCATTTTCTTTCAGAATAATTGGCAACAATCTAACATAAATGTTTATTACACCATAGAATTATGATCTACAGGAATAATGAACAATGTGTGAAAGCAATATTAAACAAAATGTTTAACTCTGTTTAAAATAAGTATAGATTTTAAACTAATGTAGTAAATGAATTAAAATGTTCAGAGGCAGAATTTCTGAAGAAATGATAAGAAACTCAGTCGAGGTCAATTAAAGTCATACTTAAGCCTACAAGATTTCAGATACAGTGGGGCAAAAAAGTATTTAGTCAGCCACCAATTGTGCAAGTTTTCCCACTGAAAAAGATGAGAGAGGCCTGTAATTGTCATCATAGGTAAACCTCACCTATGAGAGACAAAATGTGAAAACAAATCCAGACAATTACATTGTCTGATTTGGAAAGAATTTATTTGCAGATTATGGTGGAAAATAAGTATTTGGTCACCTACAAACAAGCAAGATTGCTGGCTCTCACAGACCTGTAACTTCTTCTTTAAGAGGCTCCTCTGTCCTCCACTCATTACCTGTATTAATGGCACCTGTTAGAACTTGTTATCAGTATAAAAGACACCTGTCCACAACCTCAAACAGTCACACTCCAAACTCCACTATGGTGAAGACCAAAGAGCTGTTGAAGGACACCAGAAACAAAATTGCACTAGGCTGGGAAGACTGAATCTGCAATAGGCAAGCAGCTTGGTGTGAAGAAATCAACTGTGGGAGCAATAATTAGAAAATGGAAGACATACAAGACCACTGATAATCTCCCTTGATCTGGTGCTCCACGCAAGATCTCACCCCGTGGGATCAAAATGATCATAAGAACGGTGAGCAAAAATCCCAGAACTACATGGGGGAACCTAGTGAATGACCTGCAGAGAGCTGGTACCAAGGTAACAAAGGCTACCATCAGTAACACTACGCCGCCAGGGATTCAGATCTTGCAGTGCCAGACGTGTCCCCCTGCTTAAGCCAGTACATGTCCGGGCCTGTCTGAAGTTTGCTAGAAAGCATTTGGATGATCCAGAAGAGGATTGGGAGAATGTCGTATGGTCAGATGAAACCAGTAGAACTATTTGGTAGAAACACAACTCGTCGTGTTTGGAGGAGAGAGAATGCTGAATTGCAACCAAAGAACACCATACCTACTGTGAAGCATGGGGGTGGCAACATCATGCTTTGGGGCTGTTTCTCTGTAAAGGGAACAGGACGACTGATCCGTGTATAGAAAAGAATGAATGGGGCCATGTATCGTGAGATTTTGAGTGCAAACCTCCTTCCATCAGCAAGGGCATTGAAGATGAAACGTGGCTGGGTCTTTCAGCATGCCAATGATCCCAAACACACTACCCAGGCAACGAAGGAGTGGCTTCGTAAGAAGCATTTCAAGGTCTTGGAGTGGCCTAGCCAATCTCCAGATCTCAACCCCATAGAAAACCTTTGGAGGGAGTTGAAAGTCAGAAAACGTTTGACCTCTGTCATTGCCAACAAAGGATATATAACAAAGTATTGAGATGAACTTTTGATATTGACCGAATACTTATTTTCCACCATAATTTGCAGATAAATTCTTTCCAAATCAGACAATGTGATTGTCTGGATTTGTTTTCACATTTTGTCTCTCATAGGTGAGGTATACCTATGCTGACAATTATAGGCCTCTCTCATCTTTGTAAGTGGGAGAACTTGCACAATTGGTGGCTGACTAAATACTTTTTTGCCGTACTGTATATGGCTAAAATATATTGCTCAAACCCCAATTGCAAGGTATTGTATTCTATTCATTTTGGTTTGTAAAACAGGAAATGCCTTATTATTCGATTAATTGTAATATAGTAATTTCCCTGCTTCTCCAGCTGATTAATCCAGTCAAGTTTAATAAAACTGTACTGGTATGCAATTTTCATTTTGTTGCTTTCAATTTTTCCTTGTTCTTTTTTTGCAGCCTTCTCATAATCTCATGTTATCCCAAAGAATTGTAACTATAACTTTCATTATGTCCATTATTACTGTATAACAAATTCCTGGTATGTTCACACTGAATATGAATACAACATGTTAAAGTATGTTTCAGGATTTATTTTTTAGATTTTTTAAATAATCATTATATTATAATTGGTCTGTCATGTTTATTATTATCTGACATGTCTCATTGAACACATCTTACTTCAGTGATATTTCTAACAACACTTGAACAAAACTTGATTCTACAGGCTCATAAATTGAAAGCTGAAGCTAATTTACAACAATAGCTTGAAATAATTTAGATACTGAAAAAATTCTAATTTTGTTTTTAAATTTATTTTGAATGGATGAAGAATATCAGTGAATTCTAAAATTATGTTACTCAAAATTTACATAAAAGATAAATGAACAATAAACTATCTGCAATTATCTCTAAAATAAATTTACAAGATTTTAAAAGTGCCTACTTTTCTTTTCTTTTTTTTCTTTTTCCTTTTTTTCTTCCTCATCTTCCCCTCCAGCACCAAGTAAAGTAAATATAATTCCAGTTTGTGAGTTTACCCCTACAGCAGTAACTACCATTCTTCCAGAACCTTCCATAACATGTGTACCTAGGATGAAAAAAGCATGTGTGAATTAAGGATAAGCAATGTGAATTTTGTAGCTTTATGAAAATGTTAATGCTTATTTATTTGGCGATCTAAAGAGTTCAAGTAGTTTGCATAGAGTTATCTTTCATTATATCTTCTAATAAACCTGTGTGGTAGGTTGGTTGGGAGAAAGTCACAGTGCTCAATTGCTAGAAAAACTTAAATCCATGATAATATACAATTATTATGATCAACAAAAGCAGCAATAAAAATAAAAAGATACATATTTTATCAAAGATGAAGACACAAAGGGGATCAAATGCTCTCCTGGTGCTTTGAACTATTTCTATCATAATTTCAGCATACTAATTGATTGGTTAGACATATCTATCCCATTATTCTCCTTCATGGTAAGCATGTAATGCAAAGTGCGGAAAAGGTGAATAATAGTAAGCAAAATAAAGGCTGGAAGTAAGACAGAAGGAACTTACATCTTATTTACATCAATATCTTTCACCTCTACTTTTTAAATCCCTCTAGACCAGTGGTTCCTAAATTTTTTCAGTCCACCGTCCCCTTGGTGATACAAACTCATCCTTAGTGTCCCCCACCCAGGGGTGGGATTCAGATTTCTTAACAACTGGTTCTGTGGGCGTGGCCTAATTTGTGGGCATGGCTTGGTGGTCACGTGACCGGATAGGAGTGGTTTGGTGGTCATGTGACTGGGGGCCATGGTTTGGTGGTCATGTGACTGGCTGGGAGTGGCTTGCTGGCTAGGCATGGCTTGGTCGTCACGTGACTGGATGGGCGTGGTTTGGTGGTCATGTGACTGGGTGGGCATGGCCAGGTGGACATGTGACTGGCAAACCAAATATTAAGTGGTCCTCGCTTAATGACCAGTTGCTTAGTAAATGTTCTAATTTATGACTGACCTCCCCAGAAACTGACCTGCTTTTGAAGTTTTGACAACCCTGCGTGTGCGTGCACACACACACAAACATACACACACACTCCCTTCTAACTTTGTTGGAGCAGGTGGTTGGACTAGATATCTCATTCACTTTCTCCTTCCTCCCTCCCTTTCTTTTTTCTTTCCTTCTTTTTCTTTCTGTCTTTTCCTTCCATCTCCCCTTTCTTTATCCTTTTTCTTCCTTTCTCTCTCCCTTTTTCTTTCCCCTTTCTCTTTCTTGTCTCTTCCTTCTCTCTTTCTTTCTCTCCCTCCCTCCCTCCATATCCCATTCACTTTCTCCTCCCTCCCTCCTTCTTTCTCATTCCCTCTTTCTGTCCCTTCCTTCCATCCCTCCTCTTTCTTTGTCTATCGCTTTTCTTCCTTTTTCTCTCCCTTTTCTTTCTTTACTTTGTCTGTTCCTTCTTTCTCTTTCCCTCTTTCTTTTCTCTATCTTTTCTCTCTTTTTCTCTTTCCCTTTCTCTCTTTTTCTCTTTCTCTCTTTTTCTCTCTCTCTTTTCCTCTCTCTCTATCCCTTCCTTAACCTATCTTTATTTATTTTATGTATTTGTCAAGCGATTATAAGATAACAGGTATAAGTATAAACATAGTTATGCATACATGAAATGGATACATATAAGAAAAATAAAAAGAAACACTAGGACAGGGTCAGTAGGCACATTGGTGTGCTTATGCACGCCCCCTACCGACCTCTTAGGAAAGGGGTGAGATCAATAGTAGACAGTCTAAGTCTAAAGTTTTTGGGGTTTGGGAAAGAAACTACAGAGTCAGGTAAAGTATTCCAGACATTGACCACTTCTGTTGCTGAAGTCGTATTTCCTGCAATCAAGTTTGGTGCGGTTTATCTTGAGTTTGTATCTATTGTGTGCTCTTGTATTGTTATGGTTGAAGTATTCATTGACAGGTAGGACATTGCAATGTATAATTTTATATACTATACTCAGATCGGACCAAAGATTTTCTAGGTCTAGAATTTCAAGTCTGGTGACAACAAGTAGAGAAGTGGAGAACTCTTCTTGTGAAATATTTCTGGACTTCCTCAACTGTGTTAATATCAGATACGTATTGTGGGTTCCAGACTGATGAGTTGTATTCGAGTATTGGTCTAGCAAATGTTTTGTATGCCCTAGTTAGTAGTATGATATTACCAGAGAAAAAGCTACATAGGATTTAGTTTACAATTCTTAATGCCTTTTTGGCTATGTAGTTACAGTGGACTCTAGCACTTAGATCATTAGAGATGAGTACTCCAAGGTGCTTGACAGAGTTTGGATCATCAACAAGGTATTCAGCTTGTATTTTATTTTATGATTTTTTTTGCCAATATGTAAGACAGAGCATTTATTTTTCTGCCCAGGTAGGCGTGGCCTAATCTGTCAAAGGCCTGGGCTAATCCTGCATCACCCCGTTTCCCCTTTCAGAAGCCCCAGCCCTTAATCTTCCCATTTCGTCCTCCTTGACCGCCTCTTTCGTTGTCCCATGGCCATGACTTTGCCTTCCTTCTGCGGCTGGCTGCCAGGGAAGGCAAGCAGGGCTTAGCAATTGTTGTTGCAGGGCTCCCCACCAGCCCACATCACTCTTGTCACAAATGCTTGTAGCCGCCATTTTTTTTTCCGGTGCAAGTAGATTGCAGCCACACTGAAAAAGACACACGGCGGCTAGAGGTTTATTGCAGTGAAAATTACCGACCTCCGGCTTTTCTCTGCTTCTCCAACGCACTGCTGCAGCCGCATTCTAGGCACCAGCCCCACAGGTCCACCCATTGAGCCCGCTGCACCAGAGGGACTTGCCCAAGCAAGTCCGAGCGGAGTGGTGCAGCAGTCAATGGGGTGAGTCTGCATGGCTGGTGCCTAGAACACGGTGGCAATGGTGCATTGGAGAAGCAAAGTCGGAGGTTGGTAATTTTTATTGCAAAAATCTCCAGATGCCACATATTTTTTTTTGGTGCAGCTGGCCAGCGTCTGGATGCTTTTTTGCAGAGAAAATGAACAACCTCCGGCTTTGCTTTCTTTGCTTCTCCAACACACCGCTGTAGCCATCAGCAATTGTTGCGCATGCACGCGATGTCGCACATGCACAATAAGGACTGACTGGGCAGGGAATGGAGGAGCGGGTGGAGAGGAGCAGAGCCAGCCAGGGGCCTGTTTTACTAGTTTTCCAAACTACCGGGAACGGTAATGAACCAGTAGAATCCCACCCGAATTGCAACCTGCGAGGGACCCACCTCACTTGCCTCTTAGTGCCCCCCCTAAGGCATCCCACTGCCTCCCAGGGAGAGGTACTGCCCACTTTGGA
This sequence comes from Bungarus multicinctus, assembly GCA_023653725.1. Classification (NCBI taxonomy): domain Eukaryota; kingdom Metazoa; phylum Chordata; class Lepidosauria; order Squamata; family Elapidae; genus Bungarus; species Bungarus multicinctus. The sequence continues at coordinate 44,986,367 of CM042848.1, forward strand.
GGTACTGCCCACTTTGGGAACCACTGCTCTAGACAATGATTATTGGATGTTTTAATATAGATGTATATGAAAGGAGGAGAGAGAGAAATTGCCATGAATTTTAACTTTAATCAATCAGCAAGCAAGCCACTAGCCTACCACTTGTAGCGGAAAACTTTTCTAATCAGTCTTCACTTGACTCCTGCATAAATAAATAAGGATGCAATCTTGACTGATCTTATCTTCATTGTTTTGGAATACATTTTGAATCTTTAGTGGAAGGAATTATGTCTCTCATAGAAACAAAGAGCCACTTTCTCCAAGTCCTGACTCATTTGGAACTAATAGGAAGAAAGTTGCCCTCTGAAAAACATTTAAATAAAGGCAACCAGGGACCTTATGACATATTTTTTTGTTTTATAGTGCAATCAGTACAATTCCAGTTTATAAAAGGAATTAGATATTAGATGTTTTAGAAATTTATTGATGATTTATTTATATGATTTATATATAGCCACCTATCTCACTCAAGTGATTCTAGGCAGTTTACAAAATTAAAGCAAACAAACCCACCAAACCAATCCCAGATCCATACCAACACCCAAATAATTCCACACACCATCAAAATAGTAGAGCTCATCTACCTCATCCCAAATGCATGGGAAACAGCTAGATCTTCAATACCTTGCAAAAGTCTAACAAGGTCAGAACCATCCAAATTCCAGAGGGTTGGGGATCTTATTTCAGAGGGCAGGTGCTGCCACTGAGAAAGCATGACTCTGGGGTCCAAGAAGATGACACTGTTTTACAGCAGTGATCCAGAACAATAGGAGTAAAACAATAGGTGAAAGGCAGTCCTGGGAATAATCTGGTCCTATGCCACAGAGGATTTTGTTTTTAAGATTATAAGCAGCATCTTGAATTGCAATCAGAAGCTTATTGTAAGTCTGTACATCTTATAGAACAGTGGTGGTACATAAGTGTAATGAGAAATGCCAAAAACTGCCAATACTACTGCATTCTGGACCAGCTGCAGTTTTCAAAAGTTCTTTAAGGGAAACCCCATGTACACTACATTATAGCAATTCAATCACACACACATACACACACACACACACACACACACACATACACACACATTCCCTTCTAACCCTATTGGAGCAGGTGGTTGGACTAGATATCTCATTCACTTTCTGCTCTCTCCCTTTTTCTTTCCCTTTTCTCTTTTTCTTTCTTGTCTCTTCCTTCTCTCTCTTTCTCCCTTTCTTTCTCTCCCTCCTCCCTCGCTCCATATCCCATTCACTTTTTCCTCTCTTTCTTTCTTTCTTTCTTTCTTTCTTTCTTTCTTTCTTTCTTTCTTTCTTTCTTTCTTTCTTTCTTTCTTTCTTTCTTTCTTTTTCCCTCTCTCTTTCTTTCTGTTCCTTCCTTCCATCCCAGAATACTGCTGCATTCTGGACCAGCTGCAGTTTTCAAAAGTAATTTAAGGGAAACCCCATGTAAATTACATTATAGCAATTCAAACGTAAGATGACTAAGGAACAAATTACCATGAGTAAGGTGAGAATCCGAGAAACCTGATTTGTATCTGATAGTTTCTTTAGATGCAGAAAAATGCTTCAATGTGGCATGATTTGGGAAAAATTGAATTCCTGTGTGTTTATTAATAGATTAAAAATATTTAAATCCATCAGCTAGAATGATTATGAATAGTATTTCAAGTGTTATTTTTTGATAACAGTGGCATATAAATCTTAATGAATGAAGAAATAATGAATGAAGAATGAAGAAATGATTCTGGGGGTTTCTCGTAGCTCCCATGTTACACCGCTCCTGTGTGAGCTGCATTGGCTTCCGGTAGCCTTCCGGGTACGATTCAAGGTGTTGGTGGTCATCTATAAAGTGCTCCATGGCTTGGGACCCGGGTACTTACGGGACTGCCTTCTGCCACTATCGGCCTCCCACCGGCCTGTGTGTTCTCACAGGGTGGGCCTCCTTGGGGTGCCATCAGTTGGACGATGTTGGCTGGCGACCCCGAGGGTAAGGGCCTTTTCTGGGGGAGCACCCTCCTTTGGAACGAGTTGCCCCCGGAGATGCGGACTCCCTGACCTGTGGACCTTCAGCCGCGCCATCTCTTCCAACGAGCTGGTCTGGCCTAGCAGTATCGTGGAGTTTTAAATTTGTTATTTTTTAATATCCCCTTGTTTTTATTATTTTTATTTATCAGCCTCTTATTTAATCTATTTTTAAATTTTAAATCTCTCTGTATGGTTTTTAATCTGGCTGTGAACCGCTCCGAGTCCCAATGGGAGAGGGGGAGGTATACAAATTAAATAAATAAATAAACAAATAAACAAATAAACAAATAATAAATAATAAATAAATAAATAATGTTTGCCTATAACGGTATGGTATGGTATGGTATGGTATGGTATGGTATGGTATGGTATGATATGGTATGGTATACTATTTGTTATGCTATATTTTGTTATATTTCTGTTATGCTATACTATGCTGTGCTATGTTATGTTGAAATTTTCTAAGGATAAGCTTTATCATCTCTTTTATAAAGTTTAGAATTAAAACTACCGGTATTAGGTCTCTTCTTTAGGCAGTTACAGTACACTGAATTTTGGGAATCCAAATAGCTATAGAGTAACTACTATTTATTCAGATGATATTTTCTTATTTCTGATAAACTTCTAATCTCTTTACCTCAATTTGTAAATACTCTCTAAAGTAACACATTAAATCATTGGGTTATTTGGAACTCTGATATATTTCTGCTTACATTATAGATATTAATGGCAATTTGCGAATTATTGGTATTTGCCTATCTCTAAAATAATATCTTAGAACATGTAGTTCTTGACTTATGCCCACAATTGGGATTGTAACTTCCATTACTAAACAGTACAGCCCTTACGTGAATTGTGCCTAATTTTAGAAAGCTTTTTTACAGCAGTCATTAAGCAAACTTTGCTTCCCCCCTTGACTTTGCTTATTGGAAGCCCCCTGGGAAGTTTGTAAATAATGATTACATGAACCCCAGAGACTGCAAAATTCATAAGTACATACTGGTTGCTGAGTGCAGGAGTTTTGATAATTGGGATATAGAACAGTTGTAAATGTGATAACTAGCTATAGGTCACTTTTTCAGCGCCACTGTAAGATTGAATGGGTGTTATTAAACAAATGGTTAGACTACCTGCATTTCCTTGAACATTTGTTAATATATTTAAATGTTAAATTGCACTGAACATTCCTATGAGTCTATGGGCGGAAATAAACATAGTCAAAATGATTATTTCTTCTACACTGATTTACAGTTTGAGATGAATTTTTATATTAATTCCTTTAGATGTTTTATATCAAGAGAGAAGTTATTCAGGATTTTTTTATGGGATAGCCATATGGGTTTTTAATGGGACTTTTTTTAGCTTAATGTAGGCTTTAACACACAAAATGGGGGCTATGTATGTTTAACTTCAAGATTTTCAGTTCTACTAAGTGGCTTATATTTTCATTAGTTTTATAAATAAAATAATTCTGAGTAGATACTATTATAGGAACAACTTATAGAGAGTGAGAATATTTTTATGGCAGGTCACGATTCTTACATTACGAAAAAACATCATTCCATACATATCTTATTTGTATTGTGAAAGAAACTTAAGTATTGAATCATAATACCAAATGAAATGCAAGTCAATAAATAAATTATTTATGTATCAAATTTTGGGAACTGCACCATTCTATTGCATTTTTGAAATATTATGTATCACTCTTTACTTTGAACATTTATTTCATTACTGAAATATTAAACAATTAATTATTGCAGATTGGCCAGAAAAATACTATGAGGGCCACAGTATCATTAATTTGTAATAATTTTCTGTTCTAGTATACCAGTATTATAGAAATTATTTAATCTCATGGGAAAAGAAGATACTACAGTTACATATGCTTAATTAAACTAATCACATTAAAGGATGCTTGTATGTCTGAAATCCTATCTGTTGTTAGGACCTATTATTTTGGTCCTGAGAAAGTTAAAAACGTAATACATAATATATAAGAGCACTAGTTCTTACCATTCTGTCAACTGGGAGGAAAATGTGTCACATAAGTAGAAGTAGGAAACTTTGTTCAGTTTCTATAATATCTCATGCTTAGATCCTAGCTATCATTTGATCACTCACCTGAGAGCATCATAAGATCACGATCCAACACTTTTTAACAAGATCAGATTCTCCAGTGAGCGAGCTTTCATCAATTTTGAGGTCATTGCCTTGAATAAGTACACCATCTGCTGGTAAAAGGTCACCTAAAACAGAAGCCAAAACTATATTTAACAAACAAATAATAAATTACAGAGATGACAATAAAATAAATGGGTATATTTACCATATTTTACTTGTGCAATGTCACCAACAACTATGTCAGCTACAGGTATCTGGATGACTTGGCCACCCCTGATGACAGTAAACTTCTGCTCTTGTTCAATACGGCTTTGCAATCCCCTAAACTGCTTCTCTTTACTCCAGTCATTAAAAGCTGTCACTAATACCACACAAACGACAGACAGGAGGATTGCAGCTCCTTCAATCCATCCTGTCTCACCTTCTTCTTCTTCTTCTCCAACTGATACTGTTCCACATACTGCAGAAAGTAAACAAATAATCCAAATTTCATATTCAGTTTTTATATTGATCTAGTTTATTCCAAAATCACAATGATTTAATCTATACAATCATTACTTAATTATATGTAAGTAATGATTGTATGTTCTAATAACAACACATCTGCTTATTCAATATTTAAATTTAACTATCTCAATTGCTTTCATATTCCACAAACCTTAGTAAGGTAGTACAAGCATGGTAAGCCGCTTTGTTGGCTGTGCTATAACTATATTACAACTATTTTAAGGTTTTTTTAAATGGGCATCTGTCCTGTTCTCCCATGCCTTTAAATACATTTCTATTTCCATAGATTTTCAGAATTTCCTGCTTGTTTAATCTCAGTGGGTTTTTTAATTGTTGTTTTATTTTTATTTATTTATTTGAGAAAATTTATATGGCCGCTCACTCGCTCTCAGTGAATTTGGGAGGCTTATAAAAATAAAAACCCAATATACAAATAATAAAAATAATAACCCCATAATACTTTAGTTTATTAATTCGTGTTTTCTATTTTAGTCTAACTTAAGCATTTTAGCGTAATTTATTTGTTTTACTCTATATCCGAGAGCTAGTTACAGAAGATCACTAATATTTTCTTGGAAATATATAAGGTAGTAAGGCTATTTGGAACAAGCTCTCCAAATCTTTCTTCTTGTGATGTAGTTTATAATGTCAGAAATTATGAAAAAAGCAACTGGGATAAAACATACTGCTTTTGCACTCTGATAAGATCTACTTCTTAAACTTTTGCTGATGTATGTTGAGGTTTAAATACAAGGTATCATCTCACCATCCACTTTTTTCAATTTTGGAAAGTGGGCAGTGGCAGAAATGTGATCTGTTGGTCTCTCATCAGAATGAACTAAACTTTAAATTTACATAGAAAAATTATTGCAACAGTTATTTAAGAAAATTTATATGGCCAGCCAACTCACTCTCAGTGACTACGTTTTAGTAACAATATAAAAGTAATATAACACGGATCAACACTGTTCCCTTAGCATTAAAATAAACTTCAAAGCTGTGTATGTACAAGCAGTCATAAAAATAAATGCACAAATAAATAAAACTAACCAATCAAAATGTTTCATCATGATCTTTTATTCTTCTACTTCTAATTGATGTACCTCAATTCCAGTTACTAGCCATCTTCGGAAATTCAAAAGAAATGTTTTGCAATACATAAAAGGGAAAATGAAGCATCTTTCCTTCAACTGTTTCAGCAGATATATAATTTGCTAGAGTGATATGTCTGCTTCAAAAGGTTTCATGTATATATACATACAGATCTACACTGTAGAAAGCTGGTAGCAACTCCCCAAGCAATTGTATGACCCTTGCAAAGTAATTTGTAGGGAAATACTTAATTTGTCCTCTCACAAGTTGTAGAATATCTGTTCTTAAATAGATAAAAACCCAAAGAAACAGATAATTTTAAATTGACTCATAGTCTGACTTTAATCTAATTTTGGATTAAATAATTTTTCATAAATAAACACATAGCTAGTTCTTACTCAAAAGATGTATCCTATGCAGTTTTCAATGCTAGTAATCATTTGGCTAAGCTCTCATAAAATTAAAGAATCACAAACCCCAATTCTTTAGTTGGAAAGTCTCCATATTGGGGTACAGAACAATAAAACAAGTTTATTATCAAAGGTGAACAAGCAGTACTAAAAAGGGCAGGGGAAGCATCTCCACCAGAGATGCTAACTCTTCTTAGGTACCACGTATAGTACATTTTTCAGCATAATTACAATTGAAGAAAGAAAGTTTTTTCTCTAGTGATTCAATAAGTTCTAGGGGTCTTTATGCTTTATTAATTGTGAGGATCAGTAGATACTGAATAAAAACCTGAAGAGCTACAATCAAAATTCTACACACAAATTTCTGAAAAAGGCCTTTTTTTCATTACTTTTTAGAATTCTCCTACTCCAGAAAGCAGGTTTTGGGTGGACAATACATTCCAATTTAAGGAGAAACCTTGTTTACTATCTGATAGATAGTAAACAAGATAGTCAACTGATAGAAAGAAAAACTGATTCAAAAAAGAACAAGTAGAGCCAATCACACTGTCATAAAGTATTACTTAAGTTATATGGTTTATGTCAATCAGGACAACATATATTCTAATTTAAGACCAAGGATGGGGGAAGTGAAGTTGGAGCTTAATCCTCTCTTGGCCTGGGACCAGACTTTGCAATTACGGAGAAATATTAACAATGCTTCTTACCTCTAACTTCTAAAGAATAAATACAAACAAAACAAAACAAACAAAAAAAGGAAGAAAATAAAAAAGTAACAATGGAAGTGAAAAGAAACAATGTCTTTAGTTTCCTGGCTAGTTAGCAAAATTTTACCCAATTGCATTTTTAATTAAATGCTAAAGACTACCTTTGGGCTGGCAGAAACCACTCATTATTTGTCCAGTGTGTTTTACAAATGGAATCTATTAATATTATAACACATATGCTATCTATTAAAGCATACTTCCAGCCAGCAATGCCATTTATTGGATAGGGATGGCAGGTGTACTCAAAACAGAGACATGCTATATCTGTCAGTTAATTCCTAAAAGCAGTCAATTTTTTCAGAGATAGTATCTATATGGTTTTTTACAAACAAGAGCTTGAGTTAAGGAGGATGCTCATTATTGCCTAGTTCATGCTTTCTTTACATAAACATATATTTTCCTAAATCCATTCAGGACCAAGAGAAACCAATGAAAAGAAAATGCTCCTCAAAGATATCTTATTCAGTTATACTTGAAGGTATCCAGAATGTAGAAGGCAAGCAATGTTTTAGAAATTAACACACTAGTTTTCTCTCAGTCATTATCCTTTTGAACAGATATTTTTGTTCCAAATAAAATAATGATGCTTAGAAAACTCTTATATTTGGTAGTCGTGCAAATAATATTAATATACCTTGTCAAATTTTGAATTAAGAGGAAACTTAAATAGCTTTGTAAGAGCTTTCATGGACTATCTTTCATAAGAGCTCCTGGAAGAAGCATTTATTCATTTTATAATTCATGATAAAAAATTAAGTGCCGCTGAATTGAGTGCCGCTGAATTGAGTGCAGTCTCTGGTGGTTATATGAACATTCAAACATCAGAATGTAACACTTGCATCTGCATATAGGTAAAAATAATTTTGAAAAGAACTATATGTAGAAGCATAGTAGGAGATTCAGATTTAAAGAAATAATATATAAAGTTATATAACAATCAAAATGGGTTGATAAAGTCATATACACTTTTGCTGAAACTATTACTACCCTGGAAGACAGTATGATAATTGATGTAGTTCTTAAAAGTAGTGGTATTGCAAAACAGAATGCTGGCAGTTCAGAAATTTGGAATTAAGTACACACTACTTTATCTTTTCTACAGAATTTAAATAAAATAACAGAACATTTAAATGGATGGCTATAGCTATCATGTGATGGTAAAATTAAAAGATGTGGAAGACAGCATTCCTGGAATCACAGAAAGCAGTCATAACCAAGAATTTATTATCTTTATTTAAATTACTAGATCAACTAAAACTTTAACCAGACATACTGGGCAACTAACCAATGTTCTATAGCAAGATTTATAAATACTTTGCTTTAATCATATTTTGTTGAGTAAGGTACAATAGCTTCGTTAACAAATAAGTCTTAACCCTATCAATATATTACATTACAATGAAGCCAAGTAAATTACATGTTATGTAATGTGTAAACCATTAGGGTTGACTTTAAAGAATATCCAGGGCTCTAGCTGTTCTAAATGCAATACCTGCGTTTTAATCAGCATTGCACTGGTTTCAAATTTATTTCTCAACACAATTCAGAGTTATAGTTAACTTTTAAAGTTTTAATGGCCTTGCTCCATTCAGAGTACCTATGGAATAAACAGACAGAACATAGATCTAGATTTATCTGAGGTACAGAAACAAGATTTACCAATTCCTAATTATACTGCTGAATAAAGAAAGATTGGGATAATCAAGCAAAGACTGTTACAGGGAAAGATGAAACAGACTAATTTTAAAGCTAACACTAAATTCAAATATAAAATTTGATTATTTGATTTTAAAATTATTTTTGTAATAAACTTTACTTGTTAAATTTCAGATTTATCATAAAAACTGAAACATGTTCCACTAGCCTGAAATTTTCCTGATCCTATTCTGAATAAAAAATATGTATATCCCCAACACTGAAATATTTAAAGGAGAGGCTTTGTTCCCAGGCTATTTTAAAAGTAAGCCAACAATTGAGGAATAGGTTTTCAATAGTTTTCCATATTTCAGAATGTCTATAGGGGTTCTCAGTAATCCAGGTCATGGCTGTCCCTAAGATGTTTTTTAAAAGAGGCAAAGAAACTCCAGTTGCCTCTTAAAAAAGCACCTTTGGGACAGCATTTCAGAAGTTATCTCAGTGAACATGCCAGAGAAAGAATTCTGCAGAAAAACATACTCTCGCTTTACCACCTAAAGCCTCTGACGGATTTTGAAACAATGTGCAATATTTGTCTTAGACCATTTCAGATACAGTGTGTTAATTTTTAAATTCTGATTTTATCTGATAATTCTGAATTTTGTAGCACCATATTTAGTTATTACAATGAATAATACTATGGTAAATAAACATTTATATTATATACATTTAAAAAAATACCTGTTCTGAAATCATAACATACTTTAGACATCTTGATTGCTCCATTTAACAGATTTCAATATAGATGAATGGCATTTTTAAAAAGAAATTCATCTAATAAAATAATAACCCAGGAATATTAATCTGCATTCGTGTTTGCTAAGTAACTGAATGTTGACCTGAATATAAGAGTAAACATGGGGTATGTGTTAAATGTGTCTGCTTTTGCATTTACATCCACAGGAATGGGACTTAACAAGGAGAGAACCTTGTCCTGCCTCCACCGGGTTTCCTAGTTCTTTCATTAATACCTCTATTTAGACACTCATATTTACCTGTCCTCGGGAGCAGTAAGAAATGGAGTACATGAATCCAGGCCTGCTCCTGAACTCTCTCCAGTGAAAAATACAGCATCTGAAGAGATCCTATACTTAAGGAAATTAGATTATAGTAAAGCTCAAAATGCCAGTCCAAACATAGATTAACTGAGCTCTTTTGATTGTCTACACTATGTAACCCTGGGGAGATTAAGTTGAGAACACAGAGTGAAGTTGCTCTAATTATCCTTGTTTTCTAGATTTAAAAACAGAAGAAAAAGGAAGAGCGATACGAAAGATTATATAAACCTACAGCCATTCCATCAGACATTCAAGATATGTGCAAATATGATGAATATTAAAATCTGTATCTTGCCCAAATGAAGAAATGACTAGAATTTAATGTGAATAAACTTTAACCTGTCAAGTTCTCACAGTTCTAAGAACACAAAATCCTTTTTGGATTTATAACAGAATTCTAACATATTCATTCTGGTGTATTTCATGACCAACAAGAATAAAAAAAAAACCTATTTGATTACTTACATGCTTCATTTCCTCCCGGAGGTTGGTAAAAAGAAAGGCCCAATGATATTATGGCTGCAATTTCTAAAATTATTAATGTAACATCCTGTAGTGCTTCCCATACTAACTGAAGAAATGTTTTTGGCTTTTTAGGAGGTATAAAATTCTTCCCAAATACAGCTGCTCTCCTCTCTATGTCTGCTGGATTTCCACTTAAGCCTAAACAGTAAAAAGGGAAAATGGTTTTAGAATTGTTTATTGTCACCTCGTAACAAAATATTTTGATATTGGATTTATTAAAATGTTAAATATATTGCAAATGTGTTATTTTGTACTTATTTATTATCATGCTATTTATTCCCATATTTTCAAGAAAAATAGCCACTATGGTAATATCAGGACACTTTAGAGTTGCTTTTCTAAAATAGTAGAAGCAACTTGCTACAAATCACTGAATACATATATTGTTTCATTGATTTTAATTTGATTTATAGATGTTGATTGAGTTCAGATAAAAACCATGTATGCTTTTAAAAATATATCTATTTTGCGGATTCAGTATATGTTAAACAACCCCCAATTTTCAAAGATATTAATTATATCAATAGCTGGCATTAAGATTACATGAACTGTTGTTTGTATAAGATCTTTCTGAACGCATAGAGGTTTGAATACAAAAGTTTTGAGTTTCTGCTCATTCATCGCTACCATGCCAGTTTCACATGTAACAAGCATATACTTTTCCTTTTACACAGATAACGATTGGATGTGTGGCTTTCCACAAGCATAAATCAATTAACAGTAGCAAATTAGATTTCCTTATTTCCCATGTTTCAAGAAAGGAAAATTGATAATGATTTCTGGAAATTTCATATAAACTTTTTTCAATGCTAACTGAAATTATAACTATTGTTTATTTTTAAAAGAAATAAATTGTGAGTGCTTAAGGCAGATTTTGTCCATTTCTGAAAAAAAAATTCAAAAGGGAAATTTCAAACTCTTCTAACATTGCACTTCTCCCCCTTTGCCCCAAAATAATTATAGCACAGAATATATGTGTGTTCTCAACACTTTGAGTACAAAAGCTGTTCTCAAAAGCTGTGCTACAAAAGCTGTGCAGACACTTTGTCCACAGTTTGTCCACCATTTTAAGTACTAATCATATTTGTTTATATAACTATATGTTACAAAGTCACTTGGATATTGCAAATATCCAATAAGAAATTTTAAAAAAATCCCAGAATTGTATTGCTGTTTTATTTTTCCTGCAATATTAAGGAATCATTCAATTTTACTTGTATTAATATGGGGGGGGGGGGACTCACAATTTTGCTTAACGACACTAAACACAACAGAAACAATGACAGCAGAAGTGGTTCTAACAGTTACTGCCAAACTGCAATTTCCAGTTGCAATATTGGCTGGGAATTATGAACATCGTAGTCTAAAAACATTTATGTACATATGTATATCATAGTGCCCACAATCACATGATCATAATTTAGGTACTTGCAACTGGCATGTATTTACAATAGTTGCAGTGTTCCAGGTTCACTGATCACAATTTGCAACCTTCCTGGACAGCTAACAAGCAAAGTTAATGGGGGAAGCTGGATTTACTTAGTGACAACTGTGGTGATTCACTAAATGACTGTCATAAAATTAGGCATGGTTGTGGTCATGATGACTCAACAACTGCGTCGCTTAGTGATGACGTTCCCACCTCAATTGTGGACATAATTTGAGAATTACCTGTAATAAGTTTAAGCAACCTGTGAGTTTTAGTAGGAAGTAACCAAATCAGAAAGACACATACTGTAATGGGACCTACATATAAAAATGCTTAGTTTTAGGAGAAAATGTTTTTGAAAAAAATGCATGAATAATTTTCATAGAATGTTTCATTTTTTCCTAACTGAACTAAGGATAGTTAAACCTCTGAAAAGATTTATCTATCCTTACTTGAAAAGCTCAAGAAACTGTTAAAAATAAAAATAAGTTATTTTTTTTTGAAAAAAATACTACATATTTACTGGCCTGATAAATGTGCACTCAGTGTGTTGCTCCTTAAATTGATTTTTGGAAGCTTGCAACACTGGGAAACCTACCTTAAATCAAAACTATTTGTTTTAATCCTAATATAGGAATATATTAAAAATACTTTTTACAGTTTTTTTAACCAACTTTTTAAAAGTCAAAGGAAGGGGGAGAAAACTACTGTAGAGTTTTTAAAATTTCAGAAAACTCTTTTAGTAATGCTTTTTCCCATTAGATTTGAATGCACACATATAAAATAAATAAATAAATAATTCTTTCAAATGTTAGACAGGTTGTAAAAAAGGGGATAAATTTTTCATTTGTAATGGTCATGTGGTAAATCTATATCCTTTTGGCATAAAATATTTGGAGATAAGTAACATCAACAAAGAATTAAATGCTTCCCATAGCTGGGCTTACTACATTTATTTACAGGATCAAATCTCAAGCTTAAAAATAAAGAACACATCTATTTAATTTTACTAGCCAAAATAATTACACAACACTGAAAACATTAAATAACATGTTAAGAGTTCTGGATTAACAAAATCTCTTCAAATGCCCCATCAGAAAAATGAAGTTAAAATAAAGGAGGAACCTCAACAAATCAAATTTGGTTGATTTATTATTTTCCTCAAAATTTTATGATTTATTATTTTCCTCAAAAGCAATAATCAGAATTATCATCAGAATTTCCAGCATCAAATGAAAAATTACAAGAAATCAAGAACAAAAAAGAAATGTTTTTTCACCTCCCTTTCCATTTATTTCAAAATTGCTAACCTAAATATTTGTACTGAACATTTCATTTATTGCTAATGTTTGCTTAATTTGTTGTTTTTCATGTCTCATAATCTTATCTAGAAACTATATTCCAAATATCTTAATTTTTCTTGCTCTGTGCTATGTATAAGGGAGGCATTCCTGCTAACATTTAGCAATATGTCTATTATAGACATATATTGTCAATTTTGCATCATTGGCAGTTTCTCTTTCCCACTATTATACTAAATATGTCCTGGAAGATATTAGTATTCATCTTAATAAACTGTGGTATTTGACTTACATTTTCTGGACTTATACCTAACAGAAATATTTGCAGCTTCACTTCGCTATTTATTTTGTTCAGTTGTACTTTTAATTATCTTAATTTAGAACCAAATAAATCCATTTTAAGATACAACAAAAGCCAGGTGGTTCTTCAAGTGGCAAATAAAAACACTGTCAATTAACGATGCCTTCAGTATCTATACAAGTCAGAATTCTCTTATTTAGAGTTAATGTACAATCATCCTTACCTTCATTTGGAGAAGTTTTCAATCTTGTACAGATTCCATATACATCTCCATAGCATTCTTGTATTTTATGCAAAGCATCAGCAGCTCGCAGTTCCATAAGTGTACGAAGCTCTTCAAGTGTAATACCAAAATCTCCATGATTAGAATCTTTTATGGTGTATTTTACACCACCATATGCCACTGAGTTGTTGGCCATGTCTCCCATGGTGTATAGTTTTCAAAAGTAAAAAGTTTCCAACAAGAAACAATTTTGTAATTTGAGTATATCCAAAAGAAAAATAAATCCTTTGTATGTAAAAACCATCAAATATGCAGATACAAATCAACTCGAAATAGCCATAAGACACCTTGTCCAGGAGTGTTATCTTGAGTGTATTCCCATTGTCTGTCCCTTCATTTCACTTCTACCGAAACGTAAATGCTATCTGCAAATAAAAGAGAGTTCGCGGCAATAAGATGCAATATTTTCACATAAGCAATCCATTCACTAACAGTAAACTGTATTGTTATACTTGTGATTCATAATGCCTGTTTGCTATTATAGATGATATGCAAATATGATTGTGCTTGTCTTTCCCACATTCTTCTGTAAGTAGCTCTTTATATTTTTCAATGTTAATATCATACTACCTAGTCTAATTTTTTCCTCTCCCCTTTATATCAGATATTTCTCGCCTCTATCATTTCTCAACTACACTGTGGTCCTTGTCTTAATTTGTCCTATCTTTTTTTATATCTCCTTTTTTCTATCATTTGCTTCTAATGCCTTTTCTACAGCATTGAACCCATACTACAGTATTTTTAAACTTTAATTCATTGCTGTCTAATTGCCTTTCCTTTCAGTTTAAAGTGACTTTAGTGAGCTTCCATTAATTAATTTAATTCCCTTCAACCTAACTTTTGCATTTCATAATTTTTGCATTTCCTTTCAAAAATGACTGACCTTAACTTAACAATTCAAAATTAGAACTAAGATCTAAGTGGTCCTTAAGTTACAAACATTTGTTCATTGATAATTCAAAGTCATGACAGATGTTGAAGGTACTGTTGTAAGTCTCCAAATTTACACCCTTTCCAGCCACCCCAGTCATAGGATTGTAATCCGGGCAGTTAACAACTCATTCGCAGTTAGCCTTGATTGCAAAATGCTCTGTGATCATACAATTATGATTTGCAATCTTCCCTGTGATCATATGAATATCATTTGAAATTTTACTGGCAGTTTTCCCAGAAAGACAATGGGGAAGAAGCACACAGGGAAGGCCGCAAGCACTGTAGTGTGCCAAGCGGATTCTGCCTAGTCTTCGGGGACTGGCTTAAAAAGTTGCATAGCAGAATCCAAGCAGGATTTTTAGCCTCAGAGCAGAACAAGGGATGAAAATTCTTCCTGCTGAAATCCAAGCAGGACAGCACAGGCCATGTACAAGGTGAGAGGTGCTGCAAACAAGTCTTTCCGGGGCTGAAAATTCTGCTAAAATCATTTGCTTCATGACCCACAAGATCATTTAATGACCTCAACTGGGTGTGCTAGGATTGCTGTCGTTGGGTAAAACTATGACATCTGGCTTACCTACAGATTCACTCAATGACCAAAATTAATGTCCCAATTGTAACTGTAAGTTGTGAACTACAGTCTGGCCAAGAAGCACCTGATCTTATAAATAGCTTAGAAATTTTATACAAAAAGAAAACAAGAAAATCACTTTTATACACAAAAAGTTAAAAATGAGTAACAATTTTACAGCAGTTGATCAATTGCTTGATTTGAGAAATATGAAAACCTAGGAACACCTTAAGTAGGATATAACCGTATAAAATCTAAGATTGAAAGATATTAAATATCACATTATTATCCTCTGTGCAAAACAATTTGAAATCTCAGCAGCCAGTTCTTTAGCTGGTGTGGGCTTCAAATGGATCACATTCTTCCCAAGAACCTATAATGTTATAATGTGTAGATACACCATTCCAAGGAATGTGGCCTTTTGCAATTGACAGATGGAAATTTTGTCAAATGATGATGATGATTTATTCCAAGTTACCTTCCTAAGTATGTTTTTGATTGATTCATTACAGCTTTTGATGAATATAACTAATATTTATAAAAAACAATTTAAGAAGATCCAATAAAGTTTTAAACTAAATGCATATTTGTAATTTTATGATAAGTAATTCAGAATCAAACATAATTCTTGTAAATATTCTTACCAAATAGATTTCTAATGTTAAACATCATTATACTTGCTATTTGAATATGTATCCATGACACACTCTGACACAGAGAGGTAAATATGCATTATAAATTGTTTCAATTACACAAATGTGCAACAAAATAAAGTGTAGAAGAGCTGCTCATGCTTGCGAAATTTTCCAAATGTGCAAGCAAATCTGCACCTGTGAAAATCACCAGCTTACAAACCCATTTCCTAGTTAATGATTATGCTAGAAAAAAAAACATTTTTTGTGGCAGAGGGAGGGAAATTCAACAAGAGCTGCAAACTCCAAGTGGCAATTTAGATCAAGGTAACTTACATCAGGTATTTAAATAAGCCATAAGATAGCTGCATAAATTAAGTTTCCCACTGATACTTACTGCCTAAGCATGCTTCCTTATCTAATAATTAACTTGTGTTAATTTACAACAACAGAATTTATTTATATAACATCATTTTTAAAAACACTTAAATAGGTATAAATTCAAGTTTAGTTTGTGGCTTACTCTTTTATTTGAACCTTAAAGAACTAATCTTTTTTTTCTTCCATTTATGTTCCTAACATACCTTTTAATTTAAATGGCTGAAAGATTGGCCTGTCTGCCTCAAATTCACATGAAGCACAATAATTCCCCAGAAAGTGGAATAAAAGTATAAATATGATCAGCTACATAATAATTGGAATAATAATGCTGATATTTCTACTGCATTTCATGAAATGTTCCTTTCTTCCCCAATTTCTTTTCTTATCTTTAATTCTATACTTAGCTAATTTCCATATTTTTGCAATATTTTCATTTAATTCTTATTAAGATAATTAAGATAATTATTATTAATAACTTTATCCTCTGCTTGTTAGTTATTACTAATTTCAAATATAATGTTAAGCCTTCAGGTGATTGCTTGATTTTAACTTAACCATGTTATATGAATCTAATCACTCTGGTCTCTATAAATCATAGCTTATGAATACATACGAATACATCCAGCCTCACTAGAGTTCATCAGCAATAAGTTCACAGTCCTCAAATCTTTAAATAGTTCCTCTGAGAATCTCTACAAGCACATTGGCTTTTCCTAAAGACGGCAGCTTTATATTTTCTATTATGACCTGTGCCTCTTGCTTCAGTCTTGCACTGTTTCCTACTCTGTTTCCTTGATGGACAGAAAACAGCTGAAGTTTTACATCTATTGGAAAGCTTTCCAGAGTATGCCATGAACTGTATGTCTGTCAAAAATCAAGTGATTAAGCAAAGCATAATTCCAAAAAGAATGTTAAGGAATAGGTATTGGCTTAACTGAATGCAGTTTCTCAGCATGTCTTAGGATAATCCACACATATGGATTGAATATGCCTTTCTGCCCAGAGACTGAGTCATCAATCTTTGCCACGCCTCTTCCTGTCAGGGCAGGAAGCCCCCTAACCCCAGTTGTGCAACACGGTGGGCAGGGTTGCAAACTGCCTGCATAGCATACTAGGAGAGAAATCTTTGTCGAGTTGTTTGTAGAAAGTCCAGGATCTGTGGCACTCAGGCCGCAGTTGGGTCCGTACCCTTCTTGGTGAATCATATACGACGTTACCAGGTAACATCGTATATTCTGTTTGTGGAAGGCCTCCTGGAGGCTTATATTGTTTTGATGACCTTTCTAGAAAAGTTATCCCTCCTCAGGATCTTCCTCTCAAGTGCCAGGCAGTCAATTGGAGCCACTGAGGCTCAGGTGTTCCAAGTCCCACTGGCTGAGAGATATCCTGTCCTGAGGAATCTTCCAAGAGCAGGACACTGACAGGTTATTAGATCCACATACCTCAACTATCTGGGTCAGTGGGGAGTGATGAGATGATTTCTGCCTGTTCTTGAAGTACTTTCCTTATCACCTCCGGCATGAGGAGAAGAGGAGGGAAGGGTAAAGGAGACCCTTGGGCCAGCGGCTCGAAGGGCATTTACCTTTTCTGCGCCCAGCGACGGGAATCTTGAGTAGAATCTGGGAAGTTGAGTGTTTGTTGGAGTGGCAAAGAGGTCGAGGAATGGCCTCCCAAATCTCTGAATATGTCCTGGAACAGATCTGGATGGAGACGTCACTTGGAGTTGTCCACCCTGGTCCTGCTTAGGTAATCTACCTGGACATTTGCTATCCTTGATATGTGCTGTGCCTTGATTGACAACAGATGAGCTCCACCCAGATTCCCAGCTGCTATGTTTCGGACATGAGGGATCTAGAGTAGTTCCCTCCCTGGCGATTGACGTATGCTTTGGCCGCCACATTGTCCATTAGGATCAGCATGTGTTGGCCAGCTAAGTGAATGGCTCTCAGTTCTAACCAGTTTATGTTGTGTTGAAGGTCTGCTATAGACCACTGACCTTGCGCGAGCTGGGACTGTAGATGGGGCCCCCCATCCCAATAGGCTCACATCTGAAATGACTGTAATGCGATTGGTTTCCTTGAATAGGGACCCCTTGGTGATTGCTGGGGATACCCACCACCTGAGGGAACTGACATTGGAGGTGCTGGTGCCTGCTCTCTGAAACGGTAGGAGGAACCATTGGAGAGGCCTGGCATGCAATCGGGCCCATGGTACTATGGCTATGCATGAGATAAATTTCCCCAGAAGCTGGGAAAGCACCGCCAGGGGAGCTGCTCACTCCACTGTGACCTGGGTGATCAAGGACCTGATGCTGTCCTGACATTCCTGGGACAAATATATCTCGCATAGATTTGGGTCTATCACCGCGCTCACATGAAGGAGGCAGATGGAGGATTTTGGAAATTGATTGAAAATTCGTGGTCCTGTAGGACCTTGATTGTGTAAGTCAGGTCTGATTTGGCTTGTTGGCTGGAACTGGACTGGATAAGGATGGCATCCAGATAGCACTGGACTTACGCCGGGATTGTTTGGAGGTGCGCGTCCAGTGTTGCCAGCACTTTTGTGAAGGCCGATGACAGTCCTAATGGCAGGGCCTTGTATTGATAATTGCATAATAGAATCCGAGAAACCTCCATTGGGAGGAATAGATGGGAATGTGGAGATAAGGCGTGGTAGTTGGGTCAAGAATCTAAAAAAATGAAAGTGGGAAAATTGTCCATCCAACTTGCTATTGTGTGAATTTATAAAAAATCAATCCATCTTTAAAGTTGATGGTTTTTAGGGATCATTGATATATGAAGACAGAAAAGTAGCAATTAGACTATGCATACTTTTCTAAAAGACACATATACTTTTCAAGAATATGTATGATTAGGACTTCAAAGAACTCTGCTACTAAAAATTCTAAAATACAGATATTACCAAAATTGTATCTGAACAAAATCCTATGAGTTTGGTTTATAAAAGAAAATCTAATACTTTTAGATGAAGACCAAACAAAATATGGATATTTATTAAAAGAAATTAAAATATTTTTAAAAATTAATTTAGGCAAAATATTAGAATGTTTTGTAATGCAAAAGTTCTTTTTTACAATATAATAGTGACCTTAAAAAGAAGACAACGGCTATGGAAAGAATTTCAGAGAAGATAAATATTTCTCAACAAATTAAGCTTTTAAAAAGACAATTATCTATGTTAACAATAAGAGAAAGGGCAATAAAAATAAATTATGTAAAGTAAAAAAAAAATCTGATTTGCAAAATTATTTGCAAATGAACTAAGGAAGTAGCTAGCATACAAAGTATGAAAAAATGATACTGAGTTACAAGTGGAAAACAGAGTATTGATAAACAATTTCATCATACAAAATGCATTTTAATAATATTCCAATCCGTGTAAATAAAACAACATTTCTCTAGAGCAGGGGTCTACAACCTTAAACACCCAAAGAGCCACTTGGGCCCGTTTCCCACAGAAAACAAAACAATGGGAGCCACAAACCCTGGGTGGGCTCGGCCAACTCAACCTCACTCACTCCCACCCAGTCACATGACCCCCCAGTCATGCTTACCCAGGTTTTGTGGTTCCTTTTCTATGGGAAATAGGTCTCTCTCTCTGTCTTTCCCCCCCTCCCTCCTTCTCATCTCTTCCTCCGTCTCTATCATCTTTCTTTCTCTCTCATTTTCTCTATCTCCCTCCCCACTCGTCTTTCTCTTTTTTTCTTCTTTCTTTTTCTATCTCCCTCTCTATCTCCCTCTCTATCTCCTTCTCATCCCTCTCTATTTCTTTCTTTCCCTCTCACTCTCATCTTTCTTTTTCCCCTCCCTCTCTCTCCCATCTTTCTTTTTCTATCTGCCTCCTCCTCCCTCTCTCATATCTCTTTCTCTCATTTCTCTTTTTCTATCTCCCTCTCTATTTCCCTCATTCCACTCTCTACCTCAACTGTGTGTGTATGTGTATCTGTCTGTCTCTCTTACTTTCTTTCTCTCCCTCACTCTCTCCCTCCCCTACTCCCTTCCACTCTCCACCTCCACTTCCCAACCCACACATCCAAGGTATAACCGTAAGGAAATTTGACCACGTTCTCTCTATCTCTGGAATAATACAAAAATAAATCTTGCGTTGCAAAAGGAGTGACTATCAGGCTGTAGATCACTACACACATTTCAGAGAAGCATCATATCAAGCAGCAGCACACTCACACATGCATCCAGCAACTCAGTTCAAAGTGGCTGGAAAATATAGTCTCTGGGTGCCCCCGAAGATGCTTGGTAGGCAACGTATGGGGAAGAACCTCCCCCCCCCCAATCACCAAGGCAGTGTTTGCTGAATCCTTGCAAAACTGGGCACGAGAGAGGAGAGCAGACAGAGCCAAATCGCGCTGAATCTGTCTCCCTCACTCTGTCTCTCTCTTGCTGCCTGAATTGCTGGAAATGGCAAGCAGCTACTTCCAGCTTTGTTGGTGCTGGACACATGACTTCCTCTCCGCCAAGAGAAAGTGGGAGGGAGAGAGGAGGAGAGAGGGAGAAAGAGAGGAAAGTGGAAACTTCCAAGTATCCAAATGCAAAGGGAAGCAATGCTAAGGAATTTTAAATGTTTATGGGTATGGTTTGAAATGCAGGCAAAAGGACATGCCAGGGGGTGAGTGGAGCAGGTCGCATTGTGTTGTAATGGACTCCAGGAGGAGGGGATCCAGGATTCCCCCATTGTGAAGCGCGCTTTTGCTGTGCTGTGCAAAGGGGGGGTTGGGTCTCCCTCCCACCCCATGCCAAAGAAAAACCAGCTGGGCTTATCCTTCCCTCCTACTCTTCTCCCCACTCAACCCTATTTCGGGACAAAGGAGCGCGTGCTGGAAATGCGAGTTTGAGGTGATATCGGAACGCGTCTTCTGACCTTCGCCCGCAACTCTCCATGCTCCTCCAGGACCAGCTTGTTGTGGTGGGGGAGCAGCCCTGACACTTCTGATGCCCCCTTCACAGCCCCAGCCATCACTGCTTGGGGAAGGAACAGGAAAAGAAAGTGAGCAGAAACATAGCTCTCGCTGGAGTGAAAGAGATGAGATTGGGAAAGGCAAAGGCAACAGAAAGCAACGCATTTCAAAGGCGGAAGCTCACATCTGGAGGGGCCGAACAGCATCCCACTGCAAAAGCTGGCCCACACCTTTCCGCCATCCAACTTGCCAGTGGGGGTGCTTCTGCTGGGCTGTTATGCTTGGCGCTCGGTGTGGGGAGGTGAGCGCTTTCCCACGCCACCAACCTTCTTTCTCTTGGGCCCACAGACAAGGAAGGAGGAAGGCCAGACTTAGGGTATGACACCAACCCCGCAAGATCCACCCCCGCCAACAGCAAATGTACTGCGACGAAGACAGAATGCTGTTGCCACACAAAGGCAAGTGCTTCGTTCCTGCACTAAGGCTCCAGCCATGCCACAGCCGCGACAGAGCAATGGCTCTTTAATCCTTCTTCTGTGACAAGGTGACAGGGAGCCACAGCAGAGGGCCGAAAGAGCCACATGCAGCTCCAAAGCCGCAGGTTGCCGACCCCTGCTCTAGAGAAAATAGATAAATATCTAAGGAAACAAACTTTACCAAGGATTATAGAGAGATAGAGATTATGAATGGACCTTTAACAATAAGGAAATTTTTAAAGTTATAAAAAAAATTAATCTAGGAGAAATTCCTGGACCAGATGGGTTATAAATGAAGATGAACTTTTACAAAACATGATAAACCTATCCCACAGGGATGAACAATAACAGAAAATTGGAAAGACACCAATTCAGCATTAATACCTAAAGGGGGACAAGATTTGACTTTAACGTCAACCTGTAGGCCAGCATAATTATTGAATAATGATAACAGATTCTGTACAATGATTCTAGTCAATAATCTGAAAATATTTTCACAATATTTTATTCATATGAATATCAAAGTGTTTTTTAACCTAAAAAACTATTAAAGGACAATGTAATGTTCAACATTTTGGAATAACTAAAGCAACATAATGAAAAGCAAGCTGCAATGAAATGATTTTCTTAAACTCAGAAGAGAAGGCTTTTGACAATTTGAAATGGGCTTTCTTGTTCAAGGTTGTAGAAAATAATAATTTTGGAGAGAATTTTATAAAATGGTTAAGATTGAACTATAATTTACAGAAAACACAAATAACTGTTAACAAAGATCTAACAAAAATCTGTGAGATAAAAAAAGAAACAAGATTGGGATATCCACTGTCTCCTCTCTTGTTGATTTTGATTCTTGAAATACTAATAAATACTTCAAAATAAAACAATGGTAAAGACAATATTATTGAAATAAAACAAGATTAGAGGATTGTGGGAGTAAAGTTTAAAAAAGAAACTTGTAAGTTAAGGGTTTTTGCAAATTATTTGTGGTTGGTTTTGGAAGATACTTTAAAGGGAATCAAAATATTTAAATATTAAAAGTAGGCAATTTAGAATTTGGTATTAGGTTTTAAGATTAATAAATAAAAATATAAAAATAGATCATACAGAAATAGATCAAACACAATTGATGAATAAGATTAAAAAGATAAAACATTCTGGGTATCTATGTGACAAACATTAATTGTAAATATTTAATTTTAAAATTAAAACAGCTATGTAAAGATATGGAATAAATTTTTAAAAACTTGTTAAGAAAGGAGAAATTCCAACTGCATTGCTGAGCTGAATTTATGTGATAAAAATTAATGTCTTGCCTAGAATGATGTATTTGTTTTAAACAATACCTGTTTTGATAAAGGATGTATCATTTAAACAGTGGCAGAGGGATATAGTTGCCAATGATTCTTCTATTTACAATTATTAGAAAGATTTAAAATAGACAAAAGAATGTGCAGTTTAAAATATGCGGAAAGAACTATTTCCACACTTCATTTCATAGTTTAAACTTTGATAAAGGCTGACCTTCAACTGTATGTTTCCTGTATCTCTCTACAGATCATAAATATTTAGAATGATAATTGGTTTTTGCCCTGTTCATTTTTATATCTGTGCTCAAGAGAAATTTTCTAAATAATCCTCAGTACACATAATGTATGTTAAATGTGATTGGCAGGCATTTGGCAAGCTAAGCATAATTTTCAAGAACAACTTCCCCCTTTGCCCGAAAAGTTTTCAATCAGTGTGTGCTACCTGCTCTAACATATGCCAGTGAACATGGACACTAACCTCAAAATCTATACAAAAGCTACAAGTGAAATGTAAATGGGCTGGTCACATACCAAGAACTGGGCTGGTCACATAATAAGAATTCATAGCAAGAAAAATTGAAGGCAGGTGGATCAACACAGTCATAGAATAGATCCCACTTGATAAAAAGCATTCATGAAAGAGACTTAAAACAAGATGGATCAATAACAACAGCAAATATTACAGGCCCAGTTGGGAAAAGAAAGCTCAGGATCATATTGGTTGGAAACATGCAGAAGAGGCCTTCAAAAAAATATTAGTCACATAGTTCCATGTGGAAGAGCCAGAAAAAAATATTAATCACATAATTAGTGACTTTTTGAACTTGGTCACTACATTAATGAAATAGTCCTCCAGGAGATAGGTATTTGCAAGATGCAAGTGACAGATAAATTATTTATACTGACCTAGTTAAAGATGATTGGCTAGAATGATCTTTGATCTGCTCCAAACCCATTTAATTTCCAGTTCACACTTCAAATAACAGCTGAGTAGTGGTGACACCAAGATAGTGGCAGGAGAAAGAGGAAGCAGAACTGCTCATCCTCAGTGGTAACTCAAAAGATCAAACAGCATGACAGGGAAGGTCATATCCTCAAGACAGAATTCAGAAAGGGTGGGAATCTGAGCCCAAGAAAGTCCCTGCTAATAATTCTAATAATTCTGGCTCCCAAACCTGTAACTCAGATCACCTCCCAGTTTTTTCTTCAGTGACTAACTCATGGAAGTTATTAACTGTATATTAACTAGTTTTAATCAATATCCTATATTTGTCATCTGGTCTCAATGCTTAACATAGCTATTTGCAGAATTATATAGAAGACTGAACAACATCATGGAGGAAACACCTTAAAGTAAACATTTTAAACTGAGTGAAAGAATATAGGATAGTGTCAGATGCTATTCACTCTAAATAGTTGCCAAATGAGGCTTTGTGTAATCCTGAAAGATAGGATCAACGTTACCTGGAAATAAGCCCAGAGGAGACCACTGAACTGATATGGCCTACATAGTTGTCAATTCAAAACAGGCAACCTCAGAAATTTAATTGTAAACTGCCCTGAGTTATTGATTGAGACAGGTGGTTATAGAAATTAAATTCATATATACCTGCATATATATTAGAATTCTATCTTATTTATATAAGCTATAATGTGGAATCTAGTAAGCTTTACAACATTTTCCTTTCCCTCCTAGAATAAAGAGTTCAAGCAGGGTTACTTATGTTATTCAAAATCATCTGTGTATTCCTCTATAACAGCTAATTTTTATTGGCAAGTTGACAAATATATCTGAATAAAATTTTAAGACACTGAATTTCACATATGTTAATACAAAATATAAATCTCCCCTCATACTACACTTGGCAAAAGAAAGCAATTTAATAATTCATCTTATCTCTAGATCTTGACACTTTAATTTTTTAAATATAAGCTCTTAGCAGCAAAGTTATGGCAATTTTAGGACCAATTAATTGAATTATAATATATCCTGATACGATTTCTGTTATATGATATCTAAATATTTATAAGTGTTTATAATGTCCGCTTACATTACTAAAATGTACCTTAGACAATCTTCCAGCCCTTCAAACCAGGTTTTATTCATGGCAAACAAGGAAGCAAGAATTGTTGCTTCACCTCAGTTCTATCAGAAATGATATGAACTAAATACTGTATAACAAACAGTTTTAGCAATAGCACTTACTTATTTATCGCTCCCAGTGCTTTTACAGTCCTCTCTAAGCAGTTTACAGAGTCAGCGTATTGTCCCCAACAATTTGGGTCCTCATTTTACCGACCTTGGAAGGATGGAAGGCTGATCAACCTTGAGCCTGAGATTCGATCCGCCAAATTGCAGGCAGTCAGCAATCAGCAGAAATAGTTTGCAGTGCTGCATTCCAACCATTGCACCACCATGGCTCTTTTTGTTTGTTTTGTTTATTTTTAAATAGAAGAGCAATAATATATTTTATGGCAACATAAAATAATATATACAACCTAAAATAACTTGCATTTACAAAAAAACTAGAAGATAGTATGATTCTTCTAAAAATGACTTGAGTATATGCAAGAAATTATAGGCCAGTCAGCTTAAAGTTTGATTGGTAGAAACAGTGAATGAATGAATGAATGAATGAATGAATGAATGAATGAATGAATGAATGAATGAATGAATGAATGAAAGAAAACATAATGAGCAGATAGAGGAACAAGATCTGAAGGGAAATCAGTATGAATAAATCTTGCTTTACTAACATTTTTATTTTTTAGAGTATCAACAAGCACATATATAAAGGTAATTCTATTGATGCTTATATTTTCATAAGAAGTCTTTGATAAAGTTCCTCATCATAGATCAAGTTATCTTAGTAGTAATGGGATAAGAAGCCTAAATTGGTAATTGATTAAAAAACCCAGAAAATTAGAGTTAAGAAGGAAGTGGAGTCCCTCAAAAATCTATTAGTTTGCTTATATATGATCTTAACATGAAGTGGGAGCAGTAAGCTGGCCAAATTTGTGGATACTGAACTATTCAGTGTCATAAAAACCAAATGATTGTGAAAAGCTCCAGGACAATATGTTTAAAACTGATGGTCAATCTAATGGCATACAATGCGAATATGTTTAGAGAATGCATACTAGCAGAAAAATGAAAAAACAAAAACAACTTTTAACTTGGTATGTACACTAATGGGGTTTCGGCTACCTGGAAATTAACCAGGAAAGAGATGTCCCAGTCACAGTAAATGTTCAATTAACCACCACCTCAACATGGAGCAGCTGTGGAAAAAGTATATTCCATGCTAGGAATCATTAGGAAAGGGGGAAAAAGGGGAAAAAAAATCGAACACTGATAAATTCCTTATTTATGGCACAACTATTGGAATACCATATACAATTTTAATTTTAGTTTATACCATATACAACTTAATTTTCATGCTTTCCTGTGAACTATCTTGTGACATTGGGTTATTGCTCAAGACAACATAGTAAGCACTGAGTCCGTAGAAAAATGCTAATAAAATAATTTACCACAAAATATACTAAACTTTTATGTTATTTTAACTACAGACTTCTAGATGAAGATAATCTTACATAACAAGCTTGATCTCATAAGAATGCCACAGATATGCTATACTGTTTGACCAGGAATCTAAAATATATACAGTAGTTGGTAGAACACAATGAAATCCCATTTCCCTTTATGCTTAAAGAACAGCTACAAAGAAATACTGATTCACATGTGTTAATGGGACCCTTCTTCCATTACATTCTTATATGAGCCTGTCATCAACAGAATGATTTCCTCTTACATACTTATCTCATCATTAAAATTAAAGTGATGACAAGCATTTAGAAGATGATTTTTCATTTGCAGATATCAAAGAACTTTTGTGCATGTGTTACACTATAAATCCTACACTCAGATTTTTATACAGTTCAAACTATTAAATTTATCTCTGCTTCATGAAACAAATTCTATGAGTATTCTCTGAAGCTTCCAAAATTAACATGCTTAAACTGAGATCAATACATCAATTTATATTAAATATAAAGGTACATTACATATGGGTGGCCAATTTTCATCTCAATTTAAATGGAGTTTGGTCCATTGTTTGATTACTTATCCCCTCACAGTTCTAAAACTGAAATGAAAGCCAAGAATCATTTGTTAGATAGATAAGTCAGAAAGCTACCCCTCCCAACAGTCAGGTACAATAAATGTGGTGTTGGATGTTGTTGTCTAAATGGTGACAAGGTCAATTCTTCCTTGTAGTGCTACTAGAAACTTCCCACAAGGATCGTATCAAAATGAACAGGACCAACTAACATCAGGTTTCAGTGGCAAACCAGTTGATAAAATTTGAATAATGCTAGGGCATTCCCTGGAAGCAATTTGTGTTGGCATTGCCTAATCATCACAACAAATGGGCAACAGCTATCAGTTCAAGGATAGAGCTGACTAAAGAAGCTAGTTCAAACATCATGATTTATTATTGCTACATCGACTATCAGGATGGTCTGCTGACTGTAGGTAGCAGTGAGCTTGCAGAAATACTAAGGTGACACAAGGTAAATATTAATTGTGTGCATATAAGATACGTGTTGGAAAGACCAAGAATGACATCAGTGAAAGATACAAAACAATCTACCATAGCATGTCCAACAAAAAAGTATGGCTATTATAGATGCACTGATCTGCACAACTTTGTTACTAATTTCCATTGATATTTTGATCACCTTATGTTAACTGTCATTGATGCTGCTCTCCGTCAATAACATGTTTTCTTGGACTTCACCCCTCAAATTGGATGTGATGAAGAAAAAGAACAGTTTTGGATGAGACTACAAGATTGTATAGCTACATGTTTAGCAAGAAGCTTTGCTGCTTCTCTGCAGTTACCTAAACGGACACATTGAAATGTGCAAGAAGGCTACAAATCTCATGACAGCATTATGATGGACAGCAAATCCTGGACCTTTCCAAAGTAAATTACCTTATCATCACCAATATTTTTTTTTCAAAAAATACATCAGCCACTTGCTACCTCTAACAGTGGCAACCACAATAGCCAGATTAGTTCTGTCCTGTCTAATGAGACTTCCCCACTATCGTGCAGCAGAAAATACAGGAAAAGTTGGTTTAGAAAGAACTGATATTTGCAGAAGACAAAACAAAAATTGGCATCTGTGCCTGTCACTGCAAGAAAAGTGGCAAAGAAAGCTGTTGCAAAGACCAAAGTCAATCGCTACTAGGACTTATTTGAACAACTGGACATAAATGAACATGAGAAAAACATCTATCAACTTGTGAACATGTACACTAAGGCAGTAAAAGCATTGAACATGTGTGCTGAGAAAAAAGTGGACAGCAACTTCAGGAAATCCTGAAATACTGGCAACAGCACTTTGGCAAAAATATTTAATGTCAAATTTCCATACTTGCCAATTCTTGATGGTTTAGCTAAACTCTGCTCTAGTCCTGCACATTATACCTGAAGAGGTTATCAAAGCTATCAGAAGCATGAAGAATTCAAAAGCAACTGACCTGGACAATCTACCAGCAGACATCCAGAAGTTAAAAGAACTTTGAGGCATATCAGTTGAACGTCAAGAAAACTCTTCAACTCTCTGGCCACATGCCTCCTAACTGGGCCACAAGAACCATAATTCCCTTCTTCAAGAACCAAGCTGACTCAACACATCATTCCCACAACCAACAAATCCTCCCACTGCACAAAATGAAAATTTTGAGTAGATCCCCAATCAACATTTCCATGACATTTTTGAATTTAGTATCAACCAGAGCAGTTTTGTCAAAGGTTTGAGTACCACTGATGCTATTTGTGCAACTTGCATGTTCATGAAAAAGCATGAAGAAATAATTACACATGATTTTCCTCAACCTAGAAAAAGCTTGATTGTGAGCAATATTAGCTGATACAACACACTCTACGTGATCATGGTATACCTGAGCTACTCATAAAAATGATTCAGAAACTTTATGTTAATGTCAGCAGCCAAGCATTATGTGTCACCGGTCTTTCTGACAACTTTCCTGTGAAAGTTGATATGCACTATTGCTATTGCAATAGTAAAAGTTGGTATGCACTATTGCTATTGATTCTATGCCATTGCTGTTGATCTCATTGCTGTGAGATTTGCATCATAGTGCCCTCTGGGCTTTGTTGTACACCGACAATTTCCTGCTTGCAACTACCACCAGGGAAACAAAGATGGAATAACTGTCTTAGCCTATTTGGTTTGTGTCTCAATATCAAGAAGATTAAGTATCTACTGACTAGCTCAGGCTTCTCTACATCCAAGTCAACAGTAAAGATCTAGTGAAAAAGCTATTTCCATTATTTAGAATGCCATTTGCAAATGACAGTGGATGAACAATGTACATGCAACAGCAACGTCGCTGAGGTGGAAGATCACTGAATGCTGTGACAGACACATGACAATCAGAGGTGGGCTGTACATATTGTAACAACCAGTTTGCCTAGTGCAGGACTGAAAATGGTTCACCAACTACCAAAAATCTGTGCATCCTTTGCATGCCATGAAGATCTTCTTGCTTCATTAGGCATTTCCCTTCTTGATAAATATCAACAATATTTTCTGACAGTAGATGTGCATTACACCAATAAAATTCCTTATGTGTCTAATCACACTTGGCCAAATAAAGTGTTCTGTTTTGTTCTATTGTAAAGAAGGAAACTGCAGGAAAAATACCTATAGTATTATGACCACATTCAATGAGCAGCACCCTTCACTATTGCCTGCACCACCTACCACTTTAACATTGATGACAAATGCTTTTGCATAAGACTAAAGAAAAGATGGCAGGGTATAATTAATAGAGCCATGAAAACAATCTATTTGGACTCAACTGCTATATTTGATTGCATGAAATGGCATTTATTGATCAGAAAAATAGATCTAACCTGTGGGAAAACACTAGGAACATGTGAAAAACAAAGCATTGCTGCCTAGATGTTTCTGCGCTACTGTCAAGCAGAAAATTATAACAGCATATGCTTCCCATCTTAGGAAAAGTGAGTGGAAGATTTGAATTTTCTATTTTTTAAATGGCCCTTAAAAGATAACCAACATGCAGAGATTCTTCTGCTTTAGTTACATCCAAATAAAACTTAAAAACTGAAAAGTTGTTTGCTTCATAGTTTAGGTCCGTGATGGCAAACCTATGGCATGTGTGCCACTGGTGGCACGTAGAGCCATTTGTGCAGGCACGCACGCCCTAGCCAAAGTTACTTCACTGTGCATGCGTGTTCCTCCCGGCTGATTTTCGGCCTCCCAGAGGTTTGAGGAAAGCCTTTGGAAGCCGAAAAATGGACCCATTTCATCACTTCCTGTATTCCCGGAAATACTGGAAGTGACAAAATGGGCCCATTTTTCGGCCTCCAAAGGCTGCTTCCTTTAAGCCTCTGGGAGGCCGAAAAAGGCCTCAAATGGGCCAAAAAATCAGCTGGGAGGAACGCGCATGCACAGTGCAGGTGTTCTGACCCAGGCTTCATCCAAATTAAGGAAACACAAACTGAATGTAAAATCAAACCTTTTTTAATGCGACGCTGAGAATTCATTGCATTCTCAGCCAAAACTCATTAGACACAATTTTCTGAAATTAGCTCACACCTTCAGGGTTGTAGAAGGCTGCCAAGAGACAGAAGCTCTCTTAATTAGAATATATACCGAAGGAAGTTCCAGCAAAGACAAACCAGAGTTCGAAAGGCTTCAATGAGGAATCAGAATCTAATGAACTTCTTTGCTTCCTGCAAAGAGCACGTCACCGAGGACTGACTTTTATCCCTGATGGGAGAGGAAATCACCTTTCAGCAGCAGTCACCCCTGCTGCTTCAGCTGCTCTCTCCTTCTAGCAGCCCTGCGCATACGCGCACTCGGAACAGGCTCCCCAGGGTCCTCTGCTTTGTTGCTGCCAGACTCCGAAAGTGGCATCCCACTCTCAGATGGTCCTGGCCCCATCCCTGCATTGGATGCAGGACCCTCGTCCAAATCCTCGCCAGACTTCTTGACTGGTTCCCTTTCATCCTCACTGTCTGATACCTTTGCCGTCTGCACCAGCTACTGGAGAACCACAACAGCAGGTAAAAGGGTGGCACGAGGGGAATCGTGTGTGCATGCACAGGGGGCATGAGGAAGGTGCGAATTGTCTTTTGGGTGCTGGCACGCAAGCGCTCGCACGCAAGCACACATGCAATTTTCGGCACAGGAGCCCAAAAAGGTTAACCATCACTGGTTTAGGTATTTCCAAGGCAGATAATAGTTTTTTTATCAAAGCAGAGCTCTTTTGGAGAATGTTTGGAGATTGGAATACAATCCATGTCTTTTTTAGCTTTTTTCTTTTTTCTTTTTGCATTGCTTTAATGATATTATGTATATAATTCTGGTTAACAACCTGGAGTCCCTATTTATAATAATAATAATAATAAATGTTTATTTATATACCGCTCCTCTCCTGAAGGACTCGGAGCGGTGCACAGCTGTACAGTTAAAACAATAAATATGTGGACAAATAAAACTAAATTAAACCCAAATCCTGGCTGTAAACAATTTAAAAACCTTCTCTAAAACCCTAAAATTTAATAAAAATAAAACACCCCAAAACTAAAATCAGCCCAAGCCGGCCTGGTCAAAGAACCAGGTTTTCAAGGCACGCCTGAAGGTCCCCAGGTCCGTGGCTGTCCGTAACTCTGGGGGCAACCCATTCCAGAGGGCAGTCGCCCCCACAGAGAAGGCCCATATCTCGGGGTCACCAGCCGGCACATAGATGCCGACTGGATCCGCAGGAGACCCTCCCTGTGGGAGTGCACCGGACGGTGGGAGGAAAACGGCAGAATGCAGTCTTGTAAATATCCTGGTCCGATGCCATGGAGCGCTTTAAAAGTTAACACCAAAATTTTAAAGCGCACCCAAGAGGCCACTGGCAACCAATGCAGCTCGCGCAGGAGGGGCGTCACATGCGCGAACCTTGACGCCCCCATAACCACCCGTGCAGCCGCTTTCTGTACCAGTTGAAGCCTCCGGATGCTCCCATTTGGGAGCCCCATGTAGAGGGCGTTGCAATAGTCCAATCGGGAGGCGACCAGGGCATGAGTGACTGTGCGTAAGGCATCCCGATCCAGAAAGGGCCGCATCTGGCGAATCAGGCGAACCTGATGAAGCGCCCCCCTGGAGATGGCCATAATATGATCTTCCAAAGACAGCCGTACATCCAGGAGGACACCCAGATTGTGAGCCCTCTCTGCAGGGGGCAAAATCTCACCCCCAATAGCCAGCGATGGAACTATCTGGCTATATCGGGACGCCGGAAACCACAGCCACTCAGTCTTGGAAGGGTTGAGTCGGAGCCTGTTATGAGGAAAACACACAAATTGAATAAAAAGTTTCTAATAATATATTAATTTCTAGTACTCTTTCATATTATTTTTGGTCACTAAAAATGAAAAAACATAATGTATTCTACCAAACATTCACTAATCATTTTTTACTCAGAGGCTGTTATCAACTGTTTAGCATAACAGGAGCATAAAATGTTTCAATTTTTAAAGATACAGGGTAAAATGTTTGCACTATAGGCTAACTTATTAAAAATAATAATTTCTATATTTCCTTTCCTCCAGGAGGTCAAGTCAGATTATCTAGCACTACTTTCTCCAATTTCCCCTCAAAACAATAATTATGTCAGCAAGCTGAGCTGAGAGTAACTGGCTCAAATCACCTGCTGTTCACAGCTACCTATCTCATTGTATGGAGAAATTATGTAGTCTCAAGCTTTCTCCTGAATATATAGGGCAATTAGGCATTTAAGGAACAAATTAGGCACATTGAACATCAGTATGATCTTGACAGTGTTTCTGAATTTTATTTCCAAATGTTAGACTGCCATAAGCTCTCTCCTGCATATTTATTCAGACTAATCCTAAGTAAGCACATAGCAGGGCTTCTGTAGAGCTCATTTTATTCCTTCTGCATTGCTGGTGGGTAGATTTCATGATACTCCTTACCCTCAAAAAATTGTGGCTTTAGGGAGAACCTGCCCATATCTTCTTGATTTCTTTTCTATGATACAAGACACACTTTACATTCCTCTACTATTTCCAAATTTGAGAGTCATATAAATGACTCTCATTATATTCATTATTTTTATGGTTGTTAACTCTTCATTTACATCTCAGGTTTCAAAATATTTTTTCCAAGTCATACCACTACACAAGGCTTTGGCATATGTGCTGTTCTCTTCTTTTATAACAGGCTTTTTTCTGGGGTGATGGACTTTCTGTAGCAAATATGTGTCCCTCCACCCCACTCCCACTTGTAGTGCTGCTCAAAGACTGTAATAATGATATATAAATTTACCTATTGAGCTTTCATGGATTTTTATTGGATTTTAATCTGAGTTTCATCAGTTTCAGTTCAACATCTTTATTAACAGTGGCTCTCAATTAAAGATCAATATGTGATTTTCTTTCTGTGATTCACATGTATGGATGAATAAATGTAAATGAATTCTGTATGATTATCATAAATTGATCAAAGAATGAGAGTCCTTCCAAAGTTTGTTATGTCTAGGAAGTAAAGTTTTATATATAGGGATGAAGGTGGAGGACTCAGCACATAATAATATTCTGGGAAATATTCTGGAAGAACACTAGCAAATTGCTGCCAATTTTGTAGTGGGAGTATAAATCTGGATAAGAATACTTGTTTGCCTAGCTCATGGCAAAATTTTGATCATCAGACCATTTATATGAACAAATACTGGTAGTAAAGGCTACAACTTTAGATAAATCTTGTAAGATCAAAAATAAACACCAACAATTAACAGGAGTAAACATCACCCAAATACTACTTTATGATCTGATTAACAAGTATCATGAGTACTCAATGAAGCAAGGTTCAAAATGGTGCTTTGAGGCTGATCACAGGGGAGGTGATTAATGACAGATCAATACTGAATTTCAAATGAAGTATTTTGGTAAATTTTACCAATTGTCCTACTGTCCCTAATGTCTGGAGCAAATATTAAATCTAAGCAGATTTGTATATTATAATTCATTTGTCCAGTTAGCATATTCCAGTTAATAAAATGGATTAAATCTGCATTATTTATTCAAGCATAATCATTGCAAAATTGCCATTTATATAAATTACAAATAAAAAAAGTTAGAAGCAGTCACTTGTTCATTTGCAAGACAAACTGGAAAACATTTCTTAATAGGATAACTGCAACATTCACACATGTCAGCTAAAAATAAACTTATTTTTCTTCACATCCAAATTTATGCAGATTTAATCTGAAAAAATTGCAGTTGAGTAAGATGTCTTTAATCACACATTTGAGATTCTCAAAACTAGCTTATTTGACATTAGGCCATTTCTACATTATTGTATGTGTGTTACCTTAGGAAAAAAGAAAATTCATTATCATATATATCAAGGCAATGGTTTACCACATTAGAAAAAACAAAGCTTATGGAAGCCAATGAAAACGCAGTGCTCACTACCTGAAATAACTTTTAACATCTTTTATTATAGTTCAGTTAAAGCAAATAATATACAAGTCAGAAATCAGGCCATTAAAGAACAGGGTGACTGGACACTGCAAAGCTGACACAGCCAGAGCACAGGACAACTCAATGAAGTAGTGCAAGATTGGAAGATGTGGAGATCTGGCCCATAGAATTGCCAAAAATGAGACATGACTGAATAGATAATATCATCATCATCACAAGTCAGAGAAATGGAAAATATGAAACCACAAGTTTTTTTAAATAATTTAGCACAACTGAGAACACAATTTCCATCATTAAGTGATGTGGTCGTAAAGCATGATCACATTGCTTAGTGATGGCAATCCCTGTGGTCCTGGTTGACATTGTTAACTGAATCCTAGTCATTAGGTAAAGCAACTTCCTGATGACTTACCACAACCACAAAGTTAGTGCGGAAGCCAGCAGGAAGTTTCCAAGTGTACAAGAAGTAAGTTGCTGCTCTCAGATAGGGAGGGAGCAAGAGGATGTACAGGTTTGGTAGGTAAGAGTGCAAGGGAAAGTGTGATGAGGGTTGAGAAAGTTTCATGAAAGGCACATTGTGGATCAAGGAGGTGTGGGTCAAGGAAGGGATACACAAGAACCGCAATAATGATTGGGGAATGTGTGTGAGAGGCACCACAGGGGAGAGGATGGATTGTACATAGAAGTACAGTGTGGTCAGAGAGTATGCATGGGAACAAGCAAATGGTGGATGTGGCATGAGCAAAGGTGCTGGGCAAGGATCACAGGTGATTGAGACCTTCCCTGTCAGCTTCTGCACTGACTGGGGAAGCCAGAAGGGAACTTTAAAAATGGCAAACACATAGTTGTATCATTCTTGGCAACTGGGTGTAAATGTAAATTGATTATCAATCACATGACCATGGGAGTACTGGGACAGCCAGTACTCCCAGGATTGGTTGTAGTAATTTGGAATGCTCACTGACCAAATGCTTATAGGTTAAGGGACTACTTATACAACAAATATACACACATACCAATTATATTATTGTTTTGAGGGGGACATGAACATGATTTTGGCCACAACAGCACTTTGCAATGCACATTAAAAAGTAGTAACAAAAATAATTTCATGCATGATATAGGAAATAATGAAAAAATGAATTCAAAATAGTTGATCTCAGTACTATTCACTAAATCAACCTATACCTTCTATTCTTGCAAATTCATGTTCATATACCAATTCATGTACTCCAGATGTAATAAATATGAAATATAAACTAACAAATAAGATGAAGAATATGAAAATAATAAGTGTACAAAAAATGCAGAGAACAATAATTTACTTCAGTATACTTTGTTGAAGTATACTGAAAAATAGTGCAGTGATATCCAAAGGCTGCCAATCTTTGGCACTGATGATATTCTTTCCAAGTATGAAGCATATATAATCATTCCTTTCAGCTTCTTTTACTAAACATAAAGAACTTCTCAATAATAATATTGAGAAGTGTATTTTTGCAGCATTTGGAGGATATGTAATATTCCATACCAATACGAACACCACTCCCACTTACTGTATTCAAAAGCACTTATATTTGGCAGTAAATCCAAGGCATGAGAGGATAGGTCTTCAGGAATACAGCTCTTGTAGTTAGCATCATGGGCACAATTCTAAAGCAAAGTAAAGTCTTTCAGTTTTTTAACCAGTCAGTAATAATATATACATGTAGTCAGCAATATGGCACAAACTTAAAACTATCCCCTACTGAGATGTCAGAGCTGCCATTGCTTCTGTGTATCCTTTGTTGCTTCAAAAACTATTTTGCAAGCAGCTGCAAGAGGCAAAGAAAGCTTTTCCTGCATAGTTTCTTATCTCATTTTACTTGCTTCTTGATGCACGGTAGCTATGAAGTAAAGAGGCAATGGGTGACCCTGACAAGCAGTAGCTTGTCTCTGCACTCAATTCTTTTCTGACTACAACAGCTGAGGTCCCATATATCTTTTCACTCTTTTGCTCTCTGCCAGCAACTGAAAAAAGCAACGAAAGCTTCCCTCCTCAGTTTCTCCAACTGCTTCCCTTGTTTATCTATTTCTTGCAAAGCAGGAAATAAAAAACAATTGTATTATGTATCAGTCAACTACTTCTCAGCTTTACTTTTTTGGCATTTTCTTTCAACTACTAATGAAATTATGTTTTAAGTTTTAAAATCATAGCAATAGAATTTATTCTAAATAGCAGCATTATGGTTGTTACCTTGCCTTAACTGATAAATAATAGAATTCTTTAAACAAAGGAAAAACGTCATATATTTGTTTCAGAAAAATAAGATGAACCATGAATTTAGAATAGCTAAAAATAATGTCCATTTCTCCTCTGGATGATGTAATTTCATTCTCAAATACAAAGTCATCATAATAATTTACTCATACTCTCATGGAATAAAGAGAATATCTCAGATTCTACAGAATTGCCCTAATCCTAAGTGAAAGTGATTCAACTCACAAAGTATCATTAAGTGGCATGTAGTTTATTCCTAGATGGAAAACCCTTAGCACTTTATCCATTTCTCTGGTTGGCCTTTTTCTAGGACTTCTGTACAAGCACAGAAGCTACTAGTCTTGGGGAAAAGCAGCCAATCTAATGGATTGCCCTATCTTGAAATTTACAAGATAGAGGACATAACTTCAGTCCTTCACTTCAAACCGGCAGCGAGATCCCATTTATTTTGCATAGGCTTAAAGATCCACACTGCTTTTGACTTACATGTCAATATACCATTTTCTGTCCATATACTATTTTTATCAAGAACTATATTTAATGTTTCCTCATTTATCAGATACCTTTTATGCCCGATATATTTATTTTCTTCTTCAGAGT
Source organism: Bungarus multicinctus (assembly GCA_023653725.1). Taxonomy (NCBI): domain Eukaryota; kingdom Metazoa; phylum Chordata; class Lepidosauria; order Squamata; family Elapidae; genus Bungarus; species Bungarus multicinctus. The sequence continues at coordinate 45,023,567 of CM042848.1, forward strand.
TGAGCACTATGATTTTTTAATTTAATTCAGAAGCTTCTAACATTCTCTCCAAACATTCCTAATAAGAGTTTTTACTCTTGTGAACCTTTACGTTTTTAACATGAAACAACGATGGTTTAGTATACTATATGTTTTAATTTTACTTTGTCCCTATTTAGAAAATGTCTAGATAAGGATGAAAACATGTTTACTCTCGTGTAGATATGATTCAACACAAATCAAAACCATCTCTAGTTTCTGTTAGCTATCCTTCAGAATTTAATTGAAAAAATGCCCAATTACTTTCCTGTTTTTAAGAAAAAGTAGCTATATGGTTTTATTTTTGTTTATGACAGATGGTCCTTTGCAGAAGCCCAGTTTGTTCTAAAATAATGTTCTAACACCTACAATATTTAATTCCTTCCTGAATAATTGTAACAATCTTACAATGAAACCTTCAGTGTTATTCATCTAGCTGCTTGTGCACAGAATCGTAGCATTTTTTTAAAAAGCTGACCTCACTTTTGACAAACCTGAATTTGACTTGACTGAGTTCATTTCCCCATATCACTGATAATGTGCATCATTATAACATTATCTACTAATTTTTGTAAGTGATATTTGACATTTTCAATGTTTATACTGAACAGGTAATTAATCAAGTGGCTCAATCCAAAATTCAATATGTTGCCTAAAGATTAATGTTACTGTTCTGCCTCTGACATTGACACAAAATAAGGAACTCCTTCTAAGAAATTATTTTATTTTTCCCATTGTCATCCATTTCTGAAGGCCTTACTTACCAGACCCTTTTCCTCTTCAGGATATCAGTCTCAGATTCAAATGAATCAGCTTGTTCCCTTAGACTCAAAAGCCTACTGAGTCGAACAATGGGTAGAGTGCAGATACTGTCAGTTTTCTAGCTTCATTGTTTATCTGAAAAGCTATCAGAAGAGGGAGAAAGATCAACTTATCTACCAAGGTCACAAAAATGTTTCTCTTAATGCTTAAAGTTCTTCTATTATCTTAGATCTAGGAGTCTCATAAATCAGTTCTGCTTTTTAAAGCCATGAATTTCCCAACCACTGCCACAGCCTATTTGGTTAGAAATGCTTGTTTTAAAAAAATCTTTGGCTGAACTACTAGGTTACACTAGTAGCTAGGTCAGTTAAATCAGCTGAGTCCTTGGAAAGGAGGATTAAAAAGAGGACATGCAGGGAATCCTTAACTTATTTAATGATCATTTGCAGCATTAATGGCCTCGGAAAGAAAGCACTTCCAGCAATTGTAAAATGTTACACCAGCCTCCCCTTGCATAATCACATTTCAGGTGTTTGGTAATTTGTTCATATTTTTTAAAATGTATTGATTTATTAAATTTATATGCTGCCAGACTCACAATCAAGTGAGTCTGGCGGCATATAAATAATTGATTGCCATTTGCAATCTTCTCTCGCATCTTTCCTAAAAAGTCCATGGGGAAGCTGACAGGGAAACTTGCAAGCAAAGGGCATGCTGGATTTGAGGCCCGTTCTCCCAATCCACTGAGGGATTTCCCTTCCCCTCCCTGAAGGAGGGAAAATCCTGTAGGAATTTGGACCTCAAATTTGGCAAAAAAAAAAAAAAGTGAATGCAATCAACTGCTCTCACAACCGGTGGGAGAGGGTCTAGGCCTCCCACAGTGCCTGGGAGGACTGTATCCCTTGCCTAGCATTCCACTTAATGATCACAACTGGGAGAGTCAGTATTGTAGTTGCTTAAAGTCCACTTTGCTCAACGACCAAGATTCTGGGCCAAATTGTGATTGTAAATGCAGGTATAATCACAATATTATAATTCTTACAAGAATACCTGCTTAATATATGTTTATAAAATGCACTTATATTAATCTTTGCTGCTCTGCTTTGAGTGAACACCAGTTTTTTTAATTCACTTTGTAAGTCATGTGCCATGTAGTGCTTCAACTATCTTGGAAAAACAGTTCAACCTCTATGTCTCAATTACACATAAATAACAACAATTATTTAATTCTAAATGAAAACATTTAACATCAGGTATGCTTGAAGCGAAGTTCATTTTATTTTAAGTAAGGATCTACACCTCAATGACATATTTAAATGCTCTTATAAAATGTGGCACATAAGAAAGTTAGAAAGAAACAATGAAGTCTATCATTCTACTCTTTCTTGTTTTTCACATATAACTGGTGTTTCAAAACAAAACATGCATGCATGTCTATATAGGCATGTTCAGGCACTAGGCAATTTGATGCTGCTGTTATTATTACCTAAGCTTAAACTCACGGGGAAACTGGAACTAATTGTACAAGGAAGGGAAACCAAAGGGCCATGTGCACTGAAATTGTCAGCCAGCATCATTAGGGACATTCTAAGCAGCCAATTTGCATCACAATTGACCATTGTAAGAACTATGAAACATTAAGAGCTAATGATTCTTCTTTCTTTGCCATCTCTTTTCCTTTTTGCATCCTGTATAAACTTAAATGCAAGCATTACCTTATTTTTCATTATTTGGTATGCCTACTTCAATTATTGAGGATCTTATATTTCATACTCAAAAACAGGATATAAATATTTTAAATTAATAATCATTAAGGTATCTGAGGACAGCCCGGCTTGGTATAAAGGTTAAAAGCAATGCGCCTAGAAATGTGAAACTAAATTCTAACCAACACAGCCAGATAGGTAACTTTGGACTCGTCCACTTTTCTCTCAGGCCCTAATAAAATAATAGGTGGTGAAAGACCTCCAAAAATTCATCGTGCAAGGAAACTGCAAGGACTTATGTAAGGCAATCATTCAGACATTAAGACTAAATTGAAGGCACACACAAAATAATGCCAAAGCAAGTTATGGCCCAAGGGAATGGTGACATTCAAGACCATTGTTTTTAACTTTTATTTTTAAACCAGGACTACACAGCGCTTTTAAAGTTGTTGTAGGTACTACTACCAATCTCTTTTTATGTATTTATAAAATTTATTGCCATTCATCTTTCAACCTCCAGTGTAATTTCTGGATGACTTCCATCATAAAAGATAAAAAACTGTATAAACTGAAAACATAAAATAACACAAATTCCAGAACACCACAGCCCATTAAAAGATGATAATGGTGGGAACAAAATGGGGGTGGGGAGGGGGATACATTGTTATACAGTCAATCATCTCTACTGTTATACTCTCCTTTGGGGCACCAAGCTAACTGACAGAGCCAGGTCTTTAGTCTCTTCCAGAAAGTCAGGAGGGTCGGGGCTGATCTCACACTGGAAGGGAGCAAGATGTTCCACAGGACAGGTGCAATGGAAGAGAAGGCCCTGCTCCTGGATCCCACCAGCTGGAATAATCAGGCTGATAGGCCCTGCAGTATACTCCTCTGCTGGTACGGGAGGGGCAGGCCAATCCCAGTGGGATGAGAGAGTTCCTCAAGTAGCCCGGACCCATTTTACTTTATTCTAAGCCTCCATTTCACAGTGATAGCCCTATTGTCAATTCCCTCATTTGTTATGAGCTCTGGAACTTGAGAGACAATGAAAAAGACATTCCTATAAAACAATAAGCTAAGCATATATGAAAATAAACTGAAGTTCCTATCTTGTAACCTATCAACTGTGAGTTAAGATACAAATATCAGTACTGTAAGTTGCAAATGTGTATCTGCTGTTCATAAATGATCCTCAGAAATAAGACAGAATGAAAGAGCAGAAATATACAAAGATGAAGACATATGTCAGTCAGTAAGAGGGAGCATTTTGAATTCTGAAAAGGGAATATATAATGAGTTGAGAGAAACAGCAGATTAATGGATGCCAGCACACGAACCACCTATGAAAGAGAACCAGATGGGAAAATGGTGCAGGCAATTTTGTTTAGAAGCAAAAACAATGTAATACAGATACAAAGAAAAGTAAGAATAGAAGGTAGACAGAAATCCTCATGGAAAGGGAACCCTAATGCAATAGTTGCATTCACATATTCTAGTAAAGAATATCTTCCTTGATTATAGACTATATTATTCTATATTCTGAGAATTCAACCAAACTGCAGTCAATTTAATATAAGATGTTTAAAGAAATTAGGGTTTGGTGTGAAATATAAGTATAAACAGGAAAACAAAGACAGTAAATGAGGAATACAAAGAGACTTTTGATAGACATGATTCAACCAAGAAAGAAATATTTCTATAATATGGCATGGATCCATATCAACTGTTAAAACTATTAAACTATTGGTTTTAATGATGTTCAGTTGTCTAATTGACTGATGTCCCAAGTATTTCATAACTAGAAACAGATAACATATTTATTAAAATTCTGTCTCACTGCAATCAAAAAAAGTTTTGGTGGCTTAAAGGCTACATAAATAAAAATTAAAGTAATGTTTTAAACCCATCAAAACAATCTTAACAATGACAACGACAACCAAGTCAGTCCTCACATAACATGACACAAAAACAATAGAAAACAAGAAAATTTTTAAAAAGTGAAGAATAAGAATACATATGGTTCCCAAGAATGAGTGTTTTGCTACTGTGACTATTTTACTTCCTTAAATAACTGAGACAGAACAGTTCATAGAAATTAACCCCTAAATGACATCTAATCAACTACTATAGCCCTATAATTTGCCATTTACCTACTTATTTAAAAAAACTTAAGCAGGAGTGCTGAATGACAATTTATTTCATTATAAAAGATTCTGTGTATTTTGAATTTAAAAAGAAGTGCCATTAAAGTGTGCATGAGGAAGGGAAGGTGCCCAAAGAAAGGAAAAAAGAGTAATGCTAAAGATAACAGGCAAATGCAAGTTCAGGAGAAAGTGGGAAAGTACTACCCACATATGTACTTGACCTTCACAACTAACCTTCTGCATTTCTTCTCAGTGTTCATGGTTTCTCTGATGCACTACAATGTTATTGCATAGCATCATGGAAGACTAGGCCAGAGAGCAATACAAAAAGGTAACAATCAGATGTCTGACAATAAAGCCTTGAATAAAAAACTTGCTCATGGTTCCCAGGAAACCAAATAGCTGTGTGTAATTAACGTAAAAAATACAGAATTTATCTAACATGCCTGACAGTCATATAAATAACTATAGATAAAATGTTGGGTGTAGGGAACAGCGGGTTTGGAATAGGACTATGCCCAAGCTAAAACATGCATGCTTTAGGATTTCAATCCATTCATAGAATGAAACAAAATTATTTGTTCTACGAAGATATGGCTCCAAGAAACATGTTGAAAAATGCCCCTTGACAATGGCAGCTAAGGGGAGAAACTGGAAAGATGGAAGAAAGGAATCAATGGCTTGTGCTGCATTGAGACATTATCAGTGGGTGGCACAGGGGTATTCAGGCCAGTGGGATATTCTTGCTGAGAAATGCAAAGAGGACAGAAGAATAATCCCTAACCTTACTCTCTTCACCAAGCCTTCTCCCCTTCCCTCCTTTTTTTTTGGTACAAAACAAGGAACAAAAAAAAAAAAAGTTCTGGGTTTCAGTTCCTGATACAAACATTTCAGCAGAATCTCCAGAGTGATATCTTACTCTGGATCTGAAACAATTATTTCCTCATTTTGTGCACAACTACACAACAAAGGTCTTTGTCACAGGCAAGGGCTCCTGCAGATACCAATATTTCCAAGGAAACTTCCTTTGATTCCCCGCCAACCCATTCAGTTTCAATTTTTGTTTTGGCTATCCAAACCTCTAAGACAATTACTTGTGAAAAAAAGCCTTCCTCTGGAAACCATTGTTCCCACTATTTGCTCTCCAAATCCCCAAATCATCACAGGACAAATAAGAACTAAGGCAGTTGTTAGCACTGTGGAAAAACTCAACAGTATTTTTAACCCCATCAACTATATAATTTGATTAATTCTAATGCACAAAATATGTAACAGTTGATCATATGAACCTAAATATTTTTGGAAATAATTTGGCCCACAACCTTATACAACATACCTACAACAGTGGTGGGATTCAATTTTTTTACTACCGGTTCTGTGGGTGTGGCTTGATGGACATGGCAGGGGAGGGATACTGTAAAATCTCCAGAGGTCAGAGGTGGTGTTTGCCGGTTCTCTGAACTACTCAACATTTCCGCTATCGGTTCTCCAGAACTGGTCAGAACCTGCTGAATACCACTTCTGCACTACAGGATAATTCATTTTATATTCACACAGCAAAGAGACAAATAATTTTACTTCAAGCAAAAAATTGAAAATAGTAGTGAAAAATAAAGTGGAAATATACTCCCCATTATAATATATGCAAATGGGCGCTATGATATATACTTTAATTAATACACTATTTCAAGATTCATTCTGCAATTTCCATCATACTGATTTTGTTTCCTAAGACATGGAAGTCTTCAGGTATAGTCCTTCACGCATCTTCAAATAAAATATTGCATGTATCAAGTTCCAATATCACACCAAAAGTTTATCAAGTGAAAATTTGTGAAGGGAAATATACATTTCAGACAATAGATATGCATGATTTAAAAAAAAATTAAATAAACTTCAATTAATTTAAACTGTTCTTTTTTTATCAATATAGAATAATTCAAAATGAAAGGTCATGCTCAAACACAAAAATGTGTAGATCAAACTGCTGGAATAATCTGCGAATTAATTTTCCAATGATTCTTGCTATTCTAACTTCATATTTTGGTTACTTGATGTATTATTCAGCACTTTTCATTTAAAAAAAAAAATCAATAAGTTTATCATAAGACATGGAACCCTACAGAAAAGAAACAGTTCATGCATATGTTAGTGTTTTTAAAAAGTAAATCAGTTAAACTGTCCAGATTTAATATATGTATTGCTGTAGATATGATAGACATATAGTGCAAACAGCTTCATAAGCCTCAGATAAAGCGAAACTCTGATACTTTGGAGTAGATCTATATAAGGAAGGGTCTTCCATTTAAATGATTCTAGATCAGGTCCCCAAGAACCTTTTTAACCTTAATGGTATAGCAACAAGCAATGCTTCAAACTAATGGTTTCATACATCTGTAGGAAGTTGTTCAAATATTTTTGATCAAAACTATTTGAAGTTTTAAAAATCTTAATCCAGTATTTTGAATTGAACCTGTAAATGCGTTTGCAACCAGTTAAACTTATACTTTCCCAATTTGACTATTTCACCACCTACAGACAACAAAAACCAAGGAGTATCTTTAGGATTCGAACATATCTTTCAGAAAAACTGTAATATCCACATGTGAACACCTGAAAGTTTTATATCTTAAACATATAATACTTATAGAAATCCTGTAGAGTTACTTTTGTGAATTATGGGCCCTAGCAAACAAAGCGCTACATAAATATGCAATTACTCTGTATCACTACCAGAAGCAAGACAACAACCCAGAAAATATGTCCGTAGCACATTTTAATATAAAGTATTATCTAGAGATAACTTTTAATAAGTAAAAATACAAATCAAACTTATAGATGGAGATGTATAAACATAAGGCCATATCTGCAAACTGAATTTTAAGTGTTGATATTTCAATATTGTTCCTTGCTAATCAGAGAATATTATCAGGTTTCATGAAATATTTCAATTTCCTTATACCAACTGAGATCCCTTTCATCTGTTTCATAGTACTATTCTCCATCATCCTGCTTTTAGAAGTCTCTAGTATACAATCAAGAAAGGAATGATGACTACTGTAAAATAGGTTCTCAATCTTACAGTATTATTCCTTTAAAACATTTTGCCACTGCATTAAGATATCAGTTTTCAGATGAATTCCTAATTAAGACACATTTATTCACCTTTCATTTGCTGCACTATAAATCAAATATAGTGAATGTTGTTTTTCTATTGTCTCTGCAACAATCATTGATTTGATAACAATACAAGCTTCTAGAATCAAAAATATATGCACGTAAGTCACAATCTATACCAACGGTAAGTTACTGAAATCTATATATATACATTATTTCTTTCCTGTCATTATTATGCATGATTTTTTAATTACAAACTTTATTAAAGAAAGTATTTCCAACCTTTTTAAAAATAATTGCTCTTATAAAGCAGGAAGACACAATTACCATTTTGATTATAGAACTCCAAGATATATTCCTTTGTTTGCATGGTTTCCATGTTCAAATATACAAATACTTGATCTTGGAATTCACTATCAAGAGTCTGATTCTGGCTGATTAACATCAAACTCTATCCTTTAATATATACATATTTTTCATGTTCTATTGACATCAATATTTATATTTATCTCACAGGGAAAATTATGTATAATTATTTTTTCTATATACAAGGCTGAAGGTGATGAGAGCAGGCTCAGGCTACAACACGGTTTCCTAAGACTATGAAGTAAGCTCATGGAAAGATGAAATTTCAAGCTTCCAATTCTTGTTATTTGGTGCCTTTTCTACACAAATATCTCAAGCCTGAATGCTTTACAATATCTATTTGCATTGAAATCAGCAAAATTTACTAGTCTGCATATGAGCAAACATCTTCATGCTTTTCATACATTTATAGAACAAATACAGCAGCTTCACTATCTACTGGGGGGGAAATACAAGGAGACCAGCAAGACTAAAGTGGCTATCACAGCATTAGAATTGCACCTAGAGTAAATGCATAGGCCAAAAGAATAGTTATTATTTCACTTGGTACGCTCTACCCTATTTATTGAAATATTTCTACAATAAATGTGGTTACAATATATAGCAGCAATATATCACATAAGCCAACTTTTATCAGTTAGTTTTCATATGCGATGCTCTTTAGGCATTTCAGGTTTCTCCTCTATTTGGGTTTTTTTTATATCAATGGCTTAAATATATCAGTTGATGAACACTTGAGGTAGTAGTCCCAGCCACCAAAACTTCCAAGTGCCTTTACTATTTGGATTATAGCTTCCCCTTTCCATTCCCCCCCTTCCCTCAAGTGAGGGTGAATTCATAAGCTCAGTGCTGGCTGCAATACTAGCTCCCAGAAAGGGTCTTACAAGCATGCCATAAAACCAGAAAACATCTACAGTAATCCAAGGCTGTTTTGACCGGCTCAAACTACAATTCAGGGATGCTTCTGAAATGTTCCTATCGTGGTTTAAAAAAACAACAACCTCTTTACCATTAATAAATAATATTAATAGTCGGGTTGTCCGTCGAAAAACCAGGAATACAATGAACCGTTTCATTTTCAGCAATACAGCTCACTGTCAAAAGTCAACGATCTTACAGGTAGGAAAGCACAGAAAGCCAGCCTCAAGTTCAGAAGTAGCACAACGATCCCCTGCAAGACAAGGCTGAACAGCTGACTCCCCGCCAGAAGGGGATCGCACAAACCGAAGCTATCGAGACGGGCAAGGCACCGGCTTCTTCACCCTGCTCTAGGGGTCCGGGGAGGGAGGGTCATTCCAAGAGCGCAACGCGGCGGCGGACGGAGCTGCGCGCTCTCGGATCTCAAAGTGGGGAGAGGAGCAGCAGCAGCAGTTCGCTCTTGGTCTAACCAGGTGGCGCGGAGATTCGGGGCCGGGCAGCCGTAACTGGCCGTCCGCCTTGCACCGGGGTGCCCTCAAGGTCACACGGCGCTTCGCTCCCAGGCGTTCGGCGTAGTCGTTCCCCTCATCGCCCACCGAGGGGAAGAAGGCAAAGGAGAGGCGCAAGTGGGCCCACCGCGCCGGCCAGGTCTCATCACCCCCACCTCCTTCCGGCTTTCCTATTCTCTCGGCCGCCGGCCTGCGCCGCTCAACGGAACCCCAACACCTGCCTTTCTCCAGTTGGAGGTCCCCAATCTTGGCAGCCTGTCTCCCTCGCGTTTTCCGCCATGGTCTCCGCCTCTTACCTCAGGCTCCACACGCGACAAGAACGGCGGCTGCCGCCATCGGCACCGGTGCCTGCTGCTCGCCTACCGTGCCAAGGTCCCCCAATCCAGCCCGGAACGCTTAAGCTGCCGCCGCCGCCACCGAGCCAGCCCGCGAGCAGGGAGGGAGGGCTGGGGGAGGAGGCGGCAGCGGCGGAGGCAGCAGCGGTAGCAGCAGCAGCTGGGGAGCTGGGTTCCCCGCCCCGCCTTCGGCACTAACACACTGGCAGCACCCTCGCCCTCGTTAATCGGAGGTAGGCGAGCACGCGTGCAAGCCGAGCAGCTGCGCTCCCCTTCCTCTCCAGGCCACTCTGGCATGGAAAGAGCCGGCGGCTAGGTCGGGTCCCGCCCCAAGCCCCATAAAGACAACGCCGTTCTCCCATCCACCCCTCGCCACCCGCCGAAGGGCTGGCCACTTACTCGCTCGCGCCGTGCCCGCCCGACTTCCCCCACTCCGAGCACGCCAGGAGCTGCCAGGCTCCGAACCGGCCCGGTCCCCGTCACGTGACAGGGTCTCGCTCAATTTAGAGGAAGAGGAGGGGGTTCGAAGACACGGTGCCTTCATGGGTATGGGAGAGAAAGGGAGGGGGGGCATAAGAGATGGGGCGGGGACTGGGAAGTGTGCCCGAAAAGGCGGTGAGTGCCTTTTTTTCCCCGCCTTCCTGTCGTCGTCCTATTGGGTAAGATTGGTTGACGTGCTTGTTTCCATGACGTGTGTGGGTCGGGCCGTGGCGTTTGATGAGGCCCGGCGGGCTCCGGGTCGTTGACTTTGCCACGAGCGTTTCCCTTGGGGAGGGGAGGGGGGTTTAAGGAGAAGTGGGGTGGTGGGTAGCTGGTCTGCCCTTCCTCCACGCTCCCGCGTCACGCCTCTTTTCCAGCATTAATCCTCCGAAAAGGTACCCGCCGGGGCGCTTGGCGCCCGCGCGGAAAATCATGCTGTTGCTTTATTTCAGTCCGCAAAAAACGACGGGGCTGGGGAGAATGGATGGTAAACGCGTGAAAGGGGGGGGGGGTGAGTCAGATCGCCCACCGTCCAGAGGCTGAGATAGTGGCGAGTGGACTGTGGTGCTTCAGCTCTGGTGCAAAGAGCGCCGGAGCGAGTAGGAGCGACTGTTCTGGTAGCACTGACAGCGCAAAAGAGGCAGCTTTCTAAGCCTGTGAACGACGGGCAGTAGATGTGAGAGGAGGTGGGGCTGAGGTGAAGCGACATTGCCTCAGGCCATCCAGCGGGCCGGCATTTACACTCGGAAAGTAGGAGGGAAAGCTGTGGACCGGTTTCGTCCACAGGCTCTTGATGGGGGTGATGGAGGAGGAGGACGAATTTAATGTTCGGGGGCTGCTTGTTATGTCATCCCTGTCAGAACCAGATGACGACGTTTGCTGTTTCATGTTTAGTCATTTCCTCTCTTCTTGCCCAAATAGTTACATCCGAGGAGGTTTGCCATTGTGTTTGTACGCGAGAAAGAAAAAGAGAACGATAGAGCGAGAGGCGTAAGAAAGCAGCGAGGCTACCATTAAGAAAGCAGCGGGGTGCCTAATATTTCAATCAGTTTTATTTCCCAGCAGCCTTACTGGAAAGGAGGACCCAGGTTCTACACCAGTGCAATCATTTGAAAGGCAACTTGGTCGGCGAATACAAACATTGGTCGCTTCCATGTTGTCTGGTCACTTGTGTGTGGACTGCTTCCACATGACAGATGAAGCAGGAAGAAGAAGAAACCCCTATTAAAAGTTCCTATTTAAGCTTTCGGATTTTTTTAGGCATGTATTCCCACAACTATACTAGGCTAGATATTATGTAAATGCTACAGAAAGCCATTTTTCTAGACACTTTCTCTTGATCTGAAGCCACAGTAGATGAGAGTCAAGATCCATTATGGAGCCTTTATTTACATATAATATGGAATGAGTGCTAACGTTATTAAAAATCAGACGTCTTGGCACATCTTCTATTAGGGCTGCTGATTTAAGGCTGCTGATTTAAGCTTAGGGCTGCTGATTTACCTCCCTAGGGTTAGACTAGAAAAGAATAAAATTCTTTATTGGCCAACGTGGTTGGACACATAAGGAATTTGTCTCTGGTGCATAAGCTCTCAGTTTATATATTTATATCCTTTATTACTTTTATAAATAAATTAGCAGCAAACACCTAATATTCCTTTGTGCTATTTTCTCCATAACAACAATATGTGTTGGATTTCAACCACTGGTATTAAATTTAGGCTATGAATAAGGAAAAAAAATTGTTTTTTTTTATCATCTTGCAGATAGCATAAGAGAGTTCAAAGTGCTCCAAATAACAAATTCACTAGATATTTAATGGGCATTTCAATAATTACCCAATTAAGGTATCTTCCTGGTAATTGAATTGCTTTGGGTTGATTCATTAAAAATGAAATCAATGAATGCAATTCTAATCTTATATTAACACTGTAAGTCACTCAACTCTAGAAATAATTTGACATGTAAGTTATAATAATGTTGGACAACAACAATTTTGCTTCCAGAATACTTTTGGGTGTATCTTAAAGATGTTTGGCTGCTAATCATTAAAATAACCTGTAATTTAACTTATGGTAACCATTTTATAAAAATTTTGTTTTACACAATGGCAACAGTACCTCTTGGCTATTCTGCGCATATGCACAGAACAGTACAACTACAAAATAGTACAACTACACAGTAGAACTACAATCAATATCTGTGGAGGTAGAAAAGTAGTGTCTCTGCTGCTCCAGATAATGTTGTTACAAATGTGAATGGGACAATTGTGCAAGAGAGTTGCATTACATTAAAAAGAAAAGGCCTCCAACAGAATTTGGTTCCAGGACAGAAAATGGTGGCACCTAAACTTGTTAATCCAACAAAGATATTTTGCCTCTTCTTCACATAAAACTGAGACTGATGAATTTTTTTGTTAAAGTGATGAACAGTAAGGTGAAGGTTTTCATTATTTGAGACAGATGCTTCCAATATCTGATTAAGAGTTACTAAAAGATATTAAGGAAGGCAAAAATGGTCAGATCAACAAAATCAGATCAGATATGACAAGTAGCTTGAAGATCATTTAGTGGGGCCAAAGAAAATCTCTTGAAATTATTCAAGGTTGTTGCAAATTTTCTTAGCAACTACAGAGCACCAAACTACATTCAGCAGGTTGACAAAACATATAAGATCATGAAGTGCAGCATGTCATTGAAGATTCATTTTTTGCATTCCCACCTGGATGTCTTTCTCAGAAATGTGAAAGTTTTCACCAGCACATTGTGACAATTGAAAAACAGTATTAGGGCAACTGGAATTCATTAATGCTGACTGACTATTATTGGATTGCAGCAAAATGCATCAGACTTTGAATATAAATAAAAACCAGCAGCAAATATTTTTAGGCATGTTGAACTCATGCAGCATGTTGGTAATATGCAATTAAATACATAGTCATTAAAAGTTAACTTCACATTTCTCAAGATTCCTACATGATACAGTCATTCTGAAATTTGTGTTCAGTTTGAAGGGGTCTATCAGCAAAACATTTCAGAAAATTTATTGTCCAGTGTAATGAATAAACAAATTTGCTGGTATTTAAAAATCTAAATGCACAATCTCCCCAACTGCATATCAAATAGTATTTTAAGATTAAAAGCCAGATTACTGAAGATTGAGATGAAGATTTGGCTGACACATTTAATTTTTGGTTTGCCCTTTTCAGTTTGGTCTTTTTAGTCCTGATTTTATTAGTTTTTATGATACCATCAAGTAGAGACTAAACTATTCTTAAGTCTTTTCACCAAGATACTCTTGTCTTTAAGGGCTGAGGATAACAATTTGAACATTAAAGCACATATTTTTATTTTTTATTTTATGTTTTATTTATTTGTCAAACGTACAAGATAACAAGTATATGTATGAACATAAACAAGAACAAAGTAAGTAAATACAGGTAAATGGGGACAGAAAGACAGGGATGGTAGGCACGCTGGTGCACTTATGCACGTCCTCTTTAAGGACCTCTTAAGAATGGAGTGAGATCCACTGTAGACAGTTTGAGGTTGAAGCTGTGAAGGTTTGAGGCTGTAACAATGGAATCGGATAGGGTATTCTAGGCATTGACCACTTTTGCTGAAGTTGTATTTTCTGCAATAGAGTTTGGAGCAGTTTACCTTGAGTTTGTATTGGTTGTTTGCCTCTGTATTACTGTGATTGAAGCTGAAGAAGTCATTGATAGGCAAGATGTTATAGCAGATAATTTTGTGAACTATGTTTAGATCGGATTGCAAGGAGGCACAGTTCCAGATTGTCCAGGCCCAAAATTTCAAGCCTGGAGGCATAGGGAATTCTATTGTGAATGGAGGTGTGGAGTACTTTTCTCAAGAAATACCTCTGAACCAAGGGTGGGATTCAACCAGTGTTACTACCAGTTTGGTAATTATGTGCGTGTGTAATATACAATCAGCTGTGCTGCCTGAACAGCTGATAAGTGCTGTGTGCGGGTGCGGGTGCGCAGCATTTGAAAAGCCGCTTTTTTGCTGCTTTTTCAACCTCAGCTATACCATGCAAAGCAGCTGAGGTTGAAAAAGCAGGAAATAAAGGTCACTTAACAGCCCAGGCGGGCGGGTGGGCCAAACAGCAGCAGACACAGAACCGGTTCTATGTCTGCTGCTCTTCAGAGCTATCAACCAGAACCGGGCAGAACCGGTAGCATCCCACCTCTGCTCTGAACCCACTCAGTTGTGTTAATGTCCAATATACAGTGCAGGTTCCAGATGAGCTGTATTCAAGAATTGGTCTGGCACAGTGGTGGGATTCAAATTTTTTTACTACTGGTTCTATGGGCATGACTTGGTGGTGGCTTGGTGGGTGTGGCATGGGAAGGATACTATAAAATCTCCATTCCCATCCCACTCCAGGGGGAAGGTTACTGCAAAATCCCATTCTCTCCCCACTCCACTAACCTGCTTTCCAGCTCCATTTGCCTGTGCAGGGCAACAAGAAGACCCAGCCGAGCAGCTGGAACTCAGGAGGCAGAGAATAGATGGAACGGGGCCAGTCAGAGGTGGTATTTGCCGGTTCTCTGAACTACACAAAATTTCCACTACCTGTTCTCCAGAACTGATCAGAACTTGCTGAATACCCCCTCTGGTCTTGCAAAGGTTTTGTATGTCCTAGTTAACAATTCAATGTTGCCGGAGAAGAAGCTTCACAAAATAAGGTTAACAATTTTTAAATTCTTAAAGCCTTTTTGGCAATGCTGTTACAGTGAGCTCTGGGGCTTAGATCGTTTGAGATAAGTACTCTAGGTCCTTGACAGAGTGAGGGTCGTCTACGAGATCGCTTCCGCCTAACTTGTATTAGGTATCCTGATTTTTTTTGCCAATGTATAAGACAATATTTGTTAGTTTTTTTTAATTTTTACTACAGAATACCAGATAAATGTGACTTGGGTTTCAAGCTATTATACTTTGAGTAGAATAAATGGTTTTCTGAAGCCAAATAGATATATTAATTGCTAAAAAGGTTTTACAAATAGAAGGGTGCCCTTTTTTCCCCTTGCAGAGCAATATGGAAAAAAATGAAAGCAAGCCTTTGTAGCAGAATCAGTAGACCATGTGCTCGTAAGATATGATCTTTGTCAAGATAATCACCAGTGTCTAATTTCTGTTCATCTCTTATTTAGGTGACTCTGATCCAAATCTACCATTTCCTTTTTACTTATGTGGCCCAGATACTAATATATTTATAAGCGTAGCTAAATCTTGTACAGTAGTTTGTAGAAATACACCACAGGGCCAAGTTATTTGCAGGACTGCCTTTCTCGTTTTTTTGTCCAGCCTACTAGATCCAGCAGAGAAGGCCTACTTTAAATTCCCAACTATTAAATAATGCTAACTGGCAAGATCCAGGAAGTGTGGACTTTCTCAATCACAATCCTTTTAGAATACATTACTGATATTTGTTTGGCTTCTAATCTCTGGCATTTTGTAATTCTTGAAGACCCAGATGCTTTCCTAGATATGGGGGCCTGTAAATTGGGTAGACTCATCATTGTGGTTTTCTTTAGCATTATGTAATTATGTGCTTGAGTCCTAAATCAATGTTGTGTTACTACAATATTGCATCAATATTTACAATGATATTCATTATTTTTGTTTACTGGCAATAATCTTGATTATATGGATGGCTATATAAATCAATAGAAATAAATAAATTATAAGACCACCAGACTTGACTTTGATCATTCTGCTTTTGAGGTTTTTTTTAATTGCATGATAAACTTCTGAACTATTTCTGTATGTATGTTTCATGTTTCAGTATGTTCTGGCTTGTAATTGAAATAGATCTTATTAGAAAATAACAAATGATCATTTGCAGAAGTTCCAAAGAATTTAGACCCAATATTCATTATTACTATTAACACACCCAGTGATATTTAAAACATGCAATTTCCATTCTCAGATTTCATTTCTCATGCTCCACATCCTACCCTCCCTGGAGTCTTTTAACAACTGGGGGAGTCAAATTAAACAAGTTTTGAATATTTACATACATATGCTGATAGTACACATGTCATTGTTTAATTATGTCACTATATTAATACAAGGGACTATCTATTGAACTATGGAATTTATTTTAACTTGTTAGTTCTAATATTATGTTGATAAAACAAATACAGACTTCTGCATAAGGCAAGCTACAATGAAAACTTGTGCATAACTGCATGCATGGGAAGCATACACATGATAAGATATATTATAGAACAGAGTGAGTATAACTAAATAGGTATAAAGAATTGTTCCACAACTATTATTACAATTATTTTATTTCATTTTTTGACTCTATCACATTCTCTGTTATTCTTTTTTGACCCAAGTTTGCTACTGTTGAAAAGCCCTTTAAAGAATGAAGGAACCACTACAGTATTTATTTCCTTTCTGAATACAGCTAGGTTTTATCTTATGAGAGATATATTTAGGTTAATTTAAAAATCAAAATAATGAAACAGCACATCCTGCAGATTTATTTATGTGATTCTTTTTCATGCCTTCCTGGTAAGAGAGTATAAAAGTACATCACAGATTATATAGAATTCTCTCTCATTTTATCTGCAGCCCAGTATCCCCATGTATACTGATCATTGCAGATGAGGCAGACTTCTTGAAAACGGCCTTTGTGAACATAATTGTCTGAAAGCTGCAGAATTCCAATCATTTATTGTTATAACTCCTAAATGCAACCTTTTTGTATTAAAAGTGAATGAAATGCATTTTTAACATACTGGATCAAATTATCTAGATTTCTTAGAAATAATACATTTTATGTTTTATTTTTACTGCTCCCATTGAAATAAACATTTGATTTCTCTTCATATAAAAGTGATAAAGAAAATAGATCACATTTATATGCAAGAAATAATTTTGATCTGTAGAATCAATGCAGATTTTATTTCGGTGGTGTTCTATATCATTCATAGGTTCTGTAGGGTCATTTTAGGTTACATAGCAAACCAATATAATCTAAAAGCCTCACACTGCTCTTCCATACAGGATATTTATAACCATTCTCAAACTTACTTGTTTATAATAATAGGGCATTATAAATAGAAAAAAAATTGAAAAAATCTATAGTTAATGTAGTCTATGAAAGATGCATTTTTACTATGAATAGTTAGAGACATACAAACAAGTTGCAAATCATTTACATATTTTTAAATAATCTAACATTTTAAATAGTTGGCTGACTTGCTAAGGATTTTTTTTAATATTATAAACCTGGAAAATTTATAATCATGTTATAGTTCCCTCAGCCTTTAATTTTTTATAGATTGTATGTAGAAAAAGAATATAATCCACTGCTTTCTTTTTAAGAAAGTTGGGAGTATATGATGGTACATATTTGTATGTGCATGCAAAATTTATATTTAAAATTTTGTGGTTTTAATGAAGTAGGCAGAGGCAGTGCTAGAGTATGTAATGCTCAATTCCCTAGCAGTAACCAGCATAGTTGCATATAGGAACTCTGATAAACTGAAAGACAAAAAGGACGAGTATAAAAAGTGGAAAGAGGGAAATACAACTAAAGGAGAATACCAGCAAGTAGCCTGAATCTTCAAAGATAAAATCATGAAAGCTAAGACTCAGAACGAATTTAACACATACAACAAATGTTAAAAATAATTTTATATGTTTTTTTCAACATGTAAAAAACAAGAAAAAAATCAAGGAAATGATAGATGCACTAATGGGGAAGATGTCCAGGAGATCTGCACAGATGTCAAGATTTCTTCAGACAGAAAGCAGAACTGCTTAATTCTTTGCAAACAAAAAATAAATATTTCAACCTAACAAAAGCAATGTTGTAAATTAGGATTAGGAATAAAATCCAAATAGGCAGGGAATGGTAAGGCCACATCTATCCACTCTAGATGGGTTTAAATCATCAAGTCATAAGTAGATTACATCTCACGATTTTGAAGGAGCTGGCAGATGTGATCTTGGAACCATTGAATCATGTCTCCTGGAACATTGGGGAACTAACTACCAGAGGACTGAAAAGGGCTGATGTGATTCCATTCTTCAAAAAGGAAGAAAAATGGATCCAGGAAAGTACAGACCAATCAACCTGGCATCAATACCTGGAAAAACCTGAGAAAAAAAAGTAATGGATATGTGAACAATCAAGAAAAGCAGTTACTAAAGCCAACATGGATTAGTCAAAAATAAATCATGCCAGACAAAACTTATTGCATTATTTGACAAAGTGACTAAATTAGTAGACCAGCGAAATGCTGTGGACATGGTATACTTGGACTTCAATAAGGCATTTGACGAAGTAAAACACAGCCTACTTCTTGGTAAGATAGAAAAATGTGGAATAGACAAGCATCACCAGCAGATGGATTCATAACTGACTGACCAACTGTATTCAGCATGTAGTCTTCAATGGAGAGAAGCATGCAGTCTGTCTTAGATCCAATATTCTTCAACATTCTTATTAATGATTTAGATGAAGGAATAGAAGGGGAACTCATCAAATCTGTACACAACACCAAGCTGGAGGGAATAGCCAACACTTTAGAAGATAGGCTAAACACTGGGCCTTATCCAACAATATGTAATTCAGTGGTGAGAAAAGTAAGATTTTACACTTGGACAAGAAAAACCAAATGCACAGATGTAGAATAGATGTACCTGGCTCAATAACATTAACTATGACAGATATCTAGGAATCCTTGTAGACCAGGAGTATCAAACTGCATTTCTTTGAGAGCCAGAGCAGCATTGTAATTCTCTGGGCTGGTGGGGGGAGATAGGATGGACGCCTCCTGAAACACCCTGCCAGCCGAAATGGGGCATAGGGGGCCTTCAGATCCCCTCACAACCCTTTTTCGGCCTCCAAGGTCTCCTGATTCACCCTGCTGGCCGAAAATGGCCTCCTGCAGCACCCTGCATGCAAGGCCCCCACGTGACCCATTTTTGGCCTCCATGGTCTCCTGAAACACTCTGCTGGCCAAAAATCGGCCTCCAAGGAGCCTAGTGTGGCTCCCCTGAAGCCCATTTTCGGCCTCTATGGCCTCCTGCAACACTCTGCCAGCTAAAAATGGGCTGCTGGGGAGGGTCACCTGCGCCCCCCCACCCATTTTGGCCAGCAGAGGCAATGCGGGTCGGTTCTTTGATATTTCCTGGCCGTCCCTGTGGGCCAGATCTAAGCACCACATGGGCTGGATGCAGCCCATAGGCCTTGAGTTTGACACCCCTGCAGTAGACAATCACTTGAGTATGAGCCAGCAGTGTGATACAGCTGCCAGAAAAGCCAATGCAGTCCTAGTTTGCATCAACTTAATTAGGCTTGCCTCCAGAGGTTATGAGTGTTCCATCACTGGATATTTTAAAAAAGAGATTGGCAGCCATTTGTCTGTAATGGTATAGAGTCTCCTGCTTGATCAGGGGATGGACTATAAGACCTTCATGTTATTAATAACTCTGTTATTCTATTATTCAAACAGCCATGATGATTAATCAAATAATAATAAAACCAAGTAACGGGCCCTTTACATATTCCGTGCCTCAGGCCCTCTACATAGCCAAGTTTTAAAGCTTTATGAAAAGCCAATAGGTTTGGGACCATTCTAATCTCCAAGGGGAGAATATTCCATAAGGCAGGGGCTACAGCAGAAAAAGGCCATCTAGTTTCTGCCAGTTGACTCTCTGGCTCAGAAGTGGTATTCAGGAGGTTCTGACTAGTTCTGGAAAACCAGTAGCGGAAATTTTGAGTAGTTCGGAGAACTGGCAAATACCACCTCTGACTGGAGATTTTACAGAATCCTTCCCCTGCCACGCCCACCAAGCCACATCCACAGAACCGGTAGTAAAAAAAATTGAATCCCACCATTGCTCTGGCTGATGGTGTCTGCAGCATGCCCAATTTGTTGGGTCAAATTGGACAGGTAGAACTCTTGGAAAAAGATGGTCTTAAGGTAGTGTTTGATGTGCTGTGTAGCCAGCATCATTTATTACCTGTGTAGCTGCATTTTATACAAGTTGAAGTGGACAGTGCCACGTAGAGCACGTTTCATTAATCTATGTTATGTTACCATAGGACTGCTATTTTCATTATTACCTTAGTGATCTTATTATTCAAGTTTAGCTCCTATATTGAACACAGTATCTCTAATAGCCTGATTTTAGGCATAGGCAATATTAGGGCATGGGAATGGAAATTAATACTAAACAGAATTGGAGACTTGATAAGACACTATAAAATTTTAGTAGTTAGAAACCATTACATTTAAGGATTTTTCTTGCAAAAGATCCTTAAATAAAAGTAAAGCATGAAAACTATGGATTTCTGTTAACTGTTTTAGAACAAAAGCAGATTTTCTATGCAGGTTTATTTATAGATATGCTTTCTTTTTTTAGATGTTTTGTATTATATATGGATATAGCAATGACTTTTTAAAATGATTGTTATTTCAACAGCATAAGAGAAATAATTTTTCAAAGGACCTGTGATCATGGGGAGAAAATGCTAATCTTTCTATTTCCATCATTGGTGTACATGCAAAAATACTTACTTATTCTGTTGCATTGGTTTATCCCAGTAGATCTTGGAGTCAAGTAATGGGTTTGAAGTAGCATTTGTCACAAGAAAGTGAACTGAAGAATATGTGACCTGAAAAAGAAAATGTATTGCTGATTTTGAATAGTGTTCATGGTTGAATGTCAGTTGAACTTAGCAGAGATATGCTAGTTATAGAACTCAACAAATAAACCTGTGAATAAAACTAGACTGGAATTCAATAGAACAGAGTTATTTGAAGCGGTGCGATGAATAGTTGATATTAGCTACATTTACTATATTTGACAAGCTGTATTTTCACAGATAGAGCTCATTACTGATTGGCAGAGTTCTCTCAGCAGGATTTCATTTTTGTGAACTTCATTACTGAAATTCTACATATCAGGCAGCTGTTATAAATGTAGGAAATTGCCAGGAAAAAAGGAAAAGTAGAGGCAGTCATACAACATGACTGTTTCATACTTGATCCCAATTGCTTGATAATTGCCCAACTCAGTGCTGCTAAGGGGGAACAAATCTAAAACAATTTACAGACATAATTGTTAATAGATGTTTTTCTGCTCTATAATATTTTCATCCATAACATAGGAAAGCTTTTAAGCTAAGTGATCTGTATAAGTAAGAGAGAAACTTTTGTAATTTTATGGAGTTTTTAAGAGATATACACACTGGCTCCCACGCCAAAATTAATTCCCATATGCTCTGTTATTAAGGTTACACACACACACACACACACACACTCGCACATACAAGGGAAAATGCCAGGAAACAATTATATATATATTTATTTCAATATGTTTGACTTTTCACACCTCAATAATAATTACCTATAAAATCTCCACTCTTTATATTATGTCTCCAAACAAATCAATGTTTTTATGAGAAGTATAATAGAGAGATAATGCAAAATGTGCTTTCAAACTAATGGGACCATTATTTTTATGTGTGTTGCTCAATATATTTTCTATGATCTTATGAATTGCTATCTCAAACTAATGCCATGGAATAATAAAACATTATCATTCCCTTTCTCAGAAACATTATGTTTAGTTTAGACAATTAAGTCCACCCAGCACAAATACAATGTAAATTTACATAAATGGAAATAAACTCAGTAATTTATTATTTTAAATCCCTTAATATTCTGAGGCTATATAGTCCACCAATTTTCTTGTCCATAACAATCTTTCACTATGTATCTAATTGCACTTTTTTTCCACATCTCTTTTCAAATGACATCAATGCTAAACAGTAATATGTTAAAATTGTTTCTGAAATAGGCTACATTTGAAGGGCAATGTCAAACAGTTAGTTAAATTAATTGGGAATTTGTGATGGATTCCTGAGTAAAAATTAATATGGAGAGATTTCAAATCTGTGATTTCTGGAAGAATAGGTTTAAATGAGAACAAGTTCATATACACAGGATTCACTGAAATTTGAAAAAAGTATAGGCAAAGCTTTAAATAAGATCTAATCAAGGCATAACATTATATATTTATGAAATCAAGTCAACATCTGTGCATGCACATACCATTAACACCCTGGCTGCCATTGTTTTCTAACATGGCAGCCTTATTTCTTTGTTCAGCTATCTGTGTACCACCTTTCTATGTTTAATTTGCAAAAATCTGATAAATAAAAATAACTACATTGTTCATTTATCTTGTGTCAGTATTTGTTTGTAAGATGAGCAGGTACCACTGATGTCTAAGCCAGTGTTGAATGAGTCTGGACCCAGAAATCTCTGTTCTTCAGCCATAGATCACTTGTTTTAAGCCAAGGCTGTCAAATTCATGGCATCATCTCATGACATATCGGGATTTTTTTCCTCTTCGCTAAACCGGGCATGGGTGTACCAGCGTGTGATGCATCTGGCCCACGGGCTGGGAGTTTGACAACCTATTTAGGCAGTTAAACCCAAATCTGACATGCTGGAAATGGATTACTACATTGTTGCATTATTTCCAAAAGACAGTAAAGAAATACAGCATAAAGGTCAAAATTATCTTAACAGAATGGAATACTGTGTCTAAGACAGCAAGTTAATCAATAAATAGAAATAGATGAAATTCAACAGATGTAAAATTCCACCATTTACTGTAAGTTCAAAAAATGAAGAGCTATAAGTATGGCATAGGGATGAGAGGACAACCTAATCATACTATGCCACTTTTTAAAAATGTCAGCTAAAGCAATACTTATAAAATATAAGCTAAAGCAATACACTAAAGCATGGATAGAATCATTCTGGTTCATATTATATCATTTGTACATTGCATCTTAGAACTGCATCCAGTTCTAAGTATTGAAATAATAACAATATTTGGAATGGGATAACTATACGTGGCCAAATTTCAATCTATGAAGATGGTAAATATCTACCGCTATGTGTTTTTAGATTGAAGATTTATAATTTTTAAACAGTATCTGGAAAACAACATAAGACTTTTCTTTGTTGAGCTAGAAGGCAGAATAAATGAAGTTAGCATTAGGGAAAAAAATCCCTAGCATAAAGAGCTGTTTTCATAAGTTCAGCAGAACAAATTGTCTTGGGACATTTTCCCTTCACTGAAAATTAGAAGCTTTTTCCTTCAATGGAAATTCAAATGCCATTCTTTAAGAATTAGCGGCCATCTATACTCAACAGGAAAACCATCCTTACTGGGAATATTAGAAGTAGTCCTTTCATGCCAAGACATACCAGGTTAGGAAACCAATTTAATTAGATAATCTCTAGGATTCTTCCAAGCCTATGACATAAAATTTTGAGAGAGGATGTATATCTTTTTCTCAATATAAAATGACCCTTTTCTGGAGTTATTAGATCCACATGAGATGAAATTAACAGCATCTATTCCACAGGGGTAATAGTTATGAAACAAAGCAAAATCACATTGGAGAAAGAAGAGGAAAGGAACCCTTTTAAAAACCATCATATTATCAGTTTAAAACTAAGAAGGAACATGTAATTGTTGATGCATTTACTCATTTAGCCTTTGTATCGACACCAGAATACCTAGTAACTCCTTGGTCAAATTATGATGTTTTATCTGTTCCCCAACCATATTAATAAAATACTAAGTTTTTCCTGCTTAATTCCTCAAGAACCAAAATATCCAAACTGAAGCCTGCCCTCCCGTCTTTTGATATATTCATGTGACCAACCCAGCCTTGATCAGTCATACTTAGGTTTCTGGAAGAGTTGCTAAGCAATTTAGGAAAGAATATTTCAGTCACAAAGAAGACAAGTTGTTAGCCATTGTCAGTATCTCCCAAGAGTAGATTTTTCTGTGAAAGGAAATGTGACCTTCATTCAGAATAGTTCTGATATGACATTGTAATTATCTGTCAGTCCATTTCATATATCTCCTAGACCAGGGGTGTCAAACTCACATTTTCACGGCAGCATCATGTGATGTATTGGGACTTTTTGTCCCTTTGCTAAATTGGGCGTGGGCGTGACATCCAGCCCGTGGGCCGGAAGTTTGACAGCCCTGTTCTAGACAGTGAGATGTAGGCAATTTGTTGGCTTCCAAAGCTCTCTTTAGATAGAGATGCTAGCTCGCATAGAAGTATATGAGCTAAAATTCAGTTTTGGCTAGATTTGAAGCATGCTCCCCAAAATGTTCCCAAATAAATTGGTATTGTCAACATTAGCAAAGGATGCCAATATGACTTAAGCTGGTAAGATATTTACATTTGTTCTGTATTACAAAAAATATTATATAGAAATCTTGAAAGACATGATGGGTGGCAGAAGTCAATATTTATAGGTCTTTCTAGCTGATGTGCATGGAAGAGATTTATTGCTATTGTGAGCCATCCAGAGTTGACTAAGATGGCTGGCCATACAAATCCATTCATCCTTCCTTCTATCCATCCATCTAACAAATCAATGTCAATAAAGCAAGAACTGTTGTCCTAAAGATCTATACTGAAAATAAATTCCTGGTTTGGTTCTTTGTAGAGTGAAGAACAGTTGTTTACTCAATGGATAATCAGAATCTGCATTTCTTTTATCTGGAATGCAAAAATTGAGAAATAATCCAAGCAATGTGAATTATAGAAAATCTCCATTGGAAAGTACAGTACCACCTTGGACAACAACATTAATTAATGTGAAAGATGGCAAAGAATTGCAACCAGGGATAGTACATATGACAAATTGTGTGGGATAAATTACATATCTGGTTAGTCAATGAAAACAAAAGACACTACCAAGGCTAAGTGCTGAATATAAAGCATAGTAGAAATTGTTAAAGAAAAATGTCTATGTTTGAATTTGATGTTTTAATATATATATCACTTGAAGCATTAGGTTTAACACTGCATATTTAAATAAGTGCATTATATATTAATCAGGGCCAATTCAGAAGTGGGAAAGTTTGAAATAGATTATTAATGCTAACCATTGTTACTTTCCATCTGTAATTAGAATTAGAAGTCTATAGTACAGTGTAAAATACTACAATATTTTAACTAATATTGCAGGAATCAAACTTTCCCTTTCCCTTGATCAGTTGGTAAAAAATAAAATTTTAGTAAAGTAAAACTTCATTGATACTTGAAAAATATTAATGAAAAAGGTGTTACATAGAATATGTATGTGTAAAATCTGAGTCAAATGCATTAATTTCCCATTTTTGTCTTTGGTACTGTAAAGTGGTGTCTGGTTTTGAAAAGCACAGTTTTTTAACAACAATACAATTAATTTTATTCTGCTTTATTAGTCATAACAAGTTTAAAATGAGATTTTTAAAATATTCATAAGCATTTTTGAGATCTTTACTTGTCAGGAAATCCATTCTTAGAAAATAATGCACATATTTAAGGAGACGTGTGCATACATTTTATAGTCTTAACTCTGGCCTCCACCCATGCCTATTTACATATTTACATATGCATGTGGTTTAAGAAGCTTTGATGAATCATTATAAATAAACTTGTCACTTAGCCTGTAAAGCAGAAGTGGCAACTTTCATGCGTACTTCTGCATGTTGACCTCACCATAGTTTTTTTTTTCAGGCTTTCATTTAACTTCAAAAGGTTTCTCTGAATAATCTCAAAATAAAAAAAATTTCTAGCAATAGCAAAGAGATCCAGACTGTGATGTGGTAGAGAGAAGGGAATCAGAAATGTGCCATTTAATAAGGGGGTGGGGGGAAGGGAGCAGATTGTCAGAAAGAGAAAATGAACTTTCCAATTGATTTTTCTCCCAAAAAAATTAATCACAGAACTGAAAACTGGTGAATTAGTGCAGAATATTTCAGTTCTCCAATTTTCAGTAAAACAGACTGAGATGAAGCTCTGAAGTCTTAGATCAAACTTTCACCTAGTATCATATCTTATTCTGTTCTATCTTAGAGCAATCACAAATAAAGTATGAAATATTATTTGTTATAACTTTTTAAAACTCCTAATATTATTTCTTCAGATTATAAGTGAATATATCAAGTGAATATGTCTTTGTGCTTCTGGGTTTTCTTCATTTTTTAAAGTGATTACTACAAAAAGCATAATTTGTTAATGACAAAAAATATTTAGACAGAATTTTTTGAATGCAGGAGTACTTGAAGCTGGAACCCAAAATTTTGGGTATGTATCCTTTATCAGAAAATTTTAATAGTCAATATTGTCTTTCAATATTGAATTGAAACTATGATGGACTATCTGAATCTTCAAATGTTGCTGAACAATTGCTTTTAGCAGCCTGGTAACATAGTGACTGATCAGAGATTTATAGGATTATGAAATGTATAATTTCACTCATTTTTTTCCTATGCCTAAATGGTAAAAGCAT
This sequence comes from Bungarus multicinctus, assembly GCA_023653725.1. NCBI lineage: Eukaryota > Metazoa > Chordata > Lepidosauria > Squamata > Elapidae > Bungarus > Bungarus multicinctus. The sequence continues at coordinate 45,050,294 of CM042848.1, forward strand.
TATCAGCAATACCTTTTATTGACAAAATTGCTTGGAATGAAGCATCTGTAAAGGAAAGAATGATTAACTTATTTTCTTCTTCCTGTTTCAATTGACATTTAGTTATTTTGGATTCTGGAGCCAAATCAAACTTAAATAACAGATAATTTTTAATTTAATACTATGAAGTAAACTGGCATGCAGAAATTAATACTTGTTTTATAAAAATGCCATTTGTCCTAGTAAATAAAGACAGTACCTTTTACAAGCAAAAACAATAAACCTGTACAGAAATATTAAAAATAACACAAAGCAAAACCATAATTCTTTTAGGACCTTTATTGTAGGATTAAAGCTGACAGTTAATTTCTTAGGTGGCAACATGTACTCAATCTAACACAGTTCAGCTAGTTTTCACAATATTATTTCTATATTGTTTTTAAATGTTAAACTTCCAACACTGATTACTCAGCATCCCAATCAACATATAGTTCAATTAATGTATGTGCTTTTACAGGCATACTGTAATTATACATTTACCTATTGTTGGAGTAATTATTTTGCTCTGAACAGGCTAACAGCAAATTTCTACTTTTCGAAGTTAGATTAGTAAAAGTGATATACAATCATAAATGTGATTAACAGATTTGATTTATTTCATCACTCTGCGTAATAAAATCCATAGATTCTTGGGGATGAATATAATTAGTAGCAGCTGATTTTGACTTACTGATATACTGTATACTTTGGTCCATTCAAGCATAAACATATATTGAACCAAAGTTTAACTCCTTGCACATAATCGTATCTAAACAGTTATACACCAGCCTTACATTTTGGTTGTTTCCAATAAAATATGTTATAATTATAATGATTAAAATTCTCAAAACATAATTTCTATATGTTGTGAAATAATTACAATATTTAGCTAATAGGATGGTGAGCTTTCCCCAGATAATTACCTGAAATATGAATCATTTAATATTCCCCAAAAAGACTAAAAGAAACCATTGATAACAAAGAATTAAGGCGGTGCAAGTAGCTGAAAATAATACTGTTAAAATTTTAAATGAATTTGAAAATCAGCTCTACCTTGAGAGAGGTGGTCAATTTAATATTTGTGTAACACCAACACCTCTTCCCCCTTTAGCTGTCCATTTTATCTCCTCTCTATTTCCATTTTTTTCTTTTTCTTTCCTTCTTTTAAACCAAAGCTACCTCTTTCTCCATCTTGCTGTTTAAGAACACTCTAACACAGGGGTGTCAAACTAGATTTCATTGAGAGTCGCATCAGGGTTGTGTTTGACTTCAGGGGGTGGGGTGGGCATAGCCAGCTCGATATCACTCATGACAAGGGTGCCTTTGGTAGTCTGAGTACTCTGCCAGCAAAATGGGCGCACAAGCTCCATTTTCAACTGCGACGGCAGAGGTGGTATTCAGTAGGTACTGACCAGTTCTGGAGAACCAGTAGTGGAAATTTTGAATAGTTCGGAGAACCTGCAAATTCCACCTCTGACTGGAGATTTTACAGTATCCTTCCCCTGCCACGCCCACCAAGCCACGCCCACAGAACCGGTAGTAAAAAATTGAATCTCACCATTGTGCGACTGCCTCCTGCAACCCTCTGACAATGAAAATGGAGTTCATTTTTGCTAACAGAGGCACTATGGGCTGGTCCTTTGCTGTTTCCAGGGCAGGCCCGTGGGCCTTGTGAGCTGCATCTGGCCCGCAGGCCTTGAGTTAGACACCCCTGCTCTAACCTGTTATAATCCACAGAGAGCAAAAATTGTTAAATTCACAATTTATGTACTTTGAGGCCAAATGAAATTTATCAGAGATTATGAGAGGATTCAAGCTGATTGGAGAGACATTAATTTTTAAGAAAAGGTTTAAGATTACTACTAAACCATAAAAAGTAAGAAAAGTGCCATGTTAACATGGGCAGTCAATGATCAAAAGGAATCTAGTAGCACCTTTGCAGACAAAGATGCATTATAAGAGGCTACAGCTAACTTCAACTGAAGAACGGAATTTAGAACAGGGGTTGCCAACCTTTTGGATCTCAGGGACCTACTCATAATTTTGGACCTCAGGAATTAACTCATAATTTTAAATCCCATGGACCATCCTGGGAAAATCCCCAAAAAAGTCTGCAGGAAAATTCCCCACCCCATTTTCCTACCTATCGATCATTCTTTATTTGGGATCACAGGAGACTGTCTCAGTGGGAGAGGAGAGAGAGAAAGACTTTTGACTTCATGCAAGAAAAGCAGAAGAAGTAGCAGAAGCCTTTCTTTCTCTCCCCCAAACTGCCAGAAATGAGTCTTTGTGAGACTTGTCACGCTGGTGCAGCCTCTTGGAGCAGGATACCTTGCAGGGTCCAAAGACTCATTTCTGATGGAGTTTGGGGGAGAGAAAGAAAGACTTTTGCTGCTTTCCTTGTATGCAGTCAAAAGCAAAAAAAGGAAGAAGTGGAAAGAAGCAACCCAGGCCAGGGGTTGCGCGTGGGGTGCATGGGAGCAAGTTGCCCTCCACTGCCCTTTCCCTCTCCCCTCACAATCTCGTGTTGTTCGCAATGGAAGCAATGCAAGCCTTGTGTTCCTGCGGGCCATGTGGGCGGCACAGCCTTGTGTTCCCCCACAGCCTGGATTAATTGCTTTGAGGGGTGCTCTTGGGGGTGACATTTCTCTGCGAACCACCAAAATTTTCTCACAGACCACCAGTGGTCCCCAACCCACTGGCTGGTGACCACTGATTTAGAACACACTTTTGGAATTCAAAGTTCTCCCCTCAGAAATTTGGACTAAACTTTTTCCGTAGAATTATAATTGGAATATAGATTTAACTCAACTCCATATAAGAGTTTATTAATGACTTAGCTTTTGATAATTTGATGGCAGCAGGTATAAAGCAACTCTTTTAAAATAGAACTTTTAAGATAGCAGCAGCTGTGTTGTCTGCACTGCTTGAAGCATGAAATACTATCCATATTTAAAGTACTGTAACTTGTGCAATAGTGTTGCCCTAAATATTCCATTTATTCATTTTAGGGCTTTTGGCACTATAATCTTAATCATGATCATTAATTAAAAGATAATTGTCAGTATAATGGGAAACAAGATTCCTCAATGTTCTCCTGAGACTAATAAGTGTTTATTATAAAAATCACGGCATGGCCTGTATAAACCTGAATTAATGAACTTAATGAATTAACGAACTTTTATCACTTCTCTTAGATGTGCAAAAGGTTCAGACCTTCCAAAGATCTAACTAAGGTGTTAATGTAGAGACGGAAAGGCAGGAGCGGAAGGAAGTAATAAATTATCCTCTTTCTGGATCTGGAAATAAAATGTAAGTGTTTTCCTATACTTCATTTTGAAGCTTGTGTAACTTATAAATAATGAAGTGAAAATGTTTATTTGTGATAGAGGCCTTAAGCTTATAATTTTTTCCTAAGATGAAATCAAAGTTCCCCTTAAAAATGACAAGTGTTATACATAGTTCTACTTTGGGTTGCTACAGTATTTCTCAACTATATGTTATAAAATAATACTTGATCCATAGCAGAATACTCTGCTTTTAAGCTGGTCAGAATGTTCTTCTGCTCCAGCTGTTACTTGAAGCCAAAGTGTAATTCAGTTAATAAATTTACGATGCTTATAGGATGGCAATTAGCAAAATCTGCTCTGCTGCATTTTTATTGCAAATTCAATGGAATGTTGGAAATAAATTATTTAAATTATGGGGTCATGACCCTGCCAGAATGGGACTTAATTTGGTATGGCAGAAGAAGACAGAAAATGAAAGACTAACTTTGAAAATGGGCCAGCTCCAGGGGTGGGATTCAGTTTTTTTAACAACCGGTTCTGTGGACATGGCTTAGTTGGTGGGTGATGGTCATGTGACTGGGTGGGCATGTCACTCATGTCAAGGGGCGCTTCTCCTCACCTGGCCTGTCATGACAGTGGGGATGCTGCAATGGTCATAAGTGTGAAAAATGGTCATGCCACTTTTTTCAGTGCCATTGTAACTTTGAGTGGTCACTAAATAAACTGTTGTAAGTCAAGGATAACCTGTACAAAAATACAAAAAGCTTCTTTGCTTGCAAAAAGCTGCCCTAAATACCAATCTTTAGATTAAAAATACCTGCAAGCCAGAGTTACCAATCAGGCAGGGTGCCAGAGCACCTTGAGGAATGAAAATAGTTAAAATGCAGTGATAACTATCAAGTAGCCAACTCTTACTCATAAAGTGAAACTCTTTAGCAGAGGTCATTTAAGCTCTCCAGAAAAAGCACACCCAGGAAAAACAATCCTTAGATCCATTTGCACCACTTAAAGCTGGTCTCACTCACCTCACAAGATATCCTAAGGAAATCACCCAGATTTAAAGAAAGGTCACATGCCCCCCAGAAAGGTAATAAAAAAAAATCAGTGCCAAGTTTGCATCCTGCCTCTTGGAAGTATACCTCAAAAGGACAGTGTCAGATAACACTAAAGCAGTGAGGACGACCACCACTCCAGATAGAAAAAGAAACCATGAGGCAGGAAAAAATTCAAACACAATACAAATAATTAAATCACAACAGTAGCTGTTGCTTATTGAAGCTGAATAGGGAAAATTATCCCATCAATAAACACAGGATTAAACTTCACCAAAAACCAGTTTCAGACCAAAACTCAGAAAGAGTATGTAAACTTACGTTTGAATGTCAATCTTTCTAGCTAGCCAAGAAGCGTTGCTGAATGTCACTCATCTTGGTTCCCTGTCACTAAAAGCTTTGCTTCGTTATTCAATTATTTCTTCAAAGTGCTGATTGTCCAGGGAAGTATTTCCTCCCAACAGCAGTGTAAAAATTTAAAAACAACCCTTCCCCTTTAAGAAAGCTCCAGAAGCTCCAGAGACAGGAAGTCTAGGCTGTCTGCCAAGAATGAATTAGGGTGGAAAAAAATAAAAGAAGATTGCTTCTAACTACCGGTTCTCAAACTGCTTAGAAAGTTAACAAGGGGTTCTATAGAACCGGATAGAACCAGTAGAATCTCACCCCTGGCCAGCTCTGGCGGGGGACCACAGGAAAAGAAGTCCAGAAAAAAGTCCCTTCCTCCATCCCTACAGGAAAGCCAGATGGTAGAGGCCTGGAATGATAATGACTCCTCCATTCTAAGCCCCCCTATTTTCCCTTCTGCTCAGTAGAGCATATACAGACCTTGGACTTCCTGGTTACATATATGGTTAAAAATCAGGTTTCACATGGCCAGAAGTAAACAACCTGATATCACATCTGGCCATTACCAAAACATGGAGCAGATAGCCTGTCTTGCTGAAAAAAAGAGTCACTTTTAGCCTTTTATATTGAGTAAGTAAGATAAAGAGGCAGAAGAAATTGAGCCATGTAGTTTGAACAGTCCAATATTTGTAGAAAGAGTTGCTGGAATTGTTTGATAAAAGTTTCCCAACATGAAAGGTGAGCAAGAACACACACACAGAGGCAACATGTATGGAACCACCTGGATTAGTTCCTTTTTTTTCCACATACACAAAAACAGGCATTATGATATGCATTTTGATTTGTCCCTGGCATAGTATTATTGAGGAAGACTGTTGTAATGGTGAGGAGTTAGAGACGTTTTTCTTCTGTGATATCTTGTATGTCTTCTTTTATGTATTCTTGTGCAAAGAATGGCTTACAAAAATCTTAGATATCTAACAGAATAACAGAGTTGGAAGGGACATTGAAGGTTTTCTAGTTCAACTCTCTGCTGAAGCAGGAAGCACTATACTATTTCAGACAAATGGTTGTCTAATCTCTTCTTTAAAACTTCCAGTATTGGAGCATTCACAACTTCTGGAGGCAAGTTTTTCCGTTGATTAATTATTCTGTCAGGAAATTTCTCCTTAGCTTTCTCCTTGAATAGTTTTCATCCACTGCTTCTTTTCCTTCCTTCAGGTGCTTTGGAGAATAAGTTGACTCCCTCTTTTTTGTAGCAGCCCCTGAGATACAGGAACACTGCTATCATGTCTTCCCTAGTCCTTCTTTTCATTAGACTAGACATACCCAGTTCCTGCAACTGTTCTTTATCTGTTTTAGCCTCCAGTCCCCTAATCATCTTTGTTGCTCTTCTCTCCACTCTTTCTAGAGTCTCAACATCTTTTTTACATTATCATGACCAAAACTGGATGCAATATTCCAAGTGTGTCCTTACTAAGGCATTATAAAGTGGAATTAATATATCATGTGTTCTTGATTCTATTCTCTGTTAATGCAGCCTAGGACTGAGTTGGCTTTTTTGGCAACAATCATATTTAAATGATTGTCCACTAGAATGCTAAGATCCCTTTCACAATTACTACTATCGAGCCAAGTACCACATATATTATACCTGTGCATTTGTTTTTTCTAACCTAAATGTAAAACCTTACTTTATTCACTACTGAATTTCATTCTGTTAGATAGGGCCCAATGTCAAGATACTTCTGTATCTATTAATAGCTAATGGGCAAGAAGTGTAAACAATAAATATACTTAATTACAAAGGTGGAGATAAAGGATCCAGTCTGGGTCAATCAAAGCGACCAGAGTTTTAGTCTTTCAAGCTTTTGGACTCATGTTGGAACCCATCCTTACGGAACCTCTCTCTACCAGAATTTGTTATCAGGTAACTTAGGAGTTGAGAACTTGGTAGCACAAGGAGACAACAGCCAATGACTTAATAGGTGGCCATCAACACCCCAATCAATAAATAAAAAGCCACACACAACCATGTGTACAATAACCGTAAGTACACATTCTGTTGGAGAGAATGCGTGCTTCTCTCTGCAGCATCACCCTGGGAAAACGTCTATTTACTTTTATTCATGAAGGTAAAGATTTGCCTTACCTACTTGTGTCTGACTCTAGAGGGTGGTGCTCATCTCCATTTTTTAAATAAGGAAGCCAGTATTGTCCGAAGATATTTCCCTTGTCATATGGCCAGCATGCATATACACTGTGGCTCATGGAATGCTGTTACCTTCCCACAAAAGTGGTATCTATTTATCTACTTGCATTTGCATGCAAGTAGAATTACTTTCGAATTGCTAGGTGGGCAGAAGCTGGGACAAGTAGTGGCAGCTAATCCCATTGTGCGGTGCTCAGATCTCAAACCTGGGCTGTCACCTTTTCCAGCTGTCAAAATCAGCATGGACCCATCACACCTCTTTATACTTAATTATAAGCATGAATAATTGCAATTATATATTATACAAGCTTTGAAATACTTCCCCAGGATGAACTTCAGATTAAATCTATATCCTGGAAAAGTGCAGCATATTTACTGTAATCTATCTGGGGAAGTTTAATGTTGCCTTTGTTGAGGACACAAATCCCAATAGCTAAGGAACAGGAGATTCTATTCTTTATACATATTGCTCTTTTAAATGTTGCCATTATTATTGAATATTTTTCTTTCTTTACCTGTTCATATGTTTGTTGCCTTCAGAACCATTAATCCACTGCTAGCACCTTGCCTGTGGCAAAGCACTTGGGGAGAAAAATGACCCCTGACACAAAACACACATCATTCTTACACACACAAAAAAAATAGAGATGTTTCCTATGGACACAGCTGATAAAGGGTTTAGAAAGAATTACAGAAGTCAGGCTTGAATATTTTTTCTTCTTGTTATTCTTTCTACCAATGAAATGTTAGAAATAAATTATGTACACTAAGGGGACTTGGGACTCTGTCCATCAGCAGGATAACTCTCTAAAACAATCAAATAGTACAGGACTGAAAAGGGAGGGGTGACATGGAAAAGTCACCAAAGGACTGAGTTAAACAATGGGATAGATCTCAGAAAATATTCCAGGAAAAAATCCCCCATGCGTTCCTATCAAAGGCAATTAACCAAAATTTAGAAGGCTGCTGATTGCACCATTCTTTATCCTCCCTCCTGGTCATGTGATCCAAAGCAGAACAATTATTAAGGGGTGGAAATAATTCTAGAGACCATACTTTATATACTTTTCTAACTTGTTTAAATATATAGATGATAAATGCAGATGCCTGATCACTGGGAATGGTGGCAGTTTTAATGATATTGTTAAAAATTGAGGCAAGCTTAGGTAGCACCTAAATTCATTATCTTAATTGGTTCAGCTGGGATAGAATCATCACAAGAGGCTTTGACAACTTTCTGCTAAGCTATTAGTTTTCCATTCTGAAAGGTCAAGATAACCCTCAAATATGTGTGTAGGAATCTTGGCTTCTTCTGTGATGTTAAACAGTGATAAAGGGGACTTAGATCTTACTGAGTGCTTGTAGGAGAGTTTGAACATGGCCACTTACAAGTAATAAGGGTGATTTCTTGGCCCTAACCAACAGTATTAATGGTTGCAATGGAATACATGAATGACCTTGAGGAAAGAGAAGAAGTCATGCTGCCTAGGAACCAATCAGACAAGAGATGGAGGAACCTACAATTAAGGAAGGACCAGCAATCAAAAGTGAAGGATTGGAAGTTTGTACTTTCAGACTTGCAAGTTTCTGTTAATTTAGCCTTACATTAAAATATATGTAGGTCATGTAGTTGTGTTTTAGGTCTGGTTTACCTGGGAGTGCCAACAATTGCTATTAGAAAGTATCTCTTTTTAAAAAAAATTCATTTGTTTTCATTTTTAGCAATTCTTGGGTTGAGTAGGAGGCGAGGGCAGACTATGAATTGATTGAAACTTTTCTGGGATGTAAAAAGTATTTTTTAGCTACCACACAGTTCTGGGCAAAATAGTTATTAGATTTAAATCTATACAAGGATACCTGTTTGGTGTTTTTATCATTACATATTCCTGTAGCCTCTGGGTAATTTTATTGTTGAGGGATTTGAGTTTTGTAGCTTAGTCTACAGCAGGGGTGTCAAACTCAATTTCATTGATGGCTACATCAGGGTTGTGGTTGACCTTGGGGGGGTGAGGTGGGTGTGGTCAAGATGGGCGTGGCCAGCATGATGTCACTTGTGTCAGGGGGCACTTGTGACAGCTCCCAAGCTCTGTTTTTGGCTGTGACGACCTCTTGCAACCCTCCAACAGTGAAAATAGAGCTGGTGGGGGGGGGCATTCATGGCTCTCATGAGCTCCATTTTCAGCTGAGATGGCCTCCTACAAGCCTCTCCCAGCAAAAACAGAGCTCAGCCCTTACAAGCTTCATTTTCATAGGCAGAGGCACGGTAGGCCAATCCATCACTATTTCCAGGGTATCCTTGCAGGCCAGATCTAAGTACCCTGTAAGCTGGATCTGGCCCCCAGGCCTTGAGTTTGCCAACCTTGGTTTACAGAAACAGATCATGAACTGACCAGAGATCAATCATGTTGAATTAGTCAGTGGCAAGTCTGTATACCTGCTTACATCCAGTATCAAGATAGGGCATGATATTGACATTTAAAGGTGCTTAGATTAAAAGCTGATATCAATATTATATTATGCTGCTAAAGGTACTAATGTGATAAGTCCTAGTCATATAAATGGATTTTATTTCTATATAATTGGTTTGGTTTGGAGAGTTGACTTGCTTTTAAATTGAATATGACCCAAGAAAGTCACATTTATATCTGTTACATTGTGTATTTGTTTAGCTACATTTTGTGGATAAGATATTAATAAGTTGCTGTTGTGTTAACAGGTGAAGACAAAGAGAGAAGGGGAGTGATGGAACTGGAAACAGGGTCTCCCATAGAATCTAGCTGAGGAGTCTGAAAGTTTGGGCATGCCAAACAATGTCACACTGAATGTGGGAAAGAAACAGAGGTGAAATGCGACCGGTTCTGTCCGGTTCTGGAGAGCTGGTAGCAGCGATGAGCAGCAGAGAGAGAACCAGTTCTCTCCGCCGCCCGTCCGATCTCCTATACTCACTTTTATGGCCAGAATTCAAAGCGCAGCTGCTTTGCGTGGCGCAGAATAGTGCCGCGTGGCAGCTGCTGCAGCAACCAGCATCGTGCAGGCTTGCAGGAGGAGAGGTAGAACAACTCTGCGCCTGTGCAAATGCCTCTGCGCCTGTGCAAAATGCGTGTTTGGCGCGCGTGTGCACACAAAGTGTGTACATCTGCGCAAAGCGCGTCCACCAAACCACGCCCACTTAACCGGTGGCAACTTTATTTGTATTCCGTTCCTGGAAAGAAAGCTGTTGTTTGAAAATAATTATCAAATTATTATTTTAAAAACAAGATTCCCCTGCCTACACACACACTATAACAAGGAGCTCACATGAATTGTTCCCTCCCTGAATCCTCTCCCCATTTAAAATGTGCTTTTTGAAAAACTGTATTAGTGATGTTATTAGACTTGGATTGCAGAGGCAGGCTACATTTCCACTCACTACTGTAAAAATGAGATAATCGCCATATAGATTTTTCTTTTTATCTTAGTATTGCCATGTAAACCTTAAGAATATATTTGTTGAGAAAGTTAGGCTCAGAAAGAAAATCATTCTCTGACATTTTAAAGCCATTAAACTCATTTTAGAAAACCATCAATATGCATAGAACACTAAAACGCATGTTAAAGGAAAGGCTGCAAGCAAAGTGATATTTCGTATGACAGAATTTTTTAAAAGCCATCTGCTGCATTAAGAACATTTGATATTTTACCATGGTATAGTCATTCCTCAGCAGAGTGACTCAGATGGCATGTAATTTACTCTTGAAAGTATTCTGTTGGAGCCTTTTACTTTTTAGGGGCCATTACATGAATTACCCACAGAAATCTACAGAACAGCAGTAGGCTGTACAGCTTCAAAGCTTACTTCTGGGTACTTTCTAGGATTTTACACAACACATATGCACACACCCACGACACATACTCACATGCACACACACATACATAGAGAGAGAGAGGGAGGGAAGGAGGGAGATTGTGACATGAATCCAGAAGATTATACAGAAATATAAACAACTTTTGGTTTTCATGCTTATACAAAGGCTTCAGTCAAGACTTAGCTAGGAAAGAAGGTTATAAACTACACTGTTCTAATACAGAAAACCCACAATGTTTATTCCACACCATATGGGTTGTGAGTAAACAGAATTCTTGAGAACTGGTCTTATTCATTTCTGCATTTCTTTTTCTCATCTTCATTAATTCCAGGCAGTAGGCGCAACACCATCAACTTCAATTAAATTTAGCAGGCTATTATTCCTGTTATCAATTCAGCTGTCCCAGCCAGCTTAATCATTGAGAAATGTTCAGGAATGTTATCCATCTTTGTTGATTCGATTGTCCTGTTTGTTGGTAGGGGTTCATGGTATGCCAATGACAATAAATAAATAAATAATTATAAAAGATGCTTTTTGAAAGAATTTCTCTGAAAAGTAGACATAACTATAATAAAATAAATGTACTGCTTATTTTCTTCAGAAACATTTCAACAAGCAGCAGTTAGAACATTAGGGTAATTAACCCATTCCCTATTCCAATAGTCCAGTAAGATAAGCCCATTCCAGATCCTGTCCAAACAAGTTTGTCATTCTTGTATAATAATTTTATTAAGTTTCGTACCCTGGAATTTGAACTATAAAAAATAACATTGTTCCCAAAGAAGATTTTGAAGCAGCGAAGGAGAGAGGGAAGGGAAAAGATTTGGCTTTTGTTTTCTTCCCTTCCTTATACTGACAGCTAAGAGATTTAAGTAAGAAATTGACAAAAATCCACTTTGATATCAATAGGCATTTAAGCTGAAAATAAAATGTCAAAGTGATAATAAAGACTTTTGGATACTCAAAAATCTCTAAAAGATGGAAAGGAGAGAAAAGGAAAGAATAAGAAAAAAGAATAAAAGGGCGGGATCTGGAAAAATGGAGGAGACGGCCTGGAACTAAAAGGACAGTGAAACTTTAACAAGATTCCTAAAGATATATTCTAACTGAAACTTTGTAACAAAATAACAGAACCCCAGGAAGAGAAAGTGGAAAAAAGAAGCAAGAAGAAACAGCTTTGGATTATTTGGATTACTTGGTGATTTTTGGATTTTTGGCTATTGGATTTAAATGATTAAAATCAATCGAATGCTTGTTTAAAAGTGTTTAAAATGACATCACTTTTGGAAGAACTGAAAATGGAACTTTAAAAATACAGAGAAGATGCACAAGAAGGAAGAGGTTCTTTTGGCTTCGTATTTCAATTTTTAGAAATGGAGATCTGGAACTATGAGAAACAACAAGAAACACTTTTAGAACAAGAAGGTTGGGACAAAGAAGAAGCCATCTTTAATGATCAAGTAATTTTATGTTTGGGAAAAAAAAGGAAAGGGGGGAAAGAGAGTGGAAAGTTTAAGATTTGAAAAAACAACAATAACAAAAAAATAGTTTGAAAAATAATTACAATATTTGGAACAACAGAAGAGAGGATTACAGAAGAGAGAATTAAAAGTAGAGAGACAAGGAGGAAAAAAGGGGAGGGAGCAGGGGTGGAATTCTACCAGTTCGCACCTATTCGCTAGAACCAGTTGTTAATATTCTAAGCAGTTCGGAGAACCAGTTGTTAGAAGAAATTACTGGCCTAATCCTGTAAGGAAGGCAGGAAGGAAACATTCTGGTGTTACTTAAAGAAACTGCCTCTCCATTAACCCTTATTACATTCTTGGCAGGACTAGACTTCCTGTCTCAGGAACTTCTCTGGAGTTTTTTCCCCTCCTTTGCTGATACTTTGCTTGTGTGGAGTGACCATTCAAAGTTAAAATGGCAGTGGAAAAAGTGAGTTATGACCATTTTTCAAACTTAGGATTGTTGCAGAATCCCCACAGTCATGAGAGGCCAGGGGACGAGATGTGTGCCTTGATGCGAGTGATGTTGAGTTGGCCACACCCAGCCAATTACATGACCACCAAGCCATGACAACCCAGTCACATGACCACCAAGCCACGCCCACAGAACCGGTTATTAAAAATTTTGAATCCCACCCCTGGGAGGGAGAAGAAGAGAGGGGAGAAGGAAAGGAAAAGAACTTATAAAAGACATAAACAAGATATAGAGAAACAGGGGAAATGTATAAGGATTGAAAGTATAAGCCTATTTAGAGATAATGGGTGAAAATGTAATTGAAAAGGGGATTCTGCAAAGGTACATAAGATAGTATTGTTATATTAGAAATAGAAATAATTTTAGAAAATATGAAACAATGTATGATTAAAATGATCGATAAAATACTTATTGTAATGCAATGGAATGTTTGTTAATAAATAAATGAAATAAAGAGAATGAGAGATTGAAATTAGGAAAGGATGGGAACATTTTAATTATTATTAATGATTTATAAATATATAAGTGAAGAGAAATATGGAAAGAAAGAATTAATTATGGAAAGTTTATAACTGTTCCCAAGGAAATATGATATTCAACTGAAAAGAAATGTTAGAGAAGTTAAGATTGTAACTAATATTAATGATAGAATTGAATTGGAAGGGAATGAGTGTCTTATTTACTATTGTTTTATACATATATACATATACATACACACATACACACACACACACACACATACACACACATATTAAAGAACATAGTGTGTATTTTAAGAATGTACCAAACAGAATTGGATTGGAAGTTATGTACTATATTGAATGTTATAATTCTAAAGGCATAAATTGAAGTTTAAATAAGAGTTGAATCAATAAAATTAAAAGATATAAAGGTGTCATACTCCAATTAGTAACTACAGGGGAAAATTTGTTTAATGAGACAAGATAATATGAAATTGAAACAGGACAGACAATGATTACAAAGACATTGAAACTTAGAAAAAGATATATAATTGAATTTAGATATGAGATAATTAAAAATAAAGTTGAGAAAACCAATGGAGGAGAAAAATTATGAAGAAAATGTTAAAATAGTAATAACTATTAGATATAAGATATGGAATAGAACACAAAGATGAATATGAAATTGAGTTTGTGTCTGTATGGGGAAGTGATAACCCGGGATCATGCTATTCTCAAAAAAAGTTGTTTTATTTGTATTATGTTTTTGTGAAAACCCAAATAAAATTTATATTAAAAAAAATAATTTTATTAAGTTTTACAAATCCAAAAATAAAAAACTAGCACAAACTAAGAAGAATTTAAAAAGTAAAGAAAAAAGTCAAAAGTACAGAGAAAAATGTAAAAAGTGCGGGTAAATAGAATAACAGAATAACAGAGGTGGAAGGGACCTTGGAGATTGTCTAATCTCTTCTTAAAAACTTCCAGTGTTTTAACAGTCAGGAAATTTCTTCTTAGTTCTAAATTGCTTCTCTCCTTGATTTCATCCATTGCTTCTTGTCCTGCCTTCAGGTGATTTGGAGAATAGATTGACTTCCTCCCTCTTCTTTATGGCAATCTTTTACATATTGGAACAGTACTATCATATCACTCCTAGAATAGAAATAGAAGAAAAAATATAGAAATAGAAATAGAAAAAAGATATATAAAGAAATTACACCCCCTTCTATGCCAATAAGTATAAACAACTTCAGTAACTTAACATGTTCTCTAGTATTTCAGTAAAAAAAATGATTCTATCCAGAACTTATTTCTTATCAATAAACAAATTAATGAAACTCGTTATTCCATCTTAATCAACAAAAGTATATTTATCAGAAAAAAATGACATATATATTCTATTAATCAAATAAACCTATTTTGTATTCCAATTTATCTCTTTCTCTAAGATATAAAGCAAAAGACATCTCTCCCATTTAAAAATATATTTGCTTATTTTATCAGACATAATTAAAAACAATATTAGGAACAGAATTAAAATGTTTAAAAAATTATAAATTGCATAAGTTAAAAAAATCTTTAAAGCCTTATCATTCAGTACTACTAAAAAAAGTTTCATTAATAGTTACTGAAAATTACATGTGTATTTTAGACCCGGTCAAATAAATATACTTTATTTTCATTCCATTTAGTTTGAAAAAGATTGATCTCCTAATCTCTTCAAATAATCTTTCAGAAGTTGAAGTCTTAATCATTGTCTTTTGATCTTCTCTCAGGAACTTCTTCACTAATTTAACACATATCTTTGTGAGAACTTTCCAGGTGGCTCTTCTGATTTATTATTTTTATGACTCATTCATTATTAAGATAGGATTTGGTTTAATTTGTAAATTCATTTGGGCATATTTTTTCACATCACTCTTGTAGTCTGACATTTTAAAATATTTTTACAATTCACACTAAGATTAGCTTCAATATCTACTTTGTGCAGTATAAAATCTGTTTCTCTTCTGTAGCCTCTGCTAAATCCATTTATATAGTTGCAGACAATTTTAAGAGTAATTTCTGGGCACATTGTTCCAAAATATCCTTGGGATATTTTTTATTGTCAAATAATGTTGATCTATTGTGTTAATGGGTTGTTTCTCCTTTAATTGTAATCTTTAGTTCTCTCTGGTTCCATCTAGTTAAATCTCCTCTTATATATTTATTTTTCAATTATTAATAATTAATAATCTTTCCCATAGAATGTTTCTTATAATTAATTTCAAAATCTTCATTATTTAAATAAATTTTTAAACAATCTACAGGAAGTCCATCTGATGTCTTAACTTCCCCAAATCAATATTCCAGTTCTCCTTTGGCTATTTTCCAAAAACATTTTTTTTATTTTATAATATGTAAACTCACATGATTTTTTTTTTTAAAAATCAAGGATAGAAAGACACTCTCCAGGCATTATAAAAGTTGTCCTTCTGAAGACTCTTACCATGCAAAAGATCAATAATATGTAATTTCTTTAGGTGATTAAGAAAGGAAGTGGACAACTCATTGTCCAAGTGAAGCTACCAAACCATGAGTTAGGCAAGTCGATTCCCACTCCTCATCTCCAGTTCCAGGTTTCTAAAACCCACTAGATATTGCTCTTTTATAATCTCTTGATGGGAACTCTCAATATGGAATCCTCTCCTTGATCCAGAGAGGATCAGAGAGGAGTTCTGAGAAGCCAATCAATTTTCCTGCTTTTCTTTTGGCCACAGCCATTAACTCCATTCTCACAAAGTTGCTTTTAGTTTAACATTGAAGAAAGATAAAGAAAGATGCTCTTAAGCATGACTGTAATTTAAAAATCACATGAACTGAGCATACAGGAAATATCTTTTTCTTACATCACCCTAAACTATTGATCTACTTTTTGGGGGGAATTTCTAATTTGTCCCCACTCTCCACTTTAAAGATACAAATAAGGACACTCTTCCATCCAGACTTTTGCAATTGTAAGTAATAATCTAAAAAAAGAAGAAGGTGCAAATACTTCTTAAATTAGTATCTCAAATGCCTGAGTTAAAAAGTTGAGATATACATCAAAATAATACAACACTTAGATAAAATTTCCAAGTTAAGTATGTCTTGTACTGCTCTTATAACATCCATGTTGTTTTCTTGGACAAAATTTAGAAATGTTGGTAGTTCATCCTCTAAATACTAACCATGTATGATCCTGTTTGAGAATAGAATAATAAAGGAGCTAAGGAAAATGGGACAGCTGATGATCAAAATTTAAAGAAGGTAAATAAGGAATGACCAACCATTTAACATTAAACTCTTATATAGTTGGAATTGTAAACAAATTCTATGCTAGCACATAGAAAAAGAAAATATGGAAAATTGAGCTGTATCCTTATTTATAGTCTCTCTATTTCAGCTAATTTAGAACACTGAGGATAAAAGCATTCTTTAGTGACAGTACTCCTTAGAGGACTTTGTGTCTATAAGCCAACAGTCTACACTCATTCCTACAGATAGCTTTGTGACAGATTGAAAAATAGTCTTAGTTTTCTTTCATATCTTCAGAACACCATCTGTGAGAGAACACAACAGAATGGAAATTGCTCATGAAAAATGAGTGGGGAGAGGAGGGATGACAAAATTTCACAGTATGTAGCTTCCATGTAAGGGAAGCTTTTCAGCTTATTCTTTCAGCATTCTGTATTAGTCTCCAAGAGTGTGTGAGAGAAAGGAAGTAAATTAACATTGGGTGGATCAGTTTTCACTGGTGAGTCATGTAACATCTAGGCTATAAATGATACTTTAGTTCTATCAGTTTATATCCATATTTGTCAAAAAAGCCAGAAGCAAATAAAATTGGTTGGATATATAATACTCTGTAAAAATAATATAAGTGAAATTACTAATATCTAATATTCACCTAAAATTTAATTGGAAAAGAATTATTCAGTTATTGACTTGAATTGATAGGTATTCTAGATTTCCATTCAGGTTTTGCTATTTAGATTTTAAAATTATATTATTTTGCCTAATATGACTTTATTCCATCAAGTAATGATTATTGCTTCTTAAGTATTCGCTTAGAGACATCTAGAAGATATTCAAATATTTCTCTGGGTAGAATCTAAGTTCTGATAGCCGTGGTTTTGAAAAGTCTTTAGCATATTTTGGTATGATATTTAATAGCAACAGTAATAATCTTGAAAAGAACAAGAGAATCTGCCCCCTTTTTTTCTTCTGTTTTCCTGCATGCAGGGTCTTTTTTTTTTTTTAATCAATTGAGTGTTGATCCATTAGTTGTGACAGGAACTGCATAACCAGCTTTTCACTGGCATTATAGGATGAGAGAGAGTGACTGGCCCAAAGCCACCAGGCTGGGTTTCATGCCTAAAGTTGAACTGAAATTCATAGACTCTTGGTTTTTAGCTTGGCGCCTTAACCACTAGACCAAACTGGCTCAAACCTGCCACTCTATATTAAAAGTCAAAATTATTTCTGTAACTTTTGTAAAAGCATGTCCTGAATCAAGCAAGTTTGTTTATTTACTACATTTCTATACCACCCAACATACTTAAGTGACTCTGGGTGGTTTAATGTAAGTTAACCTCCTTTAGCTAATTGATGAAGAATTGTAGTATTACACTCAAGTCTATTTTGACAATTATTTTATTCCTTTCCCACTGTGAAATTTGTGCATTTACTACACAGTTGAGTACATCACAATATATATAAATATTCATTGTTCTATTGGGATCTGGATTTTTGAAAAACAGCAATTGTCAGAATTCATCACACTTTTTAATAGAAAAGAATGGCTTTATTCTCATCCCCACCCCCCCAGTTATCTCATTGACTGAATAGGTAGGCAACTATTTCAGAGGGCAGAAATATGACATTGCCCTCTATTATCCTCCAATTCACCTTCAAAGCAACTTTTTAAATTTATATTTTATTCCTTTCTTATTAATAACAAAAGATAAAAAAGGAAAAAAATACAAGGTTAATAGTGAAGGGTATACAAGATAAAGAACACATAAAAAGTTGTCTAATAAAAAGTGGAAGAACTATCACAGGAAAAAATATAACATATGTAATTATAACAATAAATGGTTAGAGTTCTGTATTCTTGTCTAATACGTTATATTTCCAGTACATTTATGTGATTGTTTAACTTGATTATTCCCTTTGTTTAGCATAGGGAAGAATGGTGATTTAATACCTGAGACCTGACTTCGGTATCTAGTTTTCTCTCTGGGGATTTACTTTTTAAAAAATGGGCTATCTGGGAAAAGGGATGAAAACTTTCTATCTCAGGTGGCTGGAAAAATAGACATTAAAAAAAAAAAAAGCCCAGGAGGGGTGGAAACTATGTAAGAAAGTAATTTTTAAAAAAGTTTTCCGACAGGGGTTTTAAAAACTGGCAAACTTTTCTGTTTTCAGCTTTGCTGAAACAAAGAGAAGTATAGAACCTGTTCCTGCATATCCTGCTATCCTGCATATAAATGTATCCTGTGTTAAAATGTGTGTATATAATTTTCACTTTGTCTCTTTCTTTTTCTTCTCAGATACATATACTATACGTATCAGGAAAACCCTCCCATAGGAATGAAAGCACAGGCAATTGCCTTCATGGAACAGAAAGGAGAGACGGCACTGGGCCAAGGAAGGTGGAAAGTTGTGGTATGTTGTAATCCAGGCAGAATATTTTTCAAATTATTGCCAAAGTGTCTCAATCTGAAGGATTTTCTTTAGCTGGTATATGCAGGAAAAAAGCAGTCTAAATTATAATAATAGATATATTTGTTACCTATACCTAATTTAGAAAGTGTTTAGTGGTACAGAATACGTTTGTTTCTCCCTCCCCACAATATATAATCTGCATAATGAACAAACATACATTTTGAAATCTTGCCTGTTCAAGATTGTTAATGTCATATGAAGTTACATTAAGATGTATGTCTTCTACCTTGTTTCTTCCTTTTTCTCTTCAACAAGAAGAAATGTTTCATACATCAAAAACATTTCGGAAGCTTCCAAGATTTGCAAGTGGGCATCACACACCACCCAGAGGCTACCATATGAGGATAAATTATGCACTTAAAAATCACTTGGAGGCAGTGGAGGGATTCAAATTTTTTTACTACCAGTTCTGTGCGTGTGGTTTGGTGGGCATGTCTGGGGAAGGATTAGAGGTGCTATTTAGCAGATTCTGACCAGTTCTGGAGAACTGGTAGCAGAAATTTTGAGTAGTTCGGAGAACCGGCAAATACCACCTCAGACTGGAGATTTTACAGTGTCCTTCCCCTGCCACGTCCACCAAGCCACGCCCACAGAACCAGTAGTAAAAAAATTTAAATCCCACCCTGGAAGGACACTGTAAAATCTCCAGTCAGAGGTGGTATTCGCTGGTTCTCCTACTGGTTCTTCTACTTAAAATTTCCGCTACCTGTTTTCCAGAACTGGTCAGAACCTGCTGAATACCACCTCCATTTGGAGGTAGGGGATACTTGCAAAGTAATCTATCTAGGACCGATGTGGAGGAAACTAACCACCAGATTGCAAGAACACAAGCAAGCGGTCAGGCGAGGAGACCTGAACACATTGGTGGCCTCAATGAACTGTTGTAAGTTGACGCCTACCTGTATATCTATTCAACCGTTTTAAATTAGGATAAGCAAAGATCATTCTGATTTTAAAAAAGACCTATTAAACCCTGAAAAAAAGCAGCTCTATATCAAATCTTTCAGTTAGCAAATGTGAAAAATTATTGCATGAGCTCCCAAACTACATACCAGAGGAAAGTTTTATTGTTTTCACTGTTTTAAAATGTAAGCTGCTCAAAGTCATTCTGGTGCCTGAAAGCCCAATAAACAAGAGAAAAAGCCCAATGGAAGATTTAGTAATTTTTCATATGAGGAAGCCTGTTGGTAATTATAGTTATTTCAAGGATATACCTTCTTTCAGAATAATAATTTGAAGGGCTAATGGCTATAGTCAGGTTTGTAATAATAAACAACTATTATTAGCAAGATTGGAATAATGTATTCTACAGCTGATTCTTTATACTGCAGTTGACTTCCCAGCTTCAGTTCACAATGAGAACATATGAGTTCTCTGTAGTAAAGTGCTTTCCTGCCATAATTAATATATTTGTTGATTAATATAGTCTTTTAATTTGTAATGTTAGTTTCAGATTATAATATTTAGTATATGTTAATACCTTTGGACCCCAAAGTTCTTTGGCATGATTCTAGTTGCAAAAGATTGTATATTATACAAAATGAGGGTGGTCCTTTCCATAGATTCTTTTATATTGCACAATTTGGGTTTATTTAATATAGCTGACTTCAGCTGTTGTCTTGGAAATGAAGGCTCCCAAGTTTTACAAAAAGAATAACTGTGTAAGAAAATGAGCCCTTCTATGTGCCATTCTAGAATGGAAAGAGAAAAACACAAGTTGTTTCCTGTGACCCAGAAACTTTAATGTCTTAAATGAGTAATTGGGGCAATTGACACTTTGTGGGCACCTTTCCATCAGGATGTTTCTTTTGAATTTTTTTCAGGGCAGATCCCAAATGAAACTGATACTAAAGAAGCAATTTCTCTCATGAGAACTTCTTTCAGCAATGAATCCAAACAGCATTCCTGATATACAAGAATTACAAGCAAGTACAGTAGTAAATAGGTAGTTTTTATGGTACTGGAATATAATATAGAGAGTGTACCTATATAAGTCATTTTGGCTTTTTATTAATAACAATAAGATCAGGTCTGCAAACATGTATAGAAGGCTTTTTTCTCTAATGTTCCTTCTTGGGACATACATGTGCTTCAAATAAAACTGCACTAAACTGCAAAGATTATAGATGATTTTATGAAGCTCATATATCTTGAACAAATTGAAATTTTGATTGTGGATAATGCTTTATAAATGATGGGGCTGTCATCACCTCAGAACCATTTGGATGTAAAATGAATGTAAAATAAATTATCTTGTGTTGAACATATTAGAATAATACTTGTGCCAACATAAGAATTAACAAGAATCATCCTGAATCTATTTAAAATGCCACCTTCTCAGAAACTTACCTTGTGTTTTTCAATTATTGTATGTAGTGTCATATTTATATACAGTATCCAACATAACTAATAATTCATGGACCTATTCATTAATCTGTTCTTAATACAGCAACCAGAAAATGCCCTGTTTAACATATATAAGTATGGTATTTTTTTCTTTTAGAACACATTGTGGACACTGCTTAGAATGTAATTAATCTCCAAATACAAACTTGTAAGCTTGAAAGTATTGGCAGCTGAACATTAAAACTAAAACAAATTGCAGTTGCACCTATAATAGAATAGAGTTGCACCTAGAAAATTAATTATGTATGCTCCACAATGTGGAATTATTTTTTCATAAATCCTAGAAGAATCATAATACAACAAATCCATTTGGACTGCTTGTAAATGCAGGTGAAATTTTACAGAGTCTAATGTCTTTTTCCTTTGTATTTACTGTGTTATATTCAAAGTGACATACTTTCAGGTAAATGCCTACACTGTAACTTTATAAATAGACTATGTCTTGAGTTACTATATGTTTCAAAATCAATCAGTTTTCTGTATCCCTTCAGACTTTCTTCTTCCTTCTATAATTTTTATGTATTGGAATATATACAATATTAAGACATAATTCTACAAATGATTAGTACTTCCAGTTTGATTTGCTTTAGTAATATTTGTCTTCAAATCTTCTTCATCTCATTGCAAAGATTTCTTCAAGACACTATAAGCCTTTTTTTGCAGATTTAAAAGAAAACTGTTTCTGGGTCATTCTCCTGGGTTATCATTTCTGTTTCTCTTTATTTTTTAAATCCTGAGTCAGGTTGTTTTTTTTTTTGTATATCCAGTAAACATTCCTTTTCCAAATCTTTCTCTTGGCCTTACATTTTCTATCTTGTCAGATAAAATTTGTCCACCTCTGTCATTCCTTCAGTAACATGTTTTGGACATAGCCTATACATAGAAGCAGACAAGTGACAGCGTTGATATTCTAGGCCCTAATTTCTGGCTCCATTCTTCAAATATTTCCTTTAATATTTTTAAAGTTATTTTGTAAGTCCCAGTATTAATTCACCTCAAGAAAAAAACGTTTTTTCTTTCTGCGTAAAATCTTTAGACTTTCTTATTATTGAGGTTCTACATTCATAGAGTTATTTATGTTTGTCATGACTTAACAATAGCCAAGATAGCCAAAATAAGTGTTTCCCACAAGAATTTAATTATAATCATTTTTATCTGTTTATAACTTTCTTAAATCAAACTCGTATTTAGCTTTTTGCTGTTTTTTTTTTTACATTTTAAGCTTATAATTCTTCTTTTCTTTAAAGATGAAGATAAACTCAGCCAATGAATTTTCAGATTTGTTATTCCAAAGATCTCTAATACTTTTAGGATAGTTACAATTTCCAAGTGATTAGAAGTGACTGTCTTTTAGTAGGCTCCAGCATATTTGCAAGTAAGATGGCTACTCTCTTTGCCTCCTGGCACCCAATCTGGAGAAAACTATTGTCCTGCAGTCCGCTTGGGAGGTATAGCAGTCTGGAGCACATGTAAGTAATCTCTTGTTCTCTCCTTCTCCAGAGAGTTTCCAAGGAACTGCTATACTTACTAATTCTTTTGTATGCCACAGTTGGCAGCACAGCTTTTGCAGAGACATTTTCACCGTACCTCCTTTAAGGTAGAGGGTGAAACTAGAGGAACAGCTATACTGGATTTAATTCTTACAAACAGAGAAGAAGTGATAGAGGGAGTTGAAACTGCAGGAACCTTGGGTGAGAGTGACAATGTCATACTAGAATTCAATATAACACAAACACAAGCAACAGAACATAATGACATCAGAGTCTTGGATTTTAAAAGAGCTGATTTCAATAAACTCAGAGATAACTTGGGAATGATTCCATGGATGAAAATCCTAAAGGGGAAAACAACTCAAGAATCTTGGGAAACTTTAAAAATATGATCATAGAAGCCCAGACCAGCACAATACCACTGAGAAAGAAAAACAAGAAATCTAAGAAGAAACCAGCATGGCTGCACAAAGATCTTTCTGGCGAATTGAAAGAAAAAAAGGACAAGTACAAAAAATGGAAAGAAGGACATACAACTAAGGCAGAATATTAGCAGATAGCCAGAATCTGCAAAGACGAAGTCAGGATAGCAAAGGCTCAGAACGAACAAAGACTTGAAACAAAAGTCAAAGATAATTTTAAAAAGTTTCTTTCAACATATAAATAACAAGAAAAAAATCAAGGAAACAGTCGGTCCACTAAAGAGAGAAAATGGCAAAAAAGTAACAGGCAACAGAGACAAAGCAGAATTGCTTAACTCATTCTTTCATCGGTCTTCACGCAAAAAGAAGCTATAGCTCAACCCACCAAAACATAACTGTAAAAGACAGACCAGAAATAAAAGTTAAAATAAGCAAAAAAATACTGAACACCTGTCTGATCTTGATGAACACAAATCACCAGAGCCTGATGGATTACATCCCAGAGTTTTAAAGGAGCTGGCAGAGGTCATCTCAGAACCACTGCACCATATCTTTCAAAAATCCTGGAGCACCGGGGAACTACCAGAGGAATGGAAAAGAGGTGATGTGGTTCCCATTTTCAAAAAAGGAAAAAAAAACATACCCAGGAAACTATAGACCAATCAGCCTAACATCAAATACCGGGGAAAATACTGGAAAAGATAATAAAAAAACAGATCTGCCAACATCTAGAAACAAGTAAAGTAATAACTAGCAGTCAGCATGGGTTTGTTAAAAACAGATCATGTCAAACCAAACTTATTTCATTCTTCAACACAATGACTAAATTAGTAGACCAGCAAAATACTGTGGACATAATATATTTAGATTTCAGCAAGGCATTCGACAAAGTAGACCACAACCTACTTCTTAGTAAGCTAGAAAAATGTGGAATAGATAGCACCACCACTAGATGGACTCACAATTGGCTGGCAAACCATATTCAACGAGTAGTCCTTAACGGGTCTAAGTCTACATGGAGGGAAGTAAGCAGTGGGATGCCACAAGGTTCCGTCTTAGGCCCACTACTCTTCAATATCTTCATTAATGACTTAGATGAGGGAATAGAAGGGGAACTTACCAAATTTGCAGATGATACTAAGCTGGCAGGAATAGCTAACACCCAAGAAGATAGGCTCAAGATCCAGATGGATCTTGACAGACTAGAACACTGGGCCATATTTAACAAAATGAAATTCAATGTAGAGAGAAGTAAAGTCCTACACTTAGGCAAGAAAAACCAAAAGTACACATATAGACTGGGTGAAACCAGGCTCAATACCAGTAACTGTAAGAGGGATCTTGGAGTTTTTGTGGACAACCAGCTAAATATGAGCCAGCAGTGTGCAGCAGTAGCCAAAAAGCTAATGCAATCCTAAATTGTATTAACAGAGGGATACAATCGAGATCAAGGGAAGTACTAATACCACTCTATAAAGCTTTAGTAAGACCACACCTAGAATACTGCATCCAGTTTTGTTCACCACATTATAAAAGACTCTAGAAAAAGTACAGAGAAGAGCAACCAGGATGATTAGGGGACTGGAGGCTAAAACATACAATGAATGGTTGCAGGAACTGGGCTTGGCAAGTCTAGTAAAGAGAAGGACCAGGGGAGACATGATAGTGGTCTTCTAATATTTGAGGGGCTGCCACAGGGAGGAAGGAGTCAATCTATTTTCTAAAGTGCCTGTAGGCCAGACAAAGAATAATGGATGGAAACTGAATTGATTTAACTTGGAAATAAGGAGAAACTTTGTGACAGTGAGAACAATCAACCAATGGAACAGCTTGCCCTCGGAAGTTGTGGGAACGCCAATACTTGTGTCTTTCAAGAAGAGATTGGATTGCCATTTGTCAGAAATGATGTAGGGTCTCCCGCTTGGGTGGGGAACTAGA
Source organism: Bungarus multicinctus (assembly GCA_023653725.1). NCBI lineage: Eukaryota > Metazoa > Chordata > Lepidosauria > Squamata > Elapidae > Bungarus > Bungarus multicinctus. The sequence goes on from CM042848.1 coordinate 45,075,501, forward strand.
TGACCTACAAGGTTTCTTCCAACTCTGATTAACTGTTATCTGTTATCCTAATTTAGTCTTTTAGGTTTTTTAGTAATGCATTCGTTGCTCTAATTGAACCCATCAACCTTCCTGCTAGTAATTTTCTCTTTTCTATCATCTTCTAGCCATCTCAAGTAGTAGGTCTTTACTAATAAGTTCAAAGTAATATAATTTGAGTGATCATTTGTGTCTTTATGGATTGATTTGGGTTTTTTTTTTCCCTGTCTCAACATTTTCAGGACTCAATTCCTGCTACTAATTCTAATTTACAGTTTCTTTTTTGTTTATAAAATGTATTGGCCGCCCATCTTACCACAAGGAAACTCTATCTATCCACTAAAATGATAAATAAGTTAAAACCAACATTGAACTCTAACTACACACAGGCAGGGTGAGGGCAGAGTGGGGGGAGATAATATCTGTTGCTACTCAACTACCCCTACTGCGCTGTTCTGTCATTGGGCCTCCAAATATATGACAGAATTTTGTCCATTATGGCTTTTATTATAAATATTTCAATATTTGGAAAGTATTATAGCAGTCTTAACTTCCTTACTTGGAGATTTAACACAATTGGGCTATGTCAAATAAACATACTTAAGACTAGACAAGAAAACAACCATATGAATGTGTCTTTTGTAACCAGTAATTAAAGCCTGTATGTACACAAATGTTGCAATGTTGTTCTGTTTGATCGTGTCCTGTCCCATTCTACAATAGTCAGATTTGGTAAGTTGATTTCAAATAATGTTCCACCAACTAAATATGTCAGCATTTGTAAAGCAATCACAATCTCTCAGAACAGCACTGATAGGAATGTTGTTCCAAAACAAGGTATATTAGTATTATTTTAATATTGTAAAATTTACAGTTGCATCCCTGCTCCTTAGGATTTTGAACAATTGATAAATTTGAACAATTTATGATTTGAACAATTAAAGCTATCATAATTGGCATCAAAACAAAGAAGCTACAAGTAACTGCCAACTTAATGCATATACATAAACATTCATTTATTAGATATTAGGTATAATAGCTTTCTAAGCCAGTCTTTAGCAAACATTGCTAGATACACAGAAGCTTTCCTTCTCTCTGAAGGGGGATTTAGATTAATCCTCACTGTTTATTTAAGGACGTAAATGCCAACTGTTGCTCCACAGAAAAATAATCCAATCCCTGAATTTAAAATTACTGTAGCATCTGCAGTTTAATCATACAGTACATTTAAACCATATTCCATTCATGGTGCAGTTAGCAGCATTGTGCTTTCATTTATATTCATCTGTGAATATTGTTTTACAGTAAAAGATTACTAAATTAATTAACCATCAGGTTTTATTCTCTCTATATGCATCCTGGTGTTGTATAAGAGCTTAACTGAGTTTGATTCCAAGTAAGTTTGATTGAGATGCAGCCTGAGATTATGTGACTTAAACCTTTGTAATAAACCATAGCTTTACTTAAGGTACTATTTTGAGTTTCTTTGGCAAATTGGATTGCTCCTTTTCAACTTTTACACAATAATAATATTGACATTGGACAAAGGAATTGCATGCACATATCATTATCCCTTCCCAAGTATTTGCTGTTAATTCATGAACTGGGAAAGCACAATGCAAAGTTGTTCATATCATGTTTAAAGGAAGTTGAATTGGCTAGAAAGACTGTGGACTGTTTAAAAATAGACAGAGTTTTCTAAAAGGGAGGTGTTGGTCTCTCTCTCTCTTTTTGTTTTGTTTTGTCAAGATTTATAATATCTTTCTCTGTGAATCAATCAAGGAATTTGTGTCATTTTATGAATGCAACAACCTGCAAGCAACAGTTGCTATGCCAATAGATAGGAACATATTTACTTATTTATACCTCTTACTCATTGACTACCTGTACTGTTGTTAAAGTGTTTAGGAATGACAAAATACTGAATGCAGGTGGTTAATAGGAGAGAGTCCAACCAAAGTAGCAGTCTTCTCATGTGAGACTTGTGGAGAAATAGGCTGCTGTTAGTTAAGTCAGCCCAACTGTCATCCCAACCCACAAAACAGGGTGAGAAAAATACAAAGAAAATTCAAAAGGAGAAGCCTTGAAATAGAAATGTACCTATTGTGTCCATAAAAATACCACTATAACTCACAAATTATATATTGGTGCTGGTAAGGATTATATTCTGCTCACATATGGTAGCAGCCCATCAATTTATGACATACTCCAAGTCCCTTGAATCAAAACTTGCAGATAGACAAAGATGTTTCCATAGCATATCTAGTCTTTCAGACATGAGTGTTTCCCCAGGCAACTCTACATGAAAGGGATCCAATCTGCTTGTAGTCTTTGCATAACACTCAGGAAAAAAATAGTCTAGACAGAGTCTGTGTATACTGACAGGGCAGAACACAAATGCGTATTCTAGTACAAGATTGGTGTAAGCAGGAAAAGTATATTACCAAATAATTCAGAGAAGGACTAAATGTGCAAGATCCTCCTGAGATCAGGAGCCACTACAAAATTTGCAAGGAATGAGAATTCAGGTCAAAGAGAATGTGAGGTGAACATGCCTCTATTCCTTTTTTGAATGTCCTTATAGGAGACTGTGGGATTTAATATACTCTGGTCTCTTTCATATAAGAAACAAATGCATCAGGCATCTACAGTAAGGAATAATGATGACATCAACAGAGATAAGCAGGAACTATTAGCAAGGCATGAGAGTTGAAGCATTTTTTAAGAATAGGACATTTGAAAGTAACTCTAGCAGATGTCTCCTTAATTCACTGAACTATAAGAAGGAAGAGGAGGTGCAGCATAATTCAGTTTGTAAGATTCTGTTATTGTAAACAATAAAAGTAGTTTTATCTTATCATGGAGTTGATTTTCTGAACTGGTCTACCTTCTGGAACTGACAAGTATCCCTTTTAAATTACAAGAATTCAGTTGAAGATTTAGGAATTTCTGGTTGAAATTGAGTGCATAACCTTCATTAGAAAAGGTGAAAGGCCAGTTCATCTACATATCCAAGCAAATCCTGGGAACCCCTCCTCATTATACTTACCCTCTCATAATTTCCTCTATCTCTCTCTTTCTCTGTCCAATTGATATATACTGTACCATGGTGACAATTCCCAGCTTCCTTGATCCTCCTTTCATATTGCCCCCAATAATCTGAGTCCTCATTTTACCAATTTATCAGAAGGATAGAAAGCTGACTCAATTCTGAGCTCCATCAGAATTGAACTCCAGGCTATGGCAGAATTTGCCTGCAGTACTGCATTCTAATCACTGAGCCACCAGGGCTTCTACAATTTATTTATGATATGTAGCCATTTATCATAAGGGTCTTTTTCTCTCTTTTTCTCTCTTCTTAGTCTGCATTAAGAAGATAAAGCTACCACTTCTGAACTGGAAAAATCTGGACGACCATTAGATGGAAGAAAAGACACCTTTGGTTATCTGTATGCTACCATTTCTAGATCACCTGGGTATTTGCAGCTGAGATCAGATAACTTCAGAAATGCCATCCAGTAAACTAAAGTTTACAATTTCATTTTATATCATATCTAGGATGTAGAAATCATGACACTCATTAAATAGTTTTACGAACACTGTAACTCCATGCTGCTGCCACTGCTGTCTGAGGCCATGTATTTCTGCAGCCCAAATATGCTAACCCTGTATTTTTTATGGTGAAAGTTGAAGCTATGGAAATACAAAGAAAACAAGGGAAGCATATAAATCTGAGGGTTGGAACCCAACAGCGACATAAGAAAGTATTTATGTGAAGTAATTGTTTGTATTGTAATTCTATTACACTTTTGATAGCTTGCAAGATAAGTATTTGCATTTTCCTCTTAGGGGAAGAAAATGCAGATAAGCCTATATTTCCATCTACTTTTTAAAAAAATTGAAAATCATTATGCATGAATAGAGAGAGCATCTTTTTCCTTTCCACAGAAAGGATAATAGAATGTTACCAATAGTAATTTCCTGGAGTGATTTATCCATCTTCATTGAAAATTTGATTTTATTAATTTGGTTCAGAACCAAATATTTCAGATAATATAGCTGTTGCATTAGAAAGACAAATACACTTCACACTAACCATCTAAGTGTTGCTGTCTAAGCCATATGTTCCATATGGTTCTGGCATTTTAATTACAGCCTTTGAAATATGCAAAATAATTTCTGCTCTATGGAGGGTCTGTTCTAGTTAGAGGAAGTAAATTTTAAAAGATCATTTGCACTGAATACTGAGTGCTAAATCTGTTTAATTAGTTCTTTGTTCTATAAAGTACGAGAAGTACCCACTTCATCTAGATCCAAGTAAAGAATGTTGCTCTGTCTTTTTATTAATCAGCAGTCCCAAGCTATTTGGATTTGATGGCACTTAAAAAAATACTTTGATATATGCTGATATTTTAACTTAATATGCAATAATGATTTTAAAATTACACCAATTCACTAAATAAACAGAATAACAGAATTAGTTGAGAATAATGTAATACCTGGACATAGCTTTTTCCAGTCTAGTATGCTCCTAGTATGTTGGCACAAATAATTTTGGAGTGCCCAAACATTATGACTTATATAGGTATACTCTTAGAAAATTTGGAGAAACCAGTTGGGAGAGGAAACATAAGCCTTAAAATTAGATTATTACAATAATATACATTAAATCACCTGCTTTGGGTTATTATATGAGTTATATTTATATGGTGTCTTCCTATTGGTTGATTGATGTTGTGATGCCTGCGATTGGCTGTTATTTCCTTGTGCTGCCAAGCCCTCAGCTCCTAAGTGCCTGATAATCTGGTGGTAAATCAGCACTCCTCTTAACTGACAAGGGGCCCATTTCCCAGGCTTCAATCATTTCTTTGGCTAAAATGTTTCCTTTCTTATTATCAGGTGAAATACAGAAAGATACCACAAAGCTCCTAGCTAAAGATGCAAATAGAGTAACCCAATTACCTCACAGAGACACTGGGAAGTAAAAGGATAATATTACCCTATATAGGACATTTGTTGTGTACATATTACAGTTGTGGTTGGTGGTGGTAAAATTATTAGCTCCCTAGGTATGTAGCAAGGAGTCACTAGACCCTGCATTCCTAGCAGGTTAATAGGGAACTAGAGAAAAAGTCAAATAATTATTTCTAGCATGTTAAATTGGATCAGTCCTGATTATGCTAAATTTTCCTTGAGATACTGGCAAGCATGTTTTGTGTACTCAGGTTAGAATTGGCTATATTGAAAATTCCTCCTAAATCTCTGGTTTTAAAACAGTTCCAATAAATATCTTCAGTTAGGAATAGTTGCTAGAACTATAGTTTTCACAAAAAAAATATTTTAAATTTTGTCAAGTATTTTAGTTGGCTGGACTATTCAGGATCTCTGTCCAGTTCTAGTAGCAGTGGAAACACTGACCCTAAAACACAGTAGCATATATGCAATTCTTGTGTGCAAGAGAAAACCACAACCCAATAGAATCCTTCATAAGCTTTTCCTTAATTCAAAAAGTCTGGTCTTTATATCTCTGTATGAACAAAGAGATAGAGTTGAATGATTTTTGATTGCTGTATTGTTTTCTAAGGGTTCAAAGGATGAATTATTATATGGTTTGGAACCAGGATGCCTTAGGGAATTTCGATGCCTTGAAGAGGAGTCTGCCCAACCTGTGGAATTATATACGACATACCAAGAACCGAAGGGAACATGCAATTGTCCTCTATGATGGCCACCATGCAGTAGAATTCTTTCCCCTTGGAAATGAGCTATATCTCTTTAGATTCCCCCTTCCCATCTTTCAGGAGTTCAGAAAATTATATATGGTATTCCCTATCCAATTTTATTTATTTAAACTCATTACATATTAATTTATATTAGGATTTAATATATATTCATTGCAAATCAACAAATGTGGCACTTGGTGCAATTTGCACAGGGTTTCCCTTATCTCTGAAAACTGAAAAGGAGCTTGAAAAGGTATAAAACAAGGTATTTAGCACATATTTCCAGCAACTACTGGCCACATTACAGAATTTTCTGACTTATTGCCTCAGTTTGCCTGATGACAATCCTTGCTTTGCAACCAAGGAAACATAGTTATTCCAAGGTTTATTTGGATAGTGGTTAAAAATACACCTGTTCCTGTTCTACTCATATCCTTGCTGCTTAGGTATTCTGAGAATTGTCTTCTCTGTCTGAAACTATGGTTGAATATTTGGATTTGATTGCTGCACCTTTCTAAATTGTTTTGGCATGAATGATTCATCAGAAGTCTTGTCATATTGTTTTCAATTCTTGGAATAATAATACTAATATTGTTGGATTCATATTTTATGAACCAAGCTTTCTATGTTGTGTCACCTTGACTTTGAGCAAATGAATCATTTTATAGACTAAACACATTCAAAACATAATGGAGCATAAAAGAAAAAAGTAGAAGCACACACTGACTTTCATGATTCCTAAGAAAAGATGTAGACATTTTCCAAACTCCCAGAAAATTCTAGTAATTTTGATGCTATCTTCATGTGCTTTGTGCAAAGAATTTAATGCATTTCTAAATAGAGTTGGTCTGGAAATAGTCCCCTTTAGCATGAATAGCTGTAGTGTGAGCAGTAGTGATGGCACTGCCTGTATAGAAGGGACAAACTTCCCTCCAGAGAACTCCAGACAGTGAGTGCCTAATTCCCAATTTTTCTCTTTGCTCCAGTTTATTACCCTATACACTTTTATCTCCCCCAGTGCTCATTCCCCACTTCTGTTCTTTTTTCCTGCCTTAGTAGTCAGGAACATGCCTGTCCTCACAAACATATTTGTGCTGCAGAGCAAAGCCCTGCTGAAGAAAACTGAATGGTATCTGACCACATTATTCCTCAAGAAGTTCAGTAGGGTAGGCTAGGCTAGGGTAGGCTAGGCTAGGGTAGGGTAGGGTAGGGTAGCGTAGGGAAAAACTCTGGACTTCTGACATTTTAAAAAGACACGGCTCTTAATACTGCTTTGTGACTGCTATGCAAAGGGAACTGCATACATACATACTCCACCATTTGATGTTTAATATTATGATTAATATTATGATGAAAAGTATGTAAAGGGTGGAAGCTGTGTCATGGTAGCCTACTGAGTTTTCAAATGATGAAATCTCAATTTGTGGAAGTTGCACGTAGGGTATGCTGGATGATAGCTTCGGCTTTCCTGTAAGGTCCCTGTTTGCATGTTGGAATGTCAAGATTCTGATGTAACTTTCTCCTATAGTGAAACCTTAGCTTTTCTGGATAATCTACAACAATAAAATCTTACTTGTTTTCTCTGTGTTATCTTGTTCTTTTGACTGGGTTTTCTCATGTGCCTCATGGGTTTATTGAATCTTTGGCTATGAAAATAGATATTCTTCACTATTTCTTGTAAATGGAAAGCCCACTCTTGTTAACAGTCAGGAACATATTTGTTCTGTTTGGGGAAGGAGTAAAAAGTTCTGCAAGCATTCTAGCACTTCATGAGTATGAAGAAATCAGACATTCAAACTGGCAGCTTTTTGTGTGGCAACATTCTTTTTGGATGCTGAAGCCAAGTCATCCATAACGTCCCAATTCATACTGCTGTGTTCAGTGCATTTAATTTTCTTATGGCTGATCACCACCACAGAGTTATCTCTAGTAGTTTGGCCACATGACTGACTAATGGTATTAACTCATCATATAAATTAAGTCTTATTATGTCCTTTAGTATAATGCATGAGGTTCCGTTGGCACAGAACTGGCTAATTGGTTTTAAATACAATGTTAGTCCTTCCCTGGCTATAGGTTACAGCTCAGATATTTTCCAGTTACAATTAAATACCTATCAGGGACCAGATAATGACAAGCCAGGAGACTATTATGATTTTAGGTACCATCGAACAGTATTACTCAATCTCAGCAACTTTAAGAAGTATGGATTTTGACTCCAAAAATGCCGTAAAGAGCATGGAGGTTAGGGAAATCTAGGAATGAAGTTCAGACACCTTAAAATTGCTGAGGTTGAAAAACATTGCTCTCGGGGAATTCTGTCTGGAAAACAAGAGAAAAACCTGATTTGAAAGAAATAGGCTTCTCTGCTGCCAAAAGTGGAACAGACCTGGAAAACTGGTCCAGGGATGGTGAGCTAGCATGAAATGAAGTTAGCCTGCTGATCAGATCCGGTATTAGGAAAATGTCAGTATTGTTTTCATTAATTGCATATTTTCCTATATTCAAGGAAAGCCAGCTGAAAGATAGAAATACACAATTATAAATGCTTTGTTTCTTTAATATTATAAAGAGCAATTCTTTCCTGTCCTATTTCTCTGCTTCTTACTAAGCTGGGTATAGTAGTTTGGATGTTTTGAGAGAAGGAAGAGAGAAGTTATCTGACACCCCACCTCTGAGGCCAGTTGGCAATATATGTGACACACCACTATCATTATCAAAATGAAATAGGAATGTTCAGGTACACAAATTAAAGCATATATCTTTAATAAAAGCTGTCAAAATCACACTACAAATGCTGATACTAAATGTAAAAATAACCTACAACTATTTTAACTGTGTCTTTAAAAGGATGTAGAACAAGTCTATAAAATTTTATAGTTTTCAGTAACATTTCTTATGCTGTACTTATCCTAAAATGAAATGAAAATATTTAAGATGCTAGTTTCATTCATTTTCTGTTTTCATTACATAATAATCCTGCCATATAAGAGAAGTGATATCTTAGCAGTAGAACTGATTCATAGTTACTGGAGGGCCATGTGCGCTAGTTGCACAACCTGTTGAACAGATAACCTGTTCAGGCTTGTTTAATTATACCAACTACGAGAATACGGTATGTATGTTTTTGTCTCAGATAAGTAATTAATGAAGGCTGAACTAATTCATGGTAAATGGAACAGAAGTATAACAACAGGTACTAAAGTTAAGAATCTAGTGCATTCCTAGCATCTAGGCAATACTTTAGCTGCTCATGAGTTGTCTTCTTTTCAGCAGACATGCTGTTATATTGTGAAAGAAACATTGCGTGATAAATTAGCTGTGCACACCATATTCATATTTGAAAATTTATATCATATTATGCAACAATAAAAGCAAAGGCCACCAAACTGGTGCTCTCCAGATGGGTTGATCTTTAGCTCTCATAACTTCTCTCCATATATATGTATGTATGTATGCATATACTGTGTATATATATATATATATAATACAAAGTATATATATATATATATATATATATATATATATATATATATATATATATATATATATATATATATATATATTCATAGATTTTCACGGGTACAGGTATGCAGGTCTTGGTGTGTTCGGGTCTTTCCCCATTTAAGTTTGACGAGATTTCACTTGCCATCTTCAGGCTGGTGTTTTCGGTTTTGTGCTTGTGCGAGCAAAGCGTGATATGAGCTGCTGTCTTCCTATATATACTGGTGAGGAGGTTGGCTGTGTTGTCATTTCTTGATTGGTTGATGGAGTTCAACTTTTATTATAGCACAATATAATTATAGCACAAGACCCAGGAGGTCAAAACATTAGAACTCAGAAGGTCATCACACATCACACATCACACACACACACACACACACACACACACATATATGATTGTATCAATGCTATAGCTCTAATCATGCTTACTTAGAACTAAACCTTGCTAAGTCCATGATCATCCCAAAGCAAAAAAACTGAAATGATTTAAAATGTATATTTTGTAAAATAATACATGAAAATGCTGCTACTTAAAATTATTATGGTCCATTATTTATTTCAAATTTGTTTTCTATCATAAACAAAGTGAATGGGGCCAGTTGATGGTAGAATGTAAAAGCATTCATTCTTTCTAGTACAGTAACTGAGGGATAATTATACGAGATGGTGGCAGAAGTCTTTCAGCAACATCTGGAGAAACAGAGATTCCCTACTAATTATATTTTATTTTGAAATTAAAATCTAGCCCCACATGAAGAACAGTAGTAGCTCTTATATGAAGAATAGTTACAGAACACACCATATACATCATGCATTACAGTTTCCAATTGTTATGGAAAACGTATTAGAAAGACAAATAATATTTAAAAAATGGGTTTCGTTTGTTAAGTTACAGGTTTGTGTGAGATTGTGTAAGTGTACTGTCAATTGGCCTAAGCCTTATGTGACCTCTGGAGAAGTGAATAAGTGTACATCTAAAGTGAATTTCCTTGTAAAATTCAAGCAAGGGGAGAGTAGGATTTTGCAATATCAGTTTCCATCTGAGCTGAAACATCTATTTGTCAGTCCTGTTTATGAAACCAACCCAATGAGCTCCACCCCGTGTATCCTTTTACAAAACATCCAGTCTTTGCCAAGAGATGAGCTGTATTCCTGTAAAGCAGGCAATAGGAGTATACTCAGAAGCTGCAAAAATGTTTCTACAATGTCAGGCCTTTATGCCAATTCAGATTTATTGAACGCTGCTCAGAGCTGCCCTGTTTGTCACCTCAGTGTCAGAAGCTATTGTACTTCCTTTGGCTAAGGCATTGTCTTCCACAAGATTGAAAGTCAAACTGTTTGATATGGTGGACAAAACAATTTTTAAAATATCAATAGGTAAATAATATGCCTTAAATAAACAGGAGATATGATCTACATTTGCAGAGTCTACATCTCTAGTCTAATCCCCAGATTTTGAACTTCAGATTGTGCTACCACTATCACATGAATGAACAAAGGCTGAGCAACAGAGCAATGACACTCTGTAGAGCTTACTACCACGGGAGAAATAGCATTCCTGGGAACTACAGTAACGAAGAAAAATCTCTTAGAGAGGGCAGCCTGTTAAAGTGAAACTGAATGAAACCTCTTGTCATAGTGTTTCCCTTGAGATATTTTAAAATTTTGGGGGGGATTTTATATAATAAAATGCATTATGAGATATAGAATGACTCTTAATTACTTTAATATTTGAGGTTGTGGGAAACACCTTGCATCAACACATAATTTCTTTTTTAAATTTTTGCCAAAGAGTGCTGCACCTGGTTAATTTTTGCCATCAACACTACTTAAAGATACTGTAGATATTAAAATATTCCATTTATCTGTCTTGAGATAGAGACAATGAAACAATCTCTTTTGTGTTGCTTCTACTTCAGATATATCCTATTCACATTGTTTCTATTATTTTAATTATTTCTAAAAAACATTTTACCTCTGATTAATTTTATGTGCTCTTTCCTCCCTTTACAGATCTAACAATTGTGGAATCAGTTTTGTGCACAATTGATCAATAGGTAATCAAAATAATCCAATCAGCTTCCTAATGAAAGTATTATCTTTACCAAATAATTTGCTGATTTTACATTCATATTGCCTCTATTCTACATATTTCTTTTGTGTTTTGTGGCTTATGCTGGCCTATAGCTATAATGAGATAAAGATTAAAAGAAGGCAGTACACGCTATAGAATTCTTGAAGGTAACATTTATTTCCACATGAATTACTTTGTATAGCCAGAACTCACAACCATAAATACTTGGTTTTCTTTATTCTTACTTATGCCTCAATTGCATTTTGAACTGAAACCACTTTTGGACATAGAACTGAATTGTTTGGTGTTTGTTTTACAGACTGGATTTGGCAGTTCTTTAGACAGTAATTGTATGGCACTGACTGCTTTTGATCTTACTATCTTTTCATTCTCTCATTTTCTGCATTCCTGCAGTTTGTCTCCAGCTACACTCAGTCTTGTCCACATTTTATAAAGTTCCAACTAGACTTAGCTGTGCTTATTATTGTTTGTTAATGCCTCTCTGGGTTCTTTCTTCTAGAGAGCCAACTACAGTCACTCAACTGTATACATTTATTTCTCCACTCAGAAATGGTGGTGCTATTAGGACTCAGCAAAAGGGTGCTAAAGACTCTGTAAATCTAGAAGCAATCAGTTCTACTTCCCTCTCTCTTCTCTTACCCAATCTCTCAAGCAAAACAGGAATTCAAGGTTCCACATTATCATTGCCTTACATGTCCTTCCCACTTAGCAGCAGAGATCTAAAGTGAATGTGCCAAACAATAGTTTTAAAACTTTTAATAACCAGAATTTGAAAGAAGCTTACATTACCAAAGACCAGCATTTTGCTACAAAACTACAGTGGTATGACTTGGCTGCTTTGTAATCTGTGAAGGAGTGATGGGGGAAGATTTGCCTATGTAACCCACCCTTATCTTAGTCTAAATAACAAGATTATTCCATAAGATTGCTATAGTGCACATTTAAGAAAACACAATTTGGCCTGTGATATAAATATTGCCTGGATGCACAAATATCATAATATATGAAGACTATTAGTGATGTTAGTTGTTATTTGGGTATATTTTGTTGGTGATCAGAAAAAAGTTGATCTTCCTTTTCTGTCAGATGACAGTGAGTTCTCTTTCTTTCTTCTGCTTTTTCCTCTCAGTTCCCGCTAGGATCTCTTCTCCCTAAACTTTTGATTTTTTTAAAAAAACCATTTAATTAAAAACATATAATTGGGAAGCTGTCATACTCCAAACAAAACACCAGCTTTTAGTACTATCTTTATCTATAAGATTGATCTTGAGCATTCTTAGAAATATCTGGAACCCAGTGTTTCTGCTTGGCATGATCTCTAAGACAAATTCTTGAGGAAAAGCTTATTACAAGCTTACAACATTCCAAACACATCCATTGGCAAAATAGATTGAGAACCCTTTGATTAAATGTTCAGCATTAAATCAATTTATCCTTTTTCCATAGGCACTTCGTTTAGAAGACATTTCTGACATTTTCACATTTAACTCAATAGATTCTTACTGAGTACATTGCCAAGTCATAATGAAATCCTAGATGTTTCTAGTAATGATTGAAAGGAGACAAAATACTGTAACATAGTCATTCATAAATGAATAAGAAGTTACAAAAGCAAACTTTATTGAAATCAGAGCTCTTTTCCCAATATGATTTTTTTAAATATCTCATTCCAGTTTCCTTTTTGATTTGACAGTAATAAATATGACACATTTTTTATTAATAAATGACTTTTTGTCCTCTGATTAAATATTTCTGACAATATTTAATTGTCATTTTCTTTTAGCAGTCATTTCCTCATTATTATAATCCATATATTTTTACTGGATTGCCTAAAGAATTTTTTTTTTTAAACCACAATTCAGAAAATCAGAAATTGTTTTAGTCAATGTGAACAATCCAATTATTAGTTATCATGCTTAATTAGTCATCGTTCTAAATATCAACATGAGGCTGATAGTCCAAATTTATCATATTTATCATATAATGGATAAAATTGCTGTGTTGACAGTGTGGTTCAGGAAGGCTCAGACTGAAGTCATATTCATTGTTTTTAAGAGTTTGTCCTGGACACTCTCCTGGCATAATCATTGTTTTGCAGCCATAAAAGAGCTGCAGGGGGAATATTTTAACGATGTATTGTACTGAAACTCCTGAAAATCTTTGGCTAAAACTTGGTATATTATTTATACAGTATTTCTGGCCAGAAGTTTTTAGATATTTCTATAAGGAAAATATAAAGAAAATACCAATTTTGCTATATGCAATCTGATTGGACTAATTGTACCAAGGAATAATACACATATATGTAACATGACAAATAGTTATGAAGATACACCACTGGATGTGTAATATGGAAATATAACATGGCATGGAACTCAGATGAAATGATATAGTAATGAAGCATTGTGGCAATAGATTCCCTTCTATTTCCATTAGTATTTCATTGTAGTTTTTAGTTTTCAGTTATCTATAATTTCTCTGGTTATTAAATGCAGGAAGTTCTGAACTACCCAGCATTGTAGATGAGATACCAAGGGGAGAAGAAAAGTTTCAGGTAATGTTTGTATTGTGTTTTCTGAGTCACAATTTTCTCAGACAAGTAGGACAGACAAGCTAATTATTTCTTACGGCCTCTAGTTCAAGCAGTTATTGGTTTTGTTACATTATATTGTTTTATGCCTTATAAGCTGCCAAAATCTTAGATAAAGTAGGACAGTGTGCTTTGAAGCAAAGAAAAATTATCGAGAAAATGTAAATTAGATCCAGTTGCTGAACTCTTTTACTTATTATCTTATAATGTGGCTAAAATTTGGTAAAGGCTGTAGTTTAAATTAATTGATTCATTCTAAATATATTTGGAATTTTAAGAAACAATGGACTGAATTTGCTGTATCCTGAAGTTGATCTTGAAACAATATGAAAAAAATAATAAAGATTGACGTAGCTCCAGTTTTCTTTTTGAATCCAAGGATAACCCCCCTACTTTGAAAAATAACTATCTATAGCATAGGTTTAGAGAATAACAACATTCAGATTTATGCAATAGTAGAAAAAATAATAAAAATGGATTCTCTTACATTTTTATTAGCAGACAATCATTGTTAATAATCATTACCTCTTCTCTCCACTCTTTTCCTCTCCTGTCTCCTCCCCTCCCACTCCTTCTTCTCTCCTCTCCATTAAAGATAGTTTTGTTACATAATCAAACTAACAGAGTGAACAGAGAAAAAAGTTCAAGGCAATATTGTAAATTTTGTTGATGGAATTTGCTTAAGTGTCCTTTTATTGCATTACTTCAGGTTCAGAAAAGGCAGTTGGCTGGCAAGTGTCGTTTCTCATTACTTCATTCAATGCTTTCACTTTCTTGCTAAAAAAAATCTGCACTAAGATGACCCAGGCACAAAAGTGAATCTTTTAAAATCATGACAGCATGGAGAGTTTGATTCTGTTTTTAGTAAGAACACTATCACATGATTTTAGTATCCATAAGCAGTTTTTTTAGCTCAGTTCTATGATATAGAATAAATTAGGATTACATTTAAGAAAATATAAAATAGTTAGACAAATGGCTCTGTCTTATGCTGTTTGCTGTTATAATTCAAATAATGACAAAACATGATTATCTCATAGATATTTCATATGATTATTAGGTATGTTGTAATGTTCTGATTTTTCTTCTATGAAGTTGAATGAAATCTTATAATTAGCTACAGCATCTTTATTGAAAATGTCTGGAACAATGTGGATTTTACCAAAATGACCAATATTATGCAACTCTGAAAAGTGAGAAAGCAATCTCAATAAAATTTGACAAACTTCTGGATTTCTGTGATGAATATGAACATCAGAGATAAGCCTATACAAAGTTTGCTAAGAGGATACACTCTTAATGCTTTCTACAGATACTTACATCTATTTCACTTTCTCTAGTTCAGTTTTGGATTTATGTTATTGTAAATAATTGCATATTCTTTTGATTTTTCCACTAGGATGATGCAATGTTATGTCTCTAAAACATTAAAAATCCTGTAAATTACTACTGTGTGACATTTTATACCTCACATGTTTACATGTTCCAAATTTAGAAGACTAAATATTCTTTATTATATACTTTATTATATATTAAAATGTACCTTTACTCTGACATTGAAAAATTTGAGATCTGAACATGAATTTATCTGAACCAAAAGTCTAGCCATTAGTTGCTATTGACTTCTTGTGGAGCAAATCTAATCATAGAATTTTGTAGATTTCTCATTCTCCTGCTGTACATTTCTACCTTTTCCTTTTCTTATTGATATGATAGAAAGCCTTGTAAATAAAATTAATTTTTTTACTGTGACACGTAAATCTTCTTTGTTTGACTTTAAACAGTTAACAATTCAGCAATATTAATTGCGGATTATAAATATGATCATTTTTCAGATCTTATCTTCTAGTATCATTATCCTGAATTGGTGGAAAAGCAGTCTAGAGAGATCTAACAGAATAATGTTACATGACAAAGATAGATTTGAATTTGACAATCATGACAAAGATAGATTTCAATTTGGGGATATAAGCCAGTTTTAGCAGGAGGCAGATAGATGCTTGTCAAACTTGCTTGAATGCTTTTTTCATCATTTTGGTTTCTTGTAATAACCAACAGAAAAGCAATGATTGCAAATAATTCACACTGTAGATTTCAGAAATCAGGATTAGCAGTCTTGACATGTCCCAAAAATTCATTTCAGTTTACTTTTTGGAATTGAAATCAGTGGAGCTATATGAAAAGAGTGTTTGCATTTTATGTTATGGCATTTATTGTACTTAAGATCGTTTACTGAAAGTTCCTCTAAGATCACTGACTTAACTTTTGATCTTAAATTTGTAAGCATCAGCTAGTTTGGCACTCACTAAAGGCTGCTTCATTTCTGTAGCCATTTTTTCCCTTTTTATTTTCAGGCATTTCTAATGGATGCCGAAGAAGGAAATCCAGTTTTGAAAATTTACCTCTCATATGAATATATCTAAAAAAGTTATATTACAGCCAGGCCCTCCAGTCTGAGAGAATTTGTTATACAAATCCTTACTTCATAAATTAAATAGATCTAACTTCTCCTTTTGTCTCAATTCATATCCATCTGATGAAAATGCCGGGACGTATGCAGCATTCCCCATATACTGTATAGAGCTTAAAGGAGTATATTGTTCTAATAACCTTCCTTTGTAACTTGCAACTTTTAATGCAGTCCAGATGTACACATATTTGACTTATTTTTCACTGCTGCTATCCTGTTCCTGAATTCTCTTCATGTATTCACCCTTAACAAAAAAACAATGTATGTTGAAAAACCTAGTTGATTTCAATAGGCCTCCTGTGACTGTAAAAGTAACCATATGATTGTGACATTTTGTCTAATGAAATACATTGATTCATGTTGTTATTTCCACACAAAGGGAACTCCTCTTGAACCATTTTACAAATAACCATATTGATACATCCTTTATTTAATGTAAAGGAAGACCTTTTATAGTCATAAAATTAGCTGTGAGGAATTCATCATGCAGTTATTGAACATATACACAGATGGAGACATATCTACTACATTGCTTTATAATGAAACTTGCTGGGTAGCAGATTTTGTTTTTTATGAATTTTGCAAGTTTCTTTCTCTTGATAGATGATAAATAGACATAGTATAAAGTTAAGACTTGTCTTAATCTAAAAATATAGATATAAATATGACATAAATTTCTCTCAACTAAGAATGACACTTAAACCCATGTCCTTAGTCCTGTTATGTCACCATTACTCAGAGGCCAGGACTTTTTTTAGTTTGTACTTGTCAGCCTCCCAAGTAGATCAGGCAGGAAACATGTCAAGATGAGCTAATTCTACTTTATTGTAAAACTACATTAAGTGAATCTTGCAAATTTGAAAATACAAATCTTCCATTGTCTCTTTTTTCACTTGATAAGTTAAGGAGGATCCTTTCTAAGTTAATTTCTTTTCCTGTTATTCAGCTGTGGGCTCCCCACCTGCACTTTTTATCTGATTGTTCCCTAGGCAGCATCTTTTCTCCTCATCTGTTATTTGCACATACTATTATATAGTATTATTTGAATATTATTATGTGCTCCCAATCCATAAAACAACAATTAACACAAAGATGTCATATTTGGTACTGTACTGTACTGTACATCATGATAAAGGTATGGAGAAGCAATGGAAATCACAAACCGCTCATGAAGAGTAAATCACCTTAATTTTGATACAATTCATTGGATGATTTTGATACAATACATTGGATGATTTGAATATGTGTGATTGATAAGATCACTTATTTTGCATGTTTGGTTTTCCCTTTGTACAATAATTATTTCTAGGCTGCTGTCAATTTTTAATAAGTTGTTTTTAATGCCTAGGGATAAACAATTTTAAGCATTTGTTATTATAAAAAATTCCCTTTGAGGAATCCAGAAAACCACCTTCTATTCAGGCCAATCATTGGTTTATGTATTCCAGTGTGGTCAAAAATATTGGCACACCTCTTCAAGAGTTTAGGTTGAAGATATTTGGGCTGTTCTGGAAAATATCTGCACAGGAAATGCTCTTCTACAAAGCTAAAATCCTTTGGGAGATGAAATTGCAGTTGTCATTGCTGCCTTCTCTTCATTATGAATATAAATCTGACACAGAGAGAAGGCACTGTAGTTTATTCCTGTGTATATATGACAACATTGCCATGACAAAATTGATTTTCACTGGTAAGTGAAGATAGAAGACGGATAAAGACTGTGATACCTATTCTTGATGCTATTTTATTTTCTTATTTTTCATATTTATATGACCATCCATCTCACAAGAAGTTACTTTGGGCTTCAAACAACAGTGCAATGGAGACCCTTTTTCTATTATAATTCAGGTTACTTCTCTCATGGTAAGTGAAATATATGAGGTTGTGGTTAATTTATGTCAGTGTAGTATGCTCATAATATTTGCAATTTTTTATGAATTGGCAATTTTCTTGCAAGTCCTTAGGATATAATGCTAGCATTGAATAGGATGCTAAACTGAGTTTCTCTTTTCCCTTCACTATTACTATACATTTCAGTTTCAAATTTCTTAAAACATGAATAAAGTTGTCTGATAGACCAATATTTATTTCTTACATAGTCTCTGTTTTGGAAGCTTTATTAAGTTTTCCTTTCTTCAACTATCATATGATTAGAGTAATTTACTCAAAAGAAACCACAAAGGCCGTAGCATGAAGATGAATTTTACCTAAGCAGGCATCCTGTCTCAAAAAAGCATCAAGATATCACAATTGTACATTTCAATTTGCACATTGCTTAAAACATAAAAAACCCATAGTGCTAACTAAAGCAGTGCTAATGATTTTATTTACTTCACTTAGTAAGATATAAAGAAAATATATATTTAAAATATTTTGTCCATACTGAATACAGAGGGAGAGAAAAAGGAGCCTCTGACAGTATCTCATTCACTTGATCAAAAAATATAGGCTACCATGCTTTTTATAGCCTAATTCTGATGTAGACAACATATTGCAACTTGAAACAATGTGTCCTTGGAAACAAATCTATATTATCAAATAAGTTCTCTGCTTATCTCAAAGGAAAAAATCCAGCTTTTTCTAAAGTCACAAAAAAGAACTGCCCACCACAAAGCATCAATTGTATGCTCTAAATATAAAAGAAAAAAACTTATAAAAGCTATATATAAGTTAGGGCTTGGTACAAAAGAATGCAGAATTAAGTTGTTGGTACCACAATAAATCTATACTTTTACTTTTAGATATCATTAATCTTAATATGATTTAATATAATTTTATATTAAAGTTTTTTCTTTTATATTTAGAGCATACAATTGATGCTTTGTGGAGACCTAGCTTGGTCTAACAAGTTAAGACCACTGGGATAAAAGTAGGAAACCATGAGTAAAAGTCCCACCTTAGCCATAGGCCAATCATTCTCAGCCCACCCCACTTCACAGGATTCTTGTTGTGGGGAAAATAGGAGGAAAAGTGTTGGATATATTTGCTGCCTTGAGTTATTTGTAAAAACAAAGAAGGTAGAAAATAAATAAATAAATAATTTGGTTATCTGAATTTAAGGATTTTTTCATGTCATGTAAATATATCAAATATTAGTCACATTCCACCCTTTCAAGTAAAAAAAAGGAACTTTTAAAGACAGAATATATCTGCTCAGTTATGAAAAGAACAAAAGAAAATAAAACAAGCTATAAAATGAAATAACTATAACATGGAGAAAGAGGGTTCTGACAAAACATTATCAGTAAGAAACTAAATATGAAAACAAAGCAGGTTGGCAAATTACCATAAGTATTTTCAAATCAATGTTGTATCAAATTCATTTTTTCATATGCATGAGAATAAATATGCAGAACAGGTTTTCAATATTCAAAAGCCCAATTCAATTTATTTGTCTACTTTTAAATTAATAATATAATTTCTACTAGTTTTTCTACTAATTTTATAGCTTTAGCATGAAGTGTTTTTTTTAACCTCATTTCAACTTTTTCTTTCCAAGATTGAAGTAAATAAGCAAATAAACAAATTAGAATGTTCAGTATTTTCCTTTCTTCCCCTTATCAAATATTATTTGTTTATTATTGTATCACAAAATAAACTTGCTAGGTATTCCCCATTTATCAAGGTTTGTGATATGAATTTGTGATAAAATTCAAGAAGCATTAGTGCAGTTTACTGAAAGTTCAGTGGCCTAGGATTTGGGTTTCTTTTTGTCTTCTACAGGAGGTAAATCAATAGCAGAATTCATTTCAGGCTGAATAATCTAGTAGGAGCACTGGAAGATGAAAACTATATTTCTGTAGTCCAGATCTGTCTGTCTGTCTGTCTGTCTGTCTGTCTGTCTGTCTATCTATCTATCTATCTATCTATCTATCTATCTATCTATCTATCTATCTATCTATCTATCTATCTATCTATCTATCTATCTATCTATCTATCTATCTATCCATCCATCCATCCATCCATCCATCATCTATCTCCCATAAATGTTTTTTAAACAAGCTAATATATATGTGTGTGTGTGTGTGTGTGTGTATACACCTTTTTATTTTCTGAATTTTTGCACTTCTTTGTTCTCTGATTTTCTTCATATAGGCTATATTTCTATGCATAAGAAGAACAAATACTAATATTTCATTATAAAAAAATGAACAGGCATCAAAAGTAATATAATATGCAACTACATCAGAAAAAATTATTATTCTGCTAATTTTTTAAACCAATTAAAGGGATAACTAGAGCCATTTGCACAACTATATTATTAAACAATCAGGGTTAATTTATTTATTTTTTCTTCACAATGAAGTCTTCAATCCATAGAATCAATGGCACATTGTGCCCTATTGAAATAAGTTTCTAATGACCTTGCTAGTTGTCTGTTGGTGAAAGATTGCAAAAACATTTCAAAAGCTCTGAAACTACACTTGATCCACAGTTGGGCAAAGTCTTGACAGGGAGATTTGAAAATTCTGCTAAGAGCAGAGCATAAAAATTTCCAAAAAGTCATTTAAAAAATCAGAACAACTTCTAGCATCTGCAGCTTGCCTTCATAGCAATATATGAGAGTGATTTACAGGAAGCCAGTATTTTTCAACCTTGGCAATTTTAAGACATGTGGATTTCAACTTCCAGAATTCCCCAGCTAGCAGTAAAGTTGAATTTGTTAGGATTTTAGGATACATTTCATATTGGAAATATTAGTTATATTTAAAATTGCTAAGGTTGAAAAATACAGCAGGAAATATTTGATTGCAGTTATTGCAGCCAAAGATGGCTGCCAATTATTGACTCTATGGGTCAATTTTGCTGTATGTTGACCAGTAGGACATACATGAAGCTTTGAGAACATGTAATAGCAAAGGATAAAAATCATATTCTACATCAGAAAGAGTAGAATATTCTTTTATAGAGATGTAAATGTCAATATAAACAATTAATTTTACAAAAACTTAATTACAAAATTATTACTTGAACAAATGCCTCATAAACCGAAGAAAATATTTGTTGAAATTAGGACTCCCTTGTTGCTCTCTGAGCTTGGTTGCTTTCTTGCAGATGTTTCATTACTCAATATTGATAACATCATCATTGCTGGTAGGGAGTAGTGTTTGCTATCATTTTATATTCTAGTGGATTGTCTTGTCCATGTTAGTGGGGGTGGTCTTGGTAATTCTCTGATTGGCCTGTTTATCATTGGCTTGTTTGGCCTTCCTTGATTGGGGCATTGTTTATTTCTTGATGTACTTAAAGTAAACAATTAATTTTGGTGTTAATCTCTGCTTATCTGGGTGTTGTTTGCTGTTGTCTTTCTGTTCTTTTTTTGGCTTATTGTCTCTTTTGAATGGTATGTAGATGTTGTTTATGACTATATGCCTATTGATGGCTGATTTGTCAGAGTGCTGGGCTTCCATGAATTCTCTAGCATTTTTGGACCTGGCTTGGTCTAGGATGGTCACAGTTTCCTAGCTGAAACTATGGTTAAGTCTGTTTATGTTTTGGGAAATTAAGGAGTCATCCTGTTCTGACTGTAAGTTGGGGTTCATTGATGCAAATTGCTAGTATTCTGCTTCTTTGTCCTATGTAATGTTACAGTTCTTACATTACATATTGTAGATGACTCTTTTTATTTTTTTATTCTGGGACTGCTAAACCAGAAGATCCAGCAGCACTGAGGATGTTACCTAGCTTGGAAAATGAAATGTCTGCAAGAAAATAACAAACTCAAAGAGCACCAAATGAATGAATAGTTGAATAGTTTTACTATTAAAATGATTTGTGGAAAGAAGAATCTGGATGGGGGAAGGACTTTCCCCCCATGGTTAAATCTTGATTAGGATGGTTCCTTTTGAATGTATTGTAAGCATTACACACAAGACATGTTCCAAAGTCATGCAAAAGGATCTGTAGCTTCGGAATAAATTCATTTAGGGGCAAAAGGAAAATAGCTTCTTAAAAGATTAAAATGAATATGACAATTTACATTATATTTGAAATGACAGTATATATTGTAGAAGTTAATATGGGCCTTTTCAAATCTTACTGCTTTGCATTAGCTTCTTGAGAATGTTCCCTATTTGGCACACTCCATGAGAATCAGAAGGGAAGCTAAGTTGCTGAAACTCTTCATTGTTTCTTTTCCCTGTCATTTAGTTAAATAAATCTAAATATTTATAATCTACCACACAGATATATTTAGGATGGTCAAGTGCCAGAAAGGACAGGTCTTCTGCCCCTTTAATAGTTATGTAGAAAATAGAACCTTAACAGATGTAGCATGTCATGCATGTTGTACTTGCAGAAACTCCTTCTTCTGTGCACTATTAATGGAACAGAAGTCTATTCTTTTGTTATCTAAATATTCCAAGTGGAGTGAAGTAATGAGAATTTATGGGCACATGATAATGGAATCAGTAATTCATTTTTAATTTTAAAATATTGATCATTTTTCAACACTATGTATATATATTCAGAACTGCAGAAATATAAACATCTTTAGTATTTGATTCCAGAAACATATATTCAAGATGAAAGCTTTAGGATTGTATTTTAGGATACATGGCATACTGGAAATATTAGTTGTAAATTGTTTGTTTAATACTCCACCACACTTGTGTTTCAGATTAATGCACTACATTAATATACAATTTGCATTGATGTTGAAACTCTGGCACATAGTTGTATTGTCAATACTGCAAAGCACCTTGTGTTTTTGTCAGACTGAGTGATAGATCTTTTTTCTGCCATATAGTGTGGGCTACTTGTTATTTTCTATGTTTTCTTGGATGGGGAGAAGAGAAGTCTGAATAGTTGTGGAAAAAACAAACATTCAGAAAATCTGGCTCTCTCTCTCTTTCTCTCTCTCTTTTAATATCATAATATAATGCTCCCTATGTGGAACCAGAGGTGACATCTAGAGGTAACTCTAGAATATAATTCAGATTGTATTTATAGATACAGGGAAAATATATACTGAACATGTATTTTGAAAATTTACAAAATCAGACATAGCTTAAGCATCCATTAGATTTTGCAGATTTTTTTAAAAAATATCTTGTATATTTCTTGATTAAAGAGTCACATTGACATTAGTCAGGAAAAAAATACAATATACAACTGCTATGAAAGCTTGCAAATGAAGGGTGTTCTAGGGAGTGCAAATGAAGGGTGTTCTAGAATTTTGTAAGCTGGACAATAATTGGGCTCTTAAGAGCGCAATAATAAATCTACTTAGTGTGACACAATTACTCTGCATGAGGAAAACAATAATAAAAAGAAGATAATAATACAATCACTTTCAGTTTATGTACTGTTTATATCAAATAAAATTATTTTTCTTAAAGCGGTCTGAATTAATATTCATTTGGTATTACCCCGCTGAACCTTCGGTGGTTTGAAACCCTAGTGCTGTGTAATGGAATTAGCTCCCATTATTTGTCCCAGCTTCTGCCAACCTAGCAGTTCAAAAGCATGTAAAAATGCAAATAGAAAAATAGGGACCACTTTGGTGGGAAGGTAACAGTGTTCTGTGCACCTTCAGCATTTAATCATGCCGGCCACATGACTATGGAGACAGCGCTGGCTCTTTGGCTTTGTAAGGGAGATGAGCACCGCCCCCTAGAGCCAGAAATGACTAGCACATATGTGCAAGGGGAACCTTTTCTCTGAATCCTATGATGAAGAATCAACTAATATCTACAAGATAAGAATAGAGCTAAAGCTAAGATTTTGCTGTACTCTGATCTGCTATTTGAAGTGGAGTCCAAAACCCTAAGCCAAGGATAATTAAATTGTATTTATACAATAACTGTATTACATTGACTCAATGAAGTCTGTGGTTTTATCATTGTTACTAATGATAGAGGACTTCAATTTTTAAAAAGTGTGAAAAGCTATCACATCTCAAACAAGTTATAATTCATGAATGTTTTAGATTATACAGTATATGATATTTTTGTAAGTGTTTTTTTTTTTGATGCTATTACTGTTGTTACCTTGTAGATCACAGACAAAACATCAAGAATAATATACTCTAGTAATTAGAAACTCCAATTTACACTGTGTAATTGTTCTGGGGACAGACTTCAAAGCCAGCAAAAGTTTAAAATGACAACATTTAAAAACACACAGGAATAATTTTAACTTTTAATACAGAATAGCAGGCTTGAATCAGATTTGTTTAGCGGTTAAGGCACCAGGCTAGAAACCAGGAGACTAAATTATAATCCTGCTTTAGGCATGAAAGCCAGTCAGAAGACTTTGGGCCAGTCATTCTCTCTCAGTCTAAAACATTAGGCACCAGTGATAAGCCAGCCATCAATTCCTGTCTCATCCAATGGATCAATATTCAGTTGACCTGGAAAAGCAGACCCTGAACTTTTAGGAAAACACTGGGAAGGAAAAAAACAAACTGGTATATGTTGTAAGAGAGATGTCTGTGTTAAGATGATTTTGACTAATTAACAAGTTAATTATTAAAATATTTATGAAATGGTAACAATTCCAAGCTTTTTCCTGTGCAAACTGAGACATGGGACTTTAATTTTCCAGACTTTCAAGGGTACCTCTAGCCATACTTTCAATTTATAGTTGTTGTTTTTTTAAATGAGATTGCACTACATGAATTACTAGAGGGTTATTATTTAGAACCACTGAAAGCACTTGTGGCAATTTTTAATTATAATTGGAATTTGGTTGTATTTCCAGGATTAAAGCCAGTTAGATATAATTGGATGTCATTAAGCAAGACATTTAAATTTGTTCTCTGGAAAAATTTGCCTTTTGAAATTATTTTTATTTAAAAATAGAGGAAAGGAAGGAAGGAAAGAAATGAAATGAAATGAAACGTAATACTTTAGTCTTTTTTTTTTTCCTTTTCTTGTTTTCTTCTTTCCTGTATTTTTCTTTCCTTTTTATTTTGTTTTATTAAAGGGATAATTATAAGTTGAGCTATTTCTCAACACACACTAGTTTGTTTAATGACCGTTCAAATTTACACTAACACAGAAAAAAAATCTTATAACTGTTTTTCACACTTAAAGACCATTGCAGCATTCCCATGGTCACATGATTAAAATTCAGATACACAGCAACTGAATCATATTTAGGATAGTTGTAGTGTCCTGGGGCCACGTGATCACTTTTGTAAAATCAAATGTTTTATAAAGTAACAAATTTATCCAAATTTCTGAAAGAAACTGGATATACAGTGCTATGAGTATGTTGCTGGAAAAACAATGCTCCATAATTTTCAAGTTCATTACATTTCAAGAGATTTGGCAATGTTACATAATTTTAGTCACTGTTTTTATTGTAGTAGGGATGGGAGGTGACGGCTCAGGTATCTCGCAGAATCAGCCGGGAATGTCCAGATTAATGCCACATTGCTGAAGCCTATACTCATTTAGAATTAAGTCCCACCAAAATCAGTTTACTAAGCAAATAGAGAAAGGATAAGCTAAAAGATAATTCTTGGAATACAGTCAATTTAATGAAAGTCAAAACTCTTCTGAAAAAAGAAATGCAAAGCTAAACGTCACATTCATTTGTTCATTATGTTAAATAGGAAAGAAATATGGGGTCTGGGCAACACTATTTCAGAACTGCAGTGTTTGGAAAAGGTGAATGCTTTAAATTATGTTGAATGCCAAGCGTACAGTATCATATTTCTCTTGCTCTCTTTTTGATACATGGATAGTTCCAATTAGCTGTTTAATCCATTCATCAGCATTTTGTCCTACAGAAAACAAAGCTGTGTTTTGGTCCTTGGAGATCTGTACCAAATACAAAAGATTGGGCTTGAGCCATTGAAGTCTTTGAAATAAATTCAGAGCATTTAAAATGTTACAGGAATGCCTAGGAAATGTCTTACTTTGTTTATACGTTTGCAGTTCTGTTCTGATGCTGGGACATAAATTACCTCCTAACATAGGTTACATTACGGATACCTTATAAAGTAAGTTACATTATGGATGCCTTATAAGAACATTTAAATCAAACCAAATCATACTATTAATTTTAGCAATCACTGTTGAAATTTTGTGGTGTGATCAGAACTGCATGTGCCCTATTGGTCAAAGATTAGCTAGTCTTTGTTTTTCCAAGCAAAAGTCATTTGATTAAAGTAACTTGCTCAACTCTATAAAGGCAATTTAGAAAAATGTAGGAATCTCAGTTGCCTCTTTAAAAAACTAGACACATTTATGAGCTTTCACTTTTCAACAAACACTCCCACGGTAGCTTACAGAAGAAAACAATGTACCAATTAATAACAAATTAATAAAAGCCAGTGATAATAAAATAAGCTTTCTGTTTCAGTGTAATAAAAGCTATGAACCACTGTACTTCAATAAACTCTTAAGAGATGGATAAAGAGAATAAGTAAGCTCTTGAGTCTGAGTCCTGAAAATTTCACAGCTAGGTTCCATGGAATTTTCTTGACCAGTCTGTAGAAGTGGTTTTCCATTGCATTCCCACCCCACAAATTCTAATGTTATAATATTGTCCTGAGATCTTCCATCAAGGTGCTCTGATCAGGCCCAGTCCTGATTAACTTACAGAAAACAAATATCTTTATAATATTCCTAAGGCTGGACCAAACTTTGTTGAGACCATTGCATAACAGATTATTGTCAACTAATTGGTAACTCTTATCAATATAAGCAAGTGCAGATTTTAAAGATTGGGAGAGCAGTTATTCATATACCTTTATATATTTTCTACCTACATCTGAGAGTATGAGGTAGAGCTGCTTTGCTGCTGTACAGGAATTTTGGAGAAGCTTCAGTGTGAAATTAAGAAGAAAAAAATAAGTTTGCCAGTATTTTAAATATTCTTTAGCTAGTAACATTGTTTTCTGCTGCTTGTTATCATCTACAATGGACCATGCATTTGTAAATATTTAACATTTAAGAATCTTGCTTTTGGAGTCTATTGCTTATACATTCAACCCTTTGCTTTTAGCTTTCTGTAAGAAGCAAAGTATCCAGGGAAAGTGGCAGGCTGGTGTGACCTGCATGTGTGTACCTGATTATTAAGAAGCAATTCACTGTTCCAAGCTTGCTGTTGAGTCACCAGCAAAGAGACATTGAATTCTAACAGCACTTGCATTACTTGTGTGGGAGGCTTAAATCCTGAAGTTCACAATTAAAATAAAAAGCCACAACAATCATGTAGGTTTGCTTTCAGTTTCTCAGCATGCGTGGTTCTATTTTATTCAAATGTGTATCTGGAATTTTATGCAAATTAAAGTGGTTAATTTAGATTGGGATTTAAAAATATATAGCCTAGCTGCAAGATTTACAAAATGTGGTGTTGGTGGTAGAGGGGAGGGCTAGAATGTAGAGTTTGACATGCAGTAGAATTGAGTGTGGTAATTGTTTGTGATGTTTTTCTGGACTTCAAAGCTCCATAAACACAGCTGCAAATTTTTTTAGCAAAGTACCTTCATCATCCTTCTTTATTCTTATAAAACAAACATTTAAGGCTCTTTTAATTTTTTATTTGACAGCTTGTGCTTTTTGTTAATGTCTGTCAATGAAATAATGAAGACAGCATCCCATTTTTGTTGTTTGTTTGATGTGTGCATGTATATATGAGTGTGAAAAAGAAATGTTGTCTGTCATTCACCTACACTTGGCTATCTAAAAACATTTCAATTAACTTCTCCAACAATATTACAAGATCTCTGTGTAACTTAGTTAATCATGGCCTGGGTTAAATTGTGACCCAAAAATATGTCTTCTTCAGATGCTTGAAAAATATATGATATTTCTATATGAAGAAAGGGAATGGGAACATCAAGATATTCCTAGCTTCCTCTGTGCCATTATCAGGATAGGAAGTAACTGATTTTCCTGTTTCTAAACATGGTGGATGAGGAAAGGGGCAGATTGTGCTGTACCTGTACTTCTTTGCTGCTGCAGGTATTATAGAAGGCTACATAGCATATAAATATATATTTACTTATAAGAAAAATACATTGTGTCTGGCAAACGATAATATCAAATTCAGTGAAAGATGACTGGGAACTACTACTATTTTTGAGATTGTACTGGGAATACTGATATTCAAATTTTTCTCCTATTCCGTTAAATGTAATTAACTATATCTGCACTGAAATTATGCATTTCAAAGAGGATCACTTCTGGTGATCTTTTTTTTTTTTAAAAAAAGAACAACCTGTAGATCTTCAGGTTGATAATATGCATACAAATTTCAGATCTTTCCATTTCCTAAGTCCAACTTAAGTTTATAGTTGTCACATTATCCTATTATTTTCCAGAATATTTTATAACTTTAATTAAAAACTTTTAAAGCTTCTAAAGTAAATTGATATTTTTTCTGCTCTGAATACTTTTACAGGCAAGCCCCATGTAAAGTATGTTGCAGTATTCCAATTGGGAGGTGACTAAGGCACGAGTGACTATGAACAGGGACTCCCAGTCCAGAAATTGGTACAACTGGTAGACAACATAAAACTGCACAAACCCATCTAGCTATAGCTACCACCTGGTCTTCAAGCAAGAATTGTGCACAGGGTCTTTTGAGGAAATTGCAACTCCCATTCAGAATAAGAGATGGAAAATTCCCAGAACCAGGAGGTCCTAAAACCCAAACCTAGTTGGTTTTACAAGGGTTGAACTAAAGCCTAAAGTTCAAATGCCCACAGACTCAAGACGCTGAGAGTAGACTACCATGGCATCACTCAAACAGCCTGTGGTAGAGAGATATAACAGTATAATCTGCATATTGATGATCTCTTATTCTGAACTGACAGATGAACTCACCCAGTGGCTTTGCATAATGTTAAAAGGAGAGATAAGACCCCAGAGCCCTGCAGTATCCCACATATTAAGGACTACAGATTGGACCTCTCCCTCTCTATCAACACATACAGGAGCCAGTCCTTGAATAAGGAACACCATCATAACACTGCACTGCCCATCCCTAACCTCTGAATAAATATTGGTATTCATTATTAAATATTAGTAAACCAATAATGACATTTAAAAAAAAAATCCTCCACTGAGAACTTGCAGAAATTATGTGTAATAGCAGAGATATCTTTATTGTATGTTAGTTTCCAAAGATACATAAATGAAGTTTGAAGCTTTTCTTTTCTATGGCACATTAAAAGCTTACTGCTACCATAGGAACAACAACAACAACAAAAGCTACTGATAAATAGTCAGCATTGGAGAATATTCTGACTCACTGTATTTTCTTTCATAAAAATGAAATTACTGTAGCACCGATGAAAATATAAAATAATTGTTATTAAAATAAGCTCTGTTTTCTTTTTAATAGCTTGAAAAACTTCCCTTACTGTTAGAGGTCCATTCATAATCTGTCTGTGTGATCTTTGCTAAATTTTGTTTCTTTAGAATATTCACCTATTTTCTCTAGAAGGATGTCACTTCTTTTATACAAAATGGAATAATATTGAAATGCTTTTTGTATGGCCATTGTCCATTAAAATACTTTCTCCCTCTTGTAATTTCAATTTCATTATCTTTTATTTTTCTTTTTGTAACTTATATGCTAGCACTTCCCTGATTTATTTGCAAATTTGCTTTACATAATTCATTTTTATTTCCATTTCTCTTACTGTTAACATAGATAATTGTCTTTGTAAAAGCTTCATTTGATGAGAAATACTCCAGAAATTTCTTTAATTCTTCTTCTTTTCTCTTTATTTTATCTGGAATCACTTGTGTTTTCTCTTGACTCTTCTTTTTAAGTTTATTATTATGTTGTGTAAAATAATCTTTAATAAAAAGATTACTTGCACCTCAAACCATTCTTAAATCAATGACTTTGCTTAAATTAATTGAAAACAATTGAAAACAATTAATTTCTTTTTATAATTCTCCACTATTGCTTCTTTTGGTAGCAATATTGATAAGTTTAAGAATAAGACTGACTCTGAGGGAGAGGAGGAACAGCCAACAGGGAGTGGAAATGTGGCTCCAGGGGTTGTGGAGGAAGCTGGGGAAGGACACAGGCCAGCTGGACAGTCAGAGGAGGACCCAGGCCCATCCTCTCCATCCTAGGGCACACAGGGAGGAGAGGATAAGGGAGAAACATGAATGATGTGTTTACGTGGGAGGAAAGGGCCTTGATCCCCTTCATGGGCTGCAGCTGTGTGAACTGGTTAAAAGGACAGACTGTGAATCAGCCAGTGCTGGAAACAAAGCATGAAAATATGTCTAGTCTGTCCATTGTTACCTGAGTTTGGTGTCCTTCCCAGTGTGTATTCTGATGTCTGTGGACGTCTTCAAGCCCTTATCTTGCCTGGTTCCCTTAATTGCTTCATTGTGGTTTGTGTTGTTTTTTGTTGTTATAATTTATAGGTATTTTTAGTTTGAACGGCATGTCCTCCTTTTTGCAACTGTTTGTGGGGGAGTTTTTTTGTCTCCAGTCAAGGATATTTGGAGCTTTAAAACCAAGTTGAAGGAATTAAAAGGGGTTAACCTGTTTTTGTGACTTTGCTGCTTTTGTATCCCACCCTGGGTCATCACTATATAGTCTTGGGCCATTGCCCTCAGCAGTGTAAGGAGCATGATATGAAATATAAGTGCTTACATTTCACAGAGCTACAATAAACATTGGCTACCCAAATAAAACAACAGTGTTCAAGTGCTCTCTAAGAACAAGCGATCTGTTTTATGGACAAAAGTAACTTCATGTTATTCCTTGTGTATAGTCAATGAAACCAAAGTAAAAAAGATAAAAATTGCCTTTCCCATCTTGTCACTAAAGAGACTTTTATAACATCCCATTTAACTTGTACAATAGTTCTTTTGTTCTTAGTCAAGCTACCTAGGCCACATCTATAGAAGTTACCATGTAAGAACTGACAGCTTGATTGCGAATTACTATCCTATCAGGTTTTATTTTAAAGTGCACTTTTACATGTGTATAGACTGGACTTAAGCCAATGTAGACTTGGTGCGAGTCATTCTGAGAAGCTCACTCTTTCTCTCCCTCCCTCCCTCCCCCTCCCTCCCTACTCTCTCTGCCAGAGATAAGAAAGCATGCATATATCAAGCCATTTTGAGATTCTGGCTTGCTGGTGTGCTGATAATGACCTCTTGTCTTCAATAAGCCATGTGTGATAAGCAAAGTTACTCAGTTCTTTCTGCAACATTATCAAAAGCACACAATGTGTGAATTAAGTGCCTTAACCTGGTAGAGAAAGCACTTAAGCTGTATGTGTGTGAGAGAAATTCATTGAAATCTACGACACAAAATAAGACAACAAAACAATCCTTTGCAGTGGTTCCTTGTCTTTCTGGCCTTTAGTTTATGTAATTTTTATCGACTTGAAAATAACTATTACGATCAAGTGAGCAGTAATTTCTCTCCCCCTCCCACAGTAAGGTTCAAACAAATATACTCTAAAGCTTGACCTTTCTAAAATGGGATTATCTATAAATAGCAAAGGTTGTTCCCCACAGTTTCCCAAAGCAGCCACCGGTATGAAGCGGAGATCCTTTCCACTTGTTCTTTCAGAAGGGCTCGGAAGAGGCACATGGCACTTCTGGCCATGAATAGCAAAAAAAGAATTTACTAGTGATCAGGCAGAGGTTAAAAAAAAGACACCCAAGCAGCTGCATGTATTACATGTACTGGCACAGAATACCAGCTGCTCCCTGGTCTACAGTTAAAAGCAGAATAAGCACTAAAAGTTTTTTATGGCTGAAATATATCACCTCTAGAACTGATTTATTTTAAAAACTGCCTTGAACAATTTTAAAAATTGGCAAAACTCTGTCAGTGCTATTCATCCAAACACCCAGGGTGTTTTAATTTTAGCATGATGATTTGCACAGCTAAACCTTCTACATAGTCTTGAATTTTGAAGCATGGAAAATAGCTGCAACTATTTTTCTGGTTGTGTATAATGTAGCAATGCTACAACACTTATGGAGTCTATATTTTCAGAAATGGCACAATTCATTTGAGATGGAGGCCAGTTATTCTCTTTCCTGTCCCTCAATAGAAACAGCAATGTAAATGTGTTGTTCCAATTCCTATGTGCCCTACAAATGTTGACTATTGTCTCAAATATATATATATATATATATATATATATATATATATATATATATATATATATATATATATATGTATGTATGTATGTATGTATAATTTATATATATATATGTGTGTGTGTGTGTGTGTTAGGTTTTTGAGCTGATAAATAATTAAACATGGGAGACTAGAATAGATCTATTTCAAGATACTTAGCTCTCGTCAGCTAGCCATACCCTTACTGGGATTCGAACCTGGGAAGTATTACATGTGAGGCAGTTGTAATTGCCACTAGACCACAGGTTCTCATCCAGATCAGCGATAACACACACACACATGGTTTGAATCATAATGCAATGGTATGATTATATTCTCCCTCCCACTTAAGAACTTCATAATATGGACATTGTATTAATTATCACCATTACATGCTCAAGACTAATATAAGTGTGATTACAAACCCAACCAATAAAATGATTGAAGAATAATGGGAATTATTCTTAACACATGAGGATTCCTATTACAAAAAGCTGGTTTAGAACAATCGTGTTATTTGGTATTTCAGTCTGTCTTGTGGGTGGGTTTTCATAATCAGAAATGACTTTTAATAAACCTGAAAGTATAATTTGTCTAAGAATTGTGAAGAAGACTTGTGTAATTTTTCAGTTCCTTTGCACTTGATAATCAGCACTGGAGTCAGAGGTGGCATTCAGCAGGTTCTGACCAATTCTGGAGAACTGGTAGCGGAAATTTTGAGTAGTTCGGAAAACTGGCAAGTATCACCTCTGACTGGAGATTTTACAGTATCCTCCCGCTGCCACGCGCCCACCAAGCCACGCCCACAGAATCGGTAGTAAAAATTTTTGAATCCCACCACTGACTGGAATTGTAGTTCATGCCCTGTAAAATGCTGTTAACTCCTATTTGGACATTGTAATAAGTTACAGCTAGGTATCTGCAAAATCATTCTGGATCAACCCATTCTGTCAAGAGTTGCTACAAGGCTAAAGAGAAGATAGTTGCTATCCACAGTGAGCAGTTTTCTAATTATATAATCTTAACCCAGTGCATTGACTTTTGTTGAGGACTATTTCTTTGTATAGCAATGTGGAAGAATAAACAGTGCTGGCTTAATAATTTTGATTGTAGATAGATTCTATTTTTTATTTAGTGTTAGATTTGGATAGTGTTTTTTAAAATATATTCCAACCTAAATATTTAAAAAGAATATAAGTATTTTAATCAATCAGAACATTAATATATATACATGTGTGCACATGGAAATTATCTGCAAATTATTATTATGTTCTTATACTACTATACTATGCAAACACAAATAAGTGAATTAATGATTAATAAATAGAATAAGCAGAAAAGAGGAGGATTGCAAAATGTGGACAATAAGGAATACATGAGGACTTACATTAAATAATGGAAAGGTAATAAAAATAGGATTCTTGAAATTAGCTAACAATGGTTCAGGATGATAGTTTCACTTGTATCCCACCCCCCGTTTCTAATTCTTAATTCCAGTTTGTGAGTCTGATTAGTGAAACTAACTTTTCAAGATGGATACAGGAATAATACCTCTCCTAAAATTCAAGGCATTATAGTTAAAGAGTCAATGGTCAGGATGGGATATGGGTACAGTTGTAGGCATTTGGCCACAGTATAACCCAAAGTATTACAGCTACTTCTCAAAAGAGATTGGAAGAGATTCAGGCACTGTTTCCCTAGCACTGGAGTATTATTTTCAAGGATGCCTGTTGTTGACCTCACTCTGTTCCATTTTGGGAGGAGCACAAGGTCAATTATAGTGCTGCAATCTCTCTGATACGTAGTGGAGCCAGGCCAGCTCAGAGAGGATGTAAACTTGAGCTCATTGATGAAGATTAGGAATGCCCTGTTGAGCATGCATGGGAACAACTACCTGGCACTTTCTCTTGAGTCTTCCCAAGCTGCAAACAGATACACTATAAAATAGGGAACATTGTCAACAGATTCAGATTCACATAATTCCCCCCCAAGTTTTTGAATCCCTCCAACCCCTACAAAAGAGAACAAAATTAAGTTATGAATAGTATTCATCATAGTAATATTATTTTTGTTGGTGTAGTGCTGCTATAATTCCTCAATTTTCTCCTGTAATTTTCACAGGAACCTATTTCCATGCTGCCACAGATTTGACCACATTCAGCACACAAGATTAAGCCTATGCAAGTGTCTGTATACTTAGCAAGGCAGAGAGAGACTGATCTCTCTTGCTCTTTAATTGGTTTTAGGAAAAGACAGTACCTCATTCTTTATTCTGCCCAAGATATTAACACATTCCATTTTTATTCTGATGTCTGGCCTGCTCTTAAAGGAGATGCATTTGGGAGCAATACTCTTGTCAGGCCACATTTTTTATCCAATTAATCTTCTATCTTAATAAAGAAGCAGGTTGGGTAGAAAGTGATAAGAAAGGAGAAAAGTTAAATACATTTTCCATAGTGAAAAATGGCAATACAGCAGAAGCTGACAAGGCCTAATTGCACAGCAGTCAAATATTGCACAAATTAGGGTGAATAGCTACAGGGTTTTAAATACCCAACCCAATACTCAATCTTTTCTCATACAAACAGAACCACCCTAAATATCTCATATTTCATTCTAGACTGATTTACTCAAAATATTTGAAGATAAATTCTGGCAGCTATTATGAAATTCCATATGCAAATATACCAACCTTTGATAACTTCCCTTCAAAATTTAATTTAGTTTAGTTTATTAGATTTTTATACCACCCCCTCTCCCAAAAAAGGGACTTGGGGCGGTGTACACCCAGATAAAACAGAAACAGAGTATAAAGTTATAAAGTTAAAAACAATTTAAAATGATTAAATTAGTGGCCGAATATAAAATTAACAAGTATAAAAACTGATAAAAAATTAAAAATACCAAATTTAAAATCCCACAAATTATTACTGGGCCAGGCCGGCCTGTTGAAAAAACAGGTCTTTATTGCGCGCCGGAAGGTCTGAATGTCGGTGATGGCCTGTATCTCCAGGGGCAAGTTGTTCCAAAGGGAGGGAGCCCCCGCAGAGAAGGCCCGCAACCTCGGGGCCGCCAACCGGCATCGCCCAGCCGGCGGAATCCCGAGGAGGCCGACCCTGTGGGAGCGCACTGGGCGGCGGGAGGCTGTTGGTGGCAGCAGGCGGTCCCATAAGTACCCAGGTCCCGAGCCATGTAGCGCTTTAAAGATGATCACTACCATCTTGACTTGGATCCGGAAGGCCACAGGAAGCCAATGCAGCACGCACAGGAGCGGTGTAACATGGGAGCTCCGAGGAACTCCCAAGATCACCTGCGCGGCCGCATTCTGGACCAACTGTAGCCTCCGGATACTCTTCAAGGGGAGCCCCATGTAGAGAGCATTGCAGTAGTACAAGCAGAAGATGACAAGGGCGGAAGTGACCGTGCGAAGTGCGCCCAGATCCAGAAAGGGCCGCAACTGGTAGATCAGACGAATCTGACAAAAGGCCCCCCTGGCGACGGCCATAATGTGATCTTCTAAAGACAGCCATATGTCCAGGAGGACACCCAGATTGCGAGCCTGTTCCATGGGCTCGGGGGCAAAATTTTGCCGTGGGGGGCAAAATTTCTCCCCCCACGGCCAGCGACGGAATAAGCTGGCTGTATCTGGGTGCAGGAAACCATAGCCACTTGGTTTTGGTCAGGTTGAGACGAAGCCTGTTAAGACCCATCCAATTCCGCACGGCCTCCAGGCACCGGGTCATCACTTCGCTTAGAGTATTTAGAGTAGGAATAAAATCATGCCAATTTAGATTCAGGATTATTTGCATTTAGATCCCATGCATAGTTTTTCATTTTGCATAGTTTTAAAATGTTCATTGTTTATCTTTTTATAACCCTAGAGCTGCCTTACTAGGGAGATGGGCAGCATATAAAGTTAATGAATAAATAAATAAATAAGAAATCACTGAGATTGAATTAATGGCTGATGTTTGATATTGATTCTATGGGATATATGTATGTATAGGTGTATCTATGTTTATGTATCTATGTGTGTGTATGTATGTATATGTATATGTTTATATATGTGTGCATGTATGTGTATATATATCTATCTATTTCTCTCTCTCTCTCTCATCTATCCATCTATTAGCAGTTTAGTATTTTACCATATATTTAATACCTGTGGATGTAAGAGCAATCAAAATATTTCAATAGACTATACCAATGGGCTCTTTGGTTTTCTAGTTTTATTAATATTTTCCAGATTTTCTGAATATATAAATAATAATAATCTGTTTTTGAATTTATTATATCACAGCCAGCTATATATCTTTATATCTATCCTTGCAAATCAAGATTTAAATAAATATTAAAGCTAATGAATTCTCTTAATCTTTGGATGTCCGTACTAAGAAAAATGAAGGCATTGTAGAATTCAGTATTCCTGTAGTTAACCCATAAATGTATGATTTTCATAGTTTGGCTCAACAGAATCTCAGTTCAGTGTTATTAGTCTAACATAAACAGCCTAAGGCTTCAGGGCCACATGGAATTCAATGTAGCTTCAGAAGTCTTCTAAAAGTTATTAAATTGCCATTTAATGTGACAAACATTAACTATAATTATAATAACACTTAGTTGAAATGGAATATAGTTTTTGGCCTTGTCCTGCCCATTATACTACAGTTGTTGCCTGCCACTCAAAAGTTAAATATAACCCTCAGCCTAGAAGAAGCTGCAACTCTCTAGTGTAAAACCAATTTTAATTTTCACTCTGTATTTTCCACTTAGTATGCAGCCCTTGGGCTAACTTGTATTGAATGAAAGTCTGATATCTACATTTCCACAAAATAAAACATATGTCTCAACCATTTTGATAAGTTGAGACTTAGGATGTTCTATTAACAATTTACCTATAGAAGGCATATGATTTGTACTTATCTTCACTATAATCTTCCTACTCTTGGCCAGAATGACAGTATATAAAAGGATTGTGAATGTAAACATCCTATAGCAGCTATTTTTGACTTAAAGGTTCCTGGGATCCAACACATCTAGAGAATACAAGACCAGGCTGTTGACTGTATTAAAACATATTTCTTGGTAGAAAAAAAGCTGGATATCAGATTGTCATTTGCATGAATCTAAATAGAATGAAGGCAGTAATGGCAGTAGCAGCCATAGAGCAGGGATTACATTAAATCTTTCAGAACACTCCAAGCAGTGCTGCAGTCACCAAGAGATTTTCATGGGTGCAGGACCAAAAAGTAACCTCTCTAATCCTTTCTCACTGGCTTACTGCCACCAAAGAAGCTTAATAATTAGAGAGGAATAAGTCAAAGTGTTTTTAAGGACATATGGTGCAGCAGCTTATTTTCATTAGTCCCTAACAGCACACATACAGCTGGTTCTTAAGGAGCAAATGGGGAGGGGATCTGAATGTTGTCTATGCCCACCACCTCCAAGTTAATAATTTGTACAGATGTGAAAAAGAAACTTATTTTATCAGTAAGACTTGCTCAACCATCTCTTGTTCGTGTACTGTATTCACACCATTTGTCAAGGAAAATCATGGTGCAGAAGGCAATGGAACTGTGCATCAAATATTGTTACAAAGGACCCAGTATTGTTCTGCATTTCTTCTCTAATATTCTTATAAAATCTAACATAAATGTTAGAGATTTCCATCTCTGCTTTACATAATTAGCTGGGTGATAATAAACTGGAGAGATGTATGGCATGATGACAATGACTCACTTTCAGCATTGTTCACTTTGATAAGAGAAAGGAGAAAGCAAAAAGGCGCATGGATGTGCTCTTCCTGCTGCAAATAAGTGTGAATGCATATTAAATGTAAGGGGAAGGGGAGGTGAATTGTATTAGTTAGGATAACTTGACAGCATTATTCTGTCCATTTACTATATTAGTTGGTACCATGTTGTAACATATACTGTACATACATGGAATGGATATGAAGTTGCTATAATGTCATTACAAATTACAATACTTGCCCAAGTATGGAGACATAAAGAAGGGATGTTGATGAAGGTGATAATCATGAGATATCACATCATGAAATATTTGAAAAGATAAATCTATTTGTTTGAGAGTGTATTTTCTTCCCTAATTTTCTACCATAACCTTAAGTCAGATCCAAATAACTACATCTTTTAGAACTGAGTAGACCAGCTTTTCCCAGTGTAGGGACTTCTAGATCAGGGGTCTCCAACCTTGGCCATTTCAAGACTTGAGGACTTCAACTCCCAGAATTCTGGGAGTTGAAGTCCACAAGTCTTAAAGTGGCCAAGGTTGGAGACCCTTGTTCTAGATGTGTTGGAATAATAACTCCTTGCATCCCCAAAATATTAGAAATGAGTCACATCCATTCAGGATTTGATTCCCCAAAAAATTACAAGATTAAAATAAGAAAGAAAACAGAACCATTTCTAGTTCTGAGTCCTTAAAGAAAGTATGTACTTGAATTATTGAACAAAAGGAGGAAGTATATGTCAGAAAAAGTAGTATGACAATAATTCCATGAATTCAATACAGACGAATTCTAAAAGTACATGGCATCAGTATGGTTTTCCCTGGACAGAGAAGAATTATGCCAAGTAACAAAAAGAAAATTGTTTCATCTACTGTACTTTGGCTTGTTAAAAATTAGCATGAAAAATGAGAGTATAAGGACAGGAGCAATCTATGTGCAAATGTTTATGAAGAATTTTGTCATTAAATTCTAACATTTTGTGAATCTGAAGAAACTCATCATAATTACTATTTTATGTGGCTGGCAAAATAATGTGTGTGTTAATGAACAGGTATCATTATACTAAAATATTGATAGATGTTCAAATGGAGGAGAAAATGCACATTTAATAAAAAAGCATCTAGATTATTTTCAACTATGCCATATATCACTTTTAAAAAATTAAATAAGGTTTGGCTGAATCAGTCTTTAACTATAGTGCATTATACAGTAACTGGCAGTGGATATCATGATGGGTGAAAAAAGAGAAAAAGATAAGAGCTCTTCCCAACCAGGGAATAAGGTTGGAAAAATAGTTTGGTATACTCAATAGTCAAGAGAGATCAGAGGAAGTAAGTTGTGATTTGGGTTACCCCAATACACCATGATTAGCATGATGTCACACAAACCCAAACATCTTTTTCTGGTTAGGAGATAATTTAATATAAAAGTATTCAGGATTAATTGCTGGGCAAGTCATTATAATATCTCTAATATTTTTGGATTCAGATGTTACAATATCATCTCAACCCAGAACCCACAATTGACTACAGATTAACTCCTGCCCTTTGACAAGGAGATGGATTCTGGAGTATGTCTGTTAAATCTTGTCTGATGCTTTCCCCCCTTTCCTTTGTACTTAGGGCTGAGTACATATAAATGTGTTGGTAAAACTGAGTCTTAGCCCCAGAATTGGCCACCCACAATTCCCCTTTCAGATATAAAACAAAACCCTAGAAACTATCAGTTATAAAAGTGTCTGAGATAAATAGCCAAGATGATTGAACTTCATTTAACTAGAGAAGTTGCAGGTTTTGTCTGTTATTTGTTACAAGATCACTTCAAAAATTCCTTATCTAGAGAAAGCAGCAGATCCAGTCATATTAACAAATGCATTCTGTTTACCATTAGATCCGAATAGAATTTAGTCAGTGTGGACTCTTCCTTGCTAATTAGTTCCAGTCAATGATGAAGTATCCTTTGTGACACTTCACAAAGCACAAGAGGTTGAATTCTGCAATAGGACATAAGACTGAGTTGTAGGACCTTGGACAGTTCCTAATTAACAACTTTGTTGGCTAAATTCTGTCTCTTAAATTCCACCTGAGAGTGGAAAACTTTTTTAAAATAAGCAGCCAGATCTGGAACTTTAACAGTTCATTTTCTTTTGGATTTGCTTCTCGGTCTTACCCATTTTAAGATGTGTGGACAGAATTCCCTATACTAACTGGGGAATCTGAGAGTTGAAGTCCACACCTGTTAAAATTACTAAGAATGAGAAATGCTGCCCTCAGTGTTTTTTCTATTCCCAATCTCTATAAATTTATTTCCCTCAAATGTGTAAGTCCTTTATATGAATTCTATCTTTTGCCTGCCTCCTTAGATATATTAGAATTGATATGTGTAGATTTGTTTAGAGGTGGAACTTCAATGTACAAAAAGCTGGGACATTATTTTTATTTTACTTATGTTCACTTATGCACAGCTTAGCTGGCTAAATGAATTTTTAAAATTCTCTTTAAGAAATTTCTCTTTCCTTCATTATTAAGAAATGAATTCTTGTCAGGAATTAAAATCTAGCACTTCCCTACAGCTTTCTATTTCTACTCAGCCAATTTCTGAACTGAATGAGTTTTACAATTTCCTTTTGTTTGTTTGAATTATAAGCAATTTGCTAGTAAGTCAAGCATGGAAGAAAATTTGGCTGTATTTTCTGGTCATCTACAACCTGCACATGGTATACACTCTGATAAAATGCAGCTGTGAAATATAACTAATTCCGTATTTTTGCCTCTTTGTAGTTCATATAAGGAAGTTGCAAGTAATCTTAATTAGTTCACTGAAATCTTCAGGAATCTATAAACACCATGTCTAGTCTCTGCAAAACTTAAAGTGCCCTGTCTGCTATGAAGAAAATGATTGCTGTAACTATTTTTGGTTATTGGAATCTGTTTATTTTTTTAATCCCAACCACAAATGTGCTGCACATATTCTGATGTAACTTTAAATTTATATGCTTAATACTTCTGCAAATTAGAGTGCTACAGATTTCTTTTTAAATATGAGAAATGTGCACTCCCCTAATAAGCTGGCGGTTGAGACCCCTAGGCTTTTAGTCATGGGGGATTTCAACCTGCCATCGCTCGGTGAAACCTCTGGGGTAGCCCGGGAGTTCATGGCTTCAATGACGGCCAATTAGTTTCTGCCCCTACTCATATAGGGGGACACACGCTGGACCTTATTTTTGTCTCTGGTCAGTGGTTAAATGACTGTAATTTTGGGGATTTAGTCATCAAACCCTTGTCATGGACAGATCATTCTCTTCTTAGACTGGACTTCTGTACCGCCACCCCCCACCACAGGGAGGCGGAGCCATGTAGATGGTTCCACCCCAGGCACCTGATGGACCCTGAGCGGTTCCAGAGGGAGCTTGGGCCATTTCGAGACTCTGGCTCACAACTCACCTGGAGACCTGGTAGCCATCTGGGATAGGTTGGCTGCCGGGGCTCTGGACCGAGTTGCGCCTCTGCGACCTCTGACTCGGCACAGATCCCACTTGGCTCCGAGTGTTTACGGAGGTTTACGGAGGTTTACGGAGTGTTTACCGAGGTTTACGGAGGAGCTATGGGAGATGAAGTGCCAGAAAAGACATCTAGAGAGTGTTTGGAGGTCTAGCCGCACTGAGTCCGACCGAACACAGGTGAGGTCTTATATTAAGATCTACCTTGTGGCGATAGAGGTGGTGAAGCGTTTGCATTTCTCCGCCCTTATTGCGTCAGCAGAAAATTGGCCGGCCGCCCTGTTTAGAGTGACCCGCTCTCTGCTTGAGCCGAGAGCGCGGGATGACCTCTTGCAGGGTAGGGTGGAGGAGTTTTCCCGATTTCTGCACGACAAAATCGCTCAGATTCGGGACGGGCTGGACTCCAATTGGGTGGTCCCGGGGGAGGTGTCAGGGGCAGGTCTTGAGAATATTATCTGGGAAGAGTTTGACCCTGTGACCGCCGAGGGTGTGGACAGGTTGCTGGGGGAGCTGAATGCCAGCACATGTTTGTTGTACTCGTGTCCCTCCTGGTTGGTTTCGGCCGCCAGGGAGATGACACGAGGCTGGCTCCAGGGGATTATCAATGCTTTGTTGAGAGAGGGGTCGCTCCCTACTGCCCTGAAAGTGGCGGTGGTGCGGCCCCTCCTCAAGAAGCCTACCCTGGACCCGGCTGTTTTAAATAATTATCGTCCAGTCTCCAACCTTCCTTTCTTAGCGAAGGTTGTTGAGAGCGTGGTGGCACGTCAGCTCCCTCAGTACCTGGAGGAAGTGACTTACCTCGATCCATTTCAATCGGGCTTCAGGCCCGGGCATAGTACCGAAACAGCATTGGTCGCGTTGGTTGATGATCTCTGGAGGGCCCGTGACAGAGGGTTTTCCTCTGTCCTGGTCCTATTAGACCTCTCGGCGGCTTTTGATACTATCGACCATAGTATCTTATTGTGGCGGTTGGAGGGGTTGGGGATTGGGGGAACTGTCTTGCGATGGTTCTCCTCCTTCCTCTCCAACCGCTCGCAATTTGTGTTGGCGGGGGGGGAGAGGTCCACCTCTAGGCCCCTTATTTGTGGGGTGCCTCAGGGGTCGGTCCTCTCCCCTCTCTTGTTCAACATTTATGTGAAGCCGCTGGGCGAGATCATCCATGGTCTTGGGGTGCGGTGCCATCTGTACGCAGATGACACTCAGCTTTACATCTCCACCCCAGACCACCCCAACAATGCTGTGGAGGCTATGTCCTGGTGCCTGGAGGCCGTACGGAATTGGATGGGCGGGAACAGGCTCCGACTCAACCCATCCAAGACTGAGTGGCTGTGGTTTCCGGCGCCCCGATATAGCCAGCTGACACCTTCGCTGGCTATTGGGGGGGGGGAGATTCTGCCCCCTACAGGGAGGGCTTGCAATTTGGGTGTCCTCCTGGATGCATGGCTGTCTCTAGAAGACCATATTGCGGCCGTCTCCAGGGGGGTTTTTATCAGGTTCGCCTGATCTACCAGTTGCGGCCCTTCCTGGATCGGGGCGCCCTACGCATGGTCACTCACGCCCTTGTCACCTCTTGCCTGGATTACTGTAACGCTCTCTACATAGGGCTCCCTGTGGGGAGCACCCGGAGACTCCAACTGGTGCAAAATGCGGCCGCGCGGGTGATTATGGGGGCGTCGCGAAGCTCCTATGTGATGCCTCTCCTGCGCGAGCTGCATTGGTTGCCGGTGACTTTCCGGGTTCGCTTTAAGGTTCTAGTTTTGACCTTTAAAGCGATCCATGGCATTGGGCCAGGCTACCTGCAGGACCGCGTTCTGCCGGTGATCTCCAACAGACCTGTGCGTTCCCACAGGGAGGGCCTTCTCCGGGTGCCATCGGCCTTTATGTGTCGTCTGGCGGCCCCCAGGAATAGGGCCTTCTCTGTGGGGGCCCCTGCCCTCTGGAATAGTCTGCCCCCAGAGATACGTACCAGCATGGACCTGAGAGCCTTCAGACGTGTGTTAAAAACCTGGCTCTTCGAGCAGGCTGGCCTGGGCTGATACACGATTTTAACTGTCTCCCGTTTTAATTTGGATTCTAATTTGGGGTTTTTAAATATTTATGGGGGAGGGTGGACTTTTAATTTAACAGCCCAAAATTATTTAATTCATTTTAATTTTTGTATTACGTATCGGGGTAGAATTGGCTGTGCACCGCCCTGAGTCCTTCGGGAGAAGGGCGGTATATAAGTGTTTGATAAATAAATAAAAAATAAATAAAATAAACACAAACTCCCATTAATCCTAGCCATAATGACTAATCATCAGGGATGATGAGAATTGTAATCCTGCAATATTGGGATGGCCATGGATTTTCCTATCCCTGCTTTCTATGTCTCCTTCTGTGCCTAAAAATAATGTTCTCTTTATGTAGGCCAGGATTAAAATCTTATGACTAATTGGGTGTACCTTAGAAACATTGATCTTCTATTTTCTCATCCCTGCCCTCAAATACGGTAATTAATCAGCATGGTATCCTGTAAGTGAGACTCATGGTGGGATCTGTGTTCAGAGTAAAAAATTTTACAAATGTTTATGTCTGAATCCTAGGGTTTTTTTTCCCATCATGTATAAATTAGCTCTGTGCTTAACTTGTGGTTGGGAAGAAATATCCTGTTGGCAAGCTAGCAGTTGTGTGCATGATTATACAGAGACAAAAAACCTGAAATGTTTCAAACCCATTTCTATTACTGAATCTGACTGTCTGTCCTTGATTACTTTTTGCCTTATTTTATTACTCCCTTAAACAAACTAGTTTCTATAGTTTACACATGGAGCTACAAATGAGTTATAGAAGGAGCTTATCTTGTTTAGTACAAATCATTGCACACGATCTGACCTTTGAATCCACAAATGTTTATTAAAAAGATTTTCCACTAGACAGCACATTGTTATATGTTTGTAATCCAATCAAGCTATCACTGCAAAATAGTTAGAAACAATGATAAAATACTATGTTCTGCTTACCTCTGTGGAAAGCTAGTTTTGCACATCCTATTAAGTGTGTCTATGTGTCTGTGTGCATTTAGCTTCCAGCTGATGAGATCAATGGATTCCTTTATTAAAACAAGATGGCCATTTAGAAATGTAAATATGCTAGAGTTATGTGTTAGTTTCATTTCCTGCATTTTACTCCCTTCATCAATTTCATTCTCATATCAAAAAATCCAGTTTTGGGACTTCCTAACATTAACAAATTATGAATTTCAGGATTATTTTATGACTTGAAATAT
Organism: Bungarus multicinctus; assembly: GCA_023653725.1. Taxonomy (NCBI): domain Eukaryota; kingdom Metazoa; phylum Chordata; class Lepidosauria; order Squamata; family Elapidae; genus Bungarus; species Bungarus multicinctus. Next base: position 45,120,491 of record CM042848.1, read on the forward strand.
CAGATGAGCAAACTTCACACCAAACTGTCTGCAGCTTAATAGTAAAACATCCACACTGAATTTAAGTTCTAACCTTAGAATCTTCAGGTAGAATTCAACAAATCTTTGTTCAAAAATGTAGAGAGCTACTACCAGTATGGAAAACGTTCTTATTGTATAAATTGATAATATGCATGTAAAATAACTTCTCTATTTTCCAAAAAGCAATTTAAGAACAACAGAGAATCTTTCTGGCCATTCTAACACTGATCATATAATGGATTTATGTCCAATGAAAAATAAGGTTTGGTTGAGTGATACAAGAAGTAACATTGTTTTAAAATTCTGCTAAGAAAAATAAATCATTTTTTTCACTGTAATTGCATCTGCAGAGTGTGATTTTGGTCACCAAAATGGTATAGGGATGCAAAAGATTGGATGATAGGTGGAAAAGATGCTGTCTAGTTAACATTCAGATAAGAGAGGCAGGAGCCCCAATGGATTAACAATCAGAGAAAGAAATTACAGAAGGATCTGCCTTATTGTTCAGGTCATTAAAAGTGTCAGTGGGAAGTCTGTACTTTGAGACTTGCAAGATTCTATTAATGTAGCCATACAATAAAGCTGAATTAACTCATCTAGTCATGTTTCTGTTTTGTTTACCTAGGAGGCCTGATAGCATTATGACAACTAATAAAAGTTCAAACTTTAAGCATTTGTTATACCTGAAGCTTGATTCATAATCCTAAGTGGGCAGACATTTTGTTATTATAAAAGTAATTTCATAGCAGATAATGAGAAAGGCATAAAACTGATAAAACAATTGGCCACCACTAGAAAGTTAACATTAGCTATTACATAGTACTCTATTATTTTATCATATCTAAATATCAAAATCAGGAGTGAGCATGTTTTGCTAGATCACTGAATTGAATTAAATTTATCTGAATGTAGCTTGTGTACAATGCATACTAATAGTTTTAAAATATATCTTAAATATATTTCCTGAATGTATTTATCCATACCAGAATAAGAATAGAATAGAAAATAATATGCATCAATTTAAATGCATCTTGATTGAATTTCATCACGTGAGCTACTTTTTACATCTCTAATTAACCATTAATTTAAATTTATTACTGGCATTGATCATTGAAATGGTTCCTCATTCACTAAGAACTTTACTCAAGTTACTTTTCAGAACACTCCCTTTTCTGACTAATAACAACAGAAACAGTTGTTTCATAAAGAAAAGGTAGTATTTAAGTTCACAGCTGTTGAATTCCGAAGTATTGCAAGAGGGGACAACGTCTTTACATTATAGTGCTTTTTGAATGTTCTATAATTTTAAAGAGTTTTAGGGCATCTGTACCTCTGTGATCCTCAGGGAATGTCTGCTGGTGCTCCATTCAAAATCCAAGAAAGAAACACTTAGACTCCATTAATTAGATATCTTTTTCTGGAAATCAAGTGGTAGCATCAAAGGAATTCTAATCTGAGGAATTGAGTGCGAAAATCACATATACAAACTGATGCCAATGTTCCCACCCACAATAGTTCAAACTTTCCATCTAATTAAAAGTTGTATGTAATGTCATGTGGGCATCTTCAGGTGGTGATGAGACATCTGTCCGTTGACCTTGGCCTACTTTGATAAAGAGGTGCGCTTGCGCATAGCATAGAAAAGAAGCATAAACAAGAAACTTCCTCCCCAATTTATACAGTTTATTCTCTCAAACCTCCAGCTTGCTTCCCATAACTATTTCATCCTCCCCCCATTACTTATGACAGCCGAAAGATGCAAAGCAAAGGAAAGAAATCTTGAAGTCTGACAGGGAATATGAGAGATGTGTTGAGCACTTAGCATACATTGAAATGGAATATTGTAATACCTGTCTTTCATTTTCATCTACAGAAATCTGTTGGACTAAAGTATTCAATTGCCATATCAATATTTACCCTGGTAGTCTGCAGAATGGTAACATATTAATCAAAGTTATACACTAATAATGATTTTAAAAGTATCTTTTTAAAAATATTTCAGCTTTATTTCCCAAATTAAGATTATAGTTTATAAAGTTACATAGATATGTTTCCTTTCCTTTCCTTTCCTTTCCTTTCCTTTCCTTTCCTTTCCTTTCCTTTCCTTTCCTTTCCTTTCCTTTCCTTTCCTCTCCTCTCCTCTCCTCTCCTCTCTTTTCCTCTCCTTCCTTACCCTTACCCTTTGCTTTCCCTTTCCCCTTCCCTTTTTCCACACATATAAAGGAAATATGTGGGTTTCTAAATCTTTTTTGTACTACTGGCAGGATTGTATGTGAGCACTATTCTTAGTTAGCACATAGAGAATTTTTTAGGAAAAAAAACTCAGTTTTAATGGAGTGAAACCAATCTGCAACAAGTCACTTGTATAGAATATTAAAGCTTTCTCTGAAAGGCAAGTAAACCAAACAATTAAATCAATGATGTGATACATCAATATTTTGCCACCTTGTAAAACCCTTTAATGATTACTGTTGTAATCAACTGAATCACTGTAAAGATGCATATTGTATAACTGAAATTATTGTTGGATCAAATCCAAATATTAGTTTATAATCACATTTTATCTCAGGAGAAAGGCAAATGATGTTGGATCAAATCCAAATATTAGCTTATAATATAAAGCCAAATTATTGTTGGATCAAATCCAAATATTAGTTTATAATCACATTTTATCTCAGGAGAAAGGCAAATGATATTCATCCAAACCAAAGGCATCATGTATAGGGAATATCTTTAATCATCTATTCCTATTTTACATTTCACTTATACCATTATAAAATTTCCTCATATAAATTAAGAATTATGCAAAATTTAAAAAGCAAATTATTGAGTTTATCATCTGCACCTCTATAACTGTCTGGTTTAGTTCTGCAACCCAATAGGACAGACACAGACTTCAGAAGATAATTAGGACTGCAGAAAAAACAATTACCACCCACTTGCCTTCAATCGAGGATCTATATACTGCACAGGTCAAAAAGAGGGCTGTGAAAATATTTACAGACCCCTCACATCCTGGACATAAACTGTTTCAACTCCTTCCCTCAAAACAACGCTACAGAGCACTGCACACCAGAACAGCTAGGCACAAGAAAAGTTTTATCCCGAATGCTATCACTCTGCTAAACAAATAATTCTCTCAACACTGTCCAACTATTTATAAAGTCTGCACTACTATTACTATTAATCTTCTTATCACTCCTTACTACCCATCCCCTCCCACTTGTGACTGTATGTCTGTAACTTTGTCGCTTGTATCCTTACAATCTATATTGACTGTTTCCTAGTATGATTTGATTGCTTATTGTACCCTATGAGTATTATTAAGTGTTGTACTTTATGATTCTTGACTCTTGATGAATGTATCTTTTCTTTTATGTATACAGAGAGCATTTGCACCAAGACAAATTCCTTGTGTGTCCAATCACACTTGGCCAATAAAGAATTCTAATTCTAATTTAATTGATTATTATGCCTGTTATCTATGGATAGATAGATCTAGTAGACATAATCTTACTATTTTAACCTTTGTCAAAGCAAGCTTTTTAAAGTGAATGGCTGATTATACTGCTATACAAATATGTTAAAGAATAATAATTACTGTCACCCCAAGGTTAGCTTGATTTTCTTTGATTCCATTGCTTAAAGTGGAATCAGGATTAATAAACAATCTACTACAGTCAGTGTTTGAGAAATAAAATATTGTTGGCAGTGGGAATATTGTTTAGTTTGTCACATACCATTCAGCTGTCAAAGCTAGAAAAGAATGGAGTTGAACAATATTTTTGTAGTTATAAAAAACAACAACTCCTCTCTAATTGTGGAATTAGCAGCCTCACTACAGCAAGTTGCAGATATGCAGAAAGTTGACACCTGCTGGGTAGGGAGTAATTTTTCACTATCCATAGCAGTATCTGATGGTAAGACAGAACATGTTTGAATTACAGTACAGAAAGTGCCGCCATTTCCTATGGATAACCAGTTTGATTGTCATCTATCTGCACCAATAGTTTCTGGTTTTTGTGCTATACATACAGCTCAAGTTAAGCTTTTCAAAAAGTTTAAACAGATATTCTTAGAACTGTTTAAATTTTTGAATCCAAGATGTTGGTAATGCAAGTGGCCATTCTCTTCTGAAAACCTGACTTATTCAAGGCTATTGCACCCTGATATAATTCTTGATCCTTGAACTGCTTCATCCCTAAAAAATTGCATTTCCCAAATCTTGCTGGTTGAAGAAGCTGAGCGTGGTGCTTGTTTTGTTTGCTTTAAAAGATTCAGCCTCCTCTCTATTCCTTTCTCCCCACTCATTACACACTCGCATGCAAGAACAGAACAGACTGTACCAACAAATGCCAGTGTTTTATTGCCAGATCATTTCTAGCCTACTGGTTGGCATGCATTTATATGGAGGATTCAGCAAATATGCAAAACCAGCTGGTTGGCATGCATCTGTACAGAGGATTTAGCAAATATGTAAAACCAGTTTTATTGAAAACAAATGGACTAATAGTGGCCATCTACTGTATAGGGTAATGAAGCTTGATGCATTTTTTGGAAGGGTTTCATTGACTGTTATCAGGTGGCCCTGATAAAGAAAAAGGAAAAAAAGGGAGGAAGAAAGAATAATCATGTTATTTTTCACATCCAGATATTTCCATGTTTATATCTACAAGGAAGTGTACCATGTGAGTTATTAATGGATACATTTGACTCACTAACACTGCTGTGTTAGACAAGCATTTTAATAATTCTGGATTTATACCATCTGCTTGCCTTTGTATGATCTGGAATATGATAAATGCATATGTAAGCTGTGATATGAGACAACAGCCATGCTCCCAAAAATCTTTCATAAAAATGCCAATACTATGCTGTGGTCAGGCTTTGACTGAGTACATCACAGTTTAGTGGACATTGAAGAATTAGTTTATGATGACTACTGTAGAAAATATTTACTTGCTCCATAAGATACATACTACTACTTAAATTTCTCTAAAAGCACATTTTTGCCACACCAGGGGTAATATAATTATATATGCAAATAACAAAGAATGAGTTCACAAAAAGATTTTTCTCTATAAACATTCTATATCTAACGCTATTTTCAGAGAATATTTTTTTCTCTGAAGAGTAGGATCAGCACAATTGGTAGAATATGATACAAGAACTAAGGAATCTATACCTTCACTGATAAAGGCATTGCACATATTTGATTACAGTGTTCCACTAATTGTGATAGTTAGAAGGTCTGCATCACTCTTTTCATGCATAATTAACATGCCACAGCTAGATTTTAATATAGCCTCTCTAAGTCAAGAACATTTTTGAAAAAGTAATTGAGAAGAATACCAAGAATTTTTCAGAATTATTCCATCAATTGATTCCTACACTGAATCAGTTTTCTGGGTTCTTGGATTTGGTCATTGAGTGATCTGGGGCTCGTGGCTCACTTTCAGACTTAACTTCTAGATAGGATGAATGTTGGATTGAAGTCAGGGACATATGTGTTTCATTGAATCCTTCAAGCAAGAATTGGGATATAAACGCAATAGATCAGCTACAATATGCACACAGGATCCAAAATGCTTCATTAAGGATTTGTATTCTTGCCTTTTGGAAAGAAAACAATTGATATATCTCTCTCTTATAAAACTATTTGCTTGGTTTTATAAGAAAGATATTTGCTTGGTTTTGCCCAAATATATAAATCCCAACATGATGATCTGCATACTATTATATTCAAATTCAGGTGAGGTGAGTTTTAAATGTTTTAAATATTGCAATATGTAATAAAAATCTTATGCTTCATATCCTTTTAGCAAAATTTAGCATACAATTGCTGATAGCAGAAACCAGCTCAAGTTTTTCTCATTTGGGTCCAAGTATCAAATGTTCTGCACGGTGAATTAAAAGGATTTTAACCAAGTCAAGCATGTTTTCTACAATACACAACATTTTTGTCAGTAAATCATTACATTAATTCTTCAAAATGTGAAATATCAAAATAGTTGATGATCAGTATTGTATGAAGCAATGTATATTTTAAAAAGCTCTTTTATTTAAGAGGTAAAGATGTCATCTCACAATGTCAATAACAACACCCTTCAGGAAAGAGTTCCCAAACACTCTGAATATTGCAAACAGAATTGAGTTTCTTATTTCCTTGTTTAAATAATACTTTTAAAAATAAATTAAAAATACTGACAAATATTTTAAAATATAAGACTGAAAGAAAAATATATCTCAGTTCCATCTAAAGATTTTCCTTTAAATTGGATGGTGTTTCTTGTTAGAAAATTTGCTCCTGGTAATTTCAGTCAAAGAAGTGAAGACATAAACATGAATAGTTTGATATTTTCTGAGAGTATGATTGGTAAAAGTAGAAATGCTCAGATATTTTCTTCTTATTTAACTTTCTCCTACTTATTGTAATATTGTTGATGTGGTACATAGATAATTAAAGCACTTTTAAATGTTTTATTAGTTAAGATGCATCAGCTGCAGATTGAAGGAGTGCTATGCTCTGAATAGTACAAAATAAAATATCAGTCTAATAAATTGGTGCTAAATTCACTGATCACTCCTATGTTTAGATGCTAGCTTTTGATTCAGTATAATTCTGTGCCCAAAGTCACAGATGTAAATACACATAAAACTTTGAAAAAAAATATCATTCACAAGTCATAATTATGCACATCAAATGCTAACAAATCAAGAGAAGTAACCTCTTTATCATATGCTTAGATCCAGGGGTGGGATTCTACCAATTCGCACCTATTCGCTAGAACTGGTTGTTAACATTCTGAGCAGTTCGGAGAACTGGTTTTTAGAAGAAACTACTGGCCTAATCCTGTAAGGAAGGCAGGAAGGAAACATTCTGGTGTTGCTTACAGAAACTGCTTCTCCGTTAACCCTTATTACATTTGTGGCAGGACTAGATTTCCTGTCTCAGGAACATCTTTGGCGTTTTCTCACCCTCCTTTGCTGGTACTTTGCTTGTGTGGAGTGACCATTCAAAGTTACAGTGGCACTGAAAAAAGTGACTTATGACCATTTTTCACACTTACAACTGTTGCAGCATCCCCACAGTCATGACAGGCCAGGCGAGGAGATGCGTGCCTCGATGTGAGTGATATTGAGTTGGCCATACCCAGCCAATAACATGCCCACCAAGACATGTCCACCTAGTCACATGACCATAAAGCCATGCCCACCACCTAAGCCATACCCACATAACTGGTTGTTAAAAATTTTGAATCCCATCCCTGCTTAAATCCATCTTTTTAAATGCAATTTAAATGCAAATCAAACCAAAGATTCATGTTTCCCTTACTCTTTCTGGACTCTTATCTCTGGAAAGCTCAAAGCATGACCTTGTTAGTACTCTGGCTGAGCTATCACAAGCAAACTCAATCCAGGCTTTCTTTTGTCCTCTGCCTGGATAACTGGAGCAGTCTACATTTTTGGCTTAGGGTATGCAAAAATGCAATAGCCAATTCTCACAAACTGTACTGAATCAGCTAGATAACACACCTGTTAAAGTGCTATCCACCCTGCTATCCACCATTGAACTGTTATGAAATTCCTACTCTATTTGCTGATCCTTATCTTGCATGTATTCTGACTCACTGCTGAACTGTGCTGTCCTGATTTTGCATGTGCTGTCTGTGATAAGCAAACAATTAATAGATTCCTCAAGGCTTTGCTCTCTTTCCTCTTCTGTAAGTCACCAAGTCAGCAAGAAAAACACGCATCAGTCATGGGGCTGCTTCCAGAATGGGTAAGAGTGGCTACATCCTTTATCTCTCATCTCCTTCCTATGCCTGTCTTTCTATACCTGTTTTGTCATAATCTGAGCTGAATAAAGTAAAATAAAATAGAATCATGACTGGGGATGAGTCACAAGAACTCCTACTTATAACATTCTGTCCTTCTTCTGCTTATAAAGACAGCAAATGCCAGTTTCCCATATTCTTCTATGCAATGTTTGGAAGAGAATGGCAGAGGCTGGTCATCTTTTTTAATTGTTTCATTCTATTAGCCTTGTATTAAACTGGCAATAGCCATAGAATTAAAGCAGATAACACGACTGCTGTTTAAGCCATCTAATACTATTGCATAATTCTGCTCAACCACCAGTGCAGCGCTGCTGTGTCCAGCTCTTTAGGAGGACAATAATAGAATGCTGGCCAATGAATAGGAAGGAGGAAGGGGGGCAATCCAGCTTCAGCCTGAAATAGTGTCCAAATACCACAATGATCCCATCCACTGCTAATCACTTGCTCTCCCTCCAAATAATGTGTGATGAAATGTTACAGGATATGCAAATCTTGTGGCTGCTTTAACACTGACAGTTTATAATGAGTTGTAGCTTGGAGATAAAAGAAAGGCAACATCATGAGGATACAGCAGAAAAATGGATATTGCCAGGGCCTATTGATGCAATGAGCTTTTTCATTGACAAAAATGCGAGAAAGACAGGAAGAGTTTGAGTTAAAATCTGAGAAACAAAAATGAAATGACAGGCTACAAGAAGGGAGTAAGAAAACAGAAAAATATAAATTTTATATTTATGTAAAAAGCTTTGCAAAAAGAGTGGATGCATACATTTAAACTTATTTCTAACATTTCAAAGAGGCAAACTTGGGGCTTTTGATGGAAAAGAACATAGGACAAGGTTTTAGTTGTAAAGAAAATATGTCTTTAGAGGGTAGGAGAAATGGCTTTTATGGAGTCAGATAATAGTTTTAAAACTTGGCAATGGCTATGAATAATGATGTAACTCCTCATCTAGTGCCATATATAATATCTTCAGTTAAAACAACAAAATAGTTGTAACTCTTTCTCTAATTTTAAAACTGGCTAAATAGTCTGATATAATACAAATCCAAGAAACCTAAGCCAGGAAAACTAAATGAGATTAATTAATAGCAATTAAAATAACCATTCAAACTGCTGTCCTTTTACATTAGGTGTCTCAAACTCAAATGAAAGTGGAAGCTATGTCCCATAAAATGTGTTGCTCAGTGGGCTGCATTCATTCACATGCAAAATATAACACTAAATATTATCTACAAGTAGGTAATATTTAGTATTAAATATTAAACAGAACTATGTTATGTACTTTAAAACAGTGAAATATTGTATAACACAGTGTTATTTCAACAGAGATTCTGAAGACTGGAGTGCAAATATTTCTAGAGTTAACTACTTTGCAGTGCTGGGATATATGCTTTGCCTCAAGGAAATGAAGTTTTCTATGCATTTGTGGAGATATAATTCTGCATCAGTGTTGAGCGTATTTCTTGCACAAATACATTTCATTTGTTTTATAATTAATTCAACATTTTCCCCCCAGTTATCATAAATTGTCCAAACTGTTTCAGGTGAGGCTGGAATATAATCCAATATGCTTCTATCAAAGGCAATGACATAAATGATGTGCAGTTCCAGTCCACTCATCTGGACTGCTATGCAAATCATTGGCCCTTATGCCATCAAATTATTCCAGTCTGATCACCTTCTGGGTCAAGGTGTGTTAGTTGAAGTAGTGGAAATTTCTCTTCATCTTATAAATAGTTGAATAGCTTGACTGAGTGAAATGTGAAGCGAACAAATATTCCATCTTCTCCTTGGAGAGCAGATCAGGATTCAGTCTATAATGCTGTCATGTCAACCATGTCAGCACTCTGTTCATGATGCCACAGCACTATAACTTATTCATGTGAACATAACAAACAAAGGTTTAGCTTAACCAAGCGATTCCTCTACCTGAAGCTTTCTCCTCAATTAGAAACAAAAGGGCTCATGGGCCATTTAATCTTCATTAGAAATAAACTGTATAGCCTATAGTGCTGCCATAAAACGCAACTGTAGAAACATGACTGCCAGTCACAGCACAAAGGGCACCATGTATTAGATTATTTAGCAGCCAAATTTAGGGACAGGGACCAATTTCCTAGGAAAATTGCATTTCCCTTATATATCAGCCTATTAGCAGTCATGGGAATGCAGGAGTTGTTCTTTGACTCTTGCTTCTGATGTCCTCAGAGGGATGTACATCAAAGACTTTAAAAATCACAGACAAATGGTAAGCAGTTTCTTAGCACTCTGTCTTCCCCCCCTATAATGGTTTCAGCCCATCTGAAAAGGAAGAAATTAAATAGTAGAATTTTATAACAGGCTGGAGTACAAGGACATGCTAAATACAATCTATTGTAACTTACTCATTTTTAATTAATGGAACCATGTCATAGCTGTGGGTGTCAGTCTCTGGAAAAGAATGCCATTAAGCAACCATCCTTGCATCTTGGCAACACATCATCATCTAGTGGTAAAATAGAGGGACTGTGAATGAAATAGTGAAGACTTAATATTTAAGTCTAGCAGATCTGGGCTGCCAAAATCTGGAAAGCCAGCTCAGGCACTAAAACATCTCTGAAAATGCTAGTTTTGATCCTGCAGTTCCTCTATTCATAGCTCAGTCACTGAATAAACTATTCTTAGCAGAAAAAGGAATTAGTTTATTTCGATCAATTTCTATAAAGCAATGGCATAAAGGAAGGGAGGAAAAAGGAGAAGGTAAAGTTATGGACATTTAATTTTAGACACTTATGATCATACAAGATACATGGAAGTAATTTCTTTTGAAACAAATGGAATTAGCAGAGTGCATACTCTTAACCTGCTGTTTTACTCTGGACAGGAAGAGAATTATCTGAAAGAGAATCCAGGGAAAGACTGACAGCATTACTGAAAGAGGACCCAGGATCCTAAAATCTGTCTGACAGCATTACTCATGACAACTATCTCTTTTGTCGGAGGGTCTGTCCCATATTAATGACTCAGGGGGTGAGTGGGTGGGTGTGAATAGTTAACTACTTTCTTTGATGCCATGTGTGTGTGTGTGTGTGTGTGTGTGTGTGTACATGTGTGTTAGCACATCTTCAAGTTAGTTTTTGTTTCCTGGCAATTGCCTGAATTAGTCCTTGCAGTTTTCTTGGCAAGATTTCAGAAGTGGTTTCTATTGCTTGCTTCATAGTGCTGAAAAAGAATGATTGTCCAAGATCAATCGGTTGGCTTCATGCCTAAGGTAGGATTGGAACTCAAGGTTTCCTGGTTTCTAGCTTAGTGCTTTAACCTCTACACTAAAATGAGTCTTATGCCTTGAATACTATTTAAAATTAGAGTTCCATTTGTATGTAGATAATGATCCAGGTCAGGGTCGGGATTCAAATTTTCTAACAATCAGTTCAGTGGGTGTGGCTAGATGGGCATGGCTAGGTGCATATGACCATGGGACTGGGTGGGTGTGGCTTCTTTTTTTGCAGCTCCCCCCATTTTTGGGGCCTTCTGGGCCTTCTGGGGGGCATTTTTGCTTCCAGAAGGCTTCCCTGGGGCTCAGGAAGAAAAAAATCTGAGCATGGTGGGGAGGGGCACAGCAACCCCCTGCACTCCATTTTGAGGCCTTCTATACCTCAGGGAAGCCTCCTGGGTGAAGCAGTAAGTAAGCGAGGGGAATTCCAGCACAGCAAATCATAGGAACAGCTGATGGTCAGGAGGGAGAAAAAGAGAAATACCTTAAGGAGTGGACTGGACGAGGGTGCGCTTGCACGATAAGGACTGACTGGGCGGGGAGGGGTGGGGTGGGTGGAGAGGGGCGTGGCCAGCCAGGGGCAAAATTTTCCGGTTCTCCAAACTGCGCAGAATCATAACAACCGGTTCTATAGAACTGGTCTGAACTGGTAAAATACCACCCCTGATCCAGGTGCTCCTTCCTTGATAGTCATGCAAATATTGCAAATGCCTGGAAGCTTCATTAGATAGAAACCTTGATAAGAGCAGTAGCAAAAGCACTTAGACTAATATACCACTTCACAGTGCTTTACAGCCCTCTCTAAGTGGTTTACAGAATCATCATAGTGCCCCAGTGGTGGGCTGGTGGATAGTCGGCGGGGTTTGGGCAAACCTCTAGCTGTGATCTCTGCCTGGGCCTACCTACCCGCCCTTGTGCTATGCTTTCCCTAAATAATGAACTTTTCCCCTGCCCAGGCTGCCCAGGTGAGTTCCATGTCGCCCTGCTATACTCACCAGAGCTGCCTGTTTGAAGCTGTGTTTCAGCCCCAAAGCAGTACATGTGAGTGAAGGGAGTGCACACATGCTCACGACCAGCAAATCCTTTGTCAACAAAAGTGCAGTCCAGCTCTGTATTACCCCCAACAATCTGGGTCCTCATTTTACCGACCTCAAAAGGATGAAAGACTGAGTCAACACTGAGATAGTCAGGATCAAACTCTTGGGAGTAAGCAATGAATTAGCCTGTAACACTGCATTCTAACCACTATGCCCACAATAATCTATAGTTAGTGCTTGTATAATAGCACCAGTGCATAAAATAATAACTCACTTACTATATATATAGGTCTTAAAGAGATCACTTGATCTTCTCTGTGGGGTGCATATATCAGGATTGGAGGTTTTGGTCAAAAGGATGAAAGTACCTAGTATTGTGCTACCATGGTCCAACCTCTGCCATTTTGCACATTTAATCCTGCTTTAACCTCCCACATTGCCTTTTCAGGCCCTTCTGGATATCCCCCATTCCTATCTCCATGTTGAAATATATTCTGCACACAAACTCAAGGTTAACCACACCAAACTTGATTGCAAGAAATACGACTTCAGCAACAGAGTGGTCAATGTCTGGAATACTCTACCTGACTCTGTGGTTTCTTCCCCAAACCCCAAAAACTTTAACCTTAGATTGTCTACTATTGACCTCACCCCTTTCCTAAGAGGTCTGTAGGGGGCATGCATAAGGGCACCAACGTGCCTACCGTTCCTGTCCTATTGTTTCTTTTATTTTTCTTATATGTACCCATTTCATGTATTCATAATTATGTATATACATATACCTATTGTCTTGTAAGAGATTGACAAATCAAATAAATTCTAAATTCTCAATCATGCCTGAATAAGTTCTCAGTCTGAAGACTTCTTTGGCAATTGCCCTTAGTTAACCTTTTCACAAGTCTAATTTTAGGTATCCATTCAATAGAAGTGTAGAGAAACTTTGTATGACTATGTCAGTACGTTATCCCTGCAGTACTACAAATAGTTCTCTATGCCTTCTGGGGCATCTTTTTTTCTTTGTTATCAGAAGTTCAGATGGCTGCTGATATCTCAGCAGGAAGGGTTTAGGCTCACTTACAGCTTGGAGTTGGTGTCCCATTTTAAGACTTCATTGCTAGGAATCTTTAATTGAACCCAATACATTATTATCACTGTTTAAATTGGATTCTAAGGCTACAATAGTGAACAGTTCAATTTGTTTGCTGGCTAACAAAAGTACTCATTTTTCCAGAAGCATGACATTGTAGTTTCAGACTCTCATGCCAAATTCCTGTTCTTTGAGACTTCTATTACACAATTAAATAAATTGCTTAGTGGTCACACAACACTGGAATGGAAAGAGCATCATTTGCTGTCAGTATACAAAAGCATGCATCTGTGAGGAGATAATGTTAGATTTATATATGAGATAGGAGAATAGTATCTGCAGTTCTTGATTGATTAATTTACATAGCATTTAAAAACGTCTGTTTCAGAATGACTTTGGGTACTTTACATTATAAAAATATAATATTATTATAAAAATAAAAAAGCCAGAAGAAGCAGACGACGTACTTAAACAGATTGTTATGGAGCTGGCAAAATCTATTATTTCACTTCATGTTAAAAAACTGGATTCCTTATTTCAAACTTTTGTGCGATTATAGTTAGATTTATATTCTGTATCTGGTGAATCTGCTGTTAATGACATACAAAGACCTTCCACATCCTTTCCTTGAAATATACAGTATTTAATTAGCAAAACAGTAAACTGAGAGGGATTAAGCATGTTGTGGATATAGGAATTATTTTTATTTATGTATATGTTAAATAGATTTATGTGTGGCATTCCTATTTTAAAATAATTGGATGCCATGCTCATCAATCAATTAAAAAGAAAAAATACATTATTAAATAAAATAAAGCAAATAAAATTATAATACATTTAAAATATTCAATATTGAATGCACATAGGGAAATATTACAGATGGATGAGAGTTAAAAACTATTGCTTTGAAACAAATTTAGATATATTTAGATGCCTAAATATTCTGCTTTCCATTCTAATGACCATTCTCTGCCCCATTGCAGATGCCAGACCAAGGATTCCAAGGGAAAGACCATACAATGATCACCCGGATTCATGTTTCCAATGAGGGACAATCACAGAACAATTAGGTTGGGTATAAGGAAAGATAACACTTGGTGAAATGGTATAAGGAAAAGATCAGCCAGGAATGTTTTCCACGAGGCTCTCAAATACATCTAATATTCTTTCTCCAATGTAAAAACATATTTAAAAGAAAAGAAAAAGAAAGAAAGAAAAAGATAGAAAGACTTGTGACTTGACAATTCACTGTGCCCAACTCACCATGGCAATTCACCACTGCCAAATTGCCACTGCCAAATTGCCACAGGACAACTCCACGCAGCCAACTTGCAGTGAGAACAATTTGCTGTGGCTGGCCGGAAAGAGAGCCAGGCAGGCAGGTAGTGAGCAGGTGGGCAGAGTGCAGAGCACATTGGGGAGGATGTTGGGGAGGTAACAGCAGTCAGGGGCTTCCCATTTTCACAACTCCCTTTGGCCCCATGGCAGCTATGATCCTGGTGAACCATAGCTCATGCTGCCATTGCACTGGGCATAGCGCTTCTGCAGATGCCACTCCCTGACTGGGTGCAAAGCTGCCATGAAGTTGCCACCAGGCCAGTGGCAAGGGGATGAAAATGGGAAGCCCTCGATTGCTGCCACCTCTCTGTTGCCCACCCTGCCCGCCACCATTCCTATCCTCTTCCACTCAGAGTCCAATATAGTAGTTGCAGCAGGATATGTGGAAAAGCTGTGATGACTCTCCCGGACGCTTCCCCAGATACCTCTCTAGATGTCACCTCAGAGGAGGATGAACCAGTTCTAGGCACATCTGGAGGGGAGTTGGTCAATGGCTCCAAGCAGCCATCTGAGAAGATTTGGCTGAAGTACAGATGCAGCAAGAGAGCCTGAGGCTTCAAGTAGAGAAAGCATGCAGCTGCACCCAGTCAAATGATGAGGAAGAGGAACTGCCTTCCGCACATGTAGGGCAAAGAAAAGGCAGGGGCAGAGAAGGTCAGCCAGATTACTCATGAGGAGAAAGCCTCACCCTTCTTGACGTGTTGCACCAGAAGCTGGCTATTTAGCTATTTAGCACAGGATGGAAACAATGCTGGGAACAACGTGTTCATTTCCTAGCTGTGTGTTTTCTGGTCATAGTGATTCTTATCTTGCTTTGGACTGACAGTGTGCCTTGACTTGGATTGTGCCTTGTGAACTCTGGACTTTTGTTGCCTCCCAAACCCACTTTGTATTGTGGATTTAATTTTGCCTGGTGGGTTTTATTTTGATTGGGAAACTTTCAAGAGCCTTGTGGATTCATGGCCATTCTGTGAACTAGCATTGGTCTGCTTGTGACTGGACTTAATTTGAATAGTTCTGGGTTTTTGGTAAGGGGACTTTGCTGGGGAAAATCAATAAAACCACCAAACCACAGTTACATGTGTGAGAGTGGGACAGCACAAAAGCACCAGTCTCTGCTACCTCCCTGAACCAAAGGCTAGATAAATGAATTATTATTGAGACTTCTTGTTGCTTCATTTAGCTATCAAACCTGCATGCGTTGATTCTACCCTGGAAACAAAACAACCTGTGACAATATTCTGTAGCACTAATTTTAAAAGAGATCAGAGAATCAGTTGAGATCCTGATTTAGACAATAGTTAGTATCTACCATTTATGTTACCTGTGAACTTATTGTGAAATAAAAAGAGAGATTACAATATTGCTCCAAATATTTAAAAGCCAAATTAAATAGATATCCTTTTGCAGAATGCTTACTCTATCTCACATATATATTCATATTATCAAGATTGGTTGGAATTGAATTTCTTTTCTCTTTTTCTACCATTCTCCTGATATTGTATTATGCATTTAAACTAAAATAATAATCTGGGAAATATCACTACTATCCCCACCACAATTACTAATTCGCATTCTGTATAACCCTACAATTGTAATTTTTTTTTCAAAATTTCAAGAGTCTCAAAAAGAGTACCTTTTGCCTCTCTACTGATATTTCCAAGTGGAAGAAGACATTACAGGAGAGAATATGGGAAGGTATTCCATAGCTCTATTTTTATAGAGCTTGTTTATTGCTTACTCTTGTACAAGAGTAAATTTTCCCCTTTATTTTGATATATGGATAAAGTTCCTGAGCTCTAATAAACATGGTTGACAGTCAATGTTTTTGAATAATCTGTTCTTTTCCAAGATCTATTTTTCCACTGTTATCAGCCTTTTTCTTACCCATTTTTTTCCTTACAAAAATAAACTATGCTGAATAGGTAGCAACCCCTTTGTGAACTTTGCTCCTGGCCTTCCTTGCTGATAAATCTTTCAAAACAAGAATATTTACAAAGTGATTCTGTTAAGGCAATAAAGCAAATGAGGCTGATATTTAACATCTGTATTTTGTGTTTCATCCCAATAGGAAGAATTCTTATGCAGTTGTCAGATCTGTTCCTTCCAACCCATATTGTCATCTCTGACTAATGGAGCTATTAGGATTTTTAGCAGAAGAATATGTCAGCACCCACTGCTTGTGAGATTCATTCATAGCTGATTTCAGGGACTGAACTTGGAAAAACAACATGAACATCATATGAATGTTACAGTTTCTTCATAGAAAAGATGTTTTTATGGGAACCAATTAACTGTAGATTAATTCTTTTCCTTTTAAAACTTTTCATAACTATTCAACATTTTCTAGAACTCTGTGATTCATTGTCTGCTTCCACACATAGCAACACCCAAAAGACCTCTTTGAATTGTAAAATGTATTATTATTTTATAAGCAGTACCAAGTAGAGTTCACTCTCTATTTGGTATGATTAGATAAAGCCGGTAGCTTAAACCATTGAGAAAAAGAGAGAGGGAAGCTTAAAAAATACCTCTATGTAATAAATAGATGAGCAGCAGGGGCATGTTTCTGCTACTTTATACATTTTAATGTGTGAGCTTGGCTGTCTGTGATTCCCATGCTGCTGATAATAAAACAATTCTGCTGCAAGTGACACAATCAAATAGAACAAGACAATTTCCCCTGCCTTAGTCTGACTTCCTGTTATTTTTCCAAATGCGTTCTATTCTTTCTCTTATTTCCCTCACCCTCCCTATGCTAAAAATATAAAGTGAACATTTAAAACAGCAGAGCTGTTTTCAGCCTCTTCTCTGCTCTATTCTGGTTTCAGTTTACACTTTTGTCTGGCTTTTTGCCAGGATGGAGCTCAACGAATGGTAAATATCCATGGATTTCTGCCTGCATTGAAGGATAACCCCATCCATTACTCAGCCTTCACAGCCATAATTGTATACTTAGAGTTGTCAATGTCTGCATTGGTTTTTAGGCCGTCTGTATTGACGGAGAATATAAAGGCGATTAAGAGAGATTTAGGGAAGGCCAAGAAAGAAATGGGAAGGCATATAGAGATAGCTATAGGTCAGCATCCTCCTTATCTCATAAATGGAAACTGCCCAGAGACCAAAAAAAGATGCATTTCAAATCCTTCACAGTGGCTGTTACAATTTCCAAGATTTTATATTTATCCCAAGACTAGCACTGAAAATATTTTACAGAAATCTGTATTTCTTGCTTGCTTGATCTTGTTCAACTGTGTTGCATTGTAGTTTCAACAATTTGACCAAGCCAAAAACAACTGTGCTATCTACTTGTCTGTTTTATACTACCCATCTCAAGCTGTACTTATTTGAGATGGGGTAGGTAATAACAACAGTAGCTGTACTAACCTAATTTTAAACAAACTGTTCATAGTCCAGATACTATACACCTCAGAAATCTCTGAGTGGGTGTTGTACCTTTTGAATATTAAATCTACTGAATGATTTCATTGGGCTTAGGGTCTACCTCATGGCTTTCCCCCCTCCATTCCTTGAGTTGAAAGATGGGCATAAATTGGGCATAAATTCTACTGGCCTGATGGATAGACTATTCTACTTTAGGGATGAAACTGAAATTTGATGCTGCCCTTACAGTTAATAATCACAATTAGTGGTCTGCCCTAGATTAATTTCCTCTCCCACTCAGTTTTACCTGACAAAAATAACAAGCATTGCCATGCTTAATGTGTAGAGGGCAGATAATGGACAGGTGGGAACAACAGCTACTTGGAATTTGTCTGAGTGATGGGTTGCTAGATTAGGGACTGTGTACACTGCTGACATGTCATTTATGCTACTTTGTAGTTTGGGACTGATACTTTTATTAAAGAGCTTTGGAGAAATTTCCTTAAATATATATCCAGCAGTCTCCTATCAGGGATCCCATCCCCAAAATAATTTAGTTGATAGATCTCACATGGAATGGAGGAGAAAGGTAAGGGGGCGCTCCTACTACATCATATATCTCTGATCTGCATATATGTCAGCCTGGTTCTTATTGGAACACAGGTTTAGTGGTCTTTCAGAAAAGAACTAAAGCCATGTCTAGAGAGAGCCTATAGCTGGATGACCTATGCTAGAGTTCAACATCTAATCTCTTAGGCAAGCCAAAATGATCACAAAGGACCAATGATCAAAAAGAGATGGTTTTCCTATAGCAATTTAAAAATCCCATTGGAACAGGAGACATCCAATTCCCCCAGGCCACATCTATCAATATTATTAAAAACACGTTGCAGACTATTTATATGTCAAGACAGAAAAAAATAGATTTGTGCTACCTCTGTTATAGGGTAGGAACAGAATAAAACCAAAATCATGAGGATTAAAAAAAATGGTGAGATGTGCAGTGGTTAGTTAGAGGTAAGGATGAACCCTAATGTGCTCCTAAATGTGCAGTAGTAGCAGCTGTTGTTACTTTAGGCATATCGCTTGGATTCAGATTGCATGTCTTGAACACTGTACAAATTTAACTGTCAGCTTTGGAAGCCATATTAGCCAATAACACTGACAATGACACTGAATACTTTTCCTGCGGCTTTACTGTTTGTTTAAAAAAGCATGTATCAAATTTTATTAGTGAACATATTTCCCAAATGCATTATCTAGCCTTTAGATCACTGTAGTTTTTGCATCAGTATTGAATAGGATGTTCTATTTCTCTGAAAACATAAGAACTCTTTTCTACTGAAGAAAAATGACTGAAGTTCACTTTGCACAACAGATGTGTTTCTAAAATAGACATTTAGAGGGAAGAAGTCAGATGACATTTCCTGGCTCTGTCCCTGCCATCCAGCTGGAGTTTTGAACATATCATATCTATATAAACATGTCTTTTCTGTTGATAATCCTGGATTCCAGAAAACTCAAGGTCCTCTCTGGTCTACAAGGCTTATCTACAGTAGATATAGTGCATATTTACAAGATCCATCAGACATTTGACAAAAGAAGAAAGTTAAAGCATTTCCATTTGTTTATTCTAGTTTCAGGATGAATAGGGCTGTTTTTATATATTTATTTTAATATAAAATAAACAGATTATATCTTATCATTATGTATACAACCAAACAAGACAGGTACAGACTTCAATGGATAGTTAAAACAATTGCAACCAGCATGTCTTCAATTGAAGACCTGTATACTTCACAGGTCAGAAAGATGGCTGAGAATATATTTACAGACCACTCACATCCTAGACATAAACAGTTTAAATTCCTCCCCTAAGGATGCCACTATAGGGCATTGCATGCCAAAACAACTGGACACAAAGATAGTTTTCTCCTTCATGGCATCACTTTGCTGAACACCTAATTACTACAGTCCTGTCTTATGTTTAAGGATATTTACCCATGTAGCATTACTATTATCCTTCTCATCTTTCCTTTTATCTTCTATGATTGGTAGAAGGTATCTTATGATTATATTTGTTGTTTGTACATACAGTGAGAGCTTATGCACTGGAGACGGATTTCATAGTTGGCAAATAAAGAATTCTATTATATTTTATTAAATAATTTATTTATATTAGTGATGCAACAATTAAATACTGCATTTTCAAAATGAATGTATGAACAAATAGGCTTCTGATAATTAGTCTGGGAACTATGATTAAAAAGTGATTAAGACATAGTGTAAAACTCAAATATTCCTTTCTCTTTCATAGTTGAATAGTACACTATGTTTACTTCATTTCTATTGCTTTAGAAATGGTGTTTCTAGCAAAGATGTGCTGACTTTCCATTTTCAATCTTCTTCCTGTTTCCACATAGTAAACTTTGCTACATGAAAATGCAGAAGCTGAAATCCAAATAATCTGAAATAGCAAAATGAGTGAAATGTGTTTTTAACAGTTAGCTAGCCAAGCTTAACTCATTTCCCCAAGCTAAACAGGGTCAAACAAGGCCATCCGGAAATGTCAGTGAAGTAGGTGAAAAATAAAAATAAAACAAAGCAAAGAAGAACAAGGCAATGGCAAATCACTTGTATATGGAAATTAAGACAGTCAAAGGGTATGTCCATGATGTTGCCAGGAGTCTATCCTACTCTATTCAAGAGAATCACAACCTTTCACTTACAAGACATATATTTCAATGTTGCATGACATTCTCCATCTCCATATGGAACCTTTTTTTGTTAATATGTGGAAACTTAAAGCCAAACTTCATTCTCTGTATGAGTTAACTATCCCAAAATTCTTCTCTTATATAGTCAAGGTAGTCCTTGACTTAGTACCATTCATTTAGTGACCTTTTGAAGTAACAATGGCACTAAAAAAAGTGACCTATGACCAGTTTTCACACTTACAACCATTGCAGTATCCCCACATCACACAATCAAAATCCAGGTGCTTGGCAACTTGCATGCATTTATGACAGTTGCACTGTCCTGGGATCATGTGATTACCATTTGTAACCTTCCTATGGTGGAAGAGTGGTTAGAGTGCAGAATTGCAGGCTGACTCTGCCACAAGTTCGATCCTAACCGACTCAAGGTTGACTCAGCTTTACATTCTTCAGAGGTTGGTAAAGTAAGGATCCAGATTGTTGGGAGCAATATGCTGTCTCTGTAAACTGCTTAAAGAGGGTTGCAAAGTATTATGAAGCAGTATATAAATGTTATTGCTATTCCCAGCCAGTTTCCAGCAAGGAAAGGCAATGGAGAAAGCCAGATTTGTTTAGTGACCATATGATTCACTTAATAACAGCAGTGATTCACTTAACAACTTTGACAAAAAGATTGTAAAATGAAGCAAAACTCACTTAACACCTGCCTTACTTAGCAACATAAATGTAGGGCTCAATTGTGGTTGTGAGTTGAGGACTATCTGTACCATTCATTCACTCACTCACTCACTCACTCACTCACTCACTCACTCACCCATTCACATTTCTACAACTGCCATCAAACATGCAAACTCTGAACAGTGTACATAATGTGTCAAAGTGCTCCATGGCTCGGGACCTGGATACTTACGGGATCGCCTGCTGCCACCAACAACCTCCTGCCGCCCAGTACGCTCCCACAGAGTTGCCTTGCTCGGGGTACCACCACTGGATCGCTGTCGTCTAGCAGCCCCGAGACTACGCGCTTTCTCTGTGGGAGCCCCATCCCTCTGGAATTGTCTCCCCCCGGATATACGAGCCATGTCAGACATCCTAACCTTCCGGCGCGCAGTTAAGACCTTGCTGTTCAAACAAGCCGGTCTAGCCAAATAAAATCATTGGGGTTTATATTTTGGAATTTTATAGGGGTGATTCTTGGCCATCTTGATTATTTACCTGTTTTCGCTTCTGTTTTCTGTATTATCTTGTTTGTTGAGTGTACACCGCCTTGAGTCCCTTTTTGGGAGAGGGAGCGGTATAGAAGTACGAATAAATAAATAAAAATAAAATAAATAATAATAATAATTATATAAAATAGAAAAGTATATAAAAATTATCAATTCAATAAAGCAGCAGCAAAACATACAGTGATTGTATTTCATTAACTGCCATACAGCCAACTAACAGGCTCCTCTCCATCATGGGATCCCAAACTATTTACACAAACCATGTTTTAAGGGATTTCCAGAAAGCCAACAGGGCCTCTTTACATTCAATCCATGCTCTTGTAATATCCTTCATTCTTGAATCTTTCTTGTTTTAGTACATATGCTTTGTAATTAACCCCTTCCCTAACCTGGTCTCTCCACTGTTACTGAAACCACTGTACAGAATCATATCTCTCTACTTTGCTCTACTTAATGTTTGCTCTGTCTTTATTCTTGTCTTTATGTTGTACACCTCCAGAATCACACTTTTGTGAAATGGGTGGCTATACAAATATGATAAATAAATATATGTTGGTGCTTCTCCCTAATCCATCAGTATTTTCTGGCATTTAAGTCTTCATATATAAACTGTTATATAAATTATTACATTGTATTATACCATATTGCTACCAGCATAAAGTAGAATTCATGTGTAGACTTTTAACTGCAAACTTTAGAGTTTTGTCTGCTGTTTTTTAAGGGTAATAATAGAATGGGGTAGAAAGTATTGCTGTCTTATTGCATGATTCTGATCCACCTTATTTATAATTGTTTCCTTATTGAAAGAGTAACCATATGAAATAAAAGTTTCCTCTCCTTTTTCTCCTGACCCCTAATCTGAGGCAATAACTTAAACAATATTCATAGAGAGAGAGAGCAAGATGGCGACCGGAGGAGGTCGACCAGAAGAGCTCCGCCAGCTCCGCCAGCCAGAAGAGCTCCGCCGCCCGGCGTGGTGAGTTTCCCCCCCCCCGGGTCCTCCTCACCTGTGGCAGGGGTGGCGAGGGGACCTGTGGGGGGATGGGCGACCCCCGAGGCCGTGGCGCGGCGTCGTGTTTGGCGCTGGGCCCGGCGGCGGCCGGCTGGCGGCTGGCGGCTGGCGGCGGGGCCGCGCGGCTGTGAGGCGATCCCCGGGGCCGTGGCGCGGCGTCGTATCTGGCGCCGGGCCCGGCGGCGGGCCGCGCGGCTGTGGGGCGACCCCCTCGCGGCGGCGGCGGGGCCGCGCGGCTGTGAGGTGGGCGTTTCCTGACTGGTGGTGCTGCCGTGCGAGGTTGAGGTCTCCGGATACCTGGAGTCGGCGGAGACCGGAGGCCGGAGCAGCTGGAGGCCATGGCATTTTGCCCGGCGGCCGGCGGCTGGCGGTGGGTCCGCGCGACTTCGCGGCTGGCGGCCGGCGGTGTGGCCATGCGAGGCCGAAGTTCCTGGGATGGCTGGAGCGGCTGGAGGCTGGCAGCTGGAGGCTGGAGCGGCTGGAGACTGGCGGCGTGGCTATGGGACCGCCGCCGGGGTCGAGACCAGGGCTGGGGCCATTGTGAGGGCCCCAGCCGAAGTTGGAAGGGCGGCTCGAGCGGCCGAGGGTCAGCCGCCGTGGGCGGAGCCAGGGCGGCCTGGCTGTGGGACTATCGCCGGGGCCGGGGCTGGGGCCTTTGCAGGGCCCCCAGCCGAAGCTGGTGTACGAGCCACGACTCGAGCGGCTAGAGGATGGACGCTGCGGGCAGAACCGAGGCGGCTGGAAGATCATCAACCTCCAGGGCCATGGTGTGGTTCTGGGTCTGGTGCTGGTCCCGGTAGCCCGTGGCGTGACCGGCAGGTGGCCGTTGGAGTTGGAGCTGGGACTGGAGGACCGCTGCCGCGGTTGAAGTTATTCTCCTCCTCTTCGTCCAATCGGCGGTGCCCTGAACGCCCTCAACCTGGACTCGGGCCCCGGCCGGCTAGTTCTCAGCTTGGTCGGGGTCATTTTTATCATCTTCATCATCTTTATCAGAGGACTCAGGCCGGGACGCTATTTTATACCAGAAATGATCTCTGGGCCCTGAGATATGTCCCCCTATCTCAGCAATGGCCCTCTGCTCTCTCGGAGGCCCATCTCAAGGATGGATTGTGGGATCCGGAGAGATGGTGGGGTTTTAAGTGCGGGAGGGAGGGGTGTCTTAAGAAATTTTTAGTTAGGTTTTTAAGGGGGTTAGGAAGGCCCGGGCGGGAGTTGGGGGACAACTCGCCGGAGGCTGGGTCCAGGCCGGGGGTTGGGCGTGGCCGGGAGAGTCAGAGTCCGGACAGGACCGTATTGAGGATGGGGGGGGTCACCGGGGAGGGTGGAATTAAATCTATTGTTACGGTGAGCGGGAGGGGCAGATTTGGCGGTTATAGGGGGCCATATTCTGTGTTGGGAGCGCGCCCTCGCTGTTTGCTTGCTGTGGCGCGCTCCGACCCCCTTGTCATCTCCCGTTCCCCAGGGGGTCTGAGCAATCGGGCCCTGGGCCTTAGGCTGATGTTGTGTAATGCCAGGTCCGTTGTTAATAAAGCCCCTCTCATCCATGATTTGATTTGTGAGGGGGGCGCGGACCTGGTGGGAGTTACCGAAACCTGGCTGGGCCAGGAGGGGGGAGTCCCTCTGGTGGAGATGTGCCCAGCCGGGTTTCGGGTTTTTCATCGGCCGAGGGCCCAGGGGAGGGGAGGGGGGGTTGCGGTAGTTATTAAGGAGGATCTGTGTCCGAGGGAGGCCACTGTATCTCAGAAGACCGGGTGTGAGCTCCTTTTCGTGAAGTTTGGTCCCAAGGTTCAGGTGGGCTTGCTGGTCGCATACCTGGCTCCCTGCTATGCGGCAGCAGCCCTGCTTGAGCTCCTTGAGGTCATAGCTGGCGTGGCGGTTGGGACCCCCAGGCTTATGGTCATGGGGGATTTCAACCTGCCATCTGCTGGCGGTACCTCGGGGATTGCTCAAGAGTTCATGGCTTCCATGACGGCCATGGGCCTGACCCAGTTAATTCGGGACTCTACTCACGTGGGAGGTCATACCTTGGATCTGGTTTTCATCTCTGATCAGTGGCAGAGTGATCTGGGTATGGGGGATATAGTCGTAGAACCCCTGTCATGGTCGGATCACTCGCTCCTGAAGCTCGACTTCCGTTCCGCACCCCCTGACCGCAGGGAGGCGGGACCATTAAAATGGTACCGCCCCAGGCGCCTGATGGATCCTGATAGGTTCCTGACGGAGCTTGGGCCATTTCCCAAAGCTCACACACACGACTCGGTTGAGGGCTTGGTCGCCACCTGGGATAGGGTGGCTGCTGGGGCCCTCGACCGAGTCGTGCCCTTGCGGCCTCTGACCCGGTGCCGATCCCAAGTGGCTCCTTGGTTTTCTGAGGAGCTAAGGGAGATGAAGCGTCGGAAAAGACGCCTAGAGAGCAGTTGGAGGGCCAGCCGCTCTGGGTCCGACCGAACACTATTACGATCTTATATTAAGACGTATTTAGTGGCGATAAGGATGGCGAGGAGATCTTACCTCTCCACCTTATTGCGTCCGCGGAAAACCGCCCAGCCGCCCTGTTTAGGGTGACCCGCTCTCTACTGGAGGTAGGAGCGCGGGAGGACCCCTTGCAGGGACGGGCTGAGGAGTTTTCTAGGTTTCTGCAGGACAAAATCACTCAGATCCGGAACGAGCTGGACTCCGACTGGGCATCTCCGGGCGGGGGGGCGGGGGTGGATATCGGTGCGGTCAATTGGGTTGAGTTCGATCCTGTTACTGTGGAGGACGTGGACAGGATACTGGGGGGACTGAATGCCACCACCTGTTTACTGGACCCGTGCCCCTCCTGGCTGGTCTTGGCCACTCGGGAGGTGACACGAGGCTGGTTCCAGGGTATTATAAACGCTTCCTTGAGAGAGGGGCTGTTACCTGCCGCCTTGAAAGAGGCGGTGGTGCGGCCCCTCCTCAAGAAACCGTCCCTGGACCCAGCATTGTTGTCTAACTATCGTCCTGTCTCCAACCTTCGCTTTGTTGCGAAGGTTGTTGAGAGTGTGGTGGCACGTCAGTTCCCGCAGTACCTGGATGAAGCGAGTTATCTTGATCCCCTCCAATCGGGCTTCAGGCCCGGGCACAGCACGGAGACGGCGTTGGTCGCGTTGGTGGATGACCTCTGGAGGGCCCGGGACAGGGGTTGTTCCTCTGTCCTGGTCCTGTTAGATCTCTCAGCGGCTTTTGATACTGTCGACCACAGTATCCTATTGCAGCGGTTGGAGGGGTTAGGGGTGGGAGGCACCGTGTTGCGGTGGTTCGCCTCCTTCCTCTCCGACCGCTCGCAATTTGTGTTGACGGGGGGGCAGAGATCGGCCCCGAGGCCCCTACGATGTGGGGTGCCTCAGGGGTCGGTGCTCTCGCCCCTGCTGTTCAACATTTATGTAAAGCCGCTGGGTGAGGTCATCCGTGGCTTCGGGGTGGAGTTCCATCAGTACGCTGACGATACTCAGCTGTACATCTCCACCCCGGGCCACCCCAACGAAGCCGTCGAAGTGATGTCCCGATGCCTGGAGGCCGTGCGGAGTTGGATGGGTCGTAACAGGCTTCGTCTCAACCCGACCAAAACCGAGTGGCTGTGGTTTCCTGCGCCCAGATACAGCCAGCTGGTTCCTTCGCTGGCCGTGGGGGGAGAGGTCTTGACCCCCATGGAAAGGGCGCGCAACTTGGGTGTCCTCCTGGACGTACGGCTGTCTTTAGAAGAACATATTGCAGCCGTCGCCAGGGGGGCTTTCTATCAGATTCGTCTGATTTACCAGTTGCGGCCCTTTCTGGATCTGGGCGCACTTCGCACAGTCACTTCCGCCCTCGTCATCTCCCGCCTGGATTATTGCAATGCTCTCTACATGGGGCTCCCCTTGAAGAGTCTCCGGAGGCTGCAGCTGGTCCAGAATGCAGCCGCGCGGGTGATCATGGGTGCTCCTCGGAGCTCCCACGTTACACCGCTTCTCCGCAGGCTGCACTGGCTTCCTGTGGCCTTCCGGATTCGATTCAAGGTGGTACTGACAGTATTTAAAGTGCTCCATGGCTCGGGACCTGGGTACTTACAGGACCGCCTGCTGCCATCATCAACCTCCCGCCGCCCAGTACGCTCCCACAGGGTTGCCCTCCTCGGGGTACCGCCGCCCGGCCGTTGTCGGTTGACGGCCCCGAGGGTTCGGGCTTTCTCTGTGGGAGCCCCCTCCCTTTGGAATGATCTCCCCCCGGAGATACGGGCTATGACGGATATTCTGACCTTCCGGCGCGCAGTGAAAACCCTATTTTTTAAACAGGCTGGCCTGGCCCAGTAACTGTATTTTAGTTTTTAACTTAATTTTAATCGGGGTTTTATTAGTTTTTAATTTTTAACTCTATTTTTGGGTTAGACAGCCGGATCAATTTGGTTTAATTTATTTTAATTGTATTTATTGAGTATTTATTATATGTTTTTAGTAGGCTGTACACCGCCCCGAGTCCCTTTTTGGGAGAGGGAGCGGTATAAAAGTTTAATAAAATAAATAAATAAAATAAATATACTCTGCATTGACCAAACTTGAATGTATAGGCACATTACTTAATTCAAAATTCAGAACAGAAAGTTCAGAGTGCTGGCACAAGTATAATAGTTCTGGTGATCAGTTTCCTTGTCTGATAGAAACACAGGAACCTGTAACTGGAAGGAGGTGACTCAAGTTCAGTTAATTAGATTTAGCATTTTTTGCTAGGGGGAGGGATTTATCACATACTACTGTTGCATTCCTTATTCCACCATTGCAGGGTGCATTTCAATTCTATTTGCTGTCCCATTTATATTCTCTTACTTTTTTAAAAAAGCTAACACATGTATTTTTGATGGCTTCCAACCTTTGAAATGGAGATGGCTTTAGTATCATTGCTTCCTAGAGATTAGACATAATGAACATCGTGTTTTTCAGTGAGGTACTTCTCTTCCAGGAACCATTGTTCTGTTTCAATGGCATAAAGCACTTCACAGAAGTGCATTGCAAAGTGGTGAAACAAGATTGAATTAACTTGGTCAGCTACTTCACTTAAATGGAAGTTTATTCACATGCACTGAAGGTTTTATTCACATGCATAATGGCTATTTTTGCTGAACAAAGTGAAAGGTTAGAAAAAGGATGCCACAGTTCATAGAAGAAGTTCAGATGGGCTCTTCATTTGAACCTTCATTAGATGCAGCAGCATAAATTGGAAGATATATAGCAACATAAATGGAGAAAGAACTGATATATTGTTTTATGGGAGGCTTTTATATCACCACTCTGGCTAAGCTGGATATGCAGTAGAAGTCCTGGAGGCTGTGAGGATTTGAATGGGGATTAACAAGATCAAATTAAATCCTGCTAAAACAGAGTTACTAATCAATAAATAATTCAATATCTGCCCCAAATTTAGGATAGGGTTATGCTCTTCATAAAAAAAACAGTTTGTGACCTGGGAGTCCTTCAGAATTCTCAGTTCCTAATGAAGCAGGAAATGGAATTCATTGGGCACTTTCAAGTAATGGTGTACTGGTTATATCCCTACTTGAACCAGGAGTCTTTCTAATGATAAATCTTGCTGTAATCACTTCTTAGTTGCTGGACTGCCATGTTGTTTTTGGAGACAATCAGAAACCTATAATGTACAGAATATGGCAGTGAGACTACTGGTGAAGCAACCTCACCAGGCTAAAATATCATCAATTTTGAAATCACCTCATTGGTTACTAGTAAATGTCAAGGCATAATTGATCATATTACCCAGTTTGAGATAGGCAAGATCAAGAAACAGGAACTGCTAGGATTCTTTGAATGTACTTTAATGTGATTAAGAAATTGCAACAGAATTTTGAAAGTCTGCCAAAGTTCATGTCTTTTTCAATTTATACCTAATACCATCAAGGTGAACTAGTTTTGAGTTTCTTTGTCATGCCTCTACCTTCACAGGACTCAGTTGTTTTTTTCTCTAATGGCTTAGCATTCTGATACTTTTGTCTCAATCCATCATAACTAATTACCTTTAAATCTTCATATAGCACAGCAGAGGATATATAAAGAAAGAATGGAATCTTACTATTCAGTTTGGTCATTTGAAAAGTATATGCTCCTTTTTATTATCTCTTTTGAACGTGTGGTTTATCTCTATGTATCTACTAATGACTGATCAAATTATTCAGTAAATTAAAACAAAGGACAATGTTATGTATCATTTATTAAGAAGCAAAATTGTTAAATGTTTAGTAGAATAAACAAATGAATTGTCAGTGAAGTAGCATTGACATCACTGGGAATTCTGTTGCTTCTGCTGCCAAAATGTATGAGTAATTCACTGCACAAAATTCTCTAGGGTCATATTCCATCTGCTGTAGCATCATCCAGGAAAACATTTAACCTGGAAAATCCAACTTGAAAATCTAATTCAAATACTACTTTTTGAGACTACTTTTTAAATATGCACCAAAGACAAATTCCTTGTGTGCCCAATCACACTTGACCAATAAAGAATTCTATTCTATTCTATTCTATTCTATTCTATTCTATTCTATTCTATTCTATTCTATTCTATGCTATGCTATGCTATGCTATGCTATTGTCAACTCAGAAACATAGAGACAGAATTGTGGTTGATAGGGGTTTTTGAAGGATTTTATATTATGTATAAAACAACCTTCGGAGTCTGGCTTCTATTGCCAAAATAATCTGAGTGTTCTTCTACAGTAGAAGCAAGGCTATTCTGCAGAGCATAGTGAAAAGATCATCAAAGGCCATAGTGATTTTATTGTAATCTGGTAACTTAATACGGATGAAATATAACCTCCAACCCAAAATATCTGCACTCTGAAATAAACTTCATTGACTTCAGTGAGTCTTATAGCTAATTTCTTAAATGATTCTAGCTTGTCATTTAGCTATACAAAGGAGAATGTACAATGAACGTTGTCATCTAGCACATCTGTTAGCTTGTCCATTTAGCTTAGTAATCTTGTTCTCAAGTAGAGCAACTGGCAGGCTGCATGAGACCAACCAACCTCCCCTTTAAAGCTCTTAGCAGTCTAGATTTCATTACCAAAATTCATCAGCAAAGGGAACATATTTTTGGGAAGCTGGGGGTGAATTTGGACTATTTTTTCCCTATACATTTGAGGACAATTAAGAAATTGTTTTCTAGAAAATTCCTGCTTCCTTCCCCATCCTAAGATATTTCTCTTGGCCTTATGCTTTCTCATTACATCTTAGCATCATGGATAACTTTTTGCAAGACCTCTGGAATTCTCAAATGTTATCTAATCAGAACAGAGCTGGAAGGAACCTTGGAAGTTTTGTCATTCAACCCTCTGCTCAAGCAGGAGACTACCATTTCAGATAAGGAGCTGTCTAGTCTCTTCTTAAAAACCTTCCGTGATTAAGCACACAAAACTTCTGAAGGCAAGCTGCCTATTTCCAGCCTACCCTGCTGGCAATAGCTTTAGAAACTCTAGCAAACATCTTTTATAATATTTGATTTTTTTAGTTGGAGATTCCAAAATCTGAATCTAGAAACAACAATTCTGAATACATCTGTCCAAAATTTTATAGATTTGTATAATTAACTTTAAATGCATAATTGATAAATGTAGAACTAGGAGATTCTAGGGCAGTAGTGGCTAACCTTTTTGGGCTCTTGTGCCAAAAATTGTGCGCACACTTGTGTGCATGCACCCACGTGTCAGCACCCAGAAATCAATACGTGCCCCCCCACCCCCTGCGCATGCATACAAGATTTCCCCCCTTACCTGCACTGCGCCTCCCAGCTGATTTTCAGCCTGTTTGAGGCCTTTTTCGGCCTGCCAGAGGCAAGCCTCTGCAGGCTTTGCAGGCCGAAAAATGGGCCTGTTTGATCACTTCCGGTATTTCCGGAAATATAGGAAATGATGAAATGGGCCTATTTTTCATCCTGCAAATCCTTCAGAGGCTTCCCTCAAACCTCTGGCAGGCCGAAAAAGGCCTGAAAATCATCTAGGAGACATCACATGTGCAGTGAGACAAGTTTGCCTGGGGCTTGTGTGCCCACACAAATGGCTCTGCGTGCCACCTGTGGCATGCGTGCCTTAGGTTCGTCATCATGGTTCTAGGGTATTGTGTGTAATAGGCTTCCCATATTCCCATACATGGAAAGCAGGATTATAAATAATGGGATCCAGTTTTTCTTGGCTATCAATTCATTTCTATCTTGTTTGAATATTTGCAGACTAGTGTTCAAAGTCATGAATTAGCATACATTGAAGACTATCTAAGAATACACAGGAGAAGAGCTTTGAATAGATTTAAGCAACTGGCAATCACAAGAAATATTCCACCAACATAATGAACAAGAAGATGAAAGATGCCTTTTCTGGGAACACACAGGGCATTTTCTGGTTGTAGCTGGAGAAGAATGGTCCATAATGGAGAGTTAATAAGTGCTTTAAAATTAATAGTACAGACAGAAAGGAATCACAACTATATTTCAGGTCTTGGATTTCTCTCAAAAACCTTTTGAAATGTAGTGAATGCATCCCAGGGCCTCTAACATATATTCTGATTCACTGTATTCCTTTAAAATGTGAAGGAGGAGAGAGAGGAGGATAAAGAGGAGGCGGGCCATTTCTTGCCATTTAAAAATCTCAGTAAGCTAAAACTGAAAAAAGAAAACCAAATTAAAATTAAAATTTTGCACATCCCTGCCACCCACACATGCCTACAATGTTGAAAAGAGTTTTTTAGAATCTGGGAGGAATTTATAAAACTGTCAGGATACATTGTAACTAAATAAGAATAAAATATTTATTAAGGCACACCGAGTTAACAATTTTTATTAGTTAAGAAAAGGCAAGCTTTGTAAGAAAGGTAAATGAAAGAGTTTTCTTTTACTGTCCCATTCCAAAATTCCAAAACACTGGGAAGATATTTTTTTTGTTTGTTTTGTTTCCACTGTTCTGTCAGCTGTACTTCTTGTTTCACAATTGCTCAAGAAAATTCTTCACAAAGTTTATAGCTGTGTTAATCTCTGGGTTTGATAGCCTGGATTTACAAATCTAAGGTAGCAATGATAGTCAAAATAGCTTATAAAGGTCAAAAAGTCTTGGCTTATGATTTCTGTGACCCATCACAGAAAACAAGGAATAGAACAATTCATTGCTACTAAGCAAGATCTTTTCTTGATGAAGGAACAATGAGACCTAATGTTCCAAGTCACCGTCACTCATAATGAACATGATATATACTTAATATAATCAGCTTCAATCTTACTCCTCTGACACTGGAATATCTTTTGAACAATTTTGTCCCTGAATAAATAATATAAAATGAACAAGCTTTATTCATGGTGATCAGATAAAATTGTAAGATATTACCCTAGATGGCTCATCAGTCCCTATCCATAAAGAATCTAGACTAGAGCAAATTTAAATGAAGCTATTGGCTAACAATTGCCAATACAATAACAAAGAAGTAGAATCATGTTCTTTATTGACATGACATAGGGTCAGACATGGGCTCATAGTTGTGCCAGGGGCAGGTTTAATTTTAGGTTTTTCCTCTAGACACCAGAGTTCATCTAACAGATAATTAGAGTTGGAAGGGACCTTGTAGGTCATTTAGTCCAACCCCCCGCCCAAGCGGGAGACTCTATACTATTTCTGACAAATGGCAGTCAGATCTCTTCTTGAAAGTCTCAAGTGCCATTCCATCTCCTGTTGTTTCTCAATAAACAATAAACAAGGAACCAACCTGAAGCAACTACATCAAGAGCCAGGGTCTCTTCCTATTGCTGTAGAACACTGTATTTTGAAAAACCGACAAACATTTTGTGGAACGCATGTGGATCTACTATGCTCCTGTGAAGGACATCAAACTGGTTGCCTCACTGGAATCCTGAGTAGGAATTAATCCCATCAGGAGCAGGAAATGATCCAAACTATATCAAAAGATGAATGAAATGTCATTCACATCCAGACCACATAAGCATTTTGAGACTAATTGAGGAGCACCATTGTGTTATGGTGCAGAAATAACCTGGGGCAGAAGTATGTTGCCATAGATCCATGAAATCCCATACTTTTCTGGGGCATGGAGATCGAAATCACCCAACAACAAAAAGTGAGTGCCTATGGAGATTCTCAGTCATCCAGGTCATGAGTGTTCCAAAAGTGCTTTTTCAAAAGGCAACTGGACTTTGTTTGCTCCTTGACATTTGGCTTCTCATCCAAGAAGCTTTTTCACCTCTGACCGAATGGTGGACTCAATTGAGAGAGCATTTTTGGAACAACAAAAAGCAAGGGAATTCCACATTAGCCCTGAGATAGAATGACTGTTTGAAGCCTAACTGGAGGTTCAAGACTGAATTTGGGTTTACCATGTACATATACAATACGGCAACTGCCCTACCATTATGATCCTAACTTCAGAAATTCTTACTCAATGCAGAAAGATTCAGGAGGGAGAGATAGTTTAGCATCTGTGGGGAAGTTGGATGTGGGCATGTACTATTGTTTCCAATTTAGGATAATGTTGAAATGAGCTCATAATCTTTTTCAGAGGCAGCATAGCAAGGATCATGGAGGATCCCTCATCTGAATAGACTGAACTATTAAGTACTGTTAAAGTTTATTTAGAATGTAGTCTCTCAAGATTTTTAATTATTCTAAAAGTCTGTATTTTAAAAATGAAATCCTTTTGGAAGTTTGCAGATCCTTTGATCTGTGGCCCCCCCATGCCCTAAGTAATTTATTTTGCTATCACTTTGAGACAAACAACTCTAAAATGACTCAAGCTATGGTGCCTTTGGGGCTTAGTCATTGTCAATCACACAAGAGAATCTGCAATCTGTTTTCATACTGAAATGAAACACTGCGGAGAGAGCAAAACACGTGTTTAAGTCTGAGTCACTCTCAGCTGTTCACAGAGCTCAGCATTGCTAAACAATTAATTTTATGTGATAAAATGGCTCTTTATCTTTCTGATTTTTTTTCTTTTAAGTTTTATTGCAACATTGAGCATGCTGCCAAACCAGTGGAACATTCTTCTCCTTCACTGTATTTACTATTCAGACAGTGTATCTCGAGCTTATTTAGTTATAGTTCAGTACTAGAGATTAGAGCAGATAAAAATGATCTTTGCTTATTACCTCAAAATAGATAATTGTTGAGAATGGAAAATCAAAAGCCAGTTATTGAATCCTTTCTTAGCCATTGTCAGGCCCTGTTGTTACTTGTTTGCATGCTAGTTATATTCTTCCAATGCTCTTTTTTTCTCCTTCAACTGTCTAGTGTATTTACAACATTCCATACCCACCTATTTTCTTTAGCATGAGTCTGTCAACATAACTACGAAAATGAAGGACATTACTCTTTTCATTTTTCTAGTCTTCCTATCAGCGGTGGGATTCAAATATTTTTACCACCGGT
Source organism: Bungarus multicinctus (assembly GCA_023653725.1). Lineage (NCBI taxonomy): Eukaryota > Metazoa > Chordata > Lepidosauria > Squamata > Elapidae > Bungarus > Bungarus multicinctus. The sequence continues at coordinate 45,154,839 of CM042848.1, forward strand.
TCGGTGGGCATGGCTTGGTAGGCACGCTTTGTGCACATGTGCACAAACACTTGGTAGGCACGCTTTGTGCACATGTGCACACTTTGTGCATATGTGCACACTTTGTGTACATGTGCATGCCAAATGCACAATTTGTGCAAGGACAGAGGCATTTGCTCAGGCACAGAGGCGTTCTAACTTGCCTCCTGCAAGCCTGCACAATCCTGGTTGCTTCCGCAGCTGCCACATGGCGCTATTCTGTGCCGCGCAAAACAGCTGCACTTCAAATTCAATGGATAAAGGTGAGTATGGGAACCCAGGTGGATGGGTGGGCCCAAAAGCAGAGCCAGCAGAGCAGCAGAGAGAACTGGTTTGGTATCTGTTCAGTGCTACTACCAGCTCAGCAGAACCAGGCCGAATCGGTAGAATACCACCACTGCTTCCTATCCAGCGCTTCTAACTGTGCTTGAATCCAGTCCATTATTCTAGCTGTGTATCTAATGAGTGGAATTGCTCAAGTGTTAATTACCTTGGTAGTATTTCCTCCACTGACTTTGGATTTTAAGATCTTCATAATCATGATATATTCATGTCTAATCTTATTGACTTTAGTGTGCTTTAATGGTGAGCATGGCACATTTCTCCACTCCAAACTCCATTGCAATACTGTGCCCATATTGAACAGCAATTCTAGTGTTTTTCCATATAGCTTCAAATTATCCACATATTCTGGCAGATGTTTTTAATGTTTGATAACCATAGCCTTGTTCAGTATTGTTGACAGAGGAATCAGTGCAATGTCAAACAGTAGTGATGCTATCCTAAAGGTGCTTTTTCAAAAGGTACCTGGGCTTTGTTTTTCCTTGAAGATGTTTCATTTCTCATCTGAGAAACTTCTTTAGAACTGAAAAAGCTTCTTGGATGAGAAGCAAAATATCTTTAAAAATCTAGGTATCTTTTGAAAAAGCACCTTTGGGATAACCGCACCTTTGGGACAACCATGACCTTGATGACTGAGAATCTCCATAGACAAGTAGTGATGCTAGTGAATTATTTTTTATTTTTCTTATATGTATCCATGTATTCATAACTATGTTTTTACTTATACCTATTATCTTGTAAGCAATTGACAAAAATAAATAAATAAAATAAAAAATAAATGAATCTCCTTGAAAGATTTCTCTCTTGATATTAACTTCTCCCAGTCTATCACCATTGACCAGCAATGTGTCTTTCATTGTGGCATTGATCTTTGCAGAAAGCTTCTGATATTTATTGTTGGTTGCACAATCAGCCTGATATTCAGTCTGGATTTGGCATTTTTGTCTACCTATCGAATCTTTCTCAAGGACTTGAGATAGGCAGCTATTAATGTTTGATGTGTTAGAAGTATCACCACAGGATATAAGTAGTTCTGAATAAAATTGCCTTTTACAACTGACTGTTACTACTATTACTATTACTACTGGTACCTATTACTACTGGTACTACCTTTGCTTTCTTTAGTCATAGACATATTTTTATTTGCAGGCCTTTCCATTTTGTTAACTTCTCCAGTTCTTTCTCTTCTATTCTGCCATCCCCAGCTACTATCAAGTACTCCAAGTATTTCTGATAGATCTTCCAATGCAGTATTGTTACTACTGTTGTTTGGTTGCACAGTCAGCCAAATGTTTAGATAGGATTTGGCATTTTTATTTCCTTACTGAGTTCTTTCCAAAGCTCTGGGATAGGAACATGTTGTTTAATACTGTCACAATTATTATTATTGTTTTACTGCTCCTGGCTTTGTTTTTTAACAGAAGTGAATGACTGAATATAATCCTGAGTTCTGCACCATTTATATGCCCAAAAGTAAAATGAATTTGAGAATCAGTCACTAAGCACAGTTAGATGTCTTTAGACAGCCATCCTTTGTCTAAGTATTTACAATCTTGACCAGGAAACTGGCAGAATGCGGTCTTGTAAATATCCTGGTCCGATGCCATGGAGCGCTTTAAAAGTTAACACTAAGATCTTAAAGTGCACCCGGAAGGCCACCGACAACCAATGCAGCTCGCACAGGAGGGTCGTCACATGAGAGAATCTTGACGCCCCGATAACCACCCGCGCAGCCTCATTCTGTACCAGTTGAAGCCTCGGGAGCCCCATGTAGAGGGCGCTACAATAGTCCAGTCGGGAGGTGACCAGGGCATGAGTGACCGTGCATAAGGCATCCCGATCCAGAAAGGGCCATATCTGGCGAATCAGGCAAACCTGATAAAACGCCCCCCTGGAGATGGCTGTAATATGATCTTCCAGGGACAGCCGTACATATCTACAAATTTGATGAGTTTCCCTTCTATCCCTTCATCTAAATATCTTATGAAGATGTTGAAGACTAATGGGCCTAACACAGAATCTTTCAGTATCTCAATGTCAAATTCAGTCTGTCAAAACATGTCCAGTACTGTATATATATGATTTTTTTTATTGTACTTACAGATAACGTGTGAAATTAAAGGACACAAAACAGATTGAAAGGTGTTTCATTTCCCCCTCCACAAACCATGCTGCTGACTCCACTCTTTACCATCTGAGGCAACTGCTGCATTTAAGCTGAAATAATTATTTTAAGACTGTTGCTCATGATTTTCTCATAATCTCTTTAACAAAGCTTAATAGTTTCCTTAAAAAAAAAACCCCAAAACAAAGAAAAACCCATCTAAGAAAAATGTTTAAGAAATATTAGCTTTGACCATAGAGATATTTCTAGGTTACAACAGATGTATAGTGCCTTCTTGCATGGTTCTGCATACTTTAAATGTCTACTGTTTTTTCCATACAGCTTATTAAATTGGTTGCTATGAAACCATGAAGATAAGCCCTTTAAATACTTACTGTAGAGAGGATGACACTGGAAATTATCTTTGGACTGTTTATTCCCTAAGATGTTTATGAGACAAGATAACAAGAATTTTCAAAAGCTTTTTGGTAAACCGATACTATATATTGCTTCACTGAAATCAGAGCACCTAATTGTTCCTAATCCAAGAACTTTTCCCAGCCTGCTCCTGAGAAACTATTGTGGTCAATAGCTGATCTGAACATTAATAAATATATGCATGTATATATATATGCATGTGTGTATGTATTTAATACATATATATGGCCGTTTAACTAGTGGAACTCTGAACAAAAAGTAAAAATTTAGCACATAATCCAGATCAATTAAAAACTAAGATGAAGCTCTATCGGAGTGTGTCATGTAGCCATGTACCAAAGATACAGTAGCATCCCAGGCTTAGTGCCTGGTCTTCACAGTCTTCCAGAAGTCTAACTGGGTTAAATCTCTTGGAAGAGGCTGTTCCAAAAGACAGGTGCCATGAAAAGAGACCACACATTTCCTAGGACCCAGAAAGTAACCCTGCTTCACTGAAGAGCCCCAGAGCATCCCACTCAGCCTGGTCTGTGGGACAGGCAAAAAAAACATAGATGCTCATATCTGAGGATTAAGTAACAATATTTCGATAGATTTAGTGATCACATGCAGGAAACTTTTAAACATATCTAACACTTACAATTAATTCTTTGTTTTGGGGACAATCAGATGCAAACGAAGCTAGAAAATTGACTCTTGAAATAGTTATGTAAAGAATATTGATAGATTTCAACCTTAACTTGCTTGTTTCCAAGCACATATATTTTAAATTAAAGAACACATTTGAATTAACTAGTCCTGCTGAAATTGTCTCTTGTATAGAACTGTTGAAAGTGTCATTTGCATCATCTGGACAACGAAGGCCTGGAGCGCCATATTCCCCTTTTTCAGAATCATTTGGCTAGAGTTCTGCCTCTATCATGTGGAAATAACAAAAGGTTCTAGGTGTATTGTAATCTGCTTTGTGGATTCAGATGCAGCTTAGAGTTAAGCTTTGGCAAAAGGAGTTGTAGTCTGAAAAACCAATGTAAACATGAACAAGTTGCCATTTGAACTAATTCTCCTTGGCTTGAGAGTCAAAATGTTATATCTTGGCTTCCCAATTAATATTAGTGATAGTTAGATTTCTATGGTAGTGCCGATGGCACTGATACTAATAGTCTCTGTGAGTTTTTATTCTTGATCCTATTTCTGGATCCTTAACCCTATTTAAGAATATTTCCCAAGAATTAATCCATTAATCCGTTTGGAGAAATTTAGCCCTGTACATTATTTACACTTAAAAATATTCCTCATTGATTTGGTTGATAAGATAAAATAATCCAATTAAGTCTGCAATGGAAAAGTTTCCTCTTTCTTCTTTCTGCTGTTTCTGTTCATGGATTTTAAGCATCTAGAACTAACTCAAGCTGTACTACTATTCTGTAGAAAGCAATGAATACAATAGCACTGTATTCTGCAGAATATTTTACAGCACTTAGGTATTTTAATTCCTCTATCTATTATCTATTAATCTACTACTAATCTCTGGTTAAGTTCTTGTGAGATTTGCTATACCATTCTTTGACTGAAAGAAGGGTCAGTTAAAATGGTGTTGTGAGCTCAAGCCATATTCCCTCAAGAGAGTAAAGACACTTGGTCATGTGCAGTACCAGATTGCCAGACCTCCAATCTGTTGGTAATAAAAAAATATTGTACTTTGTTTTAAAAGAAAGAAATCAAGAGAAGTATGTGTAGATTAATGCTGAAAAAGAATGGAGGTTTATCAAATCCTAAGAAATTATTTCCGAATATGGAAAACCCTGAAAAAGCTGGAAAAAGAAGTTGCGGTAACAGAAGTAGAATAAATTTTACTTCAGGAGGTTGCTAATTCTTAGAAAAAAATAATTTTTTAAAAAATTTCTCTGTACAGATTATGAAATTGGATAGCTAACCTGAACCTTTCATTCATAGGTTGGTCATATAGATATTCTATTTATCTTGCCACAAATATAATTAACTTTGGTTTTGTTTATCTCTGGGGAGATTGCTCTATCTTCCAAGTTGGGAAGGAAATGCTAAAACATTTCGTCACATGCTTCTATGCTACATAGCAATGGTGGAATTTAAAAAGTTTTACCATGAGTTTGGTGGGCATCAGTTCACACCTATTCACTAGAACCGGTTAACATTCTAAGCAGTTTGGAGAACCAGTTGTTAGAAGAAATTACTGACCTAACCCTGTAAGGAAGGCAGGAAGGAAACATTCTGGTGTTGCTTACAGAAACTGCCTCTCCATTAACCCTGATTACATTCTTGGCAGGACTAGACTTCCTGACTCAGGAATGTCTCTGGAGTTTTTCCCCCTCTTTTGCTGGTACTTTGCTTGTGTGGAGTGACCATTCAAAGTTACAATGGCACTGAAAAAAGTGACTTATGACCATTTTTCACACTTATGACTGTTGCAGCATCCCCAGTCATGAGAGGCCAAGCGAGGAGATGCATGATTTGATGTGAGTGATATTGAGTTGGTCACCACCCAGCCAATAACATGACTACCAAGCCATGCCCACCAATTAAGCCACGCCCACAGAACCGGTTGTTAAAAAAATTGAATCCCACCCCTGGTGGGCATGGCTTGGTGGGCGTGCTTAATTGGTGGGCATGGCTTTGCGTGCATGTGTACACCAAATGTGCTCTTTGCGCAGGTGCAAAAGCATTCCAACTCACCTTCTGCAAGCCTGTACTCTCCCGGTTGCTTCAGCAACTGCCACGCAGCACTCTGCTGTGCTTTGTGGATTGGAGGTGAGCAGCTGTGCTTCAAAAGAAGAGGATAAAGGTGAGTATAGGAGCCCAGGAGGGTGGGTGGGCCCAACAGCAGAACGGTTCAGTCTCCACTGCTCATCACCGCCACCAGCACAGAAGAACTGGGCCGAACTGGTAAGGAGTTCATGGCTTCCATGACAGCCTTGGGCCTGACCCAATTAATTCGGGACCCCACACACATTGGGGGTCACATCTTGGATCTGGTTTTTGTCTCTGGTCAGTGGCAGGATGATCTGGGTATAGGGGATGTCTCTATAGAGCCCCTGTCATAGTCGGATCATTCACTCTTTAGGCTGAACTTCCATTCCGCACCCCCTCGTCACGGGAAATGGTTCCGCCTAAGGCACCTGATGGACTTAGGGCCGTTTCTGATGGAGCTTGGGCTGTTCCCCGAGACTCACACACACGACTTGGTGGGGGACTTGGTGGCCACCTGGGATAGGGTGGCTGCCAGGGCCCTTGACCAGGTCATGCCCTTGCGGCCTCTGACCTGGTGCCGATCCTAATTGGCTCCTTGGTTTTCCGAGGAGCTAAGGGAGATGAAGCTCCAGAAAAGATGCCTAGAGAGTGGTTGGAGGACCAGCCACTCCGGATCTGATCGAACACTTTTACGATCCCATATTAGGGTGTATTTAGTGATAAGGGTGGCAAAGCGATCTCACTTTTCCACCCTTATTGCATCTGCAGAAAATCACTCAGCTGCCCTGTTTAGGGTGACCCGCTCCCTTCTGGAGGTGGGAGCACGGGAGGATCCCTTGCAGGGACGGGCTGAGGATTTTTCTAGATATCTGCAGGACAAAATCACTCAGATCCGGGATGGGCTGGATTCTGACTGGGCATCTCTGGTCGGGAGGGCAGGGATGGATTTTGGTGAGGTCATTTGGGTTGAGTTTGATCCTATGAACCTGGAAGATTTGGACAGGTTGCTGGGTGGGTGGGCTTAATGCCATTACATGTTTATTGGATCTGTGTACCTCCTGGCTGGTTTTGGCCACTCGGGAGGTGACACGAGGTTGGTTCCAGGGGATTATTAACACTTCCTTGAGAGAGGGGCTTTTACCCGCCACCTTGAAAGAGGCGGTGGTGAGGGACCTCCTCAAGAAACTGTCCCTGGATCCAACATTACTGTCGTCCGGTCTCCAATCTTCGCTTCATGGCGAAGGTTGTTGAGAGTGTGGTGGCACGATAGCTCCGTCAGCACCTGGATGAAGCAGTATATCTAGATCCTCTCCAATCGAGTTTCAGGCCTGGCACAGCACAGAGATGGCATTGGTCGCGTTGGTGGATGATCTCTGGAAGGCCGGGATAGGGGTTGTTCTTCTGTCCTTGTCCTGTTAGATCTCTCAGCGGCTTTTGATACTATCGACCACAGTATCTTATTGTGGCAGTTGGAGGGGTTGGGAGTGGGAGGCACCATGTTACAGTGGTTCTCCTCCTTCCCCTCCTACCGCTCGAAATTTGTATTGGCAGGGGGGCAGAGGTTGATCCCTAGGCCCTTGTTTTGTGGGCTGCCTCAGGGGTCTGTGCTCTCGCCCCTGCTGTTCAACATTTATGTGAAGCCTCTGAGTGAGATCATCCATGGCTTTGGGGTAGAGTTCCATCAGTATGCTGATGACACTCAGCTGTACATTTCTACCCTGGTCCACCCCGACGAAGCCGTTGAAGTGATGACCCGGTGCCTGGAAGCCATGCGGACTTGGATGGGTCTTAACAGGCTTCGGCTCAACCCAACCAAAACCAAGTGGCTGTGGTTTCCTGCGCCTAGATATAGCCAGCTTACTCCATCACTGGCCGTGGGGGGAGAAATTTTGGCCCCCAGGGAGAGGGTGCACAATCTGGGTGTCCTCCTGGATGTACGGCTGTCTTTAGAAGATCATATAGCGGCCGTCGCCAGGGGGGCTTTTTGTCAGGTCCGTCGGATCTCCAGTTGCGGCCCTTTCTGGATCTGGGCGCTCTTCGCACAGTCATTTCTGCTCTCGTCATCTCCCACTTAGACTATTGTAATGCTCTCTACATGGGGCTTCCCTTGAAGAGCATCCGGAGGCTCCAACTGGTGCAAAATGCGGCCGCGCGGGTGATCTTGGGGGCTCCTCGGAGCTCCCATGTTACACTGCTCCTGAGCGAGCTGCATTGGCTTCCGGTGGCCTTCTGGGTGCGATTCAAGATGTTGGTGGTCACCTTTAAAGCGCTCCATGGCTTGGGACCTGGGTACTTACAGGACGGCCTGCTGCCACCATCGGCCTCCCACCGGCCAGTGTGCTCCCACAGGGTGGGCCTCCTTGGGATGCCATCAGCCGGACGATGCCGACTGACGGCCCTGAAGGTGCGGGTCTTCTCTGCGGCGGCTCCCTCCCTCTGGAATGAGTTACACCCAGAGATGTGGGCCATCACTGACCTGCAGACCTTACGGCGTGCATTAAAGACCCACCTTTTCCAACAGGCCGGTCTGGCCTAGTACTAATTACTAGGGTTTTAAATTTTGGAAATTTTTAACTTTTTTACCTTTTTTACTCTGCTTTTATAATATCATTCCAGCCATTCATTTAATTTCTTTTAAATCTTTTTTAAATTTTTTACTATTTATGTCATTTTTATTTTGGCTGTACACCGCCCTGAGTCCCTTTTTTGGGAGAGGGGGCAGTATAAAAGTGTAATAAAATAAATAATAAAATAAATAAAATATCACCACTGCTACATAGGCAAGATGTTAAACAATTAAAATTATTTGGTTTTTTTTTGTCTTTTCAATTGTCAGAAAACAACACATTATATGATAGTCCTATCTGTCATGCTGAATAGAAAGCCAGATGAGCATGTATCCCTGCATTTAGTAAAGATAGGTGGTAGCACTAGAAACTACCAAGCTGCTAGTAATGATATATTCACTTCCTGAAAAACATTCAGATGGTAGTTGGGAAAACATTATTAATGGATACCTCCATGTCCTTTGCCTGAGTAAAGAGCACCCAACTTGCTGATTCAGAAAGATATTAAAAAATAATAGGTTTCCAATCTAATAATTTAGCTGAATAAATTGGGTTCTAAAATGAAAGCAATCTATCTGTTGAATTTTCTACAATCCGAATTCTTCTTGTAATAAATCTTGCTAAAGAATACTTGTTGATATTGTGGTGAGTCCTAAGTCTGATGTTATCCCAGAATATTTCAGGGTTTTTGGGGAGAGGAGGTGAGAGGTGGAGATTATGTGGAATGGCACTATGGTTTGAACATGCTGTATTAGGAAAAAGGAATGGAGAAAACCAATGACTTAAATTATCATGAAGAAAGATATGGCTAACTGAATAGAACCTTGATATATGACCTTTCCCTTTCTGCCATATCATTTTGTGGCATGATTCATTTGTAAAATATATTGTTTTACATTAAATTGATTTATCTTTCTATTCCCAGGTTCTAAGCATACTGAAGACAGCAAATTCAGGCTGCAGTATTATCCTGTAAAATGCAATGAGAGCAACAGTAGCTGAGGCTGAATTGTAAATATCTTTCAACATGCTTATACATATAGTTTTGTTCATCTATTAATCTCTTGTTTGAAATTGATACTTTCTTATAAAATATAACAATATATTAAGTCCAGTAGATCTTAATTTGTACAACATGAATTTTTACATCTTGGCCCAGATTCCAACAGATTTGGAGCAAGTTGACTCTGAGAATAGTACCACAAACCCAGAAATGAAACAGGATAATGAAATATTTTGAGTATCCCTTTACAAAAGAAAGGCTAGCACAATTCAGCTACAGTTCCAGGCTGCATATCAGAATTTCAGAGTGGTTTAACTGCAAGGTCAGAGAAGTGGTTTCAGTGCTGTTGTTTTAATATTAATCTGGAGCACTTTTGCCTCTAGTTACCAGTTTGAAATTTAGATATAAAAGCTTATGAATTCATTAAATATCAACAAATTCTGCCTTCAATGTATTTATTCCTTCCCCAAAACAGGATTTCATCACGTAGCATATTTACATCCATATAGGCTTAAACTATTCCACAGCTATTTCCTTATAATAGACATAGGCACCTGGATGAACCGCATTGATGTCATGTGTATTGTGATGACACGATCAGGTAAATTTATATCAGTCACATGATAAAATTCATGTCATTGCTTGATGATATGATGGTGTATATATCCCCATTTGCCTGAAATTGTTCATGATAGAAGGAAATGTCAGAAAACTTTGAAAATGTATACATCACATAAATAAATAAAAATATCTTGAATAAATAAAATGTTCCATTTTGTTTTCATAGCATAAATGGTTACATATTAAACAAACATATAATTCTGAAACATATTAAAATAAGAATATGAATGTGAAATATCTCTCCCATCTTTACCTCTAAAGTGCCATTCCAAAATAATAATTATTATTATTATTAATTAAACTTTTATACCGCTCCCTCTCCCAAAAAGGGACTTGGGGCGGTGTACAGCCTACTAAAAATACACCATAAATATACAATAAATACGATTAAAAATACATTAAATAATTTGGTCCGGCTGTGTCCATCCAAGGAATTCAATTAAAAATTAAAACTAATAAAACCCCAATTAAAATTGAATTAAAACCTGAAACACAGTAACTGGGCCAGGCCAGCCTGTTTAAAAAATAGGGTTTTCACTGCGCGCCGGAAGGTCAGGATATCCATCATAGCCCGTATCTCCGGGGGGAGATCATTCCATAGGGAGGGAGCTCCCACAGAGAAAGCCCGAACTCTCGGGGCCGTCAGCCGACAGCAGGCAGGCGGCGGTACCCCAAGTAGAGCAACCCTGTGAGAGCGTACTGGGCGGCGGGAGGTTGACGATGGCAGTAGGCGGTCCCGTAAGTACCCAGGTCCCGAGCCATGGAGCACTTTAAATACCGTCAGTACCACCTTGAATCGAATCCGGTAGGCCACAGGAAGCCAGTGCAGCCTGCGGAGAAGCGGTGTAATGTGGGAGCTCCGAGGGGCACCCACAATCACCCACGCGGCTGCATTCTGGACCAACTGCAACCTCCGGAGACTCTTCAAGGGGAGCCCCATGTAGAGAGCATTTCAATAATCCAGGCGGGAGATAACGAGGGCGGAAGTGACTGTGCGAAGTGCGCCCAGATCCAGAAAGGGCCGCAACTGGTGGATCAGATGAATCTGATAAAAAGTCCCCCTGGCGACGGCTGCAATATGCTCTTCTAAGGACAGCCGTACATCCAGGAGGATGCCCAGATTGCGCGCCCTTTCCACGGGGGTCAAAACCTCTCCCCCCACGGCCAGCGAAGGAACCAGCTGGCTGTATCTGGGCGCAGGAAACCACAGCCACTCGGTTTTGGTCAGGTTGAGATGAAGCCTGTTACAACCCATCCAACTCCGCACAGCCTCCAGGCACCGGGACATCACTTCGACGGCTTCGTTGGGGTGGCCCGGGGTGGAGATGTACAGCTGAGTATCATCAGCGTACTGATGGAACTCCACCCCGAAGCCACGGATGATATCGCCCAGTGGCTTCACATAAATGTTGAATAGCAGGGGCGAGAGCACCGACCCCTGAGGGACCCCACACAGTAGGGGCCTCAGGGCCGACCTCTGCCCCCCTGTCAACACAAATTGCGAACGGTCAGAGAGGAAGGAGGTGAACCACCACAACACGGTGCCCCCCACTCCCAACCCCTCCAACCGCCGCAATAGGATACTGTGGTCGACAGTATCAAAAGCCGCTGAGAGATCTAACAGGACCAGGACAGAGGAACAACCCCTGTCCCGAGCCCTCCAGAGATCATCAACCAACGCGACCAAAGCCGTCTCCATGCTGTGCCCGGGCCTGAAACCCGATTGGAGGGGGTCAAGATAACTCGCTTCATCCAGGTACTGCGGGAGCTGACGTGCCACCACACTCTCGACAACCTTCGCAACAAAATGAAGGTTGGAGACAGGACGATAATTCATTAACAATGCTGGGTCCAGGGACGGTTTCTTGAGGAGGGGCCGCACCACCGCCTCTTTCAAGGCAGCAGGCAGCAGCCCCTCTCTCAAGGAAGCATTTATAATGCCCTGGAACCAGCCTCGTGTCACCTCCCGAGTGGCCAAAACCAGCCAGGAGGGACACGGGTCCAACAAACAGGTGGTGGCATTAAGCCCCCCCAGTATCCTGTCCACATCCTCCAAAGTAACAGGGTCGAACTCAACCCAATTGACCTCACCGATATCCACCCCCACCCCCCCGCCCGGAGATGTCCAATCGGAGTCCAGCTCGTCCCGGATCTGAGCGATTTTGTCCTGCAGAAACCTAGAAAACTCCTCAGCCCGCCCCTGCAAGGGGTCCTCCCGCGCTCCCACCTCAAGGAGGGAGCGGGTCACCCTGAACAGGGCGGCTGGGCAGTTTTCCGCGGACGCAATAAGGGTGGAGAGGTAAGACCTCCTCGCCATCCTTATCGCCACTAAATACGTCTTAATATAAGATCGTAGTAGTGTTCGGTCAGATCCGGAGCGGCTAGCCCTCCAATTACTCTCTAGGCGTCTTTTCCAGCGCTTCATCTCCCTTAGCTCCTCAGAAAACCAAGGAGCCAAATGGGATCGGCACCGGGTCAGAGGCCGCAAGGGCACGACTCGGTCGAGGGCTCCAGCAGCCACCTTATCCCAGGTGGCAACCAAGCCCTCAACCGAGTCGTGTATGCGAGCTTCGGGAAATGGCCCAAGCTCCTTAAGGAACCCATCAGGGTCCATCAGGCACCTGGGGCGGTACCATTTTACTGGTCCCGCCTCCCTGTGGTCAGGGGGTGCGGACCGGAAGTCGAGCTTCAGGAGCGAGTGATCAGTCCATGACAGGGGTTCTATAACTATATCCCCTATACCCAGATCACTCTGCCACTGATCAGAGACAAAAACCAAATCCAAGGTGTGACCTCCCACGTGAGTAGGGTCCCGAATTAACTGGGTCAGTCCCAAGGCCGTCATGGAGGCCACGAACTCTTGAGCAACCCCCGAGGCACCGCCGGCTGCAGGCAAGTTGAAATCCCCCATGACCATAAGCCTGGGGGTCCCAACTGCCACACCAGCTATGACCTCGAGAAGCTCAAGCAGGGCCGCTGCCGCATAGCAGGGAGCCAGGTATGCGACCAGCAGGCCCACCTGAACCCTGGGACCAAACTTCACGAAAAGGAGCTCACACCCGATTGTCTGAGACACAGTGGCTTCCCTCGGACACAGATCTTCCTTAATAACCACCGCAACCCCCCCCCCTCCCCTGGGCCCTCGGCCAATGAAAGACCCGAAACCTGGCTGGGCACATCTCCACCAGAGGGACTCCCCCCTCCTGGCCCAGCCAGGTTTCGGTAACCCCCACCAGGTCCGCGCCCCCCTCACAGATCAAATCGTAGATGAGAGGGGCCTTATTAACAACAGACCTGGCGTTACATAACATCAGCCGAAGGCCCAGGGCCCGATCGCTCAGACCTCCTGGGGAACGGGAAATGACAAGGGGGTCGGAGTGCGCCACAGCGGACAAACAGCGGGGACGCGCTCCCAATACAGGGTATGGCCCCCTGTAACCGTCAAATCTGCCTCTCCCGCTCACCGTACTAATAAATTCAATTCCACCCTCCCCGGTGACCCCCCCCATCCTTAATACAGACTTATCCGGACCCTGACTCTCCCGGCCACGCCCAACCCACGGCCTGGTCCCAGTCCCCGGCGAGTTGTCCCCCAACCCCCGCCCGGAAGGAGGGAAGGAAAAGAGGGAGGGAGGAAAGAAGGAAGGAGGGAAGGTAAAGAGGGAGGTAAGAAGGAAGGGGGAAAGAAGGAAGGAGAGAAGGAAATAATTTTAATTTTTAAAATTATTAAAAATTATTTAATTTTTAATAATTTTAAACAACAGAAATTGATGTAAGAAATGTGTAATGGGAAGAGAATGATATCTTTGTGATAGATCTCCTTTCAGTTTCTCTTGTATGACTGCTAAGTGCATAGAAAATGACCACCAAGCCAGAATCCTTTCAATATAAGTGTTTTAAACAATGACAGTGGGTAAAAATGGATTATTAATTAGAAAATGTAAAAAAGTACTGTGATTCAAGGACATAGTCCACACTTCACATACAGAAAGTCCTAGGTTTTTCAGTTTTGGAATGAAATTGTAACCTGGAACTCTGAAGAAGTGATGCTAGGTAGTGTAGACAAAATTGGACTAATATCTGACTTATTTAAAACTGTTTTCTTTTCTTTTTTCCCGATGTTTTATTCAGATTCTAGATACAACTGTAGTTCAGAAAGATGAATAGTATCATGACTGAGGGGAAACAGCACAAAGAATGTTGGATAAAAGACAGAAAAGTAGACAAGAGTAATGCTGCATTAAGGCATGGAGGTGAATAGGTAGAAAGTCCAGAATTGCAGTGGAACAGGGAGAGAAGGCTCTAAAAGTGAATAGGGCATGATTGCATTAACTTCCTGCTCCCCACCACCACTTGGTCACATACAGCTAAGAAGTTATTCTCTTTACAATCCTGATCTTAAAGGCACTAGTTTGGCTGATATCCCTGATTAACGTAATTCTTTGGGATCTGGAATTTTTGAAGCTGCATGTTTTCTATGTTAAATCATAGCTGTGAATATTATCAAACGCTATCATTTCTCTAGGTTATTGTCAGTACAGTTTTGTTACCTCACAAAGTCAGAATGGAAAGGAAAGAAATGAATCAGTCAAGTGCAACCTTCCAAAATTAGAATAAAAGCGCTTAAGGTTCTTCAGTTCACTTTTTTTTCTTTTCAGAAGGCAGAGGTCTTCTTGCAGTTAACAGACAGCTGCATTTGACAAGGGCCATAGTTTTCAGGCAATACTTTGTATCTGAAAATGACAGCAGTTTGAATATAATGGGTCTACTGTTCCTGACAATGCAAAGCTAATTGGAGTATAACGAGTAAAAGGATCTCCTGCTGTCATTTGCAATTTGAACTAAAGAGGAGAGGGGCTGAATTGTCTTTGAGAGACCTTGGAGTCCCTCTTTTAAATGGAAAGTCGCTTGCACAATCTTTCTACAATTCTAAATAAAGCCCTCATATAGAAGCAATAAATGACTACATTCATTAATGCTCATTGGATTGTCCAAGCTAATCCTGAGGAAGATGGGATGCTCTTTAGTAATAGCAATAGCATTTAGCACTGAGACTTATATACCACTTCACAGTGCTTTACAGTCCTCTCTAAGTGGTTTATAGAGTCAGCATATTGCCCCCAACAATCTAGCTCCTCATTTTATTGATCTCTGAAGGATGAAAAGCTGAGTCAACTTTGAGCTGGTGAGAATCAAACTGCTGGCAGCCAGCAATCAGCAGAAGTAGCCTGCAATACTGGATTCTAAGCACTGCGCCACCACAGCTCTTTAAATACTTTAAATAGTATCTTCAGAGTTTCTGTTCCTGACAGCACAAATGGGAAGTGATTATAAGTGGGAAAGAAAGAGCTAATCATATATTATTTCAATTGAGCCCAACTCATACCAGGCCTAGATCACTGGGCAACATTCAATCTTATTTTTTATGGTTTCAGTAACATAAGAATGTGCTGGTGAACTTGAAGCTGTAGAGCAAACTCTGGTTCAATTATTTTGTATTCCCCATATCCAAAATAAAACAAAAAGTGAGAAATGAAAGAATCTGCTCAACGAATTAGCTTCATAATGGCTTCTCCCTTTTATAAAGTTGTTCATAAAAAGGCATAAGTAGGAGCATACATAGATTCAGCCATATTTTATATCAATTTTAAACTGGCAAGTGGTTATGACTAAATCAAATTGGGAGTACCCTGAGATATATTATACTTTTATTTGAACCCCCAAGAAATGTTTTAGAATTCCAAGTAATAGAAATGCAATTTGAGCAAATTTAAATAACTGTCTGTTCAGGATCTGTATACTGCACAAGTCAAAAAGAGGGCTGTGAAAATATTTGCAGACCCCTCACATCCCGGACATCAACTGTTTCAAATCCTTCCCTTAAAACAACACTATACAGCACTGCACACCAGATCAACTAGAACAAGAAGTTTTTCCTGAAAGCCATCACTCTTCTAAACAAATAATTCCCTCAACACTGTTCAACTAATACAAAGTCTGAAGTACTATTACTATTAATCTTCTCATCACTCCTTATCACCTCTCCCCTCCCACTTGTGACTATATGACTGTAACTTTGTCACTTGAATCCTTACGATTTACGTTGACTGTTTCCTAGTATGATTTGATTGCTTATTGTACCCTATGACTATTATTATTAAGTGTTGTACCTTATGACTCTTGACTCTTGATGAATGTATCTTTTCTTTTATATACACTGAGAGTATTTGTACCAAGACAAATTCCTTGTGTGTCCAATCACACTTGGCCAATAAAGAATTCTATTCTATTCTATTCTATTCTATTCTATTCTATTCTATTCTATTCTATTCTATTCTATTCTATTCTATTCTATCTACTGGGGAATTTTGGGAGGACCACTTATCAACATTTCTGTTTTACTTCAGCTTATCCTACAGGAACAGATAGCTAAAGAAGGCTAGTGCTAGTTTTGCTATAGCTGTCTATTAAGCTTGATAGAAGTCCCATTTAGGCCATAGTGAATTATGACAGGTAGAACTCATTTAGCAACCACTCATTCACTGACAATTCAGAGGGACAATGGACCTCAAAGTTGTGGCTGTTGCAACGTTCCCATGGTTATGTGATCATGATTCAGGTGCTTAGCAATTGACTTGCAGTTCCAGCAATTCCAGCATCCCACAATCATGTGGTCATCCTTTGTCACCCTCATGCTAGCTTTCAACAAGCAAATTCTGTGGGAAAGCCAGCAAGAAGTCATCAGTCATGGTCATGTGACATTGCATTTAATGACCGTGCCTGGTTCATTTAAAGAATACAACCAGAACTTCAGGATGGCCATCGTAAGTCAGCATGGTCATGTGATTTTTCACTTTACAACTGTATCACTTAGCAACAGAGATACTGGTCCCAATTAATTGAGAACCACTTGCATTTCTTCACCGCTTCTCTGACTTCCTTTCATGCTGTGCATCATGCCCATGAACGTTTATGGCAACTGTAGCTAGGATTGTATCAGTTTATAAAATACTATAATTTTAATTCATTTTCATTATGGGAGGAAAACAACAGTAACACATTGACCTTTATATGCTTCGAACATAGCAGACAACAATAATGATGCCTCTGTGTTTTCTCTCATTTAATTATTATCACATAGCATTGCTGCATAGATATTAATTACCTATGAGAGCAGGAAATACTGCTTAATCAGTAGACCTAAGCTATTGACAAGGAAAATACTTCAACAGGCAAAGGTTCCCCCTCTGCAATAGTAGCCTGTGATTTTTGTTTTCCTGTGATTTAATCACTCCCTCTGCATTTAATTACTCTGAGGATTAAATAGAGACTAGTATATTCCATTTCTAATAACAAGCTGATCTACAGGAAAGTGTAAAGAAATACTATATATTTTCCTTTTTTTCTGACAAGAAAAAATTGTTTAGCCCATGTTATTTCTCTCCACTTATCCCTTATTCACACAAATTCTATTTCCAAATGTCAACACTTAGGAGATAGAATTCTTCATCTTAGATCATGGGAGAAAGGAATTTTCCTCATAGCTTGATTTGTAACCATAAAGCATTTCAAGCCCACATATACCGATAAATGTTAGATTTTTTTTTGGGAGGATAAAATTGTTTTTAATCACTTTTTGACTTTTCTTTTACTTTTACTTTTTTCTCTTTTTCTCTCTTCTCTCTTTTACTTCTCCACTCTGTTTCTTTTTTCCTTTTCCACATTTTTGTATATGTTGTTTGTTTATTTTACTGTAAAATTAATAAAGTTTTTTTTAAAAAAATATTAGATTTTTATACATTATAGACAAACAGTAGCCTAAAATTTTAATATGCTGATTCTTAGTGCACAAAAATGAAAATATTGGCTCCAACATGGAAATAATACAACTTGTTTCTGAGGCCTATTGAAATTTAAGCCAACTGCATTATTTTTCTATCATAAATTTCACGCTCTGTTTCAATCCACTTTCCCCTGATCCATCACTTTCTCTTCTCTTAAGTGATAATTAAATATTTAGGTTGCTATAGATAGAAAAAAATGTCTTTCACTTTCTCTTTTGGCAAGAATCCTTTGAAATTTCATTTTTCAATAATCATTAAAACTTTGGTACAATTCCATAGTCTTAGCTCAAAATATAAAAAGGAAGATAGCCTTTTATGCTATGCTAGATTTGAATATGTCATTTCTTTCATTAAAAAATATTTAAAAATGTTGGTTTTATATCTTCATGCCATTACAATTTACACTTTTATCTTTAAGATGCCCTAAACTGCTGCAATTGGGTATCACATGCATAGACGGAATGAATGAATGAATGAATGAATGAAGCTGTCAATAGATCTTTAATAAACTGAGTTTAAGAGTTTATGTCTGACAATGTATATGAATCTTTTTAGTTTTCCTAGTTTTGCTTTTAATCTAACAGTTTTTTATAACTAAGACAAAAATAGAACAACACAAGTTTGACTCTTTTAAACATAAGCTATCAACAAATTAATCTAATTCATTTTAATATATAATTACTGCAAGGTGTTTATTGTATACACAGAGATGGAAGCATTATAGAAGAATGCCTGCTGGTCAGATTTTGCTGAAACAGATAAATTGACTTCTTTGATTAGAGAAAAGATTATCTACATATTTGCTGCTGACTGGAAGCCTCTTGTGGACTTTTTTTACATGGAAAAAAGAACTTACATTTTATGGTTTTAATGATTAGATGGATAGATTACAGAAAGAAGAGCAGTATAGTGCAACTTTAAAGGGAGAGGTCAAATATATTTGTATTTATAACTGCTGTGAAGAATATTTTCTTCAAATTTTATTTTCTTGTACTTTTTGCTTTTTCTTTGCTTTTTTTTATCTTTAGTTTCTATTAGTGTGTGTTAATTTTTATCTCCTTGTTTAAATTTTATAAATTAAAATGATAATACTTTTATATATTATAAAAGTGAAAGATTGACAGACAGATAGGCAGACAGACAGAAATACACAATTAAGAAACTAACAACAGTGCTTCAGTAGTAGCACTGATGAATCAATTGCTAGCAACAGACTGCCATTCAGAATGGCTAATCCAAGGTAGAACAGTGTTGATAATGAGAGATCAACTGGTGGGCCGTGAGAACATTTTGGTGGGCCGCAGAGAAATCTCATCCCCAGAGCACCCACACAAAGCAATTAATTCAGGCTGTGCAGAAACACAAGGCTGCGCCAACCACATGGCCCACGGAAACCCTTCCCGCCCACTCACTCCTTACCCGGTAAACTTGGCTGCTAAATTGCTATTTTTCCTTGTTCCTACTATCAGCTGTTCTGCTATGCCGGGAGATTTAGATTATCTAGGAAGCAGGAAATGTTGGATTTCTGGCTAGTCTTTAGATCTTCGGCTCAGCACAGCCGAGCCTCCCTTAGTACTGAAGGTTTGCTTGCAAGCAAATTCAGTGCAGACTCATGGCAATCAAATTTAAGAGACTGAGCTAGCCAATGGCAGATAGATAGATCACTGAATGATTCTATGAGCAACTCAATCTGCCTGCTTTGCCTGATTTTGGGTAAAAGTTGCTCTTTTTTATAAAAAATTCAATATTTATATAAATATTTATAATATTTACATACAATCCATGCCCAGCCAGTCATATGACCACCAAGCCACACCCACAAATTAGGCCATGCCCACAGAACTGGTTAATGGTCCCTGGGATCTAAAATTATGAGTTTGGTGGTCCCTGAGGTCCAAAAGGTTGGTGACCCCTGCTATAAAGGAACATCAGTCAACTACCAGCCAATAATCAGCCTTCCAAACAAGGGACAATTTTATCAGGCTTTATAGCCACTAAGCTATAGAGCCATATGAGCCAGTATATGAGCACAGTTTGGAAGGGCATTGGGAACATCACCAGAGCATCCAAACACCAGTTGATCATACAAAGAACAGTCAACTGTAGACAGAACAGCATAGATTGGTTACAGGAAAGATTCAATGTCACAACCACAGGGATCTATGAAAGCATGGCTCTCTACAAAGACAACAGAACACTGAGAACTTCCCTCAAGAACTCAATGGGACTGTGGAAGACAACTACAGAAATCAACTCAAAACAGTTCACACTAGTGGTTATCAAGTGTGGCATATACCAAGGTGATGCACTGTCCCTGCTGCTATACTGCATAGACTTGAACCCCCTCAGCCAGATAATCACAAAGACTGTATATGGATATAGTTGAAGAGTAGATCTACCATCAGGCACTCACTGTACAGGGCTGACATCAAATTGTATGCAAAGAATGAATGAGACATTGATTCACCTGGCACAATGAGGATATCAGAATGTTATTTAAACTAGATAAGCATAGTCAAGAGTGGGAAAGTAGTTAAGCAGAAAGTAGTTAAAACTGATACATATGTACATACATACATATATAAAATCTAAATTCACAGTTTTAGAACTGTTATTTTGTAATGAAACATAGCATTCAGCAAAATTGTATGACCTTACAAAGAAATGACTAGCATTTCCAAGGTTATTCAATGAACACATGGAATTCCGCAGCTTAATAAGGGATTTTTGTCATTGCTAGGTTCAACCTTTTCTTGAGACATAGAAAATGATACCAGCATGATATTTGCTGTGCCTATTGCCAGTCCTTATCCTGCCTTTATCATATCTCAGCATTGGATTTTCCTCCAATGCAAAAGATGACAAAGCCTAAAGACTTCCCTAGAAGGCGCTGGACTAAGAGGGGGCATTGGTCTTTTCGAACCAATGCAGTTAAAAATCGACCCCACAATGGCTGGGGACAAGACAGAAATAAGGTTGTGGGGGCCATGGAAGAAAGAAACAATGTTGCCCAGGCATGTTTGTACAGTGGTTACATACATGTGGAAATTCTTTATCACTTCTTGTACCATCTGTTCTCAATTTGAATGGAATGGAGAAGTTACATCTTGTTGTGGGTTTCAGATCTGGATTCAGATTCCTTCAAGGTGGATTCATTTTGTTTTGTTTAAGCAGGAAGTGGAACCTAGTTACTGATTGTTATGATCTTGCTCTTAGTTTCTATTGCAATATAAGAAATTATTATCATGTCATTTTAAATATGAATTATGTGACAACTGGCTATTCTTAGGGTTATTTGCACAGTATGTTCTCATTATGTGCTTGTGCAAATGGGAGACAGCATGAGGCAATCTTTCAAAAACAGAATAGGCTTTGCATCTCCTTCCTTTGAAGATTTTACAAATTCCCAGTCTGGATTCCTAAGGACGAAGTTTGAGAAACTCCATGCTGTTTAGGACCTTGTTGAACTTTGAGATAATTTCCATCCCTGTAATTGTTGTCACTTTATGAGTCAACCTGGCTAGCACTTAGCAGAGGGAAAATGGGAGTAGTTTGGAAAATAAAATTTAGCTGACTTTAGCTTTGGAAAACTCATGGGTTTATATTGTAAGGGTAAAGTTCAGAAACATCGGAAATTTAATTTGCATTGTTTATAGCTTTCCAAATGCCAGGAATGTTTGTCTCCCCAGCAGCACCATTAGCTGAAACAAAACAAGTCATTTATTTTATGAATATCCCTTAGTGTTTGGCACAGGATAGCCATTGCTATATGGACTTAATTAATATGATATGATTTCTTTCCTCCAGAGATTTCAGCAACCCCATCCAAAATACACTTTGGGACAGTATTTTCTGTCAGTGTGTGGATAGAGCAGGCTGTCAGGGCTAGATTATTGGATTTTCTCACCTTTCTGAGAGATCCATGAAATCAATAAGATCCACCTTAAAAAAATCCTATATGCCTTCTCATCTTTTTAAGAACTAAAGAAAGAAAGAAAATATGTCAATGCTATTGCCTGGTACAGGTAGTCCTCGACTTATGACCACTATTCAGCCCAAAATTTATGTGCTAAACAAGACAGTTAAGTGAGTTTTGCCCCATTTTATGACCTTTCTTGCCACAGTTGTTCAGCAAATCACTGCAGTGGATAAGATAGTAACATGGTTGCTAAGGGAATCTGGCTGCCCATTTCCTTGTCAGAAGGTTTCAAAATGTCATCACATTTATTTATTTATTAAATTTCTATACCGCCCCCTCTCCCAAAAAAGGGACTACAGCCAACTAAAAACAAAAACAGTATATACAATTAAAAACAAATTAAAACAATTAAATTAGAGGCCGAATATACAATTAGAGAATATAAACTAATAAAAATTTTAAAATACCAAGTTTTAAAAACCCCAAATATCGTTACTGGGCCAGGCCGGCCTTTTGAAAAACAGGGTCTTTACTGCGTGCCGGAAGGTCTGAATGTCGGTAATGGCCTGTATCTCCGGGGGCAAATCGTTCCAAAGGAAGGGAGCCCCCACAGAGAAGACCCGCACCCTCAGGGCCGCCAACTGGCAACGACCAGGTGGCGGAACCCCGAGGAGGCCAACCCTGTGGGAGCGCACTGGGCAGAGGGAGGCTGTTGATGGCAGCAGGCGGTCCCGTAAGTACCCAGGTCCCGAGCCATGGAGCGCTTTAAAAACGATCAATACCACCTTGAATCGCATCCAGAAGGCCACAGGAAGCCAATGCAGCACGCGCAGGAGCGGTGTAACATGGGAGCTCCGAGGAGCTCCCAAGATCACCTGCGCGGCCACATTCTGGACCAACTGTAGCCTCCGGACACTTTTCAAGGGGAGCCCCATGTAGAGAGCATTGCAATAGTCCAAGCGGGAGATGACGAGGGCAGAAGCGACTATGCGAAGTGCGTCCAGATCCAGAAAGGGCCGCAACTGGTAAATCAGACGAATCTGACAAAAGGCCCCCCTGGCGATGGCCGTAATGTTATCTTCTAAAGACAGCCGTACGTCCAAGAGGACACCCAGATTGCGAGCCCTTTCCATGGGGGTCAAAATTTCTCCCCCCATGGCAGGCGATGGAATAAGCTGGCTGTATCTGGGCGCAGGAAACCACAGCCACTCGGTTTTGGTTGGGTTGAGACGAAGCCTGTTAAGACCCATCCAACTCCGCACGGCCTCCAGGCACCGGGTCATCACTTCGAGGGCTTCGTTGGGGTGGCCCGGGGTAGAGATGTACAGCTGAGTGTCATCAGTGTACTGTTGGAACTCCACCCCGAAACCACAGATGATCTCACCCAGCGGCTTCACATAATTATTGAACAGCAGGGGCGAGAGCACAGACCCCTGAGGCACCCCACATAATAGGGGCCTCAGGGTCAAGCTCTGCCCCCCTGTCAACAAAAATTGCGAGCGGTTTTGAGAGGAAGGAGGAGAACCACTGTAAAATGGTGCCTCCCACTCCCAACTCCCCCAACCGCCACAATAGGATACTGTGGTCGACAGTATCAAAAGCCGCTGAGAGATCTAACAGGACCAAGACAGAGGAACAACCCCTGTCTCGGGCCTTCCAGAGATCATCCACCAACGCAACCAACGCCGTCTCCGTGCTGTGCCCAGGCCTGAAACCCAATTGGAGGGGGTCTAGATATACCGCTTCATCCAGGTACTGAGGGAGCTGACGTGCCACCACACTCTCAACATCCTTCGCCACAAAGCGAAGGTTGGAGACCGGACGGTAACTCGACAGTAATATTGGATCCAGGGACGGTTTCTTCAGGAGGGGCCTCACCACCGCCTCTTTCAAGGTGGCAGGTAAAAGCCCCTCTCTCAAGGAAGCATTAATAATCCCCTGGAACCAACCTCATGTCACCTCCCGAGTGGCCAAGACCAGCCAGGTGGGGCCTGGGTCCAATAAACAAGTGGTATCCTGTCCACATCCTCCAGAGTAACAAATGACCTCCCCAAAATCCACCTCCACCCCCCCGCCTAGAGATGCCCAGTCAGAGTCCAACTCATCCCGAATCTGAGTGATTTTGTCCTGCAGAAACCTAGAAAAATCCTCGGCCCGTCCCTGCAAGGGATCCTCCCGTGCCCCTACCTCCAAAAGGGAGCCGATCACCCTAAACAGGGCAGCCGGGCGATTTTCTGTGGACGCAATAAGGGCGGAGAGGTAAGACCACCTCGCCGTCCTTATCGCCACTAAATACACCTTAATATAGGATCGTAATAGTGTTCGGTCAGATCCAGAGCGGCTGGCTCTCCAACTACTCTATAGGCATCTTTTCTGGCGCTTCATCTCCCTCAGCTCCTCGGAAAACCAAGGAGCCACTTGGGATCGGCACCGGGTCAGAGGCCGCAAGGGCACGACCTGGTCAAGGGCCCCAGCCACCACCCTATCCCAGGTAGCCACTAAGCCCTCGACTGAGTCATGTGTATGAGTCTCGGGAAATGGCCCAAGCTCCATCAGGAATCTATCTGGATCTATCAGGCACCTGGGGCGGTACCATTTTATCGGCTCCGCCTCCCTGCGGTGCGGGGGGTGCGGAATGGAAATCGAGTCTAAGGAGCGAATGATCAGTCCATGACAGGGATTCCACAACCACATCCCCTATACCAAGATCATTCTGCCACTGATCAGAGACAATCCCCAAGGCCCCGCCGGCAGAAGGCAGGTTGAAATCCCCCATGACCATAAGTCTGGGGGTCTCAACCGCCAAGCCGGCTATGATCTCAAGGAGCTCAGGCAGGGACGATGTCACATAGCAGGGAGCCAGGTATGTGATCAACAGGCCCACCTGAACCCTGGAACCAAACTTCACGAAAAGGGACTCACATCCGGTCATCTGAGAAACAGTGGATTCCCTAGGACACAGATCTTCCTTAATAACCACTGCAACCCCCCCCCACCCCTCCCCTGAGCCCTCGGTCGATGAAAGACCCGAAACCCGAGTGGGCACATCTCCACCAGAGGAACTCCTCCCTCTTGGCCCAACCAGGTTTTGGTAACACCCGCCAGGTCCGCTCCCCCCTCACAAATCAAATCATAAATGAGGGGAGCCTTGTTAATGACGGACCTGGCATTACACAACATCAGCCGAAGGCTGAGGGCCCGATGACTCAGACCACCCGGGGAACAGGACATGACAAGGGGGTCAGAACGTGCCATCGCACACAAACACAGGGGCGCGCTCCCAAAACAGGATATGGCCCCCTATAACCGCTAAATCTGCCTCTCCCGCTCACCGTGCCAATAAACTGTATTCCACCCTCCCCAGAACAACCCCCCATCCTCGATATGACCCCACCTGACCCCAGCACCTTCCGGCAACGCTCGACCCACGGCCTGGCCCCAGCCTCAGGCGGGTTGTCCTCCAACCCCCGCCCGGCCATCCTCCCTAACCCCAATAAAAATCTAGATAAAAATTTATGTAGACAAGAACCCTCCCCCAAGTGTTTCTTGCAGCTGCACCATCTCTCTGGATCCCAGGATTCGTCCTCAAGAAATGCCTTTGAAAGTCTAGAGGGCCACTTAAGAGAAAGGGGGACATTTCTCAAGGCCCATAGGTCTTCAGAGGAATATCTTAATGTCACGCTCAGCTGGGCCTCCATTGACCGACGCTGACAATGCAGGGGCCCCACTGGTTGGGACCGAGGCCAGGTCCGAAAACGTTCAGGCAACATCCATGTCCCACCCGGCCACTGTCCTCGCCTCTGCTGTCGACACCGAGGGACAGCATCAAACATCATCGTCCCCGTGGCCAGCTGATCACCGCCTTTGTCGGAACCACCGAAGCCACAACTGCTGCCACTGGAACCGCCGCCACCGCCATCGGATCAGGAAGTCCCAATCGCTGAGGGCACCATTGCCACCGTCATCGGGGACTCCAAGCCCTCTCCCACGACCGAGGCCAGATGTCATCCAAGGCTGCTGTGGCGCCACCCATGGCCGCCTTGGTAGCCAGGGGCAGGCTCCTCCCCGTGCGACCGCCGCGGTGCCGCCCATGACAGTCACGACGGGCAAAGCCCATCCCATGGCCAAAACCCAGTCGGGATAAGATATCAACCATGGCTGCCAAGTCCTCTCCTCCGCGGCCATCGCCGCCCCATCATCAGCTGTCACAACGCCCCTCATGGCTGCCGTGGCGCCACCTGCAACAGCCGCCATGGCGAAGTCCAGCCGCGGCAGGGCCGTCCACACCACTGCTGCCCAGAAACCACCCGGGTAACCACCGGGGTGGCCCAGGTGGCCATCCAAAGGCGGCCCCGTCTCTCCAAATTCCATGGCCTGAAGCCTCACCCAAGCCCGGCTGCAGCAAGACTGCCGCCACCCGACTCCAGCCACGGTGGTCGAAAGCTGACCACGGCAGGGCTTCCAACGCCCGCAGCCTGCCTGAGCAACAACCCAGGTGGCCCAGGTGGCCACGAACAGCAGCTCCACTGGTGACCCCACCACAGGCTCCGTCATCGCCCCTGCCACCTCTCCAAGGCCAACGCCGCCCAACATCAGTCGCAGCGACTGAAACTCGGCCGCGGCAGGGCCCCTGCCGCTCAAAGATCGCCCGAGCGGCTCCAGCTCCGGCTCCAGCCTCAACGTCTCCGCGTGGCCCCTCCGGGATCGCCAACCCCCCCAGTCCTTTGGCCACCTCTGCCACCGGTGGGGACCCGGGGGGTGAGGGAAGCCTACCCCAAAATTCGGCCTCACAGACGCGTCCTCCGGTTGCCATTTTGAAACGAATTATTACATGACCCCAGAATACTGCAGTCTTCATAAATATGAACCAGTTGCCAAGAATCTGAATTTTGATCATGTCAAAATGGGGATGCTGCAATGGTTGTAAATGTGAAAAAAGTCATATCTCACTTTTTTCAATGCTGTTGTAACTTTGAACGGTCACTAAACAAACTGTTGTAGATTGAGGACTACCTGTAATATGGAAAGAGAAGGGAAAACAGAAAGATGACAATGGTTGTGGTGAAGAATGAAACAGTAATAGAAGACAAAAGGGAAAAAGAACGCAATGCAACATACAACAGCAACAAAATAATACATATACGTATAAGGACTTCTACATTCATGCACAGACACACATATAAAGGTTCTATATACTTTCTATAATGGGTGACTACATATGATTATAATCCTTCATACATAATCTCTATCTATAAACAACTTTTTTAATACATTGAAGTAACATTAGGTTTTTGATACTTTGAATAAGTGGTGCCGTAACTTTGTCATGGATTGATTGATGGATTGATTTAGATGGTCTCCTATCTCACAAATGTGACTCTTGGTGACTTCAGCAATATAAAGATATTATGAAAAGATAAAAACATACAGTGTCACCAAGGATTAAACTCAAACAAAACAAGCAATAAAGATGTCTCAATGGGTTATCAAGTGTCCCAAACTCACCCAGGTGCTCATTGCTTTCAAAAGACCATCAGGATCAGGGACAATCTAATCTCAGGGGATATGGTGTTCCAGAGGGCAGGCACCAAAACAACAAAGGTCATTTCCAGTTTTGGAGGACCACTCTCTTTGTATCAAGGGAATAGAGAACCTGCTACATTTAGGTTGTGCTCATGTCAAGTCCATCTAACAGGTTTGTTGTTCAAAAGAATATATTGAGAGTTTTGCAGTGATAATTCAGTGCCAGAAAAGTAAACACGGATGGCTGACGCTTCATTTAACATCTTTATAAACATAAGTAGATTTTACAAACCAGTTGTAGATTTCTCCAACATGGAGCAAACTCAAACAGAAACATGTTGCAAGTTCAGAGCAGAGCTCCAGTCTTCAGCAAGCAAGCAAGTTAGTTTCATCTTCAATAGAGAGACCCAGAGCTCAAACCATAGCTTCAGAGTTGCAGAGCATAATATAGCTGCAGAGTTGCAGAGCTTAACATATAGCCATGCCTAAGCTACTTTTAGTTTCAGTTTCCAGCCTAAGGTACTTCTAATTTCAGTTTCCAAATTATCCTCATTGACTGATTTAGTTGCTATGCCTATTCATTGGCGGACCTTGTTACCAAGATCTATTCCAGTTGAGGAATGTACTCTGACAGAATATATTAACTTTTTCTGAGAGTAAAATTAACATATGTAAATTACTTCTTCACAACAACATTGCATAAACATATGTTTTAATCAAGTGTCATTCTCACTGCCTCTTCAACCATACAATGATTCGTTCATCCGTTCATTTGTTCATTCATTCATCCATTCATTCATACATACATATTTTCAAAAGTTGTAATTTGACATGGAGATCCTATCTGAGATCTAAAAGGCCATGTTTAAACATGTGTGTATGTGTATGTGTATTTAATTTACAAGATTTATTCCAGTGGTGTAAGAAAAATGCTAATATTCCCACTGTCAGTTGAGTAATTAATGCTAACTAGGCCAATTTTTTTCCATCAATCTTTTCCTAAATGGCAAATTTGCCAATGAAAAAATAACTTACAAGTTCTGCAAGCTGAATAAATCCTGTTCTATTTTTAGAGATTTAAACCTTGGGTTCTGTAGTGCTTTGGTGGTTAGCCTAAGAAGATTATTGCAAGTGTGGCAGATTAGACTCAGAAACTGTTTGATGATAAAGCAATAAACCTGCCACAGGGCCTGTATCAGAAGGAAGTAATATTCAGATACAAATTCATGGTTGTCCGTTTTCCTCACTAAGCAAATACATCAAGTAATTGAAATAATTCAAGACAAGTGACAAACCAAAGTCTAATCAAAGTGACACATTCTGGTGAGAGAGAACTTTCCAAGGGATGGGCTCCAGCACAAGTTGGAAAGCTCTGAAAACTAAATGACCGACCCAGATTGCATCCTGCAAATCAAAGTCTAATTGAAGTAAACCAACACATAATTAATTTTAAACTCTAAACTTTATGAATATCTCAGCTATCAGCATCTACCAGTTATTGAATAAAATGTGGTTTCTATAATTTTTATAATTGCTTCTATAAGGTAAACAAATAAATCAAACAAATGCTACCCATACTTCAGTAGCATTTTTGCTTCAGATTACAGAAAATCTAGCAGCATTTGCCACAAATATAAAGGCATTTAGAATAAAAACAATAATAAAGAAAGACATGGAGGAAGTAGATGGGAAACCCAACATCTGAAGGATGTCAATGCTGGACCCTGGCATGCCACTAAGAAGAGATCAAAGCAAGTGTCACTATAGCTAAGACCTGTTTCTCTGCCATAACCGAGTGGCAATGTGAAAGTTGTAGCAGAAAGAGAACTTCTCCCTAAATCGTAGATGCTTGGGTTGTTGCAATGGGAGATATTCTTTAAGGAAGTTGATCTTGAGATATTTAAGACTTTGTATACTTCTGAAAATATATTGTACCTAGTCTGAAGCCATCTAGCTTTCTAGCTAAGAGAAGGTGATGTTCAATGTGGAACAATGCAATATGGAAACTATGCTCTGCATAAATTGTAGCATATATAGTGGGCAATTCAGTAATTCAGTCTTGAGATTACTGATGCATAAAATTCTATGTTCAAGCTATCTCTTCCAACAAGAACTGTTCATTTTGCTTTCTGCGAAATAGTCTCATTCTGTCAATCCTCTTTTGGAGAGGAAAGGGGAAACAGTGTAACTATCAATATCAACTGAACTTTGGTGAAGAAGACTGAGTTGCTTTGGCAACACAAAGGAAACCCTTAAAGATCTTAACCCTTAAAGGTCTCTATTAAGTAAGAAATTGCCAGAAAAAAAAGTGCAGTGGTTCTCCACCCACATGTCTGTGGCTTAATACAATCAATGTAATTTGTAAATCATGATTGATGTAGGTATGTTGAATGAAGTTGTAATTGCCATGTCACTGCGTCTCCTGTCCCTGGCCCAATTATATTCTATTTTTGGCAGCAGGGAAGCCTACTTATTTTGTTCCTGCATCTCAGATCAGACCAGGGCTCTTGGCTCGGAATTCTGGGAGTTAAAGTCTACATATCTTAAGATGCTGATGTTGAGAAACCTTTTTCTAGAGGATTGGAGACTGGGCAGTTAAACCACTTCTCCCTACTTTTTCTACCGCTCCCTCCATGTCCTGGCAGCAGTGCAGTCTCTCCTCTATTGGAAAGAAATACTCTTTACACAGCACCGTGGTTGTCCTTGCAACATTTTCCAGCAGGCTTCCAGGGCTGGGAGAATGACAAAAGTGGCAAGTCATCTTGAAAGCACCCGTGGATCTGAGTAGCAGGTGACAGGCCCTTTTGGAAGATTGCAGTGAAATGGATGTTTGGGGAACTATTTTTGAAAATACTAAACATAGTTCTAAAAACAGCTGATAGCAAGAGGACAGTTGGATAGTGTGGTGGAGAGCTCCTTCCTTATTACTCTACCTCCATGCCTATCACCTGTTTTTAGAGAGATTTTCTGAGGTCTTAGCTGACTGCCATTAAAATCCCTCTTTTAATAAGGGATTTGGGCTTTGCCACAGTCTCAAATATGGGAAAGAGAAGACAACAGTTTAGTAGCAGGCCTGATGCAGAAAACTAGACTGAAACCTTATTTTTTTCAAATTCATAGATGAGCAGTGTGTGAGATCTAAGAATTTCACAGAATCTTTGGCTGGGTAAAAGTCTGTCTTACCATATGGGCACTTGTCCAACTGAAAGAGATTGTTGGTGTTCTACTGCCTTTAACAGTGGTAACTTGATCATCTGACTATCAATAGCCAAGTGACCACTTTCCCACACTAAGATAGGAAGCATCTGATTTACTCAGGGTTTTTTTTTTTTTTTTGAGAAAGTGGGATGAGAAAAAGAAAAAGTATATGCATGCATCTAAATGTGCTGTATGTCTAAAGGGATCCATATGCACACATGGAACCAACATCTTCCTCATCAATCACCACTAAAGGAAATAGATTAATGAAGGCATTTTCTCTAGCTCTACTCAGTTTATATCTTCTCTGGTATTATTTTTAAGTTAGATTTTATATGATGAAGGAAAAGAATCTTCAGAAACCTCAAGGAGCCATGCCCAGTAAGAGCAATGGTTTTCATTTGCAAACCATTTGGATGTCTGGAAGTCTTAGATATTTCAAGAGTCACAGATGAATAACATGTAATGGAGGAAGACGCACTGGCACTTGCTCAATAGTGCAATTAATGGTTTGCTGACAACAAAAAACATACCAATCACCATCCAAGGAATATTGGGGAAGACTGGAAGAGGCCATGAGTAAAAACAGCTTGAAAAAGTGCAGAAAGACAGAATATGGTAGTTCAACCTGGTATAAGGGATGGCTCCATATTCCAAAGTTTTTAGAATTGCCACACTGATTAAGCTTCTTGCACCCATTAAGTCTTTACAGGCCAAAGAAGAAAAAAGCTGACTAATGTTTCCTGTGCCAAGTTTATCCCAAATACCCTTTTCTCTTTTTTTTCCACCACAGTAGGAATTCACCATTCCTAGTTGTGGTTTGGGTTCAAAAAGCATTGTAGCCATTCAACAGAGTAAGTAAATCAGTTGTTTTTGAGGTGGCTAGGTGGTATTATTTTTAAAAATTCTATGGCAGCTGCAACTACTTCTTACGATTTCAATGCTGTTGTAATTTCAGATGGTCACTAAACAAATGGTTGTAAGATTTTATTTCCAATATATAGATGCTTGTTACTCTAACATGGCGACCCTTGACTGTGTCTGTCTATAGTTTTCATCATCTCTGTCCAGTAGAGTGAGTGCTCATGTTGGTGGAGGGGAGGATGAGAGTTTTAGGACAACACAGCTGGAGAACACCAGATTCTATTTCTACCCTGCTTAATATAAATGTAAAGCTGTATTCATGTGTTCATGGCCATTTAAGAAGAAGCCCTATCCATATTGCTACAGGAAAGCCAAAGGACATCTTCAGGTTCTCTTTGTATATTGGCAACTTTTGTCATATTTTCATAATAGGATTAAAAAAAATCTTCCTGTAATGTTAAGAATATCCTGGTATGATTGAGCATTTGCAGGTTTTGGAACCTGTGAGGAGCATTACATTAAAGCAACCAGAACCAAAGCAAAAATCCACCATCAAACTATTGCCAGCAGTTGCCTATCCATCTTTGTTTAAAAGCTTCAAAAGCTTCATACATTTACTGAGATAGTTTTAAATTCATAATTTGTTGAAATACCATACTTGTCTTGTTTCACATTATATGTGGTTATATTATATATGGGTTAGAATGATCTGCAATTTCATTAGTCAAGCTGATTTTCCTCAAATTATACTTTCTCATGTAATTTGAAATATTTAGTTTAATTCCTAGCCCCTACAATATGGGCAAGGAACCTATGAATTTCCTACAATAGGGGCAAGGAACATCTGATTTCCCAATTGTTTCCAATCTCTTAATTTCCACAGTCCTAGCCAGTATGACCAGCAGTGAACAATATCTGGAAGACCACATGTTCTTCAACCCTGCTCCAAAGCAACACAGAACAAATTTGCTCCTTGATAAACTAGGAGTAAAGAAATAGAGACGCCCAATTTAGAGATTATGGCTGTCATGAGCAAATTTTAAAAATCTTAGCCCTTTAGAAAAGCAGTTTCTTAAATCACATGAATTTGCAAGATGGTTGCCATGTGGCTCTGCCTGATTTCATGCATAGCTATAAAGTCTCAGTACAATTGCCAAGAGTATGTATCTGTAGAGAAGTCTTAAAGCAATTGGGCCAGATCCAGCTGGCAACTGTTTAAAGTCTTTCGATTTTCCCACAAGTCATGCAGCATTTCTCAACCTGCTGGCTGGGGAAGTCTGGGAGATGAAGTCTATACATTTTAAAGTTGCTGAGGTTGAAAAACACTGAATTACTGAATAAACAGTTAGAGAAGTCAGCTAGGATGGCTTTCTGTTTTACTCAAGTAGCAGCTTTCCAATGAAGGCCTCATGGTTAGAATTGGACCAGATAATACTATAGTATATGGGCAAACTCCCATGACTATTTTGTCAGTTAGGTTCTTCCTTTAAATATCTCCCTGGTTAATTGTCTTGTTAAAGGCCTACTGTGGTAAAATCACTAAAGTGTCTAAAATACACAAAACAGGGATGTCATACTCACATCGTCAGGGCAGCGTCATGTGACGTATCTGAACTTCTTTCCCCTTTGCTAAACTGGGCATGGGCATGGCCAGCCCATGACGCATCTGGCCCGTGGGCCTAAAGTTTGACAGTGCTGACAAAGAAAGAAAGTATGTATGTGTTTTATTATTATACAATTGTATTTGTGTGGGCATGCTTTCTGCAAACCTAGTTTGTTCTAAAGCTTATCTTACACACACACACACACACAAACACACACACACATCTCACCCCACTGACTATGACTAGCTGACTTTTCCCCCTAGAATAGATACTGTATATATCCAATTGGCTTTTTTCATCTGTCTGGAAAGCAGGGTAGCCAGCAATCTACAAAAAGCTGTTAAACCTATAGATTTACAACTATCAGCTGCATATTCTTAAAAAGATATAGGATTACTACCACCCCCTTTTTCATTTTAAAGCTGTTAAAAAGGGAGGGGGGGCAATATCTTCAGAGAATTCACATAGAAAGGACAATGAAATGATATTTTGCAACAAGAAATTTTTGTCAGGTTAGTTAACACAATTTAAGTATGCTTTTATCAAAATGACATGTTTGTATATCGGCATCTGTTTTTCTTCCTCAGTTGTATTATGAATCCCCAAATCACCAGACTACACGTCCCTGCTTAGAGTATAAGACTAACATCAGTTTGCCTACAAGTGGAACAGGTCAACAGATGACACCATAGCCACTGCCTTACATTCTGTAGTAAGCCACCTGGAGAAACCCGGAAACTATATCAGGATGCTTTTCACTGACTACAGCTCAGCCTTCTATACTATCCTGCTGAGCATCCTTATCGAAAAGTGGACTGACTTGGATTTTACCTCTTCCATCTGCAACTGGATCAAAGACTTTCTGAGAACTGACCACAAACAGCGAGGTCTTGGTCTGCCACATCCACCTCCCTGAAGCTTAGCACTAGCTCCCCACAGGGCTGTGTGCTCAGCCCCTACCTGTACTCACTGTACACACATGATTGTGTGTTGTCTGACCCATCCACTATGATCATTAAGTTCACAGATGATATTGCCATAATGGGTCTAATTACAGGTGGAGACGAAACAGCGTACAAGGGGAGGTTCAAAAATTATCCTTGTTGTGCCTAGAAAACAACCTGCACCTAAATATCAGCAAGACAAAGGAGATGGTGTTAGACTTCTGGAAGAAGAGAGAGGAACCTGCCCCACTTTACATCGAGGAATGAAGAACAGTTTCTACCCATGGGCTGTCAAATGTCTGAATGGAAAATAACTTCATGTCAACATAGTATGATAGACTTGTGGGGCCGGTGCATTGCAACAAAGTCATATAGTGTAATAAGATTGGGACTGGATTAGGGACTTCTGTCCTCACTGTATTTGGGAGGGGCAGGTGCACAAAGGGAGGCTCGGCCAATCTCATCGTACACATGTTGTACTCTGACAATAAAGGTAATAATATAGATTTCAATACAAATTTGCTCAGCTTTTCAACAAACTGATCTCTATCATGATTTCCACAGTCATGATTTATTGATTTTAATTCATATGGTCTCCCATCTCAAATTCATGACTCTGGGCAGCTAATAAGAATTAAAAAATATAACAATAAAGAAACAATACCATGATATCAGCACCAAGGTAAAAAAGACACCATCAACTCATCATGATTATTGGACAGGGTTTGATACACATTCAGATCCTCAAGTCCAGTGACAAAGCTTTATCTGTAAGGCCTTCTTGAAGGGTAGCAGGGTCTTATTTTCCAAACTTATTAGCAGAGTCACCTTTGTGTCAGTCCCATGCCCCTAAACAATTGCAAAATTCTTGCTTGTATACACAGTGCTCTAAGTTTTATGTCATAGACAGTTGAATTTTATTTTATTTTTAGAAAATACTCCTTCAAGTGTTGGTTAACGAAGTTTGGGAAATTTGGGAGACACTTAGAATGCTGCTAGTATGACTTAAATTCCCAATAACCCTATGTAAGTCTATCTTCTGCAAATTTATGATAAGTGGAATTGTATTTCCTTTGTCCAAAATTTATTAATTTTTCCACATTAAATCAGAACCAATTTTGTATTCTTTCTGAGTTAATAATTTCCATTGTTTGACTTCAACGTTTACTAGATTGGGATGTAGGCCTTGGAAAATAAGGATAGATTCAGATTCATTTTGTTTTATTTCTGTTACAAGCTTCCTGTGGGGTAGTGAGCAAATCAGTTGTTTGCATTCCTATTAATTGCTTCATTTAAAAAAAAATCTAAAATCAACACAAAATACAAACTATGCATCTAAATATGACCTACATAACATTGGAAAACTATACCTCTTTTATCATCTCAGACTGTTATAGTAAACATACAACTGTGATAATAAGTGGATGCTGCATCCAGATGTTTAGCATTCTGAATAGCATGAGGAAAAAAGAGCAGTGACATTTATAATCCACTTGGTAACCCATTAGGTAATTGCTGTTTATTCCTTCTGCCACATTTGTGGCAATACCATTGAGCAAACAACAGCTTCTTTATGTAATAAAACTATTATGCTGGAGAAAATACAATGGCCACATGTGGTTATACAGCAGAGAATGATTTTGAGTTTCTGGCAGATTTTTATTTTACTATATTTATTTATTCACTATTTGTGGCCCAGAGGGATGCACAAAAAAGAAAAAAAAGAATAAATACAGAACACCTTCATATCCTCAACATACCTGATATACAGTAGATGATAAAAATATGCACAGACATCACTAAACAGGTTCATTTACCATGCCAGTGCAGTGCAGGAGAAAAGTCAGGTCTACAAGGAAGACCAGTAGGTTTGAGGCAATCTGAACCTTGAACCTGATTTCAAAAGGTGGGCATAGCAACAGGGATGCCTATCTTTGTCTCATTATTGTTTTAGAAAGGGAATCTGCAGTGCAATCCCTGTGGGATCTATGACAGAACTGACAAGGTAGAGGTAGTTCTATAAATGAGAGTTATCTTGTGCCATATAGAACTGTATAGGTGACATCCAGCACATGAATTTCACCCAGAAGCCTACAGAAAGTTAATGCAGTTCTGAAAGTAGTAATGTGATTTGGGCATAGCAAAGTGCACATATCTGAGCTGCTATATTCTGGACCAGTTGCTACCATTGGCTCCAAATGGGGAAGTGAAATCCCATCTGGAACCAAAGGTGAAATATCTCTAGAACTGGATCCTGGGAGACTAGGAGGCATAGAGATGGGCAAAACCGACAGCCACATGGTCTTATTAATCCTGGTAATACTTCTAGGGTCTTACCTAGAACCCCAACAGCCTTCAGATACTGTGATAGTCAGCCAAGTGCTGAGGTTCATTACTATATTATACTTAATCCTATTCACATGTCTTCGTGTTGATTTTAAACAAAAGCAGGGAGCAAATGGATCATTGATACTTATTTATTTATTTATTTATTTATTTGTTTGTTTGTTTGTTTGTTTGTCAATTGCCTACAAGATAATAGGCATAAGTAAAACATAGTTATGAATACATGGTTACATATAAGAAAAATAAAATATAAAAGAAACAATAGGACAGGGATGGTAGGCACATTGGTGCACTTATGCACGCCCCCTACAGACCTCTTAGGAAAGGGTGAGGTCAATAGTAGACAGTCTAAGGTTAAATTTTTTGGGTTTGGGGAAGAAACCACAGAGTCAGGTAGCGTATTCCAGACATTGACCACTCTGTTGCTGAATTCGTATTTCCTGCAATCCAGTTTGGTGCAATTAACCTTGAGTTTGTATCTATTGTTTACTCTTGTGTTATTATGGTTGAAGCTGAAGTATTCATTGACAGGTAGGACATTGCAATGTATGATTTTATATACTATACTTAGATCAGACCGAAGTCAGTGTAGTTCTAGATTTTCATGGTCTAGAATTTCGAGTCTGGTGGCATAAGGTATTCTGCAACGAGTAGAGGAGTGAAGAACTCTTCTTGTAAAATATTTATGGACTTTCTCAACTGGGTTAATATCAGATACATAATGTGGGTTCCAGACTGATGAGCTGTATTTGAGTATTGGTTTAGCAAATGTTTTGTATGCTCTAGTTATTAGTGTAATATTACCAGAGAAAAAGCTTCATAAGATTAGGTTAACAACTCTTAACGCCTTTTTGGCTGTGTAGTTACAGTGGGCTCTAGCACTTAGGTCATTTGAGATGAGTACTCCAAGATCCTTGACAGAGTTTGGATCATCAAAAAGGTCTTGACTATTCAGCCTGTATTTTATTTTCTGATTTTTTTTGCCAATATGTAGGACAGAGCATTTATTTGTTGAGATTTGAAGTTGCCACTTGTTTGACCATTCTGATACATAGTCAAGGTCTTTTTGAAGAGTAGCAGTATTGTCTGTGGTGTTGAATAACTTTACATCATCAGCGAAGAGAACACAGTTGCTCTTGATATGATCACAGAGGTAATTTATGTAGAGTATGAAAAGAGTTGGTCCTAGAACACTGTCTTGGGGGACACCACTGTTGGCAGGTACAGAATTTGATAGGACACTCCCAACTTTGACCATTTGTTGTGTGTTTGACAGAAACGCTTCTATACAGTTATGCAGGTGTCCAGAGATACCGTAAGATTTTAGTTTTAGGAGTAGTTTGTCATGTACCACTGAATCAAAGGCTTTACAGAAGTCTATGTAAAATCTATTACTTTGCCCTTATCGAGTTTTGTAGTCCATATGTTTTTGCAATGTAAGAGTTGCAGATTACAGGGTAGTTTTTTTCCTAAAACCAAATTGTTTATTAGAGAGTAGATTGTTTGTTTCTAAGTGGAGGGTGATGGATTGGTTAATAATTGATTCCATGATATTACAGGTGACGTAGCATAAAGAGTTTGGGCTGTAATTTTCAACTAGGCTGGGGTCTTCCTTTTTGAAGATGGGGATGACCGTGGCTTGTGACCATAGTTTTGGCAAGGAGCTGGTCCTGAAAGATTTTTCAAAGATTATGCTTAAAGGTTCTGCTATGTCAGTGGATAGCTTTTTTAAGAAGTAGGCACATATTCTGTCCGGTCCAATAGATAGAGATGTTTTTAGATTGCATAGTGCTTTTTCAACATAGTCTTCTGTAAAATTGATATGTATTAGATCATTGTAGTTGTCTGTGATTCGACTAGGAAATACTGGGCATGATCCATTACTGTTTACAAATACTAAGCCAAATAATGTGTTAAATGGCTTAAATAGTGTCGTCGTTGCAGTCTTTACCATTAGGTCCTTTCAGGGGTGGGATGGACCTTGAGTTTGTTGTTTACAAAATTGTAGAAAGCACAGGTGAAATTGGTGTGTAGAAGGTTTTCTTCTTGTTTAATGTGATAATTGATGCATTCTATCTTTATCTGGTGGCATAAATTTTTGTATCGGCTTTTGAAGTTGGCAATGTGATCAGATTTGTTTTTGCACATGAAGTGATTTCTTTTGGGATTGAAGCTTCTTTATTGTTTTGGGTAATTTGTTTTTTCTGGTTTTGGGAGTTGTTAATGGTACATATAGTTTGACGACTCTTTTGACTTCAAGTAAAAATATGTTGTAATGGTTTTCTACAATATTGCATCCAGAGAATAGAAATTGCCAATCAAGGGATGACAGATCGTTTTTTATAAGATCATAGTTGCCTTTTTTGAAGTTATAATTGGGGATTCCGTCGTTGTGATGATTTTTGTGTGGACGTATGTTGAGACAAAAGTCAATCATGTTGTGGTCACTGTTGAAAAAGGGTTCTTTAATTTGTATTCCGTAAATTGAATTCAAACTATTGCAGAAGATGAGATCGAGGCAGTTGTTAAGTCTAGTGTTGTTGGTTACTAGTTGTTCTAGTCCCAGATTTGTTACTGCATTGTAGAAGATTGCATGTGTGGGTTCAGTTGTATATTTGTTAAGAGTCCAGTTAATATGAGGTAGATTGAACTCACCAAGAAACATAAAAGCGTGTGGGCAGGATGCTGCCCATGTTAGCAGTGTATTTAGCTTGTTTGCATGTTCAATGTTATAATCAGGGGCTCTGTAACATAGTAAGAACCGAAATGTGATATTTAAGGACAGTTCACAGATGATAGTTTCAGGAATAGCAAGCTCCTGGGTAATTTGCATGCTTTTCAAATGTAGGGACTTTTTACAGAAGATAGCAACACCACCTCCTCAACGGATTTCACGATCTGATTGGTAAACATGATAGTCTCTTACTGTGGTAATGGAGTCAGGGAGAGATGCGTTGAGCCATGTTTCACTATGCAAAGTGAAGCCTAAAGCTAGACTTTTCTCTGTCTACCAACAGCAACTTGAAATAACCCTGGAAAAAGGGAGAACCACTACAATGCCATCCATTCTAGCCCTAGCTGCAATCCCAGAAAGGTATCATTATCAATGATATTGAAGGACACAGGTGGATTAAGAATGACCAGGACGGTTGCACTTTCCCTATCCCAGCTCTGCCGTAGATCATTTAATAGTGTGTTCAATAGAATGTAAGTATATTTCAATCTGAAACCTGACTGAAAGTGATCCAAATAATCTATTTCCTTCAAAATCCTTTAAAGCTGCAGCTAAATGGCCCTCACAACAGCCTTCATTAAGAAGGGAAAATTGGACAAAAATTGTCCAGCTCTGTTGGATCCAGTAATAGCTTCTTGAACAAGGAATAGATGATTGCTTATTTCAAAGCTGATAGAATCATTTTTTTTTCCTGTCAAAGACACTTTAACCCAAACATATATTGGATCACATTCACTTCCCAGGAACCCTTAACCAACCAGGAAGAGCATAGATCTTAAATTAAGTGGATGAGCTAAAAGTCTCCAGGACCCTATCAGCTTAATAGCCATAAACTCTTCCCAGACCTTGCCTTAGAGAGGTCCTGTGTAAAACACATCCAGATCTGTGTGACCTTATCTGACAGATACTGAGTGTAATCCTTATAGCTGCCTTGCAAGTGCCTCCCTCCCCCCACCCCAGTTTCTCCTTTCTTAAGAGGTATCTGGTCACATTGTAACCTGACACTT
The DNA here is from genome assembly GCA_023653725.1 of Bungarus multicinctus. Taxonomy (NCBI): domain Eukaryota; kingdom Metazoa; phylum Chordata; class Lepidosauria; order Squamata; family Elapidae; genus Bungarus; species Bungarus multicinctus. Next base: position 45,194,636 of record CM042848.1, read on the forward strand.
TATGGAAGACAATTTTAAAATGGGAATTTATGATGAAAGAAAAGGGTCTCCCTATTATTCAGGCAATCCTATACATAATGAATGTTTTGTACCTTTTGATGCAATAATGTGGTTGTGCAGATTAATATAAATTCTGATTAATATATTTCCTGCTTAATATTTCCTAGGCTGAGCTTCTAAACTAGGCATATCTTCATATGACTAGTTTATGGTACAACTTAATGTTGATTCATTTTGTATTGTCTAGATTCCTTTGAGATCAGATGCTTTAAATCAGGGGTGTCAAACTTGCATTCTCATAGCATCGTCACATGACAATTGGGACTTCTCCCCTTCGCTAAACCGGGTATGGGCATGACCAGCACATGATTCATCGGACCCGTGGACCACAAGTTTGACTGCCCCACTTTAAATTAATATTTGCAGGATTATTTCTTCCAAGTTCACAATCTTGATAGAATTGCTTGCACTTGATTGCTTGCAGTTTGACTAGGGTCATATGAGTTAAGTTAACATGATATGATATGACATGACATGATATGACACAATATGGCATGACATGACATAACATGGCATGGCTAAATAAGAAATTTTTGCATAGTAGGAAAACGCCACTGAAATAATAAGTAGACAAAAAGATGCTGTTTCCTCATTACTTTAGTTTATTTCCAGAGCTTCTTCCTCTAGCTTATCCCACGATTAAACATACTTTTTGACTTTCATTTCTTTGCCTTGAGTTGCATCATTAGTTGTTGATATAATGACAACTCTATCCTAAGAAACTCTGTCTCTCAGCTCCTAAAGTTTCACAAATACTCAGCAGCAGCTTTCACTAGCCTTCTAAGGCCAATGCACAGTATGATAACTGATGATGTACTAACTGTCAGTTTCTTCAATTAGCATCAAGTAAGATATGGAGAATTTGGGTTTCTGGAGTCTTCTTTTAAAAAAAAAAACCTCTAGAACTTTAACTTTGGTAATAAGAGTGAAGTACTAAGTAGTCAGAAGAAGATTGTAGTGGCACACTCAGTCAATATTGCATCTCATCATGAATCACATATTCTATATTAAAAAAGATACAAACATATATCTTAGTTACTAGAGATCAAAGTGGCAAAGGAAATAGATTAATTCAAATGCAATGAATTAATCATTATACTGAAGTTAAAAGACAAGTAATTATCAGAATGGTATCTATTGCAGAGATCTTTCTTAATTTTTGACATTTCATTTAACTTAAAATACTGAAAGTTGGAAAAGATTGATCTGCCAATCATTTGTAGATATACTAAACCCATAGAATCACAAGTTTGTAAGACACTATAGAGGTGATTGTCCAATATACTCTTTAAATAAGATTAAGACAACTTGCTTTATAATCCAGTCTAAGATTAGGAAATGCTACTCTATATCTTTTTTTTGAGTCTTGTATGATTTTGAATCTTGCTCTTTTTCCTCCCAGATTCCAATTGGTCCATTTGAAATAAAACATTTCTTAGATAATATATTTCTATCTTTCAAGAACTTGTTCATTTCATTCTATAATTTGTTGTAATTGTTTTCAAATGTATCCTTATTATATCCTATTAAAGAAGAGTTCTAGATATTTTACTATATTTTCCCCATATCTCAATTTCCTTTTTCATGAAATCTTTTTCTTTGGAAATTGTATACCTTATTATCTTATTTTTCATTTAATTTTTTATCTGAAAAAGTAGCCAAAAATCTTTGGATTCTGCCATTAGTATGGAGCTTTGTGTTTGCATAACTGTTATTACTATATCACCTGCATAGCATTTCATTTTATATCTCTCTACCTGAGTCTTAATCTGAAATATTTGTTTATCTTTTCAATTCTTGCCTGCCAGGACTTCTTAATAAATTATAAATAATAAAAGAGAAAATGTTCACCTTGTCTTGTGACTTTACATATTGAAAGATTGTAGAGAGTATTCTATTTGCTGTGAATTCTAACTTGTCAAAAGCTTTATCTGTGTCTAAAAATATTTCCATTGCATTACTTTTCTTATTATTAATATATCCTAAAGCATTTATAACAAATCTGCCTTTATCCATCATCTTGCTCTTGGAATGTAATCCAACTGGTCTGTAGATATAATTTCAGGAATGTATTTCTCAGCTTTGCTAACTAGTTTACATGACTGAGATTTCTTTGTGTCATCTAGTTTTTCTGATGTCTTTGTATTGTATTTCTTGTCTGAATTTATTCATTGTCTTTAATATATAATGGTTTGCAAGTTCCTCCTCTACATTTTGTAATTTTAGTCTATCATCATTGGGCTTGGGTTTTTTTAGTTCTATTTCTTTACTGCTTCTTAACCCTACCCCTTTGAAACATTATAGTTGAGTAAACAGGCAAGAAACATAACTAAATAAGCTAAATCAACTTTATTGTAAGGCTACATTAACAGAATCTTACAAATCTGAAGGTAGAAATTCCCCACTGCCTTCTGTTCAATTTGAGCAAGTTCTTTGTAGGCTTCTTTCTCTAACTATGGGGTTCCTTCTTCTTTTGTCTGATTATTTTCTGGGCAGCCCCTCTTTCCCTTGTCCCTTAAAATCACCCACATATTTCAATATAGTTTGCTTAATATTTATACTATATGTGTTCTATGAATTCTTTCACTTCTATATTCTAGGAGAATATTCTTGTTTTTTTCGCTATAAATATTTTGCATTTATTCTGAATGTTAGAGTACTTCACATGGTGAATGTTTAAAAACCTGTCTTAAAATTAAGAGGCTACTTCAAATGGGAAATCTTTCAAATGTGCTTTTCCCAATATTTCTTGAAATATCACTATTTTTTAAGATAATTCATCTAGTGAATATTTAGCCATGGCAATTGTAGATAACCAAATTCAAGTAGAATTTACTTGAATGAACCATCATTTTGGAATTTTATCTCAATAGACTTGGATGAGAATTCTATCTAGGAAGATGTCCCATGGTGATCAATGGCTCCATTTCCCAATGGTTGCATGTAGATGTTAAACAGCTGCAAAGAAATGTCCATGGGACAAGTTGCTTTGTTAAGTTGATAGACATTTTCAAAAGGACTTACCTCAGAACTCTACCTTTTTTATGCAGCCTTTTCAGACAACTAGGAAAAGTCTATATGATGTGAGGATCAAGTAGTCTTCACAGAGGTTACAAATGATCTTGAATCTGCTTTAACTAAATGCTTGCTAATGGATTTGAGACCCATTGGCTGGAGGTGAATTTCATGAATCAGTCCTATTTGTGCTATGCTGCACATGTTTCAGACAGAATACATAATACTCCAGTCCAAATGGCAAATGAAAAGCTAACAATAGTTTCAGCAATTTTTTAAAAAGAGAAATCACTTTCACTTTCTAAAGTGTTTCTTATGATCACTTGCTTTTTCTTTAAATTCTTCAGAATGTTCTCTATGAGGTCTTCCTGAAGGGTTTTTTTTTTTTTGCCTTTTTGATTCCCACTCTCCATCTAGATTCTCTTTTCAAAATTCAGGCTATGAATAGTTAGAAGTCACTGAATTCTCTGTTACTTCTTTAAGCACTTCTTGTATTTGAAATGGTCTGTTAGTAGAATAGCTTTTCAAAGTTAAACTTCTTTGATAGGTTTGGCCTCTTTTGCCACGAAAATTAGGTGCTGTTTATGAAACAATGAAAAAAAATTCATACAAGTGTTTGTGTATGTGAGAGAGAGAGATGACATATAAATAGACTGTGTGTCAAGACTGATTCGCACTTTCACCTACATTTTCCTTCTTTTGCAGCTTGACAATAACAGGGAGAAGGTGGATGGAAGGTTGGGAGAGCACCCATCAGCACTGTGAGACATTGCTGACATCTCAAGGATAAACCAAGCAGATGTCCCGGCATGCCTGGGTGTTTCCCATAACAAAATGAACAGGAGGGATTGGTGGATGTTTTGGATTGTGGGTGGCCCATAGGGAAAAATGGACAATTAACTCTGCTTGCTTTTGTGCGGGAAACCCAGAATTGGTTTTCCTTCTTCTGTGCCAATGTGGTTCAGTAAAGTTTTATACTCTTGGTAAAATAATGTCCCAGGAGTTCCTTTTTCGGGATTCACCAACTGGACAGTTGACACTATGACATTAAGAGCAAATATACAGTCAAATCCACTTGTTTGATGAAGCAGGGTACAAACATATTATGGAACAAACAAAGATTTTTGTTTCATTTTAGAAACAGTGGGGAAAATGAAATGAATAAAAGTGGAATTGCTAGCACTAAAGAACTGCAGATATACCAGACACAGAATCTAACGCTTTGAGAATTAAGGAAGGATAATGATAAAAAGGTAAAAAAATGGAAAGAGGAAGAGGACAGGAAACACAATCTATATTTTTTTAAAGCAGTAGAATTAAGCTGAGTTCTCTTTCCTTTTTTAAAAGAAAACTTGCCTTAGTGTTCTAGTCAAAGTGAGATAAGAACAGCAACAGTTTTATAGACATAATTTGTAGAGGTGACAAAACTCATTGGCTGGCCAGCGTCTAACAAAACATCATACTTATTCAACTTCTTCATACTTTTCTCCATAAATATAAAAAATTGACAACAGTATATGAGATTTTGCTAAGGAAGCCCACTGAATTTCTGAGTCACCCTCATATCTCTCTGAAGCAATTTGTAAGTATTTGATTTGATTCAACATTTTGAGTAGCCTTGGAAATTCAATTCAAAGATTCAATTTTATCAGATCTCTTTCCAATTTAATCAAACCATTCAGATGATATAACTCACTTGGCTTTCAAGTAATGTTTTAAAAGAATGCATAGTAAAAAAAAAGCTACTTAATATAGTTAATATAAATAGTCATAATATACTTCCCAGTGTCTCATTCTGTCACAAACTTTGGGAAGGGACCTTGTGAGGGAAAATGAATGTCTATACATTTTTCATCCACACCTTAGAAACATATGGCACCATCTAAATCTTAGTTATGAAGAAAATATAAGGCTTTTGATTATGACTCATTAAAAAGGCAAGCTTTAAAAATGATTTGAATGGATTGCTTTACTGAGATGGTGACTATCTCAATGGTTCCATTTTATAAGAAGGTATGATATTCTAGGTATTTTTTTCTTTTCATTTTTTTTCTTTTGGCATGGTTTCTCTCTCTTTCTTTCTGTCCATCCCCGTGTGTGTTGTGTGTGTGTGTGTGTGAGAGAGAGAGAGAAAGAGAGAGACGGAGAGAGGGAGGGAGGAAAGGAAAGAGAGAGAGAGAGAGAGAGAAAAACCATGTCAAGCTAAATTAAGATAAGACTTTATTTATTTAAAAGAATTTAAAATGTCCAAATCCAAATTGCAGTGTACATAATAATAAATAAAGCGATAACAAAGAAACCATTTGTATATGGAAATATCAGTAAAAGAGAACCAAAGCATATCAGACAATGTTTTACAGGCTTTTCACCCACTTTTTCAAAGGCCTGGGAAAACAACCAAGTTTTTAATGCCTTACAGGACATCATCAGGGGATGATTTCATGTACACTCTTCAGATCAAAATAGATAATTTAAAATGCATAATTTGCTTCCGTTATATTGATGGCTATGTGGTCAGATGTCATTATTTCAAAGATCATTATTCCAGAAGATCAAGAAACTCCCTTGGATTGAATAGATGTTCTTTCTATTTTTTATACTTTGAACCAATATTTTAAATGGTCATCAGTAAAGTAAGAAAATAGCAGGAAGTACTTTATTATTATTACTTTATTTAAGAAATTGAAATATTTTGCAGCAGAGCATTACAATCAATTTGTGGCATTTTGTAAATATCGCTTCCTACAGAAGAAGGCTGCACAATTTTTCCATGCTGAGGGCTGTGCTTGGTCATTGAGTTGAGTGCCAGGGACCACATTCAAAAAGCTCAATTTCATTTAATTTCCATTTAACTGAAATGAAATATAGTAAGGGTGGTTACTTGCCAGTCAAGTATGTAATAACTTTCTCCATTCGTTGCATCCAAATTATGAGATGGTAACACCTTTTAGAGCTTTTGCAGGCTTTGATTTTCTCAGGGATTTCAGATGCTACTCCCCTCCTTGAAGAATTGCCCAGTGGGAAGAACACTTTTCCAACCACAGGAACCTAATTTAAAAAGCTCTAACTGAGCTCTGACTAATTTCTGATAATTTCCTTCAGTCCTTCCCAAAGTTGTTCCTATAAAGATCCTTGTTCCTTGTTAACAGTAATAGGAAGAACAGTCAAATAACGCAAACCACCACATGCCAAGCTTTTAAGAAATACAATATATTTAACAAGAGCTTTCCCCCATTGCACTAATTCAGATTTCCAAAGATGTCTTAATTTTTTTCCCCATTTTTAGATGAGAAAATGGTAAAACAAAGGAGGGTATCTAAGCAAATATTTCTGAACATTCCACAGCTGGCAGGTCAACAATGAAAAAGATCTGTAATGGTACAGTGGTTAAGAGTGCAGGACTGCAGGCTACTTCTGCTGCCTGCTGGCTGCCTGTAGTTTGGCAGTTTGATTCTCTTCACCTTAAGGTTGACTCGGCCTTCCATTTTTCTGAGGTTGATAAAATGAGGACCCAGATTGTTGGGGACAATATGCTGACTCGGTAAACCACTTAGGGAAGGCTGTAAAGCACTGTGAAGTGGTATATAAGTCTAAGTGCTATTGCTATCCTGCTGAGTTTGGTTGTACACTCAGTAAGATCCAAGGAGGACTTTAAAATTGAATACTGGCATTTTGAACTGAATTCAGATAGTTTAAAAACCATTTTCAGGTTGGAATATGATTCTAAACACTACCAGAATCATTCTGGGAGAACATTAGATGTATAGGAAACACTTTGTTGCTATTGATGATTGTCAGGATTTTTGTCACCCAGGCTTCATAGGCCTAGTGAGAATTTCATCCTGCTTCTCTTAATAATACTGTAACTGTTTCCTCTATTTTGAAGCATTTGAAGATTCCTTTTCTATTTCTTTTCTGTATAGACTCACAGATTTTATATCAGCCATTTAGCTTTGGTAACAATGCTGAATCCAATAGTTTTTCCTCAAAAGAGAAACAGATTCTTTATCTTTAAAAGCTCAACATATGGTTAAATATTACTCAGGTGGCAGATAAATTACTCACTGACTTTACTATAATTATATTATATTATTATATCTTATACCAATGTAAGAGAGCTAATATTGTACTGGAAGAACATATGTTGTGGTCTGAATTTGCCTTCCCAATTCATGCAATAATACTAATTAATAATGAATCTTAGATCATAAAAACAGATCCTTACTAAAAGTAAATTTTAATTTCAAAAGTAATTTTTTTAAAAAAATCCAACTTTCCCAGCTAATCATATGTATGAATTTTTGGATGAATCCTAATCTTTTTGCCTGGATATTCAATTAACACTTGATTTCATTGTTAACATTATATTTAAGGAAATGTTAAGTTATTATATGCATCAAGTGCTCTTTCCTAATGGGAAAAAAATTTATACTAATTCATGGTAACATTGCCAGTTATGTCTAGAGTATGAAATGTGCAGTTCTAATCAGGGGTGGGATTCAAATTTTTTAACAATTGGTTTTGTGGGTGTGGCTTAGTTGGTGGTCATGGCTTGGTGGTCATGTTATTGGCTGGGCATGGCCAACTCAATATCACTCACATCGAGGCATGCATCTCCTCGCCTGGCCTCTCATGACTGTGGGGATGCTGCAATAGTTGTAAGTGTGAAAAATGGTCATAAATCACATTTTTCAGTGCCATTGTAACTTTGAATGGTAAATCCACACAAGCAAAGTACCAGCAAAGGAGAAAAAAAAACCCTCCAAAGAAGTTCCAGAGACAGAAAGTCTAGTCCTGCCAAGAATGTAATAAGGGTTAATGGAGAGGTAGTTTCTGTAAGCAACACCAGAATGTTTCCTTCCTGCCTTCTTACAGGATTAGGCCAGTAATTTCTTCTAACAACCGGTTCTCCGAACTGCTTAGAATGTTAACAACCGGTTCTAGCGAATAGATGCGAACTGGTAGAATCCCACCGCTGGTTCTAATATTGTAATTAGCCTCAGTTACATGAATTCTGTTCCTTGGTCTTTCTGAAAACTGTGCTCATCATTTCTTTCTTGATTAGCAGTACTAAGCAATGCTGCACTATTGTGCTATTTATATATTTGGCAGGTATAAATTTACAAAGGCTGTTCATTGAATTCATTCTTCATTAAAATAAATGATTTACTTTAAGTAGAATAGTAAGACAAGCAGTATGTACTATTTTAATAGTAGATTTATTTAAAAATTACAATTAAAAAGATTAATTTATACAAACTAAAAAAAGAAAAACTAGAAAGTGCAGAAAAGAGAAAATTATGGAAGAAAGAAAACATAAGAATATAGTAAAGAAAAATAAAAGAAATCTATAAAGAAATGACTTCATCACAATATATATATATAAACAACTGATTGCCTTCTCTTAAAATATAACAAATGAATATATCTCATCTGTTATCTATAAATAAATCCTTAAAACCTCATTATCCTGATCAACAAAAATACATTAAGTGTTACCAGACATAACAATATGTCTGTTTTAATCTTGCTCACATAAACCAGCTTTATATACCTTCCTTTTACTTTTAACAATCTTCTTCCATATCCAGGTCAAACTTTAAACAACCAGAATGATCTTGATAATCAAATTATATCCCAGAACTTAAATTCTTTTTACTTTTTCTTTCCTTTCTCACAAAAGTCTTGACAAATCTCTTTTGAAAATTCAATCTAGGAAAGTTCTTAAGGTCATTCTTTTGCTTTGTTATTTGCATATCCCTTTTAATAATTAAGGTAGCAGCTTGTTTCAAATGTATGTCCAGTGTAGCATATTTTAGAAATCATTCTTGTAGCCAGTCATTTTTAAATCTACTTTCACATTTAGTGTTAGACTTGTCCAATAAAATTTGTTCCTCTTCCCTAACATGGCTAAAATGGCTACTCCCATGAGTAGCAAATATATGAAATACTTGTGGGTGATCTCCTTGTCTGGAGGGAATTACAAAGAGCCAATCTGTTAGTCAGTTCTTCATTCTGCCATAGTCATTGGTTCTGCTTCAGTCTGTCATTTCAGTTCCAGAAGTGTGAACAGTTGTGTATTGTGAATGCTAGATCATTGCACCACACAGTGTACCTTGCAATCTATACCAAACAAAGAATGATTACTATCTCTTTGTTCTGTTTTGTCCTACATTATAGCTTCTGATTTATATAGTTTGCTAATAAGTCAGTTAAGGCATCAGTTATGATGATGGCTATAGAAAAGATTTCAGATACATTCATCAGCATTAATGTTGTAGTGCTGCTGAAGATTCAGAGCACATTAATTAGATATATCCTAGAGCTATTTTAAATTTTATTAGACTATTGAATAATTAATGAATAATTCTGTATATTTAGACAGTGTCTGTAATAGGGTGTACTATCTTCAAAATGATAAATGTTAATTTCTACTGAGGTTTATCTAAAGTCAAAATATCTAATTCATCTAAAGAATAAATTAACAACTTCATTGCCATCAAGGATCACTGTGAAATTCTATTCTGAAACTTACCTCAGTTGTTTGATTATGTGAACAGCAGCACTGATGGAGAAAGGAAGTCAGTGATCAAAACTTACAGGATGGTGAACATGATGGCACAAGCCTGCCGCTTTTGTGTGAGCATGTTAAGATGTGACAGAGTCACAAAACTAAAAGAATCATGTAGGCAATCAAGCTCAAACTTCTCAAACCCTGTCATGTGCCACCAGTTTTTAGCAATGCTAATTACATCTTTCTGAGCCTTAATTCCACTCTCTAATATCCTACCCAAATCATTATCAACAGCATTAAAGAAATCTCCTTATCTTCCTAGGAAATAAGTCAAGGAAGGCTCCCCCCCCAATTTATATTAATCATACAAATAGATAAAAAAATCTTGTTTCCAATTATTTTCTGACGATAAACTTAAAACCTGGGGGGGGGGGGTAAGTTTATGACGCACACTGTTTTCCCAGCCAGTTTAAATTAAGCTACATAGTGCTTTTTACCTATTTATATTTTATTTTATTTTATCAGATTCTATAGCTGCCTTCCCAACAGATGACTTTGGGTGGCTTATAATTCTAAAACTAGACAGTTCTGAAACTTTAGCTCAGACTGATTAATCTCATATCTCACAAGATTTTCTCTAACTCTCAGGGTGACTGAAATGTACAATAACCATGAGATTTCTCTCTTTGCCATTTTAGGAAAGATTCCTGATATCCATCTTCTTTAGTTTGATGGTGATTCCAAAGATGGAATACCTTGTGCTATTCATGGGTAAGGAGATCCATCTTAAAAACATAACAAGTTATTTTAAATCAGGGATATAGAATTTTGGCATTGAGAACCTTTGAACTGCATCATTCACTATAAAAAATGAATGGTACAAGGCAAAAAACAAAAAGTAGGCAGAGCCAGGACAATAATAACTGAAACTAATTTAAGTATAAATAAATTCAAATGTAATGAATTGAAACAGGAATTCTGGTAGCTTACTATGTCAGATTAACATTCATAATTTGCCAGGACATGTTCAGTGTCATTGGTAGTTACATTTTGTTCTACAACCACAGATTTTGCATTCTTGATCAAGAGACTCAGGCACCAAATTACTCAAAATTTGGACTTTAGCTTGATTGCTTTGACCTGACCCTAAAATAAGCTTGCTTCTTGTGAGATAATGTATCTTCAAATGGGTTCTGCTTGCAGCTGTCTTGAAGTACTGTTCTGAAGAGCTGTCTTCAAAAGCAGCCCAAATTTAGTGTCTTGCAGTGATTTAAACTGAAGGTTAGCAGAGCATGAGGCATAGCTATTCTTAAAAATATCACAGCTGGTACGCTAACTTCAGTTGGTAAAAGGAGGTGTTTTGTTTATTGGTAAGTTTTGTTTTAAATGCAGATGTCACATGGGCATTCAGAGGAAGAACTAGATATAAATGCATTCTGAAGCTATAAACTGCATCTAAATAAGATACACACACACTCACACACATTCTCACAGTTTGAATATGTAGGTTCTTTTAAATTAATTGTGTATTCTTTTCCATGATATAAATCTTTCTCCAGTCTTGTGGCCAATATGACAATATGGCAAGGTTCATGGAACACTGTTACTTACCCACCAAAGTAATATTTCTTTACTTACATTTGCATGAGCAGCTAAATCTTTTGATTTTGCTAGTTTGTCAAGAGCTGGGACAACATCACTTGGCACTCAGATCTTGAACACAGGCTGACAGCTTTCCAGCTGACAAGCTCGCATCTTTAACCATTGAGCCATTTACTGTCCCATTTACTGGCATATTTTAGAGCATTTACTTGAGGGTGATTTGGTAACCTTTTTGTGTGCTGTTTCCAAGCATCTTCATGTACGTTGCACCCACATTTAAAAACAACAACAACTCAAAATATTCTCAATGATGCTGGAAGTCACAGATGGCTGTTATAGAAAAACAAAAAAGCATGTGTGTAACAATTAGCTCTGTTCATGCGAAATTATTCATGAGCAAATGAACGTTTTGTTCAATAATTTGTGCTGCATAAGTTCCATATTCATAAGGCTTTGTTGTCCATAGTGGGGGAAGAAAAAAGAAGAGAAAACTATAAGGATGCATTTATAGTCATGACCAACCAAAGAGTACCTTTGTATTTTAATTAGTGATAAAATAAAATGTAAGCAATTTGATGAATAGTGTCAATTATCAATAAACATCAACCTATATAGTATCTGGCTAAGAATGGCCTCTATTTCTTGAAATGCAGATGGTAAAACCATTATCACTTTAAAACCAGTCTCTTATCAGTAGGTATATTTCTGTTACTCGCTGTTTGTAGTTTGTTGCTGATTAGGATAGTCAGGCTTCTAAGAACTCACATCCAGAAAATAGTTTCATTTCTATTGTTCAGCATAGGCAGTTGTAAAATACTTAAAAGGAAGAACTGAGAGCCTTTTCCAGATGGGCTCACTTTTATCAGAGTGATAAAGCCAGTTTGTTTCTTGAACAGAAAAGATCAAACACAGGCCATGGACTGCAGGCAGCTCTTCAGTACCACATCATGTCTCCCTTATCCATCTTTGGAATGTGCAGAGCCACATTCGTAGGGTTATTTTTTTCTGAGACTTTTAAGGACGTTTAAGGACTAAGTGGTGGTCCTAAACTTGGTTAAAGTGTACATTATTTTATTTTATTATTTTTCTGATAGTTACAGGAGCCCATAACTGGAAATGAGCAAAATGTATAGTGATGCTTAAAAATTTATCAACCCTCCTGAATTTTCACATATTTGCATAAATATGATGTGTTCTCCATTCAAGTCCTAAAACTAAATAAGGAGAAAGCATATGTTATACTTGTGCATTTTGTATCCATATGATCTTCTTGGTGAAGATACAGGAGTGGTTTACCATTGCCTTCCCATGCACAGTATTAATTGATGCCTTTGCTATTGCTACTACAGTGATTATGCGCAAGCATCTACCAATATTACTGCTGTTCAGTGTATGCTTGCTTTAGCAGCACAGCTGGCATAACTTTCACATTTAGGGTGATCTGCAGGGAATATCTACTCTTGACATACCCTCCCAATAATCCCAATGTTCTTTGCTCCTCTCTCCCAGGAGCACCCACCAACAATACCACCACCACAATGAGGGAACATGGCAGCAGGGAAGGAGATTGGGAGAGTTGTATACCTACTACATACAGGTGAAACTTGAAAAATTAGAATATCATGCAAAAGTTCATTTATTTCAGTAATGCAACTTAAAAGGTGAGCCTAATATATGAGATAGACTCATTACATGCAAAGCAAGATAGTTCAAGCTGTGATTTGTCATAATTGTGATGATTATGGCTTACAGCTCATGAAAACCCCAAATCCACAATCTCAGAAAATTAGAATATTACATGCAATCAATAAAACAAGGATTGTACATAGAACAATATCTGACTCTGAAAAGTATAAGCATGCATATGTACTCAATACATATTGGTTTGGGCCCCTTTTGCAGCAATTACTGCTTCAATGCAGCATGGCATGGAAGCTAACAGCCTGTGGCAATGCTGAGGTGTTATGCAAGACCAGGATGCTTCAATAGTGGCCTTCAGCTCTTCTGCATTGTTCAGTCTCTTGTCTCTCATCTTTCTCTTGGCAATGCCCCATAGATTCTCTATGGGGTTCAGGTCAGGCGAATTTGCTGGCCAATCAAGCATAGTAATCCCACAGTCATTGAAACAGGTTTTGGTGCTTTTGGCAATGCGGGCAGGTGCCAAATTCCTCTGGAAAATGAAGTCAGCATCCCCATAAAGCTCGTCTGCAGAAGGAAGCATGAAGTGCTCCAAAATCTCCTGGTAGATGGCAGCGTTGACCCTGGACCTAATGAAGCACAGTGGACCAACACCAGCAGATGACATGGCTTCCCAAATCAACAGAGACTGTGGAAACTTCACACTGGACTTCAAGCATCTTGAGTGTGTGCCTCTCCATTCTTCCTCCACTCTGGGTCCTTGGTTTCCAAATGAGATGCAAAAGTTGATCTCGTCAGAAAAGAGGACTTTGGACCACTGATCAACAGACCACGACTGTTTTTCTTTAGCCCAGGTAAGACGCTTCTGATGTTGTTGGTTGTTCAGGAGCAGCTTGACAAGAGGAATATGACATGTCCAGGATCTGTCTGTGTGTGGTGGCTCTTGATGCACTGACTCCAGCCTCAGTCTACTCCTTGTGAAAGTCCCCAACACTTTTGAATGGCCTTTTCCTGACAATCTCTCCAGGCTGCGGTCATCCCTGCTTGTGCACCTTTTTCTTCCACACTTTTCCCTTCCACATAATTTTCTATTAATGTGCTTTGATATAGTACTTTGGGAACATCTAACTTCTTTTGCAATTACCTTTTGAAGCTTTCCCTCCTTATGGAGGGTGTCAATGATGGTTTTCTGCACAACAGTCAGGTCAGCAGTCTTTCCCATGATTGTGCTTCCTACTGAACCAGACTGAGAGACCATTTAAAGGCTCAGGAACCCTTTGCAAGTGTTATGGCTTCATTAGCTGATTAGAGTCTCACATATTAGGTTCACCTTTTAGGTTGCATTACTGAAATAAATGAACTTTTGCATGATATTCTAATTTTTTGAGTTTCACATGTATTTTAAAATAATTTATTTAGCATTTAAGCTATTTCAGATAAACATTTCTTTTCTTGTCATCAAGATCAAGAGTAATGGGTGGTTTTGAGAGAGTGAAAGATACCCATCACTGTAATTATTCTTCTGTCTTTTATAGGTGATCTTAGTCTAGACCTTAGCCAACAGGCTATGCTTCGCCTAGAACAGTGATGGCTAACCGTTTTGTCTTCGCGTGCAAAAGTGCGCGTGTACTTGCATGAGAGAACACACACATGCCTGCACCCATAACGCAATGCATGCCTGACCTCCCGCACTTCCCCCGCCCCACTTTGCATGCACACGTGTCTCCCACATGTGCCCCATTCCCCCATGCATGCATGGCAGATATCCAAAAATCAGCTGGCTGGCAGGAGCTGTGTGCGCATGCGCAGTGGAACTGAGCTGGGATGATGGCTTCCATGCCTGCAGAGATGACTCTGCATGCCACTTTTGGCATGCGTGCCATAGGTTCATCATCACGGACCTAGAAGAAGAAATTCGATTTAGAAGGAACTAATAAGTTGAAAAAATTAAAAGCCATATTACAGCAAGGGCATAGCTCTTTTCTGCTTCAACAATAGGATAGTTGGACTTTATATAGCAGTGGTCTTGCTCTTCCAGTAAAACAAGTTATACTGCTGTAGGACAGACAACTTTCCAGGAACAAGTAGAACTGGAACAGAATTTTTATTGATGTGTTGTCTCAAGTTACTTACATACCACCTCAATTCCAACACTATGAATGGTTTACAATATGCCATTAAAACCAGCAGAACTACCAACGCAGGAGGAAGTTATTAAGCAAACAATGGAATGTGCTGAAATGAGTAGATTGAAATTTGAAATCAGAGAACAAGAAGATAAACAATTTTATAAGATTTGGGATTTATTTTATCAATGGTTATACAATAAAATATGGTAATGAAATATGTAGAATTTTAGAATATAAAGAATGTATAAAGATGTATTATCATAATATTACTATGGGATATATTCGGGATGATAATATGAATTGTTATAAAATAAATCAATTAAAATATCGATTATTTTCCATAACATGAACAAATAATAATATAGTCAAATGATTGTTAATAATGATATTAATGTATGTAGGAATATTTGACAGATAATACAAGAACATATACAAGTAATTGTAAGTGATGACTATGAAGTGGATGCACAAAACAATTTGCAAACCAACCGACACACTGTATGTACGTAAGTGGAAGACGGCTTGATATTTTTATGTTGTGTTTGTGTATGTTTGTCTAAAAATAATAAAATTTGGGGAAAAAAAATCCCAGCAGAACAACATAAGACAATTTCTATCAACAATGACAAGCCAGGTTATCATCATTCTTCAAAAACATACTTTAAATAAAATGGTTTAGTTGCACTTGTGGAAGGCTAATAATGAACAAAATGGATAAGCCTCTGGGGACATGTTTACAGCATCAGGGCAACCATCACACTAGTGGAACCAATAAATGCAGTCATTAGAGTTTGAAGAAACATTCCATATGTAATAAATAATAAATATAAATATGAATCAGGGCTATTTGCTTACATTGTAATGCATCTTTTTAAAGAACAATTCAGGAAAACAAGTTTAATACCAAACAGCCTAATAATAAACAGGATAAATATTCAACTTAATATCTCCCATCTGTTCAGAAGGCTGTCTTAGGTTTCTAAAGTATTTTTGTTCCTGGTATCCCCTCAGCAACTTCCTCTCTTCTATTTTAAGGGATAGTTAATACTCAAATAAAATTCTGGGTATCTGTTCAATTTAGCTCATCTTTATTTTTGGACTGTAAGGATATCTAGTGAGTATAGGTCCTTGTCTTCCTACCTTTCATAGATTATCAAATAAACTCCACGTTGAAGTCAAGTAATCTCTCTTACTGGCAGTATTTTGGAAATTTAACTCTTGTACTGTATGTTTAGTTATAGAGATTCCAATTCAAAAAGATAATGACCTCTCTTGACAGTGTCCATACATTTGGCTAAGAAGGTCATCTTGAAATTCTGAATGCTGATAGCCAGAAATATAATATTCTAGTATAGAAGTACTTGACTCCCTCTACTTGCAACTGAGGTGGATAAACCATGTGACGTACTTGGAAATTAACTCATGTGAGGCATTTATTACTAATCTCCATTGGCAAGGAAAGAGTGATGCAAGTGGTAATCCATAAAGAGGGAAACTGCAATATTTGCTACTTGTTAAGTTACAAAGCTAGAAATAGATTTATATCTCTGTTTTAATATAGCCTCTCCACTGCTGATGGGGACACTGGCTGCACTGAGGTGCTGAAGAACGTGGGAGGTTTAATAACTTTTGTCAAGCATTCTCTTAGCTCTGTGGAGTTTGTCGCCAGTTAAATTTTTATAAATAACTATTTAGATCAGGTTTCCTGTCAGGATTATGGCATCCTTCCTTCAGGAAACTCAAATTGTAGCTATTGATGTTCCAGGACTTTTCTGAATGACTCAAAGTTATGTGATTCTTATTTAATTGCAGATAATTACAGTTTAAAATTAGTAAAACAACAACAATAATAAAATAAGATAAAAGAAAATGAGAGAGGGTTTTACTTCCTCTGGACAGATTTATCTAGAAAGTAATATTTTGGCTTTCTTATATATTAACAATATGTATAATATTTTCTGTGTAATTGTTATTATTTCTTTTGTTATTGTAATTTTTATAACACAGGGTTGAATTGGCTCATCACAAATTGAATAAATTGCTTCACATATTTTATTCATAACTAGAAGCTAGGAACCAACACTTTTTTTCAAGCAGCATGTTCAGACTGGTTTTGTTTCCAGATACTGAGTCTGAAAATGAAAGTTAGAAAGGGAATAGGAAAAAAGAATTTGCAAATAATAAGTAGGGTTCAGATTATGCTTGTTTTTGTTTTAATTAAAGTTTTTTCATTAGTAAATAATACTTCATATCATTGTAGAAATATTTTTCTCCAGAGCTTTACAAAGCAGATGTAAGTCTAACTTTGAGATGAAGTTTCATCAAGTAATCAAGTTAGGTCACTTAACTTTATCAGTCTATTAGACTTTTTTTTTAATCCTTCTTTCCCCGATAAATGAAGCTGGAAGAGTTCCAAACCTAAGAATGAAATCGAAGATCATTTCAGAAGATGTGAGTTTGCTTCCTTCATCTGGGCAGCTGTGTGCATATATTTTATCCTTTTATTTGTTTCATTAAAAATATGTGATAACCTCTATTTCAAGACAAAAGGATCTTACTAAAAAGGTTATATGAATGCTTTGAAATATCAACAGGAATAATAAATCAAAATGCATGCAACTCCAAATCATCTAATAACAGCATAAATGTTAAAAACATTTGCACACAAAGTTTTTCAAGATCTACCCAAGATATATGCAGATGATGCCACACATATTTCTGCAGAAACAGAAAGTCCCAAAGAAGAGAGATCAATAACAAAGTCTTATATATTTGCAACATGATGGGCTTGATCTGATGTAGGTTAACAACAAAGATTCTAAATCTATTCTATTCATGTTTCTTGTACTACAATCTACTTTAAAACTTCATAAATGAATAAATATTTGTTTACTTACATATAGGGAATATAACTGATACTGTATTATTCCCACAAGAATCTTGGTAGTTGCAGTCTGTATCTGCTGTTGAATCTTATTATAGTGCCCTAATTGAGATATGATTAAGGCTTATATAGTGTTCAGATGGGGCTGTAGCTGGTGTATGAGCCTAAAAAGTTGTCGTAGCTATTAAAATTACATCTGCTCCCTTTGCTTCTCATATCTGTTGCTTCAATAGTTTATTGATTCATTGAGATTGTTTTATATAAGATACATCCAGGGGTGGGATTCAAATTTTTAACAACTGGTTCTGTGGGCATGGCTTAGTTGGTGGGTGTGGCTTGGTGGTCATGTTATTGGCTGGCCATGGCCAACTCAATATCACTCATATTGAGGCACACATCTCCTCACCTGGCCTCTCATGACTGTGGGGATGCTGCAACAGTTGTAAGTGTGAAAAATTGTCATAAGTCACTTTTTCAGTGCCATTGTAACTTTGAATGGTCACTCCACACAAGCAAAGTACCAGCAAAGGTGGGGAAAAAAACTGCAGGAAAGTTCCTGAAACAAGAAGTCTAGTCCTGCCAAGAATGTAATAAAGGTTAACGGAGAGGCAGTTTCTGTAAGCAACACCAGAATGTTTCCTTCCAACCTTCCTTACAGGATTAGGCCAGTAATTTCTTCTAACAACCGGTTCTCCGGACTGCTTAGAATGTTAACAACCAGTTCTAGCGAATAGGTGTGAAATGGTAGAATCTCACCCCTGGATACATCCCAGCTTGCTAACAAAACATATCAAAGCAATACATGACAGAAAAATAAAAAAGAATATAACATCTGTGCTACCAGGGAATTTAAAAAAAACATTTTCACTGGTTACCTAGTGCTATGAAAAAGACAATCTCTTGCTTAATCTATGTTCAATTTTATGAAAAATTCAAGCATACAATTAAATATAGTTAATTCTTATTTCAGACAGATAATCAGAGCTGGAAGGGACCTTGTGGGTCGTCTAGTCCAACCCCCTGCACAAGCGGGAGATCCTACACCATTTCTGACAAATGGCAGACCAATCTCTTCTTAAAAGTCTCAAGTGATGATGCTCCCACAACTTCTGAGGGCAAGCTGTTCCATTGGTTGATTGTTCTCAGTGTCAGAAAGTTTCTCCTTATTTCCAGGTTAAATCTCTCCTTGTTCAGTTTCCATCCATTATTCCTTGTCTGGCCTATAGGTGCTTTAGAAAATAGCTTGACCCCTTCGTCTCTGTGGTAGCCCCTCAAATATTGGAAGACTGCTATCATGTCTCCCCTGGTCCTTTTCTTCACTAGACTAGCCATGCCCAGTTCTTCATGTGTTTTAGTCTCCAGTCCCCTAATCATCCTAGTTGCTTTTCTCTATACTTTTTCTAGAGTCTCAACATCTTTTTTATAATGTGATGAACAAAACTGGATGCAGTACTCTAGATATGGTCTTACCAAGGCTTTATAGAGTAGTCTTCCTTCCTTCCTTCCTTCCTTCCTTCCTTCCTTCCTTCCTTCCTTCCTCCCTCCCTCCCTCCCTCCCTCCCTCCCTCCCCCTCTCTCTTTGTGTTTACAAATTTATCTTCCTGTTTAAAATCTGTAGTCCCAATAGACTTTGAGAAAGATCTCATTTGATCTCAATAGTATCCCTCTGTTAATGCAACTTAGGATTGCATTAGCTTTTTTGCTGCCGCTGCACACTGCTGGCTCATATTTAGCTGGTTGTCCACTAAAACTCCAAGATCCCTCTCACAGTTACTGCTATTAAGCCTGGTTTCACCCAGTCTACATGTGTACTTTTGGTTTTTCTTGCCTAAGTGTACGACTTTATTTTTCTCTACATTGAATTTCATTTTGTTAGATACGGCCCAGTGTTCTAGTCTGTCAAGATCCATCTTCTTGGGTGTTAGATATTTCTGCCAGTTTAGTATCATCTGCAAATTTGGTAAGTTCCTTTTCTAAGTTGTTAATGAAGATATTGAAGAGTATTGGGCCTAAGACAGACCCTTGTGGCACCCCACTGCTTACTTCCCTCCATGTAGACTTAAACCCATTAAGGACTACTCATTCCTTACAAGAATATTTCTATTCAGTATAATAATAAAGGCATGCTATCTTCTTCCAAGATACTGCATTTCAGCCACCAATGCCGCCCTGACATTTGATATTTGGTAGTATCAAGTGTCTTGAGGCCAAGCTCTAGTTTACTCTGGCTGACTTACTTTCATTCCTATTGGGTGCTCTTCATTTGAATTTTCTTATAGCTGTAATATGATTCAGATGAAAGTTGGCTTTTGTGAATATAATGGGGTACTTTTATAATATCTTGCAAAACATTTTTGTGGTAATATGTCATAATGTTCCAGTCTTTCAGGGAAGAATGGAAGAAAAAGTGAGGTGTTATCCACAGAAGATTCAAGATGAATCCAGTCAGGATTCAGTTTTGGTCATGGAACAGAACTAACATTGATTCTTTTACTGGAGAACATATGATGAGTTAGGATGCTCAGCAGCATCTGATGCCATCAACTGTGGTATCTTTCTGAATTGTCTGCCAGAAGTAGGAATAGGCAGCATTGTTTTATAGTAGTTCCACTGCTTCCTGAATGAATGGTTCCTGCCAACCAGCATGAGGGGAAAAGAAATCAAGCCTATAATGGCTTCAGTGTGGGATCCCTCAATTTTTAACATCTACATTTGGATGTTGGCATATTTGGGAGAGTTCTTATCAATATATTAATGATACTCAGCACTACATAACCATTTCAAGCCAGTTCAAAAGGTTTCTGAGTCTAACTCAATGTGCTGATTTTAATCTAATAAGTATTTTAGAGCTTAGCTTTCAGTTCCCTTTTGGAAGCAAACTTTTTCTCTGTGGATTTGTGGAACATCTTAAAATTCAGAGATAAAACATGGTCTCTTATAGAAGGCTGTTAAAATAATTTTCAATTTGGTAATCACAGGATGGATGAGTAGCCATTTTTTTTACACATTTACAAATTTTGATTTTAAAGTTGAATTTGTGAAAAGAGATTGACTTGTTATTGTAGATGTTCTATGATATTAAAGATTTTTTATTACTGTAAAGCATCTTTTAGTCTATGAATTAGGTAGCATATATACATTATAATAAATAAAATCAACCTATGTTGAAATAATTTGGGATTTGGAAAACTCAAGGAAGCGTCATTTTATCATATGGTTTCTTCAAAGCCACATAGCCAAAACATTATTTTCAACCTAGTCTGAAGACTATATGAATCAATAATTTTCATGCAAATATTAAAACTTAAAGTTAAAAGTATCAAATATGTAATGTGGATAGGCAAGTACAATGAAGTATTTCATATTCATATCTCCTTGTTAATGCAAGAAACTGATGTATGGAAAGCAACAATCTATACCCACAAGACACGCAACAAATCCATTGTTCTTTATACTGAAAAGCTATTTTGTGAAGCAGTTATGTCTTCGAAAGTAAGATAGAGAAGTTAAAATGTTCTAGTAAATTCTGTATTCCTGGGATTATAAATCTCCTTGCTTTTAATACAGTTATAAAAAACCCAAACTACTAAAATGTAAATTTAAGAGAATATACCATGAGACACAGAATGTCAGACTAGGTATAGTCTTTGCCTGATCTCTTGTTATATCATTATGTTATGCTAATATATGATATTTATAAAAAGATCTAATAGATATAAATATTTATAAAAAAGACCTAATTCATGGAGGTTAAAGGCCAGAGTATTGAATTAATTAAATCTTCTAAATATTTGGGCATCATTTTCCTTAGCTCTACCAAAAGTAGTGAGCACACACATTATATCATCAAAAATGCTCAAAAAACAATGGTCACAATTCAAGTTTTTCATTTCATCAGAGGAGCATAGCATATCCCAGTAACACTGAAGTTTTATCCCAGGATCACTAAAGCTATATTTTACTAAGGATCAAACACAATTATTTTTGGGTACTCAGTTAGGATTTTATACTTCCTTTATATCTCACGAAAGGAGTAAACCCTATTGATCCAACAATCTGGTTTCTCATTTGACTGACCTCGGAAGAATGGAAAATTGAGTCAACACTCTAACCACTGCGTCACCATGGCACTTGATGGAAAGACAGATCCATACACTTTCTAGAACATTATTTTGTATTGTTATTTTACATAATTATAAGATTGTCAGATAAGATAAAAATTAACTCATAAACCTACAAACTGGCATTTTTTTCTCTTCTGGAAAAATTAACAAAATTCTAGAGAAAACGTATCAATTACAACATGTTGCAAACAGGTTTCTATTATTTAAATTTGATTGTATTTTGCAATATCAAAAATTGTTTAAAGTTAAAACAAAGTGGGGGAAGCCTACTATTGTAAACTAGCAATAAACTGAATATACTGGAAGTGTTTGATAATGTTTTAATTGCTCTCTCCCCCCTTTCACAGCTATCCTCCATCTCCACTTTCTTTTAATGCAGAACAGCAGCAACAACCACTGTTGGCCAGCTGAACTTATATTTATTCCTCTGGCTAAATAATATATTTATTAAAATATCTCACAAATGCTTTTTCAAATGCCTTTTAGCAAAGTTGCTATCCATCCATCCATTCCATCCATCTATCTGTCCATCTAGTGAAAATATGCATGCGTGGATGTCATTTGTGTGTGTGTTTGCATGTCTATTATTTAAGAACTTCTATGAAGACTTGACAACTTTCAACGATTCTTTTTGTAGTACTCATACTTTTATTTGTTATTTGTAAATCAGTTATTTAAAGTTATAGGAAAATAATAGTATCCTTAGGGTAATATGAAGCTGACATTTTCTCTTCCAGTCCAATTCACATAGGATTGTGGGGAAAATTGGAGGATGGAACATTATGTATATTTAGAAGACAGCTATAAAATATATTATTTCTTACAGCTAGTAGTGGAGATGTTTAAGAAATCTGAATCCCACTTTATCCTAAAGCAATCTAAATAAAAACGTGTTTATCACAAAAGAAAAACTTGTATTCTATTTTTTTGTAAAATCAAAATATACTAAAAAGATTTCCTTTTGTATATGCGATGGTTCAGCAAGCAGCTCAATGTGCCATTTATTAGTACCCAAGGGACTATGGTTGTATCTATTTAACAAAATTCTCACATGTTTCACAAGTATATTCAGCTGCTAAGTGCTGAGGCTCAGCTCTGAGCTGAGGCAAAAACAGTTTTATTAAAAATGTTAGCAGAAAGGAAATGGAATCTTACATGGTTGACTGCAAAAATTGGCACCATCATGCTTAAGCTTACTTATTTCCATCAAAGTGAATGAATATCAACTAATTGCAGTGCAGGTCTGTCAGTTTAAGTGCACTGAATCTGTTTTTGATTTAGGAACTATGAAATAAAGAATATAGCATAATATTTGTAATTTGTCTCACAAAGATTATTACATTATCCCAGCTAGGGGCTCTCTCCTTATACTCATATTACAAAAAACAGCCACATAATCTTGAGTGACAAAGGGATAATTAAGCTTTTCTCTGCTGATAAGTTTTTCTTCCCTAACCTTCCCCAAATCATCTCCCTAAAATTTCAATTGAATGGCAGGTCTGGATTAAGACATGCTGAAGCTTTAAAATATGGGGGTATGAAAACCATGTCATTAAAAGAGTAGAAGAAAAGTGCAGAGAAAGCAAATTGACTTGTCTGATTAGGAAAAGAGCAATAAGTTCATTTATTAGTGACTGGAAACCCCTTATGGACTTTTTGCTGAAGAAATGAAAAAAAAATGAACTTGTGATTTATGGGTTTGATTATAAGAAAGGGTAAACCATGGAAAGAAGGAAGTTAGGATGCAGTATTAAAGAGACAGGTTAAAATATTAACTGTGGCTAAGAAGATTAGAATCTACTTCTTTTTCTTTCTTTTGCTTGTTTTCTTTTTTTAATCCCTATACTATTTTTCTTTATTTTATCTCTAAAATTTATATTTATATCTTGAAAAAATTCTTTAATAAAAATATTTTGAAAAAATAGAGAAAAAGTGTATTACAGCATTACTGAAAATGAAGACAAAAACAATCAAGAGAAAGTTGAGTGCTGGTAGCAATAGGATGAAACATACTGACAATATGAAATCTCACCAGCCTTTAAAGTATGTTGTAAGAGGCTTTGCCAAATATGGAAGAACTTTGTAAATAGGCAAATCTCTCTGATGCCATTATTTTGAGAAACCATAAATAACATTTTCTCAAAGTTCACATATGTCTTCTCGCCCAGAAAAATAGGAAATTCTCCTATTAATCAATGATATACAAACTGACTCTTTTTCATAATTGTTTCCTATTTACTGAATAGTGGGTTGTTCATTTGGTTATATTATTCAACAGTTGCCTAGATGGGGAGGTAGTATGGAAAGTAAATGTAGCATAAACTGACATGAATGTAAAAATTGAGGGATTTTTTTTACATACAAAAACTGACTTCTGAAAGCAAAAGCAGGTCATTTTACATATGGGCACAGAAGAGTTTTCTGAGGTCAGGATCTGTTTACAACATCTGGCAATATAATAATTTTTTTGCAACTTTCAACTGTGAGTTATGTTAGACAACTCCTGCTTCCATGTTAACCTTTAGTGACCGTGAGTTGGAGATGTGAGCAGGCCTGGCTTAAAATGGCATCTGTTCTGGGGATTTCTAGTTGTTGAAGCCAAGAGCGCTCCATATTAGTACCATCCTCAGGAGACTCTACATTTCAGAGGGACTTCCTACAAAGAATATGTCATGCTGGAAATCCCAGGGATTATTTTACAGCCTCTCAAATGCCAGACTCAAAGCTATTCCTACTGAGCAGTCCAACATCCTTCCTTGGCTTCCTACATGACATGCATTTTCTAAAAATGTTCTCTCTTTCTCAGTCAAGTTCTGGTTCATTACCTTCTTTCTCAGAAATAAACAACCTGATTGGCTCCCTTCTTTGCTAGGACTAATTCTTACACAGGATTCCAAATCTATGAGACAGCCCAGGCATCCTCCAACCACAGATACCTGTATAACAGGATGAGGGTGATTGTTTGCTTGTTTATTATCAACATAAATATGTGCCACCCATTCAAATGCCTTGCATGCCACAGACTTTACTATCTAAGAATCAATGTAAGGGAGATATGAAGTTTCTGCTTCTATATATGCACTGGAATTCATTGTGACTATTGCCATTCTTATTTTTCTAAAGTCATTATGTTGCAAAAATTCTGACTTAATCAATCAATCAATCCTGGTAGCCTCTTATTGGGAAACAAAAATTATTCTTTCTAATGCCAAAGTATAGATCTTAGGGAAGTGTAGATCTATCTAAAAACAAGGAAATGATATCTATATGGGCTAGGAAGCTTACACTAAATTCATAAGTATAATGTTTTGCATAAAAATAAAATAAAAATAAAGTTTTCAGAAAACCAAAATATCCTAAAAGGAAATTTTGTGTTTTCAAATTACAAAATGCTTCTGGGGAAAGCAGGGAAGCAGAGTTGCTCCTAGCCTTCTTTACCATCGAATAGTATTCTATCTGGGGCTGTATTTCACTGGTGTCTTATTGTTCCCTTACCAAGTTTTTCCCAATTCCTGTCTGTCCTTCTTTAAAGAGGTGGAATTTCTAAACCAGACAGATGAAGCTCGAGATTCAGAAGTCTGTCCAGACAGAGAGAAAACTAAAAAGGTGAAACAAATACTAGACAAAATAACTTATTAGTTCTTATTAGTACATTTGATTGGTGAATCTCCTCATTCAACTTTTCTAAGATTCTCAAATACTGTGGAGCCAATGGTTTCTTTGAAGTCCCTGCTTTACCACATTTCCAACATTTATTTATGCTTTTCCCAGTAATTTCAGCAAATTGTATGGGGGGTATAATACCACCTATGAATTACTTTTAAATCATTCTCTCTATAGTCTTTGGTGATATAGAACATTGCTCAGAATTTTTTTCAGAATGTAGTCCATTGTGTAGCTGAGATATTGATTCTTGTCCATTGTTTTTAGTGATTCAGTAAATAGTGCGCTGGGAAAATCCATAATATTGTAATAACAGTATTACGTTTTCATTTATTTTTAGTTCTTTGAATGAAATATATTGACTAATTATTTTAAATACAGAATCACACTTTGATTGACCATAGAAAAAATTCTCTTTACCTATAAAAGGTTCCATCTAAACCTTCCAAAGGGTATGTCCTACCCTTGCAAATTAGTTATCTTTTATAAAGCCTTTTCCAATCTCCCATCTTCCAGATGGATTAAAATTACAGTGCTTAGAATTTGCAGATAGGAAAGGTGGGTTTTCTTGGAATTAAAGTTTTAACATAAAGATAAAATAAAACAAACCTTCTATATATGTCTTCTATTTTCATGGATTACCATATTTACAGTACAACCATAATTTGATATTTATATAATATGACTTTAGCATCAGTGAAAAATGCTGATAGCTTGAATTCTTAAAATACAATGGTAAATTCAACATAGAAATATGAAGTTAAATTAATTATGGTAGAATAATTAATAACTGGATGCTTTCCCTGGAATCTAGTGCCATAAGACTTTAGGGAAACAGGTGAGGCAGGATTTGAAACTAGGATGAGATTGTTAGGATATTGAATTTAGTAACTGGAACAGTAAGGTGTACAATAGACCAGGACACATAGTTGTGGGTGATTAGATCAGGTTACCATCCTAGAATGGGATAGAAATAAGAAACAAATAGTTAACATTGGTATAACATTTTAAGAGATATGATTATGTCAGAAAATATAGAAGCTAGGAGATAATTTAAATAGGTTGAGAGGAAAACTGAATTCAAGAAGTTAATTTAGACAAGAAATATCCTAGAGCAACAAAAATATTACATTGTAGAGAAATACATACTGACTTCCAGTATTGGCTCATTTACATTTATAAGCTACCTCTTCATGCAATGGTTACCAAGCAAACATGGGCATATATGAACAATATTTTAGAAATCAATGGACTCTGAGAATAATTTTGCTCACGATTGCAGTTTTGAGAATAACCTGAAATATTGCTAGAGTAATTTACAAGAACAGATGTAACTTTTCTGGTTTCTTCTAGTTGCCTTTGAAAAGGAGGATTATTATGTGCAATGCTAGATTGCTTTGCATTGCAGGATAGTATGGTCCCAGTCTTCCCCTCCTGTCAATTGATTGATA
Organism: Bungarus multicinctus; assembly: GCA_023653725.1. Taxonomy (NCBI): domain Eukaryota; kingdom Metazoa; phylum Chordata; class Lepidosauria; order Squamata; family Elapidae; genus Bungarus; species Bungarus multicinctus. The sequence goes on from CM042848.1 coordinate 45,221,716, forward strand.
GATTGTACACACATTAGTTGGTGAACAGGGTTTACTGTCTTGAATAAGGCACTCCAATTATGGCTTCTGTAAACACAGAAACAGAAATAGCTATTACTCTTCTGCCTTTTCTCTGGTTATGTGCCATGGGGAGAAAGGTGTGAATTGTTTCTCATCTCTGTTGGCAAAGCTGCTTAAGTCTATTGGAATTTCTACATTACTTTCCCTGGGATAACACCTAGATTGAACCCTGGGTGTTTGATCTTAACTGTCACAAGAGATTACAATTTTACATTAACATAAATCTATCAGGCTAAATGAAATTGCTTTGGGTTCAGCCAAATGTAAGTAATCGAGGGGATCAGAGCTTGGCATGTTTGCATAGAGCTTTTAGATGGGGAAGTTCCCTCTCCCCTCTTTTCCATTTAATACAGTAAGCAATGCTTAATGTATTGCTTTCTTTTAGTATTTAAAATATTATCTCCTGATACAGTGAGTAGATTAAAATGGCTGAGTTCCAAAGAATATCTCAAAACATCACATTTTCTTTTAGGGAGGGTTCAGATAGAATGAATGAAATTCTCCCGCGCTCACTGTTGTCTCTGCTTGCCACATAGAGTAACTCTCACAGGAAACAATGGGAGTGGAAAAGAGGTGTAACAAAGGACAACACAAACAGTAGCATTCTTCATCCCCTCCAACAATCAAACAAGTTCAAAACACCACAGGGAGAAATTTGAAAGAAAGAAAATTCTCAAGGACACTGAGAGTACAGTAAGAAAACAAGCAGGATTTTCTCATAAGTAGTTAGGACAGCTTGTACTTTAAGGAACATTTAATATTTCCCAGTGCCACTTTTCCATCATAGAATAACAATGTTCATTAGTATTTGTATCTTAAACTTTTCTAGACATTTCCATTGATTTAAAAGATTATTAGCAAGCCTTGCAATGTTAAGCAAGAATCTTTATTCTTCCATTAGTGAGTTGTATGCTTAAAGGTCAAAACCTGATACTAAAATAAACTAGAAGGAAATATATGATCAAGTTGATATATATACTTATTTGGCTATATCTTCAATAGTTCCCATTTGTACACTTGATCATAGCCATATTAGGTGTGTTCATCTGTTCATCTTTACCTACTGATTCATTAAAATAATCATTCAGTTCTCCAGTATATTTTCATTTACAACTCTGATGCAGTTGCTTATTCAAAGGGTCAATCATCTTCATTTTCAGAACAAAAAGTCTCATTTCACTCTTCTTACTATATTCACTCTTCTTACTATATACTTTTCCCATGATCCCTCAAGATAAAAAATAATAATTGGATATCAGCAGGAGAGCTTGTAGCAAGCCACTATGACATCAAAATTAAATTGTGCATGCCATGGTACTTGTTTTCTAAATGATGCAATTATGAAAGCAAGTATGAATGTCATGTCATTTGTATGATGATATTACAAGATATGTGATAATTTGTGGATGCCCATTGATGCTAGATTTGTTGGAGCCAAGTCAAAACTGACTGATTTTAGAAAAAACTGATTAACATAGATATAATAAAATAAAATAAAAAGTAAAAAACCAATGACAAACAATTTCAGATCACTCACAAGTAAGTACAACAGAGATGTTTATAACTTCACCAGCAGATGAGTTCATTTTATATGTAGTGTGTGAAATATAATTTCCATTAAATTGTTTTTCTCTCAAGCAATAAAATAAAAAGCATATATTTTAGATTTAGGAAACTTGGCATATATGAAATATCTATGAAATACCATCAACTTGCATTACTTGCCACATTTTTTTGAATATCTATTTTTTGATAATATTTGTCAATCTAAAATTTCTTGCTACCATGGAGACTAGTTATTGATGGATTTCAGAAGTAAGATAATACTGTTTTAAATATTTCAACTTACATCAAAGACTCAGTGCTCTTTTAGTCAAATTTCATTGCTGAAATAAAATTTTTATCATTTGCAGGATTTTTGCCTATGTGGAACTGAAGAAGAATCTTAGATGAGAAGCAAAACATCTTCAAAGATAAACCAGAAAGTCCAGTTGCCTCTTGAAAAAGCACCTTTGGGACAACTATGACCTGGATGACTGAGAATCTCCATAGACATTCAGCTGTTCAGACAACTTATTGCTTCTTTCTTCTTTTAGCATTGTCAACTATTTTGATAAACAAACTACCTTAGAAAATCCCTAAGTCTAAATGATGCCAGTATTTATTCATAATGCAATAGTTTAAACAGTTTTGTACAAGCCTAGACTTGTACAAGTGTCACCTCTTTTGTGGGAGCTGTACTGACCGCCAATCTGTTTCTAAATACAATTCAATCTAGATGCTGTTATATCATCTTTACAGTCTTATATGGTTTGGAACCTGATCTATTACATCCATCTAGCCTACTGGGATGGGAAAGTAGAGTATGTTATGGGTCTTATCAATTTGGGATATACATCTGTGGGACTATGAAAAAGACCTTCTTTGGGGCGACCCCTTCTTTATGGAACACATTCTCCTGATCTATGGTTGACTCTTATCCTATTGAACTTCTGAAAGGACCTAAAATCATAGTTTTGTCAGATCTCTCTCTTTCTCTGTCTATTAAATTTCCATGGCACTTATTTCCCCTGTAAGGTGATTTAGTTGAGTTGCTGGTGCCAGAGGATGGGGGGATTTTTATGGTGGTTTTTTTTTTTTTTTGGTGGATTTTTAAATGTTGTAAGCTGCCTGAAAATCATCTATGTGTGAGTTGGGTGGCTATATAATTTTGTTAATTAAATAAATAAATATTATTGATGATGGCTAAAAAGGAAACATCCCCCAAAGGAACAGACTACCTTTAGTCTGACAAGCATGGTAAAATATAATTAACCTTGTAGAAAAATACATGGAAAATGTAACAAGGATATCTGATTCATTTGACCATTTTGACATTTATGGCTCACCTGATGATCATGAATCCATTGAGGTAGAATCTTTATTGTCAAGATGCTGATAGTGGGAATTGTCCTCTCTAAGAGCCCATTAAATATCTTTAGTAAGTAGCAGTAGAATTTATTAATTAGTTGCTCATCTCAGTCATTTGATTTCCCAGTTTTTTCTTTTTGCCAATACCAATGTTATTAAGGAGTATTTGCCATTTTTTGTAACCAAATATATACATTTTACCTCAATGCTTCAAGTTATTGCATGCCAGATATGCTCAAATTTCTGTATTTTAGTTGCAATGAAAATTGCTTCAGCTTTTTCCAACAGTGCTAATAAAAATCCAAATTAAACAATCACTTTACTTTTTGATGTTTCCACAATATTCCTACATTTTGTCACTGATATCCAGTTATATCTGCTTTCCCAATTTTCATGAGGTTTAAAGATGGTTTCTTTTTCTTACTTTATATATTTTTCCAGGGATCAACCCTGCTCAGGATCTTTCTGTAGGTTAGGATTATGATTACAATTACAGATAACAGATAATCAGAGTTGGAAGGGACCTTGTAGGTCATCTAGTCCAACCCCCCCACCCAAGCAGGAGACCCTACACCATTTCTGACAAATGGCAGTCCAATCTCTTCTTGAAAGTCTCAAGTGATGGCGCTCCCACAACTTCCGAGGGCAAGCTGTTCCATTGATTGATTGTTCTCACTATCAGAAAGTCTCTCCTTATCTTTACAATTTTGTAAACAACAAACTAAAAGACTCAAAGTCCATCACACCCCTGAAAGGACCTAATGGTAAAGACTGCAATGATGACACTATTAAAGCCAACCTCTTTAACACATTCTTTGGCTCAGTATTTGTAAACAGCAATGGATCATCCCCAGTATTTCCTAGTCGAACCACAGACAACTACAATGATCTAATGCATATCAATTTTACAGAAGACAATGTTGAAAAAGCACTACACAATTTAAAACCATCTCTATCTATTGGACCAGAGGGAATATGTGCCTACTTCTTAAACAAGCTATCCACTGCCATAGCCGAACCTCTAAGCATAATCTTTGAAAAATCTTTCAGGACCAGCTCCTTGCCAAAACTATGGTCACAAGCCACAGTCATCCCCATCTTCAAAAAGGGAGACCCCAGCCTAGTTGAAAATTACAGACCAATCTCTTTATGCTGCGTCACCTGTAAAGTCATGGAATCAATTATTAACCAATCCATTACCCTCCACTTAGAAATAAACAACCTACTCTCTATTAAACAATTTGGTTTTAGGAAAAAACTACTATGTAAACTGCAACTCTTACATTACAAAAACATATGGACTACACAATTCGAGCAGGGCAAAGCAGTAGATGTAATCTACATAGACTTCTGTAAAGCCTTTGATTCAGTGGTACATGACAAACTACTCCTAAAACTAAAATCTTACAGTATCTCTGGACACCTGCATAACTGTATAGAAGCATTCCTGTCAAACAGACAACAAACGGTCAAAATTGGGAGCGTCCTATCAAATTCTGTACCTGTCCCCCAAGGCAGTGTTCTAGGATCAACACTTTTCATACTCTACATAAATGACCTCTGTGATCATATCAAGAGCAACTGCGTTCTCTTTGCTGATGATGTAAAGCTATTCAACACCACAGGCAATACTGCTATCTATCAAAAAGACCTTGACTATGTATCAGAATGGTCAAACAAATGGCAACTTCAAATCTCAACAAATAAATGCTCTGTCTTATATATTGGCAGAATAAAATCAGAAAATAAAATACAAGCTGAATAGTCAAGACCTTGTTGATGATCCAAACTCTGTCAAGGATTTTGGAATACTCATCTCAAATGACCTAAGTGCTAGAGCCCACTGTAACTACATAGCCAAAAGGCATTAAGAGTTATTAACCTAATCTTACATAGCTTTTTCTCTGGTAATATTACACTAATAACTAGAGCATACAAAACATTTGCTAGACCAATACTCTAATACAGCTCATCAGTCTGGAATCCACATTACGTATCTGATATTAACACAGTTGAGAAAGTCCATAAATATTTTACAAGAAGAGTTCTTCACTCCTCTATTCGTTGCAGAATACCTTATGCCACCAGACTCGAAATTCTAGACCATGAAAATCTAGAACTACACTGAATTCGGTCTGATCTAAGTATAGTATATAAAATCATACATTGCAATGTCCTACCTGTCAATGAATACTTCAGCTTCAACCATAATAACACAAGAGTAAACAATAGATACAAACTCAAGGTTAATTGCACCAAACTGGATTGCAGGAAATACGAATTCAGCAACAGAGTGGTCAATGACTGGAATACTCTACCTGACTCTGTGGTTTCTTCCCCAAACCCCAAAAACGTTAACCTTAGATTGTCTACTATTGACCTCACCTCTTTCCTAAGAAGTCTGTAGGGGGTGTGCATAAGCGCACCAATGTGCCTTCCATCCCTGTCCTATTGTTTCTTTTATATTTTATTTTTCTTATAAATATATATATGTACTCATAACTATGTTTTACTTATACCTATTATCTTGTAAGCAACTGACAAATAATAATTATTTCCAGGTTAAATCTCTCCTTGTTCAGTTTCCATCCATTATTCCTTCTCTGGCCTACAGGCGCTCCTCCCTCCCTGTGGCAGCCCCTCAAATATTGGAAGACCACTATCATATCTCTCCTGGTCCTTCTCTTTACTAGACTAGCCAAGTCCAGTTCCTGCAACCGTTTGTTGTATGTTTTAGCCTCCAGTCCCCTAATCATTCTGGTTGCTCTTCTCTATACTTTTTCTAGAGTCTCAACATCTTTTTATAATGTGATGAACAAAACTGGATGCAGTACTCTAAGTGTGGTCTTACTAAAGCTTTATAGAGTGATATTAGTAGTTTCCTTGATCTTGATTGCATCCCTCTGTTAATACAACGTAGGATTGCTTTTTTGGCTGCTTTTTTAGCTTTTTTGGCTGCTGCTGCACACTGCTGGCTCATATTTAGCTGGTTGTCCACTCAGACTCCAAGATCCCTCTCACAGTTATTGCTATTGAGCCTGGTTTCACCCAGTCTATATGTGTACTTTTGGTTTTTCTTGCCTAAGTGTAGGACTTTACTTTTCTCTACATTGAATTCATTTTGTTAGATATGGCCCAGTGTTCTAGTCTGTCAAGATCCATCTGGATCTTGAGCCTATCTTCTTGGGTGTTAGCTATTCCTGCCAGCTTAGTATCATAACCTGAAATATATTTCACATTTCTGAACAATAGTTACACAGGAAGAAGGATGCATGTTTCCCCATATTCTCAAACCTAATCTCATTTAGCTAATATAGTAAAGAGGTAGCAGCCTGAGAAATGGCATTCCTCTGGAGAATCATAAATCATGGAAAAGAAGTCTCTTTCTCCTCCAATCTCCAAGAATAACATTATCTGAATCAGCAATTGTTTCAGGTCAGATTTACAACAAGGAAGCTCTGAACCTTTAGAACAGGGATCTCCAACCTTGGACACTTTAAGATTTGTAAACTTCAACTGCCAGAGTTCCTCAGCCAATCTTGGTCACTTTAAGACTTGAGGTCTTCAACTCCCAGAGAGTTTGGAGTCCACAAGTCTTAAAGGGGCCAAGGTTGGAGACCCCTGCTTTAGAAGTATGCTTAAGAAAGATAAAAATGAAATTTCAATTTTTTGATTTGATAATTATATCTGTTATCATTAGAGAATTCTTGGATATTTTTGTTGTTACTATGTTTACCCTATATTTGTTGATGTTTAAACATAGAGTAAGAGGATATTTCATTATATGTAGTATAGTACAAAATGTAGTGTCATTCTGATTGTTTAATTTATATACTTTTTCTATTTTTGTCTTTTTGTTTTAACTTAGAGTAAGAAGTTGCATTTTATATATTTGTATCTGTAATTAAGAAAGTCAGAAGTTACTCCTTTCAACTCCTTTTCCTGATCCCCTCCCTTTCCAATTTTTTTCCTGTTAATTTGTATTTTCTTTCTTTCTTAAACTTAGTAATGTTGTCTAAAACAAGAAACAGACAAAAAGAAGCATGTCTTCTGTGCTGAAATACTCAACATGACTTTAAAATCTTTGCATAATTCAATTGATAAAAATGGGGCTACCCAGGAATAAGCTGACTAAGAATGCTCTCCAAAGGACTATGATTGTTGACAGCTGTGGCCTGGGTGCAATTACTGGAAGCCCTTATTTAAAAGCCTTCAGTTTTCCAGGAGGCAGATCTAGAAAAAATGTTTGTAAATTACTTCCTGGCCTTGTTTCTGTTCTTGATATTCCAGCTGTTATCCTTGTGGTCATTTGATAAACTATGTGTGGAAGCAAATTGGATTTTGGCCATGTATCTTTGCCTTTTCTTTTTATGGGATGCTTATGATTTATCCCTTTTTTATTTCTGTATCTTTTTTGTGAAATTGATTTGTGGTACATTGATAGCTCTGTGGGGACTAGCTGGGCCTTCTGTGAGGATGGGCATCATTAAAGTATAATCTTCCTCATTTGGGGCTCCAAAAATGATGTAGAATTACTTTTTTTTCTGCTTATTTCATTTTTATTAGCAAACTAAAACTGACTGGAACACATTGGCATCTATAGGTCTGTAAGGGGTCTGTAAGGGGCGTGCATAAGCGCATCAATGTGCCTACCACCCATGTCTTAATGTTCCCTTTTATTTGTATCTATTTCATGTATTAATAATCATGTTTATACTTATATATATAAAATCAAATGCATGCTTGACAAATAAATAAATAAAAATAAATATTGGCCACCTATCTGTCTGTCTTATTAATATTTGTGATAAAAGTCCACTATGTAGTATTTTTACCTGAGATATTTTTAACTCATACTTTGAAATGAACTTGGATCTTTGTCATAATCACCCTTGTCAAATATCTGTCTAGCAGACCTATATTGTATTCATTTAAACAATTTATATGGTCATTCATTTCACTAATGCAACTCTTGGTAATTTAAGCAACAACCCAAGACAACTGGCAATGAACTGTCTGCAATAGTTCCAGCTTACTTTGTTTATTGCATTAGTTATCAAGGTCAGGGGTGTCAAACTCATGGCCCATGGGCCAGATGTGTTATGCACTGGCCATGTCCACCCTTGGTTTAACTAAGGTGGAAAAAGTTGTGATATGACGACAATGTGGCACAAGTTTGACATCTCTGATGTAGGTTGTACATTATCAATCGATGGCTTCATGGCTGCCTATAGTATATTAACTCTTTTTCTAATTGTGTTAGCTCCTAAATTCTTCCTCAACTTCTAATCACTATAACTGAAGGTTAGTGATACCTTTTCCTTGAGGAACAATCACATGAAATCACCAGTAAAAGCCTTAAAATAGATATAATATAAGTTAAATGGAAAACTTCACAACAACCCCAAAATTCAGGGAAATAGAGGCCCAACTCATGTAGTGATATGGCTGGCCAGTTTTGATTCACTGCCTTGTATCTTTCAGCTCTTTAATTATCAAACATTTTAGATGCTGTGCCTGAATCATCAAAGCTTTGATATAGGCATATTATTAATCTAAGATTTGAAAATGATATATGCATGCCAATTATCACATTATTTGCCTTATACAGGTATAAGAAACCATATCACCTATTACAATAGTTTCAAGATGTAATAGTTGATTATTGTTGCTTGAATTAGTGTCCACCCTGAAGTTCTCTGTCTTTAATGTGAGCCTGCAATTTGCAATTAATGTTGCATTCTGCCAGTAATAAAGAATTCAGAACTATGATGTAAACAATCATTTTCTCCTCATTCAAAATAAAAAAGGGAGTATCTTTTAGGTTGTATTTGTTGCACTGAGTATTGCGTGCTTCAATCTGTGGACAGGGAACAGAGATAAACAACAGGTGCATACAAGATATCTATACCAAATTCAAGGTCAGAGTGAGTAAAGTAATCCTTTTTAAAAAAAATAGTAATAAAATGCTCCATCAAAAGATTGGATTAAACGACTAATCTGTGATGGATTAACTATGCACAGCAGTAAAGTGGGGTGAGGGGGAGAAAGAAGGCTTTGTTCCTTGCACTAGACTACATATTTATAAAATCTTTCAGACTTTCCTTATATTTTCTTCCTAACAATGTGACCTTGACCTAACAGCTTGGACTGGTGCCCTTCTGATTTATCTTCGTGGATTATCTGACTTTTTGCTATTCACTCAGTTTGACTGTGATGGGTCACCTTTTCTATCTTACACCCCCAGCATTTCTTGGGTTTGCTTGAGCTGCATGCACACCAGCAACTATCACTGGAGCTTAAAGGACCATGGTACTATCGGTATATTCTGTCACTGAGCTACCATCCAGATGTCCATCCTTCCCCATCCTTTATCCAGAAAACAACTTGTTCTATTAAAGCTGTATGCATGATAAGGCAGATTTAGTAAAAAAAAAAAAAAACAGGAAACAAAAACCCTTTTTTTTTTAAAAAAAGAAAATAATTAGCAACTCCATCTGGATATTCTGAGCAGGAGATAAATAGTGGGGCAGATAATATTTAATTCTCCCTCTCCCTTATTCCGCCCCCCCCCCCATTGTTAGTAACTGTGTGATGGAAAATAACATACAGGCAGCTAAATTGTTATTGTTATTGATGATGGCAAATGTATTTGCTTGTTCTTTTCAGTTATACATACACACCCATCAGTTTAGAGTAAACAATGTTATGCCAAATACAGAAAATGAATAAGAAATAATAAGCCAAAGAAATTAGTGCAAGAAGTAAGAAAAAGAAATATAGCTACACTGAACAATCAAGGGTTGTTGTATACCTTGCCTTACTGCTCAGTGCTGAAAACTTTCTCTAAGCATTTCATTTATTCTTACCCTTGCTTTACTTCATTAATATACCACTTTCCTGCATTCAATAATTAATCTTACTGCCATATTCATTCAAACTATTCCATAATTCAAGCCCATTCACTTTATTAGAAGCTTTTCTAAACTAACAAATATGTAATACATGCACATTCTCTGATTCATACCTTCCTCAAAGATCTGCTGAATTTATTTTTAACTTTTCTATAGAATTAATGATAGATGGTAAGATGCTGATTAAATGGAATAGGAAGAAAATGTCTAACAATTTCACCCCAGATTGACTAATTTGATTTTCAAAACAACATTAATAGGATTGATAAACAGTAAAAAAAAAAACAGCTTTAGCAAGAATTGCTTTTTGTTTAGATTGGCATATTAAATCAAATTTACTTGAGTTGGTGACTCCAGTGACATGTCTTTGTAAGTTTTTTTCTTTTAAATAACAACATGGAAGAGTTCTGATATTGTCTTCTTCTAGGACTTTTTCCCCCCACACCCCAATCTTGCCTACAGATATAGAATATCCTAGTGATAACCAGATCCAATACTGCTTAGCTTTTTGGAATCAGTTAAGGTCAGTTAAGTGCTACCCTCTGCTCTCATTATATAGTTGGTGGTAATATTTTCTGCAGAAACTGATTGTTATTTAACTTATTTAAGTTATATACTTAACTTACTCAAGGGAAGTAAAGTTTCTTTACTTTCCTTGAGAACCAAATTTTAGTCTGGGAGGCTAAAGAAATATTTATATTCAGATAGGATTCCAAGAAAATCTACTCTTCGTTCGATTTATTTATTATTATTTTTCAAAGGTATGGGAATGCAGGGATACAGGTACTCCTAATTATCATTATATATAATTATTAGCCGTATTACTAGAAACCAAGCAATGAGGATAGCCCACTAACAGGTAAAGGAAAGAATTGCCTCAAACTTCAGATTCTGGTGTTCAATAGGAAAAGCTTACTATATATAGGAAAAATGGCAGTGGCATTGAAGAACAATGTAATTGCCTGACCAGGCTGGATTTTTTAATGTGAGGAAATTCTGTTTTGTTCTGCATGTAAAGCAATAAAAATATTAGTGGCCCAATGAAATGCTGTGGACATAGTTTACTTGGACATCAGTAAGACATTTGAAAAAGTAGAACACAGCCTCTTTATTGGTAAAATAGAAAAATGTGAAATAGAACCACCAATAGATGGATTCATAATTGGCTGACCAATTGCACCAATTACCCCCAGCATGTAGTCTTCAATGGAATTACATCAACATGGAGGGAAGCAGTGGGGTACCTGAAAGTTCTGTTTTGGGTCCAGGATTGTTCAACATCTTTATATTGGTTTAGAAGGACAATTCTTCACATCTGCAGATGACACCAAACTGGGGTGGAAGAATTGTTAATATTTTGGAAGATAGGCTCAAAATCCAGATCTTGAAGGCTTGAACAATTGGATCCTGTCTAACAAGATGCAGTTCAGTAGTAAGAAAAATAAGGCCCTGCACTTAGGCAGGATAAACTGAATTCATAGATACATAATAGATGAAACCTGACTCTCAACAGTGGTAATTGTGAAAGAGATCTAGGTGCCCTGGACCACTGCTTAAGTATTAGTCAGCAAAGTGCTGCAGCTGCCAAAAAAGCCAGTGCAGTCCTGGGCTGCATCAACAGAGGGATAGCATCAAGATCACAAGAAGTGATATTATTGCTTTATATAGCACTACTAATACTACAGTTGGAATTTTGTACCCAGTTCTGAACATCACAATACAAAAAGGATGTTGAGACTCTGGAAAGTGTACAGAAAAGACCAACAAAGATGATAAAGGGTCAAAATCGCATGATAAATTGTTGAGAGAGCTAGGTATATCTAGCTTAACGAAGAGAAAGATTGGGGAGACATGCTAACTGTCTTCTAGTACTAGAGGGGTAGTCACAAAAAAGAGGGAAGTGGTTTATTCCCTATATAAGGCATCAGAGGGCAGGGTACGAAGTAATAGGTAGAAGTTTGTTAAAGACAGATTCAAGCTAGAAGTAAGGAGAAAATTTATAACAGAGAGAACAATAATCAATGGAATAGCTTTTGATACTCTACCACTGGAAGTTTTCAAAAACAGACTGGACAACCATTTGACTAGGATGGTATAAGGCTTCTGCCTTGAGCAGGGGACTGGACTAGAAGACCTCTGGGATCCCTTCCAGCCCTATGACTCTGTGTTTTATGTCCTATTTTGGGTCTATTAATCTCATGTTGACAATTCATCAAGTTTAACTTACAAGGATATGCATAATTTGTTTCTCTAAGGATACCACTAATTGAGTACATTATGTATATGTGTGTGGGTGCATACATATGAATCAATTTTGTTTATAACAGTCATAGACCAGAGAACTATATGCACATTTACACACACACACACACACACACATTTGTGTGTCTATCTGTGTGTAAGTGTATGGAGGGAGGCAAAGAGAGAGAAGGAGAGAGAGAAAGAGAGAGAGAGAGAGAAGGCGAAAGAGAGAGGTGTTGAATATGAGAATAAAAGAATGGTGCAGGGACACTACATTCAAGAGTTCATTATGAGATGTAGAGGCAAGCCTAAAACAGTATGTTAAGAGGAATGAAGGGATAACATTTTTATTTGCTATAGAAGCAAAAGTAAATTTCCCATTTCTACTGTTTCTCTCTTAAAATTAATTAATAGATTTAATTTTAAAATTTAGTATTAATTCCAATTTGAGTTGAAATTATTTGCTAAATTATTATGTCATCTATTTTAAAATAATCCTGCTTAGACAAGTAATGCTTCCTGAGATATGGATGCCAGTTAAAGAAAAATGTATCAATGCCACACTTTTATTCCCATACATTTTCCATTCTGTTGTACCGAAACTGCATATTGTACATCAAATGCTGCAGATCAGTCCTATATGTTGCTCATGATAATAACCACTGCTACATATATTCATATTATTAAAAATATAACAAAGCCTGTGTAAATACTTTTTTTAAAAAATGCATAATAGAATTTAATACCTCATCAACAATGTCAGTAATAGCATTGTCAATGCTCTCAAAGCTACAAAGGATGATGGATACAGGATTTCCAAATTAGCCTTAGAAATTTGTGAAATTGTCTTCCTTTGAAATATAGTGCTATGGTTTCTCTTAAATTCCTCAAGTATTTGACCACAGCACTCTCTGCCAGTATCCCAGTAGATGAATTAACTAGGCAAAACAGCTTGTTCAGGTTCATATGGAGTGCAAAGTCTTGCTTCTTTTTCTTCTTACAATATGTTCTCAAAATAAGTATATAAAAAATATATACAAGTAAAAATATTTATTTCTTTTTTTAAACATCATCACAAGGCATGTTGGCATGTTAATTTTCTTTCCTCTTCTTTTCCTTGAAAGATGCAGTGAGAGCTCCCTCTTCTGATTTAATCCATTTTAATTATCAGTCAGAAACCAGGACAGAAAATGGATAGCTATATCCACAGCAAAGTCACTTTGCAAACTCCAAAAAACGTTCCTCCCCCCCACTATTTCAGGCAGGTTATAGTAATATATTTTTCAGAGATGAAGAAATATTCTATTAAATATATTTCCACTTGAGTAGCCTTTATGTTTCCCAGTTTGTGGGATAGGTTGCCTTAAGTAGGACCTTCTCCTTTAGACAAAAAATAATCTGTGGATTTAAAAAGTGTCTTCAATTTATTCAACTGTGTGGGCAGCTATCTGCAAACAGCTGCTGAGTGCAGCTATCCACAGGCCCGATTATTCAAAGTTTATATAACAATCCCTATTCCTTAAATGGAGACCTATCCTAAGTGATGAAGACAGGGCTCCATTAGCTTTAGGATGTCAGAAGCTTTTTTTCTTTTGCCAGACACCTTCTAATTTTTTGCTCCTTTCCCCAACCTGGTCCCTCCAGATATTTTAATCTGTAATGCCCAAATTGGATGAGAGTTCTAAGAGTTGCATTCCCACCTACTTCAGGAGGGTTTACTTAGGCTGTTACCTAAGGATTCTATTCCTTTCTAAAATACACAATTGGAATAATTGAATTGTGCTAAGGAGAAAGGGGGAGGGGGAATCCAGTTTTAAAATCATTGCCAGCATGTATGTGATGTACTTTACAACCCATATATTTTGCAGCTGGCTAAAAGATTTCCCGTGTCTCCATTATACAATGGCAAACACTGTGTAGTATATCCAAGTACTGCAGTTTACCCCCTAATTTGGGAAAAAGCCAAAATAAATGCTGCTTTATGAGAAAAAATTATAAATGTCAATGGCTACATTGGTTCAGCAGTTGATATAACAAGTAATCAAACTGCATAGTCGTGTAAGAGTTTTAAGGCAGCATGACCACATTAACTATGAAGTGCTATATAATCTTTAAATATGAAGTCAATTCTGTACAGAACAGAAGCCATTCTGAATTATAGTGCGAATGAATCAAGTTAATTTTACAGAATACATGGAGATTATACTTTGAAAAAAATTAAATCCTCTTTCTGGCACATTTTGTCTTTGAATGCTCATGCTTCCCATTCACATTCTGTGCAAAGTGTTGATTGACCATATTATGATATCATAGAAACATGATACTTATTCCTGTTAGATTATATATTTTATCAATTTATTTATTTATTTTTTTAAAAAATCACCTTAATAAAGGAGAACTGGACAAGGAACTCTATTCTGATGATGCTTTAGAGGATGGAAAATCTCCTTAGATTATGGGAGGAATGATAACACTAAAATTGTCTGTATGTGCATCTGCCAACTCAGGGGCAAAGGGTGGCCAATATACCAATGTCAGAATATTACTGAGGAATTTACATGACATATATATATATATATATATATATATATATATATATATATATATATATATATATATATATACGATTGTGTGCAACTCTTTTCTGTGGGCTGTTTTCTTATTTCTTTTATACATATATATGTGTGTGTGTGTGTGTGTCTAAGGTTTTGAGCTGATAAATAATTAAATAAGGGAGACTAGGATAGATCTATTTCGAGCTAGTTAGCTCTCTTCAGCTAGCCATACCCTTACTGGGATTCGAACCAGGGAAATATTACATGTGAGGCAGTTGTAATTGCCACTAGAACACTGGTTCTATCCTGTTCAGCTGAGGCAGGGGAATAAGTATATGCTTTGTGTTACAACACCCTGTTAAGCCCCAATTAAGGGAGGAAGCATACTGTTTTCTTTTCTGTCTTTCATATATATATATATATATATATATATATATATGAAATAAGAAAACAGCCCACAGAAAAGAATTGCACACAATCACCTTTATATCTTAACATGTCACCTGACATGTTTACATATAAAGGTGATTGTGTGCAACTCTTTTCTGTGGGCTGTTTTCTTATTAGATTTTGCCTAGTTTCATTCACACTGCCTCTGACTTTATAGTTCACAGTTTTTATTCAAGTTATAGATAATCCTCAGGTTAGGTTCATTTGTTCAGCAACTATTCAGGGTTACAAAGGAAGGGGAGAGGGGCTGAGGAGTGGAGGAATTCTGAGGCATTGTCATCTAGTCCAAAGGGTGAAAACGGAAGGGAGACAGGTGGATGTCCTACCTGAGCCTCCCTCTTGTATGGCAGAGATAGAGGAGAAAAACCCGGGAGTCCTTTCCCCCTTCAAGGCTGCACTATCACCATCTGTACATGGTAGATCCAGTATAGTTGCTCTTGGTCACGATGATCCTTGAGTTGCAAAATTTGCTCTACACCCAGTTCCCCTAGCACTGCTTTGACTCAGGCATTGGCACCAGCAATGTTACTAAGGGCAAGGAAGCCAGTGGTAGCTCTCCCAACAACACTGAATCCAGGCAGCATATGTATGTGTGCACTGCTTTGGTTTCTTCTTTCCCCATTGCTGCTTCCCTCTTTGAATTGTGTGTGGGAGCCACACTTCTTCCTGTTTCCAGATCTGCAAAGATAGACTATTCTCTTGATCAGGCCTCTGGACTTCTTGTCTGCAGAGCTACAAAGACAGTAGAGAAAGTCCAAGTGAGGGAGAATGGCTAGGTCCCAGAGTGAGTATAGCTTTATACCCAGTTTGATGTTGGCTTCTTCCTGCCTTGGCTATTGAGGGAAGTTGTGGGAGAGGGTGGCTAAGAAATGGCTCTTTTCCTGCTCTATGCCTATCAGTTGATTCAAATAAAATCCCGTGGGTTGCATTGTTTCTATTTCTTCTGCTAAAGGAATAAGTTTGTCATGCTGTGCAGAATAGCTAAAATGATAGAGAGGTGGTGGGAAAAGGTGCCTATTGACAATATATGCCACAATAGGACCTCATGAAACATGACTGCTGAATTTAGGCCTCTGATTGATGTTGGCAACTTGATGACATATTTAATAGAGCAGAATTACAAAGAACAGGTTGAATTAGTCAACCTTCGTCCTTATCCAAGAGCAAGATGGAGTGGAGAGTCTGAAAAGACGGGCAATGTGGAGTTAATTAGCAGTTTGAATAACATATTAATGAAAATCTCTCTTTTAACAAACATATAAAAGGAAAATGCAATTGAGATCCATTCAGACAAGCACCTAGACTTGAATGCACCATTTGGATGTTCAAATGAGACTATCTTCAAAGTTGTATATGATTATATTCATTACACATACTAAAAATATGTTGGCTCATATCCTTTGAAAATTCTGTGTTTTTTGACCCTCCAATGAAACTCATCATTACTCTGAAGTTAGAAGGTAAACAAAAGTATCTTTTTGAAGACTATTGCTATCATAGAAATTGTAATCAACAAAACTCTTTCATTAGAATTATTATCTTGAAATAGACCATCAATTACCAAAAAGATTGGAGACTATACACTGCTTTGTCTTTCTTCCTACTGAACTTCATTTGCTTCATTGATCAAACAGGACATTGCCATCTTTCTTTAATGGATATCTATTCATTTAGCCCCTGCCAAAGGAACAGTGATCTAAGAACTCCAAAACCATTTGAAGGATTGATACAAGAAGTTCCCACAATTTCTTCCTTCTTAAAATGTCATAAGTAATATAAGTACAATTTTAATTACATATAAAATTACATATTACATACAGCGTCCCGATATAGCCAGTTTACTCCTTCACTGGCCATGGGGGGGGGGGGGAATTTCTAGCCCCCATGGAAAGGGCACGCAATTTAGGTGTCGTCCTGGATGTACGGCTGTTGTTAGAAGATCATATAGCAGCCATCACCAGGGGGGCTTTTTGTCAGGTCCATAAGATCTACCAGTTGCGGCCCTTTCTGGATCGGGACGCACTTCGCATGGTCACATCCACCCTCGTCATCTCCCGGCTGGATTATGCCAATGCTCTCAACATGGGGCTCCCCTTGAAGAGCACCCGGAGGCTCCAGCTGGTGCAAAATGCGGCCGCGCGGGTGGTCTTGGGGGCTCCTCTGAGCTCCCATGTTACACCACTTTTGCGCGAGCTGCATTGGCTCCCGGTGGTCTTCCGGGTGTGATTTAAGGTGTTAGTGACCATCTTTAAAGTGCTCCATGGCTTGGGACCTGGATACTTACAGGACTGCCTGCTGCCACCATCAGTTTCTCACTGACCAGTGCGCTCTCATAGAGCGGGCCTCCTTGGGGTACCACCAGCTGGACGGCTGATGGCCCTGAGGATTCGGGCCTTCTCTCTGAGAGCCCCCTCCCTCTGGAACGAATTGCCCCTGGAGATAAGGACCATCCCTGACATGTTGACCTTCCGGTGCGCACTAAAAACCCACCTATTCCATCTAGCCGGTCTGGCCTAGAGTTATATAAATATATATATAGAGTTATATATATAGAGTTATAAAAATGGTTATAAATTCGGCTTTTAAATGGTTTTTAACTTTTCTAATTCCCCACTCTTAATCTCTTAAAGCCTATCTATTTAATTCTTTTTATTTATAAATTTTAAAAATTTATTATATTTGTATTTATATGTTTTTATCTCACTGTGAACCACCCCGAGTCCTTAGGGAGAGGGGGTGGTATACAAATTTGAATAAATAAATAAATATAAAGAAGCATTAGAATTAGCAGTGATTATGTTCATATGACATGACAATCTACTGTACAGTAGTATAAAATTGACAGCCCTCACATGGCCATTTTGGGATCTTAAGAATTTTCTTAAAGGTTTCTTGAATATGTCAGGTAAAAAGATTCAGACTCATTTTTTTAAGAGATTAAAAGAAAAAATTGATATAAACAATCCTTAGAACCCAATTTTTTCTCCATCTTTTGGAATTTTGAAACTCCAAATCCCTTCAAGTGTAAACCAAAGTCTTAAAAATGTAGTCTAAGCCACTCTGATGATATCATAATGTCATCAGCCATCATCAGATGGCCCCAGATAGTGCCAAAATAATAGGTTTGACTGTTCCCATCACACATTCAGGAATGCCATAAACTTTGGTTAATATGCAGCACCTGGCTTCTTATTCTTATGTGCCATAGCTACAGATATTCCTAATTTAGCAACTTGGCCATTAAGTGAAGTGGTAATTAAGTAAAACCATGACTGTGCTCATGATCTTTCTTTAGCTTTTATTTGTTTTATAGACCTGTGAGAGTCATAAATGCTGATAAGTTCAAAACACCAACTATAAACATTAAGAAGGCCTAATTCTATTTGATACTAAAGTATTCTTGTTCTCTCAAGTCCCTTCATATGTTGTAAGGAGTTTTGAAATAAAAAGCTATAGGATAACATTTAAACTTCTTCCAGCTGAAAGCCATCATCTCGATCCATGCATACATACACTTATATTATCATGAACAAAAATCACAAAGGCCACTGCTGTATATTTAAATTGTCACGAAATTCAGCTGCAACAGTTCATTTTGCCATGTTCTTTTATATTGTGTCAACCATTAAGAGCTTTGTAGAACTCGGTGAACTCTTTGGGGCCTGAGTATTACCATCCAGAGTTGTGATCTGGAAAGTAATGTTCTGGCTACCATTAGCAGCACCTGGAGAAATAATCACAACTGATAGATTTTTCAATCCTATTGCAGGTCATGTTGCAAAGCAACAATATCAGATTTCATGTAGCAGAACATAAAGGGAGGTATCAATGATTATTTCAATTCATAACTGAAGATGACCAAATACCACTTGGGATTTTTCCTAAGGCTATACCTCGTTCTAATATCCAATTATACACTCTCTATGCAACACTCACCCTCAAAGCATATTGAGGGATACTAAGCAGAAACAGAAGTTATTTATAGTTACTATGGAATTGTTCATGTTATTTTCACAGGAAGGGAAAGATTCATCACTTTTGTAGTTTAATGAAAAAAGACAGTTTTCTAGTCTCAGACAGAGTTCTTGTACTGACAGTTTATGGTTTTCTGTGCTATCTATATAACCTGAACCAACAGTGATCTATTCAACAATCCATAATTAACAAAACTGTGGCTTTGCACAATATATAAACACAAATTTATGTTCTATGCCAAACTCCTGGATTTATGTGATTTTTTTTTTCTGGAAGACCTCCTTCTTTCAGACATGACTCTTGGCTCATACCTTATTTTCCTTGTCTAAGATATAAATCTTTATTTTTGTCAGTAAAGTAAACCATTTTTAAACCAGTCCTTATTATACACTAAATAATTTTCCTCCAATATTTCCAAGGTGATTATTGTGTAATTTATAAAAAGCATAGATTGAAAAATTTAAAATGGGAATATTTTTTTTTCTTTTTCCAATTATCTATAAATCATATTTTCTGCTTGTAAAATTCTTGCTCATGTGATATGATACTTAGGACTCTTACCATGAACAGTACTAGTCTTAGTATACTTTATGGATTGGTCAGTTGACCATATCAAACCATGTGCATCAGCAATATTAAAAAAATTATAATATGAGGTAAGATACAGAGAAATGAGATAAAATAGACTGTGGCAAGATGAAAGAGAATAAAATATAATATATAAGATGAAGCAAAAATAAAAGTATAATAAGATAAAATAGTATAAAGTAAAACATGTATAATTATATAAATAAAGTTCAAAAACAGTTTATGTTTCTTTGCATGCCACCCCAATGTGTTCTATAAAATGGAAATTCATAAATAAATAATCACAACCACACTAATTAGCCAGCACACTTTTAATATCTTAGCACAGATGTATCTATATCATTGAGATATGCAATTCAGAGCAAAATATTCAATTTTTTTGAAGTTTGAGTTTTTATTATTATTTAATGTTATTATTATTTAATGTTAGTTTTATAAAGCAACAATAAATATTATTGTGTCAAAGCTTTTCTTTTTAAAATAAATGTTATTTATTTCACTGGTAAATATGTATATTTTATATAACTAATTATTTCTAAAGAGAACATTAATTACGCAAGTATAAATCAACATTATGTACTTTTAAAATCAGTGAACTACAAAAGAATGTGTAGGCATTAAATCAGAATACTACAAGCTTATAGTGATAAATGTGTCATAACACATTTAATTATGCAAAAGGTTTTCTATTCTATAAAACCAAGATACAAGATATAAACAGTGATTCCTCAGTGTTTTGCAATATTGATTTGACATTGCAGTTAAACTGTAGTATAGTTATCTTCCTAATCAAGAAACTAAACAATAATTCCAGCAACTCTTATGAGGTTTTTTTGTTATGAAAAATAATAAAAATAGTAGTGGAAACCAAAGCCACTATATATCTACCAAATTAAGTTCTGGAAAGTGGCACTTTCCGTGAACGGGAACTCAATTTACCTAATGCTAGCTTCAACTCATTCTTCCTTTCTTCACTTTTGACACTCAAGCTGTATTCAACTGTGCGCAAAACTTATTTCTGTGCATCACTGATGACAATGACACTTGTGAATGCTTTCTGAGATTTGTGTTGTGCTGTGGAGCTAGCCTTTTCAGTTAAGAGGAAAAAGATGGCTATAGCACATAGGAATCTAATATTCTGCTTGCTGCAGGCAGGCAGTCCTGAAGATAACAGATCCCTTAGGAATAGTGCCTCCACCCATTCTCTTCCCTCATGAGTGATTATCATCATTTTAGAGCTATTTCATCTTATTCTTCCTAAGACATTTTTTTTCCTGGAACTAAAACATTGAGAAGTAGGAAAAGACTAATGAATTACTAGTCAGAGATGGACGCATAGGATTCCTTGTAAAAATCTCTAAAAGAGACAAGTTGATTGCACAGTAAAAGTCTGAAATGGGAATTCTCTCTGTTTTACCTATTGTTCTTTCTCTCCATGACCCTTTATCTTATAAAGAATGGAAATATCATGCACTTTTTAAAGACATTTGGAGTGGTTTATAAGATGAGCTCATTGAGACATAGGCTTCATAAAATATGCATACCATTGTTGACTCATATCAGTTTAATATATAGTTTCATAAAAGCTTCCTTTTCCTTTCATTTAAAATATTCAGGAAGGACCAAGTTATAGGTAATCACCAGGAAGCATTGACTGCATCTTCCTGTAGCTCAGTTCAGCAACACACAATTGGGAATCATCAATACCAAGGGTCTTCAAATTCAGCAAGTTTAAGACTTGTGGTTTTCAACTCCCAGAATTCCTGATCTAACATGACTGGAGGAGGAATTCTGGGAGTTGAAGTCCACAAGTCTTAAAGATGTCAAGTTTGAAGACCTCTGATCAATACTAATGTCATTGAACTTGGAACCATCACATTTGTCAAAGAGCAGGGAAGAAAAGATTGAACCCTTGCAGCACCCCCTACATAAGGTATCACCTGAGCCAGTCTTTCCTCTTCCATGTTCACAGGCTGGAATTGTCCATTGATGAAAATCAAAATCACTCCTATCTACACCCTTTGCAAGATCAGCAAGATACCATGCTTGATTGTATCAAAAGCTGCTACTAAGATCAGGGGAAATGTATCATTCCATCCAGGTCTCAACAAAGATCATCTAAGAGAATGAACATTTAAATGATACTTTGCAGACTGAGAAGGTTAATATTAACTGAACTGTGAGTTTTAAAACAGTAGACAATATGATATTGCTTCTTTAGAGACAAGCAAGATGCGAAACCTGCTATAGGTTGGGTAGCCAAAGAATTTATTAAATCTAATAACATGTACTGGGATTTATCAGGCATATTCTTAACTGTTAATTAAAGTTTAAAGGGACACTTAAATAAAGTAGCAATGATCAGCTCTAATTTATTGCACAAACTGATGTACTAATTGATTTATTTCCTCAGGCTAAGCATTCCAAAGACAAGAATCAATGAAGTCCTCTCAATGTGAAGTAATGCTATGAATTCTTCAAAAATAATTTAAAGATGGTACAAAACCTCTCTGCTATTCATTAAACCAGTCCATATTTTTCAGGCTTAAAAAATATACCTACATGTTTTTGCTTTGATTGTATAGAAATCTGAAAAAAGATGCATTGTTTCAAGATGAACAATTATTTGAGCAGGATGCTGATTGAATTACATTTTTTAACCAAATGGGTTTTTATAAAAAGGATGGAAGCACATTCATGGGTTCATCATGTTCATAGTGTCCAAGGATCAGATGGTCTATTTCAAACTGCTTTTGAAGTATTATGGAACAATAAATGTGGAAGCATCTATTTCTCTGTTTTTATATCTATGATACTAAAGAGCAAGCCAAAATTGTTTGACAGGTGCAATTTTAGACATTTATTTATTTCTCCTCAAGCATAGCTACCCAAGTAATTATATCAAAAGGTACAATATAAAATATATTCTATACAATATTTTAAATAATTTAGATATTATATCTATCATTTAAGTAGATTTAATTTAGCACATTTAAACCACTAAAGTCTTCTTACCAATGATTCTTGCAGCACGACATGAAATGAGTTCAAAGTTCAGAGAAAGCAGAGTCCTCATCTACTTCTTTCACAAAAATGCCAAGTATCCTTCCTTACATCAAAAGAACGCAAGAAATTTTAATTTAATTTAATATTTAATATTCTGATTTAAGGACATCAAACTCAGTGATGGCCAAGCTTTTCAGCAACGAGTGCCCAAAGCATGTGTGCGTGCATCTGCAAAATGCAATACGTGTGCAAGCTCCCTGCACTTATGCACCGCCTCATGCACATGCATCTCCTGTGCATGCACGCCACTCTCTGCGCATGTGTGCACATCCTTGTGCATGCACCCCATCCCTTGAGCACATGCCCCCCCTGCATGTGCCCTGCCCCTCCTCCCCCACATGTGTGGCAGAGACCCAAAGACCAGATGGCTGGCAGGAGGTGCATGAGCATGCGCGGCAGAGCTGACCTCGGATGACAGCTCGCTTGCCTACAGAGAGAGCTCTGTGTGCGACCTCTGGCATGCCTGCCAAAGGTTCACCATTACAGACATAACTCTACAATAAGTTTGGCTAGCTTATTATGACTACTAGTCAGAGAAATAGTGATATGCATTGAAGGGAAGTGTGTGTGTGTGTGTGTGTGTGTGTGTGTGTGTGAGAGAGAGAGAGAGAGGAGAGGTAAAAAAAAGATCAGCATTCTAAGAATTCTTTCACATCATTCTTAATCATTATTGCTGCCTGCATCTAATGTTTTCCCCAGTTCCATAAATTCTTTTCTCCTTTCCCTTTCCCATTTCAGTATTCCTTCAGAACATCTCAGTGATATTATTTAGTTTTTGATATATACCACCAAACACAAAATGTGCAGTTCCAAGAAAATAGAATTAGTGCCCTCTATGTCTCCCCAATATCAAATATTCATATTCAAAATTCAAATCATGCAAAAGTTTAAATAATATCAAAAACATTAATAGCAATATAGAAACATGTAATTAATATCTCTTTCCCTTCAATGGAACCTTGCAATCTCTGGCTGTTGCTTTTCCTTTCTTGTTCAGAAATGAAGGAAAATAACTCTTCAATAACAGAAGAATGTTTCTGTTAGAAGTACAATGAAATTGTCCAAGTTATTGTATTATAGATAATATGAATGTCCAATCTGTAATTGTTACAAGCTATTTTTAGTAAGTTAATATTATAAGATTTATTAAAATAATGGTATAGGTTAATAAATTCAATAAAAACCCAAAGAATTAAAATGCAAGTTATGTAAAAATCCTACTGAAACCCAAATATGTCTAATGTGTTCAATTTAATAACTAATTAAAAGCCTAACAAAGATAAGACTTTCCAATACAATAATAACATTACAAAAACAATTAGCAATTTGCATTTCTGTATCCTTTTTTCAATCAGGAAACCACTTATTCTGAATTTTATGTAATGCTAATTTGGAGGTTGGTGATAGAGAAATAAAAGACCAAATGGTCTTTTTAAAAAAATCAAGATCTGGAATAAGTATAAAGAACAGAAAGTGACTTATTTTTCTCATGATCATTTAGTACAGCAGTTACCAATCTTTCCAGCTTGGCAGCCTGGCCTTGCAGGTGGTAGGAAGTATGTGAGTGGCAGGCCTATGTGCGTGCACACAACTCCATTTGGGTGAGCTGTATGTGTGCATCTTCCACACGTGAGCATGTGCAGGAGATACTTGCACTCACACTCAAAGCTTCTCTCGCATTAGCGGAGGCACTTTAGCAGAGGGTACTTGCACTTGTGCTTGTGCTCACACGAGCAGAGGATACTCATGTCTGAAGCTCCATTTGCACAAGTGGAGCTTTGCACTTGCATATTTCTCTTGCGGTACAGTTTCAAAGAGGCCGCGGCCCAATAGGGGTTGGGGACCCCTGATTTAGTAGGTGTGTGATATAATCAACTCCTTCCTAAGATAGCCAGTTAATGTATGCCATTCAGTCTCCTAATATGTGAAAGAAAGCCTTGAGGAAAAACAAATGAGTTGACTATTAAAATTGGCTGGATTTTGTCAGCCTAACGCAACCTTAGAAGAATATAAACTGTGCAATAGAATTGCTCCACCAAAAGCCAACCACCATGTTTTTTTAAACATGTTCCCAATTTACTGTCTTGAAAAATCCAGTTATAATTAAGTCTGAATTTTTAAAAGTAGTTTGTATGGCTGAATTAGTATTAACACTAGTGTTTATAAACACTTTATGCACAGAAGTAGAATATGAAATTAACGAGCAAGTATCAATATGATGGCTTTGAAGCAAATTGGCAAAAATCTGATATCTTGTTCTTCACATTGTGTCTGCTTATTTATAATTATTAAAATTCTTTTATCTGTAATCTTTAACTGGATAAACAGTGCATCATAGAGCAACAGTTTTTAAATGAAAATATCTCAAATGGGCTAATGTACAGTCCAAAATGTAGGACTCATGACTCCTATGAAATTGAAATTTGGCAAATTTGTGATTGCTTCAGTACAGATGACATGTATTTGTCCATTCTTTGTTCTTAGTTCAATGCTATGTGTGTAACGGAAACAAACTGCCTATGAGAAACACATAAAACAATGCATTTACAGCCACTGATGCAAGTTTACAATGTATTTATTTTCTTTTATATATATGATGGCTCTGCAGTTAAAGATGCTGACCTTCTCAGCTGAAAAGCTGACAGCCCGGGTTTGAGATCCAAGCAATGGAGTGAGCTCTTATTACTTTCCCCAGTTCCTGCCCACCTAGCAGTTCAAAAGCATTTATTTATTTATTTATTTATTTATTTATTTATTTATTTATTTATTTATTTATTTATTTATTTGATTTATATACCGCCCCCTCTCCCCGAAGGGACTCGGGGTGGTGAACAGCCAATAAAAACACATATACAAGGTACAAAGTATGAGACAACATAAAATATTAAAATTTAAAAACTGAAATACAATATGGCTCTAATAAAATATAAACAAGTATTAAAAAGATTAAAACCCGATTAAAATTTAAAAACCCCTAGGCCAGTCCGGCCTGCCGAAATAAATGCGTTTTGAGCAACCGACGGAAGGCCATGAGATCGGGGGCGGCCCTTACCTCCGGGGGTAATTCATTCCAGAGAGGGGGTGCTCCCAATGAGAAGGCCCGCACCCTCGGGGTCGTCAGCCGTCCAGCCGGCGGCACCCCGAGGAGGCCCACTCTATGGGAGCGTACCGGTCGGTGGGAAGCCGATGGTGGCAGGAGGCGGTCTCGCAAGTAACCTGGTCCCGAGCCATGGAGCACTTTAAAGATAGTGACCAAGA
The DNA here is from genome assembly GCA_023653725.1 of Bungarus multicinctus. Lineage (NCBI taxonomy): Eukaryota > Metazoa > Chordata > Lepidosauria > Squamata > Elapidae > Bungarus > Bungarus multicinctus. The sequence goes on from CM042848.1 coordinate 45,247,733, forward strand.
CCTTGAAGCGCACCCGGAGGGCCACCGGGAGCCAATGCAGCGCGCGTAGAAGTGGCATAACATGGGAGCCCCTAGGTGCCCCCATTACCACCCTCGCGGCTGCATTCTGCACCAACTGGAGCCTCCGGATGCTCTTCAAGGGCAGCCCCATGTAGAGAGCATTGGCATAGTCTAGGCGGGAGATCACCAGGGCGGAAGTGACCGTGCGAAGCGCATCCCGATCCAGAAAGGGCCGCAACTGGTAGATCCTACGGACCTGTCCAAAAGCCCCCCTGGCGACGGCCGCCACATGATCTTCCAATGACAGCCGTACATCCAGGAGGACACCCAGATTGCGGGCCCTCTCTGTGGGGGCAAGAATTTCCCCCCCCACAGCCAGCGATGGAACCAGCCGGCTGTATCGGGGTGCCGGGAAGCACAGCCACTCAGTCTTAGATGGGTTGAGCTGAAGCCTGTTCCGCCCCATCCAACACCGCACGGCCTCCAGGCATCGGGCCATCACTTCGACGGCTTCATCGGGGTGGCCCGGGGTAGAGATGTACAGCTGGGTGTCATCAGCGTACTGATGGAACTCTACCCCAAAGCCACAGATGATCTCACCTAGCGGCTTCATATATATGTTGAACAGGAGGGGCGAGAGCACCGACCCCTGAGGCACCCCGCAAACCAGGGGCCTCGGGGCCGACCTCTGCCCCCCTGCCAACACAAATTGCGAGCGGTCAGAGAGGAAGGAGGAGAACCACCGCATAACGGTGCCTCCCACCCCCAACCCCCCCAGCCGCTGCAATAGGATACTGTGGTCGACAGTATCAAAACAGTATTTAAATGTGAGTAGATAAATAGGTACTGTTTTGGTGGGAAGGTAACAACATTCATGTGCTTCAGCTTATAGTTATGCTGACCACAAGAACTCAAAAACATCTTTGGACAATGCTAACCTCTCCTAGAGCACCATCTCCTAGAGTCAGACACGATTGGACAGGAAACTTTACCTTTATATAAAATACAGAAAGAACAGTTATGGAGAGTAAAACTACAGGAATATTTCTAGCTGAAATAATTGTGCAGATACAGTAGATAAGCTGATCTTTATTGAAAAGATCAATTTATACAGAATTTTAAATGTCAAAAGCTGGCCTCTAGCTATAAAAGCTATGAAATATGCCCACGGTGTCTATATTACACAGGGGGAGCAAATTCCAATTACATATCACTTCATACTTCTCCATTTTCCTTATAAAAAGCCCTTTTATTATTAGCATTTCAACAAACTGAGCAACAAGCAATTCTTAGTTTCTTTTATCTTGTGATAAAGAGTCTTTTATGTTATGACAAAGAGTCAAACAGAATGATCCCAACATATCTAGATGCCCATATTAAAATCAACACATCTAGAATGTTGATAAAGGATTGTCTTCTCTTTTCTTGGGAATTGCATTACAGTGAAAATTTAATTTAATGGACTATTTAGGGAGAGGTGGAAGCTATGTAAGGCATGCTATAAATACCTTTTGCTTAGACTACTTATGCTGTACATTAGCTGAAAATTGCAGGAACCTACCTCGTGCTGGCAAGGACCTTATTCCATAAATAGCACTGCTCATTTTGAGGTGGCTACTTCTACTCAAGTGAATAATAATGTTTCATTTTTTGGTTGAATATAATTTTAGTAATATGCAGAGATTTGTATTTGCCTGATGAACTGGTATGCTTGACTATTGCAGGAGATGTTAAGGTTTAGGTATTTTTCACTTTCACAACTAATTGCTCTGTTAGTTCGTAAACAGTAACCTGAGATAGAAAAAGGGGCAGAATTAACTGAAAGATGAAAAATATAGAAGTGGATATGCTTTTTCATTTTTTTTGTAATGTTACATTATTTGAAACATAATGCTGGAAATAGGTGCTTCTGTACATCCTTTATAAGAATTTTCAGGAAAGTAGAACAAATCAAAACATACAATATACATACTTTAAAAAAAAAGACTATAATGATTGATTGTCCATTACTTTAAGGGTTTTTTTTTTAATATGAATGGCATTTAATTAAATATTAACCACTGGGATGACCCAGCAACTTTGGAGTTTGAAGTGAATGATATGAGGGCTAGTCATTCCCCTTTCCATATGTAGAAATAGACTACGTAATTGAATTTTTATGTAACTTAGTGGACTTAAGAAAAATCATTGGCTTCCATTTAAACTCTATTATTTATTAAAGAAATTAACTTAGACCTTAATACTGTTTTTCATGAGCCACTAGTGGCTCTAAGAAACTACCAAAATTATGTTGCTGAAATTTGGTGGAAATTTTGGTGGTATGATTATTTTTTACATTTTATAATAGGTATAATATAATATAATAGGTATATTAAACCACTGCTATTGGGAAAAATACTTATTATGCCTTTTTCTAAAAAGCATCTCTCCCCCCTCCCTCCCACAACACAGTCTGAAAAAGGAGACAAAATGTTCAGCCCTGATTTCTCCAATGTCATCCTCACAACACTGCCAAGACCTCTGCAGAGTAATTGGAAACTGGAAATAATACTGTAATAGTTGTAAAAGTGTGATTGCACCAGCCAAAATAAAATTGTCTGCCCCTTGGATAGTGATTCACATGTAACATTTGGAAATAATTGTGTTCCCCTTTATGAGCTTCCAAAGGCAATTGCTTCATTTTGCCTAATAGTAGGGCTAGTTCTGACTAATTAAAGGCAGGCTCTTGGACCTTTACCTCTTCCAGCCTTTATCTATTTCATAACGTTTCTCCCCAATGGTCTTATTCAGCTTTCTCAGGGTTTAGCCGAATTGAATTAAAATATCCAGAATAGTTTCTCCAATATTGCACTGTGAATATAAAATTTCACCCCAAAAAGTGAAAATAATGGAATCTGTTTCTTCCACCATTTCCACACATTTCTCTTGCTTATTAAGAAGCAGCTTAGAGTAACTTTCTTCCATTTGAAACAGAACAGTGGAGGATTGGTGAATCTTTCTGAAAATATTTTTTCATGTTTATGACATAAATTTATTTCTGAACGTTTACTGCATCAGTTTGACAATTAGGAAATGTATACAGTGTGTATGTATATTTATACTGTATATGACTTGTATACATTCCCAAATTAGTATATATTTGCATGCATATTTCTTTTAATAATGCCCTTTTTAAATCTAGCATTATATTTTTTTGCAATCAATTTACCCATCAATATCTGCTCCGTTCTTAGCAACAACATCAACTAAGCATCACTAAGCATCAACATGGCCATTTTGCCACCAAGGGTATCAAGTATTTTCAAAACATCATCTATTCTTCACTGTAAAACCTGTCCTTAAAGTTGTTACTTGACAGAATAATAATTAGATGAGCCTAGAAGATCCTGTAAGTCATCCATGAACTGGGAAATGAACACTGAATACAAGAGAAAATAACAATGAAAATATAAAAATAGTAAAAACAGAAAGTGAAGAAAATAAAGGATAGAACTGCTCAGAATGAGTCTCCCCCTCCTAAAGGAAGTCTGTCTTTCCAAATTATAGAAAACTTTTCTCAGTTCAGTTTTTATTTATTTTTGAAATCTTTTTTAACTTTCCCAGTTCCAAAGAATAATACATCTAAAAGTTTGGAAGATATTCCTAATTCCGCCTAGCTTTATTGTTTCTATAGAAAATGGTTGCAAAGGCTTTAGGAAGATAATTTTAAATATTGGTGTACATTATAAAAAAGTTAATTGATACCAGTTAGCTAGTTATTCTGCCATATGCACAGCAATCTAATCCAGTTGAATTACTGTTTTTAAAACAAGGAGACAAATAAAATCTTACTTCAAGATAACTAAATTTGATTTGTTTTCTGTCTTCTCATAAAGGCGTGCTTTAAAAGCTAATCATATCCATCTGGTCACAAAGACTTTAGTCTGCAAGAAAGGTAGTTGCTCTTTTAATAATATAATCACATGCTGCAGTAGATAATGTCAAACTGTTTGTGATGCAGCAGACAGATCTCACAGCAAAGTGTTATTGTTTTCCACATTGATCTTTATTTTAAAAGCTGCACAATAAACCTTCTGCGGCAAACATATCTTATCATGATAATAAAATATTAGATCTTGATGATTTAGATCTTCACTATGATGATGTGTATGGCAACTTCAGCTTCTTTCATTACCTGTCAAAAAATCACAACAAGAGTCAATGTTTGCATGACCTTGGTTAACCTCAGAAAAGAAGAAACAGTACCAAGGTATGAGACTACCAGGTTTTTAATTAGGGAAAATTTTAAAAATCTCAAAAGAATACTGTTGTGTATTGACTTAAGTTTCCACTCAGGTCCGTGCTTTGAGCGGGAAAGCACGGACCTCTCCCATTGGTTGATGCCGCTTGACAGCCGGCTATAAAAGGCAGCTGTCAAACGGCATCAGCTGTTGCTGCTCCAGCTGGCCACCGTGTTAGAGCGGCAGTAGCAGTAACCCTTTATTTCAAAAATAAAGTGAGAGCTGAATCTTTGCCTTGGTCTCTGCCTGAGTGATTCCGCCGCTCTACAACACTGGCGACGAGGGCGGGATCCTGAATAAAGACAAGCCAGGCAAAAGGAAAAAAGAGCGAAATCACTAGCCGAGAGCTGAAATCGCTACAGAGTTGCTGTCATTGTTCACGAAGCGTGGTCTCTAACTCGCCTCAGGAGAAGCAGCACAGCTGACAGAAAGATGACTTTGAATCCTGCATTCCCGCCCTTTAGGACGGAAATTTAAGGATCTGCTCTGATTACAAATCTTCGATAAATAAATATTTACAAGTAAGCGCCTATCCAGTCCCCGTGGTACAACACCTACTCCATTCCCTTGAGCCTGGCTCCATTTTTGCAAAATTAGATATGTCCCAGGCGTATCAACAGTTACCTGTTGATGACGAAACTGCTGAACTGCAAACAATAGTGACATACAGAGGGGCTTTCAAATGTACACGCCTACAATTCAGAGTTAGTGTGGCCCCTGGAATTTTCCAGTCCCTCATGGAAAGAATTTTGCAAGGGTTGCCAGGCGTTGTGCCATACTTCGATGACATCCTGGTATCTGCCATCAATCAACAGCAATTACTACAAAGGGTCAGAGGTGTACTTGAGCGTTTTAGACAGTCAGGTCTTAAACTAAAAAGGGAGAAATGCACCATAGCCACTCCACAAGTGGAATTCTTAGGTTACAAAATTGACGCCAAAGGTATTCACCCAATGGAATCAAAGGTCAAGGCTATTCATGACGCACCCACTCCTACTAATAAAACAGAGCTTCAAGCTTTCCTGGGCCTCCTGAATTTCTATGCTTCGTTCCTACCCCATAAAGCTTCAATTGCCGAGCCTCTTCACAGGCTCTTAGACAAGAAATCACCATGGCGCTGGGGACCAAGGGAGAGTCATGCTTTCAAGGAAGTCAAGTCACTACTAACGTCCAAAGCTGTATTAATTCAATTCAATAAGAACTTACCACTAGTTCTAGCAGCTGATACTTCCCCCTTCGGAATTGGGGCCATTCTGAGCTACAGACTGCCTAACGGTGCAGAAGCACCTATAGCCTTCTTTTCCAGGACACTGTCCTCCACTGAACGCAACTATAGCCAGATTGATAAGGAGGCCTTGGCTGCAGTTGCTTCAGTAAAGAAATTCCATGAGTTTCTCTATGGTCATCACTTCGAACTCATAACTGACCACAAGCAACTGTTAGGTATTTTATCCGGCACTAAACAAACTCCCCAGATTTTATCCCCAAGGATGACCAGATGGACTGTTTTTCTGGTTGCATATTCATACACTCTAGTCCACCGCTCCAGAAAACCTTTGCCATGCTGATGCACTCAGCCGTTGCCCCCTGCCAGTCCCAGTCGAGGACCCAGCACCAGCAACTGCCATTTTCCTCATTGAAGAACTCCGGCTGCTGGTCACCACTTCTGACATTGCTGCCCATTCGGCCAAGGTCCAAGTAATTTCCCAAGTCCTTGAATGGGTAGGGAGGGGGTGGCCTACAACCCCTTATCTAACAGAATTCCTACCCTATAAGCTACGCCAACAGGAACTTTCCTCATTGCAAGGCTGTTTACTGTGGGGAACCAGAGTAGTGATTCCCCCCAAGTTGCAAACCTCAATCTTGAAGGTGCTGCACGAGGGTCACCCGGGAATAGTTCGGATGAAGGCCCTCGCCCGCAGCTACGTATGGTGGCTGGGCATGGATGCCCAAATCTCTAACTGGGTCAATGAGTGCCAGGCATGCCAAGCCACCAGGGTATCCCCACCAGCAGCCACCCCTAGGACCTGGGAGGAGGCAAGCAGCCCCTGGTCCAAGTCTATCCATATAGACTTGGCTGGCCCCTTCCACGGGCACACATTCCTGGTGGTAGTGGATTCATTTTCAAAGTGGGTGGAATTGACCTTAATGCACTCCACCACTACTGAAGCAGTTAGCAAGGCACTGACCAGGATGTTCGCCACACATGGCCTTCCTGATTCCATTGTATCTGACAATGGCCCCCAATTTACTTCCTATGAATTTGAGATTTTCCTAGCAAACCTGGGCATCAGACACATATTAGTAGCTCCTTTTCATCCTGCTAGTAATGGGCTGGCTGAGAGGGCAGTCAGATCTGCCAAGGAGGTACTACAGAGATTGGGACCCATTAATTGGCATTCTAGACTGGCTCAATACCCGTTGAGCCAACATACAACACCTTGTGCCTCCACAAATAGGTCACCGGCCGAAGTGTTAATGGGACGCCGGCTGAGGACCACTCTTGACAGGCTGCACCCAAATTATGCCCCAATGCTTCCCCTTGGGCCTAACAGCCAAGACAGAGGGTTCCTAGTAAATGACAAAGTGTTTGTCAGGAACTTTGCTGGGCAACCACTGTGGTTACCGGGTTGTGTGGTAGCAGTAACTGGTCCCAAGTCTTATAGAGTCCAACTACCTGATGGGCGTGTCTGGCAGCGCCACGTGGACCACTTGAGGAGACGTTGGAGCATTGCACCCAGAGGTCATCTAGACGGTCCCAATACAGAAGCACCACCACCAACCAGAGAAACCAGCCTCCAGCCCACCAGGGATGACAGCCTACCTGAAGAAGAAGCTGACCAAGGTCCTGACCCAGTTCCAGACGTCACAGCAGCCTCACCTCTGATGGAAGCCATGCAGCAGGCAGAAGACAACAACCCGGCATCATTTCCAACCGAACCAAGAAGATCTGGATGAGTACGCAGGCGCCCAACTTATTTACAGGTCTACGCATGCTCCTCACTGGGAGGGAGGAGTGTTGTGTATTGACTTAAGTTTCCACTCAGGTCCGTGCTTTGAGCGGGAAAGCAAGGACCTCTCCCATTGGTTGATGCCGTTTGACAGCCGGCTATAAAAGGCAGCTGTCAAACGGCATCAGCTGTTGCCGCTCCAGCTGGCTGCCATGTTAGAGCGGCAGCAGCAGTAACCCTTTATTTCAAAAATAAAGTGAGAGCTGAATCTTTGCCTTGGGCTCTGCCTGAGTGATTCTGCCGCTCTACAACAAATACAACATCAAATTGATGCAAGAAAACATGGACATGCCCAGATAGTTATATACTCATTGGTCATCAGGCATTTAATTGTTTGGCTGAATTTAGACTTTATATCAGTCAACAGTACCATTTTCAGTGCTATATAGAAATGAAAGCTGATGGTTGTTTTGGAGAGGAAATGTTTTAGAAGCTTTTATTGTTTCTTTTAAAATAGTAAACGTTAGGCATTGAAGCAGAGATTTTCTAGCTAAGGAGGAAAAGAAGGGTCTATATTTATTTTTATTTATTTATTTATTTATTTATTTATTTATTTTGTCAAACAATTATTAGATAACAGGTATAAGTATAAACATGGTTATAAATATATGAAATGGATACGAATAAGAAAAAAAGGAACAATAGGACAGGGACGGTAGGCACGTTTTGGTGCACTTATGCATGCCCCCTACAGACCTCTTAGGAAAGGGGTGAGGTCAATAGTAGATAGTCTAATGTTGAAGATTTTGGGGTTTGGGGAAGAAACCACAGAGTCGGGTAGAGTATTCCAGACACTGACCACTCTGTTGCTGAAGTCGTATTTCCTGCAATCAAGTTTGATGTGGTTTATCTTTAGTTTGTATCTATTTTGTGCTCTTGTATTGCTTTGGTTGAAGCTGAAGTACTCATTGATAGGTAGGACATTGCAATATTTTATGTACTATACTTAGATCGAACCGAAGGCAGCGTAGTTCTAGGTTGTCTAGGTCTAAAATTTCAAGTCGGATGGCATAAGGTATTCTGCTATGAGTAGAGGAGTGGAGGACTCTTCTCATAAAATATTTCTGGACTTTCTCAATTGTATTAATATCAGATATGTAATGTGGGTTCCAGACTGATGAGCTGTGTTCAAGTATTGGTCTAGCAAATGTTTTATATGCTCTAGTTAGTGGAGTGATATTACCAGAGAAAAAAGCTATGCAGAATTAGGTTAACAACTTAATGCCTTTTTAGCTATGTAGTTACAGTGGGCTCTAGCACTTAGATCATTTGAGATGAGTACTTCAAGGTCCTTGACAAAGTTTGTGTCATCAACAAGGTCTTGACTATTCAGCTTGTATTTTATTTTTTGATATATTTTTTTGCCAATATGTAAGACAGAGCATTTACTTGTTGAGATCTGAAGTTGCCATTTGTTTGACCATTCTGACACATAGTCGAGGTCTTTTTGAAGGGTAGTAGCATTGTCAGTGGTGTTGAATAGCTTTACAGCATCAGCGAAGAGAATGCAGTTGCCCTTAATATGATCTCAGAGGTCATTAATATAGAGTATGAAGAGAGTTGGTCCTAGAACTCTGCCTTGGGGGACACCATTGTTGACAGGTACAGGATTTGATAGGACGCTCCCAATTTTAACCATTTCTTGCCTGTTTGACAGGAATGCTTCTATCCAGTTATGCAGGTATCCAGAGATACCATAAGACCTTAGTTTTAGGAGTAGTTTGTCATGTACCACTGAATCAAAGGCTTTAGAGAAGTCTATGTAAATTGAGTCAATTGCTTTGCCCTGATCAAGTTTTGTAGTCCATATGTTTTTACAGTGCAAGAGTTGCAGATTACAGGACAGTTTCCTTCTAAAACCAAACTGTTTGTTAGAGGATAGGTTGTTTGTCTCTAAATGGAGGATAATGGATTGGTTAATAATTGATTCCATGACTTTATAGGTGATGCAGCCTAAAGAGATTGGTCTGTATTTTTCAACTAGGCTGGGGTCTCCGTTTTTGAAGATGGGAATGACTGTGGCTAGTGACCATAGTTTTGGCAAGGAGCTGGTCCTGAAAGATTTTTCAAAGATTATGCTTAGGGGTTCAGCTATGGCAGTGGATAGCTTTTTTAAGAAGTAGGCACAAACTCCATCCAGTCCAATAGATAAAGATGGTTTTAGATTGTGTAGTGCTTTTTCAACATTGTCTTCTGTGAAATCAATATGTATTAGATCATTGTAGTTGTCTGTGGTTCGACTAGGAAATATTGGGCATGATCCATTGCTGTTTACAAATACTGAGCCAAAGAATGTGTTAAAGAGGTTGGCTATAATGGTGTCATTGTTGCAGTCTTTACCATTTCGTTCTTTTAGGGGTGGGATGAACCTTGAGTCTTTTAGTTTGTTGTGTACAAAATTGAAGAAAGCGCTGGTGGAATTGGTGCGTAGAAGGTTTTCCTCTTGTTTAGTGTGATAATTGGTACATTCAGTCTTTGTCTGGTGGCATAAATTTTTGTATCGGCTTTTAAAGTTGGCAACGTGGCCAGATTTGTTTTTCCACCAAAGGGATTTCTTTTTGGATTGGAGCTTCCTTATTGTTATGGGTAATTTGTTTTTTCTGGTTTTTGGAGTTATTGGTACATATAGTTTGATGACTCTTTTGACTTCAAGTAAAAATATATTATAATGGTCTTCAACTGTATTGCATCCAGTCAATAGAATTTGCCAATCAAGAGATGAGAGATCGTTGTCTATATAAGATCATAGTTTCCTTTTTTGAAGTTATAATTGGGGATTCTGTTGTTATGGTGATTTTTGTGAGAACATATGTTGAGACAAAAGTCAATCATGATGTGGTCACTGTTGGAAAAGGGTTCATTTATTTGTATCCTGTAAATTGAATTCAAATTGTTGCAGAAGATGAGATCGAGGCAGTTGTTAAATCTAGTGTTGTTGGTTACTAGTTGTTCCAGTCCTAATGTGGTAATGGTATTGACAGGGTTGTATGAATGGGTTCAGATGTACATTCATTTAGTGTCCAATTTAGAAAAGGTAAGTTGAGGTCACCAAGAAAAATGAGAGGGTTTGGGCAGGAGGCAGCCTATGTCAGTAATGAAATTAGTTTGTTTGCATGAATTATATCATAGTCAGGGGCACGATAGCAAAGTAAGAAGTGGATTGAGAAGTTTAAGGACAGTTCACAGATGATGGTCTTGGGAAGAGCATGCTCTTGTATAATTTGGATCTTTTTTAGGTATAGAGGTTTTTTAAAGAATATAGCAACTCCACCACTTCTACAGATTTCGCGTTCTGACCGAAAAACTTGATATTCTTTTGTAGTGGTAATGGAGTCTGGAAAAGATGCATTTAACCATGTCTCACAGACAAATATAATGTCAAATGTGGCTGAGCTTAGAAGGATGAGGAATTCATGCATTTTATTTGCGAGGCTTTTTGCATTAAGTAGTTTGCATTTAAGATATGAAGTAGTGGGTCTGGAGGAAGTAAGGGGCGTGCATCCCTAACATTGGATGTTTGGGTGATGAATATTGTGACATGTTGAGGCTCTTGCTTTTGATACAGTCAGCACGGTAATCAACGTATAGATTTGTATTACCTAATTCATGTAATCTTTTGAGCTCAGAACATAGCTCCTGGGATCATACACGTTACTGTAAGGTTAGATCAGGGCGAGAACGAAGGTTCTTATGGTTGTTGTTGCTCTTTGCGAGTGAATTTATTGAGAAAATGAATTTGCGTTTGCTTGTTTCATTTTTACAAACAACCCTGCAGAGGTGTGGGATCATCAAGCCGTCTTTGTTTTTAAGCTCAGGACCGACACGGAAAATATCAATTATTTCTTCAGGGAAGATAGTTGATGCTTGATTTTCTCTGATGATGTTTCAAACGTAAGAGATGTCATCATTGTCATTGACTTCTAGACCAAATAAGATGGCATTTGGTAGCTTCCGTTCACGCTTAACAGCTTCTTTGATGAGGATGGGGATATCAATATTTGTAGGATTTGTTGTTTTTTGTGGATTGGGTTTTGGTTGTGGTTGTTGAGTAGAGAGATGGTCTGTAGATGTTTGATATTTGTTTTTTAGTAAATATTCATTTTTTTATATAACCTCCCACAGGAAACAACTTTGGAACCAGAGTCAATTATAAGGGTAGAAGAAAACTTATTCTGATAAAGAATTCTGCTGAAGGTGTAAATTTAAGTTCCTGCTTGACTATGGGACTGATTGGACCGGTTGCTAATTCTCAGTCAAACATGCTGTGTGGGATTATTGATGTAGGGATAAAATAAGGAAAGACAGGATAGCAATGTAATAATAAGCAATCTAATAGGCATACTATTGTATCTCTTCTTCTGTTAACATTTATTAAGTTTGTTTCTTTCCAAACCAGGACATGTGCAATCACAATTTTATATCAGCATCAGAGAATAAGCAACATGGCATCATTAAATATTGGATAAAGACAGGATTTCCAGGTAACCAGGCAAAATCTGCATTTAAGGGGATTGTACACAGTTACTCATGCCCTGGTCATCTCCCAGTTGGATTATTGCAATATGAGCTACATGGAGTTATTTTTGAAGAGTATTTGGAAACTACAACTGGTACAGAACCCAGTGGCAAGAACAGTTCTGGGTGACATATGTGACACCACTATTATGTGAGTTGCTGTGGCTGCCAGTTTCTTATGAGTCCAATTCCAGGTGTTGATTATTAACTTCAAACTCTTTATTGCAAAGGTCCAGGGTATCTAAGGAACCATCTCAGCCCAAGGGGACTAACCCATGCACCCCTCTTTTCAGTGGAAGGGACCTACTTTGGATCACTCAGCCAAAGGATTTAAGTGACAGGGTCCAGGAGAAGAGCCTTTTCTGCTATGGCCCCTGCCCTCTGGATATTCTTCTGTTGGAGGTAAGGTCCACTCCCATATTCCTGGCCTTCCAGAAGAGCCTCAAAATGTGGCTCTACTGCTTGGCCTGGGGACCCAACAAAGCCCTTCTACATTGGAGGTGTCTGATGGGTTAGAGAAGATTCCTGCCCACATCTTGGTTTTTAATGTTTAACTTCTCTATTCCTTCCCCCTAATTTAAACTGTTTTAGCACTTTTTAACTTGTTATTACATTGTAAACCTCTCAGAGTCACTGTATCAATGAGATGATGGTATAGATATAAATAAATAAGAAAGAAAGAATGAATGAATGAATGAAAGGAAGGAAGGAAGGAAGGAAGGAAGGAAGGAAGGAAGGAAGGAAGGAAGGAAGGAAGGAAGGAAGGAAGGAAGGAAGGAAGAAAGGTATGGCATTCTCCACCACTCCTTTTGGATTTCAAAATATCACTGTCAATTATCTTTTGGTCAGATGGTCCACCGATCTCATGGCTGCTTAGTTAGAATGACAGGTCTTAGTTCTGCCATAGGTCTAGGCTTCTGATCTGACTTTAAAGGATATGGTCTTTCTGCTGTTGTATCTATCTTGCCCAGATCTCTTTCTTCTCCTTGGATAGAGATATACTTGGAGTAGTCATGACAGAATCTCTTGTCAATTGTTTCCAAATCTTTTTCTCCATTTATTTACTGAAAAATATATGTATTATTGTATAAATGATAAAAAAGGATTATATTTCATGAGAATTGCAAAAGCAAAGAATTTTTTTATCTAAAAAAAAAGCAGAGTTAGCAATTTCAAAAGTGGTGCATGACTCCTAATTCTATCTGAAACTCAGTGTTTTTTTTTAATTATTGTTCTTAGATTTGCTAGTTTCTATTTATTCATTTCTATGGCAAACCTGTCAGTTAATGAAAGAAAATTATCCACTTATGTCTTGCATAATAATCATTATAGTACATCTACTCCCACCCTAAATGCAGATTACTTGCTAACACTTTGGTATCTTTTGTAGAGTCTTGCAGAAAAAATGTAATACAGACGAATGTGAATAAAAACCAGCAATAAAATACTTGATGGATACTAGATACTGGCTAATAATTAATCACCATTAAGTAACAGAAATGTCTAATGTTGCACGATCATCACCAGCAGATTTGAGAAATAGGTGGTTGAATCAAAGCAGGACTTAGAACTGTTCTTTTCCAATTAGTTTGTGGCTCAGATTTGAAGCTTGGTTGCCAGGAATTGCTAATGCTAATAGCAGAGGGGAAAATATCTGTAATGGGTGGAGCAGTGATAAAATCTTAGTGCAGCTATGTCACCCAAACTGAGATTTCCTCCCACCAACCCCTGACCTCCAGTTTTGGAGAGATTTATAATTTTCATCTTTTTTTTAAAAAAATACTGTCTATTGTAAGCTGCTTTTACATGTTTTTTAATAATAAAATTGTAATAAACTTATGTTTAGCAGTTATAACACTAAAATTTAGCACTGTTATTCTAGGGAACACTTTTATTTCAGAATCACAAGCTTTTCAAAATTAATTTAAAAGAAATAGGAATGATTTTTCCATCATTAGAAGTGAATTATTGCAGAGGTCCCAATCTGCATACAATGGTATGTCAATACTAATTACTAATTGGTTCCAGCAAACACAGTCATTACCAAAATGATGAGTACCAAACAAATTTTTCTCATTAGGAATAATGTAGTGAATCACAAGACAGCCAACACCAACAAGTTCTAGCTTGTGTATTGAATACCAAACAAATGATGAGTAGTGGGATAAAACTTTTGCATCAAAATGCATTGAGTATTAAATTTGATGACTTTCAAAGCAGTTGAGTGGCAAGGTACCACTATATCTCAATGTACCATTAAAAGACTGTACAATGTACCATTAAATTCCTACCATTACATGTTTTTACTATAAACTTTCACTTTCATTCTATATAGATAGGCAAGCTCAGCATTCTTTTTCCCTATACCATATTCACCTTCAAGTAATTGGAGATTCATTGGTTCATTTCTGAAGCCAATCTACAGAGATCAAAAAATGAAATCCTTTCTTCTATACACAAAATACACACACACAAAGTTATCAAATATCCTTTTTTTTATTTTTCACTATCCCAAGGAGGCAGTGAGATGCCAGGTTCAGTATTTGATCTGATAACCAAGGTGGGATTCAAATATTATCAAATTGATAACATAAGCTTAGTAGGAACTATGTTTCAATAATAAAAATCTTACAAGAACAAGCTCATATATGCAATACAGGCAGGGGATTGCTGTGACTCTATTTCTTAGATAGTATCTAGAAATATTTAAAATAACACATTTTAATTCTTAAAATATTTCCTACACATGTTGTTCATTCATTCACTTACATTGACTCTTTTTGGCCTTACAGGCAGAATTTTACTATTATTTTCCTATATATTACTTCCTCCTTACTTCTTCTGACAGGTCTTTCACAAATCCCCCCATATTTTCCAAGTATCAGGATCTTTTTCCAATGATATTTGCCTTCACATTGTGTTAGTCAAACTATTTTTGTTTTATTATTTCTTCCAGTGAGCAGTTTGGTCATGGTGACCTATTTAAATGTAGGGGCTAATGCCAATTGTTAGTTCAATGACATTATCCCATAATTGTTTTTGGATTACTTTAGAAGACCCAATTTGCCTTTACTAAATGTCCTTATTTACAGAATCTTGTGTAAATAAGGAGCTGATTACTTTGGTCAAGGTCACTTGAAAGCTAACTAGTTTTGTAGTCAATATTATGAAATCTCTATTTTCTAACAGCTCTTATTCCTTCCAAACATGTTTATATAAAGAATTTTTTACTATTATTCTTTGATATTTATTAAATTAGATCAGGGGTGTCAAACATGTGGCATCACGGTGGCATCGCATGACACTTCCCCCCTTCGCTAAACCAGGTGTAAGTGTGTCCAGTGTGTGACACATTCAGCCCTGGGGCCGTGAGTTTGATAGCCCTGAATTAGACTGATTTGGTATTAATAACTTGAGAACATTAGAGAGATTATGAGGCAGTATTTTTAAAAAGAACAACAAAGAAACAGCCAGATGAAAACAGTTCCTTATGTACAGATCAAGTGATTTCCTTATCTTTAAGTTCATTTCTTCTTTATTTCAAGACTCTTTATCAATCACAGCAGCTTATTCAGCTTATTTTCACAATGACGTCCTTCATGCTATCCTAGTTTATTTCCTAATCCCTATTCAATTATTTCAAGTATATGTAGCCTAACGATTTCCATAAAGGTGATTAGTTTCCATAATTTGATGCTACTATATACTCTACTCTTCATCTTTGTAAAGGGATCCCTACACAAATGTCCTTTCTATAAGTAGATAACAGGACCAAGCCATAAGATGTATGAACTTTTTTTCCTGTATATTTAGCACATGCTAATATTAACCTGCACATAGACTGGTTAAGTTTAATAGAAAGACACATAGATCCCAGATGTTAGCCTCACTGATAGACCTTGGCAAAAGTTTTTGAATAGTCAACTTTGTATGGTTTGATTAAGCTTTAGGCTTGAGCTCAGCTTACGCTCTCAGTTGTACAACATAGGAGGGATATATATATACTGTATACTAAAGCAAAACAAAAAAAGAAAAAGTCACTAAAATGTTTCTTTATCAAGAAGAGGAAATTCTCTTTTTATATACATAGTAGTTTTATGTCTGCTTCTTTTTTTTCTTCCCATCCGAATTATGCAACAGACTGTTTCTCTGCAGTTCAGTTTTGAAGCTGGATAATGATTAGTTGTTGATACAATTGATTAACTCTAATAATAGCTGGCTCTCAGTTTAGTATCCACATCATGGCAATGTAAAGCATCCAAACATTCAGAGTCTTCCAAATTTGCTAACTGAATTTGAATATGAGAAAAGAGAAAACTATTCAGTATTACATTTAATAAATCTAAAATTTAAGATAAAGTTGCTGTAAGTCAAATCAGACTTACAATTTGTCCTGGCTTTTTTAGAATGCTGTTTCTGCCATGCCGTTCCAAGTCCCAGCCCAGCCTGGAAAAACTGTGCAATCCTGGTGTTTACATACTTCTTTCAATGTATTGAACAATGGAAAAAAATGCTGTGAACTTCTCCTTCCACATGTTTATAAAGAGGCTTTATATCAAGCCCCAACTGTGACTAAAGGCTATTTAAGGGAGAGAGGTAGCATTAATGGAATCTTTTCATCTGATCTTGTCATTGTCCATATGTCCTAAAACTTTGGGAACTGGAATTCCAATACATTTTGAGGGTATGAGACTAGTCATGCACTAGTAACTTCCAAAGCACCACTGCATTATTTCCAAATAGCCAGTTCCATTTCTAGACTCTGAATATAAAGAGCATGACAAAGTCCTTGAATTGATGAATCATTCAACTGAAGTAACATGTAATTGTCCCTTTAAAAGTTGTCACAATCTGTTTACAGGCAAAGATCAAAATGTATACACTCAAAGAACAAAATGAGGCTTGCTCTAATCATAGCTCACTCTATTTCACTTCATAGAAAAAAGAGCTTTTTTGAATTGAGATATTGTCAATCTAAACTGATCAGATTTCTTAAAAAAGATACTTTTATTATACTTTGCCTGCCTTTAGATCACATTGGAAATGAATGATTTGGTAGAGATTTATCAAGAGGTATGCAAATTTATAGAGATCCAAAGATTAACTTTGCAGAGCTTAAATAGATGAGATTGTGGTATACTTTTTGATTCACTGGGCACATTTCTTACTTTAAAAGTTTATGGTAGATTTGGAATATGGACAGAGAGAGACATGCTTTAAAAAATCCCTTCTTACCCATAGGAATGATATATGTCTTCCTCAGACTCAGGTTCTACTAGAGGCCTGGGAATTTGAGGTTATGTGCAGGATCTAAGTTGTTCCTAATAATGCACCCTTCTGGACAGAAAGCTCTGATGTTTTTCCTAGGGTCTGTTGGAGCCATTCTTCCAGCTTAGGAGTCACAACCTCGACTGCTCCTACCACCACTGGGATCATTTTGTCTTTACTTTCCATATCCTCTTTAGTTCCTCCTTTAAGTCCTGGTACTTCTCCAGCTTCTCATATTCTTTCTTCCTCATTTTGCTTTCACTATATAATGGATTCCCAGATAGATGTCTTGGTTCTTGCTGCTTATCCTATCAAGGATGTTTGTCAAATCCATTCAAATATAGTCCAATTTCTTGTCATCATTCATTGAAGTGGTAGCCAGCATTTGGGTCCCCTTTTCTTGCTTATTGCATAGAAACAAAAGCTTTTTTTAGAAATGTTAAACCTATGCTGGTTAACACAAGTTCAAATTAAGTGTGATCTTTATGGATCAATCTGCTCCTTTTCATATCTTCCAATTCTAGTGATTATCCCTGTCGATTTCAAATCACCTGGTTATTGTAATTCAACAACAGATACATTTATAGTTTCTTTTACAATTTTTACTATTTTCCTCCTTGGATTAAAGTTGCAGTGTTTTCTTCTCAGGAAGAGATTACTTTTAGAACATACCAATAGTGATTTCCTGCTACTAGATGTTCCACACTGGAAATCTTTATAGCTAGTTTTTCTTCAGTATTAATGGTCCACAGGCAGGGGAGGAGAAAGAGGACACTTAGATGCCTGAAGAATGGATTCAGGAAGCTTTCCTAGAACCTTGGTTTGAAAGCAGCACACTTAAACCCTCTTTTAGTAATAATAGTAGGAAATAATTAAAGATATGAACAGGAAGCCTGAAAATGTGTTCTTATCTCAGTTTAAGCCAATGGGATACAGGGATTTATGTTCTCTCAGCCATTATTCTTTTGTCCCCCTCTTCCATTCTCCAAGATGAATTTGCCTAGGTCATGGTTGTCTAACTTAAACCAGGAAATAAATGTCATTGAACTCAAAATGGACTTTATTTTGACTATCCATATGTAGAGTTTAACTTTATAATTTACTTTGGCGGGAAAGAAAATTATATAGTTTGGAATGGATTAAGTTAAGCAAAATATTTTATGTATATATGTATAATTTCAATTTACAACCACTCATTTAGAGACCATTTGAAGATACAACAGCATTGAAACACTGCTATTAAATCACTACAATAGTGACTTATGACCAGTTTTCACACTTCTGACTAAGGGGTCCTCAGTGCTGTTTGAGCTTGCTTGTTTTTTTGCAGACTTTGTTTTTCCAAACTATGTAATATCATCAGTGCTGGTAAGAAGTGGGGTTTGCTCTTAGTTTATATTTTAGTGTCTTGACCTTCCAGTGTTGGTGGAGCTGGTCTTAGAGATTCTTTGGTTGGGCTGTTAACTATTCACTTATGACTGTTGCAACATCCCCAAGATCACATGATCAAAATTCATGTACTTGGCAACTGTATTATGATAGTTGCACTGTCCCGGAGTTATGTGATCACCATCTGTAATCTTCCCATTTGGCTTCCAACAAGCAAAGTCAGTGGAGGAAGTCAGAATTGCTTGATGAAGGCATGATTCAGTTAATAACTACAGTGATTTACTTAATACCTGTGGCAACAAGGTCATAAAATAAGAGGCAGCTCACTTAACAAGTGCCTCACTTAGCAATGAAAAATTTGTCTCAGTCATGATCATAAATCAAGGACTACCTGTAACTAACTTTAAATAAGCCATATTTTATTCTGCAAAGTTTAAGTCCCTGAAAATTTGTATAGGATTATATAATAACAATTAAATTGAAGATTTATTTTTTCTTAGTAATTTTCAATTTCAATCTGCTCGAGCAGGGATGGATCAGAAGACCTCCATTATTCTTCCCAAACTGCTTATTCTATGTTATTCTATATCTTGTTTGTCATCCTACTCTTCTTCTTTTTGTACATTCTGTCTTGTATAGAAAGAGTTGAAACAGTATGAATGGTTTAAGAATAAAAAGAAATAAAAGTGACAATTATATAAAGAATAAGAAACTATATAAATACTTACACCTATATTCATATCTATTTATATTTATTTATATACAGTATTAAGTTGAAATTGTATAATGAAAGAAATGTATATAGAGTAATGATAAAGAAATGTAAAAGATGTCTTGATGTTGATATAATGATGCATAAAGTTTTATTTTATGTTTTTAAATTTTGAAAACTAAATAAAATTTAATAATAAAAAAACAGTTGAAACTCTATTTTATTATAGCTTCATCACAGACTTAATCAAAGCAGACCAAATGACTTAAATCAATAGGTGACTTTTGGTGTATTGATTACAGTGAGGTAAACATCACTGTATATAATTTGCAGAATTCACAGTAAAGGCAACATTGAGTTGATAACAACCTAATCTGTATGAAGTTCTAATATGTAATATACTTTCACAAAACGGGGGGAAAGATTAAATATAAGTTTGTTTCAAGGGATTATTTCCAAATTGTAACCAAAATAATAATAACATATTAGAATGGTATGCCTTCCGTACCGAGGAAGACAGCCATGATTAGTGCAAGAACTTGACTTAGTCATATTTGTAGGACATTAATTGATTAAAAATATTTAGATTAAAAAAGCTCTTTCATCTTAGATATGTCTTTCTCTTTATTATGAATTTAGGCGACAATTTAAGAGGGAAAGTACAGTATCAAAAGACAGATCAATTGTCTGATACAGACCTTATGCATTAAATGCACTATGTAACAATGCATTACCATGTCTTTTTATATATTTCTAACATAATATATAGCAATTGAAGTTTAATGAAATAAGAGTGGTAGTAACAGTATTTTATATCTCTATCATTTGAACTCCATCTTCAAATCATAATGGGATCTTCTATAAACATGCACTATGAAACATAAACCAGTTAAGGAGTGTATGCAAAGAACATTGGGCAGGATTAAAAAAAGGGAATGATTGGAAGCATAATATCATAATGCAGGTTGTTTTTCAAGAAATTCCCATTATTTCTCTTCTGCAGAGGTTAGGATTATGTTTATACAGTTTTAATGGACATGGTTCCGTTGAGGACAAAAATTAGACAAAAAGCATAATATGAGAGTATCTTGAAAATATGCAGGAAAAAGAAAGTACAAATCCAATCTATTTGAAGATGCTATTCAGATTTTTTTCTCCTTCTGTTCAATTATGTCTGATTCTTGGAGATGGGAGAAGTCCCAATAGTTTTCTTGGCAAGATTTTCATAAGTTGTTTGTCATTGGCTCTTTTCTAGGGCTGAAAGAAAGTAACTGGCCCAATTGGCTTTGTGCCTAAGGCAGGACCTGAGCTCACGATCTCCTGGTTTCTAGCCTGATGCCTTAACCATTACACCAAATTGGCTTTCCACAAACTATTTGTATAAAACTGGACAAAATTACACATTATTGAACTAAAAAAGGGAATAAGCACTCTAAGGGCTTTGCCAATTTGCCCTGATGGGGGTGCATCATACTTAAGGTGGCTAATGGACTAAAAGAAGGTTCTGCTTCCATTCCATGAGGTCTTTTTTGCTTTCTTCATCATCTTTCTTAATTATAAGGTTTTGTTACATTTATTATTTATTGTAATATTTTAATGTTGTTTCTGTTCCTTTTAATTGTTGCCTAGAGTTACTTCTTGGTGAGATAGGAAGTATATAAATGTCATAATAAATAAATAAAACTATTATAGTCCAAACTGTTTTATTATTTTTGTTGTTTTAAAATGTTTGAATATTTCAATTGGAATATATTTTTGGAATAGTAAGCTGGTCAGAGTCTTTGACTGACATGGGCAGCTATAGAAATTGAATAAGTAAAGAAAACTCATTAACTGAGTAGCAGTCAAGGAACAGTGATCATCCCATAATTAGACAGTTATTCAGCCTTAAAAAGCAATAGAGACAGATTACCTCCTCACCAACCAGATGAAACTAAACATTTCAAGTTGTTAAAACCAATTTGTTCATAACATTGGAACCCAAATCAGCAGCCAAAAAAAAAAAAAAAGCCAACACAATCCTAAATTGCATTAACAGACGGATACAATCAAGATCAAGGGAGGCACTAATACCACTCTATAAAGCCTTAGTAAGACCACACCTAGAGAATCCAGTTTTGGTCACCACATTATAAAAAAAATGTTGAAACTCTAGAAAAAGGTGCAGAAAAGAGCAACCAAGATGATTAGGAGACTGGAGATTAAAACATATGAAGAACACTTACAGGAACTGGGCATGGTTAATCTAGTGAAGAGAAGGACCAAGGGAGACATGAGAGCAGTATTCCAATATTTGAGAGGCTGCCACAGAGAAGAAGAGGCCAAGCTATTTTTCAAAGCACCTGAAGACTGGAAAAGGAATAATGGATGGAAACTGATCAAAGAGAGATTCAACCTAGAAATAAAGAGAAATTTTCTGACAGTGGGAGCAATCAACCAGTAGAACAGCTTGCCTTCAGAAGGTGTGGGAGCTTCATCACTGGAAGTTTTCAAGAAGAGACTGGACTTCCACCTGTCAGAAATAGTGTAGGGCAGTGGTGGCTAACCTTTTTGGGCTCCTGTGCCAAAAGTTGCATGCATGGTCACATGCCAGCACCCAGAAAGCTATGCGTGCAGGCCCCCATGTGCACCATGCATCTCTGCGCATGTGCGCGTGTCTCCTGCACACCCATGTGCATGCATACCGGATACCCTACAATCAGCTGGTGGGCGGCATGCATGCATGTGCAGTGGGGCTCTTCAGGAATGATCTCTCGTGTGCCAGCAGACATGCCATATGTCTGCCATCATGGGTGTTGGGTCTCCTGCTTGGGCAGGGGGTTGGACTAGATGACCTACAAGGTCCCTTCCAACTCTGTTCATCTGTCTGTTAATCAGTCAACCCTAATTCTTATGTGTTCCCCTCAGGTCTTGTGGTTCTGAGAATATTATTCAATCTATAGGATAAGCACATGCAACTGAAAGTTTTGTTATTGTGAATGATTAATCTATCAATTCTCATTTTGCTCACATTCTTATTTCCCCATTTTGCTTCATGTTTGTATCAGTCTCTAGTATTTGGATATGTGTGTGTGTGTTTTTTTAAAAGATCCTCTAGTTCTGAGATATCTTGCTTCACTTGCATTAACACAGTAAATATTTACAGAACTGTACTTCATGACATTACAACATTACTGATCATTTTACCTATTGCAGTTACTGTGGCATCTTTTTTAAATGTAGATCCTGTAAAATGGTAAAGTGGGCTTTTAAATCAATGGTGGGCTAGAGAATTACAGAATATAAATCTTTTGCAATGTACAGTACTAGGATAAATAGGTCTTCACATACTAATTCATTCATACAACGAACATCCCTGAAAACCACATTGGGTTTTGTAGGCATGGCTTACTGGGCATGGCAAAGGAAAGATATTGTAAAATCTCCAGTCAGAGGTGGTATTTGCCAGTTCTCCAAACTATTCAAAATTTCCACTACCATGCTCCAGAACTGATCAGAACCTCTGAATCAGACCATCTTATTCACTCTTGAGAAACTTATATGTGGGTCAAGAAGCAACAGTGAGAACTGGACACAGAATTACTGATTGGTTCAGAATTGAGAAAAGAGTGTTGGCTTGCCTATTTAACTTATATGCAGAGCACATGATGAGAAAGGCAGGACTAGATGAATCACAAGTTGGAATTAAGATTGCAGGGAGAAATATCAACAACCTCAGATATGCAAATGATACCACTCTAATGGCAGAAAGTGAAGAGGAACTAAAAAGCCTTTTAATGAAGGAGAAGAATGCAAAAGTTGGCTTGAAAAGTTGCAATGTATTGCGCCAAAGAGTTGAGGCCTTTGAACTATGGTGCTGGAGAAGACTCCTGCAAGTCCCTTGGACTACAAGGCAATCAAACCGGTCAGTCCTAGAGGAGATCAACCCTGACTACTCTTTAGAAGGTCAGATCTTGAAGATAAAACTCATATACTTTGGCCACCTAATGAGAAGGAAGACTCACTGGAGAAGAACCTAATACTGGGAACGATTGAGGGCAATAGAAGAAGGGGACAACAGAGAATGAGGTGGCTGGATGGAGTCACTGAAGCAGTAAGTGTGAGCTTAAATGGACTCCGGGGGATGGTAGAGAACAGAAAGGCCTGGAGGAACGTTGTCCATGGGGTCACAATGAGTCGGACATGACTTCCCAACTAACAACAACACTAATTTGTTATCATAACCATACCTCTCTTTTTTGAACTTAAAGATTGGAAAAAAGGCTACATAGCTGTCATACTTCTTTTTTAGATCCCAGAGGACTAAAGATAACTTAATTCAATGATTTTAATATCTTTACCATTTAACGTTTAGAGTGCCTTTAAAAATAGTGGCATGTGAATAGAAAGAGTTAGGTTTCTAAATGTTCAATGTTGTTGATTATGTTTAATAATTAGAGAGAATGTTATACTTTGTACAGATGCTTAAAAGCATCTTCTTAGATCATATCCAGTAACAGAAATGGTTGCTGATATAAACCCAATACCCCATTTAAAGCAATCCTGGCTGAGCTTGGTAATTGCTTAATAATCATCATCACAGACAGTTCAGCCATCATGCCATCTAGCTGAAACAAAATTCTACATTTTTTATTATTGAAAATGATGAAACATTTATCAGTTATTTTGTGACAGTTTAGAGAGCTGCAAAATATATAGCCTAAAATAAGCAATATACACACTTAGCAAATATTACTTCACATCTCTGCAGATGTCGCTCAAAAAGACAATTTGTTAACTATAATTACATAAATGGCAATGCTTTACCAATGATCACTATTAAATACAAGACAAAATCATACGCTGAAAAAGAATAATGAGTCTGCCATCACTGCAAAATCACTTTCAAAATGAGATTTACTGATAAAGTTCTTCATTATTGAATCCAACCTAGGAAGCCAAATTGAATGACAGAAAGCAAATGCAAGAACATCTTATTTTACTTCCTCCATAATTCTGATAGTATTATCTTTAACTAAGCAAACATACTTCTATTTTTACTTCTATTTCATAATATGCAGTCAACATAAGGAAAACTTACACCTGGTGTCTAGTTCATCTGCCTATTCAACATTGCTTACTGAATGTTCATGCTCTCCACCTGCTTGAGTATCTGTTATTTAAAATCATTACTGAAAATAATGACTCTGCAGATCATAACTTGGACTTAGGAATTAAAAGGAAAAAGCCAAATCTCCAATAAACATGTGCTGGAATGGTAAGGTGGAACATGATGAAATGTGCTGTATAGTGTGATAACTCAAAATAAATCCCTTCATGTATTTGTATGTAATGTTGTGATGCACATACAAAAAGATGAAGCTTATGTCATGGCAGCATACATTTTGGCATCAACATGATTATAAATGGATGGCTATAAAATCTTCAAGTATATTGCCAAGCTTTCCACTTCATCCTTCAAATAAGGACAATTCCTTTAAACTAAATAACTCACTTATTTCTCTTATTCCTAACTGATATATCACATGTTTTGTATACAGCTGGTTGGATGATGATTCCTGGATATATCTACTTAGAAAAATGAGATAACAAGAGATGTGACTCTGGAGAAATATTTTGTCAAATGAACAAATTCAAGCAAAATGAATCCATGTTTGAGAAGCTTCTAGTGATTTGCAGTTTGCAGGTGATGACTACATGGCACAAGGATGGATTCTTCAAAACCAGATAGATTTTTGCAATCCAGATTTGGTAGCCCTCATCCAATAATAGCATTTCAAAATGTATTTT
Source organism: Bungarus multicinctus (assembly GCA_023653725.1). Taxonomy (NCBI): domain Eukaryota; kingdom Metazoa; phylum Chordata; class Lepidosauria; order Squamata; family Elapidae; genus Bungarus; species Bungarus multicinctus. Next base: position 45,272,698 of record CM042848.1, read on the forward strand.
TAAGAAAAGTGATAGTGAACATGACTAAGGAGAAATTTTACTATGAGAACTTGCATATCAAATTAAGCTCCTTACTGGTGATGTTTCTAGCAAGCTATTTCAATTTTTTATCCAGAAAAACTTAATCTTTTTTTATTTTCCTGGATAATACAACTTTTCATATTAATTTCACTCATATCTGATTCTTTTAAGTTCATAATTCTGTTATTAGTTGACTCATAAATTGATTCTGATAATTCCTTTAGTAGCAACTTTATATTAACTTCTTAGTGTTTTGTAACCTCAGACAACATGACTCTTCCCTAATTCTATCCTCCTTCTTCACTTTATGTGGGCAAGCACATCCTAATATGCTTATTCTAGTCCTGGTCCAGCTGGTACATGGAATATCTGATTCAGGCATCCTGTTTTTGAAGCCAATAATTGCACAGCCTTGTGTTAGTTTTGCAAATTTTCATGCCCTGTGAGGTTGTCCCGAAGGCAGTCTCTCTAGAGCTATAAAAAGACAGTTTCCTCCTTATCCATGAGAGCCACTGAGTTTAAGATAATTTCAGCTGAAGTTACATTACAAAAGTTCCAGTGGGAGAAATGTCTCCTCCCTTGTGCACCCACTTACTGCATTTCCATAAATCAGTAGGTCTAGTTTAAAAATAATCCTACCCGCACCCAGCAACTACTGACTCATTTTATTATCCATAATTACATGTAGAGACTCTTAGTAAGTAAAAGGGACAGCAGAAAAAAGCATTTAGGAAGCAGCTCCTTAAAATAACTCTAAAAGTTAATTGATGGTAAATATGTGAAATACAAGTCAGTTGAAGACTGATTCAAACATATACGTACTTATTATATGTCCTTTACAGCTCTCATGGGAATTTTGCTACCTCCATATGCACTTCTTGGAAAAAACACCCTCTTTAGAAATCTTATGGTTAAAAGCTGAATTCAGTTTTCTTCTTTCTGATATTCTGCAAGTGTGTTGGGTTCAGCTCCCCAAATTTTCATCCAGTCATTGGCTCCAGGATGAGGAAAGAGGGGTTAATGGGTTTTCCACTTTAAATTGTTACAAAGATATTTCTTATATGGTGGGATTTTTAAATGATTAACCCTTTGAAACATATTCTGTGAATATATGTTTGCAAGAGAGGGCTGTATTTATGGTGGGATCTGATTCTAATCAGTGAATAGGACCAGTTACTTATCTTATCTGGAGAGAGGAAAGAACAAAAGAGAAGCAACAGTTATCTGGGAAATGATATTCTGCTAGAAAAAGCAAATAAAGAATTATAAACAGTTTATAGATTTTGCTTGCTGCAAATGAATCAAGTTAATATTGCTTAATGGAAAAGGCACTTTATAAAAACAAAAATTATCTTGTAAGTATGTGTGCATCTTAATTATTTTCATCAAAAGTGATCATCTTTAGGAAGAGTTGTAGAAAAATAGGAAAAATACTTGCAAAAATGCTTCTCTTTAATGTAGTTGCAATATTTCCATGATCATGCCATTATATACATGTCATGGACATTTATTGTTTATAATATCCTATATTTTTATTGCTTAACTGTCATATTGTCAGGCAACTTGAAAACAGGCATAGAAATACTTTACAAGTTGACACATATTCATGATTTAAAACAGGAACACTTCAATAGTAAAATATTGGTGAAAAGTTTATCTTCTGTGAGGATGGAAATCCCTTGAATATTATGCTTATAGCAATTTTCCAAATGATATATTACTGAGCATCACAATGATTAATGGAATGTTTAAGATGGTATATGAAACTGTCTGATATCAAATCCAATAAATGAACCAAATTTCTTTGTATTGTTCACTAGTCTTACTGCCAGTAGTGTTTATTGTCTCAAGTAGAATTGAGCCTTTCTCCTCAATGCCCTTAAAAAGAAAGATATCACTGATTGAATTATAGTTTTCTTTTACTGATATATTGCCCCTTCCTTAACTACACATGAAGAATATAAAAATTGATTATTTTTATTCTATTGGCAACATATAACATAAATGAGACAAATAGAAGCCTTTGCCTCACATTCAATTTTAGGTTGTGTATTTTTCCTATAATTACAGAGTAGTTGGGAAAATCTGCATATGGTATGTTAGATAGTGAAAGTATCTCTTTTAGATAAATTGTACAATTTCTAGATATTTCTGGATCCTAGTGCTATCATTTTATCAACTGCAACTTCCTATTTACCATGAAGATAGAGGGAGCATGAAAACAAAAATTATGATTCAATCCATGGGCCTGAAAAATTCCATAATATATTTAAAAGCCCATTCAATTATCCTTCTCTTTTACTCTACTCTACTGTTCCAGTGTAAAGTATCTTCCAGTAGCATTAAAATTATTAGTGCTTAGAATTAGCAACTACCTTGCTAATTTTTTTTTCTAGTGTTGTGGAAGAACATCAGCTTTATATCTGACTAGTGGAAAATATTGAATAGACAGTTTATGAACCATGTATATCCTAAATTTTGATCTAAAACACAGATCCAACTCCATTATAAGGCACAGCTATACCCATTCATTGATTTTACTTATTTTACATGATTCAAACAATTTTTAAAGGAATCTATTTCAGGATATGCTTTATGCAAAATGAGGTAAAATAAAACAAAGATCGGAATATTGATAACTACCAAGTTTCAGATGGTTAAAGCTAAATGTTCTAACACAACGCATAATTCTTTTAATTATGGCTGACTTCTATTAAACTTTCTAGAAGTGGAACCAGGTTAAATTGCAATATTACCACATGGCTAACAGCCTTGGCAAAGCTAAAACAAATGATCTGGACATGTAATTCCAAACTGAAATTAATAAAACTTTGACAGTATATGATCTGAGCTGGGAAATGAATGGTTTTAAACTACCAAAGCACCTCATGTAACACACATAATTGTTAGTATCAGCAGTTCTTGAGGATAAATTCAGAAATATCTCCTTTTCAGAAAGAATTGTCTTTGCAGTTTGAATCCCACTGATTTATTTGATCACATCAAACTTTACTATGATTCCTACAGCTATTAATCATGCATTTGCCATGAGTGTCAAAAAATCAGGAAAGCAGTTGTAGCAGTGCATAGGCTTGTTTTGTATCTATATCAATCAACATTACACGCATGAACAAAGAAGTAAGCTTTTCAACATACTGCCATCCTGATTTTTGTAACAATTGGCCTTTATCATTATGATGTTCTTACATTTCTAGCAGCCAAATTAATTTTATGTACATCAACTATTGTTGGGCAAAATCATTAAAACAATGCTAATTACTGTCAAATCTGTATTAGTAGTTCACAAGATATGATTTCTATTAGCAGCAGACTAAACTACAGGGGAACAACTTCTTATATTGGTCTAACTCTAAAATATGGTAGAAGTCAATTCATTGGCAGTTTATTTATTTAAATACTTATATACCGCCCTTCTCCCGAAGGACTCAGGGTGGTGCACAGCCGATCATAACCCCAATACACTGTACAAAAATTAAAATGAATTAAATAATTTAGGCTGTTTAAATTTTAAAAAGTTTACCCCTCCCCCATAAATAATTAAAACCCCAAATATTCGGAACCAATTAAAACGAGAGACAAAGTTAAAATCTTGTGTCAGCCTAGGCCAGCCTGCTCAAAGAGCCAAGTTTTTAATGCCCGTCGGAAGGTTCTCAGGTCTGTGTTGGTATGTATCTCTAGGGGCAGACTATTCCAGAGGGCGGGGGCCCCCACAGAGAAGGCCCTACTCCTGGGGGCCGCCAGACGGCACATAGAAGCCGACGGCACCCGGAGAAGGCCCTCCCTATGGGAACGCACAGGTCTGTTGGAGATCACCGGCAGAACGCGGTCCTGCAGGTAACCTGACCCAATGCCATGGATCGCTTTAAAGGTCAGAACCAGAACCTTAAAGCGAACCCAGAAAGCCACCGGCAACCAATGCAGCTCGCGCAGGAGAGGTGTCACATGGGAGCTTCGCGACGCCCCCATAATCACCTGCGCGGCCACATTTTGCACCAGTTGGAGTCTCCAGGTGCTCCCCGCAGGGAGTCCCATGTAGAGAGCGTTACAATAATCCAGGCGAGAGGTGACAAGGGCATGAGTGACCGTGCGTAAGGCGTCCTGATCTAGAAAGGGCCGCAACTGGTAGATCAGGCGAACCTGATAAAAAGCCCCCCTGGAGACGGCCGCAATATGGTCTTCTAGAGACAGCCGTGCATCCAGGAGGACACCCAAATTGTGAGCCCTCCCTGTGGGGGGTAGAATCTCTCCCCCAATAGCCAGCGATGGAGTCAGCTGACTATATCGGGCCGCCGGAAACCACAGCCACTCGGTCTTGGATGGGTTGAGCCGGAGCCTGTTCCCGCCCATCCAATTCCGCACGGCCTCCAGGCACCGGGACATAGCCTCCACAGCATCGTTGGGGTGGTCCGGGGTGGAGATGTAAAGCTGGGTATCATCTGCATACAGACGACACCGCACCCCAAGACCATGGATGATCTCGCCCAGCGGCTTCACATAAATGTTGAACAGGAGAAGGGAGAGGACCGATCCCTGAGGCACCCCACAAATAAGGGGCCTAGAGGTGGACCTCTCCCCCCCCGTCAACACAAATTGCGAGCGGTTGGAGAGGAAGGAGGAGAACCATCGCAAGACAGTTCCCCCAATCCCTAACCCCTCCAACCGCTGCAATAAGATACTATGGTCGATAGTATCAAAAGCCGCCGAGAGATCTAACAGGACCAGGACAGAGGAAAACCCCCTGTCACGGGCCCTCAAGAGATCATCAACCAACACGACCAATGCTGTTTCGGTACTATGCCCGGGCCTGATCCCGATTGGAATCGAGGTAAGTCGCTTCCTCCAGGTACTGAGGGAACTGACGTGCCACCACAGTCTCAACATCCTTCACTAAAAAAGGAAGGTTGGAGACTGGACGATAGTTATTTAAAACAGCCGGGTCCAGGGTAGGCTTCTTGAGGAGGGGCCACACCACCGCCATCTTCAGGGCAGTAGGGAGCGACCCCTCTCTCAACGAAGCATTGATAATCCCCTGGAGTCAGCCTCGTGTCACCTCCCTGGCGGTCGAAACCAACCAGGAGGGACACGGGTCCAACAAACATGTGGTGGTATTCAGCCCCCCCAGCAACCTGTCCACACCCTCGGCGGTCACAGGGTCAAACTCTTCCCAGATAATATTCTCAAGACCTGCCCCAGATACCTCCCCCGGGACCACCCAATTGGAGTCCAGCCCATCCCGAATCTGAGCGATTTTGTCATGCAAGAATCGGGAAAACTCTTCTGCCCTACCCTGCAAGACGTCATCCCGCGCTCTCGGCTCGAGCAGGGAGTGGGTCTTTCTAAACAGGGCGGCAGGCCGATTTTCTGCCGACGCAATAAGGGCGGAGAAATGCAAACGCTTCGCCGCCTCTATCGCCACAAGGTAGATCTTAATGTAAGACCTCACCTGTGTTCGGTCAGACTCAGTGCGGCTAGCCCTCCAAACACTCTCTAGACGTCTTTTCCGGCATTTCATCTCCCGTAGCTCCTCCGTAAACCACGGAGCTAAGTGGGATCTGTGCCGAGTTAGAGGTCGCAGAGGCACAACTCGGTCCAGAGCCCTGGCAGCCAACCTATCCCAGGTGGCCACCAGATCTCCAGGCGAGTTGTGAGCCAGAGTCTCGGGAAATGGCCCAAGCTCCCTCTGGAACTGCTCAGGGTCCATCAGGCACCTGGGGCGGAACCATCTACATGGCTCTGCCTCCCTGCGGTGGGGGGTGGCAGTACAGAAGTCCAGTCTAAGAAGAGAATGGTCTGTCCATGACAAGGGTTTGATGACTAAATCCCCAAAATTACAGTCATTCAACCACTGACCAGAGACAAAAATAAGGTCCAGCGTGTGTCCTCCTATATGAGTAGGGGCAGAAACTAATTGGGTCAGGTCCATGGCCGTCATGGAAGCCATGAACTCCCGGGCTACCCCAGAGGTTTCCCCAAGCGAAGGCAGGTTGAAATCCCCCATGACTAAAAGCCTAGGGGTCTCAACCGCCAGCTCGGCTATCACCTCGAGGAGTCCGAGCAGGGCCAATGACACGTGGCAGGGAGCCAGGTACGCTATCAAAAGGCCCATCTGAACCCCCTGTCCCCACTTCACAAAGAGAGACTCACAACCAGCCGTCTGAGGGACAATGGCCTCCCTAGGACAAAGGATCTCTCTAATAAGCACCGCCACCCCTTCACCCCTTCCCTGAGACCTAGGCTGATGAAATGCTAAGAAACCTGGTGGGCACATCTCTCTCAGAGGAACACCACCCTCTGGGCCCAACCAGGTTTCGGTAACACCTACCAGGTCCACACCCTCTTCCTGAATTAGATCACAAATCAGGGGGGCTTTATTGACAACGGACCTGGCATTGCATAACATCAGCCAGGTACTCAGGGCCCGAGGTTCTGGACAACCAGGCCTGCAGGATGGGTAAAGAGGGTCGGAGCACGCTACCGCTTGGAGATGTCGACAGCGCGATCCCCTAACCTGATATGGCCCTCTACCCCCTGCCAGTTGGCAGTTTATATTACTCTTGACTATCTCTATGAATATACAGATGTGCTATATTGGTATTTTATTGTATCTTATTTTATTACTTCAATATTAGTCAATGACTACAATGAAACATACTTAGATTTTATAGACACTTCCTTTTGAATGGTCATAAAACTAAACATAGTATAAATAGAGCCTCCTAATTTTTTTTAACAAAAGATTTCAGTGGTATGTATTTTTAGAGTCCTTTTTGGGATAATATATGTAGGTACTAACTGTGGCAATCACCGTTATCTTGGACAAGCAACAAACTAACCTTTTATTAGTTTAATTTTCTAAAGAAATTAAATTATGGCAAATGAAAGTCTACAGAAATAATTCCAAATGGGTGAAGAGAAACAGAATTTGTCTTTTATCAAATGAACTGTTAAGAATTGCAGATTAAAGCTAGCTTTCTTATTTGCCTGAAAGTGTGCATGAAATACTTAGTGAACTTTTCTATTAATATCTGGCACAGTATGTGAAAATAGCATTTCCATAAAATGTCCATTACAATTGTTGATGTCACTAGGCCATTCTGAAAATATTTATAATTCCCAGTAGCAGTATTCTTAGCTTCCAATCTATTTGCTATTCCCTTCACTGAAACTTGTTTGAGTCCCCACTTCCCATGAATTCAAAATACTTTAAGGAAATATTTATCTAGTTTAACATTTAATAGCTCTGTCCAAAAATTTCAGCATTATTGCATTTAAGCTATTTAGGCTGTTTAGAGCTAGTTAAGAACAACTTCAATATGGCACTAGTGTTAATTTAAATTCAGAAGAGGATAATTAAAGAGACATTTCAGTCTCAACAGTTTTCAAGAACAAGCTATAATCATATCCATATCATTGTCATTAGCATCATTCCTTTAGTTCAGAAGATAAGTTTTGGGGGTTTAGTGGTTCCTTCCTAATACATTTCCTTTTCTACTTTAAGCCACTGTGGAAATCCAAGACACATTTTAATAGCAAGAGGAGAAAAGAATTAGCCAGTCTAATGGCTAAATTAGTAAATTTTGTCTAACTCCTCAAATGCTAATATGGGGGATGTATATTAGAGGGAAGAGGTACTATGGCTACTATCTAATTGTTGAATGTGAAGTGTACCCAAGTGTATAACCTCTGTTTCAGATTTTTCTATTACTCAGATTTCAAACCAGAAAAATATAAGTAGGACAAACCATCTCTCTGACTATTTACAAAACCAAGGACTGCTCAGCTAGAAAATATTCCTTATTATATAGGATACACATCAGCCATATCAAACAGTTGGTAGTCTTTGAGTAAGCAGGATGCAAATGTTCCTTATGAATAAAAATCATTTATCCTCATCCTGTCTGCAATAAATTCTCTGCATTTATTCTCTTCCGTATAAATAATTCTCACAAGTTAGGTTGAGATATTTCTGCCAGTAATAGATCTTTTTTTAGGAGGTGGGGGAAAGATTAGTAGGGATTAAGCAAACATTCACTTCACTTCAAATAGTAGGTGCAACTTGTAGTCTTTCATTGCTTGTCTACAGTAGTCTTGTCATTCCAAATAGGCTCCTTAATAAAACCCAGTTTGACATGGTTGACAGAATTGACAAAAATAGCTAATGCTCCCCACAACTTGTAAAAAGCAGCCCAATTTTTAGAAAGAAACTTCAGTGAAAGGCTGCAGCTTAAATTCTTGGTTTCATTATATCTCATTTCATGTTGAAAGTGAATATTTCCTAAATATTTTCAGGGAAAATATTTTTAATATCTTCTCTGAGGCATTTTATTGATAATATTGCTTTTACTTTAACTTTTAAGGTTTTATTTTAAGCTTTTAAGGTCTTGACTGTGGCATAGATGTTTGAATATAATATATTTTATATCAAAAATTGTATTAAATAGTTCATTATAGGAAATATGCAATAAGGAAATAATTATTGATGTTCAAATATGCTAGAATCTATGCAGAAATCCAATTCCCTTTAAAAGTATAGGTTTATGAAAGAAGTGTAATAGATGGAGCAGGCAGTAAGTACAAATGAAATGTTCACTACCAAACTATTGGCCAAACCTTGCTCAGAAAGTGATAACAAAGTGAAAGAATTTTGGAGAAAGTAAATTATCTCTTTCCTTTCCATCCAATGGGTACTAAGAAGATACTTGCTTTATCAGAAACTTTCCGCCAGTATCATTGCTTTGCCAGATAATAGTGAAAGATGCTATTATGTGGCAAGTGAGTTTCTTCTGTGTTCAGAAGTTGTGAATAAGGCTGGAAGTGTATTTAAGCTTTAGAGAGTAGATAGATATTCTATTATCTATCACCACCATCATCATGTTTATTATTATTTCTATTATTATTATTATGACAGTATACATAGCAGACGAGATAACTATGCTGGGTTTCATATCACAAATCACTAGTTGAACATTTCCCAAGTGTTTAGGACTGCGTGATGTATTGGCGGATTATGCGAACAGATCCCAGTAAGGTGGCCTTCTGCAGCTGACCAACGGTGATCTTGTCAGTGCCAATTGTTTTTAAGTGCTTGCCTAGGTCTTTAGGCACAGCACCCAGGGTGCTGATTACCACTGGAACCACCTGCACTGGTTTATGCCAGAGTCTCTGCAGTTCGATTCTCAAGTCCTGATATCTGGTGACTTTTTCAAGTTGTTTCTTGTCGATTCTGCTGTCACCAGGTATGGCAATGTCAATGATCCACACTTTTCTCTTCTCCACAATCGTGATATCTGGGATATTGTATTCCAAAACTTTGTCAGTCTGTATTCAGAAGTCCCACAGTAGTTTTGCATGCTCATTTTCGACCACTTTTTCAGGCTTATGATCCCACCAGTTCTTTGCTACAGGCAGATGATAGTTGTGACACACATTCCAGTGGATCATCTGAACAACTGTGTTGTGACGTTGTTTGTAGTCTGTCTGAGCTATTGTCTTGCAACAGCTCAGTATGTGATCAATGGTTTCATCCGCTTCTTTGAAGAGCCTGCATTTGGGGTCATCAGCAGATTTTTCTATTCTGGCTTTGATTACATTTGTTCTGATGGCTTGTTCTTGGGCTGCAAGAATCAGGCCTTCTGTTTCTTTCTTCAGTGTTCCATTGGTCAGCCATAACCAGGTCTTTTCCTTATCTACTTTTCTTTTCAAGGAACTGTCCATGCAGTGCTTTGTTACACCAGCTGTCAGCCTGAGTTTGCATCGCTGTTTTTCCATATTGATTCTTGGTTTGCTGCACTTTGAGCAGCTTCCTCTTGTTGACCTCCATCAAAGCTGGTTCAACACTGTATTTCACATAATCTGCCAGAGCATGCTTCTCTTCTTCAACTGTCTACTTCACCTGCAAAAGTCCTCTGCTGCCTGCTTTTCTGGGAAAATACAGCCTGTCGACATCAGTACGTGGATGCATCACATAGTGTATGGTTATCAGTTTTCTTGTTTTCCTATCCAAGCTGTCCAGTTCTGCCTGTGTCCAGTTTATGATCCCAGCAGTATATCTGATGACAGGTATGGCCCAGGTATTTATAGCCTTAATGGTGTTACCACCATTCAGTTTGCTTTTTAGAAGTTTTCTGACCCTTTGTGTGTATTCTTTGCTGACCACATTTTTCATTTGCCCGTGCTTGATATTATCCAGCTGCAGTATGCCCAGGTATTTGTAGGGTTCAGGTTGGTGGCACTTGATGGTTTGTCCATTGGGCATTTCAATTCCATCACTCTCTACAATCTTCCCTTTCTTCAGTGCCACTGTGGCGCATTTTTCCAGGCCAAACTCCATGCTGATGTGAGTGCTGAAAATTCGAACTGTATTAGTCAGTGATTGGATTTCAATTTCTGATTTTCCGTATAACTTCAGATCATCCATGTACAGCAGATGAGAGATTTTCTGTGAATTTTTAGCAGTTTGATAACCCAGGTTAGTTTTCTGTAAAATTGTTGACAGGGGGTTCATGGCGATGATGAACAGGAGAGGTGACAAAGAATCACCCTGGAAAATCCCTCTTTTGATATTGACCAGTCCGTAGCTTTTACTTCAAATAAACAGTTCTATTTTCCAGTGCTTCATCGCATTTGCAGTGAAAGTACCAATGCACTTGCATATTCCGATGACATCCAAGCACTTGATGATCCAGTTGTGCGGTAGTGAATCCAATGCTTTCTTGTAGTCAATCCAAGTTGTATGCAGATTTGTTTTTCGGCTTTTGCAGTTCTCTAAAATCATTTTGTCAATCAGGAGCTGATCTTTTGTGCCTCTGCTTCCTCGTTTGTTTCCTTTCTGCTCTACTGGCAAGAGATGTTATTTGCTTCTATGTAGTCCTGGATCCTATCAGCTATGATGCTGGTCAGCAGCTTGAAGATGGTTGGCAGACACGTTATTGGCCTGTAATTTGCAGGTATTACCCCTTTTTCTGGATCCGTCTGTATCAAGTAGGTTTTCCCAGCTGTTAGCTATTCACTATTATTATTATTATTATTGTTATTGTTATTGTTATCATTATTATCATTATTATCACTATTATTATTATTATCATTATTATCATTATTATTACTATACACAAAAATGACAGTATACACAGCAAACAAGATAACCATGCTGGGTTTCATATCACAAATCATTAGTTGAACACTTCTCAAGTGTTTAGGATTGCGTGATATATCGGTGGATTATGCAAGCAGATCCCAGTAAGGTGGCCTTCTGCAGCTGACCAATGGTGATTTTGTCAGTGCCAATTGTTTTTAAGTGCTTGCCTAGGTCTTTAGGCACAGCACCCAGGGTGCCGATTACCACTAGAACCACCTGCACTGGTTTATGCCAGAGTCTCTGCAGTTTGATTCTCAAGTCCTGATATCTGGTGACTTTTTCAAGTTGTTTCTTGTCGATTCTGCTGTCACCAGGTATATATCTTTATTCATTAAACATGAAACTCAGTCAACTGAACATTTAAAAATGCATCACAAATACCATTGATTGGTGCTAATGGTTGATACGGGTTGCTGCCAGCGTCCTAGGTATCAACCAAGTACCTTCTTAAGGTGTACAATGTTCCAAGTAGCACATTTTTTTGCAGTTCTATTGGTGTTATTGCAGGAAGCTGCAATTACTTGATGCATTTTATAAAATTCTTAGACATGATAGCAAGTGCCCCAATGATAATGGGTATCATTGTTACATGTTTCATCCATAATCCCGTAGTTTCGATAGCCAGGTCACAATATTTCATGGTTCTTTCCAGTTCTTTTTCTTAGACTCTGGGGTCTCCTGGTACCATGATATCAATAAATTGTATGTTTTGGTTTTTGACAACTGTGATATCTGGCATGTTGTGTTCCAAATGACGATCCATCTGTATTCGAAAGTCCCACTACATCTTCACCTTCTCAGTATTACTACTACTACTGCTGCTGCTGCTGCTATTATCATTATCATTATTCCTCATTGCACAGTCAGCCAGATATTCTGAACTGCATTTGGCATTTTTGTCTACCTATTGAGTTCTTTCCAAGGACCCGAGAAAGGCAGATCTGGATGTTGGATGATGTTACAGATATCAGATTGTCATAGGATGTAAGCTGTTCCAAGTAAAACTGCAATTGACTGAGGGTGATTTTGTCAATGCCAATGATGTTCAAGTGATGCTCCAGTTATTTTGAGATTGTACCCAAGATGCCTATTACTAGCACCCAAGGCATTAACTTTGCTTGCTTTTGCCACAGTTCTATTTCTATTTGCAGGTTTTTATGTTTTATTATCTTCTCCAGTACTTTCTCTTCTCTTCTGCTATTTCCATATATAGTCACATCCACTATCCAGACTTATTTTGTCTTTCTTATTCACAATTATTAACTCTGGGGTGTTATGTAGCAAGTTCCTGTCTGTTTGAATTCTAAATTCCCAGAGCAATTTAGATTCTTCATATTTTTTGACTTTCTCTATTTTATGGCTCCAGCAGTTCTTGCATGTAGGCAAATGATATTTCTTGCAGATCTTCCAATGCACCGTTGCTGGTACTTTGTTATGCCATTGCTTGCAGTCAGTCTGTGCAATCTTCTCGCAGCAGCTTACCAGGTGGTCTACTGTTTCTTCAGCTTCTTGGCAGAGACAGCACTTACTGTCTGTTGCTGTCTTTTCAATTCTGGCTTTGTATGCATTTGTTCTTAAATCTTGGTCTTATGCAGCCAGAATTGTTGTTGCTTTTAATCTATATTTATCTTCAGTTGCTTTTAATCTATATTTATCTTCAGGGATAATCATTAAAAATATGAATGTCAACCAAACTGTTAAATATCATCGAGGTGTTCTATTTTTTTTAATTTGGGGGGGATTTTTTTGTTAGTTTGATAATTTAGGAACACAGGTTTTAAAAATGTGGTTTCATTTTCTTTATGAGCATTATGTGAGACAAAGGTTTTAACTGACTAAATACTTCATCATACATAAATTATATCCTGCATGACTCTAATTACTCTGGCTACTCCATCTATTTCAGTACCTAATATAGCTTGTCCTGAATTAATCAGCTTGACATTTGTCTTAAATTGCAATATTTTATATCACCTATCAGCACATATTGTTCAAGTGCTTTAAAGGTAACATGACATTTTTTGAAATGGTCATTTTATTCCAGGAAAGAAGCTGTTAACATCCATTCATCCCAGTTTGTAACAATTTGTAAATGAATCATTATAAACCTTGAAAGATCCATAATTCTACCAATGATTCTGCAGTTGCAGTCAGCATGTCAGCTAAAAATGAAGGCAATGGAGAATCTGAAATACAAACTTCACCTAAACTCAGTATTTTTGAACTTTATACATAGGTTCTAAGATAAATTAAGTGAACTCAATTCACAGATATGTCATTGATATGACATATCTTGGCCATTCCAAGAATTCCTCCCTTTTCTGAAGACATGTATTTGAAAATTAAACATCAAGAAAATGTACAGCCCTAACTTGGAATAAATAAAATACCAATATACAATTTTGTATGGGGAAATGTGAATTTGTGTTTTAATAACTTAATGGCCAAAAATGGAGGAGACAGCAAGTACAAATATTGGCATGTTATTTCATATATAAATAGATAAATATAGAAGGCTGTGAAAATATTTACAGAGCCCTCACATCCTGGACATAAATTGTTTCAACTCCTTCCCTCAAAACGACACTATAGAGCATTGCACACCAGAACAACTAGACACAAAAACAGTTTTTTTCCTGAAAGCCATCACTCTGCTAAACAAATAATTCCCTCAACACTGTTAAACTATTACAAAGTCTGCACTACTTTACTTCTAATCTTCTCATCACTCCTTATCACCCATCGCCCCCCCCACCCACTTGTGGTTGTAGGACTGTAACTTTGTCCCTTGTATCCTTACAATTTATATTGACTGTTTCCTAATATGATTTGACTGTTGATTGTACCCTATGACTATCATTAAGTGTTGTACATTATGATTCTTGATTCTTAACGAATGTATCTTTTCTTTATGTATACTGAGAGTATTCACACCAAGACAAATTCCTTGTGTGTCCAATCACACTTGGCCAATAAAGTATTCTATTCTATTCTATTCTATATCCAACCTAATACAGGTAGCATTTTCTGTACTCCTCGACTCACAATAGTACATTTAATAACTGTTCAAAGGGCCTTGGTGGTGCAGACTGTTAATCACCTAGCACTTAGTGCAAGCTGCCTGCAATTAGTGCAGGCTCGAATCCCACCAGGCTCAAGAATTGACTCAGCCTTCCATCCTCTCATGGTAGGTAAATTGAGGACCCAAGATTGTTGGGGGCAATAAGCTGACTTTGTAAAAATGCCGCTTCGGGAGGCCAAAAGCCCTAGTAATAAGCAGGCATAGACAATGGAATGAAGGCTATTGATGAGCACTTAGCATGGTGCTCCATAGACTGTAAGCCGCCCTGAGTCTCCAGAGAAGGGTGGCATATAAATGTAAATAAAATAAATAAAATAAATAAAAAGTTACAATGGCACTGAAAAATGACTTTTACCCATTTTTCATAGCAGCATCCCATGGTCTCATGAAACAAAATTTGCTTGACAACTGGTTTCATTTATGGGTCATATGATCACCTTTTGTGACCTTCGGACAAGCAAAGTCAATGGGGATGCCAGATTCACTTAACACCCATGTTTCTAATTTTAACAACTGTCATAATTCACCTAACAAATGTGGCAATAAAGATTGTGAAATGGGGAAAAACAACTCTCTCACTTAGCACCAGAAAGTTTGGGCTCAATTGTGGTCATTTTAGATTGTCACATTATCCTTTCCATATATTTCATCTTGACACATTAATGTAGAATCAGTTTGATGACCTTTAAATTGTTTCTTCTGTGGAAATTAGATGCTATTTTCTTCTATTATTTTCTTCTATTCCTCTAATCTGCCTGAAGGAAGAAAAAAAAGTTGAATTATTTGGAGAAATGTGATTGGTTTCCTATAATGAATTTTCTTTCAATTACTTTTCTTATGTTTATTTTTTTTCAGGTCTCAACATTGTGTTTTATTCCCCTTTTGCTAAACACTTGCAAAACTACTATTGTGAAAAATATTAATTGTCAGTTTATGGCCTTCATCTGGACCTGGATTTTCACGTTTGTTTTTCCATATGGAACAATTATCCTAATGTGCATTTTTATTTCACTTTAACATGGGAATGATTTAAATATATTCCTTCCCATGTCCTGAGACCTATTTGCCATAGTTTTGTTTTGCCTTACTTCTTCTGAACATATAACTTCAGTAGACTTTGTGTGGTGGTTGATTGCTATTTTAAAATTCCTAGTAGTGTGAATACTTCCATGTTACCATAACCAAATGGACATCTGGCATGGAAAAACAGGATAACATTTGTTTACAGCTAAGAATAAGTTTTGGCATTTATCTACAATTCAGACTAATATAGTTTTCACTTCCAGAAGTTCTTGAATGAGAAACTATTTGTGGTTCTTGTTATTTGGTTGTTAGCTGGAGCCCTTCTCCTTCTTTTTTACTTAATGGAAACATTTTTTCTGTAAAAGTGACATAAATTGGTATTTTGGAACTTCCAATCTGATTAACTTTCTATTGTGATCAGATTTCAACTGAAAGAATGCTTAACCAGAAGTATATTCTCAATGTATATGGTGTAACAGATAATGAAAATTGACATTAATTGAATGACACAAAATATATTTAGTGTCTCTATCTACTATCATAACATAATTAATTGTAGGTCTCCTATATTTGGGCTGTAAAAATAAAAAAGGTGATTAGATAGTATATAAAGAAAAAAATTTGCTGCCATGTAATGGTCATCCTTAGTTCTGTAGCTCCTGTGTGGAAGCCCTACCAATTCTATGAAAAGATCTAGATAAATATACGCATTATTTCTATTAAATCATTCACTATATTTAAAATAGCTATTGATGAAAAAAATTAAAAATTGTAAATGTTAACAAACTAGAGATCTAGTAGAATTTGTGATAGTAGATTTAAACATGTAATCCTATTTTTGGCACTCTGATACATATTAATCATGCATGTAGATTTTATAGAAAGAAAGACTAAGTCATCATGCAGTTGTGATGACTGTACTAGTGATCTGACTTTTTTTCTCCTTTTTTTTTTTTACTCACTACAGAATTTGAAATGAAAAAACTAATCTTTGGATACTTGGATTGGATGAAAACTTGCCCAATTTCACTGGTATCTGTTTTCAAGTCTTAACCCTTAGGATTAAAGTTTTATTCAGTGGAATAGCTATTCCTATTCTGTAATTTTAGGCTTAGAACTCACAGCTAGATACCATTTGGGTGGCTTGGGGGGAAGTTATAGAATATGATATTTATACATGAGCGATGGATGAAGAAATTGAGCTCAGATTTTCTTTGACTAGAAAATTCAATTCCCACCTGGACTTTGATCCATTTTTTAAGGGTATTGATTTCATGTGTTAATTAAAAAACAGAATATTACAAAAGTTATTATATATTATTTCTTCCATATAGCAAAGAGGAGATCATAGCTGTCAAAAATGCTTATTGGAAAGTAACAAAATAGTGACCTATTAATTATATGTAAAAGAGAAGAGCAAGAATAAATAAGGAAAATTGCAAAACTGCATCTATTTCTGAATGCCTTGTGTTTTCCCAGTCTTATGAGGCCAAGTTAGCAGACACCATTATGGTATTCAATTCTGAAGTCAAAAATTATTCAGCACTAGGCACACAGAATAAAAATATTTTCCTTAATGCGCATTTAAGAAAGTGGGTGGACATTCCCATATTCTGTCTGCAAAAAAAAAAGAGTATTTCTAATTAAAAATAACTACTCTTCAAATTAACCAGATCTTCTTGCAGATTACATTCAACAGCTTAAATAGGGGCAGAAGGGAATCAGGAAGAAACCTGCAGTCATTCCCTTATTTCCATTTCACTGATATTAAAATCTGAAATCAGTTTCCAAGGAGAGGGGATTCCGGCAACTATTTCAAACAGGTTATGTACAAGATGTCAATCCTGAAGCATTACTTGGAACGCTGACATAAGATGCATATTTTTCCTGTGCACATCCAAGGATTAGAGGTAAAGACTTATATACTGTAGCATCAGGAAATTGTAACTGAAATTAAATGACTTGCTTTAACCTTTGGAAATGTATTTCTGATTAAAATCCTCTTCACTGGATAGGCTCCATTAAAGTCAGAGTGTAAACAAAAGAGCACTGAATGCCAGGAATCTACTATAATTTTAATCAGGACATATATGTTATCTAATGGACTGTGATTAATTGGCTAATACAGGAATAATATATTTGTTGTTGAATTATTTGGTGCTAACCATCACTAAAAGCATTTAATAATTTTGGTCAATTCACCTTAGGGCTTTGTTTGAAATTATATTTTTGATTCTCCTTTCTCAAAAATGTCACTATTTTTCAAAACACATTGATTGGAAATGTTCACTGATAAAATGTATGATAAATCATTAAGAAAAAGAAATAAGTAACTACAAATCACACTGTTCTAAAGTGCCATTTTTCCTTCTGGTATGAGATATGGGATATATATATATATAACAGGAAAGGAAAACAATTACAACTAAATATAGAAAAGAAAAACGAGATTGCAAACTATACATATTATATATAAAAGTTTCTAACTTGGAATTAAAGTAAATAATGAGTCTACCATTTATTGAAATATTCTATTATTTGCATCAATCATTAAGACTGTTATATTCTGACAGAGATTTAATGACATTTTATAACATTGAATCATTTTTAATTAGTCCACATCAAATGCAAGTGGACAGTATATAGCCTTTTCAAAAATAGATATCTGGAATTATTCTTCATTTCCAAGCTCCCCAAATAATGCTCTTGGCAACATTCGTGGCTTTATTAGAATTTACTAAATAAATTTTAAGATGAATACATTCTATTAGAAAGCTACTGGTCTATTTGGAACGAATGCTTAATTAAATAAAATGACTGTTTATAAGACCATACTTAATGTATAGTTTGTAACAGAGAAGTGTATGTCAGGAGAAACATAACAATACTTTCAAATCCTATGAATGAAGTATTTAAGAATGTGTCTGCTAAAAGAAAAAGGAATACAGGTAGTTCTCGATTTACAACTGTAATTGAATCTAGAATAATGGTTGTAAGTCATGCTGGTTGTTATGTGGATCACCACGTAACTGTTCCTGATTTTATTACCTTTTTGCAGTGGTATTAAGTGAATTAAGTAAAGCAAATGCTGTGATCATTAAGCCAATGCTGCAGTTGTCAAGTAAAGCCATCATGATTATTATTTAGTCATATATGGTGATGTTACATTAGCCAGGAGACTACAGTATGAGTACAAAGCAGTTGTCTGGCTGACAAAGTGCTAGTCTGTTATTCATGCTCATGCGATATCCAGAATGCACCACAGGGGGCAGGCTAGTGCAACACTTAGAAAGGTTCACAGCATTCTGCAGAAGTCACATTGCATTCAAGTGTCACATTGGGAAAGTTCCGGCACCAGTTGGATTCACTTTACTGTACTAAATGCCATTATTTCCCCACCAAAGTGGTACCTTTTCATCTACTTGCATATAACATACTTTCAAACTGCCTAAGGGAGGTCCATTGTAACTTTGAATGATCACTAAGCAATTGTTTTTAAGTCAAGGACTTAATGAATAATGAAGGAATCCTAAATTAATGTAGAGAGAACACAATATGAAAGAAATACATTGATATGGCTTGGTCATGAAAGAGGATGCAAGGAAAAAAAAACTTATAAAACAGATATGTGAAGGAAAAGCAAACACTTAAGAAGAAGAAGACTGAGAAAGTCATGGTTTGATGGAGTTAATGATATTCCCAAAAAGGGAGCAGTTTAAATAAAAGAACAATTTCTGAAGCAGTGCAAGGACTTGTGAAAGTAAGGATTGGGTCTATTCAATACACATTCACTTAGGCCTTTGGTGAAAGAGAAGGAGAACCCTCACTTCATGAAAAATTACAAATATTTGGAGAAATGAAAATGATAGCATTAGTGTAAGCTAAATTAACTGTTTTTATTCTCTTTATTGTCCTGTCCCTCTTGTATCTTTGATTATACTTTTATTATCTTTTCTGTCTTCTATATAGCGTTGTTCACCCCCAAAAGAAACAATGTGTGTCCTATCTAAAAGTGTTTCTACTGTGTGTGTGTGTAAAGAATATTAATATTTAAAAAAATTGTAATAGTGAGAAACTTTTCAAAGCTTCTAAACAACTTGTAACTAGAGAGATTAGAGCAAACTGACCAATAGACTTATGAATTCTTTCATTAAAAGAAATAATTGTTCCTTCCTGAAATCACTCTAGATTTCACTCACATTATGTTCCAGCCAAGTGTAAAATTGCTTTGTACCTTTGTTATTTGAATCTCTGAACAGTATATTATTGATGCTAGTCTTATATTTGGGGAAATTATTGCTTTGTACCTGATCCACACCTTTAGCATAGGCATATAAATGTTATATAGTATAAAGTACTATATAAAACTATGATTTTGACTCTGTAAAAGTGTCCAAGTGGCTGAAAAACTTGGCTGCTGAATTTCTAAAGAATAGGGTCATGTGATGTATTAAGTTAATTGCTAAAGTAAATATCACATAAACAAATATTTAATAGTTTTCAGTCATAAATAAAACATTTCTATGTTTAATATTTTATGTTTAAACTTTGTTTTTACTTAAAATATAAGTAGAAGTCATATACAAGTTTGTATGCCATTTTCCGTATAATTATTAGAATTTAGAATTTGCATGTGTGGCAAATATTTATTTAGTAATACCATCTATTGATGAAAACTTTTTGGTTTATTGTCTCTAACTCCTGCTAAGTCTTCTGAATTACTGGATTATAATTATATTCTATTAATAGAACTAATCTGAATTTGCAGACATTATTAACTCAGTGACAGAAACACTCTGCCCTCGTAAGGAGAAAAGACAGTGTCAAAAATGGGTGACCCCTTTGACTTGATACAAGAAAGCAATGCAGCTAAGCTTGCAACTCCAACAGGACAAAACAAATGAGCAAAAAGAGGAAAAGTGAAAAGGAGACTTTTGTCGTGGCTGCAGAAATGGAGGCAGCAGCTGAGTGCAGTAACCAGCAGATCTTCTTGCCAGCCTGAAAATCACCATAAAGTAAGCACAGTTGATTCAGTACAAGCATCCATAACGCAACAGTACAAGTTGCTAAAATGATTGATGAAAAGCTGCAGTGCTGAAAATAATAGCATCTGGGTCTATTCAATTCACATTCACTCAGGCCTTTTGCGAAGGAGAGGGAGAGCACTCAGTTCATTTCATCTGGCCATCTTTTACACTTGTTATCTTTTATCTTTATCTTTTATTGATTTTACTGTAGTTTTTTTGCTTTATTGTTGTTAAGAGTCATTGAGAGTTCAGTGGCACATAGATTTAATAGTCTTATTATTAAATTATTATTGTTGTTGAATTATGATTCATCGGTGGCTTTAGATCAGGGACTGGATGATCCAGGACCACCCTGGATGTGAAGCTGAGCCAGGCAAAACAGAGATTGCTGAAACTATCAAACAGCTTAAAAATGGCAAATCTGAAAAACCTGATGGAATCATTGTGGAGGGAGGAGAGAGGGGCTCTCTAGTATTCAATTATGTTCACAGTCTACTCTCAATAGTATGTGTGCAAAGACCTGCTGACATTATGCCTTCATTTTAAAAGGATAATAAAATAAAATGTAAAAACAGTCAAGGAAACTCTTAAAAACATCACTGGCTTCAGCAAATCTCCTTCCCAAGCAGAAGGAAATCAATAACTAGCAGATGACCTAAATGTGTTCTACTGCAGGTTTGAAAAGAAACTACAGCCATCTATCTCCACAACACACATCTCAAACACATCTACAATAGACAAGCCTCCTACAACTGGCCCCAATCCATTGGGCTCACAACTTCTGGTGATCACAGAAAAAGAAGTGCAAGATCTATTACACAGACAAAAGCCAGGAAAAGCACCAGGGCCAGACAAGATAACTCCTTGCTTAAAAGTCTGTGCTGAGCAATTGGCCCCCATCTTCAACTGAATCTTCAATAGATCACTAGAGATGTGCTATGTTCCTTCCTGCTTCAAACGTTCTACCATCATCCCAGTGCCAAAGAAGCCCTCCATCAAGGAACTGAATGACTACAGAGCAGTTGCTCTAACATCTGTAGTTATGAAAATCTTTGAAAGGCTTGTGCTGTCCCACCTGAAAACCATCATGGATCCACTGATAGATCCCATGCAGTTTGCACACCGAGCAAATAGATTGACAGATGATGCTGTTAACATGGCTCTACACTACATCCTACAACACCTCGAATCTCCAAATACCTATACAAGGGTCCTCTTTGTAGACTTCAGTTCAACATTCAATACCATCATTCCAGACACTCTTCTAAGTAAACTAAACCAACTAGCAGTACCTGAACACACTTGTAAGTGGATCATAAGCTTCCTAACAGACAGGAAGCAGCAAGTAAAGCTAGGCGAAATCACATCCGATATCTGTACAATCAGCACAGGGGCCCCCCAAGGCTGTGTGCTATCTCCACTTCTCTTCTCCCTATATACCAATGACTGCATCTCAAATGATCCATCTGTTAAAATACTGAAGTTTGCTGATGACACAACAGACATTGGTCTCATTCGAGACAATGATGAATCTGCATATAGACAGGAGGTTATACAACTTGCCTCGTGGCGTAACCGGAACAATCTGGAAGTGAACACACTCAAAACCGTAGAAATGGTGGTAGACTTTAGAAGAAATCCTCCCATACTACCACTCTTACAATAATAGACAACACAGTATTAGCAGTAGAGACCTTCAAATTTCTAGGTTCTACTATATCACATGACCTAAAATGGACACCTAACATCAAAAACGTCATCAAAAAAACACAACAAAGAATGTTCTTTCTGCGCCAACTGAGAAGGCTCAAAGTGCCCAAGGAGCTGCTGATCCAGTTCTACAGAGGAATTATTGAGTCTCTCATCTGCACCTCTATAACTGTCTGGTTAGGTTCTGCAACCCAACAGGACAGACATAGACTTCAGAGGATAATTAGATCTGCAGAAAAAAACAATTACCACCCACCTGCCTTCAATCAAGGACCTGTATACTGCACGAGTCAAAAAGAGGGCTGTGAAAATATTTACAGACCCCTCACATCCTGGACATAAACTGTTTCAACTCCTTCCCTCAAAACGACCCTATAGAGCACTGCAGAAGAACTAGACACAAGAACAGTTTTTTCCTGAAAGCCATCACTCTGCTAAACAAACAATTCCCTCAACACTGTTCAACTTTTTATAAAGTGTACACTACTATTACTGTTAATCTTCTCATCACTCCTTATCACCCACCCCCTCCCACTTGTGACTGTAACTTTGTTGCTTGTATCCTCTGTTTCCTAGTATGATTTGACGTTGATTGTACCCTATGACTATCATAAAGTGTTGTACATTATGATTCTTGATTTTTAACAAATGTTCCTTCTTTATGTATACTGAGAGTATTTACACCAAGACAAATTCCTTGTGTGTCCAATCACACTTGGCCAATAAAGTATTCTATTTTTTTTGGGAATCAGCCTCCTGTTCATACAGAGAAAGTGTCTCAAAGGTGGCCTTCAGAGCACATTTACAGCCAATATAAGAATCTTTTATAAATCTTCCACACTAGGAAGAGCCATGTGGCTTTAGACAAGGCTATGGCTAGAAGTATAAACTAGATTCTCATTGTCAGACAAGTACTTGAAGACTCCAATGTATTGTCCAAGTCATTGTTGTCTTTTATGAGAGCACCTTTTGCAAGGTTAAAATGCATAGTGACAAAACCAGTTGTTTTGCTTACTCAAAACAGGGATGTAATGAGGGTAAATATGATAATCACTGTTGTTTAATGCAGATTCATATTTAAGAAATAGATTGTTTAGGTATGTAACTTTTAAAATAATAACAATCTAATAAAGGACATGCTTTATTGGAATTGTTATTATTTTAAAAGTTACATACCTAAACTATCTATTTCTCAATATTTGTAACTAAGGGTTACAAATATTTATAGCTCACGATGTTACCTAGTTTGGGTAATGAAACATCTGCAAGAAAACAACCGAGCTCAAAGAGTACCAAGAAGCTCCCAATAACAATTCCACTGTTATGAAAATCCAAATAAGATAAACTGTTAATATTAGGGAACAAATTACATAAGACTTTTTGGTAGATAGGCAACAATAAATAAATTTAATGAAGAACAAAATCAAATCTTTAATCTTCATAAAGGTAATGTTGTTCTTGGATCTGTAATGTGTGTGCATGTGTCTTCAAGTCAATGTCAACCTTTCATTCCATATTATCACAAACTGGACCAGATTGATCAGGAAGGAATGAAAGAAATGTAATAGAGTGTCTTAGAGGTGGCCTTCAGTATACTTTAATACAGTAAAAGGTACTGAATGGCATTGAGAAGTCAAGCAAGACCAAGAGCACTTTCTTTATCTTCCATCCAAGGTCCAGAGGTAAGAATTTGCAAAAGTGATCATTTCAGTCCCATGCAGATCTGAAGCTTAGCTGCAAGTGATTCAGACAATCCAGTTTTTCCAGAATTGTCTGTAGATAATTTCTTTCCACCATCTCCTCAATAGCTTTTTCCAGAAAGTTGGTGACTGAAACAAAATGGTCTGGATCTCTGGATCAAAAGACATCTTCTTCAGGAGGGATCATGCCAACCTCTTCCTTTAAAAGACGTGTTTACAATTCCTCAGATGCAGACATCTGTTCTTTTCTTGATGGCTCACATAAATAAAAAATGATCCTGTCCACTTCTTCACACTTACAGATTCAAAAGTATCACACATAATGTAACAAACCATGGCTTTAATCATTCCAATGGATTCATCCATGATATGTACAGTTATGTGGGAATACAAGTGATTTTATCACAGAGTGATTCACAAATATATCATAAGAGCTTTTGGACAGATCTTTTTATGTATCATTTCCAAAAAGTTAACTTAAGTAAGGCCACTGGACGATAGGTGTCTTTATCCACTCCATAGATATAGCAAGGTCACAAAAGTAGTTTTATTTATTTTTATGTAAATTGATCCAGTGTAGGCTGAAACTGAAGAGTCTGAAATCTGGTAGTTCTAAGACTCTAAATTGTTGATTAATCAACATTATCGGGAGGAAGGAACTTGAAAAACTAGAGATGATAAGACCATATGTGTTGCTAAGTAGCATTATTCTGAAGATAGTGAATCCTTTCTCTTTGTGGTTTTGAAAGAATTGCTTTCCTTTCCTTATGACATTCTGGATTCTAAAATAACTTCTTTGCGTGTTTTTCAATAGATCTCTTTTTAGATTCTTAATATATCTTTCAAAGAAACTGGGACAACAACTTTTTGAATTATTCCGTTATTCCATTTCCATTTTTAAATTAAAATGCAAGTCTCTGTTTTGAAGTCAAAAATTTCACACTGATAGCAATATATCATTGTGCTTTACTGATATTTTGTTTTCAGGTTAAAGAACGATCCTTTTTTCTTATTTAAAATAAACCAATTATACATTTCATTTATAGGAAAGCTAATTATATATTTTTTCACCTCTGATGAATAAAAGATTTCAAACAAAGGAAAATATAGTCTGCTTTACATCATATCTATTTGTACATTTACTAAAATAAAGATTGGCATTGAAGCTACATTGACGAAAAAATAATAAATGGTATGATTATATTAATTTGCATGCTAAGTTGCATTGCCCCTGCTAATCACATTACATTCAACCAATTCTTATTAAAACAATTACTATATAAAGATGAGGAGTCTTGCACTTTTTCAGTGCAAAGATTCCTCACCTTAAGAATTTATTAAGAATAACAAATCTTAATAAAAACTACAGTTCAGATGCATGGAATGGCCTTCCTACATTGGTTAGCCACTCATGCATTTAATAAAGTAAGTTACAGTTCATAAAATACTATATCTTCTAATTTTTTTTAAAGTCTGAACAGTCAGATTCCTGCTGTTTTTTGTCTATCATAGATTAAAATGACTCCCCCTTTACAACTTATAAGGAAGAACACAACTATTTAAGAAAATATAGAAGGCACCACTATCAGATGGTGACTTAAAGATAAGCAGTTAGCCAAGTTTGTGGATGACACTAAATTATTCAGGCTGATAACTGTCAAAAGTAATTGCGTAGAAATCCCAAGAAATCTCCTTGAATTGAGTGAATAGTCAACCAGCTTGCAAATGTTGTTCAGTTTAAGAAAATGTAAAGTGACATATATAGAGACAAAGATCCCTTCACTCTCACAGCTTTATACCCAAACTAATATAATCCACGCCATCTGAAACTAACCAGAAAAAAAAAGAACTCAATATGTGGCAACTGTGAAAAGGCAATTTCCATGCTGGGATTGATTAGAAAAGGGGCTGAAAATAAATACTAACCACATTGTAATGCCCCTTTAGAAACCCATTACTTTTTCTGAAATATTATGTTCAGTTTATTATTGCATTCTTGAATGATACAATGGAAGTAGAAGAAGTACTAAAAAAATTACCCAAAGAATCAGGGGACTCTAATACTTGCCTTATGAGAAAAGGCTAATCTTTGATTTAGAAAAAAAAGATAACTAAATAGAGAAGTATAAAAAATCCTAATCATTTCCTCTCTAAAACACTTGAGTCAGAGGTCATCTGATATAACTGGTTGAAAGTGGTTTGATACAGAGGAAAAGGAAGACATTTGACATAGTACATAATTAACAGATGCAGTTCATAGTCCATAGTGCATAATTAACCCAGGCAATTCAAGACCAAGTGATATTCATTAACTAATGGAATTGGCTAAATTCATGGAAGACATGGAAGACTATCAAGTTCTATTCATCTTGGAGGCTCATTGTTATTCTTGGGGAAGTAGCAGCTTGCTTCCAAATGTCAGTTGCAGAGGAACAATAACAGGAGAAGGGCATAGCTCCTTTCCCTGCTTGTGGCATCTAGTTGGCCACTGAGAATAACTGGACTAAGCAGTTATTCTGATACATGAGCACCAAAGACAAATTCCTTGTATGTCCAATCACACTTGGCCAATAAACAATTCTATTCTATTCTATTCATGTTTTTATTTTTTTATTTGTCAATTGCTTATAAGATAATAGGTATAAGTAAAACATAGTTATGAATACATGGATACATATAAGAAAAATAAAATATAAAAGAAACAATAGGACAGGGACGGTAGGCACAATGGTGCACTTATGCACGCCCTCTTCAGACCTCTTAGGAAAGAGGTGAGGTCAACAGTAGACAGTCTAAGGTTAAAGTTTTTGGGGTTTGGGGAAGAAACCACAGAGTCAGGTAGAGTATTCCAGACATTGACCACTCTGTTGCTGAAGTTGTATTTCCTGCAATCAAGTTTGGTGTGATTAACCTTGAGTTTGTATCTATTGTTTGCTCTTGTGTTGTTATGATTGAAGCTGAAGTATTCATTGACAGGTAGGACATTGCAATGTATGATTTTATATACTATACTTAGATCGGACCGAAGGCGATGTAGTTCTAGCTCTAGAATTTTGAGTCTGGTGGCATAAGGTATTCTGCAACGAGTAGAGGAGTGAAGAACTCTTCTTGTAAAATATTTCTGGACTTTCTCAACTGTGTTAATATCAGATATGTAATGTGGGCTCCAGACTGATGAGCTGTATTCGAGTATTGGTCTAGCAAATGTTTTGTATGCTCTAGTTAGTAGTGTGATATTACCAGAGAAAAAGCTACGTAAGATTAGGATAACAACTCTTAACGCCTTTTTGGCTATGTAGTTACAGTGGGCTCTAGCACTTAAGTCATTTGAGATGAGTATTCCAAGATCCTTGACAGAGTTTGGATCATCAACAAGGTCTTGATTATTCAGCTTGTATTTTATTTTCTGATTTTATTCTGCCAATATATAAGACAGAGCATTTATTTGTTGAGATTTGAAGTTCCATTTGTTTGACCATTCTGATACATAGTCAAGGTCTTTTTGGAGGGTAGCAGTATTGTCTGTGGTGTTGAATAGCTTTACATCATCAGCAAAGAGAACGCAGTTGCTCTTGATATGATCACAGAGGTCATTTATGTAGAGTATGAAAAGTGTTGATCCTAGAACACTGCCTTGGGGGACAGATACAGAATTTGATAGGACGCTCCCAATTTTGACCATTTGTTGTCTGTTTGACAGGAATGCTTCTATACAGTTATGCAGGTGTCCAGATTTTAGATTTTAGTTTTAGGAGTAGTTTGTCGTGTACCAGAAGTCTATGTAGATTGCGTCTATTGCTTTGCCCTGATTGAGTTGTGTACTCCATATGTTTTTGCAGTGTAAGAGTTGCAGATTACATGATAGTTTTTTCCTAAAACCAAACTGTTTATTAGAGAGTAGGTTGCTTGTTTCTAAGTGGAGGATGATGGATTGGTTAATAATTGATTCCATGACTTTACAGGTGACGCAGCATAAGAGATTGGTCTGTAATTTTCAACTAGGCTGGGGTCTCCCTTTTTGAAGATGGGGATGGCTGTGGCTTGTGACCATAGTTTTGGCAAGGAGTTGATCCTGTACGATTTTTCAAAGATTATGCTTAGAGGTTCAGCTGTGGCAATGGATAGCTTTTTTAAGAAGTAGGTACATATTCCGTACGGTCCAATAGATAAAGATGGTTTTAGATTGCGTAGTGCTTTTTCAACATTGTCTTCTGTAAAATCGATATGTATTAGATCATTGTAGTTGTCTGTGGTTCGACTAGGAAATACTGGGCATGATCCATTGCTGTTTACAAATACTGAGCCAAAGAATGTGTTAAAGAGGTTGGTTTTAATAGTGTCGGCATTGCAGTTTTTTACCATTAGGTTCTTTCAGGGCTGGGATGGACCTTGAATCTTTTAGTTCATTGTTTACAAAATTGTAGAAAGCAAGGTGGAATTGGTACGTAGAAAGTTTTCTTCTTGTTTAATGTGATAATTGGTGCATTCAGTTTTTGAAACTGAAATGTTGAAATTAAATAAAATGTTGAAGGACTTTTTAAGGTAAAAATGGCTAAATGCATTCTTCTCTTTTCCCTGTTAGCTTCTGAAGAACAGCCACAACTTTCTTTCTCTGCATGATCTGGATTTTTGATCCCATAGATAACTAAAACGATTTTTAGTAATATGGATGGAAATGAAAGAGACAAAGTAATAGAAGGCTTCCATCATTCGTCAGATATATTTGTGAGATCTAAATAAGAGTTTGTAGCTTTCAAGTCTTACAAATAAGTGTCCCCTACCAACCTTTTGGGTACCAGGGACTGGTTCTTTTTTTTTTTAATAAGTTTTTTATTTTTGTCATTAGAAAAACATTTCTTTTGGTGAACAATGTGGTTCTAGGTTTTAACATTTCAATACAAACATAACTTTAGTTATGTATTTATCTTTTATATTCAATTTCATATCATATTCTCTAATATTCTTATATTTAAAATTCTTATTTCTTATTTTATATTCATTATACTTTTATACTTTTATTTGTCACATTTGCAATTTTGTTACAGACTTCTATTTCATTATTCAGTAAATGTTATGATATGTACAGAGTAACCCTTGAGTAACAAGGATATGCACATGGAAACATTTATGAGAGTAGTTATGAATAATTATTCAGCCACACACAGATACACTAAATTGAGTTAAAGTTTACTTTAAGAAATAGCACAGTCCAATAAATGGTCCAGGCCATATATGTTTAACAGTCCAAAGAATATCCAATTACAAAGTCTTCTTACCAGTTGCCTTTGTCATTTACAATAAACAAAGATATCAAAGTATAAGCACACCATAAATATAAATGGATTCGCAACTGGCTGGCAAACCATACTCAATGAGTAGTCCTTAATGGGTCTAACACTACATGGAGGGAAGTAAGCAGTGGGGTGCCACAAGATTCCGTCTTAGGCCATCTTCGATATCTTCATTAACGACTTAGATGAAGGAATAGAAGGGGAACTTACCAAATTTGCAGATGATACTAAGCTGGCAGGAATAGCTAACACCTAAGAAGATAGGCTCAAGATCCAGATGGATCTTGACAGACAAGAACACGGGGCCATATCTAACAAAATGAAATTCAATGTAGAGAAAAGTAAAGTCCTACACTTAGGCAAGAAAAACCAAAAGTACACATATAGACTGGGTGAAAGCAGGCTCAATAGCAGTAACTGTGAGAGGGATCTTGGAGTCTTAGTGGACAACCATCTATATATGAAACAGCAGTGTGCAGCAGCAACCAAAAAAGCTAATGCAATCCTAAATTGTATTAACAGAGGGATACAATCAAGATCAAGTGAAGTACTAATACCACTCTGTAAAGCCATAGTAAGACCACACTTTGAATGTTGCATCCAGTTTTGGTCACCACATTATAAAAAAGATGTTGAGACTCTAGAGAAAGTACAGAGAAGAGCAACCAGGATGATTAGGGGACTGGAGGCTAAAACATACAACGAACGGTTGCAGGAACTGGGCTTAGCTAGTCTAGTAAAGAGAAGGACCAGGGAAGACATGATATTTGAGGGCTGCCACAGGGAGGAAGGGGTCAAGCTATTTTCTAAAGCACCTGTAGGCCAGATAAGGAATAATGGATGGAAACTGAACAAGAAGAGATTTAACCTGGAAATAAGGAGAAACTTTCTGACAGTGAGAACAATCAACCAATGGAACAGCTTGCCCTCGGAAGTTGTGGGAGTGCCATCACTTGAGACTTTCAAGAAGAGATTAGACTGCTATTTGTCAGAAATGGTGTAGGGTCTCCCTCTTGGGCGGGGGGTTGAACTAGATGACCTACAAGGTCCCTTCCAGCTCTGATTATCTGTTATCTGTTATAACAGAGAACCTTAGATAGCAACAGAATGTCAGAGAGAGCAAGCTATGATCTCTAGCTTCTTCTTATGGTAATTTGCAATATAATCAACCAATTGGAATATAGTATAACTCAATACAGTGATTTTGTCCTAAAGCTACAAACATACATTGTTGGTTTATATATTGCCAACCCAACTAATTGGTGTACAGATTCCTAACAAATTCCATATTTATTTATTTATTTATTTATTTATTTATTTATTTATTTATTTATTTATTTATTTATTTATTAAATTTCTATACCGCCCCCCTCTCCCAAAAAAGGGACTTGGGGTGGTGTACAGCCAACTAAAAACAAAAACAGTATATACAATTAAAAACAAATTAAAACAATTAAATTAGAGGCCGAATATACAATTAGAGAATATAAAACTAATAAAAAATTTAAAATACCAAGTTTTAAAAAACCCCAAAATTGTTACTGGGCCAGGCCGGCCTGTTGAAAAAACAGGGTCTTTACTGCATGCCAGAAGGTCTGAATGTTGGTAATAGCCTGTATCTCTGGGGCAAATCGTTCCAAAGGGAGGGAGCCCCCACAGAGAAGGCCCGCACCCTCGGGGCCGCCAACCGGCAACGACCAGGCAGCGGAACCCCGAGGAGGCCAACCCTGTGGGAGCGCACTGGGCAGAGGGAGGCTGTTGATGGCAGCAGGCGGTCCCATAAGTACCCAGGTCCCGAGCCATGGAGCGCTTTAAAAATGATCAATACCACCTTGAATCAGATCCAGAAGGCCACAGGAAGCCAATGCAGCAGGCGCAGGAGTGGTGTAACATGGGAGCTCCAAGGGGCTCCCAAGATCACCCGCGCGGCCGCATTCTGGACCAACTGCAGCCTCCGGACACTCTTCAAGGGGAGCCCCATGTAGAGAGCATTGCAATAGTAAAAGCGGGAGATGACGAGGGCAGAAGTGACTGTGCGAAGTGCGTCCAGATACAGAAAGGGCCGCAACTGGTAAATCAGACGAATCTGACAAAAGGCCCCCCTGGCGACGGCCGTAATGTGATCTTCTAAAGACAGCCATACGTGCAGGAGGACACCCAGATTGCGAGCCCTTTCCATGGGGATCAAAATTTCTCCCCCCATGGCCAGTGACAGAATAAGCTGGCTGTATCTGGGCGCAGGAAACCACAGCCACTCAGTTTTGGTTGGGTTGAGACGAAGCCTGTTAAGACCCATCCAACTCTGCACGGCCTCCAGGCACCGGGTCATCACTTCAACGGCTTCGTTGGGGTGGCCCGGGGTAGAGATGTACAGCTGAGTGTCATCAGCATATTGATGGAACTCCACCCCGAAACCACAGATGATCTCACCCAGCGGCTTCACATAAATGTTGAACAGCAGGGGCGAGACCACAGACCCCTGAGGCACTCCACATAATAGGGGCCTTGGGGTTGACCTCTGCCCCCCTGTCAACACAAATTGCGAGCAGTTGGAGAGGAAGGAGGAGAACCATCGTAAAACGGTGCCTCTCACTCCCAACCCCCCCAACTGCCGCAATAGGATATTGTGGTCGACAGTATCAAAAGCTGCTGAGAGATCTAACAGGACCAAGACAGAGGAACAACCCCTGTCTCAGGCCTTCCAGAGATCATCCACCAACGCGACCAACGCCATCTCCGTGCTGTGCCTGGGCCTGAAACCCGATTGGAGGGGATCTAAGTATACCGCTTCATCCAGGTACTGAGGGAGCTGACATGCCACCACACTCTCAACATCCTTCGCCACAAAGCGAAGGTTGGAGACCGGACGATAATTCGACAATAATGCTGGATCCAGGGACGATTTCTTGAGGACGGGCCGCACCACCGCCTCTTTCAAGGCGGCGGGTAAAAGCCCCTCTCTTAAGGAAGCATTAATAATCCCTTGGAACCAGCCTCGTGTCACCTCCCGAGTGGCCGAGATAAACAAGTGGTGGCATTAAGCCCCCTCAGTATCCTGTCCACATCCTCCAGAGTAACAGGATTGAACTCATCCCAAATGACCTCCCTGAAATCCACCCCCACCCCTCCGACCGGAGATGCCCAGTCAGAGTCCAACTTATTCCAGATCTGAGTGATTTTGTCCTGCAGAAACCTAGAAAAATCCTTGGCTCATCCCTGCAAGGGATCCTCCCGCGCCTCCACCTCCAAAAGGGAGCGGGTCACCCTAGACAGGGCGGCAGGGTGATTTTTCATGGACGCAATAAGGGCGGAGAGGTAAGACCACCTCGCCGTCCTTATCGCCACTAAATACGCCTTAATATAGGATCGTAATAGTGTTCAGTCAGATCCAGAGCGGCTGGCCCTCCAACTACTCTCTAGGCGTCTTTTCCAGTGCTTCATCTCCCTCAGCTCCTCAGAAAACCAAGGAGCCACTTGGGATCAGCACCGGGTCAGAGGCCGCAAGGGCATGACCTGGTCAAGGGCCCCAGCCGCCACCCTATCCCAGGTAGCCACTAAGCCCTCGACTGAGTCATGTGTGTGAGTCTCGGGAAACGGCCCAAGCTCCATCAGGAACCTATCTGGATCCATCAGGCACCTGGGGCGGTACCATTTTATCGGCCCCGCCTCCCTGCGACGGGGGGGTGCAGAATGGAAATCGAGTCTAAGGAGCGAATGATCAGTCCATGACAGGGGTTCCACAACCACATCCCCTATACCAAGATCATTCTGCCACTGATCAGAGACAAAAACCAAATCCAGGATGTGACCCCCCCAAGTGAGTAGGGTCCCGAATTAATTGGGTCAGGCCCATGGCTGTCATGGAAGCCATGAACTCCTGAGCAATCCCCGAGGCCCCGCCGGCAGAAGGCAGGTTGAAATCCCCCATGACCATAAGCCTGGAGGTCTCAACTGCCAAGCTGGCTATGACCTCAAGGAGCTCAGGCAAGTCCGATGTCACATAGCAGGGAGCCAGGTATGCGATCAACAGGCCCACCTGAACCCTGGAACCAAACTTCACGAAAAGGGACTCACATCCGGTCGTCTGAGAAACAGTGGATTCCCTAGGACACAGATCTTCCTTAATAATCACTGCAACCCCCCCACCCCTCCCTTGAGCCCTTGGTCGATGAAAGACCTGAAACCCAGGTGAGCACATCTCCACCAAAGGAACTCCTCCCTCTTGGCCCAGCCAGGTTTCGGTAACACCCGCCAGGTCTGCTCCTCCCTCACAAATCAAATCATAAATGAGGGGGGCTTTGTTAACGACGGACCTGGCTTTACACAACATCAGCCGAAGGCCCAGGGCCCGATGACTTAGACCACCCGAAGAACGGGACATGACAACGGGTTGGAGCGCGCCACCACACACAAACAGCGGGGGCACGGTCCCAATACAGGATATGGTCCCCTATAACCACCAAATCTGCCTCTCCCGCTCACCGTGCCAATAGACTGTATTCCTAATCATTCCAAGAATTTCCCCCTTTAATTACCAATTTGAGTATGCCACCCCTTTGTCTTATACATCACACAGTTTACTCCCCTTTAATTCATAGTAAAAATTTATCATAGTATAATTGCTTTTTAATTATCACATTCTAATTTAATAACAATAATCTCCTAGTTACTACATGTCACATATGCATATATTTATTTTAAGTCAGATTCTGCATGGTATTCTTTCCCTCAATTACATTCTAAACATTTATTTTTTCAAATTTGTTAATCTATTCAATTAATTGTAGAATCTGATATTAATCTTTTTACTATAATCCTCATAATTCATTTTAACTATATTCTTCATTTTATTAAATATAATTAGTATTCTTATCATAATTTCCCATTTATTCCAGTTATATTTATATGTGATTTGACAATAATCCTTAGAGAAATTCAAATAAAAGGAAATATCAGTTCAATCTTTTCACTTTTAATATCTATATTCTTATATATCATCACACATTACCTTGTAGAATCCCCTTTCCTATCCTTTATCTACCTATTATCTCTAAATCTCCTAACTTTAATTTTTTTTCATTTTTATTCACTTTCTATATCCCTTTATTTTCTGGTCTTTTCTCTTATTCCCTCTTTTTTTTTGTTTATTTTTCCCTCCATTTCTTGATCCAGTTTTTATCCCTCCCCCTCTCTTGAGCTTTCTTCTGTAATTCCCTTTTCTGCTGTTTCCTTTTTCTTTGTTTGATTTTCCAACCAATTCCCTCTTTAATTATCCCCTCAAACCTCCAGTTTTTAATTTCTATTCTTTTTCTCCCTCATTTTAGTGTTTGTTGTTCCATTTGTTCATTGAGGCTGGCTTCTTCTTTAATCAACTCTCCCCTTCTGGCTCTCTTTGTCTTCTTTGCTCTCCTGTATCATCATTTCTAATTTATGTAAAACAGTACTGCATATTTCCATTCTTTCATATAACACTTCCTTTATACTAAGTGCAATTTTATTTCCAAGCAAAGTTCTGCCATTTTTGTGCACTTCTTTTAATTTTTATTTATTCCTTGTTTAATGTTTTAGTCCAATCTAATTGTCCAGTTATTTAATTCAACCAGCGTCTTTAATATTTATTTCCAGCAATCAATTTCTGCTGATTCCTTTTTAAATTTTTCCAGGGTCGCCAAATAATCCAATGCCCATAAGTTTTTATTTCTAGGTTTTTTTAATTGGGTCCTTGATCTTTTTTCCAAAGTCACCAAGTAATCCCAGGGAAATTTCTTTACACTTCTTTTTCTTTTATCTTTATAGTGTTCGATTTTTTTCACTTTTCAGGGTTTCTGTGTTATTGTAACAAAGTTCCTCTTATTTTGTATCAAGTTCCAGTTTTAAAGAACCAAGCACTTTTTAAAGAGTCACTGAAATTTTTCCTTTACCATTAGGTGGCGCTCTCTGTTATGTCCAATTTCCACCTTATTTTCACTTTCTTTCCCCTTTTTAAGGCTTTTAAATTTCAATAATTCAATAGATCCAATTATTAATTCTTTTTCACATGTTCAAGTTCAGCATTTAATTATGTCTATTTAGTACCAGAATCATATATTATCCAATTTAAACAAATATTTTCTCCTAACTTCCTTTTTCAATTAGCTCTTTCTAAAATTCAAATCCACTTTCATTTATATCTAATTTTCTTTACTCTCTCTCTGGTTGCCGCTTTTACAGTCTTTCTTAAAAATTTCTTTATATCTTAATTCCAGGGTACCTTAATGTTCATACATATGCCTGGTTTGCCTGGTCTCCATATTATCCGCTACTTCACTGCTCCAGCACAATCTTGTACCCAGTTAGCCTTCCATCTTCAGGGTGGCTATTTTTGATCACCGCTACAGCCCCATCTTCAGAGGGAGTATACCTAGCCAGGGAGGGAAGATGCAGCTCCCTTCAACCCAACAGGTAGTCTCACCCTTCTTCACTACCCCTCCAGGGTGGTTCTGGCCTCATTTGGAGCCCTCCAATGGGGAGAGCACAGATCGAAGTTGCACACAATCGCGGACTTCGATCTGTCCACGACAGAAATGCCACAGGGACTGGTTCTGTGGAGAGAGACTTTTCTGTGGACCAGAAGCATGGTTTCACATGCTGCCTGCATCCTGCACATGTACAGATGGGGCTTCACTAGTTTATGCAGCCTGGGGATTGAGGCAGTGGTGTGGAATTCAAATTTTTTTACTACCGGTTCAGTGGGCATGGCTTGGTGGGCATGGCTGGGGAAGGATACTGTAAAATCTTCAGTCAGAGGTGGTATTTGCCGGTTCTTCTAACTACTCAAAATTTCTGCTACTGGTTTTCCAGAACTGGCCAGAACCTGCTGAATACCACCTCTGGACTGGGGACATGTTTATATCTATAAGACTTGAAAAATACTGTTAACACTATTATCTGAATTGCCAAGGTGTAGCGAATTTCCCTAGAGCATGCAAAATTTCACAGACTCTTGCTGAGATATTTCTAAACTCAGAGTTTATATTTCTAAAGTCAGAACTTTGGTACTGTTTAAAAGTGTACACATAAGCATCTTCATAAAATCCTCATTGTAATGCTTGTACCCATGGATTTTATAGTCAACATATATAGAAAATATATTTAGAATGCTGAAATGTAATTGAAGTGAATGTTAGAAACACTATTTTAAATCATAATATGAAAGTCTGATTGTTTATTTTAAAACTGCTGACTAGAAAAATACCTATGCTTTTATAGGCATATTAACCTAGTTCCCCAGAGTTTTTAATGAAATATGTAATTGCCCAAGATGTGGCTAAGGATAATTCTGAATTCCATGACATCTCCATCATTTAATCTAAATACAAACACTGTGAAAGTTCTCAGCTACAATTCTTGCAAGTGCTTCTGCATATGCACATGCTCATTGTACAAAGAAAGATGGATATCTATCACAAAAACTATCAGATGCTAATGTCTTCACACAATGATAGCATTCTTTTTAGGTCAGTTGAAACTTACTGCTTCATATACTGTTTTAATTCAATGGAATTATCTGTACATTGAAAGGGTGACAACTAGTCTAACATTCACTGCATTCTGGTTATTCAAAAATAATGAGTCTGAAAGCAATGCTGACAAGGGCAACTGTCTGAACATTTTACTGTGTTAGCCAGATAAAAATGGATTCAGTAAGAAAAAAAAAGTGAAAATGGATTATGCCATCTACAATACACCCACTCATCAAAACAAAATGAAATGATTCACATTATATCAGAAATGGTATTTTAAACTTCCAAGCCAGGAACTAAAGTTAGCTAATGTTTTCTCCATAATGATTGATGAAACTAAAAGCATTAGCAAAGTGGTCCTAATATTAATTGTATAGAAGCATTATTCACAGAGCTTGATAAATGAAAGATTTCTTAGTTTCCACCTACAGAATCACTTGAATCAACCCCTCTGATTTATACATAATAAAGACACACTGCCACAGAATTTACAGAGGTCTGTAGCCAAGAGGCGTGATGAAGTGAATGTTGTGGGCACAAATCTTAACTGTGTGTTATTTTTCAACAGAAGGAAGTGCATCAAGTTTTCCCTTGCTCAGTTGAATTATTGTTGATGTAAGCAAAGGAAACAGTTACACAGTATCTTTTGGATGATTGTATGAAAAACAGGAATATATTTATTTTGGGATTATCTATTACAAATCCTAACTCACTTATTAGAAGAAATTTGAATTGCAAAATAAAGTTGTAGAATCAAGCTTCTGTTGAGTCAAGCTTGAGATTGTAGAAGCTCTGTGACTACCACACTTCTGTTTATGATGTTGTGAAAAGATCATTCTCATTATGTTCACTTTTTAAGCTAAGTCAAGAAGTGGGAGCAATATTGTCATTTGAACTAATTTGTCTTTCATGTAAAAAAGTAAAGTTTTGTTCCAGTTGTGTCTGACTAGAAGGCAATGCTCATATCTGGTTCCTATCTGAGAGAGTTAGCTTTGTCCGAAGATGCTTCTGTGGTCATGTGGCCAGCATAACTATTTGCAGAGACACATCATGAGACCACCAAAATGGCAGTATTTATATATTTGCATTTGCATGCTTTTGAATTTATTCCAGGCTGTAATCTTAGCTTTTTATCAGCTTATTTTACCGAGAATCCAACATTTGTCCAAATTCAGACTAATTTCTGATTGGGACACTATGTATTTTTTCTTTGTTTGTTTGCAATCAGATTAGAGCATAACTTAATATTGCAGACATCTCTTTTCTAAATAAAACCCAAAGACCAATAACACTTATAGAGGATAGTCAAACTTGTATCTTGGATTTAAGCATTTTCTAATAAACTCAGAGCAACAATAAGCAGGTTTCCATGATAGGAACTAAGTGTCCTTCTGTAAATGGTCTAGGAGTAGCTATTAATTGCAAACAGAATGAGAAGTAACAAAAAAGATAAACAGTTGTAGACAGCATAATTCCATCACCCTAAATCGTGGGGTGTAATTTAATTTCATTCTGCTTTGATCAGGCCCCACTTTGATTATCATATCTAGTTCTGAGCTCATATTTCAAGAAAGGTTCAGAAAAACTGGAACAGGTTCGTATCAGAGGGATTATCAGTAACTAGGCATTGTGAAGACAGATCGAAAGAGCTGGGCATGTTTAGCCTTGAGTTAAAAAATAACTGAGATGGGTATCATAATGTTTTTCAAATACCTGAAGGAAGGTCAAGACCTGTTCTCTTTCATTCTAAAGTGTTGGGTGCAGAATAATGGTTTTAACTTACAGGAAGGCAGATTACATTGAAAGTTAGAAAAGAAAAATCCTATCTGTTTAAATAGTTCAAACATTGGAACCAATTACCTGAGAAGAGGTTAATTCTCCTTCATCAGAAGCCTTCAAGCACCTGCCTAGATGCTTTAAATTGATTTCTTGCTCTGAGCAACTCTATGATTTTGAAATGTAAGTCAAGGTTTCAAAGAACCTGAAAAAACAAAAATAGCAGTAGCATTATTGAAAAGGTTTATTATGAGAAAACAGTGGGACTAAAA
Organism: Bungarus multicinctus; assembly: GCA_023653725.1. Lineage (NCBI taxonomy): Eukaryota > Metazoa > Chordata > Lepidosauria > Squamata > Elapidae > Bungarus > Bungarus multicinctus. Next base: position 45,311,257 of record CM042848.1, read on the forward strand.
AAAACCAGATATTTAATATGCATTTTTTATTTTTCAATTTTTTTTAAGAAAAGAGAAGAAGGGAGATCATATATTAGACCTAGCTTTTATCTTGGGCTGATGGCACCTGGATTTGGAGAAAATTATCCTTATTCCTTTACCACGGACAGAGCACTCTGCATTGCTTCTGGAGCTTTCTGGTTCCACATATCCTTTCTGGGAGGCAGAACCTATTCTAATGATCTGCCCTTAATGGTATTTAATGATTTCAGAGGTAATCTGGGGTTGTTCCTGGAACTCTGGAGTTCAACAGGCTTTAATCGACACTTGATTACTTTGATCTTAGACTGGATTCCAAAAGGCCCCATAGTTTTCAGAGAAACTCTGGGTGAATAATAAGAGATGCCTACAACTCAACTGGAAGAAGACAAAGAGCTAACCTGACTAAATCTGAGTAAGAGCTTTTTTTAAATATTACCTTGTTGTGGTTAGGGCAGTGAAAGGTTTTTTCTCTACTCTTGTTGCATCATCACAGAGCCAACTAATTACTCTTTTTAAGACATCCTGGCCCCTTTTGATTGTGGAAGGACAAAGGAACATTTGCAAGGCTGCTAGGAAGATTATTCCAAACATCTGTCAGATAAAATCACTTGGGTTCATCTGAAGTTGGAAATGGGCTATACAGATTCTGTGAAGTTGCTAGAGGCACATGCTATTCTCCAAAGCATCTGAGGGCAGGACAAGAAGCAATGGATAAAAACTATTCAAGGAGAAAGCTAAGGAGAAATTTCCTGACAGAATGATTAATCAGTGGAATAATTTGCCTCCAGAAGTTGTAAATGCTCCAACACTAGAAGTTTTAAAGAAGAGATTGGATAACCATTTGTCTGAAATGGTGTAGGGTTTCCTGCCTAAGCAGGGGATTGGACTAGAAGACCTCCAAGGTCCCTTCCAAATCTGTTGTTCTATTATATTATATCCTTGCCTGATTATTTGAGAGGTCATACTTGATGGGTCTCATGTAGTGAAAGAGCCTTCAGAGCTGTATGTTCAGCTACCTGCATTTCAAATTCCTATCCCAAGTGGGATGTATCTTTCTCTGTGGGAAGAGTTTGTTTTATCCATCTTGGAAGTCTCTTTCTTATATTTCAATTTAGCACTGCTATACTAGCATTTCAAATGACTCAGTGATGTTATCAGAAAATATACTTAAAGTCATGTTAAAAGTAATTGAAATAAATATTCGATGTTGTTTATACCACGTTTAGCAATGATTGAGAAAAACTTGAAGCAACAGGTTAGCATCACCAGCCATGAAATACACCAAAGATCTTCTGCAAGGATAACATTGCATAGCATGCAAGAGAGAAGAATCAGATAGACTGGACAAATGGAAGATAAGGATTGTAACTGTTTGAGTTTAAGGAGAGGCAGTAGCCTTAATATGCTTAAAGCAAATAGTACAGTATAAAGCATTATTGCTCAGAATCTATCTGGAAACTCTGCAATTCTTTTACAGGGAAGAGTTTATTTCCTTATACTTTACCTCTTTTACTGAGCAGCCATTTATAAAGAATAATAGAAAAGAACTTCTTTAAAAATACATAAAGGGTAAATTTGGTGCAGATTTTAATTTCTTTCTATTGTAGCCCATGGGGTTCCATTGATCTTCTGGTGTTTGAGAACTATTAGAGCGATGGTCTGATTCTCAGAGGTAAATGACAACATTAATTAAATTGTGTTCTGGGAAAATGAAAGTATTTTACAACAATATTTGCATTTCTGCCAATAAGCACTTTGGTACAACAATACATTAAATTCTTTTCCTACATCAATAAATTAGTATTCCAGATGCTAACTTTTATTGTTGCTATTATCTTTGATATTAACTTTCCAGTCATCCTTTCCAAATCAAAGCAAGAAGAAAATAGGCTGTTTGATAAATGTGTTGTGTGGGACTTAATATATGAAAAGCTAAGAATTACTGAACTTACTATATGACAATAAGGGAGACAAATACACCATAAATTTATTCCCTCTGTTAATTCCTGAGAATATAATCTAACAGAGCAGTTCTAAATTCCTAAGAATGAGAAAAAAAAAGATGAATCACTATTACAAATTTGCTCAGTACTTTGAAGAGAAAGTCACCTAGATCACAGGCATCTTAACTATAGTTAGAATGGGATCTATCCCAATCAAGTGAGGATTTGGAGGGCCCTTTCCTCTGATCCCAATAATCTCAGTAAGTGGGAACTTGGCAGAATGGCATTTGGTTGGCTTCATCTCTGCATTACAGACTATGTTTTTAATGGTAGCATTCCAGGATCTCTGCCTGAGTCCTCATTGTTAAGATGTGGGGTTTGAAGGCTTATATTTTATCCTTCATGTTGTTTAAAATCTGTATGAAGCTGTTGTACTCAGCCTTCAGATAGTTTTGAATTAAATATCCTAATTATGATAAGAATGGCCAACATTTTCCTCCTCCACAACAGTATAATTTTAAGGCATTTGGCTATTGTCTGGTATCGTAATATGATATATGAAGTGAGGCCATTAACTATAGGTAGTCCTTGAATTACAATAGTTCATTTAGTGACAAAGTTAGAGTGGCATTGAAAAAAAATGACCTATGACTTTTTCCATATTTACAACCATGATCACATGACCAAATTCAGATGCTTGGATACTAACTCATATTTGTAACAGCTGCAGTGTCCCAGGATCATGTGATCACCTTTTCTGATCTTCTGGCAAGCAAAGTCAATGGGGAAGATGGAGTCACTTAACCATCATGTTACTAATTTAACAATTGCAGTGATTCACTTTAACAAATGTGGCACAAAAGATTGTAAAATGGGACAAAACTCATTTAACAATTGTCCTGCTTAGCAACAAAAATGTTGGGCTAAATTTTGGGCATAAGCCTAAAGCTGAATTTGTGGTCTTCCATTTCTCAAATCTAGGAGTTGGATAAATGACTTATTCTGAGTGAATTTGAAGACCCAATGAAGAACAAGCTGTAAGTCTGTAAATGAATTAAAAGTCATCTTTCTCTCATTACTGTCAAATAAATCTAATAATCTCTATGTAAATTGCAGTGAAATTATCTACATCTACCACCAATTATATATGTTTACAATTATACTAAAAAGAGATGAAGTGATTAAACAGTTCAGAGAATAAACTGTTTCCAATGATCAATACTATAAATGTTAATGTTCAATACCACCCCTAGTTGCTGCACGTATTTGCCTAGTATTATGTTTTCATTACGTTTGTCCATTGGCTAATAATAATCTATTATTGATATTAAATTATGTGCCTTTTAAACCAAATGAGTAAATATTCAAATACAATTACATTTAGATGATTACATTAGTCATTTAGGGTGACTAAATACCTCTTTGAGCTTATAGTAAAGTTGAAGTCTATAGGATGAAAGAATGGAAATGCCAAGTCTTCATAACACTGGTTCTGCTTTCTGCTTCAGGTCTTATGATTTGATAACTCTTGCTAACACTACCTATCTCTAAGGTGTCTTTCACCTTAGGTATGTTTATAACCCAAATGTACCAGAGAATGTTCTCGTACTGCTTTCTAATAAGTGATGTGAACTTAATCTTTATAGGGACACCTTTTTCAATGTAGCACAGAGACATGATGACTAGAAAATCCAGTTCTTCCTTTCCTTCTTGAAAGATAAAGCAATCTCACAAAAGATAAAATGTCAAACTTTTTTTTTAATGATAAAATGCCACTGTCCTTTTTTAATTTTAAGAATTATCAAGTAGACATTCAGTACAAAAGAAGATAATCACAGAGTTGCACAGCTCACAATAATACAGTACCCTATATATATTTGTTAAAAAGAAGAAATCGAAAGGAAATAAATCTGGAACATTAGCAATCTGAGATTCTCTCTCTCTCCCTCCCTCCCTCCCTCTCCCCTCCCTCTCTCTCATACACACACAATCTATCAGGTTAGTAGAGTTCTAGAGTCCCAATTTCTTATAGAGGTTAAGGCATCAGGGCTGAAACCAGGTAACCATGAGTTCTGGTCTCACCTTAAGCACAAATATTGTAAATGTGCCCTGCATTGTCTTTCTAATACTGAACATGAATATTTTTGCTGCTCTCCATGCTCAATAAACTCCTAATTTTTCATATAGTGATAAATTACAATAAGTTACAATGTCTCTTGAAGTTAAAATGCAAGCATAGTAGAGCAGTCTATGGCCTTAGTCATCTGAGTCATCTGGAATTGGGTGGCCTCAATGAATGAATGGATAAATCTTGGAAAGGCCAGGGACCAACAGGGCCTTAGCTGTATTTTTCATAGCTTAGGAATGCTGCAATTTGGTGATGAATCTTGGGAAATGGATCATACTCAAGCTTTTTTGTATCTGTTTTCTTGAAATGGTACCGCCCCAGGTGCCTGATGGACCCAGATAGGTTCCTGATGGAGCTTGGGCCATTTCCCGAAGTTCACACACACGACTCGGTCGAGGGCTTGGTCGCCACCTGGGATAGGGTGGCCGCTGGGGCCCTTGACCGGGTCGTGCCCTTGCAGCCTCTGACCCGGTGCCGATCCCAGGTGGCTCCTTGGTTTTCTGAGGAGCTAAGGGAGATGAAGCGCCGGAAAAGATGTCTAGAGAGTAGTTGGAGGGCAGCCGCTCTGGGTCTGACCGAACACTATTACGATCTTATATTAAGACGTATTTAGTGGCAATAAGGGTGGCGAGGAAGTCTTACCTCTCCACCTTTATTGTGTCCGTGGAAAACCACACGGCCGCCCTGTTTAGGGTGACCCGCTCCCTTCTGGAGGTGAGAGCGCGGGAGGATCCCTTGCAGGGGGGGGGGGGGCTGAGGAGTTTTCTAGGTTTCTGCAGGACAAAATCACTCAGATCCGGGATGAGCTGGACTCTGACTGGGCATCTCCGGGCGGGGGGGCAGGGGTGGATGTCGGGGAGGTCATTTGGGCTGAGTTCGATCCTGTTACTTTGGAAGACGTGGACAGGATACTGGGGGGGCTCAATGCCACCACTTGTTTATTGGACCCATGCCCCTCCTGGCTGGTCTTGGCCACTCGGGAGGTGACACGAGGCTGGTTCCAGGGAATCATTAATGCTTCCTTGAGAGAGGGGCTTTTACCCACCGCCTTGAAAGAGGCGGTGTTGCGGCCCCTCCTCAAGAAACCGTCCCTGGATCCAGCATTATTATCAAATTATCGTCCGGTCTCCAACCTTCGCTTTGTTGTGAAGGTTGTTGAGAGCGTGGTGGCACATCAGCTCCCTCAGTACCTGGATGTACCTAGACCCCCTCCAATCGGGTTTCAGGCCCGGGCACAGCACGGAGACGGCATTGGTCGCGTTGGTAGATGATCTCTGGAGGGCCCGGGACAGGGGTTGTTCCTCTGTCTTGGTCCTGTTAGATCTCTCAGCGGCTTTTGATACTGTCGACCACAGTATCTTATTGCAGTGGTTGGGGGGGCTGGGAGTGGGAGGCACCGTTTTATGGTGGTTCTCCTCCTTCCTCTCTGACTGTTCGCAATTTGTGTTGACAGGGGGGCAGAGGTCGACCCCGAGGCCCCTACTGTGTGGGGTGCCTCAGGGGCCGGTGCTCTCGCCCCTGCTGTTCAACATTTAACAGCTTAAACAGCCATTATTTAATCTCTTTTTAACATTTGTATTGTTTGGGTCTGATTCGGCTGTACACCGCCCTGAGTCCCTAGGGAGAAGGGCGGTATATAAATGTTATAAATAAATAAATAAATAAATAAATTTATGTGAAGCCGCTGGGTGAGATCATCCGTGGCTTTGGGGTAGAGTTCCATCAGTACGCTGATGATACTCAGCGGTACATCTCCACCCCGGGCCACCCCAACGAAGCCGTTGAAGTGATGACCCGGTGCCTGGAGGCCGTGCGGAGTTGGATGGGTCGTAACAGGCTTCGTCTCAACCCGACCAAAACCGAGTGGCTGTGGTTTCCTGCGCCCAGATACAGCCAGCTTGTTCCTTCGCTGGCCGTGGGGGGAGAAGTTTTGACCCCTGTGGAAAGGGCACACAATCTGGGTGTCCTCCTGGATGTACGGCTGTCTTTAGAAGATCATATTACAGCCGTCGCCAGGGGGACCTTTTGTCAGATTCGTCTGATTTACCAGTTGCGGCCCTTTCTGGATCTGGGCGCACTTCGCACAGTCACCTCCGCCCTCGTCATCTCCCGCTTGGACTATTGCAATGCTCTCTACATGGGGCTCCCCTTGAAGAGTGTCCGGAGGCTGCAGTTGGTTCAGAATGCGGCCGCACGGGTGATCTTGGGAGCCCCTCGGAGCTCCCATGTTACACCGCTTCTCCGCAGGCTGCACTAGCTTCCTGTGGCCTTCCGGATCCGATTCAAGGTGGTACTGACTGTATTTAAAGTGCTCCATGGCTCAGGGCCTGGGTACTTACGGGACCGCCTGCTGCCATCAACAGCCTCCCGCCGCCCAGTACGGGGTGCCCTCCTTGGGGTGCCGCCGCCTGATCGTTGTCGGCTGGTGACCCCAAGGGTGCGGGCTTTCTCTGTGGGGGCCCCCTCCCTGTGTAATGATCTGCCCCCGGAGATACGGGCCATTGCCGACATCCAGACCTTCCGGCGTGCAGTTAAGACCTTATTCTTCCAACAGGCCGGCCTGGCCCAGTAAATGGTTTATGGGGTTTTAATTTAATTCGGTTTTTAAAATTTTTAAATTTTTAACTTTTTAATTTAATCCTGGAATTTTAATTTTGTAATTCTATAATTGAAGGGATTCAGCCAGATTCGTGTTATTTAATTTATTTGTAATTGTATATATTCTATTTTTAGTAGGCTGTACACCGCCCCGAGTCCCTTTTTGGGAGAGGGGGCGGTATAGAAATTTAAATAATAAATAAATAAATAAATAAAATGAATATGAAGTGAGCAGTGAACTTGAAAAAGTGAGGATTGTTTTTTCTACATTTGATTCAGGAGAAGGAAGTTCAAGGCTGGGCTTCTACCGGTTTGGACCGGTTCTATAGAACAGGTTGTTATGAGCCTGTGCAGTTCAGAGAACCGGTAAATTGCTCCACTGGCTGGCCCTGCCCCTTCCTGCCTGCCCACTCACCCCGCCCAGTCATTCCTCATCTTGCCCACCATTGCTGCCTGCCTTCCACCACAGCACAGATCTCCCTGGGTGAGTGAGCTTACAAGCAAGCTCACTCACCCAAGGAGTTGACTCCTGGGCTGGCCTAGGCCGCTGCACTATCTCTCCACCCCCTCCCCAGGCTTAGCTGACTAGCTTCACCACGACCTAGTTATCTAATTGCCCCCCACCACATGGCTGTGTCTGTGCTGGCTGGGGGAGGAGGGAACATTCTCCTCCTCCCCCTGGCGAGGAAGAAGCCACGGGGCTGTGTCCATGCTTGCTGGGGGAAGAGGAGAATGTTCCCTTCTCCCCCAGCCAGCACCCTGCCATGGCCCCGCAGCGGCTTCTTCATGGCCAGGGAGACAAGGAGAAAGTTCCCTTCTCCCCCAGACAGCACGGACATGGTCCTGTGGCTTCTTCCTGGCCAGGGGGAGGAGAAGGACCTTCCCATCTCCCCCTGACCAGGAAGAAGCCACCACAGGGCCATGGCAGGACACTGGCTGGGGAGAAGGGAATGTTCTCCTTTTCCCCCTGATGCTGTCATGGCTGGATCCAGCCGGGGGAATGACCCCCCCCCAGGGGAACACCCCACCATTGTCTCCCTGGTGTGCTCTGCTGCCACCAAAGCTGCCCAAGGAAATTCCCCTCCACCGGCTCAGTTCCAGGACGCATTGCCACCCCCACCACTCGCCTTCCCCTCCGCTTGCCTTTTGCCGCCACAGCTGCCGCTACTGAAGCTGTCCAACAAAAGTCCCCACTGCTGGGAAGTTCCAGGATGCGCCACTACCACTTGCCTTCTTGGCGAGAGCCTTCCCATCGGTGAAAGAGGCTCTGCAGCCCCTCTTTGCCGATGAAAACAACTGGAGTATGCCATCTCCACCCTGTCACACACACACCAGGTAAGGAGAGCTCCAGATTGGGACTCAGCACATAGGGGATTGCTGGAGCTGAGGGAGCTGCCTTCCCCTGCGAGCAGAGAGAGGTTGGGCAAGGGAAAAGCCAAACTGTTGCCCAGGCAAGAGCTGCCAGAGGAGATGGGCAAGGCTGCAGGGCAAAACTGGCTGGAAATTGTTTGTAAATCTTCCCCAAATAGGGAGGGGAGGAAGTTCCACAGCTGTCCAGGATGATTTTATAATAAGAAGACCTAGGTACATTTTTATTAGACAGCCTTTCCTAACAAGACTGATTTTTACTTATATCATTGTTGGTCTCAATGAGCAACTCATCTGCCTTTTGGCGCTATGGAGTTAATCATGCATTACTTAAATAGTTTGTTAAATTCCCATCTTTTCTGAGAGCAAGATAATTATGTTTATGAATTGCTAATATCACCCTCCTGAGTAATTCCCTTTGGAGCACTTTCCATTTTGACAACTTAGGAAAGAACTATTGTCTTTTGGGTTTACCTGAGTTAAATGCAGGTGTAGGCATCAGGGGAGGGTTAATTTGAAAAGAGCAGTAAAAGAGAAGCACGTTTCTGTACATAACAGAAAGGAAGGGAAAACATTGAGAAGTGTTGAGGAGCTGAGGGGTGTGAGTGTGAGTCAAGGAATTCCAGACCAGAAAGATTGTTTTGTATACCAGTTAAATTAGAAATGGTTCTTTGTAATCAATCTGTGATAATTTTGGAATATTGCAATAAGGCCAAAGAAAAAAAATATATAAAGCAGAAAGATTTAATTAAAGGAGAAGATAAAGAATTGTGTTTTCAATCGTAGGATTAGAAATATTTGCTTGATTGTACGCTTTAATGTACATAAATAATAATTTTTATCAATATAAGCAGAGATGTATTCTTCAAACTTTAATGCATTTTGCAAAAATAATTGTAGTAAACTGAATACCACTGTAGAACAATTTAAATATTTAATGGAGAGTAAAGTAAGATTTTACATAGGCAAGAAAAAATGTATAGAATAGGTAGTGCCTGGCTCAACTGGAAGTAACTGTGAGATGGAAACTTACCAAACATATCCAACCTAGAAATAAGAAGAAATTTCCTGACAGTGAGAACAATTAATCAGAGAAATGGGATGCCTTCAGAAATTGTGGGTATACCATCACTGGAGGTTTTTAAGAAGAAATTTGTCCATGCTTCAGCAGGGATTGAACTAGAAAACCACCAAGGTCTCTTCCAATTCTGTTATTCTTTATAAATCTCTGCACTCAGTCTTTCCAAGAGAATGGTGATGAACAATATTTGGAAATGTCCAACAGGTCTTCTGATAGCAAAATCTGATTTTATTGGCTAATATGAAGGAAAAGATGACTTTGAAAAAGCTTCCTCTCTCACCATAACATGAAAGAGAAAGTGATTCTGGCTTGGAGGGGGGAGTGAGGAGAAGCCAGGCGAGGTGCCCCTCCATGTGAGTAACATCAAGTTGGCCACAGCCACCCAGTCGCATGACGACCAAGCCACACTCACAAATTAGGCCACAGCCACAGAACCGGTTGTTAAGAAATTTGAATCTCACCCCTGGGGAAATTGATGTCAAAAGCTAATAATGAATTGTGTAAGGTTCTGTCTTCAATTAACTAATGCCAATCTTAGCCAGAGAGGCTAATTCACTACTACTGTAATCATTTGTCACAACAAAAAATTAAATATTTTCCTTTCCTGTGCAAAGCTTTTTCCTAAAACTTTGAATCAAAACAATGTTGATATGTGGTATGTACATATGTGTATATATGTGTAATATTTAAAACAAATACAAAATAAATTTATCTGGTGAATTAGGTATCATCAAGTTGAACGACGTCCTGCTTTATGCATGGAAAATTCGCTTCCATCTTGAATTGCCCTTGTGGCAACTCTTCTAAGGCCATTCTAGTAAAATGTTTAAAAATGACAAAGTTGTATTTTCTGCATATTTATATTTGTCACTGTTTCAATGTTTACTTTTGATTCTAGCTGTCATCTTTTACTATGCAGGTATTCATACATTACCTAGCAGAAAGTATAAAATGTGTGTTGATATGCTAACCATTATATAAATGGTTATGTTTGACAAATTACATAATATACCAATCATGAGAAACAGCAAAAACAGTTGTGCTTCAGGATTGGTGAAACATACAACATCAGATTTTCAATCTTGTATGTTTACTTTCTGGTTCTCTATCAATATGATGAAAGAACAGAACAAAACAAAACTGATTGGTATTATTCTGCACGGCCATGCTTATCTCATGCATTTAAAAAATAGTCTAAATAAATTAATATTTAATAATATGCTGTTAACATGGCTCTGCACTATATCCTACAACACCTCGAATCTCCAAATACCTATGCAAGGGTCCTCTTTGTAGACTTTAGTTCAGCATTCAAAACCAACTAGCAGTACCTGAAAACACTTGTAAGTGGATCATAAGCTTCCTAACAGACAGGAAGCAGCAGGTGAAGCTAGGCGAAATCACATCCAATATCTGTACAATCAGCACAGAGGCTCCCCAAGGCTGTGTGCTATCTCCACTTCTCTTCTCCCTATATATCAATGACTGCATCTCAAATGATCTATCTGTTAAAATACTGAAGTTTGCTGATGACACAACAGTCATTAGTCTCATACGAGACAACGATGCATCTGCCTCGTGGTGTAACCGGAACAATCTGGAACTGAACACACTCAAAAACGTAGAAATGGTGGTAGACTTTAGAAGAAACCCTCCCATACTACCACCTCTTACAATACTAGACAATACAGTATCAACAGTAGAGACTTTCAAATTTCTAGGTTCTACTATATCACATGACCTAACATCAAAAACATCATCAAAAAAGCACAACAAAGAATGTTTTTTCTGCACCAACTCAGAAAGCTCAAAGTGCCCAAGGAGCTGCTGATCCAGTTCTACAGAGGAATTATTGAGTCTATCATCTGCACCTCTATAACTGTCTGGTTTGGTTCTGCAACCCAACAGGACAGATACAGACTTCAGAGGATAATTAGGACTGCAGAAAAAACAATTACCACCCACCTGCCTTCAATCGAGGATCTGTATACTGCACGAGTCAAAAAGAGGGCTGTAAAAATATTTACAGACCCCTCACATCCTGGACATAAACTGTTTCAACTCCTTCCCTCAAAACGACGCTATAGAGCACTGCACACCAGAATCAACTAGACACAAGAACATTTTTTTCCCAAAAGCCATCACTCTGCTAAACAAATAATTCCCTCAACACTGTTCAACTATTTACAAAGTGTACACTACTATTACTGTTAATCTTCTTATCACTTCTTATCACCCATCCCCTCCCACTTGTGACAGTAACTTTGTTGCTTGTATCCTCTGTTTCCTAGTATGATTTGATGTTGATTGTACCCTATGACTATCATTAAGTGTTGTACATTATGATTCTTGATTCTTAACGAATGTTCCTTCTTTATGTATACTGAGAGTATTTACACCAAGACAAATTCCTTGTGTGTCCAATCACACTTGGCCAATAAAGTATTCTATTCTATTCTATTCTATTCTATTCTATTCTATTCTATTCTATTCTATTCTATTCTATTCTATTCTATTCTAATATGCATCATATGTAACTTAATATTTTTCTTTATTTTTTATACAAAAGCAGTAAAATAAAATAAAACTACACTGTCTCTAACAAAAAAGTAACTATTTGCTCTCATAATGATAAATTCTAAAGTCTCTGAAAATATGCAAATTTCCTCCTATGAATGTTGCTGAAAATTACTCCTTTCAAAATGGACAATTTAATACGTATTTGTAACAATAATAGGCATAAATAGAATTGTTGGCATTTCCAAAACAATCATGATGTATTTTGATAGATGAATACAGATAGTCTGTAGAGATTCTCAGTTATCCAGGTCATTTTTCAGGATTCAAAGGAAAAAACCAAGAAAGTCCAGTTGCTTCCTGAAAAAGCATGATCTGGATGATTGAGAATCTCTTGCAGACTTTTAGCTGTACAATTTCAGATGAACACCCTTTGAATGGTGTGGGAGTAGGAATGGATTTCCAGTGAAAAAAATTGCAAACTACAGGAACCAGGAGCACTACTCAGGTGACCCTGAGGAGACAGATAAACCTCCAGGTGTTTCAACGACCCACTAAAAGGATGCAAATTACCAGCTGTCTGCAAGGAATATAAATCCTTCCATTCTCTACTATCCTGTCAGAGCTGAAGAAGCTTCTTGGATGACAAGCAAAATGTCTTCAAAAGAAAAATAAGAAAGTCCAGTTGCCTTATGAAAAAGCTCTTTTGGGACATGAATACAGATAGTTATCATTTAGCAATCAAAATTGGGACTGGGAACTCATTCGTTAAACTAAGCTGCTGCTAAGTGAAACAGACTGTGCTTATGATCTTACCTCAGCTTTCCTTTGCTGTACAGACTTGTGAAGAAAATTATTTTTCATTACCATTGTAACTGCAACCTCTAAATGAGGCAATCATGAGCAAGGACTACTTGTAATCTTTATGACCAAAAAAGAGAGAGAGAGAGAAAAAAAACAGTAAAATTTGCTAAGCCATCCTTGGAAACATTGGCAAAAGCATTTGTAATCTGCAGCAACAACTGTCCTTGAACAATTTTCTTGGTGTGGAATTTTTTCTATTTTAGCTATTTGCCTGACCAATATCTGTTTCAAACCTTTATGTGGGAATAGATAGCATGTATTTAATTTGTACTAAGGACTTCAAATGAATGGCGTTCCAGTTATCTTACTTTAATATAATATCTTATGAATTGATTATCAAAATCCTAGAATTACAGCATTTAAATACAAGATTTTCAAAAGCATTTAATTAAATATCCTTGTTGTCCCCTCTAGAGACAACATTCTCTTGGTTGCATTGTGCTAGTGCATTTTTCTTGTAATTCTGCTTTAATCTGCCTTTTCTCCAGGAAACTCAGGACTCTATCTAATGGGTCTCGGGAGTTTGTCAGGGAAGGGGTCCCATTTTCGCTCTCATTTTATTCCCATGATGAGGCAAGTTAGATTAAGACTGTATGACTGTCCAATATCATAATGAACTTTATCATTAAAATGGAATTTAATTGATTTTTTTTTTCATCTTGACAGACGCCTATGGAGATTCTCAGTTATCCAGGTCATAGTTGCCCCAAAGGTCCTTTTTCAGGAGAAAACTGACGTTGTTTCTTTGAAGATGTTTCTATCCAAGAAGCTTCTTCAGCTCGGATTGGATGGTGTGGAATGTCATCTTGACAGTGCCTGAATCTATTGTAGGAAGTTACCCTTCCATTTGTGACATTTATACTATACAGAATTGGTGCCACACTGTGTGCTTCTGTATTGTTTTTGAATGTTTGAAGCTAAGTTTATTATAGCACAACTATAATGCAAAAGAAGCCCAAGTGCAAGAACTGTCTACCGGACCTTTGCCATGGGTGGGGTGGGGGTGGGGAGGCAGGAGGAACTCTGATGTTAAATGAGTTGAAACTAAACCCTGGCAAGACCAAGTGGGTCTGGGTTTGGGGTTTGTTGGCTCAGGGGGAATTGCCACCTTTGGTCTTGGATGGGGTGGTACTATCTCAAATAGACCCTGTGCATAATCTGGGGGTTCTCCTGGAGTCAGAGGACTTTAGTGACTGGGAGGGCCTTTGCACAACTGTGGGCTGTGCTCCAGTTATGCCCTTTCCTGGACCAATAGTCCCTACTTACGTGCCCTAATAACTTCTTGATTATTGCAATACGCTCTACATGGGTCTGCCCTTGAAGACCATCTGGAAGCTCTAGTTGATGCAAAATGCAGTGGCCTACATGGTCTTGTCCAGACCCCAGGGTGTCACCTTTCCTGCAGGAGCTGCATTGGCTGCCAATTTGCTTCTGGGTGCAATTCAAGGTGCAAGTTGTCACCTTTAAAGCCCTTCATTACTTGGGACCAGGTTATCTGAGGGACCATCTCTTGCCGGTCACATCTACACAATCCATCAGAATGGGGAGGCAGGGAATGTTGCAGGTCCCATCCACTAGGGAGATATACCTAGTGGGACTCAGAAGAAGAGCCTTCTCCTTGGTGGCCCACTTTCTCTGGAACATCATTCCCCCAGAGAATGGCTCCCATTCTAGCACTCTTCCAGAAGGTGCTGGTTTTCACAGCAGGCCAGGAGAACCCAGAGCAGGATTGAGCCCATTAAATGGCTCATTTGAGGTGCTGTCACCAAGGTGGGAGTGATTTTAGTATATTAATTTATAACTTCTTTTATTAGTTTCATTGTTTTTATATGGGGTTTTATATTCTGTAAGCCGCTTTGAGTCACTATGTGTGAATAGGTGGCAATATAAATTCCCTAAATAAATAAATAAAATAAATATCTCCACTTCACATATCTCTTTTCTTTGCTGACATCAAGAGATTATGGAAATTGCCATATTTTCAACTATCATTCTGATGGAACAAAGATGATTCTGCTGCTTCCTTGGCCCTTTCATTTTCCTAATCTATGAAAACAAACCAATAAGGTATGGATGAGTCAAGGAGAGGGCAGGGTACCTGTTATTTGGCAAATACAGTGGAACCTCTGAACGACAAACAAAAGTTCTTACCTCTGGTCATGAACAGGTGCTCCGGTGGTGACCAAAGGGCAGCAATTTGCTCTTCTACGCCGATTTCCCCTTCTGCGTTGCAACTTTTTTTTTATGCACATGTGTTTCCAGTGATGAGCAAATTGGATGACGACTGAATTCTCAGAACAGATTACGATCATCACCAGAGGGTACACTGTATTACTCTTCTGAATTTGACAGCTGGTAAATCATATCAGAAACATTTGCTGGGTACATTAGTAATGGGACAAAAATGTTCTCAGTTTCAAGAGTTTTCTAGAAGTATATCATTAAGGAATTTTGTTAACCCTCTGATAATCAGGCAATAAATTACAAATAAAATTGTAGAAATCAATCATTTCAATGAAGCAAAGAAGTAAAGGTGATTCATCTTGTTAAAAATAAAATAGCATTGTTACAATCTGAGTTCTAAGATTTACTGTATTTTTGGAGCTCAAATTTTTAGAAGCTCATGAATTTTCCATCAACCTTGCCAGCAACTACTTAGTGTATTATTTATAAATAGGTTTGGAAGAAATGACTGACCTGACCTGATAATTCTGGGTTCATAATGAAATTGGTGATGGATTGGTTATAAAGAATTCATTATTAAATAGTTACTCTTGGCTTCTTTATAAGAAAATGTGGAGCCCTTGGGAAAGAGTTGCAGTCATTTTGCAAGATATTTTGTCATATCCTAGGAATGCTTTGTGACAGATTTTTTTATTACTTTTTAAATAGATACTTGTTGCTTTAATAATATTCAACTATAAAGTAAGCTCAAAATATCACCAATAGATTTTTAAATGAAACTTTTAACAACTTTCAGAATTTTGAAAAAAAAGATGCCTTTTTCAGGTAGGTATGACAGGATTACTGGGAAGATTTTAGCACACAAGTAGCAAAACTATGAACACAATAGCAGCAATAGAAACAAAAACTAGCATAATATGTTAGCACATACTCTTAATGATGCCTCTATATTATCCGTGTACATAAAGCACTAATCAATATTTGGGGCAGGTGGATAATTCCCCTAAACATAGGATTATGAATTCCTGAGGAAATGATTTAGAAATATGGGGAATCCTTGCCTGTCCTTATGTAATATTTTATTTTTAGGATGATTAGTGATCTCCTGATCAGTTCCAAGATTCAAATGTGGTAATGGACAGATAAAAAAATCCATTTGAATGGAGATAGCCTAGCTTCAGTTACTCTCCTTCAAGTAGCTTCCTGTTTATTTTGGTTCAGATGAGTTCAATGTGAGATTTATTGTGTTCATATGAAATATGGCAGTTGGTCTTTTGCATGGAACATCCAATAGTGGACAATCCTCTCCAGTGGTGGGATTCAAATTTTTTTATTATCAGTTCTGTGGGTATGGCTTGGTGGACATGGCAGCAGAAGGATACTATAAAATTTCCAGTCAGAGGTGATATTTCCTGATTCTCTGAACTACTCAAAATTTCTGCTATCGGTTCTCCAGAACTGGTCAGAATCTACTGAATATCACCTCTGATCCTTTCCCAAAGTGGTTGTATTGTTTGCTTTTCCTATCAAAGGTATATTGTGATGTTCTCTTGAAACTTAATTCTTTGTGATTACACAAAACAAAGTAATAATTACAAATTGGAATAAGTCTGAACTGTCCAGCTAGCTAGTCTATGGCAATCTTCTACTTTCAGACTGACATCATTGTTTCATGACATGTTTTTGTTCCAAGGGGAAATTGTTAAAGCAGAATTTCGATTTTTAAAAGCTGAATATAAACTTAAAGTAAATGAGTTTATATTTTATATGGAACATAAAATAAATATGGTCTTCCATATGAGTGGCATTACTTCACATCTGTTTAAACTAGATAAGAAAATACATATTAAATCTGTGAAACTGTAGGATACTTTATGTAGTCCAATTAGTGATATGATAGAATTAATAAGTAATCTCCCCACATTTTTAGATGACTAGGTATGCCTAAGATTTCTTAATTTTTCCCCCACGAGTATAATTTAAGAAAATGTTTAAGAATTGGGTGCATTTTCCATATTTTTGAGAAATAGGGAAACTTTTATGACCTATTATATAAAATTGTAGGTGTGGAAATGGATGACATTTCTTATTTTAATTACTTTATTTATAACGTAGCCAGCCAAATAGAATGTTCCCTTCCTCTGTCAAATACATGCCAAGTAGTTATCTGTTCTGGAGGCAGTGAGCCAATAAAACCTTTGTGTGATAAATTACTATTCTTTTAAGAAATGTACCAGCTAAACCAGTAAGGAAATGCAGGAATAGCAATAGCACTTATATACTTCTTCAGAGTGCTTTACAGCCCTCACTAAGCTGATTACAGAGTCAGCATATTGCCCCCCAACAATTTGGGTCCTCCATACCATATTATCAGGAATAATAGCAACCTAGCAAAATATGGACTCTCTGCATAAGGTGGAACCTAAAATGTAGTTTCTAGCAGAGGTGGTATTCATAAGGTTCTGACCAGTTCTGGAGAAGTGGTAATGGAAATTTTGAGTAGTTCGGAGAACTGGAAAATGCCATCTCTGACTGGCCCCACCCCCAGCTATTCTTTGCCTCCTGAGTCCCAGATGATTGGCTGGGTCTTCTTTTGTTGCCCTGCACAAGAGAACGGAGTTGGAAAGCAGGTTAGTGGGGTGGGGAGGGAATAGGATTTTGCAGTATCCTTCCCCTGGAATGGGGTGGGAATGGAGAGTATCATTCCCCTGCCATGGACATCAAACAACACTATGCCCACCAAGCCAAGCCCACAGAACTAGTAGTATAAAAATTTGAATCCCACCACTGGTTTCAGGGCATGAATTTAGAAAGAATAAAAGTTGTTTCTCTGTAAATATAGAATTTTAGAAGATAATGTAAAAATACAACATATTTTAGAATTATGTATCATTCATTCATTGAATATTTCTATTCTAGATGTTTTCTAGATTCTTAGAACTGAAGTTAACAGATCTCATTTTTTAATGTTTATTTTCTTAATAATATATTATTGTGACCCAACATTAATAAAAAGAGGAGCTTTATTTTTCATACACCTATAACTACTGTAGGTGCAGTATACAGGTTTTCCTCTACTTATGACCACAATTGGGTTCAGGATTTCTATTGCTAGGCAAGTGAGTCTTGGTCAGTTTTAATATCTTTTTGCTATGCTTGTTAAGCAAATTACTATCGTTGTTAAGTGAATCATTCGTTTGTTAAATGAATTTTGCTTCCTTTTAAGTGTAAACAACTAGGTTCACATGTGAAGAATACAGTTAGCTATGTTATTGGTCATGTCTATTTCACAGGAATGGTCCCAGATTGATAGTCTGCATCTGCACCAGACTAGATAAATTTCAATGGCATTCAAGGGGGCAAGGGTTAGACCTTACCCTCTTGTACCCATGTAAGGATTCAAGTTTAATTCCCTGCTTGACTCCTCTCCCAGATTTGACCAGTCTGTCAGACATCACCTTCTCATCAAAACAATTCTTCCCTTCTTCCATGATGTCTTTGTGAACTGAATTCTCATAGAACTTGGGAGAAATGGAAGCAAACCATTTTAAAGGAATCCTCTGCCTCTGTTGGAACAGTTGCTGCTGTCTGTAAAACATCTAAATAATCAGCAGGTTCCTTCCCCTCAGAAAGTAAAGGCCTGAAGTGGACAGTAGGGCCTCATCAATTACCATGTCTTCCCCCAAACAGGTCCCCTCTATCTGGTTAACCTGTTCACTTACAGATTCCTTTGCCTGCTCTAATACAGAGCAGGGACTTAGAAGTTTGGAAGGCTGTGGCCTTTCTGCAAAAAGTTGATGGAATTTCTGCACCAATCTGAGGGTTCACATGTCTGGCATTTTCCCAGGATTGTTCAGAGACTGAATAACCCTTCCAATGGATCAGATAATCCATGCCTTTGTCCCTTCATCTATAATCCAAAATTTATTTGATTTCATACTTTTGCCCTTGCACAATCATCAGATTAGTTCAATGGCATTCAAGGGTGGGTCAGACCTTGCCCCAATGGACTTATGTATAGATTTCAGACTAATTCTCCCACGCCCAGACAGTCTTTGATTCTCTCTTTCTCTGACACTTCCTACAGTGACTTTGCTTATTGAAAGCCAGTGGGGAAGGTTGCAAATGTTGAACACATGTTCTCAGGATGCTGCAACCATCGTAAATACATGCTGTTTGCCAAATGCCTGAATTTTTATCATGTGACCATTGGGGATGCTGTGATGGTCTTAAATGTGAGAATTGGTTATAAGTCACTCTTTTTCAATGCTATTATAATTTTGAATGGTTGCTAAATGGATGGTTGTAAGTTGAGGACTACCTGTACAATAAAATACAGCATTAAAAAAATAGTTCAAATTAGTGTAATAAATGTAGATTTAATACCAGAACTGTATGAAGCTCACAAACTTTTCAATATGTTTTACATCTATTTCCCTAGTATCTGGGGAAAGTGGCAATGTGATACTTGCCAAAATATTTCAAGAGAAACTCAATCAAACAGGATTGCTAACAGATGTCCATAAAGCATTTATATGTGTGGGATTCAAAGAACCTTTCTGCACACTTGAAATATGTGAAAGATGAGGACACAGTGATGCAGAGGCTTAATGATGCTGGAACTGTTGGTCGGAAGTAGTTTGCACATTGGCAGTCTGAGCCCAGCTCCGTGAGATAAAGTGAGCTCCTGTCACTTAATCAGGGGTGGGATTCTATTAGTTCTTTCCAGTTCTATAGAACCGGTTGTTATGATTCTGCGCAGTTCAGAGAACCGGTAAATCACATCACTGGCTGGCCTCGCTCCTCTCCACTCACCCCTCCCCTCCCCACCCACTCAGTCCTTGTCGTGCATGCATGGCATTGCCTGCAGCCTGCTTTTGTCCACCTGCCAGGCTGGCTATTGCTGTCTGCCTTCCACTGTGGCCTTGCCTGATCTCCCTGGGTGAGTGAGTCTCTGCAAGCTCTTGGGCCCAGTCGCCTACCTGCCACTGCCAGTCGCCTCCCCCACCTCATTTGCCTTTTGCCGCCGCCACGCTAACCTGGGTGCTCACTTTGCTGCCTGGATACCCCTTTGCCTGCCACCCCTTCCCTCTCCCATCTGCAGCCCCTTTGTTGGACCTGGAACAATCGCCCCTGGTTGGCCCCGCCATGCCTGCCCAGTCATACCCAGTTAGCAATAGGCATCATCATTTGAAGTTGATGGAGAAGTTGGGGAAGAAGGTGGAGGGTCCCGCAGTGACTGGCACAGGAGCACCATTGAGAAGCGGGAAAGTGGTTTACTAGTGGTCTGACCCAGCATTCAGGCTGGTAGGCCACGGAAAATCAGAGCACCAAGGGAAAGGGGATTGCCAGGGGGAGCCACCCTCTTCGTGCCGAATTGGGACCAATTGATGTAGTCCTAGGAATTGGGTGAGCTGAGCCACAGCTCCTTGCCTTCTTACCTCAGGAAATGGACATTTTCTACAGGAGGAGGACTGCGGGGGGGGGGAGGTCTATTTGAGCGACTCCTCTGGTGTCATTGCTGGATTATTTGGACACTGACAAGCAAGTGTTGCACGTCAGCCTAGGCCTTACCTCGAGGCTCCGTAAAGCCAACACCAAAGAAGTGGGTGTTCAGATGAACCCGCGGTGCAATGCTCACTCAGATCTCAGCCGCTCCAGGCCATTTGACCTCAAAGCCCCTTGGGTCGGCTGAGCCAGGAGCTGCCATTCCCAGGCTTCTACTCACCCGTGCTTGGTCGCCACCTCTTCACCTTGCCTGAAGTGGCTGGTCCTGCCCCTCACCCTTTCCTCCCTCAGCTGGCCTGGCCTGAGAAGGTAAGGGCTACAGCAGGGGATAGCAAAGTGGCTGGGTCCCTATCTTCCCCTCTCTCCCCCCCCTCTCTGTCTCCCTCTCTCTCAAAGCCATGGCTGGGCCAAGCCAGCAAGTGTCTCCTTGGCCCAGTCGGCTTTGAGACACACACACAGAGAGAGAGAGAGACTCCCTACTTCTTTCATTTCTTCTTTTTGGAATCCAGAGTGGCTGAACAACGATTGCCAGCCATGGTGGAAGCATCCCTTCAGGTGACCTTTCTTCCCCTCCTCCTCCCCTTCCTCCTCCTCTCATGACTGGCACTGTGGTGGGGCTGAGAGGGTGCATGCACGCGGGAGAGGCTCCTCAAGCGAGTGCCAAAGTACAGCAAAACTGGGTGCAGGGCAGACGGCTGCTTGCTTGAGGAAGGACTCCCCAGTGTGTACCCCCACAACCCTGCCACAGCTGCTGGTCATGAGAGGAGGAGGAGAGGAGGAGGACGGTCACCTAAGGGGATGCTTCCACGCAGGTGGCAATCGTTGTTCAGGCAGTCTGGATTCCAAAAAGAAAAAATGAAAGAAGTAGTGAAGAGCACCAAGGAGAGCTTGCTGGTTTGGCTCAGTCGGCTTTGAGACACACACACACACACAGAGAGAGAGAGAGTGGTAGAGAGGGGAAGATAGGGAGAGGGCAGAGAGAGAGACACACACACACACAGAGATACAGGGGGGGGGAGAGGGAGAGCCATAGAGAGACACACAGAGAGAAAGAGAGAGGGAAAGAGAGAGAGAGGGAAAGAGAGAAAAAGAGGGAATGAGAGACAGAAAGAGAGAGAGGGAAAGAGAGAAAAAGAGGGAATGAGAGACAGAAAGAGAGAGAGAAAAAAAGAGAGAGAAAGAAAAGAAAGAGGAAAAAGAAAGAAAGAAAAAAGAGAAAGGAAGCAAAAGGAAGAAAAGGGATAGACAAATAAAGGGAGAGATGGAAGGAAGGGACAAAGAAAGAAAAAGAAAGAAAGAGAGGGAGGGAGAGAGGAGAAAGTGATGAGATATATGAATGGATAGATACACGGAGGGAAGGAGGGAGGGAGAGAGGAAGAGAGAGAGGAAAAAAGGAGAGGAGGGAAGGATACAAACCCTGGCTTCAGAAGACTCTGAAACAGCATAGCAATGTAAGGCTGGAAGGGATCTTGGAAGTCATCTTCTAGTCCAACCGCCTGCTCCAGCAGGAGATCCTTACAAAATCATGGAATAGCAGGGTTAGAAGGGTGTGTGTGTATATGTGTGTGTGTGTGTGTGAGAGAGAGAGAGAGAGAGAATAAAGAAAGAAAAAGCAAGAAAGAAAGAGGAAGGGAGAGAAAGAAAGAGAAAGAAAGAAAAAGGAAGGGAGAGAAAGAAAGAAAGAGAGAAAGAAAGGAAGGAAGAGAAAGAAAGAAAGAAAGAAAGAAAGAAAGAAAGAAAGAGAGAGAGAGAAAGAAATAGGAAGGGAGGGAGAAAGAAAGAAAGAAAGAAAGAAAGAAAGAAAGAAAGAAAGAAAGAAAGAAAGAAAGAAAGAAAGAAAGAAAGAAAGAAAGAAAGAAAGAAAGAAAGAAAGAAAGAAAGAAATAGGAAGGAAGGGGGGAAGAGGAAAAAAGTCTGTGCTATTATT
Source organism: Bungarus multicinctus (assembly GCA_023653725.1). Classification (NCBI taxonomy): domain Eukaryota; kingdom Metazoa; phylum Chordata; class Lepidosauria; order Squamata; family Elapidae; genus Bungarus; species Bungarus multicinctus. Next base: position 45,333,396 of record CM042848.1, read on the forward strand.
TTTTATTGTTCCATTATTTATCATATATTAATATTTTATACTGTCCCTACAATCCACAAATTAAATCACCTAGAGTGATTTTATTGCCTTTCTTTTGCCCAGGTATTTTTCAGGGTTTACATATCTACAGTCCAGAGCATAAATACATGCATGTTTAACAGACACAAGGGACCTTGGAGGTCTTCTAGTCCAACCTCCTGCTCAGCAGGAAAACTGAGGATGCCAAACTCTGAGTTGCAGTCCTGGGAAAGGTGTCAGAATAACAGAATAACACTTAGAAGGGACCTTGGGGAGAACCCTATACCATTTCAGAGAAATGGCTGTCCAGTCTTTTCTTAAAAACCTCCAGTGTTGGAGCACCCAGAATTTCTGGTGGCAAGCAGTTCCACTGGTTAATTGTTCTCACTGTCAGGAAGTTTCTCCTTAGTCTTAGTTTGCTTCTCTTTTTGTTCAGTTTTCGTCCATTACTTCTTGTTTGCCTTTTGGTGCTTTGGAAAATACATTGCCCCTCCCCTTCTTTGTGGCAGCCCCTTAAAAGCCTGTTGCCTATCACACTCTTGAGCAAAGCATCTGAGCCATTTCCTCCTTTCAGTGGTCCATGAAAGTACATCTATAGTATGTAGATAATAAAGTCAAAAAATGGTGAACAACATTTTTACAGAATTATAAAGTTGTGGCTGGGTATGACAAGCAATGGCTGGGAGGGGAGAGGCCAGATGAGGCACCCCTTTTTGTGAGTGACATTGAGTTGGTCACGCCCACACAGTCACATGGCCACCAAGCCATGCCCAGCCAGTCATGTGACCACCAAGCTACGCCCAGCCAGCAAACTACATCCACAAATTAAGCCACGCCCTCAGAACGGTTGTTAAGGAATTTGAATCCCACCCCTGCACTTAATCCCCAGCACTTCTAAAGCATGCAATATTGCGAGTAGATAAATGGGTATCAGTTCAGTGGGAAAACCTAGTTGCATTCATGTGTTCGGAGACTGGAAGCTGGCGCTGGACTTGGCTGCGCACAAGGCCGCACAACATAAGGCAAGGTGAGGAGAGGCAAGAGCCTGGATGAGCCAACAACCCCAGAGCTGCTAGTCAGCTGGTGTAAAGCTAGTTCAGCCCCTGTGGTGCATCAAGGATAAACAGAGTGAACTAGCAATTAGGACTGCATTTATAGATTTCCTTGACATTATATGCCATATGCTAAGTAAGTAAATAAACAACAAATAAATAAATGTGAAATAGGAATGATGGTTAAAGCAGGGTATTCTGGATAAGGCAGTATCTAGTATGCAGGAATATAGTCAATGTTCTAAGATTTAGCTGCTTATTCCATTTCTTTCTCAGGTTTATGCAACAAAAAAAAAAAATACATGAGGCCTGGTGCCAAAAAAGTGGGGAGAAGTGAAGAGGAAAAGACAGAAATGATCTCTTGTATCTTAAGCTATGTATAATTATAATGATGGCTCTTTGTATTAAGTAGGATTTGTCAGAATCAGGATATTGATTCCAATATACTCCCAAATAGCTTTTTATAAAATGAAGTAATAATGGGCTTCTGTTGCATCAGTCAGCATTTTTATCTACTGAGAGCCTGTTTAGGGGAACTCTCCATCTCATTAATGCCAAACTTTATAAACTCTCTGAATAGAGAGCATTATTGAAAAAATAGTTGTAAATATTTTTAGATTTTTTTTCATGTCCCCCTCCTTATCATGAAATCATGATAAGGAATAAATTATACAAGCATGTTTTACTAGATTAAGAAGACTTCCTTTAAAAAAAATGTTATATAGACTCTCATTAATTTGTATAACTAGTTACTAATGTATTTTACATATCAGGAAAAAAAATCTGCATTAAAATTGCATTAAAGTGCCAAACGTTACTGTCAGGGTTCCAAGTAATACCCCCTAACAGAATCAAAACTCTGAGGCAGGCATATTCCTTAAAGCATAAATTTATTAAGTATATCATGTTGACACATCTGAGGAAACCTGACTCTAAAGTCCCTCAGGTTTCCCCCTAGTTAAAAATACATTTTTCCTCCCCCTGCCCATGCAGACCATCACATGGCTGAATCAGGTCACAGTCCAAAGTTCACCTGGACTAGCGTTCCATCTTCTCACAACTGCTGGGAACGTCCTTGGTCCTCAGAGAGAAAATTTTATTTTTGTTACAAAGCTCTTGCTATCTCTACCTCCCCTTTCCCATTCCCACAGCTCACTCCACCTCCACTGTAGCAGTATTGGAGATGCCAAGGGCCAGGAAAAATGCTCCAGGGCTGACAGTTACTTGTTGTGACTACAACTCTATATTTATTAAAGCAGTCTCCTCAAACGAAATACATTGAATCCTCAGAGTCATTACAGAGGAGATTAATTACTCATTAAATCCTATAGTACAATAGACTCCCTCTTTTTCCTCTTTTTTGGAGGCTGTAGACCAGAGGTGTCAAACTGGTGGCCCATGGGCCAGATTCGTCATGCACTGGTCATACCACCTCAGCTCTGCAAAGGGGAAAAATGTCATAAAATGTCATGTGATGAAATGTTACGCTGTGAGTTTGACACCCATACTGTAGATTCTATTCAGGGTAGACTCAGGATGACTGGATAGATGGAATGGAGTATTTAGTGGCCAGATATCTTTCCTGACACCTATGCAGAGTTTGCAGCAGATATTTTTTCTTTGTGCCCTAGGAGAGAAATATCGACCACTAGGATTGAATTCTCAACCTTCCAAATGGGAGATAAGTGTCTTCACCATTAGCCCACTATGCTTTCTACAGTACAATAGACAAGTAATGCAAATTTTCATATTGTAAACTGAAGTATTATATCTTCTCAGCAAGTTATCTTAGATAGATGTCTGAAATATCTAGCTAGATGGTGCTGGGAATATACAGTATATTTGGAATACTGCATTCTTCTGAAAGAAACTTGAAAACAAAAGCTGTAAAATCCATGTGTGAGCAGAACATCTTTATTCCAGCTGTGGGACATCTTGGGGCAATGATATACCAAGCGCAACATCTAGGGAAAAATATGTTTCTAAAAATGTGTGCTGCATAGGCTTCACTGAAAAAGAAAAGAACATTAAAAGGAGAGGGGAAATGAAATGCAAATAAAGTGCACAGCTGATGTTTCCATTGCTCAAGCACTGCAGAACAGGTTGCCATGGTACCACGAGGAAGGCCATTCTTAGCACTTTGGTTGTTCCTGATCTCATCAATTGGTACAGCATGCTGGATTGGCATTAAGTTGATTATCCATCTCTTCTTGACCTCTACAAACACTAAGGTCAGTGAGAAAATTCACCTCATCCTCCTTTAAGGTCTTATCCCATTTTTCAATGACCAAATATGACACTGGTGAATGACTGTACCAGATGTGGGAAGATTCTGCTTAAATTGAAATAATCCTTCAGTACAGTTACAAAGTATAGTGATGCTTATATTTGACAATCCAGGACTCTTTTTGGGTCCCTGGAGTCCCTCAGGATGGGAGTGATTATAAATTTATTTTCTTTAGGGTTTTTTTTGGGGGGGTGGGGGTGTTAAGGAAAATTTTAAACAAAACATTAGCAAATGTTTAGGACATTTATTATACCCTTTAATAAATGTAACCCTGCAAAAATGAGTTGTCAGAAATGAAATCTTGGAATGCAACAGTCAGTGAGACATACTAATTTAAAATTAAACTTCAAGCCATCGAAAGGTACTTAATCCTGGTCTAATACCTTTGCAAGAAGGATAGGAAGGTTGAATTACATGCATTAAAAAAACTCTGGCCACCTCTCTGTGGGGCATTTTAAGAGGAGGATAGATGGAAAAGTTATTGATATTGATGGAAAGGAATGGTGTGTCTGGGTCTCCTTTATTCATAATTTCTCCATCAGTAAGGAAAATATTTCACTAATTTAATTTTGATCTTTTCCTGACCATTTCTTTAGCTTGTCCTGCCTTCTTTTCAAAGTACAGCTGATGACAGCAAAGAATAAATGAAGCTCTGGCTCAAAATTAAATTGCACAGTATGGACCACATACACAGACAATGAGAAAGATGAAGTTAAAATATGCAGAGAATATCAGATTCAGGAAGCCTGAAATTTGTATAGACCAATGATATATCTCTCTCTTTCTCTCTGTACACTTGCTGAAGTGTGGAAATCAAATTCAGAAATTCTTTTTTTAGGCTGAAGGTATTTCTTTAAAACTTGCATAGATCCTGCAAAATTATCAGCTTATTTTTGTTTTGAAAATAGTGCCACCAAGTGGAATTACATTTAGTTAATAGTTATCTACATGGTTAAGAGCATTATGCTTTCATTTGGAAAAAGAATGAAATTTATATCTATACCAATGTATTCAAGCATTCACACTTCTGCATGTATAACAAAGATATGAATAATGAAATGTTATGATTGAATGAAGAAATCAATTCCATTTCCCATTTGACTTAAAATGCATTTTTTTCCATCCAATTGAAAAATAAATATACAAATTTTGGTATTGCCAAATTGAAGAGGTAGAAATATTTCTAACATCAGTCAAGTGATACTTATATCCCTGAAACATAATGAGAAGAGAAGCCTGCAAGAGAAAGAGGGAATGAATGAATACTGATAGTCTTAATTTAGCATTATAACTGCAGGAGAGTATACACAGTATATTATGAAAGATAATTTTGCCTTATATTAGAAATATTTTAATGTCAAATTTCTTCTACTTCATTATTGGTAAATAGTAAATAGGTAAACTTTAATACCACATATACTCACAGTAAGTGGAGCATTTTGGATGCCAAAGTATACCCAAAACATTACATTCAGCTTATCCCCAGATTGATTTGTCTACCGGTAAATATGGTAATACTTTTCTGAAAATACTGATATAAGTCAACTGTGAAAATTAAAAGATGAAAATTTTGAGAGTTGGCTTATTCATGCACTTTTTGTAGTGTTTTGGTAAAAATTCAAGGGAGGCTCTACCCTGTTTAACTTATACATAAATGTTCTAGTGTCAAGTGATGGGTAATAAAATCACCAAATTAATGGTAAAACTAACTTAAGAAAAATGAGGTGCTATTTAGTGTAATCAAAGTCTTGGAGGGTTATTTCTGCTTCAAGTACTTTTGAATTCAGAGGAAATAAGTATATGGTAATCAAGGAAAGCCTTTTGTTTATGAAAAAATAAGGAAAGACAATAAAATACTAACTTCTAGGAAGCAATAAAATTTTAAGAGTATAATGCTAACTTCTAAGAAAAAGAGAGGAACCTTGACCGTCAGAAAATTCTGATGAGAGTGATCTTACCAAACCCTTCTCAAATCAGGACCTTCCAGATTAGGTTTATACTGAGAGGCTTCTGACCAATTTATATAAATCAGACAATAATCAATCACCTCTGGGAATGCTTGTTTTTCTTCATAAAGGTCATTAGCAAGATATCTACCTGCCTTGCCAAAATAAGGAGAAGTTTATTTTATCTTCTCTTTGGAAAACTTTACTTAACTATTCAGAGAGCAAGGTCATGCCAAAGGAGTGCCTTGTTTTTACACCAGGTGTGTTACACCAAGGAAGAGGCAAGACAATCAGACAGAATAGATAGCCACAGCACTTAGACTTATATACCATTTCATAGTGCTTTGCAACCTCTCTTAAGTGATTTACAGAATCAGCATATTGTCCCCAACATTTGGGTCATCATTTTTCCAACCTTAGAAGGATAGAAGGCTGAATCAACTTTGAACCAGTAAAGAAGTTTAAGATGAACTGATCCCAGTGTGGTAAATATCCCATTACATTATATTGTGTAAAATTGTCAAAAAGAAAAAGAAGAACCAAATAGAGTGTTAAATAAACAAGGTCAGTAAAATGGTCAAGAGATTAAAAAATGAATCCCCTACATGGAATGATGGAAACATTTAAAAATATTAAAAGGGAAGAAAAACCTTAACATTTATTAAATGAGGGCATAGAAAAATATTTCTTTCATAACATAATTCAGGGTCCCCAATTAAAATGATCATGAGTCTATTTAGATAGAGGTATAATAATGTTTCTTCATGTGATAAATCATTAATGGAAGATACTTTGCTTTTACCAAATGTGACATTGAACATGGATAGGGAGGGGTTCAAAAATGATTAGATCTCAAACTTCCACAGGAATTATTTTTGTCTCCCTCTTTTCCTACTTCCCCCACCCCATACAAAAACATATTTCAAGACATTATTGTGCTATGAAAAATAGTTTTTTTTTGCACAATAGCTCCCAGTTCAATGAACAACATCTATGTTTGGGGAGTTGGTGTTCATTATATCTAGAAGTCACTAGGTTAAGAGATTTGACTTTGTATTTTTAATTTTTCCAGCTATTTGCTTCAAGAATGATTCAGTGGGTATTCACTACCTATTACAGATTATTAAAGAAAAGAATCTTTGTGAATGCCAAACTACATTATGTGGACAATATATATGTGATATATTGATCTGTTTTACCAACATATTCATCCTCTGAAAAATATCCCTTTCCTTAAATTGTTTCACCCTCATGATAACTTAGGTGAGTTATCTTTTATCTAAAAGTTAAACTTTATTTAAAAGTTCATTTTAAATGTCATTCTGTTGAAACTGTAGTCACATAAACAAAAGCCTTTATAAACAGTCTAAAGAAGTCTGCTTTAGAATAAGTGCCCTGAAGGTTGCAATAATCTATTCTTTATAATGAAAAACAGGAAATAGGAATTGATTTTCTATTTGTAGAAGTCTTACTGAATAAAAAGGAATCTTCTACATAAACCTGTTCTCCTTTACAATATATTTTTTTCATAGGATAAGAGTTAAATTTTATAAACCAATAGTGAAATGAAAATTTAGTGAAGAATCTGACAACGGGTAAAATTATACCAAGGAAAAAATAGAGGGATTGGTAAACTTGTACCATAGCTGAAGCAGAAATGTCTATCAGGACTTTTGTTATCATGAAAATATTCTAACTTTCTTAACTTCCATGCAAAGTAATTCTATCAAAAACAATACACTCATAGAAGAGACAGTGATTTAGAAACACTGAATAATGCTAATAGTACAGGTTCAAGGAGTAAGAACTATGCCGCCTTCGGTCCGATCTAAGTATAGTATATAAAATCATACATTGCAATGTCCTACCTGTCAATGAATACTTCGGCTTCGACCATAACAACAGAAGAGCAAACAATAGATACAAACTCAAGGTTAATCACACCAAACTTGATTGCAGGAAATACGACTTCAGCAACAGAGTGGTCAATGTCTGGAATACTCTACCTGACTCTGTGGTTTCTTCCCCAAACCCCAAAAACTTTAACGTTAGACTGTCTACTATTGACTTCACCCCTTTCCTAAGAGGTCTGTAGGGGGCGTGCATAAGCGCACCAACGTGCCTACCGTCCCTGTCCTATTGTTTCTTTTATATTTTATTTTTCTTATATGTATCCATGTATTCATAACTATATTCTACTTATACCTATTATCTTGTAAGCAATTGACAAATAAAATAAATAAATAAATACATTGTTGGCTCATGCAAAACAGCAGTCCAAAGGGAACAGTAGAGTAAGACTTGGTGCTAGTGAGTCCACAAAGATTATTTTCAGGACTTTTTATACATGGCTAACAATGGCTGACTTCCCTATCAATTCAGTCACTTGATTGAGAATTTATGGACTTAGGATGATTTACAGCAATTAAAAGTTAGTGTGTTTATTAGCCCTTTTGGCAAAAAGAGTCTTAATTATAAGTGCTAGAACCATTAGAATATATCTTGGGTTTCTTTGGGGAGAGTGAGGGAATTTGTCTGATGTTTACATCGGCCTGCTATAAACATCGATCTCCGCTTCTGCAGCTCCAGCTCTGTCAGTCTCTTCTCTTCCCCTCCTCTCACTTTCTGCCAGGGCAAGGACTGCTCCCAGGCTACCCTACGAAATCCCACTGGAGCTGCCCCAATCTCTACAGTAGTGATCCTAGATTCCTAAATATAACACTGTTTGATCAAAGGGATCAAGCGCACACCAATTTTGTCTGCTCTGGACAGACAGAAGCCATAGAAGACGGTTCCTCAAATAAATAGGTCCCATGCCATGTAGGGTCTTACAAGTTATAACCAGCACTTTAAATCACACCTGAACAGTCCTGTTTTTTTCTTCATGATGAACATTTATTAACTGTTTTTTAAATGATGTACATTTATTTCTTAGACTATATCTTTCATTCTCTGACTGTCCAGTATACCCATGGGCCTTGTTTTTTAATAACTGAAGCAAGGGCTTAATCCCTTATGCAGACACTGTGAACCACAGAGTGGTAGAATCCAACATATATTGTAATCTAAAGGGTATCTGACTTCAAAAGAATTTTCATTAAATAAACCTGAATAAAAACCTTCCTGAATGCCTGCTGTAGCAGAAATATCAGGGAAAATTTTTATTCATTTTGCCTAAAACTAAATATCAGAGGTTGTTCATATGTTGCTAATTCTAGATCTGCCTTATATCCCTGTTCGACTTTTATTGTATGGTTGGGGGTATCCCTGCACTAGTCTTGCTCTTCTCTGTACTTTTTCATGATTTTATACTCCTTTTCAAAAGGTGGGCTTTTTATTTATATACAATAGTTCTGATGCAAAGATTATTCTTTCAATTCATAGCAAAAGTATAATTACTAATAAAACTAAGGCATCCATAGGTCTATGTGAGTGGTGCGGTAGCCTAGTGGTAGAGCTCTCGCCTCACAATCAGGAGACTGTGAGTTCAGTCTTAGGTAGAGGCAGATATTTCTCTCTCTAGGCACACTGAGAATATATCTGCTGAATAAAACTCCACATTGGCGAAAGGAAGGGATCCAGCCAATAAACATTCCACTCCATTCAGTTGTCCAGACTCCAACTTGCAAGAGATTATGGGGTCATTAAAAGAGAATGATGATACATAGGTCTGTGCAAAAGCTCTTTGCAGAAGGGAACAGCTTCAGAAATGTAAAGTTTCTCTCTCAGTACCTATTAACTGATTTAAGTCTGATAGAATCCTAATTATGATTTTAAGACACCATTTTGCTTCATGGATTAATTTTGAGAACAATTAGGGCACTTCCTAGCAAGCATAAAACTCTGCTGAGTTTTCAATAGAAGATTCTGGCTCCATAACAAAATTGTATGCTTCACCTGAAATGCAGTAGATCACCTGAACCTATTAAAGATGGTTACAACACAACATAATGTGTAGCTTCTACTGAACAGAGTGGAATTTGCTTATCAAAACATGAATGACAATCAAATTATAAGATAAGAGTTGGCATCCTTATCAATTTTATCAATTGAATCAATTTTTAAACTAAAATTTTAGTCTTGACTACCTTCTTATGTTTCTTATGTATAAATATATGACAGACACAATCATCCATGAAGTGGAATAGAGATAGTACAGTATAAATTTATTTAAAACACTGCACATCAACAGCAACTCTGAACTACTGATGAATCCATCATCAAATGCATTTTTGTTCAATATTGTATGCTTTATGGCTCCCATGAAATGCTAAGGTGAGATTCCAGAGCACTATTCTCACAAGCATAACTGTTCTGACTGTTTTCATTTTCTCCAACCTCCTCGTATTCTGAGAGAATGTTCCTTTCTGGGCTTATAGCCAATATGGTAGCCATGCAACTGGCACTTGTTGAGCCCATGTTGCAATCATTATCTCCGAGGGAGAGATGTAAATCTGATTTCTCTTTTTCTCTTTTGCTGGCAGCTGCTGCTGCAGCCGCTGCTGCGGCTGCTGCTTTTTTCTCCCGATGCATATCTTGATATACCTGATGCATGATAAATTGTGTTGTATTTCGAGGGGCTCGCATCCCAGGAGCTCTCCATTCACATAGGTTCATTGGACGGAGTCGTCCCTTTATTGCGCTACGCATATATGCCATAAAACGCTGTTTTCTGATGAAACGCTTTTGATTAATTTTATGATGCTGTTTTTGACAAATCTTACAGAATCTGGGCTTTCGCTGGTGAGCTGCAATGTGGCAATACTTTATTTGATTCTTCTTCTGTGATCTCCTTCCCCTCCAATAGCTTCTTTTCTTCTTCCGCAATCTACCATTTCTAGAAAATCTACAATTCTTCCATTTTGAGGATAGATTACCTTTGTACTGCTGAATTTTAGTATTATAATGCTTGCAGTGAGACACTCGAGGATTGTATTTTCCTGCATTTGCTGCTCTCCCTGCCATTACAGGCCATTGATTGTGATATCCATGTTGCAAAGACAATTGCAGATAACACAGTCGTCCTTGTCTCCACATCTTAGGTTGAGAATAGTGGGAACCTTGTTTCAAATAGGATCTTCTCCACCATTTATATTTGATCTCTTGCCAGAGATCTCCTTACCTAGGTATCCTTGTGTTATTGTTGTGTTGTTTATTATGTATAATGCAGTTTGCTTCTTCTGCTTTTAATGAGATGGGTTCCCACTATCAGTTGTCCAACTGTCTCACCTCCTGATTTACTTTTTTGTTTTCCTTCTCATTTATGACTCTCCTCCTAGCCTTGTATCGTGCTTGTAACACAATGAAATGCTGAACTGAGGTATTGCTTCAACCGAGATTCAGTGGGTTTTTTGTTGTCACACCACTGACATTGGTGACTTCTTTCCTCTTGGGACTATTGTGTAGATTGAACAAAGCATTTTCATCACCCTAGACAACAGGGAACCAATCATAAAGCAATGGGTGTGGCTGAAACTGGGCATTCCAATGGTCAGCAAACTGAAATAGGACTAATGCTAGTCGTATTCTTTTGTCTGAAACCCTCTGAAAGAAAAACCTATTTATTTGCCTGAGACTCTATAACATCTGTCCTATATACCTGCAATAATAGGCATGTTAATGTACATGTTCTAGCCAAATATAATTTAATACAAAATAATTTTTTGAACTGTAACTTAGCATAATATGTTTCTCCCTTGTTTTTGCTGACATCTTCTTTGAAGATCCTTGCATCTCATTCAAAATGTTCTTCAATTCTTAGATTTAGGAATCACAGAGACTTCTGCGAGAAGCAGGAAGACAAATCTTAAATAAGGCTTTTCATGAGGAATATAAGGTCCAAGCCATTAGAATGTGGGCTTAAACAATGATCAAATACCCAAATAATTCCAATAAATGCAAGTTAAAGTAATTAGACTTCCATGTAAAGTAGAATAAAGGGCTAAACCTTTTTTATTCCCCTAGAATAGATGGTAAATTTATTGCTTGAACCAGAGCCAGACATGTATTTAGACAAAGTAAGACACTAATCTCAGGCAACAAATATTGAGTGATTAAACTAAACCAAGCTGCCATTCATATGACGTGTCTGGTTTTTAAGCTTGATGTGTATGAGATTGTTGAAATAAAATACACTGCCAGTTGAAATGGAAGTACTATGTCATCTTTTGTGCTTGAGCCACAAAAATTTTTAGGCAAGGCATTTTGAAAATTAAAGGATTTTTTTTCCAAACAAGACTAAAAGTTTGCCGTTCATTCTGTATCTCCTTTATCATCTGTCTGTATTTAGTTGCATATTTTGGACATGTATAATTCTGAACATTCCAAGCGACATTTGAGCATTAACTTCTGTTAATTTGGCAGTTAAGAGATGCAAAGATTCTAGTTCTAGCATGTCCTGCATTGACAGTTTTCACTAGAACTGAAAGTAATCATTTAAAAAACAAATGCCGTTTCTTTCCCCTAAAAAGAAACTTTACAAAAACATACAGGAAATGTCTCTCACCCTCTCTCTTTCTAACTTCATCTACATTGCTTAATTTTATTTTCTAGACCCTCTCTAGGGCAGTGTTTCTCAACTCTTAATGCTTTGAAGATGTTGGATTTTCACTCTGGAAAATTCTGGGAGTTTCCAAGGTTGAGAAACATCGCCTTAGATACTTTGCTCATCAAAGAGCATATGAATATTGACACAGTCCTATAGTGCAGCATCTTACCCATCCTCCAGATGTGTTGGAGTACAATTCTCATAATGTATATTGGTAGATAGATGCTTTATGCTATCTTAACACATGAGGGCAGTACTAGGCTGAAAAATAATCATGAGATAAATATAAATGAAGCACATTCAAGCACTTACACACACATACACACACACACACACACACACAGAGAGAGAGAGAGAGAGAGAGAGAGAGAGAGAGAGAGAGAGAGAGAGAGATCCTTCCTTCCTTCTTTTTAATCACATTTTTTATAAAGAGCTCAAATATCTAATACCGCTTCTTTCTCTTTTCTTCACAAGAACCTGCATTCTAACCTCTGGTCCACCACATGTAAGGATATATTACATGCATCCTTAACCCTATGATAAACTATCATTAAAATCATGAGGGATGTAAGAACTAAGACATTAAGGACATGCCTATCCCTTATAAAAAGATCTTGGTTTTTTAAGAATTTAAACTTTTAATAAACCAACTTTTGTACTTGAAAATATCTCACTTATTACAATATTAAATATATAAACAACAGCATTTGTATAGCTTACGCTATATGTCTGGTTAGGGTTAGGTTTCTATAAGTATTTAATATATTTGCTCATTTTTACTGTGTAAGTATTAGAAGTATTTTTTTTTATTTATTCATTTTTATGTTGTCCACATTTCTTAATTATAGGTCTGATGGGAGTTTGGAGAATTATGGATTGGGAAAATCTAAGTTAATTAAGTTATTATTATTAAAGAAAAAACTGCACATATTGCTTATGCACATTTTCCACATTTCCTGGCTTTCCCATTTTATGGCGGCACATGCCAAGTTGTGATAAATCCATATTTAAGCAAATTTAAAATTCATTCTGGCCCAGTATATATGACTCCAGCGTGCTAAGCAAAGATACATTCTAATATGTTACAGGTAAAATGCATTGACTGATACATACGGATGATTTTATTATTTCTATATATGCAGCTTGTTTCACATGATTGAATTTTATTATGTACTGGCCCTATATATTACTGTTTTACTGCAATAAAGAATTCACAATTCTACAAAAGAACTTTTTAATGTTAAATATTAAGCAAACTAATGAAAAATAGTTTTGTATCTAATTGGCATCAGCTTAAATGAAGGATTGCAGACTTTACAAAACTTTGATTTTGTCCAGCATGGCCCTTATGGACTTCTTATTTAAAAAAAAAGTAAAATAGTTTTGCATATGTTGGGAATATAAAATATAATCAAAATCAAAATAATGTGATTCATTTACTAGTCACACTGGATTTTTATAGTTTTACTATTACAATTTTAATTAATAATAAGATGAATAAATTTGGAACATAATATGAAAAGACAGCTGTATCGAGCCATCTATAATGATGAAAAGATAGAAGAAAAGAAGATGATGGTTTACAGGAAAGTGGACAGATTCAGTGGTGGCGGATACAACATTGGAAGATCTGAATAGCTAGTTTGGAGCAGATCATCTTGAAAAAGGTTCACTTATGTGATCTCTAACAGAGTTGACATCAACTTGATGGCGTATAATCAATCAAAAATTGTAAAATGGTAATCACGAATACCTAGCTTTTCTAAATTTTCTACTTTCTCCTTCACCAATCATTTTAGCTCCCCTCTGCAGGTAGTCCTCAACTTATGACCGTAATTGAGTCTAAAATGTATGTTGTTAAGTGAGAAACTTGTGAATTTTGCCCCATTTTATAACTTTTCTTGCCACATTTGTTAAGTGACTCTCTGCAGTTGTTAAGTTAGTAGCACAACTGTTAAGTGAATCTGGTTTCCCCTTAGACTTTGCTTGTCAGAAGGTCACAAAAGGGGATTGCATGATTCTGGGACAGTGCAAACATCATAAATGTGAGTCAGTTGTCAAGCATCCGAATGTAAATCATGTGACTCTGGGGATGCTACAATGGTCAGAAGTGTGAAAAATGGTCATAGGTCAGATTTTTCAGTATTGTTGTAACTTCGAATGGCAACTAAATAAACTGCTGTAAGTTGAGGACTATCTGTATTGTTTACAAGACCATATAGACCAGTGATGGTATTCAAAAACTTTTACTACCGGTTCTGTGGGCATGGCTTGGTGAGTGTGGCCATGTGACTGGGTGAGTGTGGCTTTTCTTTTTTGCAGTCCCCACCCATTTTTGGGAGCTTCTTAGCCACAGAGGAGCCTCTGGGGGGGGGGTGTTTTTGCTCCCCTGAGGCTCAGGAAGAAAAAAAACAGAGCATGGGAGGAGCATGCAGCACTCCTCCAAGCTCTGTTTTGGGAGCTTCCTAGCCTCAGAGAACCCCTGGGGGTGGTGTTTTGCTCCCCCAAGGCTCCCCTGAGGTTCAGGAAGAAAAAAAACAGAGCATGGGAGGAGAGCATGTAGCACTCCTCCAAGCTCCGTTTTGGAAGCTTCCTAGCCTCAGAGAACCCTCTGGGGGGCATTTTTGCTTCCCTAAAACTCTTCTAAGGCTCAGGAAGGAAAAAAACAGAGCATGGGAGGAGGTTGCAGCATTCCTCCAAGCTCTGTTTTGGGAACTTTCTAGCCTCAGAGAAGCCTCTGGGGGGGGGGGTGTTTTTGCTCCCCTAAGGCTCCTTTGGGGCTCTGGAATGCAAAAAATGCATGGGGGGGAACTGTGCTCCTCCTTCCATTTTTTGCCTTCCTGGGCCTCAGCAAGGGGAATCCCTGCACAGCTGATCTTATCTACAGCTGATTGTCAGGAAGGAAAAAAAGAAAGAAATTTCCTTATGCGAATGTCTTATGCGAATGTCAGGCAGGCGGTGGGGAATGTCAGGCAGGCAGGCAGGGTGAGTGAGCATCAGACGGGAGGGCGATCCAGTGGGGGGGCGTGTCCAGCTAGAACTTACTACTGGTTCGGTGACCCATGCCAAATTCTTGCTACCGGTTTGCCTGATCCGTTGCGAACCAGCTGAATACCACCACTGATATAGACACACTGTATACATCAATACTATTTAGAATCAATATATATTTTATTGATTAAATATATGTCATGCCCCTGGTGAAGACTAACTCTGAGGGAGTGGAGGAACAGCTGACAGGGAGTGGAAATGTGGCTGTGGAGGTTGTGGAGAAGGCTGGGGAAGGGCAGAGGCTGGCTGGGCAGTCAGAGGAGGATCCAGGCCCATCACCTCTCTATCCTAGGGCATGCACCGCTCCGAGTCCTTCAGGAGAGGAGCGGTATATAAATAAACATCATCATCATCATCATCATCATCATCATCATCATCATCATCATCATCATTATTATTATTATTATTATTATTATTATTCAGGGAGGAGAGGATAAGGGAGAGACATGATCTATAGGAGAGGAGAGGGCATTGATCCTCTTCATGGGCTGCAGCTGTGACAACTGGATAAGAGGACAGACATGCATACCGATCAGTGCTGAAAACAAAGCGTGAAAATATCTCTAGTTTATTTTTCCTCTCTGACTTTGGCATCCTTCCCAGTATGTGTTCTGATATCTGTGGACGTCTTCCAGCCCTTATCTTGCCCGGTTTGTATTGTTTTTTACTCTTTATAATTTAAACAGCATTTCCTCCTTCTTGTTACTGTTCAAACTATGAAATTGGGAGATAAATTTGAGAATATAATAAAAACGATATACTCCACCCGAAATGGTGAAAATACCCAGAGTTTCAACGTAAGGAAAGGAATAAGGCCAGGTTGTCCTTCGTCATCTCTGCTTTTAATTTTTTTGCTAGAAATCCTTCTAATACAAATTAGACAGAATTCGGAAATAAAAGGAACTAAAAAAAAAGAAGGAACTCAAAAAGGAAGAATACAAATTACAAACCTTTGCAGATGACCTGGTATTTATTATTTAGGATCCCTTAGAGACAGGAAATGAGATGATTAAAGAACTGGAAAGGTATGGGGAAATATCTGGCCTTAAAATTAATAGACAAAAAACTAAACATTTGACTAAGAATTTGACGGAATTATATAAAAAAAATGGAAAGAATAATGGGATTGCAAGTAATAAAGAAAATCAAATATTTAGGTATCTGGCTGACTGCATAATGCAAAACAATAAAAGAAAATAATTACACGAAACTCCTACAGCAAACAAAGATAGATTTAGAACAATGGGCCAAATTACAATGATCACTGTTAGGAAGAATAGCGGCAATAAAAATGACTATTTTACCTAAATTTTTATACTTATTCCAAACAATCCCCATAAAATTAAAGAAAAACTTTTTCAATGCGATGAATAAGAGTATGGCAAGATTTATATGGCTAAGGGAAAAAACCTAGAATCAAAATGAAAGCGTTGAAAGACAACAGGTGACAAGAGGTGGTTTAGGGTTGCCAAATTGGGAACTTTATTATAAAGCAGCAATGCTAATTTGGACTAATGAATGGATTAATCTAAATAACAGACCAATATTAAGTTTAGAGGACCATGATCTGCAAAAAGGATGGCATTCTTTTTTGTGGAATACTGGAATCAAAAAGCAATTATATTCCACAGACCCTTGATTAAAGATTCATTAATACAAAATTGGGATTAAAATTAAAAGGAGACACTATATGAAAATTCTGACTTGACTGTCCACGATGGAATTTATATTGTGATACATCCCAATAATTTGGACTTATGTAAAACGACTAAATACAAAGATGTTTTAGATGAACAGGGAAAATTAAAATCTAATCAGGATTTGCAAAAACAAGGAATACATATTGATTGGTGGCCATATCTTCAATTACAAACCAGACATAAAAAAGAAATAGAAGATTATGGAATATATATGGAATTACAACAATTGGATAAGATTTTAATAGGCTCTGATGAAAAAAACATTACAAAAATTTATAAATATTTATTAGAAGTAGAATTAGAAGAAGAAATTGTTAAGGGATGTATGATAGCTTGGGCTCAAAATATAGGACACAATATAAATTTAACAGAATGGGAAAATATATGGAGCCAAAATTATAAATTAACAAAATCCTCAACATACAAAGAAAATATTTATAAAATGTTCTACAGATGGCATCTATCTCCAGTGAGACTGGCAAAAATATACCCCAACATGAATCTGGCATGCTGGAAATGTTGTATCATAAATTTCCAATTTAAATTATTGAATGCCTTCTGCGCATCCAGAAAGACAAACACCACTTGTTTCTCTGGATGCGCCTCATAATATTCCAAAACGTCTAACACAATCCTAGTATTATTTCTGATTTGCCTTAGTGGCAAAAATCCATTTTGATCAGGGTGGATATATTCATTTAGTAATCTTTGAAGTTTAGTTGCTATTATAATTGTAAATATTTTGTAGTCAGCATTCAATAATGATTGGTCTATAGTTTTGAATTAATCTTTTGTCTGTATCCTCCTTAGGTATTAACGAAATATACGTTTCCCTCCATGAATCTGGCATTTTGGCTTTTATCAAGACTTCATTGTATAGATCTAACATCAGTGGTTCTATCTGTTCTTCCACTATCTTATATATCTCTCCCGGAAGTCTATCTGGCCCTGGGGTTTTATTCTTCTTCTGATTCTTCTGAATTGCTTGTTTCAATTCTGTCATAGTTATTACTTTAGATAGGCTTTCCTTAATTCTTCTACTATTAATGGACTCCCTTCCTCTTTCAAATATTCTCTTATCTTCTGATCCTCTACCTCCTCATTTTTATACAAATCTTCAAAATATTGGTATGCAATCATTTTATTCTCTTTCACTGTATGCTGGTATTCTCCATTTTAATCTTGTAATTGATGTATTATTCTTTTTTTTCCCTCTCTCTTTTAGCCTACGGGCAAGCTATCTTCCCAGTTTGTTTGCTTGCTCAAAAAAGGTTTGTTTGGATGCTTTTAAGTTTTTCACCATTTCTTCCTGTTTTAATATATTAAATTTATGTTTAGTTAAAACCAATTGTTCTTTAAATTTGGTGTTTTGTGGTATTTTCTGTAATTGGGTTTCTAGATTTTTAACTTCTTGCAGGGTATTTTGCTGCTTTGACCTTTGATCTTTGTTTGTTTTAGCTGTGTAAGTTATTATAATTCCATGTATTTAGGCCTTCATGGTATCTCAAAGATTTTGTATTGATGTGTGATGTCTAGTATTTTCATTAAAAAATAGTTCTACTTCTCTAAATTTCGGGTAAATTCTTTAGCTTTTAATATTTGTGTATTAAAGGTCCATCTGCTTCTTATTTTTTTTTAACCTCTCCAAGTTATTCTAATTGGGTTGTGGTCTGCCCAAGTATTCAGTATTATTTCTATTTCTTCCATTTCTTTCCCTGTTTTTCCATCCATACAGGCCATATCAATACGGGACCACGATTGGTGTGGATTAGAATAAAAGGTGAATTGTCTTTTATCTACATTGAGTTGTCTCCATATATTTATTAAATTGAGTTCCGTTATCATTTCAAAGCATGTTTTTAGCAATAATCTTTTCTTTCCCTGTTATACTCTTTTTTGTAATCTATTGAATTGTAGTCTCCTATGATGCATATGTTTCTTTGTTCTGTTTCTATAATTTTCTCATGTAATCTTTTATAAAATTCTTATTGATTTTCATTGGGTGCATATATTACTACTAATAGTACTGATTTTTGGGCTATCCACATTTCTATCATTGGGATTCTTCCTTTGGGATCCGTGAAAATTAACTTTGTTTTTATTACCTCCTTAACATATACAGCTACTCCTTTTTTTGTTTTGGTCTGCTGATGCTGTATATAGTTTCCCTAATTTAGGACATTCTAAATATTTTTCATCTATTCTTTGGATATGTGTTTCTTGTAAACATATTAATTGTATAATTAATTTTGCCAATATTCTTTTTCTCTTCGTTGCCGAATTTAATCCATTTATATTTAATGATAATAGTATGATTTCTTCTCCCATCTTCTTAATTGTATCTCAGTCTTTGTCATCTGTTAGCTCTTGTGTCTCTTTAGGTTCTTACTATTGCCTTTGGGTCTTCTTCTTGTTGTTGTTTTTTCTCTTCTGTCCCCTGATCTCTTTCTTTGGTTCCTTGTTGCTATTCTTCCTGACTATTCAACTCAAGTTCTTCTTTGCTGCTTTGATCCTCCAGTCCTACTAGCTGGTCATAAAATTCTTGTGCTTTCTCTAAGGAATCAATCTTAAATTTCTTTTCCTCCCAGATCACTAGCATCCCTTCTGGGACTAACCACAGGAAGAGAATATTTTGTTTAGTAAGCTGTGTGGCCAGAAATCGATATCGATGTCTTTGCTCCCTCATTCTCCTCGGGACCTGTTTTAACGTCTGGATCTCTTTTTCCTTGTTCACCATTGGTTCATCCCTTGTCATTTTATATAATATATTCTGAATCTTTCTTCTTGTTAATCGTATGTGCACCTCCTTTGGTAACTTATGCCATCTGGCATAATTTGTGCTCACTCAATAGACATCATCCATTTCATTCAATATTTCATTTTTGTCCTGTTGTAGAGTTTCCGCTATTATTTTGGCCATCACTAATTCCAAGTCTTCTTCCTTCATTTCCACTACATTCTGGAACCTAAGCTATGAAGCTGCATGACCCATCTTTAGGTGGATAAGCAAGTCCTCCAATTCTTTATTTATCATTTTCATTTTTTGATCATACAGATCTAGTTTTCTCTCCATTTGTTCTGTACATTTTTCAACTTTCATTTCATTCAAATTAATAGCTGGTCTCCTCAATGGACTCCGATCGCCTCTGTTACTTCAGCTGCTTCCTCTTCTGTTCTTCCCTGTCACTATCACAGTCAAGTATCAGCAGCCTAGCAGCTAACATTTCTTGTAACAAAATCTTCTTTTGAGTCTAGAAATCTTTTAAATGTCTCTAATCTTTTTTTCTGATTCTTTGCTTGTACCAATCACAAAATTCACTCTCTTGAGCAACTCCTCTGCTCCCCGTTATTGCTCACATCACTGCCCATTTTCCTCCTTTTTCAAAGTTCTGATCAGCTTTTTCCTGTCTCTCTCATCCTCCGTGAATTACAAACCTTCTTTTAAAGCAGTCTCTGGTTGTGACACATGATCTTTGCACTGCTAAGTCCAAGCAACGCCACAGTCAGTTATTCAAAATTTGCTTCCTTCTTGCAGCTGGGCAGGAAGACTTTGGGGCCACCATTCAGGGATGGCAGCTGCTTATGCGCTGATATCAAAGAGTATCTCTTTGACCCAGGGGTGGTCACCCTCCATCACTCTGCTCCTCAAGTTTCCCCATACCATCAAGGATCTGGGTACCCCTCAGGGGTCTTCTCAGCTTCAAGAAAAAGATTTGGAGAATGGAGCCCATTCTTCTTCACCTCTCACCGTCACAATGTCACCCGACAATAAACTCTTATTTACTTCAGATACAGAAATTTTAATGGATGTGCAAGGAAAGAAACAGACCATCAAAGGAAATTGAGATAGAGACACCTAGAAAAAAGACTTTTGATCTTAAGATGAGGAATTGATATCCTGCATAATATTGGTTAATTAAATCAAATTGTGATCCTTGACTTGATTCTTGTTCTGTTCCTTCCATCTTTAATCTGGTGTGAGGAAAACACATATAAAATATGTAGATATTCCTGATGTAGACAGGTTGCATTTGTAATGTACTTATATAGAAACTTGATAAAAATGATCATCTCCATGTTTAGGTCTAATTTTGCCAATATTCACAGCTGTAATGTCAAATAATGTATTTGTAAGCATGTATTTGCATACATACATATGAACTGCAACCCACTGAAAGGATTTCTTGCACAGTCCTAGCTAAATTTAGTATAATCTGTTCAAAATCACTAGACAACATTTGGTTTAATTTATTTTAATTGTATTTATTGAGTATTTATTATATGTTTTTAGTAGGCTGTACACCGCCCCGAGTCCCTTTTTGGGAGAGGGAGCGGTATAAAAGTTTAATAAAATAAATAAATAATAAATAAATTATAGCAGACTATATTACATGATTTAGAACTGAGTTCTGCATACATGAGAATTGTTGCTTCCCCCCCCCAAAAAAATAGCAGCCCACATCCAGAATCACTCTCATCCTATAAATTCCACTTTTTGCTCTTCTGTTGGTTAGTATACATCATTTACCCAATTAGGAGAATTTTTAAAATCAAGCAAAAGGACTCACTTTAAATGCTTCTGGCTTTATTCCTTTGTGACCAAGCCTATTATTACTGATATCAATGAATGTAAGTGTTGCTGGTAATTTTTGAAGTTGCCTTATTTTATTATCTCTAAGTAACAGCTCCTGAAATTCTAATAAATTTCTGAAGGCATCTTCATCCACTTCTGAGATTAAATTAGAAGTCAAATCAATCTTTTTCAGGTTGCCTAGCCAAGAAAATAAAACAAGGAAATACTTAAAGTACTCTTGGAATTTCTGACTGGTGTTGAGAGGATAGCTGACAATATTTTGTAGTAGAAATGGTTCTAAATATTAGTTCTTATTCTTAAATAGCAATAGCACTAGACTTATATACTACTTCAATCTATGGAGAATATTGTCCCCAACATTCTGGATCCTCATTTTATAAACCTTGGAAGGATGGAAGGCTGAGTCAACCTTAAGCTGATGAGAATCGAACTGCTGAATAGCTGGCAGCAATCAGCCAGCAGAAGTAGCCTACAATACTGCATTCTAACCACTGCGCCATGGCTCAAATAAACATTTGTTCCCAGTCCCTAAAAGATGCCATATCATATATATTAATAATTCAGTCTCATCAAATTCCTTATATTACAGTACATGTTAAAAATAAAATTTAGGAAAGTTATTAGCAAAGTTACTAGATGAGCAAAAACATTTCTGCTTATCTTCTTTATTCTATTGTAATGACCATAGAAATAGGTGGTTTGCTTGAACAAGAGTGGGAGAATTTCTAGTTCACGATCATCACGATATTGAGGTACCCAGACAGGTACAGAGAAAACAAGTTGGGACAACTAAAATATAAAACAAGGAACAAATTACTTTGGGATACAAAATTATTTCATGGGTTATTTAAAATTAGAAATATGAAATGGTATCTATGTCTTATGCTATTTATATGCATAGCATATCCATTTTTATGTTATACATAGATATTTTTAAAAAATCATAATTAGTTTGCATCACTTTGAAATCTCTGGATTATTTTATAATAACATGATGAGGAAGGTTAACATATAAATTTGTATAGGTAAAGGTAAAGGAGTTCCTGCAGCTTTTATTCCACTAGTCATAGCCAACTTTAGTGGCAATATTCATCTCCATGTCAAGGCCATTGAATCAGTGCTGTCTGAAGACATTTCCACAATCAGGTGGCCAGCATGACATCACACTGTCGTGTGATGTCATACAATATATGTAGACATAAAAGAAATGAAAATAGTGTCTCTCCCTCCCTCACTTAATATAGATGTTGATTTTATATATATTCTTAAAAAAATGTCTTAAAGACAAAACTATAGTATCATTGGTGCTTCACTGTTTTCTTGTCAGTACATCTTTGTTGTAGCTTGAGCCACAGGAATATTTACAACTATTATAATTAAATTACAATATATGAATCTTTTTGGACTGGAATGTACCAATATATGCATATATTCCTTGATCAAAATACAAGATGGTCATTATGAATATGTTTGGACTAAGTGGAAAAATATTTCCTTTTGTATTTTAGAGACATACTTTCTTGTTTTCTTTCTGGTGATCTTCAGACTAAGACCTCTTTCTCTATTTATACTATTCGCTTTATCCCTATTTATCTCTTCCAAGTTAAAGGTTCCCATATTATCTGATTTCTTTTAAGCAGCTGTCTCCCTTTCTCCAGTTTCTATTTGGAGAAGACAGTAGCAGTATAGACCTCAGGATACAATGAATATTGACAACATGAAATATCTTGGATAATAGTTCTATAAAGGGCCTGTCTAGGAAGTGATTCTTGAAATACTTACATGCCATAGAAAAGGCAATAAATAGCTAGAGCTACTTTCCCTAGTGTGATCCAATCAACAAAAGAAGTGATAATATGAATAAAGTTTAAAATTAATAAGTATTCTGATTTAAACTTTAAACTTATTCTTCAGTGATTGATAATAAAATAGTTAACATGATTTATCCAAATGAACACAATTGCTAAACTGCATACTTGACAAAAAATAAGATAAAAATTTGGGATTCCATGATGGACAAAGTTCTAAATTTATTTTAAGTGGAAGTTCACCATAATGTGACTTGGAAACTTCTGGTTCATGAGGTGAAGAACCATCAATAAGTTTGAATGTGGATGCTTCCTCTTCATGTTTTTCTGGCAGTGGAGAAGATAAATAAATTGCTTGTATTATAGAAGGTAAGATTGCTCCAATCTCTGCTTAGAGAAAGAAAATAATACAGAACAAGGACAATGTATCATTCTGTATTAAATGTTTTACATACTTATGTAATGAGATGGATCAAGATTGTCTTAATTAAAACTTATTTGTTGGATTGTCTCTAAGGAAAACATGTTCTTTTACTAGCTCAGAGGAACAATGGAATAGTCTTAGTATTTATTAATTAGTGTCCTAAATACCCAGAAAAGTATATTTGAATTTTCTACAATAGATTGTATCACTCATCATCTAATCCATGGCTGTCAAACTTCCAGCCTGTGGGCTGGATGTATCATATGCTGGCCATGTCCACGCCCGGTTTAGCACAGGGGGAAAAGGTCCTAATACGTTCACGTGATGCCACCGTGACAATGTGAGTTTGACACTCCTGATCTAACCCTAAAGATTTAGAAGTTAGACACACATGTTTAAATTAAATCATGTTTCTTTAAAAACCAAAACTGAGCACGAACCTGCTTTTTTTAATGAAACTTAAATTTATAAGAATAAGAATTAAATCTTCCCTTATGCAATTTCTGGCAAATATAAATAATGTTTTTATTTCAAGGTCTTTTTCTAGTACCAAATGTATATGTTATTTTTTTTAAAAAATTGCTGGAACCCAATAATTCAGAAAAATGCAAAATTAAGGAATTTTTCAATTAGTTCAGCACACCCAAAATGTTTTTGAATTGAATCTTGTTGAATCACAAACTTTTCTTTTCTAATAGAGGGAACTTTCAGAAACTCTTTGTAATTTTGTCCCAAGGTGCTTTTTTTCAAGAGGCAACTGGACTTTCTAGTTTTTCTTTAAAAACATTTCGCTTCTCATCCAAGAAGCTTCTTAGATGAGAAGTGAAACATCTTCAAAGAAAAACTGGGAAGTCAAGTTGCCTCTTGAAAAAAAGCATCTTTGGGACAACCATGATGTGAATGACTGAGAATCTCCATAAACTCTTGTAATTTTGTATTGTTTAGTGAACTGTTAAAAAATATGTATGCTGTTATTATGCCTATTTTTTTTTAGTGATTTTAGATCTCTGAATAAAATGCAGCATATAGTTTTACAATTTTGTACTTCCACTAGATGGCATATTTGCTTTGAAACAAAGATAGTAGATCTTCAGTATCTATTTTATCACAATATTTTTTCATTTGATTTTATTTCTCTTCAACTAGAATTCAATTTTCATCAATAATGATACATTCAGTTCACTTCTGCATCCAATGTAGCTTTATTAATAAAACTTTCTCATATATACTATATTAATTAATCCAGAGCATAGTGGCATCTATATTCTGTAAATATAGAATAGAAATATTCTATATTTATAGAATATAAAATGTTCTATAAAAATGATAAGCAAGAATAAACTATATGAGAAAAATTAATCTGTCATTTGTTGAAAGAAATTATTAAATTATTTTTTCTGTTTATTTTTGTAGGGAAAGCATTAATTGTAGTACTATTAATGGTAATAATAGTAGGTTTTTAATGTCTGCAGTTTTTAATAGATTTGTGTATTAGATTAATTTATTTTTGATGATGTTTTAATTGTTGGTGAGGAGCTGCTCAAAGTTCAATATAGGATGGGCAGCTATATCAGTGTTTTAAATAAATAAATACTTCAATAATAATTTAAATGCTGCTAAAATAATAACTTGCAAATTTAGATTCCTTAAAAATTTGTTATAATCACCATAGATCTCATCAAGATTTCAAACCTGGGATCCTTGGATGCTTTGGGAAAGGAAACCTGACACAAATCTCCTTTTCTCCCAGACTAGTTTTAGGTGGATGCATGTCTAAATATCTTGGCAAGATTGAGAAACACTGCAATAGAATTCATACTTTATCACTATCTGATGAAATTTTGTAGTGGTGTAAGTACTGTAACAGCAGATCTTCAAAGGAGCAGAATTCTTGGCTGAATCTCTCTTCTGTAACCTTTTGCCCAGCAATGTAATTGAAACTGAAAGAGTTTTCTGCTTAAAGAATTGCCAAGAAGTTTTGAGAAAATGAATGAGAAGAATCTTGATGCCTCCATGCAGAAAATGCCTTATCACAGCAAATTGCATTTTATTATTGTATGTGCTACAAGGACTCTTCTTCACATGTCTAAAGCAATATTCAGCAAGTAATAAATTAGTATTAATTGAAAATGCAAAATGGCTTATTTAATATGTATAAGAATAAAGTTTGAATTTATAATTATTACATAATTCACTCTTGCAAGAGATGCTGTTAGGCGATATTGATTTAAAAATCTTTTGCAAGTATTTTAATATTAACTCTGATAATTATCTATGATGGCAAGGGAGAAGACATAGAGGAAAAGGAGATGATGATAGTTATGATAATGCTGATAATGCTGATTCTAATTTTCAGGGTAACAATTTGCCAAAGCTGCTTATGAGATATTTAGACAATTGTATATAAACACACAAAAAACACTACAGCATTTAAAACAAGCATACAACAAACATCTATGACTCTTTGCATATAGCAGTTGGCAATAACGGCCTCTTGAAACAAGGAAGAATCCAAATGAGTTGACTTCTCAGATGCTTTTCTTTTTTTTCATTATCTCTTCCTTTAGAGCAGGGATGTCAAACTCAAATTCATTGAGGGCCACATTAGGATTGTGTTCTACCTTGGTGGGCCAGGGTAGGCATGGCCAGGGTATGTATGGCCAGCACAACATCATTTGTGTGATCAAATGCCACTTTTCTTAGTAGTTCGTTTTGCTAGCACTCTGCCAGTGAAAACAGCTCATGAGGGACATGCATGGGGGCTGTTTTCAGCTGCAAAAGCTGCAGGATGCTCTAAACCAGTGTTTGTCAACCTTAGCCACTTTAAGAGATATGGACTTCAACTGCTAGAATTCTCCGGCTAGGTTGGTAAAACATATTGTTGAGGACAATATTCTGTCTCTGCAAACCACTTAGAAAGGGATGAAAAGTACTATGAAGTGGTATATAAATCTAAATGTTGTTGTTATTAAAATAGTATAATGTAATTCAGCTTTCATAAATTGTGAGTTGTGTTCTAAGTTCAGTGTGTCTTAAAATTATTTCATTTTTTAAAAATACAGTTAATGAATTATCCCAACAATTCTAAATTTGAATCAGTTTCATGGAAACTTATTTCATTTATACTTTACACACGTACATACACACACACACACACACACACACATATATATATATAACAGGACTTTGACATGTACATATAAATCTATTTTCAACATCTAATTGTACAATAGAAAGTCCATTATATGCAATTCTTTCAATACTCCAGAATAAATAACATCAAGGGGAATGTGATGTCAGGACATTCAGAGGAGCACAAAACAATTTGAGATTCCTAATCTATCTAATTTCCAACTTTCCTTTACAAAGGGAGGAGAAAAAGGAAGACAAGTATATTTTTTCACTGCAGTGACTACTCAGTGCTTGAGGCCTCCAACCTGGAAGGTGAAAAGAGGATCTTGTCTATAGGGCTTGACCGGTTATGTCATTTCAGATTACTCAGGAAATCTATGCTTCTCAGTTCAAGAAGGAAATGTACAGGAGAGGCTGTGTTTGACTCCTCAAAAGCCAGGCAGCATCCTTGGGACTGTAACAACATTTTAAATGTTGTGAAAAATCCCAACAATCTTCTGCCCACACTGTTCACACTGTCTGGTGTTAATTTCAAGCCATTAAAGAGGCATGGCTCCAAATAACAATATATAATGTATATAATGAATATAATATATATAATGAACATATTAGCAGCTGTAAAAACACAGTCCATTCCTGTTTTAGCTCTGTTTACTTAAAATGTAATGTATGAAGTCATCTATAGAAGGGTTGTTTAGGACAGCCACCCTCAATCTTTTGGGCACCAGGAACTGATTCCATGGAGAGAGGTTTTTCCATCGACCAAAGGGGGTGTGGTTTCGTGTACTGCCTGCATCCCATGGATGGGGTTTCCCTTGTTTGTATGGCTCAGTTTCTGGCATGCTGCGGATCGGTGCCGGTCCACAGAAGAGGGGTGGGGGGCCCTGGTTTAGGGTTCCAGCTCTAAAAGGGCCATAGTTGCTCTCACTTTAAGGAATATGCTGTACTCAGAGATATTCCTGAGCCTTATATTTCTGGCATTCAGGAAAATATTAAAATCCTTTTTTTAATGGACATCTGGTAACTACCTAAAAACTAAGGAAATCTTTTAATTATGTTATAATTATGATTTATTAATAAGGCTAGCTATTTCTGTGCTACTATTTATTGTAACCTGAACAGCATTTTGATTGTGGACACTGTATAATAATTTAAACAAATACAAACCACAGAAATATGTTTCATCAGACAACTGTGAAGGGCAAAACAAAAAATGAAATTCATACAAAAATGATCAGGGCATATTCATTTGTTTTGAAAGCTTAAATCATAAATTTCATCCTAAAATGCTGAGTGATTTTGCTGATGGCTGGTTGAAACTTTATGAATTATCTTGAGAAAACTTGTGTGGATTAATTGTTTAAGTACCAAATGAATTGAAGATGACACATAGTCCAGCCATCAGAAAAAGAAAAAAGGGGGAGGGAGGTTAATGAAATGCATACTGTTTTAATAACAATATCTGGAAAAATTCTAGAGGAAATTATAAGAGGACCAGCTGGAAAGCCCTCAAAAACAATGACATGGATTTGCTAAGAACAAGTCTTAGCAGAGTAAACTTTTTAGTCTCAATTTAATAAGGTAAATCGTAGCTTGGTATCTTAGTTTCATTTCATTTTCATTTCAATGCATTTAACAAAATAATAAATTATACTCATATTTGTAAGCCAATAAACTATTGATCCAATGGATATTAAATTAATGTAATGGCTTGGAAACCTCATGAAATTGTCCTATAAGATTCAGTCCTGTATATTATATTTTTCAACATTTTTATGAATGAGTTTTATGAAGAAGCTGAGAAAATTTAACAAATCTGAAAATGTTACCAACCCATTTAAGATACTTAATATAGCAGAAAACAGAAAACAATAAGTACAGTTTGGTAAGACATAGAAATTGACTGAAAATATTAGAGTGAAATTTAACAAAGGCAAGCGTACTTTTACCTATGGGGGGTGTCAAATTCAGAACCAAAGGTTGGTTGACAGTAGTAATGTAATAAAGATCTTGATGTAGTACTTGATTAAAACAGAGTAAATCAGCAGTGTAATTTATCAGTCAAAGAAGAAAATGCCATTTTAGGCTTTATTAACATAAAATAATTAGAAATAAGAGTCTCATGTTATTCTACATTGATCAAACCCAGTATTCTGTCAAGCACACACTTTAAGGATTCAAAATAAGTGAAAATGTTTAGAGCAGGGGTGTCAAACTCAAGGCCCTCGGGTCAGATTTGGCCTGCAATGTGGTCGGATCCAGCCTGTAGGGCCATCCTGGTCTACCCAGTGCAAAGATGAAAGATCAGGCCAGCATGGTTTCAGCCCAGTCTATCCAATGAGAAAAGGAAAAATCAGGCCAGTGTGGCTTTGTCCCAGTCTACCCAATGCAAACAAGAAACATCAGATCAACATGGTTGCATCCCAGTCTACCCAGTGCGAAGAGGAAACATGCCAGCAGTTTGGGGAGTGGCATCAAGCTGGCCATTTCCACCCAGTTGGCCAGGCCCCACTCAGGTAGTTGCACACACCCCCAAAGTCAATCACAGCACTGATGCAGCCCTCAATGAAATTGAGTTTAACATCCTTGGTTTAGAGAAATGCCTTGAAGATGATCAGAAATACTTGTGAAAAAAGAATGAAGAAGTGGCAGTGTATAATATAACTGAGGAGATGCCACATAGAAGGTCAAGATCTATTTTACATCAAGTCCAGAGTGCAAAACATGAACTAATAGATTTAAGGCAGATTCCTAACTTCCTATTAGTAAAAGCAATTAATTAACAAAACTAATTTCATAGACAGTTGATAGACTGTTCAGTCAGAGGTTAAACAACCATCTGTTGGAGATGTTTTAATTGAATCCTTGCAATAAATAGGGAGTTGACTGAATGGCAAAAAAGGCCCTTTTCAATTACATGTCTATGAGTTTCTATGCAGAAAGATTTTAAAAGTCACATGAGTGGAAATATGATAAAACAATTGACCCAATTAAAAGCTTTAAAGCACACTTTTAGTTAATTGCATTGTTAATATTTCAACTTTCTATATCAAATAATTTTATCTCACATTCTGTTAATTTATGGAAAGAAATCTCCATTTACTAATATGATAAAGTGAGATTAAAATGAGATTATCATGCATGAAGTATCATAATATATGTGGTTTTCCTTCCAATAGTTGAACTTAACACAATGAATTCATTCCTATGAATCTTTAATTGGATATAAGTTCCATTGCACTGAATATAATTTACTTCTAATTGCATATGTGAATACTGTCAGTGTTCCAGCAACCCTCCACCCCACCCAATAATTCCAAGACAAACGTCTTCTCAAAGGTTCCATTTTATTTGGATTTGGATTTTATTTCACACATAATATAAGGATCCTTAACAATATCATGTATGTATATTTGTGTACATTTCTCCAGAAAAGCAATGGATATTAGAAAAAAGAAAACCTGTAAATTAGACCAGTAGATAGATTAACTTGGATTAACCAGTAGATATATTAACCTGGAAACCTTTTGTAAAGCTATTGCAAGAAACTGCATAACAAGAACTTGATAATATGGTAGTCCTTGTTTCATTAGGGTGAAAATACAGTATATAAGAATGAAGATCCTTAGAGTATATGTGTGTATCTCTGAAACATATTGTTGCCATCTGTCATTTTGAAAGGAAGACAGTTTATAAAGAAATGGACTTGGGGTGTATATATATATATATATATATATATATATATATATATATAAAGACCAAGAAACAGGAAATCAAGGCAGATGTTCTCTGGAAGAAGCCTAGAGGGAGAAATGCATTTCAGATATCTTGGCACAGTACTATATTGCTTGTATTATAAATATGCAACATACTGTACTCACGAGAAGGGCAAGCATTCATTTTTTCTCAGTAGATTACTAAACAATATCTCTTTTTTAAAAAGAAATTTTAAGTAATAATTATACCATATTTTAGGAAAAATGTACTGAGATTAACAGATGTATGAAATTGGGCATGCCATAACTGCATAAATACCCAAGGGAGGAAAGAATGATACTTAATTAATATTCTTTCTCTAAATACCATTATGTTGAGGGTAGGGTATATCTTCAAAAGAGAATATTTGTAGCTCAGGGTTGAATTGTGGCTCCTTGGTGCTCTCTGAACTTGGCTGTTTTCTTGTAGGTGTTTCATTACCAAACTAGATAACATCATCAGTTTCTGCTAAGAACCGTCTATCTATATCACCGCACTATGAGCCAGCTGTAGCTCCCAAATGCT
This sequence comes from Bungarus multicinctus, assembly GCA_023653725.1. Classification (NCBI taxonomy): domain Eukaryota; kingdom Metazoa; phylum Chordata; class Lepidosauria; order Squamata; family Elapidae; genus Bungarus; species Bungarus multicinctus. The sequence goes on from CM042848.1 coordinate 45,364,236, forward strand.
CTTCAAGGTTAGCCCACATAAGCAAATTACAGTAGTCCAAAATGAGATGACTAGGGCTTGAGTAACTAACCGCAGGGACTCCTGATCTAGGAAAGGCAGTAACTGGTGCACAAGACGAAGTAGTACAAACCCTGAATGCTCCTCTTATATACGAATGAAGCATTTCCTGTTTTTATTTTGGATATAAAATGGAGGAAAATTGAGTGCTCTCAAGTTCAGTTGAGAAAAAATGAAATTGATTGAAACAATTTCTTGATAAGTCTAATAAAGACTGCATATTAACAAGATATGAATAGGGCCCTTCTTTCCTGGTTTTTCTATTAAACATTCACTCAGGGTCGTTGCATATCGTGACTAGCATTGCTGAGAAAATAAAATATTAAATAAAATTATTAATCTCCATAATTGAATTCTGCTGCTTTATTTATGAATTTTTCATTCAACCCTTTTCCCCTTAACTAAGCAGATAGTTTCAATTTCTTTCAAATGAGCCTATTCCCTCAGATGAAAGCAGCTATATTTTAAAATGGATTCTGGAGTGGTTTCAATTGCTTATTTATTGACTTCCCTGCCTAAGACTCCAGACAGTCTAAATGATGTAGATCACAATATACAGGTAGACCTCAATTTAGAACAGTTCATTTAGTAACAGTTCAAAGTTACAATGGCACTGAAAAAAGTGACTTATGACCATTTTTCACACTTAAAACCATTGCAGCATCCCTATGGCCACGTGATCAAAATTCAGATGCCTGGCAATTGGTTTGTATTTATGACTGTTGCAGTGTACTGGGGGTCATGTAATCACCTTTTGCAAACTTCTGACAAGCAAAGTCAAAGGGGAAGCCAGATTCACTTAACAATTGGGTTACTAACTCAAGAACTACAATGATTCACTTAACAAATGTGACAACAAAAGTTGTAAATGGGGCAAAATTCACTTACCAAATGTCTCACTTAGCAACATAAATTTTGAGTTCAGTTGTGATCGTAAGTCAAGGACAACCTATACTAGTGGTTTCCAAACTTTTTCGGTCCACCACCCCTTTGGTGCTACAAACTCATCCTCAGTGCCCCCCACCCAAATTTCTGTGGGCGTGGCCTAATTTAAGGGTGTGGCTTGCTGGTCACATGACTACGTGCATGGCTTGCTAGTCATGTGACTGGGTGGCCAGGGTCAGTTGATTGGCAAATCAAATACAAGTGCTCCTCACAATGGCCAAGTGTTTAGCAAGTGTTCTACTTTATGACTGGCCTCCTCACAGCTACTTGACCCGTTTTTGGAGTTTTGACAGCTTTAAATCAGAGTCTAAATCCCACCCCTGCCTGTGTATGTGAGAGAGAGGGAGAGACAGAGGTTGGAGTAGATCTCTCTCTCTCTCTCTCTCTCTCTCCCACCAATGCCAGAAAGCCACCGTCAGTCAAAATTCATATTAGTGGTCTCCGGGATTTAAAATTATGAGTTTGGTGGTCCCTGACATCCAAAGGTTTGGCGACCCCTGATCTAAAGGGGTGAGCGTGAGAGAGGGAAAGAGAGAGAGAGAAAAAGAGAGAGAGAAAGAGAGGAAGAAAAGAAAGAGAAAAGGGAAAGAAAGAAAAAGGGACAGACAAAGAAAGGGGGATGAAGGAAGGGACAGAAAAAAAAAGAAATAAAGAAGGAGGGAGAGAGGGAGGAGAAAGATGAGATATCTATTCTAGTCCAATCACCTGCTCCAGCAGGGTTAGAAGGGAGTGTGTATGTATGTGTGTGTGTTCTTGTAATTTACCAGTACATTTTGGTTTTGCCTTCTTCAGAATTGGCACTGTAATACATTGGGGAAAAGTAATTTTTAGGAGATCTGGTCCAATGGATCCTGTTTAAAGCCTCAACACAATGTGGGAGATTCCTGGTAGTCTTGACCATGTTTTGTCCACAAAACCTTTAATAGAAGCCAAAGACGTTTCAATGTGCTGGCAAAGATGTTTCAATGTGGAAAAGGGCCTCAGTCTAAACTAGGCCTCACTCAATCTGATGCATCAGGTCTCTCTCTCTTTCTCTCTCTCTCCCTCCCTCCCTCCCTCCCTCTCAGACTGGCTTGCTCTACTTTCCCGATGTGCCTGCGGGGCCAGTGCTTCGAACATGAATGGATGGATGGATGGATGGAGAGAGAAAGAGAGAGAGAGGCAGGCAGGAACGCAGGAACGCAGGCAGGCAGGCAGGAACGCAGGCAGGCAGGCAGGAACACAGGCAGACAAACAGACAGACCTTTTGGATGGATGGACAGATGGACGGACGGAAGGATGGGCAGACAGACAGAATGTGACAGCGGTGGCACTTTGGGAAAGCGGTGGCTGCAGCTTTTCCCAATGTGCTACTGCATTCGAGGCACTGGTTCCGGAGTGTTACTACAGTCAATGCAGGGCCAGTGCCTTGAATGCCCTCCTGCTGCCTCTTAGCATCCCCAAGGAGGCCAACTGAGGGGTTCTAAGAGGCGGCAGGGGCGTTGCATTGAATGCAGCTGCAGTGGCACATAACATGCTACCGCTTCCGCATTGGAGGCACTGGCTCCAGAACAGTGCTACAGTCAATGAGTGAACCTGCAGGGCCGGCGCCTCAAACGCCCCCCCCTTGCCTCTTAGCATCCCCCTGCCAGCCCCCTTGCCTCTTAGAGCCCCCCTAAGGCATCCCCCCCCCCAGGGATGGTACCGCCCACTTTGGGAACCACTAACCTATAGTATATGTTGGGCACACTTTCAGTCAGGGCAGAAAGGATTATTGTATTGTTATTGTTACTGTATTGTTATTGCAGTTATAAGTTAAATATAGAAATTACCCTGATTGGTGGTCATGAAAGATATTTCTTGTTCTTTGGGCAATCAGAATTTTACCTTTAATTTTGGCAACAGCAGTCCTTTAGAATTATTAGGAGCTGTGTTTTCCAAAAGCAAAGTCTAGTATTTAAGTATTTTGATTATTTGAATCCCATTGTTCATTGTGAAAATTATTTTTCAGTACACATACATTCCGTGAATATTTTTGTCACAGTCACTGCTGATATTTAAGTAGACAAGAAATTTAATTAAGAAAAGGTGAAATATGAGGAATGGTTTAATTCTGTTTGATGTTTATATGTCATTTTTGGAAATTGGTCTTTTTTTAAGCTTTTCAACACAATAGGCAAAATCAGGCAACAGAATGTCCACACAAAACTATCTTAGATTTGTATCATGCTTTTGTAATGAATAATATGTGCAATGGACTGCTTGCTCATCAGGTTTTGTGTTACACACATTTCACTTCAAATCTAAACCAAGCATATAACAATAAATAATGATTTAAGTTATTGTGCACTTTATCATTTTCTGCCTTTTTATTGCCTTCAGTTTTCCAATTATAGGAGTCTTTCCCAATGACTTTTGCATTCATACTTCTCCAGAATACTTAAGGTTTACCTTTATTTTTAATGCTTCCATTTAGCAGTTGGTTTTATCTATTTGTTGTGCGTGTAGTCCAAGATATTCTCAACAATTGTCTGTGGCAGAATTCAAAGATTTTGCCATATAACTGTACTATTTTACATGGCCTTGGTGGTGCACTGTTTAGAATGCAGTATTGCAGGCTACTTCTGCTGACTCTGGCAGTTCGAATGCCACCAGGCTCAAGGTTGACTCAGCCTTCCATCTTTCCGAGGTTGGTAAAATGAGGACCCAGATTGTTGGGGGCGATATGCTAACTTGTAAACTGCTTAGAGAGGGATGTAAAAGCACTCTGAAGCAGTATATAAGTGCTATTGCTATTGCTTACCTTATCTGAACCTTTTTTCCTCCCCCCAAAAAGGCTATTAAAGAATGAAAGAGGAAAGAGATGGGATTCTTGTCACTTTTAGCAGACTCCCATTCATCATAATTAATACTCTAAAGGGACTCTCAGGGTACAGCGATGCAATAATACCAACCCACCTTTAGCAATTTGAGGAGGGTAAAACTGCTCCTCAAAAGCAGCTATACCTTTTCTTTTTGTGTACTCAAATGTCCAATAGAAAAAATTTCACACCTTTTAGTTTTCAGAAATATTTAAGGCTAATTTATCTGCTATTCTGTCTCATTTGTTTTATATACAACCCCGGGCAAGGTGACCTGGATTTACAAGGAGATAATTTGCTTCAATTTTCAATCCTTTTCTGTTACCTCAAACTCTTCTCTACCTCTTACCTGTCATTTGCTAAAGGCCAGGAGAGCCTTCTATCCAAATACTGTGTTTGGCAGAAGCCTTTTCAGTTCTGACAAAGGCATGCTGGGAAAGCAGAGAGATATGTTCTGCAGCACAGTTTGCAAAAGTTTGGAGCGAAACATGCCAGTTAAGGTCTGCTTGGTTTTTCGAGGAGCGCCTTCTTCAGAAATAGTTGCTGAAGTTTAGCAAGTACAAAGCTACAAAGACTTGTGAAGCAGAACACAGCCAAGACAGTTGCTTGACTTCACTTTAAAATGAGAAGTGGCCATGCTAATTTGCAAAGTAGAGCTTCTCTTGAACTTTCACTAAAGGGAAGTTTGAAGACTGACAAAGCCTTTTTATAGACATCATAAGGAGGGACTGTGATTAGATCACGATAGCAATACATCAATTCTTCTATGACTGAGAAGCAGTATGCACATTTTAATTTTATACATGTGAAGCATAGGCTAAAAACAAAAGGATTTGTTTTCAAAACCATTTGTGGTATAGTTTGCTTCCAAATTTACATTGCTGTCTAAATTTGCAAATTGATCTTTTTGAAACTGATTCATATTTTGTATTGTGTTGTTTTGCTTATTTTTATTTCAGAATAATTCTCAGTGGTCAAGTGGCTGTCATAACATTTTTATAATTCTAATAAAACCATTACATTTGTGTCTATTCTAATAATTTATAAAAATTGGGATATTCTACCAATAATAAGCGTACCCTCAGGCACTCCTGAGATAACTCAAATAAACCTCATAAAAGAAATATTGATGAAAACGTGATTATGTTTTATAATTCTGAGGAACATTTTGAAGCTCACCTTTAGAGTAAAAATGAATAAAAACTACCCTACTGAATGCACTCCTTCCTAGTCCCTTTCTCCTGCTGGACCTAACCATATCTTCCTTGTTCTCATGTTTGCCTCCTTATAACATTTCCTTTTTTCAGTTGTCTCTGCTTGGAAACACCCGCATAAATTATTTAGTTGAATAATATTTTCCCTTAAGTCTTCTCTTCTGAACAATAACTCCCTTAGCAGGAAATTTTTCAAAAAGTTCCAAGTTTCTAGGACTTGGAAACCAAATGAAAAATTGAAGCCAATATATCATCTCATCCTCAGTTTTGAGGAACAGCAAATTTTCAACACTTTCCACTATTGTTAGCTATCACAACAAGATTATTCAAATAAATCCAAACTACTATTTCAGACTACTATCCATTCTGAAGATTTTCACCAACACAATGAGAAGAATGGAATGGAAACTGAGATCTTCTTCCTAAAGTTGAAATCTGCATAGAAAATGAACTTTCTTAAACCTGTTTTGAGAACAACTTCAAGTCTCAAGGAATAAGAAACTACAATATAGAACACTTAGAAGCAGCTGAAAATCATGTTTAGCTGCTAAAATTCTAGTGTTTTTTTTTTTTTCACAAGATAGGTTCTGCTCCGGATCAATGATGAGGCTGAAAGCAGACTCACTCATTGTTTTCAGACTTCTCAATCCAAAGATTTCTAATACCTGAAAAGAAGTTAACAAGCAATTAGTGAATGTGACTAGAAAAGGAAAACAACCATGGTTTGAACATGGTGACTATTCCCTCATATCCCAATGCTCAGAACTAGATGGAGACATGAACACAAGTTCATGTTACTTCCTCATAAGTCACAATTGTCTGGAATGGGTGATGCCTGATCCTGTCCTTTATTCATAAAGATTTGAAAAGCTGATCCGTATTACATTCCATGGTCATCAGTCTTCAATCTGCCATTTCTAATTCCAGTCACTCTTTAGCCCTTCTCAACCTATTTCCAAAACGATTTTAAAAAGTGAATAGATTTTGCCATGTTTGACTGTGTCCTAGATGTATATTTATTTCTCAGTATTATACAATTTCTGTTCTTTGGTTTCATATTTATCAGTTATTCTCTTCCTTCCATTTTTGTTCATCTAGAGCATGGGTGTCAAACTCAATCACTTCATGTGATGTAGCATGAGGTTTTTTTGGCCTTGTGGACCCAGAGTGGGCATGGCCTGCACATTACACATCAGGCACATGGGCCACCAGTTTGACGATTCTAGTGCCTCTTTCATTTCCTGAGTCCACCAAATATTCTCTTTCATACTTCCCATTTGTTTAATTTCACACATTTCTCTGGCACGTTGTAACATAATTCTGATTAACTCTATTCCAACCAAGTTCCACATTCTTTTTCCTTGTGGGAGATTCATCTAAATTGTAATCTGTTTTCATATAGGACTTTGTGCCTTATTCCCAGGAGATTACAGCAAAAGACCGAGGATGTCAAAACAATAGAACTCAGAAGTTCATCACACAAAATTAAAAAGAACCTAATACACAAGCCTGAGGATGGCAGATGAGATTCTGCCGAAAAGTCGCTATAATAAAAGCACAAATATTGCATGGGAAAATACCCAAAGAAACCTAAATACCATACATATAAATACCCGCAAAAACATAAGAAAACATACATATATATAAATGCTGATTACCAATCTGATTGAAAACAGTCTATTAAATATTATTGTTGCAACTGAATCATGTTAAATGCTAATGACCTAGGGTGTTTTTAAAATAAAATAATAAAATTTAAAATAAAATAAATAATAAAAAATAAAATAAAATGTATGTCTAGAAATTAGTCATTTAAAATGAAATAAAATTAGAATGGATATTATTTAAGAAGAATGGTTTTGTTATTTTTGCTTCATGAAACAACATTATCAAATAGTTATATATTTAATATAATCTGAATTTAACAGAACTCCTGGTTTCTTCATAGAGACACCATTTCCTTTCTAAGGAAAATGGGCAGATAATGTGCTCTGGACTCATAACAGTCTACAAGAGGCATCCTCTGCTGGAAGAGAGAGTTATGTATGTTACTGGAATGGTACATCCATAATAACAAGACTTCTAATTAGAAGCTATTTAGAGCAATGACCATATAATAATAATACATCTAACAATGATTATATACTCACACGTGGAATCTCCCTAGCACAAATAATAGATAAAGTTTATTTCAAGGGCCTATCTTAAGACACTGTTGCTTAGGGCTAGTCTGCCTGGTTATCTGAACTAATGATCAGATAATTATTTCTGAAGAACATAAATAGATAATATCATCCTTTATTAATCTACTACTCAAAATGACTTCAAAGTACATTTTCCTGCTCCACTTTCAAAGTGTGTCTCTATGGTGCTTTTGCAAAAGGTAACATTTTGCTTCTGCATAGCAGAAGCTATGAAGCTTTTTGGATGAGAAGCGAAAGGTCTTCAAGGAAAAACAAGGGAAGTCCAGTTGCCTTTTGAAAAAGCACCTTTGAGACAACCATGACCTGGATGATTGAGAATCTCCATCGATTTTCAAAGCATGCTTTCCCATGTTATATTGTTAGAGACAATGCTTCTATCTGTTTTGGACAGCATACAGGTAGTCCTTGACTTATGACCACAATTGAGCTCAAAATTTCTCTTGCTAAGTGAAACATTTGTTAAATGAACTTTGCCCCATTTTATGACCTTTTGTGCCACAGTTGTTAAGTGAATCATTGCAATTGTTAAGTTAGTAACAGTTGTTATGCGAATCTGGCTTTGCCATTGACTTTGCTTGTCAAAAAGTAGAAAAAATGTGATCATGTGACTGTGGGGCACTGCAACTGTCATAAATATGTGTCAGCTGCCAAGCAGTTGAATTTTAATTACATGACCATGGGCATGCTGCAGTGGTCGTAATTGTGAAAAATGGTTATAAGTCACTTTTTCAGTGTCGTTGTAACATTGAATGATCACTAAATGAACTGTTGTAAGTCACGGACTAAAGCAAACTTTAGCTTGTTATGTACTAACCCCAGCAATTTATTGGATACTTAAACTAGAACTTTTCAAACAAGTCAATGCTTGTGTGTGTGTGTGTGTTCAATTTCACTTTTATTACATAATATGCAAGAATGTAAGATATATCCAGACAGAGCCAAGGCAAGTAATTAGCAAACTAGGAAAGCACTTCCAGTGTTAAGACTAGACGATGTGAGATTGAATACATCTGGAAGTGAATTTGTATTGAGGCAATTAAATTCCAAGTACAGTATGATCCCCAAACACTATACTTCAGAAGAACTCACAAAGATTATATTTCAACAGAATTACCCAGCCATAATCATAACAACCATGATTAAATGGGTAGGCTGCTACAATGGGGATGGATGAAAATATTTGGTAATGACGGATATTTAGCCAATAAAGGCAGGTCTTTTGAATGATTCATATCTATAACTTTGATATTCTTTCCTTGACATTTAAAGCAGATTTAGTTGACTCACTTTATTTTTTTAATCTAATGACTGATTTTACAGTGCAGCTTTTGTTAACTCATTTGTAATTTGCACTTCACATACCATGAATTGTATACTGAACAAAAGAAGTATTGATATGGATCAAAAAGTATGCATAAATCTGATGTCCAAAAACAGGCTACTACACTCATGGCTTTTATTTGTTTTAAAAAGAAATCATTTATAAACTGTGCTTATAATATTAGAAATTCATGAAACACTTTTACTGTTGAGGTTGGCTTGACTCAAGCATTCTGATATTAAATGTTTGAAAGAAGGCCTTTGTGAAGCAGATTTCCTCATAAAGGTATGAGATTCCAATGGAAATAGTAAACAACAGAAGGCCTTCATTTTCCTCTTGTGTATTTCAGTTTATTTTAAAATAGCTAATAGGCAGAACATACAGGCAGCTAAATCTCTGTACTTTCATTTTTTATTCAAAGGTTAATTGTACTGAACTTTTCAACAATGCTTTATTTAGAATATTCTTTTGATGTATCATGCTTACTAAAAGAAGTATACTTTTCAGTGACTGGATGAAGATAAGAAGTATCTTATTACAAACATTAAATGAGATGCTTTTTCTCTCTATTTCCATGTTATTCCAAAATGTGCATTGAATTTTACAAGTTTGTAGTCTAGGGCTACTTTGCTATCATAAATGTTTTGTAGAATTTTTAATATAGAGGGACCATAGATATTTATTTATTTGATATTCTGAATCTGATGAGATACAGATATACCCTTTATACTCTACTTCTTTTCATACTCTACATAAATGACCTCTGTGAGCATATTAAGAGCAACTGCGTTCTCTTCACTGATGATGTAAAGCTATTCAACACCACAGACAATACTGCTACCCTTCAAAAAGACCTTGACTATGTATCAGAATGATCAAACAAATAGCAACTTCAAATCTCAACAAATAAATGTTCTTTAAAAAATGTAAATCCTAGAACATAATATAATTCTATTGACTTGCAAATGATATGTCTATTTTGAAATAAATTATATCAAAACTTGGAAACCACTAACTCAAATTAAAAAGTAAACTATTGAAATATATGCTTATAATTATTACTCTTTTCAAAGAACTAAAATTGTTTGAAAAATAAGCATATAATTTGATGTGTATGTTTGTATAGTTGCTTATAAATGACAAAAGAAAGAGAAAGCTTACCTTTTATTTCTGCCTTTTCAAATGGCATAGAGTCCCTGAGTGTTAAATGAAGAGTTGATAGTATTTGACTCTAGCCACTTGTGGTCTGGTCTGAGATTGAGGGGAAATGATGCGGTAAAGATCAAATCCTGAGAAATTTCTTGCTGTTTTAGCAAATCAGATAACATCTTCTGAATGCCCAACCATGTGCAGTAGTTAGGTGTAATTAATTTTTGAGGAAACGGATTATGATTCAAAGTCTGTACTGAAATAACTAATTCATCATTCATGCCATTTTCAAGAACAAATAGAAAGATGGAATACTTAATGCCCCTTTTTTTCTATATAGCAATAAAAAGGTGAAATTTAAATATATTAACTACAGACAAAATCACTTTTTTATTATTCATAGTAAAAGATAGAAATTTGTTTTACAATTAGGTTTTTATATGTAAATTCTTTACTGTAATTGTTTTGTATGTTCTCAAAAGAAAATAATAAAGAAATGAGATGATTTTTTTTTTTAAAAATTGACAGGTCAATCATTTGACTCATTTGTCCTCAACTCAAACAAAGCAATAAGTCTTGCTTAATGACTAGAAATAATATTTCTAGTCATTAAGCTAGAAATATTTTCTTCTTTATTAATTATTATTTAATAATATTAATCCAGTAATGCATTTGCTTTAAGTCTACATGGGAAGTTATTTAATAGAGTAAGTTATTGATGGACATTTTGTATAGATTATCATACATTATTTTATTACAATTTAACAGCCCGTTTTTTACTTTCTTTAAAAATATTTCAAGGCCATCCCGGGTTCAGGAGGCTGGTGCTTTGCTTTGCTGGCCCACTTCCTTTTTAATTTTAAAATAGTTTTTTTAAAACAACAACAACAATAACTACTCTGTATGTGGGTCTATGGGTATTTCAATATTCATGGGCCTTGTGGGAGATATCAAAAGAAATCACAATGTCATTTTATAAAAATTTAACATGCTCTAATTTTTCTCATGTTTCGTGCTCTGCTTTAAAATGTTGATGATGGATAAATGGACCTAAAAGTATCTGAAAACAATGTGGGAAATGTCCTGAATAATGGATTAAAGTTGCAAGAAATCATATTCCAGTTTAATATAAGATTTAAAAAATGTTTTAAGAATAAGAGGAGCATTATAGTCAGTTGATCATGGAATAGAATCCTGTTACTTCTTCCACAAGTACAATTTTATCTACTTGATGTCTGAAAAAGTTAAGTCTTAAACTTTGTTTTCAATCATTTAATGAACTCTGGTCTTGAAGTACTCACTTTAGCTTGTAGTATTGTTGTAATAATGTAAAAGCAATGTCCTTATTCAAGTAAACAATACATTTTGAAAGTCTAGAATGGAAAAATGTTTGAATGATGCAATAAAAACATGCAATATTTTCTGTGTTAGTTTATAATCAGCGAGCACAGTTGTACCCAATTGCCAGGATGGATAGAAACTGCAAAAGACAAGTAACCAGGTTATATGCCATGAAGGTTTTATAGATGATAATCAGCATCTTGTGTTGTATCCAGAAAGCTACTAATAAGAAGTGCAGTTCATGAAGCAGAGATACTATACTACACTTGCCTATGCCGTTGTGTTCTGGAACAGTTGTAGCTTCTAAGTAATTTTCAAAGGTAGTCCCATGTAATGTATGTTGAAACAGTCAAAATATGAAATAACTAACCATGAATGAATACTGATGTGCTGGTCCAGACACGAATATGCCTAGATTAATTAAAGACTTTTCAGCTTGCAGGTGCACCTGCTCCTTGAACAGGAGCTATGAATCAAGAAGAATCTCACATTGCTCACCAATTCTAACCCCAGTCTAGAAAACTCCCATTGAGATCTGCATAGCCTCAAGGTAGGTTAGTTATTGAATTAAGTGTCATTCACATGATTGTATTTGTAGTGACAGTGCAAGGCTCATTTTGAGATTTGAATCTAGCAACAATATTAATAAACATATGATATTCTGTATTCAGTATGCAGTATGACAGCTTGTATTCATTGAGAAGAACTGGAATTCAAAGTTTAAACTAAGCATAAATTTTATATTTATTCAGAGGCTGCCACGAAGAGGGAGTCAAACTATTCTCCAAAGCACCTGAGGGTAGAACAAGAAGCAATGGGTAGAAACCAATCAAGGAGAGAAGCAACTTGGAACTAACAAGAAATTTCCTGACAGAACAATTAATCAGTGGAACATTTACAACTTCTGGAACTCCAGAAGTTGTAAATGCTCCAACACTGGAAGGTTTTACAAAGGGATTAGATAACTTTTGTCTGAAGTGGTGTAGGGTTTCCTGCCTAAACAGGGACTATAAAACCTCCAAGATCCCTTCCAACTCCTGTTCTATTCTATTCTATTCTATCTCTGAAGGAAATACTTGTTTTAAAACTATTATTATTAACTTAACTTTTATTTATATTTAGAGATTTAATATAAATGTGTTTCTGTATCGATATGATATGCATACAGTATTTTATATAGATTAAGCCATCCAGATCTAATATGGAGAAAATAAGTTTTCAATAGACAGGGTTTACAACTATATGAATGTTTTACAAACTTATCATCACTCTTTGAGTAAATCTTCAAACACTCTTTGCTGTTATATAGAAATGAAGAACATTTATTAAAAAATAATAGAATGACATTCTCTAGGTATGTGTAGTTCAAACACATATCTACCCAATAGATTAAAGAATGTTTTACTTTTTAATTGTAAAATAACGGAGCAGCTTAAATGGTAAATAAAAGGGGAAGATTGTTGATGTTAGTTCCATAATTAAACACAGCAATCTGACATTTGCATTACTGTAATACTATATCTATAAAATTATACTATTTTTGCTTAACAATTCCTGAATATCCAGGCCAAGATGCATACGATATATCACAACAAAACCTGTTTTAAACTATTTTTGGTGGCTTGTAGAATCCATCTCTTAATATTTAAAATAAAGGAGTTACTAGGAAAAAATAAAAAAAAATACTTCAATATTGCAGGAAAAATAAAATATATGGAAAGCATAATAAATCAAATGCCAGCAAAGAATGTTCATTAAATCATTATATTACAAAGTAGTCTTTAAATAACAAGAGCCTGAAGGAATCGGAAGCACAGCATGAGGTCCAATGGAATTGGGGGTTTGATCCCATTGCCATCCAAGCGGAGATAACGGAGCTGTGGTAAATTTATCTCATCAACATAATCTCCCGGGATAGGAATTGGACATACTTGAGTTCCATTAAGACCTAAAAAAAACACCAAATAAATATGAGAAATGTAGTAATAAACTTATTAGATTACTAGGTAAAAGTTATTCATACTTTTGAATGTTATTATTATTATTATTTGCATTGCTCAGAAGACAGTAAGATCACCAGTTAACATCATGTTCTTTCTCTTATGGAAGGTGAGAAAGATAACAAAATAGAGATATTTGGGTGGTCAACCATCAATTAAATGGCAAGGGTACCTTCAATGTCATTTCTGAAATTATAAAGAAATTTGAGGTTTGTTTTTGTTTTTTGTTTTTTGCCTCAGCAGACAACAGCAGACAAAAGCTGGCCTTGTCTAGGATCAAAAGCTAAACAGGGTCAAATCTGGTTAGAACTTGGATGGGAAATTTACAAAAATAGCTAATAATCTTTAGGTGAAGACTAGAGGTGGAAGTTGAAATATGAAGAAAGTATCACTTTCAAATGATTGCCAAGGAGTCAAGCTCAACACAAGATGCATTTGCAATTAATTGCAGGAGTTCTCAAGCCCCCTAAATAGCATTGTCTGTCTGTCTGTCTGTCTGTCTATCTATCATCTATCTATCTATTATCTATCTATCTTTCCAGAGTTGTTGGGAATCAGAATGGTATGTAAATTTAATAAATAAATCTAAGAATTGCAATCAAAGTGAAGTCGCTGATAATTTAAAGGGGAGTTTAATGCAGAGGCATATTTAATTTAATATTTAATTCATTCCTTTCTTTACATCTTTAAAGAGGGCTACAAAGAGGGCTGCAAATATCAGACAAGGAATTATACAATTTGTGAGTGCCCTTATTTGAATTTCTCTGTTTTTTTTTAAAGATAAAAGACCCTTGCAGGGAGAGAAAAAATGTTCACCTTAATTTTTTGTCAGTTTTTTTCCTCAAAAGGTCAGAAACTCATTGAAATGTCTTCAGAACTTTATGAATGGCAAATTTTCTTGAAATAAGAGAGTTTTAAAACTAAAAAAGCATTGTATTGAATAACAATGTATTTTCATAAAAATATAAAATCCAAAACATTAAGAATGCACATACAATATTGTGAATTTCACAGAGCATTTCTATATGCTTTTAAACAGGAAGCTGATGCAGTTGGTTCATTTTTCCATGGATTTATTCATGTGATTCAGTTGCCTGAAATGGAGGTGTGTGGCTTTTTTTTTGTAATTTGAGACTTATAATAAATTTTGGGGTATTCTCATTTATTAGCGATTTCAGTTTTCTGCTGTGATTGTTTTTTTTGCAATAAACACTCACATTTCCAACTGTACAATAATGAATTGTTCTCATTAATGAATATCCATGTATACATTATAAGAAGACATACTATAAAATATGTGGCTGGTTTCACTAATTTAAGATATTATCTCCAGCTTATGTCTCCTACTCCCATCTATTTATCTACTACTAAACTTGATATCTTTGCTTATCATACAATTCAATCATTTGATGCTCATCCAATTTCTTTATATTCACATTAAAAAGGAGAGAATATTATCAGAGTTACCGGGAGTCAGATGGCATGTCAATTTAATATATTATTATGGTTGGCTGCAAAGGCAGCCAGATGCTTAAACTGAATTTAGTATATTTATCCTCCTATCAAGTCCTTCCCAGGGATCTGGGATAAACAGGTGTTGTTTGGTGATATTATTTTGTTTGGTTGCACAGACAGATGTTTAGATTGGATTTGGCATTTTTATCCACTAATAATTCTTCCATTATTACTATGTTCTGATGTCTTTTCCTAGTTTGGGTAGCCAAAACTTTGTTGTTAATACTAAGCAGCATTCATGATGATTATCTTAATTAATTCTTGTATTGTTGTGGCAATAGATATTTCAATAGATAAAATACATCAAATAATCTACATAATTTGTATTTCTGATTTCTGGCTAGTTCTGATTAAATAAGCAGTTTTGAGTTATCCATTCTAAAATTATTTCACTTGGAGTTGGATTCTGACTAGGCAGATCGTAGTGCAACAGTTGAGGCGGTTGGTCACCTGTAAGGGCGGTTGGTCACTCCTAGTAAGGGAGCTCCCTTAGGGCTCAATGTTCTTACTTTCCTCCCTATTTAACATTTGCATAAAACTGCTTGGTAAAGTTATCCATAAGTTCAGAATCTAGTATCATCATATTGTACTGATTGTATGTACCAGGGGTGTCAAACTGATGCCCACCGCAGCTCTGTGAAAGGGGAAAACATCACAAAAATCATGTGAAGACAATGTGACATGGTGAATTTGACAGATTACATGGCTTACCAGGGGAAGCTGTCTGTGTATTTATCCAGTATCTGGAAGCTGTTCAGGAGGAAGCTAAGAGGAATAGTTCCATGCTCAATCCTGTCAACACAGAGTGGCTGTGGCTGTGGCTGTTTGATCAGCACTTCATAGCTATCACTACAGCAGTACAAGAAATACTGTTCTTGGATAAGTTGCACTCTGGCAACACAATTCGGAAATTCTCCTGCTTTGAGTTCTTGCTCAAAGAAGTCCAGAAGGGCTGCCATGTGCAGCAATTGTGCAACCTTTCTTGGAGGCCATTAAGACAGTCAGTTATGCCTTATTCAATTTCTGATGTGATTATTGCAATGTACATTGCCTCTGAAAACCATGCAAAATTACAGCTGATTCAATAGGCAATGACATAGGCAATAATGGAAATTTCTTATTATACCCATTCTCATCACTGCTTAGAGAGCTGCATTGGTTATGAGTTGGCTTCCCAGGGCAATTCAAGATATTGGTTGTCAATTATAAAGTATTTCATTGCATAGGGTTTAATTCTTTGAGGGAATGTATGTCTCTAATAGTTTCTATCCATTTAGTATAATTGCACAAAGTTGGTGTACTTTGGGTGCCCCAGTTAAACATTGTTATTTTGCATAACCAAGGATGCATGCCTTCTCTGACATGACCCTAGTGTCTGCAACAGCATCCCATCTGAGATACATACATGTCTCACCCCTTCAAATATTCTGACTTGCTTTTTTTTGCTGCCTTACATTAGAGTATTCATGGAGCTTTTGACAATTATTTGTTTGTTATTTATATGGCTTTGCATGAGCACTAATATTTTTATTTATATATTCTTTAGAAAGAATATGAGCCACATGGAATATTTTTGGATTTAAGATGCCTTGAAAACTAATAAATAAATATATAAATAATAATAAGGTATCATTTTATATGTGAACAATTTCAAAATCCTGCTTTTTTTATTCTGCTGTATGAAAATCCTATGCGTATTATTCAGAAGAGAGACCTCTAAGTATAAGATGGCAAATTTATGTAAATAGTAGGAAAACAGAGTTACTGCAAAAACTTAGGCCATATACACTTACTATTGATTCTGTTGTTATCAAGATGAAGATGCTCAAGATGGATACCAATAGCTGGGATTATGGTGAGTTCATTATATGATAGTTGAAGATCAAGAAGGGATGAAATATTAAAGACTTTGCTTGGTAGACCTCCATCAGTTAATTTATTGTTGTTCAGCCGTAGGGAAACTAATCTGAGCATTGCATCAAAATAATTTTCTGGTATTGCTTCAATATAATTACTGTCCAAAAATAGCTGGTTCACATTAGCAGAAAGGATTGGTGGCATTTTCGTAAGGGAATTTTGTGCAACATTGAGTTGCATGAGACTGCTCAGTCCTTGGAAGGTGTTGCTTGACAGAGCGTTGTCCAGCAGTTTGTTCTGATGTAAGTCTAACATAGTTAGGTTTTCCAAATTGTTGAAGACACCTTGAGGGATTGTACGGATTTTGTTTCGTGCTAAACGCAATTGTTCAAGGCTTCTTGGCAGGAGATCTGGCACTTCTTCTAAATAGTTGTCTTCCAGGTACAAGTAGAATAAACTTTTTAAATTATTAAACGCACCTTTTTCAATTCCATTGGTAGTGATTTTGTTATTGTTCAGATTTATCCATTTTAGTTGGGTGGCATTCACAAAAGACTTCTCTGTAATTGTTTCAATAAGATTGTTTTGGAGATAGAGGTACCAGACTCCCGGTGGGATGGCAGGTATTTCTTTAATTGCCTTGCTATCACAGTATAAAGCATTGGGGAAGTTTGGAGGACAGAAACATTCCTGTGGACACTCAAAGGTATAAAAGAACCAGTTGTATGGATCAGATTCATCATCCATTGTTCTGATAGTGCGAGTCCACACAATATTGGCTAAGAAGGATACCAAAAGGCTGGAACAAAATATTATATTCATAGTTTACCTTAAAAAGAGGGCAAAATTAAGTTACAGAATACACATGCATCTTTTGTTTCCAATAAGAAATAACATTAATTTTATAATAAAATTTGAAAGTTTATATTCTCATAAGAGTAAAATATAGTGTTATATCATTTCTGTCTACTGTTCCCCTACTGCAACATTTATTTTAAAAAGTATTGCTTAGTAAAGCACTCTACTGCTAATTTGTGCAGTAGTTTAGAATCCTTATATGTTGTACTCAACTAAGCTGCATCCACATTCAATATTTGTTTAAAAGAAACTTTAAAAGAAGTTTGATTCACTAACTGGTACCAACTAAGTTTATTCTGCCTTACTCTTAACCTGGAAACATATTTATCTACCAAAAAAATAACAAATAACAGTCTACCATACATCAAATGATTGACACAACTGCTTTTATTGACAGCTTTCAAGCCTTAGTCCAGTGATTCTTTAAATAATTTTTGTATTATACGATGATAAAGTATTTGGATCAGATTTTCTAGGTCCAGATCCTTTTACACACAAGAAGAACATCAAAGAATATTAGAGCTGCTCTTTGGGCAAGTATCCTTTATATCAGGAGAACTTTGTTTGAAAAAATTCACTTATTCCCCATCCTACAAATTATTGGGTTCTTCTAAACAAATGTAATTACTTGGAAAACAGATTCTGTTAAGATATTTCCTCCTGTTGCTTGACATATAGATTTCTTTGCCAAGATCCGTTCTTTAAAAAATCACATCGAAGGTAATTTTTTTCATTGCTTGTGTAAAATGAATACACAAGCCAATTTTGTATTACAGGGTAGCATTTGTACAATTCTCAAATAGAACATCTGAAATTATAAGGATCTTGATTAATACAAATAAGTATTTCAAAAAGGAGAGACCAGCTGGAAAAATATATATTGAAGTGCTCTAAGTACATTAATTAATAACAAACAATATTATTGTGAAAATTAAAGGGAGTATTAAAGGGAAACACTATGTTGCTTTCTGTATGGTTTGGTGAGGGTGTGGTGGTGGTGGGGGGGGGGGTTGGCTATGTTAACATACTGTTTCTCTACATGAAATCCAGCATCATAATGCTTTGAAAGGATTTGAAACGGGTGGATAACAACCTTCAAAATTTCTTGGTATGTAAACTCAGAGAGAGACACAGAGGGAGACAAAATAATTTTAAGGGAATACTGTAATTTGTTAATACATTAATTTGGCATCTCCTTCTGTTACATAAACATGCATGGTCATCATTCCCAACATTTTCCTGTACAGGTTTGGAACAGGAGGCACCTGAAAAATCATTAAAAATAAACAACTTTCCTTTCAAAACTAATTGTAGTTTCATTTCTCAGAAATTTGTAGCATTCAAATCTAAAATATACAGGTATATCATCCTAAATACCTGACTATTTTTTTCTAATTGAACACTATTTAAGATTCTAACTTACCTTAGCTTGGATTCTTCTTTCTATGATAACTGTTGCTAGACTACGTATATGAGATGATCAGGCAACAGGCAGTGTTTTATGAATACATCCTCATATATATGTGTGTGTGTGTGTGCATCAGTGACTACAAATTTAACCCCTAAAATAGCTACTTACCTCAGCACCTACACAATAGAATACAGGAAATTCTGTATTTCATCAAGATGACTTTGGAGTCATTCCCGGTAAATACTAAACTCAAGTTTAAAATTATGGACTGATTATAGTAGAAATCAGTAATATTAATGCAGATACATTCAGATATTTGCATTCATTTTCAAGCTACTCTAATTAGAGAACAAACAATTCAAACAAGTGCCATCTGTTCCTGTGGAAACCTTTTATTTGATTTTGATGAAAAACAGATGCAGGAATGTCTTTACAGATATTATTCTTGATTAGGAAGACTAGAGAAGTTCAGAAGTCTTGATGAAATATGTTTGCTACTATTGGAAGAGTTTGATACAATTCTTGCTCTTTCCATGAAAAAGAAAAAATTATTATCTCCAAAATAAGGACATTTGTCATATATTCTAAATTTTGCTTTTACAATCACTCTCTATTTATATTCTTTATCTTAAATCATTTTAATAATTTCTTTAATTTTAATAATTTCTTCACATTTACCTTTCCAACTAAGGATGTGACACATGGGAGGAAGAAAAGATAGGATCAATATTCATTTCTATTAGCATAACCAGATGTCTGTTTCATCGGCTGATTCAGCTGATGATGTAGGGTAATTATATAAGCTGACAAGTCTCATTGAGTGAGAATGTATCCATCTCATCTAGTACAATCAACACATACTTGCAGAAGCTTTCTAGGTTTTCACAACAGAGCACCTGATCTAACATCGAAGTATAAATTTATCTTAATGTTTGCCACTGCTGAAGAGCAAACAAGCAGAATGGCCTACATGTTTCATCAGTAGTTGTTGAGGAGAAGGAACAGAATTCTGTGAAGTCTGCTTCAACATCAAAGAGGTCTAGTTTAATTAACTTTTGAAAATGCCATATTGGCTACTGGATTCTTACATAACCAGTACTTGCATGATCCTATAATCAATAGCCAGTGCTTCTCAGTAGGGACAATGAATTTAATTTCTCCTACTATCTCCTTTCCTCATGAAATCAACATTATGAAAAGATGGTATCTGTTTCATATAGTGTACAAAAATATCATACGAGCATTTTGCAGACTTCTGAAAAACCTTTGCATTACGATACAGATAGATAATCCAATCCGTATTCAGTCTGTGCCACTTTCATATAAAATTATCCATAAAGCTTGCTAATCGTTAAAGTCGCAGGAAAACAAAATGCTAACATTTCTATGTCAACAATATGGATAATATGGATTAAATGAGTGGCTTAGAAAATGGAAAAGATGTATGAGTATGCCTCTATCAGAAAAGGGGAGAAGTAAGAGAAAGAACAATTACTCAACCACTGTACTAATTTTCCATGAAAAAAGGCTTTTGTGTATGCTGTTCAAACAATAAAGTCATATACGGAAAGAAAAATGTCAAATGAAATGGCAAGTGTTAAATAGACAATGACAAATAAGAGAATATAAGAAGTTCACTTTTGTTTCACTAACTTTTCCAGTTGTTTCACTAACTTTTCTTTAACAAGACTAGCAAGATACCTGATTATTCTTCTGAGAAATTTGTAAAATGAAAAAGTTCTAAATAAGAAAGAGAATGAGGAGGATGCATATTGTCCTGATATCTCTAATTTATACAGTAAATATATAAAGAAAAAGTAGGATTGAATGAGATGCCAGCTGGAATCAAAATGAAGTTGAAAATATTAACAATTTTTGAATATGCAAATGTATGTACCTAAGAAAAAAAGGAAAAAAGTTAATGTAGAATTGCACAATTGAGATAGAGTAAGATAAAGAAGGTAGGTACCTTTGATTACGGATTTAATTACAGTTAGTATAATAAGAGTATCAAAGAACCAGCTGGTCAGTCCTGAATCAGATAAAAAATCCTTAGGATTCAGTTTCAAAGCAGGTAAAAGTTAGCATTCTCATTGAACTTGTAAGTAGTTTTTTAAAAGAACTTCTTAAAAGAACTAGTTCATTCTGTCTTTGCTTGGGAATTGTATGGGCTTAGAAGAATCTGTGTTAAGAGTTGAGGTAGACTTCTCACACGAACAAAAATACACACACATGCTCACCAAAATTGTTGTATGTGTCCTTTTTGTACTCATAATGATATAGTGATGATCTTTTGATTTAAAATTAATTATTTTGGAGAAAAAGTAGTCTTTCAGGTACATCTAAATTCTTTATTCAAAGTTTTAACATTGAATTTCAAATAAATGTAGTTATGAGTATGCTATGTAGTAAATTTCAGGGAATGTGAAAGCTTTAATAATTCAATTTTAAAGATAAGTATTTTGAATTGTATTAAGTTAATGCATTTTCCTATGAAAATGCAACCTTTCAGTGATTCTGCTGCTATCCCTATGCTGTTTTCTGTTGATGAATACCTAAAGGCTGTGATTTAAATAGTAACCATTTTCATCTTCAATAAAATTATGGTCTGACACAAACTAACTTTACTAGCCATCCTGGGTTTTTTTCCATCTTACTTGTTTGTATAAATCTGTGTACAACATATGTTCTGTAAAACAACTAAAACCTCTACTATCAATTAAAAGAAGAACATCAGGAAGGAGGAACAAAAGTTAATTGGAAACAGTTATATGCAAACTTTAGTTATTTTTAATTATTTTTATTTTATTTATATTTATTTTAGTTATTTTATCAATTCTGTTTCTCTTATTTTGATCAGTTTTCTATGAAAAATGATTTCATTGTTCTTTCATTCAGTAGTTATATCCTGCAGATAGACAAAATTATTTAGCCCATTTCAGAAGCAAACTAATGTTCGAAGTCCTTTAAGGAGCCTGACATTCAATAATTAAGATTAGAAAACTGTGTGTAGTTATCCTTAGACTCTCTATCATATTTTCTTCTGAGAAAGGTGTGGTTTCAATGAACTTGCTGAGTTGTCCCATACCTTTTTCATCTCTGTTCCTTTAATGAATTCCATTCACAGAAGTTATCTTAATTATTCCCAATTGCTTAATGAAATCTCCATGGCCAGAGCCAATATTTATACACCAGCAAGTTACAAACAAACATTAACCAATCCTCTGATCAGATTAGAAACATCTGACTAGTGACTGAAAAGGAAAGGGTTTTTTTATTCAAAAGTGTTAAGACACTGAGTTCTACCACATCTCTATTAGTTCCATACTTCCATTATCTCAAATCAACCATAGTAGGACTCTTTCCATTATCTTGGCTTTAATGTAACAACATTATACTAACCCTAACCGTCTCATTTACAAGACTGGAGAATTATCTAGACGTTTTGGGAAGAGATGAAGTCAGCTATAATTTAATTGGTTTATTTTTTCTTTGCAGGCCCTTAAATAAACTGACCTTGAACCATATCCAAATATGATTCAAGCCAAAGCCAACTGGCAACAATGCAGCTTCCAGAGTAGTGTGAATCACTTGAAGTCCCAGTTCATCAATTTTATACCAGCTATAGTTTTAAATATTTTTCAGTAATCCAATCACATGTAACTAAGATATGAGTGACTGTGATAAGAGTCTCCCAATCCAGGAATGGGTGCAAATCGATGCATGAGACAAAACCGTTCCTCCTACAGCTGCCAACAGCTGATTGAGAAGGATCTGCTAGTCCAGGAACAATCTCAAGTTGTAAATTACCTTTAAATGGGGGAGTACAACTCCATACAGAAACATATGCAGCAGCAAAAAAAGCTAATGCAATCCTAAATTGATTAACAGAGGGATACAATTGAGATCAAATGAGGTATTAATACCATTCCATAAAGCCTTAGTAAGACCACAACTAGAGTACTGCATCCAGTTTTGGTCACCACATTATAAAAAAGATGTTGAGACTCTAGAAAAAATGCAGAGAAGAGCAACCAGGATGATTAGGGGATTGGAGACTAAGGCATATGAAGAACGGTTACAGGAACTGGGCTTGACTAGTCTAGTGAAGAGAAGGATCAGGGGAGACATGATAGCAGTCTTCCAATATTTGAGGGGCTGCTACAGAGTGGAAGGGGTAAATCTATTTTCTAAAGTGCCTGTAGGCCAGACAAGGAATATTGGATGGAAACTGAACAAGGAGGATTTAACCTGGAAATAAGGAGAAACTTTCTGACAGTGAGAACAATCAATCAATGGAACAGCTTGCCCTCGGAGGTTGTTGGAGCATCATCACTTGAGACCTTCAAGAAGAGATTGGACTGCCATTTATCAGAAATAGTGTAGGGTCTCCCGTTTGGGTGGGGGTTGGACTAGATGACCTATAAGGTTCCTTCCAACTCTGATTATCTGTATTTAGTATTTCCTGGAATCATTTGACCCATAAAACAAATGCCATCCTTTTTGTAAGATACAACATGAGTCTGTTCTTTTCTTCAGACACTGGTCAGCACTTCTATTGCATCATCTGATAATGGTGAACTCTGTTCTAATGAATAACCTCCCATAGTGGTTTTATGTAAACATTAAAAAGAAGTAGTTCAGAACCCTGTACTACTTCAAAAAAACATTACATCTTCGGGTAGCTCAGTCCTCCTCAACTAGAATCTGTCCTTCAAGAAGGAGGAAAGTTATTGCAAAACAATGCAACCCATGCCTAGAGATTCTCAGTTGTCCAGGTCATAATTGTCTCAAATATGCTTTTTCAAAAGGCAACAGCTGTCTTTTGAAAAAACATGTTTGAGAGTATATCCCAGGGCAATCCATGGAAGTGATCTAGAACCATATCATGGTTAATGGCATCAAAAACTGGAGATAAACTGGAGGAGGCACAGTGGTTAGAATGGATAGTTGCAGGCTAATTCTACTCACTGCCAGGAGTTCAATCTTGATTGACTCAAAGTCAGCCTTCCATTCTTCTGAGGTCAGTAAAATGAGGACCCAGATTGTTGGGGACAATATGCTGATCCTGTAAATCTCTCAGAGACTACTGTAAAGCACTATGAAGCTGTATATAAATCTAAGTGCTATTGCTATTCATGTAGTCCACATTTCTTAATGGTTGGTCTGATGGGAATTTGGAAGACAGCAGGTTGTAGAAACTAGTTATTATGATTAAAGAAGTCTAAGTGCTAAGTGCTTAAAGGAGATTCAGAAAGTTGCCTTCTTCTGATCCAGATCTTCCAAAAATCATCAATAATTCCACATTTTAGGGGGAAAGTTGTTTCACAATAGAGGCACCATGATATATATACCTTACCTGACTCCGTGATTTCTTCCCCAAATCCCAAAAACTTTAACTTTAGACTGTCTACTGTTGACCTCACCCCATTCCTAAGAGATCTGTAAAGGGTGTGCATAAGTGCACCAACGTACCTACTGTCCCTGTCCTAATGTTCCCTTTTATTTGTATCCATTTCATGTATTCATAATCATGTTTATAATTAGACCTGTTATCTAATACATGCTTGACAAAATAAATAAATAATAAATAAATATAAGGCATGCTTCTTGAACTTCATAAAATGACACTGCTTTACCCAGTGGGACCCAGGGCTTGCCCATGATAGCTAATCTACTACGACATATAGAAATAATGGGAAAGATGTGTTTCTCCAAGTAACCTGTCCCCATGCCATGTGGACCTTCTAAAATGACAGTCAGCATCTTGAATTGAACTCAGAAGTTTATTGGTAGCTCCTTGCAGCTCACACAGAAGTGGTATTACATGGACATACTCAAGGGTGGGATTCTACTGGTTCAACCCAGTTCTACAGAACTGGTTGTTACCATTCCCGGTGGTTCAGAGAACCGGTAAATCAGGCTTCTGGCTGGCCCCACTCCGCTCTGCCTGCTTCTAGGCTGCCTGCCCATCAGTCTTTAACTCATGTGCAACATTGCACACATGCGCAACACTGCTGCCTGCAGCCTGCTCTTACGCACCTTCCAGGCCAGCCATTGCTACCTGCCTTCCGCTGTGGCCCTGTCTTTACTGATCTCCCTGGATGAGTGAGGCTTTGCAAGCCCTGGTTGCCTTCTCCCCCCACTTGCCTTTTGCTGCTGCTGCCAGTCACCTTTCCCCCCCACTTGCCTTTTGCTGTTGCCACTGGTCGCCTTTACCCCCACCACTTGCCTTCCATCGAGGAACATGTGGAGAGGCTGTATAGGATCTAGCCAGGTCAGTGGCTGCTTCTCTCACCTGCTGCTGCACAGCGGAAAGCTACCACGTCTCCTTCCCATTAGAAACAGCTTCCAGGCAAGCAGAGAGTAGCAGGATTCAACCTGGCTTGCTTCTCTGTTTGCCCGGCAGCCATTTCCAATGGGAGGGGGGACTTGGAAGCTTTCCACTGTTTTGGGAAACTCTTGCTCTCCCAAACACAGCAGCAGGTGATAGAATAGAAGCAGCCACTAACCTGGCTGGAGCCTCCATGAGCCTCCACATGTTCCTTCCTGCTGCTGTTGATGAGAGACAAGAGTTTCTCAGCACAGTGGAAAGCTTTCAAGTCCCCCCATTAGAAACGGCTCCCGGGCAAGCAAGAAGCAAGCCAGGTTGAATCCTGCTCCTTTCTGCTTGCCCAGGAGCCATTTCCAATGGAGGGGGGATTCAGAAGCTTTCTGCTGTTTTGGGAAACTCTTGCTCTCCCAAAAACAGCAGCAGGAAAGAACATGTGGAGAGGCTTGTGTCAGCAAGGCACCCCTTGATTGAGTCTGGGACAGCTGATGGTGGCTGCGGGGAGCAGAGCCCGGAAGCCCTGATGCACCACATGTGCATGGATGGCAGGGGGGGACAGACTGGTCCTGGAAGCCCCGATTACACAGGAATCACCATTTCCGCCTTGCTGCTGCTGCATCCCCCACCCCCTGCAGGTATGATGAGCGTGAGACCTGGGACGGGTGACCAACTGCTTCAACTGTTGCTTCCAATGGCTGTTTTCCATGCCAAGAGTGGAGGCGAGAGAGAGAGCAGCCCTTTTGGTACGGAGAAAAGTCGCACATCTCCCCATATTCCTCTCACCATGAGAAGCACCTTTAAACTTAGCATGCTTCATAAATAAGGAGGAGGGGATGAGGCTGCTCGAGGAGAAAAGAATATGGGGAGATCCACAGCTTTTCTCCACACTGAGCTGCTCTTGCTTAGTGACTCCAGACTGTTTTACCCAGCTAAGACTACATCAGGGGCCCCCAAACTTGCTGGCTGGAGAATTCTGGGAGTTGAAGTCCACAAGTCTTAAAGTTGCCAAGTTTGGGGACCTCTGGACTAGATTATCAAGGAAGAGAATAATATGCAACAGATGCTTAGCAAATTTAGTAATACTGCAGATTGGCTGTTCACATTTAAATCAGGTGCAAGATAGTGACGGTAGGTAAATTATTGGGCAGTTTAGTTTGGTATTTATTTCAGTAGGCTGATTTTAGAAAGCTAAACAGGATCAGACCTGGTAAGCACTTGGCTAGGAAGCCAACACAAAATAGGCTTTGGGGAGGAATGGGGTTGGGAAGGAAAAAAGAAAGATAAGATAAGATGACTTTTATTGTCATTTTTTTTACTGTAAGTACACTGGCACACATTAAGAATGAAATATATATACATATCCATGCACATAAATAACACACATATACACATGCTAGACACACATACATAAAATCATTGCCCATTCTGAATAAATAGCAGAAAGGAAGAAAGAATATTGGATGCATATGTGTGTGAAAAATGTGTGTGAAAAAAACTGCAAAGAAATAGGATTATAAAAAAACAGATTCCAATCTTAGCAGTTATAGATGAGAGGAGGAAAGAGAAATGAGAAACAGAGAGATGAGGAAGAAAGAGATGAGAGAGAAAGAGAGAGAGAGAGAGATAAGAAAGAACGAAAGAGGGAGAAAGAAAGACAGAGACAGAGATACCTGTTTAAAAGAAAGTAGAAAAATGGCTCTTTGACTGTTTAAAGTTGCAGACATCTGGGTTAGGCAAACACCATGGTCGTTAAGTGAACCTTGTGATCATTAAGCAAACACTGGTTAAACAAATCCATTTTCCCCAATGGGCATTTTTAACTGGAAACGAGAAGGAATTGTTGGTAACTAACAAAAAACATAGAAAACCTCAGTCACAAGACTGTGTGGGATGTTGTAACTGGTCATAAGTGTGTGTGTGTGTATGTAAGGCTGTCAAAACTCCAAAAACAGGTCAAATAGCTCTGGGGAGGTCAGTCGTAAATTAGAACACTTGCTAAGCAACTGGTCATTAAGCGAGGACCACTTATATTTGGTTTGCCAGTCACATGGCCACCTAGCTACGCCCACCTTAGTCACATGGCCACCTAGCTACACCCACCCCAGTCACACAACCACCCTGTTACATGACCACCTAGCCATGCCCAGTCAGCAAGCCACGACCATCCAGTCACATGACCACCAAGTCACATGCACAAATTAGGCCACACTCACAGAACCGGTTGTTAAGAAATTTGAATCCCACCCTAGATATATTGTGTTGTGCCAAATAATGAATGTGCTGCTGTGTTCTGGACCAACTAAAGTTTTGTAATGGTTTTCAATGCTTAGTAGAATACATTGCAATAGTCCTATCAGGAGGTAACTAAGCTGCCATGAGTGATCATAAGTAATACTTCCTGAAAAAAACTGTAACTGGTGTACAAGATGAAATTGTGCAAAGGCTATGGTCCTGTCTATGGCTGCCACCTGCTGCATGAACAGGAGGAAAGGACTCCAGGAGAAGCCCCAGATTATGCATCAATTGAAAATCACTAGATGTTATCTGTCTGATATTTTGGGAAGTAGATTACCAATATTCTTAGAAGTTTAAATGTCAAAAGGCAACATTTTGTGATGATGTGGCTTGGCTCCCATTGAAGTCAAATGAAATTATAACAAGATCCAGATAAATTTAGTTTCTTCCAAAAGTAGTCTGTGCATATATATTTCTCCCCTCTGTCATCTGATTTTTTTGGAATGATTTCAGTTTGTTCATTGGCTATAAGCATGCACACTCTTATACAAAGAGCTTGTAGATAAAGATTCTGTCTATAAAACATAACCCAGAAAAAAATTACACTAAAATGGAATTTGAGAGTTAATAACAGAGTCAGATCCCTTTGGAAAGGGGACACATTCATACATTTAGATACAAATGTAAAGTCAGAATAAAATGCAAGCTAATGAAAAAGGATTTGTGACAGAATCCAGAATGCAATATTTAATGTATCAGTAATTTTTAACCTTAACATCTTGAAGCTGTCAAATTTAGCTTAAGAACTTGGTGTAAGATCTTCAGCTACATACCAGTGCATGCATACATAGCCTTTCATTTTACAAAGCTTTATTGAGTCTGCTTTAAGAAACAAATTGTCATAGTTGCACTTTACTGTTCATGCCTCAAGGGATGTGATAGGAAAAGCACTGAATATTTCATCCTCCACCTATTACCTGCAATTCACAAGTAGGGATTACATTCAGAAGTTAGAGCAAAAAGAAGCAGCTGCAAGTATCTCCTGGACAGAGGCCTGCTAGCTCATGACTTTCTTCGGTTGATGATTATGAGCAATGAGAAAACCCCAGGAAAAAAGACTTTTCAGAATTGTGTGACATATGTGAAAAATCTCGTGGCAAGGTTTAGATTAAAGTTTTCACAAAAGAATGCTGATACAGTGTGTCCATCTAATTGTTATTTTTTCTGAATGTTTTTCAACTTAACTGGAGTGTCAACTCCAGTCAACTCTTTAATTACTATGTCCTTACTATTTTCATAACATACATCGCTACAGGTAGTCTTCAACTTATGAAACAATTTAGCCCAAAATTTGTTGCTAAGCAAGACAGGTGAGTTTTCCCCCATTTTCTGATCTTTCTTACCACAGTGATTTGCTGCAGTTAACAGTAATAGAGTTGGAAGGGAACTTGGAGACCATCTAGTCTAACACCCTGCTCCCACAAGAGACCTACACTATTTCTGATAGATGGCTTCAGTCTCTTCTTAAAAGCCTCCAGTGTTGGGCCACCCACAATTTCTGAAGGCAACTTTTTATGAATATCTTTAAATCTTAACTGGAGATGTCAAATCCAGTCAACTTTTTCAATAACTGTGCAGTTGTAAAGTTACTAGTATAGTTGTTAAGTGAATCTGGCTTCCCCACTGACTTTGCTTTAGTGGTTGCAAAAGGTGATTATATGACCCCAGGATACTGCAACCATCATAAATATGACTCAGATGCCAAGCACCTGAATTTTGATCACATGACCAAGGAGTCATATGCATGAAAAACAGTAATAAGTTGTAAAATGGTCATAAGTCACTTTTTCAGTGCCGTAGTTCAATTCAGTTATACAATTTGTTAATGCAAATTGTGCCATAAATGTTTTCCCTGTTGCCTAATCTGCATCTTATTGATTTTAGGGATTCTTATGATGGTAATTTGTAAATTACATTCTTTATGCACTGGAGAATGGTTATGGGTATAGGTCATTCTCCAGGACATAGCAGAATTCAAAGCCTGATATAATAATAATTAAAAAGGTTTTGTTTGAAGAATCTTTAAACACTAGAATGCATAAAACAATTTATTAATGCGAATGTAGCATTACATTCACCAAAGTATTTTTTCAAAAAAACTTTAGTTTACATCAATCTACATTTTTTAAAAAATGTAAATCTATTTTCACAATAATATACACTCAATGTTTTTCATTTGCTATGTTTTTATTTTCTAAAGTCATTTAATATAGCATGCAGAAATAAGAGTATAACAATAATAGTATTTTACTGTAAAATGACCATTCCTTTAAAGTTTTAAACTGATCTCAATAGAACAAAATAAAATGCATTAATAAAATTAAAACTTTAAAATGTTGCTATTTTCTCAATTCTTCACGAGTATGCTGATTGTAATATTTAATTTTATTTTCCTTTTTATATATAAAGAATTTATATAGCTATATTGAATTATTGTTTTATGTAATGTAATGAAAAGTATAAAATAGGAGAGATTTTATTTCAAAGTGTGAACTATTGTACATATCTGGTCCAGCCTTAAGTACTAAATATACTATCTTGATGAGAAAATGCCTGACTTCTGCAAACCTGAGGAGAAGTTCACACCGACAAGGAGAGTGGTATGTGTTTATTGTGAGTATACACCAGTGCTTTTAAAAAACCTTTTCAAACTCAGGCTGTATATAGCTATGTTAAGAAAACAGTCTAAGAAATAAACATGAGAACATTTTTGTCCACAATCTATGGGACTTTCTAGCTTTACAAAAAAAAAAAAAATCTGCATCACAGACATTCTAGAATATACACATTAAAAAAAGCCAGCCACATAATAATGCTGTTTATTAACAAAACAAAGGATCTTATACCACGTGATGTTTTAGTACTAAAGTATTACTATGGTGTGTAAAGCATCATGAAAAGAAAGTATTGTATAATCATTTCAAAGAAATTTCAGTGGCCACTCGGAGACAGTTGTACGTTTCCTGTGGAAGATCAGCTCTTGTGATATTATTTCCATCCAGACGCAGATGTGATACCCTGGAATAGGCTAGTATCCCAACAACCTTACAAAAGCTGTTCACTGAAAATTCTGTAATGTAAATAACATTGTATTAGAATATAACTTTCACAATCTGCCTAGGATATTTCCAAATTTAAATAATGCCAGGAGTTCTAGCAGTTTTTAGGTTCTCCGGCTAATTAAATTCTGTTTCCTATAAATTATATACATATTATATTATACTCAGATATCAGACATTATGCTTAAAGTTTTGACATGAAAGATTGAAACACAAAAAATACACCTAAATAAGAGCTTTTAGTTTTAAGCAATGAACAATGGTTAATATCTATACTAGTTGCCTAATTTGTGAAGTGAAAGCAAGATCTATGGACTTCTGCTGTTGCTAGCTAGAGTACGCATTATTCTTTGAGAAAATTGCAGTTTTTATCATGATAGCTATTATTTTTAAAAAGAGATGGAATGAACATAAAGACTGGGATAAAATGGTTACATGAGAATTTAAAATTATATACAGATTATCTCATTTAACTAATACCAACGCCTTTCTTTCTTCTCTTTTTTTAATGGAAGTATTACTCACTGGTAATTTTGTTGACTTGGAGGTAGTAGTTTTCAAGGTGCTCATTGACTGTTGGAATGCTCTTTAGATGATTATAGGAGAGATCCAGCTCCACAAGTGAAGAGATATTGAAAACATTACTTGGTATTCCAGAATCTGTCAACTTATTGTGAGAAAGACGTAAATACTGCAGTACTTTTAAACCCTGGAAATACTGATTGGGAACGTCGGTAATCTGATTATTATCAAAATACAGCATCAATAAATTATTAGGCAGTCCTGTAGGTAGTTTAGTCAGTTTATTATTGCTCAAGTCCAGATACAAGAGTGATTTTAAGCCTTTAAAAACTCCAGAGAGTGTACCTTCAGTCAGTTCATTGTGCTGTAAGTGAATGACAGTCAGATTCACTAGTCCCTCTAGTGTATTGGGGGTGATTTTGGAAATCTGGTTATGAGTGAGTTGCAGGTCATCCAGGGTACTGGGAAGTGGCCCAACAACTTCAGTTAAATTGTTGTGATTGATGTGCAGCTTTTTTAAATTCTTTAATTTTGCAAAGACTTTGCCTTTAATATTGGAATTTTTCAGTTGATTATTGTCTAGAATTAGCCACTCCAGATCTGTCACATTCTCAAAAGCATTACTTTCTATGCCTTCAAGCAGATTATTGCGGAGGTACAGGTATTTGATTCCTTTAGGAATAATGGGGAAACTCTTCAGTTTAAGATCATCACAATACATGGCTGAGGGATAAGTTATAGGGCAATTACATTCTGGTGCACAGACTGCAGATGATAGTTCTAACATAGAAAAAAAATAACTAAAATCTGATTCGACCTCATAATCATATTGACATAATATGCCACTGATCAAAAAAAGGAAGAAAGGAAGAGAAGTCAGATACATCTTTGAAGTCAGGATTGTTTCTGTTAAAGGAGATAAAAAACATAGTTACCTTAATGTTGTTATAATGAAGCATATTAGAAGAACAAAACAAAGCAAAATATAACTTCTATATGTGTATGTGTGCATGTGTATGCGTGCACACACATAGAGAGACACATGCAGGAGCATGCACATGCACACACACACACACTGCTTCACCTTGTAGCTGCAGAACAGAAGCAACCAGACGGAATGGTAGCCAGCAGCTGCACTGACTTTTAAGTAGGGCTTATTTTTTGGGGGTAGGGCTTATATTAGACATGTTAGGGCTTATTTTCAGGATAGGTCTTATTTTTAGGGAAATAGGGTACAATGTTTTGAAAACTATAGTATTTATTATGCTTATATTTACAGATTATTACAGCATTATATTAATTATTTACAACTTTCATCAATGACTGAATAATACAAGTAGCAACAAGTGCAAATTTCTGACATGATATGGCAATGGTTATTAAATATTTATACAGAAAATAAACATTCTATAATGTAATGTTATTATATATTGATGATATAAATTTTATATGAAAGTACAGAGAAATTTAATGTATTATTAACAATTCTAATTGCTAAAATGTTGACTGAAAACATCTAGAGATTAAGGAAATGGATTACTTGGGCCAACCATTATTTTCCAAATATTTGTCTATGTGGGTAAAAATACCTTTATTCATGAAGGGGAAAAATGGAAGGTATACACATGTTGCTAAGTAGTTTATTTGATAGCTAAGTAGTTTATTTGGAAGTTTACCTACTGGCTTATCTATCAAAATATAATGGTTGCAAAATGCTGATATATCATTTATTTTATAATGAGCATGCTCAATAAATCCAACATAATGACTAATTTCAGTTAAAAAAAACAGAGAGGAAATCCATAAACAAATGTGTACATATACAGAGATAAAAATATACTCATCATCTGTCTCTCTCCCTCTCTCTCTCCCCTCTCTCCCCCTCTCTCTCTCTCTCTCTCTGTGCATGTGCACATGCACTTTACTCCAATTGTATATAACCACTTGTGCTAGGATAATACAAAACTGGCAAAAAGAGAAACCTTGGATAATGTTCAGTGCATTTATTATGAGAGGAATTACTTATTAATGACATGTTTTAATTCCTTTATATGAATATGATGTATTTTTGCATCTGGAAAATTGGGTATAGGTCTGTTCACATATCTGCAAAAGGATATAATGCTGGAGCTAAGATTATGAGAGGATCCATTAGCTGTTTTACAAGAAAAGGCTGAGATGTTTGGGATTCTTTAGCTTCAAAAAAGGGCTTCTAAAGGGAACATTGTTTTGTTGGATAAAATCATGCATATTACAAGAAAAATAGGAAAGTAGAGTTCTATCTCTCTGCTTCTCAAATTGTAGGACAAGATGTCATCCAGCATAGATGTTTAGAAAGATATTTAGAACAGGGAAAAGAACACAGTGAATACTTCAGGTATTTTATTATGAGATGTAGTGATTGATGGCCACCTAACCTAGGTAAATATACTTTTCAATTGGAAACTGCCTGTTTAGAAAGATATTTAGAACAGGGAAAAGAACACAGTGAATACTTCAGGTATTTTATTATGAGATGTAGTGATTGATGGCCACCTAACCTAGGTAAATATACTTTTCAATTGGAAACTGCCTGTTTAGAAAGATATTTAGAACAGGGAAAAGAACACAGTGAATACTTCAGGTATTTTATTATGAGATGTAGTGATTGATGGCCACCTAACCTAGGTAAATATACTTTTCAATTGGAAACTGCCAGGAATCATACAATATTCTTAAAACTTGATGCTATCTGTGGGTTGGAGACTTCCCAGATATTAGTTGAAAAGAACAATGGTGGGAAAGCGATTTGTCTCCATCATTGGCCAATGAGAAACAAAATGCTGGACTTGTTCCAAGAAATTTATTCTTATATTCTTCCTTTTTTTGAATATGTAACTAACTGAATAAATAAATTCATAAATAAATTCATCCAGGATCAGATTCATCAGATTCATATCCCACTTTCATGGGAAGCATTCTTATACTACCCTTTCAACGAAGCATCATTTGATCTTAGATAAAAGACCTATTTTAAGAAAGGAAAAGCCACAGTTGGTGGTTTTAAAAATTCTGAGTGGTGGCTCCCGGTATTGTTTTCCTTTGTTATTCAGGCTGAGTAAAACTCAGATGCCAAAGGAAGGAAATTGGCCTGAACATCAATATGTGAAATGTATTGAATGACTATGAACATACCAATATGATATGTTCCATAATGGATCATATCTCTGGCCCATCTAGTCCAGCATGGACTAGTTCTCAGAATAGCTAACTGTAGAAAGAAGCAGATTTCTCTCTAAGCATATTATAAGACTGTCATAAAGGTTAACAGCCATTGATCTTCATGACTTCTATATATTGGTCCAAATGTCTTGCAAAGCCAAACAATCTGATAACTATACCACATCTTAGTAGTGAATTTCAAAACTTAATTATCTGCATTGTGAAAAAAATGTTTCCTGAATCTTCCAGTATTTACTTTAATTAGATAACCTCTGGTTTGAGTATTTTGGGAGAGGGAAAGTAGTTGCTTTTTATTCATTTTATTCATGGCATGCATAATTTTGCATATCTCAATCATATCCCATCTTGTTGGCCTTCTCTGAACCTTTCTAGTTCCACTATCTCCTTTTTGAGGTATGGCTAGCAAACCTGCACACAATATTCTAGATGCAATTACACCATTTATATAAGGACATTAAAATATTGGTCTCCTTAATTGCAATACATTTTCTTATTATTCCTATTATGCTATTGGCCTTTCTTACAGTGGATAAACACTGCATTGATGCTTTCTTGAACTTCGATATTTACTTCAAGATCTCATTCCTCATCAATCTGCTAACTCTGATTCCATTTATGTTATATTAGATAAGATGCTGACCAACTTCTTGGGTTTAGAACTAATTTGTTAATATTTCATAAAGGATTTTGTTTCAGTATTGGGCAGAAATGATATTCTGTTCAATTTACATGAAACATTTTATGCTGGCTTCAATAAGTATAAGCTACCAGTACAGCTTAGACTCCGTAACCAAAATCAATCTATAGTTAAACTGGCAGAAGCAACTATACATTATCCTTTTTCCAATTAATTATGTTGCTATATGTTAGATAAGTTATCGTTGGAAATCTGTGTCAATACTTATTTTAAAATGAGTTAGACATGGATGCATATTTAATCTTCTTCCCTTTAACTTCTATATTAATTCCAATATTCAAGTTTTGTATAGCATTGGGGTTCTCCA
This sequence comes from Bungarus multicinctus, assembly GCA_023653725.1. Lineage (NCBI taxonomy): Eukaryota > Metazoa > Chordata > Lepidosauria > Squamata > Elapidae > Bungarus > Bungarus multicinctus. The sequence continues at coordinate 45,399,381 of CM042848.1, forward strand.
TACATTGTTGGCAAATAAACTCATTTTCAAATTAGGTAGGAAGGGCAAAGGCAGGGATTCTTACTATAGGTCTACAAATAGATTTCAGGAGGTCTGTGAACTTGGATGAGAAAAACAATTACAAATTTATTTTCACCAACTTTTAATTGAAATTTAGCTTCATCAATAGCAATGTTATTGATTTAATGGATTAATACATGTTTACTATATTATATTATTAGTTTTAATATATTGATAACTACATTTGAGTATAATTGGGTTTATTTATAGTGTAATCTATATCTATTTTATTTAATTTTATTAAAGATACTTAATAAATATACTTTTTTCAAAAAGCTCTCAAAAGGTCTCATACGCAAGGAAGGCAAAGAAAAATAGGTCTTCCACTATTTTACACTAAAAGCTACTTCATATACTTGGAGTCAATTGCTTCCAAGCAGGCAATTTTACTGAAATCCAGGTACTGACCCATATAGACCTTTAAAACCAACACCTAGAAGTGCACCTGAAAGTCAGTGACAATCTAATTATAACCATAACTACTCAAACTGCTGCACTATGAATCAGCAATATATTCTAAGTGGATCTCATGGCCAGCTCCATGTGATACATATTGTAAAGTAATAGTCCAATCAAGAAATTACTGAAGTATGAACGATTATGAGAAGAGTTTCCCAATCTAATAATGGTCATAACTGGCACAAAAGATAAAACCACGTGAGGGCCTTTCTGGCCACAGCAGTTATCTGCCAATAACTAGAAATAACTTCAAAACCAGTTCAACATGGATGGGTGGGGTGATCACAACCAAAACCAAAGATAGAATAACACTGGCACTGGATGGCTTATCAGACACAATTAGCCTTATCTTGATGACGTTAGTTCTAAGTCTGCTTTTAGAATTTAAGAGCATCAAAAAAGATCCTCACCTTTCCAATTTGTTCGGATAGTTAAATCTTAACTCTGCACTGACAGATGATCTCCACCAATGGCTTCATATAGATGTTAAATAGTGTTTGTTGATAACTGCTGCTTCTTGGAGAAAAAAGCCAAGAAACCAGTGGGTTTTCATCCAAATTCTTTATGATATTGAGGCTTGAGAAAGCCAGTTCAGAAATAAATCAACAAGTTTTGGGGCTAACAGCGATTTGGACTGACAATTTTTCACTTTACTTAATTATTTCACCAATGACTTTTCCATCTCACATAGTCAAATGCTTATTGACTAGGCTTAATGTTTTTCTATTCATGACTCTAGAAGGGAGTTTTTGTAATAAATTTCATACCAAATTGCCTCTATCATCGTTGGGGTGTGAAATAGTTTCTTCTTACTAACAAACCTGTCTGTAAGAATATATAAAAGGGTTGCCATTTTTGCTGAATTGCAAGGGTTCTCAGTTTAAGTATTGGTAACACTTACACAGTGATTTACTGTTGTTTTAATATGATGTTTTCTATTTTATTAAATGCGTGGCTTTTGGTTGTGCTATTTTCACATTTTCATTTTATTTATGGTACATTACTATTTTGATCTGTGTGATTAGTAAAACATCTGTCCCTTCTCATCTATCTATCTATCTATCTATCTGTCTATCTATCTATCTATCTATCTATCTATCTATCTATCTATCTATCTATCTATCTATCTATCTATCTATCTATCTATCTATCTATCTATCCTATGTATTAACTATATCATCTGTCATCGATCTATTTATCATCATTATCATCTATCATCAATCTCAACTCCAGCCAATCTCTGATGAGACAGTGTGCATAATTGAATTCAACCACCATTTTATTGCCCCAATCTTATATTGTACTTTCAATAATTGTTTTTTATAGTAAGAAAGGTAGAGTGAAAGGAAGGGAGTGCAGGAGAGAGAATACCTCTTTTTTCAATTTAAGAAATATAATCAAATAATTGGTAAGATGTTGTAGTATCTTAACTATAGAAGGGTGAGGAAAGAGATAAGAAAGATGGATTGTATATGAATTTTCATAAGTGATAAATTTTGCCTTCAGTTTCAATCTTAATACTGTAAAATGTTTAATGTTTATACAGAAGCTATTCTGGACCTGAAGCTAATTAGCTCAGCTTCAGAAGAGCTATTGGAAACCAAAAACATGATGAAAATATAAGGATGTGCTGCAGATCATGAACCACAGAAACCAGGTAAATAGAAAGAGCCAAAACCTAAGGACAGATAAAGGAACAAAGAGCATTAGTAAAAGTATTATTGGTAGAAACATGTCTAAAAATGGTTTACTTTGTTATATATTGTTACTTTGTTTTCTGTTTCACACTACTGAGATATTGTCTGTATTGTCAGGAACACCCACATTTTTTTAAAAAAATAATGATAATAAGAGTTTATTGAGTTTTTTTTATTCCTGGCACCCAGGAATCTATTAGAGGTGGGTAGTTATAACAAATGTAAATAAATAAATAATCACAAGAAAGTTTTTGCCCTTCTGCATTTTCATGTAAAATTGCACTTCCTAATTGTTATTATGGGTGATTTAATGTTTATTGAGGATAAATTAGGAGCAAATGTATACATCAATGAATATATATGGAATAATAAATTTCAATACTTTATGAAAAAGCTGAGACTTCTGTAGATAATTGTATGAAACAGACATGACTGGATATTTACAATTTTGATATAGATTAGGACAAGGGCCATATTCAATGGCATGTAAATAGACTTCCTCTCATAAAATTGATATCCTCTTGCTCTTAACTTTTCTGTTATATCCTCTGAATGCACTCAGTCTAGTTTTATTCCAGCATCTTCCAAACATTTGGAGTAGGTTTGGTCAACATTCAGAGAGTACAGTGGGATGAGTAGATGCAGTTCATTCAGTTGCCAGTATAAAAGCCATATAGTTATTTCTCCCTCAGCTTAAAAAGAATTAGTCACTCTATTAAAAAATAAAAGATGTGTTCATTTCAGAATCCATAAGAACTACCAACCCCATGAAATTATTCCATTGAAGATGTTTGTGGTATGAGGTTTAATAGGTAGCTGAGTTATAATGAAATTTGCATCTTTGAAGTAAAGCTATCACAGCTGCATTTGAATGCATAGATATACAACAATATAATCTGGTATCACTTTATTACTTTGCCAAATATATCTTCATGGAAGTACATCTTGGATTTATAAGAAACAAGCTCCTACATTAATGTCCCAAAAACTACATTTCCCCAATTCTCTTTCTGAATGGAAAAGGAGGGTAAAAATTAATCAACTAAACAAAAATACCAGTTTGTCTAAAACATTATTTTTCCACTAGTGAAGAATTACAAAATATCATAGCTAGCAACAATGTCAATTGCTAAAAAAAAGGGGGTGGGGGTGTTAAAGTAACATGATTAGACAGATTATAGCTGAATATATAATAACTGAAGTTTTATTTCTGGTCAGTGAATTGTTATGCATTTTGCATTTATTTATGGAATATTTGAATTTGTCTAATATATGTTTGTATCTATTAGATAATTCTGTGGCTTGCAAATTTATATATCAAATATATATAGTGTGAAATTAATATTATTTTATGTAATTGAATTGCCGTTGGAGATACTGGAAAGATCCCTATCGGTTATAGTGTAGCTCTTGTACAGATTTCAATTGTAAATGTCTTTCTATAAGAACATAGTATTAACTGTAAATGAGTAACCTTAGCTGTAGTTACAGTACACTGATCTGAGTTGGTTGATTAGAGATACTTTATAATCTTTCCTTTAACATTTCCTGCTTCTACTTAAGAGAAAATTATAGAAATATAATAAAATAAGGCCTTGTTTAGAATCATACACTTTGGTATTGGAAATATTTCTTAGATATTTCTTATCTATTTGTACTACTTTATACTTTTTGTATCCCTTTGACTTACTGCATTACAGACTGGTAAGCCACTCTGTAGAAAATATTAATAAAGGATATTAATATTTAGTTAAACATTGCAAAATATTATAGAGTAGTTTTACAATTTTTCAAACTTAAAGATTTGCTTCAAGATGCTAATACAATAAAATTTTCCAACTAGAAGTGCAGTATTACATTTGTTATTCAGTGAATAATCTATGAATATAAAAAAAATCAAAGATAATATTTTTCATCTGAGATTGTACTTTCTGAAATTTGTGAGACCCTTCTTTGCTCTGTGTACATTTCATAAACTTGTTTAAATGAATATATTTTTTCCTAAAAGATCATCAGGAACCAGAAGTTAGCAGAGTATCTACATATTTCTCTAGTACAAATGTTTGAAAATATTCCTATGAACATCTGCTAAAAATTTGCATGCAAGGGCTACAATTGTCATTTGGCACCTTCCCTCAGATGGAAAAATCTTTTTCACTAGCAGTTACAAAGAGTGAATCTTGTTCTTTTTCAAGAGTGAACATTTTTCTTTTTCAAAGTTTCACACTAAAACCATCACTGTTGTTCCATAAAAGTTTAATTAACATGTACATAGCTAGATGAATAATCTTTAATAGTTTTGTTGTTTTTCAGTAGCATGGACTATTGTTTTATCAATGCAATTTTCAGAGCAATCCACCTATTTGATATAAGAGTTCTTGCTAATAAATGTAAATATTTATTAGATAGATATTGTGTTCCCCCCTATGGTATGGAATAGTTCTGGAAGTGATTAAATTTTGCAAAAATTTTGCAAAGAAATGCAACAATAACCCACAAAACATGAAAAGCATTTTAACATAAGCTCAGAAAACAAATTCACAACAGCAGTTGTGTCCAATCTGCAAACTGACAAAGGTGAGTCGTATTCTCAGTACTGCTTTGTTCAATTGCTTGATTCTAAGTGTTAAAACATGCAAGAGAACTTACCTTTCTGACTTGAAACTGCTTGCTTTAATTCCCACAGCAGATTCAGTAAGGGAGTGGATCGAACAATATAAGCTATAAACAGTGTCAGATGGTAACTGGCTGCCAGATCCTCTGTGATTCAAGGGTTTGGGGGGAAAATCCTAGTCACGCTGTTGTCTGAAGCTGCTATGTCATCATGGTATTCTGGCATGGGGTATGTAAAACTGCTGCTGTCTCTAATCAAATGCAGGTGGAGGCTGAAAAGGATAAAAGACAACCCATCTGTTCTCTCCATGGAATGAGAGATAACCCCTTTAAGCAACCTAAGAAAAGTTCAAACTCTGCTATAGCACAAACAACAAACTTCTAAAGGGAGACATTGTTCTAAACAATGTCCAGATTGCAAACAGACGTTTCATTTCTCCAACTCACTATATAACCTAACAAATAACCCTCTAGCATTAGTTCAACCACAATTTTTTAACCAAGTGACTCATTCACTTTTTCATTATTTTTTCCTACTAAGTTATGTACAGCCTAAATGTCTCACTAAACTTACTTCTAAAAGTTTTCGCAGTACAAAATAATGAAGGAACCATGTACGTTTTTCCTTTGTCATATCGAACAAAAATGTTCATTTGCACAGATTAAGATTCTATATGTTGTTTATGGTATATGTATTCATCTAAATATTTACATAAGAGCAATGAATTGTCTGTAATAGAGATAAATAGTTGGCAGCTTCCTAAAAGTACACAAACATTTGTCACTTTTAGGACTATTAGTATCTGGAATCAATCAACTTTCTTATTTATGGATGCTGTTCAAGAATGCATCCTAAAGCTTGGATGCAAATGTTGTTGAAACAGACATTGCCAAAAATGGAAATAATAATAATAATAGTAAAATGATTGGCAAAACTCTAAAGTATTTATTCTGGGTTTAATGTCACCAAGAAACTCCCACGAGAGGGCTTGTTTTGTCTGGGATAAATGCTTCCTTTAAGGCCCTAGGCAAGAAGTATGAACTAGAATCACCTAGAAAAAATCACCTAGAAAATCACCTAGAAAAAATATCAAAGAAAAACATTATCAACTTATATTTATGGTATGTAATATTTGTAGGAAAGTTAACAATGGATAACTAAATTTGTGTATCTTCAGAGGTTTGGTTCACTGGCTGAATGCCAAAATGCACCGTGTTGTACTGTGACATAGCTACAGTGATGTGGCTTGCTATTTCAAAGCAATAAAAATATTGGTCTGGTGATACATAGATATCTTCATCTAAATAACTATGTGACCCACTGGACTTACATATTCATTGTGGTACTAGGAGAGAGATGAAACAAAAGGAAAAATGTGAAACAGTAGCAGACAAAAGATGGGAAAATGAATGAGAGAAAGAGAAAGAGAGAGATTATATTCTTTTAACCTTTTTGGACTCCAAAAATATTCAAAAATAAAAAATACATTATATAATTTTTACATGAATTACATAATTTATTCTGGAAACCATGTTTCAGCAAGTCAACTTGCATATCCTCATTTTACAAAATGTCACCTCAATATCATTGTACAGATTTTTTTTTCAATTTGTCTTTAAGCAATGACATTCTTAAATGTCTATATGCAGATTTTGCATGCCAAAAGACCATATTAACAACTGATAGAGAATTGTAAAATAGCATATCTGCAAAATCAAAGAATGCTTTCCAAGAATACAATTTTTTTAATGTCCATGTGACAATAAAAGTTAGAACAAATATTGGCAAGAACTTAGCAAAAAAAAAGCCATAGAGTTGAAATCCAAAATCCATTATTTAGTCTGAAATATTTTTTTTCTAATTTCAGTAAAAACAAGCATTTAAAAATTTCTAAAACTCTATTACCACGAATACATTTTTAGTGTTATTTATTATATATTTCATATATTTAAATTATCACAGAATTTCTTTAACAAGTACTTAAACTATTTGTAGGAGCTTTTTGTCTCACTGTTTACTGTATTCCTCACTATGAGTCCATGATTTGTGCAAAATAATAGGGTTAACAGTTTTTCTGAAAATGTAGGAAGGTATACAAGGCACAACTCTCTAAATTACTAAAGTCACATATTTTAGGATTATCATGGCTGCTTTAGAAACTGATCCTGATCATTTTACTTTGTTCTGGTGCTGTCAAGCTAAGTGGCTATGGATGCAGAAGGATGTAGAAAGAGCTGGGAGGGTCTGCTATTGGAAAAAGACAGCTGCTTTAATTATTGGAAAAGAAGTAATTCATGATTTCTTCAATGACTCCCAAAGTGGCAATTTCAAAGACTTGCACAGTTCCAAGGACAACAAATTTGATGACACAGGTTGTATTAAATATCTTTTAAGGGTCCTCTGTGATGTTATTTCACATGAGCATACCTCTAGCTTCAGAATGTACTGAAAGTATTGAAGAAGAACACACATGATTTAAAATGCAATCATATCTGAGTTTGTGTTGTGTTTCTGCATGCATGAATTTGAGCCAGTAATGATGCATATTGATTGCCTAAATTAGTCTCTGCAGTTTTCTTGGCAAGGTTTCAGAAGTGGTTTGCCATTGCCTTCTTCCCAAAGCTAAGAAAGAGTGATTGGTCCAAGGTCATCCAACTAGTTTCTTAGTTTCTAGACTGAAGCCACTGCACCAAAATGGTTCTCATATCTGAGTTAACTCTCAATTACTTATCTATATTTAAGTAAAACATTTAGATTTTAATCTTACTGAGTTCAGTAAGGATTACACCCAGGAAATAGATACAGAAGCATAGACTTAATCTGTTAAATAGAATTGTACAAATCCTTAGGCAAGCTTCTGGTCTACGTACAGAGCAACCTATTAGACTTACTCAATGGAAACATAAAACATTGCTGGAAGGCTTGGTGCTGGAGCTTTGTGGATTGCTCTATCCTTGCAGCAATGCCTTCTGGGTAGACCAGTGTCAAATTGTGCATCATGATGCAATTGATTAATGTACATATTGATATCACATGTCTTGATATTAGTACTAAATTATGTCCCATATGAGAATAATATATTCAGAAGTATATTGAAGGGTATGTTAAACCTTCAAGCCATCTATTTCACAAGTCTGAGAGTGATTTGGGCAGATTTAATTGTATATTTCATAGTTGCTATATATTATACATTGTCAACTTTTTATTTTCCATAATTCATTTATTGTGAGTTTATAATGAGCCAGTTTAAAGAAAGAAGCAGTATATATGCTTTAATAAGTAAAGATAAATAAACGAAAGCAAAGAATTTGTGCTTCTTTCAGGCACCAGAATGGCCCAGGCACATGACAAACATACTGGGAGTCAAGAAATATTTAGAAACATTTTGCCTTTTTCTGTCATTACTTAGTTTCATACAAAGGCAATGTTTTACAAGGTTTAAATCAATACTTTATTTGTATAAAAATTTGTATCCCATTTTATCTTTTAATTTAAAAGGATGGAAAAAGAAAAGCTGCTTTTAAGGAGCTGCTGACCAGTGCTCCATTCATGCCATTGCATGCTCCAAAGAACTTTAGTTCTTTCAATTCAAAAGTCCCGCACAACCTATATCTGCTTACCATAGTAAAATGAAATAAAACATGGTTTTCAAATTTCAAATTCTATAACCAAGAAGTATATACAGAAATGCATTACTAGTACATTGGAAACATAGTATGAAACATCATGGAAAACAGTTTGCTTCAGCACCATAGGTTTTCTTTTCAACCGAGGGTTTCTTTACTTCAACACTTTGATTTTAAATAACCTATGCATTAGAACTACTAGTTTATTTATAGCTAAAGTACCCAAATAACATTAGATTATTGTCTGATCGTAGTGTCTTTGTGATGTCATGACAGATTTTTCCATTATATTTTTCAGCTTAAATATGATTTTAAATCTTTTGATCCTTTGAGTTAGAATTCAGGATCCTTGGTAAAACTTCAGAGCATTTTCATCTGCATTTTTTAAAAAAAGTTTTCCTCAGGCCAACTTAACCCCTGAAAATTTCATTGACATATTTTCTTGGCAGCCATTAAGAAATAATTGCCTAGCCACTAGCCTTGTATATACAGGATGCTTCATGTTTGACTACCGATTAAATCTGACTTTACTTGAGGATGCCTCATGTTTGAGTACTGATCAAATCTGACTTTATTTGGTTTACTTGATTTGTTAATATTGACTAAGAGTAGCTGAGTAGTACTCTATCTTTCCTTCATTACAAATATATTGTACCTTAGGTATATACAAAGATCCTTTCACAAAATTTCTTTCACAAAATTTCTTCCATAAAATTTCTAGAAAAGTAAAAAAAAAAATACCTAACCAAATTAAATTAAAGATATAAGGGAATAGGATATGTTTGAAGGAACCAACACCTTTCACTGTTCCTTTCTCTTGATACACATAGTCCTTTCACTATGTCCATATCCTGATTTATATATTGTCTTAAGTAAATGCCAATATTGCCTCTAGTGAATATACTATCATCTATCTATCTATGTATCTATCTATCTATGTATCTATTTATCTATCTATCTATCTATCTATCTATCTATCAACTATTTTCTGTCTATGTACATCAATCTAATAAACTTGTATGTTGCCCATCTTGTCATAGACGACAGATATTCAATTAAAATGTACCAGAAAACATTAAAACAATGAATAAGGATTATATAATAATTACATTTAAAATTCAATTAAAATTAACCAGGATAAAGTGTAGAGAAGCAAAGTGTACCTAAGAAGTAGGTGGGGTGTCATCTATTCCATTAGCCACCACCAAAGTGCTATGCCAAGTGATGGGATTCAATTTTTTTTACCACTGGTTCTGTAGGTGTGGCTTGGTGGGCGTGGCAGGGGAAGGATACTGTAAAATCTCCAGTCAGAGGTGGTATTTTCCGTTTCTTCGAACTACTCAAAATTTTTGCTACCTGTTTTCCAGAACTGGTCAGAACCTGCTGAATACCACCTTTGGCTACGTCACCAATGGGAACCCAGGATAGTTGACACAGCTATGTCTTCAAGGCCAAAAAGGTGGGTATGGATCAACTATATACTGTTGTTTGCTAGATAGAAGATGTTTTGACCATCAAATCATGAACTTTTTTGCAAACTCTATGAGTGAGATACGTGATATCTAAATATGACAAATAAAGAAACAAGTAGCACTTGCCATTAAAAATATTGCACACGCAACATGTAAAAATACAATTGTACTTTTTAAGAAATGAATAAACGTATGCATTATTGCTTCCATCTGAAGAAGAATATAACATTGGGCCTACATTTTAGCAACAATCTAAGTTTCTTGGATTTTATTTTTAGAACTATAACCAGACTTTGATTTATACAGAAGGGTATGACACTGAACTTCAACAAGTAAAAGCATTCATTATTTTAAATAGGGAGGCCCCCAAACTATAATTCACTTTGCCTAACATCCACACAGCATTTACTTTTCAAATGGAAAGAATTAGGACACATAATAAGTCTTTGGGAATTTGTGGTCATTTTAGACTTGTTTTTTATTCCTAAAATGGAAATGAGAGATTTGAGGATTTACAAGATTGTATTTCTGTACAACCTATTAGCAGACCACAAGATTCTTTACTGAAACACTGTATCATTTTTATAGGAATTAAGAATTATGTATTGCCTTGTTGCACTTCTTCAAAATATGTAAAATTGACTACCATTAACCCATGTTGTTTCTTACTGTCTTATTTCACAATGCACAAAGAAGGAGTCTGGAAAAAAATCAGAGTGCTTTGACAGTACCAGATACTTTTAGATTCTTCCTAATGTAAGGAAATAGAAATGCACATATATAAAAAGAGACTTGTCAAAATTAATATCTGGGTGACATATTTGGGTGATAAATTGCATAAAGGTTTTTGTATTTGATATCAATAACGATACTGTATTTTTACTAATTTTACATCTCAATTTACTACAGTTACAAAATTACATTAGAATTACAACTAATATAAAAGAAGTGAATAAATCACCAAGCATTGTCTACTAAGGCTTCTATATCTAATCTGCAAAAATCCAGATAACCAATAGATAACAGACAGGAGATGGATAAAATTATCTGAAAACATTTCAGATATCTTGTGGATATCTGAAATGTTGGAGCTCAGATTTGGTAACTCTATTTTTTATACATTGCAATTAATCTTGTAATGAGAAAAAATGAGATTTGGAAAAGACAACTATCTTTTTCTCCTTCATATTTAAAGAAAAGGATTGTGTTGTAAATACAGATGTAAACTATGGACTTACTCATTTATGTGATTAAGACGGGGTGGGATTCTACAGGATCGCACCTATTCATTAGAAGTGGTTGTTAACATTCTAAACAGTTTGGAGAACCGGTTGTTAGAAGAAATGACTGGCCTACTCCTGTAAGGAAGACAGGAAGGAAACATTCTGGTGTTACTTACAGAAACTTCCTCTCCATTAACCCTTATTACATTCTTGGTAGGGCTAGACTTCCTGCCTCAGGAATTTCTCTGGAGTTTTTTTCCCCTCCTTTGCTGGTATTTTGCTTGTGTGGAGTGACCATTCAAAGTTACAATGGCACTGAAAAAAATGACTTATGACCATTTTTCACACTGCAGCATCCCCACAGTCATGAGAGGCCAGGCGAGGAAATGTGGGCTTCGATGTCAGTGATATTGAGTTGGCCATGCCCAACCAATAACATGACCACCAAGGCATGTCCACCCAATCACATGACCACCAAGCCACGCCTGCCACCTAAGCCATGCCCACAGAACCAGTTGTTAAAAATTTTGAATCCCACCCCTGGATTAAGAGCCAGAACTTTGTGTCTTCCCCAACAAAAGAGGAAGAGGAAAAGGAAGAGGAAGAGGAGAGGAGGAGGACGAAGAAGAAGAAGAAGAAGAAGAAGAAGAAGAAGAAGAAGAAGAAGAAGAAGAAGAAGAAGAAGAAGAAGAAGAAGAAGAAGTTGATGATGATGATGATGATGATTAGTGCTGTAGACTTTGTGGGAGAAATGTATTATTGCATGTCTCACTATAAATGAGAACTGTAAATTCTTTTAAATAATTATGTATTTTGGCTTATTGTTCCAAAGGTTGCCATGGAAGCCAATATTTAAAACCCTATTTAAATCAGAAGTTTTATCTAACCTGGTTTGTGTGAACTTTTTAGCACTTTCTGGGATTTTTTCTGAAGGATATCCTGATGCTAAGCCTGCATCAGTTAGCCCATATACAATGTATTTTGTGTTTTGTGTTTGTGTTTGTTACAGAAGAGAACACTTCATGAGGAGATCTCAGCACATTGTGTAGCTTGGGATAGTTGTGTTTTTATTAGTTACTAGAATGTTCAGTTGGCAAGAAGTAAATAATCTTTTCAGTCAAGGTTCAGATCCAGGGATGGATGGGATTATATTGGTTGCTGCTGTTGATAATATATCAGCTGGTTAAAAAGGACCTGGATATGCATAGTGGTCTTTTTCTGGTCTGCTTTAACCAGCCAATCCTTTTGATATCATTATCAGGACTGTCTACAATGACTGGAGAGAAGTCATTTTTTCAACAGAACACTTCAAATCATAATGGCAAAAGGTGAAACATTGGTCTTGAAGCCCCTGACTGATTGATGCTATAAAGTTCAATCTTGTCTCCAATCCTGTATAATATGTGGTTTCATGAATAGATTCATTATACGCAATTTTACATTTATACCCCATACTACAGAGAGATGATGTCTATCTCCTATTCCAAGGAATTTGAAGGCTGGTTGTGAATGGGAGAGAAAAGATTGGAATTAAACCAGGTAAATTGGAATTGTGGTTTGTTCATCCAGATTTTCTTTTGACACCAATGTTTTATTTAGACAGATTTCAGTTATCTGTGAGCTTTGCAATTTGGGATCCTTCTGCATAAATTGATGATACTCAAACATCAGATGGAAACTACAGTTAGAGGGACCTTTCACCAGTTTTCTTCTTACACCCATTGTAACTATAACCATTACCATCTAGTTAGACTACTGCAATGTATTCCACATCTCCACATGAAGCTCCTTTTAAATACTATTTAGAAACTTCAGTTGGGCCAGAAGGCAGCAGCCCATGTAACATCCAATGTGAAATAAATTATTTTGCTAGCAATTAAAGAGATTAAAGAAAAAATAAGAAAATCTAAATTAGAGGCTGAAATAGTGCGTGGAATGGAAGAACAAGTACAGTATAAAATGTATGTTAGTATGATTTATAAATTATTTGAAAAATTATACACAAATTATAAATATATTGATGAAATAAAATACAACATAAATCCATCTTGGAGCCAGAAGTATTTGAAAAAGTTATTGAATCAATAATTAAAGAAGGATGAAAAAATTGTCATTTTTTTTCTCTGATTATGTAATGGCTTGTGTGTCATGATCACATACATAATTTTTCATTTTATCACCATATGTAAATTATGAAGATGGTTTAAATTATGCAATAATTTAGTTTGCTGAGGCTAACAAAGTTGCAGTAAAATATTGTACTTTTAGAAGACAACTATGAAGCTCATTTCTCATGTATGGAATGAGACATCAAGCAGATGGGGGGGAAACCAAGTGGAATTGGGAGATTCATCATTGGATTAACTGAAACTCTGGTTATTCTTCTCAAGCCAATGAATCCAATTTTTGTGTTAATTCCCCAACTCCAAATTCACACTGCTTTTCCATTTATTCACTTTTCAAGGACTAGCAACTAGAAAGATAGAAATTTATTTGGTGAAATGAAGAACACTTTTTCCCTTTTCTTGCTTCATTTTACTGGATATCCTACATAAGAATACACTGCCCAAAACCTGAGGAATCATAGAATGAAATTCTTCTGAAGATAGTAGGACACAAGGAGGCTAAGCAGCATCTCTTCAGATCTCTAAAGCATTATATACAGTACATACAAAGGAAAGAGGAATCTGTTTGGTTGAAAAGAGACCATCATAGAAATGTTAACTGATATTTTCTGTTTCCATGAAGCATGAAACTAAAAGGAATTACTATAATTTAATCAATTGTGGCAACAGTCATATTTAAACATCAGCAATAAACTTAAGTATTTATCTTGGATGGCAAAGTATTTTAATATATCAATTAATTGTTGACTTAAAAGGTAAATTTAGTATTGGTTCAATTATAGTTTCTACTCATTATCTGGTAACAATGTAAAGTTTGTTTATGTTTGAAATAACAGAAAGAAACAGAAACAGAAGCTTTGAATGCCTATGTTAGGAATTACCAGTATATATCTAATTTTTATATCTTGCTCCTAGATAACCATCTGAAAATTATAACTGTCCATAATTCAGCAGACCTACAGTTTTTGCCACCTATGCTTTTGCCATGTTACACATCTTTTTGGATGTGAGTCAAGGGATTAGTGATTACCTTATGGATAACCTGGTACCTGCCCATTTCATTGTCTCACAGTATGGGTAAGTTCCAGATCCTTTCTCTTAAATGTTGCCAACTTGTAGGGCCTAGACAGCATGCTTTCTTGGTAGCTGCCTCCTTCCTTTGGAAGATCCCACCCCACACCTAGAGATCCAGTAGGATACTAGCCTCCTGGCCTTCTGAAACAGTAAACACTTGGTCATTCCCTTTACCTTTGGAATAGCAGGATACTGGACCTATATAAGGTCTAAAGTTATTTAGAGGTGTATGACATAAACTAGAAATAAACATTGATTTTCAGCAAAAACATTGCAAATCAGAGTCACATGGCCATAGGACACTGCAAACAGTCATAAATGTGACCTGGTTGTTAAGTACCTGTAATACAATCATGTGACTGTGAGGGGGGACTGCCATCAGAACTTTTGAACTGGGTCATAAATATCTTTTGGGGGATATGCTAAACAACTGGTTGTAAAGTGAAGACTACCTGTAATAACTACAAGATAAATGGCAGATAATTCTTAGTAAAGGTAAAGGTTTCCTTTAGGGGTCAGTGCTTATCTTTGTTTCTTAGCTGAGGGAGCCAGCATTGCCTAAAAACACTTCTGTGGTCATGTGGCCAGCATAATTATTCACGGAGGCACGTGGAATGCTGTTACTTTCCACCAAAGTGGTACCTATTTATCTTCTTGCATTTACATGCTTTCAAACTGCTAGGTGGGCAGGCACTGGGGCAAGTAAGAGGAGTTCACCCCATAGTCCACTCCATCTCATTGTATAATGCTCAAGTCATGAATCTGGACTATCAGCTTTCCAGCCAAGATGCTCATCATCTTAATCACTGAGTCATCACGTCCCTAATTCTTAGTGATAATACATAAATTATTTTCCAATTTTTGGAATTTTATACAGATTACCAATTATTATTTTCTGGAAATATAGAAATATCCAATTAGATACTGTGAGATTTTTTTTTAAAAAAAATGGAATATATCTTCTAGAAATCTCTTGCCAAATCATCAGTTTCAGCTGAGTGAAATATTTTAATTTCTAGTTTTGGGGAAAATTTTTAGGAACTCTTAGTAAAAGGGGCAATACTATTTTAAAATTATGAAGCCTTTATGATGATAATTTTAAAAGCAGGTAGGAACCCCTTGTGTAAGATACCATTCAACTCCTTTGCTACAGGCTGATGCCAAGATTTTGATAGCTGTTTTGACAAGAGGATTATACAAGGTACTAACTTTCATTGTTCACCCAGCCCAGATTAATATATGATTTATGATCATTTAATGAGAAAGCCCATGTGGTATAGTGATTGACATCCTGCACTATGAGGAAGGAAATCCAAGTTCTAGTCCTCCCATAACCATCTGTTTACCTTATAGCCGTACTCCCTCTAAAACCCAATCTGCAAAAAAGCCAGTTCTAAACAAAAGTATTCTTGAATCATGCATTAATAGCTTTGTTCAGTATGAACAAATAGACCCATAGATAGATACTTAGATAGACATAGGTGTAGATATATAGATAGATATAGATATATAGATATATTTGTTTTTTGTGAGGGTTAGATATAAAGAAATTATGTTGTGAAATTGTATAAAATATTGATGATATAATCAGGTTTATCAACAGTTTCAGAAGATGTAGCAAACTTTTATAAAATTCTATACAAGCCTCATGTAATAAAAAAAATTATAATCCTGTCTTATTAACAGAGATATAATTATTTTTGAGAAGAAGTTCATTTTTAAAAGCAAATAGATAACAATCAACTACAACATATTGAATTAAAAATTCTCTGAAGAACAGAATATTTGTTAATAGGAAATTATTCACATGCTGTGTAGCTCTATGACATCACATTTTTCTTTTAGTTCAAAAAGCATGTAAGAAAAATGTCTGATCACTAGAGGCCACTATCACACATTGGTTAACTACTTGGTTTTCGTGAAGGTACTTGGACAAGGAATTAAGGGCCATGAGGATTAAAGATAAATCCATCCATCCTATAGTATCGCGTTTTTCAACTCTTGAGTTCTCAAAATCCCAATCCTAGTTTGATCAATTTAATTTTGTAAGAATTTTCAATTTACTCACATTGTTTGGCTTCTTTATCTAAAGTTTGGTTTTTCTATTTCTGCCAAGTTTTTTATGAGCTTGGCTACTTTTCTTGGACAAAATATTAATTCTTTTTTTTTTACATTTATGTCCTATTCAAAAAGAAGTTGGAGAATTAACAACCATAAATTGCATCAAATATTGGCTTATTAAAGAGAAGCTCCCTGAGGATGGGCTCTAGCACAAGTCTCAGAGTTCAGGAGACCAAGCCTCTGATCTAGGTAACTGACCCAATTGGATCTACAATCTTTTGGGATCCTGCAATTATTCTGGGACACACATATTTGCCCAATATAACATAGCTGTTTTAAACAGCTCAGAGATAAATTGGATAATTGCATTATCAAACTCTTTTTGAAATTTTCATAAACAAACCCGCTAACACTAATGATGATGGAATGTCCAAGCATGCATTTTTCCAATTACCAGTACATAAAGCAGTAATTTTATTTGGGAAAAAGTCATGAGGAAACTTATGAAAATACAAATATTTTATTCCTTTCACAATGTTCTTCCTTCAGAATCCAGTACAAAACCCTTGTGGTTTTATTGTTATTAAATTTTATTAGCTGCCCCAATGCCTTCAATCTGTTGACTTATCTATTATTTAATGCTTAATTGCAGTTTTGTGTTTTGTGATTTTTTTTTATGACTTCCAGAAGATTTTAATCAGGAAGGATGAGAATTTTAGCTGATTTAATGCATGGAAGGTGCAGATAAAGTTACTCCAACCAAATCCTATCTGAACTTTGAATTCACATAAATATTAAGGTGACACAATTACAGAAGCTGGACTTCAACATAGTGGAGGACATCATATTGGAGAAGACTGACAGAACATAAGGCTGGATATAGTTTTACTTTTAATAAGGCTGGATATAGTTTTACTCTTAATTGAAATAACATTTGTTGTTGATAGTGTGGGTCTTTTAAAAATATTTCTGTTTAAATATTATTATTTTATCTTTGGACAACATTGACTCCCTCATCCAAGAAAATGAAGATAAGTACTGTGCTCTAAAAGTCAGATACAACTGCACAGGGAAACCTTTTATCTTTTATTATTATTGAAATGTCAATAAATATTTGGTAAAAGTCACATAATATTTCTTGTCATACTACCTGTATTGTCTCCAAATTAGGGGATTACAGAATCATAAAAAGGGAGGTTTTTTTTAAATATTGCATATTCTATATTTTTTCATAAATAGCACTGTGGAACTCTCGCTTCACAATCAGGAAGCTGTGAGTTTGATCCTAGTACAGATATTTTTTTTCTCTGGGCACAAAGAAAAAATATGCTGTGACCTCCACATAGATGTTAGGAAGGGTATCCGGCCAGTAAATGTTCAGCTCCATTCAGTTTCCCCAACTCCACTCTAATGCAAGGAATTATATGGCTGTTAAAAGAAAAAAATTCTACATTTTTCATATATTAGGATATGTGACAATCCAGGTTTTAACTTTAGCTATTTTATTTTATGAAAATCTATATCCAGGCTATATGATAACTAACTGAATTTAACTGCTTGAATAGCACTAGAAATGATTGTTAATCTGTGCCTTTGCAATAGGTTCATTCCTGCTGCTTTATATGGCAGAGCCTATATAACACACACCAGGATCTTGGAGTTTGCCAGTACTGTTTAATATAAAATATACATACATTGAAAATACTGTATTTTGAACAATTAAGAGGTATCCAGACTTTTCTTTAATGTATCATGTTGAAAGAAATGCAGTTAAATTTGGAGATAAGGTTCCCAGAAATGTACAGCCATTTTTGATATTCTTGCTATTACATAAAACCAGTTATGGTGATATAAAAATAAACGTTTTCATTATCTAATATTTTAGATAATGTTCTTCTGGCCACGATGATCTCCTGTAAGTCTAGGTATTGCTGAGCAAATAATCTGAATATTTTTTTACATTACATTTAAAAACAGTATTAAAATTCAAATTAGTTGAAGTGGATGAATGGCCACTGTTGCATTTAAGAGCAATTCATTAATGTAGTAGGCCAATGTTGCTTAATTTATACATGCTTGCAGACTTAATGGTCACAATCCACACAGATATTTCTCAAAGCCGCCTAAATTAATGAGAATTCTATTTGAATTTTTTTATCATATTACGAACAGGAGCTATCATTGCGTGAATAAGGAGAAATAAATTGCACTTTGAAAACATTAGCTTTGTCTCCTAGAAGGTATGGATGACAATGGAGAATTTGAGGATGAAGGAGGAATTTGTGGACGTAGCTCCAAGTCCTTTCCCTGATGCTAAATGATAAAGGCAAGATTACCTAATGTTCATTGTAAATTCAATTACATAGTGACAGTTCCTGGTGACTTTCATTACAAGATGGGTGAGGCACCAGCATCTCCATTCCATGGAGACTCAAATAAAAGTGTCAGTAGCCATTGCTGACATATTCTAGAAAAAGCCAGGGTCATGAACATATTTGAGCCTGTAGAATATTTTCCTAATTGTACATAAATTATCTGGGAAGAGCTAAACATAAAATCATAGAAAAGAAAAGAGGTATATATTAAAATAGCATTTTAACCAAAAATATTAACAAAAGCAACCTTTCTATATTGCTTTTCTGAATATCTGATATTTTGATACCTGCACTTATCATTTAATTTAATTTTTAAACAGGTGAGAGTTTATTAAGACTTGATTGATTAATTTTTTAAATAAAAAGTATGCCTCATTATTTTGTCCTCCAAATAATTTTTGTGTGTGCCTGTAGAGTTAAAATGTGCTTTATACTGTTTCTAATTACGAAATGCTTGATCAATATTTACCCCCAAATCTCATGCACAGTGGAATATTGAAAAAAATCCGTTATGCTGACCTAAGGGAGATATACTAAAAACTATATCATGTGTTGTTGATGAAGCAAAACAAAAACAAAGTAAATTTACTTATTTTTTCTCTGGAAATTATCTCATAGGTCCTTTACAAATATAATAATCTTCACTCTGCAATTAAGTCTCCAATATCAGGCTTTAATATTTACCAGCAATTTTAAAAAGCAACAGGTATTTAGGTGGAAACACTTTTGTGCATTTATTTATAGTTTCCAAGTTGTATTACAGATCGTTCATAGATGCATCGGAAAGCAGATGGCTGAATTTCCCAGAATTGCACAGGGTTACTAAACAGGCTTACTCCTGAATAAGCAGCTTTTTTGCTA
Organism: Bungarus multicinctus; assembly: GCA_023653725.1. Taxonomy (NCBI): domain Eukaryota; kingdom Metazoa; phylum Chordata; class Lepidosauria; order Squamata; family Elapidae; genus Bungarus; species Bungarus multicinctus. The sequence goes on from CM042848.1 coordinate 45,419,029, forward strand.
TTGTATCCAAGAGGACAGAAATCATTAGGGCCAATGGCAGCAATTTTGTTGTTGTGAAGGTAGACAACCTGAAAATCAAGAAGTAAAACTGTTTTGTTGTAGTCAATTGTAATAAGGCAAAAATAATATATAAGAATATCTAAATGTTTGAGTCAAAATACTTTCCAACTTTATCCATTCTCATTGCAAACAAAGGACCCATAAATACATGTAATCAGTTTATTTCTATGGGATAACAAGGAAATTTCAGTGCCTTATCATGCTGTCGTCTATCACTTCCATATATTTGTACATTCCAAATACTTACATTCCATAAAGTAATTGAATATTTCAGGTACATAAATTTCAGATGTTAAACATTAGCAGCTACAAGATGTTAAAGCAAGAGTTCTAATTGCAGGTCCGGTATTTGATATCCTGCAGAACTCAGAACCCAGGGATCTGAAAATCTTCATTTGTTAATTTTGAGAGTAATAAAGTATTCTTTCATAACGTTTTTTGTGATTCTCCTGACCACTATAAGATTGAACTAACTGTGCTATTTTATAACATAAAATTAAATACCATCAATATTAAATGTTGCAATAAATATTTCTTCTATCGGAGATTGAACTTCATGCCCTAAGTGTCATCATTTTTCCACATTATTAAATCATAATGGTTAAAATATTTAGAATCATAGATTTGGAAGTGATTACTTAGTGATTACTCACTTCTCAACTGAGTATGATGTATGTTTTTCTGTAATACCTCCAATTACAAAACAGCAAAAAACAAATATGTTTCATTATAAAATTATATCTGTAGTAATGTAAAATTTCCAAGGTTCCCCTGCATAATTAAGTTTTAAAAAGTTATTAAATTAGGAAGTATTTATAGTCAGAGAGTTTGCAAAGTGCTGTCATGTTTTGTATTCAGGAAATTACTATTTTACATTATTTTTATAAATACATTATGTTAATATTATTGTATATTTATTATAATCTTTGGGGTTAAGGTTCTTGCGTAAACTCTCATCCAGATACTTATCATGAACCCAGGCTAACTTTTTTTCAGGTTTGCTGCTGTACAGTATTTACCATCTTCAGACCATTGCTTTCTGTCAACACATGGATGATCATGTTATTAAAATGGCAATTACTGAGGCTATCATTCTGAAGCCAAAATGCAGCATTTTTCTGCACATGTCCTTTTCAAGTCAAGACACCTCTCCAATATAGTGCAGTTTATCTATTAGTTTAACAATATTTCTAATTATTCTCCTTAGGATATACTTTACCTGTATGTATTTGTGTTCTCCTAGTCCAGCAGGTACTTTGGCCAAATCATTGTTGTCTAAATGGAATTCTCTCAAATGTGGCACATTGATTAAAGATCCATTTTCCACACTAGCAATGCGATTGTAACTGAGGCCAAGCCTATAAGGAGAAAAACATTGTGCCAACCATGCTGAAGTAAAAGTTTGTTTCTATATGTTCATTAAACATAATTTAACACCTTGATTTCTTGTGATTTCATTTGTATTCCATGCATTTTTAACTATGCTTCAAGCTGGATGTGTAATTTCACATAAACCAGATGCCTGTATAGAGTTTAAAAATTATTATTATTATTATTATTATTATTATTATTATTATTATTATTATTATTTGCCCCAGCAAAAGGGAGGTATTTTAAAAAACTAATGTTTTACAGCAGGGTAGAATATATGTGGCTGCATGTGATCCCTTCAGATCCTCAGCTGTATTTGACCCAGGGGTGGGATTCTACCAGTTTACATCTATTCGTTAGAACTGCTTGTTAACATTCTAAGCAGTTTGAGAACCAGTTGTTAGAAGAAATTACTGGTCTAATCCTGTAAGGAAGGCAGGAAGGAAACATTCTGGTGTTGCTTAGAGAAACTGCCTCTCCGTTAACCCTTATTACATTCTTGGCAGGACTAGACTTCTTGTCTCAGGAACGTCTCTGAAGTTTTTTTCTCCTCCTTTGCTGGTACTTTGCTTGTGTGGAGTGACCATTCAAAGTTACAATGGCACTGAAAAAGTGACTTATGACCATTTTTCACACTTACGACTGTTGCAGCATCCCCACAGTCACAAGAAGCCAGGTGAGGAGATGTGTGCCTCGATGTGAGTGATATTGAGTTGGCCACACCCAGCCAATAACCACCAAGCCAGACCCACCAACTTAGCCATGCCCACAGAACCAATTGTTAAATAATTTGAATCCCACCCCTGGTTTGACCCCAGAGTAGGCATAGACATAATATTTTGACTGTCGTTGGAGGGAAATTTTAATAGATAAAGAAAGCTTTTCAAACTTTACAGAACCTCCATAGCATCATTTAAGACCCATATTTTGGGGACATTCTATTTTTACATATTCAAGCATATAGTCTAATCATCTGAAATTTTATTCCTTAAGTCTTTTCTAACTCACATCAGTTCTTAAAGTATTCGGTTATTGAATACTTCAATATTAAAATAATGAAGGATAACTGTTCAAGATTAGAAAAACTAGTTAATGTGAAAAACTAGTTAATATAACTAATTAAAACTAGTATTTTAAAATGTATGTTTTCTATAATAGCTTTAATATTGATATTCTTCTATAGTTCTAATTTTCTTTGCAAATGTGTAGGCATGATCAAAACTAAAAGATCTCACTGTTACAAAGTGAGATCTACATATATATATATATATATATATATATATATATATATATATATATATATATATATATACAGAGAGAGAGGGGGGGGAGGGAGAGGGAGAGAGAGAGGGAGAGGGAGAAGGAGCGGGAGAGAGACAGAGAGAGAGAGGGAGAGGGAGAGGGAGAGGGAGAGGGAGAGGGAGAGAGAAATCATACTTAGCCAAATTGGGAAGGTCACTTAAACTATCTGCATCAATTTTGCTGATTTTGTTGCCATCAAGATGAAGTTCTGTCAGGGATATAGGAAGACCTAAAATTAAAAAAAAATGTGTTTATATATATATGTTGCATACAACTGCAAAATTCCTAGGAACATTATTTTTTGAATTTATATATCATGTGACACTGATAAAAAACATTTTTGCAGTTTAATTAACAGTATTTTTTTTTACTGTTGGCACTGAGTCACTCTGGATCTCTTACATACAAATTACTGTTAAGCTCATTTGCCAGTTCTTATGATAATGCAGTCATGCAACAAGAAAGACTTACTGAAATTCAATGACCTTTTCCAATTAAAACATCTTGAAAAATTATAATCAGAAGTATGAGTGATTTTTGGATTAACTCTTACCATGTTTTTACTGCAATTAACATACACTCTTGTTCAGATGTGAAGGGATTCTTCCATACTTTCTATTGTTTAAGAAGAGTGAATTTTGGAAAGTATTGCATCAATCTTAGAATGTTTCAGTTGCTAGAATCCTTAATTAGTTTGCTATGTCAGGTCTTATATACCAAGTAAGGAATCAACATATTGAGCTACAGAAGTACAAATCATCTTGATAAACACTAAAACACAGAATACTATAATATAAGGACAAGACAGTGAGATTGATGTGCTGAAAGTGTACTTTGCTTCCATTTAGCTCACAAGTATTTGTATTGTTCTAACTCTGCCACAAACATTCAGATTAGTTTCCTACTTCTGAATGTATATGTGGGTTATATAATATACTTGTACAGTATATTGAACCGGTGCAGTCCTGCTTCTTGAGATATGTTAGCAAGAATCGCTGAAGTAGAGAGACTGAAATTGGAATATCATTCCTCTCCCAATAAGCTGAAAGGCAGGCTATACATTTTGACTCTTACAGTAACAAATCTATATAATAAATGATTCTGTAAGAAAGACTTGAAAACTATTTTAGCCACTTTCTTTTCCTTTGTTCCATTTGGAATTGGACCTGCAACTTAGATATTCATAACAAATACACTGTTAGACTAGAAATGTTTGTACTGAAAAGATTCTGAGAAGTTGTAAAGAAGCTATGTTCTTATTGCATACATCTCTCCTATGGAATTCCAGTCTGTCAGCTGAAGTACTCTATTTAATAGGCATTCTTTGCATCTATGTATTCCTTTATCTGATGCCATAGTGGTAAATGGCAAACATTTCTTGTTAGGGTGACAGAAAAATGTTATATAAAGAAAAGTAAACTCAGAACATTAGCAAAGTAAAAAACTTAACAAACTGTCCTTTAATTAGTAGCCATTTTCCTTAAGTTGAGAATTAAAAATATCCAAATACCAATTTGAGGTATTACTAAGATTAAAATGCATTTTATCCAAATTTCAGAACATTAAGATTTTCTCATATGATGTATTCCTTATATTTAGATTTTATATATATTTTAAAATGAAATATAAACAACAGAGTACTTGAATGCTGATGTTTCACATAATCTCTAAAAACAGAGATTTTACCTTTAGGAATAGAAGTTATATTTGTGTCTGAAATACGGATGTAGGAGAGCTTCTTCATCCCTAGAAAGGCTCCATTTTCAATCCCTGAGCTTTTTAATGGATTGGTGCCCAATTCTAAAATACATTAGCAAAAAATAAAAAAACAAACAGTATACTAGTTATAGAATCATCATCACCAAGTTATATAATATATTAATTCTAACTTTTCTAGTTAATTTTGCTATATATAAGGAAAAGCAATGCAGTTAATTGTTTTATCTCTATAACATTATTCTTGATTTTGAAGGAAATGGATAAAAGGCAATAGGATTCTATCTGTAGCCATCTATCAGAATATCCTTTACCTGACAATATTCTCTGATTTTTAAATATGTGAAATGTTATTAATTAAAAATAAATAGAATGCTTATTAACAGTAAAAAGTGAAATAGTTTTATTGATCTAATGTATGAAGTATCTATCAATTAGCTACCAAGCCACATCAGCTGCTGATTTTAATATTTAGGGCCCTAAGTAATTTGGAACCAAGAGAAGTGACACATGCTCCCTCCTGCTACCAGCCAGGTAGATTGCTAAGATTGCAAATTACATTTTGGGAGTCACTCCAAATGCTTAGGATATATCTAAGGCACCAATGGTTTTTATCATTAGGCCTCTGTTAAATGCAGTCCTTTATCCAGACCTTCCTTTTATGAACTTTGTGCCAATTGTTTTTTGGGTTTTTAATTCACCTCTCTTTTTAAATTGAATATGTTATTTTTCTACATTTCTAAAGACTTTGATCTTTGTAATAATAGAAGGTGGCAAACAAAAACATTAAGCAAGGAAATAAATAATATTATTTTCTGCAATACTCCCTTTAATTTTTTCTTACCTATCATCTTAAACATTTAAATGTTACTAGCAAAATAAAATATCATTTCCTTGCAGTTGTGTTAATGTGCATTTCTCAGTTTCTTCATTTGGCAGATAATTTAATACTGTGATTGGTTGATTACTCTACCTTCATTTCTTTTCCAACCATCATTGACCAGTGAGAAAAACTATCTCAAATTGCTTTCCTTAACATGTGGTATGGAAAAGTTGACTGAAAGTGGGGAAGTGCTTTTGCTAACACTGTGACCTGTTTCTAGGCTAGAATAAATAAAATTGGCAGAAACATCTTAAAATATGTAATGGTTACGTTTGGGATAAATCTATTTGCAACATACAGCAAACCCATATCAATCTTTTGTATAGAAAAGATTTTTCCTATTTATTTAAACACAGGTATGTTGTTCTTTCAAAACATGACAGGTCATGTATTTGAAAAAAAATACTTTAATGCTTTTGAACTTTAATATATATGAGTGTGTATAAAAAGAAGTCATGTAATGTCTCAATGATAGCTTTCAGAGTGCTGCTTAGGCATTATGTAAACATGAGTCTCTGCAGAAAGTGCCAACTTCCTGTCCAGCTCAAACTGGCCATGAGATTGGGAAAGAAGGGTATGCTGTAGCAGCCAAATGTGATCAATGGAAGCTGAGGAGAACTCTGCCTATGAGTGCATGATAAAAGCTTCATAAAGGAACATATGTATTGTAAATGTTTCAGGAGACCACAAAAAGTGTTGCAGAAAAGTTAAATAAAAAGAAAATTCTTCCAAGATAGATTGAGGTTGGATAAAAGTTGTACACGTGAACATCCTTTAAAAATGTTTAGTGGGTTAGTCTTGACATTTATATCCCAATGCAACCCAAAATGTCTCTTGATAATAGAATTCAATGTATGTTGCAAATAACTATCAATTTAATGACCTCAGCATGAACCATACTACACATCTCATATATGAGATTTTTTTTTCATTTTTTTAAATACTAAATTTATACTTTTTTAAAATTGAATTTTCTTTGGAAATTTACCTTAATAATCCAATAAAGAAGCTCTAATGAAGTTTGGATTTCACCAAATTTCAACAATATTTTCCATTTTACCAGCTAATAAGTTCCTCATAAACTTTTATTTATAAGTAGTGATGCATACCTATTACAATCATATTATTCAGTCCACTGAAGGCAGATTTCTTTAATTTGACAATATCATTTTCATGTGCACGCAGTTCCTGCAAACTTTTTGGCATGTTTTCTGGAAGTTCCTTCAAGTTGTTTTTGGAAAGATAAAGTCTCTCCAGTTTCTTGAGTGGAGAAAAAGCTCCAGGACTGATTTTGCTGATTTTGTTGTTAACAAGGATCAATGCCTGAATAGTAAAGTAGGACAGTTGTTAATGCCAGACAGGAAACATATTATCAGAAGCAAGATTATAAACATTCACCAGAATGCTTGTATGCTAATCTCCCAATAGCCTGTTTTGAATTTTATTTTTGAAGTACATGTTGGCAGTGCTACTTTTATGCAGTCAGTATTTATATGAGTGCAAAATGAAATGTGGTTTGGCTGAAATTTTAAAATGACTGCCAATAGAGTGGGAAAAATACTTGGATTAAGATTGTGGCAGAAAAGAAGGAACTTTAACTCTGCCTTGACACTGCTTCTATTACACTCAGTTCAATTTTCAAAAATTTCAATGAAAGGAGGATATAAAAATTTGCTGAGAAATCTTCTTTAGCTTTTTAAATGGAATGAGAACTCAGTTCAATTACAGCTCATTCAGTAAGAACCCTGAAAACTAAGGGCACCAGTCTTTTGAATCCTTCTGTATCCATTTTAAAAAAGGTAAAGGTTTTTCCCTGTCCAATTGTGTTTGATTCTAAGGAGTGGTGTTCATCTCCATTTCTTAACAGAGTGAGCCAGTGTTGTATGCAGATATTTCCATGGGCATGTAGCCAGCATGACTATACAATAAGTGACACATAATACTGCTACCTTCCCAACAAAATGGTCATATTTATCTATTTGCATTTGCATGCTTTCAAATTGCAAGATGGGCAGAAGCAGGGGCAAGTAATGGAAACATATCCTGTTATGTGGCACTTGGTCTCAAACCTGGGATGTCAACTTTCAAGCTGACAAGTTCAGTGTCTTTAACCCATGAGCCATTGGAACCCCCTTTCCATTTTAAAACACACCTAAAATTGAAGCAGGTTCTTTTCCAGATATCCAGTGGTGGTATCCTATTAGCCTAGAAGCTCAATGATATTGGATTGGTGCTATCTGTGGAAACTTGAGGCTGTGAAAGTGTGCATCATTATATTTTCAGATATATTTCAGATATTTGGTTGGTTGGGCCAGTGGGAATCAGCAAAGAGTCACTTGAACAAGGATGTCTGAGCAAAAGAAGAAGAAACATACTTCTATGTACAGAGTGGTGGTTTATTTCATTTCTTTCCCTTTCTACTGTGGGGAAAGAAAAACTGCTGAAAGTAGAATGCTCACTCTGCATAATATCTAATCTCTAGCCATTCTGTGAATGCTGGTATGCCAGGTAATAAATGAACTTTGGGCATCTTTCTCCTTCATCATCTCCTTTTAAAGAGTATTTATCCATCAATTTAATTAATAATTGAAGTAGTTCATAACAGCTTACAAAGTCAAGTCCCTGGTGACAATTTGAACCTTAGTTACTAATATCAAACCAAAGCTAGGGCATCTAAATCAGTCTCTCTCTGCACAATGAATGCTAACATGACTGAATTAGGTTTCAGATTGAGAACCAAATGTTCATAAAATATTTCAGACTAATTACAATTTTTGAATGATGAAACAAATTGTTTCTCTAGATTCCATTAAGGCTAGAATGAAAATTATAGTTTAAAAGTTATGTTTATAGAAATTTATAGCATTTATAGTTGAAATACAAATATATTATATGAGTATTCATTTGAGAGAAATTCAGGATTCAAGTCCTAATAGCAGAAATGAATCTAGTAGTGCACTTCTTCTTTTCCCTAGTTTAAACAGTTTAAACAACAGTTTAAACAATATTCTTCCACAATTAGGATATTTCCTTGGGTACAGCTTTTTACTACCTCTCAATCACTTGAAAAGTGCTTGAAGTTGAAATTTAATTAACTTCATTTTTGCTAGTTCGGAAACATTGAGAAGAACTAGAACATACCATGTCTGAATTGTTTTTCCCACTAAAAAACTAATAGGAATATTTAAAATTGGATCTCAAAGATTGTCTTATCCTCTGGACAATTACTGGAGCAACATAAATCAGCATGTTCTCTCAATACAAAAATGCACAATCAGATTATATAAATTGTGACTGCACAAACTTCCTTTTTTGAGGGGCAAATATGTAGATGGTAAAAGAATAAAAACAAACAAAAATTTACCACCTCCACAACAATATTATATTATGAAAGCACTTTTCCTACTTTTTATTTTGAAATGCCTCAACTAACGTAATACTGAAAGGATGACATAGAAACATTTTTGTTAACCAGATGTTTCACAATAGCTTGAACAATGTAGATTGCAGTGAGAATCTCTATAAGTATGAGGGGGGAAGTAATGGCATACTTGACTCAGGTGAAGATGCATTATCTGCATCTTCTCCTTGGTTGGATAGATGATAGTTGACTCTAACAACTGTATGAGATATGTAGATAAATATATATGTAGGTTTTGTAGATATAGATATATAGATATTATTTCTGTTCCTTTCTTTCAGAAAGGCTTCATTCCTCAAGATTTTGCTAGAGCTATTAAATTATGTTTGTTCATCTTATTTATTTTTCATGCAAGTTGCACTCATATTAAGTACAATCATGGAGTAACATTCTTTCTGATATTTAATATCATTGTACAGAATAATCCAATAGGTGCCAAAATTATTCTAAACCCATATCTATGCAGTTAAATAACTGTCCTCCTCATACTTTGCTTATTTCAAATTTCCTTGCATCTTTTCTGGTCTCCCTATCTACAAGTTAATTTGTTGCACAATTATCTTCCTTTAATCTTCATTCTTGTTTCAGTCCTGGGGAAATCTGCCCTTCATAGCTAGGCCTGAAAGACAGGTGTCCAAACATATAATGCTATTTCAGGTTTCAGCTAAGTCTGGCAGAAGATTCACATACCTCATCTGACTACTTTAGAATCTACGCTCCAAACAAGAATGAAACATCAAATCTATCCGTTGATTGCCCAATATGGTCCAAAGAAGACATATGTTTACATATTTATAGTTCAAACTCTCTTGAATGAATGGATGCTTGTCAAGTTGCTTGGAAGCCTTGGGAAGCAGTTGAGACTTGTTTACATATTGGCCCTCCTAAGCTTGAGAAACTACTGGTTTCTATATTATTCTTACAATAGAGCTGAATCCAGGAAAGTTTTGTTCATAAAGAAATCATTTTGTCCTATCACACTTCCAAAAATAACCTTTTACAGACTTTCTCTGGCATAAATAAATACTTTAAAGGACTTTAAACAGATACTTTAAATGAACCCTTGACTTTTACAGTTTTAAAAACAACAACCAAGGCAATATAGCAAACTTCCAATAAACTATTAACATCAAGTTCAACAAACTAGGGCCTGGAGGAAGATGTTTCACAGATTTCCTAATGTCCAAAAAGATCCAGACCATCTGGATTTCAGGGTGAGGTGGCTGGCCCATAGTGCAGGTGTTACAACAGAGAAGGGATATCTAGTTCGCACCACATGATAATGTTTGATAGAAGGAACTTGGACACCATTCACGTCAGATCTGGTGGCCTGGAAAGAAATCCTCAGGAACAGACATTTCACAAAGAGTCTGGCCCTTGCTGTGTAATGCTTTAACAGTGAAAATCAGAACCTTGGATTGCACCTTGGAGGTATACTGGGATCCAGTGCAGCTCCAGCAGCAATTAGTTAATTTGGTGCTCCTAAAATGATGCATACTACTATACTCAGGATCAGTTGAAGCTTCTGAATGTTCTTCAACAGCAGCCCTCATAGACTACATTGTAGAACTCTAATTGGAAAGTGACAAAGGCACGAATGACTATCATTGATGCACAAAATGGATTTGTGCAAAAGGCCCCATAGCTAGGGTTGCTACCTGCTATATGAGTCAGAAGCCCCCCAAATCTCCAAATCAAAATATAGGAATTATTGAAATGCTAGCAGAAGAGTTTAACATTTTACTAGATTCCAGATATGGAAAATACAATAATGGTCAAGGCAGTGAAAAATATCTGTTTCTTTTCCAGTTCAAATAAAAAACAGTGCTAAATTGCACTCAAATCACCAAACAATTGCAGTTATCTCACATGCTATAAAGATAATGTTCAAGATGTTCTATTCCAGATTTGCAAATATGTGGAATGAGAACTACCAGATGTATAATTTGAAATCAGAAGAGACAGGCCGACATTACTAACAATGTTTAGTCAAAAGATAAGAAACAGTAACAACTCCAGTTACCTTAGTATCTTTCTGATAGGTGGGACTGAACAAAACTTTAATAAGTATCTTGTTAAAGGTGAAAAGAGAGAATCCAAACATTGATGTGCAACAACAACAAAGATTATATTAACATGAAATTACCCCTGCATTGCAAATACACAGAGAAGAATAACAAGATTTTTTCTTCTTAGGCTTAGAATGATTTTGATAACTATATCCATAAAATAGAGAGATGCCATTTGGAAGAAAAACTATGGCAGATCTAGATAAAACAATAAAGTACAGAAATATTATACTGAGGATAAATGTACATATTGTTAAGACTATGATTTTTGAATTGTAATATATGGCTGTGAAACTGGATCATTCCAAAATCTGAAGGGAGAAAAATATGCCTTTAAACTGTGCTGTTAAAAAAAATGAGAATACCGTAGACTAGAAGAAGAACGAATAATTCCATACAAGATAAAATAAAGTCCGACTGTTCAACGGAAGCCTGAAAAATGAAATTAACACTTAAATATTTTAAATACGTAAGTCAAAAATCAGTTTGGAGAAGATCCTTTAGACATTTTTTTTTAAAAAAGACATAGCTAATTGTTATTAATAATAGTTCAAGCATGAGCTAAGAATTCTGACAATCATTGTGAAACATTCATAAACAGTATTAGAGTTTCTCCTTAGAGCTAGATTGATTCTCTCTTTGATTTGCTTCTTGTCCTGCCTTCAGGTGCTTTGGAGAATAGGTTAGCCCCATCTTCTTTGTGGCAGCCTCTTAGATACTGGAACACTACTATCATGTCACCTCTAGTCCTTCTTTTCATTAAAGTAGACCAGTGGTGGGATTCAAACTTTTTACTACCGGTCCAGTGAGTGTGGCTTGGTGGGCATGGCAGGGGAAGGATACAGTAAACTCTCCAATCAGAGGTAATATTTGCTGGTTTTCCAAACTACTCAAAATTTCCACTACCGATTTTCCAGAACTGGTCAGAACCTGCTGAATGCCACCTCTGAAGTAAATATATCCAATTCCTTCAGATGTTCTTCATATGTTTTAGCCTCCAATCCCCTAATCATCTTTGTTTCTCTTCTCTGTACTCTTTCTCACATCCTGACATCCTTGTTTTTATATCGTGGCAATCAAAACTGGATGAAATATTCCAACTGTGATCCTACCAGGTCATTATAAAGTAGTACTAACACCAGACGTGGCATTTAGCAGGTTCTGACCAGTTCTGGAGAATCGGTAGCAGAAATTTGATCTTTGATTCTATCCCTCTGTTAATTCAGCATAGGATTGCACCAGTTTTTATGACAGCTGCAGTACACTGCTGGCTCATATTTAAGTGATTGTCCATTAGGACTTCAAGATTTCACAGTTACACCTATTGAACCAGGTGTCATCTATTCTATGCCTGTGCATTTGATTTTTCTTGTCTAAACGTAGAATGTAGACTTTTTTCAGCATTGAATTTGATTTTGTTAAATGGAGCCAGTGTTCAAATCTGTCAAGATCCTTCTGTATCTTGCGCTTATCTTCTGGAGTATTGGTTATTCCTGCAAGCTTGGTGTCACCTGCAAATATGATAAGTACCCCTCATCTAAATTATTGATGAAGACATTGAAGAATACTGAGCCAAAGTTAGAGTCCTGGGTATATAACTGCTTACCGTGTTAATGCAGTCCCATTTAGGATTACATGTTGAGTATGGTTGATAAGGCAGTTAGGAATTCATTTGGTGGGGATGCTGTCTAAACCATATTTTTCTATCTTACTAAAAAGTAGGTACTTGATCAAATTTCTTACAGCATTTCTCTGGTTCACTAATTTTGTCACTTTGTCAAAGAATGCAATAAAATTCATCTGGCATGATCTGTTTTTGACAAACCCATAGTTATGACTTTGTTTCCTTCTAAGTAGAAAACAGATGGAAACAACTGAAAAATAAGAACAACCAATAATTCAACCCAAAATTCCATTATGGTCAATGACAGCAAGATTTAAAAATACAAAAATAATGACCCATCTACAGCAAAAGCTGTGTATGAGTTATATGAAACTTTGATGCTAAGACTTTAAAAAATTGAAGAAGAAAAATTAAGTAATGTACCAGAAACAGAAACATAAAATGTAAGATATAAATGCAATTTTAAAAAGTAACAAAAAGGTTACACAATATCATCCCTACATGATTAGGAGATCTTATGTCTTCTTACAGAATTTCCTGCAGCAGAGCATAGCAGAAAAATTGGTGATGAGAGAATTCTGATTTGCAAGCAGGAATCAAGCTTTCTCTCTCTCATGATAATTTTGCTTTTGTTAGGAGGTGATAAAGGCACGCCTACCCAAAACTTTATGTAGAAAGAACAGTGGAAGAATACAGGAGAGGGGTTTTCATATTCATTTGAACTACAAGGATATCATCATTCAGTAAGTTGGAAGTGACTGAATAAAAACATGTGAACAAAATCAACCAATCAGTAGCAGGATTTGTTTATTTAATACATTTACATAGTCAACCATCTTCTAGTCAACTCTGGGTGGCTCCAGAATGAATCTACTACTCTTGTCTCTCATCTTCATTCCTATACTTTTTGTGACAACAATAACCACAATGAGAATCAGATATATGCATTGCAAGGCTTATACAGAATGACCTATTTGCTTTCTCTTTTTAGTAAATTATAAATTTGGAAACTATTACATATATCTCATGCTATTATTTCTGCTTATCTATTTTTTCATTATACACTTGAATATTAAGAGAACAGCTTTGGATTATTTGGGGAACAATACTTTTTCATGGATAAGTTCCTTTATAATTCTAACCATTGTAGTACAGCTGCAAAACATTTTTTATTCACTAAATGAATCATCTTATTTGCAAGACTGGGAAAAAACAGATGGCTCCTCTCTTTATGCTTTGATTTTTAGCCATTTGAAATTCTTTCATCATTAGTTATACATAAGATATCTCTAAAAGTAGCACATGTTAAAGAAAGGAACATTAATGAAAATCAAAATGTTCTAAATAGCTCTGGGGAAAAAAGTGAGGAGGAAAAGTGTCCGCAAAAAGTAAAGAAATTGCTATTTTGAACAGTTTGTGTTGTAGTGCATTCTGTCCCTGATGTATATCATTTCCTGTTCATCATCAGTAAAAACAGGAGGTATGTTTTACAGATGGGTCTGTTGTGCATATCTAGATATGCATATGGTTTTAATTCTAGGTTCTAAGCAGTCATGGCCACATTTGGGAGAAGAAAAGGTCATGCACAATTTAACAGCACTGGAAGGAGTCTCCTCCACCCCATCATCCCCTCCTAAAACCATTTACCATTCATGTGAAGGTATAGGAATACTTTTCAGTCCAAGATAATTGCAAGAACAACCATTGGCAGAGTAAAATCTAATCTGTTTTAATACCAGTCCCTAAACATTACTGAGCTTGGATTGTCAAATAAAGGCTGCTAAGCAACTTCTTTTTGGAGGATATAAGAAAGAAGGGAAGGAAGGAAGGCTTTTCAATAGACATTGATACCAATATGTTAACTTGACAAGTAATTCTACTCTTTCAATTACAACAATCTCAATTAAAAGTGAATTGAATTGCATTTGCTTGTAGCAAATTTCACCTTCCATGTTGAAATGGATATGCTTTTTTAAAAAATGTTTATTTTCCTTGGTCACGTAATGACCATATCAATTAGAAGCAAGGCAGTGAATCTGGACCAGGTTTCAGAGAAATTATACATGGTTGACGTATCAGAAGCTGAGGTCCATCCATATGTTATGTGAATGAAAAATTAGGTTTGTACTAGGCTTGAGGTATACCATCAGACACTGTTGAACTGTTGCAATGCCCTGCTACATTGCTTCTTTAATACATTTTGTTTCTAGGATCTAGGATTAGAACTTAGAACTTCTCGTATAGAATATTCTATGTTAAACGTCATCAGAGGCAATCCAAAGAATTGTGAAGCTTCTTTTGAACTAGACGATATAATACTAAACAACATAATTTGAACCAATGGATTAATATCCCAAAGAAGGGAAAACCATAGATCAGCTCCAATGTAATATAAGAACAAATAATGTAAAAACAAACCTGTCAGAACAGGCCAAGTCCAGCATTCTGTTTTTTCACAGTAGCTAACCAAGTGGCCCTGGAAGATGGTGATGAACACATACCCCTTATCCACTGTTTCTTTGTAACTAATATTTGGAGCTACCGTAATATTAAGTCTTCAAGACTAATAGCTTAGAACCTAAATGAATCTAATTTTCTCTTAAACCATGTATGCATACTAATGGCTATTAAAATCTTCTTGATAATGAATTGCATAGATTAATTGTGAATAACTGTTTTCCTTTCTATTTCCTTTCAGTAAGATTTACTGGAAGAAGTCTGGTCTTAGTTTTGGAAGGGAGGGAAAGAAGAAGTTCTCTCTATTCTTTTTCAGGATTTCTTAAAGACATAGTAGACATAAATAGAAGTATTTGCCTCTTGAGCATTTATAATGTGTTATAATGATATCATAGAGTAAATATCTATGCAAAGCTGACCAATACAATGATATAAAATCATCTATTAACAGTACTTCTGTGATGCGTGCATAGGATTAAGGTGCATTGGCTTTACCCAGTCCATTATTACAGACAACACTTCCCCTTCTCTCCCTTCCCCTCCCCCCTTTCCCCAGGGATTTTATGAGAAAGAGAAATATTGTCATCAGTGTATTGATGGTGTGGCACTCCTAAGCTCCAGATAAACCTCAATTGATGGCTTTGGGTAGATGTTAAGTAATTTAGAAATTAAAAGAGCTATGCAAGAGCCAAAGTATACTTGCTATGGAAACAGAAAAAGCTCTTTTTTGGAGAATGGTCATCTTCTGGAAACATTAGCAGCCCTGAATTCCTAGATACACATTCCAAGAAATTCCTTAGATTTAAGAATTAACTTATTTTCAAATATCAAATATCAGTGTTTCCACTGGCAACTGTAAATCAATCTCTCTCTCTCTCTCCCTCCCTCCCTCCCCCCCCCCTCATACACTTGCTGTAATGGTCTAAAATGGTCCCCAGGAGATTGGCCTGGAGTATTTTCTTTCCTGCTTTTCTTTTTTCAGCTCCCATTTGATCACTACCTTTTGTTCTTTTCTGTTAACCTTGAAAGAAGGTTATGCTATATGCCATATTTAGATGGAAAATTGGGATGAAGGTATTTGTACATTATCCCTTTGTACATTATCCCTTTAACTCTAATACCATAGTGTGTTTCACTATAACTTACATGAAGATCCTTCAGATTTTTGAAATCTCCATCCTTTATTTCAGTTATTTTATTGTTCTGTAAGTCAAGTAGAGTAGTATCTGAGGGAAGATCTTTCGGAACTTCCTTCAAACCTATAAGGGGGCAGGGATGAAAGATTATTAAAGCAAAAGAATAAAGATACCTGAAAGAAGTTAATTACATTTTAGACTTTCAACTTAACCAAAACTACTGCAAACAAATATATACTAGAACTTATTATCTAAAAGTTATGAAAACAAATTCATATTCAATTTGTAATATAAATCATTGTGATCCTTTCTCTTTTTATGAAAGCACATACAGTTGAAATGCTATTCATATTGATATGAAAGGATTAAGAAGCCAATCCTAATCATAGTTCCCAATTTCATTAATATTCTCAGATATCCATCGCTTTTTCATTTTTCACTGTTGCAAACTAGTGGTTTATGCATGCATTTATGTAAAATAAATAAAAAAAGTTAGGCAAAAATTTAAGTTCCATGTTCTAATTATGGTCAGTTAGAACTAGACTATAATTCTGTGCAACAATCTGTGGCCAGACTTGGAAACTTTTTCAATGTCATATTCTTCAGGTTTCACCAGACAAATGTTTGAAAAAAGGTCTTGTTTGGGTTCAGTTACTTGTCAAGGATCTCAAGCGAGTAAATTATATATAATTAGTATGGGCAGATCAAGCAGTTGTTTAATTGGATATGTATCCTTCTACTAAAATAAACTATGAAATTATTTCTGTAATGATCACAATTTCAAAATACATTTCAAAAAGGACTAATATGCTCACATGACTGATCACAATGTAAATGCTCATTTTATTGGATTAATAAAAGCTAAACATATTTCTTGATTAAATATATGAATTTTATTATTTCTTTTTGAAACTGAGACGATATTCAGGTTGCATGTGTTTGTGTATGTTTATGTGAATATGTGCATACATATTTATGTGTTATGTGAAGAATGTATTTCTATTTAGCTGTCTAAACTTCAATACATCAGACAGATTGCTTAAAATATACAGCCATTTTCAAATACAGTTTATATGGAATTAAAATTATTTCATACAATCTCACTTTATCCATAGTCTAAATGACCTTTTGTATAGTCTTGTAGCATGTGTTCCTAGGCTCTATGTTATTATTGTAGGACCAAAAAAAATAGGACCAGACAACTATGGAATATAAAAATAGGATTTTTAGTAATGTTTTTGTAATACAAATTGTAAAAAGATAATTGAAGTGACTTAACTTGTTGATCATCAATTTAACTTTATTTTAGCAGATTTATATCTCAATTTTTTTTCCATCAAAAAGCCAGTAGTGGCATGAATGAATTTCCAGATGTCTCCCTTCTAGGCACTAAACACAGTTAAAGTGATTTATGTCAGAACTTAACTATATCAAGTACATCATCTATGTAGCAATTTATTTTGCAGTATTCCATATTTTCTTTTTTCCAGGATTCAAATTGCACAAAATATTTGAGTAAAGCTAACTTGTGATCAGTCATGTAATCAAGCTGAAACCTGTTATGATCTACTACATTATCTTTCAGCGGGCCCTTTGTTCTGGGTGCCTTATATGATGCAATATATTCTATCAAGGTACAAATTGCACTGATGAGCCAAAAAAGTGCTTAGAATATGAGATATGCTAATCCTTAATGGCATTTCTAAAATTCTGATGTGCCAATCATTGTTGCATTTGGTGATAATGAATTAAAAATGTAATGATTGTTGCTGTATTAAGAAAGTATGATGCTTTATACTTAAGATGTTTAATGTGGTTTATTATTTTTGCTTAATTATATAAAATATATCATTTTTGCAAATATTATCAAAATTAAATAGAATTAAATCAAAATTATAACACTTCTAGATTCTTGTCTCTAAATTTACTCATTCCTTTTATCCAGTACTTTTTCAGAGAAAGTAATTCACTGTTGGTTTCCTGTTCTTTAAACCACAGATTCCTTGCCTCTATTTCAAAGCCTAAATCCTATAAATTGTGAGGCTGTAAAAATGAGCTGTGAACTTTGTCTTGGTTTTAATACCTAATGAGCATTTGATTTTTAAGGATTAAGATGAGACACCTTGCCACCTATGTCATTTCTTAGCTGTCAGATTTCTTACAAACACAGGTTGAATAAATCTATATAATTTATCCTTTCTGGATTTTTATCAGCTTATAATACATGAAATAGATCCAACCTTAAGAAACCACGTAGCAATGATTGCTTTCTGTAGCATTCCTCCATTTATTATTCACACCTGACTCAGGCTTAGCCTAATGATCAATATATGTTGATTGTTTTTTTATAGAATAAATTCTAGCTGCCAATATATACAAAGTCTAATATAGTCATATTTCTAAAAGGGAACTTCTGAAAAATGAAGGAACTGGTAACATAGAAGTTGGAAGTATAATCATGAATATCAAATATTTCAGAACTGAAGGGGTATTTGAAAGATTATTTAAAATCCCAATAACAGAAACTTAGAAGATAAAGAAATTAATAACAAGTCCAAGGGACTCCCAACATGGTCAGTAGGCAGTGTGGTAAAGAAAGTATTAGAGAAAGGGATTTGTTTGCAAATGATAACAAAAATATACAAATACTTGCAAAAAATACAAAACTAGAAGAAAATAGCAATGGACACAAAACAGGATATTAAGAAGATATTAAAATTAAAAAAATCTTAAGTTTAAATAGTTTAAATATTTAAATACATCAGCTGGTGAAAATCAGATAGAAAGATAAAAGAAGTAAGTTTTCCAGACAGATTTTAAATATGAATATTTAGCTTTTTTCCCCCTGAAATACTGAAAACAGAGCACTAGATTCATTCCAGATGGTATCCATCTGATAGTTCTGAAAGAATTCAACTATGAAATTGTTTATCTTCTAATAAATATGTGTATCGTGTTACTACAGGCCTACATCAGAGAAGAATAGGAAGCCAACATGATGGAAAACAGAGAATAAAAATAAATTATACATTCTTGCCAAAGGAACCGTACAAATGGTTAGATTCCTCAAGAATCCATATTGGGAGTAATGCCTTTTAATGAACCAAAATGAGTGGTGAACTGCAAAATTGCTATTCTTCTGAGGGCCACCTAAATTCAAATAACCAATTAACTCTTACAAGTACTAATTCGGTCAAATTCATTAAAATAAATCACTCAGAACATAAGAATAGATATGTAAAGGTAAAGGTTTCCCCTGTCCAGTCATGTCTGACTTTAGGGCAAGTGCTCATTTCTGTTTCTTAGTAGAGGGAGCCAGTATTATCTGACAATACTTCCGTGGTCATGGGACCAGCATGACTATGCATTGAGATACACTGTTATATTCCCACTGAAGTGATATTTATTTGTCTACTTGCATTTGCATGCTTTTGAACTGCTAGGTGGGCAGGAGCTGAGGCAAGTAACAGGAACTCACACTATTGTGCAACACTCAAGTCTTGAACCCAGAGCATCAGTTTTCCAGCTACAAACTCAGCATCTTTAAACTGCTAAACCATTGTGCCCCTAGAATCAGTGAATCAATATGCCTTTGTCTGTTTGAATGGAATTATACCCATGGATTCAATAAAAATATGATATTTTGGATGCAACAAAGAATTGGGAAATGTTATGTGTACACCCCCTCTGTGTGTATGTGTGTGTGTGTGCGTGTCTGTGTTGCCTTAAGACCAGTTATGAAATTCAATCTCCACTCAAATTGTAATACAGTTAAATCAGTACTTTCACTGACAACCAAATTTGGCCAACATGCAATTTAAAAAATATGTCTATGCAATTAACATACAATGAAATAATATTTTACTAACTAATTGATTAGTTCAAGCACAATTTAAGCTTATACAAGAAGTGGTACTCAATATTTTGATGTTTGGCAATAATACCATTTTCTAGTCTTGTCCATTAGAAATGGAGAAATCTGCAGAGCAGCAATTAGCCTTGCTACAGCATAGCAACTTTAATTCACTTGGAGATTGAGGAACTTCTACTGCTGACTGCAAAGCTTTGCTGATGTGGGAAGAAAGGAAGGCAGATTTCCTATTTATTTAGCCCAGTAATTTGGAATAAAGCAATATATACTTAGGTATACGAGCAAGGCATACCATTAGTTAGAGTTATAAAATATGTTGATGAATTGGGATAAAATCTTTGAATCTTTGACAGGACATTTGAGCAGACAATCTGTGGAACTCTGTAATATCCTTTGGAATTACTTGTGGCAACACAACTACCTAGCAGGCAACCTAACAATTTCCTCTTTTACAGTAAGGACAGTATTTATCTTAAGAATTCTATAAATATATGTAAATGGAACACATCATTGAAATAAAACTATACTCAAAATTCCATAGCATCATTTGTAGTTATGTCAACCATTTCATTTTAAAAACATTAAAAAACATTTTAAGAAAAAGTCAACTATGAATACAAGATAGATATATCCTTTAGAGATTTGTGAAACCATCACAGGATTTTAAACTTAAATATGTTTCTCTTATTTTTTGCATGCTAAGCTTTTTGATAAGCAAAAGAAGCATCTTAACTGCCTCTACTCAGGTATTTTCAAAACTGAAGAGAATATAATTCAGGAAATAATGCAGTGTAGATGAATATAGATAACAATTAATATACACCCATTTTTTCAAATATTTATAAAGCAATCCTTTAAAAGGTTTTGGATGAATGGTCTGATTCAGGTATTATCAAAAACATTGTATATGCTTATACTATCAGTAAATCCAAAAATTATATCCAGAAATTTATAATATACTCAAAAAATCAGTATAGCCTACTGTTTAAATTTTTTATATAATTCTTATGATTCCAGTAGGAAATTTAAAAAAACTTGAAATTCATTTTAAGATATAGGGCCAAAAGTCTTCAGTTAACATTCTTATTTTTCTATATACTGTTTATCACTTAAGAACAATGCAACTCATAATGTGAACACAAATTTTAGAACACAAATACTAAAACAAAATTTTGTAATGTAGAAAAAAAACTTCAAAGAGTTTTCAGTTCAACAACTTACTTTGTTGTCACTGCCTTTATGTATGAAATATGGCAAGATTTCAGATTTATAGCATCAATATTTGACATTCAACTTGTTTTAGAAATGAATTATCAGGCGATGATGGCACTTATTTTCAAGCAAGTGAATGATATAAAGATAAATTTCAATTTTTTGGCATCCTAAATGGTTAAGAATGACTAATAAATACAAATATTTCTTAACTTTCTGACAATTACATGATTTCTGTATAGCTATATAGCTATATTTCTACTAAATAGCTAATGCTTCTGGAAAATGACCTCTTATACAACTTAAAGAAATATTAAAACATGATTAATGTGCTTACATATTAGAAACAGTTTGTAACTGGAATAAAGATCTGAAATGATGAGAAGACCTGAAAACAGAAAACAACTCAGGAGATAAAAAGCTATCTCCATTATACCTGCAACTTACTATAGTTGAAGGAAATTAAGAAAACTTTAAAGTATAATGGTATTATAGCCTTTAAATTCAATATTTTTCATTCATGTTCTGATTATTTATTATTGATACATTGCACTGAATTGTTTTTCTTCTGTCTCAGCCAGTCTTAAAAAATACATCTCCAACATGGGTAGAAAGAGGACAAAATAGATTATTAATGGTACATGAATAAATTGCAGTTAAACCAATGAATTATATGAAGTCCCCATTATCACATCTCCTTATTTAATTATATGATATCCCTTTTGTTCTTCATATGATAAGAAATAAAAGACAGGATAAAATGAATGGAAAGGAACTGGAAATTAAGGCCTTACTTTTGTACATGTTGATAAGATTATTCAACATAACATCACATATTTCAATTTATTTAGAGGAAATTCAATACATTGAACACAGTGTTATTTCAGAATAATTCAAACTCAGCCAAAACAAAATCAACCAAAACAAGCATTTCATTCAACTTACCTAAATCAGAACACTGAACAACCCGGAGGTGGCACTGACAACGAAATGGGCATGTTGGAATAAGAGGATATCTTTCAGGTTCAAGCGCTCCTGATCCTGCTTCATCTTCAAGCATAAAATCAAACAAGCCTCTTTGATAAAATGGTTTGGCCAAGCAAAGTGGCAGGAATAGAAGAAAAAGGATAGCCAGTTTCATGATTTAGTTCATCTATTCAACAGAGCAGGAATGGATCTAGAAGTCAAAGCAAAAGTGTACAAGATGGAAATATAGTTTGGGTATCTTTTGCACATTTATCATTTAAGAAACTTCTGGTGTCACAGTATTCTGGTTCCATTGTCCAGATGTCAAAAGTATCCAAAGGATCCAGTATTTTGTCAAACTGACAACAGATCATTGTGTTGTTAAAACCCAAACTGTACCTACTTCATACATGTGTGTGATGCCATAATGCATATACTAAGGGGGCAGGGCTTGTATTATAGCAGCATGATGCATCTTGTGTTATTTGACACTTCTGACCCCATGCAAACACCTCCAGTTATGGTATTTCTGGTCCATCTGCTCTTGCATGATATTGTTACATTATATAGCTTCCAGGTAGGGTTTGGATTTTAAAAATGTTCTTTATTGAATTATTTTAAAACATTTTTAGCATTGTGGGTTTTTTTCCTTTTAAATGAATAGAATGAAAGTAAAATGTGGGCATGTTTGTCTATCTATCCACATGTAAATATAATGAGAGGTTGTATTTTCATAATTTATACAAGAAACAGAGAACCATTGTAATCCAAAGTTACAAAAAGCAGCATAGAGACAATTGTATATATAACTGATTTTACTTACATTTAATTAATAACAAATGCCTTTACTAGAACAATAATGATGAATAAAAGTCATACAAACTTTCCATCTCTAGTTCTTAGTCAACATAGAAACTGAACTGAAATCTTTTCCCCCTACATTTTATATTTGGATGGTTATTCTGAAGTTCTGAAACTTATGCCTGGGGATCAAGTGGGTGAGATTGATTGACTGATTTTGACAATCAACAAAGTTATCAGGTAGTAACATCCTGTGAAAGGAAGTTTTAATTCTTAAAATGAACTTTATGCACCATTTTAAGGATTATTAAGGATTTTCAGTTATCATAGTAGTGCAAATGAACTTTAAGCTGATAAAATGGTACGGTACTTAAATTAGTAATTAGGCAACTGATATTTCATTGAAGATTCAGGTCTTACAGGGTGAATGATGCAAGAAGAAATGGGAGGTGCTGAAAATATTTCTATAAACAGTATAGACTTTCAAATTTCTATGTTCTATTATATCACATGACCTAAAATGGACACCTAAAATCAAAAACATCATCAAAAAAACACAACAAAGAATGTTCTTTCTGTGCCAACTCAGAAAGCTCAAACTGCCCAAGCAGCTGCTGATACAGTTCTATAGAGGAATTATTGAGTCTATCATCTGCACCTCTATAACTGTCTGGTTTAGTTCTGCAACCCAACAGGATAGATACAGACTTCAGAGGATAATTAGGACTGCATAAAAAACAATTACTACCAACCTGCCTTCAATCGAGGGCCTGTATACTGCATGAGTCAAAAAGAGGGCTGTGAAAATATTTATAGACTCCTCACATCCCGGACATATACTGTTTCAACTCCTTCCCTCAAAACAACGCTATAGAGCACTGCATACCAGAACAACTAGACACAAGGACAATTTTTTCCCGAAAGCCATCATCCTACTAAACAAATAATTCCCTCAACACTGTTCAACTATTTACAAAGTCTGCACTACTATTACTATTCATCTTCTTATCACTCCTTATCACCCATCCCCTCCCACTTGTGACTGTATGACTGTAACTTTGTCACTTGTATTGTATGATTTATATTGACTGTTTCCTAGTATGATTTGATTGCTTATTGTACCCTATGACTATCATTAAGTGTTGTA
Organism: Bungarus multicinctus; assembly: GCA_023653725.1. Lineage (NCBI taxonomy): Eukaryota > Metazoa > Chordata > Lepidosauria > Squamata > Elapidae > Bungarus > Bungarus multicinctus. The sequence goes on from CM042848.1 coordinate 45,443,065, forward strand.
CCTTATGATTCTTGACTCTTGATGAATGTATCTTTTCTTTTATGTATATTGAGAGTATTTGCACTAAGACAAATTCCTTGTGTCCAATCATACTTGGCCAATAAAGAACAAATAATTCTAAAGAATTCTATTTGATATATAAGGCTCTCTTTGTATACTTAAATTGTATACAAGAGCAAAAGCAAACAAAAGCCAAATCACAAAAAAGATTGATATTATTGCTATTGATATTATTAAAAAGTGAAGCCACATTTCATTGCTCAATAAACAAATGAAATGAACACAAATGTGCACTGTTCTTAATACATTTTTAGAATAAAATATTTTGTCTTTTGTTGTTTCATTGGATCTAATTTAGATGGTATCACTGTGGCATGAATTCTGCCCTTTTATTGATCATAATTAGAGTCAATAAATATTTATTAGTATAAGTCTCATGAGACAAATGGTTGACAATTGACAATTATTTTCCACATGAACACTGACATTGTGAAAAGGAAAAATGTTCTTTACTTGAACATTACTTGCTCTTTATATATATTTGTGCCATGAGACCTTGCTATTTGCCAAAAAGATATGAAAACTATATCTTATACCAAAAAACATCATGTCATTTTATTGAAATAGTAATTTACTAGGTGATCTATTTAATTGTAGGAGAATTAGAGCGGAAGTAACAAAATTATAGAATTATATTTTCAGTGAAATCCTTGTACTGAGTAGGGAGGTAGAAATTATTCAAGACTTAGAGAAATTTTTGCTTCTCTCTGAAGTCTTCCATAAAAGGTTGCAGAGAATGAAGCACAGAATGGAAAAAAGAAGGAAAAAAACTCCTTTCTCCTTTGTGAAACATTGGATTATCCTCATGATTCCTTCCTACCTTTTGTTCCCATAATCATCTTATGTGAGAAAAGCAGGAGAGGAAAATGCCCCAAAATAACCTCTTAAATTGCATTATGGGATATAAACTTCCATCCAGATCTCCCAGTTCAGTCCTAGTACTCTAGAGCTAACTACCTAAACCCAAAGCTATGTAGATAGTTTAGATTGGAGTGTCCAGACATTTTAGCCGATTTCCTTATTTTGAATTAGGATATAGTGAATAAATATATTTTTCTATTTCAAAAGAATATCAGGGGAACACATGCTCTGGAGCATTAAAATTAAAATGTATACTAAAATTGCTATTTTGGCATATAGACTAATTCATTCATTCTCTAATAGTAATGAAATATCATGACACTATAAAACAAAGGGATGCTTTGGATTAGATAGTGTATACTTTAAAGGATTGTTTTCAATTAAAGGTTAACTAATTTTAATTATTGGTTTGGAGGTATACATTGTATATGATTATTACATTTAAATCACAACCAATTCTTATACATTACTAAAATGTTGTCTTTAAAAGCATTTTAATAATCTAGTAATTAAACAAGGCCATTCTGCCCTTAACAATGGGCTTATACTGCTTTATTCTTTTGTAACTGTAGAATCTTTCATCCATTTCTCCATAACTGCATAATGGGAGTGAGTCCCATGAGCCTAATGGAATATTATTCTGCATAAATTTGAACAGGAAATTCAGAATAAACATGTATGGTTATGAAGAAACATATAAAGCCTCTGAATTCCTCAAGCAACAAAAACTACAAACTAATTATGAGAAACATATTTTGAAACAATACATTACATTACACTGAGCACAGAGGTTGTGCTGCATACTGCATTTTGTTGTGGTATTTCTATCCAGGGTTTTAGATGAATCAGCTATAGCCACAATCCTTGGAATAAATATTTAACTTAACTGACTGGTGGAAGACAATACTTTATCTTGCTTTTAGACAAGAGGAAACTACAGTTCTGTTTTACTTCAGAATTATCCTTTTATGATCATCCTTTGATAAAGCTGTAAAAGAATTTCAAACTTACCCCAAACTTACTAGGTATTTCTAACTGGTGAGTTAAATATGGTATTCTTCAGGATGCAGTCAGAGTCTTAGAGAACCATTTGAATATCAATTTTCAGATGGAGTGAGTATCTGCTTTTACAGTTCTTTGCGTTTACCACTGTACAGCTCCGTTTGTCTTTAGTACTTTTCAGCTGAAAATTTTCCTGTCTAAAATATGTAATCACTACATACGAAATATTCAACTTTAGAATGTTTTGAAGGATCTTTGATTCTATGAAGACTGGATTCCCTCTTTTATTTAAAATAATCATTGGGAAGAAAAACATTCCAGTTTTTCAAGTGCAAATATGAAATCTCACAGTTCTTTCATCTTATAATATCACCCACTCCAAACTCCACAATGCAAGAAAATCCATAGCTGCAAAATGCCTTAAGAAGCATTCTAAAAATAACAGCATCAAAGATCTCCCTAAAATGTAAAATATAATCAAGGAATATCAAATGTTCTCAATAATATTCTCAAATATTACAGATACATTTCCCACCACAACATTTCCCCCACAACTAAGAACTTTTCTTACACTCTCAGAAAGATTTTGCTTTTTAAAGTGAAAATACATTCAGAACGATCATTAATGAAAGCCATACCTTTTCATCCAGGGATTTGCAACAGGCACTCTTGGAGCTGAGATGCGATTAACCGAAAAGAGCTAAGCAGAAGATCCTGCAGGTGTGGAAAAGAGGAGGGGTAGTTGAGTGAGGCTAGACTGTCACTTGGTAAGAACCCCTCCTGCTTCTTCTATTCCATAGCACAGTTAAAAAGCAACGTTTTCCTCAATGAAAAGACAGGCTGCTGACACCAACAGTACATCATATGGTAATGATATGTCTCCTGAATTGTAGCCAGAAACTTTATCAGTCCCCATTTTTTCCCTTTTCCTTTATTTCTTTTTCATGTGTTCAACTTCCTAAATACTTTTACAGATTAGCAAGAATAATGGATGTCTTTTTTTCCTTTAGCATTTCCAACTATGAACTTAATTTGAGGATTTTCTAGCCTTGGGGCATTTTTTTCTCCAGCTTTGAGTTATATATCAGAAGAAAAAACTTATTCAGAAAGGTTTTTTTTTTAATATGATACTGAAAGAAGTGGAAAATGAGTTAAATTTGACATGATTTAGAATTACGTTGGAGAGTAAATGCTAGATTTTCTTGCAAGTATCTTTTCTATAATTACAATAAAGTAATTTAATAGATGTTTATAAACTGTTTGGGACTGCAACCCTATATCCCTTACTTCTACTGAATATATTTCTAGAATGATACTTCTCACAAATGATCACAAATGTGTCATATTGCCAATTTTAAATAACATAACTTGTTTTAAATAACACCATAAGTGCACAATAGATATTTGCATGAAACAAATTCTAACATAGGCCCAGCAATATAAAATCACATTTTTATTTCTTTATTTTAATTTGAAATGATATATATTACACCTTTTGATGATATATTGTAATGTGACTCTCTGAACTGCAGAACCTGTACTTTGCATGTCCCAGTGAGGATAACTATAATAATTGGTCTTTAAAGTTACCCATAATTCCTGTTTTAGGGGGGTGGAAAGAGCCCAGTGTTGTTTGCTTCATAGCACATAGGACCAGGACTGAGAGCCAACTATAAAATAAGTACATGGGACTTTTCTGGATACCTTCTTTTACCTTTTTGTATAAAATGAGTGGATTTGTGGCTCTGTTTAGACTTGCACCATTCTCCATCCCTTCAGGCTGCATCCAGGTGTGAATGCTATTAGCTTAAGAGAGGAAGAGAGGAGGAGAGGAAGAGGGAGAGGTGTGTTATTAGACCTGGAGGTTTGGAAGTAATAGTTCCTTTATTTGAACATGGTTAAAAAGAAACCAAAAACTCTTTAGGTTAAGAGATTCGTTCAAATTTTACTTATATTGGTTCTGTCAGAGAAAACTGTTTTTTTATATTTTTATGTGGCTCTGTTTCCATTGCCCCATCCTTCCAAAGCATTTTAAGACAGTCATACAATTGTCACCTTGAAATACTAACATGCAGATATCAATCAATGTTCCTTCCAACTATATAACAATAACAAAATAACGGAGTTGGAAATTATTCCATTTCAGACAATGGTTGTCCAATCTCTTCTTAAAAACCTCTAGTGTTGGAGTATTCAAAACTTCGGGAAACAAATCATTCCAGTGATCAATTGTTCTAACTATCAGAAAATTTCTCCTTAGGTTGGTTTTCTCTTTAATTAATGTCCATCCATTGCTTCTTGTCATGCCTTCAAGTGTTTTGAAGAATACTTGGTGGCAGTCCCTTAGATACTGGAACATTACTATCATGTTCCCTCTATTCCTTCTTTTCATTAAACTTGACATACTCAGTTCCAATAAGAAGTCAAATATAATCCATCAGGGCCTTGAATTGGCTTCTGATATAACAAGAATCCATATTTCCACCCCATGTAGAAAAGGGAAACATTTGGTACATGCTACAATTATGATTATACATGCAATATGTCATCTAGGGGATGGGGTGGCATTAAATAGCACATAAACATAGGAATTGGGAACGAGGGTGAGATAATCAATGAAGAGAGAGGAGAAGGAAATTAACCGAGGCAAGTTTTAAGGTTTTCATAGGAACTGTTGACATGTCTAGCATATGATTGGGTTTATTGACAAGACTGCCTGTGAATCTAATAGAGGATTCCAAATACAGATTGTTGGAGAAAATCCCAACCCCTCTGAAATACCACTATCACAAATGTCAAAAAGGAAATGATGCTATTTGAGATTTGCCACCAATAAGTTTCAAATATCCATGGAAAATGAAGAAGAAACAGTACAATGGTGCTGATAACAGACACAAATGTGTTTATGAAGGTGCCCCTAATGTTTCAGGATCATATGAATATAATATTTATTATCCTTTTACTGATTTTGAGGTATTATAGAAGCTGTAAGGAATTTGGTCCATGTGGAGATAGAGATATTTCCATGATCTGACCTTGGAAAAAAAGACACTTATATCTAATTATCTGATCTTCTTAGTATTAAAAGCAGGATCAAGTATGTGCCCACCCATGTGTGCTGGGACCACAATCACATATGATAAACCCATCATCACTGTGCATGCCACTAATTCATAAGTTGCACTGGAACCTTCCCCCAGGGATAGATGTTGAAGTCACCCAAATGAAAAAAACTGGAAACTTCAACAGCATATCCAAAGTGGCTTCCAGGGGATATGATATTTCTCTACTCAGCTGTTACAATTAGTGCAGCTTTTTAAGTTTGCCATGATTATGGATGCAGTTCATTTTCCGGCCTTGGGGTTATAATGACCCAAGGACCTAAAACCTGGGTGGACAAATTTCCAACAGGGTTCCCTTGTTGCTCTGTTGCCAGTATTCAGATATACAGACCAGGTTGGCATATTTATGACCTTTATGATCTTATTAAGAGCAACTGCATTCTCTTCACTGATGATGTAAAGCTATTCAACACCACAGACAATACTGCTACTCTTCAAAAAAACCTTAACTATGTATCAGAATGGTCAGACAAATGGCAACTTCGAATCTCAACAAATAAATGCTCTGTCCTACATATTGGCAAAAAATATATCAGAAAATAAAATTCAGGCTGAATAGTCAAGACCCTGTTGATGATCCAAACTCTGTCAAGGATCTTGGAGTGCTCATCTCTAATGATCTAAGTGTTAGAGCCCACTGTAACTACATAGCCAAAAAGGCGTTAAGAGTTGTTAACCTAATCTTACATAGCTTTTTTCTCTGGTAATATTACACTACTAACTAGAGCATACAAAACATTTGCTAGATCAATACTTGAATACAGCTCATCAGTCTGTAACCCACATTATGTATCTTATATTAACACAGTTGAGAAAGTCCAGAAATATTTCACAAGAAGAGTTCTCCACTCCACTACTCTTTACAGAATACCGTATGCCACCAGACTTGAAATTCTACATTAGAAAACCTAGAACTACGCTGCCTTCGGACCAATCTAAGTATAGTATATAAAATCATACATTGCAATGTCCTACCTGTCAATGAATACTTCAGCTTCAACCATAACAACACAAGAGCAAACAATAGATACAAACTCAAGGTTAATCGCACCAAACTTGATTGCAGGAAATACGACTTCAGCATCAGAGTGGTCAATGTCTGGAATACTCTACCTGACTTTGTGATTTCGTCCCCAAACACCAAGAACTTTAATCTTAGACTGTCTATTATTGACCTCACCCCTTTCTTAAGAGGTCTATAGGGGGTGTGCATAAGTGCACCAACGTGCCTACCGTCCCTGTCCTATTATTTCTTTTATATTTTATTTTTGTTATATGTATCCATGTATTCATAACTATGTTTTTACTTATACCTATTATCTTGTAAGCAATTTACAAAAATAAAGAAATAAAATAAAAATAAATTTATCCATCACTTTTTTTATATAGATTAGTACTATTCTATATACAGCTTCATTAACCAGCAAAAGCTGGACACCAAGCTATTCCAAAATTCAATCACCAGGTCCAAGGCTACATAAAAATGAAATAATAAATAAAATTGTGCTATATTTATTTTAAGGCTAATTGACTCCCACCTATCATTTCCCAATTCTGCTATCTTTACTAGGTAAAAAAATGGATTCTAAATAAAGGAAATAAAATATTTTCCCCAGTAGTCTTTTCAAAACCATTTGAAGTATGCTTTGCAAGTAATCACTAATATCACAGTAAACTATGTACAAAATGTTTCCACTAAGTATACTGGAGACAGCAGATTGGCTTTATATTGATGAAAATATTTCTTGGACCTCAAAAGGAAGGTTCAGTCTGTCTGGAAACATTTTATTCCTTCTTCTGTGAAATCGTATCTGAAAAATTCTTACTCAAAAATGAAAACACAACATGAACATGTTTATAATTAAAATAGAGAGGATAGTTAAATTGAACCTACTTGCAATTCAGGTCTATGTTTTAGTTCAGTAATGTCTTATATTTCATCAAGGAAAAATACAGACAGAATACAATTCTACAATAAAGCTATGCATAGCATTGATTAGTATAACTCCAGGGAATAATCTTGATTGGCCTTATATTTCACAAGATACTTTTATGCATTTTGCCTTTACAAATGAAACAAAAACTTCTAACTTCTGTTTTATTCAGTCCTACTAATGAACAAAGGATTTTCCCCATGTTATAATAAAGACCCGACATATGAAAAGGGCTGCATCATATAGAGTAAAATTATTTGAGTTTTAGATTAATAATATTGAATCCTGGCAAGATGAAATTATTGTTTGATCATCACAATTCTATATCACATGAAATATTATATCTTGTAAGTGTGACACTGTTTCTGAAAAAGCAGATTGTGATTTAGAAGTGTTCTGGACTCACAAATTCTGCTTGATAGTCAGGTAAAGGCACTGACTAGTCATTCATTATAGCCATTCCCTAGAGTAAAAATATTTGGCTACTGCAACTCATATGGTTAGTTTACTGCAATGTATTTTAATGGGGTAGACGTGGTGACTTAGTGGCTTAAAAGATGTCAGAGAAGTTTATAGTCTGGCAGTTTGAGTTCTACCAATATGAGACAGAATGAGCTCCTGTCACATGCCTCAGTTCCTGCCAATCTAGCAGTTTGAAAACATGTAAAGGAAAGTAGATAAATAGGTACCACTTTGGTGGGAAGGTAACAGAATTCCATATTTCGCCATATGCTTTGTGTTGCAGCATGATATCACGCTGGCCACATGACTGCAGAAATATCTTTGGACAGCACAGGTTGAATGGAAGGTTAAGGAAGCAGATGACCACGACCCTCTAAAGTTGGCTATGACTAGCAGAGTAAAATCCATAGGAACTCCTTTACCTACTTTCCATGGGGCTGTCTTTGAAGATTATATATTTGGTTCAAAAGTCTGATTATTGGTTGCTATGTTCACATTACACATATTGGGTGACCTTGCACTAGTTATTAATAGGTTTATGAGTATAGTTCATAAATTTGATTTATAAAGCTATATATATCTTGGCCTCAAGATACTTGCAGTACTACTGATTCCAACCTTTGTTGACTAAGGAAGTCCTCCTGGGAGAAGGTGATGGTAGTGTTGTATTTTCATGTGGTGTGGGAGGCTGAAGCTAAGAAACATTGTTTTCCATCATTATTTGGAATAAACTCCATCTTTATTGGTCTTCTATGTATGAATTCTTCATGCCCAAGTGCATTGTTTTTATTTACTACATCTAATCAAGTGGGCTTCCTATTGCCAGGACAGGACTGCAGAGTATACTGAATGTTTAGCCACCGCTTGGTCTGGCACATTTCAGATATGTTAGAACCATAATTCTCAAAAATTGCATCCAGAGTAGCTTGGAATAACTACTGCTGCATATTTGAATATGCTACAACCATGTGAAATGATCTGGAAATAATTTTATAAAGAAATGAGAAAAACACAAACAACATTTTCTGAACAATTCTTCACATTTCTTTTCTATGGATCATTGATAATTTTTTTTAAAAAAAAACAAATAATATTTTATTGTGTTGCACATCATGCATAGTTTGAAGGAACTAGCAAGGAAATAATCAAAGGTAGAAAAAGCTAGATAAACATCAACTGTCTTGAACAAATAAGATCAATATTGAGTTCTGGCCATCAATTTCCCGTAAATTTTCCCACTAACTACCCAAAAGCCTCATTATATCATAACAAATGAAAAATTGCCTCATATTTTCAAGCTGTAATTGTACCAATATTTGAAGTAACAGAATGGATGTAGCCTTCCAATACTTGTCCAAGAAGACCAGAAGCAATGGATGGAAACTAATCAAGGAGAGAAGCAACCTAGAACCAAGGAGAAGTTTCCTGAGAGACAAAATAATCAGTGAAACAACTTGCTTTCAGAAGCTGTGAATGCTCCAGCACTGGAAGCTTTTAAGAAGAGATTGGACAATCATTCATCTGAAATGGTATAGAGCTTTCTGCCAAGCAGGGAGTTGGACTAAAAGAATGCCAAGGTTCCAATACGGTTATTCTATACCTATAAAAGGTTTACAGAAATTATTCCTAACCTAGAATATTTCTCTAGAGAAATGTAATCCCAGCATTTATAAAGGGCTGTTACTATACTACAGCAGTCAAAACTATGTAAGTTTTAAATTACATTTGACCTGTATACATACAGTGTAGGAGAAGCTCATTTATTTTACTGATATTTCTTCATAGATTTTTGATCATATTCTGTACTGAAGATAAGAGCACTGGCAGTGAACTTAATAATAAAGCAAAACAGAACAAACATTCACAGAAATTCACAATTGGATAACTTTTGAGTTGAATTTTTCCACATTTGGAATACTGTAGCTAGCCGAGGGGGAATTCTGGGAGTTGAAGTCCACTCACCTTCAAGCTGCCGTGGTTGAGAAAACCTTGAACACTCTATCTAGATCTCTTATTCTTTACATCAGGGCTGTCAAACTCACAGCCCATGGGCTGGATGCATCACACGCTGGCCACACCCATGCCCAGTTTAGCGAAGGGGGAAAAGTCATGATATGTCATGTGATGCTGCTGTGATAATGCAAGTTTGACACCCCTGCCTTACATTGAGTAGATGTTTGTTATTGTGCTAGCTGGCAGGGGAATTTTGGGAGTTGAACTCGACCCATCTTCAAGCAGCTGAGGTTGAGAAATATTGGAATGCTGTATCTTGATATCTCATTCCTTATGTTGAATAGATGTGTATTGGCTATTATAAGGCTAGAGTACTAAATCAATAAACAAAACAAAAGCACCAAAAGCAAGCTTGAAATTCCCAAATAATCTAATCATTAATAAATAGATGTCTTCTTGTTAATTATTTTTTTATCTACTGTACATATTAATGACTGTTAACTAAAGATACTTGATTTGGATGATCAGCTTAACTATATTAAAAAATAAATCTTCGGTCATCATCAAATCTGACTATTTTGGTAGTCTATATTATTTGTAGATAACATGGAAATTATTCCACAGCATTATTTATTGTATCTAAATAAATTTACTTTTTAATATTCCCCCTCCCCATAATTCTTTACAATAGTATAAATGAATAAATGACCCTCACAGAAAATTCTGGAGTGTAAATCAAAGTGATAATTATACTGATTAATATCAAAACTTATTAATTAAAATATAGTCAAACATTTTGTTCTTCATAATTTATTGTAAATAAATTGCACAAATTGGATGAGAGAATTGCATAATTTATTTCTAATTCATTTTTGCTTTTTTTCATTTCATTTCATTTCATTTCATTAATTCATTTGTTTTTTTTCTGAGAAAGAGTAAATCCAAAACAAATTATTTACAAAGTTATGGTTGGCTGTTCCTTTGCTTTGCTTGTAGCTTTTTTGACTTAGTACTGATATATTTCCTGTTGAACTTGCTTATTGCAATTATTTCATAATCTCATATTGTAGTAGGTTTACTGTATCATTAATTCTGTTAATATGGATGTTTCACTATGAAGGATAATAAAACTCTAATGAAAAAAGCCTCATTTAGTAAACTAGTCAAGTAATCATCAAAATGAATGTTAGCATTTTCATTTTTAATGAAACAGTGGGATTCTCATGAAATTTATTGGTAGGTTTTTTTTCATAGACTGGAAAAAAAACAGAAATGTGGTATGGTGCTCATAGCCATGCAAATTATCACTCTAAAACTGCTTATTTTGTATAGAGGTCCTGGGCTGTTCAGAGATTCGTGAAATGCATATTCTGACTTGTGTCTGGAAATTATCCAGTGCTTGAGCTATTATCACATAACATGTGCCATTTTAATTTAACAATTCATTGGTAACTAGACTGTTATCAAAAGCATAAATCTCCAAATTATTCAGATTATAGCTAATCAAGAAAATATTTTAGTTCTTATCCAAGAACTGCACAAGATTTTGTATAAAAATTCACCAAAATCCAATGTAATGCTGCTAACTATAGACCATTCTTTAAAGTGTTTAAAGAATATGTCTATTCTTTCCCTTACACTTTTATAGTGTATCCTTAGATGAAGAAAAACAGAGGTTTTGACTGGAAACCATTTCAGTCACAGTCATTAAGTAAAATAGACCCATATTATGAAAAGTAAATGATTAAATTTACTGGAGCTTATCAAGTTTTCCTGCTGATAAAGGAATGATCTTCATTATTTCTCTTACTCTTATGCATCATTTCCTTAACTCTTTATATAATTTTATCAAGGTTGATTCAGCCTTCCATCCTTCTGAAGTGGATAAAATGAGGACCCAAATTGTTGGGGGCAATATGCTGACTCTGTAAACTGCATAGACAGAGGTGTAAAGCACTGTAAAGCAGTATATAAGTATAGGTCCTATGATTATTGCTATTTGCTAAAACAAAGCTATTATGATATTATGGCTGCTGACAGTCTTGTTCCTTGGGCTGCTTTAATAAGTGTGAACACTGGCATGTTATTTTTTTTTTCATTTTTCATTTCAAATTATTCATATATATGTACAATATAGGAATAGGAAATTCATTGCTGAAATTAAACAAGATATTTTAGTTAATAAACATTACTAGTGTATAATCATGAGCAGATATTTATTTTCAGTGCATTAGAGCACTTCTGTGATTATGTTAGTATTTTCATTATTATTATTTTCCTTGATCACAGCATGATGGAAATCTAATTTCATCCAGCCAGAATAAAAGCAATACTATATTTTAATGTAAGGTACAGAACCTTACATTCCCAGATTATACAACCATTATATCAAAAATACCTATTTGCATTTTTTTTTCTATCAAGTTTGGGTTTCTAGCTTATCCAAACTTTTGTCCCAAAGATTTCATTTATTATATTTCTTGGTTAGGGTTATTTCCTACCTTTCCTCCAGTAGTTTAATGGGATATTCTGGGCATTCCTTCTTCCAAAGCTTGCTCATCTCTCTCTTGAAATACAGAGTTTATGTGGGAAAGACAAGCGTACAGTCGACATGCAGTACAGTTCAGTTGGTGATGTTCTCAACAGGAATTGCTCCAAAAGAGGAGCAGGAATTTCAGAACAATTTATGCACTAGATCGTTCATGAAAATATTAAACCAAGAATTCAGGAAGCACCAAATATGCATGGAACATGAAGAAATGCAAACAATCTAACTCTTTGCAACTGAAAAGTGCAAAGAATTGGAGTATTACTCTTTGAAGAACATCTCAAGCATCATTGATGTGTTAAGGAAAAAAACTCAGAGCCAGGCTAGATGTATCATTTAACTGAATGAATTCATTAGGTATATTTTTGCTATTTCTTTTGTGAATTGAGCAGGAGCAGCAAGAATAGTCTTGCATTCTCAAGGAAAACGAAGATATCCAGCAAAATTTTGCCCTCTTGAGATACAATCCTCAGGATAATTACTGCTGGAAATGAAAACTTTAAAAGTGGATCTAAGAAATCAAGAGAAGAAATATACTGGTCATTAACTGTAAGAATTAAGTATCATATCCTGGCCATAGGAATCATGATGCTAAGTTAACAGATAACAGATAATTAAAGTTGGAAGGGACCTTATAGGTCATCTAGTCCAACCCCACACCCAAGCAGGAGACCCTACACCATTTCTGACAAATGGCAGTCCAATCTCTTCTTGAAGGTCTCAAGTGATGGTGCTCGCACAACTTCCAAGGACAAGCTGTTCAATTAGTTGATTGTTCTCACCATCAGAAAGTTTCTTCTTATTTCCAGGTTAAATCTCTTCTTTTCAGTTTCCATCCATTATTCTTGTCTGGCCAACAGCACTTTAGAAAATAGATTGACCCCTTCCTCTCTGTGACAGCCCCTCTAATATTGGAAGACTGCTATCATGTCTCTCCTGGTCCTTCTCTTCACTAGGTGTGTGTGTGTGTGTTTGTGCGTGTGTGTGTGTATATATATAAAAGAGAGCATGAGCAGGCAAACCCCAAAACTTATCTTCTATTATTAAGCCCAGTTCCTGTAACCGTTCTTCATATGCCTTAATCTCCAGTCCCCTAATCATCCTAGTTGCTCTTCTCTGTACTTTTTCTAGAGTCTTTTTTATATTGTGGTGACCAAAACTGGATACAGTACTCTAGACGTGGTCTTACTAAGACTTTATAGAGTGGCATTAGTATCTCACTTGATCTCGATTGAATCTCTCTGTTAATGCAACTTAGGATTGCATTAGCTTTTTTGGCTGCTGTTGTACACTGCTGGCTCATATTTATCTGATTGTCCACTAAGACTCCAAGATCCCTCTCATAGTTACTGCTATTAAGCCTGCTTTCACCCAGTCTATATGTGTACTTTTGGTTTTTCTTGCCTAAGTGTAGGACTTTACTTTTCTCTACACTGAATTTCATTTTGTTAGATATGGCCCAGTGTTCTAGTCTGTCAAGATCCATCTGGATCTTGAGCCTATCTTCTTGGTTGTTAGCTATTCCTGCCAGCTTAGTATCATCTGCAAATTTGGTAAGTTCCCCTTCTATTCCCTCATCTAAGTCATTAATGAGATATTGAAGAATACTGGGCCTAAGACAGAACCTTGTGGCACCCCAGTTGATGGTGGCAGCAGTTAGAGTATATATTTTCTTGATCATCACTTTTTTAATGTAATGAATACACTATTTCTAATTGATCATAATAATAACAGCCATTGTAATCCTATGAATATGTGCTTCTGTGAAAGATGCTAATGGAAGAACTAGGAACATCTCTTGGGGAAAACTATGGAACATTGCATAGGAATGCAACATGTGGAAATAATTAGTTCCTTAAGTGACAGATGAGTGGAATTGAGATGAGAACCAGCAGAAAAAGTAATTAGATTATCTGTACCCAAATATGACTGAGAATAACTGATGAGTATTTACTTAGAAAAAAAGACTGCTTGTTTTCTATACGAAACTTAAGAATCAGTTAATTTGTGTATATTCATATGGAAACAGGATGATTTGTTTGTTTATTTATGATGAAACACAAGGACAATAAGAATTTTTGAATGGACATCATTATTTCACTACTACAAAGAATGCTGTTAGGAAAAATTGATCTCGAAGTAAAGGAAAATAGAACAACATTGGAGTGAAAGTGAAGGACAAACAGGAGATATGGAAAAGGATGCTTAGTGGAATGATGAAATGAAAGGGATTGTAAGCAATTGGGGCTATGAACACATCTTTCCCTATGATTATAAACTGGAACTACTCAACTCAGATAGCACAATAAAAATAGGGGCAGAGTGTCCCAGACTTCTAACCCTTCTACATGATCCAGACACTATGGGAAATGGTACTGAATACTGTGAGTCTGATAAGACAAGAAGGGCATACTCATTATTCAGGTTGCAGCAAAGATCACTGACAAGGAACAACTAGTTCCATTTTCATCTCAAGACTGATGTCTGTTCTTTTTCTAGGATATTAATAATTTGAGGTCACTTCCTTCTGTTTTACTTCCCAGGTACTCGCACATGGAGCATATGCTTTTTGACTTTTCTCCTGGTGAGGTGAAACTCACTCGTGATCAACTTTACCTATTTCTAGAGTGTACAAACAAACCTCTCTTCTATTACACTAATAAAGGCCACATTACTAATCAAGTCAGGTCAAATGTCTAGTTTCAGGAAGGTTCACATTCAAAAAGCATTTCAATCAAGAATGGCAAGGATCCATCCAATAGGTGCAGAGTTATCCATTGAGGCTTCTATTCAGTTTTAGAGTTTCAATAAGCTCAAAAACTATGCAAGATCTTACTTTGTTCACTTCAGTGAACATTCCATGTAGAGTACAACCAAAGTATATATACAATTCAACTTAGCAAGAAAACTGCATATCCTACAGGCATTTTACTCCATTAATTTGTCCTGAAAGAGTACAGAGAAAATAATGATTGCTATAAAAAGCAAAGTACAAAATTATATTTTACAATCTAATGTATACAGAAGAAAAAAGTAGCAAATAATGTGCAAAAAGGGATCAAAGAAGGATTACAATTGAAAAAGGCAAAGAAAATGCAAAACAATTTTGATGAAATATTTTTTGAAATTAGGAAGCAGTCTCCAACATCTGTTGTGGACATAAATGTACATGTATAACAATGCTGTGTTATTGTCTGAGAATCTGATGATTTGCCATAAATGTTATATTGTATGATAAAGAGAGGAGAATAATTTCAAAATCAATGTATCCAAGAGCAAAATAAGCTTATTTACCATAGAAATGGAGAGAATAATTGTAAGTTGGATACAAATGGTGAAAAACTAAAAGTTTCAGATTGGGTGGAATGCAGGACTTTATTCAATATACAACTTTGGATATAAAATGAAGCACAGATTCAAAAATATGGCTTGTTTCCTTTTAGTTCTATGTAACACCATTGTCAGACATGATTATTTAAAACTTACTTTAGCTATTTTTCCCCTTCCATTTAATTATGTTCATTTCATAGAAACTGCCATAGAAACCGCCATAGAAACTAAACAATTATATTGGCAGTTTTTTTCAGAAGTGTTTTGTCATTGCCTTCTTCCTAGAGCTGAAAGAAAGTGACTGGTTCAAGAAAACCCAGTTGGCTTCATGCCAAAGATGAGTCTAAGACTCACAGTCCCTCCTGTTTCTAACCTGATGTCTTAACCATTACACCAAACTGGCTCTCATTAGCAAACAGTCTCTTGATCTTCTGCAGAAGATGAAAAAGACCAATTTCAAAATTGAGGAAAAGGTTAAATATCTGGGAGTTACATTCACTAATATGAACTGTATCAGTGGTGGGATTCAAATTTTTTTACTACCAGTTCTGTGGGCATGGTTTGGTGAGTGTGGCAGGGGAAGGGTACTGTAAAATCTCCAGTCAGAGGTGATATTTGCTGGTTCTCCGAACTACTCAAAATTTCTGCTACCGGTTCTCCAGAACTGGTCAGAACCTGCTGAATACCACCTCTGAACTGTATGTTGTTTCAGGATAATTATGTTAAGACATAGAATGATATTTAAAAGGACTTGTCGAAGTAGAATAAATTGTAATTATCATTAGTAGGCAGTATCTCAGTGATTAACATGAACTTTCCCCTCCAGAAAAATTTAACAGCTGGTAAGTTATCCAAGATGTATAATAATATTTCAAATATATATTGGAAATGTAATAAATCCAAAGGCACTGATTATTGCCTTTGGTGGACATGTAAGAATGGTAAGAGTTATTGGGATCAGATATGTATCTTAATCCAGAAATTTCTTAAACTAAGTGTACAGATGAAACCAGAGTATTTTCTTCTAGGTGTGATGATAAGCTGATGGGGGAAAAATCCATAGGACTTTGTATTTACCTATAACAGCCATGAGACTTTTGCATGCACAAAGATGGAGAGATCCCCAGATTCCCATAATGGAATAGATGGTGAAACTAACTACTTTGATTAAAGAAAAACTTTAGTTTTGTTTCTGTGTAGAAACCACTTTTGGACTTTTGCTTGAGACTGAAAAAAATCTGTATTAATTCTTGGATTTGATGATTAGAATTGTTTATGATTTCTATGTATTACAAAATTCAGATCAAAAAGTTAATATATTTATATTTGTATTGAAGAAAATCAAAAGTTATTATCTTTTCCCCCTCTTCTCCCTTGCACTTTACCCATTTTATCTTTTTTTCCTGTTTTTATATTTTATATTTTATTCTTTGTAGAAATTTAGAAATTTTAGAAACTAGAACTTTAAAAAAAGCTGGGCAATTCCACCATTTAAACATATTTAAAAACTGTTCAACTATTTAGTACAGAGGTCCTATGTAGGCCTACGTGCTAGAAAATGTAGCCATATGAGTACTTATAGGTTTATAGTCTCAGTTCTGTGACAATTAAAATTATATCCTGATATATTACTCTACTGAATTTGCATTTTCTTCATTTTTTAATGTCTTCTGGAACATTTCAAATAGAACATACCGTGTGTGAAACTGTAAAATCCACAAATGGAAAATACATGTTGTTTTGGGGGGGTTTTGGTCTTTGTTTTGAAAAGAAAAATTAGAAAAGGTTCGATCTCTAAGAACACCTGATTTGGAAAGGGTGTGCTAATTTTAAGTTGCATTTTTAATTGGTGTTTCTTGTATATATTAAAAATAATCTGATAATAACATGAATATATCTTTTATTTCAGTAACTTCACAAACAAAATATATTGATCCAATACACAAACACACACACAATTATTTTCCCCTCTCCCACTTGCGACTTTCCACATATACATATATTATGTAATTCAATGGACTAAGAATCATCATGATTCATCAATTTTCTCTGAAGATTTAATAATATAGAAATCTAAATTTTAATTACAAATTTAATTTAATTGAATATAAGGAAGAATTTGACATTTTATTATTAACTATTTCCAGTTGATCCTGTCTCTATTTACTTTGCCCCTAAGTTTTGAAGCTCTGAGTATTTTACATTTCTTTATTATTGCCTTGATCATGTTTGTCTTTTTCTGGCTCCTGAGTCACATGTGGGTCCAATTCATAGTATTAGTTATTTAGATATCCAGGAAATGTCTTCCCAGCAGACATATGGCCCACCTCAGACTACTTTCAAGGGAAGGAATGTAAAGGGTACTAACTATCTATAGGAGATGTGGGCTGGGCACCCTCTCAGTGATTGTTCTTCTCTTTTAAATCAACTTATTTTCCCCAGGAAGAAACACCCATAGCTTTGGGTTTGAGGAAGAATTTACACATGTTTTATTTTATCTGGAATAGTACTGACAGTTCTGTTATGACTAATTACTTTGCAGCCATTATAAATTGTTGGTTGGCTTTAACTGCTATCTTTTATTAAATTGGAAATGAACAGTCTACCAATTGTATTAAAAAAATAAATAATAAATCTTTTTCAGCTCTGCATAATTTTTTGTAATAATTTCTGACCAGAATTGTACACAATGTTGTAAATATAGTTTCACTATGGATTTGTATAGATTTCATATGACAGGATACAGGCAGTGTTGTTTTCAAATGTTTTTCTAATCATTCCCAATCTGTTTGCCACATATATATCAATAATTTCATCTAGTTATTTATTATAATCCCTAATAATCACCAATTGAAACATCAGTATATATTTGTTTGGGTATTTTTGACTTGTGTAGTTTTTTTTTTTTTTACTTCTTTGCCTTGAGTTTTATTTTTATTTTTTTTTATTCTAATGCCTTAAGTCAGGTACTGATTGATGAAAGGATTTCATCTCTGAAAAAGTCAGAGTAATGGAAAAAACATACAATCAAGATTGCTCCAATAATATAAAGGAGAAAGTATATTGTAGGTAGTCTTCAGGGAAAGAAAAAATATATGAGTGAATGGAAGAAATATGTTTTTCATTGCATACACACTGTTTGAAAAAGAAATATTAAACCTGAGACAAATACTGACCTAGCTGGCTGGCGACACAAATGTTTTCAGAATATCATAAATGTGCATCAGAGACTCTGCATGGAGAGAATTAAACATATTAGATGAATTTTACTGAGTTTATTTTGATTGCATGCAAACAGAATGATTGATGGTTACTAAACAAGCAATCCGTTTTTGCTGACAATTGCAGCATTTGTTAAACTTTTGGCACTCCTAGCTAGTACTTTCTGCAATTCAACTACTGTTTTGAGTATTATTAGAAACAATTACTTTGCAAAGTACAGTATTTTGTAGGATACAATACAACATACACAGGGGTAGTATAGATTTACAAAGAAATCTAAAACATAACGTTCCACTGATAATGTCCAGAATGTGACAGTCCATTAATCTAGAGCTGTAACCCTAGTCTATAGGTGGAGTAATATTTTATGAATGGCTTAATTCAGCATTGCATGTATGACAATGTTCTCAGTGTGGTTTGCTCTTTCTTTCTTGCAAAAATCATTGTCTTATTTCCATATTGAGACATCTGTGGAATAAATATAGATCTGTGCCTTGCTAACAAACCATTGAATTAAACATCTGTGGAACATAACACAGCATAACATGTATTTATTTATTTACTTATTTATTGAAAATAAATGTTTTAAAACCAACTTTTAGAAACAAATTGGGCAACTTACAACTAACAAACCATTATATATAACCAACTAAACAAAAAGCCAGAAAAACTTGGTGCCATAACCACACTTCTCTTCTGCAACCCACATTTTCAGTTCATTCATCCAGTGACTGTGGAAAGAGCCAAGTTTTAAATTCTTTTTAGAAAGATAAAAGGATAGAGGCCTGTTGGATCTCAGAGTTGAGAGTGTTCCATTGTGCAGGGGCTGCAATGGAAAAGGCTTACAAAGACCGACAAGATAGCTATATTTGAAAAAAGGAATCTGGAGAGTGCCTATCTTATCCTTTCTGGCAGGATGGGCAGATACCCTCAGAAAGAAGTTGTCCTGCATATAACCTCATCCTGTGCTACTGTAGGACTTTAAAGATGACAACTAGCATCTTGAATTGCAACCATTAGAAAACTGTGAGACAATGCAACCTTGCAACAGCTTTGTAATATGGGTAAACCTAGGGGAACCAACATTTTATGACAAATTACAAAATCTCATAAAACATTTCCTGTGGTGATACGTTATACAGTTCAACATGGGTTATTTTCAAGGTAGACATATATCTGAATATTTCCCTGAATTTTTAAGAATGATTAGAAGCTCTATCATTGTCAAAGGCATTGAGAAATCTGGTAAGAAAGTATTTCTGAAGCAATGATCCAGTGGGAAGCAGATTGAGTTAATTAAAGCTGCCATCTTGCTGGTGATTAGGTGCCAGAACCTAGCAAAAGAAAGAGTAAACCTGTATCATTTATTGCTGTCTCTCACATTAGCTTCCCTCATATTTCCATCAATGAATGATGCTTTAGAAAGTTTCACTCCTAATACTGATACTTAGAAGAGATCCCTACCCCTTTTTTGCTTTCTTCAGAGGTCAACATTGCTACCATCTTCCACTTGCCTGGGTTATTTATGGGTACATAAAGAATGCCATGAATATCCTTGCTCAAAACAAATATTATGAAGTGTGTTTTTAAGGATATATTGTATCGGACACCTTACCAAGGGATAATTCCAAGATATATTTAGGTTAGGTAGATTTTTTTCAGATACTAGCCTCCTTTAGAATTGACCAATCCCAGTCTCCAACTGCAATATATTTTTAATTATCATTAAGTGTTGGTCAAGGTTTCATTTTTTTTTCCAATTCAATTGTTTTCAATTCTGAGAGACTGCCTGGACAGTCCCTACAATTTTGTTCACAAGTTTTTCAAGAAGTGGTTTCTTACTCACTTCTTCCTAGGGCTGAAAGTGAGTTACCCATGATGACCCTGAGAATTGAACTCACCGTCTCCTGGTTTCTAGCCCAGTGCCTTACTGGTAACACCAGCCGGCTGTCTTCATGAGTATACTGTACCTTGGAGAAACTGTTTGATGTAGAAGGTATAGAAAATATTGAGGATCCTATGTTTATACAATGAATAAAAATAATTCACAAGAAATAAGAGGAATTCACAAAAAAATAGAATTTGATTCAATGAGTTCTGCCACAAATAAATAACACTTAAAATTCGGTATTGGGGTCTCCATCTCAGCCAACTCATGGCTTAGTTGAACTTCCTAGTTACTGTATCACTTGAAGGGACAGCAACCACTTATCCATAGTAGAAATAGATCGAAACAATCTTGGTGTGTATTTTTCTGGTTAAAGTACATTGTATCACCTTGAGTTTTCCAGTCCCTTTGGGCTAATATGCTTTAATTTTCTTCAGGCTAACTTATATTTCATTGGCTACTTGAAGAAAGCAAGCCGTTTACTGATACACTTGTCATGAATTTTAATGTTACTATACTTTCCTTTATCGCAATACTAAAATAACATGATGGTAATTGTATGAAATTATCACAGCATAGAGAAAATACCTGAAAATATTTTCTTTGTTTTTTTAAATTACATGCAATTTTTAATCAGTGTAAGATTTTGTTATTTTTCCAGTACTTCAGGAATTCAACTTCAGCTCTTAGATAATTATCTGCTGAATAGGAGCTCAGATCAGAAATAATTGGAAAGACACAGATTGATTGGGAAAGATTTCTTTAAGAAATATGAAAAGGCAAATGTATGGTTTTAATCCATGAGAGACAGCATGTTTTGATAGTTGTAGGTAAAATCAATAGATGGGAAGCTCCAGAAATTCACTAATCTATTTTTGCATTGATTCATTTTCATCCCATTTGCACCTTGAACTATTTAAAAATGGAACTGGATGTGCTTACACCAGATATTTTAGAGAGATTATGGAAAGGTTGGCTGTTGGATTGGAAAGCAAGGCACCTTAGTTGCAGAAAATAGTTCTTCCTATTTCTGGTTATATCAAGGTGAGTGGAAATGCTCCTTGAAGCATTTTATGTCTATGGAGATTCTCAATCATCCAGGTCATGGTTGTCTCAAATGAGCATTTTCCAAAAGGTATCTGGACTTTCTTAGTTTTTCCTTTGAAATGTTTTGCTTCTCATTCAAGAAGCTTCTTCAGTTCTCAGTTCAGTTCAGTTATTTGTTCCTTGGGCAATTTTGCTTTTAATGTCTGTGTAATTTGGCAGTAACTTCAAAAGATGCTTGGTAGACTAAAGACAGACTATTGTTGTACTCTACCTAGAGAATATCTTGGCTGTACATCTCTGTTTTACATTTTGTCAGGGGTCGTATTCTATCTCCGAGGATCATCTGTGAGTGAACTGGTTCGCTCCAATGATCAGCTGCTGAGCCTGACTGCCTGCCCTGGCTGTATATTGACCTCTATTTCCTAGTTTTGAAGCTCTGCTGTGGATTGCCACATGTCAGCTGTTGAACACACAGGGAGATTGCAGGATTTCAGGAGGTCAGTATCAAACCCTCTATGCACACACAAAGCATACATTTGGCACGCACACACAAAGTGCACCCACCTATCCATGCCCACAGAAACAGTGGTAAAAATAGTTGAATCCCACCACTGCATTCTATGATATCTTTATTTATTATTATTTATTTATTGAATTTATATCGCCGCCTATTCACCCATGGCAACTTACAGAATGTAAAACCATATTTTTAAAAAACAATAAAAACTAACAAAAAGAATGAAATAAATTAATAAAGTACAATATAACAAATTTGGAAAAAAAATGAATAAAAAAATCACCCCCCAACTCCCACCCCTCACCCCGCAACAGCAGATCACATGAGCCATTTGATGGGCTCCATCCCGCTCTGGGTTCCCCAGGCCCACTGGCAGAACCTGGTCTTCATTGCCTTCTAGTAAAGTATTAGAGAGGGGGCCATTCTAATCTCTGAGGGAATGATGTTCCAGAGAGAGGGAGCCGTCACACAGAAGGCCCTTCTTCTGGATCCCACCAGGTGTATCTCCCTCAGGGATAATGCCCACAGCATTCCCTGCTTCCCCGCTCTAATGGATCAGATAGATGTGACCAGCAAGAGATGTTCCCTCAGATAACCTGGTCCCAAGCCATGAAGGGCTTTAAAGGTAACAACCAGTACCTTGAATTGCACCCAGAAGCAAATTGGCAACTAATTCAGCTCCTGCAGGAGAGGTAAAGTATGTGCACACCGGGGTTTGCACTAAACCATGCAGGCTGCTGCATTTTGCACCAACATTCCGGATGTTCTTAAGGGCAATCCCAGGTAGAGCGCATCACAATAATCAAGACGGGAAGTGACTAGGGCATGAGTGACTGTGTGTAAGGGCTGCAGTCCAGGAAAGGGCATAACTGGTGGACAACCCGCAGTTTCACAAAGCCCTCCTGGCCACAACCACCACCTGCTCTTTGAGCAGGAGTCGTGTGTCCAGGAAATCCCCTAGATTATGCACAGGGTCTGTTTGGGATAGTGCCACCCTATCCAAGACCAAAGATAGCAATTCTCCCTGAGCCAACAAACCCCAAAGCCAGAGCCACTCAGTCTTGCAAGGGTTTAGTTTCAACCGTTGCTTCCCATCCAGCCCCTAACAGCCTCCGGGTACTGTGAGGGGAGAATACAGCAACACTTAACTCACCACGGGCTGAGACCTACAGCTGAGTATCATCAGCATATTGGTGATACCTCAGTCCATGGTGATGGATGATCTCACCCAGCGGCTTCATATAAATGTTCAACAGGAGTGGAGAGAGTATCTTCTAGGTATATTTGTTTATGGCAATCTGAATAAAATGCTCTTAGATATGTAACAGCAACAGCTGTTTTCTACATTGATGAACTTTATGTAACCTATTTCATAACATTCTGTAGAGCTTATTTTCATTTGCAGTAGATGGGAAAATTACGAGCAAAACACAAGAATGTGTAATACAAGCATTTAAGAACAGCCCAGTTCTTTTGTATAGCTGAATTTGTAATAGGACCTCAACCAGATGTTTTCCAATACTCAAAGGCAACTGTAGGAAGATAGAAAAAGAAGAGGCAAAGAAGGGTCTGTAGTTAAGAGATTTGCTGTTCTGCAAGAGACTTTTTAAAAATAATTTATCAACAGTACTGTGAAGTACAAGATTACCACAGCAACTGACAGGTCTGGTGAAGTCATTTCCCTTCAAACAGTCACTCCACTAGGTGTGTCTAATATTATCTGAGCATCTCTAGAGCTAGTCTAATTATCATCTGGCAGTTTTGCAGCCCTATTCACAGTAGAAAATGTGATTTGATTTTTTTTAAAATAGGGAAGATCTATAGAAACCTCTCTTAATTATGATTGGCTGTAAGCTATTCTTTGTTTTTTAGTTTTGGACCCATAAGGGAAAAATATAATAGATAAATCTGAGCAACAGATGCTTAGTTCAGTGACTGTGAGACTTTTGAAATCCAGAGGTTGACAATGTGAACATATGCCATTTTTGGATGAAGTCTGTAGGGTACAGAATAGAATAGAATAGAATAGAATAGAATAGAATAGTTTATTGGCCAAGTGTGATTGGACACAAAAGGAATTTGTCTTGGTGTAAATACTCTCAGTATACGTAAAAGAAAAGATACATTTGTTAAGAATCAAGAATCATAACGTACAACACTTAATGATAGTCATAGGATACAAAAAACTATTATTTAATGAATAATTGAAGTTGTGTGAGGGTTGTATGAATTTTGTGATATTTTGGTATTCTTACTTAAAATCTTGTAAAATGTTGTGAAAATGATAAAAAAATGTGAACTTGAGTGTCTTTCTAATATTTTGACTAGTAATGCCTGTACCAGAGATCTCCCTTGCAAACTACCTATATCGACCAGAGGTTGACAATACTTAAATTTTCATCATACATTCAGTTACAAATTAGTCCTTAGATGGGCAGACATACAAACTTATTTGCAAACAAAAAGAAATTGATAGAAATTTTAAAGCTCCAGAATTAATTATTTCCAACTGCATTTTACAAAATGAACTCTAATATTGTGCACACTACATTTAATATAACGTTTATACTTTAGCATCCATAGTACAATTTCATTCTTAAAAGCCTTTGAGACTGGTTTTTCTTCCCTTGGCTGTTTTCCATGCTTGGAAAACATAACCTCAGCTTTTGTTTAGTTAAGGGCCATAGCCAATATGCATTTGGCAAGGAGGCAAGAACCAGCTGTATGGACTGTTTTTAATTATGTTCTTTTTCCATAAAGCTATGAAGCCAAATTTATCTTTTCTCCTATTTCACAAACACATTCTGATTCAGCAAGAAATGAATGAATCTCAACACTTTTATCAGTCTATCTTAAAAGAAGGAAAGGAGAAGAAGAATCAGCAAGATGAACCATGACTCAGAATTGGTTTTGCTAGTAATAGGTCAAAAGGGAAGTATGCCAGTTAGCAGGATTGCTTTAACTGGAGAAAAATCTTTATATTCACTGAAGGAAGCTTTTTAAAATAATAAATAGGTACCTTCTGAAGGGCTTTAACACTTGCTTAATTACATTGATTTTTTAAAGCAATACTTATTAGCACCCTTCCTTCCTCTTTAAATCTATACATTAGATTTAAATTAAATCTATATTAGAATATCAGTTACAAATTTAAGATATAGATAATTAAGGGGAAAAACATTCTATTGCAATGAAACAAATTTAACAAACATTCTATTCAATGAAACAAATTTTTGAGAAGTCAAATGTTTCATCAGGTTACATTTAAAACTCTGTATCATGCATTTGCAGAAAAAAAATGTAAAAATTAAATACTGAGGACAGTATGTCAGTTTAATTCAAGGGTTTGAAAATGACAATCTTTAGTATATAATTTCATCTGTGTTTATGTCCTGCTCCAGGATCTCACATGATAATTTTTAAATTAAGTTTTATGTACAAAATAAGACTTTTCTGCTTACCTAGAGATTTCAACAATAAATTTACTGAACTGTAATATCTACCACAATGTTTTGTACTACTTCCACAATTTTCTGTGTTTTCTTCTATAATCGACCTTGTTTTGATTATGTTTATATTTTAAATTAATTGTGTTTAGATTTTTGACACATGTATAAAGCTAAAATATTATGTGCAACCTTATGATTGCAGCCATTCTAAGAGTGGTCTGACTGCCTATATTCTTGACAACATATAGCAGAGGTCCCCAACCCCAGTCTGTCGACCAGTACCAGTATATGGCCCATTAGGAAACAGATCATGCAAGCAACAATCAAGCATGCCAAGCTCCATTTGCTCATGTGCCAGATTAGGTTGTGGGGATGTGAAACTATCTGTTCCTGCTGCCACCACCACTGCTGCCACTGCCAGTCCACAGAGCCAGAAAGGTTGGGCACTATGACATATATAAGACTCCAGATACTCTGCTCTGCCCAGTATTTTCCACTTTCACTCTAAACAAAGAAAGTCCAGTTGCCTTTTGTAAAAAGCACTTTGGGGACCATCTTCCATTTACCAACTATAATTCTGTCTTTGCAGCTTCAGAATTTCTTTTTTGCAACTGCAGCAAATGTGATTTAAGTGGACCCAAGTTGTGGATCTTGTATTTACCAATGGAAATTGCCATGTACAAAATTGAGTCCATATAGCTTCAATAGTACTTGCTTTACATTAATAAAATGTATGGAACTCGGATTTATTATAATAAATTTATTATAATACAACTAGTAAATCCTAAAATGATAGATAATTATCAGTTTTGAAGATTAAATTATATGAATATTATGCTTTTTATTTTAATAGGAACTTTCATTTGACAACATGCGAGTAGTGGATGTCCTTTCATCTGATCTCATAAAATAGTCCTTATCTTATGCCGCAAGGTTATAACCTTATCTAATTCACTGTAAAACTAAAGCTGTAAACCTATGTCAATTTTTGATATTAATATCAATTAAATATCATGATATTTGAATATAATGTGTAGAGAGTTTGTTATAATGAAGAACCAAAAATTATTAACAAATGTAATCTGAAATCATTTCTGTGTCCTAAGCCAACAAAATATTTGACTGAGGCTCAAACACGGTTAAGCTCTGACAGTTAAATAACCATGCATTTTTAAATCATTAAGAGGGTTATTGGCAGAAAAATGTAGACTGATCTATCAAGACAGCTATCTGACAGAAACATGCTTTAAATTTCCTGTTAACAAAGTGCTAGAAACTGTGAAATATCAAGACTCTGATGACTTACAACGAAAAAGATATGAGTACATGGTTTCTAATCCACTTATTTTTACATGCAACTTTTGCAACCTAAATCACTATTCTGCACCATATTCCAATGCAATATGAGATTATATACAACCAACGTATAGACTACATATGAGATGGAAAATAAAAATTATAACTTTAAAATCATGATTTTTGAAATAGACGTAAAGTGAATTCATTTTGGTTTTTAGATATTAAATATCAAATTTATTAATTTATGTATTTATTTATCACATTTCTATACAGCCCATATCACCTAAGTGATTCTGAGCAGCTTACAGTAAAAATATAAAAAGTGGTCTAGAAGCATAAATAAAAACAGAGATAAAACGAAGAACAATATTAAGAACGTTTAAGAACAATATTAAAATTAAAATATTACAGATTTTAAAAGGTGGAAGGAGAGCCCTTCTGTCACCAACCATCTCTCTGGGTCACATATCATTTTCCAACACACACACACACACACATGCCAATTGACTCTTTTAAGATTATTTTGGAAGTTCTGTGGAAGTAAGATGTTCCAAAGGGCAGGGGCATGTCAGAAAAAACTGTCTTGGATCACACTGGTCAAATTATTTAATTGATGGTATCCATTGAACATTCTTCTAATATTAATTCTATTACTACTACAACCATTACTACCAATATTGCTAATTATTCTAATAATAATAGCACTTAGACTTGTACACAGCTTTAGAGTGCTTTTCAACATTCTCTAAGTGGTTTAGAAAGTCAGCACATTGCCCCCAACAATCTGAAACCTCATTTTACCAACCTCGGAAGGATAGAAAGCTGAGTCAACTCTAAATCAGTCATGATCGAACTGCTGGAAGTCAGCAGAATTAGCCTGCAATGCTGCATTCTAACCACTGCGTCACCACAGTTTTTGTATTATAATAATACATCTCATTGTGGAGGAACAGGAGGTGAGGAGCATTCTGAGGGCTGTAGACCCTAGAAAGGCTGCTGGTCCTGATAGTATCTCTGGCCAAGTGCTTAAAGACTGCTGATCAGTTGGCTGGAGTCTTTACCAGGATCTTCAATCGGTCTTTATCCCAGTCCACTATTCCATCTTGTTCCACCATTGTTCCGCTGCCAAATAAGTTCCCTATCAATAACCTCAATGAATACAGACCAGTCCTATCATCATGAAGTGCTTTGAGAAATTGGTCTGCCAGCATATCATTTCTGGTCTTCCGCATACATTTGATAAACACCAGTTTGCATATAAAAAAAATAGATCTACAGAGGACACTATAGCCATTACTCTTCACAGTGTTCTGACTCATCTAAAACAATAGGAGGGCTATGTGAGGATGCTTTTTGTGGATTTTATTCTGTGTTTAACACAATTCTTCCGAATGGACTAGTGGCTAAACTTCTGGACCTTGGGCTTTCTAATTCAATCTGCCTTTGGATTATGGGTTTCCTGTCTGGCCGCTCACAGAGAGTCAGATTAGGTAATCATACCTCTTCAGCCCTTAGTCTTAACACTGGTACACCACAGGGTTGCGTGTTGAGTCCCTTACTATATACTCTTTATGTGCATGACTGCATTCCCATTCACGCTAGTAATACTCTGCTAAATTTGCAAATGATACAACAGTGGTGGGTCTTATCTCCAAGGGGGATGAGTCTGCCTACTGAGATGAGGTAGACCAGTTGCTTTCATGGTGTGGAGACAATAACTCAGTCCTCAACACCAGTAAGATCAAGGAGCTTGGGTTATAGAAGGAACAGATCAGACATCCAGCCCTTGCTTATCAATGGAGACCAAATGGAGCAAGTGGCCAGTTTTAAGTTTCTGGGTGTTACACTAAAAGAGGACCTGACCTGGAGTGCCCACATTGCAGCCCTGGTCAAAAGAACCCAGCAGAGATTATACTACCTGAGGCTTCTCAGAAAACAACAACTGAATGAGAAACTGCTGGTGACCTTCTACCGCTGCACCATAGAGAGCATTTTAACATACTGCACCTCTGTATGGTTTACCAATTGCACAGTGGCAGATAGGAAAGCACTCCAGAGGGTTAATGTCATTGCCCAGAAGATCACTGGTTGCCCTCTCCCCTCTTTGGAAGAGCTTTATAGCTCCCGCTGCCTTAAGGAAGTTCAAAAAATTCTCAGTGATCCATCTCATCCTGGGAACCCTTTTTTTGAACTATTATCATCTGGCAGATGGTACAAGATAATAAAAACAAGGACAAATAGGCTGAAAAACAGCTTCTATCCCAGGGCAGTAGCTCTTTTGAATTCTGCTGTATAGTAGAGCGTTGGTGTGATGTCGGGGGTTTCCAGTTCAATGTGTGAACGGTGAAGGATGTGTGTTTGTGTTTATATGGGTCAATATAAAAGAAAAAAAGAATGACATGGCCATAGGTATATATTATAGGCCACTCAATCAAGCAGAAAATATAGATGTCCTTTTTGCCTGCCAACTAACAAACATATGCAGGAAACACACAATAGTAATGGGAGACTTCAATTATCCTGATATCAATTGGAAAACTAATTCTGCACCAAGTGAGAAATCAAATAAGTTCCTAACCAACCTAGCTGACAAGATCATTGTCCAAAAGGTAGAGGGTGAAACTAGAGGGACAGCCATACTGGACTTAATTCTTACAAACAGAGAAGAAGTGATAGAGGGAGTTGAAACTGCAGGAACCTTGGGTGAGAGTGACCATGTCATACTAGAATTCAACATAACACAAAAACAAGCAACAGAACATAATGACACCAGAGTCTTGAATTTTAAAAGAGCTGATTTCAATAAACTCAGAAAGAACTTGGGGAAGACTCCATGGATGAAAATCCTAAAGGGGAAAACAACTCAAGAATTTTGGGAAACTCTAAAAGTATGATCATAGAAGCCCAGACCAGCACAATACCACTGAGAAAGAAAAACAAGAAATCCAAGAAGAAACCAGCATAGCTGCACAAAGATCTCTCTGGCAAATTGAAAGAAAAAAAGGACAAGTACAAAAAATGGAAAGAAGGACATACAGTTAAGGCAGAATATCAACAGATAGCCAGAATCTGCAAAGACAAAGTCAGGATAGCAAAGGCTCAGCATGAACAAAGACTTCAACAAAAGTCAAAGATAATAAAAAAACATAAATAACAAGAAAAAAAATCAAGGAAACAGTCGGTCCACTAAAGAGAGAAGATGGAAAGGAAGTAACAGGCAACAGAGAGCAAGCAGAACTCCTTAACTCATTCTTTGCATTCGTCTTCATGCAAAAAGAAACTATAGCTCAACCCACCAAAAACATAACTGTAAAAGACAGACCAAAAATAAAAGTTAAAATAAGCAAAAAAATAGTAAGAGAACCCCTGTCTGATCTTGATGAAAACAAATCACCGGGGCCTGATGGATTACATCTCAGGGTTTTAAAGGAGCTGGCAGAGGTCATGTCAGAACCATTGCACCATACCTTTCAAAAATCCTGGAGTACTGGGGAACTACCAGAGGACTGGAAAAGAGCTGATGTGGTTCCTATCTTCAAAAAAGGGGAAAAAAACAGACACAGGAAACTATAGATCAATCAGCCTAACATTGGGAAGATACTGGAAAAGATAATAAAAAAACAGATCTGCCAACATCTAGAAACAAGTAAAGTAATAACTAGCAGTCAGCACGGGTTTGTTAAAAACAGATCATGTTTTTAACATGATCAAAACCAATCTTATTTCATTCTTCAACACAGTGACTAAATTACTGCAAAATACTGTGGACATAATATATTTAGATTTCAGCAAGGCATTTGACAAAGTAGACCACAACCTACTTCTTAGTAAGCTAGAAAAAAGTGGAATAGATAGCACCACCACTAGATGGACTAGCAACTGGCTGGCAAACCGTACTCAATGAGTAGTCTTTAATGGGTCTAAGTCTACATGGAGGGAAGTAAGCAGTGGGGTGCCACAAGGTTCCATCTTAGGCCCAGTACTCTTCAATAGTTTCATTAATGACTTAGATGAGGGAATAGAAGGGGAACTTACCAAATTTGCAGATGATACTAAGCTGGCAGGAATAGCTAACACCCAAGAAGATAGGCTCAAGATCCAGATGGATATTGACAGACTAGAACACTAGGCCATATCTAACAAAATGAAATTCAATGTAGAGAAAAGTAAAGTCCTACACTTAGGCAAGAAAAACCAAAAGTACACATATAGACTTGGTGAAACCAGGCTCAATAGCAGTAACTGTGAGAGGGATCTTGGAATCTTAGTGGACAACCAGCTAAATATGAACCAGCAGTGTGCAGTAGCAGCCAAAAAGCTAATGCAATCCTAAGTTGTATTAACAGAGGGATACAATCAAGATAAGTACTAATACCACTCTATAAAGCCATAGTAAGACCACACCTAGAGTACTGCATCCAGTTTTGTTCACCACATTTTAAAAAAGATGTTGAGACTCTAGAAAAAGTACAGAAAAGAGCAATCAGGATGATTAGGGGACTGAAGGCTAAAACAACAACAAACGGTTGCAGGAACTGGGCTTAGCTAGTCTAGTAAAGAAAAGGACCAGGTGAGATATGATAGTAGTCTTCCAATATTTGAGGGTCTGCCACAGGGAGGAAGGGGTCAAGCTATTTTCTAAAGCGCCTGTAGGCCAGACAGGAAGTAATGGATAGAAACTGAACAAGGAGAGATTTAACCTGGAAATAAGGAGAAACTTTCTGATGGTGAGAACAATCAACCAATGGAACAGCTTGCCCTCAGAAGTTGTGGGAGTGCCATCACTTGAGACTTTCAAGAAGAGATTGGACTGCCATTTGTCAGAAATGGTGTAGGGTTTCCTGCTTGGGTGGGGGCTTGGACTAGATGACCTACAAGGTCCCTTCCAACTCTGAATATCTGTTATCAGATGTGCACTGAAAATGGTGTTTGATTTTGTTGTACGAGATGCAATGACAATAAAGTAAACTAAACTAATAGCAGCATAGGGAAGAGATTTGTGATGTTCACAGTGACTTGGGTTTTATATATTTTGCAGAAGGCTTTACCCAATCTGACACCCTCCAGATGCATTGGGAGTGTAATTTTTCAGAATTTCCAGCTAGCAAGTCTTTTGGGAATTATAGAGTCCAAACATATCCAGAAGGAGCCAGATTGTGGAAGACAAATTAAGATTTAAGCATTAATCACTTTTCCAGACAAGCACTGGAGATAATTGAACTGAACTTTTAATAAGAATTTAATACAACTTCTAAACTGGCATGATTTCTGAAATAGCAGATGTTTGTCCTTTCTTCAACCTATGTACATTGATCCTTCCTTCAATCTTTATGCATTTCTGCAGGATCCAAAGAGTGACATTATTTTTGTCCATTTTATTCAATCATATGTTATTTTTGCCAATTCAACAGCTGTTTTAATGATTAAGAAATTCCTCCACATGTGGAAATATATACAACTCTGTGCAATGGTAGTGAGGAAAGAAAGATTAGTGTGAAGAAGCTGAATTTGAAGAAGGTTTTTTAAAAATATTTAAAGATGAGGGATCCGAGCTTTTAAATGACTCAAATGCTCTGGTCACAGGCAACTATACTTTTTTCAAGCAGCCATTAATACTAATTTCATTTTCTGTCCACACACATGTATAGCTTTATTCACACTGTCATCCAGGTGAATGTAAACTCACATTTGTACAGCCAGGTTGATGATTTACTTGTTATTTAATCCTACAGTATTTAAAAACAAAATGTGGGATCAGAAATACAAGAAAAGACAGAAATTAAAATTCCATCAATAGAATTCTACTGAACAAAATCAGGATCATGGATCATGGATCATTTTCTTTTTTTTTACTATAAAAATCTCTGGGAGGAAATCAAGATTAAAAATAGAATATTGTCAATTGTCATCTTTTTATAACTGTGAAATCTATTATAATCATGGGAACTTAGTACAAAGAAGAACTAGTAGAAACAAAATTAGCAACATACCTACCTTGCAACCTAAACTTTTTTTAAAAAAAGGAAGGTAAATTTTGTAGTTATACAAGCAATAGAATCAAGATCACATGAAACATTAGTACCACTTTATAATGCCTTGGTAAGACTACCCTTGAATGTTGCATCTAGTTTTGGTCACCAAAAGATGTTTTTTTTATATTGTTTTAAAATACTCTAGAAAGAGTACAGAGAAGACCAATAAAGATGGAGATTAAAATATATGAAGAACAGTTGCAGGAATTGTATAGTTCTAGTTTAATGAAAAGAAGGACTAAGGGTGACATGATAGCAGTGATCCAATATCTAAGGGGCTGCCACAAAATTCTCCAAAGTACCTGAAAGCAGGACAAGAAGCAGTGGATGGAATCTAATCAGGGAGAAAAGCATTCTAGAATGAAGGAGAAATTTCCTGACAGAACAATTAATCAGCCATTAACGACTTGCCTCCAGAAGTTGTAAGTGCTCCAATATTGGAAGCTTTTAAGAAGAGATTGGACAATTGTTTATCTGAAATGTTATAGGTTTCCTGTCTGAATGAGGGTGGGAGTGGACTAAAAGATCTCCAAGATCTGTTTCAACTCTATATACCTGTTATTCTGTTAATAGTCCATCATTGAATCAATCTCAAAGAATTGTAAAAATGGCAGTGACCAAGTACCAAACAATATATGAGCCTAGCAGTTCCTATGTGATTGGCTACTGGACAGGAAATGGGGTGAAAGAGATTCTTGCCAATTGGAGTTGCATCTAGTGTACTACTACTAGTCTGGAAGATAACATAGGACAGAAAGCAGCCATTTTGAAACAGGCTTCAAATATAAGTATGGGGTACATTTCCAATGGGTTGGTAGTAAATGGATGGCAACATGTTCTGTTCCTATAATCAAGAAGTGATGGGTTGCCTGAACAGGCAATGAGGCAAGCAGAAAATATCTTGCTAATGGAAGACGCCTTTAGACACAGATTGCTCATGCTACTTTTAAGCTCAGGATAAGGAGACAAATGGCCTGCAGTAAGGTAGTCCTCGACTTACAATGTTTCATTTAGTGACCATTTGAAGTTACAACAGTATTGAAAAAAGTGATTTATGACAGTTTTCACACTTGCAATCATCGCAGCATCCCCATGGTCATGCAATCAAAATTCAGACACTTGGCAACTGACTCCTATTTATGATGATTGCAGTGTCCTGGAGTCATGAGATCACCTTTTGCAAGCTTCTGACAAGCAAAATCAATGGGGAAACCAGATTCACTTAACAATCATGTTACTAACAACTGCAACAATTCACTTAACAGATTCACTGTGGCAAGAAAGGTCATAAAATGAGGCAAAACGCATTTAAAAAATACCTCAGTTAGGAACAGAAATTTTGGGCTTAATTGTTGTTGTAAGTCAAGGACTACCTGTATACAATATTTCTAACCACTGCCTGTTTTATATTAATTAGACCTACAGAATATTTCTGAGAACAGTTTACATTCATATCATGCTTCACAGTATGAATATTGCCTGAATTTAAATGGCATATTGAGTATGCTATGAAAAGAATGTATTGAACTGGAAGTAATTCTATCTTCGAACCATGTGAGTAAAAATGAGCCTAGATTGGTAAGTGACCTAAATTCCTAAACAGAACACTTTTGTTAGTTTTGGAAATAAAGTCTCCTAATTCCATTCTTTCACCTTGAAGATTAATCCAGAATTTGTATGAGATATCTTAAGATAAAAAAGAAGAAAAAGCTGTATTTTTAAAAAATATGCGTCCCACCCATTCCCTTGTGTTTCTTTCTTTTGAGGGAGGGGATGGACAATAAAAAAAGTTGCATTATTTTAATTACTTTAATCATGATACAGCATTTTGACATAATGTAATATTGGTCTTTCATTTCTTTCCTTGATTTACAAGTGTGTGTTTTGCTTTTGTCTAAAAGAGAAATCTGAGCTTGTGTCTGAAACTGTGGGGCACACTTGTACAGGAAAGGGGAAAGGCATAGCAATTACTTAAGGATTCAGCTTCCCAATACTATATTTCTGTCTTTTAAGAAACAATCACATTTTCTTATTAAGAGACATTGAGATCGGTTTTGATATACCTTTAAAATAGTAATACTAAGCAAGAGAGTCTCCAGTATTGAGCCACATGTGACTTCGACCTCAGGGGTTCATAGGAGTTATGAAAAGTAGGACCAGCATGTGATAAAGGTCACACAAGTGATCTGGTATTTTCCTCCAGTTTATTCTAAATAATTATTAGATCCAAGAAGATTCACAGGTATTTGTGATATTGTTATAGCTGATAGCTTCCAACAGCATCTACGGTAATTGAAAACAAGCTCTTTCCAAATGAGCAGAAATGAAACTGCCCAAATAGCAGAGGAACAAAAGATCAGCTTTTAATTGACAAGTTGGCTGGGAAAACTGCAAGAGAAGGAAGACCAATCTGAATACAGCCTTGACTGTTTACAAGATGGCATTTGACCTTCTGATACATGATTAGATGCCTAGAAATAACAGGTATCAGTAGAAATATAAGAAACTTTGTGCAAAGATCAGTGACACAGTCTGACACTCTATAGCAGAGTGAGAGTGACACATTCTCTACACTCTGCTAGAGGGAAATTCCCCAAGGATGGGCTTAAGCACAATCCAAATCTCTGGTCCCAGTGACTGATTCAGATTGCATCCTGGGACATTTGCCTTCATTTGTGAAAGATCAATGATACAAGGGAAGATAAATTTGCTTGTCAATGATGACAGATTGGGAGAGGTTAACATCAAGAAGACACACTATCTTCAAGAAGACACACTATCATTATTGTTTGTCATTGCACTGATTCCTCTGTCAACAATACTGAACAAATCAGGTCATGGCTATTAAATATCAAAATATCTGCCAGATTATCACACCTCCTTTACATGGGCAATCTGAAACTGTATGGAAAAACATCATCCAAAAAAATGAGAAAATTATTGCTCCACCCTGTCCATATATACAGCCAAGATATTACAAGAGAGTTTGGACTGGACAGATGTCATCTTTACCAAGGGGAAAAAAATAAGGAATCAAAAGGCCATATTTAAATAATAACAAATGTAATTATTATTGCCAAGTTTGTTCCTTCTTGAAAAGTCAAGTATGGAGTTTGCTGAGCCTGTTACTTATTTTCAAATCTAGTCTCAAATACCTATGGCAGTATTCTTTTTAATTAGATACAATTGTTACTATACTGTATGTCACTGGGAAAAAAGAGGAATTCTAGACTGCAGTCATGAAATAAGGCAGGAAGGTAGGAAAACTAATGTCTTAAGTAATTTGGAGACCCTGTTGTGAATATTCTTATAAAATTACTGCTATGGCAGGCCTATCACAGTTTCTTATCAAAGCAGAGAATGATGATGTTACTTCCAAAATGATGATCAACTTTATGTCTCAGAATTGTTGTTGTTCTCATTCTGAACTTTTAGCCCTGACTTTAGCCATCCACCAGGAGTTTTAGAATGCTTTAGATGTGGATTATGTGGTGCCCAGAAGATGATGATTCATGACGATCATCTATGACCAAATCTGGCAGGAAACCTAATGGCCACTAACAGAGGTGTTCAAATGGAAATTAGCACCTACAGTCAACACAAAATCTACTTTCATTATATTTACCAAAGAATTTTCATAAAAAAAGAACTTGAAAGTGACCTCAACCTATATAATCCAGATTTTATGAGGTCATCGCAGGCATATATAAAATACATAGTTCTATCATTATAAAATTATTGCTGTTACAATGTATTCAGCTCTGCGTCTACAAGCAAAGTAGTTGAAACAACTTACAGTGATATAAATATATATAGGAAAATTGTCGCTGTTGCATAGATAAATTACTCAGGAAGGATTGAATGGTTTCCCCTAATCACATATGATTGCATTCAGATATGGAGTTCTAATTTCTCTTCTATTTTGAAAACCTATAGTTGGATGGAAAAAAAACACACACACTTATTTAACATTTCTGACAAAAAAGTCCTGGCAAATCAGAAAAGTAAATACAAATCCATCCACAAACAAGTAATTCTTCAAAACCTAATTCAATTACCTTTTTCATTCTTATCCCCAAAAGCAATAACAAAAGACATTTCAGAATTGGACCATGTCCAAGGCATAAAAAAAAACTAGCAAGGATGTGTTGGCAACTAATAGGCAAAAAATGTGGGACCACCTAGATAGAAGCATTGTTCTGTTTATTGTTCTGTTTAACTAACACAAAAGAGAAGCAATTAACAGTACTAAAGTAGAAAAGCAAATTGACAAATGGTACAATTTGTTTATATGAAACTTCTGGAAGAACAGTTTTGCAACAAGGAGGAGACGAAAGCAGACTTTCTTTTTAGTTTCAACAATTCTCAGACCACTTTAATGGACCTCTTGTGTCTCTCAGTTTGCATGAGTGCCACTGCTGTAAATGATGGTACATTACCCACAATAACCATCAGAACTTTTACACCATCAGCAAGAGAGTTGGAGGAAAGTTTGTTTTTAATCAAAAATGCCATTTCTAGAATTTGCAGTAATAGAATACTTCTACTGAACTGGAATTGAAGTCCTTGTTTAATCATGACTTTGGGCCAATCTACCATCCAGGCTTATTCTTTTAGAAATAAATTGGAGGAAATAATACTATGGCTAATGCAAGAAATGGCAAGATGATTCTGACCAAATATTAGCTGTTATAACTATTAAAATCCTAAGGATTTAACAGATGGAAAATGGTAAACTGCAGAGAGCAACCAGTCTCACAAAATCTGAATTACTTGAATCTGAGATAATTAAATTAGAACCAAATGTGTTAAACCTCTAAATTCCTAATTTAACCAATGATGAGACAGAGGAAGCTAAAGCTGGAGGGACAAGTCCCATTCTTCATCCAAATTCATCTATTGCTGTACTTCATCCTAGTTTCAACTTGGAAGAATCTCACTTTTTTCTTGATTAGGTACATTATATTCCAAAAACATTTCATCAATAACGTACATGCCTTATGTTTGTTTGTACAAGAATGGACAAGAAAAAGCTGGGGGAAACTGAAGTTGTTCCTGGAGTATTGCATCCTTGAGATATTACAGAGACCAGGAAAAATGTCAACAGCAAACCATGAAGCTCAATAACCCTTCCCTTGGCAGACAGAATACCTGCTGGTTGATTTCAGTGAACATGGGGAAAATTATGTGGCAAAAATGTTGAGAAAGAAAAGATAGTTGACAATAGCCTGTCGCAAATAAAAGTCTTTTCAAACAGCATCAACTTCCTGACTCTATAGAGAAGCCGGTAAGGACTAAAGTTTACCTAAAGTTAAAATTCTACTATTCCTTAAGCTTGAAAATAATAATCAAGTAAAAATATATCCTAATTTTTTTCTACCCCAATTCTATGCTGGAAACAGTCTATGTTGCAATTTGCTAAATTAACCCCTTTATACAGAACATTCATTTTAACAGTTCGCTTTAACCACAGCAAGGAAAAACAGGCTGATGAAAAAAAACCACAAAAACACAGGATATAAGAATGTAGGGAATGATGTATTGCCATATAAAGAAATGATGCCTGTGTAAGGAAGTCGGAAATCTGCTTGACAAATTGCCTTGTGGGTTACCTTTCTGTGCTTATGTATGTACCAGGACATTCCCTGTTTACAACTCTGATGAAGGGATGACTCTAGTTCAATTAATGTGATGCTGATCCAAACATAACATTTTATTGGAGATTGTAGAAGAAATCATTATTTCTTATAGAGAATTGAATACTTTACATTGCAGGAGTATTCTACTTTTAGTCAAAAGAATGCCATTTAGATCCTTGATTTAGTTTCTTGTTTATTCAAAATATTTGACTACTTGAATGGAATAGGAACCTCCTGCGACCCATTCTGTCCAAGTGGTTGCAGTGGGAAATCAGGGGCAGAGAGAAATAGGGCTATCTGAGGG
The DNA here is from genome assembly GCA_023653725.1 of Bungarus multicinctus. Taxonomy (NCBI): domain Eukaryota; kingdom Metazoa; phylum Chordata; class Lepidosauria; order Squamata; family Elapidae; genus Bungarus; species Bungarus multicinctus. The sequence continues at coordinate 45,481,734 of CM042848.1, forward strand.
GATAAAAAAGAGCAGCTGGCTCAGGAAACAGAAATGCAGCGGGAATCTTGGGGTTGTCTGATATTTACTCTGGCAACGTATACATACACAATTGAGTTTGCAGTTGGGAACTCAATGCGTGGCTATGCCTCGCCACCATCCGCTTCCATTGTCCAATAGGCTTCTATCAGCTTCATGACAAGGTGATAGAAGTGGCCTCATGGTGAGGTGAGTGAGCATGAAGCAATCTAGATGGGGGTGCACATGGGGGAAATTAAGTCACCCCCCAAAAAAATGGCCTAGCCATATATATATATATGCAAGTCTTGTCGTGTTCATGTCTTTTCCTGTGTAAGATTGAGAGTATCTTGATGACGTTTTGACAAGGTGCCACTCACCATCTTCAGGCTGGTGCTTTTGGCTTCGTGCTTGTGCGAGCACAACACAAGGTAGTCAGGAATACAGGGTAAATTAAACAGGCTATAGAACACACAGAAGAAAAAGGGAGGGAAAAAGGGAAACTCCCCCTTATACACACGCCCTTGTCCTTGACCCTGCTAGTCAGTATTCCTTGACCAACAGCAGAGGTGGTATTCACCAGGTTCTGACCAGTTCTGGAGAACTGGTAGCGGAAATTTTGTGTAGTTCAGAGAACTGGCAAATACCACCCTTGACTGGCTCCACCCCATCTATTCTCTGCCTCCCAAGTCCCAGCTGATCAGCTGGGTCTTCTTTTGTTGCCCTGCATAGGAGAATGGAGCTGGAAAACAGGTTAGTGGGGTGGGGAGCGAATGGGATTTTTCAGTAACCTTCTCCAGGAGTAGGGTGGGAATGGACATTTTACAGTTCCTTACCCTGCCACGCCCACAAGCCAAGCCACACTCACCAAGCCATGCCCATAGAAATGGTAGTAAACAATATTAAAAAGCAACACAAACACGACAAGAACAACTATTGGTACAGCTAAAATTAGGGAGAATATTTACTGCGTTGATATGATGTAAGAAAAGAGGAATGGTTTTATATATTAGAGATATAATTCCAGTGGAACAGATCTATACAGATGATGATGGAAATAATGGACAATAATATGAAAATACTTTTAATAGCAATTTATGCTCCAAGTGATAATCAAGAAGAATTTTATAGAAAATTACATATGAAAATAATTGAATTGGACTATGTTAACATTTGCATGATGGGAGACTTCAATGGAATAGTAGATGATAAATTGGACTATAAAACACAGAAAACAATAAAGCTAAGTAGAAAAACTCTTCCAAAATCCTTTTTTTAAATGACAGATGAAATAAACTTAAAAGATGTCTGGAGAGAAAGAAATGCTAAAACTAGATAATACACTTGTTATTCAAATAGATACTCATCATGGTCTAGAATAGATATGATGCAGATGTCAATGGAATTGATTTCTAATATACAGGAAATTAATATAGAAACAAGCACTTGGGCAGACCACAATCCAATGACAATTAAATGGAAAGGACAAAGAAGAAGATCTAGATGGACCTTAAACAATACTATATTAAAAGAAAAAGACTTTGTGCAGAAAATGGAGAAAGAATTGCCTTTTTTCTTTAAAGAAAACAAAAAAGAGGATACATCAATGCAGAATCTTTGGGACACAATGAAGGCTTATGCCAGAGGCTTGATAATAAACTACACAAGGAAAAGAAATATTATGAAAAGACAAGCTTTTAAAACATTAGAGGATGATAACAAGAGACTTGAAAAAGAGTTACAGGAACTTCCACAAAAAAGGACATTAAATTAAAAATGGACACAATCAAACACAAAATGGGGCTAATGGAAAAGGAGAAACTAGCACAAAAAATCAGAGGTGCTAAACAGAACTATTTCAAAGATGCAAATAAATCAGGTAGATGGTTAGCATACAAATTGAAAAAAGAGAGAGAATCAAGAAAAATAATGCAATTAATAGATGATCAAGGGCAAGTTTGCTATGGAAATAAAGAGAAGGAAAAAATTAAACGAGATTATTATGGAAAATTCTATGAACAATAGAATATAGACAATGAAAGAGTTAAACAGGAAGTGAATTTACCCCAGATACCCAAAGAGACTGAAACGATGTTAGAAAGGAATATAACTATGGTGGAGTTAATTGAAGCACTTAAAAAACAAAACAATGGAAAGGCACCAGTTCTGGATGGACTCCCAATGGAATTTTATAAGACATTACAGGAATCGTTGAATCTTCCATTGTTAGAAGTTATAAATGAAGTCATGTTGAAGAAGAGGATACCCAAATCATGATCAGAATCATATATTACACTTGTCCCAAAGGAGGACACTGACCCACAGCAAATTAAGTACTATAGACCTATTTCCCTGCTAAATTCAGACTATAAAATCTTTGTTTCAATATTGGCAGAAAGACTTAAAAGATATTTGAATAATTTTATTCATCCTGATCAAAATGGGTTTCTGCCAAAAAGACAAATTAAAGATAACATGAGAATAATTCTGGACACTTTGGAATACTATGAGGCACACCCTGAAAAATAAATGGCTTTAATATTTTTAGATGCACAGAAAGCCTTTGACAATGTGAATTGGCGATAGAGAAATAGAAAAAGAAATGGTAGTAAACAATTTTGAACCCCACCACTGACCAACAGGACTCACAGCATGCCTCTTCTGCCCACATGGATGGGGCAGGCCAGTCCCATCAGAATGAGATGGTTTGCCAAGTAGATGACCCATGTCATATAGGACATTAAAGGTAATAACCAGGGGTGGGATGCTACCAGTTCGGCCTGGGTCTATAGAAGCTGTAGCTGCGAAGAGCAGCTGACACTGAACCGGTTTGGTGTTTGGCCCACCCACCTGCCCGGGCTGTAGGCTGTACTTTATTCTCTGCTTTTCTCTCCTCAGCTGCTTTGTATGACACAGCTGAAGTTGAAAAGGCAGGAAACGAGGATTTTCAAACGCTGCACACCCAAACGCAGCGCTTGTCAGCTGTCCAGGTGTCACAGCTGATGATTTCTTGCAAACGCTGCACACATGCATGTTATGATTTTCCATAGTTCGGAAAACAGCAAATTACTCCACTGGCTGGCCCCTCCCCTCCCTGCCCACTCACTCCTTACCTAGCATATGAGCCATCCAACTTGCCTGGTTTGCTAAGTTGCTATTTTTCCTTTTTTTTTTTTCCTGACCATCAGCTGGTCTGCTGGGAGATTTATATTACCTAAAAAGCAGGAAATCCTTGGAATTCTTGCTTTCTAGCTAATCTAAAAGCAGAGCTGAACCTTCCTTAGGACTGAAGCTTTTCAGTGCAGAGTCAGGTAGACGATTGCAGATACATAGATCTCTAAGTGAATCTGTGATTCTGTGAGCAACTCAATCTGCCTGCCTGCTTTGCCTGCTTTTGAGTAAAAGTTGCTCTTTTTTATAAAAAAATCAATATTTACATAAATATTTACAATATTTACATACAAGCCACGCACACCCAGTCACATGACCACCAAGCCACACCCACAAATTAGGCCATACCCACAGAACCAGTTGTTAAGAAATTTGAATCCCATCCCTGGTAATAACCAACAGTTTGAATTGCACCCAGAAGCAGACTGGGAGCCAGTGCAGACCAGAGCAGTGGAGTCATTCTAGGGACCCAAAGAATTGCTCAATCTGCCACATTCTGCACCAGTTGAAACTTGCAAATGTTCTTCAAGCATAGCCCCATGTAGAACACATTGCAGTAGTCCAAATGTGTGATGGCAAGGGCTTGAATGATTAGGCACAAGGACTCTTTATCCAGGAAAGGCTGCGACTGTCACACCAACCAAAGTTGCGCAAAGGCTCTCCCATGACTGTTGCCTGCTCTTCAAGCAAGAATTGCAAGTCGAGAGAACCCCAAGTTGCGAACTGGGTCTGTCTGGGATAGTACCACCTTACCCAGAACTAATTTTGTTAAAATCTCAAATCTTGTAGCTCTGTGCACCCAAATCCATTCAGTCTTACCTGTGTTTTAAAAGAGTTATAAGGGAAAACCCATTCTATTATTGCTAGGTCAAAAGAAAGTGGATCTTTAATCAGAGTTCTTAATTTCGCAAGCTTGTTAATTGCTGGATTTAATTTTTATTATCTTTTTAAAAGATAGATTCTCTTTTCTTGGAAAATAATAAAATGGAAGACTAAAGCTATATATTAACAATAAGTAGGTGAACAATAAGTAGGTGGAATCTCCTTCCATCTACTTATGACATAGTTATGTTTGGGCCCTAACCCACAATCTTTATGATTGTCCTGCCTTATGTAGCTGAAGTGGTTGTCCTTGGATATGCAAAATATTACTGTTCCAAACCATTTTACTTCATAGGGTTTTAAGAACAGCTCCACGTACTGATCTTTGTGGTTTTGCCTGCCCTACTTCTTGAGTCTTTGTTTTGTACTTTGGTTGCAGGAACCCAAAGCTTATCATTAAAAGCAGCCAGCACTGAAAGATTTCTGATCCTTTTAAAAGCACATTGAATATTATTAAGAGTCAAAACCACATTATGACGCAGTTAAGTTGAAAAGCAAAACTAAACGGATTCTTTGTAGTTCAGACCAAACTATCCTACCAATGTGTACAAAGGCTCCAGACAGAAGGAGGAAAACTTAGATTAGACTACATTTTTGCTTTCATCCTTACATTTCTAGAGATGTATTGAATTACAGTATGTGCACTTCAGAAAGAGTATCACCAGAGAGACTATTTATTTAATAAAAGACTGCTTTATGTTGTAATGCAAAGGAATACTAATTATTATTATTTTTAACTAAAGTTGCTCCATTTATGTCCTGTTTCTTCCTCAGGAACTGAAAGTATTCCTACCTACCATTTTTCCCTGCAGCTACAGACTTTGGAGATAGATTGGACCAAGATAAAATAACTGGTCCTAAGTTACCGATTTCCACAAAACAAAATGTGGGTTATCCTATTGCCAGTCCAGCATTTTAATACTTATATATTAGCATGCTCATGGATTAAAGTCAAGAATTCTGTTTCAAACTGAGCATTGCCATTTAGCCTGGGTAGGTAAATTTTTCAGTTGTTCTCATTCACTTTAAGTAACTAGCACTTGCTATAGAATTCTTTCAAAAGAAATAAGAATTTCTTTTTGTCAGTAAGGCTTGTTGTTCTTAAAATTGTTTAGATATCGGGATGCAATGGTGTGTATTTGTATAGGTACCTGTGTAGTGCATCCCTGCACTTCCATTAAATTCCACAACATCAACAATTTATTAAACGCATATGCCTCCCACTCCCAGTGGCCCTGATTGATTAGGAACGTATCTCATTTGGCTTGAATATGAAGAACTTTCTCTTGACAAATTCAGATAAATCATTCATCTAACTTAGACATCTGTGCCCAACCCAATTAGATTCCATGAAATTTTCCTTTTTTACTTCCTTTTATGTAAAAGCAGATAAGCTTTATTTAAAAATCCCTTTATTCAGTTTAGAATAATCCAACTCTCATAATATAAGAACAGAAAAATAAGGCTAGTTCTTCTGACAATTAAAAAAAATGCATTATTCTTCTGATTTCCAATTATCGCTGATGGGGAAGGGGCTTGCAGCTCAGCAGTGGTAACATCCAGAAACAGAGCCTTCAAGGCCTGCTCTATCTTAACACTAGGCTTTGATAGACACCAGCTGTCTGATAAGCCAAGCAAAATGATATTCCCAACAGATCTTTATGAACTGGGAAGCTTTTAAAAAAATGAGACAGAAAACAGGCTTATTCACTTCTATCAAACAAATTAAAAGAACACATGCACAGAATAAATTAGGAATGTAATATCTCATTACAAAAATGTCTCCTTTTCTTTTCAGTCCCAAAGTAACATCACTTTCAAAGTTAGAAAAACATTTTCAGCAATGTCAAACTCAGTAATGCTCTGGCTGAAACTCACAGCTATGGGTCCGCCTGGCTCCCCTGGCTCCCAGACAGACAGAGGCAGACTACACAAGCGCCATCTAACTTTCCAAGTGATAATAACAGCAGTTTTGGGTAGAAGAATTTTAAAATGTATTTCATGCATTCTGGATTAAAACCAGGCATTTTATTATTCCTGAAATCTACAAACAATGTGGTTTCTTGGTTTCTGAATTTAGCTTTTGTGTTAGTCACTCTATTTCAGAATATTTTATTTTGATTTATTTTTGCAAATATTATTTCTTACTCTATTGGTATTGGATAGTTTGTGAATGGTTTATTTTAGGAAGAAACAGAAGTGAGTTACACTAACATTAAATGAGAAAACCTTTCAATTAGCCAGTGGCAGTTAAAATTAGATGGTTCTTCCTTTCTTTTTCAATATCACACATGATTTAGCACTGGTGTTTGATCTGCCTATCCATTCACTTGCTGCCATATCTAGAAGTTTTGGAGATTCACAGTGTGGTGAGTCACTTATAATAATGTTTGAATAATAGACTGATTGAAAGGAAGGAGCAAAAAAAAAAAGATACGGAGCTGCTGCTAAAGTTGTTGTGATGTAATTGTCCCATTTTTGTCTTCTCCAGATAAGTTGGACTTCAGGTTACAGAATCACCTACCAGCACTTTGGCCATGGCAGTTGACATGATCATGAGGTCAACTTATCCAGAGAGAAATAAGTTAGGGACACTGACTGTAAATTTATTTCTGGCTCAGGAGATTTGGTTTCATAGTTCAAAATAATTAGTATGCCAAAGATAATGGTACGAATTTGTTTGCAGCTTTATTATGACATGGCGTTGCTGCAATATTTATCTGGAGAAGGTTGCTCGTGTCCATGCAGGCCTCTAAATGTATGTATGAGAATCAGAGGTGGTATTCAGCAGGTTCTGACCAGTGCTGGAGAATTGATAGTGGAAATTTTGAGTAGTTTGGAGAACTGGCAAATACCACCTCTGACTGGAGAGTTTACAGTATCCTTCCCCTCCCACACCCACCAAGCCACACCCACAGAACTAGTATAAAATAATTTGAATCCCACCACTGATGAGTGTCCCCTTCTATAAATTGCAACTGTTGGTTCATTTACTTTAAATGTTGTGTGTGTGTTGACTGCAAAATGGCATAAATTACAAGTAAAAGTAGTGATATTTTGCAGTCAAATCTTTATTGATATTGACTATGTTTTATTGTTTCTTTAAAAGCTAGAGTGGAACATTTTAATCCAAATTACAAATTGCATCTCAGTGGGTGACAAGTTGTACAAATCAGATAACAATGCAATACAATTCTAAAAAAAACCACAAAGCTTGGTCTTGGTATCTGTAGTCCACCACCACCAACAAAAATTGCCATTGAGAAAATGGAAAATATTAATAAAGTTCACTGCTATGCTAAAATGCTTATCTAATTTGTGTTTTGTTTTTTACAGAGAGATTTTTTTTCCCCAAATCCTTGATGGGAAATGCTGAAGAAATAGTGCTTAATAGAAGGGCATTCCTGGGAACGCCCTACCATTTTAGCCATTGGAATCTTGTTAAGGATTGAGATTAGCAGAGATGCTAAACTCTCCAGAAACCACTGTTTATCCAGACAGAATCACACTACATAACTATGTCTGAGAACCCTATGGAGAAATGTTGAGGGAGGTGGGCAGAGGTAATACTGAATGAATGAAGTGCAGAGAGGGGGAGGTAAAGAGGGTAATAGTAAGAAGCAGTAACTATGATTTACAATCATCTACTAATTTTAGGCTGCCAAACAAGGGTTTGGATTTCAGAGATGGGAAGCTAATAGTGAGTCACATGATCCTGATTCATTGGAATATCAGGTTGAAGGTCAGGCATCGAATTAAGGAAGACATTCTCTCTGGGACATGTTTTTGGCAAGCTATAGTATGCAGCTGCAGGTCTCAATTGCTACCCTGTGAGCATGTCTGTTTTAATATTCCAATTTCTATTTGTGAATGTGCCCAGGGCTGAATATTCATTTGTCCTTTTGCATTTGTGTTTGTGTGTACATATGCATACATCTCAAATCCTTCTTACTACCAATCCCTTGTAAGAAACAGAGATCAGAGTGCTCGTCATCTATGTGACATTTTGATACAATACTTCCTGGGGACATAGACATCTTATTAATAACTGTAGCAGGATGAACCTGTGTTGGGATATATTCTTTTCTTCATTAAATTAAGGAAAACATAAGAAATGTGGGATCTCAAACATTTATTTTGTATGAAAACAAAGCAAAAAACTGTCTATGTGTCAATTCCCTGTGTTTGTAAAGCTCCCCCTACATTTTCTGTTCTTTGCTGTCTATACAACCATGCAGTAGTATTTTATGAGAACTGCTATGTAAGAATTACAATACTGAAATTTTGAAGCAGACATCACCCTGCCCTGCAATTCCAAGATATGCCATTGTATTCATAATGTATCTGAATAGTTCTTAATAGAACAATTTCTTAATAGACAATTTCTTAATAGAAATTGTCATAAAAGCTGGAAGAGTACAACAGCACCAAAAAACTCTCAGTCCTAGTGCCTGCCTTATGGAACAGTATCCTCCCCAAGACCCAAATCCCCCAGTAAAATATAGCATAGCATAGCATAGCATAGTATAGCATAGCATAGCATAGCATAGTAATACAATGCAGTATAATATAATACAATATATAATTCAAACAAACTAAAAGCAAACAAATAAGCTAAAGGGAAATAATATAGCAACAGGATATTAGATTGGAGATAGCATCAAACATCACTTGAAACAACAATAGGATGATAGTCACAATGTTAGAAAACTCATTGAATACAATAGATTTACTATGCAATACAGTGGATTGCATTTTTCACACATATATGCAGTCCTTGGTTTATGACCACTCATTCAGTAACTGCTCAAAATTAGAACAGATAATTTCCAAAGATGAACACATACACATAGACAAAGACACAGACACCAATCCTCAAAGCTCTTAATCCTCTGTTATGTCTTTTAAGGAAAAAATGTTGGATGTTTTGGTAATAAGTTTTGCTTGTGACAGAAAAGGTCCTTGAGGACCATAAGGCTATATTGGTGCAGCAGGCGACCACTGAGCAGGCTGCCTATGCAGAGTTAATTTGGTTTCCAGGAGAGATGTCTAGCATCTCACAAAGGTTCACTTTGCAATCTTATAAAACATTGCATACATTTGCAAAACTGCATAGGGCAAAGCATACACATTCATCATCTGTAAACAACAATTTAATTCACTATATCCCTCTAGTCTCAAATATCTCCACATCATAATATGTATGGTGGCTTTCTTCTAATTTAACTAACAATGACTTTCCCCTTTTAATATGTATCTTTTCTTTCCTGTGTAACTTCTGCCTTAAATTATTTCTCTGAACTGTGCATAAAGTCCAGCAGAACACTCGGACTCTGTAAATATTTAAGGAAGTTTAGCTATGGTATAATTTGAGTATAAAAAAAAGAGAGTAAGGGATACATTTGATTGGCAACCATAATAAAATAGAATATCAATTATAAAGGAATATTACAATTGGGGAAAATTATGAATTATTTTAAATTGGGTAAAGCTATTCTGAATGAGAGTTAATCTAGGGCATAGAAACATTAATTCCTAAGTCCTTCACTCATTTTATCTTCCCCATTTTGTTGTTGCTGTTCTTTATTCTTTTAAAATTTTACATTATAAAGAGGCATTTTTCATTTTTTATGCTCATCTAACTGTAATGGCAGAGATGAAAAAAGGGTTTTTTGCTGCCACACTGGGAAACCCTGCAAAATTAGAGAGGTGACCATAGACTAATATGGAGATGATAAAGACAGGACATTGATGACAAGCTTCTCTTCTTGAGGAAGGATCCACTTGATATAGAAGCCAAAGCTAATGAAAAATTATTCCAGCTATCACATTTATGGCTTAAGCCCTTGTGGGGAGGTTTTTTCTTTATTAGTTCCTTGCAGAGAATGTTCCTCTACTCTCTGGGCTTCTGAAAGCTATACCAATGCTTGTGGAGATCTTGGGTTTGAAAAACTGCACTCTAAGTAGTTGGGTTTCAGCTATGCTTCTACCTTAAGATATGAATTTCCTTCGTAGGCATGCAATTACATATGTTTACAGTTATATCTACTGTAAGAATAGCCACTGCCTTTCCTTAGATTATATCTTAAACCCAGCAGAACATTCCCCAGAAATTGCAATCGCTATATTTAAAGTGATAGGACAAATCCCTAAAAAGGAGAAATGTTGGCACATTGGAAAGCATATACTGACATGGTGGTGCCAGGGATTTTGGAATCATTTAACTATTCAAACTATTTTGAATCAGATACAACAAAATTAGTGCACTGGACTAATTGACTACTAAACTGACTACTAAATTGCTAACCTTCCTCATTGAATAGAAGATTATTATTGTTTAGCTATTGGTTCATTCTCTTAAAGTAGTATTGTAATTTATTTTTCAGTAAAATTAAAAGGTAGAATGTGTTGTAATTGCACTTATTTATCCATCAGTATAAATAAATATTTTCAATATATCTTGATCACTTTCCGGCTAAGTCATTTTTTAAAAAACAAGTATCTAAAGCAGGGCTGTAAACTCCGGTTCCGCAGGCTGGATGGATTACGTGTTGGCCATGCCTACGTCCGATTTAGCAAAGGGGGAAAAAAGTTCCAGTACGTCATGTGATGCTGCTGTGATGACATGAGTTTGACACCCCTGACCTAAAGAATAATCAAAATCTTTAATGTCTTCATGCTAGTACAGAAAACTAATGAAACCATAATCAAAGCAAACATATACCAAAAAAATCTGCTTCTGAAAAATTATTATTTTCTCTTCTTAAGGGTAATAAAAGGAGCAAAGGCTTCCTGGAAGATCGTTATGTCTTACAACATAAAAAGATAAAATGCTCTCAAGTTGATTCCTGGTGACTGTATATATGTCATTTTCTTGACTGTACTATAGAAGTGATTTCTTCTGGGACTTTTTTTTTTGAAGCAGAATCATCTTAGAAAACAGTGAATACAAAAGAGAATGACCTTTAAGAGGCTAGTGTACAAATAGCTTCCTAATTTGAAATCAACTTCAAGTTGAAATAAAGTGCTATGTAGCGCAAATCTTAATAGATATTTTAAACTCATAAACTATACAAGATACAAGGTGAGCAACAATATTTATCTAGTATTTTGTACTACATACAATTTCCAAACTTTTTAAGTATAATTATTAGTATAATTAAATGTCACTTGAAATAAGTAAGAACCTCTTTGTTGGGTAATATTCATGCAGCTAGTGATACAATCAAATTCCAAAGCAAGCAGTCAAGGTTCCAGGTGCCAAAGCATGAACAATGCTTTGTCCAGGAGCATTGCCCTGTTCTGAATATGTACTTTATAATTAAGACCACTTCTGTTAAGTGCAGGTGGTTGTTCAGAACTACTACATTCCCTGAAATGTTCTGACTTGTTTACATTAAAGTACTATTCATTTCAAAGAAAAATCTGGTTGCTGCTTTGTAATTGGAGGTCCTTTGCGAATTCACACATATGAGTCATACACCTATTCAAAGCCATTTGGGACTTTCTAATGTACGGCAGAAGCCTTTTACCATAAGGCAGGATGCAGAGTGATGCCGCAAATACAAAAGAACCAAAAGTTAATGTGAGATCAAGTGCAATAAAAAGAACGGTTCCATAGCTGACTGTTTGTAGTGTAGCAATTGTGTTTTTTATCATAGTATTTTTTGGATTCACATTTATAATTAACAAACTTGCCCAAAGAAGGCATAAGGTGACTGAAGAATGGACAATCTGTCCAAAGGTTGTATCCCTTTGGAATGAATCCAGTCTATAAAACTGGATAAAAATGGAAGGCTGAAAACAAATAGTTGCCCAATTTATCTCTGTTCAGCAAAATGCTCTGGAAGCAGAGCAGAGGTAGGCTACTGCCAGTTCACATCAGTTCGGACGAACCGGTAGTTAAGATTCTGTGCAGTTTGGTGAACCGGCAAATCCCACCACTGGCTATCCCTGCCCCCACTCATTTTAGGGCTTGTTTTCTGGAGCAATTTGGGGTATTTTTTGGCCAGTTTTGGGCCTTTTTTGGGCCAAAAGATCCCCAAAATAACCTGAAAATGGCCCAAAAAACAGCCTGAAAACAGCCTGAACAATGGCCTGAAAACAGCCAAAAAGATGGCCTGAAAACAGCCAAAAAGATGGCCAAAACAGACCAAAAATGGGTGGGTTGGGGTCATCCAGTAGTGGGATTAGCCCAACCGGCTGAATCCTACTTCTGCCTTTGAGGTGAGCGGCCAGGAGGGAGGGCTGGGTGTGATGAGCGACATCACCCACCCAGTCACATGACCAACCAGCTATGCCTACCCAGCCAGAGAAATGGTTGTTAAGTTATTCCAATCCCACTACTGCCTGGAAGAAGACAATACTATATTGTTCTTACTGTCACTATGGATAAGATGCCACATGGCTTTTTAGTCAGCTCATAACAAAGTTGATTGTTGTGCTTACCTATGTGAAAAAAATGCTGAAGGGAAAATTCATGGCTGATTTTTCAGTTGTTTCTTGAAGAGATTAGAGAAGCACCTGATAATTTCAGGACTTAGTTGTAGGCTTAGGTAAAGGAGCTACATAAATCAGAGTCTGTTGCTTTTATATCTTGAAACAGAGGGTGGGATAGCAACTGCTTTCTAAACAGTACAAAATAATGCAGTAGTTAATTTAATAATGAGTCTCTAAAAGGCAAAACAACAATTTATGTCCATCTGAAGAGAACTGGCACTTGTGAAACAGGACCTAAAGCAGAAAGTGCAATTGGATGGGCAAAATAACTCTACATATGACAGATAACAGAAAATAAGAAATCTGATACAATAAATGGTTCAAACATAAATGTGTTATCCCTGTAGCAATTTAAAAAAGACAGCTAATAAAGGTTTGGCTGGAGCTATACCAAACCATATGGGGTACCCCCCCATGTTAGCTTAGAAAATATTAAATTGTGACCCTAAATCGTACATAAAATAAATAAATATAATATTCTTGAATATTCTCATAATATTTTCAAGAATATAATATTCTTGAAAATAAATACTCCATCTGCCAGAGTTTTTCTTTCAAAGTGAAGACACATCAAAACAATTGTGATGTGGCCTGGGGATCTGAAAAAATCATGAGTATTTCAAGTAATATTTAACACTTTTAGACTCAAGCCCCCGCCTACCAGCCATTTGGAAACCCGCCCTCATTAACAAACGAGTACCTAACATGAAGAAGGACACCAGACCCACACCCATGAGGGCCACACAAGAAACTACCACCACACTTCCACATAGAAAGCAGACTCACACCCACACAGAAGATGAAACACGACCACGGACCAGAAGCCGTACCACAGCTGCAACACTACCTGCTTCAAATCCCCCCAACCCATACATGAAGGGAACTGATGCCCACCATGAAGATGTGGCACGACCACGAACGCGAAGCCAAACAACAGGATCAAAGCTCAACAGCTCAAATCCCCCAGCAACTAAGACTAACCTGAGTACAACCAAACCCCCACCGGAACAGAACACACCCCCAGCCAATCAGAACACAGCCAACCCCCCAACCAATCAGAACACAGCCAACCCCCCAACCAATGAGAACACCCACCACCCAATCAGAACACAGCCAAACCCCCACCCAATCAAGTCACACCCCCACTAGTAGTTAAAAGGAAGAAGCAGCTGCAAGCTCACATTATTCTGAGAAGCACAAGGCCGAAGACACAAGCCGGAAGATGATGAATGAGACTTCATCGAAACGTCGCCTAGATATTTCCAATTCTACGTGGGAGAAAACCCGAAGAACCAAAGATCCACATATAAATACCCGTGAAAACCTCCGAAAACATATATGTATATATATATGTGTGTGTGTGTGTATTTATATATGTGTGTGTGTGTGTGTCTTTGGTTCTTCGGGTTTTCTCCCGCATAGAATTGGAAGTATCTAGGCGATGTTTCGATGAAGTCTCATTCATCATCTTCAGGCTTGTGTCTTCACCCTTGTGCTTCTCGGAGTAATGTGAGCTTGCAGCTGCTTCTTCCTTTTAACTGCTAGTGGGGGTGTGACTTGATTGGGTGGGGGCTTGGCTGTGTTCTGATTGGGTAGGGGTGTGTTCTCATTGGTTGGGGGGTTGGCTGTGTTCTGATTGGCTGGGGGTGTGTTCTGTTCCAGTGCGAGATTTGAGCTGGTGAGCTGTGATCTTGTTATTTGGCTTCACGTTCGTGGTCATGCCACATCTTCATGGTGGGTGTCAGTTCGCTTCATGTATGGGTTGTGGGGGGGTTTGAAGCAGGTAGTGATGCAGCTGCGATGCGGCTTCTGGTCTGTGGTCGTGTCTCATCTTCTGTGTGAGTGTGAGTCTGCTTTCTACATGGAAGTGTGGTGGTAGCTTCTTGTGTGGTCCTCGTGGGTGTGGGTCTGGTGTCATTCTTCATGTTAGGTACTCATTTGTTAATGAGGGCAGGTTTCCAAATGGCTGGTAGGCGGGAGGTGTCATCTTGTTTATTCATGCTGTGTGGGCGTTTTTCTATCTCTATGACTTCTCTGATTATTCTGCTGTTGAAGTGTTCGGTTTTGGCGATAGTTCTGGTATTTTTAAAGTCATTTTAAAGACTTTAAAGACATATGGGTGTGTGTGGTTGTGTATATATGTGTGTATGTGTGTGTGTGTTGAAGTATATATGTTATGCAAAATATTAAAAACTTTCTATAAATTAAAATACAAGGAAATATTGTGGAAGAGAGATTTTAAAAGAGCACAAAAGTGCACTTTTTGTTTAAGCCACATATCTACACTTTGTGTACATGTATATTCAGGGATTAAAAGAACTTTACAATTAACATTCTTTTTTAATTGTGTTCCATTTCCTGTCTCTAAAAAATTCAGCATATATGTTCAAACTTGAAAGTCTGAAATCATTGTATTCACACCCAATTCTATGTCAGTGTGATTCAAATATTTTATATCTGTATATTTACAGTAATTTTTAACAATGGAGAAAACTATTACAGCTGTTGAATTATAATTTTTAACAACATCTAGAGGGAGGACATTTAGACACCATTGTATAACTAATATATACATAGGACTACAGGGTTTTTCCCCCATTGCACTTACATTTAGATATATCAGTAGTTTAACCCCTATGTCCAAGATCATTGATCTAAATGAAAAGATATTGTATCACAAAAAGCATAATGAAATTCTTTCCTGGAATGTCTGATCCATTATTTTATGATCTGTATTAATTGCAGTCAAAAATGTTTTTAATCCAAATTCCTGCACTTCTAGTTAATTATGGAAGTGTCTGATGTCATCTACCTAAAAGAAATACTTTAGGTTGGGATGAACTGCATTCTGATATGGGCCTCCTGCCCTAATCTGTTACCTCCAAGCCAAATGGAACCATGATTCAACACAGGCAGCAAATAAGCTCAGCCTTTTCTCCAAGTAGCTGAATTGTAGATATGAAATCATTAATTATTTAATTAGCATTAATTCTATAATCATATTATACATTAATATAGTAATATTACACACACACACACACACACACATACACACACACACGACTTTAATTGCCCGGAGTGAAACAAGGAGAAGTTAAGTATATCTATGCTTAAAATGCTTTGATTATTAAAAACAATTTTCCTTAATTTTCTCTCCTCTGGTTTTTAACATTTGATTACTGAAAACATCCAAGCAGTTCCCCTCTAGGGAACATAGCTTTTAATATTTTCCATACATCATTTTTATACCCATGTCTCTTGCTGATGGATGACATTTACCCATACAGGTGCATGCCTCAACAGATTTAGCAGTAGGGAATTTTTTCCATCATTACTATTCTTATTCACTTTTACATACCAGAACTATCCATCTTATTTATTTATTTATTTATTTATTTATTTATTAATAGGTTTTATATACCGCCCTTCTCCCGAAGGACTCAGGGCGGTGAACAGCCAACTAAAATACATATAGACAAATATAAATATTGTTAAAAAAGAATTAAAACCTAGGCTGCCCCAATAAAAATCTAAAACCCCAATTAAAATAAATTAAAACTTTGTACCCCATCCCAACTAATCTAAAACCCCATTTAAAATCCCATTTGAGTCAGCTCAGGCCGGCCTGCTCGAAGAGCCAGGTCTTCAGGTCACGTTCTGAATGCCCTCAGGTCATTGGTCGTTCGTAGTCCCGGGGGCATCCCGTTCAAAAGGGCGGGTGCCCCCACAGAGAAGGCTCTATTCCTCGGGGTCACCAGGCGGCACATAGAAGGCGTCGGGACCCGGAGGAGACTCTCTCTGTGGGAGCGCACCGGTCAGTGGGAGACTACTGGCAGAATGCGGTCTTGTAAGTATCCTGGTCCGATGCCATGAAGTGCTTTAAAGACCAAAACCAATACTTTAAAGCGAACCCGGAAGGCCACCGGCAACCAATGCAGCTCGCGCAGGAGGGGCGTTACGTGGGAGTATCTCGACGCCCCCACAACTACCCGCGTGGCTGCATTTTGTACCAGTTGAAGCCTCCGGGTGCTCCCCGCAGGGAGCCCCATGTAGAGGGCATTACAGTAGTCCAGATGGGAGGTGACCAGGGTATGAGTGACTGTGCGTAAGGCGTCCCGATCGAGAAAGGGTCGCATCTGGCGTATCAGGCGAACCTGATAAAAAGCCCCCCTGGAGACGGCCGTAATATGATCTTCCAAAGACAGCCGTGCATCCAGGAGGACACCAAGATTGCGGGCCCCTTCTGTGGGGGTCAAGATCTCATCCCCAATAGCCAGCGACGGAGTCAGCTGACTATATCGGGCCGCCGGAAACCACAGCCACTCGGTCTTGGAAGGGTTGAGTCGAAGCCTGTTCTCGCCCATCCAGTTCCGCACAGCCTCCAGGCAACGGGCCATAACCTCCACAGCATCGTTGGGGTGGTTTGGGGTGGAGATGTAAAGCTGAGTATCGTCAGCATAAAGATGGCATTTCACCCCAAAACCACGGATGATCTCTCCCAGCGGCTTCACATAGATGTTGAACAGAAGAGGGGAGAGGACCGACCCCTGAGGCACCCCACACATGAGGGGTCTAGGGGTGGACCTCTCCCCCCCGTCAACACAAATTGCAAGCGGTCCGAGAGGAAGGATGAGAACCACCGCAAAACGGTGCCCCCAATTCCCAACCCCTCCAACCGCCGCAATAGGATACTATGGTCAATAGTATCAAAAGCCGCTGACAGATCTAAAAGGACCAGGACAGAGGAATAACCTCTGTCACGGGCCCTCCAGAGATCATCTACCAATGCGACCAATGCTGTTTCGGTACTGTGCCCGGGCCTGAAGCCCGATTGGAACGGATCTAAATAGAATGCTTCCTCCAGATACTGAGGGAGCTGACGCGCCACCACACTCTCAACAACCTTCGCCACGAAGGGAAGGTTGGAGACAGGACGATAGTTATTCAAAAGAGCCAGGTCCAGGGAAGGCTTCTTGAGGAGGGGCCGCACCACCGCCATTTTCAGGGCGGTCGGAAGCGCCCCCTCCATCAACGAAGCGTTGACAATCCCTTGGAGCCAGCCTCGTGTCACCTCTCTGGAGGTAGAAACCAACCAGGAAGGGCACGGGTCCAGTAAACATGTGGTGGCATTCTGCCTCCCCAGTAATCTGTCCACACCCTCGGCGGTCACAGGATCGAACTCCTCCCAGATAACCGTCTCAAGACCTGCCCCGGACACCTCCCCCGGGACCACCCAACTGGAGTCCAGCCCATCCCGAATCTGAGCGATTTTATCATGCAGAAATCAGGAAAACTCTTCTGCCCTACCCTGCAAGAGGTCCTCCCGCGCTCTTGGCTCAAGCAGGGAGCGGGTCACTCTAAACAGGGCAGCAGGCCGATTTTCTGCCGACGCAATAAGGGCGGAGAAGTGTGAACTCTTCGCCGCCTCTATCACCACTAGGTAGGTCCTAATATAGGACCTCACCTGTGTCTGGTCAGACTCAGCACGACTGGCCCTCCAGATGCACTCCAGACGTCTTTTCTGGCATTTCATCCCCCTCAGCTCCCCCGTAAACCACGGAGCCAGGTGGGATCTGTGCCGAGTCAGAGGTCGCAAAGGCACAACTCAATCCAGAGCCTCAGCGGCCAACCTATCCCAGGTGGCCACCAAGTCTGTGGCCGAGTTATGAGCCAGAGTTTCAGGAAATGGCCCAAGCTCCATCTGAAACCGTTCAGGATCCATCAGGCGCCTGGGACGGAACCATCTCCTCGGCTCCGCCTCCCTGCGATGGGGGGTGGCGGCACCGAAGTCCAGTCTAAGAAGAGAATGATCGGACCATGACAAGGGTTTTATAACTAGGTCCCCGGCACGATCATTCAACCACTGACCAGAGGCGAAAATCAGGTCCAGTGTGTGTGTCCCCGTGTGAGTGGGGCCAGAAACTAATTGGGTCAGATCCTTGGCCGTCATGGAAGCCAGGAACTCCCGGGCCACCCCAGAGGTTTCCCCGAGCGAAGGCAGGTTGAAATCACCCATGACTAGAAGCCTGGGGGTTTCAACCGCCAGCCTGGCTATCACCTCGAGGAGCCCAGGTAGGGCCGATGACACGTGGCAGGGAGCCAGGTACGTTATCAAAAGGCCCATCTGAACCCCCCGACCCCACTTCACAAAGAGAGACTCACAACCAGCCGTCTGAGGGACAGTGGCCTCCCTAGGACAAAGGACTTCTCTAATAATCGCCGCCACCCCACCACCCCTTCCCTGAGACCTCGGTTGATGGAATGCTTGGAAACCTGGTGGGCACATCTCTACCAGAGGGACGCCACCGTCTGGGCCCAACCAAGTTTCGGTGACCCCGCCAGGTCCGCACCCTCCTCCTGAATAAGATCGCAAATCAGGGGGGCCTTGTTAACGACGGACCTGGCATTACATAACATCAGCCGGGTACTCAGGGCCTGAGACTCTGCACAACCAGGCCTGCCTTTAATCTTGAAAATATAGTAAATGCTGAATCAATTTATTTAATACAACATTTATACAAGTAGTATGAAGAGGAATGCCGTAACAAAGCATATTCAGGTAAATAACAAATAGAACTTTTTTTTCATCAGCACATTTAATATCTCCTTAAATTTCAATTAACAAAGAAATTTATAGCACGATTTATAGCAGCATACAAATAAACTGTTCTGGCAACATGTTGAAAAGATTTGCAAAGAGTAATCAGATATGATTGGTGAATGTTGCATGTAGAACAGATCTAAAACAAAAATTGCTGAGTGGAAAAGAAGTGTGTAGGATTGGGGACACTTCCATACAATGACTGCACTAGCTCAACACAAGCTCTACATAAATATGGTCCTGTGATATCAAGCAATATTTGACAGCTAAGCTGATTTGTTTTTAGTTCAGCTGTTGTGTATCTGAGCAATGGCACTAATCTTCTCTGTGGATTTTGTGGGCATACTATTCTCTGTGGACTTTGTTTAGGTCATCTATATCTCCATTTTTAAGAATGCTTATATCCACACCACTGCACGTGAGAAAGGAGGCTTGATTGCTTGCAGCTCTTCCTCATAGGTTCCCTTAGGATTTAGACAAATGCATATATAGTATGGGTAAAAGTGCTTCTCCTAGGTTTGTGGAAGTTCTGAACTTGGAAGTGATTCTTAAGAATTATGGCTCATCTTCAAATTGCTTTTGAAGTCAGAATGCTGGCAGTATAGAAAGGCCTTGAGAAAGCCTGCAGGTGTTTCCTAACAGTGCTTTGCAGTCATTTTCAATTCACATTCCTGCCAACAAAAATAAGCATCCTTGAATCACTGACCAGTAAAATGTATTGAGCCCTTCTTTCAAACCTACAGTACCCTTTATATCAATCAAATCACAGTATTATCAACAATGGAGCCAGCATTACGTGACAAGGCATAGGTGAATTTAAGGATTGTGAAGCACTTTGGTTTATCTTTGAACTTATAGTACTGCAACAACTGTGGTAAATTTACAAAATATTGTATTATATTTTAAAAGTAAAACAAATTTATATAAAAAATAGAGGGTACTAATAAACAAAGCTGTACATGTTGAATGGGATATGGATAATAAAATTGTGATGCATGGAATCCAAAACATCATTTGCATTGTCTTAAAAACCACATCAAAACAAGTTATTTCTGAATCAAGGTAGAATTCAATAATAACTAGAAAAGTTATCCTGACAACTCTCCACTGTATGTTCAAATCTAACAGGCCTATAAATATTTTCACTTATTTATTCACCAAAATGAGTTAGTGATAGGATAAAGAGGAGGTTCTCAATGACAAAAAAGAATGATGAGATTAATAAAAACTAATAGATACAGTTATTTGTTAATATTCTCCACAAGGGGGCAGGGTGATGCAACTAATCCCTAAGACCAAAACAGGTATCACAATGGCCTGAATAGGTCAGACCTATTAAATAGCTCAGGAATGTAGGTTCAAGCTGAATACACATTCAGAGTAGTAGAATTTAGGACGTTCAGAATCAGGCTGACTATTCTACAATGCTACATAGAATCTGTGATGGCACAATGGTTAGAATGCAATATTGCAGGTTAACTGCACACAGCCAGGATTTTGATCCTAACTGACTCAGCTTTCCATCCTTCTGAGTTTGGTAAAATGAGAATCCAGATTGTTGGGGACAATATGCCGATCCTGTAAACTTGCTTAGAAATTGCTGTAAAGTACTGTGGAGAGGAATATAAGTCTAAATGCTATTGCTATTGTTTCAGTGACAATATTCTTCACAACTTTCAATTATTGATCTCATTATGTTAAATAATTAAAGTTGTGTCTTAATTTAATCCATGTTTGCATGTTCATTTCATTATATATAGCTTTGGTTGCAATCTAGGAAATTGAACAATTCAAAGTTTTATAACTTGTCCTACATTTTTTAAAAAAATCATTATTAAGCTTCTATGTCATCTATCTTGCCAAGGCAATTCTAGGTTGTTTATTATGAAGTTGAGAAGGGGAAAACATTTAAAGGTTTCAAGTGAGAGGCATGGGGAGTTAAAATACATTCCATTTTGACACAGAATTTCTCTAAACCAAAGAAATCAGACAGAAAGTTATTTAAAGAAAGATGTAAACCAGAGATAGTATTTAGCAGGTTCTGACCAGTTCTGGAGAACTGGTAGCAGAAATTTTGAGTAGTTCGGAGAACCGGCAAATACCATCTCTGCCTGGAGATTTTTACAGTATCTTTCCCCTGCCACGCCCAAGAAGCCATGCCCACAGAACCGGTAGTAAAATTTTTTGAATCCCACCACTGATGTAAACAAAATATAGTTTACAATATAAATATGATATTTCATCAAAACTTTTAAATCCATAAATTAATTGGCACTATTTGTCTATAATTGTACTATTTCTTGTTAAATATTGCAAAGTAAAAGTAACAAAGTAAAAGTTTTTTCAGATTTTTTAAAAAGTTTTAAGACAAACGCAACTAATACAGAATAAAGAAAACAAAGAAAGAAAAAGAGAACAGAAAAAAGATAAAAGTGCAAAAAGAAAAAAAGAGATAGAAAAAAGTTTCCAACTTCTTTTGAAGCAAATATAGGTAAAATTCAAGTTCTGTTCGAAGAGCAGGTGGCAGTCGTGGCAGGAGGGCCTTTGCACAACTGCGCGTTGTGCACCAGTTACGCCCTTTCCTGGATCAGCGGTCCCTACTCACAGTGACTGATCAATCATGGTCTATGTTCTTTAATCCATTCAAGCCTACTTGTGTTCTTTTAACAATGCCATATTAATAAAAGAATTTCAGGAATAGTGAGCTGAAATAGTTCATATTAGACAGTCTTTCTGTGCCATTTTACGCTCTGAAGCTTGAGAAGTTAAAAGAGAAATGATAGAAGCAAAGAAATATAATACAAATCATTAGAAAAAGACTGCATGCATCATAATAAAGTTATTCATTTGTTTAAGTGATTCAGTTGATTGTAGTATGGTTTACAGATGCATATAATTTTTCTTTTGCACCCAGATCTGACTTACAGAGGAAGTGCCAAATGCCAAAAGGAGACAATGGAGGTGTTCTGATCTAGGTTTCCTCAACAGCACAAAGTCAAGTCCTCATCCAGATAAACCCCTTTTATTTAATTTACAATGAATTTCCTCTTCAGCAAAGTCCCAGCCAACAGACCTTTATCAGGCTTGGAGAGTGGTCAGCAGAGGTGGTATTCAACAGGTTGTGACCAGTTCTGGAGAACCGGTAGTAGAAATTTTGAGTAGTTCAGAGAACCGGAAAATCCCACTTCTGACTGGAGATTTTACACTATTCTTCCTCTGCCACACACCCACCAAGCTACGCCCACAGAACCAGTGGTAAAAAAAAATTGAATCTCACCTCTGGTGGCCAGGCCAATATCTTTCAGATGCTGCAATACTTGGCAAGCATACTGGAATGAACTAATTGTTTCCTGCAAAGCTCCAGTCCCCTTTTGCTCCTCTTTTATTCTCCAGGGGAGGGGACATTCACCATCCATCTGTGGCTTTACTCCCAAGTCGACTGTTGTTCCTCAGCTGTTCCCTTCTTCTGGCAGCTCTGCACATGCACACACTGGGAACAGGCTCCAGCTGTTCTTCTGCCCCACTGATGTCTGACTCCAAAGGCAGCTGATAACTGTCAGACAGCTCTGACCCCATCTCTGTCTCTGATGCAGAGCACTGATCAGAGCCTTCCCCAGACTCCAGGACTGGCCCATGTTCCTCCCCAACCTTCTCATTGTCCGAATCTACTGCCAGCTCTTTTCGGCAATAACAGGAGAAAGGTTTTTGTAGCCAGCAAATAACACAAACTTCTATCACTCCAGCCTGTTTTAATATATGTAAGCAAGCCATTCTCCTTCTATCCTGCATCTTGGCTTCTTCATTCACCCCTCTTATTGATGCTAGGTTGATGCATAAAAGTGTTGTTTAAATTACATTGAAATTTGGGAGTCTATATTTGTACTTGGGCCATTGAGGTTACAGGCAAATGCTAAAACCATTCATAATGGACTAAAGACTCCAGGCAAATGACTAACTTGGTGGAAAGTCTGATGGCCCAGCTCAATGCAACGGTTTCTCCAACCATCAGTAGAACAGCAGCCCGAACTGCAATGATAGGACAGCACAAGTGACAAACCTGTCATCTTGAAGTTATGTAACCAGCAAAGGGTCTGGACATGTCTAATATTTGGAGATGGAACCGCCCCGGGAGGTGACACGAGGCTGGTTCCAGGGTATTATAAACGCTTCCTTGAGAGAGGGGCTGCTACCTGCTGCCTTGAAAGAGGCGGTGGTGCGGCCCCTCCTCAAGAAACCGTCCCTGGACCCAGCACTGTTATCTAATTATCGTCCCGTCTCCAACCTTCGTTTTGTTGCGAAGGTTGTTGAGAGTGTGGTGGCACGTCAGCTCCCGCAGTGCCTGGATGAAGCGAGTTATCTTGACCCCCTCCAATCGGGTTTCAGGCCCGGGCACAGCACGGAGACAGCTTTGGTCGCGTTGGTTGATGATCTCTGGAGGGCTCGGGACAGGGGTTGTTCCTCTGTCCTGGTCCTATTAGATCTCTCAGCGGCTTTTGATACTGTCGACCACAGTATCCTATTGCGGCGGTTGGAGGGGTTAGGAGTGGGGGGCACCGTGTTACGGTGGTTCACCTCCTTCCTCTCCGACCGTTCGCAATGTGTGTTGACAGGGGGGCAGAGGTCGGCCCCGAGGCCCCTACTATATGGGGTTCCTCAGGGGTCGGTGCTCTCGCCCCTGCTGTTCAACATTTATGTGAAGCCGCTGGGTGAGATCATCCGTGGCTTCGGGGTGGAGTTCCATCAGTACGCTGATGATACTGAGCTGTACATCTCCACCCCGGGCCACCCCAACGAAGCTGTCGAAGTGATGTCCCGGTGCCTGGAGGCCATGCGGAGTTGGATGGGTCGTAACAGGCTCCGGCTCAACCCGACTAAAACCGAGTGGTTGTGGTTTCCTGCGCCCAGATACAGCCAGCTGGTTCCTTCGCTGGCCGTGGGGGGAGAGGTTTTGACCCCCGTGCAAAGGGCGCGCAATCTGGGTGTCCTCCTGGATGTGCGGCTGTCTTTAGAAGAGCATATTGCAGCCGTCGCCAGGGGGGCTTTTTATCAGATACGTCTGATTTACCAGTTGCGGCCCTTTCTGGATCTGGGCGCACTTCGCACAGTCACGTCCGCCCTCGTCATTTCCCGCCTGGATTATTGCAATGCTCTCTACATGGGGCTCCCCTTGAAGAGTCTCCGGAGGTTACAGCTGGTCCAGAATGCAGCCGCGCGAGTGCTTGTGGGTGCCCCTCGGAGCTCCCACGTTACTCTGCTGCTTCGCAGGCTGCACTGGCTTCCTGTGGCCTACCGGATTCGATTCAAGGTGGTACTGATGGTATTTAAAGCGCTCCATGGCTCGGGACCTGGGTACTTACGGGACCGCCTGCTGCCATCGTCAACCTCCCGCCGCCCAGTACGCTCCCACAGGGTTGCCCTGCTTGGGGTACCGCCGTCTGGCCGTTGTCGGCTGACGGCCCCGAGAGTTCGGGCTTTCTCTGTGGGGGCTCCCTCCCTATGGAATGATCTTCCCCCGGAGATACGGTCTATGACGGATATCCTGACCTTCCGGCGCGCGGTGAAAACTTTATTTTTTAATCAGGCCGGCCTGGCCCAGTAACTGTGTTTTAGGTTTTTAATTAAATTTTAATTGGGGTTTTTAGTTTTTAACTTTTAAATTGAATCTGAATTAGACAGCCGGATTAAATTATTTAATTTATTTTTAACTGTATTTATTGTATATCTTTTACGTTTTAGTAGGCTGTACACCGCCCCGAGTCCCTTTTCTGGGAGAGGGGGCGGTATAGAAGTTTAAACAAATAAATAAATAAATATAGCAAAACCTCTTGATAATTGTAATTATTAAGATATTGCTGACACTTTCCCTAAATTACCCAGTGTTTATTTGCAACTGTTTGCTTATTATACAAAACACTATTGAGCAAAATATTTAGATTATCGTTTACATACTGATGGCAAATAATGTGTACTTTACAAAATTTTATAAAATTATAAAATTATTTGTCTGTTACATCTGAATATATATTCTTGACAGTATTATTGTTCGTCTTATAGCCTTTTTGTTTGCAACAATCACCTAACTCAGTAAAGAAGGCATTAGAAATTGACAGATTGGTTAGTTAATAATCCTAGTTCTTATTTCCTCTTCTTCCTCTCAAATAAAAACCAATTTCTGGATCGGGATGCACTTTGCACAGTCACTTCTGCCCTCGTCATCTCCCGCCTAGACTATTGCAATGCTCTCTACATGGGGTTCTCCTTGAAGAGCATCCAGAGGCTTCAGCTGGTGCAGAGTGCAGCTGTGCGGGTGATTTTGGGGGCTTCTCAGAGCTCCCATGTTACACTGCTCCTGCGCGAGCTGCATTGGCTTTTGGTGGCCTTCTGAGTGCGATTCAAGGTGTTAGTGGTCACCTTTAAAGTGCTCCATGGCTTGGGACCTGGGTACTTACGAGACCGACTTCTGCCACCATCAGCCTCCCATCGGCCAGTGCGCTCCCACAGGGTGGGCCTCCTCGGGGTGCTGTCAGCTGGGGGATGCCGGCTGGCAGCCCCGAGAGTATGGGCCTTCTCTGTGGGAGCACCCTCCCTCTGGAACGAATTACCCCCAGAGATGCGAGCTATCCCTGGCCTACAAACCTTCTGGCGCACACTGAAAACCCACCTTTTCCAACAAGCTGGTCTGGCCTAGATTTGGTAGGGTTTTTAAATTGGTTTTAACGGTTTTAGCTCTTTAAATTTTTAGCTTGTTCAGTTTTATCATCACTGTATCTCAGCCACTAATTTAATCTACTTTTAATTCTATTTTAAATTTGTATTTTGTAAGTGTGTGTTTTTACTTGGCTGTACACTGCCCCAAGTCCCGATGGGAGAGGGGGCGGTATATAAATCAAATAAATAAATAAATAAATAATTTTCTCATTCCTTGTCACATCAGAAATTTTATATTGTATTTTATATTATTGACCAACATCTGCTAATTCCTCTTTGAATTTCATGTAATGTACGTGGAAGAAAATATTTTCCCCCTTTCTTTAAAGTACAGCATCTTTAAAGCAGAGCATTGCTGTGATTTCTAAAAACAACTCTCAAAACCCTTTCAAATACTAGCATACTTAGGATTTTCAGAACAAAATAATAATATAATAATGCAATTTGCTGCATATTACAAGAGAACGCAACAAGTACAAATATAAGTACAGAAGCAAAGCAATAAAATAAAACAAAATAAAATATTAAGAGATACTGGAAGCTGTAGTCCTCACAATTATACCAAACACATAATTAGGAGAAGTGAATGTAAACTTGAGACAATATGCCATCATGCAGAGTGAGTTGCATAGTGTTGTGGCTTCTGATTCTATATGTTTTGTTTTCATGAAAACTCAGGGAGGTTTACAATGCAAGATTCATAGCATCTATCCCTTGCAAAGTTTGTCAAATAAACATTCTCATTATATTGTCTAGATTGTTCCCCTCATGAAACATAATTAAAGTATGTATTTGTAGTGTATGATATTTAAATTTGGCCAGTCAGGAAGAAAAGGTAAAACTTTAAGATATGCCAAATATATCTTACAATTTGGAAGTCTCTTTCTTCTACACATCATAAGACAGAAAGTGGTACTAGACTTTTTTTCAAAAACTAACACTTGTTCTTCATTATAAGAAATATGCATGTTATGAATTGCATCATGCAATTAGACATTAGATATGCCACAAAGGATTACAAATATGGTGCACACCCATGTCTATATAAAATCATATGCTCATTATAATTTTTTTTTTGATTTACATAGTGGTGATCCTCCCCTCATTAATTAAATTGATGAACTCTCATGTAATTGATACAGATTTATAAGGTTTCTAGGCTTCTTTTCTTAACATACCATATAGCTCTTTATAATAGAATAACAGAGCTGGGGGGACTTTGGACCAGTCAGGAAACCCTATACCATTTCAGACAAATCGTTGTCCAGTTTCTTGTTAAAAATTTCCAGTACTGGAACATCCACAACTTCTGGAGGCAAATCATTTTACTGATTAACTGTTCTGATAGGAAATTTGTCCTTAGTTCTAGGTTGGTTCTCTCCTTGATTATTTTCCATTTATTTATTTGTTTGTTTGTTTGTTTGTTTATAAAACAATAGGACAGGGATGGTAGGCACATTGGTGCACTTATGCACGCCCCCCTACAGACCTCTTAGGAAAGGAGTGAGGTCAATAGTAGACAGTCTAAGGTTAACGTTTTTGGGATTTGGGGAAGAAACCACAGAGTCAGCTAAAATATTTCAGACATTGACCACTCTGTTGCTGAAGTCGTATTTCCTGCAATCAAGTTTGGTGCGATTAACCTTGAGTTTGTATCTATTGTTTGCTCTTGTGTTGTTATGGTTGAAGCTGAAGTATTCATTGACAGGTAGGACATTGTATGATTTTATATACTATACTTAGATTGGTCCAAAGGTGGCATAGTTCTAGGTTTTCTAGGTCTAGAATTTCAGTTTTTCAATTTTGTTCTGTCTTCAGGTTCTTTGGAGAATAGGTTGACCCTCTTTTCATTATAGCAGTTCTTAGATATTGGAACACTGCTATCATGTCACCCCAGTCCTTTTTATTAAATTACATGTACCCAATTCCAGCAACCTTTCTCCATATGTTTTACTTTTCAGTCTCCTGACCATCTTTGTTGCTTTTATCTGCAATCTTTCTAGAGTCTCAACATCTTTTTTATTTTGTGGCAACCAAAACTGGATATATACTTTTTTCCACTTATATTTTATCATTAAAAAAAAAAATTCTGTTCTTTCATTTAAATATTGATTTTCCATCAGTCCAATATATTTTTCTAAACTGGAATCTTAACCGCCATTAAGTCGATCTCATATATATATATATTTTCATTCCATGTACACTATTTAATACACATGTTATAAATTATTGTTCTTAGTTTATTATTTGGCATATTTTATATCAAAGAAGTGGACCTAATCAGGAGTGCATCAGTCTCTACCACCATTAGTTGGCAGAAAAGGGTTGTAAAGTTCTTTTTGTTGCCATCTAGTGAATTTCTGAATATTTGCAGCCAAGATCAGTTTGCTCTGGAACAGAAGTTGAAGGAGGGAATAATTAAATTAGCTGAAAAATATGGTGTGAGAGATTTCATCTCAAATAATATTTTCTACTGCATTTTGATTAACTATTTTTTGAAAAGACCATATTTCATATACAAAATTTTCATATGTAACTGAAAATCTAATATTTTGTTTTATCAAACAATTACTGGCATGTGTGATGTGTGATGAAACATGATGAACTAGATCTTGATGAGGTTTGGACTATTTTGTGAGTTCAGAAAGCGCAGAAAATTCCTATCATGCCTTTCTTTAATCTGATGCAGCCACTGAAGAGAAAAAGTTATTCCCTTATTTAAATATGGTCATACAGTTGCATACATTATTGGTTTTCCTTAACAAATAACTTGTAGGCTGAAGTGTGGGAATAAGAAGAACATCACACACAAATGTAAACAGAGCAACAACTGTTTATTCACTCACTTACAAAAAGCTTGAATCAGAAAACAAATATATGAAAGAAGAGTAAATGGATCAAAGAGAAAGGGGAAGATCAATAAAGTTGTGGTTAGGTGGAATTGAAATAATGTGTTTAAAAAAGAAAAGGCAGTATACAAACCATTGTATAGTTGTGATAGAAGCAAGAATGCTTTGTATGGAAAAAATGAAAAGTGTTGGTATAAACTAGAGTCACATTTCTTTTTCTTATTGGTTAATTGCTTCCTTTTATTTATTTCCTTACAACTTCTCCTTTTTTATGCACTACATTGCTTATCCCAAAAGATAACAGCACAATGATGGATATTTATGTATTCACATCTTTCCATATACAAGATATTGCATACAACTGAGGGATACAGTCTATGGTACACATGGGAGTAGAAGAAACAAAAGATAAACAAGTTTGTCACAAGGAATGGGATTACACAATTTACCTAAACTATAAAATAAGTATTATGCATAGGTGGAAAATTTGTATCTGCGTCTCAAAATCTATATATTAAAGATGAAAAATACATGTTAAATAGGACCTGGATCTCTGAAGAACCATCTCTGTCCCATAGTTTCTGCCAACTGTAAGACAGAATAACAGAAGAATAACAGAAAAATAGAGTTGAATGGGATCTTGGAGGTCTTCTAGTCCAATCCCTTCCTCAGGCAGGAAACCCTATACCATTTCAGACAAATGATTGTCCAATCTTCTCAAAAACTTCCAGTGTTGGAACATTCAAAACTTCTGGAAGAGAGTTATTCCACTGATTAATTGTTCTATTAGGAAATGTATCCTTAGTTCTAGGTTGCTTCTCTCCTTGATTAGTTTTCATCCATCCATTGCTTCATAGACTAGATCCTGTCATTTGATGTAGAAAACATGGCTTCTCTGCCACAGTTCCTTTTTCTTGATATACCCAACCTTCCCAAAGGTTTGGACCAGTGGTGGGATTAAAAATTTTTTACTACCAGTTTGGTGGGCGTGGCTTGGTGAGCATGGCAGGGGGAAAATACTGCAAAATTCCATTCCTCCCCACCTCACTAACCTGCTTTCCAGCTCCGTTCACCTGTGCAGGGCAACCAAAGAAGATCCAGCCGATCAGCTTGGATTCAAGAGGCTCAGAATAGATGGGGGCAGGGCCAGTCAGAGGCAGTATTGGCCAGTTCTCCAAAAAACTCAAAATTTCTGCTACTGGTTCTCCAGAACTGGTCAGAACCTGCTGAATACCACCTCTGGTTTGGACCTCTCTGAGTTCACAAGTCTTCAGGCAATCTTTATTATTATTATTTTTGTTTGTTTGTTGTCAAGCATGTATGAGAAAACAAATGTAAGTATGAACATAACATAAACATATAAGCATAAACAGGTATAAGTACTGTATATACATAATAAATAAATATAAATAAATGGGAACAGTAGGATAGAGACGGTAGACATGCTGGTGCACTTATGCATGCTCCCTCCACAATAGACAGTTTAAGGTTAAAGTTTTAGAGGGTTTGAGGATGTAACAACAGAGTCAGGAAGTGACCACTCTGTTGCTAAAGTTGTATTTTCTGCAATTGAGTTTGGAGCGGTTTACTTTGAGTTTGTATCTATTGTTTGCCCATGTGTTATTGTGGTTGAAGCTGAAGTAGTCGTTGACAGGTAGGATGTTGTAGCAGACAATTTTGTGTACTAAGTTTAGATCAGACTGTAGGCAGCGTAGTTCTAGGTCCGTGATGGTGAACCTATGGCACGTGTGCAAGAAGTGACACACAGAGCTATCTCCACTGGCACGCAAACCGTTGCCCCAGAGCAGGTTCACTGTGCCTGCATGCATCATCTGCCTGCCAGCTGATTGTCAGGTAGCTGCTGTGCATGTGCGGTGGGTGGGACGCATGCAGGAGACACACATCCATGTGCAGAAACATGCGGTGCACATAGGGGGGTCACATGTGCATGTACAGAGGCGTGCGTTGCACAGTTGCACACACATGTGCAGAGGTGTGCAATGCGCATGCAGGGGGTTGTGCGTGCATGTGCAGGGGGTGTGGGGCTCCCGCATGCATTGCCTTATGGGTGCTGGCACATGTGCGTGTGCACACATGTGCATGCACACACTTTTGGCATGCAAGGATGGAAAGGTTAGCCATCACTGTTCTAGATTGTCCAGGTCCAAAATTTCAAGCCTAATAGGATAAGGTATTCTTTTGTGATCAGAGGAGTGAAATACTTTTGTCATGAAATACCTCTGGACTTGCTTAATTGTATTAATGTCTGCCATACAGTGGGGATTCCAGGCAGATAAGCTGTATTCGAAAATTGATCTGGCAAAGGTTTTATATGCCCTGGTTTTCAGTTCAATGTTACCGGAGAAGAAGCTTCACAAAATTAGGTTAACAGTTCTTAATGCCTTTTTGGCAATGCTGTTACAGTGAGCTCTGGGGCTTAGATCTTTTGAAATGAATACTCCTAGTCTTTGACAGAGTGAGGGTCATCTATGAGGTCGTATCCGCCCAGTTTGTATTTAGTGTTCTGATTTTTGTTGCCAATGTGTAAGACAGAGCATTTGTTGGTTGAGATTTGAAGTTGCCAATTATTCAATCATTCTGACACATAGTCAAGGTTGCTTTGTAGGGTAGCAGTATTGTCAGTGATGTTAAATAGTTTTACATCATCAATGAAGAGGACGCAGTTGCTTATAATATGATCACAAAGGTCATTTATGTAAATTAGAAAGAAAGTGGGTCCTAGAACACTGCCTTGGGGGACATTGCTGTTAACATGCAGGGTTTGATAGGGCACTCCTTATTTTGACTAGTTGTTGCCTGTTTGACAGGAATATAGGAATCCTGTTTGACAGGAATGCTTACAAACTTGGTTTTTCCCAAGCTCTGTGTTCAGTTAGTGGTGTGCTTATTTGATATACATTGTTTGTTTAAATTGTGATATACCTATTCCTCTATAATATGAAGTTTATTTGCTGGACATTTAATGTACTTTTAAAAATACTATATTTGTTTTGACTTTGCTATAAAATTTTTGAGCTGGGTTGGTCTTTAAATCAAAATTTTAAAATCAGATAATTCTTTATTGCTCCCCATTTATTCTTTTATTTTTCACTGGCAATACTAATACCCTTCATTACTGATATATTTGATGGTTCTGTAATGGAGATCCCATCCTTATTTTCCAATAATAAAATACATAAAGTTGTCTTACATCTAATCCAACTACTTCAGGATTATTTATGCTGGCCACATTCCCACAGTCATAACCCAATCAGTCATTAAGCCATTCAATGTCCTATGCCAATGTTCCTTGCAGCACATAATCACACTAGCTTGGGTTTGAAATCACATTTCAGGAATATCCACCCATGTCTATTAAGTTGTCATAGTTCTTTTTCTGTTAGCTTAGGAAGAAGAGTGGATTGACTCGCTTTTGGGAGGTCTCCTCCAAGCTGCCAACCTTAATAATGAGTTCTGTAATGGAAAGTTCTGCTTTTTTAAGCATTTCTTTTTCATGAATGGAAGAAGTGGGAAAAATGGGATTGGATTTTAGTTTTCCAATAATAGCTAACTATGTGGGGTTTATTGTATGTTCCTTGGAGCTAACTGTAATTTGAGCTAAAACTAATTTGTGTGACTTGGTTGATTGGGTCACTTAATTCTTTTGCCCCATTAGGCATTTCTACTGACGTCTTTCCTACTGACCCAATTAAGTCCTCCAGGAAAACAGATTCACTGCCAATGACCTGCTATGATTTTATCAGTATTTTGATAAATACCAGGCCCAATGTCATAGATTCCCAGATCTAGGATATTTTACATGCTGAGCAAGGACTAATATGTCAATAAGTCATGGCCATATCCTACAAGCTATACTCAGGCAATCACATTTTGTCTTTTCATGTATGTTTATGTTGTAAATTATGCAGGCCCACCAACAAGCAATCTAGATTAAGTTCTTCCATTTTGTTAAACATTCTATTGATCTCAACAAGACTAAAGTGAAATACATTTCAGACTGATTCTCTAGAAAATGACTTATAAGCTAAATTCATTTGCTAAGTGAATGCAAGAATCTGTCATCTCTTAGCTAGAAAGCAAAATGGAGCAGTTGATTCAAAAGTTTCAGCAGAGAAACAGAAATTTGGTATAAAGCTACTAGTGCCACATAGCGTTGAGAGAGAGATGCAGTTACTAAATGCACTTGGGAAAAACATAACCCTTCGCTGAGCAACATGCCCTTAACCAATAAAACATTTCTAGATTAAAAGCAGAAAGAGGTTCCCCCCTCTGTATGTATTACCAATGACTGTTGAATAAAGATTTTAGGAATTTAATCTGGAACCACATGAATGCAAGATTATACATACAACACACATTGCATTTGAACTCTGTTAAAAAGGACAATGTCTAACAGCTATAATGTGAATGAAATAAATGAATACTTAAAATAATGAAACATTTTAAGGATGCATATATCTCTATTAAAATAAATATAGGGCAAATCTTGACTTTTTTATATTTTATATGCAACTGCTAACTATTTTTTCAGTATGTTTATTGCAGGATATTTTGGTTATTTGGTATATACCATTTCATAGTGGGCTAAACCACTGTAGTAGCAACATTCCACACCTGTGCAGCATACTGAAGGATGGAGAAATCTGTTACTTATTTTTCCTTCTGAAAGTTTATTTAAGCAGATTTTAATATCAGTGTGTGAAAACCCCCTCCCCTCCTAATCTATGTAAAACTGAACGGTTGTACACCTTATTGTAATTATAGTGTATACTTATTGTACCCAATTATGATTTAGTAAAGAGGATTCCCAATGTTCTCTAATATAGAGAACATATATTCTCTAATATATTTTTAAATACTTTTGTAAGCATTTTACATTACTATGAAAAGTAATAAAATTATATTATATATGAAACATCACATTTTATTAAAAAGTAGCTTATGATATAAATATTGAGGTGATATTTTTGAAAATTACATTATAAAATTCCTAAAAGTGAGCAAGGACAGTTTGATTTAACTTTGGAGGTATGAATTGGACAACTTTGTATGAATCTTTTGACTGAACTGTTTCCTTCTAGCTCCTTTTTACTGAATAATTGAAAACTGAAGGGAGCAACAGTGACACCAAGTGACCAATGAGATTATCTAATGAATGAAACCCAACTATTTCTTTCCTAAATCTATTTTTGGGAATAGATTCTGTATATAGTCCCACCCACTTCGAACTTTTCACCATTTGTAAACGTGAAATGAAATCCTTGTCCACCAAAACAATGCCTGACCCTAACATACAGATTATGAATCCAAAATGTAATAGATTTATATCTTGCGGTGTAAGATGTAAGTTTACAATAGCGGTATAGATTTAGATACTATTGACTGTGAAACACTGAGGTTTTCACTTAATTATTACTTTCTTTTTTGGAAAACATCAGAGTAGATCCACTTCCAAAAGAAACAACCTTCTGTTTTGCAATATACTGGAAAGTCTTATGACAGTTGCATTAGCCTTATTTAGGAAATAATTTCATTAGAAAACAGGAATATAAGGTTCCATTTGGTCTCATTAGGCCAGAGAAATGCCTAGTACTGTTATTATGAATGTTCTACTGCTTCAAAAGGAATCCTTTCTTGCAAAAGATATCAAAAGGAACACAGAAGATCAACCATAACAACACAAGAGCACACAATAGATACAAACTCAAGGTTAACCGCACAAAACTTGATTGTAGGAAATACGACTTCAGCAACAAAGTGGTCAATGTCTGGAATATTCTACCTGACTCTGTGATCTCTTCCCCAAACCCCAAAAACTTTAACCTTAGACTGTCTACTATTGACCTCACCCTTTCCTAAGAGGTCTGTAAGGGATGTGCATAAGTGCACCAGCGTGCCTACCATCCCTGTCCTATTGTTTCTTTTATTTTTTATTTTTCTGAAATGTATCCATGTATTCATAACTATGTATATACTTATACCTATTATCTTGTAAGCGATTGACAAATCAAATTAAATAAATAAAAATAAAAAGATCCAGCCATTAATCAAAACTGTAATTAGAGATTGTGTGACTGCCTTAATTACAGCTACTGTACCTTCAAAAAAAAATCCTGTACTCAAATTAAAGGAGTGTGCTTTCTTAATCAAACCCAAAATATTATAAGAGTTAATAACATTTCTAAGTCTCAGTAAGAAAAAGGAATTAAATTCAATCATAGAAGTTAAATCCCTAAACAAGAGAGGAATCAACACTAAGATGGCAAATAATGAGCAGAAAAAGACAACTATAGCTGCACTGTAAAGTTGTACTTAAAATACTTCAACTGCAGATCAGATATGGAAAACTATAATCTTACATATAGAATAAGTCATACAGAATAAGAACCATTATTATAAGTCAAACTGAAAGATTTTTTTTCCTGATAATGGATCTTTCTCATGTCCAAATCCACAAATAGTTTTTATTATCTACTTCAGTATTATCTCTAACTGGATTGTTTGACCAAGAAAACTCATGGTTATTCAGGTAGTGGCTCTTTCAAATCTTAAGAGAAGGGGGACTCCAGGATTGCCCTTCACTACAAAATAATCTTTGAGGGAGGCATATGGTACAAAGGGCTTAAACAAGGAAGTGCTTTTCATAGTCACATACATGAAATTAGAGCTAAAGCATTTCTTACATTCCTTCTTTCTTTTCTGATTTGATATCTTGAACATAATGTCTTTATGTGTTTTATGAAGAATTTAAGAATCAGCTTCTGGCCATTTTCCAAAGTGGAGCAAATGAAAAAACAGGAAGAACGGTCATGATCGGAAAATCTTTGAACTCTTCCTACGCCTAACACTGAAGAGCAGATTCTTATTCCCTTCCCTTACCTCTTCTTCTATCTTTATACCATGAATAAAGAGCAAGAATTTTCAAAACCTCAGGGTATTTAAACAGAGCTGAAATCTGTCCCATCATCCCCAAACCTTGCTATTTCCAACAAATATGTAACAAACAAAAAGATCTGGCAAAAGTAGGATCGTTTTATTTGAAAAAGCTCAACTCGTTGCATTCTAGCTGTCTATGCTCTTGGGGAAGATTATCTTGCTTTTGTAATTATTTGTCTAGTGTGATTTTTATACCTGTATTGCTCTGGAAACCAAAAATGCCATGAGTACTTTTGTTTTTATGGTATTTATTTATTTTATTAATTTATTAATAAAATTAATATGGCCAACTCACTCATGGTGATCCTTTGTGGCTTATAAAAGTAAAACCAAATAAATTCCACCTCTACTCACATTTTTTTTAGCAATCTGTTAGATGTATCTTTTCTTTATGTATACTGAGAGTATTTGCACCAAGACAAATTCCTTGTGTGTCTAACCACATTTGGTCAATAAAGAATTCTATTCTATTCTATTCTATGAGCAAAAGACAGCAGGAAGTAAACAATGTTTAAAAATAGGATTTTTTTCTGCTTAGTGTCATTTTATGGACCACTAGGCAGCAGAAAGGAAAAAGGCATGACTTGGCATTACTGGCACTTAAAAGATGTGGAAGATGATAATGGCAGCAAAAAAACTGGAGGAAGGCAAGTTTATAGCATGCTGAATTTTAGCAGAATCTGAAAGTGCTGAGACAACTAAATGAAGCCCATATGCTAGGAGCTACATACAGTGGTAAGGTGTAATGGCTAGCATGTTAGATGACCCAGTTTCAAAATCCTGCCCAATCATAATCTATCATGAAGAATGCTGAAACAAGTTGCTTTTCTGTCCAAATAAATAATTTTGGAAGATTTATGTGGGGACTTAATAATATTCTAATTAGTCCTTAATTCTTAGAGGAAAGAAAATTGAAGTAGGTTTTTTATTCTAGTGTACTCCATTTTAACTATATGAGTACCCAAAGGCCAGTCAAATGTCAATGTAGTTGGTAACTTTTATATCGTTTTTGACATTTGCTATGAATGTTTCCCTAATAATTGTTATAAGTAATTAAGCTTCTCAAGTAAGGAAAGTAAAACCCCTCAAAATAATTTGTACAATGATTTGTTAAATATTCAGGGTCCTAGTATTTTGTGGCTTGCAGTTTATAGAAATATTGTCTGCAATTTTTCTCTGGCCTGCCACCATTGAATGATGACAATCCTTTGTGACTACAGCTATAAGGATTCCAACCCTAAAGCATTAAAAAAAAATGCTGCATATGGTATCACTCACATAACTGATTGAACAGTGTGTCATCTAATGTGATTAATGTACTCAAATGTGATATGGCATGTCAGCTGCAGTGCCATAAAGCATTTTGTAAGAAACTTTAATTTCTATGATTAGATATGTGACAGACTGCTTTCATGATCCCATTACTACATAAGTGGCTGTTATGCATATGAAATGCTAACATGGTATATAGAGCCAGGAAGACAGTCTTGAAGCAAATATTTTTTAAAAAAGGTAAACAAGATGATGGAAATTTTCCTTACATCCTGGGGAAAAAGATTAAATAAAGACTAGGCTCAAGTATTTATTTTTGTTGTTTATTTAAATAATTCATATTATTCAACAATTATTCTGGATAGTGTACCAAGATTTAAACTCAAAAGTGAAAAACAATAACCTATGACATCCAAGATAAATCATATCTTCCAAACATAAATCACAATAACAGAGTTTATCTAATCTCCTGGACTGAATACTTGGGAAACACTGTAGGAGACTCACTGGTTGACTGGTCCTATGGGGAGTAGGAAGAGTCTAGCAATCCTTAGATAGAAAGGAATTATTTATGCAGAGACCAAAGAAGGTGAGGGAGATTGTGGATAAAGATTGTGTCTCTAAATATATCTAAGTCTTCTATTTTCCAACAACAATTTGCAAAATGTCTACTCTTGTTCCAATCTTAAGCAAACTCATTACTCATTTATCGTGACATAAAGCAAGCCATCTTTGTTTGTAAATCATGATTCATGGTTTACTTTCTAATAGGTCATCTGTATTGATTGCAATTTATTTAATTAATAGAGGAAAGGGAATACTATTGTATAGTATAGTAATCTATAGGTATGGCCTCCAGAGCTTTGGGGCTAAGACTCTTT
Organism: Bungarus multicinctus; assembly: GCA_023653725.1. Lineage (NCBI taxonomy): Eukaryota > Metazoa > Chordata > Lepidosauria > Squamata > Elapidae > Bungarus > Bungarus multicinctus. The sequence goes on from CM042848.1 coordinate 45,519,551, forward strand.
TAATTCCTCCTCCTTAGTCATGCTGGATATTGTAGGCACCAAATGATCATCATGTTCTAAGATAAGCACAGTATCTAGTTCTCGGTCTGCAGCTACCAAATATATACGTTTTGATCTAGTCACATCTGTAGCAGTGGTGGTATTCAGCCAGTTTACACCGGTTCAACTGAACCGGTAGCAAGGATTTAGCATGGGTCGCCAAACCAGTAGTAACTTCTGGCTGGCCATGCCTCCAACCCAGTCGCCCAGTTGCTACTTGCTCACTTGCCGCACCCACCCAATGCTTGCTCACCCCACCTCACCTGCCTGACACTTGCCCATCCAGTCACTCCTTAAGGTATTTCTTTTTTTCCCTCCCGACAATCAGATGCTCCTAAGATTAGCTGTGCCAGGATTCCCCTTGGTTACTTACTGCTTTCCCTGGAGGCTTCCTTGTTACCCAGGAAGGCAAAAAACTGCTTTGCCCAGGAGGCTTCCCCACTGTGCTCACCCCCATCGTCCATTTTCTGCCTTCCTGAGCCCAAGGGAAGCTTTTTGGGAGCAAAAACGCCCTCCCAGGAGGCTTCTCTGAGGCCAGCAGGCCCAAAAAATGGTGGTCCAAAAAATGGGGGACTCACCCGTCACATGGCCATGCCTCATAGCTATAACCCCTAGCCACGCCCACAGAACCATTAGTAAAAAAAATTTGGATCCCATCAGTGATCTATAGGAATGGCAGAGAATAGATATTTTAGATCATAACTGAACTCATACAAACAACTCAGAATAGGTTTCTCCTTGCCTTCCTGTGTGTATATGTGGGATCCTTGATGCTCTCTGAACTTGGTGATTCTCTTGCAGACATTTCATTACCAAACTAGGTAACATCATCTGTTAGAAGAGAGTGGGGTTATCATCATCTCATTTTGTCTCAAGAGCCTTGGTGGCACAGTGGTTAGAGTGCAGTATTGCAGGCTATCTCTGCTGACAGCCGTCTACCTGCAATTTGACAGATCGAATCTCACCAGGCTGAAGATTGATTCAGCCTTCCATCCTTCTGAGGTGGGTTACAATGAGGACCCAAATTGTTGGGGGCAATATGCTACTCTAAAACTGCTTAGAGAGGGCTGTAAAGCACTGTAAAGCAGTATATAAGTCTTAGTGCTATTACTATTGCTATTTTTATATACTTGCTCTGTCAGTGGCTTGCTCTGTCAGTGTTAGTGAGAATGTTCTTGGTGGTTCCTTGATTAGGCTGTGTTTACCATTAACTTGTTTGTCTGCATCGCTAGTTACTTGATAGATATATTGTTCACTTGATTGCTGGCCTAGTTTAATCTTGGTATTAATTTCTGCTCATATGGTGTTGATTGTGACTTTGTATAATGTTTTAACCATTATGCTTTGCTCAACACAGTTACACAGGGCAGAAGTAGAAAAAAAGAGTGAAATCTAATTTCCCAAGAGCTAAATTAATCTCAGCACAAGATTTACTTTCTTTATGGCACAAAATAGTCAGCAAATAAAATGAATTTTAATGCTAAGTGGGCTACTTTAATTTATTTATTGTTTAATCCTGAACAAATCAAAAGTTTTAACCTGCTAGAGAAATAGATGGACAATAGAATCAGTATCGTATCTAAAGATCATAAATGTACAATTAAAATGTTTATATGATTAAATAATTGATGAATAAAACAATATTTTTTAAATTAACATACATTTATTAGGAATGCTAAAATAGCATCAACCAAAATTAAGAATATGTCCAGAAGTGCAATATTTTTGTTTGGGGATCTGATACTATTAATTAGAAAACCCATGAGATTTTAAGTAACAAATAAGGGTGGGGGGAATAAAACCAGTTAGTTTTTCATACAGACAGAGGCTTTTGAGAATTTTTAAAAACCTAGGCTTCACTCCCTGTGAAGACTGAACTAACATTCAAGGTTTTTTTAAATAAGTAGTTCATATTTAGCAGCTAAGAAACAAAATTATAATAGGAACTTTTCTATGCTAAGAATAATAGAATCAGTATAATTTTTTGGTATAGATAGGACAGATTTTTTTTATAAGCAAACTGACAAGAATTTGAGTTTCAAAGCATTTCATATGGGAAAAAGAAAATTCAGTACACCTCCCCATTCTTATTATTCATTCTCTTTAAAACTGAATGTAGACTAGAAATATATGCTGGCGTTCAGTTTAAATACACATTGAATTCTTTCACATCTTGATTATATTGATGGAAAAAAATATGTGTTCTAAGAATTATCAATAACTCCACAAAACCAGAAGCTTGGAACAAGCTTGTTTGAAAATATGGGGCCATAATGGACAAGCAGAGCCTCCTATTCACGAGCACTTTGATCTCAGTAGTAGGATCTATTCTTGATTTATCTAATTTCAATTTCAAGCAGATCATTTCTTTCATCTGTCCTAATGGGAATTTGGGAGGAACAATTGACTATAGAAAATTGAGTCTATTACAGCCAACTCTCTTGAGATTTATAAATATCGTCTTATGGGAAAAGACAGTAATCGAATAAAATAGTGACATTTTTCTTGCAATTCTTTTAGGATGAGGAGAGAAGAACCAGGCTGAATGAAGAGATACATGAAAAGAGCAAGCCATTGTAGCATATCTCACAACTGTCAATTAGTCTGCAACACACATGTAAAATAGATCCTGCAAATAAAATGTATTTAGTGTTTCATTTAAATTATTTTGAATACTTAAGCTTGTAACTCAAATAATTGATAAATCTGTTATTCATAAATATGTACATCCTTTCCATGTGACTAGAAAAGTTTATTTTACTTATAAGTTAAGTTTTAAAAAATCTGCACATGTTTCAGAAAATGAAAGCCATTTTCAGTTAAACATAGTTGTAAATATTTGTATAAAAATACTTAAGGCAAAGGTGTAAGTATTTTTGTACAAAATATATTTTGTACCATTAAAAAAAGTATTTATTTTGGGATATTACCATTTCTAGTAATGCTCAGTCCTATTTTAAAGGTGATCCCCTGTTCCAGACATTAAGAGTACCAGTCAGAAGAATAGGTATCCATTCTTTCAGATTAATCTTTGCCAAGAGAATATAATGTATGTTTCTTATCATTCAACTACAGATCCAGACTTTTTATTTCTCCTGCCATTCACTTTTGCCTATCTTCCTTTGGTGGATTAATTCCTTAACTATATCTCCCTATAATGTGTATGTAATATAAACACAGAATTTAATCTGAAGCAGGACGATATTTACTTTCGCCTATCCAGTTAAAATGTGGATCAAACTATCTAAGGTATCTAATATCAGATACTTGATGGGGTAGGACATTAATGCACCTATTGTGTTTATGACTATAAAATAGCAAGGAAATTATGCCTTTACATTTTAATAATGGATCAGTATTGCATACAAAATTATTTCAAACAATAAAAATAAATCAGTCTAATGACTTTGGTGATGGTTTTTTATAAGTTTATCATCTTTATTATTCATTGTTCAGAGTTATTAACATAAAATTAGCAGCCTTAAATCAACTAATCAATTATTGTTAAGGAGATCCTGATACCAAATAAACTGTTTCCTTTTATGTTAGGTAGTTTAGGTTGCATTTCAGAAGTGACTTATTTTGACATTGGAAAGTTCCAAGTTTGTCTGTATATGTATGTATATGTATAGTCTAGGAGTGTGCAAGTGTGCAAACACTTAAATAAAATAATATTTTCATTTTTTAAAAGATTGATACTAAGTTCACATTATTTCTTATTTGTGTTTTTTTTTTTAATAAAGGTGAGAGCCAACAACGTAATCTCTCTTTTCTCTTTTTCTAAAAGTTGGCCTCAAAGGGCTGACTAATACTTAAGGGATAAGGATAAGATGTCCTACAACACACAAGGAACTGTTTGCTTTTATTCTGCTGACGTTTATTTTCCTTTCTTTCATTGTGAAAGGAAACGTGTGTTTTGCTAAAAATAGAATGCACGGCCTAACAACTAGCTTCTGATTGGTTAAAGGCAAAATCTGCCTAGCCTATTGGAGTAACTGAGAACAAAAGCAATTCAGCTTGCATATGCGTGGAGCACTTTATGTGCATCAAGCTGCCTGAATATAAAACCAATATACAGAATCATCAAATGCATCCAAAAAACCACATGGGTGTTTGCCTGTGAATGGCCAAACCCTTCATTGTGGCAAGAAAGAGAAGGAAACAATTTTTGATTTTACAAAACATAAATTGACAAGATATTTGTAAAACTTACTGGCACTTTTCAGAAATGTTTGCTATTTTCCCTTGCCTATTAACATGCTATATAATATGTCCAGGAACAACAATAACAATGCAAAATAATCATTGCATTAACAAATGTGGATTTTGTAAGGAAAAGTCTGCAGGATTAAGTGCCAGCTATGTTACCCTTATTTTTCCACTAGAGGCCACTATTACATGGGACAATTCATTTCGCAGCAGCAGGGAAAGAGAAATTCTAGAGACTTGACAGTTGGCCAATACTTTGTGTGTGTGTTCTTGAATGCATTAGGGGAAGGAACTAGGGTGTAGTCCTTCTTATGCTTGTGAAATTCCAACTGAATTGCTGCCAAAGCCAGATATAACTCCTGGTATATAACAAAGAGGATAAATGTCTTTGGGGATACCTTTTGTTATACCTACAAACCAATCTTAGCAGTGTGGGAGTGCCACAACTTTATCAGCTGAATTCAGCCCTCCAACTTATCATTCTGCTGGATAATCTACACTTGCTGGTTTCCCAGAGCTGGCTAAGTGGGACAGGAAAAAGCAATTTTTTTTAAAGAATGGATATGTTTTGTCCTGTTTCACTTAGCCAGCCCCAAGAACAATCAAAACATTGACGATCTATGACACTGCACTACTGACAAAATATGGGTAATCCTTGAGTTATGAATGTAATACAGCCTGCCAATTACATTTGGAGCCTGAGGACTTATTTAATTTGATCATGTTAAATAAATATTTTCTCCCTGCTTTGTCCAATGCATGAGCTATCGAATGCATAGGTTGATGAGTGTACATGGGATATTTCAGGGTGGGGAAGACCATATGGGGGTCTAGGGCTGGGAAAGGCCACCCAAGGCTTCCTCCAACCCACTGAGATACCTCATGCTCGCTTACAATTCTGGCGGTTTGAGACCCCTAGGCTTTTGGTCATGGGGGATTTCAACCTGCCATTGCTCGGTGGAACCTCTGGGGTTGCCCGGGAGTTCATGGTTTCCATGACGGCCATGGACCTGACCCAATTAGTTTCTGCCCCCACTGATATAGGAGGACACACGCTGGACCTGATTTTTGTCTCCGGTCAGTGGTTGAATGACTGTAATTTCGGGGATTTAGTCATCACTCCCTTGTCATGGACAGATCATTCCCTTCTTAAGCTGGACTTCTGTACCACCACCCTCCACCGCAGGGAGGCGGAGCCATGCAGATGGTTCCGCCCCAGGCGCCTGATGGACCCTGAGCGGTTCCAGAGGGAGCTTGGGCCATTTCCTGAGTCTCTGGCTCACAACTCGCCTGGAGACCTGGTAGCCACCTGGGATAGGTTGGCTGCCGGGGCTCTGGACCGAGTTGCGCCTCTGCGACCTCTGACCCGGCACAGATCCCACTTGGCTCCGTGGTTTACAGAGGAGCTGCGGGAGATGAAGTGCCGGAAAAGACGTCTAGAGAGTATTTGGAGGACTAGCCGCACTGAGTCTGACCGGACACAGGTGAGGTCTTATATTAAGACCTACCTTGTGGCGATAGAGGCGGCGAAGCGTTCGCATTTCTCTGCCCTTATTGCATCGGCAGAAAATCGGCCTGCCGCCCTGTTTAGAGTGACCTGCTCTCTGCTTGAACCGAGAGCGCGGGATGACCTCTTGCAGGGTAGGGTAGAGGAGTTTTCCCGATTCCTGCACGACAAAATCGCTCAGATTCGGGATGGGCTGGACTCCAATTGGGTGGTCCCGGGGGAGGTGTCCGGGGCAGGTCTTGAGAATGTTATCTGGGGGGAGTTTGACCCTGTGACCGCTGAGAGTGTGGACAGACTGCTGGGGGGGCTGAATGCCACCACATGTTTGTTGGACCCGTGTCCCTCCTGGTTGGTTTCGGCCGCCAGAGAGATGACACAAGGCTGGCTCCAGGGGATTACCAACGCTTCCTTGAGAGAGGGGTCGTTTCCTACTGCTCTGAAAGTGGCGGTGGTGCGGCCCCTCCTCAAGAAGCCTTCCCAGGACCCAGCTGTTTTAAACAACTATCGTCCAGTCTCCAACCTTCCTTTTATAGCGAAGGTTGTTGAGAGTGTGGTGGCACGTCAGCTCCCTCAGTACCTGGAGGAAGCGACTTACTTCGATCCGTTCCAATCGGGCTTCAGGCCCGGGCATAGTACCGAAACAGCATTGGTCACGTTGGTTGATGATCTCTGGAAGGCCCGTGACAGGGGGTTCTCCTCTGTCCTGGTCCTATTAGACCTCTCGGCGGCTTTTGATATTATTGATCATAGTATCCTATTGCGGCGGTTGGAGGGGTTGGGGATTGGGGGAACTGTCTTGCGATGGTTCTCCTCCTTCCTCTCCAACCGCTCGCAATTTGTGTTGGCGGGGGGGGAGAGGTCCACCTCTAGGCCCCTTATTTGTGGGGTGCCTCAGGGGTCGGTCCTCTCCCCTCTCTTGTTCAACATTTATGTGAAGCCGTTGGGCGAGATCATCCGTGGTCTTGGGGTACAGTGTCACCTGTACGCAGATGACACCCAGTTATACATCTCCACCCCAGACCACCCCAACGATGCTGTGGAGGCTATGTCCCGGTGCCTGGAGGCCGTGCGGAATTGGATGGGCGGGAACAGGCTCCGACTCAACCCATCCAAGACCGAGTGGCTGTGGTTTCCGGTGCCCCGATATAGCCAGCTGACATCTTCGCTGGCTATTGGGGGTGAGATTCTGCCCCCTACAGGGAGGGCTCGCAACTTGGGTGTCCTCCTGGATGCACGGCTATCTTTAGAACATCATATTGCAGCCGTCTCCAGGGGGGCGTTTTATCAGGTTCACCTGATTTACCAGTTGCGGCCCTTCCTGGATCGGGACGCCCTGCGCACGGTCACTCATGCCCTTGTCACCTCTCGCCTGGATTACTGTAATGCTCTCTACATGGGGCTCCCTGCGGGGAGCACCCGGAGACTCCAACTGGTGCAAAATGCGGCCGCGTGGGTGATCATGGGGGCGTCGCGTAGCTCCCATGTGACGCCTCTCCTGCGTGAGCTGCATTGGTTGCCGGTGGCTTTCCGGGTTCGCTTTAAGGTTCTAGTTATGACCTTTAAAGCGATCCATGGCATTGGGCCAGGTTACCTGCAGGACCGCATTCTGCCGGTGATCTCCAACAGACCGGTGCGTTCCCACAGGGAGGGCCTTCTCCGGGTGCCGTCGGCCTCTATGTGTCGTCTGGTGGCCCCCAGGAGTAGGGCCTTCTCTGTGGGGGCCCCTGCCCTCTGGAATAGTCTGCCACCTGAGATACGTACCAGCACGGACCTGAGGGCCTTCAGGCGTGTGCTTAAAACCTGGCTCTTTGAGCAGGCTGGCCTGGGCTGACACGAGTTTTAATTGTCTCCTCTTAATTTGAATTTTAATTTTGGGTTTTATATGTCCAGGGGGAGGGTTGGTTTTTTAACTTTAACAGCCTATTATTTAATTGCATTTTAACCTTTGTATGGATTGGGGTGGATTTGGCTGTACACCGCCCTGAGTCCTTCGGGAGAGGGGCGATATATAAATGTCAAATAAATAAATAAAATAAAAATAAATAAATAAATTCCTTGGGATCCCCATAGTTGCTTTCCCCTCCTATCCTGCTCTGCCAGGTCTCCACAGACACTGCTAGCCTCCCAGATTCCACTTGCTCTTCCCCACCCCAACTTCCATTGTCTAGTTATTTTTTTAAGACCTCCAGAGTTCTAGAAAAGGCTGATCACATGGCAGAAAAACCAAGGTCTTTTACTCAGATGCTAGTGAAGGTGTAAGAACGTGAGATCTAAGGAAAACAGCTTAGCCAGCATCTGAATAAAAGACTTCAGCTTTTCTGCCATGAGGCCACCATCCCTACAGGCTTCATTTGGGCCCAGCCTGGGCAATGCCAGAAGCCTTTTGCTTGCTGCTGGTTGGCTGGTTTGAATGAGCATCTTCAGGGATTGGGCCATGGCAGCCAATCAATGCAGAGCTTAGAGTTCAGGCCAATGAAACAAACAAACTCCATATTGATTGGCTGCCATGGCCGAATCCCTGAAGAATCAAAGCTGTACTATATGCATTGCATTCACTTTTTCAGCCTCTATTGTTAGCCTCTATTTCCATTGGCCAGACAAACTTTGTTATGAGTCAATCAGAAGTCAGCTGATAAAAAGTTCAGATGAAAATTATCAAACCTAAGTGGGGTGTTTGCATGCTCAAAAATTGCTATCCAAAATTTATTCTATATTCTAGCGATATAATTTATCATGGTTATTCTTATAAATTTGAGTATTTTTTTATCAGAATCAAGAGTACATATTCTCTAAGTTACAATAGGGTGAACTAACAGTTCAAGAAAAGCCTATTTTTAAAAAATGGTTCTCTATTACTTGCAGGGACATGATTTAAAAGATGGGTGCACGGCTTTCATTTGGTTGAGGACCACATCAAATTTGACCTATGATCAGGATAATTTATGAATTTTCTGACTTGGTTTCTAACTTGCTTTAAACTTTCTTCTTTTGTGTACTTCAAATATCAACAGCCAGTGCACACCACACCAATGATTATAATATGCTCAGTTCAGATGAAGCTGGCTGCAATTTTTTCTTTAAACTGATTTTATTACAAGTAGAAGATAACTATCTGCTATAAACAAGCCTGGCTTTCTCCTGATTCTGTTATCTTAAAAACTGTTAGAACTGTTTCTCTTTTATAATACAAACCATCCCTTCTTAAAGGGAATTTATTTCCAAGTTCAGTGTCTAACTCCTTGGTTGTTATTGTTTCAAGTATCTTATAAATTATATAGATAATGCAACATAGCATATACCAATTCCATTAATTTATCTTAATGCATAAAATTAGTAGGACACAAATGCGGTCTATAAAATTTAGTGACTCAGTGTGACTCTTTCTGAAATATTTTTTCACTGTAAAAGTAATTTTTCCCAGTAATTTTTCTCAGAAATAGAAAAACAGAAAAGGCAGAATAACTTCTTTCTCACATTCTATGCAATAGCATGAGAATATTTTGGGTATGATGATCAAACATTCTGGATTAAACATTTTAACTCTGGTCCATTAAAAATATCAATGTTTTCTTTTTTGCTTTATGGTTTCATATAAATTGGGCTTTTGGTATTAATATAACTGATCTCATGAGCAAAACAAAACTAACATATAGATGCAATGTTGAACAGAGAAATTGTTCAGGCTTTTTTTGTTTTTGAATAAAACTATTTAAGTAGAAATATTTTTTATTGAATGAAGGTCACGGGTCCTATCATGGAACATTTTATAGCTAAAGAGCTTAAACAAATAATCAAGGCAATTCGATCATTAAATTTTGAAAATGTGAAGGCTTTCCAGGAATGAGATTTGTCATTCCTAAAAAGGAATAGATTTATACTCCCAATATGTTGTGAAATTAGTTGGAACAGACATTTACTCAACTCCATATTTTTGAGGCAGAGAATGCCTGTTACTAAATTGAGTGGTATTATTTAAATGTTCTCTCTCCCTTCCTCTCTCTCTCTATCTCCAAGCTCCCAACAAATAACCCAAGAAAAAACACCATGACAAATTTTGAAGTATTCTAGGGATCGCCTGGGGTCCTTATATGCCTCAAGGGACATAAAATTTCTAACATATAAATTTATTTCAGTAATTCATATAACCTCCTACCATTGTAACTCTATATATTCTTATTATTCTGGATCTGAAGTCATTAAGATGTTTGCACAAATGCACTTATTTGAATATTTTCTGCTCTGATTGTGTCTGTGAGCTTACAGATGTAGTTCGTTGTTTTTTAAAAACATCCTTATACATCTGAGTGTTCACAATATGTTTTGCTCCTATCCACAGCAGTTCAAACATTGATTTAATCTTTCTACCTTGCAATTTTCACTTTTATCATTTTTTTGCTATAATCTTGTTTTGCTTAAAGCCTTAATTAGCTAGCTCTCTCGAAAATAATTGTCTAATTAACTGTTTTTCATTTGAATCCATACAGTGGCAATTATAACAGAGGCTTTGAAAAAAAAACCCTCTCCTCTGATGAATACGAGGAAATAGAAGTATTAAAATTAATGTACTAGAAAGAAGAAAAGACTTTGGAGGCAAATCTGATTCTTGAAAATAAGACAAAAATAGGAAGAAATAATTTGTTCTGCTTGTTCTGCTTGCAGTTTTTTTCCTTAAGCCAATATATAGGCAAATAACAAAAATCACAGTTTTTTATATAGCAAATGCATTTGTGCATGTGTATGTCCAGCTTGCAACTTTCTAATTTATGCTTAATCAATTAAAACAGTGAATCCAGCAATTTTACCAGGAGTTATTTATGTACACTTCACTTAAGAAGCTACATTCCCTGTTGCTAATCTTTTTCCTCTTATGAAGAAGCTTTTAGACTTACCATCATGAATACATAAACATGGGAAAGTTATATATAGTGTAAGGAGCATTGTAGTTGGTATCCTAGAAGCTGTGTTCATTCAAGATCAATTCAATTATTTCATTCAACACTAGTTAGTTTTCAAAACCCTGGTTTGCTCCAGGAAAACATGTTTTTATTTGGATATCACTTTTGTGGATGTTGTGCTTGTGACGGGGAAAAAAAATAAAACTAATTAACTTTGGTTTTGTTGATCAGAAAGATTTGCTACTATAGTAGCTAGTTATATATTAATGTGTAAAAGCAAAAAGTTGAGGTTGGAGTGTGTTTATCTTGTTCTGTGCCAAGAAAAGTTGGAAATCAATGCCCCTTTTCTTTCTTTTTCTCTTTCCCCTTGTATCTCAACCCCCTTTCCCCCCACTTCCCTTGCTTCCCTTAATTTTCTACCTATTTTTCTTCTCTTCTTTGTATTTTATATATTAAATAAAACCTTAATAAATATGGCATCCTCAAGGTGGTTTTCAAAATAAAAATAATATAAACAACAGATTAAAAATGCACATTACATTATTTTTTTAAAAAAAAAAACAATATTAGCAAAATTCAACTGTAGCATTACCATTTAACTCAGAAAGAACAATAGTACTTTATAGGCCACTTAAAGAAAAATATAGCAGTGAGCTGCCATATTTATTTCAAGAATGATCTCTCTTCAAGAATGGAACAGCAATAAGAAATTAAGTACACTGCTTCGACAGACAATCAAAAGACCGCTTTGATTGTGCTTATAGACCCATTTGGAATTTTGAAAACATGTTATAGGCACCCTTACAAATTGGTGGAAATATTGAATTTAATTCATTCATAAAGTAGTTATCAAGGACATCATAGCTGTTTCCACTTTCAGCAGATGCTCATTTTTGGTGGCTCCTTAATATTCTAATTTATTTTGCCCTTTTTCTGAGCAGGAAAGGATACTTCCCCAAACCTGAGCCATGCATTTGTTTTCTATTATCATAAATCTTTTCAATTTCATTGGAGACGTAGGGACACTTTAAGAAATAAAGATGGAGATGGACACTGATGCTTTAAAAAAATGTTAAAAGTCAGTTGATGAAGGAAACCTGGCAGGACTTGCTATGCTTGTGTCTGTAAGCATACTAATACTTCAGGAATAAAATGTAATGATCATATCTTATATTGACACTATCTTGTGGTGAGATGGCCAATAAAATTTAATAATAAATAAATATTTGTTCATGTATCAGTAGGCATTTCAGCAGACAGATGATTTGGCATGATACATATACCCTATTCATTCCCCTGTAAGAAAAATCAGATAACCAGCATTTGTTCTGAGCTTTTGAGGGAAGCCTTTGTGAACAATGGTACCTATTTAATTACTCGCATTTGCATGTTTTCCAACTGCTAGCTTGGCAGTTTGCTGCTAGGTGGGAAGGTAATAGTGCTGCATGATATCATGCTGTCCACATGATCACAGAAATGTCTTTGGACAGTGCTGGTTTAATGGCCTTGAAAAAGAGATGAATTTTGACCCACAGAATTGGGAATGACTAGTAGAGTCAAATCCACAAGGACTCCTTTATCTTTTATTTGTGAACAATATTAATGGTGAGCATTTGTTCTTTCTCAGGGTAGATAAAGGTAAAGGTTCCCCTCGCACATACATGCTAGTTGTTTCCGGCTCATCTCCATTACAAAGCTGTCCAACGACATCTCATGGTCATGTGGCTGACATGACCTAAATGCCGAAGGTGCACAGAATGCTGTTACCTTTCCACCAAAGTGATCCCTATTTTTCTACTTGCATTTTTACATGATTTTGAACTGCTAGATTGGCAGAAGCTGGGACAAATAACTAGAGATTCAAATAGCTAGAGATTCAAACCTCTGAACTGCCAACCTTTCTGATCGACAAGCTCAGTGTCACCATCAGGTCCTTATCTGCCCAATACATACATCTTAAGCTACTATACAAATTAAAATGCAACTATTATTTTTTACTTGTACTTTTAACTTTGTAATAGTGTTTTTACAAATATCCTGAGTAAATGTACAAAAAAATTATAGCATTTATCAAATCAGCCCAGATAAATTAAATTCTGCAATGGGAGGATGTTGATTATCTTCTCTATATTTTCTAGATGCCACTTTTTTTAAAAGCCTTAATTTATCATTTATTATTGATTTTGGTAACTCAAATTGTTTTCAACATATGGTTAGTCTTTTTAAAAAGGTGAATGGTAACACCTGTAAGAATTTGATACGAACATGTTATTTGTGCATAGATTCCATTTTCTCTGTAAAAATATAGTTTTGCTTTTTTAAATGTTTTTCATGATCCAACCTGATTGTCCATTAAATTCTGCTTATTTTAAAGAATCCTTGTTCATTTTCAAGATTTCAGAAGCCTTTATTTGGACTTAGGACTATGACCAAGCTTTTTGTCAATTTTCTTTTCCTTTTTTTCTTTTTTTACTATAAACATGGCTGCACACTCTTTAATTTCTTCATTCAGTCTCCTTGTAATGGTCTTCACTCACTGGTATATTGCACTAGTAGACCCAGTTGCAGCTGCCTTTCCACTCTGCCTGTTATCAAATCATTCTTATTTCGTTTGCTGCAATAACTTGTTTTTTATGTTTTATTTTCTGTATTGAAATATTGTTTTAATGATAACAATGGTCTTAATGGAGGGCTAGAGTAAAAGACTCCATAAAAACAGCCCCTACTGCAAACATAACCAAAGGGATGAGAAAGTTGGTGCTCTCTCAGCTGACACATTACTTTCTATTATGCAGAGAAGTTGCAATGTAAGGACAAATAAAGAATACAAGAATCACAAATCTAAAATACAGGTCATGTACAAGAGAATCCTGGTATGTTTATTAGGATATTGTAGGATGAGCAATGACCAGTCAGCATTTTAAAAGATTATAGAGGGAAGAAAATTTATTTGTGTAAAATATTAACCACAGAAAGCAAAATAACATAAAATTAACACCACTGGTAAATCATTCACTGAATTCTTCATTTCCATTTTAATAGTATGGGTTTTTTTTCCCTTAGTCCTGATTAAACTGTCATCATTATTAGATGTTAAAAAGCATGTAACAATTAAAACCCTTCCAAAAAATAATTTGAGAGTCATTATTGATCACTACCCTTATCTCCTCAAAGAAGGGTATCATTTCCATACAATAAGGAAGACATGTTTCTTTGATGAAATGATGGCTGGCTATAGTCCAACTATTGATATTTCTAAATGATTAAATCTGACCTCACTCTTGTCTGCAGACACCAAGAGCTTCTATTACATGAGCCAACTTGGTTTTGCCAGCTGCTTTTCTTTCACCCACACAGCTTGCAGCTTTTAAATGAGAGATGCCATAAGCTTCAAGGATGCATTAGTGCATGATAAAGAAGGGGATGGAGAAGATAGAAAATAGCATATAGCTTTAACCTGGGAATAAATAGCATTTAGTTCAATAAACCTGGAATTGCACAGATACTTGAGAGAAATTGCTATAAATAAAAGAAATGAAAACTGAAGTTATTTCATTCAGCTTCTTATCCACATCTAAGAGAGAGAAATGCATGCATTTAATGTTAAGTAAAGTTAAAAGAAATTGTATAATAAATGTTGGTAAGTAGAATGAATATAGAAAGACTGCAGAAGAAACATATGGACCACGTATGGAAAAATAGCAATAGCAATAATATTAGCACTTAAGACTTATATACGCTTCACAGTGCTTGCAGCCCTCTCTAAGCAGTTTATAGAGTCCGCATATTGCCCCCAACAATCTGGGTCCTTATTTTACCAACCTCAGAAGGATGGAAGGCTGAGTCAACCATGATATTAGAAAGAATTATTTATTTATTTATTTTATTTAATCACACTTTTATACCGCTCCCTCTCCCAAAAAGGGACTCGGGGCGGTGTACAGCCTACTAAAAGCATACAATAAATACACAATAAATACGATTAAAAATAAATTAAATAATTAGATCCGGCTGTCTATTCAAAATTTAAGTTAAAAATTAAAACTAATAAAACCCCAATTTAGATTAATTAAAACCAAAAAACATAGTTACTGGGCCAGGCCGGCCTGTTCGAAAAGCAGGGTTTTCACTGCGCGCCGGAAGGTCAGAATATCCGTCATAGCCCGTATCTCCGGGGGGAGATCATTCCATAGGGAGGGAGCTCCCACAGAGAAAGCCCGAACTCTCGGGGCCGCCAGCCGACAACAGTCAGGCGGCGGCACCCCAAGTAGGGCCACCCTGTGGGAGCGTACTGGGCGGCGGGAGGTTGTTGATGGCAGCAGGCGGTCCCGTAAGTACCCAGGTCCCGAGCCATGGAGCACTTTAAATACCATCAGTACCACCTTGAATCGAATCCGGTAGGCCACAGGAAGCCAGTGCAGCCTGCGGAGAAGTGGTGTTACGTGTGCGCCTCGAGGGGCGCCCACGATCACCCGCGCGGCTGCATTCTGAACTAACTGCAACCTCCGGAGACTCTTCAAGGGGAGCCCCATGTAGAGAGCGTTGCAATAATCCAAGCGGGAGATAACGAGGGCGGAAGTGACTGTGTTACTCTTCTAACAGAATAAATGGTAAACATATAAGCACAGAGAACATAGGAAAAGATGCTGAGAAAGCTGTTCAGAACAGAGCGGGAAAATATTTGTGAAATCCATTTCAAGGAAGTAAAGGAGAGGAGGAGAGCTGCAAACTGGATTTTTGTAGGCCATTGAAAAATTTCTGAATATGGAAATAATTTGATTTGAAGAAATAGTAAAATAAAATGAATAAGCTTGAATTATGGAATATTTTGCATGAATATGCAGATTGGATATAGAATGTGATAAAAGTGACATATGAGAGAAGAAAAGCATGCAGGAGAATAAATGCAAACTTAGCAAGTGATTGAAAATTGAGAAGTATGATAAAGATACTTGCTGTCTTGGTTGATTAATATATCTATGATTAATGTATGAGGAATTATTGTGATAATTTGAAAGGTTGATTGGGGACATAAATGTGAAAGTCCTATATAGATATTTTGGTGAAAATCTGAATAATTTACCGTGAATGCTGTATGGGTTATATGATGCCACTGCTGGTATGGATCTTAAAAATAATGTATCTATTTATTTATTTTATTTATTTAATGACATTGCTTACCTAAAACCAGTGACTAAATTCATTGTGTTTAGTAGCCAAGATGGAATAGATTTGTGTATACAAATGGGAAAAAATACGGAAAAGATTGATTTTGTCTTTCTTTATAGATTGTTTACTATAGGTGAGAAAATACTGAGAGGAAGGAGAACCTAATATTCATCTCTTTCTAAGATGGTGCTGAATAATATTTGTCTGTCTTCATTGTTTAGTGTTCTATTTTCAAAATCTTGCAATTTCCCCAATAGTTCTCATTCAAACTAGTGAAAAATATTTGCATGTGAAATTTTCATGACTGCAAAAACTCCACTCTGGCATTTACAATGGCATATTTGCATTTCTGCTTGGACCATCATCAGTACATACCACTCACCACTTCCTGTGTTCAGGATTGGACAACACTGTCCTCCTCCCATTTGCACCCTATGCCTGTTTTTAAGCTTTGATCCAAAGTTCCTGTTGGATGTTGATTTCAATTGTGTCTTAGGTCCTTCTGACTGGATGGCCTGAAATGCTTCCTTTTTGTCCAGTGACAGCCCCAGTTCCAGTTGGAGTCCATTCCAGAGTTGCTGGGGTCCTATATTCTGCAATGGTTTGTAGCAGCTCCTTTTAGAAGGAACTAATCTATAATAGCCACTAACTCAATGTCTTTCTCCACCCTATTCTTTCCCATCCCTTCTAGAAGATTTTCACTCCAATAAATCTTTCATCTCTTCAGTTTCTGACCAAGCTGAGTGATGTACCAAATAAGAAAAGATGAATGATGGGCATCCAAAAAGAATTTAGAGCAGTGCTTCTCAAACCTGACAACTTTAGATGTGTGGACTTCATCTCCCAGGATTCTGTGTCAGATGGAGGGGCGGGGCCTGCACATAAGGCGGCAGCCCCCTCCCTCCAGTGGGCCTGGACAAGTGCTGGAGTGAGATGGGCCCATTTCAGTGCCTGGCCCCCAGATACCTTCAATTCCTCCAAACATTTCTTTGTATACCTGATTTCCAGCTCCATCGCATTTTTCCATCACTTTATCGCTAGCGTGTGCAGAGACACAAAAGTTTGTGGGACTAAAAAAAAGTTCAATCAATCAATTCCAACTTCATGAGATCATTTTTTTGTGAGAAGTTGAAATTGATTGATTGAACTTTCTTTTTAGTCCCACAAACTTGTTTCCCTGCACACAACAGTGAGAAACATGATGGAGAAACGCAACAGATTTGGACATCAGGTAAGCAAAGAAATGCCTGGGGGAAGCAAGGGCATCTGCGCAGTTGTGGGTGGGTCAAGTTCCACGGCGCTGCATGGTGCGGGAAACGAAAAACAGAGCAGCTGGCATGAGGGAAGGTGGAGGCTGCTTTCCCTCTTTCTTCTCCCTATTCCTCCTCCTTCCCTCATGACGGCTGCTCCATTTCCTGTTTCTCCATTGCAGCACATTGCCCAGGATTCACTTTGATAGCGGGGGTAATTTAACAACTGATTCTCCCAGGGTCAGGTTGGCCATCACAGGAGGCCCGTCCCACATGTGCAGTGAAGCTGGAAGATGGGGATTGGTCACAGCTTCCACAATGACAACCTGACTCTGGGTGAACCACGGTCCTCCTCTCAGACTCCCATGTATAAGACAGCCCTCTATTTTTAGGCAAATATTTTTAAGAGAAAGTATCATCTTATACTCAGAAAAATACAGTATTTTGAGGAAGGCTGGATTGAAAGAAGATGAATGTGATTTTAAAACTGAAGGGAGAAAAATCAGTAACCTGACCTGAGATTGGTTTTTTTTCTAATGATTATATTAAGACTTTTAGATATAATAATACAATATACTGTATTTTTCACTCCATAAGACATACTTTTTGCCCCAAAAGTGGGTGGAAATGCCTGTGCATCTTATGGAATGAATTATGGTTCTAGTCCAGAGATGGTATTCAGCAGGTTCTGACCAGTTCTGGAGAACCGGTAGCGGAAATATTGAGTAATTCGGAGAACCAGCAAATACTACCTCTGACTGGCCCTGATCCCATCTATTCTCTGTCTCCTGAGTTCCAGCTGATCAGCTGGGTCTTTTTTTGTTACCCAGCACAGGAGAACGGAGCTGGAGAACAGGTTACTGGAGTGGCAAGGAATGCGATTTTGCAATTACCTTCCCATGGAGTTGGGTGGGAATGAAGATTTTAAATATCCTTCCCCTGGCATGTCCACCAAGTCATGCCTACCAAGCCACGCCCACAGAAACGGTAGTAAATTTTTTTGAATCCCACCATTGTTCTAGTCCTTTGGTGAATAGCAGCCGGGCCACCGCAGTGGAGTCTTTTATAGTGCTGAATCCCGCCTCTTCTGTCTACATCATTGCCCACCTCTTCTGTCTCTTTTCCACAGTGCAGGAGTCAATAGGTAGGGATGGCACATGAGAGGACACTTGTCTGTGGTCCTCTCAGGCTCCACCTGATCTTTTTCCCCTTGTTTTCCTCCTTTAAACCTAGGTGCATCTATGGTCAGGTGCGTCTTATTGTGCGAAAAATACAGTAATACAACTAAAAATGAATTTTATAAAAAGAGTGGAAAAAAGTCAAGAGGAAATTCCCATCCTTATCATGACAAATATAAACAATTTCATAATCTCTTCATCTAACTTTAATGAACAAAAATATTTACCATATCTCATAGTCTCATAGAAAATGCATGAAATTTTATATTTCATGCATTTTCTAGCCAAATTATACATTAACTGTCAAAATCTGAACAATATATTTGATAATCCATTTAATGAAGAGGCCATTTATTCTATCTCTAAAATATGCTGATGGACAGGCCTGACTTCATTTCATTTCATGGAATCTGCTACAGCAGAAGTCTAGAATTTGCCTTCAATCCTGTAGCAAATGCTTCTGTATAAACATCTCTTTATCTGTATTTTTTCCTGCTTTCTTTTGTTTATAATTTAGTAACTTCTGAGATATGGAGTCTGGGGATATTTTCAATTCTACCATTTATTGTCAATACCCAGTACATTTTTTTAACAAGTAATGTTTGAAATTGCCTTGTAATTTCCAGTATAAGAAGAGAGATAAATCCATTGTGCCATTCCCTTTGGGAAGTCATCAAATTCTTTTTTATTTACATGGCGTATACATTTTTATTTCTTTTTTTAATTTTTAAAACCTCATTCAATTTTTTCTTTATAACTGACAACAAATTATTATTCAAAGTCTCATTCGAGTTGATCTAATCAAGTAGATTTTGTTGAATAACTTTATGTGTGACATCTTCCTCTGGGAATACAACATAGCTGACATAATTGATTCAAAATCCCAATGCAATTCCCAGTACAGTTCCACAAAGGTATCTCAGAACACTCTTGTAAGTTACTTGTCTTATTATGTTTTCAATATAAAAGGCAGTTTTTCTTTCCAACAAATATATTTATTTTTAAAAAATATTTTAAAAGTTCTAATACTCAGATTCAAATACTCCAAAATTTTCAAAGTCCTTAGTCTTTATGTATCTGAGGAACTGCTCATCCCAATGGGATGAGCCCATCTCACCTGTCTTGACAGAGGGGCAAGCTGTGCATTTTGTCAGTCAAGGAATTTTGGCTAGTAGAGCCCTGGGGAAGAGCGTTCCATGCTGTGGGTCATGTCTTTTGAAACACCCTCCTTCCACAGATAAAATCTGCCCTCACTTCCTGACCTTCTGTGCCAGTGGGCTTAGGGCCTAACAGGGGGGAAACACACTAGAGGTGGTTGATGAAGCAGTAGCAGATCCTACCTCACTACCTGCACATCCTGTTTATCCACCTGCCCATCTTCTTGCCATCCTTCTACCATAATTTTAACTACAATCCATATCTTTATTGCTACTTGATACTGTATATATTGTGGGAGGAGGAGTTGCCTTACAACAAGATATGCAGTAAACAAAATTAATAAATAAAGCGCATTACACAAAAGCTAAATCTTTTAGGTTTTTTAGGGAGGGAGGAGGGGAGGAAGGTGAGGGATAGATTTTTAGTGGGATTAGTGGGTTGGGGGTTTGGGGTCAGCCAAGCCGGTAAGCACGCCTGGGGGGACCCGGGGGACCGGGGGTTGGGAGGCGACCAGGGTCAGAACGACTGAGGGTGGACCTTATTGACACCGTAAGTGGGAAGGGCAGATATGGCGGGGGTAGAGGGCCATACCAGGTTAGGGGATTGTGTGCCCACTATCTCCAAGCGGTAACGTGCTCCAACCCTCTCGACCCATCTTGCAGGCCTGGTTGTGCAGAGTCTCAGGCCCTGAGCATCCGGCTGATGTTATGCAATGTCCATTATAAATAAGCCCCCCTGATTTTTGATCTGATTCAGGATGAGGGCGTGGACCTGGCAGGGGTCACCGCAACCTGGTTGGGCCCAGAGGGGGGTCTCCCCCTGGTAACGATGTGCCCACCAGGATTCCAGGCATTTCATCGGCCGAGGGCTCAAGATAGGGGTGGTGGTGTGGCGGTAATTATTAGGGAAGATCTCTGTCCTAGGGAGGCCACTGTACCTCAGATGGCTGGCTGTGAGTCCCTCTTGTGAAGTGGGGTCAGGGTGGGCACATGGGTCTTTTGATAATGTACCTGGCTCCCTGCTACATATCATCGGCCCTGCCCGGGCTCCTCGGGGTAATAGTCGAGCTGGCGGTGGAGACACCCAGACTGTTAGTTATGGGTGACTTCAACCTGCCTTCACTCGGTGAATCCTCTGGGGTGGCCCGAGAGTTCTTGGCCTCCATGATGGCCTTGGACCTGACCCAATTAGTTTCTGGACCCGCTCACACGGAAGGACACGTGCTGGACCTGATTTTTGTCTCTGGACAGTGGTTGAATGATCGGTTAGGGGATATAACTGTCAAACCTTTGTCATGGTCTGATCATTCTCTCCTTAGGTTAGACTTCTGTACCACCAATCCGCACCGTAGGGAGGCGGAGCTGAGGAGATGGTTCCGCCTCAGATGTCTGATGGATCCTGAATGGTTCCAGACGGAGCTTGGGCCATTACCTGAAACTCTGGCTCATAACTCGGCCACAGACTTGGTAGCCACCTGGGATAGGCTGGCTGCCGAGGCTCTGGACCGAGTTGTGCCTTTGCGACCTCTGACCTGGCAGATATCTCACTTGGCTCCGTGGTTTACGGAGGAGCTGAGGGAGATGAAATGCCAGAAAAGACGTCTGGAGGGCGTCTGGAGGGCCAGTCGTGCCGAGTCCGACCGAACACAGGTTAGGTCCTATATTAGAACCTACCTAGTGGCGATAGAGGCGGCGAAGCATTCTCACTTCTCTGCCCTTATTGCATCAGCAGAAAATCGACCCGCCGCCCTGTTTAGAGTGACCCGCTCCCTGCTTGGGCCGAGAGCGCGGGAGGATCTCTTGCAGGGAAGGGCGGAGGAGTTTTCACGATTTCTGCACGATAAAATCGCTCAGATTTGGGCCGGGTTGGACTCTAGTTGGGAGGTCCTGGGGGAGGTGACCGTGGCGAGTCTTGAGACAGTTATCTGGGACGAGTTCGACCCTGTGACCACCGAGGGTATAAACAGGTTGCTGGGGCAACTGAATGCCACCACATGTTTATTGGACCCTTGCCCCTCCTGGCTGGTCTCTACCACCAGAGAGGTGACGTGGAGTTGGCCCCAGGGAATTGTTAACGCCTCTTTGATGGAGGGCTCGCTGCCCACTGCCTTGAAAACGGCAGTGGTGCGACCTCTCCTTAAGAAGTCCTCCCTGGACCCAACTCTCTTGAACAACTATTGTCCTGTCTCCAACCTTCCCTTTGTGGTGAAGGTTGTTGAGAGTGTGGTGGCAGGTCAGCTTCACCAGTACCTGGATGAAAATACATACCTGGATCCCTTCTAATTGGGCTTCAGGCCCGGACATTGTACTGAAACAGCATTGGTCGCATTGGTTGATGATCTCTGGAGGGCCTGTGACAGGGGTTATTCTTCTGTCCTGGTCCTATTAGACCTATCAATGGCTTTTGATACTATCGACCATAGTATCCTATTGCAGCAGTTGGGGGGGGGTTGGGGGCACCGTGTTCCTTTCCGACCATCTGCAATTTGTGTTGGTGGAGGGGAGAGATCCACCTCTAGGCCCCTCGATTGTGGGGTGCCTCAGGGGTCGGTCCTCTGTCCTCTCCTGTTCAACATTTATGTGAAGCCGCTGGGGGAGATCATCCATGACTTTGGGGTGAGGTGTCATCTGTACGCTGATGATACTCAGCTGTACATCTCCACCCCAAGCCACCCCAACGATGCCATGGAGGTCATGTCCCATTGTCTGGAGGCCATGCGGAACTGAATGGGCAGGAACAGGCTCCGACTCAACCCTTCCAAGACTGAGTGGCTGTGGTTTCCGGCGTCCCGATATAGCCAGGTAGTTCCATCGCTGGCTATTGGGGGTGAGATTTTGCCCCCTTCAGAGTGGGCTCGCAATCTGGGTGTCCTCCTGGATGTACTGCTGTCTTTGGAAGACCACATTACGGCGTCTCCAGGGGGGCGTTTCATCAGGTTCACCTGATCTGCCAGATGCGGCCCTTTCTGGATCGGGATACCTTATGCATGGTCACTCATGCCCTGGTCACCTCCCGACTGGACTACTGTAACGCCCTCTACATGGGGCTCCCGAATGGGAGCATCTGGAGACTTCAACTGGTACAGAATGCGGCCACGCGGGTGGTTATGGGGGCGTCAAGGTTCTCTCATGTGACGCCCCTCTTGCGCGAGCTGCATTGGTTGCCAGTGGCCTCTCTGGTGCGCTTTAAGATTTTAGTGTTAACTTTTAAAGCACTCCATGGCATCGGACCAGGATATTTACAAGACCGCATTCTGCCATTTCCTCTCACCGTCCGGTGCGCTCCCATAGGGAGGGTCTCCTGCGGGTCCCGTCGGCATCTATGTGCTGGCTGGTGACCCCGAGGAATAGGGCCTTCTCTCTGGCGGCGTCTGCCTTCTGGAATGGGTTGCCTCCGGAGTTACATATAGCCACGGACCTGGGGACCTTCAGGTGTGCCTTGAAAATCTAGCTTTTTGACCAGGCTGGCTTGGACTGATTTTAGATTTGGGTGTTTTAATTTTTATATTAAATTTTAGGGTTTTAGGGAGGGGTTTTAATTGTTTTCAGCCAGGGCCTTTAGTTTTATTTAGTTTAACTTTTCACATATTTATTGTTTTAATTGTATGCACTGTGCACTGCTCCGAGTCCTTCGGAAGAGGAGCGGTATCTAAATAAATATTTATTATTATTATTATTATTATTATCCCCAAATACATAAAATAATCACCTAATTAGTGAAGGTAATTGTTTAAAAAGCTATCCATCAACTGTCATCATCACGTGCAAAGTATATTTGTGTGTTATCAAAGTATTTATAGATTGCTATGCAAACCATTTCTAGGAGATAACCTATATTCATTGGAGTACAATAGTACAGATTAAAAAGTGCACACATTTATTGGAAAGCAGCAAGAGAAAAGCAGTATCACCAAGTGGTTTCAGATAGTTTATCATTATTATTTTGTTCCTTCATCCTTTCAACAATCAAATTAGCATAACCAAAGTTAGTTCACCATTAGTCATAAAACCCTTCAGACCTTCACAACGTCCAGTTAGAGAGAAGAATATTGCTCATCATGGTTGCCATGCACTGACAAAAAGCACTATTTGGTTGACTTGTAACTATCATATATTTATGTATGTGATTGTTGTGAAAAAATGTGTCTAATCTACAACTGAGCTTTCTTGGCCTCAGAAGTTACTTAGATAGATTTTTTTTTACATAGTCCCTTGATACAAATATTTAACAGAGGTTTGCACAAGTGCTACTTGATGTTCTATGGTTCTGTCTGGAAGGCTCTTCTCTCATAAAAATGCTGTCATAAGACAGTCTTTATTCCTTGTTCCTTTTAGAAGAAAAATCTCAAAATGTTCAAAGTCCAGTGATGACCTTGCTCATGATCATAGTATAATCAGAAACACTTTCATGTTTCCTCATCTTTTTCTTTTTACAGAACATGGCACATTGAAATACCTGTTCTGACTTTTAATCATATTAGATGAGACAATGAAATCTCTTTCTTTTATCCAGCAGCTCAGTAAATAACTCTAGAAGGGTTGCCTAATTTCTTACAATTGCTATTATGGTAAAATAATTGTTTAACAATCTTTTAAAATAATTTTTGGATGATTTGTATTTTTCCTCTGTTTTAATATATGTGGCAATTTAGTTTCATCTGGCCATAATGTTAATTTAGGTGAAACTAAATTGAATTTAAATTTCTTTTAGAACTTTTGTCTTTTCTGTTTATATTCAGGAAGACAGTCGTGTTTTTGGAATAGAGAAATTAAGAAGGAAACATTCAGTGCTCTGGCACATGTTTTAAATACAAAGGGTTGCTGGTTCAGATTCTGGTCCCTTCAGGTAAGTCAGAAAAATGCCCTTGAAACCAGAAAAGACACTGCCAGCTGTCTAGAATGTACATAGGTAATATGATGCATTCCATATGTGTGTTTTAAAAAAATACAACTTCCATAATCCCGACATAATTTTTCTATTCCAAAGCCATGTCCTCACATGTCCCCAGATACATCATTTGCAAAGATTTGCACTGGAACCACCTGCACTGAGTCTCTTCACTGAGTCTCTGCAGTTCAATTCTCAAATCCTGATATCTAGTGATTTTTTCAAGTTGTTTCTCGTCGATTCTGCTGTCATCAGGTATGGCAATGTCAATGATCCACACTTTTTTCTTCTCCACAATCATGATATCCAGAGTATTGTGTTCCAAAACTTTGTCAGTCTGTATTCGGAAGACCCACAGTAGTTTTGCATGCTCATTTTCGACCACTTTCTCAGGCTTATGATCCCACCAGTTCTTTGCTACAGGTAGATGGTAGTTGTGACACAAGTTCCAGTGGACCATCTGAGCGACTGTGTTGTGACGTTGTTTGTAGTCAGTCTGAGTGATGATGATGATGATGATGATTTTGAAGCTTCCCTTAACTTATCATACTTTTCTGCATGATCCCCAGCTATTTTAAGCTGTTTTGGTTAAAAGACAACACACTGGTAAAAGTAATCTGTCTATACATTCTGTTGATGGATCAAATTTTGCTGCAATCTAGGGTTTACTGTATTTATAAGTAGCATCAACTGAGCAGGACACATTACAGAATAACAATTCTTTTAGACAATATCTTGTAACATTTGTAAGCAAAAAACATAAATCTATTTATCTGCATGCATACAAGTTACTACAATGAATGTAGGATAGGTTTAATTGTTAGCATATGTTTAATATTAATATTTCACACTTATCTTGCCCTAGATATTTCAGTGTAATACACATCTTTACTGTGTCATAAGAATGGCCTCCATTTTTTATACACAATTCTCCATTCTGATTACTATGCTTGTCTCACAAAATGAAAGTCTGTAACAAAAGGAATTGGCATTACAGTGCTGCTATAATTCATTCTCCTGACAAAGACAAAAATGAGAAGTGACAACAGAATAAAATGAATTCATTCCTATTCTGTTGCTTCAGATGAAACAGAAAGCAAAAGATAGCACAATGTTAATTCATTCATATTGTGACAGAGATAAGGAACAGTGCAAAGAAAAGTCATTCTCTTTGATTTTTGAAGTACTTGGATCACAAATATACATCATGGTTAAACCAATATTCAGGATGGCCTGTTTTTATGCAACGTAACAATCACATGTGTTCAGTGAAGGGTATTCAGGACACCTAAAGAGAAATCAGAACTAGAGAGCTGAAACTCTTGGTCTAATATACAGATGTTTATTCATGATATTGTTTTTTGTATAATCAGGGTGTCAAATTCAAGGCCCAGGGGCCACAGGGTGCTCAGATCTGGCTCAAAGGGCCACCCTAGATACAGCAAAGGACTGCCCATGGTGCCTCTGCCAGCAAAAATGGAGCTTGGGAGGGCCTCATGTAGAAATTGAATGTGACACTCCTGGTATACATGCTCAGTGATAATTAAAAGAAGAAGAAGAAAAAGTGGGTCATGCAACCAATAATCAAATATTTATTTAGGAGCTGTACAAGTATAAGCAAATATCTGATTAAGGTACCCCACATCTAAATACAGCAGTTAATCGTGACCATTTTAATTCCCTCTGTTTCACTGATACTGGAACAGTAGGTGTCCTTTCATAACAGAAGACAAATTTGCTTTCTGTTACCCCTGCCCCATAGAATAGAGACAGTCTGGTGTAGTGATTGAAGCATCAGACTAGAAATCAGAAGGTTGAGTTCTAGTCCCATCTTGTTGGACTAACCACAAAGCCAACTGAGTGACTTTGGGCAAGTCATTCTGTCACAGTCTTAGGAAAGAGGCAATGAAAAACGCTTCCAAAATCTTGCAAAGAAAACTACAGTGATTTTTCCAGGCCATCACTAGGAATCAATACTGACATAAAGGCACTCCACATACACACCCAACACACAAAATAAAACAAGCTTAGATGATAGAAAATCAGTTTAAATTTATGAAATCTTGGCCCATAACTTTGTTCATCTTGTCTGTATCTAGTACTAATAGCAAACATCTGGTCTTCAGTATAATGATATGTTTGACACTCTGTGTTTTTTTACTATCTATATAATATGTAAACTTCTTATAGTCATGATCTTTAATTGGACAAAATGATGCATCATAGGGTAAGACTTTTTGAACCAAATACCTCAAATTGGCTAATTTCCAAATGACTCCAAAATCCAGGATCCATGACTGCTGAGGGAATTAAATTTGGAAAAGTTGTGGCTACTGGCTACTTCAGCATTGGTGCTCTGTTGCTGTGGTCATGTGATCATCATTTTCAATGTTATGCAATCCCTCCTTCCCTCACCCAGCAGCAACCACTTTCCTGCGTCATGTGATCATCATTTTCAATGTTATGCAATGTTATGCAATCCCTCCTTCCCTCACCCAGCAGCAACCACTTTCCTGCGCACTGATAGGGGAGGGCAGGGAGATTACTGATGCTTCCTATCAGTTTCCCAAAAGGAAACTCAATGGAGAAGTCAGCAGCAATTCAGTTGCTCCCTCTCCCACTGGATTATTTTGCCCAACCGGAGTCATTCTGTTTCTCTGATTAGGTAAGGCAATATCTCTCAAAAATAACCCAATGGCACACAAGTTGTTTAGAAATCTATTTATTTATTCCCATTCTAGAATATAATGCTAAAACTCAGAATGAATACTGTTGGGCTTTGACAATTCTACCGGTTTATCCCCTGGAGTGAAGCCCGACACATTATCCTGATTGGGGAACGGACGGACGATTTTGCCATTGCCAACATGTTGAATTGGTCGGGAACGTTTTCCACTCATGCAGACCCCATCCTGGTTTGGCTCCTCTATCCCATATTGGCACGGACATGTGACACAGATGGGGGTGGGAGCAGGTTTATCGCTCCGACTCCTCTCATTTCCCAAAACGCAACATGAAGGCTCATTGAGGGGAAACTGGGGGGAACTGAATCACGGTTTGAAAAGTAAAACGCGTAATGCTTGGTTAATTAGTTGCATTTAGAATTGCGGGGTGGAAGCGCATAGGATTAATGGGAAGGGCGGATGTTAGTTAGCTGCATGGGGTGGGGTTACATGTTAAATAGCATTGAGATGTGAATGATCTCAGTGCTGACCTTATCTGGTATAGCCGTTGTTGCCGTGTTTGAAGGAAGACGAGTGAAAATAAACGTATATATTCACAAAAAACCTTGTGAGTAACTTAGTTTATTGCTAGCATTCATGTGAAATCAAACGGAGGCTAACAATACCTTTTCCAGAATTACCTAGTGAAACTTCGGTTGAATCTGAGTCCACTGACTCACATTATTAGGCAGTTCAGTTTCCATTGATCCACATTATTGATATATAATCCACCACCAATACATGCAGCTGATGAGTGCAATCCATGCCATAACACTCCTTCTCTCTAGGGTTAAGCAGAGAACAGGCTTAAATTGTATATTGGGGCAATTTGAATAAAAGAAGCAAAATTATATTTTAAAGAATAAATTAAATTAACATCACATTCATCCCACTGATCCCACTCTGCCTAACTAGTAACCAATATTGCCCTATAACCACTGCCGATATATTGATTATTTTCATTCAAAAGTATATATTTCTATTAGTGACAATGATTATTTATTTAGAAAACATAGCTTAGAACATTTTACTTCTGTCAAATCATGGGGCTACATTTCATCCAATGCACTACCCATGAATCAAGAGCCAATGCAGTCTGGAATTTGTCCAAAAGTCTGTTCTCTAGTTGTGTTATTACAGAAAGCAAAAGTAGAGCAATATGTCCTGTTGATGGATGAATTTGGTTTCAAGCAGTATCTGAGCTTATCAAAGTCCAATTTGCTTAAGAGATAATGATAACATTAACACAATTTCTGCTATTCAGTGGGACTGATTACATCTATCTGTCATTCTGTAAAAAATTGGCACAGCAGTATGAAAAATATCCAGCTATACACAAATTGTAACAGAAACCATTAGAGCATGTGTTTACTGGCAGTAAAGAAAGAGCAGCAGAATCTTTTACTACACAAGATGTATGTGGGTGGGTGTTTGTGTGGGTGTGATATGTGTTTTTTATTCACATGTATGTAAAAGCAGTGATTCTACTCAGTGGTGGGGTTCAAATAATTTAACAACCGGTTTGCCCAGGACAAGCCTCCTGCGATGCCTAACCTGACCTTGGGATAATTGATTGTTAAATTACACACACACACACACACACACACATACACACACACACACACACACACACTATCAAAGTGGATCCTGGGCACTGTGCTGTGCTGCAATAGGGAAACAGGCAATGGAGCTGCTGGCATAAGGGAAGAAGGAGAAGCAGGAAAAAGAAAGAGGGAAAGCAGCTTTCTTCCCTCACACCAGTCACTCCATTGCCTGTTTCGCCATTGCAGCACAGTCTAGCGTCCAGGATCCATTTTGATATGGGGGGGAGAGTAATTTAACAACCGGTTCGCCTGAACTGATGCAAACTGGCTGAATCCTACCACTTGTTCTACTCTGCCAATTTATTAAAAACAGCTGGAAGAGAAAAGAAACTTCAAAATAATATTTCATTTTGCAATGACTATGACAAATAAGAAAAAATTAGATATGTGTTGTCTGCATGTGGGTGTGGAAGTGGATGCACTTTTATAAATTACTTCTGTGTCCAGTGAGACTTCATGTCAATATGCAGATATGGCTTGAAATATATTAAGAAAAATCCTAGAGAAGAGTGCTGTTAAGCAATCTGAGATTGATGAAGGGAGATACTGATGAAAGTTGGCCCAGCCAAAAGGGAATAAGGACTGAAGTAGGATTTCATAGTTCTCATTATCACCAAATCCCATTTATTCTTTCTCCTTTCCACTCTCCCTCCCTCTCTCATTTTATTTCTCTCAAAGATAGCACAATTTTGAATTCTTGGGTTTATTCCTATTTTTCCATATTCCTTACATCAAAGCTATTTTTTCCAGTAAGAGTGATCAATTGTTCTATAGAAAATAGTGAATAATAGAACAGATGGGAAAATGTAAGGTTCAGGCAATAATGTATAGACAGACCTTAAAAAGTTAGCAAGATCAGTTCTGATTAATATTCAGATAGTAGATCACCAGGAAACCCTAAGACTATACATTAGACTAGGAAGTAAGAAATATAGTATATTTCCTGAAAGAAAAGAATGACTGTATACTGAACTACATGGATATGCACCAGTGGTGGGATTCAAAATTTTTTACTACTGGTTTTGTGGGCGTGGCTTGGTGGGTGTGGCATGGCGTGGCATGGCATGGCTTGGTGGGTGTGGCTTAATGCATGTGGCAGGGGAAGGATACTACAAAATCTCAATTCCCATCCCATTCCAGGGGAAGGTTACTACCGGTTCTCCAAACTATTCAATATGCCACTACCAGTTCTCCAGAACTCGTCAGAACCTGCTGAATACCACCTCTGATATGTACATGATGTTAGCAGGGGTTGATAAAGGAGAGCTTATTATTATTATTATTGTGCTATCCTGACACAGATTTAATTGAAAAATAATATTGCTTAAAAATACATACCAATCAGAATTATTAATATTCCCATCTATTGAAAATAATTAAAAAATGTTTAAGGCCAGTATTGTTTTGATGACAACCATATCCTTTGGGCTTCTTGATTAATTTAAATATTAATATTCCATCTGTATAAAAAATTCATTCAGCTGATCTAGATTTTTAAAATCAACATAGCATATAGCATATTGTCCCAATTTAATTATAATTTTAAATTAAAGCCATTTCAATAATATTTCTTATGCAATGCTTTTTGTACCAGTGTGTCCTAGAGATATCTGGATGAGTCCACCTTTATGTCAAAGTTAATTATTATGAAAAAATCAGACATGTAGAAAAAAAAGATACAATTTTTCTGCATGTAGTCTGGAATATACGTACATGGAGAAATCATGGTTCTAATATTTTCTCAAAGTTGGACTGAAATTATTATTGAAGAAAGAAATGAACAAAGCTTCTGTTTTGCCTTCAGAATTCCACAAAGTAAGGAAATGAAGAAGAAGATTAAATAGAAAGAGGATTATTTCCAATAAAAAGAATCTTCCAATTCTCCCAAAATTCAAAGCTTTTGCATTATTCCCTCCTTCCTTCCATCTCCATGTGTACTTTGGGGGTACTGGAAGGCTGTGAGCTCATTTCTATCTTTCTTATTTCCCGTTCATTTTCTGGAATGTCAAGGGACTTTGGGTGAATTTGAATATACATTGGAAATAATCCAGGGAAAGCAACTTACTTACCATACTGACACCCTTAGGCTTTTGCTAATTCTTTCATAACTAGTGCATAAAATTATGTTTAAAGCTTTAGATGTAAAATGTAGGTCACCCTTTTTCTTCTTTTTACTGGAAGACCTATTGAAAAGCATTTTTTAAACAATTTTAACATTAAGCTGATTTAAATAACATTGCATCATGGCTTGAACTCAAAGTCACCTTTGAGTTGAGCTTAACTAGTTGTCAATAATCATATCCATGCAGTTTTCATGACATTACTCTCTTTGGGTTCTTCCCCACCCCAATTTCCCAACTGAGCCTGCAACTCTGAAATTTAGACTGTTCTCTTTCCAAATGGTTACAAAGCAAATGTACTCTAGTTATAGTAATACAAAAACTGTTCAAAATGATTTTTTTTCTTTTAAAATTATAGAAAGGTATAGAAATGAATTGTCCTTTTCCTTGGAAGGCTGTTTTTGTAGGCATGACCACATATTTGGAGATGGATTTAAAAAGTGAATTCTTACTAGTGGTATGGAAAAGAATCATTAAAAAGCAGAGGTGGGGGGGAATCCTGCTTGAAAAAAGGTAAAAAAAGAGAACCAAACTACTGACTGTTAATGATTAGATTACCATGTTGTGTAAATACCTTAAAAACCAGTGTATGGAGTACACTAATTTAACATACATATCTGGGATGGAAACTGCTGAGAAAGTAGAAGTGGACCAATATTTTTGAATTGGACTACAACATCAGAAGATAAACATTTAGAGACATTAAGATACTTCAAGTCTTAAGAATGGGCAGAACTGAATTTTTTTAGTGCTTGGCTGAGATTGCAAGAGTTTGAAAGTGATGTATTAACCCTTGTCCTTTTCAAGCTTCAAAACATTTTAAAGTGTTCTTTCTTTCTTTCTTTCTTTCTTTCTTTCTTTCTTTCTTTCTTTCTTTCTTTCTTTCTTTCTTTCTTTCTTTCTTTCTTTCTTTCTTTCTTTTATTTTCTTCTCTTTTGTTTTTCTTGCAGTGTTCAGAAATCTAAAGATGTCTTAATTGATGTCTTAAGCCTGTGCATGATTAAGTAATTGTTTTGCCCTTTATATCCCAAGCCTTACCCAAAATGTAGAGAAGCCTTCAAAAATGTGATCCCTGTTGTAATTACTTGCTATAAAGCTATTCATTTATATAGATCTTAAATTCTTTCCATCCATGAATAAAAATTAGTAACTCTGCATTTTAAGTCTAACCATTTGGCTTCTCTTTCAAATTCCTGCTTGCTTTTGTTTTTTTAAAGCTTCAAATGACTGAACAAAGAAAAAGGATTTTCCCCCCATGAACTATCATCAGCATGCTTGTTTTCTGCATCAGCTGTATTTCAACATAGAAAATAAATAATTCTTTATTCTGGATCTAGAACTAGCATTCCATTAGATAGCTAAAACAATCACCCTGAATGCTTTCCTGCAAAGGATGCTCAGCAACAAGCTAGCTGGCACTTTTGTTCTTTATTACAATTTGTCACATACTTCTGGGACAGAATAATCAAGCCTAGCAAGTAACCCCAGGACCTTAACAGAAAAGGTCTGGGTGGTCTCCCTTATTTATTATTTAAAATTATCAGCTTAAAAACCTTACACACATGTAAACAAAAGGCAACGAAACAAATAGCTTTCTGTCGGTATGGTCTCTGGTGATGAGCCGAAAGACAGAAAAGAAAGCAGTATGCTTTCTCCCTTAATTGGGGCTTAACAGGGTGTTGTAATACAAAGTATATACTTATTCCCCTGCCTGAGCTGATAAGGAGAGAGCCAGTGGTGTAGAGGCAATTACAACTGCCTCACATGTAATACTTCCCTGGTTCGAATCCCAGTAAGGGTATGGCTAGCTGAAGAGAGCTAACTAGCTCGAAATAGATCTATACTAGTCTCCCTTATTTATTATTTTAAAAAAAAAATATCAGCTTAAAAACCTTACACACACACACACACATATATATATATATATATATATATATATATATATATATATATATATATATATATATATAAATTTTACAGCATATGTTGAGCAATGGTTTCTCTTTTCTTTATCATTATCGTTGACGTGATTTACCTTGTTAAAGTAGTCCTTCATTTTTTTGATATTACATTTTCTCTTCATCTTTTTTAATTAAACGCACGCTACTATCATTTCAATAGTTTATCCAAGTATCCAATATTACCTTTTTCTTAACCACTCATACCAAATATTCCATATTTCATAGTATACATATTTTGTTTGTTTTTCAGCAATTTAGTTAAGCTATCCATCTCAGCACATTCATATACTTTTTTAATTACCATATCATCTGAGGGGGTGAGGGATGTCTTCCAATTTTGTGCATACATTATTCTAGCTGTAGTTATAATATGTAAAATTAAATATTGTTATTTTTTCTCCATGTTTGTATCTATCATGCTTAGTAGAAAGATTTCGGGTTCAAATTTTAATTTTTGTTTTGTTATATCTAAAATCCATTTTCTAATGTTTTTCCAAAATTTCTGAGCATATGAGCAGGTCCACCGCATGTGGAAGTATGTTTCTTGTACGTGATTACATTTCCAACAATTGGGTGGTAGATTAGGAAACATCTTAGCCAGTCTCGCCGTAGGTAGATGCCAACAATAAACCATTTTATATAGATTTTCTTTATTCGAGACTGACATAGTTAATTTATAATGTTTGCCAGATGTGTTCCCATTTATCTAAATCAATACTATAGCCTAAATTTTTGGACCAAATTGTCATAGATATTGTAATTGTTTCTTCTTTAAGTTTATAATCCAAGAAGCATTTGTATAATTTGCTGATTGCTATCTTTTCCTCTCCAAACCATATTTTATCTAATTCTTGTGGGATCATGTTAAAGCCAAATTGTTCTCTATCTCTTTTATAGTGGGTTTGTATTTGTACAAAAGGCCACCATGTTATTTCTTTTCCTTGCATTTGTATTTGGTGTTTGTTTTTGAGGTCTCCAGTATCATACAGTAAATCTTTATACCTTATAATATTTCCATAGTCCAGTACATTTGGGTGAGTAACTGCTTCCAATGTGGATAACCACAGTGGAACCTTTGAGTAGTGATTCTTTTTAATCTTTTCCCAAATCTTAAACAGTACATTTCTTATATGGTGCCTTTGAAAATATGAATGTTGCTTAGATTTTCCATCCCACATGAATGCGTGCCAGCCAATTTGGAGATCAAATCCTTCTAATACTAATAACCTTCTGTTTTCCAATTTAACCCAGTCCTTAAGCCAATTTGCTACAGCTGCATTATAATATAATTCAAAATCTGGAAGGCCAAATCCCCCTTTTTTCTAGCATCCTGTAATGATTTATATTTCACTCTGGGTTTTTTCTTGTGCCATATGAATTTAGATATTGAGCTATTTAATTCTGCTAAAAATTTTGTTTCCAAATTGAATGGCACCGTCTGAAATAAGTACAACAATTTTGGTAAAACATTCATTTTTATTATTGCAATGCATCCCAATATCGATATCTGTAATTTAGCCCAGTTTTCTAAGTCTTTAGCTATTTGTGCTGTTAATTTGTCGTAGTTGTCTTTTTTAATCGGTGAGCACCTGGTGGTTAGCAATATTCCCAAATATTTTACTTTGTTTACCACCCTCATACCTAATGTGTTTGCTAATTCTTCTTTCTGAACTCTTGTACAGTTTTTTGCTAATACTTTTGTTTTTTCTTTGTTAATTTTTAACTCTGCTACCTTTCCATAATCTTCTATTTCTTTTAATAGTATAGGACTTGTTTCTAGAGGTTCTTCTAATATAAATACCATGTCATCGGCAAATGCTTGCAGTTTGTATTCCTCTTTTTTAATTTTTAATCCTCTAATCTCTTGATTTTTTCTAATTTGCGCTAGAAGAGTTTCTTCTGCCAATATATACAGTAGGGGAGCCAAAGGGCAGCCTTGTCTTACTCCCTTACCTATCTTTATGGTGTCTGTACTTTCCCCATTTATTATTATTACTTTTGCAGTCTGCATGTTGTAAATTGTCTTGATAAATCCTATAAACTTCTCACCAAATTTCATACCAACTAATTATTTAATGAGGAATTTCCAATTCAGATTATCAAATGCTTTTGGGCGTCTAGGAATATTAATGCCATTGTCTTAGTTGAATGCACTTCATAGTATTCTAGTATAATAGTTCTTGTATTTGTTTTTATTTGTCTATGAGGGAGGAAGCCGTTCTGGTCAGTGTGAATTATTCTACTTAATACTTAAACTCTTAATCTTTCCGCTAGTATTGTAGCCATTATTTTATAGTCTACATTTAATAGTGATATTGGTCTATAATTTTGGATTTTTTGTGGATCTGATTGTTCTCTATGGATAAGAGTGATATATGCTTCCTGCCATGTTTTAGGAACAATGGCATTTTCTAAGGCTTCATTATACAAATCTACCAGCATTTCCTCTATTATTTCTTGAAATTCCTTGTAAAATTCTGAAGGAATTCCATCCGGTCCCGGGGTCTTATTTGTTTTTTGTGATCTTATTGCATTCCTAATTTCTTCTATAGATATTTTAGTGTTCAAATTTTGTTTCTCTTCATTGGTGATTTCAGGCCGATTCTTTTCATTCAAATATTGATTCATAGATTCTTCTAATACTTCTTCCTGGTCATATAATTTCGTAAAAAAATCTTTAACAATTTCTTTCTTTTTTTGAGTCTGCGTGTATAATTTCCCTTCCTGATCTTGAGAGCTACTATCGTCCTCTTTTCTTGTTCTTTTTTTTATTTTATGGGCTAACCATCTCCCCGGTTTGTTTGCATTTTCAAAATAGTTTTGTTTTGCTAACTTAATTTTTCGAGCCAAATCTTCCTGTACATCCAAGTTTATCTTATGCTTTATCAAATCTATCTCTTTTTTAATATTTAAATTATTTGGGTCTTGTTGTCTACTTGTTTCCAAATCTTTCAAATTTTCCTTCCATCTGTTTTGTTGCTGCCTTTTTTCCTTGTTCTTTTTGATATTATAAGCAATAGTTAAACTTCTGACATAAGTTTGGTCGTATCCCAAAGATTCTGTAAGGAGGTGTGTTCTCTTTTATCTATTTCGAAAAATATATTCAATTCTTTCTTAATCATTTCTATATAATCTTTATCTCTTAATATAGTGCTATTAAATGTCCATCTTCCAGATTTTCTCTCTCCTTTCCATTTAATTTGAATCGGGACCATTCCCTTTCCATTGAAATAAATGTTTATATATCCTCTCATTTGCTTTCATGAACCACTCTTCTGATTTCAGTTTCCAAGATTATATGTCAGAAGAAATTGCAATACAGCAGCCTGGTATGGGTTGCTCAACCTGAGGGTGACAAGAGTGTAATTTGAAATGACTTCATATAGCTTCTTATTATAAAGTAGGAATGTAATATAAAGCAGTAGCCTAAAAGTGGACAGCCAACTGAGCCTGATATTTTAAAGTAGTAGATGGTATGTACCAGAGTGACATAGGTTCATAATGATGGCAAGAAATAGGCTACAACTGAAGTCCAATTGATTGGTCAATGCGATTAGAAGCATGACTTGGAAGTATAAAAAGTAGTGTCACATCTGTCATTTTCATAGGTGAACAGAAATTGTCTCCAAACTGTCTAGAAATAAGTATTCTGCTCAATAATGAAAATTGGATTTTTGGTAACCTTTTCTTATAATAAAATGAATGAATGTAAAAGAATGAGTACAGTATGTCCAATATTTATACCTCAATAGGAGGTTATTGTTAAAAGTCCACATTAAAATTTATTTATAATACACATACTGTAGCTTTTTAGTTAATCTTATTTTAAAATATTGATTCACTTGAATAGTGATTAAAGGTATTAAAGGCCTTTTAGATTTTGCTGCCTACATATAACTTTGCAAAATTGTAATGAAATGTATTTGGTTTTTTTTAAAATGTTTATTTATTTATATATTACCTTTTCTCAACTTACTGATTCATGATAATTTACAGCAAAAACAAAATCTGCACAGTAAGGAACAATAAAACATTCAAGTAATAGGATTGAAACAAATACAATACTTATACCATCCCAGTAAATTTAAAAATAAAATATTTTAAAGAGGTGGAACAATAACAAGAAAAGTTGATATGGCATCCATGCACAAGGGAGAAACTCTGAAAAATAGGTCCATCTTTAGCGTCTTCATGAAAATTGTCAGGAAGGAAATTTTTGTTGTTTTTGGTTGGCTCCTGAAAGTTCTAGCAGATTTCTTGAAATGTTTGTAAACCATTTGTTCTTGTCTCCTTCCTTGGGCTAAGGAAGGAGACCTATATTCACAAAGAAATGGGTATAAGAGCAACCTCTCCACCCTTGTAGTCTTTAACTTGAATCACCCACTGAGGAAGGGGTAGAATTGGTGCCCTTAATCTCCAAATCCTGCTGGAATGCAAGAAGGAAACTATGATAAATGCCACAATAAAACCAAGAGGTTTGCATTCTCCCTGTCCAGGTCCTGAGAAAAGTTCTCCATCAGTGTTATCCCAGTCTGATATACAGATTTGAAACACTGTTTTAAAAGGTCTAAGTAAATGCTTGGTGTACTTTCTAGCTGAGACATCACAATTATCTCTAAACATTTCCCCAAAAAGGAAAGATAGAGACTTGGTAATAGTTGTCAAACATGATTGAATATAGGTAATGCCTCTTCAGAAGGAGTGCATCACAATTCTTTCAATACTGCATTATATTTCATATTGCTCCACTGATCTACTTTGGGTATCATCCTGCCACTTCATCTTCTGCAGTTCTTCATTGAACCAGAAAGCCTGTTGGGATTGGCCAACAAAGAGAAGATCATTAGGTATAATCTCATAAATGGTCCTGGTATCATTTTGTCACCAGTGGTCTACTAGATTCAAAACAGAATTCCTTGTCAAATCAATGCCAGAACAATGGATGTTCCATGCCAGAACAATGGATGTCCTGTCCAAGACAAATATGAAAAACTGGTTTGCAAGAATCTTTACTGAAAATTTAGCAAAAACATGCAGCTACAGGTAGATTGCGTTTGCAAATATACACATAGTGCACCAAAGTTCCAAATCCTAGATAGGTTTTATACAAGGCAAAAAGTCAGCATTCAAGGGGAGAATAGAGTGGAGCAGGGTGGAAGATAAGAGCTTAATCAGTTCATTGTTCAGAACACCATGAATCCCAATGTTGTCAAACAGTCTATATTCCAAGGAATAGACAGCAGATTTAGAAAAGAAACATACAAATTTTTGGCAAAGTGTAATGATTGTTTACAACAGAGTTCCTGTTTTTACTTGTGGCTCTACCACTAGGTAGGATTCAATTTGGCCAAAAAGTACACAAAGCTTTTGCTTTATTCTATGTAAGATTTGGTGTGCCTGAGGGCGGTTTGGTCATTCTAGCTCCTGTTGCTCATCTTCTGACTTCAGATACAGCTGCTCTTGATGATTACTGACTGAGTCAGCCTCAAGTATCTGGTTATTTTCATCCTTGTAACACTGGTTTCATCTGGCATATCCAGAGCAGGTTTCTCACTGTCAGAATCTCCTGAGTCAGAACTGGCCACAGCAATAGGGAGCCTCCAAGCATCCATTGGAGTCCATCTTGAAAAATAAGGTGTTTGGAGCAATCCATCTGAACCAGTCTTTTTTTTCCTATAGGATCATCCACCTGATGTTTTGTCCATGATAAAGCAGCAGTGATAATATCTTTCGTATCTAGATCAATTCTCAACTACTCTGAAAAAAGAGACCTAAGTAGCTTGGGCCCAAAATTGCTTGAAAAAGCCTATGATTACCATGGAGGCCATGTTTCCTGAGGTCTTCCAGATTCCAGGTTATATCTAGTGAAGTTCTTCCCAATCTAAAGGCAAATGACCAGAAAGTGATTTTGCAGGATAGCAGGATAATTAGTATACCAACAGAATCCTTAGACTTATTTTAGATATAGCCATTCATACTTAGAAATATCCAGACTAGAACTCTTGATCATAAGTATGGTTTCTTTAATTAACCCCAGCTTCCCTAGCATCAAGGTTGCTGATGGACCAAAAATATGGGCCAGAAGATTTTCGATAAACTAACATAGTCATTGTCATTCAATTAGATCTTGGTTACACATATCAGTTCTGCCAGTTTGCTGACTGCTGCATCTTGTATAAATACTACCTTACAGCAAGACAAATATGATATTTACCATCAATTTGACTTTTTGACTTTCATGATTTTAAAGTTCCAGAGTAAATTATCAACGGGATATCATTTTCCATCATTTTCTTTGTGCTCTAAATCCTGATAAATATTTATAAAAGTATTCATTGTATGTAAGAAGTAGGCAAGGAGGCTCTCTCTCTCTCTCTCTCTCTCTCTCTCCCTCTCATTACTAGAGTATCCAATTACAGTTTATGGTAGGTAGACTTCACATCTATGTAGTTCATCTACTCCCACAACTATAGTGATAGCTGCAAAACTGGGGGGTTCTAAATAAGAAAATAGAGCAATTAATGAAATAATAAATTTATCAACAACTACTAGTTTATTGTCTTGTCTATCTACTATTTATTGTCTTCTATACTAGAGACAGTAGATATAATATCAACTGCTAGGGAATATGAGCTGCTACTGCCACATGAGGATGCTGTTACATTGATAGCCAGCTTGTGGAATTCTGTAGATAATTCAGTTGGACACAGAACACTGGACTAGCCAGGCCATCCTTCATCCACCAGGCTGTCCTTCAGAAGTACTGATTTCAACTTTTAAAATTTCCTAGCTGCTACTATCTTTGCTGAAATGAATTATAACTATTTTTCTGGTCTTCTCTATGACTGTTAATTCTACTTGAGTCCATCCCATTGTTCCAGCTATGTATCTAATGACTGGAATTGCCTGAGTGTTATTTACCCTTGATGGTATTTCTTCCACCAAGTTTGGACTTTAATTTCTTTTTCAGTCTCATAATTTCTTCATTTCTACCCTTCTTCTTGATTTCAACATGTTTAATATTGTCAGTTTGAAGGATACTCAGATATTTGTAGTGATCTGAATATGAATGTAGTAAAAAACTATCAAGACCATCAAGTGGAGAAGGTTTTCAAAAATGAGCAGGTTAAGATCTTAAGAGACTTTGAAACACATAGAGTTCATAACATGATTAATATACAGTAACAGTTATTGAAAAGAAGAAAATCTGGTTCATTGAATGATGCTAGAATTAAGGACTAAGGAAAAACATTTGGGAAAAAAATACAAAATGCCAGGATTTGCACATTGAAGGTGAATATTTTTAGAAAAAGAAACTTGTTGTGATTGCAGCTTCAGGGTGATACCTAAAAGACTCCCTCAATATCTGGAAACATTGGAATTATCAGACCTGAACACCCTAACTTGACAAACACCTTGCTTGGAACTGTCTACATTTTTAGATGCTACCTTAATAATTCTTAGACCCCTGGTTAGGACTTTATTTATTAAATTTCCACCAGTCTTGGTCTGAGAATTTAACTGTAGATTACTCGTGATTAATTTTTTTAAAAAAGCTACCCAAACAGCAAAGAAACAAAATATGAGCTCCTAATTGACAAGATAATTTTGAGAATTGGAAGAGAAGGAAGATCAATTTGGATTCATTACAAGAAGTTACTGCATTCCCTACAACATGATTGGAAAATCAAGTGCCTAGAAATAACAGGAGCCAATAGAAATATCAGAAGCTTTGTGCAAAGATCAAAAGCATAATGGAAGACACAGTTGCTGATCAATAGTGACAGCATGGAAGAGACTCACTATCACCACTACTGTATGTCCTTCTACTGATTCCTCTCAATTCTGAACAGATCAGAACATGCTTCTCTAACTTCAAAAAATCTTTGAGTACTTCCCAAAGATCTAGAGCAGCTAAATTATTATTATTATCTTAATGAAATGACAAAACAAACAAAATGTTAAAAAGTTATGATATTTATGTAATTACTTACCAAGCACATTTAAATTATATTAAAGTAACCAAAATATCTTTACAATCCCCAAGGCTACATTCCTTACAACATGATTGAGCACCCCTAATGTTTGGAGATTGAAAGCTGAAAAATTTGACATGCCTTAAATGCCATCTGACTCCCAGTGACTCTGAGCAATTTGGAAATTGTTAAAAAATATTTACAAACAAGAGACAATACAAAAACAACACAAAATGAAAGGACAAAGATTGCAAAGAAAACAAACCTGTAAGAGAATAAAGGAAAGGAAAAAAGGAGGCTTCAATCATGCTTCTCAAAGGCCGACGTGAACCGCCAGGTCTTCAGGATCTTTTAAAACCCCAGTAGGGTGGGAGCTCTGCAAATCTTGGGGGAAATCTATTTCAAAAGGCAGACACTATGACAAAGAAGGCATGGTACCCAGGTACCAACAGATGGCATTGCTTAATCAACAGAACCCAGAGTTGTGGATTTGACTCCATTATTGAGGTTCTCCTAAATGATTTAATCCCTTTTTGCATCTCTCCACAGACTTCGTTTGCTGCAGTTAGCTAAGACATACTTTATGTCATGTTAAATATGCCATTTGAAAGCATATCTCAATTGACTGCTTTCACAGTAGAGGAGAAAGAGCCAGATGGTGCCTTATTCCAGAATGTTGCTATGGCTTTTTCCTGTTGAGAATTGCTATTTCCTCCCCTCCCCATCCTTGCCTTTTGGGATTCCCATGAGTACTGCTCACTGCAGAAAACATCTTTGGGGCAAATAGTAGTGTTGCCCAAACCATTTTGCTGTGCAGATGGTGAATAAGATGGTTCTTAAGAAATCCTGTAAATCACTCAATGCTATTAATTATTTCACACTGTAAGTTTTTTGTGTTTATATTTTCCATTCACAGAAACTGTTCTGTAGGGCATAATATATGCTACAAATGAATGTAATTTAAATGTGGTGCTATAATTTAGACTAGGTTAAAAAAAAGGCTAGAATAATTTTCAGCAGCTAAATTGCTTGATGTACTACTTAGATGTATTAATCTTTAAGAGGAAGCTTTACATAAGATAAAGATCTATAAAGGAATATGCAAATCAGATCCTACCACTTTCCTAAATCCTTTTAATCCAGCGCTCAATGTGAGCAATGACCCAGTTCTAAAAAAATTTAGTGAGTTCAGCCTCTTAATCACATTATCCAGCTTGCCTGTCACAAACTTTGAAAGGAAACAGATAAGGAACATAACTAAAAATGTTGCTAAGATCATTGCTTTGGCATATGGGCTATTGTAAAGGAGTTAGGTTCAAGGGATCCTTGTCCATGTTACTAAGAACATTTAAAGTAAATATTGATATTTCTTGGTTGCAGTTTGTAACAGTGACAGGGAGTTCAAGGTTTGATATTAAAGAATGTTTCACCCAAGAATGAAAAGTTATCATCAAATGAAAATCATTCAATTTTTTTGAAAGAATGCCAAACATTAAGTACATAAAAAGAGGCTTCTAAAATAACAGCAGAAGATTGCCTATTTTGCAATCCATGCAGTAAGTTACCTAGTCAACTTGCAGTTCACATAATGGTCAGTAAGCTAACTATGGGAAGTCTATAAGCAAGTTGTCCACAATATTATCTCCTGGCTGCAGTGATATCCAAGAGAAAATTCCAAGTGTTTGAGTTTGATATGTGTGGGTATGTAAGTTTATTTGATAGGATGGACCTATCCTGTAGAAACAATATCATTGACACTTCCCTCAAGTAACAGCTGATGAATGGCAACAACAAAATATGGAAGTAAAAACTATATGTTGAGCTTTTTCTAAATATATATGGACTTTAAATCTTTAGTCCAAAATACAATGGTGCACACAGTGATTGATGCCTCTAAATTTGCCTATACAGCATCTCTATTGAGCAAGCTGCGCTGCCTCCCAGTTTTCTTCTGGGTGCATTTCAAGGTGTCATTACCGTATATGACACAGGGCTAGGTTATCTTCTTACTTCTCTAAGAACATCTATCCATCTTTCCAGACTAGAGATGGTGGGCCCATTCCTAGACTCTTCCCTTAAACATTGGCATCTTATCATTCTTATGGGATCTAAGAAGCTTTCCATGGCAGCTCCTGCCCTGTGGAAAATCTTTCCTCTTGAACTTCAGCATGCCCCACCTTCCTAGCCTTCCAAAAAGCAGTTAATATATGATTTTCCCCCCAGATGCCAAATAAGGTGAGGTGGATGAGAGGATTTAATGAGGGACTCAATGTTGGAAGCTTAACTTTGGTGCCAGATTTATCATGTTTATGGTTTTAATTAATATATCTATTATGTTGTTTTTCATTGATGTTTTAATTGTTGTCTGGGATATGCCAAGAATTTGATATACGATGGGTAGCAATATAAATATTTTAAATAAATAAAGAAACCTACAATGACCATTATTAAGAATGCTGAAGTCTACACATAAAAAAGCTACTAAGTTGTGTAATACATGAAAACGAACATTCAAACAAACCATTCTATAGATCACAGATGATGATTTGGGGAGAGGAGTGGGGGAAATTAGTACAATAGGATACAGAAAGGCATCAACTCCCCAAAAAGAAAAAAGAAACTAAACAAAAAACACTCACGAGGAGAAAACACAGCAAACGAAACTGCCCATTGTGTGAAAAAGAAATAAAATGAGAAGTATTAAGGAGAAACAACTGTTTAGACTAGCTGGTGAAAGTTTTCACCCATCTGAGTGCAAGTATTTCTGAGCTTCACAAATATTATGCCCACATATCTCCTGAGCATTTTTATTCTTTTTTGAGATTCAAATATGATAAAAAAAAAGGAAAGGAAACCTGCACTGAATCATTATCTGTATGTAGTTTCCAATGCTGAAGCATACTTTGTAAGGAATCCCTTCTTTGTTTGATGCTTGGGCAATTGCTTCCTTCCAAACACCACTCCTCTTGAGCTCTTGAGTTAGTGTAGTTACTAAAGCTACTTGAATAAAGAAATATCTCTTACTGTAGCTCAATGTATGACTGAAAGAACAGCAACAGTTAGTTTGCTTCTGATCAATAACACTATATTGGACATTGAGTGGTTCTAATGGTATCTCTGGTGACGAAAAAGGTTCACTTATTTTTGAAGTCATAATTCAAACAGATACCTTTAAGATGTTAGAAAGAGAAAAGAGAAATCAATACTGGGAAATCATATTTATGGTTACATCTACAAAAACTTTGCTATTTATTAACTTCAGAAATTAATAATGAAGCCAGGGAAGGGTAAAATTAAACTGCACAAGGCAGCAACTTGTAAACCAGCACTGAACAAGAGTGGAACTAGCTTTATTATGCCTTTATACTTTGCAGAAAAAAAGAAAGAAAGAAATGACATGGAAAGCATAC
Source organism: Bungarus multicinctus (assembly GCA_023653725.1). Classification (NCBI taxonomy): domain Eukaryota; kingdom Metazoa; phylum Chordata; class Lepidosauria; order Squamata; family Elapidae; genus Bungarus; species Bungarus multicinctus. The sequence continues at coordinate 45,563,637 of CM042848.1, forward strand.
ATAATTGTTTATTCCAAGGTCGATTTTGCATACAAGCCAAGAAACATCTTCAAGGAAAAGCAAAGAAAGTCTAATTTGCAAAAGGCTATTCTTGAAAAGTATCCTGAATCAATTGGTTCAAAATATGGCTGCCTACATGGTTCTATAAAAGACTAGATTTGAACATATGTTGCCTCTCTTGACAGAACTGCACTGGCTGCATTGCTTCTGGGTCCCATTTAGGTCCTGATTCTCAGCTGTAAAGCCCTACATAGCCTGGGACCAGGTTATTTGAAGAACCATATTTTGTCAATTATATCCACACAACCCACCAGAGCAGGGAGATAGGAGATATTACAGCCACCCCTCCTAAGGAGGTCGATCTAGTGGTACCAGGAGGAAAGGCTTTTTCTATGGTGGTTCTCTCTCTGTGGAACATCATCCCATTTTGCGTCCCCACCCCACTTTGACACTCTTTTGAAAGGCCCTAAAAAGGCATGGTTTTCAGGGAGACCCCAGAATGGTTGATTTGACTGTTGTCACCAGGGGATTAGTCACCAGGGGTTTATTGGGTTTTGTATTGAGATTTTAGTTCTGTAATCTGCCCAAAGTCACCATGAATAAATTTGGTGGCCATGTACTGTGTGTTTTGTTAATAAATAAAAAATAAAGTTAATAAAGTCCACATTTTACAGCAATTATCATCTTCAAAATGCCCCAAAACTAAGCAGAATCTCTGGCTTGACCAGTTTAAGCTCTTGTATTTGCTAAGCGAGTCCAGTCTCTTTTTGTTTGGTATATTCCTGTTAATTCTTTCCTCTGATATCTGCTACACTTAATTTCTGACATTGCCACATTTGCTTAAAACACACTACTGAGCCTATTTCATATTTTGTAAAATGCTACATCAATTCTATCAATTTTATCAGATGTTTAGGCTGAGTGTGTTTATTTAAATATGGTGTGCAATTTTCCTGAGATAAAAAACATTTAAATACCATTGCAATAACATTAATTGGTTGTACCCCATTTTGGTTGAAAGAACATTCCTTTCTAGCTTGGTAAAAAGTGATTTATTCAGCTAAAATTTTAGATTCAAAATAGGAGTTCATTTCTGGGCTCTGGAGAGCAGTGCTGCTGGCTGTTTTTATTTTGGTCTTAGCTGTGTTTTCTGGGTATTTTAATTTTTACCATTATCTATTCTGAGTATCACTTGTTTGCAAAAATGCAAAATATATATTTGACAAATAAATACAATTGTTCATCCCCAAGTAACATCATCTAGAACAAAAAATGTCTCATCAAAATTTATTGGGCCAACTTCTAATCCAGTCTGGGAATAAAGCTAGTTGAAAGGCTTTAGATACTGTAGGAAGAGAGCTATATTACTATGGCTAGTATCATAACTATAGAGGCTATGGCTAGTAACCATAGAGAAGTATAATGTTATTAATTCTGATTTTTCAGTGACATCTCATCCCAAAACACAAATAAACTTAGTAGCCTGAACTTTAAATGGATATTTGTTGAGTTTCATCATTTTTCACTCATCACCTTATGAAGGATGCAGCTGAAGCGGTCATATGTTAATGTTCTCGGCTCTTTCAATGTGCAATGCACATTGAAGCAGTTTGTGCCTAGAGCAAATATGGGCTATGTTTACTGGTACTATTATTTTCCTCAGAGACAAAGATATCAAACTGGATCTTTCATCTGCCAAAGCCCTTGGCAGAAGCGTCTTCCATCATAATTATCCTCCATTTCCACTGTAGTGTGTATATTTGATCCTCCAATCTTAGACAGGTTATTTCCATTTCTTCTGCTCAAGCCATCAAACTTTCACTCATGTCTAGGTTTTATATGTCAGCAAGAATGACCTAGTTATATTCAGGGGTGGGGAAAGGGAGGAGAATGCTGGCAACTTCACTCACAATTCACCTTATCTCCAAGGCATTTTAAACAGCTTGCCGGAGAAGAGAAATAACATCAGTAAATGTTAGCAAATGGACAAGTTCTATTTGTATGCATGTCAGGGAAGACACTTGACATTGTTTATTGGTGTAATACAAAGCGGCTTGGCTCCGTGCTGCTCCCTGTTAGGCCTTAATTATGTAGTGAATTCCAACAGATAATTTAAGATTCCCATACAACTCTCAAATTACATTGTCAATCATAAATTGTGTGTTTTCCATTTGGATACTTTGCAGATTATTGAGACTGCTAGGGATGGGCAGGTAAAACAGAAAAATCTCAGAAAAGAAAATAATGTCTCTTTTGGAATAGGTTTTTTTTTTAGCGAAGAACAAAGCATCATAGCTTACTTTGTCAAAGCTGTATTTTGAAAATTATTTAGGTTATTCTTAAAATTCTCTGAATTGGTGAAAAAAATAGTCCATTGCAAAGCTTTCCCCACTTTTCTATTACTCCCAGAAATTCCAATAGCAACTTTTGTTTATAAGCTTTCCCAGTCTTTTTTATTTTTATTTATTTGTCAATTTGTCAATTGCTTACAAGATAATAGGTATAAGTAAAAACATAGTTATGAATACATGGATACATATAAGTCTCCTTCAACCTATCTTCAAACCCCATGATTCAGACAGAAGAAATGGTACAAAGTTTCCTGTAGTTTCTAGGATCCTCCTCCGTAGGCAAGACTCTTTTGAAGTTAAAAAAAAACCAGATTAAATTATATGGTACTTTGTAAAACAGAGTAAGCATATTTTTTAAACTGAATACTTTCTGTAATTCCTACCCACCCACATTCTACAAAAACAAGCAAGCAAACAAACAGACTTGGGTTTAGCCATTTTGTGTGATTGCTCCATCCAGTGTGGCCATTTGCCTTCCTGAGGAAAGATTCCCCTGCCTGTATGCAAACAGCTTCATATGTCCTTGTAAGAAAACTTTCACAGCCAGTTGAATTGACCCTAAGCAGTGACAGGGAGAAGAATTATTTCTAGTCACTTATCATATGACAAAGATAGTATGGCAGCCTGCTGACCTAATAGGAGGGGATAAATAATAGTAAGGTCACACTGATGGGTTTATCTAAAATATTCCAATGTCATCCTGCAATTTATACTGTATCTGCCTTTTCCTTTTGTCTTGTCTTTTCAATGTAGCAGGCCAATGTTATATCAAGTTTGGTTCTTATTTGTTTCTTATCTGAAATAGTATAGGTTCTCCTGTTTGAGCAGGGGGCTGGACTAGGAGATCTCCAAGGTCCCTTCCAGCTCATTCATTTTGTTGTATGAAATGCTCATTGCAATAAACATGGGAGATTTTTTTTAAAAGAATCTGGAGATCACAATCTCTGCAGTCTTTCAGCTGGTTCTGAAATCTTCACTAAGTTTCCATAATGCCTTCAAGTTTACACTCCATAATATTTTCATACAGCGACCTTAAAGTATAACTTCACAGGCACCCACATGTTAAATCCCAGGAAATCATAAACTGGTACCAAAACTTAGTACAATGCTGATGGCATTTTAAAATGAAAAGACTGCATCAGTTGTCTAATATTGGGTATCTATAAGTTTATGTGGAATTCATGTGCAGATATGATTTTACTTAAATCCAAGAAAATGAATTCAGCATTCAAAGAAATCAGAATGAGAACAACATAAAATAAAATTCAAAATTGCAATAAATCCATCAGACTTGTTAAAATTCATGGAAAAATTTGTAAATACCATCAAGTGTAAAAAAGATTACCATATTTTTTGCATTATAAAACACACCAGACCATTAGACACACCTAGCTTTTGGGGAGGAAAAAAAAAATCTGCCTCCCAGCAGTTTGCTTCCTTACAGCAAACAGCCAACAGCCTGTTCAGCTTCAGCACAGCTTGATTTAGCATGAGCAGCTGATTGGGAGTTGGATCAGCCTCCCGGAATACCACTGATCAGCTGTTCCAGGCTTTGGGGATCACTGCTGCCCATTACCACCATTGCCACCCATCACCTCTGCCACCTGTTGCTGCTCCACATGCCCCATTTTTGGCCTCTGTGTGCCCTGTTTTCAGCCCATTCCAGGCAGCTGGGATTGCTGCTGTCATCTGGAATGGGCTGAAAACAGGATGTGTTCGATCCTGTTACCCTGGCGGACGTGGACAGGATACTGGGGGGGCTTAATGCCACCACTTGTTTATTGGACCCGTGCTCCTCCTGGCTGGTCTTGGCCACTCGGGAGGTGATACAAAGCTGGTTCCAAGGGATCATTAACGCTTCCTTGAGAGAGGGGCTTTTACCCGCCGTCTTGAAAGAGGCGGTGGTGTGGCCCCTCCTCAAGAAACTATCCCTGGATCCAGCATTATAGTCGAATTATCGTCCTGTCTCCAACCTTCACTTTGTTGTGAAGGTTGTTGAGAGTGTGGTGGTACGTCAGCTCCCTCAGTACCTGGATGAAGCGGTATATCTAGACCCCCTCCAATCGGGTTTCAGGCCCAGGCACAGCACGGAGACGGCATTGGTCGCATTGGTGGATGATCTCTGGAAGGCCCAAGACAGGGGTTGTTCCTCTGTCTTGGTCCTGTTAGATCTCTCAGCGGCTTTTGATACTGTCGACCACAGAATCTTATTACGGCGGTTGGGGGGGTTGGGAGTGGAAGGCACCGTTTTACGGTGGTTCTCCTACTTCCTCTCCGACCGCTCGCAATTTGTGTTGACAGGGGGGCAGAGGTCGACCCCGAGGCCCCTATTATGTGGGGTGCCCCAGGGGTCTGTGCTCTTGCCCCTGCTGTTAACATTTATGTGAAGCTGCTGGGTGAGATCATCCACGGTTTCGGGGTGGAGTTCCATCAGTATGCTGATGATACTCAGTTGTATATCTCTACCCCGGGCCACCCCAACGAAGCTGTCGAAGTGATGACCCGGTGCCTGGAGGCCGTGCGGAGTTGGATGGGTCTTAACAGGCTTCGTCTCAATCTGACCAAAACCGAGTGGCTGTGGTTTCCTGCGCCCAGATACAGCCAGCTTATTCCGTCGCTGGCCGTGGGGGGAGAAATTTTGCCCCCCATGGAAAGGGCTCGCAATCTGGGTGTCCTCCTGGACGTATGGCTGTCTTTAGAAGATCACATTACGGCCGTCGCCAGGGGGGCCTTTTGTCAGATTCGTCTGATTTACCAGTTGCGGCCCTTTCTGGATCTGGACGCACTTCGCACGGTCACTTCTGCCTTCGTCATCTCCCGCTTGGACTATTGCAATGCTCTCTACATGGGGCTCCCCTTGAAGAGTGTCCAGAGGCTGCAGTTGGTCCAGAATGCGGCCGCACAGGTGATCTTGGGAGCTCCTCGGAGCTCCTATGTTACACTGCTCCTGCGCGTGTTGCATTGGCTTCCTGTGGCCTTCCGGATACAATTCAAGGTGGTAGTGATCGTTTTTAAAGCGCTCCATGGTTCGGGACCTGGGTACTTATGGGACCGCCTGCTGCCACCAACAGTCTCCCACTGCCCAGTGCGCTCCCATAGGGTTGGCCTCCTCGGGGTTCCGCCAGCTGGGCATTGCCGGTTGGCGGCCCCGAGGGTGCGGGCCTTCTCTGCGGGGGCTTCTTCCCTTTGGAACGATTTGCCCCGGAGATACGGGCCATTACCGACATTCAGACCTTCCAGCGTGCAGTAAACACCCTGTTTTTTCAACAGGCCAGCCTGGCCCAGTAACGATTTGTGGGGTTTTAAATTTAGTATTTTAAAATTTTTTATCAGTTTTATATCTGTTAATTTTATATTCGGCCTTTAATTTAATCATTTTAAATTGCTTTTAATTGTATATACTGTTTCTGTTTTAGCTGGCTATACACTGCCCCGAGTCCCTTTTTTGGGAGAGGGGCGGTATAGAAATTTAATAAACATAAACAAACATAAACAAACAAACATGTGTGGAGGCCAAAAATGGGGCGCGTGAAGGCCGAAAACAGGATGTACGGGCTGAAAATTAGGCGTGCGGAGGCAGCAATAGGCAATGGTGATCTCTGCAGCCTGAAACAGCTGATCATTGGGAAGCCGATCCAACAAACAAACAGCTGCTTGTGCTAATCTGGCTGTGCTGAGGCTGACCAGGCTGTTTGCGGCAAGGAGGCAAATTGCTGGGAAGCAGAGGTCAAAGAGTGGGGACCGGCGGGTAGGTGGAGTTTCAGCAACATTCACTCTATAAGGCGCACAGACATTTCCACTCACTTTTGGGGGGGAGAAGTGCGTCTCTTAGTGCGAAAAATACGGTATATACCTGACACATGCATAAAATGACACATTTAAATAATTAACATGTCTCATTCTGAAACATGTTGTAGATTTATTCATTTATAAAATCATTTAGTATTTCCAAAGAGTGAAGCAATTTTTATGGGTTTATTTATTTTTTAATAAATAGATTTGGGGGTGGAGGGGCTGATCTCATAGGCTTTAAACTGTGGTTCAGTTTAATTTGTCTTCAAGAATTTGTCTCGAAGAATGAATCAGTAGCTTTGACAGATTTAGTCAGTCAAAAGCAAAATGATGCTAACAGCCATCTATCTATTTCTTTCAAAAATCTTGGATGGCTTGAATCATCTGAATTACACTTGTTGCATAAACAGATCAAAACAAAGGTATGCTTAAAGGAATAAATTAATCATAAGGTCCTAGCACTTTATGATCTGTAAAAATAACTGGAATGGATGTTTATTGTATTTTCCTTAATTCCCTTTCCATACTTACTATGAAGACAGACAATTTAAATGTGTATGATTCTAACAGTTCCTTGAAAGTATTTTAGAAAGCCTGAAATAATGAGGAAAGTTCCCTGACCTCTTTCTAAAAAAAAGTATATTCCAAAATTGACTGTTATACACTAGATATCATTCAGACAACCCAAAGAGATTCAATGACCTTCACTGATATATTGTTAATGTAATGATCATTCACTTTGTCAATCCCTCTCCCTGTTCTTTTTTATTACCTGTCAGAAAATTCACTTGTCAACAATGAGGAAGCCTTGGTTTATATCTTGTTTTCTTTCTTGACTTTTGGGTATTTTGCTTGTTTTTGCATAATAAATACCCCAAATAAGGATTTTAATGCAAACAAAAGCTTTCGTGTTATGATTTTTTTATCAATATTATTATTATATGTTATTGTTCTTGTGTGGATTTTTTCAAATGAACCAAAGCAGACATCTATTGTCCACTTTTCTAAAGGATTATCTTAATCATGTGAAAACACAGACTTAAACAATTTTTATTTTATAATATTTATCAACATAACAAATCCTTCTTTAGTCTCCTAAGATTGCTACGAGGTCACATATTCCTTCCTAATCAGATCATAACAATTTTCCAAATCCTTCACCTTTAGCCTTGCTCTGTTTTATTCACAGAAACTTCTTGTTCTGTTCAGCTCCAGAGTCAGTACCATATTTCATCTTTTCATTGGATGTACTTATATAACATTACATAAAACTATGTGATGCAGGGGGAATGTATTTATTTACTTGATTTATACATTAGACCTAACTATATTTGCCATCTGTCCACATAAAAAGATGGTCATAATACGTAGCCAAAAAAGATAAATAATTGAAATAACTCCTGTTTTTAAAATAATACAAATCCTATCTATTATCAGCCATTGTCAAAGAAAAACTTTTGCAATAAAGTTCTTCTAGATATTATTAAAAGATTAAAAAGAAAACGATGGTCACAGCTTTTAACTGAATAAGAAGATATTGGGAAGCACCCAAACAGGAAGGGAGGGAGGATCAAATGCAAAGAAAGCCTAGCAATTGCAATTGCAATTGCAATTAGCAATTGCAAAATGTAAAAGGGCCAGAATAAACCCGTCCTGAATTCCATGGAGCCTTATCTAATTGTTGCCAACAGACAACTGGAAGACTGGGAGATTCCTGGCAGAATATAATAAAGTAGTTAGCTTGAACTCTGCATTTGTGGATCTGGTTATTCGTGCCTGACTGAAAATAAAAACAAAAGAAGTAGTATAATTGTATGGATTTTTATTGTGTCCAAAAAATGTAAGCTATTGCCTGCTTACAAGGTTTAAACAACTGCCTTGAGCTCATCTTCTGCAATAGTTTGAATTCAATTTACGGAATACAAATTAAAGAACCCTTTTCCAACAGTGACCACAACATGATTGACTTTTGTCTTAACATACGTCCACACAAAAATAATCACAACAACAAAATCCCCAATTATAACTTCAAAAAAGGCAACTATGATCTTATAATCAACAATCTCTCTTTCCTTGATTGGCAATTTCTCTTCACTGAATGAAATACTGTTGAAGACCATTACAACATATTTTTATTAGAAATCAAAAGAGCCCTCAACTATATGTACCAATAATAGCTCCCAAAACCAGGAAAAACAGATTAGCCATAACAATAGGGAAGCTTCAATCCAAAAAGAGATCACCTTGGCGAAAAAACAAATCTGGTCACATTGCCAACTTCTAAAAGATGATACAAAAATCTATGCCACCAGATAAAAACTGAATACATTAATTATTACATTAAACAACAGGAAAACATTCTACGCACAAATTCCACCCGTGCTTTCTACAATTTTGTAAACAACAAACTAAAAGACTCAAGGTCCATCCCACCCCTGAAAGGACCTAATGGCAAAGACTGCAACAACCACACCATCAAAGCAAACCTCTTTAACACAATATTTGTAAACAACAATGAATCAAGCCCAGTACTTCCTAGTCAAACCACAGACAACTACAATGACCTAATACATATCGATTTTACAGAAGATATTGTTGAAAAAGCACTGCACAATCTAAAACCATCCCTATCTATTGGACTAGATGGAATATGCGCCTACTTCTTAAAAAAGCTATCCATTGCAATAGCCAAACCTCTAAGCATAATCTTTGAAAAATCTTTCAGGACCAGCTCCTTGCCAAAACTATGGTCATAAGCCACAGTCATCCCCATCTTCAAAAAGGGAGACCCCAGCCTAGTTGAAAATTACAGACCAATCTCCTTATGCTGCGTCACCTGTAAAGTTGTGGAATCAATTATTAACCAATCCATTATCCTCCACTTAGAGACAAACCTACTCTCTAATAAACAATTTGGTTTCAGAAAAAAACTATCCTGTAATCTGCAACTCTTACACTGCAAAAACTACACAACTCAATCAGGGCAAAGCAATAGATGCAATCTACATAGACTTCTGTAAAGCCTTTGATTCAGTGTTACATGACAAACTACTCCTAAAACTAATATCTTATGGTATCTCTGGACACCTCCATAACTGGATAGAAGCATTCCTGTCAAACAGACAACAAATGGTCAAAATTGGGAGCGTCCTATCAAATTCTATACCTGTCAACAGTGGTGTCCCCCAAGGCAGTGTTTTAGGAGCAATTCTCTTCATACTTTACATAAATGGCCTCTGTGATCATATTAAGAGCAACTCTGTTCTCTTCACTGATGATGTAAAGCTATTCAACACCACAGACAATACTACTACTCTCCAAAAAAGGCACACATCTTAAGGTATTCTGAAACGTGAAATATTTCTGGACTTTCTCAACTGTGTTAATGTTAGATACGTAATGTGGGTTCCAGACTGATGAGCTGTATTCGAGTATTGGTCTAGCAAATGTTTTGTATGCTCTAGTTATTAGTGTAACATTACCAGAGAAAAAGCTACATAAGATTAGGTTAACAACTCTTAACGCTTTTTTGACTATGTAGTTACAGTGGGCTCTAGCACTTAGGTCATTTGAGATGAGTACTCCAAGATCCTTGACAGGATTTGGATCATCAACAAGGTCTTGACTATTCAGCCTGTATTTTAGTTTTTGATTTTTTTTTTGCCAATATGTAGGACAGAGCATTTTGGCAAAAAAAAAAATCAGAAAATAAAATACAGGCTGAATCTCTACCTGACTCTGTGGTTTCTTCCCCAAATCCCAAAAACTTTAACCTTAGACTGTCTACTATTGACCTCACCCTCTTCCTAAGAGGCCAGCATAAGCGCACCAATCGTGCCTATCATCCCTGTCCTATTGTTTCTTTTTATTTTTCTTATAAGTATCTATCTCAACTATCTATGTATTCAAATTATATTTATTCTTATACCTGTCTCTTGTAAGCGATTGACAAATCAAATAAATACTAAAATAAATACTAAATACTAAATTTCAAAAAATGATAAGGTGTTGTCATTTTCAAATAAGAAGTTAATACAAGAATCGAATTTTTTAGGTACACATATTGTTACTCTGACCCATCACTGAACATGTTAAATTAGTACTGTTTTTTTCAATTCCTTGGTTTAGAAAGTGCAGCAACTTTGTGCTGTGTACATTTTTTCCCCATTTATAGCATCTTTCCAAATGAACACCTATGAATTAAAAAAACACTTCTCTTCCTTGCTTCTCAACTCCTTGAATTTCTTGACCCCTTGAGCAATACTTTATTAATGTCTGGTTAAATACATTCTTGCCAATTTTCATAGGGCTACATATCCTTTACAAAAGCGAGGAGACATTTTTCAGTGATATTTGGAAATAATAGCAAACAGGTTTAAAACTTTGGAGAAAAAAGAGCTTATATTAAATGTGTTAAAAAACTTCCACTGACTTTTAAAAAAAAATAGTTTTGGCAATAGCTTCATGAATCTGCAAGCGGGATTTCATATCCTATCATTATTGCTGCAACAACAATGAAATATCATGCCATCATGTCATTTAGTTACACATTGTCTATCAGATGGTGTAATGGTATGTGTGCATGACCTTGGGAGATGGGAAGCAGAGATGCTGCCTAGAGAGTGATCACATAAGAAAGGGCAGAGCTCATAGCCACACAATGGGCAGAAAAATAGGCTTAAAAAGCACCTGTCCTCCACGTTCTCAGACTGTAAAGGAGACAGCAGGAAATTTCAAACTTACAAGATTCTATTAATGTATTGCAATGTAATGTCTTCTTAATAAATATGTAGTTCATCTGGTCATGTTTCCCATCTGGTCTACCTGGGAAGACTGACAGATGGACATCTCAGAGCCTCCTATGAGCAGCTTGCCAGACTTTATACCAACATTATGGGTTTTTTTGGCACATAACAAAATAGATTGGGTCTCAGCCTTTTTCTTTCTCCTTGATATGCTCAGACAATTGTTTATCACTGACTAAGAGTTTTTAAAACGTCAGTTAATTTGTATGATTGTAAAACCACACAGATCAGACCAAACTTTGTACAAGAGCTCATCTGAGATAATCAAAGTGTCATGAAATCTCAGGTAAGAATAGTTACCTCCCACAAAATTTCATTAACATTCCCCAGGAGCTGCCAAGCTTTCAAATGCTTAGATTTTATTTATTTAATGCAGGGAGGCACGAGCTTTCTTGGGATTCTGAAGATGCTACATTCTTTTAATTAACTTCTTTTTGCTTAAAAAATAAATCAAACCACAGATACAGGTGAAAAATGTATTACTTATCAATAAATAATAAAACATGCAATAAAAACAATACCAAGAATAAAAGACAGGCAATTAAAATGTAAAAATATCACAGCAGAATTAACAAACGTATTAAAAAGATCTAACAACAAACCAAGATTCAAGCAACAATTTTTAGATATATGGGATTTTTTTGCCTATTATGTTTTTCAAAAAGGATAACTCTTTCCCAAATTAAAGTCAAGTTTTCTAGTATATCCCAACATCTCCCATTTTTATATGTCAATTTTTTCATAACAATTTTCCATAATTTTAAGTGCTTCCTTCCAATTTTATTAGATCTACATAAATATTATATCTCCTTAGTTGATTCCTGACCTGTCATATCTTTTTTGTTAAAGTTCTTGAAATAGCAAGCAGAGATCTCCTAGTGTTGTTTTTAGTAAGTAGGATCTCCATTTTTTCTGTATAATGTCAATACCTCTAATCTGAAAATAGCTGTTAGAGGTCTGATAATTAATTATTTACTTCCTCATTCTAGTACATAATCTCTTTTCCAAGGGAAGACATTAAAAACCAGACTAAACTTGAATATTGCTTCCTTTCTTCCTTTGGTTCTTATATAAATTTAAATTTAGACGCATTTGGCCATGTTATTTTCTTGTCATTTGAGATAGTCTTATTAACGTTTTCTGGCCTTCTACATTTGTATAGCCAATTTGTAATTCCATGCATGGGTTTTCATTGCTTTTATAATCACTTCTTCCATTGCTGCTATAATTTGGTTTTTTCTTTTTTAAATTTTTATTTTCTTGGGTGTGTAGCATTCATGTTTGATGTAAAAAGTTTTCATTTCTTTCATTTCTCTTCAATTCTCAATAAAATATCAAAATCATTGTTTGCAATCAATTTGCTTTCCTTAGTGATCAACATTAGTAACAAATAAACAAACTCTGGGGATAACTAAAGTTACAACAATCTGAATTTGTATTTCAAGGAACAGGACAGTCTGTTTCTTCTCTGACTCTAACCTCTAGATTTTCCTAATACTTTAATCACCTACTAATTTTCAGTATTAATACTGTATTTTGCCCACCACTATTTTTTTTTCCCCAAAATCATGAAGGGGAAAGTTTCCTCTTTTCTTTTTCTCTTACTAAAAGTGCTTTTTCAAAAAGCAATTGGACTTTCTTGTTCCCGCCACCGATTTTGGAGATGTTTCACTTCTCATCCAAGAAGCTTCTTCAGTCCTGAACAATTCTTGAATAAGATGTCTTCAAATAAAATTAAAAAAAAAAACCAAAGTCTAGTTGCCTTGAAAAAGTACCTTTGGGACAACCATGACCTGGATGACTGAGAATCTCCATAGACACTTTTTCATTCTACTTTTTTTCTTTTTCATATCCCACCTTTTTTTCCTGTTTTTTTTTTCCTGTTTATATTTTTTGTAAGTTGCATTGACTTTTATTCTTTTCATTTATAATTCTTAGTAAAATTATTTGGGGAAAAAAACACAAAACAGAATTTAAAGCCGATGTATATGAAGCCAAATGTGACATTCAGCTATGTTGATATGACTATATTTATTCAAAAGACAATTCTGCTTCTTTCTATTCTTTCCCGCCTCTTTGCAACTATAGATAATTAACAAGTGAAGATAGAGTTCAAAGGTGGAAATAAAATGCAACATTTTAAACCTTCAGAGCTTATATAAATTATGTTGCTTATGGTGCCACATTATTGATTCCTAACATAGACTGAAAATAAGGAAAGTTTATACTTGTTCATTTTTAAAAAAGAAATATTCATATAGTTTTTAATATTATCAGTCTGCAAGCTGAAAGAGATTATCACCAGCATACTAGCAGCTGTTTCTAAAAGATATCACACTGAGAAGATTATAAGGAGATAGTTACATTAGTTCACATGCCCTCTGTGTTTATTCCAATAATGAGCTGGGTAGATGTGAAATCAGTTTACTGCAGTCAATGAGGGTACAATTTTCTTGCCAATAACCCTCTCTGTGTTGTAGAACCAGTGGTGCACAGCTGCAAGAAGAATGGTAGAGGGATGTTTCTGCATTTGATGGATGGTTGGAGTTTTAATCTTAGCTCATTCCTTCCCTACAGATTCTGAGATGTGAGTCCAACTCATGTTTGCAGATTGCTGGCTGGCACATAAGAAAAGACAATGAAGACATTCTGCTGTTTGCTACTTCTTAAAGCAATCCTATGCTACTCAAACACAAAAGAATTGTACTGTAGGAGTGCCAGCCATCGACATAGGGCAATCAAGCAGAATGGGAAAAGTTCTCAGAAAGGTTTTAGGATCTTTGAAATTTAGCAAAAGGTTGTGCTTGGCTAACTTACAAGCTGTAGCTTCCCAATCTAGATCTACCAGTGCAAAGAACATCTATATATTGGAAAAGTTTGCAAAGTTCCTGTTGTATCCAGCAGCAGTCTTCACTCTGGTCTGCTGTTAAAGCGGGAACCAGAGTCATCGCTGATTGGCTGAGCCACTTGACAGCTCGATATAAAAGGGAGCTGTCAAGCAGGCTCAGCTGTTCTCCAGTCAGCCGGTTGCCGAGTCAAGCAGCGGCCAACCCGGCTAAGTTACACTGTGGCAATAAAGTCTGTTAGCCTTTAGCCGAGCCTCTGCCTCTTTAATCCTTGTGTGCCAAATTTAAAACTGGCGACAAAGGTGGGATGTTAGCGAAGTGAGGCATTCTGAGGCAACAAAAAGAACTGAAAAGTCACAGAGCTGAAGAAACAAAAAGAGCTGGAAAGTCACTGAGCTGAAGTGCTAACAAGACTGCTACAAAGCTAACTCAGTTGGCGATGGCACCTCCAAACTTCCCTCCATTCCACCCAGTTGCAGAAACATGGACATCCTACATCAATCGGTTCGTGATGGATGCCGCCAACCTGACTGATATCCCTGCGAGCAGAACAAAAGCTTATTTCCTAGGCTTCTGCAGAGCCACAGTTTTCGACACCGCTACGGCCCTACTGGCTCCTCAGACGGTGAAAGAGGCAACCTGGGAAGAGCTGCAGGAGGTCCTTAGCAATCACTATGCTCCAGACCATCCCACATTGCCCGCCATCATACCTTCCAAAGGAGAGCCAAGCGGAGGGAGAATCCGTCAGCGAGTACATGGTGGCACTCAGATCGGCCGCCCTTCACTGCGGATTCAGAGACTACCTTGATGACATGCTACTGGACCAACTGGTCTGTGGGATAAGAGACCTCCAATTACAGAGGCGTCTCTTAGCGAAAGCAGACCTTAACCTGAAGCAAGCAATCGAGGAAGCCCAACCGTGGAGCTATCAAATCTATCTGCGGCTGAACTCCAAAACTCAGGCAGCTTCCCAGGTGTCAAGGCAAGCACAGCAATCCACTACGAGGACACATTTGAAGCTCAGTACGGTGAAGAAGAAGAAGAAGAAGAAGAAGAAGAAGAAGAAGAAGAAGAAGAAGAAGAAGAAGAAGAAGAAGAAGAAGAAGAAGAAGAAGAAGAAGAAGAAGAAGAAGAAGAAGAAGAAGAAGAAGAAGAAGAAGAAGAAGAAGAAGAAGTGAACCATCTAAGAATGCCTCAGTTTCCCCAAAGAAAAAGCAACCCAGCTGAGAAAAGACCAAGCATGTCATAACCCATCTGCCTCAGCTGTGGGGGAAACCATCCAAGAGCCACATGCCGCTTCAGGAACACGGTCTGTTTAAAATGCCAGAGGAAGGGGCACTTGGCAAGAATTTGTCAAGCTGCCAGGAATCTGAATCAGGCATGAATTCAGGCATGCCTGAATCAGGCATCAAACCAAACACAGGCAAAAACTTTCAGAACCAAATAGTATTGCTTTGCAGTCACCAAAGCATATCCCAGAGCTGAGTCATTACCAAAATGCTTTAATATTAATAAAATTAATGTCGATCTTCTTTTGGAAGGAAAGCCATGCCACATGGAGGTGGACACTGGCTCCTTCCGCTCCATCCTGTCCTGGGACACCTTGAAGCAGCTGGTTCCAGATATCACCAAGCAGCAGCTGACACTCTACAAGCTAGCCTTGAGGGACTACCAGGGACAGACTATTCCAGTCATCGGGACAGGCACGTTCCACATCCAATTCCATCATTTTAATGACTTTTGCCTCTGGTTATAGTGAATGGGTGCCTGCCAAGCTTGCTAGGGCTAGACTGGTTCAATTCCCTAGGATTGCAAGTAACTGGCATAAATGCTATAAACACTTGCAATTTAGAGCAACTACTTACTAACTTTTCAGAAGTTTTCAATGACAAGCTCGGCTGCTATAATGGCACACCCATTTCCCTAAATTTAGACCCTCAGGTGACTCCAATAAGGCTCAAACCACGGAGAATTCCCTTAGCCCTATGTGCAAAAGTGGATGCCCAGCTGGACAAACTGTTAGCCCAAGGAGTTCTAGAATCCATTGACTTTTCCAAATAGGAAACACCCATAGTCATACCTCTGAAACAAGATGGTTCAATTTGCCTTTATTCGGGCTATAAATCGACCATAAACAAAGGTCTACAGCCCAACGTGTACCCTGTACCCATTATACAATATCTGTTGCACTCCCTGGGTAAAAGCTCCATTTTTACAAAACTTGACATGACATAGGCGTACCAACAGTTCCCTGTAGATGAACAGACTGCAGAGGCGCAGTCTCATAGGGGAACTTTTAAATGTAATCGTCTCCAATTTGGTGTTAGTGTGACCCCTGGCATTTTCCAATCAATAATGGAGAGGTTGCTTTACAACATACCAGGAGTCATTCCCAATTTTGATGACATTCTCATCGCCTCAGATAGTGCTCAGGAACATTTACAATATTTACAAAGAGTTCTGTAATGTTTTAAAGATACTGGACTCAAACTTAACAAGAAGAAATGCATTTTTGCCACTTCCAAAATTGATTTTTTGGGTTATCATATTGATTCTTCAGGGATTCATCCCATTGAATCCAAGGTCAGGGCTATCCATGATGCTCCAGCTCCTACAAATAAGACAGAGCTGCAAGCCTTTTTGGGTTTATTTAATTTTTACAGTTCATTCTTGCCTCACAAAGCCACCATAGCTGAACCATTACATAGGCTTTTGGACTCTACTGTTACTTGGACATGGGGACCAATTGAACAAGATTCTTTCATGGCTGTTAAAGCCCTACTCACTTCAGATTGTGTTTTGATGCAATTTAACAAGGCCCTTCCTTTAGTGCTTGTTTGTGATGGCTCTCCTTTTGGCATAGGGGCAGTCTTAGGCCACAGACTGCCAACGGCCAAGAAGTCCCTATTGCTTATTTTTCAAGAACACTTTGAAAAAAAGGACAAAATTATGCTCAGATTGACAAAGAGGCCCTTGCTGCCATAGCTGCAGTTAAAAAATTCCACAAATATTTATATGGCCATCATTTTGAACTGGTTGCTGATCACCAACCTCTCCTAGGTATTCTAGCTGGTGACAAACCCAGCCCACAAATTATGTCTCCCAGAATGACAAGATGGGCTATTTTTCTATCTGCTTATAATTACAAATTGCTTTACAGACCCGGGAAGCAAGTAGCCCATGTGGATGCTTTAAGCAGATGCCTCTTACCCATTTTGGTTGATGACCCTGCACCTACAATAACCACCTTTCTAACTGAAGATCTGCAATTACCCTTTAATGCCAATGACATTGCCCATATATCCTCCAAAGACCCTCAATTGAATAAAGTTTTGGACTGGATCAGGAGGGGGTGGCCCAGGGACCCTATTCCAGTGGATCTCTGCCCTTTCAAAGCACACCACCTGGAATTAAGTGTACTGAAAGGCTGTTTGTTGTGGGGAAACAGGGTGGTCATTCCTCGGGACCGGAGACCCCGTATTATATCTGTATTACATGAAGGGCACCCCGGCATCACTAGGATGAAGGTCTTAGCATGAATCTACGTCTGTTGGCCAGGTCTCGATGAGGCAGTTGCCAGGAAGGTGCAGGGCTGTCAGGCATGCCAGTCATCATGACCTGCACCCCCAGCTGCCGCCACCAAAGAATGGGAGAACACAAAGACTCCTTGGTCCAGGGTCCACATTGACATAGTGGGCCCAGTGTAAGGAAGATCCTTTTTAGTGGTGGTGGACTCCTACTCAAAATGGGTCAAGCTAGCCCTCCTTAACTCCACCACCACTGTGGGAGTTACTAGAGTTCTTGATGCTCTCTTTGGGACCCATGGCTATCCTGACACCTTGGTTTCAGACAATGGCCCACCTCCTCTCCCTTCAAACTATTCCTGGCCCAAAGGGGTATCAGGCATGCCCTAATCTCCCCCTTCCACCCTGCAGCTAATGGGAGGGCTGAAAGGGCTGTGAGTTCAGCCAAGGAAGCCCTGGGGAGGATGACTGGGGGGGATTGGCTTTCTAAAATTGCCCTATACCACCTAACACAACACACCACCCCAAATGCCCAGACTAACTTATCCCCAGCGGAACTACTAATGGGAAGGAGGTTGAGAATGACCCTGGACAGACTCCACCCAGCCTATGCTTCTAGCACCCCCCTGGACTCCCATAGCAAAAGAAGGGTATTCAAACTAGGGGACCCGGTCTATGCCCGCAACTATGTGGGGAACCCCCTATGGTTGCCAGGCTGGGTAGAAAAAATAACAGGCCCCAAGTCCTACAAAGTACAAATGGCCAATGGAAGACTATGGAGCTGAAATGTGGACTAGCTAAGAAGCCGATGGAGTACTTCTGCTGGTCCACCCCAAGAAGATGCCGAGGCAGCAGAGAGTGAATATTACGGCCCATCTCCTGAACAGCGGTCGCTCGCAAGAGACTTACCCGAATCAGACACTCTGCCATCGACTGAGGCCTCCCTGCCATCTAGCAAAGAAGCCCAACCTTCCACAGAAGCCGACCAGGGAAAGGAGCCGACTCCAACCCCGGCAGAAAATGCCAGCTCCCCAGCCGATCCTTCCCCTTCAATGGTGCTGTCCAGACTGAGAAGATCTGAAAGAACGAGGCACGGCCACCTACCTGGAGCACTACGCATGCACAATACCGGGGGGAAGGAGTGTTGTATCCAGCAGCAGTCTTCACTCTGGTCCGCTGTTAAAGTGGGAACCAGAGTCATCGCTGATTGGCTGAGCTGCTTGACAGCTCGATATAAAAGGGAGCTGTCAAGCAGGCTCACCTGTTCTCCAGTCAGCCGGTTGCCGAGTCAAGCAGCAGCCAACCCGGCTAAGTTACACTGTGGCAATAAAGTCTGTTAGCCTTTAGCCGAGCCTCTGCCTCTTTAATCCTCGTGCGCCAAATTTAAAAGTTCCTGTTCCCTTATCACACTGCCTTACTTCAGTCATTACTAAAATCCTTTAATTTGCAACAACCTTTTTATTCATCTTTTGTCACTCACTGGGTGACGTATTTTGCAGATGTTCCCATATCTCTTTGTAGGCAGTATCAAGTGTACAATGTATAACACCACACATAAATATGCATTCAAAAGGAAAATGCAGCAAGGCCTAGATTGTATCATTAACTGTGGCTGCGTTGCCATGACAATTATGAGTTGTATGGGCCTGGTAAAGCCAACTTTGTTTTTTTTCTCCCCTTCTTTTTTCAATCTGATATACAAATCACATGATTTACAAGGGCAGACTAGTTACAATTGAATGCCAAACTGAATTGGTTTCGTAATACAATTTCATAAAAATGTAGATAAATGACAAAATGACATAATAACATGTCAAAAAGCATCACAAAATGTAACAATGTGCAGGATACATCTGCTTAGACTAACTACAGCTTTATTTAATGGGGAGGAAAAATGTGTCTGGAATTAAAGATATCTGTAAATTGCCAGGTTTACATTTGTGTATTTCAGAGGTGTATTAATAAAATGTTAAAGGTCTGCTTTTTTTCTCTCCATTAATCTCATCTGTTTTAGCAAAGGGATTACTTTCTGTTTCAGCACAAACACAACATTCATGCCCAGGGCAAAAATATATTCTATATACAAGGAAAGAGGGAGAGGGAGGGAGGGAGGGAGAATGAGAAGGAGCAAGGCAGAAGAATGTGAACATTTTTCAAACAATCTATTTATTAGGATCTATTTATTATATTACTATTGAGTAATATAAGAAATAATTATAACATCTTAGCATAATTTTCCACATGAAAAACTCTTTACATTTGAACATAATACTTATTTTTCAGTAAATTAACAGAAGTTTATCTTTGTCATGTATAAAACATTAATATTATGGCTATTATTTCAGATGTTAACATTAGTTTTGCACAATGGAAAATGTTTGGAAGCTTATGTTCATGAGTTCTTTTGCCACTGTCTTGATGCAATAAAATGATTTAATACATATGGAGCAAGAAGATGGTTTATCTCTCCCTCGCTCCCTTTAACATAGATATAATTCTCATGCACAGAGAATATATGCCTGGGATACACGTCCAAAGTCACCCACCGAAAATAATTAGGAACTAGGTTTCAGGTTTTATAAGTGGTTTTTCACATCAGAGAAGTTACATCAAGTTGGGGGAAAACATATTTTGCCTGCTTTATGCCAGTTAAAGAAGATAAGACTTTCATATAAATGGTTTGTTTTATTTCAGAAATCCTGGTTGAAAGCACAAGAATTAGAACAGCACTAAAAACACCCTTCTTTGTAGATTTTTTTATTTTTAGTATTGAAAAGTTAGTATTGCTTACAAGATACAGGTATAAGAATAAATATAGTTTTGAGTACATGAGATAGATATTTATAAGAAAAATAAAAAAAACAATAGGACAGGGATGGTAGGCACAATTGGTATGCTTATGCATGCCCCTACAGGCCTCTTAGGAAGGGGGTGAGGTCAATAGTAGACAGTCTAAGGTTAAAGTTTTTGGGGTTTGGGGAAGAAACCACAGAGTCAGGTAGAATATTCCAGATATTGACCACTCTGTTGCTGAAGTCATTTTTTCTGCAGTCATGTTAACCTTGAATTTATATCTATTGTGTGCTCTTGTATTGTTATGATTAAAGCTGAAGTATTCATTTGCAAGTAGGACATTGCAAAGTATGATTTTATAGATTATATTTAGATCGAACCGGAGGCAGTGTAGTTCTAGGTTTTCTAGGTCTAGAATTTCAAGTCTGGTGGCATAAGGTATTCTGCAACGAGTAGAGGAGTGGAGAACTCTTCTTGTGAAATATTTCTGGACTTTTTCAATTGTGTTAATATCAGATACATGATATGGATTCCAGACTGATGAGCTGTATTCAAGTATAGATCTAGCAAATGTTTTGTATGCTCTAGTTAGTAGTGTGAGATTAACAGAATAGAAACTACGTAGGATTAGATTAACAACTCTTAACGCCTTTTTGGCTATGTAGTTACAGTGGGCTCTAGCACTTAGATCATTTGAGATAAGTACTCCAAGGTCCTTGACAAAGTTTGGATCCTCAACAAGGTCTTGACTATTTAGCTTGTATTTTATTTTCTGATTTTTTCTGCCAATATGTAAGACAGAGCATTTATTTGTTAAGATTTGAAGTTGCCATTTGATTGACCATTCTGCTACATAGTCAAGATCTTTTTGGAGGGTAGTAGTATTGTCTGTGGTGTTGAATAGCTTTACATCATCAGTGAAGAGAACACAGTTGTTCTTGATATGACCACAGAGGTCATTTATGTAGAGTATGAAGAGAGTTGGTCCTAAAACACTGCCTTGGGGGACACCACTGTTGACAGGTACAGAATTTCATAGGACGCTCCCAATTTTGACCATTTGTTGTCTGTTTGATAGGAACGCTTCTATCCAGTTATGTAGGTTTCCAGAGATACCATAAGATTTTAGTTTTAGGAGTAGTTTATCAAAGTGAATCAAAGGCTTTAGAGAAGTCTATGTAGATTGTGTCTATTGCTTTGCCCTGATCGAGTTGTGTAGTCCATATGTTTTTGCAGTGTAAGAGTTGCAGATTACAGGATAGTTTTTTTTCTGAAACCAAATTGTTTATTAGAGAGTAGGTTGTTTATCTCTAAGTGGAGGATAATGCATTGGTTAATAATTGATTCCATGACTTTACAGGTGTCACAGCATAAGGAGATTGATCTGTAATTTTCAACTAGGCTGGGGTCTCTCTTTTTGAAGATGGGGATGACTGTGGCTTGTGACCATAGTTTTGGCAAGAAGCTGGTTCTGAAAGATTTTTCAAAGATTATGCTTAGAGGTTCGGCTATGGCAGTGGATAGCTTTTTTAAGAAGTAGGCACTTATTCTGTCCGGTCCAATAGATAGGGATGGTTTTAGATTGCGCAGTGCTTTTTCAACAATGTCTTCTGTAAAATCGATATGTATTAGATCATTGCAGTTGTCTGTGGTTTGACTAGGAAGTACTGGGCTTGATTCATTGCTGTTTACAAATACTGAGCCAAGGAATGTGTTAAAGAGGTTTGCTTTGATGGTGTCATTGTTGCAGTCTTTGCCATTTGGTCATTTCAGGGGTGGGATGGACCTTGAGTCTTTTAGTTTGTTGTTTACAAAATTCTAGAAAGCAATAGAAGGTTTTCCTCTTGCTTAATGTGATAATTAGTGCATTCAGTTTTTATCTGGTGACATAGATTTTTGTATCGACTTTTGAAGTTGGTAACGTGACCAGATTTGTTTTTTTGCCAAAGTGATCTCTTTTTGGATTGAAGCTTCCTTATTGTTAGGGGTAATCTGTTTTCCCTGATTTTGGGAATTGTTATTGGTACATATAGTTGAGGGCTCCTTTGACTTCTAGTAAGACTATGTTGTAATGGTCTTCAGTATTGCATCCAGTGAATAGAAATTGCCAATCAAGGGAAGAGAGATTGTTGATTATAAGATCATTTTGAAGTTATAATTGGGGATTTTCTCGTTGTGATTATTTTTGTGTGGACGTATGTTGAGACAAAAGTCAATCATGTTGTGGTCACTGTTGGAAAAGAATTCTTTAATTTGTATTCCGTAAATTGAATTCAAACTATTGCAGAAGATGAGCTCAAGGCAGTTGTTAAGCCTAGTATTGTTGGTTACTAGTTGTTCCAGTCCCAGATTTGTTACAGCATTGTAGAAGGTTGCATGTATGGGTTCAGTTGTACATTTGTTTATTCATAGATGTATCTGTCAGTCTTGTGTCTGCTGAGCTCCTCCACCCTTCTTAATTGTTTCTGAAGAAATGTTTGCATTCTACTGACTCTTAAAGAAAAAAATAAAGAAAACCAAACAAAAATTTCAGACTTGATCTTACAGTCTAGGAAAAGCATTGCTTAAATTTACAGCAACATTTCAATGAATAGAACTATTTAATTCTGGGAGTTTCAAAATGATACACGTAAAGTATCATTAGATCACTCATTTGATTTAATGTTTACTGTCTGCCTGGCTGTCAGGTCAAAATTATTCTAATGACTAATATAGTAATTTCTTGCTTTCCAGGTGCTTTGAGACCACAACTAAAGTCTCAAGGTGATTATACATTCCTCCGTTTCCAAGAATGTTTCCTCACACTTCAGTGACTGCAAGACATCTTATTAACACAACTTTAAAACTTTAGAAGAAAGATGTTGAAAGCAGCGAAGGTGGAATAGATTTAAAGCAATGTGTGGAAAGCAGGGGAGGGGGAAACGGTTTTATTTGCCAAAGAAAGCAAAATAAAGGATTTGCCTCATTAAAACAAGTTTTGTTTCAGGCAGAAACTAAACTACTTTCAACCCTTTGGGCTTCTCTCTAGCAACTTGTTCTTTGGTGAGATATAGTTTTTCTAGAGCTCCTACTTTCATCCTTATTGACATATCACACGTAATCAATGATATTTTTTTGAAACGGCATTTGCATAATAAATATCACATTGTATATATAACTACTAGTGTTGGAAAATAGACTATGGATGAGCTGTTAACTGTGGATTTTTGACTAGTGCAAGCAGAGTTTGGACATCTGAACCAGCTGCAATCTACTGTATGGGAGGTCTTCTTGTGAAGGGAAGTTGTTTATTTTTCCTTTTCTTTCTGTCCTCTTCACTCTGCATTTAATGTTTACTTTAAATACTGTTTATTTTCAATAGCATGATTACTGGGCAATGGAAAAAATCTGAGTTTAACTGCATGACACAAATGTCTGCACACGGAATTTAAAATCATTGCCCTGCCCAACCAACCACATGCAACAACCTATATTAGCTTTCCAGAGGGTTTCCATTATCATCATTGGCAGCAGACTTTTTGTACAATCCATAACATTAGATCATTGACAGTATTATTTATAACATGTCCACTACAACACACAGTCCAGATGATAAATGGATTTATGCAAACATCACTGACATCTCTTCAGATTTTTCTTGTGTATGCACAGCATCTATCTACCTATTTATTCATAATGGAGACAGACAAGGGTGTCTATTTTTTTCATACTTAAGATAGATTAGTGCTGCTAATATTCAATGCAATTTTTGCATATTTCTTCTGAAACACTAATTATTGTTTATAATTATTACCCATTATTACTTACTAATATTATTTTTACATTATTAATTGTTTTTCAGTTAAAGGGTTTTAACTGAAAAACCCTTTCAGAATGTAGGAAGCTAAAGGTTCAGGATCGGTTAGTATCAATATTATATATTGTACAATCAGGCCAATTTTTATGCACACTCTGTCTTAATAGAAGTATGAAAAGATAATACACTTCCAATTTAAATATTCACAATGATAGATTAGCATTGAAAAAACTGGAACATAAGGAAAATGTAGACAAGGTACTTTTTTCCTTTTCTTTGATAAAGTTCCTTCTTCACAGTTTATATAGTTAAGCTTTGAAAAATTGATCCCAATTCTGATAAAATATTAATTTTCAATTTCTAGATTTTGTTTTAATTTAAACTTTCTGTGTGTTGAACTACTTCAATCAGAAGTAGCATCATGTTTATTCAGTTTATTTCCAAATAAATTGAATTGGATTTATGTCTTACATAGATTTTTTAAAATATATAATGTGCATAGCCTTGTTGTACATACAAATTGAGATAATAAAAGAAGTAAATGAAGAAGGTCTTGCTAAATTTAAAAATGGAGGATGAACAAATAAAAGACACAATTGTATAATGGGGAAAAACTTTGGCTGTAACATAGAATTAGAGAAACAGCAAAATTTATGGGAAAGAACTATAACAATGGCAACTTCTTATAAAGAAAATTTATATAAAATGTTTTATAGATGGCATTTACCACCTACTAAGTTAGCTAAAATGTTTAAAAATATGTCTAGCAAGTGTTGGAAATGTAATCAAAAGACAGGCACATTTTATCATATGTGGTGGACTTATGCTTTTGGGCAAAAATACACAGATGGCTAGAAAAGATAATAGGAAAACATGTAGATTTTAAACCTGAACTGTTTTTATTAGGGATGCTATCAGAAAAATGTGATAAGTAAAGTATTATTTAGTATTACATGTTTCAACAGCAGTGATGATTATCTTCATACAATATTGGAAAGAATGAAGAAACATCGCAAGATGAAGAGATAATTAAGAAAATATTAAACTGTTCAGAGATTGATAGATTTTCATTGAAAATTAAGCAGAAAGAAAACACAGAATATTATCAAACATGGAACTTATTCTACTAGTGGTTGGAAAAAAGGAGTGGAAAGTAAGAATGAAATCTGTATTGTTAAACAAAAAAAAGTGGTAAATTTGAAAAATTACAATCAGCATGTTTTAGGTTATTAGCAAAAAGAAGCATGAAACAGAGAAATGGAGACAGCTGAAAGTCAGTTACAAGATATCTAAAGATGCTCTAATAAAATAAAGTGTTACAGATTAAATAGCTTTCTATTCATTATATTACAAAGACCAAGCATTAGCAATTTGAGTGGCATATATTGTGGCTAAACCTCATGTTGGCTATCTACATTCTACAATTATTGGATTCCTAGATACATCTTCACTTATCATTAACCATAGCATGAAGAGAGGATAATTACTTTTGAATCATATATCATCATGATATTACCTTCATGTCTTTCCCAGTTCACTACAATTGCAGATTATATTCATCTTTTGCTATTCTGATATTAAAGAGGTATTATCCATTTTCTTCTTGCAGGAAATAGTATAGGACTGTAACAGAATAAACCTATGTTTTTTCTTGGTTTATTCATATAGTTTATTCTTAAATCTTGGTTACTTCCAGTGGTGGGATTCAGCCAGTTTGCACCACTTCAGGAGAACTGATTGTTAACTTTCTGAGCAGTTTGGTGAACTGGTTGTTGGAAGAAATCATTAGGGAAGAGAACCAGTTGTTAAATTATTTGAATCCCACCGCTGGTTACTTCTAATATTCTGCCAACAGCTGGCAGATAGAGAGAAAAAAGAAAGGGGAAGTGTGTGAGCACATATGCGTGTATCTGAGTGTTTAAAAATCTCATTGTATATAACAGACAACAAAATTTAAATTCACTCTCAGGTAGTTACAAATAGTGTCTGTTAAGTGGTTAATCTTTGCCGAGTTGTAGGGAATCAACATTGGGCGGTGTGCCATGGGCATCACCGAGACCTGGCTGGGCCCAGAGGGAGGAGTCCCTCTTGTAGATATGTGCCCAGCCGGGTTTCGGGTCTTTCATCGGCCAAGGGCCCAGGGGAGGGGTGGGGGTGTTGCGATGATTATTAAGGAAGATCTATGTCCGAGGGAGTCCACTGTCTCTCAGACGACCGGGTGTGAATCTCTTTTCATGAAGTTCGGCTCCAAGGTACAGATGGGCTTGTTGATCGCATACCTGGCTCCCTGCCATGCATCATCTGCCCTGCTTGAACTCCTCGAGGTTATAGCCGGCATAGCGGTTGAGACCCCAGGCTCATGGTCATGGGGGACTTCAACCTACCCTCTGCCGGCGGTACCTCGGGGACTGCTCAAGAGTTCATGGCTTCCATGACAGCCATGGGCCTGACCCAGCTAATTCGGGACCCTACTCACGTGGGAGGTCACACCCTGGATTTAGTTTTTGTCTCCGACCAGTGGCAAAGTGATCTGGGTATAGAGGATACAGCTTTAGAACCACTGTCATGGTCAGATCACTTACTCCTAAGGCTCGACTTCCATTCCGCACACCCCGACTGCAGGGAGGCGGGACCATTAAAATGGTACCGCCCCAGGCGCTTGATGGACCCAGATAGGTTCCTGATGGAGCTTGGGCCACTTCCCGAAGCTCACACACACGACTCGGTCGAAGACTTGGCTACCACCTGGGAAAAGGTGGCTGCTGGGGCCCTAGACCGAGTCGTGCCCTTGCGGCCTCTGACCCGGCACCGATCCCAAGTGGCTCCTTGGTTCTCCGAGGAGCTAAGGGAGATGAAGCGCCGGAAAAGACGCCTAGAGAGCAGTTGGAAGGCCAGCCGCTCTGAATCTGACCGAACACTATTACGTTCCTATATTAAGACGTATTTAGTGGCGATGAGGATGGCGAGGAAGACCTACCTCTCCACCCTTATTGCGTCTGCAGAAAACCACCCAGCCGCACTGTTCAGGGTGACCCGCTCCCTCTTGGAGGTAAAGACACGGGAAGATCCCTTACAGGGACGAGCTGAAGAATTTTCTAAGTTTCTGCAGGACAAAATCACTCAGATTCGAAATGAACTGGACTCCGACTGGGCATCTCCGGGCGGGAAGGCGGGGGTGGATATCGGCGAGGTCAACTGGGTTGAGTTCGATCCTGTTACCATAGAGGACGTGGACAGAATACTGAGGGGACTGAATGCTACCACCTGTTTGTTGGACCCGTGTCCCTCCTGGCTGGTCTTTGCCACCCGAGAGGTGACTCGAGGCTGGCTCCAGGGCATTATAAACGCTTCCTTGAAAGAGGGGTTTCTACCCGCCTCCTTGAAGGAGGCAGTGGTACGACCTCTCCTCAAGAAACCGTCCCTGGATCCAGCACTGTTATCAAATTACCGTCCTGTCTCCAACCTTCGCTTTGTTGCAAAGGTTGTAGAGACTGTGGTGGCATGTCAGTTCCCGCAGTACCTGGATGAAACGAGTTATCTCGACCCCCTCCAATCGGGCTTCAGACCCGGGCACAGCACAGAGAAGGCATTGGTCGCGTTGATGGATGATCTCTGGAGGGCACGAGACAGAGGTTGTTCCTCTGTCCTGGTGCTGTTAGATCTGTCAGCGGCTTTTGATACTGTCGACCACAGTATCTTATTGCAGCGATTGGAGGGGCTGGGGATTGGAGGCACCGTCCTACAATGGTTCTCCTCCTTCCTCTCCGACCGTTCGCAATTTGTGTTGACAGGGGGACAGAGATCGACCCCAAGGCCCCTGCTTTATGAGGTGCCTCAGGGATCGGTACTCTCGCCCCTATTGTTCAACATTTATGTGAAGCTGCTAGGTGAGATCATCCGTGGCTTTGGGGTGGAATTCCATCAATACATCAGTATAGCTGATGATACTCAGCTATACATCTCCACCCCAGACCACCCCAACGAAGCCGTCAAAGTGATGACCCGATGTCTGGAGGCCGTGCGGGATTGGATGGGTCATAACAGGCTTCGTCTCAACCCGACCAAAAACCGAGTGGCTGTGGTTTCCTGCTCCCAGATACAGTCAGCTTGTTCCCTCGCTGACCATAGGGGGAGAGGTACTGACCCCTGTGGAAAGAGCGCGCAATTTGGGTGTCCTCCTGGATGTACGGCTGTCTTTGGAAGAACATATTGCAGCCGTCGCCAGGGGGGCTTTTTATAAGATTCGTTTGATCTACCAGTTGCGGCCCTTTCTGGATCTGGACGCATTTCGCACAGTCACTTCCGCCCTCGTTATCTCCCGCTTGGACTACTGCAACGCTCTCTACATGGGGCTCCCCTTGAAGAGTCTCCGGAGGTTACAGTTAGTCCAGAATGCAGCCGCATGGATGATTATGGGCGCCCCCAAGGACACCCACATAACACCACTTCTCCGCAGACTGCAGTGGCTTCCTGTGGCCTTCCGGATTCGATTCAAGGTGGTACTATTAGTATTTAAAGTGCTCCATGGCTCGGGACCTGGCTACTTACGGGACCGCCTTCTGCCACAAACAACCTCCCGCCGCCCAGTACGCTCCCACAGGGTCGCCCTGCTTGGGATACCGCCACCTGATCGTTGTCGGCTGGCGACCCCGAGATTATGTGCTTTCTCTGTGGGAGCCCCCTCCCTTTGGAACTATCTCCCCCCGGAGATACGAGACACATCGGACATCCTAACCTTCCGGCGTGCAGTCAAGACCTTACTTTTTAAGCAGGCCGGCCTAGCCAATTAAAGGTTTTCTGAGATTTTTAAATTTTAGATTCAAATAAGACTTTTAATTCTATTTGATGGGACTCAATCATTTACTTACTTACTTATTTTACTCATTTATCCTATTTTCATCTATCTATATTCAATTCTGAGTTAATTACTGTTACTGTTGACTGTATCTTTATATGTTTAGACTGTACACCGCCCCGAGTCCCTTTTGGGAGAGGGAGCGGTATAAAAATACGATAAATAATAAAATAATAATAATAATGTTGGTCAGAGGGATCGCAATCATTGTGGTGGCCAGTAAGATGGCGTCCGAATTCCCACAGGTGTCCTTTGTTCTCTCTGCAGCTCAGAATCCCACCTTCATCACCAGTGTTAAGTGGGTCCATGTAAATGAGAGGCAGGACACAGCAGGAACAGGTAAAACTCTTTTATTGTGTGTTTAAGCAAAAAGCTGCCTGCCACGGCAGGCGCCGGCTTTTTGTAGCCAGCGCTTTCCAAAGCTTCAGCCACTGACAGGACTTTATTTTTCCCACCAGTGGCTGGGCCAATGAGTGGAGTCTGCTAGCTGATTCCTCTCTATGGCCATATTTGGTAATACTTAACACCGCTCCACTCCTAATTAGTGTTCCTCCAATCAGTACTTGCGTACCTTACGTAATCATGAAGGTAGGCAGAGCTTTGAAGGGTGCACCTGAACCTGTGCACCTCACTTGTTCCTGGGGTGGCGGCCCGAGCAGATGGGTCGCCGCTGCTCTAGTCCTTGCCTGTGGAACTGTCTTGAAGCCGTCTTGTGCCATGGCAGGGTCCATTGAGCCTGAGGCCTCAGAAGTATACCAAAGGACCTCCTCTTTGCAAGGTAAGTGTTCCCGCGTCCTATCTGGGTTTGAGGCTAGGCAGTCAGTTCTCTTGTTGAGTTCTGTGGGTAGGACCTTTGTCAGGAACCTTCTGCTGGAGCATGTCGAGTGTCTGGCTGGTTGTCTATGTTAGGGATCCAGTGTCTGATCTGGTCAATGTGTCTTTCCCACAGTGTCCCTTCTTTGATTTCTACCCGGTACAATCGGAGCCCCGTAATCCCTGTGATCCTGGCTGGTATCCATGTGGGTCCCCCTTTATAATTGTGAGCATAGACCGGGTCCCCAATGGTGAAATGCCTGCACTTTCCTGTGAAATCTATGGGGGTCTCGGTGCTGTAGTTGGGGTGGACTCTGTCAAGTTTTGATTGTAGTCTTTGGCCCATCAATAGTTCTGCAGGTCTGCAGTGTGTTGTTGCATGGGGTGTGGTGTGTTGAGCCAAAAGCATTTTGTCGATCCTTTCTTGCAAATCACCTCGGCCCATCCACTTGAGTGTTTCTTTGGTTGTTCAGAATATTCTCTCCACTTGTCTGTTTGTCCCCAGATGTGCAGGTGTGGATTCCTAGTCTGGCCAGGAATGCTTCAAATGGCTGCAAGGTGAACTATGGCCCATTGTCGGAGACGAGGATGTCTGACAGTCCGTGGGTGGAGAATAATCATTGGAGGGTTCTTATGGTGGTCTCTGATGTGGTGGACTTCATTAGTATTACTTCCAACCACTTAGAGTACTCATCGATGACTATGAGGAAGGTTTGCCCTTGCAGGGCCCGTCGAAGTTGACGTGTACTCGGGCCCATGGAGGTATGGGGGTCTCCCATTTTCTGGGGTTCACTGCCGGAGGGGCTGGTCTGGTTTCTTGACAGGGAATGCAGGTGACAACCCAGGTTTCTATCCAGCCCCAGTCACCATACATAGCTTCTGGCCAGGGCTTTCATTTGGACTATCCCTGTGTGAGCCTCATGTAGCAGAGTCAGTATTCTATTCCTTAGCAGGGGAGGAATGATTACTCTCTCCCCCCAAAGTATGCAACCATTAAGCACTGACAGCTCAGCCTGTCTGTTATGATATGGTTTCAATTCATCCCTTTCTATCACTTCTGGCCATCCCCTCCACACCCAGTTTGAAATTTATGTCATTGTTTTGTCACGGGTTGTGAATCTCGCAAGTTCTGCAGACTTTATCAGTCCAGGCGGTAGTTCTTCCATAGGAGTACTGTGGTGGCTGGTGCCGGGTCTTCAGCTAGGTCTGGGAGGCGACAGAGGCTCAGGGCCTTGGCATGGGAGATGTCTTTTCCTAGCCTTAGGCAGTAGCTGTATGCGGTCAGGAACACAGTTCATCTTAACATCCTGGGTGATAGGATGTTTGGTGTGGGTCTATCTCCAGCAAGGATGCCCAGCAAAGATTTGTGGTTGGTGATCAAGTCGAATTGTCTTCCATAAAGGTATTCGTGGAAGCACTTGACTCCTGCGACTGCGGCAAGCGCTTCCTTGTCGATTTGGTTTCTTTGGGTTTTAGACAATATCTTTGAGTTATGGGGGCTTCCATCCCACTGGGTAATCGGTGGCTGAGGACTGCTCCAATTCCATAGGGAGAAGCGTCGCATGTGAGTGTGATTGGTAGTGTCTCCCTGTATTGCATGAGAACGCTGCTGGATGTCAGGATGTTTTTTATCTTTTTGAAAGTGTCAGCCTTGTGTTGCCCCCAGGTCCAGTTGGTTGTTTTATCTAGCAGTCTGTGGAGCAGTTCTGCGATGGTCGCCTTCTGTAGTAAAAAAAACATTGTAGAAGTTGAGTAACCCCAGGAAAGCTTGCAGTTCTGCTTTATTTTGTGGAGTGGAGGCTTCCCATATTGCCTTCAGCTTCCCGTGGATCATGCCAGATGCGTCTATCAGGAAGCCCAAAAATTCCATTTGGAGAAAGCTAAGTGGCACTTATTCCTTTTTAATTTCAGTTCGGCTTCCTGGAATCTCTCCAATACTGCCCTCAGTCACTCTACCAATTGCCCTCTGCTTTCAGCCAAGATGATTACATCATCAAAATATGGGATTACCCCCAGAGTGTTGTGCAGTAGCCTTTCCATAATGCTCTGTAACAAGCTGGGGTTGATGCTGACTCCGAACTGCAGCCGCTTGCATTTAAAAGCGCCTTGGTGAGTGATGATCGTCTGT
The DNA here is from genome assembly GCA_023653725.1 of Bungarus multicinctus. Taxonomy (NCBI): domain Eukaryota; kingdom Metazoa; phylum Chordata; class Lepidosauria; order Squamata; family Elapidae; genus Bungarus; species Bungarus multicinctus. The sequence goes on from CM042848.1 coordinate 45,595,340, forward strand.
GCTTCAGCGGTCACCTCATCAACGGGAAGTTGCTGATAGGCTTGGGCCAGGTCTAATTTGGCGAATATAGTTCCTTGGCTCAGAGAGTGAAGGAGGTACTGTACTACTGACACAGGATAGGTGTTTTGCTGGAGGGCTTTATTCAGGGTCATCTGGTAGTCAGCACAAATTCTGACTGACCCATCTGGTTTAACTGGGATGACATTTGGGGTCTCCCATTTGGCATGGTCAACTGGCTCGAGGACCCTTTGGGCAATTAATTTATCTAATTGTTCCTCTACTTTGGGCCATAGAGCAAACGTGACTCGCCGTGGCTTGAGTCGGACAGGGGCCTAAATTAAATGTTATTGGGGTCCCCGTATACTTACCCAGTTTGTTGTTGAAGATGTCACTGAATTCCCATTCCAGTTCTGCAATATCTACTGCTGGGCGCAAGGAGGGGGATGATCTCTGCTGCATGAACGCTGGTGATGTGGATTTGGAGTGGCTTGAACCATTCTCTTCCTAGTAGGCTTGGCAGGTTCCAGTCTACTATGGTGAGTGGCAGGTTTCCCTGAGAATGGCCATATTGTATGTGGGCTATTTTCCTGCCCAGGACAGGTATGCGGCAGCCCTGGTAGTCCTGTAATATAATAGTCTGTGGTTCCAATTGGTTATGCCACAGTTTGAGTTTTAGTCTTTTGAGGGTGTCCCATGAGATCATGGATATGTAGGACCCCGAGTCTACTTCCATCTGGCAGGGCTTGCCTTCAATGATACTGTGGCCATTATTTTGTTGGCCTCATAGGCATTGGTGTGTCTCACCTGGGTCTAGGCATAGCCAACAAAGGTGAAGTGTTCTTCTTCTTCCCTGGCAGCATCTCTCCATTTGAATTTCCTGCCAGAGGTTCTGTCCTCCCCCTTGGTAGCCATGTTGCCTTATTGGTGATGATGCCTGTCTGCCTTGCTTGTTGGTCGGTTGGCTGGCTCAGCATACCTCTGCGATGTGGCCTCTGCGCTCACATCTTCAGCAGATAGTGTGTTTGAAATGGTGATTTCCTCCGCAACCCCCACACTGTCTATTTTCTTGTTTCCCATCTAGCTTACTGGATTTCACCCTGTGCACTTCTCCATCGTCGTCCTCACTTGCTTCAGAGGCAGAGTCACTTTGGTTGGGGTAGTGATCGACCTTGGTTGCATGGACCATCCCCGTTTCTTTGATCCGTGCTGCTGAGATGTCAGAGGACTCTGCAGCTTGTGCCTCTTCGATGGCTTCCTTGAATGAGACATTCTCCCAGGCTGAGAGTTTCTTTTGTAGCGTTTGGTCCCTCATTCCCAGGATGATTCGATCTCGGATCATCCCTCCAGTTTCTGGGAACCTGCAGTTCTTTGCTATCTTCCGCAGTTCAGCTACGAATGTGTTTATTGTCTCCTCCTCTCTCTGGCTCCATGTGTAAAATTCATGTCAGTTTACCAGGTAGGAGGGAGAGGGGTCGTAATGTCCCTTGAGTGCCTGTTGAAGTTCATCCCAGGATACATTTTGCAGGTCGTCTGATACGAGGGCATCTGCCATTTTGTAGATCTTGGAGTCTCAGTAAGTCAGGAATAAGGCTTTTTTTTTTTTGCATAGGGGGCTGCTTGGAGTCCCTTGACTTCCAGGTGCAGATCGAATCAGCCCATGTATGAGGACCATTTCTCCTTTGCCGAGTTGTAGGGAATCAACATTGGGCGGTGTGCCATGTTGGTCAGAGGGATCACAATCATTGTGGTGGCTGGTAAGATGGCATCCGAATTCCCACCAGGTGTCCTTTGTTCTCTCTGCAGCTCAGAATCCCACCTTCATCACCAGTGTTAAGTGGGTCCATGTAAATGAGACGCAGGACGCAGCAGGAACAGGTAAAACTCTTTTATTGTGTGTTTAAGCAAAAAACACCGACTTTTTGTAGCCAGCGCTGTCCAAAGCTTCAGCCACTGACGGGACTTTATTTCTCCCGCCAGTGGCTCGGCCAATGAGTGGAGTCTGCTAGCCGACTCCACTCTATGGCCATATTTGGTAATACTTAACAGTATCAATTTGGGGAAATATGATAGAGGAATTTGAATCTATTTGATCTTAAACCCTACACTATTAATGAAGCCTCATAGCTGATGCTAAAATGTGGGCCAAAGAAATCAGTGTATTTTTTGTTTGCTTTTTCTTGTAATTGGTTTTGATCTGTGACTTGACGCTTACTGCATATAAGAAACTGCTGCAACAGGCCTTTCAAGAAAGCAGGAATAACATTTCTAGAGGAACAAATGACCAAATTAATTTACTCTAAGAGAAAGCCTGGAATCAATGTTATCAACCAGAACATGTTGAATCCTTTCTTTCTTTCTTTCTTTCTTTCTTTCTTTCTTTCTTTCTTTCTTTCTTTCTTTCTTTCTTTCTTTCTTTCTTTCTTTCTTTCTTTCTTTCTTTCTTTCTTTCTTTCTTTCTTTCTTTCTTTCTTTGATTCATTTATTATCTCCAAACTGTATTTTATAAACCCTGAAAGTCAAACTGGGATGTTAGAAAAGGAAGGCAAATTATTTCACTGGGACAAAGTCTTCCACAATTCTGTCAAAATGTTCATCAAAAAGCAATGAATAATTAACTACTTTTAATTTCATAATAGTTGTTTATAATACTGTTGCTATAAGACATAATATTTCATTTAAACAAATATTATATGTTTTTTATGAAACCAGGGAGGAATTCTTGATAAAGTTTAAAGTTTAAGAAAACCTACAGAAGGATGGGTAAAAAGTTAAACTGACAATAGAGGGACTAGAAGTACTTAGGCCAAGGATAACTGTTATGTCAACCTAGATTATATGCCTTCAAGGCTATCAAGAGAAGAACCAAGTATATGTTATTTCAAAAAGGAGGGGTGGGGAAAGCTTACAGTTTAAAAATTTACCCACCCCAGATATACAAATATGACTTGTACAAACAGTTAAATAAACTAAGTTCTGAATAAGAATTTCAGAAATAAACCAAGAATTACAGGAATAACTCTTGGTCAGAATAAATTATGCCAGGTAAGAATTAAGCAAGGAAATAATTTTTCCTTAATGTAGGCATTATTTAAAAGTGATCTTAAAAGAGATATAATATTGATCTTAGTATCACTCTGATACATTTAACATCTAAATGGTATTAGCTAAGAAATATAGAAATAGAAACTTTGAATCAGTTTCAGCACCCAACAGAGCTGAGGAAATAATATATTGTTGTAACAGCTGCAACTCCACAAGAAATTTCAAGACATGAATGGTCTTATTCTTTCAAATTTAGTAATGACCCAGTTGAAATTAAAATTCACATGTTTCCTGCTGCACTTATTGAATATACCAAGAGTCTATGTTAATCTTATTTGCTCTGCCAACTTCTGATCTGAGCAATTAAGGATCATCACAAAAGAAACGGAGCAACTACTTAATTTATTTATTTTTATTTTATTTATTTATTGAGAAAATTTATATGGCTGCCCCAATTCATGATGACTCTAGGCTGCTTACAAGGAATTACCACTATATCAATCTGCAATTTTTTTTTCTTTTGCAATTTTGTTAAATATTACATCTCATCAATCCAGTATGTTTCAGTTATTAGCTTGAGTACTTTTTCATTCATTTATCACAAAACTTAATAAATAAATTACCTGTCCAAAGCAGCTTTACTGCAAGAATGAAGATATTTCATGTTAGTCATTTTATTTTGATGAAATGTATAATATTTATGAAGTAGCAAAATCATACTTCTATGATATGAACAGCATAGCAACACTAAAAGACAAATTTAGTTCAGTTTTTTTTAAAAAAAAACAAAAAACAAATGTGGCAATAGGTGCTGTTTCTGACAATTTCTGTTGTAACGAAGATTGTGAACCTCTATACTATAAAGACTTGTGTGTTAATATCCATCTTAATAATTTGTGGAAAGTAAATGTCAAATTTTCTGCTTCTTTTTTCTTTTGGCAATTAGAAATAATATGCTGCTGTTATAGGATAGTTATTTGTAATTGCATATGATAAAGACAAATTAGAAAGTTATGGAATAGAATGACAGACTGAAGATCACATATCATCATATATAGCAAGGGAAGTGGTTATATTCTCCTATTTATGAGAGTTGATATTGCCTATGCCTTTCAAAAGGAACATGCTGTTCTTTAGGGAAAAAAAATGCTGGCCAAATTCTTAATGTTGGCTTTTAAGAAGAGTTCCATGAAAGTGAAGAAAATAGTTGGGATAATTGGTGTTTCAGAATGTGAGATTAGAATGAGTTTGTACTCATTCTAATCTCACATTCTGAAACACCAATTAAGGTGATGTCCAGGTAAACAATTTTTTCCCTTTACAAATGCTGATTTCCTTATGCGAACCAGAGCACAAATGCCTGAACAAACATGTGCACACAATCACAAATACACACAAATATACATGAATGGTATATCTGAGGTAAGGAATAAAGGAGGTCTAAATAAATGGTCTAGGTCAGTGGCCTAAAATTTTGGTTGCTTGGTTACATCTTCTCATTTACTTCTGACCAACAATTTTCATTTATTGTCCTTGAGTGTCAAGCTTCAGATTTATTAATATTTAATTCAGTCTCTTTCCCTGTAGCCTTGATTGCTCTTATCTCAGCAGTCCGGTCTACAAGTTGTTTTGTCCTCTTTATGCATGCCAATTCAATAAGACCTTCAGTTATTTTTATTGCTAAATCAGGATACTGGGACCAAGACAGTATTACAATAGGTACTGTAGAAATATGCAAGCTTTGAAACTAATATCGACATTTTTCAAAACAGAAAAAGGAAATCTTGATTAATTCACATCCTTCAGCATTGAATAAATTATCTCTTGGTTCTGGTTATGGACATTACCATATTCTTTCCAACTGCCATGTTACCAGGGAATAGTTATTTAGAAAAGGCAGGTCATAAAAATTAAAAGTGGAACCAGAGTTTGACATAAAAGCCTATAAGCTTAAATGCCCCTGCATAGAAAAAAGAGAACTAATGTGAGAATTATATTGCCATTCCTTTTGCACACAGTGTGTGTGTGTGTGTGTATGTGTGAAAGAGAGAAAGAGAGAAAGGGAGGGAGAGGGAGGGAGAGGAAGGAGGGAGGGAGGAGGGAGAGGGAGAAGGAGAAGGGGAAGGGGAGAGGCAGAGGAAGGGAGAGGGAGATGGAGAGATAGAGAGGGGAGGGGGAGAGAGAGGGAGAGAGAGAGAGATAAAGAGGGGGGGGGAATGAAAATTAATTCCTCTGAGTGTAGTCTATGTTATCGATTGTTCTAAAGGGACATATCAGTTGATGAGCACATTTGGCTGGCACATCATAACGTACAATAAAGCTTTATGCTTTGGGGATGGGCAGGGGAGATGCATACTTGCAAAGTAAAACACAGACAGAGATATTCTTTTAAAAATATACTTTATCATCTAAAAGTGTTCAACCATATGATTTCATCATATGCATGCACATGCTTTGTAATTTTGTTTGAGTTCCTAAATGACCTGGAATGTTATAGCCCAAAATATAATAGAAAATATCCAAATCTAATTATTTTAGTGACATTAACAATTTTGGCATGAGGTAGCTGAAGTTAGACATGTCAAAGTAAAGACAGGCTATTTTACTGCCTGAAGGACTTCCTGACTTTTGCTTGTTTTGATGAGATCATGGCTGTGAGCAGAATTTTCTTTTAATTTGAACATGTCATATTCATTTGTGGTTTCCTTGCCTTTATCAATCAATCCATTAGCCCAGCAACTTCCTCTCCTTCCAAAAGATATCTCTGGATTATGTCATAAGTCAATTCCCTGTTGTCCTCACTCAGCTAATGTGTTTTCACATGTGAGAAGGATCATTTACACAAAAGAGTGAGTATCTGTTTGGAAGATCAGACTCCCATCTGCCATGGGGCTGACTGTGTTTGCAGAAATCAATCCTCTGCTCTATCATTTTGAAGCCACAGTGCATATGATCACTGGAATAATGCAGACTGAAAGGGTAAAAAAGGGGAGGGACAAATTTTCCTTTGCTGTTTGGGAATTCAAGGTGACTTTCCTCTTTGTGTGCAAATTAGGGGCTACCACAGATTAATTGAGAAGATCAAAGGTAAATAAATGATAGTAAAGAGAGTTTCTGTATCTTCTGTGAAACAGAAACTTTACTTAAGCTTATTTTGTGGAAGATTCTGCTTTTGTTTATACTATTCCATTAGCTCTTTTAGATCATTAGGAATACATATACCATCATAAGTTATTAAATTCATTCATTAAATTAACATTTTGTCTTTTCAGTAGTTACTCAGAATGCTATACAGTGTACTCCCTACTGCAATTCACAATAAAAAGTCTAAGACAAATTGAGCTAAAAAAAGCAACTGGCCTTTAGTCACATAGACGACTTACTTGGCTGAGTCACTCTGATCATAGTCCATCACTTGAACCATTATTTATACCATGTGTTGTTCAAAAGAAAAGACAACTCTCTAAAATATTGTCTTCTCTATATGAATTTTCTTCTTGTATCTTTCCATTATACATTAGCTTTATTCCTCAAAGGCAGTCTATCTATCTATAAGAACATTTAGATGCTGGAAATGTAATGAGACACCGGGTACGTACTACCACATGTGGTGGTCATGTGCAAAAGCAAAGGAATATTGGGCAAGAATACATACCTGGTGTTGTGGTTCGCCGGTAGCCTGTGCAGATGGCAGCAGAATTGGACAGTGGGAAGAACGGGGCCAGTCTAGGAGTTTCGAGAAGACTCTGATGAGGATCTTGCGTCTGATGCAGACATGGGGTCAGGACTATCTGGGAGTGGTATGCTGACTCTAGGGCATCCGGAGTCTGGCAGCAGCAAGGCAGAGGCACAAGGGGAGCCTATTCCCAGTGCATGTGTGCTCAGAGGTGCTAGAAGGCAAGAGTAGCTGAGACAAAAGGGGTGATATAGGAATAAGGCTTGGAGGTGATTTCCCCTTCCATAAGGTATAGAAACTTTTGCAAGAAGCAAAGTCGTTTGCTTGGTCAGATTAATCCTTGAAACTCTGTGGGGACTTTATACTTTGGCTGGTTTTTCTTAGTTCATTTGGCACTTTAGCTGTTGGCAGCAATTCAAAGGAGAGAAAGGTGGGTGCTTATCTTGAGGGACTGTTTGGGACTCATTACAGGCTAGGAATGAACAAAATTCCCAGCATTGAAATAAAACAAGAGTTGTTTTAACTAGTTGTTTTAACTAAGTGTGTGTTTAATTACAGTCTCAGGAAGTCTTGGTCAGAACACATAGTTAGAAAAGTTGTTAAAATTACATATAGATTATAACCAGAAATATTTCTGTTAAGTATAGTACCAGAAAAGTATGATAAAAGTGAATATATATTTAATATTACATATCTTGACAGCAGCAAGAATTCAGTTTGCACAGTCCTAGAAAAATGAGGAAACACCTATAGAAGAAGATGTAATTAGAAAAATACTAGACTGTGCAGAAATGGACAGACTGATGTTAAAGATAAAAGAAAAAAAGATGCAGAGTATTTTAGAACATGGGACTTGTTTTACAAATGGTTGGATAATAGAGGTAGAAATTAGGAGCAGGAAAGTGTTATTATGTAAGCAAATGGATCCAAAGCACTGTTCACAAAGCACTTGTGTATGTAACTGGAAATGTACAAATAAACTGTTAAAAGAAGAATAAGATTTAGAATTCTGGTTAGCAAATAATCTAGATTAGAATTAACTAGATTAAAATTAACCAAATTAGAACCATGACCATAAAACAGAATAGGATTTAGTTTAACTAAAATTGCCAGATAACATTGGGAAGTGCAAAGTTTTTTCCAACTCCAAAAATTATAATTAAGAATATTGGCATTCTCAACAATAACTTTTAAAATAAATTTGATATATGCCTGATCGATTCCAATTGTATCCATAAAAATACCAATTCCTGTTCTTTCTCATAATGAAATGAATAATTTCAATAGTTATATTTCTTGATATTTTAAAAAATAATTCAAATGTTATTCAATTTATAATATAATATTTCCTTAATGTTAATACAAGGAACAATATGCCATTCCATTCTTTTGTGTACATACACTATTAATTTACAATTTTATGCATTTAATATCACTTGATGATATTTTATAAAACTTCATTTGAAATTGTTCAAGGATCTGCTTAAGCAAAATAATTTATTTTACTTATGCTTCAATGAAAGGTGCATTATTAAAACAAGTTTCTCCAGTGACTAATATATATGTTAATAAAGTATATATATCATTTTTCTAAACATGGACATAAAACAAGTGAAATTTAATGACATTAAATTGATGAAACCCATTAAGTAAAGAATTGTTCTACAAACTTCAACCTGAATCAATTAATCATGGTGTATCATTACTTTAATTTTCTGGTAGCATTACAATCAAAAGTGCAGACATTTGCATAGCTTTTATACTAATAAATGCAACTACATTTGTTTATAGTTATTGAAATACATAATTTTAGACATTAATTAAATCCATTCAGTCTTCCTCTGCAAGCATTAAAATGAAAACCGAAATTGCCAAAATTGGAGGAACACAATAACAAGGCTCTTTTTACCCTTAATCTTTTTTTAAATTCCTTTTCTTTTTAAAAATGGGAAAATACCAGAGCATCATCATTATTAATAATAATTATTCATGTTTTGAAATAGAGTTTAGAAATGCCTTTCTAATATATCACTGCATGAGAAATGAAGAAATGAGAAATATGAGAAACAATGAAGAACATGAGAAATGAACACATGCCCTCTGGAGCTGCTTTTGCTTCCTACTTTTCCCACTTTTATTTTGCTGTCAGATTCTTTGAATATTCTGATTGGATGAAAAAAAGTGAATAATGATTCTAATGTACATATTTTTTTTCTTCGTTAGCAGTTCTCCTAACAAATATTGTATCACTGTATGTCCCGCAGAAAGAAACATCAGTTTAAATAATCAAGTACAGATCACGGGCTTCCACCACCTATCCTGGAAAATATACACTTTACTAATCTGCAGATAGAAGGGACTGGAAAGCTGACAGTCTGGGTTCAAGATCCAAGTGCCACATAATAGAATAGATAGAATAGAATAGAATTCATTATTGGCCAAGTGTGATTGGACATGCAAGGAATTTGTTTTGGTGCATATGTTCTCAGTTACATAAAGAAAAAATAAAGTACATTCATCAAGAATCATAAGATACAATGCTTAATGATAGTCATAGGTTACTAATAAGTAATTGAATCATACATACTAGGAAACAAATAGAACAATTTATATTGTAAAGAAAAAAGCAACACATGTCATAACTGGGAGGAGATAGGTACTAGTAAGGATGAGAAGAAGAATAGTAATACAGTCTTAGTAAATAATATGACAGTGTTGCGCAGAGTAATGGCATTTGGGAAAAACTGTCCTTTTATCTAGTTGTTCTGGTGTCCAGTGCCCTATAGCATCATTTTGAAGATAGAAGTTGAAACAATTTATGTCCAGGATGTAAGGGGTCTGTGGATATTTTCACAGCCCCCTTTTTGACTCATAGAGCATACAAGTCCTCATTGGAAGGCAGGTTGGTAGCAATTGTTCTAATCATTCGTTGAAGTCTTTATCTTTCTTGGTGACTTCAATCTACCTCTTATTAACTGGACCCTAAACGAATGTACAACTGAACCCATACATGCAACCTCCTACAATGCTGTAACAAATCTGGGACTGGAACAACTAGTTACCAACAATACTAGGCTTAACAACTGCCTCGATCTCGTCTTCTGCAATAGTTTGAATTCAATTTATGGAATACAAATTAAAGAACCCTTTTCCAACAGTGACCACAACATGGTTGACTTTTGTCTCAACATACGTCCACACAAAAATCATCACAATGACAAAATCCCCAATTATAACTTCAAAAAAGGCAACTATGATCTTATAATCAACGATCTCTCTTCCCTTGATTGGCAATTTCTATTCACTGGAGGCAATACTGTTGAAGACCATTACAACATATTCTTATTAGAAATTAAAATAGCCATCAACTATATGTACCAATAACAACTCCCAAAACCAGGAAAAACAGATTACCCCTAACAATAAGGAAGCTTCAATCCAAAAAGAGATCACTTTGGCAAAAAAAACTAATCTGGTCACGTTGCCAACTTCAAAAGCCGATACAAAAATATATGCCATCACATAAAAACTGAATGCACTAATTATCACATTAAGCAAGAGGAAAACCTTCTACACACAAATTCCTCTCATGCTTTCTAGAATTTTGTAAACAACAAACTGAAAGACTCAAGGTCCATCCCACCCCTGAAATAACCAAATGGCAAAGACTGCAACGATGACACCATCAAAGCAAACCTCTTTAATACATTCTTTGGCTCAGTATTTGTAAACAGCAATGGATCAAGCCCAGTACTTCCTAGTCGAACCACAGACAACTATAATGCATATCGATTTTACAGAAGACATTGTTGAAAAAGCATTGCGCAATCTAAAACCATCCCTATCTATTGGACCAGACAGAATATGTGCCTACTTCTTAAAAATGCTATCCACTGCCATAGCCAAACCTCTAAGCATAATCTTTGAAAAATCTTTCAGGACCAGCTTCTTGACTAACCTATGGTCACAAGCCACGGTTATCCCCATCTTCAAAAAGGGAGACTCCAGCCTAGTTGAAAATTACAGACCAATCTCCTTATGCTGTGTCACCTGTAAAGTCATGGAATCAATTATTAACCAATCCATTATCCTTCACTTAGAGATAAACAACCTACTCTCTAATAAACAATTTGGTTTCAGAAAAAAAACTATCCTGTAATCTGCAACTCTTACACTGCAAAAACATATGGACTACACAACTCGATCAGGGCAAAGCAATAGACACAATCTACATAGACTTTTGTAAATCCTTTGATTCAGTGGTACACGACAAACTACTCCTAAAACTAAAATCTTATGGTATCTCTGGACATCTACATAACTGGATAGAAGCATTCCTGTCAAACAGACAACAAATGGTCAAAATTGGGAACGTCCTATGAAATTCTGTACCTGTCAACAGTGGTGTCCCCCAAGGCAGTGTTTTAGGACCAACTCTTCATTCTCTACATAAATGACCTCTGTGATCATATCAAGAGCAACTGCGTTCTCTTCGCTGATGATGTAAAGCTATTCAACACCACAGACAATACTACTACCCTCCAAAAAGACCTTGACTATCTATCAGAATGGTCAATCAAATGGCAAAAGTTCTCTCATGTGACGCCCCTCCTGCGCGAGTTGCATTGGTTGCCAGTGGCCTCTCGGGTGTGCTTTAAGATTTTAGTGTTAACTTTTAAAGCACTCCATGGCATCGGACCAGGATATTTACAAGACCACATTCTGCCATTTTCCTCTCACCGTCTGGTGCGCTCCCACAGGGAGGGTCTCCTGCGGGTCCCGTTGGCATCTTTGTGCCGGCTGGTGACCCCAAGGAATAGGGCCTTCTCTGTGGGGGCGTCTGCCCTTGGAATGGGTTGCCTCCGGAGTTACGTACAGCCACAGATCTGGGGACTTTGACCAGGCCGGCTTGGGCTGATTTTAGATTTGGGTATTTTAATTTTTATATTAAATTTTAGGGTTTTAGGGAGGGGTTTTAATTGTTTTCAGTCAAGGCCTTTAGTTTAATTTAGTTTTAACTTCTATATATTTATTATTTTAATTGTATGGCTGTACACCGCTCCGAGTCCTTCGGGAGAGGAGCGGTATATAAATGAATATTAACATACCATAACTTCAAATCTCAACAAATAAATGCTCTGTCTTACATATTGGCAGAATAAAATCAGAAAATAAAATACAAACTAAATAGTCAAGACCTTGTTGAGGATCCAAACTTTGTCAAGGACTTTGGAATACTCATCTCAAATGATCTAAGTGCCAGAGCCCATTGTAACTACATAGCCAAAAAGGCATTAAGACTTGTTAAGCTAATCCTACATAGCTTCTTCTCTGGTAATATCACACTATTAACTAGAGCATACAAAACATTTGCTAGACCTATACTTGAATACAGCTGGAACCCATATCATTTATCTAATATTAACACACTTGAAAATGTCCAGAAATATTTCACAAGAAGAGTTCTCCGCTCCTCTACTCATTGCAGAATACCTTATGCCACCAGACCTGAAACTCTAGACCTAGAAAACCTAGAACTACACCGCCTCCAGTTCGATCTAAATATAATATATAAAATCATACATTGCAATGTCCTACCTGCGAATGAATATTTCAGCTTTAATCATAACAATACAAGAGCACACAATAGATACAAATTCAAGGTTAACGTGACTGCAGAAAATACGACTTCAGCAACAGAGTGGTCAATGGTTGGAATACTCTACCTGACTCTGTGGTTTCTTCCCAAACCCCAAAATCTTTAACCTTAGATTGTTTACTATTGACCTCACCCCCTTCCTAAGAGGCCTGTAGGGGGCATGCATAAGCACACCAATCGTACCTACCATCCCTATTCTATTGTTTTTTTTTTCTTATAAGTATCTATCTCATGTTTTCAAAATTATATTTATTCTTATACCTGTATCTTGTAAGTGATTGACAAATCAAATAAATACTAAAAAAAAAAAATACTAAAGTCTGTGTCAAATAAATACTAAAAAAAAAAAAAAATACTAAAGTCTGTGTCTGTCTTGTTTGGTTGTAGACCTAAACCAGACAGTTACAGAGGTGCAGATGACAATAATTCCTCTATAGAACTGAATCAGCAGCTCTTTGGGCAGTTTAAGCTTCCTGAGTTGGCATAGAAAGAACATTCTTTGTTGTACTTTTTTAATGACCTCTTTGATTTAGGTGTCCATTTTAAGTCTCTAGATATGATTGAACCTAGAAACTTGAAGGTCTAGACTGTTGATACTGTGTTGTCTAGTATTGTAAGAGGTGGTAAGTATAGGAGGGTTTCTCCTAAAATCTACCACCATTTCTACAGCTTTAGTGTATTCAAAAGATTGTTCAAGATTGTTCTGGTTGCACCACAAGGTTAATTGTTCAACCTCCCATCTGTATGCAGATTCATCGTTGTCTCGAATGAGACCAATCACTGTTCTATCATCTGCAAACTTCAGTACTTTAACAGAGGGATCTTTCGAGATGCAGTCATTTGTATAGAGAGAGAACAGAAATGGATAGAGCACACAACCCTGGGGAGAGGGCTCCTGTGCTAATTGTACAGGTACCTGGTGTGATTTTGCCTAGCTTCACATGCTGCTTCCTGTCTGTTAGAAAACTTATGATCCATTTACAGGTGTGGTCAGGTCCAGCTAGCTGATTTAGTTTAGTTAGAAGAATATCTGGAATGATGGTATTGACTGCTGAGCTGAAGTCTACAAAGAGCTTGCATAGGTCTTTGGAGATTCAAAATGTTGTATCATGTAGTGCAGAATCATATTGACAGCATCATCCGTCAATCTATTTCCTCGGTAGGCAAATTGCAGGGGATCTAACAGCAGATCCATGATGGTTTTCAGGTGGGCCAGCACTAGCCTTTCAAAGGTATTCAAAACTACAGATGTTAGAGCAACTGGTCTGAAACTATTTAATTCCTTGATGAAGGGTTTCTTCAGAACTGGGATGATAGTAGAGCATTTGAAGCAAGAAGGAACTTAACACATCTCTAGTGATTTATTAAAGATGTAGGTTGAGTAATAATAATAATAATATTGACTAATAATGTAATAATTAAAGTAATAAATCAATAAAGTAATAATTGAGTAATAATGGGGTGAAGTCCCATTACTTGCCCCAGTTCCTGCCCACCTAGCAGTTCGAAAGCTTGCAAATGCGAGTAGATTAATAGGTACCACTTTGGTGGAAAGCTAACAGCATTCCTCATACCTTTGGTATATAGTCATGGTGGCCACATGATCATGGAAAATTTCTTGGCTGAGGGAGACAACATTGTCTCCCTTGGTCAAGAATTGGAACTGAGCACCACCCCCTACATACAACTAGACAGGGAAACTTTACCTTTTTAAATCTCCATATATTTCCTTAAAATTATTTTTCAGGAGGAGATAGGAGACTTAAATGTAATGATATAGCCAGATTCCATGACCCTATTGTTTGTTTGTCTTATGGAAGAAATAAAAGAGTTCTTGGAGAGTTATTCCTAACAGGGAGTCAAACTAAATAGTAAGCTCTTTACCCTAGCACGGTATTTCTCAACCTTAGCAAACTTCATTTCCCAAACTCCCTAGCTAAGTCCACAACAATAACAGAATGTATGAAGAAATTCAACACAACTATCTTGTGTCTGAGATTTGTGTCTTGCAAACAAACATTGACTAAAGAGAAACATCTATATTTGTGCAGCACACTGCAGATGTGTCTAAGACACCTCATGTAATACTCCTTTCTACCTCTCCTCATGGATTGGTTAATTTCTTATGGTGCCATACCAAAGTTATCTTGATTCTTTCTGTTTTTCTCATTCAATATGGTAACAGAATAGGAGTGGAGGGGAATGTTGTTGCACTTATGAATTGGCCAAGATATGTGTATAAATGTCTTGGTTTTTTATTATTCAGTCATTACCAATTTCAGTAGTAGAAGAAACTCTGAGTAGATGCTGAGAATGGTAGTTGGTAAGTCATAAGAATATTGTAATTCTTATTACTAAAGTCAAGTGGCAGAGTTCATAGATTCATAAATATAGGTTTTTATGCTTGCATAAGTGATTGTAACTGTACTATGATATATATAAACATTATAATGTTTGGGTGATTTCATTTTATTTTACCTTCAAAATAATTTGAGCTGTGGTTGGACACTTAGAGTTTGTTTTTTTAAATCAGCCAAGGTCTGCTTGGGCTGTCACTCGCAGTCTTAAAGTTTTATACTCTTTAAAAGTGAATAGAGTACATATAGTCCCAAGCAGCATGTTATATAGTCTTGTTTGCTTTTGCAGATCAGTGATTGCCACACTTATTTGCCAAGAAGAATGTTGCTTAAATGGGACTAAATACGTGTGGGGGAGTGCATGTTATGTCTATGTGCCCACACTCAGGCATGCAATTTTGATGTCAGCTCTTGACTCTGTGATCCCTCTTCTATTTTGGCTTTACAGACTGGACATTTATAGAACTGAATGTACTCTTCTGTTTTTATCTCAGAACAGGAAGGCATGAAAAGAATTGCTGCTTCAAATGTTTTTTTAGTTGTGGTATCTTGCATTCTCTTATGCAGCTTATAGCAATTGGAGACCATCTCCATCATGACAATGAAATAGCCAATCCCTGTTATCATACAAAGCAGTGTGGAGAATCCTTGTGAGAATAAATGTTCCAGTTTTGTGAGAATAGGTCTGTGGAAACATGCATTGATTAGCAACAGCAAATGACTGCTTAAGAAAGGAAATCTCTCTGCCGTTTTTCTTGTTGCTTTGAAAAGGATGTGAGCAATTCAGATATAACTGAATAAATACTGTATAGACAGGACAGATCATCTATTTTATATATTATATATATATATATAATATATAAAAATGACCTTT
Source organism: Bungarus multicinctus (assembly GCA_023653725.1). Lineage (NCBI taxonomy): Eukaryota > Metazoa > Chordata > Lepidosauria > Squamata > Elapidae > Bungarus > Bungarus multicinctus. Next base: position 45,610,948 of record CM042848.1, read on the forward strand.
GCAATCACCTTATCACCAAATCCTCTGTCCTACACATTGGTAAAAAAAAATCAGTACATCAAATACAAACTAGGTGGATATGACCTCATTGATGATCCTCACCTTGTCAAGGACTTTGGTCATATCAAATGACCTAAGCGCCAGAGCTCACTGGAACAGCATTGCCAAAAAGGCATTAAGAGTTGTAAATCTAATCTTACGAAGCTTCTCCTCTGGAAATATCGAATTGTTAACTAGAACATACAAAACTTTTGCCAGACCAATACTCGAATACAGCTCATCAGTCTGGAATACACACTGCATATCAGACATTAATACAATCAAGCAAGTCCAGAAGTATTTCACAAGAAGAACTCCTCTGCTCGCAACAGAATACCCTATACCACCAGGCTTGAGATTTTGGGCTTGGACAACTTTGAACTATGCCGCCTATGGTTAGACTTAAGCGTAGTACATAAAATTATCTGCTACAATGTCCTACCAGTCAATGACTACTTCAGCTTCAAACCACAACAACACAAGAGCACATAACAGATACAAACTCAATGTAAACTGCTTCAAACTTGATTGCAGAAAGTACGACTTCAGCAACAGAGTGGTCGATACCTGGAATGCATTACCTGACTCTGTTGTTACATCCTCTAACCCCCACTCCATTAACCTCAAACTTATCCACTATTGATCTCACCCCATTCCTAAGAGATCTGTAAGGGGCATGCGTAAGTGCACCATCATGCCTACCATCCCTGTCCTATTATCCCCATTTATTCATACCTATTTCCTGTATTCTTACTCATGTTTATACTTATACCTATTATCTTCGTCGCTGGCTATTGGGGATGAGATCTTGATCCCCACAGAAGGGGCTCGCAATCTTGGTGTCCTCCTGGATGTACGGCTGTCTTTGGAAGATCATATTACGGCCGTCTCCAGGGGGGCTTTTTATCAGGTTCTCCTGATACGCCAGATGCGGCCCTTTCTTGATCGGGACGCCTTACGCACAGTCACTCATGCCCTGGTCACCTCCCGTCTGGACTACTGTAATGCCCTCTACATGGGGCTCCCTGCGGGGAGCACCCGGAGGCTTCAACTGGTACAAAATGCGGCCGCGCGGGTAGTTATGGGGGCGTCGAGATACTCCCACGTGACGCCCCTCCTGCGCGAGCTGCATTGGTTGCCGGTGGCCTTCCGGGTTCGCTTTAAAGTACTGGTTTTGGTCTTTAAAGCGCTCCATGGCATCGGACCAGGATACTTACAAGACCGCATTCTGCCAGTAGTCTCCCACCGACCGGTGCGCTCCCACAGAGAGGGTCTCCTCCGGGTCCCGACGCCTTCTATGTGTCGCCTGGTGACCCCGAGGAACAGGGCCTTCTCTGTGGGGCACCCGCCCTTTGGAACGGGATGCCCCCTGGACTATGAACGACCAGTGACCTGAGGGCCTTCAGACGTAACCTGAAGACTGCTCTTCGAGCAGGCCGGCCTGAGCTGACTCAAATGGGATTTTTAAATGGGGTTTTTAGATTAGTTGGGATGGGGTACAAAGTTTTAATTTATTTTAATTGGGGGTTTTTAGATTTTTATAGGGACAGCCCAGGGTTTAATTCTTTTTTAACTATTTATATTTGTTTACATGTATTTTAGTTGGCTGTTCACCGCCCTGAGTCCTTCGGGAGAAGGGCGGTATATAAAACTTAAATAATAATAATAATAATCTTGTAAGCGATTGACAAATAAAATAAATAAAATAAAATGGAGATGATGCTTTGGAGAAGACCTTTCAATCTCCACTTGGCATGGAAGAGGGATATTAAATGATAAATATTTTATTGTACACTGCCAGAGACTCTCTATGAGGGAGATGGGCCATTCTTAGATGTGATAAAATAAATAAAATAAACCAAATGAGGGGTAATAGAAGTAGTTTCATGTTTATTTACATTTATTTTTCTTATAAACACATATAACCTTTTATAAACTTTTCAACAATTTTCTATTCTTGAAATGTATAATCCACAGAAAAGAAAGGCCTGGGGTCCATTTGAAAAAGAAAATTGAATCTAATTTTATTCTCTTCATTCCACCTCACCTCCTTTGGACTTTCCTTCACAAATGATGTTTTTCTGAAGTGAAATGAAGCTTATGGGACCTAAGATGCAGGAGAAGAACAACTTTTCTATCCTTACAAACATGTTGATGTTTGATAGTATGGTCCTTATCAGTATCATCCTTTAATTTTACAACTTTTTGGAATATTGATTGAATAATATACTATGAATTATAGAGAAATATTATGTATTATTGTAAGGTGAAATATTCCAAGATGTATTTAACTGTCAATTATTAGCCATTTTGATACTAGTTGCCATCTATTTCCACTTCATAATTTGATTGTTTATAGCAATCTTTTGCTATAGAAAAGAAAAGATACAAACTGAATGAATAAATAAATCAAATCAAAATCAATCAATAAAATTAGATAAACTATCATATTTACTTTTTTCTATATGAAGGACTGCTTGTTATATTTTTCCTATCCCATTGATTGAAAAATATAATTTTTAGTAAAATCTTAAACTTTAAATATGTCTTATTAAAATAAAATTTGAATTTATAAGGCTATTTACAGTATGAGCAAGGACTGGATTATATATGTTAACTATATAGCAAGAGAGTGGATCGAAGTGTTACAAAAAGTCAAAATGGCATCCCTGACCACATGATCAAATCCTGAACTTTATATTCATTTTATTCTAATACCATACCTAGAAAAATTGTTAAAGAGAATGAGGCGCAATTTTTTTAAAAAAGCAAACCACCATGGATGAACAAAACACAAATTAAAGAAAGCATAGGATATAAGAACTAAGAACCTTCTACCTAAATCAATGAATCTGTCAGTTTTACTTCCTCCTCTAATCATATTTAATAAGAATCTCCTGCTGTTTCCAATTCATTTACAAATATGTGATTATTTTTCATGAGATGTCCATTTGCTAGAGTATTTAATCACTGGAATTTTTAATCAACTGAATACATTTTATTGTCTCACCTTTACATTATACATTATTGAATTATAGCTGTTGTCACTATCATTACTACAATCAGCATTAATGTTAAAGTTCTCCATTGGGCTGAACTGCTCAATAATATACTGTATAATGCAACTATTATTTGCCATTTTCTTTATTTAAATACTCTTTTGCAAGAGAAAATAGAGTGATGATAATACATTAGACTATATCAATATATATATATATATATATATACTTTGTGTTGTGTATATATATGTGTGTGTGTGTGTGTGTGTGTGTGTGTAAGGTTTTTGAGCTGATAATTTTAAATAATAAATAAGGGAGACTAGGATAGATCTATTTCGAGCTAGTTAGCTCTCTTCAGCTAGCCATACCCTTACTGGGATTCAAACCAGGGAAGTATTACATGTGAGGCAGTTGTAATTGCCACTACACCACCTGGCTCTATCCTGTTCAGCTGAGGCAGGGGAATAAGTATATACTTTGTGTTACAACACCCTGTTAAGCCCCAATTAAGGGAGAAAGCATACTGCTTTCTTTTCTGTCTTTCGGCTCATATATATATATATATATATATATATATATATATATATATATATATATATATATATATATATATATATATATATATATATATATATATATATATATATATATATATATATATATATATACTTTGTATTACAACACCCTGTTAAGCCCCAATTAAGGGAGAAAGCATACTGCTTTCTTTTCTGTCTTTCGGCTCATCACCAGAGACCATACCGACAGAAAGCTATTTGTTTCGTTGCCTTTTGTTTACATGTGTGTAAGGTTTTTAAGCTGATAATTTTAAATAATAAATAAGGGAGACCAGTATAGATCTATTTCGAGCTAGTTAGCTCTCTTCAGCTAGCCATACCCTTACTGGGATTCGAACCAGGGAAGTATTACATGTGAGGCAGTTGTAATTGCCACTACACCACTGGCTCTCTCCTTATCAGCTCAGGCAGGGGAATAAGTATATACTTTGTATTACAACACCCTGTTAAGCCCCAATTAAGGGAGAAAGCATACTGCTTTCTTTTCTGTCTTTCGGCTCATCACCAGAGACCATACCGACAGAAAGCTATTTGTTTCGTTGCCTTTTGTTTACATGTGTGTAAGGTTTTTAAGCTGATAATTTTAAATAATAAATAAGGGAGACCAGTATAGATCTATACTGGTCTCCCTTATTTATTATTTAAAATTATCAGCTTAAAAACCTTACACACACATATATATATATATATATATATATATATATATATATATATATATATATATATATATATATATATATATATATATATATATATATATATATATATATATATATATATATATATACGTTTTCGGAGGTTTTCGCGGGTATTTGTATGTGGATCTTTGGTTCTTTGGGTTTTCTCCTACATAGAATTGGAAGTATCTAGGCAACGTTTCGATGAAGTCTCATTCATCTTCTTCAAGCTTGTGTCTTCGGCCTCGTTCTTCTCGGAGTAATGTCATCGCAAACCTCTATATGGAACACTTTGAAACACAAGCTCTAGAAAAATATGATCACAAACCCAAACTCTGGCTCAGATACGTAGATGACACCTTCATAATCTGGCCACACAGGAAAGAAAAACTGAACAACTTCCTCACACACTTCAACAGCCTACACCCCAAAATACAATTCACCATGGAAACAGAAGCTAACAATCAACTTCCCTTCCTAGATGTCTTAGTATACAAAAAATCCAATGGCTCCCTAGGACACACCATCTACCAGAAGAAAACACATACAAACCACTATCTACACACACTCTCACACCACCACCCAGCACAGATCAATTCCGTAGCCGTGACACTGATCTCCAGAACAAAATGCTTAGCCGATGAACAACACCTAAAAACCGAATTACATACTCTCACTAACATGCTAACAGCCATGGATTCCAAAGAAAGAAGATTACTCACCTAATCCGCTCAGATCCGGGATGAGATTACCCACCTAATCGCTCAGATCTGGAATGAGCTGGACTCTGACTGGGCATCTCCGGGCGGGGGGTGGGGGTGGATATCGGTGAGGTCAATTGGGTTGAGTTCGATCCTGTTACCGTGGAGGACGTGGACAGGATACTGGGGGGCTTAATGCCACCACTTGTTTGTTGGACCCATGCCCCTCCTGGCTGGTCTTGGCCACTCGGGAGGTGACACGAGGCTGGTTCCAGGGTATTATAAATGCTTCCTTGAGAGAGGGGCTCTTACCCGCCGCCTTGAAGGAGGCGGTGGTGCGGCCCCTCCTCAAGAAACCGTCCCTGGACCCAGCATTATTATCAAATTATCGTCCTGTCTCCAACCTTCGCTTTGTTGCGAAGATTGTTGAGAGTGTGGTGGCACGTCAGCTCCCGCAGTACCTGGATGAAGCAAGTTATCTTGACCCCCTCCAGTCGGGTTTCAGGCCCGGGCACAGCCTGGAGACGGCGTTGGTCACGTTGGTGGATGATCTCTGGAGGGCTTGGGACAGAGGTTGCTCCTCTGTCCTGGTCCTGTTAGATCTCTCAGCGGCTTTTGATACTGTCGACCACAGTATCTTATTGCGGCAGTTGGTGGGGTTGGGGGTGGGAGGCACCGTATTACGGTGGTTCGCCTCCTTCCTCTCCGACTGTTCACAATTTGTGTTGACAGGGGGGCAGAGATCAGCCCCGAGGCCCCTACTTTGTGGGGTGCCCCATGGGTTGGTGCTCTCGCCCCTACTGTTCAACATTTATGTGAAGCCGCTGGGTGAGATCATCCGTGGCTTTGGGGTGGAGTTCCATCAGTACGCTGATGATACTCAGCTGTACATCTCCACCCCGGGCCAACGAAGTCGTCGAAGTGATGACCCGGTGCCTGGAGGCCGTGCGGAGTTGGATGGGTCGTAACAGGCTTCGCCTCAACCCGACCAAAACCGAGTGGCTGTGGTTTCCTGCGCCAAGATACAGCCGGCTTGTTCCTTCGCTGGCCGTGGGGGGAGAGGTTTTGACCCCTGTGGAAAGGGCGCACAATCTGGGTGTCCTCCTGGATGTGCGGCTGTCCTTGGAAGAACATATTGCAGCCGTCGCCAGGGGGGCTTTTTATCAGATTCATCTGATTCACCAGTTGCGGCCCTTTCTGGATCTGGGCGCATTTCGCACAGTCACTTCCGCCCTCGTTATCTCCCACTTGGACTATTGCAATGCTCTCTACATGGGGCTCCCCTTGAAGAGTCTCCGGAGGTTGCAGCTGGTTCAGAATGCAGCCGCGCGGGTGATCTTGGGTGCCCCTCGGGGCTCCCATGTAACACCGCTTCTCTGCAGGCTGCACTGGCTTCCTGTGTCCTTCCGGATTCGATTCAAGGTGGTACTGATGGTATTTAAAGTGCTCCATGGCTCGGGACCTGGGTACTTACGGGACCGCCTGCTGCCACCAACAACCTCCCGCCACCCAGTACGCTCCCACAGGGTTGCCCTACTTGGGGTACCGCCGCCTGATCGCTGTCAGCTGTCGGCCCCAAGAGTGCGGGCTTTCTCTGTGGGAGCCCCCTCCCTGTGGAATGATCTCCCCCCGGAGATACGAGCCATGACGGACATCCTGACCTTCCGGCGTGCAGTTAAGACCCTATTTTTCAAACAGGCCGGCCTGGCCCAGTAAGGGTTTTTGGGGTTTTAAACTTAATTTTGGGTTTTAATTTTTAATTCTATATTTTAAATTTTTCATCAATCCCGGATTTTTAAATGTTTAATTGTAGTTGGACGGGATGCAGCCAGATATATGTATTTAATCTAGTTTTAAATTCTATTTAAATTGTATTTATTCTATGTGTTTTATTAGGCTGTACACCATCCCGAGTCCCTTTTTGGGAGAGGGAGCAGTATAGAAATATGAATAATAAATAAATAAATAAATAAACGCAAAAAGAAACCCCAACCAAAATCCAAGACAGAGAACAAGAAAATGGCAAAGCCCTCCTCCCATATATAAAAGGCACTACAGACAAAATCAGCAAAATCCTCCAAAAACACAACATTAAAACAGCATTCTGCACAAACGGAAAAATATCCACCATCCTAAGAAACCCTAAAGACAAAATTGAGTTAGAAAACCAAGGAGTATACGAAATCCCGTGCACCTCCTGCCCCACCACATACATCGGACAAACTAACAGAAGAATAAGTGCATGCATTGAAGAACACAAGAACTCAATCAAAAAAGAAGAACCGACCTCTTCCCTGGTCCAACACCTCAAAGCCACAGGTCATAAGATTGACTTTAAAAATACCAGAACTATCGCCAAAACTGAACACTTCAACAACAGAATAATCAGAGAAGCCATAGAGATAGAAAAACGCACACACAGCATAAATAAATGAGATGACACCTCCCGCCTACCATCCATTTGGAAAACCGCCCTCATTAATAAACGAGTACCTAACATGAAGAAGGACACCAGACCCACACCCACGAGGGCCACACAAGAAACTACCACCACTCTTCCACGTAGAAAGCAAACTCACACCCACACAGAAGATGAAATATGACCACGGACCAGAAGCCGTACCGCAGCTGCATCACTACCTTCTTCAACCCCCCCACATACATGAAGGGAACTGACGCCCACATGAAGATGTGGCACGACCACAAACGCGAAGCCAAACAACAGGATCACAGCTCACCAGCTCAAATCACCCAGCAACTAAGACTAACCTGAGTACAACCAAACCCCCACCGGAACAGAACACACCCCCAGCCAATCAAACCACAGCCAACCCCCCAACCAATCAGAACACAGCCAAACCCCCAACCAATCAGAACACCCCCCCACCCAATCAGAACACAGCCAAGCTCCCACCCAATCAAGTCACACCCCCACTAGTAGTTAAAAGGAAGAAGCAGCTGCAAGCTCACATTACTTTGAGAAGCACAAGGCGGAAGACACAAGCATGAAGATGATGAATGAGACTTCATCGAAATGTCACCTAGATACTTCCAATTCTATGCAGGAGAAAACCCGAAGAACCAAAGATACACACACACACACGCATACACACACACACACATATATATATATGTGGATCTTTGGTTCTTCGGGTTTGAACCTATTTGTGAATAGAATACAGATAGTCCTTGACTTACAACCATTTTTTAGTGACTGTTCAAAGTTAAAATGGCACTGGAAAAGTCATTTATGACTATTTTTCACACTTATGACTATTGCATGATCACGTGATCAAAATTTGGTTCATATTTATTTTTATTTTTACAGTGTTGTCATCACCATATGAACCAAGTTACCTTAATCTTTTCACCTGATGTAATGCTCCACCAGTCTGATTGAGAAGATGGATGAGTCACCAGCTTGTTTAGGCCCTAGCACAAAATCTGCAATTTTTTCTTTTGTGGAGGATCACATCATCACTGCTAAGAACTGTTGAAGTTGTGACAAACACATATATTTTGTGTTCTTTTTAAATAAAACTTTATGTGGTGACTCCAGTTTTGATACCTTATTGGACAATTCATCTGCTGGAAGTGCTTGCAAAGGGAAGGCTGGCTAACAAAGATTTGATTCTTTACAAATGTGAAAATAAGTATGAACTCTGTCATACTTTAAAAGAATTTAACCAATGAAACATGTGACTCCCTATTAAGATACATCTCTTTGCTTGGAATCCATAACAGAAAGCCCTCTAGAACATGCACATTTTTCAAGGTCGAAGACTGCCCTAAAAATAATGGTTAGCAGCTGAGAGCAGAAACAGACGGGACAGAATTGTAAAGACAACTGAGCAAGTGAAGGTGGGTCTTAATATTTTTGTGGTTTTTAAAATGTTAATAAAATTCCCCGGTGCCACTCCCTCTTTCCAAAGTATGTAAAGCTTAACATATTTGTTACTTATCAGATTTCTTTTCCACTTTTTGTTTTCTACCAAAAATTACCTGGAAATTGAACTGACATTGTTCAGTGGCAAAATCTCAAGTTGTTGTGGGAATTGCAAGAGAGATTGAAGTCACATGCTATGCTCTAAGCTGCTCACTTCTCTAGAATTATCATTTGAGCATCTATCAAGGACTTTCTTTTTCTTCAGTTAACACACCTGATTTTTCCAACAGATTCATATCTGTACCTGGGGAGCAAAAATGCCATGTGGAAACTAATGTTGACTTAGATGTTCCAGTGTAAATAAAGAAACAATAACCTAACAGCACGTTTGTTCTATGGAGAGAGAGGAAAAATCACTGAAGTGCTAGAATAGAAAACACAAGCAGTTGATTATTGTCTGTTAGTTATGGTTCGGTTCAAGGTGAATAAAATAAATATGATAATGACTGGGGAATGGATTCCACATAAAGATAACCAAATTAACCAGTAAGACAACAATATTTACACCATGGTGTTTAAACATTACTCAGAAAGATAATGGTAATCCAGTTTTATGAGCAACATGTTAAAAAATAATGAAGCCCTCCAGGGGGGAAAATAATTAAGAAGAAAAAATTAAATGACTTCCATGATGGGCAGCTTTTGCTATCTTATTATTTTCCCACAGTTATGTTTATAACTGGATCAATGTGAAAAGCACTCTACCTGTTAAATGTTTACAGCAGTTCTGCCTTCCAGATGTGCTGGATTTCAATCTTCATACCCCAGCCAGCAAAGTTCTTGGCCATGCCCACTGGAATTTATAGGAACTGAGATCCAACACATCTGGAGGGCATCAGGTTGGGGAAGACTGTATCAGAGACTCCAACTCAAAAAAGCACAGAGTTCTCTGAGTATAATTGCCTTGGTAATCTTCCCTATGGATTTCAATATTTTGAGACCTAAAACTCAATTCAACTATATTGTAAATAGACCTTTTGTGCATATTGACATTTTCTGGAATTCTTAAAATTTTAAGAGCCCTGGCCAGTAGAAAATGCCAGAAAATTCTGACATTGAATAGTAAGAATTACTGCCAAGCAGATGTACTTTGCAGCTGCTCAGATTTCAAACCCAGATTCTTTAAAATCCATACAAATAAAAGTCCCCATTTAGGAAGGCTTGTAGGTATCAAATTGATGTTCCATTTTAACATGGGTGTACATTTGCATAACAATCACACTAATTCTATACACATGTTATACAAAATTGAAAAAGGTCACAAAGATGAGATTGAATTTGAATGAATGAATGAATAAATAAATAAATCTGGGCTGGTTTAATGCAAAATCCAGGACTGCATACAAATAACCATTTCAATTCTTTTCTCTGAGTTTAAGAGTTTAAAAATGAAGAGGTGGAATTTCACAGGCTTCTGCAAGAATGGGAAATTGTCTGACTGCTTATTCTTGGAAACAGGGCTCTCCCTTAAAGGCAGGGACAGCACAATTGGTTTTCTTTTTCAGAAACATTGTTGGCTATTTGGCCAAATCCAGTTTGCATTATGCACGATGTCAAGAATCTGTTTTCCAAAAATAATGGTGGATATTTGGGAAAAATAATTCTGTTAAAGTGATATCAATATTAAGGGCAGGGAGAATAAGGGGAAACCATTTTAGACATATTAGGTCTTCATTAGTTGAGATGTTTCAGGTCAACTTGAAACACATTCTAAACATTTTAATGGTTTGGAATGTAACCTTTTTTTTTACAGAGTGAGATTCAGGTTAGCACTGTTTATTCAGAGTTTGAGAGGCAAGCTCAGAAAATGGGAAAAGAGCAGGATCAGAAAGCAGAAAGAACCAAATAAATAATCACTAATGAGGCATCTGCCATTTAACCAAAACATCATTGCATTGTCATTGTGCAATGCCTTACTAAATTAGTTTTCCCATATGGCATCAGAGTTATCTCACTCTATTATCACTGTTGCTTGGTGACTGGAAAACAAAACTATGAAAAGCTGATTATCTGTAAGGATAATCAATGCATTTAGAGCAGCACTCTTTTTTGTGAGAATATGACAGCACTCTTCAAATACCAGAAAAGATGTTATACAGATGAAGGTCAAGATCTGTAACCCCTGTTCCAGAGTGCAAGGTACAGAATAATGGGCTTGCTGTTTTTGTTCTTGATTTCATTTTATGTTTTGTCAGCCATTTTGTAAACAGCTGAAAGTTGAATCTGATATTAGTGGTATATAATGCACAAAATAAATATATAAAAATAAACTTACACAAAGACAAATTTCAAATGAATAATAGAAGGAACTACATAGCATTTAGAACACAAATGCTATGGAATTAATTGCCTAGAGAGATGATAGGCTTCCCTTTATATCCAGACAGACATCTGTCAGGATTTTGGGTTTTTTCAATCTTGATTGCTGCATTAAGAATGACTTTGATGGCCTAAATGGCTACTTTCTCCTTTTTAATTCCAGGCTTCTATGATAGTTAACATCCTTCCTAACCCATTTAATTATATTGTTAATAACATTTGCAATCTCACTAATTGAAGGACATGACAAAACTTCTACTTCTAATATCTTGCCAAATCTAGAAACTCAGAGAAGTTGAAAGAGGCTTGTACTGATAGTTGAGTTCCTTCTTTGTCTGGAATCACAAGTCAAGAAGGCAGAGATTATTGCCTCATTCTTTTACCCAATTAACTCTTTAATGCCAGAAGTATTGGAAAGTGATTGGTGGCATATGTTGACTTTTCTTTTTCTTTGAGTAGTCCAACTACTTTTAAGTTTTATTGTTTCAATAAAACAACAACTTTTGTTCCTGAATATGAGCAGAATTTTTTTTAAAAAAGGGAAACAATGGGAAAGTACACCCAAAGGATAATTCCTCCACAACATATTCCTAATATATTTAAAATCATTCACTTTCTCTTGTTTTCTTCCTTGTTTTCTTGCTAGGCTGAACTAGATACATTAATTGTTTCTTTTATCAATTAACTGTCCAGATAACCTAATTCAGCCAGGATTTTAAATCTCAAATTCTTAAATGATATAAATCTCTTAATGGGTCATCTTTCTTTGTAACCAGACAATACTTTAATCAAAAAATATTATCTATTCTTATTGGGTTTGTTGATTTTGTTCTTACAAAATCTGGGGGAGAGGGTTTGCTGAAATTGCTGATACCTCCTACTTGTGCATACAAGTTGCTGTTTTAGTTTCCTGTAGGAAGGTAGAGCAGGTGAATAAGTCCATTATCCACATGATTTCAAATGCTATATTGAAAACAAAGTCAGTGTGGTGTAATGGTTAAGTTATGGGAGTGAGATCAAAAAGGATTGCATAAGTTTATCCCTTGAATATGCCAAAACCAAGCCAAGCTTGTTGTTTTTTAGTATAAAATAAAGGCTGTTCCCAAGTTCAACTCCCAGAGAAAAATGGGATGAAATTATAGTAATGGAGACAATCAATTAAACCTATTTGCAAACTTCAGCAAGAATCTGCAAGAATATTGGGGCACATGTCTCCAAATAGGACAATAACAACAAGACCCATGGCTCCACAGCAAACTATAACAATGCCAAATTTAAAACATGCATGTGTTTACTTCATCATACAAATGCTACCATTAAAGACATATGATGCCACTTTTTGAGTGCTGACATTCCCATGATGTCATTGCACATTTTGTCTTCCTTCATCTTGTCTTCCATTGTAGAAGGAAGATAAAGAGAGAAGAGATGTCAAAATGGATCAGATCAAAGATTTTTACTTTTTAAATATTTTATTTGGTTTTCCCTCCCTGCACCACATGTATATTTTCTCATAATCTATACACAGCAATCCAAATTCATCACATTATTCCATGTTAAATTGAACAATATCATGCATACCATAGGAAGGGAGCAAGCAGTAGTAAACCAAGGAAACTGAAGGGATGGGATAGAAAGGGAAAGAAAGGGAAGGGAAGGGAAGGGAAGGGAAGGAAAGGAAAGGAAAGGAAAGGAAAGGAAAGGAAAGGAAAGGAAAGGAAAGGAAAGGAAAGGAAAAGAAATGAAATTATAATGCATGACTTTGAGAGGCTCAGAATATAATCTATCTAACATACGACTGCAAATCATTTGGGTTTGAATTGGGTCAGCCTACAGCATAACATTGTCATATGCCCAGTCAACATACCTCTCTAGCATAAACATAAGCATTCCTTACACATTTATCCATAAATACATTAAAATACCAAGGAGATATCATTCATCTTTATTTTCTTTCCTGTTCAATGATGGATCAAACACAATGCTTTTTTCCTTCGATTTTATTCCATTCTTATGCCATTCAGCAACCACCCTTCAGCTCCATACAAAACATTCCATAGTTCAACCCTTCAACCTATCCACTTTATCGTGTGCTTTCCTTACATTAATAAACACACAAGAAAGGACCTACTGGAGAGCAAAAACCTATCTATACACCTCCTGACTAACATACTGTACTTTACAAATTATGTTCTTTTTGTATCCTTTCAATGATGGGCATCTATTTTAGTGTTATGAAGCAATCTGCAGATCCTGTGCTTTCAATGAGAGCTCTGCTGAAACATCAGACACACTAAACAAACAAATTTATCATAAGCTTTGGTATTTTTCTTTTTCAATATGGGAACAAAAATGACAACTGTCAGACCAGATGCAGCCTTCATACACATACAGTATTAAACAAGCAAACCTTATCCAAATGTTTTTCCAGTTACCTCATTACAGCCCCTCTTTTCGGGATGGGCAGGAAGCCCCCTCCTCCCGCCAGGCAGCTGGCCGGTTGAGAGTCCATGCCCCCCCTCTATTCCAAGATGGCGGACGGGCGCTTTCGCCGGAGGCTCCTCCAGCCTGGATGGTTTACGATGCGAGCCCCCATGTCCCCTGGGCCCCCTCGCCAGTGGCAGAGATGGGGGAGGACCAGGGGAGACCAGTGGTTTACAGCAGGAGCTGGTCGGGGGTTTGCCGGAGCCATGGGGCCGGCAGGAGCGACGGCGTTAGCGCAGCGGCCCCGGCGGCCTCGGAGCGGCCTCGGAGCGGCCTCGGAGTGGCCTCGGAGCGGCCTCGGAGGCCTCGACATGGATGCGGCGGCCTCGGAGCGGCCTGGGAGCAGCCTCGGCGGCCTCAGGAGCAACGACGCCAACACGGAGCGGCCCCGGTGGCCTCAGTATTGGTGTGGTGGCCTCGATGTTTCGGGGGTGACGGCGCTGGTACGGAGTGGCCCCGGTGGCCTCGGAGCGGCCTCGGCGGCCTCGGCATGGCCACGGTGGCCTCGGAGTAGCCTCGGAACGGCCTCGGCAGCCTCGGCGTGGCCGCAGCGGTCTCGGAGTGGCCTTGGAGCGGCCTCGCCGGCCTTGGAGGTGACAACGTTGGCGTGGAGTGGCCTCGGCAGCCTCGGCAGTGGCGTAGTGGCCTCGGCGGCCTTGGAGCGTGATGGCAATGGAGCGGTGGCCTCGACGGCCTCGGAGGTTGGACAGTGGTGTGCGGCGTTGGGCGGTGGCACTCCTGGACGGGCGTCGGAGCTGCGGATGATGCCCCCTTTCCCCTGGGGCCCCCACCAGTGGCAGAGGTGGTTGGGCCGGGAGGGGGGGGGATCGGCAGCTCCGTCTGTGACTTTCCTCCCCCCGGGGTCTCCACTGGTGACAGAGGTGGATGGACCAGGAGGAGGGGCCGTGGACCCCGAGGCGGTCACATCGAGTGCCGCTGGGGAACATTTAAGGCCGTGGAGGGCATCGTCGGACTGCCGGGACATTGTTGTTGAGGCCTCAGAGATATTCTAGGAGAGAGCTTTGGGCCTTGAGGGATGTCCCCCTCTCCCTTAAGTGGCCTACAAGGCTCTCCAGGACATATCTCAATGATGGATCCTGGGATCCCGAGAGATGGTGTGGCCGGAGGAAGCGCGGGAAGCCTGGGGTTTTTAATTTTTTAGTGGGTTTTTTAAAGGGACTGGGGAAATCCGAACCGGGTTTGGGGGACAACCCGCGAGGATCTGGGGGCAGCCAGGCCAGCATGCACGTCTGGGGGGGCTCGGGGGGTTGTGTGTTGGGGGGGAGACGGAGGGTGGGATGCCGGGGGCCAATTTTATTGGCACAGTTAGTGGGAGGGGCAGATATGGCGGGGGTAGAGGGCCATATCAGGTTAGGGGATCGCACTGTCGATATCTTCAAGCGGTAGCGCGCTCCGACCCTCTTTACCCATCCTGCAGACCTGGTTGTCCAGAGCCTCGGGCCCTGAGTACCCGGCTGATGTTATGCAATGCCAGGTCCATTGTCAACAAGGCCCCCCTGATCTGTGATTTGGTTCAGGAGGAGGGCACGGACCTGGTAGGTGTTACCGAAACCTGGTTGGGCCCAGAGGGTGGTGTCCCTCTGAGAGAGATGTGCCCACCAGGTTTCTTAGCATTTCATCAGCCTAGGTCTCAGGGAAGGGGTGGAGGGGTGGCGGTGCTTATTAAAGAGGTCCTTTGTCGTAGGGAGGCCACTGTCCCTCAGACGGCTGGTTGTGAGGCTCTCTTTGTGAAGTGGGGACAAGGGGTTCAGATGGGCCTTTTGATGGCGTACCTGGCTCCCTGCCACATGTCATCGGCCCTGCCCGGACTCCTCGAGGTGATAGCCGGGCTGGCGGTTGAGACCCCTAGGCTTTTAGTCATGGGGGATTTCAACCTGCCATCGCTCGGTGAAACCTCTGGGGTAGCCCGGGAGTTCATGGCTTCCATGACGGCCATGGACCTGACCCAATTAGTTTCTGCCCCTACTCATATAGGAGGACACACGCTGGACCTTATTTTTGTCTCCGGTCAGTGATTGAATGACTGTAATTTTGGGGATTTAGTCATCAAACCCTTGTCATGGGCAGATCATTCTCTTCTTAGACTGGACTTCTGTACCGCCACCCCCCACCGCAGGGAGGCGGAGCCATGTAGATGGTTCCACCCCAGGTGCCTGATGGACCCTGAGCGGTTCCAGAGGGATCTTGGGCCATTTCCCGAGACTCTGGCTCACAACTCGCCTGGAAACCTGGTAGCCACCTGGGATAGGTTGGCCGCCGGGGCTCTGGACCGAGTTGTGCCTCTGCGACCTCTGACTCGGCACAGATCCCACTTGGCTCCGTGGTTTACGAAGGAGCTACGGGAGATGAAGTGCCGGAAAAGACGTCTAGAGAACACAGGTGAGGTCTTATATTAAGATCTACCTTGTGGTGATAGAGGCGGCGAAACGTTTGCATTTCTCTGCCCTTATTGCGTCGGCAGAAAATCAGCCTGCCGCCTTGTTTAGAGTGACCCGCTCTCTGCTTGAGCCGAGAGCGCGGGATGACCTCTTGCAGGGTAGGGTGGAGGAGTTTTCCCGATTTCTGCACGACAAAATCGCTCAGATTTGGGACGGGCTGGACTCCAATTGGGTGGTCCCAGGGGAGGTGTCCGGGGCAGGTCTTGAGAATATTATCTGGGAAGAGTTTGACCCTGTGACCGCTGAGGGTGTGGACAGGTTGCTGGGGGGGCTGAATGCCACCACATGTTTGTTGGACCCGTGTCCCTCCTGGTTGGTTTCGGCTGCCAGGGAGATGACACGAGGCTGGCTCCAGGGGATTATCAACGCTTCGTTGAGAGAGCGGTCGCTGCCTACTACCCTGAAAATGGTGGTGGTGCAGCCCCTCCTCAAGAAGCCTACCCTGGACCCGGCTGTTTTAAATAATTATCATCCAGTCTCCAAGATTCCTTTCTTAGCGAAGGTTGTTGAGAGCGTGGTGGCACGTCAGCTCCCTCAGTACCTGGAGGAAGCGACTTACCTCGATCCATTTCAATCGGGCTTCAGGCCCGGGCATAGTACCGAAACAACATTGGTCGCGTTGATTGATGATCTCTGGAGGGCCCGTGACAGGGGGTTTTCCTCTGTCCTGGTCCTATTAGATCTCTCGGCGGCTTTTGATACTATCGACCATAGTATCTTATTGCGGCGGTTGGAGGGGTTGGGGATTGGGGGAACCGTCTTGTGATGGTTTTCCTCCTTCCTCTCCAACTGCTCGCAATTTGTGTTGGCAGGGGGGGAGAGGTCCACCTCTAGGCCCCTTATTTGTTGGGTGCCTCAGGCGTCGGTCCTCTCCCCTCTCTTGTTCAACATTTATGTGAAGCCGCTGGGCGAGATCATCTGTGGTCTTGGGGTGCGGTGTCATCTGTATGCAGATGACACCCAGCTTTACATCTCCACCCCAGACCACCCCAACGATGCTGTGGAGGCTATGTCCCAGTGCCTGGAGGCCGTGCGGAATTGGATGGGCGGGAACAGGCTCCGACTCAACCCATCCAAGACTGAGTGGCTGTGGTTTCCGGCACCCCGATATAGCCAGCTGACACCTTCACTGGCTATTGGGGGGGAGATTCTGCCCCCTAAAGGGAGGGCTCGCAATTTGGGTGTCCTCCTGGATGCACAGCTGTCTCTAGAAGACCATATTGCGGCCGTCTCCAGGGGGGCTTTTTATCAGGTTCGCCTGATCTACCAGTTGCGGCCCTTCCTGGATCGGGACGCCTTACGCACGGTCGCTCACGCCCTTGTCACCTCTCGCCTGGATTACTGTAACGCTCTCTACATGGGGCTCCCTGTGGGGAGCACCCGGAGACTCCAACTGGTGCAAAATGCGGCCGCGCGGGTGATTATGGGGGCATCGCGAAGCTCCCATGTGACGCCTCTCCTGCGCGAGCTGCATTGGTTGCCGGTGGCTTTCCGGGTTCGCTTTAAGGTTCTAGTTTTGACCTTTAAAGCGATCCATGGCATTGGGCCAGGCTACCTGCAGGACCGCGTGCTGCCGGTGATCTCCAACAGACCTGTGCGTTCCCACAGGGAGGGCCTTCTCCGGGTGCCGTCGGCCTCTATGTGTCGTCTGGTGGCCCCCAGGAACAGGGCCTTCTCTGTGGGGGCCCCTGCCCTCTGGAATAGTCTGCCCCCAGAGATACGTACCAGCACAGACCTGAGAGCCTTCAGACGTGTGTTAAAAACTTGGCTCTTCGAGCAGGCTGGCCTGGGCTGATACATGATTTTAACCGTCTCCCGTTTTAATTTGGATTTTAATTTGGGGTTTTTAAATAGTTATGGGGGAGGATGGACTTTTAATTATAACAGCCCAAAATTATTTAATTCATTTAATTTTTGTATTGTGTATCGGGGTAGAATCGGCTGTGCACCGCCCTGAGTCCTTCAGGAGAAGGGCGGTATATAAGTGTTTGATAAATAAATAAATAAATAAAATTACATCAGCAATCTTTCCATTTTTCATCATTCTTACAACATTTACGACTTATTTTTCCCCATCATATTTTGTTGCATACTAACATTTATTGGATTCATTTCATGTAACAATTTACAATAATTTGCATATATATTTCTAAAATAGCCCTCTCAGTAGTCTCTCCTTTATCATTCTAAGTTCATTTTGTTGGAAGTTTTTTGTTTAGCCCTCTTCATCCACTTTCAAAATAATTCCAATTTCCATGTTTTAAAGGAATGAAATATATAATAACTGTAGACAAAGGTGGGATCTCATAGGATAAAGAGAAAGATATATAGAATTGTTGTATGGAGCCAGAAACAGAACTAGGTGATAAGAAAAGTATGTTTCCATACCTACACTGAACTGTTCTACTACAGGAAATAGTAAATATTATTTTGATAATTTATTATTTTGTAGTCTGGATATGCCTTTAATGCCAATTGCTGGGGAGCAAAATAATAAGATTGATTGATTGATTGATTGATTGATTGATTGACTGATTGACTGATTGATTGATTGATTCATTCATTCATGTGCCTGCAGCTTTCTTCTGGATTTCCTGGAGGCCTCTGGTTGATCACTTTGAGAACATAATGCTTGAGCAGATAATCCTTTGATCTAATCCAGTGATCTGTATGCTCATATATTCATATGAAAAGAGAAAACATATCTCCTACAATTAAAATTATATGGTGAAATATATCCTTCAGTTTTTTTATATGGTATCTCTTTTCTATTCTGTTCTCATGGTTCTTTTAATTTCTGTTCATGCTGTGTTCATTCTTATATTATTATAATTCTGGAAGCTATAACTATTTTCACTTTGCTTTACAGTGTTCTCATTATGATGCAGATTCCTAGTTGTTTACTGATACAATCGGCAAAGGTCCCGTGGGGTGTCTGATGATGCCCTTCTTGGAGTTTCATTAAATTGCATAATCCACAGCAGCCTCATATTACTGAAGAGATCACAAAACACACACACACACACACTTTAACCACTTTGCAACTAGATAAGAACTATGAATAGTTCAGGAACATCCCACCTATGAAAATTATAATGTCTTATACAGAGAAAAAGAAAGAAATCTAAGAAGAAATATTGGAGTCAGCACTCCCTGGAATTTTTAGATATCCTAACTATGCAGGTGTGTACAAGAAGCTGTATTTAGGCTTGAAAAACTTTGCTTTTCAAAAAAAATTGACCAGCATATTAGCTTGCATTGCTGAATGGCAGTATCAACAGGGATGAGACAATGTCAGCCTTTCCTGAGAACACTTTCTAACCTCCTGAAAAAAAATATATGGCTGCACTTTTCTCATGCCCACAAGGACAAAGCCTCATCAATCTTAAATAAGGAGCATTATTCAGATGCATTTCTCAGTTCCATCTCCTTTGCTGCTGCTGAATGGAATTTCGATAATAATATTTCTTCTGCTCTAAAATAGATTATGTGAATGTGTGTTTTTGCATCTTCAATTTGTGCCTAATTAATCATTCTGGGACTGTAAGTTCTGGGAGCAGCAACATCAACTAAAAGCAAAACACATTTCTTATGCTTAACCACTTAAATTATAAAAGGGGCACGTTTACAGCTCAGTGGGAATTTGTGTGTGTTATGTTTGCAAGTTAAGTGCATCCCTGATTGACTGAGAAAGAGTCTTATGTTCTTTAAAGGGGAACAGGTTTTTGCTGCTGAATCATCCACATAAAAAAGAAGCTAATTAAGCTTTTGACCTGATGTACCATTGTGTACTTCGAATAAGCAAGTTGCTTCATTCTTGCTGGAAACCTTAAAGTGCAGCTTCTGTTTTAAATTAAGTAGACTTTTTAAAATAGTTTAATGAAACACATTTAGAGTAAAATAAAACAACCCTTGGTTACCCCAAGTTGTATGAATTAAAGAGACAGGCTCTAATATATAGAACATAATTGTGGCCAAATAATTATTGAATAAAAATGAATATCAAGTAATGTGCAGGAAATGGTGAAAAAAATGAACATATTTAAGAACAGGTAACTTTTTTTCTCATTATCATGGTTGTCATCTTGACATATTTTAACCTGCAAATATTCCTTTTCCATATAAGCAACTCATGCCTGTAAATTTTAAAAACTCAAGTTTTCTATACAAGAATGACATAAAAATGGTTATACTGTCTAGTAACTGTAAGATCAGCCAACTCTGTGTCTCCTGAATATACCTACATATATAGTTAAAAATCCAGTCCACACAGTACAGCTAATATGTACATACCATCATTCATCGTTTTAACCATTGTCTACAAAGGCCTCTTCCGCATGTTTCTAACCAATACAAGTCCAATTGGGACTTAACGATGTCATTAATTTATCTTGTTTTAGGTCTCTTTCATAGATGCTTCTTACCAAGTGGGATCCATTCTATGACTGCCTTGGTCCCTCAGCCATCAATTTTTCTTGCTATGTGACCAGCCCATTATCATTTCAATTCTTTTACTGTCTTGATGATATCCTTCACTTTCATTTGTTCTCTAATCCATGTGCAGGTCTTTCTATCTTGTCTTGTACTGTCGAGCTTGTATCTTTCCATGACTCTTTGTGTGTATGTGTGTGTGTGTGTGTGATATATATTTTTTTTATTTTTTCCAATATACATTCATATTGTGTGTGAACAGAATTGGTTCTGGATATAATTAATCCAATTCATCATAACAATATTAGTAGCCTCTATCACATTTTTGAAATTTAAGTAACCCACATTATATTAAGCATACATTAGCTTAAAAAAAAACTTAATTACTCATCTTTATCTCTATTTTCATCTATGTCTTTCTTGTTCAATCTAAACATTTCTTTATATGTATAAACAAAATTATTTTTTTAATTTATTTTAATTAAATAATAATTTAATTAATTGTTTCTTTTTTATTTTCTTATAAGTATCTATCTCATGTATTCAAAACTATGTTTATTCTTATACCTGTATCTTGTATTGACAAATCAAATACAAAAATAAAAAATAAATAAAATAAATAATTCTAAGTATCATTCATATTGATCCAATTCACACTAACAATATTAGTAATTTTCCATGGCTTTTTGTGCCACTCTTAGCTTTTGTATCAATTGTGAGGTTAGTGTCCATATGTTAAAACAGGTAGCACATACTGATCAAAAACTTTTCTCTTCAGCCATAGGGGAGGTTACATATACCTTGACCAACAGATCTCAATGGAAGGTGATACAATAAAGAAAATTGAATGGTGTATTAAATGTGGTTAGCAGGCATTTGGCAAAACTAAGCATAATTTTCAAGAATAAAAATTATGTACTATATATTTTTTTCTTTTGGCTAGGGGTAGGTGTTAAAAAACTGGCTGGAGATGATATATGATTTTCTTCTCAACTTTACCTTTTATGGATATTTTGTATATAATTATGCCCAATTTATACTATGAAACCAGTTTGCCCCAGAATAGGTTTTTGAAAAACGTTTTCCATTTCCAAATATGTACTGTGTTTTGCCAAAAAATATGACCCACTCCAAAAAGAAGCCCTATCATGTTTTTGAACACATGCATTAAAATTAAGCCCTAACCCCCAAATTAGCCCTACTTAAGACCCTGTTCACCCCAGGGTGCAGGGAGTGGAGCAAGGTGCAATGGTAAAAATTAAGTTAGGGTGGGGGTGGGGAGGGGGAGGGGGAAACTTACCAGGCTTCACACACCCCAACACCTGCCTCACATTGCAGGCCCACTTCTCCTGTAACTGCTCATTTATCAGCTACAGACGGCTTTCTGGAAGGCATCTGAAGTTGAAATAGAGGCTGGGAAGTGATATGTCTGGACCTCATTTCTTGGCTGCAGAGACTTTTCCAGAAGGCTCTGGTGGTGAAATGGAAGCTGGGAGTGACATGTGCAAGCAGCAGCAAGTAGCTGCAGAAGTGGGCCGGCAGTGGGCTTCTTCTGGGTGACGCACTTAAGTGCTCTGCTGATGTATAGTCAAATATCTACATGATACCATGATCTTCTTGGTGAGCATAAAAACAGAAACAAATTTACACATCTTGTAAGTATATCTGGCATTGAATCTGATAAAAAGAAAATGACATAAAATGAGTCAGATACACCTGGGAATTTACTAAAAGGAGGTGTCAATACCAGCAATCCTTATAAAAAGAGCAATATAATAAAACATGTGGCACTGACTTGAGAAACCTTGGGAGTCAAGGATATAGTTCTTCTGAAGAGGAGGCATCTGAAAATCTTGCATAAGTGCAGTAGGTAGAATTTTTACTCTGGCTAATAAATTATATGGCAATGCCTTGGAATGAAGATATCAAAAAAGTAAAGGAACAGAGCAGTGATAGAGTTTTGATAGAGTTTTCAGTTGCACAGCTTTGGCTATTTCTAATACTATTTTTTCCATGTCCCAAATTTGCTGTTTCATGGCTTCTTTGACCCAAATGCCACAGGAGATAGTTGGAAGCCATATCCCCTTGGATTCCTTCCAGATGGCTTATCCAGTGTGATGTTGATCATATAATGTTAAACCTGCAGGAGTTAAACCTGCAGGTTTAGCAATAAAAACCTTCAGAGTGCAGAAGTCTATTTTGCCAAAACCAGGTTTCTAGAGAAATAAAACTTTAACAGATAGAACAATGTCTCAACTTGAGCAAGTTTAAAATGTGTGAACATCAACTTCCCTTGAGGAATTCTGACTGTTAAAGTTCACATATTTTAAAGTTGCTGAGATTGACAACCACTGGCATTGAGTAATGTTTAGGACACAATGAAGAGTTTGCAACCCCCTTCTTCCTGTTTGGATTTTGTTTTCTTAATATAATATAAATATTCAAATAGAAAGTCTGTAAAAAAATTGTGTGTTGTTTTGCCTTGAAATACCCCAGAGGCTGAGGGTATAAACTGATCTCCCATTCAGTTTAAAAAAAAAAAAAGCTTAGAACGGCATATCATGATCCCTGGATAATTTAACTAGCTCAAAAAGTTGGGCTTCCCATGAGTTTGTATATAGATTAATGAATAGAAGTTTAATGAAAAGAAGGACAAAGAGTGACATGATAACAGTATTCCAATATCTAAGGCACAGTGGTTAGAGTGCAGTATTGCAGACTAATTCTGCCAACTGCCAGCAGTTCAATTCTCACCAGCTCAAAGTTGACTCAACCTTCTATTCTTCCCAGGTCAATAAAATGAGGACTGCTTATTATTATTACACTTATTAATAAATCCCCATTTATTTGGAACAATGGCTCCAGGTCCTAGGAAGATACAATAATAAAGAGTGTTTGTTCTGGCCCAGAATGAAATGGTAAATAAATAGTGGAATCTTTTACACAAAGAGATTGCCTATCTGTCTTCAATTCCTCGAGTGCTGAGCAAGACAATGTGTGCACAACAGCAGTGCCCTCTGGATTGCAACAACAATATGACCTCATTAAAACTGATATTGTTTAGTGGCATGATGACAGAAGCTGCCTTCCAGATGAATGAATTTTTGTAGGTCAGTTCTATTAAAATTAGGTTTCTTTCTTAAGGATTATTATCTTAATTTGCAGCTGATAACACCATTGCCAACTCCTAAACCATATTCCTAATCCATTACTAATATACTTATTGTAAGAGATGAAGTATTCCAGAAATTACATATCTGAGACAGAAAATACATTAAATATTATATTTTTACTGCTCAGATGTTCTTTTATTTGTAAGGGCAATGCCTTTACTTTTCAGTGTAATGGTAAATGGCTTTGTTTAGGCTGCAAAATATATTTGATAAAACTGTGTTCGGTTATAGTGACTTGTCTTTGGAAATACAGGAGTGATTTACTAAAGCCATCACGGAAATACTAGTCCTTCGATTGGCCCAAGATTGCTATAACAAATTGTTTAGACCTAGTGCCTAGTTGGCATGTGTGTGTGTGTGTACACATGTAGTGTTGAAAAACACTGAATTAGCACACCAGTAAAATCTTATGTTGAAAACCATAATGCCATTCATGCCATTTCATGCCATTTGAAACTGGGATTTTATTCTCTAAAGTAGGCCACATCCAATATTCAATATCTTTGGAACAAAAGGTCCTATTGGGTGAGTAAATGATAATTTTATGCTAGGATAATTATTAGTAATTTTTGAAATTTGAACATTTTGAAAAAATTATAGTGATAAATTTCACTTTTGCATTGACAGAAAATTTTTGTTCTATTTTCTAGTATTTAGGCACTTCTCACCACAATGCAAATTCATATTATCAAATAACAGACTTAGAAACACAAAGTAAGGTTCTCCAAAAATGCATTTTGAGCCACAGGAAATCTTTTTCTCCTGCCGACAAACAGCTGTTTTTGCCACCAAAGCCAGTTCTTTGGCAGTGTACTTTGAACAGGAACAACTAGGAATGATCCAGATGACCCAATAAAAGGGATTATAGGGTCATTAAAAAACATAAATACATTTATACATATACATATTTGTAACATAATATAACTTTGCCTCATACATGGCTTTATACAAGGCGGTCTGCAAATTATCTATTCCCAATTGCTATAGTGTAATTTTTTATGTTTGTGCTGGGCTGCTAAGTGACACTTTTTACACTAACACATTTGATTCAAACATATTTTCAAAAATATAAAAAAGGTGAAACAAT
Source organism: Bungarus multicinctus (assembly GCA_023653725.1). NCBI lineage: Eukaryota > Metazoa > Chordata > Lepidosauria > Squamata > Elapidae > Bungarus > Bungarus multicinctus. Next base: position 45,635,838 of record CM042848.1, read on the forward strand.
GCTCGTACATCTTGTAGTACATTGTGCGTAACAACTGTACAATATTTAAAAGCGGATCTTTACAAAAGCCTAGCACTTTGCATATATATTTTAATGCACTGGCTTCCTGTGGCCTTCCGGATTCGATTCAAGGTGGTACTGACGGTATTTAAAGTGCTCCATGGCTCAGGACCTGGGTACTTACGGGACCGCCTGCTGCCATCATCAACCTCCCGCCGCCCAGTACGCTCCCACAGGGTTGCCCTCCTTGGGGTACCGCCGCCCGGCTGTTGTCGGCTGACGGTCCCGAGGGTTCGGGCTTTCTCTGTGGGAGCTCCCTCCCTATGGAATGATCTCCCCCCGGAGATACGAGCTATGACGGATATCTTGACCTTCCGGCGCGCAGTTAAAACCCTATTTTTTAGGCAGGCTGGCCTGGCCGAATGAATGGGTTCTGGTTTTAAATTGGGTTTTAGTAATTAACTTTTAAATTTTTATCTAAGATCCCTGATTTTATATTGTTGTATTTGGTTTTGATGGGATACAGCCGGAAAGTCGCGTTTAATATATTTTTAATTGTATTTATAATGTATTTATATGTTTTAGTAGGCTGTATACCGCCCCGAGTCCCTTTTTTGGGAGAGGGAGCGGTATAAAAATATGATAAAATAAATAAATAAATAAATATTTGAAATGCTCTATAGACAAGTTATAAACATCAAAAGACTTCTTCAGTCACTCAATCATCTAGAAAAAATTCAAACATACGCAGCAAGGATATCAGGCATTTTCTCCTAGTAATTATCTCAATACAAATGATCAAATGTGGCAAATGTATACATTTACATTCCTTTTCATTTTAAATTGGAATCAATGTCTGATCTCCATCCATAATAATAAAAGCATCCTATTTTAACAACATAAGGAAAGTACAGTGCTCTAATACATGCATGTATAGGGACAAAGATGAAATTCAATAATTGTTTTTTTCAGACTGGTCTTGAAAAACATTCTGTTAAAGGCCTCAAACTGAATTTGGAAAGATGCTCTACTCTAAACCTAATTTTTATGATTTACATAAATTGCTTCAGTATAATTCTGCCCTAGATCTGGCAATTCTATTTTGGAAATAGGTGAGTTATTTTTTCAGTTCTGAATTGTTTAAGGAAGAATTTGTTTTGGGCCAGATTCTGTGGCTGAGGCAGAATGCTCCTGTGTTTCATGTCATTACTTCAAAAGCAGGCAGTTCTGCAATGAAGAATCCCTTAGAAAATGTGTGCAGCCCTACTCGCCTCTTCATTGACTTAACCATACTCAGTGGTAAGAACGATAAAATGGAAACACTACATTAGGTTCCTTGAAAGGAAAACATACATTACATAATATAAATTTAAAACGTTCCTTCTCCCTTGTAAAGAGCTGATAAAAAATAATTCATTTTCCATTATATAGAACGGCCAAATTGTGGCTCTAGGATTTCATAAGATCCAAGCCTACTTTTTAATATTTTTCTTGAAGTTCAAAGACAAGTTAATTTATTTATACCCACACCCACAGATTTTGTTATGATTATCTACACACACACACTTTGCTAGGATTGTCTATATCTGTTTCATGGCATTTGTATGTGAGTTGGAGAGATTCAGCTAATCAAATACTCAGTTAAATATTCTTTGACTCAAGAAAATCAGAGAAGAGAAAACTGGCAATATTATTTATTTTCATGTTAAAGTTCTCATTTGTTTATTTTACTAATATAGTTCTTTTATAGTTCTTATAGCTGAACATAGTTTCAAATTGTGTCCTAAATGGCACTGAGGGGGAAAATAGTATTATTTCCCTCCCCTTTTTTTTCAGACTGCTTTTCAAGACAGGTTTGTGTCTGCACATAAATGCATAGACATGCAATGGCATTTCAACACTTTTGAGACGCCCAGAAAGAAACTTCATGTATAATTCAGCATTCTGATTTTTGCATATATTATGTAGCAATTCCAAGTTAAGGGAATAGGAGAAAAATCCAATTATGGTACTGTAGGGCTTGAATATATCTTAGTATCTTGATATCCTACAGTCTCTTATTTCCTGCAGCAAATCAACAATTCCTAATTTCACATACTATTTCTTAGTTTCACACACTATTTAGCACAGAGCTGTTCTTCTGTTACCATGATATTAGATTGCAGCTATCATCCCAAAGCAACATATTCAATCACCTTGGTAATGTTTAGAATTTTCAACCACGTTATCTGTAAGGCAACAGATTGAACAAGGTTGTCATACATAACATTTGATGCAGGGGTGCAGTTAATATTTTTTGGCAACATATGCATAGTGTGCCATATGCCCACTAAGTCAATCCAGCACAATTTCCCAACCAGGTGAGCCTTAAACCTATGGTATTGAACAAGCATACATATATTTCTATACCAACAATTCTTGAATATGGTTTCCTAACAATAGGATAAACATATTATTTATGGTATTATCCTTTTCAATCAATGGTACAATTTAAGTTTTAAAAGAGCAAGGATTATAGAATTTGGTAAAAAAAAAATGATTCAATGACATTGGAAACAAAGTCTATGGGGCTTCCTTGCCTAGCAATACATTTTCACATTCCTTAAGCCCCACCTCTGTTACTGCCATGTGGCAACCAACATAAGCTGATCAAAGAGTATGAGGGAAGCACTTTTCCAAGACTCCAAGAAAGTCTTGGAAGACAGGATGTTGTCTGTGAGTCTTATGCTGCCTAAAAAGCTTCTATTGTAATTCTTCCGGAACACTTTTTCATAAGTAAGGAAAGTTGCCTACCGGATGTGACTGCTATGTTTTGAATTTTCCATCATGGTTCATGAAAAACCTTTAAAACTTAGGTTGCAATATAAATAAGATATGTATAAAGAGGATATAGCCAGTGGTGGTATTCAACCAGTTCGCACCAGTTCTGGCAAACTGTTAGCTAACTTTCCGAGCAGTTCAACGAACTGGCTGTTTGAAGAAACAGCCTTTCCCTCCCACCTTATATAGTTAATCCTGTCGGGAAGGCAGGAAGAAGACATTCTGGTGTGCCTGTGTGTGTTGTTTCTAGCCTAATCCTTATCTTTATTGCTCTGCTTAAGTGTTTTCAGAAACTGCCTCTGTAGTTAAGCCTTGTTACATTGTAACAGCTAATGATTCTTGGCAGTACACCCAGACTTTCTGCAACCTGAGTTTCTCCTGAGTTTTTTTTTTAATAGGGGCTTGACTTTCTTAAAGGGAAAGGTTTGTTTTAAGATTTTTACACTGCTTTACTGGCTCCTGGAACTGTCCTTTTGGATGTACTTCCAAGAGGCAGGGTGCAAACTTGGCACCAATTCTTTTACTACCTTTCTGGGGGCATTTGATCTTTCCTTAAATCTGGATGATCTTTCCTTAAATCTTTCCTGGGTGGGAAAGGGTGCTTTGTCAGTTAACTGAGCACAGGATCCTCTTGTGTATGGGGATTCTTCAGTCATCCAGATCATGGTTGTCCCAAAGGTGCTTTTTTCAAGAGGCAACTGGATTTTCTTAGTTTCCAGAAAGTCCATTTTCCTCTTGAAAAAGCACCTTTGGGACAGGAGTCTCTTGCATTGCTTTGAAGTAGCAATGTTACATGATTGCTCACTGATAGTAAGATTTTAAAAAAAATAGGATGTAGGGGTGTGGATCCTACCCCCAATTCATTTTCATTTTCTCTCATGATAATAAGGCTTAGTAACATGGCTTTAAGTGTATTTAGATATCTGTGGCATGTACTAATTTTATTGTGATTCTGACAAGCTTGGGAAGTCAGAGCTTTGAACCTGGGTTCTCTATATACTTCATTAATTTGTTTCTTTAGCTTGGCATTTTGTAGCCTAAGTATGCCCACTCACTTTCTGGAGAGCTTAAATGAACTCTCTGCTAAAGGGTTTCAGTTTATGAGCAAGAGTTGGCTGCTTATAGTTATCATTGCATTTTAACTATTTTAATTGCTCAAGATGATCTGTCAGCCTGTCTGATTTGTAACTCTGGGTTGCAGGCCTTGCTAATGAAAAGGAAGGTATTCAGACAGAATGGTTTAGGTTTCCAAGATGGCTGTGATTCATTGATCTTCAGTATTTATTCCCCCATTTATAATCTAATGATTAGTATTTAGGACAGCTTTTTGCAAGCAAAGAAGCTTTTTGTTTTTTATACAGGTAATCCTTGACTTACAGCAGTTCATATAGTGACCATTCAAAGTTACAATGGCACAGAAAAAAGTGACTTATGACTGTTTTTCACTCTTATGACCGTTGCAGCATCCCCATGGCCATGGAAGGCCGGGCAAGGCAAAGTATCCCTTGATGTGAGTGACATTGAGTTGGCCATGCCTACCCAGTCACATGACCACCCAACCGTGCCTACCCAGCCAGTCATTAGGGCAGAGAAACAGTTGTTAAATTATTTGAATCCCACCACTAGATATGGCAATCTATGTTTGAATTCACACCCAACACAATTGATGGCAATGATAAAGAGAAAGCAAAAGCCTGGAAGTCTTTTGGCTGTATTTGTTCTCAATGTTCCTTAATAGAAACAGAAACAAACTGTACATCTACTTGCTTTTTTTGTCCTAAACCATTGGTCAAGTGAGTTCATTAAAAGCCATCACTTTTACTAGGCAAGGATACAACCCTGTAGGATTTTATAGCCCTGCTCTTTGAATCAATATAGTTTGCTTTATTAAGAGACTATAAAACATAAACTTTGAAAACTAGTCCCTATCCATGACATGAATACATGAATTTGTATTCCTTATCTTCTAAGTTAAAATGATTTATGGTTTACCATAAAATGAAAATCTATTTCGTACAGGATTCTCTAATTTAATTTACTCCACTGGTTGTACATAACCTTATTGTTAAAGCAAATATAAATCTATCAAACTAGTTTTTTTTTTCCTTTTTGATTTCCATTTTAAAAATGTCACCCTGGACTTCTTGCCCACTTGTATTTGAACCATTGTTCCCAATTTGAAAATAATATGAATCACAATTAACATAATAGAAATGACTTTTTGCAAAATGCTTATTAGTATGATTTTAGATTGATGACAAAGTTGTTAATAGAACTTAGTTCTCCTGAAAGTAACCCAGAGTTTGTATTTATGTTATCTGTCTGCTCTACAAATTGTTACTATTACTTACAGAATACATTTTTAAATAAGATATTAAAACTCAGTTTGCAAACTATTTTGGTATAATGATTAAGACACCTGGATAGAAACTGGGAGACTGTGAGTTGTAGTCTTGCCTTTAGCCTGAAGTCAGCTGGGTGATTTTGGGCCAGTCACTTTTTCTCTCAAGCCTATGGAAAACCACTTTTGGAAAGCCACCTTTAAAATCCTTCCTGGAAAAGTGCAGGGACTTCTTTAGGTATTTGCCAGAAGTTAACACTGACTCAAAAAATTGTCACAGATCCACAAAAGGTAGTTAATTAAACAAATCTATAAATATGGTGAGTATTCTGGATATAAAATCAATATTCAGAAAACAAGTATAATTACAAGATTTTTAATACAAGAAAACCCTGTTTGTCAGCCCTTTCAGGAAAGTATCTTAATTTGTACCTAATTAGGAAATAATCAAGAAGTACAGTGTATCAAAATAACTGTGTCAAATCACGTTAGAGACCTTAAGAAGAATTTCAAGTTATCTGGTTTTGGATCAATTGCATTTATTAAAACAAATGTGTTATCCAAGATAAATTATTTATTTCAAATAGCACTAATCAGAATTTCAAAGACAGCCTTACAAGAATGGGAAAAAGCTGTCAGTAAAATGTGAATAAAACAAAAAAATCTACAGGGTTTCAAAGATAGAAATGACCCCACCCTTAATTTTTATAAAATTTTAAACTATTTTATAAAACAAACTGCCTGTCATGGATAAATAGATTAAATCACTGAACAGAGGACTGACAATTCTGGAAGGAGTGGCTTAGGCAATGGACTTCAAAGATTTTTATGATGCAGAGATACAAAGGAGGATAAAAACTTAAAATGACACATTATAAAAGTTTGATAAAAGTATAGAATACTACAAAGGGAATAATAAATCAAACAATTTCATCTCTAACTTCTCTCTCAATTGCTTTTCATATTGGAGATCATTACAGCAAGAAAAACGTAATAACATATGCAGATATGGTTTACTCAGATTCTGTGAATGCACTAGAATAGATTTCAGCAGTGGAGGCTGAAATATACCAGGGTTACTATGTTTACAAATAGCCTGAAGACTGTCAAGAAGGAAGAAGGGTCCTTAGGATGAAGGGATCAAGCGAAGAGCTAGCCTGGAGTTAGGAACAATTCCCCTTCCCAATTTCATCCCTAGCTTATCTAATTGTTATCTGATTGGAGACTTATCTAATTGTTCCCAGGAGTGGCTACTAGACTGGAGAGATTTCTGTATTATAGGCAGAACATAATAAAGTAGTAAGCTTGAATTCTGCACATGTGAGTCTTGTTGTTCACAACTAACAAATGCATTGCACACCATGGCAGACACAATCACATACTAGTTGGTTTTTAAGGCTCCTGAATGTCCACAAATATAGCAAATAAGCAAATGCATGAAAAGGGAGGAGTTAGAAAAAAATAATTCTTATAGTTGTCATTATTTTCATCTTTCCTTTTCCTTTTTTTCAGATATTTTAATTTTTATCAAATTTGCTTCATTTATCTTTTTACTTTTATTAACATATAAACATATAGTATAGTGGAAATTATTAAGTAACTAGCTTAATATCAAAACCATTATATAATCAATATTTTGATATTGTAGTGCTGCTTGTAGTGTTGACATCTTAATTTGCAATTAATATTGGCTGAATTTTTTTCCTTTCTGTGTTGTCAATACTTTATCTAAATGCTATCTAAATGTTAATGTTAATAATATCTAATCATATCATATAAACATCACTGTATTGAAGCAATAAAATGTATTATAATAAAAGGAAACTAAAAAAAAAACCTCACTTCAGTTGAGATCTATACTCATTTCCACAATTGAAAACTAAATGAATGAACCCCAATAGCTTGTTTTAGTAGTTAAAATTGGAGAAATTAAATTAGTAAATTCTGAATTAGTTCTGATTTCTGAATTAATTCTGAATTCTATTTGCAATCCATTTCTTTAATCTATACCTCATTGGAGCCCTAAAGCAATTTGTCCAGGGTCTTAAAAGGTTACAATTTGTAAGCGCTCAAAAACTTAGGAAAGCTGTCCGATAAGGTTTAAATATATATTAAAGAAACTTCAAACTTTCAGCAAGAAAATGGCCTGTATTACAAGCTGGATCTGTCTGATCACCTGGCAAAGGTAAATGAGGGTAGGGAATATCTACAAGAGCATCTGCAGGAAGGTCAACAGTGTCAAAATGATGGGTATGATCAAGCAATTGAAGTCCCAGCCCTACTTTACATGTATTACAAACACAATAAAAAGATTATACAACTTTGCCCTTCTGATTGCACCTGCCATACTGACATTGTTTTCTCTCTCTGGATGCCCCTGAATATAGAAAACTGGATGGCACATTGTCTCCTTTACTTGTGCTATTGCATTCTTTGTTTGTTTGATCTCTTTTTTGCTTAAAAAATCTGGCACAAAAATTTGTTCTATTACTATAAGACCCCCTACTCTGAATTTTGATTCCTAGGCGTATCTTACAGTCTGGACAACCTCTTCAGACCTATGTGTCTGTTTTGTGCACCCCAGTAGGTTGAGTGGCAAAATGTGAAGCTTCCTGTTTCTCATTCATGCAGAATGAATGCTAACATCCCTCTCGTTCTGGTTTTCAGCTTTTCACAGTAATGACTAAAGCAACCTTGTGTTGCATGTTGAGAAATACACAATGTACTTGCAGCTGTGCAGACAGAAAGGCCGTTGCTCAAATTAACATTTTTCCATCCTTGATGTTATTTCCTCAGGTTTTGCAGTTGTTCATATGGTTGTTATTTGGACATAGATTTCTGTTATTTACAGCTTTACGGAACTGTCTGGCCTATTATGTTTTTCTTGCTTGATATCTACTGTTTAATAGTAAACTCAGATACCTGAAAATAATCTAGGATCTGTATTACCAAAATCCAGAGTTTTTGTAGTAACTTTTTATACATCTTTGCTTCCACCTCATGGTTATCCAGAATTTTGCAGTACAGACAGAGTAACCCTAATGTACAGGAGAGTTTAAAAAGTTGTTTGCACCCATAGAAATAATGATGTCATATTTATCAAGAGATCAGAGACAGATGGTGCCCACACGGCTCCTTGCACTCACCTGACTTTTGTTTCCAAACCTGTCAATTAAAATATAAACAAGAAGTTGGCATGCTGTAAAGCAAAGCTGCGGTCTGTTTAGAAAAATGTTTCTGACCTTTGCTTTCTTTTAATATTTTCAGCATAGTGCTTTATTTAGAAGTATGTTCGCCTCCTCTGAAAAAAAAAACATTGTAAGCTAAGCTGGGGCAGTAGAGCACAAAGTGAGTTTTTCAAAGTCAGTTTCTGATACATTCTTCAAAATGTTATTGCTTTAGACCTGGAACTACAGGAACTGTTTGTTTGTTTGTTTATTTATTTATTTATTATATTTATATACCACCCTTCTCCCGAAGGACTCAGGGCGGTGCACAGCCAACCATAAAACTTTATTACAATTACAAAAGTTAAAAAGAATTAAATATTTTAGGCTGTCTAAAATTATACCCTCCCCCAATAAGTTATTAAAACCCAAATTTTAAAATCCCGATTTAAAACACAAATACTAAATTAAAAATCCCATTTTAGCCTAGGCCGGCTGCTCGAAGAGCCAGGTTTTTAATGCACGTCTGAAAGCTCTCAGGTCCATGTTATTACGTATTTCTGGAGGCAGACCACTCCAGAGGGCAGGGGCCCCCACAGAGAAGGCCCTACTCCTAGGAGCCGCCAGGTGACACATAGAAGCTGACGGCACCCAAAGAAGACCCTCCCTGTGGGAACGCACAGGTCGGTGGGAAACTACCGGCAGAACACGGTCCTGCAGATAACCTGGTCTAATGCCATGGATCGCTTTAAAGGTCAAAACCAGAACCTTAAAGCAAACTCGGAAAACCACCGGCAACCAATGCAGCTGTTCAACTTAATATGAAATGATTGGCCATCATATGCCTGTAGATTGTATCTTTAGGGTACATATAGTTTATGGTATCTATAGTGCACAAGAAAGGTTGTCGTATAGTCTCAAAGTCATTAATTCCAAATCATGGCAGCTTTACTCTACTAGCAGAGATACAAGGAGGATTTCTGGGAAAAATAACCATAAAGGCCATTTAGTCTACATATGATCTACATTTAGTAATGTTTTATCTGATTAATGGTCTCTCTTGAATCAAAGCTCTAAAATATCAATAGCAGGCTGAGGTTTTTGCCAGAAAAATTCCAGTGAACTAGAAGAGATCCAGTGCTCTTATTTATGTATTTTAAAATGTAAATATTTAATCTTAGAGAAGAGTTTTTTTCCATCTATCTAAAGATTGCAAGCATGCTGATCTTACTAAAATGATTTCCATTAATTGCTTAAAAAGTATAATGGCTACATTTATACATACACTTAGGAAATGTATGCACCCATTGTTATTAAGCAAATTACTCTGTGTGGCTCACAATATGGAACAATAGAAACAACATTAGTACAAATGCACACAAGATAATTTATGTAAAGTGGAAAAAAATTAAAAATGAACATCTGGTGCATCATGTTCAGTCACAAATTCACCAATGTCAGTCTCCACTAGCCACTCAATCCTAATGCCTGTAGGAAAAGTCAAGTTTTTATAGCCTTTTGGAAAATTAAAAGGGTTTGGGAAAGGCTGCTCCAGGGCAGGCACCCCAATAGTGAAGACATATCTCCTGGGATTTCAGAGGTCATAATGTTCATTAATAACACTCAGCGATTTGCATTTTTTCAGAGGAATATAGTTTTACTCTTATTCCAATGAATCCTCACTACTGATTATCAATAAAAAAGATAAAGAGAGATCAATTTTTGAAAGATAAATTCTTAGTTTCAGTAAACTGTAGAACTGTAAACCAGTTTGTACCAGAAGGCATAATTCAGCAGAATTCATCATGCAGCTTACTAAAAATCTCAGTTCTACCCTGGAAACAAACTTCACTGGCCTGAATCTTAAGATATCTTTAAAAAAAAAAACTCTAAATTTTACTTTATAACCATCATGTAATATTTTCCAATATTTAATCCTGATTTCCAACTGTGCTTATCAGAACTAGCACTGAAATACTTTGATACTATATTGTTAACAGCAATAAAGGCATAATCAGGTGGAACAGATGGTGATGGTAGTTACTTTCAGAAAAGCAATAATCATAATTTAAAGCAAATTCAGAAACAGGATCAAATAAGGAAAGTTTGTCAACAGACCTGAGACTAAATTATTACATCTAAACATTACAACATGCAATCCCATTTGTATTCCTCATCATGAAGCCTATGGTTTCTATAGGGAGCCAAAAGCCTACATAAGATGAAAGGAAATTTGTATAAGTAGAGATAGTTATTGAGCCAAAATATTTCCCAAGTAAGTGTTAATCTTCAATTTCATTATGCTGTGATGGGCATTTTAATGTAAAATTTAAACAATATTTAATGTTTATTTAATGTCTTGTTTATTTTAAAGTATGTTAAAATAAGGAAACTGAGAAAAATGTGATACTGCATGAGAAATGATGGGGACAATAACTTACCTGACTAGGTAAACTCCAGAAAGAAATAAGAAATAGAAAATGGTACATGTACCAGGTTATTTATTTAGTTATTGAAACTTGCTGGATAATTTAGAAAAAACAATGTCTACCAAAGAAATTGATTTATATTTGAGACTTGAGCAAATAATCATAATACACAGGAAATTCAGTAACAGGGTCAAGCACGTGTTTAATGAGGGTGCCCACAATATTGTCAAAAAGTTCCAAATGTGCTTACTAATCTCCAAATGATGGCCTATCCATATAGTGGATTCCCCACACTTCTTATTGTTATGACTCTTGAGAATATAAAAAATGTGTTACACAGCAAGCATAAGAATGAATGAATTAATTAATTAATTGATTGATTCTTGTTTCTACTCATGGCCTACTTTACATTCTCAGACCCTAGTTGTGTCATAACATGGAAGCATTACATACATTATGTAAATACCATAAACATATTCATGCCAAAGTAGCTTAAAATGAATTTTAAGGAAAATAATAAATACATCTTATATACCGCTTTCTACTTATAGGAAGGAAGGAAAAGAAAGGAAAGGAGAGTGAAGGAGAAAGAAAGAAAGAAAGAAAGAAAGAAAGAAAGAAAGAAAGAAAGAAAGAAAGAAAGAAAGAAAGAAAGAAAGAAAGAAAGAAAGAAAGAAAGGAAGGAAGGAAGGAAGGAAGGAAGGAAGGAAGGAAGGAAGGAAGGAAGGAAGGAAGGAAGGAAGAAAGAAAGAAAGAAAGAAAGAAAGAAAGAAAGAAAGAAAGAAAGAAAGAAAGAAAGAAAGAAAGAAAGAAAGAACCAACCAACCAACCCAGTCACCTACCCTAGGAGATAAGCTATCATTTCTTTTATAGCCTTCCAGGTCTCCTCCATATAGCAGCTGCTCTAGAGTAGGGAACTATCTGGAACAGTAAAACAGGTGATATTGGAGGCTTCAGGGAAAGCTCATATAGAACTGTCACTTTTTGTGAGCCAAAATTTTGAAGCAATCCTCTCTAAAAACAGTTTTATAATGAATGATTCAGTCCACAGTCACTGAAAAAGTGATAACAAATAGCTTTCTGGAATATGAAAAGTTTGTTCATTTTCATTATAAATGGAAATCTTCACACAATTACTAAGCATACTCTTTTGTTTCCAGTTATTGTACAACACATTTGCTTGCAACTATTCCAATGCATTATGTGACTTGAATGAGATCCAAATGTAAGTTTCTCTGGTTTCCTTGACAAGTTTGATTGTTTTTACAGTCATTAAATCCTTTGTAATTATTAACCCAAACCTGACAGCTATATTGAATTAAGTCCAAAGTAACGTTCAGCAATTCAGTCTTTTCCCCCAAGATTTCTCCACATAAGGGTTAATGGGAAATGTCTACTAACATACTGAGCAGGGTCAATAGATTCCACCACTACAACCACCACAACTGTTCCTTGTTTAGGAGAAGCTTGAGAGACAAAGTTTGCTAGTATTAGGAAACTACTGGTTAGATTCATCAATACAGTTTGCAACTAAGGATGTGCAAGCTTAGTGAAGCAATATAGGACTGATTTTTCACTTTTTTCTTTCAATTACATTTCCTTTTTAATTTTGGCTTGAATTCTATAGATAATTTCTGATTAGAGCAGGGGTGTCAAACTCAAGGCCCGGAGGCCAGATCCGGCCCACAGGATGCTTAGACCTGGCCCACAGAGCTGTCCCAGAATTAGCAAAGGACCCGCCCGTGGTGCCTCTGCCAGCAAAAATGGAGCTCATGAGGCTTGCATGGCGCCCTCCTGAGCTCTGTTTTCACTGGCAAAGGGCTGCGGGATGCCATCCCAGCTGAAAATGGAGCTTGCAAAGGCCGCATGTGGCCATCCCAAGTTCCATTTTTTTCTGGCAAGAGGGTTGCAGGAGGCTGTCACGGCTGAAAACGGAACTTGGGAGCCCATTTTTGCTGGCAGTGTGCAGGCCACCACAGGTGCTCCCCAATACAAGTAATATGCTGGCTATGCCCACCCTGGCAATGCCCACTCCAGCCCCTCGAGGTCAAACACAACCTTGATGCAGCCCTCAATGAAATTGAGTTTGACACCCCTGGATTACAGAATTTTTTTTAACTTCACCAAAAAGATAAGCTAGATGGGATGTTAAATGTGAGACAGAACTAGGTGTTAAATCAGGGGTGTCAAGCTCACGGCATCATGGCATCATCACGTGACATATTGAGACTTTTTTTCCCCTTCACTAAACCGACCATGGCATGGCCAGCACATGACACATTTGGCCTGCGGGCCAGGAATTTGACAGTCCTGTGTTAGAGGAAAGAATTAATACCTCTTTGCATCTTTATTTCTTTTGCTCTCCAGCAGCTGCTTTTCATTTTAAAAAATGTCAAGAGAAAATTAAACCAAACCCTCTGTAATATTCAGTTTAGCCTTTAGATTTGCTACATTGAAGCTTCTTAACTGCAAGTTCTTCATGAAGTGAAATACAAATTCATGTTAACCAAGAAATAGGTTGGGAAATATTCTAACATATTTATATGGCAATTACTTAGTTGATATTTTTAAAAGGCAGCAAGACACAATAGATAAAACTGCACATAAAACTTATTGATAAAGGGATTTGTTCTATTTCCAATAATGAAAAATGATTAATCTAGCACTACTGAGGAAAATCTTTTATAGTGAACACATTGTTAAACTGATTAAAGATCACTTTGATTTCAAAGAATTGAATTGAACATCACCTGGTTATGCAGATACATGCTGAATTATTTTCAATTACTTTTTTCTGTTGCTGTGAATGAGTAACAATATTCTTGTTTTATTATTTATTCTTGTTTTATATATAATCTCTAAGTGACTATAACCTTTGTATATTTAACTGTACTTTTGAACATCTACTTTAAGTAGCCTTTACTCTTCCAAGCAGTTTTTTCAGAAGTAGTAATATCAATTCTGGGCTTATATGAATTATAAGAATAAGAAAAAATAGTTTGCAAAGCATTAATAGGTAATTTTCCCCATTCATGAGGAGATACGTAGATATATTAGTATGCATTACAGTTTTAACATTGATGGTTCTGTGATGGTTCTGAGTTGACCCAAAACATTTAGCATAACCAAGTTAATTACTGGGTAATAAATATACAGTTAGTCCTTGACTTGCAACAGTTTACTTAGTGACCATTTGAAATTAAAACAGCACTGAAAAAAGTGACTTATGACCATTCTTCACTTATGACTGTTGTAGCATCCTTATGGTCACATGATTTACATTGAGATGCTTGACAATTGACTCATATTTAGGACAGTTGCAGTGTCCCAGGGTCACATGATCCCCTTTTGCGACCTCTAACAAGCAAAGTCAATGGAGAAACCAGATTCACTTAACAATCGTGTTACTAATTTAACAACTGCTGTGATTCACTTAACAAATATGGCAAGAAAAGTCGTAAAATGGGGCAAAATTCATTTAACAAATTTCTCACTTAGCAACCTAAATTTTGGGCTCAATTGTGGTCGAGGATTACCTGTATTTATGCTGACTCATCTAAAATGTGTTGTTTATTTTTATTTCAAAGCAAGATAGAATCAGGAGAAGAAAAGGGTGAGGTGAGGAAAAGTTTGCAGCTTTCTGAAGTTAAAGGTAACTTCCTTAAATCTTTTGTAAATAAGGCAATTGTGTTAGTTTACAGCAGGAAAAAAAGGGGAAAGTCCTTTTGGTACTTGAAATAACAGCACATTTATTGTTATTTATTATTATCCATTTTCCTGGACTAGAATACAATCAGTTGCATGAAACATTATTCTTAGTATGTAAATGGGAAAAAGATCAGCAATGAAATGACTAGAAATGAAATGCATAACTAAAAAGTCTGATAATTAAAAAGACACTATGATAAAGTATAAACATATGCAAAGCAAGGGCTAAACTGAAAAAGAAGACACAAAAACTATTAAGAGCTAAATTGCATGATAATGATATATAAGTAATACATTTTCCTGTTCACGTTTCCTATTCTGCTTTAAAATAAGAGTATTTGGAACTGAATCAGTGCACTGTGATGGGATGAGGGAAGATCGCTTTCAGCTTTTGAAAAACTACTTTCTTATTTATATGAGCTTTTTAATCTCCACTGGAACAAATGAAGTTTATTTTTTAAAAACAAAATCTAGATATACCTTTTTGTCTTTAAAACTAATCACTGCATATCCTTCATTGAATAAATTATTTTATGAGTGTTCATGATAGGATCATGAACAGTCATAAAATAAGGATATAAGTTAAGGATTGCAATTCATTAGAAATCCTATGATCATGATAGGATCATAGGATTTCTAATGAATTGCAATCCTTAACATCATGCGCTGACTAAATCTATGTATTCATTGTTTTAATTTGTTAACAGGTATTGTCACATTTTAACATCATTTAATATTATCAATAAATGACGGATCTACAGCTGCAGCAACAGGAAATGCGAGAGAACATTGTGTTCTTGCAGCTGCTTCAATGTAATATGTTCTTGCTAAAGTCTCAGTATATTTATAGTTTATAAAAAAATTGAAAGTTGTCCTCTTCATACCAACATTTAAGCCAGGAGAATCTAGATGACTATGCTGGGAAAATCTACCACTTAAAAAGCTATCACAGCCGTAATTTTCTTACACGTAGTAAGGTAAAACAAGTATCTAGTGTACAGCAGGTTGTTGTTGTGTTTTTTAAATAAGGTGATTGATAATATTCTCCATCAATTCAAAATTAAAGTTTGAAAATATTTTGTATTTTTCAGATTTATCTCTCTTGGTTAATAAAAGGTTATATTATTCACGAAAACACAGTAGATGGCACTGTAGATAGCACTCAGACTATCTGTTCCCTGAAGTTCCTCTTATTCCCTGCCATTCTTTCCTGTGGAAAAAAAATACAATCCATTGGCCTGGCCTTTTCCCCTTTCCTTTCTTTATTTGCTTATATAAAACCAATTTTCACCTCTGACTGATCACCATTTTGGAGATACTGTGGTGCCTTCTATTCACCTACTTCATCAACTTTGAAAGTCATGAAAATGGAAATCCTTGAAGACAGCATCTTCTTCCTTTTAAAATCTGCTAACTCTTTCTATATTTTGTGCAAGGGGGGCATTCTACCAGTTCGCACCTATTCACTAGAACTGGTTGTTAACATTCTAAGCAGTTCGGAGAACCAGTTGTTAGAAGAAATTACTAGTCTAATCCTATAAGGAAGGCAGGAAGGAAGCATTCTGGTGTTGCTTACAGAAACTGCCTCTCGGTTAACCCTTATTACATTCTTGGCAGGACTAGACTACCTGTCTGTGGAACTTCTCTGGCGGTTTTTTCCCCCTCCTTTGCTGGTACTTTGTGTGGAGTGACCATTCAAAGTTACAATGGCACTGAAAAAAGTGACTTATGACCATTATTCACACTTACGACTGTTGCAGCATCCCCACAGTAATGAGACGCCAGGCGAGGAGATGCATGCCTCGATGTGAGTGATATTTAGTTGGCCACACCCAACCAATAACATGACCACCAAGCAACATCCATCCAGTCATATGACTACCAAGCCACGCCCACCAACTAAGCCATGCCCACAGAACCGGTTGTTAAAAAATTTGAATCCCACCACTGATCTTTGGTTATACACTATTTCAATTTATCTTCGAGTAGCCATTGAGCAACATACATAGAAGTCCCTTTCATTCTTCATTTCAGTTCTTGATGTCTGTATTATATTTTTCCAGTCTTAAAACCCCTCATTAAAATATGCATTTATTCAGAGGTCAGAATTCCTAGTTTTCCTCCCAAATTAATTGGCTTGATATGATAACTATATTTTTATATATTTCTAAAACCTTCTTAAATCTCAAGTTCTTATATTTATGCCTGCTTTCTTTGTATTGTTTTACTGAGATAAACTGAGACGTTCATATCATTATCATGCCACAAATGTGTTTTTGTACATATGGAGATTATTAGAGACAAAGTGCTTTTTAAATGAGGTCCAGGGGACTGCATATGGGGGAAGGAATGGAGTTCTAATGTTGCCATTTTGATGTTGCTGTCCATTATTGCAGATGTCTTTGCCTATGAATTATCCATTACAATCACTAGGTAAATAAAGCATATAACACTTTGCTAAATAGATGGAGTGCAGAAAATATTTTATGGTATTGTTACAATTTCCTTGTTAATATAGAGGAATATGGAGATAGTCTTGAAAAAGGTTAACAGCAGCTATTATAAAAATGCATCTAAGCCTGTGTGGGAAGCACCCCCCCCCCAAGAATGGAAAATTTTGGGGAATACTTAAAGAGGCAGAATATTATATTTCAACAAAGGAGAATGGAAAAAAATCTTAACAAAGGCAGAAAGCAGCCCCAACAGCCTCCAATAGATGCCTGAAATCTTTAGAGAAGGATATTTTGTGCCCATTAAGAAATCCAGGCCAATCTATTCATAAAAAAAACATCTTCAGCTCCAGTTGATGATATTAAGAAGGACATGACATGATATTTAGGACACAATAGGATTAACCCATCACCAATCAAATAATAAAAGCACTCAAAGCAAGCCTCAAAATTACAAAATATTGTAAAATGTATAAAAATCCTTGCACTCATCAAGCCAATTTGTCAGCTGTCCCAAAACTACATCCTGTTGTTGGTTCTGCTCATCAATAAACAAATTCCTTCTTTCCAATCAGCCTCCATTTTATTTCCAGCACTTTTCTCCTGGCTTGGAACTGGACCAGATTTTTCTTCCAATGAAAAACAAGAAGGACCGAAGAAGAAATTCAAGGCTGATCCTCCTATAAAACTCTGCCTTATGCCTAAGAAAGTTTACCAGGCTGTAAAGATTCTGATATTATTATTTATTTATTACAATTGAGTTTTAGTAATTCTTGAGAAGTTTGATGTATCTCAAAGGATTAACACAGTTTCTTAAGCTACATATTTCTTGCTACACATTATTAGAGACATACCAATAGGAGTCTGATGAACAATATGTGGTGAATCCTCCACATCTATCTGCTTCCATTTAATCTGTACATTAATCAGTTCACAATCTCTATAAAAATTCACAAAATTATAAGGATCCTTATAGATTTGAATAATTAAACTCACATATCATATTTAGTTGCCTATTCTCTCCCATACCCAGCATTATACTAACTGTATTTTCCATCCTTTCCTCAGATGGTAAACTTATTTGTGATAAGTCATTCTGGGTATAGAGTGAAGATAACCAATAAACTGATCATACCCAGTCGTACATTTCCACTTCCAGCTTTCTGAATGACAACTTGCCCACAGTGCTTAGAGAGTTTGAGAGTCTGGATGGGAAAAAACAGTTTGTGATTCAACTCTACCTGAGCTGAACATGTACAGATTCTGGGTCACTCAGAGATAGGAGTTGGAGTGTTTACCTCTTAGAGTATGGATGTGATGGTACTACCTCATTCAGGCTTGTGCACAATTCTGCCTGGATTCACTGTGTCTGCTCAAAGAACAGATGGTGGCTGTGTTGTTGTACACCAATTGTGCCCATGGCAAGGGGCCATGTTCCTGCCCTTAGCAAATTTATTTGCCTATCTGAAAAACCATCTAGAAGCTTCAGATGGTCCAGATGTGTAAGTAATTATGGGTTCAGTTTGTCACATCCATATGACACCACTATTCCACAAGCTGGACTAGCTTCCAATCGGTTTCTACATGCACTTCAAGGTGCTGGTTATGATATTTAAATCTCTCCAAAGCATGAGACCAGTCTTCTGTGGGACTGTCTTCTCCTGAGAATAGCTGCCTGGCCACACATTCCCATAGGATTTGTGGTGATTAGAAAACACCAACCTCCTTGTAAATAAGCCATAGTTCTCATCTATAAGTACCTCCCTTAAACACTGCCACCTTATGGGACCTAGGAAAGGGGCTTCCCCTGTTCTCTTTTCCTCTCCACTCCTATACATGATGGACCACAACTTTGGTTGTCTTTAGAAAAATTGTTAAGATTAAATTTTTTTGAATGTTGTTCCCTTTGGGTTATCAAGATATTCCCATCAGGTCACTATTTTGGAATTTTTTCTAATATTGTATGATTATTTTTCTTTGTTATTGTTTATTTTTGTTATACACTGTCCAGAGTCACATGTTGAATTGGGTAGCTCTATGAATCCATGAAATAATCTCATATAATCATCATATACAGCAGAATTATATTTATTTATTTATTTATTTTGTCAAGCAATTATAACAGGTATTAGTAAACATAGTTATGAATACATGAAATGGATACATATAAGAAAAATAAAAAGAAACAATAGAACATTATATATAATTATATTATATTATTATATTATATTATTATATAATTATATATAATTAGGATATTATATATATTGAAATTGGATAAAGTAAAAAACATTGATTTGTAAGGAGCCGTTTAAGCATGTAAATAGAGAGTAAATAGAATGTTTAAAAGGAGTAAGACTAAAAAAAATGATAAAAGCAACAGATGTGCACAACAGCAGAACTAAGTTAATGGATGGACAGAGATAGGATAAGATGGTCATGGTCAGACAAATATCGTCAACAAAACTAGAAAAGTAATTGGAAGAAGTGTCAACAATATATTGTCTCATTACATTCAGCAAGGTATGGATGTGATGCTGGTTATGATATTTAAATCTCTCCAAAGCATGGGACCAGTCTTGTGTGGGACTGTCTTCTCCCTTGTGTTACTGTGACAGAACAATAACAAGGAGCATTCTCATCAAAAAGAAAGGATTTTTAAAAAGAAGAAGACAGTAAGCTCAAGTTAACTAAGATAAAAAGAGATGCTATGCAAGGTTAGTGAAATATATATTATACCAACTTCCTGGAAATGTACTAAATAGTTCAGCAATCACACCAACAAACATAATTTGGTTTGCTTGACACAGCATAAATACTGTCATATTCCCAAAGGGAGGCATCTTCAAAAATGATTCTAGGATGTAACGAACCTCCAGCCTCATAAACAAGTGTGAGAGATGACTCATTTGTAGCTTATGCACAAACTTAATTTCTATGCCCTATCTCATATTCACTTTAGACTAGTTACCTAAGTGTAATTGTGTGAATATAAAATCATCGATTGATAAGTATTAAAGAATATAAGAAACTTTTTAAACCTATTTTGTGCCATCTGTCCTATTTGTGCTTCTGAATACAATTTATATGTCATGCAACAAAAAAAATGCATAATAGATCTGTGGCTTGATGTCCAAATTTTCACAATAATACATCATGTTCCTCAATTCAGACTTGTGTAAAATAAGGTGAAATTATATGTAACATTTTTGTCAAACTCAGCATAGGGAAGAACTGCTTCTCCTTTCTAGTTTAATCGAAGAGCCAGCCCCACCATTAAGAAAAACTATGGGCCAATATTTGAATCAGAAGTACAGATAGTGCTCGGCTTAAAACAGTTCGTTTAGTGACGTTTCAAAGTTAGAACAGCACTGAAAAACGTGATTTGTGGCCATTTTTCACACTTACAACCTTTGCAGCATCCCCATGATCTGGTGATCAAAATTCAGATGCTTGGCAACTGACTCATACTTATGACATTTGCTTTGTCCCAAGGTCACATGACCAACTTTTGCCACCTTTTGATAGAGAAAATCAATGGGGAAGCAGATTCATCTAACAATCGTGTTACTAACTTATCAACTGTGGTGATTCATTTCAACTACTCTGGCAAGAAAGATCATAAAATGGGGCAAAATTCACTTAACAAATGTCTCATTTAACAACAGAAATGTTGTGCTCAATTATGGTCTTAAGTTGAGGACTACCTCTAACCCTCTAAAGAAAATAGTTCAATGAAATTTTATTTCCAGGAAAAGAGAGAAGTGTCTATGTTCCTAAATGTTTTGCCTAAATAATGCAGTTGGCTTGGGGTACTCGGCAATTTCATTTTGTGAGGTAGGTGCCATTTTATTTTAGCTTTAGCTGGGGACAACATGTATCCAGTTTTGTTTAATCAAGACACCAGTACTAGTAAGCAGAGATAGGAATCTCAAGTATTTGAATACAGGAACACTTAGGAATTCCAGGACTGCTGACTTGATTGGAAAGTTGAAAAAAATGCCTCAGAAAATGTAATGTAACACATTTTTATAATACGGCCAAAGAGGCTGTGGATACAGTTAATAAGAACTGATCTGTGTTCTAATTTAGATTCTAATGCTAATATTAATGCTGATGTTAATCTTTACCCTAACCCTTTTCACCTTCAGGCAATAAAAATGACTGGGTCTTCTTTGGTAGGACTACTACATGCAATAACAAGATTGTTAGATATAGTTGCATGCATTCCAATGTCCAGTCCTTTCTCACTTTTGATTCCTAAAATGTATGTTCCTGGATTTGTTGCTATTATCACTTTACAAACAATAGTCATAATCTTGAATATTTGTTATTTTGCCTTTTTAGGGTTCATTCATGTTACCAGACCCTGCACTGAAATTATACTTGAACAATTAATAATCTTCTTGAAGGAGTTAACTATGTTTACATGCTTTTTAGCATATAAAATGCAATTCTGTTGGCATATAATATCATTCTAATTTTAGCAAATCATATATCTATATCCAAGCTAGAAATTGAAAATGAATTGAACATGAATATAGGCTGCATCTTTCTCTTATCAGCAGTCACTGTTTACATGATAGGTTAAAAAAAGAGGAATATTATGTCCTGTTGACATTTCTACATAATTTAAAAGCTGGAGGAAATGTTTCTTCCCAAATGTTAACAAAGCAAAAGCGATGGGTGAGACAGAGAAATACAAAGAACATCTCTTGAAAATAATTTTAGAGGTTTTAAACGTTAGACACTAATTATGCAGAATAGGCAAGCTCTGGCGGTGGTGATAATTATAAGATGCAAGCAGTTTAAAATGCTGAATCCTGAAGGATGTAGTTTTGTGATACAGCATAATTATACTTCTTCCTTCACATGAAAATGTAGTATTCATTTCCCAGAGCACTCAGCCAAACATAAATATCTGTACAAGATTTAATGTAGCATAGAGAGAAATACGCAGATTTATATCTGTAAGACCTAGGATCAGTTGCAAAATTACTCCCACCTCTTCCATTCTGCAAAGAAAGTTAAAGATATAAGTTAAGAACATATAGGTTTAAATAACTTAATCATAGCATTGTGCAAAATATTATGCAATTTCATAAGAACTTCAGCTAAATGTCTCAGGAGCAAGCAAGCTAAGCAAGAAAACCATAGGCCCTACAGCAAGGTACTGTAGTCGAGGGGTGGAATTCAAATTTCTTAACAACCAGGTCTGTGGGTGTGGCCTAATTTGTGGTGTGGCTTGGTGGTCATGTGACTGGATGGGCATGGCTTGTATGTAAATATTATAAATATTTGTGTAAATATTGTTTTTTTATCAAAAAAGAGCAACTTTTACCCAAAAGCAGGCAAAGCAGGCAGGCAGGTTGAGTTGCTCACAGAATCACAGATTCACTTAGAGATCTATCTATCTGCAATTGGCTACCTGAGTCTTTCACATAAAATTTGCTTGCAAGCAACCTCATAAAATTTTCTAGCAAGCAAACTCACAAAATTAACTCACAACACACCATGTATGTAAATATTGATTTTTTTATTTTTTTAAAAAGAGTAACTTTTACACCAAATCAAGCAAAGCAGGCAGACAGATTGAGTTGCTCACAGAATCACAGTTTAACTTAGAGATCTATCTATCTGCAATCAGCTACTTGGGTGTGCACTGAAAAGCTTCAGTCCTAAGGAAGGTTCAGCTCTGCTTTTAGATTAGCTAAGAAAGCAAGAAATCCAAGGAAATCTCCCAGCAGAGCAGAGCAGCTGATGTTCGGGGGGAGGGGGGAGGAAAAATAGCAACTTACCAAAACAGGCAAGTTGGATGGCTTGCATGCCAGATAAGGAGTGAGTGGGCAGGGAGGGGAGGGGCCAGCCAGTGGAGCAATTTGCCGGTTCTCCGAACTGGGGACAATCGTGTGTGCAGCATTTGCAAGAAACTATCAGCTGTGCTGCCTGGACAGCTGTCAAGCGCTGCGCTCAGGTGCACAGCATTTGAAAATCCTCTTGTTTCCTGCTTTTTCAACCTCAGCTGTGCCGCGCAAAGCAGCTGAGAAGGGAAAAGCAGGGAATAAAGGACAGCCTAGACCTGGGCAGGTGGGTGGACCAAATACTGAACCAGTTCAGTGTCAGCTGCTCTTCACAGCTACACGTTCTATAGAACAGGGCCGAACCGGTAGCATCCCACCCCTGCTGTAGTCTGAATTTAGAATTGCATGTTAGGGCTATTTGGGAGTTCAGTTTTTAAAAACCTGCCTTCTTTTAATTTTTATTTTTTCTAATTGGATGGGAGGTTCAAAGGCTGGTCTATAAGAGAAGAGAAGAGAAGAGAAGAGAAGAGAAGAGAAGAGAAGAGAAGAGAAGAGAAGAGAAGAGAAGAGAAGAGAAGAGAAGAGAAGAGAAGAGAAGAGAATTCTTTATAGGTCAAGTGATTGGATAAACAAGGAATTTGCCTTGGTGCAAATGCTCTCAGTGTACATAAAAAGAAAAAAATACATTCATCAAGAATCATAAGATACAACACTTAGTGATGGTCATAGGTTACTAAAAAAGCAGTCAAATCATACTAGGAAACAAAACAATAGAAATCATAGAAATACAAGCAACAAGGTTATAGTCATAAGAGGGAGGAGATAGGTAATAGGAAATATGATAGGAATAATAGTAATAGTTTAACAGTGTTGTGGAAATTAATTGTTTAGCAGAGTGATGGTATTTGGGAAAAACTGTCCTTGTGTCTAGAGCCCTATAGCATTGTTTTGAGGTAGAAGTTGAAACAATTTATGTCCAGGATGTAAGGGGTCTGTAGATAAGTTTTTATACTTAATATACCCAGATATATATGCTTGAATACATATAATTTATGTATTTTCAAACTTCTCCAATGGATTAAAATAAGAATATCAGATGTTAATTAAACTTGAATAATTAAGAACTAAAGCTTTCTAGAAAAGCCACCTACCTTGCTAATAAGGTATTAAACCAGGGGTCCCAAAACCTGGCAACTTTAAGACTTGTGAGCTTCAACGCAGAATTCTCCAGCTGGGAAAATTCTGGAGAATTGTGAGAGTTGCAGTCCACAAGTCTTAAAGTTGCCAAGTTGACAAGTTTGGCCTCTGTATTAAATGATATTTTCGACTTAGAAAGTCTCTTTAGCAACAAAATTAAAATGTATCTTCAAGATTTTCATTGTGCCCATCTACAGCAAGGCATGGCAAGAGCCACCCTAACCATTAAGAGCTCTGCAAAGAATGTGAGACTGTGTCAGTTAAATTTTATTCTTTTAAAGATATTTATTGTTAGGATTTAATGCTAGAAGCCACCCAGAGTCACTCATTACAAGATGGGTGGTAAATAAAATATTATAATCAAATCAAAATTTGATAGGATTATAGGTGGCAAATGCTATAGGATTTAGATGTTTTAAAGTGTTTCTTGGATTTTTAACAATTGTGATACTATTTACTATAAAACATTTATTATGTTTTTCCCATCTGAGAATGGCAGGGAATTCTTGACAAACATGATAAAGATATGCTCATTGGAGTATAATAAAGGGAATTGAGGCATATATCTCTAGGGATGCAGGATGCTTATTCCTGATCTAATTGTATCATTGTTTTCACACTTTTAACTATCATAATAAAATATCATTTTATTTTCCTAAAGAGTACATTAAAATACAGTATGTCTTACTTCATTCTGTGACAGTTTCCCTACAAAACTATGAACTTATTATAAGTGCACATACTGCATACAAGAAGAATATTATAAGGTATCAACCCCATGACTGTGTCCTTCCTCAGTAAGCAGTGGCCAAAACAAAGTCTGAAATAAGACCTTGTTACAAAGAAAGATCATTTCAGATTCCTAGCTAGTTCGTATTTATCTGGAGGTATGCCCCACTGAATAAACATAGATAGACTATCCATTAATCATTTGTAGAATTATGTACAACAGCCCATGATGGTGAAAACAGGAAAAGGAATTGAAAAATCAAATGAACTAGATTTTCCAAAACTAGTTCTACCGGAAGTGTTGACACTACAACTTTTAGAATGCCAAGATAGTGTGATCAGTGCAACATAATTGGACAGCAATTTGGCAATTAAGAGAAGAAAACATTTAGCTTGATCACTATGGCTTAGATACTGTTATGTGGAAAAGGCTGGGCAGAAGCAGAACACAAACAGCTTGGGTGCTGCCATTTTTTAAAAAAGTTTAGAGTTAAGAACAAGCAGAACTTTTATTAACTTCTGTTTGTGATTCAGAAAGAGCATATGGTATAATTAGTCTACTCTAAATTTCTGAAAGAAATTATTTTCTAAATACCAGTGGTTAGACACTAACATTTTCAATTAACTGTCTTTAAGGATTCTAAAATGATTATTAGAGTGAGTGATCTGATAAACTCATATGCATGAGTTCAAGATGTTCCCATTCTTTAAGTTCTTCTTGGAAACTATCACATCAATATTTTCAAGATGAATTGGAATATAATTTTCTTTTGCCTTATTATTTATAATTTTGGTCCCAAAAACCATATTGAAATTCTGAGTGCTGACAAATGTGTAATGCAAAATATAAACATATAAGATAAAGATTATACTTCAATGCTGAAATTAGCACAATTTAAAAATAGAGGCCTAGAAAAAGATATGTGTTTTATAGGTCTTTGAAAGAAAGTAAGGCTGAACACAATTCCTGAAGGTGTAGATTTCATTATTTATAACCATGTAGATAAACCTCCTCTCACCTGCTTGATAAATTAGATTTTGAAAGTAGAAGCTTTATCAGATGGACCTCACTTACAAATCTTAAAACAGACGAATGAAGTGGTTAAGGTGCTATGGTTGAAAACTTTAGGTTCTAAGCCTCCTTTAAGCTTAAAAGTTAGCTGGGTGATTTTGATCAATCATTTTCTCTCAGTTCAATCTAGATCACAGAATTGTTGCTCATGGGAAAATAGAAGGCAGGTATCAACTGATAAAGCATTCCTGTCCTGCTTTGTACAATTGATCTGAATTATAAAATAAAATATCAAAAGCGATTGATGAAACTACAAAACCATAAAGATTACTGAAATAATTTATCAAAGTTCTCAAACTGCAATCTTTGTCCCAAATAAATTTCACATCACCACAAACATTATACAATTATCGACCATTTTTATCTGATCTCAAAGAATGCTAATTTTGGTTCTATATACTGTACACACAAATGTCATGCATGTAGGTACGGTTGGGTGAAAGATAACTTTGTAAATACGATTCATTTGTCATAAGTGGGAATGGCACAAAGTTCACATTTAACCATAATAATATTTTATTGGATTTATTGATACTACATTTTGATATTTCTTTTTTATTGCTCACTCATAACATCAAGTAAAATAAAACTATATTGAAAAAATAGGTGAAGAAAAAATTTTAAGAGAAATAAGAAAAACATTAACTGAAGACTCAAATAGGTTGGTTTTGGTGTGATTGCTTTATTTTGGCTAGGAATCCAGATTCCCAACTGAACAAAGTACATGCAAACAGGGTGTTCCTGGCAATCTGCCATTTTTATCTAAATACATCTATTTTCAGAACTGGAAAAGCCATTGTTCTGATGCTATAATCAGCAGTTCAGCTTAAACAATGCATCTCACAAGTAGGATAGAAAACAGAGTCAAATACTAATTACTGTCATTTTCAATTTCACAGTGAGTTGGTAACATTTTCTTTTCTGATTTTACTGGAAACTGACATTTAGGGGGAAAAAATAGAAATGTTAATTTTTTAACATCATGAACTTTTCTTTTACCCATTTTTCATTTTGAATTTGGCATTATGTATACAGTATCTATTTCTGAAGTGTTTATATGTGGTGAAGAACCCCTAAAGAGCAATCTGCTGAATTCTACCTCCATTGTTCAGTGAAGCTGCTGACTCATGATAGAGAAGCCAAAGAATTCTAGGACATCCCTATGTAGCAAAGTTATGCCACGCACTTGAGAGTAATGGGGGAGAAAGTGAGTTTTACAGTAAAAGTCTGGTTTTGTTGCTATCTATGTCTTTTATGCAACTAACATTATATGGAACATTTGTAGGATTGTGATGCCAGCTTGGCTCCATGTATCCATAGGCTGCCAGCATTTTTAGAATTATATCCTGGAGGCATAGAAAGCAGGTGAGAGGTGAGTGATGGGTAGCTCACCAATCATATCTTCCAAACAACCATCTGGTGAATAGGCAATTTTCCTTTATGGCAACAATTCCTTGCAATTCCAAATAAATCCACCTGTCCACAAATGTTAACTATTCACCTCTAGATACTAAGTGGTCAGCATTGAATTTAAAAATAGGAAAGGAAGGAAGATGTGGCAGTAAGGAAGAGAAATAAGTGTGACAGTAAGGAAGAGTAATAAGTGTGTGGCCTGCTTTAGTGTGTTCCACAATTAATTATGTAAACAAATTCAGATGTCAATGAATTCAATTCAATCACAAATTGAGAAAAATATAACTTTCTTCAGGACCCAAATCTTTTATTTTTTACAGGCCATAAAACTATAATGTTTGTAGCTTAACTATATAAAAATATTTTTGTTGGCTGTACCATTAAAATGATGAATGTGTAAAATAAATAAATCCAATGCACGTGCTTTTCTAAGAGTTTAATGAAATGTTAATGTAATATTTATAAATACATGGGATTATATATGACATACCTCAGATAATAGTTTCCAAATGCTACACACTGTCACATAAGCTTTGATGAAGCATCGTAATAATGAGACTGCCAGACTATTAGATTATAAAGACCCCTTTATGCCTTATGTCCTTTCTTTTCTTTCCTTACCTATCAATGCAAACAGATGCATTTTACAAATTTACAAATACAATGCATTTGGAACCCACTGGCACATGGATATTATCAAATTAAAAGAAAATACAGCTTATCTTAATAAATTAAATGTACATAATATAATCTCTCCAAAATAGTCTGAGTATTTCATTTATCAGATATTCATCTCAAGAAATATCTACCTGAGCAAAGTCTATGTTGGCCTTGGTCACATCATGCTATCAAAAAACCAGTAAACAAAAACCTCATTGTTTGGGTTATTTGTTTAATTCCCCTGTTTAAACTTCAACTCAAATGCAAATCCACAAGCAGGCAGAACAGAAGAAAATGGTGGAACAGATAATCTTTAATGGTCAAGAGCTATTATCAAAATGTTGATAAGAAGAGAGTCACTGCAAGCAGACAATGACTACAAAGCATAAAGGGACATCTTATATGTCAGTTGTGCCAATTCTCCCATTTTTTCTTATTTTATTTTATTTTTAATTTGGGGTTTTTTTTGCCTTTACATTATGTCTCTTTAATTTTTTTTTGCCTTTACATTATGTCTCTTTAATTATTTTGGGGTGTGTCCTACCCAAAGACAGTGTGAAACTGTTGTCAATTTTTAACAGAGACAGGAGGGCTCCTTCATTGCAAAAAGATGGCTTAGGGCCAGATCATGTCCTAAGCCTGCAAATATTCTTTTTGTTGAGTGAATCATGTTCAGTATTATCTGTATTTTTATCTCTTTTAGCTCTAAAATACAATCCAACTGATCTCATAGGTAGACCCGTTTCTTCCTTTGCACCTAAAGGCTGCTACTTAATTCTCCATTTCTGTCCACACATATAAATGTGCCTGCCCTCTGAGACTAAGAAAAAATAGACAGCAAAAGATCATTGTCCTTTCACTGAAAAGGTAAAATTTAATGGTGAGATTTATTATTAAAAAAGGATGCTTCAGGCCATCCTTTTTTAGAGTAGAATACAGAACGGACTCCATGTTAAGGCTATTGTTAAGACCAAACCCAACAAATATAAAAGGATATCTGTTCCTTGCAGGAAGCCAAATGTTTGGTGCAAATGCTTACAAGAGAAAAGTTTTGGGGAGAACTAGGATCCTGACAGTACAAGATGTTGTTTCATGTAGAAGCGTGAAAGCTTATAGCTCCATATACTGTGTTTAAGCTTTCTAGTTGCTTAATTTGCATTTATCTGTAGGAGCCCAGTGACATTTTACTGACGACAATGGAGAGGTAAGGTTTTCTGATGCATCAAGGCAGTACCAATATGAGTCACCAATTTTTCCTTTCAGCTCCCTGGGTTTTTACAACATAGTAACCTTTTGGGTTTATGATTCCCATTTTCCTTAGTGATAAAGTCTTCTTAAATTCACTTTGGAAAGCTGTCCCTTTTAACAAGGCCAAAAAAATCTCCATTTCAAAATTGAATAAAGCAATGGTATTAAAAAAAACACACAAGGAAATAGATTATCTTCCCACTTCTTCCCCATATGAAAAAAGTAAGTTGTAACATGGTATAAGTTTGTATTTCAGGTTCTCCTGAATATCCTCTGTCACAAACTAAAATAAATTAAAATTATTTTCCTAATATATTTTCTCACATGTTTCTCTGTGTCTTTGTTTGAGTAGTATATTACCCTTAATTAAGATATTAATTATAAATAAAATAATGGGTTAAATTTTAAATACATATTTATTTTGCAAATTTTAATAAGAAAAGATGGACTAAATAATCAAAATATAATTTAAATTACTGAAAGATATATTAACACTGTAGTTATGCTGATGAAAGTGAAAGACCAGAGTTCAGATCCTTGTTTAATACTTGATTTTAAAAAAATGCAATACAATGTAAAAGAGAAATACAATCAGATTTTATCTTCCTATCTTCAAAAAACAATATGAATGACTAATGTAACCATCGGGGTAGTGTGGCTCATGAGGTTAGGACATTGGGCTGATAATTGGCAGGTTCCCATTTGAGACCTGGTTGCTGCTAAGGGATGGAGTGAGCTCCCATCACATGCTCCAGCTCCTGCCCACCCTGAAGTTCAAAAGTGGGTGGCCATGACTGAATAGATGGGTACCACTCATTGAGTAATTTAATAGGCTCTTGAAAGGAGCCCCCAGCTGAGTCCCCACCTGGGCAATGGTGATGTTATCAACCCCTTCAATCTGGAAATACTTTTTACTCAGTGTTTTCATGCCGTCTGTTTGGTTTTTTTTGGGGGAAGGGGAATATTTCTTTTTTTATGGACATAAAGAAATCTTTTCATTTCAGATTTGGGGCCATTGCAGAAGGTATCCAATCCTTTCAAAAAAAATTAAGGCTGCAACTCTATAGGAAATAGCCAGCCATGCTCAGTCCATTCATTCTGCACACAGCTTTCATCTGTGTAAGACATCAGAACTTGGAAATCAAGGGTCACCAGTTATAGTAGTCAGTAAAAAAAAAATAACTATTTTCCCACAATTCAATATTTTGATTTAGTCCATATCTAATTAATATTTTAATGTAAACATGATATTGAGACTGTTACTAATATAGGAATTAAATGTAATGCCTGACAATTTTATAAATATGAAAGAAAAAAACACAAAAAGGGAAAAGTATGCTGTACTAGTCTATTAGCAATTTTTTCCATTTCTGGAAATGTCAACACAATACCACCCCCAGCCCCAAAGAATCCATTTTCCTCCCATTCTCAGATCTTGGCTCATGGACTAGTTAAGAAAAGATTTCTGACATCGCTAGAATATGAGATTGAAAGTAGATGTATATTAAAATAGAACATATTTGGCAATAAAATAAAATAACATTTTTATGTATGAAAACAAGCACAAAATCCAGTAAACGTTTCCAGTCCGAATTATGCTGGGATGGCTGCCAGGGGTTACTTTAGTAGA
Source organism: Bungarus multicinctus (assembly GCA_023653725.1). Lineage (NCBI taxonomy): Eukaryota > Metazoa > Chordata > Lepidosauria > Squamata > Elapidae > Bungarus > Bungarus multicinctus. The sequence goes on from CM042848.1 coordinate 45,666,503, forward strand.
TGAAGAAACACTAGACTGGAAAAATGTATAGCTGGAAGCAATAAAAATTTCTCTCTCTCTCTCTCCCTCCCACCCTCCCTCCCTCCCTCTCTCTCTCTCTCCCTCTCTCTCTCTCTCTCTCACACACACACACACACACACAGCAGAGGTTGTATTCAGCAGGCTTTGACCAGTTCTGGAGAATCGGTAGCAGCAATTTTGAGTAGTTCGTAGAACCGGCAAATACCACCTCTGACTGGAGATTTTACAGTATCCTTCCTCTGCCATGCCCACCAAGCCACGCCCACAGAACCAGTAGTAAAAAAAATTTGAATCCTACCATTGACACACACCATATTTTAAAGCCCAAAATAAAAAAATGTTGTATATTACTTACCATTATAACTATTAAAACTAATGTTTATGAACATAAAATCTCACTAAGAAAATATGGATCAGAATAAAGAAACAAGATAATTTGTACCATATAATGGAAAGATACTATGTAAATCTGCCAATAATCCAGAACGAGGCTAAAACTGCAAAATGCCGTAAGGCAATCAAGCAATAATATTCAACATCTATCGGCATTTTAGATTCTGATACCATTGCTTTTGCTCTGCGATTAAATGATTCAACAGAGGAATCTCAAACTCTTCCTAATAATAACATCCAGGATTATAAAGTGTGAGAGTTTTCTGATGTCTTGAACTGAAAGTTAAAGCTCAGTGGAATGAACTTTGCAATGGAATAAACACTAGCAAAAGAAAAAAAAAACCCACATCTTCATTCTATCAAATTTTTAGAAACACCAATTTCTGAGAGAAAGAAATGCACTGGTGAATAGAAAACATAGTTGCATTTCTCAAAAAATGCTTTCATTTAAAAAGTTCATTTTAAAAGCCTGTACCAAGACAGGAAGAAAGGAAGAAAAGAAGAAAGGGTGGATTGCACCTGCATAAAAAAGGACTTGGAGAATGTATACTTACAACTATGGATATTAAAAGCAAAGGCATATAAAACCTTCATATCTTACAAATGGTGGAATTTTGCATTACAAAAATGAAGACATCGGGATTAATGCATATCAGAAACTGCAAAATGTTGTGTATTGCTTTTGAAAATGGCAGACTGTTAAGAGAATGGGATGAAACAAACTTGAGGCTGGAAAAACCGACTGCTGAGTGATATCAAATTCTATAGATTTGCCCAGATCTATTTCAAGGTCAATTACCAGCCATGTGCTTGCTTCACACTTCTCCAACAATAGACTCCAGGAGGGATTATTTTTGGCAGAAGTTAACTGGTTTATAATATGTAGCAGCGCAATTATTATGACCAGAAAATAATTTAAAAGATTAAACATAATTCCTGCTGTGGTTTTGAGTCCATAATTATAGACAGACTTAAAACTTATACTTGCACTATAGAGAACTCCACTTCTAACAATATATATATTGTAGAATTTCACAGACAGAAGCAAGAGAGATCTCAGGTCACAAGATGAGGTGGTGATTCTATGCCTAGAGAACAGCATCCACTTGAGTTTTAAAGTGAGGCCTCATAAAATGTAATACTCCTCCTAGACTATAACCAGACTATATGTTAGATTAGATTAGAGTCTTTAATATTAAAAACAAAATAAAACAATAACTTCAGAGCAAACAGAAAAGAAAACCCAAATCTGATACGTGAAGTGGAGGTATGGATCATTTCATCCTGCGTCATTATGATGGTCTAAAACTTAACCGCAAGGAAATGAGGAACAGCATATGGTTATTCCATTTCCCCAGAGGGAGCTAATATTAGATTTGGGCAGGAGAATGATAGAATGGACTGGTAGCACAATAAAATTTCAAATTCCAGGGGCTTATTAAAAAAAATACAGCCAACTTGGTTACTTGTCCTTATAAGTTCCATTATAAAATGCCAGATTTATAGGCTGACTCTGATGCAGTTTCTTTTACATATATGTGAACTCAGATGTTACTGAAAACAAATTCTTTGTGTCCAATCACACTTGGCCAATAAATAATTCTATCCAGAATACAGCTGCTTAAAACTCCTACTCTTCCATGGGGCTAAAAAAGTCTGTGCACCCACAAATGTATATATATTCTCTAACCCAGGGGCCAGTAATCTTAAACACTCAAAGAGCCATTTGGACCCATTTCCCACAGAAAAGAAAACATTGGGAGCCATAAAACCTGGGTGGGCATGGCCAACTCAGCATCACTCCCACCCAGTCACATGACCCTCCCCAGCCATGCCTTCCCGGGTTTTGTGGCTCCCGGTGTTTTCTGAGGGAAATAGGTCTCTCTCCCTCCCTCTCTCTTCCTCCCCCTCTCTCCCTCTCCTCCCTCATTTCTACTTTTCTCTTTTTTCTTCTACCTCTCTCTCTTCTTCTTTCTTTTTCTTTTATTTCTTTCTCTCCCTTCTTTTTCTCATCGGTTTTCCTCTCTTTCCTCTCTTTCTTATTCTCTCTTCTTCCAACTCTCTCTCTCTCTCCTCTTTCTCTCATTTGTTTCTCTCTCTTTTTCCTCTCTCTCATTCTCTCCCCCCATCATTTTCTCATTTCTTTCTCTCTTTTACTCCTCTTTTCTTTCTCTCATTTCTCTCTCTCTCCCCCTCTCTATCTCTCTCTTTCTCTTTCTCTTCCTCTCATTTCTGTTTTTCTCTTTCTTCCTCTCCCTCCCTCTTTCTTTTTTTCTCTCCCCTTCTCTCTTGCATTTGTTTCCCTCTCTTTTCCCTCTCTCTCATTCCCTCCCTCCATCATTTTTTCATTTCTCTCTTTTTTCTCCCCTTTTCTCTCCCTTATCTCTCATCCCTCATCTCTCCCTCATCGCCAAGGTGCACAGCGTGTGCGAATTGACCAGCTAATGGGCGATTTTTGGTGATTGTACTCCGGCTTTCTTTGAGCCTGAGGTTGGTCTGGGCCAGCTCCCTTTTCTCGCTGCCCTGAGCTTCTTTACTTCGAAGAGGCTGGCCCCACCGAACCTCACCTACCCAGCCCGGGGATCAGGCTGCACTTTGGCTGAGCAACCACTCACTTGAGGATGGAATCTCTTCTCATGCGCACCTTCCCAGCCCTGCAGCAGCCTGATCCCCAGGGCCAGCCCCCTTTTCCTGCTGCCCTGAGCTTCTTTATTCTGAGGAGGCTCCACTGAACATCTCACACCCATCCCAGGGATCAGCCTGTGCTTTGGGCAAGCCCATCTGCTCTCTTGAGGAGGGTATCTCCACTTGTGCATGCCCTCTTGGCCCTGCAACAACTGGCCAGGAGGTCATGTGAGAAGGAGGAGGAGGAGGGTCAACTTCAGGGAAGCTACCACTGTGGCTCATGCTTGCTCCTCAGCTATGGGCCTGTCCTTCTTTCTGTCATACTCTCCTCCCAGATCCCATTCCCACCCCACCAGCCTTCGTGTTAGCAAGGTTGGGCCAGTGTCTTGGAGCAGAGAGCAGGTTGCATGACCGGGTCAGCAGAGAGCCACAGGAAAGGGGTCAAAGAGCCACATGCAGCTCTGGAGCCGTGGTTGCTGACACCCACCCTAATCACAGAGCATAGGTTCTTAGAAAGACAAGAATATAGCAGCAGCTACTGTAAGCAGGTGGGTATCAGTCTATTTCTTTTTTATATTCATATTTGACTAAACTATAAATAGGATTAAATATTTTCCAATTGGGTTTTTTTCTGGTCTCTTCTTGTCAGTCTGGACTACTGAAGTCCCTGCAGTTTTCTTGACAAGTTTTCAAAAGTGTTTGCTTTCCAGGACTATACAGAGTATCTGACCCATGGTCATCCAGTTGGCTTTGTGCAGAACTAATATTCACCCAAAACTAGAGGCAAAACTAGAGCTCACATTCACCCAGTTTCCAAATAGGTATTTTAATCACGATCCTAAACTAGGTCTCTTTTTCCAATCTAGGTCACAACTATTCTTAAGAATTTTATTTTAAGAATGGATTATCTAGTTCACTTTAGATATTCATAAGATTTCTATACAACTTCAATCTAATAGCCTTTAAGCTTATCATAAAGGGTCACAATAACTAAACCAATAAAGATCCTGAAAATATTTGTTGGCGGTGAACCAGAGGTGGTATTCAGCAGGTTCTGACCAGTTCTGGAGAACCAGTAGTAGAAATTTTGAGTAGTTCAGAGAATCTCCCACCACTGCAGTGAACAATATAATTTTTAATATTTTGAAATACAAACAACTTGGAAATACGGCAGACAAGATTTGGGACCCTACATCAAAATTAGACAGATTTGCCAGGGTATGAAAAAAATTGGCAAAAAAACTTTGACTTATTTAACAACAATACTATAAAACAAATAGAAGATTAGTGTTTTTATCCAATCAAACACAGCATTCCACATGTTCAAATTGTCCTGTTGCTTATTATGTTATTAGATATTCACTGTTGAAGTGAAGTGGTAAAAAAAGGAATAAAACCAGCATCAGATTAAATATTTGAGAAATTAAAAAAAGAACTCGGGATGACAACCCAGCCAAAGAGAAGACAATTTTTGTTAATACAACTAAGATGGCTGAAAAGATGTGTTAGCAAATATTGAATCTGACTTGAAACACTTGAATTACTGAAACACAGAAATTATTCTAGAAAGTTAGATAGAGTCAAAGTTCAGAACTTTTTAATATGATTTTATCTATAAATCATATGACTTGATTGTTGCTTTATTCAGAAAGGTTATACTCATAATACAAAATTATCAATTACCTAGCATTTTTTAGAATTCAATTTGACTAAAGATATGGTAGTGTGATACTACTACATTTTAGTCAGTACTATGTGTTAGGTAATCATGTTTTAAAGCCTTTTATTTGTGCACAAATGTAGGTGGTCTCTGTGGACCTTTTGGCAAGTGTATGCCATAAAAATGCATAATAGTTAACATGCTGCCCAAAAAATTATAAAAATACATGAGATCAGAAGAAAATTAAATGTGAAAAGATTCAGTCCTGAATCTTGAAGCAAAAGTAATTTTGGCACTAGGTAATTTTCATGCAGTGGCTTTCCAATGACATTAAAAATGTTTTCAGATTATGCTTTTGCTTCTTTTAAATTCTTTTCAGGCTAATATAATGTTGGAAAGAAATTATGAAAAGAGAATATTAGGGGTCTGTCCACCTGCCTACCATTGCATAATAACTTTCCAAAATCCTGAACACTATAAAAAATTGGTATAGGGAAGAGAAGCTAACAAAAGAACATTTGAACAGTGTGCCAAATGCTGCTGTATCTTCCATTCTAATCCTTTCCAACCTCATACCCTAGTTGGAACTATTATTAAGGAATTGAAAAGACTTCCAGGAGCCATTCTCCATAGGGCTTTCCTGTCTTGCTGTTATAAAAGAGTGAACTAATTGTGATGGTAAGTATGCTGTGGAGCACTATTCTATCCAAGCTAAAGTCTTAAATGAAAGTCTTCTTCATCACTTTCTTTTGTAGAGTGGCTACTTAGCATGCTCTCTCTGCATCATAATAATACTTATAAGATATTTCTTGGAAATGTCCTGTTCAAACAGAAGAAATAAGTACTATCTTTTTTGCTTAAGTGGAAAGTACAGATAACATACACATATGCTCAGTCCAAGCATTCCTGTAGATACACAAAATTATACACTTGTATTTTATTTCTATATCAATTATTTTATTTATCCTATGGCAATGTTACATTAACCAGGAGACTACAATGCTAACACAGAGTAGATATTTGACTGCCTTAAGATTGCTAACTCATTTGATTCATGCTCATGCACTATCCGTGGTGCACTACTGGGGGGGGGGGGGGGAGGTACCAGAAAGAAAGATGAGTGGCTTTCCTGCAATACTATCCAGGGCTTTGTCTTTACATCAAAGTCACCTCACAAATAAGTGTTGCATCTGGGAAGGTCCAGCACCAGCACCAACAGGCACTGTATTTCTTCAAAAAGTCACAATCTTTAATAAAGAATTAACTGGGAGAGATATTGGGGGGAATGGAGGTAGGAAATAAAATAACTTTGTTCTGAACTTAATGCAAATTTAGCCATTTTAGATTTCTCAAATCTAATTTGGTATAGAATACAATCTCCTGAGTTTTCTGGGCTATGAAAATGGCCTTGCTAGGTTTAGGAATTTTGAAGTCCATCACATCTTGAGATCTTAGATGGGGAAGGATATATGAATATACCTTGAAGTGCTACATGATCTGTTTAAAAAAACTGACATTCAGGTTATAGAAAATATATTTTCCATCTCAAACTCTATGGAAAGCAATAGGTTGCATAGCTTTAGAGGTTTGGTGCACATCTTAATGTTTCTAAATAAATAAAACAGCTGGATTAATGCCTTTTCCATTTGCTATATAATTATTAACTATCCACATCTCAATCACATGAATTTTGACAGCTGAAACTGAAATCTTATGGACATATTTCATGACATTGCAAAAATATCAGTATACAATAATATTAAAACAACAATAGTGTCCAAATAATGTTCCTCAGACATATGCTTTGCAATGCTATGTTAATAACAGGGTTGGGTATTGAAAAAATCCTAGTGAGAAACCGGCCTAGCTACTCTTGTGTTCTTCCAACATTCTGACTTAAATTTAGTAAAGCTGCTCTGAAGTTGAAGACCAAAGACTGAAACAGCAAGAAGTCAATTATCAGCACTTTCTGATGTCACTGATATATATTTATTTTTAATGTATAAGGCAGGCTTCACAGCCACTTGAAAAAATATTTTCTTTACCTATATAAAACACATGTTATAGGAATTATCTAACATATGACTATCTACCCTACCTCCTGTGAGGCTCCAGACTGTAGAACTGTCATGTGTTAAAGAATTCCTATAACATACAGTATGTTTGTTCAAATATGAGTCAATGCTGAGGTGATGAGTAGCCACAGTGAAGTTTCCTTCTACAGTTAAGCCATAAACTTGTTTGGCTTCTCACATTATCTCAAAGCTCAGGAAAGAGCTTGCTACTGTGACTCTCACACTTCTAAAGCTCTCACTAAAATACAGAAGTCCTTGCTAGGCATCTGATAACAACAACGATGTCACACAGGTCATCATAATGGAAAATTATATATATATATTTCATGTTGAGGTCACTATGTGGTTAATGTCCTTTGCTCTCTTGCAAACATCTATAGATCTTTTATATTGAAAAATATAAATCTTAACAAGTCACTTTTGCAATACTCATACTATAGCATTGATGTATAGAAAAACACAAAAAGAAACACAAAGTTTCAATATAATTCATCTATTGTAATGTTTATGTAGGGTATATAGAAATCATGCTTTTTATATCATTACTGCAAAACTTTAGGTCTCATGCTGAATCCAGAAATGGGGATCTTGGATAATATTTCTAATAAGGATACTAAACTTTAAAGCTCAGCAAGTCAAAAACAAAGGCCCAAGCATCTATTGTGCTTACTTACTGTTTATCTCTAAATTATTCATCTAATTGTATGCAGTTTAAACAGGATATTCAGTAAAACTCTGAAAGATAAAGGGTGTTTTTTTCACAGTTCAAAGACTGGTTGTCATGATTAATAGAAATAAGAGATATGATTGCAAAACCTTCCTGTAATGCAATTTTCATCTTTCTTTCTTGAACTGGAGGTTTGTGTTTTGGAACAAATCTGAACAATTACAAAAACCACCTCTTACTGACCAACAGATGAGCACTGATTAGCTGATGTGTTTCTTTGCTGGCCTTTTGATCAAGAATAGCAAACTTTACTTAGCTGTTGCTTCACTGCAAGCTCTGTGGCCTAACAAAGAATTAAACATGCAAGAGTCTACAGTATCATGGTAACCTTAAAAAGAATTTTAATAGCCATTCAATTTTACTCTGATTAAAACGTTTAGCAGAGTTGCTTCATGCACTTTAGATTTTCACTGATCAGCCATCTTTCATTATTTAAATAAGCAGAATTAAATGAAAACTTTACATATTAATTAACTACTCTAGATTACAACACAAATATGCAAACATATTTGCAAACTGTTAAACATATTGTACAAGCTTACCCATGACATGCATTTTTGGGTTTCCCTGCATGAAGCAACAGGAGGCTGCCTGTTATCAGGCCACTGCTGCCCACACTCCCATAGAGGTTTTGCATATAATTACATGGATAGCAAGAATATGTTTACTTCTCTTTTGTCATGTTCTCATCATATGCTAAATAAATAATAACACAAATACATATTAATATTATATTACCCCAAAAATGAGACCTATTTCTAAAATAAGCTGTAGCTTAATTTTTACACATGTGCCCAATATAAGTCCTACCCTCCAAAATCAGCCCTAGTTAAGACACCACCCACTCCAGGATGCACAGGGTGGGGCGAGCAGCATGGATAAAAATTAAGGTAGGATGGGGATGGGGAGTGGAGCTGCCCTACTATTTACCTTCAGACAATTGCAGCCAGGCCTTGCACACCCGGACACCTGCCTCACCTTGCCAGCCCTCTTTTTCTGCGGCCGCTTGCTGCCGCTTGTGCGCATCACCCCAGGCCTCCATTTCATCATCAGACACCTTTCCTCCAATAATAGAGCTCTGGGTTGATACACGCTTTGTTTGATTTAAACAAAAGAACAAAATGCTACTAAACAATCAGCTAATTTCTTCAATTACAGTGTTGATGTTAGATAATGAAGAAATAAACTTGGATATTGACAAGCAGAAGGTTTTTTTTTTTCTGCTTTTCTCTTGGTATGCCTTTGGCACTCCTGCTTACATTCAAGAAAATCCTTTGACGCATCATTACATTCCCAGTGGATTGCACACTTTAAATCAAGTTTGCTGGACTGTGTTGAATTAATGTATAATGGAACAGATCTGGAACAATGAGATGATATGATTCTTATTGGAAGAAATAGAATCTGCAAGAGGATATAAACAAGGAATGAGGAAGTGCTAACCTGGATTCAATTTGAGTGGTTTCCGTCCAAGCTACCTTCCTTTGAGGCCTCCCTGCACACTTCCTTTAAGGTTTTCTATTTCTGGTAGTTGCTTCATGGCAGGGACAACCTTAGGGAAGCATTGCTGAGAAGAAAGAGCTAACTCTAGACAGATTTTGGAAAGAAGAAGCTATTCATGGATGTTTGTTGACATTTGTGTACCTAGATGGTACCTATTTATATGCAATAAATATATAATATAGTAGCTATTTACAAATAATTAATTATACTTAAAAACCTAATACATTCAGGACAGTTTAAATCCTAGGTTTAATTATATGTATTATGTTCTTTTATGTTTTTTTATACTTTTTAAAATATTTTCTTAAATGTTCATTTAAAAAAATACACCTGATATTCACTACTATATAATATAAGTGCAATTCACTCTGAGAATAAAAACTGAGTTCTATTAAATAATTCTCTGCTGATATACACGCATTCTGCACTCACATGATGCGAATAGATACAGTATATACAGACAGGCAACAAACCCCACACTCATTCACACTGATATTGTCTAGTTAGATAATGAAAAGACTTCAAGCAAATAACCAAACTCAGACAGCACCAAGAACTCTATAGTTCACGTAACAGATTCTGTTGATGAAATATGCTATCATTTCTAACATAACTCATGACCTAGACATGCTGTTGCTCCTCCTGAACTTTATGTCCATTTTTCCTTGTTTCAACACTATCTGGAATCTTTCCCCAGTACAGTGGTACCTCTACTTATGAAATTAATTCGTTCCAGAAGCCATTTCGTAACGTGAAAATTCCATAAGTAGAGACGCATTTTACCCTATAAATGCCCTAATCCGTTCCAAGCCCCCCAAATTCAGACAATAATTTTTTATAAATTATAATATTTCATTAATACCTGTAATAAAAACATGTTACATTACTGTGTCTCCAGCTATCTCTTTCTATCTCTTTGGATTTCACTAGCGTGAGACTGAGAACGCGGCACGGTGTGTTACTCTCATCCCATACACAAAGATCCCTCCTAGTCAATGGGATGCCAGGAAGATGCTGGGAGATAACCAATGGCAGAGCAGCTCGGACGCACCATTTTCAAACCAAGATCAAACTGCGCAAATTAGCGCGAATTTTGAAATTTTTGGCCTTTCGTATCTTGAAACATATTTCGTAACTAGAGAATATTTTCTCAACGACGCGCTTCATAACCTGAAACTTTCGTAACTAGAGCCTTTCATAAGTAGAGGTACCACTGTACATGAATTCTCTGTTGATATTCCTTTCATCCCTCTCACTCATATTTCAGACTTTCTTGTACGATGTATTTGGTTTGCTTCTTCATTTTAAATAGCACTTGAAAAATGTTGATAAATATTTGAGTATAGAATTTTCCCAATAACCCCAAACATTAGTTAGTTCTGTTCTTGAAGCTTAATAGTGGCAAGAAAGCAACTTACTGTCATGGTAGCAATCCTGTAAAACAAAATCTCTTTGTGATAAAATAAGTTTTAATATATCTTTTTGTTTTTAATTTTTAACATTGCTCTTTCCCATTAATTCTTCTACATATTGAAGTAAAAAGAATTTTTAAATATAAATTGTTAATATAAATGTCTTCAATATTTCTGCAATAAGAAGCAGTAGATAGATATTTTTATTTCATGCAATCTTAATCTAAGAATAAACCCTTTTCTGCTTTCATGTTTTATAGCAGACTGATTTCATGATTATGCCTATTATGAAAGCAGAAATATGACTGCATATTTCCTTTGGAAGATTGATGTGGTAGCAAGTTGATAGTTATACCAATAAGAATCTGACTACAACCTTTAGTGAGATCTCAATGGACCATGAATTAGGATTTATAGATCCGAGCCAGTAAAATAAATATAAACTAGTTTATTCTTTTTTTAAAAATCATTTGTCTTCAGAATCATGCTGTAAGAATTCAATTCTAATTTAAAATCCTTTTTCCAACTATGGCATTTGGAATCCATTTTACTTTAAAAATGATCATATGTAACAGAATCAAACTAAAAATTATTTTCAGAATTCTCCAAATATATTTCTAGAAGTTATATCAACAGCAAATTTTAAAATAAATTGTTTCCTATTTTTGCATTATACATTTTATGGAAGTAAATTCACACACCTTATATTACACTAATTGCAGACTATTTTTAAAAAAACATTTACTCATTAGAAATATATAATTTTTGATACATATCCTTCAAAAACAGATTGGTTTTTTCTCTAACTTTAGACTTAGCCAGAAAGCTAATAGTTTCTCTGAATGACAATTTGTTTAAACAATATAGCTATATTAGGATTTTGAGAAAGTATTTAATTTCTATGTAGGTTGGTGGAAATTATCAGTGTAAATAGGATCTTGACCTGGGTCTATTGGAACTTTTTGTTGTTGTTGTTGTTCCAAAGAAATATAAACAGCTCTGCGTGGCTCAAGTTTTCCTTGTTTTTGGTTTCTTTGGTTTGGTTTATGAATAACAATGGATGAAAATGAAAAAAAAAGATGAAAACAGAAAGAATGTTGTCTTAGTTGTCTTAATCATGACATTTTCCTACATTTTTGCCTTTCCTATCCAAGATACTGTATCTTTTCAAATGCACTATTTATTAATATAATTTTGCTTTTAATGTTCTTAAGACAAAAATATTCAGCAACAAAAATTCCTCAGAAAACCCTACCTGGAAAAAAATAAATAGAACCTTGTCTTTTCTCTGGATAACTAGTAAACTCAGTCTTACAAGTATGATAACAAATAATATCTTACAAGTATGATAACAAATAATCCTTTAGGAACCTGGAAAATGTATCTACATTTACACAAACCTTTTGTCCATTTCCCTGTATTTTAGCTGGTTTATCTACTATGCTACAACTCATTTCTATGCCCAAGTTTGCTTTTATAGCAACAGGCTTATCAAAAGCTGCTTTAAAAAATTAAGCTTATTATCTTTGTCTCTCAGGGTCTTTCAATTTCGATATTAAAAAAAAAAACCCTTCTTCCTAAAACCAGACTTTTTCTTCAGCTATGCTTGCTGAGATATTAATGTAATTTGATTTATATTTATCCAGGCAATTCAATACTATTAAGGTACTTCAGCAACTGCTGCTATGCTGTTACTTTTGTTGACCTAGGTAAGCAGCTTAGCAAGAGGAGCAATTATTTACTATGAAGAAAAATAATGCTTTCTCTTCCCTCTTTTTTCCAGAAAAACCTGGTGTGTCTTAGCATCACTGAATATTATACACTGTCTGAATAATTCAAACACTTTGATATTGATGGCTGCTTCTTCCATAAGCTACCTTAGCTGAATGGAAAGACATGCATCTGTATGACTGTGCTTAATCCTAAAAAGCTGAATCTATTTACCACTTCAATATCTTCATGGTCAATAAAGGAGGTGCAGAACTTTGAATTTTAAACTATCAGAATAATGTCATTAGCATTCTAAAACGGGATAGAGCCATGTTTTTTCAATCTTTAAGATGTGTTGACTTCAACCCTAGAACTCTTCAGTCAGCATGGTCTTAAGATAGAGACTCATATTTTCAAACAGTTTTCTAAATAGTTTTTATTTTAGTATGTTTTTTCCACTGAAGGAACAACATATGCTGCCTCCCATCATCTTATGGCTTTGCTGAGCACACAAGAAGGAAGTACAGTTTTTTAAATGCTCTTTTATTCACCTGCCCACTACTCCAGACAGAAAAATGCCAATCTAATTTGATATTGCCATCATCTTTTCCTTCTCCTTTTTCCTTTTCCCACTACTACTTCTCCAATGATGACAGCCGACCTCCAGACCCCTGACACGTTCAGTAGTTGCTATAGTCACAGGAGTCCTTAAGAAAAGATTTAGTTATTTATTTATTTATTTATTTATTATTTATTTATTTATTTTTATTTATTTATTTTATTAAACTTATATACCGCCCTCTTTCCCTGACAGGACTCAGGGTAATGTACAGCCGATTAAAATACCATAACAATACAAAATTAAAAAACAATTAAAATCAAATAAAGTGGCTGAAATAAAAGCATATAAGGGGAATTAAAAAGATTAAAAACCAGATAAAACCAGATTAAAACTCTAAGAGAACCCTAGGCCAGACCGGCTTGGCAAAATAGATGAGTCTTCACCGCCCGTCGGAAGCTCAGGAGATCAGGGATGGTCCTCATCTCTGGGGGTAATTCATTCCAGAGGGAGGGTGCACCCAACAAGAAGGCCCGCATCCTCGGGGTCGCCAGCCACCCAGCCGAGGAGACCCACTCTATGGGAGAGTATTGGCCGGCGGGAGGCCGATAATGGCAGGAGGCGGTCCCGTAGATACTCTGGCCCCAAGCCATGGAGCGCTTTAAAGATGGTAACCAATACCTTGAAGCGCACCCGGAGGACCACCGGGAGCCAATGCAGCTCGTGCAAGAGTGGCGTGACATGAGAGCCCCAAGGAGCCCCCGACACCACCCGCGTGGTCACATTCTGCACCAGCTGGAGCCCCCGAGTGCTCTTCAAGGGAAGCCCCATGTAGAGAGCATTGGCATAGTCTAGGTGGGAGATTACGAGGGCGGAAGTGACCGTGCGAAGCGCATCCCAATCCAGAAAGGGCAGCAACTGGTAGATCCTACGGACCTGACCAAAAGGCCCCCTGGTGATGGCCGCCACATGGTCTTCCAATGACAGCCGTACATCCAGGAGGACACCCAGATTGCATGCCTTCTCTGTGGGGGCAAGAATTCCCCCCCCACACAGCCAGCGATGGAACCAGTTGGCTGTATCAGAGTGCCGGGAAGCACAGCCACTCGGTCTTAGATGGGTTGAGCCAAAGCCTGTTCCACCCCATCTAACACTGCACGGCCTCCAGGCACCAGGCCATCACTTCGATGGCTTCATCGGGGTGGCCCAGGGTAGAAATGTACAGCTGGATATCATCAGGTACTGATGGAATTCTACCCCACAGCCACGGATGATCTCACCCAGTGGCTTCATATAAATGTTGAACAGAAGGGGCGAGAGCACCGACCCTGAGGAACCCCGCAAATCAGGGGTCTCGGGGCCTTTCTCTGCCCCCCCGCCAACACAAATTGCGAACGACTGGAGAGGAAAGAGGAGAACCACTGCAAAACAGTGCCCGCCCGCCCCCAACCCCCCCAGCCGCTGCAATAGGATACTGTGGTCGACATATCGAAAGCCGCCGAGAGATCTAGTAGGACCAGGACAGAGGAATAGCCTCTGTCACGGGCCCTCCAGAGATCATCCACCAATGTGACCAATGCTGTCTCCATGCTGTGCCCGGGCCTGAAGCCAGATTGGCGTGGATCCAAATAGTCAGCTTCATCCAGGTGCTGGGGGAGCTGTCGTACCACCACACTCTCAACAGCCTTCACTACAAGGTTGGAGACTGGACGATAATTAGATAACAAAGTTGGATCCAGGGACGGTTTCTTGAGGAGGGGTTTCACCACCGCCTCTTTCAAGGTGGCAGGAAGATATCCCTCACTCAAGGAAGCGTTAGTGATACCCTGGAACCAACCTTGTGTCACTTCCCGAGTGGCCAACACCAGCCAGGAGGGGCACGGGTCCAACAAACATGTGGTAGCATTCAGCCCCCGCAGGATCCTGTCCATGTCTTCGGGGGTCACAGGATCAAACTCTTCCCAAATGACCTCTCCAAATTCCGCCCCCATCCCCCCACCCAGAGTTACCCATTCAGAGTCCAATTCATCCCGGATCTGAGTGATTTTATCCAGCAGGAAATTCGAAAAGTCCTCAGCCCATCCCTGCAAGGGGTCCTCCCATACTCCCCCTTCCAGGAGGGAGTGGGTCACTCTAAATAGGGTGGCTGGGCGATTTCCTGCAGATGCAATAAGTGCGGAAAAGTGAGAACGCTTTGCCACCCTTATCTCCACTAAATAGGTCTTAATATAAGACCGTAATAGTGTTCGGTCAGATCCGGAGCGAGTGGTCCTCCAAATACTCTCCAGGCGCTTCATCTCCCACAGCTCCTCAGAAAACTAAGGGGCCGAGTAAGATTGGCGCCGGGTCAGAGGCCACAAGGGCACGACCCGATCAAGGGCCCCAGCCGCCACCCTTTCCCAAGTGGCCACCAGGTCCTCAACCGAGTCATGTGCTCGAATGTCGGAACATGGCCCAAGCTCCATCAGGAACCTATCTGGATCCATCAGGTGCCTGGGGCGGAACTATCGTATTTGGTCCACCTCCCTGCAGCGGGGGGGAGCTGCCTGGAAGTCCAGCCTAAGAAGCGAATGATCCGACCATGACAGGGGCTCAATAACAACTTCACCTATACCGAGATCATCCTGCCACTGTCCAGAGACAAAAACCAGATCCAGGATGTGACCTGTAGTGTAAGTGGGGCTCCCAATTAATTGGGTCAGGCCCAAGGCTGTCATGGAAGCCAAGAACTTCTGAGCAACCCCCGGGGCCCCACCAGCTGACGGCAGGTTGAAGTCCCCCAAGACCATCAGTCTGAGGGTCTCAACCGCCAAGCTGGCTATGACCTCGAGGAGCTCAGGCAGGGCCGACATCACATAGCAGGGAGCCAGGTATGTGATCAGAAGGCCCATCTGAATCCCGGAGCCACACTTCACAAAGAGGGATTCACATCCAGTCATCTGAGGAACAGTGGATTCCCTAGGATCTAGGGGATGTGAGGTAAGGATGACCAGCTTAGGAGAAGGTACAGGTTATTGGTGATGGGACAGGCTTAAGGTCAGGAGCAGTGCGTGCACACTTCAACAGGCATTCTTTTCAGTGCTAGTATGATTGGTGGGTACTTTTGCATTTCCTCAGTGCAAATGACCATGCAAACACTGATTCATAAAATCTCAGTAAATGTCCTTCGATACACACCACTTGCTACTTGTTGCATTTGTAAGTATGCAGAAAGGGAATATTTCAAATGCCATTATTGTGAAATGACTTATTGGACTTCGTAATGTGGTCATACAGTACTCGAGTAGCTATTTATTTATATTTTCATTTGGGTTGTGAGCTAGATTTTTGTCCTCTGTTACTTTGAATCAGAGCAAGAAAAACTTGTTCAAAGCTAGTCTGAGCCTACTCAACTGTTGATTCATAAGTAAAAGCTTTAAACAGTAAAGGTTAATGAAGCTTGTTCCTATCAAATAAACAAGTCTTTGAGGTCCAAAGGTGAAAAAATTAATCTCTCCTGTAGTGAATTCTGAAATACACTTTTTTGCACCTATAACACATAATAATAATAATGGTATAATAGTGATGCCAGTTCCAATACTTTTAAATAAACATTGTAATTTCTGGAGGAAGGTCCTGTCTTTTTGATAAGCTGAACTTTGAAATGGAAGGGTCATTTAGGCCACTGAGTACAACCCTCTGCTCAGTGTAGGAATCAAAGCAAAATATCCCAGTCAGAAGTTTGCTTAGAAACTGCTTCAACCTGTCCATTGAAGGGAACTCACCACCCCTCTGGATAATGGTTTCACTGTCAAAGAGATATGTCTTCCTGTAACTTCAGTCCATTATTCCATATCCTGCACTCAGATAACAAAAAACAGACCTTGACCTTTCTTTCCATCCAGTTTTTTAAAGAATGCTTCTATAACTCCCTTTTGAAATCCTTTTTTCAAGGCTATAGGTATCCAGTTCATTCTTTCTGTCTCTCAACTTATTCCAATGTTTCAATCTTACTGCCCAGAATCGAGCAATTTCCATGTGGTATATGAGCAATGCAAAATATAGTGAAACTATTAACTATCATAATTTCAAAATTATATTGCTTGCAATGCAATCTCAAATTGCATTTGTTGTTTCCAAAAGCATAATACTCTGCTGAGTTATATTCTCTTCTACAATTCTTCTACAATTGCCAGATCCTTTTCACGTATTGTGGGAGATAGGCACATACACATATATCAAGCCATGCATTATTTGTGGATTTCTGTTTTTAAAAAAAGGAGCTTTATATTTGTGTCTCTTAAAATTATTTTGATTATTTTCAGCCCTTTTCTCTAGCTTATAAAGCATTTTTTCTAGCACATTAATTTAAATTTTGTTTATGTCATTATTATGTCAAAATTTTGTTTATGTAAATTATTTCACTTAGTATTTCACTTGGATTTTTGGCAATTGCAAGCATTATTCTCTATCCAAGTCTTTAATGAAAATGATAAGCATTTCAGACCAAAAGAAAATGCTACAGCTCCTGTTGTGGAGCGACGGAATAACTCAGGCAGAGACCAGGTCAAGGCTAAAAGCTTAACTCTTTATTATAAGTAAAGAGGGTTACCGCTACTGCCGCGCTAACACGGCAGCCAGCTGGAGCGGCAACAGCTGATGCCGTTTGACAGCCGCCTTTTATAGCCGGCTGTCAAACGGCTCAGCCAATGGGAGAGGTCCGTGCTTCCCGCTTGAAGCACGGACCTGAGTGAAGACTCAGTCCATACACAACACTCCTCCCTCCCAGTGAGGAGCATGCGTAGTCCTTCAGATACGTCGGACGCCTGCGAATTCGTCCGGATCTTCTAGGCTCCGTCAAAGATGGCGCTCGGTTGTTGTCTGGAGCTCTCTGCGTGTTTCCAGGCGATGGAGGGGCTGCTGGACTGTCTGGAGTCGGGTCTGCACCTTGGTCAGCTTCCACATCTGGTAGGTAGTCGTCCCCGGTGGGTTGGCAACTGGTTTCGTCGAATGGTGTGGTTGCTTCTGCATGGGGTCCGTCTAGATGACCTCTGGGTGCAGAGCTCCAACGCTTCCTCAGGTGGTCCACGTGACGCCGCCAGGTCCGCCCATCAGCTAACTGGACTCTGTAAGACTTGGGACCAGTTACTGCTATCACAAGCCCTGGTAACCATAGTGGTTGCCCAGTGAAATTTCTGACAAATACCTTGTCATTAACCAGGAACCCCCTGTCTTGGCTGTTTGACCCAAGGGGAAGCAAAGGGGCATAATTTGGGTGCAGCCTATCCAAGGTGGTCCTCAGCCGGCGTCCCATTAATATTTCGGCTGGTGACTTGTTAGTAGAGGCACAGGGTGTAGTGTGTTGGCTCAATAAGTATTGGGCCAGCCTGTCATGCCAGTTAGAGGGACCCAATTTTTGTAACACCTCTTTAGCAGATCTAACTGCCCTCTCAGCCAGCCCGTTGCTGGCAGGATGGAAAGGGGCTACTAGTATGTGCCTGATGCCCAAACTTGCTAAAAACATTTCAAACTCACAGGAGGTGAATTGGGGGCCATTGTCAGACACGACAGAATCAGGAAGGCCATGTGTGGCGAATATCCTAGTCAGTGCTTTGCTGACTGCCTCTGTAGTGGTGGAGTGCATTAAAGTTAATTCCACCCATTTTGAATACGAATCTACTACCACCAGGAAAGTGCGCCCATGGAAAGGGCCTGCTAAGTCTATGTGTATCCTGGACCAGGGGTTACTTGCTTCCTCCCAGGTCCTAGGGGTGGTTACTGGTGGTAATGCCCTGGAGGCCTGGCATGCCTGGCAAGAATTTACCCAATTAGAGATTTGGGCATCCATGCCTGGCCACCATACGTAGCTGCGGGCGAGGGCCTTCATTCTCACAATCCCTGGGTGGCCCTCATGCAAAACCTTCAGTATTGAGGTTTGTAATTTGTGGGGAATGACTACTCTGGTTCCCCATAGCAAACAGCCTTGCAAGGAGGAAAGTTCCTGCTGGCGTAATTTGTAGGGTAGGAAGTCTGAAGGATAAGGGGCCGTAGGCCACCCCCTCCCTACCCAGTCCAGGACTTGGGATATTACCTGGTCCTTGGCCGAATGGGCAGCGATGTCAGCAGCAGTGACTGGAAGCTTGAGATCGTCGATAAGAAAGACTGTGGTTGCAGGTGCTGGGTCCACGACTGGCATTGGCAGGGGACAGCGGCTGAGTGCATCAGCATGGGAAAGGCTTTTCCCGGATCGATGGATTAGAGTGTAGGAATACGCAGCCAGGAAAACCGTCCATCTGGTCATCCTTGGGGACAAAATCTGGGGAGTCTGTTTAGAGCCAGGTAAAATGCCTAGCAGTGGCTTGTGATCAGTTATCAGTTCGAAATGGTGCCCGTAGAGGAATTCATGGAACTTCTTCACTGAAGCCACTGCAGCCAAGGCCTCCTTGTCGATCTGGCTGTAGTTGCGTTCAGTGGAAGATAGTGTCCTTGAAAAGAAAGCTATAGGTGCTTCTGCACCATTGGGCAGTCTGTGGCTCAGGACAGCCCCGATTCCGAATGGAGAAGCATCGGCTGCTAGAATGAGTGGTAAGTCTTTATTGAATTGGATTAAGACGGCCTTTGAAGTTAACAATGACTTGACTTGTTTGAAAGCAATAGTTTCCCTTGGTCCCCAGTGCCATGGCGAATGCTTGTCTAAAAGTCTATGAAGTGGCTCAGCGACAGAAGCTTTATGGGGCAGGAACGATGCATAGAAATTCAAGAGGCCCAGGAAAGCTTGAAGCTCAGTTTTGTTTGTAGGAGTAGGCGCATCGTGAATGGCCTTAACTTTTGACTCAGTTGGGTGAATACCCTTTGCATCAATTTTGTAACCTAAGAATTCCACTTGTGGAGTGGCTATGGTGCATTTTTCCCTTTTTAGCTTGAGACCAGATTGTCTGAAACGGTCAAGTACACTTCTGACCCTTTGTAGTAATTGCTGTTGGTTGGTGGCAGATACCAGAATATCATCAAAGTAAGGCACAACGCCTGGTAACCCTTGCAGTATTCGTTCCATAAGGGATTGGAAAATTCCAGGGGCCACACTAACTCCGAATTGTAGACGTGTGCATTTGAAAGCCCCTCTGTAGGTTACTATTGTTTGCAGTTCAGCAGTTTCATCGTCAACAGGAAACTGCTGATACGCCTGGGACATGTCCAACTTTGCAAAAATGGACCCAGGCTCAAGGGAATGGAGTAAATGTTGTACCACAGGGACTGGGTACGCACTAACTTGTAAATATCTGTTTATTGATGACTTGTAGTCTGAGCAGATCCTCAAGTGTCCATCCTTTTTTAAAGGAGTTACTATGGGGGTCTCCCACTTTGAGGTCAGTTGGTTGCAGAATGCCCTGTTTGATTAATTTGTCAAGTTCCTTGTCTAGTTGAGGACGAATTGCAAAAGGAACTCTGCGGGGCTTCAAACGAATTGGAACTGCCTGGGAGTCTACCCTGAAAGATATTGGGGTTCCCACGTAGCAGCCTAGGCCCTCACTGAATACGTCTGCATAGTCCCTGAACAGGGAGTCAACTTCTGAATTGTTAATGGCGTGGATTCCCCCTATGTGGAGGCCCAGGGCTGGGAACCAATCTAGTCCCAATAGGCTTGGGAGGACACCATCCACTATCACTAGAGGCAAGTGACCCTTAAACCCTTGAAAATGGACTAGGAACTTGCCTTTTCCGATGACAGGGATGGTTCTGCCTTGGTAGTCCCGAAGTGTTAGGTTGCAGGCTGGAATTTTCTGTCTTGACATTCTGGGGAGTAGCTTCTTTAAGGTGTCCCATGAGATGATGGACAATGCAGAGCCGGTGTCAACCTCCATCTTGCAGGGTCTACCTTCTATAGAAACAGTGACACTAATTTTGTTAGATTTATTAATTTTTTGAATTTTAAATTGATAGCAAGTGAAACAGTCCTAATTTGCCTGGGATATTGAATGAGCTTCTGTGGTCTTTGTGGCTGGCTGAAGGTTTTTCCTGACTGACAAATTTTTGCCAGATGGCCTTTCTTTTGACACCTTAAACATGTGGCATTCCTGAATCTGCAGGATGCTCTGAGGTGATTTCCCCCACAGCTTAAGCATACTGTTTGTAACTGTGGGGTTTGACTTATACCTTGCCTGAACTCTTTTTGATTTGCATTGGGCTGTCTGAGGCGGTTTACCTCAGTAGCCTCTTCTGGGCCAGTTTCTGAGGAGGCTTCCTCAAAATATACTGTAGGATTTTCTAGCCTGCTGGGTTTTCCCTGAATTTCAGCTGCTGAGAGTGCTGACAGCTCAGCAGCCTGGGGTTCCTCTAAGGCTTGCTTAAGAGTTAGATCCCCTTTGGCTAATAAACGTCTTTGTAACTTTGGGTCTCTAACGCCACAAATTAGCTGATCGAGCAGCATATCGTCCAGGTAATCTCTGAAACCACAATGCAGGGCAGTTGTTCTCAGTGCTGCCATATAATCATTAATTGTTTCCCCCTCTGTTTGGATGCGCCTTCTGAAAGCATGGCGCCTAGCAATCCTGGAAGGCTTTGGGGAGTAGTGATTTGAAAGAATTTCCTGCAGTTCCTCCCAGGGAATAGTCTTTATAGATCTAGGGGCCAGTAAAGCTGATGCGGTGTCAAAAACCGTGGCTCCGCAAAAACTTAGGAAGTAAGACTTCTTCCTATGTTCAGAAATTTCTGACAGGTCTAAAGCATCAAGAAAACAGTCAAACCGGTTCTTGTATGACTCCCACGTCTCAGCAGCCGGTCTGAAGTGCGGGAATGCCGGATTCGCAGTCATCTTCTGTCAGCTGTGAAGTTTCTCCTCAGGCAAGTTAGAGACGGCACTTCGCGGTTAGAGTCTGCAACTCTGTAGCGATTTCAGCTCTAGGTAGTGATTTCGCTCCTTTAATTCTCTCCCTTGCCTGGCTTGCCTTTACTTGTATCCCGTCCTCGTCGCCAGTGTTGTGGAGCGACGGAATAACTCAGGCAGAGACCAGGTCAAGGCTAAAAGCTTAACTCTTTATTATAAGTAAAGAGGGTTACCGCTACTGCCGCGCTAACACGGCAGCCAGCTGGAGCGGCAACAGCTGATGCCGTTTGACAGCCGCCTTTTATAGCCGGCTGTCAAACGGCTCAGCCAATGGGAGAGGTCCGTGCTTCCCGCTTGAAGCACGGACCTGAGTGAAGACTCAGTCCATACACAACAGCTCCTAGTCTAATTTGATGATAAATCACTGATGAAAACTTTTAGGATGTAACGTTCAAGATAGCTGTGGCTATAACTAAGAGATATCTCTATTGTAACATAATTAATTAGCTTTGTGATCAAACTGTCATGAGATACTTTGTCCAAAACTTTCTTGAATTCAAAATATGTGCCAATCAACCAAAATCTAATCTGAATCTGAAATCTGAATATGAAGGCATCAAACATCAATTCAAAAACTGATTTGAGATCTGATTTGATAAAAAATTGCACAATATCTTTTTACAATAGGGAAACATCAAAATGCCTGCAGCTGCTTATTCTGGTAGCAGAATGGAATAAAAAAACCCTGCTCTGGTATTTTCATCAGGTTCTGACAAAAATGAAACATTATCGCAAATTGTGATGCTTCTCTTTTATAGCTGATTTATAATATCAAATATATTTTAACCTAACTGTATTGCCTTTGAACCTCAAACTTTAATTTCTAATTGATTTGTGTCACCCTCTTCTCTTGAATTCAAATAAAATGTTGACTATTTCATACTGGAATATAAATTACAAGTGTGTGTATTGATTGATGATATTACAATACATATTAAACTAGTGACAACCAGCAAAAAAATCTGGGCAAAAATATAGTATGTAGTATTAGTAGCTGGCAGGTGAGCAAATAGCTATTAACAGCATTATCCACATGGAAATATTAAAATGCAACAAAAATGGTCTTGATGAAGATAATATAATGAAAACATGTGAGATTACAGTCTTGGGGCATAGATTTAACTTATTGTGAATGTACGAGTAGAATATTAATCTGTTTATTTGAAGAATTCTCAAGACATTTTCTGTACGGAGAATTCATAGCTGGAACCAGAGCTAACAGACTAGAAAAGAACCAGCCTTGTACTGGAACTTCGTAGTTTCAACCAAAAGTAGTCAGTTTGCTTACATCTGTAGGTTCTTTGAGGCGCATGGCAGGAAAAAAATATACTATATCTGAGATAACTGTAGATTTTAAATTGTGGATCATGGATGGTGAAATAGATAATTTCCAGTTATTTATATTAATATTTTATAAGGGTTATAAACACTACCTTTGAATTCTTTATTAGATTGGATTGAAAATGGTTTAATCTGGAATAAATATGAGCATAAAAGTATAACTAATAATAATAATAACAAAACCAGGAGATTATCAGTTCTAGTCCTGCCTTAGGTATGATAGCTGGCTGGATGACTTTCAGTGAGTCTCTCTCTTCTCAGCCCATGACATCAGATTCTAGAGAAAAGCTGGTCAGTCAACTTCTGTCACAACCAATGGATTAATAGTTGATCTGAAAAAGGTGGATCCCCATAATAGCGGGGATATACTAGTAAGAAAAAAATAAGCTTTCTATTAAACTTCTCAATATATAACACTTGTTCCCTTTAGTGCCATATTTCCTTTTATTCGATTACAGCAGACAATAGTAATGTGATAACATTCTCATTAGAACAGGGGGGTCGAACTCGATTTCATTGAGAGATGCATCAGGGTTATGTTTGATCTTGTGGGGCTAGGGTGGGTGTGGCCAGGGTGGGCATGGCCAGCTCAACATCATACATGTTCGCGGCTACTGTGATGGCCCAAGCACTCTGCCAGCGAAAATGGGCTCCTGAGCTCCATTTTTGGCTGTGATGGCCTCCTGCAATCCTCTGCCAATGAAAGCTGAGAGACTGCACATGGCCCTCCCAAGCTCCATTTTCAGCTGTGACAGGCTCCTGCAACTCTCTGTCAGTGAAAACAGAACTTGGGAGGGTTGCACGAGGCCCTCCCAAGCTCCATTTTTGCTGGCAGGGGCCCTGCGGGTCAGTCCTTCACTGTTTCCAGAACAGTCCCACAGGCCATATCTAAGCACCCCATGGGCTGGATCTGGCCCCAGGCCTTGAGTTTCACACCCCTGAATTAGAACATTCATAGAACCATGTACATTTTATGTCATTCTTCTATGTTCTAGGATACACGAGAATCACATTGCAGATTGAATATATCATGCATGTATTTATTGAATCCTCTTTATCCATACCAGAATCCTCCTCCTGGAATTCATCTGAAACATGCAAATAATATTCAGCATTTAGAAGTTCAGGACTGTATTGCCTATGAAAATTAGAATGGCCAATTTATTTATTTATTTATTCAACTTCTATATCTACCCACCTAAACCAAGTAAATCTAGGTGCTTAAAATTATAAAACAATTAGAACAATTTTAAAATATTAGAACAATTAAAACTTCCACAAAATTAACAAATAAAAACTGCAACTATAATGATTAATCAACTAATAATAAAACCAAGTAATAGGGTCTTTCACCTGTTCCAAGCCTAAGTAATTTCAGATTACTACTGTAGATGGATGATATTGATATTATATGATCAAATTTCATGATAATAAAGAACCTAATAATTGAATCATACATATGACTATGCAGTCACAAGTATGCACATTTATGGAAGCAGAATATATATCTATGAAAAGCAGATTAAGCTTTCTTTAAATAGTTTGATCTGCACTAAAATAGAATTATATAGTTCAGTACAGTTGTTGATATAATAGTGCAGAACTTGAAAAATATACGACAAATAAGAACTGGAGAAATCTTCTATGTCTATTTAATATAATATTTACAATAAACCTGCCTTTTTCTGGTGGTTTTTTACAAACTTTACTGCATAATTTATTAATAAATTCTACTTGTACCTTGCTTTTTGCTCAAATGCTCAAAGAATTTCACAAAGCAAAATACAAAAGATTCTACTACGTTACTAAGATGAAAATCAACTGATAGCTAAAAATAATTTTTACAGAGTTTCTAAATGCTAGTAAGGATAACCAAATGCATCTTCAAAGAAGTGTATCGTTAGCTGTCACGACTCCAAAGATGAATGGGTTGGAACCGAGACAACCAAGGTGTGATACAAACATAGTTAAGTAAGCACCTTATATTCACTGTGTTTCAACATTAATATGGAGATCCTCAAATGACTGAAGATCGACTTCCTGACAAGGAGTAGTGCCATACTGAAGATGCATGGATGAATAACACGCAGGTGGTGGTGTAATAATGGTGCGGGACACATAGGGTCTAGCGTAGATTGTCACTGAGGTGCATGGAATCACCATTAAGTAACATACAGTTACTACGTTTTACTTTAGAGTTTTTTTCTTTAGAGATGATAGATGTTAGGCAGAGTAGCTGACTGGAAGGTGATTACAGCAATTATGTAATTATCCAGTATATAATATGTATAAATACAGCTCTGGGTTGTAGCGAAAACCAGAGCTGACTTTAACCAATTTTGATCGCTCTTACCTGTTGTTGTGGTATGGGAGACGAATAAAAACAAATTCACCGAACACACACAAGTGAGTTGGTATATTTTTATTCACCCCCTCAATATCAGACGAACAGCTGACACTAGCCCAGTCAAAATTATACAAAAGTCACTTTCCTGTATATCAGGACCAAAGTTAGCATTCTTAAATGAATGTTTTATGCATATTTCAATGGCGAAATAAGTTTATAATCAGAGTGGCAGTCCTTCAGATAGTCAGGTTCAAAGCTCTGATAGCAGGGCAATAGCAACATCTTAAATTGTGCCCAATAAACATTTGATAGGCAATGCAATTCTTCTGTATTGCAGGTATTATGGGATTCCTATAGCTTGCCAGTTGATTAGTTATCATGCTTCAGTATATCTTTTTCAGGAGTAATCCATATAGAATACATTCCAATAAGTAAGTGAAGCTGGATGAATACTAATCTTAATTATGCAAAAGTACTCCTCATCACAGCCTAAACCTGCAGATTCAGTGACAATTGACAATCAAGGTGCATTCCCAGAATATGGACCCACTCCCTCAATAGGACATGAAACATCCTCCAAATTTCTAATCCACCTTTCTACTTTTCCATGGCATTTCAACTCAGTTTGGATTTAATGTCATCTGGTTGTTAATAAAGTTAGTCAGTGGTTCAAGGAGATAACAAGTAGAAATCCTCAATATTCAAGTGGAATCCACCCCAAAATCTTTGATGGTTTCTCAATCAGTGCCATATAGATGTTGAGTAGCACAAGCTGAAACCTGTAAAACAGAATAAGCCAAGTGTTAACCAGTAAACCCATAAAACGATATTCTGGACACAAATTTATAAAAAAAAAATAATGGAATTAAATCTACTAGGCAATGAAAAACATTACTATGGCATGGTTTAAGAGCTACGGTGAGATCATCATTTTTCCTTTTCCAGATTCCAGAAGGCTTTTGATCCAAGTAATTTCAAGATAAAGATTCAGCAGACAGCCTGATTGGAATGTGTGGCAAAGATCTTATTTCCTACTGGGAAATGTAACTGTGTGCCATGTCTTATTCATCTATTCTGTAATCTCAGCCTTGGGTGAACTAATTAGAAAGATTACATTAAAAAATCAGATATAGTAAACTAGAAATAGTAAAAGTATATTGGGATAAGGAGCTACCATTCCAAACAGTATTTCTAGGAAATATTATATATTTATTTCTTTAAATTTATTGCCACTCAATTCTAGTATACAGAAAGTTTCAGAAAGAATACTTTACATTAATCTGAAGAATAATTTAGCCAGTCTTTGGGTTTGTGGATGTGTACATGTACACCTTTGCATCAGTATTGACTCCTAGCAACTACATGGACAAGCCCCTGCAAATTTTCAGAAGTGGTTTGCCATTGCCTCCTTCCTAGGGCTGAGTGAGAGTAACTGACTCAAAGTCATTATGCTGGACTTTGTGCTCAAGGCAGACTAGAACTCATAGTCTTTCTATTTTTAATCTGGTGCGTTAATCACTATACCAAAACATTGGATAAGATGTTAGTGGGGACAGATGACAAATTAATAGAGATATTATACAATTACTTATTAAATTATAAAATGGAAGAACAAGTTAGAGATGATAATAGCATGGACCAAAAATTTTGGACATAGTATAAAATGACAAAAGCTTTGGGAGACAAATCAGAATCTGGCAATGGCCACATTCTATAAGGAAAATCTCTATAAAATGTTCTATAGGTGCAATCTATCCCCAGTAAGATTATCTAAAATGTTTAAAAATATATCCCCAACCTGTTGGAAATGTAAACAATCACCGAGTACATATTACCACATGTGGTGGACCTATATAAAGGCAACAAAATTTTGGACTCAAATACATATGCGACTAGAAAAAATGACCAAACAACATATAGATTTTAAACTAGAATTGTTTTTAATAGGTATCACATCAGAGGGACAAAGGGACAATATATTTAATACTGCATGTTTTGACTACAGCAAGAATTGTATACATACAGCAATGGAAGAACAAAAACACCCCATCAGAGGATGAGATGATAAAGAAGATACTAGACTGTGTGGAAATGGACAGATTAATACTAAAAATAAAAGATAAAGGAGATACACAATACTATTTAACATGGAATCGGTTTTATCAATGGTTAGAAACATGAGGTAGAAGTTGGAAGGTGAAAGAATCAGGTGAGGGGACTTGGAAAGATACAGTATTTGTATTATTGATAGAGGAATGTAAGTATTAGACTGATAGATGAGTTGACGTATTACAATATGATGGTCAGAAACTATTGTACAACACTAGCACTGTTTAAAACAGTACATACATTATTTTGTTTTTACTTCTGCTTTATGGCAATTGGAATGCCATGGCCAATTACACTGTATTCAATATATCTATATGTAAACAATAAAAATGCTGTATATTCAAAAAGGAAGAAAGAAATGTTCCCACTAGTTATGTCAATGTGGAAACAACATAATTCTATATTTATATTATGTACTGGTTGGCATCCTCTAAAACAGAGGTTCCCATTCTGAAATCTTCAGTGTTATTGGTTTACAATTTCCATAATTCTTAACCAATAGGTTGGAGATTCTGAAAATTATAGTCCTCCATATTAGCCAGGAGCCATGTTCAGAAAGATTGAGCTATGCAATTGCTTAGTTTTTCTAACTTGAAAAAAGATTTCACAATAATTTTGAAGAGCCTTTTGTTATTCAGGATATGCACACCATGTTATTATCCAGACAATCTGCGACTAAAATAGCTACCCACCAACTAAAGCATGGTTTGAGTTCAATATGTGGTTTACTTGTTCTATCCAAATTCAGCAAATCTAGCATTGTATGCTTTTCCTTCCCCTTCTTCTTTAGTTTGGCAAATGAAAAAGAACAATGCTCAGATAACTTTGGTGCTTTCATAGTATTTCTGTTTTATAGCTAATGTTGACATTCACTCTTTCCAGTAGAGATGTAAAAAGTTGTTTGCATTTCTTTCCTTTCAGTCAGTAATTTCTACAGTGTTATTTTGTGAGCTGAACAGAGCAACAGAATGGGAATTGGAGAATTCCAAGTGACGACAACTAACTTAGAATCAAACAGGCTTGTAAACTTCAGGATATGCGAAGCAGGTATTGTGTATTCAGAAGTGTATTATTTCCCATGAAATAAATGACAATGGAATAGATTATTTCCTACCCATTTCCTACTAATTTTCTATAAAACAACTACTAGCAGAAATGTATTTTATTTAACAAGGTTTTTAAAATAGATTATTTGGTTTGTAAAACTCTGGACATCAACAATGTTTAATTTTTATATTTTTAAGATTTTTCTTAAAAAGTACTTAAGTATTAAATGGCAGATAAGGATAGTTTGCAACTGTATGGAGAATGGATGTAGCTTGGGACCTCTGGTTGGACTATGTCTTACAGTAGAAGTGAGCATTTGTTCCCTCCCTTTACATAGCCATTGTCATTCTTCCTTCAGTGAAACCTCCATGGAGATGAGTCAGCACTTCCCACACAAGTTTTCTCACGCTTCAAGCACAAATACCCTGTGTTTACAGGCCTGGAGAGGAGCTGGGCTGCTGAAATTACAAACAGATGGGAAAAATATCTCTCCCACTGGATCTAACTGTTGGTTGGGTTATTGATCACATCTGATCAATGGCTGCTAGGGAAAAGAGTTATGTGAACTAACTTACAATGATGTCACTAAACTCACAATGGAATTTATACATCTAGAGAACAAAAAAGGCATGACATAATGTGTGATAAATTTAGAAAATCAAGCTGGAAGGTGAAGGCTTCACTAGAGGAATTTTACTTTACATGAAGCCTCAGTTCAAGGAAACCAAATGTTTAAAAAAGGAAGTTACTTCTTGGTTCTTATAGCCTAAATTTATTTATTTTATTTCACATAGCATTTGGTAATTTCATTTTATAATAATTGTTTTACTATAATCAAACTTTTTTTGTTCATTAAACTAGGCCTGTAATGTTTCATATTTCTGTGGTGAAGGGAACTGGAAATTTATGGTTCAATTTCTAGTCCTTTATGAATATTCTATTTTTCCTAGTGTCCGTTCTCTATTTTTTTTTCTACTTTACTTGGAATAGGTTTGGATTTGCAATGGACAAAGAAATTCACTTTTTTCATATAATGTCAGAAATGTGGCACTTTCTGAGACCTGTTTGGAAGTATGATACTTGCTTTACTCCTCTGCTGAGAATGCAGGAAAAAATTAGCATCAGGATTATACTTTATGAAACCCTCCCTATACAAATATAATTGTTACTTCTGGTCCATGAAAGATTATGTCTTCAACAGTCCTACCCCATCCTCCTACCATCCAGTTTAAATCTTTATGTTTTGTGATAGCCTCTAAATCTCAGCTCATTCAACTTAGTTTATCTATATATATCTCTGTTCTCTTTGGTTGCCTACTCAAAGGCATTTTCATAAAGAAACCTTCTTTGAGCAGCACTGATGAAAATCATTGAACAGTTCAATTTCAGTCTGTAACACAATGCCAGTAGGATCCTTTCCTCCAGTTTCAATCCGAATATCCTGGTACAGGAAGAATAGCAACTGCCCAAGCAGAACAATAGAATTATTTCCCGTTCCAGGTGATCAGCTGTCTCACTATACAGTTATGAATAACAATAATCCCTGGTGGGTCTTGAGGGTGACATTTCTCAATCCTTATCAGCACTGCTGCATACACCAGAGCTTGATAACATTATAGGAATAAAAAATGACTCCTACCAAGCTGCCAGTGGAGAAGTAATAAATACCCATTTTCTGAAAAGAGGATCATCTGTGTGCTTTTTATATATATTTTAAAGCCATCTTACAAAGGATATTTGTCTACTGCAATCCTAATAACCAACCTTAAGGGCTACTGTGCAGATTGCTGTTGGTATAGAACCTCACCTTCAGTAAGAGAAGGCATTTTGCTTCTGGACTGTATTGAGTAAAGATAAAACCATTCAGAGTGGAAGAGGAACAGAACACTCTGTCCTTTCTATTTGCAGCATTATAAGGTACTCGGTGCTTTGCAGAAGCCACACGCACTATCATTTCTGTATCTCATCAATAGTGTATGTTTACCAAAATAAACTGTTCTATGTAAATCACAAAAATACATTTTTCTATATTCCCTGGTAAAACCTTCCCAGAAAGGAACCAAATCTACAATTGTGGTGGTAGAAGTCAGATTTGGCATTCAGATTTATTCCTGACATATCAGGTTCAGAGAACTTATTTAGAACCTACACCTTGAGCTAAATGGTTTTTTTGTATGACATTACAGACATTATGCATGCATATACCTTTCTGATTATATCAGGTGATAGGATATAAGGTGGTTGGATCATCTCACAAGTCCATATTTGTAATACATGGAATTGAAAATTCTGTGCCCATGGTTATCCTTTAGGTGTAGGTTACAATGCAAACTGAAATATTAAGTCCGTACCATTTTGGTCCCCAGGCAGGCAGAATGGAAAAGTACAATTTCTATGCACCAAAAGACGAGAACCATTGCTTTAAGTATTCACTTGCATTTAGAATCAAACTACATTAATCAACTGATTAATTAATCAGTCACTGCAATCCTAAGGATATGGAACGATTTGCCCCCAGAGATACGGGCCATTACTGACATTCAGACCTTCCGGCGCGCAGTAAAGACCCTGTTTTTTCAACAGGCCGGCCTGGCACAGTAACGATTTTTGGGTTTTTTAAAACTTGGTATTTTAAATTTTAAATTTTTATTAGTTTTATATTCTCAAATTGTATATTCGGCCTCTAATGTAATTGTTTTTAATGTGTTTTAATTGTATATATTGTTTTTGTTTTCAGTTGGCTGTACAACGCCCCGAGTCCCATTTTTTGGGAGACGGAGTGGTATAGAAACTTAATAAATAAATAAATAAATAAATAAATAAATAAATAAATAAATAAATAGATAAATAAATAAATAAATAAAATAATTTTGCTATAAAATTCTTACCGCAAATATTGTATTTTCATCTAGTGAAATTATGCAAATATTATCAATTTTTGTAAGAGGAATTTTGATGGTTCTGAGAATAGACTGTAGAATATTTATGAAATTCTGAACCTTTAGTTTAATGTTAAAATGGTTTACAGTATACCTATAATATTTTCTTTCAAGTTAAAGCATTTTCTGTCCTCTGCAGTGTGTGGACTGTGTTGAAATGGCTCTTAAATATATTTAGGCATTACTAATCTTAGATGATAGCTTAGAATAGGGCTGTCAAACTTGTGGCCCGCGTGCCGGATGTGTCACGCCTGGCCACACCCATGCCCAATTTAGCGAAGAGAGGAAAAGTCATGATATGTCATGTGATGACGCTGTGATGATGCAAGTTTGACATCCCTAGCTTAGAATATATGTGAGCTACTTGAGGAAATCAGTCTCTTTAGAAATATTGTAGTATGTCAGCCTAAGTCAGACCTGAAGCAAAGGAGTAGCTCATGTTTTCTTGATTGGAAAGGAAGAAAAAGAAAGGAAAATAAGGGCATAATTGTACAGATTTCTATTGCATAACCCAATGAACTCAATGTGAGTTTTTAATGGTTAGAAATAAGCAATAAAGGAAGCCACCTCAAAGCTTGCATTCCACCCTTCCCCAATCTGGTGCGCCCTTCAAATGTGTTCAAATTGTAATTCACATAATTCCTAACTGCTTACAACTCACTTGTGGAGCAACAGATTGAGAAACTATTTCATAGAGTTATAATTGTTTAATTGGACAGGATATTAGATGATGATATTTGAATTAGATAGTGGTCAGTCGTAAAATAAAAGTGCTTGAAGGAAAATATTTTAGTAATTTTATTGTAAACTAATAACGTTCTAAGTAAAAAGATCCTTAATTCACCAAATATGGAAGAAACTATTCACATTTGGAAAACAGAAAAGTGAAACGAGTAAGTGACAGGCTTTTGAATCTGTTTGTCTAAAATGTTTTCTTTCCTCCATTATATCTCATTTTACCTCAAAGCCAAAAAGAATGCTCATGTTTCTAGGATTTAAAAAAATATTGTGCAGCTGTTATGAACATATTCTTTCACTAAATTAACTTGGGTTTCTTTTCAGAAAGTTTTCTTTTGATAAATCACTTTTAAAAGTGCTTTTCATCGGAAAAAAGGTTAAGATAGAGGACATTTCCACCACCCCTTTTTTTAAAGAGATGTCTTTTATCCTAAACAAGGTGATAAAATGCAATACAGATGATCTACCAATCATACTGTGGAAAACATATAAAGCAAACTTCTTTAAAACTTAAAAAATATGTGCTAAACAGATGGCTGTAGGGTTTTTTTCTTCTTTGTTTTTATTCCTCCACGTTGTGCATAAGGTTCTTAGCATAAGTTTACATTCAGCCTGAGCTTCGATGATAGCATGAAAATAGTATAGAATACTGAAAATTTCAAACATTTTCTGTAAGCTACATTTTGTAATGCATTTCCTTGATTTTTGCTACAAACCTACTCCTGCATAATTTACATTGTTTTCATTTCCTTTTCCTGTAACATTCAAATAAACAATAAAATGGATAGTGATGCTTGTTTATCTAATGATGACTATTAAGTCTGTTAGTTACTTATGGAAAATATATTGGTGTAAAGTAATGAGGAAAAATAGAGGAAACATGGAGATATTGGGCCTGGGCAAATTGGAAGCTTACACATTTGTTTGTTTTTTCAGAGATATGCACTGTAAATTTGAAACCAATATTCTGTATATAAGCTCAACATGTGCTCTTTTTTTTTTTTTTTTACTTTCCTAGTTTTCCAAACACCAATTCTTGACATCACCAAAAATTATTTGTCCCCTATTCAGAACCTGTCAACAGCTCTGCATCCTTCACTAATTCTTTGTCTTTCATCATGTCTAATTAATCCTGATTTTAGATTTATTTGTACATATGAATACACCTAGCCTTAAAACACTATTTGAAAAAACAGCATTTTCCCTAAGTAAACACAAATTATACTATTCTCATTCCTTTTTTTTCCCCTTTAGCTTACATTTTTTCAATATGTTGCACAATATACTCAGAATTTAACCTTTTGTTATTGTTGTTGTTGTTCATTGAATATTAATGTAATATCCTATAATATCATGAACCAAACAATGAATTCCTTTTATTCCTAGTTTCACAAACCCAGAACATGGCTATCTGTCCTACCTACCTACCATTAATTCATGTTCTTCTTGATATATTTGGCTTACATTCAAATCACAATATTCTGTATGCCATAATCATCAACAGATTGGCCCATGAATATTGATCTCCACTGCTGTGTAGATTTGTCCAACGAAGCTTTCATATAATGCTATGTTACTGCCTGTAATTGTATCCATGCCATGCAGCATTCCCTATTAGTACTAAGGATACAGTACCAACTATATTTGACACAGTTTAGCCAATTTTCTCAAGTACAAACAAAGTTTTATTCCAAGAATTTTCTTTGCAAGTTAGGATCTGTAAAGATTATTTTGAAAGTCAACATGCTGTTGTTCACCTTCCATAATTCACAATTATTAATTTAATTATATTCACAATATAATTATCACTTAAATAATTATTTTATCAGCATTATATATTGTTGTGGAGCGACGGAATAACTCAGGCAGAGACCAGGTCAAGGCTTTCAGCTTAACTCTTTATTTACAGGCAAAGAGGGTTACCGCTACTGCCACGCTAACACGGCAGCCAGCTGGAGCGGCAACAGCTGATGCCGTTTGACAGCCGCCTTTTATAGCCGGCTGTCAAACGGCTCCAGCCAATGGGAGAGGTCCGTGCTTCCCGCTGGAAGCACGGACCTGAGTGAAGACTCAGTCCATACACAACACTCCTCTCTCCCAGTGAGGAGCATGCGTAGTCCTTCAGATACGCTGGACGCCTGCGAATTCGTCTGGATCTTCTAGGCTCCGTCAAAAATGGTGTCGGGTTGCAGTCTGGTGCCTTCTGCATGTCTTCGGGCGACGGAGAGGCTGCCGGGCTGTCTGGAGCTGGGTCTGCACCTTGGTCAGCTTCCCCATCTGGTAGGTCATTGTTCCCGGTGGGTTGGAAGTTGGTTTCGTCGAATGGTGTGGATGCTTCTGCAGGGGGCTCGTCTGGATGACCTCTGGATGCGGTGCTCCAACGCTTCCTCAGGTGGTCCACGTGACGCCGCCAGGTCCGTCCATCAGGTAACTGGACTCTATAAGACTTGGGACCAGTTACTGCTATCACAAGCCCTGGTAACCATAGTGGTTGCCCAGCAAAATTTCTGACAAACACCTTGTCATTTATCAGGAACCCTCTATCTTGGCTGTTTGACCCAAGGGGAAGCAAAGGGGCATAATTTGGGTGCAGCCTGTCCAAAGTGGTCCTCAGCCGGCATCCCATTAATATTTCGGCTGGTGACCTATTAGTTGAAGCACAGGGTGTAGTATGTTGGCTCAATAGGTATTGGGCTAGCCTGGCATGCCAGTTGATCGGACCCAATCTTTGTAGCACTTCTTTGGCAGATCTAACTGCCCTCTCAGCCAGCCCATTGCTGGCAGGATGAAAAGGGGCCACTAATATGTGCCTGATGCCCAAACTTGCTAGGAACATCTCAAACTCACAGGAGGTGAATTGGGGGCCATTGTCGGATACGACAGAATCAGGAAGGCCATGAGTGGCAAACATCCTAGTCAGTGCTTTGCTGACTGCTTCCGTAGTGGTGGAGTGCATTAGAGTTAATTCCACCCATTTTGAATATGAATCTACTACCACCAGGAAAGTGCGCCCATGGAAGGGGCCTGCTAAGTCTATGTGTATTCTGGACCAGG
This sequence comes from Bungarus multicinctus, assembly GCA_023653725.1. NCBI lineage: Eukaryota > Metazoa > Chordata > Lepidosauria > Squamata > Elapidae > Bungarus > Bungarus multicinctus. The sequence continues at coordinate 45,701,626 of CM042848.1, forward strand.
GGCTGCCTGCTTCCTCCCAGGTCCTAGGGGTGGTTGCTGGTGGTAATGCCCTGGTGGCCTGGCACGCCTGGCAAGAATTTACCCATTTAGAGATTTGGGCATCCATGCCTGGCCACCATACGTAGCTGCGGGCGAGGGCCTTCATTCTCACAATCCCTGGGTGGCCCTCATGCAGCACCTTCAGAATCGAGGTTTGCAATTTGTGGGGAATGACTACTCTGGTTCCCCATAGTAAACAGCCTTGCAAGGAGGAAAGTTCCTGCTGGTGTAATTTGTAGGGTAGGAAGTCTGAAGGATAAGGGGCCGTAGGCCACCCCCTCCCTACCCAGTCCAGGACTTGGAATATTACCTGGTCCTTGGCCGAATGGGCAGCGATGTCAGCAGCAGTGACTGGAAGCTTGAGTTCGTTGATAAGAAAGACTGTGGTTGCAGGTGCTGGGTCCACGACTGGCATTGGCAGGGGACAGTGGCTGAGTGCATCAGCATGGCAGAGGCTTTTCCCGGATCAATGGATTAGAGTGTAGGAATACGCAGCCAGGAAAACCGTCCATCTTGTCATCCTTGGGGACAAAATCTGGGGAGTCTGTTTAGTGCCGGATAAAATACCTAACAGTGGCTTGTGGTCACTAATGAGTTCGAAATGATGCCCGTAGAGGAATTCATGGAACTTCTTCACTGAAGCCACTGCAGCCAAGGCTTCCTTGTCAATCTGGCTATAGTTGCGTTCAGTGGAAGATAGTGTCCTTGAAAAAAAAGCTATAGATGCTTCTGCACCATTGGGCAGTCTGTGGCTCAGGACAGCCCCAATTCCGAATGGAGAAGCATCGGCTGCTAGAATGAGTGGTAAGTCTTTATTGAATTGGATTAAGACGGCCTTTGAAGTTAACAATGACTTGACTTGCTTGAAAGCAATAGTTTCCCTTGGTCCCCAGTGCCATGGTGAGTTCTTATCTAAAAGTCTATGAAGGGGCTCGGCAACAGAAGCTTTATGGGGCAGGAACGAAGCATAGAAATTCAAGAGGCCCAGGAAAGCTTGAAGCTCAGTTTTGTTAGTAGGAGTAGGCGCATCGTGAATGGCCTTGACCTTTGACTCAGTCGGGTGAATACCCTTGGCATCAATCTTGTAACCTAAGAATTCCACTTGTGGAGTGGCTATGGTACATTTTTCCCTTTTTAGTTTGAGACCAGATTGTCTAAAACGGTCAAGTACACCTCTGACCCTTTGTAGTAATTGTTGTAGATTGGTAGCGGATACCATAATATCATCAAAGTAAGGCACAACGCCTGGCAACCCTTGCAGGATTCGTTCCATAAGGGACTGGAAAATTCCAGGGGCCACACTAACTCCGAATTGTAGGCGAGTGCATTTGAAAGCCCCTCTGTGGGTTACTATTGTTTGCAGTTCAGCAGTGTCATCATCAACAGGAAACTGTTGATACGCCTGGGACATGTCCAACTTTGCAAAAATGGAACCAGGCTCAAGGGAATGGAGTAAATGTTGTACCACAGGGACTGGGTACGCACTAACTTGTAAATATTTGTTTATGGACGACTTGTAGTCTGAGCAGATCCTCAAGCTTCCATCCTTTTTTAACGGTGTTACTATGGGGGTTTCCCACTTTGAGAAGTCTGTAGGTTTCAGTACGCCCTGCTTGATTAATTTGTCAAGTTCCTTGTCTAGTTTAGGACGAATTGCAAAAGGAACTCTGCGGGGCTTCAAACGAATTGGTACTGCCTGGGAGTCTGCCCTGAAGGATATTGGGGTTCCCACGTAGCAGCCTAGGCCCTCACTGAATACGTCTGCATAGTCCCTGAACAGGGATTCAACTTCTGAATTGGTAATGGCGTGGATCCCCCCTATGTGGAGGCCCAAGGCTGGGAACCAATCTAGTCCCAATAGGCTTGGGAGGACGCCATCCACTATCACTAGAGGCAAGTGACCCTTAAACCCTTGAAAATGGACAAGGAACTTGCCTTTTCCGATGACAGGAATGGTTCTGCCTTGGTAGTCCCGAAGTGTTAGATTGCAGGCTGGAATTTTCTGTCTTGACATTCTGGGGAGTAGCTTCTTTAAGGTGTCCCATGAGATGATGGATAATGCAGAGCCGGTGTCAACCTCCATTCTGCAGGGTCTACCTTCTATAGAAACAGTGACACTAATTTTGTTAGATTTATTAATTTTTTGTATTTTAAACTGATAGCATGTGAAACAGTCCTCAATTTGTCTGGGGTATTGAATGAGCTTCTGTGGCCTTTGTGGCTGGTTGAAGGTTTTCCCTGCCTGACAAATTTTGGCTAGATGGCCTTTCTTTTGACACCTAAAACATATGGCATTCCTGAATCTGCAGGGTGCCCTGAGGTGATTTCGCCCGCAGCTTAAGCATAAGGTTTGTAAATGTGGGGTTTGACTTATACCTTGCCTGAACTCTTTTTGATTTGCGTTGGGCTGTCTGAGGCGGTTTACCTCAGTAGCCTCTTCTGGGCCATTTTCTGTGGAGGCTTCCTCAAAATATACTGTTGGATTTTCTAGTCTGCTGGGTTTTCCCTGAATTTCAGCTGCTGAGAGTGCTGACAGCTCAGCAGCCTGGGATTCCTCTATGGCTTGCTTTAGGGTTAGATCCCCTTTGGCTAATAAATGTCTTTGTAACTTGGGGTCTCTAACGCCACAAACCAGCTGATCGAGCAGCATATCGTCCAGGTAATCTCTGAACCCGCAATGCAAGGCAGCTGTTCTCAGTGCTGCCATATAATCACTAATTGTTTCCCCCTCTGTTTGGATGCGCCTTCTGAAAGCATGGCGCCTAGCAATTCTGGAAGGCTTGGGGGAGTAGTGATTTGAGAGAATTTCTTGCAGTTCCTCCCAAGGAATAGTCTTTATAGATCTAGGGGCCAGTAATGCTGATGCGGTGTCAAAAACCGTGGCTCCGCAAAAGCTTAGGAAGTAAGATTTCTTCCTATGCTCAGAAATTTCTGACAGGTCTAAAGCAGTCAAACCGGTTCTTGTATGACTCCCACGTCTCAGCGGTCGGTCTGAAGGGCGGGAATGCAGGATTCGTAGTCATCTTCTGTCAGCTGTGAAGTTTTTCCTCAGGCAAGTTAGAGACGGCGCTTCGCGGCTAGAGTCAGCAACTCTGTAGTGATTTCAGCTCTCAGCTAGTGATTTCGCTCCTTTCTTTCTCTTCCTTGCCTGGCTTGCCTTTATTAGTATCCCGTCCTCGTCGCCAGTGTTGTGGAGCGATGGAATAACTCAGGCAGAGACCAGGTCAAGGCTTTCAGCTTAACTCTTTATTTACAGGCAAAGAGGGTTACCGCTACTGCCGCGCTAACACGGCAGCCAGCTGGAGCGGCAACAGCTGATGCCGTTTGACAGCCGCCTTTTATAGCCGGCTGTCAAACGGCTCCAGCCAATGGGAGAGGTCCGTGCTTCCCGCTGGAATCACTGACCTGAGTGAAGACTCAGTCCATACACAACATATATGATACCCTAATTACATATGATAGCAATACAGTTTTCAAAACCTAGTTTTTAAAAACTTCTGCTATGCCACTTTAGATTTTGCTTCTAATAATTCAGCAACAATTTTAATTCAAAAATACTTTAAAGTTGGGAAAGGACCATATGATACTATTAGAGCATTGCCACTGTTTTCAGACTGTCCAGTTTTTAAGTTTTAATATTGTCTATGTTACTAAAAGCAAAATCTGGGAAAGAATGACAAAACTGCTACTGGTAGATGGACAAGTCAAAATTAAGTAAGACTGGTCATTCGGTGATTTAAAATATATTCTGGAAAAAGTACAGGACTTACAGTGCTAAAGTTATTAGCATTAAGCATTACTAGGAAAATTAGAGCTCAAGAGCTGCACACTTTAGAAGAAAAATAGTCATATAAATATTCTATCAGATATACCCCTTGAAGCAGAGTCTTTAATTCAACCTTTCTCAGCTAGTACCTTCAGAAATCTTGGAGTACATGTCTCATTTACATCCAGTATGATTATTAGCAAAGATGCTGGAATTATGGAGGCATCTAGTTGGAAACATGTTTTATACTAGAGCATGATTAGGCCTGTTCTTCCTTTCTTGGAGCCAATTCAAGATTGATTAAAGAAGAAAAAGTTCACACTGATCGATTGGCCGAATCTGTTCTATGATGATATAGCTGACTTTCTTGTATAGACTATTTTATGCACATTTCAATAGTTCAATAGAACAAAGAAAAATTAATTAAAATAAGAGAGAAAATACCTTATCTTGTAGTCCTGCAAATATTTAGTCAATTAAGTTTATCCACTAACATATGAGTGGGTGAAAGGAAAGAATAATTGACCTTAAAATTTACACATAAATATAGCATCATCAAATATAATTGGAGTGTAGAATTACTGTTTATTCACCCTTTCTCAAAAGAAAATTATAGTCTCATTTACAGTTAGTTCATATCCTGATTATTTGGTAGATCTTGTATCCTATTTCTGGAGTTACTTTTAATGCAGTCAAGATTTTAAAAATCTTGGATAAAGTATGTCTTTATTTTACTAAGAAAAAACTAAGTAATCTTTGGATGTGCTGTTTTGGTTTCAGAAAGTTAAATGCAGAGATCGTATGCTGATATTTTTTCACATGCATTAGAAAATCTTGCACTCTACATTATACCATTTTTTTAAGTGCCACCAAATAATCAATGGGGATTGCCAAGCCAGAGGAATAATCTCAACAAAATAATTGTATGGGCAGCTTCCTTAATCTTGGCCTGGCAAAATAGCCAGGCAAAATCTGAATGTGCTAGTTGTTTAGGAGCTCCCATTTTAACTTGCTGCTATTTCCCAGAGTGAGATATTAAATGTCCCACCATGTCTGCAGTGGAGAATCCAATGGAAAATTTGAAGGATAATACTTAAATTCCATGATTTAAAAAATGGGAAGCAGCATCAAATAGGATGTATAATAATAGCCAGCTTCTATATCATTTGAAAAGTCTAATCAGTCTGCATCTGAGTCCAGGTATTAACTAGTACAAATTGATACGTTCAATAAATTCAAGTTGCAACTTTAGGGAAGCTCTTTTCCAGAATAGGCATGTCACTTCTATTCAACTCTTCCATGAAATAATTGCAGGATTTAAAAAGAAGTTGAGATGCCTTATGTTCTTTCTTTCTCTTTCTTTCTTTCTTTCTTTCTTTCTTTCTTTCTTTCTTTCTTTCTTTCTTTCTTTCTTTCTTTCTTTCTTTCTTTCTTAATAATTTGGTATATGATGTGACTTTCTTTGTGTGTAACTGACTATAAGAGTTTGCAGAAATCATCCTTTATCTAGTTTTATAGGCCATCAGTGATTACAAGGAGAATTGGCCACATCTTCAAGGAAATGATTTGCAAAAAGAAATTTACCATATAAATAATTAAGCAATTAGTGCTTTCAAGAACTGGATATATCTCATCCAAAGATACTGTATATTAATCTATTTTGTTCATTCTTTCTCATTTTTACCACCCTAACATGGGTCTTTGTTTTGGTCTTCTTGTCTGTCCTAAAACTCTTGTTGTCCCATCTCTTATTTTACTCCTTTTTCTTTTAATTATGTCCAAGTTTATTATCCTAATAGCAAAAGATGTAAAAGAAAACCCATTACAGAGAATAAAATATTATGATCCATAAAGAGAATAGGTCCGTTAGCATATCCTCTCTATACTTAAAAAAAATCACTGGGGCTGGGCATAGAAGCAACACAGCCAGAACAAAGGCTTAACTTCCCTTTATTGCTTCAACTTTTCCCCCAAAGTCCCACCATTCACTGCAAGTCCAGGAACAAAGCTCTAAACATGCACCTCCAATAGGTCATGGCTGCTATTAGTCCAGAGGAACAGCACAGTTCTGAGAGCAGCTACAGTTCAGGGAATTCAAGGAGTCATCATTACAGGAAGAGTTCACTGGGACTGCAACACAACAGAAGCAGAACTGTGTTGCCAGGCAAGCAAGGCAAGCAAGACAAGCAGAGGAAGGCAAACAGGGGAAGGCAAGAAGGGCAAGGCACAACAAAGTATTCAGACATCAGTAACAGCACATGAGACTGGAAAAATTTCCCGAAAAGCACCCCTCCCAGTAGTATCTCTTTAAATCTCATTCCCCAGATAAATGAGAAGAGAAGATGCCCCTTGTGAAATGGGGTAATCTTAGCCGTGGTTCTGTGAATCCTAGGTAAGAAATTGCAAACAGATAGGTTTGTATTCTTTTATTATTATTATTATTCCTAGTACACTAACCGGCAAGCACAGTTAAACTGAACAAGGTTAGCACTGAAATCAATCATCTTTCAGTGCAATTTATCCCTTCACTCCACCCACCTAATCTCTGTCTATCTCTGCCCTGCACTCATGTCCCAATTACCTATTAACACTATAATTCTATGGTCTACATCGCATACTATCTAAGCCACAATTCCCAACTACGCCTTACTCCTCCCGTTCCTGCAGTTGCTCTCTTTTGATTTATTTACCCACCCTGCCAAAAGCTGTCTTTATGAATTTATTAGTATGATGTTCCTTTTCTTTAATGCTGCGTTGCTGATTGTGGGTATGTAATGAAGTGTTTGTATTCCCCCCTCATCAATCTAAACTAGTCAGCGTGCAGACGTCATCTGGTAGCAATGTTTGTTTTCGTTTCATCTCCTTCAAGCCCTTAATCTTCCAATGCTGTCGAGTGAGCTGTTTCATGAAGCCCGACAGGCAAGACACCTTTCTCCCAAGTTGTCAGGTTGCCCTGTGCTGATCCCATTTCCTCTTCATCCTCTTTGCTTGGGAATGATGGGGAGATAATTGCTTGTCGTCAGAGCTCCATCGCTCCTCTGCTCCACTGTCTGCCCTCTCCTCCCTTCTCTCTTGGTCATCCTGCACCCACTCTCCTTCGCTGGCAACCCTTCCCAAGCCTGAGGAACCAAAGACAGCCTTATCCTGCTGCTCTAATCATTCCTCCATGGGCCCTAGCTCTTTCTTGACCTCCTCGGATCCAGGCTCCAATGGAGCCATGACATCATTTTTTAGAATGATTCACTTCTAAAACTATATACATTTAGTATACCCGCTTATAAAAATGAAAAGTCATTGCAATCTAAAGTATAGTGTAGTTGCATGTAAAAAGACTGAATATTTAAGAAAGCTAGATTGAAAACTACATATATAAATGAAAGTTAAGCACAAAAGAGGATTTTGCAGTAATTATTAAAAATGAGATAGAATAATACATTAAAAAGCAATGATAGCACTGTGGCATCTAGACTTATCTTACATCTTAGAATGGTTCCATAGACTGAGAAGCTCTGAAATATATAGATATAAGTATTATAGACTCATGTAGCTATTTAGATTATTTTCAAACATATAATTGTTAAACAAAATGTCTGTAAGAGCTAAATAAATCCACATTACTCATATTAAATATTACAAGTTCATAGATTACAGTTTTTGAGCATTAATACTTTTTTTTACATTTTGAATCCAGACTGTGCAGCATATTTTTTTTTCTTGCAGGAATCAATAAATGAACTCAAAAGCCACAAAGCATCATTGTAATTGCTGTTCTTCTCATTTCTATCCTTACCTAATTGACAGAAATTGGATGCCAGAACTAAGCTGTGATTAGAACTGAGAGTCAGTTAATTATACTGTCCAGCAGGGTTTCATGTGGAAGAAGAAGTCTATTAAGAAATTGCTAAAGCTAGGTGAATCTTAGAAAATCTATATGTTAAAGGAGCATACTTACTGTTATATTTTCAGTCTTTAATGTTAGATCTTGCTTTCATTGATTTAGTATGCTTTGGCTCCCCAAACAAGAGGAGTATTTGTTCAATGGAGAAAGTAAGAGTACACATTCCATGCACCTATTTGTAATAAAATTCCAACTTCATTTTAAAGTAGAGTGTTAACGGAACAGCTCCAGGAGAACTGGGAATAAATGTTCTGGATCAAGAAATGTGGTGAGAGAACAGGAACATCTTCTCTTGTGTATATTTATAGCATTCCAGATTTCCATAAAATATCATTCCATGAAGATCACAATCACTCCTTTCTGTGGGATGCCAGATTTGTGTTTGGTAGAGGAAACATGTTTCTGGAACATCCCAGGAAAGGATGGTATGGGACTGGACAATGACTCCAATTCAGCAGTGGGGCACAACATAATTAAGGAAGCTGCAAGGGAACTATAATAACACCCTAGATTGTATGCAGCATTTCTGGTCCATTCTACCTACAGTAGCTTTTTTCAAGAATTAGATGAATTTTTGCTTTGATCAGTACTTTGGGAAATAATCTGTGTATTTATATATTCTGTGCTTTCTTATGTATACAAAACAGGAGAGGCACCAGTGGAAAATACTTTATTGTGATGGTAGGAAGCATGAGGTAGAAGTTATTTTAATAACAAAGCAAGTGCTTCATGTAAATAATAGAGGCATCAGCTTCGCTTTATGGATAGATGTGATCAAAATAACACCAATAATAAGCCCTTCAGAGGACCTTAACCTGCAAGTTTCAGCTGGATGCCTTCAGTAGATTCATGTCAATAACCTTTTCAAATCTTTCCCTATACTTCATCAAAGTAGGGATGAGGCAAGAAATCCTCCACATTGTGGAGCCTAGATTTTGCTGAACCAATGCAAAATGTGCCCTACCGCAATTTAAAACAAATTTTTTTTAAAAAAAATCATGATTTAAAGGCTTTTTAAAATTTATTTATTTCTTAGGAATGGCATGTTTTGGCATGATTCAGGGATTACCACTGTTTTGCCCCTTCCTGGTGGTCTGCTTTGCTGCCTCTAATTACTGAATTTTCTGAGATACTAAGTAGGCTGATATAGTTGTTCAACCAACTGGTCCCCTTCAGAAGAATCCTCTCGTTAATGGCAGGTCTTGGTTACATCAGGGTTGTGGTTTACTGGTGTAATCTGTGGTAGTTAATTAGTACAGGCAGCAGAAGCATGCTGGCACAATGTTAAAGCATTAGACAGACTACAGAGAAAGAGACTTGGCATAGAAAATGTGGTATTCACAGACATGTTAGCTCCAGGCTTATAAATATTATATTTAAATACCTGGGCCACGATTTTGCCCCAACCATGCAGAATTACAAAAGAATATTTAGTCCATATGTACTCAGTGTGTTTGACTCAGTGTGTGTTCTGCACTGGTCACCTAAGCCCATATTCAAGTGCTGAATTGAATTCCCAGTTATGCTGGCAAGACCAGCCCAGAGGTGTCACATTCCATTAGCACAAGAGAAAACAAGTTAAGGCTTCTGGCTGCTCAGAAGCTGGAAGCTGAGAAGTGAATGAAGCTCAAAATCATGTTAGCCTTGTGACCCCTAAAAGAACTCTGATAGGTAGACAGCTTAAATGAAGTGATATTGCCTGTTGCCCGCCTGCTCCTGCCAGTGTCAAAGAGTCCATCATACCACTCCACAATCTTCAGGATTTTCCAAGTTCAAAAATGAAATTACCCTTGAAACAGCTGCAAAAAGAGTGAAAAAGCTACAGAAAGTATGGAGCCTTTTGAAAGATTATGAGCTATTCATAGCCACTCGATTCTTATTAAATCTGCTTCAGTTTGTATGGGGTAATCGCATGAAGTTGCAATAGATGGAGAGCAGCTTCATCTGCACAGGCTTGAAACTTGAATATAGTCAAATCTGTTACATTTGTTCACAACCAGAAAATTCTTCAATCCTGTTACCCATTATAATAATGGCAGGGGTAGAGAAGTACAGGGAGGAAAGAGAAATGGCAATTCATAGTTGCCTGATTTCAAGGTCATAAACTGTATTGCAAAATTATTTTTTTTATAAATCCATTTGAAAGATCCATTTGCAATATGGCTCTTTTCTCTTTTAAGACCTGATTACTTTTTTTAAAACTTATTTACATATCCTTATTGATTGAATGAGTTATCTTACAAGGTTTTAAGGATCTGAGTTTTAGGTCACATAAGCAGCTGTAAATAAAGTGCCCCAAAAGCGACACCCAACACCAGATTTAAAGCCTAATGTACATATCAATTTGATCCAACACAGAACTCTCTTTATTTAACATTCTACATGGAGAATACTAAAAGATACAGAAAGGAGATGTGTAAATTGTTTGACAGTTTAATGAAATATGAATGCATATTTTCTATAAATAGTACAGTCCACAAAATATCTAAAATTCTTAAGACAGAGTTTTGGCTTTGTTGAGCTTTATGAGGTTTGTCACAGTGATCACGGTCTTAAAGTAGTGAAGGAATGGACTGTACACCAAAGTTAGTTTAGGTCAGGGATGTCAAACTCAGGCCCAAGGGCAAGATCTGGCCCATGAGGTGCTTAGATCTGGCCCATGGGGCTACCCTGGAAACAGTGAAGGACTGGCCTGCGGTGCTTCTGCCAACAAAAATGGAGCTCAGGAGGGCCATACGCAGCCCTCCCAACTCTGTTTTCACTGGCAGAGGGTTGCAGGAGCCTATCACAACCAAAAACAGAGCTCAGGAACCACAGGCACCCCTGACACAAGTGACATTGATCTGGCCATGTCCACCCTGGCCACGCCCATCCAGGCCAACCCTGATGCAGCCCTCAATGAAATTGACTTTGACACCCTTGGTTTAGGTCATGCCAAAGAGATGATTCTCTCATCAACACCATATGTTATACACAATGTATAACTGGAGGAGCTCGGGGGGTTCCGTGTTGGGGTGGCAGACGGGGGGTGGGATGCCAGGGGCCAATTTCATCAGCACGGTGGCTGGGAGGGGTAGATATGCTGGGGGTAGAGGGCCATATCCGGTTAGGGGATCGCGCTGCCGATATCTGCAAGCGGTAGCACGCTCCGACCCTTCTCACCCAACCTGCAGTCCTGGCTGTCCGGAGCCTCAGGCCCTGAATACCCGGATGTTGCTGTGCAATGCCAGGTCCGTGGTTAATAAGGCTCCCCTGATTTATGATCTGGTGCAGGAGGAGGCCGCGGATCTGGTAGGTATTACCGAAACCTGGTTGGGCCCAGAGGGCGGTGTCCCTCTGGTTGAGATGTGCCCACCAGGTTTCCTTGCATTTCATCAGCCGAGGTCTCAGGGAAGGGGTGGTGGGGTGGCGGTGCTTATTAAAGAGGTCCTTTGCCCTAGGGAGGCCACTGTCCCTCAGAAGGCTGGCTGTGAATCTCTTTTTGTGAAGTGGGGACAAAGGGTTCAGATGGGCCTTTTGATGGCGTACCTGACTCCCTGCCACGTCTCATCGGCCCTGCCCAGACTCCTTGAGGTGATAGCCAGGCTGGCGGTTGAGACCCCTAGGCTTTTGGTCATGGGGGATTTCAACCTGCCATCGCTCGGTGAAACCTCGGGGATTGCCCGTGAGTTCATGGCTTCCATGACGGCCATGGAGGGTTTTCCTCTGTCCTGGTCCTATTAGATCTCTCGGCGGCTTTTGATACTATCGACCATAGTATCCTATTGCGACGGTTGGAGGGGTTGGGGACTGTCCTTCTATGGTTCTCCTCCTTCCTCTCCGACCGTTCGCAATTTGTGTTGGCGGGAGGGAGAGGTCCACCTCTAGGCCCCTGGTTTGTGGGGTGCCTCAGGGGTCGGTCCTCTCCCCTCTCCTGTTCAACATTTATGTGAAGCCGTTGGGTGAGATCATCCGTGGTCTTGGGGTGCGGTGTCACCTGTACGCAGATGACACCCAGTTATACATCTCCACCCCGGACCACCCCAACGATGCTGTGGAGGCTATGTCCCGGTGCCTGGAGACTGTGCGGGACTGGATGGGCGGGAACAGGCTCTGGCTCAACCCATCCAAGACCGAGTGGCTGTGGTTTCCGGCGCCCCGATATAGCCAGCTGACACCTTCGCTGGCTATTGGGGGGGAGATTTTGCCCCCCACAGAGAGGGCTCGCAATCTGGGCGTCCTCCTGGATGTACGGCAGTCTCTGGAACATCATATTGCGGCCGTCTCCAGGGGGGCGTTTTACCAGGTTCGCCGGATTTACCGGTTGCGGCACTTCCTGGATCGGGACACCCTGCGCACGGTCACTCATGCCCTTGTCACCTCTCGCCTGGATTATTGTAATGCTCTCTACATGGGGCTCCCTGTGGGGAGCACCCGGAGACTCCAACTGGTGCAAAATGCGGCCGCGCGGGTGATTATGGGGGCGTCGCGTAGCTCCCATGTGACGCCTCTCCTGCGTGAGCTGCATTGGTTGCCAGTGGCTTTCCGGGTTCGCTTTAAGATTCTTTAAGGTGATCCATGGCATTGGGCCAGGTTATCTGCAGGACCGCATTCTGCCGGTGATCTCCAGCAGACCGGTGCGTTCCCACAGGGAGGGCCTTCTCCGGGTGCCGTCGCCCTCTATGTGTCGTCTGGCGGCCAAATGGTTTCTCCCATTTGCAATTTCACTGTCTGAAATAACCTGGAGAATTTTGTACAACCCTCTGCATACAATTCTAATCTGAACTAGCAAGCTTCTTGCATTTCTAACAATATTTCAAGTAAGTGAAAGTTAGCCAAGATACTTTAGCAAAATAAAATCTGTGATTTCACAAGGGAGAATTTGAGGAATGAGTGTGTTTGTGCAAGGCAGTAGTTCCTTATTTTAAAAAGAGAAATGAAGACTTCTAACAGTAAGATTTCAGCATCAAACCCACACTGTTTCCTTAAAACTTAACCATAAGTCAATGTTTAGGTGACACTAATTTCCTAATCTTTTAAAAACAAACACTGTTGCTCAATCCTTACAAGTACAATTTCTACAATGCAGTTATTATTGCTAACCAGAATTACTTATTCAAATTAAATGAAACCGTCCTCACTTGGTGGCTTGGAAAAATGAAAAAATAGGGAGGGAAAATTGTTCTTCTTGTGTGATAAACAATGATATGGATGTATGTACCTATACATTGAAAGCATGCATTCAAATGGATATTGCTAATGTGTGAAGTAATAAAACCAACATTTCAGAAGCAGTAGAATGCAACGTCAAACATCTGCAAGTGGGCATCGCACTGTCCTGAGGCTACCATACAGGAAAAAATGATGCATTGTAAAAATTGTTTGGAGGTGGAAGATACCTTCTAATAAAACCTACCAGATCCCCTAAATGGATTGCCCCTATGTAGGACAAATGGGGAAGAAGAAACCACCAGATTGCAAGAACACAAGTGAGTGATCAGATGAGGAGACCCGAACTTATTGGTAGCCTGACATTGCAATGAAGAAGGACACACATTTAATTTCACAGCTACTAAGATCATTGGCCCTGCAGGTACAAAGATAGCCAGGAGAATGATTTTTTTTTTTTAATTACATTTATATGCCGCCCTTCTCCGGAGACTCAGGGCGGCTTACAGTCTGTGGAGCACCATGCTAAGTGCTCAGCAATAGCCTTCATTCCATTGTATATGCCTGCTTATTAGTAGGGCTTTTTGGCCCCCCCAAGCGGCATTTTTACAAAGTCAGCTTATTGCCCCCAACAATCTTGGGTCCTCAATTTACCTACCCCTGAGTCAACCTTGAGCCTGGTGGGATTCGAACCTGCACTAATTGCAGGCAGCTTGCACTAAGTGCTAGATGATTAACAGCCTGCACCACCTGGGAAACTGGCCCCCTGTCAGTTAACAGGAGTGTTGATTTACCACCAGCTTATGAAATACTTAGGAGCCAAGGAAATGACATCCAATCACCAGACACCAACACACCAATCAACCAAAAGGAAAGCATCACATAAATATGACTCACAGGACACCTGATAGCATGTGTTCTAGTAGAGAGAAGTTCCCTGAAGATGGGTTCCAGCATGAATCTGAAAGCTCAGAACAGTAAATCTCTGGTCCCAGTGACCAACCCAAATTTGATTTTGCATAAAACTAACTAACATACTAAGTTTGAAATTTAAGTATCTTAATAATTATTTTTACTGGTAGTTACAGTAAAAGTTGCAGTAACAATATCATTTCCTATTTTTGTTGGGTGTGGGAGAATTCATAAAGATTCACATTGGATAACATTGGATCCAAAGGCTTTATTTATTTAGTTGATTATATCACTGACAGCTGAAATCTCTCAGCAGCTTGGAATCATAAAACAAAAGTTAAAACAAGAACAATTAAAATCAAAGTAAAAATCACCAATAGTGAAAAGGAAGTTTTAAAATGCCAGCCAAAAGGTTCAATTCCTCACCTCAGTAAACAAAGCATTCTGGAACCCAGGGCATGGAGCTACAAGAATCTTGAGGGCTGAGTTACACCAGGTCTAAAGGAACCTCCTCAGACAATTTGCAGATTTAAGTTTAAGAGAGAAAGTGGCTCTTCAAGATCTTGGGTGAAGTCAAAATCAACAATGTGAAATGTGGTTTGGAAATAGATTCTCAACTTTTATAAACACATTGAACTTTTCATGTATCCATGTTAACAATCTCACTGCAAGATCAGGACAATTCCCAAAATATTTTTAAAGAGAGTCCACTAAAAATTGCATTAGAGATGTCCAATTTAGACATGCTAAATAAAACACAAAAAACTCTCGTTTTCCCTGCCCAAATCAAGTTATTACTGACACAAAAAAAGTGTGTGAAAGCTCACCACCTCATAACCGCAGAAGTAAAGGATGTTTTGAGAACATGATGAACCTTTACCCAGCTGTAATTAAGCTACACTTTGTGTTCTCTGTCAAGTTATTTATATAACTTTAATGGAACTCAACATCTTGGCTGTGCATATGTAAAGACTTTTCACCTATCAAATTGATAATATCCATTCATGTTTATTATTTTAGAGCCAACCTTATGCTCTTCAGTTCCACTCAATTCCATCTTTGCAGTAAAAACATTGAACGTATAGACTTCCAGATATTGCAAACTACAACTTTCAGAATTCTTCACAACTATGTTTAAGGCTTCTATGACCTGCTTTACAAGCAGAATTTTGTACCACTTTCTCTTTATTCTAAATCTAAAGAAAACTGGAAAATATTTTATGCAAGTGCTTTTCCATCAATGAAACATAGAAGGGGAAATAAGAATTTAGAACAGAAAAACCCGCTGATATCATATATATAATTAATTTCATTTGATTTTCTGAAATTATATATTATCACATATCTCTTGCTTCTAATAAGCATTAAAACTATAATACATAAATTGTTAAGTCCATTTTTTCTCTTTTACACAAAAAGTCTATAAAGGATTTCCAATCAGTAGTAAATGTAGATATTGTCTTTTCTATGATCAAATAAGTTTATTTAACCAACTAACCAGTTCTATCATTTCACCATTTCATTCCACCTTCACCATCCATTCTTCCATTGTGGATAGTGCAAGAATGTTTTGAAAGGTTAGTGTATTTTCTATCAGCTGAAATTTCTGTGTGATCTTCAAAGACAGACTCATGTAGAACAAATTGCCATAACTTAACAGACACATATCATGGACATGAGTTGTGGCCACCTAAGGTCACAACTCACCTGCCAGCCAAAGCAGGCATTGGACTACACTTTCTTGTCCCAGGAGCCATGAATCTATGAGAACCTTCAGATTATAAACCTGCAGTCTCTTAGGAAGCACAACCATATCAACAATCAAGATTACATAGTCCTGAAAGCAATAGGTATATGAATTAACACCTACCCTGCCTTGCTTTAGTTGAATCTGAGCCTGCTTCTCTCATCCAGACCCCGACTCTCCCCTCCCCAGGTCAAAACTTCTACCATAATTCCTAGTGGAAGCATACAACTATGCATTAATCAGCATTTTAATGATACCTCAACCTGAATCAATGTATGATTTCTCTCCTTATCGATCAGGAAAGCCTAAACAATTTCAGCATCTAAGAAACAGAATAATAAACTAATGGCAAATAAGTCTTAGCTCATTTTCACATTGGATGCCAACAGTTTACCATTTTTTAACACTTCAGGTGGCATAGCCAACTCTCATAAAGTTATCATGTCAAGTATGGCTGCTATATGCTCATCATCTATTTAAGGAAAGTAACCATTTGAGCTTCAGATGTTCCTATACAAACTTCTAAGCAGCTTTAGGAAGTATTTCCAACAGCAAAGAATGCAAAGAAGTGTAGCTCTGTATCATCTGGATAAATTGCCTATGGCTGCCAGTAGCACTGATCCATTATGCTACTGTTCTTCAAAGTGATCTTGATTATGTGTCTGAATAGTCAAACAATTGGCAACTCCAAATCTCGATCAACAAATGCTCTGTAATACACATTGGTAAAAAAAATCAGTACACCAAATACAAGCTAGGCAGATATGACCTTGTTGATGACCGTCACTCTGTCAAGGACCTCAGAGTACTCATATCTAATGACCTAAGCGCCAGAGCTCACTGTAAAAGCATTAAGAGTTGTAGATCTAATCTTACGAAGCTTCTCCTCTGGAAATATAGAATTGCTAACTAGGGCATACAAAACCTTTGCTAAACTAATACTTGAATACAGCTCATCTGTCTGGAATCTGCACTGTATATTGGACAATAATACAATTGAGCAAGTCCAGAAGTATTTCAGGGGAAGAGTACTACACTCCTCTATTCGCAACAGAATACCCTATATCATCAGGCTTGAAATTTTGGGCTTGGACAATCTTGAACTATGCCGCCTACGGTTGTACTTAAGCGTAGTACACAAAATTATCTGCTACAATGTCCTACCACCACAACAATACAAGAGCACACAACCGATATAAACTCAATGTTAACCACTCCAAACTTGATTGCAGAAAGTATGACTTCAGTAACAGAGTGGTCAATGCCTGTAATGCACTACCTGACTCTGTTGTTACATCCTCTAACCCCCACTCCTTTAACCTCAAACTATCCACTATTGACCTCACCCCATTCCTAAGAGGTCTGTAAGGGGCATGCATGAGTGCACAATCGTGCCTACCATCCCTATCCTATTGTCCCCATTTATTCATACCTATTTCCTATATTCTTACTCATGTTTATACTTATACCTATTATCTTGTAAGCAGTTGACAAATCAAATAAATAATAAATAATAATTATGTTCCTGCGTGACATAAGAGGGGTGTGATGGTCAAAGACTCTAAGCTTTTCAGCTGTCTCCTGCAAAACTAGCAGTTTGAAAGCATACAAATGTGAGTAAATAAATAGATACTACTTCAGTAGGAAGGTAACAGCATTTCATGCACTTTAGTCATGTAGTCATGCACATTTCATGTACATTTAGTCATGTAGTCATGCTGACCAATGACCGTGGAAATGTCTTGGACAATGTTGGCTCCCTCAGTTAAGAAATGAAGACAAATACTGCCCCTTAGAGTTAGATCCTTTATTTTTGTGTGAAATAGCCATTTCAGGTAATTAACCAAAGACATCATTTTAATTTTGAAGGGAGAGAGAATATAGCACTGATGAATTGACTGGACAACCAACTTGCTTTGTGTCTCACTTTATTCTATTTTATTTGTTATTATTTTAATCTCTAATTGAAAACAAGGTAATTCATTTGAATGGTTATTTTAATTATACATTACAATTAAAAAGATGATCAATGCAAACTAAAAATAATAGGAAAATAGGAAAAAATACAAAAAAGAACAAAAAACAGAAAGAAAAAAAATAAGAATGTCTATTTTTATATGACTTCCCCTTCACAACAAGTATTTTATTCTTTATCACCTTCTCTTAAAATACAACTGTCTTTTATCTACAACAAATATTTAAAGCCTAGTTCTTGTCAGCTAAAATCCATTAAGGGTTACCACTGAGATAATGACATATCTATTGTAACTCTGATAAAGTAAACTAACTTTGCTGTGCTTCCTTTTATTTTAAAAAATCATGTTTTAAACCTTTAAAAATTTAACAAGTCCCTTTTGTAAATCCAGTATAAAAATACTATCTAGGTCACTCTTTTTATTTGTTATTTATATATACCTTTTACTTATTAAAACATTAATTTCATTTGTATATCCAATGTTACAACTTTTAAATCCACTTTTAAATCAGACTCAGTCTTTCCAGAAGAATTTGTTCCATACCATACAACTTCCATACATATTTTACACACACATTTTCAGTAATGCAAGTTTCAAAATTAACTTCTTGGTCCATTGTTCACAAATACCCTTCAATGCATTCATTGTTAACGTGTTTTGCTATATTCCATATTAATAAATTCAGTTTAAGCACTCTTCTCTTTTAATTATAATTTGATTTCCTATAATAACCAACTTTCAAAGACCCATCCTTTCACGTACTTTTTTAAGAATTAAAAAGAAGAACATTTCCCATGGGAAAAATTCTTATAATCAGTTTCAAAATCTTATTTCAAATCCTGTTTGCAACTTTTTAAACATTTGTAACCAGTCTGTTTGTAACTTTGTAAACATTCTAATCATCTTTTTGCTTTTCTTCCAAATTTAGGTCCTCACTCAGTGCTCTAAAACTGACCATTGTGAAGATTCCTAATAGTTAAACACTGTTAAGAAGCAATGATAATAAATGGATGATTAAGTGATAAATAGAGCTCAGCTAACATTTTGTCATACAGGCTACATTATGGCTGTGAGCTTGGTTGAAATCTCTTGACTCCCAGCCACTCAAATCACAAGTCAACACAAAAACTTCGGTTCCTGAATCTATTTATGAGATATAGCTGTCCAGATTACATGTGGATGATTTCATTATCTCTCCTTTTTCTGGAGAGACTTCACCAGCCAGAAAACAGAGTCTGACCACGATATTTGCCACAATGTTCTTCAGTTCTTCAGGAACATCTCGTTTGCTATAAATTCTCATCAGAATGAATTTCCTTTAACTGAAATAGAATAACTATATCAAATAGAGTAACAAGGAAGAGAAAGGGAATTACACTTGATCACTAGAAGCTTGCAATCTAATGGGCAGTTCTGTGTTTTAAATTAAGAGTATTTCATATAGGGAAAGATGAGCGATGATCAAATGTACGTTGTACAAGTAATGAAGGGACATGGTAGGCTCAGTGGTTAAGATGCTGAGCTTGTTGATCAGAAAGGTCAGCAGTTCGGCAGTTCAAATCCCTAGCAGCACGTAACGGAGTGAGCTCCCGTTACTTGTCCCAGCTTCTGACAACCTAGCAGTTTAAAAGCATGTAAAAATGCAAATGAAAAATAGGAACCACTTTGGTGGGAAGATAACAGCATTTCGTGTGCCTTCAGTGTTTAGTCATATTGGTCACATGACCACGAAGACATCTTCAGACAGCGCTGACTCTTCAGCTTTGTAACGAAGATGAGCACCATCCCCTAGGGCCAGAAATGACTAGCACGTATGTGCGAGGGGAACCTTTAACTTATTGATGGGAATGAAGGAAAAACAACAAAATCCTGTAAACATCTTGAAACACAAACAGAATGGCTGCCTCGTGTTGTAGTATCTTTTCATGGAAGATAGAAATGCATTTGTTCAGAGGCTTTTTATCATTAATATTGTGTAAAACAAAACCAACAGTTAGTGAAAGCCTGCTGGAGCTTACTGGGCCTAGCTGTCATCTCACATGAACTGAAGTGCCTTGGGCCTTGACCCTGCTAATATAGTAAATAAGCAAAAACAATATTTAGCTGCCTTCATCATCACCAATCCTCCTATCACTGAAGTCATAGATGAATTGATTTCTGAAATGATTTCCTTATGTAGACTGACATAAATGGTTAAACACAACTTGCTAATCTAGCTATGATTTGAAAAATGAAAATGCTTAACTACCTCCTTTTGACCCTGAAAAACAAGAGGCTTGCCAAGCACTTGATGGCCAGTCTTGCTTTTGTTTAAGGACTCACAAGAGGGACAAGAAGCCCAGAGGGCAAAACTAGATGTGGGTGACTGAGAATCAAATGTGGCTGGCATTATTTCACCTTATTTCTGATTGTCCTTGCTGCCTGCCTTCCAAAAATCTGCTCGAAAAGGAAAGATTTGTCTTCTGTGGAGGGCTTTTGATATCAAGCTAAGGGTTATATGAAATCAGGAAGTGTCTTCTTCCCCCACAGAAATAGATCTCTCTTTCTCTCCAGCTATCTTTTAATGTTCTCTCACATAGAGGCAATTGCCTCATGTAAGCCAGGCCAATTGGCAGGAAAGCCTCATCTCTTGCTTAAAAGATAAATGACTAATCAACAACATCCTTCATGCTCAGTTTCACACAGCTTTGTTTATCATGTATTATTTATTGGAGCATTAGGAAGATAGAATACTTGGATGATTAACCTTTACTTAGCAAATGCAGCTTTGGGGGTCTCTGCAAAATTAAAAGTGGCTTGCAGAATTGTTTGTGAAAACCTAGAGGCTTGGCGATGGGTTGGTTGGAGTAAGAGGGAGTTTAAAAACTATGAAACTTTTCAATAAATATCACGTTACATTGCATTAATGCATTTTGTACAAAATAGACAATATACTTCACCAGAAAATACTAACACATTTAAGTTATTAAAATAAAAGATTTGAATTCCATCAATATTTTGAACATTATACAACTTCAACCTAAGTAATTTGACAAATATATTGAATATGTGTGTGTGTGTGTTCAACAACATAGAGTTGATTTTAGTACATGGTGAAATATTGCTACTGTATCTTTGGAAGCATTATGTGGTTTTTATCTGATTTTTAGGCAGTTAATTTCAGCATTTTATACACAAGCAATGGAGAAAATGACAGAAAAAACTGAAATATCAAACTGAAGCAGACTGATTGAAGAAACAAATGAAAAACAGACTGTATGCATGAAAAAGTTTCCCCTGTAAATATTTCTATACTATGCAAAATTTGAAAAATCAAGTTGAAAACAGAAAATAGAGGCTTCCATTTAAATTTATGTGAAAAGGAAAGTAAGAGAGATTAAACAAGACAGTGAGACAACAAGTGAGTTCATAATAGCACCAGATACTTAAACATTATGTTTTGCATACTTTCTAAAATATACTTGGAATTTCAGAAATTAGGAATAGAATAACACCATATATTAGTATATACATGTGAAGAACCTAAATATATGCAATTAGAACTATAATATTGCACCATTGTGTGCCATGTTATGTATCTTGTTGAACCATATTGTTTTATCCCAGAGCACTGCTACTTCAACAACATTTATATTTTTGTCTTCCTAGAGATAATTATGAAGCAATAACATGAGGATCCTAGCCAAGTCAGGGTCATAGCCAATGGGATAACTTGTAGTCAAATTTATCTAATCCATCCTCAGGAAACATTGTCCATTTTTTATATGTCTGTTTCCATTGTTCTCCATTGTGACAATAAATCATAGGAAATTACATATTTTAGTTACAAGCATTTCTATTCATCATGAGCAATTAATAAATGGAAGAATACACCATATTATTTTCACATGGGCAAAGGATTGCATGAATGAGTGAATATTTTCTCTTGCTTTGATTTTCTTAATTATCTGATTGGAGAAATAAGCAATTCAAAAGAAATAAGTGACACATTTTCATTAATCAATAGACTTTTCATAAATCTATAGTTTATAGATAACAAGAGACCTTCCAATTCATATGTGTGGCTTTAAAATCCTCATTAAGATCATGCTAATAAAAACAGAATATCAATTTTCAGAGTCTTGCTTTATCGCAATTATTTTCACTGAAATGGCAATTAAAGTATTATATTAGTTACATGCTTGAATCAACAGCAACACTTATTATCCAATGATGATGATGATGAAAATGGTCCACTGAAACAACTGTAAAAATATCATATAACAGTAATTAAAAATTGGTGGGAGCATCTGGTTGAAAAAGTAATCTAAAATGTTAAAATATTGTGGGATTTCCAGATACAAACTTATAAAATCTTTGCTCATAATACACCAGATTTAACTGTGGTTGAAAAGAAGAAAACATGAATAATTGACATGGCAATAACAAGACAGTATAATAGAAGACAAATAATTGAAGATTAAAACATATCAAATCTGAAAATTGAAAAAGAAAGATTATGGCATAAACTATCCATGATGATCCCAGTGGCAATTGGCACACCAAGTGCCTTACTAAAAAATCTTGGACAGAATTTAGAAAATCTGCATATTGACAAAATTTTCCTCAATGACTGCTTGGATCTACACATACAGTATATTAAGTTGATGTATTACAACATTCTAGGAGTGTAAGAAGAACTCTGTGTATGAAGGCCAATCTGAATTAAAGAACTAACAATTGTGATTTAATATTGTTGTAAATAGATAATAATAATACAAATACTGCTGCAAATAATATCTCCTATTCTTTGCTTAAAAGGTATATGAACATAAACTGTAATTTATTTATTTAAGTACTCCCAAACCAGTTACATGTACTTAACACAACATGCAGGAAAATAATTTGCTGACTTACTTGTCTTCTATGCCACAATTAGTTTATGTAATGTTAAAAAAACCATAAATTTGTTCCTAAAATTAGATCATTTGAATCTTTAGTGTTCCAAACCATAAATTTGTTCCTAAAATTAGATCATTTGAATCTTTAGTGTTCCACTTTCTAAAGTGTTTAGAGTCTTAGCATTCTGGTTCTGGGTTTTTTTGGAGAAATTATTTTTGGAGTTATTTGTTACATGAAGTAATTTGTTGATGATAGTAGTTCACAGATGGTTCAAAAATAGCTCAAAATTAGATTTCAGATTTAGGTAAGTACTATGATCACACAAGTTGAGAGCTGATCTTGATTAAATTATACCACCAGCAGGTTAGCTGTTAACTGTTATTCAAGAGGCAAAGCCAGGAGAAAAACTGGTCTCAAATTGCTATTTATGCACCGTATAATCATATCTTCTTTTCTAAATCTGTCCTAACTTGGTTTCTGTTCATGCAGGGGTAAGGAAATTTAATAGCCACCTGTTGATGACTATCTAACTGTAATACCTGCTTTATTTCTTCTTCTCAGGGATAAGGGTTATTGCTGAACTGGAATACAGCAAGAATTATACAGAGATTTGATACCATAATCTTTGTTCCAAAGAAGATCAATTTCAAGAGGGTTTTTGTTTTTTGTTTTTGTTTTGCATTATTAGTCTGTTTCTTCTAGGTCCAAGGAATCACTCACTTTTTAATCACTCAATCATAATAATTCAATATGGATCATGATAGTGGGGAAGCTCAGCTTTCTACAAGTTGTATTGAAATATTGTAGAATCACTACGACCAACTCTGGTACCTAGATTAAGAATATGCAGATTGAACAACATACCAAGAAGCAAGAAACACATCCTTGCATGTAGAGAGTGTTCAAGTTGAGTTAGAAGAAAATGCAGTTGTGGAATGTTTTAAAAGAGCTACAGAAAGACTAAGAAATACATACATCCAGCTTTCCCCTTATATATTATGTGTTATGCAAGGTAAAATAAGTGATGTCAACCAAGAACCTCTTTATCAAAAAAAAAAAAAATGGAAAAATGATGTTGTTACATATCTAACCAATATAAACAAACTTATTATTAATCAATTGGGATCATAATATACATAATATAATATGATGATCCCAACTTATTATGGTAATAATCAGTTTGTTTAAATTGGTATATAGTCTCTCTCTCTCTCTCTTTCTGTGTGTGTGTGTGTGTGTGTGTTTCCATCTTAGGCACAGTACTCTTCAATATTTTTATAAATGACTTAGATGAGGTAATAGAAAAGGAACTTATCAAATTTGCAGATAACACTAAGTTAGCAGGATGGCCAACATTCCAAAAGACAAGCTCAGGATCCAAAAAGATCTTGACAGACTTGAACAATGGGCCATATCCAACAAAATGAAATGTAATGTGGAAAAAAGGGCAAGGCTTTATATTTACAGTAGGTAGGAAAAAACAAGCTTACCAATATAAATAAGACAAACTCTGGCTTAAAAATATTAACTGTGAGAGGGACTTGAAGTGCTTGTGGACAATCACTTAAATATAAGCTAGCAGTGTGTGGCAGCAACCAAAAAGCTAATACCATCCTTGGTTGTATAAACCGAATCATATGAAGTCTTAGTACTGCTTTATAAAACCTTAGTGAAACCACTTCTGGAATACTGCATCCAATTTTGGTCACCACATTACAAAAAAGATGTTGAGACTTTGGAAAAAATGCAGAGAAGAGCAACTAGGATTATTAAGGGCCTCGAGACTAAAACATATGAAGAATGATTGCAGGAACTAGGTATGGCTAGTCTAGAGAAAAGGAGAACTAGGGGTGTCATGATAATAATATTCTACTATTTGAGGGGCTGTTATAAAGAAGAAGGGGTAAACAGAAACATTCAGTGATCAATCTATCTGCCATCGGCTTGCTCAGACTCAAATTTGCTTCCAGGAGTCTGCACTATTTCCTGCTTCCTAGCTAATCTAAATCTTCTGGCACAGCATAACAGATGATGATTGGAAAAAGGAAAAATAGCAATTTAGCAGGCAAGTTTGCCAGGTAAGGAGTGAGTGGGCGGGGAGGGTTCCCGCAGGCCATGTGAGCTGGGCAGCCTTGTGTTTCTGCACAGCCTGGATTAACTGCTTTTGGGGGGGTGCTCTGGGGGTAAGATTTCTCTGCAGCCCACCAAAATTTTCTCACGGCCCACCAGTGGTTGGCGACTGCTGGTATAGAGTACATTGCAATTATCCAATTATGAGCTCATCAGGACTTGACTAACTTAGCATAAGGACTCCCAATCCAGGAAAGGGCAAAACTTTCCCACAACATGAAGTTGCACAAAGTCTCTCCTAGTCATGACTGCCACTTGTTCATCAAGCAAGGATCATGAGTCCAAGAAAAACCCCAGGTTGTGCACTGGGTCTCCTGGAGTAGTGCAATCCCATCCAGAACTAAAGAGGTTAAAGTCCCAGAACTTCAAAATCCATGCACCCAAAGCCACTCAATCTTACCAGGGTTTAGTCAAAGTCCGTTGTTTCTTTATGTTTCTTTTATGGTGACATTTTAAAAAACAAACTGGGAAAGGTTGGCTAAGGAACACATTATCAATTAAATTGATAATAAAAATGCATGTATTCATTACTGTATGTACGATATAATGTTTTACGTTATATACATAATGATCAAAGCAGCATGCATACCACATTAGACTTGCTCACACCCTGAAGAATACCTAAATAAGTCAGAACAAAACTATCAGCAGAAATGGGACTAAGGGAATCAGTTTTTCTGGGTGTTAGTGAGAATATGGAAAAAGAGACTGAAATATATGAGAAGACTGGACTGGACAGAAAGACTATACTACATGTCAATAAATTTAAAAGTTAACAAAATAAATATAAAAGACTTTGATATAGAAAAGGTAGAGGATCACTCAGAAAAGAAGATGTTTTTTTCAAAAGTGCAGTAGAATAAATATAAATTCTTTCTTTCACACCAGGCAAATCTGCCTGTATAAATTCTAACATAAAAATGAGATAGAAATTAAAAAAATTATCATTCTACCACAAGCAGTTCAAGAGGCTTAGTTGATAAAAGTCATGCCAATGTCAAGAAGTATGTAATCTATATAGCGATCTGCTGTCAACTTTGCCCCAAAATATATGGGAAGAGGACAGTGCTAGAAAAGTCAGTGTCCATTGAATCTTCAGATAGATCTTCTCAGAAGTAATTCAAAGACACAATTCAATATCTGAAATGTCAATATCTTCATTTCAATTTTCAGTTGAAGAGGATAATTCAACTACATTTCCTTCAGATATTGCCTAATTCATCACTTAATTCATATTGAAAAAACATGTGGCATATGTATTTATCACTGATTATGTTAAGTAAAAAATACATATGCCAGTCAAGAGTGGCTTATTCAACAAACCATGATTAATTAATTTTTTTAGCATGAAGTATGAATTAGAACAATTTAATTTAACAAAAAGAAAAACTGCTATATTATATATCATGGCCCATTAGTATGTTTTGCAACCTAACTAGGCTTTGACAGAAATGAAACAGGCTAATCCCAAATTCCTAAATATACTTAACAGTGAATGACATGGCCTTAAATTCCCCAGACTCCTTTACATGCCAGCAAGATAACAGCAAATTTGAGTAGCTTTCTTCTACTGGCGTCAGAGTCTACAAAGCTTCTCTTTGCATCAAGTGCCTTCTTCTATGATTAACTTCTTTCCCTTGCTATCTTTTAGCTCTCCACATGTGGCCACCAGCATTCTCAAGGGTTGGCTGAAAATTATCTTTATCAGAACTGGAAACAGTTGAGGCTACATGTCTTCGTTTTTCAATACCCTGGTATTCTGGTTTCTAACTGATAGGTTAATCAGAGGATCTGTTTTTCAAGAAATAGGATGTATGCATTGAGCCCTGACATGAGGTAAATGAAGGAAGTTGGGTATGTTGTACTCACTGCCAAATCTCCAGTAACTACTTTAACCAGATACAGGAGCTTGAATACACATTCTCCCTTTCCAGCTACCCAAACATTTAGATCCAAGTTTCAGAATCTGAGGCCCACAAATATTCAAAGCCTTGGCTATAAGTACCAGCTCTTCTCCAAATAGTAATTTAAATATGACAGAAATGAGACTACTAGGGCACAATCACATTAGTTGTACTTCATCACAACAAATGCCTTCCCCTTGCCATGCCAACCTCTTTGCCCCAACCCTAGTTCCTTTTTGAAGTACACATGGGTCTAGTGCTGCATTTGGTCTGAAAAAAAACTTTATATCCGTGGGTTACACAGATACTGGACACTCCTGCATCCAGAGCAGAAATGGAAGAGGACTGCCATTTGGTCCTCAGATTAAGCAGCCACATTTTATTCAAATTCTCAGAACAGCCTAACAGACCTTCCCAAAGGCTATCTACCATCAGTAAATAATACTGACAGGAAAGAGAAATAGCAGTCGAGCATTGGGAGATGGCCACAAAGAGATTCATTTACAGGGAAAATATTCAGTTTCCATTATAATGTATTATTTATTATTAAGCCTCTTCAATTTTCTGTGGAAAAAAGAAAGGTAAAAATAGTCAACATTAATAAATAACCCCAGGCATAAAATTAAATTAAAAACATGCTGTTTTATTTTTGTGGCTTTTCTGACAGAAATATGCAATATATATTTGATCCCAAATAACAACAAATATTCTGACAGAGGGAGAAAACATCAACAAAGAAAACAAAAGGGAAGACAATAAAATATATGTCTGAGGCACTTTGAGTACTTAGGTTTGAAACTGTTGATGCAACAGAGCCTTGTAGCACCTTAAAGACTGGTGTTTTATTATTGCATGAGCATTTAGTGAAATGGACTGGGATCTCTGAAAGCTTGAAATGTTTAGATCTTGAAGTGTCACAAGACTATTGTATGTACTGTGAAAGGCAATAATGCCAGTTAGGGGACTGACAATATTGAATTTATGTCCTCATGATGGTAAATGGTAACTAAAGTTGAGTTGCTAATGTCTCCGGGTTCCAGTAAAGATTTTGGTGTCTATGTGGATGTTTGCTTCCCTGATCTGGCAGCCTTAGGTAAACACAAGAAGCAAACTGCTTGTACCTGATGTTAAATTGATGATGACTGACAATCTCTATTCACTGGATGCAATACTGTTGACCATTACAACATATTTTTACTTGAAATCAAAAGAGTCATCAAACTATATGTACCAATAACAACTCCCAAAACAAAAAGAAGAGATTACCCATAACAATAAGGAAACTTCAATCCAAAAAGAGATCACTCTGGCAGAAAAACAAATCTGGTCATGTTGCCAACTTGAAAAGCTGATACAAAAATTTATGCCACCAGATAAAGACTGAATGCACCTATTGTCACATTAAACAAGAAGAAAATCTTCTTTTACAATTTTGTAAACAACAAACTAAAAGACTCAAGGTCCATCCCACCCCTGATAGGACCTAATGGTAAAGACTGTAATGATGACACCATTAAAGCCAACATCTTTAACACATTATTTGGATCAGTATTTGTAAACAGCAATGGCTCATGCCCAGTATTTCCTAGCTGAACCACAGAAAACTATAATGATCTAATACATATCAATTTTACAGAAGACAATGTTGAAAAAGCACTACGCAATCTAAAACCATCTCTATCTATTGGACCAGATGGAATATATGCCTACTTCTTAAAAAAGCCATAGCAGAACCTCCACTGCCATAGCAGAACCTCTAAGCATAATCTTTGATAAATCTTTCAGGACCAGCTCCTTGCCTAACCTATGGTCACAAGCCACGGTCATTCCCTTCTTCAAAAAGGGAGACTACAGCCTAGTTGAAAATTGCAGACCAATCTCCTTATGCTGCATCACCTGTAAAGTCATGGAATCAATTATTAACCAATCCATTATCCTCCACTTAGAGACAAACAACCTACTCTCTAATAAACAATTTGGTTTCAGAAAAAACTATCCTGTAATCTGCAACTCTTACACTGCAAAAACATATAGACTACACAACTCGATCAGGGCAAAACAATAGACTCAATCTATATAGATTTCTGTAAAGCCTTATACAGAATTCAGTGGCACATGACAAACTACTCCTAAAACTAAAATCTTATGGTATCTCTGGACAACTGCATAACTGGATAGAAGCATTCCTGTCAAACAGACAACAAATGGTCAAAATTGGGAGTGTCCTATCAAATTCTGTACCTGTCAATAATGGTGTCCCCCAAGGCAGTATTCTAGGACCAACTCTCTTCATACTCTACATAAATGACCTCTGTGATCATATTAAGAGCAACTGCATTGTCTTTGGTGATGATGTAAAGCTGTTCAATACCACAGACAATATTGCTACCCTTCAAAAAAATCTTGACTATGTATCAGAATGGTCAAACAAATGGCAACTTCAAATTTCAACAAATAAATGCTCTGTCTTACATATTGGCAAAAAAAAATAAATCAGAAAATAAAATACAAGCTGAATAGTCAAGACCTTGTTGATGATCCAAGCTCTGTAAAGGACCTTGGAATATTCATCTCTAGTGATCTAAGTGCTAGAGCCCACTGTAACTACATAGCCAAAAAGGCATTAAGAGATGTTAACCTAATCCTATGTAGCTTTTTCTCTGGTAATATCACACTATTAACTAGAGCATACAAAACATTTGCTAGACCAATACTCGAATACAGTTCATCAGTCTGGAACCCACATTACGTATCTGATATTAACACAGTTGAGAAAGTCTAGAAATATTTCATAAGAAGAGTCCTCCACTCCTCTACTCGTTATAGAATACCTTATGCCACCAGACTTGAAATTCTAGACCTAGAAAACCTTGAATTACGCTGTCTTTGGTGTGATCTAGTATGGTATATAAAATCACACATTGCAATGACTTACCTGTCAATGAATATTCAGCTTCAACCATAACAACACAAGAACACACAATAGATACAAACTCAAAGTTAACTGCACCAAACCTAATTGCAGGAAATACAACTTAAGCAACAGAGTGGTCAATGTCTGGAATATTCTACCTGACTCTGTGGTTTCTTCCCCAAACCCCAAAAACTTTAACCTTAGACTGTCTACTATTGACCTCACCCCTTTCCTAAGAGATCTATAGGGGGCGTGCATAAGCGCACCAATGTGCCTACCATCCCTGTCCTAATGTTTCTTTTATTTTTCTTATATGTACCCATTTCATGTATTTATAACTATGTATATATTTATACCTATTATCTTGTAAGCGATTGACAAATCAAATAAATCAAATAAATAAATAAAGTGGCTTTCCTAGTCCTTTTTCTGTATACTGTCTTACTGTGTCTCATTGAGGCAATGCTGTTG
Organism: Bungarus multicinctus; assembly: GCA_023653725.1. Classification (NCBI taxonomy): domain Eukaryota; kingdom Metazoa; phylum Chordata; class Lepidosauria; order Squamata; family Elapidae; genus Bungarus; species Bungarus multicinctus. The sequence continues at coordinate 45,731,412 of CM042848.1, forward strand.
GTATCCTTGGCTGAAATAGATAAATCTAGCATACAGAATTATTCATATTTATTGAAATAATACAGCCCACAGTTCTATTAAATGTAATTGTAGAATAGGTTTCAAATAGGTTGAGTTCACACAACAAACTATGCCACATGCAAGCAAATTATGATATCTTAGTTTGATCAGTCAACATCTTCTAGTCTGAATAAAAATTCACTTTAACATGTCCATTGGATGAGACTATCAAAGTATATAGCTAATTGCTTATTCAGTCAAAACTATGCCAGGCTAGTCAATAACTATTTGCAATTTCCAAAATGTAACCTAAAACAGATGCAGTTTTAAATTGTTTATGTTAAAAGTAAGGAGGAAATAATTGCTCTGGGCAAAATCCTGCTTTGCAACCAACATAACAGGATAAAACTTTTTAAGTTCTTTCTTTTCACTTAATACATATGGTTAAGCATCTCTTGGAATTCTGCCATGGAACAACAAGAGAACTTTTGTTGCCAGCAGATTTCCACAGAAACTACAAATCTCCATCTTAAGCTAAACCAAATGTCTTAACAGATGTACGTGAAACAGAAAGGAAAGCCGGTGGGCTGAGAGCTATAGACATTCTATACTGATGTGAAAGGGCTTTTTTTAAAAAAATTCCATCAATGTTAACACAAAAAGAGTAGTGCAGATACTGTCTAATGGTGTTGGTCAGCAAATAAGAGCTTTTTTTAAGCCCAACATGTGGCCATAAATGCTTTCATTTGTTTCACTGATGATGAACTACATCATTATATATGTACTCTAGGGAATCTTTTTTTGCCTGAGGTTTATGCTCCCCTAAAAAAGAACCCTATTACTTCAATAATAGAGTTCTAACACCAACAAAGCTGAATTTTTTTGGTCATATTTATTTATTTTTTGGTTATATTTATTTAAAAACAAACAAATGATTTGGATAAAGTCTTACACAGATAGCCTCTGCCTTCTCCTGAAAAAAGCAAAATAAATCAAGATTAAATTTTAGTACTGTTATACTGGGGGTTCTGGCAGCTGAGAAAATTTGGTATTTAGGGATGAGGGATGGGGAACCAACCAGTGCCTTTGTATCTACTAAAAGGCAGTAAGATGATGTCAATACATTTGAAAAAAATACAACTCTTCCAAGCCAGCAAAACCATGTTTTTCAACTTAAAGATCAAATTAAGGATTGCTCTTTCACTCCACCATTATCCTTCCAGGAATAAACAGTATGAGGGCCAGATGCAACTTTTATATTAATCAGAAAGACATATTTTATAGACATCTGAAATATGAATTTTTAATAAGTTTTATGGACCTCAGAAATATGAATTCTGGCACATGAATTCTGATTCTATACCGTATACTTGGATAACACCATGTCATCATTCAGAGGTGGGGGGAAGGACAGGAAGAGATAGAGATATTTAATAAAACAGAACAAAAACAGGAATAAATCAGTAATTTAAAAAAAGGAATAAATCAGTAATATAAAAAAAGAAAAAGGGAAAAATGAGAAAAATAAAAAGAAAGCAGTGTATCAACAAAATTATACATGTATGGGTTTCCATACAAAGATAGGCAGATTTACATAATGCTTTCAGTAAATGGTATTATATTTCTTTGTAATTGTCCATAATCTATGACTATAAGCATATTCATAAATTGCAAATAGTATCGGATCTTCATTCCACTTAATAATTTCTTTTTTCTTATCCTGAAGTCTCTTTTAACAGTAGGAATGGCATATAAAGTCCATTTTCCCTGTCCATCTGTCAATTTCTATGTACAGATAATAATAGAGTCATCTGAAAATATTAATTTTGTGGTTCATGAAAGCTTTTTTTAGAATGCTGTACAATTGTTTTTGTTAAAAGTAGATAATTAAAAAAAATCTTTGTGGATTGCACACCATTGGTGCTCCATAAGGCCTTGAACACCTTATTGTTCTCCCAGATACACAGGGACTTATTGGATGCGCCTATATTTTATATAGAAGGATTAGATCCCATCTCATTTTTATTGTTTGTTGTATAGGATCAACACAATCAATGAAGTCAGTTTGGAATTGATAGTTTGATGTGTCAACAAATCACTTTCAACTCCTAGTGATAAATACATTTTGTCCAAGAATCATCTGTTGTTTTATATTCTCTTACTATGTGGTTTTCTTGGTAAAAATATAAGACTGGCTTACCATTGCCTTCTCCTGTCACTATAGTGATGATCTGCTGCCAGAAACTTCCTATATTGCTGCTACCTGTTCTCCAGGTAATTCTCTTTTGCTTTAACTTGCAAGGGGTGACCTTCACACCTTAGGTGACTCTGATGGGCATATCTACTCTTGGCATACACTCTCAACATTCTTCAGGAACAAGAACTGGAAGAAAGAGACAGAGGGTCTAATCCTGGCTCCACAAGACTAAGCCTTAAGAATAAATGCATACAAAGCCAGAGCAACAGACAGCACAAATGCCATCTCTGCAAAGAGGCTGAAGAGTGGACCACCTAATTAGCATCTACAGGATCACACAGACTGATTATAAGCAATTGCATGACAATGAAGTAACAATGGTGTATTGGAAGATCTGTATGACATACCACTTGCCTTAAAATAAGAGCTGTGTCTTTCTTCAATTTTCCTGCTTTTAGCCATTGCCAGATTTTCTTATTCTCTGCTTTGCCTGCTTTTTTTAATGTACCATCCTTATAATATTTTGCCTTGCCATGTCTCTTTTCTATACTTCATTTGTTTTTTGTAGATCACTTGATCTCTCCAATACTTAATTTGCCTTCATAGTATACAGATTGTGCTCAACTTACAACAGTTCATTTAGTAACTGTTCAAAGTTACAATGGTACTGAAAAAATGATAAGCATTTTTCATCATCTATAATTGTTGCAGCCTCTTCAAGGACCAATGGCGCATGACCAGGATTCGGCTGCTTGAATGGAGACGACCCTGGAGGGCTTCATTCGGCCTGGGCAGAGGGCATCGGGGGGAGAGTTTTTCCCCCCTGGTCTTCTGCCAGCTGGTAGGGATGGAACCTGCCGTCACCCTGAGTCCACCTTTGAACGTGTCGGAGCCGTGACAGCTGAACGGTGGGTGAGCGATGCAGAGCTTGCTAAGGATTGCAGCTGCGCAGTCCCAAGATGGCAGGACATTTGAAATCAGGCAAGAAGATCAGCCGAGGTTTGTTTCTTACTGCGATCTCCTCTCGCTCTCGCTCCCGGTCGGTGGACAAGGCTGCCGGCAGCTGCTATCTCGCCTCGTTGCGCTTTACCTGGCAGCGCTTGACGCCGCTGTTTCCGTGTGCGAGCTTCTGGAAACTCGTTCTGCCAGGACTGTGCTGCCGCCATGCCGAGGCCACCCTAGGATATGCTGGAGGGCGAGGCAGCTGAGCGGCTTGCAGGCGAGACAGGAAGCGATAGCGGCAGTCGGGAACATTAGGTTCTCCATTGGGACTCAACTGGGTTTTTGGCTGGCTGGCGTCGAGGCCACAGGTGACGGATTGTACCGCCGCTGTTGCTGCAGCACCGCCAGGGTTATTTTTGCGACTGCTGCCTGAGCCACCATTCTGTGGGCAGCAGATGTGGCACTTATCAGCAACCTGCTGCCTGAGGAGAACTGCCACTGTTGAGTCTTTGTCATCAACGTCAGGACCATTATTATCAACTTCAGGACTATTGTTATCCTCGGTTGAATAACATCTCCCACCGGCCCGCTAATGCCCCTATTTGACTATCCCTGGCCAGGAGAAAGACGCCAGAGGAGGAGGCTATTAGACTGTCGTCGTGGTGGGAGGATGACGGCGGTTGTATACCATCTTTCTCCCCACTGTTGTGAGAGGACAGGGGGGTTAAACTTTTACCTTGAGGTCCGTGAGACTTGGTCCCTCACCATCGTGAGAGGATGGTGGGCCTATTATCATCGGGACTCCCCAGTGACCGTGAGAGGGTCATAGGGGTAGAGGATATCTTTTTCTGCAGGACAACATATTCTGGACCTTTCTATGCTATCAGGCCTTACTGCCCGGAGATGATGAATGGATGAAATTTAGTTATTCGGCAGCCGAACTGTGGGCCCTGAGGAATGTCCCCCTTTCTCAGGTCTGGCCCTCAGATCTTTCCTTGTCATACCTGAAGGATGGTTCTTGGGTGCCAGAGAGGAGACACGGCGCAGTTGGGGGTTTTAATTATGTGGATTTTAAGGGTTCTTTTAAATTATTTAAATTTTTGACAAAAATTTTAATGGGGTTAGGGAGGGGGGAATTATTATTGGGGTTAGGGAGGGGGACCAGATTGGGTCTGGGAGACAACCCATCTGGGAATAAGGCCGGATCGGGGTATGCCTGCGACCGGGAGGTCTTGGGACCAGGGATGGTCGATTCGAGGATGGGGGCTTCTTCTGGGGAGGGGGATGAAAGGGCTATTCCTACGATCGGTGGGAGAGGCAGGTATGGTGTTGACAGAGGGTCCTATCAAGTTATGGGAGCCCGCCCCCGCTGTTTACAAGCAGTGGTGTGCTCCGGCCCCCAGGTCACGTCTCGCTCCCTGAGTTGTTTGAATGATTGGGCCCTGAGCCTCCGGTTGATGCTATGCAATGCCAGGTCCGTAGTGAATAAAGCCCCCCTTGTTCACGATCTTGTCAGGGAGGGGTGTGTTGACCTGGCTGGCATTACCAAGACCTGGCTGGGACAGGAGGGGGGTGTCCCTCTAGTAGAGATGTGCCCAGCTGGGTTTCGGGTTTTTCACCGGCCGAGGACCCAGGGGAGGGGTGGGGGGGTTGCGGTAATTATTCAGGAGGATCTGGATCCTAGGGAATCCACTGTTCCTCAGACGACCGGATGTGAGTCCCTTTTTGTTAAGTGTGGTTCCGGGGTTCAGATGGGCCTATTGATCACATACCTGGCTCCCTGCTATGTGACATCGGCCCTGCCTGAGCTCCTCGAGGTCATAGCTGGTATGGCGGTTGAGACCCCCAGGCTGATGGTCATAGGAGATCTCAACCTGCCTTCGGCCGGTGGGGCCTCGGGGGTTGCTCAGGAGTTCTTGGCTTCCATGACAGCCTTGGGCCTGACCCAATTAATTAGGGAACACATGCACACTGGGGGTCACATCCTGGATCTGGTTTTTGTCTCTGGACAGTGGCAGGATGATCTTGGTGTTGGGGACGTTTCTGTTGAGCCCTTGTCATGGTCAGATCATTCGCTCCTTAGGCTGGACTTCCAGGCTGCTCCTCCCCATCGCAGGGAGGCAGCCCAAGTACGTTGGTACCGGCCCAGGCGCCTGATGGATCCAGATAGGTTCCTGATGGAGCTTGGGCCATATCCCGACATTCGAACACACGAATCGGTGGAGGACCTGGTCGCCATCTGGGAAAGGGTGGCAGCTGGGGCCCTGGACCAGGTCGTGCCCTTGCGGCCTCTGACCTGGCACTGCTCTCACTTGGCCCCTTGGTTTTTCAAGGAGCTGAGGGAGATGAAGCGCCGGAAAAGACGCCTGGAGAGTATTTGGAGGACTACTCACTCCGGACCCGACCAAACACTATTACGGTCTTATATCAAGACCTATTTAGTGGCGATAAGGGTGGCAAAGCATCCTTACTTTTCCACCCTTATTGTGTCCGCAGGAAACTGCCCGGCCGCCCTGTTTAGAGTGACCCGCTCCCTCTTGGAAGGGGGAGCACGGGAAGACCCCTTGCAGGGACAGGCTGAGCATTTTTCAAAGTTCCTGGTGGATAAAATCGCTCGGATCCGGGATGGGTTGGACTCTGAATGGGCAGCTCTGGGTGGGGGGTTGGGGACGGAATTTGAAACAGTCATTTGGGAGGAGTTTGATCCTGTGACCCCCGAAGATGTGGACAGGTTGCTGCGGGGACTGAATGCTACCACATTGTTATTGGACCCATGTCCCTCCTGGGTGGTGCTGGCCACCCGGAAGGTGACACGAGGTTGGTTTCAGGTTATTATTAACGCTTCCTTGAGTGAGGGATATCTACCCGCCGCCTTGAAAGAGGCGGTGGTGAGACCCCTCCTCAAGAAACCGTCCCTGGACCCAACTCTGTTATCTAATTATCATCCCGTCTCCAACCTTCGTTTTATGGTGAAGGTTGTTGAGAGTGTGGTGGCACAACAGTTTTCCCAGCACCTGGATGAAGCTGTCTATTTGGATCCACGCCAATCGGGCTTCAGGCCCGGGCACAGCACAGAGACGGCATTGGTCGCATTGGTGGATGATCTCTGGAGGGCCCGTGACAGAGGTTATTCCTCTGTCCTGGTCCTCTTAGATCTCTCGGCGGCTTTTGATACTGTCGACCACAGTATCTTATTGCAGCGGCTGGAGGGGTTGGGAGTGGGAGGCGCTGTTATGTGGTGGTTCTCCTCCTTCCTCTCTGACCGCTCGCAATTTGTGTTGGCAGGGGGGCAGAGGTCGGCCCCGAGGCCCCTGGTCTGCGGGGTGCCTCAGGGGTCGGTGCTCTCGCCCCTTCTGTTCAACATTTATATGAAGCCGCTGGGTGAGATCATCCGTGGCTTTGGGGTAGAGTTCCATCAGTACGCTGATGACACTCAGCTGTACATTTCTACCCCGGGCCACCCCGATGAAGCCATCGAAGTGATGACCCGGTGCCTGGAGGCCGTGCGATGTTGGATGGGACGGAACAGGCTTCAGCTCAACCCATCTAAGACTGAGTGGCTGTGCTTCCCGGCACCCCAGTACAGCCAGCTGGTTCCATCGCTGGCTGTGGGGGGGGAAATTCTTGCCCCCACAGAGAGGGCCTGCAATCTGGGTGTCCTCCTGGATGTGCGGCTGTCATTGGAAGACCATGTGGTGGCCGTCGCCAGGGGGGCTTTTGGTCAGGTCCGTAGAATCTACCAGTTGCGGCCTTTTCTGGATCGGGATGCGCTTCGCATGGTCACCTCCGCCCTGTTGACCTCCCGCCTAGACTATGCCAATGCTCTCTACATGGGGCTGCCTTTGAAGAGCATCCGGAGGCTCCAGTTGGTGCAGAATGCGGCCGCGAGGGTGGTAATGTTACGCCACTTCTGCGCGTGCTGCATTGGCTCCCGGTGGCCCTCCGGGTGCGCTTCAAAGTCTTGGTTATTATCTTTAAAGCGCTCCATGGCTCGGGACCAGGATACCCTCAAGACCGCCTCCTGCCATCATCGACCTCCCACCAACCGGTACGCTCCCATAGAGTCGGTCTCCTCGGGGTGCCACCGGCTGGACGGCTGGCGACCCCGAGGATGTGGGCCTTCTCATTGGGAGCACCCCCTCTCTGGAATGAATTACCCCCGGAGGTGAGGGCCGTCCCTGATCTCATGACCTTCCGTCGTTTACTTAAAACTCATCAATTTCGGCAAGCCGGACTGGCCTAGGGGTTTTTAAATTTTAACCTGGTTCTTAATCTCTTTTAATTTTTTTGTTTTAAATTTTTAATTAGAGCCAAACTGTATCTAATTCTTTTAATTTTTAATATTGTCATATTATACATGTGTTCCGTATGTGTATTTTTTATTCTGGCTGTTCACCGCCCCGAGTCCCTTTGGGAGAGGGGGCGGTATATAAGTCTAACTAATAAATAAATAAATAAATAAATAAATAAATAAATAAATAAATAAATAAATAAATAAATATTGTAACACACAATAAAATATGCTTATGGATTATGACTAGGGATATCCAGTCTAAATTATTTGAGCTTATTGGGTTATTTTGAGTCAATCACTGATGTCTGCTATTTACAATCATCACCAGCTCATGATACACCATTGAATCCTACATTATCTTCACCGGTCCAAGCTCCTAAAGACCACAAGCATGCTGCTGTAATCTTGCCCTGACAAGTGTTCTTCTGAACACTTGCAAAGAAAGAAACTTTATCTGTAGAACAATTTAATAGCTCACTGGATCCACTGGAGGGGTCCCACTAAAGCCTTTATCTTTTCTCTTGAAAAGCTGGAAGGGGAAGTACTACATCAAGCCAATATAAATTGCCAGTTATATTGGCAATTTCAGTTGCACCAGATTAAAAACTTCATCTTTCAAGTTTCTCAGAAGCTGAATTTGAATCAAAAGGTATATGCTAGCCATAGCTGAGGGGTAGTATCATTGGATCAGATGGTGCATGTCTTGCACCTAAATCAGTTTTCTGGGTATGATAGACCTCACTGTCTCTTAGTCTTGTTTACTTTACAGTATTATTGATGCAAACACTGGAAAACAAAAGGAGCTCAAAAAGAAAGCAAAGATATTTATTCCAATGCAAAGTACATGTGACATGAGAAAGCCACAATAGTATCACACAACTTTAATTTAAAGAAATATTTTTTAAAAAAATAAATATTACAAAAATGAAACTGTTGAAAGATGTTGCATGTGTTGAACAATATGCCTCCATTTATCAACTGAATGACAAATTCACAAGAAGTTTGTTTTACACTTTGCATTCCCCAAGGTAACATGAAGAGTTAGATTTTAATCCTACATATCTTTTCCTGAGAATGAGTCTTACCAAACTGAAAGGAATGAATAGCAAGGCACTGGATTTGGTTTGTTTGCTCACTCACAAATTGTGATACAGAAAATTAAACATTTCAAATTCTCTGACAGATCATGACCAGTCAAAAAAGTGATCCACAAATTAATAGCTTCTTTGGAAAACATACAGACCTCATGACAAATGGCCAAGATATTTTGAAAGGGACTGTCTTGAAAACATTATCATAAATTGTACTGTGATAAGACAATGTATCATACAATATCACTTCTCTACACTAATGAACCGTTGATATTGATATCAATAACCATTTATATTCAACCCTTTATTGAATTCTACTGTATAGTGCAATATGAATGCAATATCAGGGGTTTTTAATTCAATGTATAGAATGTGAAGGATGTGTGTTATTTTCAGTCATAATGTACATTGAAGATGGTATTTAATTTCATTGTACGAGGTGCAATGACAATAAAGTAAAGTAAACTTCTTTCAATCTAAGTTAACCAAATACAATTAATCTGATGAATTAAAATCCTGAAATATCCAATATTTAATCTTGTATTTCTTCAGAGCAAACAGCTAAAGCATGATAGATTATTACATAGATGAAGCCTCTGCACAAATAAATATCTGGCCTTTTAATCTCTAGCTATTGCTTTCCCCATTGTTTATAAAGTTCATTTAGGTCATTGGATGGGATTATAAAAGCAGAACTTATTCTTATAACTAGATCAACAATTGTGGTAAGTAGGACAACACAGCAGTGTTGTAACCATAACATAGTTGCTCACAGCACCTGCCAGTGCAATTACTTTGACATGAAATGAGTTCTTTCACATTTTCCATGGGGAAACTCAACGTGGGTTTATTACTCCAGTTCCAGCTGGTAACAACATTTCTTACCTTCTCTTGGGTCCATATAATATAACAGCAATGAATATTAATTGAATCCCAACAATAAAGCTTATACTTCAACTTACTTTGACTACAAATCAAGCTTAGCAACAAGATAACTATGAAGAACAAATAATTTTATACAGCCAGTTATATTGTACTCTGGAGATGAAGAAATATAGGTTGGTTATTCTTCTACCCTTCCAATTTTTTAAAACCAGTCAGTCTGAGAACTGCCCATTTCTTTAGGAGTGAAAAAAGGCTGTGTATAATTAAATCAATAGCCCTGGAAATCTCCTGATCATTCAACTAACTCAGACAAAATATGGGATAATTTAAATGTAATACTTGTTATGAGTCTCTCATGGTAAAGAAATACAATGTAATATTTGCTTTCATAGATACTGAAATAACTTAAATTCTGTTATTATTTCATGTGTCTCAACAGAGAAGTTTAAAACAAGATTTTCTTTTATTTGTACTTATAATTTCTCAGTAAGAAAATTTCAGTATTTTGGTAGCAGGCCTACCTTTTATTTCTTGGCATGCCCAAATGAAAAACAGAATAGCAGTTAATCCAGCTTTTTGGTCTTTGCCATTTGTTATACTGTATGCACCATGCCAAATCTTTCAAATGCACTGTATCATTTTTAATTGGGCTAGTTTCCCCTCATCTTGAAAGAGTCCAAGTACAATGTCATTTACTCACATTCTTCCCACTCCATCCAAATCTGATCCTTCTTGTCGCTGTGTTTTCTCCTCATAATCTATACTAGATGATATACTGTTTTAGAACATAATTAGTAAACATAAAGTAACTAAATAAAATAAGTAACATCATGTTAGATACTGGCTGATTCTGGGAAAACCAGTCAATGACATGAAATGATTCTGCTTTTCTGAATAAATGACTGAGAATTCTTCTTGACTTATCAACAAAAGCCATTGCTCTTAGCAATTCATATAGCAATCAATTACTGGGGCATATCTAGATATGTCCATATTGTAACCTTGTAAACAAAGCAAAAGTACTGTAGTTTAGTACTTAATTTCCTGAACCGTTTTAAAGTTCCCAGGATAGTTCAGAACTCCAAAATTTTCAAGTGAACTCCCATACTAACAAAATCTGACCCTACTTAGCTTTTTTGAGATCAGCCAGATTGGCTACTTATCACTACTTATCTAGATACCAATCACTGTTCTACATATAAAATGGCCGGAAAATATATGAAAAATCTATGCAAATTTAAAAGGCCTTTCCCCCCCTTAACATTGTTATACATCTGACATCATTCATGCCTATTCATGTTGGAGGGACCATATTTGAAATAACTTTCCCAATCTGTGTAGACTAAATATGCAAATCAACTCCTAGAATTCCAAGCAATTTCTGAGGAAGGCAATTGGGAAGAGCTTCTACTTTATTGGAAATTCAACTTTGAAATACATATAGTGAGCTGAACAATAAGTCAGAAGTAAATATGTACATGGTCAGGCTACATGCCTGTAAGTTTTGGTCATCTTTATTTAGGTTTAGAACCAACTAAACTTGATAGAATTAAGTTCAACATAAGCATGTCTAGAATTGTGGTGTAAATTTAATTCTTGTATTATGTCAGCTTTATAACTAGTACAGAAAGCAGCATGGCTAAGCATAACCATGCTGAATAATCCTTTAATAAGGCTGCTATTTAAAATGATACATGTTATGTGTTAAAACAGTAATGGTTTCATTACAGCTCATGGCAATTTTGGAGATGGCACCACTTTGTAATTGGAATCACAGTCAAATATGATCTTGTGAACACCCAATGTTCACATTTTTTAAAACAATTCCAGGAATAAAACACAAACCATATGGGAGATAGCTGCTAGTTGCTCTATTTTTATAAGATGAACTTATAAAAATTATAAAAATTCAGATAGAGGTGTTCATTTAGGGAATTGGGGGGAAAAACCTAGTCTTTGTCATATGTAATTTCACACTATTAGTCTTTCAAGTGCCTTTTCTCAAAACCTCTCTTCACAGAAGCTGCAACATTTTTTTAAAAAAATGTTTTAAGAGCATTTTATGTGGCAAATCTATTATCCAGTGAGCAACCTTTTAGAGGCAGGTTTCAAAAGAAATGCACATTATAAAGGTGAAAAAAAATTGAGTTAGAATTAGTTTTTAATTAAAATAGAATCATTCATCACATCTTAAGGGTAGAAAATACATGTTAAAGTAGGTAGGTGTCAAAAAGATACTCCTACAAATAGGTCATTCTTATAAATTAATTTCCAATGTGAAGACTACAGATTTCTACAATCCAGACCCTTCCAGAAATGTTAGCAATGTTAGAAACTGTCAGTCTAAGTGGAAATTTAAACCTACCACATCTGGATAATGCCAGACTACAATAACTGAAGAAATGAATATAAAGAAAATGTAATATAGTTATGACAATAAACACTCTCTTTTAAAGGATAAAAGTTATCTTTAAAGGGGAATTATAAAGAGGGAAGGAGGGTGAGGTCTGCAATGGAAAATGCCTTTAGGAGAGCTAATTTGATTGCTAAAGAGGAAATGACTTTTTATGACCAAAATAACTGAAGACCTAACAATACTTGAAGGGAAACTAGCAAAGTCATTTTGTGGGAAGGAATAAAAAAATAATCAGTTTGTACATTATTTTTATTATTATTTTTTTATCCGCTTCTTATTTTGGCTGCCTTCTTCATTATGTACAAAATCCTGGATTCTGAGAATCCGACTAGGACTTTACAGCACTATAAGTATTGTCAGCACTGTCAGTGCTGACAGAATTACCAATCCAAAAATTACCAAGCTGGCTTCAAAGGCAGAACAAGAATTCATAGACTTCTGATTTTTAGTTTGGTACCTTAACCACTACACAAAGTAGCTCTCTAAACCAGGAGTGTAAAAGTCACGTCGTCATAGTGGAATCACATGATGTATCGGGATGTTTTCCCTTTTGCTAAACTGGGCAATGGCGTGGCCAGCATATGATGCATCCAACCTGCAGGCCAGGAGTTTGACAGCCCTGCTCTAAACAATACATTCAGATGCACAAAAATCATTATAATTTGAATGCAGATTTAATAATCATACAGACCAACATATCAAATTGAAAAGACCACACGTTAGTCTTAAAATATGCCAGCATTTATGACCATTTCACACATTTGGGGTTATCTACTTTATAATAAGTTCCATCCAAGAAAATAAATGCTATTCCCTATGTAGGTTAATTGTATCACAAACATGCATAAAATAGAAATCATAGGATCTAATAATTTATATCCCAGCATAATTGTCACATGCAGCTATTATCTACACCAGAGAATATAGTTTGTTTACATTTTTTTCTGAATAGTATTAAAGCATTCAGTCCTGTAATACATTTTTCCTTTCACATACAGCTTTATTGCTAAAAACTAGTTATTCCAAAATAGCAGTACTATAACTATTTCTCAAAGAAGGTTAAAGGAGTTAGAAAAACCTCTAAATGCTATGTTTCATGAGAGGTAGGGTATAGAATTCCATACTGTATACAGTATATTTATATTCCACAATGAATCCCTGTATTAAGATGCCTTGGTGCATATTCCTTGCATATGTGGCTTGAGAGGGCCCATCCACATAACCTTCTCTTGTATGCTTTCCCAGCCACAGTCAATGTACTTTTGCTCAAGCTGATGGTGTGTGGAAAACAAAGTGTTTTGGTGAAATAACAAAGATTCAGAAAAGAAAATATAACTATTTTTTCTAGGAAATGTGTTCCATAATTGTTTCAATTATAGAATTTCAGATGTCCAGGTATAGATTATAATTATCCAGGCCCAATATTTCTGTTGTTTCTCTCTGAAAGCCACAGCCAGTCATTCTCTTAGAGAGAAATTTTAAAAATGTCCTTTATCAGTTGTGAACATAAATCTATGGTGTCCTTGGTACTCTGATGTTATTACCTAGTTTGGTAATGAAACGTCTTCAAGAAAATAACCAAGCTCAGAGAGCACCAAGGTCCCCACAATTCAACCCTGAACTACATATATTATCTTCTAAAGGTAACTTAAATGTTATTCAATTTTGATACCATGTTTTTGATACAACACTTTTTATTTGTGTTCATTCATTCATCCATTCAGTCAGTCTCTTTTCCATTTACTCCACTTACAGTTATCCCCTTCCATTTACCTCAACTATTCATCTTGTATTTTCAACCTCAAGGAGATTTCACTATTTCCCAAGTTACCTTTAAGTTTTTCTGACAGTTTCAAGTGACATTGCATTTTCCAGCAGCCAATCAAGTGTGACAGAAAGCTTGTTACAAAGGTTCCTTTGTTTCAAGAGCTGCTTCTACTGCTATTGTCCAGGATGTAATAGTCACTCAGCAATGTGTACAGTATACATATACACATATCTGTCAACTTTTCCTAATCTGATACCTTTCATATGCTGACTCCCTTCATTACCAATATAGCACAAAAATGTTGGTGTGTGGGTGTGTGGGTCTATACAAATATACATACAAATTTCTGACCCAGCTTAAAAATCTCCTGTAACACAGGTTTCTTAAGGATAAACAAAAAAAAAATCATCAGAATTCTTAAAACATTTCTTTTTGATTTGTATTATTAAAGCATATTGATTTTTGCATTTTACCAAACAATAGCAATAACACTTAGACTTATATACTGCTTCTCAGTGTTTTATAGACCTCTCTAAGCAGTTTAGAGAGTCAGCATATTGGGTCCTCATTTTACTGATCCGAAGGATAGAAGGCTGAGTCAACCTTAAGCCCGTGAGAATTGAACTCCTGGATTGAGCAGTGAGTTAGCCCTGCAGTCCTGCATTCTAACCTCTGAGCCATCATGGTTCTTGATAGCTTATTATATGAGTAAAATGAGTTATTTAATAGATTAACTGCAACTGACCTTATTCCATGACCATCAATTCCTAGCAGTTTAGAGAGTCAGCATATTGGGTCCTCATTTTACTGAGTGGAGTGTTGACGACTCACATAATAAGGACCATCCAAGTTGCCAATATAAAACAGGGATATAAAATTCATGATAACAATTTTCATGCACCAGCAATAGACAACAACTACTCTTGCTTCTCATTTCTATATGCACATCATAAGAGTGGAAGGAAAAAATTTTTTAGAAGAACTGAAAAATCAATGAGCTGGTATCTATCATTTATTTTCCCTCATATAAGTTACAAATTTCTTCTAATAATTGTATATATTTTTCATTGAGGGTCTCCTGGCTTAAAGAGATAGATATAGAAGTAAAGATCACAATTTTGTGTGTTTCACTACACCTTTCAGCAAGGCTTCTCCAGTGCAATGGTTCAGAAATGGGGATCACTGTGCAATAAGTAAAATACAGTATGCAAAAGTCTGTACCACAAACCTGGACTACTATTATATATCTATTATATTTTTATCCAAAGAAATCAATAATAATTATATTGGAAACATCCTAAAAATAAAGGCAAAGGTAAAAGGTTTTTGCTTTCAGTCATGTGTGACTCTAGAGGGTGGTGCTCAAACCTTAAGCTTACAAATATAGTATTTAAAGGATAAATATCCTTCTCTGATGTGTTTAGTTTTTAAAAAATCCCTTGGAATGGTATATTATTATGGGTTTCCTATCAGTATTTTGTGCATAGTATTATCAGGGTAAATTGCCTTTGAATAATAGCTTGTGACGGTAAGAAAGTGAGGTAATTGTCATCCAAAGAGGTGAGTCATCCAAAGCAAGGAGACAGTAGCAAGTAGCCCTGTGTAACAAGTACAAATTTGAGTCAGACACACACACACAAACAACAACCATGGCTAGCTGAATTTTGGCTTTGCCAGCCACAGGTCTTTTGTGAAGGATGTTTCCTGTTGAAGTCATGCTTTCTGTCTATTTAATGCATATACATACTGTATATGTATTTTTAAAAAGTTCAAAAATACAACAAATACTCTATGATTTATTTCCCCACTGAGCCAAATTGGGAAGCAATCTGATATTGGATTGAAGAGTGGGATAAGTGTGGCAATATATTCAGTAGTCAAAAAACAATAATCTTTCATTTCTGAGATCCCATCCCATCCAGAAATTGAGTGAACTGATTATCACAATGAATTGATAAGCAAAGAACAGATGGCATGGTGATGATGCAGGAAGAGTTCAGACCCACAATTAAAGCTCAATCTAAGATAACAGTGATCTCACTGCCTCGAAATGGCAAGATATATTTAAGTGACAGCTAGATGTCAGGAGGTTTTAGGAGACTAAACATCTACCTCAACATGCTGACTGCAAACATTCACATCACTCTATCTATCTGCAAAATGCATCTGAAATACAATGGGTTAGGGTTGTGGTCCCACATTGAATAACCATCTGCTACTAGAGTAAAGATGTTTTAGCTCGGACCACCAAATCTATTTTAATTAATTAATTAAAATTCTCTTTGATGCAGGCTTACTCCTACACTAATACAAAAGGCCTCTGGTGAAATAGGACCAACTCTTTTCATATTCTACATAAATGACCTCTGTGATAATATTAAGAGTAATTGCGTTCTCTTCGCTGATAATGTAAAGCTATTCAACACTACAGATAATACTGCTACCCTTCAA
The DNA here is from genome assembly GCA_023653725.1 of Bungarus multicinctus. Classification (NCBI taxonomy): domain Eukaryota; kingdom Metazoa; phylum Chordata; class Lepidosauria; order Squamata; family Elapidae; genus Bungarus; species Bungarus multicinctus. Next base: position 45,747,456 of record CM042848.1, read on the forward strand.
AAAGATTTTGACTATGTATCAGAATGGTCAAACAAATGGCAACTTCAAATCTCAACAAATAAATGCTCTGTCCTACATATTGGCAAAAAAAATCAGAAAATAAAATACAGGCTGAATAGTCAAGACCTTGTTGATGATCCAAACTCTGTCAAGGATCTTGGATTAGTCATCTCTAATGATCTAAGTGCTAGAGCCCACTGTAACTACATAGCCAAAAAGGCGTTAAGAGTTGTTAAACTAATCTTACATAGCTTTTCCTCTGGTAATATTACACTAATAACTAGAGCATATAAAACATTTGCTAGACCAATACTCGAATACAGCTCATTAGTCTGGAATCCACATTATGTATCTGATATTGATACAGTTGAGAAAGTCCAGAAATATTTCACAAGAAGAGTTCTCCACTCCTCTACTCATTGCAGAATACCTTATGCCACCAGACTTGAAATTCTAGACCTAGAAAACCTAGAACTACGCTGCCTTCAGTTTGATCAAAGTATAGTATATAAAATCATACATTGCAATGTCCTACCTGTCAATGAATACTTCAGCTTCAACCACAACAACACAAGAGCAAACAATAGATACAAACTCAAAGTTAATTGCACCAAACTTGATTGAAGGAAATACGACTTCAGCAACAGAGTGGTGAATGTCTGGAATATTCTACCTGACTCTGGGTTTCTTCCCCAACCCCAAAAACTTTAACCTTAGACTGTCTACTATTGACCTCACCCCTTTCCTAAGAGGTCTGTAGGGGGCGTGCATAAGCGCACCAACATGCCTACCGTCCCTGTTCTATTATTTCTTTTTTATTTTTCTTATATGTATCCATGTATTCATAACTATGTTTTTACTTATAGCTGTTATCTTGTAAGCAATTGACTAAATAAATCAACCAACCAACCAATAAATAAATAACTAAATACTTCAGACCAATCTTCCCTATCCTGACATTGTTCAGAGCTATTGGATGCATACAATTCCTACTAACACCCAACAGAAGAATTACAGGAGTTGTAGCCAACATTTTGTATCATGAGAGTACCAATTCTGAAAAAGTTAATTTATACAAACTCTGACCAGGCATTCATTTTACCTACCTAAGGAATGGGGTTTTTTGCCCTTACTTAGGCTAAAATGCAATCCATTTTGTGTATGTGGGGAGGGGGGGATAATCAATATGAATGTATTTGTTTTTCTCTTGTAAAACTTCTCATGTCTATAAAAGCAAAGGGAAGGGGAATGTCCATTCAGAAGTTGGAAGGAAAGGGCCGCACAAGCCTTACCACAAGTTAGCTTAATGCATTCCCTGGCTCTGGAAAACAGAAGCTCTGAGAGAACAAAAGTCTACAAAATTATGGTTAAATGCTCACTCTTGTGACAAAGTGCCAGCTATTAAGTAAGTGCAAGGACTTTTCATCTGCTTCTCATCTAGCTGAAAGTAGATGGCCTGGAAATTATAGGGGAGAAAATTACATAAATTCAATGCATTTTAGAAAAGGTTATATTTCAGCTTCTTTTGTGTGCAGGACATTTAATGTGAAAGAGTTTTAAAGAATCCCTAGAGCTTAAATTCCTCTAGCTCTTATGCCACTAGAACAAAACCTAAATCATGGAGCCATTGCCTAGAGCTATTAATAGGTGTATGTTTAGAAAACCTAGATTCACACTATTGTATCATTGTTTCTTCTATTGTTTGCACTATGTGGTAGGATATAGCATTTAGGTATCCAATTACAAATAATATTATAGTAATAATTCATATTAATTACAAATTAAGAAATTATTTGTTACAAAAATTATTATTTTTAATCATTTTCATCTTAACAAAGAAGAAGAGGGTTATAAGTTTATAACCTTTATATGGCAAATAGATTCAATATAAAAAACTAAATTGGTTGTTAGTTTATTGAATTGACAGAGTTAAATGATGCTCAGTGGCTTACAAAGTATAAAACACCATAACAATTACAACATCCTCAGTTGCATTACAGCATAGATAACAGTAAAAATAAAGATAATGGAGATAAAAATGAGACAATTGTAGGAGAAGGAGTGGCAAAACCTTGGTCGGAATCAAAAGAGGAATCAGCCTAGAGTCTTTCCATAGCCACAAATGGATTAAATTCAATCCCTCTTAAATTTCCTAAAAATTTATCTAGCATTGAAATAGTGCTAACCATTACTTGAGTAGATTCTTGTGCATAGGCATAAACAACGAATCTGTTTAATTATAACTTTATGTGTGGTCCTGATTTTTACCTGACGGAAATCTATGAAATCAAGAAATCAAGAAAAATAAAGACATAATAATTATGATTGTAATAATATGCTAAAGAGAAGCAGAAAGATGACAGATCTGATCCCAAAGGAGAAGCTATTCCAGAGTGACAGCATCTCCACCGAGAATCAGTCACCTAATATCAGTTCCCCATATCTGTTGCTTTGAGACTAACAGCATTTCCTATATGATCATGACAATTCTAATTGGAAAAGATAGTCCTGTGGCACCTAGGTACCAACATGGAGGTCCCAGAGATAAATGCCATATATAAACCAGAAGCTGGACCACTTGAGGACACAGTTGATACAATAACTATAATTGGGCAGAGTTTCCTCTAGCTATGGCCTCCACCAGCAGGAACAATGGACCTATAAGGATTCCCAAATTGAAGCTCTGCTTTTTCATGAATAGTCCCTACCCATCCAGTGCCTACATACCCAGAGACAACACTGGCATTGACAGAAAACCTCAATGCATAAACAATAATCAGTCTTACTTGGGTTCATCCTCAGTCTGTTAATCTTTACAGCCTTCAAACACCAGGACAGGATGTCAGTAGCATCTGCCCAGCAGCCTAGAGTGACTACTCATTGCCATATTTATGAAAGTGCATCTAAAGCCATTGAATGATCTCATCCAGCAACACTATATCCTTATCAATCATTTGTAAAGCTAGGGAGAAGTAGACTCAAGCATTTTGACACCAAATCAATCAATCAATCAAACATGAGAATGCTACTGAAAATACATTGTATTACACTTCATTTGTAATTGTAATACAATATATTTAATTGTACACAGATTCACCAGATTTTTTTCCAGCCAAACTGACTACCATGAGTTTGTCTCCTTTTTTATATACTTACTTGAGTCTATTATTATATTAAAGAATCTACAAAACGATAAGGAAATGGGTGTTAAAGACCAATGGATTTTAAACACCTTTACCTATGGATGATGTTAAGAGATAAAATACTATTTTAACTCCAGTGCATATAAGGATAACTTAGGCCTGTTTTATTCATTGCCTGGAATATGACAAGGAATCATGAAAAATGTAATATAAAGAAGTATTATCAAGACACATTGGGCTGTGGTTAGATATAAGCAGGAAATCCTGGGCATAGAAGAGGGACTTCTGAGAGAGCCAATTGAGTACATAAAAGGAACAACTCTCTCCACCCACTTATCTCCTTGCAATGTCTTGTTGCCTAGGGCAACTAGGCAAGTCATTACATACAAATGAAGATTTGTCAAGATTTCTTTTACCCAAGGGTTGAATGAAAATGTGTCAACTCCATAATTTTAAATTTAAATAGGTATTTTAATAAATAAAATAGGAAAATAATATTAGAAATTAGTTCTTTCATTACCTGTATTTACTTCTCCATATAAACACCATCATTCACTACATACTTTTACCAACAATGAACAAACTTCTTAAAGCTATTATTAAAGAACTCCACCTCTTTGACTCTTCAGCTAGATCCTGAAAATATCAGATTCAGGGAAATCCCCTATCTATATCCCAAAAAAACAGGACCCATGAATTTTTTTGTCAAAATCTGGGATTTTATTTTATTTTTCTTAATTTTCATGTGGAAGTTTTGTGATAATAGTCCACAAACTGATGTTTCATTTCTGCGTATAATAATGACCTCGTGTTTTGTCAGATATGCCATGAAGAAATTCCTTCTTTTCATTATTATAGCAGGCCAACACTGACAAATTTCAACTCTTCTTTTACTACTGCTATTAGAATACAAGGAACCCATCTTGCACGAATCTTCCAGTATTGAAAAGTATCAGTAATACGAACCACTTGTTCCTGTGAAATGCCAGGCGTGACAACAAGTTTTTTTTGAGTGATCTACCAATTGTCATTATTCAGTTCATCAGTTTTTCTTGTTTGCAATTCATTGTTTGCTGCCACAAGTCATCCACTTATTCTTGATCATATAGATCAGCTCTTTTCTTTGTATTTTTTGGCTTAGTTACATACACCAGTAATTTCAACGTAGATATCACCATAAACAAACTGCATTTAAAGATGTATTTCAATTGAAGGGACTGCCACAGTTATAAATTGAATCTTGAGGTGTTATTTAAGGCATATTGACAAAGAGTCACTGCAGGATTCTATTTCAAAACCAATAGCAACATACTCTTTTTCATGGCAAATTCCCACCAATTGAAATGAAAGATCAAATGTTAAAGAACACATCAGAGTTTCCTGCACATCAGTACTGCCATCTATTGGTGACTTACAACATTGGAGGCATTACCTTTCATTCATCCTTCATATATTTTATGTAAAATAATTTTACTCTTTAAACAGATGAAAATAGATTTTAGTAATAGATACTTGGGCATGAAATTGTTCTTACTGTGCCAGATTACGTCTATGTGGTGGTAGTTCAAAATATCTGCTTTCTGGCTAATGTCCCCTGAAACACAATCAAAAGTCCTTACAGCAAACTACCCATCTGAAGTCTGTCCATTTTTATAAAGTATTTCATTTTACTGCTTGCCTAGGCAGCAAACAGGATGACTCCATTTTCATGTTGCTTCTTCCCTTTACCTCCAGCCAACCCAGAAAGAAAACCCCACCTATAAGACCTTTGTCCAAACATTATGTGGCAACCAGCTTTTTTTCCCCCTCTGCCTACTCCTTTAGAGTGATATTGCCTTGGTGCTGAATAGTCTAATGGGAGAGTTCAGTACTGGGTCTGCACTTTCCCAGCCATTAGCCAGCTGCCACTGCATTTTATTATCTTGAGAGGGGGGAGCTGTGCATCAAAGCAATTTCCAAACAGTGTGAATGGGTGGAAGTAACCCAGCCAGGACAACGTTCAAACATGTATTTTTGGTGCACATACACAGTGCCATCTGGAATCCGGAACCACAAAGGCCAGCAGGCCTGCTTACACACCCTTTACACACCCTGTTTTGTTCGCTGGTGTAACAGTTAATCTTGATAACAAGGCAAACTTGTAGCAAGTAGCTGTTTTCATGCATAGCCATTGTTTTGTATAAGCAGAACTGCACAGAGCCAGGATGAAAAACAAAGGTAGAAGGTGGAGCTTTGTGTGAAAACAAAGGAGGCAGACCATGGAAAATAACCTTTGATTTGCTTCTGTACTTGGGTAGAAGAGAAACAGATTTTCCCTCCTCCCTCCACTTAAAACACACAGTAAAGCTGCCTGTGAAATAGTCAGGTACTTGGCATAACTGCCTCCAGAGCTCAGATCAAGTATTTGGCTCTGTTTCTCCTCTGATCAGTATAGTTCAATCATTGAAAATTATTGTGCTCTCTCTCTCTCTCTGTCTCACACACATACACAAATACAGAGACAGACAGAGAGGGAGAGGGAGGGAGGGAGAGGAAGAGAGAAAGGGGAGGGAGAGATCAAAGTCTTTGCTCGTGGTACATGGTCATACAGATATTATAGTTTAATATAACAGGGGTAGTGTTTCAAAACAGTTTAATAATTACCAAGCACCAGATGATAGATATGAAATTTTCTAAAAACACACTAAAACAGATCCATAGTCTTAAATTATGCACTTTTACTAGGAAAGAAAGTAGGGAGAAAAGAGTCACTGTGGTTAGACATATGTATTGTTTTTCAACTTTTCTTCTGAAGCACCTATAGTTTCTTTGATTAATGGATATATTATCATGCCCTCACTGTTCATGTTTTGTCACTTGATAGTTTATCTTATGATTTAGTCTGTCGCACATCTATTTTTTACGGGAAAAAATCCTAAACAGGTTTCGAACAGGCTTCGACTCAACCCTTCCAAGACTGAGTGCTGTGGTTTCCGATGTCCCGATATAGTCAGCTGACTCCGTCGCTGGCTATTGGGGGTGAGATCTTAGCCCCCAGAGAGAGGGCTCGCAATCTAGGCATCCTCCTGGATGCACGGCTGTCATTGGAAGATCATATTACGGCTGTCTCCAGGGGGGCTTTTCATTAGGTTTGCCTGATGCGCCAGTTGCAGTCCTTTCTCGATCGGGATGCCTTACGCACGGTCACTCATGCCCTGGTCACCTCCCGCCAGGATTACTATAATGCCCTTTACATGGGGCTCCCTGTGGGGAGCACCCGGAGGCTGCAACTGGTACAGAATGCGGCCGCATGGACGGTTATGGGGGCGTCTAGAAGCTCTCATGTGACGCCTCTCCTGCGCGAGCTGCATTGGTTGCCAGTGGTCTTCCGGGTGCACTTTAAGGTTCTGGTTTTCACCTTTAAAGCGCTCCATGGCATTGGACCAGGTTCTTTGCAAGACCGCGTTCTGCCAGTAGTCTCCCACCGTCCGGTGCGCTCCCACAGGGAGGGCCTCCTCCGGATCCCAACGGCCTCCATGTGCCGCCTGGTGACCCCGAGGAATAGGGCCTTCTCTGTGGGGGCACCTGCTCTCTGGAACGGGCTCCCCCCAGAGTTGAGAACGACCACTGACCTGAGGATGTTCAGGTATGATTTGAAGACCTGGCTCTTTGAGAAGGCCAGCCTGGGCTGATTTTAAATTGATTTTAAATTGTGTTTTAATCATGGTTTTAGTATTGGGGTTTTTAGATCTGGTAGCAGCCCATATTTAATTCTGTTTTAACTTTTTTATATGTATTGTTTTAATTGGCTGTGCACCGCCCTGAGTCCTTCGGGAGAAGGGCGGTATATAAATTGAATAAATAAATAAATAAATAAATAAATAAATAAATAAATAAATAAATAAATAATTCAATGAAATACTAAAGAATGTATACATCAAATAACACAGTGCCACACTGAGACAGAAGCTCATTACGTAATCTCTGTCATTTAGGCAGCCGATAGGTAAAGAAATAGGTATTATTCTCTCCATATTACAGATGTGGGCCAGAAATACTACAACTAAGGGATGGCGAATTGTGTAAAAATTCTTAATTAAGCCGACATCTAAAATGGTGATCCTTTGGCTTATGATTCTTCCTCTTAAAACATACAGCAACATTTAATTATATATAGTATTTATTTTACATATATTATACTGCATATTTATATTAATAGCAAGAATGGAAACACATTACAATTACTAAATCAGAACATAAGCCTGCTAATCTATCTGTACAAGGAGGCCTTGGTAATAATAAAATCACATGGCTGGTCTACTGTAACATGTTCTACCTGGATCTCCCTTACAAGTGATTCAGAAACTGCAGCTGGTACAGAATGCAACTGCCAGATTGCTGATCAATAGACTCACCATTGCAGAATAACACGTATTTTATTATCACTGCACTCATTGCCAGGTTTACAAGCCCAGTTCAAAGTTCTGGTTATCATGTAAAAACATTTATTTATACTAAGATTTGTCAGCATATCATCCATCCAGAATTAGTTTGAATAATAAGAATTATCTGAATAAATAAAATTTAAAAATACATATAGTATTCATAGCAATAGCAAACTATTAGAACCTTATTTATAAAACCTATAAGTAAGGCATACAGGGAAACTGTATCTGCCAAATTCAGAAGTACAGTAGTTTTATCATCATAAATGTTAGCTGTCAATAACTTCACCATTAATAAAATTGCTGCCCAACTTTCAAAGTAACATACAATCATTGGAAAGATACCTTAACCATTCTCAACAGCAAAGAATTTAGAAAATTTAGAAAGTAACTATGAAATTTCAAAATGCATGTTCTGTGGAGATCTATAACCATGGCTGCCAGTGATTTTATACTTATTCAAAAAACAGCCTGGACAGCTGCAAATCAGGTCAGAGCCGCAGTTCTTAGATCGCTGGAATTAGTCTTTTTCCATGCACCTTTTTTTCTGGGTGAAATCTCTACCCTTCAAAGCTATTATTCATTCTATGGCTCTTGTTAGTTCCATGCAAAGAAATAAAAACTGATCAGGTATCAAAAACAATGTATTGTTGTGGTCATTTTTAGCAGGCCTCTGAAAAGTGTTATTAAAGCACAGGAACATGTGGGTCACTGTGCTCTTGTCTTGCTTTGGCAGATATCTGCTTGGCCACTGTGGGAATAGAATGCTGACTAGATAAACACTGGCTTTCATCCAAGGCAGCTCTTATGCGCTTATGTTCCCAAAGCTGATCAAAGGAAAACAGGGATGAAATTTTATTACAGGCTTCTACAGGAGGGATCCCACTTTTTCTTATGAACAAATGCTTGCAAGTAACATTTGCTAGTCACAAGAATATACAATTCATTTGTGTGTGTATGTGTGTGTGATGTACAACAGTCCTTCAAGAACTTTATAAAGAACATGTATTTTTTAGATTATTCTGCTTTACTATGGACTTCCATCTTTTATGCTGTGTCTTATTACCACTAGGCTTCTGATCCAATTGAAAGAGAGAGTTATTATCTTGAAGTCTACCAGATATGGCACTGAGGTACGTCAGGGAATACCTTATCAGAATTGGATCTGTCTGTTAGTCAGCTATAAGTTATCTGTTAAAAATTACAGCTCCTCACAAGGTGCATGGTATGGATGAAATTGCTGACCTTTTATGTGGTCTACCCCAATCCATTGATTCTTTGCCTTCTTAGATATATATGCCTCACTCTCCTTGCATTTGAAAACAAATTAAAGCAGACCTGTTTTGCACCTTCAGTCTGAGCTAATTTGGACTACTTTCATATGATATACAAAATTAGTCATATAAAATTTACTCATTTTGCTGTTTGACTGCCAGAGTCCAGCATGGCTAGGAATGGATTAGAGCAGTTTTTATAGAGAGACTATAAACTGGAGCTTGGAATCTGCTTAATATTTCTTTATTAAAGTGGCTATTGTCACAACTATTGTGACTAAAGAAAAAATGGTGAAATTATGATCTCACTAGGCTATTTCATTAACCTAATGTTAAATAGTATCAATGCCTGTTTCAAAAATGACTTGGTTCTTTTTATAATAAAGTCAGATTATTTTAAAGTATCTTGGATAATTGCTTAAAGCAAAGCTTAGGTTACTTCTCCTACCCTCCGATTTTTGTTAATTTTAAAGGAGAAAAGGGGGAAGAGAAAAAGTGTAGGGTATAGGGGAAAAAGAAAAAAAGCATTGACTTCTGACTCCTTTTGATGCAGTAAAATAGGGTAATAACATAAAAACTCAACTTTTTAGTTTATAAAATACACTAGCCATTTCTATAACAACAAACATTTCTAATCAGGAAAACTCAAAATTAGTTTCATTTAATTCCACCTCAAGCATAAAATCCAAAAGCAGTTTCCAAGTAGAAACAAAATAATTTGTATTCTTTTCTTTAATCAAAGCAATCAATTTACTCATCTCTACTAACTCCATCAACTATTGCAGTCAGTCTTCCATTGTGGGAATTACAGCGTCCTTCCATTTTTTGTGAGTAAAATAATCCTGCCGTTGTCAACATATAAAACATCCAAGTTCCAATTTTTTTTCAAGTTCTTTATCCACCAGGCCTAAAAGAAAAGTTTCTGGTTTTATCTTTAAGAATCTTCTGTATTAAGACGTGGATCCTACTCCAATATTTTTTGTTTTATCACATGTCCAGCATAAATGGTAAAACATTCCATTTACATTTATTTCCAACATTTGTCTGAAATACCTTTTATACAAAATTAAATCTTGGCTTCTATAGTATGCTCAAGAGAGGCCCATAAATCGAGAGTCATATTACATGAATTAACAACACTCCACTAAAAATGATTGACCTCATCCATACCAATTGAAGATACTGGGAGTGCCAGTACATGGGGATATCTTAAGATACTTCATACTTGCATTAAGTAATTCATACAATATTTTCAGGGTTGGATTATAAATTCCCACAAATGTTGTTGATAGGGTACTAAATTGGTTTGCTTGGATTATTTTGAGAGGAAAAGAAAGCAGTTTTAGTCTTAATTGGCCCTGCTAAATAATTATTTGTTTGGGAAACTTGGATTGAACCTATAAAAGTCACATTATCAACATATAAACAAAACCATATCCATGGCAGAGCCCCAATGTTATTTCCTAGAGATGGCTTCTTAGTATTCAGTCTCATCTTAACTCTTTAAAAAATACTAAACATTGTTTGGCCTGATCTTCGATATTATCCATTGAAACAAAATATATGTTGGCCTCTACATGTTTTTTTATTAAAAGATAACCTCGATACTCCTTTTTTTAAAATTGAAGCTGGCATCAGAATACAGTACGTACAGAAACAAACTTTCTTCCCTAGTCATTTATTTCACAAAATAAATACTGGAATGTAATTAAAATATGCATAATTAGACAAGCTTTAGGGCACTTAAATGGAGAAATAATTCAGATAACTGTTAAATTGAAAAAGTCTAGAATATAAACACATGCAGCCTGCAAATATATTCTACAGTCTGACACTTAGCAAATTATGCACAACAGTAAAATAAATTGGATAATATAGTTTCTTATGGCTCTAATAATTTCATTCCTCAAGTACCATACAGTATACTGAATACAGAGAACTATTTATCCAATATCAATATCAATTATCTTTGCCATGTTCCTTTAGTGACAATGTGACTATGAAGAAAGTGGTATTCCACATACTTCTCTCATGGATATGTTTATAACTTTAGCTAAGATGATTGACTTAAGATGATCAGTTAAATTTGTGAGCTTCAAAATGTTGTTACACTAAAAAAAAGTTGCAAGAGAGAAAAGATCCGTAAAAATGTATTGGGTGAGGTAGTTATTTGATCTGAGTCAATATACCAACACTTTTTTTCATTTACTTTTCTGAGAAAATTGAATAAGAAAAACTGGCCTCAATCAATTAATTAAACTTTTTATTTTGATCAAGGATCAGCCTAAAAACAAGAACAGAAACAAAGCAAAATAGAAATTATCCAACAACAGCAGCATAAATAATATTTCAATTTTGATTATTTCATATATATATCATAATATTGTTAACGCTAAACTATTCATTCCCATCATAATTTTATTGAGATGATTCCGACTACAGGCCAAACTATAACTTGTCATGAAAGCTAGACCACCATTATCCAATCATTTTGAATGCCACCAAATATATTTCTTTACCAAGTAGTTCCCAAAGAAGCATATTTGGGATATTAACCCCCAAATATGAAACTACTGATTTCAGATAACAAAGCTAGATGTTTATCTGCATTTTGCAATTGCAAGTTATTATTTGGAATCTAAACCACAACTTGACATATCAGTTCTGTCCATGGACAAGTTTTACTTCATTATTGAAAACCAAATCAAAATATCTACACTTTCGTTTTATATATTCATTTTTCCTAGTACAGTCTATTAGAGATAATATCCTGCCTAGCAACTGGTCTTCACAAAAAAAAAATTGTTTATATGTTGTATTACCAAGTTGTTGTTTTGAGCTGATGGTCTTGCTTATCATCAGTTGCTTTTCTTGTTACAGCATTATTAGTATAGCAACTGATTGGGAAAATAAAGGAGAATATTTGTAGCTCCGGATTGAAATGGGGGCTCCTTGGTATTCTCTGAGCTTTCTTTCTTTCTTGCAGATGATTCATTACTCTAACTAAGTAAGACTAGCAATGATAATGTTACCTAGTTAGGGTAATGAGGCATCTGAAAGAAAACAAGCAAGGTCAGATAGCACCAACGACCTCCCTGAATGGGAAAAGTTGTAGAACCATGCCACTTCCATTTTTCTCACTATGGGTTTGAGGAATGGTCTTGAGGTATAAAACACATGTTTTTAAATGCAGGTGGCCTTTCCAAGTATTGACTATAGTTCAATATTGATATATTAAAAAAGGACAAAAAACTAGTAATAACACCAAAAATGTTGGTACCTATGGTGGCAACAATATCCACCGTCCACCAATAAATGTCTATGGAGATTCTCAGTTTTCCAGGTCATGGATGTCATGGACAAACAATCCTTCCATTCTTCACCATTCAGTCAGAACTAAAGAAGCATCTTGGATGAGAAGCAAAATGTCTTCAGGAAAAACAAGAAAGTCCAGTTGACTTTTGAAAGAAAGCAGTTTTGGGACATCTACCAACAAATGAAGAATATATGTAATTATTCTGTTACAGACTATTGTAATTTAACAAAGCTGCCTTTGTTTTCAGCTTTCCATATATTTAGTGTATAATTGATTTTGTACTAGAATTTAAATATAAAAGTTAAGATGCTGAACTAGTTTTATATTCCTTCCCCACCACATACTTGCTGGATAACGTAGAGTACTGTTATCTAGTTGGGTAATGAAACGTTTGCAAGCAAACAACCAAGTTTAGAAAGCATCAAGGATTACACACAGTTTACTCCTGAGTTGCAAAGATTATCTCCTATATTACTGTATAATACCTGAATGATAGCTTGAGTTCCAGAATACACACAATTTTGGATAAATAAAGCATTATAACAACAAAAAAGAAAAGCATGCAACAATACAACAGTTCCCATTTGATGCCTTATATCTTGGAGGTTGAGGGTGAAATTCTATTCCATTCCCAAAGTCCTTTGAAAGAGGCAAGGAATGCAAATGCAACCCATGTATCTTGATATTTCACTGATTATATCTAACTGTAAAATGCTTTGATAATGTAGTTATCAAAGACAGAACGATATAAGATGACAGTAAACATGCAATATATTTGCTCTTTGCCCTATTTGAACATCAAAAAAAAAAACCTTAACTAAATAAATTTCAACAAATGCATGCCTTTTCTTGAAAATTAAATAGATGCACAATTGAAAACAGAATTTCCTGCTTGCACTGACTCAGGTGAAGGCTGTTACAGCAGGGAGAAAAAAAAAGCAAGAACATTTCATTCTAGCCTCTTTCCACTTCATTGGATGCCATAGAACATTCCTAACCTTGAGAGGCTGGGGAAGCACCAACAGTGATAAAGGCAAGGTCACTGTTAGAATAACACTTTTAATGTTAATAGTTAATGAGTGAAGACATAGAGCTGGGATAGCACAATTCAAGGAAACAAACATAAAATGAAAGGATGTGAATTTTTGACAAACACACTGGCTGAGGGCGGGATACACCAATTTCCTCAAGCAAAGTTTTAGTCATATGTAGAATGAAATCAGGACAAGAGTTTGTATTTGTTTTTTGTTTTTTTTTCCTCTGGGCCAAATTCTATTTTCAGAGATTCCAGTAACTTGTGAGCTTCATCTTCTGTCAAATGAAACAGCTTTCCTCTATGATAGGCCAGTCCCTTCCAAGCTATTCAAGTTGTTCCTTTAACAGGATTAGATTATGCATATGGCCATATTGAGCATACATTCATCTCAAAACTGAGCAGCAGCACCATCAAAGTACTGCTAGAAAGATAACTTCATTGGGTAAAAGAGGTTTATGTGGTGAATAAGTCCAGAAAGGGACTAAGTGGAAAGATGAGAGTGGAATGATATGGCACAGAGGATTTATCTTGTAGATACGGGCAGCCTGTTTTAACTACAGGGTATAACATTTATTTATTTTGGCTTGCCAGAATGGCAATCACAATAGGCCCAATAGTAAAGAAATCCATACATATTAATATTAATTTTAACATCAATATTTGTAAAAAAACAAGACTGAAAAGTTAAAGCACAGAAAGGTTTCTATTCACTTTTTATGTTCAACTTTTTATGTTCAACAATATAACTCTGAAAAAAATAAAACAATCCTGACCCAAATACTGTAGAATGGTTCAGAATCCTTGGATCCATTAGCCAGATATATCTGTCTACTTTCATCACAACATTTGAAGCCTATAGTCTTATTTGTAAGTCAATTATCTTTTAGCCTTTCTCCAATTCCCTTTTCTAGTCCAAACTGCCAGAAATTTCTAGAATATTTAAACTACTTTGCAATTTTATCTAATATTCTAGAAGAAGGCAAGGGAAAATACCTGTTATCAATCATAGAGACACTCGCAGGCATTCTTTCTAAGCACTGTAATGCCAAAATAATGAAACATGTATTGTGTCATCAAATGCAAGATCCACTTATATATTTGCAGATATATAAAGGATCAAGCTTGTGTTAAGTTGTTGTGACACATCTTTCAATACTTGCCCATCCATGGATGTCTGGATTCTTCTTCCCATCCTTCTCCTCCTTCCTTCCAAACTGTATTGCATTAGTACACAATCCTGCCAGGCCAATGTGCCCTGAAAAAGCAGTTCATATCTCTCTACCCTCCCCAAACATAAATTGAACGATAAGAGAAAAGTGGTATTCTGACACAAGCGTTTTAACAGACAAGAGCCTCTTTCAGCAGACTTCACATGTCTGACAGCTATTGCTTAGACACTCATACCAAAATACTTGATTGTTGTTGGGTTTCTTCTTTTTTTTTAACAGTATCACATAATTCTTTGTTGCTTTGCTACTGGTAAAGCATCCTAGAAATGATACTCTGTAATAGCAAGGGATTCTTAGTGGGTTCATAACAAACAAGGCATCAAAATTTCATAGTAATAATTTCCTGAAATTGTAAAGGCACAGATATATATTTTAAAGGACTTCATTTCACACCTGCAGGGGCACGCGCGCGCGCACACACACACACAGAGTATTCAGGAAAGAATAAATATATATACTTTTGCTGTAGAGGAAACAATCACCCATGAAGAGGAAAATGTTTAAAGAATTTCTATTCATCTCTTCTCCCAGTACCTCTTTTTTTGTATTTTAGATGAGTTTTTAACCTTCTTCTTTTATCCTTTTTTGCATTTCTGTATGTGAAAAATATAGATAATCAGGAGTGGGATTCTACCGGTTCTGTCTGGCTCTGTGGGTAGCTCTGAAGAGCAGCAGACATAGAACTGGTTTCTGGCTATGCACGCGCAAATCGCAAATCACAAAATCACCTAACCGGTAGTTACACTGGTCGGATCCCACCCCTGTAGATCATGTATATCTTAAATCAACAAGATTAGAAGAAAAATGCATTCTTATAAGCGAAACCTAATGACATAAAAGAAGCAGATCAATTCATATAGCAAGCTATTTCTTTTTTCTGTTTAAGCCCAATGTGTACTCAACACAGCTACAAAATTGCAACACATAGCATAAATATTACAAATTAAAACTAAAATTAAATCTTCATGGAAACAGTCTATGTGTTTACTAACAGTCCTGTTAGCATATGATCAATCAAAAACATTAAATCTAATTAACAATTAAAAGTAGGGCAAAGCTTAACAGAATTTCCAAATGAAGAGCCACTTATATGGGGAATACTCCATAGCCCTATAGCAATTTGAAGATGGCCTTCTCATGCTGCCCAGAAAGATACATTGCTGACAATATGGGCAACATCATCAAAATAGCCTATCCTGCAGACCTGAATACTTAGACAGGTTGTAGTAGGAGACAGTTTTGCAGCAAGCATTAGTCTCTCATTAAAATAACTATTTGGTATACTCAACCTAACCTAAAATACCTATATTGAGTGTTTCTGAAATCCAATTTGTATGATGTTTCAGCACAATCAGCTTAGATTTCAGCAAGGCATTCAACAAAGTAGACCACAACCTACTTCTTGGAAGCTAGAAAAAGGTGGAATAGATAGCACCACCACTAGATGGACTCGCAACTGGCTGACAAACCATACTCAACGAGTAGTCTTTAATAGATCTACATGGAGGAAAGTAAGCAGTGGGGTGCCACAAGGTTCTGTTTTAGGCCCAATACTCTTCAATATCTTCATTAATGACTTAGATGAGGGAATAGAAGGGGAACTTACCAAATTTGCAGATGATACTAAACTGGCAGGAATAATAGCTAATACCAAGAAGATAGGCTCAAGATCCAGATGGATCTTGACAGACTACAACACTGGGCCATATCTAACAAAATGAAATTCAATGTAGAGAAAAGTAAAGTCCTACACTTAGGCAAGAAAAACAAAAAGTACACATATAGACTTGGTGAAACCAGGCTCAATAGCAGAAACTGTGAAAGGAATCTTGGAGTCTTAGTGAACAACCAGCTAAATACGAGCCAGCTATGTGCAGCAGCAACCAAAAATGCTAATGCAATCCTAAATTGCATTAACAGAGGGATACAATTGAGATCAAGTGAGGTACTAATACCACTCTATAAAGCCTTAGTAAGACCACATCTAGAGTACTCATCCAGTTTTGGTCACCACATTATAAAAAAGATGTTGAGACTCTAGAAGAAGTACAGAGAAGAGAAACCAGGATGATTAGGGGACTGGAGACTAAAACATATAAAGAGCGGTTACAGGAACTGGGCTTAGCTAGTCTAGCGAAGAGAAGGACCAGGGGAGACATGAAAGCGGTCTTCCAATATTTGAGACACTGCAACAGGGAGGAAGGGGTCAAACTATTTTCTAAAGCACCTGTAGGCCAGACAAGGAATAATGGATGGAAACTGAACAAGGAGAGATTTAACCTGGAAATAAGGAGAAACTTTCTGACAGTGAGAACAATCAACCAATGGAACAGCTTGCCCTCAGAAGTTGTGGGAGTGCTATCACTTGAGACTTTCAAGAAGAGATTGGACTACCATTTGTCAGAAATTGTGTAGGGTCTCCCGCTTGGTGGGGGGGGGTTGGACTAGATGACCTACAACTCTGATTATCTATTATCTGCTCTTTCCTTAGTCCTTTTTTGTTTGCTTTTGTTCCATTTTGTTCCTCTTTATTTTCTACTTCTTAAATGTTTTATCACCTTTGAGTGGCATGATGGCCTAGTAGTGAAGATGCTCGACTCCCATTTGGAAGGTTGAGAGCTCAATCCTAGGCAGTAGCAGATGTTTCTCTCTCAGGGCAGAAAAAATATCTGCTGGAAACTCCACATTGGCATCAGGAAGGATATCCAGCCAGTAAACTCTCAGCTCCATCCAGTTGTCCCAGCTATACACTGAATTAAGGGGCTACCGGATTGTAGAAAGAAAAAAATATGTTTCATCACCTTATCAAATAGAGAGCCTCCTTATATAATGGCAAATTGTGATTTTAGATCATTGCATATTAAATGGGCTCCAAGGTAAAATCTCCCTCTTTAATATTAAAGGGAAATTAATTAATGTTTAAGATTATAGAAGAGTTTTCACACATATAATTGTAGTAATTGTTGAAACAACCTTTTTGGTAGAAAGATTTGTATGTAACTAGCCTCTCAAAATTATTTGTCATTCGTGTGCAGTCGAATTGGACATACTGTTTTGCCCTTTTGTTCTAGACAGAGCAGAAATTCTCGAATCCTTTTTAAGAAGTGGGACTTCCCCTTAATAGAAGCCAGGGCACAGTTACTTTCTTTGTTTCCCAACAGATTTTGCTGTGAAAAACTCTATTGGCAGCTGGATTGTCATTTGACATTTTCCACAATGTGTTACTGAGGTGAGAGATGGAAGCTATTTCAAGAATTTAAAAAACTGGTGGAGAAAATTTCCCTCTTTTTCAGAAAAGTGAAAAAAAAAAAAAGAAATATTTCAGAAATATTTTCATAAGATAGAACTCTTTGGTGAATTTTCGGATGATTTGGAATTATCTGAAAGCTATTCATGGAGAAATGGGCATGAAACATTTTTAATTAGCATTTCTGGATTTATAAGACCACCTAGTTAAAACAATGTGATTCTGGGCAGGAGAGAATCTGTGGCAAGATTGACTAGCCTACCAACAGTTCACAAATAAAAATAGGGAGATTTCCTTGTCATTTTCTTGCAGTGAATACAAATAAATACATAGTGATTAGGAGGTTCTGGAGGAAATGGTATCTTACAACTTGTTTTTAAATAAATACTGCACCAACAGGTAGTTAATTCAGAAAAAAATAATTGAAATTGGACTAATGACATCATTATATTCATTTAGCCCTTCAATATTATCTATTCTGACCAGCAACAATGTATTCGACAATACTGTCAGCTGCTTCCTTACACTTGCTTGTGCTTCACTGCTATGCAGTGACAGACTGTTATGAACTGTGGGGAGGGGGAATGAAGGGGAGGATGCTTGGGGAAATGAAAATAAGTGCTGTACCTCCTGGAGACCCTGCCTCAAGGACACCCAGTTGGAAGAAGGAGGAAGCCATATACCAAATGGTGCTTGGACTGACCGTTATGAAAACATCTTGACTGATTCTGATTGGTTATAATGGGGTGGGCAATGAGAGACAGTTAAGGGAGGGAAAAATAGAAGTTATGGATTTTGGCCCACGATTCTCAGTTCCAGCTATGCAATACTGCAATAGAACTGATCTTTAAGAAAACCATATCTATCTAAGCAAATGGAGCTAAGGATCATTTCTTTTTAGAGATTCAAGTTGTAGCAGGTCTGACAAATACGTTTTTATTGAAAATTGTAGTGATTAGATTTAAGGGAACTTTTGCATTATCTTCATAGAGGAAATAAATATTTTTTTTCTTGTTCTGCTATACTGTTTGTGATTCCGTGTACTCTGCATTATTAGTATTATTCTCTCAAATATGGTAAGCCCACCATTCATTTTTAAAAAAAATAACTCCTGATTTACCCAGACAAACTGTTGCAAGATAACCACTGCCCTAGAATGAAAGTGCCTTTCAGATTGCCCAAGTGAACTCTGAGTTATTGTTCTGCTCACATTGTTTCATTTTATGGAAATTTTACTGTTTATTGTTTTGATCTTTTTGTTTGTTTATACTCTATATCAGTTCAGGCTCCTTTGGGAGAAAGAGCAATATAGAAACATAAACATAATGATAATGACACCAGTAACGTGTTTGAAACTGCAAGCAACATTTTTAAAAGACATTTCTAAAAACTTGGGGCAATGAGGGAGAGAAAGAGGCATCAAAGAATCGAAATACATGTGTCCAATGATCTTGGCCATTTCACTGTGCAACATTGTCTAATTTTAGAGGAAAGGCTGGACAGTGGCAGCTTACTGCTCTTTCAATAGCACCTTTCTCTTACTTTTGATTGACTTGTAAAGTTCATCTCATGCTGTATGCTTTTAGAAGCTCATGTCATCCTGTATGCTAAAAAAGACAGCAGTAACAATGTTTTCATGTCACTTATTCTTGGTTGCACAAAGGCAATTTAAAGTACTTGATTCTGGCACATTTTCTGCAATGTGTTCTCTCCCACCATGTGAATACTCACCATGTGACTGTTTGCTCATCTCTGTTTGCAAGAAACTCTTTAAACATTTGCTCAAGAACTGTGCTACATTTGTCACATGAATGTTTGTCTTCAGACACAAAGCAGAGAACACAAGGAGGTGTTATACTTATTCAGTTAATGCCACATGCATATCTCAGATGTTAAGAGAGAACAGGAGTAATCATGCCTAAAAGCTTTTGATATCTGCCTAGAATATGAATAGTGAGGTTAGGAACAACAAGGCAAAGGCTAGAAATGGAGCATCATTACTTATTTAGGAAGATTTATACATTTAAAGCATTTAGGCTTAGAATTCTTAATAAATATGAACAGAAACATGACAGAGCTTTATCAGATGATTAAGGAAAGCAAAAAATCCTTCTCCTCCTTTCATATAAGACAGTACTTGGGTTTACACTTCAGCAGAGAGAAATATGACTTTATTCAGTGCAGAAAGTGTTGAAGGTCACAGATGTACCCCACTGTCCATGGTTACTAAGAAGAATGGTTCAAAATACAGTTGTCCAGTTTAAAATATAGAATATATAAATTTCCTCATACTGAATTTTCTCAGTCCTTCTGGAGATGTCAAGGGTTCAGCCTAGGACCTTCTATATAAAAAACAGCATTCTACCATTTAATCTGTCCCATTTGTTTTTTTATTTGTTTTTTCAAATTCTGGTAGATAGAACAATTATAACATACAAAGATTTCTTCCTGTATTTAGGATTAAACCTTTCAGTTTAACATAGAAACATACACTATTTGAAAAATTAGATCAGGAGAAAGGGAACAGGGAGTAAAAGTGAAGAAGGTATGATGTGTATTTTAAAATTCAATTATTAAAGTAGTAGTAATGCCATGAATGGACATATTCTCCCTCACTTTAATACTGTATCAATGAATGCTTGAAAGTATTATTGAAACAAGAGCTGTCAGGTTTTATACCATGGCTGAGCAGTATAATACAGGTCTCCAGATACTTAACCTTTAATTTAGCTTTCAACCACACCTGACAGAAGATTCCCAGATAAGACTGTTTCATTATTCTTATTATAAAGAAAAGTGAAACATCAGGTACAATTGTTGCTTGTCCACTACTGTAAAGACCTCAGAAACATATATATTTATGCTTCAGATTTTCAACTCTAGGCTACTTCCTCCCATCTTTCTAAATAAATTGCTGGTTCCTTGATGACCTTGGGATGTTATTGAATTATCTTTACATAAAAGCTATCTCTATACTAGGAATCACTGGTCCCATTTTTATCATCCTTATTCCTAGTAGCCTCACTCTAATGTAGGAAATGACTGATTCTTCTCAAATATGATGTCCCCAAACAGATAGTATCCTGTGCCTGGTCATTCTGGAAGTTATGCTGCCAAAGTAAGAGTAAGCTGTCAGCCAGTGTCAGAAGTTATCATACAGGGGATGGTTCCTTTCCTTTCATTGGAGGTTTTCAAAGAGATTCGATAATATATGGGAAATTATATAAGGAATCCTGTAGTGTGTAGGGAGTTGGATTCAATGACCCACTAGGACCCTTCCAATTCTATGAAATACAAGATGACATCAGAAATGCTGACTTAACATGCAAGTAGTCCCTGCATCTTTAAGACTACTAGAATTCCTGGTGGAATTCAATGCTGTGTGCCAGTTTCACTTTGGACAATATCACTTCCAGTTGTAGTTGTAAATTCCATTCTTGACTTAAAGTAGGGGTATCCTAGCTAAGCTGTTTTGCTTTACTTTATATTTTCAGATTCATGTGCAACTATAGCCAATAAGGGACATTTTTAGACAGAGATACATTTAAAGATCATTGTAACTATGAAAAATAATGCAAATTATACAGCTTTCTGTTTTCTCCTATTACTTGGAAATTATTAGCAGGTGCAGTGTGTTTTAAACACCATTGGGTATTCCCTGACTTATTTCCAATTGTATAACATTGAAAATTCTTCATTTGGAGGCTTTTTCTTCCGTAAGGCTCTGAACTCTTTCAAACACTTGTCCTAATCCATATATATAGGACATACTGTATCACTTAAATCCTGCAAATATAGTTTCACATATTTTTCCAAGTGGCTCGACCAAGCAATTCTCATTTTGTCTAAATGCTAATAATCTTACCTTAAAGTCTGAGGAGCACAAATATTTTAAAACACTTCAGACACAGGAAAGCACTATAAAAATAAAGAGATTATTAAACTTTTATTTGCACATGAAGAGTAACATTTATAGAGAGCATTTGCAGAATTATCTGTAAAATAGTAAAATCACTAGTTGGTGACAGGATTAAATTAGTTTGCAGCTCAGACTCATGAAACTGAGTGATCGTAGAACTTATTTTTAACTTTATAGACATCTTCTAGGATGAGTTGCCAAAATATTCTGTAACACTCAGTTGATTATATTTATTAAGGTTTCTAAAATATAACACAATCCTTTTTCATCGAACAACAACACTCCCACAAGGAGCAATAGATTTGAGAATACTGTAATTTAAAGAGAAGGATTGTTGGTTTTTTGTGGGATTTTTTTTCCTGTGGGTGGTTTGTTAGGGTATGAAGCCTATATATCTACCATTGCATATTATGCCATATGTTCAATGCTGGCTTATTGCAGAGATGGATTTTTTAAAAACTTTTTACAGTGTTAATCTATGTATATTTATTTAAAAATCAGTTAGTATGTAACATGTTCCAGCTTAAAACAATCCCATATTTCTTAGAAAAAGGATTTTTAAAACCCCATGGGTGAAATAAACAACCTGCAAGTTCTCTCAGGCTCTCATCATCTGAGGGATTTAAGTAATATCTTTCAGCTTGAGGCAAAATTTGAAGCCAATGACAAAAATGATGTTTAAGATAATGTGAAAACTCTATTTTTGTTGCTTTATGTTGATAAGGAAGCATATTAAGTTCTTATTCTTCCATATTTTAATTTTCCATAAATGATGTTGCAGAAACTGAAGCTGACTAAGATGCCTCAGCAAACCCAACCATTTTCTCTCATTCATAAAAATATTCCAAATTCCAAAGGTGGAAAACACAGAATCTATTATTGCTTCTATACCTGTCTTCTTCTAATAGCACTCACAAGGTAATATATGCGATGCCCTTCATAGCTTCTATAGGTGCTTTGTGATTAATATTTCATTATCAATTTGTCTTGTTTGGGTATAGTAGGATGTTCACATTTCAGACATAACAGAATTGTGTGGTTGTGGGTGGGTGCTTCTGCTATGCTATGCTCTCTTTAGATTACTGTTTATGATTTGGGAATCTAGAAGGAATAGTTCTGATCATGCTATTGTTAGAATTTAAAACTGATTTTGCTTAAAAATTTCCTGGTTAACCAATTCTCCAATTTTCAGAAAATCAATTTTCATTTGGATGCAACCAAAAGGAAATCTAAAAAATATTTTTTCTCCCAAAATCTAGAAACTGTGAAGCAATATTATGGTAATCTAAGCCAGTTAATGAAACAACCGAGACAATAACATTGCCACAAATTAATTTTAGAGGCCAAAAAACCTAGAGGTTTGCAGTACTAGAATGTATTTTATTTTTCTTTTAAAAAAATTCTGTTTCACTACTGATTTTTAAGAAAATGCCATCTATGAACTACAAAAATAGCAATCAGACAAAATGTTCAAATCATTAAAAATAAGGGAGAGAATATATCATATAACATAAAATACGTTTTATGTTCTTTTTCTCTTCATTTAATATCTCCATTTTGATTCAAGCAATATAAAATATTTCTGATGTACAACGGTAAAAGGGATAATTTCTGAAATGGCAGTTTTAAGAAGAGTTGATTGTCTCAGATCCCACAATTCACATGGGAAGAGAACAGTGCAGTACATGAACAATCTAAGGAAATTTAAGTTCTCCTTAGTTCATAAACAAGCTGGAAGCTCAGTGATTGTGTAATTCTAACTGAAACCGGATATGAAGATTAAGAACCAAACAAGAAAAAGCCAACCAAGCATTCCTAGGAGAGTCTGGCTCAGACCAGAACAAACATTCATATTAAAGCCAAAGCTGACCAGCAAGAGGTCAATCAGATCAGATGTATGATAAACATAAGTGGGGGGGAACTGTCTGGCAGGTCCACACAGAAAACAGCACTTGCTTTATGAAATCATAAGCTATATTATATAGCTTTGTAGTTTTCATAGTAACACCAACCTAATAACAGAAATGGTCAGCTCAGATACAGAATATTTATTTTATATGATGTTTTTATATTTGTATAAACTGACGAGTCACCATGTGTGACCAGGTAATAATAAATTTTCTAAAATAATAAATGAATGAATGAATGAATGAATGAATGAATACATTTCAGATACTTCATCCATGCAAACCTCCTAAAAAAATTAGACAATCCTGGCCCTATACTATGTCCCTGAGTCACTGAATCCTAGTTTGTGGCATTGTCCTGCCAAATGTGGCCCCGTTCTCTTTACATATATATTTAATTAAACATTTTTCTAACTTGAAAACTTTTCAATGTATGGACTTCAACTTCCAGAATTTCACAGCCAACCTGTTGACTAGAGAATTCTGATTTGAAGCCTATTCATCAAATAGTTGCCAAGTTTGAAAAACATTGGATTAGTTGATCATTTTACTTATTTATGCAAACTTAATTTACTGATTTATGTAAAAGTCAAAATAGTGTACAATATTTACAACTTTAATCCTAGGATGCCAGTCATAAGGTTATAACTGTAATTTTAAAATACCAAAATCTGAATCATTTTACAGGTAATAAAACCAGATCATGACAGGTGATTAAGTGGGAATTCAAACTGTAACTCAGCTAGAAATGTGTATTAAAATGCATTTTGTTTTGTCGCCATTTTGCAGACAGGAATGACTTGTCATGAATTAGAGGAACATAAAGTATTATGCAATATAAGTAGTCTACAAAAACTATGATTCATTACATAAAATAAAAGCTCAAAAATAAAGCAATATCAGTATTGATGTATCTCAAAAGTCTTTCAAACCAAACTAAGACTATAAAGTCAAACTGAAGAATTCCCAAACAGAAAACCAAATCAAATACCTGTAAAAACAAACTATAATAAATCGAGAGATTAGAGACCAAGCAGATAATTACTTTAAGACAGACTCTCTTTCAGTCAGCAGAAGTATACAAAATATTCTAAGTTTAGATTACTGCTGAATCACATCTTTTGGAATATTCACTGCTATTAACTTACTGTGGTAAGTGGTCAAAAGTCTTTCAAAACCTGCTGTACTCCTATACTGAAACATCCTTAGAACATAAAGACTTGATGTAATACACAGGTGTCACTGTATTACATTGCTGTCACGTGACGTTTTGTGACATTTTCCCCATTTACAGAGCTGGGATGGGTTAGGTGTGCACATGATGCATTCGGCCCACAGGCTGCCAGTTTGACACCCCTGATGTAATATCATAGGTATATTTTAAAAAGTCTCCTCACTAAAAAAGAGAACTTTATCTACTGGAAACTCTGATCTTGGTTGTTTTCTTGCAAAAAATGCAAGGCAAACTCCATTCCCTTCTAGCACTGGTGATGTTACCTAGCTGGGTAACAAAATGTCTGCAAGAAAACAACTAAATTCAGAAAGCATTAAAGACCCCACACTTACATTTTAAAAAAACAGGCTTTAAAGGTAATGCTGTATGATTAAGAAAAATTGGAAGAATTTTATTACAGATATATTTTTTTACCTCAGTTCAGCTTTCAAGGATCATCAAAAAATGTACAAGCTTGATAGTTCCAGCTAGCATGGAATCTGCTTAGTCAGCAGGCTAACAGAGGAAGGAGACTAAAAATATTCAAATTTAAGATCTATCTCATAGATAATGTAATGATTTAAGCTCTTCTGGAGATTGATATAGTTACTTTGGAATTGGTCTATGGTAATTGTTGACCTAGAATTACAAAAATCCAGATTCAAATCTACTTTCAGCTGTAGAAGATCAATGGATGACTTGGGCTCAGCCACTTATTTTCAGGCTATTTATTGCACTGAGATGTTCTGAAGAAAAGAGAGTCGGAAGAGATGTGCTCCTGGGAATAAGCCAAGCTATAAACCAAATGACTAAAACAAACATGGATTTTAAACACATATTTAAGATTGTATGGATACAAGGATACGACTATATTTAGTTGTATCTCTTTGACTAGCAATACCATTTGCCAATCTGCACAGCAATATCATATGCCAATTTGACTATCAAATCCAATTTGTGTCCATCAGATAAAGCAGAAAAACCACATAGTTCCTTGTATGAAAAGCTTGACTACCTACACTTTCCCTATAAACATTTCACTTATAAAGAGAAAAGTAAATTCAGTTTGATGATATTTAAAAAATAGTTGATTAATATAATTATTCAGTTACTATTTACACCATTCAGATATCAGATATACTATGTGACAAGTTTCTGCCAGAATCTCCAAAATTGGAAATATATATTTTTCTTCTAGCCGTTCGTCTTTGTAATCTTTTGCTGCAAGCTGGAAAAAAACGTATTCTGAACTTGGTATTTAGCTGCTTTTAGTTTCTATCTGTCACCTTCTATGCTAAAAAAAAATTAAAATTGAACTTCTGGTAATAGTTTCAAAAGGGGAAGTTAGAGTACAGCAGTTATCAAGTTCCCTAAATTTTGGAACTTTAAGTGATTGTCTCAATGTTTGTTTTTAATATTACTTTCATCTGAATAGAAACATAGTGATGATTTTTCAATGTTCATTCTTACCCATTTCCCAGCCAGCGTGGGACATGTAGCTTGGAAACTTGGGAGCTATAGTTCAACACACTGGTAGTTCTCTAGAATTATAAAGACTTTTCTTCAGCCTAGAGAACTACCAGTGTGTTGAACTTGGTAGTTCTCTAGGTTGAAGGAAAGTCTTTATAATATTCATATTCATTTTTATTATAAGCTCTTGGATCAATTTAAGAGCCTTCATGCCTATAGGTTGATAACCTCACCTATTCTTTCAAGGCTACATAAAAGTCTCTATGAAATGCAATTTAATTAATTAATAAGACATTTTATAGACAGGCAGGTATGAACTCTAGTGAAATGTTCTCTATAACAGAGGTCCCTAATCCCAGGCCATTGGGATTCATTGGGAACCATTGGGAACCAGACCACACAAGTGGTGGGTGAATGCATGAAGCTTCATTTGCTCATGTGTGGGAGCTAGGTTGGGCACATGAAACCATCTCCCACTGCTGGTCCATGCAGCCAGAAAGATTGGGGACTGCTGCTCTATAGGGATATCACATAAACTATTTTTAAAATGAATGTTTTACTCCATATCTCATGGAGAACATTTATCTGTGCAGTAGTTAAAGTCAATATCAAACAAGTGGCATATAATCAATCACCTATAAAGAAAGATAACTGGAAGTATTATTAAAATCTATGCAAAATAATATTTGATTTATCTAAAATCCATTTGAAAATGTTTTTTATAAAAATTGAACCATGCTTCATCTTAGAATTAATGTTATTTGAATTACAAAATACATCATAAAGTTGTCTCCACAATACAGATTGAGATAGCTAATCTGCACATTCAGGTTAGTCAATTATTTACAGCAAACTGTTGATCCTGCAATATGTTTTAACAAACCATCCCCCCCACCCCACCCAAGGCTCTTATTATGATAAGAAGAGATTGGCTATTTGAAATGTTTCTCAGGGAAAGATTGGCCATAAAAACAACTTCTAGACAGAAGGCAGAGTATTATAGAAATATAAAGGAATTTGTTAGAATCCTAAATTATGATATTTCTAAAACTCATGGATATAGGCAGTTTATTTCAAAACTAGACAAATTAAAATTATTTTTTGTATGTGTAGGTAAAAGAAATTCAGTGTATTTTGTTTTGAAACAATGAAGTTGAAAACAAACTTGTGGAAGAGATGACTCATAATAATGTAAATAATATTAAGGTCTTCAGACACCTCAGTTCTCTTGAATTTCCATTAGTGGTATATTTATGTAAATGCAAATATACATAAATTTAGTTGAAACTATCTCATTCTGGCAGTCATCTGTCCTTATAAGCAGAGGCAAATCATCACTGGAATGCTAGAAGTGAAAATCAAGGCCACTGCAGTTTAACTGAAAGTTGCTAAATAATTCAACTGCTTGCTTCATGCTGAAACTTTTAACAGTGTCATAGTTTGTCTGTTTGTCACATTTGAGATTAGGCCAAGTTTCTTAAACATTTGTTGAGCAAGCAACATTGGCTTGGTTCACACAAACAAGCATGGCATGGCATAGGCTAATGTGGAAACATGCCACCAATAAACATGACAATAAAACTAATACAAGTAAGATGCTTCAATAGAATTATTTACTGTAAATCATTAATGTTTCCAAGATGCTGGTCTAATTTCCAAACAGGACAGGCAATTCATGCTTTAAGATTTCCTTTCCAAACTGGAGCCTTATAATGGGCTGGACAACAATTCCTATCATCTTGAGGAAGCAAGCTCACCCTGGTTATGACTAGGAAGCTGTAACTTGATATAAGACATAGTAAAAAAGACTCTCCAATTAGAAGTGAAATACAAAGATTCCACCATTTTGGCCCCAGATTGTTTAGCAGTAGATAGAGTTCCAAGAAGAAAATAAAGACTAGCCTCAGTTCTGGTTGGACAAAGCAATATAGACATTTATTTTATCTGTTTTGCCAGAGCAATGTATTGATTCTAAAGTCAATTTAAAAAGCAAATGGTTCAATAAAAATAATAACAAAAAACAGCTTTGTTGAATTTTGGGTCTTACTATAATAGGCCTCTGATATCTGATCAGTAAAATGACACAAAAATATTCAACAATGAGCATGTTTTACTATTCTGGTACTGTACTTCCATATTTTTAAGCCATCTTACGCTGTTTGAGAAGGCAAAAGATTCCAAACATTTAATTCTAATTACTTATTGAAAAAAATAAGTGTCACATTGGAAATACTAACATTTTTTAATAGAAGTACTGTTAAAACATAGAGATCTATTGCCTGAATCCCTTGCCACAAATTGATTGGATCTGATGTTAGTGAAATACAAAGCATCTGGGGGACACACAATTCCCTACTATTGCTATTAGACAATGCCTGATATGTTACATAGGTACTTAATTTCAGTAAAGAATCTTCTTACACCTTGGAAGTGTTTATAAGAACATTCAGTCTCTTAGCTGTTTAAAATATATTAAGATTTCTTTCATGGAATAACCATCTTCCATATTATTATAGAAAGTGTTGGCCTAGTTATGACTTGGGGCTATGATAAGAAAGTAGCTGAAGTTGGGTGGAACGGATTTCATTTATTTCTTAGTCTGCCTTATTTTGAATTTGTAAGGGTGGCCTTTGGCAACTTTTTTTTATTTCTCTCAGGTCTTTTGCTGTCAATGTAAGATAGCAATTTTGGAACTTGTAACACTTGAATTCACACTCTGCCAATGTTCAGACATTTTTCACCCTAGCTCCCATCTTCTGGGTATTAACAATCTAGCGCTATATGGTCCTTCACTATATAACTGCCAAAGTGATCAAGCACTTTTTAAAAAATGCCTCAATTCTGCTGGTTGTAAATGTCTAAAGCTTGGTTTCTAGCAAAAGGGAAGTTAACTCAAATTCAGCCTCTCTTATCAATCTCCTGCAGCAAATGTCGAAGCCACTTGGCAGAAACAGACAACCTAACAACACATTATTGTATTTTGTTTATAAATGTCTTGAAATGACATCACGAGGGCAAGAGTTATAGGTTCCGCAGTTTGTATAGAAAGAAAACAAATGGGAAAGTACTTGATTGACCAAGCTACATCTGCAGATCTTTCAAGTATGAAAAAGAAAAGCTACATTTTAGTACAGGAAATCACTCTGAAAACACCCTCGTGTATTGCGTTTTTCTCTAAAGGGACTGTGTGTTCTACTGATGTATTACCGCAACAATACAATCACTTTGAAAAAAGCCTTAAGGTTAGAACTAGCACTGGCTTGTTCCAAGGTAAAAAACACAGGTTTTTTTTAACCTACTTAGCAGCTAAAGTCAATAGATGGGGGAGGGACTACTTTTGAATTAGGTGGGGTAGGATGTTAGACAAACGAGGGTGGAGCTGTTATTGTTTGGATAATTGAAGTATGGATTCACCAAGGAGGAAGTGATCAAAGGGTTGGTTGTA
Source organism: Bungarus multicinctus (assembly GCA_023653725.1). Lineage (NCBI taxonomy): Eukaryota > Metazoa > Chordata > Lepidosauria > Squamata > Elapidae > Bungarus > Bungarus multicinctus. The sequence goes on from CM042848.1 coordinate 45,777,079, forward strand.
TAAGTCCTACATTTGGGATATAATACATTTCATGTATAAAAAAACCCAGTTCATCCTAAGAGTGGTCTGCACTTAATGCAGTGACATTTCAAGAAAATGTGTTTATAAGAATAAGCACTGCGAGCAGCTTTGCTTGCTTTTAAAATCAATGTTACACAATGTAATATTGGGCTACCTTTAAGCAACTAAATTGTGTAAACGTTTTGTTTAGTACGACTCAAATATAGCTTTATGTGAGATTGTGAATACAAAAGCTCTTGAATGTAAAGTGTCACAAATCTGAATATATTTCAGGAAGGATTCCTTTTGAATTGTGTTTCTGATGTACTTTGAACATTTTGAATCCATTTATGTAGTGCTTAGATGAACGATTCTCCTTGGCCTAGCTTCTATAACACTGCTACACTCAAGTTTACACCACAGACATTGGGGAAGGTTAATTGAAATGGTATGTTCTTTTCTAAAATTGGAATCTGCTGTCATTTGACTCATACAAGCAAGATTCCTAGCCTTCTAATCTATAGAATACAGTTGAAACTCATTTCACAAATGCAAACCCCCCTCCAAATATATTGCTCATTGGAGATAACTTATGCAAGTTGGTGTTCGTTCACACATTTCCACCAACCTGAGGGTGAAGGGAATGGAAACAGCCAGCAAGTCCATTTATCTCACTACCTACTGCAGTCTTCCTCAAGCTTGTACTTTCCAAATACAGTATGCTAGCAATGAGTTTGCTACAATTATAAAGGCCATGCAGAGTGGGTATTCTGGGAATTGCAGTTATAGCATAACTGGAAGTAATAGGCTTACAAAACCTAAGATGTATTTTAATAGGACTTCCTTAAACATTAATAGGAATGTTAACTTGAGGTATTTTTCAAGTTATAAAGCTACAATTTCATCAGGAGGTTGTCCAGCAGTCTTGAATGGGCAAGGAGGGCAATGTCAATTTCCCCCATATCTTCCAGCACTTTAGTAGAGTCAGATCATACATGGGGCCAATTGTGGTATGAGGGGATTTCTTACACTGGGAAACCTTTGATTGAAGTCAGAAGTGAAGAACAGAACCTACTGACAAGCTGCAGTTATAAATTCAAGCTTTCAAGCCATTTCTATCCAGTTTTACTGAACAGCTCAGTTAACTTCCATGGTCCTAAAGTTCAACTCTTTAGATTAGGAAGCAAAAGCATACATACCTTTTGCTGAATGTCATCTTATGATCTCTAAGGGAATCTTGTGTTTGAAGAATGGAAAGAAATCAAACTTTTCTGTTGAGCGGTTAACTTGCTCCTAAGGGCTGTGCAACATTGGTTTTTAGTAAATACCAACTGAGCAAGGTATCCGTCAAGTCAGAAATAAGATTTTTTGTTTGTTTTTTTTATTATTTTTCTTGTGTTTTTAAGTGGTGGATTAGGTGAACCACCTTGATTTGCTATATCCTTGTTCATCAGGCAAACATAAACATTAATCCTCTGGATCTGGTCACAATTCTTGTTTGTTGGAAGTTACTTCAGCACGAATTCCACATATTCAGGAATGAATGGACTTGTGCATTATCTCTGCATTATGATTAATTTTGAATAGTATTAAAAATTAAAGTGAGATATTCAGTGTGTGTTCTAGGCTCCTCAAACATTCATACTCCAACTGTCTCCTTCATCCATCTATAATGATCATGTTTCCCCTGCATCTGCACTCCATGCTTATATTTTATAATACATTAACTGGGTTTAAACTAATCCTATGCAAGCATGACAAGAGATTAAATTTAAATGCCAAGATAGGAAATGATTTATTATAGAGAGAAGAAAAGTTTCTCATCCAAAATATAGAAATCTGTACAACTTTGCCACAATCAATATACATGAACTGTACAAATTTACACCAGTTCATAATTTACCCAAAAAAAAGATGACTAACAAAGTTCACAAAATAGATGGTGGTTTGTGGAAAAGACTTTTACCAATTAAGTACAAGGAAATTACAAACCAGACCTCCACTTTCTAAAAATAAGAGGTTTACTCAGTCTTAGAAAACTACAAGCTAGCAAATGTACAGATAGCTGGCTGGTAAAATACACCACAGTTCAGACAGTGTCTTTAAATGGTCTCTCTTTAGCCTGTTGGCATAGCACAGCCTACTCATTTACTACCTTAAAGGCCAATACAAAACCGCAACTGAACCATTTTCCTCAGTTCATGGCCACTAAATGTGACTTATGTACAGTTTATACATATTGTTAAGTGCTAGGTAAAAGTCTGGTTGAATAAAATTTCCAGTATTACCATGTTTATAACAAGTCCTATTACTGAGCTGCCAAAAATGGTAACTTTAAAAATGTATAGTGCAAATTCTGTCTGCAACACTTAATGCAGAGAACAATTTTATAGTTATAGACTTAGACTGAAAATGTGTGTGTGTGTGCATTTTTTTTTAAAAAAGAAGAAAAATTAAGCAAAACGTCTGGGAGAAAAAACCTGCAGCCTATCTGGGACAACTTCAGGCATTAGGAAATAAAGCAATTATCTATACTCACAGGCTATTAAATCACTGAAAGGTACTGTCGAAACTATGGCACTGCCATTTTCAAATCAAGTTTACCATTCTATGTTGTGCCAGGTCTTCACAGCTGTGACATGGTTTAAATTCCGTAATCCATCCCCAGAGGAGCCCACCCAAAGTAAAAACCAAATTTATCCATCCATTCTATGATGATCCATCCACAGATCTTAACCTGATACAGTCATCATATTGTAGGTCTTTGAGGGACTGGTTCTGCCCAAGAGGAGTTCTTCCTTACAGCTTATTCGACTGTCTACCATTTGCATGTTGGTGCTACTTTGGCTTGCTCCTGCTGGTGTGGCTTCATACAGCACACAGATCGAGCCATCTTCTCCAATACGATAGGATACTTCAAACGGGTCAACCCAGAGAGTAAGTTCACTTGGCAGAAGGCGGAACAGTTCCTGGCTGCTAAGTCCAATCCGCTGTGCTGCTTGCCCAATCAGGGGATCCATCTTATGATTGATGCGGATGCAGCGGTAGCCTGATCCTTTGCATGGCTTTTCAGGGAACCAGTGGTGTTTGTAATGTTCTATGGAATAGAAAAGAGGAATAAACATCAAACTTGGCTCTTCACACAAGTTCAGAAACAGGAATGATTCGTTTCTGGTACTTCAATAATAGATGAGGTGTGTTTAGAGTTAGGGTTGACAACCTTTCTTAGTAGTAATTACTCAGACTGCTGTTCCCATAACCCTCACAGCTGCCTAGGCTTATAGGAATTGTTATCCAGTGCATAAGACAATAGAGCTGGTAATAGAAAACAGAACAGTATATTATCTTATTAGTTGATAGCCAGAAAAATATTGTTAATGTTAGCAAAAATATACTGTGAGCTATTGAATCATTTTTTTCTATATAAAGTTTCTGTCAATTAATTTCAAGAATGAATTCATGTTTGCATATAGAAAGGCCTATCACAATGAAAGACTCTGCTCTGAAATCTCTTTAAGAGCTTCTTATCAAAGTCAGACATCTATTTCCACATGTGTTTAGAACCACCGATCTTAATGGCACCTTCTCACATTACATTTTACACAAACTATTACGAAAGTGCATATATGAAATTTTATGATCAGCACCAATCAACTTGAAGTGCTAAATAAAGTGCTATTCAAAATGCTATTCAAACCATATGAATGATATATATTATGTAAAACAGTTTAGATGTTTTTCCCCTTGCAAAATAGTTTTGTATAGCTTTAGAAGTTGTTTACTTTGGGGTGGGGGGGCACCTGAGATCAGGTGGATTAAGATATTAAAAACAGACTTCAGTGTTAATGCTTTGTTCAGACTGCACGTACACACAATTCCCATGCGTTTATTTGTACATGGATTAGCAGACCCTAATCTCCTACAGAAGAGCATTTGTAGAAGACTTGTATAGTACAGTGAAAAATCTAGCTTAAATTTTCCAGTGCTAATAAAAACATTCCCAAAACTAGTATTTCCAAACCAATCTTTGAAATAATTGCACTCAGTAATATTTTCATAACATAAAGAACATCTTTTGAGATACCTTTTCCCTGTTGCTAACACTTAAAATCTTAATATTTTTACTTAATACTTCATTTACCAGGCTCTTGTGACAATATCTTTTAATATCAGAACAGAATAAAATATTCAGTAATACAGTATTTCATCATTACTATGTAGCACATACTTAAAATTATATTAGTAACATTACTAAGTGTACAGAAAGGCATTCCACACACACTGAATTACTACAAGTTCTTAAGTCATGTTAGAAAGAAAACAAGTTGCCTGGCTTGTGATAAAGCTTCCTGCGGAAGGGAGTACTGTACTAATCTAGCTCCCACAATGAGGATGGCAAACTCTATAACTCAAACAAGAAACTAGTGTAATCTTTATTTTCAATTAACAAATAATTTAATAAGTACTCCATGTTTATTAAATAATTCCTTCTGCCTTCCCATAAGGCATTTAAAATATTTGCTACTGTACCGCACAGATATATGCATTCAATATAGTCTTCTTCAAGCTAATGGAGGAAGGGGAAAGGAAAACAGATGTGGAAAGACAGGCATCCCCCACCAAGCCTTTAGGCAGAATCTCAAGATTCTGGGTCTCAGTTCTGCACTCCTCCAACCTCGAGCAGTTGAAAATGGTAAACAGAGCTCTTCTAGGGAATGTATGAGAGATATACAGCTTAACAGTTACTTGTATCCCGGCAGAATGAGAAAAGGCTATGTATCTTAAATGAGTTTAAAATGCCACCCAAATTTACTTTGCTCCATTTTATATACAAAACCCAATACAAAAATTGGGAGGGGTATAAGACTTTTTATTCAGAACTTAAAAAGTGTGATTGACATGTAGATCTGTTTGCTTGCTTAGGCAATGTGATCTTTGTGTATAAACACCAAGAAAGGAAAGAGGAACTGAAGGCAGCTAAAGGGACTTTCCAGACACACAGAGGTATACACGAGTGAAAAATCCCCTGTTGCACACACGAAGCACTGAGCAAAATCGAACCCAAACGAAAATACGGCAGTAAACCACTGTAGTATCTTTAGATCATAGTGGGCTAAAAGTGATAAAATAATAGCTGTTTCCTAGACTTGTACAAAACACAAAGGTCTCATTCGTTTCCTGAAGCCGTTTGGGAGGCTGTTGTTATTCCCACGAACCGTCCAATCATGCAACCAGCTTACACACCATTACCTTTCCTTCTTCCCAACACTGCAGCCTTTCTCCACCAATTGCCCCGTGCCAATGCTGGCTATCATGGGGCCTTTAGCCATGGAGGTCAGCTAGTCGGGCGAAGGCTGAAATATTACACTGACAAACAAGATCAGAGGGATCGCGCGGAGGAGGAGCAGAACAGCAGCTGTGCGGTTGGTGCTCCCCCCCCCTCCGTACTACTAGGAAGGAGACGGAAAATCTGAAGACCTCCCCCACCCCCCTTCCCTGGTCCAGCGGCCTACCCCTCCCCTCACCTGCCAGCAGCTCCTGCAGGTTCTGACTGAACGTTTGAAGCTGCCGCTCGTTCATCAGCCCGTTGGTGCGCAGGAACTTGGAGATGAAGTTCACAGCCGCGGCGATCTCACGTATCATGTTGGCCCGGGTATAAAGGGCGGGATGCATGGAGGCGGAGGGGGCGAGAGGCAGCCAGCTCCGGGGGTTGACCGAGAGTGTTCGGGGCGCGCTCAGGGCCGCCGAAGAGGAACCGAGCGGTGAGGACGAGAGAGAAAGAGAGAGAGGAAAATAAGTCGAGAAGGGAAGAAGAAGAAGGCGATCTTTTCAAAAGACTCAATTCAGGAGGGGCGCCCACTCCTTCTGTTGAGCCGCCACCCTCTGACGTAGTCTGGCGGCAATGCCGGGAACTACCAGATCCAGCGCTTCGATCATCTCCTACCAAACACGAAGGAAGGGCTTCTCCGTGCAGCGCCTTTTATAACCGCGGCCAGGCTTAGCAATGGCGCTTGAAAGGGGGCCGAGATCCCGTCTTAACCAATCGGGCGATCGCACCATTGTGACGTCTTGTTGGAACGGAGGGGCACGGGGAGAAGTGATGTCATCTGATTGTAAACAAATAGAACTGAAAGAGGGAGAGGAAGCGAGCTTGGGTTTATTCGTTGAGCGGGGCTGGAAAATAGCAACTGCGGCGGCAGCAACAGCAGCGGCCGCCGCTTGAGAATGGAACGTCTTGTACTGTATAAAGACATTCAGGGCTGCAGTAGCAGCTCGCGCTTGCTGGCTGGCGCTCGCGCACGTCCAAATGATTTATGTCTTGTTTAATACGATGCATAACAAGGTTTGGAAAGACAGGAGGATTGCGTTTATCTTACTCAAAGGGTTAAAAAAAATGCAAACGGCTTTTGTTGATCCTGCTGTCGACTGATCTTTTTTTCTTTTCCTCTTTTCATTCAGGGATCTCGCTGCAGAAGATTATGGCCTACAGACCTAGTCTGTAGTTAAAAATCCATCTGCATCTCTACAAAAACAAATCCAATGCATTCCGCTGTTATAACCGAGCACAGTTCTAATACGCGGATCAATCAGATGTGATTTCTACGGAGACCTGAAATCGGATTGCACAATCGGTGCACATTTGTCTTAACAGGAAGAGAGATGGGTGCTAGAGATTGCTTATTTCAGGAATTTTCATCTTTATAACTGTAACTTAAAACTAACCCATTGCTGTTAATGCCACAAAAGTCACAAAATGGAAGATACTTATTTATATCTCTCCTTTACTATGTTTATAAATAACTCAAGGTAGCCAAAGATACCACTCCTTCCTCCTTCTATTTTCCCCACTACAAAATTTTATGAAATGTATTGGGCTGAGAAAGTGACTGGCCCAAAGTTACCCAGCTGCCTTTCATGCCTAAAGTGGAAATAAAATTCAGTCTCCTGGGTTCCAGAGAGATAAATACACACTAAAATGCAGTGGTTTTTTTTTTTTCATTTAATATACCTTCTTTGCTATTTTTTTACCCTTTCCACCCTTTACAAAACCTCAAAGATCAATAAACAGCGATTGCAACTGCTTTCTTGTGTTCTATTCTCATTGAATATTATATATTTTATGAATTGTTCATTATTTAACACCAATAACAACCAGAAAAAGGAGGAAGTGTGCCTCCAAAAGTAAGCAATTCATTCAAGCTATTTTGTGTGGCATAATTTTGCACAAAATTTTCCATGAAACCTGTCCTACTCTCCTTGAAACCTGCGAGGGAGGTTTTATTAGCTGAATATTAAAATGAGTGCATAGCATTAAGATTGCATGTACCTGTTTTTGAAACAATATCAATATCCCTTGAAACAAGACTTCAAAAGTATGTTAGAACTCCATAAAGACGTATTTTAAATATATATATTAATTGGCACCGATGGGTGTTTGTTGTATGGTTGATTCATTTTAGATTTCTTTGCCGTTTCCACTGTGTTTTGTTTAGACTGGGTACTCATGGTTTGATTGTTGGAATGTGCATTTCTGTGAGCAAGGTTCAAAGACTGTAGGTCTTAGTTTCAATAGACTCCTCTATAACCCACACATCCTGGTTTGCAAAGAAAATAGCTGCACATATTGCTTTAACACAACATTCAATAGTGTACTTCTTGTCAGCTGTACTAATGGTTTGCTGAAAGGGATTGCCTCAGCTGTGAGTTTTATGTATTTTAATCATTTTATATTACTTTTTTCTTGTATTAACTTTCCCTATTTTTGTTGTTTTATTTGTTTTGTTTGTAAGCTGCCCAGACTCATACATAAATGATTATATAAATTTGAATAATAAATAAACATCTAACATTTTGTGATTTTTGTCTATTGATTCTGTTCAGTTTTATTTTCTTAAGCTGCCTCTGGATTCTGGGTATCATGACAGGCACAAAGCGGTAAATTAATAGTTATTGAAATAGGCAGGGAAGAGGATAGTTTCTTTTACAGTTTCTGCTTCTAGCTTGAGTACTTTTAGTTATGTGGGATGGTGGTATTGCATCAATTTTACACTCTCCGTTATATAATAAAGTGTTCTAGGTTGACATGAACCATTTGCTTCACTGAAGCTTCATTTTTAAGGTGGTAGACCAGATGTCTTTGTTTTTTAATATAAACAGTGAGAAGGTCTGTATATAAATTTAATAAATAAATATGAGCCACTTATTTTATTCAATTAAGGGCAAGTAAGTTCTATACTAAATAATTCTTCCAATCTTATGAAGCAAATACGTCGCCTCTCTATAAAGCATACCCTATCTACTTGGGAATAATTCCTTTCTCTAAGTCTTTCCATATTCCGATTGGGAATTATATGAGAAGCCATTCATTTCTTACTTGTGCTTTCCGATTCTCTTCTCTTTAACTTATCCAACTGTAAGCTTTCCCATCTTCAAACAATTACCAATTTGCACCATTGCCTCTTAAAGATTTGCATTCAAATTAATAAGTCATGAAAACACACCAGAAGAGTAAAAGGGCTAAATAAAAATAAGAGAAATATCCTTAATTTAATTGAAAATGTAGAATATTATTTATATAAAATAAACAGAAGTGAAATGACTGAACTTGCTATAATTTCTCTAGTATTATTGAAATTGGCTGTATGTCAGTGTTCCTTAGCTTATATATTTGTCAAAGTTACTGTGCATTTTAGGTTGTTGGTTTCTCTTATGTGTGCCTTCAAGTCAGTTTTTAACTCCCGGGCAAGGTTTTTTGAAGGTGGTTTGCAATTGCTTTCTTCCCTGGGCTGAGGGAATTCCTAAAGTTATCTTGAGATAAGATGAATGGTCTTTAAATTTTATAAATAAATAAGGTCATCCAGCTGGCTTTGTGCCTAAAGGCAGAACTAAAATGCATTGTCTCCTAGTTTCTATCTTGATGCCTTAACTATTAAACTAAACTGGCTCCCAATGATGTACTAGTATAGTACATTAAAATAGCCCTCATATATCAAAATATACAATAAATGGATTGTTCCGAAGTCAGGCAATGCTACCATTGCTAAAATCTGAGTCTCGCCACCCCTTTTCCAACCTATGTCATGTAACCCAAATGTAGTCTTTTCCTTGAATTATTCGGAAACAGGCCTTTTCTAAATTAGGCAAAAGAAACTATATTAACTAAGTTATTAGCTTCTTTTACTAGCATGGATAGTGAAAGGTGCTTGTGAGATAGATATGTATATTTGTCAGAATAATTTAACTGATTGTGAGTCCCCTTGATTTCGTGAGAGGAAGGATGAGGCCTTTGTTCAGCCAGCAACACAACTCAGACTAAAACTCTCCATCATTGGTCCTTCCTTTAAACATGGCACAAAAGCAGAATTCTTCAGCAATTTTCTTTATATCCTTTAAAATATACTTGTATGCTTTAGATATATATAAAAAAATCACTTCAGATGAATTGCCTGGAAAATAGCCATAGTTGAGAAGGTGTCTGTTTAGACCACACACTTAGAATTTAAATCCTAGTTTCTTGGCTAATTAGAAAATACTTCTCTGCGTAAGGCTTTAACTCTAACCATGAACTTTAACTCTGAAAGCTATGCACAATGGCCTTCTTTCAGACTCTGCTTGTAAAGTGAAATATAGAGTAGTTTACAGTTATAGGGTAGAAGGGAGGTTCTTCATCTGCTTCAGGGAAACAACAAGATTAAAAATAAATACATTTTTGTTTATGTCGTAATATGATCATCCTGTTTCACTACCCTACATGAAATCTGTCACTGTGGTCCCAACTTCATTATGCCTTTTGAAAGCCCTTCTCAATAAACAAAAATCAATTATTTAGCTAATCTATAGGAAGTACTCTAGAAAAACTGAAGCACAAACACAAACCAAGTAGCTTGGTTTAACATAAACAAAGTAGTATCTTTGTGTGGCTTTCAGACAAGACCAAAATAACTTCACATTTGATGCACTCCTATTTTGCTGGCTCTGAAAAAGGCCTTTGAGAATCACAAAGCCTCTCTTATCTTCTCAATAGTTTGGCCTGGCTTTTAAGAACCGTTCGGGAGCTTTTCACATATTTTCAGATGACAAGAGAATTGTGCACTGTCTTCCATGCCCATGGAACGATACTGGCATTTGCTTTCACAAATATTAAGAGGTATTTTTTTATTAAGAGGTTGAAGCTGAAGTGAAAGCCATTGATGTCAAATACAGCATGTTTTCTGCAATGTAATAGGATATATGCTTTCAAGAGAATAAAAGAAACATAAGGCACGCCACAGGGTAGGCTATAGCTGTTAGCCATATATTTTCACCATCAGTATCGGCAAAAGCTTAATGAATATATATATTTTATTTAATTCCTGTTTATAAATAAACAAACCCTATTTTGCATATACTGGATGTTGACAAAGATGCATTGTCTGGAATGGGAGGACCTCTAAGACCTCTTTTATTGGCAGTATACTTCTTTCTCATCTTTCAGCTGTCCACCCAGACAGATTCCCTGAATGTGTTATTATGAAGAGGTCCTCAGAGCAATGCACAGTGGCAGCTGCCTATGTAGATGGGTACTTCAGCCACTTCATGAAGCATCTTTCTTAACACCCATCAGAATGATATTTATAAGAAGCCAGTTGACAAGTAGCATCACAACTGCTACTGAAAAAAAAATCTATGGACAAACTGGTCCAGAGTCATTCATTTTGTTTATGCACTGAAGTGGCAATTCAAGGTTGATGTATCTGGAGCACAGCAGGTGGTCCAGGTCTGTCACCTAAAACAGCCCCCTTCATTGCCCTTAATGGTTTGCTGATGTTAACCCTTTTGCTGTCAGTGTTTACAATCAACCAGTGTACATGAGCAAATTACTTAACTGACAACTTTTTATCTGATCTTTCTCTCTCTTTTTTTCCTTGAACATTTATTGCTGTGTCAGCTTTTTTCCAAGGAGATCACTTGTTCTGTTTTGGGCTTGTTCTCTATGTTAGGGAGGTTAGAATAAAGAATTAAATTTCTTAGTCTCTCTGCCAAGTTTCTGTGGGATATTATATAACACAAAATAAAAGAAAGTGCCAGCATTAAAAACAGACTTTTCCTCACACACTAAGAAAAATGTTAAATGGTACCAAACTACTGAAATTCTAAAATGAATTGAAGGAAGTCTTGTCTTCCTTAGTGGAAAGGCTTGGTTTTCTTACCATAAGCAAAATCAGTATCTTGTACTTTCAGCCAAAAAATTAGAGCCGGTTTCAGAGTATGTATATTCTTAAAGATTCAAACCAGCGTTTATATTTTCAATAACACATTACAAATGAATTGAGCCATAAGAATCTGTGGAGGGAAATTATTCCAGAGGGCAGGAATTGCAAAAGAGTAGGCATACTTCCTGGATCCCAGAAGATGACATTCTTGAATTGACAGGACCCAGTATACACCCTGGACCAATAAGAAAAGATGACTGGGCGTATATATAGTCCCTTTGGTAGTCAGTTTTAAAGGTCATATCCAGCACCTTAAATTTCACCTGGAAGTCAGCTGGTAAACAGTCTCCTTGTGGATCAATAAGGCCACAACCACATAATGTGTGCCAATGCATTTAGACCAATTATAGCTTCTAGGTGATCTACAAAAGCAGCCTCATGAACAACTAATTGCAGTACTATAATCTAAACATGAGTGACTGTTCAAAGAGCCTTTCAGTTCATGACTTTCTTATTTCTCTCAAAGCTCTTTTCTAGATACTATCAGGACCCCAGACTTGATGGAAAAACTACCTTTTTAATGTCTTGCAAAAAGCTGGGATAAGTCTGATCTTCAGGGATTGGTATCTGAAAGGGCAGGTGCCAAGGCCAAAGAGGCCCTCATCCTAGGCCCCACAGGACAACACTATCTTACAGATGGGACTCAGAGCACACCTTTCCTGTTGGACCTAATAAGATAGGTAGATACCACTGGAGATACAGTAGATAGTCAAGTAAGTAACCCTTGGTCTTTCAGTAAGGAAGGTAGTGGCAAGAGAAGGGAGATTGGGATCATTTCACTTCTATGTAAGATTTTGAAATTACTTCTAAGGCAATATCATGTTTCTGTCATACACATCATGCTTGTCCTCAGGGAGTTAAGAGAATTAAAATCTGGGTCATCTGCAGCCAGAAATGTCTAGATTCTAGATGAAGATAATTCAATACTTAAAAGCAAAAACTAACCTTTTAAAAAGCAAAAAAGAAATAAGAAAAGCAAACAGAAAACAAAAAAATATTAACAATCTATAATTTCAAACTCATTAAAGTGGTCCAAACCATTATTGAAATCAAATCAGTATTAAGTCATTAACAAAAGTAGCCAATATAAAAAGAATCATAAGTCACCATAAACAATTACAAGACTTTCCATCTTATCTGAAAAGTTCTATCCATAGTTAACAGATCAGACAAGACCTAATATAGTAAATCATTATGAGCCTCTGTGGCACAGTGGTTAGAATGCAGTACTGCAAGCTACTTCTACTGCAGCCAGCTGCCTACAATTTGGCAGTTCAAATCCCACCAGGGCAGTGATAGGATTCAAAAATTGTTACTACTGGTTCTGTGGGCGTGGCTTGGCGGGTGTGGCAGGGGAAGGATACTGCAAAATTTCCATTCCGTCCCCACCCCACTAACCTGCTTTCCAGCTCTATTCTCCTGTGAGGGCAATCAAAGAAGACCCAGCTAATTAGCTGGGATTCGGGAGGCAGAGAATAGATGGGGCGGGGCAGTGATAGGTGGTATTTGCTGGTTCTACAAACTATTCAAAATTTCCGCTACTAGTTCTCCAAACTACTCAAAATTTCTGCTACTGGTTCTCCAGAACTGGTCAGAACCTGCTGAATACCACCTCTGCACCAGGCTCAAGATTGACTCAGCCTTCCATCCTTCCAAGGTGGGTAAAATGAAGACTCAAATTGTTGGGGACAATATGCTGACTCTGTAAATTGCTTAGAGAGAGCTGTAAAGCACTATAAAGCAGTATATAAGTCTAAGTGCTATTGCTATTAAGTTAAGAGAAATCCAAATGATTCAGTATGAGTCCACATGTAGATTGATAATATATGAATGGCTTGCAAGTTGAATTAAATTATGTATTTTTAGATGAGAAATAATTTTTTACATTGATGCATACTCCCATAGTATAGCTTGCCCTTCTAAAGAAAAAAAATAGGTATATTGCTAGTAAGAAGCATAAACTATCCTTGCATTTATCATGTAGAAAGTATACTTTGCAGGAATATAAAACTTAATGATATTTCAAAGAAAAATAGTTGTCAAAAAAGAAACCTTCTTTAAGATTAATATTCTACAAAATCATCTTTCAAAACTGTTGAACTTTATAATTTTGTCGCCAAATATGCAAGAATGATCTGGTCTGATTATTGATGTACTTCTAACTGTTTTTAGAAAATCATCTATTTTGCAGTGATGGGATTCAAATTTTTTTACTACCGAGGCATGGCTTGGTGGGCGTGGCCGGAGAAGGATACTGTAAAATATCCAGTCAGAGGTGGTATTTGCTGGTTTTCCAAACTACTCAAAATTTCTGCTACCGATTCTCCACAACTGGTCAGAACCTGCTGAATACTACCTCTGCTATTTTGGCAATCGCCACACAGTAATATACCAAAGGGAAACATTTATACCAATTTCCTTTAAGTATATTGATAGTAAATTTAAAATTTGTCTTTCATCAATATTCCCATTGTTGCATATCAGTTGTGCTCTCCAGATTCTGCATCCATTTAATCATACACATTTGCTCAGTTTCTGATTTGTATTTCAATACCTTCTTGTAAACAAATCCCAAAGTATGTTCTGAGTTTTGTCTTATTAGTTTTTCACTTCAGTCAAATCTCTAGGTAGTCCTTGTTATTGTTGTTATAATTCATACTGGTGCTACTTATTTGAAGACATTGAAAACAGTGAGATGATTTTAACCATTCCAAAGAAATAATCTTGGAATTTTTCATCTTTGTTTCATTAAGGATTTAGTCTTGCGGTCCATACAAGTCATTATCTCTTCTACGATCATTTTTTCATTAAAATATATTTTTCACAAAAATAAATATGTATTATTGAAGCAAGAAATAACAAATACGGGCCAATTCTTTTTCTGTGTTTATCACATTCTTTGTACATGGTGGTTACCAGTGAATAATCTCTGGTTTCTGGCTGATGGTCCAGAGAACTTGGCGGAAGGTAGTTTTTCAATTGCTAGACATTCCTTGCTCTCCCTTGCCACCAGCTTTTAATATTATTTTATTTTCTGAAATCGGAATCTTTAAATCGGAATGCTTCAACAGCATCACAGTTCTGAAACCTACAAATGTATGGCAACAACATTGGTACAGATGAGGGACTTATTCAGTTCAAGGTTTGGAAGTGTAACTAATCAATTGGAGGAAATATTGGAATTTCTTAATGCTACAAGCTGGCTGCTTAAGAACAAATGTATTTCAGCTTCTATATTTTCCATAGACCTGAGGACTGAAACCAGTAATGACTTGAAAGTTCCCAGGATTTTCCTAGGTGCCACTGTGCCCAGGAAAATCTGCAGATAGTGTTTTATCACCCCTACTTTAAATTAAAGTAATATCAAATCCTATCTTCCTTCCATCAAAAATGTCTGTGGTGAGCGTAGAAGGTCTGTCCCATTTTGTTCTTAGAGGAATACTATGAATTAGATGATGCTGAAAGAAGACCTAAGATGACCATGTGAGCATCATGGTTTAATGGATGTTCAATTACAGTTCTGACTGGTCCGGTTTTTCACTTGCAAATTATTAATTTGCCTCTCTGTTTGGAATCTTGTTTACACTGTGGTTCTTCTAGCACTATAATATGACACTTCTAAACAGCTTGAAGACTTGTATTCATTCTTTTTAAAAATACAAAGGTAAATCAAACTCCAGAAGTAAGTGAAAAACTATTTCTGTAACACTGCCAAAAAACCTGTGTGGATCTGTCCCTAAAAGTCAAGCTCAGGCTGAAGCTATTGTTACTACTTTTAAAATAATAATAATACTCTGCATTTTCCAAATAGCTCCTTTATATCACAACTGCTTTTCCTCTGCATTTATAATGGTCAAATTTAACTTAAAGACATGGGTAATTTAATCCTCCTACACAAAAATTGCTATAAATTGAATTTCTAATTTTAAAAGTTACCTGAAATATAATTTGAAATAACTTTTCATCTGACATCCATCTTTTCCTGCTATTTTCCTAGTAGTCTAACCTGTTGAAAAGAAATTCAACAAAACAATCTAAATATCAGGCATTTCTGGGTGTGTTTTCCTTTTCTATATTACAATTTTTATTCAAGTTTACATATACAAAGATAAAAAACTAGTACAAAGAAAAATATAAAAAGTGCAGAGAAAAAGAAAAAATAATTAAAAGGATATATGAAGAAATGACTTACTCCTTCATCAGGACAACTACAGTGTCAGTGCTTGTAACGTCATCCCTGATATTTCATCCAATTATCTCTTCTTTCCATATCTCACCTCTTATTTATAATCAAACTATAAAACCTAATCATTTAATTGTAATCAGTAAAAGTCAATTAAGAGTTACCAGAAATAACAACATATTTTTAACAATATTGATTAGTCTTAATCAATAAACCAGTTTTGTATTCCTTTACTTTTAATATGGTAACTTTCTCTGAAAATGCAGCAAAAGATCTTTTCTTTCTATATCTTAGATTTGTGTCCAATCTTCAAAATTTCCTCTTGTCAGGTTTTTTTCCCCTAAGGCTTCTAGATCAAAAAAACCAGCCTGACATAGTTGTCTTACAATGGCTCTTCATGGAGAGCCATTGTATGAAATACTTATGGGAAGTCCTGGTCCTCTCCTTGCTCTGGAGAGAAATTCTGAGGACCTGGTCCAGCTCTTCATTCTGCCATGGTTGACAACTCCATTGTCACAGAGCCTTTGTCAGTCCATCACTGCATACCCTGAAGTCACTAGAGATGCTTTTCTAGGTTGATTGAAAGCAGATTAATTTGCATTAAATTTTCCCTTGTTTAGTTTTAGTCCTATTGTATTCAGCCACTAATTTAATCCATTTTAACTCCATTTTAAAATTGTATTTATAAGTGTGTTGTTTTTACTCGACTATACACTGCCCC
This sequence comes from Bungarus multicinctus, assembly GCA_023653725.1. NCBI lineage: Eukaryota > Metazoa > Chordata > Lepidosauria > Squamata > Elapidae > Bungarus > Bungarus multicinctus. The sequence continues at coordinate 45,793,235 of CM042848.1, forward strand.
GAGTCCTGTTGGGAGAGGGGGCGGTATATAAAATTGAATAAATAAATAAATAAATACCAAGGCAGGCAACTACCATATTTTTATGGAACAGAAGTATTATTGTATCCTTAAGGCTTTCTGCCATTCACATAATTCTTATTCTGCTGGCCACAATCTCTATTTTTTCTGCTTCCAGTGTATTGATGTGATCCACGCTGATCCATATGACAAGTCTGAGGCTGCATGTTTGCCCACTTGGGAAGTTTGCTCTTTCTCAAAATGATTGAAGATTTTTAAAATGTGCTTAACAAGACAGTTGCAGATAAATGGACAGAAAGTTTATATTGTAACATATAATTTGTCTTCTTCATTTTCTTTTCAATCACCCATGAAGAATACATTCTTTAGAACTGAGCCAAGCATCTTCTCTTTTTAAAATCTAGATTGATTGAAGCAGTTTAAAAGCATCACTGTATCATACCTATAATAATGAAAAAAGGCATGGATGTTTTTAAATATGCTTTTTTGATTTACTGTATGTTGAATACATAATATAGATAATTAATTTGCTTTTTTAAAAAAGTTATTACTGTTAAAGTTTGCCACCTGTGCCTGAAATTTCTTTCATCCAGCACTAAAACATTTGAGGAATCAATAAGCCCCAAGCAAATTGGGGGAGAGCAATAATGAAAAATATTTTAGTATGTAGGTTTCTCAGCAGAAATATAAAATCAATAAATTGGTTTTAAGAAATACACACAGAACTAATTTTTAATTGCCAGTTATAAAACCACTACTTTTTGTTCATTTTGGCTGTAGAATGGCTCAGCTGCTATCAGTGTGTTCACTGCTATTAGAAAATTAATGTACTTGGACAAGAGACTGAAATACTTAATTAGTACTGCACCACTGGGTGACTATTTTCTCCAACATATAGCCCTATAAAGTGATGATAAAATCAAATGTTTATTGCTAATATGCATAGGGAGAAGAGAAGCTTTAAGAATTAGCTAATAACTACCAGAATGAAAGATTTCTAAAATTAAAAAGAAGCCATTCAGATTCAAGAAAAGGGTTAGGCATGAAAGGAGGATGTCTCTATAAAGACATATTCCAGAGGATTTCTAGCATTAGAATAGCTGAAGAATACACATTTTCCTTATATGGCAAGATTTGGATATATTCTATATCATCTAATCATTAGTATAATACAGTTGTTTATATAACTGGGCTTTTGTCCTATCCCATTTACCAACCATCAGTCTCACTGTAATTTATGGCAGCTTACACTTCATAAACAGATTCTGGGTGCCAGAATCAAATTCCTGCTAATCAAATGTGCAGGCTATAATAGGAGAAAGAAATGAGCAAAAAGAAATTTCTTGATAATAAGATGAAAATGGGGAATATCACCAACTACAATATGTTAACATGTATCTCTGTTTTATGGGGGTGCTACAAATACAAGAACAATATGCTTGAAAAAAGAGTGAAAACTTGTACAGATATTATATATTCTATTTTTTTTACAATGAAGTACTATTTTCCCATTATTTGATTAAACCTTAAGATGACTTCTCCATCTCTATCTCCCATTGAATGAGCAGATACTAAAACACAGGAGATAATTTTAATCCCCAGGTGCTTTGAGAACAATGGCTTCAGTTAGTCTTATTCCAAATAAACCATCAACAGCCTTAATATATTAAACCAGAATCATAGGGCAATTGCCTAACATTTATGAAAACACTGCTACATATTTTACCTGGCCCATCTAAAATTAAACTACAGGAAAGGAATACTATATAGACAAGTTAAAAAGTAAGGACTCCTTTGAATCAAGGTTGATCTTTGGTGAGTTCATAGATGCACAGTATCTGTCTAAAATTGGGCAACCACAAAGGATTTTTTTCAGGATTTCCACTATCAGTCTGGATTCTTACTCTAATAGTCTCTAGTAATCATCACTATCACCACCATAGACTTCTCCAATTTTGTATTTTCATTCAAAAGTCTATACTGCAGCATTGAGTCATGGTGGCATAGTAGTTAGAATCCAATAATGTAGGCTAACTCACTGCTTACTCTAGGAGTTCGATTCTGAGCGGTTCAAGGTTGACTCAGCCTTCCATCCTTCCAAGGTTGGTAAAATGAAGAACCAGATTATTGGGGGCAATATACTGACTCTGTAAACTGCTTAGAGAGGGCTGTAAAGCACTATGGAGTGGTATATAAATCTAAGTGCTATTCCTATTTACTAATTTGGCACCTTCTAAAAATCTTGACTGGCATTTTCATTGTGGGAATAAATATATCTGGAGGCTGCTTATGGAGAGAGATTTTTTTTCAGGTAACAGAAATTATGTAATAGGATAGATTTTGTATTTTTCCAGTCCTGAAATGTAAACAATTTTTCCTTTATTACACTTTGGTACAATTTACATTTATTTATATTCTGCCATTATTATTTTCCCAAATAATTCAAGATGGCGAACATACCTAATAGTCCTTCCATCTCTTATGTTTCGCATAACAACACTGTGAGGTGAGTTGTGCTGAAAGACAGTGTCAGGCCCAAAGACACCAGCCAGCTTTCATATCTAAGGCAGGACTAGAACTCACCATCTCCTAGTTTCTACCCTGGTGCCTTAGCAATCAGATCAAACTATTGTTATAAAAATACATTTAACCTGTGCCTTTAAGATTACATGAATTTAAACTTTATATAATACCTGATTTCATACATATACACAACCACACAGAAATCCTGTGGACAATATTAGAAAGTACTCTTATTACAAAAGCATATAAATCACTATCACCATCACTAAGTCTGTACTCACACCATTTCCAGAGTTATAGAAATATAACAATATCTGTATTCTCTTTGGTAAAAGAAGAAATTCTATGAAAGAAATGATCAGGCCTTATGACCAAATAGTGTAGAAATCAAAGGCAAGTTAAATTATAAACAAAAACAGCTTTATCTAATACTAGTCTGCCATCTACCATATCACAAGACTAGCCAATTTATATATCACAAGCCAAAAACAGTAAACACCCTCTAGAAAGTCCTTTTCAGAACAATTTTTTCAAACAAGCCAAGACAAGTCAAAGAACACTCTAATGTTCACAGGCTGTTATTTGCATGTGGGTCTCAATTATGTATTATCCCATGCATATTAACTTGGAAGCAAGCCCCATCAATTGCAAATGCACTTACTCCCAAGTTATTATGCAAAGAATCATTGCGCTATGTATTCATTCCTACTTGGCTCCCATTCAGCCTACCTCACCCAAACAAACATCAGGATGGAGAACAAATGAAAAAGTAACATTTCCAACTGCTACCATTTTGTTTTGCAGACTAATTGGTGTCAGATCTCATACTAAAATGGACACATATCTTCTTCCTCTTCTCCCCTCTCTCCAAATCAACTGGTGTACTTCAAAGTCTTGCACATATATAACCACACACTCAAAAGTAGCAAAGCATTGTTGTATAGGTAACCAGAACATTTCCTAAGCTTTTCTTAGGTGGAACAATTCAGACAGTTCTGGATATCACTCAATATGGATTGTTCTGGCTGCAGGGAGGTGGGAAAAGGAGGACAGAAGAAAAATCATATTTTGTCTCCCCACAAATCTTAAACTAAAATTGCAGCAAATGTGAAGGGGGTTTTCAAATGGAAAATTTACTATGATTGATATTTTCCTAGTAAACTATAATCTAATTGGGTCATTATGAGATTTAGAAATGTACACTGCAAAGCGTCTATAGGTGGGATAACAGCATCGAAACAATTTTCATTTGCATTAGACCAATCTATGAATTGAACTAATTCTTATACAATAATTATGTGTTGTGTGTGTGTTTCTTTGAAATCTAACATATATATTGTTGCTGATATATGTCTGACATTTAACATATTTATTCTGAATTTCTTACACTTTATACTTAATGCTACATGTATTGACAGCAGCGAGAATTGTATTTGCACAATATTGGAAAAATGAGAATATCCCATCAGATGAAAATATAATTAGGAAATATTGGACTGTGCAGAGATGGATAGAGTGACATTGAAAATAAACGATAAAGGAGATACAGAGTGCTGTTCAACATGGAACAGGTTTTATCAATGGTTAGAGATAAGAGGTAGAAATTAGCTGAAGAAAGATCATTGTTATGGGTAAGCAAAATATGAATATTGGCCATAATTATAAGTATGCCAGTATAATTAATATGATCATAAATAAGCTAATATAATTATAAATATGGTTATTATTACATGTATTATCATTATTACTATCAGTATATCTGGGTTTTTTTCCTTTGTAAAATGAAATGTCTGGACAATACACGTATTCAAAATACTTATATATTGTATAAATAAAAAATTTGACTTAAAGAAAGGAATATTTTCAAGGATTCTCTCTCATATGCACATGTATTATGTGTGCTTCTGTGGATGGCATGAGTGCATAAATATTTGAATGGCAAGAAAGTTAGAATGTGCAAAGCTTCTTTTTGACATAAGAAAATCAAAGCCATGTTAGCTGAGCAGACAAATTTATTATGATGATGGTTAACTTAGACGTTGCAATAAACATGACCCGTATTTTGAGAAGCTTAAGCTTCTACACGGGTTGGAACTTGTTTTGCAGAGCCCAATATCAGCTTCCCACTTATGGATTATATTGGAAGCAGTCAGGCTGTCTCCTTGCACAGGAAGGTACTTATTTCTTCTGGTCCTGCATGGTTGTAGCACTTCAGCAAAGCCTCCAGGGCTTTACACAATTTATACAATGTCAAAAAATAAAGCAATTCTTCCTTAGTTTTGTCATTTTGGAGCAATGGTGTTATAAAACACACAGGCACATACACTTCCACTTTATGAGACAGATATTATTATTAAAATATATCTCATATTTCTATTAAAGAAAACAAAAAGTCCCCATGATCTTAATAAAAGAATGACAAATAAATAAACCAGAAAACCAAAAGAGCTACTGTTGACGAAAGAAACAGGCAGTTCTTTATCACTGTGTACAGTGGAATTTCTTATTCTTCATTTTCCTTTTTTAGCAGCCCACGGTTTTGGAAAATATAACTACAACAATGAGAAGTCTAAAAGGTTAGTAACTGCTGTGGGTTTCTTGTGATAATTTAACCTTTTTCTTTTATAAGCTGTACTGAAAAGGGGGGTTATGTCAGTTTCATACATTGCATCGTCTAGCTTTCTATTCTAAATATAATTTAAACTCAAAAACAAAAAGATCTACTTGGGGCCACACTATTATATATTGTCTATATTTCTATATTCTAGCCAGATCTTAAGAGCACTACAAAAAACTTAATCCTAGAAGCATTTTATACAGGTAGAAAAGGTAGACCTTCTATGGGATTCAAACATTTTTACTACCAGTTATGTGGGCATGGCTTGGTGGGCGTGGCATTGCTTGGTGGGCATTGCAGGGGAAGGATACTGTAAAATCCCATTCCCTCCCCAATCCACTAACCTCCTTTCCAACTCCCTCCCCACTCTTGGGAGAAAGTTACTGCAAAATCCCATTCCCTCCCCACCCCACTAACCTGCTTTCCAGCTCTGTTCTCCTGTGCAGGGCAACCAAAGAAGACTCAGCCAATCAGCTGGGACTTGGGAGGCAGAGAATAAATGGGGGCAGGGCCAGTCAGAGGTGGTATTTACTGGTTCTCCGAACTTACTCAAAATTTCTGCTACCAGTTCTCTGAACTACTCAAAATTTCCACTATCGGTTCTCCAAAACTGGCCAGAACCTGCTGAATACCACCTCTGCTTCTATGGCACAGGAATGAATATCATCTTGACATTTCTGTCCCTACCTGCAGATACACCTGCTTAAAGTCATAATCATAGTGCCCTTTCAAATGAAAAATACTTTGTAGAGTTACTGAGATAAGGAAATGCATAGGATTAAAAAAAATTCTCCAGGAAAGAAAGATTCAGAGCAGTTTCCAATAATGTCTCTTCACGTTTATTCTAAACATTCTGTAAGGATACAACCCAGCATTGCTTTCTTCCAAGAGACTGAGAGTAAAGAGAACTGTTGTCCTCCTAATCCTGCTCTACTATAATTCTCTATAGTCCTAGCCATCGTGACCCATGGTGAGGAATATTAGGAGTTTAATTCAGCAACAGGACACTAGGTTTGCTGTCTCTGGTGGTTTTAAAATTGTGTTCAGTGGAAATCTAAGGTTCCTCAAGAAGATTCTGCAAGTCTAAGGAGGTTAAAAAAAAAACACCTTCTATAGGAATTAAAACTGTTTTAGTGTTTTGTGGAGAATTCTCCTTCTGCTGACCTTGAGCAGGTTTTCAAGATTCTGTTATTATAGTCTACAACAACAAATTAGTATTTCTGGAATCTCTGTGATATTATTTTGTTAACTTGACTTCCATGAAGGGCTTACATCAATCTCTAAACCACTCCGTGTTTTTCTTGTCCCATCTTATACTAAACAAAATCAAGGTGGAGTTATTTTGAATTTCTTTCTTATGCTTGCTTCAATCTATGGATTGTGTAATTAGTTTTCCAAGTGCCTCCTTAATGGTTTCTTCACTCCTTCCCCTATGACTGGTTTTCATACTTTCCTCAAGGTCACCTCTAAATTTCTTTAGAAATGCCTATTTCAGAATGTGTAGTATGGTTTGCCCATGTTTCCGACAACAAACTAGAGGGAAATTTTCAAAAAGGATTTTGAACAACCACTAAAAGGATCCAAACATCACTTATTGGCCACCCTATTATGTAACTTCCCTTTCTCTCTTGGCTGAGACATATGGTAGGATATTTCACAAATGAAGCGTAGTTCTCCCAATTCCCCAACCCCATCCACACAGTTCTTATCGACTACTAATAACTTTGTCCTTGCACCATCCCCTTCCCAGTTCCTCCATTATAGCATGGATTGCAGGATTTTCACACTGCTATTCAAATGTTCAATTGTTTTCTGGCTGAGTCTTTGAGAACTGGCTATTAAGTCCTGTACACTTGGGTAGTCATTCAAAACCTTTTGAAGATGAAGTTAGACACTTAAGTAATGTAAACACAGCTTTAAATGGCAGAATCGGGAGTGGCGCACCTACAAATACTCTGTCTGTCCTGTCAAAGAGCAGAAACAATTATGACAGAGCAAATGGCCCTGTCATAGGCAAAGTCACCTATGCTTTTCTAGAGACAAGTAATTATGAAAGAAAATGCCAAAAGGATTATGCCTAATGCATTTGTCAAGTAACAGCCCCTTTAGATAAATGCAGATGACGTCCTTAATATATTATATGATGTTTGAGGGAGATAGATGGCAAAGCAAGTCCTTATCTACAAATACCAGGAGATGAAAGAGCCACTTGGTCTGACCTTTATTGTAGGGGAAAGGGAACTAAACAAAATGAAGATCAAATGTTCACAGTCTTCATTTTATTTCATACAATGAAGATTAATTTCTTGTCCATTCATAAATCTATTCGGTTCCACTTTACAATTTGGTGTTATTAAACTGCATAAAAATTAATATTCAAATGTACGCACTTGAAAATATTTCTTCAGAAACAATTATAATTCTAAATGTCTTCTTTTCCTCACACATTTCTTAAGATATTTTACAGTAACATTAACATTTCAAAGTACAGCTTAGTGTCATTCCTTCTCTCCTTTGTGAGTTAAAAGCTGCACTGCAAAATTTGGGGGAAAAGAGCAACTGAAAGATAATTGAATCCCAAACCAAGTTACAGATCAGAATAGTTATTTCAAATACATAGGGAAAAGGTTATCATAATAGAACTTGAGGGTTTTTTTTTAACTTTTCATATTTATAAAAGATTTTTTTTTCCAATATTGTGCAGATAATTTCATTAGCACCTATTACATACACTGCACTGACCTGGAAAAAAATGAAAAAATGCTACTTAAGTGGGTAGCCAGCATATTACAAATTATAGTGGTAGCTCCAACATGATATTTATTTCTAACACCCAGTAGCATCTTATATATTTTTTAAATGACTTACTGTTTCAGAATATACTATGTCAATGTTTCAAAATATGCCATGGAAATGCTTCAGGATATTCTGCCTGATCTTTTTCTTTTTCCCAAGGACCTATTGGCATCTTTAGAAAATGAAAAATGGCTCAATGTTTCAGAAAAAAATGGAAGTAAAATGGGATGATGGAAGTAGTCTGGGAGCTAGAAGGAAAAATAGGGAGCATTTTCATGAGTTTGCACCACAACATTCAAAATATACCCACTAACACAAACCATGAAAAACCTGAAGGAGCATGATATTCATATAAAAGGAATATCTACTCTGGAATTGGAGAATTCCAGAATTGGAGCATATAGCTTTATAGCATCAATCTTAGAAGTACATCAAAAATAACTGAAATCCTTTTTTCCTGAGATGAATTTGCTAGCAAAGAAGCAGGAAAATACTCAGTGAATTAGGTCTTGGTTATTGGAGCAGATTAATGTCAATTTAACGAGATTAAATGATGGTATAGATTTATTGATTTTGGAAGTGAAATTCATGCTAATTGCAAATTATTTTTCAAATTTGTAACAGGAAATTCCAGCAAGATTGAAAAGGAAGCCTAGATTCATGCCTAATTTTTTTTCAGCAATTAGAAAGAAAGATTTGAACTTTAGAAGTACAAAGTGTACAATTGCTTTATCAAGTGACGAATAGCTATAATTATAATCACTGAAACAATCAATTTTTAAATTTTGAAGTAATACAATAATGTGGAATTTTAAAATACACAGTAGTAGCCTTTGAAAATATAGAAGTCAATTCAATTATCATAGTAATTTTCCTTCTTCAATTACATTACCATATATAATTGTTTAATTGTAAGCTTTCGACTTGTCCTTAGGAGTTTTGGACCTTGGACTGGTCACTGTCTATTTGTAACGAAAGAGCTAAATCAATTTCCAAAGTGAGGGATTTCAGAAAATGTGTGAAATGCCAAATAACATTTATTTATTTAAAACATTTATATAGTTTTGGGTGGCTTCCATTCAAGAATGCAATTTTTAATTGGACCCTCAAGAATTCTTGGAGAGGCAACATGGAAAGCTCCTGCAATATCTCAGTCATCTGGCAAAAGAAAGCAAATATTCAGGTACAATTTGGGTCTTTATATATTGAAACTAGCCCCTTAAATTATGATGAGAGATTGAAGATGAATCAATCAAATTAGTGCAAGTTATAGTAATGTAATCCCCACGTCTAAGCCCTGAAAAATGGGGGATTATGGCCCTGCAGCACCTTATTGTTTGAGATCTTATTAAGAGCCACACACTTTTATCTTTCTTGGTGACTTCAATCTACCTCATATTAACTGGACCCTAAACGAATGTACAACTGAACCCACACATGCAATCTTCTACAATGCAGCAACAAATCTGGGACTAGAACAATTAGTAACCAACAACACTAGACTTAACAACTGCCTCGATCTCATCTTCTGCAATAGTTTGAATTCAATTTATGGAATACAAATTAAAGAACCCTTTTTCAACAATGACCACAACATGATTGACTTTTGTCTCAACATACATCCACACAAAAACCATCACAATGATGGAATCCCCAATTATAACTTCAAAAAAGGCAACTATGATCTTATAAACAATGATCTCTCATCCCTTGATTGGCAATTTCTATTCTCTGGATGCAATACTGTAGAAGACCATTACAACGTATTTTTACTTGAAGTCAAAAGAGTCATCAAACTATATGTACCATTAACAATTCCCAAAACCAGAAAAAACAAATTATCCAAAACAATAAGGAAGCTTCAATCCAAAAAGAGCTCACGTTGGCGAAAAAACAAACCTGGTCACGTTACCAACTTCAAAAGCCGATACAAAAATTTATGCCACCAGATAAAAACTGAATGCACCAATTATCACATTAAACAAGAAGAAAATCTTCTACGTACCAATTCCACCTGCACTTTCTACAATTTTGTAAACAACAAACTAAAAGACTCAAGGTCCATCTCACCCCTGATAGGACCTAATGGTAAAGACTGCAATGACGACACCATTAAAGCCAACATCTTTAATACATTCTTTGGCTCAGTATTTGTAAACAGCAATGGATCATGCCCAGTATTTCATAGTCAAACCACAGACAACTACAATGATCTAATACTTATCAATTTTACAGAAGACATTGTTGAAGAAGCACTACGCAACCTAAAACCATCTCTATCGATTGGACCGGACAGAATACGTGCCTACTTCTTAAAAAGGCTACCCACTGCCATAGCCGAACCTCTAAGCATAATCTTTGAAAAATCTTTCAGGACCTGCTCCTTGCTAAAATTATGGTCACAAGTCACGGTCATCCCCATCTTCAAAAAGGGAGACCCCAGCCTAGTTGAAAATTACAGACCAATCTCTTTATGCTGTGTCACTGTGACTGTAAAGTCATGGAATCAATTATTAACTAATCCATCATCCTCCACTTAGAAACAAACAACCTACTCTCTAATAAGCAATTTGGTTTCAGGAAAAAACTATCATGTAATCTGCAACTCTTACACTGCAAAAACATATGGACTACACAACTCGATCAGGGCAAAGCAATAGATGCAATCTACATAGACTTCTGTAAAGCCTTTGATTCAGTGGGGGTACACAACAAACTACTCCTAAAATTAAATTCTTACGGTATCTCTGGACACCTGCATAACTGGATAAAAGCATTCCTGTCAACAGACAACAAATGGATAAATTTGGGAGCGTCCTATCAAATTCTGTACCTGTCAACAGTGGTGTCCACCAAGGCAGTGTTCTAGGACCAACTCTTTTCATACTCTACATAAATGACCTCTGTGATCATATCAAGAGCAACTGCATTCTCTTCGCTGATGATGTAAAGCTGTTCAACACCACAGACAATACTGCTACCTTTCAAAAAGACCTTGACTATGTATCAGAATGGTCAAACAAATGGCAACTTCAAATCTCAACAAATATATGCTCTACATATTGGCAAAAAAAATCAGAAAATAAAATACAGGCTGAATAGTCAAGACCTTGTTAATGATCCAAACTCTGTCAAGGATCTTGGAGTATTCATCTCTAATGATCTAAGTGCTAGAGCCCACTGTAACTACATAGCCAAAAAGGTATTAAGAGTTGTTAAACTAATCTTACGTAGCTTTTTCTCTGGTAATATTACACTAATAACTAGAGCATACAAAACATTTGTTAGACCAATTCTCAAATACAGCTCATCAGTCTGGAACCCACATTACCTATCTGATGATAACACAGTTGAAAAAGTCCAGAAATATTTCACAAGAAGAGTTCTCCACTCCTCTACTCGTTGCAGAATACCTTATGCCACCAGACTTGAAATTCTAGACCTAGAAAACCTAGGACTATGCCACCTTCGGTCCGATCTAAGTATAGTGTATAAAATCATACATTGCAATGTCCTACCTGTCAATGAATTCTTCAGCTTCAACCAAAACAACACAAGAGCAAACAATAGATACAAACACAAGGTTAATCGCACCAAACTTGATTGCAGGAAATACGACTTCAGCAACAGAGTGGTCAATGTCTGGAATACTCTACCTGACTCTGTGGTTTCTTCCCCAAACCCCAAAAACTTTAACCTTAAACTGTCTATTATTGACCTCACCTCTTTTCTAAGAGGTCTGTAGGGAGCGTGCATAAGCTCACCAAAGTGCTTACCGTCCCTGTCCTATTGTTTCTTTTATTTTTTTTATTTTTCTTATATGTATCCATGTATTCATAAATATGTTTTTACTTATACCTATTATCTTGTAAGCAATTGACAAATATAAATAAATAAATAAATAAATAAATAAATAAATAAATAAATAAATAAAATAGTACTTCAGGTACTTCTGCTGACTGCCGTCTGCCTGCAATTTGACAGTTCAAATCTCACTAGGATCAAGATTGACTCAGCCTTCCATCCTTCCGAGGTTGATAAAATGAAGACCCAGATTGTTGTGGGCAATATGCTGACTCTGTAAACCACTTAGAGAGGGCTGTAAAACACTGTGAAGTGGTATATAAGTCTAAGTTATATTGCTATTGTAGATTCTAATCATTGTTTTCTGTGAGTTTCATCTTCATTGATTTCATATCCCTTCCTCCTCCAGCTTAATGCTGATCTGAGATTGAAGACATTATTTTTCTTTATCAATAGGACTGATTTTATAGTCGCTTTCTTATTAGCAAAAGAGAAATAATTTTGGATTAGTGGAGTGGAGGATGGAGGTGATTTCTATTATTGCCAATGGTACTAATATGCCTTCTAATAAAATATCTGTTTTGGAGAAAATGCTTTACAAATTATTTTATTAACAATTTAAAAGAATGCAATGAATATATATGAATAAAGGAAAACTTGGAATTCAGATAAAAGATAATGCTACTAACAATGTATTTATGAAGATTATTAATTATCTACTTTTTGCAAAGTGAGATGCACAACAGGTTATTTCTCTCCTCTTCCCAGATTTTAATCATATTTGTATTTTAAATGGATGGATTCATATTATTACATGCAGCAATTTTCCCTATAGGTACAGTAATAGCAGAATTAGAATGTGAATGAGATGGGATTATAAATCACAGATTGAATTTACTGCACGAATCTAATAATTTTGACCTCATTTTTCTTAACAACTTATGCTTCTGTTTTCACTCTACATGTTATTTGCTTGGCTTTATTGCTTCATTAAACTTTCTCTTTATTTGGATAATGCCCCATCTCTATGATCAAGCCATGTTTAAAATGTCTTCAGTGCTCACTAGCATTTACTTCAAAGGATAATGTGTTCCTCTGATCAGTAAGTATCGTGAATGTAATTGAGATCTATCAGGATCCAAAGAAAATGATGAAAATGTATAATGATCTTGAGAGCCATAGTGGGGCAATAGTTAGAATGCAGTACTACAAGCTACTTCTGCTGATGCCAGCTGCCAGAAGTTTGGCAGTTCGAATCTCACCCGTTCAAGATTGACTCAGCCTTCCATCTTCCAAGGTCGGTAAAATGAGGGCCCAAATTGTTAGGCTGACATTGTAAACCACTTAGAGAGGGCTGTGTGGAGCGGTATATAAGCCTAAACACTATTGCTATTGCTCTCTTATAGAAGATAGGATGAAGATTTTACATAATATTGAACCTTCAAGACAATTAGCTATCTCCACTGGGCTTAGAGATGTTTGTCCAGTTTGACATAAAAACCACCAGGGTAGATGTTAGTTAGTCAGCAGTATAACAAATCAATGTTCAAAACATAATAGAAGGAAATTAAAATAAGCTATTTCTTTATTGCTATTTTAAAAAGCCAATAACTTGGAATTGGCTGTTTACATTTGTAATAAACTAGAAAACCATACATTTATTCAAAAATAATTTGGAAGGATTACAACTCTTCTCCAAAAAAAAGTAAGAATAGCTTAGATATTGGCAACCTGCTTTCCTAGGATTACATGAGGTGTTTGGCCTAACTGCAACAGTTGATTGATAAGAACTATACATTGTAGATGATGCTTGGACAAAAAAAGTGGAAACATGGAGATGGACAGAAAAGGGGGGCTGTGTTCCTGCAGGCATGTCTGCCGGGTCAAAATGGCATTTATGATGATGCAATTGAAGTTTCCCACATAAAACAGAGGCAGAGCTTCAGTCACCCTCTCATGGCCATTGACTTATTTGAACAACCCCTTGCATAAAATTTTCTCTAGGAAAGTTAATAAATCATTCACAGTACTTTTAACTAATTGTACTAAACACCAAGAACTAGAGGCGACAGTGGATTGTTTTTGGATCTCAGTTTGCTCTGTTTTGCACTTTATTAATATTATACTTTAAGAAACACTCCTTTTTTGTTTTAGTAAAAGCCAAGCACATGTACTAAGTTAATAGCTGCAAATGGCAAATAGCAGACAATGGGTACAGGGATGGAAGTGGATAAGGTGATGGGTAGAGTAGAGGATCCTAAGAGATAAGTGTGTGGTAGTTTAACAAGAGGGTGAAACAGGAGAGGACAACAGCACATGATTTGATCGGAAAGGAAGATGAAGCCTCTGCCTCGGAAAACATATATGCTGATGAATGAAAGTGAATGGAAGTGGCTTTTTAAAATGTCTTTCTTATAAACAAAGTATATTTTCTGCGTATTTTTGATTGTTGAATGGAGGTTGGGAGGGATGGAGGGTGATGGGTGGTTAAAGAATATGATTAATTAATTAATTAATATTTAACAAATCCTTTAAATATTGCTCTCGGTGCTATTTCCTTTTACTTTAAAACTGGATAAAAATTGAAACCTAAACCGATTCTAATTACTGATGTAAAAGAAAGTTTTATGGGATTCTATGCAACATTCTTAAACAGTGGTGAGAAAATAAAAGTTGTTAGGAAATATTAAACAAGCAAAAAATTAGTACTGCTTAAGTACATTCTCAAGTAAAGATGAGGAGATATGCACATATTTTTCAGTCCTATAAATAGCAGAGTCACATTTTTCTGGGCTAATAAAATGGCAAACAAACCTGTTTAGCAGAATGCAATGCAATGCTATTTGACTATTTGCTGTATTTATCTAGAATTTCTTATGCCCAGTACTTCATGTCCAGCTAATGTCAGAATGTTTGTTTTTGTTCAGGCATGTTTGGTTTTTTACAATGTTCCTATATTTTTTTATGGGATCCTGTTCCTGTCTCTCTCTGAAGCTGTAGAGTTGGCTTCTTCAGCATCATGATTTTCCAGCACTGAAAAGCAAGTGGTGGTGGGTGGCATGGAAGGGTTTGACCAGGACAATTGAATGAGACAGGTTTTGGATCGTTAATTGAATATATTTCTCTCAATAGATAAAAAGAAAGTCTTTGAACCTTTGTTTCCAATATATCAATTAATACCTGGCAGGTCTTTGGGTTTTTAAGGATCTTTGCAACAACTCTAAGAATTGCTTCATTAGCAATTCCAGTTTCACTGAATATTATTTCTTGGCAAAACAGGCATATACAGAGTGATTATATGAACATAAAACAACGTCTCTTCAAATATAATTCTTGCTCATGCAAATGCATTCAGGTTTCCTTGTCATTGATTAAAAGCAATTGTTTATAGTCAGCATTGCTGGCAGAACATTTCCCTACTCTTGCAACACAGAGAAAATCTCAGCCTGTATATTCCAGCTCTTTATTTTAATGGCATTGTTTACCATTTTGATCGTTTCTTACATCTCTGTCCAGCAATGATGCAAATTAAGGTGGCATTTACTAAACCCCATCTTTCTCAGTTTTAATAACATGCCTGGATCATATGTAGAGATTATGCTCAATATATAATTGAGAGAATGTGTTTTTCTGGTTCTGCTACTGATCTTTGCCAGCTTTGTGTGGCATTCTTTTTTCTTTTCTCATTATGTTCCACCTCTTTGGCTGCTAGAGGAGAGGCAGGTTGTAAGGACCACTCCCCTCCTCTTCTGGTCCACACTTCCATTTCAATTTCTGGGCCATGTAAAATAAGGGCAAGTATTAGTATACTCCAGGCTGGAGAATTCTGGGAATAAAGTCCACCCATCTGAAAGTTGCCACGTTTGGGAAACACTGCTGTACTATAAAGTAGTGATGTCCAAGATTTCTAAATGTTGGCTAAATTCTATGTTTGGTTTTTAAAGGATATGCTGAAACCATCCTCCTAAAAGGCAAAGTATCAGGAAAAGAAACTAATTTAATTGAGTTTAAAGTGAGGGTGAGGGTTCGTGTTCCGAACTTGTAGGTTGGTTTCCAAATGTTTCATTACGAGGCTAGGTGATATCTTCAGTGGAGTTTAGAGGATGTCAGTCTTCTCTTTATAAGGGCTTCAGGTGTGGGTGTGTCGAATGTGGGTCTTGTGATGGGTCAGCTGTGAGTCATCAGTGAGTCTTGTGATGGGTCTTGTGATAAAGAAATTACATCAGGTCAGAGTCATTGTGGAGGTGAATTGCTGGTGGGGAGAGTTAAGTGGGTTGGTTGAGGGTTGGTGCTGTCTCTGGTTGGCTGTGCAGTTGATTTGGATTCTGAGGGATTCATAGACTGGTCAATGTGTCTGTTGATGGAATTGTTTTTGGAGTGAATAGAAAAGAACAAAAAGCTATATTTTTCATCTGTTTGCTGCCATCTAGGAGGTATCCAGATGTTTGCAATACAGATATGATAGGCTTACATAAATTAGTGAAAAAGAAATCTGACTTTGCATATTAATGTATTTTTAGATGGTCATATTTTGTTTTACTATGGATACTCTGAGAAGTCTAGTAACAGACAACAAGGGTGTACATATTCGCAAAGCTCCAGAATCTCATTCTCTGGCTCCCTTTATTTCCCCCTTACCACCCTCTGCCTCTAATTATAGGCTTGGAAAACTATGGTGAGCAGATGGTGTCCAGTGGATGTATATGTATCTATCTTATACAAACACAGAAAGGACATGGATTAAGTTACATGTGTAGAAAAGGCTTCCAAATTCTTTTTGAAATGCATAACAATTGACAGCTCTGAATATTGAAACGTATACAACAGATGTAAACAAGCATGCAAAGTCTGCTTATGAATAAGCAGCTATAAACACGATACACATATCACAATCATATTGTGAGTCATGTTTTGCTTTACTCAAAAATTCAACAGAGACAAATATATGTACTAATATAATATTTTTAATATTATTTTTGTTTACTACAGAAAGGCTAATTGTACATGTTACAACATACTAGTACAATTAGCCATCCCTTGTGATAATGGCTGGCCAGAGCTCAATTCCCAGTCATTCCACAAACTGTAACATTCCACAAACTATAACTAAGGTGAGTTACCAGCATTGAGCAATATTTAAATGGTACATTTTCGCACAGGATACAAATATAAAGGAGAAATGGTTAGAAAACTTAACAATCACGACAATTTTTAACAACAAAAAGACCACACAAAAAGACCACTTATAAAACTCCATGTCAATTTTTTTTATCATTTCTTCCATACATTGAAAATTGCAACCCACAGTTTGCTTTTTGTTCCCTTTGCTAGCATGGCAGGGGTGGGGGTGGGGGGGTGAGTTATCTCCAACATCTGTCTTTTAACTTAGTTGGGTTCTTCTGCTTCCATCAAGAGGCCATCTTGTAACTCAAGTCATCTGATATCCTTGGCTATTAATGCCCCTTTGCAAATCCAGGTCTCAAGGAAATGATTAATTTAATAATTCATAGTGATAGTCCAATTCAAAAATCAGATAGCAGAATCCATGAATGTACGAGGCATGGTCTCCATTTTCAGATTATCAGAAGAGAAATGCTTGCTTGAATACATTCAAAATGAAAGCGGGGGGTTGATATTTAAAGCCAGTCTGTTTAAAAGTTCAATTTGCCCACTGTAACTATTTTTAACATCTTCCTGTTTGTCTATGGGCAATTTCTGAGAAATGCCACACCTCCAGCAGCTAAATCTTTGAGCTGCATGATTTGAAGGCAAGCAAATCAATCACACACAATTTAAAGGGTTTCAACTGTAAATGTTACAATTTGCAAGTCTTGTGTACCTACTGAAAAATACCATCCCACCCCCACCCCCGCTTGCTAAAATATTTTTGCAGGGTAGTCAAGGGACTTTTTCAAAGTTGCTTTTCTTGAGATCTTAGATGTGTCTTCTATTAAGAGCACAAGGTAAAGTTTGTTCCACATTCTATTAGGTTATGGTTCACAGAAGAAATTTATACTGAAAAATAGAAAATAGGAAAAATGAATTTCCTAATTATGAAATATTATGATTATATAATATATATTTCATAATATAAATATAATGAAATATGACACAACAATGTACATTCATCAGAACAATCCTACTGGATCACAATGAATGTGTATCAAACCCAGCATTTTATTCTCATAAAACCAAAGGCTTTGGGAAAATACATCCACAGATCTAGAGGTTCCAGGATTGTGGAAGCTTGGTATATCACTATATTTTAATAATCAGTTTCTAGTTTGGAGAAGAGGGTGTTCTTTTCATTTAAACTACACTAAATACCATTTGCATCATCAGTAAGCTTGACAGCTTAAGTCAAACAGAAGGTTATTTATGAAGACATGAATAAGGCCCATTCCCAGACAGGTCCTCCTTGTTGTGAGAACAGTCCATTTATTCCTATTCTGTTTCCCTTTAACTTCCTAGTTGTTATTCATGGTTTTAAGAAACGTTTAGAGTAGGCGGACGGGGCCAGGAATTGGTTGCAAATGAAGTTGGAGCTGGGCCTAATCTTTTCCTGGAATTATTTTCATAGCATAGCAGGTTGTAAATAGCTCTGGGCAGGTTATAAG
Organism: Bungarus multicinctus; assembly: GCA_023653725.1. Classification (NCBI taxonomy): domain Eukaryota; kingdom Metazoa; phylum Chordata; class Lepidosauria; order Squamata; family Elapidae; genus Bungarus; species Bungarus multicinctus. The sequence continues at coordinate 45,811,610 of CM042848.1, forward strand.
AGGGAGGAGTCTTCCCTGGCTGCTTCCTTTAAAAGTAATTTTTCCTAATAGATTGTTGGAAGTAGTTTTGTTCACAAGATTTGTTTGACAGAGGTAAAAGTTCAGCTTTCATGGAATAATTCCAAAGAAGCATTGTAAATTCTGCTTGTTACTTATTATGATCAATTGTTAAATATACCAGAAACAATAGGAATGCCTCTGTAGCATAAGGAAATGTAGTAAATGTCTAAACATGGCTGGACAAAAATTGTGATGATACATACTGATGACAAATAACTTAAAGCAATCTTACTGTCTAAATAAAATTAAAGACTTTACACTAAAATAATGGAGTATGGATGTAAGCCAATGCAACACCATTGTTTGATTTTGTACTTTCCAAGAACACATAGCTTAGAAACATTTCAATGACAACTTCATAGTCGCTTTTAAACAAAGTCTACAAAAGTAATAACTTGTTTAATTAGAAAGTCATATTTGAATCAGGAAGGTCTGAAAGTTTCAAGTACTTCCTTCATACCTTTGTTTTTTGGATTGAATTGCTTACTTTTGTGATTATTTATGGAACAACTAAACAATATATGAAAAAAATGAATGATTGTTTTTATTGTTTTTATTTTTAAAAGTTCGATGATTAGTCAGGAAGAATTATTTGTCATATTATATTGTGAGCTATCTGAAGTCAGGAGGCACCTAAATTGAATTAACTAAATAAATAAACCATTAAGGCAATGAAATCATTCAGAATTGCCTCAAATTACAAAATGGGCAGCAAATAAATTTAAAAATAAATAAATAAAAATAAAGAGGCAGGATTAGTGTCCATATAACACCCAGACCTCAGTCAAAACCCCACATCCTAATGTTGCTAATTGTCCTGTAAAGAAAACTGGCATTAGAGCAAAGGAGAAAAACACACATTTAGAAGCAAGGGAGATGTAACTAAAGTATATTTAATATATCATCTAATTTAACTCAAATAATAATCAAAATAATAACCAATGTGTTTATGATTTTTCATGCTCTTGTCATTTACTGCCTATTTCCTCCTTAATGTTCTGTCTACAAGAGTTCCTGAAGCTGAGAGAGACAGGCAATTTACAGCTCATGTTTGGAGATCCTGCAAAGGATCACTCTGCCAACTTGCTCGCTCTCTTCAGGCAAATCAACTTGCTGTTTCAGAGGATCAATCTCCATCCTCCATTCTGAATTCTTAAATGCTAGACCACTGATACATAAGGTATAGACTGCATGCATAAACAGGCTTGAAAGAAAGGATAAGTCACTTTGGTGTAGTTGTTATGATGCTGGGGTAGAAACCAGAGGACTGTGAGTTGTAGGTCTCCTTTAGGCATGAAAGCCATGAGGTGGCGTGGTTCTCGTCCTTCCTCTCGGACCGCTCACAATTTGTGTTGACGGGGGGGGAGAGGTCCACCCCTAGGCCCCTCATTTGTGGGGTGCCTCAGGGGTTGGTCCTCTCCCCTCTTCTGTTCAACATTTATCTGAAGCCGCTGGGAGAGATCATCCATGGTTTTGGGGTGAAATGTCATCTTTATGCTGACGACACTCAGCTTTACATCTCCACCCCAAACCACCCCAACGATGCTGTGCAGGTTATGGCCCGTTGCCTGGAGGCTGTGCGGAACTGGATGGGCGGGAACAGGCTTCGACTCAACCCTTCCAAGACTGAGTGGCTGTGGTTTCCGGCGGCCCGATATAGTCAGCTGACTCTGTCGTTGGCTATTGGGGATGAGATCTTGACCCCCACAGAAGGGGCTCGCAATCTTGGTGTCCTCCTGGATGTACGGCTGTCTTTGGAAGATCATATCACGGCCGTCTCCAGGGGGGCTTTTTATCAGGTTCGTCTGATACGCCAGATGCGGCCCTTTCTCGATCGGGACGCCTTACGCACGGTCACCCATGCCCTGGTCACCTCCCGTCTGGACTACTGTAATGCCCTCTACATGGGGCTCCCTGCGGGGAGCACCCGGAGGCTTCAACTGGTACAAAATGCGGCCGCGCGGGTAGTTATGGGGGTGTCGAGATACTCCCACGTGATGCCCCTCCTGCGCGAGCTGCATTGGTTGCCGGTGGCCTTCCGGGTTCACTTTAAAGTATTGCTTTAAAGCGCTCCATGGCATCGGACCAGGATATTTACAAGACCGCATTCTGCCAGTAGTCTCCCACCGACTGGTGCGCTCCCACAGAGAAGGTCTCCTCCGGGTCCCGACGCCTTCTATGTGCCGCCTGGTGACCCCGAGGAATAGGGCCTTCTCTGTGGGGGCACCCGCCCTTTGGAACGGGGGTTACGAACGACCACTGACCTGAGGGCGTTCAGACATGACCTGAAGACCTGGCTCTTTGAGCAGGCCGGCCTGAGCTGACTCAAATGGGATTTTTAAATGGGGTTCTAGATTAGTTGGGGTGGGGTACAAAAGTTTTAATTTATTTTAATCGGGGGTTTTAGATTTTTATTGGGGCAGCCTATAATTTAATTCTTTTTTAACTATATTTATCTCTGTTTATATGTATTTTAGTTGGCTGTTCACCGCCCTGAGTCCTTCGGGAGAAGGGCGGTATATAAAATTTATGAAATAAATAAATAAATAAATAAATTAGTTACTCTTTCTCAGTCCAACCCATCTCAGAGTATTGTGGGGTATTGTTACGTGTTATCTTGGAAGCAGGAGATATGTTCGCTGTCTTGGGTTGATCACTAAATTTTAAAGGCAGGATAAAAATCTTAATGATAATAAGATAGAACCAATAATAATAGGCACCTTTGATGCAATCCCGAAAGATGTGGACTATCACTTGAACACCATTGGCATTGATAAAATACCATCAGTCAATTGCAAAAGGCAGTTTTACTTGAAACAACTTTCATCTTGTGAAAATGCCCTTAATACCAATATTTGATGGGTACATAAAGATGCTAAATCCAGTCTAAACATATGGCTGACTGTGCAACCAATCATAATAATACCATAATAACAAAGAATGGTATGCACTGGACACCAAAAGTAAAAATATTTATAACTGCATGGCAGTGGAGATCTCATAGAGCAAAATAACCCATGACCTCCATTAGGTTATGCTTTTGAGAAATTGCCATCTTTGAATATATCTCACGTATATGTCTGTAGCTGAATGGAACTTCATCTGGATAATAGAGCTTATCCTTACGTCTATAGCTGCATTCTCATTATTTTCACTTTATGACATGGTTCTAGGCTGTTTTACAAAGGGGTTGTAATTTTGCTAATCATGTCAGGATCTTGTTAAGGAGAAATAAACATGCAGCTTGCCCTCGGAAGTTGTGGGAAGTTGTTCTTGAGACTTTCAAGAAGAGATTGGACTTCCATCTGTCAGAAATGGTGCAGGATCTCCTGCTTGGGCAGGGGGTTGGACTAAAAGACCTACAAAGTCCCTTCCAAATCTGATTATCTGTTATCTGTTATCCCAGGACCCACAAGTATTAAAGTTTTCAAGAGAAAAGGATGGTGTAAGCTAAAGTAGCCCTCGCCCAAGATGCTTTCAAGGCATACAGACACATCTGGCTCTGCAAAGATCACCATCAAACATTTCTGAAGATGGTTCCATACTGAGCAATGTGAGCCTACATGTCTCTGAGATATGCTGAATGTGAGCTTTGGGGTTTGGAAAACTCCAAGGCCTGGCCTAGGATTGGATTTCTTTTTTCCTGGAATACTGAAGTGCATAATACATGTCACTGTTGACTGGGTCTGAAGCAGGTAGTGGTAAGGGTCAGAGACAATGGATGAGGTTCTTCCATTTCTCTTTGTTTCCCCCCCCCCTTTTTTTTCTCCCTCCTTACCCATTTGTCTGCCCTCCTCCCTCTTCCTTAGGGAAGATATAGATTACTTTGGTAATGTACTTGGTTTGTTTGCAAAGGGCCTTGACCTGTATTATATTGTTCCAGACTTCAGTGTCAGCTCAATATTTTAAATTTGATTTAAATATTCTGTTAAGTCATGCTATTTGTTAGAACCACAAATCTATACTGGATCTGATGTAAAATCTGTTTAACATACTAGCATGGCCTATTTTAGTATTTACTATAGGCTAGGTAAGAGATTGTGCTAAGGCCAAGAGAAAAATGTGAATATCACTAAATGCAAAGAACCAACAGCAAAGAGAGGAGAGTTCCTATTATTCCTTATCTATTAAATGAACTTTTAGTCTGCCATGCAAATATTCTAAGAAAATTAGATTCAAAAGCTTCAAAGAAAGATCAGCTCAAGGGGCCTGGATGGTTCCTATCTCTATTTCTGAGATTCTGTTACCCATAATTCTTTGAATTATGAGTCATGAAATAAATTATAGGGCATCTTGCTTGCTTGCTTGCTTGCTTGTAATCTCTAGGAGGGAGGGGATGTTACTGGTATGTAAATCAGCCAAAGTTCCTATTCAAATTCAACATTTTATATTCAGAAGTATAAGGTTCAATTCAGATATAAGATTCAAGATCTGAGGGCAACAAAATAGAGTTTGAAATGTATAAATAATAGCCACTGGCTATAATGGGGAAGTGTTAAAATACTGCAGCTGCTTCCTGTTGAGCAGAAAGCATGCACAGAGGAAGCAGTTTGAAAGCAACAGATTTGATATGAATCAATTCAACAACCTAATTCAGAGGAAATTTGAGAAAATTTCCTTCAGATTACAGCTGCAAAAATCTGTATTATCAACAGAAAAGATAAATCAACAATTATCCATTCCTTTTACCAAATATGTTTTTTTCAGACTTTACCAATAATCACAACTGACAATCCATTTAAACAATGGCAGAAGGATTCATATGGCAAGGGGAAAAAACAAGAATTAGATATAAGCCATTGGAAGATGCTAAGGAAAGAGGGAGGAGGTTGGGTCTACCTGATATGAAATTGTATTTTGGTGCATAGTGCTTGGCCTGGGCAAAAGAATGGATTAGTCTCCAGAACAACAGGCTACTTATTATTTATTTATTTATTTATTTATTATTTATTTTATTATTTAAATTTATATACCGCCCTTCTCCCGAGGGACTCAGGGCGGTGTACAGCCCATCTAAAACCCACAAATATACAAAAATTAAAAAGTATTAAATTAATCGGCTGATAAATAAGACTAAAAAGACCCCCCCCCCCCTTAAAACCCCAATTTAAAATTAAATGCTATGGAGACCAAATTAAAACCATTATCTCAGCCCAGGCCGGCCTGCTCAAAGAGCCAGGTCTTCAACGCGCGCCTGAAGGCCCTCAGGTCTATGCCGGTACGGAGCTCCGGTGGCAGAGTATTCCAGAGGGCAGGGGCACCCACAGAGAAGGCCCTACCCCTCGGCGCCGCCAGACGACACATAGCGGCCGACGGCACCCGGAGCAGACCCTCTCTGTGGGAACGCACCGGCCTGTTGGAGATCACTGGCAGAATGTGGTCCTGGAGATAACCTGGTCCTATGCCATGGGTCGCCCTAAAGGTCAAAACTAGAACCTTAAAGCGAACCCGGAGAGCCACCGGCAGCCAATGCAGCTCGCGCAGGAGAGGCGTCACATGGGTGCTACGCGACGCCCCCATAATCACCCGCACGGCTGCATTTTGCACCAGCTGGAGTCTCCGGATGCTCCCCACGGGGAGCCCCATGTAGAGGGCATTACAATAGTCCAGGCGAGAGGTGACAAGGGCCTGAGTGACCGTGCGCAAGGCGTCCCGATCCAGGAAGGGCCGCAACCGGTAGATCCGACGGATCTGATGAAACGCCCCCCTGGAGACGGCCGCAATGTGATGTTCAAGTGACAGCCGTACATCCAGGAGGACACCCAGGTTGCGAGCCCTCTCTGCGGGGGGCAAAACTTCCCCCCCCGATAGCCAGCGAAGGTGTCAGCTGGCTATATCGGGGCGCCGGAAACCACAGTCACTCGGTCTTGGATGGGTTGAGCCGAAGCCTGTTCCCGCCCATCCAATCCCGCACGGCCTCCAAGCACCTGGACATAGCCCCCACAGCATCATTGGGGTGTCTGGAGTAGAGATGTACAACTGGGTATCATGCGCATATAGATGACACCTCACTCCAAGACCACGGATGATCTCGCCCAGCGGCTTCATATAAATGTTGAACAAGAGGGAAGAGAGGACCGACCCCTGGGGCACCCCACAAAGCAGGGGCCTAGAGGTGGACCTCTCCCCCCCCGCCAACACAAATTGCGAACGGTCGGAGAGGAAGGAGGAGAACCATCGAAGGACGGCTCCACCAATCCCCAACCCCCCCAACCGTCGCAACAAGATACTATGGTCGATAGTATCGAAAGCCGCCGAGAGGTCTAATAGGACCAGGACAGAGGAGAACCCTCTGTCACGAGCCCTCCAGAGATCATCGACCAACGCGACCAATGCCGTCTCAGTGCTATGTCCAGGCCTGAAGCCCGATTGGGACGGATCGAGGTAAGTAGCTTCCGCCAGGTACTGGGGGAGCTGACGTGCCACCACACTCTCAACAACCTTCGCCACGAAGGGAAGGTTGGAGACCGGACGATAGTTGTTTAAAATAGCTGGGTCCAGGGAAGGCTTCTTGAGGAGGGGGCGCACCACTGCCGCCTTCAGGGCGGCAGGGAGCACCCCCTCCCTCAAAGAAGCATTGACAATCCCCTGGAGCCAGCCTCGTGTCGTCTCCCTGGCAGCCGAAACCAGCCAGAAAGGGCATGGGTCCAATAAACAGGTGGTGTCATTCAGCCCCCCCAGCAACCTGTCCACACCCTCGGCGGTCACAGGATCGAACTCCTCCCAGATAACTCTCACAAGACCTGCCCCGGACACCTCCCCTGGGACCATCCAATTGGAGTCGAGCCCCTCCCGAATCTGAGCGATTTTATCATGCAGAAATCGGGAAAACTCCTCTGCCCTACCCTGCAAGAGGTCATCCCGCGCTCTCGGTTCAAGAAGAGAGCGGGTCACTCTAAACAGGGCGGCAGGGCAATTTTCTGCTGACGCAATATGGGCGGAGAAATACGAAGATTTCGCCGCCCCTATCGCCACAAGGTAAGTCTTAATATGAGATCTCACCTGTGTTCGGTCAGACTCAGAACGGCTCGCCCTCCAAATGCCCTCTAGACGTCTTTTCCGGCACTTCATCTCCCGTAGCTCCTCCGTATACCACGGAGCCAAATGGGATCTGTGCCGGGTCAGAGGTCGCAGGGGCACAACTCGATCTAGAGCCCTGGCGGCCGACCCATCCCAGGTGGCCACCAGGTCTCCAGGCGAGCTGTGAGCCAGAGACTCAGGAAACGGCCCAAGCTCCCTCTGGAACCGCTCCGGGTCCATCAGGCGCCTGGGGCGGAACAATCTAGGTGGTTCCGCCTCCCTGCGGTGGGGGGTGGCGGAACGGAAGTCCAACCTAAGGAGGGAATGATCTGTCCATGACAAGGGTGTGATAACTAACTCCCCAAAATTACAGTCATTCAACCACTGCCCAGAGACAAAAATCAGGTCCAGCACGTGTCCTCCAATGTGAGTGGGGGCGGAAACTAACTGGGTCAGGTCCATGGCTGTCATGGAAGCCAAGAACTCCCGAACTAACCCCGAGGTTTCACCAGACGATGGCAGGTTGAAATCCCCCATGACCAAAAGCCTGGGGGTCTCAACCGCCAGCCCGGCTATCACCTCGAGGAGTCCGGGCAGGGCCGATGAGACATGGCAGGGAGCCAGGGACGCCATCAAAAGACCCGTCTGAACCCCTTGCCCCCACTTCACAAATAGAGATTCACAGCCAGCCGTCTGAGGGACAGTGGCCTCCCTAGGATGTAGGGCCTCCTTTATAAGCACCGCCACCCCTCCACCCCTTCCCTGAACCCTAGGCTGGTGAAATGCAAGGAAACCTAGTGGGCACATCTCAACCAGAGGGACACCGCCCTCTGGGCCCAACCAGGTTTCGGTGACACCTACCAGGTCCGCGGCCTCCTCCTGAACCAAATCATGGATCAGGGGAGCCTTATTAACCATGGACCTGGCATTGCACAACAACAGCCGGGTATTCAGGGCCTGAGAATCCGGACAACCAGGGCTGCAGGATGGGTATGGAGGGTCGGAGCGCGCTACCGCTTGCAAACATCGGGAGCGCGATCCCCTTACCGGATACGGCCCTCTACCCCCAGCATATCTACCCCTCCCAGTCACCGTGCTAATAGAATTAGCCCCCGGCTGCCCACCCCCAATCTGCCACCCCGACATGAAAACCCCCGAGGCCCCCCAGGCGCGCGGGCCGGCCCGGCTGCCCCCAACTCCATGTGGGCTGTCTCCCCTGCCCACCCTGGATCCATTCATCCTGTTAAAAAACCCCATTAAAAAACCGCCAATCCCGGGTTTCCCGCGCTTCTTCTTTCCATTTCTCCGGCTTCCACGGCCCCACCATCGCTCCGGATCCCAGGATCCCTCATAGCGGAACGTCTTTGACAGTCTTGAAGGCCACTTAAGGGAGAGGGGGACGTCCCTCAGGGCCCAAAGCTCGAATTAGAGGGCCATGAATTAAGGTTGGGATGGCACGGCTACTTATGGAACGATAAAAGTAAAGTTAATGTTGATTTTAATAACCATTTTGTTAGACGTGCCATATTAAGAGTTTGGAATAAATATAAAACAAGCTACCCCTTTGGGTGTCACCACAGGAAGCTTATTTTAGAAAAGAAATGGTGGCAAAGCCAGAATGCCTGAAATATGGTAAAATTTTATCTTTCAATTCTGGTGACCCAATGCTAAAGCTGAGGGAAGAGCTTGAATCAGAAGGTTATGCTTGCCATTGGTTTACTTATCAGCAACTGAAAAAAAGATTTAAACTAGATAAAAAATGTTATGGGTTTGACTTTGTTAAAAATGAATTGGGAACTTCATTATGTGGCAATGATGAACATATTATTGCTAAGAATGTTATATATTACTATAAATTGCTGTAAAATGTTATTAAAATTAAATTTGGAAAATGAACATGTAAAACATTGTATAATTCAGTGGACAAGGGATTTTGGACATAATTCGATGCTTGAACAATGGAAAAATATATGGACAAAGGGTCTAAAATTTACATTAAATTATAATCTAAAAGAAAATTTCTACAAGATGATGTATCATTGGTACTTAATACCATATAAGTTATTTAAGACAGGGATCGCCAACCTTTTGGGCCTCAAGGACCACAAAACTCATAATTTTAAATCCTGCAGACCAGAGACCGTGGGAAAACCTCAAAAAAGTCTGCAGGAAAATTCCTCCCCCCCACTTTTCCTACCGATCAATCATTCTTTATTTGGGATTGCAGGATACCGTCTCCAGATCCATTCTCAGGGGCGGAGAGAGAGAGAGAGAGAGAGAGAGAGACTTTTGGTTTCATACAAGGAAAACAGCAGAGGTCTTTCTTTCTCTCCAGAAAACTCCTCCAGAAATGAGCCTTTGTGAGACTTGTTGTGCCAGCACAGCCTCTTGGAGCAGGATGCCTTGAAGGGTCCCAAAGACTCATTTCTGGTGGAGTTTGGGGTAGAGAAAGAAATTTTTGCTGCTTTCCTTGTGTGCAGCCAAAAGCAGAAGAAGAAAGAAGCAGCCTGGTGTCCAGGCCAGGCACGTGGGGCAAGTGGGGCAAGTTCCCCCCCTCCACCCTTCCCCCCTCCCCTCACTACATCCTGTTATTCGCAATGCAAGTGACACAAGCCTTGTGTTCCCGCAGGCCATGTGGGTGGTGCAGCCTTGTGTTCCCGTGCAGCCTGGATTAATTGCTTTGGGGGTGCTTTGGGGATGACATTTCTCTGCGGACTACCAAAATTTTCTTGCAGACCACCAGTGGTCCCCGGCCCACTGGTTGGCAACCACTGATCTAAGATGTATAAAGGTATGTCAAATGAATGTTGGAAGTGTAAAAGCAAAAAGGGATCTTTTATCATCTGTGGACATGCGATAAAATATTATTCATATTTTAATAGAGAACATTTTGAAAATGGAGATAAAAATGAAACTGGAAGTTCTTCTTTTGGGCCTAATGGAAAAAAAACTGGAGAAAAAATTTGGAACTTTGTTACTATATATGTTAACAGCAGCAAGACTATTGTATGCAAAAAATAAATAAATGGAAAGACACTTCAATCCCTACTATGGACGAATGGTTGCAGAAGTTGATGGAGTTGGCTGAAATAGCAAAACCGATTAAAGAAAAGAATATAAATACTCTTTTTCCCATATGAAGACTGCTTCTGAACTTCGTTCTTGATGTGGAAAAGAATGAAACTCTGACTCTGGGTTTTACAGATTGATAGATCTTTATAGAAATGACTTGTTCATATTATTACGGAAAAGCAAAAAATTGTGATTTGATGTTAATGCCTTATTTTACTGTAACAAAGAGAGTCAGTGTTTATTATTCTTTTTTTTCCCCAATCTTTCCTCACTTTTCTTCCCACTTTCTCCTCTCTCCCTCACTGCTCTTCTATTTACTTTTGTATTTTACAATACTTGATAATTCAATAAAAATATTTACCAAACAATTATCCATTCCTTCCATTTTGTGCCACCCTCCTACCCAGCCTAGATACAGTAATGCTAATCACAGGTAAAGTTAATATTATTAAGACTATCTTATAGAGATGTTACCATCAACATTCTTGATACTGGTTGTAATATTTTTCCTTGTGTAGTGCCTGTTCCTATCCTTTATTGTTATTTTTTTTTCTTTAATGCTTCTTGTTTTTCTGCCACCATTCTATGACTATCTTTGCTTCTATTTTGTGGGCTGTAATTGTTAATAACTGAGACAAGTCACAACAGATGAAACTTCTGAACAGTATTGAAATCATATGCCAAATAATGAGCAACCTGTGAAATTCTGTTTGGTATGCAGCCCTTAAAGGCATAAGAGTCCTATTATAACAATCCTTGCCTAAATAATTGACCAAAATCCAGACAATATATATTTCATAATTTGCAGAGGGAATATCAGTGCAGAGCAAATGAATTGTTTATCACAACTCCAGATAAATCCAGTTACATTGGAAATAATGTAGTTTTATTTTGTTTAGTACAATTCAAAAAATGGTAGGAGACATAGGGTTAGGCAGGAATTAATAATTAATATACCCAATTTTGTAATACTAAACTGAAGAATTAAGCCATTATAATTATTCACATTATTTTATCCAATGAATGAAAATCTGCTTCATTTCATATTAGTTTCTATTGTGTGTGTTCATAAATCCTGCATCCCTATGAACCATTAACAGGAAAACAAATTTTCTAAAATGAAAATTTAGTATAAGAAGCTTGCAGGTCCTACTTTTTAGTTCACTTTTGTGTTGTAGAGCAGAGGTGTCAAACTGGTGGCCTGTAGGTCAGATGCGTTATGCACAGGCCACACCCACCCTAGCTCTGAGAAGAGAAAAAAACATTGCGATATGTCACATGACAGCAATGTGACTTGGTGGGTTTGACGCCTGTGTTCTAGAGGAAGAAATCAGAAAAATGATTTTAAATAAATTATGTGAGCTCCATATGCCATAAACTGTCATTGTTTTCATTTAAACCTTGAAAATAAGTTTCTGGTAATGAATTTTAATGATTTTTTTTTCTGAAGCAATAGCACAAGCAAACAAATTTTCCAACAGTAAAAACAAACAGATATTCTAATAGTAAAAAGAAACCTCACTTTCCCAGTAGTGTAAACAAACCACAGTTTTCCAGGTTTGGGTATTACTGGGAAATCATGTTTAAGAATGTGAAACAAATTTTCAAACCTCTTGTTGGGTGTGTGTTTGTTTTTTTTGTTTTTTTGCTAAATTAATTTCCATGCTGGAAAATTGTAGGCCAGTGTATTTTTACAGCTCTTAAGGGTAAATAATGTAATTCTTAGTTTTAATAATATTTCTAGAAAGAAACATGTTAATGTTAACAGACAGATAATGATGGATCTGAAGTCTGGAAACCCTCAGCAGCCTTCCATTGCCAGCCTTCCATTGCCATTTGTTGGTTGTCACCATGAGCCCTGACCTTTGAAATATGGAAAGAAAAGGGCTTTGAAATTAAGCTGGCAGAAACAGAAGTCAGGCTGTCGTCAGTGGGAGCGCACAACAAGCGAAGCTATAGTTTATAAGCTGTCTTCATCATTACTCAAAGCAGTTGTCACTCTGGCTCAAGCTTGTTCATTACACCTTAACAAACAGCTGATGTTTGTTAAAGCACATAAGCTACTTTGTTGAGGCAGCCCCAGATATGGTGGGAAACCCTACAGCTGCAAGTCACATACAGTTTAGCATATTTCTGATTTCTTTGGTTCCATGCATGCCTTTTATAGTGGTTCCCTTTTAGAGAGAGAGAGGGAAAGGGAGGGAGGGAAGGAGAGGGAGAGAAGGAAGGGAGTACAGCTGAAACAGAGAGAGAGTCCTCCCTTGGAAGTAAACATTAGCTAGCAACAACAAAAAAGGCTTGATACGGTTAAGGTTTATGACCCAAATCTGGTTCTCATTAAACAAACACTTATGAGCACGAAGGAATTTCTAGTAATAAGAAAATCATTGCTGGAATTTAGAGCAGCTGAGAGCCCATGGAACAGGAGCCAGTACAACTCAGGGTTCTGGCTTTGGCTGTTGGCTGACTTCCCTACGTGGCATAAGGGAGCTTCAGGCTCTGGAAGGGACAGCTTCACGTGGCTCTGGAGAGAACAAGGGTGGCTTTCAAAAGTATCTGGCCTGGACAAGCAAAGGCCAGTTTGACGGTACAAAAGCAGTAGTTCATTATACAACTACCAGATAATATAGACCTTTTCCCTCATTCTTCAAAAAACAAATTTCTCTCTCTCTCTCTCTCTCCCCCTCCCTCCCTCCCTCCCTCCTTCTTTCTTTCTTTCTTTCTTTCTTTCTTTCTTTCTTTCTTTCTTTCTTTCTTTCTTTCTTTCTTTCTTTCTTTCTTTCTTTCTCCTATTTGTGAGAATTTCAAAAGATGTGACATTTTTGGCTTTGTCATAAAGAGTGAACTAATTTCTTTACATCTCCATGGATGGACCGTTCATTAAATGCACCAGAAAAATTAGAGGTCACAGCCATGTTCACTTGCTCTCTTTGTTAAAAAGGTATGCACACATGTGCATGGAGCACACTCTTCTCTCAACTTAAAATCTAGTGTCATTTCCTGGAATACCTGGGAGAACATGCAGCACTATATAACCACAAAATTGTTACAAGAAATTATGTTGAGAAGAAATCTTATCCATGGCAACCAGTCCCTAAACTGATCTGTTAGGTCTGACTCTGTCAGGCACAAGTAGCCAGGGTCCACATGTGTGGAATTCAACCTAATTTCTTTATTATATTCTGCCTATTATAGAGGAATCTCCCCAGACTGCTTGCCTTCTCTTTGGAATAAGTTCTAGGGAGCTTAGCATGGGGGTGGGGGGAGTCAGGCCTAGATCTCTTTTGGCTTCGCAATTATATAAGGCTATATAATCCCCCACTTGAGTTGCCCTGCTGGCTGGGCGTTTCCTAACAGATTGTCCTTTTCTTTTCTTTCCTTCCAGCTTTACCAACATTACAGCCTTTTCCTGAAAGCTCTGTGTTTGCCTTCAGTTTATTTTTTATTTATTTTTTATTCCTGGAGACTGTCTGGACAAATCCCTGCAATTTTCTTGCCAAGACTTTTCAAAAGTGATTTTCCATTACCTACTTCCTAGGACTGAGAGAGATGACTGACCCAAGGTCACCCAGCTGGCTTTGTGCCTATGGCGGGACTAAAACAGTCTCCTGGTTTCTAACTTGATGCTTAATCATTAGCCTAAAACTGGCTCTCATTCTCCAGAAGTTCACATAATATCTCAAAAGTATGATAATTTGAGCCTGGTCATTTGTGCTTTAAATGGTAGGTCGGAGTTTATTTATTCAATGTTCGTTTGGATTTTTTGACCAATGTTCTTCTCCAACATCCAATTAAAAGATGTCAATATTCTTCCTATCTTGCTTCTTAAAGATCCAACTTTCACTCCCATAGAGGGAATGCTTGCACTATTCTGATGAAAGTGATAATCTGCCTCCAGTATCTTCCTACATCACTTTTGCTCAATATAGGTGCCTGCTTGATTTAACTGGACAGGTGGGATGACCTTCACACCTTGGGAACATCTATTCTTGACATGCTCTGCACTATGAGGCTGGACAGCATGACTTGGGCTCTCTATCTCTAGATATAGTTTAAAATATAAGTAGTTTTGAAGTTTTTTAGATTCAAAATTTTGGTTTGGGTGGGTTTTTTCCTAGTTATGAAGTCCCAAGGACATAGCCATGAGAAGAACCTTTCTTGAATTCTGGCCAAGTACGACTCTGATACTGGTGGGAAAGATGAAAGGTTCTCTCTCTCCCTCCCTGTATCTCTCTCTCTCTCTCTCTCAAAAAAAGTAGTCTTTCAGGTCGTGTAATCCTAAACTGTTTAATGCTTTCTGGCTACTCAATTACAATTGAATGAGTTCATAGAATACACTAGACCACAAACAAGTAGACCTTATTGTGGTTTACAGTGCTGCACGAACTCAATCTGTACCTGGTAACAGCACTTTGAATTGTATTTATTCAGACTGATAGCCTCTCTAACAAAAAAAAATCTTACATGACAAGTGTGAGTTTCTGAGACAAATGCACAGGTTATTTTCTAGGGGAAAAATCAATTTGCTACCAAGCAAATTCAGATTACTTAAATTCGACCTATAAAGCTTTATAGGGCTTAAAATATCAGTATCTATCAGAGCAATTGCTCTCTAGTGTACTTGCCTATCAACCAAGATCTAATGGTGATATATACTTAAGGGTGCCACAACTGCCAGTGATTTGTTGTGTGGCAATTTCAGAAAGTGTATTCAAGAGCTTTCGTACATAACTCCTTCCTGTTCACTTGTTGTTGGCACTGACCATTATAAGCTTTTTGGGATCACCTTTTTTATTTTAATTGAGCCCCCCTTTGAGTTTAACATACTATGAAAATATGGGGTATAAATACTCCAAATGAAATAAATTAATGATTCTCCTTTAAACTTATCTAATAGTTTCCCTTTGTGTATGATAAACATGTGTGTAATCCATTTCAAGCAAATCCCAAATTATGAACCAAAACAGCTCTTTGTAGAAGATTCATTTCTTCTAAGACAACTCTTGTCCAAAGTAGTACAATAGAAAACTTATTCCCTATACATTACCTTGAAAGAACAACCATAAAATTAAAAGGAAAACCAGGAAATTGAAGAAATTTGCAATCAAAAGTTCAAATTGTAACATGTATTGAGTGTTCAATGAGTGAGATAGCTAAGTAGCTGACTCATAAGTTATACCATTTTTAAATGTGTCGTTACTATGTATTGAAGGGGTGAAGCCTTTGAGGGAGAAACAGGCCAAACTGCAGGTAACAGAGAACTTCCCATGTTATCTAATTGTGTTTAATGGGTCTCTATTATGGAAACTCACCTTCTTGTATAGGAAACTGAGATGATTTGGAAGTAATATGTATTTCTTATGGGTTCCTAACTATCCAACTATTGAATGTAAAATCTTATCTTGCTCAATTTCTATCAAATCTAATTCTGATTTGAATCTAACTGGGTATGGTAACCAAACCTGAAGCCAATTTTTTGTTTGTTTGTTGCTAAACAAGAGGTAGCAGCATTTCAAAGCAATTACTTATCACAATTTCATTGGAAAGCTAAAAATATTCACACCTCTTTTCAAATGGTTTGCACTGAGCCAGAAATACCAGAATTTTGGAGATGAGATAATGGAGATTTTGTCATATCTGGAATTTGGCACTTATACAAAAAGAACTGAGATGGAGGCAAGCAAAACAGCTGTCACCCACATCAAATGCCCAGAGCGAAATATCTGGTGTTTTGGATTCATTTTTCCTCTAAAATCTCTCTCTCTCTCTCTCATTTGGGGGACATTCTGAACAGGAGAAGGGGCAATATCAAATATACTTTTCCTTTCCATACCACAAGCAACTAATCTTCTCTTTGCAGAATTGTGAGAATTGAACGTACAAATGCTATACAATGCCACACTCTTTGCCAAAGGAAAATGCCACTATGTTTTTAAAGGAAGAAACAAAACTTTTCTTTTTGGTAACTATTTTTTATAAAGCAAGACACTAGATCCACTTCATTCCATTGTACAATTATCACTCCTGGTAGATTGACATTTATATGGTAGCTGTGGCAAGATTATTGTATGTAGAACAAAGAATAATAAAATTCCCACAATGGAGCAATAAATTATGAAAATGTGAGAAGTTGCAGAAAAAATGAAAATGATCCGTTGGGGCAGAGAAAAAAACAACAAAAACTTTACTGAAAGACTGGAAACATTAGGATAATAAAGATAATAAAGAATAAGCCAAGAAGAAAAGAATTTAAACAATGATTTATTGATTTGAAAATTAAGATAGACTTGGATTAAATGAAGGGCTGGAAAGACTTGTATAGCCTCTAAGAGGCAGGAGGAAGATTAAGATTATAACTATTTGTTGAAAAGAAAATCAGAAGTTATTCATATTTCTTAATTTTAGGTTTTTACCTTTATTTTTTTGCTTCTTACACTTTCTTTTTTTTTTTTTTCTTTCAAATTGTCTTTTTTTATGAAAAAACTTTTAATAAATATAAATAAAGCCATCTGAATTATTATCAGGTGACTACATCAGAATCAGGGCTAGCACCTCTGTAATATTAAGGATAAATTGCTTTCCATCTTCCACAAAAAATTAATGCTAATAAATGACCTTGAACTAAGGGAGGAAGGCTGTGTTAATTCTGTCATTCTCCAGACATATTAAAACTCCTATCATTCAAAGACAGAAAGACAACAGTTATAATACAACACATCTGGTAGGTTTCAGATTATTTTGATAAGAGATATGACATTGACTTCCATAATGAACATTTCACAGATTCTAAATGGCTTTATTATATGTCACCCAATGGGACTGACCGCCCTATCCACATCAGATACATGCTGCAGGCCTTCTCAGTCAAGGAACATTGACCATCGGATTCTAAGAGAAGAGTCTTCTCTGCCATAACTCCTGCCCTTCGGAACATTATACCTCCTTGAGCTGATATCAGCTCCCAGCCTTCTGACTTTCTATAAAGGCTTGAAGACCTGGTTCTTAGAATCCCAATGGGGGAGCATTACATTGGAAGTGGTTGATGACTTAAGAGGCAATCTGCTCCCTCCCTCCCCATCTTTAACCATATTTTTTTCTTTATATTTTTATCATTTTATCATATGGTTTGAATGCTTTTAATGCTGTAAGTCACCCAAGGTCAGTTTGAAGTAAGATAGGCAACAAATAATTTATAAATAAATAAGTTTCATCCAGTGATGGGATTCTACTGGTTCGGTCCACACAGCACCCCCACGCTCAGTTTTTTTGCCTTCCTGGGCCTCAGGGAAGCTTTCTAGGAGAAAAAACAGCTCCCAGGAGGCTTCCCTGAGGCCCAGGAGTTCAAAAGGTGGAGCAGTGCTGTGTGGCCCTCCCATGCTCCGTTTTTTGCCTTCCTGGGCCTCGGAAGCTTCCTGGGAGGCAAAAATGTTATGGGGGAATGCTGCACCAAAAAAGCCACACCCACCCAGTCACATGGTCACGCCCACTTAGCCATTTCCACCTAACCATGCCCACAGAACCGGTAGTAGAAATAATTGCATCCCACCCCTGGTTTCATCTCTATCCTGAAATGTCTCTGTATGCATGTGTATGTGATTTTAGGGACTATTTTGGGCCAATAATAATTCTTTCATATGTTTCCTGTTTTAAGAATACCTACTGTATATTAGAAGTTTGTACATAAAGATATTCCCAGAATGAAAACATATGAAAAGATTATCATTAGCACTTTCCTAAATCTCTATTATCTAATCCTTTGCTAGCATAATTTATTTTAAATTATGTGCAAAACTGTGGAAAGAAAACAAACTTTTATCATGAAAATAATGGGATATCTTCTTTACCTATTTGATGAGAAAGGCCACTTAACTTTCTGGGCTCAGTTTTGGTCATAAGTCAAGAACTGTCTGTATTCCTTTGCAATACTGAAAATGTGACATTTATTTTATTTATTTAGTTTAGTTTGTCAAGCATGTGTGAATAAACAAGGATAGGTATGAACATAACTTATAAACATATAAGTATAAACAGCTATAAGTATATACATAATAAATCAGTATGAACAAATGGGAACAGTAGGACACGGATAGAAGGCACGCTGGTGCGCTTATGCGTGCCCCCTTACACACCTTTTAGGAATGGAGTGAGGTCCATGATAGACAGTTTAAGGTTAAAGTTTTGGGGGTTTGAGGATGTAACAACAGAGTCAGATAGTGAGTCCCATGCATTGACCAGTCTGTTGCTGAAGTCATATTTTCTGCAATTGAGTTTGAAGCGATTTACTTTGAGTTTGTATCTATTATTTGCCCATGTGTTATTGTGGTTGAAGCTGAAGTAGTCATTGACAGATAGGATGTTGTAAAGACAATTTTGTGCACTAAGCTTAGGTCAGGCCATAGGTGACGTAGTTCTAAGTTGGCTAGGTCCAAAATTTCAAGCCTGGTGTCATAAGGTATTCTATTGTGAGCTGAGGAGTGGAGTATTCTTCTCATGAAATACCTTTGGACTCATTCAATTGTATTAATTTCCAATCTTCAGTGTGGATCCAGGCAGATGAGCTGTATTCAAGAATTGGTCTGGTGAAGGTTTTGTATGCCCTGGTTTGCAGTTCAATGTTACCAGAGAAAAAGCTTCGCAAAATTAGGTTAACAACTCTTAATGACTTTTTGGCAATGCTGTTACAGTGAGCTCTGGGGCTTAGACCTTTTGAAATGAGTACTCTTAGTACTTCTACACATAGAAGCTCAAGACCAAGAAAAATGAAAAACAATTTCCCTTCTAATATCTAAGCTCCAAAATCTGTTCTAATTTTAGTATTGCAGATTAATTAAGTCTGGGTGAGTGAAATTTCAAATCTAGCATCTTTGATTCAGTAGAGTAATGCTTTTGAAAATTTTAGAGTAAAAAACAATCATCAATATTGGCTTGAATGCGAGATGGATATTTTTGTAAATTTTGGGAGCTGCTATGACTCCATTTTATCTTCATACTTAGATTTGGCTACTTGCTGGTCTACTAGTAGAGTTATTTTTAAAAGTTTGTTGCTCTGAGGTGTTCCTTGAGCTGTTATTTACATCTCTCTGATGTAACTGTGAAGTGCTTTTCAGTCAGAATGATGAGAGATATAGAGAATTTGGTACTTTTTCTCCTGAGGAATTGACAAAGAGATGGACAATTAATGGATGACAAATTGAGAAAAACTTCTGGGAGTCCTGGGAGAGATAAAGCCATTCTAAGTGTCAATTACTGTGAGAGCCAGACATTTCTTTGGTGTAGGTTAGCAAAACTCTCTTCAGTGGATTCCAGGTGCCAGCTTATTTTCTCTTACCTATCAGACCAGCCATCTCCAGTCCACTGGCCCCAGATATGTTAGGACTCATGTTTTAAAATTTTCAAAATGCTTAGAAGGCAACAGGCTGAGAAAACTCTAGTTAATTAAAATTGTTCTCTTAATCAGTATAATGAACTTGCTGAAAAACAAGTCTATCTTAGTCAATTGGGAACAGAAATGTAACAGGATTCTAATAGCACTTTTTCTGACTCATTTTATTTTTTATGAGCATAACTAGCTCATAAACATTTGTGCCTTTTAATAAAATATATAATTTAGAAAAGGTGATACTAGGTTCTTTCAAATTTCATAGATTAATTCATGTTCTACAATATTCAAAGCCTATTTATTTTACTTAGTTAATGCAATTTTTTAAAAAAACATATTTTCTTTAACAGAAGTCAATAAGTATAGGTAAAAGTTTAGTCTGACAAAATCTGTATGCTTTATATGGTTATGAGCCAGATCATCATCATAAATTAAAGATGAGAATATTGCAATGGGTGAAGAACTTTGTCTGATCCTCCACTTCCGTTATACAGATTTATATTTTCTGAACAAGTAGACATTATAAAATCATGTCTGGAATCATATATTCTTTGATTATATTAATGCAATTCTTGGCTGGGAGAAAAAGCCTACACACAAATTAATAAAATAGAAAAAAAAGTTCCTTATAAAAATAAAAGTGTTAAGGTATTTTGCTTTATTTGTTTTGATCTGATTCCAAAAAGATCATGTAATAACTTAATTCATCCATCCTATTTCAGTAAGGATGAAGCAGATGAACTCGGTTATAACAAACAACAGTAGAAAGAGTTGAGATAGATGCTCACTGTCAGGTCACATAGATCAGTGCGGTTGGACTTATGGGCCTGATTGTGCCACAGGCATGATTGCCACTTCTGGCTTAGGTAACTAAACTGTTCCCCTGTTGCTCTCTGAGCTGTACTGACACTAATTTGTTGCAGTTAAACATTGGGATAGAAACATCGCTACATTTTCTAAGGTAGAGAAATCATTTTTTTATTTCTAGATTTAGAACAGGGGTGTCAAACTCATATTGGCACAACGGTGTCATGTAACCTAAACCAGATTTAAGATAGAGGGTAGGTATGTAGAGAAGATGACTCTGGCCCATGTCCCTCCTTATGGTATTGGGACTCAGCCCAATCACAATCCTATATCTAAAAGTGAAGAGAAAAGCAAAAATTACTAGGGTTGGAGCACCAGAATGAATAAGGCAAAATCTTAAAGTAATCTCCCTGTATTGTATTCCTAACTTTTTTATTTCCTTTGCACATTGCAATAACCAGAATACAAGGCAGAAAAATTTCATTCTAGCCCTCCTCGCTAAATTAATGAGTTCATTTAAATAACTGAATGAAGTCTGAGACATTTCTCCCCCGTCCTCTTTTCTATTTGAGCTTTGACAAGAATGAATGACGCGGCTATTATTTAAAGAGTACAATTGCACCAGGCTTTGTTACCTTATTTTCATGACAAAGATTGCAGTTGACGTTTAATACCCGATATCTTTCAGATAGAAAGTGAAGGGCTCCACCACTTCTGACCTTTTCCACATTCTCTCTTTCTCTAATTGGTTCATCCATTTCACTCTTGCTGCATATTAGAATCCCTCTGATCAATCAAATTAGATATTACAATGTAATATCATGGGGCAGCACAATTTCCAAAGGGCTTCATCAACTGTTTAGAATCTCCAATCCTGGTCCACGCTAAATAGCTATTAGTCTGTTCATTAATTTCTTCTCCTGCCCCAAACATCCAGATCTGTTCATGTTTATCTCTTGTGCTAGATAAAGGCATGTTGGGAAAGCATAACACCACTGCAAAAGTGCAAGTACTTAAATCCACTTCAACATCCACTGGGATGTTGTGTTCTCCTCAAAACTGGAAGATTAAAAACTGGGGGATATTCTTGTCCACTACCTATATCTCAAACATACATTTCTACTGATAGAAAGTTATTAGGGAATGTTTTTAAAAAGAAATGGTTCTGTCCTCTTTCCCCACTCTGTGGCTCTACTATCAATACTATAGATCAATGGCCTTTAATAAACCTACAACTAATATCTGCTTCTTTTTTATGTACTACTGTGACCCAAATAATTATTTGCCATTTTATGGCAATACTGTCGCTATGGTTTCCACTGAGTATAGAGCAGATCCAGGGCTTTATAAACAATGTGCATACCTTTTTAGAGCAGAAAGAATGTGCTAAAAGGTCATCTGATATTTGATGGAAAAATAGGAACCAAAAGTTCTTATTTCATCGCATTGTCTGAAGTGTTCTGGGAAGGAAATTGTTCTGTATAAAAGAGACTAGATGAAACGAATGCTAAAACCACCAGAAGGAAAGCTGCCTTCCCAGAGCAATGGTTATTACGCCTGACACGTTCTATTCCAAAGAACTGAGAAGGAAGCATATGTTTTCATAAGAAAAACCACGAAGAGGGCAGTGATATATGCAATTGATTTATCATTTAATGCATGAAAAAATTGAAATTATATATATATATATATATATATATATATAATATATAAAATGATGTTCAGATCTTTTCAGTATTTTAGGAGTAATGCTGCTAGAAAAATGGATGGAGTATTAAATCGTTCTTTCTTATGTGGTCACACAAATATCAATACAACCAGGTAATGATCTCAGTTTCTATTTATTCACAGGTTCTGCAAATCTTTTCTGTTTTTGGATCCAATCGGGTCAGTCACCGGGACCAGAGGTTTTGCATTCTGAGCTTTCATGCTGGAACCCATTTTCAGGGAAATTCTCTCAAGCAGAGCGTGAGCTGTTCTGTGTGTGCTATTTATTTTGCCTGTTGTATGTGGCTTTTTAGATGTTGATTGAGATGGGGTATGTGCTGATGGCTGGCTTTAAAGTTGTTTCCTATGGTTTACTTATGCTGCCTAGTCCTTTTCTGTTTTTATTTAAAGAACTTATTTTTCTTAAGAAAAGTAAATCAGGAATCACTTCTTCTCAAGTAAACTGTTTGATGATACACCAGTTTGGTGTAGTGATTAAGGCACTAGGCTAGAAACTGGAAGACTATAAGGGCTAGAGCCACCTTCAACACAAAGTTAGTTTGATGACCTTCACCCAATCATTCTTCCTCAGCCCTGGGAAGCAGGCAATGGTAAATCACTTATTTACAAAAACCTTGCCAAGAAACTGCAAGGACAAATCCAGGCAGTCCCTCGGAGTTAAAATCTGACTCAAAGGCATGCACACATACAGTATATAGAGAGAGGGGAGGGGAAAGAGAGGGGGAGAGAGGGTGGAAGGAGAGAGAGAGAGGGAGGGAGGAAAGGAGGGAGGGAGGGAGAGAGGGACAGAGACTGTCTCTTCCAACATTTTCTCAGATTCAGCCATTTTCTATCTTTCTCATGACAACTCTATAACTTTCCCAAGATTATGCTTGGGAATGGTAACATATAATGATTAAATTTTATTCCAAAGCAATTCTGTTCCAAGACTTAAATAGACTATGAATAGAATAGAATTCTCAGAATAGTTACGCAATCACCACTCTCCACCAGCACTAGCAGAAGGAAGTGAAGCTATACAAATCCTTAAAGATTTATTCCTGCACTTAAAATTTATTTTCCTCTCTCTGCATGGGGCACTAATGCTACAGTAAAAATGAACCATATGAATATAATTGGATCCTTGTTGATTTTCCAATGCAAGATAAATTTGTTTTCCAGTACCGAGGAAGAATAAGCATAGAAGTATCAAAAACTAAAAAAATGAATCACATAGAGCAGGGGTGTCAAACTCATGTTGTCACAGTGACATCATGTGATGTACCGGGACTTTTTTCCTCTTCACTAAACCAGGCATGGATGTGGCCAGCATATGACATATCTGGCCCACAGGCCAGGAGTTTGACAGCCCTACTATAGAGAGTATTAAGATGTATTGCTGGCTATATATAAAAAAGTTTGCCTATTTGTTCTTAAGCGTGCCTCTGCATTAATTTCTACTCAATTATTATTGATACATAAATAAATCTAAACCTGGCTGCTACCTACTACAGGTGAAACTTGAAAAATTAGAATATCATGCAAAAGTTCATTTATTTCAGTACTGCAACTTAAAATGTGAAACTAATATATGAGATAGACTCATTAAATGCTAAGCAAGATAGTTCAAGCCATGATTTGTCATAATTGAGATGAGTATGGCTTACAGCTCATGAAAACCCCAAATCCACAATTTCAGAAAATTAGAATATTTTGAAAAGGTTCAATATTCTAGGCTCAAAGTGTCCCACTCTAATCAGCTAAGTAATCCATAATACCTGCAAAGGGTTCATGAGCCTTTAAATGGTCTCACAGTCTGGTTCAGTCGGAATCACAATCATGGGAAAGACTGCTGACCTGACAGTTGTGCAGAAAACCATCATTGACACCCTCCATAAGGAGGGAAAGCCTCAAAAGGTAATTGCAAAGAAATAGGATGTTCCCAAAGTGCTGTATCAAAATACATTAATAGAAAGTTATGTGGAAGGGAAAAGTGTGGAAGAAAAAGGTGCACAAGCAGCAGGGATGACCGCAGCCCGGAGAGGATTGTCAGGAAAAGGCAATGCAAAAGTGTTGGGGACTTTCACAAGGAGTGGACTGAGGCTGGAGTCAGTGCATCAAGAGCCACCACACACAGACGGATCCTGGACATGGGCTTCAAATGTTGTATTCCTCTTGTCAAGCTGCGTCTGAACAACAAACGTCAGAAGCGTCTTACCTGGGCTAAAGAAAAACAGAACTGGTCTGTTGCTCAGTGGTCCAAAGTCCTCTTTTCTGATGAGAGCAACTTTTGCGTCTCATTTGGAAACCAAGAACCCAGAGTCTGGAGGAAGAATTGAGAGGCATACACTGCAAGATGCTTGAAGTCCAGTGTGAAGTTTCCACAGTCTGTGTTGATTTGGGAAGCCATGTCATCTGCTGGTGTTGGTCCACTGTGCTTCATTAAGTCCAGGGTCAACACAGCCATCTACCAGGAGTTTTGGAGTACTTCAAAGCTTTATGGGGATGCTGACTTCATTTTCCAGAAGGACATGGCACCTGCCTACACTGCCAAAAGCACCAAAACCTGGTTCAATGACCGTGGGATTACTGTGCTTGATTGGCCCTCAAACTTGCCTGACCTGAACTCCATAGAGAATCTATGGGGCATTACCAAGCGAAAGATGAGAGACATGAGACTGAACAATGCAGAAGAGCTGAAGGCCGCTATTGAAGCATCCTGATCTTCCATAACACCTCATAGTGCTACAGGCTGATAGTTCTATGCCATGCCGCATTGAGGCAGTATTTGCTGCAAATGGGCCCAAACCAAGTACTCAGTACATATGCATGCTTATGCTTTTCAGAGGTCCGATATTGTTCTATGTATAATCCTTGTTTTATTGATTGCATGTAATATTCTAATTTTCTGAGATTGTGGATTTGGGGTTTTCATGAGCTGTAAGCCATAATCATCTCAATTATGACAAATCACGGCTTGAACTATCTTGCTTTGTATGTAATGAGTCTATCTCATATATTAGTTTCACCTTTTAAGTTGCATTACTGAAATAAATGAACTTTTGCACAATATTCTAATTTTTTGAGTTTCACCTGTATTGAGACTAATATTATTCTCATGAGTAATCAAGATAGCAGGTTGATCATCAAAATATGTTCCAGCGCTGAGGTTGTGTAATTTCTCTTGACATGGATATGGTCTGATATGAAAGGTACATTGTAGTTATGTCACTTGACTTGCTATTGACCCATCTGAAGCTACTTGACTTGCTTATTTTTTAGTGTCATGATCTTCTCTTGGTTTGTGGCATGTTATGGTTTGGATGGTACAGCTTACAGTGTGTGGCCATGCTTTTGGCTAGACCACCCAGACAGTAGAGTACATTAAACTATGTAATCTTCATTAGTGTCAATTAATTGTAAAAGAATGACAGAATTTGCTGCCCATCACACAGTGATTTGTGCTGGAACCTGACACTGATGTATAATCATAACCATTCATAAATTCTTTTTATAGGTTCCTTTCAAAAGTTCATGCATGTACTTGAACAGAATAATTGAAAAATATGAAAGACAGATGGGGGTATTTCCTCACCCACATTATTCTTTATTTGTGATTGGTCCAAGCATGTTCCACTACTGAGTGGATAACATGTACCTACTAGTCTTGGAATCCTTTGCTTCTCAAAAATAAGGAACTTTAACTTTCTGGTCTTCATGTTAATTGTCAGCATATCTCTCTTATTATCACACTATAGGAGAACTATAAACACACTTAAAGTTTATATTTAATGTAAGAAACTACAGCAAGTTTTTGTATTCCTTCATTCCAGGAGAAGAGGAAGTTTGCCTATCTTTAACTAATTCATATCTAGCACCAATATTATTTATTCAAAGCTACCATAATTTCTTTGTGGCATGTTGCACTTTTATACAATGAGTCTGTATAAAATGTTCTTGCTCCTGAGACACTATTAATCAGATATCACCATATTTTCTTACTTATTTTTTAACCAACTATTGCTTTTCTACAGTTAAAGGAAATACATACTGAATATTATACTTTTGCTCAGGGAAACTTAGAGTATATTCTTACATTATTGCTGAGAATCATACGTTATCCCAAAGCAAGCCTTCATCAACCTGGATTACATTTCTTATCATTAACAGGATTAAGTCTCAGTAGCTGTGCTAATATAGAAATAATATGACCAGCAAAGTAGAAGACAGGACATTAGATTTCATTGCTTCATTTAGAAAGAAGAAAGGATGTGTTGGTTTATTACACCACTTCCCCTGTATTTGTCAGTCACCTCAGACAACAGAATGACCATATGAGGGCACAAATTTAAAAATGATCATTGAGCAATTATAAGATCAGTCTTGTTTCCAAGACCCATAAATTCATTGTCCTTTGCAATAGTTCATTACTTTGTTAATAAATAACATCAGTTAAGGCTTGCTACTCTCTAAGATATAATGCAAGAGGTAAAGGGGGAGAAGGAAAATATGTGTGCACACAGACTCAAACACACAAAGACTAACAAAATACTTTGGAAGGAATACAAGATCTAAGCACTTACAAGAACTGGCTTACTGATTCTGAGCCAGGAAAAACATGCACAAGTAAAAAAATTAAAGTAGCAGAAATATGTACATATTATTTCATCTGAATGTCTAACATGTTCAGACAGCAAAATGCTCTGTCTTCTTAGAAAGTTATTGTGGGGAAAGGAAAAAGTTGTCTGAGCCATTTCCACAATCTAATCAATACTATTTGAAATGTGATACCATGTGTCTTTATACAGAAAAATGTTCAAAGCCTCATCAGAACATTCTGTTGTACATGGATTAAGAGAAAACATAATTAAACAAGTTGCTTTTATTTTAAAACAAATGATGGTGATCACTTTTTGTCTAAAACAAATATGTCCTACTGAAATGATTAAAAATGAATGATTGAATTTAGAGTTAATTCACTTTCAAAGCTAATTTGTAAGTCAAAACAAATCTGTGCCATAGATTGATACTGGAATTATGTTCAGCCTGATAAAGTCTGCACCAAACCTCCATCCAATGAAAAAAAAATTAAGTTTTTAAATAGGTCTGAGGAATAACTAGAATATAAGCCTTGCTGCCAGGAGTCAATCAAGAGTATCTCACTGAGTATAAATCTATAAAGAAGCTTTATAGAACAAGTATACAATGCGGGGGAAGCTTCCTATTATTCCTAACTTCTGGTTCTAATTTCTATCATTTCTACTCTCTCGCTAGTCCAATCAACATGGTTAGTAGTGAGAGATAGCGAGAACTGCACTCTGAAAAAGCTGGAGGGTTACACATTATCTTTATTAGTTACATATTTGGGCTGATCTTTAGTAGAAGTTCAGCACTATATAAATTCATATTATTTATCACTGGTGATGAGATAGTAATTATTTGGACATCGTAATGGCAATGGTATCTGTATAGTAGATAGGAGCAAAAGAAATAATGTGAACTGCAGTTGTAAGTAGTTTTTTTTTAAAGGGAGAATCTAAAAAATAATATTCTTTCTATCCGTCATCAGTAGGTTCTGATTAGGAAAGAATTTACAGTCAACCTAAAACAGGGGCACAATACTTGTAACTTTTTTTCAGACATCGGAAAGATAGAGCTGAAAGGATCTATTTCAATCTACTCAAAACATTGTTTTACTTTTTTATCAAAATATCACTCTTCTATCAAAAGTTTACAATGTAGGTTTAACTGGCTCCTTTTCTAACTTTTGCTTAATTTTCAGATTGTTGTATCCCCCCACCCCCCATTATGATGGCTGTATGAAAATTGGTGTTGGGAAAATGTTTAAATCTCTTAGGCAGGCTTTGCAATCACAATGGTTCTGTGTGAAGGAAAAATAATTCTGTTGAGAACATTCATGAACTCTCTGGGGTACCTTTAAGGTGTTAGGGAATTTTACAATGTGCTCCTCGGGGCCTTTGAGGTCTCAATGAGCTGAGGTATGAAACTATCTGACACATGCACCGAAAATTACCAGACCTGTGGCGAGATGGAATAATTTCCTCATTATTTCCAGTCCCATTAAGAAAGCATTTATTTATTTTACTTTATTTGCTTCATTTGTATGCTGGCCAATCCCAAAAGCTCTAAGTGATTATCAATTTCATTATAAAATAAAATTGTATTCTCAAAGAAAGAGGAAAAAATAACTCCAAGTACTGTATGTATTAAAATATCAAACTCAAAATGAAAAACCATAAAATGTACTCACAAACTCCACCTTCAGTCATAATAAGCTGCATTCATATGCTAGACAGAACAGATAGGTTTGATAGCTTTCATAAGACATAGAAGGAATGCCGGTCCACAGGAAGGAGGAAGCAATCAAAAATTCTAGGAGGCAGCATCATAAGGAGGGAGCTGGTCCTATTCAATCTGGTCAGACAGATGACCAAGCCGATGAATAGAGAAGAAAGTAGTCACTTGGATAAGCACGTCCAAAACTATGTAGGGCAGCCTTATTGTTATTGGTATCTTTTATTGCACAATCAGGCAGATGTTCAGATGGATTTGGCATTTTTGTATTATTATTATTATTATTAATTTATATTCTGCATGAGTCCCAATGACTATAACAACCAGGATCTTGAATGACATCCATAGATCCTGAAGCAGCAGGACACCTATCTGTATTGAGATATAGCCAGGGGTGGGATTCTACAGGTTCGCACCTATTTGCTACTGATTGTTAACATTCTAAGCAGTTCGGAGAACCGGTTGTTAGAATAAATTACTGGCCTAATCCTGTAAGGAAGGCAGGAAGGAAACATTCTGGTGTTGCTTACAGAAACTGCCTCTCCATTAACCCTTATTACATTCTTGGCAGGACTAGACTTCCTGTCTCAGGAACTTCTCTGGAGTTTTTTTTCCCCTCCTTTGCTGGTACTTTGCTTGTGTGCAGTGACCATTCAACATTACCAATGGCACTGAAAAAAGTGACTTATGATCAATTTTCACACTTACATTTGTTGCAGCATATCCACAGTCATGAGAGGCCAGGTGGGGAGATGCGTGCCTCAATGTGAGTGATGTTGAGTTGGCCATGCCCAGCCAGTCACATGATCACAAAACCATGCCCAGCAACTAAGCCACGCCCACAGAACCAGTTGTTAAAAAATTTGAATCCCCCCAGATAGAGCTATCACTATTCAAGCCTCTGTAGTCTGTATTAGTTGCAGTATAGCTTCTGAATGAATGTTCTTCAAGGGCAGCCCAACAAAAGGTGCATTTCAATAATCAAAACAGAAGGTAATTAAAGATGAATGCCTGCAAGGAGGACTTCCTGATCTAAGAATGTCCAGCATTGGTGTGCAAGATGTAATTGATGCACAAGTTCTCCTAATCACAGCTGCCTGTTCTTTAAGAAGCTCTGAGTCTACAGGCATGCCTAGACTACAATCATTTCTGAAAACAGGAACGCAATTCCATTCAGGGTCAAAGATTATCTGGAATTATAAATCCACCAATTCAGAGGAACTTCATCTAGGGGGAATTCATTTGCATATGTGCCTCCCCATCCAGTAAACAGCCTCCAGGCATTTCTAGTACATTGCCTATTTGTTTCAGGGATAAGATTTATAACTTATCAGTATATTAATGCTTAACCCTTATCTCCCCAGCATAGATATTTCTTGGAAAATTTCTCTCACTGCTTTGACTTGAACAACTCTTTAGGAAAAACTACTGCAGAGCAGTTTCCCTTTCCCCACCATCTTTTGGAGATGGTCCTGAAGCACAGGTAGGATGCTACTGTTCAGACCAGTTCGGGAGAACCAATAGTTCTGGTGAGCATTTGGCTGCACCCACCCGCCCCTGCTCTTTCCTGTGCTTTGTTTTTAGCACAGCTGATTCACGTGGTAGAGTGGTTTGCATGCCTCGGCTGTTTTAGTCCCAGGGGCTGCAGTAGAAGGTAAGTAACTGAGTTGAAAATGGGCTTTTTTTTAAATGTAGAGCACACACACAAAGCAGACAAAGCCAATAAAGCACCGCAAAGTGCATGCTCACCAAACCAGTTGTTACACCGGTTGAATCGCACCATTGTCCAGAAGGATATATGATCAAAAGACACTGAGAGATCAAATAGGGCCAAGAAGGTCCTCTCCAAAGATTATCCACAAATACAATTTAAGTGCAATACCCAAGTTTGAAATCTGACAGTCAAAGGTCCAAATAATTTAATTCCTCTGAGGCTTCTGGAGTTGCAGAACCATCCCCTCTACAATATTTTCTTACTTAGAGATAGGCCTAAAATTATTCAAACCAGACTGAGTCAGGGCTGCTTCTGGTGCCATGAATGCACCAGAAACTCTTTCTGAGAAAACAAATATCCATTTTACAATTCCAAATATACTTTTTCCAAAAGGCAACTGAACTATCTTGGTTTTTTTCTTTGACGACATTTTACTTCTTATCCATGAAGTTTCTTGGATGAGAACCAGGGGTGGGTTTCTACTGGTTCTGTCCACCTCTGTAGAACCAGTAGCTCTGAAGAGCAGCAGACATAGAACTGGTTCTATATCTGCTGATGTTTTTGTCCACCTGCCCACCCGGGCTCTTACCTGATCTTTATTTCCTGATTTTTCAACTTCAGCTGCCGAACGAGGCACAGCTGCAGTTTAAAAAGCAGGAAAAGAGGGCTGTTTCAAAGGCTGCTTCTCTGCACGCAACTTGCTGATGATGATTTACAGACAATGATTTACAGGCGCCCACTTGCAGCATGCAGGAAATCACGTCATAAATCACCGAACCTCATAAATCCCGAACCAGTAGTTAACCCTGTCGTATGAGAAGTGAAATATTTTCAAAGAAAAAAAAACAAGAAAGTCCAGTTGCCTTTTTGGAAAAAGCACCTTTGGGACATCCATGACCCGAATGATGAGAATCTCCATAGACATCCTTTTTACAAAGAAGCATTGATTACTGCTCAAATCCAGCTTCCTACTACCACACAGGAGGCTTAACCCAGGCATTTGTGGCAGAGATCCAAGCAGGAAGTAGCAGAGGTTACACTACAAAGAGTCCTGTCTACTTCCATAGGACTCACAGATCACTTGGCAAGGCACACTCATCTTTATTGGCACTGGCCAGCTGAGCAAACATATTGCCAAAGAGAATTCTTCACAGCTGCCCTTCAGAAGTTCTTAGAATTCATCTTTTCCTAAAAAGAACCACTTGCCTTAAAGAACCACAGAGCAGCACCCAGAGAATGAAATCAGAGTAGCAAATTGCATCCTTTTTGTCACTTGACTCACCACTAAATAGACTTGAACTAGTTGCCCTGTGAGATTTAAGTCTTCTTCCATGACACTCCTTGACTGCTGTGTCTCCTTGAGCTTCTCAGTAAACCAAATGGCTGCAGCTGATCTATGAGAGGATACAGTGTGCTCAAATGCAGTCTGGTCAATTGCCCTGGTAACCTCATCATTCCGATGGTGACTAGAATCTCCATCAGATTAATATTAATCTGCCCCCAAGCCAAGAACCAAATAACCATGTCACATGCTTTGGGCCCTCAATTAATTGGGTCAAGGCTATAGTTTTCATGGCAGCCATTAACTCCAGGCTGCTCCAAATCCACTGCAACAGAAAAAAAAACCCTATCAACTATCCTTAAACATCAATGGTAAACTCCTCACTTGAGGTTCCAACATTGTCCACTCTTCACTGGGAAGTGGGGAGAGTTCACTTTTTCAAATACTCCAAACCCTCCAACCAATTCTATAGACTTTTCAAAGCATCCTAACATAAAACCACCACTTGTTTGTTCAGTTACAGCACAACTGAAAATAAAAAGAATCAAGGCTAATTCACTGACTTTAAATTGACCACTGCCCATAACATCTCAGACACCAGTCAATACAAATATGTTATAATAAAAATAAATAAATAGGTGAACTTTGGTAATTCAACAGCAAGTGTTTGGTCTTGTTATTCCTAATCTGTTCTCAGTTGGAGTAGTACAGTCCAGATGAAACCATTATTTTTTTAAAAAAAAAAGCTACTGTAAATATGACCTTCTGCTTGACTCATTTGTGAATCATGAAGCATCTGTTTTTACTACCAAAGACATGTAATATATGACCAAGGATTTTTTTCTTTTAATTTTGGCATAGCTGCAAAGTAAAATTTAGTAGTACAATCCATACCATTATACTCTATTTAATTCATTTGCTGGGTGCAGCCCTGAAGACTCTTTTTAAAGAAGTTTCATTCATCCTAAAAAGTTAGAAAGTCAAATCTTCATTCAACCATGAGTGATCCTTGATCAGGCATTCTCCTGAAGCCAAACCAATCTTGCAGAATCAACAAGAAGATAAAAGGAGAAGTTATATATGCTGTCTTGAACTTCTTGGATTTGGCAGTGTAGCTAAGTCATTATATTTTAGTCATTAATGACACAATTGAAGGGAAATAAACCTTGATTAAATATTAGGTAGGTTATCTTATATAGGTTATCATTCAAGAGCTCTTTGAATAATTGAATAATTTCTGACCTCTGTGAAATCCTTCCTTCCTTCCTTCCTTCCTTCCTTCCTTCCTTCCTTCCTTCCTTCCTTCCTTCCTTCCTTCCTTGTATTTAGTATTTATTTTACAGTATTTATAATCTGCTTTGATTCCAAAAATTTTTAGAAGTTAAGAGCAAAAAATGTAAAATTTGGTTTAATGAAATTAAAAGCAAAAGTAGGAATAATATAGTTAAAACCAACAATATCTGAGGGCCATCCATAATTAGTCAGATGAGCAGACTGGCCTTTCTTCAGGGTTTAAAAAGAGAAGATGCCAGTTATATAGATGCCAGCTTTGCTGTAAGAGAGATACAACGCTCCTCATGAGTTTATCCTCTTAGGAAATTAGATCTCTAGCCTAGGTTCATTTTTGTATCCAGAACCAGAAATGTCAATGGTAAGCATCTATTCTGTCATATGTCAAGTGACCTGTTCTCTATTCACAATGTACATTGTTTGCAACTGACAATATCAACACTGCTTTTTAGGCCATGAGACCAGAGTCAACTCCTTTGATATCTCACCTAATTTAATTTTTATTACCTTGGTTAAATAAAAATAAATTGGAAGATGATATCCCAGAAACAAAAGAACCAGTATTCTGCTTCATCATTATTTATAAAAATATCTCTGAGCACCCTGTAGACACCAATTCTTAGAGTGTTTCTCTAAAAAGGAGGATAAGTATAAATGCTTTCAGGTTTGTACACAAAATTACCTGCTGCATATGGCCATATAAAGCAGGTAATTTTGTGTACAAACCTGAAAGCATTTATACTTATCCTCCTTTTTAGAGAATAATCAGACCATGATATCTTTCAGAATGTAAGTAAGTGGTCTGTTGTTAAATACGACCCCATCTGAAAATTCATAATTTACTTTCTCAAGCTGCATTATTCATTCTGCATTCTTATGGATGCATTTTTAATGGGATTACTTCTCACACATGTAATTAGCCTAGTGGCTCCCTAGGAAATGGAATTTATCTCCATTGTGTTTTGCATGTGAGTTTCCAGGATGCAGGTGATGGCCACTGTGTGACACAAAGCATTAGACTCATGGGGCTCTAATCTGATCCAGCCTGTGTTTTTATGTTTTTTATGCTGCTCAGCTGGTATTAATACCAAAGCAAGAACTGAGTTTCTGAAAGTTTTATTTAAACACAGTCCAGATTTCAAAAGCCATAAACTAGCCTTTATGGGTTACTAAAACATTTATGCTTGAATAATGCCCTGTATGATGATTCACCTCAATATTCTAGTTGTACATGAAATGTATTGATATTGTCAGACTTTACATCCTGTTCTGATCTTGTTCTAGTCTAGGCTGTGCAGAATCTAAATGTCTTATTCAGAACCTGGTACACTCTACAGAAAATTCACAGACATTAATCGGAGAATAATTATTTTATTCTACTCTGTGTAGAGCAGAAGATTTGGCTACAGTAGTTCACAGAAATCAATCTACATAACCTGCTCCTGGTTAAACTCCTCAGGCTTTTTGTCTTTTCTGATTCATTGTTTATATTTCATGGCAAGAACCATAGTGTTCCTTAGCCACATATCTGTGACTGTCCTGAAAAATAGTCCATTGAATGTCATCTATTTATCATAGAGAAAAAGCTAAGTATGGCAGACTTTTTTTTTTTAATTTGCATTTATATGCCGCCCTTCTCCGGAGACTCGGGGCGGCTTACAGTCTATGGAGCACCATGCTAAGTGCTCGGCAATAGCCTTCATTCCACTGTATATGCCTGCTTATTACTAGGGATTTTTTTTTTTTGGGCCCCCCAAGCGGCATTTTTACAAAGTCAGCTTATTGCCCCCAACAATCTTGGGTCCTCAATTTACCTACCCCGAGAGGATGGAAGGCTGAGTCAACCTTGAGCCTGGTGGGATTCGAACCTGCACTAATTGCAGGCAGCTTGCACTAAGTGCTAGATGATTAACCACCAAGGCCCTTTTAAAAGTTGATATTGAAAAAGAAGTCAAACTATGGTGGGAAGAAGCAGCAGCAAAAATATCAAATGTATTATAGGAAACATTAAAATGCAAGTTCAGCAATAAATATACACCTTTATATTCTGTGTATATCATACCATTATCCTGTTGGTGAAGACCTGTCTATACTTTTTTCTCGGCACATACTGTATAAACAAAATACTGCCTGAAGACAGAAGAGGTGCTATGGGGCCATCTCTCAAATGGCATAATTTTGAGTGCTTCTGAAGCGTACTTGACAGACATCATTGCAGAGCATAAATATAACTTGAAAGCAGTCTAAATGTAAATCCAGGTATGCCTGTATCAATGACAGAGTCCACTAAAGATGACTTCAGTGAACGTAAAACAATCTCCTCCATTTATTATGTTAACATTGGGACAACCATGATATATCTCACATATGGTTCAGGCCTACCTATCCAATTGTAAAAATAATGTGAATTTGTATCAAATGTCATTTTATTTATTCTTAATGGAATCTCATACTAACCTAATACTAAAAATGTTGAAATCTCAAGTTGGTGATCTTATGAAATGCTAAGCATTTCCTTTAAGCAGAATGTTGTGATCCTATTGAAAGATGTCTGTATCCCTCTCATTTGCTGTTACCATGTGATTAAACTTGATTAAACTGTTTTCAGGAGGGAAATACCTATATAATAATTGAGCAAATATACCAAAGGGGAATGGTAGTCTTGGGTAGTTCAGTGTTGCATGCACTATGGAACTAACAAGGTAAAAAATTGTGGAAAAGCTATAGTATATTTTATGTTTCAGTATGTACTTCATAAATGGAGACAGACAAGCAGAGGCAAAATCCTGAAGGCAAAGCAAAATTTATGTTATGTGGTTTGATAGGATGAAAGGCCAATTCTCTCTTCCCACCCACATTTTTAATACGTTGCTTATTGAATGTTTCCCACATACTCCTGCATATATATACAAATGCTTGGGAGTTCTTTAAAGTCCTTTAAGTGTCTCTTTCATCAAATGCAACTCACTTACTTCTTTCCTTAGAGAATTCCCTGCTGTTCTTAATGGATTAATTATGGAGTACATCTGATAGTTGGTCCAAAAGAAACATATTGTTTTCTAATAGTTCCAATCTTCTCACAAATCCTGTGGCTTTTCCATTGAGCCTTTTTCCTCACAAAACATGCACTGTATTAATAACTCAAACCAAATTTTGGGATTCAACCCATTCTCAAGTTAGTTTTTTCACTAAGAAAAGTATCCATGGAGAGTGGAGATTCAACAAATCTGTTAGCAGAAACTTAAGTGTGTATCAGAGACTGACACTGGATATTTTATTCACTATTTTAACTTTCATTGAATAGTAGGAATTGTAGATTTTGAATTTCTGTAAGTTTCAATGAAGCATCAGTCCATAATATGTTTATTCTTCACCGTGTGTGCATTTGAATAAGACATTTTAAAAATTGATATTTAAAGAAATCAGAGCAAGCAATAACACATCATGAGTTTATATGAATGTAGTTGCCAATGCAAGTACAGTTCTTTTATGGAAAAATATTTGTGAAGAGATGATGAAAGGGAATTTATCAGGTAAAGCCATCAAATAGACTGAAGCAAATTGCTGCTCTAAAAATGCTATATATTTAAGCCTACAAATATGCACATTTTTATTGGGAATATATAATATAAGAAACATTTCTTGAAATAATTCTATCACCACTTCTCCAGAAGTATTGAGCTAAAATGTTCTACACTTCATAACCAAGTTGGCTGTGATTCATTTAAACAGAATTTCCATTTACAAAATGTTACAAAAATTACAAAATGTTATAGGCAGGGCAACAGAAATGATACTTTCTCACTCTAATGCTTTCAACTCACTGGGATTCAGGAATTCACAAAAGTAAAAAAAATCGAGGCTTAAAATTGCCATGAAAACTATCCCTATCAAAGTCATAGCTTCTGTTTCAGTGGTGGGATTCAAAAATTTTTACTACCAGTTCTGTGGGCGTGGCTTATTTCGTGGGCACGGCTTACGGTCACATGACTGGATGGGCATGGCTTGGTGGCCATGTGACTGGGGTGGTCATATGACTGTGTGGGCATGGCCTGGTGGTCATGTGACTGGGTAGGTGTGGCCAACTCAATGTTACTCACATCAAGGGGTGCCTCGCCTGGCCCCTCCCCTCCCAGCCATTCCTTGTCACACCCAGCCTCAAGATATCTATAGTTCTGTAAAATCTTTTGTTCATCTTTTGTTGACTTTATTATCTATGTACTATAGATGTACTTTCATGGACCACTGAAAAGAGAAAATGGCTCACATGCTTTGCCCAAGAGGGTGATAGGCAACAGGCTTTTAGGGAGCTGCCAGAAAGAAGGGGGGCAATATATTTTCCAAAGCACCAGAAAGCAAACAATGTATTTTCCAAAGCACCAGAAGGATGGAAAGTAATCAAAGAGAGAAGCAACCTAAAAGTAAGGAGAAACTTCCTGACAGTGAGAACAATTAACCAGTGGAATTGCTTGCCACCAGATGTTTTGGGTGCTCCAACACTGGAAGTTTTTAACAAAAGACTGGACAGCCATTTCTCTGAAATGGTGTAGAGTTCCCCCCCAAGGTCCCTTCTAAGTGTTATTCTGTTATTCTGACATCTTTCCCAGGACCTCTATTCAGATTTTGGCATCCTCAGAGTTTTCCTGCCTGAGCAGGGGGTTGGACTAAAAGGCCTCCATAGTCCCTTCAACTCTGTTAAACACACCTGTATTGATGCTCTGGACTATTGACATGTAAACCCTGAAAAATAACTGGGCAAAAGAAAGGCAGTAAAATCACTCTAGGTGTAGGGGCAGTGCAAAATATTAATATATGATAAATAATGGAACAATTAAAAATAATAGCACTGAGTTTTCTCTCTCCCCTCTTCCTTCTTTTTTCTTTCTCTCTCTCTTTCTTTCTCTCTTTCTCTCCCTTCCTCTTTCTTTCTTCCTCTTTCTTTCTCTCCCTTCCTCTTTCTTTCTTGCTCTTTCTTCCTTTCTTGCTCTTTCCGTCTTGCCCTTCCTCCCTCCCTTCCTTCCTTTCCTTCCTTGACTCACATGCACACATACACACACCTTGTCTGGGAAGAATTTATTGGGCAAACTCAAAAGCAGCGAGCGGCGGGACAATGAAGAAAGCAGCAGCCCCGGAACATCCATCCGCCCTCCCTTTCGAAGCACATGGGTGGCGGGGGCGGCTGGTGGGGGTGCCCCAAAAGGCAGGGAGAGGTTTCTCTGCTGCGCTGGGGCTGAGGCTGAGGAGGCGGCAGAGGCAGTGGCGGGGATGGTAGGGAGAAAGGTAGGGAGAAAGTGAACAGAAAGCCTTTCTGTTTGCTTTCTTTGCTGCACTGGAGCTGGGGCTGAGGGGGTAGTGGTGGCGGGTGAGAGTGCCCTAAAAGGGAGACCAGGAACGTTTGGGGCTACTTCCCATAGCCGCACTTCCCCCCGCCCCCTGGACTGGCCTGAAAAAGATGCCCCACTTTGGCCTCCTCCCACCCAGAAAGTCCTGGGCAGTGGGGGGAGGCCTGGAAAGGCCCTGGGCAGTAGGGGGAGGCCCAGAAAGGCCCCAGGGGGTGGGCGAGGGCCTACCGCAATGCAGGCTTACCTGCGAGCAGGGCAAGCAGATCAGGGCTGCTCAGTTGGGGTGTGGCCACCATGTGGGGAAGTCAGGTTAGGCAAGCCATGAAGGACCCAGCGTGCCACATAAGAAAGGAGGAGTGACTGGGTGGGGCAACTGGCGGGTGGGTGAGCTGCGCGAGTGAGCAAGCATCAAGTGGGTGGGGCAACTGAACGACCGGGGACCACCAGTTCTGCGACCCATGCCAAATTCTTGCTACCGGGTCATCTGAACCAGTGTGAACTGGCTGAATACCACCTCTGTTCTGTTTCCTTAACCACTATCATCTTCTTGTAATATTAGACAACTAGAACTGTTAGGCCTTACTAAAGTAGCAAAAGCAATGTTTAGGGAAGGTTGTGTCAAAATGTACAAGAAAGTGAATGAAGCCCCACAAAGTCCCACGTCTTTTGTGCATGCTGTGATGTTTCAGGATGTACAAAAGTGAAGGTGACTTTTGATCACAACACTGCATTCTCCCTCTTGAAGACCTTGAGTCCCCTGTGCTAGCAAAGCTTATCTTGTTTGGAATATGCCAAATTGCACATGGGATCCAAATGGTGGCATGCACTGCTCATGTTTTTTTTAAAAAAACAAACAAACCTCTATGTAACCGTCTTCTCTCTGACATTCTGTGCTGAGGATTTCTTTTTCTGGAATAATATCAGTTATAAGAGCACCTTGACTGTAGGCTCTCCCGCAGCTCTTTCAAGGTTGCTGGCACTATCACCATCCAATCTGAGCCCAGACCCTCAAAGGAAGACTTGGGCTGACATAAATTTTTATACACATATTAGCAAAAGAGAGATATTTTGAACCCTGAGCCAAATAGTTCTAAGCAGAACACTGAAACATAGAAGCTTTCAGTGAAAGTTTAAAAGAGAATCTGATTTGTCAAAGAGAAAACTACACAGCAAATGAACTAGA
Source organism: Bungarus multicinctus (assembly GCA_023653725.1). Classification (NCBI taxonomy): domain Eukaryota; kingdom Metazoa; phylum Chordata; class Lepidosauria; order Squamata; family Elapidae; genus Bungarus; species Bungarus multicinctus. Next base: position 45,850,781 of record CM042848.1, read on the forward strand.
AAAATGTACACTGTACAAATAGAACAGAATCATTTATTTATTTTTCCTATGCAGATAAAAAAAAAAACTTTGTATAGGTAAAGTGTGTATGGCCAAATTTACTAGCTTGATTGAAAGAACAGTTTTTGCTCTTTTCTATAAAACTTCTTAGACTATATCAGAGCATTTGCACATCTCATAATTTCTTTTTCTACTTTTCCATCTTTCAAAAAAAATCTACTTCTAATTTTTCCCATTGGTATATTAGGTGCATTAATCATTATTTGCTGCATCATAAAATTTTTCTAACATTTGCTAAAAATCATTCAGATTCCAATTAACAATAGAGCGTCTACTGCATAAAGAAGTCTCCATGCTTCCACACCCCCAAATAACACACTCCTAACACCATCACAATCATTTCATACATTTACCCATGAATAGATTAAATAACCAAGGAGCATCATGAAACCTCTTCTGATTCCCTGAATAGTTTGAACCAAATATTCCATCAATCACCCATGCTTTATTTCAATTTTTGTAGATTAATCTTACTGCATTCAGCAACTGACCTTCTACTTCATATTTTAATCAAGTTTTTATATAATGTTCTGATATTGTTTGTAAATCACCCAGAGTCACTTAGGTAAGATAGGTAAGATCCAAAAATTTGATAAATAAATAACATATTTACATAAAATATTCAATAATTCAAGCCTAGTGAATTTAGTTAACAAATATTCAAAATCCTTCATACCTTTTTCAAATATGTTGTCTGTACATCCTGCTTCCATAAAGCCACATGCTCTTCCCAAATGTTATGCTTCCATATCTTATATTCTTGTGGTATGAGCTCTACTAATTTCCTTAACAAATTAATCTCCCTGTAGTTTTTGCATTACTCTTGCTGCCTTTCCCTTTCCACAAAGGACACACAATAATATTTTTCCAATGATCAGGTACAGATTCAGCCTTTGGATTTTTGGTCTCTTTAAGCTTGATTGTTTGCTGGCAGATATTTCAGTACCCAGCTAGGTAGCACCATCACTATGTCTGCAAGCAAACAACCAAGCTCAAACAGCACCATGTGTGGTTTCAGAAACCAGCACCTGAACTCTTTGTTTAATAAGAAATTAAAGTTTTCCAAAGTTTTGAACAAATTTTAGCCAACTTTTAATTCAAAGAGCCATCCCCCATGGATGTTTTGGAGATGTATTCCTTCTCAAAAGAACAGAAATAGAAAAAAAAATCATACTAATGTCGATATGACAGAAAGTCTCCCATGAGGCAAGTAAACTGTCCAATCTACTCAGTGAGGAGGAAGATTAGAAATAGCTGACTTTCTTGTAGTAAACCTCGAGAGTCCTCTTGACATAAGGCCGTAAGAATGACCTTCTCAAGTTAGGAATTGCATGATAAGCTCAGCTTGGCACGACACGTAGGCAAATAGTTACAGGAACTAGCTGACCACAAATATCTTGTTAATAGATAATCACGCTATCTTAGCACACAACAGTGGTCGCATCCTGCCATGGCGCCATTAGAATTATACTTCCTTGCTCCTCTTCACATATGTCTCGCTCCCCCCGCCCTGATAAAACTGCAAAATAAAAGAGGGTGGTGCGTTGCAATCGGGGGACTTCTTCATCTACCCCGGGCACAACGTGCTCTCTCACCTTGAGAAACTATGGTGTCTGTGTCAATTATTGATTCTAGTACTTAAGTACTCACCCTCGCGAGGGTCCCTCTAAATTTCACCCCTGCGGGGGCTCTACGGGCTGATCAGAGAACCTAAGGACAACGAGCAAACCGCGACAACGCGACAACTGGGGGCTCGTCCGGGATCTCTCACTTCTTCAGCTCCACGGCGTGACTTCTGTCTAGAGGTGCGCTGCCTTCACTCCTGTTGCTACGCACCTGGCAAAGGCTCTGTACAATCGTAAGTAATGGGCTCCTCACTTTCCAAAGTTTCGTCAGTTCATAAGGACGAACTTTACCAATTAGTGAAGAAGGCTAATTGTTTGCAGAAAATTAACGGCACCACTGTATATACCTTGTCTAGAAAATCTATCACCTCCTTCTTGCTTTATGTGGAGCAGCACTGTCCTGCTTATCCAGCTGAGGGCACGCTGCGTCGCACTTCGTGGGAACGCTTGGGAAAATATCTGTATGATGTCCCCAGAGCTCCACCGGACATTCTTATGTCCTGGCGTGCGATAATGGCTGCGCTCAATACTATCTACCCCTCCACCACTCTCCCCGAGTCTTTATCTCTTGCCTCTAAAACTGCTGAGCCTCTTGCTGCTCACCTTGATTCTCCTCCCCCACCTTACCAATCTGCCGACTCTTCGGATGATATTCCTCGGCTTGCCTATGCCCCTCCTTTTCACTCTGACACTCCGCACAATTGTCTGCAGCCCTCCTCTCCTTCTGTCTCTCCCATTCCTACTGATCCTCCGTCCCCACATCCCTCGGGGGGAAATATTACTGCTATCCTGGCTTCTCCTTCCTTCACCTTAGAATCTTGTGATATACCTTCTGCTTACCCTATGACTCTTGTTCCGGGAGCCCTTGGCGCTCCTGTTCATACCAACATAGAGTTAAGAGTGTTGAAAAATTTAAAAGAGGCTGTAAATATGTATGGACTGCAATCCACTTACACTCGTGGCATGCTTGATTCTCTCGTGTCTGCTAACACTGTAATGCTGTTATATGATTGGAAGATGTTGTTTTCCATGCTTATGACTCCTGCCCAGTATGTTGTTTGGCAGTCTGAATATGAAAAATTAGTAGATGCTGAAATAAGACGAGGCCTCCCTAATCTGGTCATTGCTGATCACTTAAAGGGAACCGGATTATTCTCCACCCTGATTCAGCAACAAACTTGCCCTCGCCGTGCCTTTGCAATCATTCATCTTTGTGCGATGAATGCCCTGAAACGTGTGGATGATTCAGACTCTAAATCCACACACACCTTTTTGAAGGTAGTGCAGGAGGTTGACGAGTCTTACTCTTCATTCGTTAACCGTTTGCAAACCGCTCTGGAACGCCAAATTGACAATGAGGCGGCCAGACAAGAACTTCTTATTAAACTGGCTTACACCAATGCGAATGAAGATTGTCAAAAAATACTTCAACCTGTTGCTAATAAACCTGGTGTAACCTTGGCTGAGTTCCTGCAGCTTTGTAGGATTGTGGGAACTACTTCTCACAAAATGAGCGCCCTTGCCGCTGCCATCTCTACCTCCATTTCTGCATCCCTCCCCACCTCCCCTCCGTCGTCCGACGCCCTTGCCGTGTCTCGCTCTGGCAATTGTTTTAATTGTGGGAAGCCTGGCCATTTTAAAAATCAGTGTAGAATGCCGGGTGGGGGGGGGGAACGCCTCCTGGCCAGTCTCGGGGTACTGCACCCTATGCTGCCAAGCCAAAAACTGTTTGCCCTCGTTGCAGAAAAGGTTTTCATTGGGCTTCCCAATGTCGCTCTAACCCTCCTCCTGCTCAGCAATCGGAAAACTAGGCATGGGTCTTCAGCTAATCCCGCTACAAAGGCTGAAACTTCTCTTTCCTCTTCTCTTTCCTTTTTACAACCTACTTCTTTCCCTGTACAGCTGACAGAGGACATCGTTTATGATGATCCTGGTTCGGTCTTCACTCTCCCTCTTTCTATCACTGTTCTGAAGCCACTTCCGCCTTCCTTGCCTGTTTTGCTCATACCTAACTCCTCCCTTACCATTGAAGGCGTAGTCGCTGCACCCTTTTTGTACGACTCCTCTTCTCTGAAAAATCTCTCTCTCGCTGCCATTGGCGACCGGTGCTTTTCCCTGAAAGCGGGAACGATTGTGGCTACTCTCATTCTTCTTCCCTCTCCTGAACCCCCTTCTTTGTTTGCTCTACAGCAATCTGTTCGAGCCTCCAAACCTATGTTAACCATATTGCTGAATGGCCAATCTTTTGCTGGCCTGATTGACACCGGAGCTGACGTCTCTGTCATTCGGTCCTCTGAGTGGCCATCCTCTTGGCCCCTTGCTGAAACAACTTCAGTACAAGGCGTCGGTGGAGCGCAGGCAGCAAAGGTTAGCTCACTTTGGCTTACTGCCCCTACGCCTCATTCCTCTGTGACTGCTTATCTTAAACCCTTTGTCCTTCCATTACATTGCAATTTGTGGGGCCGTGACCTGCTATCTCAACTCCACACTTCTCTCTACATACCTTGAATTATGGCTATTTCTCCTCTTTCTCTCACTCTCAAATCAAATATTCCTGTTTGGATTGATTAATGGCCTCTTACAAAAGAAAAATTAAACGCACTTCACTCTCTCGTTCAACAGCAATTGGCAGAAGGTCACATTGAACCATCTACCAGCCCATATAACACACCAGTGTTTGTAATTAAAAAGAAAAGTGGCAAATGGCGCCTCCTACAGGATCTCCGTGTTCTGAACGCTATATTGCAACCTATGGGCCCATTGCAATGCGGCCTTCCAAATCCAAATTTAATTCCTGTAAAATTTGATCTCATAATCATTGACCTCAAAGATTGTTTTTTCTCCATCCCGCTGATACCAGAGGACAGGATACTATTTGCCTTCACCGTTCCTGAGTTTAATAATTCTAAACCTACAGCTAGATATCAATGGAAAGTTCTTCCCCAAGGAATGCTCAATTCTCCTACGATGTGTCAATATTTTGTAAATAAAGCTTTACAACCCTATTGGGATAAATTTCCTGAATTTTTAGTGTATCATTACATGGATGACATCCTGATTGCAGCTGATGGTCCTAAAGGTACAGTATGTAAAACTTTTCCATGTCTTCTCTCTCTCCTTGCTCTTGCAGGACTGCATGTAGCACCAGAAAAGGTGCAGTCTCATTATCCGTTACAATATTTAGGACACAAGGTTTTAGCCTCCACAGCTTCACCTCACCTTCCTGTTCTCACACTCCCTCAACCTGCAACCTTGGTACAGTTACAGCAATGCCTGGGCACGCTCAATTGGGCACGCCCATATCTTTCCATTTCAACTCATACTCTCTCGCCATTATTTCAAGCATTGGTCGGCCTTAAGCATCCAGCGGATCTCATTTGGCTGAATGAGCAACAGCTTAATGCTCTTAAAGAAATCAACAGCGCCTTGCATACCCATTGGGTGGACCGCTCATTACACAATCATGCACTCTCATTGGCGCTTCTTCCCACACCCACACTCCTTACAGCAATCATCGTTCAAATCTCGACTTCAAAGAGGCTACACATTTTAGAGTGGATTCACCTTCCTCATACCCCAAAAGCATCAATCACCACAAGAGCTGCACAAATGGCCCTTCTTATAGAACGGGGGAGGAAAAGAGCTAAAGCCTTGATGGGTGTGGATATCTGCACGCTTTACACTCCCTGCAGACTAACACAATGGGAACCACTCTTCCAAAATTCTGATGCGTTACAAGATGCGTTGGAAGGGTGGCAAGGGAATGTCTCCTGCCATCTACCACCAGACCCACGCATACAAGTGCTGAAAACAATTCCGCTCACTCTAGAGACTCCTTTAGTACAACAACCAGTGAAAGATTGTCTTACTGTATTCACTGATGGTTCTAAAACCGTCGGGGCTTGTGTGTGGCAAACTGACAATCAATGGCATAAAAAACTTACCACACCACAACCTTCTGCTCAACAGGCTGAACTGTCTGCCTTCAATATGGCACTCACACTTTTTCCCAACCAGCCAATTAATGTAATATCTGATAGTCTGTATGTGGCACAATTGGCCTTGAATATATTTGATGCCTACATTTCTCCTGCAACCCCTTCTCCTTTAATGACGCTTTTTTTACAGTTACAAGACCTATTGAAGGAAAGGAAGGAATCTCTGTTTGTGGCCCACATCAGAAGCAATCAGCATCTGCCCGGATTTCTTTCAGAAGGCAATCACATGGCAGATGAGGCCTGCAAGTTGCATTTGTTACCAATCCTGCAGAATAACACCTTAACAGCAGGAGAAAGTCATGATTATTTTCATCAAAATAGAAAGGCTCTGGTGAGACAATTTGGAATTACTCATCAAGAAGCCGCAGCAATTGTTCAACAATGTCCTACATGTAGTCTGCAGGCACGAAGTGTCCCAGAAGGAGTAAATCCTAGAGGCACCGAGGCCTGTGACACATGGCAAATGGACGTTACTCAGTATCCATCCTTTGTGCCCTGGAAGTATATTCACGTGTCTGTAGACACTTACTCTGGGTTCATCATGGCCACACTGCAAAGGGGGGAGACTACTAAAAACACTATCAATCATTGCATTCGGACCTTTGTAACACTGGGATGTCCAAAAATTTTAAAAACAGACAATGGTCCTGCATACACGAGCTCCTCCTTCTCGGAGTTCTGTCATCATTGGTCCATTGTACACAAATTTGGAATTCCATTCAATAGCCAAGGCCAAGCTATTGTGGAAAGAGCAAATTTAACACTCAAAACGGCCCTTGATCGATACATGGGGAAAAAAGGCGTACGCCCCCCGAACCTCCCAGCGTTACAGAATGTGTTAAATGTATGTTTATATACCTTGAACTTTCTGAATCTTACTGGCTCTCCTTCTTCTACGGCTGCTTCTCGTCACTTTACCACACCTCCTGTCCCTACCTCCAGACCTCTTGTTTATTTCAGGCAACTTCCAGATCCGAAGTGGAAGGGACCTGTGCAACTGATCACTTGGGGCAAAGGATACGCTGCTGTTCAACTTCCTGATTGTGTTCTTTGGGTGCCTGCGCGCTGTGTTCGACCTTATCATGTGGAGGCTAAGGACAAGTGTTCCTCTCCTAGCCCTTCTGATTCTGATATCTCCTGTCTTTTCTCAGTTTCGGGCTGATTCTGCTGTTATCTTTGCCCCTCCGTTCACACGCGTTACCTTTGCCTTTGAAGGCATCTCTCTTTCCGCTTGTAATTATGCCTTTCAACATCAAGGCCATGCCTTGCATCCCTCACCTCACGTCTCTCTTCTGTATGGCTACCAACCCTGTCGGGTCTACCTACATGTCTATGTCACCGCAAATACGGTGGGACCTTATTCCTGCTTAGGCTTTCTTGCTTCCCGTCAATCCTTCAATCATACAGTTTATCTCTTTTCCATTTTCTCTGTAACTCGCCCCCCACTACCCTCTATGTTTCTTTCTTGGCTCCTTTTGTCTCAACCTTCTCCTCAATCTTTTTCCCATACCCTGGTGCGCCACTTCTCCTACTGCCAACCTCCCTGTGATACCACCAGCTGCCTATGGGATGCACCTGGCTCCCATCTCCCTGATCGCTATCCTGGTTCCTGGTCACCGCTCCGCGGACAACGAATTCATAGACAGCTTCTCGAGTCCTCTCCACATCCTAAATTCAACTCCTTGATTCACACGCACCGTTACAACAATGAGGGAGCACTGCATCTTCGCTCTCAGGCCCTCTCCTGTTACCAGAGGTCTCCAATCAAGAAAAAGGGAATCATCTGGCGCTGGTTTTTCAACAATACCATATATCTACAAGACTCACCCAAATATACCATCAATTATCATTTTAGAGCAACTCATCTTTCAGTAACTGATCTGACCCTCTCAGACTTTGGTCTATACCAATGTGAAATTACAAAAATGGTACGAGGCTTTGCCACTTCTTCTCGGCTGACATTATCCCTACGACAGAAGTTTATTCCCCCCCAACGGAGGACACGAAGTGCACTCACCTCCCAAGATGCCAAACATTGAACCCCCTGCTTGCAAAGAACTCAACAGGGGCAGACCATCAGAACTACATTAATATATCACACCCATTTTATTTGCACCAAACCATCCACGCACACCTGTGTGTGGAATAGCACGACGTATAGTATTTGTGAAGATAACAACAAACAAACCTCTTATGACCCCACAGGCCCCACTCATCGCTACAACATCCTCATCACTGTCGGAGCCGGCTCATCGAAAAAGACACTGGTCAATCATGACTTTTATAATCCGAAGGTATCCCAATCGGTCACTTTTGATGCCTGCGAAGCCATGGACTATGGCACAAACGAATGCGGCTCACTTGTCTGGCGACGGACATATTCCAGCAACGAAAAGTACATCTGTGCCAGAACTTCAAATCAACACGACCCCTGTGGCAAAGGCACCTACTGCAATGAATGGAAATGTGTGGACTTTCAATCCAGAGGGCTCACAGTGCGACCCGACACCATACCCAAGAGGGATAACCTTAAAAAACTCTATATCACCCATCTACATGCTTAACCGCATCATCCGTCTTCAAGCGGTAGTAGAGCTAATCACTGATGAAACATTGGCCACCATGCGATCCCTTGCGAGAGAGTCAGTAAAATCTCGTACTTACACAATGCAAAATCGTCTGGCACTAGATTACCTGTTAGCAAAAGAAGGGGGGGTATGTGGAAAGTTTAACCTTACCGATTGTTGCATTGAAATTGATAACAGCATGAAGGCTGTAGATGAGGCTGCCATAAAAATGATAAAACTGGCGCATGTACCTGTGCAAACATGGAAGGGAGTGGATATAGGGGGAATGTTTGACGAGATTCTCCCCAAGTTTCCCGGTTTAAAGGCTATTTTTATTTTGGTGGCTATAATTGCTATAGGATGTTTTCTGCTACCCTGTTTATTACCTATCTTTATTTCAATGATCAAACGTAGTTTAAATGCTATTGCCGAAGCTAAAGCTGCTGCGCAACTTAATCTCTTAATGCAAAATCATGTATATATGGCAATCCCAACTGAGGAGTGCAAGGCTCTGCTTTTGCACTTATGTTCCGATGACGACTCTGACACTGATAACCTGCCCTTGAACGAGGTTGTGCAATCGGATCGGGATGTCCCGGAGGGTATGTCCTTATCCAAGCACTATGATACTCCAAAGGAGAAAAGCTTATATTTTGAATCGGATATCGCGGCACCTTAAAACAAAGAAAAGAGGACTTGTAGTAAACCTCGAGAGTCCTCTTGATATAAGGCCGTAAGAATGACCTTCTCAAGTTAGGAATTGCATGATAAGCTCAGCTTGGCACGACACGTAGGCAAATAGTTACAGGAACTAGCTGACCACAAATATCTTGTTAATAGATAATCACGCTATCTTAGCACACAACAGTGGTCGCATCCTGCCATGGCGCCATTAGAATTATACTTCCTTGCTCCTCTTCACATATGTCTCGCTCCCCCCGCCCTGATAAAACTGCAAAATAAAAGAGGGTGGTGCGTTGCAATCGGGGGACTTCTTCATCTACCCCGGGCACAACGTGCTCTCTCACCTTGAGAAACTATGGTGTCTGTGTCAATTATTGACTCTAGTACTTAAGTACTCACCCTCGCGAGGGTCCCTCTAAATTTCACCCCTGCGGGGGCTCTACAGACTGATCAGAGAACCTAAGGACAACGAGCAAACCGCGACAACGTGACACTTTCTTCTAGGATGTTGTAGTCAAAAATTTTAACAATCTTATTGGATATTCATAAGATCAAAAATTATAAAATTTTAAAAAACTGTGTGTGCTTAAATTATACAGATGTTCTTTTCATCATCATGAAAACTGGGGATTTGTAATTATTACCCTTATCTTCCAGACACTGACTGGGGGCTTGAGTAGACATATCCTTTTCTGCAGACTGTGTGTGAGAGAGATTAATAGCTAGGATTTTCATAAGTATTTACTTTATTTTCTTATCCAGCTAAGAACATTATGTGGTGCTGTATAAATTAATAAGGTAAGAGCTAACAAAGGTATTTTCTCTAATGTGTTCTTTGAAACTAAGAAAATAACCATAATCTTTTCAATTATTTTCTGATGATTCACCTCATATTGGCTATAGTATCCCAAATTTTCTTTTAGATGTAATCAAATGTGGCATCAGTGAAATCACAACATGAGATAAGAAATCTATCAAGTTTTCTTGTGTCTGGTGTCTTAAATTATTTTCCAGAGCTTTCAAACATAAGGGCTGCTGTTTTAAACAGGGCATATAAAGGGGAAATGCTGATTTATGTCATGTTCAGAAATATAGTATAAAGACGTAACTTGTAAAATGAAGAGTGATCATTCTTCATAGTGTTGTATGACCTGCTCTGAGAAACTTCACACCTGTTTCTGAAATATAAAAGGGTCAACAATTCTGGAGTTCTTAAAATGCTAGGAACCTCTTTTGTATTAGTTGCCTATAAACTTTATACGTGCTGTTTATTATTTATTCATCGATGGCATTTCTACATCAATATTTGAGTGAAATGTTTTTAAGTGGAAAAAAAAATAAGCAGCAGTAAAACTATACCTCAAAAACAGTAGGACCAATTAAGGAACAACAAGCCAGTTGAGAAATAATAAATACAATCAATGCATGACTAAGATAGTTGGCTGTCTAAAAGTAAAAGATAAAATGATGACCCTCTCCAATGCTATGTTTAAAATCTCCCATGTTCTTCAACAAAATTGAGGACGGGGATACTTTCCACTGTTTACTATAGCAGTTTCCAGATCTGGCACCTGAGGCTGACTTCAAATACTATTAGGGGAATAAGAAGGAAGATGGACATCACTTATTATCAATATCAGCTCAACAAAGGATATGAACAATGTTCTCTACTTGGAATGTCAGCACCTGACCCTAGAATCCAGAAGCAGAGCAACAAGAGACATTTTGAGAAGGTTCAGAGATGGTCAAGGTAATATGAGAGAAAATTGGCCTTTTTCAGGACCCAAATGCATTTTTGCAATTAATATATGCATGGATACATGCATATATACATAGATACAAAAACTGTACATTACTTAGGAAAATGTTATGTTCCAGAGAAGATTAACAACTGATGAATCTTACTGACCTGATTAGTAATTGATTGTGAAATACATGAAAGATAGAAACTCACAAACTGATAGTCTTTTAAAATCCCTGATTACTTGAGTTAAAGGGGACTAGTTGTCTAAATACTTCATTAAACAATAAGGGCTTATTTGGACCAGTTTGCCTGCGTAAATATAGGTAGTCCTCAATTTACAATCAGAGTTAGGACAGGAATTTCAGTTGCTAAGCAGTGCAGTTGTTCGATGAGTTATCACATGACTGGACCTGATTTTACAACATTTTTACAGTAATCATTAAGTAAATCATATGGTAGTTAAATAATTAATGCAGTCATTAAGCAAATCCAACTTCCCCAATTGATGTTGTTTGTCAGAAACCAGCTGGGAAGGTCACAAATCATGATTACTTGACCATGGATTGCTGCAACAGTTGGTAAATGTGAGCCAGTTGCCAAGCACCTGAATTGCAATCAGATGACTGTGGAGGTAGTGTTACTGTAATAACTTCAAGGACAGGTCATAAGTCATTTTTATGAGGTCATGGTAACTTTGAATGGTTGTTAAATAAATAATCCTAAATCAAGGACTACCTGTATCTCAAACTTCGTTTGCCATTATCACAGTGAAGGTCTCACTACAGAGATTCTAAGCACACATTATGATTGGAGATGTCTAAAGATCTCTATATCAAAGATTCTGACTCCTATCAGTCTGGAAAATATTACAAATACTTCTTTAAAACTCTGGAACTTTACACTGTTCTTCGTCAATGATACTGTTTTGTAAGGAAGAAGATTTGAGAAATATTATGTTTTTCCAAGAGCGGCTGATTTGTTAACATCACTCTAAGAATGTAGCACCAAATTGTCCAAGAAGTCCTAAAGAACTAGGTCACAATTTCTAGAATCTGTAGGCCCCTCTAGCCTTAGCTAAAGTCAATGTTCATGTCTCCATCATCAGAAAAGCTGGTGTAAAAATGAGTGAAAATGAAATTCATGAGATAATACTAGGAAAACCACTGATGTTCAACCCAAGTTTGCCATAATGAGCAAAGTTCTATGGACAGAAAAAATGGCTATGAGATTCTTTGTTATGTCAGGACATGGATGATTTGCCATCAAGTGAAGGAAGAATCAGTTTGACATTGCATCAGAATTATACAAAAAAATCACCAGATTATCTGTCCATCAACTGAAAATGAAACACAAATGTAAAGCAAGAAATGATCTAAAACAGGGGTGTCAAACTCATGTCATCACAGCAGTATCACATGACATATTCCCCTTCGCTAAACCGGGCGTGGGCATGGCCAGCCTGTGACACATCCAGACCATGAGTTTGACAACCATGGTCTAAAAGATTAAAAAACAGATTACAACATAATGAATAAAAAACAAACTCAATTTTTTGAAAGTTCAACTCCAAATCTCATAGAATGGTGTAGACCAATGTCTAAAATGGGTGACTTTCTTTATGAAATAAAGCTGCAGCAAATCTTGGTGATATTTGTTTTGTCAGAGTTCCTTATGCAACAGTATATCCTCATGAAGTTCCTTTAATGTGCAGTGGTAAATATAAGCAAAATGTCAGAAAATCTGGAAAGAGAGAGATTAATCTTTTCTAAAGAAACAATGGAATGCCATACACCAAGCTTCTGACAGAATGCTTTCCATAAGCAATACAAATAATTTCCCACATTATAGTCAGTCATTCTCATGAAATGAGAGGGCTGGGGGGGTTACTTTTAATTTCAAAAATCCAAGGGGCCAGATTTAAATCTTATTACTGTAAGCAAAATAAAAGGAAAAATGTGGATCATAAGTTATCATAAAGAATGTTTTTCTTTGCGCAAATATATCTACTGTATTATCCAAATCTTGTGAGATTTGCTGTAAGCAATCATAAGCAATGTTTGAATGGACAACGTAATAAGCAAGGTATGTTGTACAGTTAAATTAAAATGTTTTTACAAAGACAAGGATGGTCATCATAAACAAAGAAAATTTCATTAACTATTTATTTACATTTAAGCAAAAATACCCAAACGCATAAGGTTGAGTATGGTTTAATAATCCAACTGAGAATGACTTTGAGAAGTATCTTTCCAATCTTCACGCCTGCTGTGGAAAAATTCCCACTTTATCTTCTGCAAGCCAAAGCTTGCAAAATACTGAAGAATGGCCCTTATGTAGTAGCATGTAAGAGCAAGAATTCTAGCAAAACAACTGAGAATTTATATTAAGTGAATCTATCAAAGTACATACTGTATGTATTAATTAGTGCAATTGTGGAAAGATCAAATGATAACACAGCTGAGATCAGCATTTATAGTTCTTTACCCGTCTTTACTTTTAAAAAGAATTAAATCTCTGATTGAATGCCAAAAAACCTCTTCTGAAGTAGTGGCTGCCTTGATTAAGATTTCCCATTTTGGCAAGTCCTAAATCAAGAGACATCAAAGAGATTTCAAAATAAAGAACAGCTGAAGAAAAATGTATGATATGACAGAAAGCATAAACAATAATACCATGCATATGTTTAAGTCATCTGAAAGTGATTTTAGTGATGTGTAAAATATTCAGAAATAAACATTTAAATGGCAGCTTAATTCCCCAAGGGAGAAAAGTCTGCTTAAACCTTAAATAAATCCTGTTTAGACTAAACCACATCCGTTCTCCCCATTTGCTTCAAGAGCATATTTCACTTCTCTGATTGGTTCTGCACAAAAAAGATCTTCTATATACCACAACAGATTTTCAATCAAATAAATGGAAGTGAATGCATTAATGGTTTAGAAAGCCCACACAGGTCTTTCTTATAAATTTAAATAAGGCACCTACAATTATGATTTGCTAAAACTAGAAACTTTTTACAAATTAATAATAGAGGGAATTCTCAAACAGCTGTTTAAGCTAAACATGAGATTATTTAAAATTGTATAAGGAACATGCTTATGATGATCCTATACAATTAATACTTAATTTTATTCTTAAATGGCAACACAGTAGATACAAACTCAAGATAAACCACACCAAATTTGATTGCAGGAAATATGACTTCAGCAACAGAGTGGTCAATATCTGGAATACCCTACCTGACTCTGTGGTTTCTTCTCTAAACTGCAAAAACTTTAATCTTAGACTGTCTACTATTGACCTCACCCTTTTCCTAAGTGGTCTGTAGGGGGAGTGCATAAGCGCACCAACATGCCTACCATCCTTGTCCTATTGTTTCTTTTTATTTTTCTTATATGTATCCATTTCATGTATTCATAATTATGTTTATACTTATACCTGTTATCTTATAATCGCTTGACAAAACAAATAAAATAAATAAATAAAAAACATCTGAAATAGATACACTGACTTTACTTCACTTTGTGGTCAAGGAAACAACTGTCCTTAATGTGGTAGAATTCTCATGTTCATGAAAACGCGTGTAGATCTGTTTTTCAATATGACAAACATCAGTTGTTAACTGTTGAATTTGGGGATATTCAGGATATTGCAGCCTTTCAACTAAGCATGAATTTGAATGTGTGGTGTGGTTGAACAAGTTCGTGCAGAAACAATGAGTTATATTAGAGCTAGAGAATCTGTGGTCTCCCAAAACTTGCTAGTTTAGAACTCTCAGTAACCATAGCCAGTAAAACCAGCAGCAAAGCAATTGTGGGAATGAACAGAGGGCCATAGTGTTCCTATTTTTGTAGTAGGAGAAAAGAATGTTGGAGAAGACATTTAGTATATTTTATGGGCACAATATTGTTTTTCATAACTAAACCCTTTAATAAAAATCCAGAACTTTGGCATACATCTTTATCTGGAAGTAGAACTGCAACATTGCTTTCTTCTTTACCATATACCATCTAAAATAAAGTATGTTATTTAATTCCAGTTATTGGGAAATCAAATGAATGAATGAGCTCCATAAGCCTGGTTTTGTTTTTTGCAAAAAAAATTCTCTTTCTTTCTGGAAATAAAGGAACAGATTATACAATGTGGATATCCAGATAAACATCTATGTGGAACAGCTGGATCACACATTACTTTTAATATGTAATAGAAGGAAAGTCATAAGTCACTTTTGTCTCAGTGCTGTTTCAACTTTGAGTGGTCACTAAACATATGGTTATAAGTCAAGGATTTATAGATAGATGTCTCTCATTCTTAACAATCTTTAAATCTTGATTATAGAATCTGGTTTAAATATTCACAATAAGAGTTGAGCTGAAATTTCTCAGGAGACATTTTTTTCCTAAATTAATTTCCTAAATTAATATTGCTATTAAAAAGCAATTTTATATATTTTCCTATGTCATTTTTTAATGTAGCTTTTATTCCATCTCTAGTTGCCAATAATGCCCTGGAATACTGGACACTTTTTAAAAAAGGAAAAAAAATAAGGATTTGTTCAATTTGTCATCCACTCCTTGAGACTGTCTGTTACATGCTCAGAATGCAGGTGTTAATTGGTCCAAAGTCATTCATGGTCAAGTGGAGTTTGAATCCAGCTTTCCCCAGTTCCAACCAAATATTTTAATTACACACAGTAACTCTCAATTGTATGATCAACATGACTAATTTTGCACATATATATTATCATGCAACACAATATTTAAAATTATTTTATAAAATCATCAGCCAGACAGACATATTTAGTATTAGTAGATGAAAGATTTTGCCATCTTTTTTTAATTGATATTATTGGAATTTCTTTTATTGTTGTGAGCAACCCAGATTCTTTGAGAATCAAGCAACATACAAGTTAAATTATGGTTTATTTAGACTGAATTTGGAATTTTTATCCACCTATTTAGTTCTTTTCAAGAATCTGGGATTAGTCCATCTGGGTTCAGTTCCAATTGGAGAGAAAAACCCTGGAAACATGGAGGCTGTTTGGAAAGATGGTTTAATGGTGGACAGGACCACATTGTTTGAAGTCCTGGACAATTGAACACATGGGAGAGAAAGAGAGAGAGAGAGGGGGAGGGAGGGAGAGAGAGAGATGTATACCCTCTCTTAGGCTTTGAACTTGCTTCCTGTTCCTGTGGCAAGGGCATGTATTCTGATTAGTTGTCAGTCTCTCATGGGTCCATACAGGGGTAACTTTGTATGTTGTTTTGAGTCCCAGGCTTGGTTGAACTTTGCTGGTGATACAATCTTCCCGGGTGCCATGTGGTGAGATGCATAGAGGTCTAATCCTATTATGTCCCGAGGGTGAAGGTCTTTTGTTCTGTAGAGAAGCTGGCCCAGCCTTTTGATAAGTTGGCACCAGACTTTCTGGGGCTATTAACAAAGGTGGGAGTTGCTTTCTCCTTTTCTCATCCAGGGAGGTATAATATTCTGCCTTTTTAATATTTCATAGAATATTTCATTCTTCTAGGAGAAGGGTAGGTGCTAAATTTCTACAGTATTAAAGGTATTGTCACTAGGATGTATTATCTATTCTAGTTGAGAAAAATGAAGGAGGTGTCACTTCAAATACTGAGAAATCAAACTGGTAATTTTTGTGGAAAATGCAATATAATATGGCAACATCTTTGTTTTACTTACAAATTAGTGGCCAGACCAGAAAAAGCACATTGGAAATTTCTTTTCGTTATCTTAAATAATTTTAAAGCATACTTGGATATTCTATTTAAAACATTTCCTCAAGTTTATAATTATAAAAACAAAAAAAATGGATGTTGTAAAGAAACTCCATGTGTTATTGGCACATTTGTATGATTTAATGATCCCTATCACTTTTATTTTCAAAGACAGATTTTCACATAAAGTGACAAAGATGTGTATTATAACAATGCACCTGTGAACTGTAATTGATAATCCTGATTAAAGCTAACCTTGAACATACCCATTAAGCAGGCACTATCTGCAGACCCCCTTTTGTGTACTTTTGCTCCATGATAAGTAGAAAGTTTGCTAATGGTAGAGCTATTTTTATTCATAATAGCGCATAGATTTCATCAGCTCTCAGAAGCCATGAGCAGAATACAAATGATGGCAAACTGTAAATGTGTAAAATCAAAATATAGGAATAAGCATTTCTTGAATAAGTTTTAATTTACTTTTTAGAAGTTCTTTAGACTTTTTTAAATGACCTTGTTATCATTTGGAACTGAAAAACAAAAACATACGAATAATATTATGGAGAATGGCCAGATGTCTGGAATTATGCTGGACAGTCCAGTTTTTTTAAAAAAATACTTATCTTCTAACCAGTTTTTGGCAAACTTGGGTTTGTCCCCCTTTTTCAGCTGTTCTGTTTCTGTCTCCTCTGGCAATGCACCTTGACGGCTAGGATTATTCCATCTAAGCTAGAAGCATTTGAACATTCACTAAGTAACAAGAAAAATAGTGAAGAAACCTGGTGCCATCTCTTGGTTGTCCAGATTTTTACATTCCAGATATGATATTCCTAGTTTTAAAATTATGGCCAAAACTCTTGTGTATGACTGATCAAGGGAGGAGCCAAGAGCAAACTGGGAAGATGTTTATATGAGTGAAAGAAAAGTGCATGACAAAGATGAAGAGAGAAAATAAAGTGATCTGCAGCAAAGAAAAGCCTTCTGTTTCCTTAGAACTTGTATTCATTATCCTCTTAAGCAGCTCCTCCCTTGTGCTGATGCTGGCTAGGTTCTAAGCCCACCTAAGAAAATCTTGTCCCAACTGAGATGCTTTGGCAAAAGCTTGCAGGTATTCAGTCTAGTCAACAGATGTCTTCTTATTGAATAATTCCCTCATAAATTGTCCCAATAGGAGTTCTGTGCCCTCCTGTTTTTCTGACTATGAAATCAATCACTTTCATTCCTGCAGGAGAGTCTTGCTGGTCAAAGACACTTATACTTTTATTGCTGTTGCAGATGCAGTTAACTAAACCCAGTGATGCAAGATTTCATCAGTTTTTCAACCATTCTCATCCAGGAGAAGAGCTTTATCCTCAAGTGATAATGAGGGTGGAGTTAGGAATTGAGGCTGTGATTGAGTTTCAAAAAAACAAAAACAAAAAGCCCAGGAAAAAATAGCTAGTGGAGGGGACAGTCACTGCCAGGTTTTGAACCAGCAACACTCTATTAACAAAATGTTGTGATATTAGATCACAACATTTTTGGTCAAGATAGCTCTAGAAGACTTTAGACATAAAATATCCATTCTATCAGATACTGAGAACTTCCTACTTCTGTGAAGCAGTCAATAAACCACAGATTAGTCCAGGGTTTTAATTTTAAGATGTGTGGACTTCAACCTCCAAAATTTCCCAGCCAGCATGTGCCTGTAACCAAATAAAGCATTCCAACCAAAATATGAATGAATGCTTGAGCATAGCTGACAAGGAAAGTACTTTAAAACTTCAATGTAAAAAGATACCTTGGACAATGGAAGTGGTACAAGTCTAAGGCAAATTTTTCATTCATGGATAACTGAGCAACGTGGATAAACCCAGAGATTGAATATAAAGAGAAATATATTCATTGTATAATTTTTCCAAAGTTCCAAGTCAAATTGTCTAGCCCGGTGTTTCTCAGCCTTGGCAACTTTACAATGTGCTGACTTGAACTCCCAGAATTCCGGGAGTTGAAGTCCACACATTATAAAGACACCAAGATTGAGAAACACTGGGCTAGACACAGCAAAAATGAGGTAAGCTGCTTAGCAAACTTAACCAAAATGCCAAACAGTGCCTTAATCTAATTTAGGATGACTAGAAATAAATACACAAATAAATTGAGAATGATTCGAAAATAAATACAAAAGAGTTGGTCATTCTACACTGAAGGCATCTGTGATGTGAATATAAACACCTCGAGGAGAACCTAAGGAAAAAGTAATTGTTCAAAATTTTTCTAATCAACACAGAATTATTAAGTAGTGGACGTGAATATAAAGGGCATAAACAAACATTAATTTGGTAGCTGCACATGTATTAATCTTTTTTTTAAATTAGAAATGCATTTATTAGTTTTAAAAAAACCATTCCTCATCTATCTTCTTTCTTCATATACTTTTTTTAGAATCACTATCCTCCTATGGATTTTTTTTAATGGCCATTCTGCACTATATATGAATCTGATCGTTCTTCATTTAACTTTATAATAAGCACAGGAGGAGTAAAAATTTAAAACACACATGCACACACTTTATGTGCCCTAGCCACTCAAGATTTTGAGGTTTTATATTTTAAAATCCTTCACATTTAGCCTTTCAACCAGTTCCATCCAGCTTCCTTTTCTTCTCAGTCAACATTACACATATGTTTATTTTCAACTTTATTCTTCCTTTACAAAGTCGCTATAAGCTCACTCATTATAATACTTTATGAATGATATTTCATTAATCTGATTTATCACTGGAATTCACTTACTATATTTCATCTCAGGTGATTCCTTTCTTCCCATCTAAGCTTCTGAGCCCAGGCACTTGCTGAGTGCAGGAATCCAAACTAAAGAATCTCTAGCAAATGTAGTATCTGTCTCATCAATGCTTGAAAAGTTAATTAAATGGAACTGAATCCACAAGTCTTGAACTGCTTTCCTTCCAAATATTTCAAAAATGTTTTCCCATATTCCTGCTTTCTTCTCAAGACTAAATAACACATACCCATTTAATGCTAAACATGCCCATAGAACTCTAGTTTATGGTTCCTCAACTACCTTTGTTATATAAATCTGTTTTAATTTCTCTGAATTGTTTTTAAAGATTATGTCTAGAACTAGACTCAATACTTAAGTTGGAGTTTGATAAAAAGGATCAAGGAGGCAAAAGCAAGCCACTTCTGAAATCTGCAGGGACTTCTCCAGGCAGCTGCCAAGAATCTCAATGGCACAAAACAATCCCAAACAACGCAGTTTGTTGTTTTAAATTGATAGTTTAACGTCTTGTTTTTATTTTGTTCACTTCCCAGGCATCCTTGTTTAATAAACTTAGAAAAATTATCTATATAAACTCCTTATAAAGAAATATAAAAATTGTATAATTGTTGCACCATTGCAACAAATCAAGTCATAAAATATTCACCTTTCCCTGCTATCTTAGAAAGCTTTCTCAGACAAGACAACCTCAATGCTACATGTCTTTGTTACACTAAAGTGATGGAACAAGCTGACATACAATTATAGGAAGCTTATCTTGGAACAGAACAGAATGACAATTAACACTAGCAGCAGAGGTGGTATTCAGCAGGTTCTGACCAGTTCTGGAGAACCAGTAGCAGAAATTTTGAGTAGTTCAGAGAACCGGCAAATTCCACCTCTGACTGGAGACTTTACAATATCCTTCCCCTGCCACGTCCACCAAGCCACGCACACAGAACCAGTAGTAAAAAAAATTGAATCCCACCACTGACTAGCAGCCACTCAGGATACACCATTTTTAGTTTTTCTTTTCCTACATTGCACAAGATTGCCAGACCAGCTGCAATTAATAAAAATTACATCTCTAGTGGGTTACAAGTCCAGCAGTTATATACCATAGTGGGGCTGACTAAGGTATTGGGTCGATAAAAATGCAAGACTCTTATCTGATACCTGAACAATCAATCTAGTCCTCTTATTACTTTTATACTGCCAGAAAAAATTATTGATTACCCAACTGGCTTTAGGGTGGCTAGAAAAGGGAATTTGAAATTCTGAATGGTGGATTTTAGGTACTAGATGATTATATTCAATCTTCCTGTTTTATTGTAGCAAACATACATACTAGTATGTCATACTAGTAATTAAGAAAAATAATAAAATCAACACTGCATTATGAAAATAAATTCCCCACTATGATGCCTAAAACATGGTTGAACTGTAACGAGTAGAATGTTCAGCCACTAAAGCCTTGTTGGCTAGTTCTTCTTCTCAAGAAGTCCCAAGGCATACAGGTGAAGAAAGCTGCTTTAAAATCTGGGCTTACGAAACATCTGAAGCATCTTTCCCTGACATCATTTTTATATTTATTAATTGGAACTATTCTTTCCAAAGTTCCACTGGTATTAGCTGCTGTGCAAAAACACAATTTTGCTCTTATGTTATTAGTCTCATTGTTTTGGTAGAGTTTCAGTAGAAGACTTAGTGTGAATGGTGCTCACTGTGAATTTATGAACATCAAAACACTTTGTGGCCAATAGGGAAAGATTAAACTTTTTGACCAGATGCCTACATTATGATTAATTCATCATTTTAATTATAAGCCCTTTCTGTAGATAAAAGCGCCACTGAGTGACACAATTACAGCAACAATGACAAGGGCAAATCTCTTTTCTAATTTAAATAGATGACGCAAACACCCCATTGAGTGTGTACATATGGCCTTCTCTTGTTCTACAATGTGCCCAAATCACATTCTCAGCAAGGACTGCAAAACATGAAGGATAAATGTGGAGGGAGTAAGTGAAAGCTTTAGCTATTCAATTAAGCATGAGGAGAATGAATGGGTTATATTCACAAAGCTTTTATTCTAAGATTGGAAGGAATTAAGGAACAGAATCTAACAGGGAAGAAAAATAAAGTAAGCTTTTCCAACACACCAGGCTAAATTTCTCATCCTTGAAGGCAATTTTTGTGAAATCCTGTGCATAGCAGAAGAATCAAGAGCCAAAACAGTTTTCTTCTTTCAAAGCCCCCTGTTTATCTAACAACCTGATAAAAGCTAATTTTGGTTCTTCCATGAATTACCTCTGTGGTCTCACATGATCATGTACTCAGCAGCAAAATATCCTTGAGAGCCAGTAAAAATAATGGGATTCTTGCTGAGGGCCATTAATATTTATCAGAGTGTTCCAGGGACCTCTTCACACACAAACAGGTTTACTTGGGGCTGTGTAAGTGTGAATTAGCTAGAGCAATTTGGGAATTGTAGAATGCCTTACACCTGATCAGGTGATTCCACTTCCTAGCTGAGCTTTGCCTGACAACAACAATTCTCTCCATGGTTTCAGATGCTGTCTTTCTAACCACCTGCTCCCTTTTTAGCCGTAGTGCATAGATTTCACCTGGGGCCTTCTTCGTGAAAAGCATGTGTGCTGTCATCAATTGACTTCACATATGATATTTAGTCAGTAAGTGATTTGCTTAGGTTTAGTTTAACATTAGAGTAGTATATTATATGGCTTATGCAATAAATGGTTATTAAGCAAGCCATAGTTTAACATGATGTATAAACTCAGTCACTGAATTACAGTCCACTCTTGCAGCTCTTTTATCAATTGGTTAGCTGAACAGTATTGTACCTTGGAGCTAATAGGGTTTTTTGGCATTGGCTTTAGATGGCTATGTATTTATTTATCAAATACAATTAACTTGGAGAGAAGCACCACATTGAAAAGAGTGGCATATTTTCAAATAATGATATGAATAAAATGCATGGAATCACATACGCATATAGATGAATATAAAATGTTTTTTAAAAGAAAGAAAAAGATTCAGTGGGTTGCATCAGAGGCACTTGCAACCTTATCTTAGTCAAGGCCAGGTGCTATTGCCAAGGTCTCATTTGCCTCATGTCTCTGGTGACATGAGGCCTCCTGAGTCTATGGTCTCTAATCTCCCATCTAGAGGCATAGGGTTAACTAAACTGAGCCACGGTGGTGCAGTGGTTAGAGTACAAGTACTGCAGGCTACTTCTGCTGGCTGCCTGTAATTTGGCAGTTCAAATCCCACCAGGCTCAAGGTTGACTCAACCTTCCATGCTTCCAAAGAGGAAATTGTTGCAGGCAATATGCTGACTTTGTAAATCACCTAGAGAGTGCTGTAAGGCTCTCTAAAGTGGTATATAAGTGTAAGTGCTATTACTATTGCTAAACTATTGGTTTATGAGGACATAGCTTCAAGAACGAATCAAACTGTAATGTCTAGGGATGGCCAGAAGGAAGAAATTTAAGAAAACAGTAGCAATAATACCTATAGCAGACTTAAAGCACTTGGGTTTTATGGCCAAATGTGTCTCTTGCTTTTCATCAAACCTCCCAATATAATATGATGAACCTTATTTATCAAAATTGATTAGCATAGCCGCTGCTAGCCAGATAGATTACATGAATAAAATGTATGTTTTAGAAGCTAGCTACTGCAGCATAACAAATGACCATCATGTATCCCTGAGAAGTAAAATGCTATTTAATTTTAGTGCACAGATAAAGGCTTCCAAGCCTGACTGAACCTCCATGCTATCTGCATAAAGAAGAGCCTAGGGAGTATGAAACAGCTAATAGTCAACTTTATCCTTAGAAGCCTCTTGGGGAATTTGCTAGGAAGATAGTATGTGTGGGTCAAGTTAATGTACTCCAGATATGGGAAGGAGGGGACAGTTTTTCTCAGAATAAAAGAAAATGAGATAGGAAAAAAACTTAGAAAGCAAAGGTTTCTTGGTTTCCAGCAAATGAAGGAGAAAATAACACTGCCAGAATAGTAGCATTTAAGCTAATGCTTTCATTACTCGCTAAAAGAGAAAAGCACATCAAAATCCACCACCAAACAGAAGTGAATAACAAGCCATTGTCAGGGTGAAGAAATACTTTTAAAATCTCAACTTCAGAAGAGAAGAAAAATGAATACACAGAGAAAGTTTCCCTTCCCCATCCTCTTTCTTCGTAAGTCTGGTTTAAGGTTAAGTTTTTGAACTAAAATGTGAAAGGAGGCATACAGTACATTTAAAGTAAGTTGCCTTGTTTATTCCTAAAGATTAGAATTTCACAATAAAATACCTAACAAAGTATTGTTAACTCACATTAGCTATATGTATACCTAATATCTTTATTTCCGACTTAAACAAATTTATTCAATAGCACGCCATTGTATGTTGTTTTCAACCAAATAATTTTTGTAAGCCTTGTCCGAAGAAAATTCTATTAAGTACTTTGGAGTTTACTCCAAAATTAGCTGAAAAAGGTGATAGTCATTCACTACACTTCCTTGCTTAGCTTCCCGGAATTAGTTTAATTTGCTAAAATGTTTCTCATTCATTTGGTGTCCTGTGGCAATTTTACATTTGCATTTCATTTTTTCTTCTGTTTTCCATTTTCCATTTTAAATAATAAAAGGCTCTTGCAGTTTTTTATATAAAAACATTTTGAGAATTATTTAGCAAAAAAGGAGAAAAGCCATAAATAGTAAAATCAGTAAAATACAGGTAGTCCTCAACTTACAACAGTTCATTTAGTGACCGTCCGAAGTTATAATGCCACTAAAAAGTGATTTATGATTGTTTTTCACACTTACAAGCATTGTAGCATCCCCAACGTGATCAAAATTCACATGTTTAGCAACCGACTCATATTTATGGCAGTTGTAGTGTACCAGGTCAAGTGATCACCTTTTGCAGCCTTCAGACAAGCAAAGTCAATGGAGAAGGCAGATTCATTTAATCATGTTACTAACTTAACAACTGCTGTGATTCACCTAACAATTGTGGCAAAAAAGGTCATAAAAAAAAGGTCATAAAAGATCCGGAAGCTCCAGTTGGTGCAAAATGCAGCGGCCCACATGGTTTTGTGCAGACCCCGGTGTACACATGTATCACCTCTCCTGCGGGAGCTGCATTGATTGCCAATTTGCTTCCAGGTGTAGTTCAAGGTGCTGGTTGTCACCTTTAAAGTCCTTCATGGCTTGGGACCAGTTATCTGAGGGACCGTCTCTTGCCGGTCACATCTACCTGACCCATCAGAGCGGGGAGGCAGGGAATGTTGCAGGTCCCATCCTCGATGGAGATACACATGGTGGTACCTAGAAGAAGGGCCTTCTCGTTGGTGGCTCCCCCTCTCTGGAACAGAGAATAGAATGGCCCCCACTTTAATACTCTTCTGGAAGATGCTGAAGACCAGGTTCTGCCAGCAGGCCTTGGGAACTCAGAGCTAGATAGAGCCCATTAAATGGTTTGTGTGATCTGCTGTTGTCGAGGGTGGGGATGGGAATTGGTGGAGTGATTTTATTATATTGTACTATATTAATGTATTTGATTATTTTGGTTAGTTTTTATTGCTTTAAATGTGGTTTTATATTCTGTAAGCTGCCTTGACTGCCATGGGTGAATAGGTAGCAATATAAATTCAAGAAATAAAGAAATAAATAATGAAATGGGGCAAAACTCACTTAACAACCTTCTCAGCCACATAAATTTTGGGCTCAGTTGTGATCAGGTCAAGACTACCTGTACCTTATAAAAATCAATACAAATGAACAAAGCAAAAGGAAATATCAGCATAAAGAAAAGCCATGTAAAAGGACTTGGGGGACAAATCAACTTGAACTTGATTCTAAAAAAGTATTGAGAATATATTAAGGAGAAATTCCAAATTGATGTAACAAAACACCTTTCTTTTTCCTTGCCATCCTCAGTTTATCTTTGATGAGAGAGGGGAGAAAAGCCCCCATTTGAGTTGAGGGCTGAAAACATTAAAATCAGTGTTTCCCTTCAGCAAGCTTTGATGGCCTAAGTCTCTCTAAGTGGGGAACTGTACCATTTCCACTCCTTTGCAGATAACACTGCTTATAAATGCTATACTCATGTCTCCTAAGAATAATTAACTGTTCTTTAGAACAATTTAAAACATTCAGAAATTAGAAATAAGTTCTGCAGTTGTCAGTTCTAAAAGCAAGGAAGGCATCGTGTTTGGGTGTCCCATGCTCATAACATCAGAAAGCTAGAATCTCATTGCTTTCTCTTGTCTTCAGGAAAATGTGCTATGATTGCTGTTTAAATGGGTCACCATTCTCCATCTGCTTTCTGAATTATTACTCTTCCATGAAATTTGTTTTTGCAGAAAGTCACATGAACTGTGACCTGAAGTCACCCTGCCAAATCCACTCTCATGCAGTAATATCAGTGCAGAATTGCACTACATTATTTCCTTTTAAAGAGTCACACTATTCTGTGAAAACTCTAACCTTGAAAGAAAATTGGCATAATCATTATCTAAAAACAGTCATAGAGTCATTATTTTTCATATATATTCCAGACACATGCATGATATGTGAGTTGACTCACACATGATTGGCACTGGATTCTATCAGTGGAATTGAAATGGAAGAAGGAAAGTATTAGCTAGCTTTTATTCTAGGCTTGCTCAGTGATTAATGATTGACCATTCTTTGATATATTCTTTATGTTATTTTTTTACCTAAGTGTTGTTGGAAGAAATATCCTTCTGGTTCAGTTCCAAGTGGGGAAAAAGACACTGGAAACATGGAGGCTGTTTGGAAAGATGGTTTAATGATGAACAGGACCACATGGCTTGGAGCTCCAAAGCAAAAGGGATGATCACATGTTTCAAGGTGAAGGAAAAGATCAAGAAGAAGGAAGAGGGCTGAAAGTGCCTGGTTTTATACCCTCTGTTGAGATTTGAATTTGAGCTTGTATTCTGATTGGTTATCAGGCTTCCATGGGGCCATGCAGGGGCAACTCTGTAGGCTGTCCTGAATTCCAGGCTTGGTTGAGCCTTGTTGGATGATGATGTAATGAAAAGGGCTTTGGGCAATTGCTATAGCTTTACCTGGAGATCTTTGTTATGTAAAATATTCTGGCCCAGGCCTTAATGGCCCACCCATTAACAAAGATGGAGTGAGCTTCTGCTTCTGAGGTGAGTTTCTGCTTCTGAGTTTCTACTCTTTTAGGGGAAATATTCTGCCATTTTAATATTTCCTAGGATATTTCAATTTTCTAGGAGAGGGATAGATACTAACTTCCTACAGTATATCTCTGTTTGATTTTTTTTTAATTGTCAGTGCTAGATATTTTGGGAATTAAGCCCAAACAAGCTGACTAATCAGACTTACCTTCCCATGTGCACCACCAACCAGAGTATTTGCTCTTAGTGAAGGCAAATAAACAATATTTAGCACATGACTCTGCTGTCATTAGAAGATGGTGGTTTAGAAAGGCATTCTGACCCTCAGTCAAGAGACCAAATGCAATGTCTCTTTACCAAAGTCCAAGAGTCTACTATTTTATCACCACTAATTGTGTCTCAATTTTATATATCAAATAAACACAACGGTCACAAAATGTCAAATAAATGATCCCACCTCTATAATACAACAGTCTAGTATAAAAGATAACTGGATGTCAGCTACATAGGAAGAGGGCTTCAAAGTTCTCTTTTAGAGGTAAGTGATAACAGTGAAGTGGGCAAAGTTCATTGTCAAAGTGGGTAGTTCTGTTTGTTTTTCTGCTATGATCCTTATGCCAACCCAAATTGAAGTGCAGATTATAAATCAAACAAGCAATGCAGCTGAAGGACAGCTTACAAAAGACTTTTCATGCAGGCCATGATTTTATGATGACCCTCCAATTCACTTTGTGAATAAA
Source organism: Bungarus multicinctus (assembly GCA_023653725.1). Classification (NCBI taxonomy): domain Eukaryota; kingdom Metazoa; phylum Chordata; class Lepidosauria; order Squamata; family Elapidae; genus Bungarus; species Bungarus multicinctus. The sequence continues at coordinate 45,877,887 of CM042848.1, forward strand.
AACATTGATAAAATATTTTTTTATGTTAAAAACAAAATCTTATCTCAAATATGGACAATTATTCTGTGATGTTCAAGCATCTCTAATCCCACTGTATTCTGTCTGATTTTGTAATTTGAAATGGTACAATTTATATTAATTATGTTATGGTATGTAATTTTAACAATAACTATAATAAATGTAACATATCATATAAAATAACCCCCTGTTCAAGCAGGAAATCCTATATCATGTCAGACAAGTGACTGTCCAGACTCTTCTTAAAAACCTCCAGTAACGAAGAACCTACAACTTCTGATAGAAAACTGTTCCATTGGTTAACTGCCTTCATTGTTGGAAAGTTTGTCCTTTGTTCCAAGTTCTTTATCTCCTTGATTAGTTTCCATCCATTGTTTCTTGTCATATCTACATGTGCTTTGGAAAATAAATTGACCTCCTCCTCTTTGTGGCAGCCTTCCAAATACTGGAATTCGGTTATCATGTCACCCCTGGCCTTCTTTTCTCTACACTAGCCAAACCCAAATACTGTAACTGTTCTTCATATGTTTTATTCTCCAGGCCTTACCTAAAGAATATCAGTGGATCAGTCCCAACATACAGATTTAGCAGCTTCTTTGGTAAAAAGGGAGCTCTTCCCACCACAGTTCATAAATTTTGAACCAATGACACTTATATAGTAGACAACATTTTCACATAACTCGGACGTACTTGCTTCTCTGTTGTCTCGTGGCATATTTCAACAAACACCAATTTAAAGTATGCCAAACTACTGACAATAGATATTTGCAGCATCTCAGTAGCAACCCTGTTTTCCTCAAATAATTTAAGAGATACAGATTCCAGACTTAGCACTGAATAAAAAAATATACTGTGAATTGTGGAATTAATTGTGAAGTATCTATGGGACTATGACACAGCCACATTAATGGACTTCCATTAATGACATTGCAAACTATTATGCATACTACTAGAGAGTCCCCAAAATATCCTTTAGTTATACTATATTGCAAACAAACAACAAAAAGCCTTAGCATTTTCCGTGACTTATTTTATGACTTCTATAATTATGTCACTGATAGTCTTCAGATAGGCAGATCATATAAGTCTATCAGATTTTTGTGAGAAAAAAATATTCAATGGTTTTGAGGAAACCTCATTACTTGGTAAAATTTTTGAAAACAGTTTCTTTGCCCGACAGAATCCTAGAGTGGCAACTGTTGACAAAAGTTGTACTATAGACAGTTGTATTTTCAGTGTGCCATCTATGGTGTTGCAAAATTGCTGAGAGAAGTTTGGTGATTTTACATACAACAAACAGGGATGGGATTCTATAGAACTGGTTGTTACGATTCTGTGCAGTTCGGAGAACCGGCAAATCGCGCCACTGGCTGGCCTCTCCCCTCCTGTTGGATTTCTGCTTTCTAAATCATTGTTGTACTGCTTTGCCTTTGCCCAGGAGGCTTCCCTGAGGCCCAGTCAGGGGTGGTATTCAGGGGGTGGGAGTGGGGGAGAAGTGGCCTGAGAGCAGAGCTGAACCTACCTTTAGGACTGATGCTTCTATTTTTCAGTGCAGACTCAATAGCAGATTGCAGAAAGGTAGATCTAGTACAAGTATGCAGATCTCGGCATGTTCGGGTCTTTTCCCATGTAAGATTGAGAGTATCTTGGCAACATTTCGATGAGATCACTTGCCATCTTCAGGCTGATGCTTTCGGCTTTGTGCTTGTGTGAGCAAAGCGTGACCTGAGCTGCTGTCTCCTTTTATATACTGGTGGGGAGGTTGGCTGTGTTGTCATTTCTTGATTGGTTGATGGAGTTGATGTTTGCAGATTGGCTGGCTTTTTCTTAAGAACATGTGTGACTGAGGTATTGGCTGTGTGTTGGAAACTAGCCCTTATCAACAAACAAATCCCAGCCACAAAAACCAACCCAGCCACCAAAACAACACATGACGCCACCACCAATCTCCCTCACCAAACTCAAACACAAACCCACCCCATAGATGAAAGGCAACCACCGTCCAGAAATCAGACCACGGCTGCATCACCAGCTGCCACACATCCCAACCCCCAAACCAAGCAAACTGACACATGCCAGGCCCCAAACTTGGAACCAAACCAAAACCCAGAATGTCACATCACAGCCACCCACTCAGGATATCACATCACAGAACTCAGGAGGTTACACCACAAAACCTCAGGATGTTGCAACACAGCCAAGACCCAGGAAATTACAACACAAGACCCAGGATGTCACAACAATAGAACTCAGAAGGTCATCACACAGCCCATTACCCAGGTCATTACGACCCAGGAGATTATAGCACAAGACCCATGATGTCATATATATGCCCAACCAGTCACGTGACCACCAAGCCATGCCCAGTCAGCAAGCCACACCTACCCAGTCACATGACCACCAAGCCACACCCACAAATTATGCCATGCCCACAGAACTGGTTGTTAAGAAATTTGAATCCCACCCCTGACAATAAGTGACATGCCAGATCATGCTACTTAACTATACAAATAAAGACCCATGAGTAGGAAAATAAGAGCCTTTAATCTTTTGTTCCTTTGAAAGATGTTTGGTCTACAATTTTTTGAACATTTTGAGGGATTTGTTTTATTTAGTGAAGCAATTCTTAAGAAAAGAAGAAATTTAAAGACACCAAAAAGATGATGGAGAAAGTAAATTGAAGTTCCAGTTGTTGAGGACTAATAAATAGAAAATTAGAGTTAGATCCTCTCAAATAGCACTCATCTAGCTGCAGACTGAGACCCAAAATTGTAGCCCAGCGATATAGCTATAGGACTACACGCAAGGATGAGATAAGAGACTTAAATTAAGTATGTAGGAAATGTATAAAAGTAACACATTTTCTACTCAGATCAAATGGAATTGCATCCTCTATGTACAATCTTTTCATATTAAATTGCAGTGGAAAGATTTCCAATAAATAACCCCCTAAAATCCCATTTTTATTATAAATCATCAGAAAGTAGCATTCTGGATATCTCAGAAACTTTTCCTGGCTATAGGTTATTTCCTACTAGAGCTACAATTATTTGATTTGTTCAAAATAGCACACCTACTTGCTAATTTAAGTGTTATAGGATAGTTATACATGCAACCATGAAATCTGGCTATGAACCTCCTGTTTGGGATTTCCTTCTTCACCTGCTCCTTGAAAGATACTTCAGGGACTGAATAATGGCAACAAAATAAAGAGGGCACAGACACTACTGCAAAATAAGTTGAAAGATGGTATTACTCTTTCATACTCAATCAATATATAAGACAAAAATGAAGATCTGGAAGTCAGTCCTTCACAAAGACAGATAATCAGTTTCTCTAACTTGCCAATATATAGTGTAATTGGGGGGAAATATTTCTTTGTATTATCAAATATGGCAGCACAAATCTATCTGAGCAGCCTGTAGAAGCCACACATTCTTGTTTACCATTTTTTCTTTTCAGCAGAGCATTAGACAAGTGGGCTAATGGAAAATGAATTATCCAAAATCTTCATCTACAACAGTCTCTAATGCTCAGAGCATTAACTTAAATTGCCCCATATTGCTTGTATCTTTATTTTATTTATTTTTTTCAGGCTATGATTTTTTTCCCCACCTGCTACTTGAATACTTTCAACTGGAGATGCCAGAAACTGGTGCAACCTGATACTCAACCCTTGTTGCTTACCTGAACCTTTATTTGCAAGTTTTTTATGCAGTTTTTGCAGCTTTTATGCTTTCTATTTTGTCAGTTTTGTGTAAAGAGATTATTCTGGGGGTATAATGACTTACCTCTTGGTTTATAATTCTAAGCCGTTTGTCAAAAGAATCCATTAGCAAAGGCCCAAACATTGCAGAATCTGAAATAAATATTTGTGTTCAAAATAATTATAAAAGTAAAATAAATAAATAAATAATGCATAGTCATAAAAAGATAGTATAGCACTTGTAAGATAGCACATACATTATATATAAAAGTGTGTTAGGATCTTCTTTATATTCATTCCTTCATTTGCTACTTCTGTTGTAGTTCCTTTTTCATGGTCACAAGCACCTGCTCACCAAACCGGTTGTTGTACTGGTTGAATTGCACCCCTGGCTACAAGTCTGGTTGTAGAAGAAGGGGAGGGGAAGGGAATGGAAGGGACTGTCTGTTAGTCCCAAGTCAAGTGTTTCATTGTGTTATGCACCCAATAGTAGTGCAGGAAAGATGTAGGAAGGAATGGAAGAAACAGTGTTAAATTATACTTCAACTCAGAAAGAAATTGATAAAGAGAAAATTAAAACTTCTTGGACACAAGTACAATAAAAAGATTGAGATTACCAGAATTCTGTACTTGTATAGATAAAATAAACATAAAATAAAAAATAAGGCTTAATTAGCAGAAAATTAAATATCAAAATTCTAATAATTTCTGGCTGTTCCAATTGCTGAAATAAAAATCCTTTGCTTGCTTATTTGGATTTTTTCAGCTTCTTTCAAATTCCAACCTTAAACCAAATGCTCAAATGTCAATTCTCTACTTTTTATAACCCCAATACCTAGCTTCTACTTGATCAAAATTAATTTTTCTACAGCTGAGGTAGAGGAGCATGGCAAGATCTCACTTGCATCTTTGCCTTGTGGAGGTTTACATTCAAAGGGAAGCATATGTATCCCATATCTGGCACAGGGATCTGGCAGTCTGGAATCTTGTGGAAAAAGCAAGCAAGTTCAACAGCAGTTTCTTTCCTGGTTTAGTAGAGCTCCAGATAACAAAAGCTGATCAGTGAAAATGCTCATGGAGCTATTAATATTGCTGATATTCTGCTGGAAATCAGCAATGTCTTGTATAGACAAATATATATAACAGCTGCTCTGTTTGAATAAATGGCTCCCCTGGGAAAACCCAATACAGCAAATTTTGTGACTGCATTAATGTAGAATGCCCTAATTTCTAGCAGTGACTGAAATGATAATTCTTGCATGGAGCAATTCCAATCCATTGCTACAACAACACAGTCCTTTCAACAGCTCCAAGAAGACTCTATACCCATTTGCACTACTCAAGTAACCCTGATGACATGGATGAAGTTCCAGATGGCCTCAACAACTCTCTAAAAGAATGCAAATGACCAACTGTCTACAAGGAGTATAAATCCTTCCATTTCTCTACCATTCAGTCAGAGCTGAAGAAGTTTCTTGGATGAGAAGTGAAACGTCTTCGAAGAAAACCAAAAAATCCAGTTGCCTCTTGAAAAAGCACCTTTGGGACAACTATGACCAGGATGACTGAGAATCTCCATAGATATCCAGTCCATTACAGTACTGTTTTGGCGGCGGAAGAATGAGGCGCACACTTTCAGTTGATCAGTTTTCTTTCTTTACTTTCAGGAATGGAACGGCTTCGGAGCCGCGGCAGCCTTTCTTATATAGGCTGCTCGCAGCTCACCAGCCAATGACAGTGATACAAACTTCCGAAAGGAACAACCAATCGCAGGTGAGTATTTGAATACAAAACACCCCTCCCCTCTTGGTCCAGTCCGACCAATCAGGAGCTCCGCCTAGGTTACGTAGTCACGTAAGTAGGCGGGGCTCCTGTGGGTCCAACTGGACCTGCGCAGGTCATTCGCTACTTCACTAGCGGCCGGTGCGGACGGACCTGTTGACTTCTCTGTCCCTTCTCGCAGAACCGTCTGGAAGGTAGATCCGGCCATGCCCCTCCTGACGGGCTTTGCCCTGTTAGTTGAGACAGCTAGGCCGCTCCCTTCCAGGATTCTTCCCGTCGGATACTCATCTCCTGCCTGGAGATGTTTATGTTGATTCCTTCGGCCTCAGGTGCGTAGTTGCGAACTTCGACCAGAGCTAGCGATAGGGGTGTTTGTGATAGTGTTAGGCTGTCTTTGCTTGTCTGGGGGTGGTATGTGTTTGAAAGGTCTCCCCCTTCTTGTGTAATTGGGCAATCCCCTTCCCCCCCTGGTTTGTCATATGCCTATGTAAGGGTCCGGGAGCGTAACTGGTCAATATGCCTCTTCCAGTCCCTGTTGTCAGAGGTTGTTAGGTGGTATGATCATGGCCCGGTGACTTGGGTAATAGTGGCTGGAACCCATAAGGGTCTCCCACTAAATTCTTGGCATATACCAGATCCCCTACTTTAAACGTGCGGAGTTTGCTAGATGAGTCTGTCGGTTTTTCTGTGGAATAGGTAGGGTGTAAACGGTCCAAAGGGGATTGTAATTTTCTACCCATCAATAACTCAGCCGGGGTTTTATTAATGGCTGTGCTAGGCGTTGTGTGCTGGATTGATAAAAGTTTATCGATGTGTTCCTGAATGGGGTCAGGGCCGAACTTGTTAAGAGTTTCTTTAGTAAACCAAACCATGCGTTCTGCTCGGCCATTCGCTGCCAGATGGGCCGGCGCAGTCAGGGCATGTCTTATTCCTAGCCTAACTAAGTAACCCTCAAAAGTTGTGGAGGTGAACTGGGGCCCATTGTCAGAGACCAAAACATCAGGTAACCCGTGCGTTGCGAATAATTTACGGAGCTGCTGAATGACAGCGTCAGAAGAGGTAGAGTGCATAATGCTTACCTCCAACCAATTTGAGTAAGCGTCAACTAGGATCAAAAACATGTAACCCCTCATGGGACCCGTGAAATCAACATGGATCCTTGACCAGGGGCCCCTGGGCAGTTCCCATTTAGCTACTGGTGCCTGCGGGGGTGCAGGGCGGGACTCTTGGCAGGATTCGCAACCAGCCACCCAATTCCCAATATCTTTGTCCAAACCTGGCCACCAAACGTTACTTCTGGCCAGGGCCTTCATTTTCACCATTCCCAGGTGTCCGTCATGAAGAAGGTCCAAAATTGGATCTCTCAACTGACGTGGTATAACAACCCGATCCCCCCACAGTATGCAACCCTTAAGGAGGGAAAGTTCGGTTTGCCTTTGTTTAAAAGGTTTCATGCAGTCCTTGAGGCCGGATTCCAGCCAACCCTTTGCAACCCAGGTAGCAATTCTATTAAGGAGAAAATCCTTGGACGTTTCGCGGGCGATGTCTGCAGCTGTCATTGGAAAATTAGGCATGGTTTCAATTTGTAGGGTGGAAATGCTCAGAACAGGATCAGTGTCTGTATCTGGTAATGGACAGCGGCTCAAAGCATCAGCGTGAGTGATAGAATGGCCCGGTCGATAAATCAAGGTATAGTTGTAGGCGGCCAGGAACTCTGACCATCTGGTCATGCGAGGCGACAAAATGTTAGGGGTTGCCTTGTTCCCAGCTAAAATTCCCAATAACGGTTTGTGGTCGGTTATCACAGAAAAGGTTATCGACCGTAGAGGTATTCATGAAATCGTTTAATGCCCGATATAATGGCCAAAGCTATAGTTGCGTTGGGCTTTAGATAGAGTTTTAGAATGAAAAGCTATGGGAGCTTCCCTGCCATCTGATAGGACGTGGCTTAGAACCGCCCCAACGCCAAAAGGGGAGGCATCACAAGTCAAAGTTATGGGCAGTGTCTCGTTGTATTGAATCAGTACCTTGATAGATGTAATAAGGTCTTTGATTTGTTGGAATGCCGCGTCTTCCCGGCTGCCCCACTTTCAGGAAGCGTCTTTATCAAGCAACCTATGTAGGGGTTCCGCTACCGTAGCTTTCTGCGGTAGAAACACATGATAGAAATTAATAAGTCCTAAAAAGGCTTGTAACTCCCCTTTGTTGGTAGGAATGGGGGCGTCTTGGATTGCGCGGACTTTCCCTTCGGTGGGGTGAATACCATCGCCATCAATTAAATAGCCGAGAAATTCAATCCTGTCTGTGATTAGTGTGCACTTTTTCCTTTTTACTTTGAGACCGGCTTCTGTAAATTTAGTGAGGACTTGTCGTAGCCGGTCCTTAAGCTGAGCCCTGGTTTTGGCCACAATTAACACATCATCAAAATAAGGGATGACACCTTTGATCCCATGGAGAAGGCGCTCCATCAAACATTGGAAAATTCCGGGAGTCACGCTAACGCCAAATTGAAGTCGGTTGCATTTAAAAGCTCCCCGGTGCGTGACAATAGTTTGGGCTTCAGCCGTTTGGGAATCTACCGGCAACTGTTGATACGCTTGGGCCAAATCAAGTTTAGCAAAAAATTTTCCCCCTTTGATTGAATGTAATAAATGCTGAACAACTGGAATGGGGTATGCACTTTGTTGCAGTGCGTGGTTCAGGGTAGCCTTATAGTCCCCGCAAATCCGGACTGAACCATCTGCTTTAATGGGGGTGACAATAGGGGTTTCCCATTTGGCATGATCTATTGGTTCAAGAACCCCTTGTTTGATAAGTTTGTCCAGTTGTTCGTCAATTTTAGGTTCAATGCAAACGGCACACGCCTCGCTTTGAGTCGAATAGGGGCCACATTTGGGTTTAGATTAAAAGAAATCAGGTTACCCCGGTACTTGCCTAGGCCGCTGCTGAAAAGATCTTGGAATTCCTTGACGAGGTCGTCCTCCCAGTCCGTTTCAGCGACCTGGTTAATGCCCACCATTCCAATCCCCAACGGCTCAAACCATTCGAGTCCCAAAAGGCTAGGTCTATTTCGGTCGACGATGGTGAGCCTTTGAATGTAATCTGGAAATGTCCTACGCCAACCACTGGAATCTTGTTCCCTTGCTAATCTTTGAGAGTAAGACTTTGGGTTTCTAGCTCGTCTCGCTGAATGTCAGGAATCAGTTTTTGATGGTTGTCCAGGAGACCATTGATAGGAAAGATCCTGAATCTACCTCCATCTCGCAATCCTGATCTTCAATTTTTACTTGGATGTGAACTTTCCTTACATTTCATGTGTCTGAGTGGCCGATGATCACAGTTTGGTGGGTTTCCTCTCTTCTGTAGGTTGTGTCTTTGTTTCTCTTGTGTCTTCCTTCCAGGCTCCAATGACTGATTGGTTTCCTATCTTTCTCTCTCTCTCTCTCTTTCCCTCAGTAGTGGGCTCCATCTCCGTCGGGGGCTGTAGTTGGTTCTGGACCGGCATACTCTAGCTATGTGCCCCTTTCTATTGCATTTTCGACAAATAGCATCAATGAAACGACATTCCGAACGTCGGTGGTTTCCCCCGCATCAGTTACATTCAAATTCAAATTTCCTGCCGGCCCGCTCTTTTCTATCTTTTCCCGCCTTTAAGTGGCATACATCATCTTCCTCGCTACTGGTCTCCGGCTCGATGTCCTCGTGGTGCGTTGTAGTTTTTTCTTTCTCTCCTTCTGGTCTGGATGGCTCCTTACTGATGTAACCTGCTGATTTATTAATTTTCTTCATTTTGGCGGCCGATTTGTGTGTGGCTTCTGCCTCAGTGGCTTCCTCTATGGCTTCTTTTACTGTGATTTTCGGACGGTTTAGTAAACGGCTCTGTAATGTAAGGTCTTTCAACCCGAGGACCACGCGGTCTCTCAGAGCCTCATCGAAGTTCAAAAATTCACACTCTCTGCCGATGTCCCTTAAAGCTGCTACAAAATCGGCAATACTTTCATCTTCTTTCTGGTTTCTTAAATAGAATTCATGCCGCTTGATCAGACTTGATACGGTCAGCGCATAATGAGCCCGGAGAATCTTCTCTAATTCTGGCCATGTCAATGTTTTTACATCTGTGGGTGCCGCTAGCGCCTTTGCCATTCGGAAGACGGTGGGTCCGCAATGGGTCAGGAAAACAGCTCTTTTCCTATGTTCCGAGATCCCGTTTAGGTCGCTGCTCTCTAAGAACATCAGGAAACGATCCACATATGATTGCCATTCCTCCTTGGCGGGGTTGAACTGCTCAGGTAGTGCGTTATTGCCAGACATTTTCCGCTCGAACTTCGCCGCTCCGTACTCAACTGAATTTTGAATGTCTTGATCCCATCCTCGTCACCAGTGTTTTGGCGGCGGAAGAACGAGGTGCACACTTTCAGTTGATCAGTTTTCTCTCTTTACTTTCAGGAATGGAACAGCTTCGGAGCCGCGGCAGCCTTTCTTATATAGGCTGCTCACAGCTCACCAGCCAATGACAGTGATACAAACTTCCCGCTGAAAGGAACAACCAATCCCGGGTGAGTATTTGAATACAAAATAAGTACAGTCATCATAATTATAAAATTAATTAAATAGAAGTAACTATTCTTTTTAAAGCTGGACTACACTTTAGTTTTTATTATTTATTTATTAAATGTATATGCTGCCTATTGCACTCCTGAAGTGACTTTTATTTCTTTGTGAGGTTTTTTTTCAACCTTTGAAGTATATCAAGAGCACAGTATTTCCATAGTGATGTCCCTGGAGTAAGCCAAGCCAGCTGTTTAGCTTGGCTCATTGCGGGGGTAGGTATGGAATCTCAAGTAGTGAAATAGGTCTACTTGCTTATTTGGTTGATTTCTTGGCTTGAGGCAAATTGTTCTAAAACAGAATCCTTCAGATACGTTGAATTAAAACTCCCATCATGCACAATCAACAGATGTCAGGTGCTTTGTAAAATGCTCTTTTCTTTGAGGACAAAATCCCCTTTCAGCTTGCATTACATGTGCTTTGAACCAGACACCTTGATATAAAATCTCTATTCCCTTTTGACTGGCTTAATTTGCATCTCCTCCTTTTGGCTTCCAGTCTCCAGAACCCTGAGCTGCCTTTTGGGAGAATTGAGAAAAAGGAACTAAATATTATTCTTTGCTCCCTTACTGTAGCTCTCATTACATTCAATCCATTGCATTTGTTCATGGTCTGTTGTTATGTCACATTACTGTGATGTTAAATGTGGTTTTTTATTGTTGCTTTTGTTTTTGTTTTTCTGACAATTAATAGACTTAGTAGTGATTTCATCACTGATCAGCAGGTGTAACTTGATGATAGAATTAAACTGTGAAATATTGAAGAGGTGCAATATAATTTATAGCATTTTTTAAAAAAATTATTAAGTTCTGAGGGCCTTTTCCCACTTGTACTAAACAACAAGACAAACATGCCCTGGCAAGTTTTCTGACTTGCTTCCATCTTTTCTCCAACCCAAAGTGAAACAGGTTTAAACTATAGCAATGTGTTTTCCCTATCTTCTGGCAACCTCCACAGGCAGTTGCAAACCTGGATGACCATAACCAGAAAGAAATCACATAACTCAGGGACAGAGAATAGAGGCAAGAGAGGCAGAAGAGGATCAGCCATTGGCACGGCTGACTCAGGATGAGTGGATCACTGATCAACTCAACCACTGGAAAGGCCCAGAGATAAAAGCATTTTTAAAATTCTTTAATATGGGAATATAAGAGAAGCAAACAGCCTTAAAAATTAAAATGTGGATGACTTTTAACCTCACTGTAAACAGAATTCCCCTTATAAAAGTATGCAAGTCTAGAATTACAAAAACATTGTATTTAGACTGACTTCTGGTGACTACACAGATATTCCCATTTAGGCTTTTATGGCAAACATATAGAACTCATACTGTTTTCTAGAAAATTTTTAAGGTATTTCCTGTTGGTCTTCTCTCCAAGTTCTACCAGGTCTCAGCCTGCTTAATTTTTTAAAAAATAATATAAATGCTGCCATCTGCTGGATAAACTGCAAATAATAATTATATATTGAACAGAATAATGTTAATGGCATTTTATTTAAATACATAGGTAAAAATATGTTCCTCGGCATATTGGTATACACATATCAAGAGATGGGTTATCCTTGTTCTTTTGAATGAAGATTTATTTGGTGCAAAATCTATTTCAGAACAGCTATTATTCCATTTAATTCTTACTGTAACTAAGTGAATGTATTTTCAGAGCAAGACAAGAGATCTTGACTAGAGTCATATTTTGTTTATTTTGATTTGTTAACACATCTGAAATTAAAGGTGTGAAGAGCAAATCTCACTCTTCGTCTCCCAAACCTGGAGTATTATTTTGTATTGTTGTTCTGGTGTTGGGTAAAGTGATGTCACAGAAAGAAGATGGATTTTGTATTGGAAGAAAAGTTTATTTAAGCCCTCACTAAATTATGCAGAACAAGATGGGAGAGTTCTCTGAAAATTCAGGGGTAACTAATATTAGCCTCATCATATTGAAATGATAAAGATTTACTTCCTGCTGATAGATGCTGTAACAATCATAGTCCTCTTGTCCTTAATACTTCAGTTTTTCCAGCTGACATTTCTTGCCTTCTGCTTCTCTGAGCTTCCCCTTCTACCTTCACTTTTGTAATCCTAGGCTTTATGATAAATCAATAGACAGGAAAATAAAATCCTTGTTGGAACAGAGACTGTATTTTGCTAGTATAAAAACTTAAATTTCCCCACCTTCTATTTGATCAACAAAATGCCTGGATTCATTTTCTCCCTCTATTGCAGATTATGTAAAGCTAATTAAATCCTGACTGACAGTATTTATCAAGACAGCTGTTGAACTGAGCCACTATTGGTAACAGAAGTTGGGAAAGAAAGGGTGGAGGGAACAAAATACACCTCTCTGATATTCTCCTCAGGGCAAAAACAGACGATACTTTTATCCAGGTAGAAGCTGTAGAAATGCCAACATAAAAAATGTGTAATTACATATAAAGAGTTATTTATTAGGATATTTTCCATACTTCTGCCTGGTTCTGCTTCTAGATATCAGTGGCATTGGCCAGTTAATACAAATGCAACAGCTGGTATGGAAATAGTGAAAACCACCCTCTCTCCTTTTCATCTATGTGGCATGTTTTTATATCTTTCAGAGTTGGAGATTAACTAGCACATCACAGTTGTTTTCAGTGAATCAAATAACCATGGGGTTTTTTTCTGCCCCAAGTTATTTCATCATCAAGTTTTAGCAGAGGGAACTTAAAAAACAAAATAGTTATAGCTTTAGCAATGAAGAATGAATTGATTATATGTCAGCTATTTCCAATCTAGTGTATATTTTAAACCCATGCTATTATCCTCCAACCAACAGGGCCACCAAGCTTCATGACAGGCTGAAATTCAAAGTGCTGATTTCATGATATTTCAATATTCACATACTGTATTTCTCATTCCCTAATTTCAATTATGACCATCAAAATTCTGCTGTGGAAAAAACATGACAACTCTTCTTCAGTATATAAACCAGTGTTTCTCAACATCAGCATCTTAAAGACATGAGGACTTCAATTATGGGAGTTGAAATCCACACAATTTAAAATCACTGAGGCTGAGAAACATTGATCTAAACCAGGAATGTCAAACTCATGACAGCACATCACGTGATGTATCGCAACTTTTTTCCCCTTTGCTAAACTGGGGGTTAGCATGACCAAAGCATGGCGCATCTGGCCCACGGGCTGCAAGTTTGACACCCCTGACCCTTTCATACCACTGACCTACAATATGCCATGCTCATATCTTCACTGCCAGCTTAGAATTCCTCTTCCAATTCAGGTGAGGAAAACAAATTTTAAATGGAAGATAATAATCAATTTAAATAACGCTGTCATTTCTCTTGCCTCTTTTCCCACATAATTCTTCTATTTCTCAGGGCATCTGGTTAATATGAATTAAAAATATAATTTAGCATGCAGCTGATTCTACTATATTAGTTTTTATTACTGACAATTGTGTATAAGAAGCAGTGGTGGGATTCAACTGGTGTAACAACTGGTTCGGTGGGTGCATGCTTCACGCACATTTTAAAAACAGCCATTTTCAGCTAATACTTACCTTCTGCTGCAGCCCCAGTGAGTAAAACAGCTGCTGCACAAATCAGCTAGGCTTCAAAACAAGGAAATAAAGCATAGACAAGGGCAGGGGCGGATGGGCAGGACCAACTGATCACCAGAAATACCGGTTCTCCCGAACCAGTCTGTATCGACTGAATTCCACTCCTGATAAGAAGAGAACTTTAATTTCATATCAGTTGGGTAAGGGGAAATAACTGTTTTACCATATATGCCATTCTGGGCATTTGTTACCAAGGTCAAAGTCTTCAGTATGTATGACTTCTTAGTCATTGAGTCCTAGCCAATTTACAGTACAATGAAACATAAATTAGTCATCCCTCTAAATCTTTTAGTCAGCAAGATCAAAATATTTTAACTATCAAATTTTGTCCATTTAAACAGCAATATTTCTTATTCACCTGATTAAATTAGGAGCACACAACTGGGATATTTATATTCTGTAACATTAAAATGACTGATATAACTAAATTATAACAGAAGTAAATGGAGTGGAACTAAAATGTATGGTATCTTTGTGCTAAATTTGTGGTTTCCTTACGTGCTGTTGAATTGATTATAAGGAAATATTAATTATTTTCTCTTTCCTGCTCACCTACATCTTCCAAATTCTCATTTCTTTTCAAGACTCTGTCTTTCTTGCAGTCCTGGCCATGTTTCTTTGTTGGGGTCTTTTGAAAGGCTGACAAGAAGAATCTAAAAAAAACTCATGGTAAGACATATGGATTCCTGGGTGAAATTCAAGGTGCTGATGGCTATATACAAAGCCTACATGGCACATAGATATTTGTGGAGCTATCTATCTCCAATTACCTTTGTCCCAAAACATCAGACAAGTTTCTATATTCTAAGTTGCAATAATTAAACAATTTCATTTTATAGGATCCAGGAGCCATGCTTATCACTGTTTTAAACATAGATTCATTCAAATCTTGGAAATACTTTTTTAGTATTGAAAAAATCTTCCTGGTTGCTTCTGCAGTTAATAACGATGTCATCAATGTCTCCATGACTCCTGAAATAAGAATGGGGTAGGATCTGATCATATTGCCCCATTATATATAGCTTGAAATCCAGTTATAGTGTGGGTGGTAAACATAGCATCTTGATTACATCAACATTGTGCCAATTCCCACCAGTATAACCAACAGGACTGTAATATTGCATGGTATGAATAAATAGTGTTCATCATAAATCTTTCAAACAAATTGGAGCCATGGGAGTTCTAACAATTTTTGGAAATTCTTGGTTTTAACAGATTTTACAAATCTTATACAATCACACTACAAACAGCTGGAAAAGTGCTAATACATGAGGTATCTTAGGTGTCAAGAATGGCACAGCTCAATCTCACCTCCCAACAGTTTATTAAAGTATTTTAGTCAGGAGTATCATCTTTTTTTTATACTGCACAGCTTGGAATGTGCTTTAATATACTTGTTTATTGTTAGCATCTCACACAATGCCAAAAGTATGACATTTGCAGGTTGTAATACCAACAGAAGGAAATGACCATCAACTTTTACCTGCTGTGTGTTAAGAAAAAGAAAAATAACACCTCTTTCAGTTTTCTGTTTTCTCACCTATAAAATATCAAAGTTCTTTTTTAACTTGATCTGCTGACACTCAGCAAGTATCAACAAGACTAGCAATGAAAGGGAGCAACTATGAACTGGGCTGTGTTGTAAGACTTCTGCCCTCTTGCTTAATTTCTTCATATTTTCCTTCCCCAGTTCTTGACTGTTTGTTGTTTCAGTATTTGCCAAGTTCAGAGAGAGTTCAGGTTCATCATTTGACTAGAAATTACTTGTAAATTTAGGATTTTGTTTCATGGAAAAGGAGGGCAGCCACTGTACCATATAAGTGGTTATTTAAGTACTAGGCAACATGAGACCCCACCCTCACTCCCACCCCACTTTTCCTTGTAAGCAAATCCCATGTAAATTTTAAACCTGAATAAATAAATGGAGGAAATGAAATTTGGATCATTAAAAATATGTCAAAAATGGGAGCAGCTAAAGATATGCTGTATTTTACCATTATACTGTTTGGCAAAATTCAGCAATCTTTTCAAGTTAGAATGTTTCCTTTCCCCTAATAGTAGAAGTAATCTTTGTTAATTAAGTGCTTTATGCCCCCGGGGTCACTTTCATGTGAGATAGGGAGCTATATCAATATGATAAATACAAAAATAAATAATATAGCTATGTCAAAAATATATGTAGAAAAGGAGTAGGCATCAATCATATACTTGCATCTGCCACCTCAATTTTTTTTTACTACCACCAGAAAGTCTAATGTGCAAAAAAAATATAATTTTGTGGGACAGAGTGAAATAAAATTCCTATTAAGAAAGAACTATCTAAGAGTCTCAAAATTTACTAGAAAGTTAGATTTTAAAAATAAGATATACAAAATTAAGCTTCACCTAGAGCAAAACATATCTCAAGTGAATCTGAGGCAGAAAAAAACCAAAGTCAAATACAAACCAGAAGCTAAATTCTTAACTAAGTGAATTCAGTAGACATGACAGTTCAATGTACAAAACATATTTCCATAACCTCTGCCAACATATGTGTCAGGACAAAGGCTGAGCCTTTATCGCTTTTGGCACAAGCTTCTATTCAACAGCCTGGTGATCTAGATAGCATGAATTCCTAAGGGCAAATCTTCTCCAATTGCAATAGACCAGGTGGGGAGAAGAGTGATATAATCACTGAATATCCAAGAGAGATAATATGGAAACTTACTCATTTCATTAGTCCCTTCGCACCTGACTTCTTTTTTGCCTGAATTGTTTCTCTCTCTCTCTCTCTTTCTCTCCCTCCCTCTTTCCCTCTCTCTCTGTCTCTCTCTCACACACACACACATACACACACACACTTTTTCCCTTTCCTTCTATATCATGGAAAATAGATGATGATTAGATACACACAGCCAGTATCTTTTTTAATTCGGTAAGCTTTCATTGATTGCCCGTGGGCTGAAGATAAAAACCAAATCTTTATAAACAAATCAAAAATCAAATGAAATCTCCCCATATAGTACAAGCCCATTATAGAATCTTATCACACAGCAGTAACAGAGGTTCATGATGACATTTTGATTACTACAGTACTTTATTTGCATATACGCCTGCCAAATTTTTGACAGAACTAATACTGTTAAGAAAATACGGCAAGGCAAAAGGTGCCAGATTCCCCCCAAGATTTTCTCCAGATCAAGAGAAGTGGAAAAGGTACACAGAACAAATAAATAAAATAGATGGGGACAAATTTTATTTACCATTTGATGCCAAATACGGCAGAAGTCCAACAAGACCAATAAAGGAAAATATTGTAGCTCTGGTTGGAATGAGGGGTTCTTGGTGCTCTCTGAGCTTGGTTGTTTTCTTACAGACATTTCATTACCTGAATTACATAATATCATCAGTGCTCAGCAATGCCGAGCGTGGTAATGTAACATTAGCATGAAAACAACCAAGCACAGAAAGCACCAAGGGCCCCTCATAAGCATAGGAATTATAAAACAAGATGTGTTTTAAAGCAATCACCACTTAGTCTATATGGGGTGAACTATAATCCCAGGTTTACCATTTTCAGAAAAATGGGAGCTGGACTCCAAACATTTGAAGTGTATTACAGTGGGAAGACTGCTTTATGGATATATAAAATTGGCCTTGAGATTTCAGAAGATGTTTATTCTCGGGTGAACAATATATAAGGAATAATGAGAAAAGACAACACCTGTGTACATACAGAAAAATGTTTCTTCTTTGATCCAAAGACATTGTACTTGGAAACTCTCTGTCCAACATTTAGAGGGCAGATCATCCAACTCACTGCAGTTCTCAATCAAATTGTTTACATCTAGCTATCAGAGTCATTCTGTTACAAGATGGGCAGGAAATAAATTTAATATTATTTAATAAAATTTAATAAATAAGTCTCAAGATATGATTGAAAGTATTAGACTCAAAATTCTAGACCTAAAAAACCAGAACTATATCGCCTTCAGTCCGATCTAAGTATAATATATAAAATCACACATTGCAATGTCCTACCTGTCAATGAATATTTCAGCTTGAACCATAACAACAGGAGACCAAACAATAGATACAAACTCAAATCGCACCAAACTTGATTGCAGAATCAAGGTTAATCGCACCAAACTTGATTGCAGAAAATACAACTTCAGCAACAGAGTGGTCAATGTCTGGAATACTCTACCTGACTCTGTGGTTTCTTCCCCAAACCCCAAAAATTTTAACCTTAGACTGTCTACTATTGACCTCACCCCTTTCCTAAGAGGTCTGTAGGGGGCGTGCATAAGCGCACCAACGTGCCTACCATCCCTGTCCTATTGTTTCTTTTATTTTTTTTTATTTTTCTTATATGTATCCATGTATTCATAACTATGTTTTTACTTATACCTATTATCTTGTAAGCAATTGACAAATAAAAATAAATAAATATAGGAGTAAAGAATTACTGGGACTGCAGATTCTTTTGTTACGTCTGAAAAATGATCTTGACATAGTTAGATGGCACTGTTTTTCCAATTTTTCAAGACACCTTCCTAGATATAAAGTGATTTAGAAATATATACAGCCATTATGAAATGTGTGGATGAATCACTGCATTCTGAGGAACCAGCTGCAGGGTATTCCATCTTGTGCAAACCCTACACAGAAGGTTTGACAAAATATCTGTCTGACATAAGTTCCTCTTAGTTCCTGGCATATTTTGATTACATTGCAA
The DNA here is from genome assembly GCA_023653725.1 of Bungarus multicinctus. Lineage (NCBI taxonomy): Eukaryota > Metazoa > Chordata > Lepidosauria > Squamata > Elapidae > Bungarus > Bungarus multicinctus. The sequence continues at coordinate 45,896,331 of CM042848.1, forward strand.
GATAGCCCAATGCTTTAAATGTCAAAAAGCAAACAAACAAAAAGGTATTTGAAGTATACATTGATTTCCATATTTTTATTTGTTTTTAACATGGTAAAAAACTCCTGGTATCCATAGAAAAAAATGAAGGCAGGCACCCAAGTACAATAGCAATAGTATTTACTGCTCCATAGTGCCTTAGAGCACCCTCTGAGAGACTTACAGTGCCCCCAACAATCTGGGAGGGTGTGTCAACCTTGAGCTGGTTAGGATCACTCTTGGCTGTGGACAGAGTTAGCTTGCAATACTGAATTCTAACCACTGCACCATCATGGCTCTGGATCCAACTCCCTGAAATTCTTTTTTGAGTTTGGGTTTTTTTGCCCATTGTCCGTGTTGACGATTATTATAGATGAGGACTCCAACAGTTTTATGTCCTAAAAACAACAAGAAAAGAAATGTGAATAGTTGCATGCCCTATTCATTCTAGCACAGAGTGAATATGTTTTTATTCATAATTTCCCTCTAGTCTTCTATACCAGCATAATTCAGCATGGACTGCTGGAAACACCATGGATAGCCTAAAATAAGATATGAATGCTGTTAAATCCAGATGGAGTACAACAAATTCAAATTAAATCCTCCTAATCAGGTTATTTTTCTCAAGAAACATTGTGATGGTCTAGTTAAAAACAATTCTGGTTGTAATTCTAAACAGAATCACACCAACTTTGACAGAGTTGATCTGTGACTTCAAGGTCGTTCTGGACTCTTGATTCTTGCTTAAACAGCAGATGGAATACATGGCCATAAGAACCTTTGCCCAGTTCTGGCCACCTCAGCCAAGATGCTCTGGAAATAATAAGTCGTGCTTAATTGAATAATTGCCTACTGCAATACACTTTATGTGAGTTAACTTTTGGAGAGGAATTAGTCCCAACTGCTGGTGAGATAATCCCACCACTGCAAAGTAATACTGATTCTCTGATACACTACACTGACTTTCTACTACTATTAAGCCCAACTGAATATGCAGGCCAATACTTATAAAGCCTTATTACAATACAGTAACTGGTTGTATCAGTACATAGTTGAGATAGTGACCTCAGCCAATTTGATCCAGGTATCTTGAGAAGGCTTGCTAAGAAATTTCTCAGGGTTCTCCAGGAACTTGAGTAAGATGACAGCCCCTCTCTGTGTCAGTCTCCAAATTATGGAATATCTTACTGCCTGGGATTCAGCTAGCACCTGTTCATATATACAAGAAGCATGTAGCAACATTTCTTTTTCAAAGAGCTTTGAGAAATTATTGTGTTTTCAAAACGTTTGCCCAATTTGCAGTCCCTGAAAACTGCTTGGATACAAGACAGTTGAGGTAGTCTATCAGCTCTTTCTCTTCTGCCCTTATCAGTTTCTACCTTTCTGTTGTACAGCAAAGAAACTTTGAGGCCATTTGCTTTCTGATTTACTAAATGCACAATATCAGGGAAAGGGCAAAATATTGAAGCAAGTATTTCTCCACCCACATTTTCTGCTAGGCTAAAAAAATCTTTTGTTGACAGTTGAGAGCTAGCCTAGGCTTCTGCTCTTTCTGAGCTGGCTCCATCCAGATTAAGGGCCAGTAGGCCAATAAGCATTACCAAGATAGATTATAGAACACACAGTTCTCAACAGTAGAAATTGATTTCCAGGGTTTTCAATTAAGTGCAAACTTCTAATTTTATTCAATAAAGTTCTAAACTACTTAGTACTATTTTAGCAACTATTTATATTTGAATTTGCTTGTGCCCTTAGAACTGAAGATTGTAATTGGAAGTTTGTTGTGAAAATTATTTAGATTGGTAGATGTAATTGGTTCCACTCACACATTATGGAAACCTGAATGATCCTATGTAAGTATTCCAGTAAAATCTTCCTCCCACCAACATCATTCAAATGTGGCTGGTTGTCTGCATTTTCTGCATTGTGCACATTTAGAAATATACCCTAGTACACATGGAAAGCTACACATGCACAACTGTATGTGTCATATCTTTCTTCTGCCTATGTTATTGGAGAAATATGACAGAAGATATTTTAATTTGAAATGTCACATATTAAGCATTCAAGACAATACAATACCTGAATGGGAATAAATATAAAGCCTTATTTGTTTGCCCATGGCCCATGAAATGGCCTCCAAAGGGACGACATGGTTTTAGCTATATCAGTTGCATTCTTCAAGTTTAGGTGAGATGATTGTAGCGAGAATGATACTGGCTTTTAAATTACTGGTTTCATCCTTGATGTTTTAGACTGTTAATGTTCATTTTTATGTTGGGTATACATACGGTGTTCATTTTGAATAACTATCGTCCAGTCTCCAACCTCCCCTTTGTGGCGAAGGTTGTGGAGAGCGTGGTGGCGTCTCAGCTCCCTCAGTACCTGGAGGAAGCGACGTATTTAGATCCCTTCCAATCGGGCTTCAGGCACAGGCACAGTACTGAAACAGCATTGGTTGCGTTGGTTGATGATCTCTGGAGGGCCCATGACAGAGGCTAGCCTCTGTCCTGGTCCTATTAGATCTCTTGGTGGCTTTTGATACTATCGACCATAGTATCTTATTGCAGCAGTTGGAGGGGTTGGGAATTGGAGGTACCGTCTTGCAGTGGTTCTCCTCCTTCCTCTCTGACCGCTTGCAATTTGTGTTGACGGGGGGGAGAGGTCCACCCCTAGGCCCCTCATTTGTGGGGTGCCTCAGGGGTCGGTCCTCTCTCCTCTCTTATTCAACATTTATGTGAAGCCGCTGGGGAGATCATCCGTGGTTTTGGGGTAAAATGTCATCTTTATGTGGATGACACTCAGCTCTACATCTCTACCCCAAACCACCCCAATGATGCTGTGGAGGTTATGTCCCGGTGCCTGGAGGCCGTGCAGAATTGGATGGGCAGGAATAGGCTTCGACTCAACCCTTCCAAGACTGAATGGCTGTGGTTTCCAGCGTCCTAATATGGTCAGCTGACTCTGTCGCTGGCTATTGGGGGTGAGATCTTAGCCCCCACAGAGAGGGCTCGCAATCTAGGCATCCTCCTGGATGCACGGCTGTCATTGGAAGATCATATTACAGCCGTCTCCAGGGGGGCTTTTCATCAGGTTCGCCTGATGCGCCAGTTGCGGCCTTTTCTTGATCGGGATGCCTTACGCGTGGTCACTCATGCCCTTGTCACCTCCCACCTGGATTACTGTAATGCCCTCTACATGGAGCTCCCTGTGGGGAGCACCCGGAGGCTTCAACTGGTGCAAAATGTGGTCGCGTGGGTGGTTATGGGGGCGTCTAGAATCTCTCATGTGACGCCTCTCCTGCGCGAGCTGCATTGGTTGCCAGTGGCCTTCCGAGTGCGCTTTAAGGTTCTGGTTTTGACCTTTAAAGCGCTCCATGGCATCGGACCAGGTTATTTGCAAGACCGCATTCTGCCAGTAGTCTCCCACCATCCGGTGCGCTCCCACAGACGGCCTCTATGTGCCGCCTGGTGACCCCGAGGAATAGGGCCTTCTCTGTGGGGGCATCTGCTCTCTGGAATGTGCTCCCCCCAGAGTTGAGAATGACCACCGACCTGAGGGTGTTCAGGCATGATTTGAAGACCTGGCTCTTTGAGCAGGCTGGCCTGGGCTGATTTTAAATTGACTTTAAATTGGGTTTTAATTATGGTTTTAGTATTGGGGGTTTTAGATCTGGGAGCAGCCCATATTTAATTCTGTTTTAACTTGTTTATATGTATTGTTTTAGTTGGCTGTGCACTGCCCTAAGTCCTTCAGGAGAAGGATAGTATATAAATTGAATAAATAAATAAATAAATTAGTTCTTTCTGGGCTCAGATCTCAATATATAATTGATAGTAAACTTGCAAAAAGTCAGGCAACCTTGACCTAGAATAAATGTCCTTATTAGTATAAATATATAAGCATTATATCAAATATGTATAGTTTTATGCACATTCTAAAGTGTTTACAAGCAATAGATCTGTACAAATCAATATATATCACATATTTAGTGTTACATATATTCCATTTTATATTTTTAAAAAGAAAATCAAATCTAACTCTACAAATGGACTATGAATATGTGCTACCTCATATTATACAGCTTTGATTTTAGTATGAAATCTAAATAAGTATCCATAAATTATGAAGTTCATTTCTATATGGAAACCAGCATACCTTGATATGTATGCAATGTTCAGTAATAGATACTTTTTCATACATACGGTAACTTCCTTAAATAAACAGTGGGCTTATTATAACAGTTTCTGAGAAAGTACAATGAATGTAAAGGCCCTGGGCTTCATTTTGCTACCATAGTTCAAACCAGTTCAGAAGATTAAAATTTTTCACTCAAAAATTAAAATAGAATAGAATTCTTTATTGATCAAGTGTGATTGGACACACAAGGAATTTGCCTTGGTGCAAATGCTCTCAGTGCACATAAAAGAAAAGATACATTCATCAAGAGTCAAGAATCATCAGGTATAACACTTAATAATAATAGTCATAGGATACAATAAGCAATTAAATCATACTAGAAAACAGTCAATATAAATCATAAGGATACAAGCAAATAGTTACAGACATACAGTCACAAGTGGGAGGGGATGGGTGATAAGGAGTGATGAGAAGATTAACAATAATAGTAGTGCAGACTTTGTAAATAGTTGAACAGTGTTGAGGGAATTATTTGTTTAGCAGAGTGATGGCTTTTGGGGAAAAACTGTTCTTGTGTATAGTTGTTCTGGTGTGCAGTGCACTATAGTCTCGTTTTGAGGAAAGGAGTTGAAATAGTTTATGTCCGGGATGTGAGGGGTCTGTAAATATTTTCATAGTCCTCTTTTTGACTCATGCAGTATACAGGTCCTCGATTGAAGGCAGGTTGGTAGTAATTGTTTTTTCTGCAGTCCTAATTATCCTCTGAAGTCTGTGTCTGTCCTGTTGGGTTGCAAAACCAAATCAGACAGTTATAGAGGTACAGATGATAGACTCAATAATTCCTCTGTAGAACTGGATCAGCAGCTTGAGCTTTCTGAGTTGGCACAGAAAGAACATTCTTTGTTGTGCTTTTTTGATGACATTTTTGATGTTAGGTGTCCATTTCAAGTCATGTGATATAGTAGAACCTAGAAATGTGAAGGTCTTTATTGTTGATACTATGTTGTCTAGTATTGTAAGAGGTGGTAGTATGGAAGGGTATCTTCTAAAGTCTACCACCATTTCTACGGTTTTGAGTGTGTTCAGTTCCAGATTGTTCTGGTTACACCACAAGGCAAGTTGTACAACCTCCTGTCTGTATGAGGATTCATTGTTGTCTCGAATAAGACCAATCACTGTTGTGTCAGCTGCAAACTTCAGTATTTTAACAGATGGATCATTTGAGATGCAGTCATTGGTATATAGGGAGAAGAGGAGAAAGCACACAGCCTTGGTGGGGGGCTGTATAGGTATCAGCTTCACCTGCTGCTTCCTGTCTGTTAGGAAGCTTATGATCCATTTACAAGTGTATTCAGGTACCTCTAGTTGGTTTAATTTAGTTAGAAGAATGTCTGAAATGATGGTATTGAATGCTGAACTGAAGTCTACAAATACCCTTGCATAGGTATTTGGAGATTCAAGGTGTTGTAGGATGTAATGCAGAGCCATATTAACAGCATCATCTGTCAATCTATTTGCTTGGTATGCAAACTACATGGAATCTAACAGTGGATCTGTGATGGTTTTCAGTTGGGACAACACTAGTTTTCAAAGATTTTCATAACTACGGATGTTAGAGCAACTGGTTTGTAGTCATTCAGTTCCTTGATGGAGGGTATCTTTGGCACTGGGATGATAGTAGAGCATTTTGAAGCAAGAAGGAACATAGCACATTTCTAGTGATCTATTGAAGATCCGGGTGAAGATGGGGGGTCAATTGGTCAGACTTTTAAGCAAGAAGTAGTTATCTTGTCTGGCCCTGGTGCTTTCCCTGGCTTTTGTCTGTGAAATAGATCTTGCACTTCTTTTTCTGTGATCACCAAAGGTTGTGAACCCAATAGGTTGGGGCCAGTTGTAGGAACTTGGCTGTTGCTGGTGTGTTTGAGATGCGGGTTATGTAGATAGGTGGCTGTAGTTTCCTTTAAAACCTGCAGTAAAACACATTCAGGTCATCTGCTAGTTATTTATTTCCTTCTGCCTGGGAAGGAGGTTTGCTGTAGCCAGTGATGTTTTTAAGAGTTTTATCTGTGACAGATGTGCAAGAATATTGCATTTAAAACATCCCACAGCTTCATTTCCCAGTTCCTTTAGCAATTTTACTACTAAACCACGTATTCATGTGTCCTATCATACTTTGCTTCCAGTTTCTCACTGCAAGTGGCAATTAAGAGTCCATGGCTTCTTGTGCTATTTCGGTTGTGCTTCTCAAAGGAGCTATTATGTGGCCAGTACGGAGCAGCACAAGTCTGGTTCTGTTTGAGTCAGCATGTCTGCTACAAGAAAACCCTACAAAACTCTCTCAGTGCAGCCAACCTCATTTTGTTTTTGTTAGGAAAGGTCAAAGCAGTACTGGAGTAAATGGGAAAACAAACCACAACTGAATTTTGTCTTTCCTTCTTTAGTGAAAGTTGTTTTTTCCTTTATAGCAGAGTCCCCCAACCTGGTCCATACATTTTTACTTCCATGTATTTGTTTGTGTATTTCTGCATTTTATCTTAATGCAAAATAGTGTTATGGCATACTCAGTAACATCTATATATTGGTCAATGCAAAATTATAAAAGCTGAAATTCAACACATCAGTATCAGTCAGGAAAGTTTCCCTAAGCTAACACTGTTCCATGTATGTTTCCATATAACATTTGTTTACAGGGACTTAACATAAGCTACCAAAAGCTTTAATTCATTTCCAAATTAATCTTTAATGAAAACTTTAAGTGTATTCCTTGGCTTCCTTTCTTTTTTTAATTCTCCTGAGACTAGATTGCGAGAACTCTCTCATGGATAGCTTTACATTAGTCCTATTATGTGAACATAACAAGCAAACACTAGATGAACCTTTTCAGGGCCAAGCAGTAGCCCAGACAAGAGGTCTATTTTGGTGGAATGTCCTACAGAGAAAAACAGAAGATCTTAGAATGTTATTGTTTGTAATATATAAGAGGACAAAATAACATCTGGGATTATGCTAAATCCAGAGTGATTGAAAAATGTTCAACAGCTGGAAGTCAACTAAATCATGGTTGGTATATAACATACTTGAAATCAAGCCAGTTCAAAATCAGTTAGTAATATCCCCTTCATCAAGTTAGTTAGAAGAGACTAATGGCTGCATCTTGTTTCATAACTCCTAAATCAAGAACCATCTAAGAGAACAGAAGATGTTGGTTAGGAGATTAGGTTTCTTGGCTTTTTATCAACAATATTCTTTCTGTTAAAAAGCCATCAAATTACATAGATATAATTGTGAATATGTTCTCAGTGGCTTCCTGCTAGATCTGCTGTCTCAGCCCCTTTGTATACCACATTCCCACAATGCATTAGAATTTAGAACTGATTCTGGATGACTCATAGCCATGAAGACGTGATAACCAGCAGCAGCTGTGACACTGGCCAAATTTTCATATGAAGCTGGAAACAGCGTCATATTTCCCAAAACTCTGATGAAAAAAAATACTAAGTTTATTTCACCATCTGAAGTACAGTCATGCTCAGAATGTTAAGAAACAAGGGGAAAAAAAGCAATTTACAGTAGTATTCTCTAACCTGATGCTCTCCAAATATATCAGAACTGTAATCCAATACTGCCTTTGATTGTTCTGGGTTAAATTGGAAATCCATCTTTTTCAGAGATAAACAATATGTAGATATCTTGGACTGGTATTCACATCAACCCAAGCTTATATAGTAAGGGATGATTGAAATTGTATTCCAATTGCCTACAGGCAACCAGAAAAGCTCAACCCTGATTTAGCCTATTAACTTCCTATTTATAGAAGACATATCAATTGTTTTAAAGGCCACAAGGATTGACATGTTCTTACTGTTTGCATTTGCTTAACAAAATAACCACAGATGGAAGAAGCAAAGGATAGAAGTGATGAAATATGTACTCTGACATCACAGCCCTAACCTACCCCTCATATTTATTTATTTATTATTTATTTTATTTTCAAGATTTATATACCGCCCCCTCACCTTGGGGGATTCAGGACGGTGTACAGATATTAGAAATATGTTGAAGATACAATAGTTGGAATAATTAAAGAATAAAATTTGGTTGTTAAATAAACGGGATGAGGTAAGGATTTAAAAGTGAGGACTAAAAGCAATTTTGACCGAATTTGAAGTAAATGAAAAATCCTAGGCCAGACCGGTTTGATGGAATAGGTGAGTTTTCAATGCACGCCGGAAGGTCAAAAGGTCAGGGATGATCCTCATCTCCAGGGGCAATTTGTTCCAGAGGGAGGGCGCCCCCAAAGAGAAGGCCCGCACCCTCGGAGTCGCCAGCTGTCCAGCCGGCGGAATCCTAAGGAGGCCCACTCTATGGGAAAGTATTGGGCGATGGGAGATTGATGATGGCAGTAGGCGGTCCTGCAGATACCCAGGTCCCAAGCCATGGAGTGCTTTAAAGATGATAACCAATACCTTGAAACGCACCCGAAAGATCACCGGGAGCCAATGCAGCTCGCGCAAGAATGGTGTAATATGAGAGCCCCGAGAAGCCCCCAGAACCACCTGCGCGGCTGCATTTTGTGCCAGCTGGAGCCTCCGGGTGCTCTTCAAGGGCAGCCCCATGTAGAGAGCATTGGCATAGTCTAGGCAGGAGATAACGAGAGCAGATGTGACTGTGCGAAGCGCATCCCGATCTAGAAAGGGTCGCAACTGGTAGATCCTACGGACCTGGTAGAAAGCCCCCCTGGTGACAGCCACGATATGTTCTTCTAACGACAGCCGTACATCCAGGAGGACACCCAGATTGCGTGCCCTGTCAGTGGGGGTAAGAGTTCCCCCCCCCCAGTCAACGATGGAACTAATTGGCTGTATCGGGGTGTCGGAAAGCACAGCCATTCGGTTTTGGTCGGGTTGAGATGAAACCTGTTTCGCCCCATCCAACCCCGCACAGCCTCCAGGCATCGGGTCATCACTTTGATGGCTTCGTTGGGGTGGCCTGGGGTAGAAATGTACAGCTGAGTATCATCAGCATACTGATGAAACTCTACCCCAAAGCCACGGATGATCTCACCCAGCGGCTTCATATAAATGTTGAACAGTAGAGGTGAGAGCACCGACCCCTGAGGGACCCCACAGATCAGGGGCCTTGAGATCAATCTCTGCCTCCCTGTCAACACAAATTGCGAACGGTTGGAGAGGAAGGAGGAGAACCACTGCAGAACAGTGCCCTCCACTCCTAGTCCCTCCAGACGAAGCAATAAGATATTGTGGTCGACAGTATCGAAAGCCACTGAGAGATCTAACAGGACCAGGACAGAGGAATGACCTCTGTCACGGGCCCTCCAGAGATCATCTACCAATGCGACCAATGTCGTCTCCGTGCTGTATCCGGGCCTGAAGCCTGATTGGCGTGGATCTAGATAGACATCTTCATCCAGGTGTTGGGGAAGCTGTCGTGCTACCACAGTCTCAACAACCTTCGCTACAAAGTGAAGATTGGAGACTGGACGATAGTTAGATAACAAATTTGGGTCCAGAGATGGTTTCTTGAGGAGGGGTCTTACCACCGCCTCTTTCAAGGCGGTAGGCAGAAATCCCTCACTCAAGGAAGCGTTGATGATAGCCTGGAACCAACTTGTGTCACCTCTCGAGTGGCTAATATTAGCCAGGAGGGACACGGATCCAGTAAACAAGTGGTAGCATTGAGCTTGCCCAGTATCCTGTCCACGTCCTCGGGGGTCACAGGGTCAAACTCTTCTCAGATGACCTTCCCCAATTCCACTCCCGATCCCCGTCCAGAGTTGCCCAGTCAGAGTCCAATCCACTCCGTATCTGAGTGATTTTATCCAGCAGGAAATTTGAAAAATCCTCAGCCCGTCCCCGTAGAGGATCCTCCTGTGCTCTCGGTTCTAAAAGTGAGCGGGTCACTCTAAAAAGGGTGGCTGGGCGATTTCCTGTGGATGCGATAAGGGCAGAAAAATAAGAGCGCTTTGCTGCCTCTATCACCACTAAATACGTCTTAATATAGGACCGTAATAGTATTTGGTCAGATTCGGAGCGGGTGGTCCTCCAACTACTCTCTAGGCGTCTTTTCTGGTGCTTCATCTCCCCCAACTCCTCAGTAAACCATGGAGCTGAGCGAGACTGACACCAGGTTAGAGGCCACAAGGGCACGATTGGGTCAAGGGCCCTAGCCGCCACCCTATCCCAGGTGGCCACCAAGTCCTCAGCTGAATCATGTGTTCGAATTCCGGGAAATGGCCCAAGCTCCATCAGGAACCTATTCGGGTCCATCAGGCACCTGGGGCGGAACCATCGTGTTGGCTGTGCCTCCCTGCGATGAGGGGGTGCAGCCTGGAAGTCCAATCTAAGGAGCGAATGATCTGACCATGACAAGGGTTCAATAGTAACATCCCCTATACCCAGATCATTCTGCCACTGTTCTGAGACAAAAACTAGATCCAAGATGTGACCTCCAGTGTGAGTAGGGTTCCTAATTAATTGGGTCAGGCCCAAGGTTGTCATGGAAGCCAAGAACTCCTGAGCAATCTCCGAGGTCCCGCCAGCCGAAGGTAGGTTGAAACCCCCCATGACCATCAGCCTAGGGGTTTCAACCGCTAGGCTGGCTACAACCTCTAGGAGCTCAGGCAGGGTCGATGTCACACAGCAGGGAGCCAGGTATGTGATCAATATACCCATCTGAACCCCGGAACCACATTTCACAAACAGGGATTCACATCTGGTTGTCTGAGGAAGAGTGGATTCCCTAGGATCTAGGTCCTTCCGAATAATTATTGCAAGCCCCCCACCCCTCCCCTGGACCCTTGGCTGATGAAAAACCTGAAACCTGGCCGGGCATATCTCCACCAGGGGAACACCCCCCTCTTGTCCCAGCCAGGTCTCGGTGATGCCCGCCAGATCAGCTCCCCCCTCCTCAATTAATTCATAGATGAGGGGAGCTTTATTAATAACAGACCTGGCATTGTATAACATCAGCCGAAGGCCCGGGGTTGGATCATTCGAACAGCCCAGGGAGTGGGACATAACCTGGGGGTCGGAGCACATCACCACTCGTAAATAGCGGGGGTGAGCTCCCACAGTATGATATGGCCCCCTGTTAATGCCATATCTGCCTCTCCCGTCAATTGTGTCGATAGCCATCCCTTTCTTCCCCTGGAAAGAAGTCCCCATCTTCGATCTGACCATCCCCGATTCCAAGACCTCCCGGTCGTGTGTGTTCCCAGGTCTGGCCATTATCTTAGGTGAGTTTTCCCCCAATTCCCACATGGTTGCCCTCCCTAACCCTGATAAAAATTTGGAAATAAATTGGTATAAATTACGGGAGATGAAGTGCCGGAAAAGACGTCTAGAGGGCATTTGGAGGGCGACTCGTTCTGAATCTGACCGAACACAGGTGAGATCTCATATTAAGACTTACCTTGTGGCAATAGGGGCGGCGAAATCCTCGTATTTCTCCGCCCTTATTGCGTCGGCAGGAAATCGGCCTGCCGCCCTGTTTAGAGTGACCCGCTCTCTACTTGAACCGAGAGCGCGGGATGACCTCTTGCAGGGTAGAGCAGAGGAGTTTTCTCGATTCCTGCATGAAAAAATCGCTCAGATCCGGGAGGGGCTTAACTCCAATTGGATGGTCCCGGGGGAGGTGTCCGGGGCAGGTCTTGTGAATGTTATCTGGGGGGAGTTCGATCCTGTGACCGCCGAGGGTGTGGACAGGTTGCTGGGGGGTCTGAATGCCACCACCTGTTTATTGGACCCGTGCCCTTCCTGGCTGGTTTCGGCCGCCAGGGAGACGACACGAGGCTGGCTCCAGGGGATTATCAACGCTTCTCTGAGAGAGGGGTCGCTCCCAACCGCCCTGAAGATGGCGGTGGTGCGGCCCCTCCTCAAGAAGCCTTCCCTGGATCCAGCTGTTTTAAATAACTTCCATCCAGTCTCCAACCTTCCCTTTGTGGCGAAGGTTGTTGAGAGTGTGGTGGCACGTCAGCTTCCTCAGTACCTGGAGGAAACAACTTACCTCGATCCATTCCAATCGGGCTTCAGGCCTGGGCATAGCACTGAGACGGCATTGGTCGCGTTGGTTGATGATCTCTGGAGGGCTCGTGACAGAGGGTTCTCCTCTGTCTTGGTCCTATTAGATCTCTCGGCGGCTTTCGATACTATCGACCATAGTATCCTGTTGCGACGGTTGGAGGGGTTGGGAATTGGGGGAACCGTCTTTCGATGGTTCTCCTCCTTCCTCTCCGACCGTTCGCAATTTGTGTTGGCGGGAGGGGAGAGGTCCACCTCTAGGCCCCTGGTTTGTGGGGTGCCTCAGGGATCGGTTCTCTCCCCTCTCTTGTTCAACATCTATATGAAACCGCTGGGCGAGATCATCCGTGGTCTTGGGGTGAAGTGTCATCTGTATGCAGATGACACTCAGTTATACATCTCCACCCCGGACCACCCCAACGATGCTGTGGGGGCTATGTCCAGGTGCCTGGAGGCCGTGCGGGATTGGATGGGCGGGAACAGGCTCCGGCTCAACCCATCCAAGACCGAGTGGCTGTGGTTCCCGGCGCCCTGATATAGCCAGTTGACTCCGTCGCTGGCTATTGGGGGGGAAATTTTGCCCCCCACAGAGAGGGCTCGCAATCTGGGAGTCCTCCTGGATGTGCGGCTGTCGCTTGAACACCATGTCGCGGCCGTCTCCAGGGGGGCATTTCATCAGATCCGTCGGATCTACCGGTTGCGGCCCTTTCTGGATCGGGACGCCCTGCGCACGGTCACTCAGGCCCTTGTCACCTCTCGCCTGGACTATTGTAATGCCCTCTACATGGGGCTCCCTGCGGGGAGCACCCGGAGACTCCAACTGGTGCAGAATGCGGCCGCGCGGGTGATCATGGGGGCGTCGCGTAGCGCCCACGTGATGCCTCTCCTGCGCGAGCTGCATTGGCTGCCGGTGGCTCTCCGGGTTCGCTTTAAGGTTCTGGTTCTGACCTTTAGGGCGATCCATGGCATTGGGCCAGGTTACCTACAGGACCGCATCCTACCGGTGATCTCCAGCAGGCCAGTGCGTGCACACAGGGAGGGCCTTCTCCGGGTTCCGTCGGCTGCCATGTGTCGCCTGGCGGTCCCGAGGGGTAGGGCCTTCTCTGTGGCGGCCCCTGCCCTCTGGAATACTCTGCCACCGGAACTGCGTACCGGCATGGACCTGAGGTCCTTCAGGCGCGCGCTGAAGACCTGGCTTTTCGAGCAGGCCGGCCTGGGCTGAGAGAGGGTTTTAATTTGTCTCCATTGCTTTTTAGTAATTTTAATTTGGGGGTTTTAAGGGGGTGGGGTGGGCTTTTTATATTCGGCCAAATATTCAATTTAATTTCTTTTTAACTTTTGTATCATTGTCGGGGTTTGGATTGGCTGTACACCGCCCTGAGTCCCTAGGGAGAAGGGCGGTATAAAAATTTTATAAATAAATAGGCGCCACGGCCAGAGCATTTCCTATGGCTATGCATATGTTTGCATGTCATGTTGTAATACAGATATGAAAATGCAAAGCTTTTAGTGTGACATCACAATGTATTTTTCACCATTTTGGCTTCACTGCAGTGAGGAGATTGATACTTATGTTCAAAGGTATTGAGATAAATTATGAAATAAAAGCAAAGACACATACCTTTTGAAATGTAGATGTTGAAGACATATCTACTGATAGATGTGATCTGGAAAATAAAAAATATGGAACTCTAAAAGTAAATGCTAGGGGTCAGCATGATACTTGATGTTGGGTTGATCAGAGCTTAATTCATATTTTAGATTTTTCCCAATTCAAACTCCAGGGATCTTATTTCAGAACAGAACAACTCCAAACTTCCAAAAATTATTCCTCCAGTTTAACAAAAGAATCTGTTTGAACATAGGCAGATGATGAGCAGAATTCAAAGCAGAATCCCAAAGTAATATAAATAAACAAAAGTTCTTCAAAGAATGGATATTGAGTGAATGTAAAATAAGAGGAGACTGAACTGAAATGGTGAAAAAGGGCAGAATATAAGCAGGAACGTTTATCCATCAACCAAGCAAAATAGATGGAACAAAATAAATGAAGATTTCTTCAGATGACAAGATGCTAGGTCATACTTTATGCAAATAAATTTAGGCATTAGAGATAGCCATACATCCTCCAAATCTAAATAATTTTAATTTCAGTAATGAGAGAAGTTCTGTATGTACAATGCAGATTTTAAAGCATGCTACTTGGCACCTTATTGTTTAACAAAGAAAGTTTCATTTATGAAATGTTGATTAATAAGAGGGTTTTGATTTCTCTCATTGGCCCAAAACAAAAGTGGATAACTTAAGACCCTGGGGCTAAATCTATTCTTAAAATATCCCTTGTGTAGCTAGATATTTTATTTTTTGCCAGTTAGGGAAAATCAGAAAAACTATTATGTTCCTGAATGAGGAATTGGTATATTAACTATTTTTAATTTTAATTAAGCAAAGGAAATGAAATTTAATATTTCGCCTGGCACTATCACTTACTTTTTGGAGTATAGTACCAAATCATGTTATTTAAAGTCCAAGCACTGTCTTTGGCAAGGAAAGTTTGTCTTCCATGGTTTATAAAACTAGCTGAAAACAGAACTGACAGCTTCTTCATTACATATACATACTGTACATATGCCTATGTATTTAATTTGCCACACTTTTTAGGATAGCAGGCTTGCTTGACATATAGCTATCAAGTTTTCTTTTTCTTTTATCTTGATGCTATTTAACAACCAGTTGAGGCAACATTTTTGGTTAATGTGCCTGAAACTGATCAGCATCTAGACTTGAAGTGTTGCTTCATTTGTGGTCTGGAGTTGTTTTCAAAGCATTTTGAACCTCTTTCATAAGTTTCTTTAAATCAGTGATGCTGCATGGAAAATCACATCTGTTCCGGGCTGCAAAACTTGAAACTTGATCTGAGACAGTTTTGAGTAAACTGCCTGATAGGAATCACTATGTACTCAAGCAGATTGTAACAAAGCCTGAGCCATCGCACGTAATCCTGATGAAACAAGTTGTAGCTTAGGGCTTCTTAAAGTGTCTCCAGGAAATATAATTATTGCATTTCTGTGAAGTTGGGAAATAACATTAATCAACAATGTTTTACTTAAGTGATGAGTGTTTAGAAAAGAAAAATCAGAAGGTATCAATAAGAGTCAAACAGAACAGTATAAATAATGTATTTATTTTATACAGTCCATCTTAAAGATTCAAGAAAAAGTGAAGCATAGCATAGAAAGTCAGAATGGTATAACAGTGAAGGTACTAGATTGGTACTGAGGAAGAGCAGGTTGAAATCCCCCCTTGACCATGAAGCTTAAATAAATATTTGGGATTTATATTATCTCTTAGCCAAACCTACCACATAGAGTTATTGTTGGGAGGATAAAGAAAAGGTTGTCCTAAAACCCTAATGGAAAACTGAAACAGAACATGTTTCTAAATCCTGAACTCAGTCCCACTGAATGAGGTAAGCTCATATAAAAGACAAAAAGATTTGTTTTTTTCTGGTTAATGATGACACAAGGCTAGGGATTTGACTCATTCTTGCATTTTATTCCTTCCATGTGGGGTTCTTTTTCATTTTAAGAATCTGGCTTAGAAAAAATCAGATCAGATAAAGATTCATGTGTAGAGAAGTATCAATTATCAGCAGAAAACATTAAACGACCCTTACTTGTTGATTCCCTAGAACAAATGCTATCACTCCTACATAAGCATGTGGATTAGAATTTTCGGTTTACTCTGAGACTCCTAATTCCATTTTAAACACCACCTAAATTTTGAAAATACTTTGTATCATTTCTGGAACCATCCTGTTTAAGGCCAGGCAAATAACTCCAGAATGTTTGCATTTGTCTTCCTAACTTACCTTTAAAGACAAGAAATATAAAATCAAAAATCAGGCTACAGATTTACCTTTTAAGTATGAAGAACTTAAAAGAACAGATCAGCGGCCACTCAAATTTATGTCAATATACACATTTTAGGTGCTATTGAGTATGAGACATAAAAATGTCCAATTTCATCCTGTGATTATATCATTCATCTTTCAGATGACCATTATTTCTCTTTAAACCCCTTGGTATCCAATTTAAAGCATAACTAAGACTGGTGTGCATTTGTTTTCAGATCTGTTTGGATGTCAGGACACTATACGTAAGGGTAGGTTTATGAGAATGGAGCTCAAAGAAGAGCAAGCCAATATTTATTCTTTCTGGTAAATAGCTGGGCGCACAGAAAAGTCATTTAATTTTTAACTGCCTAGTTTCTATCAGCCACCTCAGTTTTAAGCCTAAATATATATCATTTCCTATCTTTACAAAAATAAAGAAAATAAATTGCTAGTGCTTTTTTTATCTTTCAGTGCCCACTGTGGTAGTAAGCCTTCATTGTTTTCCAAAATCATGTTACTGTCTTAGCAATAATTTTACGTTCACCTGCTCATGCCAAAAGGCTTCTATAGAGGAGTCCTAGGGATAGGGCAGGGTGGGTTTAAGACCAAGATAAGAATTCACCAAAGAAAATAAATAACTTTTCAAAAGTTATTTCATAAAACAGTGATACCATGCTGTTCCTAAAATAGAATTTGCTGTTTTGAAATAGCATTTCTCCACCCATGACTATAATGTAACTACCAAAGGGATATATCAAAATAGCTTGCAGGTCTCTGATTTCAATGTCAGATCCATTCAAGTACAAGAACTATTCCTTCATTTAGAAGACATCATTTTTGGAGAAAGAAGTTATGTGCCAGTGAAGTGTTGATATTTTTAACCATCTATGATATTGTGATTGCATTAATTTCAACAATCACAACTCTGAATATCTAGCACTCTGTGTTAGAGGATTCTCCCTAGCCAGGGGAAGATTCTCCCAGTTTGGACCGGTTCGGGCGAATCCCTTGTTCTGATGATCAGCTGGCTCCAAACCGGTTCTCTCCGACGAGCATGTAGGTCCGCCCACCAGCCCCTGCTCTTTCCTGTGCTTTATGTCTTTTTGCTAGAGCACAACTGATTTGTGCAGTAGAGCAGTTTGTTTTCTTCAGCTGCCGTTGAAGGTAAGTATTACCTTTCTTTAATTTGGAGCATGCATGCAGAGCGCATTCTCACCGAGCCAGTTGTTATACCGGTTGAATCACACCCCTATATATATATAACTCCTATGCAGATGGTTAACAGAGGAGGAGCCATGGTTGTCTACTGCAGCACAACAATCTTTCAGATGCCATAATATTCTTTATTATTGTTATATGCAATTCAGTTCACAATAGCCTTTCCTCGTGTAGGATTACTGAACCTGCCAATGTAATTACAGGAAGGCATTTGACCTTCTGACCTGGTGGCATATCTTAACTCTCAATATTTCATCAAAATAAAAGTTCATCTGAATTGTACCTAAACAGTGCAAGCTATTCACAGGTAATCTTCCTTTAACAACTGCCTCAGACAATGATCATTTGCAATTACGATGATGATGAAAAAGTAACTTTGCATTCAGTGCATACATTTACAACTTTCATAGTTTGCCTTTTCAGTGACATATTCAGCATTATTTGAGTTAGCACACATTGTCCTGTTTTTCCTTTCCCTTTTCTTGCAGTGGGGAGAGATTGCTTAAACAAGATTTCTGTTCCTGAGGTGCTTTTCTATGCAGTGGATCCCTAAAAAGTCCTAACTATCAAGTTAAAAAGCTCCATTCTGTGACCTTAAACAGTTGATTAGAAGCTGCCACCAGCTGTTTATATATTCAAGCATTCATCTTTTTGACATACATATAACATAAATCTCTTTATACAATTTTGACCAGAAAAGGATGGAGACACTCTTCAGTATTGCTTTGCAGACACTCTTCAGCAGCGGTTGCCAACCGGTGGGCCATGGCCCACTTGTGGGCCATGAGAAAATTTTGGTGGGCCACAGAGAAATCTCACCCCCAGAGCACCCCCCCCCCCAAAGCAATTAATCCAGGCTGTGCAGAAACACAAGGCTACGCCGCGCACATGGCCTGCGGGAACCCTCCCCACCCACTCACTCCTTACCCAGCAAACTTTTCTGCTAAGTTACTATTTTTCCTTTTTCCGACCATCATCTGTTCTGCTGCGCTGGGAGATTTAGATTAGCTAGGAAGCAGGAAATGGTTGGATTTCTTGCTTTCTAGCTAAGTATAACCAAACCTCCCTTAGGATTGAAGGTTTGTTTGCAGGCAAATTCAGTGCAGACTCACGGCAAGCAAATTTGAGAGACTGAGTTAGCCGATGGTAGATAGATCACTGAATGATTCTGTGAGCAACTCAATCTGCCTGCTTTGCCTGATTTTGGATAAAAGTTGCTTTTTTAAAATAAAAAAATCAATATTTACATTCATGGTGTGTTGTGAGTTAATTTTGTGAGTTTGCCTGCAAGCAAATTTTATGTGACAGACAGAGCTAGCCAATGGCAAATAGATGGATTTCTGAATGAATCTGTGATTCTGTGAGCAACTCAATCTGTCTGCCTGCTTTGCCTGATTTTGGGTAAAAGTTGCTCTTTTTTAATAAAAAATTCAATATTTATATAAATATTTATAATATTTATATACAAGCCATGCCCAGCCAGTCACATGACCACCAAGCCACATCCACAAATTAGGCCATGCCCACAGAACCAGTTAGTGGTCCCTGGGATCTAAAATTATGAGATTGGTGGTCCCTGAGGTCCAAAAGGTTGGCGACCCCTGCTCTTCAGTATTGTTTTCTGTGCATTAATAGAAGCTATTTTACAGAATTGCACACATGGCATTCAAGATCCATTGAGAATTATATGCCACAGAATCCAATGAACCTGTGAATAGCGTGGTATGAAAAAATAGAGACCGCCCCAACAGGAAAGTTCTTGATTTAAAACTTGCTGACAGATGCTATGTCCATGACCACACATATTTATAAACACCCTTGCTCCTTTGAAACTGAACAGTCCTAATAATCATCAGGTATAATGTGTTGCCTATCTCATTTATGCTTTGCTTCAACCAGCCACTTGGCCAAAAGTGCCAGTAGAGGTGTCTTCTGGACATCTGAAGGTATTTGAAGCAGATGCTCTGATGTGGCTTGGCTTTGCTGAGGCTGTCACTTTGCAAGGCAGCCTCAAAGAGGGCCTTCAATCAAGGCTCTGTTCCATGTGTGGCTTCCCTAGCTCAGTTTTCCAGCGGTAGAAAAATACCTCTTTATCCTCTGCTGCCTTTTAATCTAGATTTTTGCATTTGTTCTGCAAAGTTAATTGTGAATACATTTTTTTGTTCTTGATGTTTAGTGGTCATTTTAATAGGTGCTTTAATTGTTTGTTTATAGTTGTTTGCTAGGCTGTGTGAGGTTGATGTTCTTAGTTTATATTTTTAGATATAATTTAGATAATTTAGTACATTTTCCACTTTCAAAAATCTACATTTAAAGGAAATATTTACATTCCAAAATAAACACTTTTTAGGCCCACACATTTTTAAGGCATACACTATATATTCAGTCATGACTCTATATAATAATGAATGCATATTTATAAAACAACTCATGGGATTTGCAATGCCAGGATAACAGATTGTGGTAACCTGGTCTGAATGGCAATTAGGTATAGAGTGTTCTGCATTTGTGGCTCACTCTTAGTTTTGATTCACATAAATGTATTTTTTTCATTGAAATTTTGAAAAGAAATCTAAGAATTAGTATTGCTGAAAAATATGTGTTTCTTAACAGAAAAAGAATAATAACTATAATAAAAAGCAATTCATCATTTTAAAGTGTAAATGTCATTGATTTGATATAGTAATTGAATATAATTAATGTTACACTTTTTTACTGGAGGGATAACAAAACTTCTGGAGCAAATGTTATATCATGAATTACAGAAAAGTGCCTGGAGCCTGAGGTAAAGATTTCATTACAGAAATAAAAATAAATTATAATATGAAATGTCTGGGAATCTATACATGGTGATGAAAATTGAAGCTGAGATGTCCTAACACTGTTTCAGTTCCACTGTATCAATTGAATTCATGCTTTTTACAGGAGTAGGATTCTACTGGTTCAGTATCATTTGGGCCTGTGCACTCAGCCCTGCTCTTTCCTGTGCTTTATTTCCTTGTCTTGGAGCACAGCTGATTCACACAGCAGAGCAGTTTTGCCACGCCTCAGCTGTTTTACTCACTGGGGCTGCAGTAGAAGGTAAATATTATAGCTGAAAATGGGTTTTTTTTTAATAGTGTGCATGTGCACAAAGCACCAAACCAGTTGTTATACCAGTTGAATTGCACCACTGGCTTTTTATATGATGTTTTTTTAAAAAATGAAGGAAACTACCAATCCATAGTGCCTTGCCATAGAACAAACAATAACCCACAGATTTCATCCAAACTGTTTTAAAACGCAAGCACAAAGAAAAATGAGATTGAAGATTAAATGTGAAATTTGCACCAGAGACAGTGCCACTGCAGTCTGTTTTGAAAGGATCTAGTACCATTTCCCTGAAATCCGAGTGATCTATTGCTAGTATATGAAAACGCTTTAGGAAATTGGCTGCTACTTCAGACCCTAGCTCAAAGCAATCAGCTCAGGCAAGGAATTTTATGGTTTCTATAGAGTTTCTGCTTCTTTGGTTTTAAAAAAATGAATGCCAGTTCAATAGCAATTGATACCATTTTGCCTTTCCTCATAAATGTAAACATATGTTAGAGAGCCACAGATGAGTTTTCAGCTCTTTATGGGTTTGGATTGAAAGTTAAATTAATAAAATAGAGACGATATGTAAAAGAAACTTCAAAGTTGTATGTAGAAGCAAAGTAAATGACAGGATAAAATGTATAGTGATATTGCTTCAGTTTTCTCTCTCTCTCTTGATCCTCTCATTATTATTGTCAAAAAAATTGGAACTCTGCCCATACTGATACCACTTGATAGGGGAATCTTAATCCTTCCCAGCTCATTTGTGTTTAAAAATGTATCTTTCAGCTCCATGGTGTGCCTATGCAGTTATTTAATCTCCACTTATGCTTTGCTAGTTGTTTTTTTTAAAGCACAAGAAAGTTAGGGGTTGATGTTGTTTTTCCTATCCAATGTCACATTCTGCTGATCCAATAAATTCACCGTTAATATTTTGGGGTTCTTGCTTTTTTAATGAAATAACAACAGGATAAAGGGCAGTGTTGTGCATCATTTCTGTATCTAGTTTTCCCTTCAAAATATTCATATAAAAATCATAATTTAATTAATCATCAGAGTTTTCATTATATGGGCTTCTTAAATGAAGCAAATGAATGACACTTCATAAACTGAAATATGAAACAAGACACAGCATAATTCTGCAATACACTGAAGAAGCAATGTAGTGGTTAATAGCCAGTAGTTCCACAAGGGGAATGATAGTCACAGCAGCACAAATGAAATATCATCCTTTACTTTTTTTACTTCTTTTTTAGACTCCACTGCTAACAGCTGCTAACAGCCTGAAGGAACTCTGTCAAATTGACTCTCTCCTCTCAGAGGCTAGTCTCTCCCATTTTAAAACTCACCGCTTAGAGCTGAGATATTGTGGGCATTCTTTAAATAAATATATCAAATATACTATCTATCTATCATCTTTCCTTTTACCAGAAATATTGTGATAGAGATTTAAAATCTGAATATGAAATTGTACTGTAGAATCAATCTATACCTAGGAAGAAAAGCAATTGATTACTTTCTAAGAAGAGAAAAATGTTTTGCCCCAGATTCTTCAGTAGCATTTACCAACCTGAAACCTTCTAGTTGTGCTAGAAACTTCTATTCTATCCTGGGAAATATAGAACTTATGGTGCAAGTAGCTGGAGGGCACTAGGCTGGATGAAACTTCTTCTGAAGCAAGTAGGAAAAAAACTTTAATACATCCTAAGTCTTCTGAAGAATAGGATAAAGGTAAATGTTGCCCTCACACATATGTACTAATTGTTTCTGATTCTAGGAGGCGGTGCTTATCTCCATTTCAAAGCCAAAGAGCAAGCACTGTCTGAAGATGTCTCCGTGGTAATGTGGCCGGCATGACTAAACACCAAAGGCATACAGAACTCTGTTACCTTCCCACCAAAGGTGGTCCTATTTTTCTACTTGAATTTTTACATGCTTTCGAACTGCTAGGTTTGGCAGAAGCTGGGACAAGTAACTGGAACTTACCCTGTTACATACATTACACTAGAGATTTGAACTGCTGAACTGCCGACCTTTTGATTGACAAGTTCAGCATCTTAGCCACTGAGCCACCATGTCCCTTTCTGAAGAATAAACAGATGTGATTAAATCACATTTCCAAATGAATGATTGCAATTGTATTATTTGGACAAAACCACCAAGTCTGAATATCTGTGGCAATTTTTCATCTTGAACCAACCACCATGCCAAATTCCCTACCTGACTGAGGACTAATCAAATTCAGTGATCTCAGCTAACGTAGTTAAAGATCAGTTTAAATTTTAGGTATATGCAGTTAAAATGATATTATTTTGGTGTAACAGTATATTGGTCACAAAGCTTGAAATCTTCAGGTTTCCTCCCAATCATGATATATACATTTTGCCCAACTGTATGTTGCTGGTTTGAAGACTTTACATGAATATAGGGTCATCCCAAAGTAAGATTTTTTAAAACATTATAGCCAAATACGGAATCCTCTGTGCACCCCAATATTTGAGAAGCGTCAGTAGGAGAAAGTAGAATAAAGAACATATAAATTGCATTATATATTGTGTCCTTCTAACTGGATTGGCTGAACAACTGAAAGCACAGGGCTGTAATCAGGCATTGGCATGGGAGCATAAAGCTGAAAGAGGGGGATGCCATGTACAAAGTTTGATCCCAATCATTCTCCATCCTCCTTATATTCAGGCAAGAAGAGATCTGTTCTTGTATTTGCTTATCCCAGCTCTCCATGTGATCCTGAATGCAAAAAAGTACTTTCCAGATAGCACAGATAGTTATACTTGTGGTAACATGTGTGCAATCAGTTCTTTCAGGAACTTTTGTTACGCTGATTCCATTCCTATTAGCACAACTGATTTTAATAGTGGATTGAGAGACAAAACTGAACTCCTTGGGATTCATGTTATGCAAACAGCCCTGTAGAAATCTGTTTAATATCTATATGTAACCAATTATATGTGGATATTAATCAACTACTAGGAACTTTTGGAGTTAATCCACCTCCCAAAAATGATCTTCATAACATTAAAACACGCACATTTGTAACAATTGGGTCGCCACAATCATGTTGACACAGATACCCAAGGCTAGTAAGATAACCAGCTTCAACAGATGGACGACATAAACACTTCATTTTAAATGTTATTATATTATTTTTATGATGTGTGAGTAATCTACAGTTAGATTCATAGACTAAGATTACTGGAAACTTAATAATTCAAATCCTAACCAAGGAACTAAGAATTATGAAGGTATGTTTAAGAATTATTATTATTTGACATGTACATCAAGTCTTTGTATAACATTTGAGGTAGGTAAAGCATTCTTGTATTTTTGTTATTCCTAAATACAAGAATGCTTTACCTACATTATAGACTTTTGGACCTTGAAGTTTTGGAAAACAGATGGGATGTGAACAAATAACCAATAATTGACTGAATTTCCAACCGATTAGAACATACTAATGTTGATCTTTAAAACCTTTTATGAATTAGGACCAGAATATTCAAAAAGTATATGAACCCATTTCTAATCATCATTGAAGTAATTTTTTTGCTCAGAAAAAC
The DNA here is from genome assembly GCA_023653725.1 of Bungarus multicinctus. Classification (NCBI taxonomy): domain Eukaryota; kingdom Metazoa; phylum Chordata; class Lepidosauria; order Squamata; family Elapidae; genus Bungarus; species Bungarus multicinctus. The sequence goes on from CM042848.1 coordinate 45,920,291, forward strand.
TCATGCAAATAGTGGAAAACTGACTAGTGTTGAAGAGATCTCCATTAGTAGCAGGTGAAATACACCGAGTGATTTTTACTATAGCACTAAGACAGCTTAAAGACAGGGGAGAACTGCCTTTAAAAAAGGTCTTTTGAATGAATCAGTTAAATTGTTATTTTTTTCACCCCATCTTCACAATCTGTGCAGGTTAAGCATCTCAGGCTGAGATGGAAACATATGCAACAGCTACATGCATACAAATGAGTGTGGCATTTTTGACATACATGTGCAATCCTGCCCAGGAAATGCTACTGAAAATGTTTGGGATAATAAATAACACAAATAAAAACCTTCAAGTAGTAATAGATAGAATGGAAGCCCAGTCTATGGTGCCTGGCAGGAGAGGAGAGTTATTAATAAGTACCCCTAGTTTTGCCTGCAGAACATCAGAAGGCATGAGACAACTGTTATTTATCTCAACCTACTCCTTCCCTACTTGGTAACCCTAAGCCATTCTTTTGGCTGCCAGATTTTAGGCAGTGCAAAAAAATGAGCATATATAAATGAAGGTTAGTAAAAATGAAAATAATGAAGATGTTTTAAAGAACTGGCATTTGTTCATAGAGATTCTGCAAAGCCAATAAAATGCTAAATGCAATTGATGAATTATTCATTGTGAATTACTCATTTCTCATGCCAAGCTACTTTGATTTAACTAGGCATTTTCATTGGAGAGCCTTTATAAGCTTTATCCCTAGTTGCTACCGTTCCTTCCAAAGTTCATAAAATAGCATTCAGGGATTTTTTGGCATTACTATTCACAATGTATTAATATTAGTTATTGATTCAGAATGTTGTATATAATGGATTTTTAAGACCTAATGACCAGGTATACACTGTTATTTTAAGCAGGACAGTTTTTCCTATCTTGAAGTCCCTTGACATGGTTAAGCATGTTTACTCCAAAGTAAACCATATTCTCTATAATTAGCTTATTCTCAGATAAGAATGTATACAATCTTAACTGTTCAAAGGCATTTTTGCATGCTGGTGATATTTCTTGAGGCAAATGGATAAGAGTCAATGAACCCCTGCTAAATTCTGAAAACAACTACAGTGAACTATATTGTTTGGACTCTACAAAATCGACCAATTAAACTTGTGTAGCTGGATTTTCCTGCTAGGACTGAATCTTCATCTGGAGGAGCTGGTTTCAGATGTAAATATTTCTAAAGGGATTCATTTTAAAATAAGGAACATGCTATTATTATTATGGTCTAGGTGTCAAAACAGTTTACTTCTTAATGACAGTGGCTCTTGAGCCACAAAATACTAATACTCTGCCCCTCTCCATTCATAAGTACACATACATATTATGCCTAATTAACGCTTACTTGGAAGCTTCAAACTGCTTCAGCACTTTCTCTAGTGGAGTTAAATCTTAATGGCTAATAGCAACTGTGAGTAGATCCAAAATTGCTGGAGCCAACAAACAAATAATATTCCAGTTTGGCTTATGGAGGAGATTAATATTTATTTTATACAAGTAAGCCATCAGATAGACCAATACATTCTATTCCTTGCAATTGCCCACTGAATTTCCTAAATAGGTTAGGACTAAAGTCCCAGAATTCTCCGCTGACATGGATATTGCTGTTCTGGCTTAGAACTGAGGAAACTGCAAGCTCAGCACAACTGCAAGATGAAGAAAGTTGTTTAGACAACCCAAAGATTTTGTCCACCCATTCCAATTTTTAGCAAGGCTTTAATGAATTGTGTTAATACCTTGATAGCATCTGAGCCACATATTAAACTCTAAATCCAAAATAATCAAAAGATGTTCCATCTTTTCTAACCTGATCCTTTCACAAAAGTGTGTAATCTTGGAAAAAGTTAATTTCTTATGAAATACTTAAGGAGACGGTCACATGAAGAGTATGGCCTTTTGAAAACAATATAATTAGACAGAAACAAACTTGGGAGGTTGACTAAGATTTTGAATTAGTGATGAATTTTTATTCAGTTTCATTGCTTTTTTGTTTTCAAATGTTACATATAATTTAATATTTTTATTAAACTTTAAAGCATTTCTACAAATAGTCAGACATCTGGCATTCTATGTTAAGAGTCCTTGCCTGAATTTCTATAAGGAAAATGGCAATCTTAGAATTCAGTATGGCATGTTAAAAGCTTAAAATCATTTCCTGTAAATGGTTATAGGGAAAATAATCCTATTGCAGCATTCATGTATAATTTTGCCTGCATACTCAAAACCGAATCTATCTTGATTTTAAGCATAAATTTACAAGTTAATTTATCAACTCTGTATTATGGCAGCATCGAATTCAGCCATTTTTCCAAATAATTTTAAATTGTCCTTATGGAATAAATGTGGGGTTTTTTACTCCTTTTTAAGCCAATTCATATCCACAGTTTATCTTGTATAAACTTGTCCCTCTTGTCAAAGGGATCAGTGATTATAAAAAAAATAAAGGTGAGTCACCTTTAAAAATTCCACAATTAATATCTTCTAATTCTATTAGCCATCACCTTTTTTGCCAAAATTTAATTGAAGTATTCATCAATTACAGAATACAGAATAACAGAGTTGGAAGAAATCTTGGAAGTCTTGTAGTCCAATCCACTGCTCAGGCAAGAAACTTTATACCACTTCAGACAAACTGTTGTCCAATCTCTTCTTAAAAACTTCCAGTGTTTTAGCAATCAATTTTCTGATTGCAAAACATTTCTGCAGATTCAAAAAAATTCAAGAGATTTCTCTACCTTTATTAAGCAGCTGCATGACTTTTGGGCATGAATTATTTAATTATAAAATGGTTCTATTGGGCTTCTTCGATTCAACAAATATATTCAGAAATTTTAAACTATTTGAGCCAGTACATCTGAATTTAAAACGGTTCATATTAATACACCAAAGAGCAAACATTGTGGAATTTATTTTATTAATTTATTTTTAAATTAACTAAAATGAATCCAAGTCTGCAAAGTTTATGATTCTAAGAAACAGTCCCAAGGCCTATTCACTGACTGAAATCAATATGTATACATCACTTTTTAATACATACATGCAAATGATGAAAAATACATTAAAAATCATTGAATGGATGAACATAAACTGCTAGTTCAAGAGCAGAAAAAGATTGATGTCAAAAAGATAGCTTTGACACTTGACCCCTTTCTTTTGTATCTATCTGCTATTGTATTGCTTCTAAAGCTTGAGAATTGAAAGATCTTCCAGAGATCTATATCAGATAGGCTAAAGGATTTACTCCCAGTTTCAGACACGCTCCAGAACCAGCATCAGGTCTACACTAAGGCAAGTGTAATTACATTTCTCCTACTAAAATGAAAAGAGATGGCGGATGGAGATGGGATGTGGAAGGGAGATGAAAAGAGATGGCAGATGGAGATGGGTTGTGGAAGTCACCTCTGCTCTCATTACCTCCCGCCTAGATTATTGCAATGCTCTCTACATGGGGCTCCCCTTGAAGAGCATCCGGAGGCTTCAACTGGTGCATAGTGCGGCCATGCGGGTGATCTTGGGGGCTTCTCGGAGCTCCCATATTACACCTCTCCTGCGCGAGCTGCACTGGCTTCCGGTGGCCTTCCGGGTGCGATTCAAGGTGCTAGTGACCATCTTTAAAGCGCTCCATGGCTTGGGACCCGGGTACTTGCGGGACCGCCTGCTGCCACCATCGGCCTCCCGCCAGCCGGTGCGCTCCCACAGGGTTGGCCTCCTAGGGGTGCCACAGGCTGGCCGATGTCGGTTGGCAGCCCCAAGGGTGCAGGTCTTCTCTGTGGGAGCACCCTCCCTTTGGAATGAGCTACCGGCGGAGATGCGAGCCATTACTGACCTACAGGCCTTCCGACGAGCACTTAAGACCCACCTTTTCCAATAGGCCGGTCTGGCATAACGTTATGAGTAGGGTTTTTAATTTGATTTTAACTTTTTACGGGTTTTAGTGGTCTTAGCCATCTATTTAATTAATTTTTAAACTCTTTTTTAACTTTTCTGATTGTATGTTTGTATTGTGGCTGTTCACCGCCTCGAGTCCCTTTTTGGGAGAGGGGGCGGTATACGAATCGAAATAATAAATAAATAAATAAGGGGATGGGGATGGGGGGATGATGATGATGATGATGATGATGATAAGATTTTAAAAACTATAAGTCTTCCCTTCCATTCTGTTTGCTGGCACAGTTATAATGTTATCTTGTAAATATGAAAGGGCAGGGTTTGTATTATGATATCACAACATACATTTTGTCATTCTGGCATTTTGTAGCTACTTATAGATCCTTTGCCCACTTGAAGGTTTGCTCTGTAGACACTTGAGTTTAGATATAAGCTGAGAATTGGGCTCAGTGGCGTGTGCTTCCTCCCTGGCTAATTGGCTGCTCCTTAATCTGTATACATCCAATAAACAGAGCAGACATCAATATATTCCCTCCCTTTAGCTGATGAAAGAAAACCAAGTTTTTCCTGTGGAACTATAGTGCTCTTTTCACCATCAATCCACAGCAAAAACAGTTTCCTGATATTTTTCAATTTGTTAAAGTATGAGCCCAATGGAAATATTTTCAGTTCCTGTTAATTAATGCCCCTTAAAGTAATAAGAGAATAGCACATAAGAGAATGTCTAAAATAATAATAATTTAAACTGATGAATCAAAACAAGCTGAAAGATCATCTATTGGATGAACAAAGAAAGGAAGGGAGAAGGCCTTATTCGCTTCTGTTTTCAGTATTGTTTTCTGTCTATTGTATTGGTACTGCTTTTTCTAGATATGCTGTCATCACCCCCAGTTAGCTTAGAGCTGAGTAAGATAGGAGTTGTAGTCCATCTGGGGATCAAAATATTGGAACAAACTTAGCAACAAGGTAGCACTTGAAAAAATGTCTAAGCTATTATTAAAAGAGCTGTCTTACAGTCTGACTTACACATGGATTCTGAAACTAAATCCATTGCATTTCTTGTGCCCTCTGCTGACTGAATACTGCAATACCATTTAGCAAAATAGTAATAAAATAATAACATTAACAATAACAACTCACAGTGGTGATCCCACTGATTATTGGCACACTGGGTGCCATACCAACAATCTTTGTACAGCACTTAGAAAATCTAAACACTGACAAAATTTCCATCTGTCAATTACAAAAGGCCACACTGTTTGGATCCACACATACAGTGTACTACACTGATACATTACAACATTCTAGATTCTTGGGAAGAACTCAGTGTGAAAGAAGGCCAACAGCAGCTAAAGAACTGGGGCTGGGGTTTCACAATATTATATATGATAATAGGTAATAATAATCCAAGAAAAAGTTCTACCTTATCAAATAAATTCAACCGTTAATACAAGCATTTGTCCGATCACATAAGGGAGAAAGTAATTTGTTAAATTATTTCACTGGCCAATTTGAATTAAATATTCAGAAAATACTTAAAATTACAAAAGAAATGCAAAACTTATAGATGTCCAAGGCTGTACAGTAAATTTTATATGTGTTATATTTTTCTAAGCTGTTTATTTATTAATTGAAATCTATTGTTTTCATTTTTATCTAATTTTTCCTGGGAATTCTAGAAAATATTTTACTTAAATAAAATTCTAGTTGAGAACTTTGGTCATAGGACATATTAGAAGAAGAATAAATGAATGACCTTCAGAATATCTTCCCTTGAAGGTTTTAAAGCAAAGGATAAAAACTATTGCTTTGGAAGTTATAGGGTAAAATTGCTAATTACTTGAGGTTTTTGTCTCATCTCTTATTCTATGGAAATAGGTGACAATCTGTTTGAAATATAGCATCTTTGGCCTGTAGTAGTACATCCTGAAAGGAATGGAAAACTGGCAAAAGGGCATGTTTTATAAGACCTATATGTTTATTAGTAGAGATACCATGTTAATCTTGCACACTATTTATACTCATATCTATGAACTGAGAAGCCAGAAGTTCTTCAAAGGTGTTGGTAGAGACAGAGTTGAAACTTCTATGGATCATCTAGTATCGTTCAGGCAAGTCTTTAAAACAAGAAAAGCCGTAGTTCAGAACATTTCTCTGTGTCTTTAAATTAGCAAAGATGATAATTTTAAAAACAATTCTAACCTAACCATGCTGGGAATTAGCTACAACAAGTTCCACAAGTTCCACACTTTCTATTATCTTTTTCATACATCACCTTATGTTTCATTTATGCTTAGTAATTTAATAACTTATATCTATTAAAATATATAAATCACTGTTAGTAGCTTAATGTGACATGTGAAGGTGAATAATTATGACTTATTCAATAAGCTATAGTTAAGCAAACTGTAGCATAGTTTAATGTGTAAATTCAATTCTAGGTTGTTTAACTTAATTTTTTTCAGTTTCTACCATGCTTCACATTCAGTTCTCAATCAACTCTTACTCCAATTTCTTTCACAACTATTGTTCTTTTTCATGAAGTTATCGTTCCCCTCCAAGGGCAGCTGAATTTTGTTTTCTATATGAAGAACATTCTAAATCAATGTTTCTCAACCTCAGCAACTTAAAATGTGTGAACTTCAACTCCCAGAATTCCCCAGCCAGCATGAGTTGAAATTCACACATCTTAAAAGTTGCTGAAGTTGAGAAACACTGTTCTAAATGAATGCAATCCATGGGGGAAAATATTCTGCAGGTATTATTTTTCAAACTGTGGGTCAGGACCTCAGATAGTGTTTGTGAGCTATTTAGAGAGACTGGTCACAATTCTTTTAAAACCAGAATGATATAATGGTATAAAGCAGATTTAGTTATACAATGTATCCTTTTCCTTACTTCAGGGTTTTTATTTTATTTATTTTCTTCCTTTTTTCTTTTGCTTACCATTTCTTACATTTTTCTGTGCATTTCTTACATGAAAAGAGAATAGTTGAATTAGTACATGGATGTAAATGAAAAACATATGTTGCGGATCTCATCAGTTAAAGAATTTTGACTGGCAGGTCAAGGAAAAGAGCCTTCTCTGCCATTGCTCCTGCTTTCTGGAACATTCTTTCCTCAGAGGCAGGGGGGCACTCTCTCCTATCTTCCAGAAAGGGGTGAAAAGAGGGGTCTGCTGCCTTGCTTTGACTCACAAAGAAACATGCACCTGTGGGATTGTTTAGTGCAATAGAAGCCCTTCCCCCACCATTTAATTAATTGTTAATATGTTAAATTTTAATTATCATTGCTTCTTTTTTAAATCTTATATACTGTTTTCATGCTTTAATATTTTATTTGTATACCGCTCAGAGTTCCTCTGTAAGGGAAATGGGCAGTTTCAGAGAGAGAGAAAGAGAGAGAGAAAGAGAGAGAGAGGATAGATAGATAGATAGATAGATAGATAGATAGATAGATAGATAGATAGATAGATAGATAGATAGATAGATAGATAGATAGATGGATGAGACAGAGAGAGAAATACTATAATTGTTTTAAGTTTCATTCTGTCAGTTTTAGCCCATTTCTTTAATCTTTGACATTCATTTCTAATTTTATTTCTGCTACCATATATTCAGCCTATTTTTGTGACATCTCAGATGTAACAACCATTCCTTCTATCTATTCATCAAAATAAATAATAAAAGTATTGAGGAACAGGAATAATTAATGAAAATAGTGTATAGCCACCTTTTATCCCATTATTTGCTATGCCACCCAGTGCAAAGCTAACTCCCTAACTAGTCAGAATGCCAAGGGGTATATTATCAAATGCTCTGCTGAAGACAAAATATATAATACCAGTAGCTTTACCACAATCTATTAAAGAAGCTACCAATCAAAAACATGGCATAAAATTAGTTGATAAAAAAACTATTGATAAATCCATGCTAATTTTTTTACCGTATTGTTTTCAGACACTGATCTTTTTGTGACAAGGTCCCACATTTTGTATGGTGTCATTATCAACCGAACTCCTCTATATATAATTTTCTGAATCCTGTTTATTCTCATTTTGAAAATTACAGATAAGTATTTGCTTTCCTCTAATCATATGACACGTCACTTCTTCTCATTTTTTTTCAAAGAATATACATAAATTTTAGCCCAAATTAGCCAGTTCCTTCACTGTTGTGCCAATCCATTTTGTCAGGGAGATTGAAACCATTCAGATTAAATCCATGTAGCATTAGTGAAGCACAGCTACTCAGAGGGGGAGTGGATACTCTTGCTACACCCATTGAAGATAAAGAAACTATGCCTTTACTGTGCTTGCATGGAAGCTGCTATCAGCCCTGGAAAGGATCTGTTTGACCTAAGGAGGTAACAGGCTGAAACATGGTTGCTACGCCCTGTAAACTTTTATTTTACATTTGTTTAATTCAAATGCATGCTTGACTCATCTTTTAAGCAATCCCTGCAAGTGCAGCTAGCATGCCTATACCCCTTCCAAAATGCCTTTTATAGTACTTGCTATAAATATAGGAATTATATCTTGAGACAAAATAGAACTTTGCAAATCTCGCATCATCATTGTTAGGGGGCTAGGCAGAAATCTTCCAATATGACTTTCTGACAGAGCTGAAAGGCATAAGATAAAATCCAGTGCAAAGCAGCAGCAGCCTCCATCACTCTCAAGCAGTCCAAAACCTGCTGGGGTCCATTGTATTATCAGCAACTAAGGAATCCAGCATTGCACCCCAAGGTCTGTCTCCTGCAGAGATCATCTATCAGAACAAAGCCATCTTCAGGCCTGAAATCAGACAGGAAAGAATCTAAATAACTCGATTCACTAAGAGTTTTTGCCCTGATAATCCAGTGCATCTGGAAAGCATTAGGTTGGAGAAGGCTGCTTCACCACATGTATGACATGGTTTTTAGGAATTGTATTATAGAGCTGGAAGAAAGGTCACTCATCCATTCAGAAGGTATGGATTTGCTGAAGTAAACTGGGGAAGGAAGTATTATGGAAATGACAGGGCAGAGGATTTTTCAGGCAGAGAATATATTTTCAGCTTTGAATGCCTTTAAATCCTAAAAGTGTTAAAAATTACAAAACCACAATTTAGAATTCCCATGGGGAACTGGGGGACACAAAAGAGCACTAGGAATTTGAGGGTGCAGGTTTGTTGAACAGATAACTTTCCTGAAAATGGTAGAACTCAAAGGCGCATGAAAATAAAATAAACAGAGAGTATGTCATAAGTGGCAGCTGGGTAGAGAAAAACAGGCATGATGGCAGTCATGGCAATGCAATCAATGCCCTGCCCCTTTGCACATGCCTGCTGTTCCAGGTTAAAGGGAATATAAAGATTTAAAGGACTTTTCTTCTAAATAGGTCACGGCAAGAAGTAATTAATCTAACTAATAGCCTTTGGTTATTAATTCAGACAGAACAAAAAAAAATCTTGCTTCCTAGGAATATTTCAGAAATCAGCACTAGATAATATATCAAATACATTCACAGCAATGTTAATAATTAATGAGAACCTCAAAGCCAAAGTATTTTGATAGCAGTAATACTTAGACTTATATACCGCTTCACAATGCTTTACAGCCCTCTCTAAACAGTTTACAGAGTCAGCATATTGCCCCCAACAATTTGGGTCCTCATTTTACCACCTTGGAAAGATGGAAGGATAGAAGACTGAGTCTTAAGCCTGGTGGGATTTGAATTGCCAAATTGCAGGCAGTCGGCAGTCAGCAGAAGTTGATATAAGAAAACAGATTTAAATAATGGTTTAATGGTAGTACTAAACTGGGAACCTTTTGGAGCTGCTTCCCAAAGTCCCTACTTGATGCCAATATTGATCTCAAACAGGCCCCACAGCACCAGCAACAAGCTAACTACAATGTTATGTTTTATGGAGAACCATTCTTTGTTACAGAAAAAGGATAAAAGATTTTAAAAGGTTAAAGAACATGAGGCAGACCCAGAAGAAGATGGAGAGACAATATCAAAGACACAATACAACAACATCAATTAACAATGTTAAGGCCACCAGAAGAGCACGAATCAAAACTTTGTATCTCCCTCGACACCTGAAGCAATTAAAAGGGGGGGGGGAGGAGGAGGAGGAGATGATTCTTTTTTGCAGATTAATGCTTTCTCAGAAACTACAACTTGAAGCAAAAGACTGGTTCAAACAAAAATATAGGGAAATGTTTGGATATAGATATGTCAGGTGTTAAAGGAGAAGATAAATGCCAGGAGAAAATGCATAAGCATTAATTTTAAAGACCCATATATACAAGACCTTCCTTTATAAACTGCTCCAGAATGCTACCATGATAGATGATAGTGATTGTGAGAGTTCTAGTAGGATCAGAAGGGCTGCATTGCCCTCCCTCATGTAGATCCTGACTAGATCATTCATCAGCATGAACAGCACTGTTTCTATCCTGTGTATTCTGTTGCTGGATTCCTACCAATTCTTATCAATTTTACAATAACATTCCTTAGAACAGAACAGTTGGAGATTGAGATGTTTCTCAGATACGATTGCATGCAAAAAGGCCCTCTTTATGTATTTGCTATTTTTTGCTTGTTTCATTTATGTAGCTGCACCACTCACATAAGTGACCCTGGGCAGTTTACAATACAATAGATTAAAAACTATATAGTACATAATATAATTTATAAAACAATAGCATCATATATAACCATCACTCATTGGGCTCAAGCCTGGGCATAAAACCAAATGTTTAGGACCTTACTAATGAGTTGGAGCTAACCTAATCTCAAATAGAATTACTTTACACAGGGCAGGATATACCAAAACATCTCTCAAGACAACCAGAAATGATCAAATGCAGAGATAGGAGAAGTCATGCTAGAATGCACAGCATCATTTCCTCACAGGCCAAAAGGAACCCCAGGAAATATGGCAAGTTATTGCCCCAGACATTCCATCTGAACATGCCCAGGAATGAGTTTGTCAGCAAAATGCTATGCAAAATGGACACACCGCAGCCAAGCAGAAGATCTACTTTGTCTCTTCCTAACAAAAATTCAACAACCCTGACTAATGCCACTGCAATGGGAAAAGATGTCAGGATACTCCTTTTCTCTTTCTGCCACTTTGTATACCAAAGCTTGAGCTTACTTTTCATCTTTCTCCACTAACACTTCAGTCCTTCAGATCTCACTTCTGCCACCTTATCTTCCAGAGCTCCACTGTAAACCAAGATTAACAGAGAGAAGCCCCTGGGGAGTAATATGATCAAGAGTCCAGGTGGTCTCTTGTTGCTGGTGACTAACCAGACAATCAATGAAACTGTTTATCAAATTGCTGTGAAAATCCCCAAGTACCTGCTTAATCCATCCAGCTGACAGATCATGCAAATAGTTTGCCCTGTTTGCCCTGCAAAAGTCTCAGGCAGTAGTCAGGACCAGGATATGATTTGACCATGGCTAGACATTATTAATATTGGTATATTCTATTCGACCAGGAAAAAAGAGTTGACATCATTATTAACCTGCTTTCCTAAAGCCAGAAAAAAAATTTCCAACAATAAATTTTAAACAAGAAGAGCTAATTAAGAGTAGTATAAGGGACTGCAAATGAACTTTTGGGTTGTAATGTAATACACCACCTAAGGGTGCAGTTTGAATCAAGATGTTTTTTCTGCATTGCAAGTGTGCTATAACATTAATATCTTTATTTTCAAAGCAGTAACTTTCAGGAAATTATGGTTGATTATCCATATGGACTAATGCTGGAATCCATCTGGTAGCATTTCCAGGAAATCTTCAATAGTATCTTTACCATCACTTTGTATTTTTATTTTTATTGTTTTAATTAATCCACCAGAGGTGAATTCTTTTTGGCAATTGCTACATTACTTGGAGTTATTTCTCAGCAGCTGAGAAATATTTCAAGGAAAAATTTTGATCTCGTCCCTTTCTTTGAAGAGTCAAGTTGGTATATGTTCCAAGCAGCTTGTCTAAAAAGAAATTGGCAGGCTGTTTCAAGCCAGTCAGCTTAGGGGCTGCAATGTTAGACTTGTAAAGAGCTTCAGTTGTGTAAAATTGCTCTTTGGTGTAAAGTTTCCTGTGCTGTTTTTACAAAGGTGAGAGTTCACCAGTTTAATGTATTGGTCAATGTATCTTTCTTTGCAAAGCTATGGCAGCAACACTAATTGGTTTTTTGGTGTACCATGGCTTCCTGAGACAAAACAGTAACCGTACATATTCAATGAAGTCAAAATTAGATTAAGTAACAATGAAAGGTTCTAATGAATCCTAGGTTATTTTTCTCCAAGTTAAGGTAGTCCTTTCCTGCTGATTGCCTTGCTTAATGACCAAAGTTGCAACATGTAAAAAAAAGTTTTTTGACCAATCTTTGTATTTATTTATGACTGTGACAGCATCCTGCTGTAGTCTGATCACCATTTGTTGCTTCACAACAAGCTTCTGACAAGCTGAATTAATGGAAAATGTGGAAGTAAAATCATAAGATGTGGTCACATGATGTCTCACTTATTGACCAAATGGGAAGTAACACTGTAAACCCATCGTGGTCATTGGATTTTCTGCTTAGCGACTATGGCACTTTGTATTAAAATTGCCAGTCCCAACTGTGGTTAAGTAATGGCTAACTGTATTATGATTCTCAGTGTAACGTCCTATTCTTCCTTAACAGCAATATAGCCTTTGCCTACATGAACTCCAGGAAACATGATGGAATTCAAAGGTTACAGTCCTACAATAACAACAGAACTAAATATATAGCTGTGTTTTGTAAGATTATATGCTCATATTTGCAAAAGTTTTACTTTTTTCTTCAGTTGAAAAGAATAATACTTACAATAGTAGTCATTTTACAAATAAAACAAAGTACTAGTATTTTGCATCTAACAGCATTCATTGTAGCCCATGTTCTAATTTCTTTAACTGTGAGATTAAAGAAGATTTCTTTAAACAGTGAGGTTTCTGTGGTGGTCCTCCATGGGCTATGCTATTGACCAGATGTCTTCTTTGATGGCAGAAAAAAGCTTCAGCCTCTGAGGGGGAAATCCAAAACTGGATTCTTTCCTTTATCTTCTGCTGGCCTCTACAACTGGTTATTTCCAATCTAGCACAGGGGTACACAATTAAATTTCAAGGGGAAAAAATAAAAATAAGGAGATGGAGAGATTCAAATCTGCCTTTGCCATCACTTCTGCCCTGCCAGCCTACAGCTGTTTGGCTTTCAGTTCCAACTCTGAAGCAATCTGACAGAGCATGAGAATTGCATGAGCTTGCCACAGAAGATTTTTACTTAATTGAAAGATTTGGGTGGAGGAGAGTGCTTGCATGTCTGCAATTTTGAACATTTTGCTTGCATAGGCTATTGAAGATGTCAGAAAGAGGTTTAGAACCAATGATCACATCTATCTGTTTATTCATTTAATACAAGTTCACATGAATTATTCACATTCATGATCAGGGGATCAAGATGAAGAAACTAATTATAGTTTTACAATAGTAATATTCCTCAATTTAGATTGAGAAGCTGCCCTGCAATCTTCAAGTGCCATCAAGGTTGCCAACCCAGCAAGTACTATAAAGTGGGCCACCTCCTCTTCTTTCTTCTTCCTCCTTAGGAACAGAGGATTGTCCTATGTCCTAGGAAGCATTTTCTCTCACCTGCCCCATTGGCTGGTAAGTGGGTTGCCTTTCTGCTTCAGGCAGTATTTGGATTACATCCACTTGTCAAACAGAAGAATTGTTTGATGCTCAAAACTGTCCAGGTCTCCACTTCTCCTGGAGTTCATAATCTGCCCCTGGTATGGAGCTGCTCAGTACAATACGTTGGAAAAGTTTTTCCCCCTCTCTATTCCACATGCCATCTTGGAATCAAAATATCATACACTCTAACAAAACATTTGTAAGTGCATTCAACTAATGCAGATTTTATTTTTCTGTGTGCAGCCAGGCTTTGAACTGGAAGTGCATCCACTGAAAATCAGGCACCATTTTCTTCAGAGTTGCATCTAATTGTGCAGGTTACCAAAAGCAGGTCAGGGAGAGAGCTAGCCATCTGAAGATTTATTTGAAAATGAAAAGTGTTTAACATTTAATATTTAACATCTGTTTTATCTGTATTATCAGTAACTTAAAGGGAGCGTTTTGGTGTACAATGATGAAAATCACTGAAATAATTGTTATTTCTGCACTATTTGGGCATTGCAATGCTGAAAGGGTACAACTAAAAATGTTCAGATTTATAGACTGAAAACCATTTTTTAATGTCTAAATAGCAGACCACAAACTGGTTTGCTGAAAAGCTTTCCTGACATTCTAAACAATTTTAACAAGAAATGAAAGTTTACTTCTAAAAAAAGTTAGGCTGAATGGATGTGTGTCAGTAGAGCCTGAGGAATGGGGTGGCTGAGACAGAAGCCTAGCAGCAAATATAACAGAGTGGGAAACATTCTCTCGGTTTCTCAAGAGAAAGTAGGACACAATTCTAGACGTGTTTCCTAGGGAGCAAGCCCTGCTGAAGTTGATTTTTTGAACTGGATTGTGTTTCGTGTGCACTATCTTTGTATGCAAAATGAAGTACTCATGTTTTGTTCTTCTTAGAGTTCAGAGTCTTGGAAGTGGAATAATTAGTTACTATATTTTTTTACTTGCTCCTCGTGCCAAGATTCTTAGAAATCATACAAATGTACCGTAGGTATCTGGATGCATATCAGAATCAGAATAGAGCTGGAAGGGACCTTGGAGGTCTTCTAGTCCAGCCCCCTGATCAAGCTGGAGATACTGTACCATTTCAGACAAGTGACTTTGTCCAGTCTCTTCTTAAAAGCCTCCAGTGATGAAGAACCCACAACTTCTGAAGGCCAGCTATTCCATTGGTTATTTGCCCTCACTATTAGGAAGTTTCTTCTTAATTCCAGGTTGCTTCTCTCCTTGATTAATTTCCATCCATTGTTTCTTGCCCTGCTCTCTGGTGCTTTGGAAAATAAATTGACCCACTCTTCTTTGTAGCAGCCTCTCAAATACTGGAATACTGCTATCCTGTCACTCCAGTCCTTCTTTTCTCAAGACCAACCAAACCCAAATCCTGCAACCATTCTTCATAAGTATTAATATATCTGAGCTATACCTCATAATATATCTGTGATCTCAGAGCCACAATTGCCCCTGGAAGTTGCCACAAAATCAAACATGTTACTGTGATAGGGGGCTAGTAATTACATATTCTTTTCTTACTTCAAAAACAAATTAAAATGAGGTAACCTTTATATCCACATCTTATGCATTGGAAGGATGATCTGGAAATAAATGGCCTCTATGTTGAGGTTTGGTGAAAATAGACACATTTCTATCCATTTAAGGAAGCTAAAGCAAAGGTTTGCTTTGTATTTCAAACCTATTACTAGGATACAACAAATTACCCATTAGTCAGCAAGTTATCACTTGCAACGCAGCTGTTTAAAGGCCATAAAATACTTTAGGCTATAAGTTATTTCAACAAGATAACAAAATCCTTGTTTGGCTTGTGCATATGCAGGCATGCATGTACACGCACACAACACCCTTACTACCCCCCTCTGATGCATAAAAATGTATACAAAAACTCATTTAACTCTTGCTTTCTTTTTCTTCAAAGGTTTGACAAAACCTTTTATTTCTGAAGATTATGTTTGCTGAAAATGATAAACCAATTGACACTGTTTATACTGTCCAAGAGAGACCATGAGCTATTATGGTTGTACTTTTGGGCTCTGAGTATTTTCACTGAACTACATTTATGTCATCTAACTCTCTTGTTAATCCACCAAAAGGAACATGAGGTTGCAAAAGTAAACAGGGCTTTGAAAGTTTCTTTGAAGATTTGTAATCAGGATTCTTGGATTCCTGCTAATTACCAGATAATGTGCAGTTAAGTGTTTGTAACTACCTTATTTCTTTTACAACCCTACAGTAATTGTGTGTTTATTGTGAAGGAAATAGGATAGGATATGCATCCATTTTATGTACCTATAATCACCAAGGCCTCCCACAGGGGACAAATGTGAACCAAAAAAGAAAAAAAAAAGTTGTTTAAATTGTTGGAGACCACCTAAGGGCATAACTTCATGGGGCATTTTGGCGCAACAAGAAGTGTCTTCTAGAATCCAATCAAGGACATGACAACCAGCATATGAATGAGCATAGTGAGTTTTTGGTCATATGGCAAGTGCAAGTCCCAGTCTAATTATCTAAGTCTCTAAATGAGAATTCAAAGGTTGTTCCAGGTTTGAAAAATGATAAAAGTACACAACAGTTAAATAATGTGAAGAAGCTACATTGCAAGATGTTTTTGGGACTATGAGTGCTTTTTTAAAAAAATCCATCTGTCATGAATTGCTCTTTTAAGAAATTCTGACTACTGTTTTTTTTTTTCAATGAGTATAGAAAAGAGTACAGAACTTAATACCATAATTGTTTGATTTCTTTATATACATCTGGACAAATACTACAAGGTACCAAAAGTAGGAGTTTGGAGATAATACTATATGACCTATAGAGCCAGTCATTGTCCTCTATGAAGCTTTACCACAACATTTTCTTGCTGGTGATCCTAGTCTTTCTTATGTGTTTCTTTATTTGCTTAAAGCGTTTATATAGCTGTCCATCTTGAACCAAACTCTGGGGGCTCATTACCTCAAAATAAAAAAGATATAAATCAACAATACATAAAATAATATAAAAATGATATATACCAGTAAGGAACTTTAAAAAAACCTAAAACAAAAAAGTTCTGACAGCACAACTAAACTTTCCCATGCAGCCCACAAATCACCCCAATCTCTCCCTATCCCAGTGATCAGGAAAAAACAAAGCCTTAAATGCTTTTTGGAAGCGCTTAAAGGAGTGGGAGCCATATCTCAAGACAAAGGATGCTCAAATTGGGCAGAGGAATTTGCCATGGAAAAGGCATTCTTCCTAGGTCCTATAAGATGGCATCATTTAAGTGAAGGGACCAGGAGGGTGCCTATTCTACCAAATCTGGTGAGATGAGCAGATGTTTCATTAAAGGCAGTCCTCGAAATAATGTTTTGGTTGACCACAAATCTCAGTTAAGAGTTGGCATGTTTTGAGGTAATATGGCAGCATGTATTTGCCCATTAACTGAGCTTTACTAACTTGGTATGCCCTGTGATTTTTTAGTTAACTGAGAAAGAAAGTATCTCTACATAAAGATATTTATGATACTATTTGTAATGAGCATTGTTTATCAGTAGTGATCCTTTTTTGGTTGTTGCTTGTTTAAAAAAAGACATTTTAGAAAAGGTTATTGTGAAAGGGCCAGGATATGTTTTGCAAGATGTTGTGTTGCCATCTAGGGGCTGCTATACCATATGCCTTTCCAGCAGGAAAAGAACAACCACAATGGATTTCAAAGCACACATTTCTATTCCCTTCTTTCCCCTGGCTCTTATTTAGTCAGGAAATATGAATGGAATGGTTGTAAGTTCACCACTTCAGCTACATTGGCCTCTATCTGTTTGCTTTTCCCACACAACACTCAGGTACATTTGAAAGTTTGAAAGAAAGATAATTTTCTTTTTTTAGCTCTCCTACTATTTATAGAACCTCCTTTCTTGCCACTGCTACCTGTAGTAGCAGTGCTACCTGTAGTACTTCTCTCTCTGCTGGAAGTTTGAAAAGAAAACATTAAAATAAATATAATCCTTAGCACACATATCCAGTGAATTCTGCACATCAATAACCGAAGCGACCTTAGAAAAATGGAAGATACAATAGAAACTGAACATTACTTCAGGTCTAGGAAAAGAACCCAAGATTCATTTCCTAGAAGCAAAGAGGCCATCCTGTTTGCCCCCAGAAGATAAATTGCTTTGTACCATGTAGCGTAAGGTTGCTTTCAATCCTCCACCCCCACCCTGCTTACAACAGCACCAAAGCCACATATCTGTAAGGAGATTTAATGCTTGGGGGGAGGTTGTAATTTTTTTGGCTTCAGCATGCAGCCACAGTGGGTGATCTCATAACAATGCCAAACTTGGATTATATTTAGAGAATTGCTAACTCAATTCCCTGTGGTTTCATCTGACCAAAAATCCTGGGCAACATGGACCAGAAAAGAAGACCGGCGGCACTACTCCATCCATTATTTCTTCTGGTACCTACCAACAGCCTCCACCACCTACTGGCTAAACCTATGGAAATGTGAATGATTCCAGTGGGTGATCTCTGACCCACATTGGAGTTACTTCAGGGACTGGGCAAATATTGGAGTTGTGCAGTTGGAAGTGTCAAGGAAGCATCAAGTCTCCTTCTAATGCCACATGTTTCAAGGATTCCTCCAAGTCTGCACCAAAACTACTGTATCTGATCTGGGAGATCAGTATAGCAGGAAAAGGATTTGGGAGAAAGGTTTTCAGGATCTGCTAGCTCCACATTAGATGAAGAATGGTAAGAACATAGTTGTTAAGGGAAAGTGATACTAAAAAGATAAATGATTCCCCATTTCTCAAATATTATCTGAATATTTATCAGTGGTAAGAAACTTACAGAAGACTTGCTATATCTAGCTGAAATGCAATTTTTTTATTGGCCATGGCTGACTTAGATTTCTGGGAACTGATGTTTGAGAATTGCTAAAGACTCTCATGTTTCCTACTACAGTATGTTGTAGGTCTTCCTCACCAGGTTTTATCCAACCTGGATTTTTATTGTTTTTCTCTTGGGCTTAAATAAACATTTTGGAAGCTCACATTTGGAAACAACACTGGCACATTTTAAAGTAACTTTAGAAAATTGAATAATATGCCTAAATCTATATATTTGAATACTATGTATAAGGTAAGCATATTAAATCATTATGTGAGCTGATATGGCAATGTCAAATCAATGTTAAATCAATATCTGAGCCAGTTTTGGGTAGGGGTAAGGCATCAGGCAAAAACTGGGAAACTGTGAGGCCTAATCCTGCTTTAGGCATGAAGCCAGCTGGATGACCTTGGGTCGTTCACTCTCTCTTAGCCCTGGGACACAGGCAATGACAAACCATTACTGAAAACCTTGCCAAGAAACTGTAGAACATGTTCAGGCAGTTGCCAGAAGTCAACACTGACTCAAAAGGGAGGGAGGAGTCACGCATACATACATACATACTGAACTGATAAATACATTTTCTACTTAGTGCTTAGGTTGAAAAAGAGCAAAAGCATTTAATTCTAATCCCACAAGAGAAAAGCAACTTTTTTGTATTGGTTAACTGTTATATTAATCATCAATTTCTGTATGAATAATCCACTGTGTTTTTAACAACTGAATAGACCCAAAAATGTGACACATAATTATAAGGTGACCAACTTTTTTACAATGAAAAGGAGGACATAGATAAATTGAAGAAAAAAAAACAAAGCCACTTGTGCGTGGTGTACTCTTGCACACAGCGTACTCTTGTGTGCGGCACACTCTCTCAAAACAATTCTCCTGTGTGGCGCGCATGTGTCTTATAATCGTGTCTCGCAGCACTGTACCGAGCCTTGATGAATCGTCATGTCAAATACAAATACGTCACATCACACACAATGGATCAGATTGGCATAGATCAAATATGGAGATTTACAGATTAGTCTTCAAATATCAAAAAGGAGACATGTATGAGGACACTTTTTGAAAGAATTTATAAAAGGAGGACTGTCCTCCCTTAAAGAGGGTGGTTGGTCACCTTAATAATTAAAACACATTCATGAATTCAAAGATGAGAAATGATCAATTCAATATCTGGCTGTACACTGCAAGTGGACTTGTAATAACACTTTGTTTCAGCAAAACATATGCTTGTCACCTTTAAGCATCGCTCCCAGAGAAGAGCATTTACACTCCAAAGTAATGAGACAATGCCATCTGCCGTTTTGGAAAGAATAAAATAATTGTGGCTATTATGTAAATGCACCATATTATACATTGCATATGTGGGGATGAAAGACAGACAGAATAATAGAGTTGGAAGAGACCTTGTAGGTCATCTAGTCCAGGGGTCACCAACCTTTTGGACCGCAGGGACCACCAAACTCATTAAATCCCAGGAACCACTAATCGGTTCTGTGGGCATGGCCTAATTTGTGGATGTGGCTTGCTGGTCATATGACTGGCTGTGCATGGCTTGTATGTAAATATTAGAAATATTTATATAAATATTGAATTTTTTATTTAAAAAGAGCAACTTTTACCCAAAATCAGGCAAAGCAGACAGGCAGATTGAGTTGCTCACAGAATCACAGATTTATTAAGAAATCTATCTATCTGCCATCGGCTAGCTCAGTCTGTCACATAAAATTTGCTTTCAAGCAAACTCATAAAATTTGTTAGCAAGTAAACTCACAAAATTAACTCACAACACACCATGTATGTAAATATTGAATTTTTTATTTAAAAAAGAGCAACTTTTATCCAAAATCAGACAAAGCAGGCAGGCAGATTGAGTTCACAGAATAATTCAGTGATCTATCTATCTGCCATCAGCTACCTGAGTCTGTCACATAAAATTTGCTTGCTGTGAGTCTGCACTGAATAATAGAACCTTCAGTCCTAAGGGAGGTTGAGCTGTGCTTAAAAGCAGAGCCGAGGATCTAAAGACTAGCTAGAAAGCAAGAAATCCAACCATTTTCTGCTTCCTAGCTAATCTAAATCTCCCCGCACAGCAGAACAGCTGATGCTCAGGGGGGGGGAAGGAAAAATAGCAATTTAGCAGGCACGTTTGCCGAATAAGGAGTGAGTGGGCGGGGAAGGTTCCCACGGGCCATGTGGGCGGCACAGCCTTGTGTTTCTGCACAGCCTGGATTAATTGCTTTGTGGGGTGTTCTGGGGGGGTGATTTCTCTGCGGCCCACCAAAATTTTCTTGTGGCCCACCAGTGGGCTGCAGCCTACCAGTTGTTGACCACTGATCTAGTCCAACTCCCTGCTCAAGCAAGAAGCCCTATACCATTTCTGGCTGATAGCTGTCCAGTATCTTCCTGAAAGCTTCTAGTGATGAAGCACTCACAACTTCTGAAGGCAAGCTGTTCCATTGGTTGATTGTTCTCACTGTCAGAAAAACTATCCTTATTTCTAGGTTGAATTTCTCCTTGATCAGTTTTCATTCACTTATTCCTTGTCTGGCCTTCAGGTGATTTGGAGGGGGTTGACCCCCTTCTCCTCTCTGTGAAGCCCCTCAAATATTGGAACACTGCTATTATGTCATCCCTGGTCCTTCCCTTCACTAGACTAGCCATGCCTAGTTCCTACAACTGCCTCCAGTCCCCTAATTATCTTTGTTGTTCTTCTCTGCACTCTTTCTAGAATCTCAACATCTTTTTTATATTGTGGCAATCACAACTGGATGCAGTATTCTAGGTGTGGTCTTAAAGACAGAATTATTACATTATATTCTTTATAATAATAATTACTTTATTTGCAGTCACAGACCAAAACACAAGTACAACAAAGAAGAACATGGGAAAATTAATCATGAACAATTGGTCACCAAAAACTTGATTAAGGGGAATTACAGCGTTCTCCTCTGATGGTTACAGCTTTTTAAAAAAAATGGAAACCTGAGAAGTAATGTATGAGGAGCGATCCCCTAGACAATATAAGAACAAATTGCTAACATTGGGTCTAGAAGGGTCTGTTCCAAGGAGAGACAGTAACTGAGATCTGCCTGCATTATACATAGGAAAATATAAAAGGACCTGCTCCCCAATTTCAACCTCATCTCTATCACAGGAGCATAGCCGCTCGTTAATCAGGAGCCTCTTAAATCACCCATCTAGTAATGCTGAGGGCAGGACATTAAAGCGAGCTAGGGAGAAAGCTCTTCTATACTTGGGAGTGGTTAGAGTGTAAAAATAGGAAGCCATCCTCAGTCCATAGTTATTAAATTGGCTGAAGATCAGAGGAGAACAAGTTTTGTTAGCTCTGGCTTGTAGATATTGCAAGTCAATGTCCACAAGCCATTGGACTACCCTAAATTGGGTGTCCTTAAGGCCATAATCTCCCAGGGCATCCCCCGTGAAACCTAGCAGGTATAATTTCTTCATCAGCTGCCTCTTCCAATGAGAAATATGAGAGTCAGCAAATGCCAGGGAGAGGTAGCTACCAGGAACTGTCAGAAAGAGCACCTGAAACCACCATTTAAAGGTGTTAATCCATGCCATACATTCGACTGATCAAGTGCCCAGTTCCAGGTAAATCATGGCAAAACCAACACAAGGAGGAAGACCCAGAAGTTTTCTAAGAAAGACAGCCTGGGTTCTTTCAATACAATCCTTAAAGCCCCGTATCCGTATGGGAATTCCATAAAGAGTTAAGCCAAAGTTTTGGCTTTGTAAATATGCAGAGCAGAAGGAATAAACTGGCCTCCTTGGGTGTAAAAAAATCTTAAAATGTACTGGTGACTACAGGAGGCTGAATTCAGCACCTGGGTTCGATCTCTAGTCCAAGCACCAGTGTTCTGAAATTGAATACCTAAATACTTAAAATGGAAACCCTGCTTAACAGCATTACCATTGATAACCCAGTTATACGTTTTCTGGGCTGTAGAGAACACCAATACTTTGGATTTGTCATAATTAATGGAGAAATGGTTCTCAGCACAGTAAGACCCAAATGCAGAAAGTAATCTTTTCAGACCTGGCCAATGACAATGAAAGGAGGGCCGCATCATCAGCATAAAGGAGAAGCAGGATCTTCGTAGTTGACAGCTTTGGGGCATGGGACTCAATACATCCAATATGAAAGGCCAAGTCAGATAAGAACAAATTAAACAAAAGAGGAGCCAGAACACAACTCTGCCTTATTCCATTCTTAATCAGGATAGGATTTGAAAGTTCTCCCTGCAAACCACACCTGACCTGGCTAGAGGTCTGGTTGTACAACGATCAAATTAGGAACAGAAGATGTCTATCAATAGAACTTTTGAGCAGTTTTGACCACAACAGTCCCCTAGGAACTGAGTAAAACGCTGACTTTAGGTCAATTATTATTATTATTTATTAAATTTCTATACCACCCCCTCTCCCAGAAAAGGGACTCGGGGCGGTGCACAGCCAACTAAAAACAGACAATATATACAATTAAAAACAGATTAAACAATTTCATCAAGGCCGAAATACAATTTAAAATATAAAACTAATACAAATTTAAAATTTAATTTTTTTTAAAAAAATTAAAAACCTAGTTATTAAAAACCCCCAAAAAACGTTACTGGGCCAGGCCGGCCTGTTGAAAGAACAGGGTCTTTACTGCGCGCCGGAAGGTCTGAATGTCAGTAATGGCCCGTATCTCCGGGGGCAAATCGTTCCACAGAGAGGGGGCCCCCACAGAGAAGGCCCGCACCCTCGGGGCCGCCAACCGGCAACGACCAGGCGGCGGAACCCCGAGGAGGCCAAC
The DNA here is from genome assembly GCA_023653725.1 of Bungarus multicinctus. Classification (NCBI taxonomy): domain Eukaryota; kingdom Metazoa; phylum Chordata; class Lepidosauria; order Squamata; family Elapidae; genus Bungarus; species Bungarus multicinctus. Next base: position 45,943,637 of record CM042848.1, read on the forward strand.
CCTGTGGGAGCGCACTGGGCAGCGGGAGGCTGTTGATGGCAGCAGGCGGTCCCGTAAGTACCCAGGTCCCAAGCCATGGAGCACTTTAAAAACGATCAATACCATCTTGAATCCGATCCGGAAGGCCACAGGAAGCCAATGCAGCACGCGGAGAAGCGGTGTTACATGGGGAGCTCCGAGGGGCTCCCAAGATCACCCTCGCGGCCGCACTCTGGACCAACTGCAGCCTCCGGACACTCTTCAAGGGGAGCCCCATCTAGAGAGCGTTGCAATAATCCAAGCAGGAGATGACGAAGGCAGAAGTGACTGTGCGAAGTGCGTCCAGATCCAGAAAGGGCCGCAACTGGTAAATCAGACGAATCTGACAAAAGGCCCCCCTGGCGATGGCCGTAATGTGATCTTCTAAAGACAGCTGTATGTCCAGGAGGACACCTAGATTGCGAGCCCTTTCCATGGGGGTCAAAATTTCTCCCCCCATGGCCAGCGACGGAAGAAGCTGGCTGTATCTGGGCGCCGGAAACCAAAGCCACTCGGTTTTGGTCAGGTTGAGACGAAGCCTGTTAAGACCCATCCAACTCTGCACGGCCTCCAGGCACCGGGTCATCACTTCGAGGGCTTCGTTGGGATGGCCCAGAGTAGAGATGTACAGCTGAGTGTCATCAGCGTACTGATGGAACTCCACCCCGAAATCACGGATGATCTCACCCAGCAGTTTCACATAAATGTTGAACAGCAGGGGCGAGAGCACAGACCCCTGAGGCACCCCACATAATAGGGGCCTCGGGGTTGACCTCTGCCCCCCTGTCAACACAAATTGCGAGTGGTCAGAGAGGAAGGAGGAGAACCACCGTAAAATGGTGCCTCCCACTCCCAACCCCCCCAACCACCACAATAGGATACTGTGGTCGACAGTATCAAAAGCCGCTGAGAGACCTAACAGGACCAGGACAGAGGAATAACCCCTGTCCCGGGCTCTCCAGAGATCATCCACCAATGCGACCAACGCTGTCTCCGTGCTGTGCCTGGGCCTGAAACCTGATTGGAGAGAGTCTAGATATACCGCTTCATCCAGGTACTGAGGGAGCTGACGTGCCACCACACTCTCAACAACCTTCGCAACAAAGCGAAGGTTGGAGACCGGACAATAATTTGACAATAATGCTGGATCCAGGGATGGTTTCTTGAGGAGGGGCCGCACCACCGCCTCTTTCAAGGCAGTGGGTAAAAGCCCCTCTCTCAAGGAAGCATTAATAATGCCTTGGAACCAGCCTCGTGTCACCTCCCGAGTGGCCAAGACCAGCCAGGAGGGGCATGGGTCCAATAAACAAGTGGTGGCATTAAGCCCTCCCAGTATCCTGTCCACATCCTCCAGAGTAACAGGATCGAACTCATCCCAAATGACCTCCCCGAAATCCACCTCCGCCCCCCCGCCTGGAGATGCCCAGTCAGAGTCCAACTCATCCTGGATCTGAGTGATTTTGTCCTGCAGAAACCTAGAAAAATCCTCAGCCCGTCCCTGCAAGGGATCCAAAAGGGAGCGGGTCACCCTAAACAGGGCGGCTGGGCAATTTTCCGTGGATGCAATAAGGGCGGAGAGGTAGGACCGCCTCGCCATCCTTATCGCCACTAAATACGCCTTAATACAGGATCGTAATAGTGTTCGGTCAGATCCAGAGTGGCTGGCCTTCCAACTACTCTCTAGGCGTCTTTTCCGGCGCTTCATCTCCCTCAGCTCCTCAGAAAACCAAGGAGCCACTTGGAATCGGCACCGGGTCAGAGGCCGCAAGGGCACAACCCGGTCAAGGGCCCCAGTGGCCACCCTATCCCAGGTGGCCACCAAGCCCTCGACCGAGTCGTGTGTGTGAGTCTTGGGAAATGGCCCAAGCTCCATCAGGAACCTATCTGGGTCCATCAGGCATCTGGGCGGTACCATTTTATCGGCCCCGCCTTCCTGCGGTAGGGGAGTGCGGAATGGAAGTCGAGTCTAAGGAGCGAATGATCAGTCCATGACAGGGGTTCCACAACCACATCTCCTATACCAAGATCATTCTGCCACTGATCAGAGACAAAAACCAAATCCAGGATGTGACCTCCCAAATGAGTAGGATCCCGAATTAATTGGGTCAGGCCCATGGCTGTCATGGAAGCCATGAACTCCTGAGCAATCCCCGAGACCCCACCGGCAGAAGGCAGGTTGAAATCCCCCATGACCATAAGCCTGGGGGTCTCAACTGCCAAGCCGGCTATGACCTCAAGGAGCTCAGGCAGGGCCGATGTCACATAGCAGGGAGCCAGGTATGCGATCAACAGGCCCACCTGAACCCTGGGACCAAACTTCATGAAAAGGGACTCACATCCGGTCGTCTGAGAAACAGTGGATTCCCTAGGACACAGATCTTCCTTAATAACCACCGCAACCCCCCCACCCCTTCCCTGAGCCCTCGGTCGATGAAAGACCCGAAACCCGGTTGGGCACATCTCCACCAGAGGAACTCCTCCCTCTTGGCCCAACCAGGTTTCGGTAATATCCGCCAGGTCCACTCCCCCCTCACAGATCAAATCATAAATGAGAGGGGACTTGTTAATGACGGACCTGGCGTTACACAACATCAGCCAAAGGCCCAGGGCCCGATCACTCAGACCACCCGGGTAACGGGACATGACAAGGGGGTCGGGGCGCGCCACCACACACAAACAGCGGGGGCGGCGCTCCTAATACAGGATATGGCCCCCTATAACCGCCAAATCTGTCTCTCCCGCTTACCGTGCCAATAGACTGTATTTCACCCTCCTCGGAACAACCCACCATCCTCAATATGGCCCCACCCAACCCCAGCACCTCCCGGCAATGCTTGACCCGCGGCCTGGCCCCAGCCCCAGGCGGGTTGTCCCCCAACCCCCGCCCGGCCATCCCTAACCCCAATAAAAATCTAGATAAAAATTTACGTAGACAAGAACCTTCCCAGAAGCATTTCTGGCGGCCACACCATCTCTCCGGATCCCAGGATCCGTCCTTGAGAAATGTCTTTGAAAGTTGAGAGGGCCACTTAAGAGAAAGGGGGACATTTCTCAAGGCCAACAGGTCTTCAGAGGAATATCTTAATGGTGCCCTCAACTGGGCCTCCCCTGACCGACGCTGGCAATGCAGGGGCCCCACTGGTCGGGACTGAGGCCTAGTCCGAAAATGTTCAGGTAGTGTCCATGTCCCACCTAGCCACCGTCCTCGCCTCTGCCATCGACACCGAGGGGACAGCACCAAACAACGTCGTCCCCATGGCCAGCTGGTCCCCATCATCGTCGGAGCCACCGAAGCCACAACCTCCGCCACTGGAACCACCGCCGTCGAGTCAGAAAGTCCCAACCGCCGAGGGCACCGGGGGTCCAAGCCCTCTCCCACGACCGAGGCCAGATGTCATCCAAGGCCGCCGTGGTGCCACCCATGGCCGCCTCAGCAGCCAGGGGCAGGCTCCTCCCCGTGCGATCACCGCGGTGCCACCCACGGCAGTCACGACGGGCAAAGCCCGTCCCATGGCCAGAACCCAGTTGGGGCAAGATATCAACCATGGCTGCCCAGTCCTCTCCTCCGCAGCCATCGCCGCCCCATCTTTGGCCATCGCAACGCCCCTCACAGCCACCATGGCACCACCCGCGACAGCCGCCATGGCGAAGTCCAGCCGTAGCAGGGCCGTCCACACCACCACCGTCCACACCACCGCCGCCCAAACACCACTGGGGCAGCCACCGGGGCAGTCCAGGCAGCCATCCAACGGTGGCCCCATCTCTCCGAACTCCGTGGCCTGCAGCTTCACCCAAGCCCGGCTGCGGCAAGACCGCCATCGCCCGACTCCAACCGCGGCGGTCAAAAACCGACCACGGCAGGGCCTCCGACGCCTGAAGCCCACCCATGCAACAACCCGGGTGGCCCAGGCGGTCACGAACAGCGGCTCCACCAGCAACCCCACCGCAGGCTCCATCGTCGCCTCCGACACCTCTCCAAGGCCAGCGCTGCCCAACATCGGTTGCGGTGACTGAAACTCGGCCGCAGCAGAGCCTCCGCCGCTCGAAGATCGTCCGGGCAGCTCCGGCTTCAGCTCCAGCCTCCAGCCTTCGGTGCCAGCCTCAACGTCCCCGCGCAGCCCCTCCGGGATCGCCAACCCCCCCCGGTCCTTTAGCCACCTCTGCCACTGGTGGGGACCTGGGGGGAGGGAAGCCTACCCCAAAATTCGGCCGCCGTGACGGAGCTCCTCACAGACGCGTCCTCCAGCCGCCATTTTGAAACGCCAAAAAGGTCAATAAAAGCATTAAAAAGTTTGCCACCTGGTATGGTAGTGTATTTATCGACCAAGTGCACTAAGACAAAGCAGTGGTCCAGTGTGGCACAGCCTGCTTTAAACCCGATTTGTTCAGCACCAATAATATTGGACTCCTCAACCCAAATGAGGAGTCTACGTTGGAGGTATTTAGCATACATTTTTCCAATAATAGAGAGCAGGCTTATGGGCGATAGTCGGCTGGGTTGTTCCTATTTCCTCATTTAAAAACTTGTACAATAATTGCTAAGCTCCAGGAGGTAGGGATCCTGCCAGAGGTATTGCTATGCATGAAAAGTCTTGCTAAGAGAGGAATCCACCACTCGGGATTGGATTTTAGCAGATCAGGGGGTATAGCATCAGGGCCAGGGGCTTTGCCTGACCTGAGTTCGGAGATAAGCTCGGTAATCTCATCATGAATCACGGGTTGCCAGTCAGGAACTGCAGGAGGCAGCTTTGGCCCAACCATGGTCGAACTTGTAGACGCCTGGAAAATTGCCAAGAAATGGTTTTCCCAATCTCTGTTGGAAATACAGCGGGAGGGAGTTCTTGATGACCAGGTAAGGAGCTGCAACAATTTGCCAAAATAATCGAATGTTCTTCTGCTGGACGGAGAGGAGAAGTAGAGCCCACTTCTCTCTCTCTTTAGCTTTCTTTTTCTTAGCAATTAGTCCTTTATACTCCCGCTTCAAGTGATAGTAGTCCTCTGGTGGGCATTTATGCCCTTGATTACTATAGAGCAGGTAAACCCGATTAATCTGGTTCCTGAGCATCAGACACTCTTTGTCAAACCAAGAATTATTTCTTGAATGATATGGACCACTTGGCCTACGGACGGCTTCTAGCTCCCTTTGAACACTATTAATTAATGATTCAAAGCCCGAGATTATCCCTGGGCCACTACTGTTAGGGCCTGATTGTATAGGCTAAGACACTCCGGAGATGATAAAAAGGAGTGGAACTTTCTTTCAGTATTAGACCATTTGATCCTTGTATATGAGGCCACATAGGGATCTAATATCTGGGGACCCCTATGGAGATGTATATTTGAGGAAAGCCCAGTGATTGTAACCAGGGGGTAATGGTCGCTCTCCGTAAGGCAGTCCACATAAAAAGCATGGACTGCCTTTCTAAGAAGCTGGGATACCAACACAAAATCAATAACACTACTCCCACATGAGGAACTAAAAGTAAACTCACCAACTAGATCACCTACAGTACTCCCATTAAGAATTATCTTATTGTGTTGGGCTGCTAAAAGGGCTAACTGAATGCCAGCAAAATTTGTTAATTCATCCTTAGAATGTCTGGCTGAAATCAGGTCTCCTATGGCCTGGAGGGTTTCTTGGGAGTAAAGTGCCTCAATCGATGGGGGAACTTGGACTCCCAATTGGGCATTAAAGTCGCCCCCTATAAAGATGTACTGCGCTGGGAATTTAGTTTTCATACAAGTAATGTAATTCTCCAGCACGCCCCATTGAGCCTTAATATCAGCTTGCCTCATCGTCGGGGGAAGATAAATGTTGAACACTAACAATTTGCTACGTCCTCTCTTAATTAGGAGCGCCATAGCTAAAGAGCCACAGGGGATCAGCTCCACTGTCTCCACTTTCAAAGAAAGAGAGAAACCAAGCAAGCTAAACCATCCTTAGGCCTTCCAGTTGTAGATTGTCTAGTGGCAGCCAAGGAAATGACCGTAAACCCTGTAAGAGATATCTTATTGCATGCCCAAGTCTCCTGAAGCAGGACTACATCAAATGAGTGAATAGAGTTGGCAAATTCTGTGGTACCACATCTTCTCCCCTAGCCTGCTATGTTCCATGAAAGGCACTTAAGTGTGCAGGGATTATATTCTTTATAATGCCATTACCACCTTCGTTGATAGTCTGCAGTCTGTTCAGCCATCAAGATTTGGGTTCAAGACAATGGGGGCTATACTCTTATAGTTCTCGGTCTTGTTGTCTTGTGCTAAATGTTTGACATTGCACATGGTGCTAAATAATCCACATGTTCATATCTATTGAAAAGCATCATTTAGGGGAGGTGGTTGAATAATTTCCTGATTATTCATATGATATAAAAGAAACAGCAAAACTTTTTCCTCTGTGAGTGGGGACCTGCTTTAAAAAAGTCCTTCTAAATTTATGGAGTATATCACCCAAACGGGGGTAGGGAGAAATGCAATCATTTCCTTCCCAGTATACCTAAAAATTAAGTGTATTATCTGTGCAGAACAGAAGTGCATGTTATACAATAAGCAGGATCAGCAGACTAAAACAAACACAAATGATGAAATGATTTTTATTTCTGGTTGAGATAACACAGCCTTCTCCCAGGTGTTGACCTACTTTTCCCGCCCTGTAGTTTTTTTCATAATAATCTCAAACCTAATTTCTAAGAAATTCTCCTTCCAAGCTTCCTTCTCATGTGACATATAATCTCATCTCCCAGACTTCCTTAAGACACTTCCCAGCATTATTCTAGTTTCCCTATTCCTCAGTTCATGGTCCTCTAGTATCCTCATTTTTCTAACTACTATGTTGTCTTCACAATAGGTTCTGGGCCTAACAAGAGTTTTTATTGCTACAAGACACATTAATGAATTCTTGCAGTAGAATCACCTATAGGCCCCAATTCAATTTTTATAGTCCCTCAAGCTTCTAAAGTTCATGTTGCCAAAATTTGGTGATAAATCATTTATTTTAAGGGTGTGGTTTGGGAAGGGGGAGTTTAAATGGACAGATAAATGGTCAGGAAGGCCATCACTGCATGAGGCAAAGCCATCACCAGACGGGCTTCCACAAAAAAGTCAGTTGTCTTGTCCAGTAAAATGGCTGCTAGAATGACACTTAAGCAGAGAATAAGGAATATGACCTTTATGAAAACATGCAGATTCTGATGCCTAGGCAACAGGTGATAAAACATTTTTAGAATCCATACTTTCCAGGTAATATTCAAAAGTTACTTAGATAGACAACTCCTTATTTGCTGAACCAAATGAAGGAGTAAGTGATACAACACAATCAGACTTGCATGTTTCTATTATTCTCACAATTTTAATGAAAATAGTTGTAGATCTCCTGTGTAGTTGATTCATGGTCCTCTCTACCTCTAGGCTGACAGTGGACAGCAACTGCAGTAGATATCTTGAAAGAACAACACCCAACGTTCTCCTGGTTAACTCTTCCTTTGGGGTAAACACTTCCTTTGCTATCTGTCCTTATTCCTGGAAGGATAAAGTGAAGAATAGACTGAATTAGCCAATACTAAAGCTGAAGCTGATTATAGACAGAACTATGACCCTCTGGCATCTACCAATTTTTTTCTTGCTTTAATCATTTTTCAGGGATTTACGAAGTGTTCATCGACCACAATCCACTGCTGAGAAATCAGTCTGATGGCTTTAGGTGCCTAGATGATTTGCTATAGCCTTCGTCCAAGATATTTTTTTTTTCCTTTTCCTTCCCCATATGCAAGGGTGGGATTGTACCAGTTTGGACCAGTTCAGGAGAACTGGTAGTTCCGGTAATCATTTGGCCCCTCCCACCCATCCCTGTTCTTTTCCTATGCTTTATTTCTTTGTTTTTGAACACAGGAAATCAGCACGGCAGAGTGATTTACCGTGTATCAGCTGTTTTACTCACCAAGGCTGCAGCAGAAGGTAAGTATTATAGCTAAAAATTGTCTTTTCTAAATGCTGGGTGCATGCGCAAAGCGTGTGTTTTGCACGTGCATGCTCACTGAACCAGTTGTTATATCCTGGTTGAATCGTACCACTGCCTGTCTGGTATTTCCTGAAGATCTCCCACCCAAGTCTATAAAGTCTAACCAACTTCTATTTTAAATCACCTGCATATGTATGTGATTTGAAAGAGAATCTTCTGCTTAGACAACCATACCTATTTATTATATTTATTTATTAATCATATTTATATAACCATCCATCTCATAAGAAATTATTCTGGGTGGCATACATCAACAACAAATATATAAAAATCATTATCAAAATATAAAAAGTTATATTAAAAAGAAACATTATCAAAATTGAAAATATACAAACCACATGGAAAGAATAAAAAGTTCAGCCACAGTGAAGCTATCTAAGAATTCCTCTAGTTCCCTGGAACCCACCGGCCTGGTGACACAATCAGGTCTTGAGGGGCTTCCGGAATGATAACAAGGATGGCACTAAACTGACTTGGGGTGGAGAGAGGCACCATAAGAGAGAAGGTCCACCTCCTGGGACCCACCAGTTGCAGATCTCTGCCAGGTGGTACCTGCAACATGTCGTCTCTGCCAGATCTAACAGGAGAGGTAATTGTTGAGAGGTGATGCCCAGTGGTGGGATTCAAAAATTTTTACTACCGGTTCTGTGGGCATGGTTTGGTGGGCATGGCATGGTTTGGTGGGTGTGGCAGGGGAAGGATACTGCAAAATCTCCATTTCCACCCCACTCCTGGGGGAAGGTTACCACCAGTTCTCCAAACTACTCAAAATTTCCACTACCGGTTCTCCATAACTGGTCAGAACCTACTGAATACCATCTCTGGTGATGCCTCCAATAACTTAATCCCATGTCATGAAGGGTTTTAAAGAGTAAAAGCAGCACCTTGAACTGGACCTAGGATTAAACTGCCAGCCAATGCAGCTTTGAGGAGCAGAGGTGTAATATATGCTCTTCTAGGAGCAAACATATGACTCTGGGTTACAATTTAAACAATTGAGAGAATCACTCCTAAAATTAAAACAACTGCAGTGTTTTTTCAATAGTGCTTTTGTTACATTTGCTGAAGAATAATAAACATTCTGATAAAATCAGAACAATGTTAATGCACTGTTCTGCTGAGACAATAGTAAGAAAATAATGAAAATGAAAGTTGTAAATGTTTTATATGATATTAATATATTCTTCCATTCATGAACTGCTATGCAATACTAAAAAGGGAAAATATCTATTTTATTGATAGCCCACTAGGCAAAAATTCAATTTGTTCTAGAGGTAAATCCTGCTTTTATTGAATTCAGTAAAAATTGTACGCATTTATTTTGTAAAAAATCTTGGCAAGTTATTTGGTTTTAAATAATGTTACATTATTAAAAGTAAGTCAAATATATTTGGATATAAAATATAAATGGAAGATTTACTATACTTACCTCTCTTTTTTAGAGAATATTTTCTTTGGGATTACATTAGAAAAAGAGGGGATTATATATTTAAATCACTAGAAAGGGTCCTTTTCCTTTCACCATTTGAAAATATATCTGAAAAATATCTTCAATTATTTTTATAAGCATATATAAACAGAAGAGTAAAGAACAAAAAATGCACACAAGTCACTTTTAATTTTCATATTTACTCTAAATTTGCCATACTTTTGTTTTCCTTTAGCTTTTCATAATTGCCTTGAAGAGATGCCATATTAGTTTTTAACTCTATACAGTGATGAGTATCTAAACACAAGGCAAGAGGAGCCAATTCTTAAAATAATAAAAAAAACTCATTGATTCTGCTGTTATATCACTGTATGTAAATAACTGTAATTCCTTATATTGTATCTGGCAGCTAAGATAGTATTTTCTTTTTAAGAATAGTTTTTGTATTTTCACATTTCCAGGAGTGGAAAGATGCAGTCCCAAAAGTCTCATAAGGTCCCCCCTAATGCTATGTGACTCCAGAGTCCTCCCCCAAATCAATTTCAGCTGGATTGCTAAAAACCACAACATGATTTCCGCTGTTGTAAGACAGAAAATATATTTTTAAAAGAATAAAGATGGAAATAAACACAGAACAAGATTCCCAAGCTTTCTTCCTAAAACCCTTTATGACGACAGTAAGCTCCCCAGAATCAGTCAGTCTCCCTACTATTTTCATACTGCAGCTGATCAGGTATATTAAATAAGAGAAAATTAATGTAATGTATCTGGACAGTTACAATGTCTACAATGTATTGATGAATTAACTAAATTTATCAATAAAAATGGATAGTGGTAATTGCTATCAAAAACAATTCCATTATCAGGAAGAATAAAATATTTCCAAACATTAAAACTGTACTAAATACATTGCAGCTGAAATGATATTCATATGAGTTTTCTATTCATGCCAAATTCCAACATATTCCATTATTTTTCACATAATAGATTAAAATTCAAATCCAAAGGAGGTGCGTGGGACAGTATTTATTATTAACACAGATCTCCAACATATAGACATTTAGATTCTTAGGAGACAATTCACACACTGTCTAAAATCAGAGCTTACAACTACTGGCTCAAAATTAATGAAATGGAGGCGGTGTCAAGCCTGAAATTGACATAGGTGTAGCCATTTTAGTTTGTCTTACTATATATTCTATTTCTTACTGTCTCTGTGGCAATTATGGGGGGAGGGTTTCGGGCTTGACACATTCCTAAGGGGGGAGGAGTGGAAATAAAGAGAGTGTTATGGCTAGGTGATCTTCTTTCCCATGGGAAACAAGCTCTCCGTGCTTGGGCCCCTAGAAGTAGAGATTTATGACATCAGGCAATGTTTAATTACTTCTATTGGAGAATGTGACTTTTGGAGGTTGTTTCTAACTTCTAATATTGTGGGGTAATTCTGGGTTGGGTCAGATCCAGAATTACCACGGACTTTGCCAATTTGATGCTTTCCTAAATAAAAGAAATCTTTAAAAGATAAACTTTGTACTTTTCTTTTTAAATGGATTTCATCACTTGGAATCCTAACTTTCTAAGCCTGTAATGACAAACCTATGGCACGCATGCCAGAGGTGGCACACAGAGCTCTCTCTCTAAGCATGCAAGTTGTTGCCCCAGTTCAGCGCCATTGCACATTCATGCATGGGCCTTCCGCCGGCCAGCTGGTCTTTGGGTCTCTGTAGTGCATGTGCAGGGGGCGGGCACATGCGAGGTCATGCACATGGGCTGCACACACAGGAGTCATGCACACATGCGAGGATGAGGCACGTGTGCAGGGGGTCATGCACACATGCACAAGGGTCACACATAGATGCACAGGGGTCACATGTGCATGTGGGTGGTGCAGTGAGAATATTCTTGTATCATCAGAAACTATCTTCCTTTCCAACCCATCCAGAAAGTTCTTTCTGGCCTCAGAATATCAGAAAGATGGAAAAAGAAGCATCTGTGGGTTCCAAAATGTCATGGATCTTCTGAACTCAAAAGCATCCAAATCTGTAACCTATACCTATTTTGGTAAATCCCTCTCTACTTCCTCACTTCTGCTCTCAACCTGAATCCAGGAGAGTCTTGAGTTTTCAAAGGCTATGATATCAAAATCTTCTGATCAAATAGGATTGATCTTACCAAAATGACAGTGAAAAGGGATGTATTACTATCTTGGTGCTGTAAGACAAATCAGTCTGTTCACATTCTACATTTATTCATAGCTGAATAGCACACTATCAAACCTACTCTAGCAATGTTTCTTGATTTTCTTGCCACGTTTGTTTATTCACTAGGCAGATACGTGAAAGCAGATGGGAAAAATAAGAAATTGAGAAGTAAAAGAATTAAAGAAACAAGTCTACAGGGCAAATATAATGAGTAATGTAATGTACTGTAGATTATGTTACCTTCTGTTGTTACTACTTCCTTTTTTGCTGTTGTGATTTTAAAAAATCCCTTGGAAACATAAAAAGAGGTCAAACAAGTTTTTTTTATTGTTGCTTTCAGAAAGACGGCAAGTGAAGCCAAACAACAAAGCACTACAGGTACATTTCAGGTAACTACACTAAACTCAACCACATTAAAAGGTAATGAAACTTACAGGCAGTACTCATTGAAAATTTCTTGTAATGTATTTTTTTCTGCAGAAGACAATTCTGAAATAGCTGTGTGTCTGCTGTTTAAAGTGTAAGTAATGAACTAAATTCAACTAAATTTAATTAAAATCATCAAATTATCCTTTCTAGAAATTTTACCTTCTGGTATTATTTATAAAAATAGGTTAATTAAGTGTGCATGTTTTTTCATGTTTAGTTTTAAAGTGGTTTTGAAAGACAGTGAAATTAAAATATTGTAAGGTGGTGTGCAATGCGTCTTTATGAACATGGTATTCTCTGTTGCTTGTATAAAATATAAAGAAATGATACACAAATGTTTTCCAAGGGTCAGCCTAACATGTTTTGTACCAAACAAGCTTGCCAAACCCTTAAGTTTATAGAAGTGCAAGAAAACTAGAGAAAGAAAAGAACCCTCCAGGTTTTATGTAATAGAACTTACTGTTTATGGGACTGTAAGCTGTTGGTTTACATTTAGTAAACTGAAACAATCCAAGCTACATCATTCACACAGGATTAATAATCTATCTACTGCAGATACAGTAACATAAAATGGGCATCACAACAGTACTTCAGCAGTCAAACTTTGGGCTGGGAATCCCAAATCTTCTTTTCTGTGTCAGGAATCTTACCAGCAAATTTCACAAAACTGGTGATCAAAAATATTTGCCTGATTTCACACCATTTTAATGCAGAATATTGAGAACTGTAGTGTTTAAACATGGTTAAAAATAAATGAAAATAAAAGCCCACCCAAAGATATTATTAAATTGAAAAACACAACTTTATTCATATGCTCCTTTGTCCTGTCTACATGTCATCATTGATGAAAGTGTGTACTTCCTAAGATGTATTTAATATGGCCCTCTGGTCAAAGGCTGCCGATCCACTGATAGATATTTATAAATCTTCCTTAGAAATATTTATGAATGATAAACTTAGGAAGATGTTGCTTTGGGGTACTTTATTACCAAGAACTACCAAGATTGGGGAGATGGCAAAATTAATTAGGGATTTTTTAAAAACTGCTGGGAAACCACTTTAGCTCAAAAGAGAAAAAAATAAAACTTTGATTTTGAGTTTTGATGATTAAATAGGCCATGGTTGTAGAAATTGATAGTATTTGTTATTTTATATTTTTTTAAAAGTTAATATTATGATTATATTACCAAAAGAATTTGGAAGTCACTGCTTTTTGTTTTCTTCTTTTATTTATTTTTCCTCACTTTCTCTACATTTCCCCTTTCCTTCACCTCCTTTCTTCTCCCCCTACATTTCATTGTCTTTATTTATGTTTGTATTTTATATTAAGAAAAAGAAACTTTTAGTGAAAATATTTTTAATAAATCAGGTCCCCAAGAAATGTGAAAAGTTATGTGATTTTTTTTTAAATTAATATTTATTGTTCAATTTCCATGGGTGTCCATCTCAGACAATGGATCTTATAATATTAATTTCCATAAAATACTGCTCCCCTTGATTTCTGGAGAGTAATTTCACAGTAGACAATAACAAATTATTAATTTTTAAAATATATTTACTGGAATTATATTCTACTACAATTGATGCCGTCTTTGAGTAACTTACTTGAGTAACTTAAAAATTATGTAATATCAATAACTATTCAACATTCACTCAGGGGTGGGATTCTACTGGTACGGACCAGTTCTATAGAACCAGTTGTTATGATTCTGCGCAGTTCGGACAACCAGCAAATCATGTCACTGGCTGTCCCCCCCCCCACCTGCCTTGCCCCTCCCCGCCTTGTTACTCCTTGTCTGGCATGCATGCCATCCAACTTGCCTGCATTGTACCTTTGCCTAATTTTTGGTAAGTTGCTATTTTTCCTTTTTTTTCCCGACAATCAGCTGTTCTGACTATCAGACTATTTGCATAGTTTTTATTACCTATTTTCAAATAGACATATAAATGGACAATCACCCAAAATAAAGGGGAAAACACACAAATAAACTCAAACAAAAATAAGTCTTTAAAAGAGAAAATTGAACCTGGAACAGCTTTAGAAGAGACAACCAGTACTCAAAGCAAACTGGTTCCTAATCTAAATTTTGAAGTACAGATGTTACATCAGCATTCATGAAGCCTAATCACTATTCTGGAGCATCTCCAGCTTCAGAAAGGATTTCAAGTGCAACTCTCGTAGACCACATTGCAGTAGTCTAAGTGAGAAACAGCCAAAGCATGTGTGAATGAAGGGATGGTTTCCCCACTCCAGAGAAGCTCATAATTATTCCTGCAGATGAAATTTTAGAAGAGTGTTTTTGCTACAACTGCCAGATAAGATTCACTTAAGTTATTTTTGACATATAATTATTATTAAATCAATTTTAAGAATATAAAAACAATATAAATTTTGTATAAAAATGTAAAGTTTAAAAGTAAATAAAAAGTGCAAAAAAAAGAAATAGAAAAGAAAAGGAAAAGATATAAAGAAGCTGCTTCTGATTTTCTTAACGGCAACTAAGCGTATTTATAGTTTATCTTCTGTCTCTAAAGTTACAATATAACTTTATATAGTCAATTCCTTTCTAGTCATCAAACACATAAATCACAAGTTCATTTTTTCCAGCAAAAAATCCACAAGGAGTTTCCAATAACTAATAGAATTATTGTCCTTTCTTTAATCAGATAAGTCAATTTTGCCTTCTTTGCTAATTCTGTCATCTTCACCAGTTTTTCTTTCATTGTGGATATTTCAGAGCCTTTCAATTTTTGTGTATATAATATTTTTCAGCAGGAATCCCAAGTTATAAACAGTTTGTCACAGAAGGAAGCATGCTTAATCTTATCCAGAATTATAAATACCATATCAACAATTGTAAAGAGCTATTCATGGAAAATTATTAAGCATTATCCAATATTTTAAAAATAAATGATAAAATGTATAGTTTTAAAATAACTGATGCGGTTATTTTATGCAATTGAAAAAGTTATTCTTTTTTCTGTCCTATGACTATAGACTTATGCTTCATGATCCAGAATGGAAAATATGGACAGTGGATCTGCTCTGGACATGGATGAAGTAATTAACATGAATGAACAGTGCCTTGTATTTAAGGAGACTGAACTTTGGAAAGAAAATGTGGATTTAATAGAAAAGAGCAACTTGGGAAATACTGTGCCCTCTTCCTATGAAATATCAGCCCCAACCAACATAGGGATAAAATTGGGCCCTGGTAGCCTCACCAGGAGGCGGGATTTGACTGGTAAGTTGCATCTACTGAATGTGGAGCATGATGTTGCTGACAATCCTCCATATCTATTTGATAGGCATGCTCCAAGTAGGATTTCTACTTCTCCAACCTTGAGAAGGCTAAGAAAAAATACCTCATCAGTTTTTCAAATAACTCCACTCCAGGACAATGTTGAGAACATAAGAATAGATGAACAGATGCCACAAATCGACATTTTTCTTTCTATGCATCCAGAACTTCCTTCTCGCCCTCAGCACTGTTCTTTCCCGTCAACCTCTGGCATTTACTCAAATACAGTGACCCAAGTACAGCAGTCTACATCAGTTAACACCACAACGAATCTACTAGATAACAAAGGTGATTTCAGTGATACTCAAACAGTGCAGAACAGTAGAGAGAACAACCCTTCTCTAGTATGCGAAGGAAAGAATTCTCAGCAATATAGCCAGGTAAGTAATACAATTTTTTAAAAAACCATTTTTTTTCTCTTTTCTGAATTGGCATACATTAAAAATGTTTGACAGAGTCTCATATAATAAATCATGTCATTATTATTCTTAGATTTAAAAAGGAATTTAGCACTGTTTGACAGCTATTCCAGCCTGTCTCAACCTGATGTCCCATAAATATGTTGAAATGTATCATTGTTTACACTGGCTAGCATATTTTTTATAACTGAACACTTGTAAAGAGCACTGATTAGAACATCTAGTCATTTTCCAATTAAGTTTGCATAGCTCAAAATAATTATTTAGCCTAAAACTATTAATTTAGGCTGAAAAGCTATCGTTTAAATCAAATAATTTATATGACATGAAACAGTTTATATAGTGCTAATCTTCAATCCTCATCATCAAATGCCATAGCTTATGACAAGGAATGTTGGGAGTTGGCAGTAAAGTCTATTGGCCCCATTTAGACTCTATTCACGTGTTAAGCAGTAGAGTGCTATTAATCATAATTAATTTGTTTTTAAATAAAAACTGTTTACCAAAATGTATTGTAAAAATAAACATTTCCAAGAATCTAAGAATTTAGAATGTCATATTCATTTTCTGATATAGTTGTTCAAAGCAGGAAACAGAAATCCAATCAAATATTTATCATGCAATATGGTTTATTTAATGGTCTGAATTCCAAAGATGTCAAATGCCATCTAAACCTGAGTTAAGTGGGAAAATTAGTTTCCTCAGCCTTGCTACTTATTAGTCAAAGATGACCAGAATTATTTTCTCCAATTGGTTCCAAATGAAACAGAACTTATTATGCTATCTGTGTGTTGATGTATTCTGTAATGCAAGCTATGGCCCTTAAACATGTCCCTGGAAAACCTCATTTTCCTTCTTGATGGTGGCAGAGTTAATGCCCTTCACACTTGTTATATATAAATGAATAGACATTTTTTCTGTAATTGTGAATATGCTATCACACAGGCACTATTTACTAGTGCAACTCAATATTCAATGCACTCCAATTAAGAGTAAGATGGCAGCTTACTCTTAATTGGAGTATACTGTTGCTTGAGCATAACGATAGCCATCCATTGTGCTTGTGAGCCTTTTGAATCCAACTAGCTGGTTATGGAATTGTGGAATAAATATGTTCCTGGCCTGATTTTTAGGCCTTAGATGATCAACATTACATTTTAGTTCTGAAATTCCATTTTTCATGTGAAGCACAGCCATTAGTTATAATAACTAACACTCAATGCCTTATTTTCTCAGGCCTTGGATTTACATAAATCTAGTAGGTATGTATAATCTTGCTATTTTAACATCAACATAATATTCCCATGTTATTTCATGTTGAGATATATTCACTGCATCTAAAATCATTTATGTTTAAATTTAAGTGGCCACGTTTTAAATGTTCCACTACTGAGTTGTTTAAACTTGCTCTTTTAACAACAGGTTCTTCATGATTGCATATTAGTTCAGACATGCCCAGCTATATTTGTCTTTTCATTTTGTACTGTTAGAAGTAGCTCAACAACTGCTTGAAATTGCTAACAGAGTTAAAACATCCCAAAGCAAAAGAAACCTACTGTAATATATATTTCTCCAAGGTTTTTTTTAACCCTTGACTTATCAAATTGAAAATACACCTACAATTCAGATGACCCTTTCTCAACCTAATGCCTTTTGGATGTATTGGATTTCAGGTCCCTTAATCCCTAAACAGATGGTCAATATTGAAGAAGACTATTATAGCTATTCTACACAAGGCATTACACGAAATCCATGTTGCCACAGATGCATTAAACATAGATTGATTCCTAAAATGTAAGATAATGTTAATGAACATTAAGGCCATCAAAGATTAATTAACTATGTTTGCTTATTTTACCTATTAATGATAGAAGAACGAATAGATATTTCAAAGTAGATTAACAATTGTTCAGTTATTTGATGTTTGCAAGTATAACTGTCTTGAAAAATAAAATTACCAATTCTATTTAAATTGATAGGATCTATTCCTTGCTTTCAGAACATCCTAATATCTCCTCCCTTCCCTCTTTTGTTACATGTAGATAATATTGTTCAATTTTATAGCTTTTTTTGTATAAAAATATTACAACCAGGCTCATCCCTTTAGGAAGGATGAGTTTGTTGTCACAGGGATCAGATTGCACATGGCAGCAAGCTGTTCATGTTTTCATTTTACTTTGTGATTATTCTATTCTATTCTAAATATTTGATGGAACTTTTATCCTAAACAGAGAGTATAACTTAACTTCTTTGAATAAAACCAGCATTGAATTGGAGCAGGAAAGAAGTTTTCAGTGGCTAATCTGATTTGGGTGATTACTTCTTTGGCCTGATCTTTCAGAACAGAGTTAGGGAGAATTATGCTCTCTGGAATCAAACGACATGATAACTTTCTCAGATTTTGTGCAGAACAAATTAAAACATGCAAACTATACTGGCTGTACCAATCTTGTTGTATTAGATTTATCAAATTCTTTGATTGATTCAATGATTTCTGGTAAAACCTAGGAGGGAAAACTATAATAAAACATGATATGTAGATTCTCAATTTTAAATTTATCATAACCTGTTTGACAGTGGTGGGATTCAAATAATTTAACAACTGGTTCTCTGCTTTAATGACTGGCTGGGAAGGTATGGCTGGGTGGGCATGTGACTGGGTGGGCATGGCCAACTCGACATTACTCATCACACCCAGCCCCACCTCCGCTCATTTTTTGGCCCGTTTTGAAGTCTACAAGTCTTAAAGTGCCAATATTGGATACCCCTGAGCTAGATGTTCTGATAGACCATGTGTTTTTCAAATTTTGCAACTTTTAAGATATGTAGACGTCAACTTCCAGAATGCCGTATGGGAAATTATGGAAGTCCACACGTCTTAGGATTGCAAGTTTGAAAAACCCTGTCAAAAATGGGAAAATTAAGATCCTGTTTAGGGATTTGTGCTTTGGTTTCCTTTTTAACAAAAATAATATATTACAGATTATCCTGAGCAGCATATCTGTGAAGGAAGACTCTAGTGGAAAAATGCTTTATGCATAAAAATATAGAAAGGCATCTAAAGATCACTAATCTCCCCATCTTCATGGACCATAATTTATGACAAAAAGTTCGCAATGATCTCAACAGAAATTTTCCTCAGCTCTGCTTTGCCTGAATATGCAATATCTATGCTCTGTCATTGAGCCGTGATCATTCTGGCTCTAAAAATAGACACAAAGTTCTTTCAGTCACAAGAATTTTCTTCCATTCTCTTTACTTATAGTATGGGTCCCTAAAAATGGACACAAAGTTCTCCCAATCATAAAACTGTCCTCCTCCTTCTTTATTTATATTCTAGAATAGTCAGATAATGAGGAAAAGCTGAGCAGGAGAGATACATGGACAGACATTATTATTCATCTGATTTATGCTAGAACTGTTATTACTGGAAAAAAGGGACTTTTACACTGATACTTAACATTCCTTTACTACCCCACCCCACTACTATGGTCTCTTGGTTTTCCTCCTTCCTTTCCTTGATTTTTTTCCAAAGAGTCTGCTTGCTGTCCAACTAAATGTGCTAGAGACAGATGTGTGTTTTAAAGCACAATTGTTTTGCAAAGAGATGTACTGATACGAGGAAAGGCCCAAGTGGGTGGAAGGATTTTTGACCCTCTTTCAAGCTTATTTTCTCAGAATTGGTTCTAAACTGGACTAAAGTTTATTAGTACAGAAATTGTAATTGGAGCAAAGAAGGAAGTGGGGGCTTTAGGAAGACAACTTTATGACAACTCAAGTTTTTGATGAAGTTTTTTTTCCTTATTTTTATATCTTAGCTTTAAATCAACCCAAAGAAATTACATTTGTTCAACATTGGGTATATGGGGTATGGAAACTTATATCAATTTTTTTCACAAAGTTTTTCTATAGTCCAGGTGTTACTGTGCTTAGTAGTGCAATTTTATACTATTTCATATGCTTGTGTAATAATCCAAATTCAGAAGGGGAAATATGCTTTGGGGTGAAGGTTCACTTTGTGTTTGCCAGCAAATGTTAAAAGATTTGTGCAGCGAGGCAGGAAAAAGCACAATGGATGTGAGGTGTTGAGAAGTCTGAAGTGTGTGCCCACACAAGCTATGAATTCCCCTTCCCCTTTCAAATCCAGATTGTTGTACAGCTTCAAGAGAGGTAATTGAAGATTTGAAAACTTCATTTTATGGCCTGTTTTTTGGCCATTTTCAAGCCATTATTTGGATCATTTTTGGAACCATTTCTGGTCATTTTGGGGGGGCCATTTTAGGCTGTTTTTGAGCCATTTTGGGATGGAAAATGGCTGAAAATGGCCCAGAAAACATACCAAAAATGGGCCAAAAATGAGCTGAAAAACACCCCAAAATGGGCCAAAAAATAGGCAAGAGCAGAACCAGCCATGGTGGGATTAGCCGGTTCACCAAACTGGGCAAAATTTTAATAACCGGTTCACCTGAACTAGTCCAAACCAGCTGAATACCACCTCTGCTGTTTGAAACTTAAAAACACCATTGTATAATAGGAATTGTAATATTTCATATGGCTAAAGTGAAATATAACACATTCTTATTTTCCTGAACAGAATTGGCAATAAGACAATTTATTGAATTCTAAAATTATTTTCATTAAATAGTTTCTTACGTCATTATTTATATTCTTATTCTTGCAATAAAATAAGGTTCAAATTTCCAGAAACACACAAAATCTAGAAGGGGTAGGATACATGTAAGTAAATCTTTGCATTTGAGTTCAGAAGAAATGTATTAGTATTGCTGATTCATTAATTAGCCATATGGGTCTTTCAGACTCTTTCAGGCATTTCATAAGGCAATCAAAAAATAGAAAACTACATTGATATGGTTCATGGGCATAAGCCATTATTTCCTAGCTTGCAAGGAGACTGCACAACAGTAGGAACAAAACTGCTATGGGGGAGCTGCTATTTAAACATGCAAAATGCATGTATTATGCTGCATATTTGTATTAATGGTACCTGCATTTACTCAGTTTTTTTAAAAAAAAGTTTATATTTGTGTTGGTAAAATGAGACGAAAATCAATGCAAGTCAGCCTTATAATGAACCAAGATATGTTAGGACTGAGATGACATGGCTGCTGTATGATGGCTAAACTGAAATTGTTTGACCAACATTATTTTCTCTGCAAAGGTTCATCTAGGTCAGCTACTCCACAATGTTGATTGGGTAAATGTCTATATATTGTTGTACGAGGTTGCTTGTTTGCTTCAAACTATGAATGTTGGGAGCCTTGGGTAAAAATGAAGTAAAGGAATGCATTTTCTCCCTTTGTTAATAACAACTTCTTGAAAGTAATTAAGCACCCTGTTTATATTTTCCTTGTACACTATACAGGTTAGCTGTCCGCAGGCATAGCTCAGTGGTGGTGAGTTTGCCTGGACTTGAGATGTTCCCTGGAGACTTGTTGATATCAGACAGTGCAGCACAATTCCTATATCAATCAGCATCATCGCAAAACTCAGGTCAGGGAGGGAAAACTGAATTGTGTTTTTAACTCAAAATAACTTCTGGGAGTTTTATATTGTTAAATGTAGCACTGCAGCAGCAGATTTGCAACATTGGCTATGAAACAACACCAGTCCCCATCAAAATGATCTGTGCCCCAGACCTTGGTGGGAAAGAACATGATAAACTCTAAATGTGAATAGCAAACCATGTTTTCATGTTCATATATAAATATTATGCCCAGACAAACTCCCCCCTAAAAAACCCCAACCTAATAGTTCAAACTGAAGACTTAGTTTGTTCAGTATGCTAGGAAAATGGTTTTGTTTTAAAAATATCCTTAATCACAAACAAACATGTAGTTTAATACATTAGACAAATCAAGGTTAGTTCTCACAACAAATTAAGATATGAATGGAGTTAGATGACCCCACAACACTTAAGTCCAGTCACCTATGTAGTTAGGAAGGTAAAAACAATCCCTCGTTTGTTTTATTAAAGTGATCTTTGCAATTAGATTCATTATGTGAACACTATGACCTGTCAAAAGTAAGATAATTGCAAATGATTTTAAACATGAAAGACATGACAATAAAACCAACGCAAAACAAAAGAAGAGTAAATGAGGTGGCATAATAACAAACCATGTGTAAACAAAAGAAAATAATCCAGTTAAAAGGAGGTATCAGTCATCCTCATTAAAGGATCCTCTTCCTGGATGAAGAGCCAGTCTTTCAGACCTCTTTGAAACACTAGTAGGGTAGGAGTTTTCTTTCCTTTTCCTACTCTTTTTTCTTCTTTTCCCGAACACTGTTGGTTGGCTGATTAGTGGAAAAGAGTCTGGTGATACAAGATCCCTCTACCAGGATGTTCCTGGTGTAATATCTTATAGGATACCAGACATGATTCGTGGAAAAATGGAGCTAGGGAGGGAGTGATTCAGTATTCTTAAAATGGCAACTTTTGACCAAGTTAGTATTGCTATATGGTGCTAGAACATTGTAAGTTGATTTGAGTGTGTTAGCCCTCTGGAATAGTGTCCTCCCCAAAGGTTCAAATTTCTCTGACTCTGCTGTCTTTTAAATGGGCCTTGAAGATCTGGTCTTTTCCGAAAGCCCTGGATCGACTGAGTTAACTGTGTTGTGTAAATAGAATCACAAAATCATATTTTCTACAATATATATTTTTGATTCTTTAACAATGTTCTTCTTTTTTTCCATGCAATAGAGTCCAAAAGGACATGGTGGCCGTTTGCTAAAAAAGGAATGGTGAGTATTTTGCAAATGTTGCAGATTCTCAACTCTCATTCTCAGTTGATACTCTATACACTGAAAACCTGATGAAATTCTGAAGGTATGCCTTCACTGCCACAATATCTGCCCTCTAGAATACTGTTCCCTGAGAAGGTCATGTTTTCCTGACCCCACTGACTTTTTAATGAGCCTTTACAACATAGTCTTTTCCCTGGATTAAGTGTACTTTTGAATGAAATTATATTCATTTGCAGGTATGTTTGGTCACAGTGGTGATAGTGTGTGATGGAGTGTATGTGAGTGGTTAGATGGATAAATCTGGGTGTAGTGAGTGAGAGAGACAGGTGGAAGGAAGGAAGGAAAGAAGGAAAGATGGAAAGAAAGAAAGAAGGAAGGAAGAAGGGAAAACATTCAAACAGGCACACACCTAATGTTCATCAATATGACTTGCATTTTAGATTCAGATCAAGAGTTAGTCAACATAATATCTATAACATATTATAAAACACCAGGGAAGGGTAGCTGTTTATCCTTATAGAAGCCCTGTATTTTGCACTGATATTCAACTCATACCTTATTTTGGTCAGCTATTGCATATAAAAACACAAGCTTCTAGTGTATAAAAATACAAGCTTCTACAGCAATCCTTAAGTTTCTTTCACATTGGTGGAAGAGCAAAAGTGATACCCTCATAATTTAAGGACAATGAATAAACTTCATTTAATTTTTCTGCATTCAGTATGTTCTGAAAATACTCATTTATAATAAAAACACTCACAGTATTTCTGTTTATTTTCCTATGCCAATGTTGACTAATTTAGTAGATCAGTCTACTTTATTTTTCGTCTATATTCCATAATGGTTGGTAATCATATTATATTAAAATTCATGTATCTTCTGGACTGCCTTACTGAAGTTTGATCTTATTTTTCTAAAGGGGGATTTTATTGGAAAATGATCTGCAACCTCCCTCCAGTTTAAAAATATGACTTTAACTTTTTCAAATTAACATATGAATTTTATCTTTAAATAGAATAAAGACAAACAAAAACAAATGGCTGAGCTGGAATGTTGTCTCTCAACTCTAACCATTAAAATGTCTGAGTGTGGTGGCTACAAATTTCACAGTGTAAAGGTATAATATTTCTTATCACATAATTTTAGTACATTTGTTTTAACTTGGTTCTTTGATTTCTCTTAACATTATTTTTCTCATTGCTATATATAAGATATGGCACTATTAATGTTATTTTATATGAGTTTTAATTGTATAACAAACATTCAACATATGACCATCAACAATCATTCTGGTGTTAAAATAGCAAAGATGAAAGATCCCTTTTAGAATAAATATGTATAAAGAAGCATACTGTATATTTGTATTCACAATTACAGGATAAAACATGGCATGAAATGCTGAAGATGTATCAACTGGAGCCACAAGCCACTAGTGATCAGTTAGACACAAAGAAGAAAGAAGCTGTGTGGGAGCTATTCACAACAGAATGCAACTATTTTCTTGATCATCTGTTGGTTCTCAAAATGGTATGCTTAAGTTTTTCAACTATTTTACTGCTTGCAGCTTACCCATTCACCTGACAGGGGTCTTGTGCAACCATCTGCTCCATTGAGGGTGGTGTTCTGTAAGCTGACATGTCAGCCATGGCAGGGATTGCTCAACAAGACTCTGGTAGTTTTTACAAATCAATTTCATTTACAAATCAATTTCATTGGAAGAGGATATCTCTAATCTAAGAGCAGACCCAGACTTTCTGCTTTGCCTATCAGCATTTTGAGGGATGCTCTCTGCCATCTCAATGCAGAAATGAATGACAATGTCCCCTCTCATTCCAGCCCATTACACACATCCCATATCTGTGTTACCAGCGTCAACTCAAAACTGTAGTTTTGTGATGGGACCTATCTAAAAGTGCTTCAAGACAGATGGTCTCTGGTCATCCATTCTAGTAGCAGCCCATGTTCAATAAGATGTCATTCCTTGCATGCCCCCAGCCTCCCACTGCTGATTTTTTCCCTTGCAGCCATTTCATCCTGGATTGCTAGGCTTCTGTGTTCTCTGCTGGTGGGTAGTTGCTATTTTTAAATTAATCTTGACATTAAAGTTCATGATCCATTATGTCAATGACTCACCTTCAACCCCAGAAGTTTATGCTACACAGTTTTGCAAAGCTATCCTTCTTAAAAAAGAAAAAGCTTTAAGTTGCAATGGAGAGACATGGCTATTTGGTTTCTATAAAGCTGAACTCAGTCCTTTCTTGCTAAAGAATTTCCATGGCACTACAGAGGAAACAAGAGTAACCAGTGCTCTGTTTACCATAATATAAGAACATAATGTGGGAAGAAGAGGGCAAATAACCACTTTTAGGATCAAAGGAGCTAATATGGGGGAAAGGATGGAAACATTTCAAAAATCAAGGAGATTTATAAAAACTAATAAGAAATGAACAATCCATGTAAGGAAAGGAAAACACTGACAGATTGGTCCACATTGGCCCTGGCTGGCGAGGGTTGTTTTCCATGCATGGATAAAAAAGCAAGAAACAGGAGAATGACCAAGCAGATCTTGCAATGGCCCTATTACAGGTGAATACAAGCCACATTCTATTACCAACCTGTTGTAGTCCAGAATGGAATTTCTAACACTGGCTTAAGATGTGTTAGATAAATGGAAAGTATAATTCAGCATAGTGGATTAAGGAAGGTTAGTGTAATGTTATTTTAGGAACAGAGAAACTCAATTAACAATCTTATATACCATCAATAATGTGTTTTGCTTATTTTCAGTTTATACAAGTGATATGCAAGTTCTTTCTGTATAGCTCAAAGTTAAATGTGAACCAAACCATAAGTTTTTGTACAACAATGCATGATTCAAAAAAAAATCTTGCTCAGTATTATGTACAAACAAGGCCAATCATAAAACAAAGGCTACTTTTTATGAAACTTCCTGATTTCTTCAACACTGATTTTGTTTTTCACTTCTCCATTTACCAGCTTCCTTACTATATGAGAACTGAAATCCAGTTATACAAATATATTTGGGGGGGAAAGACTACTTGTATTTACTTAAATGGGGAACTATACTTCCTCAAATGTAAGAGGAAGATGTTCTAGTAATGAGCCTTTCCAAAAGGAAATCTTCCTCCAGTCAAATTCATTTCCTGATAACTTTATGGACGTATTCAGATTTCCTTGGTACAGTATTGAAATAGTTTGTCATTAGCTCAATGGCATTTGAACTAATGGAATGTCATTTACACTTTCTAACAGATTATAGTCTTAACATTTCTTGATGGCCTCTGATCCAACACTTTGTATACGAGGCTTCGTTCTCACATTATGTCTTATAAAGATGTACAGTAGATAACCACCATCATAACTTCCTATATGTAATGTAATAGTTTCGTTATACCAACATTTCAAAGAAAATATTTTAATAAATCAGTATAAAACAAAGAACACGGGGAAAACATATGCTTGATTTTATACATGCCTACTTCAAATTAAGCCATTTGGAGGATTAAATCCTTTAGCTGAATTGTGAAATAATTGTCATTTCAACTTGACAGCAATGCAATACACAAGATTTTTGTGTTATTATGGATTTCAGGGGAACTGAGGAAAATTTAGATGCATTCTCTCATATACAAGCATATATTCCAGGCCCTTGAAATGTAGTGCTATTCTTGGAATTTTTTTTTGTTGTTGTTGTTATTTGGGGGATGGACAGAGCACAGTTTGTAATTTACTAATAGTTTTCCATACAATCTGAAATAGTTTTGGCAAGGATAAGATATTCCCAGTCCTTTAATGATGGCAACAACAAAATGACCCCACTGTCTTAAATTATAACACTCTCATCTGACAGGGATAAGTTTATTTCGGTTCTAATAGCCATAACTAATTCTTGACTTTAAATTTCTTTTGGCCTAAATTTCTCTGTTTCCCCTAGAAATAAATGTTTACTTATAATAATTATAATTTCATAATTATAATAATTCTGAAATTCTAGTTTAAAAACAAAGTAGTCTTTGAATGAAATCGGCCCATTAGAACTATAATGGATTAGCTTCCTCAAAAGAAGAACTAGTAGCAAGGGTAAGATTCAAGGATTTGGAAAATAAATTTTATCCAGAAATTGCTCTTTGTTGCTTTGTTTTTCAAAGATCTTTTTGGATACATTAAAGTACCTGCAGAGCAAAGAACTCCTATCAGATGTGGATCCTGAGTTACTATTTGCAAACCTGGAAGAATTAAATCAGGTGACAACAAGGAACTTTAGTGATAATAAAAATGTTGCCAGAATACCAGAATTATTCATGCCACCAAATTAATGTGATTGGTAATAATTAAACATTATTGGTATCAAAATAATCCAAATACTGCTTGTTTTTTAAAATGTAAATCTCTGGAAAACTGAAATAGAAAATACAAGATATTAACTTTTCCAAAGCATTTATCCCAAAGTTGTGATTTAATTATAAAGGATGTCATATAACCTTACATTGAACAAAATTTGGACTCCTGGTCTGATGGTTAAAAACTGTGTGCCCCCCAAATCTGACATGCTTTTTTAATAATCATCCAAAATTCATTTTGGTATCTGTTAATAATTCATAGATGTGTCCTTATTTTAAGCTGGAGAAAGAAAAAAGATCCTGAGATCTTAACACCAGCGTTACAAAATAATGGCTTTGGCTCCCTGTCTTGGAATGATACATAAGGACCAGAAATATATTTTCATTTAATTTCAATGGAACGTTCATAGATCGTGCTACACAAATTCAACAGAGCATCCCCATCCCCAACCTGGGCCCATTTAGAATTGCTCATCCTCAGTAATAGGATTTAAGAAAATGTTCCATTGAAAAGAATGAAAAGTTTTTTTTGCCAAGCCTATTTTGGCTGCCTGAGGAATGATCTGGGGAAAAAGTCACAGTCACTTGCACTAAAAAAATCCAGGACAAACTCTGTTGAAGTGAAACAACTAGGCTTGAGAATTGAGAATTGAAGTGGAACAGCAAGTAACTTTTGGGAAGATTAACAGGAAAATAGCCTTTTTTTCTATGTGGTTGTGGTGCCTTCCTGCCAATTACACAGTGACATCCCAAAGCATTCTCAAGTCCCAGTTGCAGCAGATGGGATGGTTTTTCCCAGCTGTACAAAAGGAGCCATCTTCAGTTTTTAATCCTATTCACTTTTTATTTGCAGATGCTGTCCACTTCTAGCCTACAGGCATCAAAAGCTTCAATGGAAAGGAATGTGGCTCATTTTATTTATTAATTTTTATGCCGCCCCCTCACTGATAAGGTGACTCTGGGTGGCTTGCAAGCCTTACAAATCCTCATACCATCTATATGTTAAAGTCTACAGATTTTAGATACAAAATTAATTTTAAATAATAAATATATTCTTTGCTTAGGTGACTCTAAGTTTTGTAACCAGTTTATTTAGCACCATGGAGGATCTTCTTCTCGGGCAAACCCC
The DNA here is from genome assembly GCA_023653725.1 of Bungarus multicinctus. Lineage (NCBI taxonomy): Eukaryota > Metazoa > Chordata > Lepidosauria > Squamata > Elapidae > Bungarus > Bungarus multicinctus. The sequence continues at coordinate 45,971,707 of CM042848.1, forward strand.
GTCCCTTGATTTCATCAGTGTGCTCACAAAGGTAATACATTCCGTTATGAATCTGGTGAGAAATGTCGGAAAGCAGAAGTTTTAATTCCCGTAAAGAAACCCACAATTCTGTTGTTTTAGTCTCAAATCACCACGATGCCACATAAAAGGTATTTTAGTGTTCAGAAAGTGGCTTCTTTTTTACTAGTTATGATCATGTGTTTTTCCCAAGTCTGTTGACTTCTGGGTGTCTTGAATATTTTGGTGCTCACAATTCTGTAGGCTGCAAGTCTTTGGTCATTGTGGCTATGATGAGGGAAATGGAACTCTGACATTTGGAGAGATCTGTCTGGACAACTATATATAATACAAGACCATCACAGCAGTGAAATTTTGCTTTAACAGACTAATTGGGAGGAAAGGTCTCTGTTATTGAGAACAGTCCATTGAACGGGAGAATAGGGCATGGCAAGTTTATGATATGATTTGTGGGATTAAGTTATGATACACATCATGCAAATCATCCTAGTTGCGTAATTCTCTGATTATTCAAAATATACAAATCACAGCAGAAATTTGGTCTTTCATATGCAACATCTGCATTAAGTCTGGTAAAATGAGGTTTTGGTGATAGTTTCCTTTTGTAAGCCAAAGAAAACCAATAGGTTCCATGATTTTATGGCTATTTCATGAGAAATGCAGTAAATTTCACTAAAATCAATGAACATCCTAAATTAATGTGCTTACTATTTTAAACCTTGCAATAAGGCTGGATGATACCCACTGTATTTTTGTTTTTGTAACAATCATGATCAAAGAACTAGTATTAATACATAGAAAGTTCAGCATCATGGCTAGATAAAAATTTCAAGGCAATTTTTTTTTAAAAAGCACATGGATCAGTATGCTTTGTACTCTATCATTAAGTGCCTAATATTTTGTTTATCTTCCAGCATTTCAAAGGTAACCTGTGTCAGAGCCATCAGATATACTGTCTGACTTACACTTCTGCTATTTTTTACTTGGAAAAACTGAAAAAAAGAGAAGATTTTGGGACCTATTTGAAAGTAAAGCTATTAATTGAATCCTTGATCTCTTTTACAGTGTTTAAAACTGATTTCATTATGTCCAGGACAAAGCACTAAGCAAAAGAGAAAGAGGAGAGAGGGAAGAGAGAGAGGGAAGAGAGAGAGAGAGGGAGAGATTCAGGCTGCTTTTAACTGAATAGTGGCAGAATTCTGTTGTTGATCAATATGTTAAGTTCTGTCAAATGGCACAGCTAGCTCATTTTTGCTGATCTCAGAAGTTAAAGAGGGTCATATCTGATTGATACTTGAATGAGAGATGACCAGGAAATAGTAAGGAGGCAAGCAAGCCTGGAAGGAAAAGTAAATATTTACAAAAAGCAGCAGTGGGAAAATTGCTGCCAAGGGAAAAAAAAATACCATGTGTTTATGAAAAAAAAATTAGCAAAGTCAGACTTAACACAAAAAACCTTTAACACAACAATATTTTAAACCACATTTTAAAATGTTGAACATTTTTTCTATTTTTCTGTATTGTAACTAAAAATATTTTAGTTAATTATTTTGTATAGATGATTACTAAAATAATTTATTTTTGTTTGCTCAAGAAGGAAATCATTTCTTTATATATTTCTTTTTTTTTACCATATATTTCTTTTTTCTAATCTTATTCTTATTTCTACTTTTCTTTTTTGCATTTCCTATTTTTTTTCATTCTTTTATTGCTTTAGTTTTTCTTTTTAAGTGTAATGCTTAAAAGTAATAGTATAAAAATACTATTAAAATATTCATTTAAAAATAGAATAATTTGCAAAGAATAAGTTATCCAATAAATTATGTCATATTCAATTTAAACTTAGAAATAAATGGTTTATGGTATGACCAATATTAATTCTGTTAAGAAATCCCATTGAAATTGTTTCCTAATATGTCTTTTCCATCAAATTTAACAGTGGTGTGAGCGGAATAAAGAATGTAAGCGACTCCGTCTAGCTGAAATGTTAGTTGCACCTTTACACAAGTTGACTCGCTATCCCCTCCTGTTAAAGAACATTTTGAAAAATACAGATGCAGCAGAGAAAGTTATCATTAATTCACTTAAGGAAAAGGTGGAAACATCAATATGTGAGTAAAGAAACTTAAAACATCAATAAAATGGCAATGCAAGGTTGATGTTACTTCATTATAGTGTTATATCTCCACTATCTCATTTTAAAGGCTATAACAAGGGTCTTCAAACTTGGCAAGTTTAAGACTTGTGGACTTCACCTCCCAGAATTCCTGAGCTAACATGACTGGAGGAGGAATTCTGGGAGTTGAAGTCCACAAGTCTTAAAGCTGTCAAGTTTGAAGACCCCTGGGCTATAATATCAGTTTTTGATTATAGCATCCTTGTGAATATTTTTTTCTCTAGGCCTTGGGAATTTGCAGACTGAGATGTGGCCAGGCCTTCTCCGTGTTACTCCCACAACACTGAAATATCTTCTGGTCCTTGTTTTACTATTTTGTTGGAAAGCTTTCTTGTTCCTTTTGTTCCTTTCCCTTTTCATTCTGTCTGAGTTTTGCCATGTAGTTTTTAAATAAATTTTGTTTTTATTTTTAGTTCCAACTCTCTAGCAGTTATTTTAAGTATTTTATCATTATATCTGGATTTTTTTTTTATGCTAAAGTTCTTATATTTTTTATGTTTACTGTTGTTATAAGATATTGGTATTGATATACTTCTGAGATTTACTGTAAGCTGCTTGGGGAACCTTTTTTTTCTGAAAGTTAATGTAAATGTTATTCAATACTACTATCAGTAGTAGTATTGTACAAACCTATTTTAAAAATCAACCTATTCAAATCAGAATAAGCACAAGAAACTAAAAATCTGACAATTCAGTTTTAATGTGTGTGTGTTTCTAAAATAGTATGATATCCACAGATTATAAAATTACACTAGAGTTTACCAATGTGGACACTTACTACTTTGTGTGAAGATGGCTAATGTTCAGCATAATTTGTCGCCATAAATGTTTATAGAAATGTTATTAACAGTCATCAATTATTGGCTTTCTGTGGCATATTTTTAGGTGATTTGGAAGGTAAAGTGAAATGGCTGGATAATTTTCAGAAATTGAAACAGCTTCAGGAAATTATAATTTGGCCTTCACTTTGGGATCAAGACAAGAGACATTTTGTTCCTGAGGTATGCAATTTCTTGATTAGCACGGAAAATGTTATAGCATAGTCTTTAATCTTTCTCACCTAAGAATTATCATACAAATGGAGTAAAAGATTCTAACCATTATCACATAGTGTGGAATGTTCTACCTTCGTAGCTGGTAGATCACAATAATCAATCACAATATTGAATATAAAAGGTTACTATCTATTGATTATTTGTTTCAAATGATGTATCACAGTATGAACTATGAAGGTTGAAGGGTCTCAGGCAAGTATGGCCTTGGAGACTCTAAAATGGAAATCTTGTATTTTCACCCCTTCAGTCCCTCCCCCATCCTCCAATTGCTCTTATATAGCATTTTTAATGTTTGAATAATGTTTGGGTATAACCACAGTTATATCCATCATTTTCATTTCTTTGACCAGCCTCTGAGAGAAGAAAGCATGAAAAAATACCAAATATGGGTGTGTATTGTTGAAGTTGGAAATCCTGACTTCATTAACAAAGCAGGACTAAAGATTAAAGCTTAATAACTTTTTATTATGAAGTTTGTATATAAGATTTGGTTCTTGTAGCTTTTAACAGTATCATGATGTATCAGTTTGTTTTCTATTGGCAACTATTTTCTTTATACTTTTAAATAAAAATTCACTTCTTATCTACTAAGTGGCCTTCTCTGGCTTCCTTTTTCCTCAACTTAAGTCTCTCAAGTACATGCTAAGAGATAATCCACATGAAAACATCTTGTCACCTACAAAGAGATCACTTGTTCTTGAAGGCCGATTGATACTTGCAGGTAAATACAATATTTCATATTTGGCAGGAAAATCAGACAGTATGCAAGATGAAATAGCTTCCAAACCTCATGAAAGAACAGAAACAAAGTCTTTACTGCACAGAATACATGTTATCCAAGCAGAATTTCTAATTCACTTTTGTGTCTAATTCTGGATATTTACTATTTAATAAGTAAAAGTAAATGACCATAGTTTGAAATAACAGCATTCATCATAGAAAACTAGGGATTCCATAAATGCCATAACTCTTAAATATTCAGAGATTTCATAAAATCAAGATAGCTGACAGCTAAAATGATACTCCTTTGGTCTTTTTAGCTGCTAAAAAAAGAGAGTGTGGGAAAACAAGGCATTCTTAAAATGCCTAGGAATCAACTCAGCAGCCTAAAGTTGTTGGAGCATAAGAAGGTTATTGGAGAGCATGATGGATGACTCTTGGAGACTGATGTGTCCTATTGGAGAAGTCACATTTAGGGGGTGGGGGAAAGACCAGGGTCAAGGGGGAAATGTATGATTTGATTTAGTACTGGCTGCACCCAGCCACGCACCAACATGGCAATTTCTATTAAACCAATTTACTTTTTCTGAGTTGCGGCTAGAGACTTTTGCTTTGAATGAAGGGGATTTGTTGGAGCCCTGACAATAGCATCCTTCTCCATGGTTTGCAAAGTCAAAGTCTATTACTTAGACATGACCAAGTGAATCTCCAGCAGGTGTTCCCTTGCTTACATATAGGTATTCCCAGGATTGGTTCAGCAATCTACTAAAGTATTAATTCTTGACGAATTCTTTTGTTCAGCCTGTTACGGCTGAAACTCCTTTCTCTTAGCCAGTTCTTTCATATTATGGGACTGGGTTTTTTTCTGATGAATGGGAGCAGTTATTGTAAAACTCCAGATTTGAAATCCATAGTGTGACTTAAGTTCTTCTGCTGGTACCAGTGCTTTGCAACCATTTATTTAATTCAGCCTTGTAGATACGATTGCAATAATTTTTACATGAGGATCTATCTTTACATTGTAGTCCATACAGTATTACTGTGGCTGATATGAATGTGTAATAATGCAAATACAAATTTAATCTCTTTATACTTTTAAAATTGTAAGGTGTTAATAGGAAGGAGCTATTTTCTTCCAATGTCTTCATACACAAAAGGATATTACAAAATCAAAGTTCTATTGGTTAGAAAACACATAGGTAACATACTTTTCAACTTCTTCCAAAGTTTTCTGTTAGATCTGCCAAAATCAACAGGTAACGGGGAGCTCAGAAAATAGTTTTGTTTTTAATATACCTGTTCACCTTTTATTTGCTCTGCAGAATCTATGAGATTTACCGACGTTTATCTGTTCCTGTTTGATGATTTGCTATTGATTACAAAACCTAACAGATATAAAAAGGTAACAAAATAAAAAAGGAAAGAAAAAAATAATAATCAGCTGCTATTGTATTTATATACATTTTGACTTGATGGGAACAGAAGGAGTTGTAGATAACTGGCAAAGCCATTATTTAATTATCAAAAAATTTAGAAGAGGGCTATGGAATTAAACTATGTCCTTTTGCAAAAAGCTACCTGACTTATTTTCAGAACTCTGCCATTCAGTACTTGGAATTGTCTTCTTCTTCTTTTTTTTTTTTGCTTCATGAGGCAGTTTCTGATAGAGAGCACATGTTGCTAACATTTACAAAGACATACTTTACCAAACAAGCCCATTGTTTGCTTACATGGAGGAACTTTTTGGAATGGCCCCCAACTTCTGTTGTTCACCTTCAGTCCCATGCTGATCAACAACTTTCGAATCAGCAGGAAACAATCTTAAGAAGATGGAAAAATATCATACATCAAAGAGATAGCAGATGGAAATAAAGAATTTGCAACAGTTTAAACATGTCTTGGTATAAAGAAATCTCTAGAAATTGGGGGGAAACAGACTTACTGAAATGCAAGGATTAAGATTACCTGGGCTCACTAAATATACAGGGAGGGAGGAAGCTTATCCTTGAAGATCAACTTTAAAGAAACAAAAAACACTCTTGTAAAGCATACACTAAAGCCATTAGTTTATTATTTGGGGAGAGCTAATCTCCCAGAACAGAAGGACTTTAAGGGTTGCCGTGATACAAGCCAAGGCTTTGGAGGACCTGTAATACCTGCTTATGTCAACCATGTTCATTTTTAGGATTTGGTTTCATACTTTCAATATCTTCTATTTCATTGTGCATAATAGTTATTACAACTTGGCTGAAGGATATTGGATGGAAACTCCCCTTAGGTCTCTTCACAATAGTTAGTAAATACAGTTAATATTAATAACCAGAGAATATTTCTGGCTTATGTCAAAAGCTATGCAAAGAGTGACTTGCTTCACAAAATCACTAAGATGAGGCTAGCTGTAATCAAGGTTTGTTGAACAAGGTATATTGGTCTGATTCAAGCATACTGCTATGATTTCTTGAGCATGATGATATCTCATTAAGCCAAAAATAAAGAAACCATATTATGGTTTAGCATGTCCGTGCAAAGCTAGTCACTTGTAGTAGAGCTTTTGATAGAAGCAGGAAATGGCCTGTATTAAAGCTTTTGATAGAAGCAGGAAATGAAATTAGTAGCCTGATTTATATATCAACTTCATCATCAATAAGCAACTTCATCATAAGCAACTTCACTTTGCTTATTTCAAATAAGTTTGTCTTTTTTTTCTTCCTCCCTCTTCTCTTTGAACATGTCCAAACATGTGTCAGTATGTGTTTTTGAGTTAGTTTCCTGTCTCCTTCCAAATTAGTTGGTTTCCTTTTCCTCCATTCCATCTGCCTCCCATTAATTGAACTTTAAGGTTAATTATACTACAACATAAAGTAGAGCAGGGCTGTCAAACTCCCAGCCCATGGGCCAGATGTGTCACACACTGGCCACACCGATGCCCAGTTTAGTGAAGGGGGAAAGTTCCAATACATCATGTGATGCCCCCGTGATAATGAGTTTGACACCCTTGAAGTAGAGGATTTAAGATGAGTTTGCTAGGTCTTCCTAAAGTTTTTATTTCAATGGCAACTATGGAGAGGGGTATCAAAATTGGCAAGGACATAATTATAAAGCCCCTTGATCTTTTGGAGTATCTACACCAAAAATGCTAGGCCTTGCATCACAACACTGTATCTGCCACCTTGCCATTTTTGACACTAGCCCTACTCCCACCCCTGTACTACTGTTTATTCCTATTTATTTATCTAAGAAGATCCTTTTTTCTATGTCTTGTAATTTAGCTACTTACCTTAATTTGAATCTTTCCTGCTTTTCCTACAACCATGGATTGCAAATATGTTTTTCATTTCATTTCAGAAATTTGACCTGAGTTTAAAACCTGCTTGTTCTTTCTTCAGTCTGGAATTGCAGTCTTTGCTTGAAGAAGGTGGTAACTGCATAGTACTTGGCCAGCCTATTCCGTTAGATAGAATGATGGTAAAAAATATTGATTCATTCCATATCACAGGTATGTGATATTATAATTGCTTTACCAGAGATTTTAAAAATTGTACATGTCATATATACAATAGTTTCTTGAGGGCCTGGTCATCTACGTCAGCCCTTTTTAAAATATTTAGAAAACTTAGATAATGAACAGGGATGTGAAGCTTTTTCAAAAATGCCTACTTCCGTTTCAAAGCCTCTAAGCAATCATTGTATGTAAGCAACAGCTTGTAAGTAATGAATAGAAATCATACAATGCTGAACTACAGAGTGGTGTACTGTATTATGGATTTGGTTTTTAAAGTGTGCTGGGGAAGAAGCCAAAGTGATGAGACAAACCCATAATTTATCATTGACATTGGTATTCGTTGTTAAAGTTAAAGCCATTTATTCTTACTGTACTCGTTTCATGTGAAAATGAACTTTTTGCAAAATAAATCTTGTTATGTACTTTCAAATAAATCCAATATGATATCTGAGTTCTTCACTTTCTATGTTCCAACATATATTAATATGAAGCTATTATTCACAACTGATAGAGGTTTGATACCCTTATATACAGTGCATTGACTGTGATATAATTATTATATCTCAACATTTGATTAATTAAAATACTTTTATGGGGATTTCAGTGATACTTACATCACAAGAAATCATATATGTCTAAAACCAACTTCATCTCTTAAAACTGTAACCTACTTCTGCCTGGTGTATAGAGACAGATATTTAGGATCAAATATATGACCAGCAGAGAAAAAAAATGAGGTACTATTATGCCCTTTCCTTAGAATAGTAATAAGTATGAAGATAATTAAAATGGAAATGGAAAAGCTAGCGTTCACATGCAAATTTAGACTTAATACAATCTATTCTATTAATACAATCTATTATATTTGGAACAGTAACTCAGACAGCTCTGAGATTACATATCATCATTTATAGAATACCCTTTTCTTAATATTGATGAAAATGCTAGCCCATATTGATGAAATTACTATCCTCTTCATAGTAATTGAAAGGGATTCCTTTGATGATGAAACAAGAAGGGGTATTAGTAGCAGAAGCGACATTACACGGGCAAGAACCAGTTAGGGGAAAATGGGATGTCCAAAGTATATGTGTACTTTAATTTCCTTGAAGAACTTTGTGCTTAGTACTCAACACTGATTTTCATGGATATTTTTGGAAACCTTGTTGTTGCTGCTTTTGTTTTCTTAACACTTAGGACCACTTTTTAGACCGCATTTACACCTAATCCTGAGCTATCTTTGTTTAGAAATTTACATGATAGGAATAAGAGAGGCGAAACAAAAAATGAGGGAAACCAACATTAGAGAGTACAAATACCCATTGTCTTTGATGACATCCATTTTTATGTGTATATATATCCTGGCATCCTCATCTCTTTCCCCCAATAACAGATTTTAAGAAAAAGAAATCATTTAAAAGATCTCAATGGATTTAATAACAAAAATTCCAAAAGGGCTCCATGAAATTAATCCAAAAGTCACTCTTACCTATTTCTGTATTAAAATAAGTTAGCTGGATATTCTACTGAAGTTATTCACCGAATTATCTGCATGTACATCACAAAATTGAAAGGCAGTTATTCATTGTTTATAGCAATCTGGAATGAAGCTATATCATGTTCCTATATTTCCTTAGCTTTGGGACTACGAAATGCTTTTCTAATACAGCATGAAAATAGATATCAACAGTGCATAGGAGCCTATTTACTTCAAGCACAAACAGAAGTATCCAAGGTAGGCATTTTACTTTGGAAATATTTTTTGAAAGCATAAAATGGATCCATGCTTATTGGCCTCTTTGATGGATGAGGTGGTACTTCCTGCCTTGAAACAGTGCTGGTGCTTCTCTCCTTAAGAGATGGACCATAATTGGATCCGACAGTTTTCAATAACTATCATCCAGTCTCCTTTCTTTTTTCTGGAAAAGGTTGAGAAAATAGTTGGTCTGTAGTTGATGGGAACTTTTGAGGAAATAGATTTTGTAGACCTATTGTAGTCAGGTTTGAGCCATGATTTAGTATTGAGATAGCTTGGGTTGTCCTTGTAGATAACTTGCAAAGAAAAGATGGTTAATGCATCCATCCATTGCTTCTTGAACTTTCAATGGTTTTTGATAGTGCTGACCATGGTATTCTTCTTCGTGCTTCCCTGGGCTATCATGATATTCTTCTTCGTGCTTCCCTGGGCTACGGATGGTGACATCATTTCTCCTCCTTTTTCTAGATCAGTATTGCTCAGGAGGGGTGGGGAAGAGATCACTCTTTCCCCTCTTTTGTAAGATGCCAGTGTTTTACTGTCCCCTTTTTCAAATTCCACATGAAACTGCTAGCTTCAGTACTATCACTACATGGATAATGCATAATTATCTCTTGACCCTGGGATGGCTGTTAATGGAGTCCCAATGGAGTCTGTGCCAGTTTGGATGGAGGGGAATTCACTCTATAAAGACCAACTTGCTCTGATTACTTGGGCCACTCAGATCTTGAGTTATTCATCTTTGACCTTGCATGGGATTGTACTTCCCCATTATGATCTCAATGAGCTGGTGGCTGCTGTGAGCAGAAAGTCCTTTGCACAGCTTCACCTGGCACACCAATTATGCTGCCCTAGATCAAGAAGACTGTCAGACAATCATATGCTCAACATCTCACGACTTGACTATTGTACGTTGTACGTGAGGTTGCCCCCCAAAAATAACTCAGAAGCTTCAACTGAGCCAGTGAAGAATGGCATGGACAATGATGATATTGCCTCAGTGGGTCATGTTAACACCTCTGCTTTATAAACTGCACTTGTTGCCTGTTTGGTTCTTGTGCAACTCATGGAGTTCCTATTATAAACTCGTAATTATTTGAGGGATTACCCATCTCCTACAGCATTTGCTCAACCAATTCAATCCAGCAAAGTTGGTGCACAAGTGTCTGTGATTAAATAATGCTATCTATTGGGACCCTAGAAGCATTCCTTCCCTGTAGTAGTACTTGCAATAGGTAGTGAGTTCCCCTCACCAGTTAGCTCCCACCGTTTGTTTTGAAGAGTCTTAAAAACATAGTTCATCATCCCAGCCTTTAGCAAGAGTGAGGAAGCTTTCTTTGGATTGTGTAGGTTGTTTCTCTTTTGTTTTTGTCGGTTTGTTATTCTTGCTTTTTTGTCCTCCTCTCTCTATCTCTCTCTCTCTCTCTCTGTCCATACAAACTCAATAAATAAATTGTAAAAAATAATTTAAACCGTTTGCTTTTTTTCTCAGAAAACATGGATATCCCAGATGGAAACAACAATCACCGATTATATAAGAAGAAATAATCTTTCAAAAATTTCATTTTTCCATAGACTTGCTGAATCATCTGAAATTTAACTGTAACTTGTAATATTTCTACTTTTTTAATGTTTTTGAATATTTAAAAACTGTTGAAATGTTTCCAAACCTTTCTGAAATGGGAGTACTCGAGTTAGAACTTACCTTCACACTTACATTCTCATCAAACTAACAATAGCATTATACCGCTTGTCAAAAAGAACGAAGGCATCCCAAAGAAAATATTTTTATAATACACAAGACTAATGTGACTACAAAAACTAAAAAAAAAAATTGGAATTCATATCATGTAGATTAATTTAATTGTATTTGTCATTTGTTATGATAAACTAGACAAAGAAAAACTGGTACCCAGCAGAGATTTCCTGGTAGAACTTTCATCTAGCTGCAAAACCTTGATTCTACTTTTTGTGATTTTTAAATTTAGAAAAAAATTAAATGATCTAAAAGTGTCAAGTAAAACAATATTTAATAGCAGAACTAAGAGCTAAAAAACTTCATATAGCTCCAGAAGCACTGATTCTTCCTTTCTGCACTAGAGATACTTAGGCAAAAAGGAGAGAGAGCTTTTTTAAGGGGTTCAATTTTTTTGGATAGAACTATTAGCAGATGGGTTCATGATAAGATTTTTAAATGTTTGTATCTTGGTTATCATCAGACATTGGAAGAACAGCTCATTTGCTAGGATTCATTTGCAACAATGATGATTATAAAACAGAAGTCTTCTGTTGTAATGAATTAACAGGGCTTTATGGTTGCAAGGTTTTTCTGAAATAACCATGCTAATAGAAAATGGAACAGAAATGCCACAGAATAAATTATGTGTTAGTAACAAATTTATTAGCATGAGTAAAAAGAATCTGACAGATATTTGACAACCAAATTAACTGGAATTAACTTTCTCAAGTTGAAAATTACTTCAAAGCCACAGGCAGAAATAACCTGATATATAATGGCAGTTAATGCCTTTTGTTTTATATGTTAAAATGTTTTTATTAAAGAGTTCATTAGATATTATTTATGAGTGAGTGATCTACTAGACAGCACTTAAATAACTTTGGCTCATTTTGAGAAGCTAAGCAAGATCCAACCAATCTGTTCTTTTGGATGGAAAACCATTGGGAAATACCAACATTTAGGGGAGACTAAAATCGAAGGGACTGGTTTGAACAAAACTCAAAAGCGCTTTTTATGCAGCTATTAATAAAAATAGGATTGCCAATGTCTGATGATGGATATGGCACACACAAAAAGGGGAGAAAAAGTGTGGTGGGAGAGAGAAAGTCTTGGATGAAGACAATGGGAAATCACTTTTGTATTCAAAATTATTTACAATCCTTGAGGCAGAATAAAAAGCCACACAAATACAGTATGTCCAAAAAGTTGTTAAGATGAATATGACTCTTTTTAAGGTTGATTGGTAATACAGCACACATACTATTACTAAAAACATGCAGGATTCACTATAAATCTTCTATTATGTCTTTTTATTTTTAAAAATATGATGCATCACTCATTGTGTCCATTCATCGCTCTTAACAATTAATAAAGGATGCTATGGGATGCTAGTCAAAAAATTGAAATGTTTTGGTGAAAGTGGTACTAAAATACATTCATATAACTTGGGCAATAAGACTCTGAACTAATTAACTTCCCTTACTGGCTCTCTAGTTCATAAAACACATCCTTTAGGGATACTGGTTCTACAGACTTTTATAGCACTACAAGACAACACATAAACCTTGTGGGTCATTGTTTCAGAGGTATTTCCTTACTGAAACAAAAGACCAAGGGAAAAAGATAGCAGATGAGAAAGTGATTTCCAATTTCCTGCCAGTTTGAATACAGCTGACTGCTCTTTGGCAGTTGATGATGGGACTGGTCTATATGATCTGCAGAAAGCTAGGGCAGAACTGATGTTCTGAAACTCCATGCAGCACTGAAGTGACCATAAATTTGCCAAATTTCAATCCCAGAGAAGCATGGGTCCCAGGCTTTGAATGCATTTTGTAAATCATCTGAACTGCAAGATGATAAATAAATAAGTTATGTCAAATAAGTCTGAGGTGCCTTAGTTCAAAAATTGTTGCCCTATAATGCATTGTTGCATCCAGTTAAAGACTACAAGACACAATAGTTTTAATAATACACAAGTTGAAATTTTTATACAAACCATTAAATCCAAAGAACTCAGTGAAAATGATCATCACTTAAAACAGCAATTTTATAATACGGAATAAAGCAGAAAATTCAATCTTGCCACAACCAAAATATGAAGCATTCCACTAATATTTGGAGATGAATAGGATTTACATATACAGCAGATAGCTTGCCATACCAGCAAAAGTGCACCAAAACAGTCATTGCAAATGGTCTATTAGAAATGTCTAATTTTATTTTCAGCCCAATAATAGAATACAAAAGTAATATTTCCATAAGTATCCACCCATGGGTTTCATACAGAATTAGTGATTGTGTGGTGTCATTTTTCTCACTACTCAGCTTCCATCACTTTCCAAATGCAGAGTTTAGGAATTACAGTGTATACTGAACTAAACTCTTTAACATTATAAGGCACGACTACATGACTACAAGTCATAAACACATCACTCAGACTTAAGAGAATCCACCTGATAAAAATTGCCATGCAAGACTATCTAAAGATAATATGAATGTAAGGATCCACTTGAAAAAGAAGTGCAATCTTATGTAGATAAAGCTACCTTAATACATCTTTAAATTTAAGCACAGAAATTCTTCAAGTCTAATTTATACAATATACAGACCCCACCCCAAGAAACATTATGCACAATATTCACATCTGCAACCATAATAAACCAATAGTTAAAAAGAGGCCAATAGGACAATACAATTTGTGGCACACTTCCATTATAGCATAATAGCAGTTGTCAATTTCTTGTCATGAGGACTGGAAATCGAGGCTAACTTAATGACATGTAAATATTAACAGCAGCCAATGTGACACATACAGCTGATATAGATCAAACGTAATTAGGAACAGTTGTATAATTTATTTTTTCTCCATCACCTACAGGTTTGTAGAATTAAAGGAACCTAGAGTGTAGATTTATAATAACTGTAAGTTACATAAGCACACATACTGAAATACTACATTTTTGGTGAATCAAAATGTTTTAAAATTTGGCAGTAATCACAAATCAAACCTAACATTATAGTGAGGGAACCATTTAAAAATGGGATCAAGTTGAGTTTTTTATCAAGAGGTAGTTAAAATGAAATCTTACATAGTGGCATTCTTAGATTGGGCTTTTTGTGTGTTTTTAAAATAATTTTATTACAAAAGTGATAAATCCTATACAAGCAGCATTTTGGATAGATTTCTATTACAAAATGTTTCTTTGTTTATTAACCTGATGTAACAATATTTTTTCTTTCTCTTTGGTGCAAAGAGTTTGGATTTAACCACATAGCACAATGTAGGTGGCATGAAAGCTATTCAAATATGCCACAGTAATCAACAACGTATACTGTATTTGAAATTTATAAATTCAGAACGCCAATAACAAACTTTATTCATATGAGTTTTAAAGAGATCACAGGAGAAAAACAAATCTCTGCTGAATGGCGTTGCCTACCACACAAACTATTTTTCTCATGACTATTTTTCTGTGTGCCTGCTATCAAATGATTACATACTGAGGCGAGCAGTTAATGTTAAATACGGTCAGATTTATTCATTTTTTAACTTCTAAATGGAACGTAAAATAAACCACTTCTAAGTTTTAAAGAAACAATACAAATACTAACATTTCTGTTTGTAAGTAGGGAACTTCCTTTTCTGTTTATTGCTATGACCTGGAAATAGATCACCTAAATAAATGTTAATGTAATTTAATAAGAAAACAAATGTTTATATAGGAACAATGAAAGCCACTGAGAACATGAAATGTGCAAAATTGCCAAGTCCACTTTTTCTATTCTTAAAATCAAACAGTGCTGCTAAAGAACATGCAAACTTCTTTAGTATACACTATGTATACTAAACTATGTATCCTCTGGAATACATAAAAATTATGAACATAATATTCCTAAACACCATATGAAATTACCAGGGAATTGAATAAGCACTTAATTAAGAACATACAATTTTGTAGACCAATTACTGCATCACTTCTTGCAAACATTTGTTCCTTCTCTTGCATATAGTGTTGGTTACACTAAAAAGTGCATAGTGCAAGCGACAATGTTATACCTTGCTCTTCCTGAGTTTTCAATATTTAAACTATCACATAAAACCTCATTTCCTTTCTCTGGACAAGCTGAACTTTTATCCATATATGTATGTGAATGTATGTAAAACATCTAGGGACTGCAACAAAAGCAAATTCCCACTTAAATGAGGAGCAGATAGTTTGCTTGTTTTTAATATCCTTTTAAAAATACTTAGAAAAAATGCAAGTAACAGATACAACCTTGGAAAATAATTCCTCCTTATCTTATATATATAGGAAACCATTTCCAAAATGACACCTGCTACAACACATACAAGCATCATCTTTTAAAAATATTACTTCCCCCGGTGAATCAGTTTCTTTATCTGCTAATTTATGAGATGAAGAGTTCCTTATATAATTAATCAACTAAGATAAATCAGAAGATAGCCCAAATAAACTTCAGTTCCTAGCATGAATACTTCATATTTTATCTTTTTCCAAATTAGATTAAAATAATAGTGAATAAAACTGCTGGATAGCATCTGAATTGTATTTCTTTTGTAGACTCTATGAATAGCTAATGTAGAAGATTTGATTCATATTTGAACATTTTTACCTCATGTCGATTCATAATCTTTAAGACTTTTAATCTATTGATACAAAGTTATATAGTTCACAACTAATTTTTCTCCAGGATTTCAGACAAGAAAAAATGGTATGTAAACCCTAGTACCAGTACCTGTGAATTTATTATTTGGAGATACAAATAGTAGACCTAGAATTTTCTACATGAAAGCCGTCTCTGTCAATATATCTTTATTAAACTATTTGTGTTACTTTTTTTCTTACTTCCATATTCATTTCTATGTCTACAGCTATACTCATCTCCCATACAAACAGATTACAAATCCAAAGAAAAGTTAATTTTAAATATTACCTCATATTTTATTAATAACTATATTTTACTAAACTAGATTTTACCAGTGCATTATTTTATATCAACAAAATGTGCATAGTAGTATATCTATATCCCAATTTCAACTGAAAGAAACTTTGTTATCTACCTATTAGTTTAAAAAAAGTAATTTTAACTAACTTTCAGATGAATAAAATATGATATTACTTTTTAATAACCTCCATGATTAAAGAGAAAACAGGAGAAACTACAGGAGAATTTAGGTTTCTCTTCAATCTTCAGCAGTTCTGAGTTTCATTCCAAATTTTAAGGAGGACAAAGATTTATAATAATTAAAATGGGGAACATGCGCCTTGAATGTTCCTCTGCAATTTCTTTAATTGAAGTTGTAAAATAATTAATAATTATCATAACTAAGTATCTTTCAGTACCAGAATTTGCTATGCTTGGAACTTCCAGGCAATATTTCTTATGAATAAGACAGAGAGAACAGTGCAAACATATTTAAATAGAACAAAAAAAATATAAAGAAGCTTAGGAATTTGCATATCAAAGATGATGTAGCCCAACTATTTTCAACAGAATGCAGCATATTGTTAGAGAAGAAATATCAGATCTACACTATAGTATTGGGATTGCTTTTCATTTTCTGTGACATATAATGTACAGTGATACTATAGAAAAACAGCTTGACAATCTTGAATTCAAGGCAGCTTCCACTAACTAGACATAATCATAAAAAGGAACTCACAGTAAAAAAAATTAAGAAAAAAGAGGAAAAAACAATAAACACAAAAAGCTGCTTGTTTGAGGCTATTAATACCTTATACATTTCTGAACAATCATTAAGTTATACTTATGCAGCAATAATTGAAACACAAAATCCCTGCAAATCTGTTTAAAGGGGTTGTTTTTGAACCAACAAATGAGGATAAAAAAAAATACATTGTAACTCCTCTATTTTAATTTTATTTACAAGTCATTGGAGACTTATAAACTTGACACAGAAGCTCTCTGACTAAAACCAAGTAAGTCACAGATAATTTCAACTTCACAAGAAGTACAATTGTTTGACTTTAGCAGTTAAACACTATATTATAATTTTGCCAATTGTTACAATCAGTGCCCACCCAAAATAGTAGTCTGAGTATTGTACGAAGTGCATAACAGAAATTTTACTCTAGCATAATATGTAAGAGTTGTGAGTAATTATCCTTGTAGATCATTGAAACAAGTATCACAGACACGAACAGGTTTCTTAGAAGAAGGAGTTAAGGCATTCTTTGAGGAACACTCAGCACAGAAAATATTTCCACACTGTCTGCAGTGGTGCTGAAAAAAGAAAAAAAAAGTTATGAACACATGGCATATATAAACTCAAACTCTATATAGCTTGGTGTTATGTTACTCCATTACTTAATTGTTTAGACTTGGCTCACACATCACTGCTAAAATATGAGCTAGTGTATATTATTTATTAAATTTATATGCCACCCATCGCATTAACCATGCTTTGTTAAGCTTCAATGACTATATTCAAAAAATGCATTAAGCCAAAATTAGTTAAATCACATCACATTAAGGCTTGAATGCTTGCTTTTTAAATCAGGACTAAACATCAAGCATAAAACCATACATGGATATTTTTGATGCAACGATTAGCTTTGGTTTAGGATAAATACTGTAATTTTCACACTATAAGATGTACTTTCCCCCCCAAAAAAACAGTGGGTGGAAATGTCTGTGCATCTTATAGAGCAAATGTTGTTGAAGCCCCGCCCACCTGCCGGCAACCACCCTTCAGGCTCTGCCTCTCAGCAGTATGCCTCCTTGCAGCAAACAGTAAACAACCTGGACATCTTCAGCACAGCCTAACTAGTAGCTGATTGGCAGTTGGATCGGCATCTTGGAATACCTCCGATCAGCTGTTCCAAGCTGCAGGGATTGCCGCCACCCATCACTGCCAATCACTGCTGCGTGCCCCATTTTCAGCCTCCATGTACCCCATTTTTGGCTTCCATGCATCTCATTTTTTGCCTCTGCACATCGCATTTTTAGACTCCGTGCATCCCATTTTCAGCCAAGGAGGCTGAAAATAGGGCGCATGAAGACCGAAAATGGGACGTGCGGAGGAGGCAGTGATCAGCGGCAGCAATGGGTGGCGGCAATCCTCACAGCCTGGAACAGCTGATCGGTAGTATTCTAGGAGGCTGATCCAACAGCCAATCAGCTGCTCGTGCTAAATCAGGCTGTGCAAGATGACCAGGCTGTTTGCTATTTTCTGCAAGGAGGCAAACTGCTGGGAGGCAGAGGCAGATTTTTTTTTCTTGTTTTCCTCCCTTATGATCTGGAGCATCTTATAGTGCAAAAAATATGGTAATAATTGAATATAGTTAGCAAGGAAAGTAAAGATTAGCATGCAAGTCTAATGCTAACCATGGTTTGAGACTGCACAACCCAATCTACAATATTTTAAAACACTGAATTACTAGTGGAACAGCTTAAATAACCAAGAATGTACACTATTTTTAGAAGTATATGTCTCCTCACTCAGAGACCATATTCCACTCCAATGACTTGGTCATTAAACAAAAAGGTTGCTAAAAGAACATGTGAAAGAGCAAAAGAGCTGCTATGAAGATCACTAATTGCTACTGTGTCATTCAGATTCATCCTCTGCCTTTTTTTTTAATCCCTTTGCAAGGTGAAGAGATTGCTTAAACAAACTATCTCTTCCTGACCTACTTTTTTCAGCAGTGCAGCAATTCCCTAAAAGTAAGTGCAAGTGATAATTCTGTAATCTTAATGAGTGGATTAGAACCCTCCCACCACTACTGCCTGAAACTGACCAGATCTCAAATCAGTTTTATACCAAGGGTTTTGCTGTCAGGCATAGAAAATTTGATGATAAATGCACACATTTCTCAGAAAATGATTTTTATTCCATTTATTACCATTGTATTTGAGAATGGTCACTAACCTAATCAATCACAAAAAGAGAAGTGGCTGTATTGCATGGGATAAATTTAAAACATAACAGTCATAAAGTTTTCTACTAAAATATATTTCTTGTTTAGGATGAAACTGGATTGCATAAGTTATCTATATACACAATATTGTTGTACATTTCAGTGAGCAGATATAGTTCAAGCAACAGACCTATATTTAAAGTTTAACCAGACAGTAATAAGAAATATTTTATCTTTTCTATGTAACATTGGAAATAGCAAAAGTTTCTGAAAAAAATATTATTCTGATTTTGTTAGGATATGTATGAAATATGTTTAAAATGTTTGTATTTTAAACAACTGAAAATACAAACATTTTATACTTTAATACTTGATTATACATTTACTAACTGCGGCACGTATTTCATTAGCTCAACATTGGAAAAACTCTAACATACCACCAATACACTTTACAATTCAAAAAGCTTATGACTGCGCGCAATTGGAGAGACTTACATTGAAGATCAATGGAAAGGAAGATACAGAATTCTATAGAATATGGGACAAATGGTATAAAAGAAAAAAAGGGGGGGCGGAAACAAATAAATGATTGTAGGAAGAAATATTACATAAATCAGTTATATATTTAATGGTTTATATAAATGTAGAATTTACCTTAGCAAAGCTTTCCTGTTATTTAATAGTGTTATAATTAGTATCTTGGATTATATTTTTTGACTCAATAGTTAAATAATATATAAACATTATAACATAGCAAATGAATGTTTCTATTGACTGTGGAATAGTGTTTAAACCAATGCCTAAAGAAAAAACGAGGACTTATCAAACTCGACAACAAATGTTTAAAAAGTTGGATTAGTTATATACTAATGTTTTATATATTTGTATTTGTATGTTTTTAATCTTGTTAATAAAATTGTTAAAAAAAAATTAAAAAAATGTTTGTATTTTCATAAAATGTTCCTATTTCCAAGATCACAATCATCAATTTCCAGTTATATTATATGCAGTGATATTAACAAGAGAGAAATATCACTATCCAGGCTAAGCAGGTGCTGTCATCAAGTTTAAATGAAAGCAAGAGGAAACTTGGCATTGTTAACAAACCTCTCACATCACTGTGTCCAAAAGAAAATATGTATAATATTTTGAATAAATTTGTCCCATACTATCAAAGAAAAAGGATATATGAGATTATTTTTAATTTAACTTTATTAACACATATCATTTCACTTTATGAAAATAAGCTTCATGATATATCCCCATACATACCCTTCTTATTGTTACAGAAAAACTTTTTCCACAAGCCATGCAATTCTGAACTTCATTGTCTTCAGCCCATTTCCTATTTAATGCTTGCGTATGTTTGATCTATGCAAAATTTAAGAAATAGATATCATGTAAATATTAAATCAAAACTTCAAATTATATGAAAACTATGTAATCAAAATTTCCCCCTGCCACTGCATATACTCAAGAGTATTCTATATCCAAGGCCAATTATTGTTAGACCAGTAGAAGCCAACCCAACTAGATCATGATATCTTGTTCAGGTATGTTGCTTACTTACTTATCTATGTTGTTTACTTACTTATCTATGTAATTTGAACAACAATGCTAGCATTAAGTTACCAATTACTATCTTTCAACATAAAATGAAATACCTGCAGTGACTGGTTCTCTCTCCCCAGCTCCTGCATGGCTGCAGTTGTATCATCCAGTTTTCTTCGTGCATCCATGACTTTGCTTTGAAGCTTTTCAATTTCTCCTTCGCTCTTAAGGCACCTGTGAAGAAGATAGTAAATGTGAATAATCTTTTACACTAAAGGAGGTGAAAGCCAGGGGTGTATTTTTATCGGTTCTGTCCCCCTCTGTAGAACCGGTTACTCCAAAGAGCAGCAGACATAGAACCGGTTCTATGTCTGCTGCTGTTTTGGCCCACCTGCCAGCCCAGGCTTTTACCTGACCTTTATTTCCTGCTTTTTCAACTGCAGCTGCTTTGCGTGACACAGCTGCAGTTGAAAAAGCAGGAAACAAGGGCTTTTCCAACCGCTGTGCACTTGCACAGAGCACTGTTCAGCTGTCCAGGCAGCTCAGCAGGTTGTAAATTGCACTTGCACGACTCACGCATGCACATGTGACGCTGATAGACAGAACCAGTAGTTATACCAGTTGGATATAACTACTGGTGAAAGCATATCCATAAACTGGTAATAAGATCATCCTGATAATTATATTATGAATAAATAAATAGCATTAAACTGTTCTAAGAACTCTGTCCCATTTGTTAACTGTAATTATACAAAAATGGTTGACTGCAGCAAAAAATGCAGAAATTTCCACAGAGATGAAATATTTCAACATAGTCTCAGGTATCTATCATCTATTCTCTATATGATGAAACAAATGCAGACGCAGAATGCAGTAAACAAACAAATCATTTGATATCCTTTCTGTTAATAAGAAATAGCAACAGCACTTATACATACAGTATACCACTCCACAGTGCTTTACAGCACTCTGAGCTATTTAAAAATGTCAGAATATTGCCCCCAACCTCTGGGTCCTCATTTTACTGACCTCGAAAGGATGGAAGGCTGTGTCAACCTTGAGTCCATCAGGATAGAACTCCTGGCTCTGGGCAGAGTTAGCCTGCAATCCTGCATTCTAACTTTTGCGCCATGACTTTTGTCAGTCTAAACATTTTGCAAGTTGAAGTAATACGATAGCATATTAGCAGCTGTCAATTTAAACCATCAGTTTCTCTACTATAAATCTTGATATTCACAATATCCTTTTATTATCACTAGTCTATGGAAAACTGTTTCAACTTGCCTTCAACCAAAACAGAAGAACAATGCACATTTTGATTAACAAGAGAGACCATTAAAATTTTCAAAGAGTATGTTAAGTATTTTGCTATTCAAAGTCAAGCAGACTTTTGCAACAAATATAATTACACCAACAGATAAAAGTCATCACATGCAATATAGAAAGTTTAGAATTTCACACTATCATCAAGCTCATCCTGGGATTGTGAATTTTAGCTATTATTTAGCTGTTACTGCTTTGCTTAATAGGAATCCAGCTTTTTTTAAAAAAAGAGAAGTAGAAAAAAATCTGATTTAACCCAAATTACACAAAGTTCAACTTATAATAAAGAATGGAAAGAATGTCTTTCCTAATTTAATATAAACCACTTTAAAACATATTTAGCAACTTACCTTTCCAGCAATACTCTTCTCTCATCCTGATTGTTCTGGACAGTGGCTTCCAGAACTGCAATTTCTCCACGCAGATCATCTATTTGTTTTTCTAGTTCACTAGCCCTTCTTTGGCTGCTTTGCCACTCTTTCTTCACTGTCCCTAGATTTTCATTCAGTGCTGTGATCTGCATATTGAGTTTACACTCAGACTCTTCGTGACTTTTACACTGCTCATCTTTTTTCTTGATCAAACCTTGCTAAAACAAGAGAAACATTTCAATATAACAATTCTCTTTCCAACACCTCAAATGCCTGCTCAGGTATCATTCTAGGAAGAAAGTAACATTTTTAAAGAAAAGCCTAAAAAATGCATACTCTTTTCTGTGGAGAAAAATGGATTAGTAGGGAAAACACTGGCTTGGAACTTCAGTTGCCAAACAGAAGAGATTTCGTCCAACAAAAATATTTAGTAGCTGAAGATAAAAAATTTGATTTTATTGCTTTTCCTCTAACTAACTAACTTGTAGCTAACATTTCCCATAATGTTTCAAAGAGTTTTCAAACAGGGGAGCAGGGCTTTTTTAAAGGCCAGTACACTATGGAAAGAATAATTAATCAAGGAAATTACAGAAGAATCTTATTTATTTCTTAGAATTCATTATTGCTTCAATTCATGCACAATTAAACAGTATCACAATGAAATGAACTTTGTAGCAGAAATAGTGAGTGCTGCCTAGAAAAACCTACCAAAATATATTTTTGAATTCACAACACATCAAGGATTTCATATACTTAAATCAAAGTATCTATAAAGTGCTGATTGTACATATTTTGATTAAAATGAATGTGAATAAAACAGAATAGTGTATTCCGTAAGCAATTTTGCCTTTTACTCATTGGTTGTAATATAAAGTTTTTTAAAAAGGAATATTGGAATCTCTCAATTTATAATAAAATTAAGCATTATGACTCTGCAAATCATTCTACAAATCACTTTACTCATTATGGAGATACACCTCTGGATTTGTTTCTAAAACATACTGACCAGTTTTGCTTCTATCTCAGCACATTTCTTCTTCAATTCCCCTTCTTTCTTCTTCCACTGATCTTTCATAACTTCCTGGTTTTTCTTCTCTTGCTCCATAGCTGTAGTAAAATTATCAACCTTTTCCTGTAATTCTATTTTCTGTTTAATCAACAGTTGTTTGGCATCTTTTTGATTTGAGATCTCCTATTAAATTAAAGCAAAAATAATTCAATTATTCAACACCTCAAAAAAATATTCAATAATATATGAGTGAGTTATATTATGTTAATGAACAATACTTGAAAATATAAGGCCTTTCTCTTTGCAAATTTTCTTCTTTGCACTTCTTTCAGCTATTCCTAGATTGTGAGGTCCTGCTTGAAGTTATTCATCTCTCCATTGGATATTGCAATGCATTCTATACTCTATGCTGCCTTTGAAGATCAATTAGAAAATCAATTGAAAGCTAAAGTTGTGCCGAGAGATCAGCATTAGATTATAAGTTACAATGGCTTCTTACAGTCTTTCAAGAGGCTGGTTATCTCTCTCTCTCTCTCTTTCTCTCTCTCTCTCTCTCTCTCTCACACACACACACACAAACCTACCCTAGATAGCACAGGACTGAGTTACATGCAGAAATGCCTTTTTCAAGGGTGGCCATGCCATTGGTTTTCTCCATGAAACAATGTCAGCTTTTGAAATCAGGCAGTGTGCCTTTTCTGTTGTGGTGCCTACTGAAATGATCTATTCCCTTGTTCCCATGGCATACAGTTGGCTTGGCCCTTGAGAGAGGGAGTGAAGATGCTAAAAAAAACCACTTAGGTTTTGTGGTCCATATGATTAGAGGTCCAGTTTGGAAGAGTGTAATGAACATCATTCCCAATTGCCAGTTAATTGTTAATATTTACTTTTAGTTAGTGTTGCTTATTTTGTTTTTGTTATCTTTTTACTGGTTTATGCTACTCTTAGTCAAATGGTTTTGAGTAGGGCAGCCTATAAATAAACAAATGAACAAGCAACTAAGAAATTTGTAAACTTAGACAGGAAAGAATTCATCAGCACTGAAAAAATACTTACCAAAACAGAAGGTTAAAAAAAGGTCATTTCAAAGCCAAGATCAGACCTCAGTGCATTTCAGCTGCCTTATAGCACAATTCTGGAACAATGTTAATTCACATTTTCCAAAGCCTTATACAATATAATCCTGATAAACTTGAGATGTTTATGACTTTACATACCTTCTCAAACTCTTGTTTGCAGAATCTAATTTCATCCCTTAGTTTCACATTTTCTTCTTCCTGTTTGCAATTTATGTTATAGAGTTCTGAGGTTTTTGATTTTTCATTAAACAAATCTTTTTCTTTTAAATCCTTCAGAAAAAGTCAACAAGTATATTTAAAATATACCTTCCTTAATAAATATGCATATTTACTCAAAAAGGAGCTAATGATTTCAATGAACAGCATTCATTCAAATAAAGTCCATGGATAATCGAACGTATATTTTCCACTAATCCCAATGTTATCTCTTGATTTATTTTTTTAATGGAGAATCTATACTTACTCTTCCAAGAGGTAAATATGATTATTTCATGTAGTATTAATAAACCTAGTTATTTATGTGTATAATTTATTGAATTAAATTTCAAAGATACTATGTTACTATTTGAACTAAATCTCTTGACTCAAAAAAAGATAATTATGCAATTGATACAACTAATGGCTGGAAACACTTGCTGAATTGATGCTAAGTATTACCCTCGTAGTATATCTGTATGACTATTATACTTCCTATTTGTTCCATTATCTTCTCTTATTGGTATCATCTTTATGATTATTATTACTTTGTTGTTTTGTATGTACATTGAGAGCTTATGCACCAGAGACAAATTCCTCGTGTATTTAATCACACCTGGCCAATAAAGTATTCTATTCTTAATAACCAAGAAAATCATCTTTCAAGATACAATTAATACTTGAGTACTCTATATTACATAAATATCATAGTTAGTATTGTAACATGACCACTCTTTCCAACTTTAACAACCAAAGGAAGGATAATTTTTCTATTTATACTATAAATATAGATACATGTACTATCCTGTTCATACAATATATAGTTCAAAGGATTAAAAATACATTACCTTATCTTTCTGTATTTCCTGTAACAACTTCTCTTGTTCTTTCAGTTGCTGTTCTTTTTTGGACACATCCTGTTCCAGTGTAGATCTTATAGTCTTAAGTTCTTTGATCAATTGGTTATGATTACTAATTTGATTTCTATTAGAAATCAATTCTTCTTGAGCCAAAGCTAACTTCTCTTCTGTAACCTAAATTGAAAGCAAAGATTTACTAACACTCCAGAGCTCTTCATGAGTTACAACTGACAATGTTCTTTTAGGTGTAAACTGAATAAATCATCTATATCAGAGGTGTCAAACTCAAGGCCCATGGGACCTTGAGGGATGCTTAGATCTGGCCCCCTGGAAACAACAAAGGGTTGGCCCGCAGTACCTCTGCCAGCGAAAACAGAGCTTGGGAGGGCCGCACACAGTCCTCTCAGGCTCCATTTTCGGCCATGACAGCCTCCTTCTGCCAGCGAAGATGGGACCCAGGGTCTGTTTTCAGAGTCCATTTTTGCTGGCACAGGGCTAGCAAAACAAACTAAAAGCAAAACAAAACAAAAGGAGAAATGTTTCCCCTTTTGCATTTGAGCATCCAAGAAGGGGCAGGAAAAGAGAAAGGGAAAGAGGAAAGAAAAAGATGGGAAGAGAGCAAGGAAGGAAAAACAAGAAAAGAGGAGGAGGAAGAAGGAAGGAGAAGGAAGGCAGGGAGGGTATTATAATGAGGGAGGGAGGGTCTGAAGGAAGTCCTGCCTTAGCACATGACCACCACAGGTGCCCCCCGATACGAATGATGTTGAACTGGCCATGCCCACCATGGCCACGTCTACCTCGGGGGGCCCAAGGTCAAATATAACCTTGATGCGGCCCGCAATCAAATCGAGTTTGACACCCTGATCTATATGAATTATAGTAAATGTTTGCTAGCAAAATATCACAAGAATATGTCACTTCAGCTGACAAAAATGATCTACAAAACTACAACTACAAGTAATGGAAGAAAAAAAAATGTTGCATTAATGGTATTTTTTTTTAATTCCACCACTTTAGACTTTTGAAAACCTTCCCTGCAGTCACAGGTTCCTAGACCATCTGCCATCACTAAAACACAATGAAATTCTTGAAAATGGAGCTAGTTTGAAGTAGTGATTAAGGCCTAAAAACCAGGAGATTGTTAAGGTCTAGTCCTACCTTAAACATCAAAAACTGTCAGGGGCCAATCACCCTTTCTCAATCCAATTCTTTATCATTCTGATCAGTGAAATTGAGTTATGGTTTATGTAATAAATTATTTATTCTTGTATTAATCCACCATGTACAGCAAACAGCAAGTATATTTTCCCAGCATACTTCTCTTCTACACTAGGCATTTCCAACCCATAGCCCATGAGCCACATACAGCTAGCGATGCGGCCTCATAAAATCATAAATGTTTAACATTATGATGTGATTTATATTCATTAACTATATAATATATTTTATATGCAGCCCAACACAATTCCTCTTCACTCAATGAAGCCCGGGTAAGTAATAAGAGAGTGATGGGAAAAGTGATGCAGGATGAGCGTTTATAACTGAGATAAGGTAAAATATGTCAAAAGATGTGAGGACCAGAAGACATTATACTCTTTGCCCCAACAATTTAATTTCTACCAGATCATTATTTTACATAACAAACAATAGTTTAATAAAGGTTTTAAATTACATTTAACTACTAATCCAGACACTTTATACATACTATATGGAAGAAAGAAGCTACAAATTAATGATACCCTATTGCTACTTGCTAAACTTTTTAATTAGTTCCTTTAATGATCAAATGAATATTGTCTTATACTACAAATTCCAAGTTTTCTTTGATAATTTTATTAACTATATTACAGCTTTACTAGGAAAGTAAGGGAAAAGCATGTATCAAAATTGTTATTTGCATCTATCTTCCAGCAGATGGTGCCATTAACTAATACTGTTGATCTTACAATTCTAAGTTTGTTATTTTTTACATTACTCCTTCAATTCAATGAGTACTTCATCACAATATAATCTTGGCTGTGGGTGGTATACATCTTGCTATGTCAATGTCTTGGATCAATTAATGCCTCATAAACTATCACTAGCACTCATTTAAAAAAAAACACTTCATATAGTAATTCCAATCTTTCAAGATATATTTTGTTCAAAATTGTTTATTTTAAAGTTATATTACCCCATGTACTGCTTTTTCTAGGTAAGCGTGACCATAAGTGGTCATGGCGAGTTGGCCATAACAGTGAGTTGGCCATAGCGAGTTAGCTGAGATGAGCCATTCCGAAGCTAAAATATCTTAATGAGGACTGAACATCTTGATTACAGGAAAAGAAATAGAAAACTGGGACAACAGAGAATAAAATGAAGCTACATGGAGCTACAGTTGCCTAGGAAAAAAATGAAGTACAGGGATTTAGGACAAGTTACAAGGATTCTTCTTTGAAATTTGTTATTAGTTTCAACTGTTTACTTAAGCCCTAACCAAAATTGTCTTTTAACTTACACTATGCATACACTGAGGGAAACATGTGCAGACTCAAAACATAGTCATATACCTTAAGGTCTTGCCGGATAGCCAAGATTTCAGATTCTTTACCATAAATATCTAGTTGAAGTTTTTCCATGTTTTCTTGAGCTTTTTTATGGGATTTCTGCAAGTCTGTTATTTTCTCCTTCTTTACAGCAAGGATTTGTTCTGATAATGTTATTTGCTGCTGCAATTTATTTTCCAGTTCTGCCTAATACATACATGCACAAGATATATTTCTTATACACAGGAAGGTAATTGAAAAAACAGATAATAAGGACATATTTAAAGACCATTGCATATAAAAGTGTGGGAAGCCCTGACCAAATTGTATCATCTAATGAATCTATAGGTGAACAAAAGCAGACACAAACTTTACATGCTAGAAAACTAAATATGGCTTTTGTCTAATTTGACTGCAAATTAGACCGAACACTTACTATTTACATTCAAATACTGAAGAGAAAAATCAAAATCTATTTCGTTATCATTCCAGTGTAAAATAATAATAAAAAGTACCGTAAGCGTAAAGAATGCTTAAATTTCTATAATTTATTAGTATTTCATTTAAATTCATATATGTCACTGAGCACAAATTATTTTTCAAGTATAACACAGTAAAGATGTTAAAAGACCTTCCATGGGCTATCTTGCTCTGAAGAATTATTCCATATGCCTATGATACATGGAGGGAGAAATGCCTCCACAGATCATGCTGTTGATATGATGCCACAGCATCAGCCAAATATTATTTGTTATTATGAAGCAACCAAATATCTTGTATCAGACATAGTATATAACATAATATATTACTGAGAATGTACCTTTTCTAATAGGGCGGTTTTTAATTCAGCTTGTTGTATCTCATTTTGTTTTTTCTTCTGGTCGAAAGATTCCTTCAGCTCTTTTACCTTCAATTGGAGCTGTTGTTCATTTTTTTCTTTGTCTTTGAGAATACCCTGAAGCTGCAGGACTTGTACACGTGCCAAATCAAGCTCCGTTGCTAGCTGTTTGGATATCTAAATATTGAAATGTAGTATTACTTCAATACCATTGCTATTGTGGCAATTATTATACTTCGATAGAAAATTTCTTTTTTTTCCTCGTGTTACTATTTCATTTTTCTTAATACTAAGTACATATTTTTCAAAAATCCAATTATAACAAAACTCCACATCTCTGTATATAAAAGGGAAATACCACTCATGCATCAAATACAAATCTCCAGAACCATAAAGCCTACAAACTTGAAATTTGGCACTTATATTCCTCTTGGCTTTTAGGTGCTCACTAATTGACCACCAGAGCATTAGTATTTCATATATTATTATTAACACACTCTGATGCTAAGGAGTTCTACTCCCCCTCCCCACCAAAAAAGAAATCTGTTCCAAATACAAAACACAAGCAGAAGAGAGGAGTTTCAGTTTCAGTTTTACATTCACAGCAGCAAGCATATTTAGTACAGAACAGTTGAGCTAAACTATGCCCAGGCTTCTTGCTGTCTCCTTCTTGCTCACACAGCAAATACTGTTTCACTTTCTAAACAGGATCCTAGTCAGATGAATACCGATGGATGTTGGTAGGCAGAGGCAGAATTTTTTTTCTCTTACTTTCCTCCCCAAAAACTAAGCCCGACTACATAATTTCATAGCAAAGCATGGGTATCGAGCTAGTATTTCATATACACACAACAAATAATTTAATCCCACAGCAATAATTCATTTGAGAAAAATCTGTATATATAGTTCTTCCTTCCACAGAGGTTTGAGTTTAGCAATGCTACAGGTAGTCCTGGACTTACAGCAGTTCACTTCATGACTGTTTGAAGTGATTCAGGAAAATTTTAAAATCATTTTTCACACTACAACCATTGCAGCACCCCCATGGTCACGTGATCAAAATTCAAATGCATGGCAACTGGCTCAAAATTAGGAAGGTTACAGTGTCCCAGGGTCACCTTTTGTGACCTTCTGACAAGCAAAGTCAATGAAGAAGCCAGATCCACTTAATAACAGTGTTACTAACTTAATGGCTGCAATGATTCACGTAACAACTATGGCTACAAAGGTTGTAAAATGGAGCAAAACTTACTTAACAAATGTCTCACTTAGCAACAGAAATTTTGGGTCAATTGTGGTCATAAGTCGAGGACTACCTGTATCTGAATTCCATAGGAGTCATGCTTATGGTCAACAATTAACATTACCCCATCTTGTTTTTCCAGTAAGTTTTTCAGTTCGTTCTGTTCTTTAGCTATAGATTCCGACTGTAACTGAAGTTGATGCCTAGCTTCTTGACAAGATTTTTCCTGTATAAAAAACAATATTTAATAAGAATTTTCTGTTAAATTACTAAAATATATTACAAGTATCACTAATGAACTCTAACATCCTTTCAAATTAATTTGAAAAACTCACGCCACAGTTGAAACCACATGTAGTAAATACAAATTGTAATAACTATGATTTTACAAGCAAAACCTATGAGAGAGTGGAGCAAAAGTTGTTATGTTAAAGAACATGATGTTTTAGCAAGCAATAATAACATTTTCTTTTCAAAATAAGCTATGAATGTAGGTACCAAAATACGTGTATACTGTAATAAGCCAAATAGTCAATTAAGTATTTGTTCAGTACTTTCCATAGTCAATGCCATCACTGAGCTATTGCTCTGAATTTTCACTGGTAGCCTGCAAACTGCATATGTATATTGGTTACATAGAAAATAATTTTATTTAAAAGTCAGGACTCACAATTTCTGCTACAGCTGTCTTTCCTCTCTGTTTCTCTTTCTCCAATGCATCCTTTGCTTCTTCCAAAGATTTGTTGCTATTTGAGAGTTTACCTTTGAGGATCTCATGTTCTTTTAATAGAGTATCTTTTTCCAGCTTCATTTTCTCCAAATCATCTGTTAATGTTTGCAGCTTTCCATCTAATTCCCTGTGATACTTCAATTTATCTTGATTTAATTTCTCAATTTCTAACTTCAGTTTTTCATTTTCTTCTTCCTGCTTTAATCTTTGTTGGCTTACTTCTTCTAATGTATCATTTTTTTTCTGTAAGTCTAATTTGGTTTTAGATAGCCTATATAAATACAACATATAAAAATGAAATTATTTCAAGTTCAAAATTACATGATTGAAGCATTTTATATAAAACTTTTCAAATATTCAATGAACTTCCTACACTTTAATGCCACTATTTCAGTATTATTACTGAATACTGAATATTATTACTGGAGCTACCAGAGTCACCCTGTAGGAGAGATGAGCAGCATAAAAATGTAGTAAAATAAAAAAATAAATTATTATATACTAACAAAGTAAAAATCATTTGTATTTATTTAAAATATGTATATAGCCAAATATATACGCAGATTTAAACAAAATGTATAATTCAAAATAACATTTGTTAATTTCAACTCCAACAAGGCAATAGAGTACAAAAGAAAAAAAAGATGCTAGAAAATTAGAAACTGACAACTTTTAAAATGTGGATACAGCCAGGGGTGGGATTCAAATTTCTTAACAACCGGCTCTGTGGGTGTGGCCTAATTAGTGGGTGTGGCTTGGTGGGCATGGCTTGTATGTAAATATTATAAATATTTATGTAAATATTGAATTTTTTATTAAAAAAGAGCAACTTTTACCCAAAAGCAGGCAAAGCAGGCAGACAGATTGAGTTGCTCACAGAATCATAGATTCATTCAGAGATCTATCTTTCTGTAATTGGCTACATGAGCCTGTCACATAAAATTTGCTTGCAAACTCATAAAGTTTGCTAGCAAGTAAACTCACAAAATTAACTCACATACACCATGTATGTAAATATTGAAATTTTATTAAAAAATAAGCAACTTTTACTCAAAAACAGGCAAAGCAGGCAGGCAGATTGAGTTGCTCACAGAATCACAGATTCACTTAGAGATCTGTGTTTCTGCCATCTGCTACCTGAGTCTGCACTGAATAATAGATGTTTCTGGCTCAGCTCTGCTTTTAGATTAGCTAGAAAAGTAAGAAATCCAACAATTTCCTGCTTTCTAGCTAATCTAAATCTCTGAGCATAGCAGAACAGCTGATGGTTAAGGGAAAAGAAAAAGAAAAATAGCAACTTAGCAGGCAAGTTTGATGGCACGCATGCCAGGTAAGGAGTGAGTAGGTGGGGCGGGGCCAGCCAGTGGCACGATTTGCCAGTTCTCCGGCAGAGAGTGCGTTTTGCACGCATGTATAGACCATTTCCTAAAAAACTCAGCTGTGCAGCCTGGACAGCTGACAAGCGCTGCGCAACAGTGTGCAGCGTTTGAAAATTCTCTTCTTTCCTGCTTTTTCAACCTCAGCTTTGCCGCGCAAAGCAGCTGAGGTTGAAAAAGCAGGAAATAAAGGACAGCTAAGAGCCTGGGCGGGTGGGTAGGCCAAACAGAGCAGCAGACACCGAACCAGTTATGTGCCTGCTGTTCTTCAGAGCTACCGGTTCTATAGAACCAGGCCGAACTGGTAGTATCCCATCCCTGGATACAGCTAAAAGTGG
Organism: Bungarus multicinctus; assembly: GCA_023653725.1. Classification (NCBI taxonomy): domain Eukaryota; kingdom Metazoa; phylum Chordata; class Lepidosauria; order Squamata; family Elapidae; genus Bungarus; species Bungarus multicinctus. The sequence continues at coordinate 46,004,014 of CM042848.1, forward strand.
CACATTTAAATAATTAACATACATTTCTCTCTCTTCCTCTAGTTGTTTGCTCAGTTCAGCAGCTTTGAGGTTCAACTCTGTGCACTGTTTTCTTTGCTGCTCTAGTTCTTGAAGACCCTTTTCTTTTTGTCCCAAAACTTCAAAAAGATCAGTTTCAAGTTTCTGTAATGATAATTTTGAGAAAGCAAATGATTACAACAAAATAATAATGATATAATGACAACAAAGGTGATTACTTAACCTTCTGTGGATTTATTTATCTTCACTCAACAAATATGAATATGGACTATCAAAACATTTCGTACTGCATGGGTCAAACTGGCCTCAGTAGAGTCTAACAAATGGCATTATTAATGGCATCACACAAATATCATTTAAATGTATGTACAAATTTCCAAGTGAAGCAATCTTTATCTTTCTTCCACTTTAATTTTTTCTGTCAAAGTTGTTGCTGAGACTTTTTTGCTATTTCAAATCTCATTATTTAATTGCTGTTCCAATGTATTAACTTCAATGTCTGTAAAAACTTTTTTCTTGATTGTAAAGTTACTCTGAGTATGAAGTTAATCAATGTCTGATTGAGTATAGAAATCTTTTTTCTAGTTTTCTTCACCAACTAATACAGTAGGAATAGTAGCAGTTGTTATTACTATGGTTACAAATTAAACACATTTCCCTATCATTAGCAACAGAAATTTTTAAAACTGAAAACTAGTAAAGAACAATTTAAACTGCTTTGGTAAAGAGATCAGAAGTAAATATTGTCCCTTTTGGTTCCTGCTGTTTTGAATTTGATTATCCGGACAGACAAAAACAAATATAGTCTTTTGTTGATCAGTTGACTGCTAGAAATATGACCTCCACAAATCCTGTTGACAGAATCTGCCTGATGAACAAATCAACCTCAGTATAGAAGAGGCAAAGAAAATAGAAAATACAGAAGAACAGGCACAAATATGCCATTTACTCCAGACTCCATGACCTTCTAGTATATTAACACAGGCCTTAGCTCTTCAATTTGGTCCTTTATGAACTGAATACCTATAGAACTAAAATACAGTAGTGCTACATCTTCTTGTTACTGACTTGAACAGAATAAATTATTAAATGTTTCCTCAATACAACAACATTCATTAGAAGATAACAATACTCCAGGCTGAATTAGCATAGGAAACAAAAGAAAGGAATAACCTAGGAAAACTATTTTCTCTTGCAGACAGACGAGGAAAAAAATCTCTTATCTAAAAGTAGAAAAATTCTGCTTCATTATGTGCAAACTTCATCTACAATACCAATGGTTGCCAACAGTCAATATTGGATTAATTTTGCTTTGTTTGTTTTCATATATGTATTTTTACTTCTCAATGACTAAACTACATTATTGGTCTTTTTTCTAGTCTTTATTTTGACAATACTTGTCAACTTTCTTCTCCTATACCGTTTTAGGTTTGCCATTTCCTCCTAATTTCTATTTTTCATGGCATTCTTGCCATTCTGTTGTTTCTACAGTGTAGTTGAAATAAGGAGGTAAAAATCTCTCAGAGTTGTGCAAGGATCATATCTAGGCAGTGAGGATTTAGGTGATTAGAATTTTTTCTATGAAGAAAGTTAGGAAGAGAAGCATCGATTTTTATAATTCTAAAAATTTGTGTTGGTCATTATTCAAAATGGAAAATGGCATACAAAACAAAAACAAGCAGAGGGTAGTAAAAATTCTATATGACGTCTATGATCAAGTTTTCTGCTATGGACCAAAAAACATAACTGGTGCTTTTGTGTTATAGCAAGGATAAGATAAATATGAATCTTTATCTTTCTTTCATACTTTCCACATTTAAACATGACTTGATTGACTTTAAAATTTTCCTATCTGCTTTTATGTGAAATCAGTTTATGTTTGAGTTGCTCATTTCATATTTAATAATGACTATACTATGCATCAGCTGTTCTACCTTTCTCATCGCCTCTCCATATCGGCACCAGCCACAATTGGAAATATGAACTAAAAATAAATAAATACAAACCTTATGTTGACCTTCCAGTTCTTCTGTTTTTTGCTCTAAATTAAGGTGTTTTTCTTTGAACTCTTTAAGACTGGATTCCAACTGTATACAATATTCTTCTTTGTCATGCAGTTTGGAAGCAACTTGATCCATCTGAGTACAGACTTTTGTTAGTTCCTATTAGGAATAATTTTTAAAAATCATTTTTAGAAATCTAGTACAATGACATTAGTTTAACTATGAAAGAAACACTTTTTTATCTGAAAACATCCAGTATATAAAACAAAAATCACTATGGCTCATCACATAGCCAGACAGAAATTTAGACTACTTCTTTATAATTGACTACTTGGTAATTTTATTATACACTGCCTAATCACATATATGAGATGGCAGCTATATAAAATAAATAAATAAATAATCTCCATCAGTGCAGTAAACTACAACATTTACAACATAGGCAACATATTGTTTATAAATATCATTGTACTTAAAACAATAATTAAAATGTGATGGGTATAATTTAGACATGCACTGTGTCAATACGTATTACTAAAACTCTGTCCTGATCTGCCTTCTAAACATAAAGAATTCTCAGCCGGTAAGATCATACATAGCTGAGAATTCTGGAGTTGCAATTCACATATCTGGGAAGGACACATGTTGGATAAGGCTACGTAGAAATATGGTACTATTACAGAATAATTACCAAAAATTCACACAAAGATGTTCAAGATGTTCTTTTAATGTAAGAGATCCTTGTACATATGTTACTTACCTGCAGAATTCAGATCAAAACCAATTATACTCTAAAAAATAAAGGCAGTAAATGAAATATATGTGCTTCCTGCCAATACGAAAATAGGAAAATTAATTTTCAGTAATTTTTAAAAAATAGTTTTTCTTAGTATTTGCCCCACATGGTTGCAAGTCCACTTGTTTTTATCCTGAACTCACCTAATTTTATTATAATGAAGCTATTAATGCATGGTATGACAAGGGAGCTTGTTTATTAGCCACCTTGTCACAAATCCTGATGTTGATTTAGGCTGAGAGGAAGTCATTCATATGGCTTTTGTATCTAAAAAAAGACTAGAATGTCACTCTTCTAATCCAGAATTTTAATCCCTATACCATGCTGATTCTCAAAAAAGAACCATTTAATTATTTTTAGAAAAACCCAAAAAGATTTGTACACCATCTTTCAACAGTCGTAGCAATCCCAAAAAAACCATTTCCCCCAACATTTTATATTTTATTTAGAAATTATGTATTTTAAATGTATCATTTGGGGTATTTGAGGTAAATATAAAAATAGCATCACAGAGTTACATATTTTAAATGATGATACATAAAATTCACCTTGCTTTAAATAAATCTTTCTTAATTGTGAAGCCATAGTATAGGGCCTTTCTATTTCTCTCACCTGCTGTTTGTCTTGCAACGCATTCTGGGCAGTATCCAAGTGATTCTGAAGGTCTGCTCTCTGAGCAGCTTTTGCTGCCTCCGCTGACAAAAGCAATTCAGTCTTTGCTTTTACCTGACAGAATTAAAATATGTTCTCTTAATATTGACAATATTACACAGTTGTTACCTTGTAAAACCTTAAATTTTCCTGGGGTGAACAATTTACTAAGTATACCACAGCATTATCAATGGATAGAAGATAGACAGACAAACAGACAGAGAGACAAACAATGTAAATTATGTTGTTTATTGAGGACACAGACAATTCAACCTATCCAGGCCCACTGTCTATCTTCTGCTTGTACAGACTATGCTGAGCGGTTTAATGGGATGACTTGGCCACCTGAAATTATTGGACATCTTTTATCTGTTCAGGTCTTTGGCTACTGCTTTTCAGTGCCATTTGCCTTTTGGCAGCAGGAGAGTCAAAAAGTCTCCAATGTGCACAAAAAACATATTTCCCATTTCTCTTCTATGCCTTGTCACTCACAGCAAGGAGAGAAGGAGGGAAAGCAGGTCATTGGGGGTACCAGTTATCCCAAAAGCAAAAAGACCCACTTGACAGAAAAGAGAAAGGAAGAAGTGGATCTTTTCCTGCAATTGCTATGGATCAAAGAACCAGTAGCAGAGGAGCCAACTCTTTTTTGTGTCTCCCCCAATGGATGGCAGAAGAAGGATGGGCAAGGAAGGATGGGAAGCACATGTTTTTGGTATCAGTTATCTTATTAATAAAGTGGACTGATCCCCCTCTAAAAGTCCACTTTCCTGCAGGGATGTTACATCCACAGGCATTTCCCCTCACCCCCAACACATTGTAGAACACCTGTTCAAAGCTTAAGCTTTCATATGTTTGTCTATTGGCCTTGCAGAAGACCACGGGAATATAGCACCATCTGATTTTTTAAAAACTAATATCTATGTATACCTTTTTAAAATTATAATGCAAAGTAACATCTTCAATACACTATCTCCTCAGTACCCTGAGATGAAAAAATTCTAGTCATAATGAATGGGATACTGACGACCATGATTTATCATTGCTTATTCCCCATCACAATGGAGCAGTTAGATAAAAATCTATGGAAGCAAAGGTTTCAATAATCTTCTCATAGCTGTGCCATAGAAACAAGGGGACAACATGTAAACCCAGGGTTCACTCAGAGTAGTTTCATCACAATAAAATAGTGACATAATATCCAAATGCAGCCAGTGTATACAATGCTTACAAATGTAAAACTTTCTGGAGCTTAGCTTAATAGATAGGTGTTACTGGGTTTGTTAAAATTAAATTAGCATTCCTATCCCTTATAATTTAAGTAAAAATTTAAAAGTTAGATCACCTGCAAATCAAGTTGCATTACTTTTTCTTTACTTTCACTTAGCTGATTACGTAGCTCACTGATAGTTGTTTCCAAGGAAAGAACATGATCTTGAGATGCTCTTAAATGGGATTTCTGCTCCTGCACTTGCTCATGCAAATTTTCTAGGGCCTGTTTATGGCTTTCTGATTGATTCTTCAATTTTTCTGCCAGCTGTGTTACCTATATGCAAAATAAAGGAAAACAATGATAAAATGTTGAAATGAAAACTGGTTGTGGACCAGACCTGATATTTTACATCTCAAGATATGGATATCCTTAGCAATTTCTTCTTCAGCTGGTTTCTGCACATCTGAAAGATCTGGAACGAAAGATTCCCTCCGGGTCTATAACAAAGGAATATTATCTGGACAGACCACAGAGTCTGGCTTTCTGTTGCTGCTCTCATGCCCGAACAGCATTCCTGAGATATTTATTTATTTTTTTGTTTGTTTGTTTGTATATTATTTATTTATTTATTATTTATTTATTTATGTATTATAATTAATTTATTTATTTTGCCGCCTATTTACCCATGGAGACTTGAGACAGCTTACAGAATATAAAACCATATTTAAAATTTAAAAAAACAATAAAAACTAACAAAAAGAATCAAATAAATTAATAAAGTACAATAGAACAAAATCTGGAAAAAAATAAATAAAATATCACCCCCCAACTCCCACCCCCCGCCCCAACGACAGCAGATCACATGAGCCATTTGATGGGCTCCATCCCGCTCTGGGTTCAGGCCCGCTGGCAGAACCAGGTCTTCAGAACCTTCCAGAAAAGTATTAAAGAGAAGGCCATTTCAATCTCTGGGGGAATGATGTTCCAGAGAGAGGGAGCCACCACAGAGAAGACCTTTCTTCTGGGTCCCACAAGGTGTATCTCCCTCAGGGATGGAACCTGCAGCATTCCCTGCCTCCCCACTCTAATGGATCAGATAAATGTGACTGGCAAGAGACGTTCCCTCAGATAACCTGGTCCCAAGCCATGAAGGATTTACAAATTACAATGACCCCTCCATCACCCCTGCATATGAGCCTCGGTGGCGCAGTGGTTAGAGTGCAGTACTGCAAGCTACTTCTGCTGCAGCCAGGTGCCTGCAATTTGGCAGATTGACTCTCACCCAGTTCAAGGTTGACTCAGCCTTCCATCCTTACGAGGTGGGTAAAATGAGGACCCAGATTATTGGGGGCAATACGTTGACTCTGTAAATTGCTTAGAGAGGGCTGTAAAGCACTATAAAGCGATAAGTCTAAGTGCTATTGCTATCACTGTGTTTTTGAAAAGCAAGCTAGACCTAGCTCTTTTAAAAGATATTTTCAGATCACTTCCTGCTAAAGAACTATAGAAAAAAAGCTAGATTCCAAGTTACTTCAGCTGGACCCAACAATTCTACTCACTATACAGGGCAGTTCTGAATCCTTCCTTCAGAGAGATCAATCAAAATTGGCCCTCTCTGTTGGAAGGAAAAAGAATGGGAAAAGTAAGCTTTGGATTTTTAGCTTCCTTCCAAAAATTCCCATAGAAGAGTTTTATTCCTAACAAACTCTCCAGTTCTAAGCCTTTGTCTTGTTTCCTCCATTCTGCCACATCCAACCTTAATGTAGTTAATTCCTAGTGCAATACAGGTAATCCTCGATTTATAACAGTTCATTTAGTTACTGTTCAAAGTTACAATGGCATTGAAAAATCTGACTTATGACCATTTTTCACACATGATCACTGCAGCATCTTCATGGTGCTGGGGTCATGATATTATCTTTTGCAACATTCTGACAAGCAAAGTCAATGGGGAAGCCAGTTTTACTCAACTACCGTGTTACTAATTTAACAACTGCATTGATTCACTTAATAAATGTGACAAGAAAAGTTGTAAATGGGTCAAAACTTAACAAATTCCTCACTTAGCAACATAAATTCTGAGCTCAATTGTGGTTGTAAGCTGAGGACTACCTGCAATAGGAACTTTAGGCAACAAGAAATGAACCATCAAGTAACAAGATATGTCACTTTAAATACTATCATCTAACAAATTTGAAATTTTTTACTTTGAAAACTTCTTACCTGTTCCTGCAAAGCATGATTCTTTTCCTGTAACTGATTTAGAACTGCTGTTTCTCCTTCACCAGCTTGAATTTTTGCATACAAGTCTTCCCTTTCTTTTTCTAGCAGAGAAATATTCTCCTTACTCTTTTGTAGCAGGGCTTCAAGGTTTTGGATTTTTTGATCTTTATCACCAATCTGACGTAGAACTTGCTCTAAATCATTCTTGGAAAGGGGGAATACAATTGCTAAATATATCTAGGAACATAATTTCTGCATATTATATTTAGAGAGAGCTCCTGGCCCCCTTTTTAAGAAAAACAACTTGAAGCCATTTTTCTTCTTCGTGTAATTAAATAGAAAGATTAACCATGAAAGTTAAAAATACAATCAAAATCAAATGTTTGTAATGAGGAACATACAAGAGAAAATGCGTTTCTTTAAAACATAAAAGTTTTTATTCATTTTTCAGAAAAAAAAATAGGAAGAAGAAAGAGAAAAAGACATGATACATCTCTAAAGCCTATACAAATGAATTAATGGTATCTGCCACAAATTCTTACTATCAAATATCAATAACAAAGTACTATGTAATATGAAATATATAGAGGTGGTCAATTCCTTTATACTTTGAACTGAGCTTCAGAAAGGCAGTTGCCTATAACAATGCTTTAAAACAAAAATATTTCAAATTCTGAGCCACTTGATATGTTATGCCTAATGAGAGTTCCATGAAATAGCATAGCATTAAATCTTCAAAGCTTGATTCTATCAAGCTCTTTATCTTGTAGTAGTAACTATAACCTGCATTTCAACAAAAATATTTCTTCTTGTAGCACAGGGGTCCCCAACCCCAGGCCGTAACCCACTATTGGGCCTTGAGCCTTTTGGAACTGGACCTTAAGAGTGGCAGGTGCATGCACGCATCCCTACTCGTGGAGCAGAAAGCAAGTGCATGTGCACGCTCTCCATTTGTGAAAGTGGCGTGCGTGCATGCCCATCGCTCATTCAAATGGAGCTGTATGCATGTGTGCACTTGTCCGCCACATATGTGGAACCATCCCCTCTCCTCCCCACCGGTCCGCAAAGCCAAAACAGTTGGGGAACTCTGTTCTAGCACACTAGAAATATGTTGGGCTTTTTTGTCAGCAGCAAAATTCTCTTACCTGGGCTTCTCGAAGTTTTGATGTTGTACTTTGCTGAAGATTCTGCTGCTCTTGATGCTGCTGCTTCGTTTTGTCTAATTGATGTTGCAATTCAGTTGTATTTGCCGCTTTTTCCTTTAGCTTAGAAAAATAGTCACAGACTGTTGACTGAAAACTGACAAGCACAATTTAGTAGTTTAATAGTTTATAATTTACTCTAATACTGAAGTATTTTACATCAGATATCTTTTTTATTAAATTAGAAGTCATGTTATATTTGTCCTAAAAGTAGTTTTTTTTTAAAAAAAATAGTCACTTCAACAACTTTTCCAACAAAATCAAAATGTTATAATAACATAACAGTAGGTGATTGTTTCCTATATTACGTTCTGCATTTTTCATTAGGAAAGATGCATAGAAAAATAAAGTTCCGTTATTTCTCATTATTAACTATTTTGAGATAATTTTTAGATACCAATCATTAATTAGGCAGCAAAAACAATAATCTTTATAATTCTTACACATGCTCAGTTAAAGACAGGCAAAGGTTGGACCTAACCCTGAAAAAAATCTTGAGAAGCAGACATTAAGGACTCCTAGCCTAACGATGAAAGATTAATACCCTGATCCATTATGTTTAATGAAGGATTAAGGAATTTTGGAAGATACATTTAATTAATTAATTAAAGGTTATTAAATATACATTTAATAACCGGCTGGGCGTTGCCGGTTGGCAGCCCCGAGGGTCCGGGTCTTCTCTGCAGGGGCTCCCTCCCTTTGGAACAATTTGCCCCTGGAGATATGGGCCATTACTGACATTCAGACCTTCCAGCGCGCAGTAAAGACCCTGTTTTTTCAACAGGCCGGCCTGGCCCAGTAACAATTTGTGGGGTTTTAAATTTGGTATTTTTAAATTTTTTATCAGTTTTATATCTGTTAATTTTATATTCAGCCTCCAATTTAATCATTTTAAATTGTTTTTAATTGTATATACTGTTTCTGTTTTAGCTGGCTGTACACCGCCCCGAGTCCCTTTTTTGGGAGAGGGGGCGGTATAGAAATCTAATAAACATAAACATAAAGCAAGCAAAGGGAAGAGACAGCATGCAAGATGGAGTTTTCTAGTTACTAATTACAAAACACAAATTGAACTCAACCAAAATTATATTCTGCATATAATTCTTACCTCCTCTTCAGCACGTGAAAGTTTTAACTGAATGTCAGCCACTTGCTGTTCCTTTTCCATCAGCTTTTCACTAGATAGCTGTCTCTGCTCTTTTAGTCGGCCCTGTGCTTCCCCAAGTTGATGTTCTGTTTCCAGAAGTTTATTGTGTAACTGGAAATGAAAACAAATCTCATTTTGATGAACATGCCATACTTTGTTTTTTTAACTACTGTGTTTGCATATAAATACTATGGTATCAATACATTCAATCCTAATAAGTTGTGGATCAACACACACAACCTAGTCAAAAAGTCTGGCCCATGGGATGACTCAGTTCATGTTTCTCTTCCAGTTACAAATAAACTGCAGTTCAAATAATGAGAGCAGCCTTTTATTTTGTTTTCCCAGATCAATCCACTGCAAGATAAAAGTATCTTCACTAATGATTGCAAATCTTTATCTACTACAGTATATAAAATCTATTGGTCTAGTCCAGATAGCTGGACAGATGTCACACTACTAGCTTGCACGCCCAAGAGTGAACTTAAACCTGGATGGTCCAGTACCTTAACCACTGCACACTGGTTCTAAATTATTTGTATAAAATCAATATGTGGAGGTTGATTAATTCAGCTGGTAAAGCACTAAACTGGAGGGTTTCCATGTAGAGCTCTCACAAGGATGGAAAATTATCTGAAAAACTAGCAGGAAAAGATTAAGGGTTTTGGAGACAGGGAAAAGCAGCTGGATAGCAAACTAACTGCTGGATTTATACAGTTTTGCCTACTGAAAGAGCTGCAAATTCTAAGATGGAGTGAAAATCAATATAAGTTCTAAAGTGATGGGAAGATCACTGAAGATGGAAAAGGATCAGGCTTCAAAGGGTCATGTCTAACATACCAGAGGGACAAGTGGGAAAGACCTAAGTTGATTCTGCTGGTCACAAGGTATTACCAACTAATAACGATTAATGTTCTTGCTTAACTCTAAGGAGAATCTATTAATATCTATGTACACTTAAATGTAGCTTAAATCAGGCAAAAATTAACATAGCAGAAAGCTCCAGAGGCAGAGAAGAAGTTAATTGCTAATTGGCAGAATAATTTTAGTCATAAAATAATGTTCTGGTTTACTGCAGGTAAAGTGTCTTTGAAATCAAATGTAGAGGCAGGAGGGAGAAACACTGTTTCTTAATCTGCTTAAGCTAAATGCTAGTTTTAGGATACTTACTTTTTAGGATATATACTTTTGTATGATACTAAGATTCCAAAGACTGTTTTATTTGAATTATGTCATTAATTTAAAACAATGGTTTACAGAAGGTATTTGTATGCTGTAGTTAGTTGTTTTCTTTTCTAAAAAGTTTTGCTTCCATTTAAACCATGACTGTCAAACTCCCAGCCTGTGGGCCAGATGCATCACATGCTGGCCATGTCCAAGTCCGACTTAACAAAGTGGGGGAAAGTCCTGATACGTCATGTGACGCCGTTGTGATGACGTGAGCTTGACACCCCTAGTCTAAACTATGAAAAAAGGTATAGGAATTCTTGGTCAATAAGTGAAATCAGGCTTATAATTTATTTGCTTAAGAATGGATAAACTTAACTTTACCTGATTGAGCTCATTTTGAAGCAGCAGACTTCGCTGTTCTTTTTCTTCCCTTTGTTGTTGTAGCTGCTTGTATTCTGCCTTAAGATGCTGAGTTTTGGCTTCAACTTCTGACAATTCTTCCTTAAGTTTTTGGCTTGCTTCTCCCTTTTCACACAATTCTTTCTGCAATCTCTGTAATGAGTCCTCAGATGCAGACAGTCTTGCCTGAAGTTGTTGACAATCCAATTCCTTTTGATTAAGAGTTGCTTGCAAATTCCTTTTACCCACTGATTCTTCATTTTGTCTCTCTTCTAACTGAGTATATTCCAATTCTTTCTTTTTTAATTTTTCCACTAGATTCTAAAATTGAGGTGTAGATATAACTGAGATTGTATTTCATTAATTTTAAATAAAATAGGCAGCTGGATTAAAAATGCAAAATTACTATTTTAATATAAAACATGCAAGACTACATATACCAGAGGGCCCCAAAATGAAGTTTTCCATTATTTTTCTTATAATAAATCAATATTCTGAATTTGTATTTTTATTATTTCACTGTACTATCAAAAGGACCCTAAACTGAGAATATGCAATTTCATTTTTCCTGTTGCTTACAAGCTCAGTCGCAGCCATAACCATGTGAACTTCAGAACCAAAGATAATGTTTTTGCAAGTATGTATAAGTATATAAATGCTGTAAGAATAGAAAGTATGATGCTGCTGCATTAGGATCAACAGAAAAATACTGCATGATCTAATATAATGGCATTTCATATCGATCCAAGGTTTCTAAAGAGCTAGCATTCCTGACTTATTTTTTCAAAATACATGCGTCCATAATCCAAGAACAGATCTTGGCTTAATTTTGTCATGTTAGAAGAGGAACAAGTCTATGATCTCAGTAGGTAATATCAGAGGTTTCATTATTTGTTTAACTGATAAGACTGTATCTTTAGAATTGAATAAGATCATCAATCTATAGCTTTCAAATGCAAATAACAGTATTTTTACCCGATTTTTCTGTGCAAATTCATTAACTGAAGTTTGAAGTTTCTGGATCTCCTGTACATATGTAGCAACTTCCTGTGGTCCTTTTGCAAGTTCAGTATTTAACTTATTAATGGTAGCCTATGGCAGGGGGTGGAATGAAAAAAATTAATTTATAATTTTAATTTAACAGGAATATATTCCCATAAAATAATTATAGAAATCCATAACAAACGTTTATGTATTACCAAAAAAATTGAAGTTCTTTAAATGGATACTATACAAAGTGTATATGGAAATATTGTTTTATATAAATTCTGCAAACATTACTAGTAAAAAAGAGGAAACAATGTCACAATTGTATCACAAAAGCATGATTCCTGCTTGGTTTCTGCTATCAGCAAAAAAGCTACAAAAATAAAGCAATTTTAACATTATAGCTAAAGATCAATTACTTATATTCTTGCCAAATCCATATCTGAAGTGAAGGTTCCCTTTTTTCTATTTCAACTCAGATTGATAGTGGATGCCCATAATTTTCCTATCCTAGTAAAGACATAATTCTGAAACGTGTTTAAAACATTTCACGACTTCTGTAAATAGTATTTTTGTTATAAAAGCAAGCCTCCTGTTCTCTTAGAGGACTTCCAGGGTCTCTTCCAGCTCTTGTTAATTGTGTTCTGTTATTCTTTCTATAATCATGTGTATCCATCCCATCAAACCCAAATGAAGTCTTGGATGGTGTAGGATCTCCTGCCATGGATCCAATGTCCTTTTCAATCTTAGTATTCTACATTATATGTTTTAGACAGAGAAAAGTCTAATTTTAAATTTGAAAGCTAAAATTCTAGTTTTGTTCCACAAAAATAAAAGGAAGATGTTAATAATGAATACATAAATAGAAATGTTTGTGTATATAAACAGAGTGTTTATATAAACACATAAACAGAGATATCTATACATGTTTGTACGTGCTAACACCTGGTGAAAAACAATTGTATTGTACTTCTTAATGGTAATTGGGGATTTCCTTGTATTTGCTATAAACTATTCTTATTATTTTGTACATCTTATTACTTTAGATACCCATTGTCACAGAATAAATTAACTAGGACTTAAGCATTGGAATCTGTATCCTCCTACTGTTCCTTTCCATCCATCCATATCTTTAAATATTATTTTTTTCATGAGACCTGAAAATAAGCCTTGGAGAAACAAGTAAGGACTTTTAAAGGTGCACACTGTGCAGAAAGTGCTATATGTGGGTGAATGTAGCACATTAAAACTTCAATTTTGTAAGATATGTGAATAAAAATGGAAAAAAGAACTCCTGTATACCCTAATGGTAACTAGGCAACAACTTATAGTTGTCCTGAGTGCTTAAATAAAATAGAGTAAATCTAATACATTGGAACATAATGAGTATAGCTTTATTTTAAAAGTGAATACTATTCTTGGGATTTGGTTGCAGGACAGATTTCAGGGTGAACGATGTGTAGTAGAAGGAGATAAAGAGGGGAAAATATTATCAGTATGTGGTTCATTTGAATTATATGAACTTCCCATGAACTGCTGTACAATAATGAAAAGTACCAGTAAGAAAAAACAAAAAAGGGAATTTTCTCTAAATCTGACAGAGTTCTCATTATTAGAGGCAAAGTGAATTCCTTCACTCTACAAAAATTCACTCCTGATCACAACACAACTTCAAATATTAAAGATGCAATAAAATATATGAGACTACATCTTTGTGGCTTATTAACTTACATACAATGAGCTTACCAAAGATTGGGTCACAAAATTCAATTTCTTCTTTTATTAAGGGAGAATGAGCCTTAAAAGACACGTAACGGCCTGGCTGTTACAACTGCTCTCAAGGGCTACCTTTCTTAAACTACTGTCCTTCAGGCATGTTCATCTGCAATTTCTATAAAGCTAGTTGGGAAATACAATCTCTTGCCATGAGAGCACAATTTTGGAGAAAAGTGATATGCATTTTTGGATGTCTTCTTTTTCTGATTTTCTGCAACTATATTTATCCAGTATTTTTGCAGAATTTACTTACTAAGAGATTTCTATTCGATTCAGCCCTAAAAAGAGTCCTGTATGGTTCATGAAACCACCTTACAAATAATAAAACAATTAAATCCCAAAAGAGTAGATCAGAATGTTTTGTTGCAAATTCATAAGAACAGACAAAATACAGATACTGATACCAATCACTTAAAATCACTGAAAATCTGGCTAGTTTAATTGTGAAAATAGTTTGTAAAATAAATGCAAAAAAAGGATTGGTAGGTTGTAAATATGTGCACAAATTACTTCCTATCTGGTTTGTTATTTGTTTGTAGTTACTTTTGAAAAGAGGTGTAAAGGTTAGAGTATTACCTCAAATTTAAAGACCTCCACAGAAAGCAGTCAAAAAAAATGATGGGTGAATGAAAAAGAAAACAATGATAAATGTTATTTCAACATTAGACAGAATGGTCATGGATCACTTAAATCAGTAGTGTGATGCTGATAAAACATGCACATTTAATTGGAACAGATGTCAGTGATTTTAAAGCCAATTTAGACAAAATCACAATTCTCAGCAGATTCTGCATAAAAGTGGTACAATCAAAAGAAGAAAAATATACAAGTGTTGCTTTGTATTTCAATCAGAAAACATTTGTCTTTGTGAGTGACTAAACCTAGAATCAGAGATAGAAAGGGTTTTCCCATCCTCTGCCTACCACAGGAAAACAAATTATAGCATCTTCTAGAGAAGGCTACCTAATTTTTACTTGAACAAATCCAGCAAAGAGAAAGCCAAACTTTGGTTTCAACTGCCTAATTGTTCTTATTGTTAATAGGTTTTTTTCTGACATTTAATCAGAATTATCCTGCCTGCTAACTTAAATCCAGTATTTCATGTCCTATATTCTAAATGATCTTGGCACTCTTCTGCGTGAAGAACGCTATTACATTTCCTACTCTCATACATCTCTTCCTTCTATCTTCATAGGACTTAATTTCTCAACCACTGAACTAGTTGCTTAGCTGCACTAATTGACAGAAACACTTCTTTCAAGTAAATCACTTGGCTTTCTTGATATTCTCTTTGTATGGGTGGGAGTCAGAACACTTGCTAACAAAGACTGTATAGATCAGCTATCTCAGCCCACAACTGTCTGTTGTAATGCAAGCTAAGGCTCAGTCTGATAAGATTTTTTTCAGCTCCTAAATCTGAGAACACAAGAACTTCTTATTAGAGCTTATATGCAATGTTTCCAGAAAATAACTGCATTTAAAAAAAGAGCATTTGAATGTTTGAGAGAACTAAAAATATCAAATTTTACTTAATATAATAATAAATATATTAAAATTGCAGAGTTATAAAATATCACTTTACAATTATTTTGTCATTACAGTTCTGTCTGATATAACACAAAAATGAATTCATGCATTTTAATACGCAAAACTATTTCATGTTAATTTTGACACAATGATCTTGTTGAAGTATTATCATGGATGGCTTCAGAACTTCAAAACAAGACATAAATTGAGTAACATAAATGAGTTCTAAGACAGATTTTTTATAAGCATGATATGCCCACCTTCTAACTGGTAGAGATTTGATTAACAAAAAAGTGAACGAGAATGGAACTGAACTGAAACTGTCTTGAGAACATCCAAGATAACGCAAATTTATAATTATGTAACTAGAGAATTTCCAAAAAGGAAAGAGTGTGGTCTTGTAGCAAAAAGAATTATATTGTACCACCAATAAATGACTATCAAATTTTTATCATACAACTTTCTACTAATACAACCACATTAAATTATAACATTATGGTTCATATTCAAATGTTTTGACTAGATTCATTACCTCTGCATTTGTATATTCTGCTCTCAAATGATTGCATTCATCTTTCAGTTTCTCAGATTCCTTCTCACATTCCAAAGTCATTTTATCCATCAATGTTTGAACTTGGACTAATTCCCTCTTTAGAACTGCAACATCTTCTATCCCAGGTCTTTGAAGCTTTAGAAAACAGCAATATGAAAATCAGTATTACAAAGTCCAGAATGGAATTATATTTTCAACATGGTTTATAAAATTGCAGTGCAAAACGTGTGTGTGTGTGTGTGTGTGTGTATACGCGCGCGTGTGTGTGTGTGTGTAAATATATTTTCCATATTACATACTCTTAAAGCTACTTAATTTCATAAAAACTGTTACAGTATACTCATACCCAAATATAATTAAAATATCTCTGTTATAGTTCCAATATTTTTTCTTAGCTTTCTGCAATTTTAATAAATTTTACTGAACTTATTTTGTTAAAATACTATGCAGCTAAATCCACTTTAACTACTTAGAGACATTCAACATCAATATTTTCAACTGTTGATTAATTAATACTTAACAATTAATTAATCATAGGGTTAGCAGACATTATGTGTTATTGTAAGGGCACAATAACTTTTGAAAACCATAAGAGTATGCATAAAGCACTTGTTGAGAAATCCTTGAAATAGTTGCATATTTTCCCATAATTCCATAGCTGCTACACAAACTAGTGAAAAGAAACATTGGACTTAAAAGCGTTCCCAAAAGCTATTCTATGTGCCCATGAGCACTCCAAAGCACATTATGGAATCAAAGGGCTCCTTGTCCAGCTTTGACTGGTGCACTAATGACAGTCTTACATAGAGCAAAGGTCATAAATAACCCAGGTGACCACCTGGATTATTGTAACACAAACTAGAGCAGGAGTCACCAACCTTTTGGACCTCAGGGACCACCAAACTCATAATTTTAGATTCCAGGGACCACTAACCGGTTCTGTGGGTGTGGCCTAATTTGTGGATATGGCTTGGTGGTCATGTGACTGGCTGGGCATGGCTTGTATGTAAATATTATAAATGTTTATATAAATATTGATTTTTTTTATAAAAAAGAGCAACTTTTACTCAAAATCAGGCAAAGCAGGCAGATTGAGTTGCTCACAGAATCATAGATTCATTCAGAGATCTATCTGCCATTGGCTAGCTCAGTCTGTCACATAAAATTTGCTTGCAAGCAAACTCATAAAATTTCCTACCAAGCAAACTCACAAAATTAACTCACAACACACCATGCACGTAAATATTGAATTTTTTATAAAAAAGAGCAACTTTTACCCAAAATTCAGGCAAAACAGGCAGATTGAGTTGCTCACAGGATCATTCAGTGATCTATCTATCTGCCATCAGCTAGCTCAATCTCTCAAATTTGCTTGCCGTGAGTCTGCGCTAAATTTGCTTGCAAAAAAACCTTCAGTCCTAAGGGAGGTTCAGCTGTGCTGAGCCGAAGATCTAAAGACTAGCTAGAAAGCAAGAAATCCAACCATTTCCTGCTTCCTAGCTAATCTAAATCTCCTGGCACAGTAGAACAGATGATGGTCGGAAAAAGGAAAAAAAGCAATTTAGCAGGCAAGTTTACCGGGTAAGGAGTGAGTGGGCGGGGAGGGTTCCCGCGGGCTGTGTGGGTGGTGTAGCCTTGTGTTTCTGCGCAGCCTGGATTAATTGCTTTGCAGGGGTGCTCTGGGGATGAGATTTCTCTGCAGCCCACCAAAATTTTCTCATGGCCCACCGGTGGGCCGTGGCCCACCGGTTGGCGACTGCTGAACTAGAGAACTGTAAAGGAACTTTACATGGACTTTCCTTTAATGACTATTCAAAAATTCCAGTTTTTGCAAAAAAAAAAAAAAAAAAACAGTAGTTCACTTTACAACGGTGCTGCAAACCTAGATTGCTTACTAACAGGTTTCCCAGTTCAATTTAAAATGCTGATTTTATCTAGAAAGTCTTATGTGGATTAAGATCTCTTGCAATTAGAATTAACCTGTCCAACTTACAATCAAGGAAAAAATATAGTTAATCACTTTTGTGAAGTTAGGAGCATTGAAGACAAGAGAAGGTTTTTGTTCCCTTACTCTACAGCAGAGCTGTCAAACTCCTGACCCAAGGGCTGGATGCGTCACGCACTGGCCACAGCCATATCCGATTTAGCGAAGGGGAAAAAAGTTCTGATATGTCACGACAACGCTGTAAGTTATGGAACATACATTTCTGTATGTCTGACTTGCCCCAATGGTAGCAACTGAAGGTAGACCTCTTCTGGAGGGCTTTTTTAACTTTATTTGTCAAATTAGTTAAGATGATGCTAGCTTGTGATTTATTTCCCTCCGTTTTTATCTTATATGTTGGTATGATTTTGATTCGTTTTTTTATGTATAGTCCACATTTGACCTATTTTGTATCATTAAGTTGATGTTGACTCTTAGCAATTACTGTGGACATTTTATCTTTTATTCTGGATATTTAATATATACCTGTAATCCTGCCAATAATCTTTGAATGTAAATCACTACACAGTCCTTATATTTAATTTCTGTATTTTAAAATAGTTTCATCAGTAGGAATGCACTTTGACGTTATAAAATGTGCACAAATATATAAATAACATAATTTATAAAAATAAACATATTGCAAATTAACAAAAGAACCTCAAAAATTAAGAATGAGAATGGATAAATAATTGTCTAGTGACAGCAAGTTACTATTGCCATGATAGCTAGGAAAATATGACAATGAATGAAAAACAAAGAATATTTGAAATTAAATATTTTTAGCTTGGGGAAAAAAAACATATTCATTATTGCAACATAGATGATGATTCTTTATTTTGCACCCTAAATAGATCATTACAAAAATAAATAACTTGTTTTTTAAAGATCTGTAATTCAAATGATCAAGCTGTAGGAATAATCCCTTTCCAATTAGACAAGGCATGATAAAACATAACCATAAGAATTACCAGCTCTGTGTTTAAATCTTCACATACACCTTTTTGCTTCTGTAACTCTTGTGTCAAATTAGTCACTTTCTGTTCTGCAAGTTCTCGAAGACTTGTTTCTTCATCATATTTGGCTTTAAGTTCTGTTGTAGAGAAAGACTTTTTAAAAGGCATTCCTTCAATTTAAACAAGACGACGACATTATATTATGCAATAAGTATGGACAACTTACCCACAATCTCAGTGGCCAGTTGTGCTGCTTTCTGTTCAAATAAGTCTTTCATTTGTTTGATATTAAATTTTTCTACATGACTGTCTTCTAACTGCTGTTCTAAAGATTCCAATTCTAAAATAAAAAGTATGATGACTAAGTGAAACTAAAATAATATTTTATAAAAACATAGACAAAAGTATTTTATAAAAACAAACATAGACAAAAGTTTCTCTTTTTTAATCTAAAATGAGTATGTAAAAGTTTTCTTGAGAGGTGATGCGGAGTTGGCTCCAGGGAATTGTTAACGCTTCTTTGATGGAGGCTCGCTGCCCACTGCCTTGAAAACGGCAGTGGTGCGACCCCTCCTTAAGAAGCCCTCCCTGGACCCAACTCTCTTGAACAACTATCGTCCTGTCTCCAACCTTCGCTTCGTGGCGAAGGTTGTTGAGAGTGTGGTGGCAGGTCAGCTTCCCCAGTACCTGGATGAAGATACGTACTTGGATCTCTTTCAATCGGGCTTCAGGCCCGGACATAGTACTGAAACGGCATTGGTCGCGTTGGTTGATGATTTCTGGAGGGCCCATGACAGGGGTTATTCCTCTGTCCTGGTCCTATTAGACCTATCAGCGGCTTTTGATACTATCGACCATAGTATCCTATTGCGGCGGTTGAGGGAGTTGGGGGTTGGGGGCACCGTGTTGCGGTGGTTCACCTCCTTCCTCTCCGACCATCTACAATTTGTGTTGGCGGGGGGGGGAGAGATCCACCTCTAGGCCCCTTGATTGTGGGGTGCCTCAGGGGTTGGTCCACTCTCCTCTCCTGTTCAATGTGAAGCCGCTGGGGGAGATCATCTGTGGCTTTGGGATAAGGTGTCATCTGTACGCTGATGATACTCAGCTGTACATCTCCACCCCAAGCCACCCCAACGATGCCATGGAGGTCATGTCCCGTTGTCTGGACGCCGTGCGGAACTGGATGGGCGGGAACAGACTCCGACTCAACCCTTCCAAGACTGAGTGGCTGTAGTTTCCGGCGTCCCGATATAGCTAGATAGTTAGCCAGGACGTCGGAAACCACAGCCACTCAGTCTTAGAAGGGTTGAGTCGGAGCCTGTTCCCGCCCAGCCAGTTCATCGCTGGCTATTGGGGGTGAGATTTTGCCCCCTTCAGAGAGGGCTCACAATCTGGGTGTCCTCCTGGATGTACGGCTGTCTTTGGAAGACCACATTACGGCCATCTCCAGGGGGGCATTTCATCAGGTTCACCTGATCCACCAGATGCGGCCCTTTCTGGATCGGGATGCCATACGCACTGTCACTCATGCCCTGGTCACCTCCCGACTGGACTACTGTAACGCCCTCTACATGGGGCTCCTGAATGGGAGCATTCGGAGGCTTCAACTGGTTCAAAATGCAGCCGCGCGGGTGGTTATGTGGGCATCAAGGTTCTCTCATGTGACGCCCCTCCTGCGCGAGCTGCATTGGTTGCCAGTGGCCTCTCGGGTGCGCTTTAAGATTTTAGTGTTAACTTTTAAAGCGCTCCATGGCATCGGACCAGGATATTTACAAGACTGCATTCTGCCATTTTTCTCTCACCGTCTGGTGCGCTCCCACAGGGAGGGTCTCCTGCGGGTCCCGTCGGCATCTATGTGCCGGCTGGTGACCCCGAGGAATAGGGCCTTGTCTGTGGGGGCGTCTGCCCTCTGGAATGGGTTGCCCCCGGAGTTACGTATAGCCACGGACCTGGGGACCTTCAGGCGTGCCTTGAAAACCTGGCTCTTTGATCAGGCCGGCTTGGGCTGATTTTAGATTTGGGTGTTTTACTTTTTATATTAAATTTTAGGGTTTTAGGGAGGGGTTTTAATCGATTACAGCCAGGGCCTTAGTTTAATTTAGTTTTAACTTTTCACATATTTATTGTTTTAATTGTATGGCTGTGCACCGCTCCGAGTCCTTCGGGAGAGGAGCGGTATATAAATAAATATTTATTATTAAATCTGTCCTGCCTTCTTTATTGGTCACTACTTAGAGCCCATCCTAATTTTGATTGGATATGGTAAGAAAAAGGAAACAAATTAGCACAACAATCAAATGATAATAATCAAAGCCAAAATTGGTGTCCTTGATCGATTGAGTGAGATGAAAACTTTGCTGAAATAAAACAGATTTAACTAATTTCCAGAATGACAGCAAAATGAAGATTGCAAATATGGTACTTCTGAGGAAGGATTATTCCATAAAATGGGGAATATACAGATATACTCATGAGGTGGGGGACTCTCAAGAAGGCTTCTCTAGACAGGCAATCTGGCAAGCTATTAGCTAATATATTTTTCTGTAGGGCTTTAAAGGGAACAACCAGAGCTGGGGGACCTTGGGTCAATCATTCTTTCTCAGCCATAATCAGTAGCAGGCTCTGCAGCAAGCCAACTGAGAAAAAAATATATATTATGATGCACCAACTGCTTTACAAATTATTTGATCTGATAAAAATAGTAATTGTGATTCTACCACTCAGTAAATGGGTCACTGAAATCCTTATTTTTAACAACATCAATTAAAAAACAAATAACTTCTACAACAGATAAGCAGTAAGATCAAATTTGTTCAATAAAAAGGTTGTTCTTTCTTCTATAAAACAGAATTACTAAATGAAAAAAGAATCTTCAACATTTTAAATTATTTAAAGACTGTATTTTAAATTGAAGTATTTACAATCGGTCAATAAATTACTTTATGGATAAACAGAGATTTAATGAGAGATATGGATCAGTAAATCACTTTTCTGGACAAATATGTTTCATGACACTATTTTTTAAAAGTTTGTCACCTGTAGAGGCAGCAGTTGCCAGACCATCAGGTTTGGATTCCTAAGGAAGGAAGGAAGGAAGGAAGAAAGGAGGGAGGGAGGGGGGGAGGGGGAGGGGGAGGGGAGGGGAGGGGAGCGGAGGGGAGGGGAGGGGAGGGGAGGGGAGGGAAAGGAAGGAAGGAAGGAAGGAAGGAAGGAAGGAAGGAAGGAAGGAAGGAGGGAGGGAGGGAGGGAGGGAGGGAGGGAGGGAGGGAGGGAGGGAGGAAGGAAAGAAAGAAAGAAAGAAAGAAAGAAAGAAAGAAAGAAAGAAAGAAAGAAAGAAAGAAAGAAAGAAAGAAAGAAAGAAAGAAAGAAAGAAAGAAAGAAAGAAAGAAAGAAAGAAAGAAAGAAGTTATGAGTCTGCACTTTATGTTACAAGTTTGTAACCATTTGCATAATTACAGAAGAAAATAAATATATAAGGATCGTAAACCAAGTTTTATGACTAAGAATTCCTGTACTTGAGCACATCATCAAGAGTGATAGATTCTCTATTAACTAACATTACTGTAAGGATCCATCATCTGTTGGAAGCTATAATTCACAATGCTACTGTTTCAGACTAAATCCATTAAAATAAATGAAAACATGTGTAATAAATCACATCTAGGAATACATTACAAGTGTTTTTTCCCACCAAACAATTTTCATTATGACATCCCAATAGGAGCTTACATTAACAATCTGTTTTCAAAGTTAATATTTTTTTAAAATCCTCGTATCACTGTATTAGCAGTTAATACAAAAAATCTAAAAGGTAAAGATAAAGGTTTCCTCTGCCCAGTTGTGTCTCGCTCTAGGGGACAGTGCTCATCTCTGTTTTTTAGCCAAGGGAACCAAGCATTGTTTGGTTCATTTCCATGATCATATAGCCAGCATGATATATGCCAAGGCGCACAGAACACTGTTATCTTCCCACTGAAGTGGTACCCATTTATCTACTCACATTTGCATGCTTTTGAACTGCTAGGTGGGCAGGAGCTGGGGCAAGTAACGGGAGCTCACCCCGTCACACAGCACTTAGGTCTCAAACCTGGGCTGTCAGCTTTCCAGCTGACAAGCTCAGCATCTTCAACCACTGAGCCATCACGCCCCCTTACAAAGAAGATTAGCACAATTAGAACTAAGTCAGGCCACGTGCCTTACAAAATAGATAATAATCTTCATTTCACAGTTGATTAAAAATGGCTTGTGGAAAGCTTGCTTCAAATATTTTAAAATAATTACTTGCTGCTTCTGCCCATGAACTTTTTCTAATTCTTTCTTCAGCTCTTCAGAATACCATCGTTCTTCCTGTAGAAAGACAATTAAAAGAACGGTATAAACTTAGGACTTTGATAACACTCTGATATGCTTTGTAAATTGAAATAAAAAGTTGAATACACTCTCCCAACCTTAAGTGAAGCTTGCAGGTCTTGAACTTCTTGCCTCAATAAAGTTATGTCATCACTGAATATAATCCATATTAAAAAGAAGGAAATATATATATATTTAAATATCTTAAAAATCACTGCAATTAAATTCATTTCTGTAAATAATAATATATTTAAACATATTTTGACTAATTTTAAAAAATAAAATAAATTGTCCTCATATTAATCACCAAACAAACATTAAAACAATTGAGACATATGTAGCACAATCTTAAGCACGCTCCCTGAGAGATAAATCACTATGATTGTAATGAAACGTATTTTCAAATTATATAAGATTGGCCTTAGATCTATGGATTCATTCTTTCTTTTTATATTCCCATTCTTTTAATTTCTTTTCACTGAATGTATTTTTCTACTACAAAGTAATATATTTCACAATATCATCTAATATTAACTGGTAATTAAAATGCAGTTACAATAAATTATTATTCAATATATAATAAAATGAAATAAGCCAGAATTTATAAGCACCTTTTGGGGGTCATGTTAGATTCTCCTGCATAACTTGTATCAATACCAGAATCATGAACTGCTTCATAGTGTTTAAAAAGTTCTTCAGCTGATCCATGAGATTTCATACAAAGAGGACAAATAAATCCCTGAAACATGAAGTACAAAAAATGTAACAATATTCACATTTAACTGTTGGCTCTTTTATATATTAGAAACTATAATAAGTAATTAGAAATTATATATCAATCTAATTTAGTGAAATATAAAATGAATATTAATTGTATAGAAGGAATTGTGATTACATTTTCTTTAGAGAAGCTTTAAATGCTATTACATTTTCTAATGTAATTAATTACAACAACAAATGCCAATATGGGGTTTGAACTACTCAGCAAAGTTATTAACAATAATAAAGAATTATAACACGTTCTGTCAAAATGGGCAAAGTTTCTAGTGTACATGGCCTGATCATTTAGTTAACATTACATACAAAATGGCTCTCTTAAACCAGAATTATAATTTAAATTTTGATTTTGAATTTCATCTACAAGTCTAGCTTGAAGACAGAGTAAATAAAATAATAATCATTGTACATAATATTAAACAACAACAAGGATACCTTGTCATTCCCACCATCAACTGGAAGTGAATGGACAATGTACATCAACTTATTCAACTCAATGGCAAATATGTCACACTTAAATATTTTGGAACATAGAACAGAATTCTTTATTGGCCAAGTGTGATTGGACACACATGGAATTTGTCTTGGTGCACACATTTATGTTTACATACTGTAGTGTGTGTCACTATAGTGTGTGTGTGTGTGCGTATTATTT
Source organism: Bungarus multicinctus (assembly GCA_023653725.1). NCBI lineage: Eukaryota > Metazoa > Chordata > Lepidosauria > Squamata > Elapidae > Bungarus > Bungarus multicinctus. Next base: position 46,028,398 of record CM042848.1, read on the forward strand.
GTTGATATGCAAACAATAGTACAAGTAGTCCCCAGCTTGCAAAACTTTACTTAGTGACATTCAAAGTTACAATAGCACTGAAAAAAGTGACTTAATTTTTTTTTTCTCACTTATGACCATTGCCATTCCCATGGTCATGTGATCAAAATTCAGACCCTTGGCAACTGACTCATATTTATGACAGTTGCAATGCCCTGGTGTCATGTGATCCCATTTTGCTAACAAGTAAAGTCAATGAGAAATCCAGATTCATTTAACAACTGTGCTACTAACTTAACAGTGGCAAGAAAAGTCGTAAAATGGGGCAAAACTCACTTAACAAATGTTTTGCTTAGCAACGGAACTTTGGAGGTCAATTGTGGTCATAAATTGTATGTGAACTTATAAGATAGCATCTCAATTATAGATCCCAACCCGAATAGGATACTTAGAATAAAAATGAGCTATTACTGCATTTGTGGCATACCAGTCAAAATGTGTCAAATTGATCAATATAATCCTTACCATTAACAGAAGATGCTGCAGGTAAAACATGTAAAATAAAGGCTAGTAACCTAGCATACACATTTCTACCTTATTAACAACCATTATATAAAAGCCTTACCCAAAGCTATGAATGGTTAGCAGATGTCAATATCTATTAATATTTGGTATTACTTGGCATGCAGAGGATTGCAACTTATGTAAAAGAAGGTAAAAGAAATAAATAGTAAACGTTATGCATTTATGAATGAGTAATGTGATGTACTAAAAAAAGATGTACTAAATCTATGCCTTGTTTCAAACAAGCACGACTCTAGGCTGTTTTCAGTATATAAAATAAAACAAAATAAAAATCATAATAAAATTAATATAGTCTTGGCTCAAAGCACAACAGATTTAACTGTGGCTGAAAAGAATGTAGATAAAAGGTGTAACGATACTAGGAGATAATAGGCAGGCAAAAAATATTCACAAAAATCACAATGTATCAAGATATGAAAATAAAAATGGGAAGATTATGGCATAAACCAGCCGTAATGGCCACCAGTGGTTAACGGTACACTGGATATCATACCTAAAATCTTGCACAGCACTTACTTAGAATGGTGAATTTTTAATCTGTCATTAACAAATGGGTGTGCTGATTAGATCCACACAAAAACTATGCTGATTCATTATATTACCCTAGATTCTAAGGAAAAACTCCTTTCCATTCACTAAAGATAATTTTGTACTATTTAATTTTGAAGATTTGTACTTTTAAGAATTCAAAACAATTTAAAATCCTCAGTATATAAAGGCAACTAATATAAACTATAACATTTATATTCATTAATTATACTTCATTTTAATGCTGAAAGAAAATGTTTCTATTATAATTAAATTATTAAAAATATGTTTCTGAATATTTTTATAATTATTTGTATCTCTATTGTTTATAAAGTAAACTTACAATCTTATAAACTTTATAAGATTGTAAAGTATACATTGAATTTCAAAACAACTTCTAACAGTTTGACAATGCAACTGATAGTTCCAGTTTGCTTCTCTTCTTGATTGGTTTCCATCTATTGCTTCTAATCCTGCCTTCAGTTCTTGGAAGAACAGGTTGACCCCGTCTTCTTTGTGAAAAAAATAAAATACAATGTTTATGAAACAAAATACAATGGAAAAATCCTTCCTTTCTATGGACAATAAAGTCTGGAAATCAACTTAGAATAAATAATAAGTAAAATAAATTGGTAATATAAAAATGCAGCCCACTATTGAAATGGCTATGCATGCAAACACAACATACCATCAGAGATACCATCAGAAATAGTTTCTGAAGAAGCTGAGTGTTTCAAAAGCCATGGCTACACTAATACTTCAAGGTTAGATGTTTCTCAGGTGACTGCCTTTGTAAAGCAGGTTAATAGTTAAAATATTATTTTTTCATTACTGATATAAGCAGATAGGGAAAGCAGACATGTTTTTGGCAACATTGCTATCAATGGTCAGATTATTTATTTTAAAGACCAATTATTTTCTTCTAGAATATCATCCCATGTATCATAATGGTTATCTCTATTTTTTGCTATATATGCCATTAACCTTGGCAATCATGTTCAGATGTTCTTTTTAATTTTATTTACTCTAATCAATCTATATAGTTTCCAGACATTTTATATTAACTCAGATCAGAAGACACATATATTTAATTCTGAAAATATATACAAAATTTTCTGATAACTGATATGTAAAAAGTATTTCATTTTGGTTTCTTCTACTTCTGGCTCTCAGGCTTAATCTGCCAAAAACTAATTACAAAGTAAATGTCAAATGCAGGATAAAATGCCATACAAATCAATATTTATACAATATTGTAAGATTACAAAACAACTTGAATTACATTCTAAAATAATAAATTCATACGTTCTTGCAATATAGTACCTCTGAAGTACTCTCATTGTTGATATCCACTGCATTTCCAGGTGCTGCAGATGAATCAGAGTCAGAGCTCTGAGATCCAACCCTGCCTGGTGTCTGAAAAAAAGAAAATATATTATCACTGTCAAATTGCCTTGCTACTGGCAGCAATAATTTTATTCCCATGGATTCTTCTATGATTAGAATTATTCACAGGTGTAGGAAGTAGCAGTGTAATCACAAATAATTTTTATAAAAGAAGCCAAATAAAATAACTTTCTTGATGCAGAGCTGCTAAATTTTTATTTAAAAAAGGCATACAACAAAAATATCCACTACCAATAACTACTTCTGTTCACATATTTTTCCCTACAGGATAATTCTATATGATTGTGATGTGAATGTACAGATTTACCATACAGTGTGAATGATAGGTTTAAGAAAACAACTTCAACTACTTGTTATCTAAATACTCCAATTTGCATTTTTAAAGACATATATTGAAAACTGAATTTAAAAAAAATAATCAACCTTCAGATCTTCCACCTATCTGCTCAATTTATGATACATTGTCAGATACAATATAGTCTACATTTTAGCAATCAATTAACAGAAAATAAAGCTGATCTACAAACTTCCCAATTATAACTATATGAACTTCCATCGATATAAACAAACATCCACAACTCCCAACTAGGTCCCAGAAATTGGGGGAGAAAGTAGAAAAGGATTAGTTTACTATGCACCATATATGTATGGGACTTTCCCCGCCTTCTGTTTTCATACTTGTCACTGATCTGCACATATACCGATCACTGTCACTTTTCTAAGTAAAAATTCTACTACTCATGTTTGGTCTTATAAACAAACTGGACTTATGAACAGACTTTCAGGGTGTAATCTGTCTGTAAGTAGAGGAATGTCTGTAAGGTAAAATGTGTATCTGACTCTTCAAAAAGTTTTATTTTAATGAATAAAAAACAACTACAAAGATTCCATGGAAGAAGAAATAATGGAAGAAGTCCTAAATGGGTGGGTTTTAAAAGAAAAAACTGAAAGTACAATTATAAAGAAGTCTAATGAGAAAGTGGAATACAGCAGAAATGGCCAATATGGCTATATAAAAAGTCCTCTGAAGATGTGAAGACCAAGCCTCCTTCAACAAGAATATATTTCACCATGTAAATATGACGAAAAGGATGAAAGGTCAGGACTGAAGCTTGAGAGTCATAGAAATATGTCAAGGAATACATATTTAGTTTCAAAACATTTACAGGCTCAAATGAATTTACTGATAGTTTGAACTTTTATGTATTATCTTCGAGAAATCCTGGAGAATAGCTGATATGACAGATGACTTAATCAAAGGAAATATTTCCCCTAACTTCAAAAGGGGGGAAGGGAGGGTTCAAGAAATCACAGATCTGTCAAAACACTGTCTGGGAAATTTCATTAATCACCAAAAATCAGCACAGATTTGTCAAGAACAATTTCTGTTCAGACTGCTATGAGGAATCATCTCTTGTAGGTTCTGCCCATCTTGTACAGACTGTTCACATACTTTAGGTCCCATTGATTAAACAATATCTGTTCTAGGCTTCCCCACTAGCATGAAGCGGACTCCACGTCCCGATAAACCCCTTTTGTTTAGTTTACAGTGAATTCCTGTCCAGCAAAGTCCCGTCCAGCAGTCTTTCAAGAATTTCACAATTACAGACCTTTCTCAAACCTGGACAGGTTCCAGACTGATATCTTTCAGAGGCCTCACTGTAGCAGACAATACTAGGCAAGAATGCAGGAACAGATCTTCAAATGAACTAATTGTCTCCTGCAAAACCCACTCCCCTTTCAATCCTCTTTTATTCCCTATAGGAGGGGCCATTCACCGTCAACCTGTGTCTTTACTCCCAAGTCGACCTTTATTCCTTAACTGTTCCCTTCTTCTGGCAGCTCTGCACATGCGCACACTGGGAACAGGTTCCAGCTGTCCTTCTGCCTCACTAATGTCCAACTCCGAAGGCAGCTGATAACTGTCAGGCAACCCTGGACCCATCTCTGTCTCTGACACAGAGCACTCATCAGAGCCTTTCCCAGACTCCAGGACTGGCCCCTGTTCCTTCCCAACCTCTTCACTGTCCGAATCTGCTGCCAGCTCTGCTGGCCACTGGTGGGCCACAACAATATCAACTGATTAGGCCCAACAAGTAGGCCTTCTCTATCACCCTATCTGCCCTAGGGAATAATCTCTCAAAGCTTCTAATCTGACCTTATTTTAAAAAAAAACACTTAAAACCACTTTTCCCCCATGACAAGGAATAAGGTAGATCACATCCAGATTGGGGAAATATTTTGTGTAACAGAATGTGTTACTTTGAACCTCTGTATGGTCTATGGTTTTCTATGGTTTTTTATTCTTCTAATCCATTTTTAAATACTGTATGGCACCCAGACTTGCCATGGAGTAATAAATTACTTGGTAATTAAATGAATAAGCAGGCCTTGTCAGAATAACTTCATCCCATTTTTAATACGTTCACTTTATTAATATTTATGGAAATGCTATATCTTTTTTGCCAACTGATTAGTAGCATTTAGGTGTATTTACTACTACATAGTCTTTTATAGCACTCTCAATTTCAGTACATTGCTCCCAACAATATGGGTCCTCATTTTACCAACCTTGGGAGGATAAAGGCTGAGTCAACCTTGAGCCAATCAGGATTGAACTCCTGAATATGGGCAGAGTTAGCCTGAAATTCTGCATTCTAACCATTGCGCCACCATGGCTCATGGTGGCTTTGCATTGTGGCTGCAAAAGTGGGAAATCCAATTTTAGATAGCAATATTAAAATACATTCTGAATTACAAAAAATAATTTTGTTACTTTGTTGGCTCTATCCTTCTTTTACACTATCAGAAGAGAAACAACCCTTTCTTAATCTTAAATTCAGTACCCAAACAGATTATGAATATACAATGGGACCTTATACTGAGCCTTGGATGTTATGAAGGTAAGTATTATTTCCTATAACAATTCTTCAAAGTTACTAGTACAGAACTTTTCTAGTTCTACGGTACTATCAAAGATTCTTTAACTGAAAATATCAATATGAAAGAAACTGTCATTGGGACTTTTATCTTTATTACAGGCAGCCAGGAAATGTACATTAAAATATCTAGGCAAGTAAACATTGCATTAAATTTTATGCTACTGTAGAAACTTTTTTATGTTATTGGTAATCTTTGAATAAAGATGGGACCAGGAACTCTGCAGCTAAGCACGATATCCTATGACCTCATTGACTTATGATGGCAGTTTCAGTTGCAGTCATTAAGCGAATTGTCACAACCATTAGACATGACATCATGCAATCACTATTTGTGATCTTCTGCCAGTTTCCCATTGACTCTGCTTGTCAGAAGCCGGCAGCAAAGATTGCACATAGTATCACATGACTATGGGATACAGCAACTATCGTAATTGCAGGCTGATTGCCAAATGTCTGGATTGTGATCACATTACTACAGGGATTCTGTAGGTTGCAACTTCAAGGACTGTCCTATAGTCTCCTCATTCAGCACCATCATGGTCACAGAAAAGTGGTATGGTAGTGAGGACTACCTATATTGTATTAGTTATTTTATTAGTACCATAGGTTACCAGACTTATTAAGAGAGTGAGGAAATTCACCAGTTACCATATATGGATTGGATTAGTATATATATCAAATGGAAGAGTTACAGAGATGTGAAAAACTAAGATAAATATAAGCACCAAAAACAGTTACAATACAGGTGCAAATATGATTCACTAGGAAGGTATTTGACAACATAGAAATACAATATTTAATCTTCTGCTTGGATTTATGAAACTACTGATGACCAAACAGTGAAATTATAAGATCTTACACACATACAAACATGCACACACTTCTGTGGCATTTCTTGCCTCTCAATGCTTATCAGTGGTGGTAAGACAGTAGATGACAAATGATAATAAGACACAAAGTACACATAATGCAAATTAAAGAATCCTAGTACAAGTTCATATTCTGGAAATACCTAGAATATGAATCATGCCATCTGCATTGGCAGTTCTCAAAAAGGGAGGAGCATTAATAGCTACACAACAGAAGTATCTTCTTTCTCACTTGATTCTAGAAGAATCTTCACATAGGGATCCATAAACAGAGAAAGTTAAAAGGAGAAGAGTGTAACCGACAAAACTTGCATTATGACTTGACAAGCAAATTTTGTACTTATGCACTTGCATCAGACATTGGAAGTCATGTAACTTAGGGTTTGTGTTGTTAAGTTACAATTTGCACTCCATCCACATGGCTTTCTGAAGATGCCTATAAATGTTCTTTATTAAACAGTGGACATTCTTACAGAATTTTAAAAACTGATATTCTTATGATAAAAGAAGTGTTTCAGTTGTATAACATTTTAAGGGACAAGCCAGAACGTGATGAGTATCCACAACTCCTGAGTTCTATCTTCCCAGTAGTCCAACTGTAACAATACAGCCCCTAGCATTGTTTACATGTACAATCTCACAAATTCTATCCACTCCATCTTCCATTCTGTATGAAAATTTGCAACATGCCTTATCTTTATTTTTTTTCTCTCTTTTCGCCTTCCTGGATGCATAGTTCAATACAACAGCAAAATGACTTTAAACAAAATGCATGTATTGTTAAAAGTACAGGTAATTCTGTTTTGCTATCAATATCAATGTGTATCTGAACAGGACCATCTCAGGAAAGACGTGCAATATCAGGAGTTATGTGAACCAGATGTCCAACAGCGCCTACAATTGTACAGATCTCTGATCCGCTGCTGTGTTGAATGTCTGTCCGTCTGTGTAATTTATACAGCCACCAGTTTCATCAAACAAGTGACTCTAGAAATGCAGGAACGGCCAACACCCTCAACAGAAACAGCCCAAGTCTGCCAAGCCTTGGAGCAACATTCACAGCACCGAGCCCAGAGGCCCCCTCAGAGTCCGCATCCTCGACAGACGAAAAACTCTATCCATTCCAATCTTCGTTTCCGTCTCCCCGTTTTCCCCTATCCAAGATGGAGTCCCACAACTTCTCCCGCCCGCCCGCCTCTCTAGCCCCAGCTTATGGACGACCCCTCGAGAAGCCTAATGTCGCCCGCCCTCCATCCGCAACTCCACGCCTCTCCTTCGACTCCAATCTAGCCTTCCCGTCCCCGAGAAACCTATTGCTCCCAGGCTTCTCTGCCATCCTCGGCCACGAAGAGTCAGGGGAAAAAAGGCCTAACGGAGAAGGCGCCCAGAACCAGAAAGCAGAATAGTCGGAAGAGCAGCACTACTACTGCTCCTGCTGCTGCTGACTGAGAAGAGAGGGAGAGGCCAGCCCCAGAGGCCTGAGGGAAGTCAAACGGGCAGCTGGGTGTCAAAGCGCCCACTCGGGAGCTGGGCCGGCTGCAGGAAGTGCCGCGACGCCCCAGGCAACCAACGCAGGCGCTGCAACAGAGAGGCCAGCGCTGCCCCCTTACCCTCTGTAAAATCCTCCTCAGCATCGCGGCAGAGGTCACGTCCCACCAGGGAACGACGACTCCAGTCTCACCGCGGCCTCCTCAGAGCCATCTCCAAATCACGGGCTGCCCCCGCCCTCTCTCTAGCTCCGGCCCGACTCGTTCCGTCGCTCCTTGACAAGCAAGGAAAAGCGCCGCCAGGAGTAGGGCGGGGAGAGAGAGGGAGGGGGAAGAAGAGCGTCCGAAGTCGCGAAAGGGAGGCGGCGGTCTTCTTTTCCTCCGCTTTGGGCTGGCGGAGGTGGGGCTTCGCGCTGTCTGGCGGAGAGGCGGAACTGTCGTCGGACAGCGTTTGAATCTGGTCCGAGAAGCAAGGAGGATGAAGGCGGGTGGGTGGGAGAGCGGAGAATGGTGGCTCTCTCAGTCGCCCTCGCCTTCCGCCCTCTCCCCTTCTGCAAGACGAGGCGGCAGCGCCTCATCTCAGCTTCCCATCGCTTGTCCACTCCAGAGTTTCCCCAAGTGACTTTGGCCACGTGTTCAAATGCATCTTTCCAGGCATGACTGCCCCACATCCACACAGACTGTACTTGACGTTTAGCTCTTCTGGGTCCTTTGAGAACGGATTCTAAAAATACGGCACTCTAAAGGAAACCATTCAGCTATCCTCGTGATTTTCCAGGCTCGCACACTGATACGGGTGCTGAAATAACCCTGTCGAAATCAAGCTGAACATTTTTTGTTCACCATCTCCCACCACCCCAGAATCAGTCTCATTCTTAACTCCAAAATACAAGGGGTCACATGTAACATTGTCTCGAAGAACTAAATATTATTTTAACGTTTAGCAGCTTAAAGAGATCCAACTGAGCAATTTACAGTATGCTACAATTAACCGTGAATTCACATACAGTGCAAATATATTGACTGTAACGGGATATACTACCCCAGGATTGCAACCAAAGAATTATATCTATGGCAAATAGTAAGATAACTGTACTTGATTAGCCCAACTTACAAAAAACAATAGAGTCCATTCAAGTGAAAATAAATAATCTTAAGTAACGTTCAGCTCTATTCTTTTCTGATTCTAATTGGCCAAAATGTCAGCACACCAAGTATAAGGATTAACTGTTATTGTCCAAGTGCAAATGCTTCAGAAGGGAAAGAAGAAAAGAATGTAATTAACATTTTACTAACCAAAAAAATGGAAATTTTGTTCACTGGATTCATTGCTGTTTCTCTTTTGATTGGATCTAACTATAGATACAAGAACTTTCTCATATCTATTTTTTTAGTTTTTAGTTCATCTTCTTTTGATAGAACAATTAATCCTATTAAACCATAACAAAGGCCTGTATGATTCAGCCTTTTTTCCAAAGAAAACAAAGTTTACTATTAAACTGTAAGCAATAAAGTCTCTCTTTGTATCTCCCCAGCAGGCTGCATCAATGTCTGTCTGTCTGCCTGCCTGTCTGTCTGTCTGTCTGTATCTTGTATCCTGAATATCTCAGTTGCTACTCACATTGTTAGTACTACTAATTGATGGGATGCATACAACAGCATATTGGCCAGCAGGGTAATCTTTAGATTCAATATTCTGCTTGCACAGGACAATGCAATTTGGAATAATAATTTTGTTTGTACTCTTCATCCCTTGAAAGATAGATAGATGGCAGTAAAAACTATTATTCCCCTATATGGCTTAATATTTTGAAAGTCAAGACAAAACCAAGATATGTCTATCCAGAGGACATGTGGTAGAGAAATTGGCTCCTCCAACTTTTCATTCTATGGATTCAGCCCTGCCACTACCATTATGAATAATTTGTCTATTCAGTACAGTAGAGTGGCTATGGGACCTGTTTAATGCACGTGTAAAGACTGCAATTATAGACTAGCAATTGGAAGAATATTTGTTTGCAGTGGTGTCTGTGGGTGGAGCGCTGAGGAGTCAGATAGTTGTCCAGAGCAAACTGACACTATATCCCACCCAAAAAGGGATAGAATTTGCAGCACCATATGATGCTTTCAACATTTTGATCAATGGTGGTGTTGGGTTTGAGAGAAATCCCCTCCGCTGGATTCAAATTTCCCGCCGGGAGGAAATGCCGGAACGGCGCAAGAATCAGATGGAAGCAGCTGATGAAAGCGAGGGTTTTTTATTTCAGGAAGAAGTACACGCGGTGCGGAGAGGCAGCAACGGTACAAGTTCCCAGGCTAGCAAACAAATGATGAGTAGCCAGGTGTTTTTATACCCTTTTTCCCTTTTGTCTTTGTGTTGCAATAGTTTCAGGTGTTTGCTACCTTAAAAGGTTGGCGTTTGGGGTCTTTGCTTTATTTGGAAGTAGCCTGGGGCTGGTGAAAAGGTGCTGACCTGGACTTGATTGGTTTTCCTAAATTAATTCTTTTATTTGGTCTACGTGTCAGGTAAAGTGATTGACTTTGGGTGTTGCTTTATCTGTTTCCTTTCTGTCCAAGGTCAGTAGCCCTAGGTGTTTTCTATATGTTTTCCTTATCTTGTAATCCCCTTTGATTGCCCTGTCTTTGTCTCATTCTTTCTGGTTTGGGGAAATCTTGGTGTTTCTTATTTTAATGTTTTTGTGCTGATTAAGTTTCTTCCTCTCATATTCTTCCTACAGTGCTTTCATCGTGAGTGAGTTTCTATGGATGTTGCTGATTATTCACTTAAACAGGAGAAACATCATAAAAATATATGCAAAAACTATACAGCATTAGTTTGTTGCATGTATCTAGGAATGTTGGATTGGGCTGATGGAGAGTGACTGGCCCAAAGTCACCCAACTGGCTTTCATGGCTAAGGCAAGACTTGAACTTACAGCCTTCTGGTTTCTAGCCTGGAGCCTTAAGCACCATGGCTAATCTACTTTCTCCTAAAAACATTGACATAGCATTGCAATGAAACTTCGTGCTTTCTTTAGAGTAAATCATTAGGAACACAGCCCTACTTCTTTTTAATCACATGGTGACTTACAAATGGAGGATTAGAGTGACACCAATGAAAGATGAACTTTACTATGAAAGAATAGGAGAAAAATGCACAATGGATCATTATTAATTTGCCTTAGCTCTGATTAAATAAATGATAGTGAAATTTGCAAAAGCAATAATTAGATACCATGCAGTGTAATCAAGTTCAAAATCTTGGAATATTTCACAGATGATTCAGAACAATTATACCCTGTTCATAACAAATATAAAGAGAAAGAAAAGTGTTTCACAATTAATTTAATTCCTGTTACATTTAGTAAATATTAGAATATATGAACGTCTATAAATATTTTTAAGATTTAATCTTTAAATTCATTTTATTTCTGAAAGATTGTAGAAAACTGATTGGTAGCCATAATGGTGCAGTGGTTAGAAGGCAGTATTGCAAGCTAACTCTGCCCACAGCCAGGAGTTTGATTCCCTGCCCGCAGCCAGGAGTTCAACTCAGCCTTTCATCCTTCCAGGGTCAGTAAAACTAGGACCCAAATTATTAGGAGTAATATGCTGACATTTGTAAATCGCTCAGAGAATGTTGTAAACCACTATGGATTGATATATAAGTCTAAGTACTATTGCTACTGGTAGTATTCTGTATTTCCTTAAAGTTGCTACATAGACCTATCCCAAATTCAATTGTATCACAACATTTAATGATTCCATTCATTTGGAAGAGAATGAAATTAAGTTTTTTATGAGCTATTCAGTAGATACTCTTCACATTTGTATTGCCTATGATTAACTGAAATTAGTGTTATTAAAAGTATAGTTATTCATTGTACCATACAGAGGTGGTATTCAGCTGGTTCGCACCAGTTCTGGCAACCCGGTAGCAAGAATTTGGCATGGGTCGCAGAACCGGTAACAACTTCTGGCTGGCCACGCCCCTGAACTGGTTCCCCAATCGCCCAGTTGCCCCACTCACCTGATGCTTGCTCACACAGCTCACCCGCCCCCCAGTTGCCCTGCCCAGTCACTCCTCCCTTCCTATGTGGTACACTGGGCCCTCATGGCTTGCCTAACCTGACTTCCCCACATGGTGCCTGCATCCCAACTGAGCAGCCCTGATCTGCCTGCTCTGCTCACAGGTAAGCCTGTGTCGCGCTAGGCCCTTGCCCACCCCTCAGGGCCTTTCCATGCCTCTGCCCCACTGCCCGGGACCTTTCGGCAGGAGGAGGCCAAGGTGGGGCACCATTTTTGGGCCAGTCCAGAGGGTGGGGTGGAGCAGTAGCAGTGGCAGCGCGGCTATGAGAAACAGCCCCAGGAGTTCCCAGCCTCCCTTTCGGGGCGCCTCCATGCCCCTCTCAGCTCCACCTGAGGTGAGAAAATGAACGGCTTTCTATTGGCTTTCTCCCTCCCTTTCGGGGCTCTTCCGCACCTCTCTCTGCCCCAGCAAAGGGGAGAAAACAAACAGAAAGTCAAAGGCTTTCTTCTTCCCTTTTGGGGCTCTTCTGCACCTCTCTCCCATAGCCATGCTGCCGCCACTGCCCCCCAATGCCTCTGCCCCCCATGCCACCACCACCGCTGCTGTTGGGCCCCAAAAGGGAGGCCGCCATCTGGGGCTGCTTTCCATTGCCGCGCCACGCCGCACCCACCCGCTGCCACCCCCGCCCATGTGCTTTGAAAAGAATGTTCCGGGGCTGCTGCTTTCTTCATTGCCCCACTGCTCACTGCTCTGGATTTTGCCCAGTAAGTTCTTCCCAGAAAAGGTGTGTGTGTGTGTGATATAGAGACAAGGAAGGAAAGGGAGGAAGGGCAAGAAGGAAAGAGCAAGAAAGGAAGAAAGAGGAAGGGAGAAAGAGGAGGGAAAGAAAGAGCAAAAGAAAGAAAGAGCAAGAAAGAGGGAGAGAAACAGAGAAAAAAAGAAAGAGAGAGACAGAGAAAGAAAGAAAGAAAAAGAAAGAAAGAAAGAAAGAAAGAAAGAAAGAAAGAAAGAAAGAAAGAAAGAAAGAAAGAAAGAAAGAAAGAAAGAAAGAAAGAGCAGGGGAGAGAAAGAAAGAGAGAGAAAGAGAAAGAAAGCAAGGAAGAAAGGAAGGGAGAGAAAGAAAGAAAGAAAGAAAGAAAGAAAGAAAGAAAGAAAGAAAGAAAGAGAGAGAGAGAGAGAGAGAAAGAAAAAGAAAGAAAGAGAAAGGGAGAGAAAGAAAGAAAGAAAGAGGAAGGGGAGAAAGAAAGAGAGAGAGAAAGAAAAGAAGAAGGAGGCGAGAAAAGTCTGTGCTATTATTTTTAATTGTTCCATTATTTATCATATATTAATATTTTGCACTGTCCCTACACCTAGAGTGATTTTACTGCCTTTCTTTTGCCCAGGTATTTTTCAGGGTTTACATGTCAATAGTCCAGAGCATCAATACAGGTGCATTTAACAGAGTTGAAAGGGGCTATGGAGGTCTTCTAATCCAACCCCCTGCTCAGGCAGGAAAACTCTGAGGATGCCAAAATCTGAATAGAGGTCCTGGGAAAGATGTCAGAATAACAGAATAACACTTAGAAGGGACCTTGGGGAGAACCCTATGCCATTTCAGAGAAATGGCTGTCCAGTCTTTTCTTAAAAACCTCCAGTGTTGGAGCACCCAGAACTTCTGGTGGCAAGCAATTCCACTGGTTAATTGTTCTCACTGTCAGGAGGTTACTTTTAGGTTGCTTCTCTCCTTGATTACTTTCCATCCTTCTGGTGCTTTGGAAAATACATTGTTTGCCTTCTGGTGCTTTGGAAAATATATTCCCGCCCTCTTTCTGACAGCCCCTTATAAGCCTGTAGCCTATCACCCTCTTGGGCACAGCATGTGAGTCATTTCCTCCTTTCAGTGGTCCATGAAAGTACATCTATAGCATATAGATAATAAAGTAAAAAAAAAGGTGAACAACATTTTTACAGAACTATAGATATCTTGAGGCTGGGTGTGACAAGGAATGGCTGGGAGGAGAGGGGCCAGGTGAGGCACCCCTTAACATAAGTGACATTGAGTTGGCCACACCCACCTAGTCACATGACCACCAAGCCTCGCAGCCAGTCATGTGACCACCAAGCCATTACCATCCAGTCACATGACCACCCCAGTCACATGACCACCAAGCCACGCCCACCCAGTCACGTGACCCTAAGCCAAGCCCACCAAATAAACCATGCCCACAGAACTGGTAGTAAAAAAAATTGAATCCCACCACTGGTACTATATAATACTGGGCCTTGGTGGTACAGGCTGTTAATCATCTAGCACTTAGCTCAATTGCCTGCAATTAGTGCAGGTTCAAATCCCTCCAGGCTCAAGGTTGACTCAGCCTTCCATCCTCTCGGGGTAGGTAAATTGAGGACCCAAGATTGTTGGGGGCAATAAGTTGACTTTGTAAAAAATGCCGCTCGGGGGGGGACGGAGGGGGGGGCAAAAAGCCCTAGTAATAAGCAGGCCTATACAATGGAATGAAGGCTATTGCCGAGCACTTAGCATGGTGCTCTAAAGACTGTAAGCTGCCCTGAGTCTCCACTGAAGGGCAGCATATAAATAAATAAATAAAAAAAATAACAAATGTTCACTGGCTGGTTTACAAGTTAAAAAAAAATAAAGCCATAAAATACAATTTGCAAATAAAATAAAAAACAGCACAAGCCAACAATATTTTTGGAAAAACAGTAAGAAAGAATAAGAAAAATATAACAAAACCAAAAGAATAATAAAAGTATGTAAAACCTAAAAATATTGTCTCTTGTGAGCTGTCTTGAAAAATCTATAGGCTAACACCTAAAGTTTTATCTGTTGATTAATTTTTATTATAATGTATGATAAAGTATATAGGACAGTGGTGGCTAACTTTTTTCGGCTCCTGTGCTGAAAATTGCATGCATGCTCGTGTACATGCGCTCGCATGCCACACCCAGAAGGCAATGCGTGCTGACCCCCGCACACCCCCTGCACATGCGCATGCAATCCTGCTGTGCACCATATGTCTCTGGGCATGTGTGTGAGATCCCTCTTGTGTGCTGCGCATCTCTGTGCATGCGAGTGAGTCTCCCGCGCACTCCCACCCCATGCATGTGAGCCAGATACCCGACAATCAGCTGTCGGGTAGTGGCGTGCACATGTGCAGTGGAACTCTTCCAAGTGACCTCTCACATGCCAGCAGAAGTGGCTCTTCATGCCACTTCTGGCACATGTGCCATAGGTTCGTCATCACGGATATAGGAGATAGTGTGTCAAATCTGCCCCAGTCTGATCCCTTAGAGAAGAAAAACCCTTGACTCCATTTGGTTGAAGTGAAAGGTATTTTTACTAAGAGGTGCTGATTGTAGTAAAGTCAGGCGGAATCTGAGTTTCCCGCATATCAATACAAAACTTCATTCCCATTCCCTCCCCTCATGATCAGTTCAACCCCAGCCAATATGAGGCCACCAGGATGTTTTGGGAATGCTAAGGTGTTTGGGCTGGTAATTTTCCACACTCAGGCAAACGACCTTGAAGATGGCTTGCATGAACTGGTTCCATATTGATCTGCTTTTCTTCACCTGTCATTCCCCCTCCCAAATTCCAACAAAAAATGCATACTGGTTTATTGCCCATTTGTCGTCCTCCCATCCCTCCCCCCTAGTCCTTTGATGGCAGGACTCCAGCAAGACATCAAGCTGAAGATGGTGGACCTGACATGGTGGCTTTTATACTGTAAATAAGAAATCTCTTGATGAAAATTAAAATTGTTTTTTCTTGATTGGTTCAAGCAATTTCCTGCCAGTGATTTGGAAGACGTAACCAGCCCACAATTTCCCAAGCTAATATTACCCTAGCTTGAATATTTCCTCTTTTTTGAAACATAGCAAATATAGTTATAATTATCTCATCATCATCTGGTAGTTGTCTATATAATTAGACATTAGAAAAATGTCTATTCAGCATCTACATCTTCTGTCTGAATATTACAAACCCACAAATTCTTTTTTACAGTTTACAGTTCAATCACTTTAGGCTTTAATTTTCCATATGTGTTTTCTTTTATTTAAGTTTTTTTTCAGGGATGTGTTTAATCAAAATCTTCTACAGAGGCCAAATAATAATAAGATTATCATATGTTTTTCTCAGTCTTGTGTTTTCTTAATATTTTCAAGAGTTTGCAATAGCTTGATAACCATTATATCTTGGGCCATTTAGTGCTCTGCACTTTCTAAGGATGCAAATCTAGAAATAATAGAGATATTTATGGAAATACTATATTAGTTCAGCATCTGGATGCCCTGAAGGGAGGATCAATAATTGCAATAGCAGGGTTTTAACCCAATCCAATATAAATGATTTTTAAAAAGTTTCTTTTTCTTTTGTGCAAGTTTGTTGTAAGTCTGATTTCTCCCACTTTTATTT
Source organism: Bungarus multicinctus (assembly GCA_023653725.1). Classification (NCBI taxonomy): domain Eukaryota; kingdom Metazoa; phylum Chordata; class Lepidosauria; order Squamata; family Elapidae; genus Bungarus; species Bungarus multicinctus. The sequence goes on from CM042848.1 coordinate 46,044,642, forward strand.
ATCACTCTATAGTACATACATAAAAATATTCTACTGTTATATTATCCAATACATCAGTCTTCTTCTCATATACACATACTTATATACATACATACACAGAACTGAAAAGGCACTGAATCTAGAAAGCAAGAAGGAAACCATGTCATTTTTTACAATGCTATAGTGTGTGTGTGTGTGTATGTGTGTGTGTGTCTTTGTGGATTTAGGCTTATGTATGAAAATCCTATGTCACATGGCAGTACCTGCTTCAAGGGAAGTTGCCTGTATAGCTCCTGCTAGAAAAGGCAAAACTATCTCCTCAAAGAAGGATAAAATGATTTGTGTTTGCATCAACTTTGCACTTCAGTGTTATATTATAATCCCTCCTGAACATCCTGTGCTGACAGTTTGGCAGCAATTCCTGTGATTGACTCACATGGCAGTTTTCTGGCTTCATTTTGAAGACATCCAGTACCCCCGTATTTAATAATAGACACCCTTATCCACAAACTACTACATCGACTAACACCTGCATCAGTCAAGTTCTCACATGCTTGTCCAGTATGTTTGTCTTCACCACTAAATAATCTATTCGATGATCTCATCACAATCATTCTACCACTGAGTGTGGATTATTTCCTATCAGCCCTTTATTCTAAATTTCTTGTCATTCTATTTTTTTCCTCCTGCCATTAGATTTTAAAGATACCTTTTTGATCAGTTTCTTCTTAGAGTCTGCTATTATACAACTAAGAGTGTGAGTATATAAGGAAAACTTCAAAATCCATGTCTAAGTGATAATTTTATTAAAATTCAACTCATCTCCTGATCATGACATATCCATTCTTGTGTTTTGTAATTGTTTTTTTTCAAGGTATACATTTTAACTTCAAAAATCTAGCGGATTTTCCTGGTGGTCTCCCATCCATGTTCTGCTCAAGGTTGAACCTATTCAGCTTCTCAAAATCAGCCAGAGTTAAGTAGAGCTACCACCTTGTTTAGCCAAACCTTCATTACAAATGAACACAAAAATGTAAAAAAAAAACCTTTTGAGTTCTCTTGGATATTGTGAAAGATAGAAGGAAAAACAATGTTTCTATTAATTCAGCTATGATAAACCATCTCTATAAGTTTTATTCTTATTTTATATTTGCAAATCATAATATAGTTTTGCTTATACTGTTAGACAATTGAATGTAATGTCAAGCAAATATTATCATTGGCTTCAGAAAAGAGATTTAAAAATTCCTAGAAACATCAGCAAAGTTGCCAGTTATTCAGTTTTATTTCTTTTTTTTTCCACAAGGGGGCACCATGTGGATTTTCTCCTTCAGGGACCAAGTTATCTTGGCTAGCCTTTGTGAAAAGGGTGTTTTAAAGCATCATTTTTCTAAACTGATATTTGAAAATTAGAAGAGACCAATGCCTAAACTCCATTGGATAACTACATATTCTAAATGCTAGCATATAGTATTTCACATGGGAATGATAGCACTGAATAATACAAATGTTATATTTGTATTAGTTCCAAAACTGAAAGAAAAAAAGGAGATACACAAGAATGCAGTTTCAAACAATATAATGAATTTACGGATCTAAACTTTACAAAAGTTGGGGAACTAGGAAAATTTTATAGAACTAATTTATTTGCAATAAACAAATTAAATTATAAATTTATTTTATAGAGTCATTTTCAAAGCCTCAGATAGAATTATTGTCTACAGTGAAATGCTTACCACATTTTCATGGAACTGATTCGTTCTTGGTTCAAGAGGTTCAAGAAGAGGCTTATCCCTTCATAATTAGGTTGAAGGCTCAAGTGTAAACATCTTTTTAAAATACAGAAAATATTAAATTTCTTTAAATGCCGTTTCAGATCAACTTGCAAGGATAGAGGCAAAGTGAGATCACTATAATTTTAGTCACTTAAGAAGGAAATGTTTACATGATTAAAAAATGCTAAGTATAAAAACTGATTTGTTTATAATTTCACAGCAATTAATTCTGCCTAGTCTGAAATAATGTTATCATACATCTTTTTCCTTCTATCCTGGCCACTTTTTACAGAGGTACAATTGAGAGTGTTTTAACAAACTGCGTCAGTGTTTCGTTTGGTGGCAGAAGTGCCTCAGAGAGAAAGTCCATACAGAGAGTAGTAAGGACAGCCGAGAAGATACTATAGGAACCTTGCTTCCTGTCATTTGGATACTGCTTATAAGCACTTTGTGCTTAGAGCTCAAAGAAAGAACCCCACACACCAACTTCATGGTCTGTTTCTGTTGGACTATCAAATTCTGTAAGAGGTTTGTTTCCAATGCCATCCATCTGGTAGACTTGTAAGACTTGTTTCTCACACCATGTAAATGTATACATCTGAACTAGACTGTGCTGTTTCTTCATATCATATATGTGGGTATATGCATAATTTTGTATTTATATATTCATTTAGTCATGTTTATATAGTGTATATTAGAGGTAGAGACCCTTTGAGAGCTATATGCAATGAAATTTCATTTTAATGTAAGCTGATTAGTGTACATTCAAAATGACAATAAAGTTATTCTAAATTCTAAGTCTAAGTCTGTATAAATTCTAAATTCTAAGTCTAAGTCTGTATAAAACTCTAAGTCTAAACTGTATAAAATTTCTTGGTGACATTGATTACCACTGTATCTCCCTGAGACTAGTTCAGGAGACAATGCAGGGTCTTTCCTCAACCACAGGAGGGCCCACCGAATCTCAAACAGCAGCTTCCATTTTAAGGCCCTTATAGTGCTTTCAAAAGCATGCTGCCCTCCCCAGGGCATTTTTTGACAAACCTCAATCCAGTAGGGTTTCCCTATGCTTCAATTATAGAAGAAAAACATACTTTTAAATTAAGAAAGGAAAGATAACCAAATGGTGCCTGTACTTCACGGCCACAACGCTTGCCACAATAAGTGCTCCCAAACAATGTATGAGATTTAAACTTCATTTTATAATCAGGGTGGGTCACTCATTTGATGGAACCACCTTACCAAAGCTGAGCAATACTGAATTGGTCAGTTCCTAGTTTGCAGATTAAGAATCCTGTGTTTTCTTAGAGAGTGCTTTGGGTAAATCCAGGGGTGAGATTCTACAGGTTTGCACCTATTCGTTAGAACCCGATGTTAACATTCTAAGCAGTTCGGAGAACCGATTGTTAGAAAAAATTACTGGCCTAATCCTGTAAGGAAGGCAGGAAGGAAACATTCTGGTGTTGCTTACAGAAACTGCCTCTCCGTTAACCCTTATTACATTCTTGGCAGGACTAGAATTCCTGTCTCAGGAACGTGTCTGGAGTTTTTTCCCCCTCCTTTGCTGGTACTTTCTTTGTGTGGAGTGACCATTCAAAGTTACAATGGCACTGAAAAAAGTGACTTATGACCATTTTTCACACTTACAACTGTTGCAGTATCCCCACAGTCATGAGAGGTGCCTCGATGTGAGTGATACTGAGTTGGCCACGCCCAGCCAGTCACATGACCACCAAGCCATGCCCACCAACTAAGCCATGCTCACAGAGCTGGTTGTTAAAAAATTTGAATACCAACCCTGGGTAAATCATGGTTATTCAGTTCATTAAATCATAGATTAACATGCCCTGATTTGTCATCTGGCTGGGTTTTCATTTTAGCCGTTTTTTTCTGAAATTTCTACAGCTTCTCCATGTCCCTTTTAAAATGTTATGCCCAGAACTAATTCTCACATTGAAGCTAAATGTGTTTCCACTGTAATTAAAGAACTACTCCTGAATGCATCATTTGTTAATTATGGCACAATAATAACCCAAGACTGAACTGGGTCTTTTAGCTGCTATGCACACAAGATCAGCTACGTACTCATAATCGGCTAGCAATCCATTAGTACTTTTTCTCAAACACTTAGTCAACAGATATATCTCCTATTTGCTTTATCCTACCCAAATGTAGGATATTTCATATACCACAATTGAATACTATCCTGTTGGATTTGGACCAAAGATACAGCCATTAATATCATTTTTATTTAACATATTATGTCATGTCAAGCTTATCCTAGTCCCTAGAGCAGGGATCTTCAAACTTGACAGCTATAAGGCTTGTGGACTTCAACTCCCAGAATTCCTCCTCCAATCATGCTAGTTCAGGAATTCTGGGAGTTGAAGTTCACAAGTCTTAATCTTGCCAAGTTTGAAGACTCTTGCCTTAAGAGCAGGGGTCGCCAACCTACTGGACCTCAGGGACCACCAAACTCATAATTTTAAATCCGTGAACCAGAGACTCTGGGAAAATCCCCAAAAAAGGCTGCAGGAAAATTCCCCACCCCATTTTCTTACTGATCAATCATTCTTTATTTGGGATCGCAGGATACCAGCTCCAGCTCTGGGAAGGGCGGGGGAAGAGAGAGAGAGAGAGAGACTGAGACTGAGACTTTTGGCTTCATGCAAGGAAAACAGCAGAAACAGCAGAAGTCTTTCTCTCCCCCAAACTCTGCCAGAAATGAGTCTTTGTGAGACTTGTCATGCCAGTGCAGCCTCTTGGAGCAGGATGCCTTGCAGGGTCCCAAAGACTCATTTCTGGTGGAGTTTGGGGAAGAGACAAAAAGACTTTTGCTGCTTTCCTTGCGTGCAGCCAAAAGCAGAAGAAGAAAGAAGTGGAAAGAAGCAGCCCGGTGCCCAGGCCAGGCATGTGGGGTGAGTGGGGCAAGTTTCGCCCTCCACCCTTTCTCCTCCTCCCCTCACTACCTTGTGTTGTTTGGAATGCAAGCAACGCAAGCATTGTGTTCCCAGGGGTCATGTGGGTGGCACAGCCTTGTGTTCCCACACAGCCTGGATTAATTGCTTTGGGAGTGACATTTCTCTGCGGACCTCAAATTTTGCAAAAGGTTAGGTTTTTAAAAATTTGTGGAAAGCACTTAAGACCCAGGGAAGGTTCTAATATTTATAAAGTATTAAGGATGTGCAAAATGTACAGTTTTGAAATGCTCTGAGCAAAAAAAAAAATTAAGTGTCTTCTTTAGAATGCAGAACAGCTATTTTTAGCATTGGAGAAATGTTTCAGAATTGAAACAAACCATTTAGAAGCTTCTGTTTCAACTTTGAAACATTTCAAGAATAAAGTACTCAACAGTCAATTCTGTATTCAAAGTGCTAGTTTCATATTAAATTTAGAATAATTTATGAAGCTACATGCTCAAAATAGCTCAAAATAAAATTATTTGCATATTCATATTAACATTTTCCTGTTTCAGAAATAAACCTCCCCTTCATAAAATAAGTACAGTGTCATACAGGTATCCATCAGTTATCATTTGGTTCTACTGTAAATATAAAATATCATCACCAAAACAGTTTAGTCCTTTCTTCCAAGCTTTTTGTTTAGAAAAATGAAGGAGCCCCCAAAATATAGGGCTATAACTCTGGTCAAAATTATTACATTCTTTGATTCTAGAACCAAAAAATACAAATTCAGCTCTTTCATTGAGAGGAAAGGATATCTGTAAGGTTTTTTTCCTCCTACATCCATACCAATAAAATCATCCCATTTTCACTTTGTCCCTTTAAGTGCATACAATAATTTATTTTTTAATTTGCCTTTAAATGGTAGGCAAATTACCTTCCTCGCATTTTTTCTACTCTTCCCAAGATTCTCATTATTTTCCCAGATCCTATATATTTTCCAATTGTCTCTCCTAGCTGACCGATATTTCAGGGTACTTGTCTCTCTTTCCATTCTTATTAACTTCTACAACATATCACCACTAGGTAAAATTCCCCATCAATAGAGAATTAGTATCATCAATAAGTGGATGATTGCCACTCTAGGTCAACCAAATTATGCTCTCAAGGTCCTTCCCCAGTATCTGGAGGCACTGGACGTCTTGATGGGGGAAGAAAGGCTTCAGTTTAACCCTAACAAGAATGAATTGTGGTTTTGGGTCCACTGAATATAAGGATTCTCTAGTTTATGTCTGGTTGAACTTATGCACCTCCGGAGAGAAGTGGTGCACACTTGGCCTCATAGTTCCTGCTAGAAAAGCAGATAGTAATCATTGCCAAGATAGTCTTTGTGCTAATCCACATTGTACGTTTATTGTTTCCTTTCCTGAACAGGAGGCTCTACTCATAGTCATTCAGCTCCTAGTGACCTATGTTTTGGACTGCACAATGCACTCTACATAGGGTTTCCCTTGAAAAGCATCCAGAAGCTATAATTGGTCCATAATGCAGAGGCTTTAGTAGTTATGGGTGCACTTCAATATAGTCATGTAAAATCATTTTTTTGTGAGCTGCACTGGTTCTCTATAGGTAATTCAAAGTGCTGATTCTCATCTATAAAGCCCTTCATGGCACTTCTCCAGTTATCTCTGCTCATTTCATCAGTTCCAGCAGAGTGAGTAGGCTTTGGGTCCCTTCCTCAAATCATGTAACCCAGTAGTGGAAATTCTACTAGAATTTGCTCGCTTTGATTGCCTCCTCTATCCTTTACTAATTTGCCAATGTTTTTTTTTCCCTTGCAGTTTCTGTTCTATGGAAAGCTTCAGCTTGCAGCCCTGATGCTTTCTTTCCCCAAAGAAACCCTTCACATGGCATTACTGCAATTGGGAAGTAAAATTTGCATGGGCAGACCATAGCTTCACTTTGAAGAAGCCAACTATAGTGAGACTATTTTAATATTAAAATCAGGAGTAAGGGGTAGGAAAAGAAGAGTGTATGAAATGAATGATTTCAAAGAAGTTTGGCTTGTTGAAAAAGAGACATAGCTTTAGCTCAGAAGAACATGCAATGAATGTGCAATATTGATGATGCCCTTTCTTACAAAACAGTGAAATTATTCTCGTCTGCATACAGATTAAAGTAGAAAAGGAAACTCAGCAGGATTCAGAAAACAGAATCCTGATTGCTGGTTGAGTAACAAAGTACAAGTAGGGACAAAGTGTTTTCAGCAAGGAGGTCTCCTACGTCAGCATATCCTTCATTTATTTATTGCAATTTCCCATCAAATGTCAGATATGAAACAACAACATTGAATTAGGAAAAAATTAAAAAATGCATTGTAGATAAATAGGCACAAGGTCCACGCAGAAATATAAATGAATCCATATGAAAGTAATGTTGAACATATAGCATATGCAAAACAAGGAAAAATGCGTGCCTGGGGAAATGACAGACAATTGGACGTTGAGCATTGCTTAGGAGACAGCAGACAAATGGAAAACTGTCTAGACAAGTAAATTATAGAAGTTTATGTAGTCTCAAGAAGTAAAATATGATTAATTGATGGACTGGTGATATATTTATCATAACGTATACATTCTACCCTGAAAATTTGCAAGATGTTGAATGCAAGAAAAGCATTGAAACTGCCACAATACCAATCTGTTCTTTAATTATTCCATTTTGCATGCACAAAATGGACAGAGCAATACTTACATTGCATTTCCTCCCCACCCCACCCTTGCTTTTCTGCTGAATAAATCTCTAACTGCAACTCCCATCACAGCCAGTCGTTGTTTGCTGAAAAGAATTTTTGAAGAATGACTTTACTCTTGTTAGTATAGCTTCCAGTTCCATACCGGTTTTCTTGCTATTCAGGGCAGCAAGTTTGTGAAGTTTGTGTGGTTACTTTTGTATTATTTAAATAAAAGAAAACTCCCCCTTTTCACTTCCTCCAGCTGTCCTATTTCTGGTAGACATTAGAAAAAATGTTAATGCATTCCAATTATTTGGATGTTATTATACCAAATGCAATATTTCCTAAAGAGATACCAAAGTATTGCCCAGATTTTTGTAAATATTCCCTGCTTTTATCATATTAAGAAATATAAAATTAAGAAATATAAAACTGTGTATCAACACAGAAGACTTCCTTTAAGCATTCACCTTAAGGTAATCTAGCAATTATTATTGAACGGAGACTGGGCAAACAGGGAACATTTTTGCACTAAGTTCTACAGAACTCACTTCTAAAAAACATACACTACATTGCATATCACAAACTAATTGTCAAATTATAAATTTCCTTAACAAATAGAAATGGACTAGTTCCATTAAAGTTCAAAGAACATGTTTCTGGCTTGCAACCTCTGAAAATGGTGAGCACCAGTATGAAAAATAAAAACCATGTTTGCCAATATTACAAAATAAAAAACAGAGGTATTATTATTAGCTGTTTCTAACAAAAGGTAGAAATATTTCATCTTCCATTTCTATCTTCCAAGTCTTGAACATGTAGTCTTCATATAAGTTCAAGAAAACAAAACATCTGCATTTTTAATATTTAATTCATAATATTTAGGCCATGGATAGAGAAATATGAAAAAGAGACACTTAAAATCTGTGAGCCAAAAAAGGTGCTACCAGATATTTTGATATAATAAATTAATATAATTCTTAGCCTTCAGCTTTTAAAATTAAAGACAGATACACCTTTCTATTGGACGGCTGTTCTGAAAATGGCAGGGGATCATTTAAAAAAGCTGTTCTTTTGCACGCTTACTCAAAAACAAATTTCACTACATTCAATCTTTGTATTATCCTTTATTTTGTTCCCAGGTAAGCAAGTAAGCAGCTTCCTTACACAGGATTAAATTAAATTCACCACACATATAGCATCTACATTTTTCCAGCACCCCTTTTTTCTACTCATCCCCCTTTTTTCCACATTAGTATGAAACCAACCCTTAATTTCTGTAGTGTTCAGAGATATTGTTGTCTGGGGGCATGAAGACCTCAGGGAAGAGGATAAATGACAAAAACAGTTTTGTACCATTGTGCTATTGGCTCTCCCAGTTTTATTTGTGCTGCATCACATCACACGTACAAGAGGAATTTCAATCATGAGAATGTGATGTTGATTTATACTATTTTGACAATATTGGGGACATTTCTGTATTATTTGCACATTGTGTTCATATGCAGGCCTATTTAGAGATTAATCGCATTGAGTTCAATGAGGCTTAAAAAGTGGGTGGCCAATAGATAAATGATAGATAGAAAAGTGATGATAGATAGATAGATAGATAGATAGATAGATAGATAGATAGATAGATAGATAAATAGATAGATAGATAGATAGATAGATAGATAGATCTTTATTAAAGTTGCTAACCAGTACAAAAGTAGGTTAAAATAACTCAAGTAAGATAATAGAGGGATTGTAGCCTTCTTAAACAAAAGTAACACAAGTAGAAAGAGATAGTTGCAATGGGCAATTTTGCAGTAGCAGGAAAAAATCTTCTGTCACCTTCTTTCCCATAAATTTCTCATATAACATAGCAGAATACTATTAGGAAAAGCACATACATAATTTGTATTCCAAGCTTCATGCATTAGTATTGGAATAATACTGGGTCTAATACAGGTCACTCACAAATCTTTTTAATATTCTGCTAATCATTAATAAAAGAAATAATCTATTTATTTATTTATTTTATTTATTTTTAATATTTATATACCGCCTTTCTCCCGAAGGACTCAGGGCGGTGCACAGCCAATCACAAACCCCTATACACTATACAAAAGTTAAAACAGATTAAATAATTTAGGCTGTTTAAAAATTTTGCCCCTCCCCCATAAGATAATTAAAACCCAAATATTAAAAACCAATTTAAAACGTAAGACTAAATTAAAAATCCTGTATCAGCCTAGGCCAGCCTGCTCAAAGAGCCAAGTTTTTAACGCCCGTCTGAAAGCTCTCAGGTCCGTGTTGGTGCGTATCTCTGGAGGCAGACCATTCCAGAGGACGGGGGCCCCCACAGAGAAGGCCCTACTCCTGCGGGCCGCCAGACGACACATAGAAGCCGACGGCACCCGGAGAAGGCCCTCCCTGTGGGAACGCACAGGTCTGTTGGAGATCACCAGCAGAACGCGGTCCTGCAGATAACCTGGTCCAATGCCATGGATCGCTTTAAGAGTCAGAACCAGAACCTTAAAGCGAACCCGGAAAACCACCGGCAACCAATGCAGCTCGCGCAGGAGAGGCGTCACATGGGAGCTTCATGATGCCCCCATAATCACCCGCGCGGCCGCATGTAGAGAGCGTTACAGTAGTCCAGGCGAGAGATGACAAGGGCATGAGTGACCGTGCATAAGGCGTCCCGATCCAGAAAGGGCCGCAACTGGTAAATCAGGCGACCCCGATAAAAAGCCCCCCTGGAGACGGCCATAATATGGTCTTCTAAGGACAGCCGTGCATCCAGGAGGACACCCAAGTTGTGAGCCCTCCCTGTGGGGGGTAAAATCTCTCCCCCAATAGCCAGCGATGGAGTCAGCTGATTATATCGGGGCACCGGAAACCACAGCCACTCGGTCTTGGACGGGTTGAGCCGGAGCCTGTTCCCGCCCATCCAATTCCGCACGGCCTCCAGGTACCAGGACATAGCCTCCACAGCATCATTGGGGTGGCCCGGGGTGGAGATGTAAAGCTGGGTATCATCTGCATACAGATGACACCGCACCCCAAAACCACGGATGATCTCCCCCAGCGCTTCACATAAATGTTGAACAGAAGAGGGGAGAGGACCAACCCCTGAGGCACCCCACAAATGAGGGGCCTAGAGGTGGACCTCTCCCCCCCCATAAACACGAATTGCGAGCGGTTGGAGAGGAAGGAGGAGAACCATCGCAAAACAGTTCCCCCAATCCCCAACCCCTCCAACCGCTGCAATAAGATACCATGGTCGATAGTATCAAAAGCCGCCGAGAGGTCTAACAGGACCAGGACAGAGGAAAACCCCCTGTCACGGGCCCTCCAGAGATCATCAGAAATAATGAATTTCTGAGCTCATGGACACAAAAAAGAATAGTCGGTGAACCTATTGCAATGCACTAATCCCAAATCAGAGTATATTTGGGCACAAATATCATTGCTGTTGACAAGCCCTTAAAGAAAGAGTATCATTTCTAGGGCTCTGCAGCTCAGTCCAAGCAAAGAGGCATTGAATTGAAGAAGGTACCACAGGTGTGCACATGTGTGTTCAGAATCACATTTTTACCCTTCAAATCTAGATCAGTGCACAACCCTAATGGCAATTCTAAAGTGCAGAAAGGAGCAATTAGCTCAGGTTGTAAATTTACTATTTTTATCATTATCAGATTGTCTTTGGCATTTATGGACTGCAGAAAGTTTATACTTCCAGCAGTATCTGGAAGAAGACAAATTCTCCATGATAAAATAGGCATCAAAAGATTATTCCCAGAAGAATCTTTAGGGGAAGAAAAAGAAAGAAAACACAGAGTTTCTAGGAGAAGGAATATGAATCACTTCAGGTGAAAATTAATTTCAATTTGTTGCATCCTGGGTATTTTCCCAAAGTAGGATTTTCTGCTTGATCACATTTTGAAAAATGTGGCAGTATGAAAAAAAATGGCAATAATGTTGGTCCATCATTATGAAGGCATTTAAAATATATTGTTTATCTTTATATTCTTGGCTATGTATATTTGTATCTCTTTTGAAGCTTTTATATTTGAACACTTTAAAATGCAAAACACACCTGCCATTCAAAGAATATTCTGTAATCCTTAATAAATATTTTATGTATGTATGCATTCCTACACTCATTCATTTACTCATTCATTCACTCACTCATTCATTCAAAATGCACCTAATTTTTCCAGCCTGAGGATACATCTCACCATCTCCCTTTAACCACATTCAGCTTCATGGTAACAAACACTGAGTCTCAAGAAATTAAACCTTGTATTCAGTAGTTGCAGCATTCAATAATACCAATTCAGACTGCTGAAACAAGTTACTTCCTTGTAGACAAGAATTACAACATACAGGAATCAAAACAGACAGATACTTTGAATGTTATGCCCTTTACCCCCACCTCTTCAAGAACAAACTTTTGGCTGTCCTTTTCCTGGTCTTGAGAATTGGACTCATCTATTCTACATTTACATAATAGTTCTGTCTTGCCTGAGACTCTTTGGTCCTTACTTGCTATTTTAAAATAGAAAAGTATCTATTGTTTTATCCTTTTATTGTATGACACACAGAATTCCATTTATATGAGATGGGCAGCCATATAAACTTGATAAATAAATTATAAAATCAACCAGTTGGCAGTGAACATTTTGATTGCTCTGTGGAGTGCACATCCAAATCATGAAAATAGGGAGAATTTCCAGAGATGTATCTTGATTTTGTTATCTTAGTTTCTTTACAGAAGACCAGAGAGCCTTTTTTGCAATATATTTATATAGAGTTATACAAGTTAAGCAATGGAGAAGCTACACCATCCTCACATCACAGTCACTATTCTCACATCAAGTCTGGCAGTCTGGGAGCCCATATATTATGTATATTATAAATAAGGTTTATAATTTGGACCTGAATAGCACTTCGGCTAATTAGTTATCATATTAGAAATAGCCATTTCCCCACTTGATTAAAAGCAGAGTGCATAAATCTAATGTCAAAATCCTTTATTCTAGTATTCATCCATACATATGCATTTTTATTCATGAGAACAGAAAGCGCATGTCAATAGATTTCCAGTTTAATAAAAATTGTTGCAAAGACTCATTTCGAAACCCATCCTAAGGATCTCATAATAGCTTCATATTATTGAAACAAGCCATTTCAGCTAGAGTCTCAGTTCTTGATCAGAAGCATATGTACACAATGTTACTATCCCACAATACCACAGAAGTTGTGCAGTAGAAACATCTACAATCAATGGAAGAGTTGTATCAACTGGATATTTTCAGATACATAAAAGAGATCTATATATGATTATAAATTGCATGCTTTGATCTTGTCTTGATTATTGTTCCTGCCCCACACTTCAACTTCCATTTATCTTTAATGAAATGATTATGGTAATTCAATCAAGTCAACTTCAATTCCTGTGCTATTTAGTTTTGCAAACAGCAATAGTTTCTTGGTGCGGAATTTTGACTGGGGAATTCTGGGAGTTGAAGTCCATACACCTTAAAGTGGCTGAGGTTGAAAATCATTGACCTAGACACAAGAGGCTGCAAACAGGCTTCAACAAAAAATACAGATTAATGTTTAAACTGTGATGAGGATAATAAATTAGCTTCAGAGCTATATTTATTACACCGTAGCATAAAATGTCAAGGAAAAAAACTTGCTATGGCACTCAACTGGCAAAGACCAAGCAAAAATCATAACCTAATGTGAAAAAGTACCCTCCCAAGTTTGCCAGAAAGCTTGCAGAGGAGAGAAAGGGAGGGAGGGACAGAAAGAGAGGGAGAGAGGGGACTGCATAAATCCTTTGCTGAGAATTCAATAACTAAAAATAAATATAGCTTTCAAGGTAAATTTAAGTTACCGAAAAGGACAGACCAGATATCTAGTGTCAATCTAATGAGGCAACTAGTCCTGCCATATGAAGAGAAATGCAAAAGATAGTCCTGGTATCACATGAAGGGATGGTATCATGATATTAATTGCACCACAACAAAACCCCATCTTTGTCTGCTGAGCTTCTGAGTCCATTTTTAATTGAGCATACATAACGTGAACTTCTTCAAGCTTTCAAACTGAGCTCAAAGTTCTTAGGCTGCTTTGATCAAAAGCTTGTAATTAATCATGTGGTAAAACAATTACACAGATAAATGTAATTAGAAGAAACCTTTCTAATATCTCTTAATTCTATATTATTTGAGTCTATAATCTTTAATTAAGGTATTTAATTAAAGACATTCCCATTAACCCATGGAATGAATATACATATACATGCGTACAGTATACATGAATGATAATCTATGACTTCTTGTATAAAAGACATGAGAGAATAGCACTGGGCAGGTCTTTCAGCATGCTTGATTCATGGGTCATGCAGATAATTACTTTGGAACACCATCACAGCAAGTTATCCCCTATCTTTTTGAGTAACAATATGGCTGCAGCAAAGTAAGGAGCAAAACAATCCCCCCCCCCCCCGGGGTGGGATTCTACTAGTTCGCACTTATTCTCTAGAACTAGCTGTTAACATTCTAAGTAGTTCGGAGAACCTATTGTTAGAAGAAAATACTGACCTAACCCTGTAAGGAAGGCAGGAAGGAAACATTTTGATGTTGCTTATAGAAACTGCCTCTCCATTAACCCTTTATTACATTCTTGGCAGGACTAGACTTCCTGTCTCTGGAACTTCTCTGGAGTTTTTTTTCCCCTCCTTTGCTAGTACTTTGCTTGTGTGGAGCGACCATTCAAAGTTACAATGGCACTGAAAAAAGTGACTTATGATCATTTTTCACACTTATGACTGTTGCAGCATCCCCAAAGTCATGAGAGACCAAGTGAGGAGATGCGTGCCTTGATGTGAGTGATATTGAGTCGGCCACGACCAGCCAATAACATGACCACCAAGCCACACCCACCAACTAAGCCATGCCCACAGAACCGGTTATTAAAAAATTTGAATCCCCCCACCGATCCCTCCCACTATGCTGAGAAAATGAATCCAAAAATGCCATGTGACATTCAAAACATGTCCTTGTCACCATCAGATAGGGTACAAAATCACAGTGAAAACTATTGCCCATCTTTGATTTAGAAGACTGGCTTCAGACACCTTGCTGACTGAGGAAAAACATGAAATAGGTTAATTAACTTACTTCAACACCGCCACAGAACAGTATCTCTGCTAGAGCTGAGGACAATATAAATAATGTAGGGTATCCTATGAAAAACTAATCACTTTATCCTTCAACACCTCACCATCTTCTCTCTGGGACATCCTGTCTGAAACTGCTTCCCTTTGCTTAATGAACAGATTTTTCTGTATCACTTTTCAACAACAGCACTTCTCAGGATACTATTAGTAATTAGCTAATTAAAGTAGTTTCAATAGAATGACAACTCATATAATTCCCACCTGCAAAAAAATTACCAGCTTTCCCCTAATATCCATTGCAAATATACTCTTCTGGAAATTGTAACACCATGCAGAGAGTCAGACTGTGCTAAAATCTGCCTTTACATTTAATGAGACCAGCTCAAATCGCTTTTGTGTGGATTTTGAAGAAGCAGGGTAGAAATAATAATTATGCTTTTGAACTTTGGTATTGGGACTACTGTTGAGAAGATCATAGATAGCTAAGAAAACAAATAAGTTATTGACAAATCAGCATAGATTTTTCATTTGAGCACAAATGGAATTATCATATTTTGAACACATTATATGAAGATTTAGCTCTTTTGGACACATTATGTGAAAATATAACTCTGCTCGGGAGCCAATACAGTATGTAGTAATTTTTTTTTATTTTTTTTGTCAAGTGATTATAACAGTTATAAGAATAAACATAGTTATGAATACATGAAATAGATACGTATAAGAAAAATAAAAAGAAACAATAGGGACAGTAGGCCTGTTGGTGCGCTTATGCACGCCCCCTACAGACCTCTTAGGAAAGGGGTGAGGTCAATAGTAGACAGTCTAAAGTTAAAGTTTTTGGGGTTTGGGGAAGAAACCACAGAGTCAGGTAGAGTATTCCAGACATTGACCACTCTGTTGCTGAAGTCGTATTTCCTACAATCAAGTTTGGTGCGGTTAACCTTGAGTTTGTATCTATTGTGTGCTCTTGTATTGTTATGGTTGAAGCTGAAGTATTCATTGACAGGTAAATCATTGCAATGCATGATTTTATACTTAGATCGGACCCAAGGCGGCGTAGTTCTAGGTTGTCAAGGTCTAGAATTTCAAGTCTGGTGGCATAAAGTATTCTGCAACAAGTAGAGGAGTGTGAAGAGTGTGTAGAGGCATTGTGTTAGAAATTGGGAAAACCATGAGTTCTCCAGGTAATCCTCGAGTTACAATAATTCATTTAGTGTCCATTCAAAGTTACAATGGCTCTGAAAAAAAGTATATAACCATTTTTCACACTGACGACCTTTGCAGCCTCTCCAGGGTCATGTGATCAAAATTCAGATGCTTGGCAATTGACTCATATTTATGATGCTTGCAGTGTCATGTGAACATCTTTTGTAACCTTCTGACCAGCAAAATCAATGGGGAAACCAGATTCACTTAGCAACCATGTTACTAACTTAACCACTGCAGTGATTCAACAACTGTGTCAAGAAAGGTCATAAAATGGGGCAAAACTCACTTAACAAATGTCTCACTTAGCAACAGAAATTTTGGGCTCACTTGTGGTCATAAGTCAAGGATTATCTGTCGTTTGGTGTTGGAGTGAAGCTAGCTGGGTGGCCTTGAGCCAGTTGGACACCCTCAGCTCTAGAAAGAAAGCACTACAAACCATTTCTGAAAATGTTGCCAAGAAAACGGCAGGTCCAATGGTGCTATTCTACCAGTTTGGCCCAGTTCTGGAGTACCAGTAGTGCTGAAGATCAGCTGGCAGAGAACTGGTTCACTCCGCAGTTAGGCTCACCTACCCACCCTTGCTCCTTTTTAACCTCTCAGCTGTTTGGCGTGGCAGAATGGATTGCTGTACTAAACAGCTGAGAGGCGCAGTAGTTTAATTTTTACTGTTTTAATACATGCACAAAGTGTGCATTTGGTGCATGCATGCGTGAGTCACACGACCCCCCCTGCAGCCACACCCACCAAGCCACACCCACAGAACGGTGATAGGAACTTTTGAATCCCACCATTGGGCAGGTTCATGTCCAGACTGTGGCCAGGAGTCAACATGTATTTGCAAACATTTTTTTTAGCTCTCTTGACAATTCTATAACGATGGGAAAGGAGGAAAGAAAAAAAATATGACCAGCAGAAATGTAGAGAAATTCAATTATAGTTTTGATGGATGAACCACTGGAAGATCTAAAGATCCCAGTTACAGACAGAGCATCCAGGAGAAATTCTATTTATGTAGTCACTAAGAACTAACATTGTTTCAATAGCATATAATCATCATTAATTATCTTTGGTCAAAACCATTTTTGCCAATCAGAAGAAAAGGATAATTTCATATTGTTAAACACTTTGGCTATGGAGCAAAAAGGCTTTTAAACTGTAAACTCTTTCCACAATAATCATTCTTAGCAGCCAATGTTGAAGAGGTATGTTACTGTTATTTTGGCATGGTGATGATTGTATGACTCAGAAGATACTATAAATTTCTAGGGTAGAAATTATCATAGTACTTTATTTCTATTTGATCCAAAAATTAGCTAGCTAAGAATATTTTTCCACCTTGCTACTTATTACAAACAACATGGCACACTTTATTTCTAGCTCAAAGTACTGCAGAAAACTAAAAACTTCCTAACAGACAGGAAACAGCAGGTGAAGCTAGGCAGAATCACATCCGATACCTGTAGAATCAGCACTGCCCCCCACCCCACCCCAACAAGGCTGTGTGTTATCTCAATTTCTCTTCTCCCTATAGACTGCATCTCAAACGATCCATCTGTTAAAATATTGAAGTTTGCTGATGACACAACAGTGATTGGTCTCATTCGAGACAACGATGAATCCGCATACAGACAGAAAGTTATACAACTTGCCTTGTGGTGTAACCGGAACAATCTGGAACTGAACACACGCAAAACTGTAGAAATTGTGGTAGACTTTACAAGAAACTCTCCCATACTACCACTTTTTACAATACTAGACAACACAGTATCAAGAGTAGAGACCTTCAAATTTCTAGGTTCCACTATATTAATTAATTAATTAATGAGTCTATCATCTACACCTCTATAACTGTCTGGCTTGGTTCTGCAACCCAACAGGACAGACACAGACCTCAGAGGATAATTAGGACTGCAGAAAAAACAATTACTACCCACCTGCCTTCAATTGAGGACCTGTATATTGCACCAGTCAAAAAGAGGGCTGTGAAAATATTTACAGACCCCTCACATCCCAGACATAAACTGTTTCAACTCCTTCCTTCAAAACGACGCTATAGAGCACTGCATACCAGAACAACTAGACACAAGAACAGTTTTTTCCCAAAAGCCATCACTCTGCTAAACAAATAATTCCCTCAACACTGTTCAACTATTACAAAGTCTGCACTACTATTACTGCACTTCTATCACTCCTTATCACCCATCCCCTCCCACTTGTGATTGTAGGACTATAACTTTGTCCCTTGTATCCTTATGATTTATACTGACTGTTTCCTAGTATGATTTGATTGTTGATTGTACCTTATGATTATCATTAAGTGTTGTACATTATGATTCTTGATTCTTAACGAATGTATCTTTTCTTTATGTATACTGAGAGTATTTACACCAAGACAAATTCCTTGTGTGTCCAATCACACTTGGCCAGTAAAGTATTCTATTCTATTCTATTCTATTCTATTCTATTCTATTCTATTCTAAAGCTTGAAAAACAATTGGAGTAAAAGAAGGGCCAACCAGCAAGGAGCAATTTCTGCTAGAACAGAGTTAGCTAAGATTATCCAGGATAGAAACATTCAATGGGTAAAATACAAGCAAGCCATTGGGCCTTTTTCAGACTCTGAGAAGCTTGGGCATACTGTTTGTTTGAACTCAACCACCTTATCTTCTCACTGCATTCTATTCTATGTCAGTGTTTTTGCTTTTTACATTTTTTTTTAGACTTACTGGTCCTGTAAATGAAAGTACAGTATAAGAAGAAATACCACAATCATTATTTTAATAAATTAGTTTTGCTGCTTTGAACAAAAGTAAATGGTCCATCTGATTACTGCAAATGCTGAACCATCCTTTGAATGGCTCCTTCTCCATATATGGGACCTCCAACAATTGTCTTCCTCCACTTGAAAAACCCTGAAAAGAACATGTATATTAACTAATGAGCTACATGCTTACTTATTGGTGTCTGTGTTAAGATAGATTACTAGACAGACAGACACCACCCATTCTCTTTTCTGAGTCTCAGAAATAAATGTCTGAAATGTTTTTTATAAAACAACGCCATTTCCTGAGTTTCAAATTAAGAACTTGATTGAGATCTTCCCATTGCCAGAAGAAAAGTGCCCGTTGAACTCTTTCATTATCCTTACTGGCAGAGATCATACACTTTCCCTGCCAAGTCTTACAAACAGATGTAACACTAACTCTTCTCCTTATCTAGCCAAGGTTGCATCTTTCATATGTCATGTGTCCTTACTGTCCTGTACTGCAATAAGCCTTTGGTATGTGCTTGCCCTATTTTCCCCTCCATTCTTAAAAATTACATACGCTGCATAACCCATGTTTTGCTATTGTCTCAAAAACATTGCCAAAGCAGATTGGCAAAGCAGATTATTTAAGACCAAAAACTGATGATTCTGAAATATTTCTGTTATTCTCTGAGCAAAACTGGGTCACGCTTTCTTTTATTCTTACAGAGATCATGACTGCTGATGTGCTAAATGGGTAATTGTGTTGTTAACAGTTAATGTCCCACTCTATAATTAGATAATGGCATGTTAGTTTAGTACTGAATCAGAACACTGTACAGAAAAGGGAGGCACAAAGCTAAAATCTAACCTGATTCAACACTTAATTGCTTTTTTCTCACCTGGATGAATTAGTTGAAATACTACAGAATCAAAATTAATTCAGTCAAAGAGTTAAATTCAAGCCAAGAATATAGGAGATTATATTCACGCAAGCACATGAAGACTAAAATGATAAGTAACTCTAATTAGCTGCACATTCATCTGAATGAATCTTTGTTCTGAGTAGCATGTATATAGAATTGAACTATCATAAACAATATCCTAGCCAGCCTTAGTATTGCAAAACATATTATCATTCCTATTTTTTGCAGTGCTGTAGGGGAGTTGGGGCTTAAGTACGACATAGTTTCAGATAACATGGTTAATTTTTCGATTCTGCTCATTGCTAGACAAGTAAATCCCAGCTCTTTGATTCCTAGCCCTTTGAAGTTAAAAATGTAATGTCTTTGTCAAAATATTGATGGTCATATGATGGCTAACCAAATCTTCCTGTATTTTCTGATCTAAGCAGAAAGCAAGTACAATTGCAAGTGGCAACTAAGAATAGGAATGGAGGAAATAGATTGACAGAAAGGGACAATTGGTAAAAAGAGAAAAAAACAGTTAAAATGCACTTTGGACATCCCCAGGTTTTTCGGATCTATAGGCTCTGCTGCATAACAAAGATGTTAGAATAATTTAAGGAGTCTTCCCAAGCATGCCATCAATGTCAGTCATCACCGTCCAGACATGTCCCAAATTTCTCTAACTTTTCCTCACAACATACTACATCATGTAGTATGACTTTTACACAAGGATTTGGACTGGAAAACATCACCTTATCCCCAAGCATATTGCATTTCCTGTAAGCATATCTAGCTTTGATCACGACAACCACAGATGTGGTCTTAAGGACTGACTGTCCATTGTGACTTTTTAAGGATAGCACAAGAAAGGCAGTGACATCAAAGCAGCTACACCACAGGAAAAAGTGCCAGTTCTAACTTTGGAGCCTGTGAGGGAAAATAGAAACTTTCCATTGTCATTAGGTCTTTGCCACTTACAGAGATCCTGAAACATTTCTGACTAGCCAAAATTTGCTCTTGTCAATGGATTAATGACAGGACAAGATTTTTAGCACTTGGGCAGTGTTAATAGAGAGCTTAAATTAAGATTAGTTCTTGAGTGCAAGGGTGTCAGGAGTCAAAGTGAAAAGTCTGGTGTGCCATTGATGATAATTTCCTGCTCGCCTTTTCAAATGCTAAAAGAGAAGCTTTTTATGTTGCTCAGAATATATGCTACCTATCACAGATCTAGGTCACTACTGTACTGAAGTTTTGGGCTACTGAAAGGTTCCTTTATCTTTGCATTCTGCTCTTCATTGCTTCTACATAGCCCTAAGTAAGGAAAAGATTGATTCGAATGTTAAGGATTAATGATTAGTTTTGGTAGAAATAAGCATCTTGCTCCAATAAACACACTCCAGCAAGAAAAGTATCAATGCCATACAAGGTTTGCTAAATACTGCCATATTTGAAAGAAGAAGTGCTTCCAAATATTTTGAAATATGACAAAAGAATCTTGGTTTGAAGCTGATTAGCATAAACCTGAATGCAGCGCCCATTGAAAAGCTTATTTGCCTTTCTTTTGGATATCTTCAAATACCTATACCAAGCTTTTATGGTTATATATATTTTATGTTAAGATTTCCAAAGTGTGGTTCACACAACTGACACAAAATTATTTATCACAATTTTGAATAGAAGGCAACTTTCTCAAAGAAAGCTTCAAGTCTTGTATAACCAAGACCTGGTTGGGCCCAGAAGGAGGTGTTCCCCTTGTAGAAATGTGCCCAGTGGGTTATTGAGCATGGCACCAGTCTAGACCTCAGGGCTGGGGAGGAGGTGTGGCTGTTGTTATCAGAAAATCTCTAGTAGCCTCTAGAGGTACTGCTCCACAAGTGAGACTGGCTGTGAGACCCTTTTTCTTAGGTTGGGTTCAAGGGATCAGGTGGGATTACTGCTGCTGTACCAGCCTCCCTGGTGTGTGGCAGCTTCCCTACCTGGGCTCCTGGACCTCACCGCAGAGCTAGCAGTGGAATTCCCCAGGCTTATAGTTCTGGGGGTTTTCAACCTGCCTTTCCTGGGGGCGGGGGAGCACGTAGCCTGAGATTTCATGGAAACCGTGATTTCCATGGGCCTGTCCCAGGTCATCCAGGGCTGACTAATAAAAGTGGTCACATACCCGATTTGGTGTTCTTGTCGGAGCAGTGCCTATGTGACCTGGAACTGGTAGACCTGTCCTTGGTCCCCTTGTCATGGTCAGATCACAGTCTGGTGACAATGAGTTTCTCAAAAGCTATACACACACACCCCTTGCAGAGAGGCAGGATCTATTAGATTGGTCTGCCCTATCGACTAATGTACCGTACGGGTTCTAGAGGAAGCTGGGGGTTATAAATGCAGATCTACTGTGCAGTCCAGCTGAGCTCTTAATCACTGTTTGGAATAGGAAGATGACTGAGGCTCTGGATAGGATTGCATCCTTGCGACCTCTCCTCACCCATAGAACTTTCTGTGCCTCGTGGTATACAGAGGAACTGAGATGGATGAAACACATGAGGAGATGTCTAGAGTGCCGCTGGCGGAAGACAGGGGATGAACTCGATCGAACATGGGTAAGAGTTGCTACTAAGGCCTCCCTCATGGCGATTCATGCGGTGAAGTGTAAATACTTCTCCACACTAATTGCATCTGCTGATGATCGCCCAGCGACCCTGTTTAAGGTGAGCCATCTCCACCCGGGGAAGGAGGAGATTGACGTCCAACTGAAGGGGCGCACTGAGGAATTTGCAGATTTTCTGGAAGACAGAATTGCTCGACTTCATTCCCAGTTAGATGCTGGTGTGGTTGCTGGTCTGGTGGAAGCTCCCGAGGAAGGTTCTTGCCCTGTTATCTGGGAACAGTTTGACCCTGTTGCTCCTGAAGAAGTAGACAAGATCCTAGGGAGTATGTGCACAATCACCAGTGTTTTAGACCTATGTCCCTCCTGGCTTGTGAAAGCTTCCCAGGAGGTTGACAGGTAGGTGTACTCTGGTGGTGATTAATACTTCCCTACAGGAGGGGATGGTGCCCCAGCACTTTAGGAGACTGTGGTCTGCCCTCTTCTTAAGAAGCCATTGCTGAACTTCACCTGGTTGGATAATTTCCGACCTGCCTCCAATCTTTCCTTTTTGAGGAAGATTGTTGAGAAGGTGGTCGTGCGGCAGCTCCAGAGGTCTCTGGATGAAATGGATTATCTCAACCCCTACCAGTCAGGATTCAGGCCTGGGTTTGGGACAGAAACAGCATTGGTTGCACTTTTAGATGATCTCTGGCAGGAGCGGGATGGGGGTAGTGCATCCATTCTTGCTCTACTTGACCTCTCAGCGACTTTTGATATCATCAATCATGGGATTCTCCTGGGGCGGCTTCGGGGGATGGGAGATCTTGTGCTGTCCTAGTTCACTTCCTTCCTCTGAAGCTACTCTCAGTCAGTGTTGATAGGGGGGGAGAGAGCCAACCCTCGCCCACTGCTTTACGGAGCTCCACAGGGCTCAGTACTCTCTCCGCTCCTCTTCAACATTTATAGGAAGCCGCTGAGTGAGATCATCCATCAGCATGGACTGAGGTATCACCAATATGTGTATTCTTATATGTATTTTATCTTGGCTATTCACCGCCCCGAGTCCCTCCGGGAGAGCGGGGCGGTACACAAATTTAAATAAATAAATAAATATACTGATGATACTCAGCTGTATGTTTTGGCCCATGGTGAGTTAAGTGTTGCTGTGTCCTCTCTCTCTCAGTGCCTGGAGGCTGTTAGGGGTTGGAGGGGAGCAATGGTTGAAACTAAACCTTACAAGACTGAGTGGCTCTGGGTTTGAAGTTCATTGGCTCATGGAGAATTGCCACCTTTGGTCTTGGATGGGGTGGCACTACCCCAAACAGACCCTGTGCCAGAGGTGGTACTCAGCAGGTTCTGACCAGTTCTGGAGAACTGGTAGTGGAAATTTTGAGTAGTTCAGAGAACCGGTAGTGGAAATTTTGAGTAGTTTGGAGAACCAGCAAATACCACCTCTGACTGGCCCCACCCCCATCTATTCCCAGCTGATTGACTGGGTCTTCTTTTGTTGCCCTGCACAAGAGAACAAAGATGGAAAGCAGGTTAGTGGGGTGGGGAGGGGATGGGGATTTTGCAGTATTCTTCCCCTGCCATGCCCACCAAGCCATGCCCACCAAGCTACACCACCCCAAGCTATGCCCACAGAACCGGTAGCAAAAAAAATTGAATCCCACCACTGCCCTGTGCATAATCTAGAGGTTTACCTGGACTCACAACTCCTGCTTGAAGAGTAGGTGGCAGTTGTGCAACTGCAGATTGTGCACCAGTCACACCCTTTCCTGGACCAACAGTCCCTACTCATAGTCACTCATGCCCTAGTCACTTCCCGTCTTGACTATTGCAACACACTCTACATGGAACTGCCCTTGAAGAACATCTGGAAGTTCCAGTTGGTGCAAAATGCAGTGGCCCGCATGGTTTTGTGCAGACCCTGGTATGCACATGTATCATCTTTCCTGTGGGAGCTGCATTAGTTGCCAATTTGCTTCCAGGTGCAATTCAAGATGATGTCACCTTTAAAGCCCTTCATGGCTTGGGACCAGGTTATCTGAGGGATTGTCTCTTACCAGTCACATCTACCTAACCCATCAGAGCAGGGAGGCAGGGAATGTTGTGGGTCCCATTCCTGAGGGAGATACACCTGGTGGGACCCAGAAGAAGGGCCTTCTCCATGGTGGCTCCCTCTCTCTGGAACATCATTCCCCCAGAGATTGAAATGACCCCCACTCTAATACTCTTCCAGAAGGCGCTGAAGACCTGGTTCTGCCAGGGGGCCTGGGGAATGCAGCGCAGGATGGAACCCATTAAATGGTTCATGAGATCTGCTGTCATTGGGGCAGGGGTGGGAATTGGGGGTGATTTTGTTATATTGTACTTTCTTTTATTTATTTGATTTTTTGGTTAGTTTTTATTATTTTAAATGTGGTTTTATATTCTGTAAACTACCTTGAGTCTCCATGGGCAAATAGGAGGCAATATAAATTCAATCAATCAATCACTCACTCAATCAATCAATCAATAATAAACAAACAAACAAACAAACTTTCTCAAAGAAAACTTCAAACTGCACACTGTCTTCGCTCCTTCTTCCCTCCCTTCCTGTTCCCCCTCTCTTCCCCTTCACACAAATGGCTAGCATGATGCAGTGCAAGTGCAGAGGGACTGGGCCATTTTTGAACTGATTTCTTCTGTACAAATTTCCCACAAGCAAAGACTTTGCTAATAGGAAGATGGCAAGAAGTGTAGGAGCCTCGGCTCCTTCCAGGTTCCTCATCAAACTTGTGGGGAGTTGTCAGGAAACATCAGAATTGAGGGTCATGTGATTGTGGCTCATTGCAGAAGCATGGCGGTGGTGCTGAACAGCAGTGGCAAAAAAAAATCCAAAATATCATTTCCTTGGGAACGGGTCCCAGGAATGTGTAAATTATCTCATTTGAAGAGATAATCTGGGCGGCTGTGAGGGCCGGAGCTGGAGCCGCCGCTGGGGGTTTTCGGACGGCGGCGGCCTTGTCCGGCCAGTCCTCAGCGTTTCTATCCACCCGGGGACGACGTGGGTCTGGTGAGGTGCCCAGCATTTTCCACCAGAACTGGAGGCGGAGGAGTGTTGCCGGGGCCGGGGCCGTCGCCGTGGGCAGTGAGAGGGCCTGCGGCGAGGCCAGAAAACATGACCTGCGTCCCCGAGTGATGGGTCCCCCGCGAGGCCGGATGTCAGCTGCCAGTGGGATGCGACTGCTCCAGCCTGAACTTGGGTCCCGCTTGGTCTGGCCTTTGCCTGGTCGATGGCAGTCAGGGAAGATCCAGCCAAAGACACAGACATTGATATATTCCTCGAAAGATCTGTGGGCCCTGAGATATGTCCCCCTGTCTCAGAGTTGGCCCTCTTACCTCTCCAAGACTTATCTCAAGGACGGATCTTGGGATCCGGAGAGATGGTGGGGTCGCCGGAAGCGTAGGAGGGAGGGTTGTTTAAAATTTTTCATTAGATTTTTAAAGGGGTTAGGGTTGGCCGGGAGGGGGCTGGGGGACAACCCGCCTGGGGCTGGGACCGGGTCGCGGGCTGAGCGTTGCCGGGAGGGTTTGGGTTCGGATGGGGCTGTATTGAGGATGGGGGGTTGTCCCAGGGAGGGCGATCTTAAAGCTATTAGTACGGTGAGCGGGAGAGGCAGATTTGGCGGCTATAGGGGGCCACATTCTGTTTCGGGAGCGCGCCCCCGCTATTTGTCTGCGGTGGTGCGCTCCGACCCCCTTGTCATGTCCCGTTCCCCAGGGGGTCTGAGCAATCGGGCCCTGGGCCTTCGGCTGATGTTGTGTAACGCCAGGTCCGTTATTAATAAGGCCCCCCTCATTCATGATTTGATCTGTGAGGGGGGAGCGGACCTGGTGGGTATCACCGAAACCTGGCTGGGCCTAGAGGGGGGAGTCCCTCTTGTGGAGATGTGCCCAGCCGGGTTTCGGGTTTTTCATCGGCCGAGGGCCCAGGGGAGGGGCGGGGGTGTTGCGGTGGTTATTAAGGAGGATCTGTGTCCGAGGGAATCCACTGTTTCTCAGACGACCAGATGTGAGTCTCTTTTCGTGAAGTTCGGTCCCAGGGTGCAGGTGGGCTTGTTGGTCGCATACCTGGCTCCCTGCTATGCGGCATCGGCCCTGCTTGAGCTCCTTGAGGTTATAGCCGGCGTGGCGGTTGAGACCCCCAGGCTTATGGTCATGGGGGATTTCAACCTTCCCTCTGCCGGCGGTGCCTCGGGGATTGCTCAGGAGTTCATGGCTTCCATGACAGCCATGGGCCTGACCCAGTTAATTAGGGACCCTACTCACGTGGGAGGTCACACCCTGGATCTAGTTTTTGTCTCTGATCAGTGGCAGAGTGGTCTGGGTGTAGGGGATATAGTTATAGAACCCCTGTCATGGACAGATCACTCGCTCCTGAGGCTCGACTTCCGTTCCGCACCCCCCGACCGCAGGGAGGCAGGGCCGCTTAGATGGTACCGCCCCAGGCGCCTGATGGACCCGGATAGGTTCCTGATGGAGCTTGGGCCATTTCCCGAAGCTCACACACACGACTCGGTTGAGGGCTTGGTCGCCACCTGGGATAGGGTGGCTGCTGGGGCCCTTGATCGGGTCGTGCCCTTGCGGCCTCTGACCCGGTGCCGATCCCAAGTGGCTCCTTGGTTTTCTGAGGAGCTAAGGGAGATGAAGCGCCGGAAAAGACGCCTAGAAAGTAGTTGGAGGGCTAGCCATTCTGAGTCTGACCGAACACTTCTACGATCTTATATTAAGACGTATTTAGTGGCGATAAGGATGGCGAGGAGGACCTACCTCTCCACCCTTATTGCGTCCGCGGAAAACCGCCCATCCGCCCTGTTTAGGGTGACCCGCTCCCTTCTAGAGGTGGAAGCGCGGGAGGATCCCTTACAGGGTCGGGCTGAGGAGTTTTCTAGGTTTCTGCAGGACAAAATCGCTCAGATTCGGGACGAGCTGGACTCCGACTGGGCATCTCCAGGTGGGGGGGGCGGGGGTGGATATCGGTGAGGCCAATTGGGTTGAGTTCGACCCTGTTACCATGGAAGACGTGGACAGGGTGCTGGGGGGGCTGAATGCCACCACCTGTTTGTTGGACCCGTGCCCCTCCTGGCTGGTCTTGGCCACTCGGGAGGTGACACGA
The DNA here is from genome assembly GCA_023653725.1 of Bungarus multicinctus. Lineage (NCBI taxonomy): Eukaryota > Metazoa > Chordata > Lepidosauria > Squamata > Elapidae > Bungarus > Bungarus multicinctus. The sequence goes on from CM042848.1 coordinate 46,071,818, forward strand.
GGCTGGTTCCAGGGTATTATAAACGCTTCCTTGAGAGAGGGGCTTTTACCCGCCGCCTTGAAGGAGGCGGTGGTGCGGCCCCTCCTCAAGAAACCATCCCTGGACCCAGCATTATTATCAAATTACCGTCCTGTCTCCAACCTTCGCTTTGTTGCGAAGGTTGTAGAGAGTGTGGTGGCCCGTCAGCTCCCGCAGTTCCTGGATGAAGCGAGTTATCTTGACCCCCTCCAATCGGGCTTCAGGCCCGGGCACAGCACGGAGACGGCGTTGGTCGCGTTGGTGGATGATCTCTGGAGGGCTCGGGACAGGGGTTGTTCCTCTGTCCTGGTCCTGTTAGATCTCTCGGCGGCTTTTGATACTGTCGACCACAGTATCCTATTGCGGCGATTGTGGGGGTTGGGGGTTGGAGGCACCGTGTTGCGGTGGTTCTCCTCCTTCCTCTCCGACCGTTCGCAATTTGTGTTGACGGGGGGGCAGAGATCGTCCCCAAGGCCCCTGCTTTGTGGGGTGGCCAGGGGTCGGTACTCTCGCCCCTGCTGTTCAACATTTATGTAAAGCCGCTGGGTGAGATCATCCGTGGCTTTGGGGTGGAGTTCCATCAGTACGCTGATGATACTCAGCTGTACATCTCCACCCCGGGCCACCCCAACGAAGCCGTCGAAGTGATGACCCGGTGCCTGGAGGCCATGCGGAGTTGGATGGGTCGTAACAGGCTTCGTCTCAACCCGGCCAAAACCGAGTGGCTGTGGTTTCCTGCGCCCAGATACAGCCAGCTTATTCCTTTGCTGGCCGTGGGGGGAGAGGTATTGACCCCCGTGGAAAGGGCGCGCAACTTGGGTGTCCTCCTGGATGTGCAGCTGTCTTTGGAAGAACATATTGCAGCCGTCGCCAGGGGGGCTTTTTATCAGATTCATCTGATCTACCAGTTGCGGCCCTTTCTGGATCTGGGCACACTTCGCACAGTCACTTCCGCCCTTGTTATCTCCCGCTTGGATTATTGCAATGCTCTCTACATGGGGCTCCCCTTGAAGAGTCTCCGGAGGTTGCAGTTAGTTCAGAATGCAGCCGCGCGGGTGATCGTGGGTGCCCCTTGGGGCGCGCACGTAACACCACTTCTCCGCAGGCTGCACTGGCTTCCTGTGGCCTTCCGGATTCGATTCAAGGTGGTACTGATGGTATTTAAAGTGCTCCATGGCTCGGGACCTGGGTACCTACGGGACCGCCTGCTGCCACCAACAACCTCCCGCCGCCCAGTACGCTCCCACAGGGTCGCCCTACTTGGGGTGCCGCCACCTGATCGCTGGTGGCTGGCGGCCCCGAGGGTGCGTACTTTCTCTGTGGGAGCCCCCTCCCTGTGGAATGATCTCCCCCCGGAGATACGAGCCATGACAGACATCCTCACCTTCCGGCGCGCAGTTAAGACCTTATTTTTTAAACAGGCCGGCCTGGCCCAGTAAGGGTCTATGGGGTTTTAAGTTAATAGGGGTTTTAAATTTTAATCTTATTTTTAAATTTTATATTTCCCGGTTTTAAATGAATTATTGTCGGACGGGATGCAGCCAATTTGTATTTAATTTGGTTTTAAATTCTATTTAACTTGTATTTTATGTATTTATTAGGCTGTACACCGCCCCGAGTCCCTTTTGGGAGAGGGAGCGGTATAGAAATACGATTAAATAAATAAATAAATAAATAAATAAATAAATAAATTTGAAGTATCTTTGTTGATGGTGTTTTGCCCTATTGTAGGAAGGCCCTCCTATCCACACATTAAAATATTCTTTATTCTTAATATTAAAAAGAGGCAGGAGAAATGGAGAAAAATCTTAACAAAGGTAGAAAGCAGCCCAGCCTTCCTGCTATAGGAAAACAGCCTCAAGCAGAAGCATAAAGAGGACAGTCTTTAGAAAATTTTGCATCCATTCAGAAAGATTGAACCACTCTATTCATAAGCAAAGAGCAAACAGAAATTCCAAATAAGCAAAACAATTAGGCAAGCCAACAGTTGACAAGATTAGGTCAGACAAAACACCTAGGATTTGTTTTTCCCCTTTTGCCTGTAGAGTTAGCCATGACCCCTACAAGGTCCCATAGGAATCTGGCAAGAGCCATTAGAATATTAAAGAACATGTTCATACACAGGAACAGGCATCTCAATCATGAAGCCCCAAACAATCTATAAAAGTCCACCTATCTCAACCCCACTTTCTCATCCACCCCAGAAACAAGTTGTTGTCACTGAAGTTTCTGCCATCCAAATAAACAGAGACCTTTTTTCCTTTCAGTCAGACTCCATTTTATTTCCAGCGTCTTTCTCCTGGCTTGGAACTGGACCAGATTTTTCTTCCAACTCCATGATTGTGATTAAATTTATTTGCTGTTCATCTTGCAATTAGATGCAACTCTGAGAGTAGTGTTTTTACCCAATTGAAGAATACAAAGTATCAAAATATACAAAAGTTTTAGTAGTATATAGATTTTTGTGCCTGTTAATCATTGTAGTTCACCTAAAACATATAGGGATATTTCATTTGTATGATTCACCATTTTATAAATAACTACTTTGTTGACATTTTTCATGTATTTTAGTTTGCTGAAGTCATATTTGTAGACTTTTCTTTCTGGAGAATTGCAGACTGTTTGCATTTTCAAAGGTCAACATATAGAAGTACTAGGTAGGAATAAAGTAAGCTCACGTGTGTGAGGCTGTTGAGTAAGATGCCCTTAGAGTTTATTTAAAATTTCAGGGCCTGAAAGAAAATCAGGGAAAAGGTCCTGTTACTGTATTATGAAACTATGTTCATAAGACTGACTAAAACTTAAAAGCACAACATGGGATAGGGTGGAGATCTCACCTTCTTAAACCTAAGCTCAAAAATCTACTATTGTCCGCCACTTTATTTTCAGACAGCAGGAGTCTGTTATTTTATATCTTCTGCACCGAAGCCACTAGATGTCTCTACTAGATGTGCAAAATGACTTGCAGACAAGTTACTATTACTGTATTGGATCGATGTGGATGCTTATATTCTCACACTACGCTAGCAAAAAAGGACATACTGTAGGATCTAAGTCAGGTGAAGATGCTATCATTTACTTAGTAACAGTCCAGGTGATCAGACATGGCATCATGCAATGTGTAAATCAGAGCAAAGGCATTTCCTTTACTACTATGTCTACCATTCTGGGCAGAGGTGGTATTTAGCAGGTTGTGACCACTTCTGGAGAACCAGTAGCAGAAATTTTGAGTAGTTCGGAGAACCGGCAAATACCACCGGCAAATACCACCCTGCCCCCATCTATTCTCTGCCTCCTGAGTCCCAGCTGATCAGCTGGGTTATCTTTTGTTGCCTTGCACAGGCGAACGGAGCGGGAAAGCAGGTTAGTGGGGTGGGGAGCAAAGTGGTATTCAGCAGATTCTGACCAGTTCTGGAAAACCGGTAGCGAACATTTTGAGTAGTTCGGAGAACTGGCAAATACCACCTCTGACTGGTGATTTTACAGTATCCTTCCTCTGCTACACCCACAGAACCGATAGTAAAAAAATTTGAATCCCACCACTGGGGAGGGAATGGGGATTTTGCAATAGCCTTCCCCTGCCACGCCCACCAAGCCACACCACGCCCACCAAGCCATGCCCACAAAACAGGTAGTAAAAAATGTTGAATCCCACCACTGATTCTGGGTAAATGACTTCAGAATCATACTAATAGACTTTAAATTTCTTTTTTCCATTTCTAAGCTATTCCACACTGCACAAGAAGAATGAAGCAGCTAGGTTACAGTACGGTATCAGGTATCCAAAAAACTTTTTATGTCAGGATAAAAAAATACAAAAACAATAGAAATGAAATTTGTCATTTTAGGAGTGTAAAAAAGCTGGTAAACACACCACCTGAATGAAATCACAGAACACATTCCCAGCAGGCATGTTCTGGGAGCTGCCCTTAGCTCCAAATTCAGGACCTTCATCTCTCGAAATCAGTCTGGAAACAAAATGGCAGGCATTGAAATACTCTGTACTTATTTTCAAAAGTTCACTGAGGCCAAAGAGAAATTAAGTTCTGAAAATAATAGGTGACTTCAGAGTATGACATGCTAGCTCTGCGGAGCAGCATCCAGAAGTGTAAACTAACACCGGTGATTCTATTTTTTACAAATTGGTCTCATGACAACTTAGTGCAGATTACATGATGGAACCACATAGTTAGGTATCAGCTTTGAAATCTGTAACCCCAAAGGAATTCTCCTCAGAAGATGAAAATTAGGTAACATACATAGATCAGTGTTCCCTCACAGCAGCCTAAGGAGTAAGTGATAGCAATAGGAACACACTTTAAGGTTGTAATAAATACTTTTTATGGGCTGTTGACATTCCTACTCTTATCCTTGCTAATATAACCAACCTATTGTCAATAAAATATAAACATATTATAACAAAATATTTCAATTACAAGTATTTTATTTTATTTTTTAAAAATGAAAATATTTATTTCAGAAAAAACCCTTCTTTACTGATTCTGGCTAGGCCACCAAATGCAATTAAAAATCATAAAAGCAACATTGAAATAAAAAAATATAAAACACTAAGGGCTAAATTATAAGTATTTCATTTCTTAAAAACTACAAAAAAAGACTGGATGAATAAATATATTTTTAGCATCCTGCTAAACAATAGTAAGTAAGCTTGTTTAATTACTACTGACAATTTTTTGAAATATTTTTGCCATGCAAAAAGCTTAATCAATCTCTGATAATAAATGCATCAGAATGGGGCAGACTATAAACAAGGAGTTTAGGCTTAATAATTTTGGGCATGTAAGGTATTGTACCCTATGACTATCATTAAGTGTTGTACCTTATGATTCTTGACTCTTGATGAACGTATCTTTTCTTTTATGTATACTGAGAGTATTTGCACCAAGACAAATTCCTTGTGTGTCCAGTCACACTTGGCCAATAAAGAATTCTACTTTATATAGTATACCACTGTAAGAACTCTGAATTAGGCTTAGAAAACAGCCGTCAAACAGTCAAGCATTAGAGTTACATGAAACCTTGTGCAATCCACCATTCACTATTTATGTTGTCACATTCTGTGCCAGATGTAATTTCAAGAGTTACTCCATAAACAGCAGCATACAATAATCCATCTTGTTACCAATACACTGAGTCATCAAATTAGGTCTCTGTTCTCCATGTAGAGATACATCTACTTTATCAATCAAAGCCTCCTTGCCACCAGACTTGCGATGTCCAGTGATAATAAAAAATTTATTACTAGTAATGATTTCAAGATATAAACCTAATCCTTAACACTAGAGTATGAGCTTATCCAGAACAGGCATATTATCTAAATCCTGAATCCAGGCTGCAAAATGAGAAACAACTCATCTTTTTCAAGTTTATTTTTAGCTTGTTCTCCCACATATCATTCTTTACAGTCTCAAAACACTGACAGCCCCTAGAACAGCCCACTTCTGAGTTTATAGGAAAAAACAATGTAACTAAATATCATCAGTTTATTGATGAAAAGTAGCTCCAAGCTTGAAAATAATCTGCAGCCGTTTCAAATCAGTATGTGTATATGTGTGTGTGTGAAGATGCCTAGAGTCACTGTATCAGTAAAATTGCTGGCATAGAAATTTATGCACATACATACTAAAATAAAGTCAATTGAAGCTTTTTCAAATCCCCAACTAATTCTGTAGAGAACAAGCAAGTAAACCACACTGCCCAACCATGTTTTCTGATTTCAATATATACTAGGATCAACTGTAACTACCAAGAGATCAGGATGTATTTTTCTTGTCTCTTCCTGGTATAACTCATCCATCAAGCTGCTTTATCTTTCTGCTAAATTCAGTTGTAAACCCAGACTGAAAAGAAACCAGATAATCTATTTAATCCAATAGTTCATGAAGCTACCATGTCATTGTTTTCTTCATCACCTTGGCTGAATATGCAAATAAAACACATAAGAGGTAGAAGAAAATCTCCGCACAGACCACTGTGACATTTGCACAAAGTTCTTTGGTGACAAAATCACTCACAAGATCTCAAGTAGACTGCAGTCTTGCAAAATCAATGGGATTCTTTTTGACTTTATAAACATTGAGAATAGGCTGTTCTGTGGCATGAACTCTGAGAACTTTGAGAGAGGCATTGCCTAGCTTAGAAGTAATGCACTTTTTCTGAAGGTTGGAAATAGTGTTAATCGCTGCCTCCTTCCGAGGTCAGTAAAATGAGGTCCCAGATTGTTGGAGGCAATATGCTGACTCTGTAAACTCTTAGTCTGTAAAACACTATGAAGCAGTATGTAAATTTATGAAACAGCACCTTACATGCATTTCACAAAGACGTAAAAGCCACAAACACAATTATATATTTTTAAAATGCGTGGTAGACCTGAATTGCTATTACAGTTGATATTGTATTTTGTGATTATATAAATTGCCTTGAATCATAAAAAGTACAGTGAAATTGAAGTGTTGTGATAGATGATAGATATATAGATAGGTAGGTAGGTAGGTTGGTATCTGGAAATTGAAAAATCTGAGAATTGTATTGCAGAACTTAAGGGAACATCATATTCTGGAGAAGACTGCATGATGCACGGCAAAGGAGTACTGTACAGGGAACAAAATATTTATTTCAGGCAGAAAAAAATGAAATGAAATAACAAATTCAGCCAGTTAAATTCTTCTTTGCATCTGAATTATCCACAAAGTATGAATATTTATCTCATTCATTATAAATAGGTTGTTTCCGTTATTTCACAGGAAAATTGTTCTGCATTCCTAATGTTAATAATTTTTTGTTACTTTTTATTTTTGTTTATTTATGAGGAATATATTCCATCTTTATTTTTGCAATTCAAGGTGGAAGATACAGTTCAAAATATTTTATATACATCAGATTTGAGTTTGAGCATGAAGAATATAGTGATACTTAACGTGGAATGACATATATTTATATATGAGCATTCTTATGATCCATCTATCTCAGGGGAGTCAAACTCAATTTAATTGAGGGCCGCATCAGGGTTGTGTTTGACCTTGGGAGGCCGGGGTAGGCATAACTAGGGTGGACATGGCCAGCTCAACATCACTCAGGTCAGCGGTGCCTGTGGCGGCCCGAGCACTCTGTCAGCAAAAACAGGCTCCCGAGCACTGTCAGCAAAAAACTTGTGTCCCTCGTGAACTCTTTTCAGCTGTGATGGCCTCCTGCAACTCTCTGCCAGCGAAAATGGAATGTTTTATCTGGCAGAGGCATCGTGGGCTGGTCTTTCTCTGTTTCCACTGTGCCCCTTGGGCCAGATCCAGCCCCTAGACCTTGAGTTTGACACCCCTGATCTATATAGTGATTTAACAGATAAACATGGGTTGACATATTCTAAAACTCTACCTAAATAAATGTTAATGCTGACCTCAATGACCTTGTGGTTTTAAAATAGCTGGCATTGCAACAAAGTTGCTAACCCTAAAATTATATTGTTTGAGGTTTCCAAGAAGATAATACTAGCTGTTTCCTACTGAAGTGTACAAAACTGCAAGAATACTATAATTTCAACAATCATGTCTGGATTACAGGATATAACAAGACATAATAATTATAAATTCCTTACCATGGAAAACTTAAGAAATATACTACTGAATAGAGGTAACTGATTTATTTTCTTTTTCCGCAGTTTTCCTCTTATCTGTTCTGATCTTATTTATTCAATTTGAAGTCTTGAAGGATTATATTCTCACAAGGTTGTGGTAAGATATAAATGTAGAAATTTATATGTTTTCCAGAGTTGATTCTTGTAGATAAGTAGATATGACAAAATGTTCACTGACAAAGTTATTCTGAATTAAATGTCCATAAATAAGAACAGATAAGAAGGAAAAGGAGTAGAGAAAGAAAGTATATATTTGTGCATATCAATAATTTTCCTGATGAAAAACATTAAAAGTTGCAAGTCAGGCTCTTAGCAAGAAACCAAACACGGTGGGCCATATTTCTGGTAAATACATTTGTATACTGGTGTTTACACTTAATCAGAAAATATATTATTTTGAACCTCAGTTTGGATCAAGTACCTCAAGATCTGTACCCAAACCAGATGCTATCTAGGATGGGGGGGGGTATTCAAAACAGTGGCTACAGCCACACAGTCAAAGCCCCAAGCCCTTTTACATGCATTGCATGTGTAACACAGATTTTAAAAGGGAAAGAGTGGTTGAAGCTGCCATCTTGATTTCTTTTACATGTCCCCTGTGCATGACCCTTAGTTAGAAGTTATTTTAGACCTATAATTATAGAAAAGGTTATTCATATGTAATCCCTTCTAAAACAGTTATTCAAGGTGACATTTTCTTCTCAGGAACATCACTGAGAATATTTAATATGAAAGGGAGTTTCCTAAATGACTGTAATAGCATAGCACTTTACAAAATGGCTTATTTATACCTACTTCGTCAACCTCCCGCCGCCCAGTACGCTCCCACAGGGTTGCCCTACTTGGGGTACCGCCGACTGACCGTTGTCGGCTGACGGCCCCGAGAGTTCGGGCTTTTTCTGTGGGAGCTCCCTCCCTATGGAATGATCTCCCCCTGGAGATACGAGCTATGACGGATATTCTGACCTTCCGGCGCGCAGTGAAAACCCTATTTTTTAAACAGGCTGGCCTGGCCCAGTAACTGTGTTTTTGGTTTTTAATTAATTTTAATTGGGGTTTTATTAGCTTTTAATTTTTAATTGAATTTTGAATAGACAGCCGGATCTAATTATTTAATCTATTTTTAATCGTATTTATTATATTTATTGTATGTTTTTAGTAGGCTGTACACCGCCCCGAGTCCCTTTTTGGGAGAGGGAGCGGTATAAAAGTTTGATTAAATAAATAAATAAATACTTAAGAGAAAAATCCCACTGAGTTTATGGATCTAAGTCTCAATAAGAAGAGATAGTTGGAATGGCTACCAGGTTCTCTACAATCCGTTTGGACACCAATTTCATCTTTCATGACTCAAATGGGAGAATTATTAGATTATTGATTATTCAAAACAACAAACAAAGTTTATGCAGGAATAAGTCCTGCTGAATCAACAAGATTTACTTTTGCATATAAATATGTACAGAATTGCATTGCTATCTTTGAATGTTCACTTTTTTATCGTACCATTTAACCTGAAAATTATATATTTAATAGGAAACTTGGTCAATATTCTAAATGAATTCCTGGAGAAATATGCAAAATACTGTTCACATTACCTTCTGTTTCCTGTTGTGTTAGTTAGCCAAATATACAACCCATGTAAGATTCATTAATATTCTATTATCTCCATTCTGGAATATCTACAAAATCTACAAAATGAAAGATCTTGAAATTGAAAAATAAATAAAGCTGGGAAACTCAAGTGTTAGAGTTCTTTGCATCCTGAATTCTAAACATATCCATTTTCTTTTTTCTAACTTTGGAGCTCAGATTTAGAAAAAACAAAATCTTTCATGATATAATATAGCAATATCTTTCTAACTTTCCATGTTTTTAAAATAAATAAATAATCATTAGGGATGGACACAGTAAAAAAGTGATTTTTTCATTCAGCTTCATTGCTACAATCAGACTAAAACAACAAGATTTTTGCCTCTTGCACAGAGTGAAAACAAATTTCATTTTACTACTGAGGTTCTATTTATAAAACTAGGATATCCATTTTCCTTTGAAGAAAGCTTTGGAAGATACAATAGTCTCTGACATACAACAGTACATTTAGTGACAAAACTAATATGATGATTTCACCGGCAATTTCCAGACAAGCCAGGGGGAAGGTGATAGGACCATAACAGTTGTGAATTGTATAACCTGTGCCCTTTTTCATGTCTTACAAGTGGACTCCTGGTAGGGGAAGCCGCTTGTCGAGTGACCTGCAGTCACAGACTCACCATGATAAGAGACCAGTGGTGGGAGTGTGACACATGCAAGGCTGAGATGAGTGGCAGCCATGGCACATTACGGAAGGACGCCACGTCACAGCTCTGCAATCACACAGCCAGACAGCAGCAAAACTCCATGATGGTCTACGAGGAATGCTGACAAGTTGGAGAGTAGCTGAAGTGGCAGGACTGATCCTGCCAACATCAAAAACATCCAAAGCTGGATGTTGGCTTTGTTTTCTGTTGGGGATTGGCGGCGGCTGAAGTAACCTGCATAAGGTGAGGGCTCCTGAGTGGATGGATTGCCGGATGGGTGGTGTTTGGGGAAAAGACATAAAAGCAGCAGTGGTAGGAAAGCTCCCAGTGCTAGCTTCATATGGGACTTGCTGTCTGTTGTTGCTGCTCTGTCTGAAAACCAAGTTGGATTAAAAAGAAACCTTGCATCTAAAGTATGTATTCTGAGGTCATTCTTGTGTCTCTGGGTGTCAGCCAATGGCAGTTGGAGAGAAAGCCATGGAAAATAGTCATTTAAGAGTTTCAAAGGCTTGGTAACACTTATCAGTCCACCATAGGGGCTGTCCAGGCTTGGGTTTTTCTCTGAGCAGTTTTGTTTTCAATAAATCTGTTAATGGGCAAGGCCACTTGTGTGAACCCTAATATGAATGTCTATAAAAGTTCTCAAAGCCTAGGAAACTTTGCACCTGTTTCCTTGTCTTCAGCGCTTGCCATTCCAAAACTGCCTTGACTTTACAAGGATCCATTTGCAAGCCCTGATTCGATATGTGGCACACCAAATAATCCAGTGAAGTGCAGTGGAACTCGCACTTCGAGAGCTTAACATAGAGTTTTGCAGCTAATAGCTTCTGCAACACTTGACATACCAATGTACATGTTCTTTCAATCCATCTGTTTCAGTTTCAAGCCAGGTCGTACCGGCACGGACCTGAGGGCCTTCAGGCGCGCGTTGAAGACCTGGCTCTTTGAGCAGGCCGGCCTGGGCTGAGAAAATGGTTTTAATTTGGTCTCCATATTTAATTCTAAATTGGGTTTTAAGGGTGGGGGGTGGGGTTTTGTTAGTTTTATCAAGCAGCCGATTGAAATTTAATATTTTTTAACTTTTGTATTCTTTGGGGGGTTTTTAGATGAGCTGTTCACCGCCCTGAGTCCCTCGGGAGAAGGGCGGTATATAAATGGAATAAATAAATAAATAAATAAATAAAATAAATGGAGGTTGTATATGTTAAAATGTCATCTAAATAAACCAACACACCATGGTAGAGATGTTCATGTAACACCTGATTAATAAGCTGCATAAACACAGCTGGACCCAGCAAAGTTACAATGGCACTGAAAAAGTGATTTATCACCATTTTTCACACTTATAACCATTCCAGCACCCCCATGGTCATGTGATCAAAATTCAGACGCTTGGCAACTGTCTCATATTTATGATGGTTGCAGTGCGCTGGGATCATGTGATCACTTTTTTGTGATTTTCTAATCAGCAGTCAGTAGGGAAGCCAGATTTATCATTAACAACTACAATGATTCACTTAACAGCTGTGGCAAAAAAGGTTGTAAAATGCGGCAAAACTCACTTAACAAATGTTTCACTAAGGAACAAAAGTTTTGGGCTCAATTATGGTTGTAAGTCAAGGACTCCCTATATTGCAATCTAACATTTCTCCACACTTATTATGACTCAGTCTGAGTGTAAGAATATAATGGGATGCTAACATGTTTGGAGGATTAACCATATTTTCCCCCAAATTGGCTTTTCAGGTATATAACCATCTTGGCTGATTTTAAAACCAATAAACAAACACAATTATTTTGTAAACTTTCAGTTGGCCTAGTAAAGAATTTTAAAGACAATAATAGCTTAACAACGATAGGGCAGACAGGAACAGAAGCACAGGCCTGCAGCAAGTTATATTCCGAGATTACCACGTGAGAGTCTCCAGATATACAAATTGGGTTTTATCAGACACAGAAGTGCTATTAGTTTGCACCAAAAGATTCTTCAAAGCATTCAGAGAGGAGGTGACTCTCTTCTCCCTACTTTAGCTCAGAAAATCAAGCCCAATGTCTCTTTGTACAGTGTATAAATCTACTGAGGCATTTGGAAATTAAATATGCATTCCACCCAGAGTTAATAACTGCTTTCCTCCCAATTAGATTTTACAACATCTTCTCTCTCTCAAAATGCTGTTATATAGATACAATTGTTGGAAGGAAAATCCATCTGTTTCAGTTTCAAGCCAGGAGAAAGGCACTGGAAACAAAATGGAGGCTGGAGGCTGATTGGAAAGAAAGGTTTGTTGATGAAGCAAAACCATCAACCACATGTGATTCTGGGCAGCTGACAAAATGGAGTTGAGACAGTAGGTGGGTTTTATATCTTCTTTGGATTTTGTATTTGAGCTTTCTGTTCCTATGCAAGAACATGTCCTTTAATATTCTATTGGCTGTTTTCAGATTCCTATGGGATCATGGCTGGCTCTATAGGCAAAAGGAGAAATACAAATCCTAGGTGTTGTCTGAGCTAATTTTGTCAACCTTTTGTTTGTTGCTTATCTGAGTTTCTGTCTTGACCCAGTCTTTCTGAATGGATGACCAAATCTGCATTTCTAAAAGCTGACCTCCTCAGTTTTTGCTTGGGGCAGGGAAATTGTGGGTGGTTTCTGCCTCCCTTAAGATTTTTTCATTTCTTCTTTAGGGGAAATATTTTATCTGCCTTTTCTAATATTTCCCAAAATATTTCATTCTTCGGGGAAGTGTTTCATATATATATGAAACTTGGAGCCAAACCAAAGCCTGGAATGTCACATCACAGCCACCCGCTCAGGATATCACATCACAGAACTTAGGAGGCTACACCACAAAACCTCAGGATGTTGCAACATCGCCAACGACCCAGGAGATTACAATACAAGACCCAAGGTGTCACAAGATTAGAACTCAGAAGGTCATCACACAGTCCATTTCCCAGGTCATTACGACCCAGGAGATTACAGCACAAGACCCAGGATGACAAAACAATAGAACTCAGAAGGTCATCATACAGCCCATTACCCAAGTCGTTACAAAACAGGAGGCTGATAGACACACAGCCAATACCTCAGCCACACATGTTCTTAAGAAAAAGCCAGCCAATCTGCAAACATCAACTCCATCAACCAATCAAGAAATGACAACAGAGCCAACCTCCCCACCAGTATATATAGGAGACAGCAGCTCAAATTACACTTTGCTTCCACAAGCACAAAGCCGAAAGCACCAGCCTGAAGATAGCGAGTGAGATCTCGTCGAAACATTGCCCAAACAGTCTCAATCTTACATGGGAAAAGACCCGAACACGCCAAGACCTTCATACCTGTACCCGTGAAAATCTACGAATATATATATATATATATATATATATATATATATATATATATATATATGCTGTATAATTAGTTAGAGAGGGATTAACACACACATTTATTTTATTTATTTAAAAATATTTATTTATTAATTTATTTAGAGTGGAATCCTGACTCAATGTAATGCTAAATCAAAAGTCATAGTCTACACATTACAACAGATACTCAGACAAACCAAACCAGCTACATGATGATTTGGTGCGATACTGAATGTTAATATGACAGACCAATCTAAAGCGTGAAGAGTGACAATACTAATTGGCAGTAATTAAAGCAGGATTTTTCCAGCCCTTCTTAGACAACTTAATAATTGATATATTATACTGTAATTTGCTTTACAGCAAGTGAAGCATGAGCAATAAGATTTTCCCTTCCATAAGAGACTTTTGGTGTATTATGACTATGCTGAATTTTCTGATATAGTTTCTGATATTTCTTGCATCTTTTTCTTGTCATAAAAATCCATTAGGAATTTGGGGGGGGTGGGGGGAGTGGAATACCTGCAAAATTGCCAGAACCAAGAGGTATACATTAGAAGCAGTGACATGGTATGGTTTCATGGAGGATATTGCTCTTGCCAAGTGTGAAGTTTTTCAGATAGTTTAGTACAACATGAGAGCTGTATTTTGAATGGTGCAAAGCTATTGATACTGCACAGTAAATTTTTAACTTCTAACTTGCTTCAGTCAAATGCTTCCTTCCTCTGCAAGAACTGCCCCATACTAGTTTTTCCCAGGAAAATCCTGCTACAGTCCTAACAGTTTCTCTGCATTTCAACCAAGGGGATATTAAAGAACTTAACCTCCAGATAATCTTGAAAGAATAAGTTGATCATTTACAGATCTTTAACCACATAAAAGATTCCACTGGCTTTATGTCCAAAGGTATTTATAGAATTTACAGCAGGGTCAATTCAGCTGCAGGGTGTAGTCAGCCATTTGAAATTGGTACATTTGCATTCAGTGACCTGTCATTTCACAACTTCTCAATCTCTCCCTTGTGTTAATCCTAGAGAAGATATGGACAATTAAAGGGAAGGGAAGTGTGGTCAATCATGAGCAAGATAAAATACTAGTCACCACCCATTTAACTCCTTTAGATTACTGTATTAAGCCACTCAATGGACCTACAAGCTTAATATGACAATCCTATTACATCTTATTGTTATTCAGAAAGCAGTTATAGCAACAGTCACAATAAAAGACAGAATTGTTAAAGGTAATATTCAGCGGCCACTGGCATAAACTGATCACTTTTAAACATGTGCAAATGTTATCTTTCTGGTCTCTTTTATCCTGGCATCTACTATCATCAGTGACAGCTTCTAAGACTGATAATGTTCTTAAAGGGAAAGTTGTGTACTTTTTATTCCGTTATAAATGCCTGTGTTTGTCATGTACAGTAACTGTCTGTTATTATTTTCAGTGGCTTCAGTAACACAGCTAGTCAGCATTAGGCCCCAAAGAATCAGAATGAATCAAAATTAATGAAGAATAATCCTGTTCTACATGAGTAGGTCATTATTCTCAGTTCTGGAAAATCTGGGATTGTGTTGGTCAAATTCCATTCACTTGACTAGTAAAGCAACAATAACCTCTTCAAGACAGGTATTACAATGTGAAGAATGTTGTCACCTACCTAATCTTCTAAAACCAGGCAATGAGCACTTAGACATGGAAAATCAGGTCCCAACATTCCACCACACTGAAATATGATCTAGGATAGCTGAACATACAGGAAAATGCCAATGTAATACACAGATTCTTCAATTACTGGGGGACATTATTGCATTTAAGAGATACCATTAAGATCATATGGGATGCCAGTGATTTTGTATAAAAAGGAAAGCATTATTATAGAGAGGACAATTTTTAATGTTAGATGCCCAAACAAAAACTGATAATTCTTTAGACAAGATGCTGTAACATAATAGGCAAAAAGAGCGTGAGATAAGTTTAGAACCAGAATTTTTCCCTGCAGAGATGTTAGTTATGCCAATAGATAACAATCGACTAGCTTAAAAGATAAGAAGGACATCATAAAAGGTCTAATAAATCATTATCTATACATATCATGTTGTGTAGTTAAGATCCTTAAATCAAGTTTAAACTCACAATCCAAACCATGGTTTCCAGGAAATTCTGTTGAGGTCACCTCAACAGAATTTCCTGGAAACCATTCCTATATATGTATGTATGTATGTATGTATGTACATACGTACGTACGTACGTACGTACGTACGTATACACACACACACAAACACATTACAAAATTCATTGACACTTATCTTATGATGCAGACTCCTACCATTATTCAGTATTAGAAAATATACAATTATCACATCACTCTTCGATTTTATACTTCTTTTTAAAATAGCTGAAGTAAACTTTGGTTTAATCTTACAACTCTCTAATGCATAAATAAACAGACTCTTAAGCATTTATGAGCCTGGCCTTTATTTCCTGGAAACTGCAGTAGAATCTATTTCAAATTTGGTACATATGGAAAACATTAAAATTCACATATAATTTTAATTAAAAAGTGGAACTGCATTTTCTTCCAAATGGTAGATTTTTGGCTCTTAAGCTCTTAACTATGCCACCCATCAGGTTTCAATGTGGTGGCTGAGCTCACATACTGCATTAAGTTACTATGTAATTTATTCAGTGATGTGAACTTGGCCATTGTGGATTACAAGGTATGGTCTATACTATAGCAGTTAGATTGCTATTTTTTTTTTCAAACTGCAATTGCAAAAATAGCTCAGTGGGATATATGTTTGATTGGGGTTTCCAAGTTATTGCTTTAGAGATATTTTATTTGTTAGGATTTTAATGCTTTAATACTGTAAGCCACCCCGAGTTGTTTCCTTAACAAAATTAAATTCAATTAATAAATAATTATACAGTATGTACCCAGACAATGATTTACTTTAATATTTCAGAAAATCTTGCCCTCCTATCTTTCCTCCCAATTTCTTTCACCATTTGTCTTTCCAGGAGAGGTCAGACATTACTACTTTGCCTTCCCTCCACAGAGTTAAGAAGGAAAAGACAGATTAACTGCACAATTCATTCCAGCAATAGCACTAGGGATCCCTTGTCTGGAGGGATACACATACAGTCTCTAAGAGAACAAAGAATGATAAGAATAATGAAAGTTGCTTTTACATTGAATAGATTAGCTCATCATTATCTTTTGGAATAAAACAATTTGTTGAACATCACTTATTTCCTGTTATAGCTTCAGCCTAATCCAAGGTGGAAATATCAGGATAAGATTATGTGGGCTGACTTTGGACCAGTCCCAGTGTTGATGTGAAATGATCCTGGGTCCTTTGTTATGACCTATAGTAAGGTCTGCAATTAGACAGAATTTTAATATCAGACTATTGTTTCTACAGGGAAGTTTCATCCTGGGCATTTGCACACTCTCTAAAACTGTTAAGTTCCCCCAACTAAAATACAAAGCTACCCTACTAACACCAGCAAATTTCATGCCCGCGCACTTTGTCTGGATTGCTATATACACACGGAAGCTTTCAAGGTAGAGAAGACAGAAAATAGATTCATACACAATGTCAAGTGCATTTTGTACCACATGTGGAATGCTATGAAACTAAAAGGCAGATTATCCAGAAATGTCCCTAACTTCACTTCAGCTCAGGACTTTTGTCTCTTCCTGTACCACTCGGGTTTGTCCTGCTGTACCCTGCCACCTCCCCACTCTCCATCAATGTTCAATAGCAATTTGATTGTTGCCCAGGTTTCATGTGCTTTTATCCCAAGGAATATTCTAGTCTTCAGCATAATAAAACAAATTGCACTTGCCCTTCTTACATGACTCCAAAATGCAATCAGGCAAGGGGCTTTCTTAGATGAAGAAGGAAGCCATTTCATTCAGCCACTGGGTGAAGTTCTTTATCAGGGATGCCTTCCAAATGGCAGGTATCATTGTAGGATTTCACATACTCCCTACAGGCCGATAATAATACCGACAGGTGTCTATTTATAAATATGCATATTATTTAAATTCTAGATGTTTGCCGTGTGCAGATGCTGTATTTTGTTAGTTCATGTAGACATTCATGGCCTCTTTATGCATATATATTGGGGTCAATAGTGCAATCATGGAAAGCTTCAGCTGTATGAGTGTCAATCCCTAATTCTTAACCTGTGGAAGTCTGGCTAGAGAGCTTAGTAATTTTATTATATACCACAAATAGGGATGCAATTTACAGTGGTAAGCACCAAAATATGTTTAAACCCTTTGTAGGATACCATATAGGACAGCATGTGAATTAAACATATGCAAGGGGCAGTAGGTTCAGGTAGGTTGAAATATTGTTTCATTGCTGGCTTTCCTTCCTCAGTTTTCAGACTGGAGCTGGCAAGATACAAAGCATTCCTTTCCAGCTTCGTATTTACAAAACAGAAAAGTTACTTTCCCAGCCCTCTCCTCTGTTTGTACTTGCAATATGACATATAATATAGATAGGCGTTTGCAAGCATGTACAACTCCATTCCTATCAGTTGGGCTGGTGAAGCACCGAATACGCTGTACTCTTTGCTTGTTTCAAAACAGTTGATGTTTCCATTTTGGAACATTTCAGTAGTCATTCCAATCAGCCAGAATGAAAGTTAAATTGTTGTACATGGGTTAGATGAATTCAATTTCAAATAAAATGGATGTAAAAGCTTTAGCTAGATTATTTCATGAGAGGAGAGGAACAGCATTATTTTTAGAAAATAGGGAAGAAATTATCTAAAGGAAAGGGAAACCGCAAGAAATGATCCAAGCAAAGTTAAGCCCTTTTACATCTCAAGGATTTCAGCTTGAAATAATTAAACATGTTTTGCTCCCCTAGTGAAACTTATGAAACTTTATACATTCAGCTTTTACCAGGGTTTGTTCTACAATCTTAGTAATACTGGATGTCACTCAAATGTGTTGGTGTGACAATTTATATACTGCCTAACAAATATGCTGGATGATAGTATGATACTAGCTTGCAGAAACATAAGCTACATGGTGCAAGACTGCCAGCCCATTTCTTGTCTTTAGCAATAACTTTAATCTGCTTTATCTGTTATAGATATTAGCAAGTGTTTTGTTGTTTTTAGTCTGTGATCATTGTTTCTTTTTAGATCTAGCAGATGTTAAGGCATAAGAAGGCTTCCCTAATCTACGTACTATCCAGATGGAAATTGCATTTCAGTTTATTTCAACATGCCTCCTTTTTTAGAACTACTAACAATTGTATCAAATTTTCAACATTATTTCCCCTTCAATTCAGAAAGCTGCTGCATAAGAAAATTCCTCAACAAAATCCAGACTATGTCCTTTTGTTCACTTTATATTCTGTTTCAGACAATCAACATTTTAAAAGCCAGAAAAACAGGCAGAAGTTTGCAGTAGCTCATGTCACCAGATTCTCACACCTGTTCATTTGGTATTTAGACTGAAGCAGTTGTGAAGCTAACAGATGACATCTAAACTGGGTTGGATAACAACATACACGTGGAATATTCTTTGTGTTTTGTTTGTTAAGCTTACTGAAGTGGATATTTCCCCATTTTCATCTTATTCATCACACTAAGTAGCTGCTTTCTAACTCATCTGCCTGTTGCCACATGCCACTTGTCCAAGAAGAAAAGTTTGTGGTATTTGGTATTTTATATGCTCAAGCAACATAGCCTGAGAAGTTATTAACAACCAAAAAGGTGCGTATTTTTCACTAATACTGTATTTCCACTCTTTCAAATAGCACAAACCAAAGTAAATTATATGGACATATAAGAAACCAACACACTTTTTTCTTCATGTCTGATAATACAAAAATATGCAATAACAATTTATAAAACAATTTGCTGATATTTCACAATATTGTAATATCCAACTGTCTAATAGGCTGGCTTGACAATATCTCTTGTGGTAAAGAAATAATTACTTTTGGCAATTTTTCTAAATTCTTAACTGATTTAAAGGGTAAGCCAACAATGAAATAATGTTATTTCTTCCCCCCCTCTATCATCTGTTTAAATCCAAGTGTTATGAATGCAATTGTACTTCTAGTAAATTAACTTCTACAAATTCCTATTAGATCAGAAATCAGTTGATTGGTAGACTAATCCCTTCTACTTCCTGTATAATAATTAACTTAAGGCTAATAAGCAGAAGCCAATATGAAGAATAAGTCATATCAAACCTGATCTCCTGTTTGGATACTTTATTTATGTGTTTGTTTCAATTTATAAGGCCTACTCATCTCAACATACTTTGGATGCTAACAACAGTTAAAATACAATATAAGAACATCACAATAAATAATCAGTTGCCATAATTTTTAAAAGCATCAGCACAATCATTCTTACAAAATTTTGGTTGGTTCATGAGAACGGAATAGGTATAATATAATTTGACTTTAACAAAATATTTAATAAAATCTATGAGATCCTGATTAAAAAAATATAGCAAAACATTGGGTGGACTTTGCTATTTTTAGATTGATACAGCAGGCTGAAATTGTATATAAATGCATACTTCAATGGTTATGCATCAAGCAGGAAGAATTGAATAGCATACCATTCGGCTTAATTCTAGGCTCTGAATTGTGAGCTTTTTTTAAAAAAAAATGACTTGCATAGCAAGTTAGAAAATACAGTTTTCATACTGTATCAAGTGAGATCAATTTCAACGGGGATAATTACAATTCCCTACATTTGAGTAGAAGAAACTCAAAAACATGAATACAGGATGAGACATGCCATATTAAGCAGCAATAAATGGAAAAGGATTTGGATCTCAGGTTAAATAGCAGCCAATATTTGCCAAAAAATGTAGCTCTAGACTGCATCAATTGACATCCAATCCCCAAACATGAAAAGCTATTTTCCCCTCTAGTCTATGTTGGTCAATCTATATCTCAAAAGTTGCATCCAATTCTGAGTACTGAGTTTTTAGGAAGGACAAATTGAACAATGTCCTGACAAGAGCAACCAAGACAAGAAGAACAAAAAAGAAAATAATAAGGAAGAGTTGGTGAGTTTGCATATTTATAGCTTAGGAAAGACAATATTATGGAAAAATTCCAGATTGACTATCAGATATTTGGCTTAAGTTGCTCTTTTGCTCCAAAAAATACAGAAAGGAAAGGCACTTTCTTTCTTTTGACTTTTTGATCCTCAATATGAGGAGAAAAAGAAAGTAATAACAACACAAACTGATGACATTAAGGGCGGTACTAATCCACACTGTCTGAAACCCATGTACAATGATGGAGCATGTCCCAAAAGATGCTGTTTTCAATGGCAACTGGGTTTTCTTGATTTTTTTTTTTTAAGACATTTCACTTTTAATTCGAAGAAGCTTCTTCAATTGGAAGTAACTGGTGAGGAATACAAAGGATTTATACTCTTTGCAGCCTACCTGTTTCAGAGTGTTAATGATTGGCTGATTGCACAGATTCTAAATCCTTTCCATTTCACACCATTTAGAACTGAAGAAGCTTCTTGGATGAGAAATGAAACCTCTTCAAGAAAAATCAAGAAAGTCCAGTTGCTGTTTGAAAAAAAAGAGCATATTTTGGGACAACCATGACCTGGATAACTGAGAACCTCCGTAGACAAATGATGGAGAACTTAATAAAACAATTTTAAAATAATATTTTTGAAAAATCATATGGCTTTCGTTGCAGAAAAACAACAATAAACAGCATTGTGGAATCTTAAATACTAAAACATTACTGTGGTGCAATCTTCATCAACTGGCAATCTTTAAAACTGTTGAACTACAGCATGATTTTCAGCCTCTAAGTCATATTATACGATGGGTTCAGGGGAGAAGCAGTCTAATACACATAAAAGCATTAGATCAGTGGTGGCAGAACTAGTAGAGTCTAGGCCAGTCTTCTCAACTTTGGCAACTTTAATATGTGTGGACTTCAATTCTCAGAATTCAAGGCTAGTCAGTAAGATGTCACAAGCTGCTTTGTGACTTCAAACTAAATATATAAATACAGATGGTAAACATTCCCCACACCCACTTTCAATGATGGTGAGAATATTTTAATGATGGTAGCTGAGAGGTTACATTGGGAAGGATCGGAAATATGGGCAGAAATATTTGAATAAATCTAGATTATATTGATACCATATAATTGATGTTAACTGTACCCAATTTGAGAGTGTTCCATCTGGCTGTCTCTTTCTTTGACTGTTATCATTATCCCTTATATTTTGAAAGCTTGTTCCTATTTTTTCCCTTCCAACTTGTTTTTCCTTTAGTGTCAAAAATATGTTGTGTACTTTGTGTTTAAGTCCAAAAACAGGTACAGTCTTGTTTGTTATTGATTTAAGTGAGGTCATCACTGGGGGGAGGTGGTTTGCCCTAAGAGTAGATAAAAATGGTTCAAATAAATAAATACATGCTGCTGAACATGCCCAAAAGTACCGTTCTTGAGGCTACACAGGTGGCAAGTAATGCAATCCCAATTAAGATTTGAGGAAATTACATACAATATTCAATTATACTCCGTTCTACCCAAGTATCTTCAACCTCAGGCAGAAATCCCTGCCAGATGTTTAATACAAGATGCCCTTCATAGTAGCAAGCCTCAACATTTCAGCCAGGTCTGCCACACCCGGTCTTCTTTTTCCAAAAGGTTTCTGCAATATCCTGTTTACTTTAGGGCACAAGAGTTAACGAAAACACCCCTGAAGAGTCTTTCATTCATTTCCTACAAATTTCAAACGTGATCAACTCAGAGTTGAATTTGAGTGTCAGTGCAGCAAAGTTGCTTTCAGCAGTTTTGGTTGGAACCTAACAAGTTTCCATATTTTACCTTCAATACTTATCTGATACCCCTGTTAACTTGTAAGCAACTACACAAAAGCACATTCACAAATAAAGCACAAACTCCAAAATGGTTTGGATCTCATCATTTAAGTCTCAATGTTAGAAAAATCTTATTACATGCCTGATATATAAGTGGCTTGGAAAGAAGAAGCAAATTCTACAAGCTCCTTTGGTAGCCAGTAAATATTCCTAATCAAATACTGGTGGCAATAAAGCTAATTATTACAAAACTTTCTTATTTCTGATGCCATGTCAGCAAAGCAAAACCCCTACTTCTTTTCCATCTAGTTCTGGTTAAAATAATAGCATTAAGGATTAGGATACTCTGTGCCCTACAGGAAATCGATTATTTGGATTCCTTCAGTCAGAACTGAGCTTGAGATAGAAATCACATTTCTTGGGTTCTTCTCCTACTCTCAAAGTCATTACCTTGAGATATACGGTAGGTGAAGGCCATAGTTAGGGAGGCTTTTACACAGCTTCAGCTGATGCATCATTTGCCTCCTTTACAGAGTCCCTGGCTACCCAACCCATATTGTCTCTGAAACTTTCAGTACTATTGCTGTACTACCTATGATTGGAGACTGCCAAAAGCTGCTGTTAATGCAGAATTCTGCACCCAACTAACAACAGAGAATAGCCATCGATGTCTGTTTTTGTGATAATTGCATAGGCTTCTGAGCTTAAATCAATATATTGATTTTGATCTGTAAAGCCAATTATGGTTTCGCATTTGAGTATTTGCAGGATATTTACCTCCAGATAGAATTAATTCATAAGATACATTCATCAAAAGTTAACACGTTAGAGAGTCCCACATGTGAAATTAGGAAAGGGAGGCTCTATGGAATAGTTACTCGATGGAATAGTTTGAACCTTTGGATATCTGGATGGCATCTTCCCTGGTGATATTCAAAAAGACAGTTAAAACAAGTTTTTCCACAGTTTTAAGTATTGGTGATTTTTTGAATTGGACATGGAGAAATAATATGGGGAAAATGTGTTTGTGATTTAAATTGTTTGACTGGTTTGAATTTTGTAAGTTCTTGTAAATGCCATAAGTAACAGCAGCCTAGGGACTCGTACTACCTACAGTCACAATGGATGACCATTAGATAGTTGGCTAAGCTATTTTGATGAATTCCAATATGATAATACTTCTATCTCCACACTTTCATACATGAGAGGACAACTTCTGTAATTATAATTAAATCCATTCTTTTCACCCTTTTCAGAAAATAGGAGGACCAGACAAGGCAAAATCAAATAAATATCAGAAAGGTTATATACAGTATTTATTGACATACTACTGATTAGATCTCTTTAAGTAAAACTTTCTTAATATTTGAATGCTTGAATGCCTAAATATAGCTATGGACAGCTTTCAATAAAAACATGTATTCAGGATGATTTGTATCCTCAACTAAAAATCTATGTTGTCTTTGTTTTCCTTTGGGAAGAAGTTTAATTACAGTGTTACATAAAATGAGTATTTTGTTAACATTGAGAAGAGGTTATGCTCTGTGTTAAAACTCCAAACAAGTCTGTTTTTACAATACATAATTCTTTTTCCAGCTGTTCCCTTATTCATTAACAAAGTAAATTAGATATTTCTTAAACTAGCATCTTGCTTTGTTGACTTCATCGAAATGCAAAACATAATGGACATGGAAAATTACTACTCCAGGAGATGTTCAGTTAGGGTGACTTCTTCAAGTACAATAATTATCAACTCATTTAGAATCAGTTATGGTTCTCATAGGACTCTGCTAAAATAATCTAAATCTGTTGCTTGGGTAAACCTATTTATAATAAACAGAAAAACATTAGATCCCTTGTAAAATACCCAAACATGATTAACTTAAAAAAGAGAATTATCTTCATCTAGTGGCATTTCCCACGTGAAAAAAAGGTTTCCATAAAATTTCTTCTCTCTACTTTGAATATTAAGATAGAACTGGATAGAGAAAATGATTCTGTAGAATAGCATGCTGATTGTTTCCTTATAAATCATGCCTGGCATTTTGCTGCTCATTCTTATTATGTTTATTAAATTTTTATGGCTGTCCTTTTCATATTAATGAGTCTGGGTGACTAACAATTAAAGATAAAATAAAAACAAATTACAAATAACATAAAAATAGCAGCCAAATAACACTAACAGTCATCAATCAGTACAGCCAAGAAATGTGCTCACTAATAGGACTTCAGGCTCAACACAATTCCATCTTTAAAATTTTGCAAAAACCCAGCAGACTGGAGTGACTCTGATCTCTAGGAGAATGAAGTTCCAGAAGGCAGATGGCATGATATAAAAGGTTCTCTTCCTGAGTCCTGCCAGTTGGCACTCACTTTTCCATAGGACCCAGAACATGTCTGTCCTGCCAGATCTGACAGGAAAAGATGGTCCTGTAAGTAACCAAGCCTCAATCCATGAATGATTTTAGAAGTAACACCAGCACCTTGAACTGTACCCAGAAGCATACCAATAGACAATGCAGCTTACAGATCAGAGCTACATGTGTTAAACAATAGGTACCCACAGGGGTGGGATTCTACCAGTTCGCACCTATTTGCTAGAACCGGTTGTTAACATTCTAAGCAGTTCGGAGAACCAGTTGGTAGAAATTACTGGCCTAATCCTGTAAGGAAGGCAGGAAGGAAACATTCTGGTGTTGCTTACAGAAACTGCCTCTTCATTAACCCTTATTACGTTCTTGGCAGGACTAGACTTTCTGTCTCAGGAACTTCTCTGGAGTTATTTTCCCCTCCTTTGCTGGTACTTTGCTTGTGTGGAGTGACCATTCAAAGTTACAATGGCACTGAAAAAAGTGACTTATGACCATTTTTCACACTTACGACTGTTGCAGCATCCCCACAGTCATGAGAGGCCAGGCAAGGAGATGAGTGCCTCGATGTGAGTGATATTGAGTTGGCCACACCCAGCCAATAACATGACCATCAAGCCATGTCCACCCAGTCACATAACCACCAAGCCAAACCTACCACCTAAGCCATGCCCACAGAATTGGTTCTTAAAAATTTGAATCCCACCCCTGGGTACCCATGACTGCCGATGCCACCACATTTTGCACCAGGTGAAGATTTCAAATTCTTCTCAAGGGTATGTTCCTGTAGAGTGTGTTGCAGCAATCCAAAATGAGCAGTCACCAGCAGTCATTAGAACATCTCCTCACCAGCAAGCAATATCCAGATGAGCAGAGATTAAGACCAAGATTAACATTAGACCAATAATCAAACAACGAACAATCAAGAAGTTTCAATAAAGGAAATGCCAAATAGACTAACAGTAATCAACCCAACCAAAGAACTACCAAGACAACTTCCACCAACTGACAACCAATTGACAGGGCAATGTTGTATGTATATAAAATGAGCACGCCTAGCACTGATGATGTTACCTAGTTTCGATAATGAAACATCTGCAAGAAAATAACCATGCCCAAAGAGCACCCAGGAACCCTCATTTCAACCCTGAGCTACAAATATCCTCCTCTGTTAATATATAGTTAAATAGGAAGTTTTCAGAAATGATTAGAAAGTGAGGCTACCATATTCAGGGTCCTTTAAAGCAGTGGTCGTTTACCAGTGGGTTGGGGACCACTGGTGGTCCACTAGAAAATTTTGGTGGTCTGCAGAGAAATGTCACCCTGAAAGCACCCCCAAAGCAATTAATCCAGGCTGCGTGGGAACACAAGACTTGTGTCACTTGCATTGTGAACAACATGAAGTAGTGAGGGGAGGGGGGAAAGGGCAGGGCGGGAACTTGCCCCACACGTCCCACATGCCTCACCTGGCCACTGGGTTGTTTCTTTCCGCTTCTTTCTTCTCCTGCTTTTGGCTGCATGCAAGGAAAGCAGCAAAAATCTTTCTTTCACTCCCCCAAACTCCGCCAGAAATGAGTCTTTGGGACCCTGCAAGGCATCCTGCTCCAAGAGGCTGTGCCAGCACAACAAGTCTCACAAAGACTCATTTCTGGTGGAGTTTGGGGGAGAGAAAGAAAGACTTCTGCTACCACTTCTGCTTTCTTTGCATGAAGCCAAAAGTCTCTTTCTCCTCCCCCCCCCCCTCCCCCTGGAGTTGGAGCTGGTATCCTGCGATCCCAAATAAAGAATGGATCGGTAGGAAAACAGGGTGGGGAATTTTCCTGCAACTTTTTGGGGGATTTTCCCAGGGTCTCTGGTTTGCTGGATTTAAAATTATGACTTTGGTTGTCCCTGAGGTCCAAAAGGTTGGTGACCCCTGCTTTAAAAAGCTACATTGTAACTGAGAGCATGACAATTCCTTTCAAATTCCAGCACTCAAACTCACAGGAAACCACTGTCCTGCAGTCTCCTTGCAAGAAAATGCCCCTTAGAGCACTAATAGGTGCTCTCCATCCATTCTTTGTTCAAAGAAAGTTTGTGGGACCAGTCTATTATCCAGTCCTTAGGTTTTTGTCACAGCTGTTGCCTCTAGTCAACCAAGAATTGAACTAGTTTGCCATTCCTCACTCAGGAGTAGTCTATCTGTATTTTTAAACTTACATGCAAAGCCTCCTTTTAATTTCCATTTTGAAAAATGACTGAAATAGCGCCTGAATATGAAAAATATATTTTAATTTATATGATCAATGGATAGAATTAATTTAAGCCCAAGAATTAGTATATTTTTATTTAGTATGTCCCAACATATTTTTCTTTTCTTTTGTTTCCCCGTCATCCTGCGTAGCAGTCTTATGAATTTGACCTAACTGAGGAGAATAAACTTCCATAACTTAAGTGGACTAGAATCTGGGATTCGCTATTTCCAAGACTAACTATTTCTCCTTTATAGATTTTTCTAACTATTCTCAGTACAGGTAGTCCTCAACTTATGACCACAATGCAGCCCAAAATTTCTGTCGTTAGAGAAATGTGTTCTGTTGTTAGAACAAACGTGAGACATTTGTTAAGTGAGTTTTGCCACCTTTCTTGGCATAGTTGTTAAGTGAATCACTGTAGTTAATAACAAGGGGTTGGTAAGTAAAACTCACTTCCCCATTGACTTTGCTTGTCAGAAAGTCACAAAAGGTGATCTCATGACTTTGGGACACAGCAATGGTCAAAAAAATGCAATTCAGTTGCCAAGCATCTGAATTTTGATCACATACCATGGATGCGGCAACTGTCATAAATGTGACAAATGGTCATAATTCACTTTTTTCAGTGCTGTTGTAACTTTGAAAGGTCACTAAATGAACTGTTGTAAGTCAAGGACTATCTGTTTAACCTGACTTTGGAAAAAGTATTGGAGTATAACAAAAAGTATTGGAGTATAACAAAAAGACACTAATATCCCCTTTTCTCTAGCCAGGGCAGCATTATAGACTTATGTTCTGTCATTACAAAGGAAAGTAATTCTTGCAAAAGTCCTCAGTTGTATTAACGGCAGCAAGATGGAAATGCTCTGGTCCCGTGTGCTGCTTACCTCTTAGCTGAATTTCAGGCAATGCACTCTACATGAGCTACTCTTGAAAAGTTCCAGAAACTTCAGCTGGTACAAAATGTAGTTGCGTGAGCAATTATGTATGGTTTGGTGGTGGTGGTGGTGTTTTGCAGAACTTACATTACATCTTTGCTTCACAATATGCATTAATTATCGATTTCCAGATCCAATTCAAGGTGTTAGTATTGATCTTTTACAGCTCTTTATAGCATGGGCTGGGTTATTGGAGAGCTATCTCTCCCCATTTTCATCTGCCCAACCCACCAGATCCAGTAGAGAAGGCATGTTATAGATTCCATTGTCTAAGGAACTACATGTAGTAGGCCCTGGACACTGGACTTTCTCTCCAGTGGCACCCACATTGTGGAATCTGAGATGAAGTTGACCTCTTCTGAGTTTCTGAAGATCCCGCAGATATCTAGTGAGATGGCTCTACTATTGCTAACATTTTTTTATCTACTTTTTACTTTAGCTCAGTTTTTTATATTTTAATTGCCAATAATTATAATGATTTGAGATTTTAATTATTGTTTTAATTTTTGTAAGCCATCCTGAGTCACTTATTTTGTGAGATAAGCAGCTATATAAATTAGATAAATAAATGAATAAATAGGATAAAATTAGAAGAAATGTGTGTAATTAGTTCTATAAGATAGAGAACATATTTTAGACTTTAAGAAGAATAACAAATTAATTGAAAGAATAATTTAAAAGGAGGGTTTTGTTGAAACATAAATGATTACAGGTAGGGCTTTTCCAGGGGTGGGATTCTACCAGTTCTCTCCTATTCGCTAGAACCAGTTGTTAACATTCTAAGCAGTTCGGAGAACCGGTTGTTAGAAGAAATTACTGGCCTAATCCTGTAAGGAAGGTAGGAAGGAAACATTTTGGTGTTGCTTACAGAAACTGCCTCTCCGTTAACCCTTATTACATTCTTGGCAGGATTAGACTTCCTGTCTCAGGAATTTTTCTGGAGTTTTTTTTTTCCCCTCCTTTGCTTGTGTGGTGCCATTCAAAGTTACAATGGCACTGAAAAAAGTGACTTATGATAATTTTTCACACTTACAACTGTTGCAGCATCCTCACAGTCATAAGAGGCCAGGCGAGGAGATACGTGCCTCGATGTGAGTGACATTGAGTTGGCCACACCCAGCCAATAACATGACCATCAAGCCACGCCCACCAACTAAGCTACGCCCACAGAACCAATTGTTAAAAATTTGAATCCCACCCCTGGGCTTTTTCCCTATAATCTCCAGCTATATATTTTCCTCAACATGCTTCAAAAACCACTGACTTTCTCAAATCATTTATTCTTTGCTGGACCTTCAAAACAAGAAAGGGCTATAGCTGTTGAAGGCTGCTGTGAGGGAAGCACAAAGGTATAGGCAGGTGCAGGAAGAAGGGCAAATGAAGGATCTTGGTCTCCCTGGGCTTTGTTTTCCTGTCCAGCAAGCACCCAGATTAGCTGAAAATCCCATGTGTTTCCTTTCCCATGTGTCTAGCAAGCAGCAGAGATTGCTGGTTAAAACAGAAGCAGTCTGTCCAAGTCTTAAATTTTGTGGAGCAGAGGAAACTTGATTTGGGGTCTGGTAGCATCTTTTTCAATTTACAAAGTTTATTAAAAGGCATATTTTTTCCCTGAGCTGCAGTTCTTCATCAGAAGCATAGAGTGCTGGTCTGATTCAGATTTAAATTATGGTGAGGCAGAAGTGGGGTGCAGGGAGGAGACGAAGACAGATTAGTGATGCAGATGCAAGTTACCTATGAGAGAGATTAAAAGTACTGTATGTTCTCAATTAACCAACTGTAACAAGTTTTAAAAACCACCATAATAGTTGAGATATCTGAGATTGACTGGAACTTTTGATATGAATTCAGCGATTTCTTCTTCAATGCTGATTTGGTCCCATTTTCCCAAACAATAAATTTAATGCCTGCCATAATGTATCCTGGAGAAGTTGTAGTGCTCTGATATTACTTTATCCTTGTTTTAAATCCTGAATTAAAACCATGAATTAATCTTCAAATTTGTGTCCATTAATTGTTTTGTCCCATTTGTCCTACATAGACTTCAGAGGGGAATTGCTTGCAGACAATGGCATATATCCCTTTGGAGCAAAAGCATGTGAAGCCACCTCTAATCTTGTGTTTGCATTGGTTGGAGCCTGTGATGGTGCTATTAGTGTAGATATGGGGGGGGGAAATAGACATTTGGGCTTGTGCAGGATTTGGTCCCATGTTGGCATCACTGTCTGTTGTTCGTTATTGCCTATGAAAATCTCTTGGGGTGGCTGTCTATATGCATCTGTTTCTATATGAGCCTGCCACCCAGGACTTGGGAAAATGCAATGTCATTATCCAGTAGGGGCTGTGACTTATTAATAATGTGTTTAAATAGTTTGATCTGGCACTTATTCAGACTCACTTGAAAGAAATGCTCGAATGATGAAATTAAACCAGACATACAGGAGATGAATTATCTACCCAACACTCTCAATAGACAGATCAGTAGAGTCAGATCAATTCGCAGAGTGGATCTATTAAAAGACAGACCTCAGAAATAGAGAAACAGAACACCCCTGGCAGTCATCTACAGCTAACAGCTACAATAAGCAAGTTCACTGTATTCTAAATTTTGTTCTGCCCAGACATTGAGCAACATGTGAAGAATAAAAGCAATATGTTTACAACCCAGTTTAGCTACTCAGTTGGCTTTGACTTTTCTATGTTTCAGAAAGCACCATATTTTGCAATCCAGAAAAAAGATCCTACCATTGGAGAAAGATTTTCTTTTATTTTCCATAGATGAGACATAATGTTTTGAGCTTTTACCCTCCAACCTCCAAGTAATATTTTCTAAACTTCTTTTCCAACTCTTCTAATATAAAAACTTCAAATTTCTTTACAACTGATTGGACCCTTTAGCAATTGATGCACGGACATAAACATATATGTGTGTGTGATGAAATAATAAATAATATCAAATTGAGAAAAAAGGAATTTCTATTTTTTTATCAGAAGAAATTAAAAGGATTGAGAAAACTACTGTTTTAGAAGAAACTAGAAGGAAAAGATACAAAGGCCATGAATTCTATATACTACTAAATGTTGGTCACATGATCATGGAGGTATACAGATAGTCCTTGACTTACAACATTTAGAGACCTTCAAAATTTCAACAGCACTGAAAAAAGTGTCTTATGATCATTTTTCACAGTTACAACCTTAGAAGCCTCTCCATGATCATGTGACCAAAATTCAGATGCTTGGCAACTGGTTCATACTTATGAACATTGCTGTGTCCCAAGTCAAGAGATCAACTTTTGCAATCTTCTGACCAGCAAAGTCAATGGGGAAGCCAGATTACTTAATAACCTGGTTACTATCACTGATGATGTAAACTGCAGTGATTCACTTAACAACTGTGGCAAGAAAGGTTATATAATAAGGCAAAACTCACTGAAATGTCTCACTTAACATAAATTCTGGGCTTAATTGTTGTCATAAATCAAGGACTATCTGTACAATATCTGTATACTACTAAAACTCCCCATCCCCAGGTCATAAAAGAATGAACCTAAAACTATAGCCTTCAATCACTACTTTTTCACTGATTTCTGTACAAGTCATATCTATTTTTATCTAAATTGTGAATTAGTGGCTATTATAGAAAATGGAATTAAGCATACTTAAGTTCATTGATTTTTATTGACATAACACACTTTACACTCTGTTTACCTAAAGGTAAATTGCATTGAATTCAGATGATGTTTCTGTTCCAGTTACAATAAGATTTTAGTTTATTCAATTATGGAACAAAATAACAAGTTTATTTAAGTTAGTTTTGTCATAGACAACTTCCTGGTGAAGATCAGCAAAAAGCACAGAGGCTACAGTAGCAATCGCTATTATATTTGCTCATTGAGACACTCAAAAGTCTAATTCGGATATTTTTGGAACTGTTAAACTAAAATACACTCAGAAAAATCTAAATGACACAATATTGAAAATGATATTTCTGCAATTTTTTTCACTGAAGCAGTTTCAGAAAGATGGGAACAAAAATGGTTCTGGTGAACCAAAAAATTGTTTACAAATTTGTTAGGGTTTTATTTACTTATTACTTGTGGAATAGTCCTGCTTTGGGTGGATATAATGATATTTTACTAAGGGCAAAGTTTATTCAGACAGGTTGATAAGATATTTGGTCATTTGGATGAAGCAATGTCAAATGGAAAAAAAATCTACAAACTTTGGACAGTCCTGACTCTAATTCATTCTTCTACTCTTCTGTGTCAAATCTGGGTCCAGTTAGTAGTGATATGAACTGTGTCATAGTGACATAACCTGAGCTTTATGCTTGGTTCTTTCCTTTAGCACAGCAATCTTGGGCAAATTATTTAAACTTCTGGTTTATTTTATTGTTTTGTAAAGTTACATTAATAATTGCTCCGTACACTTTTAATTTGTACCTGCACCTTTAGAAAATGAGTTTTGTATTTGTATTTATTTCCTTTAAACTTACTTACTTATTCATTCATTCATTACATTTACATGCCACCCTACTCCCAGTAACTCTGGGCAGTTTGTTAATTATTGTTTGTGAAAAACATTAAAACAAGAAAAGAACACCCACACAAAAGATGCCAAAGATATAAAATCCATATGGAAACAAAAAAATAGAATTCTGAAACTCCTACTTCTTCTCCATGACTGCTAAACATGCAATAATCCTTCTTTTTGGTTACTATATTTCTTTGCCTAATAATATACACATGCCAATTTCAAACAGAGAGGTTGGAACAGATAATAAAAGTGGAATTTGCACATTGGTTTCCAAGCAGTTTATTGCAATACTACTAAAATGTTTCAGTTCCTTTAAGCAGAATTAGGTAAAATGTAGATAAGCACATTAAGAAAGATGTGCAAATGTAGCACAATGTAAACAAGTGTAAGATGATGTTGTTACCACCGAAAGAGTTCACCGCTGCATGAATGGATTTAAGCTAGCAATGACAGATGACAAAAGGCAGCTGCTGCAAAAAATGACAAATCCATACTTGAAATCATTAAAATGAGAATTGGAATAAAACTGCCAATACAATACTGCTCTTACACAAATCTTTGGTGAAACGGTATATATAATTCTGAGTATCCAAGAACATTTAGAAGCATAATCTTTGAAAAATCTTTCAGGACCAGCTCTTTGCCTAACCTATGGTCACAAGCCACGGTCATCCTCATCTTCAAAAAAGGGAGACCCCAGCCTAGTTGAAAATTACAGACCAATCTCCTTATGCTGCGTCACCTGTAAAGTCATGGAATCAATTATTAACCAATCCATTATCCTCCACTTAGAGACAAACAACCTACTCTCTAATAAACAATTTGGTTTTAGGAAAAAACTATCATGTAATCTACAACTTTTACACTGCAAAAACATATGGACTACACAACTCGATCAGGGCAAAGCAATAGATGCAATCTACATAGACTTCTGTAAAGCCTTTGATTCAGTGGTACATGACAAACTACTCCTAAAACTTAAATCTTACAGTATCTCTGGACACCTGCAAAACTGGATAGAAGCATTCCGATCAAACAGACAACAAATAGTCAAAATTGGGACGTCCTATCAAATTCTGTACCTGTCAATAGTGGTGTCCCCCAAGGAAGTGTTCTAGGACCAACTTTCTTCATACTCTATATAAATGACCTCTGTGATCATATCAAAAGCAACTGCGTTCTCTTCACTGATGATGTAAAGCTATTCAACACCACAGACAATACTGCTATCCTTCAAAAAGACTTTGACTGTGTATCAGAATGGTCAAACAAATGGCAACTTCAAATCTCAACAAATAAATTCTCTGTCCTACATTTTGGCAAAAAAAATCAGAAAATAAAATACAGACTGAATAGTCAAGACCTTGTTGATGAACCAAACCCGGTCAAGGATCTTGGAGTACTCATCTCAAATGACCTAAGTGCTAGAGCCCACTGTAACTACATAGCCCAAAAGGCATTAAGAGTTGTTAACCTAATCTTACATAGCTTTTTCTCTGGTAATATTACACTAATAACTAGTGCATACAAAACATTTGCTAGACCAATACTCGAACACAGCTCATCAATCTGGAACCCACATTACGTATCTGATATTAACACAGTTGAGAAAGTCCAGAAATATTTCACAAGAAGAGTTCTCCACTCTTCTATTTGGTGCAGAATACCTTATGCCACCAGACTTGAAATTCTAGACCTAGAAAACCTAGAACTACGCCGCCTTTGGTCCAATCTAAGTATAGTATATAAAATCATACATTGCAATATCCTACCTGTCAATGAATACTTCAGCTTCAACCAGAACAACACAAGAGCAAACAATAGATACAAACTCAAGGTTAATCGCACCAAACTTGATTGCAGGAAATATAACTTCAGCAACAGAGTGGTCAATGTCTGGAATATTCTACCTGATTCTGTGGTTTTTTTCCCCAAACCCCAAAAACTTTAATGTTAGACTGTCTATTATTGACCTCACCCCTTTCCTAAGAGGTCTGTAGGGGGCGTGCATAAGCGCACCAATCGTGCCTACCGTCCCTGTCCTAATGTTTCTTTTATATATGTGTCTGTGTTTGTGTATGTGTGTGTGTGTGTGTGTGTGCACGTATGTATGTATATATATATATATGATTTGATTTGAATATCAAATCATATATATATGATTTGATTTGAACCAAAGATCCATGTATATGTATGTATATATGTATATATGTGTGTGTATATATATACATTATTTTTGTTATATGTATACATGTATTTATAACTATGTTTTTACTTATACCTATTATCTTGGTAAGCAATTGACAAATAAAAATAAATAAATAAAAAATAAATAAATAAAAGTTGTAATTATGGCTAATGAAATTTCTCATCTCTAAAATAGTTTAAACCTTAGGTTTGACTCTCTATGGATGTTTACATTAGTATTTTCATTGATAGGTAACTAGCTTGGAAGCTGAATTGAGTTGCTGTTTTTAATAAAATTTGATTTATTTGAAGCCACAGCAAAGTTGAAGATTACTATACCTGATATGGGGGGAGTGGGGAACAAATGACTACTCAAAGGCAACAAAGAGCTTAAAGAGCCGGATTACCTCTTTGATGCTAACTGCTAATCATCTAGATTGTGGCAGTCTTTCTTGGCAATCACTACTATCTAATGGTCCATCTTCCCTTTGATGTAACCTCTCATTACTCTGCCTTTTGCCTCAGGTCATTCATTTCATTCTTCCTCCTTAAAGGCTCAGGTGTTAAGTTCCCGGAATTTATCCATGTATGTATTCATTAGAATAGTTCCCCCATCTTCCTCAAGTTAGCAGCCATAACAAATGCAATAGTGCTATGGTTAAGCTATTAAACTACCTTAGGATCAGGAAGTCTCAGGTTTGAGTCCACCTTCACACATGTAAGTTAACTGGATGGCTTTGCAACAAACACTCTGTTTTATTTATTTATCTGATTTGTCAATTGCTTACAAGGTAATAGATATAAGTATAAATATGAGTAAGAATACAGGAAATAGGTACGAATAAATGGGGACAATAGGACAGGGACGGTAGGCATGATGGTGCACTTATGCACACCCCTTACAGACCTCTTAGGAATGGGGTGAAGTCAATAGTGGTTAGTTTGAGGTTAAAGGAGTGGGGGTTAGAGGATGTAACAACAGAGTCAGATAGTGCATTCCAGGCATTGACCACTCTGTTGCTAAAACCATACTTTCTGCAATCAAGTTTGAAGCAGTTTACATTGAGTTTGTATCTGTTGTGCGCTCTTGTATTGTTGTGGTTGAAGCTGAAGTAGTCATTGACTGGTAGAACATTGTAGCAGATAATTTTGTGTGCTACACTGAAGTCTAACTGTAGGCGGCATAGTTCAAGGATGCCCAAGCCCAAAATCTCAAGCCTGGTGATATAGGATACTCTGTTGCAAGCAGAGGAGTGTAGTACTCTTCTCATGAAATATTTCTGGACTCATTCGATTGTATTAATGTCTGAAATATAGTGCGGATTCCAGACTGATGAGCTGTATTCGAGTATTGGTCTGGCAAAAGTTTTGTATGCTCTAGTTAGCAATTCAATATTTCCGAAGGAGAAGCTTCGTAAGATTAGATTTACAACTCTTAATGCCTTTTTGGCAATGCTGTTACAGTGAGCTCTGGCGCTTAGGTCATTTGATATGAGAACTCCAAGGTCTTTGACAGAGTGAAGATCATCAACGAGGTCATATCCGCCTAGTTTGTATTTCGTGTACTGCTGTTTTTTACCAATGTGTAGGACAGAGCATTTGTTGGTCAAGATTTGCAGTTTATTTATTTATAACATTTATATACCGCCCTTCTCCCTAGGGACTCAGGGCAGTGTACAGCCGAATCAAACCCAAACAATACAAAAGTTAAAAAGAGATTAAATAATGGCTGTTTAAGCTAAAACAACCCTCCCCCAAGAATATTAAAACCCAGGTTAAAACCAAATTAAAGGAGACAATTAAAACTGTATCAGCCCAGGCCAGCCTGCTCAAAGAGCCAGGTTTTTAACGCGTGCCTGAAGGTCCTCAGGTCCGTGCTGGTGCGTATCTCAGGTGGCAGAGTATTCCAGAGTTGCCAGATGTTTGACCATTCTGACACATAATCAAGGTCGCTTTGAAAGATAGTAGCATTGTCAGTGGTGTTGAATAGTTTTATGTCATCTGCAAAGAGGACGCAGTTATAAGATTATAAGATGATTGAAAAAGTCATTTATATAAAGTATAAAGAGTCTGGGTCCTAGAATGATGCCTTGGGGGACACTCTGTTAACTGGAGCAGGGTTTGATATAGTGATCCCTATTTTTATTATTTGTTGCCTGTTTGACAGGAACACAGTAATCCACTTATCGAAGGATCTGGAAATGCCGTAAGAGTTTAGTTTTAACAGTAGTTTGTAGTGTAGCATTGAATCAAAGGCTTTGCAGAAGCCTATGTAAATTGCATCTATAGCTTTACCCTGGTCAAGTAGAGTAGTCCATATGTTTTTGCAGTGTAGAGGTTGTAGATTGCAGGACAATTTTTTCCTGAAACCAAATTGGTTTGTTTTTTTTGAGAGTAGGTTGTTTGATTCTAAGTGGAGAGTGATGAATTGGTTAATGGTTGATTCCATGACTTTGCACGTGACACAACACAGTGAGATTGGTCTGTAGTTTTCAACCAGGCTGGGGTCACCTTTTTTGAAGATAGGGATGACCGTAACTAAGGATCATAGGTTTGGTAAGGAGCTGGTTCTGAATGATATTGTTGGAAGAAATATCCTTCTGGGCTCAGTTCCAAGTGGGGAAAAAGACACTGAAAACATGGAGGCTGTTTGGAAGATTTAATGGTGGACAGGAGGAACACATGACTTGAAGCTCCAAAGTGAAAAGGATGATCACATGCTTCAAGATGATGGAAAAGATCAAGAAGGGCTGAAGGGCTGAGGGTGCCTGGGTTTTATAACCTTTGTTGGGATTTGAATTGGAGCTTGTATTCTGATTAGTTGTCAGATTCCCATGAGGCCATGCAGGGGCAACTATGTAGACTGTCCTGAGTTCCAGGCTTGGTTGAGCCTTGCTGGATGATGATGCACTGAAAGAGCATTTGACAATTGCTATAGCTTTACCTGGAGATCTTTGTTATAGAAAGTACTCTGGCCAGGCCTTAATGGCCCACTCATTAACAAAGGTGGGGGTGAGCTTCTACTTCTGCTACTGAGTTTCTACTCTTTTTTGAGGAAATATTCTGCCTTTTTAATATTTCCCAAGTTATTTCATTTTTTCTAGGAGATGGAGGGTGCTAACTTCCTACAATATCTCATATATAATGCTTAGGGATTCTGCTATGGCAGACGAGAGTTTTTTTTAAGAAGTATGCACATAATCCATCAGGGCCAATAGATGGGGATGGTTTTAGGTTTTGTAGTGCCTTTTCTACATTACCTTCTGTAAAGTCAATACATAGTAGGTCATTACAGTTAGTTGTGGTACAACTAGGAAATGTGGGGCATGAACCATTGCTGTTTACAAAGACTGAACTGAAGAATGTGTTGAAGAGATTGGCCTTAACAGCTTCATCATTGCAGTCTTTCTCATTTGGTCCTTTTAGGGGTGGGATGGTTCTTTATTCTTTAAGTTTGGTGTTAACAAAATTGTAGAAGGCGCAGGTGGATTTTGTACGTAGGAGGTTTTCCTCTTGCTTGCAGTGGTAGTTTGTGAATTCTGCCTTTATCTGTCGGTATAGGGTGTTGTATTGGTTTTTAAAGTTTGGTACGTAGCTAGTTTTGTTTTTACGCCATAGCGATCTTTTTTTTTATTGAAGTTTCCTTATTGTTATGGGTAATTTGTTTTTTTTTTGTTTTGGGGGGTTACTAATGGTACATATAGTTTAATGATTTTTTCAAGTTCAAACAAGAATGCACTATAATGGTCTTCTGTAGTATTACAGCTAGAGAACAGAATGAGGTCATAGTTGGCTTTTTTTGAAGTTGTGTTTTGGGGATCCATCGTTATGATCCTCTTTGTGAGGGTGTAAATTGAGACAAAAGTCGATGATACTGTGGCTCAACCTTTCCTATTACACAGGTTCATTGATACAGAGTGAAATTGAAGGAGGGAGTGACCTGTACATCAGCTTCAGGTCTTGAATGAATGGCAGAATATAACTTTAACAAATATAATAAGCAAATTCGCATCAGCTAGCAAAACTGAAGGCATGTGAAGTGCATGGCAGTATATTTATGCCTAAATATACTTTTTTCCCTCTATCGAAATAATTACTCATCCAAATAAAAATGGAGCATTGTTTAAGTGACAGTTGCTACAGTAGGTAATTTTTACAAAGATCTTCATGTGCCGATATTGGCCTTTTCCCCATCCATACAGAGATGAGCATTAGTGATTAGCAGAATCACATTATTTACATGTAAGAGCATTTTATATCCTGGAAATGTTGCCAATGATTGCATGTCAATTGTTCTTCAGTAATATCAACTAATATCAGAAAAGGTCTGTGGCATAACAATCAAGTTACTTGCCCTTCATTCTCTATTCTTGGTTTAGCTGGGTGGATCCATGCAGGATTTGGCATAGATGAGAGCAGTCACATGCTTCTACTACCATTACAATCTGGGTCACAGTTCAGTTCAGTTTACAACAACTATACTACTGCTCAATCCATTTTTAACTCTGCAGTTGCTCAGAAAATGTGATATGAAGGAAACATTGACTCCTTAAAAAATGAGCTTTGATTCTATTGCAACCAAAGATTTTCTAGTACTACAAATGAACTAAATGCTGCATTCCTAACTAATAAATTGGTAGTGCAAAATTCAAATAGTATTCTCAATTTTAGCATAGCTATTATAGGATGATCTAAATCTAAATGATATAGCAAGCCCTCAAAATATCTATTTCTGCACTTGGGTAAATATAATTTTATCCTACTGATAGTGATCTCATTATGGTTATAAGAGCTGTAACTTAAGACTGTGGGAGTATTACAATATTTGTTGGCTACAATCTACTATCTACACTTCTATCATTAGAAGCTGAACAAATTTGCAATCATTTCAAAATAAGTGAAGAAACTATTCCAGCTTTTTTTGAAGGAGGCAATGACTTGCTTGTTTCAAGTCTGAAAATATCAATAAGTATGAAATAGTGGGCCTGTCCTGGATATTATGTCATTGTGATAAATAACAAAATGATTCTCCTCTTTAAAATTTCCATTCCATGTGCAAAACCCAGTGGGATCAGTAATAGAATCCTCTTTCCATCCTTGATATAGTAATCTCCATTGCACCTAAGGATTAAAACCTGGATAGCTTATGTATCCAATGCAGTCTGCTTAGTATGTGGTTATAGTTTCTAGCCTCTTTCTACCGTGTTTCTCACAAAATAAGGCTGGGTCTTATTTTTTTTGAGCCCCGAAAAATGGCTAGGCTGTCATTTCGGGGGTGACTTAATTCCCCCACTTGCATCCTTGCCTAAAGCGCCTGTGGGAAGCCATGCCTTGCCACCAGCTGCTCCTAATGGGCAATCGTGGTGGAGCATGGAGAGCTCCCTACTCCCGCCAAGCACCTTTGCTGCAGACCCGAGACCTTCAGTGCCCACCGCTGTTGCTATCCCTTCTGCCCATGCTGCCGCTTCTGTGTTTGGAGTACCGCCACCATGTTTGGAGCTGCTGCTTCCACATTTGGAGCACCGCCACCTCGTTTAGAGCTGCCACTTCCATGTTTGGGGCATCGCTGCCATTTAGAGCACCGCTGCTGTGTTTGGAGTTTCTGCTTCCACGTTTAGAGCACTGCCACCTCGTTTGGAGCTGCCACTTCCGCATTTGGGCTACCGCCGACGTTTGGAGCACGTTTGGAGTGCCGCCACCATTTGGATCACCGCCGCCGTGTTTGGAGCTGTTGCTTCCACATTTGGAGCACCACCACCGCTTCCATGTTTGGAGCACCGCTGCCATTTGGAGCACTGCCTCCGCTCCAAACATGCTCCAAACATGGCGGCAGTGCTCCAAACAGCGGCGGCGCTCCAAATACAGAAGCAGGAGCTCCAAATACAGTGGTGGTGCTCCAAACATGGAAGCATCAGTTCCAAGCGCAGCGGCGGTGCTCCAAACGCAGAAGCAGCAGCTCCAAACACAGCGGCATGGGCAGAAGGGAAAGCAACAGCGGCCAGCACCAAAAGTCTCGGGTCTGCAGCAAAGGTGCTTGGCGGGAGTAGGGAGCTCTCCGCACTCCACCATGATCGCCTGTTAGGAACAGCTGGTGGCAAGGCATGGCTGCTCGCGGGCACTCCTAACAGCAAGTCCCCCCCACCCTTCCCCCCATTTCATGTTTTAAAATAGGCCTAAATTTGGGGGGGGACTTAATTTCATTTTATGCCTTTAAAACATGCTGGGTCTTCCTATTGGGGGGGCGTATTGTTGGAGAAACACGGTACTAGTAGCCACCAAATACAGTGATTGCTTCATTCCCCTCGCTCTGGAATTGGGGTACTTTAGTAGGATTGCCTAATTTTAAGAAATTAAACTGGTCAAGTGTTTTGTATTAGTATATCTATATGCTTGAAAAAAGAACCCTATTAATTTCTTCATGGCTGACTATTGTTATAGAAACAATGCAATTCTACTTTGAAGAAGACTGAAAGTCCCTCAATCTTCCAAAAAGTCATAGATCTACCCACAATATCTTTCTAAAAATTGCCATCAAGTTGACATTTTTATCTGACAAAAATGTGGCTTGCAATCATTTTGCATGTTTAATATAATTAAGTTTTAAATAAAACAAACTTGGTTTTTGTGCTTTGTTGTTGGCATGCAGCTCACAAAGCATCATTCCAAAGTCAATTGTCATTTTCTCAGCTAGAAAGTTCCTATGAATGTAAGAAATTAGCCACATAGAACAATAGCCACAGACTGCAATCAGATATTCTGCTATAAATTAGCCCTTTCCCAACGCTGTCTGGAAAAAAAGATTGGACCCAAGATCTTTGGCATGAAAATCAAGCACTTTTAGCTAAAATTCCATAGATATTTCTTTTCTTTCTCTTAAAGCCCACAAAGGTTAGTTAACCTACTGCTAAAACTTGTTTCTTATTCTCTAATAAGTTTTTAAACTCAAGATCACAAGATATATTCTTTGACTAAAGAGAGGTTTTACTGTGAACCTTTCTAAGCCAGCTCTGAATGCCGAGAATTCTAATGGAACAAGCTGAAAAAGTGGGTTGTGGAGTGTATAATGTTGCTGGACATAACAGACATATGTACACATTACTCAAGTATGTGCCAAGACTGCCCTTACTCTTGTAATGCCTGCAGGATTAATTTATGAGGAAAACCATACAAGCTTATGAGTTAATTATTGTCTTAAACACTATGGCAGGTTAGGATCCATGTTAGGTTGGCAAGATTACAAATTAAGCTGTTGCTTGTAAAATTTATAGCCTGAGAATAGAATTTAGAATGCTGTTGAAATCTTCAACTACTGCATTGTATTGAGGCAGAAATGCAGTTTTACTGGGTGTTTGTGGACTATTCAAATTTACAATAAAACATAAGTTACTCCTATTATTTATGTCTTTTGCTCATATCTTCTGAATGCTGACTTTTTTTTCAAAATAATACATGGTTTGCATAGCTGTACAGTTAGTGCACAAGGAAATTCAGAATCTGGTATCTGGCATGGAACATGCATTATGTAATTCTTGTCTTTTTAACAATGTATGTTTGTGTAGAACCAGTATTGCAGTTGTGAATAAGGTTTTGAAAATAAATGGGAAATGTCTTATGAAGATGCTAAAGTTCAAAGGACCAGAGTGTTCTAGAGGCTGGAGAGATCAAAGTTTTGACCCAGTAAGAAACTACAGATGTCTAGAAATAGACAAGGTGAACTTAAAAGGAAATTATAGTTCAACAAAGCCAAGACCACCATATTCTGATCAAAGAATGCCTCAAGATAGAACAAAATGGAACGTTGGCTGAGCCACGATACAACCCAAAATTATTTCCCTATAAATTCATAAGAATTCATTGCCTGATATTTTTGACAACCTAGAAATACAATCAGTAAGTACTTACTTCGAAATAGCAAAAAAAAAAAAGATTAAGCAGCCCAATTGCTATACCTGCTTTTGGGCACTCAAAAACTATTGGGGGAAACAGAAAGCAAAAGGCTCCAAGAAGATCTGCTGCATCTAATGTGAAATAAATACTATTAAGTTCAACCTTAATTAAGTTCACCAAAACACAGAGCCTGTAGAAAACCAATTTGAGGATGGATTCAATATTAAGCCAGCTCCCTTCTGGCAATAAAAGTAGCTTTTCATTGTAGTTTTATTTTTATCATTTTGCTTAATAGAGTGAAATGTCCTAATTGCTGGGATAGGCCTTTTATATTGTTTTCCAATTAGATCTGAGTGCAGCAATAATTGCATTTTAAGCCATTGCTATGGTTCAAAAACTATCATAACTTATACCTGTATCACATTTAAAAGAAAGTGGAAAGGGTGGGAGACAAATATTAATCTTGCTCCAGGAAAGTTTCTAGTTGTCTAACCAGGTACAGATGGTATAATGTATTCTTGAACCCAATCTGAAAATTCATAGCTGTGAAAAGTCTAGAGTAAATCCATATTAAACTAGGGACTGAAGATTTCCATCAGTGACTAAAATCCTCCATCTCTTTCATATTCTAGCCAAAAATATGACAAAGATATATTTATTTGGCAGTAATTACCCCTTATTACACTTTATTAAATTCATGTATATTCTTCTCTACCAAAGATGATTCAAGAATGGGACCAGGATCCTATGTGTACATTCTGTTACTAGATTGAGATTTTTATGTGGAAATCAAATTAATTTAACTGTTCTTCCTAACATTGTGCCCTCCATTAAAGTCTTGAACTTCAATGTTAATTCCCAGACCACAAAGAGAATTTTGTGTTGTTTCATTGGAGATTATATGTATAGTATTCAGCTTTGTTCAGGTATTTTCCCATGTCATTATAGTTGTGCTTTTAAAGTTGTAGTGACGTTTTCGCAGAATCTCATCTACCATCATCAGGTTTGTGTATTGTGTTCGTCTGTGAGTCAGGCTTTCATAGCCATTTCTCTTTTAAATTTGGTGCTGGCCTACTGCTGTGTTAAAATGTTTTTTTCTTCATCCTGATTGGTTGGGAGTCTTGGTCTGTGTTTATTGGTCTTGGAGTTTGCTGTGTTCTGCTTGATTGGTTTTCTAATATCTTCTGTCTGTTTTGTAGCGTTTTTTTGTCTTGACTGGCTGGCAACATTGTGTTTTCTGTATTGGAGGCTTTTAGTGTGGCTTGGCTTCGGGTAAATGGATGGCTATCATTTATTAGGAAGCTAGGTTTCATCTGGATGCCTGTTTGGAGTCTGTTTGAGCTGGAGGTATCGGGGGGTCTGTTTGTGCCCAGGTGTTTGCTTGGCTTGTGGTGTGGATATTTTTTTGTTTGTGAGTACAGGCTTCCAGATAATGGACAGTCCGGTGGAGTCCTCTCTTCTATTCATGCTTTCAGGTCTTTTTTCAATCTCTATGGCTTCTCTGATAATTCTGTAGCTGGGGTTTTCTATAGTGGCTAGGGTTTTGGTGTCATTGAAGTCGATGCTATGACCTGTGGCTTTCATGTGTTGGACTAGTGAGGAAGTGTGTTCCAGCTTTTTTACTGCATTTTTGTGTTCATCCAGGCGGGTACTTATTCTTCTATTGGTCTGTCCGATTTATGTGGCATAGGGGACTTCATATATGCCTTGATTTTCCAGGTCAATTTTATCTTTGGGGTTTCTTAGGATGGCTACTATTTTTCTGTCTGTTTTGAAGGCAGTCTTGATGTGATGCCTATGTAGTATCTTACTGATTTTGTCTGTAGTACCTCTTATGTAGGGCAGGATAGCTGTTCCATAGGTCTATTCATCTTCTAGCTCCATTATGTCTTAGTGTGTTTTTGTGGATCAGGCCTGTGATTTTGCTTTTATGGAAGCTGTTGGCTGTCAGTACTTTAGTCATGGTGCATAGTCCAGTCTTTATGTGTGTCTTGTCTGCCAGATGTTTGGTTCTGGCAATTAGTGTTTTGGCCACAGAGTTTATCTGTGCTGGGTGGTGGTGGGATTGGGTGTGTTTTCTTCTGGTATATGGTATGTCCTAGTGTGCCATCTGTTTTTTTGTAGATTAGTACATCTAGGAATGGTATTTGTTTGTTTGTTTCCGTTTCCATGATGAATTTGATTTTGGGGTGTGTGCTGTTTAGGTGTGTTAGGAAATTGTTTAGGTTTTCTTTTCCATGGGGCCATGTATCTTAACCATAGTTTGGGTTTGTGGGTGGCATTGGCTAGGGCTCTAGATTCGAATTCTTCCATTAACAGGTTTGCAATAACGGGTAACAGTGGTGATCCCATAGAGGCTCCTTCAATTTGCTTGTATCTTTGTCCTTTGTATATGAAATATGTGTTGGTTAAGCAGTGTTCTGCTAGTTCCATGAGGTGTTTGGGTGGTTGGTATTTATTTTTGATGATTTCTAGGGTTTCTTTTATCAGGACTTGAGTGAATAGTGAAACCACATCGAAACTTACAAA
Organism: Bungarus multicinctus; assembly: GCA_023653725.1. Classification (NCBI taxonomy): domain Eukaryota; kingdom Metazoa; phylum Chordata; class Lepidosauria; order Squamata; family Elapidae; genus Bungarus; species Bungarus multicinctus. The sequence continues at coordinate 46,116,685 of CM042848.1, forward strand.
CAGATCTTTTTGTTCCACGTGTAGATCTTTGATCATTTCCAAGAGGTGGATGAACCAATCAGAATGAAGAAAAAACCATTCTAACACAGCAATAGGCTAGCACCAAATTTAAAAGAGAAACGGCTGTGAAAGCCTGACTTACAGACAAACACAATACACAAGCCTGCTAATAGCAAATGAGATTTTGCTGAAACATCGCTACAACTTTAAAAGCACAACTATAAAGACATGGGAAAATACCTGAACAAAGCTCAATATATAAATACCTGAACAAAGCTCAATATATATCAATTTATATATACATATACATATATGTGGATTTTTGGTTCTTCGGGTTTTCTCCCGCGTAGAATTGGAAATATCTAGGCGACGTTTCGATGAAGTCTCATTCATCATCTTCAAGCTTGTGTCTTCAGCCTTGTGCTTCTCAGAGTAATGTGAGCTTGCAGCTGCTTCTTCCTTTTAACTACTAGTGGGGGTGTGACTTGATTGGGTGGGGGCTTGGCTGTGTTCTGATTGGGTGGGGGTGTGTTCTCATTGGTTGGGGGTTTGGCTGTGTTCTGATTGGTTGGGGGGTTGGCTGTGTTCTGATTGGCTGGGGATGTGTTCTGTTCTGGTGGGGGTTTGGTTGTACTCAGGTTGATCTCAGTTGCTGGGGGATTTGAGCTGGTGAGCTGTGATCCTGTTGTTTGGCTTCGCGTTCGTGGTCGTGCCACATCTTCATGGTGGGCGTCAGTTCCCTTCATGTATGGGTTGGGGGGGTTGAAGCAGGTAGTGATGCAGCTGCGGTACGGCTTCTGGTCCGTGGTCGTGTTTCATCTTCTGTGTGGGTGTGAGTCTGCTTTCTACATGGAAATGTGGTGGTAGTTTCTTGTGTGGCCCTCGTGGGTGTGGGTCTGGTGTCCTTCTTTATGTTAGGTACTCGTTTGTTAATGAGGGCGGGTTTCCAAATGGCTGGTAGGCGGGAGGTGTCATCTTGTTTATTCATGCAGTGTGGGCATTTTTCTATCTCTATGGCTTCTCTGATTATTCTGTTGTTGAAGTGTTCGGTTTTGGCGATAGTTCTGGTATTTTTAAAGTCAATCTTATGTCCTGTGGCTTTGAGGTGTTGGACCAGGGAAGAGGTCGGTTCTTCTTTTTTGATTGAGTTCTTGTGTTCTTCAATGCGTGCACTTATTCTTCTGTTACTTTGTCCAATGTATGTGGTGGGGCAGGAGGTGCACGGGATTTCGTATACTCCTTGGTTTTCTAACTCAATTTTATCTTTAGGGTTTCTTAGGATGGTGGATATTTTTCCGTTTGTGCAGAATACTGTTTTAATGTTGTGTTTTTGGAGGATCTTGCTGATTTTGTCTGTAGTGCCTTTTATATATGGGAGGAGGGCTTTGCCATTTTCTTGTTCTCTGTCTTGGATTTTGGTTGGGGTTTCTTTTTGGATTAGGTGAGTAATCTTCCTTCTTTGGAATCCATTAGCTGTTAGTATGTTAGTGAGAGTGTGTAGTTCGGTTTTTAGGTGTTGTTCATCAGCTAAGCATTTTGTTCTGGAGATGAGTGTCTCAGCTACGGAATTGATCTGTGCTGGGTGGTGGTGTGAGAGTGCATGTAGATAGCGGTTTGTATGTGTTTTCTTCTGATGTTTTCGACCACGGACCAGAAGCCGTACCGCAGCTGCATCACTACCTGCTTCAAACCCCCCCCAACCCATACATGAAGGGAACTGACACCCACTATGAAGATGTGGCATGACCACGAACGCGAAGCCAAACAACAGGATCACAGCTTACCAGCTTAAATCCCCCAGCAACTGAGACCAACCTGAGTACAACCAAACCCCCACCAGAACAGAACACACCCCCAGCCAATCAGAAAACAGCCAATCCCCCAACCAATTAGAACACAGCCAAACCCCCAACCAATGAGAACACACCCCCACCCAATCAGAACACAGCCAAGCTCCCACCCAATCAAGTCACACCCCCACTAGTAGTTAAAAGGAAGAAGCAGCTGCAAGCTCACATTACTCTGAGAAGCACAAGGCAGAAGACACAAGCCTGAAGATGATGAATGAGACTTCATCGAAACATCGCCTAGATATTTCCAATTCTACACGGGAGAAAACCCGAAGAACCAAAGATCCACATACAAATACCCGCGAAACCTCCAAAAACATATACATATATATATATATATATATAAAATCAGTCTTGCATTGTTTATTGTTTATACATCTCACTTGCTGCTAAATTATTTAATTCCACTGTATAAATAACTTATAATCCTTTATTTTAAATTTTTCCAAGAAAAATAAATATGTACAGCATAGAAAAATAATTGCAATAAAAGATATACCATTTTATCATTTTTATTTTAAAAAGTAGCATTGTGACTAAAAATTCATTTCTTAGGCATAGTTTATGAATAGACTTACGCTTTTTAAATTATAGTTACCTACTTCCAAAGTGATATATTCTTCAGTATTATGACAAATTATGTAATAATTAAAATGTACTCCTGCCATGATGAGTAGATTTATTAACTGGACATTGATAAATGTGAACAGCTGATTCTTAAGCTTGAATGTTTGAAGGTCACCACAACAAAGTCAAACAGCATGCTAAGATTATTCTGAGGTTTATTTTCCTGTTTTAGAGCCCTGAAGAAATACATTCCTTTGGAACAACATTCTTGTTTCATAATTACACAAAAAGCATATGATTCAATGTACCTTTGCACAGGCCAAGTAAAAGAATCCAATATGATCTTGCTGCACAAGGTGTATATGAAAATATTCCTTAAAAATGGGAACTGTGCCAACAGAACAGTTTGCTACCTGTATGTCCCTCATACAGACTAGCTGCACCATTCAGAAGCCTATATGTGCTTTCTGCTCCTGCTCTCTACTTGCAGCAGGTCATTTTATTCTATAGGTAGGGTTTGAGCTATGAAACTCTTTCTCAGCTCCACTGAAACTCACCTCACTTTTTTTTTTTTCTCTGTTACATACATGAACTTCCTAATTTCTCCTTGAACTAACTAGGGGTTTCTCCAGTTTGCTAAGTAAGGAGTACAAGAGCAACCGGAAGCAAGCAATCCACCTTATCCTTGCTATTCCCAAGAGGAAAAACATAAAAGCTGTCACTGAAACTAGCCAGAAACTACCAGGGGAAAGAGTTCCCAAGATGCCGTGACTGTTGTAGGGAGGGCAAAATGCCAGGAACTGGCAAGTGGAACAGGATAAATGTTCCTGCAATGTTTAAAGATTTTAAATAAGCTCTGTGGAACCAGGGTGGCAAATGTTTTTTAAAAACATGGTCACTGTTTCTTAGCATAAGAGAAGTGGTAAGTAGAATACCTTCGGCATGTTTAATATGAGCACAAGGACCACAGGAGAATTGGAAGTACTGGAAAGGCCACTTATGTGGGGCATCCACTAGCACCACTGAGGCAGGTTCTATTACTATTCCATATGTTTGGGGACAGCTCCATTTTTCTGTCTGTAAATATAGATAAATTCAACTTCCAATTTCTTTAATCCTATGCATACTTGTTATAAATACTTACATAACCAGATACAAATACAGACAATAAAGGTATACATATATCTTTTCTGTCAGCTAATCATTTGATAGAAACAAGTATTAGGGTGTTCTCTCTCTCTCTCTCTGTGCAATTAAACTTTTATTGAAATGGGAGAATAAGTGAAAGGATGTATGAGAAAATGGATTAAGAACTTTGGATATAATATAGTATATTGATATAACAATGAGAAAATATGTGGCTGAAAGGACTGTAATTTATATAATTATAATTTAAAAAATGTTTTATAGAGCAATATACCATTGGTATTTGACTTCAGAAAAATTATCTGAAAGGCATAAAAGAAATATCATCAAGAAAGATCGTTTTATTATGCCACATGTTCTTTAGTATCATGCAGAAGCCATAATTGCCTTAAAAAACCATCATAATAACATTTAGAAGAGAGAAAAATATTCAAATTTTGAGAATAAATAACATGATAGGTGATGATTCACAATTTGTGAATCAAACACACGAAAGACAAAAACATTATCAGAACCACTGAAAGTTGAGAGGTAAGAGAGATTAGAGTGCTAATCTAGTGTCAAAAAATATCATATTGAAGCCTTAGTAAATTAGTATACAGCGATATCAGTGTCTCGAAGTCAAATATAAATTTCCCAAATGAGGACCCCAAGTTAGATTTATTAACGAGTGATGTAACTAACTGAACTCAAATATTGTTGTCAAATGCACATGACAAAGTCCCTGTGAGTCTGTTAGGCAATCTATTTGTGAAGAGCTTCTAGATTACAACAGCAACTCATAAACCTTGTGCAGTCCCAAAGGTTCCAGAACTGTTTTTACCCAGCAGATAATATCTCCTTGTCTCAATAAAGATAGGCCCCATTTCATCTCTCCAAATTAGGTGAGATGATAAAGCTGAACACTATTAAAAATATATTCAATTTGAGCATGAAGCTTTGATTCCTCCATTGATTATTGATCAAAATCTTTTACACTGTGACTAAGGAATCAGTCCAGTTCACTTATGAATCCACTTGTTATTTTTCTAGCATGATGATTAGAGGTGGATGCAGTTCAAGGACACAGATCCTTGGCATCAGCATGCCCTCTATTACAGCTGTTTTCTTAATCGCATACCAAATGACCCAAACATATGTACTCAGCAAATTTAAACTGCCTTCTGAATAGAGATTTGCCTAAGACATTTGAGAAGAACATGCTGCATGGCTGTGATCCAAAACACAAACATCACAAATTGTCCTCTTAAGAGTTCCACAAAGAAGGCTTCCTACAAGTATTTCCAACAGCTGATACCATTACAATTTTACACAATCCCTGTTGCTCCTATTCATTCTACTTCTTATTGACCATAATAATCCTGATTTATACTGCTCTTCTACCATTCTTTCTACATATCCTTGGTACCCTTACTTTTGGGGGGTTCATAATTTGTATTGCTTTTATTTTTATAATTTTAGAATAGCTGGAGCAATGAAGGGAAAAATATTTCTTCTTCCAGTTCCTATACAAATGAATGTATGGTTTCTTTTTGATCACTGAAAAAAAAGAATAGTTATATCCATAGTTATATATATTTTAATGATGATTTCAAATTTCCCCACATGCTGCCTGGGAAATCTGGAAGTTGAAGTCCATATATCTGAATGATGCTAAGATTGAGAAACACTGAAATAGAGTAATAAATTCAGTAAAGGATGGTAATTAATATACTGTATTTTCAAGAGAGCTCTGTAGTCTTATATCCACCTAGTTCTGCACATAGAGCCTTCTCTATGTAAGTTAATAAGCCAAAAGAAGTCTGGCAATGCATGTTCTTGTTGCAACTTGTTTAACTAAAGAATCTTTTGAGTTCTTTTACTTTATTAAGCAAATTCTCACTTTTAAATTTTCTGTTGGTTTTTCCACATGTAAAAGTGACATGGACACTTGGTAAGATCAATAACTGATGAAGAATTGCTTATAGTAAAATGAAAAAAGAATAACTAACAAAAAGTAGACTGTGGGTGATGAACAGAGGTATTTTTTTTTACAAGTCATTGGAGACATTTTTAGTAAGACTAAAAACAATTATGTGTTTGGGGTGACATCCAGGGATAACATAAAGGTTTGATAAGAATTTTAGTAAACCTAATAGTTATGCAATTACATGGCAAACTTCATATGACTCAGCTCCATGTATTTGCCCTGAGTTATTTATTTAAATATTGTAATATTTCTAATAGTTATTTATTTAAATATTGTAATATTTCTAATAGCTGACTATCAGATCTAATCTTTTCTTATAAACTAAGAAAGCTTCTACTCATTAAGGCTTTTGTAGTTTATTAGATTCTGTCATATAATCACATTTGGAAAAGCAATTATGTTTAATCATTAAAAAGAGTCCATATGGTAAATTAATTTTCCAACTTGACTAGGATGCAAACTGTCAAAGCTTGAAATGTTACAGTCTGTGGGGGTTTTGTTTGTTAAGGGTTATCTGAATACAAAATTCAGAATCCTTTAAAATGTTATCTAAAAAATGAATCTGACGTCAATCATCCTGGGGAATAAACTAAGTTCTCTGACACCTAGAATTGATGCAGTGGGAAAACATATCTAATACTTTGTACTTGTATGTCCAATAAAATAAATCATAATCAGAAGTGTGAAATGAAAGCAGCATAAATTAATAAATTGATATGTTTAAATTTTAAAACTCTTACCTTATCAATCATTTGACTGACTTAAAAGTCAGAAATGAAACCATACCTATTTTTTGCTAATTCTGAAATAAAATAGCTTGGGAAATTGAACATGTCACATAAGATAAGTTGTTCTTTTTAACAGATAGGACTCCACCCAAAGGATATTACTATAAAGAGAGATGTTCATGATAGTTTCTTTGTTTTCAGTATATCAACAGTCAGCCAAATCAACAATATCAAATAGGATATTATCATTTAAGAAAATGTAAAAAATTGGCAAACTGAACAGAATGCATATAACCAACAAGGGAATCTAGAGCCAAATGCCTGGGGGGGGAGCCAAGTATTCACCACCTCCTAAAGGCAAATAGGATTGTGGTCCATCAAATATCAGGGTGGGAAGACTAAAGAATAGGGACATCTTTCAAAAAGGACACATTCTCAATTCTAAAAGCTGGCAAGGCTTAAATGAAGTGACCTGGAGGATGCCCCACTTCTTTAGGAATGCCTGAGTCAGGTATTCTTGGGACCAAGTGATCTCACAAACAGTCCAGTTCTATCCCATCTAAGGCTTTAAAGCTGTTAATTTGTATCTTGAATTGCATCTGCAAGCCAATTGGGAGCCAGGGCAATTCACAGAGTAGAAATATCAGATAGATGTAATTAACAGCGCCCAAAATTACCTGCAATAGTGCAGCCTCAGGGAGAGCACATTGCAAAAATCCATTTGGAAAGTCACTAAACAGACTGTGAGCAAGTACAGGAATGATCATAACTGGTGCATAAGATGAAGTTTTGCAAAGGGCCCCTTGGTTACAACTGTGTGTCTAGGAGGAACCCAAGATTGCCTGGCTCTCAATGGCATATTACCACTCCTTGAAGAAGAAAACTTTAATGACCAAACAACTTTAAGCAGAGTAAAAAAGGGAAAGGGGGGAAAGAGAGTTAAAAACTTAAGCATTGAAACAACAACTCAAAAAAAAGAGTAATTTGAAAAACAATCATAATATCAAGAAGAAGCAGAAGGGAGGATCACAGAAGGAAGAATCAGATAGAAAAGGGAATAAAAAGGGGAGGGAGAAGAAGAGAGGGAAGAGGGAAAGGAAAAGAAGCTACAAAGAACAGAAACATGATATAAGAATTAAAGGTACAAGAATTAAAGGTATAAACCTATTTAAAAGACACAGAGACGATGGTTAAAATTTAACTTAAGGAGAGGATTCTACAAGGGTGCATGGGATAGCATTGCTATATTAGAAATAGAAAAGGGTTAGAAAATATGTTAGATGATTAAAGTGATAGAAAAAATTTGACTTGATGTGTAGTGGAATATTTGTTTGTAAAGAGAATAAGGCTCTCAATGATTTAAAAAGAAAGTTTAAAAAACTGAACAGAAACATGGAAGATTTTTATCAATTGACAAGATTAATTTGAATAAGAATAATAACTTTATTGACTACTGTTAATAACTATTGTTTGGTTTTTTATTTAAAGACAGTAATAAATAAAATATGAAATATAGATGATTAAAGTGAAAGAAAACTGATATTATTAGATAATGTTTGTTAAAAGAAATAGAAATGTAAAAGATTGTTATTAATATTAATGGCAGAGCTGTACTTGAATAGAATAATTATTCCATTTACTATTGTTATACATATATACACAGATATATATACATATATACTTTTTTAAGAATTTAGTGTGTATTTTTAAGGGAATGTACCAAGCAGAATTCGATTGAAAATAGGTATGTATTATAAAATAGAGATTAGAAAATGAATATTATAACTGTAAAGGTGTAATTTAAATTTTTAAACAAGATTTGAAAAAAGATACAAAGGTGTTATACTCGAGTCTAGCAAGGGGAAAATTTGTTTTATGAGAAAAGATAATATGAAATTGTAAACAGGACAGACGAAAGTATAAAAATATTGATTAGAAAGATTTTAAAAATTAGAAAAATATATGTAATTGAATTAAGAAAGGAATGAGATAATTTAAAATAAGGCTATAGGAAGTAAAGAAAGGGAAAAGCTATTGGAAAAATTGCGAAAATAGTTATAAGATATGGAGTAGAATGTATAAGATAAATATGTATGTCTGTATTTATAAGATAAATATGTCATTATGTCTGTATGGAGAAGTGATAACCCGGGAGCATGCTGTTATCAAAAAAAGATGTTTTATTTGTATTTGTATGTTTTGTGAAAACTTAAATAAAACTCTTATTTAAAAAAAGAAGCAAAACTAGAAAGTTTGAAGATCTGGGGGATCTAAAACCCACTACTTAATCCTAACAGGGTTAAGCTGAAGTCTGTTCTTCCCCATTCAGACCCTCACAATCTTTAGATGCTCAGACAGAACTCTAAACTGTAAAAATTGAGAAAAATTTCCTCCAGAATAGTCTCCAATTGTAGCAGGATCCATGAGTCCATGAGAATCATACTAACATATATTATTATTAATAATAATAATATTAATTATTGTTACAGTTTATGATAAGATAAATACAAATACAAATTAAGAAAGTTACAAGGAGGGAAAGAGAAATACAAAGGTTTTAACAAGAAAAGTTGTGACTTTCAACTTTTTGGGGGTATAGAATAGCAAACAATAACAGCCTCAATCTTTTGCTTTACATTTCTAGATATTTCAAGTCATTTCTATAACAACAAAATTGTTCTAATCATCAAAATATAAAATTAAAGTTCATTTTCCCCATTTTGAATACAAAATTCAGAAGTGGTTTCCAAACAGAAATAAGGTAAGTTCTTCTTGTTAACTAAAACAATCAATTTTGCCATGTCTGCTAACACCATCACCTTTACTGTCCATTCTTCCATTGTGGGAATTTGTGTATCTGTCCATCTTTGTGCATATAAAAGTCTCTTAACATATATGGTAATAAAGTTCCAGCTTTTCTTTCAAGTTCATTGCCCATCAAACCAAAGAGGAAAGGCTCTGGTTTCATTTTTATATTTAATTTAATTTAAGAATCTTCTGAATTAGGATAAAAAAAATCTGATCTACCTAAGAATATTCACCTGTTCCTTCAGGTAGTGTACACCTATCCAGAGTCAAAATAAGAATTGACAGAGACAGGTAATGAATGAACAGAACCTCCGTTTTGAAAGGATTCTGACTCTGTTTTTTGTCCTTCCAGATGTGGATCAAAGCATCCTCTGCATCTCCAGCTTGGCTCATTGTGGCAATATATAACTTGGTATCATCAGCCAGGATGCATAGTGGATAAAGCCTTATGCTAGAAACTGGGAGAACATGAATTCCACAGTAGTCCTGCCCTAGGCACAAAGCTACTGCTTGACCTTGGGCCAATCGCTCCCCTCTCAGCCTTAGGAAGCAAGTAGTGGCCAACCACTTCTGAAATCTTGCCAAGAAAACTGCACGGACCTGTCCAAACAGTTGCCAAGAGTCAAAAATGACTCAAAGACACAACCCTCCTCCAAAATCATAGTACCAACAGATGGCCTCTCTCTCTATGATCTAATTTTCTGTAGTTATTAAACAGCAGACAAGAGACATAGTGATTGATTAACTCAAAATGCTGTGAAGTCTAAAATGACCATAGAGTGGAGAAAATCAACCTTACAAAAGAAATGAAGGCTGCACCCTTTTCCTCCCCAGCTTTTAGATATAACCAGGTCAAATCTAGTTCTCCCTTTGCCTATCAAACCCAAATTGATCCTCTCTGCTCCCTGAAAGCCCATCTAGACAAAAGAATAGAAGCCTCTCTTTATCAGCTCACAGTACAGCCCAAGGGCAGCCTTTAGGATGTAATTGCAATTCAGGGAAATTCCAACATTCCATCCTCAATAAACCTGATTTCCTGAACATACCATCTCCTTAACAATGGACTTCCTCAACTTTGCTGGCCTCCTGAGAGGCCTATCTTTGCCTAACAACAGGATTAACCCAATAGGTACACTGATAAGGATCTGTCTAGTTTCCCCAAACAAATCACATTCCTTGGATTTCCCACCTTCAACTTCTATAAAATTCTTTGCATTTTTTTTTAAAAGTTTTATTGGGTTTTATCAAACAAATAAAACATCTTATTTGAGTACAACATGATTCCAGGTTATCACATTTTCATACAGACACAATTTTATATCTATATTCATCTTATAAATTCAACTTTATATCTTATCATTTTTTATCAATTTCTCACCATTTCTCCTTTAACTTCTCTTAATTTTCTTTTATAGTAATATCAATCCAAATTTCTATATCTTTTTATTCATTATCCTTATATTTTGTCTGTCATTGTTTACAATTTTATATATTCTCTTCCAACATTTTAAGAAAAAAACAAAAAAAAAAAACACAAGCAAGGTTTCCCCTCTAGTTATCAATCGGAGTACAACACCTTTAAATCTTATATTTATAATCTCATTAAAGATTAAGTTTATCCATTCAAATCTAATATCTGTTTTATATAAATCTCATCCTTCAGACTCTGGTTGGTACTTCTTCCCACAAATGCGAAAAAGATCTACACCACTAACAAAAACACTGTATATATATAAACATTAATAAAATAATTCAAAATCATTCTCATGTTGGTATGAACCCTATAAATCCTTCACATTAACAATCTTTGGAAACAGCCAAAATATTTCTCTCTTTTCTTTAATCTTACATTAATTATCAATACATGTATCATTAATTAATTATACAATTTTATCCAATAAAAAAGCAATTATTCAAATTCATTTTAACTAACTCTTAAATATTTTATCAATCTTTAAAAATAATTATTCAAATTCATTACAAGTAGCTAATATAGATCTTTCCTCTTTCTTTTCCATTTCCCTAAATAAACATACCAAACATAATAATATAATGTTTATCTCCTAAATTGCTTATGTATTACATTTCTAACACATCGTAATATTCTACAATTATAACCCTAGTACCTTTACAGAGTTCTCAATTTTAACTTGATTTAACCATTATCTCTGTGTTCCCAAGCTGAGCATATACCTTTGATTCTAGTACGCTTCCCTTTTTTCTTCATCTCTTGCTTTCGTTCCTCATAATTTCTTTCCCTTTCTATCTTCCCCCCCTTTTTCTCATCCTTTTTTTTTGTAACTTTCACTCTCTCTTTTCCCTTTCTGTAATTTATTTTTCTGCTTCTCCTTGCTATTATATTTCTTTTTCAAAAGTTTCCTTTTTGGCTGCTGCCTTTAATCTAAAACTTTTACCTCCTTTCCCCCTTTTACCCCTTTTTACCACATTTTGCTTTATTTCAGTAAAGATGGCTTCTTCTTTGTTCCAGCCTTCTTCTTCCTCTTGGACCTTTTTTTCATAGTCCAGAATCTCCATTTCCAAAAATTCAAACATGAAGCCAAAAGATCTTCCTTCTTTTTGTGCCTCTTCTTTCTCATTTTTGAGATATATTTTCACTTGCTCCAGGAGTGATGTCATTTCAAACAACCACCCGAGTGACTTTGATTAACAAAAGAAAAAAGAAACCAATCTCTTCTTCCCCAAACTGGTCCGTCTTGTTTTTTCTTCCTTTCCAATCGTTACTGTATCTTTCAACAAAGTTTCAGTTACAATGTATCCTTGGGAATCTTTTCAAAGTTCACAATTAAATCCTTTATTTTTTTTTTCCAGGTGAAACTCTGTTTTCTATTCCAAATTCCACCCTTTTATCTCCTCTTCTCCTTTTTGACCAAAAATATTAAAAGTAAAATAAAGTACCAAGAAATCTTTTTTATCTTCCTTTGACATTCAAATTCCAGCTTAAGATAGCCTATTTAATGTCAAATTAATTTAGCATAAACTTCTTTCCAATCAATAATAATAAAATAAAAAATATAGGAGAAGGGATTTTTAACCTCCTTTTCTCTCTCCTTCACTGCCTGTTAAAACTTTCTTTCAGAGGTATCCCTCTAAATATTTTTAGCTTCAGGGTACCTTGTTTAGATGTTTCTCTATGTTTAGCCTGGTCTGTCCTGCTTTCCTCTTTGTCTTCCTCCTGCACATTCTTATCTGTCCGATTCTCCTTTGTGGCGGCCACTTCTGACCAATGCTTGTCGCCTTCGGGAAAGGGAGTTAGGCTAGCCAAGGAGGAGAGATGCGGCTCCCCTCAACTTGGCTGGCAGTCTCCCCCGTCTTCACCACTTCTATGGGGTGGCTTCAGCCCCGAATCGCAAGGATCAGGGTGCTCCAATGGCAAGCACGGGCCGAAACCACATACAGTTGTGGATTTCGGTCCGTAGCCGGAGAAACCGTAACCGGAACTCCTACAATTCTTTGCTTTTTTGATGTCCCTCTTTCTTGTAAAGCGGGCACCCAATAAACAATAAAGCTTGGTTCTTCTCCTCAGTGTTGTGTCCCTTCTTCAGACTGAATCCAAGCTGCAATCCCCCCTCAAAGTATTAATACAGGCCTTCCATCATAGCAACCATTTCTGTCCCAGACCTAGTCATGAATTCCTGCTGAAATTGGTCTCATCTGCTTCATCTAGGATACTCAGAAATTGATGAACCTCTACCTTCTTCACAACCTTCCCTAGAAAGGAAGGTTGGAGATGAGATGGAAGTAAAAACAACTGTTTACTTTCCAGAATGGAAAGCCCTCCAATAAGTATATAAGATAAGGACTGGGAAGGATCATTTGACCAAAGGACAACATCAAAACTATTCTGTTGCCAACATAATTTAAAAGGGTAAGTGAACTGTTGTAAGTTGAGGACTATTTGTACTTATTTAGCAAATAAAATATCTGGTGCGTCACACCATAAGAAGTGCAGAGATAATTTCTGCCTGGAGGCAAGGTATATCTTTCCTTTTGTTTGAGTGAGATGTTCCAAGAAATTACTTTTTCTCTCTTCTGGCAACAGAGAAAGGGAAACTACAATATCTGCCACAGACACAGAAAAGTGTGCTTATAGATATAATAAAATTCCTTGAAAGCAAGAATTCTGAGAATTTAGAACTAGGCCAGAAAAATGGTCCTATTTCTCTTTCAGCAATATTAAGGAAGATATAAATCAAAAACTGCTGCTGTTTAATAGGATGATGCTAGGCTGAGGAAATCTGACTGTTTTATGCTCCCAACCCTTTGTAAAAGACTGCCATTCTATTGAATAAGCATTGGTATGTATAACACCATCAGTATTTGAATTCCATCATAAAATGAAGATGATGGGATTGTCCACTGGGAAATCTTTTTAGATGCCTAAAATTTATGACTGTGTCCCTGTGCATTCCTGCTTTCTTTGAGTCAGCAAAAAAGTACATGCTATAAATTCCACTATCCTCACAGCTGATCTAATTTGTGTCAGTAATGAAGCATATGAGTGCTGCTGTCCTCTCAGCTTTAATGCAGCAGGATAAGTTCAGGAAAGCAATTGGTGGATTTGTTCCAGAAAATTGGATAGATAGAATCATGAGTTTAGCCAGATGTCAAAACCTTAATTCTCCCCCAGGGTGGGTGGAAGCTTTCAGAAAAAGAGCATTGTGCAAAACCCACACACACATCCATTGCAACTGCCACTCTCTTCACTTGTTTTTCTGGTGTGTGGATCTAGCATTCTTCCAGAAAAGTAGTAACCTATTATATGTTTAAAATCACCCTTCCTCCCATTGGCAGTTGATATGATGATACAAAATCTGTCCTGTTTTATTATGCAAGCACCCATCATCCCACCAGGCTTGAAAACTCTTATTTAGGCCAGCCCTCCAGTTCTTTCAAATTGACCATTCACATTACCTATCAATTCTGAAATCCCGTGAAAATGATGGTGGAATGGGAGAACTGGAAGGTACAGGAATATTGGCCAGTTTGAAAGAATCAAATTTTCTATCATCATCAATCAAAAAAAAAAGCGAAACAGTGATTAGGTGGTAGGTGTGGCTTGGTGGTCATGTGACTGGGTGGACATGGCTTGGTGGTCATGTTATTGGCTGGATGTGGCCAACTCAATATCACTCACATTGAGGCATTTGCCTCTCATGACTGTGGGGATGCTGCAACAGTCGTAAGTGTGAAAAATGGTCATAAGTCACTTTTTTCAGTGCCATTGTAACTTTGAATGGTCACTCCACACAAGCAAAGTACCAGCAAAGGAGGGGAAAAAACCCCCAGAGTAGTTCCAGAGACAGGAAGTCTAGTCCTGCCTAGAATGTAATAAGGATTAATGGAGAGGCAGTTTCTGTAAGCAACATCAGAATGTTTCCTACCTGCCTTCCTTACAGGATTAGACCAGTAATTTCTTCTAACAACCGGTTCTCCAAACTGCTTAGAATGTTAACAACCAGTTCTAGCGAATAGGTGCGAACCAGTAGAATCCCACCCCTGCATCAAAGGCAGCAAATAACCATTCTCTATCAAATTGTATAATTAACATCTCTTCCTGTTTATCCTGCAAAGACAGTTATTCATTTTTTTCCACTATTATTTCTTAGTATTCCAGCCATTACATTATTATTACACACAAACAATGGCAGTTGAGCACTTTTGTTTATGGCTGTTATTTACATGCCGAGAACAGGCAGGACTTTTAGATATATATCTAAAGCAAAGCATTGTAGAATTCCCTACTTCCATATGTGCTTGCTGGGCATAATAGGAAACGAAGTTCAAAATATGTGGAAAGCTGACTATCCCTTGTGCTGGGACAAGTCCTTGAAGAATTATTAGTATTATCTCTTTTATTCATTAACATGAAACTCAGTCAACTGAACATTTAAAAATGTATCATAATATAATTGACTGGTATCAACCAAGCATTTTCTTAAGATGTACGATGTTCCAAATAGCACAGCTTTTTGCAATTCTGCTGGTGTTATTGCAGGAAACTTCAATTTCTTGATGTATTTTATAAAATTCTTTGACATGGTACCAGCTGCCCTGATGACAATGGGTATCACTGTTAGATGTTTCATCCATAATCGCATAGTTTCGATGGCCAGGTCACGACATTTCATGATTTTTTCCAGTTCTTTTTCTTTGGTACAGTGATATCAATTAATTGTATGCTTCGGTTTTCGACAATTGTGATATCTGGCATATTGTGTTCCAAATGACGATCTGTCTATATTCGAAAGTCCCACAAGATCTTCACCTCATTTTCAACAACTTTTTCAATGTTCCCATGACTTTTCAGATACAGGTAAGTTGTATTTTTTACATACTGACCAGTGGATTAATTTAGCAACTCGGTCATGTCTAGCTTTGTAATCAGTTTGCATGATTTTGCCACACTCATATATTAAATGTGAAACAGTTTTAACTTTGTCATTGCAAAGTTGGCAGTTTGGATTGTTAGTGGTTTTTTATTGTTGTTGCTATTTACTTTATTCATTAAACATGAAACTCAGTCAACTAAATATTCAAAAATGCATCACAAATACCATTGACTGGTGCAAATGGTTGATATGGGTTGCTGCCAGCGTCTTAGGTCTCAATCAAGTACAACCAAGATGTACGATGTTCCGAGTAGCGCAGTTTTTTGCAATTCTGCTGATGTTATTGCAGGAAGCTGCAATTTCATGATGATGATGATGATGATGATTTCTAGAAAAGCACTTAAATACAGCTTCAGTTTTTGAAACAACTATTATTTATCTCATTTATGGGTCAGTTTCTAAAAGTATTGCTCTAATCAGTGTTCTTTCCTGCTGCCTCTAATTTCAGAGAAAATGACATAAATCTGTTCAGCACTGAACCAGTTATTTGCTGACTGGATTATGAATGGCATTTGCTTTCAAATGGGTTGAACATGAGGCCAGTGCATCTCTGTTATAAACAAAGAAAGCAATCTTATTTTGTAGCAACCATTCATTCATTCAGTCCAGAAGTGTCTCCACAATTTCAAGTTACCCAAGCATCACTCAGCCATTACTGAGTTACTATAAAGCCTGCTGTCATTATTTTATATAAACACAATAATAATTGGATGATTTGTTACAAATATGACTTGGCAACATATTTTGTTATTCTGACACAAATAATTTGCTGGTGATTTTATTTTGAGCCTAACCCAGGAATGAGGCAGGTTCATTTTTTCCTTATCTGTACAGATGTTAAAAGAATATATTGCCTCCTATTCTGACACCATCTATGGTCAGCCTCAATGTATATAAAATCTATTTTAACCATTGTATTCCATCATCTTAAAGCAATGTTTCTCAATTTCAGCAACTTTAAGCTGTGTGGAATTCAACTCCCAGTATTCCCCAGCTAGCAAGAGTAGAAGTCCACACAGCTTAAAGTAGCTGAGGCTAAGAAACACAGTCTTGCAAAAAGTCAGCTGAATGACAATGTTTGAAAACAAAGACAATCGAGGCAGGATAGTTTGGCTCATAGGAATACAAATTTCATGCAATATAATTTCTGCTGACTTAAGGATGAGTAAATACTCTATATCATAACTCAGCAGTCAGGGAAAGTCCTAGAAGATGCTATTAGGTCCTTGAAGGGTTACTGTTACTGAACTGTTGGAAAAATGCTGATATGTCCAGTTTGACTCACATCCAGCAGGTTCACAGTCAATTCCTATAGCCAGATCTGAGCAAACACACGTGCCACGCAGTTCAGCTTACAAAAAATATGGTTTGATGTTTATTCAATATTTATGGAATATTTTTAATAGATAAAAGAAGACAAAAACAAGGAAAAGCAAGGAAAGAGCTCTATGAATAAGAAGCAAGAGATAAAAAGGTGGAGGAATTAATAGCAACATTATTGATATGTCTAGTACTATATATTAACAGGGGCAGATGGCTTTCCAAAGCCATTGAAAGCAATATGTGGATAACTAACATGAATAGTCCACAAACCCTTTTACATACAAAAGCGGGGTAGAATACAGATAATCCTCAACTTATGACATTCATTTAGTGAACATTTGAAGTTAAAACAGTGCTCAAAAAAGTGCAGTCACATGATTGTGATTCAGATGCTTCATAACTGGCATATATATATTTTTTATTATTTATTTATTTGATTTGTCAATCGCCTACAAGATAATAGGTATAAGTATATGCATAGTTATGAATACATGAAATGGGTACATATAAGAAGAATAGAAGAAACAATAGGACAGGGATGGTAGGCATATTGGTGCGCTTATGCACGTCCCCTACAGACCTTTTAGGAAAGGGGTGAGGTCAATAGTAGACAGTCTAAGGTTAAAGTTTTTGGGCTTTGGGGAAGAAACCATAGAGTCAGGTAGAATATTCCAGACACTGACCATTCTGTTGCTGAAGTAGTATTTCCTGCAATCAAGTTTGGTGCGATTAATCTTGAGTTTGTATCTATTGTTTGCTATTGTGTTGTTATGGTTTAAGCTGAAGTATTCATTGACAGGACATTGCAATGTATGATTTTATATACCATTTACAATTGTTGCAGCATCCCAGAATCATTGCAACATTCTCAGCAGCACAACTTCAGACAAGTAAAATCAATGGGTGTTCATTTAACAACTGTGAAATTCTGCTTAGTGAGTGCAGCAGAAAAGATCATAAAATTGGATACATCCCTTAGCGACAGAAGTTGTGGTATCAATTGTGATTGTTGATCAATGGAATGCAGGACACCAGATGATTCCTCCTCTTTGCTGCACAGGAATAACTCCAATAATTATTGCATTCTAATTGCTCTTGAAATCAATTAAATTTATTGCATCAACATTTGTTAAAGGCAAGAATATGTCATTTAAAAAAGTTAGCAATTACACTGTTAATCATAAGTAGGGTGATGGGATATTAAAAATGTGCCATCTTGATGCCCCAATTTATCTAATGTTTTTACCATAGAAAAGCAATACATTGCTATTTTCTGGATTGCTTAGAAAACTTCTTTTTCATCTTGGATCACTAAGAAGTCCATACAATTTAAAAGGTCTTATTCATAAGTGCCATGGAACATTTGCGGCCCAAATGTATGAACTATGAAAATTTTGTATCTATATTTGTAGTATTCCCCATGCATTTATATAAGAAGTTGCATGTTCAACTTAATTCCCCCGTGGCTTTCTTCTTTTCCCCATCCCTCACCACTAACACATTTTCTCAGCATCTTATTTAAGTTGTGATGTTTAAATGTTAAATATGGGAACTATATATTGCTCAGAACATGTGAAAAAAGTTTGCTTTTCTGGCTTTAAGAAGCTCCATATAAATTTCCCACACCTTATGTTTATAGTATTATCTCATAAAATCATATTAAATGAATAATGTAGTACAGAAAACTGGCAAAGTTTGGAAGCTCTGGTCCATGAGTAAAGAAGCTTGATAATTTTAGTAAGACCTGCCATGTTCTTTTGTACTTTTTACGTTGTGCCAAGGAAGAACAGAATTGTTAACACCTGTTTATCTCACACCACAGTTTAGCACTTGAAACTGACTGCACAGAATTAAATTTAAGCCTGACTGTTAAAATCTTCCTGCATAGTCACATGTTTACCGTATGCCCCACTTTTCAAATAAAATAATGAATTTTCTTTGATAATAATCTTGATATCTGAAGAGCTGGCAGCATTTCTCTTGAAATCTGGGGCATATGCATTTCACATCTATGACTATTGCTCTTAAACCATTTGTGCATTTGATATCAAATAATACAGGCTGCAGTTTTCAAATACTAATTTATCTCTAAATATTAAAAATAGTATTTGGAGCATTTTTGACACAGGACATTGTGTTGAAATCAGATTATCAAATATATAAGGCTCTGAAGCTCTGAAATACATCATTTGAACATCAGTTTGTGTGGCTTCTCCACTGGTCTGTTTAGATTTGTTTAAAAGGCCAAGCAGCTGCATCTGTTCCATTCAATGTTCTGTGTAAGAAAATCTAGGCTCCAAATTCATTATCCACATGTCTTAAATCTGCTTGTTTTCATAATTTAATTTTAGCTAATTGTAGGAAAGAGTCTCAGATGAAATCAGAACACTGGTATCTATATATAATTTACAGCTTGATTTATTATGATTGTATAGCCTTTGCACTTTTCCTATTTGAGATCACTGGAAATATTAGCAACTGGATGTATAATACATAAATTACTGTTTTGGAGCGGCAATAACGAGGCACACACGGTTAGTGATTCAGATCTTCTTGTTTTATTGCAGGAACACCGCCTCGGCTCGGCGGCGCGGCAGCCCTTCTTTTAAAGGGCTCCCGCGCCTAAGTCAGCCAATGACGGGGCGAGGATCTCCCGCCGGAATGTAGACCAATGAACAGTAAGTATTTCAAATATATAAAATAACCAATCCAGAACACCCCTCCCTCCTTGGTCCAGTCTGACCAATCAGGAGCCGCGCCTATGTTACGTAATCACGTAGATAGGCGGGGCTCCTGTGGGCCCGACTGGACCTGCGCGGCTCAGTTGCGTCGTTGCTACCGGCTGGTGCGGAAGGACCTGTTGCTCCTCTCGCCTCCGGCCCTGGAAACTTCGGGCAGGTCGAGCTGGCTGCGTCACTACCAACGGGCCTAGCTAGGCTAGTTGATGTGGCCATGCCGCTCCCTACCCGGCCTGGATTATCGTCGGTCCTGTCAGATGTTTCAGCGGGACGTTCTCCAGGATCAGGTGCGTAGCAGCGAGACCCGACCGGAGCTAGATTTGAGGGTGTGTGTGTGTGAGTTAGGGCGTCATTGTTTGTTAGTGGGCTTGCCTTATCTTGACTGCTTGGTGGTTGCTCCCCTTCCCCCCCCAGGAAAATCGCAAGGTCTGGGAAGGGTGCGAGTTCTAAGTTGGTCAATGTGTCGCTTCCAGCTTCTGCCATCAGAAGTGGTAAGCCGGTATGAACGTGGTCCGGTTAGATGTGTGATGGTGGCTGGCACCCATAAGGGGTGCCCTACCAGGTTTTTAGCGTAAACTAAATCCCCAATTCGGAATGTTCGGACTCTGGTTGAAGAATCTAGAGGCTTGTCTGTAGAGTATGTAGGGTGTAGTCTATCTAGAGGGGAACGTAATTTCCTCCCCATAAGTAATTCAGCAGGAGTTTTGTTAGTAGTGCTACTAGGTGTAGTGTGTTGGATAAATAATAATTTGTCGATGCGTGCTTGTATAGGGCCCTGGTCTAACTTAAGAAGGGTCTCCTTGGTAAACCGGACCATGCGTTCGGCCCGTCCATTCGCTGCCGGATGTGCCGGCGCGGTTAGGGCATGGCGTATGCCCAAACTTGCTAAATAACCCTCAAATTCTGTAGCCGTGAATTGAGGGCCGTTGTCTGAGACCAGGACGTCTGGTAATCCGTGGGTGGCAAACCAGTGACTGAGCTGTCGTATGACAGCCTCGCAAGAGGTTGATTTCATTAGGCTTACTTCTAGCCAGTTTGAATAAGCGTCCACCAGAATCAAGAAAGTATGCCCCTTAGTCGGACCCGCAAAATCTATGTGGATTCTAGACCAAGGGCCCCTAGGTAGATCCCACTCAGTGGCTGGCGCCTTTGGGGGTGAGGGCCAGGATGTCTGGCAGGGCTGGCAACCCGCGACCCAGTCGGTAACATCCTTGTCTAACCCAGGCCACCATACATAACTCCTGGCTAAACTTTTCATTTTCACCACCCCGGGGTGTCCCTCATGCAATAGTCTCAATATGGGATTTCGAAGTTTTAGTGGAATGACCACTCGATCCCCCCATAGTACACAACCCTTTAGCACGGAAAGTTCCATTTGTCTCTGTTTAAATGGTTTGTAATGTTCTTGTAAATCAGAGTCTGGCCATCCCTTTATGATCCACCTACTCACGGTATGCAGTAGGTGGTCGTTAGAGGTTTCGTGCGCGATGTCTGCTGCTGTCATCGGGAGGTCTGGCAGGGTTTCAATCAAAAATGTTGAGGTGCTGGGGTTTGGTTCAGGATCAGTGTCTGGTAACGGGCAACGACTTAAAGCATCTGCGTGCGTGATGGACGGGCCCGGACGGTAAGACAAGGTGTAATTGTAAGCAGCAAGGAACTCTGACCATCTTGTCATTCTGGGTGATAAAATGTGAGGAGTTGGTTTGTCTCCCGCCAGAATACTTAGTAGGGGTTTGTGGTCGGTGATGATAGAAAATGGTCGGCCATAAAGGTATTCATGGAAACGTTTAATACCAGAAATTATGGCTAGTGCTTCCTTGTCCAGTTGACTGTAATTTCTTTGGCTTTTAGACAGGGTTTTTGAATAGAAGGCAATCGGAGCCTCTCTGCCGTTAGGTAGAAGGTGGCTCAGGACAGCTCCGATCCCAAAAGGCGAGGCATCACAAGTTAATAACAATGGCAAAGTCTCGTTATATTGTATTAGTACCTTTGCTGAAGTGATCATGTCTTTAATTTTGTTAAATGCTGTTTCTTCCCGATTTCCCCACTTCCACAACGTGTCTTTGTCCAAAAGTCTATGCAAGGGTTCCGCCACCGTGGCTTTCTGGGGCAGAAAGACATGATAAAAGTTTATTAACCCTAGGAAGGCTTGTAGGTCAGCTTTGTTAGTTGGGGTGGGGGCATTTTTGATGGCACGGGTTTTTCCTGCTGTTGGGTGGATGCCGTTGCCATCGATTTGGTATCCCAAGAATTCTATTTTGTCTGTGATTAGGGTGCATTTGTCTTTTTTGACTTTTAAACCAGCCTCAGTAAATTTGGTAAGCACTTTTCTTAGGCGGTCTCGCAGTTGCAATTTGTGTTTAGCTGCAATCAGGACGTCATCGAAATATGGGATGACCCCTGGAATTCCTTGAAGGAGGCGTTCCATAAGAGATTGAAAAATGCCAGGTGCCACGCTAACGCCAAATTGGAGGCGATTACATTTAAAGGCGCCCCGGTGTGTCACAATAGTTTGGGCTTCAGCTGTTTTTTCATCAACGGGCAGTTGCTGGTAAGCCTGAGCCAAATCAAGTTTAGCGAAAATTTTTCCGCCTTTGATAGAATGTAACAAGTGTTGTACGACAGGCACGGGGTATGCGCTCTGTTGTAATGCATGGTTAAGGGTCGCCTTATAGTCCCCACAAATATGAACCGACCCGTCCGCTTTTATAGGGGTCACTATAGGGGTCTCCCATTTAGCGTGGTCAACTGGTTCGAGGACCCCTTGCTTGACTAATTTATCCAGTTGTTCTTCTATTTTTGGCTTTAAGGCAAAAGGTACCCGTCTTGCCTTTAGTCTAATTGGGGCTACCTTAGGGTCTATGTTAAAAGATATCGGGTTACCCCGGTACTTGCCTAATTCTTCGCTGAACAGGTCCTGGAATTCTTGAATGAGGTCTGCCTCCCAGTCAGCGTCTGTAATATGGTTGATACCGGTCATCCCTATTCCAAGCGGTTCGAACCATTCCAGTCCTAAAAGGCTTGGTCTGTTCCGGTCAACAATTGTTAGGGGTAGAATCTCGGTGTGGTTTTTGAAGGTTACCTGGAAATGTCCAATTCCTACTACCGGAATTTTGTTTCCCTGGTAGTCTTTAAGCGTTAAGTTCTGTTTGTCTAGTTCGCTTCGCCGTATGTCTGGGATCAAGTCTTTGATAGTGTCCCACGAGACCATGGAAAGGAATGATCCCGAGTCCACTTCCATTTCACAATTTTTTCCTTACTTGAACGTGGACTTTTTTAACGTTTTTTGTATTAAAGTGTCCAATTATTACTGTTTGGTGAGTTTCTTCTTTCTTGTAAGATGACTCCTTAAATTTTCTATTCCTTCCTTCCTGGCTCCAACGGCTGCTTGTTTTCTTTTCTTTCTCTCTTGGAGGAGGACTTTCTCTCCGCCTGGGGCTGTAGCTTGATCTGGCTCTGCATACTCTTGCGATGTGCCCTTTCTTTTCACACTTTCTGCATATTGCGTCTACGAAACGGCACTCTGATCTGGGGTGGTTTCCACCACAACGGTTGCATTCAAAATCAAACCGCCTGTTTGCCCGCTCTTTTTTCCCTCTCGCGGCTTTTAGGTGGCAAACCTTGTCTTCTTCACTACTGGTCTCAGTTTCCAGATCCTCGTAGTGTGTTGAGGTTTTTCCCCGTTCGCCTTCAGTTTTGGTGGCCTCTTTGGGATTGTGGTGTGCAGCTTGATTAATCTGTTTCATTCTTGCCGCCGATTTGTGAGCAGCTTCGGCTGTGGTGGCTTCTTCAATGGCCTCTGTGGCTGTTATCTTAGCAACTTACTCTGCAATATTGGATCTTTTAAGCCTAATACGATCCGGTCTCTCAGAGCCTCGTTGAAATCCGAGAATTCGCACTCCCCTCCTATTTCTCTTAAGTCTGCCACGAAGTCAGCGATAGGTTCACCTTCTTTTTGATTCCGGAGGTAAAACTCATGGTGCTTAATCAGGCAGGAGACTGTGGGAGCGTAGTGTTTTCGCAGGATCTTTTCTAGCTCGGGCCAGGTTAGCGTTTTGACATCGATTGGAGACGCTAACGCCTTCGCCATCCGAAAGACGGCTTGGCCGCAGTGGGTCAAGAAAACCGCTCTCTTCCGATGATCCGACACTCCGCTCAGATCACTACTCTCCAAAAACATGAGGAAACGGTCCACATACGTCTGCCATTCCTCCTTTGCCGGATTGAATTTCTCTGGCGGGGCGTTGCTTCCGGACATGATGCCGCTCGCTCTCCGCCGCTATTCACTCTCTAAACGTGTTGCCTCGATCCCACCCTCGTCGCCAGTGTTTTGGAGCGGCAATAACGAGGCACACACGGTTAGTGATTCAGATCTTCTTGTTTTATTGCAGGAACACCGCCTCGGCTCGGCGGCGCGGCAGCCCTTCTTTTAAAGGGCTCCCGCGCCTAAGTCAGCCAATGACGGGGCGAGGATCTCCCGCCGGAATGTAGACCAATGAACAGTAAGTATTTCAAATATATAAAATAACCAATCCAGAACACCCCTCCCTCCTTGGTCCAGTCTGACCAATCAGGAGCCGCGCCTATGTTACGTAATCACGTAGATAGGCGGGGCTCCTGTGGGCCCGACTGGACCTGCGCGGCTCAGTTGCGTCGTTGCTACCGGCTGGTGCGGAAGGACCTGTTGCTCCTCTCGCCTCCGGCCCTGGAAACTTCGGGCAGGTCGAGCCGGCTGCGTCACTACCAACGGGCCTAGCTAGGCTAGTTGATGTGGCCATGCCGCTCCCTACCCGGCCTGGATTATCGTCGGTCCTGTCAGATGTTTCAGCGGGACGTTCTCCAGGATCAGGTGCGTAGCAGCGAGACCCGACCGGAGCTAGATTTGAGGGTGTGTGTGTGTGAGTTAGGGCGTCATTGTTTGTTAGTGGGCTTGCCTTATCTTGACTGCTTGGTGGTTGCTCCCCTTCCCCCCCAGGAAAATCGCAAGGTCTGGGAAGGGTGCGAGTTCTAAGTTGGTCAATGTGTCGCTTCCAGCTTCTGCCATCAGAAGTGGTAAGCCGGTATGAACGTGGTCCGGTTAGATGTGTGATGGTGGCTGGCACCCATAAGGGGTGCCCTACCAGGTTTTTAGCGTAAACTAAATCCCCAATTCGGAATGTTCGGACTCTGGTTGAAGAATCTAGAGGCTTGTCTGTAGAGTATGTAGGGTGTAGTCTATCTAGAGGGGAACGTAATTTCCTCCCCATAAGTAATTCAGCAGGAGTTTTGTTAGTAGTGCTACTAGGTGTAGTGTGTTGGATAAATAATAATTTGTCGATGCGTGCTTGTATAGGGCCCTGGTCTAACTTAAGAAGGGTCTCCTTGGTAAACCGGACCATGCGTTCGGCCCGTCCATTCGCTGCCGGATGTGCCGGCGCGGTTAGGGCATGGCGTATGCCCAAACTTGCTAAATAACCCTCAAATTCTGTAGCCGTGAATTGAGGGCCGTTGTCTGAGACCAGGACGTCTGGTAATCCGTGGGTGGCAAACCAGTGACTGAGCTGTCGTATGACAGCCTCGCAAGAGGTTGATTTCATTAGGCTTACTTCTAGCCAGTTTGAATAAGCGTCCACCAGAATCAAGAAAGTATGCCCCTTAGTCGGACCCGCAAAATCTATGTGGATTCTAGACCAAGGGCCCCTAGGTAGATCCCACTCAGTGGCTGGCGCCTTTGGGGGTGAGGGCCAGGATGTCTGGCAGGGCTGGCAACCCGCGACCCAGTCGGTAACATCCTTGTCTAACCCAGGCCACCATACATAACTCCTGGCTAAACTTTTCATTTTCACCACCCCGGGGTGTCCCTCATGCAATAGTCTCAATATGGGATTTCGAAGTTTTAGTGGAATGACCACTCGATCCCCCCATAGTACACAACCCTTTAGCACGGAAAGTTCCATTTGTCTCTGTTTAAATGGTTTGTAATGTTCTTGTAAATCAGAGTCTGGCCATCCCTTTATGATCCACCTACTCACGGTATGCAGTAGGTGGTCGTTAGAGGTTTCGTGCGCGATGTCTGCTGCTGTCATCGGGAGGTCTGGCAGGGTTTCAATCAAAAATGTTGAGGTGCTGGGGTTTGGTTCAGGATCAGTGTCTGGTAACGGGCAACGACTTAAAGCATCTGCGTGCGTGATGGACGGGCCCGGACGGTAAGACAAGGTGTAATTGTAAGCAGCAAGGAACTCTGACCATCTTGTCATTCTGGGTGATAAAATGTGAGGAGTTGGTTTGTCTCCCGCCAGAATACTTAGTAGGGGTTTGTGGTCGGTGATGATAGAAAATGGTCGGCCATAAAGGTATTCATGGAAACGTTTAATACCAGAAATTATGGCTAGTGCTTCCTTGTCCAGTTGACTGTAATTTCTTTGGCTTTTAGACAGGGTTTTTGAATAGAAGGCAATCGGAGCCTCTCTGCCGTTAGGTAGAAGGTGGCTCAGGACAGCTCCGATCCCAAAAGGCGAGGCATCACAAGTTAATAACAATGGCAAAGTCTCGTTATATTGTATTAGTACCTTTGCTGAAGTGATCATGTCTTTAATTTTGTTAAATGCTGTTTCTTCCCGATTTCCCCACTTCCACAACGTGTCTTTGTCCAAAAGTCTATGCAAGGGTTCCGCCACCGTGGCTTTCTGGGGCAGAAAGACATGATAAAAGTTTATTAACCCTAGGAAGGCTTGTAGGTCAGCTTTGTTAGTTGGGGTGGGGGCATTTTTGATGGCACGGGTTTTTCCTGCTGTTGGGTGGATGCCGTTGCCATCGATTTGGTATCCCAAGAATTCTATTTTGTCTGTGATTAGGGTGCATTTGTCTTTTTTGACTTTTAAACCAGCCTCAGTAAATTTGGTAAGCACTTTTCTTAGGCGGTCTCGCAGTTGCAATTTGTGTTTAGCTGCAATCAGGACGTCATCGAAATATGGGATGACCCCTGGAATTCCTTGAAGGAGGCGTTCCATAAGAGATTGAAAAATGCCAGGTGCCACGCTAACGCCAAATTGGAGGCGATTACATTTAAAGGCGCCCCGGTGTGTCACAATAGTTTGGGCTTCAGCTGTTTTTTCGTCAACGGGCAGTTGCTGGTAAGCCTGAGCCAAATCAAGTTTAGCGAAAATTTTTCCGCCTTTGATAGAATGTAACAAGTGTTGTACGACAGGCACGGGGTATGCGCTCTGTTGTAATGCATGGTTAAGGGTCGCCTTATAGTCCCCACAAATATGAACCGACCCGTCCGCTTTTATAGGGGTCACTATAGGGGTCTCCCATTTAGCGTGGTCAACTGGTTCGAGGACCCCTTGCTTGACTAATTTATCCAGTTGTTCTTCTATTTTTGGCTTTAAGGCAAAAGGTACCCGTCTTGCCTTTAGTCTAATTGGGGCTACCTTAGGGTCTATGTTAAAAGATATCGGGTTACCCCGGTACTTGCCTAATTCTTCGCTGAACAGGTCCTGGAATTCTTGAATGAGGTCTGCCTCCCAGTCAGCGTCTGTAATATGGTTGATACCGGTCATCCCTATTCCAAGCGGTTCGAACCATTCCAGTCCTAAAAGGCTTGGTCTGTTCCGGTCAACAATTGTTAGGGGTAGAATCTCGGTGTGGTTTTTGAAGGTTACCTGGAAATGTCCAATTCCTACTACCGGAATTTTGTTTCCCTGGTAGTCTTTAAGCGTTAAGTTCTGTTTGTCTAGTTCGCTTCGCCGTATGTCTGGGATCAAGTCTTTGATAGTGTCCCACGAGACCATGGAAAGGAATGATCCCGAGTCCACTTCCATTTCACAATTTTTTCCTTCAATTCTTACTTGAACGTGGACTTTTTTAACGTTTTTTGTATTAAAGTGTCCAATTATTACTGTTTGGTGAGTTTCTTCTTTCTTGTAAGATGACTCCTTAAATTTTCTATTCCTTCCTTCCTGGCTCCAACGGCTGCTTGTTTTCTTTTCTTTCTCTCTTGGAGGAGGACTTTCTCTCCGCCTGGGGCTGTAGCTTGATCTGGCTCTGCATACTCTTGCGATGTGCCCTTTCTTTTCACACTTTCTGCATATTGCGTCTACGAAACGGCACTCTGATCTGGGGTGGTTTCCACCACAACGGTTGCATTCAAAATCAAACCGCCTGTTTGCCCGCTCTTTTTTCCCTCTCGCGGCTTTTAGGTGGCAAACCTTGTCTTCTTCACTACTGGTCTCAGTTTCCAGATCCTCGTAGTGTGTTGAGGTTTTTCCCCGTTCGCCTTCAGTTTTGGTGGCCTCTTTGGGATTGTGGTGTGCAGCTTGATTAATCTGTTTCATTCTTGCCGCCGATTTGTGAGCAGCTTCGGCTGTGGTGGCTTCTTCAATGGCCTCTGTGGCTGTTATCTTAGCAACTTACTCTGCAATATTGGATCTTTTAAGCCTAATACGATCCGGTCTCTCAGAGCCTCGTTGAAATCCGAGAATTCGCACTCCCCTCCTATTTCTCTTAAGTCTGCCACGAAGTCAGCGATAGGTTCACCTTCTTTTTGATTCCGGAGGTAAAACTCATGGTGCTTAATCAGGCAGGAGACTGTGGGAGCGTAGTGTTTTCGCAGGATCTTTTCTAGCTCGGGCCAGGTTAGCGTTTTGACATCGATTGGAGACGCTAACGCCTTCGCCATCCGAAAGACGGCTTGGCCGCAGTGGGTCAAGAAAACCGCTCTCTTCCGATGATCCGACACTCCGCTCAGATCACTACTCTCCAAAAACATGAGGAAACGGTCCACATACGTCTGCCATTCCTCCTTTGCCGGATTGAATTTCTCTGGCGGGGCGTTGCTTCCGGACATGATGCCGCTCGCTCTCCGCCGCTATTCACTCTCTAAACGTGTTGCCTCGATCCCACCCTCGTCGCCAGTGTTTTGGAGCGGCAATAACGAGGCACACACGGTTAGTGATTCAGATCTTCTTGTTTTATTGCAGGAACACCGCCTCGGCTCGGCGGCGCGGCAGCCCTTCTTTTAAAGGGCTCCTGCGCCTAAGTCAGCCAATGACGGGGCGAGGATCTCCCGCCGGAATGTAGACCAATGAACAGTAAGTATTTCAAATATATAAAATAACCAATCCAGAACAATTACATATTCCCACAAGGGTTCATTTGAAAAAATAGTATATGGCACTACTGTGTTATAAGTTATTTATACATTTGTAAAATATATGATTTCAAAAGCCAACATCAATATTTCAATAAGGTTTGGATTTACTCTTTAAGAATATTATAGGATTCTCTTGAAGACAGATGTCCTGGCAATAGAGCAATGGGAACACAATGCACTATATTTTATTTTTCTCATACTTGGTATAGAGTTAAGCAACCCATGAAGTATGGTAGGTCTTAAAAATAGTCAATTTCTTGCATAAGGTGACCTACCAGTATTACCATAGATCTGGATGTGGGACCTTGGTGCTCTCTGAGCTTAGTTGTTTTCTTGCAGGTATTTCATTACCAAATGAGGTATAAATGCAGATAAATATAAAACACTAATCATCATCATCATCATCATCTAGTTTGTTTCGTTTTGCTCTCTGGTGCAACAGTGCTATATAAGAGCCTGGGACATGATGTCTCCGTTCCAGTAATTTGAATCCAATAATAAATGCACTTCAATAGTACAAGTTATATGTCAAAGTGCCTCCAGCAAGGCAACCTTAAAGCAGATTGTTATCAACTATTTCTGAGCTAAGATGGGAGGGAGGTGGGGGTAGATGAAAAGAGAAAAATGGTTAATACCAAGATGAATGCAATTTGTGATGCAAATGAATTCTGACCACATTCACTTCTCATCCCCAGCATCTTTAATTACAGGATATATTTTGTTCATGAGAAACTATTGAATATCCTTCAGTATGAGCACAGAGTTTCCAGAAAGACAATTGTGTTAACCTTATGTCTGATGGCATCTTAATAAATAACAAACATTATAAAAATTTGATTTGCATAATATCTGTTGAAACATAGAATGGGGGGTTTGCTTTGTTTTAACATGCATGAATTCAACTACAATAAAAAAATCTTTCTATTGCAATAGCAGTAGCACTTAGACTATATGCCACTTCACAGTGCTTTACAGCCTTCTCTAAGCAGTTTACAGAGTCAGCATTTTGCCCCCAACAGTCTGGATTCTTATTTTACCAACATTGAAAAGGCTGAGACATTGCAAGATATAAAAATATGGAATTAAATATCTATCCGTTTATCACAAACTATTATTAACAGGATAGTATTTTCTTTAAAAACAGGAAATTAAGAATCTATTTAATGTTCTTATATTACAAAAATATTGTATGTCATAGAAGACTGTAAAATAGTATAGTAATAGATTTTGCCATTGGAAGTCCAAAATCAACAAAATACAGACAGTATACTCTAGCTAACTTTTGCAAAGTTACAAAAATTCTGACATTGAACTGCTGCTGAATTACATTAGTCATTCTTCCACTCCTAATGGGGAAGCTTTGCAAGTGACTGTTCATTCTCTCTCTCTCTCTCTCTCTCTCTCTCTCTCGTAATTGTTTCCAGTTGCTAACTATCTTGTGATGTTGTCACACCTGACCCACATGTGTGGCTGGAAAGAGAGAACCTCACCTGAAATCACCCTGGCTGATAAGCTTCCAGCACTTAACCAGTACACCATATAGTCTCCCATCATCACCTCAATCCACTAAAATGTTTTAAATTTATCCTCTGTCAAAATATCTTCAACTGAAATATAATCAATAAGAAACAAACCATATTTGCACACCATTCAAAAGAGTTTTTAAAAGTGAAGAAGGAAACAAAGGGAACAGAACACATTCTCTCCAATAGCCAACCTTGATAAGCCATGCCAAACAAGCCAAAAAACCCAATACCCTAATAAAAAAACTACCAAGAAGAAAACCAATTTCCACTAACATTGGCGGGGCAAGCTACTGTACAGGGAGCCAGCTCCAAACTTACTTGCATTGATAATATTAGCTAGGCAAGGAAACATCTGCAAGCAAACAACCAAGCTCAGGACTCCACAACCAAGGCCTCCACAATCAATAAAATACAAGAGCCTGTTTATGTGGTCATATTTATATTGTTTTATTTGATTCATTTTGGTCACATGGGCAATTATGTAAATTTGAAAATATAGGTGTTTTATTTCAGTGGCTTGAGGACTTGTAAATATCATGAAAAACAAGCTAATGGATAATGAAAAATATCCATTAGCTTGTAAATTATCTTGAAAAACAAGCTAAAGTCTTGAACTCTGAATTTTCTAGTCTTTAGTCATATAGATATCAAGCCTTCCTGATCATTTTTGTAAAAGTGGTATGAAGAATTTCCTCTTCAGCCGGGCCTTTGGAAGGAAGATTGAAACCTCTTTCCCATCTGCTCTGTCATTCTTGCCATCTTTACTCCTAATCTTTTATCGTTGTTATTATAATTTCTTTGATGTTAGATGCCCAGATTGTTGGGAACCAAATAGCATATAAGTTTAGGCATACATTATTATTATAATTGTTGTTGTTGTGTTGTTATTTTCCCCACACTCTGTAGTATTGCAATGTTCCACAATCAGCTGATGAAGAATACATGCCTGGTTGCTGCTATCACCACTCTAGAAAGACAACATTTCTCTAGTACAAGGGTGTCAAACTCATGTCGTCACGGTGGCATCACGTGACATATTGGGACTTTTCCCCCTTCACTAAACTGAGCATGGGTGTCACCAGCGCATGACGCAACTGGCCCGTGGGCCGGTAGTTTGACAGCCCTGCTCTAGTAGATTCAAAAGGTTCTCTACAAACCTTTATTGGAAGCTAACAAGGAAGACTTCCTGTCTGCTCTTGGCTTTTGTAGTTAATCAAGTGGTTGGGATGCATGTAAGCTACATTTCTATAAGAAGGAGGGATAAGAACTTCAGAAGACACATGTTCTTTGTTATGTAGATTAAAGGGCTAATTAAGAATTGAATACAATTGGAACAAGGAAAAGGAAAATCTGATGTATTCTGCAGACTTTAACTCAATAATTATTTTCCAGGCAGAAATATGCATACAGACACACCACATAGTTAAAACAACGTATGAATAAGAATATAGGAAACCAAACAGCTTGGATGAATCTCTTTTTTAAAAAGTCCTAATTTGCATCTGGCTTTCAAGATAGTTCTTTCTTCTGATTCTCATTCAGTCTTTATTCCTATATAAGATGGCTGGTCTTTAACTG
This sequence comes from Bungarus multicinctus, assembly GCA_023653725.1. NCBI lineage: Eukaryota > Metazoa > Chordata > Lepidosauria > Squamata > Elapidae > Bungarus > Bungarus multicinctus. The sequence continues at coordinate 46,148,461 of CM042848.1, forward strand.
GAGGAGACCTATGGGGAGATATGCCCTGCCCACTGGAAGAAAAGGGAGGCTCTGAGAAATAGGAGGAGAGAAGGCGGGACTTTCTCTTAAATGATTACTTCAATGATTACTCTTTCCTGTGTTCTACTGGATTGTGTTCAGTCCAGTATCCCAAATGATTGATTCAGATATTAATCCCAGGACAATATTCTCCCTCTTCACTGCAATATATTTTAATAATACCTGAAAAATTATATCTTAAACACATTGCTGGAAAGTATCTTCCTTCCTCCTCTATCCAAAAATGATCCACTGAAAAGTTGATAAATATCATGCAGCATAATCCACTGCAGATACCAATTTACCTTCTATCTTTGGCCTTGAGTAGATGTTCAAAATTCTTAAAGTCTTCATATAGTATAAATATTGGGAATATTCCTTCACAATTTTTTGCAATCTCAGATAACTCACAGATCCTCCTTCCAACAACCATTCATATATTACCGTATCAATGTGATTTCATATTTTCAACCTGGATGTAAAAATTGCTTTATCTTACTACTTGCCCTCCCTTTAGAACAGGGGTGTCAAACTGGCGTCGTCATCACAGCAATATCACGTGAAGTATTATGACTTTTTTCCCCTTCACTAAACCGGGTATAGGCATGGCACATCCGGCCCGCAGGCTGCGAGTTTGGCAGTCCTGCTTTAGAAGAGTTGCTTGTTTCCATTCAGAGAAGATGATTCGCTTCAGCAAGTGTCAACCAACACAAAAACTTATCCCAAAAGCAATGAATTAAAATGTGCAACAGCTACAATAGCCAGCCATTTTCAGGTAAATTTCTGTTTCAGATGCTCCATGAGTTTTCTACACGAGTTTCCTGCAATAGCATGTCATTTAGAGAAGTGGTCACCAACCAGTGGGCTGGGGACCACTGGTGATCCGTGAGACAATTTTGGTGGTCTGCAGAGAAATGTCACCCTCAAAGCACCCCCCAAATTAATCCAGGCTGCACAGGAACACAAGGCTGCGCCGCCCATATGACCCGCAAGAACACAAGGCTTTCGTTGCTTGCATTGCAAATGAGATAGTGAGGGGAGGGGGGAAAGGGCGAAGGGGGAAACTTGCCCCAGTCACCCCACATGCCTCGCCTGACCACTGGGCTGCTTCTTTCCACTTCTTCTGCTTTTGGCTGCACATAAGGAAAGCAGCAAAAGTCTTTCTTTCTCTCCCTCAAACTCTGCCAGCAATGAGTCTTTGGAACCCTGCAAGGCATCCTGCTCCAAGAGGCTGTGCCGGCAAAGACTCATTTCGGGTGGAGTTTGGGAGAGAGAAAGAAAGACTTCTGCTGCTTTTGCTGCTTACTTTGCATGAAGCCAAAAGTCTCTCTCTCCCCACTCCTGAGAATGGAGGTGGAGACAATCCCAAATAAAGAATGATCAATCAGTAGGAAAACGGGATGGGGAATTTTCCTGCAGATTTTTGGGGGGATTTTCTCAGGGTCTCTGGTCCGCAGGATTTAAAATTATGAGTTTGGTGGTCCCTGAGGTTGGCAACCCCTGATTTAGAGAGAATATTGCCCAAATAGTATCTGTTTTACAGTCACAAGTTTGAACATACGTAGTTGTCATTGCAACAGGAATGGCTCAAAGGCCCGGATATGGAGTACAAATGTTATCCCTGGCAGATAAGGCCTTGTTCCTCCAAGCCACTACTTATTCAACTCAGCCACAGCAGCATTGTTCCCGCAACGGCAGGAAATTTGGATAGCTGTCATTGGCCGACGAGCCAGAAGCAGCCGCTATAAAAAAGGCTGCCACGGTTCCGCTGGTGCTCTGTCCTGGAAAATAAAGAGAAAGTAACTGATCAACTGGATGCGAGTGTCTCATTTCCCCGCCATAAAATACTGGCGACGAAGGTGGGATTAGAGACGAAAGAATCCAGTTGAGCACGCAGCAACGAAGCTCGAACAAGGCAAAAATGTCCAGCAACAACACACCACCCGAGCAATTCAATCCAGCCAAAGAAGAATGGCAATCTTACGTAGACCGATTTCTAATGTTCCTGGAGAGCAGTGATTTAAACGGAGTCTCGGAACACAGAAAAAGAGCTGTTTTCCTGACCCATTGCGGACCCGCAGTATTCTGGATGGCGAAGGTGCTGGCTGCACCCACAGATGTGAAAACAATAACATGGCCGGAATTGGAGAAGATTCTCCGGGCTCACTATGCACCGACCATATCGAGACTAATAAAGAGGCACAAATTCTATCTGAGAAATCAAAAGGAAGACGAAAGCATTGACAATTTTGTGGCAGCCCTGCGGGACATTGGCGGAGAATGTGACTTTTTAAATTTCGATGAGGCACTGAGAGACAGCATGGTCCTCGGGTTAAAAGACCTCACATTACAAGGCCGTTTGTTAACCCGACCAAAAATCACTGTGAAGGAGGCAATAGAAGAAGCCACTGCCGCAGAAGCCACCCACAAATCGGCTGCAAAGATGAAAAAAATCAATAAAACAGCAGGAAATATCAGTAAGGAGCCACCGAGATCAGAAGGAGACAAAGAAAAAACCACCACGCACCACGAGGACATCGAGTCGGGGACCGGAAGTGAGGAGGATGATGTATGCCATCTGAGAGCGGGAAAAGACAGAAAAGAGCGGGGCGGGAGAAAACCCAAATTTGAATGCAATCAATGCGGGGGAAACCATCCACACTCGGAATGCCGATTCAGTGACGCTATCTGCAGGAAATGCGATAGAAGAAGACACCTAGCAAGAGTATGCCATTCCAGGAATAATTACAGCCCCCGGTGGAGATGGAGCCCACCTCAGAGGAATAAAGATAAAGATAGGAAACCGGAGAGCCGTTGGAGCCAAGAGGAGAGAAACAAAAGAAACAGGGAAACATCATATAGAAAGGAAGAAACCCACCAAACCGTGACCATTGGCCACTCAGACGCAAGAAATGCAAAGAAAGTCCATATACAAGTGGAAATAGAAGACCAGAAATGCGAGATGGAAGTGGATTCAGGGTCATTTCTCTCCATGGTATCATGGGAAACCATCAAAAAATTAATTCCTGACATCCAACGAGAAAAATTGGAAACCCAAGACCTGACTCTTAAAGATTATCAAGGAAACAAAATTCCGGTGGTGGGAGTAGGACATTTTAAAATTACGTTCAAGTATCACACAGAAATCCTACCGCTAATCATCGTTGACCGGAATAGACCCAGTTTACTGGGACTAGAATGGTTCGAGCCATTAGGAATTGGAATGACGGGCATAAACCAAATCACTGACATAGACTGGGAGGAGGACCTCATAAGGGAGTTCCAGGACATATTCAGCGGTGAGCTAGGCAAGTACCGGGGAAACCCAATCTCTTTTAATTTAAATCCTAACATAGCCCCAATAAGACTCAAAGCAAGACCCGTTTCATTTGCCCTAAAGCCAAAAATCGATGAGCAGTTAGACAAACTTATTAAACAAGGGGTATTAGAACCAATAGACCATGCGAAGTGGGAAACCCCTATTGTGACCCCCATTAAATCAGATGGATCAATCAAAATTTGTGGGGACTATAAGGCTACTTTGAATCACACACTACAACAAAGTGCATACCCCGTCCCGATAGTCCAGCATTTATTACATTCGATCAAAGGGGGAAAAATTTTTGCTAAATTAGATTTGGTCCAAGCCTACCAACAACTACCCGTGGATCCTCAAATGGCCAAAGCACAAACTATTGTAACACATTGGGGAGCGTTTAAATGCAATCGATTACAATTCGGGGTTAGCGTAGCCCCCAGGATATTCCAATGCTTAATGGAACGCCTTCTACAGGGAATAAAAGGAGTGATCCCTTATTTCGATGATGTACTAATAGCGGCCAAAAACAAAGATCAGCTAAAAGACCGTTTAAGACAAGTACTCATAAAATTTAAAGAGGCCGGACTAAAGGTAAAAAGCGAAAAATGCAAACTTATAACTGACAGGATTGAATTCCTGGGGTACCTCATAGATGGAGATGGCATTCACCCCACCGAAGGAAAAATCCGAGCAATCAAGGAGGCACCCATCCCAAACAACAAAGGGGACTTACAAGCATTTTTAGGACTCATTAACTTTTATAATGTGTTCTCGCCGCAGAAAGCAACGGTAGCAGAGCCCCTACATAGATTGCTCGACAAAGAGGCGTCCTGGAAGTGGGGAAGGCGGGAAAACACAGCGTTCCAAGAGATAAAAAACCTCATTACATCCAGCAAGGTGCTAATCCAGTATAACGAAACCCTTCCCATAACCTTAACCTGCGACGCATCACCTTTCGGCATGGGGGCAGTGCTAAGCCACACTTTGCTGGATGGCAGGGAAGCTCCCATAGCGTTTTACTCTAAAACCCTGTCTAAAGCAGAAATAAATTATAGCCAACTCTATAAAGAAGCATTGGCCGCTATATCGGGAATAAAAAGGTTTCATGAATATCTATACGGGCAAATCTTTTCATTAATCACTGATCACAAGCCACTATTGGGGATCCTAGCAGGCAGTAAGGCAACTCCTAATATTTTGTCACCACGAATGATGAGATGGTCAGAGTTCCTGGCCGCCTACAGCTACAATTTAATTTACAGGCCAGGATGCACCATAACCCATGCTGATGCATTAAGCCGTTGCCCGTTACCAGATAGAGACAATGACCCTGCACCGAGCACATCTACTCTCCAAATCGAAACCTTACCCAATCTACCTATAACAGCTAGAGACATTGCCAGAGAAACTTCTAAAGACTTTGCGCTTACCAAAATTGCAGAATGGATAAACAAGGGATGGCCAGAATCAAGCCCTGAAGAAAACATGAAACCTTTTAAAAACAGACAAACTGAATTGTCGCTCCTAAAAGGATGCATACTTTGGGGGGATCAGGTTGTTATACCAAATAAGCTAAGAGAAAAAATTTTGGATCTTTTACATGAAGGACACCTGGGTATAGTGAAGATGAAAGCGTTGGCCAGAAGCTATGTTTGATGGCCAGGGTTAGACAAAGACATAGGGGAATGGGTAGCAAGTTGTAAATGTTGCCAGGAATCCAGACCCGCACCCCCACAGGCACCAGTTACTGAATGAGAAATATCCAGGGGACCGTGGTCGAGAATACATATCGATTTTGCGGGTCCAACAAGGGGATATATGTTCTTAATAATAGTGGACGCTTACTCAAATTGGTTAGTGGTGAGCATTATGCATTCCACCTCCACAGACACAGTAATTAAGAAACTCCGAACATTATTCGCAACGCATGGTTTGCCAGATGTATTGGTCTGGGACAACGGCCCACAGTTCACATTAACAACATTCGAAGGGTATCTAGCTAGCCTGGGGATAAGGCATGCTCTGACCGCGCTGGCACATCCAGCGGTGAATGGGCGAGCAGAACGCATGGTTCATTTCACAAAAGATACACTTAACAAATTGGGCCCGGGACCAATACAAGAAAGAATAGATAAGCTATTAACCATACAACACATGACACCTAACACAACAACTAACAAAACCCCAGCAGAACTCTTAATGGGCAGGAAACTACGATCACATTTAGACAGATTGCACCCCACCTACTGCACAGAAAAACCAACAGATTCCTCCAGCAAACACCGAACATTTAAGGTAGAGGATCTAGTATATGCAAAAAACCTAGTGGGGGACCCATTGTGGATACCAGCAACTATCACACAAGTAACAGGACCGCTGTCATGCGTATGAGCAGAAATCTTACAGATTAGTCACCTTAGACAACAAAGACTGGAAAAGACACATAGACCAATTAAGGTCCCGGACACTCAGAGGGGACACTGACAAACCAAGGGGGGAAGGGGAAGACCCTTCAAATACACAATAAGGGGGAGACCCTTCAAACACACATCAACCCCAAGCAAAAGAACACATCCTAACACTTTCACAACCACCCCTGACACTAGCCCCGGTCGAAGTTCGCAACTACGCACCTGCAGCTGAAGAAAGAAACACCTCGAGTGACGAGGACCAGGCAGGAGAAGAGCTGTTGCCGGAAAGAAACCTTGAAGGGAGTGGCCTAGCTGACTCAACTAACCGAGCGAGACCCGGCAGGAGCGGCATGGCTGACTCTACCTTCCAGGCGGTTCCACGAGAAGAGACGGAGAGACCAACAGGTCCGTCCGCACCGGTTGTTAGCAAACTAACAAATGACCTGCGCAGGTCTAGTCGGACCCATAGGAGCCCCGCCTACTTACGTGACTACGTAACCCAGGGGGGTTCCTGATTGGTCAGACTAGACCAAGTGGGGAGGGGTGTTCTATATTTAAATACTCACCCGCAATTGGTCGATCCAACGGCGGGAAATTTGGATAGCTGTCATTGGCCGACAAGCCGCAAGCAGCCGCTATAAAAAAGGCTGCCGCGGTTCCGCTGGTGCTCTGTCCTGGAAAATAAAGAGAAAGTAACTGATCAACTGGATGCGAGTGTCTCATTTCCCCGCCATAAAATAAGCATAGTAAGGGAAACTGTTTAAGAGGAAATGTAGTTTTGTCAGTTCTGTGACTTTTACATTAGTTTTTCTGATATCATAGCAATAAGCTAATTCCTACTCCAAAAAAGAAACACTTTTACTGTTGCTGATTTTTATCTCCAATTTTCCATATTTTTCCCCAAGGCCAATGGACATTTTTCTTTTTATTACAGTCCAGTATTGAAGATCTAAAGGGTTTTTTTCACAAAATAAAATCTAGATAATTATGATGTCCACATTAAACAGATACATTTTCACTTGGCTGTCCCATGCAGTTTTCTTATGTCCCTTACCCAAATACTCAACATACGACCATTTGTTTAATGATCTTTTAAAGTTATAATGGCACTGAAGAATGTGAATGAATTGTCCTTGCAGTGTCCCCATGTAATGTGATTGCCACTTACAACCTCCTCAGAGGACAAGCAAAGTCAACAGGGGAAACCAAATCTGCTTAATGACCATGGTGATTTATTTAATAACTTCTGCAAAAAAAGTCATTAAATAAATCACCATGGTCATTAAGCAGATTTGGCTTCCCCTGTTGACTTTGCTTGTCCCCTGAGAACTTCTACAAAAAAAGTCACAAAATCAGGTGCAACAAACTTAACAACCACAATGCTTAGTCACAGACCTTATGGTCCCAATGCTGGTTGTAAGTTGAGGATTGCCTGTATAATTACCTTTCCTTGCTTACTTTTATGATGTGCTCTGTATTGAAAGAAAATAAACTCTTATGTCCATAATTTATTTATTTATTTATTTGTTTATTTAGATTTATATACCGCCCCCTCTCCCAAAGGGACTCGGGGTGGTGAACAGCCAGAATAAAAGCACATATAAACACATACAATATTTAAAAATTAAAAGAATTAAATATGTTGGCTTTACAAAGATTAAAACACGGGAATTAAGAAAAATTAAAACCAAATTAAAATTTTAAAAACCCCTAGGCCAGACCGGCTTGCTGAAATAAATAAGTTTTCAACGCACGATGGAAGGTCATGAGATCAGGGATGGTCCTCATCTCCGGGGGTAATTCGTTCCAGAGAGGGGGTGCCCCCAATGAGAAGGCCTGCATCCGCGGGGTCGCCAGCCATCCAGCCGGCAGCACCCTGAAGAGGCCGACTCTATGGGAGCGTATCGGTCGGCGGGAGGCCAATAATGGCAGGAGGCGGTCTCGCAGATATCCTGGACCCGAGCCATGGAGCGCTTTAAAAATAATAACTAAGACTTTGAAGCGCACCCGGAGGGCCACCGGGAGCCAATGCAGCTCGCGCAGAAGTGGTGTAATATGGGAGCCCCGAGGAGCCCCCAACACCACCCGCGCGGCCGCATTCTGCACCAGCTGGAGCCTCCGGATGCTCTTCAAAGGCAGCCCCATGTAGAGAGTATTGGCATAGTCTAGGCGGGAGCTCACCAGGGTGGAGGTGACCGTGCGAAGCGCACCCCAATCCAGAAAGGGCCGCAACTGGTAGATCCTTCGGACCTGGCCAAAAGCCCCCCTGGCGACGGCTGCCACATGGTCTTCCAATGACAGCCGCACATCCAGATTGCGGGCCCTCTCTGTGGGGGCAAGTTTCCCCCCCACAGCCAACGATGGAACCAGCTCGCTGTACCGGGGCGCCGGGAAGCACAGCCACTCAGTCTTAGATGGGTTGAGCTGAAGCCTGTTGCGTCCCATCCAACACTGCACGGTCTCCAGGCATCAGGTCATCACTTCGACGGCTTCATCGGGGTGGCCCGGGGTAGAGATGTACAGCTGAGTATCATCAGCGTACTGATGGAACTCTACCCCAAAGCCACGCATGATCTCACCCAGCGGTTTCATATAAATTTTGAACAGAAGGGGCAAGAGCACCGACCCCTGAGGCACCCCACAAACCAGGGGCCTCGGGGCCGACCTCTGCCCCCCTGCCAACATGAATTGCGAATGGTCAGAGAGGAAGGAGGAGAATCACCACATAACAGTGCCTCCCACCCCCAACCCCCCCAGCCACCGCAATAAGATACTGTGGTCGACAGTATCAAAAGCCGCCGAGAGATCTAATAGGACCAGGACAGAGGAATAACCTCTGTCACGGGCCCTCCAGAGGTCATCCACCAATGCGACCAATGCCGTGCTGTGTCCGGGCCTGAAGCCCAATTGGCATGGATCCAAATAGACAGCTTCATCCAGGTGCTGGGGAAGCTGTCGTGCCACCACACTCTCAATAACCTTCGCCACAAAACGAAGATTGGAGACGGGACGATAATTAGATAACAAAGTTGGGTCCAGGGATGGTTTCTCGAGGAGGGGTCTCACCACCGCCTCTTTCAAGGCGGCGGGCAGATATCCCTCACTCAAGGAAGCGTTAATAATACCCTGAAACCAACCTCGTGTCCCCTCCCGAGTGGCCAACACCAGCCAGGAGGGACACGGGTCCAATAAACATGTGGTAGCATTCAGCCCCCGCAGCAACCTGTCCACGTCTTCGGGGGTCACAGGATCAAACTCCTCCCAAATGACTGCCTCAATTTCCGCCCTCGACCCCCCACCCAGAGTTGCCCATTCAGAGTCCAACCCATCCCGGATCCAAGTAATTTTATCTACCAGGAAATTCGAAAAGTCCTCAGCCCGTCCCTGCAAGGGGTCCTCCCATGTTCCCCCTTCCAGGAGGGAGCGGGTCACTCTAAACAGGGCGGCCGGGCAGTTTCCTGCAGATGCAATAAGGGTGGAAAAGTAAGAATGCTTTGCCACCCTTTTCGCCACTAAATAGGTCTTAATATAAGACCATAGTAGTGTTCGGTTGGGTCCAGAGTGAGTAGTCCTCCAAATACTCTCCAGGCATCTTTTCCAGCGCTTCATCCCCCTCAGCTCCCCGGAAAACCAAGGGGCCGAGTGAGAGCGGCGCCAGGTCAGAGGCCGCAAGGGCACAACCCGGTCCAGAGCCCCAGCCGCCACCCTATCCCAGGTGGCGACCAGGTCCTCAACCGAGTCGTGTGTTCGAATGTCAGGACATGGCCCAAGCTCCATCAGGAACCTATATGGATCCATCAGATGCCTGGGGTGGTACCAACGTATTTGGTCCGCCTCCCTGCGATGGGGAGGAGTGGCCTGGAAGTCTAGCCTAAGGAGCGAATGATCTGACCATGACAAGGGCTCAATAAAAACGTCCCCAACACCAAGATCATCCTGCCACTGTCCAGAGACAAAAACCAGATCCAGGATGTGACCCCCAATGTGAGTGGGTTCCCTAATTAATTGGGTCAGGCCCAAGGCTGTCATGGAAGCCAAGAACTCCTGAGCAATCCCCGAGGCCCCACCAGCCGAAGGCAGGTTGAAATCCCCCATGACCATCAGCCTGGGGGTCTCAACCGCCAGGCCGGCTATGACCTCGAGGAGCTCAGGCAGAGCTGATGTCACATAGCAGGGAGCCAGGTATGTGATCAATAGGCCCATCTGAACCCCGGATAAAGCACCATCCCCACTGAGTTTCTGTGAGGATTTGCAAATGTGGGTAAAGTTAAGAACAATTTGAAAATAGTGTCCCTTATTGTTCAAAATGTCCTTTTTAATAGTAGACAAAACTCAGGAGTCATCTGGTAGCTCCTTTTCAGAATGACAAAAAACTCCTCCTGCCTTTTAACTTACTCCATGCAGTATATCTGCCCTATTCATCTGTTCCAATGGAACAGCTCTGCAACCAGATAATTCTGGAACGTATTGAAGTTATTCTACAGCACAGCTCTTGCAATGACAGTAAATTTGGTTTAAATGAACTGTAGAAAAAAAGGGGGTAGATCCACCTTTTTTTAGAATACTGTCACGTACTCTAAAATTAGAATGATTTAAAGCAATGGAAATCAACCTCAGGGTAAACTGAACACATTCATCGCAAGCTGAGTCTTGCTTTTAAAAGCATATTGTCTGTGGAATGTATTCCTACCAAATTTATCCTTGAAAAATATTTGTTCAGAAAAATAGGTAACTTGGTAACCTTGCTTTGACAGAAAACTCTGGAGCTTACAAATAGCTGCTTTATCTGGCAATATTTTGGGTGACAAAATGGGCAGAGGTTGGAAAACGCCTTTTAGTTCACAGTGTCTGACAAAACACAGAATAGTGTTATATCCACCTTTTTTCTTCAATCTAGCTATGACCAGTTCTCAGTATACTATATAAGGCCAAAATTACATAACAAAGCTTGGCCTTAGTCGATTAAAAATGGTAGAATATAAAGTAATGAAGAATTAGACAAAAAGAGCTATGTGTACCACTTTCAGTTTACCTAAACTTTCAATTTTGAACAATTACATAAGATTCCTTCCCAATTCAAGCCCCTCCAGATGTTTTGGGCTACAAACTCACCATCTTTATCCATGCAAACTACTAACACAGTGTCTAAGGAAGATGATAGTTGCAATCCAATGAAACTGAGGAATCCAGGATAGGGAAAGTTACTTTAAGCTAGACAAGGAATAATGGATGGAAACTGAACAAGGAGAGATTTAACCTGGAAATAAGGAGAAACTTTCTGACAGTGAGAACAATCAACCAATGGAACAGCTGGTCCTTGGAAGTTGTGGGAGCGCCATCAATTGAGACTTTCAAGAAGAGATTGGACTGTCATTTGTCAGAAATGGTGTAGGGTCTCCTGCTTGGGCAGGGGGTTGGACTAGATGACCTACAAGGTCCCTTCCAACTCTGGTTATCTGTTAGATGAGGGAATAGAAGGGGAATTTACCAAATTTGCAGATGATACTAAGCTGGCAGGAATAGCTAACACCCAAGAAGATAGGCTCAAGATCCAGATGGTTCTTGACAGACAACAACACTGGACAATATTTAACAAAATGAAATTGAATGTAGAGAAAAGTAAAGTCCTACACTTATGCAAGAAAAACCAAAAGTACACATATAGACTGGGTGAAACCAGGCTTAATAGCAGTAACTGTGAGAGGGATCTTGGAGTCTTAGTGGACAACCAGCTAAATATGAGCCAGCAGTGTGCAGCAGCAGCCAAAAAGCTAATGCAATCCTAAATTGCATTAACAGAGGGATACAATCAGAGGTGGGATTCAAAAATTTTAACAACCGGTTCTGTGGGCGTGGCTTAGGTGGTGGGTGTGGCTTGGTAGTCATGTGACTGGGTGGACATGGCTTGGTGGGCATGTTATTGGCTGGGCATGGCCAATTCAATATCACTCACATCGGGGCACGCATCGCCTCGCCTGGCCTCTCATGACTGTGGGGATGCTGCAACAGTCGTAAGTGTGAAAAATGGTCATAAGTCACTTTTTTCAGTGCCGCTGTAACTTTGAATGGTCACTTCACATAAACAAAGTACCAGCAAAGGAGGGAAAAAATAACTCCAGAGAAGTTCCTGAGACAGAAGTTCCATTATGATCTTAATTTGATGTCTACTTATAGGTCACACTTAGAATGTTGAGATGCCCTTAGAAATTCATTGGCAACCATTTCAGTATGTATAATAAGGGATTTCACTGCAAATGTTGCAACCTTAATAAGTAATTACTATAAATGGTGGAAGACCTACAGCTATTATAGATAGTATTTTCCAGGCATATTTTCTTTTGGGGAAGTAATCAGATAATCAGAGTTGGAAGGGACCTTGTAGGTCATCTAGTCCAACCCCCTGCCCAAGCAGGAGACCCTACACCATTTCTGACAAATGGCAGTCCAATCTCTTCTTGAAAGTTTCAAATGATAGCACTCCCACAACTTCCGAGGGCAAGCTGTTCCATGGGTTGATTGTTCTCACTGTCAGAAAATTTCTCCTTATTTCCAGGTTAAATCTCTTCTTGTTCAGTTTCCATCCATTATTCCTTGTCTGGCCTTCGGGTGCTTTAGAAAATAGTTTGACCTCTTCCTGTCTGTGGCAGCCTCTCTAATATTGGTAGACTGCTATCATGTCTCACCTGGTCCTTCTCTTCACTAGACTAGCCAAGCCCAGTTCCTGTAAGTGTTCTTCATATGTTTTAGTCTCCAGTCCCCTAATCATCCTGGTTACTCTTCTCTGTAGTTTTTCTAGAGTCTCAACATCTTTTTATAGTGTGGTGACCAAAACTGGATGCAGTACTCTAAGTGTGGTCTTACTAAGACTTTATAGAGTAGTATCAATACCTCACTTGATCTAGATTGTATCCAGGCGTGGGATTCTACCACTTCGCACCTATTCACTAGAACCGGTTGTTAACATTCTAAGCACTTCAGAAAACTGGTTGTTAGAAGAAATTACTGACCTAATTCTGTAAGGAAGGCAGGAAGGAAACATTCTGGTGTTGTTTACAGAAACTGCCTCTCCGTTAACCCTTATTACATTCTTGGCAGGACTAGACTTCCTGTCTCTGGAACTTCTCTGGAGTTTTTTTTCCCTCCTTTGCTGGTACTTTACTTGTGTGGAGTGACCATTCAAAGTTACAATGGCACTGAAAAAAGTGACTTATGACCATTTTTCACACTTACAACTGTTGCAGCATCCCCACAGTCATGAGAGGCCAGGCGAGGAGATGCGTGCCTCGATGATATTGAGTTGGCCATGCCCAGCCAATAACATGATCACCAAGCCATGTCCACCCAATCACATGACCATCAAGCCATACCCACTACCTAAGCCACACCCACAGAACCGGTTGTTAAAAAATTTGAATCCCACCCCTGCCTCTGACTGTCCCCACCCACATCTATTCTCTGCCTCGTGAGTCCCAGCAGATTGGCTGGGTCTTCTTTTGTTGCCCTGCACAAGAGAACGAAGCTGGAAGGCAGGTTAGTGGGGTGGGGAGAGAATGAGATTTTGCAGTAAGCTTCCCCTGCCATGCCCACTAAGCCACGCCCACAGAACCGGTAGTAAAAAAAAATGAATCCCACTGCTGAAACAGTTGTAAATGCAAAATGGTTCCTGAGCACCCAAAGTGCAATCATGTGATTGTGAGGAAATCCAATCATCAGAACTTTAAATTTGGGTGATAAGCACTCCTTAGGTAATCCACTGTATTACTAAATGGAATGGTTACTAAAAGATCAGTTGTAAGTCAAGGACTACATGTATAAATCCTTCTTGACTCATATTCTTGTTATTAGTAGGACTATGTTTCTGAAGACAACCTGCCAGGTGTATGTATCCAGCCCAAATGAGACAGTTCAGATCCTACCTGTTCAGGATGGGAAGAGGATTAAGAGCTTGAAAGCAATTCTTCCTGAGGGCAGCCCTGGATTAAGAGAACAATTCATCTCACAAGTTTAGGATGGTTCCTACACCTACATGGATAAACTTTGAGAAGATTGCAAAAGAAATTACTCTATTACCAAAAATTTGGGACAAAATATGTTATCTCACCATCCTGCTGTCAAAATTTATTTGTTTTGGTTATTAATATTAGTTCAACATTTAGCTTAGATTTAATTGATTATTGTTTTGTTGTAACATTTTTAACTGATGGTTGGATTATGCTTTCATGTGTTTTTATACTGGATGGATATATACATTTTGTAATAAATACTGTGCGTGATGTTCTTAAAGCATTTATTTTCTGGCATTTAGACTTTTGGTCCTAGGGTATGATTCATGATTTATTTCTTATTAGCTAACTTCTAAAATAATTTCAAATAGGTTAAATCCATGCAAATAGTAATTCCGATAATTTTTAAAAAAAAAACTATTTTCATCAATTAGAGAATACTGCTAAGAGCCTGGAAATAAATATTTCTATGATATAAACCATAAACTATCTTAATTTAAATATGTTATGTAAAATTTTATTGAAAAATAGTATTTTTGTCAAGCTTTGAAAAAGAGCAAAATAAAGTACAATCTTGTAATCCATAAATACACTATAAATTAGGTACGGCTAATCCTAAACAGACTGTGTAATGGAACAAAGCACTAAAATACTTATCAGTTTACTAGCACATAATTTATTACTTGTAACAAAACCAACATCTGGCCAAAGGGATTTTTGTTCCTAGAGAAAACTCTTCTATCTATCTTGCCAGGTTCACAGTAGGAGTCCAGGAGGAGACTCTGAACCCTGCAGGTAGGCGAGCACTGCCAAAGAGAGTCCTTTGTCAAGATGATGCCTGCTGAAATAGATTCAGGTGTCATCTGAAACAGATTATGCAAACAGATGCAAAATTTATTACTCAAAGATGGCTACTCAACTAAAAATTCATTTGCAACCTACAGAGTGAATTTTATTTACCCAAAATAATAAAACCCAGATCCCAAGAAATAAAGAAAAAGAAAAGAAAAAGAGAATCAACAAGAAACAAAATGGCATTAAGATTCCTTTTCTTTTTAATTTATCACGATCGTAGATTTTACCCTTCATGATGCATATGTAAGAAAGGGTTATTTTAGAACATATTGATGGAATAAAAAGCTAAATGGAAAACATACTTTATTAGCTTATTGAGGTTTCTCTTGTATTGTCATTCGATTATGTTGCATATATTTATCTTGAATAAATATTTCAAATATATTCGTAAAACGTATGTTTTAAACCATCTAGCTGGATGGAAAATAGCTCAACAAGTGGCTGAAAAATGATATGGTTAATGATCATGGATGCTCATCTCAGCTAAACAAATACCAGCCCACTATAGATAACCTCAGGTAGCAACTGGAACAAATCATGACCCCAGAACACACAAAAATGCTGACAACCACCATACATCTCTAAAACAAGCTAAAAAGAAAAATAAAACTCCAAACCAGACTGCTAAAAGTTAAACCCCAGAAACAAAGTGCATCCAAATGGGTAGTCAACATGTCCAATTGCCTACTATCCAACACACGTGATACAATATACTCCAGAAAGACATCAGTTATAAGCCAATCAGAATTCTTCATAGTCTTAGAAACAGCATTTAAAACAACAGGACTTGCCACAGAGATTCAAACAAACATAAGGCAATCACACTACAGACCAGAGGACCACAGAATCCGCACTAGTAAATGTTATGCTGAATAAGAAAGACATTTGTTTGATTGTATTTTGTTTCATTTATAAATATGAACTACAGTTCTTTGACCATGAGTCAAAACTGAGGACCAAATTAAGTGATAGTCAACAAATAAAAAGAAGGCTGGAAGAGCCAATACAGTGCTTTGCAGTATAAAGTGTTTGACTACAATCATATAGACCCAGGTTTAAGTCCATTTTCATCCATGAAGTTTTACTTGGTGGCCTAGAACCAGTCACTATCTCTTAGGAAATCTGAAAAAACATTTGTTATAGAAAAAAACTGGAAGACAGAGTGCTATGTATGGAAACGAGGTGGAAAATAAATTTAAATAATATATATTTTTAAAAAAGTATTTCAACTCTTTGGTCTGAAATTCTGGGAATTAAAACCATTTGAGTTTTTTTTTGATAGATATCAGCTGAAAAACCAGAGAATATCTTTCTCCTGAGTTCACAACCAGAGAGCGAAGAATTTTCTTTTCCACATTTTACTGCAGTTTGAGTGGTAGGATATTCATGAATGACTTATCATGATGTTTTTAGTTAATATTTCTTATTATTGATTGAAGAAATACAATAATTTAGGATCTTTTGTCTATAGCATCAGTCATCATGAAAATATTATTGCATCAGCAGATGTTTGAATAGTGCTACACTATTGCAGTCTTTCAACATTATGAAAGAGACCAATGCTTCAATCCAGAATACTTGGAAAGTAGTTGCTGCCTGTGTTACAGATAACAGATAATCAGAGTTGGAAGGGACCTTGTAGGTCATCTAGTCCAACCCCCTGCCCAAGCAGGAGACCCTACACCATTTCTGACAAATGGCAGTCCAATCTCTTCTTGAAGGTCTCAAGTGATGGCACTCCCACAACTTCCGAGGGCAAGCTGTTCCATTGGTTGATTGTTCTCACTGTCAGAAAGTTTCCCCTCATTTCCAAGTTAAATCTCTCCTTGTTCAGTTTCCATCCATTATTCCTTGTCTGGCCTACAGGTGCTTTAGAAAATACTTCATTACTTGCTATATTCACTGATTATTCTGCTAAAAATATAAAAAAAAAAACTTTTCTTCATCATTAAATTGCCATCCTCATAAAAAGCCCTGCAGAGCTTTAAAGTCAAGTCATATTATTTTTCTTACACTAATTTTGAAAAGCTAACTTTTAACAGATGCAATAATAAATTTATTATATTTTCTCTCTTCTCTTATATAGAATTGTACATATTTAATGACTTGACTAAGACCCCAAAACAGTGATTCATTCTGATTCTCCATTGATAGCAAACTTAATTATGTAGAATAAATCTTGGCTCAAGGAGAAATGTTCCTCAGAGGACCACTGATGTAAAATAAAAGTTTAGTAGATAATAGATACTAATATTTATCCACAATATTCAAATGAAAGGTCCTTGGTGCGTTCTGAGCTTGGCTGTTTTCTTGCAGATATTTCATTACTCAAGCTAGGTTATCAATTATCAATGCTAGACTATAAATAGAGTATCTTTAGAATTTGAATGTGTGTGTGTGTGTGTGTGTGTGTGTGTGTAAATGTATGTATGTATGTATACACACAGTTACTTGCTTTGTAATAAACGTATTCCCAACTGAATTTAAACAGTTATACTATGGAATCAAAAATAAATTACTTTGTTACAGCCAGGATTTATGGCATTTTCTGTCAGGCAGTTTTATCTTCCCTCATCATTTCTACAATTAAAATATAATAATTAAAGCATTCTAAGAAAGTTGTACTATAAGTGTACCATAGAGCATGACAGTTAAATGAAATTTAAAAAGTAGTCAACACAGATGGGAGTTGGCTGCTCTTGAACATCTGGGAACATCTGTTTCCACTTTTGCATGGCCCCTTATAGGTCATAATCTTAACTATCACTCTTCTAAGTCATCAAATGGCCACATTCTTGATCTCCATTTACTTTGGAGCAAATATGAAAGAGGAGGACATCACCTTCAGTCCTTTTGTCAGTCACATCACAGTGTAGGCATTATGCAATGGATGGCTACATAAATTAATATAATAAATAAATGCATTTCTGTTCACCATAAGTGTTAACAGCATCACTAAATTCCTGAGGAGAAAGACCAGTTGGGACTGGCTCATATTGTTTTTCAGATTCTCATGATGGCTGGGGGACTCTTGAAGTTGAAGTCCACACATCTTAAAATTGGAAAATGTTAAATGACAAATGTAAATGTTTGTTGAAGTTGCCAAACATTGCCCTGGATCAGGGGTATTAAACTCGATTTCACTGAGAACCGCATCAGGGTTATATTTGACCTTGGGGAGGCATGGCCAGTAGGGCATAGCCAGTTTGACATCACTCATGTCAGGGGTGCCTGTGGTGGCTGGAGCATTCTGCCAGAAAAACAGGCTCCCGAGCTCCATTTTCAGCTGCAATGGCTTCCTGCAACTCTGCCAGCAAAAATGGAGCTTGGGAGGGCCACATTACTCCATTTTTGCTGGCAGAGGCACCGTGGGCTGGTCATTCGCTGTTTCCAGGGTGGCCCCATGGGCCAAATCTAAGCACCCCATGGGCCAGATTCAGCCCATGGGCCTAGAGTTTGACACCCCTGCCCTAGATGATCTATCCCATGGCTTTGTGCAAATGTTAAAGAGGAGAGGGGAGAGGACAATCCCTTTAATACAGAGGTCTTCAAACTTGGCAACTTTAACTCTTGTGGACTTCAGCTCCCAGAATTCTCCAGCCAGCATAGCTAAGTCTTAAAGTTGCCAAGTTTGGGGACCCCTGCTTTAATATATCATATTACCTACTGAGGATCACAACCACTATAAAACACTGGAGCCACTAACTCCTAATTCCTGCAGCAGTTCAGAAGGTTACACTATTGATGCTTTTGGGAACTATGAAAGAAATTCAAAAGGAAGGATACGCTAACTTCATCCAAGTCCTAACAAAACTAGTCAGTGACCCATGCTGCCTTAGCAACATGTCCAGGTGTAATGCCTTTGGTTGCCACTTCCAAATCAAAACATAAGCCTTACAGAAATCTTGTCTTTTTGTGAAGTTTCATGGTGAACTAAATATCCCTGAAGGAGTGGGGGCAGTAGGCAGAGACTAGAGGTCAGATGATGAATTTTGACCAGTACAGTATTTCCAAAAAAAGAAAAGATTGCACTTAAGAGAGCTGTTCCTTGTAACTAAATTGCAGACACTGATGTTTTTATGGGTCAGCTCATGAGTTGACTAGCTTGAGAGTCAAGGAATTTCAATCAAGCACACAGCTACAATATAGGCTGCACTGAGATACTGTTTGCAAGAGCCTCATTTCTTAAACACTTGGAGATAATTTACAGCTAAAAAGAGTTTTTCTGAGTGGCAAAATGAGAAAAATCCACTTGTTGAGCCACCATTCTTAATGGAATACAGGTGGAGGGGGGGAGTTTTAAAGACTTATAACAGAAGGAAGATTGGGACCAGCCTTGGAGAAAGGAGCTGAATCAGTATAATACTACTCCACCCAGTCCCAAGCCCTGCAGCTGGCCCAAAAGGACATCGTGCTGAATGATATTGAAAGCCATCAAGGAGGGCAATGATGGATGAACTACCTAATCCCACTCTCTCCAGACTACAATGACTACAAATTGTTCACAATTCAAGTTGATTTATCTCTCAATTCTGTTGTATTTGTGAATAGTATCTCTTCTGCTAGTATATACAACAGTGGAGCCAGGGGGCATCCTTGCCTCACCCCCTTATTTATCCTTATGCTATCGGTAATTTCTCCATTCACTATTATTTTTGCAGTTTGTGTCCTGTAGATTGTCTTGATAAGTCCCAGAAATTTTTCGCCAGATTTCATGCCAATGCACATTCTTTTTATTATTTTATTGTTTTTATGAAATGTAAGTTGATTAACAGCTTTTAATGAAATATACCAACAAATATGTTAAATCATAGCAAACAAACAATTATACCAAACAAATATTTCATCTCGACTGCTTCATGTTCTACTTTTAACCAGAATAGATCATGGAAATATTAAAGCATAGATAACAGTGGTGGGATTCAAATAATTTAACAACTGGTTCTGTACCCTAATGATTTCTTCCAACTACCAGTTCACCAAACTGCTCAGAAAGTTAACAACCGGTTCTCCCGAACTGGTGCAAACTGGCTAAATCCCACCACTGATAGATAACCTCTGCCATAGCAAGTGAACAATAAATGTATAATATAGTACACATATTTAATGTCCCACTTAACTGTGATTCAGCAATTAATTTTTTTTGAAGTCAAATGCTAAATTTCTTTACATGACTGTATTACTGTAATGAACCTTTTAAAAACAGACATTCATCCATAAATATTTAAACTATGTATCTTCAAACATAGGACAGAGACAACAGCCCCATAGTAATCCTTGAATAAATGTTGCTTCACCTGCAAACTTAACTAAAGCTTGGAAGGTTTAAACTTTTGTTTGACTAAAAGGCTTTTGAACCTCCATTATATCATTATTTCATACTAGCTTTTATTACTTTTAAATATTGGGCCTGCACCCAGTATTTTTGGGGAATTGTACTAGAATTCACAAAGTAAACATTCTTGTTCATGTATTCTTCTTTTGTATATGAACTTTGGGTGAACCTTTTGTACAAATTATATCCTGATTCCAAGCTACTGTTCAATCATACAGTTTCCAGCCATGTCATGTCATGCTGTCAGCTTAGGGAAAAATTTTGGCAACTTGGATGCAGTACCGGGATCTAAAAGAATATTTACAGGGCATGATATCTGATTTTGTTTTGTTTATTTAAATCAGGTGCTTAAGAATGGGATGCCTTCCATAACCATCAAATTACATTACATTCATTGACATTATTCATATGGGTGATGTACAGGTATTTTTTATAAGCCACAACAGGAAGTTCCAGAAACATAATGAATACTATCACTAGATTTTACTGGACATTACTTCACCTCGTGTTGTTTATGCACAGATTAATTGGCACAAAAATATTGTAGTTGCTTAAAGCTTGCTTTAGTTAGGAGAAAGTGCAATTCATAGATGAGTATCCAAACTAATATACATTAAGCATGATAGCTATGAATTACCTCAAGTTGTGGTACAACAAGGCAGAAAGCTGTGATGAATTCCATATCCTACTTGTGGGCATTGGATTAGCCCCAGAAGAAACAGAATGTTGAACCAAACCAGTAAAGAGGTTCTAAAATATTGCTAGGCTTAAACATAGATTTGAAGAGAATATTACTTATCTTCCAAAGCTATTGTAGAAATATTTTATAAAATACAATAATAGTTTTACTGATTAAGTATTCCAAGTATAGAATCATGATGCAAATAATTAGTAATAATATATCTTAAGAATTTGCATTATATAATTTACCCCATACAATTTTTGACTGTTATCTTTTTTTAATTATGTTCATGCTAAATTATAAACTACATATTAAAAATTTTGTCATGCTAAGGAGTGGCCAATCATGCATTAAAATACATTCAGATTTTGATTCAAATTAGATTCCTATAATCATGTAAATATCTCAAATTTAACAAAAATGTAATGTAGTTAGATTTTTATTACACATTTATGAAAGGTATTTATTGCAGCAATGAAGGTAGTCAGGTATCTTGCTGTCAATTATTCTTCTAGTGAGAGACTAATTTCTTTGTCAGAGAATGAACTCAATAGGAAGGAGTTTGGACTATGACTGGAGAAATGCAGATTTAAGTCCCTACTGAACCTTGGAACTCAGTGGTTGATTTTGTACGAGATAACAAATTGGTTCATGAATAGTATAAAGCCATGATATACGGAATTAGGTTGTTGGCACAGTAACCAAAGCAAAAGTAAACACCATATTGTTGCTTAGAAATATGTGTCCATCAGATCCTACTTAGCAGCCTAACCTACACTGCAACTTGTTTTTGTAAGACAAATGAGGGGAAACTCCATGTGGGACATCTATTGCTCTAAGAAAAGGTAGGCTAAAAGACAATTTCTAAACTACAAATATACATTAGGTAACTAATCATATAGGTGGATTCTGTCCTTGATGCTTTCTGCACTGTATTTTAACCAAGTATGTTTCTGCATATAAGCTTAAGTCAAATGAATAAGAAATGATTTCTAAAACTAGATACCCTTTAGGGCAGGGCTGTCAAACTCCCAGCCCATGGGCCAGATGTGTCACATGCTGGCCACACCCACGACCAGTTTAGCGAAGGGGATAAAAGTCCCAATACGTCACGCTGCTTTAGGGTTTGTTTTTTGAAGTAGTTCACACTGACTATATTCACACCACATACTAGTAGTTGATGGCTGAATTAATCCCAATGTTTGAATTCATAGCACAAAGTGGTCTACAAGATAACCAACTATAATTTTATTTATTGTGCTAAGTGAACCCAGCCACATGATTTGTTACCAAGGGTTTATTGAGAAACCATTGGCTGGGTTTGCATGTGTGTTATAGCATAAATTAACAATGTCTGAATCCATATGTTAACCCCAAAACCCCCCGCATAAGGCAGCTTGTGTGACTGTGAATGCAGCATACCAATGATTCTGCTCAGCTTAGAACTGACTTCCTTTCCAAATAGCCGCTGTGTAAGATCCTTTGCAGTACATTAATAAAACAAAAAAAAACAAACAAAAGCAACAGTGAATACAGCATTCACTGCAGCATTTTGAATACAAAACCTTTTCATTGTTCCAAGTTGGGAAAAGGTCATGGTGGAACCAATAATAACTATAAATAGATCTTGATCAAGGGCCATATTACCTTAAATAAAAGCCACCTAATCCCAACACAGTATTTTGTTTATTGTCATTTGATTTCATTTTATTTTGTAATAAGCAAGTAATTATGTGTAATAACTTTTGTAATCAGTAATAATTCTTGTTTAATAATTACTTCAATGTATCCACTAACAGTGTAAGAATATGCTGTATAAAATTTATCTAATTTAGAGTCATTTCCTAAAGGAGGAAATAAATGCATAGAGTCATTCTTTTCTAACCTTGCATGTTAAATATTATTGAGTCATAATACCTTACACCTCTCTTCAATCTATTCTGCTTGCAGGTGCAACTTGTAGAAAGGTATAAAAGATCTGAGAATCCAGAAGCTGAAAACCTACATGTCCAGATTCAAGTTATAAAATTGATAATCTCAAAAGGATGTCTAAAATTGTTTCACAACTTGTGGATAATTTGCAGCATTGAGCATAAACAGAGTTAGGTTGGCATAAATCAGATTGTTCTCTGGTTTAAATGTGATTGGTTAGTGTGTGGTGCAAACCCAGGCAATTAGATTATTTCAAAAAGAGGGCTATGAAAATATTTACAGACCCCTCGCATTCCAGACATAAAACTGTTTCAACTCCTTCCCTCAAAACGACATTATAGAGCACTGCACACCAAAACAACTAGACACAAGAACAGTTTTTTCCCAAATGTCATCACTCTCCTAAACAAATAATTCCCTCAACACTGTCCAACTATTTACAAAGTCTGCACTACTATTACTGTTAACCTTCTCATCACTCCTTATCACCCATCCCCTCCCACTTGTCAGTATGACTGTAACTTTGTCCCTTGTATCCTTACGATTTATATTGACTTGTTTCCTAGTATGATTTAATTGCTTATTGTACCCTATTTGACTAATGTATCTTTTCTTTTATGTACACTTGAGAGCATTTACAACAAGACAAATTCCTTGTGTGTCCAAATCACACTTGGCCAATAAAGTATTCTATTCTATTCTATTCAGTAAACAATCAGGGGTTCGCTGTGCAAATATAACCAATGAAAGATGAGCCCAGGAATTAGTCAAAAAAAAAAAAAAGCTTTGACAGAGGGCAACTTCTTCCAATTTATTCACCTTTTCACGCGGCAGAGAATTAGGTGCGATGAAACCATAGCGTGCGTACGATTACGAAATACATTGTCTTATGTAGTATTGGCTAATCTAGTTCCGGGCGCAGTAAGCGCTATCCATACCGATCTTTTCCACCCTGAAGAATAACAGCCCTGGTGGATGCGGATAATGGATCTTAAATTGCAACGGAGCCTGGAGGCTTTTTATTAGGAAAAGCCGGAATCGGAGAGAAAGGAGCGGTAGCGGCCCCCCACACGCACTTCCACAAAGCCACGCCCTCTATTCACTCTCATCGTTCTCGCTCTTTCCCAGCCAAACGACGATGAGAAGTCTGAGGCCGGCCGAGGAAGATCGGGTGGGCGATGGCTGTTAGCCACGCCCTTTTCCCGGCCCCGGCCCCGCCTCCCAAAGCTTCCCTGAATTAATTCAACTTCGATCCAGCCCCTTTCCTCCCTCGTGTCGCCGCTCAGAGGCGGATCCGGCGCCTGCGCATTGAGTCCGAGAGGCCGGGAGGTTGCGGGCGGGTGGAGGAATGTGCGTTACAGTTAAATAGTGGATACAGCGCCGCAGAAGCGGCGCTTTCTGGGGACCGGATGAAGGACAGGGACTGAGTGAAGCGGGAGGAGCTGCGGCCGGGGGCGAGCGCTCGGGCCGGGTCGCAGCTGCAGTGCTTCTGGAAAGACCGAGGTGACCAGTAGAGACGACAGACGGCGGAGCTCCATGGCGCGACGTGGGTTCCTGAGTGGCCGCGGTGTCGCCAGCTCCACTGCCACAGCTGTGCGCGGCGCTGTTTCCCCCTGAGGGGCGCTCCCTTTGCTCCCCCCGAGGAAGAAAAAGGTTTTTCTCGCCCCATCGAGGTCTTCGGGTTGGACCGAAGAGAGAAGGGGAGCCACCGGGGCCTCCCTTGTCGTTCGCTTCCCTCCCACACGGGCGGGCGTGCCGGGGGCTGGAATAGGCGGCGGCGGCGGCGTTCCTGCCTCTATGATGAAATTCAAGCCAAACCAGACGCGGACCTACGACCGGGAGGGTTTCAAGAAGCGGGCGGCATGCTTGTGCTTCCGAAGCGAGAGGGAGGATGAGGTGAGAGCCGGGTTCTGGTAGGCTGCGGCGTATGGCGGGTGGCCTGGAGGAGAACGAAAGAAGTCGGGGTTACCCCCACGCCCGCCCGCCCTCGGCTCCCTTTTGGAGTCGGGGTTGCCGCGCCCAGACCCGCTCGCCCCTTCCTCCCTTCCCCGCCGGCCGCGGTCCATTCGGCTCCTTTGTGTGCGAGTGTCTGCCGGAAGGATTTGCCTTGTCGCCCCCTTGCGAGCCCCATCGGTTCCTGCCCGGCTCCTTCGCCGGCGTGGCTGACGGAGAGCCAAGAGCTGGCTGCCTGCGAAATGATCTTTTCCGAGGCCAGCCCAACCCGCGGCTTTTGAGCGCAGGAGCTGCGGATGGGTGGTGGGGGTAGGCAGACGCGGCTCTCCGCGGGCAGCGCTCGCTAGGGGACCCGGGGAGCTGCAGCGAGGGCTGGGGAGGGGAGAGCGGCACGAAGGGTCCACGTGTGTGAGATTGCTGCAGGTCAACTCCCCCCGTGTGTGAGGTCAGAATCAATGTGCTTTCAGCACTCTTGCGAGCCGGCCTGATCTGGCTGTCTCCGAAAACAGCAAGGGCCGAGTTCAACGACCTCTTTAGAGTCGGGCGATCAAGTTGCTTTCGAGACCGACCGCCGCCGTTTTTACAGAAATACCCCTTCCCTCCTCCCCTGACTTCTCAAGCAGACAGGTAGGCGGCGGTAGTTCCTATTTATGCAATCGTAATCTATGAAACTTGCTCCTGCCCCATTTTTGTCGCTGTCTGGTGTGTTCCGAATGGCCGTATAAAATCTGTAATACCTGAGCAACGATTTTCTATTACTAATAGAAGAAAATAACTGTAATCCTGTGGAGATTTTGGTGATCTCTGATTTTGGTCGTTTGCTCCCACACTTGTCATCCCACCATTTCCTATTAAATTAAACCAGGTAGTTCAAAGATAAGAAATTGACTTGGAGCATGATTTTATATATATATATATATATATATATATATATATATATATATATATATATATATGTATGAAGTGCTTAAATATCTGGGTTAAAATCTATGGATCTATTTTAATATGTATGGTAAGTACTAGTTGAAACTGAAAGTACACAATGCAATGTAATTTTACTGCACTTTGAAAAGCAGCATTTTGCCTCAAAAGTACAAACACATGCAAAATTCCTTTGACTAGTCTAGTTAGATATATCACAACTGGTTGCAGAAATATGGGTGACCAAAGAATCAGGCTTTGTCAGGATTCTTTGTATTCCAGAGGTAACCATTCTTGATAATATATCAAACCACTAGAAAGGTTTTAGCAGTTCCAGAGAACTACCATCATTGACAAAATAAAGGTATTGTTGGTACTGATACCTGAAGGAACTTTTTAAAAATCCCTAAAATCTCAATATTTGATTAATTGTTGTTGAATTAATCCTTGTTTTTTGAAGCTAATATATATTTTAAAAATTCTGCTCCTTCCATTATAACTTTTAACTGTCACTTCTCAGGTTTATTCAAAGTGTTCTAAAGGTCTACTGAGGGTACATTTAAATACAAGCTGGTATACTGTGTGTCCCTTATTTTATCTAAGTTATGTGTAAGAAACAATTTCAGATAATTTTCTAACATTTTAATTCTCTGCTATTAAGGTACAGCATATGAATAAATATTTCTCTACATCTTTAATGTGTAGCAAATGTTAGTTGAAATTTGAAATTGATGAGGGAAGAAAGGATATACTATTTCTGTATAATATAGTAGTCATATAGTATTCTTGTCATATAAGCTATAAGCAAATCTACAAAAGCAGGCCTAACTGTATCAACTTGCTATAATTTCATAATAGCAATAGCACTTTGACTTATATACTGCTTCACAGTGCTTTACAGCTCACTCTAAGTGGTTTACACAATCGGCATATAATACACTTTCTTAGCCCTCCAATACTATTATATCTTAATAAAAGATATAAAGATATTTTGAAAAACTTGATATTGCTAAGACTCTAGTTGTACAAAATAGCAAGAATTTAAAGTTGATTATGACCATAGTTATATAACTGTTTTAGGGTTTTGGTTTCCTCTTTTTCCTCCACCAATATTATAGCATGTTATTGTTAGGTAATTATAATGTATCTGTTCAGTACCATTTGAACACCTAACATACTAATATAGATTTTATTACAAAGTGGATTTTAAAATTTACATTTACAAAACATTGAAGAAATTCAGTTATAGTATTTGAGAAATGACTGTGGGGAGAGCTTATTTAGAGATATATTTACATAAACAATTATTGCAGGAGTCTTGAATCTAAAAAGGACTTGAGTACATTAGATTTTTTTGATATTCTACCAAACCATCTACTGAGAATGATCATGAAATCCTATCATATTATACTTTGAATATTTAGAACTCTGCCATCTAAAAAGAATAGACACAGGCCTTCTTATAAAAACATTTTCTTAGGTTGCCTAAGGAGCTCAATATGTTGTTAATTAAAATATTGTGTAATTTAGTCTGCAGCGTGACTATACATGGATCAGTGATCCATGCATCACTCCTACCTATTCAAGTGAACATGCTACATCACAAAATGGCAGCATCATCCTCCCCCCATAAGAATGAGTAGAACTTGCATCAAAAGTATTCATAGAACCTAAAAATTAAGAAAGGCTACAGCTACTTGTGTTCATTTGTAAATATGTTCATGAAACTCACAAAAAGTTGAGTGGTAGAGTTCATATGTGGAGCCATTGAAGATAGTAAAAATACTGCTAGAATCTAGCATACCTGTTGTCTTGACAATATGATCTTCCACAGACAATGTTAAAACTGTAGAGGGAGCTGTTGTACTAAAAGTAAACTACTCAGCAAGTTTAGTGTATAAGCTTCAATAATTTACTTTCAAGGGAAAAAAAACACCATAACTATAGCATACCTTACCACTAACTAGTTTTACTTTTCTGAGTATTTTGGCAGACCCGCTTCATAAAATTTAGACAAAAAAACAAGGGACCAAGTATTTAGTAAAGATAAAGATCTGGGGATAAGGAAATATGTTTTCAGGAATGTAGCAAAAACATCTAATTTTATGTCTAACGTTACACTAGAAGAAGCTTCATAATTCTTAAGCAATTCACTTCCCTTTTTAAAAAGATGTTCTATTTCAGAAACCTTCATAAAGGACTGTTTATTTCCATGCCAAATCCTGTGTTCTTTTTCATTTCTGCGAAAAATCTAAATAGTAATAATGGAAGCAAAAAAATTGTAGGTGCTAAGAAAAATGTTTAAACCAAATTGCTTTAAAGACAAAGACAGTTGTAGCATAATAGTATCATGCCTGTTCCTTATAAGAAACTCCTTGTGATTTTCATTTGACTTTTGCAGAAGTGCTAAAACTTACTGTTCCCAGTAATGTAAAGGATTATTTCTGAATGTTCAACAGGATTGAATATTTTTAATTTTATGTATGTATGTATGTATATAGGTAAATAGGTAAAGGTAAGGTTTCCCTCACACATACATGCTATAGTCGTTTCCGGCTCTAGGGGGCGGTACTCATAGGATATCTTTGTATAAAGATGCACTTCTTAACATTTTAAATTTAACTTTTGTGGCTAAAACCATAGTATGACAAAACAACTTATCTTATGACTCTTTGAGCATCATTTAGATTAAATTATAATTATTTTCATGAAGTGGTATGAATTTCTGTAGCAGTAGAAAAAAACTCTGGATTAATTAATTAAGGCATCTGAGCTTTGTCTGACCTATCTGGAATGTTGTCATTTTTCTCCTGATACATGGGCATCACTATGTTTGAATGTGATTTTGCCAAGTAATAACATAATACTACGCTAAGCTATATTGTTTTTCTGTGCCTTTCTTGCTTGGATTGAAATATGGAAACATTTTAGTAGTTGATGCATGGAACTGGAAATAGTTGCAATAGTTGTGGGCTTAAAAACATGGGGTGACTATGGTTATTTTGTCTAGGCTGCAAATGTGTAGATTATTTTTTTTCATCCTTACTTTGATATGTATGAATCTTATAAAAGATTTAGATGATCTATAATTATAATATAAATACAATGAGAATATTATGTTTGGAGGTTATACTGTATAGTCCTCATATTAGCCAAAGGAACCATTTTTATCAGATTCTGTGGAATACTAAAACTTTGTTCTGGATTCTAGAGTTCATTGAACTAATCATGTTTAATATTGCATTCATTTCAGAATCTATAGATAGTGTATGTTCCCATAGAGGTTGATGCATTGCACAAAAGATACCACATTATGACTTATTCATAGCAAGTGATTCTAGTCTGTAATATTTGCTTCATTTGTCTATTCTGTTCTGAAATAACATGGGAACATCATGAGAACAAATAATGTTTTAAATGAAAAAGATGTTTGAGAAGAAAAAAGTTGAATGCTTAGACTTTCCCACAGAGATAGGCATGTCCAGTACTGTGGACTGAACATAGCTTCTTTTGTGTTTTACAGTGCTGTGATTTCTCCCTCAAACTTTGAAAAGTAGTATGCAAATATTTTGCTGTGGAAGAGCAACAAATGAGTGACTTGAATCCAGGGTTGTGGTGATTATTCGCTCTTAGAAGAATCTTTAGTTTGCTGAGGAGTAAAATTTTGACAAAAGTTTTCATTAGACTTGACTCCAGTGGGACTGTGAGTAACTTTTTAATATTACATATGCACCTTGTGCTTTATTCCCAACCAGACATTTAAACATGAATATACCAAAAGGTTATAAGTAACCAGCAATTTGCCTAAATGTGTTCCAAGACATTCATCCATTAGGATTAACCGTACATACATGTGGAATCAATTCAAGCACCTTTTTTGCTTGTAGTTTTAACATACCCAGTTTTATATAGTTCTTAGATACTCAAAGCATCTTTTGAAAGATATATAATACTGTATTCAAACTATTTTGATTAAAAGTATAGTTCTAAACAAAAAACCTGATATCCTATTTGGCATAACAAGATAATTATATTCCAAATTACAGGTATTTATTGTTGTAACATATTTGCATTAGCCAAATCCTACCTCAGGTGTTCTGAATATTCATTTTAAGATTTTTAAAACTGGAATAAGTTCAGGGAAGAACAATATGAATAATAAAAGTCTGGCAATTCTATTTTGTGAGGAGAGACGAAAGAACAATATGAATAATAAAGGTCTGGCAATTCTATTTTGTGAGGAGAGACTAAGAAAACGGAGTACATTTTTTCTTGAAAAAAGAAAACTTCAACAGTATATTCAAGTGTATACAATCCAAGGTATGTAAAAGGGCACCATATTGATGCTTTTTCTTCACAATAAAAGCAGGTCAAAAATAAAACCAGTTCCCAAAGAAAGTGGGGGATTCTCCTGTATAAGTTCAAGATAAGCTAGATAACCATTTATTGTGTAGGCTTTAAATTGGGTTTCTGCACTGAGCAAAAAAAGCCTCAGTGGTTAAAAGGTTCCTTTCAGTTATTTTATAAGAATTTCATGATAAATTAATGCTTTCATTTTTAAGACTGCTTATGTTTTGAAAACTGATTTTGACTAAAGGAATGCAAATTAAGTTTATATAAAAATATTAATACAAATAATTTCCACTGCTTACATTTTTTTCCATTAAGCTAGGTGCTGTTACTGAAAACACTGCCATGTTTTGATAGTTCATGGATTTGAATCTTACATAATAGTACAAATTTATATTTTCAAGCTTCAGGCAAGCCAAACAATGACTCCTTCCTTGTATTAGTAATTGGGATCTCTGATCACAGGCTGAACAATGTAAATGCTGAATGAAACATTTTCATTAAACTGAATTATTTCATCCGGAAAATCAGATTCATTATTGTTGGTGGTCACTCATATGAATATAAAAACATGTTTTCCTTCATTTGGAAAAAAAGTTTCAATTGATGAAAACACATATTTTTGGATATAATTATAAAAATTCTGTTGGATGGGAGAAAAATAAACTTAAAATAATTAAAGAAATAAGGTAGTAGAAGTCTAAAAACAATAAGTATCTCACTGTGACCACATCTAAATGTGGTGAATATCCTTCAGAAGCACTAAAATTTATAATCATGGAGAAAATATACTATAAACTAAAGCTTTTTTTGACAGATTAAATCAGTTTATTCTAAAACCATGCTTAGCTATATATCTAAAAGTTATTTCATTTTACTAAGAAAAATGTTTAATTTGTGCTGCTATTTGAGAAGAAATCATACATTATTTTTTTAAAAAAATCCGATACAAACCATGTACAATACATGGCTGAATTCATTTACATTAGTTGATACTTGATACCTTTATTTCCCATTGGACTTATGCAAGATGTATCTAACAATAGTTAAAATATTTTGCATGGATATAATTTGTTGTTGAGGTGGCTAAAGATTAGATGTGTAAGAGAATATAATGTAAAAATAGTAACTCGTGAAAAAAAAGAAACTTGCTATTTGGCAGAAAATAAATTATTAATGGTGCAAACCAGTTTTCTATAGCCTAGTATGAAATTGTATGAAGTAGTATGAAGTGGCAATTTGCAGAATTCCCTATTGTGGCTAGAAAATTTTGACCTACCGTCCTATACATTAGGAAACCGCCAAATTGACATAAACAAGAGAGTATAGTTGAAACAATGAATTTTCTGTGGCTTGACAGCTATGTAAACATGTAAATAATTTAATTCTTTATAGCTCTTTATATTTCATCTTTATAGCTCTGTTAATTTAAAATTAGGTGTTCTTTTTTCTAGATGTTATTTTATGCTGCTTTGATCTTACAAAAACTCAACATCAGATTTTAAATTTAAAACAGGTTTAGAAACGTTTTCCTGATTTAATGGATTATGATAATCTGACCCCAGCTTTTTTTTTTAGAAGAGAGAATCATCCTCATGGTTGCAAGTACAGTGAAGAAAATTTACCCTTTGCCCTTCTTAGTTGTGTGGATGGATTGCTAGTGCTTTCCTACACTATGTAGCAGCCCCATGACCCTAATGTTAAAGAAAAGCTGGAGCAGTTGGTGACTTGTTTTAATTGCATATAAAATATAAAATTAGAATCATGGAATTACAAGATACATTCTAATCCAGCTTTCTGCCCAAGGCAGAGATCTTCAACACATATGCCCTTTGTTTGAAAATCTGTAGTGATGAGGAACTCATTGCTCAGGAGGATTTCCTCTGATATTTGAAATTAACACAGAACTGGTTCTTGGGAATTGGATGAGTGGGACTTAGTAGTTTATTTAGACCATGGCTGTCAAACTCCCAGCCCATGGGCTGGATGTGTTACTTGCTGGCCATGCCCATGCCCGGTTTAGCGAAGGGGGGGAAATCCCGATACATCACGTATCACCATTGTGATGACCTGAGTTTAACACCCCTGATTTAGACCTATTAGCATTTGATTCACTAGCTTTGATGTCCTTGCAGACTATACAATATAAGCTTGGAATCCTGTATTAACAATAGTTTTACTTCTTATGTTCACAAAGTGGAGTTAGGGGACAACTGACACTGGTCAATAGTGCTCCATAGATTTTTCTCTGTAAGAACTGACCACTTCTTTGCTTTTCAGATAAGACAAAGTAGTGTGAATAATGAAAATATTGGAAAGCAGAAGTGTATAGAGTGAAGTAACACCTAAATACTAGGATATATCATTCTAACTCTTCCTTGAGGATAGGATTTTGTTTCGTTTTAGAAAACATTATATTTAACTTTTAAAAAATCTGAATTCATGTTTAGGAACTATGATATTGTTCCCTGATATTTTAGGTGGGAATAATACCAAGAAATGTTTCTGTTTAGTTATAGTTACAAGACCGCATTCTGCCATTTTCCTCTCACCGTCCGGTGCGCTCCCACAGGGAGGGTCTCTTGCGGGTTCCGTCGGCATCTATGTGCCGGCTGGTGACCCCGAGGAATAGGGCCTTCTCTGTGGGGGCGTCTGCCCTCTGGAATGGGTTGCCTCTGGAGTTACGTACAGCCACGGACCTGGGAACCTTCAGGCGTGCCTTGAAAACCTGGCTCTTTGACCAGGCCGGCTTGGGCTGATTTTAGATTTGGGTATTTTAATTTTTATATCAAATTTTAGGGTTTAAGAGAGGGGTTTTAATTGTTTTCAGCCAGAGTCTTTAATTTAATTTAGTTTTAACTTTTATATATTTAATATTTTAATTGTATGGCTGTGCACTGCTCTGAGTCCTTTGGGAGAGGAGCGGTATATAAATAAATATTATTATTATTATTATTATTATTATTATTGCATTAAAGTTGGAAACAAATATACAAGCATATAGTGTGCCTATTGCAGGGCGCTTATATGAAGTGCTACTTTTAAAGATCCAAACTTTACATAATTGTATAATGTCAGAGATTAACATTGAGTGGTATCAAAATCTTATCTAGTAGTAAAAATAGGAGTCTTCTTTGTATTAAAATCAAGAAATGTGTAAGTGTCCATATTATACCTGTCAATTATCTCTTTAAAGAAACTATCCTTTTTGCTTGGCTCACGCACTGTAGTTACGTAAGCTTATAAAAATATGAATATAAATTAAGGAGTGTTAACAGCATACTTCCGCCTATTCCAAGGCACTTCATCATACCTTGTTGGCACTTCCTTAACTGAAATTGTATGAGAAGGAGATGCTCTACCATGCAAGTCCAGGAAAAAATACAGGTTTTTAAAAGAAGTCTTCATTAGGTTGGACAGACCCATGTCCAAATTGAAGTATGTTTTAAAGCTTCATTACAAAACACAGCATATCCCTAATTGAATATTTGTACTGATTTTCTGTCTAGTTCCACAGGTTCAGAATGAACCAAATAATTTTTTTACGTGGTCAGTGACAAGAATGTTCATGACCAGGATGATATTCAATCCATAAAAAATAGTCAGATCCACCCTATAGATTGAAGACCTGAGTCTAACAAGGTCGTGCGAAATAGGAGATCAGTACAGTAAAGGAGTCTGGGCAAACTTGTTCAAGATATGTACTAAATTAATCTGGTGTAATTTTCAGTAAATTGGCTAATTTTCAGCATGATTGCTTTTGCTCTGGACAACTGAGCTCTAATGTTCCTTCAAATTTCTAGCTCTCAAGGAAAAAGCTATTTAAGAAACCTGGATTTATAATTAGACATTCTGTGTCTTTTTTTTTTTTTTTTTGGGTGGGGGGGGGAATTCATGGGCTTGCTTTAGATCAGAAATCTGAATGGAAGAGCAGCAAGAGATTAAAAACTATCCAAATTCCATTCTAGTATTTAAATCTCAAAGCAGCAGAAGTTCATAGGTTGTCTCATTTTCTAATACCTTCTAATAAAAATGTTCTAATTTGATAATGAGAATGTTAGGCTTAATTCAAATTGTTGGTTACAACCATTAAAGCCTGTTGAAAATTATACCTGGCTACCAAAGGGACTCCCTATTTTATTAAGATACACTGTAGTCTGTTTGAGGAGACTGTCATTGCTAGACCTACTTATTGCCAAGTGGAGAATTTCTTCATTATTGTTTCTAAAGTTGCAATATATGCAGTTACAATTAGTTTTTACTGGGTTTTTTTTCAAGAAGTATCAAAATGTCTCTTTAACTTGGCCTTTAAAGTGCTTTCTTTATTATTTCTGATATTGTTTGTTGCATGCTATTTTGGTCTCTTAATGAAAAGCTGAAATAAATATATTAATTACAGTGATTTTATTCATAGGTGCTATTAGTAAGCAGTAGCCGGTACCCAGATCAGTGGATTGTTCCAGGTGGAGGAATGGAACCTGAAGAAGAACCAGGTGGTGCTGCTGTTAGAGAAGTCTATGAAGAGGTAAAATAATTCAGTGTTCCCAATTTGAAGTAATGTGTGACTCATTTTTTCAGGATCTTTAGTACTAATTCATTCCTTCTGTTTATAAGATAGACAGGACTCATGCTTCACACACATATTAATCTAAGAAAGAATCATTCGTACATTCCTTTTCCAGGCAATTGGTGTGCTAAAATGGATTGCATGCTAGACTCACCAGAATGAAAATAGTATACTGCTACTAGAGATATAATATTCCTTTGATAGTGCCATTGAATTTTGCAAGATGTAGAAATCAAAATGTTGTTCTTAAGAATATAATTCTTCTCAAGTATTTTTTTGAAGAACAAAAATGATTGCTATTTAAGTGTGCTACATTTCTCAAACTTTCATCTGCCTTATTAGTTACATTTTCCTGCATGTAAGTCCAATGAAAATAATTAAATAGGAATCTTTGTTGGACAGTTCTGTACCTAAATGGAACCTAACTGCTAGAATTGCAAAATGGGGGTGTTTTTCCTCCTCACAATTACATCCGTCCTAGAAATTATATTGTAGGAATACAAGGATTATCTATAAATATTTTTCTTTTTTTAAAAAAGTATCTTATTTCTTGCAGGCTGGAGTAAAAGGAAAACTTGGCAGATTATTGGGAATATTTGAGGTGAGCCTTTTAAAATTTTATTGGGAATATATTCTACAAATTAGTGTGTAGTTGTACTTATTAGGGGCAGGAAGAAACATCTAAAATTATTTGGGTGAAGAATTGGCAATGTAAGTTGTTGGACTTCTTAATCAGATTTAGCAATGGAACAATATTATAATACAAAAATGAGAAGATATTTATTCTATGGGATATTACTTTTTCCAGTTTTAAAAGGTGTTATTTTTGAAATTCATTCAATCTGAAATCATTACTATCTCTACTAAAAAGCAATAAGAATATTTAAAGGAAGTACTTCTCTAAATATGTGGATGAAATAAACACAGCTATTAGAAGAGTTGCACAGCAATCCAAGGTTGTCCATGCTTGTATGCATCCATGGCTACGTTGCTTTACAGGTAGACTCAGTGAACATGTCTGGTATAGACACATGTCCACAAAAGAGGACAGCTTTCAAAGCAGAATAAAGTTGCTTTAAATCTTAATGGAAAGATTTTTTTGCATTTGTGAAGAGCTTTGCTATGAAAAGCTTATACAACAGATATAATTAACATTTGTCTAATTCCTGGACCTAGCATGTTCTGTTAAATCCCATAGACCACTGGCAAATTGAATAAAAGCCAGTAGATAGAACAGAACCATATTTGTAGCATATATTTCTGTTGCCAACCATACAAGAAAAAGTAATATTCTAATACTGCAGATTCATTCTAGACTTCTATAATACATTTTGCTTTTTTCTAATTTGTTACCTTATTCCTATAATGATTGTTAACCATTAATATCAATCTTATTGACCATATTTTGTTGTACATACTGTATGTACATTCTCATCACTTTAATTCCTTTGAGATTAGGGTGAGTAGTATTATGCAAGGGGAGAAGTGGAGGAAGAAATAGTAAGCCAAATAAATTGAAAATAAGATTTAAAAGAACACGAAATAGTTAAATCCATCCTGCACTTATATCATTCACCTCAACAGATGTTTCTATCTTTACAAATTATCTTTGTTTCTATTATACCTCTACAATGTTTTATACATTTATGTTTTGTTCTTTAAACATCTCAGTTTTCTTTTTGAAGATCTCATTAACTCCATACAACCATGACTTTCTCAGTCCCCTTCTTCTCAACTCCTTTGCCCTTGGTTATAAATTTCTTTGACCTTCAACTTCTCAATCATTCCATCTGTATGATCAAACTACAAACTACAGGTAGTCCTCGACTTACAACAGTCCCTTTAGTGACCATTCAAATTTACACAGTCTTCTATGGCTTTGATCAAAGGGGCCCATACATTCTGTAGTACATATAGATTAGGCCTGATTTTAACCATGCACATTTTGGTAATACGCAACACGTTCAGCCCCAATTCAGTTGTACTCCAAGCATGCTCATGCTGTTCTATGAAAGCTTGGATTCCTAATCATATCAAAACCTGCATCCTACCAATTAAAAGCTACATATTGTACCTATCCTGATATTAATTCAGAATAATCTTGCTTTATTGGAATTACACTAATTCATGAATGTCAATCACCTTGAGTATTATTTTACCATGGAGAAATAGGATGTAAGGTTAATATATCTCTGATATTGCAAATGTAAATTAAACATATTTATGTTATCTTTTTTCATACTAAAGCAGAATCAAGACAGGAAGCATAGGACTTACGTTTATGTTCTTACAGTGACTGAAATCCTGGAAGACTGGGAAGATTCAGTAAATATAGGCAAGACTTTTTCTACCTTATGTATGCTAACTTTTTAAAACAAAATAAGTGTTTTTAGAATGTTATATTTAGGAATGTTGTATTTAGGAAATGTTCAAGTTGCGATACCATGTCATTTAAGCGCTCGCTCTGTGTGTGTGTCTGTGTGTTATACAAGTTTGTTACAAGGAGCAAATCAGCAACTTAAATCATACACAGCCCAAATGGTTAGGTTTTCACAGCATGTCTGTTTATAACTCCAAATGTATAAAGATCCTTATTCATTAAGATGCTAAGATATACATAAATATTTCATATACAGAGATGAAGATTTTACCATCTTGCAAGCAATAATCTTGTTTCTCACAATAAGCTTTTGTTAAATATATGAACATTTTAAACTTTAAAATTAAAAATGCTTAAATAAAGATATTTTCAAAGTATAGCAAAATAGTGTGAAACCGGTTTTTGTTTTTGTAAAACTTGTTTACAAGTTATCTAGGTTTATAGGCAAACAATAACTTGACCAAATTTGCTGATGGTACTAAGTTGTTTAACAGGGGCATTATGTAGTATTCTGAAGGATTTCTCAAATGTAGTGAATGGATCTCACACAGATAAGTGTGCCATCTTGCAAAATATGGGCACAAAAATTCACTAGAATCATCAGGAAAAAATAGAAGATTGAAAGAAAAACTCACTGAGAAAAGTGTATGTGTTTTGATAAAGGGTCAAAGAAAAAAACTTTGAAACAAAAGTTTGCTTAGAGTTTTGTAGATTATATAATTTTTCCATGCCTTTTCTTTTATTGTTGATGATGCATTTAACAGCAGTGCATGTGTGCGTAAAAGTATAAGTAAAATATATATTTATACTAGGAGTTTCTTACCAAAATCTGGTCATATGGTTAAAATTTATATGGTAGGTATCCTCAAGAAAGATGATCCATTTAATGACCATTCAAAGGTATGACCAATACTCAAAACTACTTACAACCTTGTTTCAAAGTTAAGGGCTGCAGTCCTCCCACGTCATTTGCCTTTGACAGATCAAGGAGATGCTGTAGTGCTGCCCTGCCTCTCTTGTGGAAGCAGCTGTCATTTTCAGCACCTCAGTAATCCCTTGTGCAAATGGCAGTTGCTTTCAGAGCTTTCTGCCCTATCAGCTGGCCAGTAGGAGTCTGAACACCTTTTGCAAGGTTTTAGGAAGGCAACTTCTGTGTGCGCAGGCTGCAACTTTAGGATGACCTTTTCCTTGGTTTAACTCCCTACCTCCCCAGAAAGCCACAGTTCTTCAATGAAGAAAACAAAAGCTGGGAGGGAGCACTTGTTGATCTTCCTTCCCCTCCCCCCAAAAATTAGGTGCACAACTAAACTCCCTGCCTCTGCTCTCCAATCTCTATCCCTTTTAAAAACCTTACCTTGATTCAAGGGTGAAGAGTAGGGGAACAGAAGCAAGAAAAAGAATATTTCTGCAACTTTTTCCCTTGAACTGAAAAATCTGCAAAAGTGTAGCCAACTAGCGACTTTTGCAACAAAATGGAGGATGCAGCCTTTGCAGGCTTTAGTTGTTCACCTATAGAACCCAGCTAAGACTTAAAGGCTATATTGTAGACCAGGGATGTCAAACTCAAGGCCCGGGGACTGGATCCAGTCCGCAAGGTACTTGGATCTGGCCCGCGGGGCTGTCCTGGAAACACCCCACATTTTCGTTGGCGGGAGGCCGTTGTGGCTGAAAACAGAGCTTGGGAGTCTGTTTTCACCAGCAGAGTGCTCACTACAGACGCCTCTGACACAAGTGACATCAAACTGGCAATGCCCACCTTGGCCATACCCACTCCAGCCCCACAAGGTCAAACAATCCTGATGCGATCCTCAGTGAAATTGAGTTTGACACCCATTGTAGTCAGGTAGTCAGGCAAACAACTAAAGCTTACAAAGGCCCAGCATCCTCCATTTTGTTGCACAAGTCTGTAATCAACTACAGTTCTGGAGATGAATTTTTCAGTGACCAGCTGATGGGGCAGAAAGCTGCAAAAGGCTAGGGAGCTGATTCTTTTTTTGCCCCAGAAAGGCAGAGCAACTTGAGAAGAGGAAGGGCAGGGGTAGAATTAGGAAAGTCAAGTATGACTAGCATTGTTTGCCATCATTTCTCCTTGATAAAATAGCTATGCAGTAGACCAACATATAAGGCACCCAAGGGTTGGGAAGTGGAGCATGAGTATCTCATGATGGGGGAGGCCTGAGGCAGGTGGGCTTATGTTTTACTAGGCCTCCCAGGATCTCCCCCACCCCTGAACACAACTTAAAAATCCGTGCATTTGTTTAACATTTAACAAAGGCACTGGAGAAAGAGGGAGAGCCGGTCATTATTTGAGGCAGTTCATTTAACATTGGCCAAACCTAATATAACTTGCCAAATGGGCAAGCTCCATTATGGTTGTAATTTGAGGACTACCTATATTGGCAGGTCATTCAGCAAACAGCTCTGTCTTTCACTGTTGTCTTAGGTAATTTCTTTATTAAAGTACCATTCAGAAAAATCACTTGGGA
Source organism: Bungarus multicinctus (assembly GCA_023653725.1). Lineage (NCBI taxonomy): Eukaryota > Metazoa > Chordata > Lepidosauria > Squamata > Elapidae > Bungarus > Bungarus multicinctus. The sequence continues at coordinate 46,187,694 of CM042848.1, forward strand.
ATAAAAAGGCAAAAGACAGAAAAAAATCATAAAAGGTTTTGCTCTTAATATTGGTACTAATTATCTGTTAAACCTAAATGCAGAAAATTAATTACCATATTTATACAACATATTATTAAAATATAGAATTCAGTCTTTTGATAACTATCAGCAAGTTTTAAAAGAGACTAAATAGGATTGGCTGATCAACGGCTATGGATCTTAAAGCCTAAGTCATACAGAATATAAATCCATTATGGAAAGGGAAAGCACAAATAAGTTTGATAACTTTTTGAAGGCTTTCTTTTTCTTTTTAGCCATCATGTTCTGTGGAATACAGGTAGTCCTCAAGCTATGACCACAATTGAACCCAAAATTTCTGTTGCTACGTAAGACATTTAAGTGAATTTTGTCCCATTTTACAATCTTTGCAAAGTTAAGTGAATCATTGCAGTTCTTAAGTTAGTAACAGTGAATCTGACTTTCCCATTGACTTTGCTTATGAGGAGTCACAAAAGGTGATCACATAACCCTGACATACTCTGCATTGGTCATAAATATGAGTCAGTTGCCAAGCTTATTAGTTTTGATCATGTGACCATAGGGAGTTGCAGCAGTCTTAAATGTGAAAAATGGTTGTCATAACTGTTCACTAAATGAACAGTTGCAAGCCAAGGATGAGCCATATTAGACTATGTTACCTTGATGTTGCTCATAATGTATTTTAAGAATAGATCTGAAATTTCTGGAGTTTTAAGTCATATTTTTATACATAACATTGTTAAATAATGAAATTAAGGAACTTTCAGAAATTTGTTTACCTAATGAATTTCTACACCACCCATTTCACCTAAATGACTCAAGTTATAATATTAGTGATGTTATGTTTCAAAACAAGTTGAACCTTAAAATACTACCTTTCTATCCTCACAGGAAGGAAGAGAGAATGGTTTAAAGTTGAGGATGCAATCAAGGTCCTTCAGTGTCACAAGCCTGTACATGCAGAGTATTTGGAAAAACTGAAACTTGGGTGTCCATCTACCAACGGAAATCCTGTAGTTTCTTCCCACCCTGATAATAGTTCTCTCTATGTTACTTCAGCACAAACCTCTGGGCTACCATCTACTATAAGATAAATTCTGAGTTACTTTTTCATGTTCTTCATCACAAGTGGAGATGTATTAGTGATCCTATTCTGTGTGTATTGTAATCAGAATCTTGAGTCCATAAATACTTTATGTTCAGTCTTACTTTTTTTCTCTTTTTAGCAATGTATTTTGGCAAATCAAAGCCATACAGGGATTTTTAAAGATGCCTTAAATGGTCCTTTTTCATTTTTAAGCATAGTACTTAATTTAAAAAGTGAATTTGAAACTTGACATTTGAATTAAGTCAATTTCTTAAGTTTCCTCAATTATATTGCTTTATCCCATTCATTGTTGTTTCCCAAGATCAAAATTAAATTAGTTGGAGGAGTTAAGGCAATGAAACCAACAAAGTGCCTTCAGTGCTAAGCTTCCTCCTCTAAAATGTTTATTAAAAAATTAGCATATCAATGCTTTTTAAAAAACTTTTATCAGTTCTTCATATTGCTCTTGTTAAACATTTCGACCAAATATCATAAAATGCCATTTCCCCCCACTTTTCTTACTTATTGCCAAAATTAGTATTCACCTTCTTTGCTGTTCCAACAGGTTTAATTAATTACTGGAGACCATTCCAACTTTTTCAGTTGTTTTATAGATTATGTGAATCATATTATTTGGAAGATAATTGTTTGAGGGTCTAAAGGGGGGCAAGCAGGTCTTATCAAAACATTGAAATGTTTTCATATCTGCCACTAAAACATGCATGTTTTTTCTCTAAACAGTAACGAGTTGTAATTTCACGATTTTTTAAAAATATCTACACTAAATTTCCATTTTTCTGTAAAGACAGAGTATTGGTTGAGGTAAACAACCACTTCTGTTGTAAAAATTTCTCTTTTCTCATTCTTTCTATGTAACATAAATTCACTGTAAATAATTCAACAGATGTAAAGTGTAAAGTGGAAAGTTAAATGTAAATACTATTGTTCAGCCATTTGGGTTGCCACCTATGACTTTCACGTCTTAATAGTGACGTAACAAACAGGAATTTCAATAGCTCAATTTTTTTAATATATCTTCAGATTTTTCTGGGTTTTTTTTTATTACACAGCTGTTAAAGGGACAACAGTTATGCCTAAAAACAGGTGGAAACTATACACTAATGCTGCTATGAAATGATCACTTGCTATTGCAATTTTTAAAATAAGTGTCATAATTTTTCCTCTAGAAAGATGGAAATAATAATGTGCCATATGGATGAATTTAAATAAGGAACATCTGTAAAATATAAGAACAGTTGTGAGTTTTCATTTAAGAAGAACCTAAATAGTAGTAATAAGAGAATTGATACTAAGTTCTGCCATAGGTAAGAACCTTGAAATTTTAATAGTTTAGATAATCAGTTTCAAAGAGCCCTATGTAAAGTCAAAATGAGAATGCAGACTTAATACAAAAACCTTGTATTAACTGGGATGGGGAAGTGATTAGTTATATGTATGTTTGCTGTTCAGGCCCACATTTCTATTTATTATTCAATAGTTTATTGACCATATGGTTGTAAAAGTGAGAAAATGCCTCACATTATAGTGATGAACAGAAAGCCAAGTCTGTAGTTCTTAACAGCTTCATCTCAACATTTCTGGAATATAATCTAAGATAATAGAAACCGCACATTAGTAATGCATGGTTATTTTGCTTTTTATCGATATATACTGTGTAAAAATGTACAGTTTATGCTAACTAAATGAAAGGTGATTGCTTATAAATACTTCAGGCTGCCGTGCCATATAGTTACACTGATGTACAGAACTCTTTAGCCTATGCAATTTAAAATAATTACACCTTCCTCAGATTTCTAATATCTCTCTTGCAACATGATACACAGGATAAGAAATATCCATTGTTCAATTTCTTTAATTTATAAGTTCATTGAATAAAGTTAACATTCTTTAATTCTATAATTTGCAGACTGTGCAGTGCTTTGAAATTGGTTTAGGAAAAATATATGGCTGCCAGACAAGTGTTCAGCTTATGTTCCAAAGCACCTCTTCTAAACTGAATCCAAAGAAACCCTTAGCTGTACTGTACTAATTTGCAGGTATAGGCAGGTCAATAAGCATGTCAGATATAACAGGAAAGACCTTTTACCAAGATAAAACCTTTTATAATTAATAACATGGTTTTCAGTTAATTGTCAAAAGTATTGGAATATTCTTGTAGAATTAGGATGTAGATCAAAACTTGCTCTTTAGTGACATGCATTTGGTCTCCCACAGAGAAGAATGGAAATTGATTTGGATCTTCATGTACAAAAGTTTGAACATGTAGTTGGGAATATGTCTTACAAGCAGTGTAAGAGGCAACAAGAAACAAAAAATTAAAATCTCATGTTTACTGCAAGCTACCAAAGCTATTAAAATGTTTGAAACAATTGTTCAATGTGCTCCTGAAAGTGTACACATACACACAGAAAACACCACAATTCAAGTTGTAAACTTTTTGAGCTGAGCATGGCTTTCTTTTAAAGATTGATGTAATAATTTTGACTTTTTATATCTGAAAGAAACCTCAAATAAAAAATAAACACCGAAAACTGCTGTTCCTTTTTACAAAGTTTAGTATCATGATTAACCAAATCTAAAATCCACAAATATATTGCCACAACAGGCAGAATAAATTAAGTTAGCTGGCTCTATGTATTCGTATTAAGTTCTAATCAAATTCTCATTTACCGGAAATGCTTCTCATTGTACACTTTGTAGGGGGAGAGCCAAGATGATCTCTGCATACAAAGTATCAGATGCCTGGTGACCATTTTTTCAATGATTGTGACATGTTTTATTAAAAGGCATAAGTTTTCATGAGCTGCACTTCATCTCGCCAAATGCCATTAGAAGTATAACAATCTTTGTAGTTGCCTGGAAACACAAAGAGTTATGTAGAAAGCATTCTTCGTTTTCTGTCCTTTGAAAATTATGCCCTGTTTGTTCTCCATTGAGCTGCTCCAAGCATCCAGAGAGCGGGAGGTGCTTAGTCTCTGTTGCGATAGGCTGGACTTAATTGATAGGACGCTGATGCTCCTCCCTGATGCTCCCTCCTCCATGCTAGCGTCCCCCAGTTTTAGCTCAGCCTTTGAGCCGGTAGGCAGCTTTCCTTGGTCGGAGCAGGAGCAATAGAGATAACTAAAAAAAGTTTTTCCTTACAAATTGTCTTTATTCAAATTTTATCTTTACATTTGTCCCGAGAAACTGACAGCAATGAGGGAAAGGCAGTCAGTGCCATCACGGATCGCCTCTGGCATTCCGGACGCATCTGCACCCACAGGCAGAGGTGTTTCTTTCCCTGCCACTTTAATTTGGAAACGGCATCCTTCCCTGGTTCTTTTCCTGCCTTTGTGTCTCCCCTCCTTGCCTTTAAATTTAGCGTGTTCTTTCTCTCAAAATTTGATTCCTCCCCAGGAGAATGCAGGGGTGGGGACGTTGGAGTCCTGTTCCCCCTACCCGCAGCTCATCCGTAGCAGTTTTGTTTTTATTAAGTTGAGCGGCATGGGCTTGCTGTGTTTTGGTGCCATTAAAGCAATCTGCGCCATTTTCCTCCGGGGACTATCCACCATTTTGGGCGCGTGCTCCCAGGACTATAGACGTTTACCACGTTGCATCATGGGGTCTTTGCTGGTGTTCTTTTCCCAACTTACTGTTGAGAGGCTTTACTGCCCTCAAGCTCTAATATCAAGGGTTAAAGGGAGTAGAAGGAATTTCTCCCTTGAGTTCTGAATTGGGAGATTCCTTCATTAGTTTTTATTGTTGGCAGCCCTCACAGATAGGTATATAAAAACACAAGCATAAACAGTACTACCAAGGCCTGAGGCCTGTGGGGCGATTGTTCAGGGCTATTATCAGTGTCTGCCATATTTTTTTGGCGCTCTATAGATTTGGCTTATTTGATCACAAGGATAGTACAGTAAATAAATTGTAAATATAGTAATAGTTATACTTTTTTTTTTTAAAGGGGGAGAAGTTTTTTTGGTTGGGCCCCCTGTCCCAGTTGGAGTACAGGAGCCCGGACATATCAACAGTCATATATATATATATATGTGTATGTGTGTATGTATATGTATGTGTGTATATATATGTATGTGTGTATATATATATATATATATATATATATACACACACACACATACATATACACATACATATATATATATATACACACATACACACACACACACACATATATATATATATACAATATATTGTGTGAGAGAGTCATTTTCAGAGCATTACAATGGCAAGCAGTGGTGGAGCTAAGACACAATCCCAAGACAAGTCTAAAAGAACCAAGAGATAAGGATGACACCAGATGCCAAAAGGCGTTAGAAAGGCAAATTGAAAAACACACAAGAGAAAGGGAGAGGGTTCCTCAATCTTCCATCTTCACAAACTCAGATTCAAAACACACCGATACCTTTAGACTTATCCTTACCATCACGGCATTCCGCTACCACGTCTTCAAGCCATTCAGAGCCCTCACGACGAGTTCCAGAAGCGACCTACACACCGACGGCAGCCGGGTTACGTCAGGAAGAGTTTCTTCCAGATGAAGTCCCATAAGCCTTGAAGAAATGGATGGAGTTGGCAATCAGCAGGGGAATTGCAGCAGGGCTCCAACAATCCCTCAGGTCTAGACAAATTCCAACGTCAGACTGAGACACTCATTCAGTCAGATCTCTTTGCAGAACGGACCTTCATTATCCTCAGGTACCTCCCCAAGGAGAGTCTTTAATTTCCTATGCACACTCACAACATGATCAGCAGGAGGGAGAAGGAGAGGGGCATATGGAGCATTTGGATGCTGTGTCTCTTCAAGATAGTAAGGCCTCTCTAGAGGAGGAGGAACCTCCAAAAAGGTGCATGTCAGATGACAAGGACATCAAGCTTGACTAGCCTACTTTTACGGGCCTTTTTCACCCACAGCTTTTCAAATCCCTCCTATATAAGGCGAAAACAGCTCGCCTTGACAAGTCTCCCTCTGTTCAACAACAACAGGAATCTCAAGAGCAGTCGGAAGATCTGGTTTTCTCTCAACCTGTTAATGAGGTCGAGGTAATTCCACTTCCTCAAATGTTCTCAGATCTGCTCCACAAGCAGTGGTCCTCAGCCACAGCGTACCTTCCTCCTACAAGCTTCGAAAAAAAGTTCTTTAATTTAGCTTCGGAGTTTTCCGATTCCCTGAATACACCTGTGGTGGATGAACCTATTGTCGCCTTGGCATCCTCCTCCACTGTTCCCACCGAGACAGAGGATGCTCTTAAAGCGGAGGAGAAAAAAATTGAGATCACTCTCAGAAATTGAGATCACTCTCTGATGCGTGAGTCATAAGGGTGGCTACTGCTGCATCCTTTTTTACTAGGACTTCCCTCAGATGGCTCCAACACCTGAGGGACTCCATTCCAAATTCAAACATCAGGGTGCATCAAGACATCGCCAAACTCATTGCGGCTGCAGAATTTTCTGCGATGCCACATTTAATTCGGTTAAATTTTCGGCTCGAGCCATGGCGTCTCAAATTACGGCCCGACAACTACTCTGGCTCAAACATTGGCAAGCTGATGCAAAACACAAATGGAAGTTTGCTTCCTCCCCAATTTAGAATGAAAAATTGTTTGGCGCTGCTTTAGATCCGCTATTAATTGAAACAAAAAGAAGGTTCTCCCCTCCCTCTTTCGTCAGACACTAGACCCTATCAGCCCTTTTGTAGAAGTTCTTTCGTCCCTATTACCGAGGTTCTTTCCCCAATAGATTCCAGAGGGTTCCAGAATATAGGGGCCTCCAACAGTCAGAGGGATCAGATTCCAGCGATAGACTTCGCAGAGGAGGACAGGAGGAAAAACATTTCAGAGCTTCGGGAAACGGGTTTCCGTCGCCCAAGGTAGGTCAAAGAAATTCATCCCCATTGGGGGAAGATTGAGATTCTTCGCAGACATTTGGGACTCCTCTACATCGGATTCCTGGGTCCGTGACACAATTAGATTCGGCCTGGCTCTAGAGTTTCGCTCCACACCCCCGAACTTTTTAATGCAATGCCCTCTCTCCAGGAATCCTATTAAACGGGACTTGATGGAGAAAGCAATCAATCATCTTCTGGAAATTAAGGCCATCCAACCAGTTCCCCAGGATCAACAGGGCCAGGGTTTCTACTCTCTTCTTTTTATAGTACTCAAGAATTCGGGGGGATGGAGGGCAATTTTAGATTTAAAACGTCTCAACCGTATTTTAGTTTATCATAAATTCAAGATGAGTACGTTACAATCCATCCTGCTGGGAATAAGAGAGGGCGATTTTTTAGCTTCCATAGACCTGACAGAGGCCTATTTACACATTCCAATTCGACCTTCTCACTTCAAATTTCTTAGATTCTGCTATAACAATCGACATTTTGAGTATGTTGCCTTGCCTTTTGGGTTGTCATCCGCCCAAGGACCTTTACAAAGGTTTTGGTGGCAGTAGCCGCACATCCGCGGGGATTTTCAGTCAGACTCCATTGCTATCTGGATGACATTCTAATATTATCTTCTCATAGACAGGCAGAATTGGATGTGCAAATTACCTTGCAAACACTTCAACAACATGGTTTCTCAGTTAATTGGGCCAAGAGCCATTTGTTCCACTCTACCCGCTTAACTCATCTGGGGGCGATACTAGACATGGTTCAGGGATGAGCATTTCTATCTCCAGAGAGGCTGGAGAGCATCAAAAAATTGGCGCAAAATGTCAGGACCCTGAAACAAGTTCCCTTGGCTGATTTGTCAAAATTGTTGGGAAAAATGATTTCTTCTATTTCTATCATTCCTTGGGCTCGTTTCCATGCTAGATCACTCCAATGGTTCTTACTTCCCTACCAAAGATCAGGGCGAAGCAATTCCAGGATCCGAGTGTTGGTTCGAACAAGAGTCCTTCACTCTCTACGTTGGTGGACCATTCCGAACATCAACATAGGTTGTCTACTGAAAAAGCCCCACTAATTCACCATTACCACAGATGCCAGCCTATTTGGATAGGGGGCACACTTCCAGGCCATCTCGACACAAGGGCGTTGGTCAGTAACAGATCGATTAAACAGCATAAATTGGTTGTAGCTCAGGGCGGTTCATCTGGCCCTTCGCAGTTTTCTTCCTCATATTCGCATGAAGCATATCGTCATACTCACAGACGTCACAACGAAAGCACACTTCAAGAGGCAAGGAGTCACATACTCAAAACAGCTCATGGAGGAAGCAGAGAGGCTATTCCGCTGGGCAGAAAGGAATTTGGGCTCCATCACAGCGGAACACATTTCGGGACTGACAAACACAAAAGCAGATTGGTTGAGCAGGGCCACTGTCGATCAGTCAGAATGGAGCTTACATCCGGATCTGTTTCAGGAGACGATACAGGGGTTCGGTCTACCGATTATAGATCTGTTCGCCTCCCCCCAAAACACACAGCTCCCCAGATTCATTTCAAGATACCCATCTCAGGGGGCAGAGAACTTCAACGCCATCCGTTGCCAGTGGCCCCAGGGACTCCTCTACGCCTTCCCACCTCTCCCTCTAATAGCCAAAGTGATCCAGAAGTTGCTGGACGAGAGAGCAGATCTGATCTTGGTGGCCCCACACTGGCCCAGGAGGACATGGTTTGTGGACCTCAGGAGATTGTCCATAGCGGAACCATGGAGGATTCCACCACACAAGGTTCGGCTCATTCAGGGACCAATCCAGCACCCCGAACCCCAATGATTACAATTAGCCATTTGGAGGTTGAGCAGAAGCGTCTAAGCCAGGAGAAATTCTCAGCCAAGGTACTCTCCACCATTCAGGCGGCTCGATGCCCTTCTACGAGCCGCATATATAATGCCACGTGGTCTATTTTCTACAAATTTGTAGAAAATAGACGTGGTCTATTTTCTACAAATTTTCTACAAATGCCACGTGGTCTATTTTCTACAAGTGCACCAAATCAAGAATAGACCCTTGTTCCCCATCAGTTTTAGAGTTTCTTCAAGACGGTTTAGACAGGAATCTCTCTCCAAATATCTTAAGACAACAGGTGGCAGCTATTGCCACGGTGGACAACTGGGAAGGCCTAGCATCTCTCTCCAATCACCCTCGGATAAAGAGTTTCCTTAGGGGTGCAAAAAACCTATGTCCACTAGTGATTCATCGTTATCCCACTTGGGACCTTAATAGGATACTTAAAGCTCTCACTAAGGGTCCATTTGAACCTCTGAGAATGACTAGTCTTCATTATCTTACATATAAGGTTGTTTTTCTTGTGGCTATCACATCAGCACGACGCATTTCTGAAATAGCAGCTTTATCGGCATGCAAGGACCTCTGTATTTTCCATGCGGACAGAGTAGTTCTTCGGCCTGATCCCACTTTCACACCAAAAGTCAATTCGGCCTTCCACAGGACACAGGAACTGATCCTCCCAAATTTCTGCCCCAGACCTTCTCAGGCCCTTGAACATTAATGGCACAAATTGGATGTTCACAGGGCTATCCATACATACCTTCACCGAATGGCGCCTTTCAGAAAGACAGAAGCACTTTTGTATCCTTTCAGCCGGCTACTCAGGGTCAGAAGGTATCCCCTTCAACTATTGGCAGGTGGTTGAAGGCCACGATAGCCAAGGCATACGAGATTCACTCATTACCGGTGCCTAGAGGTATCATGGCACATTCAACAAGGAGCGCGGCAACTTTGGCGGCCTGGTCCACCCAAGCTCCTATAACAGAAATCTGTAGGGCAGCAACATGGGTCTCCCCATCACCTTTCATTAGGCATTACAAAATTGATGTTTTTGCTTCTGCAGAGGCCTCCTTTGGTAGGAGAGTTACAACAAGTCCACTCGGACAGGGAGGGGGTTCCAACACAGATGGAGACCCTTCCGTAGGACTAGCCAAGCTTTGGTATGTCCCACTCTCTGGATGCTCAGAGCAGCTCAATGGAGAAAGGGTGTTGGTACTTACCTGATATGCCCGTTCTCGATGAACTGTGACAAGCATACAGGCCCACCCAATATCCGTCTGATGGTTCCTGTTCCGGCCAACAATAAATATCGTTAAAAAATACCTAACTACAAACCAACAATGGTGAGGCTGAGGGGTTCTGTCACCTCGTCTTCGCCAAAACTGGGGGACGCTAGCATGGAGCCAGGGAGGAGCATCAGCGTCCTATCAATTAAGCCCAGCCTATCGCAACAGAGACTACGCACCTCCCGCTCTCTGGATGCTTGTCACAGCTCATCGAGAACAGGCGTATCAGGTAAGTACCAACGCCCTTTTGCACTTCCTTTAAAAAATATCCATCTCTGCCATTTTCTAGTTCAGAGTTAGAAAATTTATTACCAAATCAGATACCAAAACCTTGTTATTGCCATTTTAACTTAAAAAAAAGTCCTATGCTTCTACTGTAGTTATGTACTAAAGCACATTAATATTCTGTATTGCTACAGCACTTGCAATTTGATCAAATATAGAGAAAAATTGATCTGGAGAGCTATGCTAATTAATAATCTACAGGGGTAATGAGGCAATGTTTGGAATTTGACTCAAAAGAAGCATTTGACAATCTGCACTCAAGACAAAAGGACATAAGAGTAAAAAAAACTTGCCCTCATATCAGCACAAAGGGGGAAACCCAATCAGGTCTGCCTCATGTTGCTGATTTCTCTCATTGTAGACTTCCAGTATTCATTCACAGTCTTGTCTTTCTTCTCATGTTCATCACAAAATGGTAGGAAGAAGTATAAAAGTCAAAATCAGTATGCAAAAGGGGACAGGACAATAGGCAACAACAAAGACCATGCAACTATCTCTACGACAACTGGAACATTTAATTTGCTCTGGTCAGTAATCAGGAAAGTTTCCCTCAACCTCTGGGCTTGTAAGGAAAAGAGTCAAGTTATTTCAGAACTAGCTATTTTGGTGAATTTGGATTTACCCTGATTTTTTAGCTTTTCTCTGAAAACTGATATCTAGGAACTAATAGAATCTGAGCGAGGATGAGAGTGTAGATCAGAAGCATCTTCAACCAACTTCTCACAGAATAGTCTCTTTTAATGTATCGATACCACTGGCAAAGAGACATTGGTTGTCAAGCTGAAAAGGCAGCCACAATGATTATTATGTTACCTCTTAAGTAACTTCAAAGTATTTGCTTTTGAATTGAAAACCTTTTCCAAATTCTTCACTAATCTGGTCATTAAAGAATAGAAGAATCCTGCCAAACCAAGAACTTGCTCTCTCCAGCGAGCTGAATCTTCTTGATAAAAAAAAAAGTTTTGCTGACGATTGACAAACCTAGATTGGTGTTAGCTAAGTTTTGGAAGTGGTCTTTCTCAGATTCAGGTACCAGGTCAAGTGGTACTAAGAATTCGGTTTAACACAGGCAGCAGGGCAACAGCAAACTCAAGTATGATAAAATCTCAGTCCTTTGGACTTCAGCCTTATTCAAAGAGGTACCAGTAGGGGCAAGTCACTTGAAAGGGGACTGAAACAAACTAATCAGCATCTCAAAATTCTTTAACCTCACCCACAGCCAGCCTCCAGTTACTTGCCAAAGCCAACATGGCTTCAGATGTAGAAACAGGCTGGAGGTTCCAACTCAAATACTGGGAAGTGGTCAACTTCATAAAAGCTTATATGCAAATAATTCATGTAAAAAAGATGCGATTCCCTGATACTAAAGGTGATCATATTTAGGGATCAAAATTCATTGCAGAGTCCAAAATAAATATAAATCAAGATCAAGGAAGAAGTCCTTATCCAGCCTTTGGTGCCTTTTGTTTTCTCCAGGGAATTAACAATTAATTTACTGATCCTCCTAACAACAAACCTCAAGGCAACCTGTGTTCTAGCCTTAACAATGCAAACTTTAACAAGCAATCTTGATTCATGTGATAGAGCATCTCCACCAATTGATGGATGCAGGTGACAAACTGGCAAACTAGAGTATCAGAGAAAACAAAAAGATTTGTAGCATTTAGGAATAAAGATGCCAAGGAATGCTATGTAGGCCATCAGTACTATGCATAGGTAGATATGTGATATAAACTTCCTTGTTCTAATTTTTAGGATCAAGATTAATGATTGTCAATTCTATTTTTCTTTATGAAGCAGTAAAATAAGGTAAGAAAATGGTATTGACATCAAGCCATGTACTTCCTTCGTCATATTCATATTCAACTTCAGAATATACTTTTTTGAGAACTCAAGTAACTCTTCATTTTACAAATAACCCCAGTGAAGTTCGCACGACACACAAATCCGCTAAGCATGCTTTGCTCAGCCCTCTTTCCCTATGATATGATGGCCTTATAAAGATGACATCCTGTAGGCCTATCAAACTGACGGACAACGGGCCGGATGTGTCATGCATAGGCCACACCCTGGCTCCACAAAGGCAAAATACATTGCGATATATCACATTACGCGATCAAGTTTGACACCTATATCCTATGGTAACAGAACATGCTGAACCTTAATTCTTTTTCAAACTGAAACCAAATATGATAAGAGGGATCACTGTATCTGAATTTACACAAGAATGTCTTCAAAACCTTAAATGCTTCAGAATCTAGTAGAAGATGCAATCACAGTACCACACAAGTTACTATCCTTTATCATCATTTAAAGCAGGGATCTTCAAACTTGACAGCTTTAAAACTTGAGGACTTCAACTCCTAGAATTCCTTCAGTCATGTTAGCTCAAGAATTCTGGGAGTTGAAGTCCACAAGTCTTAAACTTGCCAAGTTTGAAGACCCTTGATTTAAAGTGATCTATGTACAAATTTCAATTTCAAATATAACTGGTCTGAGTGATAATGACAAATCACACTGGTGTTTCAGCATCAACTTGTAGCTTCCAACAAATCAAGTGGATTTTATGTTGCCCAAAAAGAACATAAGTAAATATAATCATTAAACATGAATCCCAGTGAATTATACTATAAACAAATAATGATTCTTCAACTGATTAAAAAGGTGATTGATATTTCTTCCACATATACGATATGTGAAGGGAAAACCCCAGTCTTCTTGGGAGTAAGCCTCACCAGAGAATATTTTCAGACTAACCTGGATGAGCATAAAGGTTTCAACAGGGAAAAGCAAGGGAAAAAGTGAAAGCAAGCCAATAACAGGGTGAAAGCAACTCAAAAAGAAGTATACATAAAAACTATTAAACTCTACCAACTGTTCATAAAGAGGCCCAACCTTACAACAGCTATTTGTTCCTTATGAATTGAGCCATCTCTTCCAACAGAAATGCCAAGTAGAAAGCATAGGAGCCAGCTTCTATCAAGAAAACCTGCTGCTTAAACTTGGGGCTGGGCTGGCATTCTACATTTGCCTATTTGGAAGGGCACAAGGAAAGGGTATATGGTAAATTGCTACTGCCAACATAGCTTCTTTCTTTAGCTGGACAGTGTACTGTCCAGATAAAGAGAGAAGCTATGTTGGCTGTAGCACTTTTATTTAGTATACTGTGACAGAAGCATCAGAAGTTACATTCATTTTAAAGCCCTGCTTTTGACAGTTTAAAGAGGCTGTTGTGAATAAATTAATCTCTCTCCTCCTTTGGCATGTCCAGCATTTGTCATATTTGCAACTGTTTGCTCTCACCTGTCTATCTAAAGAAGTAATGCTATCTGGTTAGGGCAAATCTACATTTTTAAGTATCTATGCAAAGGAAAACAAAAATCAATGGGATAATGCCAGCCTCATTTTTCAGAGGGGGATTCTCCAATGAAAAGCTCACTGTATAATGAATAATTACTCTTCCTTTTATTTCAATGTTATAACATTACAGGCAAAAATGTCAAATAGATCCTATCAGGTATTTTAAAATAATCATAAAATGGTAGGAATGTATATGAAGGATTATTATACATAAAAACCATGATTCAACTAAATCAGACCATTTATAATAACCATAACGCACTAGAAATCAAGTTTCTTTTAAAAGCATCCAGTCCTCATTTTCCTTAGCGCATAATTATACTTTATAGTCAAAATATTGTCAGCTAAAAAAATTATTTATGCTAAGTGTATATGTATGTGTGTTCTGTGCCTCCAGGGATTTCCATTTCTCAAGTGTTGCAAATACGGGAACTGTCTTAGTAGAGAAGGTAATAATTTTAATTTAATCTTATAATTCATAACTCTTGTTTATTGGATTAAATAGAAATATTGTTTGTAGAATCACAATAATATGGAACACATCTAATTCAATTCAGTGAAGGGTTCAAACTTTCTGCTTAAAATTCCTGTCTTAAAACAAACATTAAGTTTTTCAAAGGTCTATTTGTAGAGGATGGAATCATCAAACCATTCTCATCAGCATAACACTAACAGACAACTCAGATCAGATATATCCAGACTATTAACTAAATCTGAACTTTGCATATCTATAGGGACTATTTAGACTAGAGTAAGTTAATTCCATAAATTTGGATTACACAAAAAAGGAAAAAAACAGTACATTTGATGAGATATTATATCATTCATTTAATCAATGTACAGAGATAAATTTAAAATACTTTCAACAACAGTATAGTTCCGGATTTAAAAAAGCGTGGATTTGATTTTTATTAAGAGAAGAAATGGTAGAACCTGGACATGGTGAAAATTATCTTCTTTATTTTCCCCATCATCATCATCGTCATCATTACTACTATTACTACTACTATTATTAAGATTTAATCTTCAATTTGATTTACAATCTGGGACTGGTAAACACTTAACAGTCAAATTCTAATCAAGAACCTAAGAGCTGTTAAGGTAATGTGAGTATAGGCAATTCCAAGTAAGGTGGTTTTTTGCAAAGTTAGAATATACAGGCCTGATAAGTTCAAAATTTCCATGTTATCTAGGCAACCCTTTGGGTATTGCTCCTATTACTATTGGTACAACCATTGCTTTCTTCTTCCATAATCGCTCAGCTTCAATTTGCAAATCGCGGTATTTCATTTTTTTTCTAATTGTTTCTGTTTTGCTGCATTCGAACCCAAGCTTCTGGCAAAGCTTCTAGTGTATAATTTTTGGCAACTCAGCCATGACGTTGTAGATAATCAGTTTGTTAGATTTTGCTGCACCCAGTGATAAGGTGTTTCATCTTTCTTGTTGCATAAATGGCATTTGATGTTGTTACTGACATGTTGAATTTTTGCTTTCATGGATTTGGTCTGAAGGGCTTGTTCTTGGGCAGCCAAAATGAAGCTTTCAGTCTCTTTCTTCAGCACCACTGATCTCAACTTTCTCCATGTTAGTTTTGTATCTATCTTTCCTTCAATGGCCTTCAGATATTGACTGTACATAGACTTCTTTTTCCAGTTAGGAACTCGATGCTCAATTGTTACTTTTTGATATTCTGCTTTCAATCTCGCCTGTTTTCAAGAGGTTTTTCTTATTCACCTCCTGCTTTTTATGTAGTCATTTCAGCATGTTTTTCCTCTTCCATCATTTGTTTCACCTGTAAGAATTCTCTGCCACTCTGAGATCTGGGCAAGTACAATCTATCAATATCACTTTTTGGGTGCACAGCATGGTAAACTGTCATTAGTTTTCTTGTCTTTCAATGCAAGTTATCAGATTCTAGCTGAGTACAATCAAGTATTACTATTAATATTACTAATATTGTTAGTTATTATTATAGATTTAATCTTCAATTCAATTCAGTTTGGGACTAGTAAAACTTAACAGTTTAAGTCACAATCAAGACCTAAGACCTGTTAAGGTAGCATCTGAATATATAGGCACTTCCTATATATTGTTGTTGTTTGTTGTTAATTTATTTCTCTGTGTCATAAAATATATATGGGTATACACATAATGTTGTATTTATTTATTTAATCATGTTTATATATTGGAGGTGGAGATCCTTTGAGTTGTATGCAATGAAATTTCATTTTAATGTCTGACAATTAGTATAAATTCAAAGTGACAATAAACTTATTCTAAGTCTAAGTTCTAATTGTTATTGTTCTCTCTGTTGCTTTGCAAGTGTACACTGAATGCTTCTGTACTGGAGACAAATTCCATGTGTGTCTAACCACACTTGGCCAAATAAAATATTCAAAAAAGGAGGATCAGCCTAAAATTCCTACTTAGCCACAAGCAAATTAAATCCACCCGCCCCCTTGAGTGCTGTTGACCCTTATTTAACTCTAATTAAGTGCTGACCATTAGTTGAGACGATTCCTGTGCATAGGTTTTTAGCAATAAATCAGTTCAAATGATGTGTAGACCTGGTCTTTCATGCCTGGCAATATTTGATGTTATAAAAGATTCAGATTTCAAATTAAAAAAATCTGTGCTTTTTAAATCCTCACTTGTCAACTTTTAGAGGTAGAATTCACAAGAGGCTTTTAGGAAAAATGTATCTGTTGTCCCTATAGAATGTTTGAGTTCAATATATAACTTGCAAGTCATAAACTCTGAAGCAGCTTTCTTACCGTCTATTTTAAAGAGATGTGTGTATATACATTTCTACATTGTATTTTGATGGCAATGTATATATCTCTGCATAATATTCACGTATATGTATGTGATGTATGTATGTATGTATATATGTATGCCTAGATATTTCCAATTCTACGCGGGAGAAAACCCGAAGAATCAAAGATATATATATATATATATATATATATACACACACATACATACACACACACATTATATATCTATCTATATCTATATCTATATCTATATCTATCTATCTATCTATCTATCTATCTATTCACTTACCTGAATACACATGAATACACATATAACATTTCATTATATGCCACATATAACATTTCATTATATGCAAGAAAGGGGGGATTCAAAGTATTTTAAGTCCCATTTAGTTCAACAGAATATACTTAAATCAGTGAGCCTATGCATTTATAGAAGAGCTCAGTGGCACTTTCTGCAAGCAAATGCCTGATATCAGTCAACATTTCAAATGAAACCCATAATTAAGTCTTGCTGGATTATGCAATACATTTGAAAAATAAGGATTCTGATTAACCACTTCTCACAATTAATTTAAGGTCAAAATGCTTCTGGGATTTTAAGACAAATTAGCATTTTGTTTTTCAATAAATATAGTTCAGTGGTTATATCTTGGAATATAAGTAATTTAATAACCCAATGCATTCAGCCATTAAGAGTTCTTAAAATAAATAAAAAGCAGTGTAAATCCACAGCAGGAGTACTTTGAATATCAGAAAAATGCCAAACGTGATATCAAAATACACAATACAAAGACATATGCTATGTGAATATCCAACTAAACAAAAGTATTATATATTTATCATCCAACTACAAGCTAAAAAAATATATTAGATAGTAGGCATTGTCAAAATCAGATATGTATTTCACTAATAGTTTTAGAATTATACTATATTACAAATAAGTATTGTTTATGTTTATCAACAAAATATGGAAGAATTTACATCTGTAAAGGTTGAAAGATATCTTACAACTTTTACAGATGTAAATTCCTCCCTATTGTGTGTGTGTGTGTGTGTGTGTCTGTGTATCTCTTATAACAATGGTACTATTCATTGATAATACAGAAAGAACCAACTAAAACGCCAGATATAATCTAAAACAGAATCTCAACTAACTTTAAGATGGTTTTAATGCCAGTTTTCAGAGAAACCATTTTAAGATAATCTCTCTTGCTAAAATATATGAAGCTTTTATTATGCTATAATGCAATCAACTTGGGGGACAATACCATCACTAAAAGCATTTTTCTGTTGAAAATGTGATTTTAATAGATATTTATCTTACATAAGAGCACAATACATACACCATATTCTATATAGAAATCCCAGATGATACTAGCACAGGTATGATGGGAAAATTATGGATCTCAATATTGTCCCCTGAACTAAAAGACAGATATTATCCATGGCAACTGGCATTACATTGGCCACATTGAAAGCACAAAGATTAGAAGATAGTCAAGACAAAGACATAGGGTAAGAAAAGGAAGTTTCCAGAAAGTGTGTGGGTGAGAAATGTGGTCAAAATATGCCCCCTAGGGTTTTTTTACATCTTAACATGATGGCTTTTTTCAAATTAAGAAATGGAGCAAAACCATGATAGTGTAAGTATTGCTGATAAAACCAGATTTAACAAAGCTAGCTGTAAAGATCTTAATTTACCATAATGTAGGTTTTAATTTTATGCAAAGGATCATTTTAAAAAATGCAAAATTATCTTTAAATGTGTAGTCTGATACCCAATAATACTTAACACAAGACAGACAAATTACATACACACCCAAAATTGCTGTTTGTTTTGCTAGCTTCCTGCTTTAGTGGTACTTAACACTGCATGTACATAACATCAATGATGCATCTAACCTATTTAAGTTTCTGATAAGCTACTACATTATCAAAGGCTTTTAAAAACACAAAACCAAAAAATATTATGAACACTACTAGTAAGGCATTAATACAAGTCGGGAAAAAAATCCAAGATTATACTACAACTTTTAGGTTGATGAAATCAAACAGTTTCAATCCAGCTTTGTTTTTTTTAAAAGCGATTGTCACAATTGAAAAAGGGAAAAAGAACACATCAAAACAAACTGTACAAAGGCAAAGTAGAATAACAAAATATTTTACTAAAACATAAGATTTACAGAAGATTTTCCAGACAAGCCATACAAAATGGTCACAAGCTTTTTTTTTTTTGAAAGGAAGATTTTTTACACTTGACAGCAGAATCACAATATTATTAGTGAATGGATGTTTAATGTTCCCATTTTTTCAAACAACCAAGCTTGTCTAGCTACAGCTAAGTTAGACTTGGCTAGAATATAACTGGTTAGCTGCTTTAACCAATGCAATTAGCATCACCATAAAAAAAGGGAGGAAGAGCCCACACAATTAGAACAAAAACCCCTGCAGCTAACCCTGACTACTTTCATTCACAGTGCTTACACTTAACTCATGATGGGAAAAAATCATTAAAAGCAGAGATGTGCTACTGCTTTTAAACAATTTCACAAACAATCCTGATGATACTTCTAGCCTCTGCTCATGCAGAACAGGAGTGAATTAGGACAAGACACAGATTTGCTAATGTGCATTTAAATCACCAAAGAACTGATGTCTGGGTTTTTATTCTGTAAAGTTTTCTAAGACTCTGTCCATTATGTGAAAACAAAAAAAGGAAGAGGTCTTGGCAGAACAGGAAAAAGTGATGCACACTAATTTAGAGCACATTTTAAATATTATTCATGGCATATAGCCTAGTCCATGCTCTGGCTGTAAAAAGAAAAGAAAAAAGATGTATTAGTCCAAAAAGTAAGTCACTTATTTGATTTTGCTGAAAATCTGTTACAGATTTTCTATCTATATTTGTGCTATAAGTTTCCTTTTTTATGAATAGTTGCTTTTCCATATTCACATTAGGCATGTGATAACTTCGATCTGTTATGCAGCATTTATCATAATTAGTTGTGATCAGCATGTTTCATTTGTGACACTAAAGCAGTACCATTTGGAGGAGTAATTTATCTATCTATATTTTTTTTCCTGCATATACAATATGCTTATTCAATGGGAAGTAAACTTCAGCAAAGGAGGGTAGGCAGAAATTATGCTGAACCAGACATTAATGCTTCATTTTATAAAGTTAACTGCTTGCATGCATATCTATAATCTATCTAAATATGTTTATAAAATAAAAGCAAAGGAAAAACAACATGAAATGTAAGAAAGGGCCCTATTCTCTCCAAATCACCCACATGAGAGAAAGAGAAACAGACAAAGAGAGAAAGGGGGTAGTAGGTATCTTGAAGAGAGGAACTAGTCCTAGAATGAAGATACAACACCTGTTTCTATGGCTTGGACTTCATTGGTCTTCCACTGCTCAGCTACATCATTTGCTAATGGATCATCTGGGTTGGGTGCGCTTAACAAAGCCTGGATTGATAGCAGAACTGTACGGATCTGCAAAGCTGGAGACCATTTATCTGAGGAAGCAAGTGAGAAGGTAGTATAGCAGCATTTCTAATAAAGACACTCTTTCTCCCACACCTCCCAACTTGGGAAATCACTGAAATAATTTCTGAATATCTTCACAATCTGCTGAAAGATTGTAATAATCATTGTAATAATGATTCCAAAATGCTTACCTTTCAAAATATCTAAACATATTCTTCCCAATTTGTCTACATTAGGATGATAAATTTTGGTCATGAAACGTACTTTCGGAGCTGCCATTGGATATTCTTCTGGAAGGAATAGTTCAAGTTTAAATGTCCCACCCTCAAAGGGGGAATCCTGTGGCCCTGCAATGACCACATGAAAATAACGTGCATTGCTTTCATCTGGTTCTGCCTTTATGCCAGGAACAGGTTCTGCCAGCAAGCGCTGGGTTTCCTGAAAGAAAAAACAACAACAGCAGTTGTTGGTAAGAGTTCATGCCTTGAAATGACACATGATTCAAGCATAAATGCTACCATTTCCTTATCTCTTCCCTCTTCCATTGTAAATGCAGGGTAGTCTGTCAGAATAACTACTAAAGGCTTGTCTCAACTCATCTATCAAAGCTTTTATTAATGCTATTGTCTTTCTTTGGGGCCAACTTTTTTTCTTCTACATTGAACAACAATTTTTTCTATGTTTGAGAATTTCTGCTGCTGTAAACACCTGCACAAATAGTCCTTGATCAACATTCTATATAAGATGTATGTAACCTTGCAGCTTTTGCTCTGGGTTCACCTGGGAGCATGAGACCAGTGACTCACTGAAACCTGAAAGCCTTGGAATTAATAACATGATTGTTTGCACACTATCCAGTTGTTGTTATTTTGGAAATGAGTTTTCTACCACACATGAAATTGAAAAACACTAATGAGGCTGTCCTGCTCTTACTCTCCTGATTAACAGAAGAAATAATCAGAACCACCTTCAAATACAGGTCTAAGAAAACTATTTTAACATGCATGGCTAAATATAAAAACTGCTTCATAAAACAAGAAATTTAGTTTCGTTGACAAATCAGGCATCAGTGTGTCATCAAATTTCTTATGTACTTTCAGATCTAACTGAAAAACAGATATATTTGAAAATAATTATTAAGAGCTTAAAATTCATTTAAATTTATAGTTTCCATTTGCTGATATTTATAAGTTTTCTGATATACTTTAAGAAAGCATAGAAACTGATTCTGCTAAGCAAAATAAATAAAACTGCTTAAACTCCTTATTTATTTAATAGTTATATACAGGTAGGTAGGTAGGTAGATACTGAAAGATTCAGTAGTGTTATGAAGCATAATGCTATTACATTTACGGTATTATATTTTTTTCCATGCTGGTCTCCGAAAGAACTCCATCTGTTCCCTGAGATTTACAAATGATTTCTTAGTTTGCAAAGTAAAATCTTTTATTATAAAAGTTTGTTTTAGTTTCTCCACTCCAATTTCATTAGAGAAAAACAGATCTGCATCTAATAATGAAGGAGTATTTATTTTAAACCAAATGGCTATTTTATCTTAATACACCTGAATCCAGTTTTGTTTTTTTACTATCAAAGAGATCTACAGCCTCTTTGACAATAGCAACTAGTTGAATACAGCACATGTACTTGCTACACAATTTATAGAATTACACATTACAAATATATTAAGTACAGGTGAAACTCAAAAAATTAGAATATCGTGCAAAAGTTCATTTATTTCAGGAATGCACCGTAAAAGGTGAACCTAATATATGAGATAGACTCATTACATGCAAAGCAAGATAGTTCAAGCTGTGATTTGTCATAATTGTGATGATTATGACTTTCAGCTCATGAAAACCCCAAATCCACAATCTCAGAAAATTAGAATATTATATGAAATCAATAAAACAAGGATTGCACATAGAACAATATCGGACCTCTGAAAAGTGTAAGCAGGCATATGTACTCAGTACTTGGCTTGGGCCCCTTTTGCAGCAATTACTGCCTCAATGTGACGTAGCATGGAAGCTGTCAGCCTGTGGCACTGCTGAGGTATTATGGAAGATCAGGATGCTTCAATAACGGCCTTCAGCTCTTCTGCATTGTTCAGTCTCATGTCTCTCATCCTTCTCTTGGCAATGCCCCATTGATTCTCTATGGGGTACAGGTCAGGCGAGTTTGCTGGCCAATCAAGCACAGTAATCCCATGGTCATTGAACCAGGTTTTGGTGCTTTTGGCAGTGTGGGCAAGTATTAAGTCCTGCTGGAAAATGAAATCAACATCCCCATGAAGTTCGTTTGCGGAAGGAAGCAGGAAGTGCTCCAAAATCTCCTAGTAGATGGCTGCGTTGACCCTGGACTTAATGAAGCAGTGGACCAACACCAGCAGATGACATGGCTCCACAAATTAACAGAGACTGTGGAAACTTCACACCGGACTTCAAGCATCTTACAGTGTGTGTCTCTCCATTCTTCCTCCAGATTCTGGGTCCTTGGTTTCCAAATGAGATGCAAAAGTTGCTCTCATCAGAAAAGAGGACTTTGAGCAACAGACCAGTTCTGTTTTTCTTTAGCCCAGGTAAGACGTTTCTGATGTTGTTTGTTGTTCAGGAGCGGCTTGACAAGAGGAATACGATATTTGAAGCCCGTGTCCAGGATCTGTCTGTGTGTGGTGGCTCTTGATGCACTGATACCAGCCTCAGTCCCCTCCTTGTGAAAGTCCTCAACACTTTTGAATGGCCTTTTCCTGACAATCCTCTCCAGGCTGCGGTCATCCCTGCTGCTTGTGCACTTTTTTCTTCCACACTTTTCCCTTCCACATAACTTTCTATTAATGTGCTTTGATACAGCACTTTGGGAACATCCAACTTCTTTTGCAATTACCTTTTGAGGCTTTCCCTCCTTATGGAGAGTGTCAATGATGGTTTTCTGCACAACTGTCAGGTCAGCAGTCTTTCCCATGATTGTACTTCCTACTGAACCAGACTGAGAGACCATTTAAAGGCTCAGGGACCCTTTGCAGGTGTTATGGCTTCATTAGCTGATTAGAGTGGGACACTTTGAGCCTAGAATATTGAACCTTTTCACAATATTCTAATTTTCTGAGATTGTGGATTTGGGTTTTTCATGAGCTGTAAGCCATAATCATCTCAATTATGACACATCACGGCTTGAACTATTTTGCTTTGCATGTAATGAGTCTATCTCATATATCAGATTTACCTTTTAAGTTGCATTACTGAAATAAATGAACTTTTGCATGATATTTTAATTTTTCGAGTTTCACCTGTATACCCAACACATTTCAACCTCTTAAAGAAATACATTAATAGGAATATGACATAATTTAGATTCGGAAAGACATTTTAGAGTATATGTATTTGTCAATACCTCCCTAAAGAAACTGCATCTATTCCTGTGCCAACAGAATTACTATATGATCCCATAGAAATAACACATTTAAATTATAGAGCTAGTCACATGGTATGACAAGATGGTCTGAGACAGATCTGCACCAACTCAGAAAGCTCAAACTGCCCAAGGAGCTGCTGATACAGTTCTACAGAGGAATTAATGAGTCTGTCATTTGCACCTCTATAACTGTCTGGTTTGGTTCTGCAACCCAACAAGACAGACACAGACTTCAGAGAGTAATTAGGACTGCAGAAAAAACAATTGCTACCAACCTGCCTTCAATCGAGGACCTGTATACTGCATGAGTCAAAAAGAGGGCTGTGAAAATATTTACAGACCCCTCACATCCCGGACATAAACTGTTTCAACTCCTACCCTCAAAATGACACTATAGAGCACTGTACAACAGAACAACTAGACACAAGAACAGTTTTTTCCCGAAAGCCATCACTCTGCTAAACAAATAATTCCCTCGACACTGTCCAACTATTTACAAAGTCTGCATTACTATTACTAATACTACTATTCTCATCACCCCTCCCCTCCCACTTGTGACTGTATGACTCAGTGGTGGGATTCAATTTTTTTTACTACTGGTTCTGTGGGTGTGGCTTGGTGGGCGTGACAGGGGAAGGAGACTGTAAAATCTCCAGTCAGATGTGGCATTTGCCGGTTTTTTGAACTATTCAAAATTTCTGCTACCGGTTCTCTAGAACTGATCAGAACCTACTGAATACCACCTCTGATATGACTGTAACTTTGCCGCTTGTATCCTTACGATTTATATTGACTGTTTCCTAGTATGATTTGATTGCTTATTGTACCCTATGACTATTATTATTAAGTGTTTTACCTAATGATTCTTGACTCTTGACGAATATATCTTTTCTTTTATGTACACAGAGAACATTTGCACCAAGACAAATTCCTTGTGTGTTCAATCACACTTGGCCAATAAAGAATACTATTCTATTCTATTCTATTCTAGATATGCCTCCCTAACTAAAATGTGTATTTTCCTGGGTTGCATGAATATTATAATGCTCTAGGAAAAGATACATTTATAAGAATATTCTGATAAAATGTGGCATAGAGACCCATGACCATTCTAAGGCCAAATCACACCCTTAAAAAATTAACAAAATACCCTAAATGCTCCAATTCTACACTCTTTTTCACAGGAGTTCTCACTGAGATAGTTTGTCTTTCCTTACCTTTCCCTCCTTAACTCGTACACAGGTTTCTGAGTTCACCCAATATGGGTGAGTTTTTTTGGTTTCCTTAACTATGGCTCGTTAACCAAGCCATTCCTGGCTAGATTCTTGTAACATACTCTATCAGAGTAAACAAACTTTGTTTGGTTTAATACAGTGTCTAAATCAAGACTTTGTGTCCTTTTCTTTTGTTGAATGCTATCTGAAATTATGATAAATCCTTTTTTTAGCTTTTAAGCAGACTGATCATTCTACAAATGTCTTACCACCCCCTTATTATTCCCACAGTATTTTCTCAAGTCCAGTCCTATGCGGTTCAAAATACAAGCTTTTAGTTTTTTGTTTTTTTATTTAATATATTTCTATGACCATTCAATCCAGAGATAGTGATTGTAGGCAGTTTAAAAAACAAAGTCTTTTTTTACAACCCTGTAATCCCTTAATTTAGGGTAGAATCAAGGCAAATGATCAAAAATAATTTAAAAACCCATATTCCAATATATGCCAATATCTTACAGAATGGACTTATTCAATACCTGGTCCAATGCCTGAAGAAGAGAGAAGTTTTCAAAGCCAAATAATAGGCTAAAATGGTCAAGGAATTCAAATCTTGGGGGGGGGGGGGATGTTCTATATTATAGGAGCTGCGAAGGAAAAGGTGTATCTCCTGGGTCCCATAAGATGGCACTGTTTCATGGAGCATACAAAGTATCTCTAATGTCAGCATTCCAACCAAACTCTCCATCCCAAATTCAGCACTCAGAGACAAAGTCCATCCAAGTAAGAATTTATTAGAGAAGTCATATTGGCACATCTGGGGAAAACCCAAATCTGAATTCCTACGTTTTCCCCTGCTACAGTAAAACTCACACCTAGCCCCTTACTGATGACCCTCAAGTCACACTCTCCAATCCACCTCCATTCTGAACTCCCACCAAGTCCAGTCACTCCCCTTCAAACTCCAGCGACTCAACCTTGAGCTCTGGCGAAAGATTGTTGCTGTGGCTATCCTCCCTTCTCACTTCACTCTCATTCCACAGTTACCCATCCTCCCTTGTGGCAACCCCAAATCTGAATCAAGATGGATCTGGGGCTGACATCTAGATTTTATGTGACAGTAGAAACAATCAAAGATAAGGGGGTAAGCTGGTCCTTTGCCCAGGGGTGAGATTCAAATTTTTTAACAATTGGTTCTGTGGGTGCGGCTTAGGTGGTAGGCGTGGCTTGGTGGTCATGTTATCGGCTGGATGTGGCCAACTCAATATCACTCACATCGAGGCACGCATCTCCTCACCTGGCCTCTCAAGACTGTGGTGATGCTGCAACAGTTGTAAGTGTGAAAAATGGTCATAAATCACTTTTTTCAGTGCCATTGTAACTTTGAATGGTCACTCCACACAAGCAAAGTACCAGCAAAGGAGGGGGAAAAAAATTCCAGAGAAGTTCCAGAGACAGAAAGTCTAGTCCTGTCAAGAATGTAATAAGGGTTAACGGAGAGGCAGTTTCTGTAAGCAACACCAAAATGTTTCCTTCCTGTCTTCCTTACAGGATTAGGCCAGTAATTTCTTCTAACAACCAGTTCTCCGAACTGCTTAGAATGTTAACAACAGGTTCTAGTGAATAGGTGCAAACTGGTAGAATCCCACCCCTGCCTTTACCTAAAAGGGCTTTATAACCAGAACCCAAAATTGTACCCAGGAGCCTACTGGAAGCCAGTGCAGCTTGCAAAGAAGTGAAGTTACAGTACATGAGTGTACCATGATGTGCCTCTAACTGTCTACAGTACCACATTCTGGAACAGTGGTAGCTTCTAAATAGTATTCAAAGACAGACCCATGAACAGCACATTGCAAGAATTCAAATGAAAGGTCACCAAGGCACGAGTGACCATGGATATTAATCGAAACACATTTGTTTACTTTATATACCAGGCGTCTCACTGTTGAATGATTCTGGGCAGCACAACTGGTGCACAAAATGGATTTATGCAATGGACCTCCTGATCACAGCTATCTGTTCTGCAAAGGGAACCAAAAAGTCCAAAAGGACCCCCAGGTTGTACACTTGTTGTCTAGGGCAGGCTTTCTCAAACTACGGCCCACGGGCCGGATACCGCCCACTGAAGCCATTAATCCGGCCTGCGTGGGACTATGAGGCTGCCCCGCCCACATCGCCCCACCCACCTGCCAGTCCCCACACTTCGGCCGAGCGCAGGACTTCCCTTTGCGAGTCCCATGGACTAGAACTGGAAGGTAAGGCCAATGTTTTTGCTGGTAGAGTGCTTCTGGGGGGCGGGGGAAGCCAAAAAAGGGCTGGGCAGAGGCCTTGGGAGGCATCCACATGCTCTGTTTTTGGCCGGCAGAGTGCTTCTAGGGATGGGGGAGCCCCAAAAGTGGGTGGGTGGAGGCCCTGGGAGGCATTCCCATGCCCAGTTTTTGGCCGGCAGAGTGCTTCTAGGGATGGGGGAGGCCAAAAAAGGGACAAAGGCCCCGGGAGGCATCCGCGCTCTCTGTTTTTAGCCAGCAGAGTGCTTCTGGGGATGGGAGAGGCCAAAAATGGGCCGCACCTTTTGCCAGCTGAGGAAAGAACTCGAAGATTTGCCAGAGACTTCAGTCCACTGTCACTCCTCTGTGGGGTGAAGGTGAAAATGAAGGGTCCCAACAGGAGAGGCTGCACCAGCCGTGTATTTACACATAACTTCCAAGAGTCGTGCTTAATATCAGGTACCTGCGTGCTTTCCATTTATCCTGGGTGAAGCAAAACAGAAGCAGAGGAATGGGAGGCCCGAGAGCATGCCGTGCCCCAGCGCAGAGCTATCCCATGTTGGCCGGATTAGCCCAGAAGCAGCAGATCCCCCAGTCACGGACTGGATGCAGGGTCCAAGGCGGGGGGAGGGCAAGCGGATGGCCCTCAGTGGAGAGCACCACCCTGGCATTAATTGCAACTCTTGGAAGCGATGCTTAATTACATAGCAGGCACAGCCTCTTCCATTGGGACCTCCCGCCTGGCAGAATGACAGTGGCAAATCTTTGAGTTCTTTTCTTGGCTGGCGAAAGGCGCAGCCCTTCACGAGGAGAGCTTGGCGGCCAGTGGAGAAGCAAAGCTAGCAAGATGCGAGCGAACTAGGGAGTCCACAACAGCTGCCCCACCACCTTCTTCCCCGCCCCCTCCGCCACCGCTTGGCCACCTGTTCTTCTCCCACTCAGCACTCGGCAGTTCCAGGATGGTGGCCGGTGGGGCTGGCTGCCCCTGTCTCTGCTCCTAGAGAGGGAGACAGGAAGGGAATCCAAGCGGCGGCGGTGGGGAAGACGGCAGGGCGGCTGTTGCAGTGCCCGCTCCCTAGCTCGCTCACATCTCAGCGACTGCTGAGACCCTGCCTTGGAGCTTCCTCGCCTGATCTGCTCCAAGTGATGCCTGCCCAATCGGATCCTGCCTGCCAGACATGTGAAGCCCTGGATCAAGCCTGTTGTGTGCATTCTGCACATGCAGAGGAAGCTCCAGGACAGTCAGCGAGATTCCAACTGCTGATTGAGACCACCGCAATGTGCATGGAATGGAAAGGAAATAGGAGAGAATGGAATGGGAATGGGAATAGGATGAAATGGGATGGAATAGCAATAGCAGTAACATGGAGTGGAAATGGAAGTGGGAATAGAATGGAATGGAAAGGAATGGAATTCAACGAGATATCCCAGGGCTCTGCCAGGATTGAAGGGGATCCTGCAGAAGATGCCCCAGGAGAGAGAGATATGGAAAGAGAGACAGAAAGAGTCAGACAGAGACAGAGACAGACAGATAGAATGGATGGATGGATGGATGGATGGATGGGGAGGGAGGGAGGGAGGGAGGGAGGAAGGGGGAAAGAAAGAGTTGTTCATTGTAAGAATTGCTACAAAACCAGGTATCCTGAAGTAGACCACCGAACAACTTAAAAAACTATTTAGTAAAAAGAAAAGTCAACCAAAAGAGCAACATCCTTAGGAGCAAAACAAATGAAAGTTTAATTTGTGTGTATTGTTTAATGGACTGCTAAATTGACAAAATGGACTAAATTGGCCACACCCACCCAGTCACATGATCACCTAGCCATGTCCACCCCCCCAGCCAGTCCAGCCCCCCCCCCCACAACAGTCTGAGGGACCATGAATTGGCCCTCTATTTAAAAAGTTTGAGGACCCTGGTATAGGTACTGTTATCTCATTCAGAACTAAAGATTGAATGTTCCCAAATAGGGGGTGGAATCCTACAACCCAGATCCTTTTTTTCTCATCTAGATCCCCATATCCCAGATACTGTGAGAGAACCTTGACCAGTTAAGTATAATCAGCTTATTGATGATACCTACTTCCATGCTGACCAATGAGATTAAGCAGTGGCGTGATGTAGGTGTAAAATAGGAGTGGGGATAGGGTCTAGAGCAGTGGTGGCAAACCTTTTTCAGCTCCCGTGCTGATAATTGCGTACATACTTGTGCGCTCGCATGCCAGCACCCAGAAGGCAATGCATGCTGGACCCCCCACATCCCCTTGCTGCATGCCGCACGCCTGTACATGCGATTCCCCTTGCTGTGCACCGTGCATCTGCGCCTGTACGCGCGATTCCCCTTGCTGTGCACCGTGCGTCTGCACCTGTATGCGCGATTCCCCTTGCTGTCCACTGTGCATCTGTGCCTGTACGTGCAATTCCCCTTGCTGTCCACCATGCATCTGCGCCTGTACGCGCGATTCCCCTTGCTGTGCACCGCGCGTCTGCACCTGCACGCGCAATCACCCCCCCATGCACCACACATCTGCACATGCACACACAATCACTTCCATGTGCTATCCATCTGCGCATGCACATGTCTCCCCCGCACCCACCACCCATGCATGCCAGATACCCGACAATCAGCTGTTGGGCGGCAGCGGCGCGCACGCATGTGCAGTGGGGCCCTTCCGGGTGAGCTTTGGAGTGCTGGGGAAAACGGCTCTGTGTGCCACTTCCGGCACGAGTGACACATGTTCGCCATCACGGGTCTAGAGATTCTAGAACTAGACTTCTCTCTCCCTACTAACTGAAATTAGCGCAGAACTGCCACAATAACATGCTTCCCACTAAAACAGGTCCAGAAGATATAATTGATGGCATCAAAAACTATTGAGAGATCCAGGAAGACCTACATAGATGCATTTTTCCATTCCAGTCTTTCAAAAAATCACCAACAAATGTGATCAAAACTAACTCGTTATCCAGGTCTGAATCTTTACCGACAAGCAAGATTAACTTGCTTTCGCCAAGGTCTTTAGCCATCTTCTCCGCACTTTCCCTATACAAGGAAGATTATAGACAGAATAAAAATTGTCCAGGACCATTAGACCAGCAATGGTTCATTAAGGAAAGGACTACTGCTTCTTGAAGAGTTGGCAGGACTCCTTCCTTCTGAGGACAGAATGGATTCTCCATTACCTGCATCTAATTATAAACTGTCTCCTAAGAGACCTTAACCAACTGAGAGGAACATGCATATACCATGGCCTGGTCTATTTTCTAAAGACAACCAGCCTGAACTCTTTGCAGATAATCAAGCCAGATCATGCCTCTGTCAACTCCATACCACTTGATATCCAGAGTTCAGCTAAGAGCAGATTGAAGTGACTTCATCTGATAGACCTCAAATCGTCCTCACAGTGGCCTTATAGTTCCCTTAGCACCATGTTACACAGATCAGGTCATTTTGAAAAGGCTGCCAGCCCTGGAGATGCAATAAGAGTGGGAAAATATTTTTTTTTGCACTCTTATTACAAAGTAATACCTAATAAAGGCTTTTACCATTATTATACTATATTTAATATCCGAATCTGACATTAACAATCTATGTTAGAACTCCATGAACAAAAATATCTTTTAACTGCCCAATATAATCCTTTAGTCTTTCTCACCACATTTGTCACTTGATCTCTTCTTTCCATGCCTCTTTGTAATTTTTAAAAGAGCTATTATTAGATCTCAGTCAGGACTCAAGAACTTGATTATCAAACACTGGCATACATGGTAGTCACAGCTACAGATCTTATTTCCTGATCAATCGTTAGTTCTTTTTATGTCTCCTTTAATTCTGTCTGATTCTTAGTTCTGCATATATTTAGAATCACTGAAGCACTTCCGGTTACTGGAGTTCCTCCTAATTCATTCAGAATAGTATATGAAAATAATATTTTCTATTTATTGAAATATATGTGGTCACATATCAACCTTCATCTTATTCTGATTGTAGCATAATGAAATTTGAGGCATCTTAAATCTTATTTTGTCGTATCTATATTATTTCATACATAATTATTTAACAGATAATCTGATCAGAGATTTAAAATAAATTAACAACCTACCTACAGATTAGGGAATGTTTATTATCTCCAAATGTTAGTGAAGTTCCCATTCTCTCTTAATATTGGCATGCTACCTGAGTTTGTTAGAAACTGCAGTTAAATAATATATGGAAGGTGTAATATAGCCTATCAATTTAAAATATAATATCAGATAAAACAATTATGTTAATTAACCCAGATTCTAGAAATCTATTGATAAAAACACTATTATTTAAAAAAGAATAAAGACACTTGAAGAGCACTTCTTTAAAACTTCCAAGAATTTAACATACTGAATCATATTTATAGAACCACTTTTTCAAATACACTTTTGTTACAGACATTAAATTTCTGCCAGTGGTAGAGAACAAATGTACAAGTTGTTACTAATGCAGAAATGACTGTACTGCATTGCACAGGCACACTGAGTATAATATAGCAGTAAAAATCAGAAAAAAGTTTGTCATTATAAATATGCAAGAGTTCTAGAAAATTGAAACTGCACATTATCAGATAATCATACAATATGAAGTGGCCATCAGGATCTTCCTAAAATCCCAATTAAAGAAGTCCCATCAGTTATACAGATTGTATTTGAACATACTGAATGTAGGGCAAATCTACACCTTCTTTGTATAATTAATTCCAAACAGCTCCATTTTTTCTATAATATTTAGTGGGAATTTTCTATCCTGTAGTTTAATTCATTATTCTTTGTCATATCCACCTTAATCTTCTATTACAAAATATATTTTTTCAACCTCTTTTCACATAACTTTGTTCTAGTCCTCTGATTATTCTTCCTGTTGCCCTCTGGTCTTACTTTTTCTGAAACTTTCTTACAGCATGGCAAACAATACAGCACATAGTACAGGTAGTGCTCAACTTACATTAAACAATTGAGCCCAAAGTTTATGTTAAATAAGAAATGTATTAAAGGAGTTGTGCCCCGTTTTTTTTTCTTTTCAGATTTATTAAATGAATCACTGCAGCTGTTAAATTAGCAACAAGGTTGTTAAGTGACTCTGGTTTCCCCATTGACTTTGCTTGTCAGGTAGTCGCAAAAGGGGGAATCACAGGACCCTGGGACACTGCAACCATCAGAAATGTGAGCCAGCTGTAAAGCATCTGAATGTAAATCTCGTGACCATGGGGATGCTACAATGGTCATAAGTGTGAAAAATGGTCATAAGTCACTTTTTTCAGTGCCATTGTAACTTTGAACAGTTACTAAATGAACTGTTAAATCGAGGACTACCTGTACTCAAAGCAGATCCCACCAATACAGAATAAAGACAACTGTTATCCCTGTAATTTGAAGACCATAGTTCTGCTGA
Organism: Bungarus multicinctus; assembly: GCA_023653725.1. NCBI lineage: Eukaryota > Metazoa > Chordata > Lepidosauria > Squamata > Elapidae > Bungarus > Bungarus multicinctus. The sequence continues at coordinate 46,220,068 of CM042848.1, forward strand.
TTCAAGCTAAAACTGCATTTGCCTTTTGTAGACATCAAATCACCCACCAATGTTATTTGTAATTAATAATTATTCCATGATCTTTTTCACAGGTGATCAGACTACATATTTCCTTACTGTGTGTTTATTGTTTCTTAAATGAAAAGCACCGCATTTGCCTCTTCTGAATTTTGACAAAATTTTGTCAATTTCTGAAAGCAAGATGTCATTCTAAAGCATTCCAATTATCTACCAAAGAGGAAAAAATGAGGTATCTGGCAAGACTAGTCCCTTGGGAAAAATATTGTTAACATCTGGTCATTATTACCGTTTAGTTTTCAAGATGTTTACCAACCAATTTCTTTAAACTTTGCTCTTGAATTATCCAGATCAAAACAAAACTAATGTATTTGTTGGTTTACATCACTTTTTACGACAGACACAGTATTCCATCCTCTCTTCTCATTCTCAATGTAAGGTATGAAAGATTTTGACACTACTTTTAGTTTTAGAAATGTGAAGCCAGAAAGAGAATTAAGATAGAAACATTTGAGAAATGTAGCAACAAACATGAGCCAGTTTAAAGAACATATAAATATTGATGAAGCCCATAATATATTCATATTTTCCCTTTTCTTTCTTTCGCCAAGGTTAGCTAAATGCCTTGTTTCTACTGTAAAATAGACCTTTTTTATATCTCCTAGGGAGCATTTCTGCCTAGGGGAATTGAAATGGTGCATTTTTGGTGGACTGATAAAATTCCTCCTGGGAAAGATTGTTCTGATTTGTCAAATGCAATCCTTGATCCATCTGCAGATCATGATAAGATAGGAATTATAGCCAAGATGGGACATTTGAGGAAATACACTTGGCTATCTAAAACTCTGAATCTCTCTATTCTGCTCAGTTAAATTGTGATTATTAATCTGGTATCCAATTTGTGCTGATGCCTTGAGTGAAAGGAAAATATACTTTCGTTACCCTGATAAAGCACTGTTGTCATGAAAGTTGGTCTAGACCACAGGTGTCAAACTCGCGGCATCACATTGCCATCCATGACATTTTGCAACATTTTCCCCATTCACGGAGGCGGGGTGGGCATGGCCTGCGCCTGATGCATCCGGCCCATGGACTACCAGTTGGTCTAGACAGAGATGATGATGATGATGATGTTTGGCTAGATAATACACAATTTTTTCTTGGTAGAGAGCAATGTTTAGTGTTATGGCACTAAGGAATGTTACTTTATGCAGGGAGTTCCAAGCTGACTCACATAAGAGTTCAATCAGGGCTTAGGTTATGACTTGAAATACTAGCTGAAAGCCCCACAACAGATACTTCTGGATAGCTGTTAATCTTAACAGGGATCCCTCCCACTTAGGAATCTCTTGATGATGCCAAGAAAGGTTCAGTGTTTCCTGGTAACAGGACTAAAAGGAAGACTGATACTTATGCAAGAACCTAATTTATAGAAAGGTCAGGATCTGGGGAATGGAGACTGATATTGGTGATTTTATTTTTAGTCTGTCTGCAGATAGCTCGCTATATGAGCAAGTAGTATACAAAAATAGAGTTCTTTAGAATGCTAGGATGGCTTAGATAGTTTTGCTATTGTACCACAGGTTATCAAAATGTATACTCAATTTCCATACATTTGGCTACTAACCAACTAGGTTCTGGGCAGGTGAATCCTCTTGGATTGCTAAAATGTGAAAGATTTTACCAGGTCTGAGTACCAGGGATTTGTGGACCAAATGAGTGTTATTCATATCAGCATCATTCTCCAATATTACAATAGACTTAGGAGCTCAGGCTTAGTGGAACAAGGATTATATCATAGAGCCAGGTGGTGCTAATGGAATTATGTTTGTCTATTCTCCAGGAAAGAATGTAATAAATCATTCATGATTATGATTGGTGGCTGTTGCTCAGAGATCCATTCTTTTTGCGAAGAGACATTTTTCTCCTCCAGTTATTTCCAAGATTTATCTAAGATAATGCATAATTAGCTGCAAGTTTGCATTATCAACTACAATGGCTAATAACTAAATGTAACTTTGAAATACCAATGTAATGATTCCAAATAACACCTAAGTATATGAATAGTTTGATCAAATAAGCCAAATCTACCCCAAAAAAATCAACTCTGATGCTCCTCTCAGTTTGGATTAGCTCTATTATAAGTTGTTTCATTATTGTAACAATAATTGAGATATTTACCTGCTTGATCATATCAAAGGCCTTTTTATTTCAACATTTCATTTCCAAAATGGTCAACAAGAAAGCTACAGGAAGGGCATTAGAGCAAATAGGCGTGGCTTGGTGTTGCTCCTTTAGTAATATTGAAGATTGTGAACTAGTTTTATAAGTTACCAGCTAAAAGAAATTTACTGTTGATAAACAGTTGCAGTTTTAACTGGTGTTTTACTCCAATAAAGATATTTCATCACTAAAATTGATTCTTCCCAGAAAAGTCATTCTAAAATACAAACCAATTAATTGCATGTATCATCCTGAAGAAAGCCATAAGACTACAATGTGTTAAAGATTTTAGTATAAGTTATCAAAGTACATTATCATTTATATGTGTGTATTATGTGTGTGCATTGTTCCTATAACTCCTAGTAACTTCCAGTAAAATTATATTACTAAATTTCTAATTATATTTATCAAACAGCTATGGAGAGGAAAGAAAAGTGAACAACTTCCACCAGCCAAAGGTGGAAGCAACTTCTTATACATCTGCCTTGCTTCCTTCAGCATAATTGAGTCTCTGGGAAATCCATTCTGGCCCTATACACCAATGGAAATTAATCTCCTTCAGCAGAATCACCTATACCCCTCTTATTTAGAGAAGTCATAAGTGCTCTATTAACACTGGCACAGATTTTCATAAATATTCAACTACACAAAACAAAATGCTACAAATAACAAAATACATATAGAAGACTGACAATTGGTAAGTGGGTTTATTTTAAATCAAGCGCTTAACAGTTAATTCACCTTCATTTCTTCATGGTTTTAAAACTATACATTAAATTCTGCAGAAAACGAATTATGCCACACATAGAGGCATCAAGAATCCGCCATAAGATGCATGTATTCAAATGAAAGTATTTTAGCCTTCTATGCAAATCTGGATTTACTCAAACAATAACACAGGAGATGGGGAAAGGAGCTGCAAGGCAATTTGGCAAGCGGTGAAAGCACAATTCCTTAAGGAGGGACTCATGAGTCATCGCTAAACTGACCATCTCTTTCCTCCTCGTGGGAAGGGAGAGCACGCTCACTTCTCCCCGGATTAGCTGTTTGTCGGAAAGAAAAGAGCAGAATTATTTTGGCGGCGAATGTAGAGACTGCATATCAGAGCTCTGGGGAAGCAACTGAGCTGAGCCGTTTCCACCCGCCTGCCGGCCCCAGGTCATATACCTAGTCTAGCCCCATCAAAACACCTCCCACTCCGGCCGCAGAATAAACGAAGAAGCGGGAGAGAGAAGGGATTGAGGGGCGGGTGGCTCGCGCGGTAAAGATCCGGAAGAAGGGACAGACGGAGAGGGAGGGGGCTCGTGCAAGCCTCCCCGCCTGAAATTCCCATTCATTCCCGGCAGGCTGAGGTGCCGAGGCCTCGCCCGCGGCGCTCCTTGCATCCGTCACGCACCCATCGACCGTCGCTCCTTTGCACATACGCGCGCGCCTCGAATGGCGGTGGCTGTTCCTGCGGGCCGGTCCTTCGCCGCCCCTCCTCCCCCCCTGCAGCAGCGGCGCGGGCAAGCAGAATGACACCACTGCCTATCTCCCTCACCGGAAACGCCGCGCCCCCGAAACATTTGCTCCAGGCTCTCCCGGCCACGAGCTAGACGCGGGGCCTGCCTCCAACTGCCGCAGGGGGAGGAAGGGAGGAGAGGAAACAGACAAGAGGAGAAGTAAAGCGGGTACCTTAATGATTCTGCGGGGCAACCCGGCCATCTTGTCTTATCAGGATATAGCCTCCACTGGACCTCGACTCCGCTCGGGGCTTACGCGCTACCGGAAGAAGCCCGTGATTCACTTCCCGTAACGTCATCGCAGCACCTCCGGGGGCAAGCTGGGAAGTGTAGTGTCAATTGCTAGAAGACAGGATAAATGAACCCAATGGTTGCCTGAGCGGGAGGACTCTAGGAAGCGCGGCTCTTCGTCTCCCTTAAAGATGAGAACCATTAGTGCGTCTCTCTTTGCTCCAGAAAGACCGTTCTGCGTTCTGTTGCCTAAGGCAAAGCAATAAAATTCTCATCCCACTGAGGGTTGTTGTTTTTTTGGTTGAAGATTAAACCACGGTTGCTTAACCGTTATTTGCTGAATCAAAGTTGGCTGAGTTAACACAAAAGAATAAAAACACTAAACAAACCAGTAAAGTTTAGCCCTGCCAATTTCCTTTACGTAGACCATCACATAATCATCAAAAAAAGTAAACATTTTAATATGGCTCATGGGGGGAAATATTAAATGTGTTTTTTTAAACTAGTTTATTATGCTCGCTCTCAAATACAGTCTTAAGCACATTTATTTCCGCTAGATCTACCAACGGGATAATATTGCATCGTTCTCCCTCAGTACACAGGTAGATCTTTAAGCACCTAGGATTACCAGAGTTGGGCAAAAGGAAAACATGATTTTTTTTATGCTCCTGCCCTCTTCACCAAGCACGGGCTTAAAATCAAATATTGTCAAGCCTTTTGAGTATCTCTTCCGGAGCAGCTTTTGAGGTAATGCTTCCCTAATGAATGCTAATGGCAAGTTAACAAGGTTGGTTTTAATTTGTAGATTCGTGCTGTGAATACAATTTTTCCTGTTGCCTGAAATTAATAAGACCTTAATTAGTTACAGGTTGAAGTCTTTTGGTTCTAATAAAAGAATATTTGTAGTTCAGGGTTGAACTATGGAGTTCCTTGCTAGTCTCTTACATTTGGTTGTTTTCTTGCAGACCTTTCATTACGCAACTTGGTAACAATCAGTACTAGAAGGGAGTGAGGCTTCCCTGTTTATATACAAGACTTTTTGCCTACTTGATTGCACATTTCTGCAATTAAAAAACTGATGCTGGAAAAAGGAATTTCATGCACATGTAGGTCTAAATACTTTATTTTCACTACTTTGCCCCAATTTTTCCCAATTTTGCTGGGGAAGAAAGTTAAACAATCAGTGTGTTTCCCCACCATCCACCCATTTGTCCAATTTTCCATGTCCCTTCTTTATATATCTGATAACCTTATTATACCTCAGTGGTCATGTAGATGTTAGAGACCGTCATAATGTAATACCTGTGCATAAAGGCAGATCATATCAAACATCTGCTCAGCTATTAGTACTGTATCTCTCTTGTTGTAAGTCAATACATATTCTATTCCATATTCTATATTGCCGTTCCACTGCATCCTAAACATGCATCTTGAGGCAGCAGTCTCATAATGCCTATTGGTAATATTGTTCTCACATTGCATTTGCATTGAAAGCAAATACTTTCATGCCTTCATATTTCTATTGCAACTCTATTTTGTGTGTCTCTTCTGAATCCAAGACTGGAATGATAATTATCTGATCATGAGGCCTTCTTAGAAATGGAATACTTCACAAATAACTTCCTATTTTCCTGCTCCCCAGTGGCTGTAAAATTCTGGTATTATTATGAAGGATCTATCCAGGAAGGTTGCTTCGTGATACTAATATTTAATGCCATAGTTCTATATTAAAAATTATAGTTGAATTCAAATAAATTTATTTTGAGAAAATGTGAAACATCTTTTATTTGCTGATCTGTGTTTCTTTTGCTATAGATCAGGATGTGACAAACTCATATCATCATGGTGTCATCACATGACATATTACGACTTTTTTCTCCTTTGCTAAACTGGGCATGGGCATGGCCAGTCCGTGGCTCATCCGGCCTATGGGCCACGAGTTTGACATCCCTGCTATAGATCCTTTCTTAAAATTACAAATCACTCCTTCCTACTTCAGCTCTCCTGAAAATATCTCTTACACTACAGTGACATTTTAAAAACACTCTAGAAGATGTCAGCAGCAAACCACTTCTACACAGCCATATGAACATATCTGTTAAGACAGCAGCAGCAGCTTGAATTGGAGATGTTAACATTTGCTCTACACAGTTCAGTGTTAAACTATTTTATTTACAGAAGAAAAACTTAATGTGAATAGTCACATGGACTGAGAATTCTGGCATCTAATTAAAGTCCAGGATGGGGAAGGCTGAGCTAGAGTCATATATCTGCTGAAGGACATGCAAACAATGCCTTGCTTCAGCAGAAAGCAGCATCTGGCTGATTTTATGTGGGCTTAGAAACTAATTGGGGTCAGGCCTGATTAGTATTTGGATCATTAGGAAAAACCGGACTAGGGAGAAAGAACTCTCAGAAGTAGAAAGCAATAAATCATTTATGTACTGTTGCCAAGAAAATGACACAGCCATGTTCATAAAGCCACCAGGAGTGCAGTTTTACTTAAAAGCAATGTTACCCTTAAAGTAATATGCAATTAAAGCAACCATATTATGAAACCATCACCTAAGTAATATCCAAGGGGAAAAAAACCCGCCAATCTCTAGCAATACTGGGAAAAGTAGTGCCTCCATTCTACAATACCATATTTTCATTGTATTGGTCACAATGCTGCAATTCTCTGGCTGAATGACTCAGCTCTGCCTTGTGTTAAGTAGATACTGTATATAGGATTGCCAGCAACAATAAATGGAAGATGTCAACATCTGAAAGATGGCAATGCAAAATGTTTTGAAGAATACAGGTCAGTGGTGGTATTCTACCGGTTTGGACCGATTCTGGCATACCGGTAGTGCCGAAGATCACCGAGACTGAATTGGTTCTCTCTGAGATGCTGTTGGGCCCACCCGCCGCCTGGGCTTCAGAGGGGGAATTCAGCAGGTTCTGACCAGTTCTGGAGAACCAGTAGTGCAAATTTTGAGTAGTTTGGAGAACCAGCAAATCCCACCTCTGACTGGAGATTCTACAGTATCCTTCCCCTGCCACACCCACCAAGCCACACCCACAGAACTGATAGTAAAAAAATTTGAATCCTTCCACTGCTGGGCTCCCATACTGACCTTTATTCCCTGCTTTTGAAGCGCAGCTGCTTTGCATGGCACAGCACATTGCTGCGCATCAGCTGCTGAAGCGACAGGGAGAGTGCAGGAGATGGGTTGGAAAGTCTCTGCATGTGCGCATAGTGCGCATTTTGCATGTGCACGTGCGCAAATAGGTGCACAAAACCATGCCAACCATGCAAACCAGTAGTAAACTATTTTTAAATGCACCACTGATGCAGGTAGTCCTTGACTTACATGGTTTAGCAATCATTCAAAGTTACAACACTGAAAAAGTGATTTATGACCATTTTTCACACTACCACTATAATATCTCCATGGTCATGAAAGTTTGGGTACTTGGCAACTGGCATTTTATGTGATCATCATTTGTAATCTTCCCAGCTGGCTTCTGACAAGCAAAGTCAATGGGGGAAGCCAGATTCACCTAAAAACAGTATGATTCGTAGTCACAAACCAGTAGTAACACCAGTTGAATTCCACCCCTGTTCTGGAGGCAAGTTGATTAATTGCTGTCACTGTCAGGAAATTTCTCCTTAGTTCTAGGTTTCTTCTCTCCTTGATTAGTTTCCATCCATTGCTTCCTGTCCTGCCTTCAGATGCTTTAGAGAATAGTTTGACTCTCTTTTTATGGTACTATTTCTCCATCCCTATAGGTATCCTGTTACCCTCTTTTTATTGTTTCAGCCTACCATAGATGATTTCTGATTTGTTCTAAATTCTAAAACAGGTTGTCTCCATATCTTTCCTCACTGTGTTAAAGATTTTTTTGGTCTATGTTTACATATTATTGTAGTATTGTTCTTTTATTCTGGGCTTCTGTTAGGATACAAAAATGACGTTGCAGGGAGATGTGCTCAGCACATCTCCCTGCAACGTCATTTTTGTATCCTAACAGAATACTTTTTGGAAGCTCGTCCACAATACTGGATATGCCACTTCCCAACTTATTTTTCTTTTCCTCTCCTCTCTTCCCATCTAGTACTGCCTCTCTCTTTTCCTTCTACACTAGTTTCTGAATGTTATCCTTCCATTCTTATATCTGACAGCATTGGAATATTAAGTCTGTATTTTGGCAAATAAATATGAAACCAGCCAACCATTTCGGCATATTTTTAAGGAACAAAATATTAGTGATTTGGAATTTGGAGGACTTTTTCATTGTGGGTCCTAGGATGTTCACCTATGGTCCAACAGGTCACAAAACAGATTTATGTTAAAGTATGTTACCTACGTTGATTTTCAGGTTTTTGTCTAAGTTTTCCCAAACTAATTTGGAGATGATAAGAATGGATCTTGCAGATGCCTATAATTTCAATATTTTACAATTGCACCAAGTCTTTCCTCAAATGTAGAAACACAAGTCAAGCAATTGACTTACACTCTACCTACCAGGGTAGGAGGGCTTTAAGCCTATCAAATATATTTTTGTTTATGTTAGAGCCTCCAGTCAAAACCAGTTATAGAATTATCTACTTGGAATTAAGAACAAGCAGTTAGATCTGAACACAAGCATGTGTTATTGCTTTGTATTATCACTGACTTGAGCTCACATAAAATTAGTTTCTAGGACCCAATTATTAAGTGCTTCCCCCCCCCTATTCCAACAGGAGAATTTGGATGGAAAAAATCCCTTGCTGATTTCACACATTAACCACAGTGTTAAATGGTTCAGTAAATCATAGTTGATCTAGTTTATACACAATTACCTCAAATTAGTCCTTACCATTTTAGTCTAGCTTATTCTAACAATCCAATTTATACGGTTAATATATATGCCTGTGTGTATATATAATATATATGCCTGTGTATATATGTTAATATATATGCCTGTACCAAAAATTGGATTCCGCAAACTACTGTTAACTTTATCATGAATTAGTATGTTACTATAACCATGATTTTCTATTATTACTATCAAATAACTGGAAATCTGACACTTCGGCGGTATACTAGAACTACCCAGAAACTTATTGGCAAAGCACTCTTTACTTTCTGAAGTTGTCCGGAGTTTCAGGTAGGAATCATTCCCAGTTCTATCCGATGACACCCGAGATTGCACTGTTCTTCTATTTTCATACACCATGCCATGCAAAAACATAGGCTATGCTTCTGAAAGAGGACAGAAAGGAAAGTTTGTGCTGATAAACTATGAAAAGGAAACTAATCGGAAAGACTCCTATGCTAAGATCCATCATAACACACTCAGCCTTCTCATCCGAACTACATGTAGTTCTCATCCGAACTACATTTCCCAATGTCCTTTGGTGAAACTTGAGATGTTCCCGGAAGTTGTTCCGAAAATTCGTCTATATGTGATAAGAGATCCGATGTCCTCTATTTGGTAAGCGTTTATGCGTTATTTTTCCCCTCTGGATTAGACTTTTGGCTGTCTGGTCACGTCCTCTTGTCCTTTCGCAAAAGATGCGCTCTGATATAGAAACTTTAGCTTATGCCATTTAAATAGTGTAGTTAGGCACTACTGATGTCTGATATTCTCCACGTGTTAGAGTGCAGCTTCCACTCTTCTCATCCTAGTTGAATCTCCCATACGATGGCACTTGTCGTCCAACAGTTTATCACTCAGAGTCTCTGGGAGTAGGGCGGCATATAAATTAAATTATTAGTTAGCACTAAATTTGGTGGCTAAATTAAGTTATTATTTTTTCCCCGAATGATTAATAAATACTGACCGGGGTCAGATGAAATCAGTAAAATGAGAGCAATAAGTCCTAGCAGACACATCTAGTTATTTCTGCCTCCCCTGCTGTTTAAGCCAAATTATTACAAACATTTTAAGACTAATTGCATAGGAATTTACAATATGTAGATTATTGTAAACTGAATTTAAATATTTTAAGTATAACTCCATTACAAGCCTATGATTCATATTATACCTGTTTGTGAATTTAATGGTTTAATTCTAAATCAATTCGTTGTGTTTCATTTCACAGCTCAAGACACAACTGTGTTAGAGCCTACCTTTTCCTGTATAAATTTATCCAACTTCCAAAACTGATGAACCTCCTGCTTTCCAGATAGTGCTCACTTATAAGATTTAGTTGATCCAGTCATTGTGACCACCAGTTAGTAAGATTTGGAATGACAATGAAATGGTTTCTCATTTCTGCCTTGAAATCATTCACTGAGAATTTCAAATACTACTCTCCAAGTAGTATGGATGCCACTAAAAGTCAGAATTTTTACTTTTCCCAGAGATACTGTATGAAACTATCTTCCTAAAATACTTGCCTAAAGATGCTTCTTTCTCTTTTCAATGTTGGCTTAAAATCCTTTTTTAAAAAAAATAATTCTTGTCTATTTTAAAATACTAAAATAGCATTTTAACTTTTATAGTTTGTTCATTCATTATATTTATAACATTAATTTGTTTAAATCACTTTAAAAACCATATTGGAATAAAGATGCAAGGAGAGCCAGTTGTGTAGCTGGACTGTTAACAGACAGACCCAGCTTCTAGTCCTCCCCTAGGCATGGCAACCAGCTGAATGACTTTGGGCCAGTCATCTCCTGTCAGCCTAATTAACAATGACAAGCTAGCTAAAAAACAAGACCCCATGTTACATAGTGCATCCTGAAAATAACTGAGACAAATACTAACAGATAACAGATAATCAGAGTTGGAAGGGACCTTGCAGGTCATCTAGTCCAACCCCCCACCCAAGCGGGAGACTCTACACTATTTCTGACAAATGGCAATCCAATCTCTTCTTGAAAGTCTCAAGTGATGGCGCTCCCACAACTTCCGAGGGCAAGCTGTTCCATTGGTTGATTATTCTCACTGTCAGAAAGTTTCTCCTTATTTTCAGATTAAATCTCTCCTTGTTCAGTTTCCATCCATTATTCCTTGTCTGGCCTATAGGCGCTTTAGAAAATAGATTAACCCCTTCCTCTCTGTGGCAGCACCTCAAATATTGGAAGACTGCTATCATGGCTCCCCTGGTCCTTCTCTTTACTAGACTAGCCAAGCCCAGTTCCTGTAATCTTTCTTTGTATGTTTTAGTCTCCAGACTAAGAACAACAAGGATGAATGTGTAGGTGGTGGGGATGGGAATAAGTTAAAAAGCAATCAAGTTGTGTTAATTCTGCTTAGATTTGGGGCTGGTGAAAGATTAGAGTCTTGAGCGCTCACTTAAAGCCACACCATGGCAACAATAGCTATTGCATTCAAGTAATATTTTGATAAAGAACAGATTTATTATTAATACTGTATATTCTGCCTATTATTTTCTTTTTTTAACTTTTCTATAGTTTGGTGTAGTAGTTAAGATACTGGCCTTGAAAAGGGAGAGTGTCCCACTTTAGCCATGAAAGCCGATTTGGTGACTTTAGACTAGTCATTCTTTCTCAGCCCAAGTGGAACCACATAGGGTCATTGTTGTGGGGAAATAGGAGGAAGGAATACTGTATTAGCTATGTTCACCACCTTGAGTTATTTATAAACATAAAGGTAGAATAAAAATAAATCAAAATAGTTTTAATGCTTTTTAATAATTGTTATATAATGGTTTTAGATAATGACTGTTTTATGTAGTTACTGTTTTACTGGATTCTAGTATGCAATCACTTTTCATGAGATGAGCAGCTATATAAATTTATTAATAAATAAAAGTTAAATTTATATGGTAGGCACATACATACTGCTATAGTAAATGAGACAATTTTTGACTATTCATTGAAAAAAGATTAAATAGAATTGTTTAAAATAAAGGGGGAAAACAGGTCTTGCATGGTTTGACTTTTAGTTTCTCCTTATTTTTGCAATATCCTAATTCTATGTTGGAAATGTGTGACTTTCAAACAGTGTTTCTCAGCCATGGCAATTTCCAGATATTTGGGCGAGACCCAAAATTTCACATTAGATATGGCCATTGATAATAATTCTGGGAACTGAAGTCACATACCTGGAAATTTTGAACGTTGGTTTAGAAGACTATGACTAACGAAGTCATAGTCAATAATGACTGTGAATATGAAGAAATTCCCATCTGTGTTATTAAAATAATGAATTCTCAAGCAATGATTAGACTTTGTATTGTTAATTGCTCTCTAGCAATGCATGGAACAGTTGTTGAAATACTGGAGTAATTATCTTGTTATCGACTTCACATATTTAAGTTAATGAGCTGACTTTCAAACAGGAGTGAAACCTGAATAGATTTCTCCAAATTCCACTCTTTAACCAGCTACCATGGCCACAGCCTCAAGGAAATCTATTTTGCGTTTGGCAACTTTCGTCAGGAAGCCTTTGCTAACTGGTAAGCATTGTGCATTCTCTGGGTATTGGATACTAGCATACTGCTTCTTTGTGGCCAGGAGAGTAGTGATCTTACATTAGAAATCAACAGCCCATTCCAATCTTTTTGAAAAAATGAACATTATGTCAGATATTGGCTATCTGCTAATCCTCCATGTAGTGGTCTTCCTTTGCTCAAGAGACAAGGATGTTTCCACCATAATGCTATGTTATTTGGCTTGGGTAGGAAGAGATAGAATTGACTTCAATATAAAATTGATTAAGCCCTTTTCTATTCATTCAGTATTAGTAGTTTATGAAAGAAGAAACAGTTCTATTTTTCTGATTTTTGCTTAGTTGTCAATGTAATTGACAAGTAATCCTTGACTTATGACCATTCACTTAACAACTGTTTAAAATTATGACAGTACTAAAAGAAGTACAGCCCGTCCTCATACTTAGTATCACCATAATCTCTCTGTGGTCACACCATCAACATTTGGGGCTGGCACATATTTATGAGGCTTTCAGTGTCCCATGGTTACATGATTACCATTTGCAACTTTCCCATGGGATTTCCACAAGTAAAATTCATAGGAGAAAGCCAAATTTGCTTAACAACTGCATGATTCCCTTAATGACCACAGGCTAAAAAGATAAAATTGGGTATGATTCATTTAGCAACCACTTTACTTAGCGACAGAATTTCCAGTCTTGGTTGTGATTGTAAATTGAGGACTACCTACCGTATATTCATGGATAAGGAAATATAATGGAATTTGGGGTGATAAGAAATCTAAATTCCCAAGACTACATCAGTTAGGAGGAACAAATAATGCAGCTTCAGTGGCGACTGTAGGTATAACATATGAGCAGAAAAAGAACCTTGTTGGTCTTCCTTTTTTTTAAATGTAGAACTCAGTACTAGTGAGTGCTATTGAATGACATATACTTGGATTCCCAACGTATGTAGTCTTGCCTTAAATGTCCATGAACATTAATATCCCTTCCCCACTTCACCCTTTTCTGTATGTTCTAAATCAGCCTTTCTCAGCTTGATGTTCCCAGTTCCCATTATTCCAAGGTACCAAAGTTGAGGATATGAGAATTCCAATCCGAAATACTGGAGAAAAGCAAGTTGGATAAAATATAGAAGTCCTTTATCTTTTACTTTCAAAGTTGCACTTTGATTACAAGTTTTGAACAGTGAAACAACTGGATTTATGCCAGAATTAAAATCCCTAAATTTATCATCAACCCCTAGATTAGCACTACAAGGTATAACCTTGGTGGTATTTTCATTCCCACAATGTTTAGAGACTGAGAGTTTAGTGTGTATTCTGTTACTAATACTATTTAGCTCCTGTATTTGTAGATGCAGCCGTATTTCGTGCCTGTCCCAAATCTACATATTCACCACTTCCTGATGATTATAACTGGCAAGTATTAACTATTCTACATGTTATCACTATTAATTTACAAAGATTTGTACTGAATGGGCTGGTAACTGAATTCCATACAGTGTGCCACCACCATATCCACAGTACACTGCAATTTCCTTGTCTTATATGTGGGTTGAAGACAGATGCAAAAACTGGTGTGTGCCTTTGTTTTAAACTAGCCAGCCTGATACATTGATTAGGTGTAATTAATTAATATATATTATTTTAATTTCTAAACAGATAAGAATAGCAGCTTTTTCATAAAGATTATGTAAACTGTGAAATAACTATCACTAGGACAGCAAATCCTGCAGAAGAATTATTCCCAATATGTGGAAGAGCATACAAAGCACTTGTCTTTTTTGATTCTGTAAACTTCTTCCAGTTGTTTCTGCATTTATATTGTTCCTTAATTATGAAAGAGAGGTGCTATATGCAGGGTTTCTAAAAGTTGTTTCACAAAAAAATTGTTTAGCCTTTCTGCAAGTTTATATGTTAGGGGCAAAGTATAAGCAGGCCCGATAGACCCAGTATGGTCCAGCTTGCAAGTTAGCATACTATTACCATATCTCCTGAGCTGAAATATACAGTATATTGTTCTGAGACAACTCAGAATGCTAGGAAATTTGGCTAGAAAACTGACACAAGTGCTAAAAAATCTTGAATAATCTTTCAAATGTTTTATACATGTTTGATCTCCTTTTTAGTTGTATTACTGTAGAAGTACCAAATAGTTACTTTCATTAGTAGTTTACAACAGAAATATTGGATCATCTTCTTGTTCTTTGCGTTATTTCCATCATACTGCGGGGTACACAATTTTGCATTTCACCCACCACTTTGCCGGTATGCAGCATTGGTGGGGCATATGCCTATGGCTATCATGTCTTCATGTAGGCAGTTCATCCATCCCACAGAAATATTGAATATAGGTGTTTAAAACTTTGTTGTGTTTAGATTACAAATACCACCTTCAGCTCCTATGCATTGCATGTTTGCTTGTTTGTTTCTTTATGTTTATTAAAATACTTCGTTATTGTATATATTTTGGCAACTTTTAATCTTCTTAGTGTCTTTTAGTTAAATATTTTACAAATTATTCAAAATAATTACTGTTTGGTATATTTTTTGTAAGTTTTAATTAAAGCATTATCTCCAATACCATCTTTTTAAAATGGCAGGAATGTTGATGTCTGTTTTATTTTCTAGCAAAGTTGAACTTGCTATGACATCAGATGGAAAGACAATTGTTTGCTATCATCCTTCAGTGGACATCCCATATGAGCACACCAAAGTAAGTTACTGAAATTTGTTATTAGTCCTAGGTAATCTTCATATATATGGTGCTGGGTGTTATCCCATGAATGTGATTTACAAGGTAAGATCATAAAAGGTAAATACGGGAGGCAGCAAAATTACATTAATTACCTCAGATACTTTGAGCTACTTTCAAATAGATGGCATAGATTCAGGTCATATAATGGGAAAATGGTGTCCTGATAACCTCAGTACTATTAAAAGAAGTACAATATTGGCTTTAATCTTAAATATTGTTCAGGATCATTTTAAAAGGTGTAAATGCTTTCATTGAGTATGGATTATCTTGAGTACAGTTATAAATGATAAGCTGTAGAGGGACTTGCTCCCTCTCTAAAGTTTTGAGTCAGTGATTCTAATATCGATCGGAATAACATTTAGAAAATAATATTTTTATTTCACACACAATTATATGAATTCAGTGTCACAAAATATGTAATTATTGATTTTTGCAGATTAAAGGGAGTAGGCAGAGACGATAAGCAAGTCTTCCAGATTTAAAGAGAGCATATCGCTGGATATATTGGTTAGGAGGGAAACAGTAAGAAAGTCAGCACTGTCTGTATGCTTTGCAGATGTCAAAGTGAAAACGTTCAGCTTTATAAATTAGAGGAAATGAATCATGTTTTTCTGTTACCAGCATACTTTATTTACAAAATAACTAAGAAGCAAAAGAAACAGCAGTACCATTCTAAGAAGCGAGCGAAAAAAAAGCTATAATGAAAGTGAAGTAGAACTCCTCCCCTGCACAAATGCGCAGCAAATCAAACATCACAAGACACTCATATCTTGTTACTATGGAAACTTTGATAACCAGTCCAGCTTATTCTGTAAACTTCTATGGAAGCTCATCAGACAAACCCAAAACAAACGCAGTGACAGCAGGTAAACTTCCTGAAGAAATATGGCTGCTCATTGCTGGAAATAGGATGCTAGGATAACCATACACATTAAGAAAAGCCTTGTAAAAAGCCTTTGTAAAAAGGTCTTATTAGAAAGGCTTTTTATAAAACTTTCCTTGGTGTATATTAGTATTAAGAGTTCTGCTGTCTTGTATTCCTAGCATCTCTTAGCTTTACTATGGTCAAATAGTACCAGCACATTTGGATGTATAGTGTTAGTAAACGGAATCTCTTTGGAGAAATAGACTTTTAGTTGTATTTCCTAATTTGGATGACATATACTTTGACAGCCCATTCCACAACTAGACCCAGTGACCTGTAAAGAAGAAACACATGATCAAGTCCTGAAATCTAAATTAGAAGAAAAGGAAGTCTACAAGAATGAGCCTACAATTGAGACACTTAGTAAAATGTTTTACACAACCAAACATCGCTGGTATCCTGTAGGACAGTAAGTATTTCTTAAGATATCAATTGTAAAATTAAAATAGAATGGAATTACAATACTTCAGGTTCTTTCCTGGTGCATAACTTAGTTGAATACGTATCACAGGTTTGGTCTGCATTTATTGATTGATTAGGGCTCAAGGATTCAACCCTTAGGTTCATACATTCTTTGGAAATAATAGAGAAGTGATGTTTGGAATTTGCAAAAGCAGAGCATTTCTGTTACTCATTAAGGTAGCCAGTTGTTGTTTTTTTAATTTCTGTGTGAGCTTGAAACACCCACAGCATTCATGCACTCATAGTTCCTCACATTTCTATCCTTCTGATTACCCTATAGGTAGATTAAGGCTGTTGAATGAGTTTCCATGGCCAAGAGTGAATCTGAAGTATTTCTATGGTCTTAGACCAGTACCTTAACCACTGCACCAAAACTGAAAATAACTGCATATGCATCTTGGGTGAAAATGTCTAAATGCTGGAAAAATTTGGGAATATGTTATGCTGAGTAGACATTGATATCAGCAGTACTTCTAACATTTAAATTCAAGAGTTAATTAACTATTTTTAGAAGTTAAACCATATCAATTATTGTTCTTTCTTCTAACTCAAAGGATTTTTTTTTAAGGTACCAAATTATTTGAATTTACTAAAGCAGGTTCTTTGGATTCAGAAAATCTGGCTATTATGCATTTTCTAAAATTTAGGAGTACTGTGTTGTGCAAATACTTTGCTTTTTTTTTCATATCTTGGAACTCTTAGGAATGTAATAACCTCATAGAAAATTTGCAGTTCTTCTTTTCTTCCTAAGAATTCGCTTGCCTAGGAATGGCTTCACTAGCAAATTTTGTGAAAAATATATTCTGGAGTATGTTTAGTTTTACATCTCTATTTTTCAAGATTGGAACTAAGAACAAATATTTATGATTTATTGCTTAGTGGACCATTTTACTCCATAAGCCACTTGGCCAATAAATACCTTTCAATGAAATTGCTTCCCAGTGGAAGTAATGAAAAAGTATCATGATTGCGGCCTGTACCTCTTTGGGAAGTTGATATGCCTTTAGCCCAGTAGATGTGCACATGAGATGCATTCTAAATGTTTTGGTGTCAATCACATGCTCTTAAAGGAATATAGAGTTTTGGATGAGAGAGAGTTTGAGGAAGTTTCAGGTGTGTCATTGATTTCTATTATGTGCAAGAAAGATTAAGTAGGTACTGAATTGGATGTGTTCATATTGTACTTTTATGCTTAGAATGAGCAAGATTCCTGTCAAGGCCTCAGAATTAAGAAAGACATGGTGATTCATCAAGCAGATTTCTTTATTATTCACTACCTCTAGACAGAATCGTGCCAAACTAAATCACTGTACTATACAAGCCTATACTTAGGAACTATTAAGGAGGGGCACTCTTCACTCTCTTTCTCTCACACAAATTATCTGAACTGAGTTGTCTCTTACTCCTCTGGAATGCATACTCTTCCTTGTAAGACTCTGGATTGGTACAATCCGCCACAATTCCTTTTGAATTTGGTCCCAGACTCCCACAGGTTTTTTTTAAAGAAATAATTCAGTATTGACATGAATTCTAACTTTAGCAACATAAGACAGAAAGACAGATAACAGATTTCCAGAAAATCTTGTTTTTTTTTTCCCACTAGACATTTCAGTGAAAGTGGGGATAGTGCTGGGTATGCTTTGGTGAACCTCTACCCCTATGAATGTTCCAGGCAGGATTCAGATTTTAAAAACATTTGAAATTCTTCTACAACTTACTTTTGCCCTTCAGCCAACAGTAGAAGATTTGTTACATGATTACAGAAATTGCAGAAAAATCATTTAATTATAGGATTAATATAACATGTCTTAACAGTTTTCCTTTATAAAGATAACATTTTCAAATATAACTATTAATAATACTCCTAGTCTCTTTAAAAACAAGTATTGGAATTATTTGGTGTCTGAGGCACTAACGTAATATAATCTTCTGTTTTTTTCATTTAGGTATCACACTAGACGCAAGAAAACCAATACTCCTAAAGACCGATGAAATTACATTTTGTCTTTATCATCATGGAAAACTACTGTCTGTAGATGGAGTATTCCTTTCTAACTAAATCCTTATCAATTTCTCTAGATAATTTGTAAAATCTAAGGATACGCAAGATAGAAATTTCATTCCCAAATATTGCTAACTAAGTTGAACTGGTATATGTGAACCACCAGAGGGCACTACTGTACAAGAATTCAGTTTTACTATATTTTTTTGGGAAGGGGGAGATATGTGGGTACGCGCATGTGGAAGAATTTGCAGCCAAAACCAGAAATAAAAACCAAATAATAAACTTTATAAAAAGTATCTTGTTACCCAACTGAAAATTATTTTGAATCTCTAAAAAAATAATGACCAGATTTTTTATTCCAAAAACTTCAGTAAGATTTGTCAGAATCAGAATGAAAGAAAACAAATATTGAGTATAATTGTTATGAGCATAGGATTTTGTTCATTATAAAATCGAATACAAATCAAAAGAATAAAAAGAAAGAAGTGCAGAAAAGAAAGGGGAAAATAGAAAAATAAAAAATAAATAAAATTACATCACAAGTGTAAACAATTTGCAAACTTATTATCTCTTAAAATACAAATGATCTCTTTCTATATCCCAATGCTTATCTATAAAGCACCATCATTATACTCTTGGTATCAGCAAAAGTCCATTTTTGTCCCTTCAAAAGAGATTATTCAAAAGTTTTAACAACTCTCTCTTGTAAATTCAATATAGGAAAATTACCTATATTGGTTTAGTTTCTATTTTGGTTTATTGTTTTATATCCTTTTAATAATTATTATACAGCTGGTTTCTTTTATATGTCTAATGCAGTATCTTTTTAAAATGTCATTCTTGTACCCCATCATTTATAAATCCACTTTCAATTCTGTCAGGCAGAACTTGTTCCTCTTCCATAACATATTTTAGGTTCAGTCTCTCCATAGAGGCAGATGTCTCTGTTGACAGTATTAACATCAGAATCCTTTTTTCAAAAAATACCTTCAATATGTCCAGCGTTAGAATATTT
Source organism: Bungarus multicinctus (assembly GCA_023653725.1). NCBI lineage: Eukaryota > Metazoa > Chordata > Lepidosauria > Squamata > Elapidae > Bungarus > Bungarus multicinctus. The sequence continues at coordinate 46,239,603 of CM042848.1, forward strand.
TATTCCGTTCTGTAATTCTACAGTCAAGTTCATGTTTTCTTGTCTTCATTATAATAGCAATAGCACATAAACTTATTGTATGTACCACTTCACAGTGCTTTACAACCCTCTCTAAGTAGTTTATAGAGTCAGTATATTGTCCCGAACAACCTGGGTCCTCATTTTACTCATCTCAGAAGGATGGAAGGCTGAGTCAACCTTGAGTCTGGTGAGATTCAATCTGCCAAATTGCAGGCAGGCAGCAGAAGTAGCCTGCAGTACTGAATTCTAACCACTGTGCCACCATAGCTCTTTGAGTTCCCTTGTGTCCAATTTTAAAAATCTTAACTCTATTTTTTTTTTAAAAAAATAGGCATTTTTCCACAGAAAGAGTTCTTTATAATTCCAAAATCTTATTTCAAATTCATCTGGATCTTTAGTCCATTTGTAACTTTCTAAAATCAAATTTTAATCATCTTTTTCCTGCTTATTCAAAAAAAATATTTTTAAAGTTCTCAAATTAGTAGTTAAAACTTTCTTTTGCTAAGGATTGAAGGGAAACTCATTGCATGCTGTCAAAATCATCAATATAAAGATTTCTAATAGTTGAAAACGTATTTGAGCCTAATTGTAGCTTATTCCATAATTAATAAAACTATGGATAAATGAGATAAACCCAACCTAAAAGTCAGATGAAAGAATTAAAAATACTTCATTAGAAGCATAGGAAACAATGTTATTAGCTTTGTAGTTTTTAACAAGAATTGGATAAATGCATTTTGGAAAGGAAAGAGAAAGCATTATATTGCTTTTATATGGAACTGGCCTGCAAACTGTTTTAGTGATCGTAAAATCACGGAAGCTTGAGATCAGCTATGCAGATTTATTTTGGAGGAATTAGGATGTTTAGTTTTTGTTTATTTTGAAGCCCAGTGTAGTGTCAGCCTACTATGAAAATGTGAAATGCCCCAAAAGCTGCTCCTTAAATGTACAGGTAATCCTCGACATATAACCACAATTGAGCCCAAAATTTCCATTGCTAAAGAAGACATTTATTAAATAAAACTTGGCTTCCCTATTGACTTTGTTTGTCAAAAGATCACATAACCCTGGGACATTGCAACCATCATAAATGTGAACCAGTTGCCAAGCATCCAATTTTGATCACGTGACCATAGGGATGGTGCAACAGTCATAAGTGTGAAAAATGGCCACTTTTTTCAGAGAATTGTAATTTTGAACAGTCACTAAACAAACTGTTGTAAATTGAGGGCTACTTGTACAAAAAATTGCAAGAGAGATGTTCGTCCTTCAAACAACTCATAAACTCCAGTGGCCTTCAAACAAACATTTCTCATGTCTGTAGGGAGGAAGTGCCAAAAATGTGGTGGCAGGAGAAATCACAAAACTATTTCTGAGAAAGAAACTATCTGACTTTCAAACACAATTCAGGATCTGTGGAATACTTATCCACACATCTGCTCCATTAAATTTGCTGCAGCTTGCTTTGGGGTAGATATCTATTTTCATATGAAAGAAGGCTGTGCACAACTTTGGATCCCACTCCCAATTTCAACTGTTCCCGCTTAGATTGTGAATGTGATACTATACCAGGACTGAACAAGCTTCTTGGATGAAAAGAGAAAGGAAAGAAAAAAATCCCAAGAAAGTCCAGTTGCCTTCTGAAAAGCCCTTTAGGATGACTGAGAATCTCCATAGACATCCATGATCTGGATGATTGAGAATCTCCATAGACATTTATTATACCAGGAATATCCAAAGGGTACAAGGAGCATTCTGATTAAAATGCCCCAGCTAGCAGTAATTTTACCTATAACATGAATTCAAAGTTGACTTTTCCTGAGCAGTTTTAATATTTATAAACCTAAAATTGGCTTGCAGCCATCAGTTTTTACTTTCCAGTCAAGCTCCTGAGCTGATTTTGGACTCATTCTTGAAAGTAAAGGTGATGATAGAGATTGGGGCTGTACTTTGCAGTATGTCAGATTCACTTTTTAGAAAAATTAAAAATATAGAAAGTTGATGCAGAGCCTTGTGACTCTAAGAGTCATGTTGTAAATTCCAGAATTAACTCGTAAATCATGGTTTACAAACCACATACGGTGGTGCTTAAAAGATTGCAAATCCTTTTGAATTTTCAAGATTCTGTATAAATACTACCTAACACATGATCTGTTCTTTACATGAGTCCCAATTACAGTAAGCAAATGCTTCAAAATCATTATAATAGCTCATTTATGAGAACAGGTCATATTTTAGGTCATATTCAAAAAGGCTCACAAACTTTTAAACACTGACATGCTTAGTCAAAACTGAATTGCCTACATGATCATACAGAATCATGTGAAAAGAGGCTCTGATTATAAGCGTGACTGAGCAAGAAGAGGATGAGAATAGAGTAAAGTACCTCTCAATCCAGCATCTGTTTTTCATTAAGCAAAAATATAGGGAGACAGTTACGTAACTTCTTACTTGACTGTCTCTTAACTCCTAATTTGATAGCATGGTCTCAAAATAGCTTATATACTAAGCAACTTGTCAAAACACAAAAGATTATTACATAATCATTATAAGATGATCCTTGCATAACACCTGTGCCAACAGGGAAAAGAGAGCAAAGCCAGAAAAACAAAATGCTATAGTCATGGATGCGGAACATCCATCACCCACAAGAAATACATGTTGCTAACCTCTTTCTGTCCAAAAACTATTTGCACTCTCTTATACTAACACAGGAAGATGCTTTTGAATAATCCGATTTTGGGAGCAACCAAAAAAAAACCCTGTGGAAAAAAACCTAACTCTTTGGTACAGGTTTTCCTGGAAAATACGAGAAACCTAAACCCATGCAGCTGGAGTTATTAAAAACATACTTCAATGGCAGAGGGTGTAATTGAATGAATCAGAGATTCCAAGAGTAGCCCCTGCTGAGAGATGAGAAAGAATCCCCTCCAAAATGCTGAAGAATCACTGCTATTCAATGGTTGTTTTTTCCCATTGTGCTAAACCAGAATATATTACATGAACATAGTCATTGCTTAAGTATATAATTGGGTGGGATTCTACAGGTTTGGACCGGTTCTATAGAATTGGTTATTATGATTCTGTGCAGTTCAGAGAACCTGCAATCGGTGCCCCTCGCTGTCCCTGCCCCTATCTGCCTGCCCCTCCCTCCCCACCCAGTCAATCCTTACCGTGCATGTGCAACATCACTGACTGCATTCTCTCCCGTCCAGTCACTCCTTAAGGTATTTTTTTCCCTCCCAACAATCAGCTGTTCTGGTGATCAGCTATGCCGGGATCCCCCTCGCTGTCTTACTGCTTCACCCGGGAGGCTTCCCTGAGGCCCAGGAAGCCTCCCCTGCGCTCCATTTTTTTTGCCTTCCTGGGCCCCAGGGAAGTCTACTGGGAGCAAAAATGCACCCACAGACGGCTTTCCTGATGCCCAGGAGGCAAAAAAAGGGGGGGGGTGCTGCAAAAAAAGCCACACCTGCCCAGTCACCTGGCCATGCCCACTTGGCCACGCCTACAGAGGCGGTTATTAAAAAAATTGAATCCCACCCCTGCATATAATTATTAGTAGCACATGTGAACTTCCTGCAATCCATGCTGCAGTCTGTCTCTAACTGCTTCACTCCTCTTGTCCCTATTTGAATTGATGTACAGTAAGTGATAAAGTCTGAAGCAGATTGGTCAAAATAACTTTTAATCTCCTATGTACTTATCTGGGAGCCAATTGCACTGATTCATCCATCTTTCCTTTTTAAGAAACCAAATATAAAATTGGATTCTGTCTTTTAATAGGGAAAATAATACAGGCATCAAAGGAATTTTTAAGAATGCACCAAAATACTAGTTTTTCTCAAATTAAATTATTACAAAGATAAATGAAACGAACAGTAGCCTTCCTTCAAACACCAGAGTGCATAGAAATATGTAAAAGGCTTAGCAAATCTCCTCAGTTCCATTTTCTGATGCAAATCTACAGTTGTTTGCCATAATTTGCAAGAAGCTTAAACCTGTTTTTCCTGTTTCTCAATTCAGAGAAAAGACTGTTTATTCTAAGAGGACAAGATGTAAATAAAATGAAATCCCTTCTATACTGTAATTAGCAGCTAGGAAGTATTGGACATAGTAATGCAGTTCTTGATACAATTATACATTATTTGTATGTCTGTATGGAATCTATTCATGGATTAAATAAAAATCAACAGAAACTCAGACCACTACATCCACAAGGACTATTAGCAGGTATTATAATTCATCTGAACACACTATAGAGATTGTGCTACATTCTCCCTGAAAAAATAAGATTACACAGGATGTGTAGGTTGTTTTTAGGCATAAAGGGCAAGTTGATACTGTAGGTTGGTGTACCATAAACTACAATTTACATATTAGATTACTAAAATGTGTCTAGTGAAGGGCTGCTTTTCAAAATGATTTGTGAACAATAATTAGTTAAAGACCCATGAATGCATTTGTTTGAAATAGAATTGAGAACTTTTATCTAATTGTGCTTGCACAAGTTCTTCAGTATGGCTGAATTGGTAGCAGTACATAGCTAATCTTCACTGAGTCCTATTCCCCCACCACCACAAAACAAAAAGCAGAATCAGATCTTAGTGTAGTATTTGAACTGGAGAGTGTTAGGTAATCTCAGAGCTCTAGGCTAGATTAAGAGGGCAAAAACAAATAAGCAAAACAAAAAAGCATCCTGGAAAAAGACCATGGCAAACATTTTCCATTACAGCCAAGAAAATTACATGGATATGTGCATGTCTCAGCTAGAGTGAATTTATTTTATTTTCTCATTGTAAAGTACGGATCTTTCCCCATGTCTTTCACCATCAGTTTCATTTATTACTCTGATAAATTCAGAACTGCAAAATCATAATGCAAAATAAAAGGGATTGGAGAAAAAAGATCAGCAAAACCCAACACTTTCCAAAGTTTCTTGAAGTTTTCATTTGCTAAATAGTTCAGCTACTTACTTGATTTATATTCCCTTCTGGTTGGAAAAATCCCTGAAAAGATTAAAAAACCAACCCCTCTTAGGTCTACTTATGAAAAAAATTTAATTGCTACTACTGTAATCTATTTTTAAAATCTGTGAATTCACAAGGTGATCAGGAGTCTTCCTTCTAACTTACCCAACTTCACTGTAATATTTTTAATTAGCACAAAAACTAATTCCAAACTGCATGGGTGCCATTATGTAAAACTTGGATCTCAAGAACTATGTTGGCTCATGGGGAGGGAGTGGCGTGCAATACACATCCTGAATTCTCAGAATTGCTCAATTTCTGCCTGAATTCTTAGAACTCCTAATTTTGTTTAAAAAAAATAAGAACATCCATCTAGTTGTCAGATATGCATAAAACTCTTATGGAAATATATACCAAAGCAAATATAAAAATAACTCATTAATTTCACCAAATATTACAGATTAGACTTTAAATTGGATGTTTCAATTGATTTTGCAAGTTGTTCATATTTAATTTCCAGGTGTAAATAAATAAAAATATTTAAGCTCCACAACATTTGCACAACTGTTAGCCAAAGTTTCTTTCACCTTCATAACAGAATAAATACATTAAATTTCTAGTAACACTCCAAGAATGTTCATAGTTTAGTCTTTCTTTTGCCTAAAGTAACTTTAATTGGACCTGCAAGTACCAATCACCTGTTTGAGAAAACGGAAATGAATCTCAGTTTCAATCTTTCAGGTTCCAGTCACGTGTTTGAGAAAAGTACCAATCTGAGTACTGTTTGAGAAATAGTGTCATCCCACACTTCCTTTTTAGAAAACATTGAACCAGCTTCAATAAGCACTGCATAAACTGTTCAGCACCCATGCTTCCTCCATCTCAGTACAGTTAAAGGGTTTAGCGCTAACACAGATATTCAGTTTGTAGATAGTCCTAGTTTAAATCCCATGCACTGTTGTTTAACAGGATTTCAGATAAGGTAATTGGCATGTATTCATTAAATTATAAGACAGACTTATGACCAAAGTAGAAAATATAAAATGCATATTTGTTTTCAACATTCATATATTGTTTTAAAAAATATAAATAACAGCAGTTAGAATAACAACTGAATAAGAGCAGAAGAGTTTAATATCCCCTCCAACTTCAGATCTGGTAAAAATTATTCATCTGGAGTTTTGTTTAAAAACATGAAGAATGAATTCCCCTCACTATGTTTCCTTCCACTCCTGCCAATATCACCTGTTGGCAGGAAAATATCTAACAATCACTCTCTTTAATATGAGATTGTATGGAGCTAGATTGTAAGGTCTGATATATTAATACATATATATAAATATATATATACACATATACATACATACATACATATATGCAGGTCTTGGCGCGTTTGGGTGTAAGTCTTGGCAACGTTTCGACGAGATCTCACTCGCCATCTTTAGGCTGGTGTTTTCAGCTTTGTGCTTGTGCGAGCAAAGCCGAAAGCACCAGCCTGAAGATGGCGAGTGAGATCTCGTCGAAACATTGCCAAGATAGTCTCAGACTTACACAGGAAAAGATCCGAAGACACCAAGACCTGCATACCTGTACCCGTGAAAATCTACATACACACACACACACACACACACACACACAGAGATACATACACATACACACACACAGATATATAAATTGCTACTGGGGAAGAGTAGAGGGCTGGTACTACTAGCGCCAGACGCTCAACTGTGGATGCATCTGGTAGTGAAAAGAAAGTCCAATGCTATAAAGATCTATTCTCCATAGGAACCTGGAATGTAAGATCCATGAATCAAGGCAAGCTGGATGTAGTCAAACAAGAGATGACAAGACTGAACATCAACATCTTAGGAATCAGTGAACTAAAATGGACAGGAATCGGTGAATTTAATTCAGATGACCATCAGTATACTACTGCGGGCAAGAATTTCTCAGAAGAAATGGAGTAGCCTTCACAGTCAATAAAAGAATAGGAAAAGCAATATTAGGATATAATCCCCAAAATGAATACTTTGGCCACCTAATGAGAAGGAAGGACTCTCTGGAGAAGAGCCTAATGCTGGGAAAGACTGAAGTCAATAGAAGGAGACAACAGAGAATGAGGTGGCTGGATGGAGTCACTGAAGCAGTAGGCATGAGCTTAAATGGACTCCAGAAGATGGTAGAGGACAGGAAGGCCTGGAGGAACATTGTCCATGGGGTAGCGATGGGTCGGACACAACTTTGCAACTAACAACAATATAAAATTGTTGACTACTGTATTTTCTGGCGTATAAGACTACTTTTGAAACGAAAAAAAGTCAACCAAAAATCGGGGGTCGTCTTATACGCCGAGTATAATTTTCCAACTCGATCCTGCACCAATCACTGCAAGGCTGCTCGGACCGCCTCTCTAACTCAGCCAATCCAAGCAGGCTTTTTAATTAAAAAAGAACTGGTGTTGCCTCGGAAGTGGGGGGGTAGTCTTATACAGCGAATATAGGCCTAAACCTATGTTTTAACTATAAAATTAGGGGGTCATCTTATACGCCGGTTGTCTTATACGCCGGAAAATACGGTATATATTTAGCATAATACTCATTAAAGCTTATAGACACCACTTAGTTTAGGAAAATTCAAGTTAATAGAGGAATTACTATTCTTTCAGAACTGAATACAAAAAATTTGACGTCAGTGATATTAACTCATACCAATGGAACAGAAGGTCTTTATTGTTGAAGAGTCTATGTTTATAACAATACAAGAAGATAGAAGATCAAATTCTGAAGGTTTGAGAGACATTAAAATTGTAAAACTGCACAAAACCGGATCACATTTACAGAACTGACACAATCTCAGTATATCAAAGCATCAAGAACTGGATTTTCCAGTAATTATTTATGTTGGAGTAACACTGTTTTTCTCTATCTTTAAACACTTGTGTTTAAACACAAATTCTATTAACATTATCTGCTTTAAATATTGCTTAACCCTATAACTGGTGTAATGTAATTATGTTGCAAAATGATCCATCCAACATTATGATGCATTATAATTTTACAATTAAATACAAGGAATAGCAATTCTCTTACAACTTTTGATTAAAATATGGCTTGCCATCTTAAAATAATTATTTGGGAATCCTTATATAACACTATAATAAGATTTGCTCAGTAATTGACTTAATATGGCCAGGATGTAGCCTGGGGCATTCTTGACATACTGGTATTATCTGGGACTCCTTTGGCTGGTATTTCCTGCTGTCCTCTGTCATTTATGGGTTGGATCTTTGTCCTTTCTGGCTCGTGTACATCGCCAGAGGGAGATAATTACCTGGATCCAAGAAGTAGTCAATACTTTACAGCAGGGTTGGCCAACCTTTTGGACCTCAGGGACCACCAAATTCATAATTTTAAATCCTGCGAACCAGAAACCCTGGGAAAATCCCCAAAAAAGTTGTAGGAAAATTCCCCACCCCGTTTTTCTACCGATCCATTCTTTATTTGAGATCGCAGGATACCGTCTCCAGCTCCGTTCTCAAGGAGAGAAAGAGACTTTTGGCTTCATGCAAGGAAAGCAGCAGCAGCAGCAGAAGTCTTTCTTTCTCTCCGCTAAACTCCACCAGAAATGAGTCTTTGTGAGACTTGTCGCGCTGGCGCAGCCTCTTGGAGCAGGAGGCCTTGCAGGGTCCCAAAGACTCATTTCTGGCAGAGTTTGGGGGAGAGAAAGAAAGACTTCTGCTGCTTTCCTTGTGTGCAGCCAAAAGGAGAAGAAAGAAGCGAAAAGAAGCAACCTAGTGGCCAGGCCAGGGGCGTGGGGCAAGTTCCCCACCTCTGCCCTTTCTTCCCTCCCCTCACTACTTCATGTTGTTTGCAATGCAAGCAACACAAGCCTTGTGTTCCCATGCAGCCTGGATTGCTTTGGGGGTGCTTTGGGGGTGACATTTCTCTGCAGATCACCAAAATTTTCTAACAACAGGGGTTCCCGGCCCACTGCTTGGCGACCACTGCCTTACAGTACTGCAAAAGGGTACTGTCAGCACCTTAAAAGAGGGTGAAATGTTCCTCCTCCTTAGGAGGCCTCCTTTTGACACAGAGCTATTAAATAACTACTGCTGTTTCCAATATTCCCTTTTTAGGAACGATAGAGGTAGGGAACAAAGAATGAAGCTTTCTAGAGAAAATTGATTTTATGAAGTTTTTCAGGCATCTTTCAGGCCCAGCATGGGAAAAAGAGGCAGTAGACACTCTAGATTACCTTTGTCGGGATCTGGACTTCTCACTGCCTTCAGTATAAGTTTTACCTTGACATTAAGGTCAAGGGCTTTGAAATTCTTGCTATATCTCATCCTCATGCTATTGTCGCTACCCATTTTCACTACCATAATGTGTATTTAAGGACTACTCAAAAACTGCAAAATAATCCAGCATGCAACAGCCTATGTGCTCATTAATTCCTGACACTGGGACTGGGAGTACATGACAGCTGTGCACTGGCTTCATTAACTGTCCAGGTTAAAAGTGCTTCTTTTAATCTAGAGAGTCTTCTATGACTTAGCACCAGGTTACTTTCAGAATCACAACTAGAATTGGCCCAATAAATAGAATGGTGGGGGGAGGGGGAAGTGTAGAAACAATTTTTAGATGATGGTGAGTAAGGCCAGGAAGTAAGGGCTGCTTCTCAGTAGCATTTTTGGCCCTTTCAGATTTTCCAGCTGAAATTAGACTAGTTCCCACCATTGTTCCTTCTACAGTTAAAACAGAATTGTTTTGTAGAACATTTCTTATTGATACCATTTCTTGATAGTTTTTCCATTGTGTTTTATTTTAATTAGGCATTTTGATTTTATATGTATATAAAATCTATGAATGAGAATCCATTCCGTTTGGTGTACTGGTTAAGACATCAAGCTACAAACCAAGAGACCATGAACTCTGGTTCTGCCTAAAGCTTGATTTAGAGTTGTCTGCAACTGTGCTGCCACATATCTGTGGTGTGAAGGGGTTCATGAAAAGGTGCAGGTTGCAGATGGCTGCAGATGGACTGATGTACACATCTCCCAAATCCCAACTGCGAATTGTGCATGTGGATTGATCCAACTTTGTGCTTTGCTATTTAAGTGATCCCCTAACTAGAACAAACATTCACAAACCTATAAATGCAACATCTACGTAACTGTTTCCAAATGACACATGCACTGACAGAGAAATCTAATCCAGGTGACTTCAAAGCCAGATGAATCACCATGGATCACTCACTTTCTCTCAGCTCCAGGAAGAAAGCAATGGCAAACCACTTCTGAAAACCTTGCAAAGAAAACTGATGGGAATTGTCTGGGCAGTCTCTGAAAATTGGATACAATTGGACACAATTAAATGAAAGAAAAAAATATTTCAAGTATTTGAAGTCCTTAATTGGACTGCAACTGGATATAAATGTAATAAATAATAAACATCAGCAATAGCTAGCTTAAAATATTTATTTCAACAAAATCAAAGAAAGGAATCTGAGAAATATATATGTAAGAGCAAACATAAATCTGCATCCTAAATATTTACTAAGACATTCACATATACAAATACTCAATAAGGACAATTTAATATTACCAAATATTACTTTTTTTTCCAGGATAAAGCAGATAGAATGATTAAAAGCTAAACAATCTCACATAAGAGAATTTAAGTACAATCACTTCTAACAGGCATATAGAAATTCAAATTCAGAACAAATTCTCAGAATAATTCAAAAAATTACTGAGAAATATTTTTAAAGTACAGTTTGTTTATTTAGAAAATATACAGTCTTATTAACCATTCTTACATCAAAGGACAAAAATAAAATAAAAATATAATTGAAAACATTAGTAAAATTATTGGAGACAAAAAGATAAATATAGCAGCCAATAAAACTAAATGTTTACCACAAAAAGTGTATCTAAATAAACAAGTATTTGATGTCTTTTAAAAGAGCCACAAACGCGGATCTGGTAAACCTCAATTGGCATTTGCCTCCAAGAACCATGTCTTCATGACAATCACACAACTGTTGATGTGGTGCCAGATCATAAAAACCATGCATGTTTACACAAAGTAAAAGAGATTCCTGTAAATATCTGCAGTGCACTTTTCAAAGGTCCTTAAATGTTCAATACTAATCATATATTACAATCAGCCCTATTGAAGATTGTGATTTTTCTTTAAACAGAGAATTACTATATAAAAATAAGAACCTTGAATTTTGCCCCCAAACAAAATGTTATATGTACTAAGTAATCCAACACAGGGAGCATTTAAAAAGCTCCCCATTTCAATCCCTTATCATAACAATATGCATTAACCCTATTCTCTGGTCAAGAATAGCCAGGGCCTCCAGTCAGTATCAAATTCAATCCTGAAAAAGCCAGTTGCACAGCTACACCTCAGCCCAAATGTTGGATTACTGGAAACATGGAAACATTAAATTTTCGGTTCGACCAATCTTCAAGGCTATTTCAGGCCTAATATTTTGCTTATAAGCAATGCATGGTCACATTTTAATTTTAGGTGGTCCGGAAGCGGCTGAGGATGTAGGCAGTAAGCCGCTCCCAGGCACTGACGGTAGGGCAGCACCTTAAAACAAGAGCCTGGTCCGCCCTTGGCGGAGAGGTTCCCTTGTCGGTCTTGTGCCCACCCCAGAAGCGGCACACGCCCTTCTCACGTTCTCTATCCCGGAGGATTTAAGCCTCACAGATCCAGAGCGACCTTTCCTCAGCAGCCCCGTAAAGCAGCAAGAGCCGTCCGTGCACCCAGCAGCTTCGCTCCGTAAAGAAGACTGCGGAGACTGCTTTCCATGTTTTCCGGCGACGAAGACGACCGTTTGTTTGTGCCCACGGCCCGGCTCCCCCACCCCCTGCGGCAAAGAAAGAGGTGGGGGAAGGCAGTGAGGGAGGAAGGAAGGAGCGGCTGCAACCCGGCAGCTCCATTTCAAGCGGAGGCGCGGGAGCCGGCGGTCATGTGACGCGATTCCTGGAAAGTTCTTAGAAAGCGGCCTTTGCATTTTTAATCGTTCCGCTAGTAAAAACACAAAGCAAAATAACTGCGGGGAGAGGAAGCGGCCGGACACCGGGCGAGGCACCCTGAAGCTGCCTCGAGATCACTTGCAATGTATCCAGCGGGGGGGGGAGGAGAGGGGGGCTAAGGGAGGGGAGGCTCTCCACATACTGTAAGCACAATAAACCTGCCACTTCCACCCCGCTACCCCGCACCGAGCAGTAGCTCAGCCTATCTGAAATGGCACAGGAGGAAAGACTGGGGCAACGCTCGCCTCGCCATTATTAATCCCAGTCATGACATGCAACCGCGTCACCCCACTTTCTGAGTTGTTTCGGTATCGGCGCGCACCAGGCAGCATATCTCGCCCGCCGACCGCGGCTCCTCGCTCCTGTTTACTTGGCGTCCACGCGTCACATGAATATTTCCTGCCCCGGGTTGTAGGAGAAGCTCTTGCAGAGCATAACCTGAACTGGCTGGCCCGGCGGCCACTTGCCCTCCCCTCTCTCAGCTAATATTGCGAGTCTCTTTCTCTTTTTCTCCCTTTGAAACAAAAGCAAGGCTGGTCGCCGTGGCGAGCCTCCCAACGGCCTCTCCTTTTAAAAAGCGCCGCGCTAAAGAGACCAGCATCCCGCCCTTCTGGGTTTTGCCGCGTTTGCTGGCGAGGCCGAAGGTAAGAGTTTGGCCGAGTGCACACAACTCTTCGCCCTGGGGCTGCCCACCGATTATTTCCTAGACAGCAGCCAGACTCGGTGCAAAGGAAAGGAGGAGAAAGGCGTGCACCTTGAAAACAGCCGGTAAGCCATCCCCGAAATCCCCGTCCAGGTGGCGGCTGGGAGAGGCGCTTTCCCGGCGGGTGCCGGTGCCCTTCGTGTGCAATGGGGAAGTCAGGACAATAGGAAAGAGGCAGAAAAACGGATCGCCTTTCCGAGGGATGCTGCGAAAGTGAAGATTCGGAGCGGCCGATATCGACGGAGCCTCTCGCCGGGCCCTGGTTCTCCTCTCCTGCAGAGCTGCAGATCCCTGCGGGCGGCAGTCAGATGGCCTGGGACAGCCGCCGGGAGCTCTGGTAAGGACCCGGCATTCCTTACTTTCCTCCTCACGCCGTGGTCTCTGCCCCCAAATGACCCTGCGCTCGGCCGAATCTTCGGATGGCACCGACAGGACTGGGCCCCAGTGGGAAGCTGGAGGAGCTTCGGCGGAACCTGCTGAAAGAGAGCGCCTGGACTCTGCCATGAGGGAGTTGAGATGCGCAGGTAAAGGCAAGCGTGGGGAACGTGGGAGTGGGCATCCGGGGTTAGATTGAGCCGTGGAGGGTTGGAAATAGCTCGTCCCCTCCCTGCATGCAGGGTTAGTAAGAACTGGAGTGATTCTGTTGTGTAGCATCTCCAGCGCTGATGGGGTTGTGAGGTGAAAAAAGACTCCCGCCATTGAGAGGTGGAGCCCCAAAAACAGGCGCCCCGCAGAATCTCTTAAGTGGAGGAAAAAGCTTCGAGGGTGGAAAGGTGATGGGTTGAACCGAAATTATTCCGCCAAACTAATGTGTTTACCTGCCGGGAAACCTTCGCAGAGTTAGCTAAGTACTTTTCTACAGTTGGTTCTATGATGCAAGTTTTAAGAGGTCGTTCCTTTTGGAAACTGCGGTGGGTTTTCAACTTTTCTTTAATGATCATTCTGAGTAACTCTCAGGAAGCAGGCAGAAAATTCTCTCTGATGGAATACAATAATAGCTTAAGATCTTGGGAATAAGAAGGAAGGAACAAGACAAGTGCTGCTGTTTTTCAGACTTGTATATTGGAGCACTGTGCTGCAACTTCAATTCATCTTGGATTTCCACATTTCAGATTAGCCAACACAATTAGATGTTCACTATCAAATACATTGTATAATCCTGAACTTGTTCTCCCACTAGTAGTAGCACCTCAGAATGAAGAGACTAATAAAATGCTGGGCGGAAGTAGGAGTAAATCCAGAGTTACATAAGGCTTCTAGGAAAACATCTCTGTGTTAATAAAAACAGATCAATTTGTTTAGAATAGTGAGCAGAAATTTTAATAAGAATTCTTCGTAAAATCTGTTAGCCTTATTCACCCATGACTTATTTTATTTTAAATTTTTATATCACAATTTTTAAAAGAGATGTCAGTGTTTCACTACAGTTTTCCTATTGGGTCTTGTATTTAGTTCTGAGAATAAATTGGATACACTGCAAAGTTTATTACTTCTAGCTATTATTGTATTATAGATAGCAAAAAATTATTCCAATCCTGCCAGGAGATCCTAGGAGTTGTATTTTAATGCATTTGGGGACAACCATGTTAGAGGGCTACTTCAGTTATTACATGAAAGGTATTTTTCTCTTATTTTTTAGGGTCAAGGGAAAGTATTGATTTTAGGTTCTTTAGGTTCTAAAATTTGCCTTGTTCTAATGTCACATAATGTTTCACATATCTGCACTGTATTTGATGAAATAAGTGTTATGGATTTTTGTTTGTTTAGCAGAGCTGTTAATAAAATAAGGCTATTGAAAAATGGGCAGTCTTAAATCCTATTGATATTGTACAGCACTTTTGCAATACAAGTCTAAGTATATCAGCCCGATGAAGTATAACGGTATTTATTCTTAAATAAATACATGTCAGATTCTGTTTGCAAGGTATCTTTTCTGGCCATATTCATGTTTCACAAAGCAGAAAGTAAAAGTGAAAAACTGCATTTGTTATTCAAGCACACTTAGGAAGTAGTATTAGAATGTTAAGGGGTTTGAATCATTGGATTTTATCCACTGATTATGTTTATTTTTATTAAAATTCTCCAGTGAAGATAGTTTTGGCACTGGATTGTCCTTTGCTTCCAGTGGTATTCTGTCTAAAATATGCTGAAGATTCTTATCTAATTTTGCTTTCTCTTCTATTAGGATGGTATTGGGGAAGCATGAGTGTTGCAGAAGCAAAGGAAAGATTACAAGATGCATCAGAAGGGACTTTCTTGGTCAGAGATAGCTCTCACTCAGATTATTTACTTACTATTTCAGTCAAAACCTCAGTAGGTCCTACCAATTTACGAATAGAATTTCAAGGTGGTAAATTCCGTCTGGATTCTGTTATCTGCATCCGATCAAGGCTCCAGCAATTTGACAGTGTGGTTCACCTAATTGAATATTATGTCCTTATGTGCAAGGATAGAAGAATGGTCTCCGAAATACCTTCCAATGGAACAGTCCATCTTTATTTGAATAAACCTCTCTATCATTCAACACTGTCTCTACAGCATCAGTGTAGAGTAGCAATAAACAGATATACAAGTAAAATCCAGGAACTTCCATTACCAACAAGATTGAAGGAATTCTTACAGGAATATCGATATCAGGTATAAGCATCTACTCAGCCTCATTTTAAGAAAACAGGTCCTGAATACGATTTGTGAGAAATCAAAATCTCCAGCTGCATGAACGTATTGTATAGGTCACTGTGAAAATAGTATGCTATTGTGTATGTTTGTGGACTTTAATAGTGGACTTGGATTTAGCGTTCCACTATTAAAACTTTGGTGCTCAGTAAACTTCCTGATGCTATTAGAATTACAAGCTGAGGGGGAAAGTGTTTCAGTGGGAACAACTGCCTACAAAAGAATGGTTCGTTGCTCTTTGATACCTATGCACTAACTTTGTTCTTACAATAAATGAGGCAGTTCTGTAAGGTTCTATTACAGAAACACATCTTATAAAATATTACTAAATCCAAATCCAAATGATATGGCTGCCCTTCAAAATAACTTCTGAATAACATGGACCAGTCAGTGATACCATGGCTACCTTAAAATAATCTATGGTCCTCATCCTGAGGGCATGTTGCATTCATCAGTATTTTGAAAGATTAAGAAAGATTCCTAGTGACCATTTACAGTTGAATGCTCCCCTCATATCAAAAGGGCTAAGGGGAGGATAGGCATCTGAATTTTAGCAGCAACAACTCTGCAATTAGGTCACTGTAAATTTTTTGTGAAGTTTTGGGAACATACATTTTGGGCAATAAATTTCCAGCTAGCATAAAAGACTGGCTGGTGAGATTCACTGTCTCAGATTAGATTAGATCAGTCTAATGCTCCTGATTATGTATTTTGCACATTCTTAATTATAATTTACATATTAACAAATGGCAAGCTTTTATTTTCTAATATTATAACACTTGAGTGTTTTCTCACTAAAAACTTACCTAGCAGTTCTTCCTGATTATGAATACATGAAACTTTTTTGGGATGGGGGGAGAGATTTTATGGAAATAATTTGTCATTGCCTGCTTCCTAAAGCTGGGAAAAAGAGAGAGACTGAAGATCGAAGATCACCAGTTAGTTTCTTGCCTAAGAGGGGACTAGAACTTATGATCTCCTGATTTCTAGCCTTATGCCTTAACCACTACATCATTCTGGTGCTATCATGAAAGTTATAGAGCAGTTTTATTCATTTTTACTCAGAATGTAAGTTTAGCATTATAGCAAAGTTCTATTTGAACAGTCAAAATGGAACTGAATTTCTACATAAGATATAAGGCAGGCAGGCACACACAAACTGAACATTCTGTGGAGCTATAGCAGATCCCAAGGCTACACAAGCCCCACCCCAAGCCTTCAGTATAGTTTCCACAAAGCCTCCCTAAATGATAATTTTCATCTGAGAGAAAGAGAAATATGGTATACATGGAAAGTAATCATGTCAGACCAGAAACAGCCCATGAGGTAGGTGTGTGGGAGGGAGATGGATGAAATCAATCATTCCTAACTTAAGGCAATGTAATTAAAATCTTATTCCAGAGCAAAGGTCTTATAGGGACTCAGTGAATAAATTGGGGTAATGTACCATTATTTGCGTTAGCGCAGTCTTTCTAGATCGACAACAGTAACAGGTCCCTTGAATGAGGCTTTATAAACATCTAGACTGCAGTCTTGAGTTGTTTCCATCCAAAACAATAGTAAATATGACTAACTTCTACAATGGAGAATTTTATTAGTCTTCTTATTTCCTTGAAATGCAAGTAATTTTGCTTTTAAAAAATATTATTCAAGCTTGTAACTCTCCTATTTCAGATTGTACTCAATAAATCAAATTGTAGTGCCCTTATGCTCATAATGTGTTTCTGTGTTCAAATGGACTTTTCAGAATTACACAAGCAATATTTGTCTATGACTTTATGTCATTTCCAGAAGAGAAAAAAATTAAGGCACCAAGTACATTCATACTGACGTTTAGTTAGTGGTAGCTAATAAAATAGCTCTAAAATTCCTCTCCTACACATTGCTTCAACACTCTTGTAATACTATTCAAGCTAATAGCCTCAACATCTTATTTTTAGTCCCATATAATTATGCATCGTACAAAAAAGATTTCATTTATTCTGTCCTGAAGGACTTGAATTTTAATAATATGGGTAGAAAAATACCCACTTTTTTACATTTTAAATAGATAAGTTCTCAACAGTTGGTGGATGCAGTCATAGAAACTTTTTGAAGTTTAATTTTAAAGTTGGTATTTATTCTGTTTATTCAAAAACCCATCTGGGGATGCAAAGAGCCAGGTGCACATCAGGAGCTAAATTTAGGCAGAGATACACTGATATTCATGTCTAGAAAATGAGGCCATGCTCACATGATTATTTGCAAAACTAACTTGTATAGATATATTTGTTGCTGTGGGAACAACAAAAATTAAGGTATCCAATGAAATGTCTTTTATATCAACTTTATTCTCATTGCCTGGTATATTCAGAACAAATATGCTAACATTATTCCACATGTTGCTGCGCATTATATGTTGCTTCTAGGTGGCTATTGGAGGATTAAGATGTTATTACATTGAATGTGGGACCAATTTTTTCACCCCCTTTTCTCTCACAAAAACTTAAAAGAATCCAAATAAAATAAATTAGTCCATTGAGAGAAAGAGGGAGGGAGAGGAAGAGAGGTGAGAGATGAAGTTGGTCTCTATAACCATACATGTTATCTCTGGACCACCCATCAAACATTTTGATTTGGTTCAGTGAACTGCAATGGAACTCTGGAAACAGCAAATGGGATGCTGGGATATTGCAACTGGCCTCAGATTGTCCATTGATATAGCAATGTATATTTCATTATTTCAAAGTCTCCTGTTCCTAATCTTTTAAACTGTTGAATTACAAGTGGAAGAATATAACACCTCATATTCTTCCTTGATTTCTATAATGCTAGGATGAGATATTTTCTAGTCTTACTTTGGCAGTAGTGACTCAAAGGTACTGTGAACTCCAACACATGGGGCTGACTGTCATGCCATGATAATCAAGTGATTGCTTTTGGTGTACTATAATGTGTAGCCCTGCTCAATATGCAGATTAGACTGCTGTGGCTGATTAAATAGTGTTTTAAACTATCCTGGCTTAGTATTTGTATGAACTATCTAAGATTATTTCCATACTAGATTGGTGTCATTACGTTGAAACTATCTTTATTTTACTACCATGGAGAGACTATTGAAAAGTGTTGGATAAGTTAGATGTGTTTCTAAAGAGACAACAGGCTTTACTTTTTTGTCACCTTTGGCCTGAAATTGTGAATGGAAGCCAATTGCAATCTAAACTTAGCTCTAACAGATTATGCTAGTGTACATATTTTTGCAAATTAAGCATCAACATTATTTAGTTTATGTTATAATTTCTTTATAAAATAAAAAGTATTTGAAAGATTAAAGATGATCACCATTAAATATTTTGGCATTCCCAATAGTTAAACTATCTTTTGATAACAGATTAGTTACAGTAGAACTTTTCCTCCAACTTGAGGAAACAATTCGAAATATGTACTGATGAAGCAAATGTAATTCACTGCCATAAAATGTATTCCCATACAGTATATATAAAATCAATCTATAAATGTCTTCATGTATTACACTAAAATATGGTTTTGCTTAACTTTGGTTATGATTACAAAAAAACTATATCTTGTGACTCAGTGTGACATTGAATTCGATCTATTTTATTTAAATTCTAAGATATTCAGTAAATATCCATTATTATTTATTCTGAATAAATTTTCAGTGTCCTGAAAATTATTATATTTAATTGCAGGAATTACTTTTACATACTTCAAGTTATGCAGAAATACTGATTAGTTCAATTGCTGTACTTCTTGTGAAAAATGTTTTTAGCCTGATCTGTTATATAAAGTACCATATTAAAACACTTTTGATACAAACATGAAAGATATAATGTTTTATTCTTAGTAACTTAGCAGTGAAATAGCAGTTTGCTACCAAGTCTAATTTTGGTTCTTGTCTAGAAAATAAAAATGTTGTACTCGTACTCATTTTTTTGTAACTAAAACATAACATTAAATACTTCCATATTGGTAGACCCTAAAGTTTTTTTCAGGTGCATAAATTTTAATTTATTTTAAGAAATATATAAGGCCAGAAATGTACATGTTTTGAAATATAGATATACTGCATATGATTTTTAATTATAGATTACTTATGCTGACATTTATGTAATATGTATTTCTACTCTGTATGTTTATTTAAAACATTTATATAGCCATCTATCTTACAATGAACTGTGTGCAGCTTTTCTGTATTTTATATAGAAAACTGCATCTAAAGAGATAGAGTTCAATAGTAGTTCTATCTACTAAGACTTGTTTTCACTAAAGTAACAAAATGCAGTCCAGGTGGCAGCAAATGTATCAGTATTCAGCAGAAGATAATGTAGCTTTACATTGATTAGAACAAAATTAAGACTCCTGATTTTATACTACCAGTTGATAGATGGATCAGATTTAGCTATAGCTGAGAGCAATCTGCACGACCTAGATATAGCTGCACATGTTCATTTATATCAAAAAGAGCTTTTAGCCAATTTGGTAGTGCTTGGAGAATTATCACAAGATAGGCTGGCTATTTGAAGTTTTTCAGTGTTTTCTTTCCTCTTGTAATTGGGGAGATGGCTAGATTAGAGCATTTTTAAGAGTCTTCATATTTATTTGAAAGTAGATCCCTGAAGCTTGTGTCAACCTTAGTAGTTAAATTCATCCATTGTTGAAGCTATCATATGTTTTGGCTTAGTGTGTTGAAATAGCCACCAACCATTGTAGTGTATTCATCAAATCATAGTCAAATGTGCAATGTATGTGTGTAGCCATTCTATGTTGATTACATTTAGGATTTCAGCTTTATTCTTTCAAGGAATTGTAATAGGCCACTTTTAATAATATTCAAAATAATCACTGAAAGATTAGATTTGGGTATGTCTGCTGTATTTTAAAGAACTATTTAACCAAAACAAACTACAAAACTATTAATTCCTTACTGTATGGGGCTCTCCATATACAATCTTTGCACCCCTCCACCTTGTGGAAGAGTGCAATGAACACAGCAGTGCCAAAGGAATTGCTACAGAGATATTTCTGCAGCAATGACCCTTCAGATTTGGAATGCTTTCCCTAAGTAGAATTCTCATCTTGCTTCACTCCTTTGGTTCTTCCCTTCTTTTCTGCTGATACTCAAGACCTTTTGACAAATTGATATCATCTGCCATTTATTTTAAAATGATAAGAACCCTTTCAAGCCATGTTCTTAGTGAATCAACAACATTACAGCATTCTTTAGGTGATTATTTGCAAACAAAATAAATCATTACTTTTCAAATAGGAAGTTTAATTGTACAGTGGAGTATTGTTGATTCTTAACATACTGAACTGTACAGTTCTGTGCAAGGCTGCCTTTGAAGATCACTGGGAAGCTACAGCTAGTACAGAATGTAGCAGACAAGCTTCTGGGAGGTATTTATATTATTTATAGAATGTCCCAATCAATTTAAAAAATACGAATAAAACAAAAAGAAAATAATTCTTAAAAAAAAACAGTAAGAACTAAGAACCCAGAGCATGTACTTCTTTTATAGCTTTAGAAAATAAAAGATGGGAGATCAAATATATCTGTTGGGGAGGCATATTCCAAATCATGGAGCTTTCTAGACAGGAAACCTGGTATCTCATCCATATCCCAGTATTCTTTGTAGGAGGGATGGGATGCTTAACACACTATCTTTACATGTTCATAGCAGAATGACAGATTTAACGAATCTTAACAATAGGTTCATTCTGCAATGGAGTTGTGTATCAGCATTTTGATTGCCATAATTAGGACTACTTCCAGGGTTCAAGTCATCTCTAGCACAGCTCCACATAATGTGTACTGTAGTGGTCTAGATCCAGCCATATACGGGTAGTCCTTAACTTACAACAGTTCATTTAGTGACTGTTCAGAGTTACAACAGCACTGGAAAAAAGTGACTTATAACCATTTTATGACCGTTACAGCTTCTCTTTGGTCACGTGATTTACATTTGGATGCTTGACAACTGACTGATATTTATGATGATTGCAGTGTCCTGGGGTCAGGTGATTACCTTTTGCACCCTTCTGACAAGCAAAGTCAATGGGGAAACCAGATTCACTTAACCATATTATTAATTTAACAACTGAGTCATTCACTTAACAATGGTGAGAAAAATTGTAAAATGGGTCAAAACTCACTTAACAAATTTCTCACTTAACAACATAAATTTTGGGCTTAATTGTGGTTGTAAAGTAAGAATCTGTAGTGATCAAATCTTAAGAGCATTTTGGTCTAAGTAGGCTCATATCTAATTTCACTAGCCATGGCCTCTATTGTTTAAACAGGAGCTACAGGTCCAGAAGGATTCCCAATTTGCAAGCTAAATCCTTTAAGGAAGTATGATATTATCCAGAGAAATTACCAAAGTGAATCTATTGTCCAAATGCTTATTAATGACAAGGAAATCCATAATTTGATTTTTGGGATTTAATTTTATTTCATGTCATATAGGTTCAGGTTTCCGTAATATTTCTAGCTTGGATTGAGATGGCAATCTTTAGCTGAATGCTGCTGGCATACTGATTCCTCACTCCAACAGAAAGGTGACTTCTCCAGTTTCATATAGATGTTAAACAGCAAAGGATTTGCTATTAACTTGAGTGCTGCCTTCCTAAAACTACTGACAGGAATTGGGTGCTTATGCAGGAGTAGTTCCACTCACTATAGAACAGTGCCTCAAACTCCCAACTTGGCAGACAGTGCAGAAGGTACCACATTCTATGATTTTGAATACTGTCAAAAAATCTAACAGGAAAAGGGGGCACAGTTCAAGTTGCTACCCAGGATTGACAACCTGTCATGCCCCCGTCAGAGACTGAATCTGCGGAGGAGGACAAGCCGGAGCTGGAGCTGATGGGAGATCAAGAGGAAGGCTTCGTTGGCTTTGGAGAAACGTGGGGAGGAAGGCAGCCCAGGGCCCTTCAGGATTGGGACTGCTTGCTAGTAGGGAGGAATAGGGACAGGATGACTGACAGAGGGCAAGCAGTGGAAATGAGGAGCAACAGAGCTCAGACGATGAACAAGGACCTCCCCCTACTGATCCCTGTTCATGGAGAGAGGAGAGAAGGCAGGAACAGCACAGGCCTGATTCAGGAGGAGAACGTTCAGCTTCTCTTCACAAGGCATACCTGGGGACTGAGATTTCAGGAGATGCTGTGAAGAGGGGCTGAATTGTGGACTTAGTGCCTTGTTCTTTGCTTCATGGACTCATTCCTTCTTCCTTGCTTCATATACTCAGTGCCTGGTTGCTTGCTTCATGGATTCATTTCTCTGTTCCTATGCTTGCATGCAGGGATTGTAGAAACAACCTCACCTTGCATTCTATTAATCTCTTCAAGAAATAATCATTGTATGATTATTTGTAATCATCACTGTAATCAATCAAATCAGACAAAACATGCCTACTAACTAAAAAAAATACCCTCTGGAACTTCTAGATCCAATGGATTCTAGGGATGGAAAATCCAATGGATTCTAGGGATGGAAAATTCTAGAGATTATTACCCATGGAGAGGTCCAGGACATCTTCCATCTTCAGAAAATGTCTCATCTCTGAAGTAACAAGAAGTGTGGCATGTACCTATTTAAATACATGGGATCACAATTACTTGCAACAAACCTACAATGGCCATTTACTCATAAAAATTACTGCAGTTCCATCCTCCAGGGCATGGAAATTGAGGTCCTGAATACTCTAAACAGCATCCAGGAGCTCCTATAAGAATACTGCTATACAGTACAACCAACAACCTTAGCTTGCCTCTGTAGAACAGTTCCATGCAAAGACATTCATACAGTTACCTCTGAAGCAGTTTTCACCATTGCTAGAGTCTCATCCATATCCATGGCAATCCGTTCTCTTTGGCCTTGCCATCCCTGCTGCACTACTTGAAATGGTTATATATTCACTTGGGCTTCCCTCCAGTTACAGCTCAGCCATGTGTCAGATGTGCATGCTCATCTACTACCAAACCAGCGATTGATGCACTTATTGCTCACAGGCATGGCTTTATTAGCAGAAACCAGAAAACCAAAGTGCCTAACAAATTGGCCACCTATACCCAGGGTTGGGTCAATTAGCTTAGAAATAGGATCTATACCAGAGGTCTCCAAACTTGGCAACTTTAAGACTTGTATACTTCAACCCCTAGAATTCTCCAGCCAGCTCTACTGGCTGGTGAATTCTGGGAGTTAAGGTCCACAAGTCTTAAAGTTGCCAAGTTTGGGGACCCCTGGCCTATACTATGGGTGCCCAACCTTTTGACTTGCCTGGGCCACATTGAATGAAGATGAATTATCTTGGGCCACATATAAAATACATAATAATGTATATAAATATCAAGTTTTCTTTATTTTTTATGATCGTATGGGGTTGCATGCAGTCCATGGGCTGCACTTGGACATGCCTGGTCTATACCAATAATGCAGGCCCACTATCTTTTGCAATACCTATCTAATACTGCCCCCACTCTGCTTCCCTTGCTCACCATGGTGCTAAATTGAGCCCTCATTGTATTTTCTCCAGAGGCCAATAGTAGCTCCAACCATCACATACTTCACCAGTCTTTGCCACCATGCGCAAGCCATTTCTGTGGACCAGATTCATTCAACTACTTACTGAACACCTTTCAATAGGCCAGTTATTGCCCAACTTACATAACAGCCCCTCAATTGACAAATCCAATCCACGTTCCTTCCTTTCCTGGGATCTTCCAGATAATAGTAGTTATCTGCCTGCCAAATTCCCCTGATTCCCCCACAGATCTCTCATTCAATCTTCTCCTGATCTCATCAAGAAAATGTACTCAATCTGGTTTGATCTTTTTCAGCTTGTCTGAACTTCTCTAGCAGACTCAAAACTTCGGGCCCACTTAAATTGGGCATCATTGAGCAGTGTCATCTCTAGAAACATCTATGCTGTCTTGCTACATCAAGTTGGCAAATGCTTCCTCCTGTGCCTTTTTCAAAATGATTCCACTCATCATGGCAGAACATCTTGAAAGACCATACTCCCTCATGGATAAGTAGACTTTCTCCGTAGTACTGATCTTTGGAACATCTTGTCCTGATAGCTGATCTTGACCTCCTGTCGATGGTATTTTGCAATGATGTGAAAACTATTTGATGCAGGCAAACTTTTAAAGTTTAATTCTGCCACTGATTCTTCTTGAATGTCTTCTTTTATATGTTGAAAGATATCATTTTATTCTGGCGGGTGGGGATTGTGATGTTTTATTGTTAATTTTTTGCACATTAGTGTTATGGACAATTCAAAAACACTGTTAATATATAAATCATACAATCATATTCTCTATTAATAGTTTATTTCTTAAAAGAGTTTTCTTCAGCAATGAATTTCTTAAATCTCCAAATACCTATGCAAGGGTCCTCTTTGTAGACTTCAGTTCAGCATTGATACCATCATTCCAGACACTCTTCTAAGTTAAACCAACTAGCGGTACCTGAACACACTTGTAAGTGGATCATAAGCTTCCTAAAAGATAGGAAGCAGCAGGTGAAGCTAGGCGGAATCACATCCGATATCTGTACAATCAGCACAGGGGCCCCCAAGGCTGTGTGCCATCTCCACTTCTCTTCTCCCTATATACTAATGACTGCATCTCAAACAATCCATCTGTTAAAATACTGAAGTTTGCTGATGACACAACAGTTATTGGTCTCATTCAAGACAACGATGAATCTGCATACAGACAGGAGGTTATACAACTTGCCTCGTGGTATAACTAGAACAATCTGGAACTGAACTCACTCAAAACTGTAGAAATGGTGGTAGACTTTAGAAGAAACCCTCCCATACTACCATCTCTTACTAGACAACACAGTATCAACAGTAGAGATCTTCACATTTCTAGGTTCTACTATAGCACATGACCTAAAATGGACACCTAACATCAAAAACATCATCAAAAAAGCACAACAAAGAATGTTCTTTCTGCGCCAACTCAGGAAATTCAAACTGCCCAAGAAGCTGCTGATCCAGTTCTACAGAGGAATTATTGAGTCTATCATCTGCACCTCTATAACTGTCTGGTTTGGTTCTGCAATCCCACAGGACAGACACAGTCTTCAGAGGACAATTAGGACTGCAGAAAAACAATTACTACCCACCTGCCTTCAATTGAGGACCTGTATACTGCACGAGTCAAAAAGAGGGCTGTGAAAATATTTACAGACCCCTCACAACCCAGACATAAACAGTTTCAACTCCTTCCCTCAAGACAACGCTATAGAGCACTGCACATCAGAACAATTAGACACAAGAACAATTTTTCCCGAAAGCCATCACTCTACTAAACAAATAATTCCCTCAACACTGTTCAACTATTACAAAGTCTGCACTACTATTACTGTTAATCTTCTCAGCACTCCTTATCACCCATCCCCTCCCACTTGTGATTGTAGGACTGTAACTTTGTTGCTTGTATCCTTACAATTTATATTGACTGTTTCCTAGTGTGATTTGATTGTTGATTGTACCCTATGACTATCATTATGATTCTTGGTCCTTAACTAATGTACTTTTTCTGTATGTATACTGAGAGTATTTGCACCAAGACAAATTCCTTGTGTGTCCAATCACACATGGCCAATAAAGTATTCTATTCTATGAAGTTAATTTCTTGTTTTAAGAATCTGGCCAAAACATAATCCATTCTGTTCTCATAGCCTTTCTAACCACAACACTGATTTTGAACTCTTGAATAATACTTCTAAAACTTCAGTTTTGAGTCACAAGTACAATACTTCTCACATTCCATTATAGCAACTGTTAGAAGAAAACATTATTTAATGATAAACAGCAAATGTGTGATATAGCCACACTTTAGTAGTGACCGCTGGCTTGATTCTTCTAGAATTGCCATATTGATGCTGCATAATTCCGGAGAATCACTAGATGGCAACAAAGCATGCAAAATCACTTTACTGCCATCTAGTAGTCATCCGAATTGTTGCAGCGCAACAATATATGCAGCCTATTCAGCCCTAAAGTCTTCCGAAGTTTTTGATTTATTCAGATATTAATGTTGATTCAGCAATATAATGTATTTTATCAGTAAATACCAAAAAGTTAAATTGCAGCTCATTTCAGATATATGGTAATTGTACAGAATTTCGGAAGCATAGATTCTTCTTCCAACTTGAAAAAAGATAGAAATATTTTCTAGATTCCCCGAGGATCACGCAATTACAATTCGTAGCATAGTCAACGGAATTCTGGGAATTGTAGTTTCGACATATTTGGATGCCAGGCTTTTAGCACATTTTTGGTCGTAATATGTTTTTGAAATAAGCTGCTGTTCCTTTTCAGCTTTTATGAGTAATCCACGCATCTAATCACAGAAACAACGTTTCCAGTTTCAGATTGCTGCACCCTTTCCCCTAAAGCTAGTAAGCAAAGGGCAAAATGGCGGCAAAAGGATGTAAGAACTTCCGACTCGAATCGTCGCGCAAGTTTGGTTCAAGCGCCCGCCTTTCATCGAGGTCTATTGCTTGTAAGAAATGTGGGAAAGCAGCACTTCCTGTTTCGCGATTTTTTCTCCAGGAAAAATGGTCCAAGGGGAGCTGTTCACAATTACGCCTGGAGTTAATAAATAACATTTTCGCTTCATTTTGTAAGTACTTTAAAAGAACAGCTTTTTTTGTTCTTTTTACTGTGCTGATTATAATGTCAACGGAGAGTTTTCAGAGCAGATTTATCTTCTCAGGCTTTTTATAAACCTGCAACTTCATTTCTCTGCAGTTTTTCTTTCTGTGACAAGATAATGCTATTTTTACTTTTTTTAAAAAAAAGTTACTTTAAAGAATTACATTTTGCAAGTAATGGCTTTCCGTTGTGAGTTGACTGTTATTGCCGCATGCATAATTTTAAATAGAGAAGAATAGCAATGTCTGAAAGCTACTTAAATGATCGTACAAAATAAAGATTTGAGTGTGGCTGGTTCTTAAATTGGGTTCTGGATACAGTGGTTTAAAAATATACTTAAGGCAAAATAAGGAAACCTGGAATTCTTCTCACTTTATTAATAGAAGGGTGTGTGTGGAAAATCCTTATATGTTATCCTGGAGTCCATGAAAAAAGATAAAATCATGATTTATTCATTCTGTTTGCATGATCTCTCATCTCATCTAAGTGACTGTGGCTCACAAGAGAAAACAATTCAATAAAAACAAATTAAAAATATGTATACATACATATTTAGAAACAAAAACTGTTACAAGAAATGTAAACATGTTGAACTTATATGATTACCAAGACTATTTAAAACAGCAATCAGAAAAAAGTAGCAGAAGCATTAAAATATGTTTAATGCTTCTGCTATTTTTTTCTCTGATTGCTGTTTTTTTTTTGTAATATTTTGTATTGCTTGCTATGTTTCTAATTGTAGTTCTAAGGCCCATCAGAGCTTCTATTTACTTTTATTTTACAATCCTGCAGGTTTTGTTTCAATAATTTTCCTAAAGTGGTTCACATCAATCTATGGAAAAGCAAAAAAAAGTCAATTGGATAGTATTAACATTGTGTCATTAAACTGACTGTTTTGAGAAAATGAGGATTAACTTCAGGGGTCACAGTCATAAATATATCAACCTTTCTTAGAAGACGCTAGGGTACATAAGGTATTCCAGACGCAGTTAGACAGTTTTTAAAGGTTGTTGCTACAATAATATAGTGGTTGACATATTGAGGTTTCTGCCAGTGAAGGACTTTGAACAGAATCTGTGCTAAAGATCTAGGTAAACTGAGGCACATGTGGATATATTGTCTTTCAAATTCCCCAATTCCAAACCTTTTAGACTAGAGCAGGCATGTCTAATCCATGGCCTTGGACAGCTAGTAATTAATAAGATTTTGTAAAAAATGTATTTAAAAATGTTTTCTATTTATATACATTAGCTATATTATATATTTTATGTGCTGTCCAAAACAATTTCTCTTCATTCACTACAACCCAGGCAAGCCAAAAGGTTGGACCCATCTGGTTTGTGGATTTAAAAACAAAGCTAGATGCAAATTAGAAGATAAAGCTGGTTCAGCTAATTCCAGTCAAAATAGTGTTGTATTTTAAATCAGCTGAATTTCTAGCTGTTTTTCAAAGAAAATTATATTCAGAAATATTGAACCTGTTGCAATACAGGTTAAGAGAGAAGAACATTAGATAATAATTGGATTTGCACACTGTCCTAAGCTGCCCAAGCTTTTGGAGCAAATGGGCACATTTGAAATCTGTGTATATTAAGGTTCGTCTCATAAATAATTCTATGGGCATGGTCAGACCAATCAGCCATCTACCAGGAAACAACCTAATACGACTGCTTCCCATCATTCCTGTAGTTCAGTGTTTCTTAACCTCAGCAACTTTAAGATGTGTACATTTCAACTCCCAGAATTCCTCAGACAGCCAAACTCTATTTAACTTAACTTATTTGCTGAATAAACTACTATTAACTAGGCTTATACAGCATTCTGCTATAGAACCAAACCACATGATTTTTATAATTTGTAAACCTAGTCACTTTCCTTTGGTTCAGGAAAGAGTATATGTTGTACATATGTTTAAAAGTTAATGTAAACTTAATAAATCATGACAGCTTAAAATGATAAACCATAATCAATGATGTCTTTATATTTTAGATTTGTCCTAGTCTTTACTACAGATATCAGTGGTCATGAAATATTAAATAAAAGTCTTCTGGGTCTTTTAAAATATGCCCTGGACACAACTTGCAGTTCAAAAAACACACCCATTAACGGTAGAGGTTCTAGTCTCCAAAGATATGGCTACAAATGTCACACTTTGGTGACATCTTTTCTATAGGAACATGAAACTGTTCTATTATGAAAAATCTCATCATAATCACCTTTATATTTATTTTATTTATTTATTTATTTTATTTATTACATTTATATACCGCCCTTCTCCCAAGGGACTCAGGGCGGTGAACAGCTCATCTAAAAACCCCACAAATATAAAAGTTAAAAAATAATTAAATATTAGAATTAGCTGCAATTAGAAAAAACCCCCCCCACCCTTAAAACCCAATTTAAATTAAAATGGAGATCAAAATTTAAAATCATTCTTTCAGCCCAGGCCGGCCTGCTCAAAGAGCCAGGTCTTTAACGCGCGCCTGAAGGCCCTCATTTTATAAAAATAATTAGCCATATTTTACAAATGCATATTGACAGGGTTCCAAAGTGATGTCTTCAAAGTTGGCCACTCACATTTTTTTCTTTCTCAGGATGGATGCCAGAGACAAGCAGGTTCTGCGCTCCTTGCGCCTGGAATTGTGTGCAGAGCTGCTGGTTGAGGGTCTTATCATTCAATATCTTTATCAAGAAGAAATTCTAACGGACAATCATGTGCAAGAAATAAAGGCCCAAGTTACTAACCAACGGAAAACTTTGGTACTTCTTGACATCCTTCCAACAAGAGGCCCTAAGGCATTTGAAGCATTTCTAGAATCCTTACAAGAGTTTCCATGGGTGAGAGAAAAACTTGAATCGAAGCGCAATGAAGTTATGCTAATGACTTCTGTAGGTAAGATTTGTTTAAATAATAAGTTTGAGAACATAGTTCTTACTATTAAAAATGTAGAATGTAGTTCTTATTATCAAAAAAATTACATTAGAATTAATATCAGGTTAATTTTTTAAAAAACTTCACAAGTAGCAACTGATTTAATATCTTGGGTCTTATCCCCAAAACATGTTCCAGGTCTGCAATGAAGCTTGTTCCTGGTAAAATGTTCTTAACATCCAACATTGCCATGTTAGCTGTATCTGTCAATAACTATTTAAAGAAACCACATCATTTATACACTCATGTGATAGTTGCATGTTCCCAGGAATGTATGTGTTGAGTTAGAGAGATGATAAAGAAATTGTAACATTGCCACTTTAATTCAAACATGCACTTTCTTTGCATCATACAGATGCCATATGAACTCACTGATAGTTTAAAAAAAAAAGTGCATAATTTATTTAAGGATCTAGTGACAGGTACAGTGATCATAGCCACACCAAATATGAAGCTTCTTTCCTGCTTTGGGTGCAAATAGTTTGAATATTTCTAATATGTACTAGTTTAATCATATTAATTATGCATCTTTCAGTGATAGTCCTGAGAAGAGTTTTATGGTTGTTTATTTAATTTCTGTTTTTCAAATATTTTCATCTTGAGTGTATATAGTTTGAGTGATGAATTTCAGAAGCCATGAATCTACTTTACTTTCATGTTATGGTTGAGTGGACTGCTATTTACATCTTATCTGTAGAGTTGGGGTGGTTTAAAATGAGTTGGTGAGAGTTGGTATCTGTCTTGGTTGACATATGTACAGGTCCTTGATGATGAACCCCTCAAGTGGTGCTCAGTCTTCTGAGTGAAAAGTATAGTAGGAGATATTAGGAATTTCTGGATCAGTAGAGACAGGAATCAGAGGCTTTGAATTAATAATAATCATGTCTTTATCCAAAGGGGTAGTCAAAACACCATAACTGAGCTGAGTGTACCTGTGTTTGACAACCACATAGACCAGGATGCAGTGGGCAACAACAATCAGATACTTTGAGATTCGATCCATCAGGCCTACAGTTGTAATGATATCTTCCATGAAATGTTAGTGGTGATGTTTCTTCTGCCATTATAATGATGTACAAGTAAAATTATTAATACAGTGCTTTTAAAAAAATATTTTAATTAGAATTTTATAGCACAATAAAACTATAAACATGAAAAGAAAAAAAGAAAGCACAGAATTTTGACTTCCGCTGTTTTTTCTATTCAGTAATTCCCATCTTACTCTTTCCCTGCTCTGTTTAATCCTTTTAATCTCCAAATTCCTCAGTCATCAGTTCTATATTTTCTTCTTTTAGTTCCATTGTTTAGTTTTTTCAGCAAAAAGTCCACGTAAGGCTTCTAGTCTTTTAAAATAGTATTTTTCCCCCTGACCAAATCAGTTACTTTTGCCATTTTTGCGATTATAAAATTAAGTCAAGTTTATAATTCAATCTTCTATGATTATTTTATTATTCTTCATCTCTGTATTGCTACTGTTATCATATAGTTTCCCATATTTCTTTTTAGTTTAGCACTTATAAAATCCAATAATAATTCTGCTTTGATTATAATATTAATTTGCAGTACCTTTTTTATCATGATGGAATTTGCACCCAAAATTTATTTACCATGCTTGGTAAAAAGTCCCTTCTTTTTGTCATATTTCCTACACTAATTTGATACTCCTTTATACATTCTTGAGTGTTTAGACAGTGTCATGTACCATTGGTATATCATTTATATTAAATAATGTTAATTTAACACCAGTTTCCCACATTTTCTCCAATATAGTCATATTGTCAACCAAAGTTTGCAGCCTGTAAAATTTAATATAGTGCTGACTAGATATACTAACTGCGTTTTGTTCATTCTTGTATGGTTTGGCATCATTGTTGGTCATCAATCTTGATGATTTTTGTACATGGTTAGGAAATAACAGCATTCTTTGAGTGTTTTTTTAGTGATACAGATTCTGCATGTGCATTCTCAAATATACATATTTTGCATGAATTACCTAATACAGGGACTACATTTATGAATTCCTTCCTTCTTATTCTCTTGATCAATGTCCTATGGATAGTGTAGGGCAGTCCCAACCATTTTTATACCAGGGACCAGTTTCCAGGAAAACAATTTTTCTATAGACTGGTGGTGAGGGAATGATTTCATGTGCTATCTAGATTTCACACATGCACAACTGAAGCTTCGCTGACTTGCGTGACCTGGTTCCTAATAGGCTGTGGACCACTACTGGTCTGCAGTCCAGGGTTTGAGGCTTCTTATTGTAGGACAGAAGTTTTTAACTTGGAATCTATAGAGATTTCAAGGGGTCTGTAATCTTGGATGGAGAAAAGAATATTTTAAGCTTAATATGAATATTAAGCTTGAAGTAATTTAGCTAGTCTTGTTATTGATTTCATGGCTTAAATAAAAAACCTCACATTACATATTTTTATTTTGGTGATAATATTTGAGCATTATTTGTTTTCATGATTGGTTTCTAATAACTATAGTAGATGTATTTTGTTTTAGTTAGGTTTTTCTGAGAATGGGTCTGTAGGTTTCAGCAGAGTCTCAAAGCACAAAGAGGTTAAGGAGCTCTACTGTAGATAATGATTCTCTTATGTTTGACAGAAGTTATTGCAGGTGCAAAGTATGGTGCAGAACTGCAGGGTAAAAAAGCAGGGATACCTTCATGATTTAGGAGAGAGTATCAAGAGATATGTATAAGGTGTTCAATAGATCATAACAGAGTTGACCATTTTAAGTAACATATAAAAAGTGTGATGAGATATTAAGGATGACAGACCCTTGAGGGCAGATTTTTGCATAGATTCAGATTTCATAAATTTAAAAAGTTTTATGTACTTGGTAATTAATTTTTTACAGTGTAGGGGGAATTCTGGCTTTATAAGCCATGCTGTCTATGTTTATGCTCATTGTTCTGTATGTTCTGACCCTGAAGTGTAGTTTGTAGAATTCTGCTCAGCAGAAACATAATGCCACTATTGTAGTTAGACTTATTTCCTGATGCATTCAACCCTGTTGCTTACATATACATACAGTCTTCTGGTTGGTTCCAGATATACACCAGTACAACTTAGTGATCAGTGTAAATCTTTACAATGATATATTGGATTTACATATCAGTCCATATTAGCTATATTCTCTCTTGAGCATTGCAAATCCCAATTTGGAATAGTGTTTTCAGATGGATGCGCCCATTTTATGTTACTTAGAATCAAGCTTATAAGGTATATTACTTATGTATCAATAATTCTCAGATAAGTCACTGCTGAAGCATCTGAAAATATACCAAATTTGTTTGCAATGTAGTGAGAAAAATAAAAGCATGAGCATGGGGGACCTAGAGCTGTTCAAAAACTTACAAGGAAAGTTTCCACATTTCCCATTTCCATCAGTTCTTCTTAAGCATTGATGATGTTATCAAAAGCATAACCTTCTTTCTTTGTTCAACTATGGTGTTACATGTATCAAATAGACAACACCATTTACAACCTATGCAGTTGTATTCTGTACCAGTTGAAGCTCCTAAATGGTCCTCAACCACATGTAGAATGCATTGCAGTAGTCCAAATGGGAGGTCGCAAGAGTATAAGTAAGAATGAGCAGAGCCTTCCTGTCTTTAAATGGATACCATTTCTGAGGCTGTCATAATTCCAGACTATCATTAAACAAACAGTCATAAATCACCAACTACCTGGACCAGTAAGCACATAATTGGAACATGCACAACAGATAAGAGCTTTTTAATCCCACAAGAGATATTTTAAAGCTATATATTACAGACATTCTTTTGTTCTATTTTTGGATTATAACTGTTAAAACATATAAAGAGTAGTTACATATTTCTATATCCTATGACCCCAAAATCACTTTAATTCCTTTAAATTGTCCAAACTAGATAAATTAAAACATCAGTATTTCAAATATGAGATTGGGTAGTTCCCTGCATTGCATACTTGGCTAAACAAGAAAAACAGCAGAAAAAATGTGTGATGCTCATAAATATCTGGATTTCAGGTTAACAAGTAGGTTTCAGATTCAGAAAGACTCCAATTATCAACAAAAGAAGATTTCTAAGCAATTTCACCTCTGTTTGATCCATCTAGTGGATATGTTTACCATGTCCACTATAAAAAGCAGTTTTATGCCTAGTTTTTAGCCAATCGGGTGGTAAGAAGACTTCCTAACTGAGGATTTATTTGGAGGAATACTGGCAAAGGCAGAATAGTCTGAAAGGCTCTGCATAATGTTTACAGTTTTTAAGAAAAGTTGTGGGTGTTGGCAGAATGTTTAATTCTTTCTAGGAACAGCAAGTTATAATAACGCACTGTATGTTTCTATAAAATGATAACTGTTGTGGAGTGGAGTTTCCTGTGGGATGTTTTCTTTCTGTTTCTCTCCTTCTTCCCTTCCTCCTTTTGTTCTGCTCCTAAATACTAACCATATTACACACACACACACACTGATAATCAATTGCATATAGGAAAATAGGAGTAGGAAAGCAGTTTTACCCCATGCTTCCCTGTTTTGTGATTTTGGATTAGCTTATTCATATAACTATTTTTGTGTGAAGGGTATATTCAGTCAGATTTTTACAGTTAATCTTTTGACAGATAATCCTAAATCAGAAGTGGGCAGCTTTGTATCGTCCAGATTTGTCACTACAGTATTGCTCTTGTCAATCACTAGCTGCATGGCTAGTGTCAGGGGATTTGGGATATTGCGCTTCAGAGTTAGGTGGAGGACACTATTGCATATCCATGGCCTAAAACAAAGTATGCAAAAACATGAGCTGTGCCGTATTTGAATGAGCATATGATTCATAATGCACCAGATAATAAAGTTAATATCTAATTGTTGTGAATATGGCCTAGTGCCAAACCCCATGCCAGGCTGGCAGTCGATATACCCTTTCAGCTGGAAGGCTGGGAAAAGAATGAGACTACTGTTTTCCCTGTAGTTTCTGATTATAGAAATGGCTTCACATTTTATATTTTGACCTTTTGAATGTCAGAAGGATTGCGCAGGTACTGGGTGAAAGGCTAGTCTCTTTGAGCCTGTGTGTGTCTCTCTGTGTGTGCTAATTGTACACCTCATACATTGACACCCCTATTTCTCTTTGAACTGGAGCTGTGCATCATCGTCATCATCATCATTATTATTATTGCTTTACTATAAATGCAAGTTATAATGACCACATACCTCTTTTGAAGTATGACTCTGTTCCTCTCAGCTGTCACCTTTAATCATCTTGGATTGATGGAACTTTATATTTCTATTCTGAAAAGGAGTTGTTTTTCACTGCCTATAACCTCTATTTGAGGTACATTAGGATTAGGAGATAGTTTTCTGGACAGGAATGCTGAAAATATAGATTGCTAAATGCCATTTAGCACAGTGAAAGAAGGCTAAATCAGAGTTTCTGTTGAAAGATTTCTTTATACTTTTGAACGCAGAGCAGATTTTGAAGCAAAGTCCTACATTCCTGCCATTTTCTTAATTTGCATAACCTTTTGATGAATTTAAAGTCAATGCATTGCATTGCAGCCTGAGAAATATACCTAAAAAAACCTCTTCAAAATCACCTTATTTTAGTTATTGTAGTTTCTTAAATGACTAGAGTAGAGGGTAACAGTTAATATTTTTATAGTTTGATCACCTGAAAATTATTAGCTCATTTTGAGAACAAAGACTGTTCTTATTTCCTTTCATATTTTAAACATTTAATTTAAATATACAAAATATCACATTTTTTAAAATCCAGTAACATAAGACACTGCCTATTATTAAGCCAAAAAAAAGAACTAATAATATCCTGCCAATATAAGGGAGGAGGAGAGGGGGTGGTGTTTATAGTAGAGTATGTTTGAGGAAGAGGGTGTATTTCCTGATAACAAGTTCAAACCTTCACACACAAACATGCTGCCACCAACCTTGAACTCTGAATTGAATGGCCTCCATGGATCAGGGATGACGTAGAAATGTTTCTATAACTGTGGGATGTGCTGGGTGTATTAGCTTAGTTCCTGGAGTTCTAATCTGGAATTCGAGTGATGTCTGATCAAATATGAGAGTTTTTTTACCTATGCCAAGAACTATAAAAATCATTCTCAAAATGTTAAGAACAAGTTTTTAATTCGTCCCTACTGTATTTATTTGGTTTCTATGTTTCCATAAAATCCTAGTTTTCTTTGCAATTGGTTTTCTGTCTTTCACTTGTTGCTAGCGTTTTACACAAATAGTTGGAGACACAACAGTATATTTTTGCCAAAATGTAATTTGACATACGGTCATCTGCTGTCCTTTTGGTGAAAATTGGAAGAGATTTATGCCTATTTGCTGCCAAGTCTTGTTTTTGTTCTTTCACACTGGATTACTACAGAAAATGGTTGAATACTCACCATTATAAAAGTTGTAGTATGATGCCAACCACGTTTTTAACAGTCCAAATAAAATTTAGATAAGATTCAGCAATTTGGACATTGCTTTAATACTACAATTGCATGTATTCCAGAGATATCCTTGGTGTTAAATTTTCTCCTACGAGCTGCTCGGAGCATCCAAATGTGTGGGTAGGTTTAGTCTTCCTTCTAATAGGCTTCCTTTCGAACCTCTGGCAGCAGATCTTTCAGTCGCCCACGCTAACCACGTGGAGCCTCATCCCATAGTGGGCCGTCTCAAGTTCTATGTGGATCGCTGGGACTTTTCCACGTCTGATGCCTGGGTCCGAGACACTATAAGGTTTGGCTTAGCACTAGAATTTCAATCTGCCCCATCCGATTTTTTCATGGTATCCCCTGTCTCCAAAAATTCGGTCAAGCATAACCTTATGGAGGCAGCTATCCAGCATCTTTTAAGCATACGGGCCATTCAACCTGTTACCGAGGACCAAAAGGGGCACGGGTTTTATTCTCTTTTTAGTCCAAAAAAGCTCAGGAGGGTGGAGAGCGATCTTGGACCTGAAACGCCTCAATAAATTTTTAGTCTACCGCAGATTCAAAATGCACACCTTACAATCCATTCTTTCCAGTATCAGGGAGGGATACTTTCTCACCTCTGTTGATCTGACAGAGGCTTACTTGCCTATTCCGATCAGACCATCACATCGTAAGTTTTTAAGGTTCTGCTATAATAACCAACATTTTGAATATTGGGCCCTCCTCTTCGGATTAGCTTCTGCTCCCCGTGTTTTCACCAAGGTCCTCGCTGCTCTGGCTGCTCATATCCGCGGTCTTCTGATCAGACTGCACTGTTACCTAGACATTCTAATTTTGTCAGCATCCTCTACACAAGCTGTCCACGATACCCAGACAACTGTACGCATTTTGCGGGCACACGGCTTCTCAATTAACCGGGATAAAAGCCAATTAACTCCTTCTACCAGATTGCTACATTTAGGAGCCATCATTGATACATGGGTAGGCAAGGTTTACCTTTCCAAGGAAAGACATAAAAGTATACAACAGCTAGTGCAGCAGATCAGGTCGCAAAATAAAGTTTCTCTTGCGGATCTTTCTACTCTTCTCGGTAAGATGATCTCATGTATTTCTGTTATTCCTTGGGCTCGTCTTCATTCCAGATCCCTTCATGGTTCCTTCTGCCGTTCCAACGTTCCGGTCTAAGCAACTCCTGTCACAAGGTTCCAACACCGGTAGTCACCTCACTTCTCTGGTAGTCCAGGCCAACAACAAACAAGGGTTGTCTCTTCAAGGAGCCCAACAGACTCACATCACCACCGACGCCAGCCTGCTGGGATGGGGTGTTCATCTTCAATTTTCCACAGCTCAGGGCCGCTGGTCAGCAAGAGAACAGTCTCACAATATCAGTTGGCTGGAACTTTGGGCTATCCACCTGGCCCTTCGTTCTTTTCTACCGCAGGTACGCAACCAGCATATCTTAGTTCTCACAGACAATACAGCCGCCAAGGTGCACATAAACAAACAAGGGGGCACCCAGTCACAACATCTCATGAAGGAGGCGGAACATCTCTGTCGTTGGGCAGAGGCCAATTTACTCTCCATCAGGGCAGAACACATCTCAGGAATCTGCAATACCCAGGCAGATTGGCTCAGCCGGGCCACAATAGATCAGATGGAGTGGTATCTTCATCCGTCGCTCTTTCAAGAGACAGTCACGAGGTTTGGTCTTCCAGTGGTCGATCTCTTCGCATCCCCTCTCAACGCCCAACTTCCGAGGTTTGTGTCCGGATACCCCTCTCAGGGAGCGGAGAATTTCAACGGTCTTTGCTGCCCGTGGCCCCCAGGGCTCTTGTACGCATTTCCCCCTCTTCCTTTGATTCCTCGGGTCATAGGGAAGATGCTAGAGGAACAGGCAGAACTGATTCTGGTAGCTCCCTACTGGCCCCGACGGCCTTGGCCTTGGTTCGCGGACCTTTGTTGTCTGTCGGTGTTCAAACTATGGAGGATCCCTCTGGACAGGATTGTTCTAACCCAGGGTCCTCTACAACATCCGAACCCTCAATGGTTCCAATTGACCGTCTGGAGGTTGAGCGGTCGCGTTTAATCAGCAAGAAACTGTCCAATAGAGTTATTTCTACCATCCAAGCTGTGAGGCACCCCTCAATTACTCGCATTTATAACGCCACTTGGTCCATATTTGCAAAATGGTGTTCCAAATTTCATATTGAACCTCGATCTCCTTCGATTGCGCAAATCTTAGATTTTTTGCAAGTTGGCCTCGATAGGGGGATTTCACCAAATACTCTGAGGAGACAAGTTTCCGCTTTGTCTTCTGTTATTAATCATGAGGTTTTTCCATCTCTTTCTCATCATCCACTTATTTGCGCTTTTCTTAGAGGCCACTAATTTACGACCGCCTCCGGTTCATCGTTATCCTACCTGGGATCTGAATAAAGTGCTTTTAGCTCTTACCAAGCCTCCTTTTGAGCCGATACGTTCCACATCCCTACTATTCCTTACATATAAGGTAGTTTTCTTAGTGGCCATAACTTCAGCTCGGCGCATTTCCGAGTTGGCTTCCCTGTCAGTCAGGACCGACCTTTGTGTTTTTCACGCAGATAGAGTTGTTCTCCAACCAGATCCTACGTTTATTCCAAAGATTAATTCTGCCTTTCATAGGGCACAGGAGTTAGTGTTACCCAATTTCTGTCCTCGCCCTTCCCGGGGGTTGGAACACCAGTGGCATAAGCTGGATGTCCAACGTGCTTTAAAAGTCTACGTCCATCGCATGGCTTCCTTTAGAAGGACCGAAGCCAAATTTGTTGTCTTTCTGCCTCACAGTCAGGGTACTAAAGCATCTTCACCCACCATTGGTCGTTGGTTGCGAGCTACCATTGCCAAAGCTTATCAAGCCCAGGCCCTAGCAGTACCCAGGGGCATCACAGCTCACTCCACACGCAGTGCAGCAACCACAGCGGCTTGGGCCACTCAAGCTCCCATCACGGACATTTGTCAGGCCGCTACATGGGCGTCTCCCTCTCCTTTTATCAGGCATTATAAGATTGATGTCTTTGCATCAGCGGATGCTGCTTTTGGTAGGAGGGTGCTATAAGGGGTTGTACAGGACAGGGACAGACTCCAGGTCCAGACAGCATCCCACCCGTAGTACAGGCCAAGCTTTGGTATGTCCCACACATTTGGATGCTCCGAGCAGCTCGTAGGAGAATAGGTGTTGGTTCTTACCTGATACGCCGGTTCTCTCCGAGCTGCAAGGAGCATCCAACTCCACCCTACTTTGTTATTGCTGTCTGTTTCTTTTTCCTTCCGTCTGGGGGAGTCCTGTTTTTCGACCAAGATGATGTAGTAGTTCTTAGGAAGCATCACCTGCTTTCTACTGCGATCTTCTCCAAAACTGGGGAATGCTAGGGAGGAGTCCCATGGAGGAGGAGGAGCGTTCCGAAGTTTAAGCTCAGCCTATCAGAAGGAAGACTGAACTGACCCACACATTTGGATGCTCCTTGCAGCTCGGAGAGAACCGGCGTATCAGGTAAGAACCAACACCTATTTTGATAAAATTAAGAAATGGATTTCCTGCCCAGAAATGTTAATCTTTTGTTAAAACCTGTAATACTACAGTAATATTTCTTTTATAGTTTGGAATCTTTTCCTCAGTGATGACAGGGGCAAAAATGGGCGTTGTTTACCTGAAAGCCACTTTTCCTTATTAGGCAAGACAGATCAGGATGAATGTTACTCCTCTTCAGCTGCTAAGGACTGAGTCTGTGTAAAAGACTCCACCCACTCTGGGTAACTTCTTCCCAGTTCTGCGAAGACCTTTCAACAGACTGAATTGCTTCTAAGAAAAGGGGAAAAAGAACAAGAACATTATTGGAAACCCCCCCTCCCATAGGTCATTTGGCCAGACCATTCCCCAAAGTGTGGGGCTGACCTGTCTTGCCTAACAAGGAAAACTGCCGTTCAAGTAAACATTGCCCATTTTCCCTTGTAAGGCTGCGACAGGTCAGGATGGACATACCAAAGCAGGGTTGTCCTGGGGAGGATTAAGTTCGGTCCTGGCCTTCACAGTCCGAAATGACCTGTTGCAGGACCTGTCTTCCAAACACCACATCCGCCGAAGAGAAGGAGTCCAGCCTGTAGGGATGAAAGTCAAAGAGGATGTCCACGTGGCTGCTCTGCAGACCTTCTCTATAGATGCTTGCGTAGCCCAAGTCACAGCACTGCGAGTGGAGTGCGCTGTGATGCCCCTAGGTACCAGAAGAGACGACTGGAATAGGCTCGAGCCTTGGTCCATCTACTTACTGTGGATGGAGTCACCTTTCCTCCCAATGTCGAAGGTTGGAAGGAACAAAAAAAAGAGATTCCGTCCTGTGGAATTCAGCCGTCCTTTGAAAATAAATCTTCAAGGCTCTGCATACATCCAAAGTGTGCCAAGCCTTCTCCAACTCATGGACCAGATGGGGATAAAAATCCAGGAGAACCAGTTCCTGAGCTCTGTGGAAGGAGGTGTTGACCTTAGGAATAAAGGCCGGGTCCAAACGTAAAACCTCCCGGTGAGGATGGAAAAGACAGAGATCAGGACAAACCGAGAGGGCGACCAACTCAGAAACCCTCCTTGCTGAAGTACCTATCACCAAGAATGCCACTTTCAGTGTAAGAAGGTGCAGGCTGAGAGGTTCAAACAGAGGTCTGGTAAGGGACTTCAGGACCTTGGGTAAATCCCAAGTAGGGTACTTATGTACCATAGGAGGACAAAGGTTGGTCGCACCTCTGAGGAACCTTACGAACAGTAGGGTGCTGAGACAAAGATTCTAATTTCCCACAAGTCTGCACTGAAGAGATAGCCGTCACCTACCTGCGAAGCATATTGGGGACAAAACTCTTATCCAGGCCGGCCTGAAGGAACTTCAAAACAGTAGCCACCGAGACTTGCAGAGGTGAAAAGTTAGACTTGGCACACCAAGTAGAAAAGGATTGCCATGTAGCCTCATAAATGTGGATGGTTGAGGGTCTCCTAGAGACCTGAATAGTTTTGATCACCTAGTTGGAGAGGTGGGCGGTTTATAAGACGCCCCACTCAATCGCCAAACCACCAGATGTAGCCACTGAGGCTCCGGGTGAATCAGGGACCTCTGAAGAAGAGAGACATCCTTCTCAGGAATCCGCCAAGGGGGAGCCACTGAGAGACCCATCAAATCAGCGAACCACAACCTACGAGGCCAATAGGGAGCCACTAATATCAACTTGGCTTTCTCCAATAAAATTTTGCAAATCACAGCTGAGAGTAGGAGCAATGGAGGAAAGGCATACAATAAGCCAGGAGGCCAGCTACAACGCAAGGCGTTGGTCCCTTCTGCCCCTTGGGCAAAATATCTAGAGAAAAACCTGAGCAATTGGGCATTAAGGGGGGTGGCAAATATTTGATCTGACAGACCAAAAATGTGCGTAATTTGATGAAAGAGAGAGGGATATAAACTCCATTCTGAGTGATCAACTGAGGTCCTGCTCAGCTAGTCCGCCTGAACATTATCCAAGCTTAAGATGTGATCAGCTCGGATAGACAGAAGACGATGCTTAGCCCATCTACCCAGGGTTTCTGCTTCTGTCATAAACGATAAGGATCTGGTACCCCCCTGTCTGTTGATATGGGCTTTAGTGAGAACATTGTCAATTATAACCCGGACATGCGACCCAGAGACCTGATTTCTAAACTGTCTCAGGGCCAAACGAACCAGTCTGAGTTCTAACGAATTGATGCTATGAGCCTGTTCCTCCACAGACCATAAGCCCTGGGTCCAGAGGGAATCCAGGTGAGCCCCTCAACCAGATAAGGAAGCATCCATCATGAGGACAAAGCAAGTCTCCACCTTAAAGGAATGGCCCTTGGACATAGCTCTAGATAGCTACCAGTAGAAGGAAAGTAAAATGTGCTTAGTAAACTTTATCTTCCGAAGGGAATGGCTTGACCCAGACCTCTGATGAGGTAAAAAGAACCACTGCAGAGACCTAACATGAATCCTGGCCCAGGGGACAATGCCAATACAGGAAACCATTTTACCCAAAAGTTGAGATAAATGGGCTAAAGAGGTGGAATGCTTACTCCGAATGCCCCTAATCATCCCTTGCAGGCTGTCCAGCCATTCCTATGAAAGGAAAACCTGACACACACTAGTGTCAATAATGGCCCCCAAATAAAGGAGACAGGTAGAAGGAGTGAAATGGCACTTTTTCCTATTAATGGAAAACCCCAGGTCCTGCAGAACCAACATCGTGACCTGCAGATTCTGCGGAGCCCTTTGAAAGGAAGCAGACATGATTAAAATATCATCTAAATAACACTTCAGACGCACCAGAAAGGAACAAAGGTGCGCTGTGAGGGGAGCCAGAACTTTGGTGAACACTCTAGGGGCAGAAGATAACCCAAAGGGAAGGGCCCTGTATTGATAATGCCACCCTGGAAACAAAAACTTAAAAACTGCTTATGTGAGGAACAGATGGGAACATGTAAATAACCTTCCGTCAAATCTATGGACGTGAGGAAATCCCCCTGCCAAACACTCTCTAGAAGAGAGTGCATCTTAAAACATCTGTATACAACATATTTATTGAGCCTTTTTAGGTCAAGAATTGTCCTCCACCCCCCACAAGGCCTTGGGGATAATGAAAATCCTGGAGTAAAACCCCATCCCCTAATAGTGAAGGGGGACCTCCTGAATGGCCTTGAGGTCTAGCAAATGCTGGATGGCCAATTCCATCAGGTCCCTTTTCACTGCGACCCTAGATACTGGGCAGGAGATAAAGAACCTCAGAGGAGTGGGGTAGAATTCCAGAGAAAGACCCAATCTAACTGTGGACAAAACCCAGGCATCAGAAATAGTTCCCCCACATTGGTCCGCAAACCAAGATAATCGGCCACCAATGGGAATAGACTGTGCACTAGCACTGGCAACT
Organism: Bungarus multicinctus; assembly: GCA_023653725.1. Lineage (NCBI taxonomy): Eukaryota > Metazoa > Chordata > Lepidosauria > Squamata > Elapidae > Bungarus > Bungarus multicinctus. Next base: position 46,283,031 of record CM042848.1, read on the forward strand.
TCCTCCTTAAATGGGCCGTTTTGCAGTAAACTGCTGCCTGCCCTTGCCTGAATGATCTGGAGGATGTTCTTGGTATTGGTAAGGGGTCTTGGATGGCTGGTGGAAGCTGGAACTAGTTTCCCCTTGAAACTAAGGACGTTTGAAGTAAGGAGCCGCCCAATGCTCCGCCCTCTTGAGAAGTGAAGGAAGGATCTTCCACTTATCCTGTTTTTCCACCAAAAAGGGCTCGAGGACTTCGCTGAAGAGCTTATCCCCTTGGATGGGGGAAGACGCCAAATTCCACTTCCTCCTTCCATCTGCTTGCCAGTTGCGCAGCGAACACATGTGCCTGGCCGCCACCAAGGAAGCAATGGCTTTCCTAGTGAACCTGGCCCAATGCACAGTGGCATCAGCTGTGAATTCCATGGCTGCCATGATCTTATTGATGTCCTGGTGGGCTTGGACATCTGATGTAGAAATTCTATCTCTCAACTGCTTCAGCCACTTGAGCAACATCCTGGTGAAGAACGACACTGCAGAAGATGCCTTGACCGCCCAGGCAGCCGCCAAGTGGGATCTCTGGAGCGATTGTTCCATACACTTTTCCTCTGACTTGAGGATCTTCTCCGGATCAGATGGGGCAGAAGATGAGGAAGCCAAAGCTGCCACAGAAGCATCCAGTGTGGGAACTTGGAGTGTTTTTGTGAGCTCAGGCCTCATGTTGAAAAACCTGCAATCGGAAGCCAGGGGACTGGTTTTGAGGTAGGAGATTCCAGCTGCTTCTGAATAACCTTCAGGAACAGTTGAGGAGATGGGACCGCTTCTTTCCTCACCTCTAGCTTATTGAAGAGAACATCTGACTCCTCAGGAGGAAGAGAGGCAGCTACCTCACCATCTGCGCCCTTCAGGTTGGCCGTGTTCCTCGCCTTGTACAACAAGGGACTGAACAAGGTGTGTTTGAAGCAACCTGGGAACACTGAAACCTCGTGGGAGGTGCCTTCATCTGCTGACATGTCAGATTCCGGCTTGTTAGGTTCTCCCAACAAGGATGGAGCCACTGAGGGAGCAGGAGCATAGTCCTCAGCCAACACAGAAATGGGATCCTGGAGAAAGGAACCTCTTTCTGACAAGAGAGCTTCTCAAACCCGGGATCGTCTCTCTGATAAATCAGAAGCTGCAGAAGAACGTTGGGTCGCTCTCTGCAAGCCTTCTGAGATGCCCTTCCTGATGGCCTTGTCGATCAGAATTTATAAGTTGATAGGGACATCCGATTCAGAAGGTTCAGCTGGTCTGGCCGCAGCAGCAGTAGAAGGAAAGGAGGATTCCACCCCCTGCCTACTGCACCCATGTTCTTGCCAAGGTACAGCGTCTCCCTGAAGTTCATCAAGTTGACTGCCTCCTTCAGAGGGAATAGGAGAAGCGCCTCTCCTGGACATATCAGGGTACCAAGTCTGGATGCCGGGTTTAGAAGAAAGTCTAGGCTCCTCCAAATCCACTTTACTGGTGAGTGATGCTGGAGAAGTAGCTCTTGCAGTCATTAAGCGAGTAGAGGCTTGATGCACCTTGGCTATCTTTTCTATGGCCTGATGGCACTGGAAGCATCCTTCTCCTCCACTTTTGAGGCCTTCACAGGCTGCTTTCCTTTGGTAGAAGCATCACCTTTTAAGGCTTGGCAGTTTTGGAAGCTCTGGTTTCCCTTGGGGCTTCAGCCATCTTGGGACAGCAAGGCCGATTCTGTACTGAAAGTCCTGTGCAAGGAGGAGAGCACATGAAAGGATTTATAAAGGGACTTCAGGGGAAATATTCTCCATCCCCACACCAACCATCACTCTCTTCTGCCCTAATGAAAATCCTGGAGTAAAACCCCATCCCCTGTTGGTGAAGGGGGACCTCCTGAATGGCCCTGAGGTCCAGCAAGTTCTGGATGGCCAATTCCATTAGGTCTCTTCTCCCTGCGACCCTAGATACTGGGCAGGAGATAAAGAACCTCAGAGGAGTGGGGTAAATACTGGGCCTAATAGGGCAATTAAATATAGACCAGGCATGCCTGGAAGCACGAAGGCCCTACTTTGGGATAGGGAAACCAATCCCCCCCCCCCTCCCGGAAATTTAAATAAAAAGGCACCTACCCTTCGATATCTTCACTTAGCAGCAGCAGGAACTGGGCTTGATGGAGACAGCAAGGCGCAGGAGTGGTGGAAAGAAGCAGACCAGGCCTCTTCAAAATGGCCACTGGGGATCTCAAGATGGCCACCAGCCCACGAGGCCATTCAAAATGGCCATTTCTGGCCATGAGGCTTGATCTTCTAGCGCAGGGAGATGGCTCCCTGCAGCTTCGCTGCTCTGCAGGGCAGAGGCAGCTCAGAGAGGCAGCACTCAATAAGCCCCAAAGCGCAAGTCCCTGAAGCAGCCTCAGCTATTTGGCGGCCTCGTAACTTGCTGGGAAGCGGAGCCATCGACTTTTAAAGGGGAAGGCTCTGTCTGATATTTTTTTTAAAGAAAAAGGAAAAAAGAAAAGTTTTCCTTACAAGGCTGCCTTTGGGAAGGAACTCCAAAGGCAGGAGAGGCAATTGTTTACATCCTTCTTCAGCCAAGGACTGAGTAGAACTGGGGAGGAGTTATCCAGAGTGGGCGGAGCTAGACTTACACAGACTCAGTCCTTAGAGCTGAAGCGGAGTAACACCCATCCTGACCTGTGGCAGCCTTACTAGGGAAAACCATATACTGTATTTCTTCATTGCCTCTTGACTGCAATATTAGCTTTTTATATGATTGTTTTCTACTTGTTCTGGAGAAGTTCTTCACAACCTTTCTTTTCTAATTCTAGTTTGTTTACCTGCTGTCTTTAGATGAAAACTGATTTTTGTTTTGTTTTGTTTTTCAAAACTCTGAAACAGTGAGACAAAAAATATTTTTTTGATTGCTTTCACTTTCACTTGGATAGAGGATTTCAGCCCCCTCCCCCCTTATGTTGTCAGTCTTCTGACCTTTCTGAATCTTGTTAATGATTCTAAAACTTGCCTTTAACTAAAGATCACTAATTTGAATTAAGCTAAATTTCTTGTTACAGAAGAGTCTTGGTCAAGAGAAAGGGAAGCCTTTGTGTTTGAACCTCCTAAACAAAATGAGGCTAACTCAGGAGAGAAACTTGAGGCTTTCTCTGCTGCTAACACTGTTGTCAGTCCCAACTTTGAATATGCTAAGGAGCAATCCACCCTCCCACACACACACACACGTACTCTTTCAAAGGAAAAAAACCAAAACATTGGAGCAGTAAGGATGCTTTTATTTTTTATTTTTATTTTTTCATTTATCTTTTAGTGGATTTAGAGTGGGAAAGCTTTTTAAGTAGCTTTTATGTTAATTAATTCTGCCTTTTTTTGCTGATTTGGCCTTGGGGAAGACAGCTTTTTTTGTATGCAATTTTCATTTTTTTAAATGAGTTTAATTGATAGGCTGTCTCTAATACCCCAGTTTTTGCCATCTTTATTGCCTGTGCCCCTAATGTGTTATCCATTGCTTTCACCAACTCATTCCCTGTTGACTAACATTCTCCCTGTTCTACTTATTTTTGAAATATTATTTCAGTTTTAAAAACATGAATGGGAACCTGGCATCCTGCAAAAAGAATCCTCAAGCATGATTTCACTTTCTACAATGTTTTTGGTCCTCATGTAGGCTATTGCCTTCTTCTTCAGGTTAAAATGACTTGCCCAAGATCAATTGCCTAAGGCAGGACAAGATTCATGGTCCCCTAATTTCTAGTCTTCATGCCTTATTTAACTATCCAGGATAATACAATATTAATTACTTTGAAGACATTCAGTATGTGTAGCTCCTGGGAAGTCAAAATTCTGGTTAACAAATAGTAGATAGGTAGGAGAGACATGATCACAAAACAAAAATATTCTTAATTTAAAATTGTTATAGTTTCTAGATCTAAAACACACATAGAATATGACTCTATAATGAAAGTATCAATTTCATTCCCTAAGTGTTTCTAAGAAAATATAATCAAAACCATTCTAGGCAAATTCATGCAACTGTATTGCTTTATCTTCCAAATTCTGTTATACTTTTAATGCTTTTAAGGGTTATTCTTATTTCTAAATAATAAGAGTTTTCTTTACTAGGAACGAGATATGCAGTCTTCAAGCAGCTTATATTTTAATTGTGACCCTATTTCTAGAATGAAACAGTAAATTGAATGGCAGAAATTAATTTCTGTAAAATTTGAAAACTTCTTCATGTCTTTTACTTTTATTGTTCATTAGTTAGCCTCCTTTAGCCTCATTAAATATGTCTTTTATATTTTTTCTATTATATAAGTAATTTGCATAAACAATTTTTAAATATTAATTTCAAATAAGTAATCTCAAGATCCTTATATTCCAATATTAATGCAAATTAAACCTAAGATGTTTTCTGATGTGATTTGAAGAGTGTAAAAATCTGTTGTTTATAAATTATTTGTTTATATACTCATAAGACCCAATTTGGTTTTGTGATTATGGCACCAGGCTAGAAAGCAGGAGACATTGACTTCAAGTCCAGCCTTGGACATGAAAACCAGTTGGGTGACTTTGGGCTAGTCACTACCTCAGCCCAACCCACCTCACAGGTTTGTTGTTGTGGGGAAAACTGTGTTGGATAAACGAATATATCTTTTCTTTTATGTACACTGAGAGCATATGCACCAAGACAAATTCCTTGTGTTTCCAATCACACTTGGCCAATAAAGAATTCTATTCTATTCTATTCTGTTCTATTCTATTCTATTCTATTCTAATATTCAGTGCCTTGAGTTATTTGTAAAAGATCTAATATAAGGATCTAAATAAATATATACATACATACCTCATATTTCCTCTATTTTCAACAGCTCTCACCAGATAATTCTGTTTAAAAAAAGGGAACACAATCCATTGTTACTGATGAGGAAATGTGTTTATCATTGTGGTTTTGTGTCATCACTTTGTAGCACAGTTTTAATTTATTCTGTTTTCTGATATTGCAAATTAAACATCATATGTACTGCTTCCCTTGGAGAAGGGTAAAACTAAAAAACAACATTGAGCTCTGATTTTATTCTCAGAAATACTGGAAGGCAATTGGAAAAAAAATATAACGATTTTATCTTTAAATGTATTGAATTTTTAATCACACACTGATAAAAAAGCATTGATACTAAATGAGTGGGAAATCATATAATTTATATATCATAATTGCTTTTCTGCTATCACAAATTTTACATTTTTCACATGGGCCCTCTGTAATCATGCAAAATTAGTTGCTATAAATAAGCTTTTTTTCAAATACACTGTCTTTATATTCATGAAAATGGAGATCCTCGAACATAGTTTAATATACTTTAAACAGAGGGAAAATGGTAAAACTTTTATAAATAACTGAAACCCATGCATAGTCAAATCCCATATTTATGAGGTGCTGTTTGTTTTTGTCGTATGCATTTTTCTCATTTTCTTTCCAACAACCACATCTCATATTTTGCTTGTTGCTAGACAAACAGTGCTAGAGAAAGCAAGCAAATGGTTTATCAACAGAATTCAATGAATTATGAATCATTAGAAAATAACTCTAACCTTTAAAAATATGTTCCTATAACTTTCAACAAAGAGTATGCAAAAATTCAAGGAAAAAAAAGATACCAATAATAACAAACAAAACAGAAAAGAAAAAGGAAGAGAAGAATATAAGCATATTTTTTTTGCTATAAAACATGAAATTGTAGCAAAGAGAAATATAATGCATTTTTTAACTAGATAGAAAAATTTGCATTTTCAGAAATGGATAAATTACATATCTCTTGAATCTAATTCTTAATATCTATAGTCTAAACAAACTTTTTTTTTTTTGCAAATTCTTAAAATAATTGACAATTAATTCCCCATGACAGAGATAAACACAATTCCTCAAAAACAATATAGTATTTCTCCATTAATTTACAAACCTGCAGAGATAGAGATTTCAAAAAAGAAGCAAATACAGAAATAATCTTAATTTTAAGTAAGGTCTGATTTATAGTATCAACTAATAACAGTACTTAGATATGTACCGAAGAATCACAATGAAGAAAATACCTGTTAAATAAGGCTGCTTTTTTGTTCCCATTGTAAATTCTAGCCATCATTACTAATATTTTTAAAATGTTACCAGCATTATAAACACAAACTGAAACTTGCAGAAAATATTCTATAAAACTATACTTGTGATTTCTGTGCTTTGTGATAAAAAGATAGTATAAAGCTTTTAAGGAGCAGAAAATTGTTGTAATAAAAGCAACTTCAGAGTTTTTCAATAATGGTTAAATTCCAGAATAGGTGCTGCGTATATCCCTACTAAGAATGATGTGGCTCTTTTTCCAAGAAATATTATTGTACAATTCAAGATTCATGGAAGTTGTCCCCAACTGACTTTTTGTCCTGTTTCTGCTTTAAATTCATAAAATGTGCACAAAAAAAGACTGTGATTGACAAACAAATATCTGTCTATCACTCTGTATTCCAGGTGGAGATTTTTGAGGCTGTGAGATATACTTCAGAATTACATGGGATAGTGGTTTTGAGATCTTCGTGCTAATCTCTACTACTCCAAATGGTAAATTTTGTTTAACAGCATAAGTGATGTGGCATGGCTTATTTACAAACTATTTCTAAGCATCTAATTAAAGATAATACAAAAAGTACCTATTATAGCTGGAATTTAAATTAAAATCGATTGTGCTTCCCTAATCCCATCTGAATCAAGACCCCAGTATGTGCAAAGGATAAGATTAGCCTTCTTCACTCTCCACGTGAGCATGAGGAAATATGGACACTTCCATTAAGGAGGAGCATGTGCTGTAAATGTCCTATATAATATCACCTTACTATTGCAGAATCTGCCTCAATGAGACATCCAGGCTTAAACACCTTACTGGTATGTTGATTTTTTTAAATTGGTGTATAATTCATGTAGTGTATAGTAGCAGATGACAGCATGATAGAAGGAAACCAAATGTTTTCAAAAAGTATTTATGAATAGCAAAACTAAAGCCTGGATTTTTGAGCTGAATTAATTGCTCATTTTTCTGGGTTTCTCTTGCTTAATTTATCTCCATTTGCGTCTTGCATTTGGTCTGGCAGATTAACAGTATGGTTTTTGTTTTCTTGTTTGAAGATTTTTTTTAATTTGCTTTATTTTTGTTTTACTATTTAATAAGTGGGACTAACATATGCTTTTGAATTCAATATTAATGCATCCTTTCTCTATTAAATATTGGAAGGAATATAAATACAGATCTTTTAGATATCCAGAAACATAATATAGGTGCAAGATGGAAATATGTCCATATGTACAAGCAAAACATGTTTAAAAAGAAAAAGATTGTGGCTTTTACTAAAAAGTCATTTTCCCCCATAACCGTCACTTAATCGTTTTATGTAATCCAAGCTGATTTAACAGTAAGATTTTTCCAGGAAGACAGGAAACAGTAAGAGAGCATGGTTTTCAAATCTCCCTGTTTTAGTTTACAAAATCCCTGTGTTAATTTCTATTGTAAAAAAAAATCTTCATTCCCTCCTTTTTCTTAGAATACTATGTCCAAGAAATTCAGAGAGCTGCAGAATACTGAAACACTTGTGTTCAAAAAAAATTCTGATACTTCCTTTGGAGATTTGAAAAGGATATTTTAATATGTTTAAAAGCAGTTAAACGATTGAAGTGCTATTTTTTAAAAAAAATGTTTTTAATCAGTAACTGGATAATACTTTAATTGGGAGATTAAAGTGAAAGACTATAGAAACAATGGCAAAGATTTTAAGAAAAGTGTCAAAAAGCTACTATCACGTGACATTTTTTTATAAGAATTTTAAAAACTTTTTAAAATTTACAATTATAATTAAGATTTGACCTCAAAGTCATATTGGGAATTGGATCCTGAAAAGACATAAATCATATTTACTGTTCACTTATATTCATATATTTCCCACAGAGTTCAAGCCAATGTATGTGGCTTTCTTTAGTTGCTATTGATATACCCCTGTAAACTGTATTATTTATTTATTTATTTATTTGTCAAACAATTATTAGATAACAGGTATAAGTATAAACATAGTTATAAATACATGAAATGGATATGAATAAGAAAAACAAAAGAAACAATAGGACAGGGACGATAGGCACGTTTTGGTGTGCTTATGCACACCCCCTACAGATCTTTTAGGAAAGGGGTGAGGTCAATAGTAGATAGTCTAATGTTGAAGATTTTGGGGTTTGGGGAAGAAACCACAGAGTCAGGTAGAGTATTCCAGACATTGACTACTCTGTTGATGAAGTCGTATTTCCTGTAATCAAGTTTGGTGCGGTTATCTTTAGTTTATATCTATTTTGTACTGTTGTATTGTTTTGGTTAAAGCTGAAGTATTCATTGATAGGTAGGAAATTGCAATATATAATTTTATGTACTATACTTAGATCAAACCAAAGGCGGCATAGTTCTAGGTTGTCTAGGTCTAAAATTTCAAGTCTGGTGACATAAGGTATTCTGCTACGAGTAGAGGAGTGGAGAACTCTTCTCGTAAAATATTTCTGGACTTTCTCAATTGTATTAATATCAGATATGTAATGCAGATTCCAGACTGATGAGCTGTATTCAAGTATTGGTCTAGCAAATGTTTTGTATGCTCTAGTTAGTAGAGTGATATTACCAGAGAAAAAGCTACGTAGAATTAGGTTAACAACTCTTAATGCCTTTTTGGCTATGTAGTTACAGTGGGCTCTAGCGCTTAGATCATTTGAGACGAATACTCCAAGATCCTTGACAAAGTTTGTGTCATCAACAAGGTCCTGACTATTCAGCTTGTATTTTATTTTTTAATTTTTTTTGCCAATATGCAAGACAGAACATTTACTTGTTGAGATCTGAAGTTGCCATTTGTTTGACCATTCTGACACATAGTCGAGGTCTTTTTGAAGGGTAGCAGCATTGTCAGTGGTGTTGAATAGCTTTACATCATCAGTGAAAAGAACACAGTTGTTCTTAATATAATCACAGAGGTCATTAATATAGAGTATGAAGAGAGTTGGTCCTAGAACACTGTATTGGGGGACACCACTGTTGACAGGTACAGGATTTGATAGGACACTCCCAATTTTGACCATTTGTTGCCTGTTTGACAGGAATTCTATCCAGTTATGCAGGTATCCAGAGATACCATAAGACCTTAGTTTTAGGAGTAGTTTGTCATGTACCACTGAATCAAAAGCTTTACAGAAGTCTATGTAAATTGCGTCAATTGCTTTGCCCTGATCAAGTTGTGTAGTTCATAGGTTTTTGCAGTGCAAGAGTTGCAGATTACAGGGCAGTTTCCTTCTGAAGCCAAACTGTTTGTTAGAGAGTAGGTTGTTTGTCTCTAAGTGGAGGATAATGGATTGGTTAATAATTGATTCCATGACTTTACAGGTGATGCAGCATAAAGAGATTGGTCTGTAATTTTCAACTAGGCTGGGGTCTCCCTTTTTGAAGATGGGAATGACTGTGGCTAATGACCATAGATTTGGCAAGGAGCTGGTCCTGAAAGATTTTTCAAAGATTATGCTTAGAGGTTCAGCTATGGCAGTGGATAGCCTTTTTAAGAAGTAGGCACAAACTCTGTCTGGTCCAATAGATAAAGATGGTTTTAGATTGCGTAGTGCTTTTTCAACATTGTCTTATGTAAAATCAATATGTATTAGATCATTGTAGTTGTCTGTGGTTTGACTAGGAAATATTGGGCATGATCCATTGCTGTTTACAAATACTGAGCCAAAGAATGTGTTTATTAGGCTAGAGCAGGGTATCAAACTCAAGTTGTCATGGCGGCGTCATATGACATATCTCAACTTTTTTCCCGTTTGCAAAACTGGGCGCGGACGTGCTAGGACATAATAGATCTGGCCCATGGGCTGCAAGTTGGACAGCCCTGGCCTAGAGAGTATGATTGACTCCTTCTAAATGTTAATTTGAATTCTTGTCTTCTCAGTCTTAGCTATCACTAGAGAATTCATATCCTCACATTTTATTTGACAGGAGCTTGGTTATTTGTTTATTTATGCAGTTATTTATTTCAACTATTGCTAAACCAGTTTTACTATGCATTTTTAACCTGATTGCATTCATAATTGTAGAATTAGCAATAAAGTTTTGGATTCACCAGTGGGTCAAATCATAGCATTCTTTTTGAATGTATCAAATATTATTTCTTTTCTTTCAATGTTGGATTACTGAGTTTTATTTAACTCCACAAAAAACATATAGTTAGCAAGCTGTATGTAAATTAGACAATGGGATATTGTAGGACCTTATTAAAAAGCAAATATCTAACTCTTCTTTCTGTATGCCTCAAAAAAGATCACCATACTATCATCTTGTAATTAGAATTATTTAAGTTTCTTTGCTTGCTGATTTTTAATCCTTGATCAGGTGACACTTTCACCAAATCCTTCTTCTGGGACTGATAGAATCTCTGCAACATTTATATTCATTGGCTCACTCATGAGTCCGTGACTGCTCTTTGTTTTTACCACATCGTACTTATTTCAGTCTTTTTGAACATGCATCATTAGCAAGCAGTGTGTGTGGCTTCCAGGAAATTTCATGAGGCTCATTATTTCCCAGTCATTCTGAGCAGGAAAAAAGACAGTAAATAAAATAGCATAAATTAAATGTAAGAAAGAATGGAATTGAATGGTTTAGCCCAAAAGCACCTGACAATTATTGTGATGGTCAGCTATGAGAGTTGTGCCATTATAAGTTGGGTGTCATCTTTGGCAGAAGTACCACATAGCCTAGCAGGGCCACTTTTAACTAAGCATTAATGTTAAGAAGAATCATTTGAAAAAATAAATGCATTTATTAAGATGTGGGAGCAGCAGTTAGGTACTGTTTATCCTGTTAAATCTGTGTCTTTTTCCAGTTAGCAGAATAGCATCTTGGCATTCTCTTTCTTCTTCTTGTATCATATCCATCATTCGACATTGGCGATTATGTTGGTGATCCTATTTTTATCAAAATCCGCAAAAAAAGTGCTGTTGAGTTTTGTCAAACCAGTCCCTTAGATTTTGAAGCCATGATGCTCTTCTTCTGCCTGGACCTTGTTTGCATTCAATCTTTCCTTGGAGGATTAAGTGAAGTATTTTTCCAGATGTCACAGCACATGTCCAAAATATTCTAATTCACTTTTTATGATTTTGATGATTTCCCTTGGCTTTCCCAGGCAGCTTATCACCTCCTCATTTCTGATCTTGTCAACCCAATTTATACATAATAGCCACCTGTAAATTCACATTTCAAATGCTTCTAATCTCTTCAAGTGACTTTCTGTCAAAGATCAACTCTCCACTCTGTAGAACAGGATAGAAAAATTGTAATATCTGACAAGGCTGATTTTCAATCTTAGGCTTATGTTGTGATTGCAGAAGACCTTTTTTATCTTGAAGAATGCTGTTCAAGCTTTCCCTATCCTCATTTTTATTTCAGTGGTCATGTTCTAGCTTTCATGTAAATTAGAACCAAGGTAAGTGATCCTTTCAACTTTTTCTAGTGGTATTCCTTACGAAGTTGTCGGTGGTAAATTAATGGGTTGTTTGCTGACAACCATGAGCTTGGTTTTTGAAGTGTTAAGCTTCAAGCTGCATTTTTCAGATATTTCTGTGACTCTGTTGATGAGGAACTGAAGGTCTTCATACTTCATACTGGCAAGCAGAACTGTGTCAACAGCATATCTTAAATTGTTGATCTGAACACTGTTTACTTTAAGGCCAGCATTGATGTTTTCCAATGCTTCATTGAAAATTGATTCAGAGTAGATACTGGCATTCCTTGTTCCCAATTAATAAATGGATTCATTTAAATTCTTTTGAATGGTAGCTTATGCAATGTCAGTAACAGAGCTCTTGGACAGCATTTCACAACTTGGAGCACACCCAACATACTGCTGCATAGCTGTGGTCTAGAAATGCTGGTGTTGTATGCCCAGTTAGCTGCCCTCTGAATGGGTCAAGCTGCTCCCTGCTTGGCCCTGTTAATATGTCTATTAAGAGGGGAGAAATCAAGGTAAAGACAGATTGTTCCTCTTGCTTCTTATTTCTTTCCTATTAATTAAAGTATGATAAACAAAAAATAATACTGCACCAGCAGAGAGCTTATTTAAAGATATAATGTGTCTCTGCTAGACTGAGGGCTTAAGTTCTCAATGATACAAGGTTTTTTTTCTGCTCAGGCCTAATACACCAATATGAGACACAACTTTGTCAGGAGTAAATATAGGACAGGTTACCTGCATTCTGCTAAAGATTCCCAAAGAGACGTTGCCATTTATGACACCAAAATCCTGAGAGATTAACTACATTATATAACAGCTCCACTAAATGGCAATTATTTTTATTACTAGAATGAGCAGTTGTGTCAGAAAATCAAAGTCCCTGACCTCAGGTGTTTTAAAGCTGTACCTCCTTATTTAGAAATAGTCTTAATGAGAAGTCCTTTTTGGTCTGCTGTGCTTTTGCAAATATTCCATTCATACATTTGAGAGGCTTTAAATAAAAGAAAAAGAAGTAAGATGAGGATTAAAATGCAGAGCCTTTCATTAAAATATAATATAATGAATATATCCATATGGATGGCATTAATGATAAATCATTACATGCAAACAGTCCCTGAACAGAATTGCTTACATTTTGAGGAAAAGATGGGAACTATCCTTCCCAAAGGCTTGCAAAACATTTAATCAACTAATTTTGGGTTAGGTAGATCATTGGCTAAGAGCAGTTCCTCCTAGAGAAAGTATATGTCATTTCTAAACAGTTGTTATCGACTTGATGGCATATTATTATCACCATAATTAGGCCAATAACTTCATGCAGTAAAGGGGATCTTCTAAATAAATACAATTATATGTTATATTTCCCCCAGCTTTTGTTTTCTATTTATTCTGTGTTAGCCAAGACAGCTAAAATTTTCAGGGATCTGGTCTGGAAAATATGAAAACCATTTTAAAAGAGATAGAAAGCAAGGATGTTCAGTTAGCATGCCTAATTCCAGATAATTTTAAGTGGTACTCACCCTGAGAAAGTAGTCATGACATTGATGTCAATATTAAGTTTATGATGTCATAAATTGCTGGGAGCAGAAACAGAACAGGGCTTTCCTGGAAACTAAGCAAGTGGTGAATGGTTGCTATAGCTGCAATGTTTCAAGGAACATACGGCCTTTTAAGAATCATTTGAGACATTCCCACTGTATTCCATTAGCACCAATAGTGGCTAATATTGTGAGCATAACCTCCTTTCAACCAGTCTCCTTTTTTATTCATGTGCCTGGCTTATAATGGTGCTATTTTTGCAACCAAAATTAGAAATCAATGCCCAGATAAAGCATAGAAAATGGAGCCAAGCAAACTATCTCAACACCTTTCAGCATTATTGCTTAGTTCTCTGTTTATCAGATCTGTTTCCATCCATTTTCTTTCACAGGCTGTATAACCCACTTAACTGCATTCTTTTTCAGCTCACCCACAGTCCCCAGAAGTTTTGAGCATAGAAATTGAACCAGGTTCAGAATAGAGCAGTAGGAATGATGTCTGCAAGGAATATAATTCTTGCTGTCTGCAAGGAATATACAGCCTTTCATTCCTCACCATACAGTCAGAGCTGAAGAAGCTTCTTGGATGAGAAGCAAAACGTCTTCAAAGAAAAAACAAGAATGTCCAGTTGCCTCATGAAAAAGCACCTTTGGGACAGCCTGGTTGAATGTTTATGAAATTCTTAATAAGAAGAGCTTAATAGAGATGTGCAGAGGAATGGTAGTTTTCCCTTCATTGGATGTGTTTAAGAGGGTGCCAGACAACTACCTGTACATTTTAATTAGGATTCTTGTACTGAGCAGTGGGTTGTACTTTAGTGCTCCGATTCAGTTGTGTTTCTATGACTTTTAAAAGTAAGAGCTGTTTCCTTTGGAACAACATGTAATGTCATATCCAGTCTGTTCTCAGTAGTCTATCTACTGTGCTTTATTTACATATGTCACAAAGTGCTCTCTAAAGAGTGTTCTCTAAGGAGTCATAACTTGATCATTGCTGCTCTGGGTATGTTTTATATAGAAACATTTTGCTTCATTTAACATTAATGAGAATGGTGTGTATTGTGCTGTTTGAAATACTTGTACAGAGTAACAATGGTTACTCAATTCCACAAACAAAAAGATAAATGGAATATTTGGGAGGTTCTTAATACCTTTCTTTTTAAAATTTTTGATTATAATAGTAAAATCTAATACAAACTACATTTAAAAAATAAAAGAATAGGAAGAAAAAAAGAGAGAAGTAAGAATAAAGAAGTAAGTAAATAATTAAATAAAGAATATACTAAGGAATAACTTGTGACCTTCATCACAAGTATAAACAAATTTAGTGACTCTACACTCCCTCTAAGGTTACAAACATTTATTACTTCATCCCAGATACATTTCTTATCTATAAACAAAACCATGAAACATTTTTTTCAGTCCTGGTGTCAGCAGAAAGTCCATAAACAGTTGGCAGAAATAACAAAATATCTTGTTTTAACATTAATCAAATAATCCAGAGATTCCCAGCCCCCGGCTGTGGCCCACTATCGTGCCTTGAGCCATTCGGAACCAGGCAATGGAAACTGTAGGCAAGAGGGGAACTATCCCCTCTTTCCCCACCACCACCAGCCTGCAGATCTGGAAATTAAAATAAACCATCTTTATATTCCTCTGTATCACTTCCAACAGTCTCAATCTTTAACTCATTCAAATGTTACAGGATTTGATTTCATTTCTTTGTCCCCTTGCATAGAGTTCTTCAAGGCTTTAACAAGTCTTTTTTATAGATCCAATAGGAGAAAATTATTGAAGTCGCTGTTTTGGTTTGTTATTTGCAGTTTCCTTTTAAATTTTAAAACGTCAGCCAGTTTCTTTTGTAGATCCAGTGAAACATTTTTTTTTACCAATTCATTCTCTTGGCTTATGAATTGTAAACCCACTTTGATACCTATATATTGTCAGATAAAAATTGTTCTACATCTGTCATTTTTTCCCTAACATCTTTTGGACATAGTCTATCAATGGAAGCAGACATCATTATTGATGTTATTGATGTTGCAGCTACTATTTTCTTATTCTATTCTTTAAAAGTCTCCATTATTTTCATTGTTTGGTAATATTTTACAGGCTTTGAGTTCTTTCCTCTTCCTAAAAGCCTTCATCCCCTCTAGTGTCCATGTCATGAAATTGCTTATCTTCGTTGTATCTTCTAAAAACCAGAACAGAATCTATTTTCCACCAGAAGCTGTTCTTTATAATTACAGGTAGTCCTTGACTTAGAATAATTGGTACTGAAAAAAGGGATGTATAACTATTTTTCAAACTTACAACCATTGTAGCATCCCCATAGTCACGTGATCAAAATTGGATTCTTGGCAACTGACACATATTTATTATAGTTGCAGTGTCAAGCAAAGTCAATGGGGAATCCAGATTCATTTAACAACTGCAGTGATTTACTTAACAACTATGGCAAGAAAGATGGTAAAATGGGGCAAAGCTCATTTAGCAAATGTCTCGCTTAAAATTCATTCAACAAGCATCTTGCTTAGCAACAGAAATTTTTGGCTCAATTGTGGTCATAAGTTGAGGACTACTTATAAATGTAAAATCTTTTATAATAAGTTTCAATATTTCAATTTTACTTGGACCCCTAATCTGTTTTTACCTTTCTAAGACAAGAATCTTATTTATTTTTTTGCTGTTCATTCTGGATTCTTTAAATTGTTATGGTTATGATTAAAAGTTTATTTCCTTTAAGATTGAAGTCTGATTTACTCAGTGTTTCAAACTTGTTGAAGGAATAGGTTAGACATATTTAATGAGCATTTTGTGCAAGTGATAAAAAAGTGAGGTTTGTGAACTTACTGGCCTTTAATAGTCTGCATGGGTGCATCTCCTGCTTGGGCAGGGTGTTGGACTAGATGACCTACAAGGTCCCTTCCAACTCTGTTAATCTGTAGAAAATCACTGTCCTGTTAACTCCTTGCAGGGATCACCTGTCCAGGATATGTGGGCATGTGAACAATTTCCCATCCTCTCCTTACCCAGAGAGGTTCCAAGGAACCATTCTACTTACTGGTTTCTTGGTCTTTGCTGTGTTTGTTGGCTCTGCTTTCACAGAACCATCTTCAGTTACTATACTTCCTTTGGAAGTTTCCTGGATGCTTAATAACTGTAAAATAGAGGCAGGATACTTTTGGCTCTCCGGTTATTTTCAATAACTGTTCCCATAATATGTGATTATGCTAATTAGACATAATCCAACATATCTATAGTAGCACTCTATTGCTTACCCAGCCGTAAATAAATTCTATATCACTCAAACTGCAAAGCAGAAAATGAGTGTAAAGTTTGATAAGTAAAAGTTTCCCTGAGCCATCCTATACAGCAGGGGTCCCCAAGCTGTTTTTGGTTCTGTGGACTGGCGGCAGTGGTTTCAACAGTGGTGGCAAATGGTTTTGCACATGCAACCTAAATTCCGCACATGAGCAAATGAAGCTTTGCACGTTCATCCGTCAGTAGTAGGCCACAGCTTAGGAGTTGGGAATCCTTGCTGTAAAGTGATACAATTGCTATTTTAGATGCATGTGATGGGAAATAACTTATCAAATTGAATTTGGACATCAAATCAGTTCTGGCTTTTAAATTACAGATATAAAGAGTTTTTAACCTTTTTATTATTTAATTGAAATTATTTATGACTGTTGCTATCCTGTTTCATTATTATTGAATCAAAACCATGTGGTTTTGACCTGCTTCGCTCTGTCTGGATGAAATTGAACAGAATTAGGTATGATACTGGAAGAAGTGCTTTGCCCTGTATATATGGGGGTGGAAAGATTCCCCTTGTTGCGATTGTGATGCTGATATGCAAACAATTAAACATATTGTGCAAGATTGCCTGCGACCTGCATTTTCTGGTTTCCTAGAAGATCTGCTCAAAGCAATGCCAGAGATGATCGCCTGGATAGCCACTGCTATATCCCCCTAGAAGTTTCATATATAATTATATGGATTGTGTATATGTTTACTTCTCTTCTGTCATGTTATCATCATATGCTAAATAATAAATATGATTATTTTGAATACTTTATTTGGCCAATTGTAAGTAGGCACACAAAAAATTTGTCTATATTGGTATAAAGGGCCGATCTAAGTTTTGTTTCTGAAACTAATGCTTTAGGTAAGCATTAAAATATGCTGCATTTTTCAGAAGAATATATCCAAGCTTTTTTCCCTTTCTTTGTTTTAGATGATCAGCTACTCAGATTTCCACAAAAGATTTTGAAGAAATCACCAACCGATCAACAGATTAGCAAACTTGCTCAGAGACTTGGACCTGAATGGGAGTGCATTGTATTGTTTCTTGGCTTGAGCCAAAATGACATTTACTGTTGTAAAGTCAACCACCCATACAATATAAAATCACAGATTGTGAGTGCCTTCATTTTATGGAGGCAACGTTTGGGGAATAAGGCTACTGTGGAGAGTCTGTGCACTGGTTTGAAATTTGGAGAAGTAGATTCTTCAGTAATCCAGCAGCTGTTTTAGTGAGCTTCTAAACTTCATCACAACTGGATTCAATAGAACCAAAGGCCCATCCAATATTCTCTTCCCACAGTGCTCACTCAGAAATTATGAAAAGTCTACATCTTGGCGCAACTATAGCAACCACGCTGTATTTTTTGGGTACATTGCTTACCACTTGGCCTTAACATGCCAACATTGATTGCTGCAGCAGGTATATTGCCATCATAATGAGGGTTGGTGACCCCTTTCTCTCCCTTTTTGGAGTCTCCAAATGCCATGCCTTCATGGCAAAGTGGCAAAGTCACTTTTAAGATCAGATACTGTGGAGGAGATTTTGGTATGGCATGAGATCCCATCACGTGGATGAGAAATTAGTGTTGACAACCATGCTATGCAAGCCTTCTGCAATTCCAAGTGCAGAATTCCACTCTTCTCTTGGCCTTAGTTACCTTTATTAATAGCAGTAAGTTGATCCAGTAGCAAATCATAAGGAAAGGGCAATCATCACTGAATAGCTATCAAGGATAATGGTCTCACTATTAGAGATGCAAGGAAGCATAACAGGTACTTGGAGTTACTACTTTGTGTTATACATCCAGCAAGTTGGTGACTGTTTTTTTTTTAATGTTAATGTCTAGGAATGTTATAATGTCCTGTTTATTTTTAAAGAATGCATATTGAGTATTATTATAACCATAAAAAAGAACATTCCAAAAACTCTACATTTTGTTATATGAATTCTGACTACTTATTGTGTAAGTTACTTAATTCTTGATGGTGTGCACTGGAGTGGCCGTACTCCGTATTCTGTACTTTGTATATAAAGATGTCACAGTTCCAAACCAAGCCAGCAGAAGAAGAAGCCACACTGTGAACAGACTCTTTCCTAGAGTCTCAGCTTGGCACATGGTGAACAACAGAAGTAAAAATGTTTCTAGCCAGTATTATTGACTTCTGTTAGCCAGCTGGCTATATGGGCACAACACGCTCTGCCTTCCTGTTCCTCGTTGCTCCTGGCTGGCTCCAGCAAGCACTCTTCAGGCCTGGATGGCTTCTGACCAACTGCAGCTGGCTTGCCTTCCTGAGTCTTGTTCCAGCATGAGTCCCATCACCCGACATTCATTTGTGGCCCCATGCATCCCCCTGCCCCTGCGTGTGTATGGCAAGTATTGGCGAAAAGCATACTTTTTCCAACCTATTTGTGTCATGTTCCTCCAGATATGTTCATTTGTGATTCAGTAATATTGCCAAGTGTTTTCTATTTATTGGATTTAACTTTGTAGATATTCCTAAAAGCCAGTTTTCATATTTGATTGCTGTCAGCTTTCATACCTCTTTAAATCATTTACTACCCAAGGATCATCTGATCAGGTAACTTTTTTCCTCTAAGATAGTTCTTCTGCCTTCCTCTGGAAGATTCTTATCATAATTTGTGTAAATTTTAATTGTCCGTTATTATCCTGATTATCCCACTCTTACCTGATTTGAAAATTTATTATATTTTGGTAGATTTTAAAGTCTCTTATTTTACTCTCCCTTTGATTTTATGTCTAATAATTTAGAAAAATATTTATTCAGAATACAGTGAGGTATGAAACCAGTTCTCTTTCAATGCCTCAAAACTCTGTTTTGAATCCATTTATCCCAAAAGTTATTTCACCAATGTTTCACAAATATTATCATCAAGAACAGATTTGCAATAGTGGGGCCAAAAAAGACAAGGAAAAGGAAACTCTTTTTTTTTAAATGTTCTGATGCCATACTCCCCTTCTGTAAAAAGAAAAGGGAGTTAAAAGTAAGTGTTCAATAAGTTTTCAAATTAGGGTAAACTTTATGCCAATCTTATTTGCCTTAATAATGTTATTTTTGAGGTTTGGGAAACTTCATTTGAACAGCAGTATGATATTTTCTGATTTTGATTACCTAACCTGGCCTTGTGCTGATTTCGGTGGACAAAAAAACCCTTCCAGTTATTTAATCTTTTAAATTAATACCTCAAACTCTAACAATCAGTTCTGCCACATTCAAAGAGAAATTTGAATCATTCATTTTAAATACTTTTTTCCTTTGTACAAAACCATTTTAAGCTATGTTTAAAATTTTGCTTGTACATTTTCTATTATGGATCTCTCCCAGATGAACTTCCACCTAGTGCTTCTTGTCCTACCCTCAGATGCTATGGAGAATAAATAAATTGATGCCCTTTTCTCTGCAGCAGACTTTCAAGTATTGGAATATTGCTGTCATGCATATCATCCATCTGGGTCGCAGCTTGCTTTATTAGGCATGTTCTGTTTTTTATTCGCTGGCTGAATATAAAGACAGTCAGATTAAACTCTACAAAGGCTTCTATACAAAGTTTCTTTGTTGGTTGACAAGGCATCCTCAGATATAACTCATGGTTACGTCGAGATTCATCTAATGTCCAATTCTTTGCACAGCTGACTTCATAGTATAAAATTATAGTGATCTTTCATCCCATAATGCTGGAGCAAAGGGTGAGACACCAGCACGGTGCTGGGGTCCAAGCAAGAGTAAAGAAAGCTCCCCCAACCCCACAAAGGCTCAAGTCAGTGACCAATCAGGATTACAGATGTGACCACATGACATGAACTACATTTCCCATGATGTATTAACTACATTTACCATGAAGCATTCCCTTAAGGGGACAGCTCCCAATTCTAACTTAACTATCTCAATTCCCAATTACCTATATACTGTCTGGACAGCACACTCCCCACCTGGAATTATAAATTCCATTACTAACTAACTATCGATTAACTATATAACTAAGATAAACAGTAAACAGTAATATAGCATCAAACAAAGCAAAGCATGCAAAGCTTGAGGTTCAATTTTCAAGTTCAGCCTTTCTCCGCAGCAACACTAGGTTCCCAATTACCTATATACTGTCTGGATAGCACAGGGCACCTGAGTTAATCTTCATGCTTTGAGTGACCATTTTAGAATTATATATCCTTAGCATCATCTCCAGCATCCTTGGTTCATCCTTTCAAAAAAACCCACCTGCTCATCATGATGAGGCAGCAAAGCAGGACTTGTGGGAGCCTCGCAGATGAGAGTTACGAAAATAACAACTGCAGCTTTCCCTTCTGTGCCCACACTCTGGGATGAATATGCAATATTTCATCATTCTTTTTACATCATTTTATTGCACATCCTCTGGAGAGTTCTTCAACCATATATGGCTCAGTAATAGGTTAATTCAAAATAGTTTCTACGATAAATTATTTAATTCAAAAACCTATAGTGCATTACATATGTCTATATTACACTACTGTTTGTCTTTCCTGCCTTCTTTATTTTACTCTGAAGAGGTGATGCAGGTGCTGATTCCTGTAAATGACAGGCCTTTCCAGGCCCTTTTCAAGATTGGCAAATCCATACACTCTTAAAGCTTGTGATTTGCTTCTTATGTTGAACTACTACTCCAGAAGAAACGCAGTACAGGTAGTCCTTGACTTACAACAGTTCATTCATTAATACAGTCAGAAAATGGGATTTGAGCACACAACCAAGTCTTCACAGCTTGCAAAAGGCCAAAAGGGTTGGTATCCTGATATCCGGAAAGTGAGTATTTTAGAGGGCAAGGAGTGGTGGGATGCTGCCGGTTTGGACCAGTTCTAGTGAATCGGTAGCTCCCAACAATCAGCTGGTCCCACCCTGTTCTGTTCTATATTTCTGCGTTTTATAAACTCGGCTGATTCGCATGGCACAATGGATTCCCGTGCCTCAGCTGTTTTACTTACCGGAGCTGCCCTAGAAGGTAAGCTGTACTGCTTAAAATTGTTGTATTTTGAACTCTGCATGCACACATGAAGCGCGTGCTCTTAAACCAGTTACAGCCCACCACTGAGGGCAAGGACTAGGGCAGAGAAGACACATCTTCTGATTCTGACATTCCTTAGCTGACAGGGCCTGCAGATGCCCAACCTGCCTGACTAAATTAAACAGGTAGAAATAACTGGGAGAATTTGGTCCCTTAAATAACCCAGCTTCAAGATAGGAAGGGCTCTAAAGATGATAATCAGCACCTTGAATCACACCTGAAAACATTGACGACCAATGCAGCTCTCCAAGCATGTGTTAACATGCTAAATACCCAATACCCTTTTTGCTACCTGTGCAATTGCATTCAGCACTCCTTGAAACTTTAGAATGCTTTTCAGGGACAGTCCCATGCAGAACACTTTGTAGTAATCCAGATAAGAGGTCACAAGGACATGAGCAAGAGCTCTTTAAAGGAATCTTGTCTTCAAAACATTCAGGTACAACAACGGAGGTAGAAGGGTATTTATTCAGGGTTGGGTTTTTTTTGGCCATTTCCAGTGGACTGTGGGCAGCATATAAAACTAGGAGAAACATTTTAGAATCTGCATGATAATTATTTGTAAACTAATACATACTTGCAGATTAAATATGGGACGTTGTATAAGCTTTCTATGAAAGGATTGTAATAAACATTATAAAGTACCATGCAGGCTCAAAACAACATTGAATTGGTAGGTTGGAATAATACTGTTCTATGAATGTGTGGTTTTTATGATGATTTTCCTTTGAAGTGGATTTTAATGCAATTCATTCAAAGAAATAATAGCAGAAAGCAAGTTACTGTACAAATATTGATTGCATCATTAGTATCTATAATGGTGATGACTAGATTCCATTAAACATGGCATGTTTATCACAATGAACATTTGCCAAAGTACTTGCACTTTATAAAACATGCTATGGTATGTTGCATTTCTGTGTTAACTTTCTGATTATAAGAACAAATACCACCTCTGCATGGCCCCCACCTACCTGCCCCCATCCTCGTCCTTTCCTGCCCTAAATAAGGCTAAATTCCTTTGTGTTTTAGCTCAGCTGATTCATGTGGCAGAGTGTATTGCCGTGCCTCAGCTGAGCTCATCAGCACTGACACCGAGGGAGGTCTTTGAGTGCTGCACTGCACCTGCACAAAGCATGCTCTCAGAACCAATTGAACCACCAGTTGGCCCTGCCCAACCTACCCCGTCCATTCCACTCAACTCCACCCTGCCCTATATATCTTGCCTTCACCACATGGCCCAGCTAATCTCTGTGCCTCACCTCCATGCCTCACCTCTGTTCACCAAAGGTAAGCAATGCATGCCGCCTGCTAGCTGTTCTCCTTGGCCAGGTCAGGGAATGCACCATTCACTGGCTCCAGCCTTGCCCCAGGCCTTTGCTCACATGCCTACCACCCCCCAGCCTCAAACTATGGCTCCATGGGCCAAAGTAATTTATTCAACCTGCGGCCTGGGGAAGGCGACATGGGCACAGGATGGCCAAAGCAGTTTGGGAATGGACCGGACAGTTCTTATCTTTAAGAAGATCCATCTGGAAAGCACTGCAGCAGAGATCTTGCAGCCACTTCTTCCATCACTTGCCGCCAAGGCATCGCTCGTGGAGACATTCCATGTGCTCTCTGGGTTGGCAGCTGCTTCTCTCTGCTGCTGCTCTTGCTAAGAGAGCAGACTGCAACTTAGTAGCTGTCAGCCACCACTCTGAGTCCTCTAAATCCCATTCGAAAAGCGCTGCAGTTGAGAGAAACAGCATTCAACATAGCTGCTGCTTCTCCATACTGTAGTGCTGTCTGTGCTGTAGTGCTGGAGAGCAGACATGGAGCGGAGCAGACCCTGAAACACTGCTCTATCGAGCCTTGCTGAATGGTGAAAGCTGTGCATGCATGGAAACCGTACCCTATGTACCCTATGACTATCATTAAGTGTTGTACATTATGATACTTGATTCTTAACGAATGTTCCTTCTTTATGTATACTGAGAGTATTTACACCTAGACAAATTCCTTGTGTGTCCAATCACACTTGGCCAATAAAGTATTCTATTTTATTCTATGCGCTCTCACATTTTTGGCAAACTGGTGGTGGGTTTATTTGAAGCCCACTATTGATTATTGGGGAAATGGAAGAAAGTCAGAGTAGACAGTGGACCACTTCCTTTGGGTGCTACCAAAGCTTGTGGTTTCTGTGTTGTGCAAATGGGGAGGTTATGCAAATGTTATTGCTGCCGTGCAAAGTATAGATCATGCATACTGGAGCCAGAAAAAAAAATAAGAGAAGACTTCTCTAAAATTAGCATTAGCTTTTAATTTCCTCATTGCTGTTTTGATGAAATGTCACTGTACATAATGGGCAGTGAACTGAGCTGGTAAAGTCAAGCATCTGTTCTCCCTTGTTTATATTCTTAGAACAGCAGGGCATGGTGTGAATATTTTGGTGCACTATGTGCGTCAATGTTTCTTGAGGTGCTGCATGCACGGAAGATTGAAACACGAGGCAGCAGCTGCAAAAACCAAAGGAAGATATACCTACACAGGGCAATTTCTGAACCAATGTGTTATTTTAATATTGGCAATTACATATCAACTGATGCTGAGATATAAGAGACGGCAACATGGCAGAAATTCCAATATATTTAGAAAGCATCAGGTTGTAGAAGATTGTTTTACAGAGTTATTTTTAGCGCAGCATGGCTCAAAATTCAGTGAATGTTAATAAAGAGGCAATTGAATGAATAATTTTAAATTAGTATTCTGTGTGAGTGCTTAGAAGAATGAAGGTATTACTGCTATTTATAACATTAATTGTAAAAAGCTATATTGATACCATTCTGAAGAACTGTTTAGACTATTGTTTTGTTCACTGGTCAAAAGCAGTTTTCCTAATACCTATTTCTGAGAGTAGCAGTTTCAACAGCATTCATTTATGTTGGAAATTTGCTTTTTATTTTTTATTAGACTGTCGGGTTTTAGTGTACATTTTTAATGTAAGAGGTGGCATCCCAGGAAATGCATGACTATAGTTTTATCAGTAAAAAAAAAAGTGAATGCGACAATAGTATGATACGACCATTTTTTTCTTTGGATATAGGGACTAATTCTTACTAAACCTGTTCCAAAAGCAACTGCTATTCAGACTGGTCCAATGGGATAGATTAAATCAGAAGGGCTGTGCCCTGAAGATGCAGTCCCATAATTCTTCATTGCCTTATTATCTAGGGACCACAAGGAAGCACTAAGCATAGATAGAAAATAGGAGCTATGGTGGTGCAGTGGTTAGAATGCAGTACTGCAGGCTACTTCTGCTGACTGCCGCTTGCCAGCAGTTTGGCAGTTCGATTCTCACTGGTTCAAGGTTGATTCAGCCTTCCATCCTTCCAAGATCAGTAAAATAAGAACCCAGATTGTTAGAGACAACATGCTGACTCTGTAAACTGCTTAGAAAGGGCTGTAAAGCACTGTGAAGTGGTATATACTGTAAGTTTAAATGCTATTGCTGTTGAGGAGGGGTCCTTGGTACTCTCTGAGCTTGGTTGTTTTTTTACAGATGTTTCATTACCCAAACTAGGTAACATCATCAGTGCTAGACTATTAGAAGAAACTAAGAAAATTAAGGATTTACCGTTTTTATTCCTTTTGATCCCAATAATTGAAGATGCTTATTCATACTGAAAATATTCTAGAACTTGCAAGAAATTGTGTTTGTGCAATACAAGGGGGAGAGTCACAGAAGTAGAGCAAAAATAAAGCCTGAGGAGCTGCAAAGACATAAAAGCAGGGATAACCTTAGTTAAACTGCTTCCTATACTGTATATTTAAGATTTAGATTAAGGCAAAAACATTTGAAAACACACTTACATTAATATGAAAAAAATCACAATATTCAGAAGAGAACCTGTCATGCCCCAATTGGAATCTGATTCCAAGGGGGAGCTGAGCAGCTGACGGAGTGGGAGTGTGACTCCATTGGCTGTGGAAAAAACGGGAAGGGCAAAGTCCAGCTGGGCAGAGCAGGGAAGAGATAGAGCAAGGCAGAGGGAATTTGGAGGAAGATTCAGCCCCCCCCTTCTTCATCCTAGGGCATGCAGGGAGAAATCGAGAAGGGAGCAACGTATGTTGCGTGGCTTACAGGGAAGGAAAGGGCTCTGATTCTCTTCATTAGCTGCAGCTGGAACACAGTGTTTAAAAAGGGGAGTTGCATGCAACCAATTGTTGAGAGCAAATTGTGAGTTATCTAGTATTGTCAAGGCTTATCTGGAGTTCTGACATCTTCCCAACTGTGTGTTTTGTTAGCCTTTCAAGTCTGCAATGCCTTATCCTGCCCTGTCAAGTTAATTACTGCAGCGTAGTTTGTGTGGATTTTTATTTACAGTTTGTATGTACTTTGTTTTTGGACTGAATTTCCTTCATTTAAATACTGTTCTTGGGAGAGTTTTTTCTCCAGCCGAAGAATTGGGGGCAAAGTTGGAGGTATTAAAGAGACTCTTCTCTTCTTACTTATGTGACTGTGTTACCTTTGTGCCATGCCCCGGATCATCATAGAATCTAAATCTGAATATGAATCAATAAGATATTGCCAGACATCTGAAAAACAAAACATGATATGAAGAAAAGGAGAGGGGTGAGATGTTAAAAATATATATAATTGGCCTAAAATAGGTCTTGATTTAATACCCACGGACTACTCTCTATGTTCATCTGGGACAAACATATGATGCACTAGGGGAAAAAAGGGAAGTAGAAGAAATATGTAGACAAAATGGTTGATTGGAATCAAATAGATCACCAAATGTCCTGGATGAACTTTAACTTATTTCTAAACACAAATTAAAATGGTGAGCATTTGCCAGCATAATAGTGCACAACTTGACATCACATAACCAATTACAGATTTATTATCTGGAGACTTTTGTATGAAATAAGTTGAATGCTTTGCAGTACAGTTCTCATACTCTTATTATAGCAATGCCATGTACGTTTACACATTTAAAGAGATCTGCTTCCAAACAAATATATATGAGCCTGCAGGCTCAATAAAATAGAGTCACTATAAGAGGATGGGATAGATATATTCCACATGGGAACTTTTTTTATTTAGGAAATTTATATTGCTGCCTACTTGCATATGGCAGCTCAAGGTGGCTTACAAGGATATAAAATCATATAAACTAAATTAAAATACTAAAGAGAAAAATAATAAAATAATAAAGTTAAGGTGGAAATTGTATAAGAAATTTATTTTTTCTGTGAAGCAGCAGGGGGCTGCTTAACAAAACTCTTCCCCTCCAACCCTAATATCAGGATCAGCCCCTATCTTTTCATACTATTGTTTTTGAAATGATTAACTTCCATTGTGAACAAATTATTAAAACACAACAGAGAGGGCAACTTCCTTTTTTAATAATTTAATTTTTTAAATATAATAATCCCATCTTCAATTAAACAGTGTGTTGTCTGGGTGTAAATATCTTTGTTAAACAATAATCAAAATTTGCAACATCATTCGTTACATTGATATTAATTGTACAATATTAAAATAGTAATATTCAACATAATATTTACTTATCTCTTTTAACATATCTTCTTTATTTTGTTTCCCTGTTTCTAACTTCCATTTTTGTTATTTAACCACTGATAAGATAGATCATATAATATTTAGTTTTCTTTCCCCTTAATTGCCAACATTAATCTATTCATTTCTGCACATTCTAATATTTTCTTAATCACATTCTCATCTGTAAGTATCTCTTCACCCTTCCAACTTTGTGTAAATACAATTCTAGCAGCAGTTAATATATGAATCACTAAATATGCATTTGCCTTACTTTATTTTTTGGGTAGAATCCCCAGTAGAAATATTTCTGGCTTTAAATCAATATGCTGTTTTATCATTTTTTCCAACCATGTATCTATTTTTGTCCAGTATTGTTTTGCTTTTGGGCAAGTCCACCACATATGGTAATATGACCCAGGTATCTGGTGACATTTCCATTTAACTGAGTGCAATTTCCAGCATTTAACTGAGGGCAACTTCCCATTAGTAGAGTTCCCTTCTTGTCGTGCCTCATGGTTTCTGATCTTTACTGAGTTCAGCATTCTTTTGGTCATGAACAGAAGGACAATTTTTAAAATGCCCCACCCAGGAGGTGGCCAGATTTTAAATTTTCTGCGAAACGAACTGAATTCTTAAGAACAAGGAAATGGCCAAGACATTGATTTGATGCCATTTTTATACCTTCTGATTGGTCAGTGGAAAAAAGGCTGAGAAGTTCTTGCTATTGATGTGACAGCGGCATTGAGGACATTTGAAAAATGGATTCCCTCTTGCAATTTACTTGGCACAATCCTACTCTGACAATAATAATCATTTTCCCCTTAGCTCCACCACTTTGTTCTTACTTCATCCTTGGCAAGCTTTAAATAGCACCACTAGCTATAAAACTAGTATTTTTCTCTTATTCCAACAGCATTCATAGTAGTCACAAAGGGTTTTCCACAACACAGTGTGCAGAAAAATATGTTGAACTTTTGTTCTTGTTTGCCAGTTTCTCAGTTCCTACATTTCTCAGTTTCAATCCTTTCCCCTAGAGAAAAATACTCAATTACTCAGCAGCTATTCAATTTCAGCTACCCACTTCTGCATTAAGTAGCCAGTTTTATGAACATTGTAGTGTCTGTCTGCAACTTCTCTAGACTATTCCGGTACTGGCATCTTCCTGTATTTATTTCACTTCCTTTAAAAAAAAAAGATGGGAGATGCTCAAATTAGCCATGTGTCAACCATCTGACTAGGTTAGACAGCAAAAGAAACTCCTGGGAGATGTTTATTTACCAGGAGTATACGATTCCAAGTGGTAACAGCATAGGAAAACTTTCACTTTTCCACCTGGACCTCCCATTGTCCCTTGTCCACCAATCATTTGTACTCTCTTTGTTTTGGGAATGATCTGTCTGCCCCGGACTTCCCCACTGGCAACCTTGAGGTGTTGGTTCTGTCTCAGACCTCCAGTCGGCACACTTGCATTCCAAATTTCCCTCTCAAACCTCCCTTACATTCCAATGCCTCCCCCCACCCCACCCCCGCTCCGGTTACAGTTGTCTGGTTGCAAGTGGGGCTACATAGCGAGTCAACCATGAGAGGAATGACACCATGAGACACAAGTTGACAAATCAGGCCATGATATTGGCTTTATGTGCTTTCAGTTTGACCATCTTTCCCTCCTTGCTAAATACAGCCGTTTACATTATTGTATTCTGAACTTAAACATCAATTATTTACTAGATGTGTTTATGATCTTAGCTCTAGGTAATTCACTTAATGTATGTTGGCAACAACAAAGCAAGTTGCTGCTATTGCTGTGCTGCCAAAAGGGAAAGAAAACTTGAGGCTTATTCTTCTGCACAGGCCGAATGTTACAGATTATCTGTTGTTTAAGATTATTATGTTTCTAAATCAGGACGATTTAAAGAGAAGTTGTAAGCATTGGGTGGAATGAGGAACAAGATCTGTTCTGATCTGTCAGTCAACACACTTTTCCAGAAGATGACCTATTGAACATTTCCAGGAACAGCTGTGCCAAGCTTGTCAATTGCTTTCTTGGAAATACACTCAAGAAAAATGGCTTTAGGCCAACAGTGATGGAAAGAAATCCTGGACTGGATCGAAATGTGACAATAAAACAGCTGATATATTGACGTTTGGAATGGTGAAGGGATTAATATTTTTCTTAAGAGTGGGATGTGTTTTTCAAATTCTTTTCATAGAAGGATCATAATTGCTACCTATGATGATAAGAAATGCCATGCCTCTTATCTCACACTTTTGCTTTTTATATTCTGTGAAGGTGAATATTTGCAGTGGCTGGAGGAGGAAAGCAAGAAACATTTTATTCTCAGTATTGTTACTGCCATCACGAATTTAGGAAAACAGTATCTTTGGCTATTTAGTTCAGTATGGAAAATATTGGACAGGGTTTCATCATCAATGACTAAGATTTATTATGCTGTTTAGTCAGCTTGTGATTTTAATTTTTTTAAAAAAATTTCCAATTGAATCAGCTTAATAACCTGCTACATTTTTTGCCTTTATTCTTAATTATTCTGAAAGCAATATTTTTAATTGCTAAATCTATTATTTCTGTTATTAATATAAATTGCCTTAATCTCCCAGATGAAAAGGCAATTTGTGTGTGTGTGTGTTTGTGTGAATATAACTTGCTTTACAGCAATTATTGAGGCAAGTTAGAACAGGGGTTCCTAACCCACAGGTTGCAGCCTACAATCAGGCCTTGAGCCTTTTGGAACTGGACTGTAGAAGTGGCAAATGAGTGCACTCACGCAAATGGAGCTATGTGCATGCACACGTTTGCCTGTTGCTTGTGCACAACCCATCCCCTCAGCTGGTCTGCAAA
This sequence comes from Bungarus multicinctus, assembly GCA_023653725.1. Classification (NCBI taxonomy): domain Eukaryota; kingdom Metazoa; phylum Chordata; class Lepidosauria; order Squamata; family Elapidae; genus Bungarus; species Bungarus multicinctus. The sequence continues at coordinate 46,312,903 of CM042848.1, forward strand.
GTCAGAAAGATTGAGGAACTCTGAGTTAGAGAAAAACATTAAAAATATAAAAGTTGACACGAAGTGCAGTGATGAAATATATTCAGTGTTAATTAGTGGTGTGGAGAAAAGCAACACATACCCAATTTATATTATTTCCCTTTTAAAAATCTTGGATATATTCAAATGATTGGTAAGCAATTGTTTTATGCTGATTAGCTTTTGTTGTATACTTTTGCTTTTACCTTGCATTAGAGGTTCGTATTAGTTTTTATGAAAGCAAAAAATAAAGGAGAAAGGAGGACAACAAAAATAGGCAAATTATTACATACTTTCAAATAAATAATATAGAGTAATATAATCACCTTAACCAGAACTTAAAATATACTGGACTACTACAAGTCTCATCATTCACTACTAGTAAACTTAACACATCTAGAAAGCACTTTGCTAGGGACAGTTGCACAATCAGAGATCAAATTATACACCAAAGCAGGATAAATATTAAAATTACCAATAATAATTCATATTTATGTGAATCATATGAATCCTTCACTTCCTAAAATGGGGGAAAGTTAAAAAGTGAGAAGAAAATAAATTAATTTCTAAATTTCTTCAATACAGATAAAAATATATTCAAGTATCTATTACTTGAAATTAAAACAAAACCACAAAAACATCATATAAAATATATATAATCAAAATAACATTAAAATTATATAACAAAATAATCTCTTTTTAACCCATTTTATTTCCCTTCCCACAATTTTTTTCCTTTTGGTTATTCTGTATTTTATCTCTCTTCGAAACATAATAATGTTGATTATTTTTAAAAAATGAATCCATCATTACCTGTATGTGTCTATGTGCCATCTTTTGTTTGTTTTTGAAGTAATACATTTGTCAAGTGTATGCCATATTTTTTATTTCACCATGCGCAACTGTGTACCTATACTGTGAACTAACACTTGTCCTCAATTCCTCTGGATACTTCACTGTGGGCAGGGCAGCCCCCAAGATTTGGAACTGCATCTAAAGTATGTGCTTTTGCAATATGAATAGCATAACGTAAGGTCCTTTGGAGAACCGTGGTATGAAAATGAACTTTTAGAAGAATTTCTGCAACACAACTGAAGTCCTCCCAAAAGAAAATAACATTGCTTTTTCTTCAGTCCTGCTCTGAATCCAGGAAAGCCCCAAAAGAAGTACCATAGCACACTTTTCCTTTTGGAATGATTGTGACCATCCTAGATTCTCACTGCAGATCTTCAGAAAAGCTTTAAATAATGGCTGCTATAATTTATCATATAACTTTAGTTGGCCTCTGTATACATTTGTCTCTGAACAACAGTACTCAAAAAGAGGGTTAAGTAGGATAAATTAGAACTTCACTTGGAGAAAGTGAACACAAAGTAAGAAAAATGATTTTTCTGATGGCTTCCTCTCATAGGCAGTGGACTGCAAACTTACCAGTCTTTGTAAAATTCAGTGAAGAACTGTTTCAGAAAAACCATTCTTGAGAATCCAATGTGTCACTGTGACATTTTCCTTATTATATTTCTTAATCGTAATTATTCTACAATAGGACAAGATGATAAGAGACAGAGAAAATGAACGGTTTGGCTATTCTTGGGAAAGGAGAATTAAAAGCAGGATTATAGCTTACCAAATGTTTAGTTGAAAGAGCTTTGAATTCCTTCTCTAATGCATTAAAACCAATTAAATTGTTTCAAACTACCAACACTGAAAAACTTGAATAATTGGTTCTTTTGAAAAATTAGCACAATCTGTTATAGTTGAGGACTGGAAGGCAGGACAAGTTAAGAGTTTTCTTACCCTGTAGGTTGTGAAATAGGCAAGGTATGGTATATGAGTTGACATATTTTGTATCCTAATGAAATCTGGAAAGTGGCAGTGGCATTTTTATATATTGTAGTTTCTAAACCTATGTTCCCTTATCTGGTGGATGTAAAGAATTTCCAGTCAGGATGCTTATTTTATTTATTATTAATTTATTGTAGATTTTATTCTCTATTTTCAGATACTTTGCCTCCCAAAGCAACTCACATCAATTACAAAAGTGAGACAGACTCTGACTCCATGTTCATGTTCATGGTGCTAAAAAGAGAAGACATTCAAGAGATGGAAAATGCCATGTTGCTTCCCAATTATCTTGGATTCAAGATTGCTATAGACTGTCAAGGTGCTCTCTTTCAATCTTTTACTTGCTGTCCAGGTCACCTGGGATTTCTGGAAATGTAATCTAGTCTACATTAGAATTCTGATGTCACTTCAGTTGTAACCATGCTGAGAGTATCATCCATCAATGTAAACTTTCAAACAAACTAAGCATCTATTTTCAAATAGCGGTTATTTCTGAAAATATCTCAGATTCAACCAGCTAGGCTTTTGGTAAGACCCTTCCAGAAATTTGTAAAAAGGTAATTCTTGGCAGTGGTATAGAAATGGTTGCCACTGTCTTTTTTCAGTTAAAAAATCTTCCAAGTCTGGCCTGCAGCTCAGAGTTTTGTCACTTCCTAGTTGTCACTTCAGATTACTAGTCTGCTCCAATCTTGATTTAGCTTGATTTATACTGTCAGCAGTATAAATATTCAAGTGGAATGCCATGCAATATTGTGTTTACCAAAAAGGAAAATCTCTTTTAAAAGAAGTTGCTACTCTAGGGAAGATTAGCCAAAAACATTTTCCAAGTATTACTATATTGTAAATATATGTGCTTACATGTGTAAGTTGACCCTATTATCTCAAGATAAATAATCAGGAGGAAAAAGTCTTTCTTTTACGCAAATACGATAGTTCAACTTTTTTTTCTGAGATTTGTTATCCTACAACATTTGCAAAGTATCATGAAACAGAATTTGACAACTGATTGGTTAACATAGAGTTATGTTATACTTTACTTTGTGATGATTTTCTATTTTTTGCTGTTATTTATGTTTATCCAGTTTTCTCCCAATAGGCTACAAGATACACATCTAACACAAGAAGGCAGGGCAATGCTATCAGAGCTTACAAACTAAAAATTTTACACAAGGAAAAAAATCCATGTTATCATTACAGTATTGTATTTGGACTTTGGAAATCCAGTGTAATAATATATATTATTAATAATATTAAATTACTATTATTAAATTAAATCATTAGATTAACATTTTATTTATTAGTTGCATTTTTATTCCATTTTTCATTAGTTATATTTCTATTTTCTGCAAGAACTCAAGGAAATGTACAAAGCCAATTTTCTTTCTCTACAACCTTGTCTCTTGATTAGGAATTCTGGATTATTATTACTATGATTTGATGGATAGTCAGCCAAATATTTACACTGGATTTGTCATTTTTTTATCCAACTATCAGCTCCTTCCCAAGAATCTTGGATAGACAGATGTAGTTTAATGGTGTTAAATATATTGTCCACAGAATGTAAGCTATTAAAAGCAAAACTGCCTTTTGAAATTGACTAATGGGGATTGTATCAATGCCAATAGTCTTCAAATGGTGTTCCAGATGTTTTGGGCCTGCACCCAAGGCACCTAGAACTATTGCTACTATCTTTGCTCTATTTTTATTTGCATGTCTTTGTATTTTGTGATTTTGTCCAGTTTTTTCTCTTCTCTTCTACTGTCCAGTTTTTTCTCTTCTCTTCTACTGTCTCCCAAGTTCTATCCAGATTTTTATTTGTCTTTCTTATTGATAATTGTGAAGTCTACCGTGTTATATGACAAGTGTTTTGAATTCCCAGAACATTTTAGATTTTCTATTTATCTATTTTCTGGTCCCACCAGTTCTTGCTTGCAAGCAAATATTATTGTTGTTGTTGTTGTTGTTATTATTATTCACAAAAATGACAGTATACACAGCAAACAAGATAGCCATGCTGGGTTTCATATCACAAATCACTTGTCGAACACTTCCCAAGTGTTTAGGACTATGTGATGTACCAGCAGATTATGCGAATAGATCCCAGTAAGGTGGTCTTCTGCAGCTGACCAATGGTGATCTTGTCAGCGCCAATTGTTTTTAGGTGCTTGCCTTGGTCTTTAGGCACAGCATCCAGTGTGCCAATTACCATTGGAACCACCTGCACTGGTTTATGCCAGAGTCTCTGCAGTTCAATTCTCAAGTCCTGATATCTATTATTATTGTTGTTATTGTTATTATTATTATGGTTCATCGTACTGTTAGCCAAATGTTTAGGCTGGATTTGGCATTTTTATCCACCTATTGAATTATTCCCAAGGACCTATATATCATTATTATTAGCTAAAAGGTTTTGTGGGTGAAAAACTTTGAAAATTCTTGAACTGGAATATAATTTTTCTCTCACTTGCAACTATCTTTTTAGTAAGCTTATGGTACTCAATAAGCATTTCTGAGAATGTGTAAGTATGATTAGGATTTGAAAAAATATAGGGTACAAAGGTGCTGGAAACTCTAAGTCTTGTTGTGTCTGTAAACACAGCAGAGTTTACTTCCCTTCAACTGACTCCTGCAAAGCTATTCAAAACTGCAGCTCCTGGAAGTTCACTTTGTGCTCATGTCTAATTTGGAGTGAATTCTTAATCTGCCTGCAGACTTCAACTATGTTAAAGCAAAGAGAAAATACTTTTCTGATTTAAGGAGCTAGGGACTTGGAACTTGTCTAGTGACTTCAAAAAGTTCTCTTTTAAAAATAGTGATAAAAAGAATATGATTGCTTTGGGAACATTCTGAAATAAATAAGTAAATAGTCAATGGACAACAAGAAGAGAAAACAAGACAAGAGAATAAAGTGTTATTGCCTAAATGTGATTGGACACACAAGAAATTTGTCTCTCGTTCATAAGTTCTCAGTGTACATAAAAGCAATAAATAAATCAATAATCATAAAATATACAATGACTATAAATCTTAAGATACAACTCAGTGATAGTCATGGGATACTAAATTTATCAACATAAATCATAAGATACAGACAACAAAGCAATAGTCATAAGATCCTAAAGGAATAAATAATAGGAAAAATGAGAAGGAAATACAGATTTACAATGTGGTTTGACCTCTAAGGGCATAAGACAGTGCCAAAGCTAACACAATCACTGAAGTCTTCAATTTTAGAGCATTTGGTACTTACAGCCTGATGTGGATTAGAGTACTGAAACTATTTAGAACCAATAAGAATAATATGAGATAGAGTTTATGACTTTTCATTTCTATCCATGTCCTATCTATGTATCTCGTTCCTCTGGAGCCCATTCCATCTGTAATCTATGTAAGTCTATGACGGATATTCTGACCTTCCGGCGCGCGGTGAAAACTTTATTTTTTAATCAGGCCGGCCTGGCCCAGTAACTGTGTTTTAGGTTTTTAATTAAATTTTAATTGGGGTTTTTAGTTTTTAACTTTTAAATTGAATCTGAATTAGACAGCCGGATTAAATTATTTAATTTATTTTTAACTGTATTTATTGTATATCTTGTATGTTTTAGTAGGCTGTACACCGCCCCGAGTCCCTTTTTTGGGAGAGGGGGCGGTATAGAAGTTTAAACAAATAAATAAATAAATAAATAATCCTTTTCTGAAGCTGGAGGAATTTCCATTCATCCTACAATAGAAACATGCATAACTGTCACATAACACAAAGTTGTGCTAAGGCCATGACTGCTATCTGTTCCTTAAACAGGAGCCATTAGCTCAGAAAGACCTCCAGATTGTGCACAGTTTCTGTTTGGGGTGGCATAACACATCCACATCAAGCAATGGAAAGTACCCAGAACCAGTTCCCAGAGTGGAATAACTTCTCAATCTTGCTTGCATGGAAAAGGGACAAAAATGATTCAGTGGTGGTAATATGGGCAAAGTTGGCAGTGTTGTATAAATTGTTCAGATTAATTTGCCTTGGGAATAGAATCACAAAAGTTGGACATGGTTGGAAGTACCTGCCTCTTCTAAAACAGCTTGTTCAGTATGCAGGGGAAGATGGCAGATTCAGCTTCACAACATCAAAATCATCACTGCCTATTATACGCTATTCAAGCCTCCCTTGAAGCCATAGAAGCAGAGCAGATTGTTTTAATTTTCCTTTTTTCCAAGACTAGCTAACAATCTTGTTGTTTTGTATTCAAATACTTACCCGCGATTGGTTGCTCTTTCGGCGGGAAGTTTGTATCCCTGTCATTGGCTGGCGAGCCGCGAGCAGCCTATATAAGAAAGGCTACCGCGGCTCCTCGGCATTGCATTCCTGGAATTAAACAAAAAGAGCTAATCAATTGAATGTGTGCGCCTCGTTCTTCTGCCGCCAGAACACTTGTTAATCTTTCAAACTCTTTCTTGTCATCTCTTTCACTTTCTCCTTAAACACCTAAAATACAGTTTTTATCAAAGACCCTCAAATTTGAATAGAGAAATGATCTTTTAGAACAAATTTTAACTAAAATGTAAAACCATATGCTTCACATGATATTACCAGGCTTAGATAGTTTCAAACTAATAGTGCAGGCTAGATTTGCATAATATGCTTTATGATGAATTGGTTAGCTGGTTCGTGCTTCAGAGTGTTGTGTGAATACAGACCATATAGGTAAGAACCTGTCTTCTTTCTCTCTTCCAATTCTATTAAATGCTAAAATAGTTGGCTTCACTAAGTGGACTATTTAAATCACAACAAGATATCTCTGCTAGGGAAAAGATGTGACAGAATAAAGGAATGTTATCCAGCTTTCAGTTCAGATCAGAAAGGACCTGTAAGGATTATGTTCAGAAGAAAACTAATTTTAAACCTATTCTTGTTTCATATTTCATCTCTTTTCATAAAAAAAAATTATAGACACATGCTTCCTATAGAACCAGCAAAAACCATCTTATATGGCAAATAAAAATGTCCTTATTGTCACTCAGGGAATATGCTAGTTACCCGAATGAATTTTATCCCTCAATGAGAAGATCTAGTCTACCACAATGGAGAACAAATTTGCTTCAGGAGTAAGGGATGAGTAGACATACATTATGTTATTCTTTCTCCATTGCTCCACTACCTTTCCCAGATCCACTCCAGCATTCATTACAGGAGGAGCTGTTTCCTTCTGACGAATGATGGGATCAGCCCTGTGATTTTTTTAAAAAGTTTCATCAGTCCCTTTAAACATAGGCCCAATGGATGGTGTGATCCTTAACACAAGATAGTTTTTCATAGCACATCATGGTATACATTGATGTGCAAAAATCTCACACATGCCCTCTTAAGCAAGTGGTAATGGCTTATGTCTGATCAGTACTTGAATGAGAAAGCACTAAGCTTCAAAACAGACTACATCAAGCTACCCAGGGTCCCATGGTAGGGGCTGGCATACAAATTTAATTAATTAAATACAATAAATAAATAAAATGATCTCAGAAAGTAGCAAAGGCAAGTCTTTTACTGTTTTACTATTCTCTCTCTCCCTCCCTCCCTCCCTCCCTCTTTCCATTGTCATCAGGACCCTAGCTGTTAAGATCCACTTCAGAGATCCTTAATTTTAAGTAAGCAATCAAGTTTACATTATTATAGTTATTTATTATTATATTCAAGTTTTGAATACTTCAAACCAATTATATTGATCTCTGATAGCCTAATTATTTAAATAATACTGGAACATGAAAATAATTTGACATTCAAATATAGGAAGTCCTCATTTAGTGACCCTCATTTGGATGAACCATTGGGGTGCTAAGTGAAGTGGTAGCTAAGAGGAACTGATCTGTGCTTATAACCTACTTCAACTTTTCTTGGCTATGTCATGAATGTTGTAAATATGAGGATTGATCAAAATATGACTTTTTCATCACTATTGCAACTGTGAAAAGTCACTTAACAAGGCATTCATTAAATGAAGATTACCTGTAGTATTTGGCCATCAAAAGAAGGACATATGTTTCTTAGCAGTTCCAGGTAGTTAAGATGTACCAGAAGCTATTATGGTGAGCCAATATGGACCTTTAAAAAATTGAATTAAGATTATGTTTTACTGAAACTTATTCAAGTTTTGCATTAGAATGTTTCTACACCACAGGGCAATATTAATCATGTTATTAAAGAACCTTTAATTCTGCACAAAGCCAACCCACAACAGAGTGAGCTGTATTTTTGTAGCAGTGGTTTCCTAGCACTTTCTATTATTAGAAAAGTCCTAAGGATAAACAGATGTAGTTTTAATTTTTTCCTGTATTGTTATTTGACTATATGCCTTCTGTTATGATTTCATGAGCAAGAAATTAATAAAACACTTAACTTTAATACTCTGAATTAAGTCGCATACAAATTCACATGCTCTGGGTTGGTACAGATTATGAAACATTACTCATGTGGCATCACAGTTCTGGGTGATGAAATATTTCAGTGATGCCAGTACTTACTCAAGAGTTCCACTATCTTGGAAGATCTTTGTGTGCTTGCAGGGAAGACTTGCAATGTCACATACATGTTCATGCTGTGATACTTCATTGTACAATTGTCTATCTATGCCATAATATCTTGTTTCCCAAAACTACATTTTCTAGGCATTAGAAGTTACAGTGACACCACGCACATCGTGACGTCTTTGTGCAAGTGATGCCTAGGCACAAATTTCATGTTTTTCATCATTTGTAAATAATTTCAGGTTGTTTTATTAAAATAATGTTTCTCACTGTTTGAATGACTGTTACGCAAAAGAAAAACAAATCATTGTTAAATAATGCATACTTCAATATTATTAAGAAGATGAATCAAAATTAAGCCTTAATTAGTCTAGTTTATTTGAAACCAAGTTAAGCACAGACCAACCAGAGCAAAAATTAAGCAACCAGACACAGAAAGCCTAAGAAATAACCATCCAAGAAAAAGTCCTGGAAACCTGTGAATTAGAAGTGTCCCTTCCCTTGTCCAGAAGCTCTTTTCTTTTATTAATAATTGTAACATAATCCATTTCTTGCTGTCTTATTGCTGAAATCTCTGGAGACCATTTATAACCAGATTATAAAAATTGTTTTATCTTAAATCTAACAGTTGAAATGTAGGCAGGTCTTCAAGTTCTCTGAATATGTATTTGTACATATACATTTTATTATATCCAATACAAGTCATTATTGGTACAGAACCAATAAATCGTTGTAATATATTGTTTGTAACAAGTTCTCACTGGAAGGAATTTTTATCTAGCCCTGCTAGATAATTCTAGTTTCTGTGGAATGCTGTTTATTTACTTTGCATCTGCCTCTCAGTATTCCAAAGTAATAAAAAATTCTTTCAATAGGTTGATCGATTACGCTATCAGTTACTACCTTCAGTTCAGGCTACTCGAAACTCCTAGTTCAATATTTATGTGTTAGCAAAAATTTAAAAAATCTTCACATTAATTCTGAAGAACTGAAAATGTGGGCTCATCTCCGTATTCTAATTATAAAAAGAAGAGGTTTACCTGTTTCTACTTTATAGGTCATGTCCTCATGATGTCACCTTCATCCCATCCTTAGTTTACCCCAGAGAAAATGCATTTCAATTTTGGATGAGTGTTTTCCTTCTTCTCGTGGTCCATGTTTTGCATATGAATTCAAATCCAAGATCTCTAAAACTGTCTTTGTGATGCCTCTGTTGTCCATCCGAGGATGCTGTGTCCCTCAATTCAGATTTTCATTCAATTTGAATTATTGATTTGAGTTCAATGTGTAATTCAGTTCAAATTAATGTTTCAATTTCATTTAGATTTGTGGTTTGAGTGGCTGATTTAGACAGGCAATTTTATTTGATAAAACTATTTCTGGGACTATTCAAAAGCAAGACCTCCTCTGAGCTTCCTTCCATTCCACTCTCTGTGCCTGTAGATCGGGTGGGGGAGGCATCTTTTCCTCATCAGAAGGGATCTATTGTCTATCATCACCACTGCCTGTCTGTAACCGATCCTCCAGTGTGTTCATGAAGGCAGGCAGCTCCCGGTCCAGTTGACCACTTCCCCCAATGCTGCAGGTACCTGGGGCAGCATCATCCTCAGCTCCTGGATTCTCCAGATGTTCCAGGGGAGTTGTGCCATCCCCATACGATGGTTCTGGTTCCTCCAAACCAGGATCCAATGGGGCCATGACAAATTGTCTGTAAACATGATCAATAACTCATGAAGGAAATAAATCCTGCAATTCTTTAATCTCTCGATATACTGATGTACTTATATTGTCTTGGCCTGGCAAGATTTTTAGTCCCATAATTTTAGGTTTCCTTTAGTATTCACTTATTCATGAAATGACAACCTGAGGCAACTTCAGCTCTTAGCTGCTTGCTATTTAATACATACTATCCCTAAGCTGTATAGTACAACATGGGAAAAGAGCCAACCACTTATCAAAAAGGTTTGATTAGGGAATCTTGTATTCTTTCCCCTAAATCTAATAAGTATGTCTGTGTCATCAGGATCAAGTCATGTGAGCCATCACAAAGTGGCTGCTTTTGCATGTGCACCACTTCCATTTGATTTGGGTGTGGTGTACAGAATTGGCACTTTCGGTTTGTGGTGAATGAATCACTTTATTTGCTTACCACAAGCTGGGAAAATGTAAAACAACAAAACAAAACCAAACAACTATAGAGATTGGCTTGAAGGTAATACCTAAATAGTTTTGTAAGATATAAGAAATTCAGAGAGGATCTTGTTCAGTTGTATCAGAATGCGTATAAGGGGTCTTTCAGGCAAGTCACAGCCTTATATTCTTGCAAGACAAGCTCCCACTCCTGATCATATGGCATATGATCAGGGGCTTGCAGCTGAAAGCAATTATAGTACATATATATTGATTTATTTAGGGACTACAGGGTTGTAAAAAGGGAGTTTATTATTGATTTACTTATGAATTTATAAACTACTTCAGTAAACAACTCTAAAAGAAGTTCAGCAGCAACTGCAGGAACCAGTGTAACAATAAATAATCAAGTAAAATAAATAAATAAATAAAAAACTTTTTTTTTACATTTATATCTCACCTTTTTTAGAGTTTTAAGAGAGTATAATAGCTAGTTAGTTAGCTAGTTATATTTCATCTTTATTATTATTATTATTCTTTTTATAAACAACTCTGGGCAACAAAAATCATTCCTCCTCCTAGTTTTCCCACAACTATCCTGTGAGGTCCTCCCAGACAAATTCTGTGGCTGTGGGTAGACCAGAAGTTGGGTCTCTACTGCTAATCCAACCACTTCCTCACAATTGTTCTCCATTCTCTTCCTGAAGTCAAGAAATATCAAATTACAAAGACCTCTCAGAGGAAGTATGAAAAACAAGGAGAAGAACTAGCAATATATTAATCTTTATTTTTGTCAAAGGAGGAAGAAGCACAGAGTTACAGGCCTTTTAAGCCAACATTGCTTGATTTACAGTTCCTTGTGCTCAGCCGGTGTTCAAATAGGCAAGAACTGATTGGGTTGTTCTTCACAAATGTTATAGGCTGACAAGCTTGCAAACATGCTTTATTTGTAAATGTCCGAATATATCTGAAAACAGTCAAAACAATCTGATTTCTACCCACCCACTGTCTAAACAGGGGACAATCTGTATGTGAATCGATAATTGCTTCCATAAGAAAGAAAAAATAATTATGATACACCTACATATAATTATATTCCAGATTTCTAAGTAATTTATATGCATAGGTCTACTCACAAAAGCAGCAGTTCCCTTTACACTGGTGATCAGAATGAATTCTCTCCAACAAGAACACCTAAGAATGTTCTTCTGCTTGAAAAAGAATGTATGTATGTATTAATGATGCATGCTGAAAGATCTACAGCTTCTTTTTAAAGCAGCAACAACATCTATCAATAATTGCAAGAGCTAGAGCAGGAGTGGGATTCTACCAGTTCGCACCTATTCGGTAGAACTGGTTGTTAACATTCTAAGCAGTTCGGAGAACCGGTTGTTAGAAGAAATTATTGGCCTAATCCTGTATGGAAGGCAGGAAGGAAACATTCTGGTGTTGCTTACAGAAACCGCCTTTCCGTTAACCCTTATTACATTCTTGCCAGGACTAGACTTCCTGTCTCAGGAACTTCTCTGGAGTTTTTTCCCTCCTTTGCTGGTACTTTGCTTGTATGGAGTGACCATTCAAAGTTACAATGGCACTGAAAAAAGTGACTTATGACCATTTTTCACATTTACAACTGTTGCAGAATCCCTACAGTCATAAAAGGCCAGGAGAGGAGATGCGTGCCTCGATGTAAGTGATATTGAGTTGGCCACACCCAGCCAGTAACATGACCACCAAGCCACATCCACCCAGTCACATGACCACCAAGCCACGCCCACCACCTAAGTCACGCCCACAGAACCAGTTGTTAAAAAATTTGAATCCCACCCCTGATCTAGAGATATTTCTTACATAATGATAATGACATATTTCTGTAATTTCCAAGTCTCCATAAACTGCAGCAAAGATTTTCCAAGGATATTTGTGCATAAATAAATAATGTGTACATATTCCAAAAATGAAGGCTAAAACAAATGAAGACAGGTTGCAAGAACTGGGTCTGTCTAATCCAGGGTGTCCAACTTCATTGAAGGCCACATTAGGGTTGTGTTTGACCTAGGTGGGGCAGAGGGGGCGTGGCCAGAGTGTGGCCAGCTCAATGTTATTCGTGTGATCAAATGCCACTTTTGCTAGTAGTTTGTTTTGCTAGCACTCTGCCAGAAAAAACAGAGCCTCTTGGGCTCCATTTTCGGCTGTGACAGCCTCCTGCAGTCTTCTGCCAGCAAAAACACAGCTCAGGAGGTCTGTCCTTCATTTTTACTGGCAGTGGCACTGTGGGTTATTTCCAGGGTAGCCCCGCAGGCTGGATTCAGCCCACGGACCTTGAGTTTAACACCCGTGGTCTAGTTTAATGAACAGAAGGACTAGAGATGACATGATAGAAATCTTTCAATATCTAACGGGAGTCAACCTATTTCTGAAGTGAGGTCAAGAACTAACAAATGGAAACTTATCAGGGAGAGATCCAGCCAGAACTAAGAAGACATTTCCTGACAGTGAGAACAATTAATCAGTGAAATGGTTTGCCTCCAGAAGTTCACTAGAAGTTTTTAAGAAGAGATTGGACAGCCATTTTTCTGAAACGATATAAAGTTTCCTGCTTGAGCAGGGGACTAGACTGGAAAACCTCCAAGGACACTTCCAATTCTGTTATTCTGTTACTTCAAAACTTCCAACTCTGTTGTTCTATGTTGCTCTGCTTAAGAACTAGTTTTTCTTTCTAATATGTATTATTGGCGCCATCCTGTGGTTAAACCGCCTCCATAAAGCTTGAAAAAAGATTTTAGCTCATGTGCTTTCTCAAAGGAGCCAGCAGGATATCAGAACTTGAGGGAGTCTTTCCATTTTAATTACTGGTAATATGCCCAAACTTAATGGCAATATGCTTCAGCCACAATTTTTATCCATGATTTAATCTCAATTAACTTGTTAAAATCACAGCATTCAGATTCAGTTAACTGCCTCTGAACATAGAGAACCAAATAATCATTATACTATTGTACTATTTTATACAATACACTGTTTTGACTCCAGTATAGTCCTGTTGTAGACATGAGATTTTGACACTTATAACAACTACATTAGCTATCAATCTTCAAACGATCTGTTTCTCAATCTCTCCTTGAATTGTGGCACTATCTGGGGCCGCATCAAACTGCTCAGAATGACAGTTGTTGTTAGTTGCGAAGTCGTGTCCGACCCGTCACAACCTCATGGACAACGTTCCTCCAGACTTTCCTGTCCTCTACCATCTTCTGGGATCCATTTAAGCTCTTGCCGACTGCTTCAATCACTCCATCCTCATTCTCTGTCATTCCCTTCTTCTGTTGCCCTCAATCTTTCCCAGCATTAGGCTCTTCTCCAATGAGTCCTTCATTCTCATTAGGTGGCCAAAGTATTTGAGTTTCATCTTCAGGATCTGGCCTTCTAAAGAGTAATCAGGGTTGATCTCCTCTAGGACTGATTGGTTTGATTACTTTGCAGTACAAGGGACTCACAAGAGTCTTCTCAAGCATCATAGTTCAAAGGCCTCATTTTTTAACGCTCAGCTTTTCTTATGGTCCAATTTTCAAAGCCATACATTGCAAAAGGGAAAACCATAGCCTTGACCATATGCACTTTTGTTGGCAGGGTGTTATCTCTGCTTTTTAGTATGCTGTCTAAATTTGCCATAGCTTTCCTCCCCAGGAGCCAGTGTCTTTTAATTTCTTGGCTGCAGTCCCATCTGCGGTGATCCCAGGAAAATAAAATTTGTCACTACCTCCATTTCTTCCCCATCTATTTGCCAGGAATTGAGAGGGCCGGATGCCATGATCTTAGTTTTCTTAATGTTGAGTTTCAAGCCAACTTTTGCACTCTCCTTCTTTACCCACATCAAGAGGGTCTTTAGTTCCTCTTCACTTTCTGCCATTAGAGTGGTATCATCTGAATATCTGAGGTTGTTGATATTTCTCCCAGCAATCTTAATTCCAACTTTTGATTCATCTAGTCCTGCCTTTCTCATAATGTGCTCTGCATATAAGTTAAATAGGCAGGGTGACAATATATAGCCTTGCTAAACTCCTTTGTCAATTTTGAACCAATCAGTGTTCCGTGTCCAGTTCTCACTGTTGCTTCTTGACCCGCATATAGGTTTCTCAAGAGACAAATAAGACAAAATAGAATGTCTAAGTATGTTCAAAACTGAACATTTTATTGAGGTGTGTTGTGTATTGACTGAGTCTTCACTCAGGTCCGTGCTTTGAGCGGGAAGCACGGACCTCTCCCATTGGCTGGAGCCGTTTGACAGCCGGCTATAAAAGGCGGCTGTCAAACGGCATCAGCTGTTGCCACTCCAGCTGGCTGCCGTGTTAGCGCGGCAGTAGCGGTAACCCTTTATTCTTTAAAAATAAAGTTTAAGCTGAAGCCTTTGCCCGGTCTCTGCCTCAGTATTTCCGTCGCTCCACAACACTGGCGACGAGGACGGGATACTAAATAAAGGCAAGTCAGGCAAGGAAGAGAGAAAAGAGCGAAATCACTAGCCGAGAGCTGAAATCGCTACAGAGTTGCTGTCACTGTTCGCGAAGTGCCGTCTCTAACTCGCCTGAAGAGAAGCAGCACAGCTGACAGAAAGATGACTTCGAATCCTGCATTCCCGCCTTTCAGACCGACGGCAGAGACATGGGAGTCATACAGGAACCGGTTTGACTGTTTTTTAGACGCTATAGACCTGTCAGAAATTTCTGAGCATAGGAAAAAATCTTACTTCCTAAGCTTTTGCGGAGCCACGGTATTTGACATCGCAACAGCATTACTGGCCCCACGATCTATTAAGACTATTCCCTGGGAGGAACTGCAAGAAATTCTCTCAAATCATTACTCCCCTAAGCCTTCCAGAATTGCTAGGCGCCATGCTTTCAGAAGGCGCATTCAGTCAGAGGGAGAAACAATTAGTGACTATATGGAGCACTGAGAACAGCTGCCTTACATTGTGGGTTCAGAGATTACCTGGATGATATGCTGTTAGATCAGCTGGTATGTGGTGTTAGAGATCCCAAATTACAAAGACGTTTATTAGCTAAAGGGGATCTAATCTTAAAGCAAGCCAAAGAGGAATCCCAGGCTGCTGAACTGTCAGCACTCTCAGCAACTGAAATACAGGGAAACCCCAGCAGACTAGAAAATCCAACAGTATATTTTGATGAAGCCTCCACAGAGAATGGCTCAGAAGAGGCTACTGAGGTAAACCGCCTCAGACAGCCCAATGCAAATCAAAAAGAGTTCAGGCAAAGTATAAGCCAAACCCCACGTTTACAAACTACCTGCTTAAGCTGTGGGGGCAACCATCTCAGGGCATCCTGCAGATTCAGGAATGCCATATGCTTAAGGTGTCAAAAGAAAGGCCATTTGGCCAAAATATGTCAGGCAGGAAAAACCTTTAATTAGCCACAAAGGCCCCAGAAACTCATTCAATATCCAAGGCAAATTGAGGACTGTTCCACATGCTACCAGTCTAAGATACAAAAAAACGAATCTAACAAAATTAGTGTCACTGTTTCTATAAAAGGTAGACCCTGCAGAATGGAAGTTGACACCGGTTCTGCATTATCCATCATCTCGTGGGACACCTTAAAGAAGCTACTCCCCAGGATATCAAGACAGAAGATTCCAGCCTGCAATCTAACGCTTCGGGACTACCAAGGCAGAGCCATCCCTGTCATCGGAAAAGGCAAGTTTCTAGTCCAATTTCAAGGGTTTAAAGGTCACTTGCCTCTAGTGATAGTGGATGGCGTCCTCCCCAGCCTATTGGGACTAGACTGGTTCCCGGCCCTGGGCCTCCACATAGGGAGAATCCATGCCATTGCAAGTTCAGAAGTTGAATCCCTGTTCTGGGGCTATGCTGATGTATTCAGCGAGGGCGTAGGCTGCTACGTGGGAACCCCAATATCCTTCAGGGTAGACTCCCAGGCAGTACCAATATGTTTGAAGCCCCACAGAGTTCCTTTTGCAATTCGTCCTAAACTTGACAAGGAACTTGACAAATTAATTAAGCAGGGCATACTGAAACCTACAGACTTCTCAAAATGGGAAACCCCTATAGTGACACCGTTAAAAAAGGACGGAAATTTGAGAATCTGCTCTGATTACAAATCTTCGATAAACAAATATTTACAAGTCAGCGCGTACCCTGTGGTACAACATCTACTCCATTCCCTTGAGCCTGGCTCCATTTTTGCAAAGTTGGACATGTCCCCGGCGTATCAACAGTTCCCTGTTGATGATGAAACTGCTGAACTGCAAACAATAGTAACTCACAGAGGGGCTTTCAAATGCACACGCCTACAATTCGGAGTTAGTGTGGCCCCTGGAATTTTCCAGTCCCTTATGGAAAGAATTTTGCAAGGGTTGCCGGGCGTCGTGCCTTACTTTGATGATATTCTGGTATCTGCTACCAATCAACAGCAATTACTACAAAGGGTCAGAAGTGCACTTGACCGTTTTAGACAATCTGGTCTTAAACTAAAAAGGGAGAAATGCACCATAGCCACTCCACAAGTGGAATTCTTAGGTTACAAGATTGATGCCAAAGGTATTCACCCAACTGAATCAAAGGTCAAGGCCATTCACGATGCGCCTACTCCTACTAACAAAACCGAGCTTCAAGCTTTCCTGGGCCTCTTGAATTTCTATGCTTCGTTCCTGCCCCATAAAGCTTCTGTTGCCGAGCCCCTTCATAGGCTTTTAGATAAAAACTCACCATGGCACTGGGGACCAAGGGAGACTATTGCTTTCCAAGGAGTCAAGTCATTGTTAACGTCAAAGGCCGTCTTAATCCAATTCAATAAAGACTTACCACTCATTCTAGCAGCCGATGCTTCTCCTTTCAGAATTGGGGCCGTTCTGAGCCACAGACTGCCTAATGGTGCAGAAGCACCTATAGCTTTCTTTTCCAGGACACTATCTTCCACTGAACGCAACTATAACCAGATTGACAAGGAGGCCTTGGCTGCAGTGGCTTCAGTGAAGAAGTTCCATGAATTTCTCTACGGGCATCATTTCGAACTCATAACTGACCACAAGCCACTGTTAGGTATTTTATCCGGCACTAAACAAACCCCCCAGATTTTGTCCCCAAGGATGACCAGATGGACGGTTTTTCTGGCTGCGTATTCCTACACTCTAATCCATCGGTCCATAAAAAACCTTTGCCATGCTGATGCACTCAGCCGTTGCCCCCTGCCAGTTCCAGTCGAGGACCCAGCACCAGCAACCACAGTTTTCCTCATCGATGAACTCAAGCTACCAGTCACCGCTGCTGACATCGCTGCTCATTCGGCCAAGGACCAGGTAATATCCCAAGTCCTTGACTGGGTAGGGAGGGGGTGGCCTATGGCCCCTTATCCTTCAGATTTCCTACCCTACAAACTACGCCAACAGGAACTTTCCTCTTTGCAAGGCTGTTTACTATGGGGAACCAGAGTAGTCATTCCCCACAAATTGCAAACCTCAATACTGAAGGTGCTGCATGAGGGTCACCCAGGAATTGTGTGAACGAAGGCCCTCGCCCGCAGCTACGTATGGTGGCCAGGCATGGATGCCCAAATCTCTAACTGGGTATATTCTTGCCAGGCATGCCAGGCCACCAGGGCATTACCACCAGCAGCCACCCCTAGGACCTGGGAGGAAGCAGGCAGCCCCTGGTCCAGAATACATATAGACTTGGCAGGCCCCTTCCATGGGCGCACTTTCCTGGTGGTAGTAGACTCATATTCAAAATGGGTGGAATTGACCTTAATGCACTCCACCACTACAGAAGCAGTCAGCAAGGCACTGACTAGGATGTTCGCCACACATGGCCTTCCTGATTCCATTGTATCTGACAATGGCCCCCAATTCACCTCCTGTGAGTTTGAGATGTTTCTAGCAAGCTTGGGCATCAGACACATATTAGTAGCCCCTTTTCATCCTGCCAGCAATGGGCTGGCTGAGAGGGCAGTCAGATCTGCCAAGGAGGTGCTACAAAGATTGGGTCCTATAAACTGGCATGCCAAACTGGCCCAATACCTGTTGAGCCAACATACTACACCCTGTGCCTCCACAAATAGGTCACCAGCTGAAGTATTAACGGGACGCCGGCTGAGGACCACTCTGGACAGGTTGCACCCAAATTATGCCCCATTGCTTCCCCTTGGGTCAAACAGCCAAGACAGAGGGTTCCTAGTGAATGACAAAGTGTTTGTCAGGAATTTTGCTGGGCAACCACTATGGTTACCAGGGCGTGTGATAGCAGTAACTGGTCCCAAGTCTTATAGAGTCCAGTTACCTGATGGACGGACCTGGCGGCGCCACATAGACCATCTGAGGAAACGTTGGAGCACGGCACCCAGAGGTCATCTAGACGGGCCCCATACAGGAGCAGCCACACCATCCGACGAAACCAGTTTCCAGCCCACCAGGAACGACAGCCTACCAGATTAAGAAGCTGACCAAGGTGCTGACCTGGCTCCAGACAGTCCAGCAGCCCCACCGTCGTCAGAAGACACGCAGAAGGCACAAGACAGAAACCCGGCACCATTTTTGACTGAGCCGAGAAGATCCGGATGAGTACGCAGGTGCCCAACTTACTTGAAGGACTACGCATGCTCCTCACTGGGAGAGAGGAGTGTTGTGTATTGATTGAGTCTTCACTCAGGTCCGTGCTTTGAGCGGGAAGCACGGTCCTCTCCCATTGGCTGGAGCCGTTTGACAGCCGGCTATAAAAGGCGGCTGTCAAACGGCATCAGCTGTTGCCGCTCCAGCTGGTTGCCGTGTTAGCGCGGCAGTAGCAGTAACCCTTCATTCTTTAAAAATAAAGTTTAAGCTGAAGCCTTTGCCTGGTCTCTGCCTCAGTATTTCCGTCGCTCCACAACAAGGTGCTTTTGTAAAATATTGATATTATCTGAAATGACATTGTCATTTAATTTATAATACTTTGACATGAAAGAGATGATTGGAATATGTACATTATCTTATTTATAAAATAAAGCCACACTGCCATTTTGTAATATGTGAGAGTTCCTGATAGCTATTGTTTTCTTTAAATTCATGAAGCAGAAAAATGATATGTGCTTGATATTATATTTGTGTAATGAGTTTTGAATCTGTTTATGATGCCTAGCAGTGGAATATCACTGAGGCAATACTAAGCACTTTTATGATCTTGTTTCTCCTCCAGCATTTCCAAACATCAACTGCAAGATATATCAGTATTGCAGCTTTCAGAATTTCAGAATAAATTACCATGCTGAAAATTTTAATGCATGAAGATGGAGTATAGTGCTTCATGCAACAACATATTTGTTTTTTCTTTGCTACAGCCACAGAAATACGAAGTTAACTTTGTGTGTTTTCTCTTTTGTTCTTAATTAGCAGCTTTGGAAAATTGCTAAGTGACTGCTCATAAGTCGAGGACTAACTATAAAATCTCTGTATTTAATTTGCACTAATACCAGTAACCCATTTCTGTTGTTAACACGGTATTCGCTACTCCTTCCTTTGAGCATAAAGCAAGCTTGGTTGCTTTACTATATCCAAATCTAAGCTTCATAATCCTGGGCCACCTTTTATTCAAAGGATGCTTAAATCAAAAGATGAATTTCCTACATAAAGAGCATAATTACTAGTATTATGGAAGGCTTTTAGGCATAATACTATTACTAATATTTTTCAATCTGTGGTGAATTGTTCTGTAAAAAGATACATATAGTACTTCATCTGACATCATTACTGTAGTTTATAACAGTATGATATTGGCTGGAAAGTACCCACATTTTTTATACAGAAAAGTACACTTCGGGTTGCTATTCTGGGAAGTGCACATATATAGAAAATCAGTTAACAACTGACATATTGATGATCAGGGAAATATATAGAAAAATTAAATTGCGATGCTTCTTTCTGTCTTAATTCTTTGTTGTTGTTGTTGTTAGCCTAAATGCTAAAATTTAGTGAGGATATTAAGTCACATGAAGGTCTTTCAAAAGATAATCCAAAATGAAAAGACCCTGGGATATTTTTTTTAGTGAAGAGACACTGTCCATTATACAAAGTGCACACTATTATGTTACTGTAGAATTGCATTAGTCCAATAAAAGCTCAGAGAAGAAGCTCAAAAGGTCAAATGTGGTAGACTAAGGACAATCTCTAGTTTTTATCCCATCTTAGAGAAGTTAATTATCCATACTAATTTGATTAGGGTCTAGATATACATACAACACACACACACACACACACACACACACATCATATACTGGAATTATTTTTAAAGCTTTTCCACTACATGAGAAAAATTGCTACAAACTTCAAAATAAGGAGTGTTGCTCAGTTGTGCTTATTTTTAAAGTATTACCATTCCAAAAATATGAACTTTCTAGTTTTTTTAGTTATTGTAGTAAAATTGCAATTCTTAGAATAGAGGAAAATGATTGTTAGTGTTAATCATAATTATCTTATTACGAAGCCATTTCTAAGAAAGAAAATATTAATAGACAAACAGTGGAGGACCATTTTGGAATATTTTAATGACAGCTAAATTATGGTTCTCCAAACTTGGCAACTGGCTGGGGAATTCTGGGAATTGAAATCCACAAGTCTTAAAAGTTGCCAAGTTTACAGACCCCTAAGCTAAATGAAAGAATGAGAATGAAAACAAAGCAGGACAGGCCTATTGGATCAACCCTATAGGTCCATTTAGTCCAGTACAGGTGCCCTCAGGGAGATTTTAAAAAAGTCAAGATGGTGGACACAATCACATTTTATTATGCATGTGTAAATGTATAGGGATCACATGATTGTGGCTGCCATCTTGAATTTTTGAGCCACAGTATCACAGACACACATGGATTCCTTCTTCCTGCGTCACACAGATGCTTGGACTTCCACTGTCATCTTCAGCAACAGATACTTATACCATACAATGATATGTTCAAGTTCAGAAGGAAATAAAAGCCTATTTGTATCAGCAGTTATCGATAGCCTGATTGTTCAATAAACATGTCCAATGTCTTTTGAAAAGTGTCCAAATTAGCTGCCATTACTACAAGCTGGCAGGAAATTCTACCATTTATCTGTGTGCTTTGAATAAGTATTTACATCTCTCAGCCCTGAATTTTTCCATATTCACTGGATAGCATCAAGTACTAACAGTGTGAAAGAGGAAGAAAAACTCTCTCTCTCTGCATCATCTATGGCACACATGACCTTTTACATCTATTTCATAATGTTCCTTATTTCCGTTTAGGCTACGAAGTTCTCATTGTGGTAATATTTTTTCAGAAGACAGCTGCTCTAGCCTTTAAGTAATTGGTTGCCCTGATTTGCACCTTTTTAACTGTTGAACTTTAATTAAATTAACTTGAACTTAATAAACCAAAACAGCTTATCACCTTTGACATTTATTTATTTAGCACATTTCTATAGCTTCCTATCTCAGTACATGATTTTGACAGCTTACAATAGTTAAAACCAATGTGAAACTGCAAAACAATTTAAAATAATAAAAACCATACATAAAAACCATATTACAAAATTCAGAATTCACTGAGGAGAGTCTGAGCGAATAGCTGAGTATGGTCACCTGCTATCTAGCCTCCACTTTCAAGAAGCCTTTCTTTATCACAGGGTGGCATTAGAGACATAATTAGGGACTTGAAGATCTGATTTTAAATTTTTGCATTCTCTCTCTCTTTCTTTCTCTCCCCCCTCCCTCTCTTTCTTTTTCTTCCCCCTCCCTCTTTTTCTCTCATATTTATATGATTGCCCATTTCACAAAAGTGTGACTCTAATAATGCAAATTGGAGAAGGAGTTCAACTGGACACCATACAGAAGCTATGATATTGGCTTGGTTTCAGATAATTTGAGAACTGCAGGTATATAGTGGCCACCTCTTCTCCTAAGGGATTTAAGAATGGCAGATGAGTTCTCCTGGACATTTTTAGCAATATAACCCTTTGTAGTGGACAGGGTGGATGACATTCTACTCCCATGTATTTGAAATGGTAGACCTGCTTGGTCTTGTGGCTGTCTAAGCTCAGGAATAGCTCCTGAATTTTTAGCAAACACCATGATTTTAGTTTTCTGATAATTGAGTTCAAGCTGATCTTTGCAGTATTGTGCTACTAATCTCAGTGGTTTTTTAAGGCCAATAGATCCTGAAAGTCTTGATGCATTATCTGCACAGATTAGAATAGAAAGTTCCTCCAGCAAGCTTTGAGAAGTTAAAGTCTATGTGGGGAGCAACACTATGGAGTTGATACAGAAATTGCATAAAAGTGGGGCCAATATGCAGCCCTGCTTTATGTATTTCTCACTTTCAATGGTATTAGTGAAATGGCCTTTGTTCTACAGCATAGAGGCAGGCTGTATTGCAGTCAAAAGTAAAAATAAGAATAATATTTGTGGAATACCTCTTTTGCAATAAAAGCATAGACCACAGCATCATAATTAAACAATACTAACATACCCAAACAAATGATACAATGGCAAATAGTAAGCAAGATTTACAAAACCAAAAATTTAAGTATGTATATCCACTGAATAAAATTTTGGCTAAACATAAATGCAAAAAAAACCCCCAAATAATTGTTATCAATAAAAACAAAACCCTGAACCAAGGAGGTTCAAGAAAAATAGTAGTATGAATACAATGTAAGTGCCTGGACTATACTTTGAACTTAAATAGACAGTATGGAAATAAGGAGCTGGATAAAGTAGCTTTTTTTAAAAAAGGAAACCTGTTTGCTATTGAGATTTAAGATTGGAACTTTGTGAGATGTAGGCTGTTGTGTCTTCCTATTTCTAACATGTAAACTAGCAGTATAGATACGGATTCAAACAATAAGATAATAGAAACCTTTGAAATGTGGATGTAGAAAAGAATAATATTATGGGTTGAATGAAATAAGTCAGTCCTCCAAAGGATGGACAAAGATACAGATATTGTGAAAAAATATAGGAAATAGGAATATTTGGAAGACATAACATGCAATGAAAAATATCAACCACATATACAAGAAAATGTTAAGAAACCTATAGCGCTGGTAGTGGTGTACAGTATATTCTGGCTGAAAAATCTACATTCATTATTTGATATACATTAATACTGTATAATATCCTTCTCTCAAAAAAACATTGATGATTATCAACCTCTGGTAGGAGATAGCACCTAAGACAGTATAAACTCAAAAGATTCAAGAACACTTACAAGTTCACATAGCTTCATGTTGCCAGTGGCTCTAAAAAGTATATTTGTTTCTTTTATTTTACTTTGTCTAAAAAAAGATGTGAAAAAAATTCAATTTACTCTATACAAGTACTGTAGAGCAAAATCATTTCAAGAAACCACTCCCACCTACACACAATGCTATAATTTGTTAGTGTTGTCCAAATTGCATCAAATTAGTTGTCCTTAAAAGTAGAAAGCTCAGACTTTGCGTAGGGCAACTGCTTATTGCTTTTATTAATTTGTAGCTTAGTGACATGAGATGCAATTTAATATAGTTAAAGTATAGTTTTAAAGTATAATGGTTAAAAAAGTAATGGGCTAGAAAACAGGAGACTGAGTATTAGTCCTGACTTTAGGCACAAAGTCTAAGAAACTTCAAGAAGAGTCTCCAGTCAAAAGATCTTATTTGTATTGAGTAATAAAACAATTAATTTGGGGAAAAATAAAGGTCTTTTTAATGTCAAATCATTTGTTGACAAAACTTCTGATATTTGGGATTTTATTCTGCACTGACCTAGCATATATTACAAAGTGCTGGCTGAAGATGTTTCTCTCTCATGTCTGTCTGCCAAGGTAGAGGAATACAAGGAGAAAGTTTCTAGACTTCCTCACTTTACTCCCAAGCTAAACAAGCTGAAATTAAATCCAGACAGCATGGTGTTATATTGGTAAGAAATACAACTAATATTTGGCATTTTGGTGAAGTTGTTCTGACCAAGGCTTCCTAAAACACCAACAAACGCACATAAAATCCAAACCTATTTTATTTTAGTTCAATAAGCTAGCTCAGAATAAGTTTCAACCGGTTATAAATAGTCCCAGGAACATCTGTCAAAATTCTTCGGGAGAATGCTGATATGAAAGCTCCTTATCTGACTTGAAGTGCTGCCAACAACGGAAGTCCCAATTAGTCTTTTAAAACCAAAATAGAGAACAAATTCACCACGGAGCTTTCAGAGTCCAAACCGATCAAAGTGAACGACGTTGCTTCCTGGAAAGGTTTTCCTACCTTTGCATTTACTTTATATTTTATGGGAGAGGAGGTCACCTCCAAGCCTTACTCCCGAGTCTCCCCTTTTGTCTTAACTGCTCTTATCTTCTGGCAGCTCTGCACACACGCTCACTAGGAACAGGCTCCCCTTGTTCCTCTGCCTCACTGCTGCCAGGCTTCGGAGGCTCCGGAATCAGCATACCACTTCCAGATAGTCCTGGCCCCATCTCTGCATTGGATGCAGGACCCTTGTCCAAGTCCTTCCTAGACTCCCGGACTGGTTCCTGTTCTTCCCCACTGTCTGATTCTGCTGCCATCTGCACAGGCTGCTGGTGAACCACAACAGAAGTTTGCTATGAGTATATTTCTTCAAAAGAAGTAGGTTTGCAGTTTGGGAGCATTCTTTGATTCAGTTGTAGATTTTGTATCAGTACGAGTATGGTATCCAAATATCAGGAGGACCTTAGTAGCTCCTTTGCAGACCAGAAGATTTGGTATAAATCAGGGGTGTCAAACTCAAGGCCTGGGGCTGGATCTGGCCCAAGGGGTGCTTAGATCTGGCCTGCGGGGCTGCCCTGGAAACAGCAAAGGACTGGCCGTGGTGCCTCTGCCAGTAAAAACAGAGCTCTCTTTTCACTGGCAGACGGTTGCAGGAGGCTGTCCCAGTCAAAAATGGAGTTCAGGAAGGTGGCGTGTGCCCCCACAACTCCATTTTCGCTGGCAGAAGGTTGCAGGAGGCCGTGACAGCCAAAAACAGAGCCCAGGAGCCCATTTTTGCTCAGAGAACCTCAGGCCACCACAGGCACCCCTTGACATGACTTATGTCATGCTGGCCATGCCTATCATGGCTACACCACCCCAGCCCTCCAAAGTCAAACACAAACCTGATGCAGCCCTCAATGAAATCAAGTTTGATACCCCTCTTATAAATACATAAGGTTTTGTGAGCTGCAGCTTTTGTGCAGTTTTCACAGGGTTTTATCCTTCCTGTTGGTCTGAAAAGATGTTACCTGATTTTTAAAATCTTTAACAGTGTCAGGGTTCACAGATTATGGTGAGGAGCACATCTACACAGCTACAACTAGTGCATCTGCTGTAGTTGTTCTGAAGCTAACTACAGGTGGTCCTTGACCTACAACCATTCATTTAACCACTGTTACAAAGTTACAAGGGAAACTGTAACAGGCACTGAAAAAAGTGACTTATGACTGGTCGTCACACTTAAAACCCCACAGTCACTGGAAGCAATTCAGGCACTTGTCAATCAGCATATATTTATGACAGTGTCCAGGATCATTTGTTCACCATTTATGACCTTCTTAGGGGATTCTGACAATCGGGTATGACTTACTTAATGACCATATCATTGGGAAATGTTCAGAAATTGCAGGCATGTAAAATGCAATGGCTAAACTACTGTTTAGTGCAACGTTCAGGGTTCATATAATTTCTCACTGAAAGATCAACACAGGCTACCAATCACTTTCCAGGCATAATTTAAGGTTTGATTCCTAAAGCACTAAACAGCCTATCTGCAGTTCAGCTTCTCCTGATATAAACCTGTCTAACTGTTCAGTTCAACAGGGAGAGGTGACTTAAAACGCTTCTGTTACTGGAACATCTTTTATCCAAAACACAAGGAATTACATTTCCTTGTATGGTTGTAGGATGGTGCAGTAGGACACAATATTTGGGAATTTGATAAAAAGAGATCTCTTCCACCAAGATTTTTTTTAATATTTGTTTTTATCAAGATTTTAATTCATATACATCTCAAAAGTAGCTTATGAGAGAACAAATCTAATAACATAAAAACAGAAATAACATTTATAAAAAAATAATGTATGAATCTAAATTTATGATTCATAGGAGTTCATTATACATTTTGCTTCTGGTGTGAACATATTGTGCTATTTATATTTTGAAAATTACAATTCCTGCCACAAAATATTTTCCATGCTTTGTAAATGAGTTGTGTTACTATGATATAAAAATGACTCAGCGATTTGAAACTAAATTATTGGAATCCAGAGTGGTAGTTCTATGAATTGTATCTACAGAAGCTCCAGAAAAAAGAAAAGGCTGTTCAGTTAAACCCCGGAAGAGAAAGAAGGAAGTAATATGAGGTTTGTAAATATTTTTTTCAGTTTGAATATGCAAAATGAAAAAAGCTCTGAAGTTCTATAGAACTTAATACATTCTGATTAAAAGATAAACCAAAGTCTCTCTCTCTCTCTCTCTCTCTCACACACACACACACACACATACACTCCAAAAGAAATATATCACTGTCTTAAGCATGTATGCATGACAATGCATTCCATCAGCTTCAGTGGGACTTATCACGTATTTCAGAATAAATATGATTGGTAAGAATGGGACTGAATTTGAGAAAAACTGAATCCCACTGAATTATTTTGGCTTTTCCAAATACAGGGAAGTTGTCCTAGAAATGCTTTAGGAATTCAATTAGTACCATCCTTGTTACAGCCAGAAGTTGATTTTTATTATAAAAGAGACATGGTATAATATACAGTTTCGGGCATATATTGTAACACTTGTGGTCTAAATGACTGGTCTCACTGTCCTCCTTCTCCACTAGTTCCGCATATGGCACACCATTGCTGTCACAATTTTCAGACGGCAGAATCATTGACTATATTATTGACCAGTTAATAATTCAAATATGTTAGAGGGCAGCAACTCAGAGAAAACTTGCCTAGATTCTGATTTGGATTTTTTCTGCTGAATGATTGGAATCTTCTTTTCTTGAAAGTTTTAATCATACTCCTACAGGCTTTTCTGCTGACAGACCAGATGGTGATAACTGTTGGGTTGTGGTTTGCATACTTTGACAGTAGAATGTTAAGATTCATAAAAGACTGAAAAAGCAAAACAACTGTTAATAGAGATGTCAACAAAATATAGGCTTGAAATTAATTAGTCTCATCATATTTTAGTTTTTGTATTTTTAGCAGCTGTTAACAGAGAAAGAAGAAGGAATATAATAGCTGCGCCCTATTGCCCTGACAAATACATTGCACTCAATGGGTGATTTTATACCCCTGCATTATACAAGGCTATATGTACTGGTAATAGCACTTCCTCTTCTTTTAATAAAATGGCATCTGTACAGAAATTTGTACAGAAATTTTTAATAAAATGGCATCTGTACTGCATTTCTAAAAAATGCAGACTAAATCAAATGTAATGGGGAAATTGATTTGATGAAACCTGAAGCAAGATCTCCTCCCTCGGCACTCCACTTGCTGTACTTTGAAAAAGATATTCATATAGTGGGAGTTCTGCAGAAGTCATGGTGAACTGAAAATGACTCTATGAAAGCATAACCAAAACTGTAGCAAAGACCAAAGAACAGTGAATAGACTTTTTTTTTTCAAAATCTCTCTAGACAAGGAGAGGACAGGAGATCACCCATGTGAATGCCACATGGCTGCTCCTTGTAAGAAGATGCAGGATAAAAGTCTTTCACAGGTTTGAGTACTGGGAGATGAATACTGGAGTACTGGATTAGCTGTCTTGCACGCAATCAAAGCAAAGCTCTTTAAAGAACACTAAATTTGCAAGCCTCAATTTCTAATCATTTTTGGAAATTCCTTATCTAACCATCATAAAGCTATTAGAAACCGTCAGAATAACAAGTTTGAAAAGATGCCAGTCGTGTTTACTTTCAGCTCTGAACAAAAGAAAGAATAATTATATACTTAAGAAAGAGTTTGGAATAAATAGCAGATAGCTAAATAAAATTGATCTAAGAAAGTTATAAACAGACTAATGGCAACTTCAGATCTCAACAAATAAATGCTCTGTCTTACATATTGGCAAAAAAAAATAATCAGAAAATAAAATACAAGCTCAATAGTCAAGACCTTATTGATGATCCAAGCTCTGTAAAGGACCTTGGAATACTCATCTCTAATGATCTAAGTGCTAGAGCCCACTGTAACTACATAGCCAAAAAGGCATTAAGAGTTGTTAACCTAATTCTACGTAGCTTTTTCTCTGGTAATATCACACTACTAACTAGAGCATACAAAACATTTGCTAGACCAATACTCGAACACAGCTCATCAGTCTGGAACCCATATTACGTGTCTGATATTAGCACAGTTGAGAAAGTCCAGAAATATTTCACAAGAAGAGTTCTCCACTCCTCTACTCGTTGTAGAATACCTTATGCCACCAGACTTGAAATTCTAGACCTAGAAAACCTTGAATTATGCTATCTTCGGTCTGATCTAAGTATGCTATATAAAATCATACATTGTAATGACTTACCTTTCAATGAATACTTCAGCTTCAACCATAACAACATGAGCACACAATATATACAAACTCAAGGTTAACCGCACCAAACTTGATTGCAGGAAATACGACTTCAGCAACAGAATGGTCAATGTCTGGAATACTCTACCTGACTCTGTGGTTTCTTCCCCAAACCCCAAAAACTTTAACCTTAGATGGTCCACTATTGACCTCATCCCTTTCCTAAGAGGTCTGTAGGGGGCGTGCATAAGTGCACCAATGTCCCTGTCCTGTTGTTTCTTTTATTTTTGTTATATGTACCCATTTCATGTATTCATAACTATGTATATACTTATACCTATTATCTTGTAAGCGATTGACAAATCAAATAAATTCTAAAAAAAACTAAGAGGCCCGTTAAATTTGGAATATTGACTTTCACTATAAGATTTTGGAATTAACTATAAAAAAATAACTTCTTGTGGGAACCTAATCTTAGGCTAATAACTTAAGTGGCTTTATGATTTTAGAAACTAGACACTGGAGAGGATGAAAGGTTCCAAATAGAAGGAAAAAACCCTGAGCCTGTACAAAATGGCATAACATTTCCAGTCATAACATTGGAAATATTAAAGGAGATATTTGAAGAGCAAAGCTAGAAATTAGTAGTTACAATATAAATGGTGCCAGAAATAATGTTTGACTAAATGGGTAGATTATGTTCAAAATACGTTAATGAGAGAATGACAGTTGTGGAGAAAATTTTGTCTGATAAGACAAAAAGAATAGAAAGTGGAACCAGAAATGACAGGCCAAAGAATGATTTGGAAAAGGACTAAAGTTTTAAAAATTAAAGGAAAATACAAATGATACACAAGAAAATGATCTGGAAAATGTTTTCCTTTTGGGGTCTACAAAAGTGCACCAGATCTGACTGAGGTAATGCAACTCCATTGACCCCAAAAATGGTAAAATCCCAGATCCAGAAGGTTCTAAAACCTAGAGGCATTCAGTCTTGCCAGGATTCAGATAAAGCCTATTGTTTCCTATCCAGACCCCCACAGCTTCCAGGCACCGGGACAAGAATCCATAGCATCACTTAGTTTGCCAGGGGCAGAAGGATATAATTAAGTATCATCAGCATACTGATGATACCTTACTCCATGGCAACAGATTATTTCGCCCAGCAGCTTCATGGAGATGTTAAATAAAAATGGAGAGAATACTGAATTGTGCAGAACCCCACATTGGAAGGGCCAGAACTTTTCAATCCCATTTTGCATATGTATAAAGAGGTTAATATGTCAGTAACTCCCCATGAAAAGAGAATCAATATGAATGAATCAATCAGTGTTCCTCATTGTAGCCAACTGTGGGATATATCAGCCTCAGCAAACTGTTACCTCAGTGTTTCTGTATGGTGTTTGTTATCTTTATCTGATCCGCTATATCTGAGGCAGCTTCGAGTAATAAAAGTTAAAGTGTTAAAAGTTGTGCTTTGCTGTCTAAGCGCAGCCTTATAGTCTTATATTTTTATAAAGCAATGTTAAATCCTCTAATACTGGTGAAGCACTTAGACTGCTTGATTCTCACTGGACATCAACTGAAGTTAAGGTAGTTAAATTTGGCAAATGAAATTTACATTACATTTCTTCAAATAGTAATATAGGTAGTTTTTGACTTATGATCACAATTGAGCCCAAAGTTTCTACTGCTAAGCAAAGCATTTGTTAAGTCATCTTATGACTTTCCTTGCCACAACTGTTAAGTGAATCATAGGCATTCTTAAGTTAGTGACACGGTTGTTAAGTGAATCTGTTTTCCCCACTGACTTTGCTTTCAGAGGTCATAAAAGGGAATCATGTGACTCTGGGACACTGCAACCATCATAAATATGAAGTGTCTGAATTTTGATAATTTGACCATGAGGATGCTGCAAAAGTTGTAACAGTGAAAAATGGTCACAAATCACTTTTTTGCCATTGTAACTTTGAATGGTTACTAAATGAGCTGTTGTAAGTCAAGGACTATCTGTACTAGTAAAATATCTTCTTATTCTATTAATTTTTACTATAGTACACACTACACACTTTCCCAAGATTCTCCAACAGAAGAATTATCTTAATATTTGACCCCCCTACACTGTTAATTACAGAAGATCATAAAGATTATGCCATGCCCCATTAGTAATTAATATGTGACAAAATCCAACAGAGTTGGACCCAAATGTCTTTTAACCTATAAGGGGTATCAAATAAGCCTGTAATTGAATATTGATTTTATGATTGCAAGATTATGCTCCAAACCTCTAAACTGTTCAAATGGACCTAAACAGAACAATTGTCACAAGGAGGCAATGGTGATTTTAAGGAAGTAAAGATTATTAGGGAGCACTTGTTGCCCTTAACCATTTCAAATTTCTATGATCAGAACAATTATTTCTGAGAGTCTGAAGGCTTATTAATGTCATCTCAGCACCCATTCTATTCTTTTTAAGACATCATAGAGTTCATTTGTTAAAGGACAAAAGCAGAACAATGCATTTCTATATTCCAAGATGGGAGGAAAAGACTTCCGTATCAGCAGAATGATTGGCTTGATACTGACAATACTCTGGAACAGATTATTAAATAATCAGTTTGCGAGCCTTTACAAAATAAATGGATTGTTTGGCAGGAACCAGTACAGACTTATCAAGAATAAGTCATATCAACTAGCTTTATCTCCCTGTTTGATAGAGTCATCAGTTTAGTTAATGATAGGAATGTAGTGAACACAATGCATCTTGATTTTAGTACAGCATCCATCAGTCTCCCATGAGATTCTAATAGACTGGATGGGAAAGTTTGCACTAGACTATGCTATCAGTAAATGGATTCAGAACTAGTTGAATGAACATACCCAATAAGTGAACATTAAGGGAACTGTGTAAAGCTGAAAGAAGGAATAAGTAGCCTACAAGTTTCTGTTATAAAGCCTGCATTGTTCAACATACTTATAAATGACTTGGATTTGGAACTGGAAATTATATTTAACAATTTTTCATGAATTAACATGGAGATAAGGACAGCATCATCCTGAAAAACAGGAAGAATCAGGAATAACTTGATACATTGGAAATGGATAGAAAAGTAGCAAGATAAGTTTAAATTTGTCCTTGAATATACAGAGTTCTATATTTGGGTATGAAAATCAAATCCATAGGATTAGAATGGGATAACATAATGGGCAGATGTCATCTTAAAAGGGTTGGGGTGTCTTGAAGGATCAAAATCTGAACATGAGCCCAACATGTGAAACAGCTACAAGAAAAGCAAATGTAATTCTGACTGTTATCTGACAACTGTATGAACAGTTGTCTAGTGTCTAGTGTCAAGATCTAAAGAAATAATCATTCCACAGTATTTTGCATTGGTCAACTGAATGCCCCTAGAACAGGGGTGTCAAACTGGCAGCCTACTGGCTTTATGTGTTACATGCAGGACACCCCCACCCCAGCTCCATGAAGGGGGAAAACGTCGTGATATGTCATGTCATGGCAACGTGATGCCGCAAGTTTGACACCTGTGCTTTAGAATATCTAGTGCAGGGCACCGTTTGGAAAGACACTGACAGAATGAAGGATGTCTACAGAACAGAAACCAAGATGACAAGAAATTGGGAAGGAAAATTACAAGAACAGTTGGAGCCACTTGGTATTTTTACCCTATGCTGCACTGTAGAAGAGAAGACTGCAGTGAGATATAATAGCTGTTTCCACATATCTGTTTAAATGAAAAGAAGGTAGATTTCAAGTAGGCATTGGGAGAGTGGGGAAAGTAATGGAAAAAGCTGCTCAACAGTGGGGTAGAGTGCTTGGCTAGGTGGACTCTATCTCACTGGAGATGCCTGAAGCAAGGCTGGAATGGCCATCTTACCATGCTGTTGTACAGTCTTGCTCTGAGCAGAAAATTGAACTAAATGATTTCCAAGCTCCCCTAGAAGCCTTATTCCTACTTACATAAGTCTGAAAACAGTTTTCATCTACATAGACAATTTTGTCTCTAGTTTATTTTATTAATTTTATTTTATTTGGTTTGTCAATTGCTTACAAGATAATAGATATAAGTAAAAACATAGTTATGAATACATGGTACATATAAGAAAATAAAAGAAACAGTAGGACAGGGACGATAGGCACGTTGGTGTGTTTATGCACACCCCCTACAGACCTCTTAGGAAAGGGGTGAGGTCAATAGTAAACAGTCTAAGGTTAAAGTTTTTGGGGTTTGGGGAGTTTGTATCTATTGTGTGCTCTTTTTTTGTTATGGTTGAAGCTGAAGTATTCATTGACAGGTAGGGCATTGCAATATATAATTTTATGAGTGATCTGGGTATAGAGGATATAGTTGTGGAACCCCTGTCATGGACGGATCACTCGCTCCTGAAGCTCGACTTCCGTTCCGCACCCCCTGACCGCAGGGAGGCGGGACCATTAAAATGGTACCGCCCCAGGCGCCTGATGGACCCTGATAGGTTCCTGACGGAGCTTGGGACATTCCCCGAAGCTCACACACACGACTCGGTTGAGGGCTTGGTCGCCACCTGGGATAGGGTGGCTGCTGGGGCCCTTGACCGAGTCGTGCCCTTGCGGCCTCTGACCCGGTGCCGATCCCATGTGGCTCCCTGGTTTTCTGAGGAGCTGAGGGAGATGAAGCGCCGGAAAAGATGCCTAGAGAGCAGTTGGAGGGCTAGCCGCTCTGGGTCTGACCGAACACTATTACGATCTTATATCAAGATGTATTTAGTGGCGATAAGGATGGCAAGGAGGTCCTACCTCTCCACCCTTATTGCGTCCGCGGAAAACCACCCAGCCACCCTGTTTAGGGTGACCCGCTCCCTCCTGGAGGTGGGAGCGCGGGAGGACCCCTTGCAGGGACGGGCTGAGGAGTTTTCTAGGTTTCTGCAGGATAAAATCGCTCAGATCCGGAACGAACTGGACTCCGACTGGGCATCTCCGGGCGGGGGGGCGGGGGTGGATATCGGTGAGGTCAATTGGGTTGAGTTCGATCCTGTTACTGTGGAGGACGTGGACAGGATACTGGGGGGACTGAATGCCACCACCTGTTTGCTGGACCCGTGCCCCTCCTGGCTGGTCTTGGCCACTCGGGAGGTGACACGAGGCTGGTTCCAGGGTATTATAAATGCTTCCTTGAGAGAGGGGCTGTTACCCGCCGCCTTGAAAGAGGCGGTGGTGCGGCCCCTCCTCAAGAAACTGTCCCTGGACCCAGCATTGTTATCTAACTATCGTCCTGTCTCCAACCTTCGCTTTCTTGCGAAGGTTGTTGAGAGTGTGGTGGCACATCAGCTCCCGCAGTGTGGTGGCACATCAGCTCCCGCAGTACCTGGATGAAGCGAGTTATCTCAACCCCCTCCAATCGGGCTTCAGGCCCAGCACGGAGACGGCATTGGTCGCGTTGGTGGATGACCTCTGGAGGGCCCGGGACAGGGGTTGTTCCTCTGTCCTGGTCCTGTTAGATCTCTCAGCGGCTTTTGATACTGTCGACCACAGTATCCTATTGCGGCGGTTGGAGGGGTTGGGGGTGGGGGGCACCGTGTTGCGGTGGTTCACCTCCTTCCTCTCTGACCGCTCGCAATTTGTGTTGACGGGGGGGCAGAGATCGGCCCCAAGGCCCCTACTATGTGGGGTTCCTCAGGGGTCGGTGCTCTCACCCCTGCTGTTCAACATTTATGTAAAGCCGCTGGGTGAGGTCATCCGTGGCTTCGGGGTGGAGTTCCATCAGTACGCTGATAATACTCAGCTGTACATCTCCACCCCGGGCCACCCCAACGAAGCCATCGAAGTGATGTCCCGGTGCCTGGAGGCCATGCGGAGTTGGATGGGTCGTAACAGGCTTCGTCTCAACCCGACCAAAACCGAGTGGCTGTGGTTTCCTGCGCCCAGATACAGCCAGCTGGTTCCTTCGCTGGCCGTGGGGGGAGAGGTTTTGACCCCCGTGGAAGGGGCACGCAATTTGGGTGTCCTCCTGGACGTACGGCTGTCTTTAGAAGAACACATTGCAGCCGTCGCCTGGGGGGCTTTTTATCAGATTCGTCTGATCTACCAGTTGCGGCCCTTTCTGGATCTGGGCGCACTTCGCACAGTCACTTCCGCCCTCGTTATCTCCCGCCTGGATTATTGCAATGCTCTCTACATGGGACTCCCCTTGAAGAGTCTCCGGAGGTTACAGTTGGTCCAGAATGCAACTGCGCGGGTGATCATGGGTGCCCCTCGGAGCTCCCACGTTACACCGCTTCTCTGCAGGCTGCACTGGCTTCCTGTGGCCTTCCGGATTCGATTCAAGGTGGTACTGATGGTATTTAAAGTGCTCCATGGCTCGGGACCTGGGTATCTACGGGACCGCCTACTGCCATCGTCAACCTCCCGCCGCCCAGTACGCTCCCACAGGGTTGCCCTCCTTGGGGTACCGCCACCCGGCTGTTGTCGGCTGACGACCCCGAGAGTTCGGGCTTTCTCTGTGGGAGCTCCCTCCCTATGGAATGATCTCCCCCCGGAGATACAGGCCATGACGGATATTCTGACCTTCCAGCGCGCAGTTAAAACCCTATTTTTTAGACAGGCCGGCCTGGCCCAGTAATCAGGTTCTGGTTTTAAACTTCATTTGGTTTTAATAATTAATTTTTAAATTTTTAATTAGATCCCTGATTTTACATTGTTAAATTTAATTTTGATGGGATACAGCCGGAACAACTGCATTTAATATATTTTTAATTCTATTTATAATATATTTATTGTGTGTTTTTAGTAGGCTGTACACCGCCCCGAGTCCCTTTTTGGGAGAAGGAGCGGTATAAAAATATGATAAAATAAATAAAAATAAATAAATAAATATAATTTTATGTACTATACTTAGATCGGACCCAAGGCGGCGTTGTTCTAGGTTGTCAAGGTCTAGAATTTCAAGTCTGGTGGCATAAGGTATTCTACAACGAGTAGAGGAGTGTGGAGAACTCTTCTTGTGAAATATTTCTGGACTTTCTCAACTGTGTTAATATCAGATACATAACGTGGGTTATGATGATGAGTGAATACAGACTGATGAGCTGTATTCTAGTATTGGTCTAGCAAATGTTTTGTATGCTCTAGTTAGTAGTGTAATATTACCAGAGAAAAAGCTACACAGGATTAAGTTAACAACTCTTAATGCTAAAATCATAGGTCTATCGAGGGCAGATCAAGCCTGCTTGTTACATCGGATCAGGGCTGGTTGGTTGCTGCTGTAAGTTTCTAGAGAGAGAGAAAAAGAACCGGCTAGAGGGGGGAAGTTAGCTGGGGAAGGTTTTTGGAAGAGGCACCCAGCGCCAGGGCCTGGGCGGAGTGGAGGCCTAGAACAAGAATACGAATGGAACCCTCTGGCACCGGCAAGGAGACCCACTCAGCCCACATCTTTAAAGAACCAGCTGTGTGGGATTAATTGTTCTGATTAATGATGCTCAAGGTGTTATGACATATTCAACTCATGCTTAATTGGTGAAAGTTATTATCAGTAGGCTGCTGGAACAGGGGAGTTGCTTCAAAGAGATGCTTCAAAGAGAGCCAGGAATGTGGTCTTATCTGGAACCATGAAGTAACGGAATGAACTGATTTTAATGAACTGACTTTGTGTTATTATTGCTTGGCTGAGAATTGTATAATCTTGCTTTTGCTAAATAAAAGAGTGCTTTGGACTTCGGTTCGGGACATTTCATCTCGAGGAAAACCCTGTTTCCATGTCTCATGATTTGCCGGGTTAACCATTTAATTGCCTCACAGCTGGCCTCAGCTCCGCCAGGAGAATGGCACACATCTGCAGCAGCCCGTTTCCCGCCTGGGTGACAGCGAGCCCGAGGCTTCGGAAAGAAAGCGACAAGCACGTGGAGAGCCCCAGCTGGCACGCCCTCAGTAGGAGGGAGAGAGGGAGGCAGGCAGGCAGGGAGGGAGGGAAGGAGAGGAGAGCCGGGGTCGGCCCGCATATGAAGGAGGCGAAGCGGGCTTCCCACCTCCCAGAGAAAAAGAGGAACCGATGAGGCGCGAGGCAGCTGAGGCACAGAGGAAGCCACAGGGCGGGGGAAGGGCAGCCGCGGGAGCGGTTCCCTCTTCGTCCGAGGGATGGGGCGGTGCCGCAGCTGCTGGCATGTCGGTGGTGCCAGAGCCTCTCCCGCCAGCCGAGGAGCCCTAGGTAGCCGGGGGAGACAGGGGATCATGGCCCAAGAACCGGAGGGCAGGAGAAGGCAGCTGGCTCGCCATGACCCTGGGAGATCGGCTTTGCCCGCGCCGCTGCTGCTGCTGCTAACCTGGACTGCGACGGGGGTTCGAGGGCAGGGGCCCCTCGAGTTTCCTCAAGCCGTTGCTAACCTGGCCGTGAGCGGGGAGCGCTTTCTGGTGGCCAGCGGCAACTGCTGGTACGAGGTGGCGCCTTCGCTGGCGTGGAAGGAGGAGCGCTTCTGCGAGGAGCCGGTCATCTCCTGCGGGGAGACGGTGGCCTCGGTCAACAAGCTGCTGCTGCCCTTCGGTCGCGACCGCCTGCTCACCTGTTGGACTCAGCCGCGAGGCATCTGCTATCTGCAGAACCTCACCAAAGGGAGCTCCAAGAAAGCGTTGGGCGAGGAATTGGTGACCTACGCGTCAGAAGGCGCGGCGGCCGGACTGATGTATTGCGAGGACAATTGCTCACATTGGTCCCTGGTCATAGCCACGACACACAAACTGAACCACTGCACCGATGAACCCCCGGCGAGCATCGCCAACAAGGCGATCTTCCTCATAAAAGAAAGCGAGGAAAGCGTGGCCGAAAACAGGCAGGTGGCCATGAAGAAGGTGTACGACCTGCACTTCGAGGATGCCTTTCGCTGGCAGAAATACTTCTTTTTCCCTTATTATAACAACGACAACGTGGAGGCCAAGATGCTCATCGCTCTGTACGAGAACACCTTCTGGTACAATAGTCAGATCCTGCGATGTGGCGCCGGCGGCAAGACCAAAATTCTTTCCTCGGCGTACCTGGAGCAACGCGCGCTCTGGGCCGGGATTTTCGGCTCAGTCTCAAGTCCCGCCACCCCGACTTCCACGGGTCTTTGTATCTTTTCTCTTCAACAGCTGCTGGAGAATGCGAAAAGCTGCAAATTCAAGGAGCACTCCACTTCCGAGTTCAGTTCGGAATCCGATCCTCCAAAAACATGTGTGAGTACCTTGGGTTATTCGTTGGCCAGATGCCTGGCTAAATCAGCTATATTTAGGGTCGACTTGTTTAATTGTTACAAGCTATGAATTTATGTGAGACAGGACCTCCGAAAGATACGGAATATTTTGGCAGACTGCTCCCCACCATAAAAAAGGCATAGCCTTCCATCGTTAGCAAGTAGATCACAACGGAAGCCAAAACTAAAAGGAAAGTTTAGCGTTTTCTGCAGGACCGTGCCATGGTGGGTTAAGATGTCCTTTCTGAGGAGTGATTCACTACTATATTTTGCAGTGATGACATGCAGCAGTCAAAAAGTTATTTCAGATTCTTTCACTGTTTTCCCACATTGAATCATATTTGTTACTGTTTTTCATTGGCTTCAATGAAAAAGAAGCCCAGTAGATAAAGAATGCTAATGTAATGAGAAGAAAGCTGATGGTGTGAGATTCTGGAGATGCTTTGAAGGTATCAGTGAAGAAGAATGTTTGTAGCTCAGGGTTGAATGAAGGGTCTTTGGTGCTCTCTGAGCTTGGTTGTTTTCTTGCAGATGTTTCATTAACCAAGCTAGGTAACATCATTAGGATTAGCACTAGTACCAAGGTCCCCTCATTTAAAGGTACCATTATTCTTCTAAGTCTGTAGAAAGGGGGCACAAATAGAGACTAACCAGCAGGGAATGAAGTTAGGTTAGGCAGTTTGGATGATAAAATTCCTTTGGAGAAAAATCTTGGCATTCATGCTTAAAACCACTAGCTGATCCAAGCCAAAAGTGAAAGACTTCATTTATTTTATATCCAGTCTTTCGACCAATGAATAGCAGTCCTCCACATCCAGATGCAATTATTTCTCTCTTCAATGGTGGAAAGCAATGAGTTTTAAAGTATTGATTGATTTTACTGGTCATTAGGATTGCTGGGGTCTTAATATAGCTGACACTGCTATAAGAATCCTCTTCAGTTGCAGAATGAAATAATAGATTGGGAACTTTCAAGTGACCTTTTATATTGCTTCAATTACTCTTTGGTATATTTATAAACTCAAAGTAATGACATCATTTAGAATGGCAGTGGTAGAAAATAGTAAGAGTTCATTGCCTAGTTTAATATGTGTGATAATAATGGTAAAATTAGGGAAAATATTTTTCTCCCTCAATTATGAATCTTAAGTTCACATGTTTTTTAAAGGATGGGTGATCTTTTCTAAGCAATTGTGACAATTGGCCTCATTTTATATATTCCCTGTAACAGATGCTATAAATTCAGATATTTAGAGTCTGTTAATTTCTTGCAGCCTCTTGCTTGGGATAGAGAAACAAAGGTGTAAGGAAAAAGAATGGGAGAGACAAAGGGGGAAGCAACAAAGAAGAATATTTGTAATTCAGGCTTGAAATGAAGGGTCTTTGATGTTCTCTGAGCTTGGTTGTTTTCTTGCAGACGTTTCTTTACCAAAC
This sequence comes from Bungarus multicinctus, assembly GCA_023653725.1. Classification (NCBI taxonomy): domain Eukaryota; kingdom Metazoa; phylum Chordata; class Lepidosauria; order Squamata; family Elapidae; genus Bungarus; species Bungarus multicinctus. The sequence goes on from CM042848.1 coordinate 46,352,575, forward strand.
TAGGTAATATCATCAATGCTAGCAGTGATGATATTACTTAATTTGGGTAATGAAACGTCTGCAAGAAAACAACCAAGCTCAGCACTAAAGACTCTTTAAAAAGGGAAGCACTGGAAAGAGAGAAATATTGTATGTCCTTACCCACTTTTGATAAAAGGCTGATTCCATGAAGTCGCCACATCCTGCAAAAAGAAGAAATCCTCCCATCCCTTCCATCCTTAAAATTAATGCAATCATTCCTCTAGACACGAACCTCCATAGGGCTCTAAAGAATATAACAGGCTAATGATAAAGGCTCTTTTTAGTCTGAGCACATGTTGTGGCTAGGGCTGCCTTTTTTTCCACCTGAATACATTTCAGTCAAGTTTGGGCACTAAAACATTTTCCTACCAAAACCAAATAAACAGAATGTAGTGGGGATTCAATCCCATTATTTTTCTGGATGTCTTGCTGCTTTTTGATGTCATCAAGGATGATACCCATTCAGAACTGTGATGTGGAATCTTTTATCTATTCATCAATTCCTAGAAAGCTGTGCTGGAATATTCAGTCATACTGAAAATGCAACACAATTTAGCTGGCTGTTGTATTCCTGAGGCTACTTAACATTGATCTTAAATTGGTGGCTAAAACTGTTTGTAGTGCATTATGCTTTGTATGCAAATAATGCATGTATCAGCAGCCATAATTTGTTTTAATCATACAGTAGTTTGGATAAAGTTGAATAACCACCTGTAATATTGAATCATATTTGTTTTAACTATCATTTGAACATATTTGAATTAAAATTATAATTGGCTGGATTTATAAATATGCTTATCTAATAAACAAGAAAACCACATCATGGATTAGTGTAATGTGTAAATCCACCTTATTTTTCATTCTCATGTTATTTTAAAAAGTTACAATTATTCAAAAAAGTCAAAGCAAGAGAGAAAAGAAAATAATATCAACATAAAAAAAACAATTGGATAAAAGCTTATTCAAAGCAGAAACTAACATGTCCCATACGGTAATATATTCAGACCCAACAGTTTCTGACTGAAATTGCTACAGCACAGAATTTCCTACAAATTTTGTAGTCCTAAGTGTTTAACAGGAAGTATACAATTGACTGTAGAGACCACATAATTTGTGATTTGTAAATGGAAGACAGATTAACTCCATCTTTCAAAGATAAAAGGGCATTTCAAAAATACTATCTCAGTGTCAGTTTCTGAGCACATGTGTAAGAGCTCCGAATAGGGGATACTATTGAATTTCCTAATCAATACCTTTGCGGGCAAATTTTCTAGGCATGTTAGTTTGAGTACCCTCCTAAGTAAAAGAGCAAGTATACAAGGAAAGTATTTGGGGATGCTGAAAGATGGATCCACAATCTCATTGTAGCAGAGATCTGAGGTGTTTATTCCTCTGTACATCAAGATCAAAGATTCTTTGCTTGACTTTGCTTCAGGCTTTGTCTGAGCCCAATATATTTACCTACCGTATATATACTTTATACTAGATATACTTCAGCTGGATATACTTTAGCTAGATATACTTTAGCTAGAGAAACTACCTTAGGTAATTTGGAAGTGATATGCTCCTTCCCTGGAAATTATGTCTATCAATGCTCTCTGTCCATCAATACTAATTGGACTAGGAACTCATTCTCATAGATTTATTTGACCCAGTATTTTTAATGGGGAGAGCTTCAAATAAGCCTTCGGAGATCCACATCCAGGTTCTATCCCAAATGGGGCTGTGGGGGAGCTACAGATGCTGCCTTTATATTGCCAGACCAAAATGCTAGAAAACAATCAATGTGGCTGTATTTGCTAAGCAGCATGATAGTCTCTGTTACATTCGTTCAAACAACGATAACCAAACTGAACAGGTAAAAGCCTGTGGACGTCTATTTTCAATTCTCTGTGTCCTGGAAATGTCAATCTTCAAATCTTACACTCCATGCACAATAATCAGACATAGCCCTAAGTGCTAACTGCCTGTAGCAATTATTTTTTTCAGAACTAAAGAATTAAGACTTTTGCTATCCTTTATGTGTACAGTGCTGTGGATTTAAAGATATCATTGTTCTAGAAGCGGTTCAGTCCAAATTTCTGAGATACTTGGTTGGAATTATTTGCTCTATTGAAATTCATTCCTCATTTTCTTAAAATCACGTATGAAAAAATTGAGCTGAACTGATTTTGGCTCTGATGATAGAGTGAATAACATTTGAATCTTGGATTCAACCCCAAAAGTTGATACTGTTTCCTAGTCTACTTTTAACTCAACTTTGAGTTAACTATTTTAATTTTTGGAATCTGCGGTACGTACCATATGTCTATTAGATATTTTATAAGTTTTAGATTTTAATTGTACTTATATTTTGCAGTTTTAATCTGTTTAAAATCTAGAAATATTAATTATATGGGATTTTAAGGTGTTTAAATAGGTCAGTGGATCTTAGATCCTGATAGTTTTCCTAAGTAAATATTTGTTGGAGGTTATATATTATTGCATTCTTTCATTATTGTGTATGCATTGTTTGGGACTGCCTTAAAAACATTTTAATAAAAAGCCATTTAAAATTAGCTATCAATTGTTGTACAATTAAAAATATTAACTTTTTTTTGCTACTTTCCATGTTCTGCAGCATAAAATTTGGACCCATTTATAGGACAATATCCCATGTTGATCTCACCTGCATTTAATGTTCAGCAGATATGTGTGTGTGTGTCTGTGTCTCTGTGTGTAAAAACACTGTACAATTTAATATTCTATCCAATTGTTTTGGTATTAACTACAAGGGACGTATTCCATAGTCTGATTTTTTTCTGTTTTTTTAAATCTTCACAATTCTTAAAATTGGCTTATAATTTTAGTAGATATACTTTTGCAAATTTCATATTGAGGAATTGTTATTTCCTTCAGCAATTATCCCCCTTTATATATAATATACTAGCTCAATACCTGTGCTTCACTACAAAACTATGTGACTGGAGTTAGTTTTTGGGGAGGAAAATAAAGTGGGGGGAATTCTGCCTACCAGCATCCATCAGTATTCATCTGGCTAGCATCCTGTCCGTGTGTGAGAGAGTTGAGGGCTGTTTGGAAAGTGAAACAGTATTTGCTGTATGAACAAGAAGGAGACAGTAAGGAGCCTGGGCATGGCTTAGCTTAATTGTTCTGTACTAAAGCTGCTTGGTGCTGTGAAACTAAAACTGAAACTCTTCTCCTCTGCTTGAGTTTTGCATTTGGAACAAAGTTCTTTTCAGGTGGGGAGGGGGAGTAGAACTCCTTAGCATCAGAGCATGTTAATAATAATGTACGAAATATTAATGCTCTGATGGTCATTTCGAAAAAGCCTTTCTTAGTGAGCACCTAGAAGCCAAGAGGAACATACATGCCAAATTTCAAGTTTGTAGGCTTTACAGTTCTGGAGATTTGTGATGATGCGTGAGTGGTATTTCTCTTTTATATATATATACTGTAGATTGTATTTTAATATTATTCTGTTTCACCTTAAGGAGCTGAAAGTGCAATTTAGACAATTACAGAGTAGGCTAAGCTGGTGCATGTCAAATGTTACTTTTAACAGTCTTCTATGTGTAAGAAATGTTAAAATTAGTTCAGATCTTGGAGTTTTTATATGCATAAAGAATAAGCAGATATAATCCTGAGGATGACTCAACCAATATTAAATATTACCAAGTCTCACTTATTTCAGTTGAAATGATTTCAACTTGTTTACATTTCTATTATAGACAGTCGGTTTAAAAATACTTATCGTTGGTAAATAACAAAAATAATGTCTAACTAACTGAACACATATTTCAAAAGATCATGTGATATTACTTAAGAGAGGAAGAAGGAACTTGGAATTGGTAACATACAATTTAGATGATTTTTTTTAATTTAAAGGTTTAATCAATCAATCAATCAACCTTTATTATCAGAGTACAAGATACGTACAATGAGATTAGCTGAGCTTTCCTTCGTGCACACACCTCCAGCACAACTCACAGTGATGACAGAAGTCTCTAACCCAGTCCCAATCTTATCACACCATGTGACCTTCTTGCATAATGCACCGGCCCCGCAAGTCTATCATACTATGTTGACATGAAGTTATTTTCCATTCAGGAGTCTGACAGTCCACAGGTAGAAACTGTTCTTCAGCCTGTTGGTGCGGCTGGCTATGCTTCTATATCTCCTACCCAATGGCAGGAGAGTGAAGAAGTGCTGACCGTGGTGTGAGTCATCCCTGAGAATTTTCCTCACTCTGCTAAGGCAGTGAGCCCCAGCGATGTCATCTAGTGGTATCAGGGAACAGCCCATGATGTTTTGTGCTGTGCTCACCCCACTCTGTAATGTCTTTCTATCTGCGGCTATCAAGGCAGCATATCACACACTGTAATGCAATATGCAAGGATGCTTTCTACAGTGGACCGATAAAAGAAGGTCATCAGTCATTGTTGCCTTCAGAAATTGTGGGAGCTTCAACACTGGAAGCTTTCAAGAAGAGACTGGACAACCATCTATTAGAAATGGTGTAGGGTTTCCTGCTTGGGTGGGTGGGGTTGGACTAGATGACCTACAAGGTCCCTTCCAACTCTGTTAATCTGTTAAATATCTGTTAAGATAGAACAGTAAGCAATATTTCTTATTTAATTTAGTTAATTTATTCTCTTTTTTATTATTACATTTTATTAAATTCACTAAATTCAAACAATTCAAATGAAAGTTAAAATTATTAATACAAGCAAAGTACATCACATTGTAATATAATATGGAAGAAAAACAATAAGCAATAATAATAACAGTAAAAGCAGTAGTAAAATAATAATAAAAAATCATAGTGAAATTAGGAGATCATTAAAAGGACCGAGGAAAATAAAATACATTTCTCTGGCATAGAAAACACAATAAAGATAGCACCAGGTGTGTCTCAGTTGCTATAGTATTCCTAAGTCAGAAAGCACCAGTAGTCCTCAGGTTATAACCATTCATCCAGTAACTATTCAAGGTCATGATGGCCCTGCATGAGTGGGACTTATGATTAGTTCCAGCCATCACAATGTTTCTGTGGCCATGTAATCACAAACTGGGAGCTTGGTGCGTGACTTGCAATTATAGTGTGGCAGCAAGCCATAGTCATGTGATCACATTCCCTGTCAGCTTCCCACATGAAAAAAATCAATGTTTTTAGTTTTTGTGTGTCTCACTTAAATACTGACAGCAAGCATATCTTGAGACTTGTAACTAAATTTTCTGATATCCATGCGGTTAATCTTTCAGCAGCATCATTTATTTATTCCATTTTTAATCCTGCATTATTAATTTTATAAGTAACTCAGAGCAGCGAAATACATTTTGACATGGGTTAGACTGAAAGCCCTCTGGAATAGTCTGCCCCCAGAGATACACACCAGCACGGACCTGAGAGCCTTCAGACGGGCATTAAAAACCTGGCTCTTTGAGCAGGCTGGCCTAGGCTGATACAAGATTTTAACTCTGTCTCCCATTTTAAATTGGGTTTTAAATATTTGGGGTTTTTAATTAGTTATGGGGGAGGGTAAACTTTTAATTACTACAGCCTAAATTATTTAATTCATTTTAATTTTTGTATAATGTATTGGGGTAGGATCGGCTGTGCACCGCCCTGAGTCCTTCGGGAGAAGGGCGGTATATAAGTACTTAAAATAAATAAATAAATAAATAAAGTGTGATTGGCTATCTTTTGCTTCTCCATACATTTGTAGTGTTCTCTCTCAGAAATTTTAGCAATTTGTATGGAGGTAGCATATTATATATGAATCATTTTAAAGTAATTTTCCTGATCCTTGATATAGACTGTACATGGAATTCCTCCAAACTGTAGGCCACTGTGTATCTGAGATATTAATTCTTAAATCTGATTCTTTGAGTGATCACATCCAATGATTTCTAACAGAATATGTGTTTTGAATTCTGAAGATTCTAACCTAAAGTGATATCTCCCACCGACCTGTGTGTTCCCACAGGGAGGGCCTTCTTCGGGTGCTGTCGGCTTCTATGTGTCGTCTGGCGGCCCCTAGGATTAGGGCCTTCTCTGTGGGGCCCCCGCCCTCTGGAATGGTCTGCCTCCAGAAATATGCAATAATATGGACCTGAGAGTTTTCAGACATGCATTAAAAACCTGGCTCTTCGAGCAGGCCGGCCTAGGCTGAAATGGGATTTTTAATTTAGTATTTGCGTTTTAGTCAGGATTTTAAAATTTGGGTTTTTAATAACATTGGGGGAGTGTATAATTTTAGACAGCCTAAAATATTTAATTTATTTTTAACTTTTGTAAATTGTAACGAAGTCTCATGGTTGGCTGTGCACCGCCCTGAATCCTCCGGGAGAAGGGCGGTATATAAATATAATAATAAAATAAATAAATAAATAAATAAATAAATAAAAAATTCTGAAAACATTGCCTAGAAAAATTAACAATGATATTATTTAGGTTTATTTCTTTGTCATCATCCTGAGGAATAATTCTACCAATATGTGAGAACTTCAGGATAAGCAATCTACCAGATTTAAATCTATTTAAATTAGATTTAAACATCCAATCTCCCAAGCTTTAAGACTACTTGTCTTGGGGGAAATTGTGTATCTAGATTCTGGGACCTGATAATAATACACTTTTTGGATGCTTAAATAGGAAAGTATTTTTATAGAGAACAGAGTGATGCAAAAATGAGCAGCTGTCTTCTGTTCCCAGTCATTTATTTGGCATCATAATTGTATTGGGAAGTACTGGTATTGACAGGATGATTCTTCTTATGTTCTCTATTTAAATAATAGAACTGGTAATGAACTGTGAAAATATGGCTTCAATGGAGAATATAATGCATAACGAGAGTGATCCCTGAGTGGTCTTTTATATTTAGCCTGGAATTAAGTATGTCATGGTTCATGTCATCCCCAATCCATATCTGAGGGAGATTAAGGTTGACCCTAGGTGTTCTGGTATTAAAGTTGTTTTCCCCTTTAAGTGGGTAAGAAATTTAAACAGAAATATGCATTGCAAGATATGGCAGATGCTCCAAAAACCTAAAAGGATCGTATTAAAGTTGTGTTTCTTTTTCTATGGCATATTTCTATGCCACTTGATATTTACATCACAAACAATGCTGAAAGGATAGCTTAAAAAAAACTATTAAACCAAATTGTGTTACTTGGTTATAGAGAGAAAACCATTATGCCAAATGGCAGTAGATAATAGGCAATATAGAGAAAATCTAATTCAGCTATTTCTGATTGATATTCTGTGTTAACTGAGAATTATGGAAATTGAAATGTATTACAGCTAATTGAAGGAGATTGGAATAATTGATCAACACTTTGGTTTACAGCAATGTAAAAATCATCTGACAAATTTTAATAGTACTGTTAAATATGAAGGCTTTTTATTAACTTCATTACAAATATAATAATACAATAAAGTTGTCATAAATAATTATTCAGAACCATAAATAAAAATTTAAGGAATACATGCAGAACTGATATCAATAAAAGATAATAGAGGAACTTTGTTCTTTTAAAATAGATTTTTTATTATGATTCCATGAGCCCTGGAAACAAAGAGCCACATAAAATGAAATTATAAAAGGCATTTCGAAAAAGGAGGTGAAAGATTTTGTACAGGATTTCCTGTTTTTCTTACTTTCTTGTAGCACTGTGAAATATTACAAAAAAAGCAACAAACACTGAGGGAATAATATAAATATTAGATTTAGTTGCATAATAAGAAAAATTAAATTTTAAAAAGGTGACTCATACATCAGAAAAATAAATGTATATTACTGAATGGTTTCCATTTACCTATAATTCTTTAGACACTAATATACTATATACATTGTTGGATTACCTATGTTTACTTATTTCCTTTCCTTAATGTATCATGGGAAAGAACAGTAGGAGTCTTCACTAATCGCATTATGAGCACTTTCTAAAAATACTGCACATTTTTTGGTATTAAAATGTTATGAAAATGATACATTAAATGATATCCAACCTCATAACTACATTAACATGAACACCTTTGAATACAAAACTCATAATGTGTAGTTTAGCCTTCTTCTATCTAGTGCCTTCCAGTGCACTAGTATGCCCCAGTTGACCGTTACCCATCACACAATATCTTCTCTCAAAGCAGGATAAATTATTAAGAGCAAGGAATTCACACATATTTACATTTCTGTGATCCAGACCTTCACATTTTCTGGTTTTTATGTTTCAGTCTCTATGTTATTAGCTTTAATATTCCTTTCTCCTGCTATTTTCCCCACAACAATGAACCAGGGTTGAGAGAATATGACTGGCCCAAACTCACAGAATTGACTTTCATGGCTCAGGAAGGACTTGAACTCAAAGTCTCCTGCTTTCTTGCCTGGGGCCTTAACCACTATACCAAACTGGCTCTTTATGTAATCTACTTCTTCCTGCATTTTTTGGATTCATATAGCTAAGCAACAAACTAGCTAGGCTAATCAGGCATCATTAATTAAGAAAAGATGCTTCTAAGTACATGCTTGCTGTAGTGTTTCAGATTTTTCTTTGATCTAATTATGCTGATTTATTTAAAAAAATATATTAAATATATATTATATTAATCCTAATGAAAAATTTAATAATATTGTGTTGAAGTCTATTTGAGATAAAATACCACCCAACATCTATAATATGGCAACTAATCTTCTGACAGATATTGATAGCTACTGAAAATTTCTTCTTTCAGTTACGATTTAATAGTGTATTCTAAAGTTTTGTTTCTTTGTTCATTCTGTTTCAGGTAAATGTTGCATGGCCAATGAACAATTCAACTTCTCTGAATCATTTTAATTTGGTTTCAGTTTATGCCACTGTGCTTCTAAACAAGACTGTTTTATTTTTAGGGACAGGAAATGGGCAGCTATTGAAGGTAGGTTATGCCATGAATCATTATGATTTCATCAGATCATACATCAGGTTTATGTAAATTGCATAAAAGAGTGTTCATATTTGGATCTATCTTTTTCAATACATTTTAAATAAAAAATTAATGGTATTAATATAAATAATCAGTATACTTAGTTTTTAAGAACTCACAAATAATCTGCGCATGCAATTTATCTTTTTTTTTTAGTGGAGTAAAACAGGTTGGTGCATGCATTTGCACGTTTGCACTATTTGCACATTTAGAGCTTCCACTCTCTATAAATCAAATAGAAAAGATTTTGAAGGAAGATAGATTTTATATTGTTCACTATAACTTTGCATTTGAAAAAAACCTTTTTTAAAAATACATTGTTTGCTATGGTACATTTGATTTAATAATATATTCGTTTGATTTAAACATCATATTTTGAATAAGGCATAGAGCTTACATATGCTACAGTTTACAAATTGGCTAGGCTAGGCTCATACATTAAGCCACTATAAGTTACATAATGATTGTGCACAATATTGGAAGATAGTATATGTTTTTACTATAACAACAGCATCTATAACTGTTTACACTCTTTTCAGCCTTAATCTTTATCTATCTATCTAACTATCTACCATGTTTCTCCAACAATATGCCCCCCCCAATATGAAAACCCAGCATGTTTTCTAGGCATAAAATGAAATTAAGCCGCTCCCCCCAAATTTAGGCTTAGTTTAAAACAAGTGAAATTGGGCGGGAGTGGGGGGGAACTTGCCATTAGGAGCGCCCCGTGGGCAGCTATGCCTCGCCATCAGCTGCTCCCAACAGCCAATCATGGTGTAGCGCAGAGGGCTTCCTACTCCCGCCAAGCGCCTTTGCTGCAGACCAGGGTCAGCAGGTGGGCAGCATGGGTGTGGATGTCCACCGGCAGCATTTCAGCCGCTTCTCAGGCCTCTGTAGCTTCCACGGTTTCCGCCAGTACTGGCACCTCTCTCGCCAGCACCGTCTCCAAAAACAGCATGTGAGTTGCTCCTGCTTTTCCCCCATCCCCTTCCCTGCAACAACAGGAAAAAAAAAAACATTTTGAGGTACCTGGGAGTGCTGCGCGCTGCATTTTGGTTTAATCTCGAATGGCTGGTTGGGCGTGAGAAAAGCCGAGCAAGCATCTCTGTTGCTGCTACCCTTGGTGCTCCAGCCTCAGGCTCTGCAAGTTTCCAAAGTCCCGGTGTGCAGCTCGTTCCTGCATTCCAAGCGTGCCCAGGCCGAGCTGCAGCTGAACCTCTCTCGCCAGCGCCGTCTTCAAAAATAGCGGCAGCAGTGGCGGGAACTGTGGAAGTTATGGAGGAGGCTGCCCTGCCTGATTAGCGGCTGAAACATTTCCACGGTTCCCGCCACTGCTGCCACTATTTTTGAAGACGCCACTGGCGAGAGAAGGACAGCTGCAGCTTGGCCTGGGCATGCTTGGAATGCAGGAACGAGCTGCGCACCGGGACTTTTGGAAACTTGCAGAGCCCAAGGCTGGAGCACCAAGGGTAGCAGAGATGCTCGCTCGGCTCTTCTCATACCCAAACAGCCGCTCGGGATTAAACCAAAACGCAGCGTGCAGCGCTTCCAGGTATCTCAAAATGTTTTTTTTTTCTATTATTGCAGGGAAGGGGATGGGGGAAAAGTGGGAGCGACTCAGATGATGTTTCTGGAGATGGTGCTGGTGAGAGAGGTGCCAGCACTGGCAGAAACCGTGGAAGCTACGGAGGCCTGAGAAGCGGCTGAAATGCTGCCGGCGGACATCTACGCCTCCACCGCTGCCCATCTGCTGACCTGGGTCTTCAGCAAAGGCGCTTCTGCGCTACGCCATGATCGGCCGTTAGGAGAAGCTGGTGGCGAGGTGTGGCTGCCCACGGGGCGCCATAGGCGAGGGTGTGCAGGGGAGGGAAGAAATTAATTCACCCCCGAAAAGACGTCCTAGCCATTTTTTCGGGGCTCAAAAAAAAAAAAGATCCGGCCTTATTATATGAGAAACACGGTATCTATCTATCTATCTATCTATCTATCTATCTATCTATCTATCTATCTATCTATCTATCTATCTATCTATCTATCTATCTATCTATCTATCTTTCTATCTATCTATCCATCCATCCATTCATCTATCATCTATTTATCTATCTATCATTTACTGTATCTATCTATCTATCTATCTATCTGTAATCTATCTATCATCTTTTTATTAAATAATTTTAGCAAGATAAAAATCAGCCTTTTTCCTCAACAGTTGTTTAAGACCACATGAGAAAAGAAGTTGTGATGAGGAATAGGTGGCAAAAGAGTACAGAACAACTCTATTCCAAACTGTTTGCAAGCTTATGTTCATTAAATATATCCTATTTTTATAGATTGTTCTTGATGACAAAATGAAGCCAAATTGTCCAGAAATTTTATATGAAATTAAGGAAGAAACACCCATTTTCCATAGGCTTGAACTTGACCCTACGGATCAAAATTACATCTATCTACCATCTAATAATATGGTTGGTTGAATTCTAAATTACACTCTAGAATTCCATTTATATGCTGTTTTCAAAGTTGTATATAAAACTTCATGTAGCCAAGTATTGCAGGCCAGCAAAGCAATTGCAAATATTCAAATTGTTTTCTAGTGAAGTTTTATGATAAAAAGATGCTGGAATGCCCATGGAAAAAGTTTAGAGAATTATGAAAAATTACCACACACTGGATCTTTTTTGTGGGGTAAGGGGAGGACTTTGGAAGATTCTTATATCATCAGATCCTAAGAGTCACCTCATCCTAGTAATTTAATATTGGAAATATTGCCCCTTTTCACATTGTGCAGTATTCACATTCTTTCACTTTACTCCCCATTTTACTGCCTTTTATTTATCTTATTCCACATGGTGATTGGTCCAGGACATCAACATTATAAGTCTTTTTTTGTGTAAGATGACTTAGCATTATTCCAACTCTTCATTGATATGGAGTAAATACTGTACACTGGAAGGTCAAAGGCTCAATTGCAATAGCACTTAGAGTTACTACCGGTTTACAGTGCTTTACGGCCCTCTTTAAGCGGTTTACAGCATATTGCCCCCAACAATTTGTGTCCTCGTTTACCCACTTTGGAAGAATGGAAAGTTGAGTCAACCTTGAGCCTGGTGAGATTCGAAATGCTAATAATGATTTCATAGGATTAATAGAGACCATCTGAGTTTAGCAAAAATTATTATGAGCAACCACAATTACAATTCTTCCACATTAAAACCTAAAATAGTTGATGTCTGAAAAAAATAGTTTTTTCTAAGTCTATAAAACACTTAAGAGCAATAATTAATCCAATCTTCCTAGAAATAGGAAAATAAACTCAGAGGTTGGTCAGAAGTGTATTTCAAAATGAATTTTAGCAGTAGTTTCCTAGGGGAATTTGCCAGTTTCCTAGGGGAATTTGCCTATAGCTAGATATCTACAAAATAATTAAATACAACATTAAAACATTAATATAGCAACTCACTACATTTCAATTTCAGTTCACAGATAAAATATAGAGCCTCAGCAATGAAAATGACTCATAAGATTTAAAACAATAATTAAAAGTTATACTAATTTGAAGCTACAGTGTATGTGTGTGTGTGTGTGTGTGCGTGTGTGAGTATGTTTGAGGATATACTGTACATGTGTGTGTGTGTTTTAATAAGGCAAAGACAATATAAATATTGAATGGTAATTAAAAAAAATAAAAGTAATAAATAGTAAGAAAAGAAAATAGAAAAAAAGAAAAGTTATAAGGCACAGTTTCCGATCTTCCTAACAATGGTTATAAATGCATTTATTTTACCCTCTATTTCTAAAGTTCATCAAAATTTTCTTGTTTCCATAATTTACTTTTTCCAATCATTAATGCCATAGATCATTTTTTTCTTTCTATAGCAAAATGTTCATAAGGAGTTCCAGCTACTAATAAAAGTTGATGTTAATCTTTCTTTAATCAAACCAGTCAATTTTGCCATTTCTACTACTTTTGTCTTCTTCACCAAGCATTCCGTCATTGTGTTTGAACAGGGATGTCAAACTCAATTTCATTGAGGGTCATATCAGGACTATGGTTGACCTTGGGAGCCAGCCAGGCGTGGCTGACTGAATGGGCAGTGGCCATCTTGATGTCACTCACTGGGTGTGGCTGACTGGGTGGGCATGACTGACTGGGTGGGTGTAGCCATCTTAACCCTACTACCCAAACTGCTGGCATGTTTGCACTGGGTAGACCGGGCCAAAGCCATGCTGACCAATTATGTGATCAAAATTCAGCCACTTATAATCACAGGGACACTTCAACTCCTTCCCTCCTATCTTCCTCCACCCGTGCCCTTTTGGCCACCCTGCACAGCAGCACAAACCTCGGCAGCAGTGGCAGTCCTGAGGCTGAAGTACAGACCTGAAACCTTTGGTAGTCTCAGCCAGCTGCTATTGCCCCAAGTCTCTGCGATTGCTTCCGTTGCTTTTCCCACACAGGCCCTGATGTGCCTAGCTGTCTTGGCCATCTTTTTCTTGTTGCTGGTTATGCCAAGACTTCTTTTTGAGGCCAATCAGACTGTTCTCCAAATCACTTGCAGCATTGTGCAAATAGTAGTTCCCTTTGTCTCAATGCTTCAGAAACCCTTTGGAAGTTCTTCCAAACTATCACAAGAACAGGGTGCCTGCTGCTCTCCAAGTAGGGCTGCCATTCTCATGAGACTTGGGGAAGTTGGCTTCACATGGCCAGTCATTGCCTTGCATGCCAGATGATAGTAATTTCTCCTATTTCAGTATATCCTTCTTAATTCCAGGCTTTTACATAATTGTTCTGCAATAAAACACAATTCATGCTATCATAGTAATACATACGTATTTCAAGAAAAATATTAAAACCGGTTATTTCCAACCGTTCCCTTTATTTTTTCATTTTCAAATTCTTTGTAAGCATCTTCATCTTTTGCTTGCTAATTTTAAAACTATCTATTATCCCCAAACTGTTTATATTTTTATTAATATTTCTATTAAGGATCTTCTAAATTATCACCATATCATTAGAAAACACATATAATTTATGTGTTTCTCTTTTAATCCTAGAATTCGTTCCAGAATCAACCCAGAATCAATATAAACTAGCAGCCAGAGACTTGTTATTTGTCAGCCAGCTTTTGCCAGCCAGGATAAGTTCAAATCAAGTTCACAAATGGTTATTTGTAAAAGATTGAAAAAGTGAGAAATTGGTATCAACATACCCAAGAAATACACCTTATTCTAATATTCTAATGGAGCATATTTTTTTGACTACCTCCCTATATTTTTAAGAGTTATAACTTCTAAAATAGTTATTAATATTTTTGTGTTATCTCAAACTCATAAAAATATTATTTGATTTGCTTGGAATAGCTGATAAAGAATTTGCAAAAAATACTTTTTAATTTTTTTTAGATCAGGAGAATACAGGTTGCAAATTGCAACAAATATATTTCCTGCAGAGATTGTTTGTCTGCAATGGACCCACACTGTGGATGGTGCCACACAAAGAAAAGGTAATTATCCTTGTATTAATATTGTAATACAATATAATTAATATTTCATGGAGAGTCTGAATGTCTGTTCCAAATTATATGTGTTTTAAAAGAAAGAAAAAGGAAGGAAGGAAAAAGAAAGAAAGAAAGATTATTTTATTTATTTTATTTGTTTGTTTGTCATACATGTACAAGATAAAAAATATAAGATGAACATAAACAAGAACAAAGGGATTAAATACAGATAAATGGGGACAGTAAGACAGAGAAGGTAGGCACGCTAGTGCACTTATGCATGCCCCCTTTAAGGACCTCTTAGGAATGGGTGAGTTGCATGGTAGACAGTTTGAGGTTGAAGCTGTGAGGGGTTGAGGCTGTAACAACGAAGTCGGATAGGGCATTCCGGGCGTTGACCACTCTGTTGCTGAAGATGTATTTTCTGCAATTGAGTTTGGAGCGGTTTACCTTGAGTTTATATCGGTTGTTTGCCCATATATTACTGTGATTGAGGCTGAATAAGTTGTTGACAGATAAGACAATGTAACAGACAATTTTGTGTACTATGCTTAGATCGGACCGCAGACGGCACAGTTCTAGATTGACCAGGTCCAAAATTTCAAGCCTGGAGACATAGGGAATTCTATTGTGAGTGGAGAGTGGAGTATTTTTCTCGAGAAATATCTCTGAACCTGCTCAATTGTGTTAATATCCAATATACAGTGTGGATTCCAGGCAGACCAGCTGTATTCAAGAATTGATCTAGCAAAGGTTTTGTATGCCCTAGTTAACAATTCAATGTTGCCAGAGAAGAAGCTTTGCAAAAGCTATTTTTGTGCTTCATAGGGATTTTTACTAAGGCAGGGATTCTCAGACTTTGCAATTATGTGACCCCTAAAAATTATAAATGAATTTCTGCTGAAATGTATTTCGGTATTTATTGCACATTGACTTTCTTTTTAGATGGACCAATCTATGGACATCATTCTTTAGAACCTCTATTCAGGAAAAAAAAAAAAAGGAATGTCTTTGCTCCAAAGAGTATTGGATTCCATAGCAGTGTTCAAAAAAAGCAAGATCTTTGCTTAAGATCTTTTTAAGTTCCCGAATGAGAGAAATCTGAAGTTGCATTTAAGGTTCATTTAGTTTTTCCAAAGCAAAATAAATAATGCTGTTCATCTCAGAAATAGCTTGCATGCCAGCTTTAAAAAGAAAATGATGCTGTTTCGCAGAACATAGGGATTCCCGGGCCTTGCTAACAATTGTGAGTGCTATAGGCTCCCAAAATTTCAAATTTAGGCCTTTCCAGATATGAACTTCAAGCCATTACATTGAGCCCTGGTTTTAGCTGTTTTGTAAAATGATATTTAGAATCATAAAAATCTAAACAATACCAATATGCAACAATAAGCAAATGCAGCAGTGCATGATAATCTGATTGGGCTAATCTGTTTTTCAGGAAAGTTTACATTGCTTGCAAAAACAGTACAGTAACGTTTTTTTTTTACAAAAATAGCTGAATCGAAATGGGGTAGAACCCCCAAACCATATTTGATGTAAAACACATCCTTTTAGCCTGTTATGAGCTGAGAAAAAAAAATTCAAAATGACTAGTGAAAAACAGTGTGAATTGCTATATAGAGTCAAAACATCTTTTAGTATTTCCATAACAAATATACTTGTATTTTCTTCAGCTGCACTTTAAAAGGAAAATGTTCGTTTTCTAGTAACTCACCTAACTGGGTAAATATTTCATATGGCATAGATAAGTGCCTGAAAATCTACACTTCTCAACTCAAAAATAATAAGGTATGTAATTCATAATTCTCTATTCATTGATTAAAATCAGTAATAGTAATAAAATGGTTAGCAATGTTGATTTTGAGACTGTGATGATATTGCATTATTGTAGTGTTCCGGCCATATGAATAAAAATATTGCCCATTTTTTTAGTTTTTATCAATGTTGCAGGGTTGTGCAATTGTAAGATCAGTGGCCCTCAGTATTTTTTATAATCTCCTCTCCAAGAGTAGTAGCTCTCATTGTGCCAATAAAAGTAGAATAATGGATCAGATCTACATATAGTCATGATTATAATACTTTGCCTTTGGATTCCAATCCAGTAAATTAAACACAAGTACATAAAAATGGAAATAATGGTAATACAGAATTATATATTCAATTAATATTTTTGCTGCTGTTGGAGCACAGTATATCCTTGTTCTGTAGAAAGTAACCCATTCCATAGAGATTTCCTACCAGTTGTACTTATCATACCAATACTATTTGTATTTTATGACTTTCAAATTTCTAAATATCCATCTGTATTAAAAGGATATACAAAATAGATTAACCAGTCTGGCTAACTTGGCACTATCTAAATCTATGATCATTATAGGGATGTACTTTAATTTTCAAATAACTTTTTCTACATATTAAACAAAAGAAGCCATGCATCTATACTGTATAATGCTAAATCTTTATTAAGACTGGGAACAGAAGGAAGGAAATCTGGATAGATCCTGTTTTGTAGTTGATTATTTGGATTTAATCATTAAAGTTGCACAGATTTCATCAGATTTCTACTTCCTAGCTCACTGTCAGGATAAAATTGGCAATTTTATAATTAGCACTGAATAAATTTATTGTTTTCAATGTTTTTATTCTTTTAGGTTCATGTGATAGTAGATGCAAATTCTTTTGGTCTTTCTGAAGCACATTCCCATTGTAAGATGTTAAATGCAAGGACCAATAAAATTCTTTGTAATGTGAATCAACACCATCTAAATTGTTCCTGTAATATAACATTTAAAGATCTATCAGAAAAAGGTGGGCTTCTTTATGTTTCAGCTTTGTAAGTTCATATTTCTATATCTTGTAATATCTTTTATCTAGTTATACTTACCAATTACTCTTAAAGATTGAACTCAATGCAAAGGGAGGTTATATTACAATATTATTTAATATTTATATTGCATATTCATCATAACACAATCCCATTTAGATTCAGCTATATCATAAAGCATTACTTAATGTAACAATGAATTCAGTTAGGTTATTAAAAATGCTCCTCTGGTTGATGTGTGAAAAACCTGTGTGAAAAAAACACACTCCACACGCCAGCCTTAAATCATGGAAGTGAAGCCAGCTTAAGAAAGCCCTTTCCAGATTCCACTTTCTTCCATTTTGGCCATGGTGATGGCCTGATATATGGTTATATTATGTTTACCGTATTTGATGGATTCCACTACATCTTTACCCTTCCTATGCCTAACAGACAGCAAGCAACAATAACACAGGGCAGCTTTCAAGGACACATGGCTTCCAGTAACAGTTCTTTTGTATAAGCTTCCTCATAGTTGACAAGGGAGTGAAGGAAGGAAGACAGGAATGAAATGACAAAAGGAGCACAACTACCATTTTGCCTTGGATAGAAGGCAAAAATGTAATATCCTGTCAATTTTACCTAATTTGAAAAAAAGAGAAAGAAAAAAAACCCCACCATTTCACTATTCCAATGTTCTATCATGTAACTTTTTTTAAAAAAAGCTAGCCTTTTATTTCTCTGTGAATGAACATGTAAAATGAATAGGTGATCATGAAGGGTTGTAACTAGCTATAGGATGGGAGGGGACATTCCTGCAACAGGGAATCACAGCTGGAGTAGAGGGGGCTACCTGCAATGAAATGAAGTGCAGAAGACAACACAGACAGCATTGCTAGTATGAATGTAATTTTTTTTTAAAAAAAATCCTTATACACAGCAAGAAAAAACAGCTGGAGGTTGCCTTTCTGGATAGCTAGAGATAAGTAGATGTCAGTACAAAGAATGGGACAACTTACCACAGCCAACTTACTGCTGCCAATTCACTATGTCCAACTCACCATGGGACAACTCGTTGAAGCTAATTCACCATGGGAAAACTCACCACAGGACGATTCAACAATTGTATTTAATTATTTTAAATAATTTAAAAATTATTTTAATTTTTGCCATTCACCTTTCATTTTGCTCTTCCTTTTGCATCTTTTCTTTAATGATTCTATTTCACATTTTTTCTGATATTATATAACTTTTGTCCAATGGAAAATTGTCCTGTGGCAAGTTGGCTGTGGCCCATGACAAATTGTCATGTGGCAAGTTGTTCATGGCAAGTTGTTCTAGACCTGATGTCAACAAGTTTTCCTGCCCTTAAGAGTGACCAGTGGTTCATATTCACATGGGGTCGGGGGAAGCTGATTCTTCAAATCGATCCTAGATCACACTACATAGATGATTAAAATAAATTGATTCATAATCCTGGTTGGCAACTATAATCTTTTTGAGTTAGTTCCAGATCTAGCATTCTGACCTTTGCAATTATGCCACAGAATATGGACTTTTCCACCCAGCCTAATCTTTTTTAATTGGGAATAATGGTTAAACTTTCATGGATTGCTAGTTTACTTCTTGCAGCCAGTATCAATCATATACCCTCTTTAAAAAATACATCCATCAGAATGTAAATTATATATCGGGTAATATAAACATGAATCAGATTACAAACATGTGTTTCTGGCAGAGGTTCATTTCTTTAAGTGTTTCCTGAAAGATAGAAAATCAATATCTGAACCACTTTATGACATTGGGCCTTCCCTCACTTGCATCTAACCACACCATAACTTGCATCTAACCACCCCTGGCAACATTATCATTGTCTGATACTGACCTAATCCCTTGATATTATCTGAGGCATCTTTCAACTATCTTTAACTCTTCTGGTTTTAAAGTAGGTTTTTCTTCTTACCACAACATATTTGTTGCAGTGTGTATAAACTGACAAGCTTTGCCAATCATCCTGTCAGGGGTTTATTAAAGTGATCCCAAGAGAAAGGTTTGACTTAACTTCTCTTGACCACTTTAGAAGGGTTAAGATATTTTAGGCTAATGTGGGCTCTGCCACTCTCCTCTGGTTCCTGGGTATTGTCCTCCAGGGCCATTCTGATTTGGGCAGCAAGACTAAAATAGTTCAGATCTTTCAATCCAATCGCTATCATTCTACTACTTGCAAATCTCTGAGCTGATTCATATTTTAAATTAGCTGATCAAAAGAAACCAGCTCTCTACACACTATAGAGCAGGGGTATCAAAATCACATGACACATTGTCATCACCTGATGTATCACAACTATTTTTCCCTTCATTAAACCAGGGGTGGGCATGAGTTTGACACCCCTGCTATAGAGGGAGGGAGACCCATCTGCACTATGAGGTCTTCCTAAAGAACTTGGCTCCTCTTAACCAGGCTACTTTTAAGCATAGGATTAGCACTCTACTACTACTAAACCCATGCTTCAGGTGGACTGACAGGCATTCAGGGAAATTACATACAGCATGGTGTTATGGTTTAGTGAGATTGAATCTCCCACTGCACTGTACATGTCCTACCCCATACCAGTATTATCAAGGCTGTGTTTAGTGCTCAGTTTTATCTGTGTCTATCTGTGTTTTAAAAGAAGCTGACTTAGGGGTTGGGGAGGGGGAAAGAGGCTAGCTATGCAGCAGGACGGAAGGATATTCTCAATCTGAGAAGAGTGGAAGGAGTGAGGCAGTTCAAAGAAATGATAGGTGCAGAGATTGAATGTTGAAACTCGTCACTTTATCCTTATCCAATGTTAAGCAATGAATGCTTTTCTGTCAGCTGTTGACATTTTGTGGGAAAAGAGGGAAATAATTCTGGGGAAATCACCAGTCCCTTTCTTTAATATGCTCTGTATAGTAATAACACATAAGATGCATAAGAAAGGTCAGCTGTGTTTCTAATTTCTCCTTAAGTGTTGAATAACATTTCCAAAAAACAAAGTTGTTAATCTACAAGCAAATCAACTTTCTCATATGCTGTGGAAAATCTGCAGTCCATTTGAATGGCCATTTTATTGTTGGGCTGCTTTGTATTATTCATTGCTATAATTATAGTTTTACTTATGAATTATTTATAAGAGCTTTCTAGCAGAAGAAACTAATACACATTTCTTTATGAAACATATTCAACATTCAGCCATGGCATAATAGTATTTTTCAATCACTTGCTTTCCTGCCTGCATTTTTATTGAAGCAAAATGGACATACATATTGTGTAACTGCCTTCTAAGATCAGTGCAATTATAAATACATTCATATCCATTAATAAATAATGTCAGCTATAATACTTTCTTTCAAAATTGGGGGGGGGGGGGATAAATCTATTAGCTTTTAAAATGTATGGGCAAAAACCAATTGCATAATTCTTTTTCTCAGTGCTCTTCTACGACCTCAGCCAGATACCAACACTGCATTAATATTGACTGACAAACATATTGGGAAATACATAGTAACTCATTTCCTGTGCATATTTTGCCTCATTTTGACTTCCTTTTTCAAAGAGGTTATGAGAAAGGAAGAAAGTATCGAATTTGGATGTATAGTTGAATGATGCTCTACCACTATATTTTAAGGGTGAAAACATTTCTCATTTGTTTCACCTACAACATAACAATTATTGATAAGAAATACAAAAAATCTGGATAGTGGACATGGCAAGAGCTGGAGACAGTAGAGTGGAAGGAAAAGAACTGGGGGGAAGGTGTCACAAAATACAAAGACCTGCAAATAAAAGCAAAATGATTATGGCCACAAAAAATGCCCAAAGATAGTATCAATGGTACTAGGTGCCTTGGGTACAATTCAAAAATATCTGGACCACTAGTTGAATGCCATCCCCATTGACAAAATCATCATCAGACAGTTGCAGAAGTTACTTGGAACAATTTACATTCTGTGATGATACTTTTAATACCATCAAACAACAACATGTCCCTATCCTAGGTCCTTGGAGAAGGACCTGATAGATGGATTTAAAAAAATACAAAATCCAATCTAAACATATGGCTGACAGTGAATGAACCATAACAATACATTTTAAGAGAAAGGTAGTAAATATCAATATAATAATTAACTAAAATTTGCATTAACAATAGATTGTAAGGTCTTATTCAAACAATGCTAAATAATGATTGATAATTATATAAACAAATTTCAGATCTATTTTTTCCTTTCCTTTAATAAGAGTAGATTGGCAACTCTCATTTTTTAAAGTTAAATACAGTTTAATATTGGGCCACATCTAAATTGTGATTAACTTTAAATAATATTATCCTACTTTCCTGAAGTTATAAGCACTTGCATTTGCATCTTAAAATCTGGACATAAAAATAAACTTCTGTTAAATGAAACAAAAATTTCAAACTCCTCACAGCAACACAGAGAAAAAGGGAGAAGAGTACCTAAAAAGGTATCTAAAAGAGTTCCAGCAGTATTGATCATATCTTTCAATTGTATGAAATATTACTTAAGGCGTATTTAGTCACATCTTCTGTCTATTTCATTTATATGCCTTTGAAAAATAATTTGGTATTTTTCATATATAAATTATCCATCACAATGTACAGTATTTTCAATGTGTTTGCCTGGTTGTATATTGGATTAGGACACCCAATAATGATGAAAGTCTTCTAATTTCAAGTATTTTATAAATTAATAGCAATTTTCAACCTGCAAAAGAGAGCCAATTTGGTCTAGTTGCAGGCATGTCCAATTTGTCATTCACAGGCTGCATGTGGCCCTAGACAGCTCATAACGGGGCCTAACAAGATTGTTAACTTTTAACATTATTATGTGAATATATATATATATATATATATATATATATATATATATATATATATAAATTATATTATATATTTATATGGTGCAGACAGTTTCTCAATGCAGCCCAAGAAAGCCAAAAGGTTGGACGCTCCTGACATAACGGTTAAGGCACCAAGCTAGAAAACATGAGATTGTGAATTCAAGTCCTGCCTTAGCCATGAAAGCCAGCTGGGTGACTTTGGACCAGTCATTCTCTCTCTCTCTCAGCCCAACTTACTTCACAGAGTTATTGTGGGGAGAATAGGACATGGAAAGTATGTTGGATATGTTTGCCACTTTGAGTTATTTGTAATGGGATATTATAATATTACATTATGGGAATGATTTAGATCTGTAGTGGAGATATTACACTGATCTTGTAAATACGCTGTATGAAAACAGAAATCATGCTGGAAAAATGACTGTATAAAATCAGTGGTTCAACCAAGAACAATAATCACTTTGTTGAGATAAATAGAATAACAGAAGAGATGTCCTAGAGATGGAACTCAGGAGACTTTGCTTCTCCAGAAAGTGTTTTCTTGCAAATTAAGTATCTTAGAAGTGAGAACAATATTTTTCTAGAATTTCCTAGAATTTTAGTAATCATTATGGTCTTATTCTTCATACACTCCTCTAGAAATATTTATATGTACTGAGTTTCAACAACTTTGCTTAAAAGAAAAGGGTACCTCTTTGGCAGACAAATTTTGAACCCTTGTTACAGAGAGATGTGGTTGGGTGGATATTGCATGGGAATAGAAGAAGATGTGGTTGATAAAATTGAAAGAAATGAAAGATCCATTGTGCCTTCACATAACCACACCCTGTGAATGCAAGTTTAAGGAAGTTGCTTTAAATATTCAGCATTCTGCAAAAATAAAATCTGATCTGCTGAATACAATCTTGTGGTGACACAATTAGAGAAATTTTAATTAATATTAATCAAATTTTTTTAGTAAAGGAAGTTGTAGAAGACTGAAAACAAATCTATTAACTTCAGCATGTATAGCAGATGTAAAAGAATTGCAGATATATGTAAGATAAATGTATAATTAGTTGCTCTGTAAGTCCTTTTGCAGTTTATTACTATATATTCTTTACATAAGTATATGTATACTACTTACTATAAAAAATCATAAAACCTCCCTGCGTCCATTGAGTTATTTTAAATTACTGTTTCTCAACTTTTTGAAGATATGTGGACTTCAAATCCAAGAATTCCCCATGCAGTATTCTGGAACTGAAGTCCACACATCTTCAAGCTGCTAAAATTGAGAAAACTATTTTAGATCTTCCACCTATAATCCCAGATCTTCCACCCATAATCCTCCCACAACTCTTTGGGAGAGTTATTCCAGAAAAAATATAGTCTCAGCTAATTTCAATTCATATGCAGAAAATGGCAAGCCTCTTATGTTCCCTAAATAGCTGGAATATACTAGAATTTACTTGTCAAGATGAAAGCCCTGATTGCATAAGAAATGCAGATCCTTTAGCTTAAGAAACTAATAAGTTTAAAGGAAACGAAATGACTGAAAATTGGGTCTTGTGGCATTCAGTCAGCCCTAGGAAAGAACTCCAACTAGAACAAAATACAAGATGGATTTCTGCTACTCTGTTTCAAAAAAGCACCCCAATAGGGGGATTTTCCTGCTCCTCGGAGTTTGATTTTTCCAGGCCCTGATAGTCTTTGGTCATTATCTACATGGATAAGTTAGATTTAATTGATGGATTAAATTTCAGTTTTTCTTTAACTCTTTCATATCTGAACCTTTGGGATAGGATTTCTTCCCACTCATTTGAAAAAGCAGTTTTCATAGAAACAGGTTCCAGAAATTGTCCAGAAACAGTCCCAGAAATTGTATTAGTGGTATTGCAAAGATAATGGATGAGGAAGTGGGTGAGATCCATACACTCTATGCAATTGTACCATAATTTGAGCTTCTGTGCAAAGTAATCTAACTAAATTCAAGAAACAGAACATCATTTTATTGAGACTGTTAATTCAATGTGACATATAAAACAATCAGAGTTGCAATCTATTTAGAGGTTTGTTGTTGAAGACATTTCATATTTCTTTAGTACTACATTTCACTTGTTGTAAGCCTTTCAGACATCCAATCCTGACTAAAAAATAGGCTGTAAATAATATAGAATACAAAAGCAACCACAATATAAACGAAACCTGTAGCTCTATATTTAAATCAGTTGTTTTTATACACAGATTTGCAGTTAATAATAGAAGTGTTTTTTCTCATTTTTCAGTTCAAGTGTCATTCATCTCAGGAACTTGGAATTTATCAGAAATATTTGAATTTGACATCTGTTCTTTATCAAAAACGTAAGATTCGTTTACTAAATTTGTTTTGTATGGATTTATAATATTCTATTTGTCATTAAGAATTAGAAATGTAAATAGTTCATAAATGTAAAACAAAGTATAGTCGAGCTTGTTATGGATAAATATCATATGATATCATCAATATAAAATATTTAATATTTATGACATGTAAATATCATAAATAGGACCTAGCCACTAGCCATTGTTCACACTTTTGCTGATGGTCCATTCTCTCCTTTGCTAATTGCTACATATTCTATTTTTTAAAATATATATATTAATAGGTGCTCAAAATGTGATCATACATACTGCACCTGGAATGCTAGAGAAGAAAAATGTGTTACCTCTTCTATGACTTGTACCAAAAAAGTAAGATGTTTTGATTTTATAGAATTGTAAAAGTCATTTAATGAAATTTGTTCTCTTAAATGGTTTTTGTAAATTGATTTGTTTTTATTGATTTATTTTTCAGATTGATTGTAATAGAACTATCAATGCATTAAACAAAAAAGATCATTCAGCAACATCAAAGGTCAGCAAAAAAATTGAAACTGATATATTAGAAGTTAAAGGAAAATACGTATTTTTATCTTACATTGGAGATGGACTTCTTTGTTAATATTACCCAGAAACCCAGTTAAGCATGGCCAATGGAAAATAATCCTGAGAATTATCAACAACATCTGGAAAGTTACACGTTCTCTATCCCTTAACTTTTTGGCATGGATATGTCTTTGGAGAAAGGCAGTCTCTTTCTTTACTGACAGCTTAATGTGGCTGTTTTATGAGAAGTAAACTACTAATACATATTTATATATTTTGAAGCTGGCTTTGTACATTTATCAGATGTAATAGAAAAGGGACACAACCTGGTTTGCATATAAGCTAACTTAAATCTCTCACCTCTGTGCAGACCTTGATTTTAGTGAAAAAGAATAACTTTTAAAAATTTATATTCTCTAACTATCTATCTATCTAGTTTTGTTACCCTATCTTTTGAATATATCTGCTATAATTAATGTTCCTCATCCAGCTGGCTGTATTGTCTAAGCAGGGACTTGAATTCATGGCATCTTGCTTTCTAACTTGATCCCTAACCACTAGACCAAATTAGCTCCCACACCATTAATATCAAAAGAATGTTAAAGGTATTTATAAATGCACAATTCTGTTACTTTAAAAAAATTGTCTGGATATGTTAACATACATTTATTTTGTTTCCAATAGCCTATTAAAATTATTTCCATTGAACCGAACTACATGTCAACATTAGGTAAACCTGAAGTGCTAGTCATAGGAGAAAACTTTACAAAATCAAATTTTTTGATGGAGATAACTGGAACCAGCAGCTGCCAACAAGATATGTGAGTCAAAATAACAGCATATTGATTTATCTTGAAACCATTTCCATTGGCGATTGTACTATATAATCAGATAGTGTCTACCTAAGAAATATAGATTTACAGCTCCTATACATGGAAATTGAAACTGTTCTGTTGTCATATTAACTCCCAAAGTGGAACTTTGCAAGTAATTAGGAAGTACAATCCATTAGTGTATCTCTTTCTCATTCTCAGTGAAATATTGCACTGAATTTGTCTGAAACATACATATGAAGACATAAAGCCATGAACAAAATTAATTATAAATATAGGGTAAATGAAATGTAGAGTTAAATATGGATGGCATCAGACTCCTAATAGTTATTCATATTTTCCATAGTGATCCTTAGAATTTACAGTATACCTCATCCACATTTTCAATATGAAAAAGAGACAGGATAAGAGTGACCAGAGAAACTGTATATTCTGAGATTATTTGTTCAATAGTAAAGGGGGAAATGTTGATTGCCAGGACTATCTCCTGAAGGTTGCTGATTGCTCATTGTAGGTGATTTATCAAATAATACCTCCTGAGTAAGCAGAGACTGTACAAGGAATAGCAATCCTTTTCCAAGGAGAAATACACTGAGGAGGTAAACAAGGATAGTTAATGGGAAATTGCCAATAAAAAAGAAGCAAAGAAACGACAAAAGTCTCTGGAGAAGCTAATTCTCTGAGGGACTGTTTATTCAGCTGTGAAAAGTAACAAGACAATATCCCAAAGAGTTACTGATTACAAGCAATGCATACTGAGGAGCTGATAGTTGTCCGTTATACTGTAGTTGATTAGATGGCCTGTTCCTGCTGAGCAAGCAATGATAGGAGGCAGTTAGATTCCAAGAAGCACTCTGAGTGAAGCAACAGATAGAGCAAAGATTAGCTTGCTGATGGAGTTTACAAATCTATCATATCTTCATTCTAAGTGAACAGTATTTAGATAAGAGAATAAAGTTTTATCAGATCAAGCAAAGGAAATGCTAGCTGAAAGAGGAAGCAACTCTCCATAAGAAAGATAATAAAAGAAAGAAGTGAATGGGAGTGTCAACTAGAATTAAGAACTGTAGACAATATTTTATACTAAGAAACAGTCTTGAGGCCCATGGAGATGAAGGGAGATTCTAAACCTTTAAGGAAAAGATACAAGATAATGCAGAAGAGGTAAAAGGGGAGAGTTTTAAAAGGAGTTCGGGTAGCAGGAATATTCAGTGAGAGCAATGATGCATTAAAAAGGGACAGTTTTTTCTTTTTCCTTAGGGGATATGTTACTAAAGTGTTAAATGACACACACATGAAATTCTGTTTACCACCAAGTCGTAAAGAAGTCAAGAGCGCTTGCATAAAGGAAAACGGGTTTGAATGTTCTGCCTCTCTTCCACTACATTACGTCTCTTTTCCATCATGCACTAAGATCCTTCCAAATATTACTTGGATGAGGTAATATTTAATTTATACTATCATAAAAGATTACACCGCCTGAAAGTTATAGTCTAATCTAAGCATTGTTATTGAAAGTGATCATTTGAGTTTATAGACCTTTGTCACTCTGCCTTTATAACTTTCCCTCTCATGTAAAGCAGGTTATTATTCCTCTACCATACCAAAAGAGCAAGTAGGTGAAAATACTAGAACAAATTTTTCTGTACCACCAACATTGCTACAGAAAGCTGTCTTCCTCACCACTTTTTTCCTCATAAACAGGAAACATTTTTATGTTTCTTTTAGCAGATTCTTTCAGTGAAAAACTACTGAAAGTTACTAGAACACTTTAGTAGCATAGCAAATTCACATAACTCTGATATATATATGAAAAACAATTATGTAATCAAATCATAACATATGATAGTTTTTCATATGTGCCAAGTCAGTTGTAGAATTGTCCCAAGTTTTGTGTATTTTTGTAGGGTAACAAATTACTGATCAATAAAAAAGTTTTTCTCTCCTGCCTTTATATTTGTACTCTTGTATATTGAATGCCACATGCTATTTATATAATTTAAGGAGAAAGTAACCTAAGAAATACATTTTGAGCCTTTTATATTTTGTGGTATCTTATGCATATTTTTAATAATACATTTTTAATGCTTCTTTCTGTAATGCACTGAATACATATATGTTTAAATTCACTTTTTAGAAACATAATTATATATTGCAGGAATTGTGTTACAAACTCAATTTTATTGTATAGATACTTCCAATGTTGACAATATCTAAGGCCATAGCTAGCAAGTTGCCTGAAACAGTCTGCCTTGTGCAGTGCCATAAGAAAAGATAATTGAATAGCAATAGCGATTAGACTTATATACCGCCTCACAGTGCTTTTACAGCTCTCTCTAAGCGGTTTACAGAGTCAGCATATTGCCCCCAACAATCTGAGTCCTCATTTTAGCCGACCTCGGAAGGATGGAAGGCTGAGTCAACCTTGAGCCTGGTGAAACTGAACTGCCAAACTGCTGGCAGCCAGCCAGTAATCAGTAGAAGTAGCCTGCAGTACTACATTCTAACCACTGCACCACCGTGGCTCTTAATCAGAAATGAAATCAGAAATGTGTAGATTGCCTGATTATTTGAGATTAAAATTTGAAATTCTGAGTTAATGTACTTTGTGTTCAACTCTGAAAATCAGATTGTGTGATTTTTTTTTAATTAAGAAATTCCTGTTTTAACATTATTTTTTATTGTTTCCCCCTCTCTCCCAGTGGAGGTCGCAATATTACTATACATGGGAACTATCTGAATATCGCAGATGAAGTTATCTTAAGTGACTTCCCACAAAACATAATGGTAGGTACTGTATACGCTGTCTTTTCTTCATTTAAAAGTGTCTCTGCTTTTAAATGAATTAAAATGAATATTGTGCCCAAATGTATTGATAGTGCTTGTAAAGAATTTAGATTTATAAGACCACTCACTCAACATATGAGTCTACATGATGAATAATTAAAATTAATAATAAAAATATGAACAGCAAACAGGAAAAAACAAATCATACCAGAGGCAACATGGATATTAATATCCACAATTCTCTAAAAAATAGGTTCTTTAACTATCCTACCCAATGCCTGAAAAAAAGCCAGACTTACAGAAGGCCAATAGATCAGAGCCATTCAAATTTCCAGGATTTATGCTTTCCACAAGGCAGACAGAGAAGCTGTACTTTGTAGATCTCATCAGATGATATTATTTGATTGAGGGGACTATCATATGCTCACTCTGTGGGATGGGCAGAAATAATTGGATACAGATGGTTCTCCCATGCAACCCAGACTGTCATGAGAGGTTTTATAGATGATAACATGAACTTTGAATTACACCAGGAGTCAATACTGGGAGTCAATATAGTTTGGACAGTAGTGGGTACACAGATGTGACCATGTATTTCTTAAGGAAGTCACATATTGCACAACATGTTGCAGTAATCCAAAAAGGTATTCATCAGACATAAATGTTTGAGCTGGACTTTCCAATCCAGGCAATTTTCAGATGATATTGTGCAAGAGCCCTCCTAGCCATATCTACCACATACCTTTTGAACAGGATCCAATAATCTAGGACTATCCCCAAGTTGTACACTAGTTCTAATTTGGGCTGTGCAACATTCTGGTGGGACAGAAGGTTCCTGAGGATGGGCTCCAGCACAAGGGTGAAAGCTCAGAAGATTAAACCTTTGGTCCTAGTGACCAATCCAGACTGGATCCTGCTATATTATCCTGTTTTATATTTGCCTTCATTTATGAGTGCAACCCCACTCAGAACTAATGTGAAAAATTACCAGTTTGAGACTCCTAAAGCCCACAGTTAGTCACTCCTGCTAGAATAGAACCTAAGCCTATTTATTCCCTGTCCAAGTTTCTACAGCCTTCAGACACTGAGAAAGAAATTTGAGAGCATCCTTCATTGGTTGATGTTGAGAGGTGCAGCTGAGTTATCATCAACATATTGATAAAACCACTCAGCTATACCTCTCAACCCCTGGCTGACCAAGCATAATGATGATACCTGATCTTGTGCCATTGGATAACTACAGATCAGTGGATCCCTAAAAATGTAAAATAGGAGTGGAGAGAAACAGTGGGATCCTGAAAAACAAAGCTTATCAGCACCAACAAGAACTAATTCTGGAGAAAGGAAACTCTTATGCCCTGAGACAGTCCAGAATGATGCTATGGACAATATTACCTGAAGCTGGTGAGAAACCAAGGAAACATCTAGATTTTTTTACTCTGACATTAATACTGTATTTAAAGCCAGAGACTGTGTGATAAAATTTGGAAAGAGCAGTTTCAGGCTGTTTCAGAGTGCTGCCAAGCTGCTGGTAACCTATATTTGCATATAAATAGGTAAAGAGTAAAATGTATTTATCTAATGTGTCTAAATGAAAATTTAGTTGAGTATATAAACTCTAACAAGAACAATACTATTTAAACACATTTATTAAGATTTATAAATAAAAATACAAAAAATTAAATAAAAATATATTTTAAAAAATTAAAAATACAAGCTACAGAAAAAGAAAAAGTAAATTACAAAAAGAAAAATAAACAAACAGAAGAAGTAACTTTGCCCTTCATCAGTGGATTGGAATAACTTAACTGTTTCTCTGGCTGGGTAGGCATGGCAGGTTGGTCGTATGACTGGGTGGGTTGACATCATTCATCACACCCAGCCCTGCCTCCTGACCACTCATCTCAAAGGCAGAGGTAGGATTCAGCTGACTGGTTCCGCCCATACCCATTTTTCAACCCGTTTTTTGGTCAGGTTTTTTGGCTGTTTTCAGGCCATTTTTCGGACCGAAAAACAACCTGAAGAATAGCCTAGAAAATGGCCTGAAAACGACCGAAAAATGCCCCCAAAATGGCCTGGAAAATGGCCTTAAAATAGGCAGAAAAACAGCCCAAAACAGACTGAAAAACAAAAAAAAGCCAGGTCATTTTGGGGCATTTTTTGGGCTGTTTTCAGACCATTTTTCAGGCTGAAAACGGCTCAGAAAACAGCCCAGAAAATGTCCTGGAAAATGCCCTGAAAATGTACCAAAATGGCCCAGAGAACAGACCGGAAAATAGGCCGAAAAACAAGCAGGGTGGAGCAAGCCAGTGGTGGGATTTGCGTTTGCCAAACTGCACAGAATCTTAACTACTGGTTCACCTGAACCGGTGCAAACTGGCAGCAGCCCACCTCTGCTCTTCATCCAAGCAAGTAAAAACAATCTTAATAGCTTATCACCATTTCTAAATACAACAACATCTGATTAATGGTTTTGTATTAAAGATCAAATTTGGATGTGTATGTATTTGTGTATAATTTAAAACTGTTATGATTCAGTCTAAAAGTTAATTAGGTTGCTAAGGGTTTTTTTTTAATGTATGTGAATAAACTTATTAATATATATATTGTATATAAGCAATATCAAATATCATTGAATTAAGTGATGTTTAAACATTTGAACTGTGCATAGATCTGCAGCATTTAACAATATTGTGTGTGTGTGTATATATATATACACATTTATATATATATTTATATTGTTATAATTTGTAACTTTCTCAATACTGCTTTTTTTTTTAGCAATTTACTTGCCATAAAAATAGTTTTGAATGCAATTTTACAACCCCACCTATTAAGATGGAGAAAGGACCTAAGATTATTAACGTTATTCTTAAAGTTGAAAATATTAATATAGCTTGCGGTGACTTTCAATTTTATCCTGATCCTAACTTTATTCATTATGAACTAATAACTGATTTGGAACCTGACCTGGAATTGAAAATACATGTAAGTTGTGAACTTTTAAGTTCTTTGTCTTAAACCTTCTCTTTTAAACAATTTTCATTGTTTGAATTTTACTGCATGATTCATTCTATTTTTTTCATTTTTCTAGAAAAAAAAAGACAACTTAAGTCTTTCTAGACATGAACTTGAAGTTTTCATATCTGATAATATGATTAACATAACATTCAGTGTCCAAAATATTTCCAAAACAGCCACTCGTAGCATAATACACTGTAGAGCTAAACAGGAAAAAAACATTACCAGGAAGATTAATAAGTCAAGCATGAAAGTTTATGTGAGTAAATGTTGATTATTTTATTTTTTAGTTTGTTAAATTTTATTCTTACAAATACTTCTTTGAGTTTTGTAAATCATATCATATTATGCTTCAAACTTAGATTTTTCCATATGCTAAATTTTTGTCTCCTTTCTGAAAACAGTCCTTGGCATTATGTACATATTAGATATGTTGTGTATTGACTTGAGTTTTCACTCAGGTCCGTGGTTTGAGCGGGAAGCACGGACCTCTCCCATTGGCTGGTGCCGTTTGACAGCCGGCTATAAAAGGCGGCTGTCAAACAGCATCAGCTGTTGCCGCTCCAGCTGGCTGCCGTGTTAGCGCGGCAGTAGCGGTAACCCTTTATTCGTGGAAATAAAGTTTGAGCTGAATTCTTGCCCTGGTCTCTGCCTGAGTATTTCCGCCGCTCTACAACACTGGCGACGAGGATGGGATACTAAATAAAGGCAAGCCAGGCAAGAAGGGAAAAGAGCGAAATCACTAGCCGAGAGCTGAAATCGCTACAGAGTTGCTGTCACTGTTCGCGAAGCGCGGTCTCTAACTCACCTCAGGAGAAGCAGCACAGCTGACAGAAAGATGACTTCGAATCCTGCATTCCCATCCTTCAGACCGACGGCAGAGACATGGGAATCATACAGGAACCGGTTTGACTGTTTTTTAGACGTTATAGACCTTTCAGAAATCTCTGACCATAGAAAAAAGTCTTCCTAAGCTTTTGCAGAGCCACGGTATTTGACACCGCAACAGCATTACTGGCCCCACGATCTATTAAGACTATGCCCTGGGAGGAATTGCAAGAAATTCTCTCAAATCATTACTCCCCTAAGCCTTCCAGAATTGCTAGGCGCCATGCTTTCAGAAGGTGCATTCAGTCAGAGGGAGAAACAATTAGTGACTATATGGAGCACTGAGAACAGCTGCCTTACATTGTGGGTTCAGAGATTACCTGGATGATATGCTGTTAGATCAGCTGGTATGTGGAGTTAGAGACCCCAAATTACAAAGACGATTACTAGCTAAAGGGGATCTAACCTTAAAGCAAGCCATAGAGGAGTCCCAGGCTGCTGAGCTATCAGCATTCTCAGCAGCTGAAATATAGGGAAACCCAATCAGACTAGAAAATCCAACAGTGCATTTTGATGAAGCCTCCACAGAGGAAGGTTTAGAAGAGGCTACTGAGATAAACCTCCTCAGACAGCCCAACGCAAATCAAAGAGAGTACAGGCAAGGTATAAGCCAAACCCCACGTATACAGACTACCTGTTTAAGCTGTGGGGGCAACCATCTCAGGGCATCCTGCAGATTCAGGAATGTCATATGCTTAAGATGTCAAAAGAAGGGTCATTTGGCCAAAATATGTCAGGCAGGAAAGACCTTTAATCAGCCACAAAGGCCTCAGAAACTCATACAATATCCAAGACAAATTGAGGACTGCTTCACATGCTACCAATCTAAGATACAAAAAAACAAATCTAACAAAATTAGTGTCACTGTTTCTATAGAAGGTAGACCCTGCAGAATAGAAGTAGACACCGGCTATGCACTATCCATCATCTCGTGGGGCACCTTGAAGAAACTATTCCCCAGGATATCAAGACAGAAGATTCCAGCCTGCAATCTAACGCTACGGGACTACCAAGGCAGAACCATTCCTGTCATCAGAAAAGGCAAGTTTCTAATTCATTTTCAAGGTTTTAAGGGTCACTTGCCTCTAGTGATAGTGGATGGCGCCCTCCCAAGCCTATTGGGACTAGACTGGTTCCCTGCCCTGGGCCTCCACATAGGTGGAATCCACGCCATTGCAAGTTCAGAAGTTGATTCCCTATTCAGGGACTATGCTGACGTATTCAGTGAGAGCCTAGGCTGCTACGTGGGAACCCCAATATCCTTCAGGGTAGACTCCCAAGCAGTACCAATACGTTTGAAGCCCCGCAGAGTTCCTTTTGCAATTCGTCCTAAACTTGACAAGGAACTAGACAAATTAATTAAACAGGGCATACTGCAACCTACAGACTTTTCAAAATGGGAGACCCCTATAGTGATGCCTTTAAAGAAGGACGGAAATTTAAGAATCTGCTCTGATTATAAATCTTCGATAAATAAATATTTACAAGTCAGCGCGTATCCAGTCTCTGTGGTACAACAGCTACTCCATTCCCTTGAGCCTGGCTCCATTTTTGCAAAGTTGGACATGTCCCAGGCGTATCCCTGTTGATGACAAAACTGCTGAACTGCAAACAATAGTAACACACAGAGGGGCTTTCAAATGTACACGCCTACAATTCGGAGTTAGTGTTGCCCCTGGAATTTTCCAGTCCCTTATGGAAAGAATTTTGCAAGGGTTGTCAGGCGTTTTGCCATATTTCGATGACATTCTGGTATCTGCCACCAGTCAACAGCAATTACTACAAAGGGTCAGAAGTGTACTTGACCGTTTTAGACAGTCAGGTCTTAAACTAAAAAGGGAGAAATGCACCATAGCCACTCCACAAGTGGAATTCTTAGGTTACAAAATTGACGCCAAAGGTATTCATACAACGGAGTCAAAGGTCAAGGCCATTCATGACGCGCCCACTCCTACTAATAAAACTGAGCTTCAAGCTTTCCTGGGCCTCTTGAATTTCTATGCTTCGTTCCTGCCCCATAAAGCTTCAATTGCCGAGCCCCTTCACAGGCTTTTAGACAAGAAATCGCCATGGCACTGGGGACCAAGGGAGACTCTTGCTTTCAAGGAAGTCAAGTCACTACTAACGTCCAAAGCCGTATTAATCCAATTCAATAAAGACTTACCACTAGTTCTAGCAGCTGATGCTTCCTCTTTCGGAATTGGGGCCGTTCTGAGCCACAGACTGCCTAATGGTGCAGAAGCACCTATAGCCTTCTTTTCCAGGACACTATCCTCCACTGAACGCAACTATAGCCAGATTGATAAGGAGACCTTGGCTGCAGTAGCTTCAGTAAAGAATTTCCATGAGTTTCTCTACAGGCATCACTTCGAGCTCATAACTGACCACAAGCCACTGTTAGGTATTTTATCCGGCACTAAACAAACTCCCTGGATTTTGTCCCCAAGGATGACCAGATGGACTGTTTTTCTGGCTGCGTATTCCTACACTCTAATCCATCACTCCGGAAAAAACCTTTGCCATGCTGATGCATTCAGCCGTTGCCCCCTGCCAGTTCCAGTCGAGGACCCAGCACCAGCAACTGCCGTTTTCCTCATTGAAGAACTCAGGCTGCCAGTCACCGCTTCTGACATCGCTGCCCATTCGGCCAAGGACCAAGTAATTTCCCAAGTCCTTGACTGGGTAGGGAGGGGGTGGCTTACAGCCCCTTATCCATCAGAATTCCTACCCTACAAGCTACGCCAACAGGAACTTTCCTCATTGCAAGGCTGTTTACTGTGGGGAATCAGAGTGGTCATTCCCCCCAAGTTGCAAACCTCAATACTGAAGGTGCTGCACGAGGGTCACCCGGGAATAGTTCGGATGAAGGCCCTCGCCCGCAGTTACGTATGGTGGCCAGGCTTGGATGCCCAAATCACTAGCTGGGTCAATGTGTGCCAGGCATGCCAAGCTACTAGGGCATCCCCACCAGCAGCCACCCCTAGGACCTGGGAGGACCCAGGCAGCCCCTGGTCCAGAATACATAAAGACTTGGTAGGCCCCTTCCGGGGGTGCACATTCCTGGTGGTGGTGGATTCATTTTCAAAGTGGGTAGAACTGACCTTAATGCACTCCACCACCACTGAAGCAGTCAGCAAGGCACTGACTAGGATGTTCGCCACACATGGCCTTCCTGATTCCATTGTATCTAACAATGGCCCCCAATTTACCTCCTGTGAATTTGAGATTTTCCTAGCAAACCTGGGCATCAGACACATATTAGTAGCCCCCTTTCATCCTGCCAGTAATGGGCTGGCTGAGAGGGCAGTCAGATCTGCCAAGGAGGTACTACAGAGATTGGGTCCCATAAATTGGCATGCCAGACTGGCCCAATACCTGTTGAGCCAACATACTACACCCTGTGCCTCCACAAATAGGTCACCAGCTGAAGTGTTAATGGGACGCTGGCTAAGGACCACTCTTGACAGGCTGCACCCAAATTATGCCCCATTGCTTCCCCTTGGGTCAAACAGCCAAGACAGAGGGTTCCTAGTAAATGACCAAGTGTTTGTCAGGAATTTTGCTGGGCAACCACTATGGTTACCGGGTCGTGTGGTAGCAGTAACTGGTCCTAAGTCTTATAGAGTCCAGTTACCCGATGGACGTGTCTGGCGGCGCCACGTGGACCACTTGAGGAGGTGTTGGAGCACGGCACCCAGAGGTCATCTAGACGGTCCCCATGCAGGAGCACCTCCACCACCCGAAGAAACCAGCCTCCAGCCCACCGGGGATGACAGCCTACCTGATGAAGAAGCTGACCAAGGTCCTGACCCAGCTCCAGACAGCCCAGCAGCCTCACCGTCGTTAAAAGCCACGCAGAAGGCACAAGACAGCAACCCAGCGCCATTTCCAACCGAGCCAAGAAAATCCGGACGAGTACGCAGGCGCCCAACTTACTTGCAGGACTACGCATGCTCCTCACTGGGAGGGAGGAATGTTGTATATTGACTTGAGTTTTCACTCAGGTCCGTGCTTTGAGCAGGAAGCACGGACCTCTCCCATTGGCTGGTGCCATTTGACAGCCGGCTATAAAAGGCGGCTGTCAAACAGCATCAGCTGTTGCCGCTCCAGCTGGCTGCCGTGTTAGCGCAGCAGTAGCGGTAACCCTTTATTCTTGGAAATAAAGTTTGAGATGAATTCTTGCCCTGGTCTCTGCCTGAGTATTTCCGCCGCTCTACAACAAGATAGAATTACACGGCTTTCAATGTGAGTAATGCTTGAATCTAAGCATTTTAGAATCTAAGCATTCATCTAATCTAAAACTCTAAACTGTGCATAGTCAAATCGAAAACAGAAAAGTACTCTGATGTGGATGCACGTGCTATATTTGTCAGCCGCACCTTAGAGAATCTGGAACTCTTCCTGGCTCATCTGAAATATACATGTTGGCCAGTATGGTCCATGGAAAATACACATTTAGGATTTAGGATTTTCAGGGTTTATGCAGCACTGTGGAATTTCAAGAAAAAGTGTGACCTGTTTTATGTTCAGTGTGCCTACCTGATTCCAAGGCATTTTTCCTGTTTTGAATCAAATCCTGCACATCTCTAAGATGAAATTATATTTCTGTTTTTCTCTCAGAGTTTCAGTGTCAATGCAATTTCTCAAACTGGGAAGTGTTTCTAGCATTTTTTTTAAAATTTGAGATTTTTGCCAGTTGAGAATAATATTTCAGATGCTGCATGAATGCACAATTCACATAGTAATAAATTAATCTTATGGGAACAGGATTCCATGAGCAAGCAGTTGGAAGCTTTTGCTTCATTTTTTTACTTAGAACATATTTTTTACATATTCCATACCAATGGAAATAAATTTCAGATTCTTTGTAACTTCAGTGTTGGAAAGTGATGATTTATTTCTGTCTCGGTTATGAAGTATATGCTGCAGAAAGCTAAGATTATTTATTTATATTTATTTATTTGATTTGTCAATCGCTTACAAAATAATAGGTATAAGTATAAACATAAGTAAGAATTACAGGAAATAGGTATGAATAAATGGGGACAATAGGACAGGGATGGTAGGCACGATGGTGCACTTATGCACACCCTTTACAGACCTTTTAGGAATGGGTGAGGTCAATAGTGGATAGTTTGAGGTTAAAGGAGTGGGGGTTAGAGGATGTAACAACAGAATCAGGTAGTGCATTCCAGGCATTGACCACTCTGTTACTGAAGTCGTACTTTCTGCAATGGAGTTTGAAGCAGTTTACATTGAGTTTGTATCTGTTGTGTGCTCTTGTATTGTTGTGGTTGAAGCTGAAGTAGTCATTGACTGGTAGGACATTGTAGCAGATAATTTTGTGTGCTACGCTTAAGTCTAACTGTAGGTGGCATAGTTCAAGGTTGTCCAAGCCCCAAATCTCAAGCCTGATGATATAGGTATTCTGTTGCGAGCAGAGGAGTGTAGTACTCTTCTTGTGAAATACTTCTGGACTCACTCGATTGTATTAATGTCTGATATGCAGTGTGGATTCCAGATGGATGAACTGTATTGGAGTATTGGTCTGGCAAAAGTTTTGTATGCTCTAGTTAGAAATTCAATATTTCCGGAGGAGAAGCTTCATAAGATTAGATTTACAACTCTTAATGCCTTTTGGGCAATGCTGTTACAGTGAGGTCCTTGACAGAGTACGGATCATCAATGAGGTCATATCTGCCTAGTTTGTATTTGGTGTACTGATCTTTTTTACCAATGTGTAGGACAGAGCATTTGTTGGTCGAGATTTGAAGTTGCCAGATGTTTGACCATTCTGACACATAATCAAGGTCGCTTTGAAGAATAGTAGCATTGTCGGTGGTATTGAATAGTTTTATGTCATCTGCAAAGAGGGCGCAGTTGTTTATAAGGTGATCGGAAAGATCATTTATATAGAGTATAAAGAGGGTGAGTCCTAGAACGCTGCCTTGGGGGACACTACTGTTAACTGAAGCAGGGTTTGATATAGCAATCCCTATTTTTACTATTTGTTGCCTTTTGACAGGAACACAGTATTCCACTTATGGAAGGATCCGGAAATGCCGTAAGAGTTTAGTTTTAACAGTAGTTTGTCATGGACCACTGAATCAAAGGCTTTGCAGAAGTCTATGTAAATTGTGACTATAGCTTTACCCTGGTCAAGTAGACTAGTCCATATGTTTTTGCGGTGTAGGAGTTAAAGATTGCAGGACAATTTTTTCCTGAAACCAAATTGTTTTTAGGAGAGTAGGTTGTTTGACTCTACTGTAAGTGGAGAGTGATGAATTGGTTAATGATTGATTCCATGACTTTGCATGTGACACAACACAGTGAGATTGGTCTGTAGTTTTCAACCAGGCTGGGGTCACCTTTTTTGAAGATAGGGATGACTGTAGCTAGGGACCATAGGTTTGGTAAGGAGCTGGTTCTGAATGATATCTCATATATAATGCTTAGGGGTTCCGCTTTGGCAGAGGAGAGCTTTTTAAAGAAGTAAGCACATAATCCATCAGGGCCAATAGATAGGGATGGTTTTAGATTACGTAGTGCCTTTTCTACGTTATCTTCTGTAAAGTCAATATGTAGTAGGTCATTACAGTTAGTTGTGGTACGACTAGAAATGTGGGGCATGAACCATTGCTGTTTACAAAGACTGAACTGAATAATGTGTTGAAGAGATTGGCCTTAACAGCTTCATCGTTGCAGTCTTTTCCAATTGGTCCTTTTAGGGATGGAATGGTTTTTGAGTCTTTAAGATTGGTATTAACAAAATTGTAGAAGGTGCGGGTGGATTTTGTACGTAGGAGGTTTTCCTCTTGCTTGCAGTGGTAATTTGTGCATTCTGCCTTTATCTGTCAGCATAGGGTGTTGTATTGGTTTTTAAAGTTTGCTACTTAGTTTTGTTTTTACACCATAGCGATCTTTTTTAATTGAAGTTTCCTTATTGTTATGGTATTGTTATGAGATGATAGATCAGCATCAATGAGATCATAGTTGGCTTTTTTGAAGTTGTATTTTGGTGATCCATCATTGTGAGGGCGTAAATTGAGACAAAAGTCGATCATACTGTGGTCACTGTTTGAAAAGAGTTCTTATTGAGTTTGAGCTGTTGCAGAAGATAAAGTCGAGGCAGTTATTGAGTCTAGTGTTGTTAGTTACTAATTGATCCAGTCCCAGTGTAGTAACAGAATTCTACAGGGTTGCATGTATGGGTTCGGATGTAAATTCATTTAGTGTCCAATTTATAAGAGGTAGATTGAGGTCACCAAGGAAAATAAGAGGGTGAGGGCAAGAGGCAGCCCACGTTAGCAGTGAAATTAGCTTGTTTGTGTGAACTATGTCATAATCCGGGGCTCTGTAGCATAGTAAAAAGCGGATTGTGGTATTTAATGACAGTTCACAGAT
This sequence comes from Bungarus multicinctus, assembly GCA_023653725.1. Lineage (NCBI taxonomy): Eukaryota > Metazoa > Chordata > Lepidosauria > Squamata > Elapidae > Bungarus > Bungarus multicinctus. The sequence goes on from CM042848.1 coordinate 46,392,569, forward strand.
GATGGTCTCTGGAAGAGCAAGTTCCTTTATAATTTGAATCTTTTTTAGATTTAGGGATTTTGTATAGAAGATATCAACTCCACCTCCTCTATGGATTTTGCGATCTGACCGATAAACGTGATATTCGCTGTCCGTGGTAATGGAGTCTGGAATAGATCATTTAACCGTGTCTCACAGACAAATATAATGTCGAAAGTGGTCATGGCTAATAAGATGAGGAATTCATGCATTTTGTTTGTGAGGCTTCTTCATTTTAGATATTTAGTAGTGGGTCTGGAGGAAGTAAGGGGCGTGCATGCCTAATGTTGGATGTTGGAAGTTGATTACTTAGTGGTCTGTTTTTTAAAAAAATATTCTGGAACTTTATTTCTGTTAACCTTCTGGCTAATAGTCTCAATAAAAACAGGCATCTTCAGGAACTTTAAAATCCCAAAAGCATTTGTCTATTGAGTACATCATTCTGGCACAGAAGAAAGCAAAACCAACCCTAAATTTTCCCACGCGACCCTGCATAGTTAAAAATGAGTTTCATCCTCTCCTCCCATGGAATGGGTCACATTATCCAATTAGGAATCAGCCTGTTGTTTTAATAACAGTCCATATCTCGACAGACACCTACAGACGTGTCCTTGGATTTCATGGTTGAAGATTGTAGCCAATGCATTCCATCTCATCCTTCCTTCCCCCCAGTTCATTGGCAAGTTGAAAAGCAATAATTGTCACAGGAAGCTTAAACGCTTTTCTGTCTTGATAATTTCCCTGTTGAGAATAATTTTTCCTGATTCCTGCTCTGGAACTGGAATGCTAACATGATGTCTTTGGGGTACGTCCTTAGTAAAAGCCACCAGTGCTGAAATTAGCAAGAGTTTATTTTCCCTTTATCTTCTTGAAAGGCTCAGTGGGCAACTCATGTGCCAAGCAACTGAGAGATTTCCACCCCGTCTTTCTTTTCCTTTGTATTGGATAGTTCTGTAGGGATTTTCATTACTGCAGGACCTGTGTAGCAGTACTTTTAACTCCTTGTTCAGCATTTTGATGGCAGATGCTAAGGTGATCATGAATCATTTTTGGATAACTTCTGAAGGTTTGAAGTGAAAATGGTAATGACTTCACTTTCGCATCAGTTTGTGACTAATAATACAAAATAAACCAAATTAATGTAGATTTCATCTTTATTTACTGAAATAGCCCAAGGAAGAGAGGGAGGGAGAAGAGAAGGAGATTTATTTAAACTTATTTCAATTAACCTTTGTTTGAAACTTACCATGTGTATGAAGTTTTAAATAGACAGTTAAAATCTAATCAAAGACATATATGTGAGATTGAATTACATCTCAAACTATGTCCATTGCTCTTGTATTTGCCTGTAATTTCCACTGTTTCATTGCCTTTTCTTTGATCTGGAAATAGCTTTTTAGAAACTTCATTGTTGTCTTTTCCTGTTTCAAGTTATTTAATAACATTAGCAAACTGAAATTTACTTATCCCTGGTTCCAAAACATTATGAAAAAGTCAAAAGGTATAAGAATCTATATAAAGTTTTGTAAAATATTTCATTTCTTTCTCAGTTTCTTTTAGCACTTTACTATCTCTTTGCTAATGAATTAATAAAGTGCTTAAATAAAGCAAGGAAACCAGACACCAGATGTCATGACATGTATTATTACAATACAATCCTGTAAAATTGGACAATATTTACTGGCAGAAAATAATATCTGAATAAAGTCTAGTATTACATTTATTTGCTCTGGTTTTTCAGGTTATAAAAGTGTATCATATCTTGAACTATACAATTTAATATCGCGGCAGTTAGCCCTATGTTTTTTCTCCTTTTCTGTATGCTTCTCTCTCTATAGATCCTCAGCCTTATATGCACACACAAATTCTCTACAATTTCCCATATAATCAGGAAAGTAAATATAATTTGTAAAAAAACAGAATACCTACACACTAAATATTACAAGTAATCTGCATTTATTATGCTTAGCATATGTGATACCTGCTCTTCATTTTAAGAGAGGAGAAATGGGAGCTCTGCTTATGCTGCATACTATTCTGTAACAAGGAGAGATCTCTCATTGTTTAATTGGAAAGTGCATTTTATCTTTCAATAATATTTTTTCTTGAATGCTGTTTAAGTAGAATTTGAGACTTTCAAGAAGAGATTGGATTGCCATTTGTCAGAAATGGTGTAGGGTTTCCCTGCTTGGGCAGAGGGTTGGACTAGATGTCCTATAAAGTCCTTTCCAATTCTGATTATCTGTTAAGAAAAATCTGTTAGAAAGACAAGGTATATATCATGTTCCCATCAGAGCCTGAATCTGCAGAGGAAGATGAGCCAGAGCTGAAGCTGAGGGAAACTGAGGAGGCAGCTTCATTGGCTTCAGAGGAATGTGGGGAGGAGGCCAGGCAGGGCCCCTCAGGAGTGGGATGGCTTGCTAGCAGGGAGGAATGGGACCAGGATGACCAACAGAGGGCATAGAATGGAAATGAGGAGTGAAGGAGTGAAAGAATTCAGGCGATGAGCAAGAACACTACCCCCTCCTGATCCCTGAGCAAGGAGAGTGGAGAGGAAGTGGGCACAGGCCAACCCAACTACTTGGGAGGAAAGCGCCCTGCCTCTCTTCACAAGGCACACCTGGGGATTGAGACTTAAGGAGACACTATGGGGAGGGACGTTTGTTGGGAACAAATGCTGAATTCATTGAGTTTTTAGTGTGCTGTTTCCAACATTTGGAGTTTCCTGGACTTCTTGCTTTATTTCTTGCTTCCTGGATTAATTGCCTTGTTCCTTTGCTTCCTGAAACCATTGCTGTGTTCTTTTGCTTCCTGGACATTGACTTATTCCCTTGCCCTGCTGCATTTCTTACTTTGCAGCCATTGTGCTCACAGCATTTTGCTGCACTATTTGCAGCCAGAGGTGTGTGTGTGTGAGAGAGATCACTTTTCTCTGAGACTTGCCATAATGTGGGAGCATTAGGGGGAAAGTTGGTGCAATAAAGGAGTGATTTGAACTATCAGCTGACTGTGTTGCCTCTGTGCCTTGACCCAGTCATCACAATATAATCATATCAATTTAAAACATTTATTTATTTATTCATTCATTCATTTATTTATTTATGAAATTTATATTGCTGCCTATTCGCACATGGCAACTCAAGGCGTCTTACAGAATATAAAACCTGATATAAAAACAATAAAACTAATAAAAGAAGAGTCATATAATAAATTAATATAATTAGTATCAGTTATTTTGGAAATATAAAGAGTATACCAATTCCTTTTATCCCTATACCAGATTCTGCTTATACTGACTGCAATCTTCTATAAATATATAATATATTATTATGTCTTATCTATCCATAGGTCAAGGTGGGGAAATTTCTGCAGGAAGTTCCTAATGAAAAGAACTATTCATTCTACTACATTCTTTTGTTATTCCCGATAGTAATTGCGGGTAAATAATTGCATACTTATCTTTATCCATTAATTTGTTACAAAACAGTGGCTGCATAGGATAGTCAATGAAAATAAAATAAATGAAAATAAACCAAGTCATTTGATACAGCTCAAAGCTCTGCCAGTCACCAAAACCATCAGCTAAACCCACTCAGAGTCATCAGAGAGCACTTTACCTATAATCATCTCACAGCTCAAGAAGTTCTGCTTATACTGCATCTGACTAATGATCCATCCTGTTCTTTTCTCTCCCTTGCTATATGCAAAATCTTTCCAAGGCCTCAGACTGAATTGCCTAAATTCTTCAATTCCATCAACATAATGAACCCTATAGATTTCCCTTCCTAGGCAGAGGCCACCAAATTTTGTCAAGATTTGTGACAGTGTGAGGTGACAAAAAGGAAGGCATTTGAGGAAGAAGAACCCTACTTCCAAAATTCTGGAGGTTGCTTAGGCCTTCTACTACTAACTGTAATTCTATTATTATTTTTAGGTTTTTTTGGTAGCCTGCAGATACTTTCAATGAATTGATTTAAATGTATTGAATGTCAGTTTAAACTTGGCCACTCTGAGCTGCACCAGTTTTCAGATATTTTTGTCCTTTTAAAACAAATTATAAATATGTATGAATTAGGACAGATGGCATGTTAACACCTCTGTTAGCTTAATGTTATTCTTTTTAGTTGCAGTTTTTGTCACCCAGCGAAAGTCCAAACAATTAAATCGAAAATTGAGTGAACATCTGGAGCTGTTGGAATGTGAACTTCGTAAAGAAATACGGGAAGGTAAATTTATATCAGCAGAATGCATGTGGATGAATTGATGCGTGGATGTAAAAGTCACCAGAATTGTGGCATTGTTTTTATGCAATTATTTTATCATTGTATCAAATACAAAAATCTAATTTGTAACTACATTACTACACTACATGACAGAATTGTGGAGGGAACACTTTTTTCCTCAAAAATCCTTTAATGTTCTTTATAAAACCCTTTGTAAAATTGTCTTGTAAGCTGTCTTTACTATTGCAAAGCTTCAATGCTCGTTTTAGCCAGTCTCCCCTTGTTTGTAGGAAACAAGAACTGTATATACAAATAAACAAACATAAATAGACCTACAAGATCTACTCTCATAGAAAGAGGTCAGTAATAGATAAATGTATGTAGATCTTGCCAACATCACAAATAACATACAAAGAAATTTGTTAGACTAGGCAAATGGTTTATGCATTTGCAATAATGTTAATGCTACACCTAAAACACATGATTTGTCCAATTTAATATAGCAAAAGCCATTCCTTAAATATCTCATACTAATCTCATACTAAGTTTTTGAATATTAAGAGAGAAACTATTTTTATGTGTTTATTTTAAATCTTCATGTGATTGTAGGAGCCTGTTCTGACACATAATGCATAATTGTCTTTATTGGAGTTTGGATTAAACTCTTCCATAGAGTATTATTGCTGATTTTACAATAAATAATCATTTGATATCCTTTGGTCATTTCTATGTTGTATACAAAAATGGATTTTAAAAATCTGTATATTAAAAAGATAGTTTTGCATATTCCAGAAAAATAAACACATATACACAAATGTATGCACAGACACTCCTACTGATAACCATTCCTTTCCTTATCATTCCTTTCAAGAATCATAGTGAAAATTGTCATTAGGATGTAACATTATAAAAATAAACACTACAGCTGACTTTTTTGTTTTACAGGATTTGTTGAACTACAAGTTGAAGAACAGGATATAGTTGATAGCTTTGGAACAATTCCATTTCTTGATTATAAACATTTTGTTCTTAGGACATTTTTCCCAGAGGTAAATGATTATTTGTCTACAACAAACAAGTAATTGAAATAATGTATTTCAATTTATTAAATGTAATCTGCCCAACTCCATTGCAACTCTAGATGATGTATAGTATCATTTTTTTCAAAAATAAAATAGACCACACAACTCAAAAATAACATCTGGAAAAAAACAACCAACATTTCACAACTCAGATAGTTGATATAAGGATCTTTGAATCTTACTATTTTAAAATGCCAAAGATCATTCAGTTTGTAACTGAAAAAGTGTTTCTAATTCATCAATCCATTTACAAAGTATCATCTTCCTTTAATGTGGTGGAATATGAAGATAATAAAAATAGATGTGAATTTCAGGGTTCCTTCCCAATGTATGCAAATCTTTGGTATTTAAAAAAAGGACAAATATTGCAGTGTTTTAGATCAGAGGTCTCCAAACTTTAAGACTTATGGGCTTCAACATGCAGAATTCCCTGGCCAGTCTTAAAGTTGCTAAGTTCTTGTTTATTTCTTCATATATATTTTTTTTGAACAGTGAGAACTTTCCAGGATATCCTGGTGCACTCACGCTATCTGTTTCCATCCTCTGTGGATGTAGTGTGAGTAAGAGGGGTTTCAGATGACAGATATTTCAGCTTTGAACCAGCGTTAGTTTTGTATTTCTTTTCTTAAGAAATTATTTCTGAACATGTGAGCTGTGGTGGCACAGTGGTTAGAGTGCAGTACTGCAGGCTACTTCTGCTGACTGCCGGCTGACTGTAATTTGGCAGATAGAATCTCACCAGGCTCAAGGTGAGACTCAGCCTGCTATCCTTTCGAGGTGGGTAAAATGAGGACCCAGGTTGTTGGGGGCAATATGCTGACTCTGTAAACCGCTTAGAGAGGGCTGTAAAAGCAACTGTAAAGCGGTATATAAGTCTAAGTGCTCTATTGCTAAGTGCTATGTAGTTTTCAGTATGCAGCTAATTTATAAGCCCATAGTTTCTAAGAATTTTCACATCACTTTTGTTTGTAGTTTAGAGGAGGAACATTCAGAACATGTCATTATACTCATCAAAATCAGCATCATCTTTATGCTGCAAATTAGTTTATTGTTGTATTCACATTTTTTTGTTTAGGCTAAAGATATTTCGTCTATATTTATTGAAGACTCCAATGAACCACTAGTAAGTATAAATATCTATAATTTTCATTCTTTTAAGTTTGCTGTGCTTTTAAAAAATATTTCTGAAATTTTAGATTTTTTTTTACAGAATTTAGAAATATTACATATCCAAACTGGGACAGATGTTTCAAAAACTCTGAAAAGTTTTACTCACAGGAATAATGTGTTCCTTTATCTGCCTCCTTTGTAGGCAGATAACATCAATATGTAACATGTAACATCAATATCTGTAGCAGGATTTCTTAATATCAAATTATGATTTTTACAGTTTTAAGAATTAAATAAATATGACATTAAAAATAGGTGAACAATAATGTGATTTGTCTTTCATTTCTTTTAGAGCAAAGATCAGGAACTATATGCATTAATTTGTAACAAAAAATTTCTTGTTACTCTGATTCACATTCTTGAAAAACAGAAAACCTTTGATGTAAAAGATAGGTATGGTATAAAATTTAAATTCTTCAAGTTATATAAAACTGGGGACAAAAGACACCAAATTGTCATTTTTTTTTTGGTTAAAATAGTCAAAATATTTTTGAAAGTGTCTTCCTACTTGCTGATTTCTTCACTTTTTGAATAGTCAAAATTAGTTCTTCTCATCTTGAATAGAATATGTCACCCTGGGTTATGATAAGACATATAAGTCTTATCAATCAATACTTTCACTTTAATCTAGCCTTTTTATTTGGAAGATTTTGAGAATATTTCCCAACTGAAAGAGATGGAGAAATAAGAAATTTATATTATTCATAATAAATCCATTTTTTATTCCAATTCAGATGTGGAAAAGTTAGGATTAGGTTAATTTTATGTTGCATCATTTGTATAATTTGAGCCATTAGATGATTGAAGAGTAACCAATTTTATTGTCTGAACAATACACAGGTATTTATTGATAAGCATTAGTTTTATGCTTCCTGTCCTTTTCTTCACCTGTAAAATGGTTAACAGAGTTTACATTCATAATATTCAGATTCTTAACTCTCTAAACAGTACATTTTTTTTTCATATTTCTAATCTTAATTGTTGATCTTGCCAAAAATGCTCTGCTCTTAGATGTACCAGGCTACCTTTGATTATCAATCCTATCTGTTAAATAGACCCTTTATATTTAGTAGTTCCAGAAATCATCTCATATTTTTGTATGGCACATGACAAGATGTGGGTGAATTTGGATCAAGCTGGTGCTGTTATTATATGGTAATAATTTAGATTCCTAACATGCAGAGTTATTGTTAACCTGTTTTTTTTCTCTTTTTCAACAGATGCTTGTTTGCATCTTTTTTAACAATTGCACTACAGACCAATCTAGTTTATTTAACTAATATTCTAGAAGTTTTGACAAAAGATTTGATGGAGCAGTCTAGCAATATACAACCTAAGCTGATGCTGAGGCGCACAGAATCAGTAGTAGAAAAGCTGCTTACAAACTGGATGTCAGTTTGCCTTTCTGGTTTTCTTCGGGCAAGTATTATATATTATATGTTTTTGCTATATAACATCAGTGAACAAGAGACTGATTAATTTGCATGCAGATTTTCCTGCTCACATTTCCCACACTTGGTCTTCTAACAGTGTTGATCACCCAGTCAGTGGTGGGATGCTGCGGGTTAACAACCGTTTTGGTGAGAGTGCACTTTGCACACATGTTGCCTAAGGCACTTGTGCCAGCACTGAAAATTTATTTATTTATTTGTCAATTGCATAACATAGTTATGAATGCATGGATACATATAAGAAAAATAAAATATAAAAGAAACAATAGGACAGGGATGGTAGGCACGTTGGTGCACTTATGCACACCCCCTACAGACCTCTTAGGAAAGGGGTGAGATCAATAGTAGACAGTCTAAGGTTAAAGTTTTTGGGGTTTGGGAAAGAAACTACAGAGTCTGGATCATTTAGAAGCTCAGCTGCTTACCTTCCAAGTCAACAACAATAAGTAGAACAACGAGGGGTGGGAAATCAGTTGTGCTACGCGACTGAAATGAGCTACAAAGCAGGAAATAAAGGACACAGGTGGGTGGGTGGGGCAGGTAGTTTCATCAGAACTACCAGTTTGCCCGAACCGGTCTGAACCGGCAGCATCCCACCCCTGCACCCAATCTTGCTTTATTTTGACACTGTGGACTACTGGCACAAGTTCAACAGGCAGCCTCTTATTTTAATTAAATTTCATAATTTCAAATTTCATAAACCTGGTGTTCTGAATGCATTAAATAAATTCATATTGATACATGAGGCATAAGTAATCTATTACTTTAAACATTCCTGAATATTTCCTGCAGAAGCCACTTCAGCATGAGGGGAAAAAAATCTGACCAACTGCATGTTAATTTAATTCATTAGATATCATATTTGTTACAGCTTTTCAGCATTCATATGCCAAATATAGACACAAAGAAATAGTTTGGTTTCAAGGTTTTGTGTGAATTGAGAATGCATATTTTTCAAAACAGATTTGAACTACAACTGGGGCATACTTAGTACTCCCCTTTTCCTTCTTTTTTCGCACTTTGTTCGTTAAACAATTGCAAAGAAATGCTGCAAAAGACAATAACTGTCATTTTCTTTCATAGGAAACAGTTGGGGAACCATTCTTTTTACTTGTAACAACTTTAAATCAAAGGATTATCAAGGGTCCTGTGGATGTAATATCTTGCAAGGCCTTATACACACTAAATGAAGACTGGTTACTGTGGCAAGCACCTGAATTCAGCACAGTGGTATGTTACCTAATGACTTTATGACTGAAACCAGGACAGTTTGTATAAAAAAAAGCGTATACTCCAATAAATGCTTTGCATAAGGTATTTTAAAAATCAAGGTTCAGTGCCAAGTAAGGCTGACTCTTTAACTTAATTTAATTGACAGATGTTTAATATGCCTTAGTATCTATTCATCTAGCTATGGAAATTGGCAAAGAATTATTCTTATTATTTTTATATTTTTGTTGAAGATAAATTAGCCCCAGAAAATTAAAAACAGTTCCATCCAATAAAAAGTATTTGTTTCATCTTTTCAATCCTGTCTTTGTGGTACTAAGTATCTCAACACAATCAATGCATGGCTGTATATATAGGTCAGAAGTAGCATAAAGCTCAGTGGAATCATTTTATCTTTCTGTTTCTGAAACTAGGCTTAGTGGTTTGCACCACCCACAAATCAGTCATTTCAACAGGAAGCAATTTTCAAAATATGTACATAATATCATTCCCTTCTTATTAAAGATGCAGGATTGCATGTTATTCATGAATTAGACTATACAAGTAGTCGTCGACATACAATTCCTTTAGTGACCGTTCAAAATTACTATGGCACTGAAAAAAGTGCCTAACTACATTTATCTGTGTGAATGATAAGAGGGAAAGCATAGTATTGGAAATTAAAGGAGAGCTATTTACATGTCTCTGTGATTTTCGTGGTGTTATAAACAATGTTCTTCCAATATACTCAAGATGATCTAAGTAGTTCAGAGCTGTGGGAGAATCCAAAAACTATTCTGATAGTTTGTTCTATCTCAGTTGTACCATCTAATGCTCATTTTGTCCATGTGCAAAAGATCAGCTACAGAAAGGTTTGACAGGATAGTGTGGAACTAACCTCATTCTTTAGCCCTGGAAATATCCATTATCAAATACTATGGGTTTTCTGTGAAATTGCTTTTCTAAACCACTTATTAAGCACAAAGGAAAAGAAAGTGAGACAAGGGAAGAGCAGATTTGTATTTATACAGGCTAAGGTCAAGTTGTACATGGGCAGCATGATCAGAATCCTAAAAAGCCCATGGATTACTTCCTATGTGTCTGTAAAAAGCCCCGGTGATTGTTTTTTCTTTAGCTATAGATTTGAGAACATAATAAAGCAAATCTCAGCAAATTATCATCTGATACCTTGAATTACTGAAATTCAGGGTAATAAGTATTACGCTAAATAAATACTACAGGATATAAATACTACTCTCAAAGTTTGGAGATGGTGAATATTATGGAGTTTATCTTACAAAATCTAGACTGGACCATATAGGAATAAGAATATAAGAATTGTAGAGAATGAATTATGGCAAGAGGGAGACCCTTGCCAGAATGAAAACATTGGGCAAGCAGTGATAGGACATAGAAGTCATAAAGAAAGAAAACAAGGAAAGATTTGTGTGAAGGTTGTTCATTGTGTATGTATCTGAGGGAAGCAGAATGTGTATTTGGAGTTTCATCCAAGAGAAACAAATATGAAGTATGATAATATTTTAGAAATCATTGAATGCCATCTTTCCTGTTAGGTATTCCTAATAATCCTTATGTCTATTTTCTATCCAGTTTCAACTTTTAAGTCACTTTGAATTAACATTTACACTCTTGCAGGTATTAAATGTTGTCTTTGAAAATATGCAAGAAAATGAGGCCAATGGCGCTACTCAGAATATCCAAGTTAAAATATTGGATTGTGACACCATTGGACAGGCCAAAGAGAAGATCCTACAGGCCTTTCTGAACAAGAACGGATCCCTCTATGGTCTCCAGCTAAGAGAAATGGGCCTGAGTAAGATATTGATAGTGCTATACTAGTTATAAATTCAGAACTAGCTGTTTGTTTTTCTTTCTCCATAACTGTATAATTGTTTTTATTATTTACTTTTAATAATATGGTTTGCGTTTTTTAAAAGTAAACATTATTATGTCTTTGCTATTTAATATAGGAATTATAAGATTAACTATTGGAGTTATTTAGTATAATTTAGGACCTGAATATGTCTTGGGTTATTTTGTGGCTTTTTGCTGAAAAGACACAATAGAAATGCGACCATTATATCTTTGCTCCATAAGCTACATTGCTCTCAGAGTGCTTTCAGGTACAATTCAAGGTGCTGATTGTCAGCTATAACAAGTGTGTCTGGGGATGGGGGCTATATAAATTGAACAAACAAACAGAACCCTCCACAGCCTGAGTCTTTATTTGAAGAACTGCAAATAAAGTCCCCAGTTGTTTCCATCTGTCCTGTCTGGCAGGAAGTGCGTGTTGTGAGTCCCATCAGTTATAGAATGTCATCTTGCAGGACTCAGAAAGTGATCCTTCTCTATTGTAGCCATGGTGATTAGACTGACCATGACTTGGCTGACCTGTCAGAAAGTTTTAAGGCATGGATTTGATTCCAGGCATAGTGGCTGGGAGGTTAGTTGGAGTCCCTGAGGTGTTAGACTTTACTCAGTTATCATGTTAGGATTTAATACATTGTTGGTTCTGAACTTTATTTTGTACCGTGTTTTTTTATAAGCTATCCTAGCTATCCAGGTTGTTACAGAGAAATGGAAAGTGATAAAAATAAAATAGAATTGATCCAATCATAAAAATTCTAAATTGCATCAGTGAGCAAGTATATAGAAATAGGCACAAATAGTGTGTTAGGACAATGCTACAAATAGTGTAGCAATTTTTGTTGACCTAGAATACGTACTGGCAATATCCCCTTCAGCAGTGACAATAGCACACTCGCATAGTCACTTTGAAGCTTTTCACAAAATTCTTCTGTGATAAAGAATTTGGGGGAAAGTGAAGAAATGATTAGGGAAGGAATGTGATACAATTGCAAGCAACATCTTTTATGTGAAATGTACAAAATAAACAATACTATAGAAAAAACATTAACATTTGCTTCACATAATATACTGCTTTAACTTCACAGGAAAAGGCCACTCTTACCTTTTTAAAACTAAGCGCAGATTAACTATTTTATTTGTGTTGTCAGCTCTTGAATCAGGTTCCCAAGCAAATGAACTTCTGGATGTAGATGGTTCCTCTGTGATTTTGGAAAATGGAGTTACTAAGCTGAACACCATAGGCCATTATGGGGTAAGAATAAACATTCAAATGCGTTGAAAATTTGCCTTTGTTAGGGGACTATTAGGCAGATGTTAATTTATAACATGCATTTTCATTTTGTTAACATACGGAGCATACTATATGTAAAGAATGACAATTGGATACAGATTTCAGGAAAGTAAGAATGATGGCTTTATTGTATGATTTCAGATTTCAGATGGAGCAACAATGAAAGTATTTAAGAAGAAACAAGAAATATCAGCTGGTAAAACAAATAACATATTTATATAATATATTGGATTTTTGAAATTTTAAGTTTGTGGTAATTCTTTGAATTATAATTGAATTATAATTCAGAAGTTCATTTGAACCGAAAATACAGAACTGATTTTAGATATACAGTAATATGATAAGAACTAAAATTGTTTAACTGAAGAAAAATTAAATATTCTGTTCTCAATATTGGACAGTTGTATGATTCTAAGAAGCTCACTTGCCCAGTCCAGGATTTCAATTCTCTCCAAATCAAACAATATGAAAGACAAATTGAATACTTCGTGCCTTGCAAAAATCAACTCATAGAAGTCTTGAAAACCCAATTTTGAAAAACTAATTCAAAACCAATTCAGAAAACATTTACTCCCTCCAGATGTTGGGATTACTATTTTCTGATATTTCAAGCAAGCATCTATTTCCACTTAATTATATTAATTCTATTAATTGTACCAGTTAATAGAAAGGACTACCACGATTAAAGATCTTAGCATCTAAATTAGCAGTAACCTGAATGGGAATAAATTTAATCATGCATGTTTTAGTGTATTTAGTGTACTTTCTAGGTCATAGCTTGATCTTTATGTGTGCATTCAGTTTACCCTTTTCCCTCCCCTCTTCACATGTTGACCAGATGGAGAATATTCTGAGGACTATTGCCATCTGGTAAGTCAGCTTAATACCTAGTAATTAGTCATTTGTTTAGCTCCTTAATCGCAGCATTTCCATGAACATCTGTGTAAACCTTTCTTATAGATATTACCAGATGCAGAAGCAGCCAAAGAATCACAGAATGCAAAACATAAAGGAAAACAAAAATTTAAAGTCAAAGAAATGTATCTCACTAAACTTCTCTCTACTAAGGTGACTCTGAGATTTTATTTCTAATCATAAAATAATGATATAATGCTCTAATTATTCAGTGTATATTCTGTTACTTTACAAAATGACTTGCTTGCATACGAAGGCTAAAAAGCACTGGGGCAAGGAATATATGAGAAGACTTTCTATTTCATATGTAAAGCAACAGCATTTTGGAAATGCTTTATATATACTGGTGTCATTAAGTACATATAATTATCCACTATTTATTTATTTATTTTTTTATTTGCATTTATATGCCGCCCTTCTCCGGACACTCAGGGCGGCTTACAGTCTATGGAGCACCATGCTAAGCGCTCAGCAATAAGTCATGGTTATATGACCATCCATATATATATAAGAAGGCTCCCTCTTTGACTTACATAAATTGAGAATCATTACACGTTACACATAGAGGAGCTCTAAGAAGGGCTGCATTCATGACTATCAAATGATTGTGAGGATAAAGTGTTTGTGGAAATGGTGATTGAGGAAAAGCACATATATTGTGTCAGTCTTCCTACATGAAAGGAGATATGTAAGTGTAATTAGTAAAAATTAGTATGTGTCCTTGCATGAAGTTATAGATATGTTAAGCTTAATTGGAGTGTATTGGCTCTAGTCTTTATCAATTAATTTATACCCAAGCAATTTCACAGAAAGTGAGAGAGAGAGAGAGAGAAAGTAATGAAATGTTGTTTTTTGTCACAGGTTGCTATCCACTCAACTCTAGAAAAGCTCTTTAGAAGCATTTGGAATTTGCCCAACAATAAAGCCCCAATTGCTATTAAATATTTTTTTGATTTTCTGGATGCTCAGGCTGAAAATAAAAAAATTACAGATCCTGATGTGGTTCACATATGGAAAACCAACAGGTATTTATGTACTCACTGTAACTTGGTAGCATATAGAATATTCTTGCTTTTTGGCAGATAAAGTTGTTTGTAGTTCTGGGGGATTATTTAGAGTGAATTTGATTCTGTGATTCCTTAGGAAGTGAAGAAGCCTATTAGCTTAGCCATTTATCTGTTAAATCCAGATTCCCCTTCTGTGATTAAAGCTTCCCATGAGGTGACTTGTGGTTGGATATGTGCATTAGTATTGGCCTTTTTCAGGGGTGGGATGCAAATATTTTTACTACCAGTTCTGTGGGCATGGCTAGGTGGGAGTAGCTAGGTGGGAGTGGCATGGCTATTTTTGCAGCACCCCTCCCCCCACCGTGCTCCTTTTTTTTTTGTCTCCTGGGCTTCAGGGAAGTCTCCTCGGCAAAGCAGTAGGACAGCAAGGGGGATTCCAGCACAGCTGATTGTTGAAACAGCTGATCATTGGGGAAAAAAAAAGAAATACCATAAGGAGTAACTTGGTGGGGTGGAGCAAGCGGGGAAGAATGCAGTCAGTGATGTCGTGCATGAGCGCGATGTTGCACACGCGCGATAAGGACTGACTGGGAGGGGAGGGTGGAGAGGGGTGGGGCCAGCCAGGGGCAAGATTTGCCGGTTCTCTGCACTGTGCAGAATTGTAACAACCGGTTCTACTGAACCGGTCTGAACCAGTAGAATCCCACCCCCAGCCTTCTTGAATAAAGGGTGTCCCTTTGGCCTTGAAGGAACCTATTGTGTGTCCTATTTTCAAGAAACCATTATGGAGTCCAAAAGTCTGGGACAATTATATCGTTTAAGGAAGATGATGGAGAAGGTGGCCAAACTTCAGCTTCAGGGGACCCTGGAGGAAACAGTTATTTTGAATCCATTTCAGTCAGTTTTCAGATCAGGATTTGGTACATACATAGGTAACATTAGTTGCATTTGTTGATGACTAAGGTGAAGCCAAGACTGAGGTGGTATATTGATCCTGATTTTTTTTTTATCAGCAACTTTCAATACCATTGACTATAATATACTTTCAGGTTGACTCTGGGCCTTGGGTGCAAAGCATATTTTATAATCTCCTCTTTTCTCTGCAGCTAATATCAACTTATGTTAATTGAGGAGGACTCATTAGGTACTGTAGGCTCTATTCCATTCTATAATACATGAAATTGTCAGGTTTAACATATACATAAAACTGCTGGATAAGGTCAATTGTCAGTTTGGAGTCAGGTATTATCAGTCTGCTGATAATGTCCAGTTATATATTGACTCTGGATTGGCAAAGTGAACACAATTAAAGTCCTAGCCTAGTGCCTGCAAGCTGTATGGGTATGGATGAAGAAAATTGACTCAGTCTCAATCTTGAGAAATCCAAGTGGCTATGTTTACTCAAGCCCCTCCCTCAATATATTAACTTTCAGTGGAATGTACTTCTTTGTTTGAGATGGTATGCAATCTGGGGTTCCTTCTGGACTCTCAGTTCCTGCTTGAAGAGAGTCTAATGCACCAGTTTCCTGAACTATGAACCCCTTCAGATAGTCATGCACTAACCAGTCATTTCACAATTAGATTATTATAACATGCTCTGGACTGGACCACCTTTAAAAATGATCCAGAAGCCACAGCCATTTCAGAATGCAGCAGCGGAAGAAGGTAGATGACCTGGCTTAGGCCTGGCTTTCTGAAAGGCTGCTTATCTTCAATTGTTTCTGTCTATCCAATGTGAACAAGGAAGGTGGGTGCACTTTGAGCCCCAAAGATTAAACAGTGCCATCTTGTGGGACTGAGGAAGCACGGTTCCTGTTGCAGTGCCTGGGCTTTGGAACAACGTTGTCCCAGTCATTCAGGGAGCTTTTGGAAACTTTTAAAAATCTATGAAATTTTTTAAAAGATGGTTGTTCCCCAAAGCCTTTCTTTATATTAATTGTATATCCAGCTGAATAGCTGGATATATTGTTCTCTAGTCAGCCATGGTCCCTTTTTACTTGTATCTCTAATATTAATCTTTTTTTATTTGTAATCCAGAATTACAAAGAAATTGAATACATACATGTATGCAGTGGTGGGATTCAGCCGGTTCATATCAATTCAGCCAAACTGGTTATTAACTTTGTGTGCAGTTCGGTGAACTGACTGAATCATCATGCCTGGCTCCGCCTTGTGGCTTGTCCTTCCCCTCCCCTCCTCCCCTTGCCCAACCTCTCCTGAGACCATTTTGGCATCTTGGTGCTCCTTTGATCAGCTCCCCTCCCCCCTCCAAGCAAGCAACATTGGGGCAGGCTAAACTCCAAGGCAGCTTTGACAAAGCACTCAGAGGGAGGAGCTGGAGATCCTAAACAGGTGGCCAGGCTAAGTGCCTGAAGGACCCCATCTGTCACCAGGAGTTTGTCTCAGGGTCAGAGGATGGGGCCTCGTCCAGGGGAAGGTTATTCCCAACTCTCGGGCTGACTGGCTTCTTCCCAGCAGCTCTTTCTCTGCCTTTTGGCATTGGTAACCAAACACAAGGTTTTTGTGGGCAGAAGACTTTGCCCCACCCGCAACCGCCCAGATGCCCTTGCTTCTGCTAGCATTCCTTTGCCTACCTGATTTCCAACTCTTGCCATCGTGTGCAGGGAAACAAATGTTTATGGAACTAAAAAAAAAAGTTCAATCAATCAATTCCAACTTCTTGTGGAAAAAAAAGATCTCGCGAAGTTGGAATCCTCCCATCCTCCACGGGTTTGAAATGTCGCTGAGGAAAGGTGCCGATGACTCTGCGGGCCTCTCTCTCTCCTCCTTTCACCACCACCCAGAATCCCCTGCTTCCCCCAAGAAAGATGGTCAAAGGAAGCACCTCTCCTAAAGGCCTTTAGTTTGATGCACCCACCTGCTTTGCCTCTTCCATCACTTGCTCCCTTCCCAAACATGGGCAAGAAAAGCACATTGTCCGGGGGTGGAAAAGAGACGCGTGTGGGTGCTGCTCTTGCATTTTTTTCTTTCACTTTGTTGAGGCTGGAGGTGCTCGCTGTCTTGAGTCACCCTCCTCATTTATCCAATGACAGAGATGGCATCTTAAGAAACCATGCTTTAATTACGGTATTCAGCACGTGATGGAATCCTCTTTCTTTGACCACTTTTCTTGGGAAAAGTGAGGGCATTGGTGGGTGGGGAGAGCTCCGTGGCATGGTGCTGCAATGGAAGAAATGAGCAACAGAGTGGCCAGCACAAGAGAAGGAGAGGTCCACTTTCCATTTCTTCTCCTTCTTCCTTCTCCTCCCCTCATGCCAGCCGCTGCGTTGCCCATTTCTCCATTGCAGCCCAGTGCCTGGAATCCACTTTGATTGCAGGGTGGGGGGAAATAATTTGCCCCGCCAAAGTAATCCCACAGTCTTCCCTACATTGGGCTCAGCTTTGATCATGCTGCCAACTTAATTCCTTGCCCCTCTCACTTTTGCCTGCAGACTGATCAACACCCGCTGCATGTAGCTCCATGGGGAGGAGGGAATCCCTCCACTTCCCCCAATTCTTTACCTTCCCGCGTGAGCTTTCAGGAGCATCAACTCCTTGTCTTTATGGTAACCCCCCTCCTCATTCCTCGCCTCTTAAAAGAGCTGCGTCCAGAAGGCTAAAACAGCCACGAGACCAATATGCAAACAAGCACCCTTGAAACAGCCTTTTGGCAAAGGGAAGAAATTTAACAACCAGTTTGCCCAGGGTCAGTTGGCTGTCATAGGAGGCTCATCCCGCATGTGTGGCAGAGATGGAGGATGCAGATGGGCCACGCCTCCCATGACCCTGGACAAAATGGTAGTTAAAAGTTTTTTAATCCCACCACTGCATATAAACATGCATGCACACACACATTACAATTTCAGGAATTATTAGCACTGCAGGGCCTGTTGAAAATGTGTCCATCAATTGACAGTAAAATAATTTTTATGTTACTTTTGGTTAGTGTTTTTTACAGTAAATATTTGCTAGATTTTCCATGAAGGATTTGTCTTTCATTATTTCAGTATAACATTTTAAATACCTTTTTTGACTAGTCTGCCTCTTCGATTCTGGGTGAATATTCTGAAGAATCCTCAATTTGTCTTTGATATTAAAAAGACTCCACATATAGATGGCTGCCTGTCAGTCATTGCACAAGCATTTATGGATGCATTTTCTCTATCAGAGCAACAGTTGGGAAAGGTAACGTCTTTATTTTTCATACATACCAAGAGCCTCTTTTTAAAGTTTCCCAGGAAGGAGGGAGCATATTCAGAATGGGAGGTATGAAGACAAGAGGCAGCCCGGTCTGGAGCTGGGTAGCAGATAGAGGAAAAGAGTTAGGATAGTCTTTCCCTAGAATCTCCTGTTACTGTAAGAGTTCAGTCTAGCTTGTTTGGTTGTTTGCTTGCAGACATTTCATTACCCAACTAGGTAACATCATGAGTATTAATTAGTGTGGATTTTGCAAGCAAACAGCTAAGCTCAGAGAGAACCCAAGATTAAAAAGTTGTTCTGTTAAGTTGTCCAGGACTAACTTTCAGATAAGTGAATTAATAGGATTGCAGTCTTCCAAGCACTGTACTATTCCTATTGAAAATGGTCATTTCATGTTTAAATGTGACTCACTGAAAAAGTATTTCCTGAGCCATGTCTACATTCTTTTGGGAGTATAACTTCATATCTGCTATGTCCATAGTTTTTTTGAATAGCTTCATAACCTGCTCAGAGGAATGTATTAGCTTAGAAAGCTCTTACCTAGCTTCTTGAATATATTATGATTTCTGCTAGACCACGATCACTCAGGGTGCTAACTAGCCAGTTTGGCCCAATTTGTATGAACAAATTATTAACTTTTCCTAATTACCAGAAAACTGCAATCATTTTGCATGAATTTCTCTAAAACTTTGTGATGATAATTTGAGAAAGGGCTATATTTAGCACAAGCAAAGTTTGCTTTTGTAAGAAAGGACTCATAGGCAGGAGCACAAATGGGGTGTGTGGAATCACACTATCAGAAGTTGGGATCAAATGCAAAAGCCCCTTTTTCTTCTAGGGCTGACCAACTGCCCTATATTTCTGTTGTGTGTTGAAAAAGACCCTATGCTAGTTTTGTGAGCTCCCCGATTCTTCTGTCGCTGTTCCTAGGAAAGTTTTGGTGCACCTGGCAAGAACCAGACATGTATTTGCCTGCTGTTCTGGCTGGAAGACTACATTCCAATGATGTTGGTGGCCTTGATGCCTCATAATTAACTTTTTCTAAAATTTTGTACTCAGAGATTTCAGGGAATGGTTGTAAACCTGCAAATAGTCTGTTATGTCCACCAATATTGCCTGACACGATTGATGACCAGGATTGATTGTTCCCTAATTTTGACAACACAGGGGGGTTCACTAACAAATGAGGCCTCCTGCTAACTTTTATGACGTCTTTTCTTCTTCCTCCTCAAAGGAAGCACCAACAAATAAACTTCTGTATGCTAAGGATATACCACTTTATAAAGAGGAAGTTAAAGCTTTCTATAAAGCAATAAGGGATTTGCCTCCACTGTCCAGAACAGAGCTGGAAGAATTTTTAATTCTGGAATCACAGGTATCTGCTTATTATTTCTGCTGTAGTTGGAACTTAAACATATATTGTAAATGGAGCTGTGTCTTACTGTATTTAAAGGACAGTTCCCATTAATGGATTTATTCAGAAACATATCAAGGGATCCAGTAATATTTTCCTTTGTCTTTCGATGTTTACTTGTAATTATTATTTACTATTTTATGTACTATGGATAATATAAACAGTTCCTCAAACTTCCTCATTTTTTATAGAAACATGAAAATGAATTTAATGAGGCTGAAGCCTTGAATAAAATTTATTCCTATATAACGAGATACTTTGATAAGGTAAGAGTCCCCCTCCTCCCCTTATCTAGACTGGCTGTTGTGGGCTACTGAATGGCATAACCATAGTATGTTCAGGAACTAAGGAAGAAAGTGGTTACTGTATTAGCACATGATATACGTGGGCAATTTTCAACTCTAAAATCCCTGTTTGGCCCATGTGTGCACTGGCACTCCTCCAATACTTATCTCTGCCCTTCTAGTTAGGACAGGGGAAGGGGACAGGAACTGGACAGAAAGTAACTGGAAGTGAATAAATTGTCCGTTAAGGACTAATAACTCATATGAATTAATGACCTTGAAGCAATAGGTTGTGATCCTTTTTATAATGATTGAATCCCTATGCCCTATTTCTATATCTATATCTACGTATATTCCTATTCTATTCTATTCTATTCTATCCTACCCTCTATTCTACCCCAGGCACCTTGCATTTTATTCTTAAGGCCAGTGCTCTTTTCTACTGACAATATAGCACTGTTTTTCACAGGCTAATAAGATCATTTGGTGAGTGGGGGGGTGGAAAGGGAGGAAAGTAGCCTGTAGTTTGGCAAAGCCACGCACAGTAAAAAAAGTTACCCATCCCTTTTCTAAGATTTAATAAGAACCAAAAATTAATTTAGGAGAATCCAGAGTTCCTTTAGATTTTGCATTATTCGTCCCCTGGCCTTTGCTGTCTTCTTTCTCTTGTGCAAGCCTTTGGAAACAACTCTTATTTTTATGGAAAACTATTATTTCTATAAATAAAACACAGAAGTCAATGCATGTGAGGTAGATTAACTAGACTGACTTAATCTAATTAGTTTCCAAACAATCACATTTTTTTTCATGATCTTAAAAACACATTATATCGGGCTGGCAGGTAATGAAAATATTTTAGCACTCAATATTTAGACTTGAATAGTTGATTCCTGTTGATTATTGAAGTTGGAATTTTTCTGCTTTTAACAGATATACAATATGCATCTATTGCTAATTGAGTTGTATTTACAGAAACACTTGTGACTTTAATTGAGGTTGCTAGTGCCAACAGAAGTGTTCATCTTGTGATTAATAATAACTTGCAAAGGAAGATGCAAAAATAGTCTGGCTTCAGAAGGAATGATTACTTAAGCAGAGCTTACTTTTTAACATTGGGGGGGAAATATTTTTTTTAAATAAGCAAAATAACCATACATTCCTTTGTTCTCATAGATACTGAATAAATTAGAGACAGAACGAGGGTTGGAAGAAGCCCAACAGCAACTCTTAAATATAAAAGGCTTAATGGATGAAAAGAAAAAATGCAAATGGGTGTAGTCATTTAATTTTATAATTGCCGCTGTTATGGAACCAAATTCAAAATATTGGCAAACCAGTTCTATTCACACAAAATTGGCAATCAGATCGGCAATCAGATCAGAACAGTCATCTCCAGATGTGCCAATAAAGTGGAGCCTGGACTGAGACATATACCTGCCTGCTTCCGGCATCTGAAGGAATCCCTCTATGCAGATCTTCCCTTCTAGATTGATACAATCAAGTAATTTTGGTTTATTTTTTGGCATTAAAAACAACCTGAAATGCAGTTCTTATACAAACTGGTTATCGTTCACAATTTTGTCTAATTTTGATGCTGTTACTGAGCAGCAATTTATGTGCCTTAAAAGACCAGGGTTTCTGATAAGCACAAATATATCATCTTGTTATTCATAGTCTGAGCATCAAAATTAGAGAGCTTTCAACTAGCTACATGGTTTTATAATGAAGTGCAGATTTTCAACTTCCCCCAAATAGTTGCACATTGTGGCATAACTGAAAATGATGTGGGACTGAAATGGAGGAGATTACCACCCAGCACATTGATACAGCAATGCAATTCACCTCTTGATAAAGTCGGTTTCATATCCAGCTCTACCACTGGAGATGTCATGGAGGCATCCATGTACGTTTCTTGGCATGATAATGGAAGTGGTTTGCAAAGATAGTTTCCCTGTCTTCCAAACACAAATTTACACTTCGAAATTCTTCCATCACTGTATCTGCACTTTTTTAAAATGGAGCTGATGGCCTTTCCTATCTGTATTTTCATTAGTATATACATGCATTGTAAATATAAGGGCAAAAATAAAAATTACAAAGAGGGTTTTTTAACAACTGAAGATTCATAAATGTATCATAATTTTATTATTGAGTAGTTTATTATATAAAATAAATGTGGATGAGGGTATCACGTAGATTTAGGCTCTTCCACTCAGCTTCTAAGACTTCCCTGCGATTGGAATACCAATTTTCTCAGCTATATTTTATAGGGCCTGCAGTGCCTGCATCTGAAGGCAAAACCATATTGTCTGCAACTCCTTCAGGAAGTTGTATCTTTTCCTGGGATTGGGGTAGTTCGGCAAAGTTATAGCAGAATCCCAGGAATAGGTTTGGTGTAAAGAGTGTTATGTACACACATAACATGCCATTTACGCCTGGGTGTCAAACCTGTGACACCACATCGTCACGTGACGTATCATGACTTTTTCCCCCTTTGCTAAACCAGGGATGGGCATGCCCAGCATGTGACACATCCAGCCTGTGGGCTGCGAGTTTGGCACCCCTGCTCTAAAGTGTCTCCTTGCCTTCAAATATGAAGCACTGCTCTGTTCTAATATTTAGAGTTTATTTGTTGCCTATCACATCCTGCTCAGATTAATATTTACAGGGAACACGTCAGCAGATGTTTGCATGTGCTGTATCAATTTTTAAATTTTTAAACAAAAAAACTTAAAAGTGCCTCAACAAATTGCAGGTTTTGGTCCCACTACTTCTTGCTAGGAAAATTCTAATGACATTGGCAAGATTAACTAGCCATTATAGGCTGAGGATTCTCTAGAGCGAAGTTGCCCAACCTTGGCAACTTTTAGACTTGTGGATTCCAACTCCAGAATTCCCAAGATGTGTTTTAATACAGGGGTCCCGAACTCCAGGCTGCAGACTAGTACCAGTCCATAGCCCTTTGGAAACTGGGTCATGCAAACAGTAGGTGAGCACATAAAGCTCTATTTGTGCATGCACAGAATTAAGTTGTGTACATGAAACCATCCCAGCCTGCCACTGCCGGTCTGTGAAACCAAAAAGGTTGAGACCACTGTTCGAGTAGATAGGAAAATGGAGGGAAGAGCCATTCCCACATTGTTTCTTCTAAGGTGTAAATAGGTAGAGAAGAAACCTGTATATTTTTTATTGAATACATCTATGTAAAAATAAAAAAGCAAAGCACTGAGGCTGGTATTGGTTTTTTTTTTCAGAAAATGTTTTTACAATAATGTGGAAAGTAGATTTTAAAAAATTAAAAGAATATTATGCACAAGGTGACATATTTATCAATAGGTGCTGAACATTCCCCCCAAAAATAATTACCTGTTAATGAGTAACATAGGAATGAGCAAAGTGTACAACTGAATGTTACATAGCATCAATGTCTCTAAAGGTTAGACCAGGGCTTCCCAAACTAAATCTGTTCAGAAATGATACAATGAATTTATATGTTCCCATCCCCTCACACAATTAAAATGAATGATTACAATGGGATCTGACTTGGGCAAGAAATAACTATAACATTTTTAAAAATTAGCATTTAGTTTTTATAGCAAATAAAACCATAATAAAATTATACAAGGGAATTTCTTTGCAAATAAGCAATTCCTCCCTCCCCATATTTAAAACTGTATTTTTAATGGAAAAGGGAAGGACGTGCAGACTTTAGTTCCTGAATTCAAGTTTCATTTTGAAGAGTTACTGTTATGCAGCAGAGTCAGGAAGGAAAGGGAGTAATAGTGCCTCTAAACCAGCTTGAGTTAAACACTTGCACAACACTGACAGATGTTGCTTTCAGAATATCTGCCAGTTATTGCCCAGGCCCAAGGGCTGCTCTTTTGAAGGGCAAAATGGTGATGATGGTGCTTATGAAAGACAAAAATATATGAAAAAGACCAGTCGGGTTTCTTATTTGTCAGGCATTACAGAGTTGCTTTGCTTTCAGTAACTGTTAAACCTACTCAAAAAAGGAGCAGCAAGGAAGGTACTCAGAATGAGATTTCTCCAAAATTAACCATTTTTTAATACCTAAACAGGATTTCCCCCCCTTCTTTCTTCCTTTTTTTCATCCTAATTCGTGATTTCTGTTCAGTTGTTTTCCCCCTGTTTTCTCCCCAAAGAGCCACTCTTTCTTGAATTGTCATGCTGGGTATTTTAAAAAAAAATGTTCCATTTCCACTGGGGAATGTGTACATATATATTTATATTTCTCTGTGTAAAAGTGGCTTGTGCATGCAGAAAGGATCAGTATTGTAAGTGGAGCACTTTATTTCATTTTGATCAGTAGTTACTAAATTAATACATGCAGGACCAGGGATTGTACTCATTTAAGGAGAAAATAATTTCCAATACGCATATACAGAGGCATAGGGTAGGAAAGGGAATGTCCAGAACTGGATTTTAAAAAGTTATTTGAAAATTGCAATTATTGCATATTGCATTATTGAGAGGAACTACTGAAATAAAATATTTCTGACAATCTCTAGAAACAAGCCAAATTTTAGCATTCCTACTATAAATGTGTAAAACAATTTAAATTTATTGAAAATGTTATAGATGTATATAATTCCAATCTATTAGACTTAAAGTAATTGTTTTCCAGTATAAATGGAGTTGGAAAATGTATTGTATGAATATTTAAAATGTTTATTTCATACATATAAACTGTGATGTTTGTTTTTGTTTGATTTGAAACTTTAGTATATGTTCCAGTTTTTCAAGAAAATCAATGTGAAAACAAGTATAGCATTTTTAAATGGGCAGATAGTTTAGAAATTTGTTTTTTTTACAGAAATCAGTTTTATTCCAGAATTATAATTTTCAAAACTGGAAAAAAAAATAAACTTCCAAACTTCAATAAGCCAGAATGGTATTTGTGTATTTATTGCCAATGCTTCAGCTCTAGTGAGACCACAAAGTGGCTGACAATTGTTTTGAAAAAAAAAACCAGAAAGTTAGCCCATTAGATTTGTATTAAAATTGAAGGTTTACAGTTCTTAAGTTTGAAGAGAATGGAGGCCAACTGAATTCCAATGTGACATATGAGCCTGACAGCAAAAAAAGTCTTTCCAGCAATTTAGCACCCCGCAGTTTGTAAGGAAGAAGTGATCCATCAGAAATTCAGACCCTAAGCGATTTAGAACATAAACAATACTACTACTACTACTACTACTACTATCAATTCTGCCTGGTACCTCAAATTTTTTTGGTTCCTGTATCTTGAATTATCTATGTGCCAAATTGTGCAATTGCTTCACCCATGCACCTTTTCAAGGAAAATCCTGTAATGTTGGAATCAAGGTGCTGACCAAAGGTGGATAGCTCATGAATGGACGTAAGCATCACAGTATAATTGGGCAAATTCAGCCCTCACTTAGGAATCTAGTAATATCCAAACCACCTTTTGGGGGAGATTGTAAACCTATACAAATACTGAATGTGGTTTTATATTTCCAGTAGCATGAATCATGACTGAATATATGTTCAGCTTAATGTCCATCATTAAACCGATTACTTACTTACTTATTTAGCATATGGCATACAGTGTCAGAGAACTATACAAATGCTAGACACAATGCAGTCCTGACAGCCTAAATTGCTAGTTCGTTCTGTTTGGCCCTTGCATGCCTGTCCCTGCTGCATCCTAATGAACTAGCTTACACCAGTTGACTGGTAATGCTCGGGTTGTTGACTCCTCTGTGGGTCTCCCCTTGTTTTGCCTCATGTTGCATTGCGTAGTGTCTGGCCAGGTCCAACACCAGCTTCTGCTCTCTGCACCTATGAATTCAGCTAGGTTTTTCCCACTGAAGTGGTATCTATTTATCCATTCACAATATTGCATGCTTTCGAACTGCTGGGTGACAGGAGCCAGGGAGTGAGTGGTGGGAGAGTGGTAAGCTAAAACCATTGGAGTGCAGATCACTTCTGGCCAGCAATTCCAACATCATTAAGCCACTTTGTCACCACATCCCCATGCCCATTACTGAACTTTAGCAATATTTAATGGTACTTAACTGCTTCTTCAGCATTGGTATTATTGATGGCACCTCATTTCAGACTTCCAGATCATTGCCAAGCCCTTATATGTAGATACTGAACTGTACACATGATAAAACAAAACTCTATAAAATTCTGTAAGTGTTAAACAATGATCTCTTAAAATTACTTTCTGGAATCAGTTCAGTTGGAAGAACTGGAGTCAAAACAATGCCTCAAGGCTAATCCTGCCAAGTGATCCCTAGACTTGTGAAAGATGACATCAAAAGCTGCTATGAAGTGCAAAGGGCTAATGTGGTTCTTGAGACAGAACAGAGTGCTTAGAAACAATATAAACCTCAACTTATGATTGCTCATTTAACAATGGTTCAAAATTACAAGAGCCTCTGAAAAAGTGACTTGTGATCTGTCCTCAAAGTTATGAGTGTCATACTCTATACCACAATTAGGATGCTAGGCAATCAGTTCACATATACGATGGTTGCTATTACTTGCTGTCATGTAATTGAAATTCACAATTTTTCAGCTTCGAACAAAGTCAGTTAGGGATATTGACTTTGCTTAATGATCTCATGATTTACTTAAACACAGTAAAAATGATTGTTAAATTGTTTCCGGTCACATGACTAGATTTACAATCACACCAATTTATGGCAGAAATTCCCAATTGTGGTCTAAATCAAGGACTACCTGTAGTGTAAACTATCTATGCCAACTTTTATTCCATAGCCCCTAACTACCTCAATTCCAACTACAGCTTGCCTTAAATGCAAGCTACTCAATGCAAGAAGCCTTGTGAATAAAATACCTGAATTTCTCTTCTTACTAAATATGGCTAAATTTGACACCATATTTGTTTGTGAAACATGGCTCAACGCATCTCTCCCTGACTCCATTACCACAGTAAGAGACTATCATGTTTACCGATCAGATCGTGAAATTCGTAGAGGAGATGGTGTTGCTATTGTCTATAAAATGTCTTTACATCTAAAAAACATCCAAGTTACCCAGGAACTTGCTCTTCCTGAGACCATAATCTGCAAACTATCCTTAAATATCACAATTCGATTCTTATTATGTTACAGAGCACCTGATTATGACATCGAACATGCAAACAAGCTAAATTCATTACTAACATGGGCAACATCCTGCCCACACGCTTTATCTTTCTTGGTGACTTCAATCTATCTCATATTAACTGAACTCTAAACGAATATACAACTGAACCCGTACATGCAACCTTCCACAACACTGTTACAAATCTGGGACTGGAACAACTAGTAACCAACAATACCAGACTTAACAACTGCCTCAATCTCATTTTCTGCAATAGTTTGAATTTAATTTACGGAATACAAACTAAAGAACCCTTTTCTAACAGAGACCACAATACGATTGACTTTTGTCTCAACATATGCCCACACAAAAATCATCACAATGACATAATCCCCAATTACAACTTCAAAAAAGGCAACTATGATTTTATAGACAACGATCTTTCATCCCTTGATTGGCAATTCTATTCACTGGATGCAATACTGTAGAAGACCATTACAACATATTTTTACTTGAAGTTAAAAGAGTCATCAAACTATGTGTACCAATAACAACTCTCAAAATCAGAAAAAACAAATTACCCAAACAATAAGGAAGCTTCAACCCAAAAAGAAATCACTCTGGCGGAAAAACAAATCTGGTCACGTTACCAACTTCAAAAGATGATACAAAAATTTATGCCACCAGATAAAAGACTTAATGCACCAATTATCACATTAAACAAGAGAAAACCTTCTACGCACTTTTTACAATTTTATAAACAATAAACTAAAAGACTCAAGGTCCATCCCACCCCTGATAGGACCTAATGGTAAAGACTGCAACAACGACACCATTAAAACCAACATCTTTTAACACATTCTTTGGCTTAGTATTTGTAAACAGCAATGGATCATGCCCAGTATTTCCTAGCCGAACCACAGAAAACTACAATGATCTAATACATATCGATTTTACAGAAGACAATGTTGAAAAAGCACTACGCAATCTAAAACCATCTCTATCTATTGAACTGGACGAAATATGTGCCTACTTCTTAAAAAAGCTATCCACTGCCATAGCAGAACCTCTAAGCATAATCTTTGAAAAATCTTTCAGGACCAGCTCCTTGCCTAACCTATGGTCCCAAGCCACGATCATCCAGTTGATCAATAATAAATGGCTTCAGCCAAACACTAACCATGAGTGAAAGAAAAGTTTTTGTGTTATCATTCCTATTCTCTGAAGAATGGCCGACCGCTTGCAATTTGTGTTGACAGGGGGGCAGAGGTCGACCCCGAGGCCCTTATTTTGTGGGGTGTCTCAAGGGTCTGTGCTCTCGCCCCTGCTGTTCAACATTTATGTGAAGCTGCTGGGTGAGATCATCTGTGGGTTCGGGGTAGAGTTCCATCAGTACGCTGATGATACTCAGCTGTACATCTCTACCCCGGGCCACCCCAACGAAGCCGTCAAAGTGATGACCCGGTGCCTGGAGGCCGTGCGGAATTGGATGGGTCTTAACAGGCTTCGTCTTAACCCGACCAAAACCGAGTGGCTGTGGTTTTCTGTGCCCAGATACAGCCAGCTTACTCTGTCGCTGGCCGTGGGGGGAGTAATTTCCCCCCCCATGGAAAGGGCTCGCAATCTGGGTGTCCTCCTGGACGTATGGCTGTCTTTAGAAGATCACATCACGGCCGTCGCCAGGGGGGCTTTTTGCCAGATCTGTCGGATCTACCAGTTGCGGCCCTTTCTGGATCTGGATGCACTTCGCACGGTCACTTCCGCCCTCATCATCTCCCGTCTGGATTACTGCAATGCTCTCTACATGGGGCTCCCCTTGAAGAGCATCCGGAGGCTGCAGTTGGTCCAGAATGCGGCTGCGCTGGTGACCTTGAGAGCTTCTTGGAGCTCCCATGTTACACCGCTCCTGCTTGAGCTGCATAGGCTTCCTGTGGCCTTCCGGGTGCGATTCAAGGTGGTAGTGATCATTTTCAAAGCGCTCCATGGCTTGGGACCTGGGTACTTACGGGACCACCTGCTGCCACCAACGGGCTCTTGCCGCCCAGTGCACTCCCACAGGGTCAGCCTCCTCGGGGTTCTGTCGGCTGGACGATGCCGGCTGGTGGCCCCAAGGGTGCGAGCCTTCTCTGCGGGGGCTCCCTCCCTTTGGAACGACTTACCCCCGGAGATACAGGCCATCACCGACATTCAGACCTTCCGGCGCGCAGTAAAGACCCACTTTTTCCAACAGGCCGGCCTGGCCCAGTAACAATTGTGGGGGTTTTAAATTGGTATTTTAATTTTTTATCTGTTTTATATGTTTTGATACAATTTTTATCTTTCGGCCATAAATTTAATTATTTTAAATTGTTTTTAACTCTATAATTTCCTATAGCTTGTTCTGTTTTTATCTGGCTGTACACTGCCCCGAGTCCCGCTTTTAGGAGAGGGGCGGTATAAAAATCCAATAAATAAATAAATAAATAATAAATTCTGCCAGGGTATGTAAACTTATGAGCACAACTGTACATGTTATAAATAAATGTTATAAATAAATATACCTAAGACCGTTACAGCTAACTGCAGAAAAGTCAATGGTGAACTGCCCCCCCCCCCCTTTTTTTTATCAAATTTGCTGATTAGCCTACTGGAGATATGAGTCCTAACTCTTCATTTAGTTTCAGTGATATGTCGGCTCAACAGCCATTCAGAATTAAGTGCTAGTTAGCAGATGTTTCACTACCAACTAACTTAATACCTATGAACTGGCAATAAAAATAGTCTTCAACTATATATCAATCCTAAAAAAAATAAAAGTAGCAGAATCACTTAAATTTGTTGGACAGTGGAATAATTCCATTCTGTCATCAAATCCCTGAAGAAATGGAAGAATCTGAGCTGCAGAAGTTGTTTATTATTGTTGTTGTTATGATTTGTCCATTTAGCTTAGGCTTATTTACTGACTTACTGGAAACTGCTCAAAACAAATTAATGAAATGCCTTAGAAATTGTTTTGTTGCTTAGCTTCTTGAAAGTTAAACTGTAGAATAAAAACAATCCACTAATTTCAAAATTATGTTTTTATGGCTGTTAAATAATTAAATAAAACACAGAGAAGATAATTTTACAAAAATATATTATAAATAGATTTGATTAGTTAACAAAACTTAGATCTGAAACACACACAAACATTTTTGCATGTAGGTAAGCAATATTCATATTCACTTAAAACGTGATTATTTTTCTTGATATTTCATAATATATTAAAGTGCAGATAGCAAAATATTTTTCAAAGGTAAAATTGTGGATAAAATTCATATGATAACAGAGCTCAAACAATGTTGTTTTTCATGTTCTCAGTATTTTAAGATTATAAAAATCCAGCTTGGTGAATTACAAAAACTGGAAATTTTATATAAAATTGTTAGCAAAACATTACAGTGCAACATGATTCTTAGAGTGTAAAATTAGAAAATTATTTTCCAAATATTTCGATTATAATTTTTTAAAAAGTATTAAAAATAATACAAATGATGTAAAACAGAGCTTTTATCTATTTCACGGCACTTGTAGATGAATTTTTGGCAAAAGATGAAAAATGTTTAATGGTTTATTTGGCATCTCCAGATGACAGATCATATTGTTCCACGAACTTATTTCTGTCTGATTCAGTACTTATTTCTGACTGAGGTCGTTCAGCAGAAGCACCAAGTTCTCGCAGTTGGTTTCTCTGTGTGGTCTCTAATTCTTCCAAACGTTTGCGGAGCAGTGAAAGTTCCCTTTGATGTTGCTCCTCCTTCATAAAAAATAAAGGAGATGGGTGGAGGGATTTAACACTTTTATTTTTAAAGATATTGTAGAACCATAGAAGATTCAGGCTACTGGTTCTGGCTTTTAATGATATGTTCTGATTGTAACCAAAACAGTACTTTAATACCATGGAGACAATAAAGATGCTTATATTGATTTATAGGAACTTACCTGTAGGTAGAGGAATTAAGAGAATATTACATAGTTTATCTAAAAGTTTAGGTAACTTCACTGTAAAAATCATACAGAAATTGTAAGATTTTAACCAAAATCAATAGAATTAAAGAAATGACATTACTACTTTTCTGAATAATTAAGATTAGGATTTGTTTATCATATAACTTTTGGTTCAACATAGTAAAACATTTTCGAAATGACAGCATCGTAGCTGCAAAATAAATTGATGGCACAGTCACAAATAAAATTCTCAGTTCTCCTTCAATACTAGTATATTGTTTTATCAAATTTTATTACTGAAAACTGGAAAAATAGAAACTTTATTTTTATGCTTTTTGAAACACTATTACCTACTCTATCATATGGGAATATTACATACCTGAAGGAGAGGGAAGGGTAATTCTGGCCCAGGAATCAAAGATGAAGATAATAAGTTAGCTGGATTCAGTATTGGGATGTTGGGAAAAAGAATAAGTCTGCGGAACTCATTATGTCTCCGTTGCAGATCTTTTAATCTTTTCTGAAGACGGAGGTGTTCTTCAAAAGGAATATTTTGCCTATAACAAATATATATAACAAATAAAAATTCTTTTCCTACTAATATTTTCCTTGAAGCGCAGAACTGACCCATTGATTGTGATAGGAACTGATAACTTGTCACCCATATCTGACACTGTGGCCCAAAGTCACCCAGCCAGTTTT
This sequence comes from Bungarus multicinctus, assembly GCA_023653725.1. Classification (NCBI taxonomy): domain Eukaryota; kingdom Metazoa; phylum Chordata; class Lepidosauria; order Squamata; family Elapidae; genus Bungarus; species Bungarus multicinctus. The sequence continues at coordinate 46,424,486 of CM042848.1, forward strand.
TTTTCTTTTTCTTTTGTATATATTTTTTATTTTTAAATATACATCAATATCAATATATGAACAGTGTGGTATCTGGTTATCATTCATTTTGATACAAATAGCAGTAATAATGTTAATAATACTTATTACATTAGTCAAACTTATGTAATCATAGTATTAATACACACGTTTGTTTGAAACTAATTATTCAGTGTTTCAATGTGCCATTCTAATGCTAATCACAATATTATTTGAGCATGCATAGTAATGCCATCTTTCAACCTCTAATCTTTTCATATAATTATTGCTTTTATGCTAATATTCCATTTCTTATTTCTCCATCTATTCTAGATTCTAATCAGGCCACTATTACTAATGCTAGTGATAATAGATATTTATAGTGAGACATAATACTTAATCATTTAGTTATTCAATGTTTCAATGCACCATTCTAGTGCCAATTATCATATTATTTAAACATACATAATAATACCATTTTTCAACCTCAAATATTTTCATCTAGCTATTGCTTTATATAAAAGTGTGTATTCTTATTTCTACCTTTATTCTAATTTTTAATCAGGCCAACATTATGTTAAAATATATTTACTTTCTATCCATCCTTTTAATACTTTAATTCTTATTCATTTTTTAGCTTCCCTCCCATATTCCTCTCTTGGATCTTTATCTCTATCTACATTTATACGTATCTTTACTATTCAATCTAAATATTTCTCACATCTCTATCCTCCTATGCTGCCACGCCTCCAGAGTATCTGCCCAAGCCCCTATCTCCCTTTCAAAAGTATCTTCCTGCTTATCCAATTTTTATACCTCTTAAAGTACTTTTCCTTTGATTTATTTCATCAAGTCATTATCTTTATTGTCTTCTTCTCATTTTCTTGCTTTATTTGTTGATTTGTCTGTTCTATCTTTTCCTCAATTCTTTCTGTTGTTTCTTGTTTCCTCTCTTTCCTAGGTGTTTTTATCTTTATTCATTATCACTTGTAGAGTATTTTCTATTTTCCCATTTATGCCATGCAGTATGTTCTTTATCTCCCTGTGATTCTTTGTCATAGTGTCATTAATGCTTTGGAACATCAACACCATTTCTTTTAAAATTTCACTCATTTCCCCAATGGAGCATCTTGTCTTATATTAGTAAGTCCCACTCTTGCACAATAGTCCAAAAACAATATATTCAAGCCTAATGTTGCTCCTCAGAAAGTAAAATAATCATAGTTCTTTATATCCCAAGATTGTTCAATCAGTTCCAATTAAATAGTCCAAGGGACTTTCCAAATATCTCCTTCAGTCCACTCTGTAAGTTCAAACATATATCTTCACATTCAAAAGTTGCATTACTTAGGTATCTTCCTTATTCCCTCAGTTGAGTCTCAAGCAATCATAAAGTAAATAATTATAGAACAGTAGGCATCACCACAGTCCTCCAAATAAATGTTGTTTATTTCTCTTATCAGGAATTTTCCCAGACTTGTAGGGGTATGGTTTTTTCCATTCATCAGTCAATGGCGCCCTCAGCTTAGATTTCAGTATTGTTTCAAATCTAACAAGTATTTAATCCAATTTTAATTTGATTTATGGAAGCAAAGTCAGTTATTCACTTATTATTATTATTTTCTCTATGTAATTGTTCGCTGCTTTAACAAATAGCAATAGCAATAGCACTTAGACTTATATACCGCTTTATAGTGCTTTACAGCCCTCTCTAAGCGGTTTTACAGTCAGCATATTGCCCTCAACAATTTGGTCCTCATTTTACCGATCTCGGAAGGATGGAAGGCTGAGTCAACCTTGAGCCTGGTGGGATTTGAACTGCCAAATTGTAGGCAGCTGCAGAAGTAGGTGGCAGTATTGCACTCTAACTACTCCGCCACAGAGGTTCCTGCCTCTGTGTTCTAACTAGTTCTAAGAATCTCTTTTGCTGGATTTCCTTTTTTTTCCTTTTAGGGTTAGGTTCTAGGTAAAAAAGGAATCATCTCACCCACTTCCAATCACTGTTCATCTATACCGCTCCTGCACTTTCTTTGTTGCCTCGGCTGTCCCAGCTTCACAGCAGCCATAATGACTGCCTCTTCTCCTCATCATGGATGAGAGGGATGAAGCCCTGGGTCGAGTGGAAGAATTGCGTCTCTCTGCGACCTGCAGGGCACCCCTCTTTTTTTTCACCACCACACAGGGTGGCTTTAGCTCCTTTTGGAGCCTCCAATGGGGAGATCTCATGTTCGAACTCGCCGCAACGTCAGCCAGAAGTCACTCAGCCAGTTTTCATGCCTAAGGCAGGACCAGAACTCACAGCCTCCTGGTTTCTGGCCTGATGCCCTAACCCAGGGTATCAAGCTTGATTTCATTAAGGATTCACATCAGAGTTGCATTTGACCTCAGGAGGCTGGGGTGGGCGTGGCCAAGGTGGGCGTGGCCAGTTTGACATCACTCATGTTGGGGGCATTTATGGTGGCCCAAGCACTCTGCCAGTGAATGTGGGCTCCTGAATTCTGTTTTTGGTTGTAACAGCCTCCTGCAACTCTCTGCCAGCAAAAATGGAGTTCAGGAGGGCCACCCGCAGAACTCCCAAGCTTTGTCTTTGCTGACAGAGGCACTGTGGGCCAGTCCTTTGCTGTTTCCAGGGCAGGCCCACAAGCCAGATCTAAGCACTCTGTGGGCCACATCTGGCCCCTGAACCTTGAGTTTGACACCCCTGCCCTAACCACTACACAAAACAGCTTTCAAAAAATAATGAAATGCGGATGGACAAATCCAATATAAGATTTTAAAACTGGATGTTGCTTCCTTTACATATTCCCAATAAAACATTATCGCTTCTAAGTATAATTTTTTGATATCCCCTATTGGTGATCCCCAAAATAAAAACATTTTGAACGTGAAATGGGCTATTTGAAGGCAAGTAGAAATGCTTCAAGATTGATATTGTCCTGTTAACTTCAAAATGCTTCCTGTAGAGCTTAAACATCATTAGAACAGTTCCAAAAGTTTGGAACAGCTTATTTTCAACTTGAAATGACTGTTTCCAATTGAAAAGGGGTTCTTTTAGCATTTTTTCTATTTATAAAAGAGTTTCTGATATATGGTATCATAGTTTCAAGGTAACACTAGTGCTAAGAAAACATGTGTATATTCAGTACATACAGCTTTCTAGTTTTTTTTCAGAAATTTGTAAATGAATGTAATGAGGCTGTGGGTCTTGACCAAGATGGGCTAATATATAGCCAGCTGTAAGTTCCTTTTAAAATAGAATGTTTTCTCATTAAGTAAGACAGCAAGGACTGTACCTAAAATGTTAACAGCAGCAGTATAAAACATTATGCAATTCAGAATCAAATAATATAAAATTATACCTGTTTAACACTTGGTTTTCTGTTTCTAGTTCTTCTCTCTTGGCTTCTAAGAGTTCTATTTTGTTCAGTAACTTCTTTTGCTTGTTGTCATTAAGTATCTTTCTCTGTAATTAATACAATATACAAATTTATATTTTTTAAGGTTGACTCCCACATTTAAATATGTAGTTGCATATTTGCAGCCTGACCCAAAACTTTCCCTATCACAAACATTCATCAGGAAAAATAGTAATGAATGAATCAACTCTTGTTCTTTTGAAAGTAACTTCATATGAAAAAGGCCACATTGAGCACAATTAAAATTAGCATTACGTTACTTATATAAAGTTCATATATCATGGCTTCTCAGCCTTGCAAACTTAAACTTTGGTAATAATTATGTTATGTTTTTGACAGATTAGGATCTTCTTTTAGCTATATTATGGCACGAGCTTCTTTCAAAATTACACATATGAGACATACCTTTTTCTGAGCAACCGATGCTCGATACAATTTTTCTTTTGTTACTTTATACTTGTCTTCTATCTCTGTGATATGCTGAGTAAGTTTATGTTTGTCTTCTAGCCATTTTACCTGTTTATCTTCCAAATTCCTAAAAAACAAACAGTGGTTATTTTACAAATCGATTCTACTTCATCACAGAAATGAGCACTATAAATCCAGGTATGAATGCCATCCTTATTTGCTACCTGAAAACATAAAAAATACTTGATATGCCCAGATGAATTCCAGACAATCCTAAAAAGCATGTTTCTTACTAGTCTATAATATAAACACTAAGCAAAAAGATAATCTATGAAGGGTTTCATGCTGAGAAACTGAATTTCTTATGTTTTAGAAAAACTTTAAAAACTTGCTTTAGAAAAACATTTCTTTAAGCTACAATAAACTGTATCCAGCTATAGAGAAAGATCTCTGTGAATCCCCTTCCCATAAAGGTTGCTTTCTAGTGGGCCCTAGGAGCATGTCTTCTTGAGAGGAATTTTGAAAACATCCCTTCTCCCTGAAATTCAGCCAGCCCCTACATCTAGGTTTCCAGAATGCCTTGAATTGCTGGCTTTTCCTACAAATATTAGGGTACAAGGAGATAGGAATTCAACAAAGGTGAATGTTGATATATGGGAGTATTATGTATTTGGGAGTGCAGGAAATTCTTAGTTTTTGTTTTGTTTTGGCTATTTTATTACTAAGCCAGCATAACATAGGATACTTGGTACAAAAGATTGGGGGAAGGTACATAAATCTTTTAAATAAATACAGAAATATTCATGCAGATCTTTGCTATCAACCTGCTACCTATTTTTATTGATTGTGTAAATCTTTTGAAATATATATAGTACTCTATAATATATGAGAGCATATATTATTGCATTTTTAGTCTTTTTTCAGGCATAGGCAGCTGCTTCATAAGTTGTTTTGAATGTCTTTTCAAGAACATTATTACTTGGAATCAAGCACGGACTGTGCTACTAAATTACTGAAAAATTCTGCAAATAATGGGTCACTTACATTAAGAACAGTATGTAAAATATTGTCATAATATTTTGACACAGAATATAAATATTAAGACCAATCTTGGTGGTAAGACAGATTTTAAGACATCGGGTTCTCAAATTCCCTCCTTCAGAAGCAAACTCTTCACTCAGTCACCATATCCTGTTGCCACTGTCATAGGTACTATAGGATAGTGGTCGCCTACCGGTGGGCCGCGGCCCATTAGTGGTCTGTGAGAAAATTTTGGTGGGCCACAGAGAAATGTCCCCCCAAAGCACCCCAAAAGCAATTAATCCAGGCTGCAGGGGAACACAAGGCTGCGCCGCCCGCATGGCTCGCCCACCCGCTGGCTCCCACCCTTCGGCCGAGTGCAAACCTGCAAAAAGTAGCACAGCCCTCGCCAGCCAGGATGAGTTGATGGTGCTGTTGCAGCAAGAGGGGGCTGGAGACACAGGTGGGCTGAAGTGGCAATGGAGATGGCCGGAAGAGGTGCAGCAGTGCTGCGCTACTTGGAAAAGTACCGGCTGATGGTGATGGGAGGAGGCGTAGTGGGCAAGTCTGCACTCACCATCCAGTTCAGAGGTCTGGAATGGGGCAGCAGCAGCAGTTTACTCGTCCTTCTTGGTGCTCTGCTCTGCTGCCCTCCCCCCCCCATGGCCCCAGCCATTGCTGTCCGGGGAAAGTACAGGAAAATCAAGCAGAAACATAGCTCTCACTGAGGCGAAAGAGCTGAGGTCGGGGAAAGCACAGGCAAGAGAAGATGGAAGCTGCCGCCTTTGAAAAGTGTCACTTTCTGTTGCCTGTGCCTTCCAATCTCCGCTCTTTTGCCGCAGCAAGAGCTAAGTTTCTGCTTGCTTTCTTTTCTGGGGGGGAGCAGCAGAGACGTCAGGGCTGATCTCCCCCCTCAGCAAGCCAGGCCTGGAGGAACGCGAAGAATTGCAGGCGAGCGCTGGAGAAATGCGTGTTGGAAATGCCAACACACGTTTCCAGCGCACTCTCCTGTCCCGAAGTAAAATTGAGTGGAGGGAAGGGAGCAGGGGGAAGGATAGGATGGAAAGAGAAGCCCGGCTGGCTTTCCTTTGGCATGGGCTGGGGAGGAAACCAAACGCCCAGACCAAAAGAGCGTTGAGGAAGATGGGCTCCTAATAACCAGCCTGTTTGTGCAGGCGAGAGCTCGAGCTTTTCTGGGCTTGGCACCTGTCCCCCCTTCGGCCTCCACATAGGAAGGGACCCTTGGAAGCAGCAGGAGAAATCTGGAACTTAGTCTTGGGGAGACTTTGGCATGGGGGGGTGTTTTCTGGTTATTAAGAGCTCGTCTTCTTCTGCGCTTCCAGCCCGGCCCTCCTTCCCTCCCCCAACTCCAGGCAACTACACCTGGCAAAGGAAGAAGAGATTTTCTCTGACTTGGGGGAGACATGAGATGATAGGAGACCAGATTGGGGGGGCTCTGCTTTTCTTCCGTTTGAGGGGGGGCAGTTCCTCCCCGTCCAGATTTTTCCAGCCTCCAGGCACTGTGTGGCTTCTTTTGAATCCCAAATCCCAATTTTAAAATCATCTCCCCCCCAAAGGATGAGAGAGGCCCCTCCTTTCCCTTCGCTCTGCCCCAGTTATAATTAAGCATTTATGGTTTTATTATAATTAAATAAACACACATACATACACATATATATATATAAAATATTAAATTTAAATTTAATATAAAAATAATATATATATATTAAATATATTATCTTTTTTAAAAAATTCGTATTAGTGGTCCTCGGGATTTACAAGTATGAGTTTGGTAGTCCCTGAGGTCCAAAAGGTTGGCGACTCCTGCTATAGGGCCAAAAAGAAAAGGAGTTGCTACAATTATTACGAGTGACATGAAGCAAATATCAGAGAATCATGCTTGAGGACTGCCCAAAATCAGGCAATAGCACTGGCAGTAAACATAAAATCTTCAGAATCTTAAATCAGGTTCTCTATTCTTCACAGAGATATGCAGGGATATGTCATTGGGGGGTGGGTGGGAAAGCTTCTTCTAATGTTCCAGTTCCATTTATCTGAAATAATTTCATCTAGTCTGTATGCACAGAATAAGAGGCTTTAAAGTTAGGTGTTTAAAATTTTTAGGTACATTTAAAATACAAAATATACAGTTATAGAAATTCTTATGTGCCTAATTTCTCAAGTGACTTTAGGAAGCCACCATCTGTGCATATACCACTATATATAAAACAGATTGTTTAAAGAACTGTGAGCATTTTAAAATTTCAATTGTTTTATTTTTTTCTAGAAACAATTTGTCAACTAACATACTCATAATACCTAAGCAAACCACTGTCTTAAAATTGATGACAAAGGGTTAAGTAAACTTCATCTTCTACAACATTCAGTAATTACAATTGATAATTACTGACAATCACAACTGATGTGATTAAAATGGCATAACTGAAAATTAAACATATTTGGTAATATATATAAAATTGGATATATATAAAATCTGAAGAGTACGAAAGGTCAAGAGTAGTTTGTCCACTTAATTCTATGTATCAGCTTTAGGTCATATTCCTATTCATTTACTTACAACTGATCACTGTTTGAGGAGTCAGATGTTTGGGGAAGGAAGGACAACAGTTGAGAGAACCAAGAAGGCTTGTAAGTGCAAGGTAAGGACATTTTTGCAAAATCCTCCTAGCATGGAAAAGCCAAATTTTAGAGAGATCAAACTATGCTTCTTTCTGGACAAAGAGCTGGATCATGTGTGTTTGGTTGGTGCACGCATCTGGAATATATAGTAAATATTTTAGGAATAGGACACTATAGGGAGAAGTCGCTGGTCTTGAATAGTGGTGGATTACGGAAGCTGGAGAAGAGTTATATGGACCAGCCATAACTATGGGCAAGAATGTGCTGAGATCAATGGGCAGGCTGACAAATAGGTCAATCAGAGGAAGAAGGGATACAGGAGTGGTGCACATCCATTTTGCTCTACTTTCCCAACAAGAACCACTTAGAATTTGTTTCTGCAGAGAAAGTTAGACTAAAATCTTCTGACCCTAAATGGTTAAATAATTTTGATATTTTAGGTCCACCATTTCAGAAGAGTTCTGGTCTGCCAGTAGCCCCGGTGGCAAAGAGCCCAAGGATCTTGGCTTCCCTGAAAAATTCAATTCCAAGAGTATTCATATGTATTCTTCAGTGTTGGGAGACTACATCCTTTGAGAAAAAAAATAATCACCACCAAAATAGAGTACAGATAAATATTATGACTTTTACTTGTCTCCAGTCATATGCAGGCTTTAAGAAGCACAGCAAGGTACAAAAACACTGCACGTAAAAATTTATACTAGACAAATGCTAAAGGGACAAAGTTAGAAAAAATATGTGAAATAGCTAGGCTCTACAAAGATGATATTGAGCTTAGCTTCAAATAATTTAAGGTCTTTGTGTATTAATATCTAGATTTTTTAAAATGTTAGACTGGTGAAACACTTCTCTGCATAATTTGGGCAGCTTTCCTAGAAGCAGAAAATTACTATCCCAAAATGAAAAACATGGAACTTACTCAGTCATATTTCTATTTACATGTTAGGAATACATCTTTGATCTCTCAACAAAGGCCACAATTTTATGATATGTCCAAACCATATTCTACCAGGATTCACAGCTATCTTCTGAGCTTTATGGGAATCCTGGAAAGGCCACATTATTTGCATAAAACAGAATGTTTCTCTGCCAACAATTCTCTGTGTAAATGCATAAAGTGTATATTGAAATGACTTATGATATTTATTTTTTTAAAAGTTAAAAAGAAGTGAAACAAAGATACAGATTTGGTCAATCCTTAATAGACTGGAAAAATTATTGATAAGTTCATATTCTAAATCTCTCAAGAGAAAATTCTGTTATAGACAGATTAACCTATACTAGATGTCTAGGGCAAGTTGCTCTTCATGTCATCCAATTTTTTGGTTGCAAAAATGCAACAGTAGCATTGCATTAACAGTGAAATCATACTTCTCTGAATCTGCTTGAGCTCTTTCTGCTTGACTTCGTGCATTGCGACATTCATGTTTTAACCTTTCCAGCATTTCCTTGAGTTTCTGATTGGAATCCAATAAATCATTCTCTGACTGTGAAAGGGAGGCCACTCGAAGTTGCAGATCATGCAGTTGCTGCAATGGAAATATCTTATGAAATAATCTATTTAATTTATCAAATTCTAGAGCAGCAGCCCCCAAACTTTCCAGCTTGGGAGACCTGCCCAGGGCTGTGTATGTTTCCATGCGAGTAGCAAGCGTGTATCTGAATGTGTATAAGTCCATCTGGATGAGCAAGTCACTCATGCAAATGGAGTTTTGCACACAAGCACCTGCTGCTCATGCAAATGGAGCTGCACACACACTTGCCTGCCACTTATGCAATCCAGTTTCAAATAGGCCCCAGCCCAATAGTGGGTCACAACTGGGGGTTGGGCATCCCTGTTCTATTGTAGGGATACAGTTTCTATGATCCCTAGTGTAGCCACCAACACACAAATCTGCTATTGTGAAATATGTACTTTATTTTAAAAAGATGTTTTGGGGGATTCAACTGAACATACATTATGAAACGAAAGAGATCTCTGTATGACTAGGATTCTGAACAATTAACGTTTAATATTTCAGTGTTAAAAGTTTACACTGCTCTATAATCAATTAGATATTAAAAAATCATCATGAAGATACTACCCTTCGCACAACTTTATAAGTCAGAAATAGCTAAAAGAATTGATTGGCACTAAAGCAGAAACACTTCATCAAAATCAGAAACCACTTACCACAATTCATCACCATAAAATATGGTTCATTTAAAAATGAAATTAAAATGATAGATGACCCTATTTAGATATCCTTCCCTTTACATGTTTCTAATTATGTGAAGTCAGTTGAAAGCTTGTAACCAGAGAGAGAGAACGAGAGAGAAAATAAAAACAGGAGAAATAGTGATGGGGGGAAGCAAAATGGGGAATTTAATAGAGAAGATGTAGGCGGAGTATCCTGACTTCCTATCTCCAGAAACCAACATCAAAAAGAAAGACAATATGGAGCATTCCCTATAAATAGTTGTATAATTTAGGAGTCCTCATAGATTCATGGTTTCTGCTAAAAAAAACAGGTGAATTGTAGCCAGAGAGGGCTTTGTACAGGTTTATGTTGTGTGTCAGTTGTTTTGCTATAAAATCCCAGCCCATCTGATCCAGCAGTCTGTTCTTAGAATGACCAAGAAATCGACTAAGAAAACCTAGTAGTCTCCCAGAAAATGGTCTTCAGAAATGCTTTAGATGAGTCTTCCCTTGAAGAATATTAGGAAGTTTAAACTAGTTCAAAATGAGGCAATGCACACACTTTCTGGTAGTACAAGATTCTTCTGTGCAACACCATAGCTGTATGAGATACATTGGCTTCCAATATATTTCAGGTGCAACTTAATGTGCTGCTTGTTATCTTTAAAGCTCTGATGGTGACATCAAAAAAGCAACTTTTAAACTAGTCTCTGAGAGAAAGCTGGCAAGTGATGGCAACAACCAGTTCAAAAAGATGTAGACATTTCAGAAAATCAGCATCAGCATCTTTTAAACTTGTATGCTGCCCGATTCTTAGCAGTCAAAGAAATAATAAAAAAGTAAAAATAAAACATGCAAAGTGCAATGAAATAATGGATACAAGAAAAAAAGGCCAATATTGGAAGTGGGTTAATGGATATACATGATAATTATGTTAAAAAAGGTTGTGAAAAGAGCTCATTCCAACACTAGAAATCTCCAAGCCAAGCTACAGAGTTAGAGATGAGAATGGAAACCTGGTAGAATGGAAAGAATTGATGGCATAATCATTTTTGACTACAACTTCATGGGAAGAACAGGTTGACATGTAAAAAAAACAAAATTAAAGTTTATAATTGTATCATTCTTCCTAACACCAAATACTACCACAAAAAAAATTACATATTCTTTCTTGCATGTGATGCTGATGACTTCTGGACTTTTGTATCCAAGGAAGCCTCTTTTTCTATTTTTGAAATTGAAGAGGGCAATCAAAACAGAAAAAACCAAGATATGAAATAAAATAAAACCATCACGTGAACTGCTACAAATTAAAATAGATGAAAGAATATAAACCAACTTCGTACCTGCTTTAGATTTGCATTTTCACTTTTCTCTTTTTCTAGATCCTCAGAAGCAGTAACTTGTTCTTGCATCTTTACTCTACAAGTCAATACAAAGCACAGCTGGAAAATATTTCCTTAAAAACATGTGTATACAGGAAGTCCTTAAGTTAAATGATAATTGTATCTAAAATTTCAATGGCTAAGCAATGCTATTTTTCATTCATTCATACAACTTATATGCCATCCAATTCACCTAGAAACGACTCTGAGTGGGTTACAATAATTAATTAGTTGCTAGGGGAAATATCACATGATTTCATTGCTCAGTGACAGAAAACCTAGCACTCCCTGTTGCTGTTATTAGCCAAATCCCACCAGTTGTTAGGCACGGATCCAAGCCATTCCTGGTCCTGAGCCTTGATAAGGTAAGAAACTGCTTCCTATTAAATCTGTCCCACCCACTTATCTTTAAATACTATGCCCTGTCCTACCAGTGCTTTGGAAAGCCTTTGGAAAGCTTCTGAGGCCTTCTAGAGCATTGCAAGAACAGGTTGTGCTATTTGGACAGCAAGTGTGCCATTCTCAATGCTTCAGAAGATCTTAGAAGCTTTTCAAAGGCTTTCCAAACCATCACCTTATCTTGAACTATCTGCAAATAGTTTGCTACATTCTTAAAATGCACTATTTAGAGCAGGGGTGTCAAAGTCAAGGCCTGTGGGCCAGATGTGGCCTGCGGGATGCTCAAATCTGGCCCGCAGGACTGGCCTGGAAATATCAAGGGATTGGCCCATGGTACCTCTGGCAACTAAAACGGGCCACGTGCAGGCCCCCCGTGCCTCATTTTCACCTTCCATGGCCTCCAGCAGCATTCTGCCAACTGAAACCCAGGCTGAAAAACGGGCCCCAAAACAACCCAAATATAGGCCATGTGGCCTGTTTTCGGCTGGCAGAGTGCTGCAGGAGGCCATGGAGGGCGAAAACGAGGCACCCCAATAGTGCCACTAAGGAGTCCTGCTGTGTAGGGCTGCTGTGCAGAGTGGTCAAAATGGCAGAGATATGGGGAAAAGATCAGTGGGTGCCAAGAGCTGAAACATCATAAATGTGGGTAGATTACCAAGTACCCAAATTTTGATCACATGACCACAGGAAGTTGCACCTGCGTAACTTCAGGGACCGGTTGTAAGTATCACATGTCCAGTGCTAGTGTAACTTCAAATAGTCATTAAATAACAGAATTGAAGTATTTAAATATTTTGAATAACTTAAATTCTCCTTTAATTCTTAATTAAGCATAAAATGCCACACTGTTTGAGATACAGAAAATTTTTGGAACAAGCATATTAGGGCTATCAGTTAAAGTTTGAATTTCAAGAAATTAAATAAAGAAGCAACCAAGGCTTTATACTCAGGAAAGCATTATTACTGCATAAGTAATAAAGTAAGGTCAAATTATAAACTTATCCTTGGATGTTATAAATGCTAATAATCTGGTAGCCAAGGAAGAAGTGACAAAGATATAAGGGAGATATAAAGAACTTGAAACATTTTCTGAGTTTATAAAACAGCAAAATAAAAACCATTTTGTCCCCCCACTGCTTTTATCCCATCTTTATTATTATTCTTGTGTTCATTCTTCCAAACTGAAAATTGATTTTTCAATTAAGTTTTCAACCTTAAGATGCATTTTAATAAATTTTGTTTAAACTAAAATAAGGCTGAAGGAATAAATATGGTCGATAATTAGACATGGATAGCAAAATCTGTATAAGAAATTGCTGCAAACATTTCTTCTTATCAAATTAATGTAATTAATTTGCTTTATAAAAATAGGAATAGTTCTGCTTTACCTTTATTGGAAACTAAGTGCTTGCTTTCATATTCATCTTGTGTAACTAAATTGTTACATTCTAACTTTTTAAATACATTAAATCTTATATAGTACCTTACCTAAGATTTTGGATTTCCCTTTTGGTGGACTGTTCTTCCAAGCGCATAGCAGATATCTTTTTTTCATACTGATCTTTCTCTGATTGCCTCTGAGCATCTTCCTCCATTCTGATTTTCTCTAGTTCAGTTAGTTTAGTTTCAAGTTCTAACCTGAAATATAATGAATAACTATAAAAAGCAGTTGTTTAAATTATAGGATTATGTTTCATAGGTCAGATTTTGTGGGGGAGGGGTGTATTCAAGTCAGCAAGGATTCTTGGCAACTGCTTGAAAGAGTTCCTGCAATTTTCTTGGCAAAATTTTTCTGAAGTAGTTTGACACTGCTTCCTTCTTAGGGCTGAGAGAGGGACTGGCCAAGGTCACCCAGCTGGCTTTGCTATAAAATGGAATTAGAACTATCAGTCTCCGAGTTGGTAGTCTGATGTCTTCACCACTATACTAATCTGACTTTCATAGCCAGACCAGGTATCAGATACCCAGGCCGAAGACACAAGCCTGAAGATGATGAATGAGACTTCATCGAAACGTCGACTAGATATTTCCAACTCTACGCGGGAGAAAACCCAAAGAACCAAAGATCCACATACAAATACCCGCGAAAATCTCCGAAAACAAATATTGCACCTCTACGGGGAGGAAACCCACCATCTGACCAGAACTTACGAAAAACTTGAAGTCCAAAGAGCTTCCATTTTATGTGAACTCGCATTCCTACGCAACTGCCGAGATCAAAATTTAATCCCCATAAGCTTCCAATTGAAATTCCACACCAACACAGCAGCCACCAAACGCATCCTAAAAAGAACAGAATTGGCCCTAATCAGAAATGAACTTCACACAAAAAGATTCCTCCTAGACCAAATCAACAAAGATCTCCTCACACTTCACCTCAGACTCAGCAACAAGATTCACCCTGCACTTTGGGACAAAACCAAACAACTCGCTGTCTGGAGAGCCGAAACACAGACCACTCTCAAGACAGACACACACACCAGCAAACTCAGAAAACTACAACAACGCCAGAAACAAACTCCTCCCCCCTCACAGCCACACATGAAACAGTGCACAACATCTCAGACAAGATCCTCAGCGAAGCCGAAACCAATGTCCTTTCGAAAGGATTCAACTTTGCTGTCGCTCCCAAACACATCCCCACAGAAACCATCATATGTGGAGTTGAAATCAGCCTGACCAAAACCAACCCTGATGATGCAAACAGAATCACAACATCCTCTGCACTAGCAAACCACCCAAAAGCAACTTATCCAAAGAAGAACAAACTGCACTACTTAACCTGAAAAAAGACACCAGCATAATAATCCTACCAGCAGACAAGGGCAACGCGACAGTGGTTATGAACACATCCGACTACCAAACCAAGTTAACCAACCTACTCCAAGACCCCACATACAAACCCCTAAACACAGACCCCACCACCTACCTAGAAAAAACCACCAGATCCAAAATAAAAGCCTCCCCCATCAGCGAAGAAATCCAGCAAAGAATCATACCCAGAGAGAAATCATCCAGATGCCCTAAGCTTTATGGTCTCCCCAAGATACACAAAGAAGGAACCCCACTTAGACCTATAGTCAGCTCCATAGGCTCACCTCTACAAAACCTAGCCAAATTTCTTGCCAAACAACTACAGCCCTATGCTGAATCCATCAACTCACATGTAAGAAACTCATTCCAGTTCATTGAGATCATAAAGAAACAAAACTTACAACCCAGCGATCTATTAGTGAGCTTCGATGTCATATCCCTCTTCACCCAAGTGCCTATAAAAGAAGCCTTGACAGCCATCCAAAATAAATACAACCCCCCCAAGCACATCCTAGATCTGACCAATCACTGCCTATCCAATACATACTTCACCTACAATGGACAAAAATACAAACAAAGAGAAGGAGCACCCATGGGATCACCCCTCTCACCTGTCATCGCAAACCTTTACACTTTGAAACACAAGCTCTAGAAAAATATGATCACAAACCCAAACTTTGGCTCAGATACGTAGATGACACCTTCATAATCTGGCCACACGGGAAAGAAAAACTGAACAACTTCCTCACACATCTCAACAGCCTACACCCCAAAATACAATTCACCATGGAAACAGAAGCTAACAATCAACTTCCCTTCCTAGATGTCTTAGTATACAAAAAATCCAATGGCTCCCTAGGACACACCATCTACCAGAAGAAAACACATACAAACCGCTATCTACACGCACTCTCACACCACCACCCAGCACAGATCAATTCCGTAGCTGAGACACTCATCTCCAGAACAAAATGCTTAGCCGATGAACAACACCTAAAAACCAAACTACACACTCTCACTAATGTACTAACAGCAAATGGATTCCAAAGAAGAAAGATTACTCATCTGATCCAAAAAGAAACCCCAACCAAAATCCAAGACAGAGAACAAGAAAATGGCAAAGCCCTCCTCCCATATATAAAAGGCACTACAGACAAAATCAGACAAAATCAGCAAGATCCTCCAAAAACACAACATTAAAACAGCATTCCCACCAGAACAGAACACACCCCCAGCCAATCATCTTCTGTGTGGGTGTGAGTCTGCTTTCTGCGTGGAAGTGTGGTGGTAGTTTCTTGTGTGGCCCTCGTGGGTGTGGGTCTGGTGTCCTTTATGTTAGGTACTCTTTTGTTAATGAGAGCGGGTTTCCAAATGGCTGGTAGGCGGGTAGACGTTTCGATGAAGTCTCATTCATCATCTTCAGGCTTGTGTCTTCGGCCTTGTTCTTCTCAGAGTGATGTGAGCTTGCAGCTGCTTCTTCCTTTTAACTACTAGTGGGGGTGTGACTTGATTGGGTGGGGGCTTGGCACTACAGACAAAATCAGCAAGATCCTCCAAAAACACAACATTAAGATCCTCCAAAAACACAACATCCATTCTGCACAAACGGAAAAATATCCACCATCCTAAGAAACCCTAAAGACAAAATTGAGTTAGAAAACCAAGGAGTATACGAAATCCCGTGCACCTCCTGCCCCACCACATACATTGGACAAACTAACAGAAGGATAAGTGCACGCATTGAAGAACACAAGAACTCAATCAAAAAAGAAGAACCGACCTCTTCCCTGGTCCAACACCTCAAAGCCACAGGACACAAGATTGACTTTAAAAATACCAGAACTATCGCCAAAACTGAACACTTCAACAACAGAATAATCAGACAAGCCATAAAGATAGAAAAACGCCCACACAGCATGAATAAACGAGATGACACCTCCCGCCTACCAGCCATTTGGAAACCCGCCCTCATTAACAAAAGAGTACCTAACATAAAGGACACCAGACCCACACCCACGAGGGCCACACAAGAAACTACCACCACACTTCCATGCAGAAAGCAGACTCACACCCACACAGAAGATGAAACACGACCACGGACCAGAAGCCGTACCACAGCTGCATCACTACCTGCTTCAAACCCCCACAACCCATACATGAAGGGAACTGATGCCCACCATGAAGATGTGGCACGACCACGAACGCGAAGCCAAACAATAGGATCACAGCTCACCAGCTCAAATCCCCCAGCAACTGAGACTAACCGGAGTACAACCAAACCCCCATCAGAACAGAACACACCCCCAGCCAATCAGAACACAGCCAACCCCCCAACCAATTAGAACACAGCCAAGCCCCCACCCAATCAAGTCACACCCCCATCAGTAGTTAAAAGGAAGAAGCAGCTGCAAGCTCACATCACTCTGAGAAGAACAAGGCCGAAGACACAAGCCTGAAGATGATGAATGAGACTTCATCGAAACGTCGCCTAGATATTTCCAACTCTACGCGGGAGAAAACCCGAAGAACCAAAGATCCATATATATATATATATATATATATATATATAGTGTTACAACACCCTGTTAAGCCCCAATTAAGGGAGAAAGCATACTGCTTTCTTTTCTGTCTTTCGGCTCATCACCAGAGACCATATCGACAGAAAGCTATTTGTTTTGTTGTCTTTTCTTTACATGTGTGTAAGGTTTATTTATTATTTAAAATTATCAGCTTAAAACCTTACACACACACACACACACATACTTTGTGTTATATATATACTGTAATCTAAAACAGTGTAAATAGAAATGTCAACATCATAGCCAGAACAGGAAGCACAATGAATTATAATCAAAGAGAATCAAAGGCAGACATTACAGTTTTTATTTTTAAAAATGCTGGGGAAAAACAAACAAAAATGTACATACTTCTCTTCCTGTAATGCTGCAATTTTTTGGAAGCCTTCTTCTTTGGAAGCTTGTACTTTACGTATTAATTCACGATCCTTTTCTACTGAAAGCGCTTTGTGCCGCTCAAGAGTTGTCTTAAGTATTTCGTTATCTGAATGTAATCCTGTTGTTATACATTTTAAAAAGTTATTGTTCCTATATAGTCCTCTATAGTCCCAATTAACGCTGAGTATTTAAAAATATTAAAATCTTTATGCAAACACCGAGAACATAGAATTGAGACTCCTAAGTATCACACATATAATTGCCTAACCAGACAACCAATAACATTTTGGGTCATTCTTTTTTCCAAATACAATGCAGGTAGTCCTTGACTTACAACAGATCATTTAGTGACCATTCGAAGTTACAAAGGCATTGAAAAAAGTACCTTATCATCGTTTTTCACACTTATGACCATTGCAGCATCCCCATGATCATGTGAGTTACATTCAGATGCTTGATAACTGGTTCATATTTATGACGGTTGCAGGGTCCTGGAGCCCTGTGATCATCTTTTGTGAACTTCTGACAAGTGAAGCCAATGGGGAAACCAGATTTACTTAACAACTGTGTTACTAATTTAAGAACTGCAGTGATTCGCTTAACAAATGTGGCAAGAAAAATCATAAAATGGGGCAAAATTAACTTAATGAATTTCTCACAAAGCAGCATAAATGCTGAGCCTAATTGTGGTCATAAGTTGAGGACTACCTTTATAGGCTTGCACTGTTCATATAACATAACTTCTTAGTAGGAATATATAAATATAATTTATTATGGATACACACACATGCCTCTTACCTAAAAACAAAATGTCACAAATTTTAAAGAAATATTGCACTGTAAATGTATAAGAAATATTTTCAAGCCAGGCAGACATTTCCTCTCCTCTAGAAATTACTATCATTATATCCCCAAGTACTACATTTATCTCTGTAAGCACAGAGCTAGAGGTAATTAGATAATTAGTAATTTGATAATTAGAGAAAATGAAGCTCATGATCATGAATGGTCAAATTAATGATCAAATTTTAATATATAAAAAATAATGAACATAATCCTCCTCCCCTGCTATATAGAATAACTGCCTACATTTGACTGATTCCATACTAAGTGTAACAGGGGTCACTGGAACTTTTAAGGACAAGTTGTGGGAATTATTACAAAATGACAGTCAAAGAGTTTTCTAGTGACAAAACAGATGATGTGGCCAGTCACAAAAAACATATTTACTGAATAAAATTCTCCATCCATCAATCTAGCCACCCAGAAAGACAGATAGGCACAAAAATAACCCAGGTAGTGTCACTCATGCCTTCTATTTTCTAAGAAGCCTATGGTGACACTAAGCCATTGCTGGATAATGCTGTTTCTGCCAGCTGATGCGCTGCAGTATGCCAGCTTCTTCTTTTTAAATAAAAATAATCTAAACATTTTAAAAATAGTGAACCTACTGTATACCAAGGAATGTGCCTAACGCCCTAACAGTAGGGACCAGCTTACCTATACCTGTGCAAAAATACACAAAGCACATCTGAGCAATAGCAAATAAATATCAGTTACTGCTCTTGTTATCAGATATTGCTCATTTAGCTATCACAACTGAGACTATCAACTCAGTCATGAAGGGAGGCAGTCACTAATCTAAAAATAACCACAACAATTTTATTTTAGTCTTCCCTTTACAGCATCAGAATGAAACAATCCCAAGCAGTGGGTGGTCACCCCAGCACTGGGATAATTAGCAAGCGCTGCTTAAGAGCAAACAAAAGCCTTTAGAGGTCAGTTTGTTAACTTGCTGTTAGCATTTTTTAGGGGTGCACTTCACTGCAGAGAAAAGCAGCTCAAGAAGAGATTCCTTGTTTAAGCAATCTCTCCACTCTGTGGGATGGGAATGGGTCCGGCGCAGGACAATTGCTAACTGTAAAGGCAAAATGTGACTGAATGTAAGGGAATGTGTGGATGACCCTGGGGAATGAGGGAAAGAGATGTCGCCTAGGAAATAATCAGACAAGAAAGGAAGTAGTCCCTGGGGGCTTTAACAGTCAGAGAAAGAAACTTAGGAAGCACCTGCCCAAATGGATCAAGCAGTTAAAAAGTGGTGGCGGAGAGTTTCAACTTTTAGACTTGGAAGATTCTGTTAATATAGCCTTATTCTATATAGTAGAATTAGATCATCTAGTTATGTTTCAGATTGGTATACACCTGAGAGAGCTGACGCAGACAGAGAGATGCTGCAAAGATTGTAAATTGCGGCATTGGTTGCAAAGATACTTTTTCAACACCATCATAACAGCGGATGATTGCTCTCCAAGGCAACTCTAAACAAGGACAGTATTAAACCTCACCCAATATAACAATTGCAGTTGGTATATTAAATAATTGAAATACTAATATTTTACCATCCAGTGCACTTTGAATTTTGTTCCTTTCTCTTTCTATTTCGCTCTTTGCTCTTGCTGTCTCCAGCTTAATGTTTGTTATTTCTATCTTTTGTGAGTGCTTCAGTTCTTCAATCTATAGAAAAAGAATGCATAATCAATTTTTAGTTTTGATAAAAAGGTATTGCAAAATTGTCTTTTTTGTAATGGTAGTAAAATGGTAAGATTAATATTCGATTCTAACTTATCTCACTGGCAAGATTCACAAACACTACCAATGGATCTTCTGAGCTTTCCGCTTTAGAAAAATAACTAGTTTTAGCTAAAAATCCAAAATAATATTTGCACTCCTCTGCTTTTAGAAAATATTTTGCATGATGTATTGTTGCCAAATGAGACTCTGTGGCTTTGTTAAGAGCAAGATATTTTCTCAAGTGGTCTCCACTGAAAAAAACCTCTTCCCTAAAGAGATTTTCTAAATCTTGTACTTTATTTTTCTTTCTGGGCTTTTCGTTACAACTAGATTTCTTTTCTGATTTCTCATATCTTCTTACTTTAGTGCAAAAATGACCAGCCCAATATTGATATTTCTCAATGCTTTTGAATTTAATACTAGGGAATTTCCCGTCTAGACTACTGCAATGCTCTCTACATGGGGCTCCCCTTGAAGAGCATCCGGAGGTTCCAGCTGGTGCAGAATGTGGCCGCACGGGTGGTTTTGGGGGCTTCATGGAGCTCCCATGTTACACCACTTCTGTGCGAGCTGCATTGGCTCCCGGTGGCCTTCTGGGTACGATTCAAGCTGCTAGTGGTCATCTTTAAAGCGCTCCATGGCTTGGGACCTGGGTACTTACGGGACCGCCTACTGTCACCATCAGCCTCCCGTCGGCCAGTGCACTCTCATAGAGCGGGCCTCCTCAGGGTACTGCCGGCTGGACGGTGCCAGCTGGCAACCCCGAGGGTGCGGGCCTTCTCTGTGGGGGGACCCTCCCTCTGGAACGAATTACCCCCGGAGATGAGGACCATCCCTGACCTACTGACTTTCCACCAAGCCGGTCTGGCCTAGAATTATTGGTAGGGTTTTTAATTGATTTTAATTTGGTTTTAATTCTTTTAATTTTTAATGTCATAGTTTGTTTTATCCTCAGCCACTTATTTAATCTTTTTAATTGTATTTTAAATATTGTATTGAATTGTTTTTATTTGGGTGTAAACCACCCCGAGTCCCGCTGGGAGATGGGAGCGGTAAATAAAATTTGCAATAAATAAATAAATAAATTTCATTTTTATTTTTTTATAGGCATCCTTGGATTATGAGAGCAATTGGGACTGGGATTGTCAAGTAATATAGTCATGAAGTGTGATATCTAAGGGCCACATTGCTTGACCACAGCAGTGATTGGCTGTTGGGGATATAACTCTAGGATGTGTGGGTCCTTAAATGGAAAGAGGTGGGAATCCCAGGTAAGGAGCATGGGAGTATCACGGGTGCCAGAGGGTTGTATGGGAAGGACAGGAAGATATACAATACCTGGAAAACCCACAGTAAATACCTTTTATTCAGTATTGTCATAATTTTGACTTATCTCTAAACAATTGGTTGTAATCCAAGAACTACCTGTATGTATATTACAAAGGATAGGTGACTAAAAAGTGCTTACAAGCTTTTTCTTATATTTGCAGTAAATATAAACAAATTTTTAAAAGGAGTCATGTTTGGGAAGCAACATGCTGGGACTTTCAGGCATGTACATCTTTCCATCCTTTCCAATTTAATACCACTATTCTCTGCTTATGCCTCAGGCATGCATACATAAAACTTAGGCATACACATATAAAACTTCCCACTTAATTATTTTAGAAGAGACCCCTGATATATGTGAGTTTCTCCCATTGGATGAGCCTTATGCCTTT
This sequence comes from Bungarus multicinctus, assembly GCA_023653725.1. Classification (NCBI taxonomy): domain Eukaryota; kingdom Metazoa; phylum Chordata; class Lepidosauria; order Squamata; family Elapidae; genus Bungarus; species Bungarus multicinctus. Next base: position 46,445,990 of record CM042848.1, read on the forward strand.
CTTGGGATTGATGTTGATGCACTAATACAAAACTCTTATCTCCTTTTGTCTCTGCCCATAAGGTTAGAGCTGACAGAGCAGGTATGTGCTCTAAGTTCCTTTTTTAAAATAGTGACATCTAATGGGAGGTAGAAGATGTGCCATCTCGGTTGCAGGGCCTGCTCTGTGGAGTATATATCTCCAAGGTTTAAGCTACTCTGCCATCCTTTAAATGGGTCTTGAATATCTCATTTTTCCACAAGTGGGATATGCGTCCCAGATTAAATCCTATTAATATTTAGTTTGACTGTATTACTGAGTATCATCATTAATTTTATTGTACAGTTTAGTTTTTAATGAATAGGGCACCTTTTATAAATGTGATTTATGGTTTATATTGTGATAATGAATAAAATGTCTGCAAGAAAACACCAAGCTGAGAGAGCATCAAAGGCCCCATAAATAAGCCACACTTTTCATATTTTTTTGACTTCTTGGTGCTCTCTCAGCTTGATTGTTTTCTTGCAAATATTTCATCACCCAATTAGTAACATCTTCAATGCTAGAATGGAGTAGTATTTACTCTGTTTATATACAGTGGCTTGCTCAGTTGGTGTTGGTGAAAATGTTGTTTTCTTCTTTATAATTCCTTGATTAGGCTGTTGTTCACTATTTGATTGTTTATCTGAGTTGGCAATTTCTTGATTAGAGCATTGTTTATTGCTTGATCATTGGCCAGCTATTAATCCTAGGGTTAACCCCCGCTGGGTGTTAATTTTCACTTCTTCTTTCCCCTAAAACTTCCCCTTTCCTCTAAATTTTCATATTTTGTTCCTCCTAAAATAGCTTGTCTTAATTCTAGTATTTTAACTCTTCCCATCATTACTAAATTTGTTTATTCCTGACTACCTTCTTCCTCCATCTTATCAGAACTTTCATCAGAAACTCTTATTTCTACCTAGTACAAAATATATACACCATAATCTATCATACCTCAATCTTTCGTGTCTACTCTTTGCTTGTTGCCCTGTTCTACTTTTTAAAAGGATATAGCTCTGTGAACTGAATTCAATTAAAGTTAGCTCTCAAATCAGAAAGTAGGTTTTTGCATTCCTTTCAGCAATATCACTGGAATATATACTCAACCTATTACAGTAAATTAAAATGTACAGACAGTCCTCAAGCTACCACGGCAATAGGGATGGTAATTTCCATCATTAAGCAATATAATCATAAAATACAATCTTATGTGACTGCAATGCTCAGCAAAGGCAATCCTGCAGTCTTCATTGCCATCTGATATAACAAGGATCGTGGTTCATTAACTATGCCTCCTCGCAGCTTCCTGCTATCTTCTAACAATCAAAGTTAGTGGGGAAGCAATCAAGAAGTTGAAGTGCCAGGCGGCTAACAGGAAGGCCAGTAGGCAGATATATGGCAAGATGGGGAAGTGCCTAAAAGAATGTGAGAGTGGCAAGGAATGGAGTAGCTTGGAGTGGCCACTAGCAAGCGGAAGAGGGTGCAGGAATAGCAGGGAAGATGTGAGCATGGCACAATTTGGGGTGGCTACCACCAGGTGAAAGTGAGTGCAGATGAGTGTGTGAGTAGTGGGAGATATTGGGGTGAGGGCACTTCTGGTGGCTGTTGGTGGGTGAGAGAAGGTGTGGGTGGCCGGCCAGCAAGACACAAATGCAGAGGGGTGGGGTAAGGTTTGCATGCAAGAGAGACTTATGTGAGTACTTTGTAACCTTCCCTGCCAGCCTCTCAATTAATTTTGCTCGTGCTAAACAGGCAGAAAAGGTCACAAATTACAATCATGTGATATGAGATACTGCAACTTTTGTAAATGTAAGTTGGTTATGAAGCCCTAAGATCATGAGTATTTCAGAAAGCAAAACATTCTAAAACATTCTTTGAGCACCAGTAAGCAGTCTCTGATACAACCAATTTGCTCTTTCTTTATGCTTAAAATTGCAATATGTCAACTCAAAAACATGCAGATTTATGTTAGAAAAATGCTCCTCTTAACAACACTTAAATCGTGCCCAATGATGTTCTTCACTGATATTGTTGCCCTTCTCCATTTTCTTATGTTACTCTGCAGGCACTGAATATAGCTATCTTTAGAAAAGAAATTACAACATGCTCATTTACAATTCAACACAATTTGGAAGCTAAATATATTTATCTTCCTGCTTCATTAAAAAACAACACAAATCTAGCTTTCAATAGAAAATTTAAATCCAAAAGACAATTACAGTCTGAACTGAGACATTCTATAGTTTAAGCTTTTCTGTACAATAATTACATGTTGGTGACAATTAAATAGCAAGAAGAAAGCTCTTGAAACCCATCTGCAATGTTAAATGTATTCCAAAATCTGTTATTGGGTGGAAGTTCAAAAAAATTAAGCATGTTTTAATTTTGATTATCACTTTTTCCCCATAAAAATGGCAGCTACATTATGAATAAAGAACATTATAATATATTGTAAAGATTTGGTATGTTTGGTAGGCCCTTTCATTAAAAATAAAAGATTTTATATCTTTGCAGATTAATTTTACATTATTTAATTGGCAACTTGCAATTGCTAAAAATGATATTTCTTTGATATCAGTTCATCATAGAAAGTACATGACCAGAATATCTTCTCAAACACCTAGGTAAATAGAGATTAATATCTGACAATCAAGCAGTAAATACCTCAATCAAGGAACTACCAAGGAGAAAACAATGTTCCCACCAATACTCACAGGCCAAATTTCTGTATGCAAATTGACATTGGTTAGAAACCAAGAAATCTAAGAATAGATTTTTCTAAATGCAAGTCTTCACAGGATGGAGTAAGAAGGCAAACCCTACTCCTGGCTATCACCAAGATGGCCCCTAATTTGTTAATGAAATATTTCAGTAAGAAAACAACTAAATTCAGGGAACACCAACGCCAGAGTTCAACCTGGGGCTACGTATATTCTCTTCAATTGGTATTAGAATATTACATTACTGTGATTCTATTATTCTAAATATTATATATGACATATACATTTCATTAGATTTTGAGACTGTGTCCTATATATATATATATATATATATATATATATATATATATATATATATATCAAACATTTATTTATCAAACATTTATTTATCAAACATTTATATACTGCCCTTCTCCCGAAGGACTCAGGGCGGTGCACAGCCAATTCTACCCCAACACAAGAATACAAAAATTAAAATGGAATTAAATAATTTGGGCTGTTAAATTAAAAGTCAACCCTCCCCATTAATATTTAAAAACCCCAAATTAAGATCCAAATTAAAATAGGAGACGGTTAAAATCTCATATCAGCCCAGGCCAGCCTGCTCGAAGAGCCAGGTTTTTAACACACGTCTGAAGGTTCTCAGGTCCATGCTGGTACGTATCTCTGATGGCAGACCATTCCAGAGGGCAGGGGCCCCCACAGAGAAGGCCCGATTCCTGGGGGCCGCCAGACGACACATAGAGGCCGACGGCACCTGGAGAAGGCCTTCCCTGTGGGAACGCACAGGTCTGTTGGAGATCACCAGCAGAACGCGGTCCTGCAGGTAGCCTGGCCCAATGCCATGGATCGCTTTAAAGGTCAAAACTAGAACCTTAAAGCGAACCTGGAAAGCCACCGGCAACCAATGCAGCTCGCGCAGGAGGTGTCACATGGGAGCTTCGCGACGCCCCCATAATCACCCGCGCGGCCGCATTTTGCACCAGTTGGAGTCTCTGGGTGCTCCCCACAGGGAGCCCCATGTAGAGAGCGTTACAGTAATCCAGGCGTGAGGTGACAAGGGCATGAGTGACCGTGCGCAGGGCGTCCCGATCCAGGAAAGGCCGCAACTGGTAAATCAGGCGAACCTGATAAAAAGCCCCCCTGGAGACGGCCGCAATATGGTCTTCTAAAGACAGCCGTACATCCAGGAGGACACCCAGATTGCGAGTCCTCCCTGTAGGGGGAAGGATCTCTCCCCCAATAGCCAGCGAAGGTGTCAGCTGGCTATATCGGGGCGCTGGAAACCACAGCCACTCAGTCTTGGATGGGTTGAGTCGGAGCCTGTTCCCGCCCATCCAATTCCTCACGGCCTCCAGGCACCGGGACATAGCCTCCACAGCATCGTTGGGGTGGTCTGGGTGGAGATGTATAGCTGGATGTCATCTGCGTACAGATGGCACCGCACCCCAAGACCACGGATGATCTCGCCCAGCGGCTTCACATAAATGTTGAACAAGAGAGGGGAGAGGACCGACCCCTGAGGCACTCCACAAATAAGGGGCCTAGAGGTGGACCTCTCCCCCCCCGCCAACACAAATTGTGAGCGGTTGGAGAGGAAGGAGGAGAACCATCGCAAGACAGTTCCCCCAATCCCCAACCCCTCCAACCGCCGCAATAAGATACTATGGTCGATAGTATCAAAAGCCGCCGAGAGGTCTAATAGGACCAGGACAGAGGACAACCCCCTGTCACGGGCCCTCCAGAGATCATCGACCAACGCGACCAATGCTGTTTCGGTAATATGCCCGGGCCTGAAGCCCGACTGGAATGGATCGAGGTAAGTCGCTTCCTCCAGGTACTGAGGGAGCTGACGTGCCACCACACTCTCAACAACCTTCGCTAAAAAAGGAAGGTTGGAGACTGGACGATAATTATTTAAAACAGCCGGGTCCAGGGAAGGCTTCTTGAGGAGGGGCCGCACCACCGCCATTTTCAGGGCAGTAGGGAGCGACCCCTCTCTCAACGAAGCGTTGATAATCCCCTGGAGCCAGCCTTGTGTCATCTCTCTGGCGGCAGAAACCAACCAGGAGGGACACGGGTCCAACAAACATGTGGTGGCATTCAGACCCCCCAGCAGCCTGTCCACACCCTCGGCGGTCACAGGGTCAAACTCTTCCCAGATAATATTCTCAAGACCTGCCCCGGACACCTCCCCTGGGACCACCCAATTGGAGTCCAGCCCGTCCCGAATCTGAGCGATTTTGTCGTGCAGAAATCGGGAAAACTCCACCCTACCCTGCAAGAGGTCATCCTGCGCTCTCGGCTCAAGCCGAGAGCGGGTCACTCTAAACAGGGCGGCAGGCCGATTTTCTGCCGACACAATAAGGGCGGAGAAATGCGAACGCTTCGCCGCCTCTATCGCCACAAGGTAGATCTTAATATAAGACCTCACCTGTGTTCGGTCAGACTCAGTGCGGCTAGCCCTCCAAACACTCTCTAGACGTCTTTTCTGGCACTTCATCTCCCGTAGCTCCTCTGTAAACCATGGAGCCAAATGGGATCTGTGCCGAGTCAGAGGTCACAGAGGCGCAACTCGGTCCAGAGCCCCGACAGCCAACCTATCCCAGGTGGCTACCAGGTCTCCAGGCGAGTTGTGAGCCAGAGTCTCAGGAAATGGCCCAAGCTCCCTCTGGAACCGTTCAGGGTCCATCAGGCTCTGCCTCCCTGCAGTGGCAGGGACCTCCCTGACGGTCCATCAGGGTCCATCTACATGGCTCTGCCTCCCTGCGGTGGGGGGTGGCGGTACAGAAGTCCAGTTTAAGAAGGGAATGATCTGTCCATGACAAGGGTTTGATGACTAAATCCCCAAAATTACAGTCATTCAACCATTGACCGGAGACAAAAATAAGGTCCAGCGTGTGTCCTCCTATATGAGTAGGGGCAGAAACTAATTGGGTCAGGTCCATGGCCGTCATGGAAGCCATGAACTCCCGGGCTACCCCAGAGGTTTCACCGAGCGATGGCAGGTTGAAATCCCCCATGACTAAAAGCCTAGGGGTCTCAACCGCCAGCCCGGCTATCACCTCGAGGAGTCTGGGCAGGGCCAATGACACGTGGCAGGGAGCCAGGTACGCCATCAAAAGGCCCATCTGAACCCCTTGTCCCCACTTCACAAAGAGAGACTTACAACAAGCCGTCTGAGGGACAGTGGCCTCCCTAGGACAAAGGACCTCTTTAATAAGCACCGCCACCCCTCCATCCCTTCCCTGAGACCTAGGCTGATGAAATGCTAGGAAACCTGGTGGGCACATCTCTCTCAGAGGGACATCACCCACAACCAGGTTTCGGTAACACCTAGCAGGTCCGCACCCTCCTCCTGAACCAAATCAGATCAGGGGGGCCTTGTTGACAACGGACCTGGCGTTGCATAACAACAGCCGGGTACTCAGGGCCTGAGGCTCTGGACAACCAGGTCTGCAGGATGGGTAAAGAGGGTCGGAGCGCGCTACCGCTTGAAGATATCGACAGCGCGATCCCCTAACCTGATATGGCCCTCTTCCCCCGCCATATCTGCCCCACCCACTAACCGTGCTAATAGAATTGGCCCCCGGCATCCCACCCTCCGTCCGCCCCCCCAACACACAACCCCCCGAGCCCCCCCAGATGTGCGTGCTGGCCTGGCTGCCCCCAGATCCTCGCGGGCTGTCTCCCAAACCCGGTTCGGATTTCCCCACCCCCTTTAAAAAACCCATTAAAAAATTAACCCCCCCCCGGCTTCCTGCGCTTCCTCCGGCCACACCATCTCTCGGGATCCCAGGATCCGTCATTGAGATATGTCCTGGAGAGTCTTGAAGGCCACTTAAGGGAGAGGGGGACATCCCTCAAGGCCCAAAGCTCTCTCCTTGAGTACCTCTGAGGCCTCGACAACAATGTCCCGGCAGTCCGATGATGCCCTCCACGGCCTCCGATGTTCCCTAGCGGCACTCGATGGGCTCCAACCGCCTCAGGGTCCGCGGCCCCTCCTCCCGGTCCATCCACCTCTGCCACCGGTGGAGACCCCGGGGGGAGGAAAGTCACAGACGGAGCTGCCGATCCCCCCCCCCTCCCGGCCCCACCACCTCTGCCACCGGTGGGGGCCCCAGGGAAAACGGGGCATCATCCACAGCTCCGCCGGCCGTCCAGGAGCGCCGCCAACCGACGCCGCACACCATTGTCCAACCTCCGAGGCCGTCGAGGCCGCCACTCCATCACCATCACGCTCCAAGGCCGCCGAGGCCATCACGCCGCTGCCGAGGCTGCTCAGAGGCCGCTCCGAGGCCGCCGCGGTAACACTGAAGCCACTCCGAGGCCACCGGGGCCACTCCGCCCCAACGCCGTCACCTCCGAAGCCGGCGAGGCCGCTCCCAGGCCGTTCCAGGACCGCCGCGGCCACACCGAAGCCGCCGAGGCCATTCCAAAGCTGTTCCGAGGCCACCGCGGCCACGCCGAGGCCGGTCCGAGGCCACCGGGGCCACTCCGTATCAGCGTCACCACCCCCGAGACTCCGAGGCCGCTGCGGAAGCTGTTCCGGAGCCCCTGCGGCCATGCCAAGGCCGCCTCGGCCACTCTGAGGCTCCCAGGGCCGCTCCGTATCGGCACCGCCGCCCCCGAAACTCCGAGGGCCGCCGTGCCAACAGTGAGGCCACCGGGGCCGCTCCGCACTGGCGCCATCGCTCCCGAGGCCACCGAGGCCGCTCACAAGCCGCTCCGAGGCTGCCGCATCTATGTCGAGGCCTCCGAGGCAGCTCCGAGGCCGCCGCGCTAGCGCTGTCGTTCCTACAGGCCCCATGGCTCCGGCAGGCCCCCGACCAGCTCCTGCTGTAAACTGCTGGTCTCCCCTGGTCCTCCCCCACCTCTGCCACTGGCGAGGGGGCCCAAGGGACATGGGGGCTTGCATCGAAGACCACCCAGGCCGGAGGAGCCTCCGGCAAAAGCACCCGTCCGCCATCTTGGAAACCGGAATATGTATATATTCCGGTTTCCAATATGTGTATATATATACACATACATATACATACATACATACATATGGGCTTGGATCCAAAGAATGATAGATTCAACAAAACCTAGTGATCCATTACTTTTCATAGGTAGGTTTAAACTAATTTAAACTTTTGTGCTATACAAAAAGTAAAATAAGATTAAAAATATGTAACTTCAATAATAAACCTTTAAGAAAATTACATAGCAAATAATGCATTTATATATTATTGGGCCAATCAGGAATGAATAGGAATAGAGTAGAGTAGAACAGAACCTCTGTTTTACAACACATGCATTTTATGAAATATTTTTAGTTTTAAAATGGAGAATGAAGCCTCCATTTTACACTGACATTGTGGTTTTATTTCTAAAGGAGAAATTATTTTATATAATCTGAGATTTTTAGGTCTAAATTACTAGTTGTTTGCTTGAATGGTAGTAATTAATCAATGTACACATAAGATACCAGGCTCAATCTTTAGCATTTTTGATTCAAGCTCTCAAAAATTAGGCATCAGATTATTTTTGGCTTATTTTTGGGTCAGGGCTGCAAAAATATGTAACTTTGCTGCCACCTAGTGGCCTTCCAGATTTTTAGAGATGGGAATCTAATAGTAATGCTGTATTGTATTGACAAGGATACACATGGCTGAATGTTATAATATGTTCTCCATATCTTCCAAATAGAAAATGAGTATGTCAAAATAAAAACTAAATTCAAATTCTCCAAGACATCTACTTTTCCATGTGAATGGAAAGCTGTCAAATGAAAAAACATTTTAATCATTTGAGTTTTGATTTGTTGCAAGAAATGACTCTGTCAGAATCAGTATAACTACTTCAAATGAGAACTAAATCCTGGATATGATAACACTGTGAGCAGCTAACATTCTGATTTGATATAAGGCAGTTTTATTGGTTCATAATAATAGCTATTAAATATGGCTTATGAAAAAATATATGATCAGTAGAATCACTTTGTAAAAGATAAAATTATGAAGGCAAAAAGAAAATAAATTGTAATAGACCCAATCAGACATGTCTTCAATATACCTGAACATACATGCTAGACTACATAAAATACTTACTTTAGTATTCAAGGCATCAATCTCTCGTTCAGCTTTGTGAAGCTTGCCTATTAAGTCTGTATTTTGTTCATTGCTTAGCTGCAATTCTTTTTCAATGCGTTCAAGCTGCAACTTACCAGATTGTTTTTCTGCCTTAAAATTAGAAAAAAAATGTATTAATAAATTGAATTCATTGGGAGAAATTACGCTTGAATTATAGTCTGAAATTTGTTTAAATTGAAGCATTTCTATTGATGTAAACTAAAGTATCTTTATATTATCTTATATTATCTTTAGGTTGTAGTTTTGAGTATTTATCCAAACATAATATTTTATTAACATTATGGTGAATGTTCATTTGGATAATAATAGATTTTAACTTTGTAAAGCTATGATGGCTATTATGCTTTTTACAAAGCAAAAATAGATATTTGTTCAATGTTAAAAAGCGAAAAAAAAACCAGCAAGCTCAATTGAAACTCCATCAGTTTGGAACCAAAGAGAACTAGCACAGAACAGGAAATAGTAGCTCCATACTGGTAAATGAATCATATTGTTTTTAATGCTCCTAAACCTGTTTCAAAAGCACTTGTAATCTTATAGATTGTTGACAGCGGTCAAGATAAAGGAAGGGGGTGTGTGGGAAAAGACTAAGGAAAATAAGTCATCTAGTTTATATAAGCTTATCTAATGTTATAAAATAGTCTAGCTAGGATGCAGTATTAAGTCATGATTTAGCCTAATGTACAAAAAATTTGTTGTGTAAGACTTCTTTCTATCATTTCTCTCTTCCAGATGATTTTCATTTTTAATGGCAATTTATTATAGTTAAGAATTATGCTTAGTGCTAATTATGATTTAAGGAAAGGGCTGTGTCACCCAATTCTCCAAAGAATATTAGGCTTCATAGCTGAAAATAACTCACAACTTTTAAAAAGAACAGTTTATATGCAATGACTTTCTGAAATCCTTAAGAGTTTACTTTAAGAATCAGAAGGTACTAATTAAGGATTATGATGTGCACAATTTGAGAGAGAAAAAGTTTCTTCTACTACGCTATGCATTCTTAATTATATAGGTGTAAAGTATTTAAGCTGGGGTTAAGAAATTTCCAAAAATATGATTAAGATAATCTTTATTGCCATTTACCTATCTACACAACAGCACACATTAAATGAAATTCTAATGCCTTGTTCCCAAATTAAGGAACGTCATCCACTGAACAACGTCACCATCCCAAGGATATCAATACCAAAAATGCCAAGTTATACAAAAATGGCACAAAAACTTATAATCACAGTCCATTTTTAATACCTAGCGGAAAGGTCTTGAGAGTTAAAAAGTTTGATACTATATGGAACAAAGCTGTTCCAGAATCTAGTTGTTCTGTTTCAGATACCAAGAAGCTTCCTCTCAGAAGGCAAAAATGAAAACTTAGTCACATAATATCTCATCAATGTAAAAGGAATCATTTATTTTATTTGTTTATTTATTAATTCAATTTATATACCACCCCCATCTCCCAATCGGGACTCGGGGCAGTATACAGCCGGATAAAAACCACATACACAGATACACAACATTAAAAAGGAATTAAAATGAATTAAATTAATGGCTGAAATGCTAATAAAACTAAAAGATACTTATTAAAAAGTAAAACCCAATTAAAACCCAATTAAAAACCCACCAATAAAAACCTAGGCCAGACCCGCTTGATGAAACAGATGGGTCTTTAGCGCGCACGCCAGAAGGTCTGGAGGTCAGGGATGGTCCTCATCTCCGGGGGTAGTTTGTTCCAAAGGGAGGCTGCTCCCACAGAGAAGGCCCGCAGCCTCGGGGCCGCCAGCCGCATTGTCCAGCTGGCGGTATCCCGAGGAGGCCCACCTTGTGAGAGCGCACTGGTCGACGGGAGACCGATGTTGGCATCAGGCGGTCCCGTAAGTAACCGGGTCCCAAGCCATGGAGCACATTTTACAGTACTGTACAATTTAGTTTTTAAAAAAGGCTGATTATTAGATTCACTGATAGCCTGATGTGCATTTAAACCATTGGCCAAATTCTTGAAATTCATACACATAGCATGCATTTTTATTATACCTACACAGAAACAATTCAAGGTTGTTGTTTTTTTACCTCCAAAGTTCTCATTGTAGCTTGCATCTCAGCTAGCTGTCGCAACTGTATTCTTTGCACATTTTCTGCTTGCATGCCAGAATTTTCTCTCTGTGCTCTTATTTCTGTCACTTCAGCTTCTAATCCCTTCAATTTCTGCAATAGTTGGGCCTTTTCTCTTAATAATGCTTCAACACGTTTGTTATCTCTTGTAGGATCAATACTAAGCAGTTGATTATGCAATTCTTCTTTATCTTTATCCAGCCTTGTAACCTGTTAGAATTTGAACGGAAAACAGTAACGTCCCAACACTATCCTCCAGGTAGACACATATGAAGCAATATCAAAGCTTACAATATATGGGGAAATGAAAATACAAGAATCCATCACATATGAGATTTATGTTTTGACCAGAACTCATCATTCTTTATTAAAATAGCAGTCAAAGAGGAAATGTAGTTGATAAGCAATTAGTATCAGGGAATGGCGGGAAGAAGGGATCAAAGTATAAAGCATAGAGAGAATGCAAAAGCAGGAGGACAAGAAATATCACCTTGTCATATTTGGGATAATACTTCTAAAGTATGAGTACATCTGTTAAATCAGATCTACTGTATACATCAAATTCAGACAAAATCTGAAAAATGAATTCAAGCAGGCAGATTTAGACTTAATCTGTATCCAGAGAGATAGAAAAAGCCTAGCACTGGTGCTTTTAAAAACGTTTCTACCATTTTCTCCAAATTTTTAAAGAATCTACAATCAAACATTAATTCATGAATAGCCAAGTTAGCTGATGACAATAAATTGTTATGAATTGAATCCTGGAAGAATCAGGACAATTTTTTTTTTTACTCAAGACATAATTAAACTTTGCTACCATGAGCTAGTTACCATGAAGCTAGCTACCAGTTTACGTATCTGTGTGTGCCACTGAATCACTGTTGACTGCCTGGACATGTCTCTTCAGGGTTTTTTGGCAAGGTTTCTGAGGTGGCTTGCTAGGACTGAGAGATTGTCCTAAGTCATCCAGTTGGCTCTGTGTCTAAGGCAGAGCTAGAACTCCTGGTGTCCCAGTTTCTAGTCTGGTGCCTTAACCTCTATTCCACCTGGCTAACTTCAAAAAAGTTTGAATCAATTAATGGAAGTCAAGGGGATGATTACTACTTCTGAAGGTATCTGCTGGGAGATTAATAATGCTTCCTTATATAGTTCATTTATTACTGTAAAAACAGATTGCTGGAGTAAATTGGCCAGGGAGTCTAATCCAGCAGGACACTGATTATGTTTTAAGAGGATCCCTATAACACAATCAAAATTAGAAACATTTTATGAATGATTCTGTTCTTTACTATGCTTCTATAAAGGGGAAGTAGCTCAATCTGAAAACCATTCCTTTATGTTCATTTTTAATAAAACAAAACAATAAAAAAGGATTAGGAATATGATAGAGACAAAAACATTTACTTTATCAATTTTATAATCAGAAAATGATTCGCTGTGCCGGTTTATAGCGCTCTTGACTGCAGAAGCAGCAGTAATAATAGCACCCTGCACAATGCCAGTAATACTGCTGTCCAATGTCCGGTGTGGATTGCAGTACCTTTTCCCACACACACTTCAAATAAACATTTGTAAAAATCTTTTCACCACAAGACACTTTCAACCTAAATAACTAACTTTATGTATACTGAGAGTATACATAATTATGTATAATTATGTATACTGAGAGTATATTTTCTTTATGTATACTGAGAGTATTTACACCAAGACAAATTCCTTGTGTGTCCAATCACACTTGGCCAATAAAGTATTCTATTCTATTCTAAATAACTAACACCTGGACAGTCTTCAATTTCTTAGTATCCTCACATTCCTTCAAAGGTAATTCCATTCCATAAGGGGAAAAGACGAGCCATTTGTATTCTTTGCATGCTAGTCAGTGGGATAAATTTTGTCTTGGATTCAGCTAAAGCAAACAACCTGTTTCAATCTGAGCAGAAACATTTTTTTTTTCTGAAATGGATCCTGAACTGAAAATTATGTTCAGTATACAGCCCTATTACTTTCATTTCACAAATGAAATGAAGAAAAACAAAGTAATCCACTTACACATCTCAAAGCATGATTACAATTTAAAATTAAAATCCTAAACCTATTTGGAATTAAGCTCAATGAAAAAAAAAAGAAGTTACCAACAAACACAGAATCATACTGTAAGCTGGATACATTGATCAATCTCTTTTTAAAAAAATCTAAAATATGATTCTACAGATACAATTTTATATTAGGACTTACCTCAGCTTCATATCTTATTTTATTTTCTTGTAATACACGGGCATGCTCTTCTCTCTGATGTTCAAATTCTGATTTGAGGAAAGTATGTTCATAACGAAGTTTGTTATATTCTGTTCTATATTTTTCTACTTCCTAAATTAAAAACAGCATGTGTGATTCAACTGGACCAAAGCAAACAAAAATACAAAAATTTGGTCTTCCCAGCGGACAAATTATATGAAGCATAAACAGAATTAAAAGTGTAAGTTTTTATTATTTTAGTGTTCTTATTGAAGTACCATATAAAGTATTTTTATAACTAATAGTTTACTAAATGCCTAATAGAGTTGTAAGGAAAGCTGCTTGTGCTTTATAGTACTTCCCAGCAACATTAAAATTATTTGTGGTCAAGATGTTGTGCAGTTTCTTTATGGACCTCAATTAATCAACCCCTGATGTCAATCTCTGGGAAGAGTTTCGTCTCTTCTTAAAAGCAAACTAGTTAAAGTTCTCTGTGTTATGTTATGTTTGGGAGAGCTGGCTTGTTTCCAATCTTGTAAACTGCCCAGAATTACTTGTATAAAATGGGCAACTATATAAATGATGTACATAAAATGTCAAACATGCTACACTGAAAAGGAACAGGACTTATTAGAAACCAAAATATAGACAAACTTTTTAAAAATATTGGTTAAACCTAACATTTGAACTATAGGATTGGTTATGCTTAATATTACGGGATTTAAAAAAAACATTAAACATTATTTCATTGGTGTAAAAATTATGTTACATTATTCTAACACAATGGTATTTATACAGTGTTGATTAAAAATTAAGATTATAATATTTAAATAGCTTACATACCGAGAAACAATAAAATAAATATTACCAATCTTAATTGTGGTTTAAAATGTCAAACATGATCCAGTCATGTGATTCCTTGACTTGCAACCATAACAATTTACAATTGCAATTCCAGGCTCAGTTACATTCATAAACCAACTACTATCTGTATAATCATAACTAAGTTATATTGCCATGAAATAGAACCAAGCCAGATAACCATTGTGAGACATTCTATGCCTTTTCTTCTAGAAGGTTTGGTCCACTGTAGATTTCAACCTATTTTCATTATTCTACTAGTCTGTAAGAAATATTATACTCATACAAGTACCACTACATTCAACAAAACCTGAAAACATAAGATTTGTAATGCTTGCCTTAGACTTCGGTTTTATAGAGGATGCAATATGTTTAACAGGATTTTGAAGAAAAACATGAAGCATTTAGGAAGCCTGGAAAACAACTGATAATGAGAAAACCTTAAAAGTACACAACTCATATAGTTTCAAATTAGGCATACAACTTAAATCAGACAGGACTTGATTGAGAGATGTCTGAGTTATCCATTAAAAAAAACTTCTCATCAATGGAATTAATCTGTCAAATAATCTTGCTTTCATATTTTCAGTAAATGTTTAACAAATTGCTGTTATAGTAAAATTCTTTCCATTCTACTTACTTCATCCAGCTTGCAAAAGCGTTCTCTCATAGGTGTTTCTAACTCATGATGTATTTGTGCTTTCAGCAATTCAAGCTTCTGGGGAGTTATTACCTACAGGACGGTAGAAATAGCAATAAAGCAAATATCTAAATTGCAGTGGTACTGAAGTGTATATTGGATGACTGGATGACTTTCAGTGGGTCTCTATTTCATTTTATCTCCCAACATTTTATGAGGGAAGATCTAGGGGACAAGCAAATTTGAAGGAAGTCACAGGACATTAGCCATTCATTACTTGATGACGTGAGTACAGCAACCATACAGATTGCAGAAATGGGGAAGAAGCAAGTAAGTACACTACCCAGTCAAGAACCCAGTCAAGGTTAATAGAGATCCTGGGAACAATATTGGGGTTAGTGGAAAGGAATCCATGGGCCAAGGAAATTATAGTACTAGATTTGTCCAACTCATTTAGTAAAGCATAACACCAAAAATCCATAAAATGAATTTACATGATGTGCAAGTCCAGCAACTATCCTACATTAACTTCATAAGGATAAAATAAAAACAGGAAGAATAATATATCTCCTATAAGCTTTTGGAGGAATAATAATATAAAACATCATTTATATGACACAAATCACAAATCCTCTTAGGTTTACAAGTCATAAAATCAACTAATCAAATTGAGATTTTCTAATCTATAAATCCAAAACAGATGAGTAAAACATTTATAAAAGCAGCATAATTTTATACAATTCTTCAACAATTCAAAAAAGTTGAATGTGGATAATAATCAAACTAAGTTGACCAAAACTGAGTGGCTGTGGTTTCCTGCGCCCAGATACAGCCAGCTTACTCTGTCGCTGGCCGTGGGGGGAGAAATTTTGGCCCCCATGGAAAGGGCTCGCAATCTGGGTGTCCTCCTGGACGTACGGCTGTCTTTAGAAGATCACATTATGGCCGTCGCCAGGGGGGTCTTTTGTCAGATTCATCTGATTTACCAGTTGCGGCCCTTTCTGGATCTGGACGCACTTCGCACAGTCACTTCTGCCCTCGTCATCTCCCGCTTGGATTATTGCAATGCTCTCTTCATGGGGCTCCCCTTGAAGAGTGTCCGGAGGTTGCAGTTGGTCCAGAATGCGGCCACGCGGGTGATCTTGGGAGCCCCTCGGAGTTCCCATGTAACACCGCTCCTGCGCGTGCTGCATTGGCTTCCTGTGGCCTTCCGGATCGGATTCAAGGTGGTATTGATCGTTTTTAAAGCGCTCAATGCCTCGGGACCTGGGTACTTACGGGACCGCCTGCTGCCATCAACAGCCTCCCGCCGCCCAGTGCGCTCCCACAGGGTTGGCCTCCTCGGGGGTCCGCCGCCTGATCATTGACGGTTGGCGGCCCCGAGGCTGCGGGCCTTCTCTGTGGGGGCTCCCTCCCTTTGGAACGATTTGCCCCGGAGATACGGGCCATTACCGATGTTCAGACCTTCCGGCGCGCAGTAAAGACCCTGTTTTTTCAACAGGCCGGCCTGGCCCAGTAACGATTTTTGGGGTTTTTAAAACTTGGTATTTTAAATTTTTAAATTTTAAATTTTTTATTACTTTTATATTCTCAAATTGTATATTCTGCCTCTAATGTAATTGTTTTTAATGCGTTTTAATTGTATATATTGTTTTTGTTTTTAGTTGGCTGTGCACCGCCCCGAGTCCCTTTTTAGAGAGAGGGGGCGGTATAGAAATTTAATTAATAAATTAATAAATAAAGCTGATAACAGCTTCAGCCAGCTGATTGTGTGGGCGGCTGTGCTTTCTTCTGCTGACTTCGCTCGGGGCTCCTTATAGCCTAAGGAGCGATTCTTCGATCTCAGAGCCTGTTTTCCCTAGTCAGCAGCCATCTTGGATTGAAGCCTTCCACCACGAGGTGAGCGGCCATTTTGTAAGCCCGAGGGCCATTTTATACCCTAAAGGACTAAGTTTCTAAGCAGCTTCTTCCCAACTCAAGAGCCTTTCCTTCTACAAGTGGATCAGGATAAGGCTCAGGCAGAGCTTTCCCCCCCAGCGGATCAGTCTCTTAAGCCCAACAAAAGAAAAAGAAGCAGGCAGTGCAACCAATCAGTCCAGAGGGAGCTGGCTTCTAAAATCAGAGTTAAGGCTCTAGCCCCTAAGAAAGCAACTCTGGCTGAGTTGAAGACAGAAAAGCGCAGACATGCGGCCTTAGACAGGCAGTTTAACAGAACAATTCAACAGATCAGAGGGCAACTGCAACAAGTTTCAGGTGATACCCGTGGGCCCCAGCCAAGCCCTCCCAGAGGAGGACAAGTTATTCATGAGCCTTTTCTTCCTCCATCCTGGTCTCCTGGGGCCTCTGCAGAACAATCAGATCCTCAAGATCTCAGCAGATCTGGGCCCTATTTCCAACAGGCTTCTGGGCCCTATGACCCCCCAACCTTTCCTCCAGGCCTCGAGCCTCTTCTCAATCTAGGCCTGAAGCCACCTTCATTTCCACAGCAGCGGGCCTTCAGCCTCTATCTTTGAGCATAGGCCAGGGGATATCCAAGATGTTGTTTCATTGGCCATTAGACAGGGATTGGCTGAAGGCTTCAAGCAAATTACTGACTAAACTGGTAAAGCTTAGGCCACAGTTTGGAAGGGCGACCGCACGTGTATGCTGTGTGCTATGGATTCTCTACAGGGGCAACCTACGCATTGGTCTTCAACCCTACCCTTTTCAGACCATTACTCAGCAAGGCCTTGGTCATTGCCAAGCTGTTGCCGGAGGAAGTAGCTCCTGAGCCACAAGGAGATCCCTCTGGCCAAGGAGACTCGCTTTTCTCCAAGCCTGTAGTGCATGCAGAAGTTTTACCTTCTCCCACACTGTTCCTGGACATGGTCAAGAAACAGTGCGCTTCTCCTTTGGCAGGGGGGTGGAGGTCCTTGCCCTTCTTCTTCTCTGGATAAGCATTTTTACAACGTCAGCACAGCCCTGGACAATGCCCTAATAGTGCCTTCTGTTGACATTCCGGTTGTGGCCTCGTTCTCATCCCCTGGCATTCCCACTGAGCCAGAAGATATCCTGAAACCGGATGATAAACGTTCCGAACAGACCCTCAAGCGCAATCACCAGGCCACTGCATGGGCTCTTCGGGCTTCAACAGCAGCATCCTTTTTCACAAGGTCATCCATACGGTGGCTTTGCCAACTCCAGAATAGATTGCCTGCTTCTGACCTCCGGTCTCCCCAAGACCTCAACTAAATTATTACAGCTGCAGAATTCACTGTGGATGCCACTCTCAATTCCGCCAAATTGGCATCTAGGGCCATGGCATCTTCAGTAGCAGCTAGAAGACTTTTATGGCTCCGAAACTGGCAGGCAGAGTCATGCCTAAAATGGAAGTTAGCTTCAGTTCCCTTCATAGGCGATAAACTTTTTGGCGATGCTCTGGAGCCTTATCTCATCGAAACCAGAGATAAACGTAAAATTCTCTCTTCCTCTGGGAAGAAAGCCGACTATCGCCCAGCTCCTTATCGCCCTCCTACCTTGCGAGCAGAGATCTCCTCTCGCTTCCGTCGCTCTCAGAGGCCGTACTCCCAACGCCAAGACCAATGTGCGGAAGCATCTGGCAGACAACCTTCTGCTGGTAAACGGCCCTTTCAGGGGGGAGGGGTCGTTCCTTCCGTCGCTCTAAGTAATCTCTCGTTCTCACCACCCATCGGAGGTCGCCTAGCCTTCTTTGCCTCCAAATGGGAGGAGTCAACGACGGATGCCTTGGTCCTCAGCACTATTAGGTGAGAGTTTCAATTGCACTTCCTAACGCCACCTCCAGAAAAAAATTTTTGATCTGTCCTGTCTCTCGGGACATTTCAAGGCAATCCCTCATGAATCAGGCCATTCAGCATCTTCTTGACATCAGGGCTATTCAACCTGTTCCCTCCTCTCAACGGGAACTTGGAGTTTACTCCGGCCTTTTCATCATTCCTAAGCCCGGGGGGGGGGAGCCATCTTGGATCCCAAATTCCTCAACCAATTTGTAAAATACAGGCGATTTAAAATGCAGACTCTGCATTCTATTTTAGAGAGCGTTTGGGAGGGCGACCTCCTTTCTTCCATTATCTCATGGAGGCTTACCTCCACATCCCCATTTGGCCTCATCATCGCCAGTTTCTCCGTTTCTGTTATCAGAATGCCCATTAACAGTATCGAGCACTTCCCTTCGGCCTCTCATCGGCTCCAAGGGTCTTCACAAAGGTTCTGGCAGCATTGGTGGCATCTCTGCGTTCTGTCCCAATGCTTGGACGACATGTTGATTCTGTCCCCCTCCATCCATTCGGCCACTGGGATCTGCAAATTACCCGGTCATGTCTCCAGAGTCACGGGTTTTCCATCAATACCAAAAAGAGCTATCAAATCCGGCGATCACCCAATTGGTGGCGTTCCACGTCAATCAGGAAGGGTCTCCTGTTTAGGGACCCAGACAGGCTAGTGATAAACACCGATGCCAGCCTTCTGGGTTGGGATTCCCATATGCAGGGCCAGATAGCTCAAGGCGTTTGGTCCAGGTCAGAGCAGACCCTTCCCATAAATTGGTTACAGCTCAGAGCCAATTCTGGCTCTCAAGCATTTCAGACAATCGGTGACCAGCTCTCATGTTCTAGTCCTTACAGACAACATGGCCGCAAAGGCTCATGTCTACCGACAAAGGGGGACGAGGTCCAAGGCCCTCATGAAAGAGGCTCAACGGTTGGGGTTATGGGCAGAGAGTAGCACCTGTTGTCAATCTCGGCGGACCACATCTCCGGGGTCGACAACTCCCAGGCCGACTGGCTCAGCAAGACCAGACAGAATGGTCCATTCCTCCATCTCTATTCAGGGACTTTTCCCTCAGATTCGGAACACCGGTGGTGGATCTCTTCTCCACTCCTCAAAACGCCCAAGTCACCAGATTCTTCACCAGGTTTCCTTGCCAGGGAGCGGAGGGGACCAAGGCTCTTTGGTGCAGATGGCCCAAGGGTCTCCTCTATGCCTTTCCCCCGCTTCCCATCATTCCGGCAGTAATTCGGAAGATGTTAGTGGAACAAGCAGAGCTCCTTCTCCTGGCACCCTATTGGCCAAGGAGGCCCTGGTTTGCGGACCTGGTCAACCTATCTGTGGCTTCTTGGAGGATCCCAGCCCATCTAATCTCTCTTCACCAAGGGGCTTTGCTCCATCTAGAGCCCCAGTGGCTCAAGCTGACAGTGTGGTGCTTGAGTGGTAGTGGCTAGAGGAGGCTGATCTCCCAGAAAGGGTCATCCTCACTATCCTGGCATCTCGCAAACCTTCTACAAGGCACATCTCTGATGCCACCTGGAAGGTTTTTTCCCGACAGTGCCTTAGAGAGGGTCTCTTTCCCACTTCAGCCCAGTTGACAGAATTCTTAGATTCCTTCAGGATGGTCTGGAGAAAGGTTTGGTCCCCAACTCTCTATGCAGGCAGATAGCGGCCCTCTCCTCTGTTCTTTCATGGGGTTCACTCCCTTCTTTATCACATCACCCTGTAGTCAGGAGGTTTTTGAAAGGGGCTTCAAACCTGCACCCACTGGTGGTTCACAGGTAGCCCCCTTTGAACCCCTTAGAACAGTGTCTCTCCGTTTCCTAACCCTGAAGGTAGTGTTCTTAGTTTCCATCACTTCAGCCAGACGGTTTTCTGAACTTGCTGCTCTTTCCATTAGACAGGACCTTTGTTCTTTTCACAATGATAGGGTTGTTCTCATTTATTCCAAAGGTGAACTCCTGGTTTCACAGGTCCCAGAACACTGTGTTGCCTGACTTCTGTCCCCTCCCACACCATGACTTAGCATGGCAGTGGCATACGTAAGAAGGGCTCCTAGAATATACATTTAAGTGCACTTCCTCCTTCAGGAAGTCGGAAGCCATGTTTATTTCCTTTTCCCCTTCTCACTTGGGGCATAAGGCCTCTTCTCCTACTATTAGCAGGTGGGTCAGGACTTCCATTGAGCAGGCCTACAAAGCTGTGGCCTTCCAGTTCCCCAAGGTCTGACGGCGCACTCTACCAGAAGCGTGGCCACTTCTGCTGCCTGGGCGACCCAAGCATCCTTGGAGGAGATTTGTCGTGCAGCAACTTGGACATCCCCGTCTCCTTTCTACTGTCCGGATGCCTTTGCCTCGGCGACTGCAGCCTTCGGCAGACGGGTGCTTCAATGAGTGGTTCCACAGTCGGGGTGATAAGCCAGACGAGGATCCGCCGTGGATATGCAAGCTTTGGTATATCCCATCCTGGGCTCTCGCTGCAGCATGGAGGAGAATGGGCGCTCGCAGAAGTTACCATGAATGCCCTTTCTATCTATGCTGCAAGAGAGCCCAGCCCCTCCCTTGATTCGTCCGGAGAGGGTAAGACATATTTCTGTTTTCTTTTTTTGCTTTCAGAGACACCTTTCAGTCTGTCAAGTATCTTCGCCAAAGCTGGGGTTTCTTCTGGGGGCTGGCTTTTATATCTTAGTACAGACTCAACTAAATGACGTCATAAGGAGTCTACCCATCCTGGGCTCTCTTGCAGCATAGATAGAAAGGGCGTTCACGGTAACTTCTACCAACGCCCATTTTGTGCCAGGAATGAAAGTTTCTGGCTCCCTGACACTCTGCAAAAAAGGATGGGTGCCTGAATCTGCATGATATAATAGCACCCAGGAACTTTCATTCTCGACATGAAAAGCAGAGAAACAAAGAGACAGATGTTTGCAAGGTGTGACCGGAAGGGAGGAAGAAGCATGAGGTATCATAGTGGGTCAAGGAGGCCTTGAGGGTTGGTTCTATCACTAGACCCCCCATGGCCTTCCCCACCCTGAGCACATTGTACACATTGGTGTTCTTGATTGTTGAGTTCTTAAGAAATTATCCCCTCCTTGTGTATTGTAAGCAGCTGCTTCCAAGTGGAGAAAACAGGATGAAGCAAGTGGGGAAAAATATTTTCCTTTCCTTGAAGTCTGAATTAGACCATGGCAAGGTCCCTACAGGAGAGCCTTTTTAAGAATTATATATTAATAGAAAGGTAACTAACTTATCTTTGTTCTTAAATGCTAAAGCTGTTGCACATAAAACATAGAGGAGCTTTGATCAACTATCAGAGTCATCATTTTGACAGTTTTGCTTTACTACTCTATAGTCTGCAGAAACCCCCACAAAATGCAAGCATGGGATAAACTGAGCCTGGTTTGTTCTCAGTCTTATAAATGGCCACAAATTATTAGCAAAAGATTAGCCATAGCAGTTCATGACATACCAGTCTATTTAACAAAAAAAGGCATCGATTAAAACCTGCTAACTATAAATTATCAGGCCTATAGGTTATGGTATTGAACAATATACCAGACATTTGACATTTTCAAAACTTGGAAATATTGTCTTACCTGTAATTTTAATTCCTCTGCTTCTCTAGTTTTATCTAATAATTCTCCTCTAAGTTCAGCAAGCAGCAACTGAAATTTATCATGGACAGTTTGCTTTTCATGTAACAGTTGTTTCAACTCACTTTGTGATTTGGTGTATTCATCAAGTAGCCTGCAAAAAGCAACATAAAATTTTAAATCATGCCAACAAATATGTGCATGAAGGAGGTACTTTTGCTACTTTTAGCTCTTTCAAGGACTTCTGTACATGCATGCATACGCAGAGAAGATAATTTATCAAAGACAACTGGCAAAGCTAAGCAGTACCACTTTGCTTCATCAGTTACCTCAGAAATGTCCTTCACATATGCCCAGAAAATGTTAGGGGATCATAAAGGCAGCCAAGCAACTGTTTTATGCTTTGTAATGTGCAGGAAGAAGAGACTTTTATCAAAGGTTTTGCAAAAGACTAATCATCCATAACTTACAGCAAAAATAACAAAGGAAGAGAAATAGAATAAAATGAGGTATAACCATTTCAAATACATATATTTAAGTTTAATTAATAAATATGACAACTAAAAATAGTTTTTGTGCTAAAACATGTTAATAAGGCTTAAAATAGTAAAAGTGCTTTCCTCCATAGTAAACTCACGATCAAGAAACGAATATCTATTTCGCACAAAGTAATAACATTAGAATTGCTTCTTACAGCCCCTTGTTCTGTGGGCAAACTGTTCTTGTGTTATAGTTTATCGTACAAATTTAACTTTTTAAACCATATTACTATAAAAAGTTCATGAAAGAATAGCTTTGATATATTCAATCTATTGCAACCAATACATTTTTATTAAAGTAAATGTGATACCTAGTATGTTCTGCTTTTAGTGTTTGATAATTTGTTTTATGATGTTCACACCGCATCCTTTCATCAATTAACAATTTTTGCACTTCTACTTGTGAACTGACAAGATCACCACTTCCTCCCACTGAAGAAAGGATATTCGGCAAAGCATCCATTTTGACTGAATACTAATGAGATGACAATCAGGTAAAAATGCTGTCAGTGCAAGACTATCACCGTCATAGAGACTGCTTTCTCTCTTAAGGACATCCCCGGAGACCAAATTATCTGTACAAACAAAAAAGCACCCAATTAAATAGTTAATACATCATGATAAAAAAAACTTTCTTAAATACATGTTGAAAATTTCCTTTTGCCATCAAACAGATGTTCAGTAAGAATCTCTATTCATGCCAAACAATTCAATTGAAAGTAAACTAAATATGATAAATTGTGAACAATACATGCAACTCACCATTATCTGAACTTTTTTTCTTTACAAGAGTATTGGCTGTCCCTATGGGTGTAAAAGAGCTATTCCTAAGGGAAACTGTGAACTTTGCATGAAAGCCAGTCAAGTTTGACCATGTTCTTTGATGAGAATGTATCTCACTTAATCATACAAAAACTAAGCTATTATAACATCTGAATCCCTTACTTCTATTCTTGCTAAAATATCCTATTGTTATGAGTGCCAAACCTAAAAGTAACAGAGTATACAGAGTACAGTAGGCCATATTTAAACCTTTCAGGATTTAAAATTATCTTAAGGATGAAATCCATTTTTTAAAAAAATAAAATATTTCAAACTTTTAGTTTGAAATCTCAAACTAAAAGATAAAATCTCAAACTCTGAAATAGCCCAGGATTTTTTTTTGTTGTGATTTTTTTAAAATTGTAAAACATTTTGTATTTTCATTCTTAAAATACCATTCTACTCTGAGATGTGCAGCATTACTACATATAAATTGTCTGCAATAATTGTCTGAAATATATGGAGTTTCAACTGAATGTTATGGACATTAAAAATAGAGTGGCCGTAATGAGTAATTTGGATACTGACTTGAGTTCCTGGGAAAAGATCGGATACCAACCTAATTATTAAATATAAACACCAAATATATGAAAACTACAGTGGTACCTCAGCATTCGACTGCTTCAAAACTCATCGAATTTGGTACTTGATTGCATTTTGATGTGAAAATGTTGACCCAGTATTTGTAGTTTCTTTGGTATTTGGCGTGCTACAAAAGGAAGAAGGGGGACAGCCACAGAGGGCAGATAGGAAATTGGCCATGCTGGGAAGGTCATTGACATAGGAAAAAGGATAGTCAAAAAGTTCCTCCCAGCCAAAACAAAGGATCATATGGTATGATACCTGTTTTATTTGACACTAAATTGTTTTTAGTACTCAGCATATCTCCTGGAACCAATTAACATCAAGTACTGAAGTACCACTGTATACAGTAATTGTATGTACGGGGCTCCCTATTTAAACATTTACTTATGATATAATACTCAATTTTAGTTTTATTTCTTTATAAACTGTTTTTAAAATTGTGTGTTAACTATTAAAGATAATGATTTAGTAAGAAATAATAAAATTATTTGGATTTTAAAGACATCTTGTGAGATTTTTTATAAATACTTAGAAATAAAAATAAAATAATTCCTCTAGACTAAAATGTGGATAATTTATTTTTCATTCTGACACACTCCATAACAGCTGTGGTTGTACAATGAGACTTCACTGAATTAAGCAATATTATAGGCAGAATCAAAAGTAGATGAGGATACCTATCCCCTTCTTTCATCTTTTCCTTTTCATACAAACTACTGAAACATACTCACTGAATTACTTAATAAAGTACAATACAATTGATTTGTATACAATTCTAAACTATCTATTATGGATTACGAAAAATGATTACCTTCAGAAGAATATACTACAGAAATCACAATACAGGTGCCCAAATTGTGGATTGCACCCTTGATTGCAAGCAATTTAGGGGGCGGATTTTTTTTAAAAAAAAAAAGCTGAACAGGCTTGTCCACTCAGCCTAAGCTTGTGCAAACCTAAAGTGAAATTTGAGAGCTGCCAATTCTATACAGAAGTCTAAGTAGATTGCGTCTATTGCTTTACCCTGATCATGTGGTCAAGTCCATATGTTTTTGCAGTGTAAAAACTATCCTGCAGTCTGCAACTCTTACACTGCAAAAACATATGGATTACACAACTCAATCAGGGAAAAGCAATAGACGCAATCTGCATAGACTTCTGTAAAGCCTTTGATTCAGTGGTACACGACAAACTACTCCTAAAACTAAAATCTTATGGTATCTCTGGACAACTGCATAACTAGATAGAAGCATTCCTGTCAAACAGACAATAAATGGCCAAAATTGGGAGCGTCCTATCAAATTCTGTACCTGTCAACAGTAGTGTCCCACAAGGCAGTGTCCTAGGACCAACTCTCTTCATATTCTCTATAAATGACTTCTGTGATCATATTAAGAGCAACTGCGTCCTCTTCGCTGATGATGTAAAGCTATTCAACACCACAGAAAATACTGCTACCCTTCAAAAAGACCTCGACTATGTATCAGAATGGTCAAACAAATGGCAACTTCAAATCTCAACAAACAAATGCTCTGTCTTAGATATTGGCAAAAAAAATCAGAAAATAAAATACAGGCTGAATAGTCAAGACCTTGCTGATGATCCAAACTCTGTCAAGGACCTTGAAGTACTCATGTCTAATGATCTAAGTGCTACAGCACGCTGTAACTACATAGCCAAAAAGGCATTAAGAGTTGTTAACCTAATCCTACGTAGGTTTTTCTCTGGTAATATTACACTAATAACTAGAGCATACAAAACATTTGCTAGATCAATACTAGAATACAGCTCATCAGTCTGGAACCCACATTATGTATCTGATATTAACAGTTGAGAAAGTCCAGAAATATTTCACGAGTTCTCCACTCCTCTACTTGTTTGCAGAATACCTTATGCCACCAGACTTGAAATTCTAGACATAGAAAACCTAGAACTATGCCGCCTTCAGTCCGATCTAAGTATAGTACATAAAATTATATATTGCAATGTCCTACCTGTCAATGAATACTTCAGCTTCAACCATAACAATACAAGAGCAAACAATAGATACAATCTCAAGGTTAATCGCACCAAACTTGATTGCAGGAAATACAACTTCAGCAACAGAGTGATCAATGTCTGGAATATTCTACCTGACTCTGTGGTTTCTTCCCCAAACGCCAAAAACTTTAACCTTAGACTGTCTACTATTGACCTTATCCCTTTCCTAAGAGGTCTGTAGGGGGCGTGAATAAGCATACCAACATGCCTGCCATCCCTGTCCTATTGTTTCTTTTATTTTTCTTATATGTATCCATGTATTCATAACTATGTTTTTACTTATATCTATTATCTTGTAAGCAATTGACAAGTCAAATAAATAAATAAATAAATATGTTTCTTAAAACAATTTATCAATCACAGTTGCAGGCCTACAGCCTTGCAGTGTGGAATAATATTGGCTTAGTCTATTAACGAAGTCCCGGTTTTTGATCCATTATTTTAAAATGGAAAGTTTTTGTGATACTAACAGCAAAACTAAAAATAAATGTTGGGATAAAAGCAAGCCTATGTCAAGAAGCTATGGTGAAAATTATAGAACTTTTAAGAAGTGGTATTTTCATTCCTTGTCCAGTTCTAATTCTGATGAAATTGTTTCATTTTATTCATGAGAATAAAAGAGTGAATAAAAAACATTGAATATTTTAAGGGTTTTGTAGTAATGAATATACAAAAACCTGATTGTTTTGGGCTTCAAAAAACAGCAATACCAAAACAAGCATCAAGGTGGCTTAACAGGGAAAATTAAGTCATTTTAGATAACATATTTTGGGTACAATAATTATCAGTATAAATCTGTTATTTGTATCTTATTATCACTATCAACCTAACCAAGCAGATAACTGCAGAATTTTGTTTTACATTCAAAAATAAGAAACAGCTGAGTTTTACAATACAAAGCTTTCCTGCTTTTTTTCCTCCTAAACTTCAGGTGATGAAAGATCCTGTCACATTCAATCTGATTTAGCACAATCACATAAGCAGCTGCTCAAATATAAACCCCAGTAATTCCCAATCATCCTCACTTCCACCCAATGAGCATGCAAAGGGATGGAATCTGTTTTAGGATATCAATAAACGGTTTTTGTGGAGATTTCAGCTCAGTTGAGATGTTTTACACCAATCTTCCTTCAGTTGTACAGGACATCAACTCCCCAACATTCAAGTGATTATCAAGTAAAAGACCACACCCGATAGTATTTCCCCCCCTCATCGGTCAGTAAAAGAAAGCGTCATTTCTGAAGTATCAATTCGAGACTTTCCATATATTTTAGTAGGTTGGGAGAGGCTGTCGCAGACTTAACGCGAAAGCGTAGGAGTTCGTTAAAAACAACCCTTTACATTACGAAATTCTGCAATAAAGTCGCATTTGTAGAAGAAAACCGTGGGTCGCCAAATGTCTCGGGAAGTATGCTAACCCTACCAGCCCCTTTCCCTCACCTACCAGCTCAGAGCAGGCGTCGGGTGCCTGCTTGGCTGTTTAAAAATGGCGCCTCAGGACTATTGCCCCGCCCCTTCGCTTTTATTTGAGACCTCTCGGGACCCGTATGCACTCTTTACCTTTCCATTTTTTGAACTGCAGGTTGGACCCCTCATCGGTTTAGGTTTTCATCGCTAAGCACCACGGGAATGCGGAAAAGGGATCGCCGCGTTGGAATGGGAATCGAAGCGCGAGGTGACGCGGGAAGATAAGAGGCGGGGCTTGTTTCCTATCTTTCTAGCGTTCAGCCAATCGTATTGTTGCCAAGGTCGCTTTTATGGCAAAGAAACGGCATTTGGAATCTGTTCGGGATAGAAAGTTCTTCGTTCTGATGTTAATTTCCTTGGTTCCGTGCTGTATGCAGAACTCCTATTGAGCGCGTGGAGGACGTTCGCTATCTCAAGCCGTCTCTCGGAATAGCATATATGTATAAAATTTAGTCCCATCCATCAATATGTCCGTTGACTTCCCTGTCCTACTTTCCTCAGTCTAAGCATAAATCCACACACACCCCGCCTGTCACCACATGTCCTAAGTTTCTGTTTATTGATCTTCCCTCAAGGAAGCTGCCAACTTTAGAACAGAGTTGGAAGGGACCTTGGAGGTCTTCTAGTCCAGCCCCCTGCTCAAGCAGGAGAACCTATTCAATCTCAGACAAGTGACTGTCCAGTCTCTTCTGAAAAACGTCCAGTGATAAGAGCACCCACGATTTCTGAGGGCCAGCTGTTCCACTGGTTAATTGTCCTCACTGTTAGGAAGTTTCTCCTTAATTCCAGGTTGATTCTCGCCTTGATTGTTTTCCAACTATTATTTCTTGTCCTGCCCTCTGGTGCTTTGAAGAATAATTTGACCCCCTCTTCTCTGTGGCAGCCCACGTGATCCACTGTTTCTTCAGCTTCTTTGCATAGGCGGCGCTTACTGTCTGTTGCTGTCTTCTCAATTCTGACTTTGTATACATTTGTCCTTAAGGCTTGATTTTGTGCAGCCAGAATTAGTCCCTCAGTCTCTTTCTTCAACTTTCCTGCTCTTAGCCATTGTCAGGTCTTATTATCTGCTTTCCCTGCTATTTTTTTTAATGTACTGTCTATGTAGTGCTTTGATTTTCCATGCCTCCATTCTGTTTGTTCATTTGGTTTTTCTTGTAGGCCAGTTTGGTCTCTCCAGTAGTCAGTAAACCTTCCTGATATACTAATTTCAGTGCATCTTCATCATTCTCCTTCAGATATTCTTCCAAGGCTATTTTTTCTTCTTCAACCATCTGATGCAGGTTGATGATTTAAAAAAAAAAAATTAAAAAAATGATTTTGTTTAAATCAGATTTTTTTATTTTGGGGGAGTAAAAAATCTATCAAAAGATAGTTTTCTATTTAAAATACATTAACAATTTAGTTTATTCAGCATGAAATAGAGCTTAGTTATATAGCATGAGGCTGTATATTCTGCAATATTGGGACTTGATGAGTCAACAGCAGGCCAGAGGAGCCGCTACGGGACAGATGACAATTGGTCTTTAAAAATTATGATTTAAATCAAGTTTTTTTAAATCAAGCCTTTTTGCTAGTGATTTAAATTGTTATTTAAATTGACTTGATTTAAATCAAATCCACCCTGATCTGATGTACTTGCAACTTTCCATGCCCACCTACTTGCCTTAGTAGGTAGTCAATGTTGCGAGAATAAAGGGCATGATTGTCATTATTTTTCTGGTCTTCCTATCCATTGCTTTTAGTTCTGCCTGAGTCCAATCACTATTCCTGCTGTGTATCTAATGACTGGAATTGCCCAGGCGTTAATTGCTTTATTGGTATTTTCTCCATTGAGTTTTAAGATCTCACTCTCTTAATGTAGTTACTTGATGTATTATTATTACTATTATTATTATTATTATTATTATTATTATTATTATTAAAATTATTCTTTTCATCCCTTTGACTAAACATTGTATCACTTATTAGCCATGTATCATTATAATTTTGCTTTAGCATCAGTTACTGGCCAAACCAAGAAGTTATTTTAGGTTCATGGGCAATAACCATGCCTAAGGAGCATGGGCAATGCTTATATATGATTGTTTGCTATGAAATTTGAAGATCAGAGAGAAGCACAAGGGAAATATTTCTAAAACATATGTCCATTCAAGGCTGCAACCAGTCCATTGTTGCAAAGAACCTTCCAGATGATCTACACTGAAGCCCCCAAAAGTACAAGTATTTCTGACTGCCTTTTATATCTTAAATCTCATTTTATTCTGACCAAGTGCCAAGAACATCCTTTTCAGAATATTCTAGGGTCTTTGTAGGTATACTTATTAGGGAATAGCCCGGTGCTAAGTACAATATTTATTTATACCATTTTGTATCAATTTTTCTACACTGCAATAAATCAAAGTGCAAATAGTTGTGGATAGAATAACAGACTACTTTTAATCTATTCATGGGAAGTAAAAAATCTGGCGCATCTCTATAATTTTTCATTCAATCTCCTGCAATGCAGATGCAGATCTCAGGCTTTGTGACCCATTTTACATTTGCCTGTGTCAACACAATATCTGTAAATACCAACATCCTCCCATCCTGGAGAAATCAACTGGATCTAATGATTACATCTCCTCTAATCTGGAGTTGGGGGGGAGGGTTATTTCCTATAAGGGGATATGCAGCAGATTTCACTGCTGTTCTAATTTTTATCTGACTGAATAAATTATTTCACAAATAATTAAGACAATTGTAATAAAAATAAAGTATACATGAAAATGTATTTACATATACCAAACTATTTTGTGTGTCACACTGAATAGTTCAGTAGCTATTTTAAATAAACAATACCAACTACATTTAAAAACTTTATTTAAAAATAAAAGTCACTGTGTCCTTGAAGCAATTCTAATCCCCTATGAAATTTGAAGAACACAATAAAGTATAGTAGCACATTTATATGTTTGCAGTGCCCTTCAAAACAAACATGGCATGATTATATGTTACATATACAATGACAAAATGTCAGTTCAGTGCAAAGGGATTCAGTAGATTTTTAAACATTTATCAATGATGCCCAGTTGTCATTATCTTACAAAGGAAAGATAAGGAGGAAAAAAGGCTGCCTGAGGTACAATTTAATCCATGAAATATAGGTAATAAATTAAAATCTAGAAAACAGTTCAACAGTTCAATCATTCACCATGCAAATAGTATGTGCACTGTCTTTAAAATTCCTATCATGAGCTAGTTCTATAAATGTTTCAGTAGTCTAACGTTATTAAAATGAATCTTTATTCAATGCAAAAATTGTATGCAACACACTACCTGTTTAGTTTTATATTGCACATTTTCATTCTATAATCAATGTAATTAACATGATGCAAAAAAATCTATAGTACAAATAATTCTTATCATGAAGACTTTATTTTCTCAGAAGGAGCTAAACAATAAAATATGCATATAGAATTTAAATCCTTGATTCTTATTGTCAAAACTGTATGTTACTGTGTTCAATAGTGAAGCAGTCATCACTGATCATTTGAGGAAGTAAAATATATAATTCCATAAATGAGATAAAATTTGACAATAATAAAAGTAGAAAATAATATACAGTAATGAAAATTAAAACAATCCAGTATATGGGAGGCTGGCAAACAGATACATATTTTCAGAAAATAATATATTTAAGAGTCTTCATCAAATGTAAAAAAAAAAGGTTTTGAACTCTAATAAAATATCATATTCTTTAAGTTCTGCCAAATCATTTTGGAATAGCTGTGGTTCAGCAGAAACAAAACCTAGAACAGTTTTATTATTTTGGGTTTCAGCTGAAACAAAATTTTCAGAGATTGCAGAGTGTTTTTACAGAGCAGTAGAACAAGGCTATTATCTGTTATCCATACTCTTACTCTGGCACTTGTTTTCCCACAATTTTTCTTCTTCCCTCCCTAAGCCAACACCAATGTCCCAGCATGGCATAATCCATCTGTCTCTTCTCTATTTTTCATGTCCATATTTATAAGAGTTAACAGGAAACTACAAAATGAATGCAAAGGCAGTCTAATAGCAAAGAAACAGTCCATCATATTCCCAATAGATATATTGTACAAAGAGAGAATGAACAAGTTTCAAGATTTTTCAGCTAATCTTGGTTTTTTATTAGTACATCTTCCAATAAGTTGGAATTGGCTGTTACTGCTGGGTCAACAGTGTATATATAAATGTGCAATTACTGCAAGAAATGACCTAACTCCCTTGTTCACTAGCAATTTAAGGTGGAAATGAGAAAAAAAATGATAGTGCAGTAATTTGAATGAATTTTTCCTGAAGATTTATGGGGCACCTTTTTACGTCTTTTAAGAAGGCTTTGAAGATATGATTCTGTTAGCTTAAATTGTACTGTTGAAATGATTGTTATCACCTGTGCACATGGTTCTGTTGTATCACACCATTGGCTATTTTTGTTGCTCTTTAATTACTATGTTTTATCTTATTATTTTCACTCCTTGGAAAGATTTTATTAATAAAAATAGTCTACAAATACTTTGGTGTACTGTATGTCTGTATGTGTAGTTTTGAAATTAAATATTGACTTGACTTGACTAAAGCTAATATAATATGTATCACTGCTATGCAGAGAGAACCTGATTAACAAGGCAGGATGGGGACCTGACGTAAGAAAATAGAGTATTTTTCAAACAAAAATACTTAGGATTAGTTGTTATTCAAAGTGCTTTTTTAACTAATTTATTCCTTTATAATACAATTTAACAAACTGATTTAAATGCTATCCCTTAGCTTGAGGATTATCAATTTTGTAGAAATGTCTGTACTAAAACTGCACGTTGCACTTTTTGAACATTTTTATATTAATTCATTTATCTGTTAATTTGGTTTTTCTGTTCATTATCAGATCACTGTTTTCTCTTCACACATATATGCAGAGAAACAGATTTGGTATAAGCAGTCTTTCCAACATTGCCACATCATTTGTTTGATGCACATTTGTAGGAAATGATAAGACTCAGAACCTTGTGTGACCATACTAATTCTGAGGTGCACTTTTGATTATAGACAATTTCATCTTCTGCTTACAATCTCCTGCTTACAATCTTGCGTCTCTGCTCTCCACTTTTTTCTGAAACACCTGATTTGCAAATTGTAACCCAGAAAACAGATTTTCCTTGATCCCAATAATTGTTTGAAGTTCTTTATTTGCTGCATTCCCTTCTGTGAGATTCAAATGTTAAAGGTTTCTAGATTTGGTAGATTGCTGACATATTCCAGTTGGTAACTTCAGAATTCCTATAACCTCACTAAGTAAACTGAAGTGAGCTATGGCAGAGCCAATTAAGGCAATTTCACTGGGCTCCACACATAAAGGTTGCTCCAGAAGGGATATTTGTGTTTGTATTACCATAGTTGTTTGCTATCTATTTCCAGAAGCTATGTGTGGTTAATGATCTTAAAATAAAAGACCACTCCTCCAGATAATATATATATATATAATAACAAAATCAAAAAAAGGATTAAAAAAAAGAATCAGGAATTATGCCATCACTTGCAAATCTCACTTTCGGTAATATTATGCCCCCTTCTTGTGCAAGACAGAACAACTTAAATGTTCACCATGGTCCTAAAGGCCAGAGGAATACAGCATGTCAAATCTTCACTGAAAGGAGTTCTAAAGGTTGAGGGCATCTACTGGAAATGCTTCCTTCCAAGGCCTCCTCAGGTGGCAATCCAATAGGGAAGAAAGAAATTGGTCCTATTTGATCTGGTCAGATGGGCAAATGAATACAAGAGAACGATCTGCCTTCTAAATCTAATATTTAAAATGATTATAGTTTTTTTTTTTAACTCAAGGTATTCCAGGATTCAAGATTTCCCATACATTCCCGATTGCTTGATTCTTCAAGCAATACAAAAGAAAAAAAATGTTGGCATAGGGGGAAAATGTAATAAGGATTCAAATGAATATTCTGGTTCTTGGCTTCAGTCTAAATGACCCTTCAGATAGGAACTGTAAGGACATTGACATGTTATGACCTAATGTTTGGATACTTCATTTAGCCCAACTTCAGGAAAAGCTGTACTGTTATATCTATAAGCAATCTAACAAAGCTTATGGATGGAATTTATTTATAGCAAGGTGACCTGATTTCAAACTGTCTTGAGTGCTTTTAGCATGCTTTGTTCAGCAGTGCTAAATTCAATTACACCATTATTTAGTTCTTAAATTAGTCAAAGATTTCTATGAAGCAGCAGTAATTTAATTAAACAAGCTGTATTTGACACAGGAACACTGGCAGTGTGGCATATGTCTAAACGGTGTTAAAATTCAAAGCCAGAGTTTTCTGGTTAGAAAATTGCAACCATTTTTGAACTAAAGTGAGAACCAAAAATATACAAGAAATTATCTAAGATTCAAGAAAACAGAGATAGCTCTGATATGGTGTCTGACAAGCTCTAGGTTAACACTTTTTAATCATTCACACAGATAAGTGAATATAATTACATTTTCACTGTTGTGCACTCTCTGTGGCTTCAAGCACTTCTGAAAAAACTCAATCTCAAAAACATGAATATCACTCAGTGAAACAGAGGATTGCACTTAGCAAAAGAACTGAGAGGACTGCTATAAAGCAGCAAGAAACAGACAAAAGCATAATATTGTTTTCATAAAAAATGAAAAGCAGAGCTTCTAAGAAGTGAATCCATGTATGTTATGTGTATATATATATATATATATATATATATATATATATATATATATACAAATGTAAACAAGAGATCGTCATTCACAGGAATGGGTCATGTATTAAGAAAAATATATACAATATTACTGTATCCTGAGAGATAGTAGCCTAAGACATTTTCCTGCCTTCCTACATCTCACATATAGAAACTAGTGGCAATTGAATCATGTCACAACATTAGTGACCAAATAATATTTTCCATTATGCTTAACTAGTTTATAGCTCAAGATAGGCTGCATGATATAAACATTGCCTTCCCAGCGAGAGGAACAGCCAGGATATTCAGCCTGAATCAGTCCATTATTCTATCCAACAATTCAAAAGTATTGAACTAGAGTCAGAAAGAGGTTTTATAAAAGAATAATCAGTAGTTTAGAAAAATAGTTTCAAAATTTTAAAAGAGCAAATTGCTTTTTGCAAATAGAAGAATACAAAATATTTCTGAACATGGAGTTTAGTTGCTGGCTTGGAATTTTGAACCATCTTATGAATTTTTATTACACACAGAGGGAGAACAGAGGGACAGAGAGGGAGAAATGGTGATCTCACGGTCAGGGAGGAATTCAGAAATAACTTCATTAATATGAGCTGAAAAAAATAAAGCCCAACTCTCAGCTTTGGTATAAAGTTAGAATAGATGATCTTCAAGACCCATCCAACCTAATATTCTATGATTTGCACAAAACTATAGAATAAAGTATAGTATCGCACATGATTTGTTTCAATTACTAGATTAAAGTTTGTTCAAACATAATTTTTAATAGGAATTATATGCTCCTAATATACAGTAAGAGGGAAATAATGAAATGTGATTAAAAAAAACTAGATTAATTTTTTTTTAGAATTTTACTAATTTGAGGCATGGAAAAACAGAATACAGTATGAATTTGAGATGTGGAAAATAGGATACAATATGAATCCTCTTTATTTTCCCCCTTTTAAGATAATCTGAATTCTTTAATTTTCTAAGCAATGTATTCATCTAGTAAAAATCACTGGAGGAAAAGAAAGTATTATATTAAGAACAGATTGTAAGGTATGTTATGTCAATTATGGAGAGAATGATCAGAATTTCATAGGACTAATTAGTTAAATGCAGATAGCTTTAAAACAATGCTCTTATATTTACCAGATTGCTAGTAATTGTTTGCAGGATTCAGTATGATCAACTTAACATTAGCACTGCCTGATACTGTGAAGGGGTCTCATTTTTACTGTTAAGTCCAGTTCTACTTTAAAAAATAAAATTGCACATATCGTTTATAAATTTTTTATAGTGCAAGCATTATAAACTATTTACATATTGTACAAAACCGTTGCACATACTTAAACGTGATTTGGAGAGGTTGCTTCATTCTGCATGGAAATACTTCACAGCATTTCTTTAAAGTAGTCACATGTTTTCAACTTGTTAAAAGACCTTTGCCTATTTTTCAAGTTTATATGAAGCCTTAAAAAAGATGTGGATGCTTTAAAGAGAGCTGTGGTTATGCTCATGTGCATTTTGAAACAACACATCCAAATTTTCAAAAGATGAAAAACCATATTGGGCAATGCTGTTATTATTACAGCATCCATATCATTATATTCATGAAACACTGTAGAAACACAACCCAACAGAAAATGTGCAAAAGGATTACAGTGCATATCTTAAGGTCAACCAAATCAATTAGATACAAGAAAGTGCTAAAAATAAAATATATGCCTTAATACAAGGAACATAATCACACTATTATATATCCCATCTTTTAACTTCCCAGCCAATTCTATTCAAGATTATACAAGAGCATTCTTAAATGAAGTCTTGATTCTATACAAACTTCACAGTGATTACGGTGTTACTGTAGGCTGAAACACAGTAATTTGAGAATACTGCCCTAATGTTACACAGATTGGTACGAAAGCAGTATTGCTCAGTATCACAGAGAATGACAGATAGCTGAATAAGGAAGCTAAAGGGGCAGGGGGTGGAAAAGAGAAAGGAAAGATAGTAACTAGATATGAAAAATGAGACCTAAGAGGTCTCACAGTTTGAGGTAGAAGGAGGATTCACTACTTTAGTCATTGATTTTTTCTTTTCCAGAGACAGCACCATCACAACCATTTCTAGTTAGAAGGCCAGCTGCTTACCTTATATGCAGTTTGCTGATTCTATCAGTAGTGGATGAAGTGGCATTTACCAACTGTACCGGTAGATGCCATTACCATCTCAGAATCAATGGTGATGCATATAGGGAGGGTATCCAAGCATCCAACTAGCTTAGAGCGGTATGTTCTTTATTTATGATGAAGTAGCTACTTCAGATTATTAGGGCATGGGAGACTAGGGAGGAGACAAACAATGTAATGATACATGGGAAAGACCTTGGGAGACCAGGTGAAAAGATGCTGCCTGGGGAATGATCAGATAAGAAAGAGTATAGCCCACAGTAGTATTAGTGGAAAGAACAAAGGGACTCTGTTTAAGTTCTCGGAGTGACAGCAGGATAATTTGCTAGATTCTGTTAATGTGGCTTTATAATAAAATAGAATTAGTGTATCTGGTGATGTTTCTTGTCTAGTCAACGTGGTAAGGTAACAGACAATGGTTGAATGGTTTGGCCTCTATTGACTCTTCCTGATCCTATGTTTTGAAACTACCAAACAACATGTCCTGTTACACTAGTTTTGTTTGTTCCTTGATACTTCTGAGTATATTTGTGCTCTATTGAGAATGATTCTATCTCATCCAGTATCTGTAAGAAGATAAACAGTTTTTCTTATCTTTTTGCATTTATGATAAATGAGGTGTCTGGTAGGCTACAGAAATTAGATAAAGATCCCCATTTTTTGATTAACAGAAGAACCAAGTGCTTGATTTCATTTGTAGTAAAGACATTGTCTTTTAAGATCATGAAGCAAAATCACAGTGGATTAACTAATTTGAAAGACAAAATAACTTCTAAATAGTTAATATACTGTATGTTGATTGAATAAAAAGGATACAAATAACAGAAGATAATTCACTCAGCACAATTCCCACCACAGGTATGTTGATCATCAGAGAAATTTGTCTAGCATTTCCTAAGACACAGATATCTTAATTTACTATTTAGAAATATACTACAAGGAAAATGCTTTAGATAAGGATAGGACATTGTAAATTCCCATTTAATAAAATGTAATTAATTATTATTTATTCTCTTCTTTCCATTTGAAATTTATCTAGTTAATATCTAATTCAGAATTCGGTTGAAATCTGGGGTTTAGAAAAGTTGGTTGGATTAAGGCAAAAAGATGTATACACAGCATCCACTTCATATCAGATTCACGTCATTCCTTATGCTGTGATTGCTAAGATGAAAACACTGCCAGGACAAACTTATGCCCAGATGGGAAAAGAAAGTCTTCACCTAATTTGTCTGCTTAGATTACAAGATTTGGTAGTTTGTTTAGATGTCAAAAATATTTTTTAAAAAAGGAAAGTCTCCATATTTGTATTTTCATCTTGGTATAATTATCTTTTCTATGGCATAGATAATGTGATCCCAATTTTTGCATAAAATTGCAAGAAGAGTTACTGCAAAAAACGTGCAAATAATATGGAAACGGCTTTTCATCATAGGAGCTATAAACTTTGCTATGGTGGAGACGCATACAAGGATAACAGTCATGAAGGCCAAGACTACGTTTATGCTTTTTCCTAGTAGGACTTTGGCATTAACCGTTTCCGATTGTAATGCTTGTTGCTCTTGCTGGTGGAGTTCCAATTTAGCAACCCGTGTCTGGCAAGATTCCAATGCTTCCTATTGGCAGAAAACAGGAAGAGAACACAGTGGAACAAAATGTTAAGGAACTTATATACAAAATAGATTTCCATTCCTGTCTGATCAGTGAAAGAACTAATTCAGCCTATTGTATTCTACTGGAAAATGACCCTCAGAATCCCAGCTCCATTATAGCATTGGAGACATAGATACAAATCTTAAGGATTACTCTCATTTTGTATAAATGATTTAATATATACGTTGACAATAATAAAGTTCAAACATTTCTATTCCCCATGAAGATATAAAAAGCGATAGCTTTTTCTCTGAATATATTGATCATGAAAAGTTGAGTCAATTTTTAACTCCATACTAAATTTCAAATTTCATTCTTCTTAAGAGAAAAAACATCATTCTTTAATTATAAGAACAAGGCACCAGACATTTTACATACCTTTTCCAAATATTTACAAATATTTTTTCAGACTAATTAATTTTTAAAAGTTTAACAACCAATTTATTTTTCTTTACAAAAAGTAAATCTTTTATAACTTTCTACAAATTAATTTTAGGAATGGCAATTTGTGGAAGGGATCTTTGCATTAATATTCTTTACAAATAGGAAACAATACTATTTAATTTTAAAAAATAAATACCTGAACATCACGTGACCGCTCATAAGCCTGATATGCTACTTTTTCTTCAATACTGGCCAGTTCTTGCTTCAAATTGGCTGTTTCATGTTGATGAAGGTCTGTTAGATCATTTAGCTGGTCTTCCAGGTGTTCATATCTTCATTTAAATTTCAACAACAAAAATATTTATTAAAGTTACTTTTGGTGTAGTTTGTATATAGCTTAAAATATCATTTGCAAGGGTTTTTTTTAATCATGATAACCAAACTTTGCATGAAGTGAGCATAAGTTGCCTTACATAGAAGCTAAATATTTAAAAATCAGATCATTGATTATTTCAATTTATGTAATCACCCATTTCAAATGCATAACTCTGGGTGACTTACAACAATTGAAAACACTACAAAAGAACAAAATACAATCTTAAAAGAAAACCATATAAATCATATAACACAATTTGCCACCAAGATATATAAAATAGTAAACACTCAAAACAATCATTGTATGTAGGCTCGATGGCACATCTAGATCACCAGGCCAGGGGGCAATGTTACATCTTTAAGCTTTACAAAAGGCCAGTGAAGTTGGGGCAATATGATCTTCCAGAATAATGATATTCCAAAGGGTGAGTGACCTCCATGACAGTAAAGGCTCTCTTCCTGGGCCCTGCCAGATAATATTCTCTAACAGATGGGACCTGAAGCATATCTTGCCTACCAGTTCTAATGGGATGGGTAGATGTAAGCAGGGAAGGCAGTCTTTCAAATAACTTGGTCCCATGACATGAAGGACTTCATAGGTCATCACCGATACTTTGAACTGAAACCAGAAGCATAATGGCAGCCAACCACAGATAAAGCAGCAGTGTATAATTGTAATATAATAATATATAATTGTATACCTGAATCTTTCCTCTTGCAAGGTCTGAGAAATAAAGCCATAATCTCTTTTGAACTGTACTTTTAAATTCTGAATATCTTCTGATAATTGTGATTGTGCTTCCTTTATTTCCCTCAGTTCTTCCAAGAATATGGAAAGTTTTCCATGGTTGTCCAAAGTATTTGCCCCACTTTGACCAAAGGTTTGGTTTCCATTACTGTCTATGGATCCAGATGTTCCACTTGAGCATTCATCATCACTGGTATATTTTGGCTTGGCTACTATGGTGGCACTACCACCATATGCCCTAGAAGTAGTTTCTGGTCTAAAGTCATCTAAGCTACTCTTCAAGTGAGCAATGTTGTCAGCACTACCAAACTTATTCCGAATCAGATTTGCAAATTCCCTGGATTTGTTGAAAACAAATACTGGAGGTGTCAACGAGACTCCTGGAACTCCTGTTTTGCAGCTTTCATTGGCCTGGTTGGTAACACGACCTTTTCCATGTGGATCTTTTAAAGAGTGTTGAATTTCCTTTAAGCTGTCTTTGGAAGAGTCTCTGGTGCTTTTGGAGGAACTATTCTGTTCTATTTCTTTTAGCTTTCTGTGATACTGTTCCAATTTTTTTTGCAGTTGGGCTATGGAATGGGCAGACTTCTGATTCTTCTTTTCAAAGACTTGTTTAATTCGTCCAGCTTGTTGTTTGTCTGCACTGTTCACCAGCTTCAAGTACTCGGCCACATTCCCATCCCGAACTGTTTGTTCTATTTTTATTTGCTCAGTAACTTTCAGAATTTTTTGTCTCAGACTATCAGCACTGAGTTTTACTTTGTGAAATTCAAATATACCATCAGGTACATCAAAATTCAGATTAGTGTCTGAACCTCCCCGGCGAATATTAAGTGGCAAACTGAGTGTATTCACATCATGTCTTTCCACCTAAAAAAAATTAAATACAAAAAACAGTAAGGATCTTTTGTGTGTGAAGTTTTATATACAACTTTAAGTCATTGTAATCAGAAACTATTCAGAAAATTATCAGAATTTATTATCATAATTGTCATAGGAAATAAAAAATTGCTGCAGAAATACACTGAGAAAACAGTGTTCTGTTCTTTCCATTAGATTAAACACAATAGATAACAAAACACAAGCGATAAATAATACAAAATTATATGATTTTCTTCACAATTATAATAACTTTAAACCTAAACTATGCCACATTCCTAAATATTTTCTATTTTATTTTAAATACTTAAACATTTATTTTAAACTACTTACAAAAAGAATAAACAAATCATTAAAGATTTCTTAATGTACAGTAAAATTAAAGCAATCGTTGGAAGGCGATTTTATGATATAACTTATTTTTTCCAGGAGGCTTTGAAATTGCAAGAATTATATGTACCAATCCAACTGAATTATAGAATAGATTTAGCCAGTCAATAAAAATATTTATCCAGAGTCAGGATTCAACTTTATCAACTTCTGATTCCTACTGGAACATTGTGTTTTCCAGCACAACCTGAAAAATGTTTCTTAAATGTTTGGTTTGAACTCTCTTCAGAACAGACAGGCATGTATACAGTCCAAGGCAAGCCTTGCAGACTTCCATCCCGTATCATCAATAACCATGTAGGTTTGGGATTCTGAACATCTGGAGTACATCAGCTTGGGAAGGCTGAACTATTTTATGATTTGGGTGTTGTGCCACCTCAGCCAGCTGTGAATTATTGCATAATCTTTAGTTAATTTATCTTTTATTTATGTATTTATTTGACAAGCAATTATAAGGTTAACAGGTATAAGTATAAACATAGTTATGAATACATGAAATGGGTACATATAAGAAAAATAAAAGAAACAATAGGACAGGGACAGTAGGCACGTTGGTGCACTTATGCATACCCCTTACAGACCTCTTAGGAAAGGGGTGAAGTCAATAGTAGAGAGTCTAAGGTTAAAGTTTTTGGGGTTTGGGGAAGAAACCACAGAGTCAGGTAAAGTATTTCAGACATTGATCACTCTGTTGCTGAAGCTGTATTTTCTACAATCAAGTTTGGTGCGATTAACTTTGAGTTTGTATCTATTGTGTGCTCTTGTATTGTTATGGTTGAAGCTGAAGTATTCATTGACAGGTAGGACATTGCAATATATAATTTTATGTACTATCCTTAGATCGGACTGAACGTGGCATAGTTCTAGGTTTTCTAGGTCTAGAATTTCGAGTCTGGTGGCATAAGGTATTCTATAACGAGTAGAGGAGTGCAGAACTTTTTGTGAAATATTTCTGGACTTTCTCAACTGTATTAATATAAGTGACGTAATGCGTGTTCCAGACTGATGAGCTGTATTGGTCTATCAAATGTTTTGTATGCTCTAGTTAATAGTGTGATATTACCAGAGAAAAAGCTACGCAGAGTTAGCACAATGTGTGAATTCAACCATTATATTATTATGTTATGTTATGTTATGTTATGTTATGTTATGTTATATTATACTATTATAGGAGTTATATTGCAATGATAAACCCAACAGTGTGATATACTGTCATAAAATTCAGAGATATATGAAAAATCAAAGATACTTACTAGTGTAACAGAACAACTTAGTGCAAAAAATAGCCTTGATTTAAATTTGATTGTACGCATACTCTTTTAAGCTTTTTATCATAAAAAGTCTGACAGACAAAACCAAGAAACATCTTATGTATGACTCATCTCCTAAAGAAATGGAAACATCTTGAGATAATGTAAACTCAAAATAATATTATGTGCTAAATGATTTATGTTTATACAAAATATAATCAACAGTAGTACCAAGGGCAACTTGCATAAGCTTCAGATCTGGCTACAATATTATTTTGATGGTGTAAAAATGTTTATAAATATTATGCATAATCATATGCAGAGCATACCCTGATTCTCTTGTAATTTGAGTAACATGAAATCTATCTTTTCTATAAAGGTTAATGATTTACAGGTTCCCTATGAGGTGCTCATATCAATACAAAAGCCATCTGGGGAAACAAGCGAAGTATATTTTTGTTGGATAAAACAAACACGAAATCAAATTAGTTATGTTTGGAGCATAACTCAACCCCCGGGCCACAGCCCACTACCAGGCTATGGCATATTCAAAATAAGGCCACGTGAGTGGTGTGCATACCAGCCTGCCATTTGTGCAAGTTGAGCTGCATGGTAGCACACTGGCCTGCTGCTTGTGCAAGGTCTGCATGTACATGTTGTGGTTAGCTGACAGCAGGTGCAGACGGGGGAGGACAGCGAGGATTCGGAGGAGGGGCCGGGACCATCAGGGAATGGACTGCTGCTTTCAGAGATGGTGGGGGCTGGCAGCAGTGACGAGGAAGTTTCAGAAGAACCTGTGCTCAGTGCACATGAGCGCAGGATGCTTTGTAGGAGGGAACAGCTGAAGCTGCATAGACGACTCGGGAGTAAGGAGGCAATGTAATGGCCTCTCCGTCTAAGCTTGGCTGCAAACGGTTTTTGCCTTTGCAGAAAGCAAAAAGGATTGGAAGGGTCAAGTGTGATGATAACAGACTTTGATTTATTGGAAGGTTTTTCTAATTGGATTACTTGACTGCAAGCCATTTGATATCTACAAAGAGGTATTTGTGAAATAAAGCCGTGAACTTTCAGTTTTGGAATTTATCTGTGTTTGTTTTCGGAAACTTCGACTGGGTCAGAACAGTGTGTGCACACTGGCTCGCTACTCACACAGCCCAGTTCCCCTCTTCCTCACAGCTGAGACACCAAGCCTCCAAGGTTGGAGACTACTAGTGACTGGTTGAGGTAGAGGGGAACTGGGCTGGCCCACTGCTTGCGCACATTGAGCTGCGCGCTCACGCTCCAGTTAACCACTTGCACAACCCAATTCCGAATATACCACGGCCTGGTAGTGGTCCTTGGCCCAGGGATTGGGGATCTCTGACTTATAGGATAAACCATGATCTCATTATTTCCCTGAGTTTTTAAAAGGTAAGTTTTTTTAAAGTATGCAAATAAATTAAAAAGAAAATACATACAGCAAGTAAGAAGAAGCTAATAATAAGAGTAAAATCATATTCAGGAGGAAAAATGAGAAAAATATTGAAATTGTTTTCTAAACATCTGGAAGAACAAAATATTAAATTGACATCGAATACTGTGATGTAACTATTCATTTCAAGAGCTCTGCTAATTTTAGGTAATAATGGTGGAAATATGTAGATGTCTACATTTCCTCCTATCTACTTTATGTATACTTCGTCTCTATTATTTTACTGTTTCTCTGCTGTTATTGTTTAATATATTGATTATTGTGACTTGAATGATCTGTTTAATATCGTAAGTTGCTTTAGAAATGTCCAATCAGAAGTAACTAAAATACTATGAAATAAACTCCTGAAACAAATATGTGCATTAATTAAAGAGGCATCAGCACAAAGACTACAATCCTCTACTATAAATCTTAAATTTTATTTTACATTCTCTGCTGTTAAGATATAATATCCAAATAATGTTCACTAAATTTTAAAACAAAGGTGATAGCCACAATGTATTATTTTATATTTACTGATTGCAGCAAAACAATTTCCCTAAAGTAAACACTACAGTATGTGCACAGCAAACATGATGCTTATATTGAATATCCTGAGCTGCAGTGTCTCATTTTAATATGCTGGAGCTCAACAAAAATAAGCACAATCTTTTTCAATGGCAATGCTTGCTGTGATGAGATGCATCTTTAGAGAACTGCAAAGGAAAACAACACATTCAATTTGTGTCCTCATTCAACTGTGAACTAATTAGAATAAGAAACAGCTCCAGATGTGGCCTAATAGGCTCATCAGCACAGTTCATGGCTAATATTTTGGTGACTTACAAAATAAATAAGGCATTTGAGAAATATTTTTAAACATTATGTTGGCTATGGTCATGAGGTTCTACTGCTTGACAAAATACCAAAGGTGCTATTATTGTTCTACTCATCTGATATTTCTGAGCTTGTTTATGCCTTTGAGATTCTTCCTATTGCAGGATATGTGTGCTCTCATTGCTAGAGTGCTAGAAGAGCTGTTTCATGGCAATTGCTATTACGATAGCTAGTCTATTAATGTACTAGTAACAAGATGTTAGTTTTCAATCCAACTTCTTGTTTTTTATGAAAGAAACTTACATCCATGGCAGAATGAATTAAGCATGTGTAGAAAGTTTCTT
Source organism: Bungarus multicinctus (assembly GCA_023653725.1). Classification (NCBI taxonomy): domain Eukaryota; kingdom Metazoa; phylum Chordata; class Lepidosauria; order Squamata; family Elapidae; genus Bungarus; species Bungarus multicinctus. The sequence goes on from CM042848.1 coordinate 46,490,766, forward strand.
CCAACACATGGAAGCAACTCTCTTAGTATATAAGTGACACCAATATATGTTCATATCATTAAAAAAACTGTTTTTTAAGTGATACTTAAAATGTCAGGTTTAGTATTTCAGGAAGCAGTATATTAAAATACACATTAAATGTGAAACTCCAACCCAGTGACAATCATACTGTGATCTAACTCATCACCTGTCACTGATAATTTAAGTGGGAACCAGCTAGAAGACTACAATTGCATCTAATATTAGCATTATAAGGAAAATGCACATAAAATGTAGCTCTGTGCCGCTTTCATGAAAGTTTCTGTAAACAGTCAAAGTATCATATAAGCATCACTGGATACAACTCACAGATTATTTTGTTTTATTTATAAACAGAAATTTAGAGACAATGGATAGTTTCATGATCAAACCATAAAGCAAAGAGCAATGAGCAATTCACCCAGTTTCATAATATGAGCATAAGTTTGGATCCAGGCCAATGGGTTTTCTATTTACCTGCTGTTTCACATATTTCCTTCATGAATCTCTCCCCCTTGTTTTTTTTTTTCTGATTACTTCAAGTTTCTACCATTGCCCATTCCTTTAGTGTACATATACACACTGAATACACATGCTAAGCAACATTAACCAAAACAGGAGGACAACAGAAGAAGAAATAGTAAATCATGTAGAAATCATAGTAAATCATGAGAAATCAAGTAGAATTAACTATCTCTAAATGGCAATATCTGAGCTACAAATTTCTCTGACTCACATTCGGAATAGGATCCAGGTATTTGGGTTTTTTTAACAGATGGCTGTGAGATTTTCTGGGACCATAAGGGTAGAGAGAAATAGGGCACAATGGGAACGATAAATCAGTGGGAAATGATCAGAAGAGATAGTGTGCAACCAATGTTTCAGCTTCAGTGTACTTACCTATATAAACCAATTAAAGCAGTTGTTTAGAACATCTAGTAGGCCATGTGAATGAAGTTCCAGTGAAATGAAAAAGCTCATTGATTTTATGTTAACTAAAATCTACTACATGGTAATTCAGTTGCCAGCAGATGGTGCTGCTTCTTTAAGTATCTCTATATAGAGAAGAACATCAAACAATTTTTTTTTAAAAAAGATATCCATAGGACTCAAATATAGCCTATGAGTAAATTGACATGGTTTGAGGTGGTTGTGTACCTTGTTTTCCCACTTCCAATAATATAGCATCCTGTGTCTTTCTCTCAAAATCAAATGAACTACATTATGGCATAATGCTATGTTGCAGTAGAACAGTTTGGAAAAGGACATAAGCAGATCGCTTTATCAATCTAGTGAGCAGAAGTGAATTTTAACAACTGCTTCCTGTAATACGTTTAGCAACTGGTGTTCCAGGCAAGAAATAATGCCATGCCATGCTATCAATACTCAGCTATAATTGGATTGCAATACTTCTTCCACATGGAGAATTTTCACTTTATTCTTGAAGGTATTAACATATTAACTAAAACTATATCATGCCATTTGTACATAGTGCTCAGTTTATAAATTTATTATCAATATTATCATGTGCACACAAATTGAGAGTCAACTTCATTTTTTAAAAAGTACTCCTAGTTCTAACTTTAGATAACCCCATTATTCTGATTCTCAAAAGTTTTTGCTATGACGCAAAATGCCTAATTAATGTAACAGGAAGCCAACAAATGTTAATCTTTCCAACTGACTGAGATTTCCATACACAGTTTCATGAGGTATATACTAGAGTACTAAGAGATCACTTGCAAAACATCCCACATAGAACTTCACTTCCTCAAAAAAAAAATATGACTATTGGCATTTAATTAAATAAATTATGAATGCAGATATGTTATGAAAATATATGTGTTTACACATTGTCTACATAATATCTGCCTGATCAGTTTGATCTGGCAGGTTTGGCAGATTCGAGGTTACATCGATTAAAGAATGCCACCTATCAGGATCTAGAACCATGCCTTCTCTGCAGCAACATAAATAAAATTGCCCTCAAGTCCCTGCAAAAAAAATTACTTTTAAATTGAAAATGCTGCATAGTCCTAACAATATTCATAAGCAAGATATGTTACAATAGTATATAGATAGCTTCTTTTTACCTCTGTGGAAATCCATAGAAGCCTGGTAAAAATTAAAGCCTTTTCTTCAGGTTTCATTAAAACTGTTTGAGGATTGCAACTCTCACAATCCTCAATTTTGATCATATGTTGAATTGCTTAAAGGGACAACTCACTACCAACTATATTGAAGGTATCAGAAACAGGCTGCTAAAGTGGAAATAGCTATTTCAATTTCATTACTGTCTTTCTTTAAATAGGTATTCCTTTACATACTACATAATGTACAGTCATGTAATAACAGGCTATCAAAGCACTACTGCGACAGTAATATGTTTTGAACATCTTTTATCAACTGGAATATGGACTTATTCTATTACTGTTATGCAAGCTATCATTCTAAGGTATGATTAAATAAAATAAGAGTTTTACTGTTTTGGGAGAAACCTTAAAATATTGTCTTTTGTTCGTCTTCCGCTGCCTTTTTAAAAGAATATCACACTCCATAAATTATAAATGAAGGAAAATAATGATATGGGTGCATAATAAAATAAATTACACTAAATAAATTTAACAGAAAGATCTTCAAGTTCACTGTAACAACGTCATGAAATATGTACCTGAAACATTTTAATCAATGAACAAAAAAAGTAGTAAAAAGTGATATTTCATATTAAATCTGTTTTTATGATGCATAGATCTCTCTGTATAATTTCCTAATAAAGAACAATATGTACTTCCTTGTTCCTATGTTACAATGATGTTTTCAGATCCAATGCCGTGTGATGTAATAAAAGAACCTAAGGACTTTTTAGTACAAATTTTATAGACACAATTCTAAAGACTTTTTAGAAAGCTTCCTGATACTCTGAACACTATCCTGGAAACTTTGTTCTTTAGTTATCATTATCCTGGACACCTGTTCTTCAGTAAAATGACTTCACGGGATTGTTGTAAGGAATAGATGATTTCTTAATATGCTACCAGACTCAAATCTATCAATTATAGGACCTTCTCCACCATCCTTGAGTGAGTACCAAAAAATGCCATCAAAAAAATTACTATGCCCATGCCAATACTTATCTTACTTCTGCTTTTTATTTTGAATTACTGCCAAATGATGTTGCCCTAATTTGGAAATGTTTCATTTGTTGTGGACAAGGTGTTTTACTTTTTTCTTCTGATTTTCTGCCATCCTTTTTTGGCATATCAATCAGTGTACTGCAGAGGAATGATATGAATTTGACTTTAGGATTCTTCTCTTAAGTTGGCAAGTTTACCTTTTCTGTCACATCCTATTGAAGCATCTCCCAAGTTAAAATAATACAAAATAAATATCCTGGAACACACCAGAACATAAATTGGCACAAGGAGGCAAACCCTGACATGACCATGCAACTAATATATTGGGAGGGGGAGGAGGGATAATTGAAATTAATTTGCTGCAGGCAATCACTTTCTTACTTCAGGAGACGGAGAAAGGTAGTGATTAAAACTGAACAAAAGCGTTCACCAGTTCTGCATTATTTTTGGTTATCTATTCACAGATTAGAGGTACGATCAAAGCAATATATGAGAACATGGCAGAAAATTATTATCAGAGCATAACTGGGCCATTATTAAATCAAACAGAGATAGTGTCATGATTGCAATACAAAAGAAAGTTTGTGATAATAGTGAGTCAATTGTGATAATAGTGAGTCACTAGTACAATACTATATGAAAGTATGGTTTCTTTCCCTTATAAAAAGAACCGTATTTTCAAAGCTGTATGGACAAAAATTGACCAAATATCCATATTCATCATGCAGAAAAATGATCCAATAACTTCTGAATGCACATTTCTACCATAACCAAAATTTAAAAGAAATGGTTAAGGGACAAAGCTTTAACTTTTCCATTAAACAAGACAGCCCTCTGGACCCATATGTTTTGCTTCACCTTCTGTCAGACCTGATACCATGTTTGTTCTTCATTATCCAAATTAATTAGCATATTCTTCACTGGCACTTTTTAATTGTTTTGGAACTTTAGCATGATCAATGGCTAAGAGCTGTGAGAACTTAAATTCAACATGTCTGATGGCATCAAATGCTCCATTTACAAACTTCTCTATACACAGATGATGCAGACAAAAACTCTTAGCAACAGAACAATAATTTTTCTTTTCTTCTATGCTAAGGCAACAATTCTTTGATTGTTTTAAAATATTCAATACTGTATTCTACCTGTATTCTTTTGCTAGAAATTAGTGTTCTCAAACCATACACCTTGCTTCAGTAGCAATTAGGCCAATCCATGTTACTTCTAGTTTGCATAATAAACCAAAGTTTTCAAAAACATTAATGAAAGAAAAATAATAAAACAGTACAATATGTTAATAAAAAGCACAGGGAAAACACTGTTATATACTGTAAATGCAGATTTATTCTAAAAGTGCACAGAAGCTGCTGAGCTTTCCTGAGAGATTTGGCTCATTTTTCTTCCCCTTCTTCCCAATTTCTAATTCATGAAAATGGAGATCTGCAAGCATTCTCACTTTTCCCAATTATTAAATGTATCATATAAATTAAAATTAGTCTCACATCATAAACTTCTATTTCAAAGTATATTCTCATTCCAGTAAAAATTGTGTCTGAAGAAAGCACTGCAGCTTAACTGTAAACAAATTGTCACATAATTATTAAAGAGCCTGTAGGTTTCCAAATTCCAGGGAAACATCTTTTCAGCTTTTCGTTTACCCTTCTGGAAAAACTTGATCATTATAATATTTTTAAGCCTAAATGTTACTCTATAGAATTTGAAGGTATTTTTATTTAATAAAAAGAATAATAGAATGTATGCATACTTTGCTGAAAAACCAAGATCGTAATAATTACATATGACATGGGATCAAACTGATTTATGATAGCTTGCAATACTCAAATTATAATGGCATTTCTGAAATTACAAACAGTGGGCTTGGTTCTACAAAATGTATTTAAAATTTCAGTTTGAATGGTATAATACTAAATATGGATAACATTAATGAATGATAAAATTGTTTCTATTTGAAAGCAATTGCCACAACTCTATCTTATGGTTTCTTTGACAATAGGATATATAAATATCATTTCTTTACATAAAAAGGTTGTCAGAGTATATTCATACACTCTGAAATAGAGCATGGTAACAAGGTCAGCTAATGAATGGCTAACCTTTTTGGGCTCCTGTGCTGAAAGGCAATGTATGCGAGGGGGCCATGCCCCCTGCGCATGAATGTGCGAACCCTGCATGCGCCGCACATCTCTGAGCACATGCATAGTGGGGCTCTTCCGGGCGACCTCTCATGTGCTGGCAGAAGTGGCTCTGCGTGCCACGTCTGGCACACGTGCCACAGGTTCACCATAATGGCTCTATATTAAGCTCTGCAGCTCTGACTCTATATTAAGCTGAGTCTGTCTAGTGAAAATGAAACTGCTTCTCTCCTCTGCTGTATGTTTTGCTTGCTTGCTGAACTAAAATGAAACTGATGTCTGTTTCTGAGCTCCTAAGTTGCTGTTCTGCTCTGAACCTGTAATGTGTCTACCTCTGTTTGAGTTTGCTCCATGTTGGACAAATCTACAACTGGTATTTTAAATTTACTATATGTGTTTATAAAGAAGTTAAATGACACCTCAGCCATCTGGGTTTACTTTCTGGTGCTGAATTTATGCTACAATACTCTGATCAAAGGTAAATAATCATTTGCTATTGTTGAAAGAAATATCCTTCTGGATTCAGTTTCAAGTGGGGGAAAAGACACTGGAAACATGGAGGCTGCTTGGAAAGTTTAATGATGTACAAGACCACATGGCCTGGAGCTCCTTCAAGGTGAGAAGAGGTGGTCAAGAAAAAGGAAAGCCCAGATGCTGAGAGACCCTTATATAACCTCTGTTGGGCCCCACCTTAGTGTTTCCTGTTCCTGTGCAAGAAATAAATCCCATTGGCTGTCAGACTCCCAGGAGCAACTCTGTAGGCTGTCCTGAGTTCCAGGCTTGGTCTAGCCTTGCTGGGTGATTATGCCCTTAAAAGGGCTTTTGGCAATTTCTATAGCTTTACCTGGAGTTCCTTCTTATGTAAAGTATTCTGGCCCAGGCCTTAATGGCCCACCCATTAACAAGGGTGGGGGTGAGTTTCTACTTCTTGAGTGAGTTTCTGCTTCTTGAGTTTCTACTCTTTTTTAGGGGAAATATTCTGCCTTTTTAATATTTCCTAGGCTATTTCAATTTTCTAGGAGAGGGGTGGGTGCTAACTTCCTACACTATTGATCTCTGTCTCCCAAATTCAAAAGTCATACCCTACAAGCAAAACTTGTTCTGTACTCTTATAGGCTCCCAGTGCTGGAAATTTATGTTTGCCAAAGGTTTTCCAAACTATCTCACCCTACTTTGAAATATGTTCTTAGCATGGCCTTACAGCTAATCAATAAAATGCTACTGCTACTATAATAAACTGAGTGGTTTATTGTGTAATAAATATTAGCATTCCGCACAGTCAGTGTTAAGCAATAAATACTGGAGTTCTACAAAAAAAATTTTAAGGTGATTTACTATGTGTGGAAATACATATAAGTACATCTTTACCAATTATTAAAGCAGCCATGTTATTTACAAGGCATTGGTGCCTGCATCTGTAGTTATGGCTGTACGATGTATACATCACATTTTGTTTCAGTGAACCACAGTTGTTCTGTCTGCATCTTCTCAGACTAGAGGATAAGCTTTAGAAACAACACAGTACTTTAACAACCTGAAAATAAATGCACTATACATGTATATTTCCCCAGATTACAAGATATCCTTTTTAAAACTTTACCCAACCATAATAAATAAGAAAGTTTATTACCATCTTTGCTAAATACACAAACCAGCTGCTATAAATGAGTACTGACTTATGAAAGCCAAACTAAGCTATTAATATTTAAATGATTTACCTAACATCACTTTTCCATTTGGCAATCTAATATAATTAAATACTAATTATTTAATAGAACAGGTATAAAATTCTTCTCAGCTGAAACACCATCAAAATTATAATTATTTCATCTCTAATTAAGCAGTCTTCTTTTCCTTCCATATCTGTCAGATCCCTTCTGCCAAAGTTTAAAGACCAATAACTTATTAATTGAAGAAATAGGTAACAAAAGTTTTGAACTCAGTACAATTTCTTTTACCAAAATTAAACTTTTAATAAATTATTGCAAAGATAAAATAAGGCATTTTTATATTATTGTAATAACAAACTGAGCTGTTAGTATTGACTTCCACCAGAATTTTTCATAATTCAATTCATTCCTTATGGTTTTTAACCTTCATAGGTTTCCATGGGACCATAACAGGGATCTGTTCTTCCTGTTTCTTGCATTTATTCCAAAGAAGAATAGGAAATATGAGTTTTAAGGAACTCGAAGCTACTGTTCCACCAAAACCACAGGACTAACTGAACAAGATTTTGCTAACTCTAAAGACCACTAACAGGAAAACAAAAAAGAGAAATGGGGGCACATTAAACTTTTGATGGAAGGAAGTAGCAGTGACACTTGCTATTAGCACGGTCAAATCCTTTAGGGAGTCTTAGGAAGTTTCAGGGTTGACCGCTTATAAGAGGAATGAACAATCTTTTAAGCACATATTATTGGCCTTCTAAATACAACAAGCATAACACCCAATTGTACTTTTTTACACCATGTTAACATTAATGCAAGGAGATAATTCTCTGCTTAGGGATTCTTACACTAAAATCCAAGTGTACCTATAGTCCAAATTTACTCCTAGTTACAATTTATTGTAATCTGTACCATGTTAAAAAAAATCACAACTCCTTTAACTATCACTGGATTGTATTCAGAGTAATTTTTCAACAAAAGAGTGCAGAATGCTCCTTTCATAGGCAGATGTAGATCATACTGTATGTGGTTAATTTCTGTTTGGTTTTTTTTTTTTTTTCATCTTCAGCTGTCAAAGTATGTTTCTCTTGATGTTGTATTTTCATTTGAACTTTTTACATATTCTATTTGTGAAAGCAATGAACATTTTAAAGTGTAACCACTAGCTACAATACTTTATTCCAATGCCAAATCCAATCTCTCAAAGCTGCCATCAAATCAATCTGTTTTTATTAGAAAAGGGACAACTGTATATACTAAAATTATTTTAAATCACCTGAGTACTGACCTTCTGAATAGTCACATTGTATGTTTTTCAAAAGAAAGAATTTAAAAGTTATGCAAATTCTGATTTGGAGAATGAGACTACCGTGGAAGTTAGCATGATGAATGTATAAATGTATGCAAATCCAAATACAGAACATTAGATTTCATGATTTAATGCATGCAATTTTTGCTGCACTAATTGTCTTATTATTTCAACAGAAAGACAGTGTGGTGGCTCATGTGATTAGGATGCTGGGCTGATGATCAGCAGGCTCCCGTTCAAGATTTGATTGCTGCCATGTGGCAGGGTCACCTTCCATCACTAGCTCCAGCTTCTGCTGACCCAGCAGTTTGAAAGCAAGTGACCATGGGAAGATAGATGGATATCGCTATGGAGGGAAGCTCAACAAGACATGAAAAGAGCCTGGGCAACAGCGATATCACCAACAAATTCTTCAATCCAGATGCATTTTAGTTCTCCTGACACAAAAATAGTAGTAGTATAACAGAAAGAAAAGGATTGCCCATTATAACTAATTTTCAAGTACAATCTTTGGAATTCAGAGGGAAGTTTCAAAGACTTGATCTCAATGTTGTATTAGCACATTGTTGTCTAACTATAGTCTACCAAAGAAGTTTAAACTAATTGGCTTTGAACCACATACAAATCATAAATCATAGTTTGAAAAAAGCTGTAATTTCAAATAATATAACAGGACAATTTAAAACTAGCAAATTGTAATAGTTTTACAACCAGCCATAATAGTTTGAGTAATATTATCATTTTTATATGCATATTAAACACCGGGTCATCAGATTATATATATAATTATATTACAATTATTTAAATACTATCAGGCCTATGAATGTAGCATGGCTCAAGCTTGAAAAGTATGTGCCACAGCTGATGTAATATTCAACTTGTTCAGATATTGGAGATTCTAAAGTCATTTATTACCATTTTATTAGCTTAAAATGGCCTGACAAATATACATGGCTTATACAAATAAAACTATTTAAACCACTTACTCTGGTGCAAGCTCCCATTGGGTCTCTCTTCTCTCTAGGCTTTCCAGTCACTCTGACCTTCTCTCTATACTGGGCCCATAACCTGTCAGAGCGTTTGCAGCATGACTGCTATTATGAGACAACCCAGGAGCAAAACACAGCACACAAAGACTTAGACTTTAACAGTGGTTTATATACAACAGTTATATACAGACATATATGTGGTAGGCAAAATACCTTACAAGTAATCTTTCTTCTTCTTAACTCTACATGGAGAACTCTGCAATGAATACCGGACAAAGGAGAGGGAGCATGCCCTCTAATGGCTGCCTTTATATAAACACTTCTTAAAGGGATAGAGTCCATCCCCAGTCTTAAAGGGAAATAACCCACGCTATGCTGATTCATTCTTTTTACATCAGCCTATATTGCATCAGCTTCACTGCTGGTCGGCTCTTAAATCCCAAGACCTTAACACTGTATATTTATATTGAAAGCCAGTTTACTAGTCATTATTCTCATGAATATTATAAAAAAATTGCTAAAAAATAGGAAATGTGTAAAATATTATTTGAGCCTTTCAGAGTCAGAAGACACTGTAAGTCTTTTGAGATTACAGAGGGAAACAAATATTTTGTCCAAGCGTGTTACAGTTTCTCTATTCCATTTATAATTTGTTTGTTATAAATATGAATTATTCCTGATCATTTCTATTCCACTGCACCATGTATGCCATCTTCCTCTACAATAACTGAACAGATTCACTTATGGCTCAGCTGTAAAGCAAGAGGAACCACCCACAAAACATTTTTTGGCTGGAAATATTAAAGATCTTCCAAGTGTAGGACAATTTCCCAATTGGATGGACTATTGAATTTCAGCCATAATAACTGTGGCAGTTATTCTAGCAGGAATGATGGCTTTACAGTTTTATAAGTAAAGTGTAAAGTGGGCAAGGTTTCAATTGACAGGTTTCTGTCAAGGAGCCATTACAGCACAGTGGTTAGAATCCTGACCAGGTCAAGGTTGACTCAGCCTTCTATCCTTCTGAGATAGATAAAACGAGGACCCAGATTGATGGGGGAAACATGCTGACTCTGTAAACTGCTCGGTGAGTGGTTTATAAGTCTAAGTGCTATAGCTATTCTTGTCAGTTTTTCTCTTTGCCTCAACATGGAATAAGCTCTGTGCATAGTAACAAGCTGTTCTGTTGTCCTTACTCTCCTTTTTATGTATGTCTGGGGAGACTGTTTATTTACTTTATTTATTCCTCATATTTTTATAATTGCTCATCACACAAATATGACTCTAGGTAGTGTACAATAAAAACAACAACCTTTATAACAGATAATTAGATATTCCATGCTTAAGAAATCAATATTGTAAAGAAAAACTAAGGGAGATCATCTTCAATAGAATGAACATGTAGTCATTGCACCAGGTCTCTAGTTCCATTGAGATCCCCAAGTCTGTTGACACAGCCATATTTTGAGGCTGTAAGAGGCTGCCAAGGATGAGTTAGTTTGATTTCAGAGAGAAGGATGTTCTACTGGGTGGGCACCATAACAAAAAAAGTCCTCCTGGGCCTCATCAGATGTATCTCCTTAAAAGATGGAACATGCAGCATACTTCTTATGCTGGACATGATGGGATGGGCAGATGTGATTAGGAAGAGATGATCCATCAAATAACATACAGCTACAAAACTTGCCAAAACTTGGGACATGGCCATGAATATCAATTTTTGATCTCAGTATTTGTAAAGTGGCAGAGGTTAGTCCATTCATCTATTGTTTTCAAGCTGATTTTGAGAGATTAGGAATAGAAATTAGTGGTGGAAAACAAAGGAGTTTTCAACTTTTGCTGTAGCATCATGATGTCACGCTGCTAAGTCCAACCCTTATCCCTTATGTGTGATGTCATCTGGCACATATTGTAAGGGTGGGGCTTTTGTTGTGTTACTTTTATGAGTTTGCAATATACCAAAGGTGGGATGCTTTTGTTATCATCTCACTACCTAAGCCCTGGTACTCTTGGCCCAGAAGTATATGGCATCGGTTCATATAAGCAAATAAATTAAAGTTGTCAAGTTCAGTAACAGCCAGGATCTTAACTTCAAATTGTGTTTAAAAGCTTGGTTTCTTTTCTGACAACCATAAAAATCTTGGTTTAGATCACGGGTCTCCAACCTTGGCAACTTTAAGACTTGGGGATTTCAACTCCCAGAATTCCTCAGCCAGCTTTACTGGCTGAGGAATTCTGGGAATTGAAGTCCACAAGTCTTAAAGTTGCCAAGGTTGGAGACCCCTAGTTTAGATAAGGGTTCTCCCAAATAATCCTCTACTGATTCTATCATTCTGTAAACAAGGCATTATAACTGTTAATCCCTGGAACCATAATGTTTGGCTTGAGGACACAGAAATACTATTTTAAGCCTGAGAATAATGTTTTAGAAATAGAATGTATTATGCCTTGTGCTTTAATAGGAGAGCTGTAATCTGAGTGGAAGTGATTCTTATTCCACCCAACTTCCACCCATCTGAAATTCCACCAAATTTCCATTGTATGAAATTTCACCAAAATTTCATGGTATGAAATTAATACTTTGTGATATTCTGAGTCCCACATTAAGCATGAAAACAAGCTAGGTGATATTAAGCCAGTCACTCTCAGGCCAACCAACTTCATAGGGTTGTTGTTGTGGAGAAAAAATAGGAAGAGGAAGGAATATTATGTATGTTCCTACCTTGAATTACGTATAAAGTAATAGAGGTAGGATAAAAATCTAATAAATATAGTAATAATTGATAAACAAGATTAAAAGCAGAAATGAAAGCATCAGCTTTATAAGCCTTGATAGCAACTGTGGTATGACCTAATGATAAGTCTGGAAATCTTATTCTTATTTTTGTGAAGAAAGAGAAAGTATGTGTTAAAGTAAGATTAAGGAGGGCCAATAAGCAAGCAATTATTGGCCACCAAAACAAGCAATGATTAGCTGACAGTTTGCCATGGTTATAAACCAGCATTGGCAAGTGCTGCTTAACTCATTTTGTATGGACTTGTAAACAAATCCAGGTTCACAGAAGTCCTGAGGTCTAATTCCAAAAGAATCAATGCGGTATATACATTGTAAACTCAGTTCCGAAAGGTCTGAAAACCAAAAGGCTCTACATTTGGAAATGCTTTGAATAAAACATTAAGTTTAATTGGATATTCCATTTATGGCTGTACTAAAGCAATGTTCCGTGATTTGCAGATTACAGTTGTAAAATAGAATTTTCCATTTTATTCTGGCTAAAAAGTAGATACATATATACCCAGGCAAGCTAAGTTTTATTTTTTGAACAAGTGCCTTTCTCCTGAGACCAACAAAGATACTGAGTGAGAAGTTATAGTAAAACAGAAACCCTTCTTGTGAAAGTGGGAAAGTCCCTGTATTATGCAAAATATCTAATGCAGCCAATTTGTATATAAATAGATTTTATAGAGAACTAAGAAAGAAAGGGACAAGCATGCAGCAAAACAGCCTAGCACCATATAATTAAAAAATATTATCCATATAATACCATATAATTAAAAATTATTTATTATCACATTATTTACAAGTATTCCACAATGCCAGCTCTGACTTGGCCCTTATTTTCATATCTATCTAACTTTTTATTTTCAACAAAGCCTGAAGTTAATGTTCTTTCTTGATCACTGTGAGAAATTGAAATAGCAGGGTTTTCCCTTCCTTTTCTACATAAGAACTTAATTAAATTAGAAAAGTGTGGCTTAATCCTTCTTACAAATAAGGATCTAACTAATCTAATAATAATACATTGCACTGAGAACTCTTAAAACAGCTTTGGGCTCAGCACATACTTTAAGCCAGGAAAGAATTGACACCTAAAGTAAGAGTAAAAAAGATAATGAAAGGAAAGTAAAAGATTGATGAAACGAATTAAACCCAGCTTTTTCTATTGCAGGACAGAACAAATCCATGCTAAAATAAACTTCTCACTGATTAAGTCAGAGGCCCTAATCTTTTGGGCACCAGGGATCAGTACTGTGGAGAAAGGTTTTGTCCACGAACTGGAGAGGGTGCTGCCTGCATCCTGCGGATGGGGCTTTGTTTGTTTGTGTGACCCAATTGCTGGCATGCCGTGAACCGGTGCTGGTCCAGAGACAGAGGGTTTGGGACTCCTGAACTAAATCATTGTGTGCAACAGTTCTATAAACTAATTACAGTTACAAGATCTATCCTGTTTCCCCAAAAATATGACCAACCCTGAAAATAAGTCCTAGCTTGCTTTTTACATGTGTGCCCAATATAAGCCCTAATTAAGATCCCACCCACTCGAGTGCACGGGTAAAAATTAAGTTAGGGTCGGGATGGAGGAGGTGCAGTTGCCCTACTATGTACCTGTAGCCAGGCCTTGTACACCCTAACACCTGCCTTGTAGGCCCATTTCTTCTGCAGCTAGCAAGGCTGGCAAGGCTTTCCAGAAGGCCTCTGTAGCTGCTCTGTAGCTCTGTTATTGGCTGCAGAGGCCTTCAGGAAAGCCTTGCCGGACGCAGAAGTTCCTGAAGGTCTCTGACAGTGAAAAGGAGGCCGGGATCGATGCGTGCAAGTGGGGTTAGTCAGTGAGTGACATCCCCTGAAAATAAGACCTGGTGCCTTTTTTGTGGCCAAAAATATATAAAACAAGGTCTTATTTTGGGGGAAACATGGTAGTCTGCAAAATCTGGATGTTAGATATCAGCAAAAAATTCAAAGATTTCTGTATCTCTCTGCTTCTGTCTAATGGTTGTCCAGTTTCATTCCTGGATCTGGTGGTTCAAATACTAATTAATACCAAAGAATCAAAAATCAGGGGTATTCCTACTCGGTTCTATGGGACCAAGTAGCTGCAGCTAGAACTTCTGCTGTTTTTTCTTTCTTCTTTTGGTTAGTTTTTTTTTTAACTTTTATTTTTTTAAAAATAAGTATTAGTTATCTTTCTCTCTCTTTTGTTTATATGCTAAAAACAATTTAAAATATTAAAGGGAGGAAATGTGTCACCATTTGCCTAAATCAAGATTTCAACCAAAATTTCAGGGATGACTTTTTAAAAAAACCCTTCTATCTTTCCACTGGGGACTTAGCAAACTTTTTTTCCATTCAATGCATATTTGAGTAATAAATCTATTCTGCATTTGTAAAAACTGAATGATCTTGGATTTGTTACGATTTTGTTTCAAAAGGAATCCAAAAGAGTCTGAAAGTCTGGTTCTGGCATTTGTCCTGGGGCTCCTCTGGGTGTATGAGATAATACTCCACTTCCACTTCCATCGAGCTCCCTTCCTTACCATGTTTGTTAATTTTAATTACAGGTTAATTAAATTTTAATGTTAATATTTATTTTATGTTCTTTCTTGCTGCTTTTATTTGATTGTAAGCTCCCCTAGGGTTGCCTCTTGGATTTAAATTGAATAAGTAAGTAAGTAAAAATAAAATGTTTTTTTTTTCCTTTTAAACATTGTGACAAAATCACAATAAGCTGTGGCATGTATTTAAATGCAGTAGCTCAGCACAAATGTTTCCATAATTTCTTCCAAAAGCAGAATCATCAATCAAACCTGGATTCACATATTGCATTGTCATACTCTGGTATTTTTATTTAGCCTGAGGAGTGAAAGAAGTTTCATTAATAAACCAAGTTAAAGGAAAGTTACCCCAAAATCATGCTGTCAGGGAATACACTATACACATATGGGCTTTCTTTCCTTTCTTTCCCACCAAACGTCACTAAGTGGAATGAAAGCATCCACTAATCACTCTCATGTGATAAGGATAGAAACAGCTAACAGTCGTCATAATTTCAGATGGTTAGACTGGTGAATTCAGTTGCGGGAAAATTTCCTCTGATATTGCACAAGTCTTTTGCACAGATGAGACAACAGGTACATTTAGCACTCTTCTGGAATACAGCTAAACCCACCTTCCAAAAACACTTCAAGCAAGAGCAGAGGTTTGCAAATATCTGTACCTTGAAGAAGCAGAAGAATCAGCTCTACCTCTTACTTCACCTTCTGCCACTTTCACCAATAATCAGCTGCTGTGCAGGCTGATCCAGGTCTCTGAGGGCTCTGCTTTCAAGACTTGTCTGGTATGGGATGGGGTGGGGGTGGGGAGAGCCATGTTTGAAAGACCTGGATTCTTCTGCTGCACAAAAAGAATGGTCCTGTAAAGAGAATGGCTACAAATCAAAATGACAGGGTGTACCCAAGTTAGCCTAAAATGGGTGGTAGTATCAAGATCTCCTTTCTCAGGGATTACTTGACTGCAACATCAACTGGATGTTAGGTGAATTGCATCCGTTTTCACACACACAACCCAGAAAAACTATGCTTTTTTTTTTTTGCCTTTTAAAGTAGAAAATCCTACTTTAATGCAGAAACAACTAAGAATGACTTTACTCTCTCAGCTATGGGTTCAAGATGAAATCAAGGCAATAGCATGAGGACATGGCAGAAAAGAAGCTTTCCAGGTCATCACAAAGTGATTTGTGATAGACAATTCTGGGAAGAAAACTATGTTTTACCCACTATATGAATCCCAGGATAGGATAGCAGCAGTAATAATAATTACTGCTAATTAACACATTATTAGAACCACAAATGTTTTATCTAAAACAGAATCTGGGTCGACCCTATTTGGTCAACAGACACATTCGCCTAGGAATATTCTGATAATAATTATATGCCAGAGGCTAAAACAACTCTGGTGAGCTTTCTGATATGTCACTATTTTTACTACATCACCTTCTTTTTCTCTTCTGGATTTGCTTTACGCAGATGCTCTGAGGCTCAGGGTGGCTGCTTGGGGAAAGGGTTTTTTGACATGTCCTCATCTATCAGGATAGCTGGCAAAGCAAAAATTTAGGACTGAAAAGCTTCGTGCAGAAATGAAAAAGCTCCAATATTGATGCATAGCTCACTCAGTCAGTTCATGAATTGTCACAACTTGCTTACTTTTGTGCTATAATCCTGAAACTGGATATCTAAATATACTAGGATGACTTTTGTGTAAACATTAGTATTGAGAAATAAATCAAAGTCTACTCCAAGGATTAAAACCAATAACCTCCAGAGTATACAGGCATTGTGCCAGCTGGCATCACATCTGATCATTTTGCATAGAGACAGCAACTATGACAAGAGCGCAAAATAGAGTTCCTTCATTTCCTGCATACCATTTCAGAAATGTCTGCCAACTATGAGTCTTCCTACGTTTTCCAATAGTACCTATCTACAAACTGTCAAAAGAAGCATAAAAAGGAGTTGAGGACAAAAAAAATGTCTAAGAACAGCCAAAAAAATGTTTGGTTTAAAAATATATTATTACATATTGGTTGAGTTAGTAAAGGATAAAAAGGGATGTATAATTCTGAATGTGGGACAGATGGTCGATTATATGTATATGGTTATACATATATAATCAATCATCATATGATGTGTGTACATTAGGCAGAACTAAGGTACTACTAAGGAATCTTAGAAAAAAACAAGGATGGAAGAAAGGAAAATAGTAAATTTACAGAGAAAAGAAAATGAATGGATGAATGAACGAAGAGAAAATGTGATTCTTATAAGGCGATGTGGTGAACTGAGTTTCACAGAGCTGACAACCATGGAAAAGACCAAGGAACCAGAGAATAGACCAAGTCCTTGGATAAAGAAAAGAGAAAAATGTGCTCAGTCAGCTCTTCCTTGTGAGAGGACTGCTAGACATATTTTCTAAGGGGTTAGGTGTAGAGGTTTGGGTGCTGGGAGACTAAGGATTGCTCACAAACATGGTGGAACCTTTTAAAAGACATTAAATTCTCAAACCTCGCTCTATAATCACTTTTGAAAATTGCCTATTAACCACTTTAAGGTATTAGAGGTGTTCTGAAAAAGAAGTTTGAAAAGACTTTATTGGGAGAGTTTATTTTCAAATCTGAACAAAAGAAAATTATAAGCTTAAGAACCTAAAGAATGTGAAATAAACAGCAAAAAGCTAAATAAAATTTTAATCTTAAAAATGTATAAATGGATAAGGGTCTAGATATATTTGTAATATTGAAACTTGTATAATAAGATTTTGAAATTAATTGTAAAGAGAAAATAGATTTCATAGGATCTGTTTTGGTATTTGAAAGACATAAAAGGGACAAGTAATGTCAGGATTTTAAAACTACATCTTAGAGGGGACTAAAAAGTTCAGGTAGAGGAAAAAAACCTACAAGGCTATAAAATGCAAAATATTATAACTTCTCTAACAAAGATTTAGTAATTGTTAAAGCTATGGAAAGAAATGAAAACATTAACTAGAACTCTTAGTAAATTATTTAAATTATCAACCCTCTTGAAGAAGTCCTACCCTGTTTTCTGAAAATATGACCTACCCTGAAAGTCAGTCCTAACTTGATTTTTTACAACCCTATCCCCTAAAATAAGCCCTAATTAAGATCTTGCCTATCTTGCACAGGTAAAAATTAAGCTAGGGTCGGGATGGGGTGGGTGAAGCTGCACTACTACTACTTACCTTTGGACAGTTGTAGCCAGGCCTCGCACACCCTGAACCTGTCTTGCCGTCCCATTTCTTCTGCAGACAACAAGGCTGGCAAGACTTTCCTGATGGCCTCTGTAGTTGATAACAAAGCTCCAGATCAATCCAGAGCTCTATTATCGGCTACAGAGGCCTTCAGAAGTTCCTGAAGGCCTATGACGACAAAAAGGAGGTTGGGGGCGATGCACGCAAGTGAGGTTACTCAGTGGATGACATCCTCCAAAATAAGACCTGGTGCCTTTTTTGATGGCAAAAAATGTAAGACAGGGTCTTATTTTAGGGGAAACACAGTATATATGCTTTATTGACATCTATTAACAGTCCTTATGTAGTAATGTAAAGGAGAAGGGTTCTTATTTAATTTATATCCTACAATTAATATTATATTAATTAGAAAATATTAATTTTAAAGCACCGATGAAGTGAATATTTTAAAATTTAGTTCCTTGGAATCATGAATGATTCAACAAGTGAGTACAAAAACAAGGCAAAACAGAATCTTGTTTCAAAATGAAGAACTTCTTAACAATCCTGCTATATTGTGTGACATAATAGATAGATCTTATACATACTATGACTTTCTTGGCTGTCTCTTAAAAAGAGATATCTTTTCAAGCAAAAAGAATAGCTGCAATATGTACTTTGACAACAATGGTTATGGATAGGTTGAAACTATATATTCATCTGTTAATCTGGTGATAATATTAATAACATTTGGATTCTTTCATTATTCCATCTGGAAGATGTTTATTTTCTAATTCTTTGTGCTAGCAGGTTTCTTGTGTGTCTTGCCTATTCATTTCCATAACCTTCCTTCTAAACAAAAATAGCTTTATTCTAGAAAGTAAGATTAGGACTGTCATCTCCTTCATTTCAAAAAAAGCATGAACACAATATTCTCTGTGCCAAGATCTTGTTACACAGAAATTCCATTTACATAAATTAAGAAATAGTATGATAGGACGTCTCATAAATATGAAGCTGAGAAGGTGAGAAGGATAACACATTTTATCCAGTTTTTTAAAATCATGCAACACTTCCCTCTCCACTATGGATAATATCCTTGGACAGAATCTCAGGAATTATGAAAGTAATAAAAATATTAAACACTTCCCACCAACATAATCTATATATTTCCTAGGTAAAGGTAACAAAAATAAATATTAATTTTGAAATGGAAGGCCCAAAAGGAGAGACTAACATTTCAGAAGAAGATCCATAATCTTTCCCAATACAGATAAGTAATCCAAGCAATGTTTCAACCTGTGCAATTCATCTATTTTGAAGCAGTAGCCTCATTTTAGAAAAAGAGTTGTTTTGCCTAAAGTCATAGATCAGGCAAAATATTTATGCAAATAAACAACTTATTGTTTTCTTTTTATTAAACAGAGATAATTTTATCTACTGAGTAGATTCTTTTAGGTTATCAAGCCTTTGCTCCATTTGCAGTTAGCTGTGAAGCAAATAGTACCCAAATCTGTCCAATTTAGGGTTATTTCACATTACTATTTAAACTATCACTTATTTAAACTATGCAAGAAAAAATAGATAATACTGTATTACTTTATTATTTTTATTTTTGTAGAATAACAAAGAAAGTCTTGGAAAAGATATTCAGAAGCAGTGAGGCAACAGTTTTCCCTGTTACATTCTACAGAAATGAAAAATGGATTTTGGAGAACCAAAAGAAAGAAGACTCTTAAGAATATGGTGAACAGCCAAGAAAACAAAGAAATTGATAATTGAACAGATCACTCTAGAGTTCTTGAGGCACAAATGACCAGACTCAAATTATCATACTTTGGGCACATGAGAAAATGTAGCTGTCTGGAGAAGGCTCATGTGCTGGAAAAAGAAGAGGAGAGGAGAGAAGAGAGGAGAAGGGAGGGGAGGGGAGGGAAGGAGAAAAAGATGACCAGTAGTAAGATGGAGGAATTCAGCTACGCTGGCAATGAGTGCCTGTTGGATGACATGTAAC
Organism: Bungarus multicinctus; assembly: GCA_023653725.1. Taxonomy (NCBI): domain Eukaryota; kingdom Metazoa; phylum Chordata; class Lepidosauria; order Squamata; family Elapidae; genus Bungarus; species Bungarus multicinctus. The sequence goes on from CM042848.1 coordinate 46,510,574, forward strand.
AGATTTTTTCCTTTAAAAAAAATTATCTGGTCATTAAAAATTGATAGCATGTAATCAATTAATTAATAAATTAATGCTTACTGAAGAATAGGTATTCTATGGATGTTTTCTTTAAATATCTGTGTAATATCCATCAATAAGCAAGATTTTTTTATTCACACAGGAGGATTTCCACTTTGGGGATCTGCATGTCCCAAACCACATCGGAGGGATCGGGACCCATTAAAGCAAATCTACAGGGATAGCAAACATGAAATATAGGCACTGGGCAGCAGAACAAAAATTGGGTTGTGTCAGCCCTTCAAGGTAGTCCAGATAGGAAACCAGAACCATGAGTACTACTAACACTACCTTTATTGTAAAGTTACAGTAACAGAATCTTGCAAGTCTGAAAGCACTTCTCCCTCTTCTCTGACTTCACTTTTTGAGATACTTTCTCCTCCCCCATCCTTCCTATGGACTCAGATTTCTCTTATCAGACCATTGTGTAGGCTTTGGCTCTTCCTCTAGACTCCTGTGGTTCCTACTACTTCCATGTAATGTTTACATTACGTAATTGTTTTTAATTTATTTCCAGTACTTATATCTCATCCCAATTCTAGCAGATTCTGGGCAAATGACAACAAATTAAAGCATACAATACAGAGAACCAAGAACAAGTAAAACATGTGATATAATAAGCCCCAGAAGCAATTCAAAGCCAAAGTACTCCATCCAACAAGCATGCTCAAACAATATGGTTTTAATTAGCATGCATATGATAAGCAGGATTCTGGCTGGTTCTGCATTCTTGGAGTACCAGCCAGATATTTCAGTATTTGAAATGGTCATACACTGTCAGCTGAAGGCAATGATGGGCAGCTGTTTTCAGTGGATACTTCTAAGGAGTATCCCTACGATGTTTCCTTCACCTTAGGGCCAGCCTATGGGTAAGACAGCTTTAAGTTGTCCTGAGCTGTTATGGTGTTGAAGAAACATCATTCCTCTTATTCCAAATGCTTATAAGCTAACATATTTGGAAAGCACCAGCTTGCATTTTTACTACTGGTTTTAGGAATGTTTATTTCACTGCTGTCTCACAATAATTATGGAAAAATCACTGCACATAATGCTCTCTGAGAAAGAGCATGTGGCTGCCAAAACCACTGTCAGTGACTGAGTAGTGGGAATGGCATTGCTGGATTTCTCATCTTTACTTTCAATAAGCCCTGGTAATATTTACCAGCATTTATTGTGACATCATTAGGAAAGGCAGGTTTAAGCTCTTCTTCATCCCATTTTCTTATTCTAAAATATTCCCAGAGAAGTTCATGTTTGCAAAAACAAATTAGCTCTCAAAAATGTCATTGGAGAAATTTAGCACCTCACCCCACCCAAAATTTCACTGATCAGGTCAAATCTAAATTAAGCTGGCACATTTCAATCACACAAGCTCACATCCATTCTGGCTGGCCCTGCATTCCATGAGTACCAATCAGATATTTCAGTTTCTGAAATTGTCACACACTGCCAGCTAAAGCAGGGACGGGCAACTGTTTTCAGTGGAAAGCCATACTGGACCTTTATGTTTTCCAAAGAAAAGTGAGGATACTGAGAAATGTACTTGGCACCGGACAAAAATAATAATAAAAATAAATATAATGAAATAATTAAATTATATTAAATAAAGAAATAAAATCAATTAATATAATTACTCTACCTTTATTTTATAAATCTCTCTCCTCCATTTCAATTCAAGTAGCTTACAATTTCTGAAGACGTTAAGGACCACAAATCATTCTTCTCTGATTAAAGCCCATTACAAAATGCCTGCAGAATGCAGGTTCCTAGCCAGACACAAGAGACTAAAGGGGCGAGGAGTGAGTGAAACTCAGGGAATTAATTTTCGGGATACTTTGACCACTTCAGCACGTGCTGGACGCTGAAATCGAAACCTTAAAGGCGAGAAATAAGCTCTCCAGAGGTTCTCCGATTTATTTTTAGCTCTTTTTACACCAGGGCGGCAAAGTGAGTGCCTGGAACGTCCGAAACGCACAGAGTTAGGAGGCAACAACAACGGCGCAATGCAGACGGCCCAGGATCCCACGCAGCCACTCGCCCGTAAAGGAGAACTGAAACCCGACTCGCGAAGCCCCCCAGAAGCACACCCACACGCCGACTGGAGCCACCTTTGGACGCTGACGGACGTGAACCCCAAGAACCCGGAGGCCACAGAGGAGAACCGAAGGCAGGCAGGTCGGTCCCAGAAGGAAGCGCGCTCCATATCAGGAGTAAGGCAGCCCCGGCGGGCGAGGTTGTCCCGAATTAAACGCAGCAGGAGGAACCCGGCAGCCTCGGAGGGAACAGGAGCTGGGATAGACTAGGCAGCGGAGGGGAAGCGCAGTTACCCGGGTCTTGAAGCGAGGGTGCCGCTCCGGGTCGGAGTAAGTCCTGTCCACAGCTAGGGCGGTATCGCTGCCAGGCATGGTCGCCCCCGCTTTCTTTCTCCGCGCAGAGGAATCCTTCCGTTCCGACCCAGAGCCTTCGCTCTCAACTGCAAACTAGCCCGGCTCGCCTCGCCTCCTTCTGCCCGCCTATCCCCGCCTTTTGGGCGGGCAGGAAAGAGAGCGGCTGGAGAGGTGCGCACCAACGGGAAACTCCCCCCAGCGGCTCTCCGGCCCGCCAGGAACGCCTTGCACCTTCGCAAGTCTTCGGCGCCTTCCTGAAAAGCCGCCGGCCAGGGGAAGCGTCCGCGCGAGGAACGAAAGCCAGCTCTGGCGCGGGCTGCCCAGAGGCTGCTCGTCCGGAATAGCGAAGCCGCCGCCGCGTCCGGAGCACGGCTCCCTGTTACGCCCCACTTTCGCTCCACAGAAACATTGCCGCTAGCTTTCCTTTCCCCCCCCCTCCCCCCACCGCTCGCCTTTTCCGGAGCAATTACCGCCAGGAAAGGGGTTTGGCACCGCAGACTTGAACGCCAAGGTCCCGCGCACATAACAGGAAACGGCCCTCTTCTTATCGAAGATGCCAGGAGGAACGAGTTGTGGACAGAGCTCTTCTTCTGCTGAAACGGAATCTCGATTACTTCATCCACGTCTGAAGATGAAGACACCTCCGCTGGCTTCTGCTCGCTTTGTAAATATGTTGAAAACTTGTGTTTTTTATTTAAAAAAAAGAGGGAAAACGTTGTTGCAAAACTGGGGGAAATGGGAAGGTAACAATGTATGTCACTGCTGAGATTGGGGGCATTCAATGAATCAATCCATCTCCCACCTCCGAATTCTGGATGAATGAGCGCTGAACGCTCATTCATCCAGGACGGATTTGCTCCCCGGGTCCGATTTTAACCGTTGCGCCTGCCTCTTTTCCCGAACGATAAATATGTTTTCTCTGACTTCGTGGTGGCTTTCTTGCAATCGTCTTCTGCCAATAGTAACTCAGCATGGTAATATTTCCTCTTATTACTTCTGAAAAACCTCGTTTCCTAAGCCTTCAGATACCCCATTTGGAGTATGAATTAGGAGAAACTAAAGAGTGTACATTGGCCAACACATTTGTTCATGTTTACTCATCCTTAAGTTAGCCCCAAACAGGGTACACCAACAACTCATTGAGCTCACTATGATCAAGACTGCTCACTAAGTTCATTTCAGACTGTTGATTTTGGCTGAAAGATGCATGAAATTAAACTGAAGGCTCTCCACTCATGAACTATGGGACCTGATCTTTATTCCAGTATAACAAGACAGAACTTTAAGGTAGGAACAAAACAACTCTTACAGAAGTCTTGAAAAGCAATCATCTTCCATTTGGCAAGTATTCACCCTGTGAATCAAGAACTATTTCTAATACTGTTACACCTCAAGAATAAAGCAGCTTTCCTATTCTTTCAGTTCCTTCTAACTAATCCATGATTTGGGAATCTCCTAAGAGATGCCTAAATATCTCGTGATATCATCAACATTACTACCTTCAACAATAAGGATGTAACCTAAACAATCAAGAAATTCACACCCTCTCCAATAAAAAAAACGCTGAAGCATTTCTAATGTAGGGAATGAAGTGCTAATGAAAACATTATATAAATGTATAAAAATATCTTTTGTGAAAAAATGTTGAAAAACTGGCTTTTCTTTCATAATACCAAAACTTCATGTCATGCAGATGTTCAGCAAGAAATTCAGGGCAAAGAAAATGTAATGTATATTTCCTAAGAAGACAATCCCAGAGAAATCAATTGGATTTAAGGCCATATTGCGGTTTGGTGTAGTGGTTAAGGCACCAGTGTAGGAACCAGGAGACTGTGAATTCTAGTCCCACTTTAGGCAGGAAGCCAACTAAGTGCCCCTCAGCGCAGTCATCCTCTCTCTCAGCATCTGCATGGAGGGAAGCATGCACTGGGGTACTTCAAGGGTCTGTTTTGGATCAAGTGTTTTTGAACATCTTCATAAATTAGATGGAGAATAGAAGGGGGCTACATCAAAATTGCAGATAAATTGGGGGGAAATTGATAAGACTTTGGAAGATAGACTCAATATTCAGAAGGATCTTGACAGATTTGAGCATAGGGCCCTATCCAACAAGTGAGAAAAGTAAAATACTGCACTTAGGTAGAAAGAAACAAATACATAGATATATAATAGCTCAACAGCAGCAACTAGTGGACTTAATCTGGCAATGGCCTGTGCTGCAGTTGCCAAAAAAGGCAATTCAGTCCTAGGTTGCATCATCAACAGGGATGGCATCAAGATCACAAGAATTGATAGTACCAGTTTATACTGCACTAGTTAGCCACACTTGGAATACTACATCCAGTTCCGGTTGCCACAATACAAAAAAGATGCTGAGATCCTGGAAACAGTGCAGAGAAGAGCAACAAAGATGATAAAGGGTCTGAAGGCTAAAGTTATGATGAACGCTAAGAGAACTACTGCTATAAAACTAAGTTCCCTAACCTTTCTGGCTTTGTGTACACTCCCTCTCCCTCCCTCTCTCTCTCTCTCTCTCTTAGTTGATGAGCTAAAAAGCAAGGGAATATAGCACAGGAAAGGGCGGGTGTGTTTGGGTGGGGCCAGCCAGAGGTGGTATTTGCCTGTTCTTCAAACTACTCAAAATTTCCACTACCAGTATGCCAGAACCGATCCAAACCAGCCGAATACCACCTCTGAATACATTCTTCTCTCTATTGAAATTATCAAAAGACATTAGGCCTCTAGTTATAAAGTATTGTATCCCAGATAATTTTTGTTTCTCTTATTGTGCATATTTATCTGCATTTCTCTCTCTCTCAGACATTATCTGTTCAGCTTTGAACGGCAAGAAATAGCCAAGATACAGGAAAACATAGATACTGTTCATGCTTTTTCATTTTCTAGCACACTATAAATTGCCTTCATCACACTATTGCTTTCCAAGATAAGTGACTTCTTTTCTACTCTAATGCTATTTGGCTTAGCACATAAGTAGCAATAAGTTGTAGCACCCTTCAATGCCAATCAATGAGAGGGTGGGAGGGAAAGCAATGTGACATAGGACATGTTGTCTTTCACTAGTATACTTTTGAGGAACATTCCATATTTCTATCAGTTTTTCATAATCATCCAAACTGAAGCATTCCATCTGTTCATGAACATGTTTCTTCTCCTGGATGCAGCTGATATGAATACACCACAGGCACTTGTTCAAGTAGTTGAAATTATGTGAGGTATTTTGTGAAAACCTGGGCTCAGGTATTAGTTACAAACATGACATCATCTCTTCCAATGCCAAACTGATACCAAAGGTTAATTGCAATTTGAAATATACTTTCTTAAGTGTGCATAAAAAGTAAGGTTTAGCTTTTTCTACTTTCTTACCAGTCTATGGTTTATAGATACGTTTGTTATGCACATATGAACAGAAAAATAAATAATTGAATTATATTAACTAGTGACAGTTGTGAACCATGGACTCTATGTTTTTATTAGGGTGCTCATATCAAGCAAAGCCCAACTATGAGATACAAGAATTCAGCTAAAGTTCTGTTCCTTATTTATTTACACGCAATAGATGCCAGACTGAACCCTTACTACTCTCACTCTAAACTAAAGGATATACACTGGAAGATTCTAGGGAGCAATATACGACAACTCATCGCAGCCAATTCACCATGGCCACCTCGCCACAGTCAACTAACTATGGCCAACTCGTCATGGGACAATTTGCTAAAGGACAATTCAACAATTCAATGTAATTGTTTAAAATACCAGTAATTAAACATTATTTTAATTTTTGTCATTCATATTTCTTTAATTATTCTGTTCCACGATTTCTTCAAAATTAGTATAACTCTTGTCCTACAACGAGTTGTCCTGTGGCAAATTGGTCATGGCAAGTTGGCTGCAGCAAGTTGGCTGTGGTGAGTTGTCATGACTCTCTTCCTCTCTCTCTTATCCAGCTCCAGGCTCTGCTTTCTCTTATCTCCCCCTCCCCTTTTTGGAATGTGCTCCCTCCTTCCTGAGAAATTGCTTCACTGTGATCCATCACACCAGCTCCCCTTCTCATCAGGTACTATCTCTCACAACAAATGAACAAATGCATTAAGTCACCTCCCTACCTTAAGATGCAATACATCCTAAATATATATTGGGGGGAGGGAAGGGGGATTAGGGATGTGAAAGAAAGGTTAAATAGACAAGCAAAATCGTAATTATTTCCATTTACATACACTAAAATTTAATTATGTGATGGCTAAAATTAGTTTTCCAAGGAAAAGTAAGAGAAGATGGTAAGATGGTACAATTTAAGAGTTAAGATCCTACATTATGTGCACTGAGACCAAGGTTTCTTTATGAATTCAACTCAAATTATATGACTCAGGATAGTGTACAACAGACAAAAACCCCCAAAAATCGTTAGTACAAACTAACATAACACATTATGGGGTGCGTGGGGGATGTGAGCGTATTGCATTTTGGGGATGCACATGCACACGCACACTTTGGGCACTTGGTGCCAAAAAGGTTAGCCATCACTGATCTAGACAATAGCCTACACATATGGACGCTAGTTCAGAGCAAGCAGCTGTTACTTTTGATCATAGTATATTTTCTTAATACAGTTTGCCAGCCATATTTTAGTTAATGATTAGTTTTAATATTCTGTAATTCAGATTCATCTATTTGACAAAAAACTTGACCTTTGCAAATGTGAGCAGAACATTTGTCTGCTTCCCTTTCCCCCTAGCATTCTTCAAAATATGGAAATCTTCTTTTAAAATTACAGAATCACACTTCTGTCATTATGCCATCTAAGTGGGTTAATAGAATGGTAATGATGCACTAAATAGCCTAGTTCAGAAAGAAAGAACCAGAGAAGATTCTTAAGTATGCCTCACAGTACTTACAGTTCTCCAATAGCCAAAGCCCAGGGGTGTACTTTAGGCATATCTCTAAATCTCATTTCATAGATATAATGATCGTGTTCACTGTATGTAATGAGTGCCAACATCACAGCTGATTTCATGAGGTTAATATTCACTAAACTACTGTAAGTAGGAAACATTGGATAGAATACTTTGGGATATATGTATTCATAGATATATGAATTGAGGCTATCTTTCATAATGAACTACAATTTTCAGAGATGCAAAGTCCATCATCCACATTATAATTAAATTATAGACTTGGCACCTTTCCACTTTGCCTGCATCAATCTAAATAGGTTCATAAATCAAAGGGAAAAATGCTCTAACTCTATATTTCTCAACCATTTGACAATTTATTTCCTAATTTTAACCCAAACCATCCCTGTTTCTTAAGCATCAATGAAATGAATAAAGATAAGTCCAGTTATGCCTTTTTTCTTTTTACCCTTTGCTAATTCAAATGTATGCATGCTTCGTCTCAACCCGACCAAAACTGAGTGGCTGTGGTTTCCTACGCCCAGTTACAGCCAGCTCACTCCATCGCTGGCCGTAGGGGGAGAAATGTTGACCCCCATGAAGAGGGCGCGCAATCTGGGTGTCCTCCTGGATGTACGGCTGTTGTTAGAAGATCATATAGTGGCCGTCGCCAAGGGGGCTTTTTGTCAGGTCCATTGGATCTACCAGTTGCGGCCCTTTCTGGATTGGAGTGCGCTTCGCACGGTCACTTCCACCCTCGTCATCTCCCGCCTAGACTATTGCAATGCTATCTATGTGGGGCTCCCCTTAAAGAGCATCCGGAGGCTTCAGCTGGTGCAGAATGTGGCCGCGCGGGTGATTCTGGGGACTTCTCGGAGCTCCCGTGTTACACCGCTCCTGCGCAAGCTGCATTGGCTTTCAGTGGCCTTCCGGGTACGATTCAAGGTGTTGGTGGTTACCTTTAAAGTGCTCCATGGCTTGGGACTCAGGTACTTACGGGACCGCCTGCTGCCACCATCGGCCTCCCGCTGGCCAGGGTGGGCCTCCTTGGGGTGCTGTCAGCTGGATGATGCCGGCTGGCGGCCCCGAGGGTGCAGGCCTTCTCTGCGGGGGCACCCTCCCTCTGGAATGATTTACCCCCGGAGATGCAGGCCATTACTGACCTGAGGGCCTTCTGGCACACATTATAGACCCACCTTTTCCAACAGGCCGGTCTGGCCTAGTATTAATTACTAGGGTTTTAAATTTTTGGTAATTTTTAACTTTTTTACCTTGCTTTTATTGTGTTACTGTAATTTTATATTTCCAGCCACTAGTTTAATTCTTTTTAAATCTGTTTTAAATTTTCTACTAATTTTATCCGGGCTGTATACCGCCCCGAGTCCCTTTTTGGGAGAGGGGGCAGTATAAAAATTTAATAAATAATAATAATAAAATAAAAATAATAAATGTCAAGTACTAAACATATTTCAAATGCAATAATTACTACCTTACATCTCTTAATGTCTACAACAGTCAACATTGTACCAAAGTTCTTTTTAATGTGCTTAAAGTGTAGTTTGCACTAAGTGTTACAATATTTAAATACAATAAGCTTTTGCACATTTCTATTTTTGCTAATGTAGGACACCAGAAGACTTGGAAAAAGGCTATTGAGTAAAGTAAGTAGCAGCTGGGTTGTCAGGAATAATTATTTTTTTAACTCAACTATATAAAAAATTGTCTCCAGAGACTAAAATTTTAAAATCAATTATCACTTTCTTAGCTCTCTGCCATCTCCTATATGAGCTGTCAATTATTCTGAAATACATTTAGCATAATTCTATTACATCCATACTCTGCAGAATTAAAGATTATGACTTAGTCAATCATGTCAGTTTCAGAGCATTGAGTTCAGAATTAATACCGGTTAAAGGAAACCCATTATATAATAGAGTAGGTGGTAAGATCAGCTTCCCTTAGCATAAAATGTGGCTTCCTACATAGCTATGATTTCAGAAAAATCTCTGAAAATTAATTCCAGTGCTTTGCCATTTAAAATGCAGGGATTCATTTATAATTCTTTATCTACACATATTTGCTGATTAGTGAAATAATTCTGCAATCTATTTTGTAGTAGAGGACAATGTATAGTTTTAGAATAAGAACAAAAATATCTATTGCTGAATCTGAAGAATTACCAACATTCTGATATTTTATAACAGGATTGGCAATGCCATCTTCCATTCAATTACTGTACATACATTCTAAACTGTTGAGATCAGTGGCATAAAATATATCTAGTTATAAACAAGGCTAAATATATTAATATTCTACAAAACAGATATGTGCATAACAAACTAATAGCTTCTGGTGCACCCATATTTTATACTTCAGTAACAGAAATATAAGTAAGTCGAATGTTTTAATATCTGAATGTTTTCATATACAGAGATCTAACTTTAGGTAAATGAGGTAACAATTATTTCCAATGATATGTATGTTCCCTAATTAAAGAGATACACATAGTAGTGCTCAAATACTGTGATTGGATGCCATTGCAATATGTCTTATTGCATTCTCTAACATGTTGTTTTTCAAAAAACATGATGCTTAAGAATTAGAATTAAGAAGAAAATTATTTAAGATCTATGTGATAAGGCTCAGAATATAAAAAATTAGATAGTCTGATACTTTTCATTCCTGATTATAAAACTAATCAGCTAGAATGTAATCTCCAGAACTATTTCAGTTTGGGAATGGGGGATTTCTTAAATTGAAATAATAGAAAAAATACATGGTTATACTGTATGAGGCAGTAAGAAAAAGTACTGTGTATGTGTATATTTATGGAGAAAATATAGTAGTTAAGAATCAACAATTAACTCATGGCACATCATCAGTCAATGCAGTATATGCTTAAATTAGCATTGTTTTCCGATGTATTTCAGAAGCCTAAGCAACCCCTCCTAGTTTTAATATGAACAAGGCAGTTTTCAAAGAATAAATATTTTGTTGTTGTTGTGATGAAGTAAGAGGAAAAAATTGTGCAATTTTTCACTATCATGGAGGCTGGAATCTAGTTAGGTGGAAAATAAAGATATGACATAAATGTGTTCTTTATCTATTTTGACCTCAAACCTTACCCACAATTTCTCACTGTATTTAATGCCAGGTTGGCATATGAGATGCAGCACTGACATTTCCCACATACTGTAAGCTGTTTGTGCATCATAGTATCATGCTATTCCATTCTGGGAAAAGCAACATGGAATTTTTATATGTTACATATATTTTGTTAACCACTGAAATCATACCATATTGTGATGCTACATAAATGGCATAAAATGGCATAAATAATGCAAAGTTCAGAAAGGGCATAACAAATACAGTAAACAAAAAAATCAAAACAAGAAGTGGTAACAAGAGAAATAGTAGTTAAATCTACTTTATGGTAGCACTGTTCATCTACTTTAACATACTTTCTATTTTGATACCTCTCTATTCTCTGTCTTGGTGTTCCCCCTCATCCATTCTTGTCACCTGATTGAATAATATTTTCCCTGGAACACCTTAATTCATAATGTTTCACAATTTTCCCCAAACTCATCTTGATTTTCCAATACCACCATTGACTGGGTAATAACATGAAATCATCATGAATTTATTTTCATAACATGTACAATAACCTATATAACGCCAGTGTGGCAGAGACCCTTGTAGGCAGAAAGAAGTGGAAATGACCCAATAATAACAGAAATCAAGAAACGGGGGCTCCAAGGATCCAGAGAACCTGCTGAATTTTATTCCTTCTTCTATTCCTTAAGCATTCCGGGATAAGGACTAAAAACAAAAGGGCTTTTTGTAGTCTCAGAAGTTGAAATTTAATAAATTTAAAATAAAATATCTATAAAGAAATAAACAGAACTGGCAGAAGAGTCTGAGGCTTGTTCTTCTGCTTTTACATCAATCAATCTATATATATAAAAGTGAAAGACCACTCACATATCATCACAAAATCTCCAGAACCATAAAGCCTGAAAACTTGAAATTTGGTATGTATGTTTCTTTTGGCTTCTAGGTGCTCACTAAGAAAGGATTTTTCGAAATGACCATCAGAGCATTAGTATTTCATATATTATTATTAACAGGCTCTGATGCTAAGGAGCTCTACTCCCACTCCCCACCTGAAAAGAAATCTGTTCCAAATGCAAAACACAAGCACAGGAAAGGAGTTTCAATTTCACAGCACCAAGCAGCTTTAGTACAGAACAGTTGAGCTAAGCCACGCCCAGGCTCCTTGCTGTCTTCTTGCTCACACAGCAAATACTGTTTCAGTTTCCAAACAGCCTTTAACTCTCTCACACACTGACAGGACACTAGTCAGATGAATACTGATGGATGCTGGTAGGCAGAGGCAGAATTTATTTTCTTCCCCCAAAACTAAGCCCAACCACATAGTTTCATAGTGAAGCATAAGTATTGCGCTAGTAGTCAAATAAGTCTTCCAGCCTCAACTGTGGCTATATAAGCAGTTTCTTAGTTAAATACTTCTTTCCTTCCCCAAAGGATCCAGCTCTCTTTTCTTTGTGGACAATGAGTTGAGACTACTACTGATATTTTACTCTATATTTCACATCAGTTCAGTCTGTTGGTATTCTAAATGCAAATAGCTCGTGGTCCCCAATACTGAGAAAATATACTTCCATCTAAATTAAAATAGTAACTTAAACATGTTTACTGGGCATAGGAAATTAAAACTTTGTACTTATAGAATGATAAATTTCAAATTAAACAAGATGAAGATTTGATGATAACTATATGATGTGTTGTGGATCAGATTTAAGTTCAATATCTAAATACTGAATCAGTTTCAGCATACAGTGTATTAAAATGAAAGGGATTAGAGTTAAGGAGTGAACCTTCTAAAGGTATACTTCAAATTCAACTATATGAAGACCCTGAAGTACATACAGTGGCATGTGGACATGTCATCCATGAATAATTACTTAAGTGTTTTCATGTTGGGGCAAAAGGCTGTGTGAATATGTTCTTATTTTCTAAACACTTAACAATCACCTGTTAATTTCAGCTAGCCTATAAAAGATCCTTGTAGTCAAGCTTACTCATAAATGCTACATTTATACCTTTTCTCATATAAGCTTCTGTAGTAATACATTACATGGATAATTTATATTTGTAGCTATGTGTTTCATGAATGTTACAGCTTAGTTGTTAAAGGAGTTAGTGACTGCACATCGGGGAAAAACAGATAAAAGTGGTAAGATGATATACCATCCATCTGAAGTTGAAAATACACTCACTTGTCTACTAATTTTGCTGTAGCAAGTCTGGTCAGGTATCAGTGAATCATACATAAATACACATTTGTCAAAACTGTTCAAATGTGGCAATTTGAATCTAATAATCCCAGTCAGACTGTCATTATTTCTCTGCAATCATTACACAAAGTAGTTGGAAAACTAGAAATGATGTTTATGTGATGACAGATGAAAGCTATTGAAATGAAAAAGTAGGACACCAAATTGCCACACCTATATCCAGGGAGGCTGACTTATCTGTGACTCATGCATCACACATTTCCTTTGAATGTATCACCTGAAGAGACACATATTCTTTCACCTACTGAACAAATCAAGACAACTACAGGATGAATGGGGACGTCACCCTGAGAAAATACATGCATGAGAAGTAATAGATACTAGGAAGACAGTTGGAGGAAGTGGGGGGGGGGAAACCAATGTTATCTCATAATTTATTTTGAAGCTTACAAATTCCACAAAGATCGGTTTATAACTGTTTTATTCAGTACAATTTTGGCTTGGTAACATTTAAGCCTTGTGACTTAAAAGAGTTCAGAGCAACAAAGATGATTAGGGGGCTGGAGGCTAAAATATATGAAAAATGGTTGGAACTGGGTATGTCTAGTCTAGTGAAAAGAACAACTAGGGGTGACGTGATAACAGTGTTGTAATATTTGATGGGCTGCTACAAAGAAGAGGGTGTCAATCTATTTTCCAAAGCACCAGAAGGCAAGACAAGAAATAATGGATGGAAACAAGGAGAGAAGCAACACAGAACTAAAGAAATGTCCTAACAGTGAGGAGAATTAACCATTGAAACGGCTTGCCTTCACAAGTTGTGGATGATCCATCACTGGGGACTTTTAAGAAGAGACTAGAGTGAACAGCCATTTGTCTGAAATGGTATATAGGGTCTCTTACATGAACAGGGGATTGGAGTAGAAGACCTCCATGGTCCCTTCAAACTCTGTTATTCTGACTTACCTCCCTTCAAAATTCTGATTTGATTTTTTAAAACTTGATTCAGCTCAAGTTATGAAAGAATGGGGTGTAGAAGAGCAAGCAGAAGAACCTTAGATATTACAAAGTGTTGCAATGCTAGAATTACTGAATTATTTTTCCACCAGCTGGTGATACACTGGCCAATAGAACCAGAGACTTAAAGTAATAAACGTCTATCAGTTATTGCACATATAGAATAAGTACTGCATTATTCCACACTAAATCAGGTAAGGAAAGATATGAGCAATGGAGGCAACAACTTTCATGCCAGTATTGTTTTCTGCCAACTCAAGGCCAGTAGAAAGATACGAAAAATGAGAGAGACAAATATGAAATTATATATGCCATGGAAAATGTTGATAAGAAGCATTTCTTTCTATAGTATGATATTGAAACCCTAGATTATCAACTGGAGTTAAATGTACAGGTATTTACTATTAATATATGAATTATACACCTACACATATAAATATATAGATAATGACATAGGTAAGGAAGAGCTTAAATGCACTGTTAAACTACAGCAATTGATGCATAATTCTAATTTCTAAATTCTTCACAAGCAATAATCTTCACTGTTATTGATCTTGAACCACTGAAAAAAAATTATAAGTCAATTTTGAGTCAATTGGTGCTTCTTCTAGCTGTCAATTTAAAAAATGCAGGAAGATGTAATCTATCACAATACCCTCTCCTATCTCTGCTGCTTAAAATTATAAAATGTCTGAGATCTTTTTCTATATGGTGGTAGGCACAAGGCAGATTTCTAATTTACCACTTAGTGTTTTCATTTATGTATTCTATCAGCATTATAATGAGGAAAATAAATGAGGAATTCTAACAAACAAACTTCTCTTCACAGGAACCTTTCTTACATAGTTATCACCATGGCAGGAGGGGTGCATCTCATTGGAAAGTCAGCCCCTGGCCACATGATCAAATCTAGTCAAGATAAGTAATGTGGCTGAGAATAGGGAAGAGCAACAGCATGGACAAACATATCATTTAATTTAATATAAAAATAAGCAAACTTTGAATTCCAGCCATTGCTGCTCCTAATTTAGAACAAAATCAGATCAAAAGCTCATTAAGTGAAAGATATACTTGTTTATTTGCTTTTTAACCTAGCAGAGACTAAATTAGATTCATTTCTAAAGCCTGACCGTTTGCCATGCAGGAAGCGTGACATAGAGCTAAGACAATGTTCTTTCCTCCACTCTTTAATCTGTGTTTTCTACATTAGTTAGTTCCAGATAATCAAATTTTTCAATTCACTAACCCCCTCTCCACAGTTACTACCCTATCAAATTTAAGGCTATTTCTAAGCCTGCACTAAGCTAAATTGCACAGATAATAAGGAATTTTGATCCCTACAGATACTCAAGAAAATGGTTGCACGTCTCACTAATTTGGTACATCAGGAGGTCCTAAGATTAACAGAACACAAAGATGATAAAAAATATAGAATTGATGAGTAAAACAGGCTTTAAGGTCAAGAACATAAAATACTTGGGTATGAATATGACATATATAAATTGCATGTTATTTCAAAATAATTAAGACTTGAATTAAATTTTAAAAAGATATGTTAAGATGGGAGAAAAAGTAAAAAGTTATTTACATTTATACTTATACTTGCTGTAAAAGAAAATTGGAGGTCATTTCTTTATACCTTTTTACTGCTCTCTTCGCTTTGTTATTTTCTTATGTCCTTCTTTTGTGTTCTCTCTTCATTCTAAATATTACTTTTGAATATTATAAGTTTTTATTTTGTTTTAAATTTTTAATAAATTTTTTAAAATAAATTTTAATTTTTTATATATTAAAAAGCAGTGAAGAACTGTAGGTGGAAGTAATATTTTCATCATTTCTGCCCCCTTGTGAATCAAAGAATCAAAGGACAAGAAGAGAAAGCAAGATCCTGGAAGAGAAGAAGTGGCTAAGGAGATAGATTCCTCAAAAACTGCAACTTACAACCATTCATTTAGCAACCACTCAAAGTCATTACAGTGCTAAAAAAAGTCCTCACACTTACAACCCTTGAAGCACTCCTGCAGTTACATGATCAAAATTGGGAACTGGCATGGATTAATGTTGGTTGCAACATCCTGCAGTCAAATGTTCACCATTAGCAACTTTCCAGACAGTTTCCAACAACAAAGTCAATAGGGGAAGCCAGATTCACTTAATGATCATGTGCCTCAATTAACAACCACAATGATTCCCTTAACAACCATGGCAAAAAGTCATAGAATTGGATATGATTTACTTAACAACTATCTCACTTAGCAATGAAAGTTCCCATCCCATTTTGGTCATAAACTGAGGACTACCTGTATGTAGATTCCTAATCCATGTAGGAAGAAAGACTCTAAGAATTCCTACTCTCATCAGCACAAGGGACTCTTTGCACCTCACAAGAACAGAAGCATATTTGTTTGGCAAGAACCTTAGTGAGCTCATCAGAATGAGATTACCTGAAACGAGAAGGTACAATATGCCCATGAAGAAATTCAAGTTCAAGATAACTAGGGAAGGAACAGTTGTGAGATGTTAGTCCCAGAATTTGGACTTCAGGAGGAAAGATTTAAATGATTCACAGAAAAGGCAGGCATATAAAAGCACTTGAAATTTTGCAAGATAAATCAGCCCATGGAAACACTTAAAAATGGAACATTCAAACCATATACAAATAATATCACACAATCCACAACTCCACATCCAACCCTACCTCATCCAACCCACCATCACTCAAAACTAGGCACGCACATCCCTAACTACCTAAATTCCAACTACAACTGGCCTTAAATGCAAGCTACTCAATGCAAAAAGCCTTGTGAATAACATACCTGAATTTCTCCTCTTACTAAATATGGCTAAATTCGTCATATTTGTCTATGAAACATGGCTCAATGCATCTCTCCCTGACTCCATTACAACAGCAAGAAACTATCATGTTTACCGATCAGATCGTGAAATTCGTAGAGGTGGTGTTGCTATCTTCTATAAAAAGTCCTTACATCTAAAAAACAACCAAGTTACCCAGGAGCTTGCTATTCCTGAGACCACTGTCCTTAAATATCACATTTCGGTTCTTACTATGTTACAGAGCCCCTAATTATGACATTGAACATTCAAACAAGCTAAATACACTAACATGGGCAGCATCCTGCCCACACTCTTTTATCTTTCTTGGTAACTTCAATCTACCTCATATTAACTGGACTCTTAATGAATGTATAACTGAACCCACACATGCTACCTTCTACAATGCAGTAACAAATCTGGGACTAGAACAACTAGTAACCAACAACACTAGACTTAACAACTGCCTCGATCTCATCTTCTGCACTAGTTTGAATTCAATTTACGGAATAAATTAAAGAACCCTTTTCCAACAGTGACCACAACATGACTGACTTTTGTCTCAACATACACCCATATAAAAATCATCACAACGACAGAATCCCCAATTATAACTTCAAAAAAGGCAACTATGATCTTATAAACAACGATCTCTCATCCCTTGATTGGCAATTTCTATTCACTGGATGCAATACTGTAGAGGACCATTACAACATATTTTTACTTGAAGTCAAAAGAGTCATCAAACTATATGTATCAATAACAACTCCCAAAACCAAAAAAAACAAATTATCCATAACAATAAGGAAGCTTCAACCCAAAAAGAAATCACTTTGGCAGAAAAACAAATCTGGTTATGTTGCCAACTTCAAAAGCCGATACAAAAATTTATGCCACTAGATAAAGATTGAATGCACCAATTATCACATTAAACAAGAAGAAAACCTTGTACGCACTAATTCCACTCGCACTTTCTACAATTTTATAAACAACGAACTAAAAGACTCAAGTCCATACCACCCCTGAAAAGACCTAATGGTAAAGACTGCAACGACGACACTATTAAAGCCAACCTCTTTAACACATTCTTTGATTCAGTATTTGTAAATAGCAATGGATCATGCCCAGTATTTCCTAATCGAACCACGGACAACTACAATGATCTAATACATATCGATTTTACAGAAGACAATGTTGAAAAAGCACTACGCAATCTAAAACCATCTCTATCTATTGTGCCTACTTCTTAAAAAAGCTATCCACTGCCATAGCTGAACCTCTAAGCATAATCTTTGAAAATCTTTCAGGACCAGCTCCTTGTCAAAACTATGGTCACAAGCCACGGTCATCCCCAACTTCAAAAAGTGAGACCCCAGCCTAGTTGAAAATTACAGACCAATCTCTTTATGCTGCATTACTTATAAAGTCATGGAATCAATTATTAACCAATCCATCATCCTCCACTTAGAAACAAACAACCTACTCTAATAAACAATTTGGTTTCAGGAAAAAACTATCATGTAATCTGCAACTCTTACACTGCAAAAACTTATGGACCACACAACTCGATCAGGGAAAAGCAATAGATGCAATCTACATAGATTTCTGTAAAGTCTTTGATTCACAACAAACTACTCCTAAAACTAAAATCTTATGGTATCTCTGGACATCCGCATAACTGGATAGAAGCATTCCTGTCAAACAGACAAGAAATGGTCAAAATTGGGAGCATCCTATCAAATTCTGTACCTGTCAACAGTGGTGTCCCCCAAGGCAGTGTTCTAGGACCAACTCTTTTCATACTCTACATAAATGACTTCTGTGATCATATTAAGAGCAACTGCATTCTCTTCGCTGATGATGTAAACTATTCAACACCACAGACAATACTGCTACCCTTCAAAAAGACCTTGACTATGTATCAGAATGGTCAAACAAATGGCAACTTCAAATTTCAACAAATAAATGCTCTCTTCTACATATTGGCAAAAGAAAATTCTGAAAATAAAATACAGGCTGAATAGTCAAGACCTTGTTGATGATCCAAACTCTGTCAAGGATCTTGGAGTACTCATCTCTAATGATCTAAGTGCTAGAGCCCACTGTAACTACATAGCCAAAAAGGCATTAAGAGTTGTTAATCTCATGTAGCTTTTTCTCTGATAATATTACACTAATAACTAGAGCATACAAAACATTTGCTAGACCAATACTCGAATAAAGTTCATCAGTCTGGAACCCACATTACGTATCTGATATTAACACAATTGAGAAAGTCCAGAAATATTTCACAAGAAGAGTTCTCCACTCCTCTACTCGTTGCAGAATACCTTATGCCACCAGACTCGAAATTCTAGACCTAGAAAATCTAGAACTATGCCACCTTCGGTGCGATCTAAGTATAGTATATAAAATCATACATTGCAATGTCCTACCTGTCAATGAATACTTCAGCTTCAACCATAACAACACAAGAGCAAACAATAGATACAAACTCAAGGTTAATCACACCAAACTTGATTGCAGGAAATACGACTTCAGCAACAGAGTGATCAATGTCTGAAATACTTTACCTGACTCTGTGGTTTCTTCCCCAAACCCCAAAAATGTTAACTTAGACTGTCTACTATTGACCTCATCCCTTTCCTAAGAGGTCTATAGGGGGCATGCATAAGCACACCAACGTGCCTACCGTCCCTGTCCTATTGTTTCTTTTTTATTTTTCTTATATGTATCCATGTATTCATAACTATGTTTTTACTTATACCTATTATCTTGTAAGCAATTGACAAAATAAAATAAATATCTTTATAAAAAATAGTATGTAGATGAATATCACCTTCAAACTGAGAAGCAAAAAGAAAACACAGCATTTGGTTTCTTCTTGATTCTGTAGACCCATCTAGTGCCAATAACTTTCTTATTTGCTGGAGGACTTGCAGGCGTAAACACCTTGAGTTGCTTTAGACTGTCCATTTCAGCCTGCATTGCCTCATACCATTTCTCTTGCTCTGAATCAGGAAAATGCTTAATTTGCATGAAGCTGTCAGGAGGCAGTGTAACAGCACAAATCAAAGGTAAGGGTGCTTTTGTCAATTCCCACGAATATCGCTTTGGAGGGATTCCCTTATTAACCCTCTCGGAACATCTCGGAACAACGGTCCATTCTTCTTCCGTTTCGTCCTCGTCTTCTTCCTCATCGCTAGCATCAACATCAACGGCTTGCGAAGACGGAACTCTGGTTGAGAAGAACTAGTTGATGGAACATCCGCCTGAGAATTTTGATCATCAGACTGTGTAACATCATCTCTAGGAAAATAAACTCTGGGATCATTGGAGTGAATCCTGGACCAGTCAGCATCTTCCTCAAAAGTATAGGATTGAGAAACCACTATTACATGTCTGGAGTCAACGAACTTCCTGCATCTGGAATTGTCATCAATACCCATGAATTTCATTCTCTTTGCTGCTGGACCTCCTTTCTTTCTTTGAGCTAAGGGAATATTCACCATAGTGTATGAACCAAAAATATGGATATTTTTCAGATCGGGTTTATATCCATATAACATGAAGAAAGATGTCTGATTTAGTACACTACTCCAGATACGATTAATGATGTAGTTTGCATATTTAATTGCTTCACCCCAGTATGGGAGACTAAGATTAGCATCTTCTAGGAGACAACGCATCATGGTTTGCAGGACCCCATTTCTGCATTCTGCCAATCCATTTTCCACAGGAACGTAAGGAGCTGAGGTCTGGTGCAGAATTCCGTTCTTATGCATCCAGTCCTGAAAACGCTGGGACATGAATTCAGCACCACGATCACTTTGAATTCTGGTGATGCGAACACCATGTTGGATGTTGACATAGGTTGCAAAGTCTTTAAAGATCTGAAAGGTGTCTGATTTTTCTTTCATAGGAAATACAAATCCATATCTAGAATAATTATCAACAATTGTTAAGAAATATTTTCTACCACCAATTTTGGTGCAAATGGACCTACTATGTCAGTATGTACCAAATCAAAAATGCGTGTTGACAGGCATATAGCGCGTTTTGGAATGGCTGCTGCCTTGGATTTAGCTTTCTTGCATACAGCACAATCCAAGAACACCTTACACCTCTTCAGAGCCAAACCTTTTACGAATTCTGGCATCTTCCTAAGAACACGAAAACTGGCGTGCCCCAATCTTTATGCCACTTATGGATACATCTGGAATGCAAAAGTTTACCTGTTAGTGAATTCTCAACATTCTTATTAGGAACCTTAGGCTTGCTTTGAGCATCCTGTTTCTAACTTTTGTTGGTTTTAGGAACCTTTGGGGTAGCAACAGGATCTCTCTCTGGAACAACTCTCACTGGGCCTGTGCTCCCTCTTGTTGGAAAAGGTATACTTGCCTGTGCTTGTGAGGTAAACTTCTGTTTTAGGTAATAAACACCACCAATTAATATGGTTTCAACAACAATATTACCTTCTTTAACCACATAACTTGCTTTTCCAAAATGGTGAACTTGGTATTTGGATACTCTCGACAAATGACTCTGACTAAGCAAATTACTGGTTGCTGTTGGTATATAATAAACATCAGGAATAAATGCATCTAGCTCTTCAATATAAACAGTTCCTTTTCCCTTTACCTGAACAGTATTATTAGAAAAAGTGTACAGTTCACACATATCAGGTTCAGGCTCGTGCATCTCTGTGTAACGATCTCTTCTTTAGGTAACATGCACTGTTGCTCTACTGTCCAAAGTCCAAAGATTTCTTCTATCATAATCTGGATGAGATTTTGGATCGTTGGTTAATGCCAATGTGATGTGTGGAGTTTGTAGATCACGCCTGGGACCGCGATGACCTTGTCTTTCGCCTCTGCCCTTGCTTATAGAATCTGTTCCTCTGGGCTGGTACGTGACAGGAGCTGGAGATCGTTGGGGACAATCACGGACGACATGCCCCAGACGACCACAGATGTAGCATCTTGGCATCCTTGGAAGTTACGCCTTATTGGAGCTCTTAATGCAGGTGGTCCTCTCAAATGTGGAGTGGCTTGCATGAATGCTTCTTCTTCGGTTATAATTCTGCATACATGATCAACTATGCGCTGAGCAATAGGCACTTGATTAATCTTTGAAATGGCATCTTTTCATTCATAATTCAATGAGTTAAAAATAACACTGATCATTTGAAAATCATCCACAGCATAACCATGTATAGCAAGTTCCTTTCTCTTTCCTTTCAGTTTAGTTAAATATTCTCCAATAGATACACCAGATTTCAATTTCAAACCATGAAAGTCAGTTAAGAGCAAACATGCAGATTCAATCAAAATAGGCTGGTAACATGCTTCTAATTAGCCAAAATTTGTTGGGCAGTTGCATCAGATGAAAAAGTAATCTGCAGTTCAGTGTCCATTGACATCAATAATGTTGTGCATGCTTTAATATCCAATCTTCTTATGTCAGGAGGCCAAGGTTGTGGTAGAGGATTAAACACCATACAGTGAAGTAAAATGCTAACTTCACTGACCCATGCCTTGTAATTTTGCCCTGAGCACTTTAATTTTGAATCACCAGTCAGTGGGGTGATAGAAGATTGTTGAAGAGGAACTTGTATAACTTGCTTGAGCAATGCCTGCTTGGACACCAGGAGGCGCTGGAGCTGGCACGGGTGCCGGCACTGATTGACCTGCTGAAGGCATCTGTACAGCTGGAGGTGATGTAACGGCTTGTACATTGGCTGACTCATTGACATCATTGTAAAAGTTTTTTGTAAATTTTGTAATTGTTCATGTATTGTACGCAAGTCGCCAGCAGATGGTGCTACAACATTAGAAATCGCAGAAGCTCTTGCTGTTTCAGCTGAGTCAGCATCACGAGATAGCTGTGATGTAGGCAAAGCTCTCTGCTCTAATTGGTCTGACACCATTCCCTTGTGACCAATTTGTGGGTGGTCCCTTGACTTTGATGAAGGAGGCAAGATGGAGAACTCAGGAACTCCAACCACACCCTTATCTGGCTGAAGGGATAGGGCAAAAGCCTTAGCTTGCTGTATGCTGTGTTCAAAAATTGCAATCTGTTGCATATAATGGATGCATATAATGGATGCATATAATGGATGTTGCATATAATCCTGCACAGCTTTCTGACACATTGTTTGCTCAGGACTCAATGGAGAATAATGAATTTCATCTTTCTCTTTGGGTGAAAAATGCTCATCTGTCTGTATAACTTTAGGCTTAGCACCAAGCTTTCCATATTCTTGGGCATCTCGTTTCTCAGGCTGAGTTTGGAAGCATGCATCATAATCATCATAAAATGGTACATACCTGCTTTCTTGTCCTCCTAAGGCAGCTTCCTCCAGACGAGTAGCAGAAGCAAGCGGTGTCTGCCAAAGTCTTATCTCCTCCTTAGGTACTTCGGAAAATAATAAATCTTCCTGTGACCAGGCTCTCCGTTTTGCTTTATCTTTCTTGCGTGGCATAGTAGAGTTAATTAGAGTTAAACACAAGACTTTCTCAGAAGTTGTGAACTAACTAAAAAAAACTTAACCGCTTACTATCAAAGCAACCGGCAAAGAAAAACATCATAAGTCTTGCAAACCATCCTCTGCTATTTTTTCATCAAAGCGAAAAAATTCAGCTTTATAAATTAGAGGAAATGAACCGTGTTTTTCTGTTGCCAGTATACTTTATTTACACATAACTAGGAAGAACAAAAGAAAAGCAGTACATTCTAAGAAGCAAAAGAAAGTGAAGTAAAGTAAAACTCCTCCCCTGCACACATGAGCAGTAAATCATACATCACAAGACACTCATATCTTGGTTACTATGGTAACGTGATAACAAGTCTGGTAGATTCTGGAAGCTCAGCAGACAAACCAAAATAATGCAGTGACAATACTCACTGATATCCCAAGAATGTAGATACTCAAGGAGACCTAAAGGTTCAGAGCCAGAGAATTGAAGGAAGCAGAAGTTACTGGTTGCAAAGAAAGACTTCTTAGAATAACAGATATACTTAATCTGTAATCCCTTAGATTATTTATTATCAGTCACAGGTAAGTGAAGATTCAACTGAGAGTGGATCAGCAATGAGCAATTTTTTTCTCTTTTCATCTCTGACTTTCAAAGACTTTAGAGATTAACTTTCTCTATTCTTTCCAGTGCTTTAATAATTCTAGGTTTAAACCAGTATCTTGCTTAACGGTAACTATCTGGTCTGTTTTCTATTACTTCCAACAATTGCTAGCATAATTAATTTTTCGAAGGAATTTTATCAAATGAAAGTGAGCTAACAGATATTCAGAGATGGGTCTGAGGCTATAGTTATATCATGCTTTCTGTGATAATTTCTTTTTGCCTCTCATTGGTCCCATCTCATGTGGTCAGAACCAATGTATGTCTCCATTCCTTTACACTGGGCTTCTGCAGATTTCTCCTAAATGTTCTGGAGATGTCTTAGTA
Organism: Bungarus multicinctus; assembly: GCA_023653725.1. Classification (NCBI taxonomy): domain Eukaryota; kingdom Metazoa; phylum Chordata; class Lepidosauria; order Squamata; family Elapidae; genus Bungarus; species Bungarus multicinctus. The sequence continues at coordinate 46,534,567 of CM042848.1, forward strand.
TGCTACAAAATTTTCACATACTTCAGTCAGCTACTACAAGAAACTTCCCATAGATTTCTTGGGTTTTGTTCCTGTTCTTCTGTTATTTTTATAGAAAGTGCCTCAGAACCTTCTTTTTTTCCCAAGCACCTAGATTCTTCCATTTGTTACTTCCATTTGTTATTATTCCTGATACTCAATACAACAGCCAATGGATGATCTCACTAAAATGTTGTTTCTATCTTTGAATTCCTGTATATTTGATTTGATTCAATGGAACTGTGAACCTTCTAAACCCAATTCTTTTAACTGCTGCATAATGTAATATATTGAATAAATCACTGGGTTCTCTGGATTTAGAGAGCATGCTAAGCTGTAAAACTTGGTTGATAACCTGTAATAGCAGATTTTACACAACATATTACTCCAAAAGCCAAATTACAGTTGTGTTTGCATAACATGTTTATTTGTAACTTATTGTCTTAACCACATTTTCTGTATTTGTATAATTTACTGAACTAGGTTACCACAATGGCAATAAAAAATAACAGATGAATACCAGCAATAGAATTAATTTTCATATTTCTTTGCTGTGATCAGACTTTTGCAGCTCAGATATGCTAGTTCTAACTGAACAATCCAGTGGAGATATTGACTGGGTATATCCAACATGCTAAGTTAGTGACATAGTATGTTACATGAATCCAGGCTCTGTTACATGAAACCCAGTCATTGTGTCATCTGTTTTTAAATCTATTTTACTTGCTGATCCTTGCACATCTATTTTCTCCTGTTTGTGTCACATAACAGGACTGCAATTGTAAAACCTAGCTGTTCTTCAGATATTGCTGGAGAGACAATTTCTCCCAAATATCTATTCTATAGATTTAATATTGACATTTTACAGTATATGGACAAACAGTATATTCTCATTAAATTTATTTATAATTTTCATATTTCAATGAGCTAGATACTTATCTTGTTTATATAGTTGTATAACAATATATGTTTGGCTATGTTCAACATACTTAAATGAAAAAGAATTAGTCATTTCTAAAGTGGGTCAGAGTGAAAAGCAGCAACTAATGAAGGTGTAATTTCAGTAGCAAATAATTGTTTCCTTTGTATTCACTAAGATGAAAGAAATTTCTGTCCCATATTAAACAATAAGACTATTATAACAGCAGAAAGGTAATGGGAAAATAAATAGACTTAGCCCAGAAATAGCACTCAACAGTCCACAAAGTGTTCTCCTGTAATAACTATCTTCCATAGAAAGTAGATACTACAATACTATAATTGGTTAGAGATGCAGAAGATTCCACATTTTTACTAGAAATCTTTAATTTTTAGTACTCACTTTTAAGTAATAATTAATAAAAACTGAATGCATATTCTTAAAGGCTCTTGCATTCATGCTTCTCATACTACCATCTTACTAAGACAAGAGTCGGTCAAAAGAGAGACAGGATAATAAAAGTGCATCTTTTCTATACCACTCATTGCCTATTTTTTTTGCATATCACATAGTGCTAGAAAAAGCCTTACAAAATACATAGTGAATTTTCTAGGCTTTCATTGTTAAAATTAAAATTGAGGAAGATGTTTCCCCAAGATGTTGCTGATTTTGAAAGGCTTGTTTGTAGCCTTAGGTTTGTGGTGAATGATTGTACTGTAGTTATGTGCTATAATGTATTTTCTATGAATAGATGAAGTACCGTCATTAAGAGAGAAAAAACTAGAAGAGGTTTTAAAGTAGTTCCCAAAGTTATCCTGATTTCATCTGTATGTTAATTCTTTTCTTCCTGAAAGGAACATATAGCAGGAATCTTTGAACAATAAATTATTCTGTCATCACTTTAATATTTTCATATCTTGTCATGGTTGCTACAGGGCCCCCATGGTCATGCACAGTTGTAGCACACATAGGAGAAGATTCACAACAGCATAAACACTACCAAGTATCATTTCTAATACTACTAATGTACTAATTGTTAACTGCTTGAGGCTTCTGTTAATTAGAAACAGTATAATACTATTTTAATTTACTACATAAGCAGGTTACAATTGTATTTATCTTGTGAGGAGCAATTATCTCTACTTGTTGAAATTCTGTTAGGATCTTTCTTCTTTTTTTAATGATCCTGTAAACCCTTAAATCAGCGTAGAGTCGGGGCGACTGAATGGAGCTGAGCCTTTACCGGCTGGTTGCCCTTCCCGACACCTATATGGAATTTGCAGCAGATATCTTCTCTTCACGTCCTGAAAGAGAAACATTTGTCGCAGCCTAGGATTGAAATCTCAATCTTCCGAATGGGAAATGAGCATCTTCACCACTAGACTACCACGCTGCTCCTTTTAGGCTCTCTCAATGACTTAATACATATACCCCAAAGAAAGCAGAAAGTGCCAATACAGAATTCAATCTCTATTTTTTAGGAAATAAGTCCCTTGATATATTCCTGTCAGCTAAGAAATATATCTGCGAAGGAAACAAAAAGAAGAAAAACCATGTGAGTCTGCCTCAGCAATGGCTCTCTAGTACCTCGACTTGTTACTCCTTTTGAAATGACAAATAGAAGCTGAGAGGTAACATAGGTTCTCATAACCTTCCTATAAGCAGCTGCTGCTGAGCTGACAAAAAGAAGAGATAAGCAGAGACATAAAACCAAACAATTTAAGAAGAAAGTTGGAGGTGGAACGGCTGGCAAAACAAGATGGATCTAAAACTAGGCTGTTGGAGGCTGAGTGTTGCTTGGACAGCCTGAGGCAAGATTCTTAAGGTGATTGTGAATGGAAAGGGCTGCTGTGGAAGAAATCTTACCTCTGCGGTTTTTGTGAGAGTCTGAAGACAGAATGAAAAGATCTCCCTAGAGACAGCAAATGCCTATCTCCCCCAAAAAGGCCATCACCTCATCAATTACCCCTTTTTTATATTTTATAGGAAATAGGGATGCTACAGAACACAGGTGCAATAATACTATTCAACTAATAAATATATAAACGAGTAGCTTTATCAGAGAAGCATGAAGCTTTGCCACTAATGAAGGCTGGGCAGTTGCTAAACTTGCAGTTTTCAAGTCTCAAGAATATGCTATCTTTGCATAGATAGGGTTCGTATGTTCTTAAAGACATACAGCATTCTCTTAAATACTGTAAGTTTTGAAAATATTTACTCAAAAGACATATTCTCTTCAGTAGATACAATGAAAATAAATTATCCATGAAACATTGTCTTTATCCCTGAGAGTTTATTTTGTAGTGCTATCTGCTACAAATCCTTTGGAAATGAATGTAAGATTAGTTTGAACAGATCAGAATAAATGTTTGCTCTTAAAAAAAATTCTCTGCACAAAGAAAATCAACCATTGCCAGAAACTCTTCATTCATTTGCAAAGTATTAAAATATTTAAATTCTGTTAATTTTTCAACCACCAAAAATTATAAAAACATTTTCCTTTTTAGCTATTCATGGTTTACCAATTCTGGTTCTTATTAACTTGCTACTTTATTTACACAATACTATTATGAAATAATTAGCGATTGCTTGGTTATTTATTTCTGAATTATCTGATCATCATACCATCACTTTAATTCCAGTGAAATAAATTCAATCAGGTAAAACATCTGCAAACTTCAGCAATATTTCTTTATTTTTGCTTGCTGCTATTTAAGTAGACTTGCGCAACCTGAGTTGTCAGGGCCACATGCCTTTAGAACAAAATAGATGGATAATTTTTTTAATGAAAATATTTATCTAGCAGAACTAGAAAGCTATTTAGCAGAACTACTTCTACTCATGCAATACAGGTAGTCCTTGACTTACAACAGTTTATTTAACAATCGTTCAAAGCTACAAAGGCACTGAAAAAAGTGACTTATGACCGTTTTTCACACTTGTAACCTTTGCAGCATCCATTTGGTCATGTGATTTACATTCGGAGACTTGGCAACTGACTCACATTATGACGGTTGCAGTGTCCTGGAATCATGCGATCTCCTTTTGCGACCTTCTGACAAGCAAAGTCCATGGGGAAGCCAGATTCACCTAACAACTATGTCACTAAGTTAACACCTGCAGTGATTCGCTTAACAAATGAGGTGAGAAAAGGCTTAAAATGGAACAAACTCACTTAACAAATTTCTCACTTAACAACATAAATTTTGGGGCTGAATTGTGGTTATAAGTTGAGGACTACCTGTAAATCTAAATGTCTAAGAAACAAATTTAAATGTATGAATCCAAGATTGCAAAAGAAATTTGTGCTGTTACTGAAATTCCTCCTCCTGTTTAGAACGAAGAAATTTAATATATTATCAATATACAGTACAATAAATCTACATTGTTACAATACTGCCTTATGGTTCCAGAGGCTTAATCAAGCACAACTGAATTTTCTTAAGCAAAATTCATGGGAATGTATGAGAAAATTAACAAGAACAGAAAGAATTTCACATATACAGGATTCAGGCAATAAGCATGTTTATATTTACGTTGGAAAAAATAAAATAGCTATTACATTCATTTAGGGCATCATATCTTGCTACAACAATCCAGATGATTATTAGGTGGTGCACAAAAATACAAAAAAAATCTTTTTTCTGACCTAATTCACTATTAGCATAAAGTATTTAAATTATTGAATAACGTTATTCCTCCCAGATGTTACTATGCAGATTCTCTTGATTTGAAAAACATAATGGCATTAAGTGATCTAAAGAAACAGACCAGATGGACTCTGTCTGAAGACCTGGCAGGCGATCAAACACTTCACAGCTCTGGGAAAGACTGAGTTGGAGGAGCTGATTCAGATAATGAGGGCCAGATTCTGGAGACAGCAAACAATGAAGCTATGTGGCAAGCTCCTGGAGTGCTTATAAAAAATCCTTGTCTGCAGGGGTGTGTGTGTGTGTGTGTGTGTGTGTGTGTGTGTGTGTGTACACATATATAATTCAAAATCAAAGGTACTAAAATCTAACAAAGAGGGGAGTTATTTAAAATCTAGCATATTCAGTAACTTTCAATATATCTATTTGGGATACACAGCAGAACACAATTTTGAAGTTTTCCAAACGCATTCTGCAGATAACTTACAGCACTGTTATATAGACAATACTTGTATCTCCACTTTTTCTCATGTTAGCAAACTGCTGACAATTCAAATTTCAAAGTTCTAGTTTTCTAGCTAATTATCTGTTACACTCAGGAAATTTACAATAGAGCAATAAAATATTCAAACTTTGTGCTGCATAACTGGTACAGGACAAATATTTGCAAGAATACCTTCCATGTGATTCTAGTTGAAATTTACCTGTAAATGTCATTTTATGTTGAGAAATTTTATTTCTGGGTTTCTAGGGCATGTCTTTTTCCTGAATAAGCAATCTGATAATGGAATTCTTTTTTGAGCAGATTAAATATTAATTATATAAGTAATGTATAAACTTAGCTGACCCATAAAAATCTTCAATTTTTGTTCACTTTTCGCATTTAACATTTTATTTCATTCCTGTGCTGTGTTTAAATTATGCATTTAACAGCATGAATATTTTATCAACCCAGGAAACTGTTATATGAAGGTACAAATTTATTATCAAAATTGTATAAAGTCAACAGATGAATTCATTCAAAGTAACTTAATAGGATCCTTCAAGTACCACTTTAAACCTGCAATATTCTAAATTTAGCTATATGAACAGACATCACAATTAGCATTGGCAACTTGGTTATTAAGCAGAGTGGCCTATACGTGTTAGATCATGCCTTGCAAATGTACTCTTAAGAAGCATGGTTTTGGTCACTCTTGGTATGATCAAACCAGTGGTGGGATTCAAAGTTTTTTACTACCGGTTCTGTGGTCATGGCTTGGTGGTCATGGCAGGGGAAGGACACTTTAAAATCTCCAGTCAGAGATGGTATTTGCCAGTTCTTCGAACTACTCAAAATTTCTGCTACTGGTTCTCCACCTCTGGATCAAACTGTAAAATCTTATTCAGATATTTGGAGTATTGAAACTCAACTGTAGGCTACAGAATAGGGTACCAGGCCCAAGCAGCCCAAGTTGATCTCCCTTAAAGATCATCCTTGCAGATTGAAGAGTAAGAAAATACCATTTAAAAGGAAATATATTCTCCCTCTCCGACTTGTAATTTTAGCATCTCTCAAACTGGATGGAAATCTTATGTTGCAGCACAGTGTATTTTAAATGCTTTATCTTAAGAGCTGAGCACAAAGTGAGAGAAAAATTTAGGGCATATTCTATTCAAATAACTGTTTTTACCTATTTGGCCTGAATATGGTAAGAGGATTTCCTTTCTCTGGCTTATTACAGCTACCAATTTTATTCTTTTATTATACATCATGCATTATACATATATCATGTGTTATAAAAATCCTGAAAATTAAAGACTGAAAGATATTAGAATTAACATTTCTACCAGTATTTCCTTATTTTCGTACAGCATATGTTTCTTCCTCATCTACAGGCTGCCAAATGTGCAAATCATATTCACTTATTTCTTTGGTTAGGAAATAAGGAAAATGTGCATATATAAATTAAACATTCAAACAAATGCACTTGATGTGAACACATATTCTTTTTATCTATCTTGGATTTTCTTGGATTCCATTTACCCTTTGCTCAATAAAGAAGGAAAATGACTTGGATTTCAAAGTTAATTAGTAAAGTAATAGATTATGTGACTCCTTTGAACATGGAAAATCTGAAGAATGCAATAAGTTTAATTCAGCTTCTATACTGAATTTGAATATAAAATAGATCAAATGTAGAAATGCTAATCATTATACAATAAATTAAAACTAGTAAGAACTTTTTAAAAAGAATTCCCCAAAGTTCAGTATGGCATTCTTCTGGAGACCAGGCTGCTAACATGTTTTAATTACTTATTCATGGAATTACTTATTACTTATTCATGGAAAAGAAATAGGAAAAAAACACATTTAGCTGCCTCCTTAAGGAATGTATATCTACATAAGTAAAGACAATTCTTTACAATTTCATTCAGCTTACCAACAAAATTTATATAAAATGCTCGTTCAAAACCAGCAATTTTCAGATAACATGTAGCATTCTTTGGGTTCTCTTTATATTTTTCTTCTATAAAATTTAAATAGGCCACAAACAGAAACGAATAATTCAGTTACAATACTGGTGAGATCAGATAATCTCCAAATCATTCCACAAGTTACAACTACCTGCTTAACTGCTTACCTCCAGGTGTATAAGAGTTTCCTGCTCACATTTCATGTCATCTACATCACAAGGTTGCTCAGTCATTTTCAAATTTATCTCAGGATATAATACTTCAGACAACCCTGTGATTTGTACCAGATCTTTTCCTTAAGTAATAAGGAATCTCAGTACTGCAGTTGCAAAAGTGTTACAGAAAAATGAAAGTAGCAAAGTCCACAGATAAGATTTGTGTTTAATGCAGATAGGCTGGGCTGCCATGAATGACTGAGAGACACCTTTCAAATACCTGCCAGTCATTGACAGGCAGTATGTAATGATGTAACACACAGGCGTGGCAAACACAAAGCCAGCTCTGAATCATGCATAAAGGACCAGCCTAAGAAAGGATGGCCATTAGATAAAGTTTCTGCAGCTAAAGTTTAGGGCTGTAAAACTCCCGGCCCATGGCCCGGATGCCTCACATGCTGGCCACGCCCATGCCTGTTTTAGTGAAGGGAAGGAAGTCCCGATATGTCACATGATGCCACCATGACAACATAAGTTTGACAACCCTGGTAGTATATAACTTGCAAAATAAAATAAATTGTTTAAAATGTTTCTATGGCTATTAATCTAGGCTTCTTATCCTATATCTTATAACATGCTTCTGAAAATACATTCCTAATGATAAGGAAAATATACCATCTGAAATTATGTTTATTTGTTTAAATTGATTGCAAAGGCTTTTGATATCATGGGACAATTTGTTACCCAGAAGTGATACTTCTATGAATTCTGATTTCACTGAGCATTTTTGAGTGTATCTTATAGACTTTTGGCTAATTATGAAAATAATCTGTAATTTAATTTATCATGCACAATTTTATAAACATATTCATCATATGAATGAGAGATGAAAGTGGAAAAATAAGAATGCTTTCAAAGCCTTTATAACCACAAGGGGTTCTTTCTTGCTTGAATACACTCTTCATCTTCCTCCAAATAGAACTCTAAGCATCTCTTCATGCACTTTGTTTCTTGGAACTCCTTAGAAAACCAAAATGAATCCCAAAACTAATATGGGGAGAAAGGTCACAAGGGATAATCCACTCTAAGGTTCAAGCCACATACCCATTCCAAGCGATCACTAGGACCTCAACCAGATAGCCCACCAGACATCAGAGAAAACTACAAGCATTACTACTGAATCCATCATTTACCTGGTCTTGACAGATCTTATTTTTCTGTAAGCATGTTGTATCTGATTTGAAACTATATTTTGGATTTTTTTTCTTAGAGAAAAATATTCAGTCTATTCAGCTTCAGGTCTTCCCTTGAGATTAATGAAATCTGACCAATGGTGCCTAGAATATTGTACACAATGGTAGTTCCTGTTTTACTATGGTTACCCAATCCACTTTTTCTGCAGTTCCAAATTTCTCCATTTCCATTGCTGCACACCAATCACTTTTTAGTCTCATTAACACTGTAATGTAATGTCATAGCTAGAACACTGCAGAGTATCACTAATTCAAATAGATTCAATCCTGTTGTTTATTGCATTGTATCTATACATATATTTTGAAATGGCTTTATCATTGCCTCTACATTATCCCATGTGGATGCTTGGTCTTAGTATTTTGTGTAATTATCTGAGTTAAAATGCCATTCCAATAATTCTAGTTCATCTGTTTCTAAGACATTTCATTTAGGACGTTTCATTTTTGCTTTGAAAATTTCACATTTTCCTTGGTTCAAGCTTATTTTCTGTGTGACTTAATTTATAGAATACTGATTATTCTTAGTGGCATGATCAAAGCACAGTTATGGACAGCTCACTTCTGGCTCTAGCATTTTTTTTTTTTTTGGTTATGCCATGCTATCCTGCTCATTAGCTTTATAAGCACCCAGAATGACATACAAAGTAGATTGACAGTTCCTGCCCTCTTACAAATATGACACATAAACAAAAAACGCTGATGAGAATGAGGGGAAAATAAATGCTGTTTATAAAATTATAATTTGTATAGTCACCAGGTAGTGAAACAGAATGCATGGCTTTTTAAAATGCTGATAATACTATCATTCACTGATAGGAGTCAATTGAAGGAAAGTCACAAGTCAAGATGATATACTAGAGAACACTGGTTGATTGATGCCCTGTGTCTGTATATAATAATATTTATATGGTTTCATTGAATGCTATAATATAAATTCATAAAATAATATGAAAAATATTGTGCAACAGAAACTTACATATGGAGCTATAATGATTAGGTTGGATTATTGGAATCTTGCAAAAAGAACCCCAAATTTATCTGTTTAACCCGCTACCTGTTAACCCACCAAAAATCTAGAGTAAAATCTGGAGGCGCACTCTTGATAATATTTTCATCCTAAACCTGACAGATTGAATGCAGCTGTTTGTAAGTGATCTTTGTAACAGTAGCTCTGTACAGGATGTTTCAGTGGTATCTTCTAGAGCTCCTAATCTTGTAAATCCAGAATGCCTATGTTTATGATTTGTATCTATGATTTGTGCAGCACCTATTTCATAATCAAATATGTAAGTATTTCCAATTTTAATTGGTACTGAATCAGAAGAGGCAAAAGAAATCACTATATGCAGAAAAGGCATGTTAAAGATATTTAAACTGCAAAATCTTTTTCCCTATACAAGACTATTGCCCAGTAAGTTACCTAGTTAGATAATAAAATGTCTACAAGCAAACAACAAAGTTCAGAGAACATCAAGGACTCCATAGTTCAATTTTGAGTAAATATATTCTCTATTATTATTATTATTATTATTATTATTATTATTATTATTAAATAATTGATTACTTTAAGTGCTAAGATTTTTTTCAGACTGATACTAAAATGGTATTTCTGTGGTTTTATTTAGCAGTGCTTTATAATATATTTGTGAGTTTTATCTATGTTTATTTTTTTTTAATAGCTATAGTTGTCAAAGTTTCAAAACATATTTAAAAATTAATGTTTAAATCTTTTAAATAAGATACAGTATTTAAAATCTGAGGATGCATATAAAACTACTAGTAGATCTCATTAACTATACCATGTACAGTTGAAACTGGAAGATTATATGACACATTACAGAGGTCCAACTTATTGTGCAATAAATATTCTAATATATAATTAACAAATATGAAAATAAAAATACAAGTAGTTGTACTCTGAATAATAGTTGACATATTTTATAATTTGTGAAATAGCATAATTTTATTAAAGATTACTTCTTTGAAACCAACACCACTTGTACATTTGTGTGATAATTTAGATCAAGATGATTTAATTCACATGACATATCACATGACATATCACCACCAACTTGACAAGTACATCTTGTTACTGTACAGTCTACAAATCTGCCTGGAGTTCTAAGTTCTATCCCACTCAGTATTTCACTTGCATGTTGGAACAACTATTATATCATTACCATTGTACTTTATTTGCCTTTATTTTGGATTTAATAATTGCTTACAACAGAGCTAATAATTATAACAAGAACAAAAGGAAAATATTGTTACATCAATTCATGTACTTCAAACTTCAGATATGCTCAATAGTTGTGTAATGATTAATAGTCTGGAAACACTTTTATTTCACTTCATCACACTTTCCATTCTGAATCAAAGACTGCGTGATTATATTTATGTTGAATACCATGCTAAAATGTACTAAGTGTTTAGAAAACAGCATAATAAACATATAGCTCCTTACCCAAATACCTTAAAATACTATGTCCTATTTAGATCACATCTTCTGCAATAATCTAGCTGTTAAAATTTAATTGTATATAGATGTGGATATATATATGTTTCCTCTTTTTTGTCTCTCCTTCTGGCATAGCCTTTTATTATGTAGAAAAAAACAGTTTGATTCAGAAAGGAGAAGGAAGACAAGGACCATATTGTCTCCCAATCACTTCTGATTCACTTGTAGGATAGGAAACAAAATTTGAAATCACAATTTGAGATATGCTAGTGATAATATTTTGTCCACCAGATATAAAATACTAGGAAAGTAAATTTTGAAAGTTAAAAATTTGGGTCAATATTGAGTTTTAAGAAAGCAATAGCAACCAGTGAATTTACAACTGATACAACTTTCGACAATAGCAAGCAGTGAATTTACAACTGATAGAAAAGAGGTGAAAGTGGCAATTAATATTGTTTTCTTGCTCTCAAACTTAAAAGTGGATCATGGAAGGAAGACAAAGAGAGACAAGATAAACAATTATAAAAGTACTTTGGTTATCACAAAGATTAAAATAAGCAAAACAGTGATCTTTCTAGTGGTAACATTCATCAATTTGGGACTCCAATGGGGAAGCATCATGGTGGAGGCAGTTGATAGATTAACAACAGATCCCACTTCTCCCCACATCCTGCTCCTTCCCTCCCAATATTTTAATTAGGCCATACTGCTTGCCTTTTTATATTAATTTATAGATGCTTTTAATGTATCTGGTGATTATCTTTTATGATTATAAGCTACTGAGCTACCTTTGAATTATAGATTTGGAAACAAATAGCTCCAATCAACTGTGCAAGAATCAATCAATTCATTTTGGACCAAATACATGTTGATTGCTCTCATAAGATAATAGTTATAAACCAGAAATGGACATGTTTTGGCATGTGATAGTGGCCTTATATATATATATATATATATATATATATATATATATATATATATATATATATATATATATATATATATATATATATATATATATTTGTGCTTTGCATGGCTGAAGGGAATAGGACAAGAGAGATACAATGGATAAAATGAAGAGATGGAATCAAAGAAGTTGCTGGAATGTCCTTGGAAGAGCTACAAGTTATTTCCAAGGGCAGATTTAAAAGGCAGCATTTGTTCATATATTCCCCAGGAATTGAGCTGGATTTAACGGCATCTAAAGCCCAGAAATAATATCATTCTCTACATTTCCAGCAAGAGAGAAAACAGAGTATAGTAGAAGAAACTAACATGGCTGCTCAATATTTTAAGACACCCCCCCCCCTGTAGAATACATATAGATATTCCATCAAAAACAATTCTTAAGACTGCTCTTTGAGATTACAGAAACTTTAATTGGTGCAAAATGAAGCAATCTGGAATTAGGGATATGAACTGTTCTAGTAGTATACATAAAACCAATATTGAGAAGACTGCATTAACAACAGGTTTGTTTCTGGGAACAATTCAAAGTAATTACTTACAAAGCTTCACCTGACAACTTGATGTTACCTTAGGACCTGCCTATCTGGACAAAATCTGTTGGCCTCTCTTATGTGATGCTCTTACTTATGTAATTTTTATTGTTGTTGTTGTTATAATACATAAAAAACAACAGTGTACACAGCAAACAAGATATTCTGGGTTTCGTATCACAAATCACTAGTTGAACACTTCCCAATCGTTTAGGACTGCGTGATGTATCAGCGGATTATGCGAGCAGATCCCAGTAAGGTGGCCTTCTGCAGCTGATCAATGGTGATTTTGTCAGCGCCAATTGTTTTTAAGTGCTTGCCTAGGTCTTTAGGCACAGCACCCAGTGTGCCGAGTACCACTGGAAGCACCTGCATATTCATATTCATATGATGATGATGATGCTTTTATTAGCCACCGATGATTTTGGCACAGAGCAAAACACAAATATTATTATGGAAATTCTGTAAACAAATAGTACAAACCAATTTCTCAATGAAGTTCTCTGGTTCCTTAGAACAGCGGTAGGGAACCTTGGCTCTTTTATCACTGATGGACTTCAACTCCCAGAATTCCTGAGTGAGCCATAAAAGTTTCCCCATCCCTGGCCTAGTGGTTTTTCAGTTGTGAGGGAAATCAATTTTTGACTTGAATGGGACTGTTTAATATACAAATGTAGGACATATAAAGAATATTGATCATTCAAGTCAAAAATTAGGACATTTGTATATTGAACAATCCCATTCAAATCAAAAATTGATTTCCCTCACAACTGAAAAACCAGTAGGCCAGGGATGGGGAACTTTTTATAGCTCATTCAGGAATTCTGGGAGTTGAAGTCCATAAGTGATAAAAGAGCCAAGGTTCCCTACCACTGCCTTAGAAGACCTTTATGAAGCAATGCCAGAGGTGATTGTCTGAATAACTGATCTGGAGATCCAGTTATGAGGCCAGTGTCATACCCTGGTAGAAGTTTTATATATAATTACATAAATTGAGTGTACACAGTATGTTTAAATTCTCATGTTGTAATCACACGCTAAATAAAAATTAATAACTGCGTGAAATAGAGGGCTTCCTTCACCTAATAGGCTGAAGCAGAGCTTGGACAACCATCAGTCAAGGTCCCATTCCACCAGCAGAAGTCTCAGCAACTGGCAGCATTTGTCTGAAACTAAAAAAAGTTCAGCTGGTTTGGTACTTGGATACAAGACTCTTGGATATACAGGCTTGTCCTGAAAGGTAAAAAGCATTTCAAAATAAAGAAACTATTTCCTTATTTTTGCTAAGAAAACTGCACAAATAGGGTATGCTAGTAGAGTTCACCTTGAAGGAAACATTACCTTTACTGAGGAGATAAATAAACTTAATGGCATCTTAGGTTTTTTACTTCATTGCACTTGCCATCTTTATTTTCTGTTTTACTGATTCTATTGTAATGTCCTTGATTGTTATGAGCTACCCAAAGTTAGTTAAGAGTCTGCCAACATATAAGTTTAATAAACTTGTTATTATTATTAATATGCAAAGTAAAACACAGAATGAATAAAATGACTTTCTTACAAATAATCTTAAGTATATTTAATAAGAATGAAATCCCACAGAACTATTTTTGCAGTCTAGTCAGTGTCGATGATTGTAGCTTTGATCATTATTTAATTAATGATATTTCAATAAATCCAAGATATAATATCTTAAATTGTACAAAATATCTTATATTTGTATCATGTTGAAATATTTTGCTTCTTCTGCATGAATAAGAGGCTAAGAATTACAATTAAAAATCTTAATATAATACTAGACATGAATAATGAATAAATGACAGGTTATTAATATTTTAACTCTAATTCTCTTTCTTACAAAGAGCTAAATCATGCTTGGTATATTTCACACCATATATATTTAGCTATTCCTATTCAAAATTAATTCTGTTAAATCACATTTGATGGTTATAGAATGGCAGTAACCAATGCAGCCTTGAAACTAAAGCTATATTTCCCTATTCTAAAACAAAACATTAATCTGAAGAATTACTAGGCAGTAATGCTGTGAAGAACTTTGAATTTAAGGGGGGCAAATTGCTTTGGACTATGCTCAAGTGTGCGGCTCACGTAATACCTGTAAGCAACTCCTTAAAGCAGCTATATTTTCATTGAAGAGCCATGGTGGTGCAATGGTTAGAATGCAGTAAAGGTAATCGAGTTATGACCACAATTAAATCCAAAATTTATGTTGCTAAGTGAAACATTTGTTAAGTGAATTTGCCCCATTTTATGATTTTTCTTGCCACAATTGTTAAGTAAATCTGTCAGCATTCCAGGAAAACAAACTCCAGCTTTGGAAGCCATATTAGCACTGGAACCTTCCACACTGCCAAAATCTATGCATTTGTTAAATCAGTAACTTGGTTGTTAAGTGAATCTGGATTCCTCATTGACTTTGCTTGTCAGAAGGTCACAAAACCCCAGGATATTCCAACCATCATAAATATGAACCACTTGCCAAGCATCTGAATGTTGATGATGTGACCATGCAAAATGGGGAGAATGGTCATAAGTCACTTTTTTCAGTGCTGTTGTAACTTTGAACAGTCATTAACAGTCATGTCTATTGTAAGTCGAGGACTACCTGTATTACAAGCTAATTCTTCCAGCAGTTTGGCAGTTCGAGTCTCACTGACTCAAGGTTGACTCAACCTTCCATCCTTCCGAGGTCGGCAAAATAAGGACCCAGATTGTTGGGGCAATATGCTGACTCTGTAAACCGTTTAGAGAGGGCTGTGAAGGGCTGTGAAGCTTAAGTGCTATTGCTACGTATTTTTCCAGGATTATTTAAACTGACAACTGCCCTATTGTGAGAACTGGTCAAATGTTATACACACAACTGATTATCCAGAGTGCCATCTAATGTTTAAGACAGATGCCTCATCCTGCCTTACATATAATATTCAGTGAAAAATTATTTTCATCAATAGCTAACTAGCAAAATATGAACCTGAATGTCTTTTTATCTTTATTTTGCAGTGTATAGTATGGAAGTCTATAGTTATAATATAAAACTCTTCCATATAAAATTTATTAGGAGTATAACACTTACTATGCACAGACTCTGGGTTATTAATATCAATCTGGCAACTCATAATACAATAACATATGGGAATCCATAATGTAAAATTAAACATTTATAATTTTAAATATAATAATAACAATAACTGATTATACTATTCCATCTTCTGAAGACATACGAAACAATTTTGTTTTAAAAAGTTTAGACAAAGTTGGGGGGGGGTGATCTCATTTCCAGTGCAAGGCTGTTCTATAATGCAGGGGTCTCTATATGGAAACATTTCCTTCATCCCTCCTCATTTCACAAAAGTGGGGAATTGAAAGCATTTTCTTTCAGAATAAACAAATTGTTCCCGTTGAAAAATTTGACTGGACAAGACTGTCCTGCAGTTACTTCATTGCCAAGGTTTGAAAGGCTTTGTAAATTAAAACCAAGAGTTTGAGTTAAACATGGAACCCAACAGAGAGCCAATGTAGTTCCAAAACACCATCATAAAGTGGTATTATTAACATATGTCAGTCAACATTTGAACAGTTATTCATATAATTGGTGACAGAAAGAAATATATTGCAATGGCTAAGTATCATTTTATTTGAGTTTAGTAAAGCAGGACCGAACATGTTAGGTACTAATGTTAGGGGTAAACTTACTAATCTTTAGATGCTAATTCCACCCATAAAACTGAAGAGAAATTAGTGATGTCCATTTATGCAATAGATATGTAAACCTTGCATAGCTACTGACTTCTTCTTTGAATAATCCCTGAGTATTATTAACCACCAACTCTACACATGATAAGAAGAGTGACACACCAGCTGGTATGCTTTTCTCATCTAGCCTTTCACCATATGTGGTAGGCAGGTGGTGTCTGATCCTACAGTGAGACATTCAAAAATGTTTTTACCGTGAACAAAAATTGTTTTCTCACTTTCTCATTTAATTCAGTTGTCTCTAGAAAACTTTATATATAATGCTGTCAGTTTATAGCGTTGCAGTGTTATATTTGAAGCTCTGGCTGATTACAAAAGCTGGCTGATAGCCAACTAAAAATTGAAGAAGAACCAATAAAATAGTGAACACTAATTGTCCTAATTATCCAATTGGAACTAAGGTATTTTAGTCATAGGTTTTTCATTCAAAATGAGTCCATTTAGAATTTTATAAGCCAATGGATTGAAGCTGAAACACTAAAAGGAGTCATAATCATCATATTGGTCACTGCACTCCACTTAGAAAGATAATCTGAATCTGAAATATTCTTATGAATATTTATTTTGTATTTAACTATAGAAAAGACTTTGCTAAATATAGTTATGGTTTAAATTACATAGTGTGCATTGCAGCACTAAATAACAAGATATTGTTAGTTTGATTGTATGTTCTACAAGGAAGGCTTAAATAAATACAGGCTTTCAATTAAAGTTTTTCTAAAAAATTAGTAATCATGTCTGTATATATCATTTTGTATAATTTAGTAATGTCTTATGTAAAATTCAGTGTAAAAGAAACAAGTATTAGTCAAATATGAAGCTTAATATAAATTTGTATCAAAACTGTCAGAAGCCAAATGTAACATATATGTGGATTCAGAGAATCATTGAGTCGGAAAAGATAAATTATATTGGTAAGAAACAAGCAAAGCTGCCCTAATATCAAGCATGATTCAGTATAATATGAAAAGGGAGATATATTGTACAGAGCAAAGAGAAAACAGGCTTTTATAACCAGAAATGCCAGACGTGCAGCACAGAAAGAAAATCCTTCTCAGTTCTCAGTAATCTGCATCAAGCTAAATTAATTGCAAGGGTTTTTTTTTTAAGTTGAACTCTTGTAGAATACATAAAAATCATATCTGGGTAATTCAGGTAGATGTTCTAAACCTAAGAACAATTTTTCATCATAGGATGTTTAAAATGGGTATCAGGTTTTTAGCAAAGAAGAAAGCAAGCATCTGAAAAAAATATGCATGTGGGAGTGCTAAAAAACAGTTTCTACAATAGCAGCTGGAAGAAAATGTTTCCAAGGAATTGAGAACGACTCTATAATATGAACATGATATATTGAATATTGTGAAATACATTAAAACATTGAACAAAAAAAGAGATTACAAGGTTTCTTGCAATTAACAATCTAGTGTTGTAACGATTGTCTAATTCACAAGAGCAGCTTGGTTTCTCTAACATGCAGCCATTCTTAGGCTAAAACAGTCTCTCCAAACCTGGTAATTTCTCAGGGTGCTGGAAGTATTGCATATATCCAAGAATCTCCCAGTTAAATGGAGACAGAAATCAATCATAATGTAATCGTAATGTATTGGGAAGGTATCAGATTGGGCAGGCTGCTTTAAATGAAACTGGGGATCTACAGTAAACCTTGTGGCCTTAGAAAAATCTCTTTATGTTCCATTTCAGCTTTGTAAAAGTTGTGGAAAATTTGCTTTTTATTACAGATGCTTAGCAATGCAAAAATATTCTCATTTCTTTTTATAATTCCAGTGCTTCCTTTCCAAACAGTCATAATCATCCAAGTAGAAGTGAATAACTATGCTCAAAGATTCATCTGTAGAGTTCTTGATGCCCTCTGAACTTGATGGTTTGCTTGCAAATGTTTCATTACCTGATGTTACCTAGTTGGGTAATGAAACATCTGCAATCAATCAACCAGGCTCAGAGAACTCCAAGAATCTCCAGCCATAATCATCTTTCAATTCTTTCATACCAAGACCTGCCATCTGCTTTGACATGACATGGATATAAAATCATTATCATTTGCTTGCACAAGCACGAAGCCGAAAGCACCAGCCTGAAGATGGCAAGTGGGACCTCGTCGAAACGTCACCAAGATACTCTCAACCTTACACAAGAAAAGACCTGAACATGCCAAGACCTGCAAAATCATTATAAGCATACACATTTAATACATAAAAATAAATTATTTTGTTTAGTCATCTGAAGATTTAACAGATGACCATATTAGCCATAATAAATGGTATATCTTTAATATCTAATTAGAATGCTTACAGAGGGAAAATAATGTGCTTCAGTCAGTTTTTAGAACTATTTTAAGCCTATAGCAATGTTGTAGCTTTACCACTCAGCTTTTCCATGAATGGAAAATTGTTCAGGAAATTCATTATTCATAAAAAATTTCATGAGTATTATCTTGTGAATAAGCTTTTGAGGGTTACTTTGTGGTAAGATGAGCAGACAATAAATTTAATAAATAAAATAAATGTTTAAATTAATTATGATCCCTAGAGTGTTTATAACTCCAAGAACTATATGAAGAATACCTGGGATAAGTAATGGAAAAGAACATCCTGCTTTATGTCTTTCTGGTGGTAAAAACTACCAGAGGCATAGAGCATAGAGTAGATTTCAAAAATGTAATAAACTCAACACAAATTTTGATTTTAAGCTCCCTTAATAATAAAGTCCTGTGACATAAACATAAGAAAATACAAACTCAATAAGTAATGACAGGTCAAAGTAATTGTTGAATTTATTTCTTTTATTTCTTTGCTAAACCGGGGCTGGCCATGAATCTGACAACCCTGCACTAGACCAAGCTGGCTCTCAATTTATTTATCAATTTGCTTATGTACAAATGAGATATGTGCTAATTATCCTTAGATCCTCATTTGAACCCACAATTGGGTGTTTTCCTTCTTGCCTTTTTAAACCACTTTCCTCAAACAGTTCTTAAATTAATTCATTATAAGATTTATTAAACATTTACTGAATATTTAACGTATATTAATGTACAGTGTTAACAATGCATAACTAAAATTTATGCCAGTCAATTTTCCTCAAGTTCAAAATATATTTATTATTTTATTTATAAGATTTATATTATTTTTATATATTGATCTACAACTCCAATTGAGCCTCACCTTCATAATGTAAAACATGGGATGAAGAAACAGGTGATTCAGGATAACAAGGTACTGCAATATAGAGACAAATTTATTTTATTTATTTATTTGATTTGTCAATTGCTTACAAGGTAATATATATAAGTATAAATATGAGTAAGAATACAGGAAACATGTACGGATAAATGGGGACAATAGGACAGGGACGGTAGGCATGATGGTGCACTTATGCACACCCCTTACAGACCTCTAGGAATGGGGTGAGGTCAATAGTGGTTAGTTTGAGGTTAAAGGAGTGGAGGTTAGAGGATGTAACAACAGAGTCAGGTAGTGCATTCCAGGCATTGACCACTCTGTTGCTGAAGTCGTACTTTCTGCAATCAAGTTTGAAGCGGTTTACATTGAGTTTGTATCTGTTGAGTGATCTTGTATTGTGGTTGAAGCTGAAGTAGTCATTGACTGGTAGGACATTGTAGCAGATAATTTTGAGATTGGTCTGTAGTTTTCAACCAGGCTGGGATCATCTTTTTTGAAGATAGGGATGATCATAGCTAAGGACTGTAGGTTTGATAAGGATCTGGTTCTGAAAGATATCTCATATATAATGCTTAGGGGTTCCGCTTTGGCAGAGGAGAGCTTTTTTAAGAAGTATGCACATAATCCATCAGGGCCAATAGATAGGGATGGTTTTAGGTTTCGTAGTGTCTTTTCTACATTATCTTCTGTAAAGTCAATATGTAGCAGATCATTACAGTTAGTTGTGGTATGACTAGGAAATGAACCATTGCTGTTTACAAAGACTGAACTGAAGAATGTGTTAAAGAGGTCGGCCTTAACAGCTTCATTGTTGCAGTCTTTCCCATTTGGTCCTTTTAGGGGTGGGATGGTTCTTGATTCTTTAAGTTTGGTGTTAACAAAATTATAGAAGGTGCGGGTGGATTTTGTATGTAGGTGGATTTCCTCTTGCTTGCAATAGTAATTTGTGCATTCTGCCTTTATCTGTCGGCATAGGGTGTTGTATTGCTTTTTAAATTTTGCTACTTAGTTTTGTTTTTACACCATAGCTATCTTTTTTTTTAATTGAAGTTTTCTTATTGTTATGGGTAATTTTGTTCTTTTTGTTTTTGGGGGTTACTAATGGTACATATATTTATTTAGTATGGTACATATTTATTTAGATCCGCGCCAATCAGGTTTCAGGCCCGGGCACAGCACGGAGACGGCGTTGGTCGCGTTGGTGGATGATCTCTGGAGGGCCCGGGACAGGGGTTGTTTCTCTGTCTTGGTCCTGTTAGATCTCTCAGCAGCTTTTGATACTGTCGACCACAGTATCTTATTGCAACAGCTGGAGGGGTTGGGAGTGGGAGGCACCATGCTACGGTGGTTCTCTTCCTTCCTCTCTAACCGCTCGCAATCTGTGTTGGCAGGGGGGCAGAGGTCGACCCCGAGGCCCATGGTCAGCGGGGTACCTCAGGGGTTGGTACTCTCACCCTTGCTGTTCAACATTTATGTGAAGCCGCAGGGTGAGATCATCCGTGGCTTTGGGGTAGTTTCATCAGTATGCTGATAATACTCAGCTATACATCTCTACCCCAGGCCACCCCAACGAAGCCGTTGAAATGATGACCCGGTGCCTGGAAGCCGTGCGGTGCTGGATGGGGCAAAACAGACTCCGACTCAACCTGGCCAAAACTGAGTGGCTGTGGTTTCCGGCACCCAGATACAGCCAGCTAACTCCATCGCTGGTCGGGTCAAAATCTCTCCCCCCACAGAGAGGGCGCACAATCTTGGTGTCATATGGACATATGGCTGTCGTTAGAAGAGCGTATAGCAGCCATCGCCAGGGGGGCTTTTTGTCAGGTTTGCCTGATTTACCAGTTGCGGCCCTTTCTGGATCGGGGTGCGTTGCGCACGGTCATATCTGCCCTCGTCATCTCCCGTCTAGACTACTGCAATGCTCTCTACATGGGGCTCCCCTTGAAGAGCATCCGGAGGCTTCAGCTGGTCCAGAATGGGGCCGCATGGGTGATTTTGGGGGCTCCTCGAAGCTCCCACATTACACCGCTCCTGCGCGAGCTGCACTGGCTTCCGGTGGCCTCCTGGGTGCGATTCAAGGTGCTAGTGATCATTTTTAAAGTGCTCCATGGCTTGGGACCCCGGTACTTACGGGACCGCCTGCTGCCAATATCGGTCTCCCATCGACCAGTGCGCTTTCAAGGGTGGGCCTCCTCGGGATACTGCTGGCTGGGTGATGCTAGCTGGTGGCCCCGAGGGTGCGGGCCTTCTCTGTGGGAGCACCCTCCCTTTGGAACGAACTACCCCCGGAGATGAGGACCATCCCTGACCTCCAGACCTTCCGGCGCGCACTAAAGACCCATCTGTTTCATCAAGCGGGTCTGGCCTAGGTTTTTACTGGTGGAGTTTTAATTGGCTTTTAATTGTGTTTTACTTTTTAATACGTATCTTTTAGTCTTATCAGCATTTCAGCCATTAATTTAATTCATTTTAATTCCTTTTTAATATTGTGTATCTGTGTATGTAGTTTTATCTGGCTGTACACTGCCCCGAATCCCGATAGGGAGAGGGGGCGGTATATAAATTGAAATAATAATAATAATAATAATATTAATAATAATAATATTAATAATAATAATAATATAGTTTAATGACTCTTTCAAGTTCAAACAAGAATGCATTATAATGGTCTTCTGTAGTATTACAGCTAGAGAACAGAATGTGCCAATCAAGAGATGATAGGTCAGCATCTATGAGATCATAGTTGGCTTTTTTGAAGTTGTATTTTGGGGATCCATCATTATGATCTTCTTTGTGATGGCATAAATTGAGACAAAAGTCGATTATACTGTGGTCACTGTTTGAAAAGGGTTCTTGTATTTGTAGGGCATATATTGAGTTTGAGCTGTTGCAGAAGATAAGATCGAGGTAATTATTGAGTCTAGTGTTGTTACGGTAGTTACTAATTGATCCAGTCGCAATGTAGTAACAGCATTGTACAGGGTTGCATGTATGAGTTTGGATGTACATTCATTTAGTGTCCAATTTATAAGAGGTAGATTGAAGTCACCAAGGAAAATAAGAGGGTGAGGGCAAGAGGCACCCCACGTTAACAGTGAAGTTAGCTTGTTTGCATGAACTATGTCATAATCCGGGGCTCTATAGCATAAGAAGCAGATTGTGGCATTTGAAGACAGTTCCAGAGGTGGTATTCAGCAGGTTCTGACCAATTCTGGAGAACCGATAGCGTAAATTTTGAGTAGTTAGGAGAACCGGCAAATACCACCTCTGACTGGCGATTTTACAGTATCCTTCCCCTGCCATGCCCACCAAGTCACACCCACAGAACCAGTAGCAAAAAAATTTGAATCCCACCATTGGGCTCACGTGCCAGCACCCAGAAGGCAATGCGCGTGCCCCCACCCCCTGAGCACACACGCATGATCCTCCCATCCCCTTACCTGCACTGCACACCTTCCAGCTAATTTTCGGCCAGTTTGATGCCTTTTTCGGCCTCCCAGAGGTTTAAGGAAAGCCTCTATAGCCTTTGGAGGCTGAAAATGGGTCCGTTTCATCACTTCCGGTTATTTCATGTAAGTTTAGCTGGGGCTCACGTGCCCGCACAAATAGCTCTGTGTGCCACCTGTGGCACATGTGCCATAGACTCGCCATCATGGGCATATATAAACAAAGCCAAATTGATCATCTGAAAAAAAGATGCAGTCACTTTAAAGATTAAAAAGGAGAGGTTTTGTATCCTTTCCATATATGCCAAAGTATTTGTTCTGAAGGACTTATCTCATTCTAATACACGGAAACATTTTTTCTTTTATTGCACTCAAAGTATGGAATATACTTCCCTAAGTTTAATTTTAATCAATGTCTTTAATCTTAGAGTTCTATTTTTAATTGTGTACTTAACTAGAAATTTGGGGCATGAACTGAATTTTCATAGAGAATTAGTTCTATGTAAAACTTAATAAAAATTCTCACTGAATTTAAAAAGTCATAACAGATGCAGAAGATGCAGCTAGAGTCGGTAACTAAAGCATTTCAGATCCAAATCAACTAGTTTAAATCTGTTATTCTCATTAGAAAATTGTTTAGATAACTTTTTTTAATTATAAAGAAGCCATGAAAAAAAGTATTACACTTAATGACATTAATACATAAAGTGCTTCCCCTTTGGTGTTTGCTGGCCATTGAAGCCTGAATCCAATCCAGATAAGAATTTCGTCATTTACTTTATGCAATTCAGATTTTAAATTAGTTTTATTTCTATTATTCATGTTGATCACAATGTTCTTCAACCTCATCAGTAATTTGGCAAACTGCATGCAGTCTACTTGTAGCCAAAAGTTAACAAATCACATTAAATTTCTTTCAACATATTTCTAATTTTCAGTGAGTGCTTCCTGAAACTTAACCAAGGAAGTTCTAGAATTCACAATCCACACTGAAAGGAAATATAGAATGGAATTCTTTATTTATTCTTTATTGGCCGAGTGTGATTGGACACACAAGGAATTTGTCTTTGGTGAAAAGGAAATCTAAGGTGCTTGGGTATAAAGGCATTCTGCAGAACTTACAGGCTTACCTTTTTAAAAATATTCTTCAAAAAGTTCTTCCAATTGACTCTGATATATATTGCAAGGATTTGTAACATATATTATGAAGAAGTTAAATGGTATTCTAGAAGATAATGATAAAGGAGATTTGCAAGGGGACAAGAATTACAACACAGTAAAATTCTTAAGAAAATGGAAATTTTCTACTGAAATATAAGGAAAAAATTCTGAAAAGTATAAGCACCACTTAAAACAATAGTATCAAACTGTTTTAAATGGCACAGTTGTATTCAAGCTCACATTATGTTGTGAATGTAATTTATATATAATTTTAAAAAGCAAAGTTTTCTTTAAGTGGTACTCAACTCTTTTTTTAATGCTTTTGTAGGGCTACATTTGGAATACTTTATCCAGTTCTGGTCGCCAGAACTCTAAAAAGGACTTTGAAACTCTAGAAAGAGTGCAGAGAAGAGCAACAAAGATGATTAGGGGACTGGAAGCTAAAGCATATAAAGAACGGTTGCTGGAACTGGGTATGTCTAATCTGATGAAAGGAAGGACTGGGGTGACATGATAGCAGTGTTACAATATCTCAGGGGCTGCCACAAAGAAGAGGGAGTCAAGCTATTCTCCAAAGCACGCAAGGGTAGGACAAGAAGCAATGGGTGGAAACAAATCAAGGAGAGAAGCAACCTAGAACTAAGGAGAAATTTCAGTAATTGTTCAATTAGAACAATTAGTTGTAAATGCTCCCACACTAGAAGTTTTAAAGAAGAGACTGGATAACCATTTGTCTGAAGTGGGGTAGGGTTTCCTGCCTAAGCAGGGGTTGGTCTAGAAGACTTCCAAGGTCCCTTCCAACTATTCTACTTTACACTATTCTACTCTACTCTACTCTAGCTGATTATATGGAGTGTCAATGAAATTAGTTTCCACTGTGGAGCTTCCAGAGGAAAAAACAGTTTGTGGGCTACAGAATATTCTGAAATGTGGAGCTGACAACTGCAGCAGAATAAAGAAGGGGCAAGTAGACTGGTTCTTTGATAATTCCTCTCTGGACAAGGATAGGACTTGAGACTACCCACAAGTGCTTTAGACAGGTATTCCTCACAAGGAGACTGCAAGACAGCAGTGCCTGGTGGATTTAGAGCTCTGGGAGATGGAAAAATAACAATCTTGCAAAACACCAAAGTCAGGGAGTTTGAAAAGGCACTAAGTTTACATATTTTTTTCAAATCAATTTTGTAAATTGCTTGCTAATTGCTTTTCAGCTATTGTGAACTTTCAGATAGATAAATATTATAGCACTGGGTGAGTTTCCTTCAATTTTTAATGAAAGAAATTTTAACTACAAGTTTAAGAACTTAAAAAAATATGTTTGGGGAATAAACAGCAAAAGGATGAGTAAAATTTTGGTTTTAAAAAGTTGGGATATGGAATAAGGGTCCAGATTTGGGAATTAATTATAAATCCTGTGGAAAATGCTTTTGTTTTTAATTTTAAAAACATTTCAATTAAAAAAACATATTTTAAGACACTAGAAGAAACTATCAGGAGCTAAGAATTATGACTGAAGGAGAAGAATATTTAAACTTGGTTGCAATTACATCTGGGGTCCCCAACCACTGGACGTTGTTCAAAATTCAGGCATTAATTTTAATTGTGTCTGCCTATTTGCCTGTGTTTAAAATACGCTATGGAAAAAGAACAAGTTCTACCTGACAAGATTGGGATTAAGTTGAAAGCGCATTTAAAAATGACAGGTTATAAGAATGAAATGGAAGAAGATGTTAGATTGGATATAAAAGAAGCTGGATTTTAAAAGGACCACAAACCAAGAGAATGATCTAGATAATTTTCCCATATTGGATTTATAAAAAAGACTTGAAGTTTTAAAGAATCTAGAGAGAAGGGAAAAAGAAAAAATGAAAAGAAATCAAGTTCAAACATTATTGGAATCGACTAAAGATTAAGATTGTTAGAAGGAAAAGGACAGAATATAAATTGGTTTACTTGATCAAGGTTAAAATAGATATTCTGTTGTCTCTGGTAATCCTTAATGGACTTTTCCTGATATCAAGAATAAAATGATGATGCTTTATGGATTTTTTAATAAACAAGAGATGGGATATGGAAAGAAAAGATCATTTTTTTGTATTTGTATTTTAAGAGATGGTACTAAGTTACTAAAATTGTTTATACCTGTGATGAAGATGTGAAGTAACCTTATATATATATATATATATATTTCCTTACTACAAGTAGTTCTTGACCTACACCTGTTTGCTTAGTGACCATTTCAAGTTACAACAGTACTGAAAAAAAGTGACATGTGACTGTTTTTCACATTTACTACCACTGCAGCATGTCCATGGTCAATGATCAAAATTCAGCCACTCGGCCACTGTTCATATTTATGAAGATTGGGGGCTTTTGATCACCTTTGCAGACCTTCTGCAAGCAAAGTCAATGGAGAAGCCAAATTCACTTAACAGCCATGTTAATAATTTGACAAATTTGTTACCAACTAAACAACTACAGTGATTTACTTAACAACTGTGGCAATAAATGTTGTAAAATGGAAAATTCACTTAAAAACTCTTGGTCAGCAACAGAATTACTGGGCTCAATTGTAGTCATAAGTCAAGCACTATATTCTTATTTTTCTTTTTTAGTTTTCTTTCTAGTTTTTTCTTTTTTCTGCACCTTCTTCCCTTCCCTTTCATTTTATTTTTATTTTTTCAGTTTTTATTAGTTTTGATTGTTATAATAGTTATATTATACAAATATAATTATATTATTAAAATTACTATTAAAAAAAGAATGTAGTTTTCACCATCTTTCTTTAGAAAGTCTTTTCCTTTTCGACTTCTCAGTGTAATTGTATTTTTGTAATTTTCTGGTGATTTCATAATCAAATGTAACCTTTGTTCAATTGTAGCTGATTTTTATTTTAGATTATTTAGTTCATTATATCAAATCTAATCTTTAGACAGCATAATATTTATATTTATGAGAACGTAATCTAAAATATGACCTTTTATTAGAATAAAGTTGATGTGCCATCTTTATAATTTGACATATATAGATAAAAGTAATGATTTAGTCCATTAATGTCAAATTATAAACACATCATTTTTATTCTAACAAAATGTCATATTTTAGGTTATGTTCTCAGCTGGAGTAAAATTATTAATGCTGCATTTCCAAAAAAATTTATCAGCAGAAAACAGGTTGAAATTCCTTGTGAGCAGCGGAGTCCATTTGCTTGTTGAGACTCTAGATTAATACTGTCTAATACGAAATATCAATTTTCAGCCCTAGGCCACCAAAATGTATTTATGAAACAATAAAACCACTCTGTGGGAATAACTGAAAAACAGAGGTTCTCATTGTTGTGGACTGCTACACTACATCATACCAAGGTTTTTCTATGATTACCACATTCAACAATACTTAATGAATGGTACACAGAAACATAAAAATTACCTCAGTTTGATATGCAATTTTATTTTACATTAGTCAGAATAAGGAAAACTAGGTGAATATTTATGAAAAATGTTATTGAATTCTCTACTATTTCATCTTGTTTGCATGGTGGTTAGTCGAAATGTAATTTAAAAGCAATACATTAAGAAGTAATGAAAGAATATTCAGAAATCATACTAGTATATCATAGTAGTAAACATATTGAAGAGTTTTTACTGTTGAGATCAAGTGTTTCTTTTTGAAAGGTTACTGCAAGATATTATTATTATTCTTTGCTTTTACATTTTGTTTTGTTTTTTTAAACAAAAATAAAAATTATAGGCTAGCAACTATAGGAAGAGAGGCAGAATCTGTGTCAAGAAAGGAAACAGCCTGGAATCATTATGTTCCCACAAGCGATATAAATCCAGTCCCTCTTGAATTCTCTTATCTAACACCAATTTATTACTGACTGCTAGTTAGCTAGATTCTTGTGTAACTAAAAGGCACTGTTCTACCCTTATTACATCAAGATAAAGGAGAAGTATTGTTTCAATATTTTATGGGGTTCAATCTCAGTTCCTCTGTTATTCCAGATTTTGGCAGGATCTACACTGGAGCTTTTTAATATATGATAAAACAAAGGTGGTAGTAGATTTCTAAAGCACATTAGCTACTCATAAGAACACCACAAAATGTACTCTGCAGCATTTTTCATATATTTATCTATAAGTAAACTAAAAAGTCAACCTCATAAAAATAGAAGCCATATTTTTTAAAAAAACTAAAACAATAGCACTGACATTGCAAAGTCTGATTACTGCCATGCATGCTAGCCCAACTTTCCATTTTTAAACATGCACATATTCAAATTATACCTTCTGTATTCATCCACATTTATTATAGTCTCTTAAAAATGAAATAAATTCTTTTCTGCCAACCAGTACCAAGAGGGAATCAGAACTCTTGGTCTTGATTTCTTCAAGATACCCTTAGTAAGTACCTGTATAATCAACTGTACTGTACAATCTGATTACATCAAGGAATTTAATCTTTATCCCAGTAGTGTCTCAGCGGGATTTTAAAAAGGCAAAATAATGGATGTGTCCATGAAATCAATGTCCCGCCCCTTTTTATGGGCATTCCATACACAATGCACATAATTGCATTTAAATGGGGAAATGGTTTGTGAGATTGCAACTGCTATTGCGATGTTTTTGACACTCACCCCACACAGCAATTCCTTGCTTATCTCTGTTAATAAGTTTCATATTGTTTATAGGCCTTGGGTCAATCTATCTTCCTCAGACCATCTCACCTCACAGGGTTCTTGTGCGGGAAATAGGAGGAGGAAGGAGTATTAGATATGTTTGCCATCTTGAGTTAAATACAAAAATAGTAAAGGTGAGATAAAAATCTAATAAATAAATAAACTCCAGTTTGCTTTCCTGCTTGCAAGCTACTCTAGCAGTGACCTACATAAGAATTCATATCGGAATACGGCTCTTGGACCTCCAAATAGCCTGACACAACACAGTCAGAAAAGCGATGAAAGGAACATTAATTTTTAAAATAAAATGTATGGAAGACAAACTGGAGTACCCGTTCATATATGCAATGTGTGACCCAGCGAAGATATATTTCTGCTCACAGAAATAGTAACTGTTATTTTTAAAATTAGGACCTTCATTATGGCAGTATGTATTTCATAGTATCCTTAGGTGACCGTAAAATAGGTTATCTATAAGAGAATTACTTGTCCTGGGCCATTCAGTCAGAATCATTAAACCACATCTTACAAGTATGTATATCTATTGTTCTATATCTCCCTCATTCAATATCCAATGAATATTTAGAAAGATTTTGCTTTAAATGTCATGCTTAAAAACCTGATTATTTTTTGTACAGTTAATTAAAGTAGTTAAGATTCTAAAATCACTCAGACATCATTCTAATTTGAGGTGCTTTATTGACTTTATTAACAAGTTATTGTCTCAAATTATTACTTTTAAAAATATAGAAAGTTCATTTAAATCTAAACTTTTTTCTATATTTATCTGGTCTTATATGCTCTGCTTTTACTATTGGTGTTGTAAGAATCCATTTTGTTTTTCTCAGGAAAGCCAGCTTTTTATAGCAATTTAAAATATCAGTATACATTTTCCATTAGCCAAACCTGTCATTTCATTTTCCTGAAAATGATTTATTTGTCTAGTTTCCTACATATTACAGCAACGGATTCTTGCCAAATATAACATTTTCTTATCAAACACTACAGCCAAGTTCTTACTGTGACATGGCCAACAAATAAACAATTTGAACTTAGAACATAAGTATGGTGCTCTTAGGTTAAACCAAGGGAATATTTATTCCAGTTATCTTGTATGTAATTGTATAAGTTTGACAAAAAGGTGCTGTATATAGAAGAAGAGTTTCAACACTGACAAACATAGGGATCAAAATATCAAGGGTAATTGTTATCACTTAATCCTAAATATTAAAATAAATGTACCTTAATTCTTCTTTTTAAAAGGAGGAGTGCAGCGAGTGACATTCACAGGAAGGAAGTCAAAAAAGTGAAAATGGCAGCTATTATCATGCAATCAAAACTATGAAGCGGCAGAGCTTTAAGACACACAGCTACAGTCACCATATTGAAATTTTTGACACCTCCCATACACATATCCAGATACCCCAGTGTGCTATGTAATGCATTGTATATTAGGACAATTTTAAAACTAGGGTACTTGATATTAATTATTTAGCCCTTTAGAAAAAGTTACTTTGTAATTAAGTATGAATATATTGCCAGGGAGATGTTGTGTTTTTCCATGTTTTAATTCTATATTGGTACTTGTAAGTAGCTGGGAGTCTTCAGCAATGAAACAGCAGATAAACTGAAGAAAGTAAGAAATTTAAAAAAAATCATGCAGATACAACTAAATTGTTCAGCTCAATTAGTGACAGCAGGAAATCCCAAAAACTTTTTTTAAAGTATTGTTGAATTGGGTTATCTACAAATTATCAGTCCCTTGAGAATTTCACCTGCATTCATATACAAATTTCAAGCATAGATTAACATTTGTTCAGCATTGGAAAAAGGGATGAAGTATTATGTATTATATCCTCTTGGTTCCCAAAATTAATAAACAGTAATTTAATTATTACAAATTATATAAAGTAATTAATACTTCAGTTAATTTTATTAAGTTGACAATTTAATTCTCATTAATAAATGAATAGGGTCCATTAAGGGATTATTAATGGATATAATTCCCATAATGAATTCCCATTTATGGTTTAAGTTAGAAGTATGCTTTAATAGATTATTGGTATAAATACCCTTAATCATGTTATTTTATTTATGCAATGAATATCCACATCAGAAGACAACTGCAAAATAAATAATGCTCTTAAACTCCATCAACTAAGGAAAGAGAACACTATTGAATTTCAAAAACCATGAAACAGAACAAAGTTGGACTATATCTATGCTAATGTTTCTGTCAAGTCTCTGTTTATGTCTTGGGGGGATATCAGTCTTTCTACTATTTTACTACTTATCGTAACGGTTCCTTTTTAACTCTATGTTACCATTGTTAATTAAAAATTAAATGCCTTGTTTTCCTCCATTTTAAACCATGAAATGCATCTATTTAGAATGAGCAATAACTCATGTAGTCAAATAAAATATCTTCCTTTCTCTGGTATTATAGTAGTGGAATAATTCATGGCTGTTCAAGAAATAAAAGATGCAGGCAAAATTGCTGTATAATGACAGCACCCTAAAGATTCCTCAAGACTATTTCTAGGAACCTATTTTGGCTCAATAACAAACCCAGTTGTCTCGATTACAAGTAGTTGGTGTTCTCCATTTTTGATAACAGGTTTCTTATCAGCTAATCTGAAATCCTAAAATTATAGCCCTTGCATTTATTTAACTCATGCCTGCCTACACATTAAACATGATCATAATGCCAAGCAGCCTTTTTGCAAACAATATCTAAATTTTAAAAAATTGTATAATATAAATTAATCCTTTCAATTGATTTACAGTATACAGTATACAGTCCATATTCCAAGTATTTCTTTGTGAATCAAATTATTTAGCATGAAAATAAGGCCACACTTCCTAGAAACTACAACAGAAAAAAAGGAAAATTTTATACAGAACTAAACACTAATAAATTCTAATTTATAAAGGGTTTCAAATGTGCAGATTCCAAAATGGCTCATGAGGAAAAAAGATTTACTCTTTAAGCAAATTTTAATAATGTGTTTGGACAAAATGAAACATGTTGATTCCCAACATAAAACTGATAACTTTTCTATATCAGGTTTCACATCAAAACAATGCTTTTCATGATTTTCAAAATGTTTATATTGTACAGGATAACCTCATTTAAATTTATATAATTTTGACTGTCCAGTGCTAATATAACAGAATTTGCAAGGTATATCTAAATACAAGTTATAGTGGATTCCTCAAAAGCAACTTAAGACCCGGTTCTGAAGATATGCTGCTACAGGGGTCCTGCAGTCATTTTTTCTTATGCCCAACCACAGGGACGCTGCAGTGGCCCCTCCCTCTGCCTATTTCCCCATCTCCCCACCTGGTACATGCAGGGCTTGGGCCTGGTTCCTAACCCACTATGTCTCACACCCTCTTTCTCATTTACCTTGTGAAAATTTCTGCAATTCAGGTTAGAGAAGTAGAACAGGGCGTTCTGTTCCTGAGCCATGTACTTTGATGTTCAACATTTCTGGGATCTAACCAAACACTCTAGAGAGTTGTGCAGTTCATGTTATGGAAGCAGCAAGCTGCTCCATTCTAGGTCACATAGTACAATTCCAGAAGCAGCCACCATTTTTGAGTGTCTACAGGGTCACATCATATGAAGTCATTTATCCTGTAATTTTATACATTTATTAAAGGTTATTACAATCTCCAAGAATCTGCTACAATAAGTAAGATGCACAGAATTTGTAGTTGTTCTAATAAATTATAGTTAGAAGTCTTGAACCATGTATATACTTACTTGAGAATAGGTTTCTCTGAAATTTCCTTTAAGAAAAAAATTGCATCTCAAAAGTGATTTAACTGCACTATTTTTAACTGCACTATTTCTTTTCTATGTGCCTTTGCCAGTGTAAGTATAAATTCTTTATGCAAATTGAATTGTTATTTAGACATTTGTTATAATTATTGATGTATATGTTGTAGGCCAGTCATGTTATTAGGCTTTATGTCTTAGCTCTAATCTTAAACTGGATTGTAGACTGTTTTTAATAATAGCTTGATGCTATGCCCATGAAAAATAATTTCTAAAGATTTCAGCCTTTTCAAACAGAAATGGCAATATAGAACATAAAGTAATAAATATGAGTACATACATACTGTATAACTGCTGCTATGATAAAATGTTTGAGAGTATTTCTCTATACCAACCTTCTCAACAAAATGCCAACATATCAACCTTTTGTGTGTGCTATTATTCGGTAGCTAAAATTATTTCTAACTCCTTACACAATTTTTATGGCATATGAATAGATCTCATCCCACATTTCTTCCTTTGAAAAAATATTGCACATTATCATTTCAGAACATTAAGGTTGGGAATGTTTCAAGACTTCAACCTGAATAAGAAGGCCAATTCACTTAGGTTGTTTTTGATAATTTTATGAATTGTTGCATATGAAATCTGTTTGAGACTCTAAACCTGGGTAGAGCTAGAATAGAACAAGGACAGAGAGAAGGCAAAACAGGGAGATAATGTTCAATTATGGGAGTAATTATGATTATCTGGGTTTGGAAACTAAGCAGTGCTGGACCTTATTAACACTTAGATGGAAAACTTCCAGGGAGGCCTCAGGCTATACTGAAAAAAGGCAGGAAAAACAAAGAATTTCAAATAACTTCTGAATTGCTGCCAAGAAACCCTACATAGATTCAAGCATAATTTAAAGAACATATTGTTTTGGTATTATCCTGAGTAGCTTTCTTCAAGTTTCAAGATGAAGAAAAATAAAATTCAATATCTTACCCATGCAATAACTGGAATATAAGCCACCATTGAAATTAATAGATTCAGATTCTCAAACTGATTCTGGAAATCTAAACAATTTTGGGGTCTTTCACATATTCATTGCATGCATTTCATTTTTTAAAAATGCATATACAGCTGCATAAAAAACAGTACAGCTTTTATCTCAAGATATCTAAACAACACAGAACAAAAACATCTGCCTCTTTTTTTTTTAATGTCTCAGTTCTACAGGGAAGACCTCAGCATTACAGCAAAGCCATATTTTGCCTCATTTATATGCAAACAGCTTAGAATAGCGGAAACCATTTTAATACAATCATTTTGCCAAAAAAATGGCAATAACCATTTTGTACAGGAAACTGTACAAAACATCACTACTAAAAAATAGAGTTGTGTCCAAAATGGGGCCACTCAAAACCAAGGGGGAGGTATATATACATATGCTTTGAAGGACTTTGAGGTTGGCAGGAATAAAAAAAGACTTGAGGAATGAGAAACCAGACATGGAGGGGAGTAATTAGTCAATTCCCAAATAATCCACTAAGAACAGGCCATATTTATTAGCTACAAAATGCTGGATAGCTGTTGGGGATTTACAGTGAGAGGTGGAGAAACAGCCTAAAAACTGGAATCCTGACCTGTAGTATTGTATTGCAGATCCCCCTATGGATACTGTAAATGAAAAAATATGAGATCAGGAAGCATCAGTTGAAAAATTGTATACCAACAGTTTGTGTTTGTGTGTTTCTGTGCAGCATATGAATAAATCCCAAAGATGCTTTTTCAAGAGGCAACTGGACTTTCTTGTTTTTTCTTTGAAGACGTATCAATAAATACATAAATATAAGGCTATGCGTTTTAAATAACAGCTGTTCATTCTCAAAGTTGACCCTGTAGCTCCTATTGGAAATTGTCCATATATGAATCCATCCTAAACAGCCTTAAGGTGACTCCTGCTGTTTAAATAGTCACTGGTATCTCACATATACAGGGAGAGTTCAGACTGCATTAAAGCTGGGGTTTTAATCACAATAGTAGCTACACAGGCCATAGATCACAGCAGGCATACAAAATTGGTGTTCACCTCAATAAAATCTTGCATTATCCTGAACTGAAGCATAAATGCACACAGGGTGAAAGGAACTAGTCTGGAAAGTTGCTGCTAGTATTGACTTCTTGTAATTTCACCATAAATACTGAAAGGAGCTACATTTTTATCCAAATATTCTTTTAAAAACAAACAAAAAACAAAATTAGAACAGTTTGGAATACTGATATTAAATCTTTGCCCTGAGAAAGAAGCCATTTGAAGGCTCATTGTGAAACAGCCACTAAATGCCTAGGTGGATTATCTAGAAAGAAGTGCATTCTAACAGCTAAACCCAAAGAATATGGGTCCATCTCTCTCAAGTAGTAAATACTAAAAACAGGGGCTAAGAGAGAAGTTCAGATCTGGTATAAAGTTGTTTGTGCCTTCTGATATCTACCAGCCCATATTAAACAAGATATAAGATGTTTCTACATTGCTTCCTTAAGCTGCTTGACTTCTCTGTATATTTCAGCTGGAAATGAAGTCTACTTTAAAAAAAATATATCCAGATTTCAGCCTCTTCCTCCGTTCTGGCCAGTGATGGCCTGGCACACTATCTGTGTTGAATTTCCCTTCTTCTTCCCCACCCATGCCTAGGAAAAAGTCCCACCTGCTTTCTTTTCTGTTGACAAGTCTTTAAAGGCATGTGGTTTCAACTGAGATCTTTTCTATGAGTTGCATCCACTGTTCCTCTCATAGTCAACATCCTCTTGTTGGATGCATCCATTGGTGGGTGGTTAGGAAAGAAGGAAGGAATCATTGTACTATCCTTCTATACAACTAGGCTTGGAAGGAAAACCTGCCACTTTCAATTTCACCATTCCATTAGTGAATCCCTTAAGAAAGAAAAGAAACACCACCTTCCTCTATTCCATCAGTGAACACCTTAAAACAAAACAAACATTCCCCAGCTTTTGAAAAGGCAAACAAAATGAAGTTCCCTAGTTGAGGTCCATTTAGAAAGGGGGCGGGCAAGCAGATCAGGACAAAATTTCCACTACCAGTGACAAAGGGGAGAAGTGATAGAGGGGAGATCCAGTTGGAGATGAGGGAGTTCTCGTCAACACAAATTAAGCACACTAACATAGTCAGCCGACCAGGCAGCACCGCTTATGCCAGCCTCAGTTGCAAAAAGGCTATTTTTGATGCCTGATAGGAAAAGAAAGCAGAAGTCTGCGGATAGGTGGAAGATGACGTTGTCGGTTAGAGTTGTCTGGTCCCACGAGAAACAGAGGCTTGTTGCTTTCATTCTGGGACAATCTGGTTGTGCAGACAGTCGTCCAATATGCATCCGACAAAATCCTACGAGGCTGACGAAAAGGCTCTGTTTCAAATGGGGATAGGACGGCGATCGCGCCTTCTTTGGGGCTTCTGACATATTTAGTCTTTTTTCAAAGGCGCCCTCCAAGAAACGCGCTTTCCCTTCCCTCGTTGCTTCTTTACCTTGATTGGGAAGGACGGGGTGGAAGAACAGCCTCCTCCACCAAATGTGGACGTAAGAGGAGGCTGGGTACGCGATGGGATAACACGGTCCGGGGAAATCCGCCCGGCTATCGGCGCCTCTCTAGGCGCTAAGCGCAGGGAAAAGACTTACCTTCCTTAGCATACTGTGCAAGCAGCGGCTGGGGCTCCGGACGCCTGAGACAGGTTCGTCCTCCTCCCGATCGTTCCTCGGCCATTCACCGGAGCATTTCTTGCTGGGAGATTTGGCCAGCCCGAGGAGCGCACATTTCATGCCCGCCGTGGCTACGGCTGCGAGACCCGAGCCCTCGCCCGCATATGTGTGTGGGACACACAGGGCAGGTCCTCCCAAAGCCAGAGTTGCTTCGTTCGGGAGCAAGCGCCGGCTTGCCGATGGTCGAGGGGGCCGCCGTGGGCTCAGGGAAGCAGAGCGAGTCTATCGGACTGCAGCAGCAGCAGCAGCAGCAGCCTCCTCGACGGACTGGAAGCCCGGAGCTCCAAGTGAGCGTTTTGGCGCTCCCGCAGCCTCCTCAGCCGCTTCCCTCCTCCGCGCGCCCCGCGAGGTTCTCCACACGCTCCAAAGGGCCAACCCGAAAGTCCCCCGAGAACAGGTCCATACGCGCCCTCGCAGAGATTCGCAGCGAACAAGCCAACCGGCGAAACCCAGGAGTGATGGGTTTTACAAAAGGCAGGGCGGACCGGGGGCGGGGCTTGGCTGTGGAGCGTCAGCATGCAATCCCTCCCCCTCCCCCTCCCTCCCCAGCGACGTACACAAAATAATCCCCACTCAGTCAGAGAGAAAGGCACGAAAGTGAGGCCGGCCAGTCTTTTTGGGTTGTGCTCCCTTTCCATTCCTAATGGAAGAGGTGCTATGCTCGAGAATGCCATAGACTTCCTTCAGGTGGTGCTTGTTTCCCCTTCCCCACCGTGCACAGCCACAATTTTTGCTCTGGGGCAATTTTACACAACCATATCTAACCAGCGCGCTTAGCCCGGAGTGTGAAGTTCCTCTCAGTGGTCACTGGCCCATCGCAAAAACCCGGCACGCTGAGCCTTGACTTACACTGAAATATCGTCACCAGCTCACAGCGAAAGACGGTGGACGATCCATCCCACGTTGCAACGCCTCCCCTGCCCGCTCACCGGTGGCTAAGGTACATCAATTTGTAACTCAAAGACTGTTGCAGATGTGTGCAATTGCTCTTGTAAAGCATCCTGCTTATCACTTCCCTTGCCTCCTGGGGTTGGATTCTGGGGGTCGGATACGGGTTTGGGAGGGAAGGTATCTCTGAAACTCCTGGTTGCAATTCTTGCTTGCTTCTGAGCAAAAACCAGCAGCCTGGTTTGATTTGGCTCAGAATGTTGTAAAACCCAGTCTCTTGATTTATTAACCCAAAAGGGCCTATACAGAGCATAGATCATAAAACGTTTCTTTTTCTACTGACTTAATCATCTGTGCACACACTAAAGGTTCACACAACTTGCTGGACTAAAACTTGATTGATTTTGTGCTTCAGCATGTTGCTCTATTAGATGAATGGCCACTGGGTACTTAGGGTTAGCAATAATGTCAGAAAAACAATTCTGATAAATACTTCAACATCATTTATGTTGGTCTATGACTAATAAAGATTTGACCTGACTAGTTTTAACAGTATTTTATCTATACAAGGCACAATATGTGGTTCACTGGCTCCTTCAGAGGAGATTCCATTATTTTTGCCTAGTGGGCATATTTGGAAAATTGGGAACCTAGTGCAGTAGACTTGTTTGCAAAATAATTTTATTGGAAAATATTTATCATTATGAAGCACCTATATAATTCCTATTGCCACCACTTTGCTTGTCTTTATCCTGGTTCAAGGCACATTGGCATACTTTGATTAGAAACCAAGAATTTTACTGGGGTGAAGTCACCCAGCTGGTTTAGAATGTCATTTTACAATCCAAAGGTATTTCTTGAAAAGTAGGTGATGCTGGAGGCTGGTGTTTTGCATTGGAGCAGGCCACCTCTCCACTAAAAAAATATTAAAGAGATTTTTATTTTTATTTAAATATCAGGAAGCTTCGTGGGTACCAAAGACAATCTATGGGCACAGTGACAGACTAGGTGCTATTGTGGAGGCTCCAGCATTAAATGGATGAACCTTCTATGATATCAGTATGAGAGAATATACACAACCAGCTTGTCTCTCCCTCAACATGATGTCACCATAATTACAACATATTTCAAATATTTCATATTTCAGCCATACTTAACTGGTTTATTGAATAAATCCCAAATGACTGGATTTATTTAGTATACTAAATCATAATCCAAGTTTTATAAGTACAAATATATTTTGTTTGATTTTGCTTAGTATGTCATGTGAACCAACTCAGCGTGTACAGAAGAGAGAAATCAGCTACCGTAGAAAGAAACAGAATTCTACAATTATTGCAATGTTTACTAAAGCAAAACTTCTAAAAGTGTGGATTTCAGTGAAACAATCTCCATTTCAATGAAAAGTAAAGGTCATTAACATGTGGCTCAATATTATTCATCAACAGCAGGATCTGCAGGGGTAAGTGTCAAAGTGGCTGAGGCTGGCAAAAGCAACCTCATGATGCAAGCCAAGCCCACCTCCAACATTCATGCATGACCCAATGGACAGAGCTTGTGGTACAACATCACCAACACTGATGGCAAAGCAGGAAAACCCCGAAAATATTGCTATTTGTGCAGTGGTTCTCTAACGAGAACTTGGATTTTTCTTTGATTCGAAAATTCTAAGTGCCAACCTTAATTTGTCTCATTATAAAACCATACATTTACTACCCCCTTATCAAAAAAAGCAAATTGCTAGAATGTACAATAATATTGTCGGTGGTTTTTTTTTTGTAGAACAGTTACTATTCCTGTCCTGGTAATTTAGGTGGTTAGTAGGTACTGTAATAGTATCAGGTGATTTTATACTCAAACTTGATCAGACTGGAAAAGAAAAGAGCTTTGCTGCTATGGCAACATGCTTGAATTGCTACTTGCATGATATGCTTTGAAGAGTAAGAAATGCTCTTGAGTTGGAGACAGCATAAAAACAAACATCCATTGTGCCAATGATGCTTTTACTAAGAAAGCAAGATTTAATGCAATTCTAGAATCAATGCAATCCTATGCATGTTTATTCTGGAATCAGTCTTGTTATATCACAGGCATTCATGGCCTTTCTCCACTGCTGAGTTATCCAGCCTTCCCTTGTGTTGCCAAAGCTCTATTTGCTGTCACCACTGCCAATCTTATCTTACCTCTATTATCTTTATAGATGCCTTCCATCATTCTAAGAAAAATCAAGCAGATTTTTTACATGTTGAAACCTTTTTTATATGCTGAAGCTGTTTTCCAGTAGTATAACACAGGTGGAGCGGGGAGGACATTACTTTAAAACTGGTACAGCTAAGAGAAACTTAAAGATACCATACTCATGGAACATCAATGAAATAAAAGAATACTGGGAATTGGGGAGAGGGAGGATGGCATTTTCACAGCATATTTGTGCTGTGGTTTCTATAGATCTAAATAGGAAAAGGCCCTTTGGAGCAGATAAGAGTGTGCTGGTTGTGGGAGGATATCTATGGCTTTTCAGATGTTGCTATAAAGCAACATTTTTCAGGCTCAGCAACTTTAAAATGTTTGGGTTTCAACTCCTACAACAACTGGCCAGGGAATTTTGGGAGCTGAAGTAGTTAAAGTTGCTGAGGCTGAAAAATACAGATATATAATGTTCCAATTCCCATTATGTCCTATAGAACAAGGATCCTAAGAAAAATATTTGTATTTTGAGGAAGGAAAAACATATTTATTATAGTATAAATAATATTTAATAAATAAATAATATTTACAGGCCGCCTATCTTACCTTCAGGTAACTCTGTGAGCTTACAATAATAAAAAAAATCAAAATTATATAAACTATAAACTAAACATATAAATAAGATAGGACAAAATCAAATAATCCTGTTTCTTGCAAGGGAGTTTTAATCTCAGATATTTGGTGGAGAGGTAGATCTTTTTCCCGCAACTGGAATGGCCGTTGCGGGGCTCAGTGTTTATCTGCCTGTTTCTTTTAAGTCTGTGTCGCTTTAGCTAACGATTTTTAAACATTCTCCCAAGTTGCTTTCAGCATTGACATCCAATCGGACTGATGAGGGGGGATCCCTTGGATACTCAGACATTGGGAAGAAGTTCATACTGCTCACTACTTTGAAGGGAGTTAGTCCCATGCTACTGTGAACAGCATTATTGTTCGCGACCTCCGCGAAAGTCAGGAGGTCCGCCCAATTGGACTGCTGATAATTCACATAACACCTCAGGTACTGCTCCACCATGGCATTCAGTCTCTCTGTCCCTTCCCATTGGTGCTTGGATGAAAAGCCAAGCTAAGGCCCTGGGACGACCCAATAGACCATAGGACTCCCTCCAGAACTTGACCATGAATTGGACGTTGACAGTTTATGCATTATTTTATGTTGTATATAAAGCTGACATAATTTGCGTATAACAGACTGTGAGAAAGTTTTGTTCCAGTCAAGCTTTGCAAAGTTTAATGCTACACTTGATGTAGGAAACTAAGGATGAGCTTGATTTGGGAGAAAGGGTTGCCTAGCAACTGTAGAAGTATTGCTTGATCTCTTTATTATGGCCTTGCCTTCCATCTATGCTAACTTTGAATTGTTTACTGGAACTGGTATACTAATGTTACCTTTTCTGTTACAGGCATTT
This sequence comes from Bungarus multicinctus, assembly GCA_023653725.1. Taxonomy (NCBI): domain Eukaryota; kingdom Metazoa; phylum Chordata; class Lepidosauria; order Squamata; family Elapidae; genus Bungarus; species Bungarus multicinctus. The sequence goes on from CM042848.1 coordinate 46,575,324, forward strand.
GAGAGATTTTAATGAAGTCTCATCTTTTAGATTGTTAGCAATGTTGTTTTGGAATGCTCAGTGAAAAAGCCAGGCTTGGAGGGGAGGAAACTAGATTACAACCAAGATAAAATAAATCCTATAGAGAATATGAAACTTTGGATTTCACCTAAGATAGAATTTGATCAATTGTGCCTTGGAATATGTCCAGCTGGAGCCATTCTAGAACAGCTGTGTGCTTCATCATCAGAGATTACTGGCAAGGAGCCTCTGCAGCAGCTGGCTGGAATGTGTAACCTCTTTTGGTCTTTTTCTTCCAGGAATAGGTAAATTTTTATATTTTTATTCACATTTGATGTTTCATTCTAGGTTCAAAATCTGTACTTGTTTTTAAGGCATTTTACTTACCAGATCTTATTAGGTATGCTCTTCAAACAACACTAGAAATAATTAAGCCCAGAATATTGAATATAGGAATAATCATTTTTTGGGCAGGTAGAATTAATTTAACATTTTTGGAAGGCATAGTACTTCCATACTTATTGTGAATTGAAAAAGTCCGGGAGGATTTATTGCTTTCAGTATGCTAAGCCTGTTTTAGCCTCACAGTGCACTGTGATTCCCAATTCAAAAAGGTGAAGAATATCTAGTGGCTACTATGATTGCAGTGGATTCTGGGACTCAGAAGAAGTTTCATTCAGCACTAAATCAACAAATACCTTTCAAATGACATATTGTCCAGTAAGTGTTATTTAAATAAATGTCTCCTGTTTTTATTACTTGGGGGAGGATGTTCCTAGCCAGACTCACTCACTGCCTGCATTGCCATTTCACAAGAACAGCGCTCAAGAACAGAATTTCCTTATTGTAAATCACTCCTTCCTGTTTCACCCATCTTGTTCTCCATGTTTGTGTCCTAGCCTATCAGATGAGATATTTTTGGATATAGGATTAGCTGTCTTTCAGAAGAATGCTAAACTCATGTTCAGAAGTAGCCTGGCCGTAGTAGAAAGAGTAGAACACCTCCATTCCTGGGACCCACTTGAGAAGTGGCTAATCCAGCCATTTTAAACACCCACCAAAACTCACCCATCCCTGATCCACTATATATTAAGAACAACTAATGGCTGTTCTTCACACAGGTAGATTATACTGACACTGGAGGAGAAATGAATATGGGAGAATCCATCTTAATTGGTTCCTTTTTAAAACAGGACAGTGTCATTCATCAGGCTGAGTTATGTGATAGAAAAGGGTTAGCAAGGAGAGAAGTATAGATTATGGTGATATGCTTTTCTCCTGGTTCATGGACAATAATTATATTTATATAGATAATAAGTAACAAATCTTACAAGACAATTCCAAAATGAAGTCAGAGACCTTTTTGCAAATGAATGCCAGAATGTCAGACTTGCAGGTTTAAAATATTATGATCTATGTATAACATCCCTTCAGCATGTTAGTAGGAGCAGGAGTAGAAGCAATTAAAGGCTAACATACTAGCATTTATTTTTCATAAACTAAAAATTATGTGATGTAGAAAATATTATATCATAATTGACACTTGGAAACAGAACATTTTCTGTTATTTTACAAAGTGAGTCACATCATTTTAGAAAGCATGAATGAAATTGAAATCCATTCACAATTATGGATTAACTAAAGCATTTTATCCCAATCTAAGGACCTCCAGATATGGGGCACTGTAAATCCTGGCATTTTCATGTTGTCTGGTGATGATGGGAGTTATTTGCTGTATATTCAGAGAACACCAGGCTGCAACAACGAAGTACATTAAGCCATTATTTTGTTACTTAATAAGTCACAATTGGCTGGGATTTTATACCTAGTCACAAACCCTATATGCATAACACCCCAAGTCAAAATGAGACATTCACTGTACAGACTGGTCTGAGGTATAAAGGTATATATCTTCCGAGTATACTTTAGTTAATAACTAATTGGCAGAACAAGTTGAATGAACAATTATACAACTGTGAGGTAGTCATTTTCAGACTCCAATGAACTTAAATGTACACACTGAATCTATAAAAGGACTCCCAGATTCACAAAGAAATTCCCTTTGAAACTTCTGGAAAGTAAGTTGACTTTAAGTTTTAAATTTCCTACAAAACATACGTGGACTATCAAATAGTGAATAAAAACTTTCTTTACAATTTCACTTTATTCTTTATTTAAAAAGCTAAAACACTTTTTATGTATGAAAATGTAGTTTATAAGAGTATAAGTAAATATCAAGAACAACAGGAAATAATTTAGTAGTTGTGCTTTTCCCCACTTGCATCTAAACCAATTGTCTGAAAGAGAACAAGGAAATTGCTGTAGCATAGCAACTATGATGTTAGCAAGCATTGAAATAGTATCATTAGCTACAACAGCACTCTTAGTATCTATACGATTTGAAAGGAAATAAATCCATTTCCCACTAAGGCAGAACTGTAATTAGCAAACTAAACATGATTTTTTTCTTCATAAAAGATAATGTACATAAGAACCACTCCACCATGCCAAATAATTACAACAATGACAGAATTAATGAGATGGGTTCCTTTTTTTAAATGACACAGCAAAAGCCTGGATTCCAGCTCTTTGTGCTTTAAGAGAAAATGGCTCCAGTAGAAAATGCAGGTCATTGTGCTCCCTCAGTGATTTCAGCCAATGCTTCCAGCCATTTTGTGCAGCTTTCATTCTTTCCTTTGGCCATACTTATTTTCTTATTATTATGTGCGTGATTATTTGTCACTTCCATTCTGTGTGGATCAACTACATACAAATTTGTGATGACACGGTATGAACATTCAATAAATTAAAAATGCAATCATAAGTAACTGAGGATAAGTGCAGGAGTAAATAAAAAAATACATGGTCTTCTTGATCTTGCTGAATTACAACTTCTAGGAAACTGCCAGGATGACCACACAGATAGGATATTGAACACTACAATTCAAAAGTATCTTGAAAGACATAGAGTCCCTAGTTCTGGAATGAAAGAATAACTCCATTCATTTGTAAGTGCTTATTTTATCATGGGTGTGTGTGGTTTTTTTATGGTTTTAATTGTTAAAGTTGATATTTGGAAGATTGTTCTGAATGTAAATTTGTTCTATTAATCTGTTCTAGAAGTTCCCTCCTGCAAAAAGCAGGTGCCACTAGGTAAATAATGGCAAACATTTATTAGGGTTTTTTGTACCTGTTTGCTACCATCCAGGATTAATATGTATTTTAATAATAAGCCTCATAACAAGCTCAGTTTTTATTCTGTGTACAATACAGTACTGAATGTATGGTTCTACTAATGGTGGCATACATCAGATAGAAAAATAGGGAGTCAGATTTTTCTTCTTATTCAATGTTGACCCCAGTATTATGAGGAAATCTGATATCCTTTTGAAGCAAATGTATTGGACATATGTAAGTAAAAGAGGGTGGAGATCAGGATGAAGTTCTTTGTACAATTTTATACTAGTTGAACATAAAATTGTTTAGTCTCTATGTGTTCCTACTGCAGTCCTTGGTGTTCTTTTTGTTTTGCTGGTGTATCAAAATAGAACTGAAAATTCCCTGGGATTTCAGAGGACTCATCTGGGAATGATGTTAAGAAATCAGACCAGTGGGTTCTATTGCTGTGAATCATTCAGGAAATTTGATATGAAGAAAACTTGCATGTAAGAGGCGTTGCTTGCTTTGTTTTGATTTATGGGATGTTTGGAAAATAGGGACCAATTTATGCTCTTAAGAGTGGGAAACATCTTATTAGAACCATCAAGAGATATTTTTGTTATATAATTGACAGTAGAATCTTAAGTTGCTACTTATTGGAAAACGTTAGAATACCAGATATTGCATTAAAGTTGTCATATAGGGAGGACGCAATGGCTGGACTTGTCAGCTGGGAAGCTGACAGCCTGGGTTCAAGAGCTGAATACTATGCAATGGGATGAGCTCCTTTCTTTGCCCCAACTTCTGCCTACCTAGCAGTTTGAAAACATCAAATATGAGTAAATTAATAGGTACCTCTACAGTAGAAAGGTAAGAGCATTCTGTGCACCTTCAGCATATAACCATGCTGATGGAAAATGTCTTTGGACAATGTTAGCTCCCTCAGCCAAAATGAGTACCATGCCCTAGAGTGGTGATGGCGAACCTATGGCATGTGTGCCAGAAGTGACACACAGAGCCATTTCTGCTGGCACGCAAGCCAACACCCAGAACTGATCCACTGTGCATGCATGCACGCCCCTCCACCAGCCAACTGATTGTCAGGTATCTGCTATGCATACGCGGGGGGAGACACCGTGCAGAAGACGCACATACAAGCATAGGGGGCGGGGCATATGGGGGTTCAAGCACGCATGTGCAGAGACACACGGTGCCGAAGGGGGTCTCGTGCACATGCAGAGGTACGTGGTGCATGCATGGGGTCACACATGCATGTGCAGAGGGGCGGGGGGTGTCATGCGCACTTTGCATTATGGGTGCAGGCAGGCGTGCGTGCACGCACACACACTTTCGACACGCAATGACGAAAAGGTTAGCCATCACTGCCCTAGAGTCAGATATGACTGAATAGGGAAACCTTTAGCTTTTTATAACAATAGGGGCTTAATTGCATTGTGTTTGTATAGAAAAGAAACAAGTGAATGATGCTATGGTTGCAAATACAATAAGAATAAAGGTTAATTAAAACTTTATTATGATTCACCCTTCATATATGCGACTTTGTAATGGTATTTTTGTGAAAGTATTTTTGAAAATCTGTATTATTTGGAGCTACTTATTTTTATGGAAATTGAAGGAGCAATAATGAAAATGGCTTTGTCACGATTGTCATTCAATTGCTTAAAGACAAATTTATGGGCCCAATTCCACAATGAATTGAAGATCTGATATTAATTGTGGTTTACAAAAATGCTTTTGGATAGATGTATAGAAAATTATAATGAAATATGATAATTCTTTATTAAAATGTTAATATTACACACACAGACACATGTATGTGATGCCCCCTAATTTTTTTCTTTCTGTTTAATTGAATAAAAGCATAATAATAAAGGCATTACAATAAAAATGCTAGAAAAGTCTATTTTGTCTTGTTTTTCAATACAAAAGTTCATTTAAATGACATATTTAAAATGTTGGTAGGTGTACTATCACTAATAGTAATACTAACTTACTTATTCAAGCACTACCATTAATGATTGGTTGATTATGTGCCATCAAGTTTGGTGTCAATTTTCAGCAATCACACAGATTTTCTCCATCACGTTCTGTCTCTAACTCAGTCCTTCAGGTTAATGATTCATTCATCATCAGGGTAATTAAGTTTATCCATTATACTGTTGGTCCTCTTCTTTTTCTCTTTTCTTCTACCTTTCACTGCCTCAGAGGCTTCTCCAGAGAACTAGGGCTTCACATAATGTATCCAAAGTATAATTTGACCCTGATCATTTGTATTTTGAGTGAGAACTCTGAGGTGATTTGTTCTAAAATCCATCAGTTTGTTTCCTTAGCTGTACATGATATTTTGAAATCTTCTCTAACACCAAAAGCATTAATAGTCTTTCTACTTTGCTTCATCAAAGTTCAACTTTTATAGAAAGTTGAACTTTGATGAAAGTTGAACTTTCTTCCATAGAATGTCACAAGGAATATTATGCTTGCATTTATATTATTTTTGTAGGTATAGATGCAATTCACAGCATCTAAATGTCTTTTCCAAGGGTTTCCTGAATTTTCTACCAACTGCTAGCTTGTAGAATATTGCTTGACAGCTTGTTCCCTTATTAACAGCTGATCCTAAAAGGCTGAAGCTATTTACTACTCTGATATCTTCATCATACATTTTAAGCTAAGTTGTACCTATAGTCATTAGTTTGGTTGCCTTTAATTTTAGTCCCGTTTTCTCACTGTGCTCCTTGACTTTTCTTACTACGGTAGAACCTATCAATCCTTTGTATTTTCTGCTATCAGTGTGTAAGATTATTAACACCATCCAAATTTGCCAAAAACTATAGCCAAAGTTCATGTTCACTGATTTTTTTTCATTAGATAGGAAAGAGAAAGGGGAAATGAGCAACACGATCTTCCAGCAATAGGTTTTAAAATTCAGTAGAAGAGTGAGTACTGCTTTAAGTGAATTAGGCTAGAATTGTTTATCTTTTCATTCTTTTTTTAAAAGTTCGGTACATTTTATATGTTTGGGAGTGTGAAATATCAAGTGTGTTGTGGACTGTAAAATAATGGTTACCACAATGAGTGCTTTTAGTTTCAAAACATTAACTTCAGCCGAAAGCCAGCTGGTGATCTCAGAGATAAGCAACCTGCCAAGATTCAAAATATCAAATTACATGCAGGTGAAACTCAAAAAATTAGAATATCATGCAAAAGTTCATTTATTTCAGTAATGCAACTTAAAAGGTGAAACTAATATATGAGATAGACTCATTACATGCAAAGCAAGATAGTTCAAGCTATGATTTGTCATAATTGTGATGATTATGGCTTACAGCTCATGACAACCCCAAATCCACAATCTCAGAAAATTAGAATATTGCATGTAATCAATAAAACAAGGATTGTACATAGAACAATATCAGATCTCTGAAAAGTATAAGCATGCATATGTACTCAGTACTTGGTTTGGGCCCCTTTTGCAGCAATTACTGCTTCAATGTGGCATGGCATGGAAGCTATCAGCCTGTGGCATGCTGAGATGTTATGGAAGATCAGGATGCTTCAATAGCGGCCTTCAGCTCTTCTGCATTGTTCGGTCTCATGTGTCTCATCTTTCTCTTGTCGATGCCCCATAGATTCTTTATGGGGTTCAGTTAAGGCGAGTTTGCTGGCCAATCAAGCACAGTAATCCCACGGTCATTGAACTAGGTTTTGGTGCTTTTGGAAGTGTGGGCAGGTGCTAAGTCCTGCTGGAAAATGAAATCAGCATCCCCATAAAGCTCGTCTTCAGAAGGAAGCATGAAGTGCTCCAAAATCTCCTAGTAGATGGCTGCATTGACCCTGGACTTAATGAAGCACAGTGGACCAACACCAGCAGATGACATGGCTCCCCTAATCAACATAGAGTGTGGAAACTTCACAATGGATTTCAAGCATCTTGCAGTGTGTTCTTCTCCATTCTTCCTCCAGACTCTAGATCCTTAGTTTCTAAATGAGATGCAAAAGTTGCTCTCATAAGAAAAGAGGATTTTGGACCACTGAGCAACAGACCACTTCTGTTTTTCTTTAGCCCAGGTAAGACGCTTCTGACGTTTATTGTTCAGGAGCTTCTTGACAAGAGAAATACGACATTTGAAGCCCGTGCCCAGAATCCGTCTTGGTGTGGTGGCTCTTGATGCACTGACTCCAGCCTCAGTCTACTCCTTGTGAAAGTCCCCAACACTTTTGAATGGCCTTTTCCTGACAATCCTCTCCAGGCTGCGGTCATCCCTGCTGCTTGTGCATCTTTTTCTTTCATACTTTTCCCTTCCACATAACTTTCTATTAATGTGCTTTGATACAGCACTTTGGGAACATCCAACTTCATTTGCAATTACCTTTTGAGGCTTTCCCTCCTTATGGAGGGTGTCAATGATGGTTTTCTGCACAACTGTCAGGTCAGCAGTCTTTCCCATGATTGTACTTCCTACTGAACCAGACTGAGAGACCATTTAAAGGCTCAGGAACCCTTTGCAGGTATTATGGCTTAATTAGCTGATTAGACACTTTGAGCCTAGAATATTGAACCTTTTCACAATATTCTAATTTTCTGAGATTGTGGATTTGGGTTTTTCATGAGCTGTAAGCCATAATCATCTCAATTATGACAAATCATGGCTTGAACAATCTTGCTTTGCATGTAAGAAGTCTATCTCATATATTAGGTTCACCTTTTAAGTTGCATTACTGAAATAAATGAACTTTTGCACAATATTCTAATTTTTTGAGTTTCACCTGCATTTGTCCCATACAGTATATAAAAACACAGCTTAATATAAATCAGACTGAGGATACTTAGAATACCCCATCCATTATATTTCAAAACAAATGCAATATTAACAATGGTGTCCATTGGTGGGTGAGATGGGTAATCAAAAAGTCCAGATACCAATCTGTGCAGTTGAAGCCCTGCACTTTACTACTGTATATGCATAGACAAAAAAGTGGAGTCATTATATGGTCACAATTGTTATTTCACCTTTGACACACAATCCCCAACCTGTTGCCACTAAATATTTTTTCTTATTTATCAAATGAAAGCTACCAGTTTAAATATATCTAAAACAAATGGTTAAAATACAATTCCAGCGATAATCTGCATTAGAATTTAATTATGCGTAAACTAGTTATCAAAAGACAGTGACCTTCTAAAAATTTATTGCTTCATTTTACATCAAATGAATATTTTATAAAGGCTGAACTAGACCATTGTTTTTCAGGCAAAAAGAAAGCTCTAAAATCTAGATCCTTTTTCACTGAGACAACATTGGGTTGCTGTCAAGAAAAACTATAGTTTTCAGAAAGAAAATGAAAACAGAGATAGAGCAAAGTAATTTCTTGACAACATAAACTGATCATCCAAATTTTATAGGTAATCAGTAATAGATAGACTTGCATACAAAGAAATCCTTGTTGAAGTAGTAAACAAGTTTTATGTAGTTGAACAAATGATATTTAATCACTCCTGCAATATCAACAGTTTGGTTTGGTTTGGAGGAATTGCAAGGCTAATCATTATGATGGTGGTATTATGTAATTACATGCATTTTTAGTATAATTAAAATACATAGATTAATGCAATGTTTCCTTGGAAGCTGCAACCACCTTAGGCAAGTCACATTAAAAAAAAGCCTGATCAGATTTGCCCAGGCAAAATGGGAACACTGTAAAAACTGTTCAACCTTCTTCCACATTTTGTCTGTTCAGGTCCCTAGTAGGCAATTCTAGTTCAAACTCTGAGGACCTTTCTGATACACAAAAAAATAATAATTAAAAGTGGTATATTTATTTCTTATCCAACTGTGACATCAGTGAAATTTGTGTAGAGGGATTTGTTTTATTTGTGTGGTAAGAATAACTTGGACTCATTTACCATTTTAAGGGACTGTAGCAGTGCAACGTTTAAAGCCCACCGGTTTACGTTTCTGTTCGGCATGTTTCTTGTCTGGGGAACTGTTCCATCATAATGTATTGAATATCATTAAGCCATTCTCTAGATTGGCTATAAATGTTTAGTATAGTAAGACAGATTAACTGATTAATGGTTGTATAGGGACATACATTATAGTCAGAAAACATAGCAATATAATTTTCAATAAATATCAGATTATTTTTTTATACTCAGGCATAAGGATGGAAACCTGAACAGTTTGAGTTCAAGTTTCCAACAATTAGTCTGTTATGTCAGATTTCTTCAATTGAGGATCCCTACTTCTCTTAGGTCATTTGGATATTGCTTGATCACAATTAGGAGTTAATCAGGAATTAAGTCAGCAAAAAAGGATAGTAGTCTTTGGTGTGTTTTTTCAAATTTGAATCTTTTTAAAGTCACAATAGGTATTTACAGAATCACTATTTAGTAATATAGTTAGTGATAATGCATATACATCCTCATTAGTTTAAAGCATTTGCAAACCCAAATTATTTCTCATCTATTTCTTTTGGTAACTACAGGAATTGCTTGGACACCCATTTAAATTACATGGCTGAAATTCCTCAGCCTTGATGAGGCGTTGTCAGTTAAGGCAATCATTCTTAATTAATAGATCAATTAAATTAAGAATCATTAACTTAAAATTGACAGTGCTTTCCTGTATCCCAATTATTAGATAGCATACACAGTAGAATGTTATGAAACTTCTTACCTAGCTGCACATTTACACTGTTTTTTAAATGGAATATGCAAGAAGTACCTTTCTATCTTTCAAGATTCCACAGGTCCTGTATTAATTATAGATTCAGATAAGCCAAAGGTAATTTATTGAACCAACAGGATAGCTTCTTTATTATGTCTCTGACAAACATGTCTATTAGCTTCAGATTTCCAAATTATGAGTGCCTGTAGATTGCTATATAAAATTACTTAATGTTTACTCTTTCAAGAAAAAGCTTTCCTAAATTGGTATTTCAGGGAATTAATGTTTTTCAACACAATGTAATAGTGTATGAGCAGAAATACTGGTTTAGTTTTTTGTATTTCTCAGTTAAATCATCAGTTATCATTCTTGTCTTCTGCTTATCCTTGTCCCACAGTCAAAATTAATTACATCTGCTTAATATAAGTAGGATTTAAATAGATTCAAGTGGGAGAATCTTAAAATTTTCACAAAGCCTTTCAGAGGTAATCTCAGTGTTGCAGTTCCCATAGACAGGTGCATTTATGTTGGAGTTGCAATTCAAATGATGAATTGTCTGTATATCTAATATTTTATATGTTCAAGAAACAGGATTTTTGAAAGAGTGATTATTTTGTTTCCTATTTGTCCCAGAAATGAATCCAGAAATACCAAAAACTCTTTCCGTAGGCATCCTACAATTGTTTCCTACAATGCTCTTTTGCCAGTCTTCTCATAGATCTGCATTGCCAGTACTCGAGGCTGTAGGAACTTCATAGAATGGTAGAACATTTGAAAACAAGTTTGGAAATAAACATTCTATTGTTGCTTTCTGTCCATGGGAAATTATGTAACATCATAGAGATCCAGCCAGCAAATTAACCAGCCTATAGTACGGTCCATCCATTTATGAATTTTACATACTAAAATAACAGAAAAACAGAGTTGGAAGGGACCTTGGAGGTCTTCCAGTCTAACCCGTTCAGGTTAGAAACCCTATACCATTTCAGACAAATGACAATCTCTTCTTAATTTCCAGTGTTGGAGCACCCACAACTTCTTGAGGTAAACAGTTCCACTGATTACTTTTTGTAACTCAGGAAATTTCTACTTAGTTCTAGGTTGGTTCTCTCCTTGATCAATTTCCACCCATTACTTCTTGTCCTGCCTTCAGGTGCTTTGGAAAATAGGTTGACTCCCTCTTCTTTGTAGCAGCCCGAGATATTGGAATACTGCTATATCTGCCCTGGTCTTTTTCATTAAACTAGACATATCCAGTTCCATGCAACTGTTCTTTGTATGTTTTATCCTCAGTCCCTAATCATCTTTGTTGCTCTTTACTCTAAACTCTTTCCAGAGTCTCAACATCTTTTATATCATGGTGATCAAAACTGATGCAATATTGCAAGTGTAGTCTTACCAAAGTATTATAAAATGGTACCGTATTAACACTTTGCGTGATCTTGTTTCTATATCTTTGTTAATACAGCCTAGGATTGTGTTGGCTTTTTTGGCAATTGCAACACATTGCTGGTTCACATGGTATTTAAGTGATTGTCCACTAAGACTCCAAGATGCCTCTCACAGTTACTACTATTGAATCAGGTACCATCTATTCTATACCTATGCATTTGGTTTATCTTGCCTAAATATAGAACTTTACTTCTTTCACCATTGAATTTCATTTTGTTAGATAGGGTCCAATATTCAAGTCTGTCAAGATCGTTCTGCATCTTGAGCCTATCTTCTGGAATATTAGCTATTCCTACCAGCTTGGTGTCATCTGTAAATTTGATGAATTCTCCTTCTATACCCTTGTCTAAATAATACTAAATATAGTATATAAATCAAAATAAAATTATTTAAAAAAATCAGAGGTCAAAATTGAAAACAATGAAATGATAGTTGTTCAGATATTGTGGAAAGGCAGTTCCCTCAAGTACCCATATCCTGAACCACATAGAGCTAAAAACCAGCACCTTAATCTGCATTTAGAAACCTATTGAAAGCCAGTGTAGTTCCCACAGGACAGTGTCACTTAGTTGCACACAACTTCCACTGTGTTCTGAACTAGTTGAAGTTTCCACTTGGTCTTCAGGACAGCCCTATGTTGAGTGAACTACTCTTTTATTTTTAATAATTGTATTAAGAGATGACAAGTGTATGAGTGACCTTTTTCAGTGCATCTTGTTTCAGCTGGCGGCACTTAGGACATTGGCTCAAACTATTAAAAGGTAATGGTCCCATCTGATATTTTGAGAAGGAACCTACTCTTATCATGAGCCATAAATGGTAGTCTTGGAATCAGCCCCGGAATCAACCATCACTCCGCCTTGTTTGGGTTGTGTGAATCTCAGCTGTTTCACCAAATTCCAGACAGGAAGGGAAACAAACGTCTCAAGGTAATGAGCAAATGAGTCTTTATTCGTCCATACAATGCTCTGGATTCAGGTAACACCGAGTAACCATGAAGAAATTAAAGTCAGCTCTGGCGCGCCTCGCAGCCAGAGCTGTATTTATACACCAGTTAACAACTTAATGAGTTTATCCACCATCCAGTGAGCGCTACTGCATCACATCCATCACCATGTAATACCCTAGACACCGTGCTTTTATCCATCAATAACCCACCCCTATTTACCACATGTGTACACCTATCATATTCCCTCATTGTATTTACAGCTATTAAGTGACCCTTTACCCCTCTTGAGGTCGTTAGTTCAACAGGCAGCATCTTAATCACTTTGTCTACAACCCCCCACAGGCTGTAACAGCTCAGCATGTGATGTTAGCAAGGCTTGTTATCTCCGTTGAAACAGTCGACTCCCCAGGTCGGGTGATTAACAGCACTTCCCCCCTCGATAGGATAGGCTGACATGGCACAATGCGAGGTGTCACGGCTCCAGCATGTCCTGGAGACATGACAGTGAATTTGTTTTCCTTATTGAAACCACAGTCCATCACTAGACACTGGGTCATTTCTACTCTATCTCTCAGTAGGCCAAGGGTGTAACTAAGTATCATTTGTGTATTGATATTTCACCCTCAACCAAAAAGAATCTGTCCAGTAATTTTACGTGGATCTTAAATGGGAAAAAAAGACTTAACTGAGATACTCATAACCAAGTGAAAATAGATATAACTTATCACCTCTGATAACCATTTTATGACACCCATTTACTGTGTTTCCCATTTTCTTTTTTCCAAACCAAGCTTAGGAAATGACCTCAAATCCCTTTGTCAGCCTCCCCTAAACCTGCTCCCAGAATCACCACAGTGCCCCAGCTGTATCTTCAGCAGTAGTCTCCAGAACAATAAAGACTCCATACATTTTTATTACCTTTTAAAAAAAATTGAGCCAAAGGCTCAAAAGACCATGTGTACAATACCTTTTCTCAACTCTCTAAGCCATCAAGGATACAATTAGTCCTTAAATTACAATGAAACTGGGCTGGAATTTCCATTGCTAAATGCTGCCTGTGTAAAATTAAATATCGCATGCCCACATCATTTAGCAACAGCAATCTTGGCAGTCCTTATTGGTATTGCAACCCCAGGATTGTACACTTTGTTAAGTGGGAAGACACAGGAGTCCCAGGCAGAGAGTAAAAAGGGTTGCAAGGATACTACACTACACTACAGAGAATGATCTACACCTCTACTCTGTGTTGTAGGGGGTAGGATATCACAGGCAGGTGCTAAAGAGTGCAAGCAGGTTGGCGTAACTTGTAAATGGCTTGGTGGGGACTGCAAGCCAGGTTGGCAGAGATTGATGGCAGGTGTTATAGAGCATGGGGTTAGTCAGGAGAAAAAAGAGCAGAAGCAACTTACCAGACCAATTTGCAACTTACTCTACTGGATTTTCCATTGACTTTGCTTGTGGGAAGCCAACAGGAAAGATTGCAAATGGCAATCCCGATCATGGGACGCTGCAACCATTGTGTGAGCTGATTGCCAAGCATCCAAATCATGATCATATGACCTCAGGGGTGTTGCAATGGCTGGAACATTGAGGACTGGTTGCAAGTACTACTTGTTCAGCACTAACATGACTTTGAACAGTTGCTGAACAAATGGTCATAATCCAAAGGCTGCCTGTACAGTAGTCAACAGTATTAAAAGCAGCTGAAAAAACATCTAGGGAGATGATCATACCACTTCCATCCGAGCCCCTCCATAGGTCAAAAATAAGTAATAAATGTATTTTCTGTCCCATGCTCAGGTTTGAATCCAGACTGTCAAGGTTCTGAATAATTTCTGGCATTTTCCCATCTCTCAGACACAGGTTGGCTTTAGCCCAGATTGGATTTGCAGTCCCTGTCAAGTTTAATTAGCCAGGTAGGATTAGGGGTCCAATCTATAAGCGGCAGAACTAAGTTTACACAGAACTCTGTCTGTAAGTCTATAATACTTCAGGTTTGAAAGCCTCCCAAGTAACATAATAAATACATCATCTCTACCATGGCAATAGATTCAGCTAGATATTAATTCAGAGTAAATATTTTATCCACAAATGGTTTATATTAGTCTTAATACATTAAGGCCAAGGAAACTTATTTATATTTTAAATATTAACTTTTTAAAATATAAAATGCTATCCATTTAATTGTGTCCAATTCTGTGAACTAGCTCTCTCTATATACTTCATGCTCTATGGTTTCTTTCAGTTGTTTTAGGTTCTACTTTGATGATATCTAGCCAACATGTTTTTGGTAGCCTTGTTCCCTTGTACCACCAACCATGCCGAGCATAACTGCCTTTTCCAGTGAGTTTGAACATAAGGCATGGCTGAACTAAGACAAAATTTAATTGTTTTGCCTCCCAGCAATATGCATGGGTTTATACGCTCCAGTTCTTGTCATCTTTGTGGACCAAGGAATAAGCTCTCTCCAATACCACAGTTCAAATAGATTTTTCTCCCATCTGTTTTTTTCATGGCCCGACTTTCACAACTATAGGTAGCTATAAGTGACACAATACAGATAGTTCTTTATTTACAACCAGAATTGAACCCAAAATTTATGTTGCTAAATGAAACATTTTTGAGTTTTGTCCCATTTTATGACTTTTCTTGCCAGTTGTTAAGTGAATGGCTGCACCTGTTAATAAATCACGGTTGTTAATAAATTTAATTTTTCCACTGACTTTGCTTGTCAGGTCACAAAAGATCACTGCAATCATCCTAAATGAGTCAGTTGATTCATGTGACCATGGGGATACTGTAATGATCATAAATATGAAAAACAGCATAACTCACTTTTTCAATGTTGTTGTAACTTTGAAGAGTCACTAAACTGTTGTAAGTTGAGGACTATCGTGTAGACCATGGGTGTCAAACTTGCTGTGTCATTATTGCCATCACATGATGTATCGTGACTTTTTTTCCCCTTCGCAGAGCTAGGGTGGGCCTGTGCATAGCTCACGGGCCCCAGTTTGACATCCCTGGTGTAGACTAACCTACATTTGGTTGCCAAACCAATGTCTTTTCCATACTTGATACATTTAAAGTATGTATATGTATATATCTAATATATTCTGGAGTGATAAGTTTATTTTTATCATATATAACAAAGATGTCTTTATCTGTCTGGCTTCTTTCAAAAAGGAATTGTGCCCTTTTATTTTTTTAAACTTCTGATTTTGATAGGAAATTATCAATGGCCATTTTTTTCCTATTGCTTCCAGGCTGAAAGGAAATTAATACTGGAGGAAAGGAACGGAGAGAATGAAAACTTAGCAGCCTTTGCCAGAAGACAGGTACACCAGAGCTTGATAGCCAGGCATCAGTTTTATTGGACAGTATGAAATACAGGGCTGAGTGCTGGTTCAGCTAAATCTAAATTAGAACTGAGTGTCAAAATAAACTCATATACTCCCTCCCCTGGCATAGCTGTGGAAGAACTCTGAATTTTTGTACTCAGTGTGGATAAGTCAAAATTTGTTTTACTGTCTGAAATGAAGCAAACCATAGTTAGTCTTAGCAATTAATAGGTAAGCTAAAAAACTGAACCTGAAACATAACTTTTAAACTGTTTCCATTAACTTATTAAAATTAATCAGTTTAGGATTCAAATGAGACAAAATGCAACTAATATATAACAAAATTAGGATATGCCTTGAATATTTGTAATATTAATCTTAATTCTCTAAACACTAATATGAAAATAGTCTTAATTGTATTCCATATCTATCACATCTAAGAACTTACCCAAAGGGCAAGGTTCTGAAGTAGTCCTCAGCTTTTATACAGATTTATATTTAGGAAACTGATTTATTAGAATTATTAAAATGTATATACAGTTTTAGGCATAATAGTTTTTATAACATGGCACCAAAGATACATACTCAGAAAAATTTGAATATTTAAATGTACTCAAGAGAAACAACTAGGACATAAATTATTATTTTCATGTTTAGCTTGAATAGTAGTTTGCACATATTTAACTTTACAATATGTTAAAATTAAATCAATGTTAAATTCTGTAGGACAAAATTGAAAGACAAAAAGGCAAGTATAAAAAGTAGAAAGAGGGGCAAATAACTAAGGCAGAATATCAGCAAATAGCCCAAGTCTGTAAAGATGAAGTGAGGAAAGCTAAGGTTCATAATGAACAAAGACTTGCAACAAAAGTAAAAAATAATTAAAAAAAAGCTTCTTCCAACATGTTAAAAACAAGAAAAAAGTCGAAGAAACAATTGGTCCATTGCTGGGAGAAAATGACAAGAAGGTGACAAGCAACAGGGAGAAAGCAGAACTATTTAACTCATTTTTTGCATCTGTCTTTACACAAAGTGAAAAAACAGCCCAACCTATCAAAAACAGCATCACAAAAAAATAGATTAGAAACACAAGTTAAAATAGGGAAGAAAATGGTAAGTGAACACCTGTCTACCCTAAATGAGTTCAAATCACCAGGACTGGATGGATTACACCCCAAAGTTCTGAAGGAACTGGCAGATGAGATCTCAGAACCACTGAACTATATCTTTTAAAGATCCTGGAGCACTGGGGAACTGCCAGAGGACTGGAAAAGAGCTGATATGGTTCCCATCTTCAAAAAAGGAAAAAAAAAAATGGGTTAGAAAGCATCACCAGATGCATTTGTAACTGGCTGACCAACTGTACTCAGCGTGTAGTCCTCAATGGAACTGCATCTACATGGATAGAAGTATGCAGTGGAGTACCCCAAGGCTGTTTTAGGTCTAGTACTCTTTAACATCTTCATCAATGACTTGGACAAGGGGATGGATGGGAACTCATCAAATTTGCAGATGACACCAAGCTGACAGGAATAGCCAACACTCCAGAAGATAAGCTTAAGATACAAAAGGATCTTGACAGACTTAAACATTGGGCGCTATCTAACAAAATGAAATTAAGTGGTGAAAAAAGTAAGGTTCTACATTTAGGCAAGAAAAATACAGATACAGTATATGTGGTACCTTGCTCAATAGTGGTAACTGTGAGAGGGATTTCGGAGTCCTAGTGGACAAACATGAGCCAGTAGTGTGCAGCAGCTGCCAAAAAAGCCAACACAGTTCTAGGCTGCATAAACAGAGGGATAGAATCAAGATCACGTGAAGTGTTAATACCATTTTATAATGCTTTTGTAAGGCCACACTTGGAATACTTTATCCAGTTTTGGTTGCCACGATATAAAAAAGATGTTGAGACTCTAGAAAGAGTGCAGAGAAGAGCAACAAAGATGATTAGGGGACTGGAAGCTAAAGCATATAAAGAGCGGTTGCTGGAACTGGGTACATCTAATCTGATGAAAGGAAGGACTGGGGTGACATGATAGCAGTGTTACAATATTTCAGGGGCTGCCAAAAAGAAGAGGGAGTCAAGCTATTCTACAAAGCACCTGAGGGCAGGACAAGAAGCAATGGGTGGAAACTAATCAAGGAGAGAAGCAACTTAGAACTAAGGAGAAATTTCCTGACAGTTAGAACAATTAATCAGTAAAACAACTTGCCTCCAGAAGTGGTGAATGCTCCAACATGGAAGGTTTAAAGAAGAGATTGGATAGCCATTTGTCTGAAGTGGGGTAAGTTTCCTGCCTAAGCAGGGGGGTGGACTAGAAGACCTCGAAGGTCCCTTCCAACCTTCTATTTTATTTTATTCTATTCTATTCTGACAGCAATGGAAGGAGAACTTTCTAAAGCACTGAAAAGGGCTTACTTAAGATCTTTTACATGTCAGAGGTGCCATTAGCTGAATGAATTCCTAGCAAAAGGAACATCTGGTTGACTTCTTTGTTTATAGTTCAGTCACTATGCTATAACAAGGAAAAATATTCTAAATACAATATTTAGTATTCATTTATCTGATCAATTTTGGTAAAATTATTTTAGCTCAGAATTTGGTAACTAGTGTAAGTTTTGAATATTCTAATGACATTACCAAAACACAATTGAAGTTCAAAATTTTTACACTGTTGATTCTTTTAGGTATTATAAACCTTTAGACAAATCATAAAAGCATGTTAATTTGAAGCACTTCAAAACATCCAGTATTGAAAAATAGAAATATTCTTTTCAAGGTCAGATCAAAAGTGAAGAAATAAAATGATTAATATCTTATTACACTGTATTTTCATTTTATTTTATTACCCGGATAGTGTTAACATTGGACATTCAACAGAAATCTATATTTCATTTGCTGTTTTGGTATGATGTTACAGGTGGAATCAAGAAATTTTCTTTGGTTCACTTAGGTCAGGTCTGTCAAACTCCCAGCTTGCGGGGTGGATGTGTCACGTGCTGGCCACATTCATGCCCAGTTTAGCAAAAGGGAAAAAAGTCCTGATACATCACATGCCACCATGACTTGAGTTTGATACCCCTGACCTAAGCTATAGATTAACTGACTGTTCTACACACCTATATACTTTAATACTATTTTATGACATGTTTGAAGTTAGTTGACATTCCTCACTTCTGATTTAGTCTCTGAGTAAGGTTTTTAACATTAGTTTTTCGATTGCACACTGCGTGACTTGAACCTTTTATACATCTAATTTATATATCCAATAATTTACAATGGGGCAAAAAAGTATTTAGTCAGCCACCAATTGTGCAAGTTCTCCCACTGAAAAAGATGAGAGGCCTGTAATTGTCATCATAGGTATACCTTACCTGAGAGACAAAATGTGAAAACAAATCCAGACAATCACATTGTCTGATTTGGAAATAATTTATTTGCAAATTATGATAGAAAATAAGTATTTGATCAATATCAAAAGTTCATATCAATACTTTGTTATATATCCTTTGTTGGCAATGACAGAGGTCAAACATTTTCTGTAAGTCTTCACAAGGTTGTCACACACTGTTGCTGGTATGTTGGCCCATTCCTCCATGCAGATCTCCTCTAGAGCAGTGGTGTTTTGGGGCTGTTGCTGGGCAACACAGACTTTCAACTCCCTCCAAAGGTTTTCTATGGAGTTGAGATCTGGAGACTGGCTAGGCCACTCCAGGATCTTGAAATGCTTCTTACGAAGCCACTCCTTCGTTTCCCGGCCGGTGTATTTGGGATCATTGTCATGCTGAAAGAACCAGCCACGTTTCATCTTCAATGCCCTTGCTGATGGAAGGTTTGCACTCAAAATCTCACGATACATGGCCCCATTCATTCTTTCCTATACATGGATCAGTCGTCCTGTTCCCTTTGCAGAGAAACAGCCCCAAGGTATGATGTTGCCACCCCCAGGCTTCACAGTAGGTATGGTGTTTTTTGGTTGTAACTCAGCATTCTCTTTCCTCCAAACACGACAAGTTGTGTTTCTACTAAACAGTTCTACTTTGGTTTCATCTGGCCATATGACATTCTTCCAATCCTCTTCTAGATCCTCCAAATGCTCTCTAGCAAACTTCAGATGGGCCCAGACATGTACTGGCTTAAGCAGGGGGACATGCCTGACACTGCAGGATCTAAGTCCCTGGCGGCATAGTGTGTTACTGATGGTAGCCTTTGTTACATTGGTCCCAGCTCTCTGCAGGTCATTCACTAGGTCCCCCCATGTAGTTCTGGGATTTTTGCTCATCTTGTGAGCAAAAATTCTTGTGATTATTTTGACCCCACGGGATGATATCTTGCGTGGATCCCCATATCGAGGGAGATTATCAGTGGTCTTGTATGTCTTCCATTTTCTAATTATTGCTCCCACAGTTGATTTCTTCACACCAAGCTGCTTGTCTATTGCAGATTCAGTCTTCCCAGCCTGGTGCACGTCTACAGTTTTGTTTCTGGTGACTTCGACTGCTCTTTGGTCTTCACCATAGTGGAGTTTGGAGTGTGACTGTTTGAGGTTGTGGACAGGTGTCTTTTATACTGATAACAAGTTCAAACAGATGCCATTAATACAGGTAATGAGTGGAGGACAGAGGAACCTCTTAAAGAAGAAGTTACAGGTCTGTGAAAGCCAGCAATCTTGCTTGTTTGTAGGTGACCAAATACTTATTTTCCACCATAATTTGCAAATAAATTCTTTCCAAATCAATGTGATTGTCTGGATTTGTTTTCACATTTTGTTTCTCATAGGTGAGGTATACCTATGATGACAATTACAGGCCTCTCTCATCTTTTTAAGTGGGAGAACTTGCACAATTGGCGGCTGACTAAATACTTTTTTGCCCCACTGTATATATCCTACAATAATAGAGATCCATTAACAGCAATAGCATTTAGACTTATATACTGCTTTACAGCGCTTTACAGTCCTCTCTAAGTGGTTTAGAGTCAGCATTTCGTGTCCTCATTTTACCTACCTCAGAAGAATGGAAGGCTAAGTCAACTTGGAGCTTGGTGAGATTTGAACTGCCAAATTGCAGTCAGCCGACAGTCAGCAAAAGTAGCCTGCAGCACTGCACTCTAACCACTGTGCATCCATCCACTGTGCAGTGAGGTCAGGAAGAGTAGGTATGTTCCAGGTTCCATCAATCAGTGTATGTTCCCAATGACAACCTCCTAATCCTTTGAAATGACATCCTCAGAGGGGTCTACACTACTTCCTCTTAGTGACTTTATGTAAATTGTTGAAAACGTGGATTGTTTTCCCAGACCTTGGACAGAGTCTGTATAATATGGTAAACTACATTCTTGTTTCACCGTATATTGTTTTATTGTAATTATAGGCTTCCCAAAGTTACTGAGGAATTGGGGACTCTCAAAATTTAATTTATTTAAATACTGGTAATAAATTTATTATATTAGAAATATACATGGTAATATTTTGTAACGAAAGCTACTGGATTCTACCAGACTCTCAATTCTACAAAAATATTCCACAAACATGCACTTTTACAGCATATTATATATTCTGTTTCTGCCCATTCATTACTCAGCTAACTCTTTCCCAACAGTATTTTGATTTCAAAATGTTTTTAATCAAAGTTTTTATTTTAAATAAAGATACACAACAAATAATATTTTCCTTACAAATCACCATGTTCTTTTTCTTTCACTTGCTAGGTGTGGATGGTGGAACCCACTCTTGTATCTTCTTACGTGTTGTAGAGTATGGTACATATTGTTTAGGAGTACCACTTTCATTCATTTTATGATTTTGGAAAATGAATTTACGACTCACTGGTGGATGTATAGTTGGGGGCTCTTCTGTCATACAGTGAATCCAACGATGCCTTGTAAAGAAAAATACAATAAAAAAGATTTCTTAAGGACATATGTTTGCACACAAAGGTTCACAACAAATTATGTTTGATGGGAAACAGTTATACTACCTAAAACATCAAAAATAGTTACATTTTAAAAATTATGCAGACTTATCAGTTTAATTTTAAATTTAATAAATTTGAAGTCATGGAAATTAAAAAACCAATTGTCAAAAAACCAAGAGCAATTTCAATAACTTGACAAAGCTAAGGCTACAAGATTTGGACTGCAAATGCTACTTAGTTTTATAGACCTTTCTGCTGCCAATGAATGGTAATGCAGTAGTCCAAGAGAAACCTGTTTATGACAAGCTGACTAAATAAAAATATGATGAAAACAAATATGAGCATAGTTTGAAAAATACGGTAATTTGTGTGCCACCCATCTTTCCAGAAGCACTTTTAGACGATCTACATACATTCAATTAAAATGTACTAAAACATTAAAATAATAAATAAGGATCATAAATTTAAAATCCAATTAAAATAAAATTAACTAGTATGGAGAGGAAGGGAACAAAGTGCAGAGGAAAGGGATGGAATGTTATTGTGGTAAATTAGCACAATTATTATGGCAATTGTTTGAACTATTTTCTCTGTCTCTCTCAACATGTAATATTGTTTTTTGTTCTAGCAAACTTTTTGTAATATTTTTTCTCAGATCTTACCACAATGAAATACCCAATAAGGCCATTTAATTTTTCCAGAGAGTGCTACCAATCATTCTACAAGTACATAAAACAAAACTCCAAAGACACCGGTCAATTTCCAGTAATAAATGTGCATTTATAGTGATGTTTGAACCTAACACTCACTGATCTGAAGTAACTACGGTACCATAATGATTCATAATGATACATTTGCTGGTAAAGGGTTAGAGATTGAGGTATAGTTTAAAAAAACTCTAATTTATTTTATAAACAGAATTGTTCTGAGATACCTGTTTTACAAGTTAATAAAAACATAAATAAATGTATGTATCAAACTATCTGATTTACCATTCAGGAGGTATCATGCTTCCATCTAAATCCCAATATGTGTTCCTGCCATCCATTTCTGCAGTATATATGACCCACCTATGACGACCTTAAAGATAACCATTTTAAAAAGTATATCAGAATTTTTAAATGATGAGTCTATGTATACTATTTTATTGATTACAAACTAATTCTCTTACACAAAATCAAGTTTTGTGGTCATCTATATTTCTATTCTCAATTTTGAGAAAGACTAGCTTGATATATGGAAAGAAACAGGATAATTAGAAACCAAAAGTATCATTCACATATACAGGTTTTTTTAAAAAAATAGAAGAATGCAGGACAACATATGTAACTTTACTATGACTTCCCGGAAACCAATTTTTTAGTTTACAATTTAAATAATTATATATATATATATATATATATACTTTGTATTACAACACCCTGTTAAGCCCCAATTAAGGGAGAAAGCATACTGCTTTCTTTTCTGTCTCAGAACACAGCCAACCCCCCAACCAATTAGAACACAGCCAAGCCCCCACCCAATCAAGTCACACCCCCATCAGTAGTTAAAAGGAAGAAGCAGCTGCAAGCTCACATCACTCTGAGAAGAACAAGGCCGAAGACACAAGCCTGAAGATGATGAATGAGACTTCATCGAAACGTCGCCTAGATATTTCCAACTCTACGCGGGAGAAAACCCGAAGAACCAAAGATCCACATACAAATACCCGCGAAAATCTCCGAAAGCAAATATATATATATATATATATATTGGGGGGGGGGGGATGGACGGACGGACTTCTAATGGTAAAATTTCAAATGGAATTACAAGCACAAATACCTATTGGTTTTCTATAAAATAAACTACTTGTTTATATTTCTAATTTACCATTTTCAGATTTACAAATCTGGAGTTTTAAGATTAAATTTCTCTTAACAATGTTATTTGTATGAGAAATGTAAAGTACAATATTTTGCAATACTAAGGAACCCATGACCAGTATAATCATTATGTATGAATTATTCTTCTAATTAAATTACGGGTCTGTGTCTCCCTGACTGTTTCTACCCTTCCTATTTGATCCCACAGGAAAGGCATTTTGTGGATTCCATAGGCTAAGTAGTCTCAGCAGGTAGAACCCAAACAAGACACTTTTCTGTTCTGTTCTGAGATTTGGTTCATCCGCATTCTATGGGCTTTTCTTGAAGATCCGATTCAATATCTAAGTCTGCCCCCTTCCCCCATGTGCGATCAAGTTTCCTGACTATGTTGAACATCTTTTGTGATTCTTCAACTGCCACACATTTTGATTCATTTTTAAGTTTATTTTAGTAATTGTATATATTTTTACTTATTTTAAAATTATAGGTTGTCTAGAATCAGCATGTGAGATAGGCAGCCACATACAATGAATAAACAAATACATGTTTTAAATTCATAACACTAACATTGTTTATTTTTCTATGAATCAACTTTTTTTTAAAAGTAAAATTACTTCTTAAAGCTAAAATGCCAGAAAAAAAAAAAGATCAACATCTGAATCAGGCATCCAAAAGACTGATTATTATTTATTCCATTTTTAAATATCTTTATTTGAGCAAAAATCCAAGTGTCTGTTGTGGCATAGTGACTTATTGCTATTGGCTTTTCCTATTTAACATCAAATTGAATTATATCCACATAAGACCTAAGAAAAAACAATACTTTCATTGTTGGTAAATATGTTAAATAATCCAAATTCTTTAGAAGAATAAACTCAGATAATCCACGCATCCTTACTTACCAAAAAAGAATCGTTTGTCTTCATAGTATTTGTTTCCATATTTATCAGTCCCGACTAGGGTACCAACCTTCAGATCATTGACCCTGTGAATGTCCAAAATAAAAAAAAATCTTCAAGGGGTTTATAGTTATGTGACAATCTACAGGCTTTGCATGCAGAAGGTCTTGAGTTTAACCTCTGCCATCTTCAAATAAATTGTGAAAATCTCTATCTAAAAGCCTGGAGATCACCATTAGATAAATAATGCAAAACTACTGTATAAGGTAGTTTTGGTTGGTTTTACCTTTCAAAAATCTTATTAGGGTAATCAAATGGATAAGAATTTCTTTTCAGTTGCTGCTCCAAATAAATAAAACTATTAGGGGAAGGTGAAAATAATAATGCCCCCTATATATTACTTTGATATTATTTATTACATTCTTAAAGTTTACAAATAATACTGCAGAAGTATTATTTCTACCTAACTTGCTTGCAACTAGACAAGTTATCTGCCAAATAAGTTCAAGGGTTTTGGGCAGCAGCCTAAAAAATTATTGTCAAATAATTTTAATCAATTATCTATTCTCTAAGTGACTAAACCACGTCTGCTGTATTACTTAAATTATAGCTATCCCTTCCTTTAGCACAGCGCTTGTGAAACAACTAGCGCAAATGCTTAGTCCAGTTACAGTAACCTTGTTAAAAAGCAAGGTCGAGAGGCAAGGAGCAGCTCGAAGTCAAGAGCTAGGCCAGAATGACTGAATGCAATCTGGACCTCCCAAACCTTGGACGGCGCAATAAACAGAGCCCCGTTCTTTCGCAGGGATTACGCCCCAGTTAAGAAGAGCCCAAAGTTAGAGAAATCATCTCAAAAGTGACCTTCCCAACAACAGGCTTTGCAGCCGCTATAAGGTCGCCTTAATTCCTATCTCGAGAGATGCCCGCTCCCGACATCAAAGGTCAGCTTCCCTTCGGTCCTTTTCTGCTTAACTCACGAATTTTTGGAAATACTCTTTCCTCTCTGAGGGTCATGTCATTCAACCCTGCGAGACGCAGTTTCCACCAAGGCATTCCCCAGCAGGGAAGGACCGGCCGCCCTCGTTCCTCACGTTGGCGCAACCAGCATATTTCACCTGAGCAGTTGCCACATAACGCCACGAATGCCGCCATGTCCACCGAGCTGTTGCAACGCCCTCTTCATCACCTGCACATATTCCGCCATTTTCCCTATTCTCATGGAGCTCCGCCCCTCCTTACTCTTTTCTGCGCCTGCGTCGCAGCTCCTTGATTTTGCAGATTCAACGATACTTTCAATTTTAGTGCATAATTTAGAGCAAATCAATTAATTTGCGTGACAAAATTGAATATGAAAAGAATAACGTTTAAATCATTTGGAAGTATTTTATCTTGCCATTTTATAACATTTTCAGTTTCAGTATTACCCAATGTGTATCAGATTCAGATTATTTTTTCTGTTGTGCTTTCAAACGTGGTACAGTTTCAAAACAGGAAACCAAATTGTATAGAAACGGAGAAAGTAAACAGATGAGCAATAAATAACTGGAAAAACCCTAATGAAGAGTCAGTGTTAAATTTAAAATTTAAAGTTAAAGAGTCACATGTTAAATTTCAGCAAAATATTAAACACGAATAACTGTATATTGAACTGTAATATTGATGTATAAGTTGCCTAAACTTACTTTAAAAAATGCAATTAACAGGATTCTATAATAAAAGTTACAATTTATTTTTTTAAAAATACAGCCAAAATAGAATTTACACTTCTTTAAGTTTAAAGACATTTACAACAGTATATTACACAATAAGTAATTGGGACATTATGTGTACATTACAAGCGAATCACTAAAACGAATGAAAAATTGGAATGGAATTCAGAAACAATTTCTACTGACTGCAGAACAGATTTACAGACACCATTTAGGGAGGTGTGCAATTCAAATGATTTTTAAATATGCTTTAAAACAGGACAACTTATATATGTAAGATGTTGCCAAAATACATCAAAAGCTACCACAACTGTAGATATGATTAATTTCTGTACGTGCCCAAGTATATGCATATATTTTGTGTGCATAAAAAATTAACTGTTCATTATTATTAGGTGTTTCATTATGAAATATATAAAAATATCCCTTTGTAATCAAATAACTTTTAAAACCTTGAAGTAAATAATCTTATCTGTCACACATTACATAAACTCCTTTTTATTAATTAGTAGAGCCCATAATTTGATAGAAGTGGTTCTATTGCTGATTAAGAATATCTAAATTAAGGGTGAATTGTATCACCATTATATCAGTATCCCGATATAGTAATATATTGAATTAATGCTCAACTACCTTTACTAAACAACTAAGGAAAAACACACTTTTAATAAATCTGAAAAGTGCATTTGGAAAAGTTTTTAAAAGCTGAAAATACAAAGCAGCAAACTCAAACATGGAAACATAAAATATGAAATAATTAGGATTCTAGTGCAATCACTATTTAGGGACAACATGCCATTTAGTATGCAATACATATATTTCATCAAGGTTTACTTGTTTATTCACTTATTGCCTTTTCAGATTATTTTTTCTAATTTTATCTGAATTCTTTTATGAAAACCTGGAACTTAAACCTTAAAGGTTTAACCCTAACCTTGAAGGTTTAAGTGGTAATTTTTACCAATAAAAGTGATAATTTCATTCAGTAGTGTAATTCTAATAGTGGAATAGCATCAATCTGTGGAAAAACTCTTCTCCCATCTTTCATTTTCTCTATGTTCTTCCCAAATTTGCTCCATGTTTAAGATAAGGGAGCAAACCTCGGATACACAAGGATATAGAAAAGGACTGAGGAAAATTACAATGTGCAAGCTTTATTACTCACATAACACTGGATGTGGCTGAATGTGTTGTTTCACAGAGTTGCATACAATGAAATTCAATATATTTCTCCAAATTTATCTAGATACATGTGGTTAAACATTATTAAAGCACAATCACAATGGCAAATGATTTTGTGTGTATAAATAACAGGAGTTAGGAATAACAATTTTGATGTGATTAAAATATCTAGGATTGTTTACTCTGAAATCTTGGCAACTGATAAATAACTTTGAACAAAACAATTATTTGTACTTCAAATTAATCTAAGTACTGCAAAAGATGTAATCACTGATTTGGAACGCTAACATGAGATAAAGCCCTGTTTTAAGTAATTCCAAAATCACTTGTTTCTGAATAAAAAATTAACTTCTGAAAAAAGTAGCTGAGTTATCCAGAATTGAAACTCTGTCTCAGAAATGAAAGCAGAAAGGAAACTGACAAAAGTAAACTTGTAGAAACAAGATACTGAATCTAGAACATTTGGAGAAGAAATTTATTTGTCCTAGTATCAGTTGAAATGTTTTTTTGAAGCTTCTCTTTATCAAAGGTTAACATGTGTATTTGCTTGAAGTTCACAAGTTCCATGTATAGCTAAGCTACAAAAATAGGATGAACTACACTTCTTGATTTTCACTAATTATCAGAAATGTACAAAATTCTTGAAAATCAGATAAAAAGTAAGTTATCCTGTACCAGTGAAGATATTCCATTGTGTCTTCCAAATGAATTGCTAAAGAAGAATTAGCACTTTCCTTTATTTTTTGTGCTATGCCTTCACAGGAAAACTTTTTTTATCTCTTGGAGATAATGTACATTTAAATCACCACGATTGCCATGGTATAGAAACTGGTTTAATTTTTTTTATATAGTATGACCAATTATTTGAGAGTTATAGTCTGCAGTCTCCATTCGTAGAATATATGGTATGATACTGTCAATCTGAACATTTCCAATTAGTCCTGCAAAAAACAGTTCTTCTGTGATAGCTGCACTCATCAGTCTTAAGGCCGGCAATCTGAGAAGTAGCCTAGAGAGCCTGGAAGATAGATTTGACAAACAGTGGCACACTTTTACATGTACAGACGAGACTGATTCTTTAATACCAACAAATATTAGCAAACAAAAAGTATTGTTTTTCAGCAATAAATGCTAAATCAAACATTATTCATATTTTTCATGATACAATCCTGTTGGCAACTCAAGCTAAATACCTCATTTCTGAAATTTTTGACAGACACAATGTGAGGACCTCTCCACATACTCTAAAGGACCATTTTTGCTTTGAATCCAATATCATGAAGAGCACTACAATTGTAATTAAAATTGAATATTCTGTCTGGGTAAACTTCACTACTATTATCTATGGATTAGTTTTAGCAGAAACAGCAGTTTGATAAGTTCATTTTTGTCAATGACCATCTTAAAACAAGATTTAACAGAATCCAACTATGCATGTATAATTTATATGGATATAAGTGAAATAACATAGAACTACATTTTATTAACACTAAAATAGGAGCTAAAAGTAATATTTAAGATTAGGTTAGATTTTTTAAAAAAGAATAAAAAATTAGTTATAAGTGAACTCTAAAACTAAATGCTTGATTTATAGTGCAGTAAAATATTATACAAAATTATATCTAATTATAAAATATAATATATTAATAAGTGAACAATTGATAATTTATTCATATATGATAATGTTTGAGAGAGCAAACATGAAGATATTATTCAAATAATCTAGAAATAAGTTGTTTGCATAAATTCAGAGTTGCTGTGTGAAATTTTGCTACATTATGCATAATAAAGCTCCATGATTGTATATCTAATAGACTCAATAGCTTATTTTAGACCTATGTGGCAATGAGACAAGTATGCTACCCTCCCTACTAGGAAATTTTGATCTTGAATTATTATATTTCAAAATGTAATTTTGCACTAGCTTTTGCAAGTGATTCAGTCCTAAAAACTGTACAAGATCATACAATTAGGCCGAGTAACTTTTTAGCCCATCAGTCTTCCTCCAATAGAAAGCAGTTAGATGTCATTGATTAGCTCACTAGCACACTAGATAGTATACCAAGGTTTACAGTATTTATTGTCAAAAGAAGTAGGAGCTCCTCTGGACTCATGACTCCTGTTCAAAAAACAGGTGGCAGTCATGGCCAAGAGGGTCTTTGTGCCAATTGTGTTGTGCACCAGTTGCACCCTTAGCTGGATCTGCACATGGTCCCTCATATCTTAGTCATCTCTTGGCTGCATTACTGCCTCATATTCTACATGGAGCTACCCTTGACTAATTGGAAGCTGCAGCTGATGCAGAATGCAGTAGCATACAATACTTGCAGATCCTAGGGCTGCAGTAGCATACAATACTTGGAGATCCTAGGACCACTACTGCACATGCTGTGCTGGTTATCAGTTTGCTTCGGGATCAAATTCAAGGTGTTGGGTGATACTTTTAAAGGCCTACATGGCATGGGTCCAGGATATCTAAGGAGCTATGTCTCCCAAATGAGACTAACCTGCCCCACTCATGCCAGTGGAAGAGGTTGGTATGGATCCCATCCGCTGAGGAATTCTAGCAGGTGGGTTCAAGAAGAGGCATTTCCACTGTGTTCCATCGCTGGGGAAAACTCTACGACTGGAGATGAGAACTGCTTCTAGCCTTTTGGCCTTCTGGAAGGGTATCAAAACTTGGCTTTGCCAGTTGGCATGGGACCCCAAGAGGGACATTCACCAATGGATGTGGCTGATGGGGTAAGAAGATTTCATTCATATCCCCTGACTCTTGGTTCTGATGTCAGTATATTTTTAAAATCATAATCTATGTAATTTTAATGTTTTAATATTCTTTTTTTTTTTACTTATACAGCGAGATGGAGATTTAGATTTCCTTCAGGGAGGGTGGGAATTAACCAGTCCAAATCTTAATTTTATAAGAAGTTGTTATATTAATAATAATTGATTATTATTTATTGATTTAAAAAGTTTTTGTGCCATAGGAAAAAGAATTCAGTGTTCACGTGAACACAATATTGCCTGGAACAGAAATAATTTTTACAAATAGCACTAAATTTGAAATATTTACTTGTACAAAATAACTGACAGGTTCTTGATCTGTGTGTACTTCAATGGCACCATATAGTTTTTTATACTAATAAACATTTTAAAAGTATGTGCAACCATACATGATTTTTTTTACTAGACTTTATACAATCTGTAACTTTACACCCTATTATTTTAGGGGGAAATCAAATATGAATTTAAATTTATATCTGCTCTTCATTTAATGTTAATCCTGCAAGAAAATACAACAAGGTAACACTATAGCAATATCATCCCACAATGAAGATTAAAAAAAGGGTTGAAGTTTCTCAAATGAATTTTAAAAGCATTTAAAAAACTGGAAATAAATACATGTTCAGATTCTACACACCTGTAAGTATCATCTGGATATACTTTCATTACATAATCCTGGAATTCCATATATGCCTTTTCTTGAAATTTTTCAATCTGTTCCACATTTTCTAAGCCTGGATGATCTAAAACAAATCTATGGTTATATTTACTTGAAATAATACAGCTATAAAAAGAGTGAAACTAAACATATTTTATAACAAATATTTTGATTTTAAAATTGTTCATCACATGTTGAAAATTAGGACTACAAAATTTATACTTTGCTGGAATAGTAACATTTTATGTGAACAGGTAAAGACATCAGAACTCAATAGTTCCCATAAAAATTATCAGAATTTGAAATCTATTGAAGTGAAAAATGCTTTCTGACCCATTTATGGGGAAGATCATAGTCCTTGTGTAATAACAATTACATTTCAAAATCAGTGCATTCCTTCCAAGATCTATCCAGAGTAAAGGATAGCATTCTATTAACTTGAGCTTCCTAGGCAACCATGGCAGATTTCCAAGAGAAACCCTGCCTTCCCAATAAAATTAAATGAATCCCAAGATCTTGTATTAGGTTGTCAACATTTTGAAATTTTGACAATCCAGCCTCCAGAAACTGTGAATGCTCCAACACTGGAAATTTTAAAGAAGAGAATGGAAAACCATTTGTCTGAAATGGTGTAGTCCTAGGGTTTTCTGCCTGAGCAGGATGTTGGACTAGAACCCCTCCAGGGTCTCTTCCAACTCAGCTGTTCTATTCTATTCTATTCTACTCTATCCCTATCCCGAAATTTTGTAAGATTTTTTTTGTGAACTGCCAGTTCCAGTTTAAAGATGACTCCAAAAGCTTGTTACTGAGACATACACATTGTCAGATACCACAAATTGCTCTACTTCAGCATCATAACCATGTAAGAACTCAGCATCAATCTGGACCACATTCACAGCCCACATATTGATTTAGTGATGATTGAGACATCCATATATTTTTGTTAATTATATGATTATATCTATGTATTGATAAGATGAAAGATGAACAAAAATTGATTATCTCAGTCAATATATTTATAGAAAAGTTAACTATGGCACAAACTATTTCCCCCATGGAGAGAATGTTTCCACCCAAAATATATTCAAATATGTCTGGATCAGATGTATTGAAATTAGTGTAATATCAAGTAAAATAGCTAAAGACAATCATTATTATTGCCACGCATAAGAATTTATATATGAGAAGGCAGCTTTTCTGTTCCATATTTTCACACAAACAGAAGAAGGACAAATGCTTTAAATTCATCTATTTACATACCAGGACTGAAGAGGACAATTGCTTTCAAATAAGCATATTCATAACCATCAAGACAAAGCTTCACCATGCTGTTGCAGAACTCCTGAAGTTTGAAGATATGCTCCATCACTAGTTTTCCTCTATCTGCTGATAACTTATCTATATTAATACAAAGCAATACAAAGATTCTTACTATCTTAGAATTTTAAATTATTTTAAATTGAAATAAATTTAAATCCAGATAACCACTATTATAGTCTTAGTCAAAAAATAATTAATTATACTTTTCACAATCTATGTAGCAGTTTATTACTCTAGCTGCAAAAATACATAATACATCTATCTGTCTGTCTGTCTGTCTGTCTATCTATCTATCTGTCTATCTATCTATCCTGTTAGAATTAACTAAAGTCTCAGCTAATTCACTGATATACAAGTATCAATTGGATTGACATGGGCAGCTATAGCAATGGAATAAATAAACGAACAAATAATATATGAATAGAAATAATGAATGAAGTATGAAATCATAGAGAAGGAGAGTGTAATAGGAGAGTGATATAAAAAAAATAACAGAATTATAATTGTTTCTACATTTACTCTTTTCCTTTTAATTGCCATGTTTTATTCATCTCTTTTTTGTATGAATTCAAATATCTAAATAATGACACATCCTTATGTTTTTTTCTACACTATTATATTTGGCAAAAAAAAATCTACCAGCCCGTCCAGAGGAAAATAATAAAAAATAGCTTTTAAAAGATGCTGTCAAACACAACTGGAATTAGTGATTTACTGTCCTTTTATTAGTCAAGTAATGGTGACTATTTCCTATTTCCTGTTATTTTTATAATGAAATAGTGTCATTTCTATTTTATTGAAAAAGATTGAAAACAGTCTCTTTTTGGCATGAATGCACTTAAGTATACATGTATCAATTCAGCATTATTTATATTACCCACAGGGTACATTAAAATTGTCTGACTGTTATTAAAGATGAGGTTTAAAAATTGGACAGATTAAAATGGAAGAAAAAAAAAAGGAAAGGGTATATGAGAAAAAAACAAATATAAGAAATACAATTAGATGCAAATAGGCCTTAAGATTTCAATAGCAAAACAAGTTACTGAGACCACCCATATCTATGTATGAACCCTGGTAAGAATATATTTACCTTGCTGTAAACTATTGTGAAGATGATTAACAAATGCAGTTAAGATCGTTGCTACATTCATTACTTGTGAACACTGTGCCAGACCAAGTGTAAAAAGTTCATTCCAGCAGGCTTTTACTAATGATATGCTATTATCCTGCCTATTTAAAAACAAACAAAACCCATAATTATTTAATGAAAATATCTGGTTCATTCAACATGTGCATAACTCTGTTATGCAGTCTTTCTTATTGTACAAGGAAAAGTTCCAGGCATAATTTTAATAAAATGTGTCTCATCAATAAATTTAGTGTAGCAATCAGAGAGAGGAAAAGAGATAGGGTAGTTGGTTCACACATATCACACAATACCATAAACAATGCTTTATAAACTACAATGGTTGGATTCATACAATCAAATCAAATCAGTATTATAGTTCAGTATTAATGCATTTCAATCCACCCAAGTAATATGATAAAATTCTTTTCTATAGAATACTATATTTAAGATGTTACTCATCTGTGTGGTACCAGTTCATTTGGAGGTATTCTGACAAGACAGAAAATGAAACTGAAATGCTGAGAAAAGCCGATGTTTTATAAAGTATTTTAGATTAAAATAATTTATCCTCTTACTTGGCCTTTTGGGAATTGCATTTGGAAAATATCAGATTGGAAAAAGTTAAATTTCTGATACTTTTGATTTAATAAAGCTGTGTTGTAAAGCAAGCTCAATTGGAAAAATTGCAATTGCTCAATTGCTCTTTTTGTTTCTAAAATAAAGGCCAGATAAACAATCTATGGCACAATGCCTTTTTTTCTCATGTGTAAGGCAAAAAACAAAACAAAAATTACAAGCAAGCTTCAGGGATTTTATTTGATCATGGCAAGTGCATTATCACTGTCTGCTAAGTATGATCAATAGTAAGTAATTATGACAGTTGTCTAAAATAAGCAAAGTATCTAGAATATTCTGGCCATAAAAGTTCACTCTGTCAAGAAATGTTGAAAGAGGTTGGAAGCTATTGGAAAACGCTAAGCAGTGCTACTTATACTTGCATGCTGTCCTCATCCCAGATAAAGGTAGGATCTTGCATAAAATATTTGGCCAACTAAAATTTTGGCTTGGCCAGCTAAAAATTAAACATTTTTAAATATCCATGCATCATAGCAACAATATTAATGCAATTATATTAGAATTATTCAACCTAAATATTTTGACATATGCCAAGAGAAATATTGCTTAGAAACTTGATTATTTAATTCACCTTTTTCAGTACTTACCCTAAAGCTTGAAAGGAAGGAATAGAACGGGCCCAATGCATAGATAAGAAAAGCAATCTGGACGCTGATTCACAAATATAATGAACATTCAAATATTCTGGCATAGGTGAAGGCATGGTGAGCTGTCAAAAAAGAATTTTAAAAATGAACTTGTCTGATATAAATTGTATATAAAGTGTGTGTGTTTCAAAGCCTAACACAGTATCAACTATCAGAATTGGAACACTTTTTAATTAATAATCTGTCTCAGATAAATGAATTATTTTAAAAACTTCACATAAATTTAAATGTATTTCCTTCAATAAAACTATACTAAAAGAAAATAAAGAATAGCATATTCAAAATAGTTTACAAAATAAACAATGACCATGTAATCTGTTCCATTCCAATATCGCTGTTAACTTAGCAAAGATAAACGCTTCTTTTTCCTTCTGACCCATTGTTATTTCCCTAAATTCTCTGTTGTTCCAGGTGGCACAACAGATTTGAGTGGGTCCCAACCTGCAGGCCTTCTGGGAGACTGTTAAGACCTGGCTTTTCCCCCAAGCACTAGGCTGAGATATTACAAGAATCCCAAATTAAGTCACATAATAGTGTGGGAGGCATGTTTTATTTTAAATGGCCCATAACTAGTACATTCTAAAAAACCTGAACTTTGTTTACTAAGAGATATGTTGCACTGGTTTTGATATGTGAAATAATTTATTCCTTAGCAGCTTGTTGCTCCTGGCAATGGACCCGGGTCATAAATCCTTGAAACGGGTGCAGGTGGCCTGGGGGTCTGTAGGATGCGGTAAAAAAAGTCAAAATGGTGGCCATCACCTTGCCTTTCCTAATCTCCCCACCCCTAAGAAGACCTTGGGTCTTGAACTAGGAACACCTTCATTTGGTTTTTTTTTTAATACATCTATATCTATGTGTATATATGTTTTTTTAAAAAAAATATTGTATTTGTACTGTGTTTTAACTTTGGCTGTACCGCCCCAAGTCCCTGCAGGGAGAGGGGTGGTATAGAAAACTAATAAATAAATAAAAATAAATAAATATTATTAAAATGCATAATTAACTTGGATTGGAAAAATCAAAATAACTACATCCTATATAAATTACTTAATACTGTTTTATTTAATTTCACATCTAGTAAAATTAGTCTACAGAGCTCTCATGGTGGGTATTTAGCATCCATATCTATCAGAATTTCTATTATGTTCTGTGGTGGTTCAGTGGTGGTGCAGTGGTTAGAATGCAGCACTGTAGACTACTTCTGTTGATCACCAGCTGCCAGCAGTTTGGCAGTTCGGGTTTAACTGGCTCAAGGTTGACTCAGCCTTCCCTCCCTCTGAGGTCGGCTAAAATGAGGACCCAGATTGTTGGGGGAAATATGCTGATTCTATAAACCGCTTAGAGAGGGCTGTAAAGCACTGTATGTAAGTCTAAGTGCTATTGCTATTTACTGCAAAAGTATCAATTCTCCTTACTGATAAATGTTCTGTATTGGTACTCCTTGTTTAGTGACTGCTTTATACAACAACTATGCACAGTTACAGTAGTGATAAAAAGTAACTTTGTGACAAGTCTCCCATTTACGACCTTTGGACGTCTGTAAAGCAAAACATGAAAATCACAAGTACAGTAACAGTTTTACTTAGCGACTGCTCAGCTTAATGACCAAGCTGCTGATTCTGTTTGTGAATGTTAAATGAGGAGCATCTGCATTGCTCAATTAAGCAATTGTATATACACTCTAGAGATGTCAACCAATCAAACTGAACTCAAATACATTCCTCAAATATTAAATGTATATAAACTCAAACTTTAAAATAATCCCTAAAGAAGTTAAAACAGCAGACTTATAGATAAATGCATATTTTAAGTACCCGGAAAGCTACATGAGCATCGGTAAGTAGTGGGCCTTCTATTTCAACAATATTCATGCTTGCTTCTTCTCCAGCTAGATGTGCACTTGCTTCCATACTTTCTGCAGAACTTGGACATGATGTACTTTCTCCTGGGTTTAATGCTTTTGCAAGAGTATCAAATGCTCTATAAACAATACAATTGATACTAAGATTAATCAACTATGAAAGTTATTGATCCGGAGAATACCAATTAAATTAAATTGTAAAGAGGAAAGGAAGAACTAGAAATAAGTTTCCAGATCCTGAATTTTGAAGACCAACCAGGCAGAACCTGAAGATACAATTTACTTTTAGTACAAAGTGCTGAGGTGTAAGCCACAAACATTAGGATCCTGTTAATTCATACAGTTCATTCTTACTATCTGATATGCCTACAATTCAAAGCTCAGTCAGTCAATATTAAAAAGAAAACTGTTACATAATTTTGAGTATCAGCATACATTTAGGATACTCTAAGAAATTCTGGGTCATACCTCCAGGAAATTAGTTATCAGAATCATAAATCAACTTCAATCTGTAATGCAGGGTTCTGTTTTTTTATCTAGTTAAATAGTTAAAAGGTGCATAAGCGCACCAATCGTGCCTTCTATCCTTGTCCTAGTGTTTCTTTTTATTTTTCTTATAAGTATCTATCTCATGTATTCAAAACTATATATATTCTTATACCTGTATCTTGTAAGCGATTGACAAATCAAATAAATACTAAATACTAAAATACTAAATTGAAACTATTGTTAATTAACCCATAAAAAGATGATTCAAGGCACTCTAAAAAGAAAAGAATGCCAAAATAATGGAGCAAGTGAACATGATACTCATGCTTGTATCTCCTGCTCAAAAATCAGGTAGCGAGCATGACCAGCTTTTGCACAGCTCTGGTTTGTGCACCAGCTGCAATCTTTCCTGGTTTCTGATTCCCAGTGCTCAGTTACTCAAGCCCTAGTCATCCCTCATCTGGACTACTGCATATCCAAGGGGCAAAATCCATTCGAAAGTTTCAGCTGGTGTGAAGTGTAGTGGTGTTTGGAGTCCATTTTATACTTCTGCTCTGCAAACGTGATTGTCTACCAATCTGCTTCTGAGGAAAAGATCAAGGTATTATGATCTTTAAAGCCTTTAATGGTGTAGATCAAAGTTACATGATGAACCTTAATGGCACAGGTACAGGTTTACCTTGCCTGTCCTACTCATGCCAGCAGAAAGGGCGTACTACAGGTCCTGTTGGTCAAAGAACTCTATCAGGATCCAGAAGAAGAGCTATCTCTGCAGCAGCGCCCACCCTTTGAAACATCCTAATCTCTAGAGTAATATCTATCCCCACTCTCCTATCCTTCCATAGAAGTCTGAAGACCTGCCTTTGCCGGTTGGCCTGAGGACCCAATGGGGGAGTTCCATGCTTGAGGTGGATGCTTGATTGATGGCAGACTCCACCTCCCCTCCTTGCTCTCTGCTCTTCACCCATCCACCTTTTTGTTATTATACTGATATATCCTTATTGTTTTTTCATTATTTATTTCATTGTTTTATTATTTTACTTGTTTTGTTTACATTCTTTTCATTTCTTTCTTTTTACAGGTAGACCTTGATTTACAAACATAACTGAGCCCAACTTTTTTGTTGCTAAGTTTTTTTGCCACAGCTATAAGTGAATCACTATGATTGTTAAGTTAGTAACAGTTTTTAAGTGAATCTGGTTTCCCTATTGACCTTGTTTGTTAGAAGATGATCACATGATCCCAGGACACTGCAATTGTCATAAATATGAATCAGTTGCCATGTGTTTGAATTTGATCTCATAACCTTGGGGATGGTTGAAGTGTGATAAATTACTTTTTCCATGCTGTTCTAACTTTCAACAGTCACTAAACAAATTATTACAAGTCAAGGATTACCTGTATTGTGTATAAGCGGGTTAGAATAGCCCCATTGCCAGATAGGCAGCAAATAAATTTAATTAATTAATCTTGTTAATAAAATAAAGTACATGTATTCCAAATAGGTATCTCTGTTAAACTTTGTTAAACACTTAGGTGGCTGATTTATCTTGCCTAAGATACAGTTAAACATTCAACATTATTTTTTCAAATTTCTTCAGGATTGCATTTCCTATGTTATTACAGAACATTTGGATACTATTACTCCTTACCTTGAAACATCAGCACTTGCATGTTCATCTTGCTGAAGCTCTGATAGTGATGTATCTCCATTGCTTAAGTTTTCTATCATTGACAGATCATCATTATTTTGAGATATATCTTTGGACTTATTTAGATTTGCTAATGAAGTTACAACATTTGCTAAAGTACTTAAATCTCCTTGACACGTTTCAACCTAAAGAATGGGAAAAAATAACTTTGTCATTATTGATAGGTAGTATTCCTGGCACTATTCCTATTATTACAGAATATTTGTTGGTAGTTTTATAAGGTGCTTGATTAATAGATAAAAATCAAAGTACTGAGACTAGCCAAATCATTATATATTTTAATTAAAAGTTATTGCTTAGCAATGTTTTTGACATAAGTGTTTTATAAATACTAAACTGGTAGAAATTGCTACAATCTTTATATTAATAACCACTGAAATATTAGATGATACGCAACTAACAATGACTACCAATTCTTACTTGCAGAAACAAGAACCTCAATAAATCTTGCCATGATGTTGCAACCTAGGAATTTAAACAGTCTCTGTCATGTATTAAAAGAGAAGTCATTTGGGTTTTGAATATAAAAAGGGGACTCTTGCACATCCAAATTCCCTCTCTACGATAACTTTCTTTGGCAGAGATTACTCAGGAAGTACTTTTGTCTTTGACTGAATTCTGATGTTTATTTAATCTTTTTGTGGTGAGCAAAGATTCAATCAAACTATCCTAAGATTAGCATAAACACTGAGGTGATGATACAAGATGGAGATAAGCATAGAAGAGTAGGCCAAAAGAAAGTATTTTAAAACAATGTACAAAAGATGCATTTTAACAGAAAAAATACAAGACTTTAAAAAAAGACAGTCAGATGAACTCACTTTCTAATCACATTCAGAAATGTTCAATTGAACTTTATGGATAATAGCATATTCAAAACTGTGAATAGTTTGACACCTAATGAATTTTATCTTCTTAGGTTTAAGAAATTTTAAACAGAGTAAAGAATTTCAAACAATTATACAATTAGCAAAAAGCAAAAAATGAAAAAGAGTTGAATTTAAGAAAGTTTTAAACAGATTGGAAGACCAAAAAGATTTTGGAATATTGTTATTTTTGTTGTAAGAATTGAAAAACAAGAATATAATTAAATAATAGACTTATGGGAAATAACTCAAATGGATCTGAATCTGTATTAGGAATGAGACTTGATGAAGATTGCAAATGAACATTACAAAAAAGTTAAAATGGCTAAGCCAGCTCAAAAGAATATAAATCTGGATTATTTGATCAGGGAAAAATTAACTGTTTGATATTTATGGTAACTCATAATGACTTTTTGCTGAACAAAGACTGAAAAGATGGCAATTCCCTAATTGCATATAGTTAAAGTTAGGCTAAGGGGAGAAGATTTTTTTTCCTGCCTTCATTTGCAGGTGTATTTTCACCTTCCTTCATGAGATTTTTTTAATTTGTTCTTAAAAAGAGGGTGGAATGTTATTTTATTACCTTATAGATGGTATGATAAAACTTAGAAGCCACATCTTTAATATTATAAAAATATTGTAAAAATCATTTATTTTATCCAATACCTTATCTGCAGTCATCAGTACTGCAGGTTCATTCTTTAATCCAGACTGATGAATATTAACAAACATTCCAGACTCTAACATTCCTGTTGATCTGAAATGAAAGAACACAAACATTGTTTCATGGTTTTAGAAAGGCCTCAATGTCAAAGAGATTGAAACTAGATTAACATTTAAATACCTTGCTGTTTCACTATCTGTTACAAAAGTGGGAGTTGCTGTAAGTGGGCTTCGCAAATCTTTTCGAATATAAATCTTTTCTGTAGAAGCTGCACAATTTGAAGATTT
Organism: Bungarus multicinctus; assembly: GCA_023653725.1. NCBI lineage: Eukaryota > Metazoa > Chordata > Lepidosauria > Squamata > Elapidae > Bungarus > Bungarus multicinctus. The sequence goes on from CM042848.1 coordinate 46,615,541, forward strand.
TTCTCGTGATGCTTCAACAGGTTTTCTTTCACACTGTACAGCTACAAAGAATGGTGTAATTATCAAAATCAATTCAATATTCAACACATTTGGCTTTAGTTTTAGAAACCTGCTTTGGATTTTTAGGTAATTGGTCAACTTGATAGTTTTAAATGTAATTGCTTCTTGTATTAATCTAACCAATTTATTTTGAAACAACCTCAGATATTATTGATGATTATCTTATGGTTTGAAGTTTGGTATACAGAATAGCATACCATCATTTCTTTCATATGTAAATTCTAATAGAAACAGCATTCGTATAAATATATATAAATGTATAAAGCTTATCAAAATATTATTGTAAAATCAGAATTCATGCAGGGGAAACAGGAGGTTAGGAATAAGAAGATCATAACTTTATAATATTTTCTAATTTTTATTACTGAAACATTCCCAATATTGTATTTCTATCAATGCATAATTATGCAAAACCTAAATAAGAACATTTTTGTACAGTATTATCCATTTATGTAACTGTATATTTTCATAAGAAAATATTAGTTTGTTAACATTTCTACAACAGTAATTTCTAATCTTATATTGTCTCTGGAATGTTTTAAGATATTCATTCAATTATTTTCTCTCAAGTCTGTATTTGTTATCTCTGGAAAAATAGTGAGCCCAAAGGGCTTAGCAAAGACTAATAACAGGTTTATTTATTGTATAATTGTGTCCGTTTGCAGAGCAAGCTCAATTGTCTCATTTGTTGTATGTTTTAAAGCAATTACAATATATTTGATAAACTTCCAAGAAAATTGCTACTTATTTCATTGAGATTCTCTAGAAGGCTCCTAAGGAATCTTGTGGTCTGTTCAAACAGAATTTGAAAGTGACTAGTCTGAAAAAACTGATGCCATTGATTTGAGCATCAGAGAAAGATCTCTTTCAACCCAAGTAAATGAATGAGTTGTTTTTCATAGATGTCAATATGTATAGTTTTTTATAATGGCGGAAAAGAATGGGACTTGCAAAATCTAAAATATCTTACATCTTTAAGATATACTGCAAGCCTCTTTATCAATATTATAAACCATGGTGGAGCAGTGGTTAGAGTACAGTACTGCAGGCTATTTCTGCTGACTGCTGGCTACCTGCAATTTGGCAGTTCAAATCTCACAGGCTCAAGGTTGACTCAGCCTTCCAGCCTTCTGAGGCGCATAAAATGAGGAGCCAGATTGTTGGGGGCAATATGCTGACTCTGTAAACTGCTTAGAGAGGGCTGTAAAGCACTGTGAAGCGATATATAAGAATAAGTGCTATTGCTGTTATATATGCACACGTATAAGAATTCTAACATACAGATAGTCCCTGACTTACAACAGTTCATTTAGTGACCATTCAAAGTTACAATGTCACTGAAAAAAAATGACTTATGATCATTTTTCACACTTATAACCATTGCAGCATCCTTATGGTCATGTGGTCAAAATTCAGACATTTGGCAACTGATTCATATTTATAACACTTTGCCTTGGGTGAATAGGTGACAATATAAATTCAATAAATAAATAAATAATATCCCAGAACCATGTGATTTTCTTTTGTGACCTTCTGACAAGCAAAGTCAATGGGGAAGCCAGATTCACCTAACAACCAAGTTACTAATTTAGCAGCTGCAGTGATTTACTTAACAAATGTGGTAAAAAAGGTAATAAAATGGGGAAAAAACTCAATAAATGTCTCATTTAGCAACATAAATTTTGGGCTCAATTGTGCTCATAAGTCAACAACTACCTGTATAAGAATCCTAGTAAGAAAGATCATTCCAAAAACAATTTAGCCTTTACAGCGTTAAGTGGCATTTTCTTTCTAAAACTTTTAATTTATTATTTACCAAGATAAAATGTATCATGCAAGAATGGTGCAAAAAACAATACAGCATTACATGAGTGTATTTCTTTCGAACTTACAGTCTTGTTTCATTCCAAATGCAATACATCTCTGCAACCTACAGTACTGACATCTGTTTCTATGATGCTTGTTAATCACACAGTCTCTTGTTCCCCGACATGAATACACTAAATTCTTCCGTATACTTCTTTTAAAGAATCCTTTGCAACCTTCACAGGTCACTGCTCCATAATGGCGTCCTGATTTCATAACAAAATGTATTAATTTTATTCTAAGTTTGCTTCTGTTAATACACACTAACAAATGTACTGTTCTCAGAACTATTGTATGCTCAAAATGTTCTCAAAATACAAAATGTTTTATGCTTAAAATGATATGTTGCCACTGAGAAAAGAATGCAGGCTTATGGAATGTAGACATTTCTATATTTCTATCATACGCTCATCAGAAATACTCCTATCAAGTACATGGAAATAGAAATTGACATGCTCAAAGAACTGTGCTACTTATCACATATAAATGCTATTCAAAATGGCTCATTTTAAGCAGAATTATTTCAGGCTTTCAACAGTTGGATTTTTTCCTTTTTAATATGTGACAAATTGTTTTTAACAGCTCGTAGCTTTGATGCAGTCATATTTATGCAATGTTTATTATTCATAAAAGAAAAAGAAAATTAAATGCTTCATAAGATGAACATAGGTTAAACAGTCTTCCAATTCAATCTTCAAAGTATATAGCGATTTACCTGAAGCCTTGTCTCCACAAACAACACAAAGATCAAATACTTTATTTAAGGTTTGCTCTGTTGAAGAATTGTCTGTCAAAATCTGGAAAAAAATTACAATATAATACATCTTGTTTTCACTAACTTGTTTGCTTAAAGTCATATCTATAGACAAATTCCCAAAAATCAAGGAAGGTAAGCATATTTCAAAGGACTGTGTATAACAATATTTCAGAAATTATTATAGTTTTACCTATAATCCTACACTTGGTAAAAACTGAACAGAAAAGAATAAAAATAATTATTAAAGGCTTATGAGTCTTTCTTTAATTTTTCTATTTTACTGTTTCAGATTGAATCTATTCAAATTAAATTGTATTTACTTTAGGAAATTAAGATTTAATTTAAGATGCAGAATATATGGAATGATTATGAATAGTTTTACTATATTTTTTTTCTAATTTCATGAGTATCAAAAACAATAAAACTATTAACTGGACTACATTCTTCATTATCTAATTTATACCAAAAAACTCAGTACTTGCATATTCTTCTTATCTCAAGTTGCTATATGTTGATAGCATGAAAATGCTTTGAATAATTACTGGGAACAAAGCTTTCATTTTTAAAAGTTGTATGAGTAAACCATCATAAAATAGGACTTCATACCTGAATGTGCTGTGCAGATATATCTGGGGTTGTAAAAAATAGTTGGCCTCCTGCAGCATCAGGAGTTGTCAGAAAAACCTTTCCTGGTGTAGCATCTTGTCTTGCAAGGATCACTTTACTTGGGGCAGAACCATCATGATTTGTTAAAATGAACTGCTTGCTTGTTGCAGTCTGATCGAGTGCCGTCACAATCTGAATTTTCTGCCCTGTCTGTTGATCTGTAACGATCTGGTGACATATTTGCTTCAACTTATTATTGTGGTTTATTATACATTTTTTAAAAAGATGTGATCTAAGATAGCTGTGATATTATCAAGTTTGACTGACAAAATGAATCTGCTTTCAGAAGGTTAGCATGTATAGTATTCCATGAATTAACATTAAGGACAACAATATTTCAACCTTAAACATTGTGCCCAGATAACTCTCAGAATCCTCGTCTGTGGAAAATTACTCAATGGAATACATTTTATAGTTGAGTTCTCAATTTACGAATAATTTTAAAAAATGTATATTTGCTGGCCTGAAAATTTTTTTATAACTTTTATTAAAGAGATAATAGAAATCAAAACCCTAAAAAATATGTGCATATATTGGAATTAATTCAATTCTTTTTAAGGTAAGAATTTATTCCTAAAAATGTACAATAGAAAGAAAACTAGACAGCCATCCATCTTTCTCAGTTAACATGTTGGATAAAAATTATTATCAAATACATTGTCAGGTTTCCAAGTGATGAAATCCATTTTAAAAGAAAATAACAAAATCCATCTTCAAAAATATTTCTTTTATTTAGGAAAGCATCAAATTGGCAAAGTCCAACCAACCATAATTCCTATTGTAGGAATTACCCTACAATATTAGACATTAGAAACAACCCCCAAAAGTCACATTCTCCAATAGAAGTAATTCAACGTTGCTTGATGTCATAAATCTCCACCTCCCGGGGCCTAAGCACGGACAGCTCGTTTCCCACGGAAAGAAGATCACCTAGCCATAACACTCTCTTTATCTCCATTCCTCCCCGCTTAGGAATGTGTCAAGCCTGAAACCTTCCCCCCATTACTGCCACAGAGAAAATAAGAAAAAGAATATATACTAAGACAAACTAAAATGGCAGAACAACATTAGAATAGAAGAGTTGGAAGGAACCTTGGAGGTCTTCTAGTCCAAACCCCTGCTTAGGCAGGAAACCCTACACCACTTCAGACAAATGGTTATCTAATCTCTTCTTAAAAACTTCCAGTGTTGAAGCATTCACAACTTCTGGAGGCAAGTTGTTCAGGAAATTTCTTCTTAGTTCTAGGTTGCATGTCTCCTTAATTAGTTTCCACCCATTGCTTCTTGTCCTGCCTGCAGATGCTTTGGAGAATAGTTTGACTCCCTTTGGAGAATAGTTTGACTCTTTGTGGCAACCCCTGCGATATTGGAATACTGCTATCATGTCTCCCCTAGTCCTTCTTTTCACTGAACAGTTCCTGCAACTGTTCTTCATAAGTTTTAGCCTCCAGTCCCCTAATCATCTTTGTTCTTCTTCTCTGCACTCTGAGTCTCAAAATCTTTTTTACATCGTGGTGACCAAAACTAAATTAGAAGGGAAGGCTATTAATGCATTAATGAGAGACCATTCCTTTTATACTATTGTATGTAAGCAATATAAAGTACAACCCTCCCCTCAAATGTTTCATCTATTTCTGCATTCAGAAGATAATCTCTTCTCCATAAGAACACATGGGAGCTTTCACAGTTGCTTGTGTTTTTCTGGAAAACACTTTTATCTGGAAATGAAAGAAATCAATATTCTGACTATTTTCTTCTGACTTGTTCCTTGGCTTGAAGAATTAAGAGGTACACAAATTGAAAAACAGAGTAACGGTTTGTAATCACCCTCTTTTTTTTCTTTTCCAAATTACACAACTTTATTTTCATTGCTAACAATATTGTATCACAGATATTACATATACTTACATTTATTTCTATACATTAATCCTTATTCCTATGTTCTACCTACTTATACCATTTATCCCATACCACAAAGTATTCTAATTCCTCGCCTTTTAGTTCTATTGTAAGTTTGTACATCTTGGCACATTCTAGTATTTTTTGTATTAACACCTCTTCAGATGGTATGTTTTCTAATTTCCAACCCTGCATGAAAACTATCCTCGCTGCTGTTATTATGTGCAATGTGATGTATTGGATTTGTTTGCTAAATTTCCTTCTAATTATTCCCAGTAGGATTAGTTCAGATTTAAGTTCTATTTGATGTTCTGTTATCTCCTGTAGCCATCTTTGTACCTTCGTCCAATATTTTCTGGCTTTGGGGCATGTAATCACCCTCTTTCCAATACTGAAAATATTGGCAGCTTTCTTTTTATGGAATATTTCTTTTAAAAGATAATATATTATATAATAAAATAATGTATGTTATTCTAGATATTTCCACTTTATTATTTTTTTCTGTGTATTTTTCTAGGGCTTTAAAAATCATGTTATTGTACATCTGATGTTTTGATACCAAAATATTTTCAATTATTTAATTAAGTACAAAAAGACAGATTTTTACCTGTATTCGTTGTGGTAAGGAAAGTCCTGCATCAGCAGGAACAATCTGAATTCTTTGTGCTGTTCCGTCCATTAATGTCTGTGTAACAGATCCTTGGGAGTGTGTTATCTACAAAAAAAGAGTGAAAGCTGCATTCTTTATTGGAAGTAAACTCCTCTAGCACCAGATAAAGTTATTTGCTTTGTACGCAAGATGTCTATAAAATTCTAGTGTTGGATAATGACCTACTAGAAAATTTCTATAAATTCCTTATTATTATAAAACTTTTTTAAAAATATAAATACCTCCCCCATTTGTTGTTCCATAATTTGATGTGCCAATTCCTCAATAGTTGCCATGATTCTGAATCATCAGTATTCCCTGTTAAAGAGATATTTTCCTTTTAAAAATTATAATACAAATAATGAACAATTTGGGTAAGAGAAGTAATTGAACTCATTCCCTTTTTTTTGCAGAGAAAAATGTACCCCTTTCAAGGTCTATTCCATGTAGGTTCATGACATTAGCATTTCCTGCTTATGCAAAAAAGAACAAACAGTCTTCTTCTGGCAACCACAACTGGTACCAGCAATTTGATCATAAAGTGAAGCAGTCACTAAGTAAAACCTTTTTGATATATATATAGTAAAACCATATATAAGTAAAACCAGCCTTTATGATCTTATATCAGTTTTCCTTTGCTGGAAGTCTTAAATGAAAGGATTGGATGTAAAAATATTTTTAATCACCTTCGTAACTGCAAATAGTTGCTAAACAAGGTATAACTGCAAGTGAAGCAATCACTAATGAGGATTACTCCTATCGTTCTACATTCCTAGTTACTTTTTCACCCAACATACTATATTAACACAACAGATAAAGAAAAGACCATGTTATATGGCTATATTTTAAAAAATGGACTTGACTGTACACATAATTACTAAGTTTTATTTAAGGCATCTTTTAAAAGTTGATTTTGAACAAATATCTTATCAATTATAGAAGTGTATATTTCCTTAAGAATTAAGTATTAATTTCAAAGTCAGCATAATTTCTACAAATTTCCTCCCAAAGAACATATCTTCTAGGATAATGTTTTTGGAAGAAAAAGTTTGTAAAAGAAAATATCTAACTAGCAATCATAATAATAAATCAGGTAAACAGGAAAATAGTTTTTTCCCGTCTAAACTGAAGCCATAAAAGGTTACACTGGTGGCTTTCACAGATCTGATTCTGTCACTCACTACAGCGGCAATATAAATTTTATCTGAAATACCCGCTTGCTTTTACTACACATAATCTTTGACTTATGACTACAATTGGGATCTAAATCTTGGTTGCTGAATGAAGTGGTTGTTAAACCAGATGCCCACAATTGATTTGCTCAACAACTGTAATGCTGGCAATCTTGGTTGAGGTGATTAACTGATACCCAGGGTGGTTAAGGAGACAGAGTGAAATAACAGCATGCCAAAGGATTTTGGTTTCTCTCCATGCGTGGAATAGAACTTTGAGATCTGAACTCCTGTTTCTGCAACCTAGTGGAGTTCAGCTTACTTCTGTGCACAAACAAAATGCCTTTGTCAGGCTGTAGGAATGGAACTTGGAGTTCCAGCATCCAGGATCTATTTCTGGAATCCAGTGAAGGAATTTAGCTTCCCTTAGCAGGCAGCTCTTTTGACCAGCCCCAGAGACAAGAATTCTTGGCAGGCAGCTGCAGCATGCAACCTTTCCTGTCGGCTTCTACATTGATTTTCTGGAGAAGCTGGTAGAGAAGTTAGCAAATGGTAATCACATAATTACAAGGCACTTGGCAACTGGTTGTAAGTGCAAACAGCTTGCCTAGTGTCCCAAAAGCACAAATTGTGACCATGAGAGAGATGTTTTATAAGAGCTGTAATTACTTAATAAACCATAAAACATTTTCCATGGCCATTAAAACGTTAAACCACTGGTCGTATGTTGAGGACTATTCTTTTTTTTTAATTGTTTCATTTTTTAATATAATTAAATCTAATTTTTGTATTAGATTTTTCAAATTATATCCATCCTAAATGACTCATCCACACTAGAACACAGGCTTTATGTACTTAAATACCTAAATGTTATTTATGAGCAGACTGATGTCAGGTGTTTAATTTTCCTTATTTGTATTATTTTTAAGTTTTTTCTTTTGTTAATTGTTCCAGTTGAATTGAATGATGAAATATAAACAAACAAAAATCAAGCGTTCTTCTTACCAGAGGTATAATGTTATACTTCAGTTCCTGTATGCATAATCATTATTTGGAGACTCCTGTGAGTTTATAGAAAGAAATATAATTCATTATAAAGCAGTATGAAATCCAAAAATGGATGTATAGAAGGATTTTTAATCAATGCAAGAATTAGCCAAATACCAAGCACATATATGTTATTAAAATTTAATTATTTGAAAAGATTGTCAATGACTTTTCAATATTTTTAATTGATTATGAATATTTAATATATATACATGCACACATTCAGATCTGGATTCTAAAGGGAAAGGTGATTGGGAATGTATACATCATATCTGTCACAACCTCCTTAAAGTAGATACATTTTCATCAAATTTGTGTAACAGTAGTTGTGTAAATTAGAAAAGGAATTACTGATAGTGCAAGATGAGTGCCTATACAGAGGAAAAGCAAGGACTGTTCAATGCTAGACTACCATCTAATCCTCTAACGTTTGACTGGAAGTATACTACATGGCAAAATCATTAGACAGCATTAATTGGATCCCAAGAAGGAGGATATGGGAGAAACCAAGTCTCATCCACTGATTAGTATCTTTCCACACTAATTATAAAGAATAACATCATACTAGTCCCGTGCAGCTATTCACTCCATCTATCCTCTCTCCAACAATATACACTCAGAAGGCGATGAAGCAGGGATATACATTTGTCCCAACTTCATTCAACTCCTCTATATTAGGCAAACTATCAAAAAAGCAACACCACCCACCTACTATGGCCAATAAATAATTATTGACCCTTAATTGGCTATAATAAAATTCTACTGGAAATATAAACGTAAGTTTCTTGACCTAGATTTTTTTAAAAAACCCTAAGATTTACTTCAAAAATCTGAAACTTAGGCATGCTAGAAAGGCCATTGTCAGAGGTTAAATACCTTAAAAGCATTTTGTGTCTAGATGCAAATGAGTCTGTACATTAGCTAGACTCAATGTTTCATCTTCACCTTTTCAAGAAGGGTATGAAATGGCATACTAATACAATAACATCCATACACATAGAAAAATTGAATGAATGTCCATGTTTCTTATCCCTTTTATTTAAATTGGCATTAAAAAAAGACCAGATTACACTTCTTTTAACAAGAGACAGGCAAAGTACAGATGCTAATCTTATTGACCCCTTTATAGCAGACCCTTTGGATATGACCTTAGGAAAGTGGCCATTTGTCCTGAGATAAGTTTAGTTTCCCCTATATAATTTTATAATCTTCTGATCAAAGTATTTTAAAATTCATCACATTTTATAATGTTATGCAACAATCAATGTTAGCTAACAAATGTGTATTACTTCATTTATGTTAACAGAGTTATCACTTAAGAAATTAAACATTCTAATTACAATTAACTTAAAAATTAAATATTTGAAGTTTTTTGTGATGGATAATTTAATATTTTAGTAATTTAGTAAATTAGCTCAGAATATTTTATACTGTTAGCTTTATAGATTTTTTAAACTCTTATTTGTTTTATAATGCTCTACCATTTTATCGGAATTTACCTTTTTCTTTTAACATAATGTTTTTATTTGTAGTTACTGGTAATAATAAAGCTACTACCGCTTGTGCCTACATACATTGTTCTCTGAACTACTTTGCTCATTTGAAACTTTACCACTGCCTAACCCTAACATATATGCACACACTTTATGAGATACTTTTTATGGTAATTAAGTTTTTTTCTTAATATAATAAATAGCACATTAAAAGCATATTCCCACTATATGGTATTATGTATATTGCAAACCAAAATTTGTTCAAATTATATCAATAAATGTCTAGTTCCTAAGAATGCATCCTTCTAGCCATTACTTTCCAAACTTGAGAAAAAACTATATGCATTAGAAACTACATTTTATAACAAATTCTTGGTTAATGCCACTTTTTTGTCTTTGTCAATGTATTGACTCTTGACGGCCCAGAGAAATCACTGCAGTGTTCTTGGTGAGGGTTTTTGGAAGTTGTTTATCATTGCCTTAGGGCTGAGAGAGACTGGCCTAAGATCATCCAAATTGGCTTCATGATTAAGACAGGACCAGAACTAATGATCTCCCAGTTTCTAGCCTTATGCCTCAACCACTACTTCAAACTGGTCTCTAGGTACTGTATATTCTAATTCCTTAAGCATTTCTATAACATTAATCTTCACTGTATCTGTTTACAGAGAGTTCTTGTTCATTATGAGTGGATTAAAATTTAAGCTTCATATAAAGTTTTCTATTCATGTAATATTTGAAATGATCATAATTTGTATAGCTGAAAAGGGTATTCTTCACAATTCCTGAAAACTTCTAAGGTTAAAGTTGTTGAGTCATGTTATTCCATAGTTAATCTTGTTTGATTTTTTTTGTGACTGAATAGACATTATTTTGTTGGAATCTTGCTTCCTGGAGATCTTATAGATTCATGCTAAGTCATTGTGATACTTCTAGCTATTATATTGTCTGTTGGTCTTCAATTGCCTTTGATTCTTCCAAGCAAGATGATCTTCTTGGATAATTATCTTTACACTATATATCCAAAATATTTAAGCTTTAATTTTTTATTAGCATTTTCAGTCTAATTTTTCTCCATGTAGTATTGACTGTTTTATTCTTACACTCTATAAAGTTCTCAATGAATTTATTGAGAACCATACTTCAAAGGCATCATTTTTCTTCATTCAGCTTTTTGAATGATGTTTTCAAAGCCATATTTTACAAGTCAGAAAATTATGATCTTGATAATATTGTTCTAACTTTCTTGAGAATGTTATGTCTCTGCATACACATGTAGTCTTCAACAGTTTATTTAGTGAATGTTCAAAATTTTAATGGTACCAAAAAAGGTGATTTATGACCACTTTTCATACTTACAACCACTGCAGCATCCTCTGGTCACCTAATTAAAATTCAGATGCTTGGCAACTACTTCATATTTATGAGTTACAGTGTCCCAATGTCATGCAATCACCTTTTGCAATCTTTTGACAAGCAAAGTCAATGGAGAACTTAGATTCACTTAACAAATGTGATACTAATTGAACAATTGTAGTGATTCACTTAATGAATTGTAGTGTTTCACAACTGTGGCAAGAAAGGTCATAAAATGGGCAAAACTTACTTAATTTTCTCACTTAGCAACATATATTTTGGCTCAATTGTATCGTAAGTCAAGGACTGCCAATATTGTCTAGATATCCTGCGATTACATTGCGAATAGGCTTTGAACATATGCAACTGTATAAACAGACTAAATTTGCACAACATGCTAATTTTGTATAGATAGTGCTTAACTTATGATCAAAATTGGGACCAGAATTTCCATTGCTAAGCAAAGTGGTTATTGAGTGAGTCACACCCAAATTTATGGTCTTTTTGCATGGTTTGTAAGTGAATTACTGAAGCTGTAAATTGCATTATGTAGTCGTTAAGCAAGTCCAGCTTCCTTCATTGATTCTGCTTGCTGGAAGCTGCGTGAAAAAGTCGCACATAACCTGGGATGTTAGACACCTGACCTGGGATGTTTGACAACTTTTGGAACAGCAAGTTATACTTTGTTTAGTAGGTGAATTGCCTTCTCCTTACAATTTTTAAATTCAATTTTAAGTTTTTGGATTAAATAAAGGCAAAAAGAGTACTAAGATTATTGGTTATGGAAAATTAGCAATAGATTTAGGATTCAGATGGACTTTGAATTGTAATGTTAAATTATTAGAATTTCTCTCATGGGAAAGTGGGATTTCTTGGGTTTTCTTACGTCAAACAAGATAAAGGACATTGGAGATAGCTGGAATATAAGAAAGAGGACAATTGAATAAAGAATGGAAATATTTTAACACCATGTTCTGATGAAAATTTATGAAAAATGGTCTTGAAATGTTTAGAAATTATGAATAAATGGATTGTTAAGGAAGAGAACAGCATTTTTTCTGGATAAATTTTAAATTAATCTGAGTTTAGATATATAGTGGGGCAAAAAAGTATTTAGTCAGCCACCAATTGTGCAAGTTCTCCCACTGAAAAAAATGAGAGAGGCCTGTAATTGTCATCATAGGTAAACCTCACCTATGAGAGACAAAATGTGAAAACAAATCCAGACAATCACATTGGAAATAATTTATTTGCAAATTATGGTGGAAAATAAGTATTTGGTCAATATCAAAAGTTCATCTCAATACTTTGTTGGCAATGACAGAGGTCAAACGTTTTCTGTAAATCTTCACAAGGTTGTCACACACTGTTGCTCGTAAGTTGGCCCATTCCTCCATGAAGATCTCCTCTAGACCAGTGATTTGTGGGGCTGTCGCTGGGCAACACGGACTTTCAACTCCCTCCAAAGGTTTTCTATGAGATTGAGATCTGGAGACTGGCTAGGCCACTCCAGGATCTTGAAATGCTTCTTACGAAGCCACTCCTTTGTTGCCCGGGCGGTGTGTTTGGGATCACTGTCATGCTGAAAGACCCAGCCACATTTCATCTTCAATGCCCTTGCTGATGGAAGGAGGTTTGCACTCAAAATCTCACGATACATGGCCCCATTCATTCTCCTATACACAGATCAGTCATCCTGTTCCCTTTGCAGAGAAACATCCCCAAAGCATGATATTGCCACCCCCATGCTTCAGTAGGTATGGTGTTCTTTGGTTGCAACTCAGCATTCTCTCTCCTCCAAACACAACGAGTTGTGTTTCTACCAAACAGTTCTACTTTGGTTTCATCTGACCATATGACATTCTCCCAATCCTCTTCTGAATCATCCAAATGCTCTCTAGCAAACTTCAGACGGCCCGGACATGTACTGGCTTAAGCAGGGGGACATGTCTGGCACTGCAGGATCTGAGTCCCTGGCGGCGTAGTATGTTACTGATGGTAGCCTTTGTTACGTTGGTCCCAGCTCTCTGCAGGTCATTCACTAGCCCCCCCCATGAAGTTCTGGGATTTTTGCTCACCGTTCTTGTGATCATTTTGACCTCACAGGGTGAGATCTTGCGTGGAGCCCCAGATCAAGGGAGATTATCAATGGTCTTGTATGTCTTCCATTTTCTAATTATTGCTCCCACAGTTGATTTCTTCACACCAAGCTGCTTGCCTATTGCAGATTCAGTCTTCCCAGCCTGGCGCAGGTTTTTTGTTCCTGGTGTCCTTCGACAGCTCTTTGGTCTTTACCATAGTGGAGTTTAGAATGTGACTGTTTGAGGTTGTGGACAGGTGTCTTTTATACTGATAACAAGTTCAAACAGGTGCCCTTAATACTGTAATGAGTGGAGGACAGAGGAGCCTCTTAAAGAAGAAGTTACAGGTCTGTGAGAGCCAGCAATCTTGCTTGTTTGTAGGTGACCAAATACTTATTTTCCACCATAATTTGCAAATAAATTCTTCCCAAATCAGACAATGTGATTGTCTGGATTTATTTTCACATTTTGTCTCTCATAGGTGAGGTATACCTAGGATGACAATTACAGGCCTTTCTCATCTTTTTAAGTGGGAGAACTTGCACAATTGGTGGCTGACTAAATATTTTTTTGCCCCACTGTAAACTCAGTAGCAAACAGTATACAGAAAAGGATGTAATTGACTTACAAATGAAACAGGATCATGCTTTATCCAAGCAATAATCCAGAAAAGAGATGATCTGCTAAAGTCTTGAACAATTTTTTGAAAAGTGACCAAAAAACTGGCCCCTTATTATATGCACAGAAGACACCTACAACAGTTTTAGAAGGTTTTTTGTGAATGGACAAAAAAAAAAGACAAGGAATTAAGCTCTGCGACTCCATTGCAAGGCGTTCAGAATTAAGAATCTTAAAATTATAGAGAAGGAATATAGGGTTGACTTATTCAATCAAGGTTAAGAAAGGTTAAGAAAGATAATTAGTTATATGTGGCATCACTCACTGGACTTTTGCCGATAAGTTAAGAGAGAAGAGATGAAGAGAATACATTCTGTATTGTAAGAGAGGTGATAAATTACATACATTGTTTGCACTTGTTGGGATGAACAGGGAAGTTGGAATGAAAAGTCACTAACTGTGAGATGGATGGCAATACAAATTTGCAAGTAAATAAGTTAGTTTTTCTTCATATTTTTTTTTCTATAATTTGTATGGTAATTTGTAAACTTTTTCTTCTACTTATACTCTTCAATAAAATTATTTGGAAAAAAAAAGTATAAAAATTTGAATAGAAGAGAAAGCAAGCTAACAATGAAGCAGGCAAACAAATACATCAAATCAAGGAACTACCAAGGAGAAAACCAGATCCCCACCAAACCATCTTCTTCAGCATGCTTTTAGTGTTTTTCAGTACCTTATTTGTCTTCTGTTATGCTTTATTGTGCCTCTATATGCCCAGAATCTATTAGGATTGCAGGAGAATATAAATACTGGAAATAAATATTACAATTAAGATGATGCTATCTGTTCAATTGTGTCAGATTCTCAGTGATTGTATGGACCATCTCTCTCCATATTTTCCTACCTTATATAGCTTCTTTCAGTTGTTTTATGTTCTCGTTGGGGTTGGCTTTGATGGCGTTTAGTCAACATGTTTTCAGGCAGCCTCTTTTTTTTATCACTAACCATTTTGAGCATATCTGGCTTTTCCAGTTAGTTTAATTGCATGACATGGCCAAAATAAGTAAGGCAGAATTTTATGATTTTGTTTTGCCTGGTTTTATATGGTCTTGTCACCTTTGCTGTCCAAGGAACACACAGGAGCCTTCTCCAACTGCACAGCTCAAACAATTGATTTTCCTCCTTTAATAGTTTTTTCATGGTCTAAAAACGAATGTATCAATACAGTAATAATATATTACAATAGTATAGGTAGCTAACACTCCTCCTCCAAATGCTTTGTAAAAAGTTATTTTTATTATTTTTCAGAAGATCATTAGTATGAGCACTGATTCGACAATGAGATATAAGTAATAAAATACCATTGACAGATATGTTAGAATATATATATCTGTTTCACATATAGAAGGCAATCTTAAAAAGAATAGAAGCCAAATTGCACAGGATTTTAAGGTGAAAACCAGCATTCTGAATTGCAGAAATCTATTGGAAATCTATTAATAACCAACTCCACAGCAGTCAGCATTAATTGCAGCTTTTTGGTGATCTTAAAAGGCAGACCTTTACACACTATCAATCTGGCATGACAGTACCTTCATTTTTCTATGGGAAATGGGTAACCATGTCACTACAAAAAATAGCTGTCATATTGTATTATAAAATCTTCAGATACTGCTGAATTATTGCTGAATTAATTTTTTACTATTAGCTATGCAGATTAAAGTTGTTAATTGTTATTCTATAATATCCTAAGCATCATAAACACCTTAATCTGTTATAGCTTAAGTTTCTATTTTTGGCAAATGTACAAATCACATCTAAAAATTACTTGTAAGCACTTTAATCTGGATTGCTTACTCCTGGGTAAGAAATAATCTACATAAAGTATCAGAATAGTTAATTTATATCAGAAAAAAGGAAATCTACACTTATCAAGAAGTATTTAGGTACACTGTGATTTTTTTCAGCTATTCTTATTAACTTTTATCAGTTGTAATATGTGAACAATTTTTAGACCATGATTTTTAAGAAAACTCAATGGCTGCTTTAATACACACAGTTAAAATAGTTAGAGAATAAGCAAATAGAAGCAGAAACAAAGAGTTTTATACAGGGCAAAGAAGAGAAATAGTTCCAGTCAACCAAGGCAATCTAAGAAATGCATGTTAAGAATAAGTAAGAGAATGGGCAAGGAAACACTTTTAATGTCATTTTTAAAGAAAACCTGACATGTATCTCTTTTATTGAATCAAAATGCAACATCCCAGACTTTAAAGTTAGATACTTTTTGATGTCATTAATGAGAAGTATTTTGACCACCAGGAGGCAGTATGTGTCTAGTTTCATTATGATTGGGATTCATTAGGTATATATAATTACAGATCTTTTCCAATGGGTTTATCAGGAATTTAATTTGCAGGCAATTGCACTTTAGAAGACTACATATCTCCTCAAAATGAAGTCAGCAAAACAGCATTATGCAGTTCAGCAATATTAAAACAAAAAACAAAATAAAGACTCCATCACTATTATCATCCCCCCCTCAAATATATTGTTAAGTGCCTCCAAAGTCTCCAGGGCAAAGGTGGTATTCAGCAGGTAGCAGTGGAAATTTTGAGTAGTTTGGAAAACCAGCAAATACCACTTCTGACTGGAGATTTTAAAGTATCCCTCCCCTGCCACGCCCACCAAGCCGGTAGTAAAAAAAAAAATTGGAATCCCTCCACTGATCCAGGGCCCATCAACTCCAGCTCTGCTGACACACTGCTAGCCTCTAAACAGCTGATCAGCATGCCAGGTATTCCTTTGCAGCTAGTAATTATTAATTTATCAACATAACCCTTGTTGTATGATTCATTAGCTTTAGGAGATATTCAGTCCCAGTGGTGAGTGCTGTTGCAAGGAGGGATAAGGAGATTCATTAAGAGGGCATGATATAATGTAACATCTGCACTGTCTCTGGTGGTAAAACTTAAAAAAAACTGGACTGTTTATACCATGGTAAAAAGAAATGTAAAGTAATTAGACATATTGTCTGGAGCAGAAACTGGTACATTGCTACATTAGTTATGGATGACAGCTTAAAAGATTAGCCCACAGTAAATTTTTATCAGCCTGAGAAATTAATTAAATCATACTGAAAGCGTTTTGCTGTTAATTATGAGCCACACTGGGTATAAAAATCGATGCACAGAAGGAATGAATCAAAGTATTTATACCATTACTCAAAATTATGGGATAAAAGAAAATTAAGCTTAATCTTTTAAAATGAAGAACAGAGGTTACCATCCCTTCTACACAGTGTACCTCTACAGACTGAGAGTAATTCTTGCCCTCGGAGAGAGGAGCTACATAACTGTGTGTAAAAATAACGGATCAGGAAAAATTAGGAAAGGGTCCCTTTCAGTGACACCTAACGTGCAAAGGCTTTGTTGGAGGGTGTGCTGTTGCTGTTGTGGCCACCAACGTTCAAATGATATAGGAAGGCATTAGCCTAGTCAGCCCACTTCCTCTGGAGTTTTGAGTAACAGGTCTCAAGTGCTGAGCCCACCGGGGGACCCGTCCGTCAAGCAGTCGGAGGGAGGCACAAGCCCGCTGTCACTCGCCGACACAAAATGGCTGCTGCGGGGCGAGACTGCAACGCTCCGAAGCCTTTCCACACAGCAAAGCGGCAGCCTAAGTAACGACCGGGCCGACTCCAACTCCATCGCCTTCCCATAAACCAGAGGGCGAGGTCCACAATGAAGAAAAGGCCCCGGGGCGCGGCTAGGATCCGGGGAGGGGAGATACAAGCCTTTCCTGTGGGTGAAAGGTCAGAGGGGCGGCGGCGGCAGCACCAGGAGGAACTACTTCTACCGCCCAGCACATGCATAACGGCATCCTGCCACTACAGGGCACGGAAGAGGCCGCAGTTAGGCAGCACCGCGACGACGCCTCGCCAGCCAAGATCCGAAGGAAGGGAAGGCCTCCCTGAGCTGGGATACCACCGGCGACGCTTCGGCTTTCTATCCCCGCCCTCTCCTCCTCTTACCTGTCAGGCGCAGCTGTAGCTCTTCGGGGTTTATTTGTCGGTGGCGGCTCCGGATCTGGGAGGTCAGAGTTCGTGACCCCGCCTTCTACGTTCGGTCCTGTCCCGTCGTGTGGCGTGGCGTAACGTTCTGTTTCCCCTCCCCCTCCGCAGTTAGCCTCCGCCACCCGCAGAACGGCTGCGCATGCGCAAAGTCAGCCCTTAGAGAGGGAAGAACGAACGTCACCGTGCCGGCGAGGGAAGGGAAGGAAGAAAGCCTTCCGCCTTTGGTAGCCGTAACAATGAGGGGAGGGGAGGGGAGGGGAGGGGAAACAACACGAGAACTGGTATTTTCTGCGCGTGCTCGCGGGTTTTCCTGTCAATCAGGTTTATTAAGGAGTCAAGTTATTGGAATCCCCGTTCAGTATTCCGGGAATTTTTCAGAGACACATATTAGGGATACATTTTTATCGCTTGGAAGCCCCCGGAGGACTTCGTCTAAACTTGACACTAAGAAGGACTTGATCTACTAAGTACTCGGATGGGTGGTCACCTTTACTCTAGCCTAGACTTTACTGGGAAATCGAGGGAGCACTTTGTTGCCAAGAGACGGTACACTTGGATCTGTACTTGGGATCAAGTTTAGAAAGCATCTTTAATCCGGCATGTTATTTAGCATGCTTTATAAGTGATCCCTTTGTACTTAACGTTTAAACATGGAGACGTCAGGACAGAAGGAACTGCAGACAAATTTTACCTCCTGAAAATCTGTTTGCTGTCATTATCAGAGCTTGTTATTGGTTATTATTATCACTATAAGGGGGCTGCTTCTTTTTTCTTACCCTTTTGTCTTGTGAAAAGGCTTGAACCCACCCTTCTTCATTTTTTAATTGGGAGGGGGGAAAGAGATGAAGAATTACTGGGTTAAGAATATGTTTTGGTTTGGTTTGTTAGGTTGTTGGCTCCAAGGACCGTATGTGCTTGGGTAAAGGAAAATAAGACTTGGTGTCATCAGCAGAATCAGGTTACTTCTGTAGGAAGGAAAGGTGAAGAGATCAGGAAGTCAAAAGATGATTGCTCCTGTTCTGTACCGGTTTCCCAATGGTTTTGGGAGACCTCCTCTTCCACTTAGAGCAGTGGCCTCCAACCTTTTGAGCACCGGGGACTGGTTTCATGGAGACAGTTTTTTCTACAGACCGGAGGGAGCATGGTTTTGTGTCCTGTCTGCCTCCCTTAGATGGGGCTTCGTTTGTTTGCCCAGCCCAGTTTTGGTATGTCACAGACCGGTGCTGATCCATCGACCGGGTGTTGGGGATCCGACCTATAGTGTTAATCAGTGCAGTTTAATTTGGAACATTAACAGTTCTCATCCCTAATGAAAAAGACTATCTGGTTTTACATTACTCTGACCTAGCAAGGACTCAGATCTCTCTACCTGGCAAAATACCACTCAAAATGATTGCACAGAGAATTTACTTCTCAATGATATCCTATTAGTGAAATGCTCTGTAAAAGAAATTCAGATGATGGCTGGACTGCTCAAGGCTAATCTGACTCTGAATCCATTGCAAAAGGTTGCAGTATGTTTGAGGATATACCTGCTGCAAAGGATGTGCTAGTTTTTGCCAATTTTACTGAGTTTAAGAGATTGCCATCTGACCAGAGTTTAACACAAGACACAAGTCAGCTTCAATTACTGTGACCTAGAATTCAACAAGATATTGATGTAGTCACTCTTGTGTCATGATGGCTACTCAGATCCATATTTTTATGTATTTATAAATCACATTTGAGTGGCATGGTAGCCTAGTGGTGAAGACACTTACCTCACACTCAGAAGGTTAAGAGTTCAATTCTAGATAGCGTAGAAAGAAAAAAAATCTGCTACAAACTCCATAGGCCAGTAAACATTCAGCTCCACCCAGTCACCCTGACTCTATCCCTAAGGATCATAAAAAAATTATAAATCTCATTTATTAAGTACCTTGCATAGGGTGATGCTGGAGAGTGTACAATCAAATCTCCAATGCAATATGCAATCAAAAGGGGCAATAAATCAAGAATATAACAAAAACTCTCAAAAGTGCATAGTTCTCACCCAGCAGCTGGTGAAAGAAACAAGTCTTAAAGGCTTGTTGAACTTTGGGATATTCTATTCCAGAGGCCAGGCACATTAAGTGAGAAGACTCACACATACATCTTATCAACTGGCCATGTTTTAAGATTGAAATCTGAAGCATTCTGGTTGTGTTGCATCTTATTAGATGAACAGAAATGATGGAAGACAATTGGTCTCTTAGATACCCCAGCCTTTGTAAACATAGACTTTATAAGTTATCATCAGCATCTGTATTTGGAAACTCATTGACAACTGGTACAATTCATGTAGCAGAATTATTACATAAGCACATCTTGCTATTACTGCCTGTATAGCCATATGGATCAGGTATAGCTTCCCAGTAGTTTTCAGGTAGAATCTAATTGGATAAATCCAGTTAGTGGTCAGTACCTCTTTATTGAGGACATTATTGGTGCTTTGAAATAACTAAATCCATAGATTCTAAACAGCAAGCATCCAAAAATAATGTATTGGGAAAGATTTCAGCCATTCAACTACAAGTATGATCAAAAGATTGTTTAAATCTTTTATAGTCTGGTTTCAACCAGATATAGCACAGAAAGTCCATATCATTGTGCTCATATGCCTGTATTTCTGAGCAACTTTTAATAATACTAGCAAACTGATTTGGGGCTATTGCTGGAATGGGTTGAGTATTTGCTAGAAAGTTGCAACTGGAAAATTATTTGTCTCTATGGCACTTGCATTATGAGGTTCCAGAAGGTTCTGTTCTTCCAAAATACAAGAAAGTGGTGGTCTATTGAGAATAGTGACCTAGAAATGTAAAGTGATATGTCATCAGGGAAAACTGATGTTTGACAGATGTTGTGATAAAGTGGATTATTGGCTAAAAATCTGAAGCTCAATCCAAATGATGGCTAGATTATTGCAAAACCTGGCAATAAAGTGGTAGCCAGTATTAGACAACATAATACTCCCACAGTGCATAACTCAAGGGTTCTCTTATTTGCTATCCCGGGAAATTACAGTGTTTGGTTCTTAGTGGTTGGCAAGGCCAGTGGCTTCTTTTGTTTGCTAACTTCAGCCTTACTAAGCTAGTTTCTGTGTCTCATGTCCTAATGGTTTTTGTAATTATTGTAATGTACTCTCTTGAAAATAAAACAAAAATACAAAGAAAAGAACTGAACCCACATGAACTCCTGGAAAAGTCATGTGATAGTGAAGAAACTTCTGCCAACTTAGAAGGACCAGCTTAAAAATAGTATTTTTTGAAACAAAATGGGCAGCTATTTCATTTTTTCTTTTGATTCTAATTATACAAATTTCTCTGTGATTTCTGGATAAAAATATTTATGCATGAATCAGGCATATAGATAAAAATATCTAGATAAAGAAAAAAGTCATCCTCTTGTAGTTTGTTACCCAGCTGAACAACTAATGTTGCTTGACTATCCAAAGAGAGAGGTCTAGAAGGAGTGGTATATTCTTACCCTTCTACTGCAAATATTTGGACTTTTTCTGCTCAGATACTTCATTAATTTTCTGGGAACGGATCTAGTTCAGACTTTAGTGAAAAAAGTATCACACAAAACCTTCCATATATAGCACCAGAGAGTGATCAGATGCACCATTATGGAATATGAAAAAGATAAATAATATTCTAAGAGATTAATATACAATTAATCATAAAATTATTTGTACATTGCCTCATGTAGGCCAATTAATAAACTTAAACTTAATTGTTTCAAATATGAAACAGTACTATATGTTTGGTACAATGGTCAGTTGATTTACCAAAGATTAAAAAAGCAAGAAATCCTAAAAGCTTCCTGAAAAATCTTACATTCTGCACATGTGAAATTAAATAACAAATGGACAATTGTCCTTGGAACAGACCAGAAAAATACCTTGCTGCATTTTTCCATTGAATGATACTGCGGTTTGTAAGGTTCTATAATCAAGGAAACTTTCAAATTCAGGTTGAGTTTCAGAAATGATTTTGACCATTACCAAATGTAAAACAGTGGCAGAGTTTAATAAATAACATATTTTGTATGACAACAAATATTCACATTTTTTAAAAAATCATTATGCCTGAACCAGACTAGGTTCAGACCACTCTTTAAAAAAAGACTTTGCCCAGGCCAATTCATTGACTATAATATACAGAACTGTAATGTCATTTAGGTATTTGACATTGTCTTCAAACCTAGAACGTGCTACAATATTGTGGCTTCTTGAAAAGCTTCTATCCATCTATTGAAAAAAGAGAAAACATTATTTTAATAACAAAACCACAACCCCATCCCCATATACACTCATTAATCTCCCACCAGCCTCTTCATTGAGAAGGCAAGCTGCTAGTTGAGACATCTCTTTCTGTTGTAAAGAGAAGCATATGGTTTTGGCCACATATAAAACAAGCAGCTTCTTTCAAATTCCTCCTTCCTGCTCATTTCTTTTTTTTTTTCAAATCACTCCGACGGTTGCTAAGCAAAACACTGGAAACAAGTAGGATTTAAAATAACTCTTTAGACTTAAAGTATAATTTGCAGAAAAAAGCATTTGCTAAGAGTAAATACTGTATGAACAAAGGGTTATCTATTCTCTAAGACAGTGATGGTGAAACTTTTTGTTGTGGTGTGTCGAAAGTGCGCATGCACATGATAGCACATGTGTGTGCCAGCATCCACAATGCAATGTGCCCCCGCGCATGCGTGCACAACACCCCCCTTACCTGCACTGCACATGTGCGTGCCTCCCAGCTGATTTTCAGCCCGTTTGAAGCTGTTTTTGCCTTCCTGAGGCTTGAGGGAAGCCTCTGCAGCCTCAGGAGCCCGAAAAACAGGAAAAATATATAGAACATGAAATAAAGAACCTAATTATCCAAAACAAGAAACCATTAACCAGTAAATACAGCAAATAAATTAAACATAAATTCTGAGCTCTTCCTATTTCCCTAGAGCTATGATGGCGAACCTATGGCACGCGGTGCCACAGGTGGCACGCAGAGCCATTTGTGCGGGCATGCAAGCCCCAGCCAAGCTTACCTGCACTGCGCATGCGTGCACCTCCCAGCTGATTTTCAGCCTGTTTGAGGCCGTTTTCACCCTCCCAGAGGCTCGAGGGAAGCCTCTGCAGCCTCCGGAGGATGAAAAACAGCCCCATTTCATCACTTCCAAGCTCCAGATACCCTCTGGAGGCTGAAAGCGGGTACTTCTGGTATTTCCACTTCTGGAGGCCCATTTTTCGGCCTCCCAAGGCTGCAGAGGCTTTCCTTGAGCCTCTGGGAGGACAAAAACGGTCTCAAATAGGCTGAAAATCAGCTGGGAGGTGCACGCTTGCACAATGCTGGTAAGTTTGGCTGGGGCTTGCGTGCCCGCACAAATGGCTCTGCGTGCCACCTGTGGCAAACGTGGCATAGGTCTGCCATCACAGCTCTAGGGAAATAGGAAAAGCTAGGAATTTATGTTTAATTTATTTGCTGTATCTACTGGTTAATGGTTTCTTGTTTCTGAGAGCTAGGTTCCTTATTTCATATTCTATACATTTTTTATGGGAAAAACATTATCTGTAATGTTAGTTACTCAATATTTTTATCTTCTCTGCTACTGAATGTTTTGTGTCTATTTAAAAATAGAAAAAAATCCTTTTCATTTCTTTTTAATAAAAGTTTTGATTCCATGTATATTCTGTATGATTATTGTGTCTCTGTAAGGGGAAGTTGATCATTTTTCTAGTCAGCCAGCTTAACACAGAGGACCAGCAGATATTACAACTTATTGTTATAGCATTTATTTCCATTTGTCATTTTATTTTATTTATGTCACATAGATTATGGATGCCATATTTTCTCATGTGTCAGGGTTGGAGGAAGATGCTAGATCAGGAGGGTCAAACTCAATTTCAATGAGGGCCACATCAGGGTTGTGTTTTACCTCAGGGGGCCGGGGTGGGTATGGCCAGCTCGATGTCATTCATGTCGGGGGCGTCTATGGTGGCCTGAGCAATCTGCCAGCGAAAACAGGCTCCCAAGTTCAGTTTTTGGCTGCGACGGCCTCCTGCAACCTTCTGCCAGTGGAAACGGAGCTCCGTTTTTGCTGGAAGAGGCACTGCAGGCCAGTCCTTCACTGTTTCCAGGGCAACCCCGCAGCCAGATTTCAGCACCCTGCTGGCTGGATCCAGGGATCCCCTGGGCCTTGAATTTGACACCCCTGTGCTAGATAGAGATTTCTTTTGAAAACAGGTGAGAACAGTAATTACTACTAATAACACTAAGTCAGGAAAGGGAGCTAAGATATGTAAACCCAGACAACTTCTAGGAGTACAAGATTTCAAAATTTACAGCTATATTACTACATCAGGTATAATGATTTTCAGAATATATATAATTGGAGCATTCACTAAATTGGAATATTTAAATAACTGACTCAGTTTATCCTGATTTAACATAATTACAATCAAAGCCACACTAGAGGATGTTAAAGTTAGTTACCTTGAGGTAAGATGGGAGGCCTATTAATTTTATAAACAAATAAATAAAAGACCATGCATAATCCTAAATGAAAAATTGTTAAAGCAACAGTGTTAATTATTAAACAGCACCCTACTTTTTGGAACTGGGTTTTGAAAAAAATGTTTTTTTTTCCTGTATTTTTGTTCAATTTATATACAAGTATCAAATGCCTGCTTTTTTGTGCTAAACTCTAATGAAAACAAACTTCATTTACTCTTGTTTTTAGGTACTTCATTGAGAATATTAAAAACATATCTATATGTTGGCAAAATAATTTCTGTACAATCAGGGAATAATCAATAGGATCACAGTCAATACTGTATTTTGAAACTGTCAGAATATCCTTAATTTATAACATACATACACAGAGAGAGAGGGAGAGAGAGAGGGAGAGAAAGAGAGAGAAGGAGAGAGACATATTAAATAACTGGCCACTTACTTTTGTGCTGACTGGTAATCATCTGATCTGAATATGTAAAATAAAGTATTTTTGTGCAATAAATGGAAAATTTTAGATTCTAAGTGTTCATCTTTAACTTCAGCAACTGTAAAACCCAGTAAAGGTTGGCTCTCTAAAGCAGCTACATCCTAATATTAAAAAGAAACCCAGAATTAGATGTGACTTCATTTTTGAAACAGTGAAAATGCCATACAAAAAATGTTTCTGCAATTCTAGGCCAATACCAAATCCTGAATTTGATTCTAAATCTCCCACTTGTGAGAAAAATGGAATTATTTTGGTTCAGATCCTTCAATTATTTAGCTAATGGCTCAATGCATAGGATTTCAACTCTACACTTCCTTCCAAACTCATAAGCATGAATAAAAGGGTGATAATTCTCTTCCACTATTATGGTTAGCCTGGTATATATGCTACACAATCATTAATTTAGAATGTAATCACTCATCAAAACTAGATGTGTGTTTAGGCTTCATGAAGTCACCCACTTCCCTTTAAATCTATCAGAATTGCTAGCTATTGCTATATCTGAGAATAGTGAATTCCAACTATATACTGTTCATTGTTTTGTGTGAATCATTTTACATGTTATTTTTTTCAAGTGATTTGTTTAAAGATACTCTCTACATTCAGTTCATATGCCCTTCATTTAATGACCAATCAAAATTATGACAGTGCTGATTGAAAGGATTTATGAGCCTTGCCTTGTCTCTACAGTCACATGTTTGTGATCTGCAATCTGTTGTTACCTAGTTCTGCATTCATGTGATCACCATTTGCAATCTTGCCTACCAGCTTTCCCAGAAAACCAGCAGGGGAGGTACCAAGCTATTGTCACCTGCTGAGAAGACTCCCTCTGATTTCTGGTGGCTGGTTGAAAAAGGTTCAACCAGAAATGATAGCTTGACAACATGATCACTTAATACCACAGTCAGTAGTGCTGGGATTGTGGTCATTGAGAGAAACAGGCATGTGATCTCTCACTTAATGACCACTTTGCTCAACGACTGGATTCAGGTGTCAATTGTGGTCATAAGTCAAGAACTATCTGTAAATGGAATTCATAGGAGTGAAATACCTATATGAAGTGTTTTCTCAGTTTTTCATTTCTTACCTCACTAGCAGCATATGTGTATAGCACTTTATTTTTTATCACAAACCACAGGTGTTTCCATGGTTTCTTAGTGCCCTTTGATCTGTACAAGTAACCACTTATTGAAGAATCTTCTGTACTAGCTGACACCTATAATAAAACACAAGGATGTAGTTTAATTACAAGAGAATGTAGTATAACTGCTCCTCTCCCTGGTGGACTGATCATTATCTTCATTATAATCCTGCTAAAATATAAGTAATTTGAGTTAAACATAATTGCTTGCTACATTTATATGCTCATTTTTGTTAATTTACTGCCCAAATGCCCAAGTTCTGCTGGCTTTTCAGCAACTTTTGTGCTCTATGACATTTTCAGCATTTCCAAAAAACCCTAGGGATCACTCTTTCCTGCTAATTAGCCCTCCTTCAGT
This sequence comes from Bungarus multicinctus, assembly GCA_023653725.1. Lineage (NCBI taxonomy): Eukaryota > Metazoa > Chordata > Lepidosauria > Squamata > Elapidae > Bungarus > Bungarus multicinctus. The sequence continues at coordinate 46,641,796 of CM042848.1, forward strand.
CAAGTAGAGAAGGGGTCCCTAACCCCCAGGCCATTAGTGGGCCACGTCCCCTTCAGAAATGGGCTGTACAAGTGTTGGGTGCTTGTTTGCGCACATGTGTGCACATGCAGCTCCACTTGCACAAGCAGCAGGCACTCAAATGAAGCTGCTTTTGTGTGAGTGGCAGGCACTCATGCGCAAAATTTCATTTGTGTGAGTGGAGAGCTTGCGCCTGCAACTCGCATGGAACTATCCCCTTCCTCCCCTCCACTCCGCCAAGCCGGAAATGCTGGGGACCGCTGAAGTAGAGAACTATTTTTAAAAGAAACAAAATATTTTACAAACTCAATATACAAAATAATGTTTGAAGTGAAGTAGAATAGAAAGCTTAATTGGATCAAGATTGACATCAAGGCGTTATCTAACCTTCTGAAGTCAGAACAGGCCCAGCTTTGGACAAAATCCATTTTCTCCTCTACCCAAGATTCAGATGAAATCCTTACCCAATTTGCAGATCTGTGTCAGTCTTTGAGAAAATTTTTAATAGTCAAACTTCCTATTACAAATTGTCAGAAATAAGTTCAAATTGATTTGATGAGCTGTAGTGGTGCAGTGGTTAGAATACAGCACTGCAAGCTACTTCTGCTGACTGTTGGCTGCAGTTTGGCAGTTCAAATCTCACAGGCTCAAGGTTGACTCAGCCTTCCATCTTTCCAAGGTGGGTAAAATAAGGACCCAAATTGTTGGGAGCAATATGTTGACTTTGTAAACCGATTAGAGAGGGCTGTAAAACACTGTAAAGCAGTATATAAGTTTTAAGTGCTATTGCTATTCTGTTTATGTAGGAGAAAAGCTATTGAGGGCAGCAATGTGTCAGGCCCTGAAACACCCTACCAAAAAAACCCATGCTAAATGCTAAAAATTAGCACAAGAAGTTGTTAATATTTTTTTTAAAGTCTAGAGTTAAAATATAGTGAGATCTGGAAGTTTTAGCAAAAGGGACAATTTTCTTCTGGAATACTATATCAGGTGGCATTATTGAAAGAACGTAAATGTAAATTGCAATTTGACATTCCAGCCTCAATTTGGGAGGATTTGGAGTTTTTTGCAAATCTTTTTTCTAATTCTAAGCATGGTCTCCCAAACAAATTACTAATACTGTAGCTTTTGAAAACCTTCCTCCCTGGCCTCCAGTGTATCAGAAATTAAATTTATAATTTGATCGCTAAAATCTAATAAGGCGCCTATAGATTTTCTATTCCCAGAACCTTTGAAGATTCATATTCATTGCTGGGAGTCAGATAGGAAATTGGCATTATACTCCCCCTATATAAAAATGGAGATAAAAGTGACCCAAAAACCTACAGGCCGGTAAGCCTTATTGGAACTGTGGCTAAAATGTGTATGAAATATCTGTTAAGCAAAACAGAAAACTGGATAATGGAAAAGAATTTCTAATGAAGGAACAAGCTGGATTCAGACTAGAATGCTCCACAATAGACAATTGTTTTGATCTTACACCATCTCATAACGATTAACAAATGGCAAGAAACTGTTTACCATATTTATGAATCTTAGTGTGGCTTTTGATTCTAGAAACAGAAACATTCTATGGATGAAATTGGCCTGCTTAAATATGGAACCCAGACTCTATATTCTTGGTTAAGTTCCTTTACTCAGAAACCTATTTGAAAGACTGTACAGGTGTTAATGGTTCCCTAATATACCCACCCAAATCAATGTCAAGACAAGATTGTATTCTAGCCCCAATGCCCAGAATTGTGGGGCCTTAATAAAGCTACTCACCTGAACAAAATTCTTCTTTAAGATGCAGTATGCATGTTAAAAAACAAAGACTTGCTTTTTAAGATGTATACTGGGAACTGATAAGAACACATCTTCCCCTTTTCTTGCACAGTCACTTACTTAACTAAAATATTCCTATACTGGCAGAAGATCCATTCAATGAACCCTTATAGACATTACAAAATATGCCCAACAGAGCAGATAAGTATGGCCCAGCCCAATTCCTGGGTCAACCAACTTTCCAAAGTTATTTCACAACATGGCTTTTCTACCCAACATCTACTCTTAATGGCTTTCCAGACAGAGGAAAATTTTAAAGAGATAGTCCTGGATATTTAGCACTCAAATCAACATGGAATTAAAGGGTTAAAAATAGATCCCAGAATTGGCTAACAATAACATGCTGGCTAAAAAAATTAAAAAAAAATTTTTTTAAACCAGAGAAATATCTGTCATTGAATGACACAATCTTTAAGGACCTATTCTACAGCAAGATTTGAGTTATTGGTTTCCATGGTCAAATATGAGGGCTTCCTCCACTTGCCTTTGACATTGAAAATATTTCTCATATTTTGTTTGACTGTCAATTGTATGCCCTGATTAGACTTAAATACCTATCATCTCTTGGAAAGAATAGCCCACTGGGATCCTAACCACAAATTGTTGTATTTCCCTCTGGCCTCAAATGTACATAGAACTCCTAAATTTATAACGAAAGGAGTGGTTTTATGAACCATTGTATTCTGTAAGGGAGATTCATTTTTTGGGTTACTGTCTCTTTGTATTAGTAACACACATATATTTTATCATTTTATTTCTTCCTAGCTTATTGCAAAATTGGACTATGTATTATATTTGATTTGATTTGTAAGGTCAGAAGACTAATAAATAAACTACTACTATTATCAATCCCTCTCAATCCTAGGAAGGAGGCAAAGACATGAATTCTGAAAAATTGACAAATCAGTTTCAGACCTTTCATTATCTTGGTAGATCTCTGAATTATATTGCAGCAAAAGTGACCTAGAGCTTACATACTTTTAGAGCAAATTTTAATTGGGTTTAATGTTGCCCAACTATGGTTCTCAGTTTTGTTACAAACACTAGATACAAAATGTGCCAGTTTACTGCATTGTGTAAAACTTTTAAGGCTGCCGCTTCAAAGCTGCCATATACCATTATGTCTTATCAATACATTCAAATTAAGACAAATAATGATGTTTCATGGTATTGATCTAGTCATTATTCCACTTTGAATAGTTGAGAATAAAGCAAGTAATCTTGCCTGCAGTCCCCAGAAAGAATATTGGGAGAGAGAGGGGGGAATCAGCTACTATCTTTGAAAAGAGCAACAGTTAATGACAGTACATTTGGTCTCTCATTAAGCAACATGTCTTTATTAGTAAATACAAAAAAAATAGTGCTGAGAAAATCTGACATACTTCCTTCAGTGCAGCTGGAATTTTTTTCTGCTTTCTGCCAGATGGAATACTGTGTAATACTGTAGACAAAGCATTAGTTGGCGATCGGTGATTTAGTGGAGATCCATTTTTAGAAGTGTACATATTATCTGAAATTATAACCACTACAGTTATTTCTGATTCAGAGAAATAAAGGAATAAGTTTTTAGTTTATCATTTATTAATTTTATAAGCTATATATCCATCCCTGATGATATTTGTATGCAATATTTCAAAAACAGTTTGTAGCTTCTTAATGTTCAAGTGATTGTACAGCTATTCTGAATGTTTTGCTTTCTCATTACGTCTGATCATAGGTGGAATTATTGGTGATTAAAGATGTGAAGGTAACAATTTTCATGTCAGACAGATGCAAGTTTTTTTAAAAAAACAATAGCAGGCATTGTAACTGAAAATGACTGACTGCAAATAATTTAAAAGAGTAAACAAGATAGTTTTAATCAAGATATATATTTTCATGCTTGAAGAACCACAATAATATAAACTAAAATAATTCATAGAGTTTTATATTTAGAATTCTTTTGTATTTTAACTCTTGAAGAAATACTGTATACCATCCATTTTAAATGAAAGATTACTCTTGTAATCCTAAAAATTCTAATGCCTGAAAAAAACACCTAAAGTAAATATATGGCAAAAGTGAAAAACAGGCAAACATTTAATTTTACCATGTTTCTGCAGCTCTTTAAAGCAATGATCACACACTCTTGCAGGATGATTTTTCATGTAGTCTAATCCATGTTTATTTGATGAACAAGCTTGGCAGATTATCTGAAAAACAAAAAGGTAATATATGCTCATAGAACTTTTTCAAAATGCATTTGTGTCCATTTTTTTCTTCTTTTTTTAAAGCTAACAATATTAATTTTTTACAACCTTTCCACAAGCTCTGCAGTGGTGCCTTCTCCATGTCAGAGTGAATTCACTGGTACAAATCATACACATGGTAGCTCTGGTATCAGGAATCCAAATTGGAGCTTTGGATCCTATAGGTCTTTCTTCTTCTTTTTCTTGGTCTGCCTAAAACAGTAAGAAACAATGTATGCAGAAAAATATATTTACAGGATTTTTATAAAAAAAATCTATTTCTCATTAGAAAAGCTCATATTACAGCTTATTATCAATATCATCACAATTTCTTAGATTTCAAAGTATATTAGAATGGGAAATCAAAATGTTATTTGAAGGATAAACATTCTCAGCAAGGTGAAGAAGGCCCTTTTCTCATATCTCATACAATCAGAGTTGGGCAAAGACTGAATAAACTATTTTCCTGTCCAGTACAGGAAATGGAAAGTTAGAATATACCCAACAATTGATTTCTCAGTCTTCTTTTGTGTCTCAATGTACAGAAATAATGATAAGGCCTCTTTGAGTATTGAGCATGACATGGTTTCAACATTTATAATTTCACATAAAAATGTATACCTCTAGAACAGTGGTCACCAAACAGTGAGCCAGGGACCACTGGTGGTTCGCAAGAAAATTTTGGGGTTTGCACAAAGGGGTTTGAATGGCTATTAAAGGTCCTCAGAGAAATGTCACCCCCCAAAGCAATTAATCCAGGCTGTGCGGAAACACAAGGCTGCACCGCCCACGGGAATGCAAGGCTTGCGTTGCTTGCATTGTGAACAACACAAGGTAGTAAGGGGAGGGGGAAAGAGCAGAGGGGGGGGCTATTTCTGCTTCTTTCTTCCTCTGATTTTGTCTGCATGCAAAGAAAGCAGCAAAAGTCTTTCTTTCTCTCCCCACAACTCCGCCAGAAATGAGTCTTTGGGACCCTGCAAGGCCTCCTGCTCCAAGAGGCTGCACTGGCGCAACAAGTCTCACAAAGACTCATTTCTGAATTTGGGGGAAAGAAAGAAAGACTTCTGCTGCTTTTCTTGCATGAAGCCAAAAGTCTCTTGCCCCACCCCCACCCCCCACCCCCAGAACAGAGCTGGAGACGGTATCCTGCAATCCCAAATAAAGAATGATTGATCAGCAGAAAAACTGGGAATTTTCCTGTAGATTTTTTGGGGATTTTCCCAGGGTCTCTGGTCCGCGGGATTTAAAATTATGAGTTTGATGTCCCTGAAGTCCAAAAGTTTGGTGACCTCTGCTCTAGAAAGACAACCTACCTCTTCCAGACTTTTAGCAGGGTTAAAAGTGATTCTTTTTTTGGTGTAGTCTTCAATTGATTGAGAAATAGTTTCTAACCATTCATCTCTCTCTGTAGCAGAACTGTTGGGTTAAATACACAGACTAGTTAAGCACTTTTTTCATAAAACATCACTAAATAGATTTTCATTTGACTTTATGAGGACAACCAACTCTCAGTTTTTTTGGTGGGAGGGGGGCAGTTGCAACACTTACTTTGCTGAGAGAATGAAGGATCGTTCTACACTTTCTATGTTCAATTCATTTTGATAAGCTTCATGGATTGGCTTCTTAACCTGACAAGGTAGTAGAAGAAAGTATAAAAAGAGAAATGTCTATCATTTGTCATTTTGAAAAATTAAACAAATGAGAGAATGGCATATTATCCCAGCCATAAAGCCGGTTTGCATGGCCATGCTATGGTTCACTAATAAATTTGTGCCACTGTTCTAATTATGTCTGCTTAGCAATATTTGCAAATGATCAAGTCTAAGATGCCATGGGAACAAACCAGTGAACTAGAACTGACTTTTAAAAAAACTGAAAGGAATAAGCCAATAAGCCATATACAGTTGTGCTCATAAGTTTACATACCCTGGCAGAATTTGTGATTTCTTGACCATTTTTCAGAGAATATGAATAACACAAAAACTTTTCTGTCACTCATGGTTAGTGGTTGGCTGAAGCCATTTATTATTAATCAACTGTGTTTACTCTTTTTAAATCATAATGACAACAGAAACTACCCAAATGAACCTGATCAAAAGTTTATAAAATTATTGGTGATTTTGGCCTGATAACATGCACACAGATTGGCACTAAGGGGTTTGAATGGCTATTAAAGATAACCATCCTCACTTGTGGTCTATTTGCTTATAATTAGTGTGTGTATAAAAGGTCAATGAGTTCCTGGACTCCTGACAGACCTTTGGATCTTTCATCCAGTGTTGCACTGACATTTCTGGCTTCTGAGTCATGGGGAAAGCAAAAGAATTGTCAAAGGATCTGCGGGAAAAGGTAATTGAACTGTATAAAACAGGAAAGGGATATAAAAAGATATCCAAGGAATTGAGAATGCCAATCAGCAGTGTTCAAGCACTAATCAAGAAGTAGAAAATGAGGGGTTCTGTTGAAACCAAACCACGGTCAGGTAGACCAACTAAAATTTCAGCCACAACTGCCAGGAAAATTGTTCGGGATGCAAAGAAAAACCCACAAATAACTTCAGGTGAAGTACAGGACTCTCTGAAAACAAGTGGTGTGTCTGTTTCAAGATGCACAATAAGAAGGCACTGGAAGAAAGATGGGCTGTATGGCAGAATCGCCAGAAAAAAGCCATTACTACACAAATGCCACAAAGTATCCTGCTTACAATACGCCAAACAGCAGAGACAAGCCTCAAACCTTCTGGCACAAAGTCATTTGGAGTGATGAGACCAAAATTGAGTTTTTTGGTCACAACCATTAATGCTACATTTGGAGAGTAGTCAACAAAGCTTATGATGAAAAGTACATCATTCCTACTGTGAAACATGGAGGTGGATCGCTGATGTTTTGGGGATATGTAAGCTACAAAGGCACAGGAAAGCTGGTCAGAATTGATGGCAAGATGAATGCAGTATGTTATCAAAAGATACTGGAGGAAAATTTGCATTCATCAGCCCGGAAGCTGTGCATGGGACGTACTTGGACATTTCAACATGACAATGATCCGAAACACAAGACCAAGTAGGCCTGTCATTGGCTACAGCAGAATAAAATGAAGGTTCTGGAGTGGCCATCTCAGTCTCCTGACCTCAGTACCACTGAGCCACTCTGGAGAGATCTCAAATGTGCAGTTTATGCAAGACAGCCCAGTAATTTACAGGAACTGGAGACTTTTTGCCAGGAAGAATGGGCAGCTTTACCATCTGAGAAGATAAAGAGCCTCATCCACACATACCACAAAAGACTTCAAGCTGTCATTGATGTTAAAGGGGGCAATACACCATATTAAGAACTGGGGTATGTAAACTTTTGATCAGGGTCATTTGGGTAGTTTCTGTTGTCATTATGATTTAAAAAGAATAAACACAGTTGATTGATAATAAATGGCTTCAACAAAACACTAGCCAGGAGTGAAAGAAAAGTTTTTGTGTTATCATTCATATTCTCTGAAAAATGGCCAAGAAATCATAAATTCTGTAGAAGGTCAGTCATAGGACATGTCTACCTGTAGAACAGCCAGCAGAGGAGTTCTCCTGAAATAAGCTGGAGCATGGTGCTTATTTGTTAGTGAGACCTGATAAGGCTGTATGATGTGACCTGGCTCAAATGATAGAACTGGGAACAGTCTAACATACATCCAGAAAATCTGGCAAACTGTGGATAAAACTTGCCATCTCTGCTCTTTCCTTGCACTGCTTTTTTATTAGTACCAACCTTTTCTGAAAATGAGACAGCCAATAGCTACATTTGGCAGAATGTTCAGAGTAACTGATTTCTCAAATAGCAATTTCAGATTGTTAATTTTGCTGCACAAATTCAAACTAAGTTTTATAAGACAAGCTACTGTACAAAAAAAATATATCACTCACTTTCATTCCAGCCAGCGATAGCATGTTGTTGAGTTTATACATTCCAGACTGCAGAGGAGTTGTATATAACAGGGTGTCATTAAACTGCAAAGTAAATTATTTTTTTTAATGTAGCTGACATATCAACTTACAATTATACAAGTCTGGTGTAGAAGGTCTATCTCATTCCTCATCTTAATGGACATATTTTGTAAACAGACATGAGATTTGTCTTCTTCCTTAAGGTTTTTCCTGCACCATTTTTCATTTTTATTTTTTAAAATTCAGATTTCAGCAATTTATATATTTATGAAAATTACAAAAAATGATAATTGCACTGATAAACATGAAAACATTAATATTAATGAGCAACTGTCAATCCGTTAGGATAGATCCGAACAGGAAATACATACTCCACAGGAAAATTATAATTATATATTTTATTGAAATTGGTTATAACTACAGAATCTTGGAAATCCAAAATATGTGTTACTTCCCCTCCTTCTTATATATACCTCAGTGAATTAAGGAAGCATTTGTCTCAATTGTTCCAAATACATTTGTACTTTAAAGTCATCTTCTGGATTTTTTACAGTAATATATTGGAGAAAACAGTGAAAATAGCTAATCCTTAAAAATAGCCTTTTTAAATTTGCAAAATCCATTTAAAGTATTTGCTTTGTATGAAACAATGCAAATTTTGCAACACATTCTTGATTAACAAACATCCTGTCCACTGCTATTTTTCCCCTGCAACTGGAGAGGTATTTGGCCCCAAAATACAAAGGTCACACTGAGCCTCAAAACGAATACTTACTTCTACAAATGTATCTAATTGCTCTTTTAAAGCTATCCAGCTAGCAGTCACCCCTACTTCTTATGGGAATGAATTGCCCAAGTAAATTACATGCTGTGCCAAGACAATATTTCTTCTGTCTTAAATCTTCTAATTAGCTTCACTGGATGAAGCATGTCCTAGTGTAGTGGTGGCTAACCCTTTTGGGCTCCTGTGCCAAAAATTGTGCATGTGCTTGCATGCTGTGATGCGCACACATGCACAGTGAGGTAAGTTTACCTGCAGCTCGTGTGCCCACACAAATGGCTCTGCGTGCCACCTGTGGCACACGTGCCATAGGTTCGCCATCACGGTCCTAGTGTTTTGAGAGAAAAAAACATTTTCCCCCTGTTTACTTTGTCCATGTCATGCTGGCTTCCATACACTTCAGTTATATTCCTCCTATTGATCATTTCCAGTTTAGCTTGCAGCCAACACACCCCAGTCAATTCCTACTTCCACATCTGAACAAGCAGAGAAAATATACAGAACAGCTGGAAAAATCCAGTTGGCATTTATTTATTAAAAATTAGCAAAGATCAAAAACTTTTAACTGGCAAAAAAGTGGATGAAAGGCAGATATAATCAGGGAAAGAGACTCATGAAATCAGACAAACATTTACATTACCTACTTAAGTCTATAAGTCTACATTAAAAGGACAGAGGAGAGATCTTTTAGAGCAGTGGTTGCCAATCGGGGCCACGGACCACTGGTGGTCTGCAAGAAAATTTTGGTGGTCCGCCGAGAAATGTCACCCCAAGAGCAGCCCCCAAAGCAATGCACGGGAACACAAGGCTGCGCCACCCTTATGGCCCATGGGAACTCTTCCCATCCACTGCTTACTTGGCAAACTTGCCTGCTAAGTTGCTATTTTTCCTTTTTCTGACCATCGGCTGTTCTGTACCAGGAGATTTACATTAGCTAGAAAGTAGGAAATGTTGGATTTCTTGTTTTCTAGATAATCTTTAGATCTTCAGCTCTGTTTTTAAGCAAAGCCAAAACTCTGTTAGGACTGAAGGTTCTATTATTCAGTTGCAAACTCAGATAGCCGATGGCAGAAACACAGATCTCTAAGTGAATCTGTGATTCTGTGAGCAACTCAATCTGCCTGCCTGCTTTACCTGATTTTGGGTAAAAATTGCTCTTTTTTTAAATAAAAAATTCAATATTTGCATAAATATTTATAATATTTACATACAAGCCATGCCCAGCCATCACATGACTACCAAGCCCACAAATTAGGCCATGCCCAAGAACCAGTTAAGAAATTTGAATCCCACCCGCCTTTGTGTGTGTGTGAGAGAGAGGGAGAGAGAGATTAGTTAGATCAGATCTCTCTCTCTCTCTCTCTCTCTCTCCCCCCCACCAATGTCAGCAAGCTACCGTCAGTCAAAATTCATATTAGTGGTCCATGGGATTTAAAATTATGAGTTTGGTGGTCCCTGAGGTCCAAAAGGTTGGCAACCCGTTTTAGAGTCACTGCAAACAGTACTGTCAGAAATTATGGACAGTCCAAAATGAATGGACTTTGGTTATTCCAGTTGTAAGCCTTTTTTTGTACATAACAGCAGCAGAACAGAAATAGGAAGCAGGTCACTTAGATGATCCTTCTATTCTGTGCCATATAAAAGTTCTAAGAAATCCTACATTACTTGCTGGTCTTTAAGCTGGAATTGTGGCATTGTATGGTATTTTCTTATATGGAATTTGTTGTATTGTAATTAGAATCTTGCTTTTACTGAAGATTAATATGATTCAGTGATTGGTTCATAAATCACAACAAGCTATGATTTTATTTTGTTTGGTTTCAGCTAAGTCAGGTATGCACATTCAGTCAGTATTGTTGGTAAACAATGATTTATGGCTTAGTGAAATGTATAAATCTGAGCTGCTCATTGTTAAAACATATTCCAACTTTCTGCATTCATTACATATGACAATTTTTTGCATCTTAAGCCAGATATTTAACATATTGTTAAAAGAATGATGTGATTATGAAATACATATTTGAATTGTACTTAGTCATATCAAGTACACTTCAAATATGTTATAGATGAAAAGTTTCACAAGAAGTGAATTCCTTGTTTGAACTTTGGGGGGAATCTTTCTCAAAAACAAAAAGACCATGAAGACCATGGAGGAATGGTTACCTCAATTCACTTATAGAATATTAATGAAGCACAATAAAAGAAAAACAATAGCACAAATTGCAATGTAAATTATTCAAAACCATTAGCTGAAATTGCTAGCTGTTGGTATTTAGTTCTCCATTAAAAACTGCTTTAGCATTAGGGTGTGCATCTTACCAAAAAAAACATTCTTGGCTGCATTACTTTCCGGGACAGTTTCATCAATGTTCCTTCTTTCAAAAACACCTGATCAACAAATATACACAGAAAATCAGCCCAGATGAATATAAATCTCCCATCTAGTAGTAATGTACCAAACTCCAGACCCTTTGATACGCCCTTGCATATATGCTTTCCTTCTGACCTCTTGCTACCCCTAAGTTGTTTCTTACACAAAAAGTAACAAGCCTTACTTTCCATGTAGCGATTGGTACTTCTTGGCAGAAAAAAGCCAGTGTTTGCAGCTGGTTAGAACATTGTGTGTTGCTTTTTCCAAGCCAAGAATAAACAAACTTGAAGATTTTTCATGACTGTTTCTTTAAAAATATTTAATTTTGTGAATAATTTACTTAAGTTATTTTCTCCTCTAGAAAACAAAAGGAGTCAAAGAAAAACATTAGACATATTGGGTACAGAAAAAAGAAAGAAATTTGCTTGACCTTTGGTGAAGAAGTTGTAGGAAAATTATATTGATTTAGCTTTCATGTGGGAATATAACATTTTCACTTTGTCATTATGGGATACTAAGTGTAGATTAATGAGGAAAAAATGAATTTCAACTACTATATAATCAGGCTGCAGCATTACAAAATTGACAAAAGTGAAGGGGGTCTGAATACTTTCTGAATGCACTGTACATGGAGCCCTGTTTGAAAATAGTTACAAATTCTGTAAAACCTTTGATTATGTTGACAATGGTTCCACCCAACCTTCTTTTAGAGTTTTTGAAGATTTGTGTAAAGGCTGTTCCAGGACCAATGAAAAAGCCTGTGCTTTCAGACCTCTACTAGCATCTTTGAATGTATATTTCATCTGGATTTTTTTAGGTGGGGGAGAACTTACTATCTGGATAAACCTCCCCTCCCCCAAAAAAACTGCTATAGAGACATCAGGTGTCTCTTACAGCAACGGTATAAATAGCTACAATGGTACATTCCCTAAAGGGAGAGGGCAGTCCAATGACACTTTCCTGCAAGGGGATCAGACCTTGAGGGTTCCAGAGTTCCTTCAGACTCCTTCTTGCACCACATAATGTTTATGTAGGACATGATAGGGCATTTTCTGGTGAAAAAAATACCACTTGGTCCAGCTTCATTTTGGAGCCGGGTTATTATGTGTATGATCCTTCTAACAAGTAAAGAAGGCCACAGAAGATAGATCCCCAAAATAGGCAATGTTCATGAGATAGCAATTTTTTCATGGGAGGAGAGGAACAGGGAAGCTGATTTATAATCCAGACTACTTTTAAAACTAGATGCTAGAAAGAGTCAGACAAGGCTGTATTAGCTATATAGACTTCATGGAGCACTAACAAGCACCATGAAACAGTGGACTGTGCTTGTGACATCATACTTTGCTTTGTCCTGTCTCTTATAATGGCAGCACCTCTCTTGCTTTTCAAAAGGAACAGAAGTTAATATCCCAGCTAGGGATGAATGATTATAGGGTTTTTTTTTCCTTTCAGAGCTTTAATCTGCAAAGGGAATGAGAAGAAAGACTTCAATCTATAATATTCCTGTGATATCTAAATGAACTTACCCTCCCAGGTTGCACAATTTCATGATGACCAGTTAAGCTGTATTGTATTTGCATAAGCTTCTGAAAATTATCCTAGAAGGTGAAAATAGAAATGTTACTGTCTAGTTTTTAACATCTTTATTGTTTTATTTTTGTTCACTATTATATTCTTTTATTTATGAACTGCCCAAAGTTGTTGAGAGTTGAGCATTTAATAATAATCCAAAATAACTCACATGATATAAATATCAGAAATCATTCACATGCAATTAGCCAATATGGCCATTACACACACACACACACACACACACACACACACACACACACACACACACGTATATCTTTTAAAACAATTTTTAGGGTATTAAAATACAATACATAATAGCATATTTTAAGAATTTTAATTTAAAAATACTAATTTAAACATTCATAATTTGTTTAAATTTTAATGTGATTTTATATATTTATACATATGTTTATAGTTTCATTTTAATATTGTAAGCTGCTTAGAGTTACCTTGCAGGGAGATAGATGATAAACAAATTTAATAAATAGCAATATTAAATATATTTCAATATATTTCAATAGAAACAAATTATCAACAGCATGTACAAATATGATATTCTATTTGTATACCTTTGAGTTTTGTGACAAAGCAATAATTCAAATTCATTATAACAAAAAATGGTGTCTGCCATTTTAAAACTTTAAGAGTTTTTACAACTGGAACATCACTTACCCCCTGTTTCATAATGTCATTTGCATGATTGGCCACTTCTATGACAACAGCAAGAGCATCTTAAAAAGAACATATATTATTATTATATATTTTATATTGCTTTATTATGTATTCAATACTTACATTCTAATTCTCCTATATAGGCAGAAAACTGGTACCCTTATTAATAAGGCACTTTAAAAACTCTCAAACTACAATAAACCTATAGTATTAAGGACCTCCAACCTATAAAAAAAAACCTTAATGATAGTAGTTCATGAATTTGATTACTGCAGCATTGTCTATCTGTGGCTCTCTATGAAGATGATTCAGAGGCTGCAAATAGTACAAAATCAATGACCAAACTGCTAGCAAGGGAAACCAGACTTGGCAGAATATCACCCATTCTGAGTTGCTGCACCAATTACCAATTAAGCTCTAGGCCCAATTAAAATACTGTGTTTTAAATTTGAATGCATATGGAAGTGCCTGATGGAGCCTGCCCATTATGTAGGACCTCCAGAGCATACCTGCTCAGAATTTCATCCAGGTATGTGGTAAAAGGAAACAGATCAGAAAAGGGGTTTCTCAGTGGCTTGCTCTATACAAGGCAGCACAATGCACCCAAGGGTGCACTTGGCTGTCCTTTTAAAGTAGCTTAAGCGGTGCTAGGAGACAGTTTGTTCTTTCACTGTAATCTAGAGTTTAATTGTATTAAGTGAGACTACTGGATTGCCTCATGCTATTTTACATAGTATTCTATATCTAGCAAAAATCTTAGCATTGGACAGTATAATTTTAATAGACAACAGATAATCAGAGTTGGAAGGGAGGGCATCTTCTAGGTCATCTAGTCCAACCCATGCCCAAGCGGAGACCCTACACCATTTCTGCCAAATGGCAGTCCAATCTTTTCTTGAAAGTCTCAAGTGATGGCGCTCCCACAACTTCTGAGGACAAGATGTTCCATTCTCACTGTCAGAAAGTTTCTCCTCATTTCCAGGTTAAATCTCTCCTTGTTCGGTTTCCATCCATTATTCCTTGCCCAGCTTACAGGTGCTTTAGAAAATAGCTTGACCCCTTCCTCTCTGTGGCAGCTCCTCAAATATTGGAAGACTGCTATCATATCTCCCCTGGTCCTTCTCTTTATTAGACTAGCCAAGCCCAGTTCCTGTTCTTCATATGTTTTAGTCTCCAGTCCCCTAATCATCCTGGTTGCTCTTCTCTGTACTTTTTCTAGAGTCTCAACATCTTTTTTATAATGTGGTGACCAAAACTGGATGCAGTACTCTAGGTGTGGTCTTACTAAGGCTTTATAGAGTGGTATTAGTACCTCCCTTGATCTTGATTGTATCCCTCTGTTAATACAATTTAGGATTGCCTTAGCCTTTTTGGCTGCTGCTGCACACTGCTGGCTCATATTTAGCTGGTTGTCCACTAAGACTCCAAGATCCCTCTCACAGTTACTGCTATTGAGCCTGGTTTCACCCAGTCAATATGTGTACTTTTGGTTTTTCTTGCCTAAGTGTAGGACTTTACTTTTCTCTACATTGAATTTCATTTTGTTAGATATGGCCCAGTATTCTAGTCTGCCAATATCCATCTGGATCTTGAGCCTATCTTCTTGGGTATTAGCTATTCCTGCCAGCTTAGTATTATCTGCAAATTTGGTAAGTTCCCCTTCTAATCCCTCATCTAAATTGTTAATGAAGATATTGAAGAGTACTAGGCCTAAGACGGAACCTTGTGGCACCCCACTGCTTACTTCCCTCCCTGTAGACTTAGACCCATTAAGGACTACTCGTTGAGTACGGTTTGCCAGCCAGTTGTGAGTCCATCTAGTGGTGGTGCTATCTATTCCACTTTTTTCTAGCTTACTAAGAAGTAGGTTGTGGTCTACTTTGTCGAATGCCTTGTTGAAATCTAAATATACTGTATTATGTCCATAGTATTTTGCTGGTCTACTAATTTAATCACTTTGTTGAAGAATGAAATAAGATTGGTTTGGCATGATCTGTTCTTAACAAACCCATATTTTAGAGGGAATAAAATTAAATATTTAATAAATATATTTCAGCAAATGTTTTCAGCTTGCCCTAGAGAACTATGACTTTCTCTAAGTAGCTGCAGTTACAATCAGTATAAAACTGGCTGTATACTTAAGTTCAAACACTATGTGCAAACACTTAAGTGTTATCTTCCAGAATTTATTTAACTCATTTAAATTCCTTACACAAGTTGCACATATGTTGGACTTAAATATATTATTATGGATGGCTACTTGGAATTACGGGACTTAAAACGTAATACATCTGGGAGGATACCAAGCTGGGTAGACCCCACATTGAGCATAGCATTTCTCTGCTATTCATTATGGGAGTTTCATTTTCAAACATGAAAATCTAGAAGGTCAAACTCCTTGAAAAAATAGTAGAGAGAAACTGTTCTTAAGTAAAGTCTAAGACATTTCCTCAGAATCCTTTTTGAACTGTGCACAACCCAAAAAGTTATCTCTTCTCCCCTCTATGTCATATCACACTCAATTATAGCATCATGTCAGAAGGGAAAGTTCCAAACACTCATTTCAGTTCCCCAAAGGGATACATAAATCTTCTCAATTGCTTGACTACAATTAAACCATCCAGAATGGTAAACTTTATGTAGCTTTAGGATTCATTTAAGATTAATTTCTAGGCAATTACCAGAGCACATTTTTCAACTAAAATCAAAGCTTGTTTGCTTTTGGAAACTCTGCTATACTGATAAACCCATTCCTGATCTCAGAAGATTTTACATTCCTTGAGACTGCAAGTATTTTTATTTCAATAACTAATATTAAACAAAATAATCACCCTGAGTATCTTTGAAGTCCGCTGAATCTTCTAAAAGGTTCTTCAGATAATCTGCAAGGGGAACAGAATCATGTTATTATCAAAAACAGGCATGGGATCAATAAAAATTAGTGACCTGAAGTTTAAAAAGCTAAACCAAGGATTTTTAAATATTTAAGGGTTATGACAAATTGAGAATCAAAATACTGGCATATTGTATATGAGGAATATTTCTCTCTTTGCTATGAGGGAATCAGAAGCTTTTAATTTCAAGGGAGAAAGAAATTATTCAAAATTCTAACAGCACACTTTTATCAAAGTGTTCAGTGACACTTTTCCACTAGTTTTGCTCTTGGCCACTAGGTGGCTGAGTTGAATACAGAATAATTTTAGCCGTCAAATCTGTGAAAACACAAAAGGCCCTGATTTTAAAGTGCTTGCTTTTTCTGTAAGAAAATTGCAGAAAGATGATGAAGGGAAGGGAAGAAAGGGAGAGAAAGAGAGAGAACCCATTTCAGGCTCTTGCTAAAACAAAATCGAAATAAAAAAATATGGGCTGGTTTACAATAACAAAACTTATCATCATTGGAATTGAAACTAAGCTAAATGCTTAAAATGGCATTGTCTTATCTAAACGGTAAGACATTCAAGGAGACTCTGACAAAGAAGTGGAACTGATTACATTTTTATTTAATATATTTACTCCCAAACTTCCTTTCTCCTTTTTTGCCTTAATATCTATGCTGATCTCTCACACAAAAATATTTATTACTTCCCTGAAATTTCCTTAAAATTCACAGCATAAATAATCTACATAATTCTTTTTTCCACATAAATATCTTTCTCTACATTCAAGTTGAACATGACAAAAATGTTAGGGGGGATTTATTTCTACTGAAACACAGCAATTTTGAATATTTATTTCAAATATTTGAACTTCTAATCAATGCAAAAGTTAAGGAATACACAAAAGTGCTATTCTGGCAAAGAAGTACTATCAAAAAGAGGATACTGTAAGTAATAATAGTCTACAGAAAGAAGAGGAAGAGCAGAAGGATATGAGTAAACGGAAGGAAGGGAAATAAATGATCCTTTTGAGTCAGAAAAGACCTGGAGGAACATTTTGGTCCTCTATTAAAGTAGTTCTGCTGGAACTTTTCTATCACAGATTAATCTGAGCCAGAACTGTTCTAGAATCAGCTCTCCTTTTCTATAGAACAAGGAACCCTGGAATATATAAAATTATACCATTGCTTTCAAAGTATAGGTAAAACTTGCAACATGACCTAACCTGTTTATGTAACATTAGAAGGGAAATTTGCTAATTTAATGCATAATTCGGTTGAGCACACATGCTATAAACCTACAACCATCTTAATTATTATGATTGCAATAATACAACCCAAAGTTGTATCACATCTTGATTGACTTAAATTCTACCATTTCTACCTCTACATTAGGAAAGTAGCTCATGCAAAGAAGAACAAGTCATTAAGTTTTTCTTCAGCTGGAGGACACATAAAGGAAGCGGGGTTAATATAAGCTGATGCAGTTGAACAATTATACAATGTGTAAACAATACATTGTGCAGCTATTTTTTGGTTTGACTTTCTCTAGTGTTTGTATACAATATCCTAACTAGATAAGAGTCTTCCTAATCCTTTTCTCCAGCCTCAGTTTACAAACAATTTGCTATATTATGAAGGTGCAGAAGTGGAGTGAAAAACTACCTAATAATATATTTTTATTATTAAATAAGAGTCATGAAGAGATAAATAAGGACGCTTTCCCACAGTACACAGAGTGACCCCTATCTGGATTTTTTTTAAAAACAGATTTCTTTTAAAATTATGTTAGCAAGAATCTTGTTAAAATATGTTATTTCAATACAATGACATAGTATACTTAAATATTTAACATTTATACAAGTAGTCATTGATTTACAACCAAACTGGGTCTGGGATTTTGGTCCTAAGTTGTTGTAGTCATTAAACAAAATGCCCACATGATCAATTTGCTAACAACTGCAAATCCAGCTCTCCCGGTTACAGTTGTTAAGCAACCATGCAAGCTGTTAAGCAGAGTAAAAGAATATCATGCTCATTTCTTTAAAAAAAAAGACATATCAATTTCACAATCCAAAACAAATGGATTGTTTAGTCTTAATCAGAGACTATTCTATACTACAAGGCTCATTTTCTCTTGTAAATAGTTTCAGCTACAGGAAATATATCTGTTTCTAATTTCTTTCATTAGATTAGTAACTGGAAAGTTCAGGACTGTAACAATTGATCTAGGATTACTGAGCTACTGAATGTGGGCCACAATAATTCATCCAGCTGAATTTATTAAATCTCACTGACTTCACTCTAAAAGGAGCTGAAGTAACTGCAAGTGTTTCATGGTTTTGTTTTAAAGCCCCAGGCAAACAAAGGCTTTCCTTTTTATCTAGGAACTAGTCACAGAGATTATGCATTGTCTACAATAAGATACGTTACTCATATCAAAATATGGAAGCAAAACAAGCACATATCTGCATATGAAGCTTGCATGTTTTTAGAGATTTATAGAAATGGTAATATTTCCTTAGAACAAGAATATTTCATATTTAACAATTCAGGTACACAAATCCAAAGAAGTGGACAAATTATATTTGTTCATATGTAAAGGATTAGATAGAGACTAATTAACAGAATTATCATTTAGACTGCAGAGTCAACTAAATAAGGATGGAAGAACTTTTGTCAATCAAGAAAAATAACTTGCTAAATTACTTTATTTCATATTTCACCCAGGAGTTTCAAACTTTTCCAAAAACCACAGTATGAACAACACCATCAGAACCAACATTTATATCTTCTGATCAGCTACTTGCACTAACATACTACCAGAAAAAAAAGTGAGGAAACTCGAATAGCATGGAATTCATTAACTCAGCAAAATATCATTTTCTGCACCTTTGGCAACAAAGGAAACATTTCTATAAACTGTAAAAATGAAACATATGTTTCATTTCATTAAATACAAAAAAATGCCCCTTATTGATCACGAAAGAGTGTTTTAACTCATTCCCATAATTTGTTATGAATGAAGTCAAAATATTGAAAACAAAATACACACACCCAAATTTCTGTTTTCCATGCCAGTGGAATACAAAAATAATATCCAATTTACTGTTGAAGTTCTGCTTCATTTTTTTATTGAAAGCATCAACTGTGAACTTTTGGTTTAAATAATTTTAAAACACAGTTATTAATTCCAATCATAGCTATTACCCAGTGAAAGATTTACTGCATGTATAAAAATGGTTAGTCATTATGGAGCAGTGGTTGTCAAAATAATCTACTAGGTGGACAGGAGGATCTAGAGCAGGGATGTCAAATTGGATTACTTAAAAGGCTGAGAGAGAGAGAAGGAGATCTCTCTCTCTCTCTCTCCCTCTTCTCTCTCTCTCTCTCACACACACACAGAGGCAGGGGTGGGATTCTAATTTCTTAACAACCAGTTCTTGGGCATGGCCTAATTTGTGGGAGTGGCTTGGTGGTCATGTGACTGGCTGAGCATGGCTTGTATGTAAATATTATAAATATTGATGTAAATATTGATTTTTATTAAAAAAGAGAAACTTTTAGCAAAAGCAGGCAAAGAAGGCAGGCAGATTGAGTTGCTCACAGAATCACAGATTCAGATATCTATCTTTCTGCCGTCAGCTACCTGAGTCTGTCACATAAAATTTGCTTGCAAGCAAACTCATAAAATTTGCTAGCAAGCAAACTCACAAAATTAACTCACAACACACCATGTGTGTAAATATTGAATTTTTAATTAAAAAAGAGCAACTTTTACCCAAAATCAGGCAAAGCAGTCAGTCAGATTGAGTTGCTCACAGAATCACAAATTCACTTAGAGAGAACTGTGTTTCTGCCATCAGCCATCTGAGTCTGCAAACAAATAATAGAACCTTCAGTCCTAAGGGAGGTTTGAAGATCTAAAGATTAGCTAGAAAGCAAGAAATCCGACGATTTCCTGCTTCCTAGCTAATCTAAATCTCCCAGCACAACAGAACAGCTGATGGTTGGGGGGGAAAAAGGGAAAAATAGCAATTTAGCAGGCAAGCTTGATGGCAAGGTAAGGAGTGAGTGGATAGGAAGGGCTCCCGCGGACCATATGGGAGGCGCAGCCTTGTCTTTCCATGCAGCCTGGATTAATTGCTTTGGGGGGTGCTCTGGGGTGAAAATTTTCTGCGGCCCACCACTTGGCGACCACTGATCTAGAGCATCTTCAAAACTTCATCAATGGGACATAAATGGTCCAGCCACTATAATCCTATAATTTGGCTCTGAAGGAACTGAAATGACAGTATTTGAGGATCTAGTGTTTTACAGAATAAAACACATCAAAAATGGCTTATGCACATGAATGACCATAGACTGGAAATTCTCACTTTTGTTACATAATTTTCTATTATTGCTTACCCAATTGTTATATATGCAAAATTTACTCATTAAAATAAAGAACAAAGTGACATTTTAAAACATTTAATTTAGGGGGGAAATCAAATGGCCTATATAAAATACTGCTGTCCCTTTATTATATACATAATACACCCACCCACATAAATATTTTTAGCTTGTAAAGTTTAGCCTTACCTGTTAAAAGAAGCCTGTATTGAGGGATTCTCTGTACTGGCTTCAGCAAATAGTGTTTCAGTGCCAAATTAGCACAGCGGGGACTCATCTGAAAAATAAAATTCTAGAATTTCCACACCAACTAACTTCATTTAAAGCAACCTAATTTAAAATTTGCAGAGTGAGTTGATTTGAACCAGATGAAGCAGTTACTATCCTTGTGATATGTTAACTTTTATATCACCAAAGAACTATTAGGGGCTGGCTTCACTTTAGAAATGTCTTCTAAAAATAAATAGCATGTCATTTTGCTATGATTGTAAAAGCGTTACTGTTTTGTCTTTGCCCATTCGTGAATGAGCGAAATATAATTCATCCATACTAGGCAGATACCCAACTGTAAAACATTGAAGAAAATGTATATTTTTCTCCCTAGTGAAACTGAGGCATTATGCCTTCATAATAGATTCATGATAGATTCATAGATTTACATTCAAATATACAAAGAAACTAAACATGGAGGTGTGGTGCTTTAAATGTGATTTTTGGTAAAATATTTCATCTGAAGCAAAAAATGGTTTTACCAAAAGTCTTGAATAATGCTAACATTTAATAGCAAAGTGATGTGGTGTTCTGATCATATTATATTAACCAAAGCTATCATGGACCTTATAAGCATTTTTAGGTCAATATTTTGACAGTTACATCAAAATATTGATATAGTTATATCAAAATATTGATATGTTTTGTTAGTTAACCTTATGTTGACATATATGCAATCTAACCTTCACAAAACCCTCATTCATATACAGTTTATACTATATCTGGAAAAGAGATATATGCATTTTATATCCTGAACTTACAATACATAAAACTGTCCTTAAACCCAGAGTCTGTAGAGGGGATGAAAATTATTATATTTGAAAAGATTAAATTACCTCAAATTCTCGAACAACAGCCGCAAACCCAGGGTTCTTTTTATAATGTTCATCAAGGAGGGCTATATTCCTATCAAATTCTTTTATGTAAGTTGAATACATCTTTAAGTAAGGCCCCTTTTTCACAAATATATCAGCAATTCTCTGATGGTCAATCCTAGAATTCAACATAGGGAAACAATTGGAATTTGCAGCTGAAGAATGCAACACAGGTAGTCCTCAACTTATGACCACAATTGAGCCCAGAATTTCCACTGCTTAAACAAGACAGCTGTCGAGTCACACCCAATTTATGACCTTTTTGCCATGATTATTAAGTGAATCATTGCAGTTGTTAAGTGGCACATAGTCATTAAGTAAAACTGACTTTCCCAATTTTCCAACTTCGCCTGTCAGAAATTGGCTGGGAAGGTCACAAATGGCAATTCCAGGATGCTGCAGCCATGCCAGTTGCCAAATGCCCAAATTTTGGTCACGAAACTGTGAAGATGCTGCAATGGTTGTAAGTGTGAGTACTGGTATTGGTGAGTACTTTTTTCAACGCAGTTGTAACTTTGGTCATTAAATGAATGGTTATAAGTTGAGGACTATTTATGTGTGTGTGTGCGGGTGTATTTCTCTTTCTATCCCGTTTTGTCTTTATATAAATGTTCAACATTTACATGAAGCCGCTGGGCGAGATCATCCGTGGTCTTGGAGTGAGGTGTCATCTGTATGCAGATGACACCCAGCTGTACATCTCCACTCCGGACCACCCCAACGATGCTGTGGGGGCTATGTCTAGGTGCCTGGAGGCCGTGCGGGACTGGATGGGCGGGAACAGGCTTCGGCTCAACCCATCCAAGACCGAGTGGCTGTGGTTTCTGGCGCCCCGATATAGCCAGCTGACACCTTCGCTGGCTATTGGGGGGGAAGTTCTGCCCCCCACAGAGAGGGCTCGCAACCTGGGTGTCCTCCTGGATGTACGGCTGTCACTTGAACATCACATCGCAGCCGTCTCCAGGGGGGCGTTTCATCAGATCCGTCGGATCTACCGGTTGCGGCCCTTCCTGGATCGGGACGCCTTGCGCACGGTCACTCAGGCCCTTGTCACCTCTCGCCTGGACTATTGTAATGCCCTCTACATGGGGCTCCCTGCGGGGAGCATCCGGAGACTCCAGTTGGTGCAAAATGCAGCCGCGCGGGTGATCATGGGGGCGTCACGTAGCGCCCATGTGACGCCTCTCCTGCGCGAGCTGCATTGGTTGCCGGTGGCTCTCCGGGTTCGCTTCAAGGTTCTAGTTTTGACCTTTAGGGCGACCCATGGCATGGGACCAGGTTACCTTCAGGACCGCATTCTGCCAACGTTCTCCAACAGGCCGGTGCGTTCCCACAGAGAGGGTCTGCTCCGGGTGCCGTCGGCCGCTATGTGTCGTCTGGCGGCGCCAAGGAGTAGGGCCTTCTCTGTGGGCGCCCCCGCCCTCTGGAATATTCTGCCACCGGAACTCCGTACCGGCACGGACCTGAGGGCCTTCAGGCGCGCGTTGAAGACCTGGCTCTTTGAGCAGGCCGGCCTGGGCTGAGAAAATGATTTTAAATTTGGTCTCCATTTTTAATTCTAAATTGGGTTTTAAGGGGGGGGGGTTTCTTAGTCTTATTATGCAGCCGATTTAAATTTAATATTTTTTAACTTTTGTATTCTCTGTGGGGTTTTTAGATGAGCTGTTCACCGCCCTGAGTCCCTAGGGAGAAGGGCGGTATATAAATGGAATTAATAAATAAATAAATAAATAAATAAATATATTCTGCATCCAGAGGTCAAGGAATCTCAAAAGGCCACACTCAGATCTAGGTATTCAGAGTTAGGTTTCTTTGAAAATTTAATCCAGTTGCTGTAATAAACTCAGAATTAAAGGGGATTTACTTTCAACATATTCCAGAATATATTCCAAGTAGCTACCTAAATTCAAAGGGCTCCCAGTAGCTTGTGAATTAAATTTAGGCTTTAGACAATCATTTTATTCTCTACCTTAAATGTTATTGGATGTCAGGAACTATTCAAGATAGACACTCTATCAATCTCCATGAGAAGCAAAAGATACAGAAAGAATGAGAGAGAGAAAGAAAATATTACCAATGAGAAAGGCGTTCTTCTAGTTCTCTCAGGAGATCCCGATTAAGCTCATATAGCTGAGGTAGATAGTACAAGATCTGATTCAGGATCTTTTCTTCAATTACTGGCTTTCCAAACTGTCTAGAAGCATGTGCCACTGAATCTCGAAAATCCTATTACAGAGCAAGTGAGAAACATATACACATACTTTGAGAAATCAGTCTCCAAACAACAATGCAGGTTGCATTTCTTTTTTTTATACAGACATTGATTATCCATTTATCCAACTTTCTAGAACCAGATAAGCAATCCAAAGTAAAATAGACTTTGGAAAGAAGACAAGCTCAAACAAGCTTGAACAAAACATAGATTCAATCTCTTGGAAAGTTTGCTTTGAAAAGACATGACTAATTCTGTAAACCATTTCTCTGAATTTACATTGAAAATATATAAAATAATTTTAACTCTCTCTCTTTCCTTCAAAGAAAGCAACAAATTGTAGTTTGGCAGGAAGGATTATTTATCAAAAATTCTTATATAGAACACTTATTCCAAAAAGTTGTTAGTAAGAGGTTTTATTATACACTTTGAATACATTTGATTCACTTATAAAATTAGAACACAACTTTATAAGTCTGATGTGATAAGGAATATACTATATGAATTACAGCACTGATAATTTCTTGTATCTTGCGTATTACTTCTTCCAAGAGTTTCCCAGGAAAGTATAGTTAAAGTAGGTTGTATCAATTCAGGTTGAAATTTTGAAATACCTTAGTCTGTCCAGGATTGTAGGTTTTGAAGATTTATAGAGCAAGTAGTAGCTGTAACTTACATAACTCTTGATATTCCATATTAGGGTTAAAGAAACGGACTACTGGTTTTTAAAAAATGATTAATTCTGTATTGTGACAGTAGCCAGTATTTTATGATCCTAGAACATGTATCAGAAAAGCTGACCTCCACCTTCCATTCTAGAACACTAGAACATGACCACAAAGAGTCACTTATGCCCTGATCATCTCCTGATTGGATTACTGTTAACCTGCTCTACATTGGACTACTCTTAAAAAGTATTTGGAAGCTACAACTGGTACAGAACGCAGAAACGTGGATAGTTCTGAATGCCCCTTGGATGGCATATATGACAAAGTACGAGCTGCACTGGCTGTCAGTTTGATTCCAACTTTAATGTTAAATGTTATCTCTAAAACCCTTTATGTGTCCGGGGAATCTGAGAAATTGCCTTATTCTGATTAGATTAGCCCATCCCACTTGTTCCAGCAGAAAGGACCTAATTCAGATCCCATTGGCCAAATAATTTTGGCTGGCAAAGTTCAGGAAAAGAGCCTGAATAAATAAATAGGTGTGCATTACTCAAGGCTCCACTCCACTTTTTCTGTCTAAAATGCTGCGGTTTATACGACTCTGGACTCTCTATACATTTTACTCCTAGTACCTGCCAAGTATTGCACTAAATCAGGGGTGTCATTGAGGGCCGCATCAGGGTTGTGTTTGACCTCAGGGAGCAGGGGTGGGCATTGTCACTCATGTCAGAGGGGCCTATTATGGCTGTCAGTGAAAGCAGGCTCCTGAGCTGTTTTTTGGCTGCAACGGCAACCTGCAACTCTCTGCCAGCAAAACAGAGCTCTATTTTCACTGGCAGAGGGTACCTTTGCTGTTTCCAGGGTGGCCCTGCGGGCCCGATCTAAGAACCCCGCGGTCCGGATCTGGCCCCTCAGGCCTTGAGTTTGACATCCCTGCACTAGATGGAAATTTGGGAAATGTAGTGTAAAATGATAACATGTTGTGTACTGCATATAAACATTTCTAGTTATTTGAAAGACTTGCTGGCAATTCTTGTATCTGTGCTTTTGATCTAATCATCAGACCATGGTCAATTGGTTCTGTTATATACTAGAATAGCCACATCATAGTTGACAATCCTTAGAATTGACTCCTATTTGAATAACATTTGGAATTAGGTCATTTAAATTATTAAAAGTGCAGCTATTAATTTGAATATATAGATGTTATATTAGTACAGTGTATGTCCGTGATGGTGAACCTATGGCACCCAAAGCCATTTGTGCGGGCACATGAGCCCCAGCCAAACTTACTTGCATCACGCATATGCGCGCCTCCCAGCTGATTTTCAACCTATTTGAGGCTGTTTTCACACTCCCGGAGGTTCGAAGAAAAGCTCTGCAGCCTTGGGAGGCTGAAAAACAGGCCCGTTTAGTCCCTTCCAGTATTTCCAGAAATACCAAAAGTGTCTAAAGGGGCCTGTTTTTTGGCCTCAGAGGTTGCAGAGACTTCCCTCGAGCCCCCAGAAGCGCAAAAATGGCCTCAAATGGGCCAAAAATCAGCTGGGAGGCACGCAATTGTGCAGTGCAGGTAAAGGGGGTGTTGCGTGTGCATGTGTAGGGGGGGCACATTGCATTGTGGGTGCCGGGCACATGCATATGCACTATTTTGCACACGTGCACTTTCGGCACACCACAACAAAAAGGTTCATCATCATTGGTTTATGTCATGGATTTATTTTATATCACAGTTATGATTTACTGTAATGTGTTACAATATTGTGATTTTATTGTGTTGATATTTTTCTTATAAACACATGATGAATAAAATTACTACTGTTGCTATTTTATGGAGAAAAAAATCTATTTACATATATTTATTTATTTATTTGCAAGATTTATATACCACCCCCCTCTCCCTGCGGGACCCGGGGCGGTGTACAGCCATTAAAAAATACAACAATAACACAATAATTAAAAACAATTAAAAAGATTTAAATTAGGTGGCTGAATAATAAAAATGAGACAAGGGTTTAAAAATAAGGACTAAAACCAATTAAAACCAAATTTAAAACCCCATAAAACCCTAGGCCAGACCGGCTTGATGAAATAAATACGTTTTCAACACACGCCAGAAGGTCAGAAGGTCAGGGATGATCCTTATCTCTGGGGGTAATTCGTTCCAGAGGGAGGGTGCCCACAAAGAGAAGGCCCGCACCCTCAGGGTCGCCAGCCATCCAGCTGGCGGCACCCCGAGGAGACCCACTCTATGGGAGCGCACCAGCCGACGGGAGATTGATGGTGGCAGTAGGCGGTCCCATAAATACCCAGGTCCCAAGCCATGGAGCGCTTTAAAGATGGTAACTAACACCTTGAAACGCACCCAAAAGACCACTAGGAGCCAATGCAGCTCACGCAAGAGTGGTGTAACATGAGAGCTCCGAGAAGCCCCCAAAACCACCCATGCGGCCGCATTCTGCACCAGTTGGAGCCTTCGGGTGCTCTTCAAGGGGAGCCCAATGTAGAGAGCATTGGCATAGTTTAGGCGGGAGATAACGAGGGCAGATGTGACTGAGCGAAGCGCATCCCGATCCAGAAAGAGTCGCAATTGGTAGATCCTACGGACCTGATAAAAAGCCCCACGGCGACTGCCGCTACATGTTCTTCTAACGACAGCCATACGTCCAGGAGGATACCCAGATTGCGCGCCCTGTCTGTGGGGGCAAAAATTTCCCCACCCACAGCCAGCGATGGAACTAGCTGGCTGTATCGAGGTGCCAGAAAGCACAGCCATTCAGTCTTAGCTGGGTTGAGCTGAAGCTTGTTCCACCCCATCCAACCCCGCACAGCCTCCAGGCACCAGGTCATCACTTCAACGGCTTTGTTGGGGTGGCCTGGGGTAGAAATGTACAGCTGAGTATCACCAGCGTACTGATGAAACTCTACCCCAAAGCCACGGATGATCTCACCCAGCGGCTTCATATAAATGTTGAGCAGCAGGGGTGAAAGCACCGACCCCTAAGGAACCCCGCAGATCAGGGGCCTTGGGGTCGATCTCTGCCCCCCTGCCAACACAAATTGCAAATGGTTGGAGAGGAAGGAGGAGAACCACCGCAAAACAGTGCCCCCCACTCCCAACCCCTCCCCAGCCACTGCAATAAGATACTGTGGTCGACAGTATCGAAAGCCATCGAAAGATCTAACAGGACCAGGACAGAGGAATAACCTCTGTCACAGGCCCTCCAGAGGTCATCCATCAATGCGACCAACGCCGTCTCCATGCTGTATCTGGGCCTGAAGCCTGATTGGCGTGGATCTAAATAGACAGCTTCATCCAGGTGCTGGGGAAGCTGTCGTGCCACTACACTCTCAACAGCCTTCGCCACAAAGCAAAGGTTGTAGACCGGACAATAATTAGATAACAAAGTTGGGTCCAGGGACGGTTTCTTGAGGAGGGGTCTCACTACCGCCTCTTTCAAGGCGGCAGGCAGAAACCCCTCACTCAAGGAAGCATTAATAATACCCTGGAACCAACCTCATGTCACTTCCCAAGTGGCCAATACCAGCCAGGAGGGACACAGATCCAGTAAACAGGTGGTTTATGATATGATCACTTGGAGTTGAAAATGACTTGATGGTACATAATCAATCAATCCTACTATTGTTTTTATGCAGATTTCCTAGCAAAATAGCTACATTACCATACAGAGTTTATGTAACAGGAGTTGTGTTTATAAAATTTTTAGTTCTGCTATGTTTAACTTGCTTGGTATCTCTCCTGCAAAAGGTATATCTGACTAAATTACATACTAATCTATATTCATTATTAAAATGTATATATCGCTTGTACAATATTCTATCACAATTAATAAAATATACCACCTACAAACCAGATGATTCTTGTGCAAATCTAAATAGAGAATTATCTGCCCCCACATCTGCCAATTTGAAATGGAATAACAGCATGCTTTTCAATGAAAATAAGGTACAGCAATTATATACACAAATGCACAGCTGTTTGAAACATTGGCTTGCACACAATTTAAAAAACAGTGCATCAGAGGAATAAATATTGGTAGGTTTTTACTTTTTTTTTAGTTTCTTCTCCTTTTTACATAGCATGGCCTAAAACTGGAGGAGGGAAAAATGGGAAGGGATGGAGATGCCTCTTGGTATTAAAGCCTAAAGTACATTCAATTCCAAGTAAAACAGATGGCTTTGTCCATATGGAAATAAAGTGTATTCATACAATGGGGGTCACATTTAACTAACTTCTTGCATTCTTGGGGTTTATGATCTTTAGATACAAAGAAATAAGCCAACTAACTGCTATTGCTAATAGAACCCATATGGAACCCTACATCATAAGATTAGAAGAGAATAGCTTTTCAGAAAGACAGACAAGAAGAAATCATAAATTCTTCTCAGTATATGCAATCCAAATTCATTGCCACATAATAAAATGACACAGAAAAAATGCAAGAAGCTTATTTTACTATATTGTTATAGTAACAGAACCATAATATTGAATTATAATGCCTCTCAATTTTAATATGCATCTGTTAAATACATAATAACTCATATATTACGTAGTGCAATATGCAGCCCTTTGTGTTAAATAAATTATCCTTTTTTGATGGTCATTTTTTGCTAACACTAGAATATTGCTACCCTCAAATATATTTATTCATACATTGAAGCTGTATTTCTACTATTCATCAGCATACACTCATTCTGCTGTATGTTGTAAACTGAGTTTGGAACGGTTTCAAAAGTGACTTATAATGTTCGGATAAGCCCTCCTAAATTTAGTAGATATGGTACTCAGAAAATTCTATTTCTGTAACACTGAAACAACACTGAAAAATAATAACAATATTAAAACAGAATGTTTGTTCAGAGTACTTTTCATTAAAGGAAATCTTACATGTTCTTTGAAAGTATAAAGTTTCATGTTCACTGACAAATCACACTAATCACACTAATTTCTAATATGCACATTATCACTTCAACATTATATGCAGATATCATTGTACTAAAGCATTCATGCCCATTGCCTAGTATTCATTCTGTATGCCATCCAGAATTTGGGCAGCTTTCTAAATTTGGTACATAAACTAAGCTCTGAATTTATCTGACATATTTATCATATGTTCGTCAGCCATTTTTACTTATTTATCATATGTTCCTCACCCATAGACTTGCCATGCTACCTAGATAATAACCATTATGGCAGATCTGTCAAACTGGCAGCCTGCAGGCCAGATATATCATATGCAGGCCATGCCCACCCTGGCTTCACTAAGGCAAAAAAGTCGCGATACATCATGATCTGGCCCCTGATGCAATCGACTTTGACACCCATGAATTAGGCGAATTAACAAGCAAAGTGGTTTCCAAAGGAATCCTTTTTTAACTAGTGTCTATTTGCCCAAATTCTAAATTTTCATTTGTTTTTGCTGCTTGTGAAATCTGCTAAAATTATATATCTAAAAATGAATAGTAAGCAATTTATAGGATGACAAAATAAGAAAGACAAAGAATAAAAAATAAATAAAAGTGCTATTTGAAAATTTGAAAGAACTTTTTAAAAAGAACTGTGTAGGGCTATCAATTTGAAATATAAACTTTTAATAGCCCATTCCATCAGTTTTAATAGTAATCATATAATGAAGTCTAACTTTCTGCACAAACAAAAATTTAGATTGAGCTCTTTAAATATGCATCCAATTTCATGCTTTTAGCCTTATTCCTCAAAATATAAAGGGAAATAGAAGGTAGAATCTTTGCTTTAAATTTTGTGAAGGTATTTTGGATTTCATGTGTGATAGGCTACAAAATTAAGAAATTCTGAACCGTCAAGCAGCCTGGGTCTCTGAACTTTGCCAAAGGAAAAGAAAAATCTCAACAGTCAACTTTAAGTGTAGGTAGGTGCCTAGTAAATCAAGCTTACATACTTTTGGTAATATTCAAATATGTTCAAGTGGGGGGAATGGGACAGTTACTTAAAAGTTTAGTTAAAGTAATACTATCAGAATATTCAAGTCTTATTGTGTATTTCTCCATCACTAGTTTGACTGGAGTTTTTAACACATGTAAATAAAGTTTAAACATTCTAAGAGTGAAATAAATAACAATATATCATTTTGCTATTTTCCACTGTCGAATAGCAATGTGTAACATTTGTTCCCAAAGCACCTTATAAGAAATTGTATTCTGCTCTCATTTAATTGTGACATAGTTAATATCATAAACTATGTCTACTTTTTATAGGCTTATGGATCACAACTATGATCAGATCAAATGTATATAATAACATTTACCGTATAGTTACATTATATTTTCCTAATAGCAATAGCATTTTGACCTATATATATATCACTTTACTGTCCTCTCTAAGTGGTTTACAGAGTCAGCTTATTGCCCCAACAATATGAAGGTTCACCTATGTACACACAAATGAAGAATGTTGAGATGTCAAAAACAAACCTCTGGTTCTACTACATTTTGACCTTTCTGAGAATGTATATGAATTCCTTTCTGTCTATCATGTGCTTATTTTCAGCATTGTTAGCTCTGAATCTAAAGATTTAAGAACATCCTATTTCAAAACAGGATTCAGTCCTGTCTACGATTCAAAACTTTTACAGAATTTGAATCAAACATCTTGACTTCCCTTCTGTTTTAACTTGTTAGCAGAGTTCCATGAGATTTAGGGTTTTTTTTACAAAGAGGAATATTATAACAATCCTAGTTTAAGACAATTTTTTAAAGAATTACAGAGATGATTAAGCTAAGATGTTTATAAATTAAACATATGTTTATAAAAATAAAATTAAATACTTACAATGTGCAGGAGCTTTAGAACATCTACAAACCTATTGCCAAAAGAAGAACAAAAATATCTCAGTAGAAAGGAAGAGGAAAGGTAAGGGAAAGTACTGTAGATTTAATTAAGTACCACACTTACACTTTCTCTGAGCTCATGATTTCCTTAGCGATATGATAAACCTTTGTTTTCTTCCCAGCTACCCTAAACTAAAAATAAAAGCAAATATTTAAAAAATCAATATAAGAAGGATAAAAAAGCAATATTACTGAATAATGTGTATTTTAGACATTAATTTTTACACATAAAATTTTTGCTATAATTTTATTGCATGCAGCTCTATTTTCTATATTCAATTGCATAATATTCCATATGCAGGTGAATATTCAGTTATTATAAGGATTGATAATATATTATAATCAGAATATTATGATGACAGCTGGTTCCTTTTCTACACATTTCTTGATAGATAAGATAGATAGATAGATAGATAGATAGATAGATAGATAGATAGATAGATAGATAGATAGATAGATAGATAGATGGATATTTGTTAAGAACAATAATAAGAATTGCAGCAAATTAATTTAGAATAGAAAAAGTAAAACAGAAAGAATGAACAAAAAGTTAAAAGTGCAATAAGAAAATACAGGTAGTCCTCAAGCTCATAACTATTTGTTTAGTGACTGTTCAATGTTACAGGGGCAGTGAAAAGGTGATTTATGACTGTTTTTCACAGTTACATCTATTGCAATATCCCCCATGGTCACAAGATAAAAAAATCAGATGCTTGGCAACTGGCATGTATTTATGATAGTTGCAATATCCTGGAGTCATATGATCACCTTTTGTGATCTTTGACAAGCGAAGTCCATTGGGAGGCCAGATTTACTTAACAACTATGTTACTAATTTAACAACTGCAGTGATTCACTTAACAACTGTGGCAAGAAAGCTCATAAAATGGGGCAAAACTCATTTAACAACTGTCTTGCTTAGCAATGGAAATTTTGGGCTCAATTGTGGTCATAAGTTGAGGATACCCTGTAGAAGAAATAGCAAGAGATAAAGAAAGAGATACAGAAAAAGCCATAAAGAAGTGGCTTCTGATATTCTTTACAGCAGTTAGAAATATATTTTAGCCTCACTCTTTAAAATTACTTCATGATTTCTTTTTACTATCTAGCCTGTCAAATCATCAAAACCATAAAACACGTTCTTTTTTTTTTCATTAAAAACTTGGGGTTTTCCAAGTCATAAAAACTTAGGAAAAGGGGTTTCCAGTCATCAATAAATATAAATATTGTTTTTTCTCTAATAAAAGAAGTCATGGCATATCTTTTTTTCTATTGCTTTTATTTTTTCCAATTGTTAACAATATTCTCTAAACACTCATGACAAAATAGATTATCTAACTAAATGTTTTAGTCTTACTTGCTTGTTTTCTTGTGCATCAGACTCCCCTTTACTGGAGTCTGAATTTGTATCATCCTCATCCTCATCAGAGCTGTTCACATCTCTTGGCATTATTTCATCATCTGAATGTATATCTTCTAACATTAATTCTGATCCATCACATTCTGTTGATGACCTATAACATTGTGTAACATAAGCAGAGTTCCATTTAATTGTTGGCTGAAGCACAGAATGCTATTCACTGTTGATCTATTAACTATTAATATAACTATAAATTGTGTAATACAATTGTCAAAGAAATAAATAAACAGTTTCATAAAAGAATATAAATCTTGTTCAAACACAATTGTTAACGTGATCATTCAAGTCTCTTTACAAATTACCTTGTTTGGTGAATCTCTTAAAAAAAATCTTCACTGGTAAAAACATTTCTCACGATATCATTTTTCTGTCCCACAATGAGAGATGTGTTTTTTATTATTTTCTGATTACTTCAAAATCATGTTTATCCATACTCACTTTCAAACAAAAGCATATAGATACTCAAAGGTTTCTGAACAGTTAAAATATGTTATTCAAAAGTTAATGTTATCTGCTCTATTATATAAGTATTAGCCAGCTCAGAACGTAAAATATACTTTCTTAATAAATAAAAACACCTCAAAATATCATTGTTCATTGTCAGATTATCTTACATACTGATCCTGTAATAATATCAAATAATGAAATATTTTAAATGTTGCCTAATAAGAACCTTACCAAATATTTTGGAGTAGCATACTAGTAAGCACATTAAGTTAGCATCAAAACTTTGGCATGGCATTATATTCTGAATTAAGAATAAAATTGTATAAACTAGTTTAACAGCATCAACACCCCTAGCAGACAGTGTTTACTTTTGCCTTGTGCAAAGCACAGCTATGCTGCTGGAAATAAAATATGAAAATTGAAATTAATTGCTTGAAATTATTTTAGAATTATACAAGCTCTAATATTCCAGGTTCTAGTCTGAAATATTCAGGTACAGAATGGATGTGTTACGTGGCATTATTATTCTGGGACACATTATGTAGACCATAAGAAGCTTAACTAAAATATGGTTTCATTCTAATTTAGGGTGTTGTGAGAACTGAGACAATTGAGGGTTATTTGCCTGAGGAATGGCCCTAAGCCACAGCTCAAATGGCATAAATCATAGATTTTCAAACTGCAGACATAACTGAAAGTATCAAAAGTGCCTCAGGAACCATAATTGATCTTAGGCTTCTGAGAATTAATAAATTATGAGTTTTATACCTGCTTCCTGCATAAAGAAATTTAAATAATCAACAATCTGTACTTTTAAAATTATTATTCATATCATAAAGAATTGTTTTTGGCATATGCATACACATAAATATAATCAAAGTAGCATATTTCATTAGTAAAACCATTAGTTTTATTCACAAAGGGTTACAAAATTCGTTTTAGAGAACTGTAATAACTCAAAGTCTGAGAACCCCCACCATAAAATAAAGATATTACACATATGCAGCTATATTGGAAAGCAGAGCAGAAGGCGCAAATGTCAAACCCCCAGAAAGGCCATATTTGTGGTTACTCAATTTCTCACATACTGATTTCCAGAGAAACCCATCAAAAAAGGATAATTCTGAATATAAATGTATTTCAATATGTAAGCTAAAAATATAAGCATACTAGGCTCAATTAAAATACTCCCACACTGTCATGTTAAGGATTACCACACAGTAAGGTTTTTGGGTTTGGGTGTTTTTTTTTTTTTTTGGGAAAGAGAAACTTCTGCATAAGCAGTCATGTGAAATAAATCACTACTGAATCATTACACTGTTCTTTGATGAAAAAATGGCTTGTCACAGCTTGTAAACCAACACGTCTTCTCATATACCTAGAGGAAGCATTCTGGTTTGCTGAATGTAATTACTTGTTTTTACTTTAAAGCAAATTAACTCAATTAAATAACAGAATACTGCATTAGATTTTTGCCATGTTAACTTCAGAAGACAGTTTCATTCAAGTGACTGTAGAGACAGATGCTCTTTGTCTTGACCTGCTTCTAAGTAATAATGTATAGCTTTTCCATAAAATCCCAATAATCTATCCGATCCCATCTATCCAAATTTATCAGTTGATTCCCTTTCTTCTATTTTCTCAACCTGGCTCACATAATTTATTATCCAGCCAGGTGCTGCAAATATGCAAGTTTTGTCTTACATATGTGGTTGTTTGTTCTTGCAGTCCACAATACACTTGATTCTATTTCAAAATCAATAATTCAAAGCAGATGTAAAAGTATGTAGACCTGGCTTGAGTAGGAAGATAGGAGCTATGAACCAATAAGGGAGGGAAAAGTATTAGCCAGTCCTGGGAAAAAGGAAAAGCCTTGGAGAGAAACTCACTCACTAGCCCCACCTTGATTTTGTTGCTCAAAAAATGTGGTAGAGTGAAACTGGTATCTTTGAAGATTTTGTTATGCTACCTTTCAACAAAGAAGAGATTCCTGAAATTCTTGCTGTTCTATGTGTCTTTGCCTTCTTCAAAGGACTGACGGTATAGGTAGTCCTCAACTTAGAACAATTAGTTATCATTCAAAGTTACAATGGCATTGAAAAAAGTTCAATGCAACTATTTTTCACACTGGCAGCATCCCCATGGTCACGTGATCAAAATTCATATGCTTGGCAACTGATTTACATTTATGACAGTTGCAGTGTCTTGGGTTGCGTATGATCACCTTTTATGAACTTTTGACAAGCAAACTCAACGGGAAATCCAGATTCACTTAACAACCGTGTTACTCACTTAACAGCTGCAGTGATTCATTTAACCAACTGTGGCAAAATAGATCATAAAATGGGACAATATTCACTTAACAACTGTCTAGCTTAGCAATGAAATTTTGGGCTTCTCTGTGGTCGCAAATCGAGGACTACCTGTAGTCTAATTTTTCTCACTTTTTTTTAGTGTCCAGTTTTCACAACCACTGGAAGATAATATTTTTCACTTTTATTATTTTTCTCATCATGGTATGGCATCATTCTCCAAGATGTTATATGTTTTTGTTATTAATTTAGTTCTTAGGATTAATTTTCTCTTTGGTTTCCCATTTTTACTTGTTTAGAACTGAAGAAAATAAAACTATCATTCTCTTCTCTGCTGTCAACTGTAGTTAATTTCAGATATTTAAATTCACATGTTATTCACGCAAAATATTATTTTAAACATGGGCTAAATCTACTTTTTACAGATTTTGTTCTTTAATATTTAAGGGGACACGGTTATCAAATCATAAGTTGTTTGGAGACTGATCGTGGTAAATAATGAAAAAGAGCATGGTAAGTTCATTAAAACAAATAATTTTCCCTTCTTCTTTTCAAATCCATTCTTTGCATCAAATCTATTAAATTATAAATTCTGAAAACAAAGACTACTTAAATATATGTATATTTCAGAGAAAACTGACCATAATCATTTTTGACTGAACTGGATATGTTCAAGATACTATTTTATAAATATCTGATTAGTGTTATCATACAGTTTGTTTTCTAGAATTAATTTATAATTTACCTATAAAAAACAGTAGCACTATTGGCCAAAGCAAACACTCTCTAGAAACAATACCTTCTTTAGATCAGTTAAAAGTTTAAAATGTATTCATTCAGATACAAATTCTATGCCATAAAGGAAGGAGACTTTTGCATCACTACACATTATCACAGGCTTTATATACATTTCCAGTTGACAAACAATTCCTGAGGTGTCAAAAGTTAAGGCTATGTCACATGTTTTTTTAAAAAAACAATTAGTTTTAACATGGCACCATATGCAATTACATATAGTGCAATTTAATATACCTATTTCATTAGGTGCCATGTTTAGCAGAAAATTAAAGGAAAAAAGGACAAAAGATTAAAAAGATGGAATAAGTCCCATCCTACACAATAAAATTATAAGTGCACTGCATTTGTGAAGCATGAATAAAATAGTATATAAAAACTTCCAAATGTACACTTCCAAAAATTAAACGTTAAAACACATTTTATATCAATTCAGATACATATTCTGTAGTTTGTAAAATAAATTGCAATTTAGGGACAAAAAAACATAAATTACATTATCTTTGCTTTCTTAAACAGTCATCTTACCAAATTTAAATCGTTAGCTCTTTATGTCCAAAAACAGGAACTACAATTTAACATTAATTTAAACCATTTCATATTTTTGCATTCTGTCCTATGACTCCTAATTTTAGTGCAATTTCTTAACATTTGTTCAAGTATTATATGACATCATTTCTCAATTCAAATGCTGAGTTATCTTTATTTTACACTAGTTTGCTTCCTTATCGGTTTACTGAGACAACCACTGCAAAAAATGCAGAAAACAGAAAGTTTCATACTAATATGATGTTCCCTCAAAAGTAAAAATATTTTTGTAATGCAGATAATTCCAAATGAAAGTTCTGCATATTTATATCTACATAGATTATAGAAACAATTCAGGAGCAAACATGACAAAATTATTTCCAGGTTATTGTATTGTTCAAAACCACATGATCATTTTTTTTTATTTTTAGCACAATATCAAAACATCAGGAATGCATACTACTTCAAGACAGGACTTCTATACCTTTTCAAATTTTGCCATTGTGTGCTACAGATACTATGTTATTCTTGCCAGGAAAAGCCCATCACTGGTATTCCTTCATGTTAATTAATGGTATGCCGTCAATTTATGCTTATCCTGGGAACCTATTCATCAGTACTATTGAGCTCCACATTACGAAGGATTTTTTTTCTTTGCTTAAATACAGATAAGAATAGCCCTGATTGCTGCCATAAGGATCTTTAGAGAAATACTCTTACTATAACACAGAATTGCTTTTAAGTTTTGTAACTTCAGGCTTCAAGAATAGAGTAGTATGAATTCAATGTTTCCTATATAAGCTTGTCATGGAGAAAGCTGGCTATTTGAATTATTCTCTATATGTGCAAGGAATGTAGGGTGTGTTTTTCTCCTGGAAAAAGATTTATATCTTGCAGTCTCTGACATGTAGTCTGACATATAGTATATACTTTTGAAACAGGCTTGCCAGCTCATCTTATATTACTGCGATATAATACTGCAATATAGACAAGTTCAACAACTAGCAAATCAATATAGCCATTTCTGTTTCGAAACGTATGAAAAACTAGACCATTTTATAATTCTAACAAGTATAGGTTTTTATGTTGTGGATTTTTAATGTTGTAAGCTGTCAGAAGTAACTTGTGATTGAGGGAGGACAATGAATCAATAATATATATATATATATATTTATCATCTTCAAACTCCAGTGAAGTCATAAATAAGATTTGCAATCATTTCATCAAATTTAGTTCAGGTTTGTAGTTGTTCATCGTATTTGCTTAAGGACATTTGCTAGTGAATTAGGATAAGAGTTACCATATTTTCGGAGTATAAGATGCACTTTTTCCACCTCCAAAAGTGGGTGGAAATGTCTGTGTGTCTTATACAGCGAATGTTGCCGAAGTCCTGCCCACCTGCCGGCCTCCACCCTTTTGCCTCTGCCTCCCAGCAATTTGCCTCCTTACAACAAGCAGCAAACAGCGTGGTCAGTTTCAGCACAGCCTGATTAGGCTAAGCAGATGATTGTGGGTAGAACTGGCCTCCCGATTATTAGCTGTTTCAAGCTGCAGGGATTGCCTTCGCCTATTACCACTTCTGTGCACCCTATTTTTGGCCTCCGTGCACCCCACTTTCTGCCCATTTTGATCCCTACTATCCAGGATGGGGCAAAAATGGGGCGCACAGAGGCTGTATATGGGATGCGGAGACCAAAAATGGGGCAAGCAGAAGCGGCAATAGACAATGGTGATCCCTGCAGCCTGAAACAGAGAGGCCAATCCAAACAACAATCAGCTGCTTGTGCTAATCAGGCTGTGTTTAAGATGACCAGGCTGTTTGCTGTTTGCTCAAAGGAGGCAAATTGCTGGAAGGCTGAGGCAGATTTTTTTTTCTTGTTTTCCTCCCCAAAAGCTAGTCCCGTCTTATAAGAGCCTTGGTAGCGCAATGATTAGAGTACAGTATTTCAGGTACCTCTGCTGACAGCCGTCTGTCTGCAATTTGGCATATCGAATCTCACCAGACTCAAGCCTTCCATCCTTCTGAGGTGGATAAAATGAGGACACAAATTGTTGGGGGCAATATGCTGACTCTGTAACCCGCTTAGAGAGGGCTGAAAAGCACTATAAAGCCGTATATAAGTCTAAATGCTCTATTGCTATTATACTTCGGAGCATCTTATACTCTGAAAAATATGGTAACTAAATTCAAAAAGTAAAATTATTATGCCATAAACTGCCTTCAGACAAAATCAACCCATGATCCATCGAAAACGTCCAAAGTAGAGTATGTATTTAAACAAAATATAAAAATGGGAAAGTAGCCTGTTCTAAAACAGCAACCAATAAAAGTTCTCTTGCTAACCATGTATCAGTAAAATAACAAAAGTGATTATGACATATATAGAGACCAAATGCACTATACTTCTGCATAAGTTAAAAGCTATTTGGAGCATAGAGATGTCAGCAATAATAAGTTTCACACATCATGCTAATTGCAGTTTTAAAAGTATGCTTTTATGCATAATGCTATGCCATAAACAATTTACAAACCAGAAATAGGTGAATGTACACAGCCAATTAAAAGCAAAAACAACCCTATAGATTGATGCAATGGGAAAACCACACCCATACATATACCTATACATTTTCTATTTTAGCACCTTACCTGCCAAACTCTAAACAGCTCCCTGTAGGTTCATATAATTCTTCCACCTCATACATATTAGTATCCTGGTTTTCAACAATGCTAGAATTTTGCCTGTCAAAATGTATGTTTTTATCAGTAGCTGCAAAAGGCAAATTCTCATATTCTGGGATTTCTTCGTAATGATTCACATTTTCATATTCATGTATGTTGTCTTGAGTAAGAGAACTCAAGTGTCCTTGTAATGAGAAAGTCTGTTCATCTAAAGACTTTGATCTTTGATTGATTTTAATTTCATTCTGAGCTCTGTTTTTTTGTTTTCCCTTTTGTGAGAAAAAGCTGCCTATTTCTGCTGAATGTGCCTTTGCTGGTTTAGCTTTCCTTCCATTTGCCATAGCAATTGCATTCCCATTTTTGCCAGGCACCTCTCCACTAGGAATATCCCCATTAACATAATCTGTAGACTGTGTTCCCTTTGCCAGAAATTTCTGGAAGTCACTTTTCAACATCCAAACAGACCATTTCATATTTAGGAATTTTTTTAGTGAACTTTTCTTTTGAGGTTCTTTTGGAGGCTTGTGTATTCTGTCCATATCTACAGAAGACAAGGATTTGGCTCTAGGTTTTGTTACAGCACTGAAGTTTTCCACTTTTTTTGCATTTTTTGTGTTTTTAAAGGTTTCTGGATTTCCTGAAAATGGAAGAATAGGATGAGGTAATTTCCAAATTGGTTTTTCCAAAGATGATGTTGGAGTATCACACAATAGGACTGCATTTTGTTCTCTGCCTGAGAAATGCCTTGTCCGAGCACCTCCCAAAGGAGCCTCTAAAGTTTTATTTTCACTAGAAAAGTAAGCACTTGTGTCTAATAGTTCCTCTGATGATGCAGATTTTTTCAAAAGCCCAACAATGCCATGTCTTTGAGGTTTTTTCGGAATGAATCGAGATGAACCTTCAGCTTTTAAGTAAACATCTTTAGCTTCCTTCTTTTGTGCAGAGTCATCAAGGGTCACCAAGTCAGATAAAGGTTGATTGCATGATAATTTTATTTGTTTAGGCAAACTCATCGATAGGTTACTACACCTTACAAAGCCAGTCTCTTTAGCATCAGTTGCCAACAAACTGTTATCTTCCATTATGTTAATGGAAGGTTTTATTGAATTAGGGTCTGAAGAATGCCCAATATTTTCTATGAAGAGACCATGTTCATGTACAATTTCAGATGACTGGCTTTGTGGAATCAGTTCTTTGGCATCAGTAGATTCTGATGTTGGATGTACTTTTCTTACAGGATATGAAGCAACTTCAGATTTATCTACTGCAGTTTGATATTCTTGATTTTTATAGGAAACACTTTGAACTAGAACATTAATTTTTGTTGTATTCTTAATGGCAAACTCATGAATCCCAGAACTATCACATTCATCCTCTCCTGAAGCATCTATGCCATCTTGGCGAACTAGAGAGGGAGTGTGTAGCTTTCTTGGTTTTGGAACTGGAAAAGGTTTAGTTGGTACTACTGAGTTGGTTCCAAAGAAAAGTTTGTCAATGTCTTTTGTGCAAGATATCATAGATATATTATCCACATCCATTTTTTCCACATGTGCTGGGTTACTCAAAGAGAAATAATTATTGTTGTTTTCAGTCAAAAGAGGAACTTCTAACATTTCAGATTCAACAGCAATTAACTTTGCATCATTACTTGAACTCTCCTTAAGTTCTTCTACATTGGATATAGGTGGAGAAAAGTCTGAAAATTCTATTTTAACGTTTTTGTTAGAATTAACTGTATTAACTGTTTGAAGTTTACTTAAATATTTTTGCTTCATATGGCCATTATTAGGGTAAATATTTTTTATCATAACATCTTCAAGTTTTTCCTCTAGATCATTAGCTTTTAAGACAACCTTAAAGTTATTTAAATTTTCATTATTGCTTTCAAATATTGTCTCACACTTTAGAGATGATGATGGTTGTTCATCTATATTAATGTTCTCTAGGTTTTCTAACTGTTCAAAAATGGTTGCATTTTTGTGGGTATCCTCCTGATTTCCACATTTATGAACACATTCAAAATTGCAAGAACACAGAGATATAATATAAGCCGCATTGTCTGTTGGAATCCCATTTTTATAATTCAGATGAACCAAGTATTCAGATGAGTCTTTTTTGTGATCTTCTAAAGTCTTTAAATTTCTCCTTATGGAAGCAGGGACAGTTTTAACTTCAGGAACAGTCAAGCATTTAAGCACTTTTGGTTTTGGTGCTATCGCTGGCTTTGTTTTTCTTGAGGACTGCAAAACATCCACCACCACAACTTCTGGTTTTGGTGCTACAGGAGGTGGCACTATTTTGTGTCCTGTCACCAGTCTTGGTTTTGGGGCCACTGGTGGCTTCTTAGTTTCTAGGAGGAAAAAAGAGAAATATTAGGTTGATCAGAATATTATTGGGCAAGGTATTAAATGCAAGCCTTTATAGTTTTTGGAATAGATCTCTCTCTCTCTCTGTAATGAAAAGCTTCAACAATGGATGAGAAGAAAGGTTAGTGCTAATGAGTCATCATTTAATTGTTTATTTATTTAATAAATTGATACACCACCCATCTCACTATCTCGGGTGACTCTAAATGTTTGTCTGTCAAGAATGACTCTTCTGAACAAAAGCAAGTGGGAGATATATGAATCTACTTCATTCCACAGAGAAGGCACAGTTACAGAAAGGATGTTTCCAGTGTCCTGGTACATGGCATTCTTTAATTTAAGGAACTCAGACCCTTCAAAGTGGATGGATAGACACTATCTCAAATTACTTGGTCCCGTGCCATGTAGGGATTTGTAACGATCAGCACT
This sequence comes from Bungarus multicinctus, assembly GCA_023653725.1. Lineage (NCBI taxonomy): Eukaryota > Metazoa > Chordata > Lepidosauria > Squamata > Elapidae > Bungarus > Bungarus multicinctus. The sequence goes on from CM042848.1 coordinate 46,684,353, forward strand.
TTAATTGCACATAGAAGCAAACTGACAACCAATGCGAGTCATGAAGCAGGGCTATAACATGCACATATCAAGGCATGTCCATTACTGTTCATGGCATTGCATTCTGGACCATTAAAGTTTTTAGTTGTCTTCAAGAGCAGCCTAACTATAAAGTAGTCAAACTGGGTAATGAATACAGCATGGGTGACTGTCTGAAGGGCCCACAATAAAAAAAAAGTTGGAATTTCAGATGAAGTTGTCCAAAAGCCTTCCTGGTCACAGCTGTCACCTGTTCTTCAAGTAGAGCTGCCTATCCAGAAAGACCCTTATATTGTGCACCATCCTCATCCAAGATCAAAGATGGAATATCAGTATACCCAGATCTGGAGGATTTGATCGCCCACAACCACTTGGTTTTAGTAGGATTGAATCAGAGATGGTTTCTCCCCATTGAAACCTGCACAGCTTCCAGGCCCTGGGATAGAATCTTGCCATCTTTACTTAGTCAGTCTAGATTTGAAAGATATAATTGGGCATCATCAGCATACTGATGACACCAAAAGCAAACTGGTAGATGGCCTCCCCTAACAATTTCATGTAGAGGTTATTGGGGGAAGGGAAACAGAACATGACTTTATGGCACCCCACAAAGGAAGGTGCTGGGGAGCAATCCTTTGCTCCTCCCCCTTCCAATCAAGCACTGACTGGACCTAGCATTATATCTTGACTATATTTATTTCTTCCACTAAAATACTTGCCTAAATGTTCCTATCAAGATATCAAAATCATAATTCCTAGCCCACAAACATTTGAAACTGTCTGCCTCACTTCGACCTGGAAAAAAAGTACCAGTTGAACAGCTGACTTAAGGCAAATCTGCAGTTTCTGACTTTAACCTCTTTGCTCTGAAAAGTAAGGAGCTCGTCAAGAGCATGTACCAACAAGAAAAATAGTACTGACGCTCTGAGGAATGAGACAAGATAAAAAAACAAACAAACCAGGAATGTAATAACTTCAAAGAGAACTGTGTGGGGTTTGTTTTCTTTCTGTGGGAAACAGGAAGTGAAATGAATCTATTTTAGAATATTATATCTGTAAATAAAGTTTCAGTCTTGCTCCTCATTTGTTTGTAAATTCTCATCCATCATAGATGATCTGGCTATTTGCAAGCCTACTCTAAGAGACCCTATGCAAATTGAAAATCAATATAATACATTCAGAACAGAAAACGTATTTTCCATGTAACTTTGTCAATAATTCTTGGCTACTTACACACTAGACAATTTAAGGTAACTCCCTTTCCCCCATCCTTTAAAGAAAACCTTTCCCCCCAACACTGATAGGTCACCTTTTCTTGTTACATTGAGAATCTCTATGAATATTTGTTATCAATCTATAATCCCTTCACTTACAATGACTGTGGAATCAGAGGACAGCATAACTAATGTATGTATTAGAGCTATTAGGAATGAGCTCATTTAAAACACAATGATCATCCTAGTCCAAAATTGATATTAAAAAAAAACAATCCTGGGCGTCATTCTGAATATTTATGTATTTTTGCAAAGAACATGTAAGCTAAAAAGGATACAAAAAGGAGGAATAAGTTAAGAAACACATTTTTGCACTTCAAAACAGAAACCCCTCCCCTATTCACAGCAGACACTCTTCCTGAACGACTAGAGACAAACATAATTTTAAAAAATAAAGTGAGATTTTCTCCATACTGAGATGAAGTAGCCTACCCTCACTTTAACCTTCAGCAGGATACAAAAAAGACTAATACATCTAAATGTATCTTGAAGCTCCAAAAGCTGTAGTTGGAATAATCAGATGATCTTCCATTTCTCTCCAGTTCCCTTGTACTTCATGACTAAATTTTACCCTAATAACCTCTTTTGACTTACATTTTTACTCCAAAAAGATGCGATCATCTGTTATGCCTCTATGAACAAACTAGTAGAGATTATTCTCAAGGATGGGATCCGACTGGTATAACTACTGGCTCTGTTGCACTGTGTCACGCGTGCATGCGCGTGAGTCGCGTGAGTGCAATTTACGACCTGCTAAGCTGTGTGCAAGTGCGCAGTGGTTGGAAAAGCCCTTCTTGCCTGCTTTTTCAACCGCAGCTGTGTCGCACAAAGCAGCTGAGGTTGAAAAAGCAGGAAATAAAAGTCAGGTAAGAGCCCAGGCGGGCGGGCGGGCCAAAAGAGCAGCAGGCATAGAACCGGTTCTATGTATGCTCTCTGTCTGCTGCTCTTCAGAACTACAAGTTCTACAGAGCTGGACAGAACTGGTAGAATCCCACACCTGATTATTCTATAATCATCACTAGAATTATGAAATATTTACGAATAGTCCTCAACTTACAACTCTTTAACAATATTTCAAAGGTATGATAGCCTTGGAAAACATAACTTACGACTTCCTTTACTATCACTGCACCCACCTCACATGATTGCAATTTTGGTGTTAACCAACTAACATTTTTGACCCATTGCAGCAACTGTGGTTCTGGTTTGCAACCATTCTTGCCAATTTCTGCAAAAAATGCCCATTGGCCAAGTTAGATTCAGTTAACATCCATGTGATTACTTAACTACCACTGTAAATATTGATGTAAAATCAGGTCTCATTTGACTTACAATCACAATGACTTACAATGAAAATCCCGGTCCCAAGTGTGATCATAAGTTGAGGACTGTCTGCAATATTAATAAGAAATATGGAAGACAGGAATCAGAATTCTGGAAAAATTGACCTGAATTTGGCTCAAAATAAGGATTATTTATCATCTATGACTTTCTTATCTACCCTCAGCAATCATTCAGCAGGATATATACCTAGTTAAAGTTAAGCTTTCAAATCTATGAATCTGCATATTACTTTTACAGAAGTTATGGCAAAAAATGACAGTTTTTTCCATCAATTGGTGCCTTCTCTAATAATGAGGCTGCACAAGTATACAATGAAGGTTAGATGTATAGATGATAGAGGATTTGCCACACATATCCAAACTCCAAAGAACACCAAGAGAAATTTATTTATTTGTCAAATTTAGATACCACCCATCTCACTCATGGATTGACTTTGGGTGATGTACAATTAAAACATAAAACCATAACAACCATATAAAATACAATACCTCAAAAAAATCCAGATAAAAACAATAATAAAATGTATTAAAAGGTTGAGGGATGGCCATCAAGGCACCAACCACCTCCAGGATAGCATTCTGCTCATTGATCCCCATTTAGCAGAGAAAACTCCTACAAAAGGCCAGGAGAATGGGGGCCTGCCTCACTGCTACAAGAAAAATATTCCAGAGGGAGTCATGTAGCGAAGGCCCTCTTCTTGGATGCTGCTGGTTAAAATTCTTTAACCAATGGGGTCCATAGTATATTTTCCCTGGACATAATGGATATGAGACAGTTCCTCAGATAACCTGGTCCCATACCATGTAGGGTTTTAAAAATAATAACCAGCACTTTGAATTGTACCCAGAAGCAAACTAGGGCCTTCTACCATGTAATTTCTATATTAATTGCATTGTGCAGGCCTTTAGCAAAGCCAAATTTGATTCTCTTGTCTTTGGTTCATAATTCAGTTTTCATATTATCTTATTATTATATTATCATTTCAGTAGGGCTTGATTGGGGCAGTGGGCACCATTGATTACATTTGTAAGGAACTTCTGGCAAAATCAGAATTGGTATGGTATCCCACAGAGAATTACAATGCTGATCCGATCCTCGAAAAAATCCAGTTTGACAACTTTGCTCTAGAAGGTCATGTATGGACTAATAAAAAACACATGTGCTGTCCTGGAAGATCACCCAGAAGGTGTAGCCGATTCAGAATAAAAAGGTGGAGCATATCAAACCTGCCTCAGTACATGCTCCTTCTCCACTACCACCTGCACTGATCATCAGTTGGCTTCCAAGTGCAGTTAAATACAGTTAATATCTAAAAATTCTTTGTAGCATAAGGGCTAGTTATCTGAAAGACTTGCCTGTCTCAAATACTTTCTGCCATCTTGTATCAGGCTGAATGGGCATGTTCCAGGCTCCAGCAATTAAACAATATCTATCAGGACTCAGGAATCACTTCTATTCTGTCACAATATCATCATCTGGAACTGTATCCTCATAGAGATGTACATGGTTCCCACCCTGACAAGTCCTTGAAAAGCTGGCTGGTTCTGCAGAGCCTGGGTTATGGAGTGTCAAGTCCCTTCTGGATTTTATCTGTTAGTAGCCATTTTATTTTGAGACATACAGTGTTCTTTTGCTTTTTTTTACTATTGTAATGTTATACATCACACAGTCTTATGGAGTTAGGTGGCCTTATAATTTAAGAAATTAATATCTTTATGCATTGATCATATTGTTATCCTTCCTGTATCCTAAGTAGGACCGAGACAAATGCATTACATTAGTCTAACAGTTCAAAATATAGGAAATCAGCCATATAAAACTAAGGTGCTTTTATTTACTATATGGTAAACCAATCAACCCCCATGTCTGGAAAATTAACAACCAGATTGAACAAATGAAAATATATAAGGATACCCTTGTGTTACACTGTTACACTGTTTCTAACATCTAATGTTCATTCTTGGGATCTATGCTCCAGTCTCTTTGTTCAGTTGTAAATGGAAATATCTGATTACAGCCTGGATAAGTCTCCATGGAAGTCCATTTGAGGCTCTACTAGATAAAATACTGGTTCAAACAAATAAGTAGGATCAACATTTTAGCCTTCTTTGTATTTATAGACAAATAATTTTTTCCATGGAAGAATCAAACTTTATCTAATCTGATTCATTGTGAGCTTACCCTGGTTTTTATTTATGCTATACCTACGCAAAACCTGGAGCATTTTAAGCAGAGAACTGTAGATCTTGATGTGCAAAAGGATAGATCTAACACTGTACACCTTTGTTGTAATGAATTCACATTTAACCTCATCTATCCTTGTGCCAAAGAACTTACACTGGCTCACCTATGTAGCTCGCCTTCAGTTTTATTGAAAAAGACATTTACAAATCCCTCACCAAGAATGTTTATGATTAGTGAGTAATCAGTTGATAAGTAGACCAACATATATCACAAATATACTCCTACAATGACCTATCATTCTTCAGGGATTGGTGTGATGACCCAGGGTGGGATACAAAATAAATATAGTCACAAAAACAGGTGAAGCCCCTTTTATTCCTTCACTTTGCTTCAAAGCTCCAAATATCCTTGACTGGAGACAAAAAACTCCACCACAACAGTTACGAAAAGGAGGAAATGCCATTTAAACTAAAAATGCTATAAATTATAAAGAGTAAAAACAACACAAACCATATTGAAGCAATTAAGGGAACCAGGCAAGATAAGGGCTTGAAGATGTCCACAGATATCAGAACACACACTGGGAAGGACATCAAACTCAGAGAGGAATGACAGACTAGAGATATTTCCATGCTTTGTTTCCAGCACTGGCCCATATGCGGGTCCATCCTTTTAACCAGTTCTCACAGCTGCAACCCATGAAGAGGATCAAGCCCCTTTTCTCCCCCAGAGACCACACCATTCACACCTCTCCCTTATCCTCTCCTCCCTGCGTGCCTAGGATGGGCCTGGGTCTTCCTCTGACTGCCCAGCCGGCTTCTGCCCTTTCCCAGCCTCCTCCACAACCTCCGGAGCCACACTTCCACTCCCTGTCAGCTGTTCCTCCTCTCCCTCGGAGTCAGTCTCCAACAGGGCGATGACACTTGATCTCCTGTCTAATTGATAAATTATTTGGTCTGTAAACTTCTACTGCAATTTCCCCAAAATGGCCAAAGTTTATATTGTAGAAACTAGTTGTCACGATTTATGTTTGGCTGTGAATGCAGTTTTCAAGGTTTATATCTGCAATTAGTTTTTTTAAATAACACTTTGAAAGTCAAATTTGAAACTCTTTCCCGCTGGATTCTCATCATGCACAAATACCCACCAAATATTCAACATATCAAAACCTTCAAGGATATGGAAGATTTTCATGTCTCCATGTGCCAATATATTTTTCTAACACACCTGCAACTGACTTACTAGTAAAAAAAATTTCTACAATAGACAGCCAAATCTGAGAAAAGATATCTATTTCAGAACATTTCAAACAACGAAGTATTATCACATCCACTCCCATTTCTATTTTATGACTCCATGATTGACATCATACTTACACATTATTTGCTTAATCATTATCTATTACTAAGCATAAGTACCACAAGTGGCTGGTTCATACAACAAGCTAAGTTCTCAACTATACTGAAGAAACCAAATTGCTAAAAATACATGAAACAGGCCATAGCATAACTAATTGTGATATGCAAGCTCAGCTAATATGTGAATTTACCAATTGGTTTACTTCATTTCTCTAAAGGTTGTATTCAGTTTAAGGAACCTGTGACCTACTAGATGTTTATTTTTATTTATTTATTTTATTTATAAAATTTTTATACCGCCCTTCTCCCTAGGGAGTCAGGGCGGTGTACAGCCAATCTAAAACCCCGACAATAATACAAAAGTTAAAAAAGATTAAATTGAGTATTTGGCCGAATAAAAAGCCCACCCCACCCCCTTAAAACCCCCAAATTAAAATTACTAAAAAGCAAATGAAGACAAATTAAAACCCTCTCTCAGCCCAGGCCGGCCTGCTCGAAAAGCCAGGTCTTCAGCGCGCGCCTGAAGGACCTCAGGTCCATGCCGGTACGCAGTTCCGGTGGCAGAGTATTCCAGAGGGCAGGGGCCGCCACAGAGAAGGCCCTACCCCTTGGGATCGCCAGGCGACACATGGCAGCCGACGGAACCCGGAGAAGGCCCTCCCTGTGTGCACGCACTGGCCTGCTGGAGATCACCGGTAGGATGCGGTCCTGTAGGTAACCTGGTCCAATGCCATGGATCGCCCTAAAGGTCAGAACCAGAACCTTAAAGCGAACCCGGAAAGCCACCGGCAGCCAATGCAGCTCACGCAGGAGAGGCGTCACGTGGGCGCTACGTGACGCCCCCATGATCACCCGCGCGGCCGCATTCTGCACCAGTTGGAGTCTCCGGGTGCTCCCCGCAGGGAGCCCCATGTAGAGGGCATTACAATAGTCCAGGCGAGAGGTGACAAGGGCCTGAGTGACCGTGCGCAGGGCGTCCCGATCCAGAAAGGGCCGCAACCGGTAGATCCGATGGATCTGATGAAATGCCCCCCTGGAGACGGCCGCGACATGATGTTCAAGCGACAGCCGCACATCCAGGAGGACTCCCAGATTGCGAGCCCTCTCTGTGGGGGGCAAAATTTCCCCCCCAATAGCCAGCGACGGAGTCAACTGGCTATATCGGGGCGCCGGGAACCACAGCCACTCGGTCTTGGATGGGTTGAGCCGGAGCCTGTTCCCGCCCATCCAATCCCGCACGGCCTCCAGGCACCTGGACATAGCCCCCACAGCATCGTTGGGGTGGTCCGGGGTGGAGATGTATAACTGAGTGTCATCTGCATAGAGATGACACTTCACCCCAAGACCACGGATGATCTCGCCCAGCGGTTTCATATAGATGTTGAACAAGAGAGGGGAGAGAACCGACCCCTGAGGCACCCCACAAACCAGGGGCCTAGAGGTGGACCTCTCCCCTCCCGCCAACACAAATTGCGAACGGTCGGAGAGGAAGGAGGAGAACCATCGAAAGACGGTTCCCCCAATTCCCAACCCCTCCAACCGTCGCAACAGGATACTATGGTCGATAGTATCGAAAGCCGCCGAGAGATCTAATAGGATCAGGACAGAGGAGAACCCTCTGTCACGAGCCCTCCAGAGATCATCAACCAACGCGACCAATGCCGTCTCAGTGCTATGCCCAGGCCTGAAGCCCGATTGGAACGGATCGAGGTAAGTTGTTTCCTCCAGGTACTGAGGAAGCTGACGTGCCACCACACTCTCAACAACCTTCGCCACAAAGGGCAGGTTGGAGACTGGACGGAAGTTATTTAAAACAGCTGGATCCAGGGAAGGCTTCTTGAGGAGGGGCCGCACCACCGCCATCTTCAGGGCGGTCGGGAGCGACCCCTCTCTCAGAGAAGCGTTGATAATCCCCTGGAGCCAGCCTCGTGTCGTCTCCCTGGCGGCCGAAACCAGCCAGGAAGGGCACGGGTCCAATAAACAGGTGGTGGCATTCAGACCCCCCAGCAACCTGTCCACACCAGCCCTAGGCTGGTGAAATGCAAGGAAACCTGGTGGGCACATCTCAACCAGAGGGACACCTCCCTCTGGGCCCAACCAGGTTTCGGTGACACCTACCAGGTCCGCGGCCTCCTCCTGAGCCAACTCAAAGATCAGGGGAGCCTTATTAACCACGGACCTGGCATTGCACAACAGCAGCCGGGTATTCAGGGCCTGAGATTCCGGACAACCAGGACTACAGGATGGGTAAGGAGGGTCGGAGCGCGCTACCGCTTGTAAACATCGGGAGCGCGATCCCCTAACCGGATATGGCCCTCTACCCCCCGCATACCTACCTCTCCCAGTCACCGTGCTAATAGAATTGGCCCCCGGCCAATTGTTGTTGAACTACAATTGTTGTTGAACTACAAATCCCAGCAGCTTACCATACACAACTGGCAAAGAGTATTTTCTTCTGCAATATTTTCTATCATATTTGATTTTTAATGCACTATCTATGTCAAACAAGTGATTTCAATTTGGCCATAATAAAAGAAGTTTCAAAAATTGTTGTTAGGCTTTTAGTTTGTTAGAAATCAAAATTCCACCTTTCTATAGAAAGCTGTGTGCATATACTGATACTATATTTTCCAGTTGGCAACTGAAGATTCCTTCTTTTTTCTGAAGACTAAAATATCTAGGCTACTGAGCAAACCTGTAGACAATGCATCATCTCCTATTTTAAATATCAGTCTCATTTTCCTTCTTGGACAAACAAGTTCTATCATAATAATCACACACTATCTTTTTAATTTCCAAACTTATTCTTTCTTAATCATAAAACACATATAATAATATAACGGACCACAGACCTATTTGTAGATAGTTCTTTCAGAGAACTTTCCAATTTAACCAATACTGCACAGTGTTGGGAAGAGTTGGATTCATTAATATTTTATCATGGAGTGCTCATAAGATTACTTTTGAGTAATCACTATCTCAGTTCAAATTACCCCAGAAAATTGTAGTGAAAATAAGGACAACCTTCATACATACCATTTCAAATTTTCAGAAGAAATCTGAAATGTAACTATGTAACTATAACAAGAAAAACTATCCTATGTAGGTTTTATCATTTTATTTATTTATTTTATTTATTTGTTTTCAAGATTTATATACCGCCTCCTCTCCTTGGGGGACTCAGGACGGTGTACAGACATTAGAAATATGTTGAAGATACAATAATTAGGATAATTAAAGAATAAAATTTGGTTGTTAAATAAACGGGATGAGGCAAGGATTTAAAAGTGAGGACTAAGATTAAGTATGACCGAATTTAAATATTGGCCTCTGCACATGTTTTACAGAAGGAATACAAGTCTAAAAACCCCCCAAGTCTTGTAGCTGAGAGTAAGACAGTACATTTAATTCAGAAGCTTTTATAGATTTATCCACTTTAGTGAAATTTAAGCAGTAACACCCACATTTAACAAAGCAACAAGACTAATGGCTCTTTCATTCATGAGTTATACAGCACTTTATATTCAAAAGCAAAGAAGTGTTCTGGGATATATGGTGCTTTAATTATAGCACCTGTCTACAATTCCTTACACCAGACACATATTTTCCTGATATCACACATTAAATGCAGAAAGTAGATTCTTGGGGAAAAAAATGTTTCTGAATAAACAAATAGTGTCTTTGCCTTTATATCTACTTTCAAAGATAAACAAACCCTCCTTTCTCTAGATTTGTCACATATTATATTATCTGGATTGTATATGCTCTGATGCAAGATACATTCTGTTCATTGTCAGCGACCACCAGATATTATGGACAATTGGTCTATCAAGTCACATGTAACCTTTAAAACTAAATTTAGATCATTTTTTCTACAACACTCAACAGAAAGCCTGCTATTTTTTCTGCAAATAATCATAACTACTCTGAAGCTGATGACTAAAAATTTTCTTCCAAGCAATCCACCTTAAAGGGAAAATAGCCTTTTAACCTTAATCCTAAATATACCTAACCATTTTAATTCTAACCATTTTATATATGCATTCAAAATGAAATTTTGCATTCTTAGAAGTTATAGCCTACTGTTTCCATTGTCTCAAGTTGTATTTTCAATAAATATTTATACTCTCAATTTTACCCTATGTCATGACTCCATTACACCAATTTGGGTTCTACAAATTAAGGTGAAGAGTTATCAGTGATCTCATAAAAGAATATTTTTGACAGGAAAGTTCCCAAATTGTTTAGCAGCCACAGACAGTTCTAATTATGCATGACTCCTATATTGTTCATTTTACCTCAGGTTGAAACTTGCCTTTTGATTTTCATAATCAAGTATATATCCTACAAAAAGTTTTATCAAGTATGAATCACAGTCAATGGCATTTAGTAATTCATTTGTTCTTCAAAATGCTTCAGACTTCTTTGCTCAATCATGATAGTAAATAATCTGTCAGTGGTTGTTTTGAAATGTAAAACTATCTGTAAAATCTCAGAATAAAAGCTAATTATAAAATATCTCCTTTTATTCAGTCATAAGTTTATTTTCTTTCTTAATTTATTTAAATGTTTCCTTGCCACTGCTCTCCCATAATAGCTATTAGCATTATGCACAACAAAAATACCTAATTCTTCTTCCAGCTTGATGCAAACTTAAAAAAAATTGATGCTGTTTTTACGATGGCTGTGATATCTTTCAGTTGCTTGGAAGTGTAAACACACATAAAAGGAAATCACTCACAAAATCCCGAAGGTGTTGTTCAGAACTTTAAGGGAGGAAGAAAGGGAGAAAAGATAAATAGTTACCATGTAATGTTGGAATCTATCTCAATACTGGAATACTTCAGCAATAATATTTATTCTAAACAAAACATTTATTGTGTTTCAAGTAGGAAAAAAACCTCCGCTGGTTCATTCAAACTTCACTATTGCTACAACTACTAACTAGCATTTTAAAAAAATAAACAAATCCTTTCAACTGATTCTGCAAATCCTAGAAAATGTATGGTTAACCTAAAGACAAAGCTAACAGGAACACTAACTTAACACAATATGAAAAAAAAATAGAAATTCTATAAGCATCAAAATTATGAGAGTGCAACCTTTATGCAATGTCTACAAGAATTAAGCAATTGCGTTCAACTACATTTTCTTCCAATTTATTGTACCTGCAAACAGTAATATGAGTTATAGTGCTCAACCAAGAGTAGCTTTTTAAAAAAGGAAATTTGGATAGACTTTTAATGTTCTTTTCATAATCGTATCTTTTGCTTCTCAACGAACTGTCATAATCTAGAAGATGTCAATACTCCTAAAAAAAAACACTGAAAACAACACTTTTCTTCAATTAATGACAATTAAAAGTAGGAGCAGATGTTAATTCATATGTTCTTGCTATGTCAGTGTTATCTGCCTAGCTTTCAAACAACTTTAAAATCAAGACTTGAAACTGGTTTGCAAGCCCAGAACAATGTTAGTTTTATCTTGAGCAGCTTCTCTACCCTTTCTACCAGGAGCCGTGGTAGTACAGTAGTTAGAATGCAGCATTGAAAGCTAATTCTGCACTCCTGATTCAGCCTTCCATCTTTCCAAGGTTGGTATCTGACTTTCTCCATTGATTTTGCTTTTGAAAGCCAGCTGGGAAGATTTCAAATGGTGATCATATGACCCTGGGATGCTGCAATCATCATAAATTCCAAATGTCAACCATACAAATTTTGATCATATGACCATAGGGATGTTGTGATGGTTATAAGTGTGAGTATTGATTGTCAGTTTTCCAGTGTTATTGTAACTTCAAAAGGTCACTGAGCCAATGGTTGCAAATTGATAACTACCTGCATTTATTAAAAACAGCTGTTTAGTAGCATTTCTTTTTTTTTTTACTTCTATCACCAATATTGTTTTAGGAAAATATATAGCATTACTAAAAGAAAAACAACTCTTTCTATAATTTATATGACAGTTATGAATCTGTAAAAAAATTAATGGAAATGAAGAAACTTAACAATACTGTAAGATATGCCTATAGACAACTATGGATCAATTACAAGGCAAGGAATAAAAGTAAGAAATATGGGCTTCATCAAACATTACAATTACTAATTAGTCCTTTACAGTTATAGTTTATTATTTTAAAAGTCAGTTCTCTATTGCTACTTCAAAATCACATCGAAGGAGCGAATCTATATGTTTATTACCATGCTTTGATTCAATGAAGAATTTATTTTCAATGTTAGTCATATAGACAAAATATGACTACTAAGCTAGAGAAAATTAAAAGAAAATGGATACATTTAAAAAAATAAGTACAATGATTAACATAACTTTTTTTTTAAAAAAAGTATGGCTTTCCTTTAGATTTCTAAATTGACAATTATCAACGAAGCTAAATCATGAGTGTTGGTCAAAAAAAGTATTATTCATGAATGTTTTGAGTCTTATTTTAACTTGATGGGATATGTATTCATAATTCATTTTCCTGGAAATTCAAAGTCCAATAATTAAAATCAGCGGGCAGACATTACTAAAGAACTGAATGCTTTCAAATACAAGGCTAAATCAAAATTTTATCAGAATTATTATCAGACTTATCAGGCCCCAGCAAACAAAAAGTAACATCTGATAATCTCCAAATAAGCTTCATTAGAGCAGCCTACTTAGAAGGGTAGGTGAAGGGTTTTGCCACAATTTCTTTCAAGATATCAAATGATTTGTAGTAAATGTATCAATTTATTGCAAATGATTAGATAATTTAAAAGAAATTCAGATCTAATGCCTTGGCCATCCTGATCTTGGTTAAGGTAGGTTATATACTTAAAAAGTAAGAAATATCACAATGAAAGTTGCATTAAATATTAAAGCACCTAAAGCAAAATAGCATTAAGAAATATTAACTATTAATGGTAAATGTATGTATTCAGCATTGCATCTCACACAAGTGTAGTTCGCCAAAAAAAAGTAGCAACTAGACCTAATGATAGTTTACAAAGTCCAGAGCTCATCCAGAATATAAACTATGTGTCAGCATGATCAAATGGATAACAGATAAGAATTTGAGCTTTACTCTATACAGACTTAATCCTATAGACAACAATCGCTATCAAAAATTTAGTGCTTTCAGTATGCACTTAAATTCCAAAGGCTCATAAATTTCTAGACTACCATGTCTATATTGATTATTTTACATGCCACTTTTCATGTCCATCATTAGCTAATATGACTGCGATCACTCCTAATATAGAAATATTATTTATTCCTCATAGAAAAAAAGAAGCTGCATAATCATGCAATTCTGGTTAGTTCAAAGAAAAATAAGTTCATAAACACTAAACTTTATATACTAATAAAATACAGCATACAAGTACAAGAAATATATATACATGTTTCAGAAACAGACTAAAATATCTGTATCCAGATGAACCATCTCCTGTTCCATTTCTTCATCACAGTAGAATGACATGGAGGTAATTATAGATACACACTTTATTAGGAAGTGGCTTAACAGCTATTTTTTATCCAATTATTTGCTTCACTGCCAGTGAATTTACAGTATATTTTCCAGTAAAGCACTATCATTCAGAGCACTTTAGTACTGACAGTTCCTGTGAGAAACCCGGAGAACAAAATATCACAATTACTGCCATACCATATATTTTATTAGGCCAGTCTCCAGACTCAGAGTGAAACACACTATACATTTCTAACCATGCCTTCAATTCTATATGCATTTACAAGAAAACAATGAAATCCAAAAAGAAGAAAACTGTAAATTCAATTATTTGCAATTAAATATGATGCAAACAAAAGATTGGGCAAAAGTAGTGCACTAGAAACTTTCTATCATAATTATATGTCAACCAGTGTCTGGTTTTCTGATTAAGTTCAATGTTACATGCTCCCACGAAATAGCTGTTTTCAAAACACAGTGGTCATAAACTAATTTAGCGGGCTGCGTTTTTTAAAATATGTTATTTAAATGTAATTGTGTAGTTTGCTATTTAGTATGTTAAGAGAAGGCACCCTTTAAGCTCCACTGATTCCCCTGGAATTTACTTCTGAATATACATGTATACGATCGTTCTATAAGTAAATCAATAGGTCATTAAAAAAACTTCAATTTACTCTCAAATACACTATTTAAAAACACACTGCAGACCATTTAATGTGTGAATTTCCATGTTTGAAATAGAAACAACGTATGTTCTCGGCATTCACACGAAAGTAAGAGATAGCAAAAACCCTTACTTAGGCACAGATAAGAAAACAATTATAAACAATTATATTTTTGATTGGCACAGCAGTTTAAATCAGAAAACTTACTATGGTATTTCAAGTCTATTCCTGAACATGTATTTGTAATTAACACCTCTAGAGTTAGTTTCATATTCAATATTCAAAATGTCAACAAAAAGTATTAATTATAAAATGCCCTTAACAATTGCCTCAACATACTTGTGTAACTTTTCAACAAAGGATCCTTTAAATCATTCCCTTACATATCTGCACAAAATACAGCAAGACTGATTTAAATTCTTAGACATAAAACACAAATCCTATAAATGTTTTTAATCCTTAAGCTTCTTGCCTTGAAAAGGCTTATTCTTTATTTCATACACTACTTCCCGGGTCTATTTAAGGTGATCTCCGCACCCAAAAAGGGTGGGAAAAGAAAAAGAAAACACAGAACAAAAATGGATTCTTTTCCAACTACAGAAGGCAGGAAATTGAGCGTTTGTTTATTCCAGTTTTCCTCCAGATGTGTTAGCCTACAGGTCTCCTCAATCCCGGCAACAACAAGGAAAGTGTGGTTCAGTTCTCCCAATTGATAAGAACGAGAGGGAAAAAAAAACTTTATTAGACAATATTTAACAGTTCAGGAAGAGTTATTTATTCATTCTCTGCTGTCGTCAAAAGAACACGGGCTAGGAAAACTTAATAACACAGATCTCACAGATAAGAACAGGGGTTGAGAAATAAAGTAAACGTGGAGGGCATGGAAGTCCTGGAGACCTTTTATGTCGAGGGCAATTGATCTTCTCCCTCACTCAGGAAAGATAAGAAAACAAAGAACTCCGGGGTCCTTGGTGATCTCCGAGTTTGGTTGTTTTCTTGCAGACGTTTCATTACTCAAACTAGTAACAAACTAGGTAACTAGCACTGAAGTTACCTAGTTTGGCTAACGAAACAAAGAACTCAGAACTGAAGACCAACGCCAGACAAGGAAAAAGATTTGCACTTCCAATCCTGAGAAGTTTCTCACAAGTAGACCCTTAAGCCACCTCCCATTTCTGTTGGTGTTTTAAGGCACACGGGCAAGGAGCAGAGGGCTCTGTGGAGAAGCCATTTCCTCTTATTCCTATTATGTCCCTCTCGTTCAGCTGGCTGTGGGGCATTTTTAAAATCTGCACTTTGACCCGCCACATCTGTCGCGGTGACGGTCGCTAGAAAAGTTCCCAGCTCTTTTACTTCGCGCCCTGCTCGTCGCGTCTAGCACTCACCCGCTGAACTCATGGTGCCTCCCTTCCATGCGCTTTGCCTCGCTCCAATTCTTGTTCCTCTTTAAAGCATAACAACCCCTCTCACAGTGGCTGCATAGAAGGGTAAAGTCCACCGAAAAGCGCAGCCCGTCGCTCCGGTTCCTGTATAACATTCCCGCAGCGAAGAGAAGAAGAGCGCGACTGACCGAACGGGCTCTGACGGTCTTTGCCGTCTAAGCGAAGTTCCCTGATTTACGCCGCGCGAGTTGCAACATAGAGACCTCTGCAGGCCACATGCCATCAATGCAGGCGCTCCCTGCTTCGCTAGACCTCGTCTGCCCGTTCAATCTGCGCAGCAACACCACAGATTCTTCTCCTCCCCTTCTTCCCGCAATGGCTATTGGGTAGCCATAGTTGTTGGGCCGCCGCGGTGGGGCTTTGTGAGTGGGTGGGGGGCATTATAACGCCGGGCTCGGTGGACTCGCTTTCCCATGGTGCCTGAGGAGAGGGGAACGGATGGCGGAGAAGGATGACACCGGAGTTTGACGACGAAGTGGTGTTTGAGGTGCGTAGCGTAGCAAAAGAGATCGGTGGAGAGATTTGGGTGCCTGAGAGATGGCGAGGCTAGCTTTTTTTTTTCTCTCACGCTGCCGTTGGCAAAACGAGGTGGCGCCGTAGAACGGGCGTATGCCTAGGGCAGGTTGAGCTCTTTGCAGGGCCCTCTGAGGAGGATTTCCCAGGGCGGTTGAATCCAGCTGTGTCTATAGTCGTGAAACCTCGCCTCTGAAGGGAAGGAACAGCGCTATTAATGGAGTTGAGGAGAAGTTTGGTGTGAACTAAAGTGTGACTAGCAGATTATTCATGCCTAAATTCGAAGTAAGTGCCACTGAGTACAGTACGAACTTACCATCGCAACCTAAGCATAATTGAGGAAAGGTTACACACCACATCTCCCAGAAATAAAGCGTATTTGCAATGAGGTAATACTACTTGCTTTCAGCAAAACAGTATCCTCTGGAAGGATAAGTGCTAAGCATTTTATTACGACACATTTCAGTGAACTGGTTTTTCTTCAAGATGTATGAATTACCACGTTAATATCCCTTCGTTTATTTGTATACAACTTTTGTGTATTGTCTACTATTTGGGACTCAAGATGGTTTGTAATCTGGAACCAAAATAACATAACATGCAACTACATTAACAAAAACTAACGCTATTAATTGGTTTGCTAGAAAACATTAGGGGAATCTTTAGCCTGATCTACCCAAATCTAATCAGTGGGATAGAAGTGAAAGAATTGATAAAAACAAAGATGATTATTTGAATTATTTTATAAATTCTAATCTCTGTATATAAAGGTTCCCATATGAGGCTGTTATTTTGGAAAAATGTTAGTAATAAGACCAAAAGTTTTTCTACTGTTGTTTCCTATGTGCCCTCCATAATAGGGCTCACCAGAAGAATGTAATTGAATTCTGCTTTGAAAATACTACAATTGTAAATTGCATATAAACAGAATAATCAAAAATTTAAACTTCACCTCTGTATTTATTAGAATTCATGCAACAAGTACTATATAAGTATGTGAGCAGTTTTGATATACACTAATGCTGCAGAAGCCTAGATTGACTTTAAGTTATTAGTGAGATGATCCCTTTCTAAACTTTACAATTCAAAATACATAATGCAAAGAAAGGAGGAGGCAGCATTACAGTATTAGTGATAGCTGCAATAAAAATAAGGTAGTGTAACAGAGTGGCTGCTGGCTGGGCTACAGTTGGATAAAGCACAAGTCTGCAGCATGTTAAAATGGCTGCTGTTAAGTAGTTTATGATAATGAATGTAGCTTAAGGCATAAGTAATCCATTACATTATTATATATTTATTATTTTGATAGTGGTATTTATACAGTATTGATCAGAGACTATTAACACTAATGTTTAAATAATTAGACCTTTAAGGAGAAAAATATATTTATATCAGTGTTAGCTAATGTGCCTGTTTAAATTTTGCATCCAAAGCTAAATTTAATGTTAATAAATAATTGCAAGTAACACCAAATTATTTTTGTACAACAAAGGTTTCTGTCCTAAACTAAATACTTAATACCAAGGTATCCACTATACAGTATTGTTACTTAGCTTTCTGCTTTGCTCTTCCCATATTCATGAAAAAGTAGCTATAAGAAAGGTATTGGAGAATTCTAATGTCAATTTGAATGGTTTATAGATTTAACAAGCCATCATTATAGTACTATTCAGATACTAAACTGATAGTAATCTATTGGGTTTTTTAAAGTGCATTGTGTATACAGCCCAAATATCCAGAGGATCTAGCTGCCTACTATGAGTCTGCATATCCAACTATAATTGCTTAGTTTCATTTTGGAAAAACTTACCTGATAAGAATATTTCCCTCAGAAGATATGGTCCCGGCATCCAAAACAGAATATGAAAGTAGACTATAGTTAAATGGAGAAGAGAATTATTGATGATGAGAGCAAAAATGTGAAAGCTTGAAATGGTCCCTACTGACATGTAGAATAAAAAGCAAAAAGCATTTGATGGTTTTTCAAACCATCCTCAGTGTTACAGGATTTTTTTCCAAAATACATATTTTTTTGTTTTTGAAGAATACCATTGCTAGGATTGTTGCTTATAACATTGCTAATGAACAGGCCTTCAATGTATAAGATCAAGCTACACACCAGCTGATAGTAAATCATAAGTCTCCAAACCTTATTCAGCATTCTGCTTCACTGCTGAAGACTCTCAGATACAATTTGGCTAGGTTGGAATATTCTAATCCTTTCCTCCTGCCCTTCTGAGTGAATGAATATTCTGCTAGGTCTCTTAATGGATTTGAAAAGCAATTGAGATAAGTTTGTATAATGGTTCTAGTCTAGTAACCAATTGTTCTTTGTGAGTTTCAACCTTAATACTTTTCCTGTCTTCTCTTTCCTTTCCTCTATGAGTCTGGATATGTCACATGCTTCTCACCTCCCTATTTCTGGTAATGGGTAGCTGGACGGTACTGTGCCACCTCTTCCATTTTCATTTCTCTTTTGGCTGGATCTGGAAAAAATTACCCCTTTATGACACGGAAGGGGATATTTCCAACTTTTAATTCCTTAGAATTAAAAACTTCTGGCAGCTACAAAGACCTTGTTTGCCAGTCAGATAATATGGACTTATATGTTACAAATGGAACTGTTAAAGGAGATGTGTTACTTGAGTGTCATCTGCCATATCTCAAGTATATTCAGTTTCTGGATAATTTTTACAGTGGGTCAAATATTCAAATCTACCCATTCTATGTTGACAGACAAAATGCCTTCTACACTGAATTATTTTCCCCTGCCCATTTGAATGGAAGATTGTGTTCCAGGACCAGGAGAACAGTGAAAAACTATATTTTAGATTTGTGCTGTTAGAGAGAAAGGGACAATAAACTAGACATTCAGCTTCGTAGCCAGTTGGATAGAAAAATCCAGTACAAAGAGAGACATGATCCCCAATAATAATCCTGGAGGATCTTTCTGATATGAAATCAGAAGAATTGTGGAAGTCCTTTGCATGATTTGATTGATCTTTAAGAAGGCACAGAGAAACCTGATAATTCTTAGACAAAACAAATTATCTGAAAGAAGAGAAGGCCTGGAACTGTTTATCAAACAGTGCAGGTGGCAATCATAGTTGGCCTGAAATTACTTCATTCAAGTGGAGAATGAACTGAGTTATTATATAACAAACTCATCCATAGAGAAAGGATCATGACCATTGTCTTGCTGCTAGATTACAATGAAGCAGTGAAAGTATTGTTCTAAATTTGCATTTGTCCTCTGCACTTCTACATCGGACTATGGGTGATGGGTAGAAGGCAACTAAAGCTTTACATCCAGTTGTAGAAATGCAGTTTTAAAATCTTCCATGAAGATTGGATTGGCCAAGCTGTAATTTTGGAAAATTTATTCAATGACCAACAAGCTATTTCAGAAGCATAGGAAAAAGCAGTACAGACCATCTGCCAACAAAATAGCATTGTGAAGGTCACATGTAATGCCCCGAAAACACCTCCCAAAGGGAGACGATACAGCAGTCCAGATTACTTGCTGATGAGAAATTGGCATGAAAAAAGCATGACAAGAAAAAGGCCTTGACATCTCTAATGTAAGGCTGCCAAAAGATCCCTCCCCCAAAATGGGTCATTTTGATTTATCCCCAAGGCTGCAGCCACAGATCTGATGGGCGGGCAAGGTCTCTAGGCTTTCTCCTTTCCAAATACATCAGCCTCCTTTGTGTACTTGGCAGACAGGGTTGAAAGTTATACTTGCAGACAAGTGTTAAAAGATGGAAATGTAAGCTCCTGCAGACTTAGACAATCAAAAGTGATTTTGTTGTGCTATAAATGAATATGTGGATTCTGAAGCCCATGACTGCTTCGGCAACAGGATTGCAACATATGGGGACTCTCAGTTGTGGGACAGTTTGTCCCAAATGCCGGGGTAGTTGGTTCATCATGTGGCCTAACTGGTTCTCATATTGGAGCAATATATTGCCAATATTATAAAAGATTAAAACTAGATTAAAAATTTAAAAACCCCTAGGCCAGACCAGCTTGCTGAAATAAATAAGTTTTCAATGCACAGCGGAAGGTCATGAGATCAGGGATGGTCCTCATCTCCGGGGGTAATTCGTTCCAGAGAGGGTTGCCCCCAATGAGAAGGCCCGCATCCTTGGGGTCGCCAGCCATCCAGCCGGCGGCACCCCGAGGAGGCCGACTCTATGGGAGCGTATCGGTCGGCAGGAGGCTGATAATGGCAGGAGGCGGTCTCACAGATATCCTGGTCCCGAGCCATGGAGCGCTTTAAAGTTGATAACTAAGACCTTGAAGCGCACCCGGAGGGCCACCGGGAGCTAATGCAGCTCGCACAGAAGTGGTGTAACATGGGAGCCCCGAGGAACCCCCAACACCACCCGCGCGGCCGCATTCTGCACCAGCTGGAGCCTCCGGATGCTCTTCAAAGGCAGCCCCATGTAGAGAGCATTGGCATATGATCAAGAGACAATTACAGAAGAGATAGTTAAACAATATTTGAAGGAAGCAGAATTACTTAAAATATCAGAAGAAATTAAATTAATGCTAGAAGAAAGATATGGAATAGAATTAACTGAAGCATTAAACAGACAAAACAACGGGAAAGCTTCTGGCTCAGATGGGCTACCAGCAGAACTATATAAAATATTACAAGACTCTCTTTGCAGTATACTGTTAGAGGTATTAAATGAAGTACTGATAAAAGCCAAAGTACCTAATTCATCGATGGAGGCTTACATTACTCTTGTACCGAAAGAAGACTGACTTACAACAGATTAAAAATCTATAGACTGATATCCTTGTTGAATGCGGATTTTAAAATATTTGCTTCAATAATGGCAGAAGGATTAAAGAGATTCTTAAATCATTAAATCATTAAATGTAGACTAAAATGGTTTTTTGCTTAAAAGACAAATAAAAGATAACATGAGGACAATATTGAATACACTGGAATACTATGAAGCACATCCAGAAAAGCAGATGGCATTGGTATTTTTAGATGCACAGAAAAGGTTTGACAGTGTAAACTGGCAATTTATGTTGGTGCAAATGGAAGAAATGGATTTTGGAGAAAGGTTTATTGAAATGATTAAGGCAATATATATCAGTTCATTTGTTGAGGATAATTTTAAATTCCAAGATCATTTCTTGGAGCACAGTTATTAAGCAGTTTTGAGAGGAGATTAGTGTGTTTTTTGTTCTTGAAATCTTGTATTGACTTGAAAATGAGTTTTTGAATGTTTCTTCAGGTGAATCTTATGAAAAAAGCTCTAATATAAAAACAACAGAACTCGTAACATAGGTAGAAAAATTTTTATAATTAGAACTGCCTAGATCATATATATGTTTCTGGCAATATGTGAAAAGCTGACATTGTATAGAATGCCTAGGAAGTTTATAGAATGTGTAATGTTTTAGACAAAATATGAAGTCTGTATTATTTTAATATATACTTTTCTTAAATATTGTAGGCATTATGTAGAATGGCAAGATCTATTTGGGCAAAGTAATGAAAAGAGAGTCATGAAAAGGGTTTGAATTTCTAACCCTTTCTTGAAAAAACATATATGAAAATGAAAGAAGAAATGCAAAATAAAAGACTTTCTTACTTAAAAAGAAAAAGGATTGACCTACTTGTTGCAACAAGGAAGGCTAGAATGACATTTTAGCAATAGTATTTTACACTTTGCTTGTTTGCCTTTTGGCATTGATTAGAATGCCTAAGAAATGTGTGAAAGAAATATTAAGCATTTTATATTTTGATGCTTTGCCATTTTTGGTATTTTGCAGGTTTCCTAGGCATTCTATAAAATGATTAATTTCACACATTGATGGTAACATATACATGTCCAGAGTCGCTCTCCCATACTTACCTGAAATGAGATTTGAGTAATTTGCTAGCTGATACGTAAACCAAGATGATTATGCTCCAAGAACATATGACTAAGACTTTTAAATAGAATTGCTTGCCAAGATCTGCAAAAGATTTTATTGATGTGCATCATTTCTTTTAAGCATCAGCTTTCTAAAAGCCTTTCACATCTTATCAGCTGATGCTGGGTTCCTCCTATTGCACAGGAACAGAAGAAACATTTTAGTGAGCTGCTTCTAGCTGCGATGCCACAAAAATGTACTTGGATAAAAGTAGAGGTGCAGTTTCTCTGATTTATACTTCAGATTTTCTGCTCCAGTCACCCTGGAGAGACAAATAGAAAGAAATGGGGAGGTGGAAGAAATTCTCTCGGATGCACTGGAAGTGTATTTAAGAGAAAGGTGGAACCATATTTTTCAGGAGACAAGATTCATTTTGCCTGTAAGTTTTATGGACATATGTTTTAGCATGAACTTTCAGCTGCATTTATTTTAGCAATTAAAATTTTGTCTCACAAGATAGGTGAAGGTAATTGTTGAAAAGTGTTCCTTAACTTCTAACTTTTGATCCATTTTCACTGTGGCTTTAAAACAAGGATATAATGGTCTTTTAATATGTAGCAGTTTGTAAATTTATGTAATTAAGCATTAATAAAAAGGTTTAGTATACAGGAGATAAATTAGGGTGGAGTAGGGAGGACCTAATGGAGAAAGTCTTAGTCATTTCCTTTACCTTGCATCAGCAGAAATGTTCTTAGTATGCCTTAAATATAGGCAGTTATGATAATGCATTTGATCACTATTCATGTGTACATCTTAGTTTCAAATTGATTTTTAAAAAATAAATTTATTCTTTTTTTATGGAATGCATTCAGTTTGTTAATTAAAAGGATGTTAATGTGAAAAAAGCAATTTTTGTTTTTCTTTAAATAACTTTTTCATAATCTTTTGTGTGCTCATTTTTTCCTACCTGCTAACTTTTATTTTTGCATTGTAGTTGAATGATTATTTCAGTTTATTTAGGAAGCATTTAGTCTTTATTCATGGTATTGTAATATAGTATAACAAAACAAAACAAAACAATTGACTACAGCATCTTAACTGTAAAAATATTTTATAGCTTTTTATCTTGTATATTTAATGACTATTCCATTGTTAGACTAATTCAGTGGTGTATAATATGAAATGCTAACTGAGAGTTTTGGCAGTTATCCATTATCCTGTTGCCATGATTAAATATATGAAAGGCAGTAACTAATATGAAAATTAAGTATATGGTATATGTATTTTTAAGATCAACTGCTAGTAGCTAGAAAAATGGACGATGGAAATGAACTTGGGGAAAGGAGGGAAAAGATCCTGCCTGGGAAACAGACATGAGACCATGAGCCTTCAATGGCTTAATGGTTAAAGAAAAAAAATAGAAAGGACCTGCCCTAATGGATCAAGCAATTAAATGTGGTAGTGGGAAATTTTGTACTTTTAGACTTGCAAGATTCTGTTAATGTAGCTTTACAATAAAGTAGATTTAACTCATCTAGTGATATTTGGATTACCCAGACAGGCTGACAAAGTCATAAATGCCTGCCTAATTTTTTTCACCTCTCTTTTGTACTTAAGAAAGCCTTTCCAAAGTTCTATGCACTTCTAAATCTCGTCAGAAGAACTCCTTCCAGGAATAGGTCTACAGGTAAGTCCTCAACTTATGACCATTGAAACGTTATAACTGGTCCACTGTAAAATTTCCACAATCACATCATCAAAATTGAAGGACCTGACAACCATAATATATTTACAACAGTTGCAGCATCCCAGGGTCATGTGACTGCCATTTGAGACCTTTCCAGAGGTTTCCAACAAACAAAGTCATGGGGAAAACTGGGTTCACTTAACATCAATGGGGGTCGCTTATTGACTTTGGGGAAAAAGTTATAAAACTGGGTGCATCACACTTAAAAACTACATTGCTTCGTGATGGATATTCTGGTCCTAATTGTGGTCATAAATTGTGGACTACCTGAAGTTCCAATAGAGAACACGTTTTCTTATACTTAAGCTGGATTCCCTTTGTGTTTCTGCAAAACATGCAATTGGCTTTTAAAGTAGCCTCACCAATGTCATTTCTTGACATTTTTGTTTCCATTTGCATTGCAAACAATGTATCCAATGTGTTTCATCTAATGTTTTGTAATACTTCAATAAACTATAATCATTATTTCCAGCTCTTCTTTACAAACAAGCTACTTATTTCTTTTTTCTTTTTTAATTTCATTTTAGAATTCACCGCTTTATCAGTACTTACAGGATCTGGGACATACTGATTTTGAAATATGCTCACCATTGTTGCAGAAATCAGAAGAATGCACATCCAAAGAGGGACCAAAAGATATGGATGTAAGTGTCATTCAGGAGGTAGGTAGGTAGTGTTATATACTATATAAAATCTGCTGTGAAAAATTTGATAGCAAGTATCTGTTTAAAATTGCATTGTCTTTACATAACTTGCTCTATGTTTGCAGGTAAATGCTTTTGTGACATTGTGTATTTGTTGGCTAATGCCTTTGCTTTTGGATCTATTATGCCAGTTGTTCATTTTAGGTTTTAAAGAGCTATTAAAGTCAAGTAATAGACATTGTATTTTTGCCTGCTGCGTTTTGGGGTAGTTGCAGTAATTCGGAAAACACTTGCTACTTTTTCTTGTCTTATCCATGTTATTAGACCTTAATATTATGTTTCTGTTTTCAGTTGTTCCAAAAGAGCTCTGTCTCATCTGGGAGATAAAATTAAAGTGTGTTTTCTTCTTTGGCAGCAGCCAAAATAGAAGAGATCAGTGATTTGAATCCCAAAGGGTGCATTTTATGGACGAAAGAGAAATATGTACTATTATGAAATAATAAGCAGTTCTACCAGTATTCATAATTTTCTGTTCCAATTTGACTATTGCTAAAGTGCTATTTTCATTGCCTTAAGGCCCATAGTCCAAAAATAAAGGGAGGGAGGGAGGGATGGATGGATGGATGGATGGAAAATAAGAAATCTCAGGTACCAAAGTCTTATTGAAATGATCACGATTAATCAGATTGGAATCATTAATTGGACTGGAATGCATGTGTGTAGAATGAGGAAAAGGAAATGATGTTTCTGGAAAAGAAAAAATGTAGAAACTCCAACTGAATGTTCTAAAGAACTCTTGATAATTAGGTTCCTTGATGTAATTGCTTTTTTGAGTGATTGATCAGGGGTAGTCTCCAATATGTTTATATTGGAATTCATGAATCCTAAGCTTTGTTTGCAATTTGTATTCTCTGGTTGGTAATGCAGTACAGTGCAGGAAGAAATGGAGTCTGCATGGGTTTGCCACATAGCTAAGGTATCTTCATGGTACAAAATTACTGGTTCTTAATTTCAGGTATTTTTTCCTGGATTCTAGCATTACAGTTCCAAAACAGAAGTTCCCATGGATAATGCAATCCCTGCAGATTGCTGCTTTTGTTTTAAGCAAAATAGCAACTATACTTATCTTGTGAGACTGTAGATCAGAAATCTGGAATCTAATTCCCTATTATTTTCCTATAGTTAAAAATAAGCTTATTGTTTACATCAAGTTCAGTCTGAACGCTTTCATTTTAAAATATATATTTGGAGTAAAAACAAGATCTGTTCATTTTAGTAGAGATAAGATGAGATGGTGAAAATTCTGATTGATTGCATGAAAAAGAAGAGAATCAATTCATTTTAGTGGTTAAGATTCCAAGTAGAAATTGAGATCTCATCCCACCTTAAGCTTGAAATCCACCTGACTGACTATGAGTCAGTCACAATTTTCAGTTTCCTCTCCATTCTTAATCTAAAAGCATCAAGTTCTTTTCCTGAACTTCTCTCATTTTTCTTGGTGATTGCTAGATTTGCCCAGCTGTTCATTTCCTTCTTTCCTTATGTGGAACTAGGTTTCACTCATCTCCCCTCTTTTTTAGGCTTCTTCTCCTTCTTCTTATGCTCTAATACAGTGTTTCATTTAAGCAGTTTAACCAAATATTGAATAATGCTAACATTTTAGTTCCTAATTATAGATAATAGAGTAGTTACGCTGACTGGCTGGCATTCTCAGGTGGGATTTTTCTCCTCCGGGCTAGCCATGTATGATAATTTCCTTTCTTTCTTCAGCTTTTTCAAAGCTATCTGCATTGGGTAGATTTTTCCATGGCTGTACTTTTGTTCCTTCAATGCAGCTTTAAACCTCTTTCCATTCACAATTAGTTAAAGAGACTTTCCCCCTGGAAATAATAAACATTCAACAGCTTTGTTGGTCTGGTAGTCATTACATCTTTTTTTCTCTTCTATTTTCTTTACAGAAAACTTTTCTTTAAATTAAAAGTGACTTAGCTTCCTATAGGAAGTTATAAAAACCTTGCTATCTATCTACTCTTGGGATTTATTAACAGTAGAAAGCACAATATTTCTGGTTGGTTGGATAAGTAGCAAAAGTCATGGGTAACTACATATTAATACATCCCTTCTTTATAAAATGTGTTGGTTATGGTTAAGAGTAGCAAAGTTCAGAATTGCTTTTAAAAACAATTGTCAAAGCCTCCCAATGGGAGATGGCTAAGAAGGAATGGATTTTACTTGTTGGACTAGCACCAGGAAGTGTCCATTCTGGCAATCTGGCACAAATGCTTATTGCGTGACTTTGAGCTAGATACTATCTCATAGCCCAACCTAACTCATTTGTTAAAAAAAATGGATTAAGAATGAAATGTATGCTGCCATGAGCTCTTCAGCAAAAGGTGGGATATAAGTCTAATAAACCATATATTGCACATAGGCCATTCTGTTGATTGACCATAAAGGTAAAAGCACTAGCAGGGGAAGTAGTGGGACAGATGAAACTTTTCTGTAGAGACTCATTGATAAATTCCTTTAGATGGATTAATTTTGTACCTGACATTGGGTAGTGATATTTTGGAAATCTAGGCTCTAGGATTGATAGTGGAATGATAGAACTGCTGAGGGGGAGCAAGGTCTGTTTGTCTCTTTTCAGCAGCATATCTACAGACAAATTTAGCAGCCAAAAATTGAACAATGCACTTACTGAGAGATGATGGTGTTGGTTTGAGGCCTGCAGTTTTGCATCTTGGGCACTCTAAGATGTTGTTACCTGGCCCCTGTGATGGTGAAGATTGTGAATCTGTGGTCAATGTTTTTTAAAGACCATTACAGAATACAAAGTTGCACAAACCGATCACGATTTCTGATGATTTGCAAAGGTTTGGAATACTTTGTGATGGGTGTTGAGAATAAGTCCTTCAGAAATGTGGTGGCGGTGATTGTTACAAGGACATTTATGTATAGTATGGACAAGCTCTCCATAAAATAAATATACAATTTATGTGCATGAGTGCAACTTGTCTCATGCAGAAGACAAGAGGTGTTCTTTTCCAAAAGAGTATGATTGGGAGACATGATCCGTGTATCTTTGTGTATGCATAAATAGAATACTTGTCATTATCCTTTCAATTTTAATTATATCTAAGGATGTCATTCCAAGATATATAAATAACTTAATAAGGAGATAATCATTATTGGTATAAATTGACAGAATATTGGCTTGGTGTATTTTCAAGTGCTAGCTAGTTGACACATCATTCTAGAATAAGATTTTATGCATTAAAATGCTGGGTAGTCTTATTGAATTGTAAAGCAGATTTATTAAAGTGCATAGATAATATATTAGATTTTTTTAAAATAAGATTTTATAAATACCACATTCAGTACTCTGTTTATGATTTTAAAAACTACTTGACTTGGTATACATTAACTTGGTGTGCTGCCAACAATCCATAAACTGATCTCTAATATGTTATGGCCTGCTTGCTTTACAGTATGGTTTCTTTGAACTTGGTTTGAATTCAAATAATGTTTATATATTTAAGACTTCAGACAGTTTTTAATTTTTTACAGAAAGACATCCTGTCAAACCTACTTGAGAGATTAAAAAGCTGGCTTCCTTTTTCCTTATATAAGAAAAGGGATGATATGCTTCATCAGTTGGTAAGCACCTGTTATTACCAGGTCACTTTCCTTTCAAACAATTCATCCATTTTCCTTAATATTTTTATATTTAATTTCTTTATGAAATATTTTCTCATTTTTATTAAGCATTTGTTGATCATATTACATAGTTTTCAAATTGAAATGTTTGGTGTTTAAATCTAAATAGAAGGTAATCTAGATGTGAGGGAACTTAAACTGCCTTAACTGTTTAGCAATCATTATTTTTATATGTTAGGAACATAAGTACTCATACAAATAAAGCTGCTAATAAGTATATATTTTAACTTTTTGTAGCTTTTATTTTTGTTTTCAAAATAAATATGATATTAATACTAAAAACAGATCTTCATGTAAAAATCTTGTGAATCAAATGTAATCCAAAAATTGATGTTAGAAGAGTAGCTTGCTGGCAATTGGTTTTCAGTCTTATTTCAAATAATCACTCCTACACATATTGCTGTCTCTTGCCTCAGTTATTCCTTCCCACTCTGGAATGTTACCAATTGAGAAGACAAGCACTGTTAAGACAAAATGCTATGGGGTTACTGCTGGGTGCATAGCCTGTGCATCTCTTTTGAAAACTAAATCCTTGAAAATAAGTATCTGTTTGTTTCATTCATTTGAACAAATGAAAAACCCATCAGACAGGCTGAGTAGATCCAGAGCTGCTATAATCTTTGGCACAAATATTTGTGGCTCCTGATACAGTATTACTACACTAAAGGCAGAGCCTAAAAGCTGGAGGTGTACCAAGCTGGCATTTTTCTTTCTAGCACCCAAATTCTATCTTTAACTAGTCCATCAGAGACTTCAAATATTTCCTTCAAGAACTCATGAGTCTCTAAATTTTCCTCAACACAGACAGCTGCACGTTGCTTACTTTTTCTTCTTTCCTCCCATTCTTTTGTGCACATTTAAAGTTATAAGCACTCTTGGAGAAGATTGAGTGGTGGCTAAATTAAACATACATTGGTGGCATTGTTAGTATGTAATAAAAAAAAAATTACAAATGATTTAAGTTTAATGCTTGCTTTTGTGCATGAATGTAATGGGTTGATATGTTTTTCTCTTCCCTCTGCTTTAAGGATGTTGGTTTTCGTTCAGAGGCACTCTGCATCATCCTGAAACAGGAAGTTCTGCTACAGGAGGATGTTGAACTGATTGAACTATTTGATCCTAGTATCCTGTCTGCAGGACAGCTCAAACAGCAGGAATATGGACATCTTCCAACATTATGCTCCCTAGCAACTCCTAATATTTGGTATTGACTTGAGCTACATACATGTTATGTGAATATATTATGTATATTGTTAGAGGAGGTATATTTGCATATATGGCCTCCCAGCGAATAGAAGTATGATTTAGTTTGTTTTCTCTCTTTGTTTTATATCTCATGATTTTGGTATTGGCTACAGGAATATGTTTTGCTTTATCATATTTTCCCAACAGGCAAATGATCTGAAGTTATGACATCCTTCCCTGAAAAAAAATTAGAAACATTAAAATTCTAATTACTACTTAACTTTTCTCTTTTTATGATTCCTAATTCCTGGAGAACATTTTTCTTCCAGCAGCATGTATAGGACACATCTAAACATGTATGTGTATATATGTTCTACCCAAAAAAGAGTTAGGCAAAAAAATATTGCTAATTGAATAAAGATTAAGGTTCTCAGACAGCACTTTTTACATGAATATGTAAGCATATTCATGTTTTTAGTAAGGTACATTGAGTTAAATAGCCCTTATTCTTAGGTAAAAATGAAGAAATTGCTTCTATGCTGGTGAAGGATTGTTTAGCACTATTTATCAAGTGTAAAATGAAGTGCAAACTTTGGAAGAAATCCTTGAGAATGCTGAACAGTTTTTTAACCTTTGCTTATAGAGTAGATCATAAGAGACACTTCTGCTGAGCTGAAAACACAAGAAAATCTATGGATGCTCACTATTCAAATATATCTTACTCTTAAGTAATTTGTTCAGAGTAAGTGCTGATAATGCTGTTTCATCCTACTTTAGTTTCCTCTGTGGGGGGTAAGTGGCTTATCTCTTTATGTGAATGGGGACCCTGATTCTGCAGACTTCTCCTTTGTTAACAGAGTTTCTTCTATGGATGGAAAGAGAGATCTCTTTCATATAGTTCCACTTTTCTCCTGTATATAGAACTTGGGAAGCTATACATTTATTAGCTTTCTTTCTGAACAATACTCTTTATACCAGTGGTAGTCAACCTGGTCCCTACCGCCCACTAGTGGGCGTTCCAGCTTTCATGGTGGGCGGTAGGGATTTTGTCCCCTACTTTATAAATCACCATTACTGTGGAACCAGTGCGGTTAAAAAAAAAATTACTAACAAAGATACAAAAGTGGGTGGTAGGTATAAAAAGGTTTGACTACCCCTATTTTATATCATACATTTGAAAGTATACATTTGTACAGTAAATGTATTTTAAACACATTTTAAATTGTCTGTATCTTGTTAATCTTCATCAGAAGTGTTATTAGAAAAAGCTTTAGTTAATAAATTAAGATAATTTAAGAACAAGAAAACATGCTGGAGATGATTAATTAGTTGAGAAATTTACTGAAAAAATACAGTTCAAATACAGAATAAAGTGTATTTCCCTGTATGTGTTGGTAAAAATTTGCAATTAATTTCTCACTCTGTGCTAGTGATAGAAATGGCTAGAGGTAGTACAATTGTACTACAATTCTGTAAGCCCAGACAAAATATTTCACATATAATTAAAATTTAATAATCTAAATTCAACTTTTATTTCACATGGATATACTCATTTTTTATTATTAAAATTGAAATACATCTACTTGCAGATAATCCCAGTTGATTTTGCTTCATTTTAAAACGAGAATTATATCTGCACTTGAAAAACACTCTATGTGGAAATGTTAGCCTGAAATCCAGCCAATTTCAAAACTACCTTTAAGCTGAAACATTAACAAAAGCTTCTATTTCAAGGCTGTTGTTAGCAGCTCACATTTAGTCAATAACTCTACCATTCTATATGACTAAGGGAATGGATTGGTATTCAGGAAACAATTTTTAAAGATTTTGAAAAGGAATATGTGTCACACAAAAAGACTAAGTAAAAACATTGAGCAAAATGTAGTATCTTCAGATCTATGTTTCTATGTGTGAATTTGCTTTAAAATATAATCTTGGATCACTAATTGTAAAAATAAGCATCAAAACTTTGAAAATCAAGCCATACTTAGATATGTCTTGTGTTGTTTATTTTGCAGGGATATTTCATTATTATTTCTCTTCATCAGCACACTGGTGACAATTCCTTCTTTATGGAGTGGATTTCTTGGGTCCATTTTGGGAGTAGTTTTCTTGGTTTACATAACTATGCGAGGTTTGGATGTAACAAGGATTGCAAAGTTACAAATGTCTCTTAAAAAATGTCATCTCCAACTAGAAGATATAGTGGTTAATTGCCGCACCTTCACTAACCTTGTGAGGAAAGCATTGCGACTCATTCAAGAAACTGAAGTAATTTCCAGGGGATTTACTCTGTGAGTCTGAATTGATTTGCACCCATTTTTCAAATTTTAAGTTAATGAATGGTGAAGAAAATTTTCCTTTCAAATTCAATTCAAGGGCCTTGGTGGTGCAGGCTGTTAATCATCTAGCACTTAGTGCAAGCTGCCTGCAATTAGTGCAGGTTCGAATCCCACCAGGCTCAAGGTTGACTCAGCCTTCCATCCTCTCGGGGTAGGTAAATTGAGGACCCAAGATTGTTGGGGGCAATAAGCTGACTTTGTAAAAATGCCGCTTGGGGGGCCCAAAAAAAAAAGCCGTAGTAATAAGCAGGCATATACAATGGAGTGAAGGCTATTGCTGAGCACCTAGCATGGTGCTCCATAGACTGTAAGCCGCCCTGAGTCTCCGGAGAAGGGCGGCATATAAATGTAATTAAAACAAAACAAAACAAACAATCTCAGATTTTTAAAATGTATACAGTTTTATCTGATATAACAAGTGAATTCCTCAAATCAAGCATACTGTATGTGTAGAAAGTTGATACAGTATTGTAACAAGGGCAAATTTATTGTTTGGCATCTTAACTTTTTACTAAATGGTGTAGACATTTCAGTCAAGGAGACTTGAATTAGTATTTGTTGGATCGTAACAGAGAGAGGCAAGGAAGAATAAATTCTTTGACTGCTAAAATGTGAATACCAAATGCAATATGCACATAAGATTATATGTATGCCTCTTTCTAAAATTTATAGTACAGCATCTAACTACCTATTATGAAGTTTTAATAGACTAGGCTTCACTACAGATGTTTTCCATGTATGAATATATGCTAATTTGTTTTTATATTAGCATACAAAAATGGAAATGTACATTTTTTATTATTGATTATTATAGATTATTTGACAGATTGAATCATCTATGATTATTTCTCTATCCCTCCCCTCCCAATCTTTGGGAATTCATTTTTAGAACAGGTTTCCCACAAGTATGCATTATAATTAAATGGAAAAATTAACCTGTGAAATTCAAGTTTAAATTGAATGGTTCAAAACAACAGTTCTAATTTGTCAAATTTGTCAAATTCTTATACACTTCATACATATTTGTTCACTTATTTTGAAGCACATGTAGACAATAAACTGTTGTTTGCCAGTTCGATTAACTTTGTTTAAAAACTGTAGCTGTCTTCAGTTCTCAAATCATGGATAATAAATCTGCATTGCACTTACCCAATACACATTCTCTTTTTAAATATTCAGGCTTGTATAAGGCTGCCTAGGTCCATTCCTGATAAAATAAATGTACAATTAAAAATGTTAACCTCATTGTTAACATGAGGTTTCAAAAAGTATAGCTGCAATATGAAAGAGATTCTTCTTTGTTGTCATTGAAAATTATTGTGGGAATATTATAAGAAGGGGCGTGTATGTTAACCCGAGTAAAAATATATACTTATTGAAAAAATCCATTTTGTTTTCATACATATAGAAAGCAAATTGAATCCAGTTTGATGCCTGCCCTCAAAAGCTTTTACTTCCTATCTGAATCCTTTAGAAATTATTTTCAAATAGAAACAGTATGCCTGTTTTAAAAGTAAATCCATTTTTTGTTTAATTCTATAGTTAATTTCATTATTTTAAGCATTGCCAAATAAATGTAAAAGCCATTTTGCAGTTTAGATCCAAATTAATAAGTCTTAAACTAAGAATTTCAGGACTGTTGATTTTACAGAATCAGAAAAAAGAAAGTAGAAATCCAAGCCCCAGTGCATTTTCATTTAAATTTTTGTAGTCAATATTTTAGTAAATGGCTTATTTGCTACATAATATTTCATTTTGTAAATTGAAATAATATCTCAGGATATATGAAAATATATTCTATAAATTCATAGAAAAGGGTGTATCATTGTTTTATATTTATATTTTTGTCATTCTTTAGGACATCTGTACAGTTGTATCACATTTTACTTTTCAAGTTTGCTTGACAGGGTTAGTGCTGCTTGCCCATATAATAAAGGTGGACAACATCCTTGTCAGCATCTGATTGGTCTTCGAAAAGCTGTGTATCGATCAGTAAGAGCCAACCTCAGAGCTTCAAGACTCGCTACCTTATATATGCTTAAACAATATCCTTTTAAAAATAATAGATATAGGGGTGGAAATTAGTAAACCACAGTGATTGGCTGCTATGCAAGAAGAATATGATGAATTGCCTAGGTTTTCATTAAAAGTTCTATGTTCCACTCTTTCTCTTAAAAGTTCCTTTCAATTCTTTAACATCCTTAACACTAAATAAACTTACCCACTGAATTCTGAGAGTGACAATGTCACAAACTACATATGTGTGGTGCCTTTTAAGGAGCTTGGTTTGGGATTAAATGAAGAGCAAGTATCTGAAGAAGAAGCACACAATCTCACGGATGGCTTCAGCTTGCCTGCACTAAAGGTAATCTAGTATTATTTCAGTAATCATACCATCCATTATTCTATCATTGCTTTCAGCCTGTAGAAGCTAAACAAAACAAAATGATCCTGAATTACACTATTATTTTAAAGTTTTAATACATTAGGTTTATATGATTTCTGTAACTTTCTTTGAATCTGTTTTTAGTTCATGCTAAGACATATTATGGCTTAGATCTGAATAAGTCTAATCATGACTCATGGCTATACTATGAACAGGCATTCATGGTTTATTGTACTTATTATAATTTGGCAAGCCTAGTCTTGAATCAACCATGAAACCAATCCATTCATTTCTTTCTTTAGCCTGTTACAAGTTCCTGATTTTCATAATATTCTGAATAAGTCATGTAGGAATGTTTAAAATTTGTTATCTATTCCAATTTACAAGAAGGACCTTTGGATGTACTCTGTTCACAATTAAGCTGTTATAGCATATTGCATTTTGGGTGGATAAGTATTATTTTGGATGATTTTACTATGAAAGAGTATTTTAATTTCCAATATAAATTGATACAAAAAATAATTTTCCCCATGTTGTTTGTACTATTATACAAAAGAAACCCAGCATGTAAAATAAATTACAAATGATTTATAATATGTGTATTATTACCTAATTTTTATTATGTTTGTACAACTAGTCCTTGTTTTAGGACTGTTCATTCAGCAACCATTCAACATTATGATAGCACTGAACAAATGGTACTTAAAACCGATCCCCGTAATTTCAGCTGTCACACTATCCCTGGGATCACATGATCACAATCTGGGAACTTGGTACCCCCTTTATGATTACATCACCGCAAATTGTGATCACATGATCACTATGCCTGACAATTCCTTCCAACTTCCCACAGGCAAAGTCATTGGGGAAGGCAGCAGGAAGTAAGACGTCATGGTCATGTGAGGTGCTCATTTACAAACCTGCACTGTCTTTATTAAATGACAATGATCAGAACTGCCAGAATTGCTCTCACAAAGTGGCATGATCATTTGATGTGCTTTATTACCATATCATTTAGCAACAGCAGTTCTGAGCCCAATTGCCGTCATAAAGAAGAAGACTACCTGTATATAGAAGTGTTAAATCTCTATCCCAAAAGAATTAGCCTATTTTTTTGGGGGGGTGGGGGGGGGATAGAGTAGAGGGATCTGCATAGTTCTAATCAATATTTAATTCAGGATAATTTATTTAGTTTAAATTATTTAAAATATTTTCAAATAATTTATATCTACCTCTCCCACCTTTCAAGATAATCAGACTGTCATTGCTTTGCTTAAATATACTGTTCATGGGAAAATAGTGAAAATAGATAACAATTGATTCCTTTTGTTTCTTAGGTTTTATTTCAGCTTTGGGTCGGTCAAAGTTCTGAATTCTTTAGGCGACTACTTCTTCTGCTATCTCCCTCTAATGCATCTCTCAAGAGCCTGATTACACCAGAACGTTTGCCTCTTTGTATCTTTTCTGATATAATTCAAGGTCTACCACATGCTCATGCTGCTTGTTTAGAAGAACTTAAAAGGAGTTATGAATTTTACCGGTATTTTGAAACACATCATCAATCTTATTTGGAACGTCCAGTCAAAGCTAAACCAAAATCAGGATCACTAAGCCATCTCCACACTGCTGTGCGCAGTTTGCAACTCCATCTAAAAGCCTTACTGAATGAGTAAGTTAAACATAGAATAATTTCTCATAGTTAATAATTCTAGTTTCTAGTTTTAGTTTTAAAAATAACTCAATATCAATTTTTACCATGATTGGTGGAGATAGTTATTACTGTTACCTCCTTATTCTTAACATTCCAAATTAATCTAATATTTTTTTCTTCTATATGAGAGTTGGATGTAAAATGCTTAAGGAATTTGTTACTACTAGCAGTCAATTTCACCATAAATTGGAGCTCCACTTAAGAAATATAAATGTAGTACTATTTTTGTTCAGCCATTTTTCTGTGGTCAGATACATTAACAGTATTAACCCTTCAGAATTATTATTGCCAGCCATTTTTATCCACATGTTAGCGGGAACTGACAATGCAACTTTGTGCCTGCTACTTATAGATCAGTTCACTGAATTTAATAAAACTTTTTCTGAAATAATTCTATATCATGCAGTTATATATGTATCGACAATTATTTATATATAATATCTATAATGACAGCCTACCAGATTAGGAACCCGGAGATCATGGGTTCTAGTGATGCCTTTTTTAGGCACAAAGCCAGTCACCCTTTCTCAGCCCTAGTAAGAAAGCATTGATAAACCACTTTAAAAATGTTGCCAAAAAAACTTTATAGATTTGTCCAGGCTGTCATCATGAGACAAGTCATATTCAAAAACACAAAAATATGTTTTGATTATGTAGCTTTACTTTTTAGTTAGGGTTTAAAAATAAAAACATACTTTATATATGGCAAGTGTTACATTGCTCACCACTTTGTTGAACCCTCTCATTCACACAAAGTTGGCCTAACAATTTAAAAAGATCAAGGATGTGAGATAAACCCTTATGCATAAAAGGAAACCCTGTGTGTGTGCGCGCGTGTATGTGTGTAGAGAGAGAGGCAAGGGCGAGAAAGAGAGATCTTCATTTTGTTAGGAATGTAAGGACTTATTTTTAAACTTTCTGGGAAACCTAGGTCATTATCAGATGAGGAGCAAAACTTTCTATTTTCAATCCTTGCATTAATTTTCATTTTTTGAACCTTCCAAGCACTTTTGTTATTATGTTCCATCACATTATTGTCAATTCTTAGCAACCACATAGATTTTATTCATGACAATCTAACCCTAAGTTTGCCTTTCATGTCTTTCAATAATGCACCCACTGCCATTTTAACTAAGTCCATCCCCCTTGCTGCTGGTTGTTCTACTTTTGCCTTCCACCTTTCTCACTATTAGAACTTCACCAGAGATCTAGATATTTGCTAAATAGGTTGGGATAATTTGAGCCTCATTATTTGTGCCTCAAGTGAAAACTCTGGGTTGATTTGTTTGGTGACCCATTGTTTAGTTTTCTTGGCTGTCCACAGTATTCTCAGGATCTTCCTAACAACAAAGTTCAAAAAAGTACCTACATGTCTCCTCAAAGTTTAACTTTCACTTTCATAGTGTCACAGGCAATACCATTGTTTGTACTGTTCAGATATTTGTTGATATAGAAAAATCTGAATATTTTTTCCAAGGCCTTCATGGCTGCTCTATCAAATGCTAGTATGTGTATTTCTTTACTGCTTGTTCCTTACTGTTCGTGACTTTTTTTATATTAACATCTCCCTGCCTTCCCCTCTCCCCCCTCTATATCTATCTATCTATCTATCTATCTATCTATCTATCTATCCTCTTCAACCTTGCAATTATTTGAATTTATCAGTGTAGATTCTTCAGTCCTATGTAAAGAAAGACTTTAAGCAATGAGATTCTTTGTTCTTTGATGTTCTGGTTCTTTTTCTGTGTTTGCATACTTTTTTTTCCTTGATAGCCTAATAACCTTGGTTTTGTAGGGACTCGGTGGCTCAGTGTCTACGAAGTGTCTAAGTTTGTCAATCAAAAAGGTCGATGGTTCGAATCCCTAGCACCGCGTAACTGAGTGAGCTCCTGTTACTTGTCCCAGCTTCTGCCAATCTAGCAGTTCGAAAGCATGTAAAAATGCAAGTAGAAAAATAGGGACCACTTCAGTGGGAAGGTAACAATATTCCATGCACCTCCTATGTTTAGTCATGCCAGCCACATGACCACGGAGACATCTTCGGATAGCGCTGACTCTTTAGCTTTGTAACGGAGATGAGCACATTCTCCTAGAGCCGGAAACTACTAGCACATATGTGTGAGGGGAACCTTTACCTTAACCTTGCTTTACTGATCAAAACTATTAGGCATCTGCTAAGTGTTATATCCCAATTGTAATTTTCTCCCTATTTTTTCTGAAATACTTGTCTGAGATTTTATTTTTTGTTTTTACAGAATGATAATTCTTGAGGATGAACTTTTGAGAAGCTTATGAATTCCAAATTATTTTTTTATTTTTTGTTTTTACAGAATGATAATTCTTGAGGATGAACTTGAGAAGGTTATGAATTCCAAGGAAAGCCCAGAATTAACTTGGGAGGCCTACCAAATTGCAGATCAAAAATTTAAATTGATTCAGCCTCACATGCATGCTAGCAATAGTTGTTGGGAAGAGGCTATTTCTCAGGTGGAAAAAATGATTCGAAGAAATTCTGATAAAAAAGGTATGCCATTTTCATGGGGTATGAAAATGCATATAACAAAAACTGAAGGTTTAGGACAGAGGAATCTGTAAAGCCACATTGTTCGGGTTAGATCTAAAAGGAAAGGTCCTCATTCCTGATGTATGTGCACATGTAAGTGCACAAAATGTATCATCTGATATTAGAATATAATTAAAGGCATTCATAGCAAACTTTCTATGCAGATAAAACTTTAAAATAGTAGTAGTCATCTACTAATGGTCTAATCCTAGCTAAAATTTGCTTTGTGGCAATTGAGTTATAATTCAATAAAGCTTAATCTGAGGGAATGCATAGAGTTCTGACTGATTAATTTTAAGTTCAATTGAATATTTGTACTCTGGTCAGCTCAGATAATAAAGTTAAATTGACATTTGCTACAGATGCCAATTTGAATGATATTTTGCTACTTTCCAAACCAATTTATTATTATTTCTGTACTAATAAATAAATAGGAATCTTTCATTTACCAAGAATCTCCAAGTGATCTCCAAGAATCACTTGGAGATTCTTCTAGACTCAGATCCTGCTAGAGGAGCTATGGCAATAAGGGGCATAACCCAACTTCATTTGGTACACTAATTGCAGCACCTTACAGGAGGTATAGATATTCCTGCTTAGTATCTATACCTCCTGCAGTAATAGATTTGCTAAATTAGGCTGTTCTTAACTAAAAGTAACTAACACATAATACACACAAATCTTTGATCATGTATAGAGCCCATTCTTCTCTTCACTTGAATTACAATTCAGCCAGGAAGACCAATTTAAAACCAAACTGGAATATTAAATATAATACAGCCTTTTGAAAAAAGCTTTCCTGGCTTTAGGTACAGTGTCTGGACAAAATCTAACTAAAAGGTTCTAATTCTGATTACATTGAAAAACTGGAATAAAACAGTAGGTATAGATTGTAATAAACAAAACTGATGAACCAATATGAATAAAACTGATCATAATATCTCCTTAAGAAAATCTTTCTACCTCATTATTCCAAATATTCCAATCTTATGATATACCATTTTACCTCCAGGTAAATCTGAACCATTTTGTGAAAACAAGCATTGCCCTACTGTATCTTTAATGCAGCCAACTGTGCATATAGAGGACAAAGACCCTGTTCCTGAAGAACAGGTAATCATAGTATAGAACTTTAAAAAGACTTTATTCACAAAATAAAATGTAGAGATTATTCTTCATGCATTCTGATAGGAAAATCATTATTAATAACTGCTACAATTTTTTGCAACAAACTTTTTGTTTTTTAGGGGAGGAGGAATTAAGTGTGTTATCAATGGAGTGCATATTTGTCAGTTTGCATCCTGTCGTTCTATTCAGTTCAGAAACAATATTGTGTAACCTATCAACCCCCAGAATTTCCCATCTTTTGTGTAAGAAATAACTTCCTATTTGAAAGCTAGAGCAGAGAAAATATCAGAGACAAAGCTTAATGTTTTATTTTGCACTATTTACAAATATGTTCAACAAATATTGCTAGTTTTATGCTATGGAATTTAAAAATATATGTTGCACTTCAAATATGCAAAATTGCACTCCGTAAATATGTGTTTCAGTGGTGCCATTTCATGCAGCACTCTACTTCACATATTCATGCAACAAAGAAAAGCTGAAGTAAGATCGTAAGCATAGTTGCAGTTTCACTTAGTGACTGCTTCGCTTAGCAACAAAGTTGCCGGTTACATTTGTGATTGTAATTGAGGACTACCTGTATCTATTAACAGGACAGAAATAGTTATTAAATCAATTTTATATCCTCCTGTTTGCTATATATTAGCAAAAGAAATAATTGTTCCTGCTTAGTATCACTAAATAGTGTTTTAAAATAATTATAGTTTAAATTATAATATTAATGCCAGTTAAACTTATTACTTGGCTGAAAAGTGTTTATTCCCAGGGTTAAAGGTAAAAATTAAGATTGGGCATTAAAAAAAAAAGTCAATTGTGATAGTAATAGGAAAGTAATAGTAATAGGAACATAATTAATATAAAGAATTGAAAATAGCAAACAATTTTTGAGTAGATTGTTTTATTATTTCAGTCATTAGAAATTTTGTAGTCTGCATC
Organism: Bungarus multicinctus; assembly: GCA_023653725.1. NCBI lineage: Eukaryota > Metazoa > Chordata > Lepidosauria > Squamata > Elapidae > Bungarus > Bungarus multicinctus. Next base: position 46,724,843 of record CM042848.1, read on the forward strand.
TGTGTATCTACGTTATAGAAATGTAATCACAGATAACTGAACTGAATTTAGTATGCTTTGACTATCATTTTGCTTGGGTTGAGTAATGTGCCAGTTTGGGATAAGGTATTATTAGTATACAGATGATTTTCAGATATATATTTCACCCTGCGCTAAATAGGGTTTATGACAGAAGTCTTTATCCAGTCCTTGGTGGCTTGAATGAATGAAGAGAATCTAATTCAGAATTGGACTCAACCCAAGCCAGACAGAATGACACTTAATTCAGAAGCCTACTAATTCCAGATAAGATAATAACAATTTTGACTTTCAGATTGTAGTCCCCTGGAGAGATAGACCAATCACTTGGAGATTCTTCTAGACTCAGATCTTGCTAGAGGAGCTATGGCAATAAGGGGCATAACCCAACTTCATTTGGTACACTAATTGCAGCACCTTACAGGGAACAGGATGCACTGTGGATAGACTTTCATGCCCTTGTCATCTTGTAACTGGATGGCTGTAACTTGCTTTACATGAGATGTTCTTAAAGATTATCTGAAAACTGCAGCTGGTTCAAAAATACAACACCAGGCATTCTTAGAACTTCCATTGATTACTGATGTATTTTCTGAGTAGAATTTAAAGTGCTGATTATTTCCTATAAAACCTTATATGGTTATCTAAATCTCTTGGCTTTTCTAGAAGATCATTGAAGATTGATCACTGTGGAGCCATTAATGCCAGGATAATATACAGTATATTATATTAGACATTTGCTGCTATTTCTTTCATCACCTAAACATTGCCTGCACTCCTTGTGGAATAAATAATAAATAAATTCTAGAAATAAGTATTTCAGAAAATTCCTTTGGAATTTTAACTCCATTTGAAATCTGCTTCTTTAAAATATAAATTAATAGATTAACAAGAATGCTAAAAATTTGCAGGATATGGTAATATATAACTGAAACCAAGTATTTGTTGACTTTTCTTCAGGAACTTGAAGCATATGTTGATGATATAGATATGGGCGAGTGTAAGAAAGATGATTTTTATTACTTTTCTCTGGAAGACAGACAGAGACAAAAACGTGAAAGAGAAGAATCTAAGAGAGTGCTGCAGGAACTGAAATCTGTGTTGGGATTTAAAGCTTCAGAGGCAGAAAGACAAAAGTGGAAACAACTGCTATTTAGTGATCAAGGTAGATAATAATGATAACAATGTAACTATTTTTAATATAGAACATGATAAATCATGATGTATTTGCAATCTTCATTTATATAGCAAATTATTCCAATTGTTCCAACTTATCTGAATTTGTATTTTGTAAATTAATTTCCGAATGATGTAATCTGAGTATATACAAGAAATTATATATAATTTATTATGTTGTGTTCTATTATTTCTTGAGAGGAAATATGATTTACAGCATTTACAGTCTTACATCTGTGTAAAATACAATTTTTATTCTTTTTTAAAAATTAAAGCAAAAACTTTGTGTATTGGTTACTTAAGAGTATTCATTTTAATTTTCTCTTTACCAAGCTGCAATGAGCACTTCTACTTCAGAGAACTGTGTACCAAATTCGGAATTACTTAAAAATTCAGACAGAGACATGCAGGATTGTAGCAAAAGTGAAAATCTAGAAGAAACCATTTCTGACCATAAAATGAAAGTTCCCAAAAATGAAAAAGAAACGATGGAATATTTATTTGATGGCCTTGGAATGAATGAACAAGATGTTGTTGCTATTGCTGCTTCACCAGAAGTTGAAAAAAGAACATGTTTCCAGTGCAACGGAGAAGATGAGGAATCTAAACAAAATGCTGTAGATAGAGTAAATATGATAGAGTCATCTGAAAAAAAACAGTCTTCCGTCAAACAAAGGTTGGCTGAACTCCATATATCCACAGATTTTAATTTCACATCAGGTCTAGCAGCACAGGTTGCTGCCAAATCCCTCACATTTAGAACCATGAAAGAACAGATGTTTGGAGAAGATGAGGAAGCAATGGAGATTCAGGAGAATGAGGACATTTTTGAAAAAACAGAAAATACATGACTGAAAATGACATATTGTAAAGCTCACTTTAAATTTGCTTTGCTGACTTGAAAGCAAGATAAGGGGCACAAGAAAATCAGAATTTAGCAATGGATGACAAGGGATATGTATATCAATTGTTATTAAACTCATATTATTTACTAGTCTTTTGAAATGTATACAAATACAAATACAAACCAGGCTCAAGATGTACAGTACAATTCTTACTGCCGCCAGAGGTGACAGTGTTTTTATTAATATTTATTTATATTATGAGGGTTTTTTTCTAATAGAAAATTATTTGTTGTTTCCTTAATAGCAACATTAATTTAAATAAAAATACTTGAAATTATTAACAATTTCTTGTGGTTCTCATACCAGCTTTATTTCTTCTATTGATTCTGCTTTATATCACTAGGTTTTGTTGTTCTGTTACTTCATCATGGTTCTGTACTAAGAAGTATCCTATTGAAATACAAAAAATCATATCCATTATTGATGTATGATAGCAAAGAATTAAATTATTTGCCTGTGTTCACTTCTGACTGGAAAAAATAATTTGAATTTATCATGTATTTGCAACATTTCTCTGTACTAAATTTCTAGCCTATTCATTATGATAATTATTCAATTCCCTATTTGTACATGAGAAAAATTAAACAAATTTTGAACCAATCTTCCTCTTTGCTCCTTCTGTTAATTTCTTTGATGAATAAAAGCAATTTTGTTTCTTCTATAAACATTCTGATACTTGATTGTAATAGTGTACATATCTGATTTATATCAGTTATTCTCTACTTGGGTAATTTATTGGGTAATTTAATTTATCAATTTATTTTATTTTTAGTCTGAATATTTCAGATAATTAGTAATTATTTAACACTATTGATTATCATTAAACAACATTGGACTATTTTGCCAAACATAAGGTTAGGGCCTAAAACTACATGCTTTTATGAATTAGATTGCACATCTTAAAAAGCAAGTAAGGATGGATTAGGCTTGTATCAATATTGAGTAAAGTCAGCAACTGCCAAATATTCACTTTTATTAAAATAAATGGATTTATGATAAATGTGCTAGTTCTCATTTTTGCTTAGTAAAATTATTGAAGACTAATTCCCATATTAAACTTGGAAAACTACTGTATATATTGTATACTTTATATGTTTCAAAACTCTCGAATGTTTAAAAAGCAGGAGAACCTATGCAATTTTTTTGTTTCCTGTCTGCTTTTGGTAACAATGGATTGATAACTGATAATTAATATCAATTTATAGTTAGAAATGGCAGCATATTCTTCAGAATTTGTTTGTATTTGGCTTAGAGTAGTTATGTTATGATACGAAGCTATGAGGCATAGCAATATTAAATTCTAAAAAGCTTTAATATTTTTCTTTTTTTCCCTCAAGGAAAAATTACAATAGGTCAAAAATTAATATATCCAATATTTTAAAAAATGTTAAAGATAAAAATATACTGTTATGTGTAACAATATAGTAAATAATTTGATACATTTGCAAAAATTTGTATACAAGGACTTTGACTTTATTTTTACAAACATTACAGATATTTCCCTTGTTCCATTTTGTAACTGTTCACCAAGTTACCTAAAGCTAGATGCTAAACATGTTTTTAGGGAGTAACTAAAAGTTTTGGATTGTGATATAACTCCATTTTTCTACATTGGAACAACAGAAGAATTAAAAAATGAAACCTTTAATATATGTATACTTCATGGAGACAAAAATTTCACCAGGGCTGAAGTTCATTCTGAATTTGAATTTGAATTAGGATGTCATCAGAGTGCGGAAGAGGGATGGCTAGAGTGCATTTGGTCCATTTTTCTACCTCACAAATAGGCACATATAACTACGAATCAATATATATTACTTTTAACATTATGACAAAATTAATTACCCTGAGCCCATTTTATATACAGTATATACAAATTCATTCTAGTAAATAAAGCAGAAATGTAACAATTTACCAATTCCATGTTCTTTGAAAAGTCAGCTTCAACCGTATGAATTTAATAGTTCAAGAACCAGGATACTTTCCTTGAATATCTCAAAATAGAAGTTTTACCAAAATGCTTAAATACAATATTCAGTTTATAACACAAGTATAAAGTATGCTGTGATTCAGAATTTCTGATGTTTTTACTCTAATTGACCCTACAGTATTTGTCTCAGTAGTAATATTTATCATGTCCATACAACAGCCCATACAACAGTCCAGTAAGGACTGAACTCAAGATGGTAATAATGTATTACTTCAAGTACCTCCTTCCGAAAATGCCTCCTGCTCTTCATTGGGTAAGATAGTAAGAATCATTTTGTGAAGGGAAAAGAAAAAATTGTTGCTAAGTAACATATCTTTAAAACAGCTGCCAGGGCATTTTTGTTTTAGATAGGAGTTCATATGGGCAACTTGGCCTTGTGGTCTCAAGAGATAGTGGTTGAATACATGTCAAAGTGTTAAATTGTCCAAAATAAGAGGAATAAAGCTGCATATAAGGTAGACTGTAACAATCCTGTACTCTCAGCCCAAAGATGATTGGATAGCCATGAATAAAATTAGTTTTACTGATAATCTCTTAATGCTGCACTGCAGTCTCTTATGAGAGAAAATTGTATTGGGGTGGCAACTCAAAATCATGAATGATTGTTACTGATTTTGCAGATTAGAAAGGAAATATAATAGTTTAAATACCAGTTTCCATTCTTCACTCATTTGGAATATTACAGAGTATCTAAATGAATATTCTAAAACATCTGAGGATATACAAAATCCCATGTCATATTTACGAATTAGTATACTATAGTATACTATACTAAAAATACTATATATAAACTAATTATTGTATAATGGACGTGTAGGTTGAATTTAAAAAATATTTCTAAAAATATGAATATTTGAGAATGCAATGAGAAGATGTACACACATATACACACATTTTAAACAGTTTTTGAATGGGGGAGATCTTAAAATATGATTTATACAGTGTATTCTAGAAGCTAATGGAAACAAATATACTTGTTAGTAAAAGGTTCATTGTTTAATGTATCGGATTTGCCTTAATCTGAAGACAACTAAAATTACAGTATTTATACTGCTCTAAGAATCTATTTACAAAGGTAGCAAATAAGATTTACAAAGGTAGCAGATAAGATTTGAATCTGGGCTTCCCCAGTGCAAATTCAACATTTAACTTCTATATCTCACTGACTGTTACTAAATTAATCCAACTTTCTGGATTTGAACAGCAAACATAATTTATTGTTGACTAGTAATTCAGGAGTCAAGCAAACATTGTAGTAAAAACACAGGAGCTGCTCATCCTGAGACCATTGTCTGTGAACTGTCCCTAAATACCTCAGTTTGTTTCCTGCTATGTTATAGAGCCCCTGATTATGACCTTGGTCATACGAACAAGCTAAGTGCACTACTGATGTGGGCAGCTTCCTGCCGTCACCCCCTTATCTTCCTTGGTGACCTCAATTTGCCTCTTATTAACTGGACCCTAAACTAATGTACAACTGAACCTATACATGCAACCCTGTACAGTGCTGTTATGACGCTGGAGTTGGAGCAGTTGGTAACGAACAAGGCTCAACAATTACTTAGATCTCATCTTCTGCAGTAGCTTAAATTCAATTTATGGCCTACAAGTTAAAGAACCTTTTTCCAACAGTGATCACAACATGATTGATTTTGATCTCAATTTGTGTCCTTGCAAAGTGGACCATAATGATAGAACCCCAAATTATAACTTTTTAAAAGCCAACTATGATATCATAGCTGCTGACTTTGCCTTTCTTCATTGGCACCTTCTGTTCACAGTTGTATAACTGCAGAAGACCAATATAACACTTTTTTGCTCGAAGTCAATAGAGTCATTAATCTATACATACCTAAAATAACCCCAACGCAAAAAAAAAAAAACATTACTCATAACAATAAGAAAGTTACAATCCAAGAAAAAATCTCTAGCAAGAAAACAAAACTGGCTTTGTAGCTAGCTTTAAAAACCACTACAAAACTTTATGCTGTCAGATAAAGGCCTAATGTACCAATCACCATTGCAAACAGGAGGAAGAGCTGTTAAACTTGAACTCCTCCCGAGCCTTCTATAATTTCGTAAGTGCCAAACTTAAAGACTTGAAAGCTATCCTACCCCTGAAAGGGCCTAATGGGGAAAACTAAGCTGTTAAGGCCAACCTCTTTAATACGTTCTTCATTTCAGTCTTTGTTGACAATGGCTGCTGCCCTCCCACATTTCCTAGTCGTACCACAACAGATTGTAACTATTTACTACATATTGATTTTCCAGTAGATCATGTTGAAACTACACTATAGCCATCTCTATCCATTGGCCCTGATGGATTATATGCCTACTTCTTGAAAAAGCCCTAGCTGAACCTCTATGCACAATCTATGAGGTATCTTTCAGAATCAGCTCCTTGCCCGACTTGTAGTCAATAGCCATGATCATACCTATTTTAAAAAAGGGAGACCTAGTCTAATAGAAAATTACAGACCAATCTCACTGTGTTGTGTCACCTTTAAAGTCATGGAATCAATTATAAACCAATTCATCATCCTCCACTTAGAAACAAACCATCTGCTTTCTAACAAGCATTTTGGTTTCAGGAAAAAATTGTCCTGTAATCTGCAACTCCTACACTGCAGAAACATTTGGACCACACATCTTGACTAGGATAAAGCAATAGACACAATTTACAAAGACTTCTGCAAAGCTTTTGATTCAGTAGTGCACAACAAACTACTGTTGAAATTAAGCTCTTACGGCATCTCCGGATCCCTGAACAAGTGGGTAGCTGTGTTCCTGTCAAACAGGCAACAAATAGGGAGGGCCCTATCAAATCCGGCACCAGTTAACAGCGGTGTCCCCCAAGGCAGTGTTTTAAGACCCACACTCTTTCTGCTTTACATCAATGAGCTATGATGTAAAATTATTTAACACCATTGACAATGCTGCTGCCCTACAAAGCGACCTTGACTTTGTGTCAGAATGGTCGCGTAATTGGCAACTTCAACTTTCAACTAATAAAAGCTATGTCCTACATGTTGACAATAAAAATCAGAATACCAAATACAAGTTGGGCAGAAACGATCTCATAGATGACCCTCACTCTGTCAGAGACCTAGGAGTACTCATCTCAAACAATCTAAACCCCAGAGCTCACTGTAATAGCATTGCCAAAAAGGCATTAAGAGTTGTTAACCTTATTTTGCGAAGCTTCATTGAATTGATAACTAGGGCATACAAAACCTTTGCCAGACCAATTCTTAAACACAGCTCATCAGCCTGGAACCCACACGGTATATCGGACATTAACATGATTGAGTGGATTCAGAGATATTTCTCGAGAAGAGTACTCCATTCCTCTACTCACAATAAAATTCCCTTTGGTTCCAGGGTTGAAATTTTGGGCTTGGACAATCTGGAACTGCGCCGCCTGCAGTTTGATCTAAGCATAGTACACAAAATTGTCTGCTACAATGTCTTGCCTGTCAGCGACTTCTTCAGCTTCAACCACAATAATACACAGACAAAAATCGATACAAATTCAAGATAAATTGCTTCAAAATGGATTGCAGATTGCAGAAAATATGACTTCAGCAACAGAATGGTCAATGCGTGGAACGCTCTACCCGACTCCGTTATTACAGCTTCAAATCCTCACAAATTCAACCTCAAACTGTCTACCATGGACCTCATCCCATTCTTAAGAGGTCCTTAAAGGGGGCATAAGTGCACAATCATGCCTTACTGTTCCCATTTATCTGTATTTACTTCCTTTGTTTATGTTCATATCTATACTTGTTATCTTGTACATGTTTGACAAACAAATAAAATAAAATAAAAATAAATAAGTGGACAAATATTAAACCCCATAATTTCAATTTTGTATTCCTTTAAAAAGCCTGCCATTTTCTTTTTTAATTTGCTTTATTCAATGTCCTGCTTTAGTCTTTCTTCCTGGCATCATCCTCTCTTCTTTCAGTGATTACTTTCATCTGTACTTTAGTCTATGTAGCCTTTTCTTTCCCCATTTTTCTTCTTAAATGGATAATATGAAATTCAAAATTCCCAGAAGATAACATGAACAACTATAAACCTTATACACTTCCTCTATTTTTCTGCCAAAACAAGTTCTTCTATTACTTGATAAGAAATCAATGTTGCATTAAATTAAGAAGTATTTTGTTTATAATTTATTCTGATGCTTAAGATAAGTATATTTAGTACAAATTATAGGAAACTATGTTCATTCTGTTATAACGAATAGAGTCAGGAAAAATGTGGAAAAGATAAGTTAGCCCTACTTTGTGGAAATACAACTTCATTTACTTATTTTAATATCGAATTTCTTAATTACTGCTTTAAAAAATAAGCTTAGTTGTCTCCTGTAAGGTTCTGCTGTGTATTTCAGAAAAGCTTGGGACAGATTTAGATGACAAATTCTTTGCCTGGTTCTTTGACGAAGAATAAACAGATGCAGGGACTCAATGTAAAGAATTTCTAACATGTTTTGCTCTTTTATTGTACCAGTGTGGTTTCTATAATTACATGATAAGCAGCAGGAAGCTTGGAAGATTTTTCTCTTGGCATAGAGATGGGCAATTAAGGGAGCATCTTCTCCTGAACTATTGCCTATTGTAACATTGATGAAAACACATGTAATTTGTATAACAAAATAATACTGCTGTAATGATTGACTGTAAAAATATAGGTCTAAATTGCTATTTATCTGGCTTCCAACAGCAATGTGTCAACTGCTAAAATCTTAGCTATGTGGCAGCTGATCCAGAGGACAAACTGTTCTTCTACTTTCCAGTGTAGGGATAGAATAGTTCACATTAGTGAACTAACCATAGCCATATATTTATTGACTTTGTTTATAAGAAGCTGGCAAGAAGTTGAAAACGACAGTAACATGAGCTCTACACTTAACAATTCTCATTTAATGATGGCAATGGAAGCTGCTACGATTGCTATCACTAAGTGATGCAGTCATCGACATCATGCTTTACAACCGCATTAGTTAGCAGTGGAAATTCTGTTGTAACTCAAGGACAAGTACATGTATTTCTCCAGCAATCAATAGGTTTAAAATAAATAGGCTCAATTTTGCCTTACATTGAATGGGCCAACATGCCAAGTCAATGAAAATTAACTATATGTGCCTCTGCCAAATGAATCAGAAGTTACTGGCTGCCCAATTCCAGTATTATTATAAAACAGATACAGTAGTGCCAGATATTGATCCCAAAGGAATAAGTAAACAAAACAAGGAAATTATTTCTGGCAATTGTTTGAAAAATTACAATATCTTTTCTTTTTTTTATTTCTCAATCTCATGTTGAAGGTTACCACTAGGTAGGAACAAACAAACAACTCAATCTCCAACAAATAATTGGACATCACCATGGAAGGTCCTTGGCTGTGATTGTTTTTTAATGGGATTGTTTTTTTTTAATGCAGAAGTACAGCCCCACAGCAATAGCCCTTTCACAACTATATACTAGCATGAAGAACTTCTTACTTTCTTCTATGTGGGTCAGGTAGCACAATGTTCTGCCACTTCCTTAAATATTTTCTATCTGCAAATAATATTTGACTATACAACAAAATCTTGCCTTAGTAATTCTGTACCATGATGTATCAGATATTGCAGTAATTGCACACTACTAGTTTTCCCTTACCTGACATGTCTGAATGGGTGTGGCTGCCTTTTCATGGGGTATCTTCAGTGCTTCATGATAGGAAGGGGCTTTTCATCATAAAGTCAAATAGGTGTCAAACTGTTAGCTTCTGACTCCATTTGTAGTCACACTTCTTTCATGAAAAGAAGAAGAAAACAAAATCCAGTCTGTCTTTTAAGTCATAAACTGTTACTTCAAAAACAAGCTTTGCAATCATAACTTTGCAATTATTTTTCCCCAGGAAAAAAACAAACAAAAAAACTAATGTGACCTACATATTAACTGAGTCATCAAGATTTCCTACTCCCTACCATTTACACTGGTGAAGAAGGATGGCTCCACTTTCATTAGTCACCATGCCTCCTTCCTGATTAAATAGCAATGCTGTGGTTGCAGGAATTCAAAACCAGTTTTTCTTGGTACAATTCAGAAAAGCACAATAATTCAGGACTCAATTTTTATCTTTCAATTAACATACTTACATTTTAATAATTTCATCATATTTTTTCACACAGTATTCAAGACAGGTGTGCATGACAAATATGACTGCACAATCTGTTCAGAAATAAGCAAATAAATATGGAATCATTAAATTGCTTTACAGTGGGAAAGTATAACTATAAAATGTGCAATTGTCTGGAAAGTTCAAGGAGACTGATTTTGTAAGCCTTTATTCCAGGTGCATTTCACTGACATGTATTATATATTTTGTATATAATATTTAATGTATAGTATATTTTATACTTTTATCCAAAGCAAATTCCAAATTTCAGTTGCTTTGACTTTAATCTACAAACAATATTCATGGAAATATTTACTTTTAATTTTTTTCATTGTAAATATATTTTCCCTTTCCCCAAAGGAAGATAAATGTTAAAAAAAGAGCTTTTGCCGTTACATGCCCTACAACACTAATGACATGCATGTCAAAAGTGTCAACCATAACATTTTGGGTGACACATCAGTGTTCTCCAATGCCTGAAAACAACTATTCTATAAAGCAGGGTCTGAAATTCATGGGCCGTAGGCTGGATATGTCACACAATGGCCATACCCACCCCCGGTTTAGTGAAGTGGGGAAAAGTTGTGATACGTCACGTGACAATGTGTCATTGTGAGTTTGACACTCCTGCTCTAAAGTATACCCCATTTTTGCATGATTTGGGGAGGTTGCAAAGGCTGCATGAGAATGGGATGTGCTCTCACACAACCTCCAGATCCTTCAAAAGTTCTGTGAGTGGGCCATGCTCTTATATGGTCTCCAAAGTCATAGAAAGGATTGAGAATATAGTCTTATTTTTTGTATTCTGCATCTTCTCTTAGAACCAATGAAGTCTTTACAGTAAGTGTTTTTCTTCATTATCAGTAGTTATACCTGAATTGTACAAAGGACAAACAGGTAGAGAAAAAAAAGACAAATGAGTCTCTACACAGCAAGTTGTGACATAATCACTCTTTCTATCCAAATTTATATTACTCTATGCCACACAATCACCTGGCCTACAGATTTCAGTCACTTTCATAATTCACTCTGAAGTTGGGCATGCTGTAAATTTTGAATGTTCATTATTGTATAATGTCTGTATATAGTTGTTTTCATTCCATTTTGTCATCAGCCCTTCTCAATCTGGTGTCTCGCAGATTTAAATGAACTAATGTTACTTTGTAGGGAATATAGGCATGCTTACCTGGAATTCACCAGCTTGAAGAAAGTTATATATACCATTAAACTAGTCTTGCCAGTATTTTCAACTAGCTTGGGAAATTTTGGTTAGGTTAGCATCTATTGCTATATCTAAAAGGAGACAAATAGATTAATAACTAAAAAAATCAAAACTATTAATTAAAAAAAAAACGTTCACCAGACTGACATTTTATTTCTTTTGTTGAAGCTTTGCAAATGTTTGGCTAAAATTCATGCAATATTTTATTGTGCTACAAAAATACAAAATGAACAGTAGTCAACTTCTCTATAATGGGGGGGAAATGGTGGCAAAAAAGCATTGTTTTAAACATATATCAGTAACATATCAAGCATACAATCCAAAAGTGTCTGTGATGACCACAGTTGTTTCACTGAACAAAAGCTAAACAATAATTCATCAAGATGTTCAACCATTTTACAGAATAAACAGAGAAAAATATTAGTTTAGTTTAACAACATTTATTGTGATTGCACCTCGTACAAGGAAATCAAACACCATCTTCAATGCACATCATGACCATGAAAATAAACACAAACACACATCCTTTATTCTCCAAACATTGAACTGAAAAACCCCGACACTGCACCAATATACTATACATTCAAAAGAACTACTGCCCTGGGATAGAAGCATTTTTTCAGCCTATTTGTCCTTGATTTTTTATTCTGTACTGTCTGCCAGATGGTAATAGTTCAAAAAAAAGTGTTCCCAGGATGAGATAGATCTTTGAGAATGTGTTGAACTTTCTTAAGGCAGAATATAAAGCTATTCCAAAGAGGGGAGAGGGCAGCCAATGATCTTCTGGGCAATGACGTTAACTCTCTGGAGTGCTTTCCTATCTGCCACTGTGCAATTGGCAAACCATACAGGTGCAGTAAGTTAAGATACTCTCTATGGTGCAGCAGTAGAAGGTCACCAGCAGTTTTTCATTCATCTGTTGTTTTCTGAGAAATCTCAGATAATATAATCTCTACTGGGCCCTTTTGACCAGTGCTGCAATGTGAGCACCCCAGGTCAGGTTCTCTTTTATGGTAACACCCAGAAACTTAAAACTGGCCATTTGCTCCACTCGGTTTCCATTGATAAGCAAGGGCTTTCCTAAATAAAAGGAATTGTTTGGGAAGATAGACTTTGTTCTTTTCTTTTTAAATGGACTTCATCACTTGGAAACCTGACAGCCTGGATGTCTGACCTGTTCCTTCTACAGTCAATTATAAGCTCCTTGGTCTTATTGGTGTTCAGGACCAAGTTATTGTCTCTACACCACGAAAGCAACTGGTCCATCTCATCTCGGCAGGAAGACTCCCCCCCCCCCGAGATATGTTTTTATATCAATTAGTTCGATTCATCAAAGACTTTGCTATTTGCTGTTGTATGAAGAGCTGCTACCCATATCATAATAATTTTTTCTTGCCTAATCACTCCATCATCATTCATATAAACTCTTATCTCACTATAAAGCTTCCTGCATCTGATAAAAAAGGAGCATAGTCTACAAAAGCTTACACTAATACATATATAGAACTGATTTAAAAATTTGGGTTATATTATCAATGGCTATCCAATGATGGTATGATCTACTAAAATTGCTTTGTTCAGATAATTATTTTTCCTGTTTGAACGCTTTTAGCAATTTTTTCCTTTAACCATATTCATAGATCACTTAAGAATGTAAGAGTTTTTAAATTCAAGACGAAGCAAATCTGTACTTGTTTTTCCAAACAGCATCAGAGTTTTAAAGTTTGTAATTGTAAGCTATTTGGAAACTGCTTAAAGAGACTATGCATTCACTTTGGAAGCTTTTTTGAAGTGATCTGGAATTTAACTATTTGAGAAAATAATGTTTATTCAAAGCCAGTGCAAGTAAGCTTACTTCCTGATAAATGTATTTAAGATTTATAATTTTACTTATGTTAAAAGCATTTCCTCCTATTATCACATGATCAGACTCCCGTTTATTTGATGAGATCAAATGATATTAAACTATCAACCAATCAATCCACAGCGCAGTTCTTAAAAGGCTGGCTGAGTCTGCTTGTTCTTTAGTAAATAAGGCCCATGGACATGACAGACTAGTCCACCTTTTAATGTTTATTGCAAAGATTTACTTTGTAATGTCGCTTTAATAGGAGAGAATAACAGGTTTGTCAAAATTCAAACATATATTATCTCTTTTTTATTTTGATGGCTTTGAGAAACCAGTTGAAAAACATGGCTCATTTCCGTATTGTTGATTTTGGAGATGAAAAAACAGAAATGAAAACATTTATTTTATTAAATTTTATTTTATTAAATTTTTCTACCGCCCCCTCTCCCACAATGGACTTGGGGTGGTGTACAGCCAAGATAAAAAAAACCCACAATAAATAGAATTTAAAAAAGGTTTAAAAGAATTAAATTAATAGCTGAGAAAAACAGTAAAAACAAGATAGAAAAGTTAAAATTACCAGGAAATTTTTTTAAAAAATTTAAAACCCTAATAATTGGTACTAGGCCAGACCGGCCTGTTGGAAGAGATGGGTTTTTAATGCATGCCAGAAGGTTTGCAGGTCAGTAATGGCTCGCATATCCAGTGGTAATTCGTTCCAGAGGGAGGGTGCCCCCATAGAGAAGGCCCGCATCCTCGGGGCCGCCAGCCGACGTCATCCAGCCGACGGCACCCCAAGGAGGCCTACCCTGTGGAAGCGCACTGGCCGGCGGGAGGCCAATAGTGGCAGCACGCGGTCCCGTAAGTACCCGGGTCCCAAGCCATGAAGTGCTTTAAAGGTGACTACCAACACCTTGAATTGCACCCGGAAGGCCACCGGAAGCCAGTGCAGCTCGCGCAGGAGCGGTGTAACACGGGAGCTCCGAGGAGCCCCCAAAATTACCCACATGGCCTCACTCTGCACCAGCTGAAGCCTCCAGTTGCTCTTCAAGGGGAGCCCCATGTAGAGAGCATTGCAGTAGTCTAGGCAGGAGATGACGAGGGCAGAAGTGACCGTGTGAAGAGCGCCCCGATCCAGAAAGGGCCACAACTGGCAGATCCACTGGACCTGACAAAGGCCCCCTTGGCGACGGCCGCAATATGATCTTCTAACAACAGCCATACATCCAGGAGGACACCCAGATTGCACGCCCTCTCCGTGGGGGTCAAAATCTCTCTCCCCACAGCCAGCGATAGAATGAGCTGGCTGTATCTGGGCGCAGGAAACCACAGCCACTCAGTTTTGGTCAGGTTGAGACAAAGCCTGTTAAGACTCATCCAACTCCACACGGCTTCCAGGCACCGGGTCATCACTTCAATGGCTTCGTTGGGGTGGCCTGGGGTAGAGATGTATAGCTAAGTATCATCAGCATACTGATGGAATTCTATCCCAAAACCATGGATGATCTTGCCCAGCGGCTTCACATAAATGTTGAACAGAAGGGGCGAGAGCACCGAACCCTGAGGCACCCCACAAAACAAGGGCCTCGAGGCCAACCTCTGCCCCCCCAACACAAATTGCAAGTGGTCGGAGAGGAAGGAGAACCACCGTAACACGGTGCCTCCCACTCCCAGCCCCCCAACAGCCGCAATAAGATACTGTGGTCAACAGTATCAAAAGCCGCTGAGAGATCTAACAGGACCAGGACAGAGAAACAACTCCTGTCCCGGGCCTTCCAGAAATCATCTACCAACGCGACCAACGCTGTCTCCGTGCTGTGCCCGGGCCTGAAACCCGATTGGAGAGGATCTAGATATACCGCTTCATCCAGGTGCTGAGGGAGCTGTCGTACCACCACACTCTCAACAACCTTCGCCACAAAGCAAAGGTTGGAGACCGGACAATAATTCGACAATAGTGTTGGATCCAGGGATGGTTTCTTGAGGAGGGGCCTCACCACCGCCTCTTTCAAGGTGGCGGATAAAAGCCCCTCTCTCAAGGAAGTGTTAATAATTCCCTGGAACCAACCTTGTGTCACCTCCCGAGTGGCCAAAACCAGCCAGGAGAGACACGGATCCAATAAACATGTGGTGGCATTAAGCCCACCCAGAATCCTGTCCATGTCTTCCAGGGTCATAGGATCGAACTCAACCCACATGACCTCACCAACATCCGCCCCTGTCCCCCCGCCCAGAGATTCCCAAGCAGAATCCAGCCCATCCCGGATCTGAGTGATTTTGTCCTGCAGATATCGAGAAATATCGAATCCTCCCGCGCTCCCACATCCAAAAGGGAGTGGGTCACCCTAAAAAGGGTGGCCAGGTGATTTTCTGCGGACACAATAAGGGCAGAAAAGTAAGATCGCTTTGCCGTCCTTATCACCACTAAATACGCCCTAATATGGGACCATAAAAGTGTACAGTCAGATCCAGAGCAGCTGGTCCTCCAACCACTCTTTAGGCATCTTTTCTGACGCTTCATCTCCCACAGCTCCTTGGAGAACCAAGGAGCCAATTGGGATCGGCACTGGGTCAGAAGCCGCAAGGGCACATACAGCCATGACAGCTCTGCTCCTCTGCTATACTGTACAGCAATACATTTAATCATTTAAACAATCATTTTAATGGCTAATATCCCAGGATAACAAATACTCAGGGTATTCACTTTTGTTCCCTTTTTGAAATACTGACATACTTTTTTTTCTCTCACCCTGAAAAGTGAATTTCTTTAATGAATAGTTTGAAATTTTTATTTATTTGTATTCAAACCTTTATTATGCTTACAAATAATGCAAGGCAGCATATCTAACATATATATATTCATTTTGCCTAGTTTCTCAATTTTATTTAAGGTGGTTATGTATTTTTGTCAAATTATCAGTCTGTATGAATGATAAAAGCAAGCTTTTTGCAAACAAATAATTCTGGTATCTTTAATAACTATTTCTTTTTTCTGTAATTTTTTTCCTCAACCTAGTGCCTTTTTGTTATATGTAATTTCATCTCTCAGTAACTACATTAGCTGAATATTCTGAAAGTTTTAGCCCCAGCACATTTGAAGGGCATCAAGTTATATAATACTATGGATTTTCTGCAACTAATTCTTATAAATAGAAGTCTTAAATACTACCACAATGCCTTTTTGATTATTTTTTTAAAAGAAACACTGCAATTAGCACCAACAAGACAATATTCTTCTATTTATCTGAGTCTAAAATACGATAGATTTATTGAAGCCCTATCTGTTTTATATTAATACTTTTGGACACCCAATACATTTAAATAAATAAATACCAAGTCAACAACTGCTTTCTCCTTCCTAAAACAATCCACCTATCATTGTCAATGGCAAAGTTCTTAAGAATACTGTAACAGCTGTACAAAGAGCTTCCTAACAGACAATTGAAAGGATAAAGGGGGAAGGGAGTGCAGCAATGGAATATCCTTCAAGGTCACAACTTTTGACTAGTATCTATACAAGCCACTACTTGTGCCATTTCAGTTAAGAGAGATTTACAGGCATGGTTTATTACAGCTTGTAATTCACCATATTTAGTGGAAAAATATAAAAATAGCAATTTTATTTCAGTCTCCCCATAATTTATTTTAGTCTATATTTATTTAAAAGACTAAAATGGGTGCTGGTCACCTTAAATCACAACTCAGGGCAGCTGTTAGACATCAAGTAATAAAGTTAATCAAAGTAAAACATGCAGGCTATTAATTATACACCACAATGTAGCAAATCATTATAGATGCCTATAGTATTTAAGTGAAAGAAATTTAAGGAGTTAAGAAAATTTGCTCTGATATTATCAAGCCAATATCAAGCCATTATGACTGAAGTACACAGGACACCTTTTTGCTGACCAAATTAAAACAGGCACTTAATAATACTGACTCAAGCTCAATAGTGTTGGCAAAGAAACTTGGCAATAATCAGTCAAATACATTACAAAATGAAGACCAAGATTTTAGCACCAGGTATATGTGCCAACTGAGGTGATAAATTCTAAAAGAACTCCTTTTTCCATTCAAACCCAAAGTACTTCACCCTCTTATTATATGATTTAATAACAGTCAAGCACATTAAAATTAGCATAGTTGTGGTTGAAGTAAAATTTGCCCTTGGGAATCCTCAATCAAGTATTTTTTTTCTCAGTCTTGGTTCTTTACCTTCCAGGATTATAGGCTGAGGCACTGGGTGTAAAGAAGTATCATTTTAAGAGTTTCCCAGCTCTAACAATGGGAAGCAAAAGCCCTGTTTACATTGTGATGTGGAATAAAAAGACAGCTCTTCAGTCATTTCCTTGGATGCAGCATATCTTGTGCAATTACAGCTAATTTGGGAACATGATGTACAGAATGCACACACCTACTATAAATAATAGCAAATAAAAAGTGCTTAATGTTTGACTGTTCAAATAGTTGATTATCAAATTCAGATAATTTGACACAAATATAACAAATGTGCCTTTTGTATATGACATATGGGGCAAATACACATATTCACCTCCAAATATACTAGAAAATTAACAGAGTTGGAAGCGACCTTGGAGATCTTCTAGTCCAACTCTCTGCTCAGGCAGGAAGCTCTATACCAGTGGTTCCCAAAGTGGATGGTGCCGCCCCCTGGGGGGCGGTGGGATGCCTTAGGGGTTGCTAAGAGGCAGGGGGGCTGGCAGGGAGGCGCTAAGAGGCTGCAGAGAGCGCAGGGCGCAATTCAGGGGTGGGATTTTGCAGGTAGCTTGATCGAACTCCTGCCCCTGGGAGTCAAAGTGATGAAGCGCAAGCAGCATGGGAAACTTTGGCTGGGCTCTCGAGATGAGAGCGACTCTGTCCACTTCTTTCCGCTAACAGGCGGCCAAGATATCTGCAAACTGTCAAGCACTCCTCAAGAGAGACTATTTTGCAGATAGCTGGCCAAATTCCTGTGCAAAGGGGAACACAACGTTGTTGCACCTCACTAACACGGGGGGGTGGGGTGAGATAGCTCATCCCCGAAGTGCAAGCATTGCTCCAGCGACGCAGCCCAAGGACGCTATTTTTGCCTGCATCCGTCACTAAAGTGCGGCAGCCAGAGAAGCGCTCCATTTCAGAAGCGCTAAACTTCCAATCAGCGCTGGACGGGAAGAGGCAGCACGCGACAGGGCTTCCACAAAGGGAGAAGAAAACCCTCCCTCTGCCACCGCTGCTTTCACCCCTCTCATAAACCCTGCCAGCTCCCAGGTGTCCTGTTTGCAGTCCCGCCCAAGGACGTGCCCCCTGCCCCCCGTTATGTGTCTATTAGGAGCACCCAAGCCTGGCTTCTGGAGTTCTTCAGGGCACCGGGTGTAAAACCGCAGCCAGCCAACCACTCCTTTGTCTCAAGGGGAGATTTCTGGTTTATTTATTTATTTATTAAATTTCTATACCGCCCCCTCTCCCAAAAAAAGGGACTCGGGGCGGTGTACAGCCAACTAAAACAGAAACAATATATACAATTAAAAGCAAATTAAAACAATTAAATTAGAGGCTGAATATATAATTAGCGAATATAAAACTAATAAAAAATTTAAAATACCAAATTTTAAAAACCCCAAAAATTGTTACTGGGCCAGGCCGGCCTGTTGAAAAAACAGGGTCTTTACTGCGCGCCGGAAGGTCTGAATGTCAGTAATGGCCCATATCTCCGGGGGCAAATCGTTCCAAAGGGAGGGAGCCCCCACAGAGCAGGCCCGCACCCTCGGGGCCGCCAACCGGCAATGATCAGGCGGCGGAACCCTGAGGAGGCCAACCCTGTGGGAGCGCACTGGGCGGCGGGAGGCTGTTGATGGCAGCAGGCGGTCCCGTAAGTACCCAGGTCCCGAGCCATGGAGCACTTTAAAAATGATCAATACCACCTTGAATCGGATCCAGAAGGCCCCAGGAAGCCAATGCAGCACACGCAGGAGCGGTGTAACCACAAGTGGTTCCTTGTGTTGCCATGTTATTTTTTCTCCCGCTAGACGGTGGCGGAATCAAGAGTTTCACGTATTTGTGGCGTGGGTCCCTGTCACAAAATCGGAGCCTTTTGGCAAGGCTTCTTGTATTTTATGTTACTGGCCCATTGCAGAGAGATTGTTGAGAGAAAGAGAAATTGTAATATAATGACAAAATAGTTCCATTTTATTATACTTGTTGGAGAGCGGCTTCTGCAAAACAGTAAATGTTTCCCCCTCCTAATCAAGGTGACAGTATTTAATACCTGAGACAATAAGCAGTAGAAATTCAACAATACAGAATGAACCATTTTATGTGACACCTCACTGTTGATACTTAGAGACAATTTTGCCTGTTAGCAGAGAGAAGCAGCCGGAGTCACTCTCATCTCGAGAGCCCGGCCAAAGTTTCCTGTGCCACCATTAGTCAAAATTCAAGTTAGTGGTCCACAGGATTTAAAATTATGAGTTTGGTGGTCCCTGAGGTCCAAAAGGTTGGTGACCCCTGGATTAGGACACACCTGCCTGGGCAGAAAATAGGTAGATAGGTTAAGGAAGGGATAGAGAGAAAGAGAGAGAGGGAAAGAAAGAGAGAGGGAGAAAAAAAGAAAGAGTGAGGGAGAGAAGGAGAAAGTGAATGGGATATGGAGGGAGGGAGAAAGGGAAAGAGAGAGGGAATGTGAGAAAGAGGGAGGGAGGAGAAAGTGAATGGATATGGAGGGAGGGAGAGAGAGACACAGAAAGAGAAAGAGAGAAGGAAGAGACAAGAAAGAAAAGATAGAGAAAAGGGAAAGAAAAAGGGAGAAAGGAAGAAAAAGGATAGACAAAGAAAGAGAGGAGGATGGAAGGAAGGGACAGAAAGAGAAAGAAAAAAAGAAGGAAGGAAGGGAGGGAGGAGAAAGTGAATGAGATATCTAGTCCAACCACCTGCTCCAGCAGGGGTGTGTGTGTGTGTGTGTGTGTGTGTGTGTGTGTATCAGCAAGCCACATCCAGCCAGTCACACGCCCACAAAACCAGTTATTAAGAAATTTGAATCCTATCCCTGGGTGGGGGGCACTGAGGATGAGTTTTTAGCAGGGGACAGTGAACTGAAAAAGTTTGGGAACCACTGCTCTATACCATTTCAGACAAATGAGTTATCCAATCTCTTCTTTAAAATTTCCAGTGTTGGAGCATTCACAACTTCTGGAGGTAAGTTGTTCCACTGATTGTTCTCTCAGGAAATTTCTCATTAGTATTAGGTTGCTTCTCTACTTGATTGATTTCTATCAATTGCTTCTTGTCCTGCCTTCAGGTGCTTTGGTGAATAGGTTGACTCTCTCTTGTGCAACCCCTTAGATTAAGGGTCTTCAAACTTGGCAAGTTTAAGACTTGTGGACTTCAA
Organism: Bungarus multicinctus; assembly: GCA_023653725.1. Classification (NCBI taxonomy): domain Eukaryota; kingdom Metazoa; phylum Chordata; class Lepidosauria; order Squamata; family Elapidae; genus Bungarus; species Bungarus multicinctus. The sequence continues at coordinate 46,745,561 of CM042848.1, forward strand.
CTCCAAGAATTCCCAAGCTAACATGACTGGAGAAGGAATTCTGGAAATTGAAGTCCACAAGTCTTAAAGCTGCCAAGTTAGAAGACCCCTGCCTTAAATAATGGAACACTGCTATCATGTCACCCCTAGCCCTCAAATGAAAAGAAGCTGAAGACCAGGATCCCCAAACTTGGCAACTTTTAGACTTGTGGACTTCAACTAAAGCATAACTGGAGAATTCTGGGAGTTGAAGTCCATAAGTCTTAAAAGTTGCCAAGTTTGGAGACCTCTGGCCTAGACATACCCATTCTCCTCCATGCTGCATCGAGAGCCCAGGATTGGATTGGGTAGACTGCTTCCTATGACGTCATTAAGCTGGGTCTGTACTACTATATAAAAGCCAGCCCCCGGGAGAAACCCCAGCTTTGACTCAGCTTCTTAATAGTCACAAGCTGTCTCTGAAAGCATGTTAGTATTAGCCTCAGTGAATTGAAACAAACTACTTTTGTTTTTTTCAGCTCCCAGGGACCCGGGCAACTGCAACTTCAGGAGAGCGGGGCTCCGTTCTCCTGCAACGCTGGGATATTGTTCCCAACGCTGCTAGGTGAGCAGGAAAGCGTGGGAGGACCTTCCCCAGTGCCTCGGTTTGCTGGATCCTAAAACTGATCAGCAAACTGATAGCAGCAGCCAGCCAGCTGATCATGTGGGTGGCTATTTCCCCCTTTCTCGGCTGACAAGATTGCTCGGGGCTCTTAATAGCCTAAAGAGCAAAAAAATCACCTTTCTGGAGCCTGGGCAGCAGCAGCCATCAAGAAAGCATCGTGCACAAGGTAAGCGGCCATTTTAAGTGACCCGGCGGCCATTTTGGGGCCCATTCCACCCTCTGCCATCCCAGCATAAAAGTTTAACAAACTCAAGCCTTGATCATTAAGATGAATCAGGACAGAGTTCTTGCTGAGCTTTCCCCTCCAGTTGAACAAGCCTTTCAGCCCAACAAAAGAAAAAGGCGCAGATTACGTACTGCTCAGAAGGAGGTGGCTGCTAAAATCAGAGCCAAGGCTCTAGCCCCTAAGAAGACAACTCAGACTGAGTTGAGAGCAGAAAAACGCAGACATGCTGCTCTAGAGAGGGCTTCCCAGTCAGGTGAACATCATGGTTCCCAGAGAAGCCCTCCCAGGGGAGGGGACTCTGTTCATGGGGACCCCCCCCCCCGGCCTAGTCCCCTCAGCCATTGGAGGAGCAACTAAATCCTCAGGATTTGAGCAGGTCTGGGCCATATTTCCAGCAAGGGTCTGCATTGCATGCTCCTCTTCCATCTAGAATTCAGGCCTCCCACAGCAGGCCGGAAGCCACTTTCACACCCACTGCAGCTGGTCTTAGGCCCTCTACCACCTTTGACAACAGGCCCAGGGAGATCCAAGATGTTGTCTCCTTGGCCATCAGGCAGGGATTGGCTGAAGGCTTTCAACAAATTCTGCGGCCTCTGGAAAGGGTTCAGGCCTTTCTCCCTTCTCAGCCAATTGATCCATTGCCTCACCATTGAGATCCTCACAGACCATAGGACCTTAGAGTCCACTCTTCACGGGCAGAATGGGATGATTATGAAGGGAAAGAGGGTGCCTCCCCTTCTGATCACAGTGGCTCCCCTCGTTCAGAGCGTGAGGAAGGCAAAATTTGCGATCACAATCTTTCAGAGGAAGAAGATTCTTATCTAGATCAACCCTCTTCAGCATTGGTCTTCAAACCAGCCCTCTTCAAACCCTTGCTTAGCAACTGTTAAGCTGTCCCCGGAGGAGGCAGTCCCAGATCCCCAAGGGGAACCTTCCAGGCAAGGAAACTCCCTCTTCTCCAAGCCAGTGGTTTACACGGAAGTTTTGCCTTCTCCCAGCTTGTTCCTTGACCTGGTCAAGGAGCAGTGCGCTTCCCCTTCTGCAGGTCCACGCCCATCATCCCTGGACAAGCGCTTCTACAATGTCAGCTCATCTCTAGCCAATGCCCTTGCAGTGCCCTCAGTAGACACCCCAGTGGTGGAATCATTTTCATCTTCTGGCATTCCCACCAAGCCTGAAGATGTACTTAAAGCAGAAGATAAGCGTTCTGAACAGACCCTCAAACGCAACCACCAAGCAGCAGCTTGGGCTGTCAGGGCTTCTACTGCTGCATCCTTTTTTATAAGGGCATCTCTACTATGGCTGCATCAACTGCAGGACCAATGGCCTGCCTCTGATTTTAGGTCCCACCAAGACCTCAACAAGATCATAGCAGCGGCGGAATTCACCACAGATGCCACACTCAATTCTGCCAAGTTTGCATCAAGAGCCATGGCTTCTTCGGTGGTGGCAAGGAGACTTCTGTGGCTCCGAAGTTGGCAAGCAGAGTCACGTCGCAAATGGAAGCTAGCTTTTGCCCCCTGCGCAGGAGACAAGCTCTTCGATGACCCCCTGGAGCTTTATCTTGTGGAGACCAGAGATGAGGCAATTAATGGTTAAACCCGGCAATCATGAGACATGGAAACAGGGTTTTTCCTCGGGATGAAATGCCCCGAACCGAAATTCAAAGCACTCTTTTATTTAGCAAAAGCAAGGTTACACAATATCAGCCAAGCAATAATAACATAAAGTCAGTTCATTCCGTTACTTCTTTGTTCCAGATAAGACCACATTCCTGGCTCTACATGAAGCAAACTCCCTGTTCCAGCAGCCAAGGAATGGTTATGCCCGTACTGATATTAACTTTCACCAATTAAGTATGAGTTGAATATGTCATAACACCTTGAGCATCATTAATCAGAACAATTAATCCCACATCTCCCCCTTTTCTATTTCATAACCATCACGAGCATAATAAGTAGTAACATGTATGTCTTGCGTTTGTTGAAATAAACCTCTTACCATGGCTATCAAAGAAGGCAAGCACTGAATACAGCAACAGACACTTACCAGAGCAACCAGTATCAAAATGATCGATATAGCCATCCTTCGGATCCAAGACCCATCCGGCAGCCAGGACCACATGGCTCCCCATATGTCTACGGTACCAGAACCAGTCCCTACCAAAGGATTCTGAGCAATCAAATTTTCCATGGCGCTTACAGTATGAGAAATATTAATCTCATTATCATGAATATATACACAACAATGGGAATGTAATAGAGCACAAACCCCTCCTTTAGATGCTAATACAATATCTAAAGCATAACGATTTTGTAAAGCCACTTTCCGTACTTCTGCAAGTTCCTGATTAACCATTTTTAAAGCAAGGATAGTTTCATTAAACATTACCATAGTCCAATTATTCAGTAAATGTAAATCACGGTAGTTCATAGCCACACCCAAAGGTGGTAGTAATCTACGGCTGAGCTGAGTGTCCCAATGGAAACCAATCGGGCTGCTGTCAATATTCCGACGATTGCGCAGCCGACTGACAGGTAGATTGTTAATTTTATATACGGTAGGGATCACATAACCCATTGTGCAACTTCCAGACCAAGATTTCGGCAAATGTTTATAAGCTTTTATGCCACACAGGAGCCAGATAGGACCAGTCCAGCTTGCCGGGCCAGAGGAACTATTGGCAAATCCTTGGAGAGCCTGAAACTGCAGACATGACACATAAATCGTGTAATTATCACTATAAACATTGCAACCTGCACCAGTGCCATTCCAAGGAAGAGTTTGATTACAGAAAGGGTATTCTCCCATGTCTGTAGCATTGTGAGGAGTCAGACCAGAATGGTTAAAACAGACCAAAGCTGCCTCGAACAGCACCAACTCCACCGCAAGGGTGGCATTGAGAGGGAAGGCAGTAGAAACATCGCAGTTCAGGGCCGGGTCCTTCCATCCAGACTCGTTAAATGGAATGGCATGCAAAGGTAATCCCCCACGAGAGGTGCCCGGGATATGCATGCACAGCCAGCATCTAGTCAGATTAAGGTCTTTCGCTGTCCTTGCCAGATCGTTCAGGAATACATTTTTCCGCCATATCTCCGTTCCCAGCATCCCGGGTCTTTTGATCTGGCCCACAAGGTTTTGGGTGGTAAGGGCGAACACAGCGGCCAGGCACCCAACGAATACCATTTTCATTTTCCACTGCAGCATATCCGCGGCCCCACGTAATAAGTTTAAATGGGCCGCACCACGTAGGGTCTGGGAGAAACCGAGCCCAGACCAGAGGGCGATTTTCTGTAGAAGAAACAGAAGAAGGGAAAAACCGGTCTGCCGCTGTAGCTGGAGGCGAGCCGGTGGGAGTTAGAAAATTTAAAGAATATAAAGCAATATTGAGAGTGTCTTGTATTCCCGGAAGTCCCGGGGAATTCCCCCTTTGCTGTTGTTTAAATTTGTCGAGCATGCGTTTTACAGTGCCATTTGCTCGCTCGCAAATAGCCTGTCCTTGCGAGTTATAGGGAATGCCAAATTTATGACAAATTGACCAACGATCACAAAATTTGAGCAAAGTTAGAACTAGTATAGGCAGGACCATTATCTGTTTTTAGCTCCTTAGGTGGCCCTGAGGAGGCAAAAGTGCGGAGACAATGATTGATGACATGCTTAACAGTCTCCCCCCTTTGTGGGGTAGCCATAATAAACCCAGAAAATGTGTCAATACTAACATGTAGATATTTCCATGGGGCAAAGGAGGGATACTGCGTGACATCCATTTGCCAAAGGGCATTACGGTGCAAACCCCTAGGGTTTACTCCCATGGGTATAGCTGTAGCAATTTTACTGCAGGTAGGACATTGCTGGACAATTGCAGCAGCTTCTGTAGCTGAGAGGCCAAATTGTTTGATAAGGGCTTTTGCCCCTTGATGGAAGTAAGAATGGCTGTCCCACGGAGTTGTTTTAGATAAATGTAAGTGCTCCACGCGTGTGGAGGCATCAGCTCGCTGGTTTCCTTCAGCAAGGATTCCAGGAAGATGGGAATGACTACGCATATGCCCAACAAAATAAGGACATTTACGCTGCTCTAAAATTTGTTGGTAAGATAAGAAAAGAGCAAGTAGCCCTTCCTCTGTTCCTGGGGATACATATGCCCCTGTGAGGCATATAGTTAAGTTGTAAACATATTGACTATCCACAATTAGATTAAATGGCGTGTCAGGAAAAGTTTGAAAAGCCAACATAGCAGCGGCCAATTCTGCTCGTTGAGCTGATTTTTGAGGGGGGGTAATTTTTGTATGCCACTTCTCGTTTAGTTTCCATACGCACGCACCATAAGTTTTTCCTCCATCCACAAATAAGGTCAAAGCATCTGGGAGAGGAAAAGAGCAGCGAACTTCTGCCAAAATTATATGTGTATTGGTGACAATGGACAATCTATGATCTGATGGTAAATGATAAGCAAAAGTGCCCTGCCAATTTGCTAAAGACAATTGAAGTAGCTCAGAGGTAGCCAAGAGTTGTTCCCATAAGTGAAGCCGAAAAGGAACATAAATAATAATAGGTTCAATGCCCATTAATTTAAGGCATCGGAATCGACCCCTTAAAATCAAAGTGGATAAGGTATCTTCACCTGTGGAGACAGATTTTTTCCCAACATGGCCTAAGTGAAGCCACTCAAGAAGCAAGGTTTTTTCTGACGTTATCTGCAAAATCACGCCAGTAGGCAATCGACCAGGCAATAACGCTAAATGAGGAGGGGCATTTTCCTGACATCTATCTGTCCATTGCTCAGTCAGCCGACACTCAACCAACCGAATGACTTCCAACTGTTTCTGACTAAGGGATATTGGATCAGCAGGATTTTTTCCTTGACGCAGGGCATCAAACAAAGGGCTTAATTCCTGGGTAGAAAGATTGCAATAAGGTCTTACCCAATTAATATTTCCTAACCACTTTTGTAGTTCTACTAACGTAAACACTGGTGGTAAATCGAATTTTACCATCATAGGCGTGGAGTGAGCTGCTGTCAACTTGTGGTCTAAATATTTAAAAGGACTATGAGTTTGAATTTTTTCTGAGCTTACACAAAGTCCATATCTAGATAAGTGTTTTATTAAAAGAGCCATTGACTGTGCTACGGTCCCTTCCGGGCCAGGAGCGGCCACCAAAATATCATCCATGTAATGAATAACTTTCCACCCTGGCCGTGCCTTACGGAAGGGTGACAACGCCAGAGACACATACATTTGACACATAGTAGGACTATTTAGCATGCCCTGAGGAAGGACCTTCCATTGATATCGCTTAGTTGGTTCTTCATTATTTAAAGCGGGGACAGTAAATGCAAAGAGCTTCCGATCATCATAATGTAAAGGGATTGTGAAAAAAGCATCTTTTAAATCTATAACAACTAAATCCCAGTCCTTAGGGATCAGATTGGGATTGGGCAGACCACATTGAAGAGGGCCCATTGGCAATATTATCTTATTAATATTTCGCAAATCATGCAAAAATCTCCACTTCCCACTCTTCTTTTTTATAACAAATACAGGGCTATTGTATGGACTGGTGGAAGGTTCAATATGTCCAATTGCTAACTGTTCCTGGACTAATTGATGAAGATTATATAATTTTTCACTGGATAAAGGCCACTGCTCCATCCACACTGGAACAGAGGATAACAAGCGTAATTTCAAAATGTTGTCCATTATAATTTAAGTCCGAAACTTTCAATCCTCTACTGTAATGACAGCTTTCAGCTGACTCATCAAATCTCTCCCCCACAAGTTGACATGTAATTGCATGACAATAGGTTTAATTTTCGCTGTTGCACCCCCCTGCTTCAGTGTAGCCGTGAGCCATTTCTCGCTAACCTGAGCCTCTTGGAGACCACCAACACCTCGTACAGCAGGAGTAGCCACTAACGGCCAAAACTTTGGCCACTCAGCCAACCGAACGACTGAGACATCAGCTCCTGTGTCCAACAAACCAGAAAAAAGTTTGCCATTGAGTAAAATCGTCATGATCGGTTTATAGGCTGCTATCTGTTTAGTTACTGTTAAAACAGAGCTCTCAAAACTGTTCTCATCAGTGGATCCAAAACCTCCCTCCCCCCTTATTCTAGCCGAATCTCCAGGGGGGGTTACACAGGGCAGCAATATTAACTGAGCCACTGCCATCCCTTTAGGTAGAGAAACAGGAGTATTTGCATGAAGCTGCACCTTGATAATTCCTTCATAATCAGCATCTATCACTCCTGGGACTACAAAAACTCCTTTTTTCCCTGCCGATGATCGTGGTAAAACCAAACCCACCGTACCTTCCGGTAGAGGCCCTTTCATTTCTGTGCTAACTACTTCAATTAAACCTGGAAAAGTCAATGAACATGGGGTGGCAAGCGGCAAATCTATGCCCGCAGAATGAGCAGTTGCAGGTCTATGGCTTAAGCAACCACTATTAGACTTATCTTGGCAGAGTTCCTTATTTACTCCTGGATTTGTTTCCGGGGGCTCTGCCATCTCCCCCTGAGTTAGTTTTTTTGTTGTGACATTGAACGACACTGATTCGCCCAATGATACCCCTTCTTGCATTTTGGACAGACTGTTTTTGGCTTACTTAGTTGTCCCTTACGACCTCGATGTTGGCCACCACCAGGGGCCCGGCACTGAGCTTTGAAGTGACCGGGCTTCCCACAATTAAAGCAAGTGCCCTTCCCTTGTAAGGTTCCTCGAGTCATTGCTGCAGCCAGGGCATCCATTTGATGGAGCTGGCTGCCTACAGCAGCACAAGCTTCAATCATCTGCGCAATTTCCTTCGGTCCTGTAGCTATCAAGGGCTTCAAAATAGCTTTACAGTCTGTGTTAGCATTTTCTACGGCTAATTTTTGGAGTAATTCTGCAGCCGCCATATCATTATCTACCGATCTTTCAATTGCAGTTTTCAATTTAGTAATAAAATCCTGATATGGCTCAGCATTTCCCTGCTTAATGGTAACAAAACTGCGAATGGAACTACCCCCAGCCTCATCTACTTTAGTAAACGCAGCCAACACACAAAGGTTAATCATAGGGAAAACATTATCTGCCAGATCATCTCGTTGTGACTCAACTGTATTGAATTGACCTGCGCCATATAACTGATCGGGTGTAACCTGTCCTGTCCCTCTGGCTAATGCCTGCTGCCGATACTGAAAATCCCAAACAATATATTGACCGGAGGACAAGATCATTCTGGCCAAAGCTTTCCAATCCTCTGGTATCATCATTCGACCAAATGCCAAAGCTTCCAGCAAAGCAGTTGTATATTTACTTTTTAACCCATAATCTTTTACTGCTGTGGTAATTTCCCGGAGAGTTCTTAATTCTAAAGGACGCCAGATACGTTCCTGACGTCCGACTCCATCCATTTCTACAACAACAGGGAAAGCGGAGACCGGAAGATGGATCAATTCCTCCGGGGACAGCTCCCCATTCTCCATTGCCTTTTCAAATCCAGCATCTACCGCATTTTTCACTCCGCGAGGGGCTAGCGAAAGCTCGCTAAGAGCAGGGGCAGAAGGGGGAAGCAGCAGCCCATGATTACGAACCGCTGTGGTATCAGCTGGCTGAACAAGAACCGGTTGATAGGGAGGTGGGTGAATGACAGGATCAGGAGGGGGTTGTAACAAAGGATTATTTTGAATTTGCAGTGCCTCAATCAAAGAACGCCATGTACAGAGTATGGGTGCAGGGGCGCGAGGCGCATTATGCAAATCCTCGCCTATCTTCCTCCATGTAGACACTTTTGTGCTGCCTGACAAAGGGTAATATGACATATGTTCCCATACATATTTCAAAAGTTCTTTGATCTCTTTTCCCTTAACTTGCCGGGCTTTCCCAGCTGAGTTAAACTGAAAGTAATTTCGCTTAACTATCTCTTTCAATTCCCTGACGTGCTCTTCTTGAGCCTGAGATAGATCATTCCCCATACTTACGATGAATCAGACGCGGTCCAGCCGTGTACCTGATGAAAGCGCTTAAGCCAATGCCTGGCGAAGGATGGGGACAAAGCGGACGTCTCCCTTAGGAATCACGTCGGGGGTCACCACTTGAGGCAATTAATGGTTAAACCCGGCAATCATGAGACATGGAAACAGGGTTTTTCCTCGGGATGAAATGCCCCGAACCGAAATTCAAAGCACTCTTTTATTTAGCAAAAGCAAGGTTACACAATATCAGCCAAGCAATAATAACATAAAGTCAGTTCATTCCGTTACTTCTTTGTTCCAGATAAGACCACATTCCTGGCTCTACATGAAGCAAACTCCCTGTTCCAGCAGCCAAGGAATGGTTATGCCCGTACTGATATTAACTTTCACCAATTAAGTATGAGTTGAATATGTCATAACACCTTGAGCATCATTAATCAGAACAATTAATCCCACACAGAGATAAGCGGAAAATTCTTTCCTCATTGGGGAAGAAAGCGGATTATCGCCCAGCTCCTCATTGCCCTCCTGCTTTTTGGGCTGAGAACACCTCCCGCTTTGTTCGGCCTCAGAGGGTGTATTCCCAACGACAAGATCAACGCCCAGATGCCCCTGGCAGACAACAATCTTCTGCGGGTAAACAGCCCTTTCAAGGGGGAGGGGGTTGTTCCTTCCGTCGCTCTAAGTAACTCCTCGTTCTCTCCACCCATCAGAGATCGGCTAGCTTTCTTTGCCTCCAAATGGGAGGAGTCAACAATGGACGCCTGGGTGCTCAACACAGTTCGGTCAGGGCTAAAATTGGAGTTCTTATCGTCACCCCCAGAAAAATTTCTAATTTGTCCCATCTCACGGGATGGGTCAAAAAGAGCCCTTATGAATTCGGCTATCCAACACCTACTTGACATAAGGGCTATCCAACCAGTCCCTGTGCTCCACCAGGGTCGGGGATTTTACTCTAGGCTTTTCGTTGTTCCCAAAGCATCAGGGGGGTGGCGTGCCATCCTGGATCTCAAATTTCTCAATAAATTTGTCAAATACAGGCGTTTCAAAATGCAGACTCTGCATTCTATTTTAGAGAGCGTTCAGGAGGGCGACCTCCTCTCTTCCATTGATCTCACGGAGGCTTACCTTCACATTCCCATCTGGCCCCATCATCACCAGTTTCTCCATTTCTGTTACCAGAAGGTCCACTACCAGTACCGGGCACTTCCATTTGGCCTCTCATCAGCACCAAGGGTCTTCACAAAGGTTCTTGCAGCATTGGTAGCTTCGTTTCATTCTGTTCCAGTGAGGATCCAATGCTACTTGGACGACATGCTGATCCTGTCCTCCAGTCTCCACTCTACCCATCGGGACTTACAAATTACCCTAGCCTGCCTCCAAAGTCACGGCTTTTCAATCAGCATCAAGAAGAGCCATCTTTCTCCCACAACCAGATTGCTCCACTTGGGAGCAGTCATCGATACAACTTTGGGTCAGGTTTTCCTGTCTCCAGACCATGGGAAAAGCCTTGAAGAGATCATCAGTCACATCCAGCACCAACGGACTGTTCCCCTATCTGCTGTCCAAGCTCCTGGGGAAGATGGTCTCCTGCATTGGCATCGTCCCGTGGGCGAGTCTTCACTCCCGATTGCTCCAATGGTTCCTGCTCCCCTTTCAACGAGCAGGAACCAGTCACTCCTTGATCAGGGTCCTTCTCTCCCCTCAAGCCCGAAGGTCCCTCAATTGATGGATCTCCCCATCCCTATGGAAGGGTCTCCATTTCAGGAAACCACACAGGTTGGTTGTCACTATGGATGCCAGCCTCCTGGGTTGGGGCTCCCATATGGAGGGCCAGATAGCCCAAGGGGTATGGTCCAGGTCAGACAGCATCCATCCCATAAACTGGTTAGAACTCAGGGCTATCCTTCTGGCTCTCAAGCAGTTCAGAACATCGATAACCGGCTTTCATGTTCTCATGTTGACGGACAACATGGCTGCACAGACAGGGGGGGATGAGATCCAGGGCCCTCATGAGGGAAACACTTGCTGTCGATCTCAGCAGATCACATCTCCGGAGTCGACAACTCCCAAGCCGACTGGCTGAGCTGGAGTTCAGTCGACCAGGCGGAATGGTCCATTCCCCCTTCCCTGTTCAACAATCTCTCCCTCAGATTCGACTCTCCGGTGGTGGATCTCTTCTCCACTCCTCAAAATGCCCAAGTCATCAGATTCTTCATCAGGTTTCCTTGCCAGGGAGCAGAGGGAACCAATGCTCTTTGGTGCAGATGGCCCACAGGTCTCCTCTACGCCTTTCCCCCTCTTCCCATCATTCCGGCACTCATACAGAAGCTGTTGGAGGAACAAGCGGAGCTAATTCTCCTGGCACTATATTGGCCATGGAGGCCCTGGTTTGCGGACCTCGTCAACCTGTCGGTGGCTCCACCTTGCAGGATACCAGCCCATTTGATCTCCCTGCACCAAGGAGCCCTGATCCATCCGTGGCTCAAGTTGACCGTGTGGCGCTTGAGCGGCTGCGGCTAAGGGAGGCTAATCTTCCAGAGAAGGTTATCCTCACCATCCAGGCTTCTCGCAAACCTTCCACAAGTTGCATCTATGATGCCACTTGGAAGGTTTTCTCACAATGGTGCTTCAAGGAAGGTCTCTCTCCTACCTCTGCCCAGTTGGCTGAGGTTCTTGGGTTCCTTCAGGATGGATTAGAGAAAAGTTTGGCCCCCAATACCTTACGTTGCCAGGTCGCGGCTCTCTCCTCGGTCCTTTCATGGGACTCATTCCCTACCCTGGCCCATCATCCGTCTGTCAAGAGATTTTTGAAAGGGGCTTCTAACCTTCGCCCCCCTGTAGTGCACAGGTATCCTTCATGGGACCTTCACTTGGTCCTTGATGCCCTTACGAAGTCCCCCTTTGAGCCCCTCAGAACTGTCTCTCTCCAATTCCTAACTTTTAAGGTAATGTTCCTAGTTTCTATCACTTCGGCCAGGTAGGTGTCGGAAATAGCTGCCCTGTCTTATCAGGCAGGATCTCTGCACCTTTCACGACGATAGGATAGTTCTCCGTTTGGATCCCTCCTTTCTCCCAAAAGTGAACACCTTATTCCACAGATCCCAGGACACTGTCTTGCCTGACTTCTGTCCTGCCCCAAACCCATGACTTAGAATGCAAATGGCATCTCTAGACGTTCGAAGGGCCCTTAGAATCTACATCAAGCGCACGTCCCCTTTTAGACGGACAGAAGCCATGTTTGTTTCCTTTCCCCTTCCCATTTGGGGAATAAGGCCTCTTCCCCTACTATTAGCAGGTGGGTCAGGGTGTGTATCACGCAGGCCTAAGGCACTATCTCTCCCGGTTCCACGGGGTCTAACGGTACACTCTACTAGAAGTGCGGCCACTTCAGCCGTTACATGGACTTCCCCGTTTCCCTTCATCAGGCATTACTGGCTGGACTCCTTTGCCTCGGCGATGGCGGTCTTCAGCAGACGGGTTCTTCAGCAAGTGGTTCCACCATCGGAGTGATTGGCTGGACGAGGACCCGCCCACGGACATGCAAGCTTTGCTATGTCCCAATCCTGAGCTCTCGATGCAGCATGGAGGAGAATGGGCGTTGGTAAATTTACCTCTCAATGCCCTTTCTATCTATGCTGCGAGAGCGCCCAGCCCCTCCCTTGGTTCGTCCGGAGATGGTAAGGCTTATATGTATTAGGGGTTTGCTTTCAGAGACACTTCTCAGTCTGTCAAGTATCTTCGCCAAAGCTGGTGTTTCTCCCAGGGGCTGGCTTTTATATACTAGTACAGACCCAGCTTAATGACATCATAGGAAGCAGTCTACCCAATCCAATCCTGGGCTCTCTCGCAGCATAGATAGAAAGGGTGTTCACAGATAAATTTACCAATGCCCAATTCCAGCAACCATTATGTTTTAGCCTCCAGTTCCCTAATCATCTTTGTTGCTTCTCTATATTACTCTTTCTAGAATCTCAACCCTTTTTTACATTTTGGCATCCAAAACTATTCCAAGTGTGGCTTTACCAAGGTTATCATGTATCTTTCATTTTTTTTCATATGAACACATATGGATTATAAAACATTTTATCTCCCCAATAGCCTTAGTTCTGATCTAAAATTTAAATTGATAACCCAAGCTTATACTATCTCTTTGTCTTTGTTGCAATGACAGTGAAAATGCTGAGGCCCTAGAGAGAGTACAAAGAAGAGCAACAAAAATGATAAAAGAATCAATAATACAATGAAAGGCTGAGGGAACTAGGTATGTTTAGCCTAATTAAGAAAAGGTTCAGGGAAGACATAATACCAGTCTTTCAATACTTGAAAGGCTGTTCCAGGGAAGCGGGTATCAAATTTATTCTCCATAGCTTGAGGATAGGACAAGAAGCAGTGGATGGAAGCTAATCAGAGGGAAAGTCAACCTGTAAATAAGGAGGAATTTCCTGATCCTTCCTCAATCTAGACTCAAACTGCAAGTCCCAGATAAGAACGTAATGGTCCCAACACTACTTGAGCATTAATCACTTTTTCAGTCCTCTGATCTTCTCACTTTCTTGCTTGCTTGATGAAGAATTCTAACATATTATCATTCATTCATTCAAAGCCTAAGTTCAACACACTCACTTCAATCTGCTGGTAAATACCAAAAAATTCCCTCACAGAAACAACTTTGTCCCTGGACTCCCACACCATAGATGATGTTTAGCACATCCTGTTGTATTGAAATTTTAGTTTGAAATTGCATGAAGTATTAATTCAGCTACTCATAAAGTAATTCCACAAAAAATATGAGCAATGGTACACTCCAGTATTTAAGAAAAATATAAAAGCACTATTACCCATAACATTGCCAAATTTTACCTTGCTGCTATAAGAGTGAGGCAATGAATACTGCTCATAACATCGCATTTTTCTGATACCTTTAACATTTTCCCCTTTCATTTCTTCATTCATATAATTCTCTTAATTGCCATTTAATGTATATTTTATGTATTTTGTGTGTGTACACATTGATCAAAGACCATAATAAAGATTGACGCTGCTCTAAAACAGAAAATCTCCATTGAATCCAAGCACTTCATTAGTTTAGAAAAAATATTTGATTTACATATAAGTGCATTCACATTAATAATTTTGAGCCATTATTAAACACCAAACCTCATCACATTAAAATTAGAATTTTTGTATTGACCAAGTATGATTAGACACACAAGGAATTTGTCTCTGGTGAATAAACTCTCAGTGTACATACAACAATAGTGATATATCATTATCATAATCATTGTAAAAATACATTCATCATAAAACATTAGGTATAACATTTATTGATAAATATTAAACATATCTTTCAGTGTTCTGTGAAATATAAACTTCCTTCTGCCTTAAATATTTTCATCTAATATTCTGAATAGGAGAAAAAAAGTAATATTCTGCTTTATTCTTTCTTGCCCAAACTGGCTATGGTCACAAGACTCTCCCTCTCTGCTATATTTGTTTGCTGGCTGCGAAGGCACTAATTACCTTGGCACATGACACTTTCTTGGCTTGAGAAAAGCTTCATAGGTACTTGGCACATATATTTTACTTTTATTCAAATTAAATTACATTAAAATCATTTTGTAACTTAAATAACCTCTCATGCATCCTATGTCTAACTAGTCACATCTCCTTTCATAGAAAAAGCTGTAAACATCAATTAAATTAACTGCATATTAGATTGAATCTATAGCTATCTCTTAGTGGATGGGAAAATAATGTAATGTAATACACACACATATACACACACACACATATTGGGTGCAAACCCAATTGATTTTAATTTACAAAACAACAGATTATAATTTTACATGTGCTAATTTATGCTTTATAATTTATTCAACATACTATGGTCAAAACAGAATGTAGCTTAGCCTCAGAACAATGAGGATCCAGATTAGACACTTGTCTACATTTCTTCTTTCGATATACTTAGATAGTAAAAATTCAAGGCTGCTTTTCAAGGCATTATAAATTGTATAACAGGAATATGTTGAATTGTAACAGGCTATTTACAGGCATGAAATCCAATTTCCCAATTTCATGTTTCTCTTAAAAGCTTGAAACTAAGTCACAGCTGTACCACCTTATAGTGCAGTATTCAATTATTTATTAGCCCTTGGGCCATATTAAAGTGCAAAGTTCCAGAAACAAATTATTACTAAAATTTGATAAAAGCAATTCAAAATGGAATTGGATAAAATACAATTTAAAATGAAATTGGAATAAAATACGATTTAAAATGAAATTGGAATATAATCTAAAATGAAATTGGAATAATACAATAATTTAACATATAGATAAAATATGATAAAATTATATTTCGGTGTCCTCCCTGCAATCTACCCCAATCAGTTCCACATATGCAGATATGTGGTTCTCAACTGAACCATTTTGCTTAAGTACTGTGCAGTATTAAATGTTATTTTCAGATTCTGGCTACACATAATGGAAGTTGTTTTAATATGAGGATCCAAATGGATCATTCGTTTGGTATAGAGACTGAGGTACCTGTCTCTATAGTACAGTATTATAGATGACATTTTTTCTTTCTTTCTATTGTGGTAAAGTTTTTCAGAAGTGATTTGCCATTATACTTATTTATACATCTATGCTACCCATTTTGCCAAGGCGATGCTAGGTAGTTCATAATCATTCAATAAAAATAACATGTAAAGCATTAAAACAATAAATAAAGACCATAGATTTAAAATTCAGTTAAAATTCTACTAATCAAGGTGGAGAGGAAGGGAACAAAGTGCAGGGGGGAAAGGTCTATTTAATCCATTAACCACCTACATGCCACTCCCCCATTGATGCCTTAGGCCAGTTGGCAGAGCCAAGTCCTTTCAGAAAGCCAAAAGGATGAATGCAGATCTCATTTTGGGAGGTTATGATGTTCCAGAAGATGGTGCCATGGCAGAAAATGCTCTTCTCCTAAACTTTGATTCCTTAACCAACAGGATACTCAGCATGCCTCTTCTGTTGGCATGGATGGGGAAGGGGATATTTCTTCAGATAATCTGAAACCATGTCATAGAGCACAGATCCCCAATCCTGGCTATCATAGAGAGTTTTGAAGGTGATAACCTACACCTTCAGTTGGAACCAGACATAGACTTGTAACCAGTGCAGCTCATGGAACAACAGTGTATCCCAGTTGTGGGATTCACATTTTTCTACTACTGGTTCTGCGGGCATGGCTTGGTGGGCGTGGCAGGGGAAGGATACTGTAAAATCTCCAGTCAGAGATGGTATTTGTTGGTTCTCTGAACTACTCAAAATTTCCACTACCGGTTCTCCAGAACTGGTGAGAACCTGCTGAATACACTCTGGACTTCAAGAACTGCTCAGGTGGCTGTATTCTGTACCAATGCCTCCTTCCTAAGGCTGAAAGAAAGTGAGTGGCCCAAGGTCACCCCACTGTCTTTGTGTCTATGTCAGGAAACTAGAAACTCCCAAATTCTAGCTTGATACCTCAACTGCTACACCAAAGTGGCTCTATAGTTAACTACACCAAAGAAAATCTGTGAATTGTCCAAATCTTTTTTTTCCTAGGTTGTAATCGTGAACTTTTAAACACACAAAGTGGCCAAAGTTTTCATGGAAGTTTTCACCTGACGCAGACTTCAGGACAAAAACTTTTGCTGCAGTAACTGGCCTTGCGATTCCGTTGGTGCTTAGCTGGAGACTAGTTTCATTCAGTTCAGCGTGGCTCATTTCCAACTGAATCCGGCTTTAATCACTCGTCGTGTTCTTTCCTGCAAATTAAATCTGTAAAACTCAGAACCATATTATAGTTTGGTGGGAAAGAAAGAGACCTACTAACTCTACATAAACAACAATTAAATTCCCACGAAGAGCCACAGAGCGGTTCGCAACTCAATCCTCGCGGAAACTTCCAGGCGCACATGCCTACAACCGCCTTGTTGCCGAGTTCTCCACTTTCCCGGCGTGCCTCGCTCCTGCACCATAGAGTAGCCGGAGCACGAGCGGCAGCCCTTTCTGATATCTTGCCCCTTCTGTGCCTTCAGTTAGTGGCAGTCTTGGGAACGTCGGCGAGCGCTCAACATGGCGGCCGTGGAGCAAGAAGCCATCCCCGTGGAGGAAAAACACCTGAACGGAGAGCTGCTTTTGGAGCCCGAGGAAAGAGAAAGCGCCGGTGGGGTTGCCGCCGATGAAAACGCCAAGAAAAAACGCAAGAAGAAAAAGAAAAGCAAAGGAAGCGCTGTCGGTACGAAGGGACCTGGGCCGGGCAAGGCAAGCTAGGGTGGAGAGGCCCGGCCACAGGGAAAGGAAAGGTTGGGGTGGCCGAGGAAGCAACTTTTCCGAAAACAAGGCAGAATAGTCGCCTGAATATGGGGAAGCGTGAGAGGGGAACGAAGGTGTTGGCCATATTTAAGTTTGCATTCAAGTGGAACAACAGTGGACCAGCCCTTTGGTTCCCGTGGAAAGGCGTTTGAATGATACCGGACGGTCTCCTTGTTCGTTGTTCCCCAATGCCCTACCCGCTGCTGCTGGAGAATTTAAAAAACGTTTTCAGGAAGTGGTGTGGGAGAACATAAGTCATTTTGGTATTAATGGTGGGAATACTGCGATATATAAAAGTTAAATTTAGTGCGCTGTATTAAGGAGAATTTCTTGTCTTAATCTTGTTTTAACAAGGGCATATTTCCGCTGCTCTGTAAAGAAACGGCTTGTGAACTGGATTGAGGGAGAGATATTTTATTAAAAAATTAAGCACAGTATTTACATAGATGAGGAGAAATTGTATTTAACAGAATTCACAATACATTATTTAATACGATATTTTCAAGAGGTGACTGATCTTTTAGATGAAAGTCTAAATAGGTTGAGCAGCAGGAATAAAATAAATTATTGCAAAATGACACTAAACTCTGTGATTGTCATAGTTTAGAAAAATAAGATATAAGAATATAACCTGATTGTGGAGACAGAAAGTGTGAATGGGTTTAAACTCTTTCAGTAGAAGAGTTTAGCCTAAGTGAACAATAGATTAGAATGTATAGCTATGCTTTCTAAAATGTGTAGTTTTTTTATTGTGAAGAATTACATAAGATCACTGATATCTGGGAGTTCGACATTCTGTTAACTTATTTGTTTATTTTACAAATAGGACAACAAGAGGCTGAAAAAGAGTTAGAGACAACACTAGATGAGGTAGCAAACCAATTAGATAAACAAACACTGGAGGAAAAGGAAAAAGATGATGATGATGAAGGTAAATATTCATGTGACTTTGTGCTAGAAGTATTTGTATAATAAGAGTTTACTAGAATGGAGAACTGAAATTCATGTTGAAACAGTCATACAGATTATAATAAATATGGTTTGGTTCACATAGTCTTTAGCCGTGGATATTTAATTACGTTTATTGAATAAATGTTGCCAAAGGTCTTTGGATTGCAGTAGGTTAGAAATGCCAAAAATAAATAGGTTGATGTGTCGTCTAACTCTGATTTACAAATCTTGTAGATTGATAGAAGATTATCAAAAGAAACAAGCCACAGTGCATATGGGCACTGTGCTATCTCTTTGATTAAAAGGTTATGAAATATATATAAAATTCTGGATGATTGGAAGAAACAGACTAATATACATATCACCTTTGTTTTCAGCCTGTTACATGGAGCATAATAATATATTTAACTTTTATGCTACCAATGTCTCTGGATGGGTACACAACATTTTTTTTAACAAATTTTTTTTATTTCTGTATGTGTTAATACTATAAGATACAGAAATACAAAAGAAAATAGTAGGGAAGTTAGGGTAGGGAAAAGTGTGGGGGAAAGGGGAAAAAAAGAAAAAAAGGCAATTTTAATTTCCTTTGGTGCAGTAGAATAAAAAAGTAACATCAAAACTTACTTTTACATAACAGTATAAACTATATAGTATAGTATAAAGCTATGTAATTGTTATAAGGCAAAATCAAGGTTTTGTTTTTTTCCACCTGAACCACAAAGTCCAGAACTGGCTTCCAAGTAGAAACAAAAGTAGTTGTATTTTTGTCTTTAATCAAAGCAGGCAGTTTAGGCATCTCTGCTAACTCCATCAACTTCTGCAGCTATTCATCCATTGTGGGAATCAAAGTGTCCTTCCATTTTTGTGCATAAAATAATCTTGCTGCCATCAACATATATAGCATCAAAGTTCCAGATTTTTTTCCCAAGTCATCTTCCATTAAGCACAAAAGAAAAGTTTCTGGTTTTATCTTTATATTTACTTTGAGAATCTTCTGTATTAAGATATTACTCCCCCAATATTTATTTGCTTTGTCACATGTCTACCATAAGTGATAAAAGGTCCCTTCTTTACTTTTACATTTCCAACATTCATTTGAAATACCTTTATGCATTCTTGACAACTGAAACATCATTTTATAAAATTTTTCTTTTAAGTTATAATTTAATTTAATCCTTTCATTCACATATTGTCCCATTGTTCAAGCAAGACATTATATCCAAAATTCCTTGTCCACTGAACCATGCAGTACATTATATATTCATTCTTCAAATTCAAAGTCAATAACAGTTTATAAACTTTAGCAATATGTTCATGACTACCACACAGTAGGATCTCTAAGTCGTTTTTCAAAAAATCAAAGCCATAACTCTTTTTATCTGCTTTAAATCTTCCAGTTGTAAATATGTAAACCAATGGCAGACGTATCCTTCTGATTCTAATTCCTCCTTATTCTTAAGGATAGGATCACCAGAGTTAAAAGATACTATTTGACCATAAGTCTACCGGTTACTTTGATCACGCACAACAATTAAACAGTATATTAGCTAGTTTATGACATGTAAGTGGGTGACATGGTAGTGGATGACATGTAAGTTTAAACAGTTTCATCAATTCAAATACAGTGCTGTCCACAGTAAACTTGTATACACATAGCAATAGCACTTAGACTTATATACTGCTTTATAGTGCTTTACAGACCTCTCAAAGCGGTTTACAGAGTCAGCATATTGTCCCCAACAATTCGAGTCCTCATTTTACCCACTTCGGAAGGATGGAAGGCTCCATAATTAATGTTATTTTGTAGAGTTCTTTGTGCTGCCTGAACTTGGTTGTTTGCATATGTTTCATTATTCAACTAGTTGCCCAGAGTCATTTAGGAGAGATCAATAGTGTAGAAATGTAATGAATAAGTAAACTAGATAATATAATCAATGTGACTGATTGAGATTTGCTGCCTGTTTATATATGCAATATCTTCCCTCAATTTTGTTCGGAATGTGGTTTCCTCCTGTGTAGTTCCTTGATTAGAACATTGTTTTCTGCTTGATTGTTTTTCTGGTGTTGATCTCTGCTTATTGCAGCATTGGCTGCTGGAGACGATATGTTCTCTGTCTAATCTTAGACTAAGCCAAATCTAAAAATGCTAGGGAATTTCTGGAAGCTTGGAATTTAGCCAAATCAGCCATGGGTAGACACATGAGGATAAACCATATTTACACACCTTTCAAAGAGATGTTTTAAAAAAATCTAGGAAGGCAACAAAAAGATGAATAAAATTAATCATAGTTTACAGATCATTTTTCTGGTGGGAAAAAAATGGGAAGTGGGAGCTCAGTGTGTCTTTTTTCCAGTTTGTTCAAAAAATGCTGAGGTATAAATTATGATTGTGTGTGATCTAGTGCACAATATCAGCAGTATTTGCGATAAATGTTTTATCATCAAATTAATGTTCTGGGAGAAACGTTGTCTAAATGTTATTCTCTTAAAACATTTTCAGTATTTAATATTTTATCTGATTTGTGTAGATGGTGAAGGAGACGGTGACAGTGCAGCAGGAAAGAAAAAGAAGAAAAAGAAGAAAAAGAAAGGACGTAGGTGTTGGTTAAACATTGACCATAATTCTGTTTGTCTTATTTCCACGAAATGTTTGTGAAATACTACTTTATTCTGAATAAAAGCAATGATTCATTGCCTAGTTGGCCGCCATATAGCATTGGAAAACTCTTGAGCAACGTTCTTAAGTATTGGATTTGCCCTTGTTGATCAGTGAAAGAATGCTGATCTTCCATTTTGATTAAAATGTAGTATCAACACAATTAGTATCTTGGTTTGGTCTTCTATGGATGTTTGCACAAATTTGGATTCTGAGATTAAACATACTATCAGGTACTTAAATTGTTTTTTTTTTTTTATTTTCCCGGTAGCAGTAAAATATTATCAATATCTGTGAGACAAAGGATCTAATTGATGCTTTAAAATGTTTATAAAATAAATGAATATATGTACAGACAGAAAATGACTACAGGTAATCCTCATTCAGTGACTTTAAAGTTACAAGGGTACTGAAAGGGATTTATAATTGTTTCTCATAATTGTAGCTGTTGCAGCATCCTGTGATTACAATTCGGGGGCTTGGCCATCAGTTCACAATAATGGTTGCAGTGTCCCTCTGTCACATTCTTTCCATTTGTAACCTTCACTCTGGCAAGCAAGTCAATAGGAAGCCAGCAGGAAGTTACAAATGCTGATCATGTGATCATTGAGTGCTTCAGCTGTGTGGGATTCGCCTAAGAACTGCAACTAAAACTGCTGCAACTACTGTCATAAATCAGTTTGGTCATATGATGTCATGCTTTATGACTTCACTTAGTGATGTCCTAAAGGTGCTTTTTCAAAAGGCAACTGGACTTTCTTTGTTTTGCTTGAAGACATTTTGCTTTTCATCCAAGAAATTCCTCCAGTTTTGACTGAATTGCAGAGAATGGATTTATATTCCTAGCAGAAATCTTTCCATTCTCTACCATTCAGTTAGAACTGGAGAAGCGAAATGTCTTCAAGAAAAACAGTTGCATTTTGAAAAAAACCTTTGGGACAACCATAACCTGGATGCCTGAAACCTCTGTAGACATTCATTTAAGTGATGGAGTTTCTGCTCCAAATTACTGTTATTAAGTGAGTTCTACCTATATAGCATTATGCAGCATGCAAGTATTTTGTGAAGGAGAATTCTCCAACAATGATTCTTACAAAGATAAGCCATTTTTTCTCTACGAAATACAAATGTAAGACTAAAGGGACTAAAAGCTAAGGAATTGTAGTGTCTGTTTGTGTGCATACATAAATACACAGATAATACACAACTATTTTATTTTTAACAAAACATAGCCTTAATACTTTATGAGTAATGTAGATTCTATCCTAGAGTCATGTGAAAGTCATGTGAATATGTTAATATTGTTTTAAAGAAACTCACATGATATCCATAAGATAAGCAATTTATCTGGCCAAGAAAAACTTTGGGGGGAATTTTGAGCATTCTGAGAATTGTTTATTTGATATGTACTCGGTTTTTGACTAAAACTTGGACAATAAGTAAGGATTATTTTAAAAAGAAATATCTGTTGACAATGATTTTTTTATTCTAAGGCAGACTAAGTCTTTTTCTCTAACAGCAAAGCTGCAGACAGATCCCCCATCTATTCCAATATGTGACTTGTTTCCCAGTGGGATATTTCCAAAAGGCGAGGAATGCGAGTATCCAGCAACACAAGATGGGTATGTGTCTTGATACGTCTTTTTCAATTTAGGGTTCAAGACATTGATAATTTAATTGATAGGATATTACTCATCTACACTTCAAAGATTTTATTTTGCACTTTATAATATATCTGGGCAAGAAATAGGTTTGGCATGCATTTGTGTGATTTATAGTATATCAGTTTCTAATAATGGCAGCAGTAAGTATGTATGTATGTGTATGCATGTATTTATGTATCACAATTGGCCTCAGAACAGTGTATAACCAAAGAAAACACATCTATAGGGCCTTAGGTTTTGCACTACCCCAAAGATTGGGAAAATAGCCGGATCGTTAATAGTGTCCTGAGCATCCTGAGAAAATGGAATATAGCCATTGCAGAGTAAGGCTGATAATGTATACTGGTACCCAAATTCCTTTTTAAATCTCAGCATATAATTTGGCAGAGCTATGTAGCTGATTATTACATTCTCAAAGTCAAGAATTGGAAGATTATGTATTCATAGAATTTTCCAAATTCTTCATTTATGTAAGTAAAACTTCCAAGATTTGATTCCAATATTTTTTCTTGTATAAATAAACAGGGTTCACATACTATGCAAATCATAGTTTGTTCGTTTATAGATAGCTTGTTCAAGATCCAAGAACTGTAGACAAATGGCTTGGGCTATGTGAAGGTAGGCTAGTTGTGATGTCAATAAACCATGATTCAGCTTGTTCTGCGAACTCAGTCATAATGTGAATGCAATATTTTGATGTTTAAAGAGATAACTAATTACTGGACAGTTTAAAGAATTATTTGGCATTTTTGTAGAATCATATGGCAAAAAATATCAATGTCAACTTTGAGTTAGATGAAAATTAATATTTTTAAAAGTTACATATTTTATTAGTGGACTCCACTACCACCCTCTGCACCCTCCAACCCCCAAATTGAAATTCATCTAATACTTGGTTTGGATTTCACATTATGATGACAAATATCTGACTTTTCTTTTCAATGTTAAAGGAGAACGGCTGCTTGGAGGACTATAAGTGATGAAAAGAGAGCACTAGATCAAGCAAGTGAAGAGATCTGGAATGATTTCAGAGAGGCTGCTGAAGCACATAGACAAGTGAGGAAATACGTTATGAGCTGGATCAAGCCTGGAATGACCATGATCGAAATTTGGTAATAAAATATAGTAACTTTTTAAAAAAATAATGAAAGTCTAACATTTTAATTTAAAAATGTCAAAGTAGATGACATTTTTATGGGTTTAACTTTTAATTATTTTCACTGTACAAGCCTTGAATGCGGAAGCTTAGCATAACAATTCTATAAAGCAATTAAAATTGTTCTTCATTTGTTGTGAATAATTAAATATAGATATATAAGGTTATCAGTAGACTCCTAGTATTATGCAAAACTGTTTAAAATACTGTGAAATATCTCTAGGTTTGCATACCAAATCAAAGTTTCCATAGAATTTATACTTCTGAAACAAAACGTTAGTCTTACACAGTACTATGTAATGTCAATGGTATGCCTGGATATAATGGATAACTAGAAACAGCTGAAACATGGCTTCTATACAGCTAAGTAAACCTATGGAGACCTTTTTGTTTACTTTTTCTAGTGAAAAACTAGAAGATTGTTCACGGAAGTTGATACGAGAAAATGGCTTAAATGCTGGGCTTGCATTTCCCACTGGGTGTTCTCTGAATAATTGTGCAGCCCACTATACCCCCAATGCTGGAGATCCAACTGTTTTGCAGTATGATGATATCTGCAAGATAGATTTTGGAACACATATTAATGGTGAGTTCCTCTTTCTTAAAACATAATCATATAATTTATTTGAAAGCAAGTTATTTTATCTCCTTTGTATCTAATTTCAGGTCGTATCATTGACTGTGCTTTTACTGTCACATTCAATCCAAAATATGACAGGCTCTTACAAGCTGTAAAAGATGCAACTAATACTGGAATAAAGGTATACTCCGAAATAGTACAATTCTGTTCTTATCTATACTGTAAAAATGAAGATAAAAATAATTTTCATTTTCTCTTGTATATAAATAGTGTGCTGGAATAGATGTTCGCCTTTGTGATGTTGGTGAGGCTATCCAGGAAGTCATGGAATCTTATGAAGTTGAAATTGATGGTAAAACCTATCAAGGTGATTTATTTTCCAACTAATATGTATAGTTATCCTGATAAAAACTGAAGAGTTTGCTTATATAATATCTACAATAAAAATATTTTGAAGCTGATTTTTAAAACTTCAATATATTTTTCTAAACTGAATATTGAGTTTTTAAAATTATTTTAGAAGGTATAACTTTTCTAGTTATTAAATATATGTAAATCAGCCAAAACTAACTTAAGATTCAAGTTGCATTTGTAAAACTCAAATCTTATGAAAATGCACAAAGTCTATTAAATCTCACATTTCCTGTGATGTTTTGCACTGCCCTCTTACTTACATGCATCTATTTATCTTAATATTTTTCATTTTATGTAGTGAAACCTATTCGGAATTTGAATGGACACTCTATTGGGCCATACAGGATACACGCAGGCAAAACTGTCCCCATTGTGAAAGGAGGGGAAGCAACAAGAATGGAAGTAAGTATAGATACAGTCTGATCATACTCATGCTTACTTGGAGGTAACATTGATTTCAATATTTTTAACTTCCACTAAATGTTTTGACCAGCAGGAGCATTTTGGGATTTTGTAAAAATGTCATGGAAGCGATTACAAAACGCTGTTGGAATGCAAACTGGGTGCCAAGTAGTGCAATCAGTCACAACACCCATAGTGCAGAAAAGCAAATTAAGGAAACCAAATATGGATGGACTGGGTTGAAAAAAAATTCTTGTCAGTGGGATGTCAAAACAATTATGTTCTTGTACCACTGATCTTTTGTTACCTGTACAATAATTGCTCTTTAAAAATAATTCCAAATTAACTGTTCATATGATTAAATGTGGTTGCTCATCAAAATTAAGATGTGAGGTAGGTTAAAAATTAATAAATATACAATACAGTTTTAGTACAGTGCATTGATACTTACCATTTTGCAGATGGATAGCCTTCACTGATAGCTTCATGTAAACATTCAATAAAAAGGTCCCCTATGGTTTTCACAAGAAAGGACCTTTTACTGCTAAATGGATGCTCCATTAGGAACTTTGTTAGAAGAAAAATATGCATTCCCTTTGAGAACTGCTAATTTGCAGGAAGTAAATAACTTCACTCTAAATATATTTGCACATATACTGTTCTGCAGATAATATATACAATTTTCAGAAATTCTACTACAGTTAAATAATAGCTTTTTGAAGAATAGGTAGTGGTCCTGGTACAGACATAATGCAAAATTAGAATTGCTTAGAATCAAAATCTTGCAACTATGTATTTAAAAGAAATGAGAATGCTAAACAAACATATGAACAAAGACTTACTGGTTAATTCAGCCAATCTTCCTGACACGACGAATGAAATGATTACGGTTCTTCTTAATAAAAAAAAAATTGGCGTATAACATGTGTAAAGAGCATTATGGCCAGATTAATTTTGGAGCGGGTAGCCCAGTTCAGATTCATAGTTTTGGACATAGTATATCCATATACTAAATTCATATATGTTTGTTTTTAATAGGAAGGAGAAGTATATGCTATAGAAACCTTTGGTAGCACAGGAAAGGGGGTTGTTCATGATGATATGGAATGTTCTCATTATATGAAGAACTTTGATGTTGGACATGTGCCAATAAGGTTAGTGCATTATATGAAAATGTAACTTTGAGTATTCTTACATTATGGGGGGGAAAGATTCAAAACTTGAAAAGGGTGGTAACAACATAGTGCTTATATGAAACATAGTTTTAGTTCCTCTTGTGAAACATCCAAAAATATAAGTTGTGTTTATTTCTCTGAGCAGATGGGAACAGATAATAAACAGCAAAACAATGCACTTTCAAATGAGTAATAAAAAGTAGGCAAATTATCACCAAAAACTGCTTTACTGGCATATTAAAAGCAGACATCTCTGCCAAATGAAACAAGCAAAAAAATGGTATAAGCAATCTTTGAAGATGAATTTGGAGGTCATATTTCAAAGTTACACCTAGCTTCTTTGGCATGGTTTGGGCCTTGCTCTGAAAATGGTGAGTTCATCTGGCACATTACCATTTTGGGGCTTGGATTTATTGATGGAGGGAAAATTAGATTTGGACAAATTAGAAATTGGTGTACCAGTGTAATATCTGCAGTCCAATTAAATTAGCATCCTAATTTTGTGCCTTCAAGTTATTTTAACGTCACAAATGGCTTCAGTTGTTTATTTGCTAGCATTTTTATTAATGCTTAACCTGACCGATTCTGGATAGTTATTATTCATCTCATAAAGGAATCATACTGATATGTCATCACAGTAATAATAAAACAATGGTACTAACACATATGAAGTAATAAGAACAATTCATGTTATGGGCAATAAGGATTTCAGTTAGTTGCATATTAAGGATGGGATGGTTATTGAAAAGACTCTATCCCAAATCGTAAGGAATGTGTCTCCTCACTAAAGAATGAAAATTCACCATGTTTAATAGTTGTTTTTCTGCACGGAAATAAAGCCAATAAACCAAATAAAGCTGCACTGCACTTCTTAAATCTGCTCATTACCATATTTCTTGATCACAATCCTGTAAAACACTTTTCCAGGCAGTTTTAACCAGCTAATCTTGCTGTAGTTTTTGCATTCATTCTTACTACCTTTCCCTTTGTATAAGTGAACAGTATTGGCATTCTTTCCAGTTATTAAGCAAGTTTTCACACAAAGAATTTGCCCAGTCACTCTAAAAGCAACCCACATCTATGTAATCTCTCATGTTATTTTTTTTGCAGGACTCCTTATATAAATTTTCTTATCTGTAAACCATCATTCCCCCAGGCATCCTTGTTCATGCTTACCATTTATATAGTTCCATATGATTTGTAAAACAATTGTTTTAATTATTCCAAGCATCTTTCATGTCTTTTTTCATTGCATCTATTTCTATTCTATGGGGACGTTTCATTTTCATTCACTCTACTTTTGCTCTCATTTCTTTCATTTTTTTTTTCATAAATTGTTCTCCCGTTATTGAAAACCACATACTGATAGGCTGTCCAGAGTAACTGATAAGGAATCAAATATTGAATATCTGATATGATTCTGTATAATTATTTCAATTTTTATTAATACCTGCTTTAAATGTATACATTATTCTCTTTCTTTTAGGCTTCCAAGAGCAAAACACCTGCTGAATGTTGTCAATGAAAATTTTGGTACTCTTGCCTTTTGCCGTAGATGGTTAGATCGTCTGGGAGAAAGTAAATATCTAATGGCACTGAAGAACCTATGTGACTTGGGTATAGTGGACCCATATCCTCCCCTATGTGATATTAAAGGCTCATACACAGCACAGTTTGAGCACACCATATTATTGCGTCCAATGTGCAAAGAAGTTGTCAGCAGAGGAGATGACTATTGAAATTTCAAAGCCATTACCTCACTTATGTACTCTGTTGGAACATGTTATGCCAGAATAAATTTGCAGTCTGTTTTAACAGTCAACTCAATGTGATAACTTTCCATGTTCAGAAGAAAAGAATTTAATCAAAGGCAAGTTCTCTAATGTAACTAAGGAAAAAAAAAACCAGCTACTGGGGCTTCTAGAATATTTCAGATTACTTCTATATTTTTCTTTTGTGAGAAATATGCTACAAAGTGTTATTTTTAGTTTGGAATGAGTTATACATATTGTTTGAAATATTTCTGAAAAAATGCTTTTCAGGTATATATATTATCATATTCTTACTTGAATGCTTTGAATGATCACAAATGATTTCTGCACCTAAGCTGTCTTTGCTGTTGCCTTTTAAACTGCCTGGAATGCATTTTGTAAAATAAATAAATAAATAAATCACAAATTCAAATAGTTTTTAAAAGTGTCATAATCCAAGGCAGTAACACACTGGAAAGTCTCTCCCATTAACCCAGCTTTTGATAGAAAAAGTTTCCAGTGTAAGCACAGCAAGCAAATACAAAGTATGCTTTAATTTCAGCTGCATTGTATACATTTTTATTTTGCTTCATTATTTTGCTTTGAATCAAATTACTGGGTTTTCTTTCTAATATGCTTTATAATATAGTGGGCTAGGACTAGCCATTTTTCTTGCAGTGAAATGCTGCACTTTTTTAACCTTACAAGGGCTTTAAGAGAAGTAAATGGTGAATCATGATGGCATAGAATTTGAGGGAATTTTGAATCTGCTTGACCTGGTTGTAAAATTAATTAAGAAGCCCTGAAGGGGCAACATATGGTAAACCTAAGGCTGTATTGTAGACTTAGAATTTAAAAAAACCCCAATGTAAATACTTCTATAGTATTTTTAGAAAATTGCAGTGGTGTGCAATATAGAGAATTGCAATGGTGTATCCATGAAGTCACGTGGAATCAACTCAAAGGCCATTTTACTTTTTTGGCACTGTATTACTTATTAAAAAGTACAGTGTTGTTACAACCTTCTCAAATTCCAAGTGTGGGATCTACTCACTTGGTGAATTCTGGAGGCTACCACTGAAATAGACTAGTATGTTTATTCTCTGCCATTCCTGTATGATAAACACTAGCTAGTGTTTATATATGCCTGTCTTATAACAGGCTATTTCTACTAACTACAGTGTGAGCTTCTATATTTTTAATTTATTAGAAATTTTTACTTATAAAAGCTTGATACAAGGAGTTCATCTCCTATGCAGTACAGTTGAAGCCAATCAAAACCACACAGAATCATTCTGTTCTTAACATACAAAAAGTTTGAACCATAGTGCTTTTTGTTCTATTCAAACCAGGATTAATGGAACATAAAATAGTAGATCCAAAGGTTAAAATTGTTAAAATATTTTGGTGTAACTACTATGTTGTAATTGCAGAGCTCATTAAGGTATTGTATAAACTAAGAGGTTTCTTACTTGCAGTACTATTTAACTTGGAAAGGTTGAAGCTGCTAAATATATTGCTTTGCCAACCTATAATCTTGGCTATTACAATAAAAAAATACACAATGCTGGATTCTTAAGCTAGAAAGGATATTTCAGTTTTAATAACTTTCCATGTTTTTATATACACTAAAATAATATTTTAAATATTGAGCTCTAATTATTTGTGTTAGAAAAAGTATACATGTAAAAAGCTGCAAGCAAGTTGTAATCTGCAGGCTGCTGGGATACAGCTGCTTATAGTATAAATAGTTTCACAAACCTTGCAGAGAACTGATGAGAAACTAAGTGTAATTCCTAGGGCAGTGGTGGCGAACTTTTTTGGCACCAGTGCTGAAACGGGAATGCAAGCATGCGTACCCAGAATTCAGAAGAGCAGCTCCCTGGTGTGCACATGCAGGAGCACCAGAAACCGGAAGCTTAGCTTCCCAGTGCACGCATGCACGCTGACCACCTGGTCTTCCAGTTTCTAATGTGCAAGAGTGCAAAGACCAGCTGGCTGGTGCACGCATGCGCATCGAGCAGCTGCTCTTCCAGTTTCCGGTACTCCTGCATGCACGAAGACTGCTGGCATGCCCAAGAGAGATGGCTCTGCCTGCCACTTCTGGCACGTGTGGTATAGGTTCACCATCACTGTCCTAGGGAAAAGGTAAAACAAGGGGAGAAAGAAAAATAAAGACAAGAGGATGCCAGGAGGAGATAAATGTAGGAGTTTAGAATGAAGTGTCTGTTAAAGATTTTTATTCTTAAAGTTCAGTTTTGGCTTTCTGTGTCCAAATGGAGTTTTAATATAAATATATATATATATATAAATATATTAAATATATATATATATATATAATATATATATATGTATGTATGTATGTATGTATGTGTATATATATGTATGGCTATTACAAAGACAATAGAACTGGAAACAGCTGAACAATTAGCACTATGTTTAAGACTTGAAAAACAAAGTATAAACAATAAGCATGCTATTTTTTACTTTTTATATAATAAAGCTGAAGCCTTTCCTTCACACCCTAGCACAGAGGTCTCCAAACTTAGCAACTTTTAAGACTTGTGGACTTCATCTCCCAGAATTCCTCAGGCAGCTATGCTGTATGCGGGCTGAGGAATTGGGAGTTGAAGTCCACAAGTCTTAAAAGTTGCTAAGTTTGGAGACCTCTGTCTTAGCATATTTTTTTCTTTGCAAGAGAAACCAAGCAGGTCTTTGAGATTAAAATATCTATTGTCGCTAATGGTATTACTTAAACTTAAAGGATAAGAGGATAGGTGAAACTCTTTCTTGGTAAGCATATAAAAAAAATTAAAGGTTTTACATTTGGAATTTATGGTAACCTAAATGTTAAAGCACAGGCTAAGAACTACCTGAACTGATTGTACAGACACTGTGGCTTCTTTTAAAAGATTAAATTTGTGTCATGGAATACAAATTCAGCATGGAAATGAAATCTGATGCATTGTAATTGTCTTTTAAGTTCATTATTCTCATTGAGATTTCCCTCAATCCTTTTAATTCCTTACTGAATCATTTTTCATATCTTCTATTTCTGTTCTGTTCCTGTCACATCGTTTTATTTACAGATAATCTTGTGCATCTTTTAAAGTGGTAAAAACAGAGCTTGTGCCCTCTAAATTTGTAATGTTATCTGCCTCCATTGTGTTCTCAAGATAAAACTGAACTATTATATCTTTTGCTACCTCGTGTGATGCAGAAAATACATGGAAAAGTATCTGCTGAGTAGGCTTGCCTTGCAAATAATACCCATTAATATGAAACATGCAGAGGAAGGCAAGTTTTGTTGTAAATGAAAATCATAATTAACCACCATAAGATACCTGAAGCAAGTATTTTAAACTCTTTAAGAATGAGATTCAATGTAATTATTATTGTAACTTGGACAAAGACCCTCTCTGTATTACACTTCCTGGTTGGCTTTCTGTGGATCTATTCTGTGGCAAGAAATCAATTATTCAAGAGTGCTAACTTGATTCTTAAAAGTTTCCTATGAAGAGAATTAAAATAGATTTCTATGTAAATTCAGCTATATCTAAAGTCATTTTTGCAAACTTGTTTGCAGAAGAAATGGTGAGAAGGTATGAGTGTTTATTTTCCACATAAATGTTCCTATATGAAAAAGTATGGTATTAGCCTTTCTTGCCATTGAGAAACTTGAACAGGATATTTCACAGCAGATCAGAATAGTTTCTCCAAACCATGGAGAAATTTTTTTTGAATACCACAATGTGAGAGAACTGTAGTTCAGATACCTTCATATTTAGATCAGTAGGACAAAAAGTTAAAGGCAATTTTGGTGGGGTTTTTTTTATGTTCTGGAGAATTTTAATTTGAGCCTCATTGATGCATAGTATGAACATTGAACAGTATTGCAATCTAGTCATAATGTAAATTTCCCTGCAATTTGCTCTGAATGACCCACTTAATTGCCAAAACTAGCCTATGCTGCAGTTTTGCATTGGATAAATGAACAGAAGGAGCAGCTGAAATTGGAGCGCTTAAAAAAACCCCCACAAAGACCTTTAAATTTAGAAGGGACACGCTAGATAAAAAAAATTAATATGTATAGAGCAATATTTTGAATGTTGTTTTCCAGTAGAAACCATAAACAGCATTTAGGAAAATTAAGGCAATAATCTGACATATGTGCTTTAAAACCTTAGTAATCAAAAAATAACCATGTTTCCAGATATTATATTCATAGCAAAAAAGCAGTTTATTATCTTCCATGGATAATACTATGGCAAGTGACAGATCAGAGTACAGTTATTCAACTTATGATCATAACTGACCCTGGAAATAAAGTATAAGTCATGCTGTTTATTAAGTGGGTCATTACATGATTTTGTATTTTGTGGTGATTGTTAAGCAAATTACCATGGTCATTAAACAAATCCAATATCCGCAATGGGTATTTTTACAGAGCCAGAAGAAAACGCCTGTTTCTGGGTTCCCCAAATGCAATCATACTGTTGGGGGGAGGGGTCCATCATAACTTCGATCACTAAGTGACCAATCGTAAGTCAAGGACTACCTGTACAATAGATTAGATATAGAACCTGGGGCAGAAAGCCTACGAGTTTTTGCAATTAGCAGTCATTTACACAGCCTTCCTCACAGGTTTCCATTTAGTTCAGCAGTATACTTGGAGTGAAGCAATAAATAGGCTATGGAAATAATATTTTAATGTTCTTGCTACCTTTCTAGTGATTTAGTGCTTTAATAATGTGAGAAGTATTGTACTACTTAAACTCTGCTTACAGAAGAGAAAGAACATTTTAACATGGCCAGAAGAAAAGTTAAAACACATTTGTTACCATCACATCTTTTAATCATGGAAGCAAGACAGATTCCTGCAGACAACATCCACAGTACTGCTAGAAGTAGTAAAAACACAGCTTTTAATTTAAAAATAGTTCAGAGTTTGCCCGCCCATATTTCTCATCTAAATTTCCTACTTCAAAATATTAAAATGCTGAAAAACAGTTTGAGGTAAAATTTAAAAATTCAAATGGAAAATTTTCTCTTAACAATTGAGATATATATGTTAATAACTTGGGAAGTTACGGTCATGAATGAGTTTAAAAGGTACAAAAGATCTGAACACATAATAGGGTTTGGCTCCAGAAGGCAGATTTAGTACATTATTGTGCAATTCAGACCTATTCTGTATATAGCAATTTGGTTCTGAATTAACTCTCACTTTTCACATTGGAGCCATTAACTTCGGTATTTGCCTGTTTTCCAGATGGTGAATCAAGACCTGACATTCTCCAATGTCCATTCATTAAAGTAACTCGTTGGGTATAAAACAAAATATATGCCTGGGCCTTGCATACTTCTTCCATAGTGCACATGGTGAGCTTGGAATCATTGCAGTGTACCCAGAACCCTAAAACAACAAAAATAAGAGTAATAAAAATGGTAATGTTGATGTTTTCTTCTAAAAGCACAGAATTGATATTTTATAATTTAATAAACTACAGTTTATTAAGTATATAACCAGACCAAATATTTAACTAATGCAGCATTGCACTGCCATAGTAACAACCACTTCCCTATGAAGGCCACAACCAAATTACATTTTTCATTCACTGATTTGTAATTAGAGGCAAACAAAGGCAACATTCCTAGTGTAATCAAGACACACATACACACACACATCTTTCAAAGTTGTCCAATACAGAAACAACTATATGAAATATATGAAAGAGTTTTTAATATTCAGGGGAAATGGGATTTCATGAAAGGCAGTACAGCTACTTTATCTTTCAATGTGATACGCTATACTTTTTTCAGATTTCCAAATTATGAACCTCAAGAATGTAAACACTGTTTATAACATAAAATCTCCAAAAAATATTGTCATTAAAAGATATCCTTATTAATTGCATTTCTCATAAATCCAATAATCTGTGCACTTTCATATGAATTACCTCCATCTGAATTATAGCAATAGGCAGTGTAGTGTCCTGAACCAAATCCTTTCCCATGATGCATCACAACAGCAGACAAATCATAGATAAAGTAATCTGCCATAAGGGATTTTAGAAATTTTCTGCAACAATAGGGTTCCATGTTTAGAATCTCATCAAAGTTGACATGAACACCAATCTTCTCACGATGATTGCGTCCTGACCATCTACAGAAGGAAAAATGAAACTTAGGGTTATTTTTCTTGTTCTGAAAAAGTATGTTATTTATTTCATTTTTATAAATTATTTTCTAATAACATATAGCATATTAATCCAATAATCTAAAAACACTGTGTAAATAGGAGTATCACTCTTGCTCAGTATCACAGCAATGAATCCAAACTTGGTTATCATCATATTGTCTGTTCAACGCAGGAAAATCAGAACTAGACAGCTATAACATAGCTAACCAGCCTCTAATTGAAGATCTCTAATACTGGCAAATATTCTCCAACAATCTTGCTACTTAATTTGACTTCACCTTCAAAATGTTCTTACTTTTAAGAAATGTCTTCTAATATTTAAAATACCTTGTAATTTAACCACAAAAGATTTGCTCTTACATGTTTTCTTTTTGAATTTAAAATCCCAAATTCATTTTATCTACCCTGTCTATTAATACTATTTAATGCCTGCTACATTTGTCTCTCATAGTATATTTGGGTAATTAGTTCAAATTCCTCTAAATCTGTCATACTTAAATCAATAATTCTGCATTGTCATTGGTTCCATAGGGTTCCAGCTAAAGATTCTGAAAAGGTCTTATAAGCATTTCATGAAGAATATCACCAGTTGTGTAGGTTTCAATCTTATTAGTTGTGGAAAAATATACTGGACTTTATTTTTAGTTAATTTTTTGTATATTGCTTTTGTGATTCACTACTCTTACAGGTAGTCCTTGTTTAATTACTGCATCGATGAGTGATCCATTACAACAGCAATGAAAACGTAACTTCACAACCAGTTCTTGCATTTGTAACCTTTGATAAAGCAAAGCTGAAATAAATTCATAAACACAGTTGTTTCACTTAACTGCTTTGCTTAATGACTGAGGTGCTGGCCCCAATTGTCATTCCTAAACAAGAACTACCTGTATATGGACTCCATCCCCAAGAACTCCCACTGAGGTTCCCAGTGAGTTGCATAGAATTTATCTCATTTTCTTTCATGTTTTAACAGTTTTATTAGCTTGTTATATAAAATACAAAAGCAAATACAGGTAATTCCCAGGTTATGAGTATTCCGTTAGCAAATGTTTGACGTTACGCATTAAGCACTCCGTAATATTTACGAACAAATCCCAAAATTATGAATATTGCAGCACCATGCCACTTGTTAATCCTTACAAATGACTGCAGAGGCTCTGCAACATTCACCCAGCCTATTCCCCGTTTCTTTGCCGGTATTCACAGAGAACAGAGGTCTAATGTACTGCAAGATCACTAGTGCGAGATCTTGTGTAATCTCGCACTTTAGGCCTCTATTCTCTGCAAATTGAGGCCTGGACTTCTGCAAAAGGAGGTAAGATTTTAGTCCTTCAGGCCTTCCCTCCATTTGCCGTTTCCTTGCCAAAGCCTGCAGAAGATTCCATTCTTGTAGGCTTCAGCAGCCCTTTGCAAAATGCCTTCATTGGCATAGCAGAACTTGGAAGGAACAGGCACGTCCTTCCGAAGCCCTGGTCCTACCGGCAAGGGCTTTTTGCAAAGGGCTGACAAAGTCTACAGGGAACAATCGTCAAGTGCTTTGCCAATGAGAAAGCAGCCCCGAAAGACTGTGTGCAGCTTTTCGGGGTTATTTCTTGGTGCCCTAGGCCTCGTCAACTAATTTGGGGCAAGAAAGCAACCCTGAAAGGTTGTGCAGGGCCTTTCAGGGCTGCTTTCTTGGCTCCGGAGGTCTCGTCAAGCCTTTTGCTGACAAGAAAGGAGGGGACAAAGAAACAGGCTGATCTTCCTAAGGTAAGTTACCCAGTGTGGCAGGATGTGGGGAGAAGCAATTGTGGGGACCCCAGAGGAGGGAGAATGAAGTATCTGAGGCTCGGGGGGTGACCTGAAGTACGTGGCTTGTTCCCTCACTAGGACCCCCTCTGGCCTTCTCTATCCCAAGATACTTCATGTGCACTTAATGAGCCGCACATTCATTCACACATTAAATTATCAAATGTTTCAGCAAAAGCAGGGAGTGATATCTGTTCAAGGTACGAGATTCACTCCCACAAATTCTCAAGTTACGAATGAAATGGGCAGGCTCCACTACATTCATAACTTGAGGACTACCAATAGTACAAAAGAAAAGGGAGGGAGAGACAGAGAAGTGTAGAGAAGAAGGGGGAAAAGAAGTGTAGATTTCCAACTCCCTTTGGTGCAATAGAATAAGGCATTAAAATCAAGTCTCAACTTTTTACTTTTCCATAATAGTATAAACTAGCCATTTCTACAACAACAAAGCTATCTAATCAGTAAAATCCAGAATTCCTTTCATCTTCAAAGTTTATGGAAAGTCTTAATTTAAGTTCAATCAACAATTTTGCTTTCTCTCATAAATCTATTTGTTTTGGAATGGGTAAAATGTTTAAAGCGCTTTATATCAGCTGTAATAATTATTACAAAACATTTCTCAATTGCTTTCTTAAACACATAATTATGGTGCCATATAGAGAATGAATAGCTTGCTAGCCATTAAAGAAATAATTCATTGAAAAAAAGTAAAAAATAAACTGCACAAAGACAGTTTAGTTACCTGAATCGCTTAAGGTGTAACCGCAGAATCTGAGGTAGGTGGCACACCAGAAGCTGCTTCTGTGCCTCTGTGAGTAGAACAGGTTTAGAAGAAAATTTTCTTCGTTTTGCTGTAAGAAAAATAGCCTCCCTCTAATTTATAGCAGATCACATTATAAAATTAGATTAATACCCTTTAATATGTATACATGGATAAAAATACAAATGAGATATTCTAGAACTGTTCCAAAATATAGTAACAGAATTTTTGTGCATACCAAGTTAAATTAGAAAGAAGTAATCACACTAGAACTACCATAAAATTCATTTTGATTGGCAGAACAGTCAAGATAACAATTTAGATTGCAGTATCTATTCACTGGTAAGCATGCAAAATGTAAAGAGTAGCCATTTGTGCTAATGATGTAAGCACAAACTTTGTTTCACATTCTGTTATTAAAATATCTCACATAGGTAACAATTTTTTTAAAATAACCCTATTAGATAGCTAACATCATATATTAAAATCAGATCCATGAGTACATACAGTCATTACTCACTGTTGCACTGGTTACAGGCATATATCTTTCCTTCTAAAGCTTCAGTTTCTGTAAATTTGGCCAACATCTCTGTCAACAAGCATGGATGCTGACAGGTTGTCTCCCTCCCGTTGCAGTGGTATCTTTCAGGAAATTCCAATGACAAGTCCCAGAAAGGCTCTACAGTATTTGATTTGTTGTCACATGCAAGGCATGTTACCTGTCAATATAAACCTTCAGTTAATTTGAATTTACAGTTCTGTTTTAAGAATTTAAAACAGTTAACTATATATAAATAAATAATGCAAGGAGAAATATGCTTATCTTCATCCTTAATTTCAAGTGGATCCACTGCCATTTAAAAATTAAATCAAAATTGTAAACTAGCTTTTCCCTCAAAATAGTTTATCTTTGAAAGGGAAGGGTTAGTAATATTATAGCAAAGTACAGTCTTATAGAAGTCATGTAATGTCATACAACTGTATATCTTAAAATTAAAAAAACTTTGTAGAAAAAGCCCAGTCAGATCTGGGCAAAGTATATTTGGATCATCACATTGCACTAAGTTCCCAATTCATACAAACCCAGAAAATGTACAATAAAGATATTATGGATGGATATACAGCATACTATAATTGTATGTCACAGTAGAAAACTTGTACAAAACAAAACATTATAATTTGTTTTTAGCCTCAAAGGCTTGATTTAAAAGCTTTAATCTCTAAATAAATGCTATGGTGTGCATAAATATATAGGAAAGACCACTGAAAAATAAATTAACTGAAATGAAGATGACAAAGAATACAGCATAGTCTGAACTATTTGGATATTTGTACAGTATAAATATTTGCATCTAGAGAACAAGTTGCTTTAGATCCAGTGTGGGCACTTTATTCTACCTAATGGCAGTTCCTTAACATTATTCTTTTTCTAAACCTGCATGGTAGACTCATAGCTTAGGAAACGCATTCAGGAAATCTTATGGAAAGTATAATCACATGTTGGCACCCTTTCATCATCTCCGCACCTTAAATGCATAGTTTCCCGAGATGTGCAAGCCCAGAAAAGAAATGACTTTTTACTAATGATTGATGCAGCAGGGATGCTAAAGCAGGATCCAAAGTACAGGGTCCATTTCACATCTCAATACCCTTACATTTCTTCTCTGGAGTATAGTATATAACTAAAATCTTATAGGAAATATAAAGAACGTTGCTATAGTTTAAATATATTTACTATCATATGCATTATGAATTATTTCTTCCTTCAAATAAAAAATTCAAGGCATGCAAAGTGAGAATGAGCAATCTAATTTTGAGCTCACATTGAAAACTCCTAGCTTTAACTATTGACTTTAGAAATGATTTTGCTTAGTAATTTAGCCTAGGCAGACCACCAACTAAAACAACTTTGCTTAACAGATAAGCTATTTGTCTTTACAAATGTGAAGAGTTATAGTTGTGCTTTAGCCCACACTGGATCTAAAGCATCCATGATCCCATGGTCCTTCTTGTATAACAAAACAAGATAAATGGGTGACTCAACATATGCTGTTACTTGGAAATATCTGGGGAATCTCCATACAAATATCATCAAAAACCCTTGTTTCCAAATTTGTGTAAATATACCACCAGCCTTAAGTGAACTATACTATTTTTCAATCTCTTGTAAATATCTCAGAATTTGCATATCTTGACAAGAGATTGCTTGCAAATCAACAGTAAGGGATTCTTATAATTGTGGATCTGTGTACCTAGGATCAAAGGAGTGTGTAAATGAAGACCCATGTTCACCTAAGAATCTGTTTCTGACTATGAAATGAACTCTTCCCCCATAAAGATCAGGCATAGTACAGATCTTTTAAAAATAATCTTTCCAACCGCAAAATAATTATCTAATGATAGCTACCACTATGGGGTATTACTCTCTCTCTGTCCAACTCACCTCACAGGGGTGTGATGGAGAAAATAGGAGGAGGATGGAGTATTATGTTTATTTGCTGTGTTGAGTCATTTATAAAAATAATTGCAATGGGATAACAATCTAATAAATATAATTAGATCTAACAATCAAATAAATAAGGATAAATTACATTAACCCCAAACAAAGCATTAATGACATTCAAGAGTAAGATATATTTGGACAACAGAGTATGTTCTAACAAACTATCTGAATTGGAATCCAACCTCAAATTCCAGAGCAGTTCCATCAAAGAAAGTCAAGACCTTTTAGAGTAATTGAATTATGAATCAAAGTGCTTGGAGCTTGACAAGATGGATTTTAGAAACAGATCCAAAGGAGCACATTGTTTAAATATACATTGTTTCATAACAAGTAAGAAAAATATAACATACTTATACCATTAAAAAAAAATCAGGATGACTCTATTAGAACCTTTTTCAATTAACACATTTTTATTAACATGCATTAATTTTGTGAACTGCAATTCCCTTCATCAGATGTGAGCTACAGCTCACAAAAGCTTAAGCTAAGCGAAGCTAAAATTGTTTAGTTGGAAAAGATGGTACCACCATAGACAAACACAGCTCTAACAGAGTTAAATACCCATTCTGCGGCTAAATGGAAGTAATTTTTCATTTAATCAAGTTTTAAATTATGCAAATACTGTTGCTTATTTTTAGATGTTCTAGTTAATTTTACAATATTTCACTTTTGAAATTACCTCAAGATCTGTACTAAAAAACAAGTCTTTTTTATATTTGTTAAAATACAGGTAGTCCATGACTTACAATTCATTTAGGTCACATGATCAAAATTCAGATACTTGGTAACTGACTCATATTTATGATAGTTGCAATGCCCTGAGTCATATGATCACCTTTTGTGACTTTCTGATAAGCAAAGTCAATGGGAAGCCAGATTCTTTTTACAGTTGTGTTACTAATTTAAGAACTGCAGTGATTCCCTTAACAACAGTGGCAAGAAAGGCTATAAAATGGGGCAAAATTCATTCAACAGTCTCATTTAGTAACAGAAATTTTGAGCTCAACTGTGGTCATAAGTGAGGAACAGTTGTAGTTCTAAAGTTTCATCTACAGAGAATTCCTATGTAATATAAATAAAATTGAAATTAAGTTCTATATTATTAAATATAACAATTTTAGAAGCAGAAAATCCTTCAAACAGTGAAGCACATAAAAAAGATTAAAACTATTTTAAAATCTCTGAACCAGGAGAAATACTGAGTTGATGCCAGTTATACTTTCTTGTGACTTCAGTGTAAGAGTTTTGCCACAAGTAATGTCTTCTTTTTAAATACATTCTGCTTGTGTATTAATGAGAATCTGCTAACTACTGGTACACAAGCCTTTTATACAATCATAATATGCTGGCAAAACTGTAAGAAAGAAGACAATTCTTAATTTAAGAAATAAGTGATGTAGTAGGCAGGGATAGAAGCCTGCTTGAAACAGTACAAAATACTGCTTACTCAAAATACAATACTAAGTTGGATTCTTATATAGCATAAAACAGTCAGGAAATTCAGTTTGCTATCTTATACTATCCTGAATTTTCTATCACTCACTCACTGAATCATCTTATTCTAAAATATTTACCTGACTTAAAAGCTGTCCATGAAAAATAGTGTTGACCACATTAAAAACTTTTTTAATGAGTTTCCTTTGAGAAGCAGGAATGAGGGCTGGGCTTTTTGCTCTAACTGTCTCCAATTCTTGTTGGACTTTATCCAAAAGTTCACAAAGAAATTCCTGAGCATCTTGTTGGGCATAACCATGGAAGGCTGGGATTAGTCTCCACACAGAATGGAGCATGGCAAAAGGAGACACCAATGCCCACTTGCCAGACCACATAACTTGAAACAAAGTATGTAATTCATGACAAAGAGAAATGTACTTTGAACTTGGTTCCTTGGGCTGAATAAGTTCCATATTTCTATTACTTGATCCACCACCACTTAAACCTGATGATGTACTAAATCGCCTTGTGAAAAATGTCAGGTCCTTAACAAAGGTTTTCTGTTCTTGAACATCAAAGCTAGCAGATAGAGGCTGCTTTGTAGATGATCTTGTTTTGCCACTGGCTGCAACTGCTAACAACTCTTGTGTTTGGTTTAAATCAAGCTTTAAAAAACATTCCCGAAATATGAACAAATGACTCAATACCTGAAGAATTGAGTTCATATAGCAAGTATTTCCCAAGTTTCGTAGTCCTGTCACACCAGGAGTCATAGTAGGTC
The DNA here is from genome assembly GCA_023653725.1 of Bungarus multicinctus. Classification (NCBI taxonomy): domain Eukaryota; kingdom Metazoa; phylum Chordata; class Lepidosauria; order Squamata; family Elapidae; genus Bungarus; species Bungarus multicinctus. The sequence continues at coordinate 46,786,959 of CM042848.1, forward strand.
TTCGTTTGGCTGGAGAATCATTAATTTTTTTTAACTTTACATCATCTGAGGTAGCTGCTACTTTCAGCTCTATATCAGAGCCCAAATTTTGTGGCATTTTTAGTACACACAATGAAGATTCATTTTGTTTTTGCAAGCGAAAGCTTTTCCTTGGTGGTATTTTTTCCATTTCCTCTTTCAATTGGCGCTTTCGCTCTTCTCTTTTCTTCCTAGCATTGACTCGTCTTTCTTCTGCCTGTTCACATAGCTTATCTTCTTCTAAAATCCTTTTCCCAGTTGGTGTTAATTCAAACCAAGTTCTAAATACTTTGCCCATTAATGCATGCCTCCTGTGCCATAGGGCTGTGAACATACGGTCTTGACTTCGAAGCAAAGCCTGAGCATTATTATGTGAAAGATCATCACTTATGCCCATAGATCGCAAAATCCTACCACTCCGAGTAGTACAGTCATAATTCTGGCTCTTGATTGCACTTAATATACTTCGTAAAAGTTTTATGTCACCAGTGGCGTTATCATTAAGAACATAATCATCACAAAGGTAGCAAAAAATGTACAGCTCATTTACTTCCAATGCTACTGGATGATTGCTTTCATGAAAGTGCTTTAGTGCATGTTCTTCAATATATCTTCCACAAGCAACATGAGAGCAACTGAGACAGGCCCATACAGATTCTGTAGTATTGCATACCATACAATGCCATTTGTGAGGACTCACTATTGAATGGTCCTGGGCAAGCCGCAGTCGGCCTACATGCTTACATTTATCCATTGTCAATTTCACAATGTTGAGAATATACTCAGAAATTCATCAGCCCAACAGCTTCTTAAGTTTTGCATTTTCACCTGAAAATGAGGAGGGAAAAGGTGCTTTTAGTATCATGCCACAAAAATGAAACCATTCAGACTCTCAGATCAATACACAAAGAAATTACCGTAAGATATATATATATATATGTTCATAACATATAGGAAGCTATGTAAAAACATCCAAATTTGAAGGACGGTTTCATGATAAAAAAATTGTCCATTCTGAAAATGTTTTGAGGTGAACACAGCACTCTTTGTTCCACATACAGAGACTTAAATCACAAAGAGTAAAATCAATTCCATTTAGAACTGTCTTTAAACAAAAGAGAACACACAATGTATATTTATTATAATGACTGATATACTGTGGCCTGATTTTTATCCATATTAGAAACCCTTATTGCTCTTATGCTGGATGTCAAGTTTATATCCTGAAATGGCAGCTATTACAAGAGAGGTTTTTAAAGATTAGTATAGGTTTCCCCGTCTTTTTCTTAAAGAAAAAGCTTTTCTTAATCAAAAAGTCAGTTTTATGATTTATTCAAAAGCAAACCATCAACCATTAAACATGCCTAAGTTGTAATATGAGATCTAAGTTTGATATGAGGGGCTATCATGACCATAGATATATCCAACCCTCTATTTCTATCAAATTATTAAAATTTCATAAAGCTATATCCCTACTTTTATCTTAGCGCATTGTCTTTTTCAATCATGTGGGATGGGGTTTCTGAGAAGGTTAAAAGTGAAGAAAAGTGTTTTGCCTACATTTCACAATGGCAGGGACACTGCAGACCAACACCCTTTATCTGATAGAGAAATCTAAGAGATCAAGAGCCTCTATTAAACATTACTGTTTAGGTGCTCCAGCTTAGATTTCAGCCAGTTTATTCTATACCACCTGCCCAATTTCCCATTATATCCTTTTTCATAATTTCCCATAATCATTCAGCTATTCAGTGTAGCTATTTTGCCTTTGTTTTTTTTAAAAGTTTGGAAATATCAAGATTCTCCTAAGCCTGCTGATACTGATGCTTCAATAGTGCACAGTAAAGCTTGACTTCATTCAAACATTATTTATTCCCAAGAATCAAAACTATTTAATATAAGAAGTCCTTGACTTATGATCGATCACACGTTCAGCCACTATTCAAAGCTACAAGACAATGAACTAAAGGACTTACTACCTTTTTGCCTGGTGATCATGTGATTGGAATTCAGGCACTTTGCAGCCCACCCACTCTTACAACTGCAGGGAACTTTCTTTTAGCCATTCTGCAACCTGTTACCCTAACTGTCCTTTTCTGTCTTCTTGCTCCCACTGCTAACAAAGCATGTCTGGTTCAGCCCAGCAAGACAGCTGCTGGCTCCACAAGGCTTTCTCTCCAAAGTTGTGCATGGTGGTTTCCTAGTGAGACATGAGGAAGATGGCTGACATGGTTTTCCTTGGGAAGGGCCAGGATGGGAATGCCTCATCAGCAATGGAAGCAAGAAGATATCAAAGGTCAGCTGGGGCAGCAGGAGAGTTGGAGAGTAGGTAGGAAGGATGGGTAAAGCTGGGACTGGGCTGGAGCATTTCCCAGGATGCTGAGGCTTTGAGATGCACTGTTGGAGGATCCCAGGACTCTAAGGCTTAGGGTCGTGAGAGCTTCCTGTGTTGCAGCTTTGTCATGAAGTAGTTACCCAAATCCTGCTATTTTGTTGGATAATACAGAATGCATTCAGATTCCAGAAACAATGAGATACTTTAAAATATATTATTTCATCCTGGGATAATTTAATTGCAACCTCACATTAAGCAGTTAGATTTGTTAGTTTACTTCACAGCAGCTACTGGATGAGATATATGCAGAATAAATTATCAAATCCAGCTTGTCTATTTATCTTAAAATAAATCTTTATCTTTTGTAAGGTTTATTCATTTTAATAAATATCTGTAGAAAATTATAAAAACACAGCATTTAGATATTCAAGATCATTTGTCCTATTTACAAATAATATAATCCTAATTGAGAACAGGAAAATGAATGTTCCATTTTCCATTGTATGTTGACTATTAATCTTGTATCTATCTCATCTCTGCTAGCCATCAAATAAATGATGGCTAAGAAGTTCTTCTTAACCAGTATCTCAACTTCCAAAACAAAGATTCATGATTAAGACTGTGTTTCCAAGAAAAAGGCAGCCAATTTAATATCCAACCACAATTCTTTCTAGACTAATTTTTAGACATTACCAACAGTACAAACATATTTTAACTGCAGCAACTACTTTCTCCAGAAGTTTATTTCTATTATTCTGCCGGCAGAAATCTTAATCGCTTCATAACTCTTCCTTTTTAGCCCACTGTCTCTCTTTCTCCTACGATGTAGCTAACCCATAAAAAGCAAGCAAGAGTAACACCGTGATTGGATTCATTCATCCTGTTATACGATGGGTTGTTGAATAAACTTCATATTTGCTGGCTTTGCAGAACACAGAGCAATGTATACACGCACATGAGAAAGTTTTAAACACTTCCTTACTAGCCAACCATTTCCAATAGCCGAAAAAGGCTTTAACCTATAAAACTCAACAATGTTTTTTGTTTTTGTTTTAAAAACACCCTCTGTATTACTGCGACGGGGGAGGGAGCAGAGATAAAAGAGTGAAAATGAAAAAGAGAATTAGGAAAGTTCTATTAGTAGAGGACAGGTAGAAAAATTAACCCGCTCCAAGTTCCGGACTCCTCTCCCAAGGCAGTCCTGGCACCGCCAGATTCCGCCTTGCTCCTCACACCTCCGAGGCAAAACTGTAATACAGACGAAGGCGGTTTTCCAGGGCCAGCGGCAGAAATGTTCGTCGCCCAGCTTCTTCGACTAGGTCTACACCGGGGATCGGGATGAGGCTGCCCGAGAGATGGGGAGGGCCAAAGGTCAGTGGGAAGCAACGGCATCCCCTACCTCCTTCCCTCCCCCGCTTGCACCCCGGCTGCCCCCCTCCCCCCGGGATCCCCACTACCGCCGGTTCTCACCCGACCGGCCCGAGCCATGTCGGTGCCGAAGCCACTCAGCTATTCGGTCCCTCGCGCAATCGCCGACCTCGCCAGAAAGCCTCACCAGGAGCCGCCATCTTAAGCGCCTCAGGCTTCTGGGGTTCTGAAGCCCCGCCCCCTCGGCGCGTCACGCCGCGGCTCCCTCGGGCAGCTCCTCTGCGGCGGGGATTCCTCGTGTGAGTGGGCGCTGGCCGTGCGTGAAGCGGAGGTGGCAGAACTGCTGTTGGTGAACTTGTCACAATAGAAGACTTCCGCGTTTCTCGAGTCGTGTATCCTCTTTGCGTTAGTCTTGGGTATCTAAACTATGGTTTACTCATATCAGTTACCAGGATTCGCATAAGGTAGCGCGTTGGATCAGAGCGAAACCATAATCCAGAGCTGGAAAACGAGCCGAGTCGCAAACTAACCGGCCCCTTTTTAGCTGATAAGCACAGCGACAGTCTTTATTTGGGAGAGGGGGCGTTAGGAATGAGGTAGCAGTTTATTCAATAAACTACAGCCTGGTTTAGCTAATGTGCTAAGCCAAATAAAGTGGAGCCTAGTTAACATTAAATAATTAATTTAGTTAAATTTAATTTAGTTACAAATGTTCAAACTATTATACATTGCACCCATTTCACATGCTTAAAATTATGCTTAAAATCCTACAAGCTAGGCTCCAGCAGTAGTGGATGGAGAACTACCAGAAGTACAGGCAGGATTTCAAAGAGGCAGAGAAACTGGAGGTCAAATTGCCAACATACACTGGATCATCGAGAAAGCTAGGGAGTTCCAGAAAAACATCTACTTCTGCTTCATTGACTTTGATTGTGTGGATCACAACAAATTGTGGCAAGTTCTCAAAGAGATGGGAGACCAGACCTCTATAACTGTCTGGTTTGGTTCTGCAACCCAACAGGACAGACACAGACTTCAGAGGATAATTAGGACTGCAGAAAAAACTATTTCTACCAACCTGCCTTCAATCAAGGACCTGCATACTGCAAGAGTCAAAAAGAGGGATGTGAAAATATTTACAGACCCCTCACATCCCGGACATAAACTGTTTCAACTCCTTCCCTCAAAACTGTTTCAACTCCTTCCCTCTGTCTCTTGCATAGTAATGGATTTGTAACTGTGCAGATGCAGATAGATAAATTCCACAAAACATCCATAACAAAGTACATTTATTGGTTCATCAGGTATCCTCATAACACACATTTCTGATGAAGTTCGTATTTAATGACAAATACTTTGTATATCTGCCTTGCAGGTAAAAGATGGTTATCCCCTAACCCATCTCGTAGTGATAGAAGGAAGCTGCTATGAGTTAGTTAGTTTAGGCAAAAGTGAGGGAAACCCCTCCAACCCATCGAGGGTCAATTTAGTGACCAATCAGGATTACAGATGTGGCCACATGACATGAACTACATTTCCCAGGATACCTTTAACTACATTTACCATGAAGCATTCTCTTAAGGGGACAGCTCATAATTCCTAAGTAACTATCCAATTCCATAGACTGGCTGGGACAGCACAGATGCTATAGAGAGCACTGCACATCAGAACAACTAGACACAAGGACAGTTTTTTCCCAAACGCCATCACTCTGTTAAACAAATAGTTCCCTCAATGCTGTCCAACTATTTACAAAGTCTGCACTACTATTACTATTACTAATCTTTTCACTCCTTATTGCTCATCCCTTCCCACTTATGACTGTATGACTGTAACTTTGTTGCTCACATCCTTACGATTTATATGGACTGTTTCCTAGTATGATTTGATTGCTTATTGTATCCTATGACTATTATTAAGTGTTGTACCTTATGATTCTTGACTCTCGGCAAATGTATCTTTTATGTATACAGAGAGCATTTGCACAAATTCCTTGTGTGTCCAATCACACTTGGCCAATAAAAAAAATATTTTCTATTCTATTTGTCTCTTGATAAACTGGGTCAAGAAGCAACAGTGAGAACTGGACATGGAACCATTAATTGGTTCAAAATTGGGAAAGGAATTGGGCAAGGCTGTATACTGTCACCCTGTCTATTTAATTTCTATGCAGAGCACATCATGAGAAAGGCAGGGCTAGATGAATCAAAAGTTGGAATTAAGATTGCCAGGAGAAATAACAACCTTAAATATGCAGATGATACCACTCTAATGGCAGAAAGTGAAGAGGAACTAAAGAGCTTCTTGATGTGGGTGAAGGAGGAGAGTGCAAAAGTTGGCTTGAAATTCAACATTAAGAAAACTAAGATTATGGCATCCAGCCCTCTCAATTCCTGGCAAATAGATGGGGAAGAAATGGAGGTAGTGACAGATTTTATTTTCCTGGGCTCCAAGATCACCGCAGATGGGGACTGCAGCCAAGAAATTAAAAGACACTTGCTCCTGAGGAGGAAAGCTATGGCAAATCTAGATAGCATATTAAAAAGCAGAGACATCACCCTGCCAACAAAAGTGCATACAGTCAAGGCTATGATTTTCCCAGTTGCAATTAATGGCTGTAAAAGTTGGACCATAAGAAAGGCTGAGTGCCAAAGAATTGAGGCCTTTGAACTATGGTGCTGGAAAAGACTCCTGCGAATCCCTTGGACTGCAAAGCGATCAAACCCGGGGTGGGATTCTACTAGTCTATCCGGCTCTGTAGAACTGGTAACTCTGAAGAGCAGCTAAGAGCCCGGGAGGGGGGGCAAAACAGCAGCAGACATAGAACCGGTTCTATGTCTGCTGCTGTTTTGGCCCACCCACCCGCCCAAGCTCTTAGCTGATCTTTATTTTCTGCTTTTTCAACCTCAGCTGCACAGCTGCAGTTGAAAAAGCAGGAAAAAAGTGCTTTTTCAAATGCTGCACACCCGCGCGCAGTGCTGCTCAGATGATGTTATACACGCGGACACAGCACGCACACAAAATGTAAAATCACCAAACTGGTAGTTACACCAGTTGGATCCCACCCCTGGATCAAGCAGGTCAAACCTAGAGGAGATCAACCCTGACTGCTCTTTAGAAGGCCAGATCATGAAGATGAAACTCAAATACTTTGACCACCTAATGAGAAGGAAGGACTCACTGGAGAAAAGCCTAATGCTGGGAAAGATTTGTTTTTGCAACAGAAGAAGGGGACAAAAGAGAATGAGATGGCTGGAAGGAGTCACTGAAGCAGTTAGTGTGAGCTTAAATGGGGGATGGTAGAGAACAGGAAGAGGACAGGAAGGCCTGGAGGAACGTTGTCTATGGGTTCGCGATGGGTCGGACACAACTTTGCAACAACAATAAAGTTAACGTTTGGATCGGGAGCATCAGACAATATCAGGCCTGGGGAAAATGGGAAGAGGTTGGGAAAGTGGGACAAATCCATAGAGTGTGTGAGTCTGAGAAATTTACTCCCATGAATCCATCTAATGTCCATCTAATCTTTGATCTAACTTTGAATCTAAGTTTACATACCATATAATATAATGTAGTTGCTTGTTTGCTCTTCAAATGTGTGCTTTGTGAACCCAACAGTTGTAGATAATACATGACAGTACAGGTAGTCTTCAACTTATAACCATTTACTTAGTAACCATTCAAAGTTACAACAGCACTGAAAAAAGTCACCCATGACCATTTTATACTTACAATCATTGCAACAACACAGGGTCGTGTGATCAAAATTCTGATGCTTGGCAACTGGTGCATACTTATGAGGAATGCAGTGTTCTGGAGTCTAGTGATCACTGTTTGCTACTTTTGGTATTAAAAGTCAATGGGGAAACCAGATTGCACTAAACAACTGCACTTAACAACAATGGATTCACTTAACAATTAGGGCAAAATTATAATTGAAAGGAGACATTGAAAGTAATAGCAACATTTGAGAAGTATGATATGGCTTTATGCTGAGATGGGTCTATGTAGATTAGATTTTTATTGTATAGTAAGACATTAGAAATGTGTAATGTGAAAAAAAATGTTTAATTTGAGAAAAAATATTGTTTAATGTGAGAAAAGTTATCAAAGAAAAAGTAGTGGAATGTTTTTGAAACATGGCATCAAAGAAGGAATTGGAAGAAGATGGAAGAGAAATATGCATGGCTATAAATTAGATGAGGTGAGATTGAGCAGAAACTAGGCCAGACTTGACTCTTTAATAGAAGGGACACAATGGCTCAGGGGTTAAAGACACTGGGTTTGACATCCGAACACCTCACAACAGGTGAGCTCCCATTCCCATCCCACCTCCTGCCTATCTAGCAGTTTGAAAGCATGGAAAAGCGAATAAATTAATAGGTTCCACTTCAGTGGGAAAGTAACAGCATTAGCACTGCCCCCTTGAGTCAGATATTATTGCATAAGGAAACCTTTACCCTTTTTCTTTCCTTTTTAATATATTCATGAATAAATATACAAAATGCCCTTGGTGGCATTAGAGATTTACTGGGGTCATGACCGTATTTTTTTACCCAGATGGTAAAAAAAAAATGGCTGATTTTTTTGGCTGAAAAACCGTTTGCAAGAAATATTAGATTGTATAGTGCAATGAAGAGTATGGATCTGATCATTAATACTAATTCAGGTGCTAGGCAACTGGCATGTGTTTATGATAGTTGCATTGTTCCAGTGTCATGTGCTCATCATTTGTAACTTTTCCAGACAGTTTCTGACAAGCGAACTCAATGGGTGAAGCCAGATTCACTTAACAACTACAGTTAGTTTGCTTACCAACTATGGCAAAAAAGATCATAAAATGCCACAAAACTCACTTAACAAGTGACTTGCTTAGTAATGAAAATTTTGGGTTCAATTGTTATCATAAGTCGAGGATTACATGTATACCAGATGGAATTGTACTTTCCCTGAAAGAGCAAATTTGCAGTCTGTAATCTGTATTTGAATTCCCATGTGTTATAGTAGCAGATGGCTGAGGATGGGTACAGTAGCAGGTACAATATGTATCTAGAATGCTGCCTATACCCATCCTCAGCCATCATACCTCATGGCAGTCATCATTCATTAGTTTGGTTTTATATGGAACTAGTCCTAACACAGTTTGAGAAACTTTAATTCATAGAAAATACAGTAGCTTGACTATGAAAGAGCATGCAATACTCTGACTAGGACTAAAAGTTATCACTGGTTGACAGCTGTTTTCCAGATATAATTTACAGTATTAGTATCAGTCTCTAGGGATCTAAAATATGTAAAGTCTTTTTAAAGAACTATGTACCTTAATATAAATTTACTTTGCAGTAAGAACAGCAGAAGATACCCTATTAATGACTGCCTTCATTTCCAAAGTCTATTTATTGACTCCAAAAGAAGAATGTTCTCCAATATTGCTCCCATTCTCTGAAGTCAAAGAATACTATATATTCTAATACAAAGAAGGTACAGTTTTGTACTTTCTGCTTTTTAGGAAGGGAGATGGAACGTTTCTCTTCAGCCAAGTATTTTCCGAATGATCTATTTTAATAGATTTCCAATAGTTTGTATATGGTTTGCTTTTATTGCTCACCTCTTCAATTGCACCGCTAAAAGACAGGCTATCAGTGTTATTGATGCTCTTACTACTTATGCTTCTACTATTACTAACAATAATTATAGCATCACTGTGTTCATTTAGGACCAACCAAATGCCTATATGTATATTAAATACACATTTGTTTTATCTGCTGTAAACTGGGAGTAGTAGGCTACAGATGTAAGCGGGGGGGGGGGGAAATCTGTCCACTGCTCTTATTTTAATGTTACAGTGCACATCACCTGTGACAATGCCAGCTGGTTGTTTTGTCAAGAAACAGGGTTACTATTATTTTTGATTAGTGCATTTCTCTTATTTGAAAATGAATGGAATATTTAAGGCATGCCTAGTGATGGACTGGATTATAATTTCAAGAGCATAGTAACACTGATACTAGTAAATCTATCTGTGCATTAAAATTTGTTTCAAATATTTCTCTGGAAAGGATTTTCTTAGTATCATAGACTGGTTAGTAGGAATGGTAGCATGCTTGCTTATGTTAATTTCTTTGCTTTTTTAAAAAAAGGTTTCTTTAAACAAGGCAGCACATAACAATATTTAAGTAAATAAATAGTAAACCTGCAAGGATTAAGTAATTATTAATAGAATAACAAGTAGATGCAAAATTGAAATTATATTGGCTAGATATTTCACTAAGAAATCTTTACATTTATTTATTTATTTGTTTGTTTGTTTGTTTGTTTATTTATTTGTCAATATAACAGAAACAGGAACAAACATAAGTTTTCAACTATTTATAAAGTGTACACTTTATAAAGTGTACACTACTATTACTGTTAATCTTTTCATCACTCCTTATCACCCATCCCCTCCCACTTGTGACTGTAACTTCGTTGCTTGTATGCTCTGTTTCCTAGTATGATTTGATATTGATATTGATTGATATTGATTGTACCCTATGACTACATTATGATTCTTGATTCTTAACGAATGTTCCTTCTTTATATATACTGAGAGTATTTACACCAAGACAAATTCCTTGTGTGTCCAATCACACTTGGCCAACAAAGTATTCTATTCTATTTAAATACAAGAAATAGGAACTAATAATTGGGGACAATAGGACAGGAATGGTAGGCACGATTGTACGCTTATGCACGCCCCTTAAATTCCTCTTAGGAATGGGGTGAGGTCAGTAGAGGGTTTGAGGGTAAAGGGTTTGAGGGTAAAGGAATGGGGGTTTCAGCAGGTGACAACAGAATCAGGTAATGAGTTCCAGACATTGACCACTCTGTTGCAGAAATCGTACTTCCTGCAATCAAGCATGGAATGGTTTACATTTAGTTTATAGCCTTTGACCAGAAGATGGCACTCCAGGATAACCTTGGCTTACAGAAATTATTTTCCCCACCCACCACTCACCCCAAATGAAGGCAAATATGTGTCCCAGGATAATTTTGCAGGTTCCGATCTGGGTTAGTCAGTCTTCCAAACCTTTGGATTTGTTCTGGAGCCCATCCTCAGGAAAGTTCTCTCTCACCAGAATGTCCCCCCCCCCATAGGTTTATCAGGTATAATTTTCTTGAAAATTTTCATTTTTATAATTTTAAGATGTCATTAAAATAATTATATTTTATTTATTTATTAGATTTATGTGCCACCTATCTTGTCTAGAATAAGAAAAACATTGAAAGAAAACATGGGTTTTAGAAATCCAATACATATTTTTAATTGTTTCTGCCTTTCAATTAATAAAAGTCAGCTGAAAACAATTGAACATCTGATTACATTTTTTTTTCCATTCATTTTTGTCCAATTCTCGGAGGTTGCCTGGACAAGTCCCTACAGTTTTCTTGGTACTTCTTTCCAAAAGTGGTTTATCACTGTTTCCTTCCTAGGTTGAACAGAAAATGAGTAGTACCCTTCAGTGGGTCCTAGGGGATATGCCTTTTCTGCTGTGGTGCCCACCTTATGGAGCATTCTTTCTCCCAAGATTAGATTAGCTCAATATCTTGTATCTTCCAATATTTTGGAAGTCCCTTAAGATCTGCTTTCTTTATCAGATTTTGGGCTCCCAAGGAACTGGAAACATGATTGAATGGCTTTATTGCTAAGATGGCCATTCTTATCATCTGTTTGCCTAGGATTTGTATGTTTTTATGTTTTTGTATCTGTTGTTTTTATATTCATTGTTTTATTTAATAGTTGTATGCCACCCAGAGTCAATGTTTGAGAGATGAGCAGATACACAAATTTGATTAGTAAATAAATAAAAATGTTTATGGAGATTCTCAGTCATCCATGTTTGTCCTGACAGTGCTTTTTCAAAAGGCAACTGGGATTTGTCTTTCCTTGAAAATTTTATATTTCTCATTCAAGAAGCTTCTTCAGTTCTGACTGAAAAGTGGAGGATGGAAGGATTTATATTCCTTGTTGTCATCTGGTTGTTAGACTGTTTCTGAAAGTCTTTAAGGCCACTTGGAGGTTTATCTGTACCCTCAGGGTCACCTGAATGATGAAAATGGGTGTAGAGTTTTCTTGGAACCTCGGGGCAACCAAGGAATGTTCAGAGAATAGCAAATTTTATCTTCCCAAATATCCTCTTTACCACCTGCTTTCTGTGAATTCTAGGAACCTTGAATCCTTTTTCATTAGTTAACGGAAAAGGATAAGTTATATCCTACTATGATATTTAGCTTTACCAGCTTGAAAAGATATAGTTTCAGCTCCAAAATGTGATTTTTATCTACCATTAATAATATATATTTAAACAGTGCAGCAAAATAATGTAAATTCCAAAACAAAAAAGTTTTGATTTAAAAGTTTCCTAACAATGACAAATATTACAACAATGAAATTATACTAATATGTTATCTAACTTTGATAATGTTTGAAATAATTAACTTTTGGAGTTGTAAAAATACAAAATATATGTACACAGAGAGATGAAACGGAATAATTTTTTGATATCTTAATTGATAGTCAATTTTACAGACTTCATTAATTTATAATTTCAGCATTACAGTTAAAAGTAATTTATTTCAGATAATTCACTATTGGATAATTATTGTAAAATGTTATTTTTATCTTCAACTACATTTTAAAAATGATTTATTACTGTGCAGCTACTATACATCTGTTTTTCTTAGCTATATCTTTTTACCTCTTAAACATGATACTACTTGCAATTATATGATAAATATAAATAACCTTAAGGTATCATATTTGAGGAGAAATTCCAATCTCTTGCCTGAATATATTACATTGCTAACATATTTTTAAAAAATGAGGGACTATTTTCAAGATGATTACCTTTCCAGATTTTTAGATGATCAAAGGAGGATTTTTATATGTACTATGTTCAAACAAATGGGTAAAATAATGTAAGGATATGGGTAAAAAAGTGCAAAAACATTTTATTTATGCATGTAGTGCCATTGGAGCATTTTTTTGTTTCTGTAAGATATGTGGCAGCTCCGGTGGCATAATGATTCTATGCCCCTTTTCCTAATCTTTGTAACTACAATTGGTAGAGGACAAGGCAATCACAGATCTTTTTCAAATGCTTTGAAATATTAGGAATAGAAAGGTTGACGGTGTAGAAATGTCTTTAGAATTATTTTAATTTAAGGAATAAATGGAGTAGAGAAAACTGATGAAAGATTTCTTAGACTGCATTTTTCAATAAATAACTCTTCCTAGTTTGAATTCCAAACGAATGCATCCGAACATTTCTTTTCCCATAACAATTTAAAAGCAACTAAGAAGATATTCTTGTTTACCATTCATAGAAATGGTACTGTAGACTGAAATCTTCAATAAAAATATGTCTCACTAGGCTGTTGTTCACTGGCTTGGCTTCAGAATGGAAAATGTCATGCTAATGTAGCTGGATATTTTGCGGGTTTAGTTGTGATTTGCTTTATTACTGTTATTTGCCCAGGGATTAACTGAATAAAAATTCTCAATATGCTATTTCTTAAAACTATCAGCATACTATTTTCTCAAGAGAGAATGATTTTGCTTTGTATGATGGTCTAGAAAATCTAACAAAATATTGAAATGAAAACATTTAGGCTTGAAGCAGTGAAGGAGACAAACTTCATAGTTAAAGAAAGCAATGGTGTTTGTATAGTTTGGAAAAAAATGTGCTGGGTCTGTTGTTTGGCTGCAGAGAAACACATACAAGGTGGTAAAAATGTCAAGGTCATAATGTTCATAAAAGTCTTTTGACCAGTTAGGAATTTTTATTAATTCTTTAAATGCAAATACCATGGCACTGTGGACAAGTTCCATACCTCCTGCAGAGCAAAAGGTGGAAAATTACAATTAGCTTTTCAGAAGCGAATGTTACATGCAAAGCACAAGAAGCCAAATTCTTTTATTTAAAATCTATATACAACTGTATCTCTTAAATTGAAAACTTTCCAGATTATCAATATTAGAACATCTTGTTCTTGAAGTGAAAATAAAAGACTTTTGAGGCCAACATGATTTGCTCTTGTTTCAGGGATGCTAAATACATTTCTTCACTTTTCATATATCAAAGGAGAAGAATACGTATTTGCCCACTTTGACAATTTAATGTTATATGTATTCCTGGAATTCTTATTGAGAAATAACTAGTTTTTTGAGAGATCTAGTGAAGGTGGTTTTCTACAAGTCTCTATCTATTTAAAACACTTGTAGAATAGGAATTAAATGTGCTATTTGTCTGAAATTGATACAGAAAGGGAAAAAATTTTTTCCCAAGTGGCTCTCCTCACAAATGTTTTTCTGACTGCTAGGCTTATATAAGGGAACATTTCTGTACCTAATTGTCTATCCTTAAACCTATCTTTAATCCTTTTGCTTAAAAAACAGAAAATATTGGCCTTCCAGAAGGATGTTAAAACTTGGCTTTTTCCCAAATATTAGAGCCAAGATAAGGAAGTGCAATATATGTATACATTTTAACATTTAACCATAATCCTAACAAAGCTAATAGGGTGTACAAAATTCTTTTTCAAAATACTTATTTCTGCCAATTTTTTTCAAGTTAGGTGAAATAAACTTTTAAAGCAAATTCATAAATCATACTGGCATAAATCATACTGTCCTAAGAGTTAAATTGCAATTATCCAGGTATTATGAAGACTAGAACAGAAGTGGGTTATATGCAGTGTACGGTAATAATTAAATTCACATAAGAGGCACTGTCAAGAGAGTCAGGTAAATTCTAGCATTAAATCACAGCTAATACATATTAAAATAACTATTGACTATGAAGTATATTATATGCAAAATTAATAATCTCCTTGATTACAATGCATTAAGTAGTTTATATAAACACAAGCACATATCCATCTTAATTCTTTGAATGATTGGGTGAATTGGAAGCTATTTGTTTTCTGTTTTGCATTTTTTCTATATTAAATTGCAAACCATTATTTTAAATTAAGAGTTGCCCTAAGTGAATCAGAAAAGTTCTAGGAAAGAGAGTAAATCAGTGGCTATTAGAAATGTGGTCTTTGGCTTGAACTTTCTCATATTTATTGAAGAAGTTGTTATGTTTTTGCACAGTTCAAAAAAATAATCAAGATGGAAATTATTGCAATAAAATATTGGTAAAGAATAGGTGTATATACCCCCTTAGCCAGAGGTGGTATTCAGCAGATTCTGACCAGTTGGGAGAACCGGTAGCAGAAATTTTAAGTAGTTCAGAGAACTGGCAAATCCCACCTCTGACTGGCCCCGCCCCCATCTATTCTCCACCTCCCAAGTCTCGGCTGACTGACTAGGTCTTCTTTGGTTGCCCTGCACAGGAGAATGGAGCTGGAAAGCAGGTTAGTAGGATGGGAAGGGAATGGGGATTTCGCAGTATCCTTCCACTGCCACGCCCACCAAGCCACACCCACAGAACTGCTAGTAAAATATTTTGAATTCACCACTGCCCTTAGCCTTTGACTCAGGACAAAGCATAAGATAAATGGGAAGCAAAGTAAGCAGGAGATGGTACTTTTTCTTGTTTGACATTGCAACAAGAACCTAGCATTTCGGTCACAATAGCAGCATATTTAGCTTCAAAATCATGGCATGCTAAATATTTTAATTTCTAATCTTTTGTTTTGTACAGTAGATTACAGTGTACTAATATTTCAGCATGTCTTGAAATTTTTCCATATATAGAATATTTCCAGAAATATTTGCCTACTTGTTTTTCTTTCTATGGCTCTCCACCCCTCTCTCATTAATGTGGAACAGTCATAAATATTTTCTACTGAATTGTGGGAAAAGACTAGACCTTTCTGCAAGGTTAAATTTCAGAACTAAAGAAAACCAGTAAAAAAATATAGAAACTTTGAGTAGCAGCAAATATGATTGCTCATCTCTTGAGTGTGATCTTTAAAGTAGGGGGTAGTTCTAAAAAAATCACTTGACTGTATTTGATTAAATATCTAAAAATATAGGCTGCAGATTTGTTCCAGAACTATTGGTTATTTTTGGCCACCTTAGCTCTCCATTTAGATACTGTAGTAGAACTAGATTTTCCGTCATTTTTAGTAACAGGCAGATATAGTTCTCGGAAGTAATTATATTAAAATTCAACCTTGTTCATATAATTTTCCACTGAAAACTATCTGGGCACTTGCATACTTGCAAAGCCGAGATATGTACCCAAACATAGTCACTTGAATGAAAGATGATAATTGTCAAACAAGTGTAATTGGTAAACATCCTTCACTTCATTGCAACCTAGAGAGGAGCAAACCAACCCTTCACAGAAGGAGCAAGTTGCTGCAAATAATTTTGTACATTTTTTCTTTATTAAAATTTGAAAGATTGTCTAAACAACTACAGAAGAGCAATTATTTGTAGAGAACTGTGACACTATCTCTCATATATTACAGTTAATTTCAAGCAGGAACCATATAATACTTGGCATTTAGTTCCACAATACAAATAAGACTGCAGTCCTGTATCCGTGTATCTTGGTGTAAGCTCTGTGAGTCTCAACAGGACTAATTTATCTGTTAATGGGTGTATATTTGTATGTAACCATCAAGTGTAGAAAGAATCTCATTTGTCCTAGTCCTAGTGACCTTGAATACACATAAAATTTTCAAATATTTTCCATTTAAGATTTTGACAGGTTATAATATTGCAAAAACATATCATGACAATTTTTAAAATTGTAACATATTTATTATATACATAAAGTAGAAAAACAACATCTAAAACAGTATCATTTTTAAGAATCCATAGGATCACAGTAAAAAATAACAGATGAGCCATGGATGACTGTTTTATTTACGTTGTATGGTGCCTTTGCCTTTTTTTTTGAATGTTCATATAAATAGGATATTTTGGTGCTTGTGTTTGTGTTAACAGAACAGTGTAGATACCAGTGATGAAGTTTGTGACATATACAATATATGCAATTTTGGAAGAGTATGTACACCATATGTAGAAGCCGAAGATGACAATTTAAGAAAACAGCTTAAATCTAAATATTACAAAGCTAAAAACTAAGGCCAGCATAATGCTAAGCAAGTTCACCACACTTTTCATAAACTTCCATTGGTTCTTTTTTATGTTTATCTTATCATAACTGATACCAAGCAAATGAAATTATTATTTTGAAGTTGGGGCTCCATTGTAAATATATTCCTTTTCACAAGTTATCTTTAGTTTTTCTGAATGGCTTTTGCTATGCTTTAAAGAAAGCAATTATCCTAGTAAGTTTAGCAAAATTCTGTTCCCTCATCCTTTCTCCTGTGCTGTCCCTGTTTCCCAATATTAGATTGCTCACACTGGAAAGGAGCAGGCAATAAAGTGCTTTATATATAAAATATTTGAAGTCAAAATTTTACTAAAGAGATAGATTCCATTTTCATTACTTGTTTTAAGTGCTCATGACTGCAACATCCTGCACAATCCCCCAAAAGCCATTGATTTAATCAACTTGAGTCAGCATTCTTTTGTACTTCACTGAAGATTCTATGCACTGCTTTTATAAATTTGACCATTAATACTTGGTTATTTCCATTTATATCTACAGAAACCTGAATATAAACCTAACCAAACTCCCCTTTATGATTGCAATACACTAACTAATGTAATATTCAGTTAATCTCATTCATTACAACAGTACAAATAACAGCAATTACTTTATCCATCGCAAGTGCATATACATATTTCCAAATAAGAAAATGAAAGCTTCAACTTTTAAATTATCCATACATTTCTGTGTGACTTAAATAAAACATTTAAATTGGATATTAAATCTATATGAGAACTGTAAGGAAGTAATGACAAGGCAAATTCTGCCAAATTAATGGGTTTTACTTTTAAATATTTTGGCCCAGTCCAGAAAAAAACTGAGGAAATTCTGTTCACAAAATGCTTTGTGAAACAGATGGTTGTTGATAAAATGAAAATGCTAGAGCTGCAGGAATGCAGATGTAGATGTATACCTTATTACCTCACTTGTAGATTGTTACATTTAGTTCATACTTCTCAGTCTACTGCATAGAAAAAGGGGATTGTGTAAGAAAGCTCAACTATTTCTGCAATCTAAAATGAGGTGTTTTGAGTCCAGGTGAATGGGCTATGAATTAAAGTTCTTTTTATACTACATTTGGCACTGTTCCCTCACATTCCAGTTTTAATCCAAGAGGTTGTTCATGAAGTTTTACATGTATGTTTTTATGCATAAACAAATGTTCTTTTCAGACACATTTTTTTAAAACCGGTAAGATCTTTTTCCCCAGAGCTGATTTCCACTGATGAACAAAGCTTTTCATATTGACTATCAGTCTGCTTGTATGAACATCTTCATATCCAGCCACAAGATATTTCAATCCTGCCGATAAAATAGACATATGGTATATCTTAATTATTTGTGCTTAACTTATATTGGATAAATATTACTTATCATGAAAGATTAAAAAATTATTTAATTACAAGCAAAGGAGAAATAATGTACATGAGAGTACTGCTGTAAACTGTCCAGAGTCACTTCAGTGAAATAGGTTGTGTGGAAATTTAATAAATAAGATTAAAATAAAGTAGTTTTAGATAGAATTTTCATCATATTTATTGTAACAAATGCAATGCTCAATTGCCAGTTAGTCAATATATTTTTGTTATTTCTGTATGCATGATATTGTCAAGATGTCAGTATTATTATACCAATGGTCATTTACAAGAGATTATATTTAAATCTCCTTTAAATAAAATGTGTTAGTTTCATTAATTATATGGCTTCAGCAAAATTACATGGGAAAAGGCGTAACACTTTGTTAATTAAAGCAGCTATAGAACAATTTTTGTTTCTCTAAAAATTAACTGCACTATTTTGCTTTTTTTAAGTTAAATTTTGCTGGGAAAATAATTGTGTAGAAGATCCACACTGCTAAAATACATGTTATAATGGGTAAGCTGTGAAGGAATTATTTAATATTATATTAAACTGATTTAACAGTATATAGGCAGTATGGCAGTTTCATTTTCAGAAGCATCAAGCTTTTAGCACATGGAACAAGATGAAATTTATATAATATACAAACTATCTGTATAATTTATACAATCAATTATATATAATTAAGATTTTATGAAATAAATATATATATATATAAACCTACCAGGATTAAGTATTGGGCAGGTACAACCTCGGTTAGTCCATGATTCTGGGTAAAGAATCCATTTTCCTTGGAAAATCTTCAGTTTTGTAGATTTCAGTACTTTCTGGATCATCACATTGACCTCAGCATGAGATCCTTTATCATGAGCAGACAAAATCTTTGCCTTTACCACTGTGGGAAGACAATTTCAGAAGGAAGAATATATCTTCTCTTTTTATTCCACTGGAATGGAATGAAACATAAATATTGACTAAAAACAACATGTGCAGTGTAAATAATCCTTTCAGAATTATTTTTATTTATTTTTAAAAGCCATGTTTTATGTATTTCCATATTCCATTGTACACTGCATAATGCACATACATACATGTATCCATACATGTGAAACAAGAAGAGAGAAATCAATTGAAGTAGTGTGAGATCCTATCTCTAATACAAGGTTACATTATAGGTAACTATAATGAAGCTTGCCCATCATGATCATGGGTTGAGAAGAGATTCATTAAATGAATCAGGGTCATTAAGTGTGCATGCTGTACCTTAGGGAGGGTAAGACCTTGGGTGGCCTAATGAAAGAACAAGATCACCTGCCTCTGGCATCCCAAGGCCTCTTCCCATCCACTAAGATACCCCACCCTTTGTGGTCCTCACAGCTGTTTGGGAGTTCTCCATACCAATCCACTGATACTGTTTGTTCACTTTTTAAAATTGTCCAGTGCTCAGATGTCAGAGTAGGAAAGGAGATGGCTCCATTGCTGGACCATGTGACAAAAAAGTGGCCAATTTTTTCTCAGATACTGGCAAAACTGTTTTCCTTTTGTTGCTAAACAGTAGCCTTCTCTCCCCCTGGAAATAATGGTGTGGGAGGGAAGATAATGGGAAATCATGCCTTCCTATTTTCTTGTCTCCTTTTAGCGAACATATGCAGACAATGAGAATGCAAGCATGTAGGTAGGTGGGCTGCATGTGTTCACTGGGAGGAGACAAGCATATAGGAAGGTGAGATTTGCCATTGGTTGCATGCTTCTCCTCCTCTCCCATTATTTCCAGGGGGGAGAGAAAGGTAGCATTTAGAGACAAAAGGCTACTGTAAGACTAGCAGAACTAATGGTGAAGAGGAGGAAAGTGCCAGTGTTTGAGAACACTTTGCCAATGTTTGAGAAAAAGATGGCCGCTTTTCTGCCATGTGGCCCAGCAATGTCATCCTTTCTTACCCCAACACTGAGCTCTGGAGATCTTTGAAAGGTAAATGAGTGGTTGTTGACA
Source organism: Bungarus multicinctus (assembly GCA_023653725.1). Taxonomy (NCBI): domain Eukaryota; kingdom Metazoa; phylum Chordata; class Lepidosauria; order Squamata; family Elapidae; genus Bungarus; species Bungarus multicinctus. The sequence continues at coordinate 46,807,147 of CM042848.1, forward strand.
GGGGTAGGGAGGAGCATGTGGAAAGCAAGCCCAATGTCTGTAGGAACCTTGTGGAACAAGATGGGGGAGGAATAGGTGGGCATTTTGCTGCATTTTTGCAGTTGATCATAAAGGTGAATGACCGCAGAGGTGCTGCAACATGCACAATTTTGGGACTAGGTTGTGAATACTCTGGGGGGAGGGGGGTGGGCAGAGTCTGTTGTAATTGTGAACAATCACTAAGTGATCTGTCATAATTTGAGGACTACCTGTATACCTGATTTGTTCTATGACCAGATTACTAAGAATTATATATTATTATTTATCTGCTTAGAATACCATGAGTTCTAGCTTATTCATCATTTTAGATTTTTTTTACATAAAAACAAAAAAACCCAAGTGATGCTTTCCCTCAATATTATTATAAAACAAGTTGATTTCTTACAAGCAAGATAATTCAGACATTTAAAGTTATCTTTATAAATGAAAAAAACCTTAGAGTTTCTACTTATTTCTTGCCCCACTGAAACATGAGTAGCGTTAAAGTTAGAAACCTAGAAATAGTTCTGTCATCACAAATAATTATCAGAAGTAAAGTGATATACTTTAGGGAAAAATAGAATTGATACCATATACCAAATTATACTGTTTTCATGGAACATCTTCTATTAATAGGACACATATCAATAATAAAACAAATAATCTGTTGGAAAGACTATAACTAGTACTAAAAATATTTTGTTAGCTTTCACAGTTTATTAAAAAGAAATTCGCAAATCAAAGAGCATAATGTAGCCTAGCAGTTGAAAAATGTAGTCCGCATAAGCAATTTTCCATTTTGAATGATGTTGTCTGCATAATTAGTAAATAATTTCACACTAATATCCAGTTCTGCTAATATTAGGAATAGTCGTTTTCATACATACTATTATGCACATTTTTTCCTGGTATTTTAACATATTTACTGCAAATATCCATACCAATATGGGGATATCTACAGGATTTATACTGAAGATAGGATCTGCTGGAAGGAGCAGAGGGAAATCTGCAATCTGCTATTTTTTAAGATTGTCAAAGGAATATCTTCTTTATCACAATAGGATTTGCTGCTGATGGTATATTTTGTGCACCTAACACATCATAAGATTCTTCTCTATTCCATTGAAACAATGCAGCAGATAGCAGACAGAAGACAGCTGACAGCAGACAGAAGACACATTTGCCTTCTCCCTTATTCTTTGTTTTAAAATCCAGTAAAAAAGAAAATATTGTGAAATCAATCATAGTTTTTTTATTGCTGTTGCACTTGTTCAGATGCTGCCTATAATAGGAGCATCTGAAAAAGCTATAATTAGATGCATATTATTTGCCTTGAAGCAATTCACAGTAAACTTTGGGACTGTAGACCAGGGTGGATTCAAATTTCTTAACAACCCGTTCTATGGGTGTGGCCTAATTTGTGGGTGTGGCTTGGTGGTCATGTGACTAGCTGGGCATGGCTGGTATGTAAATATTATAAATATTCATGTAAATATTGATTTTTTTATTTTTTAAAAAGCAACTTTTATCCAAAATCAGGCAAACCAGGCAGGCAGACTGAGTTGCTCACAGAATCACCGATTCATTCAGATATCTATCTTTCTGCAATCGAATACCTGAATCTCTGTCATAAAATTTGCTTGCAAGCAAACTTACAAAATTAACTCACCACACACCATGTATGTAAATATTGATTTTTTTATAAAAAAAGAGCAACTTTTACCCAAAATCAGGCAGATTGAGTTGTTCACAGAATCACAGACTCACTTAGACATCTGTGTTTCTGCCATCTGAGTCTGTGCTGAGTCTGCACTGAATAGTAGAAGCTTCAGGCTCAGCTCTGCTTTTAGATTAGCTAGAAAGCAAGAAATCCGACGATTTCCTGCGTTCTCCCAGCACAGCAGAACAGCTGGTACAATAGCAACTTAGCAGGCAAGTTTGATGGCGCGCCTGCCAGATAAGGAATGAGTGGGTGAGGCGGGATGGGGCCAGCCAGTGGCACAATTTGCTAGTTCTCCGTCAGGTAGAATCCCACCCTGGTGAGGATTGCACACCTGTGTAGACCATTTCCTAAAAACCTTAGCTGTGCCACCTGGACAGCTGACAAGCGCTGTGCGAGGGTGCGCAGAGTTTGAAAATCCTCTTCTTTCCTGCTTTTTCAACCTCAGCTGTGCTGTGCAAAGCAGCTGAGGTTGAAAAAGCAGGAAGTAAAGGACAGCCAAGAACCCACATGGGTCAAACAGAGCAGCAGACACCGAACTGGTTCGGTGTCTGCTGCTCTTCAGAGCTACCAGTTCTATAGAACCGGGCTGAACCGGTAACATCCCACCCCTGCTGTAGACCTTATTCTTATTGATTTCTCCTCAGGCTGCTTTTCAACTTAGTCCAGGCTAAGAGAAGTTGCTTCCTTAAAGTAAGACATATGTAGTTGGAACAAATACAGTTTCCTATTTGAAAGAAGCAAACTGTTTCTCCAAGCTAAGTCCTACTCTACTCTATAAAGGTTCACAACAAAGATACTTAAAATCATGGTAGAAGTCAAGGTATCTTCTTATCTATCCAGTATAAAATCATTTCTATTTATTTTTGTGAATCATGTTTGTAGGATTAAAGAATTTGAAATGAATAAATGTCTGCTAAGGAATCTTCTGCAAGAAAAAAATATATTTGAATCCTGCTATGGTTGCCAACTGATTTTTTGTAATATCTCTGTCCTTAACACTTGCCTGATTTCATTTCCTTGTCAGGAAAATTCTTGTCCAATTAACTGCTGGGCCTAATGCAACAGTTAAAAGCACTGAAAACCTGCCAAGAAAAATCTGATAATTTGTGCACTTTCAAGTCTATAGAACAATCAAAATGATACATTAATAACTTTTTAATATCAGGATATACCATCTGCAAAACTATAAATAAAAAGTAGACATTGACAAGTGTTTATAATTTTCTCTAATTTGTTTATTAGAAGTGAGTACAGCCTAGTGCTTAGAAACAACTTGAGATGGTAAAGTTGTTACGTTATATTGCTTCAGTTTTACATAATTAAATGTGCACCATAATCACCCCCCTATTTTTAAACTAATTTCTGTAACTGTTCAGCTATACAGTAGACATGAATTTGAAATTTTAATTTTGCCTCATCAGAAGCACAGCATTCAGCTTAAGTGCAAAGGAACTGTTAGCTCTGAGAAAAAGAAACTTGGCAATATACAGTTCAGATGCTGCCTGTGTTCTCTGCTTAGAAAATAAAATTATAAACATAGAGTCAGCTATAAAGTGAGGATGAATTAAAATAAAAAATGAATCACTTTTGGAAACATGCTTCTTGGTGCTAGACTACCAAGCAAACACTGAGGGGAAACAGACATAAATTATCGATTTGTCAGATACATTGCTTGCTAAAGATAGAGAAGCAGAAGCATGTGAATTATGCTGTGGTTCTAAACTAAAGTGTTTGTATCTAAAGTATATGTTCAGGTTCCTAAAGTAATAAAACACCAACTATTTTGGATAATTAAAATGACAGAATATTAACTAGTCAATTAATGAGCTAGGCTGCAAAGAGTAAGGAACCATTGCTCTATTAAAGTTAAATTATATAATATGGAAAGATAAAAAACAAATACTAATGGGTTGCATGTCATGAATTAATTCAGGCATCTCACTAAAAAAAGAAAAAATGCAGAACCTCAATCATTAGAGTTACATGTAGCTGCTGCCCTAAAAGACACGGTTTTCAGTTAAATGGATGACTAGAAAGAAGATATTTAATAATGCAGTAAAGAAGTGCCAACCAAAATATTTTGTATTTTGCCCAAAAAGTAAAAGACCAGAAACCTCCTTATGGTAGAACAGTAGCAAAGTGCTAAATGCTGAAGCAGAAAAATGAGTACAAGGCAAGAAAGAACAGATAGCTCAATGGAGAAATATCATTAGACAAATTCTCCCATTAGGTTAGTTCTTTCCTTTTAATCTTCCTGGCATCCCTCAAGACCTGTTTATACCATCAAGCCTGAAGACTTGTTTAGATAGCTGCACTATTGAGATTGAGTTATTTTGCAAATGGATTACTTGGTGATGATATAGGCTGGGCATCCCTTGGATATCCTACCACTGTGGGGAAGAGTTTCCAGTGTTGAAACTCAAAGGTCTCGACTACATCTTCACAGTCCTTATTTTCTGACAGAGTAAATATATATAACTTTAATGAACTAGTACTCTAAGGGATACAACAGGGTTAACTACCGGTTCAGGATTTAATGAGGGTTGGTGATTTATGATGTGCTTCCCGCGGAGCCTTAGTGCAGAGAAGCAGCCTTTGAAACAGCCTTCTTTTCCTGCTCTTTTAACTACAGCTGTGCCTCGTTGGGTAGCTGAAGTTGAAAAATCAGGAAATAAAGATCAGGTAAGACCCCGGGTGGGCGGGTGGACAAAAACATCAGCAGACATAGAACCGGTTCTATGTCTGCTGCTCTTCAGAGCTACTGGTTCTACAGAGATGGACAGAACGGGTAGAAACCACCCCTGCTCTAAGGCATTGAAAATTCTGCAATATGGTATGTAGCGTTATCTATTCCTTATTTTTCCAATTACAGTAGTTTTGATTAATTTTATATTAATTAGGCTATTCACACACACACACGTGTGAAACTTATGGATGTATGCGTATGTATTTTGACTCACCATATGTATATTTCATGGCACAAAAGATCTTAAAATTTTGCAGAACTTGGTCTTTACATTCACACTTGCCTGTGGAAACACCAAAACACCTGTTACTATGAATCATTTCTAACTACTATTACATCATATTAAAGTCCCCAAATGCATGATATGGTTGCCCATATTCCCTGAAGTGAACTTGGAAGGAACGTATTATATATAAGAATATATAATACTTAATATATTGCAATTTGGAAGTATATATTTTTTCAAGAAATGGATTATTGTTGCATGAAATACTGTTTGTGTATCATGATGAGACTGCAAGTCCTGGATTGCTCAGAATATTTGAAGAAGCTCCTTGAAGTCTTAATAGGCTACAAATGGGCAACATTTTGAAGGAGCTTAATTTTGGGATTAATATTTCTGAAATTCTAGCTATACATTGGATCAAATTGCCCACAAATATTAATTACTGTGGAAAGACTACTGTGGGGGGGATTACTGGGGGGGGGGGGGAAATAGGTCTCCATCTCCTTTTGTGTCAGAGACATCTGGATGACTACTATGAGAAACAAAATGCTGAAATAAGAAATAACTCTTGGCCTAATCCAGCAGGATTTTTCTTCAGTTCTTGTGGCTTTCTCCCCAGATTTCCAATTGGTCCTTGTTTGTTTCATAAAAGAAATGTAAAACTTCAGAATATATTCTACCACTATCAAAAATTTTTCTAAAATTTATTCAGGAAAGAAACTTATGATAAACTAATTCAGACTAAATCTTCTGACACTTCATAATTTTTCTGTGTGGCATTCTTAACCTTGCTAACAATAATTTCACCCTTCAGTTAGATGCACTAGAAAGAATATAAAAAGGAAAAAAACTTTATATTTCTGCACAATCCAATAATATAAATATTAATAAATATTTTGTCTTGAAATCACAAGGGATAGCTTACACAATCCTGCAGGCGATGGTTTTAATGAGATACATTTTCTTTTAATATACTAAGCTAAAACATTAGAAGGAATTGATTTGGGGGGAAAAGGGAAAAGAAAAGTAGCCAACAGTGATACACATATAAATCTAAAACCAATAATTTAAACCTAACAATATTATTACTTATTTGCATAAAAATTTGGGTTTCAGCACACAGGTAATGTTCATTCCAGAAACAATGAATGGAGAGGGTTTATCAGGGCCAGGAAGGGGAATGTGTCCCTCAGAAAAGCAGCATCTTGCCTACCCATGCTCCAATTCTTGCTCAGTTTATTCTTAATTTTCTGGCTTTTTAAAACATAGGCCTAGAAATTTGGGTAATTAAAATCACTTCATCAGAATATGATTCTAGATGAGATCTTGTTTCATTTACTGAAGATTTTGTCTTTTATTTGTGACCTTCTGATGGTTTTCCCACCATTTCTCAAAATCAACTTTTCATTGATTATTTATCAATAAGACTATCCTCCTAATGAGAAGACTAGCAGGCCTATGAACACATTCTTACCTGAATGTCGAAGAGCAGAGTATCCTTGTTCTTCCTCCCACTCCCAAGCTTCTTCACTCTTGTTACGTACAGCAGAGAGACCAGGGATTTCATGATACCATTCTATGTCTGCATTGCTAAAAATCAAAGAAATAACGTAAAAAAATTATTAAGAAATCAGTTCAGTTCAGTTCAAGCATTATTATAGAGAACTGTTTTTATAAGATTTAAGGAGTCAGAAGTAAGTTAAAAAAAATCATGTTAAGAATTTATATGTCATATTTTTAATCAGCATTGTTTTCTGTTTGTTCATTTTAAAACCCTGCTACAGATCCGAACTCATTTAATTTCCTCATCAAATATTCTATGTTGTTTTTGGGGTCTTGCAGAAATATAACCAAATCATCAGCAAAAACCATCATTTTATAAACTTCCTTCTTAATATTTAAACCTCTTATTTTCCCACCTTGTCTAATATCTCTATTCAAAACTTCCATCACCAAGAAAAACAGCAAAGAGATAAAGGACATCATTATCTTGTATCCTTTTGGATTTCACGTGAGTTAGTTAAGTTAATAACAATTTTTGCAATGTATAAACAGTTTTAACCCCCTTGAATAAAATTTTCACTAAAGTCCATTTATTCCAGGACTTTAAACATAAAAACCCAATTTAAGTTGTCAAAGATCTTTTAAATATGATGTCAAACCTTTTAAATATAATCATGAAAAAACATTAATTGCCCTTATAGAACAAAATTGTTCAAATGACAATTGTTCTAAGCATAACCTCAAGAGATTTATCAGGTCTCAACTTTCTCTAATCCAACATTTGTGTGTGTGTGTGTGTGTATCTCAGAAGGAAAAGTCATAATGTTAATTTTGTATATCTTGCAGTCAAGTACTACTACGCTTTTTTATTTTTGTTCATAAAATAGCGTGAATCTGTAAATTTGTGCTTTTTTTGGTGACCTCTACTTCAGAAACAGTATTAACGGTAAATTCCTGCCTCTTTTATGATAAGTCAATTTGTTCAGTTTTTCTACTCACCTGTTAATGCAGTCTCCATTGATTGAATCACAACTTCCTGCACAATCACATGGTCGACAGCCATAATGTCCAAATCCCCAGTATCCTACCATACACCGATCACAGTGAGGACCAGCCACTCCAGGTTTGCAGGGACAATCACCATTGCTAGGGTCACAGAAAGTGCTGTTGCTAAAAGGAAGCATGGCTGATCCAATGGGGTTGCAAGAGCACACTGCAATATCAGAACATACATATGAGAGGCTGCTCTTCATATTCAATATAAATGACAGCTTGCTTTGTTTGCATATTGTTTCTCTTGGTTATTTTTTCCTGAATATTTAATTTATTTATAATATCCAGGGGAAATATTCCTCTAGAGTCTTCCAAATATTCCTTTAAAGCTTCTTCTGAAAATTATGCTCTTCTCAAATATGAGTTTACAGCTAAATACGAAGCAAAAAAGGTTAAATTAACTAAATGAGTACATTTCAATCCCAACAATATAGACAGAGGAGGCATTAGTTCTAGAAGATACGTATAAATTAGGAGTATGAAATAATGCACACATTATACAGCAAAAGCTTTATTCTAATCTTAGCTCATGCAATAGAATTCAGTTCATCTATAACACTAGAAATAAACTTTTGAGGAAAAGGCCAGTGTATACATAAACATCAGTTGTTTTCCTTCCCATTTTTCTAATATCGCTGCTTATTACATTGATTTCTCTGTTTCAGCTAACTAAAACGTCATGCTTTAGAGGCGTCTTTGATTCCATCATTTCTGATTTGGTTGTAACATTTAGATCTTTTTTGGCATCACTCAACAAACTCTGAAGTGCTCTTAATATTTTGAAAAGACCAAATTCATTTTAATGTATGTATAGTTGAGGATTTTTATATTATTTGATGTTTACCACTTTATTAATGTGGAAAGCAACTGTATAACAAATGCCAAATGATATCTGTTTGTATTAATTGTGTGAATTACATTTGGCACACAGATATAAAGAGCTAAATACCACCAGAATCTGTAATAATATCTCTGCTTAACTGGATACTGAGATTATGAATTCAAACAAACAAATTTACATTTACGAATGTAATCCCCACTTTTTAAAAAAGTGTTCATTCATGCTGTTTTGTTGTGTTTTTAAGAATTAAGAACAATAAAATTATAAATATGAGATCTGGGTAATGATATAGATGTAAATTGGAAAAAAAAATACTTTGGGTCATATAGGAATGTAAATAAAGCATCTATTTGCAATTCATTAGAGGTAATTTGTCAGGATTGTGTAGCTACTTTAAGGAATCAAACAAAGCCTGTTCAATGCATGGTAGATAGAAGTTGTGTTCACTGTACTCTATATTCCTTTTAAACTGAATCCAAAGCACTGCACAGTTCATCACCATGCATACTACATAATCCCTCTAATGGCAGCTCTAAAATTATATAAATAATTGTAACCGCTCTATTTGCCTGGGTTGAAGCTGATAAAATGTAGTTGAGATTGAATTAAAACTCAGGTTCCCTTGTTCCAACTCTATGTTGCATAAATATTGTATCCAGTATTTATTTAGAGAACCTAAAATCTTGGTATTAAATAACATGTAAAATATGTATATTTTAAATTCTCTCCTAAACTGTAGCAAGAAATGAACTGTTTCCTCTGCAGTACTTGCTAGTTGTAATTTTTTTAAAATATCCAAAGTGTACTAGAATAAATATAAAATAAGCCTAAGGTAAAAACCCTAATATATTAATTTTAGAAATCATCCAAATGTTGGAAGCTTGCAAAATTAGTATTGGCTTACATTTGCAGGTGTCCGGAGCAGAAAAAGGCTTTCTAAGATCTCGATAATAGCCTGGCTTGCAATGTTCACAGTGCTGTCCTTCAGTATTATGTTGACAGTTGTCACAAATGCCCCCACTTTGGTTCCCTGATGCCAGCCATGTGTCCATATCAAAGTGACAAGTGTCAGAGTGCCCATTGCATTTACAAGCTGAAACATACCCAAGATTAAGGAGGGTGGAAGAGAAAGAAAATCAGGATTTTGCTGTTTTGTAAAGGTACACAACATGGAAACTGTAAATATTGAAAGCAAATGATATTAGAATATATGCTGTCATAAAATGAGCAGATTGTATTACTGTCTAATTTTTCTAGTATATTTAGCTTGTCATATGTGAAATTGATAAAATTATCATTTTATATGGATGGATAGATGAATGGATAAATAGACAGGTATAATTTTTATTTAAATAATATTTCCAGTAAAATACTGTAAAAGCAAGATAATACAATAAAAATTCATTGTCATTTAAAAATGTTAAATTTAATCAAATTTCAAATCATATTTCTTGGCATACATTTAGGATCACTGTAAACCAGGGGTGTCAAACCCAGGACCCGCGGGCTGGATCCGGCCCACAGGCTGCTTAGATCTGGCCCGTGAGATCATCCTGAAACAGCAAAGGACTGGCCCACAGTGCTTCTGCCAGTGAAAATGGAGTTCTGTTTTCGTGACAGAGGGTTGCAGGAGGCTGTTGCAACTGAAAACGGAACTCAGGAGCCTGTTTTCTCTGGCAGAGTACTTTGGCCACCACAGGCTCCCCCTGACACAAGTGATGAACTGGCCATGCCTCCTGGCCACGCCCCCCGTTAAACACAACCCTAATGTTGCCTCAATGAAATCGAGTTCGACACCACTGCTGTAAACAGTGTTTATTTCTAGGTACTTTTTATATTTTAAATGAACGCTGCAAACCTTCTGGTTTTAATTCAGAACATTTTATTTAAATGCTATGGGAAAATATAATTAACAGTTCCTTGACTTTTTAGTAGATCAAACAATATGACTTTCTTCAATCTGATGCTCTCTATACAGTATGTACTAAATAATTTGTTAAGGACTGTTTTTTAAACCAATGGGCTTTCTCTCAGGATTTTCAAACAAGATGCCATCACTGAGCAATAAATAGAATTAGATTACCTATATTTCCCAAATAATATATTATATAGCATGATGATTCTAATTCTCAGCTAACATGGTCTATTTGAAATTAGGAGAGTTGTAGTCCATGATATCAAGCCCATCAGTTCAGGGAAACTTCAAATAATACCTTCTCAGTAAGAATCTGTTCTTATTTTTTTAAACTGAGAAATTCTTTAAAAGGATGCAGATGGTAGTTTTAATTTTGTCTTGAACTGTTGACTATGGGATTCTCCTGGGATGGCTTCAGGGGATGGGAGTGGGAGGCCTTGTGCTGTCTTGGTTCACTTCCTTCCTCTGCGGCCACTCTCAGTCAGTGTTGATAGGAGGGGAGAGATCCAACCGTCGCCCACTGCTTTACGGGGTTCCGCAGGGCTCGGTAGTCTCTCCGCTCCTGTTCAACATTTATATGAAACTGCTGGGTGAGATCATCCATCACCATGGACTGAGGTATCACCAATATGCTGATGATACTCAGCTGTATATCTCGGCCCGTGGTGAGTTAAGTGTTGTTGTGTTCTCCCTCTCGCAATGCCTAGTGGCTGTTAGGGGCTGAAGCAATGGGTTGAAACTAAACCCATGCAAGACCGAGTAGCTCTGGGTCTGGGGTTTGTGGTTCAGGGAGAATTACCACCTGTAGTCTTGGATGGGGTGGCACTACCCCAAACAGACCCTGTGGGTAATCTGGGGGTTCTCTTGGACTCACGACTCTTGTTCGAAGAGCAAGTGGCAGTCGTGGCCAGGAGGGCCTTTGCGCAACTGCAGATTGTGCACCAGTTACGCTCTTTCCTGGATCAGCGGTCCCTACTCACAGTCACTCATGCCCTGGTCACTTCCCGTCTTGATTATTGCAACACGCTCTATATGGGACTGCCTTTGAAGAGCATCCGGAAGCTCCAGTTGGTGCAAAATGCAGCGGCCCACATGGTTTTATGCAGACCCCGGTATGCACATATATCACCTCTCCTGCAGGAGCTACATTGGCTGCCAATTTGCTTCCAGGTGCAATTCAAGGTGCTAGTTGTCACCTTTAAAGCCCTTCATGGCTTGGGTCTGGGTTATCTGAGGAAACATCTCTTGCCAGTGACATCTACCCGACCCATTAGAGTGAGGAGGCAGGGAATGCTGCGGGTCCCACCCCTGAGGGAGATACACCTGGTGGGACCAAGAAGAAGGGCCTTCTCTGTGGTGGCTCCATCTCCATCTCTCTGGAACATCATTCCCCCAGAGATTAGAATGGCCCCCTCATTAATACTATTAATACTATCATTAATACTATTTCAAAAGGCACTGAAGATCTGGTTTTGCCAACAGGGCTGGGGAACCCAGGCAGGGATGGAACCCATCAAATGACTAGTTTGACCCGCTGTCGTTGGGGGTGGGAGGGTGGGAGTTGGTTTTTGTTTTTGTTTCATTTTGTTTCATTTTGTTTCATTTTGTTCTGTTTTTTGTTTTCCCAAATTTTGTTCTACTGTACTTTACTAATTTATTTGATTCTTTTTGTTAGTTCTTATTGTTTTTATTTTTATTTTTTATTTTAAATATGATTTTACATTGTGTAAGCCGCCTTGAGTTGCCATGGGCGAATAGGCGGCAGTGTAAATCAAATAAATAAATAAATATTTGTCTTGAACTATCATTTGCAGAAGAGAACTTTGTTTTTACACAATAGCCTATACATTATTTCATTACTTTGGTCTTATACTTACATTTGCATCCATTTGGAGCTCCTGTTCGGCCATTTGCAGCAAGCCAGGGTTGGTCATTGTAAAGAGGGGCACAATGCTGACAATGAGTTCCTGCAGTATTATGTTTACAAATACATCTCCCATGGACCTAACAATTGAAAACAACCATGTCTACAATAACATGTATATAGATTTCAACATTCAGATATCTCCATTACACAATTTCACAGAATATGTACTACTCTAAAGCAATAGAATAGCCCTTTATAACAAAAATAATTCCTTTTTGAAAACTGATGACTGAGAGCTCATCCAATCAATAACCCTACTTCCCTACCATGCTTTTCATTGCATGTAACACCTTCTAGTTTTAAGAATATTTAATATTCTTAATGCTGTTTCCTACACAACCCATGGGTTGTATGGTTTTTTTAACAGAATTAAGCAAATGTACAAGATGCTGGGAAACTGAGAAGAGGGAGAGGCTGCTATAGCTCACACAATAAATAAACTGTAAGGAATGGAAAACATATAATTGGAGAAGGAAGACAAGATTGCAGGGATACTATTATTCACATTTCAATCTTCTATTACATACTTATACTACACAACTTTGTCAACATAGAAGCAATAATACTTAAAAAATTCTTCTAAAAATGAAATGTATTTTTCTGAAAGAAAGTACCACTTAAGCATCACAAACACACCCTGTAGAAAATATGTAAATGATACTGTTGCATTTGTTGAATAATCTTGGAATTACTGGTTCCTATTTAATTCTATTTAAAAATAAGATATACATATATTAAACAAACTAGTTTATATAAAATTATGCCCATTGTAATTGACCTTCCTTTAAATACTTGCCTGTTCCTTTTTATATTATTTTTCTTAGTACCTTGTAATTTCAGTTTTATTTTGGCTCCAAAGTAGTAAAAAAGAGTGGCCATCTGCTTTACACACTTCATGTATCATATGTCTTGTAGAGTCAAGCTAGAAGATGAAAATGCAATCTGTGGAGGACTAGGAAAAGTATTGCAGATAAATATATTTTCTTAAGAAAGCCTGATTGTGGGTGGGAAAGGATTTACAGTATTGGAAAGACATTTATGGAAACCATATAAAATATTCTTACAATCCTGCAGTGCAACATTATTCAATCTTGCTTAGAATATTATGACAAGGGTACATAATGGCAGAGAAGACTTAATGGACTTAATACTTCAATGTTATTATACCCACATGTCAACTACATGATTTAGGATATTCAAACAAGACATTCAGTTGTATCTGATTTATCATTGCACATATTTACATTGATGATGGGATGTACATATTGAAGCCAGTGTCCTATATAGAGGATTGGAAATAGAATCCAAGGGAGGCATTCATAACAGTAGGTTTCCTTCCAGCTTTAACGAACAATGTCTTTTTGCAGAGACTTCAAGCCCCTAATTCTTATAGATAAATGTATTTGGCATGATTGCCAATTAACATCTGTAGTTGATTATGGAATGCAAACATTTTCTTTGGTAGTCTTAAAGGTGCTTTTTCAAGAGGCAATTAGATTTTCTGGTTTTTCTTTGAAGATGTTTCACTTCTCATCCAAAAAGTTTCTTCAGCTCAGAACTGAAGAAGCTTCTTGGATGAGAAGTGAAATGTCTTCAAAGAAAAACCAGAAAGTCCAGTTGTCTCTTGAAAAAGCACCTTTGGAACAACCATGACCTGGATGAATGAGAACCTCCACAGACATTTCCTTTTGTAAATATGAAAAATCTCAGTATTCCTGCTCAGTGATATGGAAAAGACAATATCCCATATGGTGCATCATAAGTGATACCAAATTCATAAAAAGCATGCCAGTTATGAGTTGCATCCCAATATTTCTAGAGGATACTAGATGAACACTGATCTAAATATTTCCCTTTGAAAATGTTTTAAGGAATGGCTAAACAGACACATTTCCCAGGCTGTTTCATTATTTTGTGAATCAACACAAGCAAGTTCATTTAACCAGAATCCTTTTACACACATGCTATTTTTCATTCTGTCACTAGGCCTTTCCCTTTCACTTCACTCTCAGACTGCTTTTCTTCTTAGCTTGACAGCTCTCTCGTAATGTCATTTATTATGCTATACAACGCAAACAGTGTTACAAAAGTTGACCTATGTAAGATAAACGAGTGACTGATTTTCACACATGAAGACAGTTGCTAGGGCATGTTTCCTTCCATTGCCTTTTTGTTCTTGAATTAATATATTCAATTAGTTCTTTTCAAATTGCCTGTTGTTTTTTAAGAAAATCCCTCATGACTTATGTTCCTCCATATACTGTATCAAGAAAGGAGTGACTAATCAGCTGTAGACTAAGTTGCCTTCTCTACACCCCCTTTGATTATTCTTAATTGTATTGAAAGATGTCTTGGGTTTTAATTTGCAAGTGCAGGGAGGTTTGTTTTTAATAGATGTCATAGGAATGCATGCTGAAAAAGTATATGCCTTTGAAACAATATCAAAAAAATTACAGAAAACCATCCTTAAGAAATGGTTTTAAACTATCAATCTTGCACTACACTTTCTTCAAAAGAATGAAAGGCAAAATGCCACACCAATAAATATCTTCTGTTGGGAAACTACACAAAATAAAGGCTTTTTTTGTACTGTATAACTTATCTTGAAGCCACTTTGAAACTGGTTTGATTAACTACATTTTTATTTTGAATGTATAATTACACTGTGATTGTGAGAATGTTTAAATGGAAATATATTTATTTATTTGATTTGTCAATCGCTTACAAGATAATAGGTATAAGCATAAACATGAGTAAGAATATAGGAAATAGATACAAATAAATGGGGACAATAGGGCAAGGATGGGAGGCATGATGGTGCACTTATGCACGCCCCTTACAGACCTCTTAGGAATGGGGTGAGATCAAATATATTTCCTAAATAAAAAAGGCTTTTCCAGTTTGGATATTAGCTTTTCTACTGTTGAACAAGTAATCCTACATCCTATTAAAATTACAAATGAAAGATTTCATTAGATAAAGAATTCATTAACAATAACATTTAAATACCAACAAATTATACAAGCTGTGAACTAGTTATTTGTCTACATCCACCGACTGATATAAGTGTAGTATTTTTTTTAAGAAACTTGAAAAATATTTAAAATTAATTATCTGAAAGATTACTAAGATGGTAATTTCAATAGCCTTATGACCAGGTCCTAAAAAGGGCTAAGAATTCAGAGACTGAGGTTGTAATGAATTATAAAAGAAAACAAAAAAGGTTTTATTAGATATGCATGGAACTTGAAGAAAGACAAGGAAATTATCAGAGTGCTTGTGGGAAAAGATGCCAAGAATTAGATATAATAGGGAGAAGGCTGAACTGCTTAATTACTTCTTTGCATCTCCCGTTAATCAAAAGAAAAGAAAAGTAGTCCAATCTATCAGAAAATGCACCATGGGGGATAAAAGACAAACAGCAGTCAAATTAGCAAAGATGTTATGAGATAACATGGTGTTTTTAATGAAGTTGCTAGGGTTAGAAGGATTGCATGCCAAGAAATGGAAGATGTGATTCGGAACCACTAATTGTAATTTTTGAGAACTTCCGGAGTACAGGGGAAATGCCAGAAGACTGTAGTAAAAACTAACATCTTTCCTATTTTTTTAAAAAAAGGAACAAAGGAAACCCATGAAACAACCAATCAGCTTGACCCTAATATCTGGAAAAATTCTAAAAGAGATAATCAGCAAGTTTGTAAATGCTTAGAAGAGACAAGGCAATTACTAGAAGTCCACATGGGTTTGTGGCAGAATAAACTATTTTTTTGACATTGATTAATGGATCAAAAAATGCTTTGGCTGTAGTGTACCATGACTTTAGTAAAGCATTTGCTAAAGTTGACCGTAACCTCCCTTCTTAATAAACAAAACAATATGGGATGGATAATCCCACTACCAAGTGGAGTTATAGTGTTTGAACAACCATATCCAGTGCCTGGATCTAAATCTATGTTTACACGGAGGGAGATACTCAGGATGTTCTTTGACATTGATATTATTTACTATATCTTTAATAACACTGAAGTTATTATAGAAATAATCCTTGATTTATGACTGTAATTTAGTCTGGAATTACAGTTGTTACTCATTGCAGTAGTAATTCGTGGAATCACATGACCACATCTGGTTATTCCAATTTTTTTGAGGTGGTCGTTAAATAAATCAATTTTCCCCAATGTATGTTTTTTGCTGGAAACTAGCAATAAATGTTGCAATTGTCATGTGATCATGGGACACTGCAAATGGCCATAATAGGGAGAAGGAAAGAAGGGTCAGCAATTGAAAAACATAGCATAGTAGAAAATAATCAAAAAGTTTCAACCCAATATAGCAATAAAAGAGAGAATATCTTTAGCATCTGAAATAGGCCCTTTCTACTGGAATAAATGGGGTGAGATAGTCTGCCTTCAGCAGCTGAGGTAGAGAGATTGCTACCCAGCAGGCAACCTTTTACGATAATCATAAATTGTACACATGCATGGATAAAGGGAAAAGAACATCATTTATAATTCAAGAAACTGGCAAAAGATTGTGGAAAAAAGATCACGGGTATGCTAAAACCTCCAGAAATAAGGAGTGGCATAACCAGTTTTGACAAAGCAGTCAATCAGGAGAAAAGTTCTATCTGAAACAAGTGTTGAAGTCCAAGGGACAGATAAATACATGCAGCCCATACATTTTTCAAGAACTTTAATGCCATTTCAAAAGATTGGGATTTGAGGTCCTCCTGAATTGATTCAGTAACAACCATTGTATATTTATCTATTTTATTAATAAGTATACCCATTTATATGCATATAAATATATATGTACATATATATACCCATTTATATGTATACCCATTCCATGCAAAGTGCTAGCAAGACTTCTGCATCTTTTTTTAGCCTGAAGCACCTGATAATGTAAGCTAGAAGAAGCAAAAAGCTGTCATTATAACTGGCTCATCTATATGGAGCCAAAACTCTGTAATTAGTGCCTACTACAGAAATGAACTAATAAGTCAATTTTAATTCAAAGTGATCTCAAGTTCCATAAAACATAGTATTTGTCACTAAAGTTATGTGGATAATTATATTTTCCAGACAAAAATATAATTGAGTTTTTCTGGGAGAAGTGAAGAATAATTTGTGTGATTCATGTTGGGATAGATATTGTTATTACACTGGAGCAGTTTAGAATTATAAAAAGTCCTAGACCTCAACCCTCTCTTGTATAACAATATGTTCATATTGTTAAAATAACAGTTGGGTGTGATATAAAAACTAGAATTCCTATTTGCTGTAAATTAAACAAATGCCTTTTTTTCTTTGTCTGATATTTTTCTGCCCCAATGTGTGCCTTGCAAAGACCCCCATCCCCTTCTTATTTAATAGATATGCATATATTAAGTGGAATCATAATCTAAGGCTGAATGCAAGTAGTAGTATTCCCTAATTAGTCCCATACTAAAGACATTTTAATAAAGACAGTGTGTTTATTAAATTAGTCTCTTGAACATAATTCTTGAACAGCAGAAATTGCAAAGAGAAACAACAAACAAAACTTAAAGCTTCAATCATATTGGATCCTACATATTGGATCCTTCTAAATATTTTTGACATGGGTACTTCTCAAAATAAAATCAATAAAGCTATTAGCTTGGTCTAGTGTTTATAATATGGATCCTAATAGATGTCTGCCAAAATATTGGTTGTTAATATACAGTAGTCTGTTTTGACATTATTGGCTGTCTCTTAACATTTTAAAGTATAGGCTCCTACTAAAGAATCATTTTTCTTCATTATTATTCTAGGGTATCTAATATTTCAGAAAAGTCATCTGGAAACTCTAATGTTCCATCAAATGGCATCTAGTTGAGCACAAGATTTTCAAAGAATTATCTGCTCTTCCAAGATTTGAACATTACAAACTTACCACGTGGAAGACACCTGCTGCTTTGACAGGCCTAAAACTTTTAAGAGGTGCACAGCGATCTGCATGTCCATTGCAAAAACAACTCCCCTTCACAATAAAATCATAGATTGCATAATAAGTTAGCTGTGGTGGGTTTGCATTCAGATCATTGCTATGACATGGGCAGGATTGTCGCTTAAGCAGTTGTACTCGAAGGTTTGTGATTTTCAACTGTGTCTGAATTTTAAGACTGTAAGGGTCATCAGCAGAGTTTTGAGGTGACAGAGCTCGATATATAACCTGAAAAAAATAAATAAATTGAAACTAATTAGTGAAATAAAATAAGTACATCAACTCGGAATTTAAAAATGTTTGTGTAGGAGATGACCAGGCTGAGCCTAAAAGAGGGGTTACACTTAAGATCAGTCTCAAGTCATTTTAAGTCAAATTTAGAGATCTAAATCTATCAATTTGCTTTGCTTAGTCAATTTGACTTTGACTTAAAGTCTTAGAATATATTCATTTGAACTGCCTTGGCTCCTGATTTCTTGTGTCTGACAGCTTGTGAAGCTGTTAGCACCTCAAACATAGTTAGAGCAAGATATAGTTCCTTGCAGATTTTATTTATTGAAAGCCTGTGACCTCCAGACTTTATTTACAAAGATTTTAAATTTTAGATTTTAAGATTGTCATTGTATAAGGATTTTTAATGTTGGAAAAATGCCTTTGAATGAACCAATAATAAAGCTCCTAGCTTTGTCCTGTCCTTGAAGCTGTAAAATATTTCACCATGAACAAAATTTCATGCATTTATGAGACAGAATTGCTAGCTTGTCTTTCTTCCCTTAATAATAAAGGAATCACACATTTGTATCTATGTTAATCATGAAACAAATAAGTTCTAGATCCAGGGAGAGGAAAAGAAATAATGATCATCTAAATGTCTGCTGAATAATGCTGTAGTAGTTTAGTTTCAATGTACACTACAAGTGTGAAATTTAAATACAACTACTCAACTATGCCAATTCTTTTGCCATCATAATGCCTGTTCTTGAAGTAAGGATATAACAAATATGTTCCAGTAATATTTCAACGTCGTCTGAATATATGTATTCTGTATTAAACTGCAGCAGAAGAAGCATGTTTTGAGTCCCATCCATTTCAATGCCCTACCTGTCAATGAATACTTCAGCTTCAACCATAACAATACAAGAGCAAACAATAGATACAAACTCAAGGTTAACTGCACCAAACTTAATTACAGGAAATACGACTTCAGCAACAGAGTGGTCAGTGTCTGGAATACTCCATCTGACTCTGTGGTTTCTTCCCCAAACCCCAAAAACTTTAACCTTAAACTGTCTACTATTGACCTCACCCCTTTCCTAAGAGGTGTATAGGGGCCGTGCATAAGTGCACCAACATGCCTACCATCCCTGTCCTATTGTTTCTTTATTTTTCTTATATGTATCCATTTCATGTATTCATAGCTATGTTTATACTTATAACTATTATCTTGTAAGTGATTAACAAATCAAATAAATAAATAAAGGCTGTCATTGGTGGAACCCAGGAAGGAAGACTTCTCTGTTGTACCACCTTTTCTAGAGAATATCATTCCACACCTGCCATCCCAAGAGATCAGATTGGCTCTGACATTGTAGGCCATTTACAAGTCTCTGAAAATGTGGTTATGTTCAAAGTATGGGGTTGTAGGATCAGTTGGAGTCTGTGAAATAATTGTACTGAAATGGTTGTATTGATGACTCTCTCTCTCTCATTCTCTTTCTCTCATTTTATAAAATCACATCAGTTGATTTATATGATGAATTTTGTTTGTGTTTTTTCTGCTGTTTTTTGTTGGTTTTGTTTTTGCTAGCTACTCAGAGCTGCTTGTTTGAGGAAGATGGCCTTGTGAATTATATAAACTGAACTAAATAAATAAGTTATGCAACCAAACATACTTTGAAATCTCAAAAGATTTAAATCAGGCCATTATGTTTTTATGAATCTGGTTGCAACTTCTGTCTCAGTTTTCCAGGATTTTTCACAGATGATAAATATGAATTGAGCCTAACCACTGGTTCTTTCCTTCAATTCTATAGTATATGATAAATTGTAATCAGCATTGTAAATCATTGAAAACAGCTATGGATGTCAGACACAAAAATCCAGGATTGCATATAAAGTTCCAATTAAACTAATTTATTGCTTATGCCTATGCACAGAAATGTATTGAAATAACATTGAGCACTATTTTGGCACTGGATAAGGATTAACAGAATGCAAGGAGAGGTTGGATTAAGTCCATTTCTGGCTATATAGAAATTCAGGTTCATTCTCACATTCTGCCACAATTTCACCTATAGTGGAAGAAGAAAACACAAGGGTTCTATGGAAAAAAACCTTTTAGGTTAGATAATGTGGTTCCAGGAAAGTTTGACAAAATAAGTAAATAAGTGTGTGTGCGTCCGTGCATGCGTGCGTATGTATGTATGTATGTATATATGTATGTATGTATACAAATATAAATAAATAATGCAGCATATTTTATTTTACAAAACATAAATAAGTTTATTTTCATTACCCGTGGCCAATATATATTTGATGGACCAAGTGAGGGAACCTTCTTGTGTTATTTAAACCCCCCTTTTAAAATAAAAAAAGTGACGTACAAATTGACATACAAAACTGATGCAATCTTGTCCAAAGCCTATTCTTTCATTAATTGTAATGGAATGATTTAGTTGGGTTTCTGATTCCACTAGCATACTGAATTGTCAGATTGTTTCACCTTCTAACTGCTGTAGAGGTACGGTGTTGATTCCAAAATTGTCATATCTAATCACTTTTTTTATCAGGCTGAAGTTTCTTTGCTGACCCAATATTGGCTTCCTTTTTGAACTACCAAACTTCCCTTAGAGACTGGGGCCACTTAGGGTAGGGAGTGGTTGAAAGAGAAAAGAAAGGATTTAGATAATTTACATTTCTGAACAGAATGAATGCAGCATGCTTTTGTCTATTCTGTCAGCATGCCAAATTAGGCAGGGGCCAATGTGACAAAGACAAACTCAACCGGATATTTGAATGCCAGCAAGCATGACTTTCGAATATATATATCTAAGGGTTTTTAATCATATAAAATAACAACAACAACAACAATAATCTGTTGGGTACATGTAAGTGTGCCAATGTGTAAATCAAATTTTTTCTTTTGGGTGCTTTGAAATGAGATATGCTGTATGTTGTAAAGAATAATAATGCTACTGTATCTCTTCAGATACCAAGGGAGAAAGAAACAAGAGTGAGAAATACACTGGAAAAACAATGCTCATGGGTTGTGTTGGACCTGAATAAAAATGCTGAGTCATTGGCTGGTGATTGAATAAGTGGTAACAAATTTCAAAATCTGCCCCTAATAATGTTTCAATACTTAACCAAACAAAGATTGTGTGAAAAAGCCCAATTCCCGAGCCTGTATACAACCCTGAGTTCTTCAATTTCAGTGACATACATTCCCAACTACAATGAATTTTTAGCAACTATGGAAATACAAGATGTTTTAACATATGAAAGAAATTAGAGTTGTCTCAACTGCAAGATAGTGGAAAATAAATTCAGTAAATAAATAAACAAAAATACATATATACATAAATAAGTAAATAAATAATAGTCTGGAACACAATAGAATTTTCCTTTGATAAAAATAATCTGCACTGTATGCTTCTTTGTTCTTTCTGCACAGTTGATTTTTAAAAAACAGATTTTAAGGGGAAAATAATATTGATACAATAATTCATATTGGTCCTAGTTTTATTAGTCTCTATTATCTGCAGTTTATAAATGAAAAAGTAGTAGGTAATCACCATTTATAGTTATAGGTAAAAGACCACTGATTATTTTGTGACTTCATTTTAATAATGAAAATAAATAAAGCATCAAAATGCATACATATGCAAACTTACAAAACAAGGACCTTTAAAGTAAATTTTTCTTTTGTATCAGAATTTTTGAACTCTTAACCATTTTTAGATATTCCGTTTACCATATAAATGATATTTACGATACCATTTACAATACTAAATGCAGTTTCGGGAAAATTTAAGACATGCTCATACTGTCAAAAAAAAAGGATAATTAAGATGTAGAAATTTAAGACCCATGAAATTATACTGAAGGAACTGGGAAAGTTTAGCCATGAAAAAAGGAGATGAGGTGGGTTGGAGGTTATTTTATCACTCTAAATAGTAAAACAATAACATACAGAAGGTTAAATCTGATTTTCCATCATTCTGGAGTCCAGAAAAAGTATCAATGGATTAAAGTTATAGAAAAGAAGATTCCAACTGAATCTGCTTCAAATGGCAAGAGTAGTTTGATTGATCTGCTTTAATTTGGATCCCTGCACTGGGCAGAGGATCAACCAAATGGCAACTTCAAATCTCAACAAATAAATGCCCTGTCTTACATATTGGCAAAAAAAATCAGAAAATAAAATACAAGTTGAATAGTCAAGACCTTGTTAATGATCCAAGCTCTGTAAAGGAACTTGGAATACTCATCTCTAATGATCTAAGTGCTAGAGCCCACTGTAACTACATAGCCAAAAAGGCATTAAGAGTTGTTAATCTAATCCTACGTAGCTTTTTCTCTGGTAATATCACAATACTAACTAGAGCATACAAAACATTTATTAGACCAATACTCGAATACAGCTCATCAGTCTGGAACCCACATTACGTATCTGATATTAGCATAGTTGAGAAAGTCCAGAAATATTTTACAAGAAGAGTTCTCTATTCCTCTACTCGTTGCAGAATACCTTATGCCACCAGACTCAAAATTTAGACCTATAAAACCTAGAACTACGCAGCCTTCAGTCCGATCTAAGTATAGTATATAAAATCATACATTGCAATGTCCTACCTGTCAATGAATACTTCAGCTTCAACCATAACAACACAAGAGCAAACAATAGATACAAACTCAAGGTTAACCGCACCAAACTTGATTGCAGGAAATACGACTTCAGCAACAGAGTGGTCTATGTCTGGAATACTCCATCTGACTCAGTGGTTTCTTCCCCAAACCCCAAAAACTTTAACCTTAGACTGTCTACTATTGACCTCACCCCTTTCCTAAGAGGTCTGTAGAGGGCGTGCATAAGCGCACCAACTTGCCTACTGTCCCTGTCCTATTGTTTATTTTATTTTTCTTATATGTATCCATTTCATGTATTCATAACTATGTATACACTTATACCTATTATCTTGTAAGTGATTGACAAACCAAATTAAATAAAATAAAAAAAAATAAAAAACCTTAATGGTATAATTAGCCACATCTAGATTTTATGAAATTTGTTTAAACTATTTATATGTAATGCTGTGCAACACTTCTGTTTTCAAAAAAATGCTTCAGAAGGCTATACACTATTGCTAAATGTTTATTTAGAATCCATTTAATCTCATTAGTTGACCTGGAGTATTTCCAGATAGATGACTACTATTGCTAATACATTTTTCTCAGTCATAAACAGAATTGCAAGTGTCTGTCAGTATTATATAAATACATCCCATTTCTTATATGCTTATTTTACAGGTTTATAAACTTATTTAGTTTTGTTCATAATCCCACTATGCATAAACTAGATTAAAACAACTAAGAAAAATTGATCAAAAAAACACATTACAAGGTAAAATATGTATCTGCTGAGGAACTATAAAAAACCATATAGGTTATTTGTTGTTATATTCTGTCTTTACCAGCATATTTCCTGTTCCCCAGTTGCTGTATGAACAAATGCCAGCTTTCTTGTAAGAAGCATCTATTTCAGAGTTATTGGGTCTGGATGTTATGCTATTGGAAATTTTTCTCTTCACAAATGTTGATAAAAATTGAGAACAGAATAGGAGTGTCTCAAGTATTTGTAGATAGAGTCAATACATTCCTTTTAATTAGTTCTTTAATCTTGCAATTATTTTCTATAAATATTTCAATGTATTTTCAAAAGTGGTTTTCTATCATTCCTTCTACCTTGAACTTTGAAGGTTTTTGGCCTCTAATGGGGACATATAAATATTCCCTAGACAAGTTTCTTCCTTTGACCAAAGATTTATGATCTTAAAGTCAGCATGACATCATTATGTGTGGATATTTGTCAGATTAAAAGAAATGAATTTCAGGAATTTTCACCCCAAAACTAAGCCAAAGAGTAAGGGACTGAATGAGCAACTTTACTTTCTAGCCAGGATACAGAACCATCAGAACACTCACAGAACAATCTCCTATCACTGAGCACTACATATGTACAAAAGCAAAGGCTTGCAAAATCATCATCAACATTGTGCTTGTAGGGTAGCAATGTGAGTGCAGAAAATAGCAGTGTGAGTACAGAAAGATTTTTTATTAGTATCTTCCATATACAATGGAATAAATTAATATATTCCACTTACAAAATGCTTTAATAATAAGACCCTTTAGATCTTTCAATAGACTGTTTTGCCTATTCAGTCCAGATTGTGGCTTCCATCTAGTCTATACATATTTTGCATGAAGAAAATGAATTAGATTCTGAGATTCTCATATTCCCAAGAATATTCCACAGCTTGACCTGGTTGATATAATTTAAGACTTTTCTATAGTAAATAAAGGAGATACTGACTTCTTAATTATCCAACGAACATAAGTAATAATATTTTCTTCTTTTTTTACAAAGAATGTAAACACCTGGCATCTCCCTTTCTATAGCAGCATGATTCTATTCATTATTTTGCTAGCATGTGAAATAGTGTGATAGTTTGAACTCTTTGTTAAAATGGTGTCATTTTTTGACATTGGTTTTACCGTTCTTCTCAGATATGCTAGCTAGCTAGTTTTGGGTTGCTTGCCATAATTCTATAGATTCCTGTACCCTTGTAATTTGGTAATGACTGGAATGCTGAACTGACTTCATTTTCTGGTTCTTCTAAATAGAACTTCTTTTCTGATACCCAAAGCATACTGCTATATTGCTGCTGCCCAATATAGATGACTGGTAGATATCTGGGATGAACTACAAGCCTTGGGTGATTTATGGAAGTACATATTTTTTGCATACACTCACTCAGATGTTTCATAATTAATAATGTGCATCTAACTCTAAAAAAATGAAGCAATTCTAAAGTGGCACATTTTATTAGAGAAAATATTTGTTAACATATTGAGGCTGTAACAAATCTACATTGTTGCAGCTGTTTTAATTACTGGATAAGTATCTTTCTTGCTAACAAGAACATGTATGAGGAAACGGTTAACTGAGGTGCTACAGAATATGCAAGTAGAACTTAATTCATGAATATATGCATGAATGCATCATATACATATATACCTTGTAATAACTTACAAAAGCACTCATTGAAACTTCTCAGTTCAGGAAGGGAAATATGCATTCCTTTATCTATTATTTCATAATTATTCAATGGGAAGAATACCAGCAACTACTCAGACAATAAAATAATTGGAGAAGACAGAAATTAAATCATGATTTCCTTGGAGCTTTATGACCACATATAGAGAAGCTGAAGGTAGCTATCTAAGACTTTCTACTAATTTCATCTGGAGATCTAATTTAGAGGTTTTTAACTTTAAAATATTCAGGATGAATATTTAATGTAATTTCATCTTTTTATGTCATTTTTTCTGGTTGCCATTGGCCCCTTGAGAAATCAAGGCAGGCTAAAATCATTTTCTGCTTTTTTGCCATAGAAAACAAATGAAAAACGTTGTAGTGGTGGTGATGGTGGTGGTGGTGGTGGTGGTGGTGATGGTGGTGGAGGAGGAGGAGGAGGAGGAGGAGTTTTCTCAATGACTGTGGTCAACTTATGAATAGCACATGGGAAAATATAAAAAGTAAGTCATATTGAATATTTTAAAGTTGAAAACATCTAAATTAAATCTTTAGTCCCTGCTTGCTTCCTGCTTCTACTGCTCCCATACCTGCAATGACCCAGAAGCCAACAGATGTTCTTCAAGGGCATCTCTTGCCTTTCCCAAGTGTAGTGAGTAGGGAAACCAAACTATTAGAAGTCAGTCTTCAGTGGCACCGACTTTTTTGCATTTCACAGCCTCCTGATTATAAGGTGCAATGGGACATAGACAGTTATGGATTTAGTTATTTATATCCATACTTGCTGTTTAAACTGTTCTGATCTTGCAGTCATAGTTGCATGAGTTCCCACTTAATAACCTGTGTGGTCCTGGGGGTTACAATGGGAGCTGGGACTGCCATGATTGTTGTCACTAAATAAATTGGTCATATGACATTGCATTTTACAACCACATCACTTAGTGATGGAAATTCTGCTCCAATTGCCCTCACAACCCAAGGACTAGCTTAATTATATTCAGATTGGACAGCAAGCTACTACATCACCCATTGGACAATTCTCTTGCTGCTGCGCCTTTCTACTTTTGCCTTCCAGGAAAGCAATGAACAATCACTTTTTGTCTTGTGAGTCGATACATATACTTGTGTGTTTGTGTATATATATATATGCACATGTGTTTGTGTGTGTGTGTGTATTTGGCCCATGAAGCACACATATAGGTGTATGCACTCGCACAATATTAACTTTATATATACAAAGACAGAGCATCAAAATACACAGACATGCTTCCACACAAAATATGGACTGGTGCAATGTATATAAACCACTTTATTAGCATAATTATTTGATAATTTTACGTTTTATTTTTGGTTTTCATGGAAAGGAGCGAAGAGCTTTTGGTCTTTAATTCTCCTGTTTAGGCTTCTGAAATTGATCACTATTTTTCCCAACCAATCTTTGCATTCCATGGTGTGTATGTCTACTTTTATTGAGACTAAAGATACTTTCTTCTTCTTGTTACTAATTCTTGAGCTTGTGCAGTGTGATTGTCCAGCCTATACTAAATAACTTGATCTCAGTTTATAAAACATATGAGTACAGAGGAAAGTCTTGTATTTCCTTCTTTAGAAGTCTGTTTGTTACATAAGGTCACTTGATTTTTGTGTGACAATACTCTAGAACAATTGAAAGAACTTCAGATCAAATAGAGAAGCACATAATTAGTACAGCAAGGGTATCTTCATTCACTGGGACGAGTGACAAACAAATTTAATAAATAAAATAAACTTACATCTACCAACAGTTTTGCTACTAAGAGTGAGTCTACTGCTACATTAGATAGTTAACTTCTTTAGTATGACTTCCTGATAAAAAAGAGGAATAAAATAGCAGGAAATCCCAGAAGGATATGTCAGAAGCTGGCTGATATCAGGCATTCAGGGTGTGATTTGAAGAATTTGATAAGTACACTCTACATACCAATAATAGGTTGGTTTTCTATTATAGCAATTTGTTTTACCATACTTTTCTCAACATTTAAAGAGAATGAGTGTCACTTGCAAAGAATGGTAATAAAATACCCAGCTATAGAAAAAGAAAAAAAAGCTCACAAGGCTTCAAGCAACCAATATTGTGCCTAGAAATATAAATGAACAATCTTTATCTTTTATCTTTCCATTTAGTATAACAAAAACTGATATTCTTTTTAAACATGGTAATTTAAAAATAAGGTTTCAGATGCAGGTGGCAGCATCTGGCCAACTTTGCCTGGCATTTGGAAGTTCACCAGAGTTGGACCTGCTTAATAATTGGATGGGACACTTCCCGGTAATATTAGTATTGTAGGCTAGACTGGAAACTTCTTTAACTTTTACTGAGAAATAGAAAGTGGTGGACTTTACAGTTTTCAAACAACACTGAATTGTTTATTGTCATGGATATCATAATGAACTCACCTCTCCTCCAGTGCAGGGGAAATGGCTGGAGTATCTTGAAGTGCAAAGTGCCTCTTTCTTAGTTACATCATCATCCAACCCAAAGGCTGCTGAGCAGTTGATGGAAAAATACTTATAAGGTTTCCAAGTTTTTCCAAAATCCTGAGATCGCTCTAGGACCATGGCTGCTGGTCTTGGTGACTTGAATATCATGATCAAATGAGTGAAATAAAATTCAGCTTCCAAATTGAGCTGGATCTTCTCCCTTTGTACTCCTTGTGCTGATTGCCACCATGTGTGTGGTAATCTAAAAGATGAATCAACCATAGCAGAAGGTGGATGAGCCAGATGTATATTCATAGAATTGCATTTGCTACACTTAGGCTGCTTGCATAGGAGGTCTGCATTTTCACTGTAAGAACAGTATAATTCAGTGGAGTTGTATCCACATGTTGTATCTGTCCACAATTTACGTCCATGACCCAGGTTTCCCATTTGAGGATTGCATGCCTTCTCACAGCGAGACCCAGTTCCAAGAATACTACTCAATCCTAAATAAGAAAAAAAAAGGCCTCAATGAAACTCCTCATATGTATCCAATTCATACATTTATCAAGGAAGAGGGGAAAAAAGAAAAAAGGAGCAGATACAATGGGGGAATTATTTATTGAAATAAGATGGGATTTGCAAGATGTAAAGGAAATGATGAAAATGAAACTGGAAATGTGTAACAATTTCAAAAGAAAATTCAATTGCAAAAGAAAAAAGAGAACCAGAGGGGGAGGAGTCAAACAAAGAGGAAGCCAGCTTTGAAGATCAAGCGGAACAACGATCATTTAAGCAGGGGGGAAAAGGAATTAAAATTAAAAATCCATGGTCTGACATGATAACGAAAGGGGGAATGGTTCGGAAAAGGAAAAAAAGGAAAGGGAAAAAGCAGAAAAGAAAGTGCAAAAGAAAGACCAAGAGAGGCGGGAAGATAAACTAAATAATTGGAATGAGAAATGGAGGGGAATAATAATGGGAAAAAAGGGAATTAAGAGAAAGGACCAGAAAATAAAGAGAAACAGGAAACAAATAAGAATGATAAGGAATTATATTGTTAGGAGAGTGAGAGATAATGGGTAAAAAAAAGGGATAGGAAAGGAGATTCCGCAAGGTAATATGTTGTGATATATAAGAATAAGTATTGAAAATAGATAAGATTGTAACTGATATCATTTTTAAAAATGTATTTTATTTCTTCTTTTTTACCTAAGGGTTATCGCTACATTAGATATGGAACTTAATGAAATAAATGGGAATTTTTAATAAGAATATTATATATTAATTGATGATCAGTGATGCATAAAAATATGAGAATTATTATGGAAAGATTTATCAGTTGCTATAATTAATTGATTATATTAATATTTTTGCAATGTATAGATGACTTATAAGGTGATCGAGAAAATGTTATGCGGAATCTGATATAAAATATGTATATGTGTGATAGAGAAATATTGTTATTAAAGTAGAATGAGGGTGGTTAGCTCAAATTATTAACCAAAGAGGACAATTTTAAGAATTAATAGAATAAGGATTGATCAAATTGCAAATGTGACAGATAAAGGCAATATGGGAAATTAATACAGAAGTGAGACAAGAATTTTAGATAACACTGTAAAGTAAGATATGAGAATATCCTAAGAAAAATGAAATAAGTTATAATATGAACTGAGTTGGATAAAATAAGTCTAAGGAATATTAGCAAGGAATACCGGGATATGAAATTGAATAAGTAAAATGAATAGGTAATTACAGTCATGTTTGTATTGAAATGTGAAACCTGGAACTACACTGCTTGCCAAATGAGAAATGTTATTTAAAATAAAAAATAGGACAGGAAATTAAATAATGAAATTACTAGGCATGTTTAAATGATATGGTGGTTGGCACTAGGAGAGACTACTGAAATGTTGAAAATAAGAAATGAAGGATTATGATTTAATGCAAATATATGTATTTAATGCAAATGTATTTAATGATTTAATGCAAATATATGTATTAAGAGACATGATTGGTATACATGATTGCTTATACTAAAATGTATGATGTATGCCACACTGTTTATGTATTGCATTGTGTGTGTAGATTGAAACAAAAAAACTTAATTAAAAATATGTATCCAATTCACAGTGAGATATTGAGTTTGTTTTCTTACAAAATACAGTAAGAAAGCATAGTTAAATAAACAATGGATCCATTATACTCTCAATCTCAGACCAGCTCCATTGATCTAGATAGATAATAATACTCAACTATTTTATAAGGCTGTTTTAAGGGATATTGTGATAATTTTTGTTAAAAACATTGACCATTTATATCAAATGCTTTTACTAAGAAATGAATTTGTCTAAAACTCTTGAAATACTCCATTTCATGCTAACTAAATTAATTCCAAGCAGGTCTTCATTTACAGGAATATTATTGTTCAGTTATAATATGTTTCAAAAAGTTGTACAACACATACTTTTCATGTTCAAATATTAACATCACCAAGTACAGATCTCTTCTGCCAGAAACCCTGAAGGACTCCTGCCAGTCAGTGACAATTATTTGGGGAAGAATGGATTACTGGAGAATGGATTACTGAATATTTTTGCTCAATTATAATATGTTTAAAAAAGTTGTACAACACATACTTTTCATGTTTAAATATTAACATCACCAAGTACAAATCTCTTCTGCCAAAAATCTTGAAGGACCCCTGCCAGTCAGTGACAATTATTTGGGGAAGAATGGATTACTGGCTCAGAATAAAGCAACTACTTGAGTTCTCGTGCAAATCTAAACATTACAAAATGATATACTGTGCATTACCAAGAAATTACTAAAATTTATTAAATGGAAGATCATTATTAAACACATGTCAAGAATACATAGATAATAATATTACTGTCTGTTTTATGCCTAAGGCTTCCCTTTTTCTTTTTGACTCATGAAATGTATTTCAAAGTTTTCTGTTTACATAAACACTCAATTAAAACAAATTTAAAATAGTTAACAGCAAATTTAACAGCAAATTTAAGATCAATAGTTAACAGCAAATGTATGCATACTATTTTCAGAGGCTGTCTACTCCAGCCATTTCTTCTTCTGCTCTGTTCATCCTATCACTTTTTGCTTAGACAATGGAATGTTCATATGCAATAAATACTTATTTCTCAGAAAAAAACATGCTTAGGATCAAGGTTGATTTTTTACTTTGAAAAGAAAAACTGTCCTATCTTAGGTGCAGACAGCACGCTTAAGCCCACAAAAGTAAATAAGTACACTAGTAAAGGTCACATTATAATATCCAACTCTTTTCAAAGTGCTGTACAAACATTAACTAATCTATATAGGTCTCCTGAGAAGTAAGGAAATATTTTCAGGTGTGTTATCAGTCACAATTGCCATAAATTGCCTCAGTTAACATGCTGGCTGTTAAATTCTTCACTTTCATTATGCTACATAGGTCCTTTACCTACTATATAATCAGGTTTACTGTAGCAATTTGATGTCTATGGAGATTTTCAGTTACCCATGGTAGTAATAAAGGCAATTGGACTTCCTTTGTTTTTTTCTTGAAGATGTTTTGCTTCTCATCCAAGAAGAAAGAGAAGCGAAATGTCTTCAAGGGAAAAACAAGTCCAGTTGCTTTTTGAAAAAGCACCTTTGGGTAAGCAGTTTAATCTATTCCATTTTTTGCAATCTAGCAAAGGAAAAACCAGAAACATAAAAAATTTACCTTAGAGAAAATATGTAATCTTATGTACATAATTATGTACGTGAGTTAAAATACATCTGCGTGCAATATGATACACATGCAGTCTTTTTAAAAAAAGCTTGCCTTGCCTTTTAAACTAAAATGTCTAATCCATACAGGATTAGATAAAATACTGAAAACATGCAAAATTAGGCTTATGTTTCATGAGTCTTGGTCAACACTTTTTAGAAAAATAGGCAGCGGGAATTTCACAATCAAAGGAAGAATTCAGGAGACCAAACAAGGATAAGAGCTTTGTCAGAGAATTTAGCAGGAGAGGAAGAAGCTGGCTTGAGATACTGTCTAAAGGATGGTATCAGTGGCATCAGTGGAGCAATGGGAACTTGGAAACTGTGCTGTGTTTACCAGAAAATTATGCTAATTACCTCTGTGGCAAACACTAGCATTTCTCCTTGCAGAAAGAAAGGGTGAAAGAACTGGAGGCTAGCCATTCTTTTTCATACATATCAGGGATCCTGACAATCACAGCAGAACTGCACAAACAGCTTTCCACAAAGGCTGACAGAATGAGGCCTTTAAGCAGGAGGGCACAGGAAGTCATCTCGAGACAAGGTCAATAAGAGAGCAGCACAAGAAGGAAGAAAGCACTTCAGGGGAGGGATGAGTATTTTGGAGAATTGTGGCAAGAACAATGGAGTGAACATGATGGTTCTCCAAACCAAGGAGTTGATCAAAGAATGCAAACATGGAAGCCAAGCACACCTATCTGAGAAAGTTCTATTATTCCAGCTTCTCCAGCTCTGGTCAACAAAACCAAGAAACCCAATTGAAACCTTCACTGAGGAAGAAAAGAAGTGCAGTGGTGGTAGTGGTAAAAAAATCACTAGTATACCAGATATAAAGAGCCATAGTGAGGGGAACACCATGTTGGTACACAAATTCAGAATATGAAGGAAAGATTACCAAGACTCATCAATCTGATCACAATTCATTCCTGCTTATCCATGTGTGGTTAACCAATGTTGCTAAAAGAGGGTTGTAAGAAATTAAAAAAATACTACGGTAAAAAGATGAAGCTATATGGATTGTAGGAAGTGTTGTCAAGGAACAATAAAGGAAATAAAATCTTGGGGGTGAACAACTGGCCATGAAAATGGTGTTGTCAAGAACCATGGTCTTCAGCAGTAAAAGATACTCTTAGTGATGTGGTGAAGGGCATCTCATAAAAACATGAGGCAATTATTTTGCCAAGAACCTTGTGAATTTTATGCCAGTAAAGTTCTTGTGTCTCCTGATAAGATGCGCACAGGGCCATAGTATTAAAAAAGAAAGAAACAAAAGCCAGTTATTCTTAATTCAGAAGATTCTTAAAACAAATATAAAATTGAAACATTTTCTTTCAGGACTTTGGATAAACAACTTGAGAAAAAGTGGAACTTTGTTACTGCATATATTGACTGTGGCGAGAATCCTACAGGCACACAAATGGAAATACACACCATTTCCACAATGGAAGATGTGACGGAGAAAGCGATGGAACTGGCAGAGATTTGCTTTAATTAAAGAAAAACTTGTTTTAATTAAAGAGAAGAACTTATCCAGTTTTGTTTCTACTTGGAAACTGCTTCTGGACTTTATGCTCAAATAAAAAATGGAACGTTGATCTTATGCTTTGATGATTAGATTATTTTGTTGTTATATAAATGGCTAATATTTACTAATATGTAAAGCAAAAAAGGTGAAGTTGTAACTGTATTTTATATTCCACTGTAC
The DNA here is from genome assembly GCA_023653725.1 of Bungarus multicinctus. Lineage (NCBI taxonomy): Eukaryota > Metazoa > Chordata > Lepidosauria > Squamata > Elapidae > Bungarus > Bungarus multicinctus. The sequence continues at coordinate 46,840,323 of CM042848.1, forward strand.
TGAAAAAGTTGTAAGTCACTGCTTTTTTTCTTTCCCTTTTACTTTGCATCTTTCCCCTTCTCTTCCTTCCTTCCCTGTTCCATTAATATCTATGTTTCTATCTGTATTTTATATAATAAACTTCAAATAAAAAAAGAAAAATCTAATCTAATCAGCTAATCACAACATTATGAAAAGCATTTTTGACATCAGTTCCCTATTTTACTTACTGCTTTTATATTTCTCCTTTTTTTTCTTCCTCTCTCAGTCCAAAGTTTATTGTCAAGCTGTACTTCGTTAGATTTCAATCCTGTGTTAATGCAAGAGCTCAAGGAAGTATACATATTCCTTTGTCTTCTTTTTCTCACAACAGTCCTGTGAGGGTGGACTGATTATTTGTACACCATACAGGATAATGAACTGAAATCGGTTGTATCAGACAAGACCCTGCATGAGGTAGTACTGTAAAGGGATTTAGAGCTGATCTTGGGGAAGATATGAAGGAGCCATTAAGCCTGAAAGAAAGGAGTAAGCCATTAAGGAGAGTCTTTGACAAGAGATTACGCAGTCCAGAGATAGGAAGAAACATGAAAAAGAAACTCAGAATAACCCCACCTTGATTTTGTTTAGTATAAACAAAAAGAAAACAGAGAAAAATTTGGACAGGCTTTCCAGATTGATGCCAACCCTTTGAAGTAGGCCAGGGAAAGAAACATTTTATTGTTGTAAGTATATTAACAGAATCTTGAAAACCTGTCCAGAGTTTTCTCTCAAAGGAAAACCCAAGGTGGAAATAGTTTTTCTTTTTTCATGCTTCCTAGTTTCAGGACAGTGTAGTCCACGTCCCTTAATTAATCCTTGCTGCACTTTTTCTAAATTACGTTGCCTGGTCTGAATATAAATAATGTAGCTGCATTAACAGCTTTCTTATTTTTTTTTTATTCCTCAAACCTATATGAGCTATTTTCCACTATTTAAAGTAAAAATGCCAGCCTGTGGCATTCATAGAATGGATATCAGTGCAAAAGTATAGTCCTCAGATATAAATATTCAGAAGGAAAATCAGTGTACAAATGTATAAATATTCAGAAGGAAAATTAATGTACAATGTACAAAGAATGCCAGTAGATCACAATAATCTCTAATTTGTTCATTGCAACTAATGAAAATCAGAGAAAACCATTGTCACATACATTCCAAAGACTAATTCTCTGTAATCTCTTGAAATCATGCCACTGGAATTACCTTAAGTATTCTTTTTCTGCTTCTGTTTAAACAATTGTACTATTTACTGTGTAAAGAATGAAGTAGTAAGTAGTAAGCAAATTCTGTCACATTGCCACATAAGTAAGCTAGTTAGTCTTTCTTTAATTCCACTTAAATAACACATTACACATTTTTTGTTGATTCAGGGGAACTAATAAGGCCCGTTTAGGATCCAAGGCTGTATGTTTAGTTCGGTGTACAGTATACCTTCTATAGAAATACTGATTATTTTCTGAGTGCATATATTGTTGCACTCTGCCAGTGAATGAACAACAATCAACAGTTCTGCATACCTTTTTTGGACAGGCCTTGTGCCTTTGAGTAAGTGTTGATCTGTTCTTGCAGTTTTCTTGGCAAGGGTTTTCAGAAGTGATTTGCCATTGCTTTCTTCCTAGGGTTGAGAGAGAGCGACTGGCCAGATGGCTTTGTGCCTAAGACAGGACTAGAATTCATGGTCTCAGTTTCTAGCCTGGTGCCTTAATCACTATACCAAACTGGCTAACCCTAACCCTAACCTAAAGGTTATGATAATCATACGCAAAAACGCAGTATATTATCTGCCGAATAGTTTTAAGAAATTCGTCTTTCTCTCTTGCGCAGATCCAGCCCTTTAATGATTTTCTTCTAAGCTCACGGAACCGCTACCACCGTTTAGTTTAGAAAGCGGATTTTATCTTGTTTATTTACAATACAAGCACCTCTGCTCTGAGTTCAGTCGAAGGAGGAACTCTGCGAGTGACAGGGGACATTTTTCAACTTCTGTCCCAAGCAGGGTAGGGAACCGTGCGGGAGAAGCACCCCAGAGTCAACCGCGCGCCAAGTCCCCCGAGAAGAACCGTTTCTAAAAGCGTCTCTTCTCTACTATCAGCAGACCTGCAAGGGGAAGAGCACTCCCGCGGGCTCCGAGACACCCACCTGCAGAGCAGCCCAGCAACACGAGGTGCCAGAAGGGATTCCCCATGGCGGAGCGCGGGGCACCGAGCAGGCATGCAGTCCTATGGGCGCGAACCCTCTCGATCTGGGCGCCGCTAAGGACGACAGGCAGGCTCCCTCGCCACAGGCCCCCACAGGGCGACGGCCCGAGGACCGTTTGAGCCAATCCGAACTGCATGTGCAACCGCGGGCATCTTTTTCGCTCCTAGTCGTAGCCGATCACCGCCAGCTCGCCTTTGCCGCCGCCTATTTCTCCCCGCTGGGGGATCCCCGGCCAGGTGCATTAAGAAGCGGCGCCGATCCTCCTATCCCGCCCCTCCGGCTCGTCTCCTCGTCCCGAGTGACAGCCTGAGAGGGGAGTGGCGGCGGCGGCTGAGGCTCATACTAGAGCGGCGGCGGCGCCCCAAGACGAAGAGAAGAGCCAGCTCCAGCTGCTCCCACCCCTCCCGTCTGTCATAGGGAATAGTAGAGACCGCCTTTCTCGTGCCCCGCTCGCTTGGTCGCCCCCAGTGCCTGCCTTCCCTCCCCACGCAGCCAGCCTCGGCCCTCCAGGGGGCCTGGTACTGTGGTGAGCAAAGAGCGGGCTGCCCCTGACCCAACACCGCCCTCCTGGCTGTCTCCTCGCGGCATTCTTCAAACCCACTGACTTTTGTCCGCTGTCACTTCGCGGCACGGCAAGGTGCTTCAGCCGGGCGGTCGGCAAGGAGAAGGGAGAGGATTTCGCCACTTCTTTCCTCGCTTCTTTTTTCTTTTTTTAGCCTTATCACCCCGCTGCCTTCTTCCCTCCCAGCTTACCTCGGAGGGCGACTGACCTCCTTACCCCGCAATCACTGCGGCCATCTTCCCTGGAAGGTACTTCTTGCCTTGACACAATCGAAAAAAAGGCCACGTGGGCCGCCTTCTTTTTCTTTCTCTGATTGCTTCCTGAACCGTCTTCCTAATCCACTTCCATTTTTTAAAAAAATCAAAAATTAAACCAATGTCTCCAGTTCAGATATTAAGGATGGAGTGTGCAGACTTGACTGCATTGGCCATGAATGCTGTCCATTGCTCATTTTACACATATTAAGTCTTTGGAAAGCAATATTTTTATTTATTAATTAAATTTGTACAACTACACATCTCCCCAAAAGCAACTCTGGTGGCACACAGTAATTAAAAGATAAAAAGATTTCCCCTGTACTGTCATGTCCCATTCTAGGGAGCCATGCTCAGCTGTTTCCTAGCCAAGGAAGCCAGTGTTGTCCGAGGATGCTTCAGTGGTTATGTGGACGGCATGACTGTAAGCTGAGAGACACAGAACATCGTTACTTTCCTACTGAAATTGATAATCACTAAGCTGCTTTGCTCCTATACAATAATTCCACTAAAATAAGGTTTAAATTTTTTTTGCTTTTATTATGAAAACATTTTATTCACTGGATTCACAAGCTGTAAACTGCAAGTCTCAGAAGGAACCCATTAAAAAAAAAGCAAGCTGATCAGGTTTGTCCAATCAAAGCTGAAGTATTGTAGAAACTTGTTCCAGCTTTGTCTGAGTCTGAAGCAGGCCTGTGTTTGCTTAGGAGCAAGGGTTGATAGCCAATAGCAATAGCCAATTGCAAAAAAATAATCTGCCAAAGACATGGTGTGACTGCTGAATGTCCTCCACCCACTGGCAATTTCAAGCATGACATGTAATTCTCTTTGGATTATCTGTAGTGTACAGTATTTGTTAATAAAGTTCAGAATTTTCTCCACTTATTTTAATTGTCAAGCCTTTTTAAAATAAGAAACACAGGGACAGCTGGATTAGACTGCTAGCTAAATATGTTGATACAGGGCTTGATCAGTGCTTGGTGCTGTGCCATAGTGCTCCTGTAGTAAACATACAAATTACTTTTGCTGTATTATAGCTTTTGGACCCTTTTAGTACCCATTGCAGATTACAAACATGTTTAGTCTGCTTGTATTCATATATCTACAGTTTGCAGACAGAATATTTATGAGATCACTGCTCAGCTTGAATTACCTGATAACTCAACATAGAAAACAGGCAGCCCAACCTACCTGAAATAGGCAGATCACTTTGGCAAATTATGGCATCATTTCATGGTGGCAGGTCAGGGCTTCCACTGAGTGAAGGGCTTGTTTTTATTTCTTACGACTCTTTTGCATCTGGATATTTAAAATTGGCAGAAGGGAGTAAAACTGTAGACTTTTTCAAATGGTCCTTTTTGGTGGTGGTGAGGAGTTATTATGTTCTTTTGTTGTTGCTGATTTTGGATGGTGTTGTTGTGAACATAGCCATGATTGCAGCTGCTGCAATGATTAAATTCCCATGGAAATGAAATGCTACAACCTAGCAGAGATGTTGGAGGCAGGGTAGATAATGAGAAATCCCCCCATGGAAAACAAGCCCGATCATAATGTTAGCCACCACCCCTTTTCAAGAAAAGGACTTGGCATCATATCCAAAGGCCAAGGAAAAGAAGGACTACGCTTCATATCCAAAGTTGTTCTATAATGCAGAGAAACAACTAATCAGGGCCTATATTGGTCATTGTCTGGACTTGGCACCATCCCTGCCCCTTTGACAAAATGGTGCAATCCAGACAGGATTTTTAAATGTTGCTTTCTCTCATAAAGCAATCCGCTGTTTCTGAAGCAACTTTAAAAATTTCCTGTCTGGATTGTACTAATCTGTCAAGGGCAGGGTGGGTCTGAGTCCAAACAACCACTGCAGGCTCTGATTGGTTGTGCCCCTGATTCTTGCCTTTCACGTCCATGAGGGGAGGGAAAGCCTCATTCTCTGTGTTAGTGTGTGTGTGTGTGTATCTGTATGTGCTAGTTTACCAGTACCTACCTTGTCCTTCAAAACATCTTCTCTTTTTGCTGGTTCCCCATTTTTTTTCATTCACTTTCCCAGATATTTGACCACTTAGATGCCTTCACACTCCCTTCCCATAATCTCTCCTTTGATACTAGTGCACCCTCCACCCTCACTGTATTATTGATTCTTTGGTATTGCCATGATTAAAACAAAGGAAAAATGCTTGTTTCTTGGTCCCTTTATTATACCTTGGGACAATTGAAACATTGTAGTAAGCAAGAACTGATAGTTCAGATAAGAACAAGGAGCATTTAGGGGTACTTTGTAACTTGATTTCAACATGCACATGTTGCAACTTAAAGATAAGAAGAGAAAGGGGAGGGGAGAAGACGATTAGATGGGGCACAAAGAAAAGAGAGTACACTTTGCCCAGCTTGGAGAGAAACTGAAAGAATGCCCATTAGGAGATGCCAGGGTGGAATGAAGGTGTGCTGGGTGAAGAGGTGCAGAAAACATGGTAGCCTGAAGATTTACTGCCCTCCACAGTCCTTATGGGTCATCCCTGGGGTAACTGGAATATATAAAGATAAAGGAAGCTGCTGACCAGTTGAGAACATAGCAATTCAGCAAGCTGGGATGAAATAGCCTTACTATAATAAGGTGCTGGAAGTATGGGCATGCCAGATACTGTAGCCAGTTGAAATTGAGGATGTTCCTAGACTGGAATGAACCTTGAGACAGAAGGCCTTAAGACAGCTCAGTTTGAGAAATAGTATGGCTGAGGCAAAACAAAGTTTAAAAATGCAGGCAAGAACATGTACTGTGGCCTGGAAATGGGTGGAGGACAATGATGTCTATTCCTGCTTTCAAGAAATGACGGTTATCCCATTCTGGCAACTGGGCAAACAGAAAATGTTGCCTGGTCTAGATACGGATTTGGCAGCAGATAGAATATTCTACTGGTGGACAAAGGGAACAACAGTTGGAGTTCTGAAGTGTTTAGGAAAGAATGTTTAATTTTTTAAAAAAACAAATGTATACTTACTTTTTACTTTTCTATTAGGGTGATTTAAATTATTAAACATTTTATTATAATAATGAAAAGTGGACAGTGGGGTTTATTTTTTAACTACAAGCCTGACCAAAGTTCACTATTTAATATATTGGTGTCTGTATAAGTATGTAGCATTCTTGTTATAATTTAACAGGATATCTTTGCATGGGGTGCAATTATTCAGATTCTTTTAGCCATCTGAATTTGTGTCATGTGTTTGGTTTGGTATGGTCAATTTTTTTGGGGGGTGTCAATTTTCTTCCCATTTTTTCCAGTTAAGTTCCACTGCAATGTATGCATGTATGTATAATTCTCATTTAATGACCACAGTTGGGACTGGCAACTCCATCACTGAGTGACAGGGTCATTAAGACTTCATGTGACCACTGGTTTGCTATCAATTTCTCCATTGACTTTGCCTGTTGAAACCTGCTGTAAAGCATGTAAATGGCAATTGTATCATTATAGGACACCGTGATGTTTCTATATGCTTACTAGTTGCAAAGTGCACAAACCTTGATCACATGACAGCAGGGATGCTTCAACAGTTGTAAGTGTGAAGACTTGTAAAGTTATTTTTTCAAACAGTTCCTAAAAAGGCAGTCGTTAAGCAAGGAGTAACTGTTTGAATGTATTCAATATGTATGGCCACCCATCTCAAATCCATGACTTTGTATGACTAACAACATATATCAAGTAAAAGAGGAACAACCAACAACTAATTAACATAACCATTGTGCAGCTTCTGCTATAGATCCAGATCACCAAACTGAGTAACAAAACTGCATCTCTAAGATCTTACACAATACTACCAGATTTAGGCTAATCTAATCTTGGGGGAGGGATTAATGTTCCAAAGAATAGGTACCATAACAGAAAAGGCTATCTTCATGGGTCCTGCCAGATGACACACTCTGCTTGTACTAACTTCTTGATATTTATCAAGGGCAGCTCCATGTAAAGCAAATTGCAATAGTCCTTTTGGGAGGTAAATAAGACAAGCATGACTATCAGAAATCTTCTGGCCCAGGAGTAGCCACAATTGGTATAAAAGTGTGCAAAGATCCTCCTGACCACGGCTGCCACCTCAAAACAAGAGCTTTGAGTTCTGGAGGACTTCCAAATTTCACATTTATTCTGTTTGGGATAGTGCAATTCCATCCAGAACTAAAGATGGAAAGTGCCTGAAATCATGGAGGCCCTTATACTCAAAAGTCATTCAGTATTACTAGGGTTGAGTTGAAGTTTATTGTTCTCCATTCAAATCCTTACAGCTTCCAGACACTGAAGCAGAATCTCCACAATATCACTTGGGCTGTGGGGAAGAGATAATATTGACCTGGTAATATCAGCAAACTAATGATAGTTCATCCTAAGAGGCATTCATATAGTGAAGTGAATGACTTCACTCCAGTACCTTCATATAGGAGTGGAAATAGTACTAAACCCTATAGAACAACACAAACTACTGTATGAGTGGGGCTGTACGATGGACCTATCTCCCCACCAGTGCTCACAGAGAAGGAAGAGCACCAGCATAACACAATACCGCTACTCCCAATCACAAAACTGCTCCAGAAGGATACCTTGATTGATGCTGAGAGGCCAGAAAACTAAGGATGGATGCCCCACACCTATTCTGCTCCCATCAACAATCATTTACAAGTGCAGTCAATGCTTTTATCTCTGTACCCAGGTCTGAATCCTATCTGAAAGGAATCCAGATAATCTGCTTCTTCCATCATTCTCTGGACTCATCATGCACACAAAGATTGGATGAAAATTGTCACTCTGGACAATTTTTCATCTAGCAATGACTTCTTGAGAAGGACATGAACTAATGTCTCTTTAAGAGATAGTAAGGCTATCCTGTACCTTAAGGAAGAATTCACCACTGCCAGAATCAGCCACATGACACCTTCCAGGTGGCTTTAGCCAATCAGGAGACATGTGGTCATAACATGCAGTAGGCAAGCTAACAGTCTGGAGAAATCAATCCTCTGTTAATGCCCATCCATCTGTACCATTTGCTTTTCAGGACTAAAAAGCATTAAAAAAAACATAAATAAGGAGCACAGCCAATTTTGTTGCTAGAGTGTTCTCTTCCTTGGTTTTTCTCTACTATATGAATTCACCAAAGAGACTGCAAAGTAACTAAATTTTTATTTTTAGAAAGCTTTGGAATCTTTTCAAGCCAATAGGATTCCATGCCTGAGTATAATTTCTTATATTAGAATTAATATTACCTGAAATCAACCATTAGTCTTAAAACTATGCTATTCACTATAAAAAAGGAGTAAAAATAGTAGTTATTATCACCTGACACACATATACTATTTCTCATAACCAGTTAATTCCTTTTACTCAGTAATTTTTTTAAAAAACCTATTACCTATGTGAACCTAGCTTGAAAAGTTAAACAGAATCTCAAGGTCCCACTTGACCTAAGCGTATTTTTTTTATAATTCACAAAGATGAAAGGCAGAGACTGAAAAATAGGTTCCTACTTGGGCATCTAACACTCAATCAAAATTCCTCTATGACCTTTTATGGAAAAATTAATTTCTGTCTCCATGTCTCTTTCATTTATTGCTTTATGAAGAGAAAAATGAAGCATCATACCAATATTGAATCTTCAAAGTTTTCCCTTTACTGGCAATACCCTAATGTATCCCTCAATATACACAATGTATTCAATATTATACAATTATATGAGTTGGCAACATTTTAAGAATTCAGTTAAATTGCATATATGTGGTTCATGACTAATGTACTGAAAAGTACAGAAATCATTGTGTTTATCATTGTGTTTATCATTCCACTATGAATTCCACCAGTGAAATCAGAACATTTATTCAGCTGTTCAGTTAAAATTTATCAAAAATAATGAAGAATTGGCATTGAATTTCAATCACAGGGAAGGTGTACACATGAAACAAAATAGACTAAATAACAAAAGATAGTGGGATCCAACATAAATTATGTGGAAAAGTCCTAATTAAAATTGAATTATTCATAATTGAATAATGATGGTGACATCTAGTGTCAGCTACAAGAATCAACCGGTCAAAATTCAAATAATACTTAAAAAAAAAAAGACATATTAGAAGTTGATTTCTGAATCTAGTTTATATGGGTCATTGAATCAACTTCGTATAGAATAGTTAACTGCTGTTTATATCTGTCACCTTCTGTATATTATTAGTAACTTACAAATTATACTTTATAATATCTTTCCATTTATCTCTGGATATGAATTTTAGCCACCAAAAATGCTACAGTTAATTTTTAATATATAATCATTTATGCTATATGAATATATACTACATGAATATATGAATAATCATTATAATTATGAATATATAATAATTTCTCCACTAAATTTGATAAGTAAATGTAAAGAAAGCCTCAGCAATGGACAGTTTATATATTTTAGAGACATATGGAATTTTCCCCAAATCCTCATTTGGAAAAGGTCGGAAAGTTCTATAATGGATTATAAAATATATTTTAAAATTAATATTAAGGCTATATGTTTATTAGAATACTTTATGATAACTTGGAATATTTCTAAAGAAAACAACTTAGAAATAAAATAATGTTAAATTCCGTTATAGAGGAGAATGTAAAAATTTCCAGATTTTTCAGAATGAGAACTACAGTATTTATCAGCATCTCTGTCTCTCTCCCCCTCCCTCCCCCATCTCTTCTCCCCCCTTAAACTACCATGATGGTGGATTTCATTTAAAAATGTATAAACAGTTGCATCTATTGCTGTTTTATTATTTGTTTCAAGAACTCCAACTTGTTCTGACTGACAATATATTCCAGTTCTAGAGCCTCTAGGACAGGGCTGTCAAACTCCATGGGCCGGATGCGTCATGCTCTGGCCACGCCCACGCCCAGTTTAGCAAAGGGGGTAGAAATCTTGATACCTCATGCGATGCCGCCATGATGATGGGATTTAACGCTCCTGCTCTAGGAATACAAATGAGCTCTGTTTCAAATTTGAGTTTCCATGTTAACTTAATTGGAAATTTCAGCAAATTGCATTGTTAGTCTGCACTGGAACTTCTGAAATAACTGAAATTGACTTTTCTGAAATGTGCCTAAATCAGGGTTCCAGCCCTCCAGAGAAAGGCAATAGAGGAACAACACATATTGATCAAAGAAACATATAATGGATGTCATGCCTGTTAATTATATTGCTGTCCAATTGAGAACTACTACTATTTGCTGTTGCTTGTGACAAATGAGCTAGATCAGCTTTTTCCAACCTGTTGCCTTTTTGCCTTTTCATACTCAAAAAGAAGCATTTGGGAAAATTTAAGAATATGTTTGTTTGCAATGCTGTTATTTTCAATTAAAAAAGTAAAAGCAATATATTACTATTATTGAGCCCAGTAGACAGATTTTGTTACTCATTACCTGCCCAACGCATGTGAGTTTGCTGACTAAAATAGCTGCTTGGTAATTTTAAATAGTACTTCAGAAGAAAGAATTTCTATTGGCATATAACCTTTAAATGAAAAATGCTAAGAATTCCTTTGCTTTCATTTATGGCTGCAAGCCACTTGGTTCCTTGCCAGTTTCCTTAGCAAGGTAAAAGGTAGAATACAACACAAAATACAGCCAAACTAGAATAGTTACCCTGGAGGGGGATCTGCTCTTGCATCTTGAAATAGATTCCTTTAGTATGGGTGTGCATACAAGGGCTATGATTTATAGAGTTTTTAAGAGACAGTTAAAGTTTGGCATTTAGAGACAGTTTGGTTTTCTGTCTTTCTATATTTTCTCTGTACTTGAAGTTTTAATATTCAGAAGGAAAACGAAAAGTAACCTACTTGGTACATTTCACTCTGTTAGAAGAGAAAACTGTAAATGCTTCAGAGCCAGCCTGGAGTTTCCTAAACTGCTTCACTTACTCCAAATCTTAAAGAGAGAATAAACCACTTACAACCCCAAAAACCCTGTCCAAAAACAACTGCCAAAATTGCAGTGTGGTTTCCGGTCGTTTGATTTAACACAAAATAAAAGAGAGGGGAAAAAAACCCCATCCAATTCTGTTTATTAAATCTTTTATGATGGAGAATGACCAGCTGTCCCACCTACTTTGCATCCTCAACCCGCCCAATTGGATTATCCCAGGCCACAAAAGTTTTGCCCATTTCAGTTATAGAAGCTTCTTTGCTCTTCTCAGCATTCAATTAAGAGTCAATCCAGCTATTTCCTCTTCAGTTGAATTTGGGGTGGTGCACACTTTTACTTAAGCCAATGAAATATCTTGGGCTGGCTGTATCCTAAGACCATGGAGGACTATAGTACTATTTTTTCACACTATGCTAACACTAACATTTGCATAGTAGGGTCTAGAGATTTTAAATTTTTCCATAGTTCAAACTTTTGAAGCAGATGAGCTTAGGAAGTAGGGAGAAGAAAAGAATGTGCTTGTGGTGATCCCAGTTTTATTCTTATGGGATTCAGAAATAGTTCTTAGCTATTTTCCCTGGAGGAGCGATTGATTTTAAATGATGGCTAATAGGAGAGAAGTACTGTTTCTTGCAGTACACAGTGGAATGTATTTTTTTATACCACTGTCACTCCTAGCTGTCTTCATTTTCAAAGATATGTCAAGCAATATAACACTAGTAAGTCTTTATCATTTGTAAAAGTGGGTTGAATCCTTTTGTGAAGAGAAAGTTCACTTTCCAAATTCTTGCATTGTTTTCAAAAATTAAGCATCTGTCTCCACCCTATGATTCATAATAAATGCATTTTTCTTCCAATTTCATTTTATTGATTCACTTGCAGAACCAGTTTCCTGGCAAAACTGACTATGATCTTCAGAAAGCTTTAATCCCTGCAGATCTGAATGGCATCCGATCAAAAAAAACTAGTGCAGACTATAAAGCTAATTCAGATAGCCTTCCATGGATTTTATGATCCTCTATATTTTGTATCCCCCTCTCTGCAGTATCCCCAAAGATGGCACCAGAATAACTATTTTTACTTTACTTTTAATTACATAAATTATAATGTACTTTGTTTTCTTCATTTCAACATTTTTGTTTTATCCTTTCAAATTTCCTTACAATACATATTGTAATCAAACTCTTGTTATGTTTCACATACATTTGGTATTACATCATACTTGCTATACCTAATTATCCTTCTCTATTCCACTGAACTGATAAACAGATTTTTTTTTTTCTGACTCACTACTGGTATCTCTGCCCCTTCATTTCAGGTTTCTAGTCATGTTTTTCCCCTTTTCACCACAGTCAATTGTAAGGCTGTCTGGGAGAAATTATCTCAAATGAATATAAAACAATGAAACACAACATAGATACACACCAATGCCTGCCAAAGTATTTCAAAGCAATTTTTATATGTGGATGTTGTTGTTTTTTTGGTGCTTTAAGGTAGGAATTCAAGAGTCAAATAATTTTACTGTTCAGTAATGTGTAGCAATTATATTCAGTTCATATATTTGAAACTAAATTTAGCTTGCTTGGTTAGTCCATACTCATACATCTATCAGGATAATAATTATAGATCATTCTATATCATCTCTTCATTCTTAAAACAAGTTCTATAATACATTTTAAAAATAAAATTGTAATTATTAAGTCTGAGTTAATCATCATTAATCATCAGATTAATGTTGGCCTAAGAAAGAAAGTAGGGAATGAATCTACTTAATTATTTTGACTGAAAATACAGATGTTTAATAAAATTATTATCAAACATACTGTATTCATGGGAAGCAATGTGTTTCAGTAAATTTTTGATATTTCAGAGAAAGCAATATGTAGCTGTTCTATAGTACATATTTCAAATTAATTTATTGCATGATAATTGTGACAAAAATATCTAATACGTCAATTTTCTGAATTTTCTGAGTTACAGTTGTTTGCAAACATCTGAAAGAAATACGAAGTACAACTGAAAATACCTAATAAGCTAGCTATAATACTGCACAGTAGTCCATTTTACAAAACAATACTTCATTTCATCTATGTCTGGGTGTTGTTAAAAATGGTCCAATAGCTAGAGAATTTATATTATGATAATATATCATACTGATAAATTTTAAAAAAGGATTTTTTTTCCAGATACAAGGACCATATGTTAACTTCCTGAGTAATTTTAATACATCAGCCAGGTTCTTTTGGATGTCCAGGGAAATAAAATAACCTGGAAGCCAATAAAAAGGACAGAATACTATAGGTTATGATCATGTCACCTAAATCAAGCCTCTCAAGTGCTAGAAAGCTGACCATTGTGATCTCTTCAAGAAAATTTTCTTTTATAATACTATTACAGTTATCTCAATGGATATGAGGGCCTGGTTCACTGGAGTCAGTTAGTCTACTCTAGACTTTAGGCCAGGAGTCAGCAACCTGCGGCTCTGGAGCCGCATGTGGCTCTTTCATTCCTCTGCTGTGGCTCCCTGTCCCCAGTCAGTAAAAGGAACAAGAACACTGCGTTAGGAGGAGATTCTACGGTGGGGGAATTGGAGTTCTGGTCGACAGAAAAAAAAGGACACCATGCTAGGAGGAGGCTCTATGATGGGGGAACCTGGTCAGCAGAAGAAAAAGGATGCCGCGCTAGGAGGAGACTCTATGGTGGGGAAAAACAGACTTCCAGTTGGCTCCAGAAATGAACAGGGAGCTCCTGGTTAGGACATTTGTGGGTCTTTGAGTGTTTCAGGTTGCTGATCCCTGTTCTAGGCTGACCAGATTGTGCTAGTGCAAGTATGATTGGCTGGCCAATCATTTTTTAGGACAGGATTGTATAATGCCATCTTCTACATATGATAGCAGCAAGGCAATTTCTGCCTGTCCTGTCTTGCTATAAATTAAAAATAATGTTTTCTGGCTCTAGTGCAAGTGTGCTGCCTGGTTTACCTGCCATGCTACATTCCTTCAAACAGGATATCCACCTGTCCCATAAAGTATCTTCTTTCTTCCAATCACATGTGAACTTTGTTCTTTTGTTTCATTTTTAATGCTATAAGCTACTCTGTTTTGTATGGAGTTGGAGAACCTCTGCATCTGCAATGAATGCATGCATGAATGAAGTTGAAACCAGGGCAATCTATCTTACAAAACTACATAGATAGATCCATGAAGTCTTCAAAATTGAGTATAAATTGAAGAAGGCTGTGTTGAAAAATTGATTAAATTCAGTTACATAAAGCACTATCTTCATACGCATCTTCTCTATTATTACAATCATATCCTACCTATATAGGGTATCAAGGATCCTAGCCTGTAAATTTAACTTTTGGCTTACATTCTTTATAATATTGTCCTATTCCTTGGTATTGAATTATAATTAAATTATTACTGTATTCTGATGTTCTGACCAATGTATATTTTTATTTACAATATATGTTATTAAAAACATGTTCATTAATATATTTTCAAATATCTGATTTCAACTCTTATTAATGTTTTAAGGATTTTGCTTAGACAAGATGCCAATCATTTATTTACTCTTTATCTTTGCCACTTGTGGAAATCATACGATAAAATTTAATATATATATATATATATATATATTTTAAAAAAATCTAAAATATACATAAAATCTAACTTATTATTTATCTCTAATTTTAAAAAGGCAAGGAATTTAATAGTAGACAATTGTAAAACAAGCAACCCACCATGACATTAATCTGGTTAAGATACCATTCTATATTTTTAGATATGAAATTTGACATCCATTATTAAACAGATTTTGACTCTAATGTTCTTAGTATTTAAAATTTATTACATTATTTAAAATTTCTGTCTATAATTTTATGCTACCCTAAACTTGAACACAGAACTATGGATGTAAAATTTACTTGAGCAATTGTTCCAGAAAATTTATAATCCTTTGTTAATTAATTTAATTAACATAATTAATTAACTGAGCCTATTTCTAGTTGTCTCTTCGAAAAACAAGTATTTATTTATTTTACAAGGCTTCTACATTGCTTCAGTTAAAACTGATTCTGTAGTATAGAATTCCCATCTTTATAAACACAGATTAAAACAAAATAATAAACAAAGGAACATACAACAATAATTCAGCAATTCTACCAAACAAACAATGTATTAAAAAATGGGAACATACAACAATTAACAGTCCAATGTTAAAAACATCATTCTTTTCTAGAGGTAGCAATTACAACATTCCAGTACCAAAGTGAAACAATATTTTAGACAATTACTAAAATCAGTCAAGAAAGGGCCCTGCAGATGTCCTGGTCCATAATTACATTTGTGACTGAAAAGACGCATATCAGTCCCTGAGGAAACACACAGAACATCTCTTCGTTAAGTGATCTTATTGAACTAAGAGAAAATACTCCCTCAGACACCCAGGCCCTGAGCCATGAACTTGTAAAAATAGCACCTTGAGGTCAATTAGTAACCAACGCAATTCTCAAAGCAAGGTATTACATAACCATTACGACTTTGAATCATTTATTGTCGGCTACCCATAGTTTCTCAATATTTATTGAGGGAAGTCAATGAAGAGTACACTGCAATAATCTAACCTTCAATTCTATAGATATAATAAGCATTATTATCTCCATATAGACATAGTGATAACCATTATATCTGTATCTATTATATATATAATTGTCTCTAACTAGACAAATAGTATGAGTACATAGCATCTGTGGAAAATATTATAATAAAAGAAGAGCTAAAGAAGGGTAGTGATCTACTTTTTTTTGCTTATTGGAATTATATGAAAATGATTAAAATATGTATAAAAATTCCATTAAATTTCTTGTTAAAGCATTGCTCATATAGAGCTTTAAAAATAAGTTAATGAAAGATACACAGATCTTTGGGTTATCACCAATTTGTGATTTTTTTTATTTTTTATTTTTTGCTTTTAGCAACAAGAATTGAACATTGTGACATTCCACTTTTTACTAAACCTTTAAAGAAGTTAGTGGCAAGGATGACATGCTGAACCAGGAAATGAGCTGGTGAACAATTATATGAAAAAAATCTTCCATTAGAATCACTATCTTAACTAAAAGTTGAAGATTGGCAAAGGAATTGCTTGCTTATATATATGAGACTCTGTTTTTTTATTTGCTTTGCTTTATTTTCATCATTTGACATAGTGGCTATGGACGCTTTAGTGTAACAAGCAAATTAAAGTTCACAGTACTTATGCAAGGAAACTGACAGCTTCACACAAACTGCTTGCAATATCATTAGAATTAAGTTTCTTTGATGGATTTTTAAGCTTCGAAGGAACAGGAATGTCCTATTGATATAATTATATCAAGCCAGGCAGAGGCCTTGCTTGTGTAATCCATCTGAGCACGAATAGCACATTATGGTGTTAGCATTATTTCCATGTGAAAGTGGCTACATTTGGCTAAGCTTACAAAGTTATCCTGATTGACACATTTATAAATGGGTCACTTGGAATGTGCATTATAGATTCAAAGAAGAGAGCAATCCACCTGGTATTTCAGAAGGGAGGTCCTGGGAATCTGCCGATCAAAGGAGCCCTTTCCACCTCTATTACCCTTGCCTCCATAGAAACAAAGACAGAAGGTTTTAGAGGAAGCACACTGTACTTTACAGATTCTTGTCAGCTGCCTTCATCCTTTCTGTCATATTATACTTTTGTTTGGACAAGCTCAAGTTCCCACTTTTCAGTCTTATGAAGCAAGGAAGGATCTGTAGATCTATTATTATTCTACTGCTTTGCAGTCAATCCTGTAGAACATGTGACTAATCCTCTTCCTGCAAGACTGCATGCATAACTGCAGATATATATTTAGTTACAACATTTTGGATTGCAGTCTACATTTCTGAATAAATACCTCTTTTTGCAGCTCCTAGGTCAAAAAGGATACTAATAAAATTTTGTTGGTATTCCACATTTCACTTAGTGGGATTACAAATTGTGCAAACTTGCTGGGATGACACTGTTGTCAGGCATGCAACAAGATTGCATTGGAATATGTAATATGCCAGACTGCATTCTCTCTTCATATTTACCACCCAGCAAAATACTTAATTCCTTGTATATTTTGTATCCCAGATATTTCTGAGAGCATCTCTTCAAATTATCCCACTAATTTAGGTAATCTACTGTACTTAATACATGCTAAATATATTATTTATTTATTTATTGCAAATTTTATATATCGCTCCCATCTCCCAACGGGACTCGGGGCGGTTTACAGCCAAATAAAAACAATCCAGTACAATATTTAAAATACAATTAAAAAGATGGAATGAGTGGCTGAGGATAAAACAAACTGTGACGTTAAAAAGTTAAAAAAGTTTAAAACCAGTTAAAACCAATTAAAATCCCTACCAATAACTCTAGACCAGACCGGCTTGATGAAATAGGTGGGTCTTCAGTGCGCGCCGGAAGTCAGACTCCAATACATCGATTTTGAACTTTTCTTTTTCTAAATGTAGTACTGCTCTACATTTTCAACAGTGCGGTCAATTTTTTTGTGCTTTAAAATTAAGCATAGTACATTAGTCTTAGTTTTGAGGAAAAAATGAATTCTATCACTGACCTACATCTGTGCAAATCTTTAGTTTATACATTAATACAAAGTGTCTTTTGCTATAGCTATTTTTAATATAATCAGAACTAGACTATTTGCAAAATTATAGAGTTTCAGTCTTCAATGAATAAATCAAATGTCTTTTTTCATTTGTGTCTGATAATGTGCTAAACAGTTAACAATTAGAAAGCCCATAATACCATATATATTATACATATTGCTGAAATTGGTTTTATGTTAAAGTTAATGAATATTTCTCTCTAATTTTGATAATAAAATTTCACCTAGCCAGAAAAGGTGCTACTAAACTTCTTCTGATTATTTGCTTGTTAAAATATCTTTAACACTTTTTGAATATCAAAGTAGCTCTGTTATATTTCCATGAATGTTATTGTAGTGTCTTCATACTTTGAATGATAACCATGCCTCAGTTCTTGTTATTTTGCATCCTTATCAGTCATAGTGTACCTGGGATTTCTACAATATATATGCTCCTCCCACTCCTGAAATTAAAATATTATTTATTCTTAATATGAAAAGAGGCACTATAGAATATTTCTCCAAAGGAGAAATGGAGAAACATGTTCTTAAAGGTAGAAAGCAGCCAGCCCCAGTCTTCCTGCATAGGAAAACTGTCTCAAGCAGAAGAGACTGTTCCTTTGTATGAATGGAGATTTTGTATCCATTCAGGAAGACTGGGCCAATAACACACAGAAGGTTGGAGCTGATGGGATTAAAATCTATATTCCCTTACCCAACTTCTAAGGACAGGACATGATATTTAGGACATAATACGATTAACCACTACCAGAATAGCAAAAGACACAAAGCTCACTAAATTGCACAACCCTGGAGCATCTCCATCAGAATCCTATAAAGATCCATCCATTCATCAACCATTTGGTAAGCCATCCTAAAAAAAAAACATTGCTGCTGTTACTGAAGTTTCTGGAAACCAAATAAACGTTATTTCCTTGCAGTCAGCTTCCATTTTATTTCCAGTGCCTTACTCCTGGCTTGGAAGCGGACTAACACTTCCTACACTGTTATACATATCAACATTCCATATAAAATCTATGTAACCTTGGGACATTTGCTTTTGGTTCTACTTGATGGAAGTAGATTCAGTGATTCACTGCAACCTATAATCTTTAGACACATCTTTAGACACATTCCGTACACAACCACAACAAATCTAGTTTTTCAGAAATCCAAATTGCTGCAAATTAATAATAATGCACCATATATTGCTTGCATCTTGGACTAACAAAATGAGCTAAATTTAGTTTCAGTTGCATCCTGTGATGAAGGAGCTGATATGAGTCTTCTGGAATATTTAAAGGACAAATATTTTCTAGTTTTATTTTTTTTAACCAATGGAAATAAATATCTCATAAAAGTTCCATTGAAACTTGATATAGTATCATCATATCCAGCCACCCCCAAAGAAGGAATTGGCTATGCAAGTGTCTGTTCTTTCTTGCAAGCATAGTCAAGTGGCTTTGGAACATAATGGGATAGCACTGAAATTCAGAGTAGTCCCACAGAAGACTTGCTGAGAGAACTGGAGTTGAGCAGAATGCCAACCTTGCCAATTTCACCCCAAGGTGCTTAGGTCCTTAGTGCACCTGTTGAAAGCTAGAACCCACCCCTCTCCTAGAAGAATGAATTAAAAAGGCAGAATATTATACTTCCCTGGATGAGAAAAAAAGAAACATGCTCTTGGAAAGCAGCTCCACCTTTGTTGATAGCTCCAGAAATACTGAGCCATCCTGTCTACAAAACAAACGACCTTCAGCTTTAGGGTGATGGGATTAGTCCTCACTCAAGATCCAAACCAGGACAAAGCCATTAAGCCATAAGAGGAATTGACCAACACCCTTTCAGAACACAAGCTTCTTCATTATATCATCACTCTCCAGACTCCACCAAACTTGATTCAAACATTACCCCACATGGCCCCATGGGAGTCTGACTACAGCCAATAAAATACATTTCTTGCACAGGAACAGGAAGCTCAAGGGCAAAGCCCAAGAGAAGGTATAAATAACCCTCCGTGTGGTCAGCTGCCCAGGACCTCAAACCCATGTGGTCCATGTCCATCAATAAACCATCTTTCCAATCAGCTTCCATGTTTCTAGTTTCTTTCTCCCTGCTTGGAACTGAACCAGATGGATATTTCTTCCAACACACCCTAGATTGAACTTTTGAGTAATGGTCGTCTGGTTACATGGTGCTTATGTCTAAGGGTTTATTCAGTCACTTTGCTGTGCTTCTTTTCTTTCTTTGAGCCAGAAGGAGATTACCAGTATCTTATAAACTGTGCTATCTTTTGGTTTCTTTGCAGCAAATACAAGTATGAATACACAATTATATCTTATTATATGAAAACAAAAAAGCTTTCTTTTTTTCTATTATCTCATTTTTTCCTTAATCATCAAAATCACAATTCATCAATTCTTTTTTTTCTGGTTCATGCAAAAAGTCCTTAAGGGGTTTCCAATCAGCAATATATATATTGTCTTTGCTCTAATCAAGGAAATAAGTCTAACAATCTCTACACGTTCCATCATCTTCACCAACTACTTTTCTATTGTGGATGATGTTGAACCTTTTTACTTTTGAACCTACATACTGTATAAAAACAACATTTATGATATTTTTCAAACTATCCATTAGTCCCCCCAAGCAGCTCTGGTTTCAAGTGTACATGTATTTAAAATCTTCTGAATTAGTAAATATATTTGTATCCAAAAACGTTTGGCTTTATTTCACGTCCACCATGTGTTGGGTTGTGATAAAGTGTCCAGCAATGTGCTAGGTTATGATGGGAAGGAGAAAAAAACAACTCCTTTACACCAAAATATTTAAACCTGTACCAGTTTCCTCAGAAGGTTGGCACAGAGATAAGGATGACGTTGGAAAGAGATGTCCTCTACAACCCAGTGAAAAAGGTCTTTCTGCCATGGTGACAAGGATGCGTGGAAAATTTCCAAGCAAACATGCCCATCACTACACGGTTAATTAAGGCAATACTACTGAAAGGGACGGTTCTTATAAACAGGCGCAAAACCGTTAGCATTAGAACGATTACAGTTCCTAGTCCCGCTCCATAGGCTCAGTTGCAGGAAAGCTAGGAGTTTTAACAAAAATATTCCAAAACGTG
Organism: Bungarus multicinctus; assembly: GCA_023653725.1. Lineage (NCBI taxonomy): Eukaryota > Metazoa > Chordata > Lepidosauria > Squamata > Elapidae > Bungarus > Bungarus multicinctus. The sequence continues at coordinate 46,861,087 of CM042848.1, forward strand.
CAGTGAGAAAATTATGCACCATTGTAGTTGCCAACTGCACTTGGCTTCAGCCTAAAACAGAACAGACTTTTTACTTTCACTAAGGGGCACTGCTCGTTTTTGCAGTGGATGACAAAGACTGCAAGACCCTCCCTGTATCCCGTAAGAAATCAAAGTCAATGACATTCGTTAAAGGTATTCGTACTGCGGCTCTGTTGATACGCTAAACCCAATGGGGTTCGTGTATGCTAATAGTTTGAATCCGCCCAAACAATTGATTTCCATTATGAAGCGTACCGCCTAACAGGCACCGCACGCGCTCAACCAGCCCGCCGCTCTTTACTATCTCTCCAGCCCCAATCAAACTCAGCTTCTCTAGCCCCGCCCATCTGCCTTGTCTCTGAAAAGTCGCCTATCGGAGAGCGCCTTTGCTTCCCGCCTTCGCCTGGATCATAGAGATAGGAAAATGTGTAAATCTATCAACAGGACGGGGAGTATTATTCCGTTCAGGGGAAAGGTCAACAGGAAAGCTTTGCTCGAGGAAAGAGACGGCGTGTGACGTCACTTCCGGGCCTTTTCTTTTGCAAGTTTGGCGGGCGCACGTGTTGCCCCCGAATAATTTTTGCAGTCGCAGCCGCCCTTCGCCTGGCCGGGTTGCTATGGTGAGTAAGGGAGGGGAGACACCGCGATCTGAAGATCCCGGGTTCCATGTGATGCATCTGGGAGCTCGGTTTCGAAAGAGGCGGCTGCAGCATTGGCAGGGTCCTGCGGTTAATGTCCCCGCCCTCCCGATTTCTCAGATTAATAGGCGTTTATCCCAACAGATGCGTTGGGGTAGACTTCTTATCACTCCCAGCTGAATAGACCCATCAGGCTGAGAAAGACTATTGTGCACAGGACCGACCTAGAATAGCCAAAGGACTATTCTCTTCGCAGATTTCTAGTTTTCTGTATGTGGGAATGTGCATCTAGTGGGGGGAAAAATGGGATCTATCCATGGACATTTGCTTGCAACTTTTATTTACATTATACGGGAACATGCATACATACATTTTATTTATTTATTTAGCATATTTATATAGCGACCTGTCTCATGGAAACGTGATTCTGGGCAGTGCACAAGCAGTAACAATCTCAAAACAATCGAGCATATCAGTAGAATAAAAAAGCAAAACCAAGATTTCAGGAGGACAACGGTCACTGGACTCATACACTTACCTTGCATGAAATCCTTGAGGATGATGGAGAAACTATGCCTGGACTAATGTCATTTATGGGTGGTGGGTGTAACGATGTTCCCAAGGCCACAGCAGAAAAGACATGTTGCCTGGTTTCCATCAGATGGAACTCCTTTGGAGATGAGACACACAACATATCCTTCCCACTAGGAATAACATTCCTAGTGTTAGGATGCCTTCTGATATCTATATGGCTTGAATACTCTGTATGGTTCTTGTCATGGTGTTTGGGGCTTGTTTAGTTATTGTTTAGATAAAGCTTAACTAGTGGACCAGTAGAATAAGGCCAGTTAATGGTGTACCAACTTAGTCATGGTTTGGATGATATATGGTGCTGAAACTGAAGTATGAAGTGAAAGACTTAAGGTAGAGAAAACAACACTTTGTAAAAAAATTGGCTCTGGGATTCACTAAGATAATGCAACATGTAATTATGCTCATGAGTTTTGTACAACTTTAAATGAGAATTAGATATTTTTTAAATGCCCATCACCAATTTGGCTGTTTTCAGAATGGTTGCAGTGTAATTTCCATAATCCTTAGCACATCTCTGGAAAATGTCCCAAATAATGAGACCATTATTATTAGGTTATAGTGTCATAAGAATAAAAGTTGGCATTTATAGAATTAAAGGTATATTTTGTCAACAGTTGTTTTAAATGCTATAATCTTTATCTTAAAATTGTTAAATCTTAGCAATCAAACTTTAATCAGGATAAAAGTTTGGTATAAAAGTGTGTGTGTGTGCGTTTTTATTTTATTATCTATGCAGAGTTTGCCTCTCAATCCAAAGCCATTTCTAAATGGGTTAACTGGGAAGCCAGTAATGGTGAAATTGAAGTGGGGAATGGAATACAAGGGCTATCTTGTATCTGTTGATGGCTACATGAATATGCAGGTAAGTCAAGATGGAAGAAAACATCCATATTATCCAATTGGTGAAAATATAGGGAGAAGATGATACTTCTGTGCTGTACCTAAGCACAGTAAGAGTTTAGTTTTGAGCAAATGAATTGAGGCATAATCTATGCAAATATAGTATCAAATTATATGAATGCAGAAAAAAAACAAAATGTAAAGCCCAATTGCTAAGTTTAGCAATCAGGTTAATCTTTATATTTTATTGAACAGTGTTGAATAAAGGATTCATGTTTTGTGGTCTATAATTTTATAGTATTCATACTGTACAATGTTATTAAAGTAAATATTTTTAATATAACATCCACAAACGTACCTTTATAAACTCATGTCTGTAAGAATTATGAACCAAATCCTGGATTTGAAAGAGGGGAAGTCTCCTTTATATATATTTGATATCATTCAAATATAAATTGGATTCTTAGTTTACCAAAACCCCAGTCAAATAACCCAGTTCCTATTAAGCTGGCTGCTCAAGGAAAAACAGACTTTTCTGTTCCAAGCTCACCAGTCTATTATATTTACATGATGGACAAAGAAGAGGGAACTCTTCTTCCATGGCCAGAGTTGAAAATAAACAGACTGCTGTGATCATCTTTCTTCCTGGTGCTCACCAGTCTACATAGAATTGCATGTTTACAGATATTTTTAGGTGGTACAGCAAAGTTTTCTTAAATAATAAATCACATTTTCATTATGTGTAACAAAAAAGTAATATGATAGTAATTCTACTTTGTATCTCTATTGTATATTTAACAGTCATGCTAGTCACATGACCACAGGGGTGTCTTCAGACAATGCTGGCTCCCTTGGCTAAGAATGGAGATGAGCATCACCCCCTAAGGGCAGACCTAGTTGGGACGGAGGAAATCTTTATCTTTGTCTATATTTGACTAAAATAGATAAAAATTCAAAAACTGAATTAAATCTATATATACACATCTGTTCAGAAAAGATTAAAGAAAGTTAAATATAAATTAGAAACATTTGTAATGATCAAACTAATTTATTTTCTTTTTTGGCTGAAGGAATTTTTTGTGTTGGCTTACAGAAGCCAGTGCTCTCTCCCTGTTCTGCACTGATTCCCCACTTGAGGGTGTATTCAGTGATGGATACTAAGGAAGAGACCTTTGTGTTGGAAATGCTATTGGCTGAGTGGGACTGCAAGCATGGACCAGGGCTACTTCACCCAGTTCTATAGTGAACCTCTGAATTATGACCTTTCTAGTGAGGAGAGGGAACAGAAAAAAACCCCACAGTCCTCATTATTAAAGCTGGTGGGTGTCAAAATGTATGGGAGAGGGGAATATAAAAGGGAGTTGGCAGAAGGCAGGATGCACCGGGAGCCTCATCAATTAGCTGGCACCACCTACACAATAGCATTGCTGTTGTTATATGAGAGTATGGGAAGCTTACTTGGATCATAGCCAGGTATGATGCCAGGAATGTGGTGGCAGCAAGAATAGATAACATATATAGAGAGAAGGAGAGAAATATCAGCAGTGATCAGGAGGAACTTTCTGAAATTGGCTGATGTGCTTCCTTCCACTCCATCGACTAAGCCAGCCTATTTTTTTTTCTCTCCCTGCCACCTGATACCATTGAAGTATTTCTTGATAACCAAAAGTGCCAGCTATGTAATGGTTTCTTTAAAAAAAAAAATTACACATGCACATGATAAACTTCTTGTAAGATCTCAGAACTCAGTTCATAACCCATAGAGGGTTTTAATGTGTCTCCATTAATTTTAATTAGGGGGTTTTAAGGGGGTGGGGTGGGCTTTTTATTCGGCCTAATCTAATTTAATCTTTTTCTTAACTTTTGTATTGTTGGGGTTTTTAGATTGGCTGTACACCGCCCTGAGTCCCTAGGGAGAAGGGCGGTATAAAAGTTAAATAAATAAATAAATAAATAAATAAATATTTGGGAACCACCAATTTAGAGTATTAAATATTTGAACTTCTATTAAATTTTAAGTATAGAATATAGAAAATGTTCTAATTAAAAGGAATACATGTAACTCTCCTATTCAATAATACTCATTTCTGTTTGTACAGCTTGCCAATACCGAAGAATATATTGATGGTGCATTGTCGGGACATCTTGGTGAAGTTCTGATAAGGTAACTTCTTCATCTAACTGAGTGGGTTAAAATGAAGTATTGTAAAAGTGATTGAAGTGCTGGATGAAGATAGACAAGTTAAAATTCACAGCAGGAAATTTATTAGAAATTATGGGCCAGTTGATACATTGCCAGATGTACATTGCACCTATTTTGCCAAATCATTGTGAAAAATCAAATGAGAAGAGCCCTAGGTATGATATGCCTTAAACTCTTGGAGTTATAAATCTAACAAATAACCTTTATCAACTACAGGTCAGGTTATGACCACTGATTCAGCAATTATTTGCAACCTTCCCTGCTGGCTCCCAACAAGCAAAGTCAATGAGAAAGCTGGCAGGAGGTTGCCAGTCATTCCTACTCTTGCTGCTTTTTCATCTGTGCTCCATAGCACTTTCTGCACCCACCTACATGCTTGCCTGCACCCACCTGCCTGCACTCTGTAGCATCTGCCTGCCCAAAGCTTTCACCTGCAACTTTCACCCATTGGCATTTTGCCTGGGACTTACATCTCTTCCCACATTGCAATCAGCTGAGGTGCTCACTTAAATCTACACCGGGGCTGTCAAACTCCCAGCCCAAGGTTGGATGCGTCATGTACCAGCCATGCCCATGCATGGTTTAATGAAGGGAAAAAATATCCTGATACATCCTGTGATGCCGTTGTGACCATGTGAGTTTGACACCCCTGATCTACACAATCCTGAAATTGACAGTGGCAACCAGGAGCATTAGAAATGTTTGTAAGCGATGCAATCATGTGATGCTATGCTTTACAACCACATCGCTTAGTGACAGAAATTCCAGTCCCTGTTGCCTCATAACCTGAGGATTACCTGTGTAGTACTAGTAGTCCTTGACTTACAACCATTTATTTAGGGAATATTCAAAGTTGCAGTGGCACTGAAAAAAAGTGATTTAAAACCATTTTTCACACTGAGAACTGTTGAGATCCCCACTGTCACATACACAAAATTCAGATGATTGCAGTGTCCCAGGGTCATGTGATTGCCTTTTGCAACCTTCTGTTGCGCAAAGTCAATGGGGAAACCAGATTCACTTAAGAATTGTGTTATAACTTAACTGAAGTCATTAACTTAACTCTGGTAGGAAAGATTGTAAAAATAGGGCAAAACTCACTTAACACGTGTCTTGGTTAGCAATGGAAATTTTGGGCTCAATTGTGGTCATCAGAAAAAGTGCATTAATCAAATACATTAGTGCTTTAATAAAGTTTTGATTTCAAATCTTCTGTTAAGTTGATAAATGCAAGTTAGTTGCATGATTCTCCTTGAACAATCAAAAGAAACTGTCTTCTTCTCCTGAATTTCCTTTGCATCTCCACAATGTGCTCCATCCCCCAAGATTTTAATGACAAATAAAAATGGAAAGCATAGGTTTGGAAAAGCAAAATAGTAGAAAGACCTGTTGCAAAGCCAAAGTTTGCTTGTTTCACAATTTCATTCTTTCTAAAGCACTGTTTCTTTAATGTATTTGACAGTTATAGGCAAATGTACTTAAATAATGACACAAATTCAATAAAAAACATTTTTAATATTAAACGTAACACCAAATACAGAATTAAATTTGTTTTAAAGTAAACAGTCTTTTTAAAATTCATGTGAATTACAGCAAAAATAACATCTCTTTATTGCCAGGTGCAACAATGTCCTATACATAAGGGGTGTAGAAGAAGAAGAAGAAGATGGAGAAATGAGAGAATAATGTTGGAAAATCTTGTGTTTTTTAATGTGAAAAATATATATATTCAGTTGTTGCTTTTGAAAAAAATTCATGTTTTGTAACTACATTTTGGGGCACAGTAAAATACATATGGCTGAAAGAAACAGTCAATATGAAAGATGAACCACAAATTAAAAACTGGGATTATTTAACCTTAATACAAATATTTTAAAGCAAATGAGATCAGATGTATTCCATCACCATTTCTTTATATGACTCAGTTGCATTAAGCAAGATCTAAAACTAGTACAAAAATACATTTTACAAAAAAACCTCAAGTAAAGTAGTAGTCATCTTCACTTCTTGTAGTTGCATCTGTAGCTTGTTCTGCTTCATGCTTAGTCATTGGAGGCTGTGAGCGGTACACCAATTTTCTTCCCATCTAAAACAAAGACAAAAAATGTAAGATCCGTATATGCATGGACTTTTAAAATCAGCCCTTAGTTTTCCTGTTAAACTTCCCATACATAGTCTTTCACTTATATTTTATACAAATGTGGAAACACTTGAAATGGATGCCTGTAGGTAGATCTATTCAGAACAAAACACCCATTTCAAAGTTGCTTAGCTCTGAGTGGGGGGGGGGGGGGGGGGGTGAGGGCTTTTTTGTCAGGGAATCCAGTAGTCACATCACTGGACAACTTCCACCACTCTCTTTGAATTTGTCACACCTGAACCTTAATGTACATTTAAATACTTTGCAGGAAAGAGTTTTGGCAATGTTTGTATAATTTTTTTCATTTTTGTGACATTACTGAAAACATTAATTCAAGATAGTCATGACTAACGTGGCCCTATTAATATGGATATATATCTTAAGGCTAGATGTTGTTAAATATCCTACTTCGATTGAAATTATGGCTGGGATTGCTCCAGAAACTAGATGTCTGCACATTTTGTTACAGACTTTATGATGAAGAAACTATTAAAAAGTTTTGTTAGACAGTTGTCTATATTATTTATTTTATAATTCCTAATCCTTCAGAATTGAAATCAGAAAAATAATTTAGCTCTGATTTAAATGTGATTTTAATGGATTTTTAAAAAGTACACAAAGTCATTAAATCTGTTGAATTCAAAATGCCATCCAAAGATTAGCAGCTGTGATAATTTCTTCTGTGTGAGCAGAGAAAGATGCATAATCTCTGCCTAATATCTATGTGTTCAGATGGAAGTTCTGAAATTGAATTGTATTGCTTGAACATGGAATGGCTACAACTGTCAACACGATCCAGGATCTTCCTTTGTCAGGTCTTGGATCACACAGAAACCTGAACTGAAAGTGAGCATATAAAAGATAAGACTAAGGGGGCTGCATACAGTATGTGTAGCCCAATTCTTTGAATCACCTTTCATACAAAAAACTACAAAACCTCTAAAGATTTGTTCTAAAGTTACAGTTGGTTCTGGAAGCTGAATTTCAGGATTTGAGAGATTTTTAATAAAATTTTAATAAAAATTCACTATATAAATACAATATTTACATACAAGCCATGCCCAGGCAGTCACATGACCACCAAGCCACACCCATAAATTAGGTCACGCCCACAGAACTGGTTAGTGGTCCTTGGGATTTAAAATGAGTTTAGTGGCCCCTGAGTTCCAAAAGGTTGGTGACCCCTGATCTAATGGATATGTTTGCAGTGTGGATTGGTGCTACTTAAGCCATGCAGCATCTAGACAAGTACAGCCTGTATTGACTTTGGCAACGCATAGTGCATCTCTTCAAGGACAGGTACATCGTGACATGCACAACAGTGACCTCCAAGGCTGTATTTTCTTTCATGATGTTGGGCCACTGGCCATGTTGCATGGAAATGAAAGAATTATAATCCAAAGGTGTGGGTGGAAAAGCTGATCTTTACTGAGAATATTTGCCATGGCTGAATCAAATAGTAATACCCAGATTATTATGTGCAAAGGGGAGGGACAAAATAATAAGCTTTCTAAGTGGGGAACTTAATAAGGCAAATTCCCCCATTGCAGGCCCCATTTGCCCTTTTTTGTGTACCATGTTAACTATTGCCCAAGATAATGCTAAAGTTATAGCAAAGTACTCAAGAAGTGCTCCAAAATGCACAATAATGTATGCAAATCAGTTGCTTTCAAAATTTAAAACTGACATTTTCTGATTTGTGCAGCTACTTCAGAAGTTGCTGGTATCTCCATGTACAACTATAGCTATTCGGCTAAAGTTACTTGCTCGTAGAGACAGCTGGGAGCAGCTTCTGTAATAGTCAAGCTTTGCAAATAAATGTCTTTATGCTTTCTGTGGTCCTGTGCATTACAAAGCATCTCCTTTGAATAATTGTTATAACTTTTATTAGGCATCGTTCCAAAAACACTAACGTGAGTGGACAATGTTACTACATTTGTTAATCCTGTTCTTATAGTGCAGGGGTGTTAAACTGGATTTTTTTGAGGGCTGGATCAATTGTAGTTCTCTGCGGGCTGGGAAGAGGAAGACGGGATAGACTCCACCTGCAGCGGTTGGACAGCCTCCTACATTACTTTGCTGGCTAAAACAGGGGCACCATGTTTTATTTTGACTGCCGGGGGCACCGCGGGCCGGTCCTTTGCTATTTCCAAGTTGGTCCCGTGGGTCAGATTTAAGCACTTTGTGGGCTGCATCCAGCCCGCAGGCCTTGAGTTTGACATCCTTGAAGTAGTGCCTCTGTTTAAGCCAATCTTTGTCCAAATATTTATACATCTTATTAAAAAAAATGTTTTAATAAAATTTTGAGTTTTTACAAAACAAAAGAAAAATAGAACATCTTTTTTTAACATGGTTCCAGGTTTTTCACATCTCCAAAAAAATATAATCTCAGTTACATATTCATCTTTCAAATTCAATTTCATATCTTACCACTACTTTATATATTCTCTTGATTTTTTCTCAAATACTTCCCTCGGGATTATTTTATAGCTTTCTCATTCATTTCTAAGTCTATTTCATTTCCTTTTCAAAATTTTCATATCTTCATAATAATTATACTTGTACTTTTATCTGTCCAGTTTACAATTTCATTACATATTCTTATTTCATCATTTCCCAAAAAATCCACATTTCAAACATTATAAAACAAGGTTTACCCTATAGTTGCCAATTAGAGTGTGTCAACTTCATATCTTATAATTAGTTCCCTTTCAAATCCCATTAAACATTCAACTTTTAGATTGTCCCCTTAAACAGTTATAACATTCAACTTCTAATAATTATTGTATAACATGTATCCCTTTTCAATCAGATTCCGCATGGTACTTTCCCCTTAAGTTACCCCAATATACTTTAAATTTCAAAAAAAAGAAAAGACAATATATTTAAATTCATCCTAGAAACTGATATTGATCTCATTACAATCATTCCAATAATTCATTTCAATTATATTTTATAGGTCATTAAATATAATTAATATACATATTTTCATACCTCTTTTCACCTTATAATCTTACAATAATCTTCATAATTCATTTCAATTAGATTCCATATATTAACTAATATATTTCTCATATTTTCCCTCCTTTCACTTTTATTCCGTTTATCTCTATATTTGATTTGACTGTTAGCAAACATTCCATTAATTAACAATACCAGTTTCATCTTCCACTTTAATAATGTATATTTTTCTATTTTCTATATAGTTTATTATTTCTAATATATTTATACTATCCCTTATCATCTTGTAGAATCCTCTCTTAATTTTTGTTTTTAACCATTGTCTCTGTGTCTTTTAAACAAACTATTTTTTATTCTTGTTCATTTCCCATGTTTCTTTATTTCCTGATTCTGTTTCTTGTAATTTCTTTTCCCCTTTATTTCCCCCCCTCTCTTTTTCTCACTCCAGTTTTTATCCGCCGGCCTCTTTAACACTTCCTTCTGTAATCCTCCCTTCTGTTTATATTTTGTTTATTTTTTGAACTGTTCTCTTTTCTAATTACCTCCTCTAATCTCCAATTTTTAAATCCCTTTTTTCCCTCTTTTCGCTTCAACCCTCATCCCATTTGTTTGTTAAAGATGGCTGCTTCTTTATTCAGCTCTTCTCTCTCTGGAACTCCTTGTTCTTCATATTCTAAAACTGCCATTTCTAGAAATTGTAGAGCAAAGTCAAATGATTCCCCTTTCTCTTGCAGCTTTTCTTTCATATTTTTAAATTCCATTTTCAGTTCCAGAAAAAGTTCTGCCATCTTTAAACACTTCTAACCAATACTTTAATGCAACCAAAGTCTAAAAATTACTTCCCACAGTTAATTTCAATTAGATCCTCTGCCAATCCAGTGTCCAAAATTTCCAAAGTCACCAAATAATCCCAGAACAGTTTCTTCTTACTTCTTTCTTTGTTCCAAAGTTCAATGCTCCACTTTCATTTTCCGGGGGCTCTATCATAGCAAGATTTCACACTTTGTATTCTTTAAAAATCCTTTGAAAATTCACAATTAATTCCTTTTACCACCAGGTGGCACTCTATGCTATGTCCAAGTTCCACCCTTTTTTTTCTCCGCTTTTTTCTCTTTAATAGCTTCTAAGTTTCAAAAATTCCTTATTTTCCCTTTGACACTTTCAAGTTCAGCTTTAGGTTTGCCTATTTAGTGTCAAGATTGTTTCACGCAAATATCTTCTTCAAGCTTCTCTTTCAAAGTTCAAAGCCACTTTCGGCTGTCAGATCTTTTTTCCCCCTCTTCTCTGCCACTGCTTTAAAAATATTTCTTAAAAATTATTAATAATTTTAATTCCAGGGGACCTTTTATTTAGATGTTACTTCTGCTTAGTCCGGTCACTCAAGCTGTCCTCTTCTTCCCCACTTCTGCACACTCTTGTCCGATCTGATCTTCCTCTTCAGGGTGGCCATTGTGACCACAGTTACTGCTGTCTTTGGAGAGGAGTAAATGCCAAGCCAAGGAGGGGAGTTACAGCTTCCCTCGACCCAGCTGGCAGTCTCCCCCTTCTTCATCATCTCTAAGGGGTGGCTTCGGCCCAAATCAAGTAGATCGGGGCCCTCCGATGGAGAGCATGAACCAAAACCGCAGACAATTGTGGATTTCAGTCTATCACCAAGGAAGTCTAACCAGAAGTATCTTATTAAAAAAAACTGTGACCACTACTAAACTATATTGTAGGATTTCTCTGTATATAGGAACATGTGTCTGGCCTTAAAAGGGTAGAACACATAATTCACAAGCTGCGAATAGGCATAATTAGATATAGCGTAAGATGTTAGTAAAAGTTTTAATTACAAATAGCTAGTTTAGGCTTTGACAAAGTAGCTAGGCAAGCATTTATTCTGCTGTCATCCGGCACAATCCAAAACCACATGTCTAAAGCATGACTACCAACCCTTTTCTTTGGTTCTGCAATTGCTCTCTCAAGAGCAAGCTTCAGCCTTTCTTCCTGAATTCTTCTGAGTTCTTTCAATTTGTCTTCATGTATCCTTCAAGAATGGAAAAAAGGAAGACTTTAAAAATGAAAAGTTTATTGTTGGAAGAAAACTTCCTTTTTTAATGTTCCCTGATTTTATTTTATTATGTTTAAAACTGAAGAACTCAGCATTATTTCAGTGAGGAAAAAAACATATTAGACCTGAAAACAAGAGAGGGTCATAGTGACTTATTGCAAACCTGTGACTGACGCATCCTATCTGTGTGAGAGATTGCACTTCAACCTCTTCTTTCTTGCTCCAGTCAAAAGGAAATCTCAAAGCCTTTTCTTCATGCCTTCTGGATACAGCTTCCATTGGTACCACAAGGTTTCTTTCTAATGAAAAGTGCTTAGCACATTCTCTTTATACTGTATAATTAGATCAATTATACATTTATTTTGCCCCTAAGAAAGTACTACATTTTTTTCATTTTAGAAGACAAAGCTGAGTGTCCTAATGGACAAGAATAATATTTTATAAGAGAAGCCCCCACAAATATTATCCTACTAGATGGGAAATCATATGCATTATAATGGTTAGAAAGAACTTCCTAATGCCTGTCCTTCCCTTCCCTTTTTTATTAGTTCACATAATTTTCCCCCACAGAGTTCCAATGCTATAGGCTGAACATTCTGCATTTTTTAATCCCAGACTATTTTTGCTAATTTGGGAGATATTTTTGGTTTGCATACTCATGTTTTTTTTTATTTCTAAATCATAAACACTCTCTGACCTTTAATGCAAGCTCCATATTTATATTATCACTTATTGTAATGCAACAAATATAATATTCATTATGTCACCAATCATGTGTTGAGGTTCTTGGGAATAATCTTTCTATCTGTCCATATTCTCCATCACTTGTATAGTTTTAGCATTGCTGACAGCTATTCTCTGTAGTCTAACTGATCTTTTCAGACATATCCATAATTCTGTAGCTGTTCACCCCAACTTTGCTCATACAATTTTTGTTTTACTATAAAGGGGCCTTAGGGCATCCAGCAAACAAAAAACATTGATTCTTTCTGAAACTGTCTACCTTTTAGGTCAAAAGTTGGACACATGGCTGATCTCAATAAAATGATGTTGGAAATTCAGAGTTAAAATTATGTTAATTGATGAGATATTTTGCAAACTCTTACCTTTGTCGTCTTTCTTTTGCTCTGAGCTTTTCAGTGACTTCAATAATCTCAAGATACTCTTTTGGAAGAATTTCAAACATCTCACAGAGTTCTGAAACTCGCATTTCTATTTTTTTTAGCATTTGGAATGAGGTCATACTGGATACTTCCTGTGTCCCACAGCAAACACTGTATACTTCTGCTACTTTTTTAGTAAGTGAATCCAATATTTTATTCTTATGATGTAAATAAGAAAATTAATATCATTAATAACCCTTAGTCTTGGGAATGGAATATATTTTAGTAAATAAATACATAAACAAATGAGGCAAATTCTGAGGTTACATTAGAAAACACAAATCAAAGCTTATAGTAAAATCTTAAAGCTAAATATTAGAGGTAAGCAATTCCCAAATTTAGGTTAAGAATTATATAATTCTGAACATTGCTAAAATGGAAACAAATAATGTATAAACAAAATGGTATTCACTCGTTGAACAAGACCTAACAATACAAAAGTGGTGATGTACACTGAAAATTCAAATGGATAAATGTTGAACAATAAATGCAGTTTGGTGGTCAAAGAGGCATAAAACCAATGTGGATGCAAACACAAATGGAAGAACCTAATGCACATTGGAAGAAATTCTGGATGACTTTGGGCCAGTCACTCTCTCCTAGCCCTAGGAATATGAAGGGCAACCACTTCGGAAAATATTGTAAAGAAAACTGCAGAGACTTGTGTGTGTGTGTGTGTGTGTGGGAAATAACTGTAAGAGGAATTTGACAGAGTAACAAATTAGGCAAAAAAAGATAGTCTCTCCTTTGCTGCTTATGTTCAAGTTAGAACATGCTCAAACTGGATTTTTACATTGAGCAGCATCTGCTGTATTCAGATATAGAATCATAGAATGTAAGAGTTGGAAGGGACCTTGGAGATTATCTAGATCTATTATAGCTTCTGGCTTCTATAGTTCCCTTACTTAGTTCCCTTATTGTTGGAAAAGGCGCTAATGGTAGAAAAGGTGCAACAAGGAAGGAAAAATGAATAACCAGCAGCAAGGCAGATGAATTCAGTTACAGTGGCAACGAATGCGTGATTGGAAAACCTGAAGGGCCAAATTCGGGACAGATTGTCATGGAGAAAATCTGTGTGATCATTAAGAATTTACCCTGATTCAATGGGATACAATACAATAAACCAAGCATTTAATTGCCACCAATAGATATTATAGTGGTAATCAAACCCATTATTTCATAATCCATATCAATAATAAGCTGCTGATGGTCATTTTGGATGCTCTACAATGTTACTCAGTATTTATTATCTGCCACTCTAGCACTTCTGAAGCTAAATGTTGCCCACTGGTATACTGACAGGATTGATTTCCTTTGTCTATGAATGATGAGCCTGATTCAGCCCATCCCCCATTTGAGACAGTGGATATGGTATTCAAAAGTTGGTTGTAAAGTTATGGCTCAAGGTCACTTTCTGGTGGTGACTTCCCGTATGCATCCCAGCAGCATTCCTGGCATCAGAATGGAAGCTCTTTACCATTGCTGCCTTCTGGGATGTTTTTTTTTTTTAAATTTCCCAGTCTAACCTAAAACCTTAATATTTCTCCTATTCAAGAACAAATCAAGTCTGACCCTGCTTAGCTTCTGGGCTTAGGTAAAAGTGACCTGATGTTGGACTTTAGGCTCTCAGGGTATTACATAGAGATCAGAGATACAAAAATGCATCAGTACAAACTGAATTATCTTTTTTAAGGATTGGACAATCTGTATTATGATGAAGATAGTCGATGCATTCAAACTTACCATGGATGCTGGATTATATTCTCCTAAAGAAAACATTTTAGCTTTTAATGCCAGTTCAGCACTTTTTCCATCTTCTTTGAGGCAAGCAGCTATTAGAGCTTCTTTTTTGTCTCTAAGGCGTTTTACCTTTTGTTCCCTATTAAAAGAAAGTATAAAACTTTATAGCTAGAATTTCAAATTAGCTTGTCTGTTTTAAATAGCTGAAGTACTCATTAAGCTTTTAGATTTCAGCATTTTTCAGCAGAGGAAACAACACATTTTTGCTAAGACCAAATCGATTTAATAGGAATTTCCTGACTCAGGGATTCCTGGAGAATGTCATAGAGTGATTTGTGGCAGACATGGTCTTGAGTTTGTAGCAGTGTCATTATAAACTGGCTAATGCTGCAAAATAATTATCCAAATGATCTGCAACTAAGAGCTAAAACCCCTTAATTAGAAAGGACATCTTTTACTTTAATTAAAACATCTTTTTAAAAAAAATGGTGAAAAAGTATAAAATAATACATTTGGTAGAATAACCAATAATGGAATGATCATCAATTGTACTGAAGGGGAGTAGGGAGCTATCCTGTATTGGATAGAGGAAGGCAGCCTTTATAGGAGGCAGGTGTTAGAGGGGCAGCTGTGGCAACTCTGTAACTTCCCCCCTGAACCCCATCTTAATTTTTTTTTAAGAAAACTTTATTGAATTTTATTACAAAAAGAAAAGAAAAAAAATTAAAAAATATATAATTCAATAACAACTGTTTGTGGTGCATTATCATATAGCAGTCATTTGTGTGATAGTGATAATTTATACATAACTATATTCTTATTCTATCTATGTTCTATATTTAATAATCATCTATCCTTAGTCTGTCTCCGATCTATCCAATTGTACCATTGTTCCCATACCTTATAAAATATTGAAGATTCCTTATCTTTTAAACTCAATGTTAATTTATCCATTTCAGCACAATTCATAACTTTTTGTATAACCAGTTCTTCTACAGGTGTGAATGACTGTTTCCAACACTGAGCAAAAGCAATCCTGGCCGCAGTCAATATATGTAATAATAAGTATTTTGTAGTCTTTACATATATTTTTTTTGAAGATCCCCAATAGGAAGAGCTCTGGTTCTAAATCTAATTGTTCATTGGTAATTTCCTGAAGCCATTTTTGGATTTTAAGCCAATATTTTCGAGCCTCTGGGCAAGACCACCACATATGATAATATGTTCCCTCTTTTTTCCCACATTTCCAACATGTGGGATTCAGTTTAGAGTACATTTTCGCTGATCTCGAAGGGGGTAAGTGCCACCTGTAAAACATTTTATATGCATTTTCTTTGTATGTTACTGATTTTGTTAATTTATGATTTCTATTCCATATAGTCTCCCAATCTGCTAACTTTATATTATGTCCAATGTTTTGAGCCCAGGCAATCATACATCCTTTCACTACTTCTTCTTCCAGTTCTACTTCTAAAAGATACTTATAAATTTTAGTAATTTTTTTTTTATCTGATCCTAATAAGATTTTATCTAGTTGTTGTGGTTTCAAATATATTCCATAGTGTTCTATATCCTTATTGTATCGGCTTTGTATTTGAAGATAAGCCCACCAATCTATTAGCAGCCCTTGTTCTTGGAGCTCTTGTTTTGTTTTTAAATTTCCAGTTATATCCAATAGATCTTTATATTTTAACATTTTATTCAGATCTAGGTTATTTGGGTGAATCATGCTTCCATTATAGATAGCCAAATTGGGATTTTTATATAATGTTTCTTTTTAACCTTGATCCAATTGTATATCAGCGAATCTCTGATCAAATGTCTATAAAAATATTTTTGTTTTGTAGGTCCTATTTCCCAAAGAAATGCATGCCATCCCCTTTGAAGGTCATAACCTTCTATCACTAATATTCTTTTATTCTTTAAATTAATCCAGTCTTTTAGCCAAACTAATGCTGCTGCCCTATAGTATAATTCCCAATTTGGTGATCCAAAACCACCTCTGCTCTTCATATCTTGTAACAATTGCATTTTTATTTTGGGTTTCTTACCCTGCCAGATGAATTTTAATGTCATTCTATTGAGATTATCAAAAAAGGTCTTATCTAATTTAACTGGCATGGTTTGGAATAAATAAAGAAATTTTGGTAATATAGACATCTTTATAGTTGCTATTCTTCCTAATAATGACAATTGCATTTTCGTCCAAAGTTCTAAATCTTTTTGTGTTTGTTGTAATAGCTTATTATAATTGTTTTCCTTTCTCGTCTTGCAGTGTGCTGTCAGCCATATTCCCAAATATTTAATTTTCCTTGTTATTTGAAATCCCAGCACCCTTTCTAATTCTATTATTTGTAGATCTGTTAGATTTTTTACTAAGAGTTTCATTTTCTCTCTATTAATTTTTAATTCCGCTACTGCTCCGTATCTTTCTAGTTCCTTAATTAATATTGGTCCTTTTTCTATCGAATCTTCCATAATAAAGGCCATATCGTCTGCAAAAGCTTGCAATTTATATTCTTCATTTTTGATTTTTAATCCTTTTATTTCAGAATTTTGCCTCACTCTTTCTAATAATATTTCTAATGATAATATGAAGAGGAGAGGGGACAATGGACAACCTTGTTGTACTCCTTTTTCTATATTTATAGTTTGAGTATTCTCTCCATTTATTATTATATTTGCTTTTTGTACTGTGAGTAAATTGCCGTTATAATATTCTCAAATTTAGTGCCAAAATTCATATCGTAAATTTGTTGAATCATAAATTGCCAATTGTCTTATATGTCATAAAGCCTGCCCTGCGTAGTTTGCTATCCTTAGGAAGGGTAGAAGGTATTGTGTGATTCCCAACACTGCATTAAGATTCAATTGCCAGTCCAACCAACTTCAGTGCATGGGATTGTGATTTGCCTTTTGAGCTAGTTCTGTAT
The DNA here is from genome assembly GCA_023653725.1 of Bungarus multicinctus. NCBI lineage: Eukaryota > Metazoa > Chordata > Lepidosauria > Squamata > Elapidae > Bungarus > Bungarus multicinctus. Next base: position 46,878,373 of record CM042848.1, read on the forward strand.
TGGTGTGCCACAATCACAAGATTTAAAGCAACACATGCCACTTACTTGCAGTTTCACAAGAACTGGCTCATTTGAAAATATGGTTTATTCATCTAAGAATATAATTTCTTAATTATATTTCTGAATTATATTTCCTAATTATATTATTTCTAGATGCAATAAACTTAATTTCATTGGGCAATGTTGTATTCCTAGGTTATTTTTTTGAAGTGAAAAGACTTTTTGTGGAGGGTAGCTTCCATGTAATACAAACATTAAAAAAAAAGTGATAAGGGAAGCAGTGTGTTCTCTCCCTAAGATTCTCTAACTGAAGTCTAGAATGATTAGGATTATTCAATATTCTAATTCTTCATTTTAAAGCCAAAACTTGTTACATTTTTGAGTTATGTCATATCTCTTAGCTTCTAGATTCTTACATTGAATCCCTTTCCCTGTATTAATTGTTAAAAAGCTGAAACCATTCCATACTTACACCCTGCTTAAAATTAAGCTAATCAGCTGTGCCTGAAATACAGCACCATATTGAATTTATCTTCTTTTCCTGGTTAAAATCATGTGACCTCAATAGGCTTGTTCGGAGCACAAATTGCTATCAGCGTATACGTATGTTCACACTTTGAAAATATATTTAAAAACCCTATTAAATGAATAACTTACATATGCTGCTTAACTATTTTCTCTCTCTGCTGGCTTTCCTCCAATGTGCCACTAATATCTTGAATGTTTTGGAATAATGAAAGATTTTGCTCTTCAAGATATCTGAACATCTGAAGTAACTCTTCCGTGTCTTTAAAATATATTTCTGCCTCCTAATGAAGGAGAGACAGTAATGCATAATTTCTGGAATGGCACATCTGTTTGCAAACATTTTTTTTTTGAAAAAAAAATGGAAATAGGGTAAAAGAAGCATTTGAGGATTATACTCAACTGGCAATAAAGGACTCATTATTAAATATATAGTGAGCTTTGGTGGCAGGGTTATAGTACAGTACTTCAGGCTACTTCTGCTGACTGCCAGCTGCCTGCAATTTGGCAGTTCAAATCTCACCAGCCTCAGGGTTGACTCAGCCTTTCATCCTTCCGAGGTGGGTAAAATGAAGAGCCAAATTGTTGGGGGCAATATGCTTACCCCAATATGTAAACAGCTTAGAGAGGGCTGTAAAGCACTGTAAAGCAGTATATAAGTCTAAGTACTATTACTGAGTGCTATAAATTAGCAAAAATGCATTAAAAACCTGGCTCTTTGAGCAGGCCGGCCTAGGCTGACATAGGATTTTTAATTTACTACTTGCGTTTTAATTGGGTTTTTAATATTTGGGTTTTAATTAATTTATTGGGGGAGGGTATAATTTTTAGACAGCCTAAATTATTTAATCTATTTTAACTTTTGTATATTGTAATGGGGTTTGTGATTGGCTGTGCACCGCCCGGAGTCCTTCGGGAGAAGGGCGGTATATAAATAACACAAATAAATAAATAAAAAACCAATTAATTTTCATTTGTCAATTTATATATTATGCAGACTGTATAACCATGCCATGCCACCAATTTTCTGTGCTTAAATGTGATGGGAACAGGTGACTGATATGCACTAAAATGCTGCATAATGTCCTTCACTGACATAACGTTTTGTATATTTATAGATACCATCATTTGCTGTAGAGAACACAGCAAAATAAGTTCAAGGATTATTTGTCAGGTCCACATGTGAAGGTCCAATTAAATTGATTTATTATTACTCCTGCCTATGCATAGAAAGACTCTCAAATATTTGAGAATCTTCCTGCTAGCTGTTAGAGCAGGGTCAATAGAATCCAAGAGAGGTTGGACTTAATCCACTTGTGGCTATTTAGAGATTCTAAGCTGATTCCTCTTTTAACTCTGCCCCCAGGTTCTGCCACTCCTTCCTTACATTACTGGATTGAATCCACTAAAGACCTACTGAATAAAATATATAAAACAAAATATTTCTTTCCTTGTAATCTAAATACTTCGTTAATTATAGAATGAAAGAATGAATGAATCAATCAATCCTTTGTTTCATTTATTAGGTAATGTTTTCTGCTTCTTTGATTCCTATAGCACTAAAAATATGTATAGTGATTCAGATTATGTAGGTGATATCTGAAAGGTTGTGGGTATTAAATAGTATCTAGAAACACACTTCTTTTTCAAAAATAGTTTTATATTATTTTCACAGATGAGTTATTTGTAAAAACATACCCAACACACCTTCCTCCTTCTATTTTCTCTGTGGGGGCGTCTGCCCTCTGGAATGGGTTGCCCCCGGAGTTACGTATAGCCACGGACCTGGGGACCTTCAGGCGTGCCTTGTAAACCTGGCTCTTTGACCAGGCCAGCTTGGCTGATTTTAGATTTGGGTGTTTTACTTTTTTATTAAATTTTAGGGTTTTAGGGAAGGGTCTTAACTGATTACAGCCAGGGTCTTAGTTTAATTTAGTTTTAATTTTTCACATATTTATTGTTTTAATTGTATGGCTGTGCACCGCTCCGAGTCCTTCGGGAGAGGAGCAGTATATAAATAAATATTTATTATTATTATTATTATTATTATTATTATTATTATTATTATTATTTTCACCACAACAATAAGCCTGTGAGATGAATTGAACAGAGAGACAGTGACTGGCCCACAGTCACCCAGTTGTCAGAATAGGACAATTCTTGGGTAATGAAACAACTGCAAGCAAACAACCAAATTCAGCACCAAGAACCCCACAGTTTAACCCTGATATATGGATATTTTAAAGATAAATGTCTTACTTTGTCACAATTCTGGATATCATCCAAGTTAAAAGTGTCCTCTGAAGATAGAGAGAAGCTGTTTTCACTTACACCACTGTTATTAAAAGAAAAATTAACTTAGATATAATTTGTGTGTATACCTTGAAGCTTGCCAAGTAAGTGTTTAATGCCAAGTAGGAAGATTATGCTTGGTAAAGTAAAGATCCCACCTGAGGGAAGAAAAGGGGAGGGGAGAGGAGGAAAGATGGTATGCACAGATGAGCTTGATTTGGTTTTTTCCCCAATTCAGATTGCTATCACCTTTCTGATGATATATATTTATCATCTATTACTGATTTTGGGTCCACTACTCCTTGTGATGACATTTTAAAGAACCTGTAGTCTCCTGCAAAAAAAGAGAGGAAACATATAATATCATTCTTATTTAGCAACTGGAGTTTATTAGAATTATATCATACATGATGGATAAATGAATCCACCATGAAAGGATTGCCCTAAGCAGGAATAACCAACTGTGGGAGCACATAACTCCCAATTCCACTTTTTAAATTTTTGGTGGCCTCTAGAATACTTGCAGAATGTGGCCTCCAGAATACTTGCAGAATGTTGTGCTGTAATAAGGGGCAAACCAGATACATTAAACTCCTGCAAGGATTAAAACTTCTATTTCTACCCCTTAAAATCTCCAGGTTTCTCAATGCAAACTGGGTTCTTGGCCCTTAAACAAAAATGGAAGCAGCCTATGTAATAAGTACTCATTGTTCAACTATTATCTTATGCATTTTCATAAAATGAACACAGAAAAAGCAAACATGCAAGTGAGAAAAAAAGTTGAAGAAAAAAGTATATGGAAGCAGCTTTTCATATTCTTCATAGGAGTTTTAAGCACAAGTATATTTTCTTTCTAAAGTTACATCATATTATGCTTCTTTCTATAATCTATCCCATTTAATCATCAAAACCATGAGTCACAAGTTCATTTTTTCATTTTTATGCAAAAAGTCGATAAAAGGTGTTCAGTCAGCAATAAATAGAAACATTTTACTGTAATCAAAGAAGTTATTTATCCATTTCAGTAAAATCTGTCGACTTCAACCATCCCTCCATAATGGGCAGCGCCAACTCTTTTCATCTCTGTGCATACAGTAATCTTATTGCTATGATCATATACTGAAATAATTTTTCATGGCTTCTTTCTAATTATTTATCCATTAACCTTAAAAAGAAAAAGTTCTGGCTTCAATTGAATGTTGATCTTTAAAATAATCCGTATCAAAGTAGATATTGGATCCAATTTTTTTTTTAGCTTTTTTACATGTTCACCAAGCATGATAAAACGTTCTTTCATCATATTTCCAACATACATTTGAAATGCCTTTCTACATTCTAAATAATTTCTCTGGCATTATGTATCAATGATACATCGTTTTATAAAAATTATCTTTGAGATCATAATACAATGTAAATTTCACATCTTTTAAAACACCTCTGCATCTTTCTTCCAGTTTGGCAGCTTTTTTTGTGGTTGCCATGGTGGGAAAGTGAAAGTATGTCAGTTACTATAATGGGAATAAAAGGCACTGTTCTCCTCCTCCTTCTTCTTCTAGTGTCTCAGTTGGCTCAGCCTAATCACAGTCAAATAATCTAGCTCATATTACTCTTCTTGTTTTGTAAAATCCACCAATTAGTACTGTCCACATACATAAACATCAATCTTCCCACAGTGGTCCTGTCTGTTAGTCTAACTCAGCGGTCACCAACTGGTGGACCATGGCCCACTGGTGCAATTAATCCAGGCTGCGCAGAAACACAAGGCTGCTCAGGCCACATGGCCCCAGGGAACCCTTCCCGCCCACTCACTCCTTACCTGGCAAACTTGTCTGCTAAGTTGCTATTTTTCCTTTTTCTGACCATCATCTGCTCTGCTGCACTGGGAGATTTAGATTAGGTAGGAAGCAGGAAATGATTGGATTTCTTGCTTTCTAGCTAAGCACAGCCAAACCTCCCATAGGACTGAAGGTTTGTTTGCAAGCAAATTCAATGCAGACTCACAGCAAGCAAATTTGAGAGACTGAGCTAGCTGATGGTAGATAGATAGATCACTGAATGATTCTGTGAGCAACTCAATCTGCCTGCCCGCTTTGCCTGATTTTTGGTAAAAGTTGCTTTTTTAAAATAAAAAAATCAATATTTACATGCATGGTGTGTTGTGAGTTAATTTTGTGAGTTTGCTTGCAAGCAAATTTTATGTGACAGACTGAGCTAGCCAATGGCAGATAGATAGATAGATCTCTGAATGAATCTGTGACTCTGTGAGCAACTCAATCTGCCTGCCTGCTTTGCCTGATTTTGGGTAAAAGTTGCTCTGTTTTTAGAAAAAATTCAATATTTATATAAATATTTATAATATTTACATACAAGCCAGTCACCTGACCACCAAGCCACAACCACAAATTAGGCTACATCCACAGAACCAGTTAGTGGTCCCTGGGACCTAAAATTATGAGTTTGGTGATTCCTGAGGTCCAAAAGGTTGGCAACCCCTGGTCTAACTAACTGCGTTACTTTCAAAGATACTATCATCAAAGAAAAAGTATATTATTTCTTCTATTTTTAAAAATCACTGTCCTCCTTTTCTGTTTGAAACATCCTAATATTGCAATCTTGATCAGCTTTAAATTAAAATCCTTTAAGATAGGTTTTTTTCCTCTTTTTAATTTAAAAAAGAAGACACTAAAATTTTTGAATCTTCCTTACTGTTTGGAATATCTTTCTTAGATTGTGAAGTACTTTAATTGTGAAGTGATTTAATTGTGATGTGAACTTTTTGTCATTCAAATGTCCATAAAAAGGCTGTATAGCAATTCAGGGCAAATTGTAAACTTCTTACTTCCCAAGGACTCACAATTGACCACAACAAACTAAACTGCATTTTGTTTTGTTTGTTTGCAAGGAGAATCTCTTCCAGAACACAAGTGGGCAACCCCTGATTTCTCTTGCTTCTAGAGAAAATTTTTGTCACCAGAACCAAGTCTTGGTTGACAATTGAACCATTGTGTTGTCTCTACCTGCAAAGCTGCTTATAGAGATGTCTAATCAGCCATAACATCTCACCACAAAGTCCAGACTTCTTTCTTTCAGAGGTCTTCCTCATTCCTTACCTTGGTCATTTGAAACTTGTGCCTTTTCCTCAGGGTTGCCTAAGATGACTGAGACCGATTTGTCTACTGTCACTTTCTTGGCTGGCTGCAGCCCTTTATGATGCGCCATTTTGTCTAAGAGTAGTAGCCAAATAACACAAGAGTCACGTATTTGTAAAAAAAAACAAAACATGAACAAGTCATCAGCTCTATTAATCCTTGCTAAATCCAAACAAGGCTGCCATTGACAGGAAATGATTCAATCTGCAAACGGTATTAAAGTGTTGTCAAAGTAAATAGTCAAACCATGAGACTGGAGACTGAATTATAATGCAGGAAACCTAGGGAAATCAGTCACACTAAGACTAAGGATGCAGCAAAAGAGAATGCTGATACATTATTTTGGTTATACATCAGCAGAACAATTATGCTCTTAGATTTTTCTTTAACTTGATATAATGCCACTACAAATTATTTATTTAAATTGTAAAGTTAGCTGTTCAAATATTACTCCAAGGGCATACAATTGGTTAAAACTTCATTTTAAAACACTGAAGCAAATAGACTAAAATCAGCCACTTGGAGAAATACACAAATATTCTAAATATTTAAACAGGATCTTCTGGCTCAGAGCCTGTTTAAAAAAATAGTTATAAATGCTTTCCAGAAGGACAGAAGGGTCAGAGTCAAAGAGAGGGCAATTATTCTTGATACAGGAATGACAATTTCACTATATAAATGTTTCACTATACAGTACTTATTTCACTATATAAACATCATTAGGATCTTAAAAAAGTATATAGTTCATAATGTTCCTCGTGAACTGTTTTTTGTTTGTTTGTTTGTTTTGCATCTTCAATAATTCGGGATATGACAAAATGTATTTATACCAACTAAGTTTTTTCTTTTAGGACATTGTTTCCTCCCTCCATATCTTGGCATAACTAGATAAAATTTCTATTTAAAAATGTCCTCCAAAAGCAATCATGAGGAAACCAATATAGTACAGGAGTAATCTAAGAGTACTGCTTTACCATTCAATAAGAGAATATACAATTTTACTAGACATGGGAATGGCATCCATTAGAATTGTAACTCTCTTGTTGAATTAAGAGTTTTCATGAGTGCTCTTTGAATACAATTTTTGTGTCACATCGTACACAAACTAATTGTTATACAAACTAACCTAACCTTTACAATAAATTTAGTCTTCTAGGACAATTTTGATTTATACAATGTTTCCTTGATTTCCTCCTCTGGAACCTGCTCAGATAGTGATGCCAGACTGACTAATCCAATAATTTCCTGACTTTTGTAAAGAAGATAATAATTTTCTTTCTTCAGATTTTTTTAATACTTCACTTATTGTGGATCCAGGGTGCTCTCTGAGCATAGTTGTTTTCACACAGTGGTTTTACTACTCAATTAAGTATGTACTGTCTCAGCCAGTCTATGGGAATTGGATAGTTACTTAGGAATTGTGAGCTGTCCCCTTAAGGGAATACATCATGGGAAATGTAGTTAAAGGTATCTTGGGAAGTGTAGTTCATGTCACGTGGCCACATCTGTAATCTTGATTGGTCACTAAATTGACCCTCGATGGGTGGGGAGGAAGTTTCCTCCATTCTTGCCTGGACTCATGAACTGATAAGCAGTTTATCGCTACGTGATGGATTAGGAAAATAACCATCTTTTACCTGCAATGCTGATATACAAAGGATTGATCATTATAGAAGAACTTCGTCACAAATGTGAGTTATGTAGATACCTGAAGTATCAATAAATGTACTTTGTTTATGGATGTTTTGTGGAATTATCTATCTACATCTGCACAGCTATAAATCCACCTCTGTGCATGAGGCAAGACAAAGTAACATCTACAGTGCCAGGAAGGGGCGGGGGGAGGGTTGCCCTGTTATATACTGTCAGTTGATGGTGTTTTCATTTTTTCCTTGATAGTTCCTTGAAACAAGTGTGATGCTTGTTTATTTGTCTGAGTTGCTTGTTCCTTGATTAGGATATTGTTTATTGCTTGATTGTCTGGTGTTAATCCTGTTGTTGCTTATCTGGGAATTGATTGCTGCTGAGGAGGTGTTCTGGAAAAAGGTTTGCTTCTTTTTTACTTTTTTAACCTTTTTTTTTACAGCCAGATAAGCAGGGATCCAACATCAAGATTAACACTAGACAAACCATCAATCAATAAACACAAGCTAGCCAAGTATTTATTAAAGAGAAGACCACATCTTCACCATTGACAGGGCAAGTACTGAGAGGGCAAAACCATATGCATTTTTCTTTGGTGACCTGTCTGGGTTCCATCACTTATGCACTGTACGTTTTCAGTTTTTCTATTTGGTAAATTGATGGTTTGTTTCCAATTGTGGTTTTGGTATCCTGATGAGTCCCCATTCATCTTAATCTCTTTTTGTTGACATGAACACTTCTGATATATTAAACAAACTGGCCAGAACGAATCAGCATAAAGGGTGGTGATTGGAACTGGATATCCCAGTGTTTTCAGGTACAACAAGTGCAGGGCAATTATCCCAGTTCAGTAAGCTGTGCCCCATGGATCATAATTATTACAAATGAACCAGTCAATATGACGCATGTCTAAGTTACATATTTGTTTGTTCCTATTTGCCACTTTCCCTGCAAACCTAAAGCAGGAGATGGGAATATATTAAAAATATCATGGAGGAAGTATCCTAAATTCCACCAGTTATTCAGAAACTTTATTCACGGGCAATCTCATATTGATGGAAGTTCAATGCTTCCCTTTCTTTCTTTTTTTTACAAACATTAAAACTTCCTGCCTTTATATATTGTCCTTTATATATTTTCAATTTTGTTTGTTTCAGATGTGTTGGCCTTACATCACTCAAGATTCCTAATTGGTGTGCTTGCTCAAATGATTACAGCAGTATTCCCCCACACTGTAATTTAAATGGTCAATGAACCACTGAAAACTGTGTACTTACTCGTTTTATTTTGCAATATAATGGAGGGTGAGATTAGTTTGGCTTTATCAGCAGCTGGTGGGAAAGAAATAAGGGATTTTGATGGGCTTTTTTTCCGTTCTTTCTTCCTCTTTGCCATCTGCTGCTCTTGCCATGCTTTGGGAGAAATACTAAACAAAAAGGCTTCATAGGATAAATACAGCTTCAAAAGGTCTTCAGTGTTTGCAATTTCACTGCATATGTCAAAGGAAAACAAGGGATACAAGGCATACAAGATGTTACAGATGTACAGCACCAAGCAGACATTTAAAATATAATTGAAAAAGCTGAGTAGAGGGTTTCCCCTGAATTATAGTACATGGTTTTATAATCATTCTTATTAGTACTGGAGCTACTTGTGCTATGTCTGGGCAGCAATGTTTTTCAAAATTACTTTAATTTGGAGAACATTATTTCATCAAGGAACTTTCTGTCCTTTATTATAAACATCTATGAAATTGTTCAGAAATTTAAAAATGAAAAATGAAATTTGAATATGATTTATAAAAAGAATAGAAAGTATTAACTTGGGCTTAATAAGAACATCTACTCAATTTTCCATTTATTTTATAGTTCTAAAGATTCAGTTTTTTGAATCTGAGCTGCCACTTCTCAGTTGTCCATGATATAAATAGTGTACATTTTAAAGATTTTGAGCTAGATCATTTTGTGCCTTTCTGTATGACAGATATATAAAGACCCTTGTGTAGGTATCTGGTACTTGAAATGTAACTTCATGGAGCAAGAAGATGCTGTGTTGTGGAAAAATATACTAAGAATCACATCATCAAGAATCCTTCCCATAAATCTCTCTCATAAAGCAACAAGAAAGAGTTCACCTTTTAAGGGAGAACAGTTCATTCATGGCTATCCTCAGTTCTGTTGTTACTTCCATTTTACATTTTGCTTCTTGAGTTGCCCTAGAAAAAGGATGCATGTTATTTTAATACAGAAATGTTCATATTGAAATAGTCAATCTGATGTAGTAGCTAAGCCACCAGACTAGAAATTAGGAGACTGTGAGTTCTAGTACCATCTTAGGTATAAAGCCAGTTGGGTGACCTTGGCCAGTTGTCTCTCTCTGCCTTGGAATGCAGGCATTAGCAAAAAAAAAAAACCTTCCAAAATCTTGCCAAGAAACGTGCAGGGACTCAGGCAGTTGCCAGGATCAATACTTCAAAGTACCCCTTTTCCAAATATTGAAATTGTTATACAGATGTGGTTCATATCTCTTAAATCAAGAAAGAAGGGGTATTTTTGTTTTTTCAAAAGAAATGATAGTTGTATAAACTATTGGTAATCCAGAAACTTAATAAGAAAATAACTTGAGGATAATTTTAAAGAAAATTTAAAACAAACAAACAAGCAGTCTAACTTATTTTTCATCAATGTAGGGGGAAAATCCAACATGACATTCAGCAATTATTGCTATTACTTGAAAATACTGAAAATGAAAAACACAATAAAATGTCCCTTGATGTAAACCCTTTTGTCTAAAGGAAAATGTATGTAGCCGATTCCTAATATCAGCTTCTTCTTAAAATAAGAAATTCTTCAGGAATCTTTGGAAACTCCCCATTTCTTTTGTGTATGATAAGGTAAACAGTGAAATCTCATCTACAGAAACAGTTCCTTCACTTTATTTGTAATAGAATTCTGTTTCTAAAACTGAATTAGTTTATTGTTAGGTCCTATAAGTTCTTACCCCTTTAGCTGCTCACAATGAGCAATTATGAAGTATTACATCTGAGATCAAATGGCATAAATTAGAAAGATCCCAAATCTAGTAGGTGGTAGTCACCTAATGGAAGAAATTATTATTTTCAATTTTATTTATTTATTTATTTGTCAAGCAATTATAACAGGTATAAGTATAAACATAGTAATGAATACATGCTGTCACATTACTCTGCAGTTCCTCTAAATACATTAATTTCTTATTTAAACAAGGACTTGAACAAAATTGGTCTAATCATGACAGGGTGATGGAATGACTCAGTGGGCATAGGAGTGTGCAAGTCCACTGCAGTTATGAATTGTAACTAATAGTGGCAATGATTGATGTGGGAGCATCATAAATCTCAGAGTTATCATTGCAGACATGATGATGCATGGGGTAAAGACAGGTTTGAGATATCTTGGCAGGGTGGTCTGGAATTAATCTAGAGGTAAATAGAAGCTTATTTAAGGAACTGGATTAGGGAAAAGTAAAGACTCCTTATGCCAGCTGCCCACTGCATAGAATGCATAGATGCAGTTCAGAAAACAGCTATCTATGGGCTTTTATGTATGTTTTTATTCATATTCTGTAACAGGAATGTACAGTTCCTGAATGCCTCATGTTTGGCTCCTTAAACTCCTGCAAAAGCTGCTGAATTACGATGTTTATAATGTGACACAGACCATTATTAATGTCCTGAAGGGATTTAATCATAGAGACATTATTTAATAATATTTATTTTTATGTAATGTAATATAAGCTAAATTCAATCGAACTTGTGCCTGGCCTAACACACTGTTTTTTCTTGGGCATCAATATTTTAGAATGTGACCCCATGACACCATTCAAAAGCCAAAGATGACCAATTAGTTAAAAAACTTCTAAAATCTAAGAAACACATCTAGCAGAGAAAAAAGAAAAGCATTTAGGTAGAAAAGAGAGTCCATTTCCTGCAATTTCTCTTTGGGGGCTTTTTTACTTGGGAAAACAGAAGAGGGAACCAGACAATGCACTTTTGAAGTCACACTCCAAATGTGGCCACTACAGTCAGCTGTAGAGTTAAAAATAGAATTGTAACTAACAATTTAAGGGCTTCTACAGAGCTCCTATCATTTTGTCTGAGAAACTCCTCAAATGAAAGGGTATCGTCTTCTAATTTTGTTTCAGCAATTCTGGCCCTCCTCTCTTCCTTTGCTGCCATCTTCTCCAGCCGTGCCATGGTGCGCTGTTTTACTTTAACAGAGTACTGGCGAAAGAAAATAATAGCAAAATGTTATGTACAAAACATCTTAACATACAGTAATTTGTCATAGCCAAATCAATCCGATGCACTTCTCTGGAACCGAGCATTTTGAAAAGATCTTGATTAAATATTGCTGTTTTTTAAAAAAGACTCAGATATTGATTTAAAATATTGACTTGGATTTTGTGTGTATGTGTGTGGGAGAGACAAGCCTATATGTTCCTGTCAAGCAAGCCATTGATCACTTTCCCCAAATTACTTTCCTGAATCATTTCTCACATGTTTGTCACCTCCATTTTGAAAATTATGAACACCATTTACTGCTACATGATAGATTCAGAAATGTGAGCTAGCATAAAACTGTGCGCAATCTATTTTTTTAAGTCTATAAAATCTTGAAATTGCATTATTAACTAGCATAGCCATATCCTTTTCTTGATTCTGTAACTCACAAAGAGGAATCATTCATTCACATACCATTTAATGAAATCTTCCCAAAAGTGTCAGGATTCTTTTTTCTATTCTCTTTGTATTAGCTGCAATTACATACCAGTAGCCTATTCAAACTATTATAGCTCTTCTTAAATAGCCACATGATTATTTTCCTGTTTCAGGTCTCCAAATTGGATATTTTCACCATATTTTTTTTGGTATTCTAGCAATGTCCACTTTTCCTCATCAGCTGTGATCCACTTCTCCCTCAGCCTAATGATTATGCCATAGCACAAGAGGTGTATAAGTCTGTGCACATTTAAGTCTGTGCATGATAAACCTGGTTTCAGGAAGCTTGTGCTATAACTGAAATAGTCTCTGTTTGAGCAAAAAAAAAAATCTCTCACTGGATAAAATAGATTTGTTTAACGACCACTCTGTTGCTTAACATCTGCTTAACGACTACCACAAAAAAGATTGTAAAATCGGGCCTGATCATTTAAGAACCTTCATGACTTATGACCATAATTCAGAGTTCATTTATGGTCCTAAGTAAAGGACTACTTGTATGAGAAATGCTATCCAGATATATATTTAATTTAATTGATTCATGTTTGATACTACCCAAGTCTAACCTAGTTTGATAGTGAAAAATAAAGCCAACAACATTAAAGCAGAATGCAAGAATGATTAAAAAAAATCCATCTATCTACAGCCACACACAATTCAACAGGAGTTCCAACCAACCTAGCCTGAGACCTAGGAGAATAGCTAAATCTTGAAGGTTTTCTAGAATGCCTGCAGAAACATAAACACATATGCTACTATTTTTATAAAGCTTATAAAAACTGTTACCTCTAATAGAAATAGCTCCTTCTCTTCACTGATGTAATCTGCTATCGACTGTTTGTCACTTTGACAACCTTTTTTAAAAAAAATTTGTGATTATTTTTCTCCTGATATTCTGCAGCCTATATTTTAAAATAAAGCTATATTATCAATGACTTAACACAATTAAACTGAAATTTTAAATATTGAAATATTAACTGTTTGACCACATATTAAACAAGTTGTATAATGTCAAACTAAAGGAAACTATGCTAAAAATAGAGCCAAAACTAAGAACTCGTTTAATTAGTGAGCCAACAGGAGTTTGACAGAATAGTTCAAGCAAACTATTATGTAAAATACCCATTTAGCAGATGACTATGTAGAATATTCCACAAAAGCAAGATTTCTTTTCCTCTTTTGAGATGTGCCATCATATTTCATAGTTCCCTGAAGATAAGAAGAAAACAAGTCAAGACCTGTTTTTTTTCTTTTTATCTTCAGAATAGATTTCAGAGGGTCCCTGTTGATGTTCCAGTAAAGCTGGATGAGGCTTGGGAAATGTGTATGGAACAGAGGTAGTATTCAGCAAGTTCTGACCAGTTCTGTAGAAACTGGTAGTGGAAATTTTGAGTAATTTGGAGAACCGGCAAATACCACCTCTAACTGGAGATTTTACAGTATCCTTCCCTTCCACGCCCACCAAGCCATGCCCACAGAACCAGTAGTAAAAAAAAATGAATCCCACCACTGGTTTGGAAGATAACTTACAACCCTTATACAGATAATTTTAAAACAACTTCTTCTCACCCATATGGAATAAGTGAGGGGTGAGAAAAAACTCCAGAAAATAGTGTGACCTCACTCTACTGAGAATAACATGCAGGATCTGAAGGCACCAATCTATGGTAGTAATAAGTTGGAAGGAACTCCCCATGTTATATGATTCAGGGTTTCCAGAGTCTTTATATAATTAGAGGCTATAAAGAACAAACATGAAAAACTAGAAGTCTTAATCATAGGCATTATAGTAATCCTCAATTTTTGACCATTAATTTAATGTTTATCACAGTGATTCTGCAGTCATATGATCAAAACTGGCAATCAACATGTATTTTTGATGATTGCAGTGTCCAGGTGTCATATGATTATCATTCATAATCTTCCCAAGGACCCTGACAAGCAAAGCCAAAGTGGGAAGCTGGAATCCCTGAATGACCTTGGCAAAAAAAATTGCAAAATAGGGTGTGACTCACTTAATGAGTGCCTAGCTTAGTGATGGAACTTGTGGTCATGAGGCAACAAGTAAGGACTACCTGTACTAAATACCTGGTGGAATAAAACTCATGTGTGGAATGCAAGGAGTAAAGGGTACCACTTACTCCAAAGAGTAAGCCAGATTAAGTGGCGGCGGGGGTGGTGGTGTAAGGGTGGCATTAAATGTGAAAGACATTCACACATTTTTCCAGGTACTGATGCACAGGAATCCAGTTGGAGACCATTTGGGCAAAAATACCAGAAAGGGAAAACAACAATTATATTATTGTATTATGTATTAAAAACCACTAAACCGATTAGAAAATCTTGACTCAATCAGAGACATCTATGAAAATATCAACTTAACCAAGACCACAAAATCACAAAATTCCTCAGTGTTCCTGCAGTCTATTATTTCTCTAAAATGTTTACTCACACTTTGCAAAAGCAAGAGCCCAATTCAGAGCAGGAACATCTTTTCCCATTGTTTCTGTTGTTTCTTGTTCGGTGACTTCTTCTAGTTTTCTCAAAGCTTTTCGACACCGGGCTCTTGATGAAATGGTGCTCCTTTCATATGCCTTAACAGTCTGCTTAGTTTTTCTAATCTAAAATTGAAATCCATGTTTATTGTTGAGTTTTTCAAAATGTACAATGCATTTCCTACCCACCTTCCAAAGTCATAATCTTCTCAAGGCTTATGCTTGTCTATGATCATAGTAAAGATTTTATTTTATTTCCAAGGTGGCTTAAAAATTAAACACAATGTTAAACATAATGAAAACACATCCAAATATAACTCTACCAGTCTTTTTCAAAAAGTCCATGTATTTTGTTATCCCCAACTCTACATGCATGGGAATAGAGAATGATATATCAGGAAATGAGTTTTTAAACAAAATCCATTTAGGCAAATTTTATTGCTTCTGCAACAGAGGTGGTATTCAGCAGGTTCTGACCAGTTCTAGAGAACCAGTAGTGGAAATTTTGAGTAGTTCAGAGAACCGGCAAATACCACCTCTGACTGGAGATTTTACAGTATCCTTCCCCTGCCACACACCCACCAAGCCACACCCACAGAACCGGTAGTAAAAAAAATTGAATCCCACCACTGCTCTGCAGGTTGTTCTCTATTTTTTGAATGTATATTATAGTTCTATGAAATTTGAAAGTAAATTATTGGAATTCCAATTAAATGAGAAACTAAATGGTAGCCAAGAGAATTGCTCTGTAATTCATTTAATGTGTTTTCTTCATGTTCTCAAACTACCGCTGAATCTTCATATTGTTGTTTCCAATAATTCACTGAAGAAGGAGCACAGAAGGAGCAAGATAATAAGAAATTGAGAAGGGGGAGGGGGAGGAAGAGTCAAGAAACTTGATTTAAGGAGCTCTATTAGCCACAATATATGATACTTTCTTTATTTGGTTCCAAAGAAAGAAGCAGACCTTTCTCTTTTGGTTGTTCAAAATGAATGTTTAAAACATACAGAAAGTTCTGGTTTCTATTTATAATTATTTGTATTATTGTTATTACTATCTTATTTTAAATTGTTGATTTTTCACTGTCTAAAATATAACTGCAATTAGTTATTCCACATTAGTAAGAAGCCCTGATGACTTTGGTTTGCCTATGAAACTGCCCTTACCTTTTTTGGAGATAAAGCAAACTATGATTCAATGGGATATGTGAAACTGATCCAAACAAAGAAGCCAAGAAGGCATTATAGTCAGCAATAGCTGACCAGTCAAATACTTACAATTTCTTTCTCTGTGCATTCAATATCTCTGTAAAGGTAGATTTCAGTGTTCATCCTTTCAAAAGGAGATTTTTGCCTGTATTCTTCTGAAGGACAATATTAAAGAAAAATATTTTAGCACACTTCAAAATGTCAGCACTAACAACAGGCAACAACAGTTTTGTATTACCAGGTTAGAATGTGCAGCAGGTAAATAAACATGTGCTTTTTAAGGACGCATTAATCAAGTTATTCCCAACAAGCCATCCATGTTAGTTTGTTGCAGCAAAAACAGCAGAGGATCTATTTTTCAGCATCTTAAACACCAACAGCTAATACATATCTGTTGATGTCAACATATTATAATACATATAATATAATATATATTATAATTATATTTTTATAATAAATAAAAAGTTATGTCATAATATAACGGCATACTTCCTCAAATACCCCCATGTTCTCCGCTCCAGCAGAAATATAAATTTCATACTGTAGAGCAGAAATTACATAACTGTTAACTGTGTTATAGGTCATTTGAAGGTTATGTTATGTTACTTGGCATTTAGGGTATAAAGGATGAAGTAGAGTTTTAGTTCAGAGCTGTAAGTAGAAAACCTGGGGACCACCTCTGTCTGTTCCCACCTGGGAATTCTCCAGAAACCTACCCCAAGACAGTTCCTCTTATTCTGGAGCATAGATATTTTGGAATCCTGTGAAATAGGATTATCATGAAATAAACTTTATGTGTTTGCACCTCTCTTAAGTATATAAAGTTATGTTACTTAAAGAACTACAATTTCCTTAAGAAAGGGAATCAGGAATCATTAGTCCGTCCCACCCAGATATTGTTGAACTTCTAGGCATCTCTCATCACTGACTACGCTGGCCAAGAAAGTTTAGCAGCATCTCCAAGAGAGATCCTGTGACAGAGTGAGATGAGAGGAGTTATAAAATGGTCTCAGTGTTAAAAGGTTTTTGTTCTTGTTTGCCAGCACAATGCATAAGATCATACTAACAGTGTGAAGTTTTCTCCCTAATTGAAAAAGCTGAGATTAGTCATGTCTGACTTTTAGTGAAAATACTGAAGGGAATAGATTTCTTAGGCCGTGGAGTATGTTATCGTTGGATGTTGGACATTGCTGGAGGTGGTATTTGTGTTATGGTGACTAGATATTCTGGGTCAATCAAGGAACTGTTGGAGGACGGATCTGCAGCTGAGGGACAGAAGGACCTGAAAGGGAGAACGGAAGAGTGGATTGCTGGTGACAAAGACTTCTGCATTTGGAAAGGCGAGATCAGGTATCAGTGAAGACAGTTTAATAAAAGGGCTGTATTCCAAAAAGTTTTTTTTTAAGTTATATTTTCCCTCTTTCTCTTTCCTAACAGTGATTCCATATAAGAGTATATCAAAATGATGATATGGAATATTTGTGGAATCAGAGAACAAGTGGGACAACTAAGAAGCAATAAAAATCTCTGTAGAGAAATATATGTATATTTCAAAAAGCTGAAACCTCTCTATATACAGGTAATCCTTGAATTACAGTCGAGCTGATCATTAAAGGGGTCACCATGCAACCACAGCTGAATTTTTGACTTTATTGAAGCAGTTGCTAAGTGAATGTGGGGAACATAAAGCCACAGTCATTAAGTGAATCCACTATTTGCAAAAAGGGCATTTTTTGCCGAAACTGGAAGTGTCAATTTCGGGCAAAAAAAATGTAGTAAATTGTGGTCATGTGACTGCAGGATGATGCACAGGCCAGTTGTCAAGCACCCAAAATGCAATCATATGATTGGTGGGGGGGAATGTCCCTAGACATTGGAATTTTGAATCCAGATCACAATGAGCCCTAGGGGAGAGGTGTGTTGTAACTTTAGACTGTCAGAAGTCAAGGACTATCTGTGTTAAAAATAAATATAAACTATTTTACTTAAAAGCAATAAACATAATTTAGAGCAGCGATTGCCAACCGGTGGGCCACGGCCCATTGGTGGGCCATGAGAAAATTTTGGTGGGCTGCAGAGAAATCTCACCCCCAGAGCACCCCCCCAAGCAATTAATCCAGGCTGCACAGAAATACAAGGCTGCACAGCCCACATGACCCGCGGGAACTCTCCCCGCCCACTCACTCCTTACCTGGTAAACTTGCCTGCTAAATTGCTATTTTTCCTTTTTCCGACCATCATCTGTTCTGCTGTGCCAGGAGATTTAGATTAGCTAGGGAGCAGGAAATAGTTGGATTTCTTGCTTTCTAGCTAGTCTTTAGATCTTCAGCTTAGCACAGCCGAACCTCCCTTAGGACTGAAGGTTTGCTTGCAAGCAAATTCAGTGCAGACTCATGGCAAGCAAATTTGAGAGACTGAGCTAGCCGATG
The DNA here is from genome assembly GCA_023653725.1 of Bungarus multicinctus. Lineage (NCBI taxonomy): Eukaryota > Metazoa > Chordata > Lepidosauria > Squamata > Elapidae > Bungarus > Bungarus multicinctus. The sequence goes on from CM042848.1 coordinate 46,896,875, forward strand.
GCAGATAGGTAGATCACTGAATGATTCTGTGAGCAACTCAATGTTCCTGCTTTGCCTGATTTGGGGTAAAAGTTGCTCTTTTTTATAAAAAATTCAATATTTACATGCATGGTGTGTTGTGAATTAATTTTGTGAGTTTGCTTGTATGCAAATTTTATGAGTTTGCTTGCAAGCAAATTTTATGAGTTTGCTTGCAAGCAAATTTTATTGACAGACTGAGCTAGCCAATGGCAGATAGATAGATCTCTGAATGAATCTGTGATTCTGTGAGCAACTCAATCTGCCTGGTTTGCCTGATTTTGGGTAAAAGTTGCTCTTTTTTAATAAAAAAATCAATATTTATATAAATATTTATAATATTTACATACAAGCCATGCCCAGCCAGTCACATGACCACCAAGCCACACCCACAAATTAGGCCATGCCCATAGAACCGGTTAATGGTCCCTGGGATTTAAAATTATGAGTTTGGTGGTCCCTGAGGTCCAAAAGGTTGGCGACCCTTGAATTAGAGAAGAAATTTAGTGCTTTATTTTTCAAGTGGGCATGGATCCTTGAGATCATAAAGCCTACTAGGTCTCCAAGACCCCACTGAAGCACCAGGTTTAGAGAACCACAGACTCCTTTCCAGGAATGGGATGCTACCAGTTCGGACTGGTTCTGTAGAACCGGTAGCTCTGAAGAGCAGCAGACACGGAACCAGTACGCTGTGATGACCTTTTGGTCGCCTGTTCAGCTCACCCGGGCTCTTGGCTGTTCTTTATTTCCTGCTTTTTCAATCTCAGTTGCTTTGCATGGCACAGCTGAGGTTGAAAAAGCAGGAAAGAAGAGGATTTTCAAATGCTGCACACCCGCACACTGCACACCTGCGTGCAGCACTTGTCAGCTGTCCTGGCAGCACAGCTGATGGTTTTTTGCAAATGCTGTATACACACATGCAAAATGCACTCTCACCGAACCGTAGTAAAACCGTAGATGAATCCCACCTCTGCTCCTTTCCTTTGCTATAGATGCACCTATCAGAGATCCATACAGCATACAGCTTCTTAACCTACCAATTCAATTCATTCCTGCCATACAGTTAATTATTTCACTATGCTTTATTTTAGTTTCTGTACATAATATATGAAGAGCCTACCAACAATGCGTCACTCTTCCCCGATTCCTTCCTTACTATATCTCTGGATATGCATTTTCCAGAATTAAATAGCTTCCCTAATTAGAATTTTATAATTACTAAGATTACATAATTTTAAAATGTTATTATTACCATCTAGTTCCACGAAAGGACTAGGCGTAACACTTGTTGATGCCATTTTCACACAAAATTCTTCTTAGATCTAGCAAAACACAACAGCGAGAAGTACTTGAATCACATTTTATTCAATCTGCAAGTAAATAATTGAATACTCTGTAATGATACATTTAGCATCCTGAAAATTAAATGTGTGCTACACGTGTGCATATGTGTGTCACACAATCATATTTACAAGAAGAAATGTTGCACCAAAATTAATTTTTGTTTTCCTTTTTTCTGATATTTGAATGCTTACTGGTGACTTATTAATAGTGTATGTCAAGCTAAAATAGATGGTGGTGACAGTGGAGACAGATTTGACAAACAAATATAAAAGTATGTGGTTCTACCTGTCTTATTATAGAGAACAAGCTTGAATAGACTCTATTCTTGTCAACCAGAATTTGGAAGCTAACATTGGTTGTTCCTAAATTTTAAAATATATTAGCTCCAATTTTAGAATACATTTTCTCTATAACTGTGACTGGCCTTTAGAAGAGGTATTGCCATGATTTTAGTGAACGTATTCTTTTAAGTTATCATCAATGTTCTTTTTTTGTGTGTGTGCTTTAATGTGTCCAATTTCCATTCTTCTGTTAAATCATGTCCAATTATCTGAGATTGCCCGGACATATCCCTGCAGTTTTCTTGCAAAACCAGTTTGGTGTTAAGGCATCAGGCTAGAAACTAGGAGACTGCTACTTCTAGTCTCACTTTAGGCCTGAAACCAAGTGGGTGATCTTGGGCCACTTACTTACTCTTATCCCTAGGAAGGAGGCAATAGCATACTACTTCTGGAAAATCTTGCCAGAAAACTGCAGAGATTAATTTAGGCAGTTTCCGAGAACTGAATTTAATGGAAGGGGGAAAAAAACATCTTTACTATGAGTCTAGTTTTAGAGGTAGTCTTGTCATTCATTCAGTGACCAACCAAGAATAGGATGATATCACACAAAGAGACATGCTCAAAGCTGCAGCCACTGCAGCATCCACGCGACTACACAATTGTGATTTGGACACTGGGCAACTAGCTTGTACTTACAATGGTTGCAGTATCCTGTGTCAAGTGATTGCCATGTCCAACCTTCACTGTCTGCTTCCAACAAACAAAGCCAAAGGGAAACCAGTAGGAATTTGCAAATTGTGATTACATGGCATCACACCTACTGACCACATGGACTTTGCCTAATCCATCAGAACAGGAACCGCTGTCACAAATCAGTGAGGTCATGATATATTGTGCTTTATGACTGTTTTGCTAAGCAACAGAGTTCCCAGTCCTAATTACTTATCTCCATTTACTGACGACTATCTGTACTTTAAATTTATTCAATCCTTTTAAGTGACTAAGCAAAGTGGAAGGTGTAAGACTCGCAGAATTTCTAGGATTTAATTAAATGACTAAAAATTGCTTCATCCACAAATCCTCCATACACAGAATGTCTTTCTCCAAAACTTATTTGACCTACTCCAGCATTCATTCATTGATTCATTGATTCATTCATTTATTTAGGAGCCTCTGTGGCACAGTGGTTATACTAGAGTGCAGTACTGCAAGCTATTTCTGCAGCCAGCTGCCTACAATTTGGCAGTTCAAATTCCACCAGGCTCAAGATTGACTCAGCCTTCCATCCTTCCGAGATCGGTAAAGTGAGGACCCAAATTGTTGGGGGCAATATGCCGACTCTGTAAACCGCTTAGAGAGGGCTGCAAAAGCACTATAAAGCGGTATATAAGTCTAAGTGCTTTATTGCTATTTCTGAAGAATGTTTTTATATTGTGTAAGACGAAGCTACTACATCGGCCAGACAAGCTAACGTCTTGCCCGCAGGTGGACACAGCGGAGGGGTGCGACGGCTGCAGCCGCTCCATCTTACCGGCACCTTGCAGAGCTCAAAAGAGTCCGAAGAGACCCCGGCTCACCTTCACCAGCGGAGCTTCCTCGGACGATGACACCCAGCAGCCCCACGCGAGCTACTCAGCCGAGGCACTTGGGCTCGTCGCGATCAGACTGGACTTCTCGCGAGGAGACGGTTGCTGGGCACGAGGAGACGGCTGCTGGGCACGAGGCGAGCATTCCCACGGAACTCTGGCTCGGATTACGGCCGTTCTCAGGCAGCCGCCAGCCACAGACCCGCAGGGCAGCGGAAGGTGGAGGTCCTTGCCCGGCAGAAAAGCCCTTTGGCGCTCTGGGAGGTCGTGATTCGCCTTGCTTCGCCCATAGAACGGGAGGGCGTAGGATCTCTCCCTCCCTCCCTCTCCCCACTCCCATCCCCGCATTCTACTTGGCTCTTGTGAGCCGAGGGCGCTTTAATCGGCTCTGGCGGTCTGGACTGCGGCCACAGGAGCTGATCAATACATCTCGGCATTTTCCGACCGATCTCGACTCCAGCGATGAAACAGGGCGGAACTCCGCAGTTCAGCTGCCCTTTCCTTGCGGCTTCGCCCCCAATTTTTACCGCGTCTGAACTAGGAAAGAGCTCGTGGCCCGTGTTCAACAAGTCCTTCAATTTCTTAAGTGCAAGGACGTTCCGCCCCCTCCCCCCCGAAACTGATATTTGTATATGCCTTTATGAGTAATCGTAGAGTTTGAGATTCCTTCCTTCTTGTGGGCACTTACAATATGAATGATGATAAAATGGGATAGGTATTCTATATTATTTTAGATGCGACTAGATCCCTTTCTTTCTGTTGCTCTGACGGGCTTGTGCTCAGATCAGGAAGAGTAAATGTGACTGTCATTAAGATGCCACAAAATTCGGGCTTTGGGTTTAAAACTGTTACCCTTCACCAAGTATTTGTTCTCATGGGACGCGCACCACCCCAGAAGTAAACTCAGTTCATCGGAGCCTAAAGAGGGACTAGGGAGTACCTCGGTTCCATTGAACTCTATGGCAGTTGCTTCCATTGATGCATAAGACTGAGCTAATGTTGCTCAAATGCATAGTTTTGAGCGTACCTTCTAGAGAACAAGGGAGATCGACAACTGAAGTAAAATCGATTTGGAAATAATGGGTATTGCTTTGAGAAAACAATACTGTGCAATTCTGCAATTCTACCATACTGATTATAATGCAAGCGTTGTGGTCTGAAGTTTATGTCACACATTCTTAAATTACTGTAGTTCATCTTAAAACAAACGTTTAAAGCTTTGTACTAAGAGTTTACCCTCAGATATTTTGGAATTACGAACAACCACTTAAAAATAAAACCCCACAAACAAAATTCATCACAAGAGAGAAATTGTGATTTTAATGCTCCAGCTGATGCCACAGAGGTCCTAGTCAGCTGTGGCTTGCCATCCAGGTTAACATGTCAGATTTATCACAGCCCCCTATTTTCTCTTTCTATTCATTCTGATATAGGGAAAGTGTGTGTGTGTGTTCATTATTAAGCTTCTTTTCCAAAAGTTGTCGCAGGTGGCACCAAAGAGACACCGTTTGCCATTTCAAAACCTCAATAGAAGAGGATTCACAGGTTTCCTCCTTGGTGGAGAAGGCACCTTTTGTATCCAGAAAAGTTATTTTACTTCTGTGCCTAAGTGGGTTGGCTTCTCTGTGGCTGGTTTATACGGTTGGGGCATTTAATTCATGTTTCAATCATTTCTCGTGGCTCCCTCCCCCTCCAATTCTAAACAATTCCACTGTGCAGATCCAGTCCATTATGGCCCCTAAATCACAGTTCGTGGTAGCACTAAGCCGATCGCGACTTGCTTTGCGTTTATTCATCAAGTTTTCAGACAGCCCAGCCTCAAAATGACTGTAGAATAGCGTCACAAAATTAAAAAAAAAAGCACGAAGACATCCCAAGTGAAATCCTTGTTATCCTTCTCAACCCAAAAGTTTCGTCACCACCCTTAGAGCGTGGCAAAAGCCAAGTTTGAGGCAGGCAGGGTAGAGGATGTACGGGGAAGGCTATTCCAGAGTAGGGGTCTCCAACCTTGGCAACTTTAAGCCTGGGGGACTTCAACTCCCAGAATTCCCCAGCCAGCAAGCTGGGAGTTGAAGTCCCCCAGGCTTAAAGTTGCCAAGGTTGGAGACCTTTGTCAGAGGGCAGTTCCCACTCCCCGCAATCAGAAGTAAGCTGACTGATAGCACAGGGTCGTGAATAAGTCAAGGGCGACGAAGTGCTACGCATTAAGCCGGGCTGCGCCTCGGCGTGCTGAATGCCGCCAGCAAATAAACTCGGCCCTTCCCGAGAGATCCACCCTGACCGAGCAAACTTGCCCTCCGCGCTCTCCGCCCCCTGCGGCCGCTATCCGGCTCCTGCCTTCGGCTCTGCAGCGGACGAAGCGATGGCCGGCGGCGGGGAGTACAAACTGCTGCTCGAAGGAGCTCAGCAACTGGTGCTTGTTTGCACCCAAGGCGAACGGTATCTCTTGGAGGCCGGCATGCAGCAGCTGGCGCTGCGGGAAAACGCCAGCGTGGTGGTCGGCAAGTAAGTGCATCTTCGCCAGGGGCGATGTGTGGCTGGCTGTGGGCAGAGAGGCATTCCGAATGGCCGTGGCCAGCTGCCCTGGTCTTTCAGATGACAGGCGGACACGAGAAACGGTTGCCTGAAGCGTAAAAGCCCGTGGAGTCTCCCATCTCACTCGCAATAAATCCAACTATTAGCAACGTTTGGTTATTGCTTTACTTCATTAACTTTCTTGGAATTAAAAGTTTAGGAATAAAATAAAGTCAATTCCAGAAAAGAGAATGGGTAACTCAGGATTGAACTGTGGAGTCCTTGGGGGCTCTCTGAGCTTTTATTTATTTGTTTGTTTGTTTATCTATCTATCTACTTACTTATTTACTTATTTATTTATCAAGCGATTATAAGATAACAGGTATAAATATAAACATAGTTATGAATACATGAAATGGATACATATAAGAAAAATAAAAAGAAACAATAGGACAGGGACAGTAGGCACATTGGTGCGCTTATGCACGCCCCCTACAGACTTCTTAGGAAAGGGGTGAGGTCAATAGTAGACAGTCTAAGATTAAAGTTTTTGGAGTTTGGGGAAGAAACCACAGAGTCAGGTAGAGTATTCCAGACATTGATCGTTTGCTTACAAACATTTCATTAACATACCTTCAAGCAAATGACCAAGCTCAAAAGACCCAGAGCTTCCATAGGCATGAATGGCTTGCATTAACTGTGGAGGTTTGCCATAAAGCATGTTTTATGAAGCCCAACCAGCAGGCTAATCCAGAAGCAAGAAACCCACATAACATTGTGTGTCTATGCAGTCCTACTTGTTTCTGTTACAAATGAAGTTATGAGTGAATTAAGATGTGACCACATGTGGAGGACTCATTAAACATACTTGAATCAGTTACTCCATTGATATTGGTAGCTTACTGTCTCCTAATGTGAGACTATAGTAATTTTGCTGAAATAGATTGATTGACATCAGGGGCAAAGAATTTGAGCATCTCTTACTTTTCCTGAAAAAACAATACAAAAGGGAAATCAAAATGAAGAAGATATGATGGGAGGGAATACAGAGGAGTGAGCAGGAGAACATTTTTGAGACCTTTTGCAAAAAAGAGAAAAAGTAATCTCTCCAGATAAGATTAATCTGTAAGCAAGCCCTGATCTAGGCTCCAGTTTACTCTTCTTTCCATACTGGTGGATCACAAAACGGTGCTTAAACCACTTGATGAAAGAAGAGAACTTCAGCACTTTTCTTAAGAAGAAAGACATTAAGAAGCAACAGGTAATTCCACGACATATAATCTCAAATTGTGGTTTGTTTTCAGAGATGGGTATATAAAGGCAGTTGGTGATGCAAGGGCCATTCGTGAGAAATTCTCTGGAGCAACTTTTGAAAAAATAATTGATTGTTCGGGAAAGTGCATTTTACCAGGTTGGTATGGATTTAAAGATTTATTGCACCAAGCAGAATTTTTTTTTTTTTTTTTTGGGGGGGGGGGGGACAGTTATGTCTCTATCCTTTCCTTTCCCTTGAAATGAAAAGGCCTGGATAAAGGACATGGAACATTCTGAAAGAAAGATGGTTGTGTCAGATTGAATGTATCTGTTAAGCATGCCAGGGCTTTTAATTTATAATATGTAAAATCAGAACCAGAAGCTTCAGTTGGTGCAGAATATGGCAGCAAATGTCAGGTCTTCTATGTCATTCTTGACACAGAAGAATGACATAGGTTCTAGAATCTTGAATCCAACCCAAATTCAATTTTTTATTTGCTTACATGATATAGACAGAATCTTGCCAGACTAAACCTATACTATTCTAACCCTAATGGAAATATCCTGGGAAATTCTAGTGAGTGGTTATCCTAAATCTCTTCCTCTGTTTCCAATCTTGCCCCTCTTCTTGGAATGTGCTACCTCCTTCCAAGGAAATTGCCTCTTAATTGTAGTCCACCACACCATCTCCCATTTTATAAACAATCTATCATGTTAGTAGTGTTGGTTTTTAGGACATGAGATGCCACTGCTTCAGGAACTATAGTGGTTTCTAGTCTGTTTCCAGGTGCATTTAAGTACTCATGTCTTGGAACTGGGCTACTCTTCTTAATTTTTTCTATTACATTCTATTATTAATTCTGTTATAGTTGCAGCCTTCTCTATCTAGTGTTCCCCAGAGATCTTCAGAGACTGCATTTCTCACAATCCCCCAGCCAGCACCACAGTTACAAAACTGTCTGAAAGATCTTAGGCCAGGCATTTCCCCCCAACTTGACAGAACTGACAGAACTCTTGTCAAGATTGTATGCTGCCCTGAGAGCTCCTTTGGGTTCCTGAAGGTTTACTGGTCAAAGAATGAGAAGTCAAAAACAACCTTCAATTGCATATGTTAAGCAGGCAGCATAGAGTTAGATCAAGAAGCTTCAGAACTGAAATATTAGCAAAAGAATACATTAAATGCCCTGAAAAATATAAAGATTTAATATGGTTTAATATTTCCATCCATGGATATTTGGATACCTTACAAGACTGATGCTATAGAAAATTTTCAAACAAAAAGAAATTATAAACAAACAAACAAATATCCCCAGGCAGGATCCATTGTCCCACAATCCCACTTCTCAGCAGCTGGAATTCAGATAAAGGTGATACAGTATTTGGGACAGTTACTATGTCTCAGCCCAGTCTATCTCAAAATATTGTCGTGAAGATAAAATTGGAGTGGGAAATACTATATATATACCCCCTGAGCCCCTGTAGAAAGTTGGGATCTAAATCTAGCAAGTAAATGAATAAATAAAATTACAATTACATTCTTCATTAGACTGTAGAAGTTGCATGAATATACTCAAAGACAAGGGATGATTAATCTTTTTCTAGTCAATTTTCTACAAAATTACATGCAAACAACAGTTTCCCTTCTCTCTGTTTCATCTTCTCAATTTCTAAACATGCAGTGTAAGGCATTTGCTAACTGCATGATTCATTATTAAAGTTTGGTAATTCTCTCTTCTGTACTAAGGGCTAACTTTCAAAACTCCAGGATTTATATTTACTTTATGTTTAATTTATTTCTAATTAGGTCTAGTAGATGCCCACACACATCCTGTATGGGCTGGTGACAGGGTTCATGAATTTGCAATGAAGGTAAGTTACAACATTTAGAGAAGATTTGGTTTTCTTTCTATTATACTGTATGTGTCTGAAATGCTTTTCTGTTTCCTTTGGAAATGCAGAAGTATTGTAACATTGGGTGCAGTTATTGAAATGGGACTACATTGACTAGGTCCTTGAGATATGGCAACAACAGAATAATGAATGACTTAACTTACTCATTTTATAAGTTTGATAAAAAATGTGGTTCTTGCCTCTGAAAGTTCATTATTGTAAGTTCATCAGCATTTTCTAATGTTGCACTTAAAAAGGCTGTTTTAATTCACAAATAAAAATGGTTAAAATGTAAAGACATGTTGTGCAATAGTTAGTTTTGCTGCCAAAAGTAAGTAAACATCAACTCCATATTTTTAAGATACATTTTGGATCACATGAATAGTTATAATAAGTCAAGCTCTGTGGGCATTTAATGTTTTGTTTTGAAATTAGCTATTTTTTTATCCCAAAAAAGAATAAACTTTTTTACACATCTGCCACAGATGACATTATTGATTTTATTTTTATTTTTTGAAAAAAAATTCAACTGTAAGACTATATAATTTTTTTAAATTGTCAGGTTCTGATATATCTGTATAAGTCCATAGTCAGATTTTCTGATTTAAGAGGACACTATGCCAAATACCTCTGCAGATCTCTTAAGTTTTTCCTTACTCTGTTTGGCTGCAGAGCTGGGGTTCAATGATATAAATGTCATATTATCCGCAAGGATGCTTAACAAATATAATTTATCTCCAGATTTAACTCCTTGAATTTGATTGTTAATGCACAGTGCAATTGCTAAGGCTTCTAAAAATAAATTAAATGAAAGAACTGATTTGGCATCCTTGTTTAGTATCTCAGAAAATTACAATAAAGTATGATAATTGCTAAGTCTTATTTGAACAGTTATACAAATATAAATCTTATAAGTTATTTTAGAATCTTTCCAGGAGAGCTTTCCTGATGGAATACTTTGAATTTTGTCCCAGGCACATGTTTCATGGATGATTCTGTTTTTAAGTTGGCAGGTGCTTCCTATATGGATATTCATCAAGCTGGAGGAGGAATACATTTCACTGTGGAGCAGACTCAGAAAGCCCCAGAAGATGAACTCCTCACAAGTTTCAAAATCCGTCTGTTACGGATGCTCCGAGCAGGCACCACTTTAGTTGAATGCAAAAGTGGATATGGTTTAAATCTGGATACAGAAATTAAGATGCTCAGGGTCATTGAGCAGGCTAAAAAGAAATTGGGCATTGGTATTTCTTCTACCTACTGTGGAGCCCATGCAGTTCCTAAGTAATTATGTGTTGTTTTGTTTCTAAAATCACTTGAAGTAGTGTTGGCCACAGACGACTTTTCAGAATTCTCCACTAAAACTTTGGACAAGTGTATAGTGTGCTGAATTATCTTGACTTTTTAGTTGAAGGAGAAATTATCTGACAAGTTTTAAAGCCAGAATTGAGCCAAGGTGGCATAGTGGTTAGAACGCAGTATTGCAGGCTAACTCTGCCAACTGCCAGCAGTTTGATCCTGACCGGCTTAAGGTTGAGCCTTCCTTGCTTCAGAAATTGGTAAAACAAGGACCTAGATTGTTGAGAGAAATATGCTGACTCTCTAAACACTTAGAGAGAGCTGTAAAACACTGTGAAGCAGTATATAAGTCTAAGTGCTATTGCTATTGCAACTACTTATGAAAGTACAATCATTCCTGGAAAAGCACAATAAAAGGAAGGGATTTTTTCATAATGACTTTCTGCCAGAAGTAATGGAAAGTGGGAAGCCAGGGAGTTTCAGATTGAGGGGGAGATGATTGTACAATGGAAGACAGGACATTGATAATATCCTCTGGCCACCTTACAGTTAAACAGTTCTTACTTCATCTGTTGATTTTTAGGCATAAAAGAATGAGGAGCATACACTGCTCAATTCAACTGATTTTGCAGATTTGTTTTATTTTTTCTTTAACAGAGGGAAAAATGCTACAGAAGCTGCTGATGACATTGTCAACACCCATCTTCCTAAACTCAAGGAACTTGATCTTAATGGTGAAATACATGTTGATAATATAGACGTCTTCTGTGAGAAGGGTGTCTTTGATCTGAGTTCTACCAAAAGAATTCTTCAGGCTGGAAAAGCTATAGGGTTACAAATGAACTTCCATGGGGATGAGCTGCATCCAATGAAAAGTGCTGAGGTATGCCTTTGCTAAAATGCCTTTGGTTTTGATTTTGTTCTTAGATAAGAGCAAAGACAAATATATCATGCTAACGTGCAGTACAATGTTTTGGCAATAAGTAACAGAGAAATTTAGCAGCAGCATATGAGGTTAATGTTTTAGAAAGCTGAACCTCCTAACCTTTGCTGATCACTTTTCAAACATTGATTTTGCTTATCTTTTCCTTATGATGTAAAATTGAAGGATGAACTCTCCTTTTCATTTTTTTCATTGTATTAAAAATAAACAGTTTAATAGTTGCTGCATCATACTTTGATAGTTCCAAAAATTATCATTACTATTGTCTGATAATTTATATAATACAATATATTCCAATATAAGCTTCAACTAAACAGTAATTAAAAGGTGCTGGTGATATCCCAAATATATTTGATCTATTTAATAAACTACAGCAAAAAAATAAAGTTATGGATTATAATTTAATATAATCTATTTCTTCTGGTATGGTAGTTGTTCTTCTTTTACTTAGGAAAAAGTAACTCAAGCAAACACTGACATGTAAAAATTAATTTCAATCATAATATACCATGCCCATATTTAGATATCATGATAAACCACAGTTTTGAACAATGGGAATTTGATTGCTCCTTTCTCCTCTTCCTTATTTTCATCTGACCAAGAGGAATTCAGATATATTTCCATTTTTAAATGCTATGCCTTCTCTATCAGATAATAAACCATCATATGAGAAATCCTTTCTCAATTCTTTCTGGTTTTCCAGGAAATAGAGGAGGGGCTAGATTCCAGGAGCTGGACTCATTATATTGCATTAAGTCAGGTTCCTCCAATTATTTTCAGGGAAGGACACAGTTTTGAATTATAGGAAGGAAGCCACATTTCATAAAGTAGTAGTCCAAGGACAAATTAACAAAATATTATTTAATTGGGTTGCAATTAATTTAATAAATTTCTGTTTTTATTATTTCCACCAGTCTCATTTAAAAAACAACATAATATACTAGCAGCTTTTGGAAGAGTTTTGGGGGTTGCTCTGAAACTTTTGGAATATTATAGACATCAGTTTCATACTTGTAAAACCATGTTTTCATGTGATATGCAAATGTGACCAGGAAATATCTGAAGCAGTGACTGTTTTAGCTTGCATTTTATAACTTATTGTTGCTTTATATTATTATTGTTCTTAAAACTGGATCTGATTTGCATATTTTACATTTCATTGATGCTTCTTTGTCACCTTACATTTGGCATTATAGCTTGGAGCTGAACTGGGTGCACAAGCTATAAGTCATCTAGAAGAAATTAGTGATGAAGGAATTGTTGCCATGGCCCAGGCAAAATGTGCAGCTGTGCTATTGCCAACCACTGCCTACATCTTGAGGTAAGTGCAATGCTTTAATCTGGATATTAGGCTTTATATAAATATTTTATATTGGGGAAGGCTATATAAGGAATGTCTCTCATGGATCTCAGTGGGCCTTACAACTGAATCAACGCACTTAGAATTATGCTACATAGCTTCAGATTCAAATTAAATATTGACTTTGCACAGCTTGGAAGACTACTGAAAACCAAATCCCAGTTTAGAATATACTTATTTTTCAATTAATATATTAAAATATTTGTATCTAAGAGCACAACTCTAAGGAGCTCAAAATAACAATAAAGGTAAACAATAACATACGAAACAAAATCCTTTTTTAGAAATATCAACAAATTCAGTGTTCAATAAGGATGAGTTAGCAGGTCTGTATTATCTAAGTTTTCTATAATATGCTTACTCTTATTCTGGTATTTCTGGCAATAAAAAACAGCAATCTTGGAAATTTTTAATATACTGGTCAAGGCTGAAATAGTGGGCTGGCAAAGTCAAAGAAATATGGTGACTCAGTGACTAAGACACTGACCTTGTCAATCAGAAAGGTCGGCAGTTCAAATCCCTAGTGCTGCGTAATGGAGTGAGCTCCTGTTACTTGTCCCAGTTTCTGCCAACCTAACAGTTCGAAAGCATGTAAAAATAAAAGTAGAAATATAGGGACCACTTTGATGGGAAGGTAATAGCATTCTGTGTGCCTTCAGCGTTTAGTCATGCCAGCCACATGACTACAGTGACGACTTCGGACAGTGCTGGCTCTTCGACTTTGTAATGGAGATGAGCATTGCCCCCTACAGCCAAAAACGACTAGCACGTATGTGCGAGGGGAACCTTTACCTTAAAGTCAGCTATTTGTCCCATATGAACAAGAATGTCCATGTGAATGAAATACTCACATACTGGCTCACAAACAGGACCCGAGATTCAGGGGAATTCCATGCTTATAAAGTCTGATGGTCCTGTAGAGATGATGGTGATAAGAATTCCATTGCTTCCATTGAGAGTGTCAACTAAGCTCTGCTGAATTGTTCTTTATGTCGCCTGGAAGTCTCTGTGTGTATATGCTCTTATTTTTGGCAGTCTTTATATTTTGAATTGGAATCTATACTCATATGTGAGACTTAAATGAATCTTACTTCCAAGCATCCATGCACAGGAGTGAATTATAAATCATTTTTTTATTTTCTAGTTCTGGTGTTTCTAATTAAAACTTTGTAAGGATTAAGATATATTCATAATGTAATGTTACTATCCTGAATCTCTTATCATCCCCATTACAGAAAGAAATCACTTTGTAATGTTAGAACATTTGAAATTATATATGGTGAATGATCTAATGCATTTAATTTTGTTTTTCCAATACTTTCTTTTTCTTTTAGATTGAAACAGCCTCAAGCTAGAAAAATGTTGAAAGAGGGAGTGATTGTGGCTCTTGGCAGTGATTTTAATCCAAATGCGTACTGTTCTTCTATGGTATGCTGCCATACTGGTGGTTATTGGCCCATAATGATTGTTCATTCACTATACCTTTTATTCCTATAGCCTCAGATTGTAGATATAAAAATACTGTGTTTCATTTTTTATATTGGTGATCTACAAGTTTAATTATTGGGATTTAAATGCTGATAGCATAGCCCCACAAAGAAAGCAGTTTTTCACAAGATTTTCCAGAAAGAAAACGCTTTTGAACACTTGAAATTCATGTAGATAAACCTGAGTTTCTCAAGTGTAATGCATGGGTCATATAGAGATCATTATTCTCCCTTTTGTAGTTTCTGAATCTCCCAAGATAATATTGCCAAAGTGTGGTTTCAAACCATTAAGTAATGGCAGTGCAATTTTGGAAAGCTGCCCATCCACAAAACATAAATAGTTCCCAAACTATCATCTCACACACCCCACTTCACCCCCAAAATACTAAGAAATGGTTGAAATTGTCATTCCTGTCCCTTCTGCTGACATCATTATATCCTGGTCAGGTTCTCTGAGGCACTGAGCTACCAAAAAAGTAATTAATAAAGCAGAATTGGATTACCTGTTCCCTTTTGAGTCTTCCAGCCCACCCATTGTATGAATCAGAATGCCTAATGGCATAAAATAGTGTTTAAAATGCCTAATGTTGCTTATGGTTTGAATCATGCCATAGTTTGGAATTCATAGAAAACTGAGCTTGGAAGCTTTCAGAAGTGACTGGTGTAGCTGTTAATCTATTTAGTAAATTCTGACAGCACTTTTGATTTTTTTCATTAGCTGATGGTCATGCATTTAGCCTGTGTAAACATGAAGATGTCCATGAAGGAAGCCTTAGCTGCTGCCACCATTAATGCTGCTTATGCTCTTGGGAGATCTCACACCCATGGGTCTATTGAAAAAGGCAAACAAGGAGATTTCATTATCATTAACTCTCCAAGGTAAGAGTATAAAGTATTCATTAATGTTGACATTATTGGAAATTAGTTAGATTGCACTATCTAGGTATTATAAGTAATAATGCTATTACTAATAATAAAAATTGAAAATTCCTTTGAATCACTCTTGGTTCATAGTGATTTCCTAGCTATTCATGCTTCCTTTAAATAGGAAGGCACTTAACCATACCATTCTGTGCTTGTTTATCTTTTTTGATATATAGACTATCTAATATTTCTTATTCTGTTATCTGCATAAAATATGATTATCTACTTCTTTCAGGTGGGAACATTTAATCTATCAATTTGGTGGCCATCAAGAATTGATTGAATATGTAATTATTAAAGGAAACATTGTTTACAAAAATGACAGCATTCTGCAATACTAGGTATATTCTATGAGAATAAATACCACAATTGCCAGATTTCCAAAGTGCACACAGAACAGTAAGATCTCACAACTATGTAAAACCTGAATGTTATGCTTGTTTACTGTACACAAGCCCAGAATTTAATTGATTTTCATTCCTATTTTTAATGAAAACAAGGGTTTATTTCAATTTTAATGTTCCTTTTTCTCAGCAAATTATGAAATAAATATGTATAGGTCTTTTATCTTCTCTGTTTCTTTCAATTCCAGTTCATCAATATGATTTGTAATTGGAGTAAGAATATAATAAAGAAGATTCAAATAACTGCCCATTTGCTATCTTGTCTTCATGAAGAAGTTGATTTGTATTTCTTTTGACTCTTATTATTTAATGGGAAGAACTGAAGAGCATTTTTTAATGTAGCATGGGAGGGTTATATACACACATGGAAATTTTGTATTTGTTTTTTTTTTCTGGTAATCTATAGGAATCCAATTTCATAGCAATTGCATGTTCTGAGACATAGAATCAATCATAACTTGTAATTTAACCCATCTGGTAAATGAACCCAGGAGAGCTACAAAAGTTTTTCTGTTTGGATTAGAACATTGTCTTGACGTGGCTTCATATTTTCTGATTTCTACCACAACCCCCAGCTTTGCTTCACATTCCTAGTTTCAAGGTTCACTCAGTAGCTGCATATCCAGACAGCTAGTTAGATATGATTTATTCCAGTCCATAGGAGGACACAATCTAAGACAGCATGCATTGTTTTGTCTACGTAGCCAGTCTACACCTTAGTCATAAGGCCAGCATGTGGTGCTGTCCTACCCACCTTATTGTGGGTTAGCTTAAGGTGCAGTGATTAATAGATTTCCCAATCAGTAATTAACAAAACCAATTCTTACTTTCCACTTGTAGGCTGAGACTGGGTGTGGAGGCAAGATGGATAGACAGCTATCACAGTAGCATGTCAGAAATATTGTGCTTTTCTATTATCCTGGAGTAATAGTCTCTTTCAACACCATTAGAGAACGTGATAAGCTAGAACCTGTAGCAGCAGCAAAGAGCTACAGAAAGAGCTTAAGTTCAGATTACTTCCTTACTCAATTAGTGTTATTGCTGCTACTCCTCTCTTAAAGTCATGTCAGTCTACCACAGGGGTATCAAACTCAAGTCCCATGGGGCAGATCCGGCCCAAGGGGTGCTTAGATCTGGCCCGCAAGGCCACCTTGGAAACAGCAAAGGACTGGCCTGTGGTGCTTTTGCAAGTGAAGTTGGAGCTTGGGAGGGCCTCTTGCTGCTCTCCTGGCCTCCATTTTCAGCTGCAACAGCTTCCTGCAGCCCTCTGCCAGTGAAAATGCAATCCTCCCTGAGCTCTGTTTTTGCTGGCAGAGGGCTAGCAAAACAAACTAAAAACAAAACAAAAGAAGAAATGTTTCCCTTTTGCATTTGAACATCCAAGAAGGGACAGGAAAGGAGAAAGGGAAAGAAGAAAGACAAAGAAAATGAAGGAAAGATGGGAAGAGAGCAAGGAAGGAAAAATAAGGAAAGAGGGGAAGGAAGAAGAAAGAATAAGAGGGAAGGAAAAAGAAGAAAAGGAAGAAAGATTATAATGAGAAGATGGGAAAGTCTGAGGGAGGTCCTGCCTTAGCACTTGGCCATCTCAGGTGCCCCTGACACAAGTGATGTTGAGTTGGCCACGCCCATCCTGGCCACACTCACTCTGAGTACATCCCCCTGCCCACCCGAGGTCAAACACAACTCTGATGTGGCTGTCAATGAAGTCGAGTTTTACGCCCCTGGTCTAGCAGCACAAAACAATTTCAGCCATGGAAAGAAAAACACAGTGACTGGATAGAAAGCAACATGTTGCAGCAGCCAAAAGCACCTAATAGAATGTAGGCAAATTCCAAATCTGCCACAGCATCATAAGAGTCATCACCAAAATGTCACATTTAGGCTCATATAGGAAAAGATGGAAAACAGTACTTCCACATTAGATTAGAAAAATTCAAAATCAGCTTGCCTTCACTCTGTTAATTAGGGATAGGAGCAGAGGTGGTATTCAGCATGTTCTGCTCAGTTCTGAAGAACTGGTAGCAGAAATTTTGAATAGTTCGGAGAATCGGCAAATGCCACCTGTGACTGGAGATTTTACAGTATCCTTCCCCTGCTACGCCCACCAAGCCACGCCCACAGAACCGGAAGTAAAAAAAATTGAGTCCCACCACTAGATAGGACGAAGACTATATCATGCCAAGAAGTCCATGAACAGCTATTTTTTTATTTATTTGTTAATTTATTTGTTTATTTATTTAACAAGCCTATTTTTTTTTCAGATTGGAGGTAAGAGAACATGTAGAAATACTTAAAGTCTTATAAAACTTTTAAAATGTGCCTTATAGCCTTCAAACTTGGCATTACTATCAAACTGTATTTTACTACTCTTACACAATATCTCTAATTGCTTCTGTGTATTATGCACAGTGTTGTGCAAATTTCTAGTGCTGGATTAATTTGATGAAAAGTATGAATTTAGTATTCATTTTTGAAAATATTTAAGCATTAACTTCTATAAAAATTGTAACATTAAATATGTCTATTTTAATATACTCAAACAGTTTATTCTTATTAATTTTGGCTTGACATTGATTTTATTAACTTTGCTATGAAATATAATTTCTGCACAGGATTACATTCCAGTCCCATCTCCATTAATTTTGTAATAAATTAAATCTATATATTCTCTTTTTAAATTTGTAAAATAGTAAAATTATTTCAGCAACTTTTCTATCAGTAATTTTGGTTTTGGAAATACCCTCCCCCCCCACCCACCCCCCAAAAAAAACCTCTTTAGAATAAACTACAAAAACTTTACAATACATAAAACAATCCAACATATGAAATCAGTTCTCGTTTCACAGTTCATCATGCTCTTCAGAATCACTGTGGTGATGATGGTGATAAGAAGCAGTTTTATTGGCTGATAGAGAAAATGCAGTTGGGGAAATGGGTCTGGATTCTGGAATATGTTCCCTTCTGTATTTCTCAATGTATGGTTCGGCTACTTCCCAAACCTAGAAGTAGAAAATTTAAAAAATGGGTTAGAAAAAAAGGCAAAGTCTGATCCTGAAATTCAGCAAGATATTGGAACATATGTCAATATAACTAGTAAACAGGAGACACGCTAAAATTAGGAACAGGCAACTTTTGTCCTACAGGTGTCTACTACTGGCTATAAAGCTAAGGCTCATGGGGTCTGAAGTTCAGATTATTTAGAAAGCGATTTTTAAATCATTCATCCATTCATTCATTCACTCACTCACTCATTCATTCTGATTTTGTTAACGTAAGTGATTGAAGCCAGTTTGCCCACATCACCAAGGCAAGATAAAAAAATCCTCCCAATTTTTTTTATTCTGAAATTTTGTATCTCTGCCTAATATCCTCTTTAGTAACAAGTGAATAAATACTTCCTTTTCTGCCCACATTATACAGATTGCATTTTTTCATTACCTAGTTTGAATATTTGTTTTTATTGGCTTGCTAATTATTTTCTGCCAATTATTTCTGATTTTGTTTTGTTTCCTGCCATTAATTAGCTGGCCTGGAAAACTTCACAATGCAAAACAGATAAATGTATTTGAAATAAATATGCTATTATCTTTTCGCAGTAGCTGCTACAACCCTAATTCAGCCTTGCTTCTACTGACTGGGAATTCTGAGAGGTATAGTCCTAATACATCTGAAGAGTATCGTTAAATATTTAACATTTTGTTAAATATTGAAATATTTTTCATAGAGCACTGAATACTAAATCTTGTAAGGAATTATGAACAATTGCTAGACACACAAAGTTACATGCATCGGTGTATATGCATAACAACAACTTACCTTCTGATCCACAAGCAATCGCTGAGTTGCTTCGATGTCTGGGGCCATAAAACGATCTTTTATCCAAGGCCTGAAAAAAGTCAAATTAAAAACCTAAATTTAATCCTGTTAGTATGGTTTTGTTAATATTTGACCAACATTCCCAGAAGTTATAATCCATGGGAATCATTGTTTGATATACCTGACAACAGACCGCACAAGGTCATAGACTTTCTCCAATGGGGTTGTAGTCCTGAGGGGGCGTAGAAACTCAATGCCCTGACATGCTGCAAGCAGTTCTATAGCCAGCACTAGTGAATACAAGCAATCGAAAAATAATTGGTTAGACGAAAAGAGTTCAAAGTATAACACTCAACATTTGGAATCACATAATCCAGTTGGCATTTTGAGGATGTGATCAAGAGGGAATTCTGAAGAAATTACACAAATGTTTCGTCATTTACTTTACTTTACTTATTTTATTTTACTTTATTGTCATTGCACCTCATACAACGAAATCAAACACCATCTTCAGTGCACATCATGATCATGACCATGAAATAAACACAAACACACATCGTTCATTTCCAGTTTACACATTGAACTGGAAATCCGCGACACCACACCAACACTGCACTATACAGCAGAATTCAAAAGAGCTACTGGCCTGGGATAGAAGCTGTTTTTCAGTCTATTTGGCCTTTTTTATTATTCTGTATCATCTGCCAGATGGTAATAGTTAAAAAAAATGGTTCTCAGGATGAGATGGATCTTTGAAAATGTTCTGAACATTCTTAAGGCATTGGGAGCTATAAAGCTCTTTCAAAGAGGGGAGAGGGCAACCAATGATATTCTGGGCAATGATGTTAACCCTCTGGAGTGCTTTCCTATCTGCCACTGTGCAATTGGCAAACCATACAGAGGTGCAGTAAGTTAAAATGCTCTCTATGGTGCAGCGATAGAAGGTCACTAGCAGTTTTTCATTCAGTTGAGACGCTGGACTTCCTTGGTCATCCAGGGTTTCTGATTGGGATAGATCCTAATATGTTTATCCACAGTTATAGTATCTGTGCAGTGTTGATATAACACAGAACAGTTGCAGTATGCTCCTCTAGGTCAGGATTATAAAAGATGTCACAATTTGTGTTCTCAAAACTATTCTGAAGTTGTTGGGAACCATCTTCTGGCCAAGATTTCACTGTCTTTATTATAGGCAGAGTCCGTCTCCTAAGAGGGATGTATGCTGGTGCTAAAAACAGTGACATATGGTCTGATTGTCCCAAATGTGGTAATTGTATGACCTTATAGCCATGATTGATGTAGGAATATACTTTGTCCAATATGTTTGCTCCTCTAGTAGCATACTTAACATGCTGATAGAATTTAGGGAGCACTGCTTTTAAATCACTTGATTAAAGTCCCCCGCTATGATATGCACAGCATCAGGATATTTATTCTGCTGATTACTAATAATGTTATACAAGAATCCCAAAGCTAGGGTAGTATTGGCATCTGGTGTGATATAGACTGCAGTAATCAAAACCATGCTGAATTCCCGTGGAAGATATATAGGTCTACATATATACTACAGATCCATGGAGCAGTGGCTGTCTACAGTCTTTGTATTGATACACAAGCTTTTGTTCATATAAAGGCTTAAACCTCCCACTTCGATCTTGCCAGAATCTCTACTCCTGTCCTGCTGGTGAGCTATATAACTTCCAGCTCAACAGCTGCATCTGGAATGAGTGAATGAAGCCAAGTTTCTGTGATTAGCAAAACACAGCAGTTCTTGGTGAATTTAGCCTTTGCAATCTGTAGCCTTAATTCATCAATTTTGTTAGTCAGAGATCTTGCATTGGTAAGAAATATACTTGGAATTGAAGGCTTGTGTGGAAACTTATTCAGCCTAAAGAAAACCCCAGCACGGCATCCTCTCTTCCTCTTCCTGTTCCTCTTTCTCCTCCTCCTCCTTCCTACAGGAATAGTGATCCATGGTTCCCCCAGGGGCCTAGCTGCCTCCCGTATCTTATGAGAATTTATAAAATTGTCCATAATAGCCTTTTGACATTCCAGTCCAATTTGTAACAAGGCTTGCTGACTATAGATGCTCCTTGCCCAACAGGATTCAATCAAGGAAAGGATCCAAAACACACACAGACTCATACACACCATACACTTGCCAATAAATGCAAGAGGTTAATCTGTAGATTAAATATCAAGGGGAAAGTAAAAGTCAAATTAGGACAATGTATTTATTAAGCCAATTCAAGACCACAAATTAACATGCATTGTACAAACATTAGGCAAAACTATAAACAACAAATAAATAATGAAGGCAAGCACCATAGCCATAATATTGGTAAATGATGTAATCATGAAACATAATCTTTATTATGGTCATAAACTGCATACAATGATTTAATAATATCCAATCCATTAAGAATACATGTGCACCAAGCTATTCATAATACAGAAATGGCAAAATAAGATACCTACAGAATAATAATAATAAAAAGGGTAGGCCAACTTTTTCACTTGAGCTACCTTAACCTCTAATGAAGTATACTATGACAATCTATCCAAGATCAGCAACTAAAAACATATTTTTAGTTTGATACATTTCACAATCTTAAACCTTATGCATTAGGACTGCTTACAATATATTTCAAAGCACTGAGCTGTCTGAAGGAGCCTAAATATGCCCCTCATAAAAAGTCTTGCTATGTCACTTAGATGTTAAACTCTTCATTTCTCCTCAAGCTCATTAGAGATTTTTAAGGATTTTAGCCACAGATGTTGCTGGAAACAAAGGCTAGTTTTGAATTCCAGCAGATTCATGGCAAAATGGATGCCAGCATTTAGACTTGACTTCTGTGCCGCCACCCCCCATCGCAGGGAGGCGGAACCGAGGAGATGGTTCCGCCCCAGGTGCCTGATGGATCCTGAACGGTTCCAGATGGAGCTTGGGCCATTCCCTGAAACTCTGGCTCATAACTCGGCCACAGACTTGGTCACCACCTGGGATAGGTTGGCTGCTGAGGCTCTGGATCAAGTTGTGCCTTTGCGACCTCTGACTCGGCACAGATCCCATTTGGCTCCGTGGTTCACGGAGGAGCTGAGGGGGATGAAGTGCCGGAAAAGACGTCTGGAGGGCATCTGGAGGACCAGTCGTGCTGAGTCTGACCAGACACAGGTGAGGTCCTATATTAGGACCTACCTAGTGGCGATAGAGGCGGCAAAACGATTGCATTTCTCCGCCCTTATTGCATCGGCAGAAAATCGGCTTGCCACTCTGTTTAGAGTAACCCGCTCTCTGCTTGAGCCGAGAGCGCGGGAGGACCTCTTGCAGGGTAGGGCAGAAGAGTTTTCCCGATTTCTGCACGATAAAATTGCTCAGATTCGGGATGGGCTGGACTCCAATTGGGTGGTCCCGGGGGAGGTGTCCGGGGCAAGTCTTGAGACGGTTATCTGGGAGGAGTTCGATCCTGTGACCGCTGAGAGTGTGGACAGATTACTGGGGAGGCTGAATGCCACCACATGTTTATTGGACCCGTGCCCTTTCTGGTTGGTTTCTACCTCCAGGGAGGTGACACGAGGCTGGCTCCAGAGGATTGTCAACGCTTCGTTGATGGAGGGGGCTCTTCCTACCGCCCTGAAAACGACGGTGGTGCAACCCCTCCTCAAGAAACCTTCCCTGGATCTGGCTCTTCTAAATAACTATCGTCCTGTCTCCAACCTTCCCTTTCTGGCGAAGGTTGTTGAGAGTGTGGTGGTACGTCAGCTCCCTCAATACGTAGAGGAAGCATTCTACTTAGATCCATTCCAATCAGGCTTCAGGCCCGGGTACAGTACCGAAACAGCATTGGTCGCGTTGGTCGATGATCTCTGGAGGGCCCGTGACAGAGGTTATTCCTCTGTCCTGGTCCTATTAGATCTATCAGCGGCTTTTGATACTACCGACCATAGTATCCTATTGCGGCAGTTGGAGGGGTTGGGAATTGGGGGCACCGTTTTGTGGTGGTTCTCCTCCTTCCTCTCGGACCGCTCGCAATTTGTGTTGACGGGGGGGAGAGGTCCACCCCTAGGCCCCTCATTTGTGGGGTGCCTCAGGGGTCGGTCCTCTCCCCTCTTCTGTTCAACATTTATGTGAAGTTGCTGGGAGAGATCATCCATGGCTTTGGGGTGAAATGTCATCTCTATGACACTCAGCTTTACATCTCCACCCCAAACCACCTCAACGATGCCGTGGAGATCATGGCCCATTGCCTGGAGGCTGTGCGGAACTGGATGGGTGGGAACAGGCTTCGACTCAACCCTTCCAAGACTGAGTGGCTGTGGTTTCCGGCGGCCCGATATAGTCAGCTGACTCCGTCGCTGGCTATTGGGGATAGATCTTGACCCCCACAGAAAGGGCTCGCAATCTTGGTGTCCTCCTAGATGCACGGCTGTCTTTGGAAGATCACATCATGGCCGTCTCCAGGGGGGCTTTTTATCAGGTTCGCCTGATACGCCAGATGCGGCCCTTTCTTGATCGGGATGCCTTACGCATGGTCACCCATGCCCTGGTCACCTCCTGCCTGGACTACTGTAATGCCCTCTACATGGGGCTCCCTGTGGGGAGCACCCGGAGGCTTCAACTGGTACAAAATGCGGCCACGTGGGTGGTTATGGGGGCGTCGAGATACTCCCATGTGACGCCTCTCCTGCGCGAGCTGCATTGGTTGCCGGTGGCCTTCCGGGTTCGCTTTAAAGTATTGGTTTTGGCCTTTAAAGCGCTTCATGGCATCGGACCAGGATAGTTACAAAACTGCATTCTGCCAGTAGTCTCCCACCGACCGGTGCGCTCCCACAGAGAGGGTTTCCTTCGGGTCCCGACGGCATCTATGTGCCGCCTGGTGACCCCGAGGAATAGGGCCTTCTCTGTGGGGGCACCTGCCCTTTGGAACGGGCTGCCCCCGGGGCTACGAACAACCACTGACCTGAGGGCGTTCAGACGTGACCTGAAAACCTGGCTCTGTGAGCAGGCTGGCCTGAGCTGACTTCAAATGGGATTTTAAATAAGGGGTTTTAGATTTGATTGGTTGGGATATGAAAGTTTTAGCTTATTTTAATCGGGGGTTTCAAATTTTTAATTGGCAGCCCATAATTTAATTCTTTTTTAATTATATGTATATTTGTAATTTATATATATTTTAGTTGGCTGTTCACCGCTCTGAGTCCTTTGGGAGAAGGGCAGTATATAAAATTATTTAATAAATAAATAAATAAAGCACGAACAAAATCTCACTAATATTCATGCTTCCAAACCTGACTCACTGTTGAAAATGTATAAAGTTATCAGGAATCTTTGCTTTTTCTTCAGCAAAAAACCCCACCTCCCCACAGTCACAGCAGCCATGGCCTCACCTCAGGGACTGATTCTCTTTTATAATATTCCCTGAAGCAACTCTAAGAAAAGCCAGCTGTGGACTGTGATAGGCAGATCTTTGTCTGGTGTGCATACATATACATGTACATACATAAAATACATATATATTCTACATATATCATAAAAAATAACAATTAAAAGAAATTAAAACAACTAATAAGTAAAGGAAAAGGAGAGGAAGAAAATGTAAAAGTGACAAAGAAATGCAATTTTTTCAGACAATATTTGCTACCTTACTCTTGCAGCAGCGAGGGAAAATTTGGCTACCTTATGAGTAATAGTGATCTTATGATCTGCTAGAACAGGGGTCTCAAACTCACGGGCCAGATGTGTCACGCGCTGTTGCCCATACCCGATTTAGCAAAGGAGAAAAAAGTCGAGATACGTCACATGACGACAACGTGACACCACAAGTTTGATACCCCTGTGCTAGATGATAGGAGACACACCAATGATATTGTGGAAAAAAAGAAAAGGCCAAGAGCCAGATGGTCTTACACATTTTCAAAGGAAGCAAATTCTCTGTAGATTTTTAAAAGACCAATCAATTTGTGTCTGAATGGTTGATTAAAAACAAGCCCTGTCAAGCAAGGAGCAAGAGGAATTAAACTGATTCATTCATTCACCCATTCCTATCTCTAACATTTCTACTGCCTGTCTTGGAATCCTGCTTTTGTTCAGCTTCACAGGAATCTAACACACAAATGTACCTCATGAAGCCTTATGGTGCCCTGTGTCTTTCTAGGAGGCTGCTACTGAGCTTTACCTTGTTCCACGTGCTCAATGACTTTAAGCGCTTTTCTTGCAGCCCATCCTCCCATAGATACATGGTCCTCTGTCGCAGCACTGGTTGAAAGAGAGTCCACAGAAGAAGGGTGGCACAAAGCTTTATTCTCTGAAACTGCAAAAGCCCAGAAGAAATAAATGCTGGCTTCAAAAACGAATAATAATGGAAACAGCGTCCCAATGTAAAGAACAGTCAGCCCTGAAAGATCTTTGTAATAATAGTGTTGTATTCAAAACCTCAGGCACTGGTCAAATTCTACATTTCAATGCATCCTTTAAAGCTGAATACCTACTTAACTATTTACATGTAACTGTTTACAGATTCAAATTAAAAAAATGAAAAATATGAGAGGTACAGAAATTTGAAAATTGTTTCCGTTATAATATTTTGATACACTTCCTTTGGCAGAAATAATGGCTTCCAAAAGTTTCCTGTAGCTACCTAAAAATCTTTCTATTTCTGCTTTCAAAATGTTTTAATACTCTTCTCAGAACTCTTCTAGCTTAGACATGTTGTCCAGAAACCTATTTCCTGGCATGTTTGAATTCTCCATACAGATTTCAATAATGTTCATCTAGATACCGTGCAGGCAGTGGTGGGATTCAAATAATTTAACAACCTCTGACCTAATGATTTCTTCCAACAACCAGTTCACCAAACTGCTCAGAAAATGAACAATCGGTTCTCCCAAACTTGTGCAAACTGGCTGAATCCCACCGCTGTGTGCTATGATATTTCTATATAACTGAGTGCATTTTTTCATCTACCTACCCAAAATTTCCTATGCTCAGGAAGGCTGAAATGAAAACTCAGTGCTATAATATTATTTACACACACACACACAAGCCAGATTATTATTTATCCTAAGAAGATATAGGGAATTGTAGTATCAATGTACAGAAGTATTGACATAATGCCAGATTGTAATTGATAGCTGATGAGTTATGCACAAGAATAAAATTGTTGTGTATACACTACAGTACTATCATAAAACAGACAGGGCGTACTGTTATCAATATTCCCAATTTCAAGTGAGAAGTTCATATTTTCCCAAGCCCTCAAATTACTGTGAACCTAAGTACTCACCCAAGGCAGCTGCTGTGCAATGTGCAATCATGAAGCCAGAATTTAGACCTCCTTCTGTAACCAAAAATGGTGGTAATTCGCTGAGTGATGGGTTACAGAGTCGTTCAATTCTCCTTTCACTAATTGCAGCAAGTTCATGGACACCAATTGCAAGGTAATCTAAAGCCTGCAAATTAAATAGTTTTAGACATAGGAATTTTAGCCTTCTCCCCGCCTCCCCAATTCCAATATTATCAAATACATGTTAGAGAAAGAAATTTTAGACACCTGCCTTGGCTGGATATTCACCATGGAAATTTCCTCCAGAAATTGTCTCCTTCCGGTCAGCAAAAACCATCTTTACCAAAAAAATTAAGAATTAACATGACAGGTTTAAAGATTATTCCTTTAATCAGATTAAATTCCACATTTTTAATTATGATAATTTATTTACTTATTTCATGATACAGGTGGGACTTAGCAAATCATTTTTAAAGTAATTTGAATGAGAGGTAAGTACCTACCCTTTTGATTCATAGAAAATATATGATAAAGTCAATAGGCTTGAATGTGTTTGCAAAAATATAGAATTGAAGATTGGTTGCTAAATATAGTAAGAGAGCTATAATGCTGGAACTAAAGGGGCATAAATGGAATACTTACTAAATGGTTAAGTTCTGAGCAAGGTGTCAGACCAGGGTACATGATGTTGCCTTAAATGTTTAATGTATTAATGTAGAAAGATAGTGGATACTATGTAGCTTCTTGTGAGGAATAAATCATCAATCTATTGTCTATCTATATCGATCATCTATCTAATCTAACCTAACCCAACTTAATCTAATCATATATCTTCTATCATCTATCTGTCTCACAACCCAAGTTCACTTCTTGTAATAGAACTCCTAAAGGGAAAAAATCAATTTATTTTTAAAGAAAATAAAGATACCGGATTGTCAGTTGCACTATTGATCTCTGTGGTAATTATGTTCTTTACAAAGGCAATTGTGTCATTCACAACACCATGAACCTATAAGAAAAAGATAGATGTTAGTTATTTTTGGTAAACCATTATTCATTTTAGAGTTAACCTTCCCAACCTGTCACCCTCTGTATGTATTGAACCATAACTTTCTACATTCTCAGCCAATATAAGCAGATGGTTCAGTTTAAAAAGTCTGTTAAAACAAGTCCACACTTTCCATCTTTATTGATCAAACAAAACATTAGTTTCATAATAATGCATGATATTTTGTAGACGGCAAAAAGTAAGTAACATATATTTACAGCATACTTTACAGGGTTTAAGTCAGATTGATGTTTGGTTGGATCATAAGTGTGGGTAGAACATACAAAGTTAAGGAAAAGTAGATATTGTGTTGACTCAAAAAATAATAAATAAAGCCTGCAAAATATCTCTGATAAGTTTCCTGTGCAATATACTACATGCATTTAATAAGTTTAATTATAACTATAGTGATTGCAGCAATGCTTAATTTGTTGTAAATAATCTATTCTCATGTGACAGTTTTTCACTATTGTTAAATTATTCTCTAGAACAGGGGTGTCAAACTCATGGCGTCACAGAGTTGTCACATGATGTATCGGGACTTTTTTCCACTTTGCTAAACTGGGCATGGGCAGGGCCAGCACATGATGCATCCAGCCCGCAGGCCACAAGTAATACCCCTGCTCTAGAATTATTCAACTAATTGTTGAATTATTATTTAAAATGATAGTGCCATATAGATTCTACTTCTGTAACAAATATAATCTCTGATTAGAATTTTTTTCATATAGTATAATCTTTTTGAAGTCAATCTCAGCTCTTGGTGACTTTGATAAAGATGTCCATAAAATATTGACAACAGTAGGAAATGGTTTGTTACTATCTTCCTCCAGGCTGTTTTTTGTAAATACCATACTAAAGCCCTGATATTCAGGATAGGATCTACATACTATGTTATATCCCATCAGAATTACCTTTGAAGTTCAAACAAGATTGCCTAGATACTATAATTTGCTCAGACTGTGAATGTTTAGAGGATCACATGCTGAAGTAAGTTTTTCAAGTAAAGATTGAGTGAAATTTTCCTGAGAACAATTAGAAAATTATCTCCTGTTGTCTTCTTCACCTAAGAAGTCATTTTCTGGGATTTCCTGTTGATTTCCAATCCATGTGCTTCCCTGTCTAACCCTGATTAATTTTTCTGACTTCAGTCAAAGTTGACTGGATGCTGCCACTTAGCTACATGCAGATGGTACTACTTATTAACAAGTGCCATTAACAAGTACAATTGTTGAAATTAGTATTTTCTGTTAATGTCATAATGCAGTTGCTTATAAAACTAACTTTGGTTAACTTGCAAAGTATATTAAGATCCTGACTACATGCTGTATATCTGAAGGAATTTCTGAAGTTTTACCTGAGGGCAACAACGTAACGTATATGCATCTTGCACTCTATCACAAAATCTATGTGATTCTGTCAAAGAAACAGAGCAAATAATTTTTGTTTTAGAAGATCTGCATTAATATTTTGGTGAAATCTTCACACAGCTGAATTAAAATACGGAATATGCATTGAAATATTTTGTAAATGAGTTATGCGGCAACTGTTTCCACTTCTGTAACTCTGGATTCACATAGCAACACTTACAAATGTATTGAACTTTAGTACCAATTATATTTTATTATTTTACAATGAAATGTGCATGTCATGTGTTTACAGTTATGTTCTACATTCAGAGTCATTTTATACTGTAACATGTTTAATGAATTCTAAATATTCATTTTTTTAAAAAAAACCTTTATTAAACATTAAAACAAGAATAAATACAAAATAAAATACAACTCATTAAAATGAAAAACACTATTACAAATCATTTTGATGGTGCTTATATAGCAAATATGTTCCAATACATGTTCATATTCCTGGTTATTTCTCATACATTAACCTCATTAAACTATTCCTTCCTTATTTATTTACTCGCTTATTTCTATCATTTATCCATTGTACAGTTTTCCCAGACTGTATAGTACTTTGAGCCTTTTCTTTTAATTTTAGAGTAAATTTATTCATTTCAGCGCAATCATAGATTTTTTTGGATTATTAAACTCTCCTTTGGCATGAGGTCTCTTTTCCAACATTATGCGAGTGCCAGTCTCGCTGCAGTAATTATATTATCTCTTTTGTGTAGTCCCCTTTTATTATCCCCAGTAGAAAAATTTCTGCTTTGAGTTCTATTTGGAAGGTCATAATTTCTTTTATCTATGTTTGTATTTTTATTCAATATTTCTTAGTTTTTGGGCAAAGCCACCAGACATGGAAGAAGGTGCTCTGTGTCTGCTTGCTTTTCCAGCAGGTTGGGCTTAAATTGGGGTACATTTTGACTAATCTCGAAGAGGCCAGATACCACCAATTACACATCTTATTATGATTCTCTTTATATACCGCCAATTTTGTTATCATATAATTCTTTTTCCAAATTCTTTCCCAATCCTCCAAATCAATGTTGTGTCCCACATTTCTTGCCCATGCTATCATCGGGCCCTTCATTAATTCCTCTGCCATATCAAACTCTAATAAGTAATTATACATTTTTGAAATTAACTTCTTTTCTGTACCCTCTAAGAGTTTATCTAATTGATTTGGCTTTACTTCAATTCCATATTCCTGGTCTTTTTTGTACCTTGTTTTTAATTGGAGATGCGGCCACTAATCTATATTCAGCCCTTAGTCTCTAAGTTCTTGATTTGTTTTTAATACTCCTTGGGGATCTAAAAATTCATAATATCTAGCCATCTTTTCAATTTCTAGGGTATTGGGGTGTACCAATGCCTCCATGGCGGATACCCATCCTGGAATTTTTATATAATATTTGTTTTTGATTTCCCCCCATTATTCACATTAGTGAATCTCTAATTATATGTCTGTGGAAGTAAGCTTGGGTTTTACTTCCTGGGTTCCATATGAAGGCATGCCAGTCTGGCTGTAAATCATGCCCCTCTAAAGTTAAGATTCTCTCTGTGATTCTGGTAGCCTTGCTTCCATTAATACCTCATTGCAAACTTCCAAAAGTATCAGATCAATTGCTTCTTCTAAACTTTTATAGACTTCCCCTGGTAATCCATCCGTTCCTAGTGTTTTATTATTTTTTTTGTTTTTGGATTGCCTCTCTTAATACTTCTATTGTGGTATCCCTATTTAACTTTACCCTTTCTTCTTCTGTTAGTACTGCCATAGTCTCCCCTTTTAGATAGTGATTTATTTTCTCATCTGTAATTTTATCTTGCTTATAGAGCTCTTTGAAGAACTCTTCTGCAATCCCCTTTTTCCTTTCCATATTATATTGTAATTTCCCCTCTTTATCCTGTAATTGCTAAATCGTTCTTTTTTTTCTTTGCTTTCTTAATCTATAAGCAAGCCACCTCCCTGGCTTGTTGGCATGTTCAGAGTGGTTTCGTTTTGCAAATTTCAAAGCTGTTAAATTCTTTTCCTGTTCTAATATATTTAATTTATGTTTGGCTAATTGCTCATTTCCTGGTTTATTTTGTAGATTTCCAAATCTTTAATCTCATCCTGTAATATATAGTATACACACATATAGAATATTTAGAATTCTACAACTACCATAAATAGTAGTCATGACTCAAAATATTATTTTAAATTAAGCAGAAATGTCATTTTCAGTTTTTTTAAAAAAGATTGTACTAATTGTATAATTTATATAATCAGTCTGCTATGATTACTCACCTGCTATTTCAGAAGGATGATGATCAGAGTCTAAAAGGGATCTGAATCGAAAAGCTACCTCAATCTGCCCTTGATGTGGTCGCAGTGCATGAATATCTGATTTAAAGTAAGGATAAAGAGGTAAAATATTTTCAGAAAATAAATGAGGGAGGATTGAGGTTTTACCAAATTGACTTTATGGGCCTTTAAAAATTGAGAAAAACATGAAGACATAGGAAAAAAATGTGCCTGTGCTAGGCCACCCAGGGCTTCTCCTGGGACCCTTGAGGCACCTCTTTCTTTGTTTAATGACCCATGGGTTATCATTTAATGACTGCATCAGGGAGAGCAGGGATGGGGGAAGGTAATAAGGCAATCATGTGGACAATTCCCTTAATGGCTGTCACGTCTTCTGACCATAATGGATAGCCTCCATTATGGTTGAGTACCAAGAACTACCTATATAGCAAGAATGTCAATGGATCTCAAGTTATGATTTATACAACAAAAAAAGATATTTAGAATTTAGTGGATTTCACTGGATTTATATAGATAAGGAATGTCAAAACAATATTTTTGGTGGTGTAATAAGGATAATGCATCTTTAAAACAGATGTTTGTACAATGCCCTATACTTACCAAGTTATGGGAGAAAATAATGGATTATGTTAACATGATTGTATGACAAAAAGCTAAAATTGTCAGAGGATAATATTTCCTGAACTACATGAGATTTAAAACCGACAGCACGAATAAATTCTCTGTGCTCTTACTACTGCAACATTGGAAAGATAAATTTATGGCTTGTTCCACTCAGTGAAGACTTGATTATATTTGCTATATATGAGCTGACAGATATAAATTTTATATGGGCCAGTATAATGAAATAGAAGATTCATTTATACAAAATAGAGTAGGTTAAGAAATAGCCACATAAACGTATTATATATGTACTACTAATTTAACAACTGCAGTGATTCATTTAACAACTGTGGCAAGGAAAGTCATAAAATGGGGCAAAACTCACTTAACAATTGTCTTGTTTAGCAATAGAAATTTTGGGGTCAATTATGGTCATATGTCGAGGACTACCAATAATATGTTTTTGTCATTTTTTTCACTTTCTTCATTATAGCACTTTTTATGTGTTTTTGGAATCTCATTGAGAATATATGACCCTACCACTATTATTTTTCTATTTGTTTGTTTCTTTTTTGTTATTAATTTAAAAAGCAATAAGTAAACTAAAAAGCAATAAGGATAAAGAGGTAATAGTTTCCCTTTACTTGTGAAAACAAAGCCTTCTTTTTTAGTTTTGTATAAGCTTAAGACTATATGGAAAACGCAATGCAGCAAAAAATAAGTTGCAATCAATTAAAATCTAGTAGTGTAGTACAAAACATTTGGTGATCATTCATTCAGTGTATTACTATTTCTTTCAATGAATGGCACCTATAAATAAAATAGTGTAATTATGGAGTGTTTTTGTTTGGGATCCAAACACTATTCCTTTTTTTAAAAAATGATTATTTATTTCCATGTTAGTTTTATTCTCCACTCACAGCAATCAGCTAATATCTAGGCCAAGGAACATAATACGTAGAACCTAACCTATTTTGGTTGAGTTGTTTGATCTCACAAGCAACTGTTACTGTTAAAGCAGGAGTGTCACACTCGTGTTGTCACATTGTCGTCATGTGACGTAACACAACTTTTCCCCCTTTGCTAAACCGGGGGGTGGTGGTGGCCAGTGCATGACGCATCCAGCCCGTGTGCCATGAGTTTGACACTCTTGTGTTAAAGCATTTTCCTAAATATTTTCATGCTTCTGAAAATTTTTTGATAATTTTTAAGTTACTGATTCTTTCTTCTCATATGTGACGATGCTTGTTTGGCTGCCACCATGAGTATTGTTGAAAATATATGTCACAAATTTGCAAATTAATGCATATGTTTTATATAAAATCTGTAATACTGTTGTTCATTGCTTGGTGGCAAGCTCAGGTGACTTATAGATGGGGCCAGAAGTATGTTTTAGAATTGCTGAGAGATTTTCTGGAAAATGTCTCTTAATAAAGAACATGTGGAAAATAACGAAGAAGCAAATTTCTACAGAGAGAAAGAAAGGCCAACATACAAACAGACCTTAGTCTATACTATGCTTAAAAAATACCAACCCGTATCAAAGGCTTTTGTTGTGCCCTTGAGAACTTCCAGTGTGAGGGCAGCCACAATATCAGCTTGTCTAGCAATCGCACTGGCCCTTTCAACTGCTTCGCATCCCAGGGAAGTTATCATTTGTGTTCCATTGATAAGAGCCAGACCCTTCAAAGAAACATCAAGGGTTATATTCTGCAGAGGTGGTATTCACCAGGTTTGGGCCAGTTCTGGAGAACCGGTAGCGGAAATTTTGACTAGTTTGGAGAACTGGCAAATACCATCTCTGACAGGAGATTTTACAGTATCTTTACCCTGCCACGCTCACTAAGCCATACCCACAGAACCGGTAATAAAAATTTTTGAATCCCACCACTGATTCTTTGTTAGTCTTTCTGTTCAAAGACATGTGTATGCAGGGGTGGGATTATACTGGTTCGGACTGATTCATGCGAATCCCTTGTTCTGATGATCAGCTGGCTCAAAGCTGGTCTGCTTCGACGAGCATGTGGGCTCGCCCGCCTGCCCCTGCTCTTTCCTCTGCTTTATTTCCTTTGTTTAGAGCACAGCAGATTTGCAGACTCTTCAGCTATTTGAGTCACAGCTATTTGAGTCACAGCTATTTGAGGCTGCAGTTGAAGGTAAGTATGGGCTTTTTAAAAATGTGAAGCATGCATGTGGAGCACGTGTTTGGCATGAACATGCACAATCACCGAACTGGTTGTTTTATCAGTGGAATCCCACCCTTGTGTGTATGCCCTTCTTATATTTTCTGGCTCAAACAACACAAAATGTTTTCTCTCATGCTTCAGCAAAAGGCAATCTCAGGAAACAGCCTGGGTGGGGAAAGAAGCAATTAAGTCCTTCGTTCCAACATTTGTTCAACTTGAAATTACTTTTCTGGCAGTCATATCTCATGGTTGGCTACAATTTACCTTCCTAGTAGTTCTGTCATCTATAAAACTTCATGAAGACATGAAGCTTCAGTCTGAATCTCTTGAGTGTTGCACATATAGTTAATTTACGATTTAAATTTAAGATCTCTTTTCTGTAAGTGTCTATGCAGAGAAGCAGTAAATGCAAAACACTCAAATGTATTCCATTCAACTACACAAGGAAAACTTTCACTATATAAAGCAGAGTTCAATTAATCCTGTGCTGAATACTCATCTGCATTTTAGCCACAGCTAAATAAGAATATATAAAAGAAACTTATTGATCTTGGGCATAGGAAAGGTATGAATGAGCTATAAGAGAAGAAAAAGATTGCATAATCCTAAAAAAGAAGGAAAGTGGGAGTGTTCTGTCTTTATGGGAATTGTGTTAGTTAAAGTTAGAATTGGGAGCTGCCCCCTTAAAGGAATGCCTTATGGTAAATGTAGTTAATGCATCCTGGGAAATGTAGTCCATGTCATGTGGTCACATCTGTAATCCTGATTGGTCATGAATTGACCCTTAGCTGGGTTGGGGAAGGTTCCTTCACTCTTGCCTGGACCCCAGCAGTGTGCTGGTGCCTCACCCCCTTGCTCTTTCGTTATGGGATGAAAAGATCACTATTATTTTACACCATGAAGACGACTATGCAAATATTTGGACATTGAGATGAATCTCAACATAACCGTGAGTTAAATTTGAGGATGCCTGGTGAACCAATAAAGAAACTTTGTATGGAAGCCTTTGTAGAGTTTAATCTGTCTGCCTTTATATTCAGCTAGTAATTAAAGGACAGAACAATGTACAGTTTGAGAGAGTGAAAACAAATACGGGCAGAAGCTACACGCTTCGTAGTACACGACTTCTACATGGATGGCAGCTTGAAATCTGTATCCACCCCAGCAGAGGCCATAGTCCTCTTGAAGAATACACGGCAAATGCTAGGGAACGCCAACCTCAGACTACACAAGATAGCTTCCAATAATGAGGAAGTACTAAAGGCCTTTAATCCCGAGGACCATGCCAAGGGACTACAAGACCTCGATTTCAGCAGCAATGCCCCCCTTATCCAACGCAGTCTCAGCCTGTGTTGGGACTTGAAGAAAGACTTCTTCACCTTCAAAATCCCAACCCTAAAAACTGACTTCATGGGAAAAGGAGTACTGTCAACGGTGAACAGCCTGTTTGATCTTCTAGGTTTTGCAGCTCCTGTCACCACTCAAGGTAGAATCCTACTGCGCACGCTCTCCCAAAACACCAAAGATAGGGATGATCAAATGTCCAATTCTTTGTATAGCTGACTTCATAGTGTAAAAGAATAGTGATCTTTTCATCCCATAATGGGGATGGGGGGTGATGTACCAGCATACTTCTGGGGTCCAGGCAAGAGTGAAGGAATCTCCTCCAACCCAACCAAGGGTCAATTCAGTGACCAATCAGGATTACAGATGTGTCCACATGACATGAACTACATTTCCCAGGATGCATTGACTACATTAATCATGAGGCATTCACTTAAGGGGGCAACTCCCAATTCTAACTTAACTATCTCAATTCCCATTACCTATATACTGTCTGGACAGCACAGAGAGAAAGAAACTGTTTCCCTGTGCTCAAATCAACATTACATTTTTTTTTCTTCAGGATATGCAGACCTCTTTGATTCACTAAAACAATTCAGTGCTGCATTATGAATATATAATATAAATTAAATGCCAATCGAAACTGTGGTATTAGGAAACAAACATGCATTTTATTACCTCCTTTGGCTTCAAAGTAATTGGTTTGAGTCCATGAGCTTCCAACACCTATAAGGCAATATCAAGAATGCTTATTAAGTGAGAAAAGCTTTTCAAATTAATTGAAGTTCTCAGAATTCTATATCCAAATATTTTGAAAAACCTAACAGCTGTGCATACTAGAACAAAAATGAGGAAGTAGCCTTAACTTTGCATTCAAGTTTTAATTTTGATTGAACTGTTGTTTTGAATTTCTAGATTTTTCTGTGTTTCCTTTTACTGAACTTTTTTTTTAACTGTACATCATTGTTTAACACATTCGTACTGTAAGAAATGGAAGGTTGCCCATGCCAGCACCAATGTTTTCTTCAAACTGCCTTAATTTAGTGAACTGCTTCTCCTCAGGCAATAGGTGGCTTTTAATTGTGTTTGTTTCAACACAAACACACACTTTCCCAGGACCAGGAACCCTGGAATGTTAGTGTTTGCAGTTACACAGAGGCTTTTATTTACATTCTAGCAAGCTAGAGTACAGGAAGTCCTTGACTTATGACATAATCAGAACCAGAATTTTTATTTAAATTGTTGTGCTTATAAGTTAGGCACCACATGACTCCAATTTTGGACCATTTTATGGCAGTTGTTAAGAGAACCATGCAATTGTTAAGTGAATTCATTCTCCTAAATTGATATTTTTTTCTGGAAACTGGCAAAAATGTCAGAAATCAGGAAAAAATTTCAAATTACATCACTGTGCAATCAATGGATCAACCATTCATAAATGTGAACATGTTGCCAAGCACCCAAAATGCAATCATGGAAGCGGGGCACAATATTTTACAACAGATCTTTTTTTTAAAGAAGATATAGAATCAGGATATCATATTTTTTTTATATTTTAAGACATTACTGCAAAAGTTTGAAAATAGCCTTCTTTCCTTTTAATGGACCTTCCCATCACCACATGTACCCATTTATATTAGAAAGTATCTCTCTTACATATTTTGCATCAGCCCATCCACTCTTTGGGGACCACATCTTTCCTTCTCCAATAAGTCCCAGGGCAAGGTGAGAAAGAGGCGCTAAGTCTCCACTGGCCCCAACAGTCCCTTGCTCTGGAATGTAGGGCAGGCAGGATGCTATGGAGGAAAATTACTTTGGTTAGGGCTTCTCTTTGTTTGAGATACAGCATTTTGTCTCCTCATCTTTAGCAGAGCATTTTAATGATAGTTTCCACTGAGCAGGAAGGCAAACCAAAATCACCCTGTTGCCTTTCAGCAGGGACAATAGAATCAGCTTTCACTATTCACTATCACTATCCTAGGTTAGAGTTAATCATAGCTACCATCTCAACATTTTAAATCTGGCTGTGCAATCAACCCCACCGAAGTCCCCCAAAGCACCTCAAGTGCTACAATTTCCCGTCTTCCTCACAATTCATCAGTAAACCCAATAAAAAATTAATTGTTACTTAGGTGAGAGGAACATGTTTGCATACATTTTTCAGGTGGCAGATGGAAAGGAGGGAAGGTTTCTTGTTTTTTTAAAGTGTGCTGAAAATGAGATCCTTGACAAAGCCATAATGGCTGAATATATAATAATTGCTGTTATTGCTGTCAGCAAAAGATACTAAATGCCACTACATCATGATGATCTTGCCTGGCTTGGAAATGAAACTTCTGCTAGAAAACAGCCAAGTTCCAACAAATAAATTGAACCCTGTGTTCCATATATTCTCTACTTGAAAGATGTGGCTACCATTATATTAGAGCATTATAGGTTATAAATAATATTGATGTTGGCAAACATGGCTCAACTCCAGAATTCTATCGTTTTGTTCAAAATGCAATCCACTACTTTAAAGGCATAGAGAAGAGAGAAAGATTCTGCTCCCTTTTTCATAAGAGATTCTTTGCTTGTTAGTAGGAACTTTATTTTCTTCCAAAGGATAACAATTGTATTTTAAATATTGAAGTCTAGGTGGGAGGGAATTAGGGGAACACATCATGTTACCATTAAATGCTTCAATGACTTGCTGAAGAGTTTCTAACGAAAGTCCGCTGTATCCTTTGGCTAGCACATTTATCCTCAGAGCTAAGAGCATACGGCATCTCTCTGGAATCAAAGGCTTCCCAACCCCTAAAATGAACATGCTCATTTCAAGATTATCAGAACAAAAATGATTGTAAAAATGATTATAAAATAATTAGAAACGAATCCTCCATTACCTGCAGAATGTGACCGGACTAAGTTCACTTGCAGCTCCCTCAGAGAGAAAAGATCAGAAAATAGTCAGTTCAAACTATATTATGAAATTAAATTTAATGCAAAAAAGTTAAAAAATTAAAACTATGGAAATTATTTCACTAAATTAAAAATAGTTTTGGCTCAGGCTGACCATTTAGAAATTACCTATATTTTCTACAGATTTCCTTTTACAGAATTTAGAAATAAATAAAAGTGACATACTGTAGTTTACTGTTTGGAATAACAGTCCGTGCAAACTTCCCAAAGCCTGTTGTGATTCCGTAGACAACTGAAAGAAACAGATACATTATATTTGTTATTATTTTGTTTCAAGAAAGAGACTTTGATTGATATGTTTACTGCAATCACCATTTAGGTAGGACTGTATAGGCCATCTCAAAGCATCACTTAGAAAATGTTATGTGATAGTGGCAGCAAAAA
This sequence comes from Bungarus multicinctus, assembly GCA_023653725.1. Lineage (NCBI taxonomy): Eukaryota > Metazoa > Chordata > Lepidosauria > Squamata > Elapidae > Bungarus > Bungarus multicinctus. Next base: position 46,935,509 of record CM042848.1, read on the forward strand.
AGACATAGATAGTGGGTGGGCATGTCACTACAATCAGTATCGTTCATTGCAGCATCCTTATTGCTTTCTTCCTCTCAAAATGCTTTATAACCAGGGCAGTTTCCTTGGGCATGTGCATATTTACCTGCTGCAGCTCCTTTGGCTGCAGTTGTCAGGATTCCGGCAGCTACCCCAATTTAAATCATGAGTATCGAGCCAAACTTCCAAAACTTCAAAAGGATTTATTGGGAGTCAAACTGTCCGGCACTGCTTGGGTGTAGCCGATTCTGAGACACATCATTCATTGTCACCCTTGACCCTGGTTTCCCCCCCCCCCTGGGTGTATCGTAATTAATATTCTCCAATGGGACACATCCATAGCCAAGAGTAATCAATCATGCTCTCCAGTTAGAATTTTGTGCAGCAGAAACTTCAGTCACCTAGCTACTATCTTTGAAAACTATTTATGGAATGCTCTTTTGGTTTCCAAGCTGCCACACTGCTCTCTTTCCCTTTCTGTTGGAAACTCTAAAAAGACCATAGAAATATTTTATGAGTTGACAGCAATCCTGAATCATGCGGCACACATAATAGTATATCTCAGAAGATGATGTCACAGGTGAAACATCATCTTCATGCTACCTTTTTCATACCAGTGAGTTATTGTATTGATAGTCATGGCAGCTAGTCATTTCCTACTTTCTACCTTTCATTCTATCCCAATGACTGCAACATAGCTGATGGGTCTTAAAACTTTTTATTATTTTAAATTAAGAATATGTTTTCTCTTTTTCTACAGAAAGCAATGTTTATTCCCAACTGAATGCATTTGGCATTAGGGCAGCAGATGCAAACTCAGTTCTATTTCTGTTACCACATTGCTATGATTTGGGTGTGTAATAGGTTCATTTTGCTTGTTTCAGAACAAGATTGGCAAGGGGATTTTCTTTGCTCTCAAGTTCTAGGAATACAACATAAGAAGCAGAAGAAGAGAAATATTGGTCTGTGCTCCAGAAGATCGTTCATAAAAGGAAAGCAATGGTTACCTCTTTGTTCACTTATAATACTTTCAATAACATCTCTGGATTTTTGGACTCTAATTTCAGCTTCAGGAGTAAGCTGGAAAAAAAAAGTTCTTATTTGTTTTGTGTTTTAATTATGGATAAAGGGCAAAAAGATCAAACTCTCTCCAGATATTTACCTTGATATTATATAGCCCCTTTCCTAAATTGACCAAATCTTCTGTTGTCAAACTATTTCCATCTAAATAAAGATACTGAATGAAACAACTGTGTTAAAGAGAATAACATGACATCAATAATGACAACCAACTGTAATCTGTGGGGTTATTGCTGATGCTTGTGCACAATCAAAGGCATTGAAGTGGAACCATCAGAGTTTCTTTTTCATTTTTGCTTCTTTAATTTTTATATTGTTCTTCCTTCTGGAGTACCACACAACAGTTTATAAGAAAAAAATAAAATTAATCTTAAACTGAGCCATTGTACTAGTTGGAACTATTTTCATGTAATTAAAAAATGTCATATCCAAAAGACAGGGTTTCAGACTATTAAACTCTTAAGAGTGTAATGCTTCATTCCAGCATCTTTTTTATTAAAAATTAAAATTAAGAAAACAAGGAATATTTATCATATTTATTTGCATATTTATGATCTAAATCATAATGTAAAAGAAGAAAAAACAAGGATTGGGAGAGAATAGGAAACAAACACATTTGGATTTATATTCCAAGTTATGGAGCATATATTATGGAGCAGACTTTAATCTCAGTTCCACTAGTGTATGGTAATGGCCATTCTGGTTGCGATGCTATTAATTTGATCACATGAAATTGCTGAAGGCTGCTAACTCTTCCTAAGTCACCATTCTTCCATACCTGTTCTGGTTCTCTATATCTGTATCTGTATCTATATCTGAAATAACATATAAGGAAAATAAACATGGTAAACTGGTAGATTATACATTTAAGAATATTTTGGAACATTTATTTTACTTTTGTTCATTTAAACTTCTTTTTAGGCTACTGTTACCAGCAAGAGAAAGAATACAATTATGCACTAAACTATTGTATTTTTCAAAGGATACAAATAAACACCTTCTGGCTGAGATGGAATAAAATCTGGGGACATTACATCTCCTTGTATCACTGCGGGGAAAGGGAAATGAATCCCATGAATACATAGATTTTCTTCATTTCTATGTCCAGATAAGTCATGTCTTGGTTACCTTTCTTTGATAAGAAATATACCCTGCATATTCAGAATCAAGCACACTAAATCCACTGGGAATTATGTGAAATATAAATGCAAACCATCCTCCTCCTCATCGTCGTCGTCATCATCATCATCATCATCATCATCATCATCATCATCATCATTTTATTGAATCATTCAAACTTTATTATGCCATTTCCCTTTGTCTCTTTATGCTTTCTTTTTTCCTAATTCCCTTATTTATTTAAAAGATTTGTATGGCCATCCACCTTAGAGTACCACTCTGAGTAGGTTGCAACAACAAATAAATACAAATATATATTTTTTTAAAAAAAAGTAAAAAAAAAACCAGCCAATTCACAACCTCCCATCTCTACCCCAGAAGAACCTGGGAGAAGTCAGCTCTCTAAGCTATTATTTGCACATACATTCTCCATTTTGGTGAGGATGGGCATTATGGAAATAGCAGTCTAATTTATATTGTTAACAATAATTACAGAAGGCCAACATGAAGCATAAGCCTAGAAACCAGATCCCTGTATCAGAAACTTGATTGTCAAAAGCTTGATAGTGGATAGGGAGGAATGATAAAGGACAAACAGCATAGAGACAATTGCTTTTCAGCCGAGATACAATTGCAGTTGAAATCTGGGATGTTATGATGAATGTGACATTAAAGACAGCAGTTTAGATCTAATATAGTTTCTTTCAGTTCATTAATAAGGAAAATACATGATTTGTAAAACCTCTTCTAACAATGCTTTTAAGATATTTGAAAGTAACTGTGACTAATTCATTGTAAACATGTTCCTGATGTTGGCTTCTCTGGAGACCAGCTTATATTATTTCCTGTCATCTTTTCCTTTGTGACCATTTCAATTCATGAAATGTATCATTTCCCTTCAATATACACAAGATACTTTCAGACCTGTAATGTGCAGTTCGCTTACCAACTTCCACAAACTCATTGTCCTCTAGGACATCCTCCAAGGCATCATCATGGTCCAGCAATCCAAGTCCTTTGCAGCATCGTACATAGAATGTTACTTCTTCCACGGAAGCAATCCCTCCATTGTCAGGCTTGTTCTTGATGTAACGCCTCAGAGCTTCTTTTCCCAGCCATCGCACTGTACTTGTCCCAGTTTGACAAGGGACAGTGAGCCATTCCCCTCGGACATGCACCGTGTACCGTGGCATACCTGTCTTCAGTTCAGGATTGTCCTGTTACTAGAAAGCTTCAGTTTAAGGCTGAGCACCTCTCTGATCTACATTCTGCAGCTCAAGCCACCTGACTGGCTTTTACTGTCCCAATCAGAAGACCAAAAATCCACCCACCCACCTGGAGGTTCCTGGGCTCTGCAAATAAATCAGGATATGTACATAACCAAGTATCTGATGAAAAACAACAGAGCAAAGCAAGTCTTTGTAAATTAAATAAGCACAATAAAATAACTCTAGCTATTTAAATTAACTCTGTAGCCTGTTTTGTTTCATTTTTGTTCTTGAAAGAACTGCTTCCTAAACTTGGAATCAAGTGATTCCAAACATTTGACTGAGATAATAGTTATCTAAATTCAAACTTTTTCCTGGTGAATTTGATTTTCTATTAATTAAAATATCCCACACAAGTTTTTTTTTTTTTTAACATGCACCCACCTTCAAAAGACTTACCTGCTGGAATAGCTAATGCTGCTAATGTCTCCAGATGTATTCAAGCTCCAAAAGCTCTGAGACAATACTTACTACAAAAATATGTCTGATATTAAGTATGTCAAAGGAAAGCTTTTAGTCCCTAGCATTTACCATTAAAAACAAATGGGGTTCAGAGTTGCTGTGAACTCTAATTGCACCTAGCAGAGCAAATATTAGTCAACTCAACCATATTTCTGTGTACTACAAAATAACATTCTTTTGGTGTGTTGATAAAAAGAAGTAATAATGTGAACTCCTGGCTTGATCTTCATCTCTTCTACCAGGGATATACAAACCTTTAACCCTAACTGGAATTGAAGAATATTATCTCCCATCTAGGCACTTTAATTTTTTATTTTTCTTCATGTCGATCATAACTGCAGAACCTAATAAAAATGTATGTATTCACAACCATGAGCCAATAGTTTTCTATAAATAAGTCTGCCATCCCAAATTCATTATCCAACTCCATTCTAGATGAAACCATTCAGAAATGAGCTTAGAGTTAGGAGGACATATTCCTTCAACTAAGTTGTAATTTTCTGTATGGGCACATTTTGAAATAAAAGATTACTCTAATGATAAAATCAGTATTGATCATGAGTTAACCAGGGTAAAGCAACAACCTTTAGACTTCAGCCCAAACAGAAGTCATATATATAGTAGACCTATTAGTATTAATCATTAATCCAAATGTTAATACACATTTAAGTAATATCTGTTACAGATTTCTCTGGTGTATTATTTCACATTGAAATGCAGCTCAAATTAGAAGCAAAAACATACAAGAATAAAGATGGCTATGGGGAAATAGACTGAAATTTCACATTTGTACATTGAAGTACAATTCTTTATGCATGCAATACAGTCTTCTGGGTTTATTTGGAAGTAGCATGGGAGGACTCCCTATAATTCCCCTTTAGCTCTGTTTTCTCTAAAACATCTTCTTCCCTCATTGCAGGCAATAACATCCTTTTTGTCTGGGCAAAAAAAATATTCAGCATATTTCTAAAAAAAAAACCTAATCACCTTCCACAAACAATATGGAGAAATAAAAAAAGATGACAGCTATAAATCTTTAGCTATCTATAAAATTAAAATATGGCTGTAAAAATATTTTAAAACATTAGGGAATTGTGGCTGCATCTCGAGTATCACAATAGACCAATTATTATAGTCACACAACGTATACAGAGACAATATCTCCTATCATTTCTATTCAATCTAAACAGATCTAGCAGAGGGCATGCTCTGAGCCCCTTCCAGTGGTGAGATTCAAAATTTTTTACTACCGGTTCTGTGGGTGTGGCTTGGTGGGCGTGACAGGGAAAAGATACTCTAAAATCTCCTTTCCCACTGTACTCGAGGGAAAGGCAAACTGCAAAAACCCATTCCCTCCCTATTCTACTAACCTGCTTTCCAGTTCCGTTCTCCTGTGCAGGGCAACAAAAGAAGACCCAGCCGATCAGCTGAAACTCGGGAGGCACAGAAAAGATGGGGGTGGGGCCAGTCAGAGGTGGTATTTGCCAGTTCTCTGAACTATCAAACTTCCGCTATCGGTTCTCCAGAACCGGTCAGAACCTGCTGGACACCTCTGCCACTTCTGTGAAAACCATGGTATCTTGTTAAGACCCTGCAGTTATGGCTTTCCAACAGTACAGGTCTCAATTTACGACCACAATTGACCCAAAAATTTGTTGTTAAGTGAAACATTTGTTAAGTGAGTTTTACCTCATTTTACGACCTCTTGCCAGTTGTTAAATGAATTATTGCAGTTGTTAAATTAGTAACAAGGCTGTTAATTGAATCTGGCTTCCTCTTGACTTTGCTTGTCAGAAGGTCGCAAAAGGTGATGACAAGACCCCAGGACAATGCAACTATCAAAAATATGAACTAGTTGTCAAGCATCTGAATTTTGATCATGTGACCATGGGAATGCTTAAGTGTGAAGAAACGGTCATAAGTCACTTTTTTAATGCTGTTGTAACTTGTCACTAAACAAACTGTTGTAAGTGAGGCCTACCTGTAGTACCTGCCCTACAGAACAGCATCCCTCTGAAGATTCAGATGGCCCTGACATTGTTAGCCTTTCGCAAGGCACTGAAGCCTAGCTGTTCCCCCAGGTGTTTGAGTCAGGTGGTTAGATGAGCTCTACTGCATTTCTAGATGAATGAAGTAGTTATTTTATCTTGGGTGCCAGGAATTATGTGGCATGGATTTTGCGTTTTAATCCTTGTATGTTACCCAGAGCCATCATAGCAAACCACCATACCATATAAGTTTATACATAAAAATAAAAGTTAATCGTTTCTGTCTTTATACTTTAAAGACAAAGATTTGACTCATGAATCAGACATGAAAGCTATACCAACATTGTTAAAGAAAGAATAAAAAACAGAGATTGTTTTATCTGTCCATTGTTTATTTCACTCTTCTGATGAAATCAATGATTACGTTAAATATATCAACATAAAAAGAGATTGCAGGTAGAAGAACTCAAAAAGTTACAGTTAATACACTTTCAATAAAGTCCACTAATATCTGTATTTGTTGTGGTAAAAGTACAACTACTGTAGCAAAATGTAGAAAAATATAGGGTTTTCCCCCTCAGTTTTGCAGAACATGTATGTAGCACAAGGGCAAAGCTCTAGAAAATGTAGAAAGAGCTTCTTTGTTCCAGGTTCAGTACACAATGTAAAGTAAGAAAGCAAATGAGATCTACCATGATTTTATTTGTATTTTTTGGAAAGAGAGTGAAAAGAATAGCAAAATTCTCTTATACAAGGTCAGCACCATGAACTCTGCAGAATTAAGCTGTTTGTCCCTCCAGGCCTAGATCTTTGGATACCAACATTGCAGTCACTGGATGCATAGATACTTTGTGCTGTTGGAAGGCACTGATGGTTTGGTCACGTGATTTTTCGAATTTATAGAGATCCCTATAAAAAATTCCACATGAAAAAAATTGTTTTAGTGCTTTTGTTTTCATTATCAGTACAGTGTTCACATATGGTAATAAAAACTGTAGTTCGAACTAAGTAGGATCATATAGTTTATCTAACTCCATTCAGATTATATTTGGAGTTTTAAGAAAAGTGTTACATGATAAATAGGAGCAGGTTTACATGAACCTGTGTTAGAACTTACTTAATTTCTGCCTAATGTGGAGAATTTACATTATTTTTGTAAAATATGTATATACCACCTGCTATTTTAAAAATCCCACAGTGGAGTGATAGATAAAACAAGTTCTCAGGTAGTCTAATCATCCAATATTTTCAAAATGCCTCATTATATATATGATTGCCCTGCCTGTTAAGACTGCTTGCTTCAATCAAATGTGATCAACAGCATAATGTTCAATAATTTCCAGTAATGAATTATTTTAAAAAGCCAAAATCTCACAGCCAAATTTAACAATATTTAGGTTCTTCTATGTGATCTTATAGTAACTGCTATTCTTTAGAATTTATTAATGATTTTAAGTTTTTAAATGCCTTTATAAAACAGCAGTGCCAGTTTCATAAAATAGGTTAACAACTCTTGCTCCTTGGTTAACATCCAGGTTGTGAAATTTGTATTGTTTGGTATGTGACAAGAAATAGACTAAACAGAAGCTACTTACAAATTCCACATTAAGATGGTTAATAAGGGAATTGTATATTTGCATTATAATTCTGATACTGGTGGTTTTGAAAAAGTCAAAAATGATGTTTAAGTCAATGATTAAGAAAATGGCTAAAACATTTTGACATTTTTCTTACTTGAATAACGGGCGAACAAATTTCAGGCGGCCTTGTTCAGTAGCCATCTTTAGAGCTAGAGGGATGGCATCTTCCCACTTGGCTTGAATGCAGAGGCGGAGCCATCTGAAAGGTAGCGAGATGAAGTTCATTTCCCTTTTTATTGTATTCATTTATTTATATTATACTACTTAACTATATTATACTACTTAACAATTTTTAAACAATGATATATAAATCCTTTTTATATATAATTAATAATTACTCATATAATTTATCTTTTTTCAGATATCAAGTTTAATTGGCACAAAAGAAAAGCTTTAAAAATTATAATTTGCCTCTATCAGTAGGGTTTAGAAGAAACACATAGCATGCAAGATGCACAAGCTGTCTTGGCAAGATATCCCTTGCATAGACATATTTTTAAAGTTTTTATCCCCTAAAGTTTTACTGCACACTGGACATATGCTTTCAACTTCTCCTTAGGTTTTCTTAAAGAAAAAAAGTCAATTTGTTTTATTCTACAACAAGCATCAAATCTATCTATTGATAGTGAGACTGTTTTTCAGTGCTTCATGAATAATTAAATCAATCTGCAAAACTCCTGCATATAACATATAGACAATGAATAATCAAACTGACAGTTCAAAATTTAGAATTCTAAAAACTGGCAGCACCCTCTACAAATTAGATAATTTTAAGGATAATTTCAATGTAACATTCTTGGCTTAACAAATATAGGTGAATGACTGTCAGGCCCATAGATCATTCCCTTGCCCTTTCCTCCCATTTGGGATGTTTATTCTTATCTCTTTAAACTCTATGTTGCTTGCTGAAGACCAAAATAGGAAATTGTGACTGAATGTCAATTGATAAATAGCTTTACAATTTGAATTGAAGAGACTGGAAACAAAGCACGAAAGTCAGTGCATGAGGATAAAACAAAGAAAAAAAAATATAATCCTGATATAATAATGGCTTATTTAAGCAAAAGCTTAATAGTCTAACTAAGAATGTTTGTTGGCATCAAATTAAATAGATTAAGTCTGCAAAAGTTTCTAACTAAGCAACTGGTTTGGCCAGATATAATTCATCATTTAAAGAAGCCTAAGTACAAAACAAAAGTATCATCTTTCATCTTCTTCAAACTTCCCAGGTGTGATGCTCTCATTCTTGAACAGCTGCTTATTTCAATATATTTGTTTCCATGTGTAATTTCTGATCTCCATCATGAGAGATTTAGGTGTACATGCAATAGGACTAAGTAGAAAAACTTGATTTGCAACCATTTCAATGTATTATTTCTATATTTGCAACAAACCTGAATTTGATTTCGGAATTGTTTGTTGCATTGAAGTCATAGATTTCCTGCATTCGTCTCACATGGCTCACTGGAAGAGGATTCTATGAATTTTGAAATGGTGTGTGTGTGTGAGAGAGAGATAAAGAGAAGGACAGACAAGAAGGAAAAGGAAATAGGGAAAAAAACGCAATGATATATCTTTAGTTCTAAGTAACAATGCCAGTTTCTAAGCAATGTTTCTGAAAATTCACTCATTCTATTCTAGAAAAGTGCAGTTCAGAGCAGATAATAATAATAATAATAATAATAATATACAACTTCATTGTGCCTTTGGTCTATATTCATTAAATAGAAGAAAGTTGAGTAACCAATTAATAATAATAATATTTATTTATATACCGCTCTCTCCCGAAGGACTCGGAGCGGTGCACAGCCGTACAGATTAAAACAATAAATATGTGAAACAATAAAACTAAATTAAACCCAACCTTGGCTGTAAACAAATTTAAAACCCTACTCTAAAACCCTAAAATTTAATAAAAACCAAACACCCCAAAACTAAAATCAGCCCAAGCCGGCCTGGTCAAAAAGCCAGGTTTTCAGAGCACACCTAGAGATCCCCAGGTCCGTGGCTGTCCATAACTCCGGGGGCAACCCATTCCAGAGGGCAGACGCCCCCACAGAGAAGGCCCTATTCCTCGGGGTCACCAGCCAGCACATAGATGCCGACGGGACCCGCAAGAGACCCTCCCTGTGGGAGCGCACCGGAGGGTGGGAGGAAAATGGCAGAATGCGGTCTTGTAAATATCCTGGTCCAATGCCATGGAGCGCTTTAAAAGTTAACACCAAAATTTTAAAGCGCACCCGAGAGGCCACTGGCAACCAATGCAGCTCACGCAGGAGGGGTGTCACACACGCGAATCTTGACGCCCCCATAACCACCCGCGCGGCCGCATTCTGTACCAGTTGAAGCCTCCGGATGCTCCCATTCAGGAGCCTCATGTAAAGGGCGTTACAATAGTCCAGTCGGGAGGTGACCAGGGCATGAGTGACTGTGCGTAAGGCATCCCGATCCAGAAAGGGCCGCATCTGTCGAATCAGGCGAACCTGATGAAATGCCCCCCTGGAGACGGCCGTAATGTGGTCTTCTAAAGATAGCCGTACATCCAGGAGGACACCCAGATTGCGAGCCCTCTCTGCAGGGGGCAAAATCTCACCCCCAATAGCCAGCGATGGAACTATCTGGCTATATCGGGACGCCGGAAACCACAGCTACTCAGTCTTGGAAGGGTTGAGTCGGAGCCTGTTTCCGCCCATCCAGTTCCGCACGGCCTCCAGGCACCGGGACATGACCTCCACGGCATCGTTGGGGTGGCTTGGGGTGGAGATGTACAGCTGGGTATCATCAGCGTACAGATGACATCTCACCCCAAAGCCACGGATGATCTCCCCCAGCGGCTTCACATAAATGTTGAACAGGAGAGGAGAGAGGACCGACCCCTGAGGCACCCCACAATCGAGGGGCCTAGAGGTGGATCTCTCCCCCCCCCACCAACACAAATTGCAGACGGTCGGAGAGGAAGGAGGCGAACCACCGCAACACGGTGCCCCCAACCCCCCCAACCGCCGCAATAGGATACTATGGTCAATAGTATCAAAAGCCGCTGATAGGTCTAATAGGACCAAGACAGAGGAATAACTCCTGTCACAGCCCTCCAGAGATCATCAACCAATGCGACCAATGCCGTTTCGGTACTATGTCCAGGCCTGAAGCCCGATTGGAAGGGATCCAGGTATGTATCTTCATCCAGGTACTGAGGAAGCTGACCTGCCACCACACTCTCTACAACCTTCGCCACGAAGGGAAGGTTGGAGACAGGACGATAGTTGTTCAAAAGGGTTGGGTCCAGGGAGGGCTTCTTGAGGAGGGGTCGCACCACCGCTGTTTTCAAGGCGGTAGGCAGCGAGCCCTCCATCAAAGAAGCGTTAACAATTCCCTGGAGCCAACTCCGCGTCACCTCTCTGGAGGTAGAGACCAACCAGGAGGGACAAGGGTCCAACAAACATGTGGTGTCATTCAGCCGCCCCAGCAACCTGTCCATACCCTCAGCGGTCACAGGGTCGAACTCATCCCAGATAATCGTCTCAAGACTCGCCGCGGTCACCTCCCCCGGGATCTCCCAACTAGAGTCCAATCCGGCCCGAATCTGAGCGATTTTATCGTGCAGAAATCGGGAAAACTCCTCCGCTCTTCCCTGCAGGAGATCATCTCTCGCTCCTGGCCTAATCAAGGAGCGGGTCACTCTAAACAGGATGGCGGGTCGATGTTCTGCCAATGCAATAAGGGCGGAGAAGTGAGAACGCTTCGCCGCCTCTATCGCACTAGGTAGGTCCTAATATAGGACCTAACCTGTGTTCGGTCAGACTCGGCCCGACTGGCCTTCCAGACGCCCTCCAGACGTCTTTTCCGGCATTTCATCTGCCTCAGCTCCTCCGTAAACCACGGAGCCGAGCGAGATCTCTGCCGGGTCAGAGGTCACAAAGGCACAACTCGGTCCAGAGCCTCGGCAGCCAACCTGTCCCAGGCGGCTACCAAGTCTGTGGCCGAGTTATGAGCCAGAGTTTCAGGTAATGGCCCAAGCTCCGTCTGGAACCGTTCAGGGTCCATCAGGCGTCTGGGGCGGAACCATCTCCTCGGCTCCACCTCCCTGCGGTGTGGACTGGCGGTACAGAAGTCCAGTCTAAGGAAAGAATTCCTAGCATTGTTTCTTTTGGCATCCAATCTATTTCTAAGGCAAATCCCTCAGCTTTGCTTGTTGATACCTAGCATACCCAGAGCCCGTCTAAACCAACATCTACTATATTAAAAAGAATAATTGGTTAATTTGTAATGTAAATCCTTGCTTTATGCTTACACAAATAAGGAAGAAGGAAACATATGAACCATTTGAATGCAAGGTTTGCCCAATGTTTCCCCATGTTTCTGAATGAAAGAATATCACATTGAGCTATCTTTTCCCACAATTTATACATTGGCATAATAAAAAAAATAACATTGTGTGCAACTCCATATTGTGTGCCAGTTGCACCTGTTCCTGAACCAGAGGCTGTATTCACTCATACCTTGGTCATCACTTCAATGGGTTACTGTATTGTGCTATATATGGGGTTTCCCTGGAAGGGCACCCAGAAGTTGCAGCTGGTATAGAATATATTGACATGGCCAGTCTTCCAATAGAGCATTTTACTCCTCAGCTACGTGAGTAGCATTGGTTTTGAGTTCAATTTAAGGTGCTGGTTATGACCTATAAAGGCCTACATTGGCTTTGACCTTCCCAGTCTTTAGGAAGACCCTGAAGACCTGAACTATGTTGAGCTGAGGTAGAATGAATTCTGTTGATCATGATTTCCTTTTTTTAAAAAAATTGATTGTGAATAATTTGTTTGTATAAAGATAATCCTCAACTTACGACTACAATTGAGCAAATGTATGTTGCTAAGTGAGAAATTTGTTAATCTATTTTATGACTTTTCTTGCCTCATTTGTTAAATGAATCACTGCAGTTCTTAAATTAGTAATATGGTTGTTAAGTGAATCTAGTTTCCCCATTGACTTTGCTTATCAGAGTCAGAAGGTCGCAAAACGAGATCACATGATTCTGGTACACTGCAACCATCATAAATGTGAGTCAGCTGTCAAGCATTTGAATATAAATCATGTGACCATGGGGATGCTGCAACACTCATAAGTGTGAAAAATTGTCATAAGTCATTTTCTTAAGTGCCACTGTAACTTCAAACGATCACTAAATGAACTTGTTGTAAGTCGAGGACTACCTGTATTAGTTTCTTTTTTCTACCTGTTGTGACTTTTCCCAGAATCATTTAGACGAGATGGGTAGTCAAACAATTTGAATAAACATTCCATTTTCCAAACTAATGAAATAACTGTCTAAACTAGGTTCATGCCATTTTCCTTGAAAAAAAATCCTTCTTTTCAATGTCTGGCTAAACACATATATGTTTGAATGACAAATGGCTGACAACCACTTACCTCCAACATCAGGAGTGCAAGGAACTCAGTCACTTGGTGAGAAGACATATCATTTATATCAGCTGAGCTGAAAGAACCAAGATCACTTTCAGTGGCCTAAAGGAAACCAAATTGGGAAGAAATGTGAAACACACAAGGGCAGGAATGTACAAAGGAACTCATAGTTTCTAAAACGCCAGGATCCACATTCAGAAGAATTTCATTTACCAAACTTCACTTTGGTAAATAAGGATCAAACACCAAGGACTTCAGTTTTTTTTAAAGACAAGAAACATTTTTGTCTTACATACTTATAGTTATAAAGATAACAAATACCTTCAAAGACAAGATTAGAATATACTTCCTACTGAATGTATAACTTATTCCAATTGCATAGAAAAATTAAAGCCTTGCTTCCACATAATTATGAACAACTTTATATCATAGCATTACGGCAAGTACCTATTTCTATTGAGTAAATTCATACAATGGCTCTCACACTCATACTATCTTACAATAAAAAATATATGAAGAAATAATGCTCAAAACAATCTAAAACAGCAGCTAATGAAACAGTATTTCAGTATAAAGGCAAGTTGTCGACGACCTTGCATTAAATTCTATACTATGAAAGTGGAAGCCAAACTGGAACACTAAAATAACACTTGACAAACATATAAAACGTTCTGTGATTAGAAGTCATTAACTCACTTTGATCCATCTTTGGCTCAAGGCAACACAAGCATTTGACAATGTAGTATCATATCTGATGATGGGAAAAAAGAACAGGATTTGTTTACAAATGTAAAAGTATGTGTGCGCGTGTTCATCTGCATGAAATTACATGTTTATTTTTATTTTAACACGTTTAATGCTCTACATGCAGATTATGTAATATAAAGAACTTTGCTTACAGATATGAGAATTTTAAGAAGAATAATTCAAAAATATTTTATAGCTATTTGGTAATCTTGAATTTTGAATAATATTGGTAATATTTTTAATAGATGTTATTTTTATAGAAAATTATTCTATATGTAGATTTGGATCATCTAAAAATGTGTACCATATTCATCTAGAAATCAAATAAATGTTCATATCAACATAATAAATAAAAGATCCAGAACAGATAACGTAGATTTAAATAAACAAACATCTTTATTGAGAAATAGCTTTAAAAATACAACTAAAAGCTCTGCCTGTAAATAAGGAGATGGGGAAAACTACTGGAGGAAAACTCTTACTCAGGTTTTACTGGTGGCATGCCAGGAGTATGCATCCATGCATTCCAGTCAACTTTGTTAAGAACATTAACCTAGAAAAAATGACATCCTATTAACCAAAATGTGGGCAGTGAACCAAAATTACTTTTAAAGTCATATCAATTTCTTACAATGTAACTTAACCCGAGATTTTTTTAAAAATCACCAAAACAAACTAAATGCAGTTGAATATGTAAGAAATCATCAAATCTCCCGATTCTCAGATATAGATTTCACACATAATGAATAGAACACAATGTATTAACAACTAAAGCATTGGTTGACTTTGCTGGATAAATGCAGGCATAAATATTTAAATAAGATATTTTTATGCATGTAAACATATTTCTTCAAAAGTAGTATTATTCTAACCCCAAGCCATATAATCCTGAATAATATGTAAATTTAAATTACTGTGCTGTTTTATCATTTTACATCCCCATGCTGGAATCCTCATAATGCCATACTTTGCTTCAATATATTTGTCAGGTAATTTGAGCAACTTTGAAGAGATTAGCCTTTGTAATTTTGGACTGCAATTTTTTTGAAGTGCCAGCTGCCAACATAACTTTATTCGATTAGTAATGTACTTTTCTACCTGTCCGGGTATTACCAAAGTTCCTTTTACTAAATAGTGCAAGGATAAACAATTTGCTGCATCCCAGATACTAAGTGATGTTGTGAACTGCATTTCAACAATCTCTGGAGGATCACAGGCAATCTATCCACTGAAGGAATATGGGAAAATATAGATCATATTTTCCCACATTCCTTCAACATGACCTATAGGTCCTAGAATGATCCTGTTTTAATCAATTCATTACCTATATTTATACTTATGTCTGTAATTTTTAAGTGGGTGAAATGGGACATCTTTAGATAAACCTTTTATCAAAGGTATCTCAAATGGGCTGGAATCCCATGAATCCAAAGGAATGCATTTTGGAAAAATTATGGCAGCTTCAGCACTATGAGGCTGCTGCAGTAACGTAATCCTCATTTTTAATATTTTATGACGGTTTCCCAGCCACACTCACTACTTCACCTGCAACAAGCACTTACCTGCCTTCTTAGGACGAGGGGGGGCAGGAGGAAGTAGGGAAGAAGGATGGAAGAAAGGAGCAGAGAAATAGGAAGATGGAGGATGGGAGGGATTTCCAATGCCCTCTATTAGTTTTTCATGAGAAAACTCAATAGGAAAGCTGGCAGGAAGTCATAAATTACTCCTGCTCCCACTGTTTTTTGTTTTGTTTTTGTTTTTTTACCCAACCATGGTCATTCTGTTTCTCTTTTTAGGTAAGTAAGGAAATCTCTTGGAAAGAATATCTGAATGGATCATAGATTAAACTGTAGTTGAGTTTAAAAGACTAAAAATTCACTCAAGTGGCTGCTAGATGAAAAGGAATAATAGTCAGTTACTGGTTTGAGATGGACAGCTCTACAAATTGGATAAATAAAAGAAGCAAACTAGTTTATTGAAAGGACTGTGTATACAACAATTTGATTTTATATCATTCCATTCTTTTAGTTTAAATTGTAAGTAAAATCTTGAATTATAAGAATAGCAACTAACCTTATCCTTGAAATAGGAGTAGAGGAAATTTTTCCAGTCTTCAGTCACTATACTCTTGTATGCAAATTGTTGGATGTATGCCTTCAAGAAGCCAATGAAGACATCTGTGAGAGTATGACATATATTAATCAATAGCAGAATGTCTAAGTCAGGGGTGTCAAACTCAAAGTGTCACGGTGGTATCATGTGATGTATCAGGACTTATTTCCCCTTTGCTAACCCGGGCATGGGCGGGATCAGCACATGACGTATCCGGCTCACAAGCCAGGAGTTTGACAGTCCTGGTCTAGGTTAAAAAGGTCATGTAATTTTAAAATAAATTAATACCTGGTCCACCAAGTAGCTGCTCCAGATAAAGCAATAAAGCAAAGCCTTTTTCATATGGAACAAAAGAATATGCAACATCAGGGTTTACCTCCTTCAGACTAGGGATCAAATTAGTTACTTCATTTGTGCTTCCAAGATTATTAATCTAGAAAACAGTTATGAAAACAAAGAAGATTTTCTTAGCAGCGTCTCTGCTCTGCAAGCAATTACTTTGTTACTTTATTTATTGATTAGCCCTTGAGCCATATCAAAGTGCAAACAGCTTTGACTACCTGTATGCTTTTGGGTAAAATTATTATTTTTTAAGTGTTTTTATTCTGTTTTATCATACAAGATAAAATACAAAACAGAAAAACAAACAAACAAAACAAAACAAAAATGTCCAGCACTAACAACAAAGAAAGAAGATTGGCGTACAAAGAAGGAGAAAAGGAGACCCAAATATCAAGTACATTTGGATACAATTCAAGGTGCTGGTAATGCCCAATAGAGTCCCACATGATACAGGGCTGAAATATTTCAGGTACTGCTTCTTCCCGTTTACATCTACCCATCCCATCAGATCTTCCAAAACAACCATGCTATGGGTCCCATCTACCAAGGAATATCAATCTGATGGGACCCAGGAAGAGTATTTCCGGGCCTGTGATTCACTTTGATGTAGTGGTTAAAACACTGGCCTAGTAACCAGGAGACTATGAGTTCTAGTCTCATTATAGGTATGAAAGCTGGCTGTGGGACCTTGGACCAGTCCTTGTGGGCAAAACAGGAGAAGGAAGGAGTATTATTTAGACAAGCCTGAACATGCTGCAGCAACCCGGAACAGCAAAAAAAAAGGAAATAGAGCATTTATACAACATATTCCAACAAAATGGAAATCCACCCAACTTTATCAAAAAGTCCCTGACCACTCAACCCAATAAAGCAGAACCAACACAAACCCTAAAAAGAATTACACTGCCATACATCAAGAATATCTCTGAAACCACCAACAGACTCCTACAACCACATGGAATCATGATAGCACACATGTCAACTAAAGCTCTTTAAAGCATCCTAAACAAACCAAAAGACCCAACAACCCCAGGAAAAAAAAAACAGGAGTCATCTACAACATACAATGTAAGGACTGCAACAACCACTATGTAGGACAAATAGGCAAAAGACTGGCAGAAAGCATCCATGAACACCAACGAGCAATCAGAAGACACGATGAAAGTTCTTTAATATAATTTCACAACATATAGACCGATGTGACCATAGTGTCAATTGGGAAAATGTGACCATCCTAAGACCAATCTACACCAGGGAATTTCAAAAACACCAGGGAATTTCTAGAAGCCTGGCACCGACAAATCAGCCATCAACAGACAAATAAACATTAACAACATTCTATAGACCAGGGGTTTTGGACCTCAGGGACCACCAAACTCATAATTTTAAATCCCAGGGACCCACTAACCGGTTCTGTGGGTGTGGCCTAATTTGTGGGTGGGGCTTGGTGGTCATGTGACTGGCTGGGCATGGCTTGTATGTAAATATTATAAATATTTATATAAATATTGATTTTTTTTATTTAAAAAAGATCAACTTTTACCCAAAATCAGCCAAAGCAGGCAGGCAGACTGAGTTGCTCACAGAATCATAGATTCATTCAGAGATCTATCTATCTGCCATCGGCTAGCTCAGTCTGTCACATAAAATTTGCTTGCAAGCAAATTCATTAAATTTGCTAGCAAGCAAACTCACAAAATTAACTCACAACATACCATGTATGTAAATATTGAATTTTTTATTAAAAAAGAGCAACTTTTACCCAAAATCAGGCAAAGCAGGCAGATAGACTAAGTTGCTCACAGAATCATTCAGTGATCTACCTATCTGCCATCTGCTAGCTCAGTCTCTCAAATCTGCTTGCCGTGAGTCTGCACTGAATAATAGAAACTTCAGTTCTAAGGGAGCTTTGGCTGTGCTTAAAAGCAGAGCCAAAGATCTAAAGACTAGCTAGAAAGTAAGAAATCCAACCATTTCCTGCTTCCTAGCTAATCTAAATCTCCCAGCACAGCAGAACAGCTGATGGTCGGAAAAAGGAAAAATAGCAATTTAGCAGGCAGGTTTGCCGGATAAGGAGTGAGTGGGCAGGGAGGGTTCCTGCAGGCCATGTGGGCGGTGCAGCCTTGTGTTTCTGCGCAGCCTGCATTAATTGCTTTGGGGGGGGTGCTCTGGGACCCACCAAAATTTTCTCAAGGTCCACTGGTGGGTGACCGCTGCTATAGACTGTGCAAAAGAGACAATCAACCAGCCCAAAAGGGAACAAAAAGACCCAAGCACCTCTCCACCTGCAATCAGCACCCAGATCAGCATAGATTAACACCAAAGTTAACATCAGATCAACGATCAAGAAACTGCCAAAGAAGCCCACATCAAACAGCCCAACTAAAGAATCCCTAAAACCACCCCCACCAACACTGACAGGCAAGCCACCAGAATATAAACTGACAACAAACTACACTCCTTACTAGTACTAATGATGTTATATAGTTGGGTAATGGAACATCTGCAAGAAAACAAGCAATCTCAAGAGAGCATAATTTCAACCCTGAGCTACAAATATTCTCCTTTATTAAGAAATGCTGTAATATTTGCTGCCTTGAGTTACTTATAAAGTACTAAAGACAGGATTCAAAAAAAAAATCTAATAAATAAATAAATAATTTCCCAGGACTGGTCTTTATTCTTTTGGCATCTAAGAAAGGCTCTAAAGTGTGCTATGACATTTAAGGGACCAGTAGAAATGGTGAGCCTCTTCAATGGTTTTGCTGAATCAGATGTATTGCTTGCATTTACCTACTGATTGTGATTGTGTTGTGTCTGAATTTCTGATAGTAGTTTTTAATATAGTTGTATGCTGTTTTTATTTGCGCTTTTATTGTTCTTGTTATTGTTTTTAATTGTTGTGAACTGTCTAGAGTTGCATATGTGAAATGAGCAACTATAAAAATTGAATCAAGTCTATCCATCAATCAGATTCTTTCCTGGCTCCTGAAGCTTTGGGCACTGTTATGTCTACCCTACCCACATCTAAATCAGAAATAAGCAATTTTTAAAGAGAGAGGGAATTTGTATAAGCTCAAAATGTTTTAACTAAAATGATTTTAGATTTTGTTCCGCAAAAAATATTTCCTTTTTATTGCACTGACGTCTGGCTCATTTCCATAATACAAGTCAAAATAGTACTGGCTGTTATCTAAAAAACCTCAAAAAATGTAAGAAAATCTTGGAAGCTTTCCTGCCTAACATAAGGAAATTTGCATACTATCTCCAAAATCTGACTTTTGTTCCTTAAACTACCACTTTGAAAGTGCATTTCAGTAGCAAAATATGAGAACACACCTTCAACAATACTCATATAATGGAACTTCCAAATCAAATAAAATGTTTGATTATTAGTTTTTTCTTAATTAAATCCCACAGATCTCCGTTTTGTTAAATATTCTGTTTGATAAAGAATTTTTCAACTTATAGACTTAAGCTTCCGCTTTGTGGATTTATTTAATGTAATCTATGTACATTATTTCTTTCTCACTTTGAGTATCGAAAATGCTAAGGAGGAGGCGATAAAGAAAACATTTCCAAAAATTAAATGCTGGTTTATGGAGAGGCAGTATAGTTCTGTTTCTTGAAATCAGATGCCCTTCAAGAAACAGAATGCTTTAAAATGCTTTAAAAATATCTATTTGATACTTAAAATGTCTTTATTTAATACAGGTAGTCCTCGACTTATGACTACAATTGAGCTCAAAATTTGTGTTGCTAAGTGAGACATTTGTTAAGTGAGTTTTGCCCCCTTTTACGACCTTTTTTGCTACAGCTGTTAAGTGAATCACTGCAGTCATTAAATTAGGGATATGGTTGTTACGTGAACTGACTTCCCCATTGACTTTGCTTGTCAGAAGGTTGCAAAAGGTGATTCCCATGATCCTAGGACAATGCAACTATCATAAATATGAAGCATTCATATTCATTGTGAAGCATTTGCATTTTGATCATGTGACTATAGGGATGCTACAATGGTCATGTGAAAAATGGTTATGTTACTTTTTCCAATGCTGTTGTAAGTTTGAACAGTCACTAACTGAACTATTGTAAATCAGGGACTACCAGTTCAGTTCAATGCATTTTAATATAAAAAAATGCCATTATTTAATCAGGCAACATTTTAATTTTTTAGCCATAAAAAGTGTCCAGGACACTGCAAATAAACACAGCACATCTTTCCCACATTTGAAAGCAGCTTTTCTCAAATCATGTGGCTGCCTGATACATAATTCTGCATGTTTCTATTTATTACTATACTTCTTATCTTCAGATTACCTGGAAGATTTGGATGACTCAGGACTGTGGGCCTTTGTTCTTCTTCTACAGACACCAGGCTAGATGTTCCTGATGTTGACACATGTATTAAATTCCCCCTAGATGCTTGGGGAGTTTAAACTGGTTTTAGGTGGATTTGCATTATTTGTTCTATTATTTGTTATCTATCCAGGCTCATGTGTCAAGAGAGTAGTATTATACATTTAAATATTCCATAAACAAATAATGCACTTACTGTGTTTTGTAATTCTCGCCAGCCTCCTAGAGCCTGGAAGTGTCTGAATTGTTCACCAAACAGCCGACCACCAATTCTGCGTTCTAGATAAACAGTATGCCCCTCATTTAGCCTAGAATATGAAACAGATAAATGAGTATTTTTCGATAGATCCTTAAACAAGTAAAAATTCTTCAAACATTTAGATTTTACCTACCAAAAGTGTTCCCAAGTCTTGTTTGTTACCAAATTCCCTGTCCAGCTATGAGAAATTTCATGTGCAATAACCTGTAATGTATAAAAATGTACTGTGATCTCTTTAACTCAAAGAGACAACAAATGGGAGCAAAATCACGTTCTGTTTTACTAGTTAATGTCTGCAGCACCAAGTACAGAAATTACATTGAAAGAGAATGCCATCAACTGTATGCAGCCAAAAGAAGACTTATGTTTTTCCAATGTTCATATAATCCCCTAAATCTCTTAAAATGTACTTCAGTTGTAAATTTCTGTATCAAATTCTATAGAATACAACCTTTGCCATTTTTCTTATTAATATGTATTGAATATTTTTAAACTAAATAGGTAATAATATTGATTATCTGAAGCTATTTATGATGTTTTGGGCAACCCATTTGCATTTCATAGTGTAGTGTATCCTCATAAATCAGTAAATTTAGATTTATACTTACACCGGATAGTGATCTGTCACCAGCCTGCAGAAACAAAATAATTTGGGTAATTAAAACTCTAAATTCATACCAGACAATAGGTTTTACAATATTATGGTCTATAATTTGGACAAAAAAATAGTTTACAGGTAGTCCTCGACTTACATCAGTTTATTTAGTGGCTGTTAAAAATTACAACAGGGAAAAAAGGGACTTAGGACCATTTTTCACATTTACAATCACTGCAGAATCCCCATGTCACATGATCAAAATTCAGACACTTGGCAACTGACTCATATTTATGATGGTTGACGTGTCTAGGGATCACATGACAGCAAAGTCAATGGGGAAGCCTGGTTCATTTTACAGCCATGCTACTAACTTAACAATTGCAGTGGTTCAGTTAACTGTGGCAAGAAAAAAATATAAAATGGGGCAAAACTCACTTAACAAATGTCTCACTTAGCAACATAAATTTGGGAGTTAATTTTGGTACCTATATAAGGACATATAAGGACTTACGGGACCGCCTGCTGCCATCAACAGCCTCCCGCCGCCCAGTACGCTCCCACAGGGTTGCCCTCCTTGGGGTTCCACCGCCTGATCGTTGCCGGCTGGCGACCCCGAGGGTGCGGGCCTTCTCTGTGGGGGCCCCCTCCCTGTGGAATGATCTGCCTCCGGAGATACGGGCCATTACCGACATCCAGACCTTCCGGCGCGCAGTAAAGACCTTGTTTTTCCAACAGGCCGGCCTGGCCCAGTAAACGATTCATGGGGTTTTAACTTAATTCGGTTTTTAAATTTTTAAATTTTTAATTACAATCCTTGAATTTTAAATTTTGGAAATTTTATATCTGAAGGGATTTCGGCCGGATCTATGTTATTTAATTTGTTTTTAATTGTATATACTGTTCATTTTTTTTAGTAGGCTGTACACCGCCCCGAGTCCCTTTTTGGGAGAGGGGGCGGTATAAAAATTTAAATAAATAAATAAATATCAAAAGACAATTTCGCAAATGAACTGGAGTCAAAGTGTTTCAGTATTTTGTTCTAGGACAGGGATCCCCAAACTTGGCAACTTTAAGACTTGTGGACTTCAACTCCCAAAATTCATCAGCCAGCATAGCATAGCTAGCTGATGAATTCTGGGAGTTAAAGTCCACAAGTCTTAAAGTTGCCAAGTTTGGAGACCTCTTTTCTAGGAGATGCAATCCATAATAAAGTCAAACTTACTAATAAAGTAGGAGTTACAAAAGTGAGGCAGGGATTCTCCATACCACCATATGGAAATGATGGAGGCAACACCAACAAATCATATTGACCCCAGACATAAGGACCTGCCAGATCTTCTGCTATTTTCAGCATGGCTTCAGCCTAAAACAAGAGTGAGCAAACCAGTGTTTAATTTTTAACATAAGTATACAGAAGACAAATAAATGTACCAGCAAATATGGCTATTATCATTATGCAAGTAACCCACCTCACCAAATTCATAAGCTGATTTGTCCACCAGTTCCTTTTCAGCCCACACCAAAGTTCTAGGGCCAATTACTCTGTAGAACAACATTCAATTAGATAAATGAAGAACACGGCTTGGATTTCATTACTATGCAAGACAGTATTAGTTAAATTGTATTAACTAGAGCAAATGAGTTGCAGGGAATAACATTGAAATGCAACAGTTGCTAGGTAATTGTTTCAATTATTTTTGTTCCTAATTCTGTTTCTTGACTAATCCTCCACTCATATACTGATCACCACGGAAAGAACAGGTAATGCCTCATTTCTCCTTCACCTCTTGCCCTTAGGCATGTGGATGCCTCTTACCAGCTGACAGAACTGCCATTTGCAATGAGAAAATGAATTCTGATTCCTCTCAATCAGCTGACCAGGTCACCAGGTGGCTGGTACTTGGTAGGTACAGGTTCATTGCCTGAGATTTGTCCAGTTGAGAAATCAGACAGTCTTTTTCCAGTGATCCAGAGCCACAAACAGCAACTGAGTATGTAGGATGCTTAAATCTCGCCCTCTACCCACCCTCCCCACTTAACCAGCATCCTCACCTGCTTTCCAAGGCGCCAACTACTAAAGCAACCAGATAACTGGGTATTGGAACCTAACACAGAAAAAGAAAGGAAGTAAGTTCTTAGGAAATAAAACCATAATTACCACAGACCTGTATGTTTGACAGTTTAAATTTAGAAGGCTGCTTGCTGAAGAAAACTCATTCATGTGATACAATATGTCATGTGAATACTCTTACATTTTGAATAAAACGGAATATCTTCCTAGATGGGTCTTCTGGATCAAGCAAGTCTCCATCTCTCTTGGCACTCATAAGAGCCACCAGCTCACTTGGAACAGATATCTAGTTAAACACAAAACAATCTGAAATTTATATACAATATAACAACACTTTTCCTTTTAATTAAAATGCTAATTTTGCAACAGTGCAAGTCAGAAATTTCTGTTATGTGTTATGTATACACTCATGTCTCCTTTCAGATGCTCCCCTCTACATCTTGCTGTTTTCAGCTTTGATTCTATTGTACTACACCATCAACAGCTCATTAAAGCTAAATTAGATATAAATATGTACCTCAATTATATAAGCTTATAGTAAATGTTTCATTATCTAGCATGTAACAAGAAAACTAAGTATACAATTTTAATTCAAATAAATTATTTTAAGTGTAACCATTACAAAAAAACCATTAAAAAAAGAGCTATTCAAGCAGACAAAGCCTTTAAAAATGTATCTTCCATGTATTTAACATATACAAATAAAGGCTTGGCATATGGAGTTGTCCTTTATACAAGGGTAAATCTTGGCCAATTGTAGTTCCCTCATACACTAAAACCTACACTGTATGTGTATTTAGGGGTAGAATGTCTTGCCAAATGGTAGAAATATGGCCATTTTAGCAAAAGTAGCAAGAAAACAGTGGAGTTGCAATTACAGAGAATGCTGGGGAAAACAAATTATCTGTACCTATAGTAGCCTGGTTTCCAGACAGGCAATCCTATCTACCTGCCTGCTTATCATTTGTGAATGACCTCAGAAAGGATTCAGAGGAAGAAACAAAATTACTCTCATTTTTCAGGATTTCTCAATGGCTTTCAATGATGTTAACCACAGTATTCTCTGAACTGTTTGCAAGGCCTGAGAGTTGGTATTATGCAACAGTAGTTCTGCTTTCTATTTGAAAGATCTTTCAGTCAGTGGTGGTATAGAGAAAAGGTTGGGTCCTTCATCCATCTGTTATAGGTGCTCCAGGGCTTGTTTCACCTATACCAGGACTGTCAAACTCCGGCCCATGGACTGGATGTGTCACGCGCTGGCCATGCCCACTCCCAGTTTAGCGAAGGGGGAAAAAGTCCTGATACATCACGTGACGCCACTGTGACAATATGAGTTTGACACCCCTGACCTATTCTATTTAACATCTATACAAATATGCTAGGAGAGGTCATCTATAATTTGAGGTGCGCTATTATCAATATGCTGATGATATCCAGTTGTACTCTCCCCCTTGATCTAGAGGCAAATGTAGTAGACTTCCTTATGCATGAAGGCTGCTAGGGTCAGGATAGAGAAAAACAGTCTCAAATTCAACTCAGGCAAGCAAAGCGATGACTAATTCAGAAATCTGCTGATTATAGGACTATACCATTTAATGATTCCCAGGTGCACAATCTAGGGATCCTTTTTGACTAGAATCAGGAGAGGACTTTGATCAGCTTTGGCTAGTACTCCAGATGTGACAATATCTGGATCAGGATACTCTGACAGTTATCATATCTAAGGTAGGACTAGAACTCACAATCTCCCAGTTTCTAACCTGATAACCACTACACCAAATAGGCTTTTGTCTTCTTACTAGACTACCGTAATTTGCTCTGTATGAGTTGCCTTTGAAGACCACCTGGAAACTTCAGTTAGTTCAGAAGCTTGTGTGCTTACTGGCCAATTCCAGTACTGCTTTGCACTGGTTGCAATTATTTTCTTAGTGCTATTCAAGTGCTAATTGCCATCTATAAACCTTGGGATCTGGCAAATGTTAATACACGATAATAGACATTTAAAAAAAAATCTTTAGTCAGAAGAGCAAACGTGACAATATACTAGGCTTTCAACCTTTAGAGAGCTGAATAATTTAAGTGGCTTTTGAGTTGTTGATATAAAGATTTGTTGATTGTTGGACATATTTATATATAACTTTTATTACTTGTCAAATAACTATAAGAAATTACTTTTCTTCTTTTGCCCTTTTTATTAATATTAGCCCATTTAAAATAATTTCCCTACTCATCTCTCGAGAAAACCCATATGCTCAAAAAACATTCATGCAAAATGTAAACAATACTGCATCTAGTTATGTTCCGTTTATTTTTCTTTAACACTCACTTTTCAGACTTGGGTAAATTACCTAAAATTGGGTAAAAGTGATTTTTCTTTGTGTATGTTATATGAACACATCAGCTAATTACAACAGGGATATTTAAATCAGGACTTTCTGATAAGCAATTTTGATAAGAAAGGAAAAAGTTTGATATACATCACTTAAAGCTTAGCTCTTTAAAGCTATAGAACACTGAACATTTCTAACTCCAATAATGGGCAGGGCCAACATAACACAGATTTTCATAAAGGTAATCCTTTATGTAATTTGCAATGCAGCAAACAGGATGATTTGAAGAATATCTATATATTGCAAATTATCTGCTAATCTCAGTACTTTTATGTGGAAAGGTAATGACATCATTTTGGAGGCATTTATTTAATGCTCCTCCAGCACTTTTTAGTTTCCTCTTCTCCTTTTCTGATAAATCAACCACAACCTTTTTTTAGGGTTTGTGGTTGATTTGTTCATTCTGCAAACCAAAATAGTGTCTTTTAACAAACTTGAGTCTAAATCAGTCTTTCTCAATCTCAGTATCTTTAAGACCTGGGGACTTTAGCTCCCAGAACTTCTCCAGTTAGCATTTTAACATGGGTGAAATGGGTCTTTAAGATCTTAAAATTGCCAAGATTGAGAAACACT
This sequence comes from Bungarus multicinctus, assembly GCA_023653725.1. NCBI lineage: Eukaryota > Metazoa > Chordata > Lepidosauria > Squamata > Elapidae > Bungarus > Bungarus multicinctus. Next base: position 46,961,959 of record CM042848.1, read on the forward strand.
GTTCTTAACCATATAAGTAATGTACACCAAAGTAACTATCCAGACTTTACAAACAAAGTCAATATTTGGTATCTGCCAAGACTAACATAGACTATTTGAATATTTTCAGTGTTTAACTATTTCTTTCCTTAAATAAGTCTCTCTGGCAGAATCTATGCACTTTGAAACATATCCTATACCAATTCCGTTGGGCCAACCTAGGACAAAAGGAAGGCATTTCTGCAACATGAAGTACTTACCTACTAGAGTCTTGGGGAATAATTTAATAAAAGATGCTTCAGAGCATGCAGGAATATGAATGTAGCATCCATTTGCAAGTCTTTAAAACTATCAAAGCCCTATCTTTACCCAGGATCATACAGCTGATCTCTGCAGCTGCCATGTGATCCAGGGAAAAGATCTGGATGCTTCAAAGAGTCACAGACAGTTTCACAACCCTTTGCTCTCCAAAGCACTCTTTCAGCACTGACCCTGAAGCACTGAACTGCCTAGTACTTACCTCTGCATAATATGTTAACTTCACAAAGGGGGTATCTTGGCAGGGGAGAAGAGCTCTGCAATGAATAGCCTAATGAAGAGAAAAGGGCACTGATTAGTTCTTATATAGATAGTGCAGCAAACCACTAAGAGTATGGCTAATATACAGGCAGTCTTTGGGTTACAACTATTCATTCAGCGACTGTTCAAAGTTACAACAGTGCCGAATGAATGATATTTACAACAAGTTCTTGCAGTTAGAGTTGTCGTGGCATCCTTGCTGTCACATGACAATGTACAAAATTATCTGCTGACTTCCCACAAGCAAAGTCAATGGGGAAGATGGCACGAAATTGGAAGTCACAATCATATATAAAGCCTTGCTTACTGACAGCAACCAGAACTACAAAGTTTATAGGTTACAAAAAGCAAGACAGTCATATTAGCGTATCATATAGTTTACACATCTTTGAATGTTTTCATTAGATAATTAACAATTATACATAGGTCTAACAATATAAAACTTTATTGTGTTATACTTTATAGCTTATTTTTTTTGTATTTTTTTATAATGTATATATATTTGTGTTTTGTTTCTTTTGGTTTATTTTTGTTATTTTAAAAAATTACATCTATACAAAATAAAAAAAGGACTACTGGAACTGCTGTTGCCAAATGGTATGTCACATGACTGCACTTTACAATTACATAGCTTAGCAATGGAAAATCTGGTTCTCATTGCCATTGTAACTTGAGGACTACCTGTAAAATGTTTATTCTATATACTACAACGCAGCATGGTATCCAATTCTTGCATAATCATATCTAGTCACAGTTCATTCAGGCTCACATAACTCAATTATACATCTACACTTTATTGCCTCTCATTCAGTAGACTCCTTTCTAAACTTCATGTTCTTAGGCAATCTGAAATTTGGCAGGCAGGTAGGAAGTAGCTCAGTAAGATTACAAAAATGCATGCCATACATTTGTACGTACCTGAGTTATAAGCAGAGACTCAAAAATGACTGTGCTGTGAAGTGTCCAATCCGAAGTAGTTGTACAGTATATATACAAATCAGAATGTGTAAATTTATAATTTAAGACATGTGTAAAGCCATATAATTCACCTAAGTATGTTAAACCAAGCATTAAACTCCGTATGACAACCAAGCATGTCTTTACCCACAGTGGCACATCTCCTGTATATTAGGATGTATTAACAACATACTATATGCACGATTAGGACGTAAGGCATTCTCAGACTTTTATCAGGCAGTAAGATCAGTAGTACTTACTTATGAGACATGTTGCTAAAGGAACCTACTCACCTGACATTGACTAAAAAGAAATGGATGTCTTTTCCCTGATGTCTGCTCTGGAGTAAACCACTGAAGTGCTGAAGACCTTGGAGAAGTTTCAAAAGAGATCTCCACAATCACATCTTGGCCCCTGCAGATATTCAAATATTTAGACTGGGAATATCACATAGACTTTCCTAAATCTCAACTGTAACAAAAATGAATACCTGCTGAAACACCTTAGTAGTTTGTGGTCCACCCACAAAGCAAGAGAGTAAGAAAACTTCATATGCACAATAGAACATGGGGAAAAAATATGTTACCAACTGGAAAAATAAAATAAAAAAACAAAACCATGCAGTATCTTAATGGAAGCAGTTGTCTATTACATTTTTAAAACAAATCAAAATAATTTTATAATATGCTGCTCAACAATTATAATCAGTTGCTGAGTCCTATTTGCCTGAAAAGAAGTAAACACCAAAATGAACCTATCAAATACCAAGTTTAATCTTATATCATGAGATCCCAAAGAAATTCTCAGAACAGATATCAAAAATATTTTAATGGTTATTGACAAAGAGAATGTGAGCAATATTTCTTCTGAATATGTGGGCAAAGAGCCCCAATGTACTTGTGGGAGTCTGCCCACATATAACTTACTAAGAGTATAACGTACTCTTATGTATTCTTATAATGCACACCTGCAATGTTGATTTTTTTTAAATTTGTAGCATTTGTTTGATTAAAGAAGAAAACATGCTCCAAAAATCACCAGATTGACAGATACTGAGGACTCTAGCCTTTCTACAGTATGTTTTAATTAGCTGCAATACACTTTTTGTATTGGTGTCTTTGGTGTCCAAAATCTCTTAAATAAATCTGAGATACAATAACAAATAAATGTTCTAACAATAATGACAATATTCTGGAAGTGGAAATGAACTACCCCCTTTCTGGTGACACAGATTAATTCTGGCATGATGTGTCAAGTTTCTGTAGAGGGTGAGGTTGAAAACTTTTGATATCCCATTCTTCTACAGCAGGATCACCAAGAAGAACAAACAGGAATAATTAGCAAATGGGTGGTGTTGAGAAAACAAGTATCCCTGATTTTAAAATTGGAAGATAAACTTGTGGAAATGAATTTGTCCAGCAGTGCATTCCTCCTGATATTACTCATCCTGCTGCTGATTTTTGAGATTTTTCCTCCATTACTTTCGGTCTTAGAAGTAGGGAACCAGCCCAGTTTTCAGAAAGCAGTTTTCTAAGTCTGTTCTTTTGCCTCCCAATCTACAATTTTCAAGTGGATTGCTTTACCAAAAGTTTTATAGATTTGTCTTTTTCTCTACTTTTCAAAATATTTTTAAACTTTATTTCTGGAAACTTGGGTTTTTATTTGTTATATTTGCTGCCTATCTCATTGTAGGGCTACCCTAGACTGCTTTTTTTGAATAAAGAACATTTTGTCCCTAATAAATCAAAAGATCAAAAGTAAAGTCTTTGGAAAGATGTGCTAGATTGCAAAACAAAAAGAGGATTGTGGAAGAGAAAGCCACAAATGTCTTGAAGATTTTAATAATTATAAGAATGTTAAAGATAACATACAATATTGTGCCCCACCTAATAATATTTATAGTACTAGAATTATTTTACTCATTTTTTGCTCCACCTTTATTATTTCTATAAATAACTCAAGGCAGCAAACCTATGTAATTCACCCTCCTTCTATTTTCCCCACAACAACCATGCTGGGAGGTTGGTTTGGCTGAAAGCACTTTGAAAATTCATAGCCACCCAGCTGGCTTTTATGCCTAAGACATGACTAGAGCTCACAGTCTTCTGGTTTCTAAACTGGTGTCACAAGATCATAAGGCTCTCAGCATTTATAATGCTGCAGTATCATTTATTCAGCAAGGGCAGGGTCATATATAACAACATAAGTCCTAAGATCAAGCTAATAGCAAGATAACTATGGTATGAAGATAAAAATGCATACTTCCTCAAGTGGAATGGTAATGTGATTTCAAGTGGTGTTCCTTTGAAGCTGTGTTGTTGTCCAAGAACAAATTGAGCCACTTGATTGTTAACAATCACTTTCTGTATTGTTAGGTCTTTGGTGTCCAAAACCTGTTAAATAAATGTGAGTTACCATAACAAATAAATGTTCTAACAATAATGAAAATATTCTGGAAGTGATAATTAAAACACTTAATATTTTACTTATTATTAAAATTCTCCAAAAGGATCAAATGTAATGTTAGGTCTGCTCAAGTCTTAAAACTGATATAAGCTTTCTTTATAAGGCTACTTAACAGTGGTGGGATTCAAATTTTTTTACTACCAGTTCTGTGGACGTGGCTTGGTGGGCGTGGCAGGGGAAGGATACTGTAAAATCTCCAGTCAGAGGTGTATTTGCCAGTTCTCTGAATTACTCAAAATTTCCGCTACCGGTTCTCCAGAACTGGTCAAAGCCTGCTGAGTACCACCTCTGCTACAGTACATAATCATTCCTACTCTCTGGCTCATTTTCTCCTTTTTTATATAAAAAGAGGATAAAACATTTAACTAGTGAAATGTGTATTTTGTGCTGTGTTTCTTTCACAAACTGTCACGCAAGACCTCAGTCTGTTCCAAGAAAAAGGGAGATAAATTTTGTTTTCAGCTTAGAAGCAGAGTTGGTCAAAGACCCGCCTTGAAGTTTATTCCCCACAGCAAGACCATCCCACATTCCTCCATTAAGAACTATACTTTGACCTAGCAGAAAGCCCTGGAAGGATTATGCTTTTGCAACATCTGCTATCAGGGAGATAAAAAGCAACTTCCAAGAAGACTTAAAATTGTATTAGTGCTAGCTCAGCACATTCATGCATTAAATTTTAAATTACCCTTTCATGATATTGTGTGTGTGAGCCACCATGCATGGTCATCCCTCCACACCACTCCTTTAAACGTACTGCTCTACGTTTACACAGTAAGTAGCAGGGACACCACGTCCCCTCATGTAAGGAAATCGTTATTTTAATTCAACTGCTTAAAATAGAAGCTAAGGAAAACCTTACACCCAATCGCTCCAATGCATACATACTTAAGGAGCAAGATCTCTATCAGCAATCACTCAAAGACAGCTTCCTGGCACATCAAGAAGAGAATTAAGTCCGGGGGGATTGGGGTCGTCCTTTATTTCTTCTTCATTCGACTTCATAACCCCGAATTCCCGGAACGCTGAAGCCCAACGCAGCGAGAGAGAACCTCCCCCCTCCCCAATTCGAAGCCCCACACGGAAGGAGCGGCGTTACCAGGGAACTCAAGTTGTCCCTTTCCGACCGCACGGTGAGGGCCGCGGTGCCCCGCAGCGATCGGCTCTCGAAGTCCACGCGGCAGCTCAAGTAGAGATGGTGAGTGCGGCAGGCATCTGGAGCAGCGAAGGAGCTCGGATCCACCTCACCCATGGCTTCAACACGCAGATACACATTGGGCGGCTCAGGCCGACGCTCGCTATTTAACGAACTCCTAGGACCCGCCTTGTGGGCTGAGGGTCCCCTCCTCATTGTGGGTGGGCTCAAGGAGGACGCTGGGAGTTATAGTTCTTCACGAGGTCCAGCGCTCGTGCAACTAATGGGAAACAGACTGCTATTCCCATGATGCACGACAGCCAAGTAACTTCTGGATATCGATCAAGCAACCTATTAACCTATTACCAGTCCGAAACTTTCAAGAAAAGCAATTTAAGTGGACAGAAAGTGACCCTTTCATCAGCACTTCCTCGTTAGTATAGTGGTAAGTATCCCCGCCTGTCACGCGGGAGACCGGGGTTCGATTCCCCGACGGGGAGATGCAATTTTTTTCTCCCATGTCCAAATCTTAATAGAAACCGAAATAGATTTTTAGATACAAATGATGTGTATTTTCCAGTTCACAGCATCAGCCAATAGGCTACCTAATTTAGTATCTTTCAATATTGTGTATTTCTTCCAAATCTTAATAGAAACCGAGACAGATTTTTAGATACAAATGATGTGTATTTTCCAGTTCACAGCAACAGCCAGTAGGCTACCAAATCTACTATCTTTCAATGTTGATGTCAATAAACCTACAAACAGTATCTGATGCTATTCTTGCAAGGACAAGTTCGTCTTTAAGCCAGCCAATTAAAAGTTTAAAGAGGAATACCACCGAGATCGCTTAAAAATAATATAAGGAACTTACTGGGACTGTTTAAGTTTGGAAACACATTTATAAACACTAAAATCTGACGGTGGACCAGATTTCAGACTTGAATACAAAATGTCTTTGCTGAAAGTTTCCCACTTTGTCTGCTATGTTCTGTCTCGCATTCCAGTATATCATTTAACCTCGTTGAAGTCAAGAAGCCGCGGTGGAGTGAGCCAAACATTAGCATTGCTGCTGCTGCTGCTTACTATACTTACAGCATAAACCAGTGTTTTCAATCTTGGCAGAATCTTTTTTGAAGGGTAGCAGTATTGTTTGTGGTGTTGAATAGCTTTACATCCTCAGCGAAGAGAACACAGTTGCTCTTAATATGATCACAGAGGTCATTTATGTAGAGTATGAAGAGAGTTGGTCCTAGAACACTGCCTTGGGGACCACCACTGTTGACAGGTAGAGAATTTGATAGGACGCTCCCAATTTTGACCATTTGTTGTCTGTTTGACAGGAATGCTTCTAACCAGTTATGCAGGTGTCCAGAGATACCATAAGATTTTAGTTTTAGGAGTAGTTTGTCGTGTACCACTGAATCAAAGGCTTTATAGAAGTCTATGTAGATTGCTTCTATTGCTTTGCCCTTATCGAGTTGTGTAATCCATATGTTTTTGCAGTGTAAAAGTTGCAGATTTACATGATAGTCTTTTTCTGAAACCAAATTGTTTATTAGAGAGTAGGTTGTTTGTCTCAAAATGGAGGATAATGGATTGGTTAATAATTGATTCCATGACTTTACAGGTGATGCAGCATAAAGAGATTGGTCTGTAATTTTCAACTAGGCTGGGGTCTCCCTTTTTGAAGATGGGGATGACTGTGGCTTGTGACCATAGTTTTGGCAAGGAGCTGGTCCTGAAAGATTTTTCAAAGATTATGCTTAGAGATTCAGTTATGGCAGGGGATAGCTTTTTTAAGAAGTAGGCACATATTCCGTCCAGAAAAATAGATAGAGATGGTTTTAGATTGCATAGTGCTTTTTCAACATTGTCTTCTGTAAAATCGATATATATAAGATCAGTGATCGCCAACCGATGGGCCACAGCCCACTGGTGGGCCATGAGAAAATTTTGGTAGGCCGCAGAGAAATCTCACCCCCAGAGCACCCCCCCAAAGCAATTAATCCAGGTTGCGCAGAAACACAAGGCTGCTCAGCCCATATGGCCCAAGGGAACCCTCCCCGCCCACTCACTCCTTGTCTGCTAAGTTGCTATTCTTCCTTTTTCCGAACATCATCTGTTCTGCTGCACCGGGAGATTTAGATTAGCTAGGAAGCAGGAAATAATTGGATTTCTTGCTTTCTAGCTAAGCACAATCAAACCTCCGTTAGGATTGAAGGTTTGTTTGCAGCAAATTCAGTGCAGACTCACGGCAAGCAAATTTGAGAGACTAAGCTAGCCGATGGTAGATAGATCAATCACTGAATGATTCTGTGAGCAACTCAATCTGCCTGCTTTGCCTGATTTTGGATAAAAGTTGCTTTTTTAAAATAAAAAATTCAATATTTACATACATGGTGTATTGTGAGTTAATTTTGTGAGTTTGCTAGCTAGCAAATTTTATGTGGCAGACTGAGCTAGCCAATGACAGATAGATAGATTTCTTTATGAATCTGTGATTCTCTGAGCAATTCAATCTGCCTGCCTGCTTTGCCTGATTTTGGGTAAAAGTTGCTCTTTTTTTAAATAAAAAAATAAATATTTACATGCATGGTGTGTTGTGAGTTAATTTTGTGAGTTTGCTTGCAAGCAAATTTTATGTGACAGACTGAGCTAGCCAATGGCAGATAGATGGATTTCTGAATGAATCTGTGATTCTGTGAGCAACTCAATCTGCCTGCCTGCTTTGCCTTATTTTGGGTAAAAGTTGCTCTTTTTTTATAAAAAATTCAATATTTATATAAATATTTATAATATTTACATACAAGCCATTCCCAGCCAGTCATATAACTACCAAGCCACACCCACAAATTAGGCCATGCCCACAGAACCAGTTAGTGGTCCCTGGGATCTAAAATTATGAGTTTGGTGATCCCTGAGGTCCAAAAGGTTGGCAACCCCTGTATTAGATCATTGTAATTGTCTGTGGTTCGACTGGGAAATACTGGGCCTGATCCATTGCTGTTTACAAATACTGAGCCAAAGAATGTGTTAAAGAGGTTGGCTTTAATGGTGTCATCATTGCAGTCTTTACCATTAGCTCCTTTCAGGGGTGGGATGGACCTTGAGTCTTTTAGTTTGTTATTTACAAAATTGTAGAAAGCGCGGGTAGAATTAGTGCGTAGAAGGTTTTACTCTTGCTTAATGTGATAATTGGTGCATTCAGTCTTTATCTGGTGGCATAAATTTTTGTATTGGCTTTTGAAGTTGGCAACATGACCAGATTTGTTTTTCCACCAAAGTGATCTCTTTTTGGATTGAAGCTTCCTTATTGTTATGGGTAATCTGTTTTTTTCTGTTTTTTGGAGTTGTTATTGGTACACATAGTTTGATGACTCTTTTGACTTCAAGTAAAAATATGGTGTAATTGTCTTCAACAGTATTGCATCCAGTGAGTAGAAATTGCCAATCAAGGGATGAGAGATTGTTGTCTATAAGAACATAGTTGCCTTTTTTGAAGTTATAATTGGGGATCACATCGTTGTGTTGATTTTTGTGTGGACATATGTTGAAACAAAAGTCAATCATGCTGTGGTCACTATTGGAAAAGGTGTGTTTACTTGTTTGCATGTTTGATGTCATAATCAGGGGCTCTGTAACAAAGTAAGAATGGAAATGTGATATTTAAGGACAGTTCACAGACAATGGTATCAGGAATAACAAGCTCCTGGGTAACTTGGATGTTTTTTTAGATGTAAGGACTTTTTATAGAAGATAGCAACGCCACCTCCTCTACAGATTTCACGATCTGATCGGTAAACACGATAGTCTCTTACTGTGGTAATGGAGTCAGAGATGCATTGAGCCATGTTTCACAGACAAATATGATGTCGAATTTAGCCATATTTAGTAAGAGGAGAAATTCAGGTATTTTATTTACAAGGCTTCTTGCATTGAGTAGCTTGCATTTGAGGCCAGTTGTAGTTGGAATTGAGGTAGTTAGGGGCGTGCGTGCCTAATTTTGAGTGATGGTGGGTTGGATGAAATATGGTTGGATGTGAAGTTGTGGGTTGTGTGACTTACTTTTGATACAATCAGCGCAATAGTCAATGTACAGATCCTTCTCTCCATTGTCTAGACGTCTTTTGAGTTCATTGTGGAGTTCACGGGACTGGATTCTTTGCAGTATGGATAAGTCTGGTCTTGAGCGAAGTTTTTTGTGGTTGGAATTGGTTTTCGCAATGGCATTTATAGTATGAATGAATATGCGTTTACTGGACTCATTTTTGCATACAACTCTACAAAATTTTGGGCCCACCGAGCCATCATTGTATTTGAACTCAGGACCATCTGGTTATTTCAATGATATCTTCAGGAGAGATGTTTGTTGTATTTGAGTTGCTTATGATATTATGAACTTTGATGATGTCATCTGATTCCTTGGTGTCTTCAAGACCAAATAAGATGGCACTTGGACGTTTCTGGTCATGTTCCATGATGTTTTGATGAGTAAGGGGATATCATTTGTGGAATTATTTGATGGTATAGTAATTATTTGTGGTTGTGGTTTGGTGGTTATTTTTGGTTGTAGTTGTGATTGTAGTTGAAGTAGTAGTTGTGGTAGTGGTTGTTGGGTTGGGATTTGATTTTGAGCTGATAGGTAATCGGTTATCAGTGCTGTATTTTTTTTTTTCAAGAGAAATTAGGCTTTCTTGTATAATTTTTCAAAACCTGTTGCTAAGCGTTTTTCTATTGAGTGCATGAGTGATTCTATGCTATCAACTCTGTCAGGCAGGGTACTTGGTTTGTTTAGCTTAGGAAAACATGATGGACATAGACAAGGGAATGTATCTGATGCTTTTAGGAGATCAACTACGTCTTTGTTTAAGTTTAAGCAGGCAAGGTGGGCTTGATTGTCACATAGGTAGCATTTGATTTTATTTTCGCTTTCATTGATGGTTTTAAGACATCTGAAGCATGTACAGGAGTCTGGGAGATCATTGGTAGAGATATTATTTCTTTGTTGTTGTTTGGTAGTGGAGGATTTGGAGTTTCTGGAGTTTCTGGCTGGCATGGTCAATGACAATAGTACACTAAACAATTACAATAGTTAATTAATGTGATAGGTATACAGTTACTTAATGAATGTTGGTAATTAATGTTAATTGATAAGTTAGAGAATAAATCAAAAATAAGGTTACTTATTACTAAAAATCAATCAACTTATTACTAAGAATCAATCAGTCAACTACATAATCAATGATACAGTATTACTCTCTCTGAATTTATTGAAATCAGCTCGTTTAAAATCCAATTACCTTGAGTTGTATCTATTGTGTGCTCTTGTACTGTTATGGTTGAAGCTGAAGTATTCATTGACAGGTAGGACATTGCAATGTATAATTTTATATACTATACTTAGATCGGACCAAAGGCGGCCTAGTTCTACATTTTCTAGGTCTAGAATTTCGAGTCTGGTGGCATAAGGTATTCTGCAATGAGTAGAGGAGTGGAGAACTCTTCTTGTGAAATATTTCTGGACTCTCTCAACTGTATTAATATCAGATACGTAATGCGGGTTCCAGAGTGATGAGCTGTATTCAAGTATTGGTCTAGAAGTGAGAAAGATGAGAAGATAAGATGAGAAAGATGACAAGATGACAAGAACAATTAACCAGTGGAATACCTTGCCTTCAGAAGTTATGGGTGCTTCATCACTGGAGGTTTTTAAGAAAAGGCTGGACAACCACCTGTCTGAAATGGTATATGCTTGAGCAAGGGGTCACTAGAAGACCTCCAGAGTCCCTTCCAGTTCTATTCTGAATTAGTAATTTGGTGAAACTATTAATATTTTATAAAAAATAGGAAAGGTGGTTAGAAATGAAACATATGCTTTGTGCATATGTTCATGGACAGAAAACCACTTATGGGTGGCATGTAAGTTAAACAAATAAATAAGTCACTGCTTTGTGACTTATTTATTTGTTTAATTTATATGCCACCCATCTTGCTTAGAGGCAACTCTAGGTGGTTACAGCAAATAAAACCAGCAGAATAAAACATTAAAATGATAAGTATTAATACTAAAATTATCTTAAGAATCAACAAAGATGGAGAGGAAGGAAACAAGATGCATACTGAGAGGAGTTGGGGTCTTATCTCAGTCCATTAACTGTTTCTAGTATGCTACCTCCATCTTGGCCCCAGGATAATATGTTAATCTTATATTTTTATACAATCCCCAGGATATCTACCCACTCCCACTAGATTTATTAGATGGAACTCAGGAATTGTTCCTTGATAGTGATCCTTATCTTATGGAACGATCTTCCTCTTGGCATAGAGTTGGCCCCAATTCTGCTTGTCCTTAAAAAGACTGTCAAGACCTGAGTTTCCCCCCAGCCTTTAGGTCTGCTGGAGCCCAGATTAAATGATAGTAATTGCTGCCAATTTGATTTTTTTATTGCTTATAAGTTTATGCATTGTGGTTTTGTATTATTTTTGTTAGGATTTTTTTGAATTTTTTAACAATTATATAGAGTCATCTTGGTTGAGTTGGACAGCCATATAAATATCCTAAATCAATAAATAATTCCAGTTCTAAATCAATTCCTGAGCAGTCGTTCTTTTTAAGTAGTAAGGAATGTTTTATACTCATCTGATTTAATATTCTTTCTTCAGTATATTGAACAGCATTTTCGGGACCATACCCTAAAGAAATAGAACTTGTCTTTATATTAGAATACACCTTAGTTTACTACAGGATGTAAGATATAGGTAAGAGGTACCAGTCTTGATATATAATGAATAATAAGAAAGCCAATTAATACTAAAAACAAATCAAAGCATTTTTATTGGCTATAGAAGGTCTTTCAGTTGTGTTATCCAGGTTATTCTTTGGAATGTCTTAGAAATATGAGAATCCCAGAACATCTTATTGTCTTCATTCAAAACCCATATACAAGGCAGAAAGCTGCAGTCTAAACAGAATATGACAAAACAGCCTGGCTCCAAGACAGCAAAGGAATGAGACAAAGCATTATACTCTTTATTTATTTATTTAACCTAGATGCTGAATATATATTGAATTGTAAGAAGGTAAGTATAATTTTAAAATTACAGGAAGAAACTCCAATACATTTTGCTATGTTGATGATACTGTTCTCATAGTTGAAAATAAAAATGATCTCTGGGTCCTAGTAATGAAAGTCAAGCACCAGTTAAAACATGGAAATATGGTTTATTATAAAGAAGGCCAAACTCATGGCAACCAGCCTTGGAAATGACATTGAATATATTAAAGTGGTGGGTAGCTCTCTGCCTTTTAGAATCAATTATCAACAGTAAAGTGACTAAATGGTACCGCCCCAAGCGCCTGATGGACCCAGATAGGTTCATGACGGAGCTTGGGCCGCTTCCCGAGACTCGTACACACGACTCAGTTGAGGATCTGTTGGCTGCCTGGGATAGGATGGCCACCAGGGCCCTTGACCGGGTCGTGCCCTTGTGACCTCTGACCCGGTGCCGATCCCATGTGGCTCCCTGGTTTTCTGAGGAGCTGAGGGAGATGAAGCGCCGGAAAAGATGTCTAGAGAGTGGTTGAAGAGCCAGCTGTTCCGTATCTGACTGAACACTACTGCGGTCATTTGTTAGGATAATTTATTTATTTAATAATTTATTTATTTAATAAATTATCTATTTAGTGGCGATAAGGGTGGCAAAGCGTTTGTACTTTTCCACCCTTATTGCGTCCGCAGAAAATCGCCCGGCTGCCCTTTTTAGGGTGACCTGCTCCCTTTTAGATGAGGGAGCGCGGGAGGACGCCTTGCAAGGACGGGCCGAGGATTTTTCTATTTTTCTGCAGGACAAAATCGCTCAGATCCGGGATGGCTTGGACTCTGACTGGGCAACTCTGAGTGGGAGGGCAGGGGCAGATTTTGGTGAGGTCATTTGGGGGGAGTTCGATCCTGTGACCCTGGATGATGTGGACAGGATGCTGGGTGGGCTTAATGCCACCACATGTTTATTGGACCCGTGTCCCTCCTGGCTGGCTGTGGCCACCCGGGAGCTTACACGAGGTTGGTTCCAGGGTATTATCAACACTTCCCTGAGTGAGGGGTTTTTGCCAGCCGCCTTGAAAGAGGCGGTGGTGAGGCCCCTCCTCAAGAAATCGTCCCGGACCCAACATTGTTGTCAAATTATTGTCCGGTCTCCAACCTTCGCTTTGTGGCGAAGGTTGTTGAGAGTTTGGTGGCACAACAGCTCCCTCAGCACCTGGAGGAAGCAGTATAGTTAGATCCCCTCCAATCGGGTTTCAGGCCTGGGTACAGCACGGAGAAAGCGTTGGTCACTTTGGTAGATGATATCTGGAGGGCTCGGGACAGGGGTTGTTCCTCTGTCCTGGTCCTATTAGATCTCTCGGCGGCTTTTGATACTGTCGACCACAGTATCCTATTGCGGCAGTTGGGGGGTCTGGGAGTAGGAGGCACCATGTTACGGTGGTTCTCCTCCTTCCTCTCCGACTGCTCGCAATTTGTGTTGGCAGGGGGGCAAAGATCGACCTCGAGGCCCTTGTGTTGTGGGGTTCCTCAGGGGTCCGTGCTCTCTCCCCTGCTGTTCAACATTTATGTAAAGCCGCTGGGGGAGATCATCCGTGGCTTTGGGATGGAGTTCCATCAGTATGCTGACGACACTCAGCTATACATTTCCACCCTGGGCCACCCTGACGAAGCCGTTGAAGTGATGACCTGGTGCCTGGAAGCCGTGTGGAGTTGGATGGGGATCAACAGGCTTCAGCTCAACCCGACCAAAACTGAGTAGCTGTGGTTCCCTGCACCCAGATACAGTCAGCTCATTCCATCACTGACCATGGGAGGTGAAATCTTGGCTCCTATGGAGAGGGCGCGCAATCTGGGAGTCCTCCTGGATGAGCAGCTGTCATTGGACAATCATATATCAGCTGTCACCAGGGGGGCTTTTTATCAGGTCCGTAGGATCTACCAGTTGCGGCCCTTTCTGGATCGGGGTACATTGCGCACAGTCACCTCTGCTCTCATTAACTCCCGCCTAGATTATTGCAATGCTCTCTACATGGGGCTCCCCTTGAAGAGCATCCAGAGGCTTCAACTGGTGCAGAGTGCGGCCGTGCGGGTGATCTTGGGGACTTCTTAGAGCTCCCATATTACACCGCTCCTACGCAAGCTGCACTGGCTTCCGGTAGCCATCCGGATGCGATTCAAGGTGCTAGTGACCATCTTTAAAGCACTCCATGGCTTGGGACCTGGGTACTTGCGGGACCGCCTGCTGCCACCATCGGCCTCCTGTCGGCCGGTGCACTCCCACAGGGTTGGCCTCCTCGGGGTGCCATAGGCTGGCCAATGTCGGTTGGTGGCCCCAAGGGTGCGGGCCTTCTCTGTGGGAGCACCCTCCCTTTGGAATGAGCTACCGGCGGAGATGCGAGCCATTACTGACCTACAGGCCTTCTGACGAGCACTTAAGACCCACCTTTTCCAACAGGCCGGTCTGGTGTAATGTTATGAGTTGGGTTTTTAATTTGATTTTAATTTTTTATGGGTTTTATTGGTCTTAGCCATCTATTTAATTAATTTTTAAACTCTTTTTTAACTTTTCTGATTGTATGTTTTTATTGTGGCTGTTCACCGCCCTGAGTCCCTTTTTGGGAGAGGGGGTGGTATACAAATCTAAATAATAAATAAATAAATAAAGTAACAATCATCCAAGAAATATATCATAGACTGCTGTGATATGCCTATACCTACAAAGATCAGAACTATGCAGGCAATAGTTTTCTCTATGATATGTTATAGAAGTGAATGTTGGACTTTAAAGCATAGAAATGTGCATATATTGTATAATTTGCATTGAATGTGTGGGAAATCATTTCATTATCATCACTCTCTATTATTAATGCTGACACAAGAATGCCCATCCACTGAAAGTATATTTTTTGGGAAGAAGTCAGAAGTGGCAGCATAAGAATTATACCTCTTGTGCTATGTCTTCAGATCTATGTGTTCAGATCTTCAGAAGTTGTACCTTAGGATTCTTGACTCTTGACGAATGTACTTTTTCTTTTATGTATACTGAGAGCATGCACTAAGACAAATTCCTTGTGTGTCTAATCACACTTGGCCAATAAAGAATTCTATTCTATTCTATTCTATTCTATTCTATTCTATTCTATTCTATTCTATTCTATTCTATTCTATTCTATTCTATTCTATTCTATTCTATTCCATTCTATTCTATTCTATTCTATCTACTTGCTAGAACATGTGCATTAACACTGGCACCAAAGGAACAAAGGAACCTGAATGGAACAATTTATTTAAATGTTGTTTAATTTGTGCCAGACAGAGCAATGCCTACTTGTTAACATGCCTGGGGAAGAAGTGCAGTGACAGGCCAATTAAACTAAAAACCAGGGCCAACATTCTTGTGAAATATATGTATTACAGAAAGAGCCTGCCAGGCTATAGCAGGTGAGACACATTAAATTAAATATACCGTATTTTCCGGCGTATAAGACGACCGGCGTATAAGACGACCCCCTAATTTTATAGTTAAAACATAGGTTTAGGCCTATATTCGCTGTATAAGACTACCCCCCCACTTCCGAGGCAACACCAGTTCTTTTTTAATTAAAAAGCCTGCTTGGATTGGCTGAGTTAGAGAGGCGGTCCGAGCAGCCTTGCAGTGATTGGTGCAGGATTGAGTTGGAAAATTATACTCGGCGTATAAGACGACCCCCGATTTTTGGTTGACTTTTTTTCGTTTCAAAAATAGTCTTATACGCCAGAAAATACAGTAATCCATTATGAGATTTTTCTTCTCATTAAAATGTGTTTGAATCTTTTCCACAAAATGCTTGCAACTACATTTAGTTAGAAACAATACATTATGCATGCAAAACACCCAAGAATATTCTACCACTGAGATAACTTGATTGGCAAAACATTCTAATGTCTCTTTTTGGGTAACATAAATTGACTCCTGAAATGAAAGAATTTGCTCACTTTTTAATGTCAGCAATGAATAGTATTTTAAGGTACATTGTTAAAATCTAAAACATTACCCTAAAATGTTCTTTAAAGCCAAACAGAATTCACAGCTGAATATTACCAGGAAATGTTCAGACTAAAACACTGCCTCTTCTGCCTTTATTATGAATTTAAGTTCAACAAGGTTGCCTCTGAATTTCAGTACCACCCTAATGCCACATCCAAAGGAGAGGGAAATGTTCAACAAATGCTTCTCATGCGCTGAGTGTGATGGGCAAAGTTGTGTCACCTTTTCTAGTTGCATAACTGACCCCCATTAGCATGGATCTTCCTTATTTAGTATAGTATTAGGGTAGTGGAGATCTTTTCTCAGATGATGGTGAAAGCTAACACAGGCATCATAGGAAGGAGTATTACTAACTCAGCTGTGGCCCAATAACATTTTCAGGCACAGCATCTCAAAAGAGCAACTAATTTGGAATAAGTTGAAAGGGCAAAATAGTATTTTTGCTGTATGTTTATAATGTTGGTTAATGTATTTTAATGTATTCCTGCTGTCAAGAAAATACTCTTGTAAGATTTTCTGTTTCAGTCTCACCCTTAACAGAAGATTAGTGCCATTTGGTTTTCTCCTTCATATAGAACAGGGGTCACCAATCTTTTGGACTTCAGGGATCACCAAACTCATAATTTTAAATCCTATGGACCATTAATATTAATTTTGACTGACGGTGGCTTGCTGACATTTTCCCAGGGTCTCTGCAGATAGCAGCAGAGACTCTGGGAAAATCCCAAAAAAAGTCTGCAGGAAAATTCCCTACCCCATTTTCCTACTGATCGATCATTCTTTATTTGAGATCACAGGATACCATCTCCAGCTCTGTTCTCAGGGGAAGAGAGAAAGAGAGAGGAAGACTTTTGGCTCTGTGCAAGGAAAGCCGCAGAAGTCTTTCTTTTTCTTCCCCAAACTCCACCAGAAATGAGTCTTTGCCGGTGCAGCCTCTTGGAGCAGGATGCCTTGCAGAGTCCCAAAGACTCATTTCTGGCAGAGTTTGGGGAAGAGAAAGAAATACTTTTGCTGCTTTCCTTGTGTGCAGCCAAAAGCAGAAGAAGAAAGAAGTGGAAAGAAGCAGCCCAGTGGCCAGGCCAGGCACGTGGGGCGCGTGGGGCAAGTTCCCACCTCTGCCCTTTCCCTCCTCCCCTCACTACCTCGTGTTGTTCGCAATGCAAGTGACGCAAGCCTTGTGTTTCCATGGGCCATGTGGGTGGAGCAGCCTGGATTAATTGCTTTGGAGGGTGCTTTGGGGGTGACATTTCTCTGCGGACCACCAAAATTTTCTCACAGACCACCAGTGGTTCCCAGCCCATTGGTTGGCGACCACGGATATAGATTTTAAAAATTTTAAAAATACCAAGACATTTGTTATAGTATCTTTTTTTTCCCTTCTGGAGGGTAAATTATCATATTGTATTTTTTTTATCTATGTGAGCTACCAAGCATCTTTTTGATTGCAGTGGCACAGAAATAGGTTTAATTAATTAATTATTAAAAATTAGCTATATTTCAGGAGAGATTAAAAAGGGAAGGGGGAATTCAATACCACAATCATGTGCTTTTTTTACCATCTTCCTCAAAACATCTGGCAGAATTAATATAAGTTGGTACATTTCCTTGAGTTCCTCAAGCTGAATTGCTGATCTTTCCATTTTCAGTTAAATATAGTTTAGCATTTTGTTCTACCTTGGTTAACAATGCTGCCATTAGTTTAAAAAAATATTAAAAAATAGAAACAAACTTCCGTTCTTATGATCACAGCAGAATGAAAAAATGACTAGAAACATTCCCTGAACGGTCACCATTAAGTTGTTGTTGAAATCGTATTCTTTTGGATGTATGTGTATATCTAATATATATATATCTAATAGATATTATTTATGTATGTTCTCTTTTTATTGATTTATATATATTTTCTTTTATGTATACTAAAACTAACATAAAAAGAAAAAAGTGGAGTTCGTAAGCATACAATTGCTTAGGCACATTCACATAACATTTATGCCAAGTTTAGTGTTATGTGCAAAATAACAACCTAGATAATTCCTACAGTCAATAGAAGTTTGCATTTGAAATTATATTATTTTCTAACATCAGGCAAGTATAAGAACGTGTTTTTTAAAATGGAGAATATGGTGTAGTTGTTGCTGAAAAAAAATCTGGATGTGAAATCCTGCTGCTTTACTGTAAGCATAGCAGGCTTTATCATATCAAAGCAACACAAATACTTGGGACAAGAGGAGCAGTCCTATAGCTATTCCTTCTGTGTTCCCCATTCTTTTCTTTGGAAAGACAATTCTCTGTGCAGCAATAAACCAAAGCACCTAGATTTAATTTTGTTCCTTGTATCCTTACGATTTTTAGTGACTGTTTTCTAGTATGATTTGATTGCTTATTGTACCCTATGACTATTATTAAGTACCTTATGATTCTTGACTCTTGACAAATGTATCTTTTCTTTTATGTACACTGAGGGCATTTGCACCAAGACAAATTCCTTGTGTGCCCAATCACACTTGGACAATAAAGAATTCTATTCTATTTATATACTGCTTTACAGTGCCTTACAGCCCTCTCTAAGTAGTTTACAGAGTCAGCAAATTGCCCCCAACAATCTGGGTCCTCATTTTACCCACCTCGGAAGGCTGGAAGGCTGAGTCAACCTTGAGCCTGGTGAGATTCGAGCTGCCAAATTGCAGGCAGCCGCAGGCAGCAGAAGTGGCCTGCAGTAGTGCACTCTAACCACTGCGTCACCATGGCTCATAATAAAATACAGATTTTATTGTAGCAGCTGATTAAAATGCAGTTTCACAACAAAATTGCACAGCTGATTAAAATGCAACCTTGGAAAGTTTTACTACAAAGTCTGCACAGTGACTAATGAATCAGTGAAAAGAAATACCATCATTTTAATTTCTGTCTCTGAACTTTTTTCATGAAATAGGCAAACATTTAAATATAAAAATGACATAATAGTTTGCAGATCAGAAAACAATTATCACTCAGATGCCATAGTTCTTCAATTATTACGATGCAGTTCTAAATTCAATACATGTATACCCTAATATTTGCATTAGATAAAGCTGTTTTTTAAAAATAAAGGAAAGAGTTTACCATGATGCATTTTGGCCAGTTTCTCTTAAACTACCTTGCAGCCCTTTGGAATAGTGGATGTCATTTTCTTTCATTAGTGCTAAAATTAAGTAAAATATAGGACCAGTTTGTTTCAGAATAACTTGTTCTTCCTTTCAGAAAGCAAAATGTTTTGAATGGATCTCACCAGTGGTGGGATTCAAATTTTTTTACTACCAGTTCTGTGGGCGTGGCTTGGTGGGCGTGGCAGGGGAAGAATACTGTAAAATCTCCAGTCAGAGGGAGTATTTGCCAGTTCTCCGAACTACTCAAAATTTCCGCTACCGGTTCTCCAGAACTGGTCAGAACCTGCTGAATACCACCTCTGGATCTCACCTGCAAAATCATCCAAGTATCAAGTCAAGAAATACTAATCTAGCTCCTGTGCATACCTGCTTCATATTTTAAAGTTGTTTATCTTTGTTCTAAGAGATACTATTTGATGTACAGCTATTAAAATTAAAAGTGCTATTGCTGGCTTGGACTTAAAAAGCAGCCCACAGTGAATCACAAAAGATAGCATTTGCATAGGGCCATCAAATCCTAACTGCAAAAATTTTGATAATCTAATGATGGGCAGTGAAGAGATATGCGTTAAGTCTACTTCTTTGCTGCCATCCAAAGGTCCTCCAAATTGTTGCTTCCAACTGGTTTTATAGATTTTTATGCATGGCAGCAAATTGAGCTCAGCTTTTGAGTTCAGAATAAGATCTCTGTTGAGCTCAGATTCAAATCTGAAGCTCTATCACTAATCTGAGGTCTTTTTCAAGTCCCATAATGATTTTAAATATTGGAGAACAAATGTATGTATCCTAAATGTAAATTAACAATTATAATTTATTGGAAGTAATCCATATGAAGGATTTGAAACCAGGGAAATACTAATAAGAGAATGATTGTTTATGTTCTTTTGTAAATCTATAATTTGAACTTCACGTATATGCTTGTTTAGAGAGGCATATGTGTGCATGGACAGGCACTCCACCCTAAGGAAGCTATTACAGAAGTTCTGTGCAAATGTGCTTCCTCTTCCTTTTACTGACTAACTTTAAGGTCAGAGGATCTGGAAAATCTTCCTCTACCCACTGATTTGATCTGATGATTGCAATTGTGGCAGCTGTTCCTGTTGCCCCCACCTCAGCGTCCTCTATTCCACTTCCTTTCTCCACCTTTTCCTCTCCTATTCAACTATTAACTCCTTAAATACCAAAGACTGATTCTGCCATTCTACTTGTATGGAAGGAAAGAGGGAACATGCAGAAAAAAGAATGCTTTATTAATCAAATCATTTTTCCTGTGCTGAATGTCTTACAAATAAAGTTATGGTTGACTCCCACTCCCATAATTTCAAAATATGTTTGGCACTGTGGAAGCTAATGTCCAATACATTTAATGGCATAATTGTAACCTTGTTAACTTGAATAGAGATTATTCCACTGTGCTCCCACATTTTCTGGTCTATATGGCACATTTTTAGTATATCTGTGAAATGAAGAAAGTTTTACTTTATTTATACACCTGTGAAGTGTAAATGTTTACAAAGAAGCAGTGATTAAAGTGAACTGAAGAGTACTCCTAGCACACTCACTTTTTCATGTTAAAATTTATTTTGGGGAGGCAGAATTCTTAATACAACATAGCATTAAATAATTACTTATTACGAATGGGAAAAAAAACCAGGAAATGGTTACAGTTAGAACTGCTTTCAACTGCTTTTGCTTAGATGGAAATCACTGTTTCCCACCGAAATCAAAAGTTGCCAATGCACATGTAAAAGTTTCCAGAGTTGTACAAACCAAGCCCATGTGCACACAGAACTCTCCACTTCCCTCACTTAGCTGCAATATGAAGGATGAGGGCAGGAGAGGAACAGACCAAGAAAACCAGTGTAGTACAAGACCAGCAGCTAAATCGGAGAGAAACAGAAGAGGGAGCTATGACCACATCTGTCTAAAGGGAAGTGAGGCCAAGAGCTGATATGCATACCAAGCCAAGACAATACAGTTCAAACTAACCCTCCATGTTCTAATCTCAGGAAACTTATATTTTCTTTTTCAAAACCAGAACTACATAAATCTTTGATGCTGCTCTGCTTCTGGATTGCTCGTATTCTGGAAATATGAAATATGTACGAATTGTACTGTATTGCTAAAATACTCAAGGTATTAAGTTAGATATTTTCCACATTTTGCCATCAGGGTTTTTGTCTAAATTAGATATTATTTAACATAGTTTGTGTGGAATATGTGCCACACCACCATTCTGTAATGATTTTGTTATACTTTGAATTATTCCACAGTACCACAAACTTTGTTCTGAATGCAAAGAGCACATCTTTGGGAATATGAGAATTGATGTTATTAATCAGAACAGAAGCCAAGTGACCAGCAATAGCAATGGAACAATGAAGCTACAGAAAAAGCAAACAATTTATCAGATGCCTTTGCCCTCACCTTACACTGAAGAATCAGTATCTTAAGAACTTTACTTAATTTGATTGATGTATATGGTTTATATAGCTGCCAATCTCACACAAGTGACTGCGCAGCTTCCAAGGATTAAAACACAGAAAACTCAGTACAATGCTCAAAAGTAAATAATAACCTCATTCATTGAGCAAACACATCAGTATCAACAGAAGTTGTCCAACCACCTGACCCAAATGCCTGAGGAAACAGTAGGTCTTTAGTGCCTTATAAAAGCTAAAACAAGAGTATATATTTTTAAACATAAGAGAGAGTGGAAGTTGTAGTATGGGCTTCTGTGGATTTTTTTTAGGTCGTAGGTGATGAGAACTGTTGGTTTCTTGCAAGCTTCAGAGCCTATCTGCCTGATGCATCTTGGTACAGCTGGATTGCTAAAAATTGGATCCTGAGTAGTGTTGAAAGAAATGTCCATCTGGGATCAGTTCCAAGTGGGGAGAAAGACACTGGAAACATGAAGGATATTTGGAAAGATAGTTTAATGGTGGACAGGACCAGATGGTTTTTAGGTCCTGAGCAATCAAGCACATGAATAAGAGAGAAAGAGAGATTTATACCCTCTCGGGCTTTGAACTTGCTTCCTGTTCCTGTGAAAGAAATGTATTCTGATTGGTTGTCAGACTCCCGTGGGACCATGCAGAGGTAACTTTGTAGGTTGTCTTGAGTCCCAGGCTTGGTTGAATCTTGGTTGAATTCCTATTATGGCTTAATGGATTTGTCCTAGTTTGGATCTAGGAGAAGACTGGGTGCTAACTTTCTACAATTCCACCCTTTTTGCCAAAATATGTGTGCAGAACACACATTACTGGCAAAAGATTAAAAATTGATCAGATCAGGGAGAATTGATGGGTGCTTTTAATTTTTCTGATGCAAAGGGGAGGCATTGATAGAGGCAGCAGAAAAGGATTCCTTCAGTGGCTCCAAAAGGAGAGTTTCAACCATGAAGGTCTAGCAGCCAGGGCAAAAGTTCTGGAAAGAAATTTACAGTATCCAATTTTCTATGCCAATTATTTTCAGATGTTAAGTATCATTTTCTGGGAGCTTCTAGTCAGGTTTCAAGCAAGCACAAGTCCCAAAATTCTTCACAGGCATGGTTTTGCATTATATAACTACAGGCTGCCAATTTCCAAGGGTTGATTCTTGATCCTGCCTTAGCTCTTAGTTTCTGGGGTTTGTGAGGCCAAACTGATGTTAGCCATTGTGCAATCCAGGCTATTTAGTATTTTTAAAATTACATACAATGAGCCTTGGGACTCCTACTAATGAGATCACTAATGCTACATATCCTGCTCTACTGGACAACTGGACAGCATCATTTGTGAGTCACAATTGGGGCTTGGGGTTTGGATATCTCTTTTCTGTTATCTCTTCAAGTAAGGGAATTGTCTGAGAGGGATGGCCCTCCTCCCCCATGGAATTAGCAGAGAGATATGATTGCTTGGGCCTTAATGCCACAGAGCAAAAATCAACCTAGGAGGAACTTTGTGTGGAGGTAGGCAAAGGGGATAACCTCTGCCTAATTTTGAATGGTGTGTCTCTTTGTGTGTGCTTGTGTATGCAATTACTTCTAAAATACAGGCAATACAGACAGAATTCCAAGGTTTTCAGAACTTGCCATGTTAACCACTCCCAAATGCAATCCCTCCATGAGTCCATTTAACTGATCAGTTACAATTGTGAATAATGCAAAGAAAGAAAACCTTACAATGAATTTCCACCTCCCCAATAGTCTTTCTAATTGTCTTCTGGGGATCGAAAAGAGTCTTTTAGTCTTTACTTGTCCATCTCAGGGTCCTTTCTTTCATGTCTGCTGGGTGGTATTATGCTTGGCTTGGTGGTGAGAGTGGTCAGTTAGGCTTGGGAAAGTCTGCTCCACTCTGGTTGCTGTGATGACTTTCTAGTGGAAGCAGCATCTGGGTCAGCTTTATTTGCTTCTACAAGTTGCAGAGTCATCTGTGCAGGGCTGAAAAACATGGGAACAAGGTTCCCTCTCACCTTTGTGGGTGATCTTCCCAGGAAAGGCATTGTAAGAGGATTAGAGATAGGGAAGTGGAGTGGAGGTGGACAGATAGCTTGCAGGCAGAGTTTGAGGGGGAAAATTTCAGTACTAAAGTTATTAAAAAGATAAAGCAATTATAATGAAATTGAGACATCACATGAGGAAGAAAAATTGGATTCACATGCTTCAGAAAAAGGATGGTCAGATAAAATCATTTAAACACAGAGTAAATGCAAGAATGAAAATTTTCCTGTAAGTGAACTTAAAACATTCCCTCATAAACTTAGGCTTTTCTTAAAAGTACAGAGAGGAAAGAAAAATGAACTTAGTTTTCTTCACCCTGTTTAGCTGACCACACTAAACTGGGTGAAGGCATTTTCTTTCAGTGCTTTTAATTTTTTTGTAGCAATTTAAAATTTTTGTCTTTTGGGTTGGAGACATTTTACAGTTTCAATTACTTTGAGGCACACAAAGACTTACACACACATATACATATAAAGACAAGGAGGAAAAAGAGAGGAAAACAGAACTGGTCATTCCCACCATAAATCTCAGTTAAATTAGGGAAGGCACAAATCTTAACAAACATATCACGTGGTTGCGTGGTTGCATGGAAGACAGAGAGGAAGAGAGAAGAAATAACAAAACAAAAATAAAAAACTCCCCCCAACATTCCTATTTATATATTTCCCTTTTCTTTTAGGCCCCAAATTAGTTTTTCTTGCTTCATCCCTGAGCAGAGCCCATTTCTCACATAGTTTGTGCGCGCGCGTCTTCCTAATTCCTGCCTGGATGGGCAATTTGTCCTGACCCCAGGCTGCCTTGGGGAGATTTCAGTGGGATCCTAGACTCCTGGTCTGCTTTTCCTATCATCCGTGACAAGACTCCAAGGCTCCACTCTCTTTTCTTTTACTTGGGTCTTTCACAACCAACAGGTGAAGGTACCTTCTAACCTATGGTCAACCCCTCAGTTTTTCAGGCAAATGGCCTGGAAGGACTCTGTCTGCTGAAATTACTCACAGTATGGGTATCTCCTTTCCAGAATAAGGGTCTGCTCAGTGATGTTCAGCCAGTCACCCAAGAGTGAACCTCTCACTTGCCTTTCAATCACTTTCCACACACTCTCTCCCTTTCTTAACAGAAGGTCCTGCACTCTGGTCTGACACCCTATACTTTCCAGGCTCTGCTTTCTATGGTTAGGAAGGGCACAGAGGAAACAATATCCAGCTATGGCAGATGAGGGATTTTGTTGATTGTACCCTATGACTATCATTATGATTCTTGATCCTTAACGAATGTACCTTTTCTGTACGTATACTGAGAGTATTTACACCAAGACAAATTCCTTGTGTGTCCAATCACACTTGGCCAATAAAGTATTCTATTCTATTTTTTTCTCAAGCACATTCACATACACAAACACATACTCTCATTCACCTCCTGGGCTATAAAATTAAAATTTAGAGGTATTCACCTTCTTTCCAAGCAGGCCTTGAGCTCAACACTCAAAACCCCTTTAAAATCTTTGTTCCAAATGGCCAAGATCCTGGAAAACTTACCCACAGACTCAATGGGTCTTCTGCCAGCAAGGGAGGCTTACCTGTGCCAGGTCCATTGGTCAGGTTAGCTTGGAGAACCATCTAGGTCACCAAATTGTTGAAAGAAATGTCCATCCGGGTTCAGTTCCAAGTGGGGAGAAAGACACTGGAAACATGGAGGCTATTTGGAAAGATGGTTTCATGGTGGACAGGATGCCATGGTTTGAGGTCCTGGGCAATCAAGCATATGGGTGTGAGAGAGATAAATTGATATCCTCTCTTGGGCTTTGAACTTGCTTCCTGTTCCTGTGAAATAAATGTATTCTGATTGGTTGTCAGACTCCCATGGGACCAGGCTTGGTTGAATCTTGGTTGAATTTCTATTATGGCTTAATGGCTTTGTTCTGGTTTGGATCTGAGTGAGGGCTAATCCTATCACCTGGAGCTAAAAGTCTTTTGTCTTGTAGATAGGATGGCTCAGTCTTTCTGGGAGCTGCTTTCCAAAAGCATCTCTTTTTCTCTTCCAGGGAGGTATAATATTCTGCCTTTTTAAATATTTCCTAGTATATTTCATTTTTCTAGGGGAAGGGTGGGTGCTAAATTTCTACAGTAGGATGACCTAGACTGTAGGACTCAGACTCAGCTGTAAAGGAAGAGAGCTGTGTGTATTCTCAGTCCCACAAATTACCATAGGCAATGTGAGCTGTACACAGAGCGCTTGACACAATGGGGTGAGACACAATGCTTGGCAATGGTACTGGAAGCCTTGGCGGCAGTAGTATTGCCAAAGGGAGCACTTTGCCTGGTGGTAGTGGCTGGACTTTAGGAAGCCACTCCAGATGCAGGAGCAGTGGCACTCATTTGTCTGACAACAGTGCCATACAATTACATGTATTTAACATAGCTTTATGGTGGTGCTTAGCTGAATTATTCAGAGGAAAAGCACCAGTGCTTTTTGTGATCTCTTCAGTGAAGGGCTTAGTAAGATTTAGAAGATGGGGAGTATGAACTGGGGTGGCTAAATCAAGGTTTAGCAGCAGCAGAAGATTCCTTTCTGGAGCCATCTTATTGTCTTCATCGTCTGGTGTGCAAAAGGGATAGTATGGCAATCATGTTGTGGTTGGTTGGTCTTTGCTGTCAAGATTTCACCATCTGATGGACCAAAGGCTATATATAGTTGGGGGATGTGGATAGTGAGTGGCCTTCCCAATGCAATGGACTGATTCCTTTCTTTGGATTAGAGCAGATGGATGGGGGCAGGAGTAGGGCCTATGTGTTGTATGGAGGGCAATCCCTTGCCAGTCTGGTTGGAGTTGCTGAGGAGTGATGGCAGATGGATGAGTTTGTAAAGGTAACTATTCCCTGATCCTGAGAGGAAGTGTTAAAGTGTCATGGACTCAGATACCACCACCATCACCACCCTATGTGCCTAAGGATGAGATGTAGAAATATCCTTTTAGAGGTCTGGGTTGGGGAAAATTGGAGTCTAAGAGGTGGCTTGATGTGGGTCACTACATACTAGTGTGACAAGTAGGGGGATATATGGTGGGAAACAGAGAGTTTTATATGGTGTCACATTTCATCTCTCTGGATTCAGCCCCATTTCCTGGTCAGCCGATTTATAAGATATTTTTGTTACTTTTTAAAAGTTAGTAAGCCACTCTATGAAAGAGATACTGCTTCTTTCAAAATAAATTGAAATTGTGCCTTCATTCCATCCAAAAGCAACTTACCATCTATCAGTGATTGTGGTTTACAGATTATTTAAAAAAAAATCTTAAATATTCATCTTGTTTGTCTGTCTAGTGCTTCTAGGCAGTAGATATTGCTCCTATCCTACCCACAGAATAAGTGCTTCTAACATTAGCAAAGACCAATATGAGCCAAACAAAGATGTCTGTATAATTATATCTTTACATGCAGTACCATTTATTCCAGGAACAAAGTCCCGTTGGGCTTGTTTTAAGGAAGCTAAAACTCATGAACTCTTAGAACAAATACTTTAAAAGTGCTTCTCTCGACATGACAGTTATGCAAGATACTGTTCCATAAAAATCTTTCTGTGTTCCAGTTCACAGACAGGAGAATTTAAGAAGCATAAAGACATAACAAAAGTGTTACCATACTTAGATAAAATCTCTGGTGGGTTCTGAATAAGGGGAAATTGGTTTTAAGAAGGTAAAATCTACCAGCTTTCTTGATTAAAAATATGCAAATATTTATATAAATACTTTTATATAGTATATAAATATTATTTACTGTACATAAGCATATAAATGCTGTTTGGTTAGAAAATGCATAAGTTTATATAAATAATACTTATACTTTTATAAATAATAACATTTATTCATATGTAAATATTTGTAAATATTTACAGTTCCAGCATTCATATATCCAGCACGGGCGGTTTCACTTCTTTTAAAAAAATTATATTTTAAAATAACTACAAAAATTCATTTTAAAATTTACTTTTGTTATTTATATCATGTGGCTCTTTGTATTAAAATGCAGCAATCTGATAATTAAAACAGTTTATGAATCACAATTTTTACCTTAATATATAGCATAGCCAGATGTTCAGACTTCATTTGGCATTTTTGTCCGCCTATTGAGTCCTTCCCAAGAACCTGGGGTAGATAGATGTGGATGTTTTATGGTGTTAGAAGTATTGTCACAGGTTGTAAGCTGTTCTTAGTAAAGCTGTCTTTTGCAATTGACTGATGGTGAATTTGTTAATGCCAATGATGTTTATTATTATTTATAAAATTTCTATGCTGCTCATGTCCATTAGTAAGGTGACTGGGTGGTGGTGTACGAATTTAACACTATTTAATACCTGCACTATTAATTAATTAGGTTTACTATAAAAAAAACAGTCATAGTTATGTTGATAGATTATTTCCCACCTATTTCCTTATGGTATTTAGCATGACATAAAGATCATGTCTTTCCTTGCTCCTCTTTAACATCTAAATGAAACTGTGAGGCAAGGCAATCTGTCAGCCTGGGATTAACTATCATCACTATGCTGATGGTACTTACACATTTCTACCCTGGGTTAACAGAATCCAAAAATCTTTGCACAATTGTAAATGATTGGCATTGTTCATTAACAATGCATTTCACTTTCAATGCTGTATTCTCTTTTTTTCTCCTCACTGACCTCTTTTTCTGAGTAGAAGTAGTGATGAGGCTATAGTTGGCTCCAAATTCTCATTTTCCTCCTAACTTGTATATTTCCTTACCTGTCTAACCATCACTGGAGGTTTTCAAAAAGAGATTGGACAGCCATTTGTCAGAATAGTACAGGGTCTCTTGCCTGAGCAAGGGGTTGGACTAGAAGACCTCCAAAGTCCCTAATGACTCTGTTATTCTGTTATGCATCTTCATGGGAGACAATCAGTTTCAATGTGACCAGCATATAATCCTTCATCGAAAGTGATATTACTACAAATGTACTTTTATGTGATATTTTAAATAACTAACTAGGGATTGTGTACCCTTACCTTTCATCATAAGTAAAACTTCCAGATTTTAGAATGATCAGAGATATCTCCTGTTGCAGACTGAGACAAAACTGAAATTGACACTGATCTCCCAATTCCAAGTGGATTGTATCAACAGGCCAATCAAATGTTTTGGCTTTTGAACAGATGTCAGAGGCCCTCCTTTTCTTTATTGGAGATTGAAGACACAGTGAGGGTAAGATAAATACTTTTCCATTTGCTATCCTGTCATAATTCAATACATGGATGGGCTGTTAACTAAAAATGCCAGGACTTCTCATCAGACCCGCAGAATGTAATCTGCTCTGTAATCTCCTATGAGGAGAAAGTGTCTGGATCACATATGGGCAATCTCTTATCTTCTCCTTTATCCAGAGGAGTCCTGTTGGATCAAATTTGCTCCCGGTCTGTTGGTCACAGCAGCATCTTCACTTTTTCAGAGATATGTAGTTTACCATTTTCCAAATCCAAAGATTACCTATCACCTATTTCTACAGGAGTTGAGACTTACTCATTTTGTATAACTTTTATTTATTTTGCATATAATTTTTAGTCTGTATTTGTGTGCTTGGTTTAACTGATGAATTCTGTTGGAATGTAGAAAATGAACTTTGGTTACGGTGTGCTCCTCACATTTTTTGAAGTCTACCTTTGAAAATGCCAGAAGTGTTCATTACTTAAAATACGGATGATCGGTGCAATTTTCCTCATTTTGCTGTCTTTTGTTTCCTATCTCTCTTTTAGTTCTCTGGCCAAAGAAGATGTGGCTTATTCCTATATTATTCTGTATATTTTATCTTTTTTGTTCAAGTAAATGGCAGGGCCTAACTATATTTGAAGTAATTTAGAAAAGTTAAGTAAAACTAGGTGGCTCTGAACAGCAGCAATGCAGCAGTGCTGAACAAGCAACAACTTCCCCAAATGTCATTCCCACAGGAGTCATGAGTCTTAGCATTCTGTAAGTTAATCCATTTGAGTTACATTGACTGAATAATTGTTGCCTTATGCCTTCTGATTTCACCCAACTCTAGGTTACAAACAAACAAACATGGGGATTTTAGTAGTATATAGATTCAGGTTCAAATTCAGGTTCAATGATTTATAACCAAATCTGAAAATGCAAACCCCAAAAGAAATCGAAATGGAGATAGAATGGGGTGCTAGACAGATCTTTCTACAAATCTTAAGGAAATCCTATGAAATAGAACAACATACATGTAGTACAGCAGGATTATTACAGAAGGCAATATGAATGAATAAACCAAGACATCTGTCCAATATTGAGAAGAATAGGGATGGGTGAAATCAGCAAGAAGCAGGTAACTGAATAAGGAGGTAAATGGGGAACATTCTTATTTACCTGCATGTAAAGTAAGTGATTAGGCACCCTTGATCAAATTTTATTTTAATTAGTCTCTAAGTAATAAAAACTGTCACATACTTATGGTGCAAGTTAAACAAGATGCTGTTTTATACTTTGGAATGAAAACCTACTAGTTAGGCACAACTGTTTACAGTTTAATTTTTTTAAAAAAACAACAACTAGTAAATATGCCAAGAGCAGAAAGTGGGCATCTTTCTAGTTGATTCTGTGTTATTTATTATTTTTAACTATAAAGTAGAGTCTTTATGGAGGTTGGTGGCTTTTTAAATTTGATTAATATATAAACAAACAAATATAATAATCTAACGTAGGTTAAAAACCTGAAAAGTTTTTTTTAATGAAATGCTATAGACAGATGATACAAAATTTAAATTGTTCCACATTAACTACTATAAGACTTTTGAGAAAAAGGGATATAGCATTTAGAGCAGGGGTCCCTGACTCCCGGTTCATGGACCAGCATTGTGGCATGCCAGAAAATAGTCTGTGCAAACAAGCAAAGCCTCATCCACGGGATACAGGCAGCACATGAAACCATGCCTTCAACCATGGATGAAGCTGTCTATTTGGATCCACGCCAATCGGGCTTCAGGCCTGGGCACAGCACAGAGACGGCGTTGGTCGCATTGGTGGATGATCTCTGGAGGGCCCGTGACAGGGGTTATTCCTCTGTCCTGGTCCTCTTAGATCTTTCGGCGGCTTTTGATACTGTCGATCACAGTATCCTATTGCAGCGGCTGGGGGGGTTGGGAGTGGGAGGCACCGTTATGCGGTGGTTCTCCTCCTTCTTCTCTGACCGCTCGCAATTTGTGTTGGCAGGGGGGCAGAGGTCGGCCCCGAGGCCCCTAGTTTGCGGGGTGCCACAGGGGTCGGTGCTCTCGCCCCTTCTGTTCAACATATATATGAAGCTGCTAGGTGAGATCATCCGTGGCTTTGGGGTAGAGTTCCATCAGTACGCTGATGATACCCAGCTGTACATCTCTACCCCGGGCCACCCCAATGAAGCCATCGAAGTGATGACCCGGTGCCTGGAGGCCGTGCGGTGTTGGATGGGGCGGAACAGGCTTCAGCTCAACCCATCTAAGACTGAGTGGCTGTGCTTCCCAGCACCCCGGTACAGCCGGCTGGTTCCATCGCTGGCTGTGGGGGGGGGAAATTCTTGCCCCCACAGAGAGGGCCCGCAATCTGGGTGTCCTCCTGGATGTACGGCTGTCATTGGAAGATCATGTGGCGGCCGTCGCCAGGGGGGCTTTTGGACAGGTCCGTAGGATCTACCAGTTGCGGCCCTTTCTGGATCGGGATGCGCTTCGCACGGTCACTTCCACCCTGGTGACCTCCCGCCTAGACTATGCCAACGCTCTCTACATGGGGCTGCCTTTGAAGAGCATCCGGAGGCTCCAGTTGGTGCAGAATGCAGCCGCGAGGGTGGTAATGGGAGCTCCTAGGGGCTCCCATGTTATGCCACTTCTGCGCGTGCTGCATTGGCTCCCGGTGGCCCTCCGGGTGCACTTCAAAGTCTTGGTCACTATCTTTAAAGCGCTCCATGGCTCGGGACCAGGTTACTTGCGAGACCGCCTCCTGCCACCATTGGCTTCCCACCGACCGGTACGCTCCCATAGAGTTGGTCTCCTCGGGGTGCTGCTGGCTGGACGGCTGGCGACCCCGAGGGCATGGGCCTTCTCATTGGGAGCACCCCCTCTCTGGAATGAATTACCCCCGGAGGTAAGGGCCGCCCCCGATCTCATGGCCTTCCGTCGGTTACTCAAAACGCACTTATTTCGCAGGCCGGACTGGCCTAGGGGTTTTTAAATTTTAACCGGGTTTTAATCTCTTTTAATACTTGCTTTACATTTTAATTAGAGCCATATTATATTTCAGTTTTTAAATTTTAATATTATTATGTTGTCTCGTGTATTGTACTTTGTATATGTGTTCTTATTGGCTGTTCACCGCCCCGAGTCCCTTCGGGGAGAGGGGGGCGGTATATAAATCGAATAAATAAATAAATAAATAAATGCCCCCTCCAATCTATGGAAAAACCTCTCTCCATGGAACTGGTCCCTGATGTCCAAAAGGTTGGGGGCTGCTGATTTAAAGAAAGGAACACTTTTCCAATTGATCAGGAGTTATGGATAAAATAGCACATGTGCTTACTTCTTTATTGTCAAAGTTACCACAATTGGAGACAAATTTTATTATACCTTTATATTCTCAAGATTAGGTTGCGCTAATACTTCTTACCTTATTATACTTTTAATTTATTTGTCTTGTATTTTAACCTTATTTTTTATCTCATTAGTCTTATTTTACTAATAGTTCAAGTATGTAGTGCATGCAAGGAGATTTAAGAATATTTCTGAACTAAAAAAGTTCTGAAAGAAAGAGTGGGAAAAATTCCAAAAAGCAAAAACAGAAAACAAGGAAGAAAGAAATATAGGTAGCTCCAGGAAACGTTTAGAAGCTGTTATTCCTGCCAAAGGAGGTACTACAAAATAATACCTGAAAATGGTCCAAATCTCTGGACCTGCCATATTCTTTACTTTTTTATTATATAAACACATATGCACATATTTTAAAAACATATAATAATGCACATATTTATATAGTCAAATACAGTAAAATAATAGTTAAACTTGCAGCAAGATGTCATGTTTTTCTTTGTACCATGTAGAGTTGTATCAATTTCTGTTGATTTGGGGATTCACTGAAACAAGTTGACCAAGAGTGTTTAAACTTTTGTATGCAACTGGGTGTGATTGCAGAACTTGATGAAAAAAAAAGTTGTAGAACAGCACACATTTGTTTTAATATGACCATAAAAGTTCATGTCTACCAAATTGTTAGGTTTCTTCCTGGTCTGGAATTTCTATAATTGTACTAAAAATTCAGAAGAGATTGCCTTAATTAGGAATACAAATAAATTTCAGAAGTGGGCGACAGTAGAAGACAAAGCATAGTGTACATTTGACATTATTTTAAAAAAATTTGCTGGTTGCATATAAATGTATATGTGCATCTCTTCTGATGAAGTTTCATACATGTATAGAAATAATTTAACATTTCATTGCTTAATCTAGCAAGGAAACATACTATCTGTTTCATTTAAAAAGTTAGTTTTACATACTAACATTATTAAAAATCATTTCAATGAAATTTGATTAGCAGAAACTATTTTACACATGGTCACTATTTAATTCTTGAAATCAGTGTAAATGTTACAATAGATAAGCAACTTGGGATATTTTTGCTGTTGTAAAATTATGTATTATATGAAGTAATATTTTTGTGACCCTTGGTCACCTTTTATATTGCCTGCTATTAGAACACAGCAGTATATTTTTCATCATAAAATAGAAATAGTGGTAGTATAGCAATTGCAGCGTTGTGTCATCATTAGGAGTTGAATACTGACTGTACAGGAAAAAAATCTATGGAAAATGGTTGGGAGTGACAGTGGTAGTGTTGAAATTCCATGTGTTTAATTTATGTTTTAGATGTAGACTGCAGAATATGGATCAGTGTTACATTCCATTTTCTGCAGTGTGACTGAATGTAATCATAAGCAGCCTATTGTATTGAAATGTCACCAAGCCTTGTGCTTTTGCATGTAGACCTGTTACCTTCAAGCAAGACCACAGGAAATTCTGAACTGATTTTTCACATGTTAATAGTAACTATCATTGTGGATTTGAAATAGTAAAATTGCTAATAATCTGCTTCACTGTGATTTCTATTGGGATAGATTGCTGTTAGTGTTAAGTATTACCAAATATGGCCATGGAGTGGACTCGGCTAGCAGACTCCACTCATTGGCCCAGCCATTGGTGGGAGAAATAAAGTTCCTGTCAGTGGTTGAAGCTTTGGATAGCACTGGCTACAAAAGCTGGCGCCTGTCGCGGCTGAGCAGCTTTTGCTTAATAGACATAATAAAAGAGTTTTACCTGCTCCTGCCGCGTCCTGCCTCTTATTCCCGTGGACCCACTTAATACTGGTGACGAGGATGAGATCCTGAGCTACAGAAAGAACAAAGGACATCTTGTGGGAATTCGGACGCCATTTTACTGGCCACCGTAATGATTGCAACCCTGCCGACCAACATGGCACACTGCCCGATGTCAATCTCTACAACCCAGCAAAGGAGAAATGTTCCTCATACATGGGCTGATTCAATCTGCACTTGGCAGACAATGGGCTCCAAGCAGCCCCCGATGCGAAGAAAAAAAACCTTATTCCTGACCTACTGCGACTCCGAGATCTATAAAATGGCAGGTGCCCTCGTATCGGACGACCTGCGAAGCGTATCCTGGGACGAACTGCAATGGGCACTCAAGGGACATTACGTCCCCTCTCCCTCCTACCTTGTGAGCTGACATGAATTTTACATGTGGAGTCAGAGAGAGGGGGAGACAATAAACACATTCGTAGTCGAACTGTGGAAGATAGCAAAGAACTGCAGGTTCCCAGACACCAAAGGGATGATCTGAGACCAAATCATCCTGGGAATGAGGGAACAAATGCTACAAAAGAAACTCTTGGCCCAGGAGGATGTCTCATTCAAGGAAGCCATCGACGAGGCATGAGCTGCGGAGCCCTCTGACAACTCAGCAGTGCAGAGCCCTCTGACAACTCAGCAGTGCGGATCAAGGGAACTGAGATGGTCCATGCAACCAAAGTTGATTGCCACCCCGACCGAAGTGACTCTGCCTCTGAAGCAAGCGAGGACGATGACGGAGAAGTGCACAAGGTAAAGTCCGGTAATCCAGACAGGAAACAAGAAAATAGACAGTGCGGGGGTTGCAGAGGAAATCTGCATGCCATTTCAAAGACATTATCTGCCAAAATGTGAGCGCAGAAGCCACATTTCGGAGGTATGCCAAGCCAGCCAATCGACCAATAAGCAAGGCAGATGGGCATCATCACCAATGAGGCAACATGGCTGCCAAAGTGGGGGGGAGGCGGAAGACTCCTGGCAGGAAATTCAAAGGGAGAGATTACATCAGTGAAGAAGAAGCACACTTCACCTTCGTTGGCTATGCCCAGACCCAGGTGAAATACACTGATGCCTATGAGGCCAATAAAATAATGGCCACAGTATCCATCGAAGGCAAGCCCTGCCAGATGGAAGTAGACTCGAGGTCCTACATATCCATGATCTCGTGGGACACCCTCAAAAGACTACAACCCAAAATGTGGTGTGATCAATTAGAACCACAGACTCTTATATTAAAGGACTACCAGGACTGCCGCGTACCTGTCCTGGGCAGGAAGACAGCTCACATACAATACGGCCGTTTTCAGGGAAACCTGCCACTCACCATAGTAGACCAAAACCTGCCAAGCCTACTAGGAAGAGAATGGTTCAAGCTGCTCCAGATCCACATCACCAACGTTCACGCAGCAGAGACCACCCCCCTGCGCCCTGCAGCAGACACCGCAGAACTGGAATGGGAATTCAGTGATGTTTTCGATGACAAACTGGGCAAGTACATGGGGACCCCAATATCATTTAATTTAGACCCCAAAATAGCCCGTGTCCAAGCCGCGTCGAGTCCCATTTGCTCTCCAGCCCAAAGTCGAGGAATAATCAGATAAGTTAATTGCTCAAGGGGTTCTCAAGCTGGTTGACTGTGCCAAATGGGGGACCCCAATCGTCATCCCATTTAAACCAGATGGGTCAATCAGAATTTGTGCTGACTACAAGATGACCCTGAATAAAGCCCTTCAGCAAAGTGCCTATCCCATGCCAGTAGTGCAGTACCTCCTATACTCCCTGGGCTGAGGGACTATATTCACCAAGTTAGATCTGGACCAGGCCTATCAGCAACTGCCCATTGATGAGGCAACTGCTGAAGCACAGACAATTGTCACCCACCAAGGTGCTTTTAAATGCAAGCAGCTGCAGTTCGGAGTAAGCATTACCCCTGGCCTGTTCCAGAGCATTATGGAAAGGCTATTGCACAACATCCCCTGGGACATCATATTTTGATGATGTGATCATTTCGGCCAAAAACAGAGAACAACTGATAGAGCGACTAAGGGCAGTACTGGGGAGATTCCAAGAAGCTGTACTGAAATTAAAAAGGAATAAGTGCCACCTAGCCATCCTCTAAGTGGAATTTTTGGGCTTCCTGATAGATTCATCCAGCATATGACCCACAAACGGAAAGCTGAAGGCAATACGGGAAGCTCCCACCCCATAAAATAAAGTGTAACTGCAAGCCTTCCTGGGGTTACTCAATTTCTACAATGTTCTTTTTATCACAGAAGGCTTCCAACCCAGAACCACTCCACAGACTGCTAGATAAAACAACCAACTGGACCTGGGGGCAACACGAGGCCGACGCTTTCAAAAAGATAAAAAACATCCTAACTTCCAGCAGCATTCTCATGCAATACAGCGAGACACTACCAATCACACTCATATGTGACGCCTCTCCCTATGGAATCGGAGTAGTCCTCAGCCACCAACTGCCCAACGGGACAGAAGCCCCTATAGCATATTACTCAAAGACACTGTCTAAAACCCAAAGAAACTATAGCCAAATTGACAAGGATGTGCTTGCCGCAGTCACAGGAGTCAAGCGCTTCCACGAATACCTTTATGGAAGACCATTCGACTTGATCACTGACCACAAACCTTTGCTGGGCATCCTTGCTGGAGATAGACCCACACCAAACACCCTATCACCCAGGATTTTAAGATGGACTGTGTTCCTGGCCGCATACAGCTACCGCCTAATCCACAGGCCAAGAAAAGACATCTCCCACACTGATGCCCTGAGCTGCTGTCCCCTTCCCGACCTAGCCGAAGACCCATTACATCCACCACAGTACTACTAGTGGAGGAGCTACAGCTCGGACTGATGACGTCTGCAGAGATTGCGAGACTCACAAAACAATGGTGCGGATTTCAAACTGGGTGTGGAGGGGATGGCCAAAAGCAATAGAAGGGAATGAATTCAAACCATATATAAACAGACAGGCTGAGCTGTCACTGCTTAAGGACTGCATACTTTGCAGGGAGAGAGTAGTCATTCCGCCCCCACTAAGGAATAAAATACTGACATTGCTACACGAGGACTACCCGGGGATAGTCCGAATGAAAGCCCTGGCCAGAAGCTATGTGTGGTGGGCGGGACTTGAAAGGGAGATAGAAACCTGGGTCGCCCCCTGCACCCCCTGCCAAGAAACCAGCCCAGCCCCTCCAGCAGCGAACCCCAGAAAATGGGAGACACCCACAGCTCCATGGGCCAGAGTACATGTCAACTTCACCGAGCCCTGCCAAGGGCAAACCTTCCTCATAGTCGTTGACATGTACTCTAAGTGATTGGAAGTAATACTTATGCAGTCCACCACATCAGAGGCCACCATAAGAACCCTCCGACAACTATTCTTCACTCATGGGCTGCCATACATCCTTGTCTCCGACAACAGGCCATAGTTCACCTCACAGCCATTCGAAGCATTCCTGGCCGGACTAGGAATCAGGCATGCACTGTCTGCACCTGCACATCCAGCGACAAACAGACAAACGGAGAGAATGGTCTGAACAACTAAAGAAATGCTCAAGCGAATGGGCTGAGGGGATTGGCAAGAAAGGATCAATAAAATGCTTTTGGCCCACACATCACACCTCATGCAACAACACACCGCAGCCCTGCAGAACTATTGATGGGCCGAAGACTATGATCAACACTTGACAGAGTCCAGCAGAATAGTCCCTGACTAAGGCCCTACCCACAGAACTCAACAAGAGAACTGACTGCCTAGCCTCAAACCTGGACAGCATGCGGGAACACTTATTTTTCAAAGAGGAGGTCCCGCGGTGTATGTCTGAGGCCTCAGGCTCAACGGTCCCTGTTGCGCCACAAGATGACTTCAAGACAGTTCCACAGGCAGGGACCGGAGCAGCGGCGTTCAGGCCACTGCCCCAGGAACAAGTGAGGTGCGCAGGTCCAGTTACTCCCCTTGAAGCCCCGCCTACCTATGTGACTATGTAAGGTGTGCGAGTGCTGATTAGAGGAACGCTAACTAGGAGGGGAGGGGTGTTAAGTATTACCAAATATGGCCATGGAGTGGAGTCGGCTAGCAGACTCCACTCATTGGCCCAGCCACTGGTGGGAGAAATAAAGTCCCATCAGTGGCTGAAGCTTTGGACAGCGCCGGCTACAAAAGCCGGTGCCTGCCGCTGCTGAGCGGCTTTTGCTTAATAGACATAATAAAAGAGTTTTACCTGCTTCTGCCGTGTCCTGCCTCTTATTCCCGCGGACCCACTTAACAGTTCCCCTGATAAAATAATTTCCTGATTAACAGAATAATTTGTTCCCAGTTCTTAAAAATAATTCTTAATATAGCTAAATTTTATAAAATTGCTTGTGGAATTAAGTAAGAGCTGGTTAATTTAATTTTGATTATTTTAATTAGCAGTTTATACATTTAAATTTAAGTTGTCAAATATTATAAATGTCAATTGGTGTGATGAGTATTTGTTTTCTGTTTTCTCTCTTTTCTTCCTGATTTTACAAGTTGCTGTATTTTGTTCTTTCTTATATATTATCTGCTGTGGCATAGAATAACTATTTATTGCTTTAGGTAACTTTAAATCATTCTGTTTTCCTGGACAGATAATACTAATGAAAAGAAAATAAGTCAAAATCATATTTAACCAACTACTACATCTTCACCATCTGTTTGTATTTTCAAGCTGGAAAGTTTAAAAGAACTGGGACAACCTCAACTGGAATTATACAGTGCACCAAGCCAGAAAGTGGTTTATTTTGTTGGTTGTTGTACAAAGTGAAAATTCAGATTATTGTGGTTTTTAAATCATGATTCATGGTTTGACTTCATAAAAAAATCAAGCTTTTATGGCTTATTGAATATATTATGGATAAAGATTCATGGCTTGGTATGTTTCTGTTAAGTGTCAACCATAAAAAATGTTCTGGTCTTTTTCAAGTTACTCCAAATATGCCTCCATTTGAAATATTGGTGAATCAGTATGAAATTGATCCAGTCCTATAAAATTTACCTGTCTAAATACATTATGGAGAACATTTGAAGATCACTGGGATATCTAGTATCAGATCCCATTTCTCTGCATTGCCAGTCCTTCTGCTTAATATCCAGTTTGCATAAGAGTTCTGAAGAATTTTTTTTCACCATTAAGTTACCTTGTTGTCACTTGTATAATAGACTAAGACAACTGCTCTTTACAACTGCTCTGTACATATGCTTAAGTGACAACTTGACAAAAATGATATTCAGCTTCTCCTGTGTAGTCCTTTGGGTGCATGCTGATATGATGTTTATGCTGGTCTTTGACCATAATAAATATTTATTTGATTTGATGTTAAAAATTTGAAACTTATTTACGATTCTTTGATTCATGGGCCATTGCTAAAATTATTATTTTATTTTGACAGAAAGACTCTGCTTGATGATATGGATACACCTTCTCATTGTGAGCTTCTTTTGTATTAAGATAAAAGAAATATTTTTCTCGGTGATCAAAGTTTAATGTATCACTTAAAATCATTATTTTATCATATATTTATATTGTTCTGCATTTATTTTTTGTTTTGATATAATTTAAGTTCTATTTCTGATTTCTTAATGTTCTGTAAATTGAAAGCAGTGAAAAAAAGTTAAAAAGAGAGTAAGTCATTATAATGTGAAATTCTAAGTAAATATGCAAGGAATGAATCTGCATCAGCTAGATACTTAAAAGAAATATCTTTTTCTGCATTAGAAATAGTTTATGGATTTTGTACTGTGCAGAGTTGTGCTATTTTGAGTCATAAGATGAAAAAGAGAACAACTTGGAAACTGAGCCAACAGTTACCTTAAGCACTGGTTGCAATTAGGAGGAATACTATCTCTGTTTTATGTGTTAAGTGTAGCATTCAAACTGTAATTGTATTGTTATGATTCCTAATTCTGGCTGCTCTTTTCTATGTGCAGAGAGTACAAGTTATATTTGCAAATGTCATACCTTAATAAATATTACTGAGTTGGGAGAGAAAAAGGAGATGTGACTGTATTGTTTTGCTGTTGGACAGATAAGTCCCACTCTTTCAGTTAATTCACAACCAATGAAAAATACTGTAACTGTTCACTATTTTTCTTGGTCTTTTTTATGATAAAGCCTTAGAATGCAAATCGCTTTGAAACAGATTTAGACTATATTTCTGTGAGAAAATTTTATTATGAAGTAATGAATACTTTGCTTCCAAATACATTTAACTGCAAAGATTTATAAAGTCAGAAATGTACAAAGGAAAACTAATGAACGAATATTTTGATAGGAACATTCCTAACAATTCTACAAGGAAAAGGATATCCTTGCAGGAAGGAGAAAGGTGGAGTTCTGCCTATGCTGCATTTTTTCAAGAATTGTACAGTCTTTTGTAGGACACAGGAAGAGGATACGGAAGTTTCTACAGGAAGAAAGAGAAAAGTTCAAACATAAACAGTAGCCAAAAATTAGCAGCAAGTCATTAGATTTCCTTTTGCTTGAGTATTTCTATATAAACCAATATATTTTACTTATAAAGTTAGCATCTTAAAATGCATATGTTATATGTGTTAAAGAAATACATTTGTAAATAATGTTTATATTGCGTATGCCAGATTGTAGTGCCTACTGTGGATTCCACTGTCAGCTGCAAAAAATGTAAGGAGATTTTTTAAAAAATAAAGCCCTTATTTGGGGAGACAGAGCTTGAAATAAGCCTACAGAAATTATGCTTGCATATGGGGTAGAAGTATTACTATTTGTGACTATTTGTTTCTCTTTTTGTAAGTAGTGTTGGAGGATTACAGTATATTCCTGTGCTCTATGCTTGTGTGTCTCAGCGAGGAGTACACAGTAGTAATAATCAATCCATTTATCAATAATTTTCAGTGTTCCTAAAATGGTATGTCATTAGATATAAAAAGGTTTGCCACTGCTAAATCTTGGGCTTTTCAGATTACTAAATCCTGGATGATACTTAAGACTTGCAGCAATGCAATGAAGTACATATCTATTAATTGCCATGGATTTCCTGCAACCATGTTTTTCAAAGTGTGGTTCTCAACAAAATGTTTCTCCAGAAGAATCTGGTCACAAAAGAGTGAAATCATCATAATAAAAAAAGAATTATTTGAATTGTTTCATTCTGTTTCTCCCAGGTCAATATATTTTATTTTTTCTTTCTCTCTGTCTAAAGCAGAATAAAGAATCCACAGACTCCAAAGTATTCAACAATCACACTATTGCAAATTCATCAGAATAATGGCTGGATTTTTTTCCAATGCAATTTGGGGCTGTTTTGTAGTTTTGATGAAGTTTTAAGAGTTGGAATGAGAGCAGCTGGCTCATGAGAGGTTTCCTGAACTGCTTCCCTTCATTGACATTTCTACAACAACCCCTCCTCCCCCAAAGTCATAGACTTTTATATTGTATCCCTGCAGACCTTTGTAGTGCTGCTGAAACCTGGGAGCCCTTCAGAAGCTGCCCATTTTTGCTCTAAATAACTTATTTTGGATATGCTTAACGCAAGGTGACTTCATCAATGCAGGATTTATGTTCCTCCTGTTTTTTTTAGAAACATAATCTTTTTTCAACCACTTGTGGGGGGAAGTCAAGTCAATAATGGTAAATTAAGGGCACAAATTATTGCCTTTTATAACTTACAACTGACTATGTCCTATATATCCAGGAACCAGGAATTCATTGTTTGTTGGCCACTAGTAGAAGCAAAACCAAGGAATCTGCAAGTGAACTTGACAATATTTTATACAGATTTCAAGATGAGACACAAATTGCTATCTTTTCCTGATAATACCTTATTTATGTAGTGTAAGCCAAAGGTCAGAAAGTAGGGAATAGGAACAGAAAGATTTTTTTCTTCCAGAAAGTACTCTGAATCTGCAAATGTGGTAATACCTTTCTGATTCTACTTCATTTATTTGTTTGTTTGTTTATAACATTTACATAGCTGCACATTTTAAAACCAACTCTGGGCAGCTCCCAATTAAAAGTTAAAACAGGATAAAAGCCATATTAATAGCATAAAACTAAATACATTAAAAACAACAAAAAGCTGGTGCCAAGTCACTTCATCTTATCCCAGTGCTTGGAGGAAAGGTAGGTCTTCAAAGCTTTATGGAAAGCTAGGAGGTTAGAGGCCTGCCAAACTTCAAGGGACAGAGTATTCCATAGGGCAGGGGTTATCACAGAAAAAAACCAAGCTTCCTAGCTCTCATCAAATGGTAATATTTAAGGGAAGGAACTAGGAGTATGTCCATTCTATTTGGCTTACCAAGAAAAGGTGATTCCACAAAGAACCTGGCCCTGTGGCTTTAAAGGTGATGACCAGAATCTTGAATTACATCTGGAAAAAAAACCTGGAAGCCAGTGCAGCTTGTACAACAGGTGTTCAGTACATAGGGCAGATCTAGGGTCTCCTATTACTGTGCACAACCTGGCTTCTGGACCATTTGTAGTTTGTTAATTCTTTAAAGAAGACTGCAATCCTATAACCCTTGACTGTAAATAACCATAACTGAAGACCAATTGAATGAATGAATGGAGATATTGTGGTATTGGAATAATATTCTATGATGAGTGAGCACATCCAGTTGGTGGTTTACTCAGTAACACTAGTTAAATAAATCTTAGATAAGGGCAATGTAAGAACATAAATCTTTAAGCTGATAATGTCATAATTCCAAGTTTAAATTTGAATTTTGCAAAGGAATATATTGTTTTATTTAATCTCCTGCCATTAGTTTCATTAGATGACTCCTAGGATTATGAAAGAAATAGAAATGGTATTTCACTCACTTTTTCATGTGCTCTGCAATTATGTGTACTATTATATTTTCCCATTACTTACTTTTTCTAAAGTAGAAATCCCCTATTGCTGTATCAGAAAGGAAGTGGAATGAATGGAGGCATGTATTAGTGTTTATTTCTACCTCTGGGTTTTTTTGTTTTTGTTTTTTTGCTATAGCCCTACCTATTGCTGGTATGTGGCTTTGGCCACATTTCCCTGGAGGAAACACATTCATCCAAGGAGAAAACAACAGCAACAATTCCTGTCTTATTCCATGACTACTGAGTTTACTTAGATTGTTTACTGAAGGACTTGAAAAAATAGTTTAAAAATCGGTATTAATGGGTACCTTTGGATGGCATAACAAATCAAAGTTAGAGCTTAGTTGTAAATACTCTGTACTTGTTAGTTCCTCCTGCACCCTGGCATGGATATGGATAATGAGCTGTCCGTTGTACTGCAAAATTGGCTTGCCATGTTGCACAAAATAGAAGTAAGGGTTTCTTCCAGGTGGAACTAAAACAAATACAGATTTCTTTGCTTCATTTTCACAACCAGAAAATTCATATGCAGATTATGAAGAAACAGGCAGGTACAATAGTCATATGATAATTAGGGAGAAACCAATGGCACAAGTTATTCACAGCTACTAAATTATTAATTTGTCTTATCAATTCTCTGTATGTAATGTTTCTTACATTCCTCTGTCTGTTGGTTGCTGATACATAAATGAAGGCATGCTGATTCTTCTTCTGTAAGTCTTACTTTTCTATTTGTCCACTAATGTAATCTTTAATGCTTTCTACTAATTTAGCAAAAGCTATTAAATTAATTTGTTGTTTCCCAATTTTGTCTTCCGTTTTTTAAAAATCAAATGTTAACACTGGCTATTTTCCAGTTGTACCCTGCAGTATATTATTAAGTATATTAAGGTCTTTAATTTACAGGTTGTTTTTGTACTATTTATTTATTTGTTTATTTATAACATTTATATACCGCCCTTCTCCCTAGGGACTCAGGGCGGTGTACAGCCGAATCAAACCCAGAACAATACAAAAGTTAAAAAGAAATTAAATAATGGCTGTTAGATTAAGACAACCCACCCCCAAAAATTTAAAACCCAAGTTAAAACCGAATTTAGGAGACAATTAAAACTATCTCAGCCCAGGCCAGCCTGCTCAAAGAGCCAGGTCTTCAATGTGCACCTGAAGGCCCTCAGGTCCGTGCTGGTGCGTATCTCAGGTGGCAGAGTATTCCAGAGGGCAGGGGCCCCCACAGAGAAGGCCCTACTCCTGGGGGCCGCCAGACGACACATAGAGGCCGACGGCACCCGGAGAAGGCCCTCCCTGTGGGAACGCACCGGTCTGCTGGAGATCACCGGCAGAATGCGATCCTGCAGATAACCTGGCCCAATGCCATGGATCGCCTTAAAGGTCAAAACTAGAACCTTAGAGCGAACCCGGAAAGCCACTGGCAACCAATGCAGCTCGCGCAGGAGAGGCGTCACATGGGAGTTACGCGACGCCCCCATAATCACCCGCGCGGCCGCATTTTGCACCAGTTGGAGTCTCCGGGTGCTCCCCACAGGGAGCCCCATGTAGAGAGCATTACAATAATCCAGG
This sequence comes from Bungarus multicinctus, assembly GCA_023653725.1. NCBI lineage: Eukaryota > Metazoa > Chordata > Lepidosauria > Squamata > Elapidae > Bungarus > Bungarus multicinctus. The sequence goes on from CM042848.1 coordinate 47,006,621, forward strand.
CGAGAGGTGACAAGGGCATGAGTGACCGTGCGCAGGGCGTCCTGATCCAGGAAGGGCCGCAACCGGTAAATCCGGCGGACCTGGTAAAACGCTCCCCTGGAGACGGCCGCAATATGATGTTCCAGAGACAGCCGTACATCCAGGAGGATGCCCAGATTGCGAGCCCTCTCTGTGGGGGGCAAAATCTCATCCCCAATAGCCAGCGAAGGTGTCAGCTGGCTATATCGGGGCGCCGGGAACCACAGCCACTCGGTCTTGGATGGGTTGAGCCGGAGCCTGTTCCCGCCCATCCAATCCCGCACGGCCTCCAGGCACCGGGACATAGCCTCCACAGCATCGTTGGGGATATTCCATTATCTCAGATTGAGAAAATATATACTGTACATCTGCTAAGAGATAATATAAATAATTCACCATTTTGCAATCTTCAGTTCACTTTTAATACTGCTTTAACATTCTCATTAGCATGTAATCTGGTTTCCCTGCTGTTATTTGGCTTCTATTTCTTTTAAAAATATTGTTGGACTAATTTTTTTTAATTCTTATGGAATACTCTCTACATTCTACTTTGCTAAGAATTGCATTTGTTCCTGTTCTACTAATTTATACAATATTTCAATTTTTTAACAAAATAAATTTATGCTGGCACTTTCTTGGGCTTTGTAAAATCTTGCCTAATCTGTGGTGTGGATTCAATCTGAACTTCAATTATAGTGCAAGTCACATTCCTCAAACTATTTTGTAGAATTTTGGCTCCCTTAACTTTTCTTTTTAACTTTTTTATCCTCCTCATTTTTGAAGTGATGTTCGATTATCTTGCCAATTGTTCATTTATGTATATAGTATAATCTCTTTGGTAGCTTTGTTGTTAATATTTTCAGCTAGAAGTTTTCTGCTCATTTGATTACTCTATTCTGACTGCAGCACTGTATGAAACATTTTTATCTCTCCCTATCGTTTCCTTTTCTTATGAACAGTGATTATTGCGAATGAAATATTGTCTTTGTATTTTTCTAAAATTGTATTTTAACCAAGTACTTCTAAATCTGCCAGTAGAATTCTTAGAAAAGTGAACATGATGGAGAAAATCTGAAAAACAGAATTTGATATCTCGCTAACCATTTACCTGCATTGGTAGGCATATTGATACATGCACTGTATACATGCAATATAATAAATGCATTCTATGGACTTTCATGGTTTTAGTATATATGCAATCAAGTCAAACAACTTTTAACCAGTATATATGAACAGTGTTTGCAATTTCCTTCTCTTAAGGCCAGAAAAATAGTTGAATCACTTAGAGCTGGATGTTGTGGGTGTTTATTTTGTTTTTGTTTTAAAGCTACCTTGTTTCGAGTAGCTCAGGCTGATGAGCAAAATTGTAGGTCTGGTTTGAAGCTCCTCCCCGGGGGGGGGGGAGGGGTGTGCAGAACAGGAAGAGGTGGAGGTCAGAGGGAACTGCTGGAGTTCCTTGGTTTGTATGTGGGGCCAGTCCCGTTACCGCTTTACTCTGCGTGTGTCTTATATTACAGCAATGCTGCCTGCACATCAGTGGCCAGAGAGGGGAGAAGGGAGGAAAAGCCTGTTTACACAGACTGCAAACCGCCTGGGGAATAATGCAGGAAAGGAAGTGAGCCGGCTCTCTGTCTGACTGCTCTAACTTCCTGCTCTCTCTCTCTCTCTCACACACACACACACATGCACACACACATTTCGCACACACACTAACAAGGGGGGGGGGGTGGAAGGGAGAAAGAAACAAGGGGAAAAAAATCAGGATCTCATTACAAGAGCAACAGAGCATTTTAGAGGACTGTCAGCATGGAAAACCGGGGGATTCTACGCAGCTCTCTTTAAAACGGCGAGAAGAGACTGGCGAGAAGCCCACCAGACCAGGGGATGGGTACGTAAACTCTAAAGTTGGAAGGGAGTCTGGAGGAGAGGAAAAGAGTTGTCGGGGAGACAGGTGGGAGCCGAATGCCAATGCAATGCTTCTGGGCTGTTATCGATTGCAAAATAACTTATAGGAGCACTTTACTTTTCCCGACAAAACACCAGAAGGGTCCTGCCAGGGGGATCCCTGCCTCGACGCAAGGCATCCGGTTGGGGCGGTCGGGAAGGGAGCCGAGCCGTGTGTGCGTGAGTTTGGGGCCGGTGGGGGCGAAAGTTTTGGGGTGATTTTTCTTACTGCTGGCGATGTGCCATCTGGCACTGAATGTGTACATGGGGGGGGGAAGCAAAAGCTTTGAAACGTTATTCCTCGGTTGCCGGAGAGAGGACGACTTAAGGACCCTTCCCCCCCACCCCCCCACCCCGCCGAGCAGGAAGGGACTCTGAAGACCGACAGAGAGGGATGAGGTGAGGGAGCTGCGAGGAGCCTCCACCTGCCAACAGGGAAGGCAAAGGAAGGGTCTTTTTTTTGGAGGCGGGGAGGGTTGTTTGTATAATGCGGCTAGCGGGATGGGATCGGAGTCCCGCGCCGCTGTTGCTCCTGCTCGCTGCAAGCGCTTCTCCGGGAGTGCGGCGGCCGCGGAGGGCCCTGTTGTTCTGTGTGGAGAAAGGAGCTTTGGGGTCAGAGCTTGTGAAAAAAAGGGAGGGGGGAAGCCTGCCTGACAGTTTCGTGGAGGAGTTGCCGCTACTCCCAAGGAGCGCCGACGGTCGTCACGAGCCGACTCCGGCGTGCGTGGGAGGGAGCGCTTTTGCGTGCGTTCAGGACCCACAGAGGCTCGTGGCGATAATAGCTCGCTTGTAGGAGCCCGCGGGGGGGGGAATAATTTCTGAGGCAATGAATTTGTATTGCCGAGAGGGGAGGGGGCAGTACACCGGTCTGGCCTTCTTTGAAATCAGGGGAGTTGCTAAATTGTTTCGGGCTGCAAAGAGAAGATTGTCCAAGGGGCTTTGGGAGGAAAGGGAGGGGGAGCGTTGGGAGAGTTTCTGGCTCGTCTGGAAACAGCAAGACTAATTGCCATGCGCTTCCGGTTTGAAACTGGCAGCAGACAACATCTTGAAAATGAGTCACTGCAGCTCACAAAGAAACTGTGGTTTTCTCCTTCTCAGGTTTATGTATTTGCTCTTTTACGGTTGTCTTTGTGGTCTGGAGAAAAAGGGAGCGAGCCAGGCTCCTTCCCGTTCATCCACTTCTTCCCCTAAGCAACCCCATCGTCCATTTTAAACTTGTACACCGTCAGTTCCACGAGAGGGAAGGTGGCGGGGGGGGATATCGCGTGAGGGTTGTTTTTGGATCTGGCTTTGCTGAAGGTTAAGGGACCGTGATGCTGCTGGAGGAAAAAGTTCCCTGAATTTTCCACTGGTTGCAGGAAGGGAGCCCATTTAGTCATGGCTAAGTAATGTCTGCACACACCAACTAATCTCATTAGGCGTTTCCGTTCCCTAACACTGGAGGGTTTTGTGAAGCCCTTTCGGCCTTTCTGCATTACTGTTGAAAGGGAGACAAGTTACATCTTTATTTAACGGGGATGGGGGGGTTTGGATCAAGCTAATTTAACGCTGCATTGGTCATGAGGTCTTGAGTGACTTTGTAAAGAGAAGTGAACGGCAGAAACATTTCATTTTCCTAATAGAAGAGCTTTGGCTTTGTAAATGTGGTTTGTTTTAAAGCCTCAGTGAACAATTATGACATTTTGCATATCATAATAAACTACTGTATATAAGAGTATAATCTCAGTACTGATAAATAAATAGTTATCTCAATAATGGATAGGTATGTTCACGTGGATTTCATTTTTTTTAACCTCCCTATGCTTCTTAAAATAGCAATCTGATTACAGACTATTAATCTAAATTATATATTTGTAATTGCATGTGGGCAATTTTACCATTTTAATTAATATTCAATTTTAACATATATAGTATAACTTAAAAACTTGTTTTCCTACTCTAAATGAGCATTCTGGCACCAGATATTTTTCCAACTCTGATTTCCCTTTTTTAAAAAAAATCCAGAACTTGAAACCCATTAAATACATATGGAGATTATCATGAAGCTGATTTCTGAGGGTTTTAAGAAGTTTGTGCTTTTGCTTTAGATATCTGGTATGTAACCAAAATGAAACAGGCTATACTTCCCAGAAGTGGGGTTGCTTGTAGAATCCCAGGAGGGCTATATGGCATCTCAGAATGGCCTTCATTCATAGAATTTGTAATAGTTTGCATTTGAATTTCAGTGAGCTATTCAAGCTATGATCTTACCAGGAATGGGCATCCTTTTTTTTTTCTCTGAGGGCTGCGTTCCTGCAGAAGCAATCAATTGGAGGCTGAATTGTATGCTAATAGTGGATTGATTCAAGCAAGCAGTGGGTAGCAGCAGAGCCAAAGGCAATATGCAGTGATATGCTCTCTTGTTGGTGTCCTTTTGCTGACTGCTCTTTTTTCTTGTTCTCCTCATGCAGCAAGCTGCCAGAGAAGCAATAAATTGCTTTTGACAAAGACAAAACAGCCAACAATTGGTACATGAGCTCATTTGGCAGTGGAGAATTCTTAAAACAGAACAAAAATGAAGTTTGCTGATCAATTCCAATTTGGTGGAGGAAAATTGATGGATGCCAAACCATATCTGTCTTAAAAGTGGAGCTTGAATCTTTGGTATAAGAAAGTAACTGTTAAATGTTGAAAGTACTAAAGTCCTAGGAGATCATACTGCATCTTCTGTGTTTATGTTGATTAATATATTAATTTTCTACACTGATCTCTGACTAGTTACCTGAACAGAAAAGTGCAGGATCATTGCTTTTTCCTTCTTGCTTAAAAACTTTATTCAAACTTGAGATTCATATTTTTAAATTGAAATTTATGACTTCTTACCCTGAAAGTCACTATAAATCATATACTTGTACTCTAGGGATCTAAGTGGAATTATCTGTAGCTTTTTGTGTGATTTTGCTGATATTTTAATTTATATGTAACAAAAATGAAAGAGAAAGCAGAAAATACAATGTTCTTTTAAAAAAAAATTAGTTTCACAGTGTCACATTTGTGAGGTGAGTGGCTATATAATTTTGATAACAAATGAATTAGCTAAATAAATATAATTACTGAGTCTCAGAAATGATACCACTTACAGGTTAGTTATATGCACAGTTTGATTTCTATATTTTCTGTTTCATTTAATTATTTGCATAATATAGCTAGCTTTCTGTATTGCATTCTTTATAGTTATAGAAGATACGTTTCCTTCTGTTTACTTTTTTACTGATTTCTCAATAAATATCTTTACACCAAGTAATTGATTTCAGGGATTTCCAGTCTTTGTTCCAAATTTTGAATATGTTTGATTCTAGTCCGATTAGACTGATTAGAGTTGTTCTATGAGGAGATGCATGGGCTGCAAATTTAATAAATAAATAAAAATGATCTGCTCTTTCATAGGTAGTCTATAGGTTTGCCTTTTGTTCACACATTCACATGATTCCAGAATGGAATTGTGAACTGATGCTAGCTATAGTTTGTACTGTTACTTGAGGTATATGTGAACACATATATTATGAATTTAGGCTGCAGAAAGGCAAAAAATATGAAGCAGACTTTTGTATTCATTCTAGAGTTCTTTAGTTTTTTTTCTGATTACAGTTCATTAGATATAAATTTTGAAGTCATACTTCAAGATTTTTAAATATTTTTAAATTGATGCTGTGGGATATAATTAGGATCCTTCTCTTTAGTGGGGTGCTTCTATTAAGCTGTATAGCTGTAATCAATTTGCTGAGAATTAGTTGGTTAGATAATAACAATTTCCATTTCTATGTTGTCTTATTTCTGAATTTTCCATGGGCAGCCCTGCAAGAAATACACTGTATTAGCTATAGTGGTCTTTGGTTTAATTTGTAGTAGAACTGCTGCAGGATATATTTTAACTAAATCATATCCAATTTAATATGTATCTTTATAATACAATACCTTTCACTTTCATGGCTGACTCATGCTGTCAATGTGGATATTTATCTAAAATTTACAAACTAAATATTGATTTTATGTGTCATATTTAGCACAGGTGTTGTTTGGTTTCCAGAAAGAGATCTGATAGCCTTGGCCTCCTCTTCTGTGTCAATTGTAGTCCTGTAAAAAGCTGTAATGACATATTTGTCATAGCTTTCTGTAGCAGTGCAGCTTTGTTTTCTACAATCATTCTGTAGTCTTGAATGATTATATGAGTTCATTTCTGTTCAAAGGTTCTGATTTAGGGAAACCAACTGGTACATTTGAATCTTCTGAGAAATACTTAAAAGACAAGAACATATTTGTTCTTAGGAATTTTGCTGACTTATAAATTGGTCATAGCTTAGAGTAAAACATCAAGATACAAGAGAAACATTGATTTTACTAAGCTTCAGAATAAACTGCAATAATGCAGAGTTGCTAAAATGTACATAAACAGGATGAATACATACAAATATACATACAATAGTTTGCTCTTTTTAAAAAACAAATTTGATTTTTCTTATTGGATCACCTATTCTTGCAGTTATGTGAACAATATGAGTATCAGTGTTTAGGAACGAACTCTAAAAATACTCCAAAGAATTCACAAATCTCAAATGAAGTGCAGTATCTTTTAAGTCAGCTTGCAGCCCAAGTTTAAAATCATGTTTGTCTGTTGAATTACTGTTGAGTAGAAAACATTTGTAGGTTTCATTTAACTCTAAATTTTAGAACTTGAAATACATAATAAACTTTGAAACTTTGCAGAATTTCCTTTCTAACAGGAAAACTGAATATGTTGCAGGCGGATTATTTAAATGGAAGCAATAATTTGGTAATAGGGACAAAATATTGTAAGGGTTTATTTATTTAACCTTTCAGGACATAGGTTCATTATTTGAACATTCATTCTGTATAAAGGTATAAACTGTTTTATTTGTTATATTAAACAACAATAATACATTTTGTAAAATTTAAGAATGTTCACAAGAGCTTTTTATGCATTAGGAAGATTAATAAATATTTTTATTAAATCTACCATTTTATATATAAATAACAAAGGATTTTTTGGTAGTGATTTTAGGCTATATTGTATCTTAAGACATCTGCAAAACAGATTTCTATTATAGTATAAGTTTGTCTTAAATGAAGTGAAAATATCATGCAACCGTTTCTGTGCAAACTTATTTATCTTAGTGTATTCAGAAATGGATTGTATGACAACCCTTTAAATATTTTATTATTGCTACACAAAGGCATATATTGCAGTAGAATGTAACTTTCAACTATTTCTCATAACATGTATAAAAATATGTTTACTGGAAGTGTTTTTCCCCTTGAAAATGTTTCTACTAATAATCTTTGTAGACATGAACTTAAATAAGTAAAAAATACATACTTTAGGTCGAATATATTTAAGGATTTATAATTCACCTTTTACAAAGTTTTAAGGTGGCCTAAATGTCAAGTACAATAAAAACATAATGAAATAATTAAATGTATAATTAAAACAAAGTACACAACAAATTATGAATGTATGTGAAAATTAAAGGTAGACTTCAATATAAAATGTTTGACTATACCATATGCAAGAATAGAATAGAATAGAATAGAATACTTTATTGGCCAAGTGTGATTGGACACACAAGGAATTTGTCTTGGTGTAAATACTCTCAGTATACATAAAGAAAAGATACATTCGTCAAGAATCAAGAATCATAACATGCAACACTTAATGATAGTCATAGGGTACAATCAACAATCAAATCATACTAGGAAACAGTCAATATAAATCGTAAGGATACAAGCGACAAAATTGCAGTCCTACAATCACAAGTGGGAGGGGATGGGTGATAAGGAGTGATGAGAAGATTAGCAGTAATAGTGGTGCAGACTTTATAATAGTTGAACAATGTTGAGGGAATTATTTATTTAGCAGAGTGATGGATTTCAGGAAAAAACTGTTCTTGTGTCTAGTTCTGGTGTGCTCTATAGTGTCGTTTTTAGAGAAGGAGTTGAAACAGTTTATGTCTGGGATGTGAGGGAGTCTGTAAATATGTTCACAGCCCTCTTTTTGACTCGTGCAGTATACAGATCCTCAATTGAAGGCAGGTTGATAGTAATTGTTTTTTCTGCAGTCCTAATTATCCTTTGAAGTCTGTGTCTGTCCTGTTGGGTTGCAGAACCAAACCAGACAGTTATAGAGGTGCAGATGATAGACTCAATAATTGCTCTTTAGAACTGTATCAGCAGCTCCTTCGGCAGTTTGAGCTTTCTGAGTTGGCGCAGAAAGAACATTCTTTGTTGTGCTTTTTTGATGATATTTTTGATGTTAGGTGTCCACTTTAGATCATGTGATATAATAGAACCTAGAAATTTGAAGGTCTCTACTGTTGATATTGTGTTGTCTAGTATTGTAAAAGGTGGTAGTATGGGAGGGTTTCTTCTAAAGTCTACCACCATTTCTACGGTTTTGAGTGTGTTCTGTTCCAAATTGTTCTGGTTACACCATGAGGTAAAAGTATTTATATAGACTATATAGAATAATTTGACTCTGGCAATTTGATGCTGAATTCGGGACTTTAAATACAGTGCATTTGGAAAATATTCAGACCCTCTTTACTTTTGTCAATTTTGTTATGCTGCAGCCTGATTCTACGATTGCTGAAAATATTTTTTCCCATCAATCTACACTCAGCACCCCATTATGATAAAGTGAAAACAGAATTTAGGAAATGTCTATAAATTTATTAAAAATAAAATTACCTGAAACATCACATTGGCATTCATATCTTTATAAGTATTCGGACTCTTTGCAACAATACTTGAAATGTAGCTCTAGTATCCCCCCATTTCTCTTGATCACTGCTGACATGTTTCTACACCTTGATTGGACTCCACCTGTGGTAAATTAATTGGGCATGATTTGGAAAGGCACATATCTCTCTATAAGAAGGTCTCACAGCTGAAAATGCCTATTGTAGCAGTGCAAAAGCAATACGGTCAGAGGAACTGCTCAGAGCTCAGAGACAGGATCATTGCAAAGCACAGATCTGGTGAAGGCTACAATTACATTTATGCTGCATTGAAGGTTCCTAAGAGCACAGTGTCCTCCATAATTCTCAAATGGCAGGGGTTTGACACAATCAGGACTCTTCCAAGACTCGCCTGCTCAAACTTGAGCAATTGGGGAGAAGGGCCTTAGTAAGAGAGGTGACCAAGAACCCAAGGGTCTCTCTGACTGAACTCTAGAGATCCTGTGGAGATGGGGCAGAGTTCCAGAAAGACAACCATCAGTGCATCCTCCACCAATCTGGGCTTTATGGCAGAGTGGCTAGACGAAGCCTCTCCTTAGTCAAAACACCTGAAAGCCCACTTGGAGTTTGCAAAAAAGCACTTGGAGAACTCTTACATTGTGAGGAACAAAGTTCTTTAGTCTGATGAAACCAAGATTGAATTGTTTGGCCTCAATTCTAAACATTATGTCTGGAGAAAACTAGGCACTGCTCATCATCTGCCCAGTATCATCCCAACAGTGAAGCATGGTGATGGCATCATGCTGTGTGGATGTTTTTCAGCAGCATGGACTGGGGGACTGGTCAGGGTAAAGGGAAACCTAAATGGAGCAAAGTACAAGGATATCCTCAATGAAAACCTGTTCCACAGTACTCAGAATTTAAGACTGAGCTGAAGGTTCACTTTCCAACATGACAATGATCCTAAGCACACAGCCAAGACAACACAGGAATGGCTTTGGGACAACTCTGTAAATGTCCCAGAGTGGCCCATCCAAAGCACTGACTTAACCTCTATTGAACATCTCTGGAGGGACCTCAAAATGGCTGTCTACAGATGATGGCAGCCTGATTGCCTTGAGAGGATTTGCAAAGAAGAATGGCAAAAAATCCCCCAGTCCAGGTGTGTAAAACTTGTCATGTCATAGTAATAGCAATAGCACTTAGACTTACATACCACTTCACAGTGCTTTACAGCCCTTTCGAAGTGGTTTACAGAGTTAGCATATTGCCCCTAAAAACCTGAATCCTCATACCCAAAAAGACTTGCTGTAATTGTTGCCAAAGGTGCTTTAACAAAGTATTGAGTGAAGAGTCTGAATATTTACGCCAATGTGATATTTCAGTTTTTTCTTTTTAATTAATTGACAAACATTTCTTAAATTCTGTTTTCACTTTATCACTATGGGGTACTGAGTACATTAATGAGAAAAAAATGAATTTCAACTGTAGAATCAGGCTGCAGTATAACAAAATTGACAAAAGTGAATGGGGTCTGAATACTTTCTGAATGCACTTTATGTCCACAGTTTAACTGTTTGTAGCAATTAACAGAAATTATCTTTTAGGATAATTATAATGATGAAATGTTTAAAATTTTGGTAAACCAAATGCATTCATCCAAAAGTTTGCATAATTAATATTTGCATATGTTCCAGGAAACAGTTATTTCAATTTATACAGTACTAAATCATTGTTTTTATTAAGTAGCTTTGGTGTATGCTTATATATGTCAATAAATGGACTTACATGAAATTCAGTTTAACCAGGGATTACCACAGCAATAATTAAAGTTGGGAAATTTGTGAGTATAATATCAGTAGACGTGATGAACAGCTCCAAATTGCATGAAGTACACAGATATTTTTTTAAAATCAAAGTTACACCTATTATTATCACAACCATAGTCCAAACATTTCTAAAGTTTGGTTGTGGATGAGAATCCATAATATCTCTTTTGAAATACTCTTGTTGATTGAGAAATAGAAAGGAGTAACCATTGGTGGATCTGTCCTTTAAGAATTTGTCTAGGCCCTTGGAAGCCATCTGAACCAGCCGCCAATACCTGTGGCAACATATCCATAAGTTGTTACACACTGTATAAAGAAATATTTTCTCTCAAAATCTTTAATATTCTACTAGTTGGTTTCAGTAAACATGGATGAATTGTGTAATTTATAATCCAAGAAATATCACAGCTGCAAATTTTGTAATTACCAATCTCTGAAAATAGTTTCCCCTTTGGAGGAACTAATATGAACACACTATTGATCCAATTTCAGTATTATCTACGCTACATTATTATATCTGTCTAGGTATCAGGTATTAGTTCTCTCAGCCTTATCTGGATGTGCTAAAGACTGAATCCAGATCTTTGTATGCAAATAATTTGTTCTACAGCTGAATCAAAAATGTACTGTAGGACACTTATTCTACTATTGCTTCTTTTATAACCTTTGTTCCTTCCGTTCACCTGCCAAATCCCAGATCTGAAATGGAGCCAGGACTGCTGCTATGTTGCAGAATCATTAGATACGTGAACATAAGCTCATTGGCTGGCTATGCATAAATTTAAGAAGGGTTTTCTGGCTTTTACAGTTTTGCCTAATCATGCTTGACTCGAATAAAATAACTTATTTTTTTTTTTCAGCCAAGCTCCACAGAGGAGAATCACAGGATTCTACAGTCCTAGACTGATATTATACAGGTAGTCCTCAATTTACAACCACAATTGGGAACAGAATTTCCATTGCTAAGCAAGGAAGTTAAGAGAGCCTAACTTTTACAACCATTTTTTGCCACAGTTGTTAAATTAATCACTTCAATTGTTAAGTGAATCATGATAAGCAAATCTGACTTCTCACCTTGACTTTGCTTGTTGGAAGCCAGCTGGGAGTATTGCAAATAGTGATCACATGATCTTTGGCTAATACAACCACCCAAATCATGATCATGTGACCATGTGGATACTGAAATGGTAGTAGAATGTAGTCCGGATTCCCAGGAGTGACAGAGTGCATTTCAGAGAAATGAGACAGCAAATTTTAGAAGAAAAAGTTAAGACAGCTCTTCCCTAGGCACTCTGTAGGCATTTTCAGAATATATGTTTAATGGTGTAAATAGTCTGCTTCAGTTTTCTCAAGCATTTTTGTCTATAGATGAGGGACAATAAAGGAAACTGTTTAAAGGAACTTCAATGAGTCTTGGTTTTTGGAACCTGATGCATTATTTAATACTTGTTTTACCCATATCTGTCTCCTGCTTTCTCCATACATATGCATACCCCCTCCCACACACTTACTGATTTGTATTCATATTGTTCAGTAAATTGTACAATAAGATTAAGAAAGACTTTATATATTAAAAGAATTTCAAAATAATCATAAGTGGCTTCTTTGTTTTCTAAGTGAAAAATAGAACGTCTACTATACAAACAGCTTCCATTGTGATTACTGACTCTGAATATTTTAAATATTTCCAAACAGCAATAGGATTAAAAATAAAATATGGCAATAATATCAAAGATCAAGACACCAAGAAACAACCAAAGCAAATCTAAAAATTTACTCTTCCAAGAGGAAATCAAAGCCTTTCTGACCCTGAAGGTTGCATATGACATTTCTGAGAATTGGGACTTGGAAGAATTCCTCTATTACAAATATTAATGGACAGCCAGGGACCATTGAGAGAAAGCAATCATCCACATATATGAATCAATGGGTGAAGAATAGGCATGGGCACCAGTTGGTTTGCCATATATATAATATAGAGGTGTTCTATGGTAAACCAGTTGGTGCCTATACCTATTGACCCCTGAGAAGAACTTATTACCAGAACCCAACTGGAAGGTGGTCAAAGCAAAGGCTGTAACTAAAGCATAAGGTGGAACTATACAGAGGTCTCCTAGCTACAGTTGCTTCCTTTTTTCAAGCAGGAGGGGTAGATACAGGAAGACCTTTTGTTTGAACAAGCTAAACAGGGAAGCATAGTCCCATCCAGAGCCACATCTCGGAAATGTATCCACAGCCATTTTATTTTGCTGGAATTGAGTCTAAGACCCCGAAAGCCTGGGAGAAGCTTGGGACAAAATTTCAATGACATCCTTTTTGGGTTGGAATTCAAATATCCAGCTGAATACAGTCCATTTACTGATGATATTTTTATGCTAGAGGGTGACCTCTCCTAGCAACCTCATATAGATATTGAAATGTCCACTCTGAAAAGAATACCACTGCAATTAGTATATTTTGCTCCCAACCCTTACAGATAATCCAGAAAAATATAATAGTGAAGGCTTCCAAGAAGTCAAGAAAAGATAGGGTTACATTTCCCCTATCCTAATTCTACCACAGGTTATCCAGAAGCAAAATTAATATGATTTACATTCTATATCTAGACCTAAATCCTTACCGAAAAGAATCCTGATAATTGTTTCCTCTTGAGATACCTACAACTGCAGCCTCTTCCAGGGCCAATAGTATCACACTTCTTTCTAATTGAAATTAGTCGCCTGTTATCTCCTCCCTGGGAAAGACAGTGATCAGGCTGCACGTGGCAGAACTGATGCTATGGAGAATCCTTTTAATTTCCTCAAGGTAACAGGTTCATACTTCGAAATAACCTTGAAAGATATAGTCTCTGCTGCTTCATTAGAACTTGATTAGCAAGCATGCATCTCCGTCTGACTCTTCTAAATTCCTCAGAATATCTTTTGCAGTTACTAAAAATTATCCTGTAAATGCCCACAATCTCTTTGAGCAGCTTAACAAATGTTCTTCCAGTTCATTCATCCCAAAGGAGTTTGGGTTATATTAAATAAGCCTCCCCAGCAGGAATCTTGATGATGTAATAACAGCATGCAAATATTGCATTCCTCTAGAAAGCCAAATTCACCACACCAATTATCAAGACTGTTTTTTTTTTTAAATGGTCTAGTAAACTGAAATGGGAATATGAACTCTGACCAATGTATGTCTGGAAAACTTCATAATAATTTAGATCTCTATCCTTATGGCTAATTGTCCATTTATTTTAAAGATAAATTCCAGGAGTAGATCAAGAGGTTCAAAAAGACCATTTCTTGAACCATTTTATATATCATGGAATCAACTATATCTTTTAAAATTTCATTAAAAATATTGCTTTGCAGCTTCAACTAATTTATTATGTCTTGAACTTGGGTAAGCAATAACATATCAGCGCTATTTTTGCAAGAGAGAGACAGGTAGTGGAAACTAGAAAGAAGAATCTGAAAATATATGCATATTTTTTTTTTAACATATTCCAGTAATCCTTGCATTGGGAACTTCCAGTGATATACTAAAGTTTTTATTCAATATCTCTGGCTTTCAGCAGGATTAAAGCTGTCTTCCTTTTTTATTCCATTTAATATTTGTACAACTTACCTTTTGATGAGATAAATGAAATGGTTCAAGAAAATCAAGGCAATAAGTATGTTTAAAAGCTTAAATAAAATACAGATTTGCTTGATAAATAGGAGTAAAATAAATATTTTTCAGTGAACATGTAAATAGTTCACTGTAGTAATATTACAGAGCAATAATTATAGAGCAGAGCAATATTTTTGATCCTGCTCACATCTATAGTATTTTAAATTGTAAGAAAATGGCTTTATGTTAAGTCAGCAAAATAGTTACCACTGCCACATTACCATAAGAAGACAACAATAGAGATACATATGGAAAATATAAAGATTAGGTCTGACTTTGAACCTGGAAGTTCTTTTGTATGCAAATGAATGTTGTGCCAGTATATTACAGATGCATACCATATGAGTGGGGCAGGAAGTATGAGAATTCTGTATGCATATTATTTTAATATCATTAATTTTTAAAATCAGTGTAGATTTATGTGCTTTTCCAAGGACTTATTTTTTAAAACATCGAACAACTAGTGTTTTAAAAATCTTAGCCAGCAGGAACTATCTTCATTTCCTTCCTGTTCCCAATCCAGAAAATAAAATCCATGCACTGAATCAAACTTCCTGGTTTGGACTGTCTTATTGCAGACAACCTTAATGCACACATGGCTATGTATATCAGCTGAGTTGTGTTTGAATCCTAATGACTATATAGACAAATGCTTACCATCTTGCTGTTCCAAGGACATTCCAGCCATTTCTTTGACCTCAGACATTCACTTTATCCCTTGTCTTCCCTTGTCTTCCCTGCTTTTTGTTAAACTTATTTTTCTAGCCCAGGTTGGTTGCATAAGAGAGACCCAACTCACCCAAAGTGATATGGTTATGTATACCTGATAATTATTTGTGTGTGTTTCTATATTCTTTCTTGTTAACTCAGGAATTTTGTCAAGCTTTGAAATTTTTATGATTAAATAGACAATCCTATATAATCCGTGTGTGTGTATGTGTGTGTCTGTCTGTCTGTCTGTCTTTGAATCAGTGCTGACTCCTGGTGACTGCCTGAACAAGTCTCTGCTCTATTATTGGCAATGTTGTTGGAAGTAGCTTGCCATTACCTTCTTCCTAGGACTGAGAGACAGTGATTGGCCCAAAGTCACCCAGCTGAGCTTTGTGATGAAAGCAGGACTAGAACTTATGGTCTCTTTATTTTAGCTTGGTGCATTAACCATCATACCAAACTGGCTGTCTATATAATCTTACTCTAGTCTAAAATAATTTCCTCACGGGAATTTACTTCAATATAAATGAAGGATTCTATGCACTTTAATGGATCATTTGGATATCTTGGGTCTGTCTTGTCTGTCTGTCTGTCTGTTTGTTCATCATCTATCTATCTATCTATCTATCTATCTATCTATCTATCTATCTATCTATCTATCTATCTATCTATCTATCTATCTATTCAAGTGAAAAGTAATAATGTTTTTAAAATGGAGAAAAAAAACTACAGAAATTGGGATAAACATTAATGCTGTTAGCAAATATCAGACCCTTCTCCTGGATCAAATATGCTATAGGCTACATTATATTAAAATATTATATTAAAAGTTTTCCTGAATGTCCAAATTAAATAAAAATGCATACTAAAAGAAAAGGAAATCTTTTTAGAGTTTGGTGTTCTCGTGAAATTTCAGTTTTTTTAAAAAAATGTTTTTCTGGATATCTCATTAGTCAAACCATGCAGTGGCACTGGGAATGGAAAAGGAGAAAGGAAAAAGTTGGCCTCTTTCCTCTTTCTTCTCACCCAGATATTTTATTTTGTTGTATCTTGAGTTATAATTGTTGATATGACTTGTAAGTAAATTTGGCTGAACTGGTATCCTGCAATGTGGAATAAAAATAGCTGTCATAAATAATGAGAAGTTTATCGCTAGGACAAAATCTTTAAAAAAAAGCAAAGAGGCATAAAAACTGGAAAAATTAATAAAATTAATAAATATTATGTTTTATCCCTTAAAAATGAAAGAAATAGGTGGATAAATAAATAGATGTAGATAGATCGGCAGATGATAGATAGATGATAGATATACATATAGATAGATATAGAGATAGGTAGATGAATCCTACTGTGCTCATTCCAATGATGTCTTTTGCTTCTGTCTTGAGCACCTTAAAAGTTTACTAGACTACCCAACCAATTTGTTTTTTTACTGTTTACAGAACCCATCTTGGAAAATGCAAAATAACTACAATTCGTAAAAATATTTCTAATGTGTAGCACTGTAGGACTTTCTACCTTTTAGCTATTATTTGGCTTTTCCAGAAACAAGCTCTGAAATATAACAGGCAGAAGTCCTGATTTAGATTTTTATCTTACTTTTTAATTATCCTTTTTATTAGTTTGTAATATAAAATAAAGCATATAATAGGACAAAAAGGGGATGGAAAAGGGAAGGGGAAAACATAGAAAAGAGGGAAAAAAGAAAGACAAGGCATTGACTTCTGACTCCCTTTGGTACAGTAGAATAAGATAGTAACATCAAACCTCAACTTTTTACTTTTACGTAATAGTATAAATAAACTAGCCATTTCTATAACAACATATCTATCTAATCGGCAAAACCCAAAATCAAAGTATCATTTTTTCCCATCTTGAGCACAAAGTCCAGAAACAGTTTTCAAGTAGAAACAAAAGTACTTGTGTTTTTTTCTTTTATCAAAGCAGTCAATTTAGCCATCTCTGCTAACTCCATTAACTTTTGCAGCCATTCGTCCATTGTGGGAATCGCAGCGTCCTTCCATTTTTGTACATATATAACATCAAAGTTCCCCCCAAAAAATTCCAAGTCTTTTTCCATTAACACCCCATCCCAAAGTTTCTGGTTTTATCTTTATATTCACTTTAAGAATCTTCTGTATTAGTATATGAATCTTCCTCCAATATTTACATTTGCATTTCCTATGTTCGTTTGAAATACCTTTATACATTCTTGATAACTTGTCTGGTGCTAAATATCAACAATCTGCGTAATGCTGCAGGACTTTCTACCTTTTAGCTATTATCTGGCTTTTCCAGAAAGACAACTCTGAAATATAATAGGCGGAAGTCCTGATTTAGATTTTTACAGTGTCAACATATTAGAGGCTTGGTGGGGAGCAAGTATGATGATAATGTTGAAGATTTGAAAATATCACTAAATTTTGTCTCAGTTTCAGAGAAAAATATTTCTAATGTTCAGCAGGATTTTGTTTAAAAAAAAATTAAAAAACTATGGGGAAAACTGCATCAATATAATATTTTAAGAGGTGCAGTTGTGAAAAATGGAGAAATGAGAAAACCACAGAGAAGGGATTTTATTATATAACTATATATTATATAGTTGAATATTTCTGGGCTATAAAGTACTAGATGTGGCTAAACAGACAAAACTCAGTTCTGACAAAATGGAGCGGTTACTGAGTCTAGGGGTTGAACTTCAGAATTCAGGAGAAATGCTGTGGGGCACTTCGGGATGTGAGTGCACTTCTGTTTTATTAAATGTAGAAGCTGCCTTCTAAGAAAGAACCATAAAGGCAATAAGACAGAAACATGCACAACTAGAAAACATACAACATAACAAAAAACAACTGACAACAGGCTCAACGCCCTGAGAGACTGGCCAAGTCTTGAAGGATGTTTGTAATGTCAAGTTAGAACCCATTCTGATCTTTAAGGATTGGTTTTGACTCCTTCTGGATCTAGCACTCATACAGGACAGCCTTGTAACACCTTTAGTAAATTACCTTTAGTAGTTTACAAATCAACTGCCTGATATTGATTAAGTTTATTAGAACCTAGCTTACTGGTCATTTGAAGATGGTCTAGAAACTGCTGTTTGCCCAGAATGTGGTAGCATAATAATGTGTAGTGCTTCTTGATGTTGCCACAAAACCTTATTGAAACAACTTCATTAGGTTGGCAATTGCCTTCCAAACCTTTATATTCTATTGTTCACATGGAATATAAAGCCTTACATATTATAGAACCCAACAATACTTTGTGCAAACTAACACATATACTGCTATCTTCATGCAGGGATCATGTTGTAGAACAAACTGCCATTAGAATTGAAGCAAGCCACCTTTTTTTAAATTATTAAATTTTTATTCTTTAAAAAACAAAAAGCAAGCCACCTTTTAATATTTGTTTATCCAAGCCTTTCCATTCTTTCAAAATATATCATTTTATTAATATTTAGGCTTATATTTATTTCTTTTAATTCTATTTCTGTTTAATTCTATTTTTAATTTCTATTTGTCTATTATTTTTAGTTGCTAAGGGACTGGGTTATAGATAAAACCTATAAATAAATAAATTTAAAATATTATTTAAAAAGCATCAACCACTTAGAGAAGGCTGTAAAGCACTATAAAACGGTATATAAGTCTAAGTGCTATTGCTATTACATGAAATGTTAATATAAGATAGTCAAGCAGTTTTTGGTCTATAGATCTATTTATTTATTTTATTTATTTATATCGAATTTATATACCGCCCTTTTTACGGCCGCATTTTGCACCAGTTGAAGCCTCCGGGTGCTCCCCGCTGGGAGCCCCATGTAGAGGGCGTTACAGTAGTCCAGGCAGGAGGTGACCAGGGCATGAGCGACCGTGCGTAAGCATCCCGATCAAGAAAGGGCCGCAACTGGCGAATCAGGCGAACCTGATAAAAAGCCCCCCTGGAGACGGCTGTAATATGATCTTCTAAAGACAGCCGTATATCCAGGAGGACGCCTAGATTGCGAGCCCTCTCTGTGTGGGTTAAGATCTCTCCCCCAATAGCCAGCGACAGAGTCAGCTGACTACATCGGGCCGCCGGAAACCACAGCCACTAAGTCTATTGATGAGTTAGAATTCATTTTGTTAAAAGCTTATGAAATTCCTATGGACGTGGAATGTATCTTCGCATCTGTCCATTGTCCTATTTGTATATAGTTTTTTTACGGGTCACAATAAAGATATGTCCAGCTCACTCCTTATGGTTTCCATATTATCATATATCAGGATAATCCTGGAAAAAGTTTCTTTCTTTCCGCAGTAGCATTAACATGTAGGCTTATATACTGCTTCACAGTGTTTTATAGCTCTCTCTGAGCAGTTTACAGACTCAGCATATTACCTCTAACAATCTGCTTCCTCATTTTACTGACCTCAGAAGGATGGAGGGCTGAATCAATCTTAAAATGGTTAGGATCGAACTGCTGGCTATGGGCAGAATTAGCTTGCAATATTGCATTCTAACCACTGTGCCACCATGGCCTCTATAAAATTCTCAATGGCAATCATTTGAGATATTGGCAAATATCTCTGTAACATGCTGTTAGGATTGATGTAAAACACAATTTTCCAACATTTTAGATCTTCTATACTCTGAACATGAGTATATCAACCACAAAAGTCATGCATTTTATGATTCAGTTATGTTTCTCACTTTTGGTGGCTCCATTACAGTAATACTCAAAGTACTTTCTGTAGTTCACAGGGATGTTTACTTCAAGAATGTGATATCCTACTCATACAGGATTCAGTTCACAATTCAACTTTATGCATTTTTTTTCAGATATATTTTTACCAGGCTTCATTACATTCAAACATCCTATGCTTAGTAATATATTATCCACATTTTACTATAGTCCCAAATTTCTCTCAAGAAACAGTTTCATTCAGTTTAATTATTCTTTCCCTTTCCAATTCTATTCTGTAAAGGAGAATGCATTTGAGCTGCTTTCTGGATATTTAGAGTTCATGGTGATACAGTTTTAGGTGCCCTTGGCAACATTTTTCTGATATATATTATCTAGAATGGATAATTGACCATGGACTTTATAAATCTTGAAGTGTTTCATCACATCTCTGATAGTTTTTCCAGGCAGGTAGGAAATTTCATAAGCCCAAGTATCTGATTAGCATAGATTTGTTTCATTTATGAATTTCGTAAATCTGCATGGATTCCCATTGGTTTACGTCAATAAACAGTAATACAGGATGTAAAATAAATAATTAATACTATTTGGAAAGCCTCTTATTTTTAGTAACCTCTGAAAAGCCATGAAGGTCTATGCTAGCTTGGCTCATGGGGTAGACTACTCATTACCTATTGGGCTATGCTTCGGACTTTTCAATAATGGCAGACCTTCAGCAGACTTTCTTCAGGGAATACAAATCAGAGAGTTTGAATACCTTCAAACAAGGCTGTTCAGAAGGTACACAGAAGCCAAGCCGCATAACACTTTATTGTTAAAACTAACACATTAAATTGTACTTCAAAACTTGTTAGTAAACAGTAAGCCCATAGCCTAGTTGTCCAAGATGATTCTTGAAAGCCAGCTAATCAGTTAACCCACTGCAATTTTTTACCTACTGCAGTTTCTGACTACTCTTCAAGGATCTTTGCAGTACTGTACTTGTTTTAATTCCTTGTTCTAGGATGTCATCAACTGCCATGACTCTTCTCTTTGTCTCCTTTCAGGGCACTGCTGTATCCTGTTTGTCCTTCAGGGATCTAATGTCCTGTCTCCTGTTCCACAGTTTTGAGTTTTCTTCTTCTGAAGAATCAGAGGTTATTTATTCTGTGAGGGCCTCAGAGTTATGCAGCATATCTTCTATGACACTTGTTTTTGGTAGTGATTCTTATCCACTGGCCTTGTTCCTTTGTTTATCTTCCTTATGGAAAATTGTTTCTGTTGAAGCATCTTCTTTGTTTCATCTGGTAAGTTTTCATTGTCTGCTGTCCCTATGTGTTCATTCCTGAAATAAGTAGATGGAAGGTCCTTCATTCTCACCAAATGATTGAATATAAATAATAATCTACAACACCAATTTAAGAAGGAGAACATGTAATGCTACATTACCAAGTATAGAAGACCTAGGCAATTGTGTCTGAGACATTGGGCTAAACCACAATGTGTATTTTTATTTGGTTTCTTTTTTAACTTAACATATTGGGTCAACCTAGCAATTAACATAAAACTATATATTTGTGATGTAAACTGCTATGATTCATGGTTTAAATTTATAACTTAGCTTTATACATGAATGCTGCCAATATAGCCTATTCACAGACTTCGTTTAAATTGAAATATAGCTTTGATAATGTGGGAAAACCCTTGCATATAATCTCATCATTGGGCCAGGAATTTCTTAGATACCAAGTTTGGGGAACTCATTTCATCATCATTAATTATGGCTACTTTATGATCAAGGTATACAGGATTACAGAGAAAAATGCAGAGTAACAGTGTAAGATTAAGTATATGATAGGAATTGGCATGTCAAGGGTTAAGATGATTTTTAATAGAATAAAACTAGAACTGAGATTGCAAACAAGGACAGATGTAGATGGCCAGGTTTCCTCTGGTCTTGTTTCTCATTTCCTGCCTGCAGCCTACAGAAATAGCGGAAGCTGTGAGTGTTAATGAGAATGGGAAACTAACAATGCCCTACGTCACTCAGTTCAGAAAAAAAAAAGTTTTGCTAGATATCATTTATTTTTGGTGATAAATGAAAATTTAACATTAGTGCCAGGAAGACTTTAAAAATAATAAAAATTGCATATTGCTTGTATCAATATTGAATGGAAGAGAAAGTGATGAAATGAGAGCAGAACTCCTCATCTCTTTGCTTTGATCTTTTCCCCAAAAGGGAACCTGTTCAAAAAGACCTAAATAAAACATCTGATGCAAAGGTAGAGTGTCAACTCAAGATAAATAAAAACATAGGAAATATTCAGCTATCACAAATGAATTTAAAACTGGAGGACCAGATCATTTATCTGCATGAGCCATAAAGAAGCTTATGGATGTATTCTTGGGGCCCCTCCAGTGACCTATTAGCAGTCATAGAAGATAAGCAGAGTGCTAACCAATCAGAGACAGGCAAATGTTCTTCCTATCAAAGATACTGGTCTAGAACATTATGAGAGCCCATGACTGAGTTTGAATAGTTTATTATGAATTGTTATGAGTCCCTGGCATGTTGTGTCTTTTTTGACTTTGACTTTTTCAACCCATATAAGTTGCCCAGCATTAAATACCAATGAATAATTAATTAATTAAAGAAATAGAATTTGCAGATAATTAAACAATGAATAAAAGAGAACTCAGGTGGCTACAGAGTGATCAGCTGGATGCTGATACCTAGCAAAACCTTAGAAGAAGTTATTAAGCAATCAGCTTGTGAATAATTGGAAAAAATGCATTGTTTAGTAAGGCCCACTGTGAAATATTAACCAGACCATATTACTATTATTAGTGGAACATGTATAATCAACAAATATAAATCAATGGCTCAGTGTCAAGATGGGATAGCATGGCATATGGGCATAATTGTAAGCCCTGAAGTTCAGAGGAGCATAATTTTAGGATCTGAACTTCAATACTTTTAATAAATCATATGGATAAAGGGTTAAAAGCATAATCTGCAAATGCATAAATATAACAGGGATAGCAAATACCTTAGAGGACAATATTAAGATTTAGGAAGATCTGAAGAAACCCAAACAATTGGCAGAAACCAGCAAGATGAACTTCAAGAGGAACAAAGAAAATGTCCTTAATTTAGGTAGGTTAGAAACATGAAAATAGGACAGAGACCATACTGGACATTTGTACATTTAAAAGTATTTGGTACTTCAGTTGAGCTGAACATGAGTGTCATTCAGCTGCAAACATTATAAATGCAGTATTTGTTTGTTTGACCATCTGACTCCCAGCAACTCTAGGCAGTTGCATCAACAGAAGTACAATGTCAGAATCAATATTCATTGATTTTAGACATTTTGTGTCCATCTTACAAAAGACATTTACAAAGTTGGAGCATGACTGGATGTCAGTAACAAAGATGATAATGGATCAAGAAAGAAAATTTTAGGAGGAATCGTTTAGGGCCTTGGGTATGTTTGGCCTGGACACAAAGAGAAGACTGAGGAGAGATGTAATAGCTGTCTCACAGTGTCTCAAAAAGATACATTATGTAGAATATTATACTAGACTTGATAGAGTATAATCAGAAGAGAAGAAAAGGAACAGAGATTTCATATTACAGGGAGAAGATTTCAACTGGGCGTTGGAAGGAATTCCTAAAAACGGTTTAACAATGGAACTATCTAGCCTGTTTAGAGAAGTATTAAACTTTGCTGGAAGTACTTAAGCCAAGACTTATGACCATATGTCAGGAATGCTAAAGTGGAGTCTTCATCAGGTGAAGAGTTGGACTAATTGATTTCCAATATCTCTTCACACCCTCACATTTTATGAAGCTATAATCTTTAAACCACCTGAGAAAATAGGGAAATGTCTGGAGGGACAAATTGTGTTTGCTAATGCTTTCTAATGATAGGACCATACTTTATCAGGCTTTTAGAACTGGGTACATGCAAAATGGAGATTATTACATTGTATTTAATGACCTGCTATTGATAGGTAAATACTAATGAATCAATTCAAGGTAAAAGGAATTTGATTAAAAGATTTTTTTGGGTGTGTGCGTGTTAATATGATCCCTCAATTTGATAAATAATTTATGTTTTGCAGAGTGCAAAATAGCAAGAATTACAAATAATTTTATTATAATTTTCCTGGGTTAAACTTCTATTCAGAACATTAATGATTTCATTGGAGTTAGATTAGGTTTGGCCAGAAATACGCGGTTTACTTTTAATAATTGCATTTTAACTTGTATACCATACTTTTAGATTTTAATTTATGTATAATTTGGTTCTCAAAAACAGCAAAGTGAACAGCAATGCCTGGAGTGAATTTTACTAGTATTCAAGTCTGCCAATGCAAGCCTGAGCAGTTTATTATTTTTTAAAATATAACTTCCCCTCAAGTTGTTGATGACCCTCCAAGAGTAATGATCCACAGTTTTGAGAAATCCTGGTCTAAATGAAGAAAAGTACAATATTAAGACTGCAAAACCCAAAACCTTTTGCTATTACTTTTTAGTTTAAAAATGGAAATGAACATGTGAATGCACAAGCCTATAGCTTGTACTGAATGTTCTATTGTACTATATTGAATGTACTGTTATATGTCATCCAGATGATGTCAACTCTTAGTGTCCAGGTGGATAGATTTTCTCTAGGAAAATTTGTTAACCTGTTTTTTCAAATCCTCCCATGGTGCACTATGTGCTGTCGAGATAGTTTAGAGTTAATGGGATTTGGGATAGTTACTTAGGAATTGTGAGCTGTCCCCTTAAGGGAATGTATCATGGTGAATGTAGTTAAAGGTATCCTGGGAAATGTAGTCCATGTCACGTGACCATATCTGTAATCCTGATTGGTCACTATATTACCCTTGTTGGGTTGGGGGAGGCTCCCCCACTCTTCTCTGAAACCACCATATCATGCGGTTACTTCAATCATCATGGGGTTGAGACCTTTTTATCTTTCTATACTACAAGAACGATATACAAAGGACTGGACATTAAGAAGAACTTCATCACAAATGTGAGTTATGAGGATACCTGATGAACCAATAAAAAAGACTTTGTTATAGATGTTTTGTGGAGTTACTCTGTCTGCTTTATACCATCTAGAGAATAATAAGCAGAACAGTAGAAAGATAAAAAGGTCTCAACCCCATGATGATTGAAGCAACCGCATGGTATGGTGGTTTCAGAGAAGAGTGAGGGAGCCTCCCCCAACCCAATAAGGGTCAATATAGTGACCAATCAGGTTTACAGATGTGGTCACATGACATGGACTACATTTCCCAGGATACCTTTAACCACATTTACCATGATGCATTCCCTTAAGGGGACAGCTCACAATTCCTAAGTAACTATCCCAAATCCCATTAACTCTAAACTGTCTGGACAGCACACACTCACAGGTATTATAAAGGTAAAGATTTCCCCTTTCCAGTTGTGTCTGACTCTAGGGGCCAGTGTTCATCTCTGCTTCTTAGCTGAGGGAGCCAGTATTGTCCGAAGACATTCCCATGGTCATGTGGCCATGACTCTATGCCTAAGGGCATGGAATGCTGTTATAGTTGAGGCCATTCACTTGCTGCTAGTCATCTTCTTTTTGTGTTTTCTTTCCAAGCAATATAGACTTCTCCAGAAAGCTAGGCTTCACGTAATGGGTCCAGAATTGCTTGTGCTACACTGCAGTTTATATAAAGGAAGATTTTGGGCTTCCCTCAGGGCATTCCTGCTATTTTTATCTTAGCACAGAAGTGGGGTTACCCCCAATCTCTGTTAGAATTTACCTTGAATTATCAGAAATTAGAATACCTTTAAAATCCCTACTGTTTCCCATTTGTTTTGCGTTTTATGGATGGCAATAAATGGAACAAATTCCTGCCTCTGATCTTCCATTGATATTTCTTGCTCCCTGTAGGAGAATTTAAGTTGTGGGGGCAGTGAAAAAAAATCAGAGATACGTTTTTTTGAAGAACTTGCCTATAAAAATGCTGAAAATGGTAATTGATATTCTGGTACGTTCAATATTTTCCTCAGTAAATTGCCTTGGGAAGTTAATAAAACATCTTTGATTGCTTGGTTATTTGCCATAAATATGGATATGTGTTGTACACACAGACAGGCACACATATATACATACATGTAATATATATACACAAGCAACTTAAAATTCTGTCTGTGCTGCACTAAGGCCTGATACATTTGTAAATCATGTGAAGTGGTTCTTTGTGTAGTTTATCTAAGATCTTGCAGAAGAAATGTGACATTTTTACTGCTTAAATACAAAAGAATGGGTAGTATATAGAGACGGAAATCGTGTGCCATCTAGTGGCAGACATGTTCAGTGAACTTTGTTTAAAAGAAGGGTCCTTGGTGCTCTCAGCTTGCTTGTTTTCTTGCAGACATTTTTTTACCCTAACCAGGTAACAGCATCAGTGCTATTAATAGCTAGTATTTAGTTAGGGTAATGAAACATCTGCAAGAAAACAACCATGTTCAGAGATCACCAAGGACCCCTCATTTCAACTCTGAGCTACAAATATTCCCCTTTATTGGTTTGTTTAAAAACTCATGCGATGAGTTGGATTCTGGGTGACATCATGGACAAGTCTGTGCAGTCACCTTGGCATCAAGTGAAAACCAGTTTGCCAAGAGTATTTTTTAACTTTATAGGTAAGTCTATAATTCTGAGATTTCCTTGTAGGTCCATATAGTCAGCAAGTGTACTTTAGGTCCAAACACTAACCAAACCTGACTCTGACATATTCAAAAATATGATAAGGATAATTTTCAAAAATTTATAGTTTTAAAAAAGCCACTAATCAGAAAGCAGCAAGAATAAAGAACCAAAATATAAAGTTAAATACACATACTTATATGACATTTGTAATTTTAAGATGATTACATATTAATTAAGATGATATTGAATAGATTTTTAAAATCTATTAAATATTTTTGTGCAAAAAGACATTTATATATTAAACAGATAACAGGTAACAGATAATCAGAGTTGGAAGGGACCTTGTAGGTCAACCCCTTGCCCAAGCGGGAGACCCAACCTCTTCCTGAAAGTCTCAAGTGATGGCGCTCCCACAACTTCCGAGGACCAGCTGTTCCATTGGTTGATTGTTCTCACTGTTAGAAAGTTTCTCCTTATTTCCAGGTTAAATCTCTCCTTGTTCAGTTTCCATCCATTATTCCTTGTCTGGCCTACAGGCGCTTTAGAAAATAGCTTGATCCCTTCCTCTCTGTGGCAGCCCCTCAAATATTGGAAGTCTGCTATCATGTCTCCCCTGGTCCTTCTCTTTACTAGACTAGCCAAGCCCAATTCCTGTAACCATTCTATTACTTTATCTAATCAAAAATGTTAACTAAATATGAATAAAGTAATTATTAACTAGGGATTCATTAAGATTTTGCTGTTGCATTCAATTTTTTGGTCAATTTTATTTTCTGTTTATCTCCAAACAAAATAAATAATTTTAAAAATTGCAAGGGTTAATATGCCTCCTTTGGATTATTATTTTTTAGACATTAATTTTAATGCGTTACTGATGGAAGTATAGTTTATTTAAATTGGAAACACATTTCAAGTTTTTTACACGAACACATATTTTCTTAAATAACTTTTAATTTTTTTACATACACTGAAGTACACTTCAGGGGTTCTCAATGGAATTACTACAAATAGTAAAATATAAAGTCAGATACTGCAACTAATTACGGCAGCTATAAAGTCAAAAGAGGACAATGTTCACTGAAGTATAAATGGTTTCAGTTTGCTAAAAAGTATTAGGGGTCCAGGTTAGTCTCTACAGGGAAGCTGTTGGACATATTTAAGTTTTAGTGGAAGTGTTGTTGCTCAATCACACAATACATCATAAACAAACTATAACAAGATGGATAATTCCATTTGATAATTCTGCCCATACTTTACGAATTTCAACTTCATTTTTCTATAGGAAGACATTAAGTGATAGGACAGTGGCATGCTCTGAAACAATGTGATATTGTTATCTGTCTGAAAGCATCTGGATTTATGGTGATTGCCAAGAATAATAGAATCCCCGTAACACTTTCATTTATAAACTAAAGCTTTAAACAATGGCTCTAGTTCATATGTGGTAATAAGCAACTTTAAATATGTTGTATATTGTATACTATTTTATGTGAACTCATGTTCCCCAAATTGTAAAACATAGTTTTCTAGTGTCACTTGCATACTATTTGACCTTGGTTAAATAAACCATAGATGAATGGAATGTTTGAAGTAGTTATTGGGATTATTAGCAAGCAAACCACCCCTGGCCATTTCGGGCAGGTCAGCTTTATGACCAGTTGTGGCATTCTACAGACACGTGCCTGCAATTTGTGATGTTTTTTGGATTCACTTAATGACTGCTTTATTTGTTTAACAACCATGACTGGTTTGCTTACATCCACTGCAGAAAAGATCAGAAAATTACTTCTGGTCACATGGGTGCCTTGATTTACAACTGTAACAACTTATAATGAATAAGTTGCAATTATAGTTGTAAGTCGAGGATTATTTGTATATACATACTTACATGTAGAATCCTATTTGTGTGTTGTATTTGAAACTAATTTGAGTTTAAGGCAGATGTATATCTCTTTTGTAACTGAGTTTACACTTTCTAGAATTATCCCCTTTTAGTAAAAAACTGCTGGCTAATGATAGTTGTCATGTGATAATACTAATAGTGGATGAGAACTGACATGGTTTTATCTTTTTTTCCACATTTTCTTTTAAACTGAGAAAATTGAATTACATTAAAACATTGAATGCATTTTACAGTGGAATTAGTGGGAAAGCATGCTAGTGTTTTTTTTTATAGCTTACTATGATTTTCCTTTTCAGTTATAATTTTCTTTCCAGTGTCAATCCAAACAAGATGAAGGACTTCTCAAAAATAGCTCTTACAAATTGTAGGCTAACTTTCAAGTGGCTTGCCCATTTCTGAGTGAAGCAATATTCACATTCTCTTTATTCTCCTTTTATTTTGGTTTATTGTAGGCATGGAGAGTGCAATCACACTGTGGCAATTCCTGTTGCAGTTGCTTCTTGATCAGAAACATGAACACCTGATTTGTTGGACATCCAATGATGGTGAATTTAAGTTACTTAAGGCAGAAGAGGTGGCTAAGCTGTGGGGACTCAGAAAAAACAAAACTAACATGAATTATGATAAACTGAGCAGGGCTCTGAGATACTATTATGACAAGGTATTTAAAAAAAAATAGACTATTTTAAAATAGCCTTATATATACAATGTACCTGGTTTCTTTGACCCAGAGGTATGGATGCTTTCCTTTCAATGCACTTGTGGAAATACAGTATATTTTTCTAATTCTTTGCTGCATATTTCAGTGTTTATCCTGAAAACTTTAACGTTTTTTTGCAGAAGAACAAAAAAACCCCCCTCTTCCAATGTAATTTATATCATTTTAATTTTTTTTTTAATTGTAAAACAAACGATTAATTTCAATGTTGGGATAGCATTATAGTAACACGATGTTATAAGAAAGCTTACACAGCTGCTTTGGAAGCAATTCCCAGCTGGCTCTGCATAATCTGCAAGCAAGGCCACTTGGCTCTGCCTAATGCCTGAATGCAGAGACAGCCAGGAGCACTTGGGAAGCAGCTGTATGAACATGAAAAAATGGCAGCTGCTTAAGAATTTGAAAAGGGGTACTTTGTATGCCCTTCTATGCTTTCTGAAGCACTTCTTTCAAAGGGTTTCACAGCCCTTTTATGATATGGGTATAGCAGTAAAAGACTCTAAAATATGGCTGTCAAACTCATGGCCCGCAGGCTGGATGTATCACACGCTGGCCATACTCACATCTGGCTTAGCGAAGGGGGAAAATCGGGTGGGATTCTACCAGTTCGCACCTATTCGCTAGAACCGGTTGCTAACATTCTAAGCAGTTCGGAGAATTGGTTGTTAGAAGAAATTACTGGCCCAATCCTGTAAGGAAAGCAGGAAGGAAGCATTCTGATGTTGCTTACAGAAACTGCCTCTCCGTTAACCCTTATTACATTCTTGGCAGGACTAGACTTCCTGTCTCAGGAACTTCTCTGGAGTTTTTTTCCCCTCCTTTGCTGGTACTTTGCTTGTGTATGGAGTGACCATTCAAAGTTACAATGGCACTGAAAAAAGTGACTTATGACCGTTTTTCACACTTATAACTATTGCAGCATCCCCAGTCATGAGAGGCCAGGCGAGGAGATGCGTGCCTCGATGTGAGTGATGTTGAATTGGCCACACCCAGCCAATCACATTACCACCAAGCCACACCCACCAACTAAGCCACGCCCACAAAACTGATTGTTAAAAAAATTGAATCCCACCCCTGGGGAAAATGTCCCGATACGTTGCGTGACAATGCCATGACGACATGAGTTTGACACCACTGCTCTAAAACAAAAAAATAGAATTATATAGGTAGTCCTCAACTTGCAACAGTTCGATTTAGTGACTGCTTAGAGTTACAGCATCACTGAAAATAGTGACCTATGACAGTATTTTACACTTATGACCATTGCAGCATCCCCAAGGACACATGACCAAAGTACAGATACTTGGCAACTGGCCATATGTATGATTGTTGCAATGTCCCCAGGTCATCTGATCATCTTTTGCAACATTCAGACAAGCAAAGTCAATGGGGAAGCCAGATTGACTTAATAACTATGTTACTAACTTTACAACTGCAGAGATTCACTTAGCAACTATGGCAAGAAAGGTGATAAAATGAGACAGAACTGTTTTGCTTATCAAGAGAAATTTAGGGCTCAATTGCAGTCGTAAGTTGAGGACTATCTGTAGTATATGGTATTATAATTCTGTAATGTCTTCTGTTTCTTTTAAGAGCATTTTAGGAGTAATTAAAATGGTGCCCATCCAATATATTGCTGTTAGGCAAATCGATAAAGATGGACTATGAAATGACTATAATAAAAAAAGTACAATAGTCCTGGATAGTAAGAAAATACAATGTTTCATGAGGCTTAAAAAGAAAGAAGTGTTTTGAGTATATTAAAAATTATGTTTGGAAAGTTAGAAAAGAAAGAGGAAAGTACAGGAGAGAATGACAAGAAAATACAGAATCCTGAATTTTCTGCAAAGAACTGTTGTTAACAAAATTTATCCTATCTTGTATTAAACTATTTTGGCCCTAAAGTCCAGTGCTGGTGATTGAATTAACAACAGCTTTTTGAAGTC
Organism: Bungarus multicinctus; assembly: GCA_023653725.1. Lineage (NCBI taxonomy): Eukaryota > Metazoa > Chordata > Lepidosauria > Squamata > Elapidae > Bungarus > Bungarus multicinctus. Next base: position 47,037,448 of record CM042848.1, read on the forward strand.
TGTGACAATGTCATTCTTCCAATATTTTTATCCAGAGGGGCCAGGATTGAACCTGAAGCCTTTTCTTTAGTCAGTCACTTGTATTACTTTGAGCTATTTTGTCAAGTCACTTACATATTTTTTCATACCTGCTTTGATATTTTGTACAGAACATTATCAAGAAGGTGATTGGTCAGAAGTTTGTGTACAAATTTGTTTCTTTCCCGGAAATCTTAAAGATGGATCCTCATGCTGTGGAAATCAGCAGGGAAAGCCTTTTGCTGCAGGACAGCGACTGCAAGATACCTCTGGAGAGCAGAGAACAGCATAAGCATGGTCTCCCAGTCTTCAAAGGCACAAGCCGCAATGAATACATTCATTCGGGGCTGTACTCATCATTCACCATCAATTCCTTACAAAATCAGCCAGAAACTCTCAAGCAAATTAAAACAGAAAAGCTGGAGGAGAAATTGGAAGAAGTCACACCTCTGGAAGAAGTCCGGACTGTTATTAGATTTGTGACAAACAAAACAGAGAAACAAATCATGAGGCCTGTTGTGTCATTGCCATCTACATCTGAAGCAGCAAATACTTCTACATTTTTAGCATCCTCTGTCTCTGCAAAAATATCATCCTTAATGTTGCCAAACACAACTAGCATATCCTCAGCTTCATCAACTTCCTCTCGATCACCATCTCTGTCACCTAACTCACCCCTTCCCTCAGAACACAGAAGCATTTATCTGGAGTCTACTTGCCAGGATTCAGATTCTCTTGAGCCATTGAATCTTTCTTCAGGATCCAAAGTAAAATCTCCTTCTCTTCCTCCAAAGGCTAAGAAACCCAAAGGCTTAGAGATTTCTGCACCCCCAATGGTTCTTTCAAGTACTGACCTCGGCTCTATTGCCCTCAATAGCCCTGCGCTTCCCTCAGGATCCTTGACCCCTGCTTTCTTCACCGCACAGGTAAGACGGACGTCTTTGAATTCCTAGCTGTAATTTTAAAAATTTCCTATCACAATACATGCTTCATAGTTATTGTAAAACAATTTCAAGACTTATTTAGGCAGAATTTAGAGAAATATATCATCAGGGATGATTAGATAGATAGGTAGATAGATAGATAGATAGATAGATAGATAGATAGATAGATAGATAGATAGATAGATAGACAGACAGACAGACAGACAGACAGACAGACAGACAGACAGACAGACAAAGTTACTTCCTGTAAGAAGTGTTAAATGCTAAATAATCAGAGCCAATGGGAGGAAGAGCAATTTAGCAAGGGAGTTGAATTCCAGGATTTTGGGAAGGGCAGAATTAAGTCTTCCTATCCCAGCTGTAGATATGTGGTTTTTCTTACCTGGAGAAAACAGGTGACTTAGGAAATATGCTGGCAGATAGTATATAAACCTTTGCAATTCCTGGTCAGTAGATGAGATATTCCGTATACTTGTGCCTACCAATAACATTTAATTATAGTTATTATGAAAAAAGCATTAGAAAATGGTATTAAAAAGGCAGCAGCAGCAGCAAATATGTATTTACAAAATTAATACTACAGGTACTACAGGAATTTCTTTGGGGAGAATGTTCAAAAGAGAAGCACTATTACAACCATGTTGTTGTGGCAGTGTTTTGGCAGTATCCTGTTCCTCAGCCAAATAGAATAAAATTACTTCCCCAGCTTGGCAACTCCAAATGTATTCAACCATAGTGCTCAGGTAGCATGGCCAAAAGTAAGATTTGTGTTCTGTGTGTGAAAGATACCAGGTCAGTGAAAACAGGAATAAATTAATCACAATTATGAGAAGGGTTTTAAAGACAATAAAAACAAGAATCAAAATTAATCCAAATAATTTTAACATATATATAGTTTAAGCATATGTGAAATGTGAGCGCAAAACAAATATAAGGAAATATTAGATCAAAACCCAGCTGCATATGCCAAAGGATGTCTGATTGACTTTTCTTTAACCATGTATTACATATATGTATTCATAAAATATGACTGCTCATCTGCTTATTAAGCAGATTTTATATCTTTCAGAGAGGGAGTATTAAGCTGCTTTCAAGACACAGATTTACAAAATTAATATTGCTACTTTCAATATTTGATTTTAGAAAGGGATTTTCCAGATGATGCATTCATGCCCATATACCTGTCTCTTAAATGACAAAATAACTATATCTAGAAATTGCTGAATTACTGTCTGTCTAATTCATTTGTTTACAGACCAGCAACAGCTCTGCAAGAGTTAGATAGGATTGTCTAGAGATTCTGCATTGTCTGGAGATGTCCAGTTTTCTTTGAGGAGACTTAGTCATTATAAAGTGAACATTTTGGATGATAAGAAATCTGCTAAAGTTTCTTATTGGGGTTGCATATTTGAAAATTATTTGGAAGAACTGCTGCACACTTTGTATGAGCTCAGCATCTTTCTGCTCTTCATAAAAACAGCCCAGCCCATGGATTTTCATGAGCATGACAAAAGCTGTTGTTAGTGGCTTAGTTGGATGTATGACACTCTGTAATGGTAACATGTTTTGAAGTGGGAGCCTTTAAAAATAGAGCAATATTTCTCAAATTGGAAACCTCCAGATGTGATGGGACTTCACTTTGCAGAATTCTTGGTATCAAGTAGTCATCAAGGACAAAAGAACCAAGAGATGATATTCCATTTGCAAGCTGATATAGCCTAACATGTCCAGAAGAAATAACTATCACAGAGAGAAATATCTTTTATTTATTTAAACGTGTATATGTTCTCTCTCTTTAACATCCCTAGATAGCATGTAAAAAGAGTATCAGACATTATTAAGTCGAGAAATATAATGCTTAAAAAAAGTTTAAACAGACTGAAAGAATATGTATGTTTTTAACACTCTCTAAGATCAGGGCTTGCTTCAAGTCCAGGGAAAGTTGTAATGTGGACCCTACCATAGAGAAGCCAAAATTAATCATTCCATGTCAGCACCTGCAAATATGTATCTTCACAGCAAGATTTGTCTAGAGCAGGGGTCCCCAAACTTGGCAACTTTAAGACTTGTGGACTTCAACTATTAAATTGAAGTCCACAAGTCTTAAAGTTGCCAAGTTTGGAGACATCTGGTCCAGGGGTCGCCAACCTTTTGGACCTCAGGGACCACCAAACTCATAATTTTAAATCCTGCAGACCAGAGACCCTGGGAAAATCCCCAAAAAAGTCTGCAGGAAAATTCCTCATCCTGTTTTCCTAACGATTGATCATTCTTTATTTGGAATCGCAGGATACTGTCTCCAGCTCCATTCTCAGGAGGAGAGAGAGAGAGACTTTTGGCTTCATGCAAGGAAAGCAGCAGAAGTCTTTCTTTCTCTCCCCCAAACTCTGCCAGAAATGAGTCTTTGTGAGACTTGTCATGCCGCAGCCTCTTGGAGCAGGATGCCTTGCAGGGTCCCAAAGACTCATTTCTGTCAGAGTTTGGGAGAGAGAAAGACTTTGCTGCTTTCCTTGCGTGCAGCCAAAAGCAGAAGAACGAAGCAGAAAGAAGCAGTCTGGTGGCCAGGCCAGGTGCATGGGGCAAGTTTTCCTCCCGTTCTACCCTTTCCCCCCTTTCCTCACTACCTCGTGTTGTTTGCAATGCAAGCGATGCAAACCTTGTGTTCCCACGCAGCCTGGATTGTTTTGGGGGGGGGGTGCTTTTGGGGGTGACATTTCTCTGCGGATCACCAAACTTTTATCGTGGACCACCAGTGGTCTCCGGCCCACAAGTTGGCGACCACTGCTCTGGTCTACAGTGAATGTGTAAGAACAAGTTTCGTTTTTTCTCTGGCCAGTTGGCAACTGGAATTCTTTGCTGATTGATAACCCTTTGTATTCTGCTGGCACTAGACCTCTTGTAAGCAAAATACCAATTGACATATTTAGGTCAGACTGTTTTATTTAATCAGAAAATGGCTTGAAGATGTTCAGAGAACAAGAAAGGCTGACCCCATAAGGGTAAAGAACTGCTCCTCCCTTTTGCATTGAGGATCAAATGAGCTTTACTTAGCTCTGCTCCTGTTTTTGCTTCTCTGACTAGGAACTGCCCTGGCAATGAAAAAAAAATGTGTTCTGCAAACTAAGCATTGGATTTCCCTTTTGTTTCCAGAAAGAAGTTGGTGATGGGTAATTGCAAGCCTTCTCTTCCTATATTGTCCTTTTACAAAAGGATATTGTCCATCCAGTAGCAAAGCTAACCCTGTCGTTTTAAACAAACACTGCAATCTTGACAAGTTATTTCCAGTCTGTTCTTATGCATATGGGCTCAATTATACTTCATGGAATTTAGCACAACATGTAGTGCTAGTCATAGAAATTTAATTATGCAAATATTCAGAGAAAGACGTTCTTGATATTTTTAAAAGATTAAGGCCCAGGCTACATAGAAAATAAATGTAAAATGTCAGTACACAAGCTGACATATGTAGATATGTGTGCATGGGAGGGATAATTCTGTAACCTAGTAGTTACTGACCTCATTGCCTGAAGATGTGATTTAGGATGTAGATTTAGCATCTATAAACAATATGGTTGACAATGGTATTGATGAAGCTCTCAATGAGTTTAGGTAAAAGCACATGTTAGAATTCATTCTTTTCATTATTCCAAAGCTCTGGCAACAATTTTGAATTAAAAAAAATGAAGATATAAAATAAAGTTGTATCCAATTTTAGTGGCTATGAGCCTCAAAGGTTTCTCAATTAGCGTTACTTAATTAAAAACCATTTATCAAAATCATGAATAAATAGGCTATTGCAAGAAACAGTGCTATTTTGGATTAAGGTGGATTGTTCTTTTTCTGCTTCTCCAATAATGTATTATTTGTTAATTGCAGTCAAGGGAATGAGAGGATAGGATAATAATAAAGATGCAGAGAAATGCTATATATCTGTGATGGTGAACCTATAGCACATGTGCCAGAAGAGGCATGTACAGCCACTTCTGCTGGCACGCGAGAGGTGGCTCGGAAGAGCCCCATTGCGCATGTGCGTGCACTGCCCACCTGACAGCTGATTGTCAGGTATTGGCATGCATGTGCAGGAGTATGGGGGTGCACGGGAGACATGCACGCATGCACAGAGACACACAGTGCGTGGGGGTCATGCGCACATGCTCAGGGGGCATGGGGAGGACCCACACGCATAGCCTTCTGGGTGCTAACACGCAAGTGCGCCTACAATTTTCGGCACGGGAGCCCAAAATCGTTAGCTACCACTGCTATATATCATCAGGGAAAGAGAGAGAATAGATGCATTAGCAGAAATAAACAAAATTAGCCATAAGAAGATGTGCTTACTTTTAATGTAGCAAGATCTGTGAAGCTTTAAAAAATCTTGATCACTGAAGCCAACTCCCCAGCTGCTGTACTTAAGCTAAGTGTTATTCTGGCAGCCCTTAACATGATACATATATGCACCAGTAACTGTTGGTATGACAATGTCTTCCTTATGTTGCCTTTGCCTCATTTTCCAGGTTGTACCTGAAATCACTTAAATCACGTTTTGGTTTTAAAATAGCGCTTTCCCTGTTCATCCAACTCAAATTTTGCCATGGATACACTTTAGTATGCTTCGTTGATAGTGTTATTAGAGGTTGTGAGCTACAATTGACCATTTTAGGTTACTGAAGGCATGCTGTACTTCCTTTCCTCCAAAGAGACTGCTTTGCAAGATTATGCTTGCCTTAAACTTTTTTCCAACATGTAATACTGCTCCTTATATACCTTGGTTTAGCACTCTTTGGAATGAGCATTATCTTCATACTTAAAACAACTGGACTGTGCATTGTTACTAAAGAGTACATTGAAGTTTTTTCTACTGCTTTTGCTGATTTGTATGATTTCACTTGTTACTGATTCTATTCGTTTGTTTTGGTTTCTGAGGGAGGAATGCATATCATTACTTTGTGTACTATGTGGGCTATTTTTTGGTGTGGCCATTTGCCACTGGCACTTCCATTCCCTTTCAATTGAGGATAGATCCAGAGGTGGCATTCAGCAGGTTCTGACCAGTTCTGGAGAACCGGTAATGGAAATTTTGAGTAGTTCAGAGAAGCGGCAAAAACCACCTCTGACTGGCCCCGCCCCCAACTATTCTCTGCCTCCCAAGTCCCAGCTGATTGGCTGGGTCTTCTTTTGTTGCCCTGCACAGGAGAACAGGGCTGGAAAGCAGGTTAGTGGGATAGGGAGGGGATGGGATTTTGCAGTAACCTTCCCATGCCATGCCCACCAAGCCATGCCACGTCCACAGAACCAGTAGTAAAAAAATTTGAATCCCACCACTGGATAGATCTCATTCCTGAAAATTTTTCACCATGTATTCCTATCAGACAGATTTTCTATTGAAGTGTAATGCTTTTGGAATGCTAAACACAAGTGACACTTATGGAACTCTTCTGTGCTTTCAGTTGGTTTGTTCAACAAATTGATGAGTGGTTAAGCAAATTATGTCTGACTTGTCTCATCCGGGAAGAGTGACTGGTAGTTGTTTTCCTACTGGCAAGCAACACATGGTGAAAAGGAAAATAAAGTGTGTGTGTGTGTGTGGCCATTCATAATTCTGCAGTCACTTTCCTTAATTTAACTCTTAATATTAAAATTGTAAAAATAGCACAAGCTACCAGCCTTATTTCAGTAGAATAGGGCTTGGGTATACGAGGACAGCATATTTTTGAAACAGTACAAGATTGAAGAGCGCTTTATTGCAGTCATCTGGCTTTTCCCTTAGATGCTTCTAGGTGGTAATGTGGGCCCTGCCCTATAGTTATTTCCAGTGAATAAGAGGAAGTGAATGAATGTAAGAATGAATAATATCCACTGGAACATGACCAATATGCAGCATCTGCATGCATACACAGTCATCAGAACTCAATGCTGACTTTGACACACACAAAAATATACCGGACTCTAGCTTCATTTGTTGTTTTCTGACATAGGAAGAGTTATTTGACAATCTTAAGTATACTGCAGTTGCTGACTGATATTTATCCACTTAGAAGTGGTCAAAAATAGGATGCCTGTGCTATTTTCTTTTCCCTCTTCTGTTAAGGTATATTTAACCAACATATCTTAACAGAACATAAGAAAGAAAGCAGCACAATCCTATTTTTGATCATTTCTTTCTGGATAAATATTAGTCAGCAAATGTACCACATGAGGGCAGTTTCAGAACACTCCATACAAAACTGTTGTATAGTCATTTCAGAGGTTCTGCATCATGCTAAATATAATTCTGCAAGAAAGAAAGACATTGATATCAAAGGCATGCAGAAAACTGAAGGATCACTGCAAAATTCAAGAAAAGCTTTTTAAAAATGTAAGTGCCTCCAAATACATCAGTTTTCAATATAATCTGCTTATCAAAAATATCAGGACGTCTCAAGACAGGCAGTCTTTACAATAACTCCAGTGCTATTTATCATTTTTATTTTTCCAGAACCTCACAATATATATATAAATACAAGTTTACAACTTTTACTGTTTACGTACTGGATTAAAAACTCATATTTAATTATATGAGTCAACTCAAATTCTATATGGTCAACTCAAATTTTACAGTTGATAATATTCCATAAGCATCAAGGCGAGATAACTCATTTCGTACGAAGGATCCAAGTGCTACAGATCCCATCCAACTCATTGAAGCATGGCGAATCTCAACTTGGTAGTCTTCCTGCACTTCCTGATATTTCTGTTGATACGATTTCCTCAACCAATTCACATAGGAATCAAATCTTGTTCTGAGAACCATTTTATATTTTTTGAAACCTTGAGAACTATCCCTTGAAATGGCTGCTAATTTTATATAGATGGTTTTCTAATTTTGCCAAGTATTAATAATACATAAACTGAATTCTCGTGGAAAATGTGAAAAGTTAAAAGAATACTGTAGCAACCCCTCTTTCAGGATTAACCCCTTTATTGATTAGACTGGTGTTCAGTATAGGCCTGTTTGGCTTAAAGGCTCTTTAAGTGCTATGTACAACATAGGGAGTTAGACATTTTGCCGATTAGCCACTTCAGAACTAAGTTCTGACAATGCTAAAAGGTGCAGTAGAAGAGTTTAACACTGAGCAATGATCAGTTCACTCTAAAAAAGTACTGGTACTAAAAAAGGAACATGGTTATTTTAGATACAAAAGCCTGAGAGTTTACAGTTCTTGTAAAAATAAATGACCTGACAGTTGCTTTCAAAGCTGTGGGCTGTTTGCAAGAGAAATCTCAGCTTTTTTGTGAGTCATTCTGTTGAAAATAGCAGTTAATGAGCAGAAGAGCCACACAAGCTGAGTGGGACTGAAGCTCCAACCTGTCTAATTGTGTGAGATGAGCCATATTGAACTTAATAAGATATACTATATTTTGGATAGGAGTTTGAGTTTCGAACTCCGAACTAATGGATATATATATTTGCTTGATTACATTCCAACTTTCGCCTGCCAGGTTCCAATAATAATGGAAACAAAAACAACTCAGAAGGATTATTTGTTTACTTTCAAAGAGTTACCATCTTGAATTTCTTATCTGGATTCTCTGCAAACCTCAAATATAACTTACCAGTAAAGATGATTCGGGTTGGAAGTCACTTTTGAGTTTACATAACATATGTCTGTACACTAGTTAAAAAATGGTCTATGGAGGAGTGAGGTAAAATCAGTACACTTGTGCATTCACCAAATTTGTGGCATTGTGTGAATGTGTTGTCAAGGTTTCAAATAATATGTCCCATTCAATAAGAACTCTGAGGCAGGCATCTTCCTCAAATAACATTTTATTGGTACATATCAAATTGGCATTTTCTTGATTCTAGATTCCAATTGGTTTTACACCCAATTAAAAGTAAAACTTTACACTTCCCTCCAGTGACCATCACATGGTCCAATCAGCATGTTAGTCCAGTTGCCAGGTGACCTCAGTCTCCACCATTCAAACACCTGCACCAACATCCTTGATTCCCAGGGGAAATAATTTTATTTTGGCTACAACACCCCAGCTATCTCTGTGCCCCACTTCCTGTCTCCTTCGCTCCAGGCTGTGTCAGCCCTGAAGCTGTGAAAAGAAGAAACTGTAGAGAAAAATTACAAAAGAAAATAGCCACAGTTCGGCCAACTTCAGTGTTGACATGTGTATAACATCAAACAAGAGGAGAGTAAACAAGCTGGGGATTTATTTAAAAACATTACAAGCACAACCCAATGCATATTCCCAAGATTATTGATATACTCTGGCACAGGGAACTAAAGGGGAACAATGGGTAGCTGTTTTTTTATTATAGAATAAATAATAGTTAAGTTTGGATGACTGCAACAATCTAGTGTGGTGTATAAAATAGCCTTGCTTTATGATTAAAAGAGTGCTGTTTTGAATCCAGCTATGTCTTCATCAATCATGTTCCAAGAAACAACTAGAAAGTATTCCATTAGAACTGATGCAGGGATACGAAGAAAACAACAGTATATTAGAATATGACTCTACATATTCCATTCAAAATGTTCATTAGAAAATAGGATGTAAGCAACACTGAAGATGCTATGATAAAAGTGAGAAAGTTAATGGCATACCGTCCTCCTTATAGCAATGTTTATCAACAGATGACTAAGCTAGTATGTTTTGTCTTGTAGACTCCAAATGGGTTACTGTTGACCCCAAGTCCACTGCTTTCTAGTATTCACTTTTGGAGCAGCCTCAGTCCTATTGCTCCCTTGAGTCCCGCCAGACTGCAAGGACCAAACACCTTATTCCAGGTAAGTTGGTGCATGTTGTCTCAGACCAATCTTTGCCATTGGGAACAAAACAAATACAGGAAATATGTAACAGTTTAAACCCTTCGCTCAAGAAAGAAGAGCTTCACCATTAGGGTGAGACATATCATAAAACTGATTATTCAATGCTTGGAAAACATGTAACTTCTCTGAAGCCAGGAGACAAGGACATCAGTGCTGCAGTAAAAATGGCTCTGATCCAAAATTGTTCATTATATTGCTGGTAAATGAATTAGGATCTAATCTGCTGATAGTATAGTGTACACATCAGAATACTTTCCTGATAAAACATCAGCTGCAATATTTCATTGTAAATGAGATAAAAAAATTGTTGACAATTTTAGTACATAATGAAATCAATGAAAAAGACCACAAATAATTTTGATGATTGCTTAGGTTAATATGCCTTATCTGAAACTGAAATCTTTCACTAACAGGCATTGAACATTGTATTAGAAAAGCTACTGTCAGTCTCAAGGATTTGACAGCTATATGGGTGACAGCTATATGGGTCCAAGGCACGCTCTCTTAATCTCTTATCAAAGAAGAGAAAAGTGTCATTGTAAAACTATATCGACACATGAATTTGCCCTCTTGGCTGTACTTGACTGACAAAAGGAAAACAGAAAATATAAGCAGCTTTGACTAACATTAATGGTTCCTAACAGTGATAAAGGGACTCTGGGTCTGTTATAGCAAGCAAATGTCCCTGGCTGTTGAGAATGAGTCCATAGGGATTTAACTGACCTCGATTAAAATAAAATGTGGTTTACTCTGATGGGTGAGTGTACCCATCAGAGTGTAAAGACCATAAAGACCATGCAGTCAATTACATTGTCTGAATAGGGATAATAAGACACTTAATGGAGAGTAGTGCCATCTGCACTACTGATCAAAAGGTTGATCAAAAGGGTCAAGATGGTGCAATAGCAAGCTCATCCCCATGCATGCATACAGTGCAGATGTACATTCAAGAGGGGCATTTTAACTGCATTTCCACGACTGCCATCTTTATTTATTTGACAGCCCTGTGCAGACAAGACTGACGAAAAGAGAGCAGTGACACTGTCCCAGCTTGTGGCAACTATGATTCTCTTAATACAATTGCCCATGTGTTCAAAACTTCTCATGTGATACCAGTACCCATAAATTAATAATTCTGGAGAGCTTTTGACTGAATTAACTATTGTGGCAACCAAAACCCTAAAAAAATTCATTGGATTAAATAAATTATAAAAAAAACAGTTGGTCATGGACTTTGTTTCCTATAACAATTGAGAAGAAGCTTTTTTGGATTGAGATTAGCAGAAGTAACCTATTTCTTTTATGGTGTTTTGTCTCTGTAGAGAGAGTTGCAGAGAAAGAAGCAGAGAGAAAATCAGGGCTCTCCTCTTTATAGTATTTTTAAGTTTAGTTTTTTTAGTTTAGTATTTTTAATTTTTAGTTTTAAGCCTCCCCCTCCCCCTTTCAATGCTTGAAGAATTTAAATAATAGTATCATCTACCCAGATAGCCTTATTTAGTGGGTAAGTGCTCTGAAATGTAAATTCAACCTGATGAAGGAGAAAAAGGAGATCTAAGTTTCCACCACCCTTAGAACTTGCTTTGTTCACTCTACGGGTAGTCCTCGACTTTCAACCACAATTGAGCCCAAACTTTCTGTGCTAAGTGAGATATTTGTTAAGTGAGTTTTGCTCCATTTTACGACCTTTCTTGCCACAGTTGTTAAGTAAACCATTGCAGGTGTTTAAGTTAGTAACACGATTGTTAAGTGAATCTAGCTTTCCCATTGACTTTGCTTGTCAGAAATTTGCAAAAGGGGACGACGTGACTCCAGGACACTGCAATTGTCCTAAATATGAGTCAGTTGCCAAGGATCTGAATTTTGATCACATGAACAAGGGGATGCTGCAATGGTCATAAGTGTGAAAAACAGTCTTAAGTCACTTTTTCCAATGTTGTTGTAACTTTGAACTGTCAATAAATGAACTGTTGTAAATTGAAAACTACTTGTATGTGCTTGGTGTAATGCTGTTTCCAAAAACAAAGACATGTTATTTTGTCACAAACATTACCTGCTTGAATCCATTTCTTTTGAGTTGACGTACAGGTAAAACTACTTTTGTTTCCCAGCATAGTGGGTAAAGGTGATTCTGCGGCAGCCAACTGACGTCAGTGGCTCAGGTTAATTGGCAGAGCCTCTGCAGATTATAATTAACTCATTCTGGATCTAAAAGGTTGTCTGTCGTTAGGATAATGAGAGACTTGTTCAGAGCTGCAGTTTACCAAGCAACTAAGGTAGAAATAATAGCAAGGAAATACAGTTGAAATTCATCAACACCTTACACACGCTTCTCCATTTGAATTCATGCAGTTACTTGTTTGCTTAGTATTTATAGCTGCACTGAATGATTTGAGGGAAACCCCCTAGAATCCTTCATATCCAGGCACAAAAGCAAAAGGAGCTCTTCTAAAGACAACTCTGACATAGAATTGTCAAATACAAAGCTTGGATGAGTCAAGAGATAGACAAATTGTGGCAATTTACAAAATTGTTAGTTGGCTCAGCAAGTAAGCTCCAACCTACTGGGCAAATCTCTGCAATGAATCAGAGCCCTTTATTTTGTTTGTAAAACAAATTTAGGAGCGTCTTTTAAATGAGTTGCTAGAGATGCATTCCTTCAGCCATATTCCCTGGATTTCCATAAGTGAAACTTTTGCCCATATGATCTGTGGAGAATTTAAATGACCATTTAAATGACCATTTATTTTTAGATTCCAGCTCACTTCTTGCTTTTAAAATAGGACAGAAAATCAGAACAGCAAGAGCCACTGGAGAGTCCAAAATATTCTAAAGGTGATAGTTGTTACAGAAAAGGGATGTAATAACTACTCAACAGCTTCTCCAGTTTTACTGGTTAAGAAATGGATGCAAGAGGGATCTAGTTTAGACTCTAACTAGATCACTGCAACCTCTGCTGCTTCTGTAATGCAAAGTTCATGCTTAGATATTGAGGAACTGACATAGAAAAGCATGTACATCTTGAATAAAGTAATTAAGAATGGCTGTATTTAATAATCTGTTTTTCACTGTGTAAAACTTAGTTATACACTATATTGTATACAGTCTGTTCTAATGCTGCAATGATTTTTTAATAGTAGAACTATTACACTAACTCTATGGCAGTCTAACAAATATTCCCTTTACTGATTGTTTAAATATTTTTTTACCTGTAAAGTATTAAAACATTTACATTTTGCCATAATAGGATGTTATAAATTGGATGTATATATTTTAAAAGTTATAGGAGCACTTGCTGTAAAAAAAAAAGACAATTTCCTTTTTCATGTATTTCCGTACAATAGAGAAAAAAAGTCAAAAGTTGTGAAATTTTACCTTGTGCTGCTTCATACTGCAAACAAGTATGAAACTGAATGTTTATAAAGGATTTGTTAAGTATAGTAAATGAGCACCTGAAGACTCAAGAATGTTAACTAATATCCGGGAATTTACAAACCAGGCCTTAATTTACCACACCTTCAATCTGGGAGAATCTAATTCCCAGCTGCTCACAGCTTGTGGGTGTTGAGTAGCATACACACCAAAATCAGTCAGTTCCAAGATTCCTAATATTTTGGGCAGAAAACTTTGAACTTTGCTAAGAGAACAGCCACAGGGACTTTGCATTAAGCTATCATGCCTTGGTTTATCAAAACAAATGGGGGATATAAAATACAGAGTTATCTTAATAATAAAGGAGAATATTTGTAGCTCAGAGTTTGATACGAGGGGTCTTTGGTGCTCTCTGGGCTTGTTTTATTGCAGAAGTTTCATTATCCAAAAATCATCAGTGCTAGTCATCTTAGAGCACGGGTGTCAAACTCACGGCGTCACGTTGCCATAATGTGACATTTCGTGATGCTTTTTCCCCTTTGCAGAGCTGGGGTGGGTGAGGCCTGTGTGTGACACATCTGGCCCGTGGGCCACCAGTTTTGACACTCCTCTTAGCTACTAAGTGATATTTTGCATCCTCTTTGAAGATATATTCCAGTAGTTCCACTACAAATACCTTTTGATAGCAAATTCAAGTTACATTTTAGAGTTTGTTCAGAAACATGCTGGCTTTAATTTAGTTCCCACAATGGCTCTGGACAGAATTGAGCTTCCACTGAAAGAAAATGCCCATGACTTGGCTGGAGTGTGTGAGGTGTTTTATGGCTCTTGCTAGAGCAAATGAAGACTAGATCCTTTGCTCAGTTCTGGTTGATGTGCCAGTTATAGTCCTTACTGGACCAAAAAGCTGTTGAATATAACAGTTCTATAATGTGCTATATGTGGGAAGGCTTTTGAGACTGACTCAGAGCAACAATGCAATGAATAGGCTGCTGATAGGCAAGTACAACTTAGTATGTATTCTTAAACTGCTCTGTTGGTTGCATAAAAGCTTCTAAGCCCAGAAAAGTCTTACATGGTGTGGCACTGGGTATTTGATTGTAGTCTTTTTCAAAATGATTTTTTCTGATCTTTGAGATCATTGAGAAAGATATTAAAATTCCATCCCTTTGAGTTGAAGGGGACAAGCTTTGCCTATAGTAGACTTAAGTCACTGGAATACCTTGCCTCCAATTTAGTTCTTGGTCCTTTTCTTGATAACCTTCTGGAAATATATGAAAAACATTTTATTTGGGCTTTAGTAGTGGTGACCTGAACTACAATAGTATTTTTGAAATTTATTTTGTCATCTGTTTTTAAGCTCTATAAACCGTTTTGAATCATGGGCCTAAGGTGATAAACAAGCAATTTAAATAAATCAAATTAATTTAAAATAAATTAATTTATTAAATTTTAATAAATTAAAAATATTAGTCCTTGTGAGGATTATTTGATTTTATTAGGCATTCATTATTGTCTTGAAGATTAAAATGACTTGCAGAACATATGGATGTTTGTATTATTAATTCTTTTCAATTTTATTATTTCTATGATTTTTTTATTATATTCTGAATGCTAACATGAAATGTGCACCTTATTCATCAGCTTTGAGGTGTTGTTACTCTTGCAGATTCATGTGCTTCTTTCCCAACCCAATGTTATATACAAACCTGTAGTTCTGAGATTTATTTTAACTTAATTCATTTAAAAATTTTTTTTGTCAAACCTCAGATTGATACAGATTTATTTTAGAATAAAATGAAAAAGTATTAGCTTATTCAAAAATTACAAGTCCCCCCCCCCTCCCATAAGAATCTATGTTCTCACAAATATTATGTGCTTTCCCTGAATGCTTTCTTCCAAACCATCTCATATTCATCCAATCCAAAATGAGTGATGTTTAACTTCGATCCTCTGATCCATCTTTTTAAAAGTAATTACTTTACTTGTACCTGCTACAATTAGCAGTCTCCATGTATCATTAAAAACAATGTTTGAGAGCTTACACATATAATGCATATGTGACATTTTCCTTTGCTTTTTTTACAGTTTCCAACTCTGCTAAATGGTCACATCCCAATGCAAATCCCCAGCTTGGATGGGGCCTCTTCTCCAGTTCTCCTTTCTCCAAATGCTCATAAATCCTGATGTCTCAACAAACTGGGGACTCACTAATAAACTGGATTTGACACAGCCATTCTGATGGGTTTCATTTTTCTGGTAACGCCAGGAGGACATGATGAAACTCTTTTACTATGGTTTGCACTTTCCATTACACAAATGACCTACTTGTATGGTGTTTATTTAGCATTTTTATACATTGAGGGTTTTTTTTGTATAAGAAATCTTTTGTGCATTAAAACAACTTATAATTTTTATATCCTGCTCTCCAAGTGTTGAACACTGTTAATGAAGTTATCTTTCTTAATACATTTCTAAACAATATGTAAAGGATGTGAAATGTTTTGCTTCTGTACTTCTGCGTATTATGCATCCTGCTTGTATAAACTATAACCGGCTGTGCCTTCTTTTGCATAATGTTATATAAATGATTTATATATTTTCCAGTATTAAGATTAAGGTTGGAAAGAACCAAGTATTGAACACTTTTCTCCCCATCCTAGTATTCCAGTATTCCCCTTATGGTCAGCCATGTGGTGCAGTATATTCATGTAATTTTGAATTAAGCGCTTTCCAAATATGTAAAGAATATTTTTGTTTACTTCCTGAACTGACAGGCCACAATATTTTGACCTGTGGGTTAAGAACAGAACACTATTTAGACATTAGTGCTTGAATTCTTCTGAAATAGTAATATGGTCTTAAAATACTTGCGACATATTTTAGGGGCTTTTTTTAAATTGGAGGGAATAGACTTATTCAGTGCCACTATCTTTGTGTATAAAGCCGATTGTTAAAAGAGATGTCAATCTGAAATTTATTTTTGTGAACAGGTAAAATTCTCACATGCTTTTTATCAGGGATGGAGAAAAAGTATCTCCAGTGGTGCATGGACCAAGGCTTCAACATTTTTTACTTTTCCAAAAAATATTTTAGTAATGCTTACAGAAATGAAAGTCTAAAAAGATGACAGGTGCCTCTCCATACCTGGGAAATAAATACCATAATACCCAGAATAAGTTTTCAGTTATTTTTCTCTCTTCCCCCGCAACCCCCTTTGTACTAACCTTATATTGAATATTGTGATTAAAAATCATCCAGATTCTTGGTCTCTTCAGTAGGCTAGAATTCTGAAAGCAGAAAAAAGTTTGCTGCTTCATAGAGTATCATGACTGGTTCCCTGATGATGAAATATAAAACAAAATAAAACTGAATTAATGTGGGTTGTAGTAGAGAAGCAGCCTCTTAGCTGTAAGAGGAAAGATATCCTATACATGCATATTCTATGAAGACATTAACAATATTCAAACAAAACACATTCAGATTAAAGAATTCAGATTTATGTCATATCTTCAAAATCAGTGAAAATATCCTCCCTCTGTGCTCCAGTGGCAAAAATGACAAATCCTCATGTACATTTTGAAGTTAAAAATATGAAGCAAAAATTAATATAATTGATTTTCACTTCACATTCTGTTTCACAAGATTTACTTTCCTTCTTTGAGAGAAAAAATTTCTGCTATTTGAAGAACCCACTGATTTCCCAGACTTTTTACTTGATTAGTATTTTGTCACATTTTCTATCATATGCTCCTATTTCCTTCTTGGCAAGGATGCATTGCGAAGTATCAATTTTCCACACACTCTAAACTTCTGAAATATATAGCCTACATTCCCTTCAAACACACCGTTACACTGCATAATATAGGGAGTGTACAGGTAGCCCTCAAGTTTCCACCATTCATTTAGTGAATTACAATGGCACTGAAAAAAGTGACTTATGACAGTTTCTCACACTTATGACATTGTGGCCTCCCTATGGTCAAATCAAATCAAAATTTGGGCATTTGGCATGTATTTATGACAATTGCTGTCCTGTAATCATGTGATCATCATTTGTAACCTTTAAAGCTGGCTTCCGGTAAGCAAAATCATATGCAGAAGCCAAATTTACTTAATGACTGCATGATTCACTTAACAGCTGCAGTGATTTGCTTAACAACTGTAGCAAAAAAGTTGTAAAATAAGGCACCACCCACTTAACAACTGCCACTTAGCAACATAAATTTTGGGCTCAATTGTGGTCATAAGTTGAGGACTACCTGTATATAGCTATTATATCTTAGAAGCAAATGTAACAATCTTACATTTATAAATTTAAGCTTAATAAAATAATTTCAAATTTTTAAGAAACCAGCATATACACCTTTTCTGCCTATGCAACAAAAGCTCATTAATTTTGGCAGGAAAAAATAATGAAAATTGCTGGAACAATTTGGAATCCTTCAATTTTCATGCTAAAAGAATAGAAAAGCATAAGAACAGAACAGTATTATTTTGTGTCATTTTAAACAAATGATCAAGTTATTGATTTATGCACATTGGAACCATAAAAGAAAACTGTTCTAAACTTTGCCTAAAACAAGGGTTAAGCATCTTTAGAATGGTTTGGGGAGATAGATAACATGTAACATTAACAGTGGAGTACTTTATCCTTTGATTTATAGTTTTTTTTAAAACATTAAAAGGTTTGTGTTCTTCTCATTTGAAGCACATGCAGAATGCTATTATTTGGCTACTTTGAATAACATGCAGAAGTGAGATGAAATTTAAGCTGAAGAACAATTTATATAAGAAGCTTGCAGATGATGTAATGAGGACCTTCAGATTTTCTGCCAATCATCAGGAAGTTGTGAGACTATGAGGTCATCAGTTATATACTGTAACCTTTATATTGTAAAAACCAGAAAATGTACATCCGTAATAAGCTACATACATATTCAGAGCCATTTCTTTCCTTAAATACAAATTAAAGGATAGTAAGTGGCTAATACATGCCTGATGTCTTTCTAAGTGCTCTTAAATGCTAGTATCTAACTCCTTTTCTGTCTAAATCTCATGTGCCTTAGTCCAGGACTGGATGGAATTTTACTACCAAATGAAATCTTAGTAAGCCTTCCCTACAAGTACCCAGCAGATTAGTCAGACCATTGCTTCTATAATTCTTAGCATACTGCATTTAGGCATCGTAAGGACCCAGATTAAGAAAGATTGGTTTAATTGTTTAGTTGAATATTTAGCAAACCAATTAACAGCAATGTTCTCTCTATACTGGGTGTCACAGCATCATGTGATTTATTGCAACTTTTCCCTTTGCTAAATCGGGTGTGGATGTGGCCCGTGACATATCTGGCCCATGGGCCACGAGTTTGACAGCCCTGCTCTATATGTTTTTGCATACTTAAAATGTGAGATGCTGAAGATACTACAATAGAAAGATAAATATCATGGCAGCAAATGCATTTCTGCATTTTCATAGATAGCTTCTGCGGCAAACACATACAATGTGAATTACCCATTGAGTCTTTAAAGTTACAAATGTTTTTATGTGTTTGCTGTGTAAAAATAAAGTATACCAAGCCAATCAAGTTTACTGGATAATGGTGTGAAGTTCTAACTGTTTCAGTCAAGAAATTATTCACAGATACACAGAGAACACTGTTATGCATTAATGTGGGTGTTGTTTAACACAGCTATTTGCATTCCATTAAAAGCTGGAACTCTTTTTCTTGATAATAATGAAACTTATTTTGAAACATAAAATCTAATTATAAATAAAAGCGATGATTCTCCTTCTGTTGCCCAATCCATAAGATTTGCTCCTGCAAGACACACCCAAATGTTTATTTGTTCACAAGTTTCTAAACAAAACTTTTAAATGGCACCACTGTTAGTATGTATTGTATATATCTTCTCTACCAAGTGAGATAATTAAGAAGATACTCATATTTGCATACAATCCTTTTGAAGTACAGTTGACTAAAGGAACCAATAAAGTATCTATTAAGTCAGATTTTCCTCCAGATCACTGCAAGTACAACTCTCAACTGGCATTGTATTACTGGCTAGGATTACTGGGATTTGTAGTGCAGTATATCTAAAGAATGCCAGAAAAAAATGCTGCATTAAACATTCTTGATTTCCAACATAAATACCATTTAAACCTGAAAAGTTCTTTAATTATTTTCATTCACATTTTACATTTGTAAACATTGGAATAGCTTAAAGATATTTAAACCTACCTCACAGAGCTGTTGTGAGGATATTTAACGCTTATGGGGGGGGGGGGGGGAAAGATTGTTTACATTTCAAGTAGCATTAATGAGAATAACATTGAGTCCAGCTAGTGAAACACTCAGATTTATAGATTAGAAATTTGCAACAAATTCTTAAATAACAAATGTAACATTTGGTAACTATATATAATACTTAAATTCTTTTTCTATTGGCTATAAAAACAACTGTTTTGTAGTTTATTTGTTCTATTTATTAGCATTTAACCTCATGTGTTAGAAATTCTGATTAAAAAGATCACAACATTCTGAGAGCTGGATTCGAAGTTCTCTTGCTGGAGGAATGTGGAAGAAATTTTTGCCAATGTTTCCTGTTTCACTGAGAGAGGGATGCTGTAGACAATGAAGGGATTTTTCTAAATAGTATGGAAGGTGGTGAACTGCAAAGAGGGTAAAGAAATGGAATCTCAATTCCTCCTTTGTGCAGTCAAAGAGGGGTTTTTGGGGTTCCACCCAAAAATGGATGTGCATATCAGAATTGCAAATAGATCAAATCTCTTAAACTGTAATAAAGTTTTGTTCAAATATATTAGGAGAAATAGCCACCACTCTACTGAATAAATTTCTGAATTGCTTCAAGAATTTAAAAATCCTGTTTCCTCCCTCTGTTCCTGCTATGCCCAATTCAACAAATGTCATACTGGTTTGTCAAGCAGTTGTTTTCCGGTTTGTCAAGCAGTTGAATCTGGAAAGTTGGATTTAAACATTGTTTCCAAATAAGGACAATAGTGTATTTCAACCATATGTAGAAAACATATGTCTTATGGTTACTTTAGTAAAACTAAATTACATCTGCCAACTAGTTTTTGTGCAGATTTCACTGGATTAGCTGTTCAGTTTAAAAATGCATAATACAGGGTGGGAAAATTTCAAGCTTTAAGGGAAGCCATATTTAAAAAAATATGATTTATTGTTTTTCCTGAAATGTGACAGCAAAGTTTTTTTCAATTCAATGATTTTTGGAAGCTTCTGGAAAGTGCGGGATTCAGGATTTCAGGAAGGTAGGAGAAATGCAAAATTTTCTTAAAGCTGCATGGTGGGATGCTACAGAATATCTGAACACTACTGAAGATTTCCATATAATATTTATACTTTCAAAAGTACATTAATACAGGTCCATCTGTTAGAAATAAACAGCAGTTGGTTAGCTCTACTGGGCTTCATTAAGTGTAAAACCAGTTTACAAATGCTGAAAAGCAGCAGTGGTCCAATAGTCACCATTTCACATAAATTTGTCTTCTTTTCCAGAAAAGAGTTCCCAAATTAATTTTACTATTATAATAATAAAACATTAAGAAAACATTCCAAAACATGCCACAATTACTATTCACAAATAAAGTTAAAGAAACATACAAAATATTTCACTTAATACTGTTAAATAACAATAATCAATTACAAGATTTCCTGAACAGAAATGGTAGGACCCCAGAATGTTTTACAGTGAACATCAGGAAAAAAAATTAAGTTATCTAGGAATATTTTTCATGATATATCAGCCAAAGATTTACATAACCATTTCAAAATATACTAATAAAGATTTACAGCCTCTGGAAGATGCACTAAACAAAGAGGTTCCAAAAGGTGAACAAAAATGCTGAAAAATACTGTTTCTATACCAGGAGGTACTTATGATACTCACTGAGATACATAAGGTTAGTAGTACTGTAATATGATGACTTAATTTCAATAAACAGGTAACATCTATAACCTTTAAAACCCTCCAAGTTCTCATATTCCATGAAGCCTGCATAATAAAGTAATAGATTCTTTAGTGGCTTTCCAATGAACGTGGTCATAAAAGAGCCACCAAAATAGGCGGCAATTAGAGAAATGAGCTGGGATGCTTTGCGCCCACAGTTTTCCTTGAATCACTGGAACGTTTAAGGAAATACCAATATCAAAAATATTCTAACAAGTACGTCTATTAGAAAAAGTTAGAGAAGAGAGATAATAGCTAAGTGTCACATATAAGTGGTTTCTCATTTCTGATATAAGCCAAAATAAGAGATCTGGAACCTGATCCATATAATTTTTCATTTGTTTGAATTGATATCTGTACTACTAAGTGCTTTAAAAAGATATTTGGTAGCATTCTAAGTACTTTACATCTAATGTTAAATCAGAAATTTACAGGCCAAGAACTAGAGAGTGTTAAAGTAAATAGTATCTATAGTCAAGAAAGCTGTTTACATTCCAGGAAACATTGCAGTTAAAGAAAAAACAAGATATAAAACTGCGGCAATAATTCATGAAGAGAAACAAGGCATTCACATAGCATATACAGTAAACCCATTGCAACTCTTTCAGGCATTCGGTTCTTAACTATACAGACAGTAGTTATTTAGCAGCAATGATTACACAATAAATAATGCACTGTGTTTCTCAGTCCTGCACAAAAATTGCAGCTACTGTTACATTAACAGTTATAACCTACTGGATCTAATGGAGAAGACCTTAAAATTGACTGTACAAAAAATTGTCACATTGTGACAACAAATATATATATATATATATATTTACATATATATTTAAAAATAATAACCAGTAGGTCCGAAATAAAAAGACGGCACTGTGAGGAAGACAGTGTAGACAAACAGATTTCAAGTCCACCAAGGGAAGAATTGCCTTTAGACTAGAGTCCTTGATGTAGGTAAAACCAGCCTTGGCTTGAAATAGCACTGCCTGCCTTAGAAAAGCATGCTTTGTCTTCTGTTCTTCCCATGTCCTAGAACATAAAACATGTATTTGTTAAGAGATTAAGGTGACGTTTCAATATACATACTGATACATATCATACAAACATATTTAGAAAGGAACCGGCAGTTTCTGTGAGCATTATATTTAAAGCAATCATCTCATGGAGAAAGTGAATTTGGTCTAGTTAAGGTATCAGGCTAAAAACTGGGACACCATGAATATGGTGCCTTAGCCCTGTCTTAGCCATTAAAGTCAGCTGGGTGACCTTGGGCCAGTTGCTTTCTCTCTTAGCCCAACTCATTTCACAAGGAATGTTGTGGGGCAAATAGGTGGAGGAAAGTACATTGGATATGTCCACCACCTTGAGTTATTTGTAAAAATAATAAAGGCAGGAGGCAAATGAGCAAACCTATGCTTAGTCACACATTGTGCTAAGTTACAGTAGTTTGGTTCTGGCTTAGCATGATGTTTGAATTCAGCCAATGTGGTTTTGAAATTTACCATATATGGCTTAATACTATTTGTGAATCATTATGGCTTAACAACCTGCATTTAAACAAATCAAAGCTTAGTATAAGGAATGGCTCCAACCATTCACAGAATGTATCTGAATACATCAGTATATGACGCAACAGTGCCAAGCTACTTAATAATACTTTTTTTCCATGATCCACAAGATCATAAAGAAAAAAATCCAGATTTTACATACCGCTTTAAAGAAAATCTCATTTGAGGAATCCATGGAATTCTAACTATTTAATAGGTTTTAATTGTTCTACCTCATATAATCCTGAGGAAAAAAAATGCAAATATTACTTTACATACCTGTCTCTGGATAAGTGGAATTTCGAAAGCCTGGATCTTTTTGGAGTTGAATTTCTTTCAAAGTGAATATTGATACACCTGAAACAATACATGTAGTGACTTTTTTTCCCCAACTTTCAAAAATATATTTAGAATCAGAAGAAAACTTTATCAAACAATATTTATAGAATGCGCCAATCTGAATAATCCTGAAGGATTTACAGGAACTGCAGCAAAGAAAAAGAAAATAGTATTTTTCTTTCTTGCTTTTCATCTCTGCTTCCAATCACAGCTGGACAAAAGCAGGAAGAGCTAAAAGCCTGTCTAAATTTGATTTGAACCTGATATTGGGTATCAATAAAGGTCTTTCAGATGAAAGATACAAAGTTAATAACTGTTAGTTTAAATACAACCTAACTCAAGTGGATACTTTTGAGTCAATGTAATGTTTAGAAAGATTCTTAATTTTTTGAGCAAGTAGAGTAAACCTCATAATCAGATGCCAGCTCATATCAAAGGCACAATAAACTTACTTTCTGGTAAAATATGTATTCTAGTTCCAAGACTTCTGAAATATGCATGTTTCATAGCCTCTTCTGCTGATATTCTTTTCTTTGATTCATACTGGCAAACAAAAGTATAGATACTATTTTAAAACACAATTGATGCAGGATAGGTTTTATTTACTTCAAATCCCAATGTTTGGTCTTTAGTACCTGTAGCTACAGAATAATTCAGGCAAAATGACTGGGATAAAACCTAGTGAACTACTATCAGTAAAGGTAAGTGAAAACCTCCAACTTTTCAGCCTGGGAAGCACATTTAAAATTTAATAAAGATATACTGGACTTATTTTAGGGGTCAGAAGTAATAGTGGAAATAAAATTTTAAAGGTGCAACATTACCACTTCTCATTCTTTTTAATGAAACTAAGCGTTTAAAGTGGTAAAAAGCTGAAGTGGATCAGGAAGCTAGTGGACACTAAGGGAAGTGGCAGTGGCTGCTTCTTGGGAATATTAGAAATGAACTGAAACAAATGAATTAATGGACTGAGTCCATGGCCCGTGGTACGAATACGCTAAGACGTATTGTTTGTTAGATTTTCGGTTTAGTATATCTCATTCAAAGACCTTTTATTTAAAACTTTTGGCTTAGCACATTGGATGAGTGCAGCCCAAAATAGTAAGGTTCCATATATACATTCAGACAAAAACTATAGTATGCTTTCTTGCCTTTATTTGTATATGAGTGTGCATGTGCAAAATTATTTTTGCTGTTGACTTTCAAAATCTTTTAAGGAATTCATCATTTATGTACTTTTTCAGGGTTTTACTATATGAAATTATCAACTGAAGAAATATTTGATTGAAGGAAGAGATCTTTACAATAAACAAAAAAAAAGGCTGAAAGAGCAACATCTACATATAAGAACATCTAACTAATGCTGTTTTTTGAACCAGTTTTGTATTCTTATAATCTATCAAATAAAGAACTTGAAAAGTATACAATGAAACTATATGTGTAAAGAATACAAAAAACAACTTACTTGAAGAAATTTTACTATCAGTTCAATCCCTTCTGAATCCAGCCTAGAAATAAACCATACATTCATTGTTTACTCTCAGTTTCCAGATTGGATTATAATAATTGAAATAATGTGTGTGCTTTTGCATAAAAAACACTTCCAATTTCAAAATATCTTGAATGTAATTATGGATTCTACTTAACACTAATAAGGTGATATGTCTACTGTTATTACTAAATGCATTGTGTTAATAATATTATTTCATTGTATCTAATATAAAAATAAAAAAGCAATACTTTTAAATAAACTGAAGTAGCATGGAACTGACATTGAAAATATATAAGAATGTATTACACATACTTACCACCAAAGAAAAGTAACTTATTTTGAAAATGCCAAAGTTTTAAATCACTAAATGAATTTAAGTCCACATGAACTAGACAATAATTGCCTAATCTAATTTAAATAGTGTAAAGGAAAATGTGTAACAAACAGATGCCTAAACAAAATTAATTAAATCCTGGAATATGGGTTTTCAAATAAATCACAGATTAACATTACTTGCTGAGAGTCACTGGCTTGAGATTTCTTTATTATACAGCGGCTGTCTTTAGCCTTTATTTGATCTTTAGGATAAACTGAGTATCACCGAAGGGGACTTCCACTTATGCACTACCAACATCTTTAGCATTTTTCTTTTGTGATTGCTAAATCTTCTCTAGAAGTTCTCCCTACCCTCTTGAACAAAACTGAAGAGTATTTCAAAGAGTGCCTAATTATTTAAAACTGGATTGCCACAACACATTTTTAATAAAACAAAATAAACTATTACAACATGCTATTCAACAAATCTATGTATAGTTATAGTTAAAATTTAGAACTTCAACAGTGTAAGATTCCTGGAATCAATGTTCACTTTTATAGTTGATGCCCTATTTATAAAAACTATTAATTCATATGATTAGCAGCTATTGAAAAAGGTAAAGGTTCCTCTTGCAGTTGTTTCTGGCTCTAGGGGGTGGTGCTCATCTCTATTACAAAACTGAAGAGCCAGCGCTGTCCGAAGACATTTCTGTGGTCATGTGGTTGGCATGACTAAGCGCTGAAGGCACACGGAACGCTATTACCTTTCCACCAAAGTGGTCCCTATTTTTTACTTGAATTTTTACATGCTTTAGAACTGCTAGGTTGGCAGAAGCTGGGACAAGTAACGGGAGGGGCTAGGGGTTTTAACTGCCTAACTGCCGACCTTTCTGATTGACAAGCTCAGTGTCTTAGCCACTGAGCCACTGCAATAGTAATATACAAATAGCAGCTATTATATACAGTCAATTATTCTACTATTCTTTATGCAAAGGTACTAAAGCTCATTGGACAAATATCCACTAAAAATGAGAATAATCCATTTAGAATTAATCCCTCAACAAAAAGAGTTCCTAGTGAAGGGTTTTTTTTTCCAGAGAAAGTACTTATGATAACACGTGCAATCTGAACTTTAAATACCTTGGAGCATGGTTGATCAAAGGTTGTTGCTTGTATTTGGGAAAGTTGTAATTCCTAAACTCATCACTGGAAGTAATGCCTGGCCATGTTTCTTGTGATGGAGTTCCTGAGTTGAAAGATTAAACAAATCAACATAAGGAGTACTAAACCCATGTAGACATTAAAAGAAATAAAGTAAAAATTTAAACAACAGCTTCCAAAATAGATAACTGATTTTAACAAAAGTACAGACTTGAAATATCAAAATCATATCCCCCCCTTTATAAACATGTAAACACTGCAATTACACTGGAAGTCTGAAGTTTTCAGAAGTTCTTTTAATAAGAGCAAAGTAAATTCTCAGCTTTAAGCTAACCATATTTACCTAGAAGTCTGAAAATTAAGTGCAATTCATCTTCAACCGTTGACCCAGGAAAGAGAGGTCTTCCTGATGCCATTTCAAAAAATATACATCCAACTCCCCTTTAGAAGAGAAAAAATTCAAATAAGTATTACAAAGGAGATGAAAGCATTTAAATATATAATTTTAATAACAGGTGAGATGGCCGACTTAACCTAATTGTTAAGGTAATGAGATCATGTAACTGCCAGTGAGTTAGTATCCCAATAGTACATGATTGCTTTTTTTTTGGTTGTGAAAAATAATGAACAAGATTGTATTCACTTGAAATACATTTGTCCAATCTCACTATTGAGATTTTACATAAAATTTTATTTAAAGTTCAGGGATTCAAATCAACTAAATTTTGAGATTTTACAAGTAACCAATATTTTCTTTGCTTGCTTCCTTCTTCTTTCCCAAAAGTTTCAAGTGTAGACTAGAGAACCATCTCCAGTATTACTGCTTATTATTAACACAGGGTTTTAAAGTTAAAGGAAAAAAAAAGGCAGGTATATTTAATTTGAATGAAAACAAGCAGTTTAATATTTGAGACTCACCACATATCAATTTGTGTGGAATATTCAGAAGATCCAAGGAGAACATCTGGAGGCCTATACCACAATGTGACAACTTCATTTGAATATGTTTTCGTAGGAACAGATTTTGCTCTAGCCAGGCCTTCAAAAATAAAATACAAAATGAATTTCCTTAGCCCTATTCCATCTTTCTTCAATTTTATATTATATAATTCTTTTTCATAGAAATTTCACATGGTTCAAAAACTATAGCTAAGCATTTGTCTGCTGCTATAAAACAGGAGCATTTATTTTTGATAGACCAGTGCTTTCTACCGAATGGCCAACTGTATGCACTCGCAGCAACTTTGATTAGAAATAACATGTAAAATTAATGGTGTGCAAAAACATGCCTGTTATGTCCTTCTGGTCTCTTTTGTTTCTACTTTAGATGTAGCACTCATGTTTAGAAAATCATGCATCCATGTTATGGAATTACTACTGCTAACAAATCATTCTGGGAAACACTTTTTGTCATTTGTGATGACGTTTCTGCTAAACCTCCTCACCTATCCTAACAGCAGTCTCCAGATAACTATGGCCTTTCAACTATCCCTTTCCCCTGCAGCCTGATAATTCGGGTAGAGATTAATGTCTTCCTGTACTGCCAGAAAGTTTGCATTCCTTTTTATGCATTTAGAAAAGGACAGTCTTTTATTAGTGAACAAAGAAAATACAGCAAAATAAAGCAAAGGAGAAGAGGAAAAGAAGACATGAAGGAAAGAGAAAGATAAAAACAACAAAAATAATTTTAGTTCCACATGTTTAGTCATATCTAATTTCTGAAAGTGGTTCTCAGGAAAAATAAACAAAATATTCCTTGAGATGAAAACATTATCCATCCTGGCACATATTTGCAGTCCTACTAAGGAGGAAGTGCCTCTGGCAACTTTCTCCAATCTGGTGTCCATCCAATGACTCTTATTGGCTATCCAGCTTGAACATGAAGGGAACTGTATGCCACATCATCTGAAAACAACTTTAGCCTATAGTTCAAGAGACTTAGAGCTGCTTTGTCAAGAAACTCCACAAGATATTGTCTGCAGTATTTCTGAGTGTGAGTGGAAAGTGCTACTGCAACAGGAGTCACAAAAGGGAAGATATCCTTACACAATAAACAGTTTCTTTAAAAAGGTGGAACAGGCTGTTTTTTTTAAAAAAATATCTTAAACATAATGCCCAGAATGTTCCTGGGTGGCTGTAATAACCAGAGGAATCTAATAAACTGTTTTTTTAAGGGGCGGTAAGGAGGGGAACAGACGGGCAAAAGGCGCCCTCTGTGTTTTGTGTTCTAAGTATTCCCACTTCATCCTGCACATTTTGTGTGCTTTTCCTTCTAAGAACAGTTTGATTTTCCCTATCACCTAAAAGTTAATACTGGCTCTCAGGGTTAGGGTTAGGCAATTAACCAAGCATTTTTGGTCCTATAACACATATAGCTGGCAAATCAGAGAAGGAATATAATCCATAGTTCAAATTGAAACAGCATTGTAGCATGCTTTTACAATCAGATGAATTATGTAAGATTATCAAAAAGCATAGAACACTAGAAATAGCTAAGGGCAAAAGCTATAAAGCATGATGAGAAGCTTTCATTATCATGAGGGAAACTACACAGTGCAGTGGCCCTTAAATCAATTGAGCAAAACTCAGCAAATGTGAATTGTGGCTATCTTGGTATGCAAACATGTATGTAGGTATCTGTGTACAAACACACACAGACTCATATTCCTGAAACTGATGTAGGCATGAAAGGTGTTCACAGAAATAAAATAAAGCAAATATTTTTACTAACCAAAGTCTGCTAGCTTTAATTCTCCTCTTTCATTAATTAGTAGATTTTGTGGTTTTAGGTCCCGGTGTAGTACTTTTCGTCTGTGACAATAGGCCAAACCACGCAGAATCTGGTATAAAAATAACTGATAGGGGAGAGGAGATTAATAAAAGTTTCAGGAGCAATAACCAAACCTACATTAATTGAACCTCAAAGCTGCCAAGGTAATACAACAATATGTTTATCAATGCATAGAAGAAGAAAAAAACATTTGAAACTATAAGCTGTTTTCATATGCAGGTTGTAATTAGTCAATTTATCTTTGTTACAGAATATAATAATTTTAAATTTTATTTATTTAGCTTGGTATGCAAAACTTTCTGTGTCTGATTATCCTCCCTTCTTACCCTGCAGACATCTGTTTAAAATGCAATAAAAGCCAAACCACAGGTTAATGAGCCTGCTGAATGATATAACAACCATTTCTAATAATGCCTTTCTATCTACGTTTAATCACATATGTCATACTTTCATAGCCATGGAAAAATTATTTTGATGCAACTGTATTCCTTTCTCTGTTTTTCTTATGCTTCTGCACTGTTTTTTTCTGCATTTTTAAAATATCTGGCTAACACCTACAGTAACAACCTGATTCTCAAAGATACTTCTTTTTCATGCGATTTTCTCATAAAAGCAACAAGCTCTGGCTTATTCGTACTTGTTACATAAGAAATGCACACATTCAGTACCTTAGCATTCTGCTATATATTTTAGTGCTCAGACATAGTTTGCAAAGTGGTTTTAGAACAAAAAGCTTCTTCTTGGGATTTGCAAACCAATTTTTAAAAGAGGTGTGAAAACCATTATGTTCTCAGTGCTTTTCATGGACCTTTATTGTTGTGTCATATTGGGCTACCCAATAATTTCTCATGCATAAACTCAAATTTTCTACTCTCAGGTAATAATTGTCCTGCTAGATTATATATGGGAAACTGTGACTGAAATATCACCACTCTCATAGAACCCAACGAGTTTAGGCTTTTATTCCACATCCAATATACTACTGGTTACATTAGCACTCAGTGCCATTCAAGAGGAGATTTGTGTGGTCATGTAATAACTGCAAACTCACACTACTTCCAGGAGAGTTCGCTTATGTGAATAAGTACTTTGAAAAAGCAGAATATTATTATCCCATTTTCCTATAACCATTTTCTAGCAACCCAGGGAACTCAATGATAAGAATACTAGATTTTCCTATTCTAAACACAGAAATCTAAATGCAGCCTGTTTCTCCACTCAGCCAGCACTGTGTATTCTGATAGTTCTCTAAAACTTCAGGCAGAGCGAAGTCTTTTTCATCATCTATTTCCTTTTTCATAACTGAAAATACCATCTAAGTACCTGCCACACTGAACAGAGGAAAGGAACCAACTGAGAGCATTAAAAGTTTTTTTTTTAATTTTTATTTATTTATTTTTGTCAAAAAATTATTAGATAACAGGTATAAGTATAAACATGGTTATAAATACATGAAATGGATACAAACAAGAAAAAAAAGCAACAATAGGACAGGGACGGTAGGCACGTTTTGGTGCGCTCATGCACGCCCCCTACAGACCTCTTAGGAAAGGGGTGAGGTCAATAGTAGACAGTCTAATGTTGAAGATTTTGGGGTTTGGGGAAGAAACCAGAGTCAGGTAGAGTACTCCAGATATTGACTACTCTGTTTTCAAAGCTTGCAAATTTATCCATAATGTTAAAGGCTTCCATAAGATGGATTTATATACCTATGAGTTGCATTTGTCACAGAACAGGTTTTTTTTCAGACAGCTATTTCTCTTTCAATATATATAGTTATAAAACTTTAGCTATCCCGTCAATATTACTCTTGAAATTTACTCTAGAAATGGTCTTTTATTCTCCTTTCATAAAGGATTTTTAAAAGATGTTTGTTACCTCTTCCATGTCTGGATAAACCTACCCATACCAGTAAGTTAATGATTTACATTTGGAATCTATTAATATCTCTATCAGATATAAATCAACGGAATTTCAAAGAAAAGTTGCTATATTTTCCCTATCCCCAATTCTGCCCCCTTCCACATTAAAAAAAAGCCTACAGGGTTAAAGTTGGAGACAAGAACAGTTGGATGGTTGTATAATCCAAATCTCATGATGTTCTAGTACATTATGCTGTCAACCACATTTATTCTGTCAGCTGTTGTTTATTGAGCACACTACTCTTACTTGAAAGAAAGTGTAACAATATAAAAAATGTCTATTGGAAGGCAAGAATCAATTTATGAAATCAAATTCCTTATATATTTGTTGCAATGAGTCAGGTTCTCATAGTCAATGCTTAAATACATTTTAATAATGAAATTCATTTTTTAAAGAGAAAAAATATTTAGAAAAATGTATGAACATGGATAACATTTGTATTCAGGAAAAATTCAAACTGAAAATTAGAGATCAGAACTCACCTTTACATTATGCACACTCATAATGTTCCCACAGTCATCCATATATTGCTTTAGGTCTTTGTCCTGTCAAAATAAAAATAATTTGCATTAAAGATAAGAAGACATTTTATTATTTATTGTTAATTATTTACTTTGGTGTATACCCTATCTCTAATTCAGGACAAACGGAAGTAACATATGTTAAACATATGTTAAAAGCTAGCCTTAAGATGATTATTTCTTTAAAATTCTAAATTAGCTTGTTTAAAAGGATGACCAAAGTAGTTACAATGCTAGTCAAGATTAAGAAATTAGTACAGCAACTTTTGATTAATTCATTGTTTCATTAGATGATTAACTAACAAAAATATTTCAGATGACAGATCTATTTCTAATTTTAATCAGTATTTCAGAAAAAATGGTTTTTTCCTTAAACAGAATTCAAAAAACATCTCATGTACGTTTACGGTCTGAACATTTTACTCATATTGAACATACTTAAGTGGATTTTTAAAAAAAATTAAGGAGACCTAAAGAAGTGCTGCATGTCTTATACCAATCAGCTACTGAAAAACATTTTTCCAGGTACCACTGTGAGTTCTAGAAAACAATTAAAATTATGGTATCCAAAAGACTACAAAAATTACCCTTCTTTTTTGCTTCTTACCATATGTCTATCTCTATAGCTTTCAATGAATAAACTAAACACCTGAGAGAATTTAAAAAAACTTACCAGATATTCAAATACAAGAGTTAATGATTTGTCTGTATGGACAATATCATGTAACGTAACAATATTTGCATGTTTTAGATCTTTTAGCAATGACACTGAAAAAAAGAACAGAATAAACTGTCAAATACAGAAATTTGTGATCTTTTACAGGTACTCATCAATTGATGATCACAACTGAACTCAACATTTCCATTGCTAAACATGCAGTTGTTAAGTGAGTTTTGCCCCATTTTATAACCTTTCTTGCCATAGTTGTTAAGTGAATCACTGCCTTTAGTAACATGAAGTGAATCTGGCTTCCTCATTGACTTTACTTGTCAGGTCATGATCCTGGGACACTGCAATCATCATAAATACATGACAGTTGCTGTGTGTCTGAACTTTGATCATGTGACCACGGGAATATTGCAATGTCTTCAGTCACTTTTTTCAGTGCCATTGTAACTTTAAATGGCCACTAAATGAATGGCAATAAGTCATGGACTACCTGTACTATTGGGTGGCAAATGTGTAGTACTAATTTAATTATTTTGATAAGTCTTCAAAAGTAGTTAGGAAGAAGTGCTTCTGATCTCAGGTGAGCACAGCAGCTTTATGCTATTTATTAAAAAATTGCTTTGTACACCTTAGAAAATATGCTGTTGCTTTAAAAATAACTTTAGCTAATCATTATTAAAGCGAAAATATCTTTTTCAAGCTTGGGTGACATCTGAAAAAGGATGCGGCTGCTTTAATTAATAGCAGAGAGGTACTCTTCTTATGCTTGGTCTAAAGCACAGTTTTGAAGCATACACAAAGTTTTGTAGTTTGGTTTAGGAACTTCACATCCAGGAAAAAATAATTCAACTGAAATCAACTACAGCTGCAATTAGCAATTTGGCCTAAATTGATCTTTTCAGTGCAATTACACAGAATTTATATTCTTTTGTGCTCAAAACACATCTATGAGAAGTCTGATCATCATCAAAATAGCTTAGATCCAGTTACATAACCTGAGTTGATCAAAATCATACATAAAAAGGAGCAATAATTATCTTGATGATGAAAAGGAGAAATGAAATGAGGTCTGTGCTGACTCTATGAGCCTGAAATCAGTGGCATCTGCAGACTTTCACTGCTTTTGTCAGCTCCATCTCTTTTGCAACATAATATAGGAGGAGTGTCAAATTGGCAGCCCATGGGTCTGATGTGTCACGCCCAGGTCAAAGCAACCCTGGCTCCGCAAAGGCAAAAAAGTTACAGTATGTCATGTGATGTCATGTGATGCAAACAAATTTGACACCAAAAGAGTTGAATAAGAATGTAGTTTTCTGCCGTTTATGTTAAATTTGATTAGAGACACTCCATTCTGTTATTTTAAACCTTACATTTCAATACTTTCTTTTTTGTTGATTTGTTGGTTTAATTCTAAAGCATTTTGCTTTGGTCATATGTTGGAGAAATAAGTTTACTTCAAATTGGTAAAAATAATCAGTGCTTCATTTTCTGATACTAGGCCATAAACAATAGCAAAAATTCCCAGTCTAGGCACTGAATATGTTAATTGCCCCATTTCCTGGATATATTGCTAACTGGCCAAAGATCTTGCTTTTGTCAATGTTGAATTGGATGCTTTTAATTCTTTAAAAATTAGTTTTACTATTTTTAAACATGTTTAACATTTTAACTATAATATATTTTCTGAATTGGAAGTTGCCTAGAGTCACTGACTGAGATGAGTGGCCATAGAAATGGAAGGAAGGAAGGAAGGAGGGTGAGAGGGAAGGGGAAGTTATAAGCAACAGGCCTTAAGTTTATGTTTCCCCTATCCCCAAATTTGTTGCATTCTATGGAGAAATAAAAAATGCATAAGTCACTTTCTACTCTGGTGTTTCTGAACTAGAAACCAAGCATATCAGGCCTACCTGTTTTTTCACATTAGAAACAATTATGTAATTGTAATTTCTGATCATGTTTTCATCCAAATTAAAAAGTGTTACTTACCTTCTCTAATAGCTGTGCATGGTGCACCCTCTTCATGCTCTAATCTGATTTCTTTTAAAGCTACTAGATTTTCAGTCAGCTTACTTCTTCCTTTATATACTGTTGCATATGTACCCTGAATAGCAAATAAAGAGTATACATGAAATTTGATTTACAAATTCTGCATTAAAGGGGAAAAATAATTAGAACTTTATTAGCCCAGAATCAGATATATATTAATTACAATATTTTCAGTGAAAGAACCCAATTTTAAGCATGGTGTTATTAAAAGCATAGCCATTTATGCCTGATTAATAACATTCCCAATAGCTTCACCAGTGCCAAATAATTTAGGGCCTACTCTAAGTTAGGAAAGAATGTCTACCCATTTCGCATTATTAATCCATCCAGCTTAGTACTTTGTACTAACTATGTGCAAACTCTGTAATTCTTGGAAGGGAATGTTGTGGATAACTCTGGAACATTCTGCTTCTCCTCTGGATCTGAATCATGCCAATCTATCCATTCCAAGGGTGTTTCAGCAGTTTCCCAGAAGTTAATTAATAATCTGGAACCTGTTTATACTGCACTGGACATGATAGTTCAGACAGGATTGCTTTAGAACTAGCTGAGGGATTATATTTTGGAAAACCATTGGCTTACCCATGGAACAGAGGGAGTGGTATTACCCTAGAAGAGTAACTGAACCTAATGTTTCCAGAACAATAACTTTTGCACATCTCTACAAAGTACTTACACAGGAATAACCCTCTTACTTTAAAGATAAATTATGTGGGAGAAAAATTATCTTCCTATCAGTTGAATATTATATCTGTGTATACTTAAATCATATACTGATGATAGTGTTAGCTATCATGCACTGATGTCACCTAGTTGGGTAATGAAACTTCTGCAAGCAAACAACAGCTTATGACATTTGTGGAAGCTACCTAACAGCAAAAAATAAAATTTTTGTATTGATTTACTTTTGAAACAAATTCAAATTCTCTTGGGGCAGAACAATAGCAATGCAACATAAAGGTATGGAAAAGAATGTATTCATCAATAAAGGAGAATATTTGTAGCTCAGGGTTGAAATGAGGGGTCCTGATGCTCTCCGAGCTTGCTTGTTTTCTTGCAGATGTTTCATTACCCAAACTAGGTAACATCATCAGTGCTAGTAAGGAGTGCAGTTTGCTGTCAGTTTATATTCTGGTGGCTTGCCTGTCAAGCGTTGGTGGGGTGGTCTTAGAGTTTCTTTGGTTGAGCTGTTTACTGTTGACTCTTTGGCAGTTTCTTGATTTGTGGTATTGTTTACAATCTTAATTAGGAGCCATCTACTACATACAATGTAAGAACTGCAACAACCACTATGTAGGACAAACAGGCAGAAGACTGGTAGAACACATCTATGAACACCAAGTAGCAGTCAGAAGACATAATGAAAATTCTTTAATTTTGCAACATTTTAGGTTAACAACAGACCAACAATCAGGTAAACAATACCTCCTAATGAAACATCTGCAAGAAAACAAACAAGCTCAGAGAGCACCAAGGATCCCTCAAATGTATTTATAACAAATATTTCGTAATATGTTTATCACATATTAGTACTTTTGTTAAACAAAATCAACTGTCCACAATTATCATGCAGAAAGCCAAATATTACCACTAAGGAATATATATTCTTTGATTTCCAGTGTGCTCTATCTCTTATTTTGAGTTGGACAAGTCATTGCCCTTTATTGTCATTTAAAACATAATTTATACTAATTTTATTTATTGATAGCTTAAAAAAGCAGACATACCTCACCAAGCTTTTCCAATTTAACATACGTTTCCATTTTTCCAAATCCGATTTCAGACTGTAATAAAAACAAGGAATAAATACAATTAATTCATACAAAAATCAGTTTGTCTTCTTGAAGAATGCGTAACATTACATTATATTCATAAGCACACCTAAAGTGTCTCTGAGCCATACTCATAATATTTGAATAGATAAGAGAGCTAAAAAAACCACTTAGATACATAAACTTTGCACTTTGAACTAAATCTTTAGTAGTATTGTTTCCTTTGCCCATGTCAGTCTCTATTCACCATAGAACTTCATAATAGAATAATGTGTGCTGTCTTAAAATGTTATTACTATCTCTACCAGGGCATATCATTATTGTTTACATACGATTAAGAAATTATTACTCTGCAAAACATAGGAGGCATAGAAAATGTACTAAAAAAATAATAGTCTTTCATTTTCAAGGACTGAGTGTGCTTCAGTCTGATCATTTATAGAAGGCCTGTTGAGAATGGACTAGAAGACCCAACACTCTTTCCATGGAGGTCCGTTCAGCTCATCTCTTTTGCATTCTATAAAACAGCTAAACTTAACAAACAGACCTAGTTGAAAGAGTAATTATCAGAGGAATTTTGGATATATTTTAGTTTATACTGGCTTTTATTATTCATTTACTTTTTTGTTTATGCTTTTCTATTTACTACTTGCACGCTAGCAATATAAATACTGTCAAATAAAATTTAAATTAATGAACAAACTAAATCTTTGAAAAGTCATAGTACATATCTCTTATTGTGTTCCATACCAATTAGATATGATAACTAAGTGCTGTTCACTAGGGCAGTAGTGAACAAATATTGCCAGTTGGTGGGTACATTTAGAATTCTGAGAATTTGACATGGGAATATTCCCCAATATTCCCCACAGGAGGAGCTTGCTGAATGATAACATCTCCATTTATCAGAATAGAAACGAACAAGCTTGTTTCAGGTATTCCTTCAAGTGACTTGGGATGCTTTTCACCACTGTTATTCTACTTTCTGGGCATAGGTAATTTCTATAGAAAAGCTTTAGATTTTTTTTATTAACCCAGAATGTCTCTGAGATTTACATTGGAGCAATAGGCATTCTTGGAAAAACATTTGTACTTCAATGTATGTATTGTAGCAGCATGTCAGTTTCCCATTGTTGTTGCGATAATTTTTCAGATTAAAAATCTTTCAGAAAAATTGAAATTAGGCTGTATAAAGAGTCTAATCAGGACAAAGAAGGCTGTTCAGAACACATCCACAGGGGCTGTGCTCCTGACCTTTTATTAGGAAATAAGTTGCATTGAACCCAGTGGGACTTATTTCAAAGTTTAAAAAGATACTGCAGATGTTAAAAACAGTAACCAGCATCTTGAACTGCACCTGGAAAGCAACTGGAATCCAGTGCATCAGTGGTATTAATTAGGTTAACCATGGAGCACTCAAAACTGCATTCTAAACCAATAGAAGATTCTCTATGGATTTAAAAGACAATCCTTTTGGGGCAGAGAATGGATTGTGGTCGTTGAGTGAAGCAGTCACATCGGTGGTGGGATTCAAATTTTTTTACTACCGGTTCTGTGGGCGTGGCTTGGTGGGCGTGGCAGGGGCAGGATACTGTAAAATCTCCAGTCAGAGGTGATATTTGCTAGTTCTCCGAACTACTCAAAATTTCCGCTACCAGTTCTCCAGAACTGGTCAGAACCTGCTGAATACCACCTCTGAGTCACATTGTGTTTCACTTAACTACGCTTTGTTTAACGACCATGATTCTGTGCCCAATCATGGTCATACCATCTATCGAATTTTGTCTGCTGGGCTGGAGAAACATATTCAGTAAAGGAGGGCTGTGTGCAGCACTTCAGATTTGAAAGAGAAAAGTTGCTTTACTTGAAAAACATTTATATATCAGAGTTTATCCTCAATGTGGGCAGTATCATGAATGGTTCTGATGAGGAGGAGACTGACAATGAGGAACCAGAATCAGGTCCAGAAAGACTGCCAGATAACAAGCAACCAGCTCCAGCATCAACAGACAGACTGCTCTCTGTGCAGGCAGAGGAGGCCGAACAGGCCAGTAATTGGCAGATGCAGCTACTATCAGTCTCTGAAGATGAGGGTGCAAAATTGCTGCTCCCTTCCAAAGCATGTAAGACTGCACAAGTGGAAGGAATCCCACTAAAGAGACTACACCAGGGCTTTTTCTATTATAGCAAAACAGCAAACACAAGCTCTCCATTGAGGACAACTGCCTGTTCATGCTCACTCTACATGTCTTGACTTGTGAACCCTGCAAGTCTGATTTTGCACTCGGATTGACTGACAATTCCATTACAAGCTCTGACCTTTGGACTCCACTTGACTACTCTCCTACATGCCACTTTGGAACTCTGGTTAAGCCAAACCTGCTGAAGTACCTTGTTTCTATAATGCAAGTGGGTGTGTTTGCAAGTTTCATTTAGTAAACAGAGATTTAAAAAAAACCCAAACACATCTCTTTGTGTAGTTATGTGCATGCTTAATCTGGGAGAGAGGCCATTGAGACTGCCCTCCACAAGTGTGGTCTGATCCTTGGAAAAGATATGTATTTCAAGGTACCCTTTTCCCTTTGAAACTGAATTTAATTAGATAAATTAATAATAGCTCTTTAGAACAAAGCTCTAGGGTGATGGGTAGATCTTTGGAAGGCCCAAGGGATCAGGTTGAATATCTTATAGTCAGCAGTACCTAAAAGTGAAAACATGATGAAACAGTACTAAATAATGTTTTAAACCAATTTGTTTGCATAATTCATAATGGAGAATTTCAAAATCTATAAAAAACATTTTTCTCTATTTATTTAAGTAGAGATTATTTACTTTACTCATGATCCTGAACTCTATAGATAGTCCATGGGTTATGAATACTCATTCAGAGTATGATGTTATGATGGAACTGAATAAGAAGGATTTATGACCAGTATTCAGAGTTCCAGCTGTCATAGCATCCCTGGATCATATGATTGATCCAGGGAGGAATCCGAGCATTTGGTGCCTGGCTCGTGATTACAATACTGCAGCAAGACAAGGGCATGTGATTGTGATTTATGATATTCACTGCCAGCTTTCCTCAAGCAAAATTAATGGAGAGGCCTGCAGGTAGTTGGAAGTTACTGTTGCTCTTTTTTGCCCACCCATACTCTGTAGCACCTGAATGTGGTTTCCTTCACTCCTTTGTAGCATCTGTGCTCCTTAGCATTGCTCATGGTTACCCCTGCCTCCCTGAGGCACCTGCATTCCAGAACACTGCACAACCCTCATATGCCTGTTGTTCTCACCGCTGTCCTGCTTGCCTGGGACTGTCTCTTCCAGCTTAATGAACCACAGAGTTCTGGGTTACGATGATAACCAGAACTGCAGGGTTGCCATTTCTGGAGCCATGGTAGCGCAGTGGTTCAAATACAGTATTGCAGGCTAACTCTGCCCACAGCCAGGCATTCTGCTCAAGGTTGCCTTCCATCCTTCCGAGGTTGGTAAAATAAGCACCCAGATTGTTGAGGGCAATGTGCCGGCTTTTGTAAACTGCTTAGACAGTATTATAAAGCACTATGGAGTGGTATGTAATTTATTTTTATTTATTTTATTTATTTTGTCAAACAATTATTAGATAACAGATATAAGTATAAACATGGTTATAAATACATGAAATGGATACGAACAAGAAAAAAAAGAAACAATAGGACAGGGACGGTAGGCATGTTTTGGTGCACTTATGCACGCCCCCTACAGACCTCTTAGGAAAGGGGTGAGGTCAATAGTAGACAGTCTAATGTTGAAGATTTTGGGGTTTGGGGAAGAAACCACAGAGTCAGGTAGAGTATTCCAGACATTGACTACTCTGTTGCTGAAGTCGTATTTCCTGCAATCAAGTTTGGTGCAGTTTATCTTTAGTTTATATCTATTTTGTGCTCTTGTATTGTTTTGGTTAAAGCTGAAGTATTCATTCATAGGTAGGATATTGCAAAATATAATTTTATATTTTCTATACTTAGATCAAACCGAAGGCGGCGTACTTCTAGGTTGTCTAGGTCTAAAATTTCAATTATATTTCTAAATGTTGTTACTGTTGCTGAGCAATGTGGTCACCTGATATCATGCTTTATGACCACATCTCTTAGCAACAAAAACTGTGGTCCCAATTGCTGGTTAATGCCTGTATTTTATAAACATGGTTTATTATCCACTGTGTTGTTATTTTACTTGACCAATATAAGATCCCATTCTCACATTTGTCTTCCTGTTTTTTAAACAAATTTCATAAGTATAATAGAGAAATCAGTTGGGTTCACACTTTATAATAAGCTAACATTTATGTAGTTGCCTAGTTGATAGAGGATCCTAATTACTATAGTTTGTAAATCATGAATTAAAGCTTAGTATTAGGAGTGAATCTAGACATTGAGCCTTATTTAAGAAAATATTAATATGTCATTCATTAAATGAATTATATCACAGTTCAGCTGCAAGTGCTTTGAGACACTTATCTTTTTGCTGTAACATATCTAAACTTCTGTTCTGCAATGAAAGTATGAAGGATATAATATAGTTATCTATTTCAGGTAAACAAGCTTACCAATGATGCTCTACGAGATCGTCGACTCATTGGTTGATCAAATGGTGGACTATTTATTTGCAACTTTTCAAGATATCCATCAGGTATCCTAATGTCTGCAGGTAGTGACAAGCGTTTATTCAAGTCCTGGAGAAGTAAACCAACACTAGTAAGAGAGCATACATATTTTCAAAAATTGTTTCCATAGAAAAATAAAAATGTCAGTAAGTACTCAGTAATGTAGGCATAGTCTGTTATTGGTTAAGAACATAGAAATGAAGCAACAGGGTGTTTCTATGGAAAAACACAATTGCAATGCTTCATCTGAAGTTCAAATCTTTATTTCTCAAAATAGCAAAAGAGAATTTTACTTTCTTTAATGGAAATAAAGGCTTTCTTTAACCTTGCCAGTATCTGATTTACAAATACTTTCTATGTGCTGCTATTTAATGTTTGACCACACTTTTGCAGGCTAAATCTGGCAATGCTATCTTAATATCCTTCCCGTGTAGTCCAGAGTTCTTCATAAAAATTTGGACCCGGGTTATGCAGATATTATTTCTTGATGGCATAAAGATATCATTGCAGGATATTCCTGGTCCAATGCCTTTTATATTTGACTGATGGTAAGTGCCGATAGTCAAGTAGTGCTTCAGTTATTTTGGGATTGTACCCAAGGTATTCTATTACTATTGGCACTATCTGCTTTCTTTTGCCACAATCCTTCTAGCATCATCTGGCATACAACTTCAATAAACCAGATTTTCTTCTTTTCAATAACTGATATATGAGGTCTGAACATACATGTATGTTTGGATCTTAAAGTCCCATAAGACCTTAAGCTGCTCATTTTCCAATATATCTTAACTTGAGTCCCAGTAGTTTAGTGGTTGAATTCAAATATAACCCTCTGGCAAAATTTCCAATGAATATTTCTGGCAATTTGATCATAATGCTGCTTCAATTTGTGAAATTTTGCTGCAGCCACTGATCAAGTGGTCAACTGTTTCATTCTTTTTATTACAAAGGAAATATTTGCTGTTGTTTGTTACATGTTGAGTTTTTGCCTTCATGGAATTAGTTGGCCAAGCTTGTTTTTTGAGCTAAAATAAAGTCTTCCATTTTTTTCTTTTAACATTCCTGATCTTAACCAACTCCATTTGTGATTTTATTAACTTTTCCTTCCATATCCTTCAAGTACCTTTTATTTATATCCTTCAAAACCACATCTTTTATGAAATTTTATATAACTGTAAAATCTCATAGCTTCACTAAATTGAAAGTTAGTAGAGAGGGACTAGGTCATTGAACAATGGTAACCAAGACCTGAATATACCTTGGCAATTGGTTTATATTTATGACAGTTGCAGTGTCCTGGGGTCATGAGAACAGTTTTTGCAACTTTCTGACAAGCAAAGTCAATGGAAAAGCCAGATTCACTTAACAACCATGTTACTAACTTAACTGCAGTGATTCACTTAACAACTGTGGCAAGAAAGGTCGTAAAGTGGGCAAAATTTACTTAACCAATGTCTCACTTAGCAACATAAATTTTGGGCTCAATTGTGGTTGTATGTCAAGGACTACATGTAAATGTACCTTGAGTCAGAGATTCCCAAGACTTGGCCAATACAATGCACTTTACTTTTTTGCATAAACACATGGTAAATCAATAACAAAGTCTGTTCTCTACATAATCTAGTGAAACAAGTGCTCAGTGAAAATTGATTTCCAAGTGTTCTGTGCTATACTTTAAGCCTGTGCTGAATTTTTTTTAACCAAACCAAACACAAATGCTCAGATTAAATGCTATAACAGGAGTCCCCAACCCCTGGGCCATGGCCCACTACATATTTAAAAATCGGGCCGCATGAGCAGCAGATGGTGCACACGCGTGAGCTTGACTTGCACAAGTGGCAGACCAGCCTGTGTCCACACGTTGCTCACACAAATTGAGATGCATGGATGTGAGTGCTGGCCCAGTTCCCCTCTTCCCCCTCCCCTGCCAGGCCAAATTGCAAAGATTGGGGACCACTGTGCTATAAGACAAAGTTAAGAGTCCTACTTTTCTCTTGATTGAAGGAATCATAGGACTCTCACCAGTGAGATTTTTAAAGTTATGTTATTGTTTAATTCAGAATAGATAATTTTATGAGATAAAAATATTTACATTAATAGTAAAAAGTTAATTGTGTTCAAATAAAATTGTGCTCAAATAAAAATAATTCTAAATGTAAAAACTGTTAAGTTGTAAAAGTAAATGTAAGTCAGTTTTGAAATATGAATCATGGTAAATCATTTCCTTTTTATTATATCACTATGATCAAGGCATGACAGGAACACAGTCAGCTAATGGAAATGAATAATACTTTCCTTGCACAAAGTCAGTTATTCTACTGCAAAGAATGACTCTAGGTAATTACTACTACCACATTTTAATCATCCTGTGTTGTTCAATGTCTTTATGAAATATAGGTAAATGAGTTGGGGAAGAGTCTTGCATTGCAAAAACAGCCATTTTACACAATTTATATGACAATAGTTTCCTGTCTTTCCCCCTTGGTCTTTCAAATTTTCAGTACCTTTCAAAGATGGTGATGTTATACTGACCTTCTTCAAATGTGCTTTTCTGTATTGTATTGATAATAATTAATCATCTTGACAAAACTGTTTATGCCTGTGATGCAGGCACTACTACTAAGGAAGATGGAACACCCAATAATATTTGTAGGCCTCACTGCTACTTCATGATACAAACGTTTAAACATGGCACTTGCCTGTATTTTTAACTCTGAAAGACTATGCAGTGGATCATTTTTCCTCAGAAAATATGCTACATTTCTATTGTATATTGGGCCAATGCTTTATGGATAAGAATCTCTGGACTGGGATGCTAACACAAATCACTAGAAAATAACTTTTACAATGGATCTAGCAGGGGCAGAAAGGGGAGAAATCTCTGTGGTGTGAAGCTCTCACATAAATATACTCAACTTCTTTACATTTCTATATGGCATGGTAGAGTTTAGTGCTATCATCACTAAGTCTTTGCTTGTCAGAAACTGTCTTGCTCCTTTGAATTTCACATGGCTTTCTAAGTCTCCCTTCCTAGAATCTGCTGCACAACTCGAGGTTTCCTCATATTAGCCCACATTGTCTAAATCATGCCATTTACATCTATGATCATATCATATATCCTATTTCAGGGAGTGCACTTCACACACATTTAAGATTCCAATGCATCTAAA
Source organism: Bungarus multicinctus (assembly GCA_023653725.1). NCBI lineage: Eukaryota > Metazoa > Chordata > Lepidosauria > Squamata > Elapidae > Bungarus > Bungarus multicinctus. The sequence continues at coordinate 47,080,979 of CM042848.1, forward strand.
ACAGAACAACACCTTAAACAGGGTAGGGAGCATGAACAGACTGATTTTACAACAGAAATGTGTTACCACAAAAATGGGGAGGAATCATTACTCTACAGATAGAGAACATAAAAACATAATTAGCATTTTGAAATATTAGAGACTCATAATTGTAGATTCTAGCATACTTTTGGTGTGGTAATTAAAAATAAAAACTTCCCTATTTTAATTAACTAGTCAGTCAATCTTTTTAAATTATTAACTGGATACATCAGAAAAAAATGTCATGTTTGAAATAAATTATCTGCTGGACAGTGCATAATACCAGCAAACTGAAACAAAGATCTTAACAATTGGAGAATCTAAGTTTATAAGGCACTATAACAGAAAAATTCTGATAATTAAGGATAGGACAAGTTTCATATCCAAAATGTGATTTTAAAAATGAATAAATAGAACCCTAACCCGATTCTATTGACAACAGAATGAAGATTTAAAAGCAGTTCTAATTCAGAATCATAATGAAGAAATATGTTATCATCTTTGATTTTCTAAATTATCTTTATTTTCACTGCTTCATTTTCAGATTCCCACTGTAGAAACAAGCAGTTCTGATCCTAAAGTATTTTTATTATTTTACCTCAAATTTTGTCAGACCCAATTGTATCTGATTGAATCTTTCAGTCCACGGACTTGTGACCGGCATCTTTATTAGCTTTAAACCCCAAAGAATTTTAAATGAATGAATGAAAATTATATGTTATAGCACAAATATGTAATTTTTTCAAATGGTGCATACTACTGTATTATTTTGTACCTATGTCCAAGTGTCATCAGATTTTATATAGGAAAACAGATACCTCATGACATATTTTGGCCTTTTAAAAAATATTTGTAATTGCTTTAAAAAGTAACTGAGGTCAGTGGTCACCATCTTGGTGTTCTATGGCTATTCTAATACCAGCAAATAATGCATTGCTGATCCATGAATTATTAAGAATATTACGCTTTCACTATTGTGTATGTTAAAGGGTGTAAAAGACTTCCAGTTTAATCTTTAACTTGAAACAGAATGAATGCCAATATTTCCCTCCCTCCTTCTTCTGTTCTTTCAGATTTTACCAACTTGCCAAGGCTTTGATTATATTGTTGGTACATAAACTAAAACTATAGTAATACAAAATGTTTATCACTCAGCTCAATATGGAAAACATGTTAATTAATCATGTTAAACATATTGGTTTAGTTACTGATTAACCAAATTAAGTTAAGCTTTTGAGTCAGCTCTAAGAAAATCACAGTGAAAACAGCATTTGTATTTTTAATGAAAAAATGTTTAATTCAAAAAGCCACAATGAAAAGAATATATATTTAAATTAGAAGTTTAATTTGAATATAGATTCTTAAATAGACAAAACATTATTTCAAATTTTACTGTAATTTCCAGAAATACTGGCATTCATACAGATTTTTAGAAATGAAGGAAATTAAGTACTTTTTCCTCCTTTTGTTTACTGTCATGCACAATTCCGTTTTTAAACAGGAAAAGAGAAATCTGGGGAAGTCAAGAGCTTTCCCATTGTACTCAGTTTTGAAGTATTGTGCAGATTAATAAGCAGCATTAAATGAAAGAGTCATGAGTAAGAGATGGTCTTTCCAAAGCTACACATTTCAAACTAAAGCCTACATTGCCATATTTTCAGTTGTAGCTCAATTTTCAAGATTCTGCCTGACTTTGATTTCCCAGTAAATCCAAAGAGAGGAAATGTTCTTGAAGCATAGTTATCTACTTCCTTTGCTATTATTTATTATTTAACTTTTAGTAATACAACTTTCATTCATACAAGTGTTCTGCAAACAGTAAATAAAGTTATTTTATGGCTAGCCAATTCAATACAAGGAAATGACATCACTTGAGTGAAGAACCCAATTCTGGATACACTTCTAACTGCTGTTTGTATTAAGTTCTTTTTAAAAAGTAATTTGTGCCAGGAAGAAATACTATTCAAAACAGTGAAGCCATATATTTTTATGCAACAGTTATATTAAAATTTCAATGATTTCCAAACACTTGGAACTAAACATGATTCAAATAGTTGAATAGTTAACAACCAGGATCCCTCAAGGACTACTTCTACTTCACAATAAACTTCCTTGATCACAAAGGACTGCACTAAAGTTCTCTGCTACATCATATTGAAGGCAGAGATACATTTTGTGGGAACAAAAAGGAAAGGGGTTTTAAGAGGTCAGATCTAACCTCTGGAACCTCTAACTTTTCTGACAAGTTGTTGGGCAAAATCTTTGAACCTTGCAAAGCTCTAATATGGCACCTTCTAGAAAAATTGTCTATATAGCAGAAATTAGATATATAGAAAGAATAAATAGAAAGAGTGGAGTGAACTTATCTGATGGTTATATACATTGAAGAATGCTACACTATTTGGCCTTACTGCCTGTCTACCAAATAAAACAATAGCATGATTATTTGGCTTTGCTAAAATAATGACTATAAACTTCTTTCAGCTTTCTCTTTGCTAGATCACAATCATGTCTGTCTTACTAATAGCTAGAAGAAGACAAACAACAGTGCCTTTTGTATTTTTATAACTGCATGTGGGGGAATGTACATTATTTTGTTTTCATTTGCTTTCTTATTTCTTCCCAGCAAGTTTTTGAAAATATGTATTTATGAAGAATACATTAAAAATAAATTTTATCCCAGTTGCCTGACAACTCTAACTCTAACCCTAGAGAGATACATGGCCTATTACAAATTTATTTACAAATGCTTGTATCAACCTCTAAGTTATTTCTATTTCATCTCATGGTTTCATATTTTGAGAAGCTGCTTCAACATTATTTTGATTGTCTGGAATTTTCATCATCATAGCTATTAGAATCAAACACATATTATATTAAGCTATAATATGGCTTGGACTTTCAGGCTTAGTGTCAACCCATCCAATAGTGCTTTTTCCACTATAGTGGCAAAATAAAGCAAATTATGGCTTATCACAACATATAAATGAAGTTGCAATGTACCATGTAATATGCTGTTTTTCCTGTAATTTTAAAATAAACAGACATTTCAGAATCCTTAGATTAGATGTGACAGAACAATTTTCAGATAAAGTATTTAAAAAAAGGAAAAGGAAATCCAGTACAAAATTGAAAGTAGGCAGCATTCTGTCTAGTCTCACACTTTTCTTTATTCAGATAAAAACATTTAAATGTCAGCAAATCTGCCAAGGAAGCTGAAATTGCTCTAGGCTTATTTTTCTATTTCCTCTTAATTACACCTATAGAGTGCTTTGTGATATAACCTATTTACCAACAGAAAACAGCTCTAATGACTGCCACAACTGAACTTCTTGTCAAACAGTATAATGCTTGAATAACCTTCCTTAATGTATTAGAATTCAGATGTGTTGGATTATGCCATTCCTAACAGCCTATCAGTTCTAACCAGAAAAAAAATGGTTCGTGGGTGGGAGTTATAAGAAATGCAATAAACCCTTTATCTTCCAGAACTCTATGCCCATATCCTTTCACCATGTATCCCTAATATACCTGAAAGGTTTTAGAATGAATAAATCTGATTTACAAGAAAAAAATGCAGATTTCAAAACTATCTTTCTTCAACCTGCTTCTTTTCAGCTGTGTCGGATTACTTCATCTCCAGTAACTAACTGGACAGAATTGATGGAAATTCTATCTAGGGCATGTTATGTTTTATACATTACACATTTAATAATAACTTTCAATTAAAAAATCAGATTATTTAGGATCAGTTATTTCTGAACATCAATAGCTTTACTTTAAAACACCTGAACAGGAACAAAAGTAATGCAAACAAATCCCAAGTCTTTTGTTAGGGTAATGCCTCTCCTATGAAAAACTAGATTACCTCCATAGATATCCGTCTGTGTATCCTGTTCCTGAGACAAACACCTGTTGGGGACTGAACTTCATCAGATGATGTTCCAGAAGCTTGGTCACTTTCACCATCTGATCCCATTTTTAGGTTTTCGTGTACAATATCTAAATCGAACAAAACCAATAATTATTTAACTGATACTTGAGAAAGGAGTTTCCATCACCGAGTGATAGTTCTCAGGCTTTAATGCGACTCTGTCAGTACAGAGCAAACCACCTTTCTCTCTGTTATTTTTTGGCAGGTGACAAATATATTTTTATTTAGACACATTTTACTAATTCAACTGGTTTCTCTGCTGAGGTAGATTTTACCTGTAATTGTTTATGTGCTTTTATATATTACTTTTATTTCTTCTTTTATTTGTATTTTATTGTCAGTCACTCAGATTATATTTGGAAAAACAAAATATAAATTCAAACCAAATTACAGATCATTAGTACTTTGGAACTATAAAATGTTGGTTCAGTTACAACACTTTTGTCCTATCCTGCATCAGTCTTCCATCTTTCCGAGGTGGGTAAAATGAGGACCCAAATTGTTGGGGGCAATATGCCAACTCTGTAAACTGCTTTGAGATCTAGCCTCTTTCTCCTTCCCTCCCTCCCTCCCTCTCTCTCACACACACACAGAGGCAGGGATGGGATTCAAATTTCTTAACAACTGGTTCTTGGGCGTGGCCTAATTTGTGGGTGTGGCTTAGTGGTCATGTGACTGGGTGGGCATGGCTTGTATGTAAATATTATAAATATTTATATAAATATTGAATTTTTTATAAAAAAGAGCAACTTTTACCCAAAATTAGGCAGAGCAGGCAGGCAAATAGAATTGCTCACAGAATCACAGATTAACTTAGAAATCTATCTGTTTGCAATCGGCTATCTGATTCTGTCACATACAATTTGGCTGCAAGCAAACTCATAAAATTTGCTAGCAAGCACTCATAAAATTAATTCACAACACACCATGGATGTAAATATTGAATTTTTTATATAAAAAAGAACAACTTTTACCCAAAAGCAGGCAAAGCAGGTAGGCAGATTGAGTTGCTCACAGGATCACAGATTCATTTAGAGAGATCTATGTTTCTGCCATTGGCTATCTGAGTCTGTAACTGAGTAACAGAACCTTTAGTCCTAAGGGAGTTTGGGCTCTGCTTAAAAGCAGAGCCGAAGATTTAAAGATTAGCTAGAAAACAAAAAATCCAACGATTTCCTGCTTTCTAGCTAATCTAAATCTCCCGGCACAGCAGAACAGCTGATGGTCGAAAAAAGGAAAAATAGCAATTTAGCAGGCAAGTTTGCCAGGTAAAGAGTGAGTGGGCTGGGAGGGTTTCCACAGGCCATGTGGGTGGCGCAGCCTTATAAAGCAGTATATAAGTCTAAGTGCTATTGCTATTAACTGATAACTGATCTTTAATTTCATAATCTTTAAAAAAAACCAAAGCAGCAATGTACTCTTGATATAGCAAGAAGAAAGAGCTGTATTAAATTGAAATGTAAAATTCTAATCTTCCAAATATTCAATATAAAAGAAGGATTTATTAAGAGATGATAAGAGAAATTGAACTTAGATAAATGTTTGGTGACACACATCTTCAAATAGCAGCGTTGGTTATTTTCCAATAACTACAATATTTGCTACAGTAAGTATCAAACAGAAGCAGTTAAAATGTTCTTTCCTGAACAACAGAAAATGGCAAAAAATTAAAAATTTTCTAATAAGAAGTATCTTGTTCTTTGATTAGCTGCTATATGCACCATTTAGATATAACAGTGACTGGAAAATAGATGGCATATTTGAGGGGAGTTTGACCAAAGTTCAGCCATCATATTTCTAAATTTAGCAAAACTAGTTTGCAAACACGTTTTGCCAAAAAATTCAAGTTATACTGTAGAAATATCCAATTACAAGAGGTAATCATTTCATCTCTTCCTACCCTCTGCACCTTTCTTGTTATCATCCCCCCAATGTTTCCCTTTCAATTCTTTCATTTTATGGGAGGTCTCTTTGAATACTATACTGACCTCCAGCTGCCCATAATCTTTATTTCTAGAAAAGGAAAGGTTTTTGGCTGCTGGGAGGGCCAGACATTCTGTGGAATAAAAATGGCACATAGTCACAGATTCCCATCCAGCCCCCAACCTCCAGAGAGAGTTTTCATTGGGCACTTTCTACAAACAAGAGTTGTTGCCCATTAATCTCAAATATATGTTAGATTAAACTATAAAAAAGCCCGTTTGAGGGAGATGAGTGGTTAAGAAATATGAAATATAAATAAATAATAACGGTCCATTAAATATTTTTGGTACTTTTTATGTACATTAGTACTACTAATTACTAATAAATAGCATTTCAAAGGAAATTAAATCTGAATGAGGTATAATGCAGATTAAAAATGTGTAATAAAATTGGATAGTCTTGCATATACTGTATGACAATATGCATTTTAAATAAGATATACAGGAAACACTGAGGAAGATGAAGACATTGTTTGAAAAGGCCATCTATGTTTTCAGAGCTAATGTTCAAGACACCAAAAATTTTAATCATTCAGTGTTTCAGTATACAAAAGAGACTTCTGTGACTAAAGGTATTTATTTTTACATTACAATTCTGAAGCTTACAGTTCATCAGAAGTCACAATTGTCTTCTGTGATGGATTTGCTTTGGTCTACAGAATTGAAAAAAAAATCTTTAATCCCAAATAAGCTTTTATTTAAAAGCAAAAAATGATTTTTTTTAAATTAACAAAAAGCACTGTACAGTAAAAATAATTCAAATTAGGCAAAACATCTTTTTCTTAAAGCTTATTTAATAAAATTAAGTTACAGATGCAGGAAATGTGCCAGACCGATCTTTACTTCTCCTTATCAGATAAAACAATACTCTATTCACAAGAAACGTTTCTATGTCACAAGCTTATTGACATAAAAATTATGTCACCTCTGGGAAACCTAATTCAGACAAAGAACAGGCAAGTCTGACAGTTAATTTTTCTGTAAGGATAGAAAGAAGACCTCATGCACTCATGAATATTTAAGCAATATGCCATGGATACAGTAACATAAATCCATATAATTGATTTAGACAACAATATAATTGAAAACGGATGGTTTGCTGATAGATATAGAAAGGAGACTGGATTGGCTATGAGCTTTGGGCAAGCAGATTTTCACAGCTGTCAGTTCAAGCTAATGAACTCAAGGTACCCTCTATTATCTTTTCTTCCCACTTAGGAAAGCCATTCATAAATGTTTATCATATGAATGGGAAAAGGAACTGGAAAATAAGACTGTTGATGTAGCAATGTCCATATATAAATGTCAGATACCACTACTCTTTATATACTATGTGCAGTTTGATTAACATACTTGCAAAAAGCCACATGAAAGTGAAAGTAGAGCAGCACACTTTCAAGAAAATACTAGAAGTGGGAATAGAAGAGTGATAAAGGAATAGCTCTTTATATTATATAAACGTTGAGTATTTTTTGGCATAAGATGCAGTACTGGATCCAAGGTCCTGGAGGATCTAATTTTAATTTATCACTTTTGTGTGACAAAACGGATAGAGGCTTGCAGGCATTCTTTCCATTGCTCTACTCATATTTTGGAACAGCCTTCTCTAAAACAATGATTTATCCCGTCTTTCTTTAAATTATTAAAAAATGAATTTCATTGGGGCACTGTGAAGGGATGAGTTGAGGCTACTGCTTTACTGTGTAATTATTTGTTAATTTAAGAATCTGTTAATGTGTAATTTTATAAAACATGTTGATTGTTTATATACTATAGATGTTCATTGTAATTTACTGGGTCAATGTAAGCGGCCAAGTGTTTTTTTTTATTGTAGAGGGACAATTTAATAAACAAATAAATAAAAATTATGGTACCCAGTTCATGGTAAACTGGCCATGAATCACTATTAATTTTGATGTCTGGATAGACTTCACTGAATAAGAATCATATAATAAGCAACAACTGCTAGGTTGTAACACTGGAGAACTGTCACTGTTTTGTAATATTTGTAAACTAGGCAGCTTCCTAAGTACACTGAATGGCTGCTGTCTAATAGAAAATGTTGAAAAATGTACTCTTGACCTGAAGCAACAGGAGGAGAATTAACACCCAGCTATTGTGGTACTAGCACAATGTGGTAGAAGTACATTTAGATTATTTCCTGGTTTATTTAATTATTCAACAAGGTACCATACAATTATTCTAATATCATAGCCATCATATTTGAAATTCCTGCTTTACGCCATTTGATATGCAATGAACATATCTAATATCTTAATTTGGAGCTGGTATTCCACAGGACTGTTATACTACAGTTATTATAGCATAAAGGTAAGAAAAGAAAAAAGAGAACCTATTAATTTAAAGAATATTAAAAATGCACATTACCTAATCTGCTTCCATTTCTTGGCATTGCCATAAAAGAACCCAGACTTCCCCCTATAACGCTGTGTGGTCTTCGTAATGGAGGTTTTTTGAAGGATCCTGTATACTGATGAAGAAATGAGTGCATGCTGTGTGATGTTGGAGGTCTGCCATTCTTCACAATGGGTTCTATGATTTGCCAGCACCAGCCAGTTCATCCCGCAATAGAGAAATTCAGCAACATGTTGAAAAAGAAAACAATAGAGTCAACATACAGCCATATTTGGAGCACTCGTGTAAACTGTCTATTAACTTTTCTTGGGGGCATAGGACACATTTCTCAACTATCTTGTCTACCTAGTCCCTCAGCCATGATGGAGAGAGCCTCTTCTCTAGTGCTGGATCAGTTATAGTGAAAGTTATCTCTAATGGATTGACTGAGAAAGCATTGAAAGGACAGGGTTGTTTTCTAGACTTAAAGTACACCAGTATCTTTAAATACTAAAATAAAGCTTTAAGTAATGAAAAATAAAAGGTCTGATTGGATTTTAGTTACCAAATATATGCTGAAGCCATAGCGTATACCACCAAATTGACTAAAGTTGGTGCATAGGTGCATGATAAGACGACTTCCTAAATTAAATGGCTGAAACTTGTAGTGATGAAAATTTTAAAGTATTACAGAGGGCACCAAATCAGTAGAGGTTAATTTGGATACAAAATGGACAAAGAAAGGGAAAAGAAGGGGACCAGGAAAATATAATGATATGAAGAAAGAGAAGAAGTGCTGTGACAGTGGCTTTCATTTTGTTCCTCATATAATTTCTAATATATCCACATAACTATTAACTAAACTATTTATGAGGAAAAAGATGAAGATATTAGCATTCTGCTTAACACATAATGAATCAAATATTAATACCACATTTTGTACTGTCTTGCATTTGATAGTGCTCCAACACTTTGTGAAACATACTAAGTTCGGGTGGGGGGGTCCTTGGTGGTCTCTGAACTTTCTTTCTTTCTTTTAGATGTTTCATTACCCAAACTAGGTAACATCATCAGTGCACTGGCAGTGTAATGCCATTTGGGTAATGAAATGTCAGCAAGAAAACAACCTAGCTCAGAGAGCACCAAGGATCCCTCATTTCAACCCTGAGCTACAAATATTTTCTTCTATCGGAACATAAAAAGTTAATAAGAGCATTCAACCATTTGCAAACCATTGTGAAAATCTTCTGATGGCTACATAATGTTAACAGAGTTTATAAAAAGACTCTTCCTATTGCTCAACCACAATCCATTTGTGTTCATTTAAGGATAATGTTCAGCAACTCATCTTCTTTTCTCTGAAGCAAGCTATAGGGTGGTTTGTCGAGCATCCTATATTTTACGTGACTCTGATAATAGCTTTTGTTAGAATCAGAGTGAATTCCAGTGCTCCCAAAACATAATGTTTAGTCAGCATTTTTCATCTAAAAACATCCTTAACAGCAATAGGAAGAATTCCCTCTTGTAATCTGATAATTGTGACAATTGAATTCTGCTGTATAGTGCAGTGTTGGTGTAGTGTCGGGGATTTTCAGTTCAATGTGTGAAGGGTGTGTGTTTGTGTTTATTTTCATGGTCATGGTCATGATGTGCACTGAAGATGGTGTTTGATTTCGTTGTACGAGGTGCAATGACAATAAAGTAAACTAAACAATGCATACTCAAAATCAAAAGACAGATGAAACAGAAATAGCTATATCTGATAGTCATCATCATCATCACCATCATCATCATAATTTCATGATGCTAATATCAGTGTAGTCAAGACTGGTATTTTATTCTTTCTGAAGTTTTAGACAATTACAATCAGGGAATTCTAGATAATTTCTAGATTTGATAAGGGATTCACTTGTCAGATATGTGGGCATTTCACTGCTCATATAAGACAGGAGAAACAATAATGAATAAGATAATAATGAATAAAGAATAAGAAAGCTTGGAAAAATTAAGATAAGCCATTTTCTCCCACACACTTGCTTTGTTTTTTCCAGTTCTAAATACCTTTAAAAATTTCCCCTTCTTTGCAAAGATCTCAATCTATGGTTTGAATACTTCATTTATTTTACAATATTTGTAATACATCTCCACCCTAACAGTTCTGAATTGAGTACAACAAAATAAATCACAAAAGACAAACACAAAAAAGCTCAATATAAATAATTCAAGTAATGTAGCTATTTCTTTAGTGTATATCCTGATATTATTATTTTTATTTATTTTTATAAATAACTTAAGTCAGCAAACATACCTAATATTCTTTCCTCCTATTTTCCCCACAACAACTCTGTGGGGTGAGCTAGATTGCGAGAGATTGACTGACCCAAGGCTCAACCAGTTTTTCATGCTTGGACCAGAATTTATAATTTCCTCGTTTTTAATCTTATGCCTGAACTACAAATAGCAAAATAATCGAATTGAATCAAATCAAATCTAATCTAATAATTCACACTGATTTAACTTGTTTATGAAATATCAGCTGGTACAGCCATTTATATCTCTTGAGAGAGGGCATTTCATAAAATGGGAGCTACCAAGAGAATATTACTATTACCAAGTCTATGTTCCATGTATCTTATAAGGATTTGAGATCTACACCAAGTCCTAACTTGATGACCAGGTGGATGGGTTCAATTTGGCCATATACTATTTATATATGTTGGAATTAACCTGCAGATTGCTTCAAAGATTAAAAAAAAAACCTAACATCATTAAGTGAAATATAAACTTTTCTTTATGCGACTTCATTTCCTTACTCTGTGTAGCTTCTTGTCTAATGCCTTGTGATGAATTCTCATATGGAGCAAGTCACAATTCCCTAGAGGAGGAGGATGTCTATACACAATTTAATTTATCTGGAAAAGAAGCAAAACTGTGTCCATATGACACATGAGTAGTTACCAGGTAATAACAATAGTTTGCAGTGGGGGACTGATCTGGATTTGCAGTGGGAACTGATTTGGCAACCCTGCTCTTACTTTATTCATAAGAAAGGAACAAAGGAGGCAGCAGATTTTAGGCAAACAGTATTTTCACTCAATTCAAAATGAAGCAGTTGCTTAGGAACAAGATGAGGAAGCATTTTATATAACAAGATCGTGAATTAAACCCTTTGGCAGTAAAAAGATGTGGAAGCTCTACCGAACTTCCTTCTTGTAGTGTATTGTTATTTGTGAAGTATTATGTATGTCTATTGAATCACTTTCAAACTAAAGGGCAATGATGATGCCCATAGCAGAACATAGCATTACTGTATGAAATCTACTTTATAGACAGGGTACACTGCAAACAATAAACTGGTCCATAATGGTGTTGTAAGATAATCCCGAGGGCATTATTTAATTATCATCTGAAACAATTTTAACATGAGTCTATACTGTTGTACAATATGTTTGGTTACTAAAACAACATGTATGTTGTAATAATTGTAAACCTCCTCTAATATTGGAATAAACAGAAAGATACTAATATTAAACTAAATAATAATCAAAAGCTTATCATAATTTTGTGAATATAATCCACAAATCTTATATTATAAATTGTTTGTTTTATAATTTAAATTTTATTTTAACTTGCTACAATCTTATTTTTGTTTCCAAAAAACCTTGACACCCCCTTTGCACTTATGACTGTAGTAGTGACCCCGCAGCCAGATAATAAAAATTCGGACACTTTGACAACCAGTATGTATTTATGGCAGTTGCAGTGTCCCAAGGTCACGTGATTGTCATTTACAACTTCCTGGGGGTTCCAAGTCAATGGCTGGACTAAAGGATTGACATGGGTGGCAGAGAAGGGGAACAATGACAGGAAATGTGTGGTGATGTAAATACACAAAATATTGTAACTACAGTAAGTAATCACGGCATTTGTGTGATTGTGTTATCATGTATCGTTACAGTTTGCTGCAGGTGCCATTGGAATTTATTTGAAACAGATTTCAACAAAACCTGAATGCTGGTGTATCTTTGCAGCCAGCTACTATACGGTGGTTCAACTGTATCAAAAGGCAAAACTTATATTTGTATTTCTTGAAGTACATACAACTTGGGGTACTATACCAATTTGGAAAAGACAATTTAGATGATTTTGTTAAGTCAGGTGCTCAGTTCATGTTCCCACACATCCTGAAGCACCTTTTCTAAACTGAATCTGAAGCATTCCACTCTCAAATTATTTCTATAGAACCTTTGAAGTGCTAAGAGCAGTTTAGATAATGATCACTGAAACAATGCATGTATGTATTTCTAAATATTGCACCATGTTATAAGTTAGGGTAGACAGAAGGAAAATGTGTCTATACCTGTTAAACAAAATTAGAATTCCAAATTTCTACTGCAGAATGGAAAACCATTTTGTAATAATTCATACATGAAGTTGAACTAAGTAACTATAGTTTAATTAATTTTTGTGAAATCTGGTTATCCTATTCTAAATCTGGATGTTATATGGGAACTCATTGCAATCTCAGGGTACACTAGGTGCCTATTCTATGCTGGAGAGGACTGATAACTGTCATATTGTAGTAGTTTGCATTTCAATTGTTTCTTTTTTCCTTTCTACATATGCTCAGATACCTAATGCTCTCTTTACTTCTGCAATGATTCTTTTTATCTAAAAGATTTTAGTTTCCATGTATGCATACTTACTTAAAAATGGAATTTACAACAAGAGTCTGTTCTTCAGGACCTCACAGTAACAGTTCTATCCATTAACTATAAAATAACTGCCTATTTAATAGCACATGGAAGCTACAAATTATAATTAATTTCATCTTGGTTTCTACAGTAAAAGGAAAAGTGACATACAAGTAACAAGGGCTCTTCTACCATGAATGCATGTATGCAAAAGTTCTAGTGAAACTGCATGTTCCATAAATCAGTAGAAGCAGATATAACCTCTATAGAGTATATGTAACCTCTAAACAGTATATGTATATGTTTAAACATTACATCCTGAAGGGAGGCATGGGGGCTCAGTGGCTTAATGATGCTGGAGATGGTCTCTGCCCCAGTGGTTCGAGCCCTACCATCGCATAGTGGGATCAATGCCAGTCACTCGTCTCAGCTTCTGCCCACCTAGCAGTTTGAAAACATATTCTATGCAAGATAAATACCACTTCGGTGGGGGAGACGAGCTGGTGCTTCATGCAGGTGGTCAGATTCCTACCAACTCTGAATTTTCCCGGGTTTGATACCCATTTGTGAGGCAGCTCCAGTGGAGGAAGGGAGGCCTTAGATGATGCTACAGGAAGAGCTGCTCATCTTTCTCTCTGTTGCAAAGCTAGCTCTCCCTCCTGTGGTGCACCTTGGGGTGCGAGTGTGTACCACAACAGAAGTAGTAAATTGGCAGCCAAGCTACTACTCTGCATTAGGATTGTTAGTCTCCTGGTTAATGTAATGCCATATGCTAATAAGTATAATAATAATCACATCCTGAACACTTACTCACATTTTTTTATGAATTCAAAAGAAAAAAAAAACCTAGTGAATATGGCAGGTACAGAAGTTTGTACATTTTTCACAGTTGCATTTTGTAACATCTCCTTTGGCAGTAAATAATTTTCCTGTAAGCATTTTTTAGTCTTTTTATTATTTCGTTTGGATTCCCTCATTTCTGGCAAAAACTCTCTAGTTCAGAAATACTTTTAGATTTTCTTAATATGCATTAATATGCTTAATATTTGAGCTCTCCTGACAGTTTTTCAACAGTATTTAACTTTGAGGAATGTGAAGGGCAAGCCAGCATTTTTTATTTTTCTTTCTTGTACTGTAAATACTTCATGACTGATTCAGAGGTACATTTCAAGCTGTTTTCTTACTGAAATATCTAACTTCCTTTCAGCTTCCATTTCTGAAGATCAGCTCTTGAAGACTGTCTTTTTATAGGAATTCCTGTCCCGTTACAGGAAAAGCTGTTGTTTTTGACAAAGGAGGTATTAGAAAGCACTAACCAAAATGATTTCTACATTTTGCATCTGTCATAGTCACTATTTTCTTCTTTTAAATTTACAGATTAACTGTACATAAATGCGAAGTATGAATTTCAAGGAAGATGTCATATAAATTTGTACTACTCAGAGTTGCATCATTTTCTATTCATTTAGGGATTAACTGAAACACATAATTTGACCAACGATACTTAAACTTTCACATATAATTGTAAATGTATGGAAGAGCAGGCTGCTGAAAAAAATAGGATCTCTGCTTCTCCTATTTGAGCCTTTTCCTTAGCATCAGCATGGCAGAGTTACCTATAAATCTGTAATCTTGAAATAGGTAATGGAAGAGAAAAGAGGAGATGTGCATTTTGGAAGCTTTGTAGCCAGCAGCAAACAGAAAATACAACGGAGTAAAAGAATATATTTTTCCTTCACAGAAACTGAATAGCCCAAAGGAAAAAGAAGAGGCACAGCACAGCAGAGCAAAACACAGCAAGGCACCATGTGAGAAGGCGCAAGCAAGTGCTTTACGCACTGCCCATTAATAAAGAAGAAAAAGATAGAAGAAATCCTAGAGAGAGAGGAATTAAAGAAAGACCAATGTCTCTAAGGGGAAAACACTGGTCTATGGGCACTCAAAATATAGAAATAATAGTAACTATATAACAGCAATAGTAAAAGAAGCAGAGTACAGGATAATATAAAGGCAATAGAAAACACTCACATATACTGTAGATTTGTATTTTTCTTTTTTGTATGTTGAGTTTCCCCCCCCCCCCCCAAAAAAAAGATCTCCCTAAGCTCTCTCTCTCTCTCTCTGTGTGTGTTCTGTTTTAATTTCAGATTTTCCATAATGGCTGGCAAACAGCTACTTGCATATAAATGAACTTCAATTTGGTAGCATTCAATTAAAATATGTTCTGCAATAATAATAAACTAAACAAAACACATTAGAATATTCCATGAAAAGCAAATATTATAGTTATCCAAACTAAAATGAACGGCTGCACTAATTCCAAACTCACAATTCATCTTGTTAAGGTGATTATTATCAATAATAGCATGTTCATTTTCCCTTAGTATTGTACTTTACAAAAATAATAAACATGGTGCATGTACTTACCGTTATCTTTGTTGCTGTTCTCTTCAATTGTCATTTGTTCAGCCAGTTCAGAAAGTGACTCATCAATAGTCTGACTCCCACGCAGTGTTAAAGAAAGTCTTCTCTTAAACTTTTTCATTCTACCAGCTATAAATCTGGCTTGAGAAAGCCTATTAAAAAAAAACAGTGCAAACTGTATTTATCTGAGTTTAAAGGAATTATTATCAAAATTTATATGCCACCTGAGTACCAGAAATTCATTGTAGCTAAGATAAAACTATTTCCATAATCATGAAAAATATATTTATTGTTGTGTTTACCTATTAATATATATTTCATAATTAAAAACCGAATTGACAATTTAGTAGGATGTATTTATAACTGATATTTAAAAATATGATATGAAGTGGACAAATTAAAATTTGCATGATAAAATGCATGCAAAATTTTCACAAAATAATAAAAATGGGACAATAGGGAAAAATCAATACAATTTATACCAAGCTACAATTTGAAAGAAAATTGGTACAAAATATTCTACACATGCTGTAACTGTCCATGATTGCCAAGATAAACAAATCAAATCACAATAAATATTATAAATAAATAAATACAAATTTATAAATAAATATAAATTTATAATAAATTTATAATAAATATAAATTTATTATAAATAAATAAAGGAACATTGACTCAAAGAAACATACAAAACATACAGAAAATTCTGAAAATAAGATTCAAATTAAAACCACACATGTTTTTATTAGGTATAATCACAGAGAATGTAAACAAAAAGCTCCATAATTTATTAAGATATATGCTGACAGTGCCAAGAATGAATCTGGTACAACATTGGAAAAGAGAAACTGTGCCAAGTGCCAACAATGGGAGACTAAGAGAATATCCAGCAATGGAAATATTCACTGTATATATTCATAGCAAAATGATGGAGTGAACATTTAGCAGTAGATGCCATTTTTATTTCAAGGGATAAAAGCCTTGGCAGCATACAAAAGCACATCTTTTACACAAAATAAAATAATCATTAACGATAAAACACTTATTAATCTGACAAAAATATATCCATTGCAATAGCTTATCAATATACATTAAAAGTGAAGGTTTTGGGCAAGAAAATAAAAGAAGTCCAAAATTTTGAATATATATTCATGTAACATTTTAAAGTCAACTTGAATTAATGTGCAATTGAACAATTCAAACCTTTTCATATCAGTGATCATTCAAAGTATGCCTATTATTTTTAAAGGAGTATATGCAAGGCAGTGCATAAATATTGTGCAGCTTTAATAAAAAAAATCAAATGCACCTCTCTTAAGTCTTAAATTTTTATTGTACTGGGTATGTATGTATGCATGCATCCATGCATGTACCCATAACCATACTAGGCAATATATATCATTCAACCCCATAAGATGCTCCCCCATGTGAACTATCCTAAACTACCTTTGTGAGAAAACATTCATAGCAAGCTGAAGTGAAACTGTGTGTTGGCAGAAAGGAGAATCAGACAGAAACCAGTGACCAGTAAACTACAAAGTTCATATTTACTAGCCATATCTCAAAAATAATATACAATAGCTACCAGGCTGACCTAACATGCAGAAGAATGTCACAAGATTGCCAGAGAAAACAGCAATTTCTGTTTATTCCACAATATAAATGATGTACTGTAATTGCCTGCTGAGAAATCCAGTTTGATCTAATAGTTAAGGTGCTGGGCTATGAATGAGGAACTAAATTATAATTGTGACTTAGGTTTGGAAGTCAGCTGGATGACTTTGAGTAGTGACTCCCTCTTAGCTCTAGAAAGAAATGACAACTACTGCAGAAAATGTTGTCAAGAAAATTGCAAGGACTTGTCCAGGTAATTCTTAGGAGTAAAAAAACTGATTCAAAGCTGAATCATTGACCTAATTAAAAGCTTCCAAAAGGAGACAGCTGTCCCTTCCCTGCAATGCCCTGTTTGAGAAAGAGAGATGGATCGGAAAGAGAATGAGGGAGACAAAAGTAAAATTTCAGAAAGAATAGGAAAAGGGTGGCTGGGAAGAATGGATGTCCCAATTCACGTTTTTCTCTGCCCTTTGCCATTGTTTAGTTCAGTATCTTCTCAAATTATCCTGAAGGTATGTATTTTTTGATAGCCACAAGGTTGTTTATCTCTGCTCAAATTTTTATAAAATTCTTATTATTTGTCTTCTGCTTTCATGCTATTACCCAAAACTAAAGAAGAGCTGTACAGTAGTGCTAAACCCCAAAGAAAATACTAATCTTCTAAAAATGTTGAAAATTAATTCATTTCCTATATCTGTATATCATGATATACGGTTCCACTGAACTTACTGTTTTTATTGTTATCTACAATATCTCCCTAGATACATTTTGCTTTATAGAAACATCGTGAAACACAAATGACAAACACAAGTGGATATTATGTAGATTACTGTTATATACGCCTCAATGGATTCCATTTTGGTGGAATCCATGCAATTTTTGGTTCTAAAATAAACTTGTTTTACATCCCTTTCCATTTCCCGGCCAACTTCCACCACAAAATACTAGCAGAAACAAAAAGCAAGCCCACATACAATTTTTATGGATTGTAGCCTGAGCCGCATTTAATCATCAATCTGTAAGGGGGTATGAGTCAGTGTGCACTTCTAGAAAAGTAGTCAGCTTCTACATTGCTTCCAATTTCTTTCTTTAACTAGCTCTCAAAAATTAACAGCAGAATCAAGTCATTCTTAGCTATCAAATTTCTATCAGAATACAATTGTTAAATTTGAAAACATCCACAGCTACTCTTCTATTTTCAAAAAGGTAAATACAAGAATTTGAAAAAGGAAAGACAGCAACTTCCACAAAGAATAATTTGATTTTTCTATCTTTATGATGTAAAAATCAAACTTTATTTAACCTTCCGACTACAGCATTTAGTTTTCAAATGCTAATAAAAATGGATTAGAATTTTTTAAAAATCATATCAGAAATAATCAAGAGTACATGCTATCACTTTATTCTTATTCAAAAACTCTATATCAAATAATACTAATACCACTGGTTCTATATCTTCCATACTAAAATATCTGTAATTTTTACACCAGTCAAAAAATCAAAAGGATGAATTGAAAATCAAACATTCCTGAATGACACTCAAATTTCTGATATTTAAATATCAAAGGTAGATAATCAACATTGAGGTTCTGGAAAGGATAATGAAATTAAGGCCAGTGATATCCTATAGTGAACAAGAAAAGAATAACCCAATCAATAACTGAATGCCTGTATAATGTGTCAAGAAATGGTTGGCATCAGCAACAGAACTCTGGAAAAAAAAACCTTACAGACACAGATTTCTGATGATGTCACAGTTCCAATGGAGTATGGTAACTGTTCCCAATAAGAAACGATTTTTAGCAGCTTACTGATGAATTATTCTTTGGGACTCATAAAAAATGATTGGAATGCATTTCCAGTTTTTAGAAATACAATATCTACATATTTTATTGTAGATGAAATTCAATTTTCTACTTACTGAAAATGATTTTTCATGTTTCTCTTGACTTTCTACTTATGTGGTATGTCTTGTGCTAATTTGGGTTTGGTTTAGACACAGTCTCTCTCTCTCTCTCTAAAGAATTGAAGATACAACAGAATAACAGATACAGGAAAGTCCCCCAGAAAAGCATTCCCTGAACCTAAATCTTAACCTCTGAGGGGGAAAACCAGATTGTATCTCTCAACTTCCCATGTCAATTTGATGAAGAAGCACAGTCATTCACCTCTTGTTAGGAGAATCAGAACATGCAACTTGTCACTTGGAGAAAAAGAAACAGAAAGAAAGATATGGAAATAAATGATCTGCTGGAAAGAAGGCACATAGAATTTGTTCCAAATACTTTCCTTAATTCCCTCTGTAAAAATAAGATGACCTAACTTTAATTTGTAGTACCTACTTGTAAAAACTGAGTATGGTGAGGGACAACTAGTATTTTTCAGGTCACAAAGGGCCATTAGATGAATAATTAATTAAATTTAAATTAAGTATATACATCAACAAAAAATACAGGAAGAAAAAGATTAGAGTTTAGAATTGACCTATATATTTTACTTCTTTGCACTGCCCAAAGCAATTCACTTTTGTGTATATGTTTTGATTCTTGTATTTAATAAAGTATCTCTTCTAGCAGAGTTGCATCTGGTAATCTTCTGAAGTTAAACCAATTGCTAAAGACTGAATTAAGTCATTCCATGCTCTGATACGAACCTTGATCACATGATATGCCATATTCAATGTCTATAACTATGGAATTAGATCTTTCAGCAAGTCACCAAGTATTAAAATATAATTATAGATTACCAATACTCTTGTAGGTAACTTTCTCTAGCATCAGAAATAAATAGTAATCCAAATAGATTAGTTAGTATAGATGAGAAATGAATTGGTCAAGTAGGATGGAACAGAATATTTTACAACTACTGGTATGAAGTACCATGCAAACTACTTCAACCTCATCCTCTGACACTGAACACTTAGCTCTTGGCCTGACAAGTATAATGAGAATCCAAGCAAATTTACTTCCTTCCATCTCAGATATAAATTATTCTGTTGTAGGAGGTGATTCTATTGTTTGAGTTACTAACGGATTATGTCACATATTAAAAATGAAACATGCAAATAAGTACAGAATGTTATAAAAAATTTAAAGTTGAACCTATTTTTTTAAAAAAAGTACTTCTCTACTTAATAAAGGTCTTAATGTGTGTCAAACACTATGACAAGAACCCACGGATTCCTGCCATTCTATGAAAAAGGAATAATTTCCCCATTTAACACAACCCATACAAATTGCAGAAGCCAATAGCCAACATTATTATTACAGAATTTAGATACATACATTATACTAAGGCATAGTTCTTCCTTAAATGATGGATTGCTTATTCAAGAAAACATGATTATTTAACCTATAACTCAGTGTGAAAGGTACAGTATGTAGTAAACAGAGATGTATGAATTTCTTTCCTTAAAATTCCTTAAAAAGAAATTGCATTTAATTACTAAGGCTTGCAATAAGGTAAGAAAACAAAGAAACATGACTTGCAGTGATTAAGATGTTGTCCTGGAACCAGAGAAACCCACTTTCTAGTGCCTCCTTCAACTATGGAAGTTCACTGGGAAATTTTGAGTCAGTCATTCTCTCTCAAATACGTCTTACAGATCAGTGTTGTAGAGAAAACGGGAAGAAGTGTTATATATTAGACTTAGAATAACTTTATTTGTCACTTTGAATGTACACTAATCGGCATACATTAAAATGAAATTTCGTTGCGTACAGCTCACATATGTGATATATATGTGATAATATATACCATATATATGCTATATATACCTCCTGCAAGAAAAGTAGGATATAAATCAGATAATAAAAAGACTATTTTTCTCCACCCTCTATACAAAAGATAAAATTAAATAAAATGTATTAATAATTTAAAATAGTTATTTCTATATATAATGAGTTATTTTGGGCTTTGATGTAATTGGAAAAATATAGAACCACATAGTTAAATACCGATCTGCGCATTTGAATTTTGATCTGAACTGTTTTCTAAACATTCATGTTGATGAAAAATTGATAGTAGTCTATGACACATCATTTTTACAGATCAATGCTTAATAATCATATATAGTTCACTCCCAAAAGACAATATACATGGATCTAAACTGCAGTTCCAGAAACAAGATGCAAATATAGTATGGCAATTCAAATACACTAATAATACTCTTTATCTGTTCATTGCTAAAAGACTGTATAGCACATTTTATGCTTCCAAGCAGCTGCACTATAGATAATGTGCTCATTCATATATGTGTGCGTGCAGGTGGCAAATCTGAGACAAATGCAGAACACATGCATAGAATGATGCCATTCTCTACACATTAATTGCCGATGTAACTTGATTGTACCATTTACTGAATGTCTTCACTAACCACTTGCATCATTCTGCTTAATATTAGGAATTTACTCAGATATTTTACTCATGTATCTAATTTGATGGAACATGGGAGCATGGCTGGGGAATGTATTTATTTATTAAACAAATATATATAACCATCTATCAGAACAGCAGTAAGAAAATAGAAACAAAATATATTAAAAAAATTAAACAATAAACCACACTGAGCCCTCAATAACTGAATGAAAATGAAATAAGTGAGTAAGTCTTGCACTCACTGATCAACCATGCTAGCTTCGTCAACAAATTGGCTCTCGGTATTTGGGTGCCTAGGTGAAAATTATGACTTTATCATTTCCTGAACACTAACAAAGTCAAGGCCATTTGTAAGACTGTTCCATAAGACAGATGCCACAGCAGAAAAGGCATGTGTTTTAGACTGTACAGCATACCGACTCTTCCAGATCTAGTAGGATGAGCATAAATCATCAGGATTAGTGGTCTCACAAGGAACTCAGTCCTATGCCATGCATGCAAGATTTTAATGACTGTAACTGGCATCTTGAATTGCACCCAGAAACCTACTTGGAGCTAATTCAATTCCCACAGCAGTGATGTTACAGGAGCTTATTGAGGAGGCATCCTTGCTATCTATGCCACTCACTGCCTTCTGGACCAGCTGAAAGTTATCATTTTATTTATTTATTTTTATTTTATTTATTTTGTCAAACAATTATTAGATAACAGGTATAAGTATAAACATGGTTATAAATACATGAAATGGATACGAACAAGAAAAAAAAAGAAACAATAGGACAGGGACGTAGGCACATTTTGGTGCACTTATGCATGCCCCCTACAGACTTCTTAGGAAAGGGGTGAGGTCAATAGCAGACAGTCTAATGTTGAAAATTTTGGAGTTTGGGGAAGAAACCACAGAGTCAGGTAGAGTATTCCAGACATTGACTACTCTGTAGCTGAAGTCGTATTTCTTGCAATCAAGTTTGGTGCGGTTTATCTTTAGTTTATATTATTTTGTGCTCTTGTATTGTTTTGATTAAAGCTGAAGTATCATTGATAGGTAGGACATTGCAATATATAATTTTATGTACTATACTTAGATCAAACCGAAGGCAGCGTAGTTCTAGGTTGTCTAGGTCTAAAATTTCAAGTCTGGTGGCATAAGGTATTCTGCTATGAGTAGAGGAGTGGAGGACTCTTCTTGTAAAATATTTCTGGACTTTCTCAATTGTATTAATATCAGATATGTAATGCGGATTCCAGACTGATGAGCTGTATTCAAGTATTGGTCTAGCAAATGTTTTATATGCTCTAGTTAGTAGAGTGATATTACCGGAGAAAAAGCTACGCAGAATTAGGTTAACAACTCTTAATGCCTTTTTGGCTATGTAGTTACAGTGGGCTCTAGCACTTAGATCATTTGAGAGGAGTACTCCAAGGTCCTTGATAAAGTTTGTGTCATCAACAAGGTCTTGACTATTCAGCTTGTATTTGATTTTTTGATTTTTCTCTTTTGAAATTGTGATAGGGATTTGATTTTCTTTTGCTACCCCATCAACTGTTTTCCTACATTAAAGGCTTAGTGCATATTTGGATGTTGTTAGGAAAAAAGCCTGATATGACACTTATTCCTATGAGAAACTGCCACTTTTGGAATTCATGGGCCAAAAAATATTAATACTCTTGATCAATTGATTTTTAAACAATCTTTTAAAACATTTAGGTGTTGTAAGAAAAATCTGAATTGTCCAAAATTACAGAATAGCAATTTATGCATTTAAAACATCTCCTGACCAAACAGATGCATTAGCATCATCCCAAATTATTACTATTACTTAAAAGAAATTTAAAAGATTCTAAACCAACAGGTTTCTGAACAGACAATTAAAGAGTATTAAGAAGATGAATAAGGATCAAGTATGTTAATGTAATTTAGAATTATATACTAAAATTTGGAATGAATTGATGTTTAAATAACTCTATATGAACGATAATTAATAAACATTATTTACTTTAATGAAAGTCTCATAAGACTTTTTCACAAATCATACTGTAAATAAATATGAAAATGCTTACAGTACTTTAATGATTAGCAGGTCAAGTACACAAAGTGTGCTACTCTATCCTTAAATATCAAACCAAACACAGCAGGAACTCAAGAAAGGATTATTAAAAAAGAAACTATTTCAGTGTAGGCCAGAAACAGAATGTATATCTGAGGAGAATGTTTTGGAGGGCAATGATTTGTTTCAAGGAAAATTTGTAAATATTCAAATATTTTTAGTTTTATTAATTGTATATCTAGAATGAATAGAAGAAGGCACTGAAAAAAGACATGTCATTCAAAATGTTATTCAAAACATTAACCATTATCTATTTAATAATCATGATCTCTTTGACTAACATTTGTTTACCCATGATAAACTATTGAAGATAATAATAACTAATCTATTTATTATTTGGGAGGAGACAACATAAACGAAGAATTACATATTGAAATCACCTAAATAAGCATGGCTATTTAGTTATAGCATTTATTGAATTTCAACAATGAAAATATATTTACTTAATATTCATTTAATATGATGAATGAGCAAATGCATTGCAAATAATTATTTCCACCTAAAAAGCATGAAAACAAATCCATAAGCTTGGATGTTTGTGTTCTCAATGCAGAAGAGAGTGTACAAAAAACTTCCATCATGCATATGCAGAATATTTAATGCTATGGATAAATACTTGATTTTATGTAGTTATACAAAGTGGGACATTAATTTTTAAATACATCATCATCAAAAACATGATTAGGGATATTTCAAGCCAGATAATAATGCTGGGTTTTGGCTAAAACATCATAAAATGAGGTCATGTGATTGTAGGATGCGGGAAAAGGATGCTAACGCAGACTGGTTGCTCAGCACTCAAAGTACGATCAAGTGATTGAGGTGGGGGGTATGTAACTGTCAGATCTTCACAAACAGATCATAAATACTTTGGGGAAAGATTTCATTATAACTTTAAACAATTGCTAAGAGACTAGGCGTTGGCTTACTTGAACAGAGTTTCTCAGCATGCCTTGGAAGAATCCACACATATGGGTTGAATTTGCCTTTCTGTCCAGAGACTGAGTCATCAATCTTTGCCACGCCTCTTCCTGTTGGGCCAGGAAGTCCCCAAGCCCCAGTCACGACGAAGGCGCAAGCATCTGATGATTTTCTTTGTGGCACTGACTCTGCCTCCCACCTGGACACTGGACCAGACGGTTGCCAAGGTGGGAGTAGGTTCTCCCAAGCATGCTGAGAAACTGCATTCAGGTAACCCTGTGCCTATTCTCCAGCATGCCTATGTGAGAATCAACACATATGGGACATACCAAAGCTGGCAGTTCCTATGGGCGGGAAGAAGTCTGGTCCTGTGAACCCCCATCTGTATGCACTCATTGCAGCACTTTTCCACCAAAGGCCACTTTTGCTGAGGCATTTGTGTCCAGTTTGTAGTGCCTTATGAAAGGAGATGGAGAGGACCACATCACCACCCTGAAAATGTCCTCAAGTGAGGCTTGTGTCACCAGGCAGCTGTGGTAGCTGCACTTTTAGTTGAATGGGCGGTTACTTTTCTGGGTACAGGAAGAGCCTGAACCTCAGGCCTTGGCTATATAAGCCCTGATTCAACAGCCTATGGTTGATGAAGAGATTTTGGTACCCATTGAAGACGGCTGAAATGATACAAACAGGGCTTCAGTTTTGCGATATGTCGATGCTCTCTTGATGTATCTGT
Organism: Bungarus multicinctus; assembly: GCA_023653725.1. Taxonomy (NCBI): domain Eukaryota; kingdom Metazoa; phylum Chordata; class Lepidosauria; order Squamata; family Elapidae; genus Bungarus; species Bungarus multicinctus. The sequence continues at coordinate 47,106,142 of CM042848.1, forward strand.
GGAGTGCCCTCATTATATCCAGTTTGTGCCATTTGTGTTCCATATCATGAGATGGAGAGGGGCAGAGAGGACAATTTCCTGAGTCCTATGAAATGGGACTTGATTTTAGGAATGAAGGAGGGATCTAGGTGCAGAACTACCCTGTTTGTGTGAAAGGTGCAGAAGTCTTCTCTGACTGGGAGAACTGCCAATTCCGATATGCACCTGGCCGAGGTGATGGCCACTAAGAAGGCGACTTTGACTGTTAGATAGAGCAGGCTTACAGATTGAAGAGGTTCGAATGGTGTCTGAGACCTGTGAATTGCTGGTGGTTTGAGATTGACAGATCCTTTGATCAAGGTGCAGACCACCAGATGGTGGGCTAAGGAATCCCGCTTTCCATAGTGTAACACCGTGGACAAGGCGGCTACCTGTCTGTGCACTGTATTAGGAGAGAAACCTTTATCAAGACCCTCCTGCAAAAAGTCCAGGATCTGTGGAATAGAAGCCGCTGTGGGATCTGTACCCTTTTTGGTACACCAGTAATGGAACACTTTCCAGGTACCACTGTACATTCTGTTCATGGAGGGCCTCCTGGAGGCTTGTATAGTCCTGATCACCTTTCTGGAGAAGTTGTCCTTCCTCTGGATCCTCCTCCCAAGTGCCACGCGGTCAGTTGGAGCCACTGAGGCTCTGGGTGTTCCAAGACTCTTGGCTGAGAGAAATCCTGTGCTGAAGAATTATCCAAAGAATGGACACTGACAAAATCACTAGGTCCGCGTACCATGACTTATGGGCCAATGGGGAGCTAGGAGAAGGATTTCTGACTGTTCTAGTAGCACTTTCCATATTACTCCTGGGATGAGGGGAAGAGGAGGGAAGATGTAAAGGAGACCCTTGGGCCAGCAGCTGCGAAGGGCGTTGACCCTTCTGCGCCTGGCAATGGGAATCTGGAGAAGAAATGGGGAAGTTGGGTGTTTGTTGGAGTGGCAAAGAGGTCGAGTACCGGCCTCCTGAATTTCTGAGACATTTTCTGAAAAAGATCTGGATGGAGATGCCACTCGGAGTTGTCCACCCTGGTTCTGCTCAGGTAATCTGCTTGTACATTTGATGTCCTTGATATGTGCTCTGCCTTGATGGATAATAGGTGAGCTTCTGCCCAGACTCCCAGTTGCTCTGCTTCAGTCATGAGGGATCTGCAGTGAGTCCCTCCCTGGTGATTGATGAGTGCTTTGTCTGCCACATTGTCCATTAGGATCAATACATGTTGGCCGGCTACTGTGCTTTGGAAGTGTTTGAGAGCTAAGTGAATGGCATGGAGTTCTAACCAGTTTATATTACGTTGAAGGTCCGCTGGGGACCATTGTCCCTGTGTGAGTTAGGACTGTAGATGGGCTCCCCATCCTAACAGACTCACATCCGAAGTCACTGTCATTCGGTTGGGTTCCTTGATAAGGAACCCCTTGGTAATCGCTGGGGAAACCCACCACCTGAGGGATTTGAGGACATCCGACTTTAGTTGAACTTTGACATTGGAGATGCTGGTGCCTGCCCTCTGGAATGGCAGGAGGAACCATTGGAGGGGTCTGACATGTAATGGCGCCCAGGGCACTATGGTTATGTACGAAATTAATTTTCCCAGAAACTGAGAAAGCACTGCCAAAGGAGCAACCCGCTCTGCTGTTATCTAGTTGACCAAGGACTTGATACCTCCTGGTGTTCCTGGGACTAGTAAACCTTGCATAAAGTGGTATCTATCACCGTGCCTAAATGTAGTAGGCGGGTGGATGGAACTAGCTGGCTTTTCTGGAAGTTGATGGAAAATCCTTGTTCCTGCAGAACCCGGATTCTGGAGGCCAGGTCTGCCTGGGCTTGTTGGCTGGAACTGGACTGGATAAGGATGTCATCCAGGTAGCACTGGATGCGCACCGGGATTGTTCTGAGGAGTGCTGCCAGCACTTTTGTGAAGGCCAATGATAGGCCGAATGGCAGGGCCCTGTATTGATAGTTGTTCCCTGCATAATAAAACCTGAGAAACCTCCGATGGGAGGGGAAGATGGGGATGTCGAAGTAGGCCTCTGTCAAATTGATGGATGACAGGAGATCGTCTCCCCTTATGCTTACTAATATTGACTGCAGAGATTGCATCTTGAATCTCTTGTATTCTATGAGTGTTCAGCTTTTTTAGATCCAGAATCACTCTCCACCCCCTCCCAGACTTTCGGAACTCTCCACCCCCTCCCAGACTTTCAGAATAGGATGGAGTAAAATCGTGCCCCCTCTATCAATCAATCTATCTATCAAGCCGGTACTGGCTTGATGGCCTGGATGTTGGACTGCCTTGTTCATGAGCTCTTTTTTAAAGAGGTTTTTGGAGGTTGGGCAACTGTTTAAGGTCCTCGGAGGAATGGAGAGAAAATCCAGGATGAGATTGAATCGCAGAGTTTTCAGGACCCAAGAATCGAATGTGATCGTCTCCCATCGGTCTGCAAAAAAGGGCCAGCCAGCCGCTGATGGGAGAAGGGGTCCAGCAGTCATTTGGATTGATGAAAAGGATGACCTCCTGTTCCACGAAAGGGCTGTTTGGATTGGAACTGTTGTCTATTTCTATCTCAAAATCCTGATCTATCTGGAGGTCGATCTGATCTGGGCTGGTAGGATCTTTGGAATTTTGAGAATTCCTGACCGGAGTCTGAGGAACGAAAAGGCTACCTACGGTTATAGGGAGAAGCCCTTCTATCAGCCCTTCTATTAAGAGAGAACACCTTACATTTATCCTTGTTCTCGACCAGGAAGGGATTCAAGGCCTCTCCAAATAGGGAAGAACCCGTGTATGGAGCTGAAGCCACTTTCCATTTAGTTCTAGCATCCACCTGCCAATGTCGCAGCCAGAATAAACAACGTTTGTTTGAAGTAATGTTGGAGGGCAGTGCCCTGGAAGAAAATCGGACTGCATGCAGGGAAGAATCAGCCACGAATTTGGCCACCATCATCAATTTATTGATGTCCAGGTGATTTTCTGAGGGAATCCTGGCCTGTAATTGGCGAAGCCAGAGGAGGGATGTTCTGGTGAAGGAAGTGGCTGCTGCTGCTTTGACCCAGATGTTGGCCAGGTGCGTCCTGTGAACATTTTGTTCTGCCTTCTTATCCTCTGGTATGGGCCTCTGCTATGTCACCAGAGATCACGAAGGGGGAAACCAAGGATGCCAATGATTCATCCAGAGGAGGCAATTGGAGTGACTCGGTAAAGAGAGGAGCCATATTGAAAAACTTATCATTACCCCACAGTGTGGGGAAGGAGCCTGGTTGCATCCATTGTCTCTGACCTTCGTCCAGAAACAGTTTGGGCACGGAATTTCCTGCTGTATAATGGTGGGTTCAGAAAAAAACTTACTATTGGGTCCCTGATTTTCGGGTGAAACAGCCGGAACACTGGGCTGAGGGTCAATTTGGGCCGTGGTCCTAGACTTATGAAGTAGGGATTTAAACAGGCCTGGACTAAATAGTCCCATGAACAGGGGCAGATCAGGAGACAAATCCTCATCTTCTGAAAACCCCTGTTCTCCTTGACCTCCTTCCTCCATAACTGATGCCCTACTTCTAATGGAGTGGGCTAGTGAAGCAAACCTCTGGTGTCTAAGAGATTCCATCGAGGTCTGGTATTGCACAGATTGCAATGGGGGATCAGACATTAGGGAAGATGGATGGCTCATCCTCCTCAAGATAGAGGCCACCCCCTGAGAAATGGCCTGAGAAATAAGAGCCTTAATTTCATCTGATAAATCTGGGGCCAATCTATCTGCTGAGCGAAGCCCCGCTGCCTTGGGAGTAAATGTGGCCTCAGAAACCCTGGTTGTGTTTCTGACCTGTAAATCTGCAGAACTAGGGATCATGCAATCAAAGGGAAATCTTTGAGTTTGGATTTCCTCTGTAGATGGAATGTAGTCCTGCTCTCTATCTCCCTCTGGTGACCATGCACCAGGAGCTGCAGGCAAGTCTTGCACTAATGGCTGCTGAGTGCGGGAACAACCAGGCTCTGGTGGGGGGGGGAGGGGGAATACCTCTCCTGTTCTGCTTGCTTCTGAGCTCTGGTGAACTGCTTTTCCAACGCCCTCTAACGCCCTCTGCCTTCGTTCTTCTGCTATTGTAGGTTTTCTGGAATAAAGATATTTTTCCCTTATCTTGTTTGCTGCCTCTTTACTTGCAGATCTGACCTTCTTGGGGCTCTGTTTGGACCGCTTAGCAGGTTTGGGCTCCGTGCTGACTACTGCTTGATCAGCCATCATGCTTTCTGCCCAGATTGTGCCAGGAAGAGAGATGAATGCTCAATCCCCCAATCTTCTTCCCAGTGTAGCTCTTCAGCCCTGGGTTCTGTCTCTGGGCCATGACAGTGGCAGCACTACCAGTTTCCTGGGGTAGCCTGCACAACTCGCCACACGGTCTATAAGCAAAATAGCTGCCACCGGCCCCAAAAACCAGCTGTTTGGCTCTATTAGGGCAAATGGCTGGTGTTACCCGGTTGAGCCTGGGTGTGCAAATGGCACACTGGAATCAATTGCGGCTGTAGTGTGCCCGCACTGGGGTGGGAGATTGTTATCGAGCTCTCCCCTGACAGCCTGGGCTGTTAGACCTTAATTGGTTGTTCAGAGGAAACCGCGCGGAGTTGAGAGCAGGCTGTGAAATTCCATTTGCTGTCTGTCTTCAGTTTTTTTAGAATGTTTGCAAACCTTTGGAGAATCCACACATTGAAACTGCTGCTTTCTGCTATAATCGTTGGAGCCAACTTTGCCAGATCTCTATAGGACCAAGACTGAGTCTTGGGGACTTCTTGACCCAACAGGAAGAGGCGTGGAAAAGATTGATGGCTCAGTCTCTGGGCAGAAAGGCAGATTCAACCCATATGTGTGGATTCTCCCATAGGAATGCTGGAGAACAGTTGTAAGTTGCAGTCTATCTGTATCCTAGCTTTTGCCTGAGATAGACCTTAATGTGACTTAGTTGGCCAAAAGTGACTTATTTAAATCTCTGATTGAGGGGCAACTTGAATTCAGTAACCCCTTCTTAATCAATGCATTGGTATCATAATATGGTTCACTTGTTTTCAACTTAGCACAAAACCAATCCCAAACCAAAAAGGTTTTATCTCTCACGTTTTATTAATTTAGATTGTTTGTATATTAAATATATTTCATAAAAACATTTAAGTAACACACAGTTTGTACACATTTTGCAAAAAAATAAAAAATAGTTATTGTCCTTTTAGTTTAGTTTATTAAGCAAAATGTAACAATAAACACTGAAGTTTGAAGGAAAAAAATCCCCTTATTTTCAACAATTGAATTGTAACCCTATAGTACACTGACAACTACAAGTACAATCTAAAGGAGTGTAATAAAAAAAGCCATTAACCATTTTTGAAAAGGTTTGTAAGGCTTCTTTAAAAAGCCATAATCATTTCAATGATTAATTTAATGTAAGATGTTTTTCAAGGTAAGAAAGTTTTAATGTAGTACAACTAACTTAAGTATTAATTATGGTATGCTTGTACTTTTATACATTTTCTATGTGTTTGTGTATGGTGTTTTTCAATATTGGAGTTTTAATATGCTATAGTAAATATTAACTATGGTAAGCCCGTGCTTTAAACATCAGACATGGCATGCCTATGCCTATCCCTGTACATTAATGTACATTCTCTCTCTGTACAAATAAATATATACTGTATGTATGTGTTTAAGATACTAATTTAGTTTAACTGCATATATCCTTACTTAAGAACGCTATAAATAAGCAGACAGACTGAAATGGGTACCAGCAGTTAGAAACAAGAATATAGTACCTGCAATTGGGACACACAAAGATGTTCAATTATTGTGTCGATATGAATCCAAATAAAAGCAATTAGATAAGGTAGTGGACAAAAGAACTGGAACAGACTACAAAATATGAATTTGTCAGCAGGTTAAGTAATGAAAAGATTAAGAGTAGAGGAGTTAGAAAAAACATTTTTTTCCATTTACTGGATCAGTAGTTCATTCATCTTGTCAGGAACATATGGATAAACTTTGAATTTTTTTCCCTTCATCTTCTAATGAAACATTGTTCATGTAATGGTTATGGGCAGGGGTGTTAAACTCAAGGCCTGTGGGCTGGATCCAGCCTGTGGGGTGCTTAGATCTGGTCCACAGGGTTGCCCTGGAAACAGCGAAGGACTGGCCTGCCTCTGCCAGCGAAAATGGAGCCTGGAAGGGCTGTGCGCAGGCTGCATAATGTTGAGCTGGCCATGCCCACCCTGGCCATACCCACTGTGATATCATCATTACACAACAGTTTCATCTGCATAATGACATCATCATGTATTTGTCATCATCAGGCTTGACATAGATGATGCTGGTCAGGGAGTGGAAGAATGCCAAGACAGAAAATTCTATATGGTTGTCAAAAGATTATTACTACATAGATACGTCAAGGGAATCTTTATTTCCATGACAGAATGCAAACTTTCATAAAGAAGGATATAAGCAAGCAGAATGTCAGAATATGTTATGCACTTGATAAATCACATTCTGCAAAACTGAGAACTATTCCTACAAGAACATGCTTCCCTTTTCTTTCGAAATTATTGCTAGAAGCTATTTAACTATCTGCAACTGCAGTTCTTGGAATGACTTCACACACACTGGTTATGTTCGTATGGACAGATTCATTCAAAAAATTCTACAGCTTACTAATTTGGCAGGAGCTAAACTATAATAACACATGACTAGGCATGATCCCTGCTAGTTACTTTCAGTTTGTAACATTGCCATAGCAATAATGAGTGAGTTTCCAACAATACTCATTATACTGATAATACTCAGGTAGGGCACGTTGTATGAATGCACAGTTGACCACTGAAGAACTGCATTAGAGGTTAAAATGGGCATGCACAATGCTTTATTTTGAAAAATTTCTAGTATGAAATTTTGTAAAACACCCATCTTGATTCCAAAACTGCTGATTATTGTTTGAATACATTGTTTTTATCATTTGGTGTGATCTTACACCTTGAGTTTCAAATCCCTCTGTCTCAAGCTCAAGCTGCTTCCACAGTAGTTAGAACATCTTGTTTTATGCTTAAAACTTACATTTTGAAAAAAATTACATTTCATGTGTTTCCAAACAAAATGTTTTTGCACATTTCTAAATGTAACTTGTTTCATTGTAGCCTCTGTGATTCACATAGATGGGTAAATAAATTTCTAGATGCAGAAGAATATTGAGGAAAATAGGAATGTAATTATTCTTACAGAAAATTACAGCGTAGCTGTAAAATTAGCTACTCCTAATTTTGGTCCTAGTAAAATTAGGAGCAGCTATTGGTATAAGAAATGGCCTTTCTCTTCTTTCATTCTATAAATATTCATATGGTAAGAAGTTGATGACATGAAAACTTGGACCAGGACTTTTCTTCTGTCTTCAACAAAACTGTAAGCAATGGAATTAGGAATGGTAAAGCAATAGCATCTTGGGCTGATACAGTGGGTTCTCTGCCATTTGAAAAATCGTGGAACTTCAAGGCTAAGACAATGTGCCTTCTTACCTATTTGTTAACTCCAAGAATACTGTAGAAGTCTTCCAAAATATAGTCAGGATTAGAATGTTGACAATATCAAAAATACAGTGCATTTAGAAAGTTTTCAGACCCCTTCACTTTTGTCAATTTTGTTATGCTGCAGCCTGATTCTACAGTTGTTGAAATTCATTTTTTTCTCATTAATCTACACTCAGTACCCTATAATGACACAGTGAAAACAGAATTTTAGAAATGTTTGTAAATGTAGTAAAAAGAAAAATCTGAAGTATCACATTGGCATAAGTATTCAGACCCTTCACTTAGTACTTTGTTGAAGCACCTTTGGCAGCAACTACAGCCTCGAGTCTTTTTGAGAATGATGCAACAAGTTTTGCACCCCTACACTGGGAGATTTTCTGCCATTCTTCTTTGCAAATCATCTCAAGCTCTATCAGGCTGTCACCACCAATGCTTTACTGTTGGGATGAGAGATGATATTGGGCAAGTGATGAGCAGTAACTGGTTTCCTCCATAAACATTTAGAACTGAGGCCAAACAGTTCAATCTTGGTTTCATCAGACCAGAGAATCTTGTTCCTCACAGTCTGAGAGTCCTTCTGGTACTTTTTTGCAAATTCCAAGCAGACTTTTATGTGTTTCGCACTTAAAAGAAGCTTCCGTTTAGCCATTCTGCCATAAAGCTCAAATTGGAGGACTGTAGTGATGGTTGTCTTTCTGGAACTCTATCCCACCTCCACACAGGATCTCTGGAGCTCAGTCAGATTGACCATAGGGTTCTCTTATTAAGGCCCTTCTCCCCCAATTGCTTGATCAGGCAACCAGCTTTGGAAGAGTCCTGGTTGTGCCAAACTTCTTCCATTTGAGAATTATGGAGACCAATTCCATTTTCATTGTGTCATTATGGGCTACTCAGTGTAGATTAATGGAAAAAATGAATTTCAATAACTGTAGCATCAGGCTGCAGCATAACAAAATTGACAAAAGTGAAGGTGGTCTGAATACTTTCTGAATGCACTGTATGTCAAATAGACCAAAGAGTTAGAAGCATCATCTATAGATTTAGCATAAGCTTTTTTAGAAAATCAATTCTCCTGTTCCCACAGTTCAATGGCAGTGACTTCAGCAATCATCAGGCTCATTTACATAAGGTAAAACAATCATGTTTTTGAAAAAAAAAATGCTGGATTGAAACTTAGTTGTGAAATCTTCCCTGAAGGAGCATTGGAAAAGAAATAGTCCTAAGCACAAGAGAACAAGTCTTTCAAAGCTGTCTATTACATAACTGATCCAAGGCACACCTAGGCAGAGTTAAAGAATGTAATTTGAGGAAGACCAATACATATAGCACCTTGGACTGATCTGTATAGAAAGGATATACTAAAAGACACTCTAAAAGACTGAACTGCCCAAGAATAAGAGAACATGATGGAATTAATAATTTTAATCAAGCAAATATTCCTTTAAAAAGTAGAGTGGGGATGAGAAATCCAACTACAACCTCCGTGATTTTGAATGGGAGAAAGTTTCCACTCATCTGATGAACAAAAGATGACTTGGAACATTAGATCAAGGGGGATCTTTCATCAATTTCTGAAGAATGGACAGTGTAAATCAGATCCGCTAATTTAAGGGTGTCAAACTTGATGTCATTGAGGACTGCATCAGGGTTGTGTTTGATCTTGTGGGGCCGGGGGTAGTGGTTGTGGGGCCATGGCCAGATTGGGCTGGCCAGCTTGACATCACTTTTCGAGGCTCATTTTTAACCACGACGGCCTCCTGCAGTCCTGTGCCGGCGAAAATAGAGCACACAGCTTTCCTGGGCCTCCATTTTCATTGGCAGAGGGCTGCAGGAGGTCGTCACAACCAAAAACGGAGCTCAGGTGGGCCTTGTGCAGCCTCCCTGAGTTGTTTTCATTGGCAGAGGCACCACAGGCCAGTCCTTTGCTGTTTCCAGGGTGGCCTGCAGACCAGCTCTAAGCATCGTGCAGGCCAGATCCGGCCCCAAGCATTGAATTTGACAACCCTGTACTAATGGGGAAACTAGTGATAGTAAAGATGCTGTGGAGAGAAACTTGAGGCTGATGGAACCGGAAATGGGAAGGGAAAAGTGCCTTTATCTCTTTTTTTTCTTTTTGTCTTTGTTTGATTTGGTTGGGACAGGCCACTTTCCATAAATTAATCCTCTTCTCAGAAGTTGTTCATTGTGTAACATATTTGGGAGCTAGAATTTTCAAGAGCAGGAATTCTGAAAATATCAGTAATGAACCCTAGCTTTGAGAATCGGAAACACAAAGCAGAAGACTCATTAAGGTGTGAAAAAGAGCTTCTGAGTTTAAACTAAAGAAAATGTGGAAGAGCCTAAAGATTCATTCTCTGAGACATGTCAACAGTTTGAGGGTTTTATTCAGATGTATAATAAGAATTTCTTAATAGTTGTGCCACATCAAATACTAAGAAATGCTAAGAAAAGGAGCTTAAACATTTGTAATGTTCTGGAATGTTACATTTCTAGAAGATGTAACCTGGGGTGGGATTCAATTTTTTTAACAACCGGTTCTGTGAGCGTGGCCAGGTGGGCATGGTCATGTGATTGGGCAGGTGTGGTTTTTTCTTTTTTTGCAGCAAGCCTTCCCCCTTCTGTTTTTGGGCCTCCTAGACCTCAGGGAAGCCTGCTTGGGGGTGGGGGGGGGGGGCGTTTTTGCTCACAGAAGACTTCCCTGGGCCCAGGAAGATAAAAAAACGAAGCCGCCCCCCTGCAAAGCACCCCCTTGCTTCCTTTCTGGGCCTCCTGGGCCTCAGGGAAGCCTCTGGGGGGGATGTTTTTGCTCCCAGAAAGCTTTCCTGGGGCCCAGGAAGGCAAAAAATGGAGCGCAGAGGGGGTGCGGAACACCCCACCACCATCCCAACTCCCCTTTTTGCCTCAGGGAAGCCTCCTGAAACCCGTAAGACAGCGAAGGGGATCCCAGCATAGCTGATCATTGGAACAGCTGATAATTGGGAGGGGAAAAAATACCTTAAGGAGTTACTGGGCGGGGGAGAATGGGCGTTGGTAGATTTACCTGTGAACGTCCTTTCTATCTATGCTGTGAGAGAGCCCAGGATGGGTAAACTCCTTCTTATGACGTCATTAAGCTGGGTCTGTACTAGTAAATAAAAGCCAGCCCCCGGGAGAAACCCCAGCTTTGGCGAAGATACTTGACAGACTGAGAAGTATCTCTGAAAGCAAACCTCTAATACAATAATATGCCTTACCATCTCCGGACAAACCAAGGGAGGGGCGGGACTCTCTCGCAGCATAGATAGAAAGGGCATTCACAGGTAAATCTACCAACGCCCATTCTCCTCTATGCTGCATCGAGAACCCAGGATGGGACATATCAAAACTTGCATGTCCACGGGTGGGTCCTCGTCCGGCCAATCACTCCGACAATGGAACCACTTGCTGAAGAACCCATCTGCCAAAGGCCACCATCACCGAGGCAAAGGAGTCGAGCCGGTAATGCCTGATGAAGGGAGACAAGGATGTCCATGTAGCGGCCCTGCAAATCTCTTCAAAGGACACCTGGGTGGGCCAGGCGGCTGAAGTGGCTGCACTTCTGGTAGAGTGCACCGTTAGACCCCAGGGAACTGGGAGAGATACTGTCTTATAGGCCTGTGTGATACATGCCCTGACCTACCTGCTAATAGTAGGGGAAGAAGCCTTATTCCCCAAATGGGAAGGGGAAAAGGAAACAAACATGGCTTATGTCCATCTAAAAGGGGACGTGCGCTTGATGTAGATTCTAAGGGCCCTTTGTACATCTAAAGAGTGCCACTTGCGCTCTAAGTCATGGTGTGGGAGGGGACAGAAGTCAGGCAACACAATGTCCTGGGACCTATGGAACAAAGTGTTAACTTTTGGGAGAACAGAGGGAACCAAACAGAGAACCATCCTATCATCGTGAAAGGTGCAGAGATCCTGCCTGATAGACAGGGCGGCTAGTTCTGACACCCTCCTGACCGAAGTAATAGAAACTACGAAAACAACCTTAAGAGTTAGGAATTGGAGAGAGACAATTCTGAGGGGTTCAAAGGGGGACTTCGTAAGGGCATTAAGCACCAGGTGAAGGTCCCATGAAGGATACCTGTGCACTACAAGGGGGTGTAGGTTAGAAGCCCCTTTTAAGAATCTTTTGACAGAGGGATGATGGACCAAGGAAACGAATCCCATGAAAGGACTGAGGAGAAAAGCCGCTACCTGGCGGCGTAAGGTATTGGGGGCTAAACCTTTCTCCAATCTGTCCTGAAGGAACCTAAGGACTTCGGCCAACTGGGCAGAGGGAGGAGAGAGACCCTCCTTGAGGCACCACTGTGAGAAAACCTTCCAAATGGCATCATAGATGCGCCTTGTTTGCGAGAAGCCTGGAAGATGAGGATAACCTTCTCTGGAAGATTAGCCTCCTTTAGCTGCTGCTGCTCAAGCATCATAAAGTCAGCTTGAGCCACTGGGCTCCGGATGGACTACGGCCCCTTGGTTCAGGGAGATCAGATGAGCTGGGATCCTCCAAGGGGGAGCCACAGACAGGTTGACAAGGTCCGCAAACCAGGGCCTCCGTGGCCAATATGGTGCCAGGAAAATTAGCTCCGCTCGTTCCTCCAACAGCTTCCGTATGAGTGCCGGAATGATGGGAAGAGGGGGAAAGGTGTAGAGGAGACCTGTCGGCCATTTGCACCAAAGATCATTGGTCCCCTCTGCTCCCTGACAAGGAAACCTGGTGAAGAATCTGTTGCCTTGGGCGTTTTGAGGAGTGGAGAAGAGATCCACCTCCAGAGATCCAAATCTGAGGGAGAGATCCTTGAATAGGGAAGGGGGAATGGACCATTCTGCCTGATCGACTGAATTCCTGCTCAGCCAGTCAGCTTGGGAGTTGTCGATTCCAGAGATGTGATCTGCTGAGATCGACAGCAAGTGTTTCTCTGCCCATAACCCCAAACGTTCCCTCTCCCTCATGAGTGCTTTGGATCTCGTCCCCCACTGTCGGTTGACGTGGGCTTTTGCAGCCATGTTGTCTGTCAACACGAGAACATGGGAGCCGGCTACCGATGTTCTGAACTGCTTGAGAGCCAGAGAGATAGCCCTGAGTTCTAACCAGTTTATGGGATGGGTGCTGTCTGACCTGGACCAAACCCCTTGAGCTATCTGACCCTCCATATGGGAGCCCCAACCCAGGACACTGGCATCTGTAATGACAACCAGTCTGTCTGGTTCCCTGAAGTGAAGCCCCTTCCATAGGGATGGGGAGATCCACCAATTGAGGGACCTTCGGGCTTGTGGAGAGAGTAGGACCCTGATCGAGGAATGACTGGTTCCTGCACGTTGAAAGGGAAGCAGGAATCACTGGAGTGATCGGGAGTGAAGCCTCGCCCATGGGACGATGCCAGTGCAGGAGACCATCTTCCCCAGGAGCTTGGACAGCAGAGACAGGGGAACAGTCTGTTGTTGTTGGATCCGACTGATGATCTCTGCAAGGCTTTTCCCATGGTCTGGGAAACCTGACACAAGGTTGTATCGATGACTGCTCCCAAGTGGAGTAACCTGGTCGTGGGAGAAAGACGCCTGTTCTTGGTGTTGATTGAAAAACCGTGGCTTTGGAGGCAGGTCAGTGTAATTTGTAGGTCCTGATGGGCTGAGTGGAGTCAGGAGGACAGGATCAGCATGTCGTCCAAGTAGCATGAAGCAAAACTGCAAGAACCTTTGTGAAGACCCTTGGAGCCAATGAGAGGCCAAATGGAAGAGCCCGGTACTAGTAATAGGCCTTCTGGTAACAGAAATGGAGAAACTGGCGATGATGGGGCCAGATGGGAATGTGGAGGTAAGCCTCCGTGAGATCAATGGAAGAGAGGAGGTTGCCCTCCCGAACGTTCTCTAAAATAGAATGCAGAGTCTGCATTTTAAAGCGCCTGGTATTTTATAAATTTATTGAGAAATTTGAGGTTAAGGATGGCTCGCCACCTCCCTGAAGCTTTGGGAACAACGAAAAGCCGAGAATAAAAACCATGACCCTGCTGTAGAGTAGGGACTGGCTGAATAGCCCTTATGTCGAGTAGTGTTGGATGGCCGAATTCATAAGGGCTCTTTTAGACACGTCCCGTGAGACGGGACAAATTAGGAATTTTTCTGGGGGTGACGATAGGAATTCCAATTTCAGCCCTGACCGAATTGTGTTGCACACCCAGGTATCCATCTTGACTCCTCCCATTTGGAGGCAAAGAAAGCAAGCCGACCTCCGATGGGTGGGGAGAATGAGGAGTTACTTAGAGCGATGGAAGGAACAACCCCCTCCCCCTTGAAAGGGCCGTTTACCAGCAGAAGATTGTTATCTGCCAGGACCTTCTGGGCGTTGGCCTTGGCATTAGTGGTCTCTGTGGTCGAGCAAAGTGGGACGTGGTCTCCGCCCAAAAAGCAGGAGGGTGATAAGGAGCTGGGCGATAGTCCGCTTTTTTCCCCGAGGAGGAAAGAATTTTCCATTTATCTCTGCTCTCCATGACATAAGGCTCCAGGGCATCGCCGAAGAGCTTGTCTCCTGAGCAGGGGGCAAAAGCCAGCTTCCATTTGTGGCATGACTCCGCCTGCCAACTTCAGAGCCATAGAAGCCTTCTTGCCGCCACTAAAGAAGCCATGGCTCTTGATGCAAACTTGGCGGAGTTGAGGGTGGCATCCGCAGTGAACTCCACCGCTGCTATAATCTTGTTGAGGTCCTGATGGGACCTAAAGTCAGAGGCAGGCCACCGGTCCTGCAGTTGATGCAGCCATCGTAGAGATGCCCTCGTGAAAAATGATGCAGCGGTGGAGGCCCTAACAACCCATGCAGCTGCTTGGTGGTTGCATTTGAGGGTCTGTTCAGAACGCTTATCTTCTGCTTTAAGTACATCTTCTGGCTCGGTGGGAGTGCCAGAAGAAGAAAATGATGCCACCACTGGGGTGTCTACCGAGGACACTGCAAGGGCATTGGTTAGAGATGTGCTGACATTATAGAAGTGCTTGTCCAGGGATGATGGACGTGGACCTGCAGAAGGGGAAGCACACTGCTCCTTGACCAGGTCAAGAAACAAATTGGGAGATGGCAAAATCTCCATGTAAACTACCAGCTTGGAGAAGAGGGAGTCTCCTTGCCTGGAAGGTTTCCCTTGTGGTTCTGGGGCTGCTTCCTCAGGGGACAGCTTCGCAGTTGCGAGTGCCTTGCTAAGTAAGGGTTGGAAGAGGGCTGGTTTGAAGACCAATGCTAAGGAGGGCTGATCAGGGCAAGAGTCTTCCTTCTCTGAAAGATTGCGATTATAAATTTCGCCCTCCTCACGCTCTGAACGAGGGGAGCCACTGTGCTCAGAAGGGGAGGCACCCTCTTCTCCTTCATAATCATCCCATTCTGCCTGTGAAAAGTGGACTCCGAGGTCTTGTGATCCGTGGATATCTCAATGGAGGTAATGAGCCAATGGACTGAGAAGAGAGAAAGGCCTGAACTCTTTCCAGAGGCTGAAGAATCTGTTGAAAACCTTCAGCCAACCCCTGCCTAATGGCCAAGGAGACAACATCTTGGATCTCCCTGGGCCTGTTGTCAAAGGTGGTAGAGGGCCGAAGGCCAGCTGCAGTGGGTGTGAAGGTGGCTTCCGGCGTGCTGTGGGAGGCCTGAACTCTAGAGGGAAGAGTGGCATAGGATCCAGAGCCTTGCTGGAAATATGGCCCAGACCTGCTCAAATCCTGAGGATTTAGTTGTTCCTCAAATGGCTGAGGGGACCTGGCCGGTGGGAGTCCAAAGGCTCCATGGACAACTTCCCCTCCCCTGGGGGGGGGCTTCTCTGGGAACCATGATGTTCACCTGACTGGGAAGCCTGTTGCAGTTGCCCTCACATTTGTTGAATAGTTTTATCAAATTGCCTCTCTAGAGCAGCATGTCTGCGTTTTTCTGCTCTCAACTCAGCCTGAGCTGTCTTCTTAGGGGCTAGAGCCTTGGCTCTGATTTTGGCAGCCACCTCCCTCTGAGCAGTACGTTGTCTGCACCTTTTCCTTTTGTTGGGCTGGAGGGCTTGTTCAACTGGGGAGGAAAGCTCAGCATGAGCTCTGTCCTGATTCATCGTAAAATGATCAAGGCTTGAGTTTATCAGATTTTTATGCTTGGATGGCAGACGGTGGAATTGGGCCCCACCTCGTGCGCAATGCTTGTCCAATGGCTGCTGCTGCCTAAGCTCCACAGAAGTAATTTTCGCTCCTTAGGCTATTGCGAGTCCCGAGCGATTGTTTCAGCCACGAAAAGAGGGAAATCGCCGCCCATGCGATCAACTGGCTGGCGCTGCTATTGGTTTGCTGATCAGTTTTACAATCGTGCAAACCGCGGCACTGGGGAAGGTCCTCCGACGCTTCCCTGCTAGCCTAGCAATGTTGGGGAACAATGATCCCAGCGTTGGAGGAGAACGGAGCCCCGCTCTCCTGAAGCTGCAGCTACCCGGGTCCCCGGGAGCTGATAGAAGCAAGAGTAGTTTCTCTTTCCAATTCGCTGAAGCTAATGCTAACAGGCTTTCAGAGACACAGCTTGTGACTATTAAGAGGCTGAGTCAAAGTTGGGGTTTCTCCTGGGGGCTGGCTTTTATATACTAGTACAGACCCAGCTTAATGACATCATAAGAAGGAGTCTACCCATCCTGGGCTCTCGATGCAGCATGGAGGAGAATGCTGTCAGCAATGTTAAGCATGTGTGTAATGCCATGTATGCGTGATAAAGACTGACTGGATGGGGAAGGGAAGAAGGCAGAGAGGAGAGGGGCCAGCCAGGGGCACAATTTGCCAATTCTCTGAACTGTGCAGAATCATAACAACTGATTCTATAGAACTGGTCCGAACTGGCAGAATCCCACCCCTGGATATAACAGACTGATGAATAACCAATCCAAGCTGAATATTCTTCTTTTATCAGAATTTGCCGGTTCTAATGTATACATACAGTAGGTACCCTGGTTCCAAATTAAAAATAGTTCACTTGCTGAAGGATCTTTGAATTAATCTTGCTTAACAATACTCAGTGAAATTGGGGAAAATAAGTTTCATTTCAGTCAGCTATAAAAGGTTTGAGAACAAGAGGTCTTGGACATTCATAATTGTATTTTCTTTCCTACTGTGAAAAATTGTGGGAGGCTGAAGAAAACGAATAGAACAGAAAGACATAAACAAAACACTGCAAGTGAGTCAGGAGACAACTTTCATAAATGGTGATTTAGACCAGTTGGAAAGAAGCCTGGGCGGAAGTGTTTTGTGTCAATCAAAGAGACTCTGCCTTAATTAGCTTATGAGCAAGGGTCCCAGGAAGATCTCCCTGGCATATATGATTTTAATTTTAAATTTTATTTTTCTTTCAGAAAAATGGGAAGATAGCTCCCTGAAAAGCAAAACAGCAACTTCAAGCATAATTCTTATTTATAAGACATTCATCCCAAAGGAATTATTGGAAAATAAAAAAGATATATGGCAGAATCCAGTATTTTATTCCTCAAATGCCCACCTAACCAGAAAAAAGGCAATGGTACAGCTGGATAGGTTACAGAAAACTAGTTTACAATAACTGTCTGAATATAGTTACCAATAGCTATATTTTCAGCTACATAAAGTAAATAAGTTTTTTGGGAACTTGTTAATAATGCTATAGGAAAAAGTGGACTACCATAAAAGTTTGACATTTCTACTGTAATACTGTAATACAGAATAAGTAAGTTATTTGGTTAAATCTACTCATGGGGACCCTTAAATGTGAATGATGGGAAATTAGGTTTGAGTCTTTTTTTGCAGCTCCATGTTTTAGATTTTGTATTCTTCTTTGCACTTTCAGGATTCAACATACAACTGAAGAACCTTATAAGTCATACTTTATGAGGTTTCCCCCCTCATAATTATGGGGGGTTACTTTCCAGCATCATCTTGAAGGCAAATTTTAAGTTGTAGGAAGAATTAGCACAGCCAAACCTATCTGAGGAAAGATAGGATCCAGCAACAACTTGATGAAAAGGAACCAAAACTGCACTTTCCCTGGCACAGATCCCATCTGTAGGCATAACACCACATTATGGACATATTTGGAGACTGCAAGGATTCCCTGTAGAAGTCTGTCCTTAAAGGTCAGCAGTTCCTGTGTGAAGTATTAGAGCTGCAGCAGCATCTTCATGTCAAAAACTTTCCACCTAGCTGGGAAATAACAATTGCCTCTTAACAGAAAAAAATAGTTACTGCACTCCTCCAAAAGCATTCTAAGAATACTTATATACATTATGCATTTTCAGTTGTTGAGACTCAAAACACTATCTGTCAAATATAATGTGGGAGAGAAGGTTCTTTAAATAATCATAATTTTTGATTTGATGATTTGCCAGCAATGGTTCAAATTTATAACAGGGAGCAAAGTGCTCAAAGTATTCTTCTCAGACCAACAGGGGTCTCAGAAAGGAGAGTCTGCATACAGCAAGGAAAGAGAAGTTGTGGGAGGAGTGGAGGTTGATATGATAACATTTAAACAACGGAGGAGGTAAGGCGGATAAGAGAAGAAACATCAGATAAGGTATTTATAGCTGAGAATTCATTCCTATTTTCAACAACCACTCTAGTTGCTTTCCAATCTCAACCCTACAAAGTGAAAGGAGCTGAGTCAAAGCTGGGGAGACTCCCACAGGCTGTCTCTTTTATATTAAACAGATTCAGCTTAATGATGTCATCTGGAGAAGTCTAACCCATCCTGGGCTCTCGCAGCAGCGTTGAGGAGAACAGAGTGATCATAATATGTATAAATCAGCTAAATCCAGATTATATTTAAAGTGGAAACAGATGGTATTAAAAGCATATTTAAAATTATATTAAATCTTAATACACAAATAATGGATAATAGTCACTAGATGAAACGGATAGTGAAGATTACCTGAATGATTATACATGTAAAAAATTATTCAGTTTTACATTTTTGATTTTCAAATTCGCCTAATATTTTTTCCTCACTCGTCTAAAAGGCCTGCAAGAATTATATTTCATACTTGTGCAAACAAATCACATTTCTTATTTAGTGGCTATTCAATTTTGTTTCAAGTTAGAAATATAGCTTTTAAAACAGAGTTTAACAAATATTTAGCAAATACTTCCTTAAATATATTTACATACTTCTCTTGTTCAGCTCCTGACAAAGTCCTGGTACTTAGAAACAACTAAGACAGAGGATTCTTTATTCATCATGTAAAATATTATTTCAAAAGCCACCAAGCAGAGTGCTGACTGCAGACAGCATTAATGAGGAGATAATGCTGACAAGAGATGCAAGTTCTTCAGGGGATTGGCTTTCTTTTCAATTATTGCCAGAAGATTCTGTTAAATGAACAGTGAAAACACTGAATCAAATATTTATGGTTTACACAGCATAAATCATATGCTCATAGTCCCAACATGAATTTATAACTAGCTCAATGTACATTATGAAAGAATGGAAAATATACCATGGGGAAAATCATCTCATATATGTATTGCTTATACATATGACAAAAAATTCACAATTATTCTACATATATTCCATTATGTGTCATTCATATTTTGATTCAGCTAGCACATTAGGCCATAATATGGACTGTTTGCTTTTGACTGATTGTAATAGATGAACCCAACTATCATGGCTTGCAAATGTTTTATGGAAGAAATGAGCAACCTATGATATACATATCTCTCTCTCTCTCTCGCAGAACATTAAGACTATGCCAAAATGTATTGACAAATGAGCCTAATTGTAGTGGTCCAATTTCAGGCCATTTATCAGGAATTGGGGAATTTAAAGGTGGGGGTGGGAATGGTTTCTCTTCTAAAGGGCTCTTATTTCATACCACCTGAAACTTAAAAGTTTAACACCTTAAAAAAAATTAAACATATGAGTGAACTAGTAGTCCACCACTGGACTACTAGTTCAGGAATTGTAATCTCTGACATTTGTAGTTGCTCACCTCAGATTTATAATTTAATATATTGTGTAAGCCAACCAGTAGTAACTTATTCAATAAGCGATATTATATTAACAATTACTACAAACCTGCCTTCAATCGAGGACCTGTATACTGCACAAGTCAAAAACATCCCAGTCATAAACTGTTTCAACTCCTACTGTCAAAACGACGCTATAGAGCACTGCACACCAGAACAACTACACACGAGGACAGTTTTTTCCCGAATGCCATCACTCTGCTAAACAAATAATAATAATAATAAATATTTATTTATATACCGCTTGTCTCCCGAAGGACTCGGAGTGGTGCACAGCCATACAATTAAAACAATAAATATGTGAAAAATTAAAACTAAATTAAACTAAGACCCTGGTTGTAATCAATTAAAATCCTTCCCTAAAATCCTAAAATGTAGTATAAAAGTAAAACACCCAAATCTAAAATTAATTCCCTCAACACTGTCCAATTATTTAGAAGTCTGCACTACTATTACTATTAATCTTCTCATCACTCCTTATCACCCATCCCCTCCCATTTGTGACTGTGTGACTGTAACTTTGCTGCTTGTATCCTTACGATTTACATTGATTGTTTCCTAATATGATTTGATTGCTTATTGTACCCTATGACTATTATTAAGTGTTTAATATGATTGTTGACTTTTGACGAATGTACAGTATCTTTTCTTTTGTGTACACTGAGAGCATTTGCACCAATACAAATTCCTTGTGTGTCTAATCACACTTGGCCAATAAAAAATTCTATTCTATTCTATTCCATAAGGTACCATTGTCATGTATCCTTACAAATTACAGTTTAATGTCTATTTAACAGTTAAACAAAGACATGCATGAACTTTCTTTCAACAAACCGACCTTCATACTATTGCAAGAACCATCTGCTACTTACATAAAATTCATAAACTGGTTGACTCAAATCAAAGGACTTACACTGGCATGACAGATCTGCAAAATGACATTGGCAACAACTTCTACCAAATAAGATAGAATATTAAACCATTTGTAATTTTCAATTTTTTTTAATATGCATTAAAGATGATGTTATTCAGTTGTTACATGTTGCTACATGCAACATGCATTCTTAAATGCCCAACCAGTACTACAAAGAAGTAAACTCTTCAGAATATGTGATCCAAATGGTGGTTATGAGGACATGAAACACACAAAATATTGCCATTGTAAAATAGGGATCTGAACAAAAAGAATAATTTATTTTACAAAATACTGATCAATGTTTTCTTCTGTTCAATCATGTTCAATTCTAAGAGACTGCCTGGACCAATCACTGCAGTTTTCTCAGCAAGATTTTTCAAAAGTGGCTTGCCTTTGCTTCCTTCCTAGGGGACGACAGCCAAGGTCATCCAGTTAGCTTTATGACTAAAGCAGGACTAGAACTCACAGCTTCCCAGTTTCTAGCTCGATGCCTTAACCATTACTGTGCTACAAAATTCAAAATGAACTTAATAGAATTCTCTTAATAAGGCATAATTTTCATTCTTGATTGGTTAATTATTCCTACACTAACCTTGGCTATAAACATGGTATACATTAACAACTATTAACTAAAATTAGCAGGGATCCTTTTTTTCATTTGTAGAAATTTCAAGGTAGATTATTTATCAATGGGGCACACAAACAGTGAGGACTGTACTTGTGATTTATTTAAGGTAATCCTTTCTAAAGGCTGTATGAACTTTGTTCTTTAACAACTTCCATATTGTTTTACAAATTTAAATACTACCAGAAACTGTTCATTATCTACCAAAAATTGAGGTAACCATTTAAAATACAAACAAACCATATTTCCATTTAATGTACTCTGCTCATATTGAAGTTATGGTGAAGAGAATCACAGAAGCTCCTTCTTTAATACATTTACCATGGCACATAAACCAATTAGACCGGGGGTTTCTACCCCTGGACCGTGGCCCACTACTGGGCCGTGTCCTATTTGGACCGGGCCCTGCAAGCGTGGGCCTCTACGTATATGTACAACTCGACTTGCGCAAGTGGTGGGCCAGTGTGCAGGCACACATGCGTGCAGCTCAACTTGTGGAAGTCGGGGTGCATGCGCATGCACATGTGTGCCAGCCCACCATTTGCATAGCCCAGATCCCCTCTCCCACCACTGGGCCGGCAAGCCACAATTACTGGGGACCACTGAATTAGATCATAGTTTTTAACTCTGCTGCTCCCACTTGCATATTTTAACAAGGCATAACCTAACATGCTCTAACAATACCAATCTTCCCTCATGACCTCACAGTGCAGCTCTTATATTATCACCAGCTCATAAGTGAAAATGGCAGAACTATGCCTTAGGAATGTTGGAAAAGATTAACCCTAACCTTTTTCCCGATCTCTAACCAGCCTGCACTGCAGCCATTTTACTGCCAATGTTTGCCCTTTCTAAAGGAAAACGGCATTGGTCGCATTGGTGGATGATCTCTGGAGAGCCTGTGACAGGGATTGTTCCTCTGTCCTGGTCATGTTAGATCTCTCGGCGGCTTTTGATACTGTCGACCACAGTATCTTATTGGGGCGGCTGGGGGGGTTGGGGGTGGGAGGCATCGTATTACGGTGGTTCTCCTCCTTCCTCTCCGACCATTCGCAATTTGTGTTGGCAGGGGGGCAGAGATTGGCCCCGAGGCCCCTGACTTGTGGGGTACCTCAGGGGTCTGTGCTCTCGCCCCTGCTGTTCAACATTTATGTAAAGCCGCTGGGTGAGATCATCCGTGGCTTTGGGGTAGAGTTCCATCAATACGCTGATGATACGCAGCTGTACATTTCTACCCCAGGCCACCCCAATGAAGTCACGGAAGTGATGACCCAGTGCCTGGAGGCTGTGCGGGGGTGGATGGGGCGAAACAGGCTTCAGCTCAACCCGGCCAAAACCGAGTGGCTGTGCTTTCTGGCGTCCCGATATAGCCAGTAAGCTCCATCACTGGCCGTGGGGGGGGAATTCTTGCACCCACGGAGAGGGCACGTAATCTGGGTGTCCTCCTGGACGTACGGCTGTCATTGGAAGAGCATATAGCGGCTGTCGCCAGGGGGGCTTTTTGTCAGGTCCGTAGGATCTACCAGTTACGGCCCTTTCTGGATCGGGGTGCACTTCGCATGGTCACATCTGCCCTTGTCATCTCCCGTCTAGACTATTGCAATGCTCTCTACATGGGGCTCCCCTTGAAGAGCATCCAGAGGCTCCAACTGGTGCAGAATGTGGCCGCGCGGATGGTTTTGGGGGCTTCTCGGAGCTCCCAGGTCACACCATTTCTGTGTGAGCTGCATTGGCTCCCGGTGGCGTTCCGGGTGCGATTCAAGGTGCTAGTGGTCATCTTTAAAGTGCTCCATGGCTTGGGACCTGGGTACTTACGGGACCGCCAACTGCCACCATCAGCCTCCCATCAGCCAGTGCGCTCCCATAGAGCGGGCCTTCTCAGGGTACCGCCGGCTGGAGACCCCGAGGGTGCAGGCCTTCTCAGTGGGAGCACCCTCCCTCTGGAACGAATTACCCCCGGAGATGAGGACCATCCCTGACCTATTAGCCTTCCGGCGCACACTGAAGACCCACCTATTCCATCAAGCTGGTCTGGGCTAGAGTTATTGGTAGGGTTTTTAATTGATTTTAAATGGTTTTAACTTTTTAACTTTACAGTCTGTTTTATCCTCCAGCCACTCATTTAATCTTTTTAATTGTATTTTAAATATTGTATTTGATTGTGTTCTATTTAGCTGTAAACCGCCCCGAGTCCCGTTGGGAGATGGGAGCGGTATATAAAATTTGGAAATAAATAAATAAATATTACACTTTCCTTTCCTGAGTCCTTTTTCTACCCTTCATTCTTCTGTTTTCTGCTTTTGACCCCAATGGGTATTCCAATAAGGAAGAGGGGAAGAAAACTCCAGTTTTATTTTGTGAAAAAGAGGATCATATTAATGTTGTTCTGCATTAAGAGTACTCTGAAATGTCAGAAGTCCACTATTTAGGGAAGGAAAGGGAACCCAACAAGGTGATGAATAGGGATTTATAATGTATATTATAACATACAGCATTATAGTGTATAACATGTTCTGGCTTATATCTTTACCTATAGATTCGTAGTCTAGATTTTTGTACTGCCGTATCTTAAAAACAAGGGATGTTATATCTGGCTCTTGTTGCTTATATACCATTTTCTTTATATTTGTCATCACTTTCAATCACTTCCCCACCCCCGCTTCCAAGCAAGAGACCTGGTTGCCTAGCAGCTAGTCACTAGCTGTGCAAGACTTAGCTAGCTGCATTATCATGGAGGGTCTGCTTCCTCCTTTCTAAGATATTTTTGCCCTGGTATCTTCCCATACATTTTTGTTTCACTTTATTTTAATTTGGGAAGTGCCCAAATGGAACATAGGAGGACGACAGACAATATCCTGATGTAAAACCCACTTATTCCTGCCAGAGTGCCTAGACTAGCAGATGTTTTCCTTGCTAGCTACTGATATACTGAAACTAAAGACGACATAGATAGCATAACCACACATCAGGAAAACATAGTTTGATAACAATTTGGAAGCAAAAACAACAGAAGGGTGATAGAGATCGGTAATGAGTACAGTGTGATTAAAAGTGCCTTCAAGATGTCAAAATTGACAAATCCATTCTCAATATGCTTTTTGTTTAGCAAAGTTACTTTATCAGACATTGTCTTATTCCAAATCCATAACATGTCATTTCCCTCTCCAAATTCATTTTTTAAATTCAATTCATACTAAAGCTTGGGACACATAGAAGCACTGTATCTAGTTTCAAAAACCTAGTATCATTTCTACAGTCCTGCTAGCTAGTACAATCTGGTATGAATACCAGATCCAATGTACAGATTTCTAATGCCATATATATCTGCTTTTCTTTCTTTCAAACAAGAAAAGCCAGTATACTACTGCAAATAAGTATTCCCATACAAAGCCTACTGGGATAGCAAAACTGATCTGCCACGTTCCTTTTGTTCTTTTTTCTTTGTTTCCTGCTTTAGTTCACACAGTTAATAACTAAAGTATATAACAAAATAAAAGATTATCAAACGATAAGGGCAGGGTAAAAGGGAAGTCCAGCTATGCTCATCTGACACACTGCTTTGAAGAAAGATAGCCTTACTGCATTCTTTCCATCTCTATTCATTCCTTCCCCTAGAGGAAAATGATCAGATATACCCCAATTTGAAAGGAGCAGATTACTTGGTATCGCAACACATCCTTTTACCTTAACATATAACTCAAGTGATCTCAGCAGTCGGCGTGCAATCTGGAAATTGCCTGGAAATTATATCTGATGGCCATGAAGCTAAAACGTATGTTTCTTTTTTACTAATGAAAACTATGTCCATTCCAAAAACATACACACACACACACACACTCTTATATATGGGATTGGTTGAAATAACAACACAGCCACCCAGCCCTCTTACAACAGAGCCAGCACACCACACCTCCCCACCAGTATTTATAGAGAGACGGCAGCTCCGATCACGCTTTGCTCGCACAAGCACGAAGTCGAAAGCACTAGCCTGAAGATGGCAAGTGGGACCTCGTCGAAACATTGCCAAGATACTCTCAATCTTACACGGGAAAAGACCTGAACACACCAAGACCTGCATGTGTGTGTGTGTATACACACACACACACACACACACACACACACTCACGTTTTCTTAAATTTTTGCAGATATTTATATGTATGGTATTCAACTTTGTTCGGGTATTTTCCCACGTCATTATAGTTGTGCTTTTAAAGTTGTAGCGATGTTTCGGCAGAATCTCATCTGCCATCATCAGGCTTGTGTATTGGGTTCGTCTGTGAGTCAGGCTTTCATAACCGTTTCTGTTTTAAATTTGGTGCTAGCCTACTGCTGTGTTAGAATGGTTCTAACACAGCAGTAGGCTAGCACCAAATTTAAAACAGAAACGGCTGTGAAAGCCTGACTCACAGACGAACCCAATACACAAGCCTGATGATGGCAGATGAGATTCTGCCGAAACATCGCTACAACTTTAAAAGCACAACTATAATGACGTGGGAAAATACCTAAACAAAGTTGAATACCATATACTGTGTATGTATGTGTATACACATACAGTGGGGCAAAAAAGTATTTAGTCAGCCACCAATTGTGCAAGTTCTCCCACTTAAAAAGATGAGAGAGGCCTGTAATTGTCATCATAGGTATATCTCACCTATGAGAGACAAAATGTGTACACAAATCCAGACAAGCACATTGTTTGATTTGGAAAGAATTGATTTGCAAATTATGATGGAAAATAAGTATTTGGTCACCTACAAACAAGCAAGATTGCTGGTTCTCACAGACCTGTAACTTCTTCTTTAAGAGGCTCCTCTGTCCTCCACTCATTACCTGTATTAATGACATCTGTTAGAACTTGTTATCAGTATAAAAGACACCTGTCCACAACTTCAAACAGTCACACTCCACTATGGTAAAGACCAAAGAGCTGTCGAAGGACACAAGAAAATTGTAGATCTGCACCAGGCTGGGAAGACTGAATCTGCAATAGGTAAGCAGCTTGGTGTGAAGAAATCAACTGTGGGAGCAATAATTAGAAAATGAAAGACATACAAGACCACTGATAATCTCCCTTGATCTGGGGCTCCACACAAGATCTCACCCCGTGGGGTCAAAATGATCACAAGAATGGTAAGCAAAAATCCCAGAACTACACGGGGGGACCTAGTGAATGACCTGCAGAGAGCTGGGACCAACGTAACAAAGGCTACCATCAGTAACACACTACGCCTCCAGGGACTCAGATCCTGCAGTGCCAGACGTGTCCCCCTGCTTAAGCCAGTACATGTCCGGGCCCGTCTGAAGTTTGCTAGAGAGCATTTGGATGATCCAGAAGAGGATTGGGAGAATGTCATATGGTCAGATGAAACCGAAGTAGAACTGTTTGGTAGAAACACAATTCGTTGTGTTTGGAGGAGAGAGAATGCTGAGTTGCAACCAAAGAACACCATACCTATTGTGAAGCATGGGGATGGCAATATCATGCTTTGGGGCTGTTTCTCTGCAAAGGGAACAGGATAACTGATCCGTGTACAGGAAAGAATGAATGGGCCCATGTATTGTGAAATTTTGAGTGCAAACCTCCTTTCATCAGCAACGGTATTGAAGATGAAATGTGGCTGGGTCTTTCAGCATGACAATGATCCCAAACACACCGCCCGGGCAACAAAGGAGTGGCTTCGTAAGAAGCATTTCAAGGTCCTGGAGTGGCCCAGTCAGTCTCCAGATCTCAACCCCATAGAAAACCTTTGGAGGGAGTTGAAAATCCGTGTTGCCCAGCGACAGCCCCACAACATCACTGCTCTAGAGGAGATCTGCATGGAGGAATGGGCCAACATACCAGCAACAGTGTGTGACAACCATGTGAAGACTTACAGAAAATGTTTGACCTCTGTCATTGCCAACAAAGGATATATAACAAAGTATTGAGATGAACTTTTGATATTGACCAAATACTTATTTTCCACCATAATTTGCAAATAAATTCTTTCCAAATCAGACAATGTGATTGTCTGGATTTGTTTTCACATTTTGGCTCTTATAGGTGAGGTATACCTATGATGTCAATTACAGGCCTCTCTCATCTTTTTAAGTGGGAGAACTTGCACAATTGGTGGCTGACTAAATACTTTTTTGCCCCACTGTATGTATGTATGCATGTATGTATATATGTATGGTATGTATGTATATCTATATCTATATGAATAATTACTGATGAGGATTTAATACTTAACATAAAAATGCTATGCTATGAATCATGGTATAAATTACAATAACCTGATTTTTATTATATAGTTAAGCAAAACAAAACAAATAGCATTATGGCTTTGTGCAATGTGTGGATCTAGTTTAAGCTATGCTACCCATACTAGGCAGAACTACTAAATATAGGCTGCAAGTATCCTTATGACTTTTAGAAAGTAGAAATAGGCTACAATGTTCTATTATCTCTTTACCATCATCCAATGGTCATCCAGATTTTTTCAGTCCTGGGCCCATAAGGAGTTGGTCCAAATGCAACCATCTGAAGAGAAAGCATACATCACTTTTGCTACTTGGCTATGAAATCCTGAGTGGTTTAAAGCTGGATATTTGAATGTGGCTTGTTTCAGATTCAACTTTTATCAACATCATTTTGTTTATCTACCTGCTGTAATATGCCTGTGGAGAACAAGAAATGGGATCCTTGCTCATGCCCTCATGGGTGTGGAAGCCAAAGGAAAGTTGCCTTGCCAGCTGTTACTTTTTCTTTGCACCTTTTATTCAGAGGTTTCTGGCCATATTTATTTATCCATATGCTGATGAATGATTAAATAACCAATTACCTTAAAATTTGGGCAGAATGAGCAGCAACATTCCTTATATCTGCAAAGGACAAATAAAAAAGTAGGACTGAGAATGAAATGTAAAGAAATGAGAAAGGGATGCTGCATGGCAATTATGTACATAAATACAAGAAAAGAGAAAGAATAGATTGCTAAAAGAGTAAAAATCCTTCAGAAAAATAAAATTACATGAATGAAGGTTGTGGGAAATCTATTAGAACAAAACAGTACAAGCCAACATGCTAGAGGATTTGGACCCTGTTTAACTAGACGAACAGCTTCTTCTATATGAAGTGTCTAGAATGTCTTCTTTGAAGGAAGATGCTTAGTGTGGGTTCTGAGAAAATGTCAACAAACATACCATTACAGAGGTAAGAGTAACAGGCAGAAGGCATTGCCTTGAAGAAAGAGGAAGAACTGCTTCCAAGACAGTGGTCAGATGAAAGAAATTTTGAGGTTGGGGCAAAACTGTAATCTGAGTGGGTGCCTCAGGCAAGACCATCCTTAGTTCTCACAAAGATAAAGGGAGGAAGGAAAGCATATCCAGACTTGCAAGATTGTTTCTGCAATGTTATATCAAAAATATTACTAGCATTCATAATTCTGGTTTCCTACTTTGGCTAACCATACATGCCTTTGGTTGGCAATGCCAACACCAAGAAATTCCTTTCTCTAGTTTGGTTTGTCTGTGTTCTAAGAAAATTTTAAACTTGCTTTTCTATGTTAGATTTTCTCCCACAATGACCTTGTTTTAATTTTATTGGACTTTTAAATATTGATGCCATGTTTCTATCCCTTTTCTATCCCTCTATTAATTATGGTTGTATAATATTACTAGCTGTATATTTGTTATGGGAGTTGTGTTGCAAATCACTGGAAGTCAGCTTTGTTAGGAGCAATGAGCAATGATAAAACCATTTTAATACATCTTGTCTAAAATGAATCTGCCCATCCTGCGTCATGATCTAGAGGAATGCTTAGGATTCTGCCTGCATGGGAAATAAGAGTTATATGGGCCAGCAGTCAGAATTTCTCCATGGTGACTCCAAAATCTTAAAATATACTGTCTATAGCAGTTCTAGGTAGTTAGAAGAGCATTCGAAATATTTGTGTTTTAATGAGCCTGTGATGTTGATGCCTAGCTGAATATTCCTATTAGGTTGTGTTGAGGGATTTTTGTTATGTTGGAGAGACAAAATGATTTTTTCCATGCAATTCCAAGTACTCACGGAATAAATTTGGTCTCCATTTTATTAATTCTAAATTGGGTTTTAAGGGGTGGGGTGGGGTTTTGTTAGTTTTATCAAGCAGCCGATTGAAATATAATATTTTTTAACTTTTGTATTCTTTGTGGGGTTTTTAGATGGGCTGTTCACCGCCCTGAGTCCCTCGGGAGAAGGGCGGTATATAAATGGAATAAATAAATAAATAAAATAAATAAATATTAGTCCTAGCTTTTAATTTCCCTTACCTGACAAGCCTTAGGAAAGAGACACAGAGAGAATGGGGGGATGTTGATGACATCGTTATATGGCCTTCTGCTATCCTTTCGAATACCAGGAGACTAAGGTTCAACACCCAGCCTCCAAGAAGGATCTTTGCCCTATTGTGCAAATTATGAGCAAGACTAGTTGTGAGACTAGTGATAACACCAGAATGGTTTGAGATCTTCCAGTGAAAATGCAATGTGCTATTTTATCACAGTGGGCTTAAATTATTGTACATCAAAATGATAGAGAGTCCAAAAGGAAGGAGAAAGAATGAAAGAAAGTGCTACATCAAGAATCTAGAAGGCTAGAAAACAGAGCGGTAAACTTCACCTCTTGATCTACACTGTTGAACTCTGAAATAAATTATACATTCCTGCTGACTCATAAGAGGAGGTGAATCTCATTAACTTCAAACACAGTTTAAAAAAAGGTGGTAAAAGCCACAGCTCTTTTCCACAGAGTAGATTTAGACAAGGTAAAGGCCCAAGTCATAATGAATAAAATACATAGCTTATATTCCAAACTAGTTGAGGAAAGAAAAAAGTTTAAAATTGTATGATTTACACTGATGAGATTTTGTAGCAGACTCTGAGAATTGCTGAAACAAGATTTAAATGAACAATACTGTGAGCACATCAACTCACTTTGGAAAAACAAAAGAGAAAACAAAAGTGGACCAAGGCCCATGGTTTAAATCCTTGTTTAGCTATAAACCTCACTGGAACAGGAAAATATGGGTATCTGCTGGGGATGGGGAGGAATGAAATATGTCAAAGTACTGAGCACAACCAGGTGATTGAAGCCTGCCCCCCTTTTACAAGTATATAATGCAACAATACATATTATAAAGAAGGAGAGCTATGAGTGCCCAATTGTGCTTACCATCTTTATATCATTGATGCCCCTCCTAACACTCCTGCAGGAGGCAATCATTTGCACAAGGCAAAACTAAGAAACTAAAAAAAGGAAGAAGCATCATGAATGTCATAGCATCTGCCACTCTATTAGACTGATTATTTTAAAAATAAATATTTGAGAATGACTAATATTTCACAAGATAGAGATTCTTGCATATTTTGATCATTTTGATTTAGATATATCATCATCCTTATCTGCACAATAATATCCCACAATGAACCCTGCAACATAATATCCAATGGTAGGTTGCAGACCAGACTATCTAGAATACTGAGCTGTTTCAAAAGAAAAGGAGAAATGCATTACAATAACTGTAAGGAAAAGGAGATAAGCAAAGGATAGCAGGAAGTTAAAATAAAAAGAGAAAGCTAGCTGTGATTCAGAAGAATGTTCTTCATTCTGCTTCATGCAAAGATTTATGTGTGGGGGAAATGGGTCAACAAATAAACTAGACTCTCACAGATTAATTTAGAATTTGCCAGGTAGCTGTCTGATTTTTTAAAAGAGATTTAACTGTAATATTCTACACCTATATTCATAGACAACTACGCTACCCTGAACATATGGATTTCAGCCAAATGTCAGTAATATAGCTAAGTTGTTCAAAAATTGTGGTATTCTTGCCTTTTGCAGCATTCATCAGGACTTGCAGGGAACAAATTGGTCATCATAATGAACTATTTATAATATGAGGGTAACATTTGAAAACCCTATCTAAATCAGAATAAGGTCCAAGAATTGAGAGCAGGATACAGTCACATAAAAGTAAAAAGGCACAAAAACAAGAGTAGTATTTAGCTTGCCTCTTTGTTTTAATGAATTAAAGAATATTCTGTGTGATGAGACTTGCTAATCAAAATGCAGTCCATGAGATTACAGTTGTTTAAATATTGACAACTCCATTAAGGAAAGAGCAAATATTCAAAGAAAAAGAAATAATTTTCTTATAAGAAATTAGAAATAGAAGTTTATTACTTCTAATTATTTTGTAGCACCATCTAGAGCAGTAACTATTATTGTGCTATCATAAGTTGATTAACCACTTTACTATATTTCCTAATACTTATTATATAAAAATATTACAAAAATGCATCCAAATAAACATGATATAAATTCAATGTACTAAGTAAAATGTATCAACAAAACATAAAAAATAAGTGAAGAAACAGATTTGAAAGCAGAATATTTTATAAAGAGAAATTTGGGACATGTCTAGGTTAACCAAACTTGTGCTGCCAATGTAGAGAATTTAAAGGAAATGACAGAAGACTTATTATTTAGAGTCTGAAAAACAGGCCAGGACAAAGCAAATATAAGTTATTACCTGAAATGTTTTGTCGAAGAAATTAAAAACCACTAATGAAATCAAATTTTCATCTGTCAATTTTGTTTATAAGCAATATGACACATGACATAATACACAAACCCTCCCCAAAAGAGAATTAAATAAAATGAATTATTATTTACCATAAATACCAAACTTAAAGATAACTATAGCTTTTGTCAGTTCCTAAAGCAATCATTATTCCAATATTACTTTTTATATTTCAAGCATGATTAAATAAACATGTTGTTCATTTAAAATTTGTAAAACATACTTCACAGGTTTAGAACTGAATTCAGCATATGAAAAACATGCTTTTATTTATCCACAAGTTTTTCTTATTGCCAATTAAGAACTGTGTTCAAATATTACACTAAAACATAGGTCAGTGCATAATAATGGAAATAAAGATTTTACATTACAAAGCATTTAGTGGAAACACCCTCTAGTTTGGAAGGAGAGGAGGAGGAATATTCTATCAAGATGAATTCCATCCAAGAAAGAATTTGGTTTTATGCACATGTTCCACTGTATTGAACATTACACACACACACAAGTTTCACTCACATAGAATCTATAACACAGATCTTGTAACTTGTATTTGTATGAAACAATTGTTTTGAATTCTAGCTTACAACAACCTACACTGCTTCAATCTCTTGCACTAGACTGGCCTGTAAACAATTTTATCCACAAAACCATCCTTGGGTAGATGATCCAAGGCAGATATTGGATGTGGCTTACATATCATTGTTAGCTATGGTGCACTTCTCTGCAACATTTGATGCCATCAATTACTACAGCCTTCTAAGATATTTAGCTGAGACCTAGATCTGGAACCACTACAAAGCAATGCTCCTGTTTTGCTGAAGGCAATATTCAAGTTTATGACCACTGGCATATAGCTTCACAATGCCATAGTGTCCTCTATACATTTTAGTACCTGTTTCAAGGATCCTCAACTTTGAGGAGGGAGGGGGAAAATTGAGCACATTTAGAGTACTGAAAGCATGTAATTAAAAATAAGAAATGGAAATGTAGTAGATTACAAAGCCAAATGCATAATCATATCAAAAATGCTTTGGATGCCTATACAAGACCAGGAGGCATTCTTGTAAAATGTAAATGCAAGAAGTGCTCTAACTGGAAATGATCTGAAAAAAGTGTGCATTGCCAAGATAAAAAGCACCCAAAGATGTTGGAAAGGGAAAAGGGTAAGTTCATCAGTTTGTCTTTGGGCAAAATAAGATTGCTACTGCAGTCATTTTGGGAAAGTATCCATATATTACCTCACAATTCCAAATGTTTCCAACAACCCAAAAAAGGTGCAAGAAACTAACATGTAGTTGGGTTAGTCACGAAAGCCATCCTAAAAAAGAAAAGAAAGAAACTCATCTGGGAGAAGCAGCTGCCAAAAGGGAATGAGGCAAATAGATTCTGCTGCTCTTAAGAGACCACAAAGAAAAAAGGTAAGATGAAAATGAGAAAAGAAACACGGAATAATCAGATGCAGACAAAAATGGAAGTTTCAAAAAGGTACGAGAGCTTTAGAAAAAATAAAGCAATACCTTATGAAAAATAAAATAAAGTAGAATTAAGCAGGCAAAACTAGTCAATGAAATGAAATATGACCCAATCAATATGAATTCATGTATTTTGTTTAGCAACCTGAGTCTGCAAGTCTGAATTCACTTGCTTGGGAATAAGTAGAGCTTTACTTTAAGTGGACATGTATAAATTACCCTGTGAATTAATCATCCACAACTCTAACAGTGACATATTCAAAACATTTTTACTGGGGAATAAGCTTCTTTGAATAAAGAGGGGACTACTTTCAAGCAAATATGCATAGGATGGCATTGAACTAACCATTAGACCAAAACATTTTACTTACATTAATCCTAAACAAATATGAGACTTGCACTAATAAATGTTGACCATTAATCACTTTTCATTTTCAAAAGTACTGCGTATGATTTTTTGTGTAGTTTGGAAATCTTATTCGCCACTTCTCATCACTGTCTTCTGTTCAAGAAAACAATTGGGAGCTTTTTAGTCCAGTTAGTGAAAAATATTTTTGCACATTTAATTTTGCAGCAAATTGAAGAAAAAATGGCAAGGAACCAGTACACTGCAACAAATAATAGATGCAGTTTTGAAAAGATGAATTCAGATCTTTGCTCAGTGACAAAGTTTAAGTATAAAGCACATCACACTCAATGCTTTCACTTTATGCAAAACAAATAAGGGTTGTAAAAAGGGTGCAGTTACAGCCAGTCACAGCTTTCTAAGGTACATTGTTACTTCCACTGGCCAGTCATTATTTCTTAACCCAACCTCCCTCCATATGGTAATTGTTGGAAGAAAGAAATAACAGGCAACACCCATCTTCACCACCTTGAGCTCCCAAAGAAAGGGCACAATGCATATTGTAATAAAAAATAATAAACTGTTTGTCTACTTTCACAATGCCCTGTACAATTTTATTTTATCAGCCTTTTTTCTATGCTAAAAGCATATGACCTATTTTGAAATAACCCATAGAACTATTTTTAAAAAGTAGAAATACTAAAGAATAAACTTGAACTTATATACTTGCACCATGTAACAAAAATAAGGGTAAAAGAAGTCCAAATAGAATAAATTGGCTACATCTTCTGTCTTGTCTCATCCTTATGGCCCACTGAATACTGGCAAATAGTAGCTGTTGTAAACAATATGCCAAATGTGTTTTAAGCTACTTGAATAGTCTTTGCAAGAAGAATAAAGATAGCCAGTGAGCAAAAAGGAGCTAATTCATTTCTGAACACACCACACTGTATTGGTTTCCACAAAATTGTAAATGGTGATTCATACCAAGTAGGCTGTTCTCCCAAAATAAACTATTTTGCTTATGCAGAATCTGTGATAATACCAATTCTAAAAAAGAAGGGGTTCAGGGTCAGTGTATGCCTTATATCCTGTCATTTTAAGAATGCTTTAGGAGGAACCTAAAGAGAGGGAAAAGATGCAGCAAGAAGATACTGCTAAAGCAGTCTCAAAATGGCTTGTTGAAGTAAATAGAAATATAAATGTATAGATATTTTAACATGTTGCCAAAGTATGAGATATAGGAAAATTGTCAGTAGAAAAAAAAAAACAGTTACCATCCTCTGAGAGGACGTGCATGGTATACACATATCAAATCTTATTAAACATCAAACATATAGGATAGTGATTGATGATTATGAACACGATCTGTGTGTGGTGAGAGAGAGAGGGAGGGAGAGAGAGAGAGAGAGAATATTTAATATGCTGTTCCTGCTTTCATCCCTGCACAGCTTTGCAGAATTGACACTTCGCTGAAAAGCCATTTACTAACAATCTGAATGCTCCCGGTGAACCGATGCACAGAGCCCGGAAAGCAGGAATAGTTCAAATCAGGGCAATCAATTCTTTACTATTAAGCCCCTTTTCCTTCCTTCCATCCAGGAATAAGCACTGAAAACAGAAGCGAAATATTGTAAAGCTAAGAAATGCCTTCTCACCACATCCTATCCCTCATGCGCAATTACCATCCGGTCCGCACTACCATCTCCGTGCACCCCAAAGGAAGGATAGTGGGCGACAAAGTCGAAGGTCTAAAGCTGTTTTTTGCTATCATATTCGGTTTCAGCAGAGCCCGAATTTTAAAAAGCCCATTCACTTACACGTGCCAAAAGAGTAGATCCTTCACGGACGTCGTCCTTCCGCCTCTCCAATTTCTCCCAAGCACCGGAGACCGGTATAGATCGCTGAACACCCACCTTGCTCCCTTGCTCCCTTTCGGGACTGAAAGGAAGCCGCGCCGTCGCCCTCTCGCCTCGGGCCAGGCCCCTGACCTGCGCGCACGGCAGACAATGAGCAGCCCTGAACACACCAGCAGCAGGAGCCGCGCCGAATCTCTGCCGCGCCGGGGCGGTCCTCGTCCTGCCTTAGCCTTCCGAGCTCCTTCCTCGCTGGCACCGCTGCACAGCCACCGCCTCCTGTTCTTCCGCAGGCGAGCCCCGCCAGCTAATGCCGCCGCCCCAAGTACGCTTCCTGTTCTGCCCGGTTCTTTCCCGGCTCAAAGAGTCACTTTATGTCCCACGCCAACATGGCTGCTCCCCCCTCCCGCCCTCCAACTAGATCGAGGATCGCGCTGTTCGGCCTTTGCTGTCGCGGCGTTACTTCCTTTGCTCGGCCACGGTACGATTCCGGATGCTGCCTGACGACTCCGCCGCCCTGCGCGTAGTTGCCAAATAAGAACGACTAAGCGGCCGCCCAGGAGCACCAGATCCCTGCGAAGCAGCCGCAGCGCAGACCCGAACCAGTGCGACAGCTAGCGGCTGGCGAGTGATTTACTGCCTCTACTGCTGCAAATATGGGACTAGGTTGGAAAGGGCGCCCACGGCCTTCCCCGACTCCAATTTAAAGTTGAAGTAGTCTTTCTGAAGGCAATCCGGTCCGGGATTAGATACTTAGACTTTACCACTACGATATTTTATCTACATATTCCAACCAATGCTGGAATATTTGCCGGGAACAACCCCTGTATTATACCTGTTTCTAATTCTAAGAGCATTTCTGTTTTGTTTTTTAAAACATTTTTCCATTCTGTATCCTACCTATAAATTAAAAGTTGCCTAAGGTGTTTGAATAGGAACTATTAAAACCAGCAGAGGTATGGACATTTATTTTTATACATCACATAGCCCCACTCAAAACATATTACTTAATGTTTTTGAGTGAAAATTATGAGACTGAAATCTCAGTTTACAATACAATGGAGAGGTAATGTTTTGTGATTGGTCCTGATGAAAATACAAACATTCAAGTTACAGGTTCTCATGGTCTCTTGATATTTTTGCATGGCTTCAATAGACCCTTCTGAGGTTTTATTCTTGTGTTTAGACATTTTTCTATTAGCCCTGAATTTGTATAAGAGTTTGTGTAATATCTGACTTATTTATTTTTTCCTTTTTTTATTTCTTATTTCCTTCTTTAATGAGGAGAATAGACTCAAACAACTGAATACAAGTTTTAATTCCAAGTCCCAGCCTTCTCTTCAGTTGGTATGTTAAGGCTTCAACTAATTCATTTTTAAAAGTTACTTGAAATTCAATCACTCAAATAACTGCAGTGCAACCAAGGACACTTTTAATTAAAAGAAGTTAGAAACCTATATTTTCTGCTGGAATTTTCTATACTTCTTACTTTATTGGCTAAAATTCAATACTCAACACAGTGCCCTTCAATAAAATAGTTCCCAAAGTGTTTAGAAGAGGTAGTTTAAGTTTACATAGCAACTGTTCTTAAGCTAATGAAAAGGGATTTCTGGTGTTGACTTCAAGCCTATGCAGTTAAATTTAGGGCCTATTGCAGGTTAGTTGGGTACTAAATGGTTCCTCAGAGAATATGCTTATAGTGTAGAACATGCCTGACTCAATCTGGTGAGAATTATGAGTAAATTATGTCCCTGATAATCCAATGCCAGATTAGTAAAACAAGTGAGTTTTTTTTTTTACAAATTCCAAGTCACCTTCACTGTGACTGGCAGGCTTTTCTTTCTGTTTTTTTTCAGTTACTAAAAAAAAAGAGGGAGACATACTGATACCCCAGAGTCTCTGCATTAATAGCCTGCAGGTAAGCTGGTTGCAAAACCCATTATGTTGTGTGTGACTGCTTAGGAAAGGGCTATACTGCTTGGAGCTTAATTGTCCCATAAATGGTCTTGAATTCTACACGCACATGCAGATTTTATGATTCTCTACAAGGGTCAAAAATGCTACCACACTTTCCCCTAGATCAATAATTGTAGACTTATGATACATGTGTCACAGGTGACATGCCATGTAATTTTTGCTGACATGCCAGGCCTCCAGACTGGATCCTCTGAAAGTTTTGTGAGAAGTCTTTGCTCTTGTAAAGCCTTTGACCGTCTGAAAAATACTGAGAATTCTCACACAATTTTTCCATTCTCCAGAGGCCCTGTGAGATTTCCAGAGGATCTGGAGAGGAGACTTCGAAAAGGTGTCTGTTGTCCGAGGATGTGTGTGATGTGACAAACCAGCAGAGTCAAAGTAGGCATTTTCTAAAATTTTGACATGCTGAACCCAAAAGGTTCATCATCACTGTGTTAGGTTCATAGTTCACCTCAAAGATCAGATCATTGGGTACATATACAGAAGGAGTTACTGGCTGAGGATGAAGATCACAGACTTGTATGTTAGTGATATTTTCCATTCCTTGGAAGTAAAAATATATATTTAGTGCTGGAATGGTCCAGTATTTGTGCTTAGTCTATGTAGAAGAAAGAAGCATGCAAAAAGCTGTTAACATGGCACAGTCACTAATACTCAAATTCTGTTCTTTGCTGGTTTGGGAAGCACATTCTTCCCAATGGCAGTTTGCTGTTGTGAATAATAATTATTAGTTCTGTACCCTGAAGACAATTGTGTGCACCCACTGAGAGGTAATAGCCCCCTAGCACCAATTGTGGAGACTAAAGAAAATAATATGTATCCAGAATATATTTTCTGTCTGTTGGTTGCTTTGACCAACATGAAACTTCACTAAAGTAATTTCATGCATTCTGTAGGCAGGACTGTATGTTTCCTCAGCTAAATGATCTCCAGAAGTTTTCTTACAGGCTAAGTGTTGCATCACTTCCTGTGATCTGGCACTTTGTGTTTGATGAACAGCAGCTCTCTGATGGCAATTAAGGTTTCACAGGGGACATGCCAAGGGCCAGAAGAAAGAGAAGCATCTAATAATGCTGCTCTGGTTCTATTCTATTACCTGTTGGTTATATACTTCTAAGACAGAAACAGATGTTGTCCTTCATTAATCACCACCACCCCTCTAAAATTTCAATCAGTGCTGAATTTAGACTTGGTGAAGTCTTAACCTATATAAGGGTCTCTTGTTAAGAAATTACACCAGAAAGTCTCATTAAAATGTGTAGCGAAATGAGGATCTTGACTCACTACAAAAAAGTTGAATATATATATATATATGTCTTTTAATTATTTAATAGATATTTAAAGTGAAAAATAAAAATTATTTTCAAATAATTTCAAGATGCATTTATATATACACACACATATACATTTGTACATATGCATACATAATGTACTGCATGTTCGTGTATACATACAAACACACACACATATACACACACAAAATGCTAACACAATAAGTAATACCATGTTTTTATAATATATTGAACTTGTTCGCAAAACGAGAAAACTAATACCTTGCAGATTGTTAGGTCCTAAACTATAGCTTGTTTACTTTATGCCTAAATCTGGCATTGTTCAGAGTGCAGTTTGCTGCTCCACTTCCAATGCACTCTTCCTCGTGTTAAGTTGCTTTAAGATTCCCTGTCCATTTCAGACAGTGTACTTCAGTTTGTTGCTGCACATTGACCCGAACAGTTTATTGCCTACTTCACAGAGACAGGAACATATTTTCAACTGTCAACAATCATCATTCTCTCTAATACCATCCACTATCACTTTTTACACATCCATATTGAATTTAGGGAAGTGTTTACTGTACATTTCCAGTAAATTTCTCTGGCCTATGACTTTTAGATTCAGATTCACTTGAACTTTCATTTGGAGAAAGTGTTACTTCAGATACCATGTTCTTTATATTTGAAGCATTTGGAGGCTGGTCTATCAGCAAGTCTTCCCTCTATAGTGGGTTGGATGATATTTGATGTGATATTGTTGCAGATGCACGATAGTGTGGCTCCTAGGTTAATCCTGCCTGGCTGGCAGTAACCCAGGCAGTAACTCTCACCTCAATAATTCTTTTGAGCCCAAATTTTGGAATCCTCTACCTTCTAGGCTACCAGGCCATTACTTATATCGTCATGGTTTATGTCAGGAAAAATTTCATTATAGAACTCTTCAAGTAGTTGGGCCATGAACTGCTCAAGTTGCATCAGCTCAATACTTCCTCAATTGTGCTGGTTTCTGTACATTCACGCCAGATAGCAGACAATAGGTCATTTTGAGAACAAAAGCCTGATTAAAATTGGGCAGTTTTTGCCATAAAGACTTTTAGTTCTGTCTGATATTTTCTTGTAGGGTATTTATCCTTGGTCTTAAATAATACATAATAATATATATTGATCTGACACATGTTGTAGGCGATTAATAATAGGGGACCAGTTAAATTTTCATAGTTGTCCAGAAAATGGTTGAGAACCTTAACCTCCTTTTATTTTGATAGAATAAGAATGTGAATTGCTGGAATGTTGTGGTAAAAGACACGTTGCTATTCAGCTTCCCTGTCTCCAACTGATGAGACCATTCTGCTACCTAGAACTCCAATCTTCTAAAATTCAGCTTAATTCTTTTGAATTCTTTTCTCCATCTGGTGCCAGGTCCATTTTTCTTCATTTTTTTCTGGGTCTCCAAATTTCTATAGACAAAATAAAATAATGTAAAAACAACTAACCATCATCACTACCATCACTAGTGACACCATCTTTACTTTCATCAGTGCAGGATAGGGATCAACTATTTAACAAATCCATGAAAGTTAGGCTTGACAGCTTTTCTGATCTCAGTAGGTTTGATGTTTATCTGGCCCTTTAATAGAGCACTATTAGAAAGGAGAACAGCAAAGGCACATCTACATGGAGCCTAATAGTGGCACACCTTCAGTGGCATGGATGACTGAAAAGTTTTGAAATATTTTTCTTCACTATAAAGACATTGTAAAGTCTTGTCTGAACAGGGATTGTATCATTTCTGGAAAGCATTAAAATTTCCTTACATAGGTTTTTTTTTAGCAGAAAGATACTGCTCTCATATAGCATTATTATTCTAATGCACATGGCAGTAATTCATTTTATAAACATTTAGATTTTTATGTCATGATGCTATTCCTACCTTCTCTTTTTTCCTTGTGTGGTCTCCTATATCAGTTTATTCTTATTTTATTCCATGATATATTATTTTTTTTAAAAAAACAACTAATTATGTTCAATTACTCTTTCCTTCTAAAGCCGTAAACCTTGGGATAACATATGATTCTTTTTTATTTTTTATTCTCAGTCCCATGAATTTTATCTTCAGAACGCTTTGTTTATTCAAGCTTTTGCAGCCAAATTCCTATAGGCCCTTTTCACTATTATTTCTTTTCTCAATAGTTTTTATGACTTTACTAGGATATTATTCAATGGGATTAGTCTTTCGTTTAGTTTTAAACTGTGGCCCATGCAGAAGCTTAAGAATGATTGCAGCAACTATCTATTACTGCAACTTATGAACTTGTAAACAAGCTATTACCCAAGCATATGAAACATTTATTTTTCTGCTCTTTAAGTTACTTAGGTTCATTTCAAAAGTGTATGAGAAATAGAAGGTTATAATCAGAATGCTGAGTTAGAGAACCACAATGCAAAACAATGGCATTATAGAATCTTGTTTACAGGATTACTGGTAGGGAAATGAGAAATAGGGGAAGATAAAGGATGTGGACAATTCTGACTCATTTGAGGAACAACAAGATTAAAAACCAAGGAGATGCGTTGAAACCATGCATAAAACTTAATCAGGGTATGTTATCCGTAGACTATGGCTTAGTACCAGGTGTGAATGTAATCAGTGAAAAAAAGGTATAGGTAGTTCTTGAGTTATGACCATAATGGAGTGCCTGCCCAATTTGGTTGTAAGTCATAATAATTGTAAAAATGGGGTGGTTATATGACTAATCCTTTTAGAGACTTTGAACTGTCTCTAAGTAAGAGACTGGAGGAAATTTGAAAGAAAGCAAGAGAAGGAGAAAGATTTGGAAGAAAAGTCATGAAAGATTAAGAACATAGTACAGTAGTTGGATCTATGATGTGCTGGAGTCCCAAGAAGAACTAATACATATGCCTCTTTGAATAAAGTAGAGCATTGCTCCATTTATAAGAATACAATTTTCACTTATTTTGGTTTTTATTTTAATTGTCTGCTGCTCAATTCTTGTAGTCAGAACTTCATACAAATATTTCATTGCATTTAAAACAAATAACTTTTATTTATGCCATTCTGTTTTATAGTTCATATTCTTGTGATTTTTTTTGTAGAGCAACCAATTTATAACTGCCTTTAAGTTCACAAAAGCTTTTAGAATAACATGAGAAACTCAAAACCTACTATTACTGCACCATGCTCAACTAGGAAAGTTAATCCACTGAAGATGGGGGCAGGGAGAGAAAGAGAAGAATCTATCCAAAATATAGCTAAAGATTGAAACTCTCAGGCATTCTCCACACATGAGGCCATTACCTAGGAATTTTAAACATTTTTCAGTCCTGACATTTCATTTGCATTTTAATTAATTGTTTTTCCAAATGGTCGTAGTTTAATCTGCCTGCTATTGCTAGCAGACAAATTCTCTATAGAAACAGCTGTATCTTAGTAACATGCCAAGAATAGACTGAAGAGGTGTGTCATGGAATGCATCAGTGCACGCAATAATTTTAAATCTAACTCTGTATCAATATGGTAAGTAGTGCTACCAAATTGGTTTCCACTGATGAGGTAAGGGGGCCTGCAGGTGGTCAGAGGCACATTTTCTTTGTTCCTGCCTCTTCTATTTATTTTGTTGATTTTCTTTCTAATTTTTCACATGCCGCAGATCAAGTTTGGTTATCTGTACAACCCATTGTGAATGCTGATGCTCTGTTCTACGGTTCTTGCTTACCATTCAGTTGATTGGCAGGCTGCTAGGGAGTGCTCTCCATACCGAGGAAGTTCCCCTGGGCAATAGCAGAGTTTCCCAAGACTGCTAATAGAGCAGATCAATGGATTGCAAGGGAGCCTAGGGGGTAGTTTGCGAAGTGATCTAGGTGGATCATTGGGCTAAAGATAACACAGCAGTGCTTTCTCATCCTGTACATCATCCTTTTCCCCTCCCCAGTGACTAGTAAAGTATGCATTACGAAGAGGAAGTATATGTGTGATGTGTGAAACAGTATATTATGAAATTATTCTAATTTTGAGCATTTTAAAAGTTTCATTCTAAAATATTGATGAGGTATCTAAATTGCAGTATTAAGAAGTTTGTGTTCAATTAAGTGAAGATTTTATTTCTTCATAAAAGTTTCTTGACATCTTTATTTCACATTTTGAAAAAACCAGAGGCTTCAGTTGGTTAGTGAATATTCGGTTTTCTGAATCTAGAGCTATATCATCATGCTTTCTGATTGTCACATATTAATTACTGGAAACCAACATTTGCTGTTAATTTTCTGGATTGGGTAATTTTGGAATATACATATCTACATAGTAGCTTTGGTTGGAAGGATAGTATTAAAAGTCAAAATACACACACCTTTAATTTCTCTTGAAACAATTTTATCAGTTAGAAAATTATGATGTCTAATTGAAAATTTGATCCTTTTTCAATGATAAACTGTATGGGAAACCCAACCTTTAAAATTAAGAAAAAGGTGACAATATGGAAAATGGGATGAAATAGGGATATTGGCTATTAATTTATTTATTTGCATCCTGCTTTTATTATTTTTTAAAAATAACCCATGCATCTTCCTCTTTTATTTTCCCCACAACCATGTGAAGTGAATTGCGCTGAGATAGAGAGAGAGAGAGAGAGGTCATCCAGCTGATATTCATGGCTAAGGTGGGATTAGAATTCATGGTCTCCTAGTTTCTAACCTGCTGCCTTTTTGTAGTTGACTCTGGATCAACTGATAGATGATGGAGATGAAATTTTAACCTGTGTTAAGAGACAAATATCATCTGTCATATGTAGCCCAATTGCAATTTATAGCTACATTATTTGTTAACAACTGTATTTGAACCAACAGCATGTTCAGCTTTGGATACAGTTGAGATCCCAGAACATTTAAAATTAAAATTAAGAAACACACACACACACACACACACACATACTGTGTGTGTGTGTGTGTGTGTAT
This sequence comes from Bungarus multicinctus, assembly GCA_023653725.1. Classification (NCBI taxonomy): domain Eukaryota; kingdom Metazoa; phylum Chordata; class Lepidosauria; order Squamata; family Elapidae; genus Bungarus; species Bungarus multicinctus. Next base: position 47,149,766 of record CM042848.1, read on the forward strand.
ATATATATATATATATATCTATATGAATTTGATAATACTAAGAAATGAGTGTAACAGAGAATCAGAGATTCCTATATTGCCTAGAAAATGGGACAATGTCTTCACTTCTATACCAAGCGTGTCAATGGATCTTAAACTACAACTTATACAACAAAACTTAATATTTAGAATTTATTGGACTCAATTTCATTGAAATAGAAAATATATATTTAAGACAGCATTTCGTTAGAAATGTATTAATAATGCTTCTTTAAAACACATTTTTTACAGTATCCTATACTTACTATATTTTCGGAGAAAGTAATGAATTATATAAATATAACTAAAAAATTAAAATTTTCGAAGGATAATATTTTTAAAATTACATACCTATGTCATGGAAATTATTAACAGGACAACTGAATAACATGTCTAGTCTAATGAAAAGAAGGATGAGGGGAGACATGATAGCAGTGTTCCAATATCTCAGCTGTTGCCACAAAGAAGAGGGAGTCAAGCTATTCTCCAAAGCACCTGAGGGCAGGACAAGAAGCAATGGGTGGAAACTAATCAGGAAAGAACTAAGAAGAAATTTCCCGACAATTAGAACAATTAATCAGTGGAACAACTTGCTTTGTGAATGCTCGAACACTGGAAGTTTTTAAAAAGACGTTGGATAACCATTTATCTGAAGTGGTGTAGGGTTTCCTGCCTAGGCAGGGGGTTGGACTACTAGAAGATTGCCAAGGTCCCTTCCAACTCTGTTATTCTATTCAATTCTATCATAAATGGATTCACTGTGCCCTTATTATGGCCAATAGTAATAATATTGCAGCATTAGAAAGATAAATGTATAGCCCCATTGCCTATAGATATAGACTTTGTACTGATGAGTATAATGAAATAGCGAACTCATTTATAAACAATATTTAAAAATTGTCTTATTTTTGTTTCGTATCTTTATTAATTTGCAGTTCCTGCCTTCTTCTCTGGTTTTGATCATTCAGTGGAAAACAGGTAAAAGGGAAAAGGCTGTAGAAAAAACCAGTGGAAACAGGGAGATGGAAATATAATCAATGGTGTACTGTTATGATGGGTATACTATATTATGTAATTGCTATAATTATAAAGGCTTCAGAAATACCATTTTATATAGCCTTTTCTGGTGTACTTTATATTTTTTCAAGCTATTACCAGCATATAATGAGCTCTACTATAGTGATATTATGCCTCAGGTTTATTGCTAGACATGCTTACAACAGGCACATTATGCCGGCTGCAAAACAGCACTGGCACTTTATAAAAACTGGAAAGTTCTGCTTCCACAAAATTAACTTCTTTTTTTCCTCTCTATTGCTTCAATGCCAGCGTGAATATTTGTTTTTCTTCTCTTTAAGTGATCATTAGCTTGATGATCTGTCTGCCACACTCCCCATTTCTTCTTGTACTTATCCAGTCCATTTAAAAAGAAGCACAAACTACAGGATTCCACCATGTGTTTGTAATACAAAATACCATAAATATCTTTATTTCTTCTTTTATGAATGAAAAAGGTAGAGCTGCTTATGCTTTCATTAAATGCTGGAAGCTCTGGGAAGTGATTGTCAGATAAATAATGCATTTAGAAGCCCAAAGATATTGGCGTAGAATTAAAAAATGATTAGAGGAAATGACGATGGAGCAAATTGAATTGAAATCAGAATTCTTTCTATTAGGGATTTTTAATAGACAATTTTCTAAAAAAGCCAAATATATAATATTAGATATTCTTACTGCAGCTAGATTAACCTTTGCACAGTGTTGGAAACAAGCCAATATTCCAACAGAGGAAATGATCATTCAGAAAATAGCAGCCTGTGCAGAGATGGATAAATTAACTTTAGCACTCAAGGATAAAGAAACATCAGAATATTATAAGAGCTGGGAATCCTGGTATGACTGGATAGAACAAAAATAGAAAATATATTAGTAAATATTGTTAAACTTGAAAAAGCGGTAGTAATTACATATTCACAATAAGATGTATTTGAAAATATGACACCGATAACAAAAAAGGAACCACAGACTGTTGATAATGGAATTGTTTGCTATTATTTGTTTTCTTTCCTTTTTTCTTTTTTATGTTGTGTATGTGCTTGTCATTTTAATTGTATAATCAATAAAGTTTGTTCTTAAAAAAAAAAAATAGAATGCTCATATGGTGCCTTGGGCATGCTTCACACCAGTGATGGTGTCCTTTCAGTACCACTGACTGAAAGGGCAAAGAGTTGGGGATAATAAATACACATTAAAAACTGCTTGACTTTTAAAAATGTCCTTAATTTTCTTATAATTATTTTTCAAGTTTTTTTTAAAACTATCAAAACTTTCCTATCTCATTTTCCAGACCTTCCATCTTTTCTCATTATTAGTAACGGGCTTATATATTAGACTTTTTATATATTAGATGCCTTCTACTCTAAAAGGTTCAAATTAGAATCTTTAGCAAATTTTGCATGTGGTTTTGGGCAAGCTTATCCAAATTGTGGGGCTATTGGTGCACTCTGAGCTTGATTGTTTTCTTGCATATATTTATGCCATCATCATGCTTGTTGTAATGATGTTATACTAGATTAGTAATAAAATGACTGCAAGAAACAGGCAAGCTCAGAGAGCACCAAGGACCCCACAGTTTAATCCTTAGCTACAAATATTTTCTTTTATCAATTATCCAAAATCCTCCCAAATGATGGGGCAATTATATTTTTCTACAGGTAAAAAAAATTCTGGAAATAGGGATGTAAGGATTGTATGTAATATTAGATGGAGAATAGACAATGAATGTTCCAGAAATATTTCTTTGTAGATTCTAAAAAAACTGGTAAAGTAGCAACTTACAGTAACTCAAATGCTTGATTATAGAACAACTAGGCAGGAATGTACTAATCACAGTTTCTGGGCATGTGCAGGAACCAACAATGGTATGCAGCAGTGATGGCTAACCTTTTTTGTTGCCGTGTGCCAAAAGTGTCCGTGCGCACGCATGCGTACACGTCTCCTGCATGCACCCCTCCCCCATGCATGCACAGCAGATACCAGAAAATCAGCTGACTGGCAGAAGACATGTGTGCACAGTGGAACTGAGCTCTGGCGACAGCTTGCGTGCCCACAGATATATGCCACTTCTGGCATGCATGCCATAGATTCACCATCACGGGTATACAGTTAGTAAGGAACCAAGGAAACATTACAGTTGAATAATGGTCACTTACAGGTGTAGATATAAAATGAGCACGCTAAGCTGATTGTATTACACAAGCTGGAATAGGATTTTAAGACAGAATTCTCTTATTTTTTTCCCTAATCATCTCCATAATATATGTTTCACCTTTTCCATGGTACAAGTTTCATGTCCATTTGCTTGGGATCACAAGATTGATAAGCCAATTAAACAACCCATTATAATCAACCCCTTGCTCCCCGCAAGATAAGTGCATTTTTTCACAAGCAGATTTGGAAATCGGTGAGCTTCAGAAACCATGTACTGTAGGCAGCTGTCTAAAGCACTTAGCAACGGAAAGTGTGTGGGTTGCAATGACAGCCATATATAAAAGGCAAGTCAGTACCATTAAAAAAACTTCATGGGAAATAAACACTTTCAATTGTTAATTGAAAATTGTGAAAAAACAACTTTTTTCTTTTGTTGTTATCAACTTTATTGCTATGAAGAAAAGTTTAGTAATGAAAGGTCATGTAGATATGTTCGCATCAGTTAAAGTAATATAGTTCTTTTCGTTTGTAATTCAGTAGAACATTCTGATTTAATACTAAGCTACTGGTTTTACCAGTAACTGTCTCAATACAGAATAAAATGCAAGGATAAAGCTGCTGCCTGAATTAGCAGGGTCAGCTTTATCAATAAGGAGAGGAGATAGCTGCTTTAAGAAATATGGGGCCATAGTATGGCATAGAGCAGGAGTAAAGAACTGTTCATGAGATTTGTCCAAAATGAGTTGTTTCATTTTGGATGCAGTGCACTTTAACATTGATGCATCCATTCCTTCCTTGGTTCAGATACAAAATTTCTTCAGCCAGAATTTTGATTCTGTAATCCTCAAAAGCATTGTTAAAATGATAGAGCTTTAGAACACATAGAACTGAGCCACGTAATAGCTTTCACTGAGTGGTGAATAAATATATTTTATGTGAGTATTTCAGAAATGAGAAAAAATCTTGTCAGAAGAGTGGCTTCCAGATTATTTTATATAGCACAAACCTAGTAATTGTTCACTGGTTCTACACTGAATATTTATATTGGCAATAATGTCCAGGCACTGGAATCTTGAATACAGTCTTTTGCCATAAGAAATAAATACTCGAAAGGGATGTCACGGGCAGCCACTATCTCAGAATGTAGTAATGTAGGACTGGTACCTTTAATCAGTAACTTAAAACAACAATAACAAAAATATTACTCTCCATTTTGCTGCAGAAATAGGGGGAAAAAACCCTGAACAATATTTCCCATAAAAACTGAGAATGCATTTCCTTAGAATGATCAGGCAAGAAAATTGATTTTCTCCCATTGGTAAAATAGAACAAATGGCAACCATTCTTTATTTCTGTGATGTCATTGGATAAAGGCTTTTACAGCTCTCAACCAGAGTTTTTTTTATCTAGATTCTGTGCATTCTTGGTCTTGCTAGAGGCATATACACCAAGCCTATATTATTTTCCTGGCACAGATTGTTCTGTACATTTTTTTACTCATCAATCAAATTTTGTTCTTCACTGGAGGCAAGCTTTCTTTACTGTTGATCCGGTTGACATGTTCTACTGTATAATGCTGAAAAAATGCTTGATATTGAAGATTGTTCCAAATTTTTGAGAAATCTCAGTACAGTGTTACACCTGATAAAATAAATGACATATACAAAATTGCTGGCACCCTTCAAAATATTATTTTTGAAGAACTATTACAATATTTTTGTTTATATCCATACAGGAAATATTTGCATATTGCTATACAGGTGGTCCTCAACTTGGGACCACAATTGAGCCCAAAATTTATGTTGAGTGACACATCTGTTAAGTGAGTTCTGTCCCATTTTATGACCTTTTCTGCCAGTTATTAAGTGAATCACTGCAGCTGTTAAGTTAGTAACACAGTTGTTAAGTGAATCTGGCTTCCCCATGGACTTTGTTTGTCAGAAGGTCACAAAAGGTAATCACAGGACCCCAGGACACCACAATCACCATATGAACCAGTTGCAAAGCATCTGAATTTTGATCATGTGACCATGGGAAGCTGCAATGCTTGTAAAAATAGTCATGTCACTTTTTTCAGTGATTTTGTTAACTTCTAATAGTCACTAAACAAACTTGTAAATTGAGGACTATCTGTATTACAATGTAAAAATATTTATACAGAGGTAGACTGCTTATTTAAATTCTGTGGTATTTATCAAAGATACATCCTAGATGAACAGAATGTTAAAATTCCTAACAGACAGGAAGCAGCAGGTGAACCTAGGCGGAATCCCATTCAATACCTGTACAATCAGCACAGGGGGCCCCCAAGGCTGTGTGCTATCTCCACTTCTCCCTATATACCAATCTCAAATGATCCATCTGTTAAAATACTGAAGTTTGCTGATGACACAACAGTGATTGGTCTCATTCGAGACAACAATGAATCTGCATACAGACAGGAGGTTATACAACTTTCCTCGTGGTGTAACCGGAACAATCTGGAACTGAACTCACTCAAAAAGGATAGAAATGGTGGTAGACTTTAGAAGAAACCCTCTCATACTACCACTTCTTACAATACTAGACAATACAGTATCAACAGTAGAGACCTTCAAATTTCTAGGTTCTACTATATCATATGACCTAAAATGGACACCTAACATCAAAAACATCATCAAAAAAGCACAACAAAGAATGTTTTTTCTGTGCCAACTCAGAAAGCTCAAAGTGCCCAAGGAGCTTCTGATCCAGTTCTACAGAGGAATTATTGAGTCTGTTATCTGCACCTCTGTAACTGTCTGGTGGGGTTCTGCAACCCAACAGGACAGACACAGACTTCAGAGGATAATTAGGACTGCAGAAAAGACAATTAGTATCCACCTGCCTTCAATTGAGGACCTGTGTACTGCGTGAGTCAAAAAGAGGGCTGTGAAAATATTTACCGACCCCCAACATCCCGGACATAAACTGTTTCAACTCCTTCCCTCAAGACGATGCTATAGAGCACTGCACACCAGAACAACTAGACAGAAGAACAGTTTTTTCACTCTGCTAAACAAATAATTTCCTCAACACTGTTCAACTATTTACAAAGTGTACACTACTATTACTGTTAATCTTCTCATCACTCCTTATCACCCATCCCCCCCCACTTGTGATTGTAGGACTGTAACTTTGTTGCTTGTATCCTTACGATTTATATTTACTGTTTCTTAGTATGATTTGATTGTTGATTGTACCCTATGACTATCATTAAGATTCTTGATCCTTAACGAATGTACCTTTTCTGTATGTATACTGAGAGTAATTACACCAAGACAAATTCCTTGTGTGTCCAATCACACTTGGCCAATAAAGTATTCTATTCTAAATACAGTGAAATAAAATATTGTATCTGGAAAATGCACTGGATGGCAGTATCTTTCAGAACAGCACTTGGAAAACTCCTTCATATCACTAGTTCACCTCCTGGCCAATAGTTTATCAAATTAATACCATATTTTAAAAGTTCATCTATAAAGGGACAGAAAAGTATTAGCTGTTAGGTTTGCATAGCAGCAGACAGGCTGAACATATCCTTTTCTTCTGTTTTATCTGAATATTTTTTCTAGAATCAGATTGTGCTATTAAAATAGGAGGCAATAGTATAGATTTTGGAATGTTGCCTTCACCTCTGTCTGGCATATTGGAGGAGGCTCATTAAAAACAACCTGATACAGCCCATTCCTCCATACCCAGGTTTTTTCTATAGCCCAATATGTCATGTTCCCCAGGCAATAAGCTGCCTGCTGCCAAAAAAAGCTTGTGAGCATTCCTGTGGGAAGCTGCCTGCACTTTCATCTACCTTTGTTAAGGAGCTTTTGAGTTCCTTTGTACTTGTGCCTTTCAGAGAATTATACAGCTTTAATATGCATGCTACATTTTATCCATGGGTTCAAAAATTAAAAAATAAGAAATGAATAATCATGATAGAAAGGCAAAATGTCAGGTTTATTATTTATACTAATTTTGGTTCTGTTTTATCATGGAACAAAAAGTAGATAAGCACATTTATATTCTTTAGATGCTAAGATGGACCTTCCTACCCATTATCTCAATATCCCACTAGCCGTCTATTGTTCTTGACAAAAATGGGATTGGTATCAAGTGGTAGTTGTCAAATATCTGGCAGTTCATAATACATGGCTAATGCCCTCAGCCTTGCCATTCATGAGTTGCACAGATATGTCTGAGAGAATCATGGTTTTCTTTCTCCAGTAACAATAGACTATGTGATTCCAGTTTTTCTTTCCTTCCTGTAGTCATCTATAAACTACTTGGGAACGATATATTGTTGGCCCTTTCATGCTACCGAGTTCACCTCCAACAAATTTTTGCAGCTGCAGGAAATAACAAGATGACTATTGGAAACAAATAACTTAGAAAAACAATACAGCATTACCCAATATGTTAGAAAAACAGTAATATAAATGTATTTTTATTTTGGTATCTTCATCTGGAGATGGTAAATTAAAATGATTTACAATTGTTTGGTTATTACTTGTAAGGATTAAAACAGATGAAATGGGAATTAGCACTGCTAAGGCCAGGCAGGACCATTATGTACTCATGAAACAAATACCTCCAACTGTGCAGACTGGAAAAGGAATAGCCAACAATCTATTGACTCGAACGTTTGATATTTAAAGCATGGGTCAGGGCAATATTTGTTGTTCAGAATTATGATAGCACCAAGAACTTGCAAATACTGCTGATGAATGTAAAACCAAACTTTTGCAGAACTGATATTTATTGCTGTGTCTGATGCTAAGCCTATGCAATAACTATACTATGTAAAAAAGAGAAAAGAAAAAAAAATATTCATGGGCATTATATATTTAAGAAGTATTTTTTATGCCTGACCTGGTAAACAATGTTAACCTTTAGCCATTACTGAAGACTGAGTGCTCTGATTTAAAAAAAAAACAGTCCATTAGGAAGGAGTCTTTCAGTGCATTCCTTGTTCTTAAATGAACAATTTTTTAACAACATAATTTTTTTAGGAGTTTCATTTTAAGGCACACTTTATGGGTGTATTCCCTAATGTTAAGCATTTTGTTTATTTTAATAAAAATGGGTATGCAAACAAATACGTATAATTTCCTGGCTGTAGATTAATTCAATTTAACTTGTAGATTAATTCAAATTATATTCCAAGGAACAGAATTGCTTGGATATAATTTTAGAAGAAATTACATGTGTTCTACATGTAGGCTATTTCAACACTGATTGGACTCACACATTGTATTGGACTCACACATTGCATTAAGTCCTAATATAATTTATTTGGTTGGGGTTAATTATTACTTTCACTTCAAGAGCATGAAGTGGCAAAGATAGGGCTATCTTTACTAATTTTATTTAATATTAACACTGAGATGTGTTGAACTAAATAAGTGATGGCGAACCTTTTGGGCCCCAGTGCTCAAGCACGTGTGCACATGCACACATACACAAAATGCAAGGTGTGCACCCCCATGCATACACCAGAGGTGGTATTCAGCAGGTTCTGACCAGTTCTGGAGAACCGGTAGCGGAAATTTTGAGTAGTTCGGAGAACCGGTAGTGGAAATTTTGAGTAGTTTGGAATACCACCTCTGACTGGCACCACCCCCATCTCTTCTCTGCTTCTCGAGTCCCAGCTGATTAGCTGGGTCTTCTTTTGTTGCCCCGCACAGGAGAATGAAGCTGGAAAGCAGGTTATTGGGGTGAAGAGGGTGGATTTTACAGTAATCTTCCTCTTGGAGTGAGGAGGGAATGGGTTTTTTTCAGTATTCTTCCTCTGCCATGCCCACCAAGCCACACCCACTAAGCCAAGCCACACCAACCAAGCCACGCCCACAGAACTGGTAGTAAAAATATTTAAATTCCACCACTGGCATACGCCCCTCTACGCATGCGCGGCAGAGACTTGAAGGCCAGCTGCCCAGTGCGCACACATGCGTAGTGGAACTGAGCTGGGGCGATGGCACAAGTGCCAACAGAGAGGACTCTGTGTGTCATCTGTGGCACATGTGCCATAGGATCGACACCATGGAACTAAAGCAAGTGATTTGCTCAAAGTCCTCTTAGTGAGATTCCATGAGGGAATTTGGATCATTTCTAGTCCAATCCTTAGCAAACTCCCTTTTTAAGACCCTATATTATACTGGCTTAATGTATTGTGTAAACCCAAACAGTGCAGTTTGTAAGTCATGGTTGACTGCTTAACATATGTCAGTTAAATAGACCATGAAATGACTTATTGCACTGGATGAACTGGTCCTAGCTAATAAAAAATCAATTTCTGCATAACAATAAAATAATTGTGGATAAATGCTTTTAGCATATTGAAACCGTAAATGCATAGCATGGATTTTTTTTAAGAATTCCAGAACTATTAAGTCCAGCTGGTACTCAAAACAACCTTTAAAATTCACTAGAATGTATTTCCAGTTAACTTACGTTTGAAATGAAGAAACCTGACAGAGTAAGAAGAACCAAAACAAAGGAGTCTGTATCATTTAATGTTTCCCTGTATTTATAGATAGACAACTGTTGTTCAAGTTACATTTTACTATTTATAGTTAACTATACTGTATTTTGTGGAATATATTGATTAAGCTGGTCTTAAATAAATAATAATAATACAGGAAGTACCTTACTATAGGTTGTTAAAATCTGAAAAATTAAAAAGTAAATGTTGAGTAACAGAATGGCCAAGGTATATGTTTGACCATACATATTTCAATTAAAGTACTCTCAACTCTCTTCTCTCTCCATACACACATACATACATACATAATACATACTTGCATACTAATATTCGTTGTTCAGAATTATGATAGCACCAAGAACTTGCAAATGCTGCTGATGAATGTAAAACCAAACTTTTGCAGAACTGATATTTATTGCTGTGTCTGATGCTAAGTCTATGCAATAACCATACTATGTAAAAAAGAGAAAAGAAAAAAATATTATTACTATATATTGCCATTGTTGGGAAAAAAAATCCAAGGCTGCTTTATAGTTGTTCCTTTTTGATAGATATTACCCAAAATATTATACTTCCAATTATGGCTAATTAGACATGTTCTTAGCAAAGTTTTCAGACCTAATTTCTGATTGAATATAGTAATCTTTATTGCAGCTTAAAACATGCCATTTAATGTCTGGTTCTCTTCAGTGAATATGCATATCATTGGATAAGAAATATGAAATATTAATAAGTACATATTCATAGAGATAACTAGAAGCTGCTATTGAACTGAAGTTTTGAAAATATGGTGAAGTTATTAAATATATAGGGAGTAATATTGTTTTGAATTGATTTTAATTAAAATTAAATGAAAGTAAATCAAATTTTAGTTTGGGTTCTGTCTTTATATACAGCATAGAATTGCACTGCTGGCATAAAATGCCAAAGGCAAAAAGGCTTGTGTCTCCTATATCAGGATGAAGCCTGAATTGTCTGGCTCAAACCCCACCTATTTTCTTGGCTTCCCAGAAATTCTAGCTTTTTCTCTGGCTATGTGCCAATCAAGAACAGAGATGCCATCTCAGTTTTCTACGCAATTAGTTACAGATACTATTTGCTGCCACTTTCTGTTTTAATGCATGTCAGTCATCCACACTGAACAAAGTAAGAAATTCTTTATATTTCATTTTCAGATCGGTGATTACAGTATAATGGAAAACCTGATGATTGGTTCTTGCTGTTAATAGTTATAGGCAAAATATTAGTCCCCAATGAGCAATTCAAAAGTCAGAAGGACTGTATTATATATTATAAAAGCAAATTGCTGCTGAACATAAAACTAAAGGCACTTAAATAAAAAATATCACCTAAAGCTTCTACCACAACTTTATTTTGGTAGCAAATTCTATTCTGGAATAACTACACTTTCAGATCTTCATTCAAAATACTTCCTGAAATCAGAGCTATTTTTTCTTCTATTTTCCCTTTTATCCATCAAATGTCCCAATAGCCCATTATCTTCCTTCAAAATACTTTGCCCCCTCCCTTTTGGGTAAGAAGAAACAATTTTAACCTCTAAGCGGCAACCAGGCCTATATACATGCTTCTTTTCTTAATAATAATAATATTTGACATTATGCGTTATGGAAAAATGAGGGCACACAAAGATGTTACCCTGTAATTTATTTGGTCCTGTGGATCTCAGAGTTACTGTGCTTTCAATACAGCATGGTTCTATTTATCATCATTCTTAGGTAGAAAATAATACTGTGTTATAGTTTTATCTACCATGGCTTAAAAACATGCTTGGTTTTGTGTGGTCTTCAGTTGTGGACTTCTGTCTAGGAAGTTTAGATGAGACCTATTTCATTTCATTCTCCCATGGCTTTCTCACCTGTTGTCCTGCTTATAAAGATTGACCTGTAGGAAATATTTTAAGAGCATTTCACAATATAGAATTTTAGAATCAGTAACAAAGCCCAATACATAGCTCTGGTTTGTTCATAAAAGTTGTCCCCGACTTAATCATTTAGTGACCGTTCGAAGTTACAGCGGCACTGAAAAAAGTGACTAATGGTTATTTTTCACACTTATGACTGTTGCAACATTCCCTTGATCACATGATCAAAATTTGGATGCTTGGCAACTGGTATGTACATATGACAGTTGCAGTATCGGGGTTTATACGACCATTTTGTGACCTCCTAACAAGCAAGGTCAATGGGGAAGCCAGATTCACTTAAGAACCTTGCAACTAACTTACTGCAATGATTCACTTAACAATTGTGGCAAGAGAGATTGTAAAACGGGGTCAAATTCATTTAATAATCGTCTTGCTTAGCAGCAGAAATGTTGGGCTCTATTGTGTTCCTTAAGTGGAGGATGCTTTTACACATCAAAGATTTCCCTACTAACTTTTAACACTGCATTCTGGAGCTGAGTGTTCATTTGCGAGAATATCTAGAAAAACTCGATGAATAATTTGGTGAGCAAAAAATTATTGCTGTACCCTATTAGTGGGGAAGATATCCTGATATATACAGTACTACCCTAAATCCCGTTTATAGGAGCAACTTCTGAAAAAGCATGCACTTTTTAAACGAAACACGCTGCTTCGCGTTTCTCACAGAGTGGGAATGAAACAACTCTTCTGCCATGAGCCCACTGGATGGTCACGGACAAAGACTTAGCCAATCTCGCCACTACCGTACTTCGAAATGCTGGGACGCAAAGCATCACGACCCAAGGTACCCCGCGAGCGCCCGCCCCGCCCTTTGCTCCCCCCGCCCCGAGGTCCTCCTGCCCTCCCTCCCCTTTGCTCGCTCTGCCTGTTGGCCTGTCTCCTAGCAACCGTCCGCGTGCTGCCGCTTGAGCAGGAGGGACGAAAGCGAGGGAAGCGCCATGGCTGAGCTTCCCAAAAGCAGAGCGCGATCCCCGACTGTACCTCCTCCGGCCCCCGCCATTTTCTATGGCTCTGTGGATCCAAGAAACCCAGTGGTTCACCGGTTCGAGTCCGACCTCAGCGATTGCCTGGGCTTCCTCAAACGGAAACGGGAAGCGGGAGCCGCGAGCTCCAAGGATCAGGAGCTGCACAGGCGAGGGTAAAAGCGGAAAGGGACCTTCTGCTAGTTTCCCCACTCTGTCCAAGGCGGCCAAAGCCCCTCGCCTCCCTCTCCTTCCCCAGAGCAACTCCCTCCTTTTCCGTCCTTCCCTGTAGAAATTTCTGATTATTGAATGGATTCAACGTAACTTGCCTGCATTTGTATGCCAGCCTGTTAACGGCGGCTGTCGAAAAACTAAGCAGGGTCGCACATCGTTAATATTCAGGTGGGAAAATATCAAATTGTCCCCGGACCCTAAGCGTTCCTGGGAAAGCGAAAAAACCTTCGGAAAAGCTTATGGCAAATCCGTTTATTGTTGTCAAGAAAACAACACATAAACATCAGGAGTTCAGCATGACTCAAGGGAGACTTTACCTTAAACATTATGGAAAACAGTTTTTAAAGTGTGAGGCTGTAATTGCCATTTCCCCTCCTCTCCAGCATGCCAGTCTGGGATATTTAGGCAGTAAGAAAGTTTATCAAGTGATGTTTTTTCCCATCAGTGAAATACTTTATTCTAGTCTGTTGTGAAACTGTTCCAAAAGCAGAGGAGCTTTACAAGTGGAGCATGAAAGAAAGATAATTTGATTTTTTATTAAAATTAATTTATTTGATTGCTGCATTCAATATGGTTACTAAAGCCATACTATGTATTTCTTATAAGGTTTAGCTGTATTTTGCACATGAAGACTTATAATTTTTCACAGATCCAATTTCAATTATATTTTTCATTTGTTGAATTGGAACAAAGAGGTTTTTAGTTTTTAGAAGTTGGATTCTTCTAAAAAGTTGCAAACCATAGATTTGAAAGCTTTCCTGATAATAGACATGTATTACATAGAGTGGAATTAGGTGAATTAACAAACTGTAGTAATACTACACAAACGTCTTCAAGTGCAGTGAATGTGTTTATGTGAGGCCAATGAAGAATGAGATTACAGAACGTCATGTTTCCTGATTATGGTTTGCAGAGAGTCCCCCCTCCCCCCAGATCTTCAGTTAACTTCTTGTATGACATTCTGATCATACTAATTGTTCGTTCATATGAACAGTATTTGCATGAGTAAGCTGATTGGAATAAGATTTGTATCTATTGTTAGAGGGTACAAAACTACCAGAATAAAATTGATATCTAGCAACTTCTTTTTGTATTCATTATTTTTTACTTTAGGAGTTGCTGTAGTAATTAGCTTATAGAAAAAATGTATAAACTTTTAGAAATAAAAGAGCAAATGATGGAAGTTTGTTTTAAAATAGCCGCAAACTGATGAGAATCATTGTTCAGCAGATATGGATGTTGCTAGGTTGAGATAGGCTGCTTTACAGCTTCCAGAAACCATTCTGCACTTCATTACTCAATGAATTGTATTATTTATTACTAAAAACTAGTTTCCTTCTCCCCTCCCCAATTTCAGGTAAGAGGCTATTCAAATGGCTAAGTCTGCTATAGTCATGCTTCTTAAGTCCCACTAGGTTCGAGGGAAGAGATCTGGAGGGTGCTCACCCTATCTAACTCAGTGGAATAGCAGACAGTCTCAGGAAGTAGTAGTCTAGGGGCATCAAACTCAGGTCATCATGGCTGCATCATGTGACATATCGGGATATTTTTCGCCCTTCACTAAAACGGGCATGGGCATGGTCAGTGCGTGACGCATCCAGTCCATGGGTCGAGAGTATGACAACCCTTTAGTAGTCCTCTAATAATCTGAGCCTTTAATGGTAATAACCAGCATCTTGAATTGCACCTGAAAATTGGAAGCCAGTTCATCTCACACAGTAGTATAAGATGGCAAACTGCAGAGTGCCCAGAACTGCATATGTAGTTGTAGATCCATGATTGCATTCATAAAGGTCTCATGGAGAACATGTTATAGTAATATAATTTGGGAAGTGTTTTAGATATTGCATGTTTTTATTTGCTATCCTCTTCTAATCTTTGTTTTCTGCTTCCCGGTTTCATTTAATCTTTATGTGATGCATGTCATCAAAAAACCATCTCTTGATTTCAGAGTTCCAGCAGTGTATTTGTTTCTATTGGATCTCTTTGATTGCTTCTGTTGCTTTTCCAGCTTTTGTTACTATTTTAGTCTAATAAACTTTCTACATTATAATCTACTGTTTTACTTAGATCACAAGGAGGTTTTATGGAAATAGTATTTTGATATTTTATGGTGTCTAAAACTGCTACAGACAATATATCAAACAAATGATAATTTAATAGGTTAAAATATTTCAGATATCTTATAAATGTTACTGCTATTTAGAACTTTTTTGGTCTTCAAGTCAGAGTTAACTCCTGGAATAGTTGCCAGATTTCTTGGCAACATTTTTCGGTAGTGGTTTGCCACTTTCTAAGGCTGAAAGAAAGCAATTGACCGAAAGTCACCCTACTATCGTTGTGTCTCAGCCAGGAGTAGAACTCACAGTCTGTAGGTTTCTAGCTTGATGCTTAGCCACTACACAAACTGGTGTTAATATATATGACTTAAATATCTATTATTTTATAAGCATTTATAAACAGTTTTCGTTCTTGATATACTTAGGAAATCCAGTAAAATATCGCACTACTATCTTATTGCCATTCTAAAAATTTTAATCCAACAAGATTATTACCATACCTCTCAATAAGTGATTTCCTGTCATAATTTTTATTTAGAACCACTTCTTTGTTCAATATCTGGAACAACTATAGGTCTCGACTCCCAGATTGGTATTACAATGAAACACTTGTAAAAATTGGTGATCAGCTTATGGAAATGAAAGTAAGTAATGATTCTGATTAATCACTTTTATCAGTGTTTTGTTAAATGTGTAGGCATTGGAGTTCATTAACTTGTGCAAAATGATGCTTCATATATAATATTTTAATTCATTGGGTTCAGTTCAGTTCAGTTTTACAAAGCAGGAAATGGGAAATGCAAACAGGATCCTGCTGTAAAGAGAAGGAGGTTTTATTGAATATTAGGGAACTTTGAAACAGATGGGAATAATAGTAGAAAGTTGCAAGAAGAAAAAGGAATTGATAAAAATTACTATACCTTACCCATTTCTTTAATCAGTGCTTCCACAGATCTTCTTTAAAAGAATGTCCACTTTTTCTTAGAAACAAACTATATGCAGAATATGTTAAGTATTAATTTCAGCAAACATACAATTTTAAAATGATAAGCATTGATTGAAATATTTTTTAAATCTGAAATTATTTCACACTGCACTGCCTGCTTATAATCTAAAGATGATTTAATTGCCTCAGCTTAGTCTTACATAATGTGCATTTTGGAAATTACTATATGATTTTGTATTCCCAAAATGCCCTGTGTCTTCCATTTTGTGTACAGGTAGTCCTCGACCTATTAACGTTTGTTCAGTGTCTGCTTGAAGTTTCAGTGGCACTGAACAAATGGTGGTCATGCCTGGTCCAGCACCTCCATGGCCATACGATTGCGATCTGGGTGATTAGCAACTGATTCACACGCTTTCAGTGCTCTCATGATTGCCTTTTGCAACATTCCCTGCTGTCTTCCTCAGAAAGTCACAGTCCACCTGCACCCTCTTCCACTCCTTTTATGTTCACTTTTCATTGAGCACTCATGCCCCCCACACCCTCACGAACTCTCTCCAACCTGCACTGAGCTTCTTACTCAGCTCTGTAATCTTGTGCACCCTCTCTTCTGTTACCATTTGTCCCTTGCATCACCTTGTACCTTAAGCACCTTTTCTGACCCTCACTGTGCTTCCCTTGTACCAACACACTCCCTTGCTCCCTTTATCATTCAGCAGCAACCTCTTACCTGCATGCAGGCCTGGGAGTTGCAAGTCCCTTGTTAGCTTCTCCACTGACTTGGATGGGGAATCTAATCTTGGTTAGAAATTACTTTGTGTAATGACTATGGGATTTGATTAACAATGACTGCTGGCTCTTCAGTAATAGTTGTCAGTTAGCAATGCAGTTGTGCTTTATGATGGCACAACTTAGGGATGGAGATTCTGGTGTCAATTTATCATAATTTGAGGACTATTTGAATATATTTAATATTACTTAAAGATATCTATATTAACTTACTATTTTATTCATATTTGTTTTTGATATTTAATACAAATTTGTATGAAATCAATTTGAATATTTACTTATGATTCTTATTCAAGGTATTATGCCTCTTAGTGTGTCTATGCTTTACCCTAAGATCTAACTCTAAACCATAATCTTATCTAAAATTGTTTTGCTAAATAAGCATAAATGTTTGGGTTTACACAGCAACAAGTCATAAATTGTAAACCATTTAAACATAGTACATTCAATATACTGATCCAAAGCCAATGAACCCTATGATGGCTATTACTGTATATTAACTCAACTAGTATCAGTTGCTGTGAAATATGAACAGTAGGGATAATTTTACTAATTTTGTCTTTATTAATGTTTCTTCTCAGTGAAAGTATTTTTAAAAGTTTACTTGAGACTGCTCTTATTTGGAATAAAGAAGAATTTTGTTTTAAAACTATTAAATAAATAACAAAGTTTTCCAACATCTTTTGTACTATATCAGCTGTATTCATCAGCCTGGTTTCCTAGCTTACAGTATAATAGTTGCTTACTTGAAAAAGAATTCCAGTGGATTCAGTTGTTATATGAGCTTATTGAACTATAAATTTTTAACTTTAAATATTCAATAAGTGTGTGAAACAACTGATATAATTCATTTTCAAGCAAGTATTATAATTATTGCATTTTTATCCTACTTGTTTGTGTATAACTATTAACAATTTAATGGAAAATATATGTAAAACATATTATTTTTGTTTTCAGGAACATAAGCTAGCATTTTTGTATTGCTATGAGCAGTATCTTCAACAAATTAGTGGTATAAATATAAACAAATATGGATTAGATGCACATCAATTGATGTCTAATTTTTTCCCAAATGGATTTAGAGATCAAAGTGCTACACGTACAGTGAGTATTTATAACAGCTGTTAATATTATTTAATGTTTCTATAATTTGGCATTAGTCACTCTTCATGAAATAGGCTATGAATATGGCCCATACTATATTCCAAATGCATTAATTTGATGAGAAGAAAATGTGTGATTTTTTCCCAAGATGATTACACTTCATTCTAGGAACACTTCATTCAAGTTTAGAAAAATGAGAGCCTAAAAAAAATATAACCAATGGCTTCTTTTGTAAAATCCATTCATAAATTGTGAGAGCAAAGTATTAGAAATGTAATTTTCTCTTTCCCTCCCATAGTTAATTTCTGGATTTTCACAGTAAAATATCTTGGATTACAGGTAGTCCTTGTTTAGAGACCCACTGTTGAGATAAGTAATTTTGTTGCTAAGTGATGTAGTTGCTTAGTGGAAAATTATGTGACCACGACTCTGATTATGATTTTGTTTCAGCTTTCCTTTCCCCCCACTCCTCCACCCTTTGAAATGTTCATGCTGGCACTGGGATAATTAGCAAGAAGGGATTTAATGTTTATATTTGCATTCATTGGAAAGGAAAGGATTACACGAAAGTAAACTAGCATACAATGGGGAATACAGATTGAAAGAAATGTGCTAGAGTGAGTGGTTATCCCTCGGTCTTCCTGCACACCGTCCTGCCTTGCTGTCCATCCTCGGCCTTCATGCATGCATGCTGTACTATTTCATCAACCCCTGGCCTTTGAGTGTGCATGTGCTGTGCTGCAGTACCCCCACTTCCCCTGCATCCCCCAAACTCATACATGATCTGCATTGGGTCTTCCAATCTTTCTCAGCTTCTCCAAACTCATGCTTGGCCTGTGCTGGCCTTCCCCTTCCCCTGACCTTTCCCAGCTGCTGTGGCACATTTCCACTACCTCCATATTCCCCTGCGGTATTCTTGTGGTCCTTATCTGGGATTCCCACTGCTTCCCGACTTTACCTGCATGTCTTGAAGTTAAGATGACCATCAGGACTCTGGCATAAGCAATGCAGTTGTGTGATATTGTACTTTACAATTGCATTGCTCAGTGACAGCAATCCCAGCCCCAATTGCTGTCATAACTCAAGGATTGCCTGTATTGTTTTATATTGGGGAGATGTATTATATTCTCCTTCTGTACTGTAAATTACTTTTGCTCTACTGCAGATGTTCTGTTTTGCCGCTGGCAAATGTGTGTAAATAGTTCTTTCCATCTAGGACAGGGGTGTCAAACTGGTGGCCCATGGGCTGGATGAGTCACACGCAGGCCATGTCCATCCCAACTCTACAAAGGGAAAAACACATTGCAATATATCATGTGACAGCAACATGACACAGTTAATTTGACACACATGATTTAGTGTATCCTCCTAGATCTACATTCCCTTATGGGCAAAGTACTCAGTCTAAAAATAGAGACTATTAACTGAAATACAATAAAATAAAATAGCAAATTGTGAAGTATAATGGACATCAATCCTTTTATCTCTTCTCATTGTTAGAATGAGTACAATATCTAATTTTTTTATTGCTCTTAAAATGACAACTTAGAGCCATAGTGGCACAGTGGCTAGAATGCAGTGTTGCAGGCTAATTCTGCTGATTGCCAATTACCAGTAGTTTGGCAGTTCGATTCTCACCAGGCTCAAGGTTGATTCAGCCTTCCATCCTTCCTAGGTAGGTAAAATGAGGACCCAGATTGTTGGGGGCAATATGCTGACTCTGTAAACCACTTAGAGAGGGCTGTAAAGCACTATGAAGTGGTATAGAAGTCTAAGTGCTATTGCTAAATGCTATTAAACAAATGGTTGTAATGGAGGATTACCTATACTCCACAGGTATGGAGAGCTGGCTGTACAGACAAAGTAATTGCTGAATTGCCAATACCCTGTATTTATTTTGTCAGTTCATTACTGACATTTATTGTACTAGTTCACTATGGGATCTTCATTATCGTCTTTTAAGAACAATGTTTTAATTCATATATTACATTGCAAAAGATTCAGCATAATCTAATACATATGAAATAAAATGTTACCTGTTTAGTACATTATTCAGGAATGGATCTGTTTTGTGATGATATCTATTCTTTACGCACTCAAAATAGAGAATAAATATTTCACTTTTAAGGTTGATAACTGAAAACCAGGTGTTTGTAATAGAAGCATGAGCTATTTGAATCCATTAATTTTTAATTTTTTTTTCCAATTGGTAATGATTTTAATTATAACATCTATTGTAATTCTTTGGTAGCTAAATACTACATTAGAGCACTTTTGTGATTATAATTAAATTAAGCTAAGTGCAGAATTATTCAATATAGAATTTCCATTTTACTGGATTAAAGGAATATTTTGTTCTAAAGTTTAGGGTATTCTAAGATAAGGTGAACTTTTCAATATTGAAAGATTAGTTTAGCTTCCAGATGCTTAAAAATATCTTTTTAGATTTAACCAGTCTCTCTTTTAAATTAAATGACGATTATTGTTTCAATTACTATAATTTACTATGATTGTATCACGTTTTTCAATACTACGTTTGTCCCTTTGTAATACTTATTTATGTTATAGTTTAACTTACAGGTAGTCCTCGACTTAACAGTTCATTTAGTGACTGTTAAAAGTTACAATGGCACAGAAAAAAGTGACTTATGACAATTTTTCACATTTACAACTGTTGTAGCATTCCTGAGGTCAGGTGATCAAAATTTGGATGCTTGGCAACTACTACATATTTATGATGCAGTGTCCTGGGGTCATGTGAACAGCTTTTACAATCTTCTGATAAGCAAAGCCAATGGAGAAGCCAGATTCACTTAACAACTATGTAACTGACTTAACTGCAATGATTCACTTAACAGCTTTGGCTAGAAAAATCTTAAATGGAGCAAAACTCACTTAACAAATGTCTCAATTAACAATATAAATTTTGAGCTCAATTGTGATCGTAAGTCGAGGACTACTTGTATTTCCTAGTTCTGTTTAATACTAATATGTTTCTTAATATTTGCTAAGTATTCCCCAAAATAATTAGCAATGCTGATTGTCACATAAAAACATTACTTTTTCTAGTTATTTAACTACAGGAAAATATATTTTATTTATTTATTTATTTATTTCTAATACTTATATACCGCCCTTCTCCTGAAGGACTCAGGGCGGTGCACAGCCAATCACAGACCCCAATACACTATACAAAAGTTAAAAACAGATTAAATAATTTAGGCTGTTTAAAAATTTTGCCCCTCCCCCATAAGATAATTAAAACCCAAATATTCAAAACCAATTAAAACGTAAGACAAAATTAAAAATCCTATATCAGCCTAGGCCAGCCTGCTCAAAGAGCCAAGTTTTTAATGCCCGTGTGAAAGCTCTCAGGTCCGTGTTGGTGCATATCTCTGGAGGCAGACCATTCCAGAGGGCGGGGGCCCCCACAGAGAAGGCCCTACTCCTGGGGGCCGCCAGACGGCAAATAGAAGCCAACGGCACCCGGAGAAGGCCCTCCCTGTGGGAACGCACAGGTCTGTTGGAGATCACTGGCAGAACGCGGTCCTGCAGATAACCTGGTCCAATGCCATGGATTGCTTTAAAGGTCAGAACCAGAACCTTAAAGCAAACCCGGAAAACCACCGGCAACCAATGCAGCTCGTGCAGGAGAGGCGTCACATGGGAGCTTCGTGACGCCCCCATAATCACCCGCGCGGCCGCATTTTGTACCAGTTGGAGTCTCCGGGTGCTCCCCGCAGGGAGCCCCATGTAGAGAGCGTTACAGTAGTCCAGGCGAGAGGTGACAAGGGCATGAGTGACCGTGCGTAAGGCGTCCCGATCCAGAAAGGGCCACAACTGGTAAATCAGGCGAACCCGATAAAAAGCCCCCCTGGAGACGGCCGTAATATGGTCTTTTAAGGACAGCCGTGCATCCAGGAGGACACCCAAATTGCGAGCCCTCCCTGTGGGGGGTAAAATCTCTCCCCCAATAGCCAGCGACGGAGTCAGCTGACTATCGGGCCGCTGGAAACCACAGCCACTCGGTCTTGGACGGGTTGAGCCGGAGCCTGTTCCCGCCCATCCAATTCCGCACGGCCTCCAGGCACCGGGACATAGCCTCCACAGCATCATTGGGGTGGCCCGGGGTGGAGATGTAAAGCTGGGTATCATCTGCATACAGATGACACCGCACCCCAAAACCACGGATGATCCCCCCCCAGCACTAGGTTGAAGAAAGAAACAGCAGATAATTGGACAAGAAATTGTAACAATTCTCAGGCAGTGATTTTACTGTGTTTGAACCGGAACATAGGTTTGGCATAAAGAAAACCCATAATTTCAGAGCCCCTGAAGAACTTCATAGATCATTCACTCATTTACTAGCTCGTTCACTCTACTGCTGTCTTCCATAGTCTCTCAATGGCTTACAGAATATAGAAAGCAAGAATTAAAACATCCACAAACAGATTAAAACTAATTTGAATAAAAACACAATATCCCCAAAACAAAAATCATGTAAAATAAAATATAAAAATAATGGGGGAAAAGGACCCTATGAAGCCTAAGAAAAAGCCCTCTGAAATATTTTTGACACTTCCTGAAAAACCAGAAAGGAGGAAGCCGGCTGTCATCGGCAACATTGCCTATGTTTCATTGTCCTTTACATATAAATACAGATCAATAAAACCATTGCCCAAAACAAGCATTAAACGATATCGAAGTGTTTATTAGACAAATAGTGAAGGATTTAAACATTTAGGGATAAAAAAAGCAAAATAATCTTGAAAGAAGGAGGAGTAAATGGATGACTATTGCAAAATAGGACCAAGAAAGAAGTTGAATGCTATAAGAATGATCTGAGTATTATTGGCTGGGGTAATAAAATAAAGGAAAAAGCTGTAGAAATCAGATTGACACATTTTGATGGTAATTTCTTATTGTTCATCTTAGCTCCATGTTCTGCAAGCAAGGAATATTTGTCTTTATAAAATAGTATGTGATAAAGACAGTGACCTCCTAAATCAAGACTCTGTGAAGACATGTTTTGGCATCTTAACCATACTGCAACTCATCATGCAGCTGACTTTGCCCCATGAACATTTATGTTGGATCGTCTACAATGGTATGCTACATTTTTAAAACTCCAAATACAGTCCTAAATATTAAATATCGTCTTATGCCCCATATTGAAGAAATCTTTCAAAATTTCAACATGATTTTCATTTTGAGAGTTTATTGATTTATTAAATTTGTTTGCCACTCATCTTGCTTTGAAGTGATTCCTTTTAAACAATTAAATCATCTTATGAAGGGTGTCACATTTCTCTTTACCTTTAATAATTTGCTGTATCATATTTTCAGTGTTAATGGAAATGTAATGGGATACTGTGTTTTTAAAAATATATTAACATTAGTATGTAAAATGTGTACAACTGAGAGGATAAGTCTTTTTTTGGAATTGCTAATGTTTAGGAAAAGCATCATAAAACTTTACTATTGAGATATTTTAAGAGGGTGATACATTATATAGTATCAAGAATTTTATTATATATAAGGTTGTATACATTATTCATAAGATATTTGAATTGTAGAAGTGATACACAATTCATCACAATGAAGAACTACGACGTTTATATGTTAACATGTTTTTTCTTATAGGTACAGTTCATATGTATACCATATGTAGGCACTTGATGACTATAGGCCAATCAGCTAAGGTACATAAAATTAAGTATAAGCATGTATCTTTCTGCCTGTTCTTTGTCAAATTATTTGTCTTTCAAAATCACTGTTCATTGTAATTTTTTATTATTTTTTTTAATTTAACATTGCGGAATATTTAAACTTTTATTTGTATTACAAATATGTATTATTAAAGTGTGCTCCTTAAATAATAATAAATAAAAACTTATTGTTTGAATAGGAAACTTTTAACCCACATACCTATAGAGATAATTAGGAGGAGAGATGTGTTTGCTCCAGAAGAGAAAATTCACTTATAAAAAAAGGGAGGGGGAGAACACTGTTTCACAGGGATCAGGTTTGGAAACAGGAAATAAAATTTGGAATTCATTTTCAAAATGACTGCCATGTCATTTTAAAGTATGATTTATTAAACATTTTTATTGTCTTTGTATTTAAATATGCATTATTATTTGAACTTAGAGGAAAGCTCCAAAAGGTTCCTGTGCATCATTGAAATGCTCTTTAAGAGCTAAATCAGGAGTCCCTAACCCCGTCCAACCTGGGCCATTGCCTGGTACTGGTCCGTGGCCTGTTTGGAACTGGGCTGTGTGAGTGGCAGGCGCACGTGCTTGTATGCGCAGCTCCATTTGCACAAGCAACAGGTATGTTTGTGCGTGAAGCTTCATTTGTGCCAACACTTGTGCAAATGGAACTGCACATGCAAGTATGCGTGCCTGTTACTCATATGGAACCATTTCCACCCTCTCGCCTGCCAGTCTGCAAAGCCAGAAAGGTTGGGGACCTCTGGGCTAAATGACTTGTGATACTGTTTTTGTTATAAGAATATGTACTAGTCTTTTGTGATTGTTCAGAGAGTTCTTATCTTTACTAGTCTTTTGGGATTGTTCAGAGAGTTCTTATCTTATGCCAGGAGAAAGCATGATATTATCAGTAAGGCTATGGAACAACCTGGTTCAGAATATTTTATCTTGCTCCTTTTGATTTGTGGTTGATTTGTGAACAAAAAGTCAAATGAGGACTTGTTTGGCCATGGATCCCTTTTTCTTTAAAAGCAATTATTTGTCTTTCTTTTTTCTTTTTCCTGATTATATAGGATTGGTAGCTCTCTAGGGAAGTTCAAAAGCAAATAATATTTAAATAAGAATATAAAACTTGCCTTAAGAGTGTGAGAAATAAAATGGGTTCAGAATTATAAAGATGTGATCGTGGAATATTTATAAAATATATTGCATATGTAGTTTGTACATATTTTTACTATTTTGTGCTTTCACATGTTTAAAATAAACTTAGTATATAAAAAATATAATGCAGCTATTTAGAGTATAAAAATATGTGGTTATATAGAAGACTCTTATTGTATTAGATTGAACTCCAGTGGCATCTAGTGGCTATTTTTCAGTTACATTTTTTGTTTAATTTGAAAGGAATTGATTAAAATGGTAGTTGCTTTCATTATTATGCAGGATAATTTAAAACAAAAAAGATTAATTTTAGAAACATCAGCCAAACCAATAGATTTTCATTATAAAAGGAGCAATGTTATCAGTTCTTTCCCAGTATCTAAATTTTAATTTGCCTTTGCTCTTAACCAACATGATAGCTTTTTTTCTTTTTAGTATCTAAATGTATACATGGATATTAAATTAACTTTCTTGAATTTCTATTTTTAATGTAGTAAAATTAGTATTTTTCTGATCAATCTGTATTCATTATACTGTCATTAATTCATGAAAAGTATTCTCATTTAGCATTGATTAATACATGCATACATACGTATGTATATATGTGGGTGAATGAATGAATAATGAATGAATTAGAAAAAGAGACACACCAGAAAAAAGGGTGTTTCTGTATTGATAAAGAGGATATTTTGTTAGTGGTAACCATCAACTTATCTTTGTACTTAACTATCAGTTACCAGCTCTAAGTGATGAATTTGAATATGTATAATTCTATATTCTAAATATTCCAAGGGCCTAATTATCATTAAAATAAAGCAAGCCTTCAGTCTCTCCCTTCAATTTAAAACTGAAATTTGAGCTATGACTTAGGACTTTCTTTATGTGAAAACACTACTCCCTAATTTTATGCTTGAACCTGGGAAGAGAGGATGGTGTCTGAAATTGTGTTCTGTTTGAGAAGAGAATATATGAATATTAACTTAAACAACAAACATATCTGGAGAAGGTATGTGATTTATACACTTAAGGTTGGTAGCCAAAGGTAATCAAAATTTGATCTATAACTTGAAATGCATTTATTAGAATATGAAAGAAAAAATAACCACAGTCTGTCTTATTAATAAAGGGATACTTTTTAATAGGTGCTGGAATATTTATTGTGGGCATCATTATGTATGGAATCATCAATTCCACTTTTAGCTATACACTATTTGACATGGAGGGCCACTCTGTATGCTGCTGTCTGTCAGTGTTATTATGATTGCCAATCTGGTATTCATGGAGAGGTAATAATCTCTATTTTAACTTTCGTTAAAAGGTTTAAAAGATACTGCTGTTTGAGCTGCTGTCTCTAAAGCATAGCTAAAAAGGATTTCTTTGCTTTACATTCCTCATTTAGGATAGGAAGAGTTTACATTAATATTTGGGGTTTATCAATCTATATTTAGGATGGGAATCATTTACATGAAATTTTAGGATTTTAATGCATTCTTTATAGAAAATGGATTAACTGCCTTTTTCCTTTTTCTGCTCTCCAATTTTTTGAATTATTAATATTCTCAAATTTGGGTTTCAGTGCACTACCAACTAATTACTATTTTTCTAAATAGTAGGGCCGTCATTTTTATTTGTCCCTTCTAACTTTTTGATACCATGGGGCATTGGTTGTTTTTGCTTGTTTTTATTAATTAAACAAGTTTTTTCTATCCTATCTATAGGTTAAATTCTCATCTGCTTTTTCCCCATTCATTATTTGTTATATGCCCAATGTAGTCTCTCTAATGTGTTTCCAGTTTTGCTCTGTCTATTTGCTCATGAAGTCAAATCAGTTGGACATTTGCACCCAGGTATTGCCAGTGTTTCCAAAATCATCTCCCAGCCTTGTTCCCTTTAATACTTGCAATCTGACTCTATGATAGGGTTTGGAGTATTCCATATAATGTCAGTTGGACTGCTAGGTTAAAATGAACAGACAATATTGCCATTTCCTTTCTCTACCTGTTGTGTCGTTATTAAAAAGGGGAAATTTCAAACATATTTTTATGTGAAAGTTTCAGAGTGCATTTAATAAATGAATGAATTTATTATGTTGTAGGTGTTTGCACGGCGTGGTTTGATTAAAATCGATGAACTAAAGCAAATGGAGTTTATGAGTTCATCACCTCTGAGTACAGAAACAAAGAAAAAATTCAAAGAAGCAACTGTGAAGGTACATATTTTTCATAAAGATTACCATATTTAAAAACAGAAGTAATATAATAATTATGCATTTCTTCACTTTGAGCCAGATGGCAGCAATGATTTTTAAAAGAACAGTATTTGAACCAAGAAGGCGACCGAAAGGAGTTCTGAGACCAAGAATAAAAGCTAATTTGAAAGAAGCACAGCATGTAAGTTTTAGGAATGTTAACTTGTCCTGGCCAGAAATAGGAACTCATGAAGGTGATTTTCCTTCATGTCTCTCTGCCTTCCTGCCTGCCCCCCTGCCTGCCTGCCTGTCTGTCTACTTAGAAATAAATTCCTTTGAGCTCAGTGAGACTTATTCTCAGGTGAGTAGATAGAGATTGTAGCATTAGAATACCTGTTTTGAAAAGATTTGGAACTTAACTGAATATATTATTATATTTATATTATTTATGCTTTTAGATTCTGTCCCTTCTTGAAAAATGGAATTCTTTAAAAAGAGATCTTTACATTGAAACCTAACTCTTCATTCTGCCAGGTCTTGTTTTTTCTGCTGTCTGAAATTGCAAATAAGCACTAATGTATTTGAAACCACTACCTGATGCATACATCTCTCAGGGGAATCTGGCTTTTAGAAGGCTGTAAGTCCAGAAAGTAATTTTTATTAAGAACCAGTTGCTGTCAGTGCCTGGCCATAGAAACTTTTACTACTAGCCTTTTGAATCTTACTCATTCGTCTTTCCCATTGGTATAAAGTCCAGAATCATGGCTTTTAATAATTAAATGGCATAGTGTGTTATGCATACTATTTGCAGCATGTTTTATCTTTCTCTCCCAACAATTCATTTTTTAAAGAATCAGATTTATAACATTTTGCTTCTTATAATGGATTGAAAATGACAGCTAAGTTTTACTTGACACCAAATTCTACAATATAAGATTCAGCAATCATAGTAACTGTTTTATAGAAATGTATTACTATAGTTCAATTTATTTGAAATACAAACTGATCTTGATTTTTTTATTTTATTGTAGCTGCCTTGGCCTCGTACCATCACAGAACGGTTGCTGATGGAAATATTTGATTGCAATTCATCAATTTTTTTTGCCATTATGGAAGCTCTCTTTGATAAAAACAGACGGACCCTTATTCCTGGTCCTTCTGTTCCCGACGAAATAGAAGTGCGTGATATTATTGCAGAACTCTGTTTTGCAGGCGCAGATATTCTTGATGGTAATTGTATATATACATATAACACATGATAGAATGATAAGAAAAATAAATAAAAGTTCAGTGTTCTATACAAAATTAAAAGAGGGTAACTTTCCCCAAACAGGCCACATTCCAGATGTATGGACTTGGATTATCAGGATTCTTAGCAATAACTATGATGGATAAGGAATTGAATATTATATATTCTAGGGAAATCAGACTGATACCAATAGAAGAGTATATATATATATATAGCTCAAGGCTGATCTGTAGATCTTGGTGCTCTCTGAACATTTGCTTGCAGATGTTTCGTTACCAGACTAACATCTTCAGGGTTAGAAGGGACAGATGTTCGATCAGTATTCCATGGTAGACAAGTCAAATTGTGATAGGAAGTTATTTTCCAGGTATCTAACATTTAAGTAAGTGTTGCCTGCTTAGAAATTATGGGTAAGCTGAAACATAATTTCTACCTCTGTGGGAGAAGAGAAAGCAAATCGGACCTGAAAAATACCCTTTGGCTTTCAACTGCCACATTATAGAAGAATGAAAAGGTGCTTATTGGAAAATGATCTCATTGTCCAAATTCAACCTTGTCCTCAAGTCTGTTAGCAACAACCAGTTTATAGTATAACTCAGAAGATTTTCACCATGACAAAAATTCTAGAGATTTATCTTTCAGGACTGACCGCTGTAGTGTTGAATTAGTTTTCCCTGGTATGTGTATGGGGTCTTAGAGATGAAACTGCTTGTGCTAAATTCTGCATTTAATGTGAAATTAGCTCCAGTAATGGGCTTTTTGCAAACCTTTTAATAGCTGTGGAAGTTCCATTTATTTAATTGATGGGGCTCTAATGTAAGATTCATTGGACTTCAGATGTACCTTTTCACTATGCTGTGTTCATATATATGCCTAAAACAGAATGAAGCTTGAGAACTCTTGTTATCTAGTTTCTCTTTTTTTTTCAAGAGACCAGTAAAACCCTCAAATTGATCTTGCAGTTGCTATGCCATTTCTGGGATTTCTTTCTCTGTGCATGTTTTTAAAAAATGTTTCTTATATATTTGCTGATGGTTACACATCTTAAGCCTACAATATACAGGGACAACTTAGCTAGGAAATAGCAACTTTGTGAGGGACTTCTATTGATGTGCTTGTGAGCTTACTCCTGATCTAGCAAGCACTTTTCTTTATCTACTAATATGTATTTGGCCTTCTGTTTTGTGGATATTCCCATTAACAATCTCTAAGAATTAGTAGACTGTGCTGGTCAGGTTGTTTATAAGCCAAAAGTAAAGTGGCCATATGGGGCAATGCATGAGGAGGGACATTCCTGTAGCAGGTTTGTCAACTCAAGGAGTTGAACAGGCATTAAATAATATATAGTATTTAAAAAGATTTATGTTTTTTTAAGGTGGTGGCATCAATGTTTCAATTAATACTTCTGAAGTTTCTTCCATTATAACTACCTCATCACTTATGCAGCAGATATTAGCAGGTATTTTTAATTTTACAGTGTTTAATTAATTAAAATGATGAAATGTTTATGTAATATAGTGCTTTATAAGACAAGTCATAATAATTATAATTTTATTGCAGACAAAAATGTTTTGACACTCGTTAAATTATCTTCTACTCCCCTTTTTAAAAGAAAAATAAATAACTAGTAATTTGTCAGTTTAGGTGACCATGTATTTATTTTTATTTTTTATACATGTTTGTAGCTTTTAAAATAACAGAAAAAGAACAAAAGAACAAAATGCAAAAATACATTATTAAAAATACATGACAAGAGTTTTAAAAAAGAGAAAAGTAGACAACAGAAAAAAATGAAAATCCCATAAGATAAAGTATAGTATTTTGCTATAAATAGTATAACAGAGTCAGGTGAGGAAGAGGGCCATGTCATTATTATTTAATCTTTAAGACCTTTACTGGCTAGCCACGCAGTGGAATACATCAATGCATGCGATGGAGCATTGTCTAGCCCACACCAGTAGCCACCTCCACATTGCTGGCATCTGAGTCGAAGTGAAGCTCTGTTACTGATCCAGCCACGGGCCCATCCATCTAATTCGTCAAGAATCATTCTCATCACTCTCATCTTGTCAATCTATAAAACCTTTGAAAAACCTGTCTTCAGATATTTCTTGGCCCACTCTTGCTGTTTCAATTTATGTGTCTTGTTCAGTGATGGT
The DNA here is from genome assembly GCA_023653725.1 of Bungarus multicinctus. Classification (NCBI taxonomy): domain Eukaryota; kingdom Metazoa; phylum Chordata; class Lepidosauria; order Squamata; family Elapidae; genus Bungarus; species Bungarus multicinctus. Next base: position 47,179,995 of record CM042848.1, read on the forward strand.
TGGGTTCCAACTTTCCTTACCTTGGCTATGTTTCTGAGTACTGAACACCTTGTACTTCTGGGCACTCCAGGTAGGTTGCAATTCTGGAATATGACAGCACTGGAGGATAATGAGTTCCTGGTAGCTTCACATTTGATTTTACTCAAATCTTTGGCAGTTAATGTGTGTCCTTTTTCCTCAACATGTTTCTTGTGCCCCTGTTGACTATTTGCAACAAAATGTTTGATGGTTCTGTGACCACACCCCAATATCTTAGTAATTTCAAGAGTACTGCATCCCTTTGAAAGACTTTTTTAAATTTTTGATTTTTCATAATCAGCAAAATCTCTTTTTTGGCCCATTTTGCCTGAGGAAAAGAAACTGCCTAATAATTATGCATATAGGGTGATATAGGGTGTTGATCTCCTTAGGCCACACCCTCCCTCATTACACAAAAGCACATCATTTGATATGCTTAATATCCACTAAGCATGCAGGTATATTACAGCTTGGAGGAGGAAAATATCCATAAAAATGATGATATGGTCAAAATACGTACTTTGCCTAATAATTGTGTGCACAGTATATACATATCTACCTAAATATCTACCTAATATATTTATATAATTATCATGCATTTGTTAACATCTGTATTTTCTGTAAAGGAGTCCCATACTTTATTATACTTATTCATTCAATAGCCATATATTTCGTAACATGCTTGTCATGATGAGGTCAGTACAAGGAAAACTAATAATTTGGAGTATAGGTGCTGATTTTGGCTCATGGCAAGGCAAATCTTTCTTTTCTCAAATATATTGTGTCCAGTTTGTAGGTTAAGCCTCTGTTGGCACCTTTTTAATGGCACAGTAAATCTGGATGAATTGCTTGGTTTATATTGCTCTCTTAAGCATATATTGAAACATGAAAAATAATATATGACCTGTTGGCACAGAGAACAATAGTTGAAGAATCAACAATCAAGATTTGAAGGACCAAAATACAAACTATAAGTGCAAAGTATAAACCCAATTATAGCAGAATGTAAACTAACAAAATCAGAACACAAGAGGTAGTGCAAACATAAAGATATTAGTTTCAGCAATGCCCAGTGCAAATGAAGCTAAGTAAGAGAGAAGACATTGTTATTATTCACAATTCATTTTCAAGTGTATTTGTACAGTGGGAAGTGAGTCAGCTATGTTATTCATACAATATAAGGGTTGTATACAGAAGTATATATTGTTGAGTACAGAAGTAATGTTGGAGAAAATATACTTTTAGTAAATATGAGTGTAGCCTGAAAAAAAGCAAAAGCATGAGAAAGAGACTTAAGATTGCTTTGCCTTGATTGTTATAAGTTGTCAGATTTTTAAATTACTGTTACTGTACAGATAGCAATAGTAATAGTAATTTAGACTTATATACCACTTCACAGTGCTTTACAGCCCCCTCTAAGCAGTTTACAGAGTCAGCATATTGCTCCCAACAATCTGGGTCTTCATTTTACCTGAACTTGGAAGGATGGAAGGCTGAGTCAACTTTGAGTCTCTGAGATTTGAACTGCTGATAGCAGTCAGTCAGCAGAAGTAGCCTGCAGTGCAATACTGCATTCTAACCACTATATCACCACAGATAACCTTGCTTTTTGTCCATTCATTCAGTGATTATTCAAAGATACAATGGCATTGAAAAAATGGATATATGACCCCACAGTCACAAGATCAACTTGCAACTATGACATTGCAGGAAAACCCAGTGATGTAATTGCTAGTTGTGACTTTCCCTATTGGCATCCCACAAGCAAGCTCAATAGGGAAACTGGCAGGAAAGCCAGGCTCCTGTAACTCTGCATAACTTGCGCCAGCCTTCCCAAGCCCTCCTGTGGCCTGTTTCAGCTATCCCAGCATTTCCCTGGCCTTCTATGACTAGTATGTGACCTACACCAGTCCTAACAAGTCCTCCCCAAACTACCGCAGCTTCCCATGGCAATTTCCCAAACTTTTGCAGTAGCCCTGCACCTCTGAAATTCCTGCATGTTCCCACTTAACAACCCACACGTCTGGGATTACAATGGCAACCAGAACTGCCTGGGATTTCCGTTTCTAAATGATGTGGCTATATAAAGTTGTGCTTTGCCAACATAATGAGGGAAATTCTGATCATAATTGTCATCATAACCTGAGCCTATTGTATATCAGGAAAGTAGAATTTTAATATTTAATATTTCTTACGATGCTGTCTTCTGACCTGGCCTCCCTTGAAGTACTTAACCACAGACCTATAGAATATATTGAACTACAACCAGCCAACCACATTCTGGTTACCATGTTGTGTAACCTAGCTAGAGTTTAGACCAGATATCTCTAATGTAGGGCTAAAAAAGTCAAGAATTTAAGCAATAAATAGTCATCTGCTTATATTTGATAGTGAACTAGTTAGAGTGGCTGTTTTACAAGCAAGGTTTTTCTTGCTAGACTAGTTGTTTTTGGAGAAGCTTGCAATTCCCAACCATTTTTCTTAAGTCGGGCCTACTATATCTATACTCTTCAGAAGTTTGTTTCCTGAGGGTTGGTGACATTCATCTTCTGTATCTGAGTCAGGTATTTTCCTTCCTAATGCTTGCCAAGGACATCTCCATTAAGTATTGCTCTATGACCATAGTTTTAGGAATATTTTTCTGCCCAAATTAGGCTGCTATTTTATCATTAGGGTTTCTTCTCACACTTTTGTTTTTCCCAGAGAATCAATCATTATCCATATATACAGTAGTATAGAATAACTATTTGGTCCTCTATTTTGTTCTGGGTCAGCTATCATAGAGTTACTACTTGTGTCTGAGCTGAAGCTTTATTTGATAGGCACTCTGCAACAATGGTTTCTTGCTGTGCAGTGGTTTCTATTGTTGTCCTTATCCTTTGTCTCATTATTTGCAGTTCTGTGTTTTCACAGTTAAAGATATCAGATCTTGATATATGTGCCAATGGTTTTCCCATATCAGTGATTTTGGCCTTGTTTATTTGCTATAGATTTGTGGATGGGTTTTTGCACACAAATAAAGATCTTGGCTAGGTTCATAGAACCATATGCCAAAATTTATCATGATTGGTTGCAATCTGCAATACTATAACCAAGCAAACCACATGTTGATTTTGTATATTTTGTGAAGCCCAGTTTATCTCAGATGTAAAAACAGTGTAGAAAATGCCAAAGGTGCAACTGACATTTGATAATCACTAATTACCAGAGAAGTTGTTCTCTAGAACTTGTAATGTGAACCATGCCTTATAACATTAACATTAACAAAATGGAATGGAATATGGGTTTCATATACCTATGTCCTGATATTACTATATACGTCTTCCACAATATATTTAATCTAGGCCTTAAGGAAACATTATTTCCTCTACAAGGAATGACTTCTTCTCATGTATTCTTTGACTAAAAGTTCCAATTAATTATGACCTGATATACTAAATGAAAGCAGTTAAAGACGTACTGTTGCAGCAAAATTAGTAATACGGATATACTGTGTAACAATTTAAAACAGCCTGGGTTTTTATTACAGTTTATGAAGAATGGAATATTCTTAAACCGTTTATATTATTCTTACAGGGAAAAATGGTATTTCCGCAGATGCTGCATTAAGATTTATTAAGATAGTCTTCAGTTATGAGGAATGGGATTCATTTGATCATGCAGTTGTAGTGTTTTTTTCATTTCTTCAGGTAATGTATTTTATTAGTTTTATTCAGTTCTATAATACAATCATAGATCACGTAGTTTCATTATTTAAAAATAATAATAAGCTCTGTATTAATTCTTACTTCTCTCTATATTAGAATCAAAGCAATCCAGTATGGAAGAAAGCAAAAGCAGAAATCAAGCTACTACTTGTAATGCAAACTTTATTGACCATAAAAAAAGCAAGACATGGTTTGTGTGTTCAAGGAGATAATATCCGAGAAACAGCTGCTTTTCGTAGTCCAGGGAAAAAATATATAGGGTTTCTAGGTGGGTTACAGATTACCACTAGAGTGATTTGCTAAATTTGATTGATTTAATTAAAACATCGTCTTTCTGACAAATAAAATAGTCCATTATTTGGTATTTCTAAATTCTTAACATTACATTAATATGTTGCAGTAGTGATCTGGTTGTAGTACTAGCATATTAGTATTGCATTTTGTTGTAAATTGTGTTAATAGTCTAGAAATGCTGCAGTAATGTCTACTTTAAACCTTGAATGTGTGAATTGATGGCACAACAGGATTAGGCTATTACTTTAGTTTTGATCAAACAATTATATTACATTCTATTAAAAAGAAAGAAATCACATACTCATATTTTCACACAGAAGATGAAATAAAAAAGATTGGAAGAAAAGAATATTGTTGCTGATGTGTTATACTTTAAATTTGCTGTTATTAAATAAAAATGAATTCTTATTTAAGTTGGCATTTTCTTAGATATAAATTTATTCCCATTTTGTTAGTTTTATTCAAAAAGAAATATCTGAAATTGAAACTATACTTCATTTTCATAATTTTCATTTTCAATCTAATCCTAACAAACTGAGAATTTGAATTTAACTAATATCTTAATATTGATTTTTTTCTGTTTAAAATAAATTGCAACTGCAGAAGGATCCGTACAACCACCAAAAATTACTGATGATCTTTTTCTGCTGGCAAGGATTCTTTATTCTTCTGTCTGTAAATCTGAAGAGGTATAGTAAAATCATAGATTTAAAGTATGTGAAATGGAAGTGTTAAATTAATGGGGTGTAAATGTGATTTATCTCTGTGCTTCTGTTGATGCCTGATTTCAGTTACCCCCTAGCATTTTTGTATTCAGTTTGATCTAAAATATTAACAACTTCTTGGTTGAAACTTTGGTTGAGTTTTTCATGTGCAGTGAGGTTAAGAAGATTTTCATCCATCTCACAGGCATGTTGTGGGGAAAATAGAAGGAAGGAATATTAGGTATGTTCGCCACCTCCTTTGCACTGATGATATTACCTCCTGGTAATGAAACCTCTGTAAGAAAATAACCAGGTTCCAAGAGCCCCCCCCACCCCACCCCCCACCCCCAAAAAAAAAAAGAAAAGCCAGCAGTTCCATTGTGCACTATATATATATATTCTTTTCTATTGAATTTGTGTTCCTCCTTGATACAAAAGAAAATAGTCCAAGATGAGTAATATTCCTCCCATTTTAACTTCTTTGAGCCACTTTGTTGAAAAATATTGGACTTAGACATTTTTCTAATCTTTTGTTTATTTAACTGTGGTTAACTTCAAACCATAATTTATGAAAATGGTTGCCTACTTACATTAAGCAAAATCTAAATGAAGTGCAATTTGAATTAGCACAAATTGAGCCAAGTGGTACTAGAAGGTATTAATGATTGCACTGGTTAGCCTGTGGATAGGAGACAAGAATACCTGAAAGTATTTTGATTTTTTTCAATATTGTCTCAGTATGCACTGAGCTGAGTAACTTTGGAAGAAATTGTGAAACCTAATTAGCTTTAAATACCAGTGTATGTCAAATGCATCTGAAATTAGAAATTAAAATAGTTATATTTCAAATTGAAAAACACTATATTTTTACAGATATTACAAAATCATAATGCGAATCAACATAATGTGAAATGCTTCTATTGAAGTATAGTTTTGATTTCTGAAGTTTTTTCACATTTTAAAAGTTGTACATTTTAAATATGTACTTTGTGAGGGATGCAAATATGCAAGTCTTTCAATAGACTGAAGGAATAACAAGGATTGGGCATTTGGAAAAAAATAACTTATCAATAGAAAAGTATTTGATAACTATTGCTTTTTAACAACTGTTTGTTAAGGAGCATTTGAAAAATATTTATCTTTCAGGTTCACCAGCCATCCAGAGAAATGATAATTGATGCAACCATGTTTCTATGGCAAAAATGTAAAGTAGGAATTCAAAAGATTCAGATGAGTGGAAGTAACTTCTTAAAATTCATTCATAAATACCAAACACCAAAGGTAATCTTTTATCATAAAGTTTTACATGCAAACTTACAGATCAGTATTAAGCTACATACATGTAATCAGTTAACTTACTGATTTTGAAGTGGGCATTTGCCTGCTAAACTCTGCCTAGTATAACTAGGATAATTTCTGTAAGTAAAATTAAGTTCAATTTGCTTCTGATAATGCTATATAGGGCAAGTAGGCCATATGTAATCAGCTAAAAGCTAAGCATGTAGAAGACTACATACATAGAAATGCTCCAGTTCAGATTCATTTAAAGAAGGAGCCCCTTAGGAAGTAGTAGTTGGAAGAACTAGAAGAAAGTAGCATAATAAAGATTATTACAGAGAAGAAATTGATAAGGAGGTTTGGGAAATGTTTATGTTTTAAGCTTAAACAAGATAAATTTAAAGAGATAAAGAAGAAAGGAAAGAAATGTAAATCTAATTCACATCAACACCATTCACTAAACAGTCTTCATATACAGTATTTCTATTTTTGTAAAGAATAGTTGCTTCCATCACTTCACACATTGCCTTTTTCTTTTTAAACTTGTCGTAAGAAGATCTTACAAATTTTATCCAACCACAACTTTCTCAGTTTTCCTCTTTCAGTTCATTTACTCTTCTTTTATATACTTCTTTTACATTTTAGTCTTGATTCATATATTCATATGACCAGACCTTCTCAATATATTTCTTTTGTACTGGTGACTTACTTTTGAATTCAGTTTTGTTCACTATTGAACCATTCATTAAACATTCCAAGAATGGAATCATTCACTAAGCTTTCGTTCTTCACATTCTTCTTCATTTATAAGTTTCATTGATCTGATACAATAAAAAAATGAGGGGATACTCAATTTTTTTATTGTATCAGATCAATGAAACTTATAAATTTCATTCCTTTTCCATTAGTAGTTACAAATACATACTCAAACTGCATTCAAAACCAATTGGTACTTATCACTGAGTATTCATTTTTGGTTCTCCAAAGGGCCCAATAATTATCTTACCTTTACCTGTCAACTTTATATGATTTTACAGACTAAAATTGATCAGGTTTAATTAATTCAGAATGTTATATGGTTCTTTTTAAAACTTCTACATGTTTTTATCATCCATTAGAAGATAGTATGCAAATGACACCAACCTATGAATTCCTATTTTCATACATAGCCACATCACTTTAAATGACAGTGGTTCATAGTTTCTTAAATGCATTTTAGATTTTTCATTTATACTACATTCTCATACTTCAACCATCTTCCACGTATCATGAGCAAGCAAGGAAGGAAAAGAAAAAAGTAGATTACCATATCACATTTGGAACTCCTTAGTAATGATATGATAGATAGTTTTGGCATGGTTTGGTCAGTATATCACAAGTGTGACCAAACTGAGTTTACGCCAGTCATGCTGACATTATTCTCTGAAAGCTAAATTCAAAGAGACCATTTTGAAATCACCATGTAGCTTATCTCTTACCAATCAAAGAGAACATGCATTGTACTGATGGATGCTTAAAGTACCATTTCTTGATTGTTCATTAAATAGTGTCTGTGAAAGCAGTGAATATGTGAGCTGAAATTTGGCTAGCTTTAGAAAATTTGAAAAGTTGCCTTGGCTAAGTGGGAACTGGTATGTGTGATTGCACTGATTGCCTGGCCAAAAACTATGGGTAAGCAAAATTGATATAGAATAGAATAGGATAGAATACTTTATTGGCCAAGTGTGATTGGACACAAGGAATTTGTCTTGGTGTAAATATTTTCAGTATACATAAGGAAAAGATACATTCCTTAAGAATCAAGAATCATAACGTACAACACTTAATAATAGTCATAGGGTACAGTCAACAATCAAATCATACTAGGAAACAGTCAAAATAAATCGTAAGGATACAAGGGACAAAGTTACAGTCCTACAATCACAAATGGGAGGGGATGGGTGATAAGGAGTGATGAGGAGATTAGCAGTATGCATTGTTCATGTCTGTATACAGGTTTTTCTTAAAACCACAATTGAGCCCACAAAATTTCCATTGTTAAGCAAGACAGTAGTTAAATGAGTTTTACAACTTTTCTTGCCACAGTTGTTAAGGAATCGTTGCAGTTAAGTTATTAGGTTAATTGGCTTCTGAGTTGATCATATGACTCTGGAACACTGCAACCATAATAAATAAACACATACTAGTTGCCAAGCATCCACATTTTGATTATGTTACTATAGGATGCTGCAACAGTTGTAAGTGCGAAAAATGGTCATAAGTCAGTTTTTCAGTTCCTTTGTAACTTTGAGCAGTCACTCAATTGTTGTAAGGTGAAGACTAACTGTATTTATTTCCTATTTGTAAATTCTATAATAAATTTCTAACCTTGGCTTTAATTTTGTTTGTTTGCCTAGTGGATTCACATTCTTTATGTAGTTAATGAAGTAATTCACACTATTAATCTTGGAATCACTAATCCTGTATTAATAGCTGAAGTATCATTAAGGCTAACATCAGTGATGGAAAATATCGCAGACTTCAAATCTGGAGACATACCAGGTACATGGTTTTTGCAATTTAGTTGACAATACATACTAATGCTATGTAGTCTTATAAAATATTAAACTCACCCTATTTTATTTAACACATATATGAAGAAGCTAAGAGATGCCATCTGCCAGTATAGGATGAAATGTCATCAGTATGCTAATAATAATACCTTGCAATCTGTTTTTGTCAATTTTATGTAGTAGACCAGACAGAAAATATAACTAGATGAGCTAATTCTACTGTAAAAGTACATTAATGGAATCTTGCACATTTGAAAGTACCTCCCCCCATCTCCTTTATAGCCCAAGAAACTACAGAGAGCCTCTTCTGAGCCTCTTGCCCTACCCATATTCCTGCTGCAGGCTCAGCATCCTTTGGTCTAACTACTCCCTTAACTGCATCACCTTGTCCTATCTCCCAAGGTCATTCCCATATACCATTACATCACTTTCCTCATCAGACTCCATGTCCCCTTCTATGTTCACAGGAGAAACTGTGGGTTATGAGAAAAGTTCTGTATGCCTGAGGTGGAAGGAGATGGGTCACTTTCCCTTGGTGTGTTTTCTCTGAGATGCTTTCTACACCATAGAAGAACATGTCCATTTTGAACAGTGCCAAACACTTGCAAGGCTCAAGTTGTTGAGGATGGGGCTTATTAAAGTATTGGTCATGAAAGTGTTACACAAGTTGTGATACATCCATGTCTGTTGCTGCTTCCCATGACTTCTTTGCTCTGGATAGTCTTCCCACTGGACCAAGTTTGCTTCCCTTCCCTTATTTCCCAATAAAATAAGAATAAGCTAGCTGGCTCCAATAATTGATTTGGATCATTTAAACCAAGTGAGGCAAAGAACGCCACTTACAATTGTGGTATGATGGAGCTGAAAATGCTACCTGGCAAAGGTTCTCAGAAATAAAATTTCTGAGAAGAGATTCCATTCAAGGCAACTGCCTAAAGAGATTTTAAAGTTTAACTATGTAGGCATTAGGCTATGTAATATGTCCGTGGTGGCGCAGTAATTAGAGTGCAGTACTGCAGGCTACTTCTGCTGCCTAAATTTGGCAGTTCAAATCTCACCACACTCAAGATTGACTCATCCTTCCATCCTTCCAATGTTAGTAAAATGAGCACTCAAGATTGTTAGGGCAATATACTGACTCTGTAAAATGCTTAGAGAGGTTGTAATTGTAAAGCACTGTGAAGCAGTATATAATAGTGCTACTGCTATCTCAATTACTGAGTTACTCAATTACAAACTGAGAACCAGTTACAGGTATTTTATGAGAAACTACAGGCCTGTTATAAATCTTTGTTTTACTTTTCCCTTTCCTGCAGTTTTAGCAGAAGATGATTCTCTGTTTTCAGAATACTACACCAGTAACATTCCTTCATTATTACAGGTATTTTTCCCTTAACTATCATAGATTAATATTTGTTGATTGCTTATAATTTTGAAAAACCATTGAAACAATACCAAATGAAAATTGTAGTTGAAAAAAGTTTATTCCAAAGAAGAGAAGATAACTAAATACTGGAAAGACTTGCTGTGTTTCAGTCCAGAAATAAGAATTTAGGATATGAAATGTTAGTTTCCTAACTCAAGAAAAATCCAAAGTAGAGAGGAATTCCCAGATCATAGACCAACTGATTTTTCCTTTTAAGAATTTCATGTGCTGAATCAGTAATAGCACACTATTTCAATGACTGGGGAAGGTAGAAGATAGAAGTATTTATTCTTTTCATTCTGTGGCATGGCTATTAAGAATATCTTTTGAAACAGCCAAAATTTAAATTGAATTATCTTCTATTAAACAAGAACAAAAGAATCTTTATCTGGTTTGAGCCAATCTAGTTCAATCTTAAAAGGTGCAGTATTAGTCATTACCTAGTCCCACCTTCATGTCACCGTCTTGGAGGCTTTCACCAGCCAGGAGGGACAAAGATCTAATAAGCAGATAGATGCACTGACAGTTCCAAAGATCCTGTCCACTTCCTCAGTTTCAACAGGGTGGAAATGATTTACTGATAATTGGGCATGTACATTCCCTTAGGTCTTGGCTGGGGCAGAGCCTTAATTTGGCTAGACATATTTTTGAGAGGGGAACTCCACCCTCTGGTGTCAGTCAGGTCTCTGACTTGTTCTCTCCAGAGAGGTCACAAACATGGAGGGGTGGGGCCTTTTTGTTAACCAATTGGCATTCATCAGCAGTAGTCGAAGGCCCAGGCATTCAAATGTCCACTATCCAGGGTTTAGATGTGAGCTCAAACAGCTGAAACATGCCATCGATATTAAATATCAGGGTCATATTTCCCTGCAAGGGCCTGCCTTTTGGCTCCCAAATCATCATGTCTGTTGCCACTTGAATTTGTTATCCCATTCCAAGCCCCAAGAGAATCCCCTGTCTCCTACTCCTTGTCTGGTGTCTCTGGCCCTCACCCAACCATCCCCATATGTCAATCTAACAATGCAAACTGAGGGGAAAACTCCAGGAGCACTTAAATAATAGCTCTCAAGGCCAGCCAGAGCCCTCACACTCTATATACCTCCTCATTACTCTTTAGTAACTGGTCTCTCCCACTGACCACTTAGGGGAGGACCCCGTGTATTCACACCCCCTACTCTGCCTCTCATTCTTTTTAAAATGTTATGTGCCCCTGTCCAGAAATAAATTACGTCATTAAGTCTTTTAAGCATATTGATTTACCTTGAGGTAGTTAACACAGCTTCACTGTAATTTTTAACCAACTCAACTGTATTTAATATAGTATTTAATGTAGCTGCTCAGAATGTAATTCTGTTGCTTAAGAGTTAAAGTTTCACAATTTCACAAAATTAACAACTGGAAATAATAGATATCATTTTATTTCTCTTGGTTTTCTCTGTAGTCTTTAAAACAAAATCTTAGAAGCAAAAATTAATTGCCTTTCTCTCACTTTTTTCTTCATTAATCAAATGTATGGATATATTTCAGCAACCTCCCCGAGAACAATTATTTTTGGCTTACGAATATATTGACAGAGCAATTATAGCAATTAATCGAGCTCATGTACTAACAGTTTTACCTGATGGAACATCAGTGTTTGATAATTATTGTAAAAAGGTAAGCTATACAAAATAACAGATCTGTACAGATTAGCTAAAAACTTAACTGTCACTGTAGCAATCGTCCACAGATTACTTATAGTTTTGGGCAGCATAGTCAGAAGAATACTTTTTTCTTAACCTTATCAGAAAGTACACAAGAGAAAACCATGATAAACTGATGAAACACAAATGTATATTTGGAGAAAAAGGGTAAGCACTTGAAGAAACTAATTAAGCATGGTTAGCTCTGTTTCTTTGTGATCGTGTGATAGCCAATAGCATAGGTCAGGAAACGTACTGCAAATGGAAGAAGCAATGGATTCAATTATATAGCAACATATCCTACAAGCTAATTTCTCCTAGCCAGTGAAGAAACTGAAAACAAGTTGGATATTCCAGCAAGACAACAATTTAAAACATAGTTAATCATGGTCATACTAAAAAAAGGAAAGAAAAGTACTGAAAAGAAAGATACAGCATTATTGCAAAAATTAAGACTAAACTTGAAATTGAAACATCAGGATTTTTTTTTTAATCTAACCCTTCTAATTATTCTTGGAACAGTATATTAAAGGAAACAGGGTATTTAATTATGATGATTAACTTAATAATATTTTTGAATTAGAAAAGTTTTTTTTCTGTTGTCTTTTGTGGGAGTCCTCCCCACTTTATGATTTGTTTTTATTTATACTTGTGATTGGGTTATACTAATTATTATTTTTGCCTTTAATTGTTTTAATAGAATTAGTAAAATATTCCAAAAGAAAGCTGAATAGCCATTTTGAAAAAATGCTTCCTAAAATATATAAAGATGAATTGGCAAATTTTCTTTCAAGCAGAGAACTACAGAAGAGCAGGCTGTGAATAAAACTTTATCATCAGATAATGAGAGATCACCAATAGGGAACAATTTTATTATGGATCTACACATTGAACTTATTCAGGCTCAGCACCGAATAGCAATTAAACTACTTAATGAAACTCAAGGTAGGTAAAGTAAGATGGTATAAGTATTTTTTGGTAATTACATTTCATACTGGAGGACCATTCCAATTTTATTATGTTTCATAAAGATAACTTTTAAAATGTGTAGTATTTATTTATTATGTCTTTATTATGGCTCCATATTATTTTTATCACGGCACTATTCTCAGTTAATAGTATTTATGTATTTCCAGGATAAAGTTGTAAAAATTATATTTTTCTACCCAGGTAAATTTTTGCTTTGCTTATGCCCCATATTACAGACTTGCAAACATGGCCACTGTTGTTTAGTTTTCACAAGTCTGAAATTAATTATATTGCCTCTTTTCTTTTATAAAGATATTTCTATGCATTTTATAAAATGAATAATGGAGACTCATCACTTTTTTCTGACTGTATGTAATCAAAATGCCCATCTTGTTCAACTGCAGCCTTTTGTATTCAAACATGTGATCATAAGTTCAAGTAGTTTCTGAACCATTGGTCATTAAGCAAGGATCACTTGTACAACTGTTACTTCTTCTGTGTTTCTTTATAATTGTAGACCATATAATATGTACACATACATTTATGCTTTTTTTTAGACACTCAAAGTGGTGACGAAAATCCAAAGGCCAAGGGTCTTGCAAGGAATGTAAGCCAGTTAAAATGTCTAACAGGTATATACTTGTAATAAATAGCCAGCAGAATTAAATTTTATATGAAGAAATTGAATTAACTTTCAAAAAATTGTTTTTACAGAGTTGGAGATAATGGAGAAAATAAAAAAGAATAAATTGTCCAAAGCTCTCTACTTGATGCAGAAAGCTACACTGATGCTTCCAGTAGGATTAGATTGTTCTTCTGCAAATCAGCTTCTAAAAGTATATAAATTATATTGTTATTTTAAGAAAATTTGATGTGTAATTATATTTTTCATTCATGTGATTGTTTATTGGAGCAGTATTTATGAATTGTAGATTCCATACAAACTCAACGTTCCTGAAAATTGTCATAGCAATTCTTTTAATAACAGATATTACTTAAGAATTTTCTGTATCAAAAAGCAAGATAGAAGTACTTTTAAAAGTAAAATAAAAATAACCTACAAATCTAGGTAAAGGTACAGTAATAAAATCCTTTTTATTAGTGTAAATGAAAGCTGAATTATTACATTACTGTAAAGCAGGAATAGTGATTTATAGGCTAGTTCACATAGCATGTTGTGATGAATAGAAGATAGAATTGGGGGCATTTAAGGGACGGAATTGTGCCTTAAGCCTTGTAGGTCTGCAAGTTACCCATTCAGAAATTCTACAAGCCTCTTGCAAGTAGGCACAGTTTGCACTGCACACTGTTTTCTAATACTTCTAAAAATACAGGCAGAAATTCAGTGATATAAATTGAGCATCATAAATAATTAGAGTATTAAAAGAGAAGGAACCAAACAGTATCTGGAAAGAAAGAACAAGATTTTAGTTCTGAAAAACTGAGTGAACTTCTGCATTTGTTAATAAATTATAAATCTTACAAAAAATAAAACCAAAAGCATAGCAATGAACTGGAAGATATTGTGTCTTTCAGGAATGTAAATAACTGATCATTTGAAAAATCATGTAATAATTTTAATACTGCCTACTAAACTGTCCTTGGTTTTAACTCTGTGATTCTTTTATACTTTGCATATGAAAGAAATTTAAATGAAATAATTAGTTTCTTGGGATTTGTACTTAAATTCTAGGAAGCATTTATTCTGATTCAGAAAACTGAAATGGAACAAAATGCATTAAATGCCACTTTATTAAACCATACAAATAGCACGAAAAGCAAAGTTCCACCACCTCCAATACTACTTTTTAGGACAAATTGTTCCATGGCATTTAAGCCAGCATCATTTTCTTCAGATGTGAAGGTAATTTTTTTTTTTTTTTGGGGGGGGGGGGGGGGGGGGGGGGGGGGGGAGAAACACCCTTGTGATTTAATGTATAGTATTTCATCAAATTGTTCTACTCTAGAGAGGGACATGTTTTAATTATATAGAGAAATATATAATTTTGAATGCTGTATACACAACATTTGTTAGAATTTTAATATACACTACAAGATCGTCATCCAATATTGAAACATTTTATATTTACAATTTACTTACGTTTTTTGTTCTATTAAGTATTAAAAGAGCAACATTATTGTTCACATACTGCATGTTGCTATTTTTGCACATTTTTAAAATAAAAAACCCAAAATGTAAACCCAAGTGCCACTAGATGGTAGAATATAATCATTTTTCAATGTTCTTTCAACAGAATTTTTAAAATACATATATATTGTGAAAATGCAGGAATTTTTGGAAAATAAAATATATTTTAACTGGAGTTGTAAAGTATTAAAGCATAAAAATAATATTTTGCTGGTCCAATTTGTCTTGAAAAAATTATTATAATTAAAAGGAGAGTGTGGTTTTGGACAATTACCGGTATTTCAAACTGCATAGCTTTACATTTAAGCTTAAGTATTTGAACAAACTCACTTCAAAAGAGTGAGAAGAACAGCTCAGCACCTGGCAAGGAGGGTAGCTGCTCTCCAAGTTCTATGCTGTGCCATTAGTCCAAGTCCTGCCAGTTTGTTGCCTGAGCAGAGAGCATGGAAGATCTGCAATGGTGGCAAAGGAAGAAGTTTCCAGACCTAAATATTTTTAATATTTCTGAGGGGTGAAGGTAGGGGTAGAGCCACCTCATAGCCTGTCTTGTAGTCACAGAGCCATTGTTCACTTTACTGTTTGCTCAGGAATTGTTAAACTACTGCTCAGATACCATCAGGGTGTGTGTAAATAAAGCAAGAGCCACATAGAATGAGCTGGAAGATCACATATGACCATGAGCTATGAGTCTGAAACCATAAATTTAGACAGTTTTTAAACACATGCAGAATTTTAGCTGTAGAACTAACAATACTTATGTATTTGTTTTTGTGTTTTAAGGTTTTTTGGTACAGCATTTTTGGGTGTGTAGCAGAAGGAAGCAATCCAAAAGCTCGGTTAAATAATTATAGTCTCAAGAACACAGCAGAAGCGGTAATGTCTTTAATAATGATGAAGGTGTTAGTTTGTATGAGTTTTCTTCAAAGCTATTGCTAGGCATGAGTAGTGGTTTGAGAAAAATCATGTGATGTGAAAATGGATTTTTCATTTTATATAAAGGAAGCTACCTTAAATTCATTTTCTTCTCATTTAGTGACTAGTTCCATTTTCAATTTTGGTTGTAAATTGAGGACTAATTGTGTAATGTCAACTTCATTATATAATAATAGAGAATAAAACAAATTAAAATGGAGTATGCCCATCTAGAGTATGGATGTTAACTCAGTTTTAGTTTTAAAACATTTTATTTTATTTATTTGTTAATTGCTTACAAGTTAATAGATATAAGTAAAACATAGTTATGAATACATGGATACATATAAGAAAAATAAAATATAAAAGAAACAATAGGAAGGGACGGTGCACTTATGCACGCCCCCTACAGACTTCTTAGGAAAGGTTAAAGTTTTTGGGGTTTGGGAAAGAAACCACAGAGTCAGGTAGAGTGTTCCAGACATTGACCACTCTGTTGTTGAAGTTGTATTTCCTGCAATCAAGTTTGGTGCGATTAACCTTGAGTTTGTATCTATTGTTTGCTCTTGTGTTGTTATGGTTGAAGCTGAAGTATTCATTGACAGGTAGGACATTGCAATATATGATTTTATATACTATACTTAGATCGGACCAAAGGCGGCGTAGTTCTAGGTTTTCTAGGTCTAGAATTTTGAGTCTGATGGCATAAGGTATTCTGCAACGAGTGGAGAATTCTTCTTGTAAAATATTTCTGGACTTTCTCAACAGTGTTAATATCAGATACGTAGTGTGGGTTCCAGACTGATGAGCTGTATTCGATTATTGGTCTAGCAAATGTTTTATATGCTCTAGTTATTAGTGTAATATTACCAAAGAAAAAGCTACGTAAGATTAGGTTAACATTTGAGAGTAGATTTGTTTTAGGCTTTTGTCAGAGGAATAGCATAAAGCATAATAAATATAAAACTTTGGTATTAACATCATTTTGATATTAATTGTCATGATTTTTCTTTGTGTCTTAACGAATACATTTTTTATTATCAGATACCAGCTGATGAAACTTGTGTCTTAGAAGTACAAGATTTAGAGGCCAATCAAAATTATGTATTTGCAGTTGCAGCCTATGACTCAGATGGAAAAATTATCGGTGATAGCATTGGAGAAACAACTAAACCAATTCTTGCCTATCCTCCTCTATCTGTTGCTATTGTCCGAACATATCTGATTCAGGTAGCATATAATACTTTTGCTTTGATAACTCCAATTCTTTTGTAATCCAACTCTCAATTTCAGGATACATATCCTCTAAAAACAAGATTTCCCCCCCACCCCAGAGTAAAATATTTCTAAATCTTTTTCAGCAGTAATTCAGTTAAGGAAAAAATGCTATTTGTTTTAGTATTTTTGTGATTCTAATTTAATAAAATATAGTATTTTTAATATTTTAAAATATTGTTTTTATATAAAGTACATTTTTTTTTGCATTATCCTGAATTGAAATTACCCATCCTTCAAAAATTTATAGGAAAAATTCTCAGCAGCCAATTCTGTTGAACCTTCTTTACATTGCTTTATCTGTAGCTTATATCTTTCACTATATTCTTCCCTCCTGGCCAGAGATTTAGCTTGTGAGATATTCTTACCATCCCTGATTTATTCAAGTTTACAGCAATCTAGGATTTGTGACTTCATTTCATTTAATTCTGTCACCGCATCTTGCTCCATTCCAACTGTCCGTCTTGCTACCTTATCTCACTAGAATTTCTCTTTTGTTTTAAGGAACCTCGTGCAATGTGTTTGCTTTATTTTGTATAAAGCTAATGTGATTTTCATTTTACTGATGTTTTCATCAACTTTACTGATTATATATGATAATTTCAAATAAGCATAGAAAAGGTGTTTCAAAATATAACTATATTTTTAGTCTGCTTTTCAGATTGAAAACTATGCATTATGCAAAAAAACATTTCAACCACTCTGGGATTGTTTTGTCTCAGTGCCTTGTACTCCTGTTACTGATGTCACTGTAGTTTCTGTAAGCAGCACTTTGTCTGTACCGCAGAACAGGTAACTAACAGAACTGTTTTTCAAATTATTTAGTTTATATGATTATTTTGATAGTGAATACTATTTCACTTTTAAACAGTTTGACAAATGTTTCTAAATACCTAGAAGCAATTGTTGAAACATAGGGTCTTAAAAACAATCTTATTTTAATAATAACAGCTTTCTTCAGTAGTTATGTTTTGAACAATGTACTTTTTTGGATATACTGTTCCTGTAAAACAAGTAAATTAAGACTAGTAAAACTGATCAAAGTTACATAGGTAAACCATGTGCTGTCATTATTTCACAACTTGCAGTATAGTAATATATACCACATGTAATATGACAATATTGATCAGTGACAGTTGCATAGGTAGCAGCCATCATCATCATCGTTTCATCATCATCATCATCATCGTTTACAATGGCAACATTACATTGCAAAGAAATGTGTACTAGTGCATATGTTAGTGATTAGGTTGCCATCCAGAAGATTTGCCAATTATAATAGAGTTAGAATTGTCTTTCATATTACAGCCAGTTCATCTGTCGATTTTAGTCATTAATCTGCTATTATTACCATTTTTATGCTATCTATTTATTCCTTCCTTCCTTCCTCCATCAATCCATTCAACCAAGTGACTTTGGGCAGCTTACAGTTCCAAAATTATAAAACAATTTAAAAAATTTAAAAAGCATTAAAACAATAACAATATCCACAAAATAAATGATATGTTTTTTATTTGTTGTTTTTCTTCTTTTTGTAGGCTAAATTCTGAAGCTCTGCTACAGGCATCTCCAAACCTCTTATATATGTTTCTGAGAAGTATTTTTATCATCAGTGACATTAGTGTCAATGAAGGATGTCTCTTCTGTGATTCTATTTGTTTCAATGAGCTTAAATATAAAAGACAAGTATGTGCTATGCAACATTAGTATTTTTGATGTGATCTTATTTTTCTTGCTCTTAATATTCTTGCCACAAGTAAAATTCATCTACAGAATTATATGTTAGGTAGAAGGCAAAAATATCTTGCAATTCACATTTAACTTTCCATTATTGAAAGGATACCTTAATGAAAAATACTATGTTTTAATACTGTTTTAGTGACATAATTTTGAGCTTTGATGCCATGAAGTTGCTAAGTTTGTAGTTTCTTAGCCCTGCCCAAAAGGTTTTCAGTGATTCTATATGTTTATGACTATGATCAGAAGTGAGCCAGCTTTTTTTATGCATTCTGTGTAACTGAGGGTAGAGAAGGATGGAGCTAATCTTCAAGAAAGAATGCAAGACTGGTTAAATAAAATATCTACTTAGCCACAGTGAGGAAGAGGGTGCTTCTTCTTTCTTAGAAATCTAAGCCTGTTCTGATTCTCTGGGGCATACAGGGAAGTTGTCAGGTTTTTAAGATTTTACAGGTAGCCCTCAACTTATGACTACCTCTGAGCCCAAAAATTTATGTTGTTAAGTGAACAATTTGTTAAGTAAATTTGTCCCATTTAATGATTTTTTTGCCACATTTGTTAAGTCAGTCACTGCAGTTATTAAATTAGTAATGTGGTTCTTAAAAGAATCTTGAGTTCTCCATTGATTTTGTTTGTCAGAAGGTCATAAAATGACTCCTGAACACTGCAATGGTCATAAATATGAGTTAGTTGTAAATCATGTGACCATTGGGTCACGGTCTTAAGTGTGAAAACTAGTCAGTCACTATTTTAAGTTCCGGTGTAACTTCGAACAGTCACTAAATGAAGTCAAAGATTACTTGTATTATACTCTACAACAACGGTATCAAACTCCTGTTGTCATGGCAGCATTACATGATGTATCAGGACTTTCTCCCCCTTCGCTAAACCAGGCGTGGGTGTGGCCAGCACATGACACATCTGTCCTGCAGGCTGGGAGTTTGATAGCCCTGCTCTACAGTGATAAAGTTTTAATAGTCATTGTTGTGTCTTTTTTTCTGATCTGACTTACCTTGAAGACTGACTTTGAAGGGGAGAACTGCTAGTCACAATGGTAAATACACACACACACACACACAGGTCTTGGTATGTTCGAGTCTTTTTCCACAGAGGGTGTGTGTGTATGTATATATATATATATATATATATATATATATATATATATATATATGTAAGGTTTTTAAGCTGATAATTTTTAAATAATAAATAAGGGAGACTAGTATAGATCTATTTCGAGCTAGTTAGCTCTCTTCAGCTAGCCATACCCTTACTGGGATTCGAACCAGGGAAGTATTACATGTGAGGCAGTTGTAATTGCCTCTACACCACTGGCTCTCTCCTTATCAGCTCAGGCAGGGGAATAAGTATATACTTTGTATTACAGTGAAGTTTATTTTGTATTACAGAGCCAGTGGTGTAGAGGCAATTACAACTGCCTCACATGTAATACTTCCCTGGTTCGAATCCCAGTAAGGGTATGGCTAGCTGAAGAGAGCTAACTAGCTCGAAATAGATCTATACTAGTCTCCCTTATTTATTATTTAAAAATTATCAGCTTAAAAACCTTACACACATGTAAACAAAAGGCAACGAAACAAATAGCTTTCTGTCGGTATGGTCTCTGGTGATGAGCCGAAAGACAGAAAAGAAAGCAGTATGCTTTCTCCCTTAATTGGGGCTTAACAGGGTGTTGTAATACAAAGTATATATATATATATGTATATATATATATATATATAGGCATGATGCCTACTTGTACCTATTGCGTGGATGCAGAAATACCACTGTAAAAGCGAAATTCTTATTAGATAAGCTTTACTTTATATTCAATGCAGATTTTTTTATGGTACTGTTCTTATAAATGAACACATGCAAATTAGTTGTGGGTTAGCTTTCTTATAATTGTATGAACAGATCTGCATAACATACTATTCAGTTTTTGCCTTATGCACTCATTTTTCCAGTAAGCATTTCCCTATTGGACAGATTATATTCTAAATTTTCTAAGCCCTAATTGTAGGGGTGTATAGCCACTTCAGATTTAAAGTAAATGAATTCAGAATGCCTGATTTTGTAAAATGTATGTTTTTTAATCATTTTGGAAGCATTTTGAATTCAAAACAACTCTTGCTTAAAGGACTTCCAAAATCATCAAGACTACTGATTTGTACTGAAACAGGTGTTTGAACTTGTAACATAATATTTTCAAATCTGAAATTCTTTGAACTAAGAATTAACTGCATATCATTAATTATTTACATTATGCACGTCAGTAAATGAAATTGTTTGAACATGCAAAGAGCTTTAATTCTAGTTTTCCTGATAACCGAAAAGGGTATCAACAGGATATCAACAGGAAGGTAAAAAATTGAAGATCCCCCCTTTTTATGGCACACCTAAAAAAAGATGGTTTTCAATTGTGTAGTCATGGCTGCCCTTTTGACTTTTTTGATCCTTTCTGTGGGCATCTCTGTCTCAAAACAATAATTGGGAGCGGGAGGGAAAGCAGGAAAAAAGGTGATGAAACATTCAAATTAATTCCTGTCTTTACACTACCTATACCCTGAATTTAGTAATTAATATAATAGGGATGTAGTATGAATTTCTTTGGTCAATTAACCACCTGCAATTTTAAAAAAAGACTGACCATTTATTCTTATTCAACTCTTTTTTATTTTTAAAAACAGCTTTATCTAATATATTAGGGTATACGCGTATTGACTTTAGAATTGCATCTTAATAGTTGAAGAACTGGCATCTGAATTGTGTTCTAATCTGCAAACTATTATGTCATTTTTATATTTAAATGTTTGCCTGTTTCATGGAAAAAGTGTAGGGGCAGAAGTTAAAATGATGGTATTTCCTTCCACTCATTCATTAGTCATTGTGCAACTTTGTATTACAACTTTCCAATGTGCAGTTTTGTTGTGAAACTGCATTTTAATCAGCTGCTACAATAAAAGCTGCATTTTTAAATGTTATAAAATCCACCAGAAGCCTGTAAAAATGAGGGACCCAAAAGATGCTGCTTTAGATGACAAAAGTATTTTTCATATTTCTGTTTTATAACAATGAAAATTTTGAAAATTTTCTTTCTAGGTTGCTAGAATAGATGAATGTGGGCGAATGCTGGTGGCAGTTGAACTTAGTAACTGGCTAAATGATGTTCACTATGCCCTTCAGTCAGTTGTTAATTGTTACGGCCTTGTAGCTCCCCTGATCTATCACAAGATTCCCTCTAAACCTGTCATTCAGGTAAGAATTTTTCGTAAAATACAAGCTTGTATGATGTTTAGTTCAATACACTAAAAACAGTGTAAGAGTAAAATACTTGACACAAATTGTTGAAAAAGTACATTGTTTCTTGGTCAAAACCAAGTAAGAACTAAGACTTACCAAAATATGGGAACTTGATATGACTAGAACATTTCTGAGAGGGGCAATCATTTTTGTCTTTCCTTCCTACTAACAATGGAAAAGACTAATTGTTTTTATTTTAAGGACTTGGTGAAACAGATTTGAGTTCATTTTTTTATTGCTTGGATTGTAAAAACATTATGCTGAAGTATAAATACAAGATATAAAAGAAACAGAAAGGAATGATGATAGTAATGAATTACACAATTGAAACTTGCCATTTTTGTCCATCTGGTGGAACAGTCTTAGGGAAGGGACACAGTTCCAAAACTGGCTGGGAAGCCACAAAAATAGAATTAGATTCTATTAATTAATGAGGACTATTGTAAGACTGCATTGAAGGCCTGGAGGTAATATATGTTTGGGACCATATTGATTCAAAGAAAGCTGCATAAAGATCTGATAAAGTAGTTTTTTTTTTACTATGTATAGCAGAATATGCAAGATTTTCAGCAAATAAGTCATCACACAAAATGAATAGATACTGGAGCATGCTAACAAGTAGGTTACATTTTTAATAGGAAATTAAAACAACATGAATTACATAAGTTTATTTTTTATTGAATGATAAAAGTTTAAATGCTTACTTTTACAGCACAAAGGTTCATTTTTAGTTATTCATACATGTAATATTCTATATTGGTACACATTTCTTATTGTATTTTCAGATCATTATTAAGTATCTCAAGGTTCTTCAAGAAATTCCGACTATAATATTCCAAAGAAAATCAACAGGATGCTTTGATAGTATTCAGCACATGATTGCTTGTTCTTGCTATTTTACGGCAAAGGTATTTAGAATGTTATATTATTTACATAATTTAAAATATTTGAACTTTGTAATTAGTGTCTATGAACAATAAAAAAGATGTGTTCTTCAACTTTGGGCAATTATAAGAACATGTCCTTATTTTTCTTTGCAGCACTATGGAAATAGTTTGCTATTGCCTTCCAGGAGCTAGCGAGCTAGCTAAGATAGATAGATAGATATTACTGCTACTATATATTGTGACATAATTAATTATTTGACTTACATACTGCCAATTTTAATAAATTGGTTCATGGTGGTTTACAGGAAAAATGTAAAAGTTCCACTATAAGGAACAGTAAAACATCTATAGCAGGGGTGTCAAACTCAAGGCTATGGCTGCCCAAGCCCAGCCGGGATTGCATGCCCCCCCCATATCTGCTGGACCTGGGTAACCAGAGCTCTCATGGGGATCTGGCTTTCCCCACTTGCAGTGGCCATTTTTTGCCTGCTGGGTCTGGGCGTGCCTCCTTTGGGCTGGGTAGGCCTGGTGCTCTGAGCCATGCCTTCCGGAATGCAGGCCGAGCAGGGAATTTGGCTGCAATCCTCAATTAGGAACAGAGATGTGGCTGGGGGTGGTGGTGAAAGATAGAAGGCTGCCTTCAGTCCAGGTGAAGGAGGTACATCACTGGGGGTCTCTACTCCTGGCAGCTCCTGGGTGGCAACTCAGCCACCGCAGACCCACCCAGTCCAAAGAACACAAAGCGGCTAGCTAGAAAGATGCATTCCCCTCGTGTACCCAGTGCACCTCGGCACTGGGGCCACCAGCAGCTGAGGCTCAGGCCCAGCAGACAAAAAAGGCCACCGTGAATGGGGAAGGCCAGATCCCCATTGGAGCCCTGGTTACCCAGGCCAAGCAGAGATCGGAGTGCGGGAGAAGGCATGTGATCCTGGCTGGGCTTGGGTGGCCTTAGCATTGATGCAGATCAAGCTTTCCCCGCTCGCAGTGGCCAGATTTTACCTGCTGGGAATAGGTATGCTTTTACCATTTCTTGGCCTTTCTAGCTGGCTGCCCACGTGAGCTACGTCAAGCAGGCCACGGCCCTGGCTGCGCCCAGTCGGTTGCAACCACTCTGGCCACATGCCCCCCCAGCCCGCAGAGGACAAACACAATGCTGATTTGACCTTCAATAAAATTGAGTTTGACACCCCTGATCTATAGGAACAGGATTCAGAGAAATGTAGAGTATCCGTAGTTTAAAATAATTAAAAAACTAAACAATAACAACAACAAAACTGATGGCATAAATACACTATGGAAGAGCCACATAGAAATGGTCTATTTCAGGGCTATCAAACTCCCAGCCCAAGGGCTGGCCATGCCATGTCCAGTTTAGCGAAGGGGAAAATAATCCTGATATGTCACGTGACACCACAGTGACGTGAGTTTGAAACCGTTGATTGATTTTGTTCTTTCTTGAATTTTGTCAGGGAGTTGGTAATATCCCTTATATCAATAGGAAAACTGATCCATTTGATTGGCACTACAATAGAAAAGCATTGACTTCTGAGAATAGTTCTGCAACCCTCTTGGTAATGGGGTATCAGTAGTACTCCCAAGAAGGCTGAAATATGTTGTTCTGTAAATATATAGGTGCCAAGCCATGAAACACTTTTTAAGTTAAAATCAGTACTTTAAATTGTACCTGAGAACTATTCAGGAAACAGTGTAAGGTTTGAAGTACCATTATTTTATGTTGCTGATGGCAAAGCATAATAAGATATGCCAGGTCAAACTAGTACTTTCTTCTGAGATACTTCTTTTCTGAGGTAACCTGTACCTACAGGTGAACAGTGACTGGAAAATTAGGTATCCTTGCTGTTGCTTCCACCCTTTTGTTATAGTCTTCCTCACCACACCCTTCAGGGAACCAGGAGGTGACGGAAGGGGAAATCCACACCACACTCTAAGTTTGGTTAAACTATAGGAAGGGAAACCAAATAAAAATTTTGAGATGTGAAAACTCAGCCAAGGTAGAAAGCAATTGGTCAACTCCAGGGTTCAAAAAAATCAACTTTATTAAAGGTAACAAAGAAGATTCCACACTCAGACACAATAAAAAGAGGTAAATCATAATGCAATTCTAGCCTA
The DNA here is from genome assembly GCA_023653725.1 of Bungarus multicinctus. Taxonomy (NCBI): domain Eukaryota; kingdom Metazoa; phylum Chordata; class Lepidosauria; order Squamata; family Elapidae; genus Bungarus; species Bungarus multicinctus. Next base: position 47,205,015 of record CM042848.1, read on the forward strand.
TAATAGAACAACTCTCATTTGCCAGCCTTGCCCGAAGTAACCTCTCTCATCTAGGACTCCAATCACTTCCAAAACCCAAAGCTATTCTTTCCCAGAACCTGATGTGATACTCTTCTTTTCCTCTATTAGTTCTTAGAGTAAAGCAATTATTTCTAGGTGCATACGTCTGTTTCATTCTCTTTGTTTTGTTATGGCCAGCTGCTACCCACTATACAGGGGCTGTTCAGAAGCTAGGTCACTGCATTTGGACCAGTTATTATTTCTGAATGGTCTTTAAAGACACCTGTATATAGAATGCAGAAGTTCAGCTTTGTGATGATAAAGTCACTACAGTTAAGTTCCCTTGCATTAAATAAAACTAAATGCCCAGCAAGTTTGTTAGGAAAAGGCTTTCTGGGCATGGCCTTCATCTTCTACTTTATCAGGAGCTAGGAGTCCAAGATAACCTAAAAGTCACAGATCAGCTCTTTCAGAGGTAATGCTTGTCTATCAAGAAACAACACTGAATGCATAACATAGCCCCATCAAGTATAAATAGTAACTCTGTCTCACTGGGGTTTATTTGTTCTGTCCCATCCAGATACTTTCAGACTCCAGACACTGGAAAACAATCTTCACATCCTCTCCAGCCCAGCCCAGAGTGGCTATACTAAGCTGGTTATCATCAACATACAGATAGTTCTCAACATATGATCATAATTGGGCCTGGAATCATGGTCATTGAGTGAAGTGTTCATTAAGCAAGATGCCACATGACCACTTTGCACAATGACTACAATCCCAGCTCTCAGAATTGTAGTCGTTAAGTATTGTTGTGGAGTGTTGGATAGAGCTCAGGCTTCTTACCAAACCCTACAGGCCTGGAACAGAGATAGAATGTGAGAAATCACTTGATATGCTGCAGGAATGGACTTCAAATTGGCAAAATTGCTAGCAAACAGTATCATTTGGAGCCCTCACCTCATAATCTTACTGTGTTATGGGACCAGACCATTAATAAGAAAGAATAAGATCTCATTGCTGAATAAGATCAAAATGGAAGGGAAACATTTTCACAAGGCTTGAGCAGATAGAAGCTAAGCAGTCAATCATAAAATTGACCTATCTGATAATGAATATGCTGGGATGGAAAAATGTGTAAGTAGAAACTTTTTTGGTTCTTTTTGCAACAGTGATTCTCCCGATCACTATTCCCATAAATCTCTGTATATAGCTTCTTTGGATTTAAAGCTTATTTTATAAGTTGGCACAAGATTTGTGATTTTTTTAAAAAAAAACTTATGAATATTATATAGACTTAAATGATATATATTTAATAGATACTGCGCTTATGGAAAGAATATGAATTAGCAGTAGTCATTATTAACTATGGAAAAAAGTTGTTGGATTGCTCACAAACACCATCCCAAGCAGCTATAGCTGGAGAAGGAGCAGATGAAATACTAGAAGAAGAGGTAACTGCTCTTGTTTTTCATTCCCTTTCTATTTTTATATGATTTATGAAAAGGAAAGGTGAACTGATTAAGTCTTCAAGGAGTTAACAAAACCCAAGTGACTGTTGTATTGTTTGTCTGTTTGTTTCTCCTTCTCTTCTGTTGTATAGTTTACTTTCTGTCCTGTAGCATGAGGCAAGACGAAAACTGAGAATGGGGATTAGGGCTCTATGTGGATAGTTGGATGTGGTGATATCTTGTGGGCTCATAAGCTGTACATAAAACCATAATGATTTACAAGGATGTTGTATGATATATATTTTCCATTTAACTAAATCTAGTTAATATTTACAGTATAACAAGTATAACTAACCCTATGGAACAAGTCTACTAAAAATATAGTAAGAGAATATCTTATTAAAAGTGAGCAACCAAATAGAAGGAGCAAATTATGAAAGTAAATGATTGGAGAAGGAGCAGGACAGATACATAAGACATATTAAGGAGGAAGGAGAGTAGCACAATAGCTCACTCTCTTGCCACCTTTATTGTATAGAGCAGGGCTGTCAAACTTGCAGGCTGCGAACCGGGTGCATCATGTGCTGGCCATGCCCACGCCTGGTTTAGTAAAGGGGAAAAAGTCACAATATATCATGTGACACCTCTGTGATGACACAAGTTTGACACCCCCGGTATAGAGGGTGAATGTCTGGAGTGAAGAATTTCTTCTGTCCATGAAAGATCTCTAGACAAATGATAAAAGATAAACATGCTTTTGAACGATTCTTACTACTTGGACTCATCCATGCAGTTCTCCTAGCAAAAGTGTAGAAATGGTCTAACAGCCAATTTATAGTCTAACTATCCAATCTAACCTACAGCCTGGAATTTCATGATGTTTTTTTTTTAGAATAGAATACTTTATTGGTCAAGTGTAATTGGACACACAAGGAATTTGTCTTGGTGTAAATACTCTCAGTATACATAATAGAAAAGATACATTTGTTAAGAATCAAGAATCATAACGTACAACACTTAATGATAGTCATAGGGTACAATCAGCAATCAAATCATACTAGGAAACAGTCAATATAAATCGTAAGGATACAAGTGACAAAATTACAGTCCTACAATTACAAGTGGGAGGGGATGGGTTCTATTCAAGTATTAACTAGATCTGATCCTATTTAGCATTGGAAGTCAGATAGAGGAAGTCCTTGTTAGGATCACAGTTGGGACCAGAATTTTCACGTTTAAGTGACCTGATAATAAAAGGAGACATCACATGACTGCATTGCTTAGCAGTATTAATCCTGGCAATCTCGGTTGCAATTTTAACTCCAGACCTGGGCTACATGAGGGAAGCAGAGGGAATTTCAGGTTTGGAGTTTTTTGGGGTTTTTTTTGGTCATGAAATTGTTTTGTTTATTTTATTTTATTTTATTTATGTCAATTGCTTACAAGATAATAGGTATAAGTAAAAACATAATTATGAATACATGGATACATATAAGAAAAATAAAAAAATAAAAGAAACAATAGGACAGGGACGGTAGGCACGTTGCTGTGCTTATGTATGCAAGGAGGTGGAAATAGTTTGGGAGGCCTGGTACATGCAACATGCAAGTTAGGAGAATGTGGCATGAGCTCAGGGAGGATGGAGAAAGGATGAGCATGTATATTTCGTGAGTGCAGGGAGACCAAGGAAAAGAATATGCTATGAACTGTGGGCTTCTTGGTCCGCTGCAGCTCTTGTCATGCCCCTGTTGGAATCTGACTTGGAGGAGGAAGCCAAACAGCTGATAGGGAGTGGGAGTGTGGCTCCATTGGCTGTGGAAGAAACTGGGGAAGGGCAAAGTCCGGCTGGGCAGAGCAGGGAAGAGGTAGAACAAGAGAGAGGGAATTCAGAGAAAGACCCAGGCCCACCCCCTCTTCATCCTAGGGCATGCAGGAAGAAACGGAGAAGAGAACAATGTGGGTTGTGTGGCTTAACGGGAGAGGAAAGGGCCCTGATTCCCTTCATTAGCTGCAACTGGGAACACAGTGCATAAAAACAGCAAGCTGCGTGCAGCAGGCTATTGGGATTAAATGTGACTTTATCTTGTATTGTCATGGCTTATCTGTGTTCCTAGGGTCTTCCCAACTATGTGAGTTTTGCTGTGCTTTCAAGTTTGAAATTCCTACTCCTGTCTTGCCAAACTAATTACTTCAGTTTGGTTTGTTTGGATTTTAAGTTATAATTTGTGTGTACCTTGTTTTGGACTGAATTTTCTACAGTCAGACGCTGTTCCTGGGAGAGTTTTTCTCCAGCCCGAATGTAACCTGGACATTGGAGGCCAAGTCCAATTGGAGATTATAAAGGGACTCTTATTGCTTATCTGACCATGTTGCCTTTGTGCCATGTCCCAGGTCATCACAACTCTGAGGCTGCAAAACCTGCTACACTCTGGAAGGCCCTAGCAATACAATGTAAAGTTGCTATACTCTGGGAAGGCCCAGCAGTACAGCACAAAGCTGTCGTACACAGGGAAACACAAACAGCCTTTGTGGCATGCCACAGCTTGGAAACTGCAAAAGACTGTCAAGCTGCAGCACAGTGTAAAGACCAGCCCCACTCCAGCAATATGGTGCAAAGGGACTTCTTGGTATGATGTAGCTCTGCAGAAGCCCATAACCTACAGTGCAAAGCCCAGCCCAGTAGAATAGTGCAAAGGGGTTTCTTGCTATATTAGGAAATTGCAGCTTCCCCAGCCCAGCATAATAACCCTTGCCACTCTGCACTCTGAGGCCCCTTTTGCTCTGTGCTCCACTGCCCCAGCTTCTTGCTCCTGCTGCTGACAGGGTTCACCCAGCCTGGCCCTTCACAAAACAGCTTCTAGGCACTTGAGACTGTCTTCCAAAATCTTGCAAAGAAGCCATTGTGTGCAACCTGGGGAAGAAAGCCTCGTGTTGCTGGCAGCTGCTTCACAAAGGGCCAGACATTCTTGGTCAGCAGCGGAAGAAAGAAGATAGCAGAAATTAAGTAGGATATCAGAATCTGTGGAGTGCAAGGGGCCAAAAGGACACAGATGGGGAAAAATAGGCAGATGGAGTGAGTTGAGGTGCCCCTGTAGTGTTAATTGCTGGCTGCCTGCCAATTGCTCAAATTTTGATCACATGACCACAGGGCTGCAGCAGTGGCCATAACTTCAAGGACCAGTTTAAAGTCTATCTTCAGTGCCACCATGACTTCAAGTGGTCACTGAATGAAAGATTGTTAAACAAGGACCATCTGTAAGGTTGGCTAGGGTTGCTCCTTACTGAAACCAAAAAACAAGTGGAGATTCTAGAAAATTAAAAATCACAATTGGTGAGAGATTGGGAGACTTTATTGTGAATGTTTTCCCTTTCCTTGTGGAGGGGAATGAGAAATGAATGAGATTAGTATGCAGACTGAACAGGACTAGAAGGCTAGTTTACATAGAGTAAACAGAACCCCAACATAGCAATAACTTATATATATAATTGGAGGTAAGAGCATGACATAGTTTTATGTTTCCAGAATAAATGGCATAGATGTATGTTTATTGATCCCACTTTACTATTGAGGGCTAGTTTGTTTATTTTTATCCTGCCTTTATTTTTTTTTATAAATAAATCAAGACGACAAACATATGTGATATCCTTCCTCCTCCAATTTGACCACAACAACCCTGTGTGGCTTAAATCTTAGCGCATTATTGCTTTCATTATCATATGGTCTGGAATTCAAATGAAATACGAACTGTGTTTTGAAATTAGATTAAAGTGAAATAGAAATATTTACTGTTTTTTTTATTATTGACCTGCTGATGTTTTTGCTTTAATTCTGCAGCTGGCTAAGTGCTATATAAAATGGTAAATTAATGTATTATTATAGATTCCTTCTAAAAGGCTGAGAGCACATATGGGTGGAGTTGGAAAAGTAAATGAGAATTTAGAAGTTCTGGAAAACATGCTTCTGAAATTGATAAAAGCAGGTATATTTTTAATATGTATATCTTGGTCCTAATACCATTGTTATCATCTAGATAATCATATATTTAAATATGTTGTTCCCATTAAGCATATTAAGCATTTCATCACATATGCTAAATATGTTAGGTATACTTTTTTAAAAAAATATGGAATTTAAAAAGTTCATCTGCAAAGCTGTTTTTTTCTATATATAGAAAAAAAATACGTTCCTGCATATAATATTTATGCTATCTTCAAAGAAATTTACTTTGTATTTAGATAACAAAATAATCTAAATACCTGGATTCTATTTAAGTACTTTCTAAACTTTAGTATAATACTAGACAACCCAACCCCAGTTAGGTCATCATTCAGAGATACTTCATTATTGAAACAGACAAACGGAATAACTATGGGCAAAAAAAAAACAACAACAGTGGGAGTGGGAGTAACTTTCCCATTAAGTTTCCTTGTGGACAATTGGCAGAGAACTTCAAAAATTCCCTTTCCTTTCCCACTCCCCTCCCTCTCCTTCTCCTTTGAAGTGAAATTAAACTTGGATATGTTAGAACAGGGGTCTCCAACCTTGGCAACTTTAAGACTTGTGAACTTCAACTCCCAAAGCTGGCTGAGGAACTCTGGGAGTTGAAGTCCACAGGTCTTAAAGTTGCCAAGGTTGGAGACCCCTGTGTTAGAATATTTCAGTGTAGAAAAAAATAGATTTAAATGGAACAATATTCCAGTCTATTAAAGGATATATAACTTGATTGAAAATTCTGGCTATAAATGAAATACGTTTCTTAAAATATTGATCACTAATGTTAAAATGGCTTTTTATATAATTTGTTTCTTGTTCCACAACAACTTTTGAGAACCTGTTAATCAAAATTATTACATATCTAGTTGACCGGGGTGGGATTCAAATTTTTTAACAACTGGTTCTGTGGGCATGTCCAGGTGAGCGTGGCCTGGTAGGCATGGCCGCCCCCCTGTCGCAGGGAGGCGGACCAAATACGATGGTACTGCCCCAGGCGCCTGATGGATCTGGATAGGTTCCTGACGGAGCTTGGGCCATGTCCCGACGTTCGAGCACACGACTCGGTTGAGGACCTGGTCGCCACCTGGGATAGGGTGGCGGCTGGGGCCCTTGACCGGGTCGTGTCCTTGCAGCCTCTGACCCGGCGCCACTCTCACTCAGCCCCTTGGTTTTCTGAGGAGCTGAAGGAGATGAAGCGCCGGAAAAGATACCTGGAGAGTATTTGGAGGACTACTCGCTCCGGACCCGACTGAACACTATTGCGGTCTTATATTAAGACCTATTTAGTGGCGATAAGGGTGGCAAAGCGTTCTCACTTTTCCGCACTTATTGCTTCCGCAGGAAATCGCCCAGCCGCCCTGTTTAGAGTGACCCACTCCCTCTTGAAAGGGGGAGCGCGGGAGGACCCCTTAACAGGGACGGGCTGAGGACTTTTCGAATTTCCTGTTGGATAAAATCGCTCAGATCTGGGACAGGTTGGACTCTGAATGGGCAACTCTGGGCGGAGGGTCGGGGGTGGACTTAGAGAAGTCATTTGGGAAGAGTTTGATCCTGTGACTCCCGAAGATGTGGACAGGATGCTGCGGGGGCTGAATGCCACCGCATGTTTATTGGACCCGTGTTCCTCCTGGCTGGTGTTGGCCACTCGGGAGGGAATACGAGGTTGGTTCCAGGGTATTATTAACGCTTCCTTGAGTGAGGGATATCTGCCCGCCGCCCTGAAAGAGGCGGTGGTGAGACCACTCCTCAAGAAACCATCCCTGGACCCAACTTTGTTATCAAATTATCGTCCGGTCTCCAACCTTCGCTTTGTGGCGAAGGTTGTTGAGAGTATGATGGCACGGCAGCTCCCCCAGCTCCTGGATGAAGCTGTCTATTTGGATCCACGCCAATCGGGCTTCAGGCCCGGGCACAGCACGGAGACGGCATTGGTCGCATTGGTAAATGATCTCTGGAGGGCCCGTGACAGAGGTTATTCCTCTGTCCTGGTCCTATTAGACCTCTCGGCGGCTTTCGATACTGTCGACCACAGTATCTTATTGCAGTGGCTGGGGGGGTTGGGAGTGGGGGGACACTGTTTTGTGGTGGTTCTCCTCCCTCTCTGGCCATTCGCAATTTGTGTTGGGCAGAGATCGGCCCCGAGGCCCCTGGTTTGCGGGGTGCCTCAGGGGTCGGTGCTCTCGCCCCTTCTGTTCAACATCTATATGAAGCCACTGGGTGAGATCATCCGTGGCTTTTGGATAGAGTTCCATGAGTACGCTGATGATACTCAGCTGTACATCTCTACCCCGGGCCACCCCGATGAAGCTGTCGAAGTGATGACCCGGTGCCTGGAGGCCGTGTGGTGTTGGATGGGGTGGAACAGGCTTCAGCTCAACCCATCTAAGACTGAGTGGCTGTGCTTCCCGGCACTCCGATACAGCCAGCTGGTTCCATCGCTGGCTGTGGGGGAGGAAATTCTTGCCCCACAGAGAGGGCTCACAATCTGGGTGTCCTCCTGGATGTACGGCTGTCATTGGAGGACCATGTGGTGGCCGTCGCCACGGGGTTTTTTGGTCAGGTCCGTAGGATCTACCAGTTGTGGCCCTTTCTGGATCGGGATGTGCTTCGCACGGTCACTTCCGCCCTCATGATCTCCCGCCTAGACTATGCCAACGCTCTCTTCATGGGGCTTCCCTTGAAGTGCACCCGGAGGCTCCAGCTGGTGCAGAGTGCGGCCGCGCGGGTGGTGTTGGGGGCTCCTCGGGGCTCCCATGTTACACAGCTCTTGTGTGAGCTGCATTGGCTCCCGGTGGTCCTCCGGGTGCGCTTCAAGGTCTTGGTTACCATCTTTAAAGCGCTCCATGGCTTGGGACCAGGATATTTGCGGGAGCGCCTCCTGCCATTATCGGCCTTCCATCGGCCAGTATGCTCCCATAGAGTGGGTCTCCTCGGGGTGCCGCCGGCTGGATGGCTGGCGACCCCGAGGGTGCAGGCCTTCTCGTTGGGGGCACCCTCCCTCTGGAACGAATTACCCCCGGAGATGAGGATCATCCCCGATCTCCTGACCTTCCGGCGTGCGTTGAAAACTTATCTATTTCATCAAGCCGATCTGGCCTAGGGGTTTTTAGGATTTTAATTTGGTTTTTATCTAGTTTGGTTTTTAAACTTCTTATAAATTTCAGCCTTTTATATTTGGTCTTTTAACTGTTCTTAATTTTGTATTGTTCTCTATATTTTAATTTGGCTGTGCACCGCTCTTGAGTCCTGTCAGAGAAATAGGGCGGCATATAAGTACAATAGATAGATAGATAGATAGATAGATAGATAGATAGATAGATAGATAGATAGATAGATAGATAGTCATGTGACCGGGTGGATGTGGCTTCCTATTTTTTTGCAGCAACCCCCCTTCCATATTTTGTGCGTCCTGGGCCTCAGGGGAGCCTCCTTGAGCGTTTTTGCTCACAGAATGCTTCCCTGGGGCTCAGGAAGGCAAAGAACAGAGCGCGGGGGGTGCAGCTTCCCCCCCACAAGCCCTGCTTTGCTTCCTGGGCCTCAGGGAAGCCTCCTTGGCGAAGCAGTAAGGCAACTAGGAGGATCTCGACACAGATGATCATCGGAACAGCTGATCGTCGGTAGGAAAAAAAGAAATACCTTAAGGAGTGACTGGTAGGGGGACAAAGCAGTCAGCGATGTCGGGCATACACACGATATCGCGCATGCGCAATAAGGACTGACGGGGAGGGAAGGGGTGTGTGGAAAGGGGTGGAGCCAGCCATGGGCACAATTTGCTGGTTCTCCGAACTGCTTTGAATCATAACAACCGGTTCTATACAGCCAGTCTGAACCGGTAGAGTCCCATCCCTGAGTTGATCCTAAATTTCCACTGATGTATATTTGATACATATTTTATGCTCCACAAAACTAATAATGATATGGCTAAAATTCATGTTTGTTATATTTTAAAATTTTGAAGAAAAAAAGAACAAATGTATATAACAAATGAAAAGTAAAAATTTAATAAAATGAGAAACATTTATTTAAGTCTGAGCTGTCAAACTCGTGTCCCATGGACTGGATGCGTCATGGGCTGGCCACAGCCAAGCCCGGTTTAGCGAAGGAGAAAAAAGTCTCGATACGTCACTTGATGCCACTGTGATGACGCAAGTTTGACATCCCTAATTTAAATGATGACACTTTTTGGTGAAATGTATCTAGTGTATCTGTACACTGCTGTTCGTTGTGTTGAATTTAGTTTAATCTGCTCTCACTAGGACAAGAGCTTACAGGAGAAGAGGATCCTTTATTCTTATATCCTATAGTTACAAATTGGCAACCAAAGACTGCTTATAGGGAAGGTAATTATTTTTAAAGTGTATTATCAGTATATTAGGTGTTTTTCCCACTATGTGTGTACATATTTGAAAATGCAGTGAATATAAATTTAAGTAGAAGCCTGTGTGTTTCTTTTTAAGAAAACCCCTCAATGCAAATATTTTGTGTTTGGTACATAGGTTGTCTGGCTAAATGGAGCATGCTTTGTAGGAGTCTATATTTTATGAGAGAATCAGAATTATTCTGCAGAAACTGATGGATTCAGATAGTAGCCCATCTAGTAAGATTGAAATTTATACATGAATAGGTAGAATTTTTCTTCCAAAAGTTGTGTGGGACATTAAATATTATCTGGGAAGAGTTTGACCCTGTGACCGCCGAGGGTGTGAACAGGTTGCTGGGGGGGCTGAATGCCACCACATGTTTGTTGGACCCGTGTCCCTCCTGGTTGGTTTCGACCGCCAGGGAGGTGACACGAGGCTGGCTCCAGGGGATTATCAACGCTTCGTTGAGAGAGGGGTCGCTCCCTACTGCCCTGAAGATGGCGGTGGTGCGGCCCCTCCTCAAGAAGCCTACCCTGGACCCGGCTGTTTTAAATAATTATTAGTCTCCAACCTTCCTTTTTTAGCGAAGGTTGTTGAGAGTGTGGTGGCACGTCAGCTCGCTCAATACCTGGAGGAAGCGACTTACGCCGATCCATTCCAATCGGGCTTCAGGCCCGGAAATAGTACCGAAACAGCATTGGTCGCGTTGGTTGATGATCTCTGGAGGGCCCGTGACAGGGGGTTTTCCTGTTAGACCTCTCGGCGGCTTTTGATACTATCGACCATAGTATCTTATTGTGGCGGTTGGAGGGGTTGGGGATTGGGGGAACTGTCTTGCGATGGTTCTCCTCCTTCCTCTCCAACCGCTCGCAATTTGTGTTGGTGGAGGGGGAGAGGTCCACTTCTAGGCCCCTTATTTGTGGGGTGCCTCAGGGATTGGTCCTCTCCCCTCTCTTGTTCAACATTTATGTAAAGCCGCTGGGCGAGATCATCCGTGGTCTTGGGGTGTGGTGTCATCTGTATGCAGATGATACTCAGCTTTACATCTCCACCCCGGACCACCCCAATGATGCTGTGGAGGCTATGTCCCAGTGCCTGGAGGCCGTGCGGAATTGGATGGGCGGGAACAGGCTCCGACTCAACCCATCCAAGACCGAGTGGCTGTGGTTTCCGGTGGCCCGATATAGTCAGCTGACGCCATCGCTGGCTATTGGGGGAGAGATTCTACCCCCTACAGGGAGGGCTCGCAATTTGGGTGTCCTCCTGGATGCACGGTTGTCTCTAGAAGACCATATTGCGGCCGTCTCCAGGGGGGCTTTTTATCAGGTTCGCCTGATCTACCAGTTGCGGCCCTTCCTAGATCGGGACGCCTTATGCACAGTGACTCATGCCCTTGTCACCTCTCGCCTGGATTACTGTAACGCTCTCTACATGGGGCTCCCTGTGGGGAGCACCCGGAGACTCCAACTGGTGCAAAATGCGGCCGCGCGGGTGATTATGGGGGCGTCGCGAAACTCCCATGTGACGCCTCTCCTGCGCGAGCTGCATTGGTTGCCGGTGGCTTTCCGGGTTCACTTTAAGGTTCTGGTTTTGACCTTTAAAGCGATCCATGGCATTGGGCCAGGCTACCTGCAGGACCGCGTTCTGCCAGTGATCTCCAACAGACCTGTGCGTTCCCACAGAGAGGGCCTTCTCTGGGTGCCGTCGGCTTCTATGTGTCGGCTGGCGGCTCCCAGGAGTAGGGCCTTCTCTGTGGGGGCCCCCGCCCTCTGGAATAGTCTGCTCCCAGAGATACGCACCAGCACGGACCTGAGAGCCTTCAGACGGGCGTTAAAAACTTGGCTCTTTGAGCAGGCTGGCCTAGGCTGACGCAAGATTTTAACTCAGTCTCCCGTTTTAAATTGGGTTTTAATATCTGGGGTTTTTAATTAGTTATGGGGGAGGGTAAACTTTTAATTACTACAGCCTAAATTATTTAATTCATTTTAATTTTTGTATAATGTATTGGGGTAGGATCGGCTGTGCACCGCCCTGAGTCCTTCGGGAGAAGGGCGGTATATAAGTGCTTAAATAAATAAATAAATAAATAAATAAATAAAGGTCTTAAGCACACTCTTACATTGTTGTAGGAATATAACTAAAGTTAGAATGATATCATTGCTATTCACTTTTAGAAATCAGTCTAAACCCTAATTGCCATATTAGGAATGAAATATAACTTCTGTAGATCTAGGACAGAGTAATTAGCAGTATATTGCAGTAATTGCCAGTGAGATTTGATGATGACTTTTTGTTGATTTGCTTTCAATTTTCAAAACAATTTACATTCCTGTGATTAGTCTACAAAGGAATTAGATGCATTGTGTTTCTATACCTCCCTACACTTAATCACTGCTAGTGTGGTCTTTAGATTCTGTCTTTGATTTCTGCCTAACTGTGCAAACTTAACATTTTTAAAATCATGGCAACATCTTTCCTTAACTAGCAAAAAATTGTCACATTCCACAATGCAGGAATATGTCAAACATGAATAGTTGTCATCATTAAAATATATGAAATAATTTTAGTGGTTTAAATTATTTTAATATTTTTAATGTCAAGCTTTAATTTTTGTTTTGGATGTAGATTAAATTTTAAATGTTAGAAATCTATTTTCAGGTATTAATTCCTTTTAAAGTGATACAAATTAGTTTGATTAATGGAATCTTCTATCAAGAATAATAATTAAAAACTAAAAGTACTAAACATATAATGGCATGGAATAACTACACTTATTTTACATTTACACAGTACTGAAATTTAAGAAGAACTCTCGTTTCCTTGAATATTTTGTTATGCTTGTATTCAGAGCACTAAATGAGGATAAATTGTTGCGAATACTGGAGTGGTCTGATGATGTTCAAGAATATCTTAAAAAGTAGGTGTATTTTGAATTGAGAAAATTCAGTCAGTGTTATGGCCATGCAGTTACAGAAACTATAGCTGCAATGATAGTTGATTTTCCTTTAATTATACCATAATATTTTTTAATATTAATATGGCTGCTTAGACATACTTCCAGAATTTGTAATGGACATTAGTTATTATAGCAGTATTCATTAGACAAATATCTTAGCGGCTTCTTATTGTATATGCTTTTTCTTATTTGTCTCATTCTTAACTCCCTCTCTACCTTTTCTGTGATGAATCAGACTAAAATGTTTATATATACATACATACATATGTGTGTGTGTGTATGTGTGTGTGTGTGTGTGTGTGTGTGTGAAATAATGCTATAAATATTAAAAATAAATATTCAAAGCTGCTGCTACTTTTTGAAAAAAACTAACATAGTAATGTTAGATGTTTTTGTTTACTAGGCGGAATAGATTCCTTCTTGGTATCAAACAAATTCCAAAAAAGAAGAAGAAAATTCGTGGATCTGCAGAAACAAAGAAGACCATAACACAAGAAGTTTCAAAGGTTAATTTATTTAAAAAAATTTTTTTTGAGATCTGTTAGCTATCTGAATAAAAATTCAGGAAGTAAGAATTACAGTCTTGTCATAGTTGAGTATAAAATCAAATTCTGAAGTCAGAAATTATAACTGTTAACAATCCACTCTACCAATGAAAATAGAAAACTATATAAAATAATCTCATGTACAATGTGTTCTATATTAATGTCTACTTTTTGATTCATGTAAGGTATATGAAGGTACATTTATATATGTGGTATTTGTGCTGACATAACACAGCTTGGATGCTGGGAAGATGCAAATTAGGCCATATGCACGAATGCATTTTATAATTGTACACAATATAAATTATGGAAATGCAGTTCTGAATTAAGCTGAACAGTAAAATTATAGCTTTGATGATTGAGAAGATATCTCAACAAGAATTTATATCAAATAATAAGGATATTTTACAGCCTGAGCTACAGACTAATAATTAAGCATGAAAGTAGTTAGAGATTTTTTTTTCCAGATGGTTCAGAACAGGTATTCTATATATTGATTTAGAGGCACATGTATAATACTTAAGTTTTACTAGGTTAGAGTGTTAATCCTTCCTTGTATTTAACCTGGTCTAAACCCCAAATATTTTCTTTTAAGCCTATTCTTACCTACTAGATTTTAACAACTTCTTTTCGTTTCTTCAGACTGAGTTCAGATCACATAGAACACGGCTATCAGACTTGCCGGCACATGTTATTTCGCAACATTTTTCCCCTTTGCAGAGCTGGGGTGGGTGTGACCTGTGCATGACACATCCGATCCACAGGTGGCCAGTTTGGACCCCCTGACATAGATTATGCTTTTATATCTGCCACTGTTTCTTTTACATGCTGTACAGTTTTGCCTCTTTCTTTCTAAACCACTTTAACTTTCAAAATCTTTTTACAGAGCCTTTTTTGGCCAAATGTACCTCAATGAATGGAAGATCTGCATTTCTCTCTTTGAGACATTCAGCAATGATGAAATGCTTAGAAGTCAGCTGACTTTACTTCTTTCTGTCACTCTATGATAATTCAGCTTTTCTCCTGTGCCTTATCATTTGCTTGCCTGCCTTATCTCATTTATCTCGTTTATCTCATTTAAACAAACTAATATATTCTAGTTTCAAATATTTCCAGCTCCATAAGGGTGTTTGCCAACATTGCCAGCCAATGAGCAACTCAGTAATCAAACCGTTAGTAATCTTGTTCTCCAGCCATTCTGGCTTTTATTTGAGTTTTGTTTGTTAATTGCTGACAAATAAAGTAGAGAATGGAGATTCCTGTTTCTTTGACAAAAATTTTAAATCTACTTTATCAGAAGCTTGGTTTCCCTTAAAAACACTAATTGATGGGAAAACGTTAACAATTTCCCAGTGTATTTCAGCTGTGCTTCTCTCTATATAGTCATGTGAAGGAAGAATTTTCATTTTCCAGTCACTTCTGTGCAGGTTTCTTTCTATATTGGCCTGTGGGAAGAATATCTTAGAATCTTACATAGACAGTCATGTGAGAAAGAAAGTATACATTCTTTGAGTTCTATGGTTTTATGTATCAGGATATAATAAAAACCATCTGGTGCTTAGTAATTCTTAAAAGTAGGTACTCAAATGAACAACATGAACAGCCAAAATTCAGAAGACATTTTAATGAATTGTGTAAAATATTATTAATTTCACACTAGCAAATGAAACTTACAGCAAACTAATGCTTATTGTCATATAACAAAAATTAGAGCCTTGTGTGGGAGGAAGATGCTGGATGTTCAAACTGGTTTTAGAAAAGTGAAAGGAAAGTGAAACATTATTGCTGATGCACACTGGATAATTGAGAAATGGAAAGAATACCAAAAAGAAGTGCTGTATCGATATCTACAGAGATTAGAATTATGCTGGGCTCAAATTATAATCTGGACCCATTTCATATAAAGACTTAGTTGTCTGAAGTCTATAATGCTGGGAAAAGGTAGAAGGAAAGAAGAGAATGACTAGTATTAAGATAGATGGATTTAATTACAGTTGTAATTGTTGGAAGACTTTAAATGACCAGGATAGAAATAGATTCTCCAGAAAAAAAAATTATGCAGGAGAAAAAAAAATCTTATTACTATGTTTGCATATATATATGTATTTATAAAACTTACATGTTTCCAATCTTATTACAATTCATTATGATTGTTCATTATTATCAGAACAGAATTTGTTTTATTTTATGAAGCTATTATTAAGATTTATTTGAGATAAAATGAATGCAGATTTATTGTTTGAGCTCTTACTGAGCTCTGGGTAACTGAAATTAGTGTTTTGAACATTTATAATTATCATGATTTCTTTATATAGGTTGAGTTAACACCCAAGAAGAAAGGTTCCAAGAAGAAAGGTCTGGCTAAACAACCAGGCCAGGTCAAAACACCTGGTGGAAAACGGTAGTTTATGTATTTTTTTTCCTATGAATTACAATGGTATTTATGTTTAGGAATTTATGACATATTACCATTAAATAAAAAATAATGCTGGATAATTTTTGCTTTCATTAATATTCACTAAAGTTCAATAAACTTCCAGGCTGAATTTTAAATGACTTGAAATAAGTTTGATTTCTTTTAAATGTTGAAATTATTTGAATTATTTGAGCAATCCAAAACAAAACAACCAATAATTATTTGAATTATTTGAGCAATCCAAAAACAAAACAACCAATTGGAAGTAAATTTGATGTAATGTGTAAATTGATAGACCCAGGTTGTAGTCCTCCCAGAGGTATAGAAACTTCCTGGCTGGGGATGGTGGTGTCTTTGGGACGTTAACCATAGCCTGGGAAATTAAAATCCATCTCTGTCCATATAGATTTGGTGAAATGGTTGAGACGCCAGGCTAAAACTGAAGGACCATGAGTTCTAGTCTGCAGGGTGACCTTAGGTGAATTCCATTTTCCCCATCAAAAACAACCCTGAAAATTTTCCTCATTATCTCCAATTTTGTGATTCCAGGCTTTAACCATTAGAATCTTGCTTGCATGTTCTGTTTATTTCCTCTTATTCTTCATCAGTGGTGAATGCTGATCATTATACTTGGATAGCAATTATATTAAAAGGGTGTCTGAGAATCTCATTGATGTTATTGGACTATATCCAATAATATGGATAATAATATGATTTAATTATATCCAACTACCATCTTTGCCACTGGTCACCCTTGACTTACAACCATAATGGAGTCTGTCCATTACAGTTGTAAAACACGATGGTCATAAATTCCCAATTTTATGACTTTTTCTTTGTGACCCATCATTAAGTGATACCATGGTCTTTAAAATGAACCAATTGATCACTAGAGAAAATGGAAATAAATGCCATTTTTTGCAAAAAATGTCATAAAATGTCCCATGTGACTGTGGGATGCTGTAAATAGCAATAAATATGGTCTGGTTTCCAGGTGCCCAAACTACAGTTCACATGATTGCAAAATGGACCCCTGGCTGTTGTAATCTCAGAACCAGGTCATAAATACTCCTGCAGAGGTCTGTCATAACTTTGAACTATCACTAAGTGACTCACCATAATTTGGGGACTACCTGTATATATTTCCTGACACTGAAAGCAATACTATTCCTTCTTTGTTTTCCATGTTCTGAATTGTTAACAGTATGATTTTTCTGTTGAAATCCCAGTGCATTATGATTCTCTAGGTTATTCTAGAACAGAGATGTCAAACTCGTGTCGTCATGTCATCACGTGACGTATCATGACTTTTCCCCCCTTTGCTAAAATGGGGGTGGGCGTGGCCAACATCTGACGCATCCAGCTCATGGGCCACGAGTTTGACACCCCTGTTCTAGAACTTCTCTAAGTTCATTTCACCTTTCACTGTTCAACCTGTCTGTATTCATGTTTTACGTTCCATATTCCCAATGTAATTTTGTCTTGGCAGCTTGGATTTTCTTTTCCTTCAAGGCAACAGCAGAAGCTAGGTGTCTCAAAGGATTTAATTTAGTTGCTTCATAAACATAATTAGTTGCCCTAAAGATCCTCATCTCTTTTCTCAGTAGCATATTAAGTGTCTTAAAAGCCTGAAGGGGCATCACTTAGCACTATATTATTAATCAGTTTATCTTGTCTATCCATGTGGGTTTTTTTGGTAAAATCCAGGACTTGTTTACCACTGCATTCTTCCATATGCTGTGAAATGATGTTTTTGCTGTTGTCACCAAAGTGATCACCAACAGCCAGCATTTTCCTTATCATTGTTATCTGATATAGATGCCTGTTGGGTACATGGGGATAACCTTCAGGCTTAAATTCCCCTGTGGGGGGTATGTTGGCTTATATTCCTGGAATTCTTAGTTCTTCCCTATCAGGAACACCACCCCACACCTTCATTGCCATAAGGCAGCATATCAGGACTTGAGAGAGTATACAGTTGCGCTCATAAGTTTACATACCCTGGCAGAATTTATGATTTCTTGGCCATATTTCAGAGAATAGGAATGATAACACAAAAACTTTTCTTTCACTCATGGTTAGTGGTTGGCTGAAACCATTTATTATTAATCAACTATGTTTACTCTTTTAAAATCATAATGACAACAGAAACTACCCAAATGATCCTGATCAAAAGTTTACATACTCCAGTTCTTCATACAGTGTATTGCCCCCTTTAACATCAATGACAGCTTGAAGTCTTTTGTGGTATGTGTGGGTGATGCTCTTTATCTTCTCAGATGGTAAAACTGCCCATTCTTTCTGGCAAAAAGCCTCCAGTTCCTGTAAATTCTTGGGTTGTCTTGCATGAAATGCAATTTGAGATCTCCTCAGAGTGGCTCAATGATATTGAGGTCAGGAGACTGAGATGGCCACTCCAGAACCTTCACGTTATTCTGCTGTAGCCAATGACAGGTCAACTTGGCCTTGTGTTGAGGATCATTGTCATGTCAGAATGTCCAGGTACATCCCATGCGCAGCTTCCATGCTGCTGAATGCAAATTTTCCTCCGGTATCTTTCGATAACATACTGCATTCATCTTGCCATCAATTCTGACCAACTTTCCTGTGCCTTTGTAGCTCACACATCCCCAAAACATCAGTGATCCACCTCTGTGTTTCACAGTAGGAATGATGTACTTTTCATCATAGGCCTTGTTGACTCCTCTCCAAATGTAGTGTTTATGGTTGTGGCCAAAAAACTAAATTTTGGTCTCATCACTTCAAATGACTTTGTGCCAGAAAGTTTGAGGCTTGTCTCTGTGCTGTTTGGCATATTGTAAGTGGGATACTTTGTGGCATTTGCATAGCAACGGCTTTCTTCTGGCTATTCTACCATGCAGCCCATCTTTCTTCCAGTGCCTTCTTATTGTGCATCTTGAAACAGCCACATCACATGTTTTCAGAGAGTCCTGTATTTCACCTGAAGTTATTTATGGTTTGGTTTTTTTTGCATCCCAAACAATTTTCCTGGTAGTTGTGGCTGAAATTTTAGTTGATCTACCTGACTGTGGTTTGATTTCAACAGAACCCCTCATTTTCCACTTCCTGATTAGTGCTTGAACACTGCTGATTGGCATTCTCAATTCCTTGGATATCTTTTTATATCCCTTTCCTGTTTTATACAGTTCAACTATCTTTTCCCGCAGATCCTTTGACAATTCTTTTGCTTTCCCCATGACTCAGAAGCCAGAAACCTCAGTGCAGCACTGGATGAAAGATTCAAGGGTCTGTCTGGAGTCCAGGAACTCATTGATCTTTTATATACACACACTAATTACAAGCAAACAGATCACAGGTGAGGATGGTTACCTTTAATAGCCATTCAAACCCCTTTGTGCCAACCTGTGTGCATGTTATCAGGCCAAAATCACCAGGGTATATAAACTTTTGATCAGGGTCATTTGGGTAGTTTCTGTTGTCATTATGATTTAAAAAGTGTAAACACAGTTGATTGATAATAAATGGCGTCAGCCAAATACTAACCATGAGTGAAAGAAAAGTTTTTGTGTTATCATTTATATTCTCTGAAAAATGGCCAAGAAATCATAAATTCTGCCAAGGTATGAGCATAACTGTATGTGTATGCTATTTTTGTGTGTGTGTGTGTGCCTATGCCTTTGAATTAATATTGACTTTGTTGATTGCCTGGACAAGATAATTTTCTTGATAAGTTTTCAGCAGTGGTTTGCCATTGCTTGTTTCCCAGGGCTCTGAGAGAGTGACTGGCCCAAGGTCACCCAGCTGGATTCATGCCTAAATCAGAAATAGAAGTTACAGTCTCTTGATTTATACCTTGGTACCTTAACCACTACACCAAAGTGGCTATTTATATATAGAAAATTATTTAGTATTGAAAATAATAGGAAAGAGTGGTATAATGTTAATTGTTTGATATTATTTGACGTGATAAACTTATGGAGATTTGGCTATTCCATAACTGCTACATGAAAAGCAAAAGATAAGCAAAGTCAGTTTAACAGAAACTATTGTCTTTGTGCCTTGAACAAATTGCAAACTAGAAACTTCATAATGTGCATGATGAGGGCTTTATAAATATATGTCCCCCTAGATCTGGTCTGGGGAATAAGCTGGTCTCTCTTCTAGAAGTTGTTCATTTCTTCTGTATATGCATTCTTTAGACTAAATTAATGAAACTTTATTAATGTGATGAAACTTATTTCTTTGTAGGTGTAGATATCTATAAAGAAGTATGTTTCAAAGAAATATATCAATGTCCATATCCATATACTGTATATCAGGAATGTAATTGTTTCTATAGTCTTAAAATATGTTTCTCTCCTATGATTGTTTATCATTCAAGGTACTGTCCCTATGCTTTTATTTAGGAAACAAATAGAAGAAAAAAGAAAAATTGCTTTTGAAATCCTGATAATTAAGCTGAATATATGTTCTGATGTCTACATAAGGCGAAGAAGATTTCGTAGGTTATATAATGAAGAAATGCCATGGCGAGCTCAGCTTAACATTTACCTGGCAATTGTTCACTTTAGTTTGTTTAAAAAACGCGCACAGGAGCTCTGTAATACTGAAAATTTTTTACAAAGTCCAGACAGGTAAAAAGTGAAAAGAATAACTAATGGGGCAATTTAACTGTGTCAACCTCTTATTTCAAAAAATGTGTTTTTTACGTATATTCTAAAATTCTTGTGTTGCTGGCTTATTTAACGTTTCTAGGACAGATATCAAACCAGGATACCAAAGACATCAAAGGAAGTGCCAAGACCGAAGCAAACATAATTTTTATTATAATTGTTCTCATTAATTATTTGCAATACTAAGAGTCTTTCCTCATTGGCTCGGTCAATCCAAATGACAGGAATGATCTCCTGAGTCTGATTCACAAAGGAATTGCTTTCATTGGGCAACTTTTATAACTCTACAGCCTCTCTCTCCTCCTCTGTCCCCAGAGTTGCCTAATTTAAGCATCACTAAGGGAAGATTAGATATTAATGAGATCTAAGTTTGACAGCCCTGCTTTAGGAAGTCTCAAAGAAACCCAGGGTAATTTCTAAGAAACTAAAGCATTCAAAGAGAACTTTGAATCTACAGAGAAGAGCCATTTGGAAATACTTACGGAAGTAAATTCCCACCCACTATGGATACTCACATCCTTTATTGTTCTTTGCTGAAGCCATATTTTAGATTTACATTTGAAGCAGGTGTGGCATGCCTGATCAATAAGGATGAGATTTTCAGAAAAAAATCCTTGAAAGACCTTGTGAAGCAACTCTTTAGCCTTTGCGTAAGATAACAGGTGTTATTATTAGCACAGCTATAGTCAGTTCATGACTTTGATGTTGTGGAACTGGATTCTCTTCATGGACATTTCAATAGAATCTGGATAGCTCAATGAGAGCAGTAATCAACTCAGCTAAACAGATAATTTTTCCATAGATTCTGTCCAGTTTTCAGTGTTTGCAGTGGTTGTCTGATGTTTCGAGTATTGGCAGATTATATTATTTGGGTAATGATGGCACCATGAAAATGATGTCAAATAATGAAAAGTAGTAATTTGTAATATTTGTGTAATGACATCATACAAATGATGTAAATATCCTTGACATGATTTGCTTTTCAATTTAAAATAAATTTGTGACTAATGCCAGCCTCCCTTGATTAGTCCATCAAAATAAGAGTCAATTATAATTTATTTAAAACAATACAGATTATTTATGCAACCTTTTCTGTACTGGTCTTTGATCAAAAATAAATATTACCATTATTATAACTGATATGATATCCTTTGTAACAAAGAAACTCATATTTTTCTATATACAATAAATCAACAGAAAGTTGATTCAGATTTGAAATTTGTCTTGTTTATATTGAGAATTTAAATACTAGAAAACTTTCATTTACTAGAAAACTTTCATTTAAATTGTTTAATAAGAGTTGGTTGCAGTCACCTGGCTGTTAAAAGGTGCAGTTCAGAATGTTAACTTCTGGCACAAATAAAGAAAAAGAAAGAATGTTAACTAATATAGTCTAGGCATATCCTCTTGTTACCATACTTTAGACCAGGGGTGTCAAACTCGTGGCCTGTGGGCCGGATACATCATGTGCTAGCCACGCCATGCCCGATTTAGCGAAGTGGAAAAAGTCATGATACGTCATATCCACAGGATTATTAACATGTTTTTAGATCAGGGGTGTCATGCGCAGACCATGCCCACCCCAGCTCTGCAAATGGGAAAACACTGATGAAATGTCATGTGACGGTAATGTGATGTATTGAGTTTGACACCCATGCTTTAGATGAAGTGTTCTGCCTCAAGACTGTATAATAATAATGTTGTAATATTACTACATTTCAATTATTAAGTATGTGCTTGTTATTTGTTTTTGTTTTGCAGTTATAATGATCTCAATCCTGAAATATTCTCATTAAGCAATTCAGGCACAATCATGATAGCATCAGAGGAAGAAATCACAGATCTTAAACATCTGTCTTTTAAAAGAACATTTTCAGGAAAAATCAGTAAAAAACCTGGTAATACTATAGTTAATAAAACATGAATTTTCACTTATTGTGTTTTATGCAGTTATTTATTAAAATACATCAAGCTAGCCACAGCAATCCTTTTGGATCCTTGGTTCCAGAACTTTAAGACAGGGAGCAATGAAATTGGTATTGGTGCATGTTGACTTTTGGAATAATTAAAAAAAAAATTTTTTTTGAGTGGCTAAACTTTGGTGGCTAGGTTTGAGTCAGATTTATGTGGAGCACATAAACTAAATGCTTCTGGGACAATCACTGAATTCTAATTTTGGAAGTGTCTGAAAATGCTTTAAATCTGGTTTTTCATTATGCATAGATAATTATACCATTTGACTATGTTGATATAGTTGACTTTCTGATTACTTAAGGAACATTTCTAGTGTGAGTGTTTTCTCTTTCATAGCCAATCTATTGTTATTGCAAAGTCTAACCATACATTTATACATTTTATCTTCTATAGTCTTACTTGTATCTTGTGTATTTGTTCCTGGATTTTTTGTTCTAGATATGCATTACATTTTGAATCATCATTCTATTTTCTTCCTTCTTTTTTTCTTTCTCTGTTTTCTGCTTCTGGGATTTTAATGGCTTTTGGTTGTTGATTCTTTCCAATTATCTGCCTTGGGCTCACTATAGAAATTTTACTGTTTCTGCCTGTCCAATAGTTATTTTATTCTAGATGGCCATTTGATCTTAATCTGCATTACCACAAACAAGACTCTTGTTTGTCAGGGAATAGATAACAGTATTGCATCTTAAAAACCAGAGTTATTATAGTCAAATCTTTAAAATGAGAATTGGTGCAGTGAATGTTTAATAAGATATCTCATAAAGATTTCCATAATTCCTTAAACAGTAGCTCTGCTGTTTTAGAATGAGTCTTTCCTCAGTTTTATATATTTAAAAGAACTTGTCTGTCCCTATGGGATAGGTAAAGATGTTTTTTCCCCTTCTCACTCTTTATTCTATTTCAGTATTCTTTTTCCCCAGATTGAACATTTATTTTTCATTCTGCCATTTCTTCTGTCTAGTCTAGTGCAACATCTTTTCAAACTCAGTATCTGTAAATTAATATTTGTATGTATGGAATACAGGGAGTGATAATACAACTAGTCTTACAGTTAACTTCACATTGTTGACTTCTCTTTCAAAAGCATTATAATTATGTCCATTGAATATAATTTTGGTTATTTTTTATTTGAACCTTAAATTTTGTGATTGCCTAGACTAGCCTCCAGTATAAGTCTAGTAAAAAAACAACAATTTATAATTGTCTATCTGTGTTGGTTTGCTAATCTGTGGAATTTGTGATATACAGCATTCTATTATATGGGTTTGGTATTGTTAGGTAGATGTCAGACATTATTTTCTATTAGGAAGCTGAGAGAGTCACATGGCTTAGCATAAATCAGGCCTCCTTGATAGTCAACTTCAAAAAATGGCTGATGAATTCCTCAGAGCATCTATAAATTCCAGGGCAAAATCTTATAATTAATTCCAAAGAATATAACTTACATGGATCTATTGCGATTTTGTTTATTGCTTATGTTTGGGTGTAGACAATTACATTGTTAATACAGCAAGTCTTGGAAGTTATGTTTCAAAAGAATTCATTGACTTAAAGATACTTCTGTAGAACAAATACAGTTCATATTGAGACATGATTGATCATGGCAACTGCTTACCCTGAAAACAGTACAGCAATTCTTATTTAAATGTACTTTCCTCAGTTTTTACTTTTGAGTACTGCATGTCTTTCCTTCTTAAGACATTTCAGGAATTCCCTGAATTAATGGAAATGGAAACAAGACTTTATGATTTTTTTCCTACACATCTTTAAGCAGAATGGCTATTCCATATCATTTGATAGCAATAATATAATGTATTACTGCTAATTCCTCTTGCACCATCAATCTTCTTTATTACTAGCATCAGTTAAGTAATCTAGCACAGTAGCTCCTGACTAGCTATCAGAAAAATACTAAAAAACATTTATTCAGATTTTTTTCTAGTTTGATCTTTTGTTAGGTTGGGAGCAGTTACAAATTTCTGGAGAAATTCTTTCCCTGAATATTCTGCTGCCAACAGCTCATCTGCAATGAATATAACCTTCCTTGCTCTTCTTTGCTCAGACACCCCTGACCCTACTTCCCCTGTCTTCGACAATGGGCTTTCCTTGCCTGCTTCTAGCCCTACATTACAAAGTATTTCTCCAGGCACTGTTTCCAGCTCAAGCATACTTGACCACAATAATTGTCTCTCCCCTGAAATTGATGCCATGAGCGAATCCAGTGAACTGACCCAACTCTCAGCTTCAGGCCAAGATTCAGGTGGGTTGCCACATTCATGTCAGGTACTTGACAATTTTTGAATTGATCATATCCTTACAAATTAGGCATCTACTTTCAAGAAAGTATAATTTATTAACTCATAACTAAGCTTTCATTACATATTGCCAAGTGCTCTAGCTGTAGACCTTGAAAAAAATATGTCTCATATGGATACAACAAAGGTTATGGATGGGTCCATGGGAAATGGTAATTTTCATGTAAAGGAAGACAATATACAAACTTTAAAAGAAAGAATAATCTCATAGCAACTGGTAAGGAAACCAATTGGTTTTGCTTGGTAATGTGGATTTCGATAGCTGTTATAAACATTATAAAAAAGTTAATAATTTTCCTATTATCATCTGGACAAGTCAAGTAAAAGATTTGTTATATGTGCCCTGCCATGCTTATTTATTTTTCCTGAATTGAGTAATCAAAGAAATGTAACATGCACTATAGCAAGGGTCCCCAACCCCTAGTCTGTGGACTGGCACTGGACTGTTGCATGCAGAAAGTGGGCCACGCAAACAAACAAAGCCCCATCCGCGGGATTCAGGCAGTATGTGAAATCACATCTCCTCCAATCTGTTTAAAAATCTTTCTCAAGGAACCAGTCCCTGATGCCCAAAGAGTTGGGGGCCGCTGCTCTATAGCATTTGATACATATTTTTTCTGGAAAGCAGAGTGAGGAATATATTCTCCAATAGAGTGAAGTGACTAACTCAGATTGTACCAAGAACCATCTTTCACTGATTAAAACATATTGATTGGAGATGTGGGTGTGATGCTTATTTACTTAAAACCCTACCTTAAAAGAGATTTAGGTACATATAGAATATTCTGTGGCCTTTTCCTTTATTTTTGAAAAAAATATTTTAATAAACTAGTATAACTAAAGACTCATTGTATAGACTCTGTTCTCTTAAGAAATTTAGAATCTGTTTTTTTACAATTACTGTGAATTGCTGTTAGTTAAACTCAAGTGATTTTTTTTTTGTTTTTATTTTAGAACCCATTTTTTCTCCTGATCGTAGTTCTAAATTGAGTGATAGAGACAGTCCTCGACTGACTCAAGGTTATATTTCTGTTAAAGAACGTGAAAAAGCAACTTGTTATTCTGCGGTGCTGGAGCATTTCACAAAAACATTCCTATATTTTAGAAGAGCTGTGGTAATGTTAACTATATTTAAAATTCTAATAAATATAACTCTTCTGATTTCATTGAGCAAATAACGTTCTCACATTTGGCAAGAATATATTTCTGTCAATTTGTAGTTTCTTGCTGCATTGTTATTCTGTTTTTGAAAATAAGAATTCTAAGAAAATGATGTAGGATAATTTTAAGCTATTTTTAGTTCATTGCCTCTCTTTTTCCAGTGATTCATGGAAGTCATTACTAGTCAGGTGCAATCTATATTCATCTCCATACACACTCTTTTATTTCGGAGCAAGAGGGAGCTGCATTATTATAAAAATAATTAGATTTTTTTCAGAGCTGGAAATACAAGCCTATGACAGTAATCTGAAATGGCTAGGTTGAAAATCAGAGTCTTTGGTGTCAGTTGAACTATACTGGATAGATGACGGTTATTTCCAGTTTGAAAAATTCATTATCTTGAGGAATTGACTTAGACATGATACCAAAACAATGAATGAAGTGGTATTTATCACAAGAAGAAACTTCTTGCAGCAATGGAAAATTTGTCAATGGTTAATGATTATAACAACCAAATCTGTGTCAAGCTACTAGCTATCACAGTTGTCCAAGTCTACATCCAACGATTAATGCAGCAGAGCTTGAAATAGAAATTTTCTAAGCTAGCATCAGAAACCCTGAAGCAATATTCTCAAAAGAATATTGTTTAAATACATGGGTTTTTACATGGGTGATTTTAATGCAAAGGTTGGCAGCCAAGCGGAAACATGAATTACTAGAAGCTTTGGACTTGGGGAGATAAATAATACAGGTGATTGCATCAGTTTTGTTTGCATTAATTCTGTCACAAATTTTACATTTGGACCTCATCAAATAAATTGCACCATAACAAGATCAATTGTGTCCTATGAAGCCATCAACAGTACATTTCAGTCGTCGCTGTCAATATTATCCTGTGCCCATTGTAGTTCATATTACAAATTGTTGGTGGTTAAAGTCAGAGTTAATTTATGCAATATCAAAAAGACATCACTATCCCAAAGGTTTGATATCACCCAATACCTTCCTTGTACAGTATGCCACTGGGCTGAAAAATATGTCTTAACTGTTGGACACTGCTTAGAAAATTCCCAATGCACTGTGGCAAAAAAATTCAGCCATCATTGAATCAGCAATTGAAAATATGCCATAATAGAAACCAGAGAAAAAGGACAATTGGTTTTCATATGAAACCATCAGAATAAGCAGCCAGCCAGACAGGAGGGAGCAAGAAAAGCAGCCAGCCAGACAGGAGGGAGCAAGAAAAGCAGCCAGCCAGACAGGAGGGAGCAAGGAGATTGAATGTAAATTTCCCAAAAACAACAAAAGATAAATTTTACTGGGACCAATGTTGCAAGGAGCTGGATGAGGATTGCATGAAGGGCCACACCAGAATACTTTGTGCAAGTCAAAAAGCTTTCATACATCATTTACTGCTCTTAAAAGCATCATCAAAACAAACAAGGTAAAGATGTGTCTGACCAACAAGGTTTCAACAACAGATGGTGAGAATATAACAGAAGAACGATGCCAGCAAGAAAGAGGCCAACTTTCCTCTGGATGATACGGAAAAGGAAGCAGAAATAGAACCTGCCATCTTTCAGGAAAAAGTTATGTGGACATTAAGTCATCTGTCAAGTAACATGGTTCCAGGTGGTCATACCATCCCCACAGAATTGCTGAGCCCACAAGCACCACACTCTTGTTCCAGAAAATTAGGGAAACAAACACATGGTCACAGGATTGGAAACAATCAGTGTTCATTCCATTGCCAAAAATAATGACTCCAAGGATAATTCCATTTTTTGCCCTCATCCCCCACACTAGCAAGCTGCCCAGAATACCTTCAACAGTGAAATGGGAAGCATATAAATAAATAATAAAATGAATTCCCATTAATTTATATAACATCTGGTGCTGATCATCAAAAGAAAATAATCAGATGTTCAAAGTTGCTTCAGAGGTCATGGCACTCAGAGCCATATTGCAAATCTACACTGGAGCATGGAAAATTTTCAGAAATATTGAAGAACATCTGCCTCTGCTTTATTGACTACAAGAAAGCTTTCAACTGTATTGAACATGATCAGCTGTGGAGAGCCTTAGAAGATCTGTGGCTGTCAACACATCTACCATATTGGTGTAGTCACTGAAAAAAATTGGGTGGCCACTGTGCAAACATCATATGGAGACACTGATTGGTTCAAGATATAGAAAGGTATGTGGAAAGACTGCATTCTTTTACCTTTCTTTTTCAACTTGTATCACAATATGATTTTGAGGAAATTGGAACTTAAAGAATCAAAAATAAGGGTAATTATTGGAAGAAGAAACACAAACAGTCTTTGATAAGTTCACAACACAACTTTCAGAAACCAAAGGACTGAAAGATCTGATCAAATGGATTAAAGAAGAAAGTGAGAAATTTGGCCTCTTCCTGAAAAGACCGAGCTTATGACAAGAATGGAAATTTCAAAATAACAATTGAGGGTGAAGAGATCAAAGGCATGGAAGAATTCACTTTCCTAGGATTGCAGATTGATCAACGTATTAAATGCAGTCAAGAAATAAAGTGTTCAATTGCACTGGGTTGTACAGTAAACAGGAGTATGAATTGAGTATGGAAAAGCAAGAACACCATTCTGACAACAAATGTAATTTAGTCCTCCCAATTGTGTTTTCCATAGTTACCCATGGTTGCAAGTTGGATCATAAATAAACTAGACAGGAGAAAAATCAACTTGTTCAAGCTTTGGTGTTGGAGAAATTTCTGTGCATTCTTTGGACAGCAAAGATGATGAACAAGCAAGTACTAGAGTGTGTAAAGCCAGACATTTACTGGAAGGGAAAACTCACAAAATTCCATCTTACTTATTTCAATCATGTCATGAAATTAAATTCACTGAGAAAGGCAGATATGTTTGGAGTGATCAGAAGTAAAAGGAAACGAGGCTTCAAAAGCACAGTGGCTTTACACCATCGAAATTGATATCAGCCAGAGCGTATAACAACTGGGACAAGCTGCACAAGGTCAGAAAATGTGGAGAGGGAAAGAGCTGATCCATAGAATTGCTGAAACATTGGATGTGATGGAATGGACAGCATTATCATCATAATCATCAGTCACAGTCATCTAAATGATGTAATAATAAAGAGCCAGTTTTGTGTAGTAATTAAGGGACCCAAGCTAGAAATTGTGGGACTATTTCTATTTCCACCTTAAGCAGAAAGCCAGCTAGCTAACCTTGGCCCAGTCAGATACTCTCAGTCTTAGAAATCAGGCAATGGAAAACCATTCAGAAAACCTTACCAAGAAAATTGCAAGGATTTGTCCAGGCAGTCACCAGAAGTTAACACTGACTCAAAAACAAATAAATATAAGATAAAACAGTATATTTATTTATCATTACCTTTATATCCCATCTTTTTTCAACAGCAGAAAATAGATATATGGAGTTAGATCCTTTTTTGAATCCTAAAGATAACCCTATGAGTTAAGTTGGACTGAGGTTGGGTTGGTCTCAAATCTGGATTTCCATGATTCCAGTCAGTATTTTCACCAGCATGTTACCCCACACTAAAAAATATGCTGCTTTTCCTAATACAATATGTATTGCTTTTGTTGCTTGTTTGAATAAAGTGTCTTACCGTATCAGTACAAATATTGTGAGTGTTTACATCACAAAACATTAACATGAAATAACAAAAAACTGAAATTACTAGGTAGAATCTAGGAAGATACCATCTTGTAAAGTGGCTGGGAATCTAATCCCTGCAAAGCAAACTCAAAATGTAAATGACAGTTTACAATTATCTGGCATGTAATGAAGAATAAGTATATTGGGCAACTACTCGGAATGCAATGAAAAATAAGCATAATGAAATTGACACTTTTAAAAGGAATAAAAACCATATTTTTCAATTTTAGAGAGAATAGGATCTTAGAATATTGTTCATTGAGGACCTATAGCAATTCAGTGGTTTCTTGGGCAAATAAACATCAGGGCTTCTAAAGTAAGGTTTTCAAATTTTAAATTGTTTCCTGTAAAGCAAAGCTATAAAGCTATAAATTAGCTTTTATTTCAATGCAAGGAAAGGCCGAGAGAGAGGGATAAAAGCAGGCATAGTTTCAATCAGAATCATCACAAAAGGATTGAAAATTAGAATTTATTAATGGCTTAAAATAATTTAATAATATACTGTAATAATAAGAAATGTAGGAAATTATGCTTTTGTTACATTAAGTGGAATGGAATTTGCTTTTTTTTGTAAGAGTTTCTTTTTAAAAAACTTAAATACAATGTGGAACAATTTGTGAGCAACTGGAGTAGCTATTTCTAAACAGATCTCTTTCCCAACACAGATAAATAAATAAAAGAGAGCAGAGTTCACAAATAATATAACATTAAAGGTTCATGGAAGTTCTTAAATGGTCACAATTACTAATTAAACTGCTGGTTATTAATGGTACAAGAATCAGCAGACAGCTGAAATAATTTCTAGATAGCTGATTTCAAAAGAAATCAAGAACTCTGATTTACATTTAACACAAAGTTATAGTTTGATTTTGATATAGCATGGTATGCTAAGCACTCAATATATATTAATATTAAAGCCACCAATCATTGTTGTCCAACAAATCATAGTTTTAAGAAAAACCTGACTTTATAATAATGTGTTTGCCCAGTCAAAACTATTAGAGGAGGCTAAATCATACAGAAAAAGAATAATAGACATAATTCAGATTAGAAATTCATAATGGTTTATAACATTCAATCCAATATTATAGTTTGTTCATAGACTCAAGTGGTTTAATTTAATATCTAAAAGCTTTTATGGTAAGCTGCTAAGCTTTCTGTATTAAGCATTAGATGCAAATCAATTAGGAAAAATTGCTCCTAAACTGGCCCTAGATACATGTTAAAAGAGGTGAGAAATATGGTAATTTCATTAAGCTATGGGGGCACAGGTTCTATATCTATTTTTCTACTGATTAAGTGGTTCTTTTTTGATTTCCAATTTATGGATGGTTGCATTTCAGTGTATGCTTTTTATTGTAACTAGTTTCTAATTGTCATTGTGGTATTGCTTTATCTTGTTTTATCTATGTTAGCCCGAATGATGAGTTTGTGGAATTGTAGGTTGTTCAATTGTAGGTTGGTTGACTGGAATGGGTTATAAACAAACAAATAATTGACTTACATAAACAAATACCTTGCTCAGTATTGCTTTAGATCTCTGTCCTAGATAGTCCTAGCAAAACAGTTATAATCTACGTGAAATATATACCAACTAATATCTTAAGAAAGTGAAATAGTTTATCCAGTAGATTTCTTGTAAATGAACATGCTTAAGTTTGAAGTTCTTTTATAAATGAAAATATGATTTATACTTACTATTTAAATCACTGTGATATTCAACTCCCACTCATTAATTGTGCATTTGATAAATACGATCCAGGTTGTTGCCCATCGAGGTCGCCACTGGACGTTGCTTCAGAATGCCTGCCGAGACCTTTGGAACTATACTCGGGAAATACAAATTATTATTAAGCATTCAGGATCTTTTCATGCACCCTTTCCTGTTAACAAGGAGATTTTTCTTAAGACCATTTGGTTACCATACTATTTGGCATCAGATACATTGCTTGATATGATAGTTGAGCTTCAAGATAGCAATTATGTTAAGGTAAATATATTTTTACTTCTGTGATTAACATAATTCATATTGTCTTTATATTTTGAAGCAACTAAACAAAGATTAGGAATCTTTAATTCATTTTAATTATGTATATTTTTCTATGCCTTTACATTTAGAAATATTATTTAGAAAAAGATAAATACTTTATGTGCAAAATGATTAAACTGTTTTTTTTATTTAATGTAAATGGAGATGGGTTCATTTCTCAAGAAAGATAAATGTTTTGTGAAAATCTGATGCAGCAGTTTTCTTGTGCTAGGTTTTGTTTATTTTGTATGCTCCCAAAAAGGAGGATATTTTTTTAAACAAAAAGCAAACTAAGATAACACATAAGAAGATCTTGGGAGAACACAGATTCGCAAGAATGCACTGAATGCAGTATTAGTGCAATTAGAAGTTCTGAATTTGTGCATTAGAATGTATGCTACTTCCACTGACTTTGTCAAGGAATCATAATTGGAGGAATTTGCTGAATTAAACAGTCTTGGTAGATCTGCTCAACATGGGTTTCATGAAAAATATGAAACATCTTTCTTTGTCAGTGCTATCTTAGGTAATATCTGCTTCACTATACATAATGTGGGAATTGTCACAAGGACCAGGACGTCTATCTGAGATGCTCATATTCTAGCATCCAGTATAATTAACATGGCAACTGTATTTGTTAAAAGGAAGAGATCCACATCTTCAGAGAGTAGGCATATGTTAGTAATAATAAAAGACTAACAAATACGTTAATAAGTTGGTAAACATCAAAGACCAACAAAATATAATATTGTTATGAGTTTGATATTGATGTAAATCATGGACACATGCAATATTATTAAAAATAGAAATTTTTATGTATTTCAGTTAGATGTGTAAATGAATATGCTTGATACAGTGTAAAGAAAATTTATGTAATTAGAAGTGCTAGTTGAGTTTGTACTTGATATTTGTGTGATGATTTTGAGGATGACCTGCAAAAATGGAATAGGATATTATGATCTCTGTTTAAATTTACAGATTATTGAGCCCAAGGGAAATTTTGGTGTTCCAAGCTGCATAGGAGGCATTGCTGTTGATGAAGGTGGTTCCAGCCTTTCTTTTGAACATCCCCTTGATGATGTAAATGTTATAGATTTCCAAGGAATACGCCATTTCATTCTGCAAACTCTTGAGTTTCTGTTTCGTTTGAAGAAATGGGAATCACTAGTTAACATAGCTATGCAATTTAACACAATTACACAGTAAGTAACATAAAGTGACTTTGGGAAAGAAAGGATTTTAAAAAAATTATATTAACAATATTTATTTTAAAATGCATCTAACTTTTTCTAGTGAAAGATATATGGAGCAAGTAACTCCTGTGTTGGTGTTTGCCCAGAGACAGCTACAGGAAAAAAAACTACTCTGTGAGTCAGATAATACACAGTCTTGCTTAGAAGAATTAATCACTAATACTGGAGACAAGGTAAAAAAAAACTTGAAATTTGGGTTAAAAGTTTTTTTAAAATATAAGAATATAATCTTTAGTTATGTATTGGGCTGTCTGAAAAATATTTTTGAATGGGCACATTAAAGTTCCTCATAACTTAATAAAAATGATATGTAATCTAAAGTTATTTTTCATAGAGCAGGGGTAGGGAAACTTTTATCACTTATGGACTTCAACTCCCAGAATTCCTGAGTGAGTCATAAAAGGTTCGCCATCCCTGGCCTACTGGTTTTTCAGTTGTGGGGGAGATCAATTTTTGACTTGAATGGAGGAATATGTCCTACATTTGTATATTAAACAGTCCCATTCAAGTCAAAAATAGATCTCCCCCACAACTGAAAAACCAGTAGGCCAGGGATGGGGACTCTTTTATGGCTCACTCAGGAATTCTGGGAGTTGAAATCCATAAGTGATAAAAGAGCCAAGTTTCCCTACCTCTGTCCTAGAGCAGTGGTTCTTAACCTTTTTGAAAGAATTGCCCCCTTGAGCCATTGAGGAAGTTATTATCACCCCCCTTCTCCCCCAACATAACCTCTCAATTACAACACAGGAAAATAATTCTTCAATTTATGCAAACATGTTTTTTGTTTTCTTTAAATTATCATCAGGTCATATCGATGCAAATAATTTATTTCCAGTCTTTTCCCCATATTTCAACTGTGTGAAAAATTCTGATGCCACCCCAAACTTTGTGATACATTATTATCTTATTTATTCAAGACACTTAAATGCAATGACCACTGAAAACAAAATTCAGTTGCAAGAAAATGAAATGCCTGAAAAAAACAGTAACATTTAATGATTTAATTACAAGTGAATTTTAAGATGCAAAAAGAAATATAAAAAGGGCATAAGAACAAACCGCAATTCAGGAACTAAGAATTTCAAGATGAAAACTCTGAAACCAAATTATTTATTTATTATTTATTTATTAATCGGATTTCTATACCGCTCCCTCTCCCAAAAAGGGACTCGGGACGGTGTACAGCCTACTAAAAAAACACACAGAATAAATACAATTTAAAACTAGATTAAATATGCAAATCTGGCTGAATCCCATCCAATTACAAATTCGGACATTTAAAATCCGGGATTAATTAAAAATTTAAAAATTATAAAATGTAACAAAACCCAAATTAAATTTAAAACCCATAGACTATTTACTGGGCCAGGCCGGCTTGCTCGAAAAATAAAGTCTTAACTGCGCGCCGGAAGGTCAGGATGTCCATCATGGCCCGTATCTCCGGGGGGAGATCATTCCACAGGGAGGGGGCTCCCACAGAGAAAGCCCGCACCCTTGGGGCCGCCAGCCGACAACGATCAGGCGGCGGCACCCCAAGGAGGGCAACCCTGTGAGAGCGTACTGGGCGGCGGGAGGTTGTTGATGGCAGCAGGCGGTCCCGTAAGTATCCCGTAAGTATAAAATTAAGATTCGAGGAAAATATATATTCATGCACACTGTAAAAAGGGTTAAAAAGACACAAAGAAAATATTTACAGAAGGAAAGCAACAAAAATCAGAGCGACAAATTTAATGGATAGTGATAGAAGCTGCTGTGCAACGCACATGAAGATGAGTGATGCATATTCACATATGTACGGCGTTCTGTACTGAAGCTAGCTGGAGGAATATTTTAAAACACAGTTCAATCCACTAATAGTGAGCGATCTGATGTTTTTGTACGACAAATATACAGTGGTTCAGTGTACGAAAAAAGTCTCAAAAGTGTCCCCAAAACCTCTTGCTCCATTGCCCCCATATCACCCACCTTCTGTTCCTTTGCACCCGCGTCACCCCTTTTCGTTCCATCGCCCACCTGAAAAACGAAATCGTACCCTGGGGGGCAATATTGCCCAGATTAAGAACCACTGCCCTAGAGCAAATGAGTAGGCTCGAAATCTCATTTTCTAACAAGAAGTTACACCCTGACTCTCAGACTAGTTAGTGAGTAAAGAGGGCAGGTGTAATAGTAATCCCAACTTCTTTCTCTGTCCTTTTTCATTATTTAATAAAACTTGTTTCCCTGAACCTCAAATGTATTCTAAGAACAGAATTAGCTAACAGGTATCTCTTTAATTTTTTTCTTGACTGGAAAAAGGAGTCCTATCCTCCATATCACTGTGGGGATAAAATGCTATGGTGCTAAGCAACAAGACTACTAGTTTAGGACCATGCATTAAACGGGTGGGATTCTACCGGTTCTGTCTAGCTCTGTAGAACCAGTAGCTCTGAAGAGCAGCAGACATAGAACTGGTTCTGTGTCTGCTGCTTTTTGGCCTACCCACCCGCCTGGGCTCTTACCTGACCTTTATTTCCTGCTTTTTCAACCTCAGCTGCTTTGTGCGGCACAGCTGCGGTTGAAAAAGCAGGAAAATAGTCCTTTTTCAAATGCTGCGCATCCATGCACAGCACTGCTCAGCTGTTCGGGCAGCATAGGTGATGACGTTCCACATGCAAATCGCAAATCACAAAATCACCAAACCGGTAGTTACACTGGTCGGATCCTATCCCTGCAGGCATATCACCTTGATTTCCAGCTAGGTTGGATATAGTGAAGAGAGCTGACACAGTAAGAGCATGGCAATGATAGAATTGTGAGTTCTGATTAGTTTGGGAAGTTCAGGTCAGTTTACTACGTATGAGAGTTTGTAAGAGTAAATTCTGAAAAGTCTTGTGCCAAAGGAATACTGTTCTAATGGTCATGCACATCTTCTTAATAAGAATGTCCTATTTTTTTGTTTTAATTTTTCTTGTGAGCATAATCCATTCTAGATAATGAACATTGGCTTTTGTTATTCCTTTGCTTTTTGAAAGTGGAAATAATAGTGATGAATTTTCAGAATCTAATTTTAAATGTTTAAGAAGATAAGTCTACTTAACCTGGTCAACTTCATTGAAAAGACTGTTAACTGTATCAGAAAATATTCTCTTAAGGTATGCTGCAGAAACTTTGTTGCAAAAAACTTGTATGCTGCTACAAAATGGAAAGGACCAACTGTTGAACATTTTGATCATTTAGGTATGTAGATATGTAAATTATATTCTTTAAAAATTTCAGAGTTCATTCTCTCTGGAATAATTAAGTGTTTATGTTCTTTTGGATTTTTATGGATGGATAAATTGTTTTGTTTCAATCGCATGCAGGTTTTATTTGTTGCATAGATTTGGTATATCAAGTAAAATGTATTTATATAATTATTTTATCTTTATAAGAAACTTGTAAAACCGATTATGTAGATGTTCTACATTATAGCTATTGGGATAATGATAACAAAAATTGATTCAGTCAAGGTAGTTCTAGATTGTGTATAAACTAAGGGAGCAAATAAGTTTGGGGTGGGAGAACTGTTTATTTTCATACATCAGAAGAGAGTGTACTGTAGATACTGTTCCTCTATTAGTTAAATATAACATTGATCGTTTGATAAACATTGGGATTCCTGGGGACATCTAACCATTATGCACAAGTTGTCTGCCTTTCCCCCCAAATGTCTTTAAAAATAAAAAAATCCCATATTATACATTATACTGGCACTAACAGAACATTCAACTGCATTATTCTTCATTTTACATTACTGGAAATGTGTCACATCTGGGAGAGGCAACTAAAATACAGGATGTAGTATCATACATGAAGCATCTACTCAGCCCGATAGATTCTTTTATATTTCCAAACTTGTTTCAGTGATCAATCCAAATCACTTAGACATTCTACTGAAGATTGATATTCCTTCCACACATGATGCATTTATTCTTGCCACAAATTCCAGCTCCAGACAAATTGACACTAAACATTGTTCTCAAGTTGATTTCACTAAAGAACCCATGTTCACCATCTGATTAACTGCAATAATTTCATTGTTTCTAGCCTGGATTTCTGGATATATAATATATAATAACTCAAAACCTTCCACTTTGAGTTCAGGAGCTTTTTTTAGAATTCTACGACTTATATGTATAATGTTTTCCAATTTGAACTATGCCTATGTGTGAACTCTGTAAGTTGATCTATGACTGTAATAAGATACTACTAGTAGTAGAGTAAACTTCTGTGCAATTTTATTTTTGTATATTACACATTTGTTACTTAGACATAGAGCTTATTAAAATAACTATGGGTTCTTTATAGGTATCAGTCTAACCAAACCACTATTTTCTGTTCCTCTGGATCCGATGGATACACTAAAATGTTTTAGAGAAACTCTGGAAAAGTCAAAGAACCACGGTAGAGCCCTTAAATACAGCAGGAAATTGCTTTGTTTATTTCTTGCTCATGTGCGAGGTGAGTACCTCTCATTAGAAATTGGATGCATATATAATTGAAAATAGACTTTA
This sequence comes from Bungarus multicinctus, assembly GCA_023653725.1. Taxonomy (NCBI): domain Eukaryota; kingdom Metazoa; phylum Chordata; class Lepidosauria; order Squamata; family Elapidae; genus Bungarus; species Bungarus multicinctus. The sequence continues at coordinate 47,242,337 of CM042848.1, forward strand.
AAAATATTGAAAAAAATGTGTGCATATGTGTGTAAGTATGAATACATACACACATACACATTGATTTGATTTTAGAACATTTAATTTTTTTTATTATTTTATTTGAACATTCCACACTATCTAATAATTATTAGAATTGTAATAAAACTTTAACTACATGCTATTATGTATATATATAATGTCTGATGAATTAATTTTCATATTGCTATAGAGAAGCAAAATGAAATTCCTAATAATAATTTAATAAAAATATATACTGTCCTATTTATAGTTGAGTTGGCCATGCCCAGCCAGTAACATGACCACCAACCCATGTCCACCCAGTCACATGACCACCAAGCCAGGCCCACCAACTAAGCCATGCCCACAGAACCAGTTGTTAAAAAGTTTGAATCCCACCCCTGCTTGAAAGTTTATAATTCCTCAAGTAATATTTACCAAAATACCATATAAATTTTGACTTTTTAAAAAGGGAAATTTGTTGTAAAGTTATTACTTGAAAATTTTAAGTTTGAAATTTTCATTCTTTTTTTCAAGTAATAAACTCAACCTTCTTAAATAACAGGGTTAAGGTACTCATAAAAGAGCCAGACAAGAAATGTCTAAGAACTGTTTGAATAAAGATTGAAGCATATTATGTAAACAAAAAGCATTGTACCTTCATTCAGGAATTCTCGTATAATTTATGTATGAGCACAAATAACTTCCTCTTCACTGTGATATTATTGTAAGATTCTTCTAGGCACATAACCTAAACAATAGTAGAAAAAATAACATAGCCACCACCAATCATTCCATTCCCATTCTGTTCAGTTCATTGTAGCTGTCCTAACAATGATCCAGCGTAGACCAATATACCTTCTATCTTTTCAAAGGCTTGTGGGCCTGATAAGAAAAAATGTCAAGAAGGGTAGCCTCTTTTTACCCAAGCCTAGAAGAATGCAACTCCCTGGAGATGATAGAGATGGACTGAAGGCTGTTAATGTAGTTGTTGCTCTCCATACTTTCAAACACCAAATCTGTAAAGGTTGTTGAAAATGTTACGTAATCTTGGGACTTTAGTTATTTCTGATGGAACATAATGGGCTTCCAGCTTATTTCTTCCAGCTTATTTTGAAAAATTGCTTTTTATTTTATTCCATTGGTTAATGTAAATCAGAAGAAATGTGATTTGGAGGTACCAGACTACTCCCTTTTCATAACTATAACAATTTTATATTATCTCTTCCAAAGATGAGAAAAAGAAAAGAAATGTGTGTGAGGAAAGAGAAGACCCAGGAAAGGGAGCATATGATAGTATAGGTACTCTCTAATGCCTTAAATTTAGTTAAAATAAATTATAAAATGTATCTACTTTCAATACAAATCTCTCTGGAATAATGGTATAATATCTAATATTACATTCAGAATCTCTAATCAGTAAGGATTGCTAAAATGTTTTCATTAAATCTATTTATAAAACAAGACTCTTCTGGAAGATTAGAGATATATGCAAACCAGAAGACTTCACGTGGAAAAGTGGGATTTACTATGGGAGCTGAGTTGACGTATGAACCAGAACCACCTGATCTATCAGAAGAAAGTTTTACTTGCCTCAGTATGATTGAGAGTAACTCCATTCCCCAGTCAAAAGTCCCAGTAGTGATCTCTTCATATGAACAAACAATTGGTAACTTTATAATCCATTCTATTTCGTACATTGAATTACCGTATGATTTGATAGGAAATTTGAACACATATTGTGCTTGTAGAAATGTATTATTTTAAATAGTTCAGAGAGAGGAAAATAGTAGTATTTCAGCAGACTGCTGTTGGAGTTCTAATAGACTCAAAGAAATAACCTTGCTTTTATTTTTTCTCTCTGATGAGAGAGAAATTACCAGGGATAGGATGCTACCGGTTCTGCCCATCTCTATAGAACTGGTTGCTCTGAAGAGCAGCAGACACCAAACCAATTCTGTGTTTGCTGCTGTTTAGCCTACCCATCTGCCCGGGCTCTTACCTGTCTTTTATTTCCTGCTTTTTCAACCTCATCTGCTGTGTGCAGCACAGCTGAGGTTGAGAAAGCAGGAAAAAAGTGGCTTTTCAAACACTGCGCACCCGTGCGCAGCACTTTTCAGCTGTCCGGGCAGCACAGCTTAAAAAATTTTTACAGCATGTGCGCGCAAAACATAGTCACCGAACCGGTAGTAACACTGGTTGAATCCCACCCCTGGAAATTACTGCTAAGATTCATTTAATAATAGTTAATAGACGAAGAGAATAGGCTATCCAGCAAAACCACTACAAAAGTATATGTAGGTCTAGTGGTATGCAAAATATTGCCAATTCAACCAGTTTTAAAATTCAAAGAAACAGTTGCTTACCCAACTCATGTCATTGTGGAATTGTTTAGGAATACAACATTATTTCAAGCTTAAAATAATTCTGCAATTATTGAGACAATATCATTTTATTTCAAGAAGAGATGTAGGAGATAGTAGGCTGAGCCTGAGGGATAGGTCAAACACATCATCAGTCATGAGTCCCTGCGTGCCCACAACTGATCTAAGTCCAGCCTAACTTGAATTTCTTTTTCTTCTTAACTCCCGTTAATTTCCCTTGAGCATCCGTAGTTTGTATTCTTGTAGAGAGCTTATGCTTACAATAAATCTTTGTATGCATTTGAACTGCCTGGATCTCCTGATTTCTCTGGTGCTGACATTAATCTGAACTTAGATCTCTTATGGGCACAAAGGGACTTATGACTGATGATGTGTGTGACCTCTCCCCTGGACTCAGTCTGGTGATTTCATACAAGAGTCCCCCTCCATTTTACACTACTTCAAGTTTGAAATGGGGCACTTTGAATGCAAAAATAAATGGCTTTAAAATATTTTGCAACTTGATATTACAGAAATGGCAAAAAATAAAAAAATAAAAAATGCAAAATGCTAACACAGATTTGTAATAGTTTCCAGAGTCAAATACACTGTATGAAGTATGATGAGCCCTAACTCCATTCTCATTCTGGAAAGCCTTGAAGATGGCTTTATTTCAATAGACCTTTGATCCATAGGGTGATTGTGGCAAATGTTAGTTTATTACTGTTTTAATTGTGGGTGGAGTATTAAAAATGTATTTCAAAAATGTGATTTATACTACCATGAGCTTTCTAATTGGATAGTATACTAAAATGGTAGACTAACTAATATAGAAAAACGCAGCAATTTATTTTAAAGCAGCAGTCATATTAAGTTTCTTTCTCTAAATATATTTACTATTAAATATTCAAACATTTCCCCCTCAAATTGATGAAAAACAGAAATTCTTCAAAGAAATAATCAGCATGGTCTCATGGTCCAGGCTTTTCATGAACTTGGAAATCTGCGTTTTTTCACAGGAAGCAAAAGGTATTAGCTGCTTACATTTTGTATATCAATCTACACCTTGTAAAATTAATAAAATGTATAATCATTGTAGAGAAATCAATGGGGCACACAAAGTCAGAATTTTCATTAGAATTATAACAATATATTTCATTCTTCTAAATTCCTCTTTGCCTTTTCCTTCATTTTGTTTTGTTAATTTCTTTGAAATAAAAAAAAACCATTACTACTAATTTTCTACTCTCCTTATCTGATTTATATTTGTGCCTTCTTCGCTAACTAGTTAACTAGTTGGACTATACCAATATAAGAGAATATTTGTAGTTCAGGATTGAACTGTGGGGTCCTTGGTGCTCTCTGATCTTGGTTGTTTTCTTGAAGGTATCAATGGATCTTCTTAATCATACAGGTCATGGTTGTCCTAAAGATGCTTTTCAAAAGACGACTTAACTTTGTTTGTTGCTGTTGTTGTTGTTAGTTGCGAAGTCGTGTCTGACCCATTGCAACCCCATGGACAACGTTCCTCCAAACCTTCCTGTCCTCTACCATCTTCTGGAGTCCATTTAAGCCTACACCTACTGCTTCCATCCAGCCAACTCAATTCTCTGTTGTCTCCTTCTTCTGTTGCCCTCAATCTTTCTCAGATTAGGCTCTTCTCCAGTGAGTCCTTTCTTCTCATTAGGTGGCCTAAGTATTTGAATTTCATCTTCAGGATCTGGCCTTCTAAAGAGCAGTCAGGGTTGATCTCTAGGACTGACTGGTTTGATCACCTTGCAGTCCAAGGGACTCGCAGGAATCTTCTCCAGCACCATAGTTCAAAGGCCTCAATTCTTTAGCACTCAGCCTTTCTTATAGTCCAACTTTCACAGCCATTCATTGCAACTGGAAAAATCATAGCCTTGACTATCTCACTTTTGTTGGTAGGGTGATGTCTCTACTTTTTAGTATGCTGTCTAGATTTGCCATAGCTTTCCTCCCCAGGAGCCAGCGTCTTTTAATTTCTTGGCTGCGGTCCCCATCTGTGGTGATCTTGGAGCCCAGGAAAATAAAATCTGTCACTACTTCCATTTCTTCCCCATCTATTTTCCAGGAATTGAGAGGGCCAGATGCCATGATCTTAGTTTTCTTAATGTTAAGTTTCAAGCCAACTTTTACACTCTCCTTCTTCACCCGCATCAAGAGGCTCTTTAGTTCCTCTCTACTTTCTGCCATTAGAGTGGTATCATCTGCATATCTGAGGTTGTTGACATTTCTCCTGGCAATCTTAATTCCAACTTTTGATTCATCTAGCCCTGCCTTTCTCATGATGTGCTTTGCATATAAGTTAAATAGGCAGAGTGACAGTATACAGCCTTGCCGGACTCCTTTACCAATTTTGAACCAATCAGTGGTTCCATTCCCAGTTCTCACTGTTGCTTCTTGACCTGCATATAGGTTTCTCAAGAGACAAATAAGATGTTCTGGTACTCCCATCTCTTTGAGAACTTACCACAATTTGTTGTGATCCACACAATCAAAGGTTTAGCATAGTCAATGGAGCAGAAGTAGATGTTTTTCTGGAACTCCCTAGCTTTCTCCATGATCCAGTGTATGTTGGCAATTGATCTCTAGTTCCTCTGCCTCTTTGAAAGCTTGCCTGTATTTCTGGTAATTCTCAATCCACATACTGCCTAGCTTGTAGGATTTTAAGCATAACTTTACGAGCATGTGATATGAGTGCAATGGTGTCATAGTTTGATTGTTCTTTGGATTGCCTTTCTTTGGAATTGGAATGTTAACTGACCTTTTCCAATCCTGTGGCCACTGTTGAGTTTTCCAAATTTGCTGGCAAATTGAGTATAGCACTTTTACTGCATCGTCTTTGAAGATTTTGAATAGCTCAGCTGGAATACTGTCACCTCCACTATCTTTGTTGCTCCTCAGATTTCCTAAGGCCCATTTCACTTCACATTCTAGGATGTCTGGCTCGAGGTCAGTGACCACCCCACCGTGGTTATCAGGGACATTAAGCTCATTCTTGTATAGCTCTTCTATATAATTTTGCCACTTCTTAATCTTATCTGCCTTTGTAGGTTCCTGCCTTTTTAGTCCTTTATCATGCCAATCTTTGGTATGATAAACCAAAGATAAACTTTGACTTTCCATAGTTCTTCAGGCACTTTGTCTATCATATCTAATTCCTTAAATCTATTTGTCACCTGTACTGTATATTCATCAGGGATATGATTTAGTTCATACCTGAATGGCCTAGTGGTTTTCCCAACTTTCTTCAATTTAAGCCTAAATTTTGCAACAAGAAGCTCATGTTGTGAGCCACAGTCAGCTCCTGGTCTTGTTTTTACTGACTGTATAGAGCTTCTCCATCTTTGGTTGCAGAACACATGGTCAATCTGATTTCTGTGTTGACCATCTGGTGATGTCTATGTGTAGAGCCGTCTGTTGGGTTGTTCTATCAGCCTGTGCTCTGTTTCATTTTGTACTCCAAGGGCAACTTGCTTGTTATTCTGGTTTTCTTTTGGCTTCCTGCTTTAGCATTCCAATCCCCCATGATGATAAGGACATCGTTTTTTGGTGCTAATTCTGTAAGGTATGGTAGGGCTTCATTGAACCGGTCAATTTCATCCTCTTCAGCACCAGTGATTGGGGCACAGATTTAGACTACTGTGATTTTGAATGGTTTGCCTTGGATTTGAACTGAGATCATTCTGTCATTTTGGGTATTTCTTTTCCTACTCTTTTATTGACTATGAAGACTACTCCATTTCTTCTGAGGGATTCTTGCCTGCAGTAGTATACCTGATGGTCATCTCAATTAAATTCACCCATTCCTGTCCATGACCTGAGGGGCTCATCTTCCAGCATCATATCTTTTTGTCTTTTGGTACTGTCCATGGGGTTTTCATGGCAAAGATACTGGAGTGGGTTGCCATATTCTTCTCCAATGGATCACATTTTGTCAGAACTCTCTCTGCTATGACCTGTCTGTCTTGGGTGGCCCTGCATAGCATAGCTCATAGCTTCATTGAGCTACAGAAGCCCTTTCGCCACAACAAGGCAGTAATCCATGAAAAAGACTTTCTTAGTTTTTTTAAAAAATGCTTCTCATCCAAGAAGCTTCTTCAGTTCTGACTGAATAGTGGGGAATGGAAGAATTTATATTCTTTGCAGTCATCTGGTTGTTAGGATTCTGAACATTGGTCAAAATACTGATCTCTGTGTGGGTATTTTCTGTATTCTTCAATGTTGAGGTTTCTGTCTCCCTTAAAGTATACTGTGCAATCCAGGAAAACCAGACTATTTCCTTTAACGTCTTCCAGAGTTGATGGTGAAGGCTTCCCTTTCCTGTGGTTTAATCTTGATCCAAGTATCTTCCACATACTATACCAGTCAGTAGGTAGAATTCCTATAAAGGAGTTTAGGGGTTTGGTATCTACTTCTTCCATGTAGAAATTGGTCACAATGGGCAACACAGATGAACCCATGATGTAATCATGTTTTTTATCTGTAGAAATCTTCATTATATTTAAAATAGGTAGTGATCAGGCAGAAGTCCAGCATGGCACATGGGATTAAATTAGTTCTTTTGCCTAATGTGCTGCCTTGTAGCAATTGTTTCTTCATTATTATGACAGCTTTCATTGTTGGAATGCAGGTGAAGAGTGAAGTCACATTGTAAGAAACCATAGTCTCATCTGGATCCAATTTAGTTTCTAAACCTTGCTGACAAAATCCTGTGAGTTGTTGATGTGATGGGTAATGTTGCTTACCAGAGGAGCTAATACAGTGATTAGATGATTCACAATGTTGAAGGTTCCAGAGTTGATGCTGTTGACAATTGGTCTGAGTGAAATTCCCTCTTTGTTGATTTTGGGGAGTCCATGTAGGCATGGAGTAGCTTCCCCAGGGTTAAAGGCAGTAGTATTGTGGTTTGTCAATGGTCTGGTCCTTCAGTAGTTGTTGCAAGAAATCAATGACCTTTTAAAAAATAACTGCTTGATTACAGCTGGTTGCCAAGTGTCCCATGATCAAGTGATCACCATTTTCAGTTTTCTCTGCCAGCTTCCCAAGAAAGTCAGTGGGGAAGCTGGCAGGGAAAATTGCTAATTATTACTGCCTGCTATACCTCTACCAACTTCCACAGACAAATCACCATGGGGACAACTTGCCATGAGGACAACTTGCTGCAAGTGGCTGAAGGGAGAGGCAGGTGGGTGAGTGAGGCTGGGGGCTTCCCATTTTCATATCCCTCACCCCTGCCGCAGTATTGGACTTGGCTGCAGCTGTCATGCCAGGCTCCACATCTGCCATGCCGGCAGCAACAGCAGATGTGTACCCAATGTGGCAGCAGCAGCAATAGCTTCATGCCCAGCACGGTGGTAGCATCAGCAGTAGCTCCAGGCCTGGTGTTGTAGTATCAGCAGCAGTGGTTCTGCACCTGGCATGGTGGCGACATCAACGGTAGTAGCTTCTCACTTGGCACAGCGGTGGCATCAGCAGTGGCATGGTGGCGACATCAACGGTGGTAGCTTCTCACTTGGCGCACAGTGGTGGCATCAGCAGTGGCATGGTGGCGACATCAACGGTGGTAGCTTCTCACTTGGCACAGTGGTGGCATCAGCAGTAGCTCTGTGCAACATGTGGTGTGAAAATGCATCGGGGCTGCTTGCCCCGATTTGCTCTGCACTCTGTTTACCTGCTTGCCTACCTGCCCACCTCTCTGGATGCCTGCAATGAGTTGTCCCCATGTTGATTGGTTGTGTTGAGTTGTGCGGTAATTTCATAGTGGTGAGTTGGCAGAGGCAAGTTGGCGGTGGCAAGCTGCAGCAATAAGTTGGCCATGACGAGCTGGTGGTGGCGAGTTATTCTAGATCCTATATTCATGTGGGGTGTGGGACTGACATACTTCATTGAGCTGCAGAAATGAAATTTGGATTTTTGGGATCCCCACTTAGTTTCTGCATCTGAGGACAGGAGTTCACCTCCTCTTCATTTGCAGAAGGGAACTCCTGCGCTGTACTGGAAAAATAAAGCAGGGATCTTGGAAGATCCAAGGCTTGTTTCTTCAGCTGTGCACAGGAGTTCCCTTTCACTCACAGAAAGGATCTTCCTACCTTTCTTCAGTAGGTAGCTCTTTCATTCTTTCCATTTAATGACCCTCATGGTTGCTTAACAAATGCTACTGGAGAGCTGGGATCACAGTCCTTGAGTGAAACAGTCATGTGGACATCACATTTAACAACAACTTAACTCATCACTGAGATTCCAGGCCACAATTTTGGTCATAAGTCAAGGACTATGTGTGCTTTATTTGCTTTCTATTACTTTCTACTTCCATTGCATTTAACCATAGAGATATGCAAAATAAAATGTTATCTTTTTACCTTCCATTTGAATATCAGTAATGTAAGTTCTAATGTATCTCAGAATTGCTTTCAAATGCTGGTGTCAGGGCCTTGATGCAGTTCTCAAAATGAATGATGCACTTCATCAGTGGCAAGAATTAGATGACTCATCAGAGAAAACCACTGGTAATTTGTCAGAAACATCTCAAGTTTATTCTGAGAAGTTTATTTCTCGGGCTGGAATTTGGGGTTGCCTACAAGGAGCAACCTTAGCAGCTAAAATAGCTCAGTGAGTATTTTTTCTATTTGCTAATCTACAATTTTATTTTTTTACTTAATGATTTAATTTCACAGAAATTTAGACCAATGATTCATACATATTATTATTTATTATGAATACAGGACTTTTTCTGTTCAATTAAAAGAAATGATCTTACAGTCCTATTTCATGTTATATTCTTATTGTATCTTTGCATTGTCACATGATTTTATACAAATTCCTGGTAGGCAGAATAACATAAAATTTTAAGTGTTAAATTTCCATCTTGGATTTCTATTACAAAGAAATATAGTAAGTTTGGGAATATAAATAATAAAATTGAAAATATAAATGGTAAATCGAAACAGACTGCAGATACACCTGAAGTCCTCAGAACTGTTAAATAAAACAAATGTGATAAACATATAGTTCTCACTTACATGCTGACTATTCAAAATTATAAAAAAGGTAAAGGAGTCCCTGCAGAATTGACTCCGCTAGTCATTGCTGCTATAAGAGCGGTGCTCATCTCCACTTTTCTCCAATTTGTAGCTGTTACATGTGATTGCATTTAAGTTGCAATCCCTTAGCATCTCCTCAATTCTGTACCGTGTATTCAGATATCTTAATTAATAGAAATTACATTGCATTCAGAAAAGTATTCAGACCACTAGTGGAAATCAATTTTTTTTACTACTGGCTCTGTGGGCGTGGCTTGGTGGGTGTGGCAGGGGAAGGATACTGTAAAATCTCCAGTCAGAGGTGGTATTTGCTGGTTCTCTGAACTCAAAATTTCTTCTACCAGTTCTCCAGAACTGGTCAGAACCTGCTGAATACCACCTCTGATTCAGACCCCCTTCATTTTTGTCAATTTTATTATGCTTCAGCCTGATTCTACAGTTATTGAAATTCATTGTATGCTCATTAATCTACACTCAGTTCCCATAATGACAAAGTGAAAACAGAATTTCAGAAATATCTATAAAACTGAAATATCACATTGGCATAAATATTCAGACCTTTCACTCAGTACTTTGTTGAAGCACCTTTGGCAGCAATTACTCCCTCAAGTCTTTTTTGGTATGATGTGACAAACTTTGCACACCTTGATCGGGGGATTTTTAACCATTCTTCCTTGCATATCCTCTCAAGCTCAGTCATGTTGTGATTGTCAGTGGACAGCCATTTTCAGGTCTCTCCAGAGATGTTCAATAGAGGTCAAGTCAGGGTTCTGGCTGGGCCGCTCTAGGACATTCACAGAGTTGTCCCTAAGCCACTCCTGTGTTGTCTTGGCTGTATGCTTAGGATCGTTGACATGTTGGAAAGTGAACCTTCAGCCCAGTCTGAGATCCTGAGTGCTGTGGGACAGGTTTTCATTGAGAATATCCCTGTACTTTGCTCTATTCAGCTTTCCCTCAATCCTGACCAGTCCCTGCTGCTGAAAAACACCCCTACAGCATGAGGCTTCACTGTTGGGATGATATTGGGTAAGTAATGAGCAGTGCCTGGTTACCTCCAGACATAGAATTGAGGCCAAACAGTTCAATCTTGGTTTCATCTGATCAGAGAATCTTGTTCATCCCAATATAGAGTTCTTCAGGTGCTTTTTTTTTTTTTTTGTGAACTCCAAATGGGCTTTCATAAGTTTTGCACTGATGAGAGGTTTCTGTCTAATCATTCTAGCATAAAGTCCAGATCAGTGGAGGGCTGTAGTAATAGTTGTCCTTCTGGAACTCTGTCCCATCTCCAAATAGAATCTCTGGAGCTCAATCAGAGTGACCCTTGGCCTCTCTTACTAAGGCCATTCTCCCCTAACAGCTCGTTTTGACTGAGTGACCAGTTCTTGGAAGAGTCCTGGTTGTTCCAAACCTCTTCCATTTGAGAATTATGGAGGCCATTGTGCCCTTAGGAACCTTCAGGGCAGCATACATTTAATTATAGCCTTCACCAGATCTGTGCCTTACAATAATCCTGTCTCTGAGCTCTGCAGGCAGTTCCTTTGACCTTGTGGCTTTTTCACTGCTACAGTAGGTATTGTCAACTGTGAGACCTTCTATAGATAGGTCTCACAGGGGTATGTGCTTTTCCAAATCCTGTCCAATTAATTTAATCTATCACAGATGGAGTCCAATCAAAGTGTAGAAACATGTTAGCAATGATCAAAAGAAATGGGGGGGCAGGCACCAAAGTGAAATTTCAAATGTTGTTGCAAAGGTTCTAAGTACTTATGCCAATGTGATATTCGGTTTTTAAAAATAAATTTACAAACATTTTTAAAATTCTGTTTTCTCTTTGTCATTATGAGGTATTGAGTGTAGATTAATGAGCAAAAAATTTATTTCCACAACTGTAAATCAGGCTGCAGCATAACAAAATTGACAGAAGTGAAGGGGGTTTGAATACTTGATGAAATCTGTAACAAAAATATCTTTATTTGAAAGCTCAAATACTTACTTTGGTAAATCAGTCACAAACAACACTGTTTAACTATAATGCTTATTTTTTGCATTTAGGCATTCATTACAATATAACATTAAACTAAGAACCAAAACCTGCATTTTATCTGCTATACTCTTCAAGGTAATTAATATATGTATTAAAAATTAGACATTATATAGTAATCTGTAGATAAACTTTCCTTATTGAATTGCAAATAGAAAATTATGCTGTGCTTGGTATTGTTTATTATTATAAGCCCACATAAATTTATTTGTTTATTTAATTAATTTACTTACTTTATATATTATGGAAAAGCTGGAGAGTACTTTGATATCAAATAACATTAATTGGTAATTATCATGGAGCTATATTACAGATAAAATGGTTATCATAATTCTTATGCAAATATGTCCTAAGTAATATGCTTTCATTTATACATGCAAGTCAGGAGATAAGCCAGTTGAAGGAATCAGCCAATAGTACTATTAGAGAAGAAAGAAATGTAGAATACTTTATAATTCCACCAACATTAGTATTTTCAAAACAAATAATGCAGAACACTTGCTCAATGTTTTGCGTTATAGTGCAGTATATACTTTTCAGTTCATTACAGGATTCAATCCATGGATCAGCAAATAGTCTATTGCAGCAGTCTCCAATCTTTCCACCTTGGTGGTCAGGCCTGGGGCGGGGTGGTGGTGGTGGTGGTGTGAATGGCAGGTGCAAACGCACATGCACAGCTCCATTGGTGTGAGCATCAGGTGTGCGCCTTCTGTTTGCGCAAATGGAGCTTTGAGCATGAACAGAGGGCGCTTGAGCCGAAGGCACTTGTGCTTAAGTGTGAGCCTTGACAAATGAAGTTAATCAGATGGCTCTGACCTCTAGAGTTTTAGGATCTTTTGGAATAGTCATTCAAGAGATTTATTCCCTGCTTCCTCTCTTCTCTCCCTATATTCTTAAATTGACATTTCTCTTCCAGCTACTTCTATGGTTAAAATTTAAAAAACAAACAAATGCTCACCATGGCTTATTTGGCAATAATTAGGCTTATCTTTGTTTTGATAATAAAGATATCAATTTGTTCAATTCAGTTCTGCGTTACTTTAAAATTAGTAATACCAGCATTCTCTGTTTACTTTCTTCCACTATTCCTGCCTCTTCCACTTTCTTGATCATGTTTTTCCTACTACCTAGTATCAGATCGAATGTAGCTAATTAATTTATTTTCTCTAATTACTGAAGTAGAAATGTATCAGCAGTAGGATCGTGCAAAGTATTTGAAAAACATGCTTTACAGTAATGAGAGCAAAGCATATCCTTTGGAAGCACTGAAGTAATTGGGAGATTTGTAAAGCACTTTAATGTTTCCCTGTTTGAGTATCTGCGGATGCACGGCAATTTTATTTTCTAAAAATTGCAGGAAGTGCTATCATTGCTTGCATGTGAAGGAAGCAAGGTATAATCTTTGTAGTAGTTGCATGAGCCCCTTGAAGAGTGCAATTTTTGAGGAGAGGAACTTTGCTCAGACAAATGCACTTTGCAAAACACTTCTTTCAGATGCTTTGAAGTATCTTAGTAGAAATCTGATGTGTTTGAAACTAAATAGTTGTTTTAACTGATTAGTGTTTAAAAACCTCTTTCACCTCATATTTAGTTAATAAAAACAGTTTATAATCAGAAAGTAAGACAATCTTGCAAAGTGGCTTGATCCTGTTTATTATAGCTCAGTATTATATTTGGTTTCATCTTAGGAGTTTGAAGCATTAGAAATTAATTAAATGTGTTTATACTTGTATAGAACTTGAATGTTGTTATTATTCTGTATTTCAGTCTTTGTTTAGAGCCTCACTACCACATCCTAAAGCTGATTGTGACTTTGCACAATACGAAACAGACATATTAATTCCTGGCATTGATTTATTTGTGGATTACTATAGAGCTGATATTGCAACAGTTATTGCAAGTCTCAGTTTTGTTCTGCATGAATTGCATTGCAGAAGGCAAAATCTAATAGTAAGTATTATAAAGCAGGGGTCGCCAACCTTTTGGACCTCCGGGACCACCAAACTCATAATTTTAGATCCTAGGGACCACTAACTGGTTCTGTGTGTATGGTCTAATTTGGGGGTGTGGCTTGGTAGTCATGTGACTGGCTGGGCATGGCTTGTATGTAAATATTATAAATATTTATATAAATATTGAATTTTTTATAAAGAAATAGCAACTTTTACCCAAAATCAGGCAAAGCAGGCAGGCAGATTGAGTTGATCACAGAATCACAGATTCATTCAGAAATCTATCTATCTACCATTGGCTAGCTCAGTCCCTGTCACATAAAATTTGGTTGCAAACAAATTCACAAAATTAGCTTACAACACACCATGCATGTAAATATTGAATTTTTTATATAAAAAAGAGCAACTTTTACCCAAAATCAGGCAAAGCAGGCAGATTGAGTTGCTCACAGAATCATTCAGGGATCTATCTATCTGCCATCGGCTAGCTCAGTCTCTCAAATTTGCTTGCCGTGTGTCTGCACTGAATTTGCTTGCAAGCAAACCTTCAGTCCTAAGGGAGGTTCAGCTGTATTTAAAGCAGAGCCGAAGATCTAAAGACTAGCTAGAAAACAAGAAATCCAACTATTTCCTGCTTCCTAGCTAATCTAAATCTACCGGCACAGCAGAACAGCTGATGGTCAGAAAAATAGCAATTTAGCAGGCAAGTTTGCCGGGTAAGGAGTGAGTGGGCGAGGAGTGTTCCTGAGGGCCATGTGGACAGCACAGCCTTGTGTTTCTGCGCAGCCTGGATTAATTGCTTTGGAGGGGTGCTCTGGGGGTGAGATTTCTCTGCAGCCCACCAAAATTTTCTCATGGCCCACCAATGGTTGGCGACCACTGTTATAAAGGATATAGTAATTATTTATACTTCTTAGAGGTATAATTTATAATATTGATTAACATTTTTTTTTTCACTCTTAACTACATGGGACCAAACAGTCAATACATGCAGTTATGCATCTTTTTTAATGATATAACTGATTATATGGTTGCTTGCTTAGAATAAATACACTTGCTAAATAAATTTACAAATAAAGTTGCATGTATAGATATAAATCATAAAATTCATAAAATTTGTCATATAAGGATATAGTTTGTCTAATATGTTCTTGAACTGATTTCCCCCCATTTGTATATAGTCTCAGCAAATTGATCTATCTGGGTTGGGAGGCTAAGCAGGGTTGGGCCTGTTAAGTTTTGGGGCAAGACAAAATACCAGAATTGTAAGCTACACTGGGAAATTAAAAAGAAGGGAAGGAAGGGAAAGAGAAGAAAATGTGAAGATACTTCATGAAAATATTGCTTCCTATTGCATAAATTAAAATTTGCTAAATTAGCTTTCTAAAATAGAATTAAAATTTATATTCACAATTCTAAACATATTAATTTAGTACTTATTAGAGCTATGTTCAGTAACATAGAAAGCTGCCTTATGCCAAAGTATCATTTCAGCTTTGACTTACAGCAGATTAAACTTGAAGTCTGCTGCATATAAAGCATTTTTTCTTACCACCAAGCTGCTGTACTGGCATTAAATATTATTTCAGTTGATGTCTGTTCTCTACATCTTTGAAAATTCTGATGAGCTTTGCACATTAACGAAATGCCTTGCTGAACAATCTGCACAAGTCCACTATTCATGCTTTGGATTGCATTTTGTTTTGAACTGTACCACAAAAGTTGAAGAAAGTTATATGTACATATAAATAAATACATTGTCGTATTTTTTTTCCAGATTTTGCCATTGTTCACGTTATATCAGTACTTTGTGTCAGAAATTTGTCGAAATGAAATTAAGTGTATTGAAGGAAGGATTCTAAAGGTAAATGTACCAAAATATTTTATTAAAAATAATTTAATGCAACTTGGTTATTGTGCCATTTCGTGAGGCCATTCAGTTGTCAAAACAGAAAACAGGTTGCTAAAGCCAAGCAATCCCCTTGTTATATGTTCTTTTTAAATACTGTTTAATTTTTATTTTTCCCTTTTTGAAGAGTTCCAGCACAAACTTCTATATTCAGTGAGTGATGAAGAAAACAATTCTTAGGACTTTCATTCAACTTTTGGATCTGATGATTTCTTGTGAGAACTACATTGCTACATTTCAGGAACAGATACTCAAACTCTCCTACTTATCTTATTACTTCACTTGGATTTGTTTTTGTATTTACAAATACATGTTAACATAAATATACAATCATGTGAAAAAGAAAGTACACCCAGTTTGAGTTCTATTGTTTTATGTATCAGGACATAGTAAAAATCACCTGGTCCTTAGCAGTTCTTAAAGTAGATAAATACAACCTCAGATGAATAACAACACAGAACATTTTATACCATGTCATCATTTATTTTACAAAAAGAAAGGCAAAATGGAGGAGCCATGTATGAAAAAAATAGTACACCTTATGGCTCAACAGGTTGTAGAACCATCTTTAGCAGCAATAACCTGAAGTAATCATTTTCTGTAAGACTTTATTAGTCACGCACATCATTGTGGAGAAATTCTTTTTTACAACATTGCTTCAGTTCATTGTGGTTTGTGGACATTTGTTTATGCACAGCTCTCTTGAGATCCTATCAGCATTTCAATGGGGTTGAGGCTTAGACTTTGGCCGTTGCAAAACCTTGATTCTTTCTTTTTTCAGCCATTTTGTGGTAAATTGTTGGTGTGTTTGGGATCATTGTTCTATTGCATGATCCAATGTCAGTCAAGCTTTAGCTACTGTACAAATGGCCTCACATTTGACTCAAGAATATTTTGGTATGTAGAGGAGTTCATGGTTGACTTAATAACTGCAATGTACCCAAGGCCTGGGCCTGCAAAACAAGCCCAAATTATCTTCCGTCCACCACTGTGCTTGACAGTTGGTATATGATTTTGTGTTGATATGCTGGGTTTGGGTTTTGCCAAACCAAACTGTGCATTATGGCCAATCGTTTCCACTTTGGACTTGCTGCCCAAAGGATTGTTCCAGAATCTTGTGATTTGTTCAGATGTAACTGTGCAAACCCAAGCCTGCTGCCATATTCTTGTTAGAGAGAAGAGGCTTTCTCCTAGCAATCCTTCCAAAGAAACCATACTTTTTCAATATTTTTTCTAATTGTATTGTCATGAACTTTAACATTTAACATGCTAACTGAGGCCTGTAGAATCTGGGATGTAACTTTGGATTTTTTGCAATTTTTCTGAGCATTGCATGATCTGACCTTGGGGTGAATTTGCTGGGATACCCACACCTGGGAAAATTGACAGCTAGTATAAGGTTTCCTGCGTGAGCTGGGGGTTGGACTAGAAGACCTCCAAGGCTTTTCCAATTCTGTTATTCTATTTTATCTACATGTTTCTGATTTTAATTGTTTTGTGCACACTAAATGAAAGGATTATGTTACTTTGTTTATTTGTTGAACTTTTGTGTGTACCATCTGCATGAATTTTCAGACTCTTATTATTTTAGCTTGTTTGTGGAGTGTTGCTGGCAGATAACCAATATAGAATTGTACACTGTGCATTCATGCATTAGTAAGAGAAAAGACTGAAAGCAGAAATATTTATTCTTTACTATTGTTGCTGTTCATAAACTATGCTAAATTTTTCCTGGGCTAGAATAGTTATTTATAGAAATAAACTAGAAAAGATATGTTTCTGCTGTTGATAAGCTACTACCTGGCTGTGACAATAAAATATTTTTTCTTTTATGTGAATACTCCTATATTGCCTATTTTAGAATACAGAAACTACATGAGTTTTGACAAAATTTATAGTGATGAAGTTGTAGGATATTGTCAGAGCTACAAGGTAGAGCTAAAATTTACACTTTGTTTCAGGAGAGGAGCTTATCCATATGAAATCTGAATAATCATCACATTTTAAATTGTAGGGGATTGCAAGGACTTATTTATAATGTGGTAACTATTCTCCAGCAAACAGTTTTATGCCATTGCATTTTGCATAACTGAACCTGTAAAATTTGCTTTGAATTATTTGTTATAGTGGGGTAGCTTTTCATATTTCTTTAGTAACTTGAGAATAACAACATAGCATTACAAAATCACTAGAACTTAGACTAATATACGACTCCACAGTGCTTTACAGCACTCTTTGAACTGTTTCCAAGTGTTAGCATATTGTTTCCAACCATCTAGGTCCTCATTTTACTGACCTCAGAAGGATGGAAGGCTGAGTTAACCTTCAATTGGTTAGTATCAAACTCCTGACTGTGGGCAGAGTTAGCCTGCAATACTGCATTCTAACCACTGTGCCACCACAGCTTGTTGAAATACTTGTTGCAACTAGTTCTATTCCATCATGATTTCTTTTAGAAATTATCTATGAGAGGAAACTAATTGTTTTAAGACCAATTCCACAGCTAAGACAATTACAGTATTGGCTGTCTCAGGGAAGCTTCTATAGTTTAAGAAATAGCATCCAGTATAGCAGACATGCATATATAGTATATGAATGTTAATTAGTTATTCTTTTTATTCTTAGATAAAAGTTCTTACAGATTTGGGATTTTTCTCTGATGCCTTTCATGAACTGTGTATTATTAATCGTGGCGATAAAATTCCTTGGAAATTGCCTACCATATACAAACGTACTACAAGAGTTTGGGTAAAGACATTTATTTTCTCTCCTTAGCCTAAAATCAAGAAAATAGATTCCCTTGCATTTAGTTGCTAAAATACTTTGCCTCTGAAGGGCTTATAGCTCTTGGCTTATTTTTTATCTTTTTCATTTTTAATGAAACAAAAGATTGTTTTCTTCTCTTTCTGAGATCATAAGCAATCTATTATCTACCATATGAATAATCATTTAAAAATTCACATAGCAAAAAGAAACAATATAAGGTACAGAATATTATATTTATTTATTTGATGAATTTGAACTGAGGTAAAGCTATATTTTGTCAGTGTTATTACTTCAGTTTTCCATTATTCTTACTGTATAATTATATAGTAATTATATTATATTGTTATTCTTTACTAAATTTAGATCTGTCCAAATTTTGATTCATCACAAACCCTCTTGACAAGTGGAAATCTACAGGTAAGAAATCCACTTCAATGGATTGTGAGAATAGACTTGACAGACAGAAAAAGGAGAAGCCGAGATAATAGTCAGACAGATATATCTCAGCCCACAAAAGGAATGGGAGGTGGAAAGAGTCTTAGAAGGACCCTTCCTAGTTCTTGGGAAAGTAAAGGCAGAGGAAAGGAGAAGTGCTTGCAGGTTTTTGTTACTCTAACCTTACAATAAAGGTAATATTAGTACTCATGGCTTTGATTTCGTGTCTGACCTATTTTGAAAAGCTGACATGCCTAATTTACATATACTAAGAGGAGACCATGCTCTTAGTATGAAAGTGTGATATAAATACTAACCAGTTTGGGAGAAGATTTCCTCAAAATATAAGGTCAACTTTAATTTACATCTAAACATCTAAACCTACTTCTTCCCCCATAGAAGCTAATCCTTCTCACAATTGAAAACCTTCCTCAAAACAGAACAGAAATGATATCAGTAACATAGTGCTTAATACTGATATTGCCATTATCCTTGTCTTGTCCAGATAGACTTATTGTTTCTGTAGTGATCTTATACTAATTCTATCATTTTGTGTTGGTCATATGTGTTTCTTTACACGTTACCAGCAACTTGTAACTCAACATCTTTGTATATAAATTGTAAAATAAGAAACGTTGCATTATTGTAGATGTATTTGAGATAACTCATGTATTATTTCACATGAATAATCTGATATTTCACAAGAGGTATGTCACATTTTATTGTTTTGTGCTAAAATGCAGTTTGTTGCAGTTAAATAAGTTCAGTATAATTTCAGTTGGGAAAATTTAACTCCTTTTTAACAACTGCCTGTATACAATTAAAATATCTAGAAATATAATGCATCATAAATGGTATATACTCTTGATAGGCATATGTAAAATCGTTAAATAGTAATTTGTAACTATTTGAACAATCACATAAAAATGTAGTTTTAAATCTTTTGCATAATCCAAGAGGGAAGTATAAACTACAGGGCTACATGTGCCTAGGGCTATTGCAATTTTTATAAATTACCTAGAATATGGAATGGTTTACTCATCAAATTGAAGATCATATCAGCTAGGAAATTGGGGTAATAATAAAGAGGCAAAAGTTACAATTCAAAATTACCTTGTCAGACTTGAATCCAACAGAAAAATGTCCAGCCGTGTTAGATCTCACACCAGGGTAAGAGAAGTCAAGCGCATAACTATAGGATAGGATAGGTTAGTTGCAATGAGTGTTAGAAAGATCTAGGATTATTCTGATATGAAGAAGTTGGAATAGGCTGGAAAAACGCTTTCAAATAATTAATTCCCTTCTTCATTCTCTCTCACTCACTCACTCATCATGTTTATATTGCCACCCATCTCATAAGTCAAGATTTTGGGCAGCATACAATTAAAAACAAGCCATAAAGTAAGCAATATTAAAAACAATTTTAAAAAACCATCAATATTTACTATTAACAGAGTATTGAAAGAATTCGATGTTAAAACAATGCAGCAACCTCACTAGTCCATCATTATCTTTAAGATTCCCAAGTCTATTGACATAATCATATTTTGAGCAGTTTTGAAAGGATGACAGGGATTGTGCCAGTCTTGGTTTGGGCAGCTGCTGTGCCAGAAAAGATTCCCAGGTCTCCCCAGATGTAGTTCCTTTGCAGATGACTCCTGCTGCATCATATCTCTTCTGCTGGATTTGATGGAACAAGTAGATGTATTTAGGCAGAGACAGTTTCTCAACCTGGCTCCCTGCTGTGAAGGGCTTTAAAAGTTAAAACCAGCATCCTGAATTGGACTCAGAAATAAACTGGTAACAAATGCAGCTCATGGAGCAGAGGTTTAACAGATATGCTTGAGTTGGGCATAATAGTTTGCATAACAGAAGATTTAATAATTGCCATAAATATCTTTTTTAAAAAGGAGATGGACTGTTCTTTGTTGAAACTGAAAGCAGGACAATGATTAATATACTGAAATTTGAAAAGAAGGAATATTTAGACAGAATTTCTTGACAATAAAAGCTCTTAAGCAATGAAATGTCATTGTTAGAGGTTTTAAAATGGTCTGCAAGGCCACCTAGCAGATATGCTTAGTGAATTTCTTCAACTGAAAAGGGTTGGGGCAGATAGCCTATAAGATTCCTTGTAATTCATAATCTTAACATTATTTTAAGTCAGTACTGATACGAATGGTTACATTTGTGATTCTTCAGCATAAATGAGTTTGGTTGAATTCATATAAGGTCATATTTTAAATGGAGGAAGTAAATATATAAGGAAGATGGAAATTGCATGAAATGTTTCATTCCATATGTCTTCGCTAGATTTTAATTTGGTCTCAAAGAAAGCTATTTTCTTTTACTTAAAAATAAACATATGTGTATTCTTTAAAAGAAAATTATTTGTCATAAAATGTTTTTTTTTAATTTACAAGGTATTGGAAGAAATATTTAACAGGCCTATACATTCAACATGGACTGTAGCATGTGAACCAAAAATCATGGATAATTTTATGTTAGCTAAAATGCATTTTATTATTAGTGTATCTGCAACATTATATTGTGTTCCTGAAAAAGTAATAAAGACAGCATATTCTACTGACTCTGAAGCATTAAGAAAGTCAGGAAGAAATACTGATGCATTCATGAAAGGTATTGATAAGATAAACTAAAAGTTTTATTTTAACTGTATGGTATATGAAGCTTAAAATATTTTGAAAAAGGATGTGCTGCTTAGCATGTCCCAAAAGGTGTTTTTTGCTCCCCCAAACACCAACTGGACCACCTTGATTTTTTAAAAAGATGTTTCACTTTTCATCTAAGAAGCTTTTTCAGTTCTAACTAATTGGTGAGGAATGGAAAGGATTTATACTCTTTGCAGTCAGCCAGTTATTAACATATGAGGGTCCTTGAAACCTCCTGGGGGTGAATCTGTTTCCTCAGTTACCTGAATCAGAGTGCAAATGAGTCTTGGGATTGCTGAAAGAGCTGCATTGTAAACAGGAGCTAAGTAATTTCCTATTCCTCCCCCTCTATTGAGAGAGGGGCTGTTCAATTTTGGGGACACTACACAAATGCATGGCACAAAACAGAGAATCAATGCATCAGGACAGTATTAAACAATTCTTCTGCACTTGAAAGAAAAGGGCCACTCCAAGGCCCCATTCTGGATAGAGAGGACCACTGGTTTGAAAAAGGAGTTAGGGAGGCTATCTGTGTTAAAATTAACAAGCTGTCTCTCAACAGAGGGATAGGGATAGGATATCCCTACTTAGCTCCTGTTTACAATGCAGTCATTTCAGCAGTCCAAAGAGGATTCCACCCTCGCCATGCCTATCATGTAGCTCCTTGTACCCTCGTACACCTTCCCTGACCTGCATCCCATCTCTTGCACACCCTCACCCTTGGTGCCTCTCACACATGCCCTTGCATCCTTGCGCATGTGTTAAATTCTTGACATTATACATGAGAATATTAAATATACTTGAGGGTACCAGAGAAATAATTCATTTGTAATCACCTTTTCGCTATTTTAAATTACATGGTTTTGAGTGCTTCATTGGAATTGATCATATATGTTATTTTTACAAAGGGTATATATTACCTCCAGCATTTACAAGTGGAAAACGAGAATCTGTCATGATTGTAGAACTTGAAAAGAACAGAGACACATTAAATGCTTCTATTCTGAAGGTAATTATATATATATTTTAAATGAACATTCACAGTCAACATTATTAAAATATTTTTTGTATTTTCAGAAAGCAATTTATGTATATAAACTAAAGGATTTCCGCACAAGAAAATACACTTTTGTACTGAGGTGCAGGAATTTGAGCACAAGGTTCTATGAAGAGGAGATGAGTAAGAATACAAGGAATAGTAAATAACAAAGATATTGTTATGAAGTATGATACAAGCTGCTGAACTAGGATGAAGATTGGAATAAATGTCATCCTAGACCAGATTATTGACTCCTCGGAGGACAGTAATAGAAATAGTGGGAGATTTCAACTACATTAACTCTATTGAAAAATCAACTTGGCGAAGACTGTAAAATCCCAAATTTTCTCTCATTGGTCTTGTTGATTATTTCATTTTCCAGAAGACTCAAGGAGTATTAGCCTTCTTAGATCTGATACTAATGGAGTATCAGACTGAAGAGTTAAAGCAGTGATAACTCTGTGAGGAAGTGATCATGTCATCTTGAGTTTCAAGCTAGTTCAGATACAGAAATTGAAATATCATTATACATGTACATTAGACTTCAGGAAAATATCCAGCAAGCTTAGAGAGATACTAGATAAGATCCCATAACCAAAAGTTATAGGGTCAAAGGAAGCATAGGAAGATTGGAAATTCCTGAAAAGTAAGTTGATGGAAGCAGATTTGCATGCAATTCTGGTGATTAAAAATGGGGACAATAAATTTTAAGTAACTGTAAGGGGCTTTCAATTGAGAAAAATTAAAAGAGACATGTATAGGAAATGGAGGAGGAATCCCTATGAAGGTTTGTTGTATCTTGAAAATTATCAAAAGGCCTGATAATGTTAATACAAGGCAAAACTTTGAATATGATTATTGAACAGTCAATTTTTAGCATTTAAAGAATATTCTACTTGCATGATGGTTCATGCTAAACCATCCTGATCTTTTCATTTTTTCCAATCTAATGGAAAATTGGAGAAAAATATATAATGGCTGTTATACTCTCTGCAGTCTGTAAGCAGAGTAACTTAAAAACTGAACAGAGATGAAACAAACATAGTATGGTTGAACAAGATGGCAAAAGAAAAGACAGATTTAAAAGTAAGTTATTGCTGTCCAGGATCTGCAGAGATTTTTTTTTTAAAAAAACTTTCCCCTAATGCACAAGTGTCAAACTCACTGCATCACATTGCCATCATGTGATGTTTCATGACATTCCCGCTTGTGGAGTTGGGTGGGCATGGCCTGTGCATCTGGCCTGCGGGCCGCTAGTTTGGCACCCCTGACCTAATGTATCCCTGTGGGAGAGATAATTAAGCAGTAATTCCAAATGTTGATGACTTCTTCATTCTAAGGCAGCCTTGTTCTTTCTCAGTCATATGACATAGAGCAGAAATATTCGTAAGAGGTTAGAAAGTTTTGGAAACATACTCTGCCTACTTTCCCTACCTTGTTTGATAGAGTGACCACATTAGTTGACCATGGTAATGTTGTGAATATAATATATATTAATTTCCAAACATCATTCAAAAAGGGTGAGGGAAATGGGCAGTTCAAAAATGTGAAAAATAAATAAAAATGTGTCCTAAGATTTTAATACAGAACATATCAAAATATGTGTAGATTTACAGAAATGATAACTCTTGGGTCATAAACAGCCAGAAGCAATTGAATTGACGAAATTACCTTTATCTGTTTTTATTGGATAGAAAATATTAAATGTGGGTATTTAAATACTTCTTAAGTTCATGGGTGTATCTAGTTATACATACATTTGGGGGGAGTGTTCTTTTTTAATTTTTTATATATTCCGGTTAGCACTATAGTTGCATGTTCGATATGGCATAGAATCATTGGTTTGTATGTATGTATTTGAAGAACTAGTTGTGAAATTAATAATATTTGTGGATATTAATAATACTGAATGCCTCAATATTCACAAATACAATGTCAACAAATATTATATTCATTAATATAAGAAATTTAAATACAAACATTTTCAATCTATATTATTTAAATCTGCTTAATTCATCTAAATATCTTGTTTCTTAATGATGTTTGCTCATATTTAAATAGTTTTTATTTTAGTTTTTATTAATTGATCAGTGATATAGTTTTAATTATTTTAGGGAATTTTATTGGCAGAAGCTGAAGAAAGAATTAATTTAATTCTTGAAACCATACAAAGTAAGTATGGTGCACTGATATATAAGTGTTCAGCCGTAGAACTGGAAATTGTCATTGAAGCTAAACTTCAGCTTGCAGCTATTGCTCAACAGAGACTCCAAACAGCTTTCAGGTGAATTTAAAAAACAACTATCTTGATAAATCAATTTTTCTACTGGAATAAAACTAACATTTTCTGCAAATAGTGCTTCATAGATGATAGTTTTAATTGATACTTAAATCATTTAAAACATTAGAAAATTAGAAAAGCAGTTATTCATTGATAATTGAATTACATTTGGTGACTATGGCGGGAAACACATTTTCCTGAGCCATTTGAAATGACAGCAGTTGTTCATATCTTGATTGTTGTAATAAGCAGTATGTAGGGCTATCATATATATGTATTAAATTTTAAATTCCTAACAACTTCAATTTGAATCTCTAGTGTGTTTCTCAAACTCAGCAAATTTAAGGTGTGTGCGATGTAAGTAAATTCATATACTGTATTTTAATATTGCTGAGGTTGACAAACTCTGATCTAAACAATTGACTTTTCTATGCATAAGGTCTCTTGCCTTGGGCAGAGGATTGGATTTGAAGACCTCCAAGGTCCCTTCCCCTCTGTGATTCTATTAAAATCCTATGTGATTGTTAACATGTGACAGAGCTCCTTTGGAAGATGCTCCCATTATTTTTTTGCATAAATGAATCAAAATTAACAAGTAAATGAATGGAAATCAGTAAAATATTCCATAATCTATAGAATATGAATATGTATATAAAATTGTGTTTTTTGGTTATAGTGCTGCACTGGTTTTTTCTGCAATAAAACTTCTTCAGGATGCAGAGGTTTTCACAGATACATCTAATTCTCAAAAAGATGCAGAGAGAACAGATAAGGTATATTTCAGCTTTCACATTTTATTAAGTTGATGAGAAAGGATACCATTGAAAGCATGATGGGTCGCAACTTTATAATAAATATTAAAATACTTTTTAAATTATTCTATTGTTATTTTAAGGATTTTTAGTTTAATGCAGAAGTATTCCATGTGGCATAATGAAAGCTATATATTTTACACTTAAAACATTTTAGTAAGCATGATGTATAAGAGACATTCTATATGTTAAAATGAATTAGTCGGTTATAGAACAATTGAACATTAAACTTAGTAATCCAGTTCATTTTCCTCTTTTGATCAGGGATATGATGGAAGGATTTCTACTGAGGATTCCAATCTAATTCACAATGTAACTGCACGAGAACATTTGAATATACACATATGGCTAAAATGTCGTTTGGCATTAGTGATTGCAATTACAGCACAGGCAAGAGGCATTGAAATAATGAAAGGTAATCAGTAGTCAATGGTAGTCAGATAAATGCATAAACAAAATTTAATTCTCAAAGCTACCTGTGTTACCTCTTCAGAAATATTTATATATTTATGCATATTTTCTCATGATTGCTTCCTTGTCTAGAAATACTTTTTGTAGAAGCTGATTTTCATTGCATCTTGTTAGCATTATAAACCCCCGTGAATTATCATAATTAGATATTGAGTCCTCTTGAGTATTCAAGTAACATTGTAAATCTCTATAGGTGGTTCCTTGGTTAACAACTACTTATTCAGCAACCATTCACACTTACAGCAGCACTTAAATAAATGGTATTTATGGCTTCATCAAAGTTACAGGTGTCACAGTGATTTTACAGTCATGTTATTGTGATTTGGGTGTTCAGAAATCAGTCCAGGTTTCTGATCTTTGCAGTGTTCTGCAATTTGTTACCTTCTGTATAGGCTTGATGAGCAAAATCAGTGGGAAATCTGCAAGAAGTCAGAAGTTGCAATTATATGGAGTTCTCATTTAATGTCCCATGGTAATTCACTTAAAGTTACTGCATCACTAATGGACATTCTGATCCCAATTACCATAGTTAAGCAGGGTCTACATGTACTGTACTGAGATAATAAAAGCAATATATTTTTGTTAACATTTCTCATAAAATAATATTAAGAACTATGTTAGATGTGCTCAAATAACTTATATGCTCAAATAATTTATATCAATTACAATAATAAAGTATTATAAAATAATAGTTTGTACCATAATTATTCTTGATGGTATTATTTTACTTTTCTTCAAGAAAACGAATTAACAGAATGTTCTAGTCTGATTAATGAATTACAAATGGAAGCTGAAGCATTCAATGATGTTGAGACTCTTGCTGAAAGTACCATGCAAGCTGTTATACTTGGCCTTCAAGAAAGACTACCAGTGGCTGATATCAAGCTTCATTTACAGGTATTAAGACAAAAGTGAATTATCAATTATTTCCTAGTATCATTCTTATGAAACAAATGCATTTTGATGCTATTCATAATTTAATTTGCATTTTACAGTAAAATAATCTGAGATTAATTATTTAATAACCTAACAGTTTTAAAATTTCATAAGGAAAATGCAGAAATAACATTTTCAGGAATTTGGTAGACATTATTTTTTCATGGAGTGAGTACCGCATTAAGGAAGATTGTAATAGGTGGTTCCAACCATGCTGTTAATTGAATCAAATTTTGAGAAGAGACATGTTCAAAATTTTGCACAGTCTTAAGCGGGTTAGGGTTATATATAGCTACAGTCAAGAATTCTGTATACTTCTCTATAAAACAAGACTATTGCTTGGCAGAAGAAGAGTAGTGATAGAAAACAGGATAAATTTATAAAGCGTTTCTTTGGTAATAGAATTTGAGAGCTGAAGATGTAGATCTGTCTGTTTATCTGTCTATCTATCTATCATCTATCTATCTATTTATCATCTACCTTCTGTTCACACAGAATGTAATCAAATTGCTTGAAGAAAAAACACTGATTTCTCCACCAGCTAATTTAATATTAGTACAGAGTATGCTTCTGCTAGCTGATATAATGAGGACAGAAACAGAAGATGGTTCAGAATCATCTAAAACTGACCAGTTGAATGTATTAGTTCAGGCACACGCACTAGTAATTAAACAAGTAAGTATATACTAATAATTGAATATTACTATATTTTTTCAGTATTCACTGCTTAAATACAAATAGCACTGACCTTTCCATCATTGGAAAGGCTTAAATTTTGATGATTTTCATCAGTCTTATCCTCAGCTACTGCATTTTTAAGTTTAAATGGAATGTTAAATATAAACCAAAATTAATGTCACTTGGACTTAATGGACTTTTAAAACCAAGCCAGGAATCAAATCACATTTAATTTTGTTTTTGAAATTGGGTCAAGTATGCAAAGGAAGGGTGGAGTTCAGATGGATCGTGTGGCAGAAACCCTTTACTGTTTCGATCTTTTGCATCGTTAACACTAGAAAATGCTCTGTGAACAAATTGTATTTCAAACTCTTAGAAGAAATGTATGTTCCTTTTATCACATCTGTCTATGGCAAATGCAAGTGTATGTATATGCAGAGATAAAAAGTGATAGAAAGATTGGTAAAGTTACTGTCAGATTTGTGGGTCTGATCAGGGGTGGGATGCTACCAGTTTGGCCCGGTTCTATAGAACCTGTAGCTGCGAAAAGCATTTGACACCGAACCGGTTCGGTGTTTGGCCCACCCGCCTGCCCGGGCTCTAGTCTGTCCTTTATTCCCTGCTTTTCCCTCCTTAGCTGCTTTGAACGAGGTTGAAAAAGCAGGAAATAAGAGAATTTTCAAACACTCAGCACCTGAGCACAGCGCTTGTCAGCTGTCCAGGCAGCACAGTTGATGATTTCTTGCAAACTGCACACACGATTGTCCCAAGTTCAGAGAACTGCAAATCACTCCACTGGCTGGCCCCTCCCCTCCCTGCCCACTCCTTACCTGGCATGCGAGCCATCCAATTTGCCTGGTTTGGTAAGTTGCTATTTTTCTTCTTTTCCTGACTATCAGCTGTTCTGCTCTGCCAGGAGATTTAGAGTAGCTAGAAAGCAGGAAATCCTTGGATTTGTTGCTTTCTAGCTAATCTAAAAGCAGAGCCGAAGCTTCCTTAGGACTGAAGCTTTTCAGTGCAGATTCAGGTAGCCGATTGCAGATAGATCTCCAAGTGTGATTCTGTGAGCAATTTAATCTGCCTGCCTGCTTTGCCTGCTTTTGGGTAAAAGTTGCTCTTCTTTATAAAAAAATCAATATTTACATACATGGTGTGTTGTGAGTTAATTTTGTGAGTTTGCTTGCTAGCAAATTTTATGAGTTTGCTTCCAAGCAAATTTTATGTGATAGACTGAGATAGCCAATTGCAGATAGATAGATCTCTATGTGAATCTGTAATTCTGCGAGCAACTCAATCTGCCTGCCTGCTTTGCCTGCTTTTGGGTAAAATTTGTTCTTTTTTAATAAAAAATTCAATATTTACATAAATATTTATAATATTTACATACAAGCCATGCCCACCCAGTCACATGACCACCAAGCCATACCCAGTTAACAAGCCACCACCCACCCAGTCACAAGACCACCAAGCCACACCCACAAATTAGGCCACACCCACAGAACTGGTTGTTAAAAAATTTGAATCCCACCCCTGGGTCTGATCCTGATCTGCCTGATCCAAACGTTCTTGATTTGCCATTCAGTTGTTCAATCTGAAGAAAATATAATCATTTTTTAATTTATTGAAACTATCTTACCATGAATGGATTATTTTATGGAATATAATTGAAATATAAGAATTAGATACACAAATACTAATTACAAGTTTTTGTTTTACTTAGTTGGAAACAGTATTAGTTGAGCTCTTCATATAATACCATATCATGGAGTGTTCTTCATTCCCATGGACCTCTGTTAAATTTTTTTCTCTTTTTTCTGTAAAGTTAATGATCAGGGCTTAATGAGCATTAGGGAATTTTGAGAATATTTCTGCTCCAATTATTTATATATCATACAAATTTTAATTTGTGTTTATATTGAGGCTCAGAAGACATAGATAGCCAAAGTCAAATTCTGATTTTTTTTGGTAATTTTTTTAAAAGGAAAGTACTTTCGTCTTTTCTTATGGACACTTCAATGAAGCTTTTAAATATGAAGTGGGAAATGATCTATTTAGACATTGAGATATATTTATGCGACTTCTTATTTTCCAGCCATTCCCTTCTCTTTGTCTTTTTCCCTAGTCAATAAATTGCTGTCCCATGCTGTTGGGCTATTATGAGTTATTGTGGGGTTAAATGATTTGTCCCTTAGGGTATTTTGATAATGTGCTTATCTTTTGTTACAAAATTTGATATTTTCAATAGCTGTTTATTTTGGGGCAATCACTTGAACAACATAGACAAGATCCTACTTTAACAACTCTAAAAATGCCTATGATGAACATATATCTCCCACACACCGCATTACTGGCAAAAGTCAAAATGAGAATTGGTAAGGACTGTCTAATACAATACAAACTTTTGTTATTTCTGAAGATTATTAATATACTTAAGAGATTTAACGTATGTGGAATCTATCAGTTTCATATATAAAGTTATACTATAAATTTTTCGCCAGCATCAATACATATAAAGACATTGTAAAAACATCTTTCTATAACTTACTATGCCTACAACTATTTTGTGTTTCATAGTTTTGATAATTTATAGCAGATATAAACTATGTAAAATGAACAGGATAATGTTTAATGAATTTATATTAAAATAATCTTTTTTATAAGACAGAAATCCTAATTCTTCAGTCAAACATAGAAGCAAAATCTTACTCAATTTTGGAAACTAGATAAATTTTATTTTAACACATTTATATAACCACCCAACTCACACACAGGTGGCTCACAACGTTTAAAATCCACAACATAAAAACCATAAAACCCCAACCTCCATGGCAATAGTAACACACCCAAACCAACCACTTGATCACTCACTTTTGTAAAATCAGAAGCTTTGCTTTGAACAGTAATACCTCTTTTCTAAAAGGCAGAACTACAGAAATTAATTGATCTGTTGCTTCTTTCCTCAGTACATTCTTTCATGACTACCAGATTTTCCTGTTTTCAAGAATGAGCTGGTTGTAAATGTCACTGCATGACTGTTATGTTTTCCTTTGAGTAACGAAAAGTATTGATGGAATAAACAGATATAATGGAGTGAAAATTAAGAAAATATAAATCATATGGAAATATATGATTTTGCATTTAAAATCAGCATTCCATGGAAATCGTTTGCAAAAGGGTTTGTTTCAAATGGTTTGACTTTCAATTATTCCAATTCACTTGTTAGGTTAATTAATAAATTGTTGAGTCCAACAGTTTTTATAATTCCATAAATTTTTGAATTGGCTGTAGTTTCTGATTAAAACGTAGTATGAATCACAAGATCTGAAATCTTTTGAAAATTGGGACTGAATGAATTAATACATTGCTGATTGTTGGCCTAGCATTATTCTTGTTCTTCTGTGGGCGCGATTCATCATTTTCTATAGGAAGTCCTTGCTTATCAACCATTCATTCAGTGATCATTCAAAGTTATGATGGTGGTGAAAAAATAGCTTTACAGTCCATTTATGACTATGTACGACTTTTTCCCTCAGTCAACATGATCACCGTTACAGTTAGTACATGTTGTCCTCCTGTGTCTGAACTGCATTATTTTTTCCCCTCTTGCAGAGCAGAAAAAGTGGAGGGGAATTGCAAGAAACTGCAATTTACAGTACGCTCGTGAAATCATTTTTTTCCTCAATGTCTCCTCTCTGTGTGGGGAAGGGAGAAAAAAAAAGCAAGCAATTTCTGTGGGCAGTCATTCTTTTGCTTAACCCTTTCCTGCTGCTGGCATAGACAGATTGCTTTTGATATATAGAAGAACAAAACAGCTAGAAAACACATGATTATATTTTCCACTTAGCGACTGCTTTGCTTAGCAGTGGAGTTGCTGATCAGAGTTGGGATCATTAAGTGAGACACTACATGTATGTAGTTTAGAGAAAATATAAGTATGCGCTCCTAAATTCCAGTTGCAAAATATTATATATGTCTGGAATAATTCATTTCTTGTATTAAGAGGCTACATTTTATTTATTCAATGTTTGACTTTTATTTTGCTTTAGAATTGGTGAAATAATTTCCTGTAAATTGATTTCTAGGGCATACTTTAACTTTAGAATTGTCATGTAAATCCAAACCTCATAGTGAGTTGCAGTGGGTAAAAGCCCTACAATACACAGAAACAGCACTAAAACTTTCCGTAGCATCAGTAAAAGAAGATTTAGATCTAGAAGCTGAACTTCTTTTTCGAAAAGGTAATATGAAATTCTTTTTTTTTTCTATAAACTGCTCAAATTTCATGTTGCATCTGAGAC
This sequence comes from Bungarus multicinctus, assembly GCA_023653725.1. Taxonomy (NCBI): domain Eukaryota; kingdom Metazoa; phylum Chordata; class Lepidosauria; order Squamata; family Elapidae; genus Bungarus; species Bungarus multicinctus. The sequence goes on from CM042848.1 coordinate 47,274,057, forward strand.
CTAGAGAGTTGGTAACTTAGCTCCCTAACAATTTATAGTATTCTGTTTTGTATATTCTGTGCTTCCTATTGCAAAGTATTGTATGTATAGCTCCCCCTGCCTAATTAAGTTATGAGTATATGTCTTGATACCCAATAACTGTCAAGCCCCAGGGAAATCAGAAAATCCAGGCAGTTTTAATGAGTATAAGCTCATTGCAAGTTTAAGCACTCTACAAGAATGAACTACTACCAGTTAGAGCAGATTGGTGGTAGATAAGAGTCAAAAAAATGGAAGGTTGGGCTGATCTTAAATCTCTTGTGGGCATAAAGGGACTCATGATTGATTATGACCACTTCCTCAGGCTCAGCCTGGTCATCTCCTACATCAACTTTGTATTGTATGCTAAGTGTAAATCTGATGCAGAATTTAATTGAGCCTAGAAATTTTTGGGTTACAATTCTAAATGTGTACTTGTGGTATAAGTTTGAGTTTCTCTTAACATAAAATCTTAATATGCTAGTTCTTAATAATCTATTAGATGAAATTGGATTTTCAGCTCCTTAATAGAATTTACTGTCATTCTTAATTTTATTTTATGATTTATATTGTGTTGATTCCTACTATTGATATTCACATATCATGTGGATTTTATCAGTGATCTGTAGTTTGTAGTTTTCTATAGTTTAAGTTACTTAAAACAAATTAATGAAATATTTAACATTGAAACTTAATTCCTTGACACTTGTAAATTCCATTTCCTCATTTGTTGTTTTATTTTTCTTTTCTTTGTCGTTGCCTTTAAAAAAATTCTTAAGAAAATATAACTGAAAAGAAAACAATATTCTGCTTTATTAGCTCTATCAGGAAAAAACAAATCTCTAAATAAATTCATATATGTCATTTTTAGGAAGAATAGAACGACAACTTGATTCATTAGGTCTTAATAAATCAGAATTAGCTGTTGACAGCTTGCTGGATGCCATAAATTTAAGCCTGCTAAGTTACCAGCACTATGGGTGAGCAGTTTTTTTCCCTATGTCCTTTAGATTAGTATGTCAATTAAAAGAAAATAATAATTAAAACATATAATTTACACTGAAAAGTCCAGACCATAAGATATTTAAAAGGCCTGGATGAATAAAACTTATTCACTTAAAAATATAAATAAGTGTTTGCCAAATGCTAACATAAGATGTTTGGATTCCTTGCTTTTTCATTCATTTTTTGAAGATTAATAAGAAGATCATACATGGAGATAGCACTGCTTTACTTTTATTTATGTACAAACAAGGAAGAGTCTCCTACTTCAGGTACTGTGAAAGGAAGAATATTTAAGCAGAGGGTACGTATAATTGTTTTTAAGGCTAACCATATATTTAAACACCAAGTTTAGTATTATATTAGAGATCTATAAAGATATATGCCTGAATATAGAGGCATTATTATTGATTTTTGCAACATTCCTGCATCTGGTTTACATGAAGTTATATTGATTTAAGGGGTCAAAATATCAAGACAGTGAGCAAGGTAACATGATTGAAATCCTATCATTGTTGTATAAGAATCAATGTTATATATACAGCAGCCCTTGTTAAGTAATTGTTTACATTTACAATGGTGGGAAAAAAGAAATTTGTAACCAATCCTAGCAACTGCTCCATTTAACAATCTAGTTGTTGTTCCTAATTGTGGTTGCTCAATGAGCCATGGTGCAAAGAGCAAATGAGAAGAAAGGTAGGTAGGTAGATAGATTTATAATCATGCTGCTGTTATTATCATTTGATATTATTTACTTAACTCCTACAGACACTACTGCATATATATATTATATATGTGGTTAAATTTATCAATATATACTGTATTAGAAATTAAGACTCAGAAATGTCAAAATATTTATTTAACTTTGTGGATCCTCTGAACGGGCCTCAGCTTGAGAAGAACTGTATTATGCTGATCCCTAGAATATTGATGTGGAATGTTGTTGTTAGTTGCGAAGTCATGTCTGACCCATCGCAACGCCACGGACAACATTCCTCCAGGCCTTCCTGTCCTCTACCATCTTCTGGAATTCATTTAAATTCATGCCTACTGCTTCAGTGACTCCTTCCAGCCACCTCATTCTCTGTCGTCCCCTTCTTCTGTTGCCTTCAATCTTTCCCAGTATTAGGCTCTTCTCCAGTGAGCCCTTCCATCTCATTTGGTGGCCAAAGTATTTGAGTTTCATCTTCAGGATCTGGCCTTCTAAAAAGCAGTCAGGGTTAATCTTCTCTAGGACTGACCAGTTTGATCGCCTTGCAGTCCAAGGGACTCGCAGGAATCTTTCCCAGCACCATAGTTCAAAGGCCTCAATTCTTTGGTGCTCAGCTTTTCTTATGGTCCCAACTTTCACAGCCATATATTGCAACTGGGAAAACTATAGCCTTGAATATATGTACTTTTGTTGGCAGGGTGATGTCTCTGCTTTTTAGTGTGTTGTCTGGATTTGCCATAGCTTTCCTCCCCAGGAGCAAGCGTCTTTTAATTACTTGTCTGCAGTCCCCATCTGTGGTGATCTTGGAGCCCAGGAAAATAAAATCTGTCACTATCTCCATTTCTTACCCATTTATTTGCCAGGAATTGAAGGGGCCGGATGTATCTAAGTGCAAATCCACATAGCTTTCTTGCCTGGTATGAGGACAATCTATTAATATGTCTCTGAGCATATATCTACAGGCCTCTTTTCTCTTCTATCTGTCCCTTCCACAATTCACCCAGCTCAAGAATAGTTGGAATGCTATGATATTTTCCTGAACATCCCACATCAAGATAATGTGTATAAATGGGCATTGCAGAAGTGGCCTGAAATCATCTGCTCCATGCCAAGAGATCTTGTAGCTCCAATGGATTCTGCTAGTTTTCTGTGAAATCACTTCCTTCAGTCAGGTCCCTGACATTCCTCTGTCTTCCTTTGGCTGCAAAAGAGACCAGAACTCTTTTTTTTGAACCCACTTTGTTTGTAAATGTATTGGTTTACTGATAATCTAATATGAAGACATGAAACTAGCCTGTGATTGGGTTAACACCAACAAGAAGTAATTGAAACTAAATAAAAATACTTGACTCTTCATTAGCTGCTGTTTTCAGGAAAGTCCAAGTTTCTCACATCATCCCCTGGCGTTATATTTTAGGATACTTTTAAGTTCCCACTCTCATGGGAAAGATACCCTACATATGTAAGTAACATTCACTACCAAACTGGACATCTCTCCCCCACGCCCCTCAAATGAACTGTTTAAAGTGGCCTTGTGAAAACATTTACAGGAAGCTAAATTGACCGAGAATGACAATAGTGGGAAGAATCAGACAAGAACTGTGGCCCAGTACATTACATTATTTCTATTCACCAATCACATCTCTGAGATAATATAGATAGCATCTTGACCTAGTAGGAAGAGAAAAATAATAAAAGATTACCCAGAGGGATCTACCTAAAACATTTTGCCTTTGCTCAGGGTTGCTCAACAAGTTGTTAATGCTTTTCTGGGAGACCTTTTTATTGTTTGCATGCTAATAAAATATTATCATCATCAAACTGCGTTGCTTCAGGTAAAGCCAGGTTGTGGCCACAGTACTACAGTAATCTGCACAATTAATTCCCTGTCTCAAACACCAGCTGTTCAGCATAATTTCAATTGCTCATGTGTCTTGGTTTCACAACTTCAGACAACCAGTGGTAGCAGCCAAAAAATATAAAATGTCCCTTTTGTCTGCCATGAGTAAAATAGTTGAGGAATTGGCCCAACAAGTTAAAAGAATAATATACAAAATTTCAACAGGAGTGTAGTGATTCAACAGGAGAGAACAAAGCTGCTTTTTACTATATTAAATGATATTAGTGGTTGAAGTGTGATATTTAATGCGTAGGACACTTTGGAAAATGTGTAACTTCCTTGAAATAGGTAATATATTTATTTACCATTATTGCAAATATATTTATTTTTAATTCTTTCTCCATCCTAGTTGCTCTTTGCCATTCTGGCATGTCATTTTATTTGGAATAAACATGCAAGCATATTTATCACTGAAGCATTGTGTTGCGTTTATTTAACATTTTTAAATTCTAAGGCTTTTGATGTCAGAGGCCTTCACAGAAGTAATATTGATGCTCATCTTTCAGTTTGCAACATGCTGAATTTATTTTTTTAAATGAAAAGAATTTTAAAAAAATTAATGTCATGTGAGACAGGGACCTTTGGGAAATTTTTTGAAGGTACAAGAGTACTTCTTAGCACCATATTGAGGAGTCTTAGCCACAGTTTCAGAGTGTTTATTCTGTACTGAAATTGCTGGGAACTTAATGAATGTCAGGTACCTTTCTGAAACAAGCAAACAAAATTGCTGTTCCATTTAAGGGACAGAGAATAAGGAAAAAGAACATAAACCATTAAATAGTAATTTTCTACACACTTACATTTGAGTAAATCATTAAAGTTTATTTCAGAGTAGATCAGGAGTGTCACGTCATCATGGTGTAAATCACGTCATCATGGTGGTGGTCACGTGATGTACCAGGACTTTTCCCCTTTTGCTAAGCCGGGTGTGGGTGTAGTCAGCAAGTGACACATCTGGCCATGGGCTGGGAGTTTGACAGCCTTGGAGTAGATATATATGTTTCCATTAAGGTTGATTGTATTTTCATAGCATTTCAGGAGTTTTTCTGGTAGGATAATTTTTTAAATGTACATAGATGCTCTTTCTCATAATCTATCATTTTGTACCAATCTGAATCAATCTTTGTTACATTTAGTTTAGCAGATGTCCAAGTACTTCTGCAGATATTACAGTTCTTGAAATGTACAGAGTACAAGCCTGGATTGCTGTAAGAAGTGCTGCACAGGTTTGTGGTGCTTTTTGTTAAATTTGATTTATCTTCGCTTATTTTTTTTCCCACATAGCTTTCTAATGGAGAAACACTCCAGGGAATTTATAATTTACATTGCAAGGAATAAAGGAAGGATATAATGGCAGTATTTTGTATCTTTTATATGCAGATAGTCCTCGTTTAGCAATGGTTCACAGTGATGAAAAAGTAACTTTATAACAAATCCACACATTTGTGACTTCACAGATTGTAAAGCAAAGGAAAGCTAAAATAAGATTGTATACACAATCACTGTTTCACTTACTGACTGTTTTGCTTAATAACTTAGTTGCTGGTCCCAATAGTAGTCACTAAATGAGGATTACCTTTATTAGACAAGTGTTGTAATTTCAATTTTAAAATTATTTTTGTATCATTAAGATATGTCAAAAGTGACAAAATCATAATGGCTGGTTTCAGCAATATTGTTGTTCAAATTATTTTACATTGTAAAGGTTCATTTACTAATTATCATTTGCAAATTTTAAATACTGTATTTCAAGGTTTCTCTTCAGTATAGAATCAGAAATCTTCCTTTAGTATGTTTAAAAGTGGTTGTTCACCTCAACGTTTGACTCTGATTAGAAGACTAATTAGTCTAGTACAGTAGTTTTTATATGTTTCTAGTTTTAAGTTTACTATTTTAAATCTAGGTCAGTGAAGCAATTCTGACCTCTCAGCAATTAACTGGCAGAAAGGCTGTTAAATTGTATCAAATGAGACAAAGAGTACAACAAATTATGCCTGAATTTGCTCTTCTGGATCTCAGTTCTTCTTACAAAGATTTTTTGTCTGGTATTTACTTTTTCATATTATATTGTTATCTGGTCTAAATGTTGATACAATAGAGAATTAGAATGTCATGACTGTCCATTTTAGGTGACGGGGAAAAAAAGCACAGTGACAAAAATGGGTATTTTTCCTATTTTTAAGTAATAAGAAAAAAATTGCCTCTTATAGTCCTAAACAAATCCATATAAATCTAATGTCAATTATATTGTTTATTAATACTGCAATATTTTTCTGGCTGAGATAATTTAATTAATTTTCTAATTATCTCTATAGAACTATTGTTAAATGGTATTGGTAGTATGTTATTATGCTCTTGATCTCAAACGTCACAAGTGTTTGCATTTCAGTAATAAGTTGTTTCATAATGCTATCAGTTGTTGAAATAAAGAAATCATTAAAATATACAGCAAATGTACGATCAAAAAACCAATCACATTGTTGCTTAAAATGCAGTAAAGATATTGGTTTACACAGGTGTGTATATCACAAAATACAGGATCTAGACAGCTAAGTCTGGCACGATCAGAAGGAAATGGCTGAAACCAGATTAGTCAATAACCATAAGATAGCCATGTAATAATTAAAGCCTTCACTATTGGCAGAGGATTATTGTGTAGCATTGATGGGCTACCCAAAATATGCTTATAGGAACAGAGACAATGGGGCTTACAATTTTGAGAATCCTTATGGATTTTCAATATTCTGCATAAATGTGAACTAAAATATGATCTGTTCTTCACACAAGTTCTAAAATTCGATACACAGAATCCAATTAAACAATGAGTCAAAAACATTATACTTGTACATTTATCCATTGAAGAAAATGATCACCCGCTACCTGTGTATTACACGTCTGCAGTACAACTCTGTACCTCTGACCAGAGCTCTGCACCTATGTATTAGAGCTAATTCTATTGCTAAATTTAGCATAGTATAAATACTTAAAATTTACTGTAGCTACATTATTTTATTTAATTTTTAAAAAATATTTCATACTCTAGGAAAATATGAAGTTACTTATAAAATTCCCGTGGTGTGTTCTGTACAAGAGACAAAATCAGAAAGTAATGGAATTGAAAGAATCACTTCTAAAGAAAGCCAGAGCAAACTGGAAATACCTTGGCTTCATGTACTACGCTACCATACATACTTAACCAGGTTTTTGAACCTGACTCCGCTGGCTGGTAGGAATATATCTTAGACTTTTAATATTGTGCTACAACCAGGTCTATTGTTTCTATAAAATAGTATACCCATATTCTAGAATCAGTATTTTGATAAATTACACAAAGGAAACTAACTTTATTGTTTGATTGTTTTCCTAAATATAAAAATGCTGCATTTTAAAATTTATGGATTACCACCCATCTTTTCATGTATTAATAAGGTGTTTCCTTTTAAAAATGCAGTTTTGTAAAGGATTTAATTTTATTTCTGCTTAATTTAGTCATTATACACAAATACCAAGGAACATTAAGAAATCATGCAATTTCCCAGAATTCCCTCCACTTTTGACCGCTTGTAGGCTTTAGACTTAGATTACTATACATAGTGCAATTGGAGTAGCAGGGATAGTAGTGTTGGATAATGTTTTAAATCAATGTAGAATTAATATTTTTCATAAGAAAGATATTAACCCTCTGAGTACAACGTCTAGCACATGGCTTTTGGCTTGACTGGACTCATTGAGGGAGGAAGAACGATCTTGGGTCACATATAAAGTATATAATATAGTTAATGTGTATAAATCACACAATAATGTTAGAAGTTTATGATCCTGTGGGGATGCATTACTAGCTGTCCAGGGCCGCCTGTTGCCTGTGGACCACAGTATGGACATGCTTGGTCTAGCATTTCTAGATAATTGTGTGGAACAGACTTCACTAAAATGTAAGAAGAACCCATGATGATTAATATAGACTAATACACCACTCTGTATTTAGCAACTATCTTTAATTAGCAGACATTTGCAAATACAATAATAATAAAATTCATTTTCTGAAAATGTATGCATTTACAACCAATTTTTAATACATGCCTGACTGAGAGTGATACTGGGTAGCTGTAACTTTATCAAGATGACACAGCTGCAACCAGTGATCTTTGCAGTGCCTTCTCCTGTCTCAGGTGTTCACTTAATAACCAAGTCTCTGGAACAGGACTTGGTCACTAAATAAGGAGAGGGTAAATAGAAGTAATTTAGATGAATTAACGATTCTAAGAAAAAATATGGCCTAGGACTTACTGCTAATGTTTCTAAATGTCCCAAGATCTGAGAAAAATTGATGCCAGGCCTGAAAGTTACCTGAAGTACACACTATAATTTCATGTGAGATATTATGGAAAAATCTTTACTTTGATTTATTCCTCATGATTAGTAATATCTCAAAAAATCTCCTTTGAAATGCAGGTAAGCTATTTTGTAATTTTTATAACACGGTAGATCATACATATTGCTATAAAATTCCAACTATATAAATTAAATATATACATACATACATACATACATACATACATACATACATACCTGAACTGTTATTATTTTCCACAGCTGTCCCAAAAGCAGGAAAAGGCTTATTTGTTAAAGAAGATGTGCTGTACACCTCAGTGTTTGACACAACAATTGCCCTGCGCTTGGCAAGACTTCATTCTTTTTTAAAAAGCCATTTGCCCATTTATTCTGGCTGCTGTCTTCAAGAGCCTCCAAAACAGCTGTATGGCTTAGAGAAGCCTTTCTTTAGCATGACTGCAATTGGAAAGGTAACTTGATATTTAATCATAATTTTAAAATGTATTGATACATAATTTTCCATTTGTCTGTAAAATATATAAGATATAAAATTATTATAGGATTTATTTATTCTACAAAAGCTGCCAAGGGGGTTTTGTTTTGGCTTTTTGGCATCAGGATAGAAATATGTTTTATTAAATATTAAGAACCATTACATAAATAATAAAAAGAATTTACAACAGAAAATAAAATATAATAATTATTTTTTTGATATGATTATGATGTGGCCATTATTTGCCTGTGCTGTGAAGAATTAATCTATTAATTGAGCAATATCAAGTAAACTTTTAAACTGGTGAAATGGGCAGCCATATAAATTTGATTAATAAATGAAACCTATCTTTTACCATTTTTTTTGGGGGGGGGGGAGATAGGAAAGAGATTTTTTGACATTTTTAATACATCTGTTATATAGGTTGTATTTTAAATGCCTGAAGTCTGTTTCTAATAGTTTTTATTATAGTCCCATTTCAAACAGACATAAAATATTGTAAAATGAGTGATATGTGAACAGCTTACTAGACAAATCCTTAAGGAAAGAAAAATATACAACAAAATACATAAAAAGAACAAACAAATCTGCTATTACAATTATATAATGAGTTTTCCTGATATGAAAAAAAAAATATATGAATGGATTAATTTCCAATTTAAGCCATGGGATATAAACTTAGTATTTTTGAGTTTCAAATTTAAAAGTTTGAAATTTATTTCTCTTATAAAAGAGCGTTAAATAAGCAAATTGTTTTCACCATCTTATTTTTAATTGTCACATTTTATTTTATTTTATATTATTTTGGGTTGAAAGTAAGTGGAAGATGAGGTAAATAATGAGCAACACTTCACATCGAAATAAATTTGTACAGCTGTTTTGAAGCTCTGAGTGTATTAATATATGATTTTTCAATCAACACAAATAGAATAATAGAATAACAGAGTTGGGACCTTGGAGGTCTTGTAATCCAACCCCCTGTTCAAGCAGGAAACCCTATACCATTTCAGACAAATGGGGAATCTATCGTTAAAAACCTCCAGTGCTGGAGCATCCACAACTTGTGGAGGCAGATTGTTTCACTGATTAATTGTTCTAACTATCAAGAAATTTCTCTTTACTTCTAAATTGGTTCCTTCCTTGATTAGTTTCCATCCATTGCTTCTTGTTTTGCCTTCAGGTGCTTTGGAGAACAGGATGACTCCCTCTTTGTGGCAGCTCCTTAGATATTGGAACATTACTATCATGTCACTCCTGGTCCTTCTTTTCATTAAACTAGACATACCCAGTTCCTGCAACTATTCTTCATGTGTTTTAACGTCCAGTCCCCTAATCACTTTTATTGTTCTTCTCTGCACTCTCTGTAAAGTCTCAACATCTTTTTTTATATTGTGGCAACCGAAACTGGATGCAGTATTTCAAGTGTGGTCTTACTAAGGCATTATAAAGTGGTACTAACACTTCAGTGATATTGATTCTATCCCTCTATTAATGCAGCCTAGGACTATACTGGCTTTTTTTTGGCAGCTGCACCATACTGCTTGCTCATATTTAAGTGATTGTCCATTAGGACTCCAAGATCACTGTCACAGTTATTACTTTTGACCTAGGTGTCACCTATTCTATACCTGTATATTTGGTTTTTCTTGCCTAAATGTAGAACTTAACAATAGCACTTACACTTATATACTACCCTATGGCAGTTTACCAAGTCATTACCCCCAACAATCTGGTTCCTCATTTTACTGACTTCAGAAGGATGAGTCAGCCTCAATCCCTGTCAGGATCAAACTCCAGGGTGTGGGTGGAGTTATATACTGCATTCTAACCACTGTCCTACCAAGGGTACACTGGTGAGATTTTTTTTTTTTTACTATGAATTTCATTATGTTAGATAGGGCCCAGTGTTCAAGTCTGTTGAGAAACTTCTGTACCTGGAGCTTATCTTCTGGAGTGTTGGCTATTTGTGGCCTGTTCCTTTTTGTTTCTTATATACAGGTAAAATCTCTGAAAAAGTAAGACTACAGCATGCTAAGTTTCTATCCCAAGCTCTGGAAATCCTTCTGCACAGAAAGTACATCTCTTTTTTTTGGCCAGAGTTAGTAACAACATCAGCATCACAGTTCTTACTAGCATTCTTGACTACCTTAACAAAGTGCCTCTTTTCTCTGCTGGCAGTAGCACCAGACACCTCATCTCTTTCAAAACCTCCACATCCTTTCCTAAATTGACACCTTCTAAATTGAGTCACCAGAAGGTGGTTTCTCTTTTTAGATATCTTGCTCACCTCACATGGCTGATTTGCAATACCTGATTCTTATCTTCCCTTACCCAAACAACTTCCTCACGAAACACAACCTCCTGCTCAGTTGAGACATCATTGTCATCACAAAGAGCTGAATCTGCCCCCTTAATATAAATATTAAGTTCAGCAAGGGCATTGTGTCTATTGTGCAGGGACACACCAAAAGCTTTATGTTTATAGTCCATAGTTTTTACTGCCAAATCCAATACTACTATTTAAAGGATAAGAATACCTTGGCTGTATATTATCATAATAAAATAGTATTTTGTAGCAAATTATTAGAAGTATTAGGTAGCAAATGTATAGTTTTAAACATGAAGTCAAATATTCTCATAAAAGGTTATATAACTTTTAGGGAACTCTAGGATCAAGTGGAATTTCACAAAGAACACCATCTATGAAAATGATTTCCAATACTTTTATTTCTGAGATAGACATGCATTCAGACAACAAAGCAACCTGTACTCCCATGAAGGAACTTTGTGTGCAGTGGTACCTTCCCTCTTTGGAAAAATCAGCAAATGAAGAAGAGACTATGGTATGGTAACAAATGTTATGCTTTAAATATAAAGGACTGATGTACTACATTTATTTTTTGGTTTGTTTATATCCCACATTTATTATCTTTGTAAATAACTCAAGGTGACAAACATATTCAACATACCTATAGAGTCCTCTGTACATGATGCATGGTCCACATTATTTTTCTATTACAAATAAAATTGATTAAAAGAAAAATTACAGCAAGCAAGCAACTAAGAAAAAATAAGCTATTCAAGCAGGGTTTCCCAGGAGATTTGGATCTTAAGCCTTTTCCAGTTGCCATAAGTGTCATCTGAATCCTTTTAGGATTAATGGGTCAGAGACCTGAGAGTAGTTGTCTATTTGACATCATTTTGGTCATTGACATATGATCCAGTAAAGGTTGTCTGTTGGATGGACAATCAGATAAGCATTAAGCTATATGCACATTTCCTTTAATTATTAATGTATTACTATATATGGATCAAAAGTGTAACATATATAGATCATGTTGTGATTATTATTAAACATGCAATTTCAACAATAATATTAATCAAGTATTTCTCCTTTGTGCAGGTTTTGTTCATTTTTGCTTATAATATAAAACCTATCAAAATTATCAACATCAATTCTTTCAATTCAGCTTACATATACTGTGGTTATTTGTGGATTCCACTGAACAGGTAATTTAATTTGTTTCTTGTATGTTTTATTTCACGCAAAATGTGTGCCTTGTTGATATTTTGTGGTCAAGGTTAACAAGCATAGTCAAAACAGCCATTTATCTATGTTCAAAGCAGTAACAAAATTAAATAACCTATGCAGGGCAGGACCACATATGTGGCACATTATCCATAGGTTATAATTTCTATTTCTCCTCCAGCTACATTGTCAGTGCCCCAAACCATGTTATCTGATAATCAAGGGTGACTTTAAGGGTGGTATGAGAGGAAAGTGAGAATTAAGTACTTTATCTACAGAATACTAATCATTAGCTTTTGGATTCCAGCCAATGCAAACTGAAGAAACATCTGTGGTGTTACATTGGGGAATTTAGAAGTAATGAATAAGTAAATTAGTCTGGAGATCAAATGTCAGAAGATGACATTTATCAAATAAGAAATGAGAAAGTACTGGTAGCATCTATAAAACCAGGATCATTTATCAGCCAAAAATCTGAAATACTCATATTTTTAATATTGAACATAATCTAAGTTGTCAGAAAATTATAGGATAACATAATTTACATTTAAGGCTAGATAGATAGATGGATGGATAGATAGATAGATAGATAGATAGATAGATAGATAGATAGATAGATAGATAGATAGATAGATAGATAGATAGATAGATAGATAGATAGATAGATAGATAGATAGATAGATAAGAAAAGAAAAGAAAAGAAAAGAAAACCTCTCAATAATAATACCAAAATTCTAGTATATTTTTCCTAATTTGTGCTATAGATGCTTCCAATTTACATTTAAAAAAAAAGCAGAATATGAAAACTCTGAGAATGTGAAAGTTTTAGATAACCATCAAATGAAGTAGTATTTATGTGGTATACCAGCACTGTGGAAATTGTTTTTTCTACTGGTTATAGATTTCAGTTACACAGATGAAGCAGATATTTCCACAGAATTAACATGTTAACAGGAAAGAAGCAATTTGGGAAAGGCTTGATACAATTGGCCCTGTCGATGTAGTTCTGTTTAAATTGTTTTAGTAAGATAAACTTGTCAGTTCTGCCTATACAGAGATATCTCTGTACTGTCCATATTACGTTCTTATTAGAACACTCCTGCATATGTAGCAGAAATAGTTTACTGCAGTCTTTATGTGCTTTGGGTTCCATTATGTTCAACTTGTATACAGTAATTTGGTTCAAGATCCAATCTGAGTCGATTACTGGAGCAAAGATTTGTTCTTCTAAGCATTTGGGTCATGCTGGAGCCCATCATCTGGGAATTTCTCTGTCTCCACCAGAGCCAGTAATCTGGTTCTTCTATAGTTCTGAAATATATCTTCACTTGAGATATTTATCTATCCTTGCCTACATATTTTGCTGTTCTGTTATGTCACATTTCTGCTTCTATCCCTTGCTGCATTCTCCTCATCCAGCTGATTACAATCATTGACTTCTATATGATGGCTTTTCATCTCCGTTTTCTTGTCCTACACATACAGTATTTCCTCTTGAATTTCTTCTTCCTCCTCTGACTTTTCTATGAATTGCTTCTTATGTTCTGGAAAATTAGCATTTCCATTTCATATCATTCTCTGTAATTAATCTTTTCATACTATGTCTATCAGGTCACAACCATGTTGAATTCCTTTGCAGAAGCATTATCATAAGTAATATTTAAAAGTCTTCTCTCCTACTTTAAATGCCAGTTACAATAAAAACCTTACCTTCTTAATCGTATTATTCAAGGTGACAGCTTACTCATACATGTACAATATTACTATAATTCTATTTTATAGCATTCATATTATATTCTTTTAGAGTTATTGCTGTACGTGAAAAATTGGCTGATTTGAAGCAACAACTTGAAATGTTAATACAGTCACAGATGACTGAACAGACTGAACAGATTGAAATACAGAAAGGTTTACCTTCCAAAGGACTTGGAACTCATACAGCAAAGGTGCTATTGGACAAAAACACCAAGGTATCTAAACGATTATCAGCATCAATTATCTGAAATTATCAGAAATAATAGACCATGGATATCTATCTATACAACATATAAAGACAGGAGCTCTTATTTTTAGAACTGTTCTTGATTTGAATGTTCTTTTTAAAGCAAGACTGTTTCATGAAAAAAGCAGCAGTATCTCACTCAAGGAATCTTTTGTACTAAAAGTGTGTTTGAAATGTGTGCTTGGAATTTTATATGTCTTTTTCTACTAACAGGAGTATCATTTTATGTTTTAATGTTATTTTTCAAGGGATAAATTTTATTTTACATCTATGTAACAGATTGGTAATAGTACCATAGTGTTTATATTATTCTGCTTTTTTAGAATTACTGCTATATTTTGATTCTCCCACAAATACTGATTTTATTGTTGAATATTGAATAAGCCTTATTTAAGAACAATTGACATGTTTCTGCAAAGTTCTTCCTCACTAATCCTTGAAGAGTTCTTTGAGAAAGTCAGCAACCAGGTATACCATAAGGAGCCTAGTAGTAGCTTTTCCAACTAACATTTTATTAAAGTACACCTTTTATGATCTGTAACTCACTTCATCAGATGCATAGTGCAGCTAGATTGATATAAGTTTTAAATTGGGATGAGAGTGGATAAGGGAGGGAAAGACAGCTTTGTTATGCAAATGCAAGTTACATATGACTCAAGCTACAAGTACCTTATCAATCAAATCCCTGCTTTAACAATATCATAATGTTACTGTCTCAATTTCAAAAGCACCTTTGAGTGAGAGAGATTGCTGAATTCACATACTTTAAAAAGTTTCAGGCCATCTTAAAAGATCTCCACAAACATTGTGGGATATTTAACCCATTTTCAGAATATTATATTTATTGGGGGAATTATTATGAGGATAACTAACTTGGCTGCAAAGGTAATATTTCTTCTTTTTCAAAGGCAGTGTAACCTACAGCCATGTCAACATTTTAGCAATCTTACACTTACTATTAACAATATACATTATATACAGGTAGTTATTGGTTAATGACCATAGTTGGAATTTACAAGTAAATACTGCAGTCACTAAGTGAAAAATCACGTGTCCATGGCAGGTTTATGATGTAACTTCACATTGAGTCATTAAGTGAATCACCATAGTCACTAATCATCAGATGACCATGACTTATGCTTTTACTTCCACACTTTTCATAAACTTTCCTTGTTGCAAGCTAGTTGGAGAGCAGGCAAATGATAACCATGTAAGGATGTAGTAATTTACCATCATGAAATTCAAACAATTATTAAATGAGGCAGGCAGTAAAAGAGAACTGTCTATGCTGTTTAGTAAGTAGCAGTGTTGGCTAACCTTTTTGGCACTCCTACATGCCGGAAACCGAAAAAACACATGATCTTCCGGTTTCTGAGGTGCCTGGTCTTCTGGTTTCTGGTGTGCATGCACAGACCAGCTGGTTGGTGCTCATGTGCTGACTCTGCCTGGCCTTTTGGGGGTCCTCGCACCTCCCTGCCCGCCCCCCTGGTCCCTGTTGGGATGGTGGGACATCCCCACCGACGACCCTGTTCCACAACCCTGGACAGGGAGAGAAAGTTGGGTGGAGAATGTTGCCTCCCTCTGCTGGAAAGCTGGAGCCCCTTCCTGGCCTTGAAGGGAAGGGGCGTTGGTGTTCCTGGGGCTTGGGTTGGGGAGCCAGCAGGTGGGAGAGCTTTGCCCCAACTGGCCGGGATGACGCGCCCCTCTCCAGCCTGCCACCAAGAACAAACCAGCAGAACCCCCCCACTTCTGCCAAGGGAGCATGACTGCTTCCTGACCAGCGCACCTCTTATCCTGGCATTTCTCCCATGAGCATTTGCTGGCTGAGCGGTCAATTGCCCCATGCTGGCGAGCCATGCAGGCAGCTCGCTCCCTGCTAGCAGCTCCTCTTCGAGCATCCTACCTGGAAGCAGCAGTGCAACAGCCCTGAGAGGAGCAGAGCTGTGGGCCAGGACATGCAAGAAGGGCTTCCCTCCCTCTCTGCCTGAGTGGGGTTCTTGTGCGGCTCCAGCCCATGGCACATCCATGCTCCTGGATGGCTTGGGCATCCCAGAAGAGCTGGCTGCCTCCTGCACATCCCCCCCCCCCACTAATTTGCCAAGGAGGCATGACCGCTTCTGTCCCTGGCTTTCCTCCCACCCGACTCAGCTTCTGCACCACCCTAGAAGAGTAGCCTCCGTAGTCACAAAGGGAAGGGCAGGAATGTCTGGCCAGGAATGAGGGTGCAAGCAGCTGGCCAGTCACTCCTGCCCTTTCCCTTGCAGCTGCAGTGGCTGCTGCTCTTCTGAGGAGGCGCAGGAGCTGAGCCAGTTGGGAGGAATGCCAGTGACAGAAGCGGTCGTGCCTCCTTGGTAAAAGTGGTGGGAAGGGGGGCTGTACAGGAGGCAGCCAGCTCTTCTGGGGTGCCCAAGCCAGCCAGGTGCTCCAGCGCATGGATGCGCCGTGGGCTGGAGCTGCGCAAGAACCCCACTCAGACGGAGAGGGAGGGAAGCCCCAGCTCGCCTGTCCTGGCCCACAGCTCTGCCCCTCTCCTGGTCTTCTGGCATGCGCATCCGATACTCTTCCTGTTGCTGGTCTTTGCTCCCACATGTATGCGTTGGAAGCAAGATCATCTTCCTGGAGCATTTTGGTTTTTGGTGTGCATGCGCATGTGAAATCCACCTGGCTAGCGTGCTGGAACCCGGAAGAGTAACAGGTGATGGCTCCGCGTGCCCGGAGAAATAGCTCTTTGTACCACTTCCGGCATGTGTGCTATATTTCACCATCATGGGTATATAGCATAAACTACTGTATAATAATATAGCTGTAATTGTAATAGCTTGCTTCTGCATAGCAAAGCTGAGTTGGTGTTTATCTGTAGTTTTGATAGTTTCAGATCCTTGCAGCTTTTGTGAAGCATCTATTCTCATGTTCGAGGCAAGTCTCTAGGGGTAAAATGGACAAGTGTTCCATCTTTTTATATTTTCAGATGGCTGCCACTGTTTTGTTGTCTTTTTTCTAGCAACTACTTTGCAAAGGAAGTTCTAGAGAGATGTATTCTAAACAGGATTGGTAACAGTGGTGAGATATCCTGATAATAAAGAAAACATTATGGGTTGCATTCTAGTTTTATCTGAACATCAATACCCAGGAATATAGTGGAAAAGATAATAAAAAAACAGATCTGCCAACATCTAGGAACAAGTAAAGTAATAACTAGTAGTCAGCACGGGTTTGTTAAAGAACAGATCATGCCAAACCAATCTTATTTCATTCTTCAACACAGTGACTAAATTAGTAGACCAGCAAAATACTGTGGACATAATATATTTAGATTTCAGCAAGGCATTCGACAAAGTAGACCACAACCTACTTCTTGGTAAGCTAGAAAAAAGTGGAATAGATAGCACCACCACTAGATAGACTCGCAACTGGCTGACAAACCGTACTCAACAAGTAGTCCTTAATGGGTCTAAGTCTACAGGGAGGGAAGTAAGCAGTGTGGTGCCACAAGGTTCCATCTTAGGCCCAGTACTCTTCAATATCTTCATTAACGATTTAGATGAGGAAATAGAAGGGGAACTTACCAAATTTGCAGATGATACTAAGCTGGCAGGAATAGCTAACACCCAAGAAGATAGGCTCAAGATCCAGATGGATCTTGACAGACTAGAACACTGGGCTGTATCTAACAAAATGAAATTCAGTGTAGAGAAAAGTGAAGTCCTACATTTAGGCAAGAAAAAACAAAAGTACACATATAGACTGGGTGAAATCAGACTCAATAGCAGTAACTGAGGGGGATCTTGGAGTCTTAGTGGACAACCAGCTAAATATGAGCCAGCAGTGTGCAGCAGCAGCCAAAAAAGCTAATGCAATCCTAAATTGCATTAACAGAGGGATACAATCAAGATCAAGTGAGGTACTAATACCACTCTATAAAGCCTTAGTAAGACCACACCTAGAGTACTGCATCCAGTTTTGGTCACCACATTGTAAAAAAGATGTTGAGGCTCTAGAAAAAGTACAGAGAAGAGCAACCTCGGGGACTGGAGGCTAAAACATACAACGAACGGTTGCAGGAACTGGGCTTGGTTAGTCTAGTAAAGAGAAGGACCAGGGGAGACATGATAGTGGTCTTTCAATATTTGAGGGGCTGCCACAGGGAGGAAGGGGTCAAACTATTTTCTAAAGCGCCTGTAGACCAGACAAGGAATAATGGATGGAAACTGAACAAGGAGAGATTTAACCTGGAAATAAGGAGAAACTTTCTGACAGTGAGAACAATCAACCAATGGAACAGCTTGCCCTCAGAAGTTGTGGGAGCGTCATCACTTGAGACTTTCAAGAAGAGATTGAACTGCCATTTGTCAGAAAATGGTGTAAGATCACCCGCTTGGGCAGGGGTTGGACTAGATGATCTACAAGGTCCCTTCCAACTCTGATTATCTGTTATCTGTTAACTTTGTGGAGCGTTTTAGAATTCAGTAATCTAAGATGGGGATGATAATCACGAATCTTTAATTCTTAAAGAAAGGGAGAACTCATATACAATCAGATGCTAAAAAGCATTGGAGCAACTTGCTTATTTGTATATCTAAGCATAAGAGTATTAACTAATCCCAGAGTTTTAAGGAAGGACAATCCTATTCAAAGCAGATTACCGTTTTTCACCAAGCACCGTTAATGTCTGTCTCTCTATATGTGTCCATGAATGCCATTGGATCTAGAGGCTGCTTGACTCAAGATAACTGTGGGTGGCTTACATTTCAAAAGTAGGAACAATAAAATGAAAAAGAAAAGAAAAAGAATCTGTGCTTCTGGAAAAAGACAAATTCAATAAACCAGAACAAAAAATGAATATATCTAGACAATAGTTTAACACAATGTTGAGGAGGAAAGCCAGGTTTTCAGAAATTTTTGAATGGGTGTAAAGTGAAAGACATAGATATGCAGGAGGATACAATTCCAGAGGGCAAGTGATTGCAGCAGGTACATTTCCTAAATCCTGATTAATGACATTGTTTGATTGAGTGAATCGACCATTCTTACACCACCTGATCTTAATGGAAAGGCATTGGAGCACTTGGGTTAAAGTTCAGTTTAATAATTCAGCTATAAACTGCTTCTCCTTCTGAGTAAAAATGGATATTGATTAAAAAAAGGGAAGGAAATTGTAGTGAGGGTGATAACCACCTTTGTAGGCATTTTATTGACAGCTAATTAGAATTTCTTTTTTTTTAAACGATCAAAATCAGCACAGTCAATTAGAAAATTTCTTCAAGATTTTTACTGATAATCTACAAAGTATTGTCAGACCAGTTGCTGGCTGATGAATGTTAAAGAAAAGTAGACATTTATTTTCAAAGGAAAAGACATTTATCATGTGACAGATTTTCTTCAATATCTACTCTGATATGATTAATGAGGCATGTGTTGGCATTTCATCTGATGGGTGTTATGACAGCCCAGACAACAGTTTTCTATTTTATTATTAAAATACTGGTTTTTGAATGGATGACAAATATTTCAGGTGGTACTATAAATATAATCAATTTAAATGGCAGCATTATTTTGTCAAGGTTAATTTAATTGACATTCAGGTATTTTGACACTGAAAATAATGTGATTTTGAAATGATTATATGGTTGCAAATATTTGGGTGGGTTTGTCACATTTCATTGAACTATAGAAGCTATTAATATTGTACAAAGACTAATCTTAGAAAAATGGATTTTTCATCATATTTACAAATTTGCAGCTGTCTTAGGAACAATTCCATTTCTATGTGTAATATATATATTATTGTTCTGGTACTGTAGGTTTATTTTAGATGAAGGTTATACTAAGAACCTAGCAGTCAAGTCTGCCAGATTTGAATATGTTTGTGTTTGAATTAATGAATTTAGTATTTTTCTTATTCTTTCAATGTTAATGAAAGACTAAGAGATTAGTGTGCTTTTTTTTGTTTAATCATGGCCACATAATTAAGGCTTATTACTATATTAGATTTAGATACTCAGAAACTAAATACAATAGTTTATTTTGTAAAATTATTGCAAGCATATATGGAGAACGAGAGTTATAGATGCGTTGTATTTCATACAAGATGGATTTCTTAATCTTACTTGTTTTCATCAGACAAAATGAAATTATACCTAACGTATAATTATCAGGGAATTTGGGGTAATAACTTTTAATGAAGTAGTTATGGATGCATAATTGAAGAATATAGCATAAGAAAAATTAAAAAAAAATAAGCAACCTAGTTTTTCATTCTCACTACACTGATAGTAAAATCAGACTCTACTCATTTCACTATATTAAATTTGGTAGTATTTGGTATTATCTTTGAGGAGGGGAAGGGATGGTCAAAATCTATGCTACTGAGAATATTATGTCATCATGGCTGCATGCACCCAGGCATTCAGCATTCAGGCATCTGATGTGTATTTACATCATGATATACACTCATACACACCATATATTTACCTAGATATACTGGCACAAACTCTTTCTCTTCCTTTTCAGTGTGCTATAGTAGATTTAAACCTTCTCTCTTTGTATTATAATTTGGTGCCTCCTGCTGCTGGTTTCAGTGGGAAACGTGTAATTCAAACTGGGAAGACATATATAAAATTATTTTCATATTGAGATTTTATTTCCAAAAACCTTTTACATAACAGAGTTGGATGTTGCAGAAGAGCTGGTATACTCTGTACGCCATTTTTCTCAGCACATTTCATGGCAACAGGAGGAGATATTGGTAAAATAACACATTCAGGGAGTGAAATAAAGAAAATCCGAGGAGATGGACGCAACAGTGAAAACTGACATAGCAGATATAGAAAACTGTATAAAAGACTTTCGATATCTGGTGACTAGAACAAGTTATTATAGAAATGCTTGAAATATTTAGAAATGTAAAGTAATAGATTGAAGTTGTAACTTTTTTTGTATTCTATTCCACTGAAAGTCAGAAGTCAGTACTTTTTAAAAATTTCTTCTCTACAATTCTTTCAATTTTAAACTTTTCTGATTTTTGTTTCTATTTATATTTTATCTTATAATACATTTTAATTAAACATTTAAAAAGACAATCCCTGATATCTTTGATACCAGAGATTGTATCAATGTGTACACCAGGTCATTCATTCTTTTTGTAAGGGATCATTATTTATGTGCTTACCTAATTCTTCAACTGAAGCAGAAAATCATATGCTTTTTTAAAAAAAATCATGACTGGTAAAACGTGAATGAGAATTGTAATGTCAGTTATCTCAGTTCAGAGAAAAAAATGTTATACATCCACAATTCAGGAACACAATTTTCAACTAAAAAACATTTGCAATGTCTTATTTCCATTTTATTTTTATTTTGCTTGGAATAGCAAGACCTGGTCTGTTAAATTTTTCTATGGGTAATTAAAAAAAAAAAAACATCTTTTGGTTTATAAGAAAATACTTTTTAACTTTGGCCAAACATGTTGATAGTATGATATGAGAAATTAAAAATATATAATAAAGTAGCCCTTATTTTCTTATTATTTATTTAGGAAATGGTTAAAGTGTGCTTTTCTGAAATAAAAGACTTGTTGTCTATTACTACAGATCACTCTTCACCGCTTAAAGAGGTATGTTATTTGGATTTTTAAAAATATATTTTCTCAGTTCTAATTCTTTTCTAGTAGGTTTCTGTTATTATATCCTGAAAAGTATATTTTATTATATTCTGAATATAATATATATATAATTATACAATTATAATATATAATTATTTATTATATATTAGCATGATTATATTTTTTTGTTGTCTGAAATATAAGTTTTTCTTAGGTTACAATACATGTACAATACATTATACAATATGTACATGTTTGTCATTGGTTATTTTAATATTAGTCGATAATTAAACATTTTAATGTATTAAAATGTTTTGTTCCCTCTCAGGTGATCTAAAAAAAGAAAAAGATTTTATGTATTCTTTTATAAACTACAATACATACTTGTAGCTTGTACCCCGGGCCACCCTGACAAAGCCGTGGAAGTGATGACCCGGTGCCTGGAGGCTGTGCGGGGTTGGATGGGGCGAAACAGGCTTCAGCTCAACCTGACCAAGACCGAGTGGCTGTGCTTTCCGGCGCCCCGATACAGCCAGCTCACTCCTTCGCTGGCCGTGAGGGGGGGGGGGTAAATTCTAGCCCCCACGGAGAGGGCGCGCAACTTGGGTGTCCTCCTGGATGTACGGCTGTCGTTAGAAGATCATATAGCAGTCGTCGCCAGGGTGGCTTTTTGTCAGGTCCGTAGGATCTACCAATTGCGGCCCTTTCTGGATTGGGACACACTTCGCACAGTCACATCCGCCCTCGTCATCTCCCATCTGGATTATGCCAATGCTCTCTACATGGGACTCCCCTTGAAGAGCACCCGGAGGCTCCAGCTGGTGCAGAATGCAGCCGCGCGGGTGGTCTTGGGGGCTCCTCGGAGCTCCCATGTTACATCACTTTTGTGCGAGCTGCATTGGCTCCCGGTGGCCTTCCGGATGCGATTCAAGGTGTTGGTGATCACCTTTAAAGCGCTCCATGGCTTGGGACCTGGGTATTTACGGGACCGCCTGCTGCCACTGTCAGTCTCTCGCTGACCAGTGCGCTCTCATAGAGCGGGCCTCCTCGGAGTGCCGCCGGCTGGACAGCTGGCGACCCCGAGGGTTCGGGCCTTCTGTTTGGGAGTTTCCTCCCTCTGGAACAAATTGGCCCCGGAGATGAGGACCGCCTCCGACCTATTGACCTTCCGGCGCGCACTAAAAACCCACTTATTCCATCTAGCCGGTCTGGCCTAGAGTTATGTTTAATGGTTTTAAATTTGGTTTTTAAATGGTTTTTAACTTTTTTATTTCCCTATTTTAATTCTTATTTAATCTTTTTAATGTATTTTAAATTATTGTATTTGTATTTATATGTTTTTATTTGGCTGTACACTGCCCCGAGTCCTTAGAGAGAGGGGGTGGTATATAAATTGGAATATAAATAAATAAATAAAATAAATAACTGTTTGCTTTTATGTAAATTTGTAAGATTGGATCATAAGGTCTCCATACAGAGGACATGCTGTAATGGTGGAGCCTCTAAGGCTTTCATGACTAAGGTGGGACTTGACCCCCAGCAAGAAGGGTACAGTGGCAAGTAGAGCTGGACAGGGGCAATTGGCAGCAGAGGTGGTTAAAAGAACAGCGATGGGTGCGGGATAAGCAGAGGAGGGAATTGAAGGAGAGGCAGAGGAAGCAATCCAGTCCTTACCATATGCTTATCGAGCCTCAAGGCTGGCAGGGACCAAAATGGGAATGGCTTGGATTGGATTGGGTTCTCGGTTAATGACCGATAGTTTGGTTAGTGGCAACAGTGGAGTCACAGGATTGCTGTTGGTAAGTGATGTGACATCACCGTTCAGAATTGAATTGAACTGAATTGCACAGAGATAGAAGCACTAGTTCCAACTGCCATGGTAACTTTGAAGGTTTACTGTACTGTGCAATTCAGAATCAGTTTGGGGAATTACACTGACAGGTAGATCTCTTTCTGCTAATGTAAAGTGATTGATTTTAGGCCCTGTACGTATATTGGGCAATTTTTTTCTAGTTTTCTGTAATTAAGATGTTGTTAGTATATGTGATATTAACCAAAAGGGCAAGAAACAATTGTTCCTAATAAAAATGTTCCTCTCAAAAACTAGCTAAGATGATCAGCCACAACTTAATTCAAACACAAGCATATTGCTTAGTCAACACTTTCTCTCTTTTTTCTAGATCCCATTTGAGATCACTCTACCATCAATAAAAAATTTAAGCAAATTGTTCGATCCAGCAAATGGATGTATAATAATGGCAGGAAACGTTTTCAGCTGGATAGTATCTCTGCTTGCTTGAATGGTTTTTCAGGAGTAAAACTGACATGTTTCATTTAATGATTGATTTGACAGCTTTTTGGATCAATATCCCATCACTCTGAAACAACTGGAGCTCTATTACTTGAAGTCTAGAACTGATGCACAAAAATCTTTAGATTTATAAAATACTTTAAGCAGTAATTTAAATAATTAACATACTGATTTTTGCATTTTCTGTTGCTCTTGGGTTAGAAATATTATTTTTGGTGCTTGGTTTTATACATCCTGGTTCAATATGGTTTCAGTTTGTTTTCTTCAAAAATAATGAAAATGAAGCCAGTTACACAGTTCTTTTGATTGCATTCTTAAATGAAAACCATTCCAGTTAACTGTATAAATATTTTTCTATTTGCCTTAACTGTTTAAAAGTAATTATTTAGCACCAGATATGATATTCTTCCATCAACTTCTAGTAGCAATCAGTATGTTTGCAGCTTTTCATTGAAAGTTTTATTTGTATTTCTAGATATATTTGTATATTATTAGAACTAGGATGTCAAAATACTGTAGAAGTGACACCTGCTTAATCTTGTCTATGGAGTTTTTGTTACTTTTCGTAATATTTATTTTGCAAGTTAGAAATACAAACATTATCTCCATTCTTCTCTCGTAGCAACTGTAAACAGCAAGTTTGCCTTTATATTAGCATCTGCAGATTACAAGAAGAAAGGAATAAAATCACATTCCTATTAATGCACTTGGCAGAGGTGTAAAATAACAAATAACTGATACTACATTAACATTTATATATCAACTTAGTTTTCAAAGTTTCAGTAAGAAGCAGAAGTATTTTGAACTACTGTCCTGAGTAAAAAGGATGCATAAAAATCACTTATTCAAACTACTCTTAGTTAAAAAATACATAACATTTCCTCATCCTTTCTCTGGTTGTTTTTTATACCAAGCAAAAAGCTGGGGGCGGGGGATATATATTGGGAATTGCAGCACTTTAGATTCCAGAAATGTGTTTCAGAATACTATGTGTGAAAATAAAGCACTATGATTTTTAAGGTAATTTTTGTCTAGGATTATATGGCAATAATACAACATAATAATCTGACTGGAAAAATATGCCGTTCTTTAAAGAACTGCAAAGATGCTGCATTCTTTTCTAACCATGAATTCAGAAGTGAATACAAAACATTGCACAGCCCTAAACAGTGACAGAAGCAAGTTATTGTTTTCTGAGTTTCATGAATGAATACTAGAAAAGACTATATTTCAATTTTAGATTGCAATTTAGTGAATTGCATCTGGATAAAATGTGGTTAATCTTGTCTTTGAAAATAGCTGAAATGAGTAATTTTTCTAAACTATTTTGAATCTTTTTTTCAGTAAACCATACTTGTTTCACTTAGTGATTGTTCTAACCTCAATGGTTTCTTCTAGAGACTAAATATGAATATTAGTCACCAATAAATAAACTATTGTTCAAGCAAAAAGAAGATGTTGGCAAAAAGACTCTTATTTATACATATATGACCATATTTTTGTGAAATGTACTATATTTTACCAATACTGTGAATATAAGAATATATGAAAACACCATGCAATAAATATGAATTATTAAATTCTGCAAGGTGGTAGAGTAGAAATAAAACCTCCTTCCCCATTTTGCTTTCAATAAAAGTTTATTTAGGTTAT
The DNA here is from genome assembly GCA_023653725.1 of Bungarus multicinctus. Classification (NCBI taxonomy): domain Eukaryota; kingdom Metazoa; phylum Chordata; class Lepidosauria; order Squamata; family Elapidae; genus Bungarus; species Bungarus multicinctus. The sequence continues at coordinate 47,299,609 of CM042848.1, forward strand.
TCAGCATGTGGAGTTACACTGCCCTAAACCAGGAATGTCAAACTCGATTTCATTGAGGCTGCATCAAGGTTGTGTTTGATCTTGGAGGGCTGGGGGTGTGGGGGTGTGGCCAGGGGGTGTGGCCAGTATGACATCACTCATTGGGGGCACCTGTGGTGACCCAAGCACTCTGCTTGTGAAAGTGTGCTCCTAGGCCTCATTTTCTGCTGCATGTGGCCTCCTCCATTTTCGTTGGCAGAGGGCTGCAGGCAGCCATCGCGGCAGAAAAGGAAGCCTAGAACGGTTGTGTGCGCCCCTCCCAAGCTCCGTTTTTGTTGGCGGAGGCCCCATGGGCCAGTCCTTTGTTTCCCTGGTGGCCTCATGGGTCAGATCTAAGCACCCCGCAGGCCGGATTTGGCCCACAGGCCTTGAATTTGATATCCCTGCTCTAAACAGTAAAAAAAAAATTTGAGCAAAACTTGAAAAACATCAAAGCGTTCTTCTCTCTTTGAATAACTATTGACAAATAAGCCTATCCAAAGACATTTTTTGCTGCCAGCATCTGCTATTTTGCAGGCTTGATATTGAAGCCCCAGGTTATTTCAGTAATAGAGCCTAATTTCTCATAGAATTCAAGGGAGGGAAGAGAGTAGGGAGAAACAGGGCCAGCTGTCTAGGCACAGCAGGTCTGCTTTCAGCCTTAGGAAAATCTGCATCATTAAAGAAGCTCTGTCAGCATCTCTTCAGCAATATGAAACAATGCAATGTTTATTTATTAATTTTATATGGTCATCTATATTAAGCCAAACTCTAAGTGGCTCAGAGTTCCAAAATAAAATTGATATATGTCAACAATGAAGTAAATAATAGACCTGGCACCACAGTTAAATTTTCCATGCAGCCCACAAGTTTGTCCCATGCTTATCTCACTCCACTAGGCAACTGAAGGAAAAGTCAAGTCTAAGTGCTTTTAAGAAGGTTAAAGGAGTAGGGGACCCCTCAAGGGATACAACATAGGGCAAAATGTAAAATGGCAGCATTTAAGGGATCAGGAGTATATTTATTCTATCCAATGTGGTGAGTTGAGTATATGTCCTCAGGGAAAGGCAGTCCGGCAAACAACTGGTTTCATACTATGTAGGACTTTAAAGTTAATACCCACCCCTTTAAATTGCCCCTGGAAGGAAACTGCCATTTGTCAGAAATGGTGTAGGGTCTCCCGCTTTTGGGGGGGGGGGTTGGACTAGATGACTATAAGGTCTCTTCCAACTCTGATTATCTGTTTATCTTTTAAGTCAATGCAGCATGTGCTGTTACTGGTATAATGGGTGCCCACTACTGCTGCTACAATCTGGACCAGTGGTAACTTCTGCGTGATGCTCAAGGTCAGTCTCATGTAGAGTTATGTTGCAGAAACCCAAGCAGGAAATAACCAAAGCATGAATGACCTTGAAAGGATCCAATTGGCACACATGGGGAACTTCAAAGAACCACCCTAAGCCATAGCTGCTACTTGCTTTTTGAGTAAAACCCACTGAAGAGAGTCAAATTGTGCACCAACCAGGTATGGGAAAGTCAATCCCATCCAGAATCAAAGATGACCAGGGCCTGAGGAGCCAAAGAAAGGTCACCAAAGCCAATTTCTGGTTCCTTAAAAATTACAACCAGTGGCGGATTAAGGCTCACTGGTGTCCTGAGCACTGACAAATCTTGGTTCCCCCCTCCTTTGTACATACTGTACAAACGAAGCCATGTTCTCAACTATGGGGTGCCCTTTGGGCCTGATGCCCTAAGCATTAAGTCTGCTTAATACACCACTAATTACAACGCATCGTATTTTGTGAATGAGAGTTCACTAGCTGTCCTGTTGCCAATACTTGATCAAACGAAAGGAAAGGAGAAAAAACGACAATGAAAACCTGCTGGAAGTTACATATGTGTGCCAAGACTTTATCACAGACAATGATTCGCGCATATGATGAAAGGAACTCTAGTTCCTCGAACGTTTATGCCACGATTCGTTAGTTTTTCGGATGCTCTCGAATTCTTCCCTCATTCCTTTTCTCCTCCCGGGTGGCTCTGCTTTCTTCAGAACGCAGTGTAAGATTCAGTAAACATTTGCAAAATAGGAGACATGAACCCCGTTTTATTCGCCCGCCCCATTTAGCAAAGAACCGCCTCTTGGCAAAGAAATGCACCTACTGGGAAGAACCCTTTTTCAGGCTAAGCTCGCCTCCTCGCTTCTTCCTCCCTCCCTCCCTCCGTTCCTAGTTATTACGGCACCCGAGCGCACTTCGCTAATTTTGTTCTTTCACGGCTGCCGTAAAAGGGTGGGTCGCAGGCTCTCGCGGTGGCTGTTGGGACGGTCTGCTAAGTTGTAAGAAGCGGGGGAAAGTCGGCTCCCAGCGCTTTGGTCCTCGGGGAGGGTGGGGGAGGGCGTCGAGCGCGCTGGTTGTCTTGGATTGTGAAAAGACAACGCTGGATGGTGGGAAGAAAAAAATAATAATGATCCGGATTGGCTAAAAAGACTGTTATCCGGGGTGCCCCGGAGAAGTGGGAAGGTGAGGGCGAAGCGAAATGTCTCGTAGTCGGTATCAGAATAGGTTGGGAGACCCTGCACGCCCTCTGCTTCGTCCTGGAGCTGGCTGGTCGTCTATGGTCCCTCCCTCAATTTTGGCTCTGGCTCTTCGCGGTCCCTGTAATGGTACAACCAATCCTGATTGCGCAGGATTGGCCCCTTAGCTTCCTCGAACGGGAGGCAGCTTTAGGTGTGAAATAGTAACCCCGCGCCTCCCCTCTGGAGCGAAAATATCCTCCGCTGTTTCTCCTGCGCCCCAGATAAAGCCCCGAAACGCTCCGTTCTCCGCAGTTCTTTATACATCTAAACTAAGTTGGTTAAGTTCGCTAGGAGGGGTCTATCTTTAGAAATGCGAGTTCAACGCGACTCGGTATGGATTAGGAAGAGTCTGGCTATGGCTTCCTCGCGTTTTTTATGCAGGAGGGCTTCCATAGAAGAATTGGGTGAATTGGTTTACTTAACGGGTAGGCAGGCAGTTACAGTGAAAGGCTTCCACCGGTTTTTGGAAAGCTCCGGGAGCAACAAATGCCTTGTGTACATTTTTTTTTTTTTTGACACAGAGTTCAAATATATGCGCTGTGTGGAAAATGTAAGCAGTGTATGGAATTTGAAACGTTTTAATTAGTGGGGAGCGTAATTTTACAACATTTTATGGAATGTACATGAGGGTAAAATAAGGTCCTCAGAGTCTAGAATGAAGTTTGGTCGACTGATACAGTCTATTTAATGCGTCAAAAAGAGAAAAGTATAACATTCCTTATTTTTCTGTGTGATCTTTGGAATTTCCCCCTGCAGAATGAACTGTTCAAGTCTATTAATTCTCTATGAAGCTGATAATTCATCAACATACATCAGCTGAAGCCACATTCCCTCTCTGTGCTAGCTCCTAAGTATGTACCTTCATTGTTTGCCAGATCCTGAAACAGCTGTGCGCAGAGATCATTGTTTACATAAATTGTGAAACTAATATTCTGATTTCCCCCCACATACTGCAAATGCAAAGTTATTGTATTGATTTACTATAATAGTATTTTAATGAAAAAGTTTTTATGAATAGATAGATATAGATAGATACATAGATAAATATAGATATATATATAAAGATAGTGTTATTGTGCAGTCTAAAGCAGGAATTAACATTTTTATGGAAAGCTACAAGTCACTTTGTAGGCAATTATTCAAGTTCTAATATCTTTCTGTATAGTATATAGCACATATTTCTTACCATGTATGGAATATTATATTTCAATTGTGCTGCTATACCATTTAATCCTAGGTGGGGACGAACCACTTCTGACTCAGTTCTATTAAGACCCAAGTAGTTGTGGATAATGGAACCATATGTTTCCAGGGTTTTTCTATTGGAGGATGATACACTTCCCTATTAGAGCATGGTGGCAATCTGAAATTCTTTCTGGATTCAGTTCCTAGTTGATTAGCAAGGGACTGTGGTCAGGAAGTTCCTTTGCAAAGATTTATCTGGTGTGCTAGTTATCTTTCTTTTGGGATTGTGCTTCTTCCAGGATTTATCTGGTGTGTTAGTTGTGTTTCTGGTATTATCTGGTGTGTTAATTGTGCTTCTTCCAGGATTGGGAATCCTTTATAGCTCAATTATTGCAAAATGCTGTACATGGAATTGCGCTTTAAGACCATTCTGAAGCTTCAACTGGTCTAGAATATAGCAATATGTGTGTGCACATATGATGCCTCTGTTCCATGAGCTGCACTGGTTACCTGATTCCTTGCAAGAATGATTTTCAAGGTGCAGGTTATGACTTATAAAACCCTATGTGGCATATGGCTTGGTTATTTGAACTAGTTTTATGGACTGTATAGTGTTTGAGTCTAAATTTGTTATGACCCAGATGATCAAGGCAAGGCAGGCCTCTCTAGAGAGTCTTTTATTTCTCTCAATATATGTTCCTGCAAATGGCCCTCCAATGATATGACTCCACTCCCATGCCATCCTGAAGGCAGCCACCCTCAGTCCCCCAAACTATAGCCCCTATAGCACAAATTAAGTCCACAGAGTAGGAGCATGCTCACAGGGCAAGATCCAGGATTCCAAGTCCAGTCTAGGCAGAGTCCAGGCACAAGACAATGGTAGTTCTCAGGGCAAAGAAAAAGTCCAAGGTAGGGAGCAATTCTAAAGGCACAGCAAAGCAAAGGACCAAAAGCAGTCCAAATAAGGGCAAGGTCCAGGACAAAAGTCGAGAAGCAATCTTCCAAACAAAGCAAGGCCAACGGCAACAGGCTTGACTCAAAGCAGGGGAGTGTAAGTCAAAGCAAAAAAGTTGTTCCCTGTAAAGACTAATTCCCCATGGCTTTTCCCTCCAGGTGTTCCTTGTGAGGAGGGGGGGGGAAATCTTCTCCCAAGTAGCCGTGCAGCCCTTCTCTGAGTTTGCCTATGCTCCACTCTGCATGCCCTTGGATTGAGTGGAGGAGACAGCTGTTCCTCATCAGAGGAGATCTGCTGCCTATCAGCCCCACTGCCTATCAGCAGCCAATCCTCCCCGTATCTGTGAAGGCAGGCAGCTCTCCGTCTGGTCAACCACTTCCCCCAATGTCTGAGGGGGCCTGAAATAGCCTCGTCCTCAGCGCCTGGACTCTCCAAACAATAGAATTTTGTTTGTCCAAGGGAGACATGCTTTCCCTGTCGGATGGTCCCAGTTCCAACTCCTCCTCCTCCTCTTCCGAACTGGGCTCTGATGGGGCCATGACAAAATTTAAAGTAGATTATAAATTATTTGTTTACTGTTTGTGCAGTGTCAAAAACAAATTGGCAGTTTATTTCCATAAAAGCAAAAACATAGTAAAAATCTAAAATAAGAATTAATACAAAATTCTATTGTAATACAGTTTGCACAATTTATGACCATTCATTCCCCAAAGCCTTCCAAAACATGTTTTTAATAGCTTGCGGAAAGCCAAGTGTCAGCTTAATTTCAAGGGGGAATTCTATTCCACTATATGGGGTTGCAATTGAAAAACAAATGTATAGGCTGTTGTTTTTGAACCAGTTATAGCTTCTGAGTGGTCTTCAGGGACAGCCTTATGTAGGATAAGTTGTAGTAATCTAAGCAAACTCATATGATGTGCATGAGTTAATGTAGAAAGAGTAATTCATCCCAGGTTGAAGTGCAGCTGGTGCACCAAAGAGAGCTGACAAAGGGCATCTAGCCATGGCCTTAATTTGCACTATCTATGAGCTCATAATGATCCCAAATCTCTGACCTGCACTTATAGGAAGAGTCCCTTCTCTTTAAGTCCTTTTAATGGGAAATATGTGCGTTAATCAAGAGCAAGTCGAAAACGTCAGTGCTATTTCACTTAAATTATTTTTCTGTATAATGCTATTGACAAAAGAAATTCAAAAACATTGGACTATATTGAGAGAGTGAGAGAGAGAGAAAGAGAGAGAGAAAAACCTGCTTAATGTGTTCTGAGTTTGAATGCTCTCTCTATTTTGGCTGGACTTTCAAGCAACTTGCCAAGCAATTCTCATTTTTAAGAAGTGTCTCCTCCCAGCCCCTAAGTTTTTTAAATACAATCTATATGAGACTTCGTCAAGCCAGGGAGCAATTAAAAAAAAAATCAGCCTTGATACATTTGCCCACATTTTTTCCTTCAAAAATTCTCTAGGAGTTTTGGGAGTCTACATTGCAAGCAAGCAGCACAGTGGCTTTCATCCTACAGAAATATTTCATGAAGCTTGACACTCACAGGATTTCTTTGTAGTTCTTTCTATAGACTTATTGAGCCATTTAGATTTAAATAGAATTGCTATTCATTTGTGTTTTAGGCATCCAAACAGTGACTTTTGGGATTTTTTTTATAATCTTGAAAATTACTTTTAACAAAATACTTTCATTATATGGTTACAAGGGTAATTCTGATTCACTCTCAAATCCTTGCTACTGCATGAATGAGCCTGCTTTGCCTGCTTCCAGTCTGACTAACAGCACCAGAAGTACTTACTTTCCAGATTATGTTCCTACTTCCATCAACCAGTATCAGGCAAGAACTGCTGAAGAATCATAGAGAATATTAGTAGGAAAAATCCTGCCAATGGGAAGGCAGAAACTGGAGTAGGAACACTGGTATGAACCATACTGGGCAAATGAATTCCATTGCAGGGGTGTCAAACTTGCAATGACATATCTTCACATGACCTATTGCAACTTTCCCCCCCTTCATTAAACCAGGGGTGGGCATGGCTAGCACGTGATGCATCCGGCCTGTAGGTCGAGAATTTTGACATGCTAAATTCTATTGCATGTGTTCTGCTTATTACTCTCTGGATGGGTATAAAGCAGACAGAGCAACTCCACAAAGTATCCATACAAAGTCTTTTTTATTGGTTCATCAGGCATCCTTATCAACTCACAGTTATGATGAGGTTCTTCTTAATGTCCAATCCTTTGCATATCTGCATTATGGTATAGAAAGATAATAAACTCTCATCCCCATGATGATTGAAGCAGCTGCATGGTAATGGTTTCAGGCAAGAGTGAGGGAGCCTCCCCCAACCCAACAAGGATAAATTTAGTGACCAATCAAGATTACAGATGTGGCCATGACATGAACTACATTTCTCAGGACACCTTAACTACATTTACCATGATGCATTCATCATGCATTAAGGGGACAGCTCTCAATTCCTAACTAACTATCCCAAATCCCATTAACTAAACTGTCTGGACAGCACACTCCTCGCCTGGAATTGTAAATTCCACTAACTACAGTAACTGTATAACTAAGATAAATAGTAAAGAGTAATACTAACTGAATAGCAGATAACCATATAACTAAAATAAACAGCTATATAACTAAGAAAAACAGTAAATAGTAATAAAGCATAAAACAAAGCAAAGCATGCAAAGCTTGAGGTTCAATCTTCAAGTTCAGCCTTTCTCCGCAGCAGCATTAGGTCAGTGACCAGTCTGGTGTAGAGCTTCTTGGTGAAAGTCTGCTGGTCACCTCTGGTGGCTGTTTAGGGTGGGCAGGTATTCTTGCTTCCAACGGTTCAAAGGGGTGTTGACAAGCGGTTGAACTGGATGTTGCGAAGACATCTGCCCTTGTAGAGCGTATTTGTGACAGTCTGGTGGTCGCTGGCAGCTTTTTAGGATTTCTTAGTGAAAGTCTGTTGGTCGCCCGCGTCCTTTTAGGATGTACTGGCATTCTTGTTTTCGATGGTGCTAAAGGGCGTCGGAAGGCTGTCAGAATGGATGGTGCGAAGGCATCTGCCTGAGTTGGGGCCTGCATTCGATCAACACAGACAACTCCTGAGATTTCCCAACCCAGGTCTGTTCTGAAGGCATAGGGTGAGTATCTTGGACTTCTTACTACTTCAGTGTACGCTAAAGCATCAGGGGCATCTAGTCCCAGCAAGAGCAAATCTTGGCTTCAGGATCTAGGGCGGGAAAGTGATGAGCCATATGCTTCAGGTGAGATATGTTTCTAGCTACCTCTGGTGTTGCAATGTGGCTGCGGTCATCTGGTATCCCGTCCCAATCCAAAACGGGCGGCAGTAGGAACTGGGAACTTCCATCTAATGACTCTATACAGAGTCCAGTAGCTTCCCTCCCCACCGTGCATCTTGGTGCAGTGCACGTTGATATCGTGAAGTGCACTTCTTCCTTCTGAGCATCAAAGAGGTTGAAGAATGCTGACCTGGCTAGAGAGCGATTGCTCTGAGGATCCAGTATTACATACATCTTCACTGCTTTTTCTGGGCATCCATTGGAGTAGACTTTGGCTAAGCAGATCTGATGACACGAGCGAGGGGCTGGTGTGTTATCGCACATTGTTGTGCAATTGACACCACTGGCTCCGATTGTGCTTTCGCGGCGCGCTGAGGCGCACAGTGTGCTGTCACAGCATGCTGAGGCTCCTTGTTCAAAGGAGGATTAGGAGTTGTCTGCCGTGGTGGTTCAGAGTCTGGTTGCAAAGCAGTTGGATGCTCATCGCTGTTGCATAGATGGCATTGCACCTTGGCTGTGCAGTCTTTGGGTGCATGTTTAGAAGATTCGCAACACTTGTAGCAGAATCTGAACTCCCATAACAAATCTTTCCTTTGTTCCAGGGATTTCTTTGCAAACGCTTGACAACTGCTCAAGTGTCAAGTGTTGTGTAAAGGACAAAATTTGACTCTCTTTGTTGTAGGAGACTCAAGTTGGATTGCTTGTGATGAGTCCTCTCCCGAAGACTTTATGGAGGAGGTCACAACCCCTGTGTTATGTGTTGTCGCATGGTGACGATCTGTAGAGATGTGCACTAGACTCTGGAGAGGTACAGAGTTTCAGTTGTGGTCTTTGTTAGTTGGGTAAAATCTGCGTCTGAGGCAAAGATTTCTAAAGCTGTTGCAGGACTCTGCCGGAGAACAAATTCTTGGAGAAAGGCAAAGGGTGGTTCTCTTTTGCGATTTGCGTCCAGAAGGGCATCAGACAAAACAATCCATTGTTCTAATATTTCTTTTGGGAGTTTGGCGATGATTGCTTCTTGCGATATGTAGAGTTTAAGGCAAGCCAGTCCTGTTAAGAACATTCTTTGGCTGTTTGCAGTTCTGTAAGGATGTTGGAAAATTCCTCTAGTCTTCTGGTTTCGTGGATAGCGATACACGGGAAACTGTTAAGTTGTTTTAGGAGCAAGTATTCCATCAATGTGTCCTCACCATATTTCCGGTCCAAAGCATCTCATGCTCGTTTTAGAGCGGTGCCTGGGTTGTTAAGTATGCCTGTATAAATGTGTTTCACCATGTAACTAGACTGTGGTCCTAGCCATGCCAACAGATATTTAAGTTCTTCACCGGGAAGCAGCTGTTCACGTTGAATGGTACTTGTGAAAATGTTCTTCCACAGTAGGTATTCTCTGCCTGGCTTGTTGAATTTGTACACACCACTAGCTGCTAAGTCTAACCTTCCACACCTTAGTGACAGTTCTCTGTTACTTCTCTGTGAGGGCAGGTCATCTCTTCGTATGACGTCATCATAGGCGTAGTGTTCTGGTTTGAGGGCATGTGTTGTGGACGGTTCGTGGTTTGCCTCAGAGTACTTTATGAGGAGGTCATTATCTGTCCCCACATATGTAGGTAGTATCTCTTGAGGTCAGGTGTAGGTTCCACACTCTGTATTAGGGCTGTCTTGCGGTTGTGGCGAAAACTCTTTTGCTTGTGGATTGAGTGTGGCAATTGTGATTGGTTGCATGTCAACTTGTTGAGAAGTTGTTGTGATCACTGGTGGGCTAATTTGCTTGCCCAGCAGGCCATGAAATGTTGGGTTAAGGTTGCTGATTCTGGGAAGAGAATCTCGGACTTTAGGTCATACAACATCAGTTTGGAAAGATTTGCTGTTGGTGGGAAGTGAATCTCGTATTTTAGGTCTTACAACGTCTGTTGCGTGACTGAGGTTTAGAGTCTGTGGTTGAGATCACTCCTATGCTTCCCTTGTTGTGGGAGACTGCTAGGCAACTGAGGCGATTATCTGCTCGTTTTGTATCAAGTGCTGCTCATCCACGTAGGCCTTGACCCATGTATCTGGACTCTCTTCTCCCAACTCTTCGAGGTCGAAGGTGAAGGAGGCATTGTAGGCCACCTTCCTCAATGCTGCAGCCCATGCTGTTTTTGTTGCCAAGTCCCTTTGTCATTCACCCAACTCTAATTGGGCCTGAACTTTGGCCAGTTCTGCCTGTTGGTTGGCCTGGGCTTTGGCCAATTCTGCTTGTTGTTCAGCCTGGGCCTTGGCCATTTCTGCTTGTTGTTCGGCCTGGGCCTTGGCCATTTCTGCTGCTTTTTTGGCCTGGGCCTTGGCCATTTCTGCTGCTTTAGCTGCTACTGCCACCTTCTGCCTTGTTACCTCCTCTGTTGCTCATAGATCTGCATCTGCTACTGCAGCTTCTACTTTAACTTCTGCAGCCCGGTCAGCATAACTTGTTGGTTTGGAAGCTTTAGAAGCGCTGCTGTGATGGGAGGATGCTCTGGAAGGATGGTGAGAGCCAGCAGCAGAGATTTGCCCTGAGACGCTGGAGCTAGCTTGAGATTTAGGAGGCTTGGGGTGGAGGAAGGATGCTTTCTTAGAACAGTGGGAGGAAGACACATGTGATCGAGGAGCTATGTCGGACATGGCCCACTCCCTTGAAACTTCTTCCAGCCGTAGCGCGTCGTGGAGCGCTGCCTGGAGAGCTTTTTTGCTATTCTCAATGCAGTTTTCGCGTTCTTTGTGAAACTCCTGAAAGCATTGGATGTGTGCTTGGAGTTTTGGGTCACCCAGTCTTGACTGGATGGACTTGAGTTTATCTTCGCTGTTTCTCCACTGTGCGAGAAGGGCATCTAGATCATCTAGCAATGTGCGGATTTTCTCAAGGGGGCAGCTTGTGTTTTGGGGCATCACAAATCTCCTCTAGCTCCAACCATGAGTCTGTATAGCAGCGATATTGCCTCTCCCAAATTTCCCTCAAGTGTGCTTCCATGGGTTCAGTAAGCTGTTTATTCTTTCTGAGGTCATAGACTTCATGTGGTCCAGCTGCCTCTGGGTTTTGGGAACCAGGCTCCACGTTTACATCAAGGGTGGGTGGAAGGTTCGAGTCCTCTGGTGCATCAGAGACATCTGTCATAGCAGAAGTTGCCATACTTCAAATTGGGCAAAAGGTGAATTTTGGAAAATTTAGCAGTTTTCCGAGTGATTCCCTTTATTTTACTAGTGAGCACTGCGTGCAGGTAGCAGAAAGTAGGAGTGTCTGCTAAATTTAGTACTTGAGCACATAGGTGGCGCTGCAGGGTCTGGGCGGTGCTAGCACAGTATACAATATGGCTTTTACGGTGCGTTGTGTGCCTGCTACACAAGTTGGTGCTTCACTACTATACCGGGGGAGGGGTGGTACTTCATATTTTCTTAAATTTCAAATGAAGGTAAGATTATATTTTTAAAAATCTTAAATTTTATTTTGTCTAGACATGTGGCTTAGAAAAAATATTGTTTCCCATTTTATTGTCCTAGAGGTGCTTTTTTTTTCAAGGGGTTAACTGGTTTTTCTTTGAAGTAGCTTCTTGAGCTGAAGAAACTTTTGATAAGAAGCAAAACATCTTCAAAGGAAAATCAGAAAGTCCAGTTGTCTCTTGAAAAAAAAAAACACCTTTGTGACCTAGATGACTGAGAATCTCCATAGACATTCCCATCCTCTTCTTCATTAGTGAAAGTGGTGCTTTATCCAGGTTAACATAAGAGGTGTGGCTTTGTTCTGTTGTACTGACAAATCAAGTGTTGTTTTTACTAGAGAATAACTAATATTTTATCCCTTCCCCATCCCCCACCTCTCAAAGTTCTTTGATGAGTGGAAGGCTGCGATGCAGAGAAAAATATAGATAAGATTTCTATTTATGGGATAGAATATTGGAATAAGTGTGAATGTAAACAATAGATGGTCCATCTAATACCAGTAGCACTTGTACTAAATTACAGTGAAAAGAATTTTTCTCAGTCTGAGAAATGTAACAGTTGGCCCTCTTGTTCCATCACATATATTAGAGCAACAGCCAAATGAATGAAACTGAAGTATGGATGTCTGGAAGCCTCCAATATGATTGTGCTCTGGGTCAATATTCTTTGACCAAAGTCTTCATAGTTATCCTACCCTTTCAAAAGAAAGTTTATGACATACAGTAATGAGTGAATGGACAATGAGATTATTCAACAAATCATACAAATGAACCATGAGTTAGCATGATATTTAAGTCATGGTTTGAATGAACATCTATTGATTTTTTTAAGCAATTATGTAAAATGATTGAATTGGTTTATAAAGAAAAAAAATACTTTTTTAAATAGAACAGATTTTTGTAGTTTTATTTTGTTTGGTAGTATTTCTTTCCTGAAATATTTGATGTCCCACAATTTATTAGGTTGGAAATATAGTATTTATAGACAGATTTAGCAACTCATAAGTTATCAAATCTGGCTCTAGTTCAAAGATTTTTTTATTCACTCTTTTCAATTAACTGTTTTTAGAAATTACATTTTGGAAGCGTTGGAGTGTAACATAAATATTTTTGTTGAATATTTACATCTTTTTGCTGTTATTAGTGACAAGAATTTATGTTTGGGTTTATTAATCTGAGATAATGATTAGGTTTATGGTACTTGTATATACAATATGGTAATTGTATGTGCCCCACTATACTGTGGAATTAAAAACATGTCTTTTGATAATATCTGGCAATAAATTTTTGCCACAACTTGTATTAATCTTGTTTATACTTTATACCTTTATTGTTCTCTCAAGTACAACAAACCACATTCTTTTGGTTTGTCAGATAGAATAATATTTAAGGAGAACATATTTGTAATAACTTTAATTTTCCTTACAGGTGTAGAGATGCAGGAAGGCATCCGTTTTGCTTCTTCAGGAGATGATGATGTTAAAATATGGGATTCGTCTTCTATAACTGTTGTGGACCAGTTTAGTCCCCATGCATCTTCTCACCCAGTTAATTCAGTATGCTGGGGTAGCAACAGTATCCTTTGTTGTTTCAGTATCTGAAACTGTATTTCTGTATAGTATGCTTGTTAATAGCAATTGTCCTAATTGCCTATTTATGACACCTCAGATAAAGCCATTCAAAATTCTTTCTACAGAAAATTCTCAGTTATTGCCCAGCTTCCCCTCCCCATTATAAATATCTGAAAATGCAAGCAAGAAAAACAAAAAACAAAGAAAAAGATATTTAAAAGCTATATAAAAACTGAGAATTTTTGAGAGAGCATTAGATTAATGCCACATGTAAAAGTGATTTATATCAATTTGACATGTTGAAACCATCATTAAAATCAAAACAAAGCCAGTAATTAGCAAAGGCAACTAACCTAATAAGAATCATCAATCATAATAAACAGTTGGAATTTCTATCTAATCTGAAAAAAATGTATTGCAATGAAGCAGGCAAAATCTAATATTTTAAAAAGCCTTATGTTTGGATAAACCCAAGCTTCAAATCTAATAAAAGTCATGTGCAGAATTATAACCTATAAATGGTTTTGTGGTTAAATAAGCATAAGATTGCTTTTTAAATATAAAGTTGTTCTTCACATTGAAGCATATTGCCATTGCTGTAAGGACGTTATTATGTACCATTTCCAATAAAAAAGTAAAATATCCTAGCACCTTTATTTATTTATTTATTAAATTTCTATACCGCCCCCTCTTCCAAAAAAGGGACTCGGGGCGGTGTACAGCCAACTAAAAACAAAAACAATATATACAATTAAAACACATTAAAAACAATTACATTAGAGGCCGAATATACAATTTGGGAATATAAAATTAATAAAAAATTTAAAATTTAAAAATTTAAAATATCAAGTTTTAAAAACCCCAAAAATCGTTACTGGGCCAGACCTGCCTGTTGAAAAAACAGGGTCTTTACTGCGCGCCTGAAGGTCTGAACGTCGGTAATGGCCCGTATCTCCGGGGGCAAATTGTTCCAAAGGGAGGGAGCCCCCACAGAGAAGGCCCGCACCCTTGGGGCCGCCAACCGGCAATGACCAGGCAGCGGAACCCCGAGGAGGCCAACCCTGTGGGAGCGCACTGGGCGGCGGGAGGCTGTTGATGGCAGCAGGCGTCATTTATATTTATCCTGTATATTTATCATATACAGAGCCAATTCTACATACTTGGTAGGAATATGAGACTTAGTAATATTTAACATAAAAGGGCTGTTTAAAAAGTTGTTATTTATTTATATTTTTTACAATGGAGCATATAGAATTATTGAAGTTTGTGATATTGCCACCAAATACAAAAAACAAAAGAAAACACCAATGATCCAACTATTTCCTACAATTTTTTATATGAATTATCTATTTTGGTAATCAACATCAGCTTAATCTATCCATAAAAAACATCAGACATGTACACTTTTGTTCAGATATTTGCAGTAAATTTGATAGTTACCTTACATAGATATTTCCATGTTGTATGTTAATTGTCTTCTTTAAATTTAAATTTTAACCATACCATATTTGGTTTGTTCTGTTCCTGAATCTTATTTTACTAACAGGTTATAAATAAGCCACAGGTATTCAGAATTTTCTGCTATAAACTTTTCTAATTCAGTCAAATCTAATGTTGAAAGAATGATAGCAAGAAAAAGACACAAATAGTTTCATTGGATTGTATCAAAAATATTGTAAACATCAGCTAATTATCAAGTCTTGAATAATGATAAAATATCAAATGACGTGTTACTTTTTTTCAAAAATAGAATATTTTTATAACCTTTTATAATCTTTTCATAATTTCTGGTCATTGTCATTGTCAAATCAAATCAAGTTTATTACAGTCTTAAGACCAGAAACCAGAACAAATAAAAACAACTCAAGGAATATTCAGTTAAAAATTCTAGAATAAAATTCACAATTTGGCATCCAATCTGTCAGTTACACATGGACTAACTATATTATAAGTCCATAGTCATTAAATACTAAAATGCAAAAGAGTAGTAATGTAGAAGGGTTTGCTACATTAGTTGCACAGAATCTAGCCACCTGCTCTGTAATCACTGTGGTCTATTCATCCTTAAACAGTTACTGGAGAGAAGCAGTGTTGGAACGGCCAGGATATCTATTGTGTCAGCTCTGAGATCAGCTGCCACAAGAATGTGAACAATGAAAGGGGGGGGGGGTGAGGGAGTTGAATAGTTCAAGGTTATTTAGTATGTCGCATTAAAAAACTCCAGCTGCAGTTAATTGGTTCTTGAAATTTATGAAGTATAGTAAGTGGGAGGAGATAGGGCAGAAATTGTGAGGCGCGCTGGAAATGAGTTTCAGTTTTGGAAATTTTCCATAGACGTACCAGAGCTGTTCCTAATAAATCAATTGGAGATTATGCTTTTCTCGGAATGATTGATTACTATGGATAATTTCTGGATGCCTAACATTTTGATTATTGGGATTATTGGTCATTGTCAAAATAAACTCGTATCTTCTTTTAAGTAACTCTTGAAAATGTATTGTTCTCTCAATTGTGAAATGTATGTGATTAAATGCCTACTTAAAAGAGGTTTTCTTCCCAACTAAAACAATTTTGCTAAACAAAAGCACATGTTGTGTTCCATGACTCTTATTTCAGATAACTTTTTGGTAACAACGTCAGCTGTTGGTGATAAGATAGTGGTTTCAAATTATAAAGGAAAACCAGTTCCACTCTTTGAACTAGCTGAAGGGGTAAGTAGAACAGCTTTTTTAAAGGTGGTCTTTTAGTGCATTGCTATTTATATGTACTCGAGTTCTCAAATTCCCAGGAAGTGATCATAATATTCCTCATAATCTATGCATTGCTAACCTGGAAGTAAACCCTCTAGATTCAGTTGATAAGATTTACAAATAAATGAATTTTACTTAATATCTGTTCTGTGTTTCAAAAATACATAATACTTATTTAGATATTTATATAAATTCGTAATCATGTTTTGGATTTGGTTCCAGAAAGATGCTTCAGAGTATGCAAAGTCATGAATGTAGCATCTGATTCCAATTCTTTATAGTAACACCTCCCTTTCAAATCATATAGCAATAATAGAAAGTAGTTGGGCCTGAAATAATATGGCTACTCTAAAGGGTGCACATACAGTAGGTACCACTGTTGCACTTCCAGGCACTTTTTCTGTGAATAGAATTCAAAGCCATAAGGCAGATATATGTGTAAGACAATATAATTCACTCTCCTCTCCACCAAAATAAAAAGTAAGGGAAAAAGACCTGCTGGTCTAATCACAGAATGTTCCAAATGAAAAACAGGAAATATGATCTCTACTTGTATGTAAGGATATAATAACAGCAAAGCTAATTCACAGGGAATGGTCTAGAACAAAATCTGATATTCTAAAATCCAAATCAAAAAAATATTGTAAACAATCCAGAAAGCAATTGTTGTGTTTCTTAATACAGTATTCATTACTCAATGAGCACTAGTAGAGATTAAAAGCTCTTCTTCAATTTTTTCTGTTTTGTAATCTGTTCTCAACTGTTTTTAAAACAAGTCATATGTAAGATTTGTGATCACTTTTTTATTGGACATCAGACAAAGTTGCAATCCAAAAGTTTTCTTGATTTTTGCTGTTTTGGAACTTAGAACTTTCTGCTGTTTCTTATCATTGTAATTATAATAAATTATAATAAATTATGTAATCATAATTCCCATTATCTACAGTATATCTGTTTTTATTGGCTATTATTACCTGTGGCATTAATACGTTAATGAAATACATTAATAATGGTGCCTTCAAAAATTAAGCTGTTATTAATTATGAAATTTTATTCTCTGTTCTTGTTAAGATCTTTCTGATAGTATCTAGAACCAGTACACATTTCAGAATGAATGGTCTTTTGCCAGTGGTATTCCCAAAACAATGCCTTTTATGTTACATCCACAATGGCTTAAGTTCTATAGAAAGCCATCCAGGCTCTTTAGAATTAACCCCAGCTCCTGGTGATGTGATTTTATTAACACAACATTGTGAAACTTGCTTCTCATTGAAAAAAATATTCTGGAGGAAGAGAATTTTCTAGTTTACAACTTAAGATTTCATGATTGCCTCTTATCTAAGTGCTAACCACATCTAACCCTGCATAGTTTTTTAGTAATTGGCTAACAATGGCTTGGTGTTGCCGTATTATGACTCTACTCACTTACTTACAGATATTAATGATTTGAAAATGATTTGTTTCTAGCCTTGTATACAATTATGTGGTGTCTGTTTTTATAAATGCAGAAGTGTTTCATTTGTCAAAAGGAAATGTATAATTTGCTTCAAACTTCTTTGCAGTTTGAAGGTTGCAGGGAAAAGCAATGAAAGGGAATGGATGATTATTCAGCAATATAAATTACACTGTTCATGGACCACTCAATATACATTTTAGTAGACACACTGTTATTTATTAGTTCTATGATTTTTATTTCAGACATCCATTTTCATTTATTTAATTAAAATATTTTGATCCCTCTTTTCTATTTAAAAAGCACCCTGAACAATTATTACTAATCAATCACATAGTACGTTGTTGAAAGAGCAGATAATTACTATAATTCATCTTTAATCTTTCTGCTGCTAAAAGTAATAGAATGGTTAAGATGTTGGACTAAGTTCAGCCTCAATCATGGAAGCCTGCTAAATAGATTAGGACCAGTCATTTTTTGACAGGCAGGTTATTCCACAGGGTTGTTGTGAGGGGAAAATAGAAGGAAAAAATACTGTGTATAGTTCCATAAGTTCATTGAGGAAAAGCAGGATATAAATCTAATTGATGAAACTAATTAGTTGATATTAGTTGATATTAAAGGAAAAACCTCAAAATGGGCTTTCATTGGCCCCTGCTAACTTTTAATTTTGGGGTATGGTGTTGGTAAATTAAATTCAAACTATTGAATAAGCCATCGCAATGATCTCATTTTATTTTGTCTCACTGTTTTTTTCATTTCATTAAAATACAAATGTCATTTATTTTAATCAGTTCTATATTAGTTCTTCAGATTGTATTAATTTTTTATCCTAGTTTAAAATTGATGTTGATATTATCTTGATGTTTATTTTTTTAATTTGTTGCCAACTAGACAAAGCAAACATGTATAAGCTTGAGTTCAAATTCAATGTATATTACAAGTGGAGGAATTGATGGCACTGTTAATATCTGGGATTTAAAATATAGAAAACTTCACCGATCTCTTAAGGTAAGATACAATATTGTATTATGGACTTTTTTGTCAGTTAATATATATGAGATTAATATCACTTGTAAATCTTTAGGTTTATACTCCAATCTTTAAATATCAAAATATAACTCATACCTATATTTTAAATCATATATGTTTTTGTGCTAGCAGAATAATAGCTATTTAGAAGTGGTGCTAGATATTAGACAGACTGTAAAATTAAGTAATATGTAGTTATTGATATATAGAGATTGAAAAGTTGTCCACTTTCTTAAACCTAAATCCGATGCTTTTAATTGATTTTGATAGTCTTATTTGACCTAAATAAATCTCTCACATCATAAAGTGAGATAAATATAATTGTTGTGATGTGGTATAGTGTATTGAAGTGAAATAGAGTGTGTTGTTTAAGATGTTGGAGTCAGACCGGGATAGAATGGAGATCCAGATTCAGGTTAACCCTCAGCCATAGAATTCATAGAACCTCTCTCATAGTGTTGCCTACTCCTGACAGTTATTATGCAGATAGAAATGAAAAGAGGGAGTGCTATTTTACATTGCCTCATTGAAAGATTTTAACCCTAACAAATAAATAAAAAGCGTTTCTCAGATATACAGGTAGTCCTCGACAGTTCATTTAGTGACTGTTCGAAGTCACAACAGCACTGAAAAAAGTGACATGACCATTTTTTATAGTTACGACTATTGCAGCATTCCCATGGTCACGTGATTTATATTCGGATGCTTGACAACTAACTCACATTGATGACGATTGCATTGTCCCGGGGTCACGTTAGTTTTTGTGACCTTCTGACAAGCGAAGTCAATGGAGAAACCAGATTCACTTAACAACCGTGTTATTAATTTAACAACTGCAATGATTTGCTTAACAAATGTGGCAAGAAAAGATGTAAAACGGGGCAAAACTCACATAACACAATTCTCACAGTGTTCTGACAGTGTAAGCACACTGTCCGATTCCACTGCTGTCTACACAGGCTGCCGGCGAATCACAACACTTAGCAATATGAACGTTGGGCTCAATTATAGTTGTAAATTGAGGACTATCTGTATTGGTACGTAAGAGTGTAAGTTATTTCATTATTTATGTATATTTATAAAGTGTTCCAAGTGGTTTAATTAAAATATAAGACTGGCCTGGAAAAGCAGTTAATGAAATTTACTTATTTATTTATTTAGCATATGGCAAATGCATGGACTTATAGTGGTTCAAATGTCAAAGGACAGGATGGTCTGTGTGAAAAAAAATCAGACATTGGGCTGGTGTAAGATCAATGGACATTCGGACACAATGTGATGGATATTTTGTTGAGCGCCACAGACATCCTGAGGAGTAGAGACAAGACTCCATTTAAACAATGAGTCCTGGCAGACAACATGTTGGGTGCGGATCCTGTTCAAAGTTGACCAATGCTGGCGAGGAAGGTCAAAACCTGGCATCTTTTGTGTAGGGTCATCTATGTAACTGCCTGTATCTGGGCATTCAGCAACCCTGAGTGTTGATGTCAAAGTTGTTAGTTCTTGAGCGAGTGCCAGAGAGGGCTTCCTGGTTTTAAGCCCGCCAATTGATATATGAGGAAGATCAGTGTGCACAGGAAAAAGTAGGTTTCTCCCCTAATTTTGTTGTACTCCTTCACTAAGGCTTCCTGTCTTCATAGAGCTGGTAATGCAATGTGGCTCAAGACGGGGAGCTGGCAATAAAAATAGCAAAGTATGGTTTCAATAATTTAACTACGGTCTTTTGGATTGGGGGCAGTTAATCATCCTAATCTGTTATTAATCTCTGTATAGCTATTTTTCTTTGGTTTTGGAATTTAGTTGCTGTGCTGATTTCCATAATTGCAAAATGGAAATGAATTTTCCCTTAAATAACTGTTTGTCTGGAGACATAATACTTCAACATTTATGTGTATGCAAATTTAGGATTATGGGGAAGACTGATTGACAGTTGTTAGGTAAATATCATTAATAACACACTGGAAAAAAGCAGTTCTTGCAACTGCATTGTATAAATATACAATGTTTATGTTTGCAAAATGTTGGGAAATGTTTTATCTAAACTCTGGGTATGGCAGTTTTATATATATGTGGATCTTCCTTTATTGATGGATAATTTCAGTTCTATTACAAAATATTGTTAAGTTTTAGAGCTGGAAGACCTTGGTCTGAAGTAATCAGAATATAGGTCCCACTTTACTGCAGCCTGGCCTTTGATATTTTTGGAGGATCTGGCCAATGGGTAAGACTCTGGGGATCTTAGTGTAGGCCTTATCTGTTTGATGTGAGGAAGCATTCAGTAATTTGAGGGTGAAGCTCATCGCTATCTAGAAAAGTGATGTTGACAGAGCTACATACTGCTTTTAATATCTTTGATAAAGCTTAAGTCTCATTACTATAGTTTGGATAGATGGTTATTAAATAGGTCATTCTGTGCTAAGGGTGAATAGTAAATACATAGCAATAGTTCAGGAACAATCTTTCCTATCACATGGTTCAGAGACAAATATTCATTCCTCTTAATCTTCTCTGTTGTTGAATGGTATTGGTTAAATTTGATGTATCCTTAGGGTTTTGCATTGACATTTGATACTTATATTTTGCCCTCTTATTTTTTTAACCATCTTCATTATTTATCTTGCAGATTAGTGTCAGTTAAAATTAAAATTGCTCTTTTGATCAGCAACATTCTTAGTGCACATGGTCACTTTAGCAGAGTTGGGCAGGCATTAAACATTTTCTCTGTTCCCCAAAATATTCTAGCATAATTTCTTGGTTATGGATACATATCGCTGTGTACTGTATTGCACTATATTGTACTGTTTAAGGATTATTCTGTATCAGAATGCAAACTATTCCAGGTATTTACCAGACATTTGATACACTGCTTTACAATTCAAAAAATTTCCCTGGAGATATTACAGTTAAACCAAAACCAATATAAAATAGCTATATTTTAATTGGCAAGGGAAACAAATATTTCAAATAAAACTAAAATATAAGTAAGGAGGAAAGGCTTAACAAGTTAATGTGCTCTCTGAAGGCAGGGCTATTCAACTATTTGTCACAGTAGAGAAGAGTCATATTATCTTAACCAGTGATCATAGGAAGTTTTCCTTTATCTATGTGTGTCATCTCTGTCCTTCTTCAAAGATATAAAATCTTCAGAATCATTTGGGTGGCATCTGGAGTTGAGAGAGAGTTATTAGAAATTGCCACGTACTTCTAATAAGAGCTTCTGTCAGAATGAAGAAGGATCAGTGGTGGGATAACAATTAAATATAATTTACTTGGTATGTTTTGTATGGTTGTATGTTTTCAGTACTGTGCAGTGAATGTACATATGAGGATGTACAATTAGATATAGTATGAAAAAACTTTATAGGAAAAATTATCTGAAAATTTGAATGCCAGAGCTGGATCCTTCCCTAAGTAGAGAGGGAAGTTTCTGTCTCTGTCTTCCTGCAGAGAACATAGTAATTGATTGAAGTTGTTCCTCTTTAAGGTCTGTTTGCACCTGATTTGCATCTTTCTTAATGAAAGAGAGGCAAAAGCATGGAAGGATCCAGGATATTCTGATTAGAGGAGGGGGGCATATGAGCAGT
The DNA here is from genome assembly GCA_023653725.1 of Bungarus multicinctus. Lineage (NCBI taxonomy): Eukaryota > Metazoa > Chordata > Lepidosauria > Squamata > Elapidae > Bungarus > Bungarus multicinctus. Next base: position 47,321,488 of record CM042848.1, read on the forward strand.
CGGGGGACCTTATTGGAGATTTCCTTTGAATTATAGCTTTGGGGAAATTCTTTCTCCCAGCTCAGATAGCATTGGACAAGACTTATTCCTGCCGAGATTTATTTTTTTAAGAAAGGAAAAGTTAGATATTTGAACAAGAATTTGCTATCTAATCCTTTCTGAGAGAAAGTACATACAAATATATTGGTTGAAAATACAAGCTATAATTGAGTGTTATCATTCCAGGGAGGTGGAGTAGGCAACCTTTTAGAAGGCTGCACATAATATTTTTTCGAGAAGATCCAGAGAGATCCGAGAGATCCAGAGAATTGAAGAATAACACTAGGAGGATAAGGTTACCTTTTAATTGTGTGTTGTTGTTATTTAAAAAAGCTCTTTTAAGCCTATTGTAGAATTTGCACAACTGTTTAATGTATTTCCTTCAGGATAAGAGAAATTGTGTCATTTGTTTTCATCAATATTGGACACAGAAGGATTGTAATCTCAAAATTTCCTTAGAGCACATGAGTGTTGTACTAAATTAAAGCTTGCATATTTTCTTCTTCAGGATCATAAAGAGGAAATAACTTGTGTGTCATTCAATTGGAATGATTGCTATGTTGCCTCAGGATCCATGAGTGGTGAAATTATCCTGCATAGTATTGCTACAAATCTATCCAGCACTCCATTTGGTCATGGAACTACGCAGGTATGTATAAGTGACACAGCAATCTGTTCCTAGTGGCATGAATGGATTCTATTGTAATCTTACAGAAGGTATACAACTTGAGCACCAAATTTATACACAGCTATCATACTCTAATTTGTGACAAAAAGGGATAATGACTAAGTACATAAATGGAAAGTTGGTTGGTTCTATTTATTTTTAAAACTTACAGGGTAATATGTATGAAAATGTGAGATACTTTTGTTAGGTTAGCAGAAAATCAGATGCTAATGGTATAACCTATTTTTAGGTATATTATTGCATCTTTTTACAAGAATGTTTTGTTTTGTTTTTAGTAACCTGAACAAACTAAATATTACATGGCACAACTTTGCAAAAGATATGATAGTGACATTGTGTTCATTAAAAGCAAAAGCCCAGTTTAAAGAAACTTTGATGTTTTTGATTCATGGTTATCATCCATCAGTTATATCAATGCAAACTTTTTAATAGTCAGTTTACTCTTTTTTAAAAAGCCACATCATAGCAGAGCTAATAAAGTTGTCATTGCTTGCTTTATGTGTGGCTTATTTGGGAAACTGTGTCTGACAGTTATTGATAGGCAATGTGATTTTATTTAAAGACCAAAGCAATGAAAGTAGGGATGAACAATTGGATCTTTAGTGACAAGGTGCTAAAAGACATATAGCTGGATTATATTAATTGGACTTTATTGTATGCACTTTAAATTCCTGGCTGTGGTTTGTTTTGCCATTTATAACCTTTCATTATAGCCAGCTGAAGAAAGGTTCAATTGCTCTTAAATCTAGATCCATCTTAATGTAAAATATAGGGATTTATGACTCAGGGATGAAAATTCTAATAGTGAAATTAAGATTATTTATTATAATATTGGTAAATGAAATTTAAATAGATATTATATAAATATATGATGCTAATGAAATTATTCATTCTTTTTAATGAAATTTATGAGTAGAAACATTAAATGTTTCTGGTTTTCTGATTGTTTATTTGAAACTGAATGAATTATTTATTTTCCAACAGTAAATGGTTTTACTCTGACACTTCTGATTTTCTTGTATAGCTTTTTCAAAATACCTGCATGTTTATTTTAGCCTCTAAAAGATGCTTATGTTGGTGTATATAGAGCCAGTTTGGAACAGTGGTTAAAATGCAAAGGATTGCATTCTGCTTATGCCTTAGGCACAGAAGCTTGGTTGGATGGCTTTCAGCCACTCTCTTTCAATGCAATCGACCTCACAGAGTGGTTATTGCAAGAAAAATAGGTTCTAGGGTCTTTGTGTATATCATTGTAAATTAAGTAAATAAAGGTGGGATATAAATTTAATATAATAAAAATATGTCCCACCTCTAATTATGAAGAGGTGGTCAACAGACTTTGCAGAGGTAGAGAGAATCTAGTAGGCCCCACTTCCCTATAAATCTTCTAGCATTTTCGTGCACTGTTTTTAAATGTGAATTCAAAGCATGCTAAATGTCTAATATATGAAAGTTTGTGAAAATAATCTCATTGGAAGTTTATTCCATAGTAACAAATAATGCATTTGGTTTTTAAAAAAGGGCATTATCCCATCAATTTTAGCTTCATAATATCTTGCTGAATCACAGCCTCAGTCTTGAAAAAAATTAGCAGTAAAGAGGATACACTAAGCTTGGCATTCTTGTCAGGATTCAAAAGTTTCCATTGTTATTGCAGAATTGCCTACCATGTGAAAAGTTGTTAAATTTTAATTGCATGTCACTCCAGTGGAACTTATATGGCAGACTTGCTGACTAAACATTTAAAAGGGCTGCTCTTGTAATAAAGATGTGGTATCAGTGCTGACGTTCAGTTAAAGGTTTTTCAGGTACTACTTTTCTGTTTCTCACTACTGGATATTGTGTCAGTTTCAATCTCTTCTCTGAGTGCTATATGCTATGCTATGACCACAGAGTTGAACCACAACAGTAAATGTTCTTTTTAGTGAAAAACCATGCCTGTGTCCCATTGTTTTCACCTGACCAACCTGACACAATGTTGGAAATAAATAATGTACAAGAGCTCAGAGCTATGTTCCTCTGCAAGAGAACTGGGACCTAATTTATATATACATATTTTAAAAATGACTTACTCTGGTTTGGGCCTGAAGAGGGGAAAATAATCTCCTAGTGCAGTGGTTCTCAACCTTCCTAATGTCGTGACCCTTTAATACAGTTTCTCATGTTGTGGTGAGCCCCAACGATAAAATTATTTTCGTTGCTACTTCATAACTGTAATTTTGCTACTATTATAAATTGTAATGTAAATAATAAATAACAATAGCTTTAATAATACCAAAGATGATACATGGCATAGTTCAGTCAATACAGTTCATTTAAGTTTCCTATGATTTACCATTCTCTGTGTTGTTTTTTTTACATATTTGTTACTATCACAAGGGGGCAGTATTCACATCAACCACAGCTGAATATAAAAAGACCGATCAACATCCAGATTAAGTTCCCATGGTACAGATTTTTTTTTGTAGTAGTTTTTATTCTACAGTACATGATTTTACATTTACCCAGTAATTATAATTCATGAAGTGTCGTTTTACCTCTAATACTTCTGCTTTCAACACAGTAGGTGCTTTTAACAGAATAGCTGCTTTCAACACAGCAGCTGCTTTTTACACAGTAGCTGCTCTCTACACATGTGTGACTAGTCCGCATAAGTACATTATGACGCCAACCCTGTTACGTACACCTGTGTTTGTATGGGATGTATGTGATGGAGTTGGCACGATGATGTCATCACGCCGGGTATTCGTATGTGGGCGTATCTGCATGTGGGCATATCTGGAGACAGATAGACAAGCAGTGTCTTGTTTCCTAAGACCATCAAAAATAGGTGTTTTCCGATGGTCTTAGGCGACCCCTGTGAAAGGGTTGTTCGACCCCCAAAGGGGTCATGACCCACAGGTTGAGAACCACTGTCGTAGTGCATCCCTAAGATAATTGGGCAGCAGCACCAGAATGCTGTTGGTTCCTCTAATTCTACACCCCTGCATTCCTTCCAGTCACATTGCCCAGTTCTCTGTCATAGAATTGCTGTTGGGAAGGAAAAATCAGGTCACTGTGTTTTGATCCAAATCTATGTGATATAATGGATATAAGGAACAGCTTTTACCATACTTTGCTGAACTCCTCAGTTCATTTGTCCCCACACATGCTGATGCTTCCCTGGATAATATATGTATAATATAATTCTCTGTGCATTTGTATTTATTTTCAAAGTATCCATAAACATTTTATACAGTTGTATATGTTCATATATGTGCAGTCACACTTAATCTTTGTGTGCTCGTGTACATACATTTTGTTGTGTTTTCCATTGATATATTCATAGATGCCTTGCATATTTGCATACATATATTTATATTTTACTGTTGTTTTGCACTTCTGGTTGGATGCTAACTGCATTTCGTTGCCTGTATCCATGGCAATGACAATAAAGTTGAATCTAATCTAAAGAGATGTTCTGCATGTTTTTTCTAACTTGTTATTCTTTTCAATTCAACAAAATTATTTTTCAACATTCCAAAACTGAATAAACAGGGCGAGATTTTGTGTGGGGCAAGAAACTGGCAGACTACTAAATTTGAAAATAGGCCACAACTAACAATAAATGCAAACAAACAAAAGAAAAATCCTGACAGAAAAAATAAAAACATGTCTTTGGGTCACACTGCTGGATAATGTCTCGTAGAATAGTTAATACTTTAAGCCATCTTTAATATGCCTCCTTTCCTGGTGACCTCTAAGGGTGGAATTTTTATTAAAATGCTGAATTAGGATTCATGCTTTCTCATATTTATGTGAAAATGGGAATAATATACAGAGAAAATCCTTTTGCTCCCCACCCCCAGTCAGAGCCTGTACAGTGACTTGTTGTAAACAAATAGACTTACAACCACATTTGAGCCCATTTTTTTTTGTTTCTAAATGAGATATTTGTTAAGTGAATTTGCTCCATTTTATGAGCTTGCTTGCTAAAGTTGTTAAGTGAATCACTGCAGGTATTAAGTTAGTAACATAGTTGTTAAGTGAATCTGGCTTCCCCATTGATTTTGCTTGTCAGAAGGTGATTATATGACTCGACACTGCAACCATCATAAATGTGAGTCAGTTGCCAAGTGTCTGAATTTTGATAATGTGACCATGGGAATGCTGCAATGGTCATAAGCGTGAAAAATGGTCTTATGTCATTTTTCTTCAATTGTAATTTTAAACGGTCACTATATTGTTGTAAGTCGAGGACTACCTGTACTGTATTTCCATAGATTTTATATTGAAACAATAATATCTGGCCTCCTTTGTGTTAATGTGAGAGATGTTGCTTGTTTTTTTAAATATGTGAGATTATGAAATAGCTTCATTTAGAAACACATTTAATAAAACATTGCTGTTTTTATGTATCATTCTTTCCAAATTACAAGCGCTATACTTCTAAATGAAGTAAAATGTTTTTAGTGATGATTGAAATAGAAATTATATCTCACTTTAAAGGCTTTCAGTTCTTAAGTTAGGTTTTTCCAGTTTTTTGAAAGAGATCCTATAAAATGTATAAATGTTACAATTCTTTTAAAATAATTAAAAATGCCACATCTTTTTTCAGATGTGTGTGGCTACTTTAATAGCTGCTACGGAAGTTTCTATTTGTATGCATACATCACCACTTTGCTTTCATATGTGATAATGATAACTTGAGATTTCAAGTTACCTTTACCTTATTATTTGATCCTGAACTGTTGTAAATAGAGAAATAAATTCTTTCATTAATAGGATTAAAAATACAATCTTAAGACACCTTGGAAATGTACATTTATCACAAATAGGCATCAGCTTGAAGTCTTTGATTAAAAGATTCCCTGTACATTAAACATTATGAATGTGTGCAATTAATGACTTTGAGTTAAATCTTTAGACTTGGATTTTAGCTAAGTCAAACTTTAATTGAAATAGAAATTATAGAATACTATTTGTTTGTTTTTTTACAGCCCATACGGCATTTGAAATATTCTCCCTTTAAGAAAGCATTACTGGGTAGCGTCTCTGACAGTGGAACTGTAACCCTATGGGATGTCAACAGTCAAACTCCGTACCATAACTTTGAAAATGCTCATAAAGCGCCAGCTTATGAAATCTGTTTTTCTCCCATCAGTGAATTGCTGCTTGTAACTGTAGGTCTAGATAAAAGAATAATTCTCTACGACACAGCAAGTAAAAGGTAAATATATACTTGTAAGATTCAGCTAGACACTTGATAGTGAGATGGCCTGCCAATGTATAATAAATAATAAAATTTATATTAAATAAATAATATCAAAAAGTAAATTAAATCTATGTTTGAAAATTTTTTTTAGAATTTTTATATATATAAAAATCTTGTTTGCTTAAGTAAAGATAAAGTGACGAAACCTGAAAATGATTACTCATATGTCAAATCTTCTTGAATTTACAGTTCTCTGCAATTCATTATTAGATAGATTAAATCAAATGGGAAAAGTGGAGAAAATTCAGTGTTGATTTATTATTTATTTTACTGTCTCAGACAATTAAAACCTTAAATCTCTTTTTTTTTGTTATAAACCTATAATTGGAGTGTTTGAAAAGGAAATCTAGCAGAACCCACAAATAAGGTTGATTTCGATAATTCAATTTGCCATGCCACATACTTGAATTTTACTAGAATGATGATCTTTGTGTGTTATTTTATGTATAAACATTTAAATATAATAAATAAATAAAACTTAAAAGATAAAATAGGCATATTGGTAGATAATCATTTATCGGGAAAATGTGTTTCTCAAATCTTATTTTGGTCTGAACCCTACTGAGTAATCTTGGGTTAGATGTATAGATGTAACCAGATCAAAACCATCAGAAAACTCAATAAGATAAAAAGTTTTTATTTAGAAAATTGTATGTAAGATTCTTATGGATTTCCGTCCTCCTTTTGTGTTCAATATCTTTATTTGACATATAAAGGCAGTTGAGAACTTTAGTAGCAGAAACTCCTCTAACTGCGGTAGAATTCATGCCTGAAGGAACTTCACTCACTATTGGCTCTTCTCGTGGAAAAATATATCATTATGATTTAAGAAAGCTGACAGCACCTGTGAAATCAGTCACTGCTCATAAAACATCTGTGAAATGCATAACACTGCAGAATTATAACAGTTTTTCAAAGGTAAAACACCTTGTGCATATATTGATAAAATATTGATTAAAAAAAGAAAACTAAATATTTTCCATTTATAGTAAATCAATAAAGAAATCATGCGTATTTAATTGTGTTCAAACTGTACAGTTTTTATGTTTACAAAATGGCTGTCATTTCCAATCATACTGGTTTGACATTTAGCTTGAAAATTATTTGTTTGAATGCTTTATTTTTACAAGGATTAAAAATGTCAATTGATGCTAGCATTCTAGTGATAGTTATAAATAATTTTTCTAATTCAGAATATTTCTGACATACTTATTTTTATTTTTAGTCTAGTCATAAAACAGGTTCAAGTAAGCAAACTTGCAAAAAATCTGATGTCAAATTGACAAACAATACTGGAGGAATTCAGAATGTTGGTATTTTAAAAAATCTTACATCTAATGTACCTACTACTTTCCTGTCCCAGTCCATACCAAGTAATGAAGTTAAAGAAAGTGACGCTATTCCAGATAAATCAGGTAAAAAAAGAATTTGAAAGCTGTTGAAAAAAAAATCCTGTTACGGAAAAACTGCTAAAGAATCAATATAAGTTCTTATTTCATTGTTTTGTTTTAACATTTCTGTAACCCCACTGAAATATTTTTGTTGTACAAAGTTATTTACTCTAGCAAGGGCTGTGATTCCCCCCCCACCCCCAGCAAAAGAGCTGGGCTATGATAAAAAAAATTATCATCTTGGGGCCAGGGAAAACAGCATATGCTTAAAACTGATATACAATGTGGCATTGCTGTTGAATTCGGACAGGAAATTTGGGCTATTCAGAGGCTATTGCAGGGCTGTTAACTCAAGAACTATGTATCTAGTAACCTGATTTTATCTTTTCATCTTTGCTGAAGATCTTCATAAACCCAGACTTATTTAGGCAAACATAATGCATAGCTCTGCAGAATTGAACTATACAATGTCTTCAGATATGCTTCCCCCCCATGTGTGTGTGTGTGTGTGTGAGAGAGAGAGAGAGAGAGAGGCAGAGGCAGAGAAAGACAGAGCCCAACACCAGAGTAATGGAGCATGCCCCTTTTCTACGTCTGCTATTCCCAGCATTATTTAAGGCAATATTTTAAAAAAATCATGTAATAATTTATCTACGTGGACAAGAAGCAATGGGTGGAAACTAATCAAGGAGAGAAGCAACCTAGAACGAAGAACCAATTTCCTGACAGTTGGAACAATTAATCAGTGGAACAACTTCTCTCCAGAAGTTGTGGGAGCTCCAACACTGGAAGTTATTAAGAAGAGATTGGGTAACCATTTGTCTGAAAAAGTATAGGGTTTCCTGCCTAAGCAGGGAATTGGACTACAAGACCTCTAAAGTGCCTTCCAATTCTGTTTATTCCATTCCATTCCATTCTATTCTCTTTCTTTTTGAAAATTGCATGTCTTTCTTTTTAACTGTATATAGAATTTGCATAAAACAATATAACAAAATTCTGACTTTGACATTGTGGTCAATTTTAGAAATCCTTTTCATTATGCCATTCTAGGCAATGGCTAGAAACAAAAAATTGTAGACTTCTGGATGCTTATGGAATCTACTGGGCATTTTTTAAAAATATCAAATGTATTCTTACTATTCATTATTTTTCTTCTTTTGAATAACTTTGCAATCTGTCCAGAAAATTCCAATTACAGATACAATAAATACATTTAGATGGCAGCATAATGCGTTTTTTAAGATTTGGAAGAGATTTTGAGAAATACTTATTTACAGAAAAAACAATTTTGTTCTATATTTAAGGCCAATATCACCAATACACAAAATGAAATAGTCATTACTGTTAGCACCCATAAACTAGTGTATAACTTTAAGATGCCCTGGCAGATACTTTTACTTAGGCTGAAGAAATACTCAACTGCAAGTTCACATACAATGAGTCGGGTATGATTCTTCATTCAGACAGCAAATGTGTCTGCCAACCCTTCATGTATTGCTAATTAACCCTTCCTGTATTGCTAATTAATGCCTAAAGGAAACAAGCATTCTACTAGTGTTGTGGGTGTCTTGACACAAAATTTATTAGTATTCATTGTCCACACAATTAAAGTTATTAACAGGTATGGTTGGTAATGGTTGGTAATGGTTATGGCTCTTGCTTGCAATTCAATATTAATTACATTTCCTCAATAATAAGCCCCATTGGTTGTGTGGAACATGTTACCAATTATATTTTCGCAGCATTCCATCTTTTTAAAGGTCAGCTTATTATAAATCTCTAAGCCCCTTATCTGAAATCTGCTGGACTTGTTATTGCTATGTTATTGGACTTGTTATTGCTAAGTTATTGCTATGACTCTTCAATATACCAAATCATATTGCTTCATGAAAACAGAAGTTGCTTGCATGAATGAGAGTTTGGTTTATTCTTAAACCAATTTTTTATTTTAAAAAAATGTTTCCCCTTTATAGGCTTGACCCAGAGCAGCAGTTTGGATGTAATTCCTTCCAAAGAGATGGATCATGGGTATACTTCTAATTCAACTAATTTTGAAGACTTGGGAAGAAATAGTTTGGGTGACCTATTTTCTCCACTTCGAGATGGTATGTTGATGCTGAAATTAAACTGTATGTTTTCTGGTAAGAACCCTGCTTATTGTATTAGGACTCTTGCTATTATCGGCTCTTATGTTGAGAATGTTAGTCAGTCTGTAGCTTTTGTCTCAACATACGCTCACACAAAAATCATCACAATGGTATAATCCCCAATTATAACTTCAAAAAAGGCAAGTATGATCTTATAGACAACAATCTCTCATCCCTTGATTGGCAATCTCTATTCACTGGATGCAATACTGTTGAAGACCATTACAACATATTTTTACTTGAAGTCAAAAGAGTCATCAAACTATATGTACCAATAACAACTCCCAAAATAAACAAACAAAAAAAAAACAGATTACCCATAACAATAAGGTAACTTCAATCCAAAAAGAGATCACTCTGACAGAAAAACAAATCTGGTCATGTTGCCAACTTCAAAAGCCGATACAAAAATTTATGCCACCAGATAAAGACTGAACGCATCAATTATCACATTAAACAAGAGGAAAACCTTCTACATACCAATTCCACTCATGCTTTTTACAATTTTGTAAACAACAAATTAAAAAACTCAAGGTCCATCCCACCCCTGATAGGACCTAATGGTAAAGACTGCAATGACAACACCATTAAAGCCAACATCTTTAACATATTCTTTGGCTCAGTATTTGTAAACAGCAATGGATCATGCCCAGTATTTCCTAGCCGAACCACAGAAAACTACAACGATCTAATACATATCGATTTTACAGAAGACAATGTTGAAAAAGCACTACGCAATATAAAACCATCTCTATCTATTAGACCGGACGGAATATGTGCCTACTTCTTAAAAAAGCTATCCACTGCCATAGCAGAACCTCTAAGCATAATCTTTGATAAATCTTTCAGGACCAGCTCCTTGCCTAACCTATGGTCATAAGCCACAGTCATCCCATCTTCAAAAAGGGAGACCCCAGCCTAGTTGAAAATTACAGACCAATCTCCTTATGCTGCGTCACCTGTAAAGTCATGGAATCAATTATTAACCAATCCATTATTCTCCACAAACAACCTACTCTCTAATAAACAATTTGGTTTCAGAAAAAAAAAAATCCTGTAATCTGCAATTCTTACACTGCAAAAACATGGACTACACAACTTGATCAGGGCAAAACAATAGATGCAATCTACATAGACTTCTATAAAGCCTTTGATTCAGTGGTACACGACAAACTACTCCTAAAACTAAAATCTTATGGTATCTCTGGACAACTGCATAACTGGAAGAAGCATTCCTGTCAAACAGACAACAAATGGTCAAAATTGGGAGTGTCCTATCAAATTCTGTACCTGTCAATAGTGGTGTCCTCCAAGGCAGTGTTCTAGGACCAGCTCTCTTCATACTCTACATAAATGACCTCTGTAATCATATTAAGAGCAACTGCGTTCTCTTTGTTGATGATGTAAAGCTGTTCAATACCACAGACAATACTGCTACCCTTCAAAAAGATCTTGACTATGTATCAGAATGGTCAAACAAATGGCAACTTCAAATCTCAACAAATAAATGCTCTGTCTTACATATTGGCAAAAAAAATCAGAAAATAAAATACAAGCTGAATAGTCAAGACCTTGTTGATGATCCAAGCTCTGTAAAGGACCTTGGAATACTCATCTCTAATGATCTAAGTGCTAGAGCCCACTGTAACTACATAGCCAAAAAGGCATTAAGAGTTGTTAACCTAATCCTACATAGCTTTTTCTCTGGTAACATCACACTACTAACTAGAGCATACAAAACATTTGCTAGACCAATACTCGAATACAGTTCATCAGTCTGGAATCCACATTATGTATTTGATATTAGCACAGTTGACAAAGTCCAAATATATTTCACAAGAAGAGTTCTCCACTCCTCTACTCGTTATAGAATACCTTATGCCATCAGACTTGAAATTCTAGACCTAGAAAACCTTGAATTACGCCGTCTTTGGTTGATCTAAGTATGGTATATAAAATCATACATTGCAATGACTTACCTGACAATGAATACTTCAGCTTCAACCATAACAACACAAACACACAATAGATACAAACTCAAGGTTAACCGCACCAAACTTGATTGCAGGAAATACGACTTCAGCAACAGAGTGGTCAATATCTGGAATACTCTACCTGACATTGTGGTTTCTTCCCCAAACCCCAAAAACTTTAACCTTAGACTGTCTACTATTGAGCTCGCCTCTTTCCTAAGAAGTCTGTAAGGGGTGTACATAAGTGCACCAATGTGCCTACCGTCTCTGTGCTATTGTTTATTTTTCTTATATGTACCCATTTCATGTATTCATAATTAAGTATATACTTATACCTATTATCTTGTAAGCGATTGTCAAATAAATAAAAAAATAAAAAAATAAATAAATAAATAAATATTAAGTGGACCGAAGGTTGACTTGAAGAATGCTCATCAATTTTTTCTCATCAAATTGGAGGGAGATCTTAAATGGATCCTTTTTTTCTTCAATAATTTTTATCAATGATTTGGGAGAAGAAATGGAGTGAATGTTTATTACATTTGTAAATGATACAAACTTGGTGGAATAGCTCATAATTTAGAAAACAGAATTTCTCTGTAAAATTTGATTAAAAGTGGGCTACTGTGTTTTTCTTCTTGTACTATCAATATCTATTTATCTGTTCTAGATATTGTGGCTTATAAAGCAAATGAAGATGTTCCAGGAAAGAATGATGGTAAGCACTTTTTATAACACACTTTCTGTTTTATTAATGGTAGTAGCAGTATTATACCAGAAATCTAGAAGTAACAGTAAAAAACCATTTCAAAAGACTTTTGACTATGTATCAAGAAAGTTTTAAATTAAGTAATGCAAATATATGATTTTTTGCTTTGCATTATAGGTTTGGATTTTCAGTCTTATATTTTAAGCATGGATTTTCTCTCTCAGTTTAATACTGCTTTACCTGCAAGAAAAAATCCAGTAGGATCAAATCAACATATTGTTCATTCAAGTCCATTTAATATATTTGCTGGATCCCCCATTAAAGAGGAAAATGAGCATCCAGATATTGATGTTAAAAAACCAAATCATGGAAAACAAGAATCCAATGAGCACATCAAACAGGTATAGTGTGATTATAGTTTTGCCTTTTATTTTGCTTTCAACTACTCCCCTTTGCATAAAACATAAAAGCTGTTACTTCTTCCGTCATACAATCTTACAGGAATGACCTTCAAGATTGTCATCTGCATCAGTTTTGTAACAAAATAAATTAGGAACACTGTGACTATATGCATATGTTTTTCTTTTGTTCATTTTGGAATTATCAGCTGTTATTATTATTATTGGATCCTAAAAGGAAAGGAATGATGAAGGCTACCCATAGGTTGGGCCTTGTTTTCTTGAATGATTCTAACATGCCAGAATTATAGTACTTGCTTACTTGATAGTTTGACACTTTGTCCCAATATGAGAGTTTATCAGTACAGTGGTTCATCAAGTGATAAAAACGGGACGGGTGCTGCTTTGTAAGTCTGTATCTCGATACTTGTTTTCACCTCCATATTTATTCATTTATCAAATTTGTATACTGCCCATCTCACCTAAGTGAATCTGGGCAGTTTACAAAAAACATCATAAAACAATATAAAAATATGACTTAAAAAGAACAGTTAAAAACAGACTTAAAATTAGATAGATGCTATAGGTCGGGGGTGTCAAACTCATGTCATGGCAGCGTCACGTGACATATCAGGAGACCCCCCCCCCCCTTTGCTACATGGCATGGCCAGCGCATGATGCATCTGGCTGGTGGGCTAGAAGTTTGACAGCCCTGCTATAGATGCTACTGTATACAAGACCTGATATTGCATGGACAAGTTAAGAACATGTATGGATTAAAACCCAAAAGTCTTGTATACGTCCTTTTGAAAGCTTTAATAAGCAGATCAGATGTACTTATTGCATTTGAGGAAAGAAGAACTGCCAGTGATTTGGATCTCTAGGATTTGCATCCTAGTATGTGATAAATAGCATTCAAATAAGTGAGAAGTTGTTACCATTCAACAATCATGCTGTTAGCAAAAATAACCACTTATTGTACTTTGATAGGTCTCTCCTGTCCTTTTTTTATACTGTTATGGGATTTTAATACATGTTTTTTCTGTCCCCTCCTGCTGTAGTTGAACTTAAGCACTGAGTCTTCAGCTCTGAATACTCCACCTGTTGCCAATTTAATCAAGAGTCCTGATTCCAGAGAAAGACTTATTAAGAATATCCAGACACAACTTTTATATGAATCACCAATTAATGGTACTACCTCAACAAGTATGTGTAACTCTTATGGTATAATACTCAAGAAATGATTACTTTCTTCAAATTTGATTAGTATTCTTTAACGTTTTATCCTTAATATTTGGTCATAACCTTGCTCTAAATTTGTACACTGTGTGAGGAATTATTAATAACTCTTCCTTACTTTGCATTATATACCATGATGAGAAATGACAGGGTAAGAGTAGATATAGATGTCTTTTCAATATGCTAGCTTGCAGGCTGCTTCCCTTCTTTTTATTCCTGTGCAATTGAAATGTTCACACTTCTTGGTTATTTTGTGTAGGTCCAAAGATAACTTCCAATATTACTTCTGGAGTTGCTAGTACACTATCTGAAAAAATAGTAGATACTATTGGAAACAGCCGATTGAATGCACCTTTATCGTCAGTACAAATTCATTTCATTCAGAATATGATACAAGAAACTCTGGATGATTTCAGGTAAAGAGAATTAGATTTATATGTTACTTTACCATATTGTTCTACAGATTTATTTTTCATGAACTTTACCGCTTAGTATATGTTGTATATAAAATATTTCAAAACTGAACCATTTTGATTTTGGTGTGCTCTGATTCAAGAGCTAAACAGTTTTTTTAAAAATGTGAAATGGTTGCCTTAATAATATTTTGTCAGTCTTGAAACAACTGCTAATGTCATTTTCATATCAAATTCTAGTTATCTTTTACTATCTTCATATAACTATTATGGGCTGTCATGCATGAAATTCCCTCTCATTCATCAGTAGTTATCTTCTTGTCAATTCACTTAGCAGAAAATACCTCAGGTCCTGAAGAAGATGAAAACTGCTAAATATACAGTACTAGTTCTCAAGAGAAACTTGGAGACCTGGGGGTGCGATTTTTGTGTCAGTCTTTTAATTTCTGGGTTGATTCCGTAAGAACCGTGCCCCCCCCCCCCCAAAAAAAAAAAAAAATTCAGGAGACCCATACAGTGGTGATGAATCTGGAAAATGTTTATAGCGTAACTGGAGAAATCATGTTCTTTAGATGTTATTGGACTTCAGTGTTTAGAAGCCAGGGCCAATATGGCCAATGATCAGGAGAACTCTTGTGGAGCAGTATGGTGAGGTGGGTGGCGGCTTAGATTTTCTATTATGAAATCTGCTCAGTCTCTATTGTACTTCATTCATAGAATTCTAGAAAACTATTACAAATACTATTAATATTAAAGTTCAATAGGTTTATATTGCATTGTTTATCTAAAGCACTACAGATATTCCTTTAATCATAGGTCTTCCTCTGTGGTTGGTAGTAACATTCCTTAACTATAGTTATATTAGTTGCTTCTTTAATGTTTTATGTTCCTTTATCTGGATCCATGCTTTTTAGAAGCTTGCCAAGATAACAAAAGTAAATATTGACATATCAAAGTACAACAAACTCCTTTTGTGGCATTGCCTCACCTGGAAGTTGCTTATAGAAACTGGATGCATAAAATATTTTTTCTTTTATTTGATAAATATTATTATTTTATTACATTTTAAATAATGTAATATACTAGAACGCTACTATATAGTGGTGAAGGAGCTGGATTAATTCACCATTAGGTTTAGCAAGCAAATAAGTGATAATCTCTTTCTGTTGGCCGTAGAACAGCATTATGGTCTGTAACAATCAGACTGAAGAAACCCTTGTCAGATGATGCATTCATTGATGGCTTTACTGTATAAAATATTCAAGTACAGTGCAAACAAGTGGACTCTATAGCTAGTGCAACAAAAATTTAGAAGACTACCCTTTTGTATGTTTTTATTAGAAGAAATAGTCCTGTGGAAAATTATTGAGAATTAAAAGAAATGTTTTTTATTTGTACTTATTTCAATTCATATCTAAAATATAGCAAATATTTTAGGCAGTTTTTTAGGCCGTATATTTTACTAAGTGTTTGAAAATAATTATCTACGTTTTTGGTAAGGCTTCTATTTCCAATTTTTTTCAAGATAAATACAAAATAGATTCTTTTAGTGCATTAATACTGATTCTGAGTATTCACGTACTATAGGCGAGTTACACACTTTTGAATCTATGAGAATCCCCTAATTTAGGGGATTATTTCATACTTGTAATAAAATAGTGTATATGGGGGAGAGAAAAACAGCCTGAGACACTGAAACAGTGTGAACAACATGTTTCCTAAGAAGAAAGAAACAAAACAGTCGATTTCATCAGTTTTCAGTTTAGGATTCAGCTAATTGTATTGTGCATATGCACACACATATGCATGCTCACGCACACAAACTGATGCATAGCTTGTGCCTGCAACAAAACATATAATTTCTTACTTGTCATATTATGTCACAAATTATATTTGTCCTGTTGTATTTTGTAGAAGTATTCACAGAATTATACAATTTTGCAGAATTTCCTACAGAAGAGTTTTCCAACAGGAGAGTTTTGCACATTTCTGTTTATTAAAATAAACAGATATTTTTCTCTGTATTCCATTTACCAGAGTAATAGAAGCCTGATGCATTAGCTGTCATATTGGGTGCTTGACACTGGAAATACAGTAAGATGAAGAGAAACGGTCTCTTTCCTAATAGCCTTTTATTTCTAGTAGATTCCATCAAAGAAATACATTAACATTGAAGTGAGGGGATATAGTGGGATGATAGTTTATCATTTTGAAATTACCTCTGTAGTAGTAAATCTCTGAGTTGGAGAAAAAAAACGACTAGACTTGTGACATAAATTGGTGTTTTTCTCTCCTCAGGGAAGCTTGTCATCGTGACATTGTAAATTTGCAAGTAGAAATGATCAAACAGTTTCATGTTCAGTTGGTATGTATACAAATATAAAGAGGTGTACATATATGTTGACAAACTTCCCTTTCATTGCAGCGCTTAATATTTTATTATTCTAAATCTGGGGCAGGCAGATATTTTAAAATACAACTCCATAATCCTTTACTGTTAGTCATAATGGATGTGGAGCCAAACAGTAGGAAAGCCAACTTTTTAACAACCTAAAAGGGGAGGTTGGAGCCAGGACAAAAATGGTCCAAGATTGTCGGGTTTAGCAATGGTCATTTCCAGATTAGTGGTTTACTTAAAAAGTAAAGAATGTGACAACATTTTGGTTGTTTTTGATTCTTTGTGACAACTACAAAGTCTACCTTTCTGTAAAAAAACCCGATTTAATTGTTGCTGTTGAAATTTCATATTTAACAGTAATTTAATATTAATTATTCTATTACATATTGATTTTCTTTTCTTTTCTCTAGAATGAAATGCATGCCTTACTTGAAAGATATTCTATAAACGACAGTTTAGTAGCCGAAATTGAAAGATTGCGTGAAGAAAATAAAAGACTTCAAACCCACTTTTGACAGATTCCTATTCATGTGAAGAAAATAATTTGATATTTTTGTTCCAAGATGCTAAGACATCATGATGTCATCTGATAATTTCTGAAGGAGTGTAAATTCAATATTTCTTTCAGTACCAAATATTTTTAATTGTAGAAAAGCAAAAGAAAATGCACTTACATTTGTATCAAAGTGTTTCTATGATAAAGAAGTCAAATTAAAATTGAGGCTAACAGGATTATTAACCAATTCCCTATCTGTATATAAAGTGCCTTTATGAAAAAGGAAACTAAATAGGAAATGTATTTTGTATAACTTCATCCACCTTCTTTGCCTTGTGTGGTATTAGTGGAGCTCTGTCCTTTTAGACTGAAAAAAATGCAAGTGCCTGACTTGATTTTTATATTGTACGTGCTCTTTAAAAGCTCGTATCTTTCCTACGATGGTTGCTTTGTAAGTGTAGAATACAACTCTAATATGTAACTCAATTGTAAACAAAATACCTTCAGCTTTTCTATATAATTTCAAAATACAGTTTGAATAAACAATATGTGTAGTCTTGTCTAAACATACGTGACCCAATAGTATTATTATACTAAAACTAGCAATTTCTCAGTCTGTTCTTTCAGTATAATTTTATTGATTTCTAGTACAGAAGTCAAACTCAGTTATTTCAATTTGACTTTGGTGTTTGTTAGATTTTTGTTATTAAAGTTGCACAATTGAATGGGCTTAATGTAATTTAAACTGCAAAACAAAATAACTAAACTATTCAGCTACCCAATGGGTTAAAATATGTCCTGGATCTTCCTGTCACAATTTATTTTAAAAAAAACCCACACAATTTCCATGATGGAAACATGTGCCTCTGATGTAAATGAAGAAAATGTTTTCTGCTAGCCCAGTTGGTATATTTTTAAAAACTTGTACGAAGTTGATACAATTTAGTAAAATGGTTAGTTTATCCATTATAATATACATTTTATTGAGATTATCATAATATAAAATACAAATGAAAATAAAGATAGTAGAGAAATGGAGAAGGAAAGGAAAGGTGTGGGATAATAGGGAAGAAGAAAAAAAGTATTCCAACTTTTTTTCTGATCAGTAAAGTAAAAAAAAAAAAGGTTGATTATCCATGAAGAATGTGTCCATCTGATAAGGTCCATTCCAGAATAAAAACAGGCTACCTTTGAAAGTGGCAGACTCTAATTTATTACAGCTTTGTAAAACCAAATTGGCCTGTTTCAGGTTGCTGTAGTAATGGATTTTACCCATCAAAAGGATTTTGGACTATATTTTCATATGATTGTGTCATATTGTCAGGTACTACAGTAAATTCCACAAAATGTAAAGAGATTTCAATATTTTGATAATGTGAATAATGCAACCTGAATTTACTTTTCCACGTGCCACTTAGTTGGTAACAAGCTCTCATAGCTATTTGTACAGTAAACTGATTTCCAGAATTGTGTGTGTCCTGCATTTAATATAAACGGCTCCATTAAAGCCCTTTGTTTTCCTATTCGCACCACAAATCAGGAGAATTACAGTATTCAGAAATGAATAATATACAGCTGTTCTACATACTTTCCATAGGGAACTTGTAGTAGATGGATATTCTAACCCTGAAATTGACAATGAATCTAGGAATTACTGTGAAAGGCAATGTGTTTAAGGACATGAATCAGTTTTAATTTCGTATGCAGGTAAGGCATATTATTTTGGCAGAAGATATAAAATACTTGGAAAATGTGTCAAAATCTGTGGCTGTCTTCCGTCTTTCCTTATATATTTTTCCAATATCTAAAGCATTTGATAATGATCTTATTAAACATAACAGAATTTGTATGACATGTTACTTTTATATTCTGCAGAGTCAAAATCATGAAATTGTTCACAGTGTTTAAAATGTAAAACTATGAAATGTTTTCATACAGAGTATAACTATTCAATGCTTTTGGTACATCTGACTTAAAAGATCTGACTGTTTTCTGTTTCCAGTAATCTGGCATGGAAGGTGCTTGTCTTTCATGCTTAAAATCATTTACAGAAAACTGCAACCGTATTAGATTCTTTTGTAAACCTGTCCTATATAGAAATGCTTCCAAGATTCTATCCAAGATTCTATGCAGAAGAAAGTTGAAATATTAAAATGTAATGTATATTTAAAAAAACATACTGTCAAAAAGTAAAAGAAAACCTTCAGCTAAGTATTGTTATGGAAGATCTGTACTAGAATACTTTTTTTGAACACTTGTAAGATAGCCAGGATTTTAAAAATAAGACATGGTGACAAGTAATATATAAGGTACATTGATGGGAATGCTGGCTTTAGTGAATGGAAACCAGAATGGCATCATGGTGAGTTCTTAATTTACTGAACCAATTTCCCACTGTGAAATCCACAGGTTTCTGTTCTGAGTGAATTTTGGCATGCTGTTCCATTTTTCAGATTAATATGCTTTCTTTGTTCATTTACTAAACACAGAAAGTGTTGCGTGGCATCATAAAATAAATACAATCCAATTAACTTTTAAAATATGTTAAAATAAATATTGTCCTTTTATTGATATCACAGTTATATGGTTGCTACTATTATGTTGTTTGTTATTATCACATAATTTTATTATACATAAGAGTATTTCTCTGAGGGACATAGGTGGTTCAGAAATGTGAAAAATAAATAAAATGAGATTCAAGGAAGAAACCATACATATGTTCATTTAATATGATGAGAAAAAAATAAGAGTGGACTTTTATTTCCCTTTTTAGAGAGGTAAGATATTCATATAGATAAAATTAAATAGTATTTTTTGAGATGGGAATATATTAATAGGTGATGCTTAAATCCTGTTGGAAAAAAACATTAAATGGACAACATCATATATGGACAGCAGTTATGCTTTCATTAAGGTAATATATTAAATTGAACTGTAAGACTGGGATTTAAATGTAATAAAAAATAATACTAGCATACATAATATCCAAGAAATTACAATATTGACTAGTTTTGGTTATGTCATTTCTATAATTAATGGTAGTTGTTTAATCCCTGCGCTTGTATTTAATTGGAAGTCAAAATCATATAACTACAACAGTAGTTTTAAATTATTACAATGATTTTCCCTTGTGATTTTCTATTTAACTCATAACCTAATCCTAAGTGTATGGAGTTACTCTTGTTGCAGCTCAATGGTTGCTGTTTCCATTTTGTTTCATACTTATGGTAAAGTCTAGGGAGTGTCTCTTGCACACATATACACTCAGACTGAGTTCACACCTTACTTAATTGTATTCTATTGAAAACTGGGCTTTATATCATACTAAATCCAAACCAACCATAGTATGTTTCAGTGCAATGTACAAACTACGATTCTCTTTTCACACTTCCTCTTATACATGCTCCTAAATTAATGCCACTGTTTCCATAGTAACATGTCATTCAGAAAGGAAGACTCAATGGAGTGAATGATTGATGAAATAAACAGCTTCAAAATGGAATGAAAATGGATATTGTCCAAACTATAGCAAAGCATTTGTCATTTATTAGGATTCTTTTTGGTTGTTCTGGAGTATTATGTGGATCTGAAGTGGGAATAAAACTTTCCAACAGCCATGCTTTTCTTTTGGGGTATTCTGCTTATTTTTACAGCACTGAAATGAAAGCCTCTGCTTTCTGATGTATATTTTGTTGCCATAGAAACAGTGATCTCAGTGGCAGGGATATCACTAACCTCTGCTGTGAAAACAAAACATACAATTGCTTAATATAGAATGCTTTGAAAGCTTGGGGCAGGCTGGGCAAGTGAAAGAATCTAATCAAAATATCCCTTGTTGCAAGAACAATGAATAATGTGACTGGTGTTGCTGTTTCACCCCTTAAGACTTACAAAGTTTAGGAACCCTTAAGGCCACATATTTCTAATGATGAAAGCAAAAAAAAATGCAGTTTAGTCAGTAATGCTCTGCATTCTTACATGACTAAGGTCTGCTGAATTTGGTGGGATTTAATTCTGAATAGATGTGTATATAATTACATTCTAAATTGCTTTTTGTAAAACAATTTCTTGTTTTATTTTCTTTTTTAATCCACCTTTTAATATACACCATTTTTACTGCTTTGATACAGGTGGCTCAATGCAATATTTAAGAAAGATCTCTACAGAAAATAATGTTGGTTTTATTTGTAACATGCATTTTGTTTCTTATTCTTGCATTCACTTATTATGAGGCAAAATTATTTTCCTCCCCAAACGGTTGCTAATTGGGGACTATAGGAGCAAAATTTCGGGTATAAAATGACAAGTTATTGAGATAGGAATAAAGGGGGAAACAATGTGTTTTTCAGTAGACAAAAACTTAGCTGTTTCTTCTAAACCATTTTCTTTCTTAAAAATAGATATTCATAGAAGTTCTGTTAACTTCTTCCCTCCTTGTATCACAAGCAAATTAAGTGTAAAATGGGCTTCTATAATGAAGGCAGTACCTGTATTCTGGAATCATCTAAATAAGCTCACAAAGACTTGGCTATTTTTGTCAGTCACATATGAGAAGTGGGTAGTAGGCAACTCCTCCATGGAGATTACTGCTAATGTGATGAGTAATTTTCTTTTGTGGATTTACAACCCAGTAATATTTCAAGGAAAGAAATGTAATATTTTTGAGTATCATTTAAAATTTAATTAAAATATTTACATAGATTTATCTTCAAATACTTAATTTCATCTAAATTCTGAACTAATTCTACAAATAAATTATAAAATAACAGATACAACTTGACTTATACAATCATGAGAGAAAAAGTAAAACACAAAAAATGGAGATTAAGCCAACTGATCTTCATTTAAGATGCCAATCTATGGTCAGGTATTAAGTTTTGCAAGCAAAACCAACTATCATAAGAAAATAATTTTGGGGTCTTGGTCAGACAAAAGTTAAGACAAAATTCATATGATTGCTGAAGAAAATGAATAAAAATAATATAGTGCAGTGTGTTTGATAGATAAATCAATAGATTCAGTTAATATAGCTTAATATTCTGAATCTGCCTTTTATGCCTGCTTGAGAATAACACCTTGGGCAATAGCGTAAAGTCTCATATTCAATAAGCTGATCAAAATATACATTTGACTTCAGACTAATTTTAGTGTGGATTAACATTATTTTGAGTATTTTCTGAAGTGTATGTTGATAGAAGGCTTTTATACCTCTCTGACTTTGGAATATCACCTGTACTGTTATTTAAAATGCACCACTTGCTTGATCTTGCTCACTGATGCTCCAGGGTTTTTTAAAAAAATAATGAAGGCTAGGATCTGAGTTTTATTAAAAATAAAAAGACAAATCCTCCCATGGACTTGGTAATTCCATGGATATATAATTTTATTTGTATCATTCTGGAAGTGGCCACTGTATTCTGGGATGTCTTTTGACCTCCTAATGTACTCCATAAACCTTGGATTTCCTGAATACCAAGAGAAGAGAATATTGGTAGTTCAGAATTGAAGGGTGGGGTCCTTGGTGCTCTCTCAACTTTTCTTGCAAACATTTCATTATCAAAGTAGGTAACATCAGTTCTTGAATACTAAACTGGCCCTGCTTAGATTTTTCACAGTTATTGGTACTTAATCAAGTGGTCCATATAAAAGAAAATCTAAACCAAAACTTCTTAACCCTATAACAATTGCTTTGTGCTCGCTTCCTGGTTTAGAGGGATAGTTCTTTGCTTTGTCTAAAAGACTCATTTCAGAATTTATATACTACTAAAACTCATTGTGTTTACCTCTCTGTCTGTACAGGGTTAGCCCAAACACTGTATTATGCCACAATAATTTTTGAATCAAGGTATCTAAAATCTGATAACTTAAAAAATGTATAAAATATTTGGGACCCATTACACCTGTGTAATTGAAATTTTCACAATGTTCAGGTCAGATTTATCGGCAAAGTTGTGGCAGTTGTAGCATCCCTGTGGCGATGTGTGATTTCGTACACTCCCACTAGTATTGCTTTTGTGCTCACCTGTGGTCTTTCTGTATATCTGCCTGGGTAAATAAATACTGACTTCTTAGTGAAGTTCACATACCACTAATGATTTTTCTGTTTATGATATATATTCTTAGATGATCATGGGACTGTCCAGTAAAAAAGGTCAGCCTAAAATGTAATATTTATTTCTAATCACAAAAAGACTGCACTATCTTTCAATGTGCCACAGAGTTGTCTAGTTTATTGTAAAAATTAAATAGCAGTGGGCAAAGATAGATTGTGGCTTTCTATCCTTGCCAAGTAGGCCTATTTCTGACATTCTAGTAAATGGGAGAAATGTAACTGGGAAGGTCGTAGATTTCTCCATAAAGAATGTCAGAATACTGGTTGATACTTGTTCTGTTATGTAGGGCTCATTCAGATATTGCAGTATATTTTTCTGAAATGTTAGGACTTGGTCCATTATAAAAAGACTGGCTATAAAACCCTCCTTTTGTTTTCTGCTATATTCTCTTAGTCCAATAATTTGCTTAATAATTTCCAGTATAAATATCTGGCATAGATTTGCTGGTATTGTTTAATGTTAAAACAACATTTGACTCTGTGTTTGTATGTGAAAAGTTTGTAGCTTCCAACATCTTTAATGTGTATATATTGTTAACTACCATGAGATGGCACTCTGACTTCACTTAATTCTGTTTTTAGAATCTCTGCATTCAAAGGAAGAATGGTCATGTTACTTTAGGAACAGGTATATGGTTTATGTCCAGAGCTAGATAATAAGATTAAATATAATTCCAGCAAATAACAGATGTTATATAAACAGTAGTTAGAAGTAAACCAATGCAACAAAAAGCAAAAAATATTTTTACATACTTCAAAATTACCTAAGTACTTAAAAGTTTCTGAAGTAAACAGAGGCCAAAAAAATGTAAGAAAACTGTTCATTTGAAACCTAGCTCCTAAGGAAGCAACATCATTGCATGGGTTTTCTGTGCTATAAACTTTCTGATAAACCAAAGTCATATTTTTGATCCTTGATCCATGGATTTGTTACTCTGAATATGAAAACTTTGGTTTACTTAGGATTGGTAGGATGAAGACTGGCAATGGAAATTCTCACTGTCTGCCATTCAGAAAGTACAATTTTTACTCTTTTAAAAAAGCTCCAATCCGAAGATACAAGTTCCATATACCTCATGTTTTAAAAAACAAGCTGGAATGCCTCTGAGAATAATGGTGTGAGATAGAATGTCATATTTACAAGATCATTTAAAAAAGATTTCAAACAGTGATTTGAGTATTTTACTTGGGAAAATGCCACTGTGGAAGGACCATATCTCATGAAAAAGTGTTATCTTGGATGAACATTCGGATTCAGTTCCTCAGCTAGTCTGGGGGGAAAAAAATCTTGCCTGGGATCTTGGACTGTTACTGTCAGTGTGTCAGTCACAGTCTGTATGGTCCCATGAGCTAATTCTATTGAAACAGCTTCTTGTGTTTGCAAGAAAATGGCTTCTGCAGTGTCCAAGACTGATTCCTTATATAGTCAATATCACACAATTCACACACAAACACAAGTATTTTCAGACTTAGACAACCACAAATTTACAAAAGAGTAATCTGGATTAGAACACTGGAAAAGGCCAAAGAGTATTCCATGCTAATTTGATGTTAGGATATTGGCTCATTGCTGAGAAAGTGAAGGAGATGATAAGTGGTGAAGTTATAGGATGCCCAGAAATCCTGGAAAATAACATGACTGGCATTGAATATACCATATTCATGCTAACCAATATCTAAGGCAGCTGTTTCTGGCATAACTTTAATATAGTTTGTTTATACATTCAGAAGAAAACAAGTATTGCTGATTGGGCTCATAAATTGTCTTCTCTGCCCTGCCTCTCTGGAGACTGTAGCCAATACCAAGTTACTAGGATACCTGTTACCTGGAATAATTAGCTCTAGAGTCTAGACTGAAATATTTGCTGCCAGATTCTTCCTATCATTAAATATCATTCACCACTATCTGTGAGGTGAGCATAAATGTGTATATGACAAAAAGGTTGAGAAAGGCTAAAAACTATGCTTCTGACCATGAGAAAGAAAAGTGACATGTTTCTCATCATTTGAGCTATTCTTTATTAAATGAGATGCTGCTGCCACCTGATATCTTCAAAAAATGGAACAAGTGTATATCACTGCCATTGGGAACTATTGAAAGAGGAGCAAGAATACTGATGCCATGACTAAAAGGATGACAAGTAGTTTCTTTTTAAAAGTTGTTACACTATAGGAGCATTCACTTCCTATGGAATTATGGTCCTAAAAGTAAAGTTTGAGGGACTGTTTTTAAAATACGGAGTCATGTCTTACATTTGTAGTAATTTCAGTTGGCTTAGAATTCTATATGTAGATGTACATACCCACCCACTGAGGTTTAATCTCTTGCAAATGGCACTGGATTGATTATTATAGTGGGTCAGTTGCTCTGAATCTACAGTAAACAGTGACCGGATATCAGTGGACACTGAAATATTGCAGACTCAACAATAGCTCTCAGTATTGGCTCTACTGGCTGAGGCACCTCAATACTCACTTTGTAACAACTGGAAGGCTGTTATATTTGCTGAAAATACGTGAGTATTATCCATACCTGCCATTTTGACCATGCATACCATTTGATTGAACATAATTTTTTCTATTATATATCTCATATTCTGAGTGTCCTGAATGTGATATACTGAAGGACATCTTGAATAATCGTTATATAAAGGTTTTTTTAAAAAAACATTTTAACTCTTTTCCAAAAGCATTTATGTAAGATTTTTCTGATTATAATAGTATTTCTCCAGCAGAGAGCAGATCTAGCCTATACATTAAGAACATTTAACTTATTTTTCCAAAATTCAGTTAAAAAGAGATATTAATATGAAATTCTGGCTGATGTTGAATATTTGTCTTCATCTTAAAGATAATTCTAACACCATGGTTGTATTGTAAGTAGAAGTCCATTCTGCCAAATTCTCTACAATGAAAACAAATATTGGAATGCTGTTTTAAACAATTTCCCCTAATATGTTTTTTTTTAAATGAGGCATTTAGTTAAAGGAAAGTATATCAAATATATATAGATATTATTAATAGTTTTGATTCCAGAATTATGGGTGCTAATGGAGTCAAAGTATTACAATACTGCTTTCTATTCTATAACTAAGCCTCTGTTGATGGAACATGCTAGTTCATTACTTGCTTTATCAGAAGGATTTTGGTAGCACCTTTTCTGACTAAGAAAAATTATTAAAGGTGTGGCTTTTATAAACTGCTGTCATAGGGTAGTATGGCTTTTTCCTAGGTTGTCTATGTTCATGGTCAAAGTGAACCCAAGACTTTGAAAGGCCCAAAGCAAAAAGTAAAACAGTGCTCCTTCCATCCAACACAAAAGCTGGTCTGATAGATACCACTTTATAATGCCTTGGTAAGACCACATTTGGAATACTGCATTAAGTTTTGGTCGCCACAATGTAAAAAAGATGTTGAGACTCTAGAAAGAGTGCGGAGAAGAGCAACAAAGATGATTAGGGGACTGGAGGCTAAAACATGAAGAACGGTTGCAGTAACTGGGTATATCTAATGAAAAGAAAGACTAGGAGAGGCATGATAGCAGTGTTCCAATATCTCAGGGGCTGCCACAAAGAAGAGGGAATCAAGCTATTCTCCAAAGCACCTAAGGGCAGGACAAGAGGCAATGGGTGGAAACTAATCAAGGAGAGAAGCAACTTAGAACTAAGGAAAAATTTCCTGACAGAACAATTAATCAGTGGAATAACTTGCCTCCAGAAGTTGTAAATGCTCCACTGGCAGTTTTTAAAAACATGTTGGATAACCATTTGTCTGAAGTGGTGTAGGGTTTCCTGCCTAGGCAGGGGGTTGGACTAGATCTAGAAGACCTCTAAGCTCCCTTCCAACTTCTATTCTATTCTATTCTATCCTATCCTATCCTATTCTATTCTATCCTATTCTATTCTATATGTACTTTATTTTAGTTATGGTGATAGATTAATTACATGCATTGCATGTTAATAAATTAGGAGCATTTCAAAATAGGTTGCATGACATGCTCTACTTGAAATCTCAACAGCATCTCTTCCTGCTCCTTCACCCATTTCACAAAAGAGTTAATTGCAAGAGTCAATTTTAACAAATTAAATTTCCTGCTATTTATTTGCTCCAGTATTACTTCCTTGTTGTATCTTTCTTCTGTAATAATAAATTGTTCAATTAATATTTGATTTTCTGACATTTATTTCAATTGGAATTGTTGGATGTGCCCAACACTGACACTGACAGGTATCCTAAGGCATGCCTTCATCAAAAATAGAGTGGAAGCAATCTAAAACCCAGTTTCTAAAAAGCCCAACCTGACTTGCTCTTACATTTTGTTTTAAAAAGCATGACATTTTTCTCAAAAGCTTAGATTCATTTCTGAAGCACTAAAAAAAATACACAATCAATTCAAGTAAAAATACAGCTACTGAATTTTGCCCAGGAAAAAAACTTTGCAGCAAATATGTATCTTACAACCTTTCCCAAATGACAGCATTAATGATTCCATTCTGATTGAGTTTGGGGATGAGATATTTAAACTGCTTGTTCTATAAATGGAATCAACACCATGGTCAGTTGATTAGACTCATCTGGAGATTTGACTCTTGCTAAAAGGCAGGAAAGGTTACTACCATCGTTCACTTTGATGTTCCTGTTCATTTTCTGTCCTTAGAGACTGATCGTTGCTCAATTCCAGCTAATATCTGTACAGGTAGTCCTCAATTTATAACCACAATTGGAGCTGGGATTGCAATCGCAAGTTAGTGTGGTCATAGAATAAGATGTCACATGACCACACCAATTTACAATGGCAATCCTGGCATCCCTCTTGAAATCATTAACTGAGAATAACAGATTGTTGTCTTTGTGTTGCTATGCTGTCTTTGAACACAGCATGGCTAGAATAGTGTAGCTATATGAAACATTGCAGATTTACAAAGGCTCAGAGAGCTCTGTGTAAGAAAAGTTCTCTGGATAAGCTGGCTCCAAAAAGGAAACAAGGCAGGGAGCAATGTGATTCTGCTTTGGTTGCAGCAGCTGGGTGAAAAAGGAGAAAGGTCAGGGTAGGGAAATGAGAGAGAAAGGATTTCCCTAAATTGGAAAGCATTGGACAAAACAATTCTAGTTTTACTAATAGGGAAAGAAAAGATATTCAAGACATGTTTTGGGTTCTCTAAATACATCTAACTACATTCAGGTTTGGATGTAATAGTAAGTTGTGATCAACTGAAAGAAGCAAAAGTTTCTCATTAGAGGAAGAGTCAAGAGAGCAAATAATGGTCCTCTATTTTTTTTAACATGACAATAATGCTAACTATAATTAATGGGTGATTTAAGAATAGCAAAAGCAGATTTACAGGGGATTTTCACCTGTTAACATTTTGTTTATCATTTTATAAGTTTGATGTTTTGGTTATTTCTGTTAGTGGTACCTAGGATACCAAATGGTTAGAATAAAATAAACTTTGGCATGATTGTGTAATCTTACATGCGGCTACGGTATCAAAATATTTTGCAAAATTTCATGAAAAGTTAGTAAATTTGCACAAATTAATGGAAATCTCAAAAGATTATCGTGGTTTCCTGAAAAATCCAAAAAATATTCTGAGGTGTAGCAATATCACAACATTTTGATCATTTCAAATGTTTTAAAAAATATTTGGATAGTGATGCGATGGTCATTTGGAGGTTGATAGAAGCTTCACAGAAGCTTAGTGTTGATACCTGCTTCAGAAGAATGTTAAGTATTTTTTGAAATAAGTTTTCTAAGTAGTTCTTAAGGCTGTTATTTTCAGCTTTAGGAAAATAGCTTGTAGTGATTACTGTTTAACTGGAAGTAGATATAGTTCTGAACATATAGTATGGTTCTGTCTACTTAATTTAATATACTTTTAAGTTAAATTTCAGACTATGTAGATCACATTTATATGTGGCTTATAATATGTATGCTAGGAGCTCCTGCAGTGAATTTTTACCTATTCAACATGATGGATAGAAATTTGAAATTTATATTCAAGGTTTATAAAAAGAAAAATAATGTTTTTTTCAGTCCAGTAAAAATATGTATTTTTCTAAGCCATAATTAATGACAAAATGTGAATCTAACCTGTGACTTAATATTCTGATTAACAAACTAGTCACAGGTTAGCTATGGTTTGACATTGTTAACTATGGATTCACAGAAAGACTAATCCCATATTCAGAAGAAACAGAAATCATAAACAGAAGAATTAAATTATTCATCAAAGACAGATAAAAAAGGATTGTGAGTCTAGGAGCTCAAGGAACTATTACATAATAAATAAATAACCAAATAAATAGCGAAACAAATAAACATACTGTATTGTATCACAATATGGCTAATTTTTCAATCTTCTAGGTACAGAATATTTTTTAACACCAAGAAATGTAAGGAAGATTAAAGATTGGCTTCATCCAATATAAAATTTCAGGTGGCAGTTTAGAAATTGCTTACTATTAAAAATTTGGGTCATGATAAATACAGATATGACAAATGTACAATAACTGAAATGAAAGAGACTTTGGTAGGATAATATTTCTTATTTGTATGACACTTCATGTCTATGAGTCAAAGTTCTTCCTGTTCCTGTCCTTATTTGAATATGAAAACAAATGAACTGCAAATATTGATTTCCTACAATATTTATCCAACAAAAGAATTTGCCATGATATTAATTACCCTGGGTGACATAGCATGCCCTCAAATTCTTGTTGTTTTTGTCCCTGCTGCAAGGAGATGTCTATATTGCAAATGTTCAAAATAAATTATCTAAAGGCATGACATTTTTTTTATGTAACCAAGCCTTCTTCACTGGAAATATACTATAAAAAGAAATGAGAACGATCAGTTGTATCAGGGAATTTTGTGAAATTCACTGAGCTGGAAGGCTATGAAGTTTACCTTATTGTACTTTGTTCAACAAATGTTCAAGTACTGAAGCTGGCTTGCAAGTTATTTCGTTTACTAATTTACCTGTGCATTATTTCTCTTACTGATGTACTTGTTTCTACTGATGTTCAGAAAGATGTAGATGTTTAGGGATTTTTTATTCACATTTATTTGTAAAGTACAATAGATAACAGCAACTGAAGTCAATTTCTGGTTATTAAAAATACAGTTCTATGCATATCTATTGCATAAGATTTGCTAATAATTGAATGTTTATACATCATGTTTATGTTTTTGATTTTGATCAAAAGATGAAGCTTTAGCAAATTTGTCATAATCCCAATGGTCTTGAATTAGGTTAATATTAAAAGTTCAGAAAAATCTTGTAACCTTTGTAAATGTCTGCATTTATCTACCATTTTATTAGAATTAATACATTTACTATGATTCATCTGTTTACTGGTGCAAAACATGAACGATCTGCATAACTGATGAAGCAGTTTCATTTTAAAAAGATTAACACTATGGTAGTATTTCTTCTGATACAGATGTCTGATGTTCATTAAATTATTTTCATAATACACTCAGTGCAGTCTTCATGGGAAAAGTAATTCAAATGGGCTTAGATATGAAGATTACTACATGGAATTAAAACTAATGAAGGACTGTAAACACTTCTCGGCTGTGCTGAAAACCTGCTGAAACTAAAACCATAGAAACTAGTGGTAGTATTTGATTTATGATTTGAAAATAAGTAAGTTAATTATAAATTGTAGTGTATTCAGAGACAGCATTAGGGATTGATTTTATAAATTAACATATTTATTTAGGATTGGGAAAACAAGCTAAATAGCATGTTAAATTTGTAGATAATAAATATGAAAGTAGTGCAAATCAGGTTGGGAGTTACAGAAGAAGAGGACATCTACTTAATGATGTTGATTATTTATTTGTTTCTAAATTCCAGACAAGGACATATTTAATGCTTTGTATCTACTTCTTTGATCATAACTCACTTAAATGAGTTATGTAATATTTTGTCAGCTTGGAATCAAATCACTTATTTCTCCATTTACTACTCACTTTGCAACAAAATGAACCTTTGAGATAGGCTAGCCTGAGAGAAAGTGCTTGGTCAAATGTAACCCGGAGATAAGTTATATGTTCTTTCTGACTGTTGCCATAATCATCTGTCATCTGGACTATTGAAATGCTTTTTACATGGGGCTGCCCTTCAAGACCACTCAGAAACTATACTTTGTCCAGAATATGGCTGCACAAATAGATATATGTATAACTTATTTCAGTATGTCTATTTTAACATCTCTAACTTGCAAACAATACTGATTTACAGGTGAGTTCCAAATGCAGTTCAGGTGTTGATTGTCATTCATAAAACCTTTCATGGTTTGGAGTGAGGTGGCTTATAAGACAGACTTTCTTCATTTGGTTTTAAGATAAGGCAGGGTTGGAATGTACAAAACCCATAAACCAAATATTGCCATTTAGAAAAAAAATGAAACTTGGCTGTTTAAACAGGTCAGACCATTCTGTGATTCTGCCTGGTTGATGATAAGCAATTAGAGTTTTGTTTGCATGCTTTCCCCATGTGTTAGTGTTACAGTAATGTATTTGTATAATAGTTTAAACTATTAAACTATTATGTACATTGCTTTCAAAAGTAATAAATTATTACTTATCCTTATTTCCTAGAATATGTATATCTAGTCACCCTGAGTCCCTAAAATTGCAAGATAGACAGCATATAAATTTAATAAATTAATCAAATCTTATATTCTCTATGCTCCAGTGTTTCCTTACTTTCTTGCAGAAAAATTCAAGCTAACCACATATGACAAAACATGTAAAAACAAATCAAGGCTAGCTCATCGAAAGCTCTCTTGTTGCCCGTCTTTCACAATAACACACATAAAAATGTGATAATTTATTTTGTGTGCATATGTGTATGTAAGTGTAAGAAATAAAAGGATCTAGTCTCCAATCATCCTGTTTTAGGAAAGGTTAAGGAGATGGTTGGGCTACAGTTTCAGAGAGTTTAAGATGTTCATGACATCTTAATCAGTATGCTGATGGTGCCTAATGTATATTCTGATTTTAGGCTGATTAAATGGTGTTGTGAAGGTCTTGTCTAGTGTCTATATAAAGAACAGAGGATCCATAGCAATGTTAAATGGTTGTGGTTATTTGGACCACTTTGTTCTGGAGATTTTCCATTTTTAGTCCTACATGGGGTTGCATTATCCTATTTTGGACTGAATAGAATTTGCAGGTTTTCCTGGATTTGCAGCTCATGCTCAAAGAGTAAGTGACAGCTCTGACCAGAAGCTTATTGTGAACTAGATGCACCAGTTCTTGGGTAGGAAAGGTCCTTCAGATAATAATTTATGTCTCAGTCATATTAAATGCAGATTATTTAATGCATCCTAAATAGGAATACCTTTCAAGACCCCTCAGACACTGCAGCTGATGCAGAATACAGTGGTGCATGTTGTAATGGACATATTACTATATAACACCAATGTTTTGTAAGTTGTACTAGTTGCCAGTAGGATTCTGGGTGTTGGTGATTGCCTTTAAAATCCTTCATGGCAGGGAGTCATATTGAGGTGCTGTCTGTCTGCTATCATTTCTGCCCATCCTCAAGTGGTGTCAATTGCTGGAACCCAGGAAGTCCCTTTTGTAGAACCTGGCCTCTAAATTTGTATGGATCCTGCCCTGTTCAAGTGGGCTTTAAAATTGACTTGTTCCTTAGGCCTTGAATTAGGGTGAGTGGCAGAACTCTTATGGGAATATGTATGTTAGATAGTGGTTGCCAACCAGTGGGCTGTGGAGAAATGTCACCCACAAAGCGCTCCCCAAAGCAATTAATCCAGGCTGCACGGGAACACAAGGCCACCCTCATGGCCCGTGCGAACACAAGGCTTGTATCTCTTGCATTGCGAACAACACAAGGTAGTGAAGAGAGGAGGGAAAGGGCGAAGAGGGTAACTTGCCCCACTTGCTAAACGTGCTCTACATGCTTTGCCTAGCCACTGGACTGCTTCTTTCTTCTGCTTTTGGCTGCACACAAGAAAAGAAGCAAAAGTCTTTCTTTCTCTCCCCCCAAACTCTGCCAGAAATGAGTCTTTGGGACCCTGCAAAGCATTCTGCTCCAAGAGGCTGTGCTGGCAAAGACTCATTTCTGGAGGAGTTTGGAGGAAAGCAAGAAAGACTTATGCTGCTTTTGTTGCTTTCCTTGCATGAAGCCAAAAGTCTCTCTCTGTCTCTCTCTGTCTGTCTGTCTCTCTCTCTGTCTCTCTCTCTCTGTCTCTCTGTCTCTCTCTCTCCTTCCCTCCCTCCCTCTCTCCCTCTCTCTCTCTCTCCCCGAGAATGGATATGGATATGGTATCCTGTGATCCCAAATACAGAATGATCGATTGGTAGGAAAATAGCAGAGGTGGTATTCAGCAGGTTCTGACCAGTTCTGGAGAACCGGTAGTGGAAATTTTGAGTAGTTCAGAGAACCAGCAAATACCACCTCTGACTGGAGATTTTACAGTATCCTTCCCCCTGCTACGCCCACCAAGCCACGCCCACAGAACCAGTAGTAAAAAAATTTGAATCCCACCACTGGAAAACAGGGTGGGGAATTTTCCTGCAGACTTTTTTAGGGATTTTCCCAGGGTCTCTGCAGACAGAGTGAACCTCTGTTTAGATGATGGAGCACTTCAAGTCACTAAGCAGAGTATAGCAATTGTATTTGGTAAAGGTTCCCCTCGCACATACGTGCTAGTCGTTTCCAGCTCTAGGGGGCAGTGCTTATCCGTTACAATGCCGAAGAGCCAGCACTGTCCGAAGATATCTCTGTGGTCACGAGGCTAGTATGACTAAATGCTGGAGGTGCATGGAACGCTGTTACCTTCCCACCAAAGTGGTCCCTGTTTTCTACTTGCATTTTTAAATGCTTTCGAACTGCTAGGTTGGCAGAAGCTGGGACAAGTAACGGGAGCTCACTCCATTACATGATACGAAATGTCAAAACACCCTTCTCCCACATACAAATCTAAAATTATGCCAAATTGAAGCAGCATTTAAATAGCAAACAAACATTAAATGTCTTGTTTATTTATATACAAACCACAGAGAATATAAAAATACAAGAAGAAATTTGATACATTTATTTATTTATTTTATTAGATTTTTATACCACTCCCTCTCCCAAAAAAGGGACTCGGGGCGGTGTACAGCCAGATAAAACAGAAAAAGAGTATAAAGTTATAAAGTTAAAAACAATTTAAAATGATTAAATTAGTGGCCGAATATAAAATTAACAAGTATAAAAAATGATTAAAATTTTAAAATATCAAATTTAAAACCCCACAAATTATTACTGGGCCAGGCCGGCCTGTTGAAAAAATAGGGTCTTTACTGCACTCCGGAAGGTCTGGATGTTGGTGATGGCCCATATCTCCGGGGACAAGTCGTTCCAAAGGGAGGGAGCCCCCGCAGAGAAGGCCCGCACCCTTGGAGCCGCCAACCGGCATTGCCCAGCTGACGGGACCCTGAGAAGGCTGACCCTATGGGAGCGCACTGGGCGGCGGGAGGCTGTTGGTGGCAGCAGGCGGTCCCGTAAGTACCCAGGTCCTGAGCCATGGAGCGCTTTAAAGATGATCACTACCACCTTGAATTGGATCCGGAAGGCCACAGGAAGCCAATGCAACATGCGCAGGAGCGGTGTAACATGGGAGCTCTGATGAGCTCCCAAGATCATCTGCGCAGCCGCATTCTGGACCAACTTCAGCCTCCGGATACTCTTCAAGGGGAGCCCCATGTAGAGAGCATTGCAGTAGTCCAAGCGGGAGATGACGAGCATGGAAGTGACCGTGTGAAGTGCGCCCAGATCCAGAAAGGGCCGCAACTGGTAGACCAGACGAATCTGACAAAAGGCCCCCCCTGGCGACGGCCGTCATATGAACTTCTAAAGACAACTGTACGTCCAGGAGGACACCCAGATTGTGAGCCCTTTCCATGGGGTGCAAAATTTCCCCTCCCATGGCCAGCGACGGAATAAGCTGGCTGTATCTGGGCGCAGGAAACCACAGCCACTCGGTTTTGGCCGGGTTGAGACGAAGCCTGTTAAGACCCATCCAACTCCGCATGTCCTCCAGGCACCGGGTCATCACTTTGACGGCTTCGTTGGGGTGGCCTGGGGTAGAGATGTACAGCTGAGTATCATCAGCATACTGATGGAACTCTACTCCGAACCCATGGATGATCTCACCCAGCGGCTTCACATAAATGTTGAACAGCAGGGGCGAGAGCACAGACCCCTGGGGCACCCCACATAATAGGGGCCTCGGGGTTGCTCTCTGCCCCCCTGTCAACACAAATTGCGAGCGGTTGGAGAGGAAGGAGGAGAACTACCATAAAACGGTGCCTCCCACTCCCAACCCCCCCAACCGCTGCAATAAGATACTGTGGTCGACAGTGTCAAAAGCTGCTGAGAGATCTAACAGGACCAAGACAGAGGAACAACCCCTGTCTCGGGCCTTCCAGAGATCATCCACCAACGCGACCAACGCTGTCTCCGTGCTGTGCCCGGGCCTGAAACCCGATTGGAGAGGGTCTAGATATACCGCTTCATCCAGGTACTGAGGGAGCTGATGTGCCACCACACTCTCAACAACCTTCGTCACAAAGCGGAGGTTGGAGACTGGACGATAATTCAACAATAATGCTGGATCCAGGGACAGTTTCTTGAGGAGGGGCTGCACCACTGCCTCTTTCAAGGCGGCGGGTAAAAGCCTCTCTCTCAAGGAAGCATTAATGATCCCTTGGAACCAGCCTCGTGTCACCTCCCGAGTGGCCAAAACCAGCCAGGAGGTGGTGGCATTAAGCCCCCCCAGTATCCTATCCACGTCCTCCAGGGTAATAGGATCAAAGTCATCCCAAATGACCTCACTGAAGTCCGCCCCTGCCCCCCTGCCCAGAGATGCCCAGTCGAAGTCCAGCTCGTCCTGGATCTGAGTGATTTTGTCCTGCAGAAACCTGGAAAAGTCCTCGGCCCATCCCTGCAAGGGATCCTCCTGCGCCTCCACTTCCAAAAGGGAGCGGGTCACCCTAAACAGGGCAGCCGGGCGATTTTCCGCAGACGCAATAAGGGCGGAGAGGTAAGATCGCCTCACTGTCCTTATCGCCACTAAATACATCCCAATATGGGATCGTAATAGTGTTCAGTCAGATCCGGAGCGGCTGGCCCTCCAACCACTCTCTAGGCATCTTTTCCGGCGCTTCATCTCCCTCAGCTCCTCAGAAAACCAAGGAGCCGCTTGGGATCGGTACCGGGTCAGAGGCCGCAAGAGCACGACCCTGCAAGGGCCTCAGCCGCCACCCTATCCCAGGCAGCCACTAAGCCCTCAACTGAGTCATGTGTGTGAGTCTCGGGAAATGGCCCAAGCTCCATAAGGAACCTATCTGGGTCCATCAGGCGCCTGGGGCGGTACCATTTTATCGGCCCCAGAGAGCATTTGATCCAGAAGGTTTGCATGGAAAACAAAGATACCTCTTTTCTATTTGTGCTTTTCAACAATTGGTGCATCCCTGCATTGATCATCCAGATTATCCCTGGAATTGATTATCTAAATCCAAAATGTTCTTTCTCATATTACCATTTTTTTAGAGATATCCCATTTAGAAAAACCATCCTACTATTGTGACATTAAATGGTATTTCAACAATAACAGCTAAATCCTGTCAATACAGCATCAGCCAAAGACATTTGATAAATGGGATTATTTTCTTGTAAACAGGGAGGAAAAAAGGTTAATTGGAGATTAAGTTTATTGCATTAGTATTGGTTTTAATTGCTTTTGACCCTTTTAGTTTTATTGTCTGCTGTTCAGAGTTGTTTGAGATGGGGAGGGGGGATAGAAATGCTGTAAATAATAAATACAATTTTTCAAACATTAAAGCAAGAGTGGTGTGGTGGCCTAATGCTGAAGACACTTGCCTCCCACTTGGAAAATTGAGAGTTCACTCCTAGGTAGTAGCAGATGTTCCTCTCCTACGGCGCAAAGAAAAAAAAAATCTGTTGCAATTCCATAAAGATGTCAGGAAGGGCATCCAGCCAGTAAACACTCAGCTCTTTATTAAAAGGATCATAAAGGATCATAAAAGGAAAGAGGGAAAATAAGAGCAGAGAATAACAAGTAAGAGCAGCAGTAAATATCCCATCAGGTGACCCATGGTAATGCTTGGGTTAAGAAACAAAGTTTCTGGAGAATCATTTCATCATTACTTTTACCAGATCTTGAAATGCTTTTTTTTTTTTTTAAATCCTCTGAACGGCCCTGTTCTTTGGGGCTTTTTAGTAAGTGGCTGGGATACCCTGAAAAGAGTGTAAAATCAGGAAAGAAAAAGAGAACAGAACATACTGTAAGCTTTGCTTTGCATTAGAAGCAGAAAACCTCTAATTTATTCTTGCCTCTCTAATGCTTGATATCTTTTCAATGTTCTAAATAATAAAGGAAAGTTGCGGTTACAGCTAAGTCTATGGTTTTGGGAAACAATAGCACAACATCAACTCTGTAAAAAATGGAAATGGATTAATATATCATCTTGTTGCAGTGGTTGTTCTGGAACAGTACAAAAAATATTTGAAGGCTTTGCATGAGATTTATTTTAGATAATGAACAAAATTGAGGAGTGGGGAGGGAGCCTTTTCTGTACTTCAAGTCTGCAACCTCTGAATAATCCTGTGCACAATATTTCACGTACATATACTAAAACTAAGTAGTAAATAAAAGATTCAAATTGCATTGCCACCTTAAATTATGTACTGTATAACAACATTCCCTGCTTATGTGTCTGATGACACTAAAGCTACTGACTATATAAAATATTCAGTTGTCTCTTCAATTTTATATGCAATCAGTCATAGATAATAGGTGCAACTTTGTATTGCTAAAACCAAGAGAAGTGGAAGAGGATAGTTATATTGCACTGTCTTTTTGTCATCACAATCAAATGTATAATGAGTATTAAATAATTTTGTATTATTTAATATTCACATAAGTATAGGTTATAAAAACGTATTTTGAATAACTTTATTTGAAACTTGAATTTTGTTTCCAGTTGTTTTGCAGGTCTGCTTTCACTTAGCCAGAGTGAAGTACCTGCTGCAGGTGTTGATTTGTGTACACACACACACACAC
The DNA here is from genome assembly GCA_023653725.1 of Bungarus multicinctus. Lineage (NCBI taxonomy): Eukaryota > Metazoa > Chordata > Lepidosauria > Squamata > Elapidae > Bungarus > Bungarus multicinctus. Next base: position 47,359,853 of record CM042848.1, read on the forward strand.
ACACACACAAACACACACACACACACACACACACACACACACACACACAGGTCTTGGTTTGTTTGGGTCTTTTCCCGTGTAAGATTGAGAGTATCTTGGCAACATTTCAACGAGGTCCCACTCGCCATCTTCAGGCTGATGCTTTCGGCTTTGTGCTTGTGTAAGCAAAATGTGATCAGAGCTGTTGTCTCCCTATATATACTGGTGGGGAGGTTGGCTGTGTTGTCATTTCTTGATTGGTTGATGGAATTGATGTTTGCAGATTGGCTGGCTTTTTCTTAAGAACATGTGTGGCTGAGGTATTGGTTGTGTGTCTATCAGCCTCCTGTGTTGTAATGACCTGGGTAATGGGCTGTGTGATGACCTTCTGAGTTCTATTGTTGTGACATCCTGGGTCTTGTGCTGTAATCTCCTGGGTCTTGGCTGTGTTGTAACATCCTGAGGTTTTGTGGTGTAACCTCCTGAGTTCCGTGATGTGATATCCTGAGTGGGTGGCTGTGATGTGATGTTCCGGGTTTTGGTTTGGCTCCGAGTTTGAGGCCTGGCTATGTGTTCATGGCATGTGTCAGTTTACTTGGTTTGGGGGTCGGGGTGTGTGGCAGCTGGTTATACAGCCATGGTCTGGTTTCTGGATGGTAGTTGCCTTTTGTCTATGGGGTGGGTTTGGGTTTGAGTGTGGTGACGGAGATTGGTGGTGGCATCATGTGTTGTTTTGGGTCTGGTGTTGGTTTTCATGGCTGGGACTCGTTTGTTGATAAGGGCTAGTTTCCAAATGTCTGGTAGGCGGGAGGTATCATCCCGTTTATTCAAGTTATGGGGGTGTTTCTCTATTTCAATGGCTTCCCTGATTATTCTCTTGTTAAAGTGTTCAGTATTGGAGATTAATTTGGTTCCAAATTAATTTCATGTCCTGTGGCTTTAAGATGCTGGAAAAGGGAGGAAGAATTTTCTTCTTTTCTGACTGCGTTCTTGTGTTCTGCGATGCATGCATTTATTCTCCTGTTGGTTTGTCCAATGTATGTGGCTGGGCAATTGTTGCATGGTATTTCATAGACTCCTTGGTTTTCTAGCTGGATTTTGTCTTTGGGGTTTCTTAGGATATTGGCTATTTTTTGGTCAGGGCCAAAGGCTGTCCTGATATTGTGTTTGTGGAGAATTTTGCTGATTTTATCTGTAGTGCCTTTAATATAGGGGAGGAGGGCGGTACCGTTGTCCTGTTCTGTGTCTTGGTTTCTGGGGGGGTGTCTCCTTTAGGATTAGGTTGGTAATTGTGTTTCTTGGGAATCCGTTGGAAATGAATACTCCTCCTCTACATCAAAGGCATATATATGCAGATCTTGGTGTGTTTGGGTCTTTTCCCATGTAAGATTGAGAATATCTTAGCAACGTTTCTATGCGGTCCCACTTGCCATCTTCAGGCTAGTGCTTTCGGCTTTGTGCTTGTGCGAGCAAAGCGTGATCAGAGCTGCTGCCTCTCTATAAATACTGGTGGGGAGGTTAGCTGCACATAACTGCATATATATAGTTATTATTGTACAGAGCATTCCTGGAATAAAATGGATTGCCAAAAGGGATAAAAAGTCTGATTTGGAAACCAATTATGCACTTTGTCTAGTGGAGAAAGGAGTTTCCCTCTTCTTTGAGCAGCAAAATACTTGACTCTGAAAAGTCTGCCTGCATTTAAATAGGGAGAAATTTTAAGATGGCTGCATCTCATCCAGTTATTGGCTGATATTTTTGATTAGCACTGGAAACTCTCTTTCCTCAGCTGAATTTTCTCATTGTCACAATTTAAAAGAAGAAATAGAATAGATTGAGTATTATGAGAGCAAAACTCATGCCCTTATATACGGAACTGGAAAGGAAAAGTTACATTCTTCCCCTTCATTTCACCCATCACTCTATACAAGTATGTCCTTTATGCCCTAACCCGCTCCCCTCCACACCACACACACACACACACACACACACACACACACACAAATGGTCAGCTCTCAATATTAGTTAAAATTATCAATATATATTGCCTCTAAATGCAAAAGTAACTGCAAGAAACTTGCCTCTTTATATGATAGGTGTCCAATTGCACAGGTAAAGAACACAGGTAAGTCTCCTTTATTTTTTTGGCACTCTGGCAATCTTGTGCCAAACCTGTGTTTAACAACAGCTTGAAAAATAGCTGGCTGTGAGAATTGGTGAAAAGTTGGTTGGAGATGGATTCAATGTTTAATAGGATGTTGGCATGGGGAATGGAAGCAGCCCCTTCTTGAGATACTTTGGAAGCTTCTTTCTCCACATTGTGTGATTTGTAGAATGAAGTTTCCAAAATATAAGAATGGTGCAAGATGACCTCAGTAAGAAGGCCTGGTATGGCAAGGAGGTGCTCAAATAGACTGCATGGAACTGTCAACAGTGGAAGAAAACTGTTGAAGGCAAGTGGCATGACAGCATTCCAAGTAATGCACCCATTGAAAGCAAAACTCCGAGGCAGGTAGATTCATTAAAGAACAATTTATTCAATACATCATATTGGCACAACTGATGAAAACAGCAATGGATCATGCCTAGTATTTCCTAGCTGAACCACAGAAAACTACAATGATCTAATACATATCGATTTTACAGAAGACAATGTTGAAAAAGCACTACGCAATCTAAAACCATCTCTATCTATTGGACTGGATGGAATATATGCCTACATCTAAAAAACTATCCACTGCCATAGCAGAACCTCTAAGCATAATCTTTGAAAAAACTTTCAGGACTAGTTCCTTGTTCACAAGCCATGGTCATCCCCATCTTAAAAAAGGGAGACCCCAGCCTAGTTGAAAATTGCAGACCGATCTCCTTATGCTGCGTCACCTGTAAAGTCATGGAATCAATTATTAACCAATCTATTATCTTCCACTTAGAGACAAACAACCTAATCTCTAATAAACAATTTGATTTCAGAAAAAAACTATCCTGTAATCTGCAACTCTTACACTGCAAAAACATATGAACTACACAACTCGATCAGGGCAAAACAATAGACGCAATCTACATAGATTTCTGTAAAGCCTTTGATTCAATGTACATGACAAATTATTCCTAAAACTAAAATCTTATGGTATCTCTGAACAACTGCATAACTGGAAGAAGCATTCCTGTCAAATAGACAACAAATGGTCAAAATTGGGAGTATCCTATCAAATTCTGTACCTGTCAATAGTGGTGTCCCCCAAGGCAGTGTTCTAGGACCAACTCTCTTCATACTCTACATAAATGACCTCTGTGATCATATTAAGAGCAACTGCGTTCTCTTTGCGGATGATGTAAAGCTGTTCAATACCACAGATAATACTGCTACCCTTCAAAAAGATCTTGACTATGTATCAGAATGGTCAAACAAATGGCAACTTCAAATCTCAACAAATAAATGCTCTGTCTTACATATTGGCAAAAAAAATCAGAAAATAAAATACAAGCTGAATAGTCAAGACCTTGTTGATGATCCAAGCTCTGTAAAGGACCTTGGAATACTCATCTCTAATGATTTAAGTGCTAGAGCCCACTGTAACTACATAGCCAAAAAGGCATTAAGAGTTATTAACCTAATCCTACATAGTTTTTTCTCTGGTAATATCACACTACTAATTAGAGCATACAAAACATTTGCTAGACCAATACTCGAATACAGTTCATCAGTCTGGAATCCACATTATGTATTTGATATTAGCACAGTTGAGAAAGTCCAAATATATTTCACAAGAAGAGTTCTCCACTCCTCTACTCGTTATAGAATATCTTATGCCATCAGACTTGAAATTCTAGACCTAGAAAACCTTGAATTATGCCATCTTTGGTCTGATCTAAGTATGGTATATAAAATCATACATTGCAATGACTTACCTGTCAATGAATACTTCAGCTTAGGGGGCATGCATAAGTGCACCAATGTGCCTACCATCCCTGTCCTATTTTTTCTTTTCTTTTTCTTATATATACCCATTGCATGTATTCATTAACTATATATATACTTATACCTATTATCTTGTAAGCGACTTCCAAATCAAATAAATGAAATAAATAAAACCAACTCTGAAAGTTCCTGTGGTTTTCACCTAATTAAAAAGTGAAAGTTCCCTCTTCCCCTCAGGTCATTGGTCACATTGTCCAATAGTGTTGCTGGCTGGTTGCTTGGTTACTTCACTCCTCCTCTCCTGGCCACCTGTTGGAATGACCTTGGTTCCCACAGGAAAACATTTGTTTTGACTGCCAAAAATCTAACTATCCCCCCCCCCCGTCCCCTCTTCTGCCTTGTGGCAACCCTGAAGGCACAAAGATGCTCCAGCCAGGTGCACTTCAGGGTTGACATGGCATGCAGCAGGTCCTGTGCAGCGCAAGGCTGTGCTGGCAATTGAGGCTGGGTGATATGGTGCTGGCATGGCTGGCTATGGGAAGCTGGGTGCATTAGCAGTGAGAATGATGGCACATGGGCTGAAGTTGGAGGCCTGGGGATGGTGGAACTGCTTGAGATTGATAAGACCTTGTGGTCAACTTCATGCCCAGCCTTAGCACAGCTGCTGAATGCCACTATTCAGGGTGAAGAAAAGGGCATAGAGGATGGGAGGGAGGAAATAGGTAGATGGCAGAAGAGTTGCAGAACTTGTAAGTGCAAGCACCCAAATTTTGTAGATATGACTGCAGGAGCACTGCAGCAGTTATAGCTTCAGGCACAACTCATAAGCCCCTTTTCATTCAGCACCATTGTAATTTCAAATGATCGTAAATCAAAGATTACTTATAGTGTTTAGGAGATTTCCTTTCTTACTATTGGCAAAGTCATGATCATCTTTTTCATGTCTGCTTCAACAAAATTTTAGTCCTTGAATATAGGGCAAATCGCATCTTGTTTTTTGGAATTTAGATTTGGAAAACAAAACTTCTTGTTTTAAATGCATTTTTTCTCTTGTCTTTGAAGTTTAGCCACATATCTATAGTGTTCTCGCTTTTCATCTTGATATATTCTATCTCTAGCGCTCATGTGATCTGCATGTTAACAAGCATTTAAATAAGATATAATATGTCAATCCTGTTGCAGTTAGAATAAGATTGAGCTGCAATATTAAAAAATCTCTTCCACAGGTCCTTTTTCCTGTATATATGATTCTATATTAAAGTGGAAATGAATAAGGAAAATATCTTTGTACCTGGATATCATTATTTTTCATGTGTTATTCACACCTGAAGAAGGCTCACTCTCAATTTTGGGATAGAGTCAGTTGCACTTGAGATGTAATTTTTAATGGACATTTTCTCAACATAATTCCAATAGTGGATCCCCAAATGTAACAGGATGATCTATCATCTTTTTGAGTAAATGAATCTATATTATTATCTATTAAAGTTACTACTGTTCTCCTCCACCACTTCTGTTCTGCACTCAACCATCTTTTTGGTTATTATATTGATATATTCTCGTTGTGTTCCTTTGTCATTGTTTATTTTATTGTTCTATTATTTTACTTTTGTTTACATTCCTTTTATTTTTCTTCCTTTTTATTATTGTAAGCCACCTAGAATAGCCCCATGGTAAGATAGGCAGCAAATAAATAAATAATGACCTGGGTATTTTACTTATTTTATTTATTTATTTATTTTATTTGTCAATTGCTTACAAGATAATAGGTATAAGTAAAAACATAGTTATGAATACATAGATACATATAAGAAAAATTATATATATATAATTTTCTCCCTTAATTGGGGCTTAACAGGGTGTTATAACACAAAGTATATATAGGTTTTCATGGGTATTTGTATATGGATCTCTTTGGTAATTCGGGTTTTCTCCCGCGTAAAATTGGAAGTATCTAGGCGATGTTTCGATGAAGTCTCATTCATCATCTTCAGGTTTGTGTCTTCGGCTTTGTGCTTCTCGGAGTAATGTGAGCTTGCAGCTGTTTCTTCATTTTAACTGTCAGTGGGGGTGGCTTGATTGGGTGGGGGCTTGGCTGTGTTCTGATTGGTTGGGAGTTTGGCTGTGTTCTGATTGGTTGGGGGGTTGGCTGTGTTCTGATTGGCTGGGGGTGTGTTCTGTTCAGGTGGGGGCTTAGATGTGCTCAGGTTAGTCTTAGTTGCTGGGGGATTTGAGATGGTGAGCTGTGATCCTGCTGTTTGGCTTCGCGTTCGTGGTCATGCCACATCTTCATGGTGGGCGTCAGTTCCCTTCATGTATGTGTTGAGGGGTTTGAAGCAAGTAGTGATGCAGCTGTGGTACGGCTTCTGGTCCGTGGTCGTGTTTCATCTTCTGTGTAGGTGTGAGTCTGCTTTCTACATGGAAGTGTGGTGGTAGCATCTTGTGTGGCCTTTGTGGGTGTGGGTCTGGTGTCATTCTTCATAACTTCTACCAACGCCCATTCTCCTCCATGCTGCAGTGAGAGCCCAGGATGGGACATACCAAAGCTTGCATGTCCACGAGCGGGTCCTCGTCTGGCTTATCATACCAACTGTGGAACCACTCATTGAAGCACCTGTCTGCCGAAGGCTGCAGTCGCCGAGGCAAAGGCATCCAGACGGTAGTGTTTGATGAAAGGAGATGGAGATGTCCAAGTTGCTGCATGACAAATCTCCTCCAAGGATGCTTGGGTCGCCCAGGCAGCAGAAGTGGCTGCGCTTCTGATAGAGTGCGCCATCAGACTCTGGGGAACCGGAAGGGCTGCAGCTTTGTAGGCCTGCTCAATGGAAGTCCTGACCCACCTGCTAATAGTAGGAGAAGAGGCCTTGTGCCCCAAGTGAGAAGGGGAAAAGGAAATAAACATGGCTTCTGACTTCCTGAAGTCTAGTGTATGCCACTGCCGCTCTAAGTCATGGTGCGGGAGGGGACAGAAGTCAGGCAACACTATGTCCTGGGACCTATGAAACCAGGAGTTCACCTTTGGAATAAATGAGAACAACCCTATCATTGTGAAAAGAACAAAGGTCCTGTCTAATGGAAAGAGCAGCAAGTTCAGAAACCCGTCTGGCTGAAGTGATGGAAACTAGGAACACTACCTTCAGGGTTAGGAAACGGAGAGACACTGTTCTAAGGGGTTCAAAGGGGGCTACCTGTGAACCACCAGTGGGTGCAGGTTTGAAGCCCCTTTCAAAAACCTCCTGACTACAGGGTGATGTGATAAGGAAGAGAGTGAACCCCATGAAAGAACAGAGGAGAGGGCCGCTACCTGCTTGCGTAGAGTGTTGGAGACCAAACCTTTCTCCAGACCATTCTGAAGGAATCTAAGAATTCTGCCAACTGGGCTGAAGTGGGAGAGAGAGACCTTCTCTAAGGCACCATTGGGAAAAAACCTTCCAGGTGGCATCAGAGATGCGCCTTGTAGAGGGTTTGCGAGAATAAGCCATAGAGATAGAAAAACGCCCACACAGCATGAATAAACGACATGATACCTCCCGCCTACCAACCATTTGGAAACCCGCCCTCATTAACAAACGAATACTTAACATGAAGAATGACACCAGACCCACACCCACAAAGGCCACATAAGATGCTACCACCACACTTCCACGTAGAAAGCAGACTCACACCCACACAGAAGCTGCATCACTACTTGCTTCAAACCCCTCAACCCATACATGAAGGGAACTGACGCCCACCATGAAGATGTGGCATGACCATGAACGCGAAGCCAAACAGCAGGTTCACAGCTCACCATCTCAAATTCCCCAGCAACTAAGACTAACCTGAGCACAACTAAGCCCCCACCTGAACAGAACACAACCCCAGCCAATCAGAACACAGCCAAGCCCCCACCCAATCAAGCCACCCCTACTGACAGTTAAAACGAAGAAACAGCTGCAAGCTCACATTAGTCCGAGAAGCACAAAGCCAAAGACACAAGCCTGAAGATGATGAATGAGATTTCATCGAAACGTTGCCTAGATACTTCCAATTTTACGCGGGAGAAAACCCGAATTACCAAAGATCCATATATATATATATGTGTACATACATACATACATACATACATACATACATACATACATACATACATATATATAAGAAACATTAGGACAGGGACGGTAGGCACGTTGGTGCACTTATGCACGCCCCCTACAGACCACTTAGGAAAGGGGTGAGGTCAATAGTAGACAGTCTAAGGTTAAAGTTTTTGGGGTTTGGGGAAAAAAACCACAGAGTCAGGTAGAATATTCCAGACATTGACTACTCTGTAGCTGAAGTCGTATTTCTTGCAATCAAGTTTGGTGCGGTTAACCTTGAGTTTGTATCTATTGTATGCTCTTATGTTGTTATGGTTGAAGCTGAAGTATTCATTGACATAATTTACTGTATTAAAATATTACCCAGTAGTTGTTACAAGACTCCTTTTTCAATCTTTGCATTTACTATTGAAAAGGAGACAACTTTTAAGATAAGCAACACAAAGTAGAAAGTCTTCTTTTTATCCTAGATGAAGATTTTGTTCTTACTTATGCTTTTTAGGATGCAGGTTAGGATGCTTTTGCTATCCAGATATTGTTGTACTACCCCTTCTATCATCCTGATTAAATGACCCAAGATTGATTAGAACTGGAATCCAACAGTGTCAAAAACATTAAGAATTCTCCTCCTGGATCAAGTTTATGTTGGTTTTAATTTTTTTTTCCAGATTTTGTTAAATCAAAATGGTGGTTGATTTAAGCTTTATTTGATTACTGTTTGATGAACATTTTTTACTGAGCTTCTTAGAATGGCATTAAACAGGGGTGTCAAACTGGCAGCCTGTGGATGTGTCACACAGAGGCCACATCCTTCCCAGCTCCGCAAAGGGGAAAATGTCGTGAAGTGTCACATGATGGCAACGTAACGTGGCATGTTTGACACTCGTGGCATAAAATATTACAAACAAGCAAGCAAATAAACGGGAAGGATCTAGAAGTCCTCTTTTAATGCAGCCAGTTTATTTTCACCATAGAATAGGAAAGTTACAAAACAAAAAATGAAAATTGGAATACTATCTTTTATTAAATAACACATTTTACTTTTCTTTCTCTATCCTTCTCCTTTTCTTTTGTTTCCCTTTTGAAGAAGAAAATGGTAGCATTATGAGGGAATGCTTGAAAATATACTGTGGAGGTAAAGAGTTACAAAGCAAATAAGGAAGTTATACAGCATATTATGCTTATGCTAAATAAAATGCACCTGCAAACTTTATTGTTGGCAATTATTCTGGAGAGAGAAATTCAAACAGTGGTTTTTAGCAAAGAAAAAAAATAAGTTCAAGGGACTGACTTTGTATGCAGAAAAAATAAATTCAAGAGCCAAAAGGGATTTTCGTAGAAAAGAGAAATTGAGTGAGGTGTGACAGTACTAAAATAATACTTACCTAACTGGGATGTGCAACAAAAGTCTAATTAAAACTCGGTATTCCTGCAAGCTTTGAGGCCCACCTACAGTATATCTACTCATTTCCCCTCTTGTATAGGAAATTGTGAAAACATGAGAAATAATGGGGAATGCCTTAGTGGAGTAGAAAACATCAAGCCTTAAACCTGAAGAATAGCTGCCATCCAGAATGGGTGTGTGGACCTATGTGGGCTTGAGTTTTATGTTTACACAAATATACTGAAGTGATGCAGAAACTGCCTTCATCTCCTATTTCAGTAATAGAAAAGCATATTTTAGTACAATAATTCTTTATAATGCCAAAACTTTTTAAGATTTTGCTTTTAGTAGCTTAGTTAAAACAAAATAAAACAGAAAACCTTTTTGGAGATAAAAACTGCCTGGGGATGAAGTTATAAAAACTCCACTGGGAAAACATTGGAAGAAACAGAACATGGTTTCATTGCCGAATTAAGTAGGACTAACTATTCCCAGAAGTCTGTCCAACAATGCAAAATTCCAAGCAAGCTGATTAGAGATTGTTGGAGCATGGGCATTCCATGGGAGAATAAATAAGTGATAGCTTTTGAATGTGATCCTATTTTTCTGTCACGTTTGAATACTGCTTTTATGTTCTTAGTGCATCTTCATGTGCTTAGATTGATACTTTCACCAAGACATAGAAAAGACAGTAGCTTTCTACTCTTCTGTATAATATAGCTAAGAATTAATTTCATCACAGAGGAATATATTCCACAAAGAGAATAATGATAGTGGAAGTCAAACAGAAACCTGTATGGTATACAGGTGTTCTATTCAGAAATATAGATTAAAAGCAATTAAATTAAATCTCAAATGAAATCTACTTTCCAAATGGAATTTTAAAAAGTGTGATTCGAGAGATTGAATGAAATCAGATGCCTCTAAAAGAAATAGAATGATTTTGGATGCTTCTGCATCTGCACAAAAATGTCTTTTTCCAAATCAATTTGGATAACTGAAATAAATTGATTCAATTTGAAAATTCGGTTTGAACATCTAAATAAAATTGGATCACTTTTCTGAATCAATTTGAACTGTCAAGCTGAACTGGATGAGAACTGATAATTCAAATTAAATTTTACACTGTTTGCACATGCCTGGTAGTGATGCCCTACTATTCAAAGTAATTATGAAATCATAAATCAATTTTCTTTAGAAATGCCAGAATCTGCTACAGTAAAATTATAATCTTAGTCCATCAAGAGCATTTGCTAGGAAATACCATTGTATGGAACAGTGGAAATAAAGAAAAGAGAAGATAGCAGACAAAATGCAAAATGATTTGAATTACTAAAAAACAGTGATTAGCAATGCAAACCTATCAGGGATGCTGGAAAAGTTTTTTGGTCTGTATTTTTGAGAAACTAACTGCAACAAAGTTACAGTTATACAGTCACAAGTAGAAGGGTATGGGCGATAAGGAGTGATGAGAAGATTAATAGTAATATTAATGCAGACTTTGTAAATAGTTGGACAGTGATGAGGGAATTATTTGTTTAGCAGAATGACGCCATTCAGGAAAAAAACTGTCCTAGTGTCTAGTTGTTCTGGTGTGCAGTGTTTTATAGTGTTGTTTTGAGGGTAGGAGTTGAAACAGTTTTTGTCTGGGATGTTTTTGACTCGTGCAGTATACAGGTCCTCGATTGAAGGCAGGTTGGTAGTAATTGTTTTTTCTGCAGTCCTAATTATCCTCTGAAGTCTGTGTCTGTCCTGTTGGGTTGCAGAACCAAACCAGACAGTTATAGAGGTACAGATGACAGACTCAATAATTCCTCTGTAGAACTGTACAAACAGCTCCTTGGGCAGTTTGAGCTGCCTGAGTTGGCGCAGAAAGAACATTCTTTGTTGTGCTTTTTTGATGACGTTTTTGATGTTAAGTGTCTTGTGATATGATAGAACCTAGAAATTTGAAGGTCTCTACTGTTGATACTGTGTTGTCTAGTATTGTAAGACATGGTAGTATGGGAGGGTTTCTTCTAAAGTCTACCACCATTTCTACAGTTTTGAGTATGTTCAGTTCCAGATTGTTCTGGTCATAACATGAGGCAAGTTGTACAACCTCCTGTCTGTATGCGGATTTGTCATTGTCTCGAATGAGACCAATCACTATTGTACCGTCTGCAAACTTCAGTATTTTAACAGATGGATAGTTTGAGATGCAGTCATTGGTATATAGGGAGAAGTGGAGAAAGCACACAACCTTGGGGGGTGGGGGGCTGTGCAAGTACAAGTATCAGATGTGATTCTGCCTAGCTTCACTTGCTGATTCTTGTTTGTTAGGAAGATTATGATGCACTTATAAGTATGTTCAGGTATCGCTAGCTGGTTTAGTTTAATTAGAAGAATGTCTGGAATGAAGAGATTGTATAACCATTTGTCTGAAATGGAATGGTGTTCCCTGCCTAAGCAGAGGGTTGGACAAGGACCATTCCAACTATTCTATTCATATTCTTCAAAATATGGTTTTAAAAAGATTTTGTGATGGCACTTTCAGCCCAGAAATTGCCTTAAAATTAGCTTTCATGATTACATTATACATAACTGCATCTTTAAAGAAAAGATACCTACAAAGCAATAATAAACACACTGAAAAATGTTTTTTTCAGAAACTGTATGCTTGTTGGTAAATGAAATCTTGACAAGAAAATACAAATATGAAAGAAATGGAATTAAGTTTGAATGCAGGCAAAATTAGTAAAGTTATGATATAGTCTGATAGCTACTAAACTTAATTGGGCTTTCAACCCAGATTTCTCATTTGAAGCACAAATGACCAGGTTCAAACTATTCTATGATATGCACATTGTGCAAATATCTAGTTCTCTGGAAAAGACTCCAGTGCTGGGAAAGTTAGAAGAAAAATAAGAGGATGACTAGCAGAAGGTGGATAGACTCAGTTACAGTAATGATGAGTATACCATTGGAAGAGCTGAAGGACTAGGTTAGGGACAGATCATAATGGAGAGTATCTATGTATGCGGTTGCTAAGAGTTGGCAATAATTTGACAGCACATAATCAATGGGATTTACTCCTGGATATTTAGACACAGGATTACAATGTGAAATTGAGAAAGATTTATTCAGAAAACTCAACCAATGACAGGAACTTTGAGAAACATAACTATAGCTAAAATTAGGACTTATTCCCTCATGGAACTTTAAATATGGTTTCAAGCAAGGACTTTGATATTGTAAGTCACACATATGTGGCTTACTATATTTATGACTCACAATAATAGAGGTAGTCCTTGACTTACGACCACAATTGAGCCCAACATTTATGTTGCTAAGTGAAAAAAATGGTTAAGTGAGTTTTGCCCTATTTTACGACTTTTCTTGCCAAGTTTGTTAAGTGAATCACTGTAGTGGTTAAATTAGCAACACGGTTGTTAGGTGAATCTGTCTTCCCCATTGACTTTGCTTGTCACCAAATCACGAAAGCGGATCATATGACCTCTGGACACTGCAACTGTCATAAATATGTAAATCATTTGACCATGGGAATATTGCAATGGTCATAAGTGTGGAAATGGTCATAAGTCATTTTTTTAGTGCTGTTGTAATTTTGAACAGTCACTAAATGAATTGTTGTAAGTTGAGGATTGCCTGTAGTCAACGGAAGCCATGGCAAGTGTCATCAAATAAGGGATATGCAGGGTTGATCAACCCTTATATATCAGATCTTGTTTTGGAACCTTTCTGATTCAGATTTTAATAATTATTTTGCAAAGGGGACAAATTCAATGGAAGTTGGCTTTTTGCAGCATTGATGTCACTGATTCTTTGAAGGCACTTCAGTCATGCATTCCTGTTTAATCTTGAGGACCCAAGATTGTTGGGGGCAATAACCTGACTTTGTAAAAATGCCGCTTGGGGTGGCCAAAAGCCCTAGTTATAAGCAGGCATATACAATGGAATGAAGGCTATTGCTGAGCACTTAGCATGGTGCTCCATAGACTGTAAGCCGCCCTGAGTCTCCGGAGAAGGGCGGCATATAAATGCAAATAAAAATTTTAAAAAAATTAAAATTAATGAACTTAAACTGGCAATTTGTTCCCATATTATGTTAATTTTTAAATGTCATTGAAAATTTGTAAAGTGTTTTGCAGCTTGAGAAAACTGCTTAAGCCTTGTAGTGGGTTAGCCAACTGGGTCACTTCACATGTATCTTATCACATGGATTCCTTAGAAGATTGAGTAACTGCTATATTATTCTTTCATCTTATTTACACTGTAGAAAAATAGGCTCTTTGACAATTGTTATTGTATTTAAAAATGTATTACCATGAGTTGAACAATATTTCATTACATTATGGAAAACACTTCTGAAAATATTTTTATTATTTTAATAGAAGAATCATCATACCCACCGGTGAAGCTTGAAATTACATTCTTAATAAGAGAGTGTTCTATAAAAAAAAGAATAGAAAAAAAGAAAAGAAAATGGCATTACAGAGGATAAAATATTTAGTGTAACAAAAATTGTATCATTTAAAAGTATTTGCAATATTCAAAGTTATCCATGTATAAGTGTTTGCTCTAAGACCTTGACAGTATGTTGCCTTGGTAACCAGTTTCTTGAACTTTGGCCTGGAAGTTACATGTTGCATGGATGGGTATTGATCATCTTTAGTCCTTTGTAATGTCACAAAAATTGAATATTTAATAACCTTCACATTCATTACATTTCATGCACCACAGTTTTGGTTTTTTAAACAAGGCATATTTTGTAAACGTGGTATATTTTGTCAATCATTTTGAAGATACCTCAATTGCTTTTATCACTGTCCTTTTTAAATAATAGGATACTGAGCTAACAAGTATGGATGTATTTATGAGCCTTCTAGAACTATTGCAATATTGTTGGAAGTGCAGAACTGTATCAGGTACATTTTTTCATATGTGGTGGACTTGCAATGCTGCAAAAAATATTGGAGACTGATTCAAACATACATAGAACAAATGGTGGGAGAGTGTATTCCATTTAAACTGGATTTTTTTTCTCCTAGGAATAATACCAGAAAAATATAAGAAGGAAATAATGTATCTAATAGGCTAGAATAATATATGCACAATACTGGAAAAATGAAATCATACCTCCAGAAACAGAAATAATAAGAAAAATTATGACATGTGCAGAATCAAATAGGTTAACTTTAGAAATAAAAGACACAGGAGAATCTAAATATTATAAAACACAGAATAAATTTTATCAATGGTTATATAGCAGAAGACAAAGTCAAAACATTAGTAGTTATTATTAGATTAATTACTAATCAATATATCAAATAATATTATTATAAATAATGAACCAAATGTATGTATGTATAATAAGGCTAAGGTGGATATAATGTATTGTATTCTCATATTTAAAATTAAAAAAAATAAAATAAAAAAAGAACTATTGCAATTAACATTGGCATTCAGAGCAATATGATAAAATAATGTCATCAGCATGGTGAAGTAATAATGCAAATTCCTTCTGACCAGCGGTGGGATTCTACCAGTTCGCACCTATTCGCTAGAACCGGTTGTTAACATTCTAAGCAGTTCGGAGAACCGGTTGTTAGAAGAAATTACTGGCCTAATCTTGTAAGGAAGGCAGGAAGGAAACATTCTGGTGTTGCTTACAGAAACTGCCTGTCCGTTAACCTTTATTACATTCTTGGGAGGAACCTCTGTCTCTGGAACTTCTCTGGACTTTTTTTCCCGTCCTTTGCTGGTACTTTGCTTGTGTGGAGTGACCATTCAAAGTTACAATGGCACTGAAAAAAGCGACTTATGACCATTTTTCACACTTACGACTGTTGCAGCATACCCACAGTCCTGAGAGGCCAGGCGATGAGATGCATGCGTCGATGTGAGTGATGTTGAGTTGGCCATGCCCAGCCAATAACAGGAGCACCAGGTATGCCCACCACCTAAGCCACACCCACAGAACCGGTTGTTAAAAAAATTGAATCCCACCCCTGCTTCTGTCTATATTTGAATCTTGATGTCTGACACCAGCATGTGAGCTGTGCTTTTTGCATCATGATGCCATCATTCCTCTGCCCTCCTGCAGGTGCTTATGGCTCCTAAATATATTTTTTTGTGAGATTTGTTGAGTAACCATTAGCTTTCGGCAGAAGCTTTCTCATTAAAGCTATCACAAAGATGGGGTTTTGTCTTTGCCTTTGAGGAGAATATGCCCCTCCAAGATTTCGTTTAGTGCACAGGTCTCAGCTTGGATTGAAATGCCAGATAAATCTCATCTATAAATATAAACACCTTGACAAATGAAAGAGAAGGGAAAAGTCAAAATTTTAATTTGGAGAAATTCACAATTTTTTTGTCTTTTGTTTTTATCTATCATTTCCAACAAATGTGAGGATCTGCTGCCTAGTATTTCATATATAGAAAGTGTCTCTCAAGAAGTAACAATTCGTGTAACATGCTGATATTTATATGACATGGAAACCATGACTTCTTACAGTGCTAAGTTAGATGTTTGTCACATATTTGGTGTTAAATAGCAGATTAGTTTCATCACTAGGTGTTAGAGGAGAGGAAGCCCCAAGGGCAGTGTCAATTAAACTGCAACCATAGCCTGTATCTACAGATTGCTATTAGGGAAAAGTTTTTATTGGTGGTTTAAGCTACATAGTGCTAAACCATGCAGGAAATACAATTTCAAATCAGTCCCTTTAGCAGAAGATGATACCATTTTCATTGTGTAATGGTAAGCAGAACCTGAATTAAGAATACAGCTGTCAGCCTTGTCCCATT
Organism: Bungarus multicinctus; assembly: GCA_023653725.1. Taxonomy (NCBI): domain Eukaryota; kingdom Metazoa; phylum Chordata; class Lepidosauria; order Squamata; family Elapidae; genus Bungarus; species Bungarus multicinctus. The sequence continues at coordinate 47,376,027 of CM042848.1, forward strand.
CCCTTTTTTTAATAGGGGCAAAATTTTGTGAAAAGTACAAAAATAAAGAATCAAGATAAAAACAAAATATAGTCAGAGGTACTAGATGTAAGAGGTACTAGATGTTATTTCAGAGAAATAAGAGCAAAGTTTAGGGTGATGATCATGGGTACAACAGTAAGAAGGGCATCGCTTACAACATTAGCAGTGGACAGAAATAGAAAAAAGGAAATACCATGAAAAAAAAATCTGTTGGGGAGATAGAAAAGAATCAAGATGACATATTGAAGAAAAACTGGCTGACAGGCAGGTGTATATGCTTGCAACACAGGGGGATTAGTGAAGGAAGTGAGATCTCCTTTGCCATACTCTGTTTCAAACTGACAGTTTCCTAATAGAAATGCAAAAAAAAGAGAAGCCCATCAAGGTGAATAAGCAAGAGACACTTAATGTAGGTGAGCACTTCAAAATAAGGAGTACATATGATTGCCAGTGGGGTGAAAATAGATTTAACAGCATCACAAAAGACTATGATGCAATTTGGCAAGTTGAAGCGGAAGAACTTCCGTAAAAGAAAAAGAAAAGTTACATTATATTGGTTCTGCTTTCAGGTATCATAAGATACCCTGTTATCGTTTGAGGAATGGGCTCACATTTAATTCTATTGGTTTATGAATAATACAGAAGAGACTCCAAAGCCACTTTTGGAGGTTCTGATAACACATAGTCATTCTATGCTTTGAAAGGCGACAGTGCTATTCTGTCTTGCTGGACCAGATGGCACATAATGAAACAACTAATGTAGTTCAGGGAAAGTATGGAATTTGGACCAAACCCCCAGCATATGCTCAGAACCAAATATATTATAGGGGAACAATTTAAGCAAGCTAGAGAACTCCATGGCCATTTAGAAATATACCAGAATTTGAACAAAATGGAATGATCTAATCTGCTACCTGCTTAAAACATTCTGTGTAGAATGTCAAACTCAATTTCACTGAGGGCTGCATCAGAGCTGTGGTTGACTTCAGGGGGCTGGGTGAGCATGGCCGACTGCATGGGCATGGCCAACTGGGTAGGCATGGCCGACTGGCTTGACACTACTCCCTAAACTGCTGGCATATTTCCTCTTCGCATTGGGTAGACCAAGCCAAAGTGATGTGGGCTGGCCCACATTACATTTTCCAGGAAAGTCCCACAGGCTGGATCCAGCCACTTTGCGGGCCGGATCTGTCCTGTGGGCCTTGTGTTTAACAACCCTGGTGTAGAATATAACAGCTCTGTCTATTACAAATTTCTTCCTAAAATATGGATACAATTCCCACTATTGGTTCGCCCCTTCACAGTTCAGCCTGCAGACCTCACTCAAACAGACATTCATGCACATACAGTAGTTAGGTGCTCACTACATTCCATTATTTATTATCTCTAACTAAGCCCTGGGTGGAAATTAACTTGAAAATAATAATAAAGCAATTCACTCTTTACCCTCCTCACTTTCCAAAAAGCACTGAAGACCTGGCACTGGAATTGGATGAGATTGGGTGAGAAAATTTTATGAGGTACTTTTTGGTTTTAATGTATTATATATTGTTTTATTATTGGTATTATTTTAATTGCTGCTTGGGAGCTGCCCAGTGTTTAATATAACATGGGCAGCTATATAGATGTTTTGGGTGACTAAATAAATAAATATAATAAATTCCCTCTTTAGAAGTTGAAACATAGATTTTTATGAGCTTTAGACTGGTTATAAATAATACCTAATTGGATATAGTTGCTGTTTCTCAGAAACTATTCTTTAATCTGGCCTGAAATAAGATTTTAATTTTTTGTTTCTGCAATATTTTCAAAAGAAATGGTTTTTTTTTAAAGGTCAAAGCACATTCTGGGTCAGCTATTTGGTATTTTTTTCCTAATTTTAGAATTTACCACTTCTGAATCTTCCAATAATTAAATGTCTCTATGACTTATTCTTCTGGTAAGAGCTATGTGTAGTTTGATATGCCATTTTCAGTCATAATTTGACATTGCAGAGTCTGAATCAAATAAATCTGATGAACAGTTTGAATGACAATTTACTTTCTGGATAGAAATATATTCCATAATGAAATTTCAGCAGCAAGTACCATATCCCTACAGGATGCAACTCCACAAACTGTATAGCTCTTACTGCTTGTTTTCATCCATTGCATTCCAGTTGAAGGGTTCTCTCGATTTAGTTTGAGAGTAGAGCTCAGGCTGCTTTGCATGCAGAACACATGTTAAATCCCTGGTAATTCACGCTAGGAAATAAGCACAGGAATAGATGGACATGTACATTCTTTTCAAGCACATCATTCCAATAAATGCACACAAGACAAATATGAATCTGCATGCTGTCCCTAAGCCTGCATTGCCCCATTCTGCTGGCATTCTGTTGCTCATCTGAGCAAAAAGGCAAGAGAAAATTTAAAAAAAAATGTTTTCTTTCTTTGTGAATGCCCTAATAGCTTTTTTCCCTCTTAGATGTGTTGGGAGGTTTAATTGCACATTCTGTTTATAGTCATTACAGCATAGCTCCAATGCCTGTCCAGGAACATTGATCTCCACTAAATATTTTATTGTTGCAAATTAAGGAAAAAGATCCCTGTTTAGTAGCGCTGGCTGTGCTTTGTCTTCTTGACATTTTTAGTTAGGATTTGAAGAAACGCAGGAAGTTGCTGCTGGTCCATGGGGAACTTACTGAGGAATTCAGGTAAGATGGCTAAATTCTTAGAAATCAGGATGATTTTAATAATCACGATTTAGGTTTTGTAAAAAGTCTTCTCTTATAAATTCAGGTCAGATCAAAACAAAACTATAGTTTTGTTTCAGAAAATTAGACTGGAAAGTTTAGTATTGGGAGATTGGTCTAGCAGGCACAGTATAGGAAGTGTTTATGTATTCACAGTCAAAGCAAAATTCCACAGTTCCACAGGTTTGACATGTTCATATTGGGAAGTATGAAATCCATTATACTACCTATGGCAACTCTATTTTAAAAAATGGTGGGAAGGGAGTATGAACATATTATGCCCATGTTGTCTGATATTTGTATGGAATGTGTGGTGCCAATTTGATTTTACCACAAAAATAGTATATGGGAATACGGCATAGTTAAAAACTTCCTGTTATTAAACAGCTGGTTGCCTTATGTTTCCAGCATTAGCATTTAAGTTCACTGCGGCTGAACTCAATTTGTATCAGTGGAGATTTATATCAAACAGTGGGAAGGCAGGTCATATCCTACTGCTGTCTTGCAGAATTAGTATCAAGAACATAGGCCATTACAACAAGAAATAAAAGGTAGTTAGAGGAATAATTCATCTTCTATCAACTCTTGTAATGATTGTTCTATCTTACTCTGACTCCTAAACTGATTATTTTGTTTTCAGAGAAAAATCAATCCCATCAGATTATTAATTTCCTTTCTTCCAGGATTTTTACAACTTGCAGAAAATACTCTTATATATTATGAGCATAAATGAATTCTATTTTGCAAATAATTTTACAGTATCTATTACAAGCATTTACATATCACTAGGGATTAATGTTAATCTTTTTTACTCTATCTAACAAACTGAGAGGTTATTCTCTATAATGTATCACCCCCTATTATATTTTTCAAGGTTTTCTTACATTGTATATGCTCTTTCTTGTAACTCACCTCAAGGTCTAAGGAGAAAAAAACCTATCACACGTCTGCTTGCTGAACTGTATTCGCTACAGAGGAATTGAAGGCTTATGAATTGGGTGATTGTTCTGTTAGTGGATTTCCCTCTCTTTGTCTGCTGCAAATACAGGTAGGATTAATCTGCTACTTATTTTATCTAGCATTTTACCATAAGCTCTCAAATATATTGCTAAAGGGAATTTATAGATGTGGCCAACAAGATGTCTTGTGGAGATAATCCTATTTGTTTATTCAGCACTAAACACAATTTATAAGCAAGTTGGACAACTTATTTTAATTATTAAAAAAAATATATTTTCCCTGGGGAGATTTACAAGGAATGTACAACATTTATTTAAAATCTACCGTATGTATTCCTCACATGATTCATTTTTTAAAATGTAAACAACATGATGTAGAGAGCAGAAAAAAAGAAATAATGCCTAAGGAAATTAAATGCACGAAACAAGAGGAAAAAAAACTTAATTTGCTCCTTTAGTAGTCACTATACTTTTCCAAACCTTTCTCTGAGATGTAGCAATACTTTTCCATACTTTTCATATGTTGTAATAGTTGTCTTTGCCACAATAGAAGTTGGAGCTGGTATATTCTGCCAGGAAGTAGGTTGATGACATCATAGTTGCAATGAGAGGAGGAAGAAGCTGGCATCTAAATCAGAGGTGTCAAACTCACAGCATCACAGCATTGTCATGTGACATGTGCCAAGATGGCGGCCGGACGCGAGTTTGCGAGGTCCGTCAGCCGCTCCGCACCCTAGGCCGGGAGTTCGCCTCCCCCGGGGCCCTTGGTGAGGTGAAGGTGATTGGGGCCCGGGGGGGTTGGCGTGGCCGAAAGGTGTGGGAGTGGTCGGCTGGGTTGCCCGGGTGGCCGCGTGGCCGTGTGGGCGGTCCGGGTGGCGGTCAGGGTGATGGCGTTTTTCCATCACGCCTCCTCCGTTATGCCTCGTTTTTATGACTGTGATGCCGCGATTTGGTTCTCGGCCTGGCTCGGTGGCAGCCTGGATTCTCGGTTGGTCTGTCCTACTCTCCCCTGCCTCACCATGGCTTTCGTGAGGCCGACGGTCTGGTCTGGTGCCCTGGCACTGTTGGAGGCAGCGCTGGTGATGGCGCGGCCCACCTGGGCACCAGCCTTGGCATTTCTGGCCTTGGCATTTCCGGCCTTGGTGGACTCAGCCAGGGACTGTGGCCACCTATTTGCAATGTGGAAGCCCAGTCCTGGACCCAACCGGATGGTGAGGCCTGGATGGTTTCTAGCCTTGGCGTTTCTGGCCTTGGCGGACTCAGCCAGGGACTGTGGCAACCGGTTGGTGGTGCGGAGGCCTGGTCCTGGACCCGACCAGACCTACAGCCTAGGCCTTGTTGGCCTGGGCAGCAATGGCAATGGTGGTGGCGGCCAGGACCAATGATAGCGACACTGCCCAGCCCACTAGGGCTGCTGGCTTCGGGGATGGTGCCCCCGGCCTGGATGGCCCCGGTGATGGTCCCAGTGGTGACGGTGGTGCCGAGGATGTTTTGGAGACCTTGGTAGCCATGGTGTCGTCCCAAGTGGCAGGATCAGGGGCCTGGTCTGGCGGCGGCTCCGGTGACAGGATCTCCGACGGCGGTGGCGGCAGCAGCCGCCACCTGGGCAACCCCACCAGGGGCGATGGCGGTGGACTGGAGGCCCCGCTGGCGGCGGTGACGGTGGTGGCGATGGCAGCCTGATCTAGCATCATCTGGTTCGACGGCGGGGATGCCTGGCTTGTGGATGGTGGTGGTCCTGACGGCAGGGGCCCAGGCTTCGGCAGTTCCGACGGTAATGTCGAAGACAGGTCTATCTCGATCTCATCCTCGCCGACACCAACAATGGCGACGCCGATGAAGACAGAGGTCACGACCAACTGACTGGGGTGCCTGGGTGGGTCGGTCACGATTTTATGGGCCCTCCCGCCCCCGATTCTGACCTTGGTTGTCGGAGACATGACTGGCCGATTGCCGTATGACCAAGCCGATCACCTACTCACCGGGGGATTTGTGGGCCCTCAAAAATGTCCCCCTTTCTTTGAGGTGGCCCTCCGGCCTTTCTATGGCATGCCTTGATGACGGATCCTATTAGGATCTGAGAGGTGGCACAGCCAGGGGAAGCGCTACAAGAATTACACCCAGCTGTATTCTTTTATTTCTAAATTTTTTAGTGGGGTTAGTGAGGTTGACCAGGCTGGGTTTGGGAGACAACCTGTCTGAGACGAGGGCCAGATCGAGGGTCAGGCGTGACTGGGAGGTTTTGGGGACAGGGGTGGTTAGATCGAGGATGGGGGTTTCTTTCCAGGAGGAGGAGGGGATGGTTATTCACATGGTCAATGGGAGAGGCAGGTATGGCGTTGACAGGGGGCCATATTATGTTTTGGGAGCCTGCCCCTGCTGTTTGCGTGCGGTGGTGCACTCCGACCCCCAGGTCATTTCCTGTTCCCCGGGTTGTCCGAATTATCCGGCCCCAGGCCTTCGGTTGATGCTGTGCAATGCCAGGTCCGTAGTTAATAAAGCCCCCCTCTTTTGTGATCTGATTTTGGAGGGGGGAGAAGACCTGGCGGGTGTTACCGAACCCTGGTTGGGCCAGGAAGAGGGTGTTCCCCTGGTGGAGATGTGCTCAGCTGGGTTTCGGGTTTTTCATCGACCGAGGGCCCAGGGAAGGGGTGGGGGGTTGCGGTGATTATTCGGGAAGATCTAGGTCCTAGGGAATCCACTGTCCCTCAGATGACCGGATGTGAATCCCTCTTGGTTAAGTATGGTTCTGGGGTTCAGATGGGCCTTTTGATCACATACCTGGCTCCCTGCTATGTGACATCGGCCCTGCCTGAGCTCCTCGAGGTCATAACCGGCTTGGAGGTTGAGACCCCCAGGCTTATGGTCATGGGGGACTTCAACCTGCCTTCGGCTGGCGGGCCTCGGGGATTGCCCAGGAGTTCATGGCTTCCATGACAGCCTTGGGCCTGACCCAATTAATTAGGGACCCCACTCACACTGGGGGTCACATCGGTTTTTGTCTCTGGACAGTGGCAGGATGATCTAGGTATAGGGGACATTGTTGTTGAGAACCTGTCATAGTCAGATCATTCACTCCTTAGGCTGGACTTCCATGCCCCACCCCCTCATCGCAGGGAGGCGGAGCCGACACAATGGTTCCGCCCCAGGTGCCTGATGGACCCGGATAGGTTCCTGATGGAGCTTGGGCCGTTTCCCGGTGTTCACACACACGACTCGGCTGAGGACCTGGTGGCCACCTGGGATAGGATGGTGGCTGGGGCCCTTGACCGGGTCATGCCCTTGCGGCCTCTGACACGATGCCGATCCCAATCGGCTCCATGGTTTTCTGAGGAGCTGAGGGAGATGAAGCGCCAGAAAAGACGCCTAGAGAGTGGTTGGAGGGCCACCTACTCCAGATCTGACTGAACACTACTGCGGTCCCCTATTAGGACCTATTTAGTGGGGCGGCAAAGCGTTCTCACTTTTCTGCCCTTATTGTGTCCGCAGGAAATCACCCAGCCACCCTTTTTCGGGTGACTCACTCCCTTTTAGAGGTGGGAGTGCGGGAGGATCCTCTACAAGGGCAGGCTGAGGATTTTTCTAATTTTCTGCAGGACAAAATCACTCAGATTCGGGATGGGTTGGACTCTGACTGGGCAACTCTGGGCGGGGGAGCGGGGGTGGAGTTCGGGGAGGTCACTTGGGGAGAGTTTGATCCTGTGACCCTCGAGGACGTGGACAGTATGCTGGGTGGGCTTAATGCCACCACATGTTTACTGGATCCGTGCCCCTCCTGGCTGGTATTGGCCACTTGGGAGGTGACGCGAGGTTGGTTCCAGGGCATTATTAACGCTTCCTTGAGTGAAGGGTTTTTGCCTGCCGCCTTGAAAGAGGCGGTAGTGAGACCCCTCCTCAAGAAACCGTCCCTGGACCCAACTCTGTTATCTAATTATCGTCCGGTCTCCAACCTTTGCTTTATGGCGAAGGCTGTTGAGAGTGTGGTGTCACGACAGCTCCCTCGGCACCTGGATGAAGCTGTCTACCTGGATCTACACCAATCAGGCTTCAGGCCCGGGTACAGCATGGAGACGGCGTTGGTCGCATTGGTGGATGATCTCTGGAGGGCCCGTGACAGAGGTTATTCCTCTGTCCTGGTCCTGTTAGATCTCTCGGCAGCTTTTGATACTGCTGACCACAGTATCCTATTGCGACGGCTGGGGGCGTTGGGGGTTGGAGGCACTGTGTTTCGGTGGTTCTCCTCCTTCCTCTCCGACCATTCACAATTTATGGCAGGGGGCAGAGATCAGCCCCAAGGCCCCTGACTTGTGGGGTACCTCAGGGGTCAGTGCTCTCGCCCTTGCTGTTCAACATTTATGTGAAGCCGCTGGGTGAGATCATCCGTGGCTTTGGGGTAGAGTTTCATCAGTACGCTGATGATACTCAGCTGCACATTTCTACCCCAGGCCACCCCGACGAAGCCGTGGAAGTGGTGACCCGGTGCCTGGAGGCTGTGCGGGGTTGGATGGGGCGAAACAGACTTCGGCTCAACCCGGCCAAGACCGAGTGGCTGTGCTTTCTGGAGCCCCAATACAGCCAGCTAACTCCATTGCTGCCGTGGAGGAGGAAATTCTTGCCCCCACGGAGAGGGCTCACAATCTGGGTGTCCTCCTGGATGTACGGCTGTCGTTAGAAAACCATATAGCGGCTGTCGCCAGGGGGGCTTTTTGTCAGGTCCGTAGGATCTACCAGTTGCGGCCCTTTCTGGATCAGGATGCGCTGCGCATGGTCACATCCGCCTTCGTCAGCACCCGCCTAGACTATTGCAATGCTCTCTACATCAGGCTCCCCTTGAAGAGCATCCGGAGGCTCCAGTTGGTGCAGAGTGCGGCCGCGTGGGTGGTTTTGGGGGCTTCTCGGAGCTCCACTGCACTGGCTCCCGGTGGCCTTCCGGAGGCGATTCAAGGTGTTAGTGGTCATCTTTAAAGCGCTCCATGGCTTGGGACCTGGGTACTTACGGGACCGCCTACTGCCACCATTGGCCTCCCGTTGGCTAGTGCACTCCCATAGGACGGGCCTCCTCGGGGTGCCACTGACTGGACAGCTGGTGACCCCGAGGGTGCGGGCCTTCTCGCTGGGAGCACTCTCCCTCTGGAATGAATTACCCCCAGAGATGAGGATCATCCCTGACCTATTAATCTTCTGGCGCGCACTGAAGTCCAACTTATTCCATCAAGCCAGTCTGGCCTAAAGTTACTTATAGGGTTTTAATTGATTTTAAATGGTTTTTTAGTTTTTAACCTTTGATAGTTTTAATTTTTCAGCCAATTATTTAATTCTTTTAATTCCATTTTAAATATTGTATTTATGTCTGTATTTTTATTCGGCTGTACACCGCTCCAAGTCCCGCCAGGAGAGGGGGCGGTATAGAAGATCAATTAAATAAATAAACAAATAAATAAACAAATAAATAAATAAATATCAGGACTTTCCCCCCGTTCGCTAAACCAGGCATGGGAGGGACCAGCATGTGACATGTCTGACCTGCAGGATGGGAGTTTCGACAGCCCTGAACTAAATGGATACTGACTCCTTGGAAGTAGAGAGAGCAGCTGCATTTCCTTTACCATTGCCAATAATTGCTATTTGGAGGATTGCAGTGGAAACCACATTATGTAATATGGATTGAAGTTTCATAGATGAGATTGTGGATACAGGAATTGTAATAGTTTGTTATGCCCTTTATACAGTATCAAAACCTAATGAACTCAAAAAAGGCAATGCAATGCTAATAAATGATGATTTGCGTAGTGAGTCAACACTCAGTGATTGGTAATAACTATCAGAATGCACCACTTGAAAACCTGACTGAAATGGGTGGGTAAGATTGTTAGTAATTTTTTATCTCTTAGTGAATAATGTACTCAATTTTAGATAAAATATACCGCATAAAAATAGAATAAGCAAAAGCATCCACTAGAAGTGTCCCCCCCCCCATTTAAGAGTGGATGGAAATAGGGGTGTTAAAATACCTGTACTAAAGAATTAATAATCTTACTTAAGGAAGACAAAAGCAGAAGAGATTCAATACTCCTCCACAGTCTGAATAGGTGAAGAGGGCAGAGGAAGATCATTTTCTGATTATGCTGAGACTTATCAGCATTGCTGACCTTCACCAGGACGGGGAATCCATTAGGCTTGTCTGTCCCAGGAGCCCTCTGGATCTTCTTGTTATTATGCTGGTTGCAGCTTTTGAATCAGAGGTTGAAGGGCCAGCAGGCAATCAAGCACTAGCAGCAGTTTCAAAACAATTGAACTTGAGTAGGCGAGACTCAGTTCAGATAATGATGGGCCACTCTCTGACAGGGCTCATAGCGCAATAACACACCAGCAACTGCAAAGGGCTGAACAAAAATGATCAGTAAGGGTAACAATATCTTTATTCAATCAATATAATACCTGGGGCTATATAAGGACATTCCTGAGAACAGGGGGTGGGCTGCAAAAATTTTAGCAACTGGTTCTCTACTAGGTTACTGGATGGGCGTGGCCATGGTAAGCACGGCCTAGTCGGCCTCCTGCACCATGGTGGAGGGGCCATTTTTACCCTCCCTGGACTCTGGAGGCTTTCCTTGAGTCTCCGGGAGGGTAAAAACAGCCTCCCCTGGGCTCCAGAGATGCTCCAGAAGCTGGAAACGGGCCCATTTCCAGCCTTCTGGAACTTCCGGGAGGCCCATTTTTCACCCTCCCTGTGCCTCCGTGTGTGCCCTGTACTTACCTGGCATCCAAAATGGGCCGCGTGACAACTTCCCGGGAGGGGTGGGATGGGGTGGGCAGGGTCAGCCAGGGGTGGGATTTACCAGTTCGCCAAATTGGTCATTAAATTAGCTACGGAACTGGGGCAAAGCATTAGCAGCCCATCCCCGCCTGAGACTATAGAAACAACTTTCTAACTTCAGGCTGTTTTTTCTGACATTTTTGCTCTTTGCTGTTATCCTAAGGTTAGACTTTCAGAGCATCTTGTCAAATTTAAACCCTGTTTGTGGTCAAATCCTAAACCTCCTGCTAGCAAGAAATCACTATGTCTCACATTATAAGTTGCATACTCTTTGATCTTTCTAAGTCTTAAGTGCTTTCTGATTATTCACCCAGTTATTAGCAGAAGTTTCTGACATAGTAATAAAGTATTTCAAACTTGCATTTGCCTGGCTTTCTATTTCGTGTCTGCCCATATAACACATTTATTGGTTTCCAGTGGCCACTTGAGATTTTTCCTAGTGATTTGGTGGACATTTTTGCCACATCCATCACTGATCTCTGGAATACAGAATTAGTAAGATAGCTGAATAAAACTGCCCCCAAGTGGCTTTACTTGTGTACTGTTCCAAAAGTTATTCAAGGTTCACACAGGAACTTTAGAAGCGGAAGTACAGAAGAAACTTCTAAAGCACTGAGGATGAGAACAAAGAGTGGTTGTGACTAAACACATAAACAAGTCCAAGTGAAAAGGAACTCACCCATAGAGACCTTTATACAAATTGTCCCCTTTTAAAATTGTACTTGGAAATCTTTCTGCAATAGGTGAAGCTCCAGCAGTGTAGATTCTGCTGCTAAATTCATGCCAATGTATTTGACAGGACACTGTGTTTTGAACCAATTTTACTTTCCAAGTATTATTTAGCAGCAGTCCCAAAAAGAACCTATTATAATATCAGAGAGTACCAAGGACCCCTATTATAGAAGATCTGGCATGGGCATAGCTGACCAATTCCAGGATATCCTGTTGAAACTGGCCATAGGCTTTCCTGGCCTCCACTTTCCACTCAACTAGAAGTCCAAGAAAAACATAGATCTGCCACTACACAGATCTGCCTTTAAGTAGTTTTTTTCTGACCTGGACATTGTGCTCAGGAATGTCTGCTTCTATTTCCTATCCCTGACTGATCTTGAGGATGGAAGCACTGAGGCAGGCAGAAGAGAATGTCATTCTATATTTTCTTTCAGTAAAAAATTTTTTTCCAGGGTTTTGGTAAAATTGAGGACTATTATGGCTGCTACAGAAACAGGTGATAAGGCTTTGTTTTAGAGTTTATGAAGATTTTTATGACTTTATGATTGAAAGCCAATTTGGTGTAGTGGTTAAGCCATCAGGCTAGAAACTGGGAAACTGTGAATTCTAGTCTTGACTTATTTTATGATTTATAATGGTTTATTTTATTGAGGGTTGTCCAAAGTTGATGATGGTATATAAACACTGTGAAAGAAGTTATTATATTGGCAAAGTGTCTTTGAAATTACTTAATTCAATGGTTAACCAGCCTTAATTAGCAATAACATGAAAATAAAATAAACTACAATTAAATAGATTCAGCATAGATTCAGCATAGATCTTGATATCAGACAAACTATTTTAAGCACTAAGATTGTTAGTCTTCAGTGAAGAGACTATCATAAATTGTAACAAAAAATAAATAGTGGGTCAATAATAATTATTGCTATATTTCAAGCAAGCTCAGTCAGATCAAACTATTCCTAGTTCTCTCTGAAAACCTGCTAGCTTTAAAACAGAACAATATAGGGGAATGTTTGATTCTGGCCATCTAAAGATAGTTAAGCCAGGGCGGTCTGAATATTGAGTTAATGAAGGCATTTTAAATGTATGACATATATCTTGATGAAATTGACTGTGAAAGTCCAGGTGGGCTGTTATTTCTTCTTTTTTCTTTTAGAAAACTTTATTTTATTTTATTACATAAAAACGTTAAAAAGTATATAATTCAATAACAGCTGTTTGTGGTACATTATCATATAACAATCATTTGTGCGATAGTAATAATTTATACATAGCTATATTCTTATTCTATGTTCTATATATAATAATCATCTATCCTTAGTCTGTCTCCAATCTATCCAATTGTATCATTGTTCCCATACCCTCTAAAATATTGAAGATTCCTCATCTTTTAAACTCAACGTTAATTTATCCATTTCAGCACAATTCATAACAATTCATTGCAATTTATATTCTTCATTTTTGATTTTTAATCCCTTTATTTCAGAATTTTGCCTCATTCTTTCTAATAATATTTCTAATGATAATATGAAGAGGAGAGGGGACAGCGGACAACCTTGTAGTACTCCTTTTTCTATATTTATAGTTTGATTATTCTCTCCATTTATTATTATATTTGCTTTTTGTACTGAATAAATTGCCGTTATAATATTCTCAAATTTAGTGCCAAAATTCATATCATAAATTTGTTGAATCATAAATTGCCAATTGAGATTATCAAAAGCCTTTTGAGCGTCCAAAAATACAAGAGCTATCTGTTCCCCTGGATGGGTTTCATAATATTCCAGAATGTCCATTATTATTCTTAAATTGTTTCTAATTTGTCTATTTGGGAGAAATCCATTTTGATCTGGGTGTATGTACTCATTCAAAACTATCTTTAATCTGGTAGCAATAATAGTAGTAAATATTTTATAATCAACATTCAATAAAGAGATTGGTCTATAATTTTGTATCATCCTGGGATCTGAGTCCCCCTTCGGGATTAGTGAAATTAATGATTCCTTCCACATGTTTGGCATTTTAGCAGATGTTAATATCTCATTAAATAAATCCACCAATATTGGTCCTACCTGTTCTTCTATTACTTTATAAAATTCTGCTGGGAAACCATCAGGGTCTGGAGTTTTGTTACTTTTCTGGATTCGAATTGCTTGTTTTAATTCTGTCATAGATATATTCTTTGTCAACAGTTCTTTCATCTCATCCTTAATTTCACGAGTACTTTTTTCTCTTAAATATTTCCTTATCTGATCTTCATCTACTCTCTCCTTTTTATACAGCTTCTCAAAATATTTGTGTACAATCTCTTTTTTCTTCTCCATTGTACGCTGATAATTTCCACTTTCATCTTGTAATTAGTAAATGGTTCTTTTCTCTTTCTCTTTTTTGAGCTTATAAGAGAGCCATCTGCCAGGCTTATTTGCTTGTTCAAAGTATATTTGCTTAGTTATTTTCAAATTTCTAATCAATTCTTCCTGTTCCATTAAATTGAGTTTATGTTTATAAAAAAAATCAATCGTTCTTGGATTTTAACCTTTTGTGGTACTTCTGTAATTTAGTTTCTAATTTCTTAATTGTTTGGTGTAGGTTGTTATGCTGAGCGTATTTTTCTTTATTTTTTTGTAGGTATAAGATATTATAATTGCCCTTATAATGGCTTTCATCGCATCCCATAAATTTTGAATAGTTGTATCTGAGTTATTATTTTCTTTAAGATAGAAATTTAATTCTTTCTTAAGTTTCTTTATAAATTCCTCATCTTTTAATAGTTGAGAGTCTAAAGTCCATCTTCTCTTTGGTTTTTTCTTACCTGCCAATTTATTTTAAGAGAGTTGTGGTCTGCCCAAGTGTTCGATATAATTTCTACTTCTGTCACATCTTGTATTAGCTCTCCACTCATCCATTTCATATCAATGCACGACCATCAATGATGGGGGTTTGAATAAAAAATTGTTTCTTATCTGGGTTTAGTTTCCTCCATACGTCTATTAAATTTAATTCCTTAATCATTTCTACGCAAATTTTAGATAATTCTCTCTTCCTTTTTTCCCTTCTCTTCTTATTTCCCCATTATAATCTTTTTGATAATCTGTTACAGCATTGAAATCCCCAATAATACAAATATTTTTCCTTTCCAATTCAATAATTTTAGCATATAAAGCTTTATAAAATTCTTTTTGGTTAACATTAGGAGTGTAAATTACTACCAATAAAATTTTTTTCAAATTTATCTGTATTTCTATTGCCAGAACTCTTCCCTTGGGGTCTGTGAATAATAATGTTGCTTTTATCTCTTCTTTAATATACACTGCTATTTCATTCTTTTTTTCATTATCTGCAGAAACCATAAACACCGTCTCTAATTTGGAGCAGACTAAGTAGTTTTTCTGTGCTTTCAAAGTGTCTGTTTCCTGTAAACAAACAATATTTACATTTTGTTTTATCAACTTTGCCAGAATCCTTTGTCTTTTTATTTTTGAGTTTAAACCATTTATATTAATGGATAGGAGTTTCACCTCTTTTTCCATAGTTCTAATTTGTCTATATCTTTATCTCTTGACGACTTTCTCTCTAGTACTCTACATCTATTAATCTAATATCTTCTCTTATTGTTATTGAATAATTTTTCTTACTTCTTGTTTTTCTTCTTTATTTTAATTGATCTTGTTCTTCTTGAAGGTTTGGGTTTAATTATTTCTTGCTCTTTGCCTTGTAGTTACTCCAAATTCTACTTGTGATTGATATTGTACCTTATTTCCTTCTTTTCCTTCTTCTTGTTGTTGGTTATTTTTCAGGTTTTCTACAATCTTCTGTCCCTTCTTTTGGTCTTCTTGGTCTTCTTGAGATTCTGATTCTAATTCATCTTTGCTGGTCTGCTCTTCTGAGCCTACCAGTCTTTCATAGAAATCTTGGACTTTTTCAAAAGAGTCTACTTTAATTTTTCTTTCCCCCCAAGTAATTAACATCCCTTTTGGGACAAGCCATTTAAATATAATACCTTTTCGGTTCAGTTGGGCTGCCAGAGATTTATAGTCTCATCTTGCTTCTCTAACCCTTCTTGGAATTTGTTTAAGAACTAGGATTTCTTTATCCTTATATTTGATTGTTTCATCTTTCAATATTTTATATATAATGTCCCGAACCTTTCTTCTTGTAAAACGTATGTGCGCTTCTCTTGGACACTTATGTTGTCTTGCGTAGTTGGTACTTACTCTGTAGACTTCCTCTAATTCTTTCAAGATCTCATCTTTGTCTCTCTCCAATACCTCCGCCAAGATTTCCGCCATCACCTGTTCTAAATCTTCTTCTTTTGATTCCACTATATTTTGGAATTTTAAGTATGTTGCGGCCTTATCCATTTCTAAAAACACCAGGGAGTCTTCCGTTTCCTTACTAATATTCTTTAAGTATTCATTTCCAATTTCTTTTCAGTTTTTTCTGTCCTCTTCTCTACTTTTTTTATTATTCCTTCGTTTTTCTCCAACGCTCGCTGTAATGTTCCAATTTTTTCATCTAATTTAGAAATGTCCATTTTCATTTCTACTTTTAGTTTCCCCATCTGTTCTTTCAATTCATTTATATCTGTTCTCGTCTCTGTATGATTTTTAAGCATTATTTCTTGTAACTTTGACATAGAATCTTGTAGGGTGAGCAATGTCGAATGAATATTAGCATTTGTAATAGAAGACTGTTTTTCCAATGTTAATGACTCCTCAATTGTCTTCTGTGACATTGGTGAGGATGTTGCTGTCGGATTGTTAATGTAGTCTTCTTTCCAGCTTTGAGTGTTGTAGAAGTTATGGAGCTCATTTCTCCTAAAATTTGTTTTTGTTTTTGTATTATATTAATTATATTGTCCCAGATTAACATTCACTGTTAAATAATATATCATAAAAATAACCAATAAACTAAATTAACCAATACAGTAATTAATGAATTTGTCTATCTCTTAATATCTTTTCTATATATTGTATATAACTGGTAAGAATGTAATTATCATTATTACTAATAAATCAATTAAATCAAACAAATTGTATCACAATAGCAATAAACAGTTTCCCTCTGCCTCATATATATCTAATTGCATAATACTATATGGAGATGAAAAAAAAAAATTGAGAGAGGAACATTAGCTAATCAAAGCACCAAAGAGAGATAGAGAACGTAGAAAGAGAGAGAAAAGGAAAAGAGTCTTAAAGTAGCTGTTCTACCTTCAGTCACTGGAATTACACGTTTGCAGATCCAGATGCCCAGAAATAGAAAATTGCTGAGTAATAGCAATGTCCTCTCAGAGTCTCAGCTCACTCAATTATGTCCAATTCTCTTATCGTCTTTTCTTAAGAAAATCTTAAATTCAGTTTTTCTATAGTTCTATGTTTTTTCAGTTAAGGTAAACTAGTCAGTTAGATCAATACACGCTTAAATCAACAGTCAAAGACTTTTCCAAAAACTTCCAAAAAGTATCTTCTTTTGCTCCGCGTTATCTCCATTTATTTCACTTACACTGATCTTCTTCTCATCTCAGATTTAACACAGTCTTTCCAAAAGAAAATAATCCAAATCCTCCAGACTTTCCAGCGGCTCAATTCCTTTCCACTAATGACAATGTAGCAAATCTCACCAACCTCTCCATCTTCTATACTACTTTTGTTGCTGTCCTTGTTTCTCTCTGTCCAGCCCTTTCACTTTCACCCGCCTTGCCTCCGCTCCTTAGCCACTTCCTTTTAGGGCTCCGATCAGATTCTTTCAACAATTTCCTGTGGATCCACAGTATTCAAAAAAGGCTTTCTCACCCGCACCTTTCAGCGTTGATCACAACAAACTGTCTCTCACTTGCTTCCTTTCGTCAGTGGCAGACCGGACTTCGGGACTGCCATTAAAGAAACGGCAGTCTCTTGCTTGTTGGGCTCCGAGGGATTTCTCTTCACTGTAATGGGAGCTACCTTCCCCTCACCACAGCTCAAGTTTCCCCACACTGGCATGTTTCTCTTCTGGATTCGTACACCCCCAAGGGTTGCACCAACAGCAAGAAGAGGCAAGAAGAATCATGAGCAGACTTATATTACCCCAGTCTTTGTGGACATATGCACTGCAATCCATGAAAGACAAAAGTAAGAATTTGGGGATCAACTATTCCAAGTTGTTTCTGATTAACCTCTAATGTTATTATCATCTCCAGAGGCTTTGCTAGGTTTAAACTACTTTATCAGGAGTTTGTTTCAGTGCAAGTACCAGTGGACACTCTGGAGGGCAATCCATATCACATAATTTAACCAATGGAACCGCTTGGAACACATAATTCAACCAATGGAACAGCTTGCCCTCGGAGGTTGTGCGAGCACCATCACTTGAGACTTTCAAGAAGAGATTGGACTGCCACTTGTCAGAAATGGTGTAGGGTCTCCTGCTTGGATGGGGGGTTGGACTAGATGACCTATAAGGTCCCTTTCTGATTATTTGTTATAATAAAAGGTCTCATCAAACAGTTTCAGGAATAAAGCATCAAGTTGGGGTGGTTGCTGCATAGATAAGAAAACCTCCAATCCTTCAACAGAAAAGTGCTGTATTTCAGTCAGTTCCTGCAAAGCCAATCTCACATCCTCCTTATTTTTACTTTTGATCAGCAGTTTATATTGGTTTTTGGT
This sequence comes from Bungarus multicinctus, assembly GCA_023653725.1. Taxonomy (NCBI): domain Eukaryota; kingdom Metazoa; phylum Chordata; class Lepidosauria; order Squamata; family Elapidae; genus Bungarus; species Bungarus multicinctus. The sequence goes on from CM042848.1 coordinate 47,393,940, forward strand.
GTAAAAATTGCTGGGGAGAAAGGCTAATGGATAGTACCCTTCTGCTTGATATGTAGTAATACGATTTCTTTGGGCATTTACAAAATCCAAATCAAACCAAGTTTTTGAGTGGTGCACAACTTTGTGAGTTTTCTGTAAGTTATTGACAGTTAAAACTGGCTGCAATTCCTGCACTTTTTTGTTATAATGGTTCAAGATGTGATATATCAAAGAAGACGTTTCGAATGGTTCAAGATGTGGAATATCAAAGAAGCCGTTTGGAATGGAATGTAGCAATGATCCATTTGTCTTGTTTTTGTACTATCTTGTAGAAGAATGTTCTCCAGCACCAAGTTTGAAAAATTAGTTTGCTCAAAAGAAAGTTCTTGGAAAATTCAACTCTCTTGGAAGATAATTACTATCAGAGTGTCTAATAATTTTAATTGGACCAACTGGGTGTGGGTCAGTAGGCCTGTAGAAATTGTATCATCAATTGTAAAGTCTTAGATCTAGCCCAAAGATGTATATTGCTTTCACCACATTTCATATACTGCTTATACATTGCCTTTTATTCTTTGAACTTCTCATCTCTATTTTTGGATCTCATCAAATTCATCCAACCACCCATTTTTTGGCTTTTCTCTCAAACCTTTTCAGGATTTTTTTCATATTAGTTTTTAAATTTGATTCTTTTTCATACTCTCTATATAACCAAACCAAATAATGTATTTCTTTATACTGATTACTAACAATTCATATCCATTTATCACATATTCTTCATTTTTTACTATTCCTGTTTTACCACACATTTCTTGGAAACAGAAAAGACTTAAAGTAACTATACTTGCTCAGTCTGGGGTTTTAAATCTGGAGTGGTACTTTTTTTTTCAAAAATGCCAAATTATCTTTTTAGCTAGACTCCAAGTTTGATAAGTAATCCATCCTTGTAATATTGAACTTGAGCCTGCCCTTATATAGCCATGTATCACTTTTATTTATTATCTGAATTATTGTGGCCATTGTTGTAAGAGCTGAAAAACATATTTTGCCTTGATTTTCTAGAATTTAGTAATAATGTTTTTAAAGTTTAAGATCTATATTTTCTGTTTCTTTCTCCAGATTTATTTTATTTTTGGCAAAATACTACAGATCTGAGCTTTATCTTTTTTGTCTTACAAAATGCAGCATGATATTATCCCCTGGTCATCCTCAGGGGAGCTAATGTGTTGCAACATCACAGTACAAACTCCACTCCTTTTGTACTTTATCATTTAGATTTATGTCTAGATCAATACTTTGTGAATGACTATAGTGTTGACCAATCATTGCAATTTCATGTTAAATTTAAAGTGAGAAGAGGAGGAGGCATTACTAATTTATTCATTAGGAATGCTGGAAACTATGGTTAAAGATATCTGGAAGGAACCTAATGGAAGGTAACACTAGGTGAACATTATATTTCAAGACATTTAAAATATTTTTATATTGTAGAAATGAGATTGTTGTGTTTCTGCATGCTTTAGGTTTAATAACATGTTTCCTTGACTTATTAATTGCATATTAATATCATGTAGAACTTTCCCCCACTTTTTGTTTTTATGTTTATAACTATTATATATCCTTTTTGGTTGTATCATCACTGATGTATTGTTTTTATTTATGCTTGTTGAATCCGCTAATCACATTTTAAAAATTAAAAATATAAATCATTAAATATTAAACTTACCAAATAAATATTCAAAGTCCAGATTTTGGTGGCTTGTTCATGCTCAGTATGGCTCTGTTTTTTAAAAAAGATTTTGTAATTCTGCCACACCCTCTATATGCATATGTGGGACTTTTTTTCTCTCCTGTTGTCTGACTTTGACTGGTGAGATCCAGCATCTTGGTCCTGGTGGACAGTTATCCATCTTTGTGTTTCATCCTCATGGCTGTGGGAATTGAAATAATTTATATTATGCTGATATTTTGGATGGAAGTGAAGATGGTGAAGGCGGAAGACTCTGAACAAAACCTTTAAGCAGCTGAGTGGGATCACTTGGGCCTGTGAAAATATAGCAAGGTCAAGAAAGAGAGGTGGTTCTAGAAGCAGTCAAGACAAGGAATGAGTTTGGCAGCAAAGTTCAGGATGAAGCAGAGGCACAGAACAAGTAAGAGAAGATTATTGCAGTAGTTAGTGAAAGTGAATTGGAAATTGTCCCTCTATCATCAAAACATATATAAAGGTTGAACCTTTATATATCAGAATAGCTATGTATACAATGAATAGTTATCTTTCATTTTCAAGGCCAGGAAAATAACAGCCACACTTCTATTAATTTCTGTTGACTGAAAACGGTGGGAAGAAAAATAGGCAGATTTTTCTATAATTGAATATAATTCGTAGGTTATTTAATAGGCTGATCTTCAACAGAGATATGGCTTCTATTCTGACTGCGATATAGCAACTTAAGAAGCCCTATACATCTGAAACCTCTGCTGTAGGGCAGTTCCAAGTCAAGGCTTATGGTATTGCTGTACCAGGACTAAAGCCTGATACCCAGGGCCAGCTTTAGGCTAAGTCTGAATAGGCACTGCCCTAGAATCTAAAGTTTAATAGGTCACCCTTCTTTCCAAATCATTCTAAAAATACAAATCCTTGCAACATCAGGAGGTAGCGCTATCAGTTAATGTGCTCTAGGAATGCCATACACCTTTCAGCCAACACCATTGCTAGCATCATTAGTGTATAATCATTTCAACACAACAGGAGGAGTCCTGCAGCTCAACAGCAATGATAAATAATACGGTAGCAATAGTTCCTTTTGCAACTCCAGTAACCATGACTCAAATTGTCAACATCTAGTTCCAATACCAGAACCAAATTGTAATCTAAATGGGACTATTAGCATTGATCAGATACCCTAGCAAGGTAGGGTGGAGTATGTAGGGGTGGGCTTCAAAAATTTTAGCAAAGGGTTCTCTGCCTGGTTGCTGGATGGATGTGATCATGGTGGGCATGGCCTAGTGGCCTCCTGGACCATGACAGGGGGGCATTTTTGCTGTCCCGGGTTCTGGAGACTTTCTTCAAGCCTCCGGGAGGGCAAAAATGGCCTCCCCGGGCTCTGGAGGCTCTCTAGAAGCCAGAAATGGAATCATTTCTGGCCTTCTGGAACTTCTGGGAGCCTGTTTTTCACCCTCCCCAAGCCTCCACAGTCCACACATGTCCTGTACTTACCTGAATCCAAACCAAGCTGCATGGGGATTCCTGGGAGGGGCAGAACAGGGTGGGTGGGGCCAGCCAGGAGTGGGATTTGGGGGTTCTCTGAACTGCACAGAATTTTAGCTAGGGGCTCTCCTGAACTCCTGTGAACCAGCAGCAGCCCACCCCTGAGAGTATGACACATATGTAACTCCCATACCAATCCTGGCATAAAGTCTATAGCAGCTGCAGCATTCACAGCACTAAGGATTTAGTTTAGTGTCTGAAAAATATAGTGGGAAATCCAAGAAAATTTACTCCCTGTCTGGTCAATGCATCTCCCTAGAATATTATGATTTTCTCAGGGACATATCTCAAATTTCATTGGTTAAATAACAAAGGAAACTGCAAAATAGGCACCTCCCCCTTCTGCTGCAGAACATCCCAAATTTGGAAAACATTGCCGATTTATAAGGCATTAACCATTCCCTCCAACAGTATAAGTGCTTGATGCAGGAATATCTGATCAGTTTATGCAAAGACTATCTGATGATATATGTCAGAAATTCATGTGACAGCCATCCCCATAGACATTGTATTCTGGGTCTGCTTGGGTACTGATGAAAGACTTGAGACATTGCAGCAGAATATGATCAGGAATGGAAGACATTGTTATTCTATTTTGTGCCCATGGTAATTTTTGGGAGTAAAAAAGGCAAATGATACTGTGTGTCTGTTTATGTGTACTTGCTGTAATGCCATTTGATAGATAGTTGAAGATATGAACATCCATAGGGGAGGGAAATAGTAATGAAACTTTTGTCACAATGTTTTGACATAAAGGCTTTTTATATTAATATTGTGTACTTGTGTACCATTTAATGACTTGAGTATGAAAGAGTACAACTTGCACTATATCATCACAATGCACATGTTGTCACTTTGGCATCTTCATGTGGACTGCAAACCTGTTCATGTGGAAGTTTTTATGGATTTATACAAGTTAGGAATTGTGAATCATTTTAAAAGGCCTTAAGGATAGAGCTGGAATTTAAAAGAATGATCCCATCCATTTGCTGGCAGATTTTTTTTCCTTCTAAACTGTTACAGAAAGCTGTCTGACACTGAGATCACTAGTTATTTTTTCCTTTCTGCCTGGTATAATTGCAACTAAAAGTCTTGCCTAGTCTGGCCCATTAAGTACCATGGATATAATCTAGATTTTTTTGCATGCTGAAAAAATGTTCCACCATGGAATTATTGCTTCTCCCATTTGCTACTGTTGTTTTATCACAGGGGGAAGAGACACTTCTTAACTTATTACAGTTGGAGTAAGTTGACTTTTACTTGGTCAGATCCAGTTATCTATTTTACAGCATTATATGAATATAGAAGGTGGAATCTTATTCTGAAGGATAGACATTTCTTGTTTTAGAACAAAGGGATGATTTAAAGAAAAAAGCTTTGGGGATTAGGTCTTATTAAGAATGCTGTACTGTAAATGTTTAAGCAAATAACATTGACAGCATAACCACCTTTAGTGAATTGTGCCAAAATCATTACACTGGAAGTGCTGCAGTTAATATTAGACAGTAATATGTTACAAAATAACTCTTTACAAAAAGATCTTTGTAATTTGCCCAGGTTCTTAACCAACAAGACTATTATTCTGCCCCCTTTTCTTTCCATTTTCCTGTCTTCTAATGTATTATGCAATAGTATTCCATTATAAAGCTGAGAGTAGTTTCAATTTCATACTGTTTTTTGTTAATCAAAAGTACAAAGAAAATATATAATTAGTATATTCTTTTGCTTGGCTAATTACGAATGAACCTGGATGTAAAATAATGGTTTTAAACAACTGATGAGTAAGAATGGGAGCAATTTAGTTCAAAAGCAAACCACATGCCAACCTTTAAGAGTGAGTAAAATATTCAGCCCATTCATATTTGAAAGGTATATTTTACAGGCTGACATTTCTCATGTTGATAGCGCAAGGATTCTGATTTTTTAATTTTTAAATAGATGTTGAATGACTCATGAACAAACTCTAGCATATTTTGAAGTTTTATTTTAAAATATTAGCAATAATATGACAAAATGAATATTTCCTATCCATTCTGGCCTTTTCCAGATACTGAGACTATAGATCCCAGACTTCCCAGCCAGTAGAATATGAATTCTGCAATTTATAGTAGTTGGAGACAAATGAGTGGAAAATGCTGCCCTATGCAATTAAATTGTGCAAAGAAAAGAACTGCAAAGAGGTGCCCCTTCCATTATTTCCCTATTTTTATCCCTTAGCATTTCTTATCTTGGAGGAATAATATCTGAAAACCCTGAAAATTCCTTGTTCCCTGGAAGGTGTAGCTGAGTGTAATACTCTCCTGGCTTCTTAGCATAAAGGTGGAAGCTTTTGCATTAGGCTAATAGGTATTACTGGTTAGTAGTTAGGATATTATACACATCTTGTGTGATCTATAGAGTTCCAGCTCTATAAACTGAAAACAATGATACCTGAAAAGTAATAAATAACAGATGTCTTCTGCTTTTTCTTTGGCTGTGATTTAGTGTATATTGATCAGTTACCTTTACAAATGTTGCCTAATTATTCAAAGTCACAGAAGCCTTTCCAAGTGCTAAGACTGATTTTTGTTACTGACAAAATATCTAAAGATCACTAGAAGGTGCAACTAAAAAAGAAAATAAATCTATTGTTCTTCTGTGTTCCAATCCTATTAAATCAACTACTTGTTTGTTATAAATTAAGTTTGCACTGCAGGTCAGTGAATTTCTATTAACTGCTTATTATGGGAGAAAGTTAACCAGTAGATCAACAACTTTACATATCAGCCAGAGCGAGCTGTCACTCTATTGCACATTTACAATAAATGTCCTTCAGACCATCACATATAAAGGAAGAAATGCCATTTGGCATTTAAACTTTAGTTGCCAGCACACATTAAAGCAAAAAATCAACTTGGATTGATTACAGCTTCTGATTTAAAAGGTCAAAATTGCTAAGACTTTTTTAAAGAGGGAAGAAAAGGATATTTAGTTGATTTACAAACCTACTGCTTTGAAGCACAACTTTCTCTGTTGTGTAATTTATATAATCAGTAGCCTTCTAAGTTAAGAAGCTAATGATTATACAAACTGCAGTTATTATTTTGATTCATATTTGTTTTTTGTTAAATGTTTAGCTATTTCAGTTTTCTATATAAAGTCATAAAATGTAACAATAAAAATTTATACAGGGAAAGAAATCTTAAATACCAATTACATTATCCTTTCCAATTGGCAGTATTTTGTCTTCTCTCACAAATTGGTGAAAGGAAATAATGTAGAAAATGATGCAGTTGAGCCAGTGTAAGACTCATTAGAATAAGAAACTGGGTATCATTTACTGATAATGGCTGCTTTTCAAATTGAATAGTGCCTTGGATGTTGTGACAATGAAAATTCTTGATCAAATGTACACAATGAACTTTATTTGATTTTATGTGTTAGGTTATATGATATTTATAAATGATAGCCTCTAACCTTAGACTGCATCCTTTCACACAATTATGGACAAAATTAATGTTAACTAAGTTAAATTATTTTTTAAAAGTCAAACTTTATAATTGACATAAAATACATTAAAAACCTATGTTGTACATTTATTATTATAGTAAATTTGATGCCATTGACCCCAAACAACTATTTATTTACAATTGAAGAATTCTGAATAGCAATGGCAGCAAATATCCTGGTTTCTAATGGGGAAGACTTGCTAGCACTTGAAAAACAGAGAGTCTGTGTTTGTAGCATCTCCAGGACAATGCAGTGTGTGATTTCTGACTGGTTAGCACCTCTTAGCCCCATAGTCTACAAGACAATCAGTAACCATCTGATGCCAATCAAAACTACCAGACATTACTTCAGAATAACTAGAACAATTTACTTAATTATACCTTTATAAAGATTCTCCTTTGCTATTGATTACTCTTTTGAACCGGCTAACTATCCCATCACAAACCAGCTTACTGTTATGGACAGTGTTTGATTTTATATGATACTTGAAAGTCAGTTTTTTATTGTAGTGGAAATAGTTTTAAAAGATATTCTTTGTTTTGGTTTTAAATGCTGTAGAATGCAAGAAATGTACATTCAAAAATGTCCTCAGTACATTAAACCTGTATGTTTTTACCCCAACGAAACCTAGAGATCAAATTTCAATGTAATTTCACAATATAATATGGTTATATAAGTAGTTATATAAGTCTTTTAAATAATTATAGTCTTGATTTGTATAAATATGTTATATAGTGAATGTAATCAAAACTTCTTTATATATAATTCTGAATAAAAACTGCCAGTCCTTTGGAAAGTCATGCACTTAAGCTGTCATATAAGTATACATTTAATTTGCTACTTTCCTACTTTCCTGGGCCAGGTTGGTTCTTGTTAGGTGATTTGCACAGTTCTTTTCAATCCTGCTGAGCCTTGCAATGTACCTGATAAAAATATCTCTTCATATATTAGAATCACTAACTATTAATATTTTTAGATTTGGAGATAAATGTCTCAATAAATACCTCATGGAATTAGTGCCATGTCTGAGCCAGGCGCTTCTTAGGTCTCCTTGGATATAGCCCTAGAAGAAAGTATCCAGTGTCAGCTGCATTTGGTCATTCCTAGATTAGCCTATCAACCCCTTCATATACAATAGTAATAGATTCTATGTTTTATAATGGCAATAAAAGTGAACATACTCAATCTCAGTAATTGTGATCAATTTATTTTATTTTTTTATTATTATTGTCATAAACCTCTCTGGGTACTTTTTATCTGGCCCTTTAGCCCCAGTGTAGAAAATACTTAGTTGAGACAAAAGCGCTGGAATAGAATAGACTTCATTTCCACTTATCTGTATTCCTCCTTGGTTTTTAAAATAATATTCTCTGGCCCTAAACAATGAAAGAAGATTCCTGAAAATACATTTTGTTAAAAAAAAATTTGTCATATATTCCAAAATTAGATACTATTCCTTCTTTGTGTATAATTATTTCTGTTGGCCAAACTGAATAACCTTTACTTCAGTAGAATTGCTGCTGAATGTTGGGTTAGCATTCAGTGACAAAAACATGGAGACTATATATTTTCCTGTGGGTGCAGAAAAAATTGGGAATTTAGGGTTTGGGAAATGAATGGGAAGGGAGTTTTTTATACAGAACATTTTCTGTCGCTCATATTTTTGTACATCATCACTAGTCTACTAAAACCCACATGTTGCCAGCTCCTCAGTTGGAGCAGAGGAAGAGATGGGCAATTGGATCCTACAGCACCTACAGGAAGATGGCTCATGTCCTCTATTTTCTAAATACCTTGCTATAATTGTTCTGTTTATAGAAGGAAAAGCATGATGACTTAATTTTAACAAATTAATTTATTTAGCATTAAATAGGCAAACAAATCTTATTTGTTTGCTAAGACATTTTAAACTGCAAGTTGAAAACAAAAGTGGGATTCTTTGGGAGACATAAAGTTTTGAGGTAATGTATGGAGCATCATGTCCACTTGTAGCATCTTTTCGAAACTCAGAGTTCATATTGGTAATTCCTTCATTCCCATGATTTGACTAGCTATCTACCCCTAAATCCCATCTAGTATCTCTGGAAATTAATGCTGCAATACAGTGTCATACACTACTGAGGTCTACAGGCCTTATTATTTTTTGTACAGGTGGCTTTAAATCATTAACCAAAGCACAAACTCTCAGTTATCTTTTTCCAATTGCATTTACTTGCACCATCCAGCTATTCATTGAAATTACAAGAACTGGAGGTGTTCTGGAATAAGCTCCTGAGACCTATATGAACACACAGGAAATATTTGACTAGATGCTTAGTGACTGTTTTAAATCATGATGGACTCCCTTCCCAAAGCTACTTACCACTCATTTTCAAAGTTATGACAGCTGGCCTCCCAAAATCATAGGATTTGTTGTGTACTGACTGAAGTCTTCACTCAGGTCTGTGTTTCTGGCGGGAAACACGGACCACTGCCATTGGCTGATGCTGTTTGACAGCCAGCTATAAAAGGAGCTGTCAAACAGCATCAGCTGTTGCCGCTCCAGCTGGCTGCCGAGTTAGCGCGGTAGTCGCGGCAACCCTTTGTTCTGTAAATAAAGTTAAAGCTGAAGTTGCTCTGGTTGTCTGCCTCAGTGATTCCGCCACTCCACAACAGGATTGGATTTTGGATGCTTGAAAACGGGCTCATCTATTTGTACCATCCTATGGTCATGTGACCGATTTGTAAGGTACAAGGCTGGTTTCTAGTTTTTACTTCTGGCTTCAGAAAAAAAAAAAAAAAAGCCCATTGGGAAAAACTGATTGGCTTAATGACTGCCATGTTTGCTTAATGACTGCAGTATTCACTTAACAACCACAAAAAAAGTTTAAAAAAAATCAGATCCAGTCATGTAGTACCTTGAGCTATGACTGTAGTGGTTATGACTGTGATTCTGGGCTCAATTATAGTAATAAGCTGAGGAATACCTGTACACAACATTTAAACTCTTCAGTTGCCATATCCAGGAATTTCCCATCCACAATTTCTCCATTTTGTCTTGTTTCACCCTCAATTTACTGGTCCCAATTCATCCTATTACTTTAGCTAGGCATTGGTATCAGACATTGACAGCCTTTTCTAATTTATGTGAGCAAAGTGTTATCTGCTTATTGGTGACACCTAGACGTTAACTTTTAATGTGTGTTCCCAGCAGTTTTATCTAGATGTTAAGTAACAGAGGGGATAAAATAATTCCCTATGGCAACCATCAGACTTTCTAAATAGGTTAAGATAATAGGTATCCTCCAAGACTGTGAGCAGTTGCAGATATAACATCCTTGCAGTTATTTTGGGAATGATATACTGTATGTAAGCTCAGATGGTTATAGGTAATATTTATTATTCATTTAGTCATAGTTATTTCAGAATAGACTTTGGTGAAATATTTATTACAGTTCTTTCTATGTGTGGGATTGCATAACTTTATTGTGCCACATGATCTAACCAAAGCTAATGATAGTTCACATGCTCATTGAACTGTCCATTAAGCCACTTTGTTATGAGATCCAAAAGGTCTTTATTTTTTATTTATTTGTCAATCAGGGTTAGATAACATGTATAAGTATAAACATGATTATGAATACATGAAATGAACATGAATAAAAAGGAACATAAGGACAGAGATGGTAGGCATATTGGTGTGCTTATGCACGCCCTTACAGACCTCTTAGGAATGGGGTGAAGTCAACAGTAGACAGTATGAGGTTAAAATTTTTGGGGTTTGGGGAAGAAACTACAGAGTCAGGTAGAGTATTCAAGACATTGACCTTATACATGCTAAACTATGGTCCAGGTGGAGCAATTCTGTTTGTGACAATCCCTTTTATTTTGAAAACCTGAGATTTCAGTGAAGTGTCCACGTGGAACCTTTAGTGCTGTTCAAAGAAGACAAAATGCAAATATAAATATAGTTTTATTATCTAAATACTTTAACAGAAACAATGGCATATTATTAAGTATGATTTCTATTCCTTAATATTAGTTGTAAATGCTTTGATAGTTCACAGACTATTTAATATTTGTAAGGCTTTTTGATAATATTTTGTTCTTGCAATTTTGAATGGAAAGTTTTGGTTTAAAAGATACTAGTTCTAGGTTTGGTTTGGTTTCAAATGTCCTAGTCAATGAATATGAAGTGATTTCTATTTCATCACATCCCATCCCATCCCATTTTTCTGGTTCTTTTATTTTTAGAGTTTTGAATCTTAATTCTGATTGTTGTTACTGTTTTGATAATTTTTATATTTGTAGATTGCGTATACTGTATTAAACATTTATTTGGTATATATACATGTAAATAAACCTTATTTTTAATATGCAAACTGAGGGTTTTCTGGGTTATTAAGGAGGAACTTAGAAAAAGCCCATGGATTCCTGATTTCATACACAAATTCCCTTGCATAAAACAAAGGATGGTTCAAGTGCTCCCTTCCAAATGAAGGTTATGTCTGAATAATCTGAACACATTTGATAGTCAAAGGTCTTGATTGTGCAACTGATTATATTTACCTCACAGTTAATGGAGTTTGGCAATAGAGTCTTGCAGTAAGACGCACTCAGGCATAGTTTGCCTATATTTTTTTTCCCTATTTGCTCAGTAGATGTGTTTCAATTTCTGTGCCTGTTCACCAGAATTGAGTTCTATCCTTGAGTAGGTGTCAGCATAAGAGTAGCTGCACCTCAGCATAGATTCTTTTCTCTAACTTTTTTGCATTCCCAGTTTTAGATTAATTAAAATACAGAATAGAAGAATAGAAAAGAAGCACTTTTCTGACTGTACTCTGCAAGCCTTTGTAAGCTGGTTTGATCTCTATTTCTTCCTGGTGTATTCAAGGTCAGCTTCTAGTAATTTACCTGGAGCGGATCTGTGTCACTCCTTTAAAAATGTTAGGAAATTCTTGCTTTTCACACTTTTGCCTGAATTACTTACACCCCCCACCCCTACTTCTTTTCTAGCAGTTTCCTTACAACTGGTAGAAATTAGATACTCTTAACTTGCTGATTTGTCTTTAGAAAAGTAATAAAACTTTATTTCCTTCTTAACCTGGTTTATAAAACACAGCTGTCACAATAGCCTAATATCAGTAGTGCATTTTAATAAAAAGAGGAAGAAAGATGTTTGCTGGAAGAATGCAATAGGCCTGGTAATTTAATTGCTAACTTTCTAATTGTTAATTTTGCGGAGTTTTTATTTTAATGCCCAGCAAATATGCTTAACTCTTATTGGAGATACATACATGCAATTATATTAAAAGAATTAACAGGTGGGGAGGGGGTGGAAAGAGGAGTGTTAGGCAATCCATATTTAATAAGTAGCCATGGTAAATATTTTAAATGAAGTCATATTTTGAATAATGAACCTGTTTTCCTTGCTTCAGCATTATGAAATATTTCTTATAATTGCAGATATATAATAGTTTTGTTCAAATATATTTCAAAATAAGGTAGCATTCGTAAATTGTTCATTTTGTTGTATAGTATTAAAAGGGCTGAAGCAATAGTAGATCTGAAAAAGTGATATTAAAGAATTTTTACTTATAAAGTTAGTTTTCTTAAAATTTTATCTCACAGTTTTTCTGAGGAGCTCGTGCCCAATTAAGGGATCTTTTGTTTTACCCATTTTAAACACACAAATAGCAATAGCCCTTAGACTTTACAGCACTCTCTAAGCAGTTTATAGAGTCAGCATATTGCCCCCAGCAATTTGGATCCTCATTTTACTGACCTTGGAAGGATGGAAAGTTGAGTCAATCATGAGCCTATCAGGATTGAACTCCTGGCAGTGGAATGCAATTAGATGTTGCTTATGAAAAGTAATAGCTCAAAGCAAACTTCAACCCTGCATGGAAGTATTGCTTTGAATTAGACCAGGTGTGTAAAAGCTTGGTAATGGTTGGTAACAGCTTTTATAGCCTGAAAACTCAGTTATATATGTGTGCCAGGCAGTGGTGGGATTCAAAATTTTTTGCTACCGGTTCTATGGGCTTGGAGGGTGAGGCAGGGGAAGGATACTGTAAAATCCCATTCTCTCCCCACCCCAGTAATCTGCTTTCCATCTCCATTCTCCTGTGCAGGGCAACAAAAGAAGACTCAGCCAATTATCTGGGACTTAGGAGGCAGAGAATAGATGGGGCAGGGCCAGTCACAGATGGTATTCCAAACTGCTCAAAATTTCTGCTACCAGTTCTCCAAACTTCTCAAAATTTCCGCTACCGGTTCTCCAGAACAGGTCAGAACCTGCTGAACACCATCTCTGGTGCCAGGCATTATATGCTGAAATGGGCTTCTCTGAGTGTTGATGAGTTGTGCATTTCTCCAAAAAGTAAATAAGGAAGTTGAGCTCAAAAACTTTTTTTTTTTTATTCTGAGTTTTATATACCGCCCTTCTCCCGAAGGACTCAGGGCGGGCCAACTAAAATACACGTAGACAAAGTATAAATTATTTAAAAGAGAATTAAATACTAGACTGTCCCAAATCTAAAAACCCCAATTAAAATCAATAAAGCTTCATACCCCGTCCCAAGTAATCTAAAAACCCCATTTAAAATCCCATTAGTCAGCTCAGGCCGGCCTGCTCGAAGAGCCAGGTCTTCAGGTCACGTCTGAAGGCCCTCAGGTCACTGGTCGTTCGTAATCCAGGGGGCATCCCATTCCAAAGGGCGGGTGCCCCCACAGAGAAGGCCCTATTCCTCGGGGTCACCAGACGACACATAGAAGGCGTCGGGACCCGGAGGAGACCCTCTCTGTGGGAGCGCACCGGTCGGTAGGAGACTACTGGCAGAATGCGGTCTTGTAAGTATCCTGGTCCGATGCCATGGAGCGCTTTAAAGACTAAAACCAGTACTTTAAAGCGAACCCGGAAGGCCACCGGCAACCAATGCAGCTCGCGCAGGAGGGGCGTCACATGGGAGTATCTCGACGCCCCCGTAACCACCCGCGCGGCTGCATTTTGTACCAGTTGAAGCCTCCGGGTGCTCCCCGCAGGGAGCCCCATGTAGAGGGCATTACAGTAGTCCAGACAGGAGGTGACCAGGGCATGAGTGACTGTGCGTAAGGCGTCCCGATCAAGAAAGGGCCGCATCTGGCGTATCAGGCGGACCTGATAAAAAGCCCCCCTGGAGACGGCTGTAATATGATCTTCCAAAGACAGCCGTACATCCAGGAGGACACCAAGATTGCGGGCCCCTTCTGTGGGGGTCAAGATCTCATCCCAATAGCCAGTGACGGAGTCAGCTGACTATATCGGGCCGCCAGAAACCACAGCCACTCGGTCTTGGAAGGGTTGAGTCGAAGCCTGTTCTTGCCCATCCAGTTCCGCACAGCCTCCAGGCAACGGGCCATAACCTCCACAGCATCGTTGGGGTGGCTTGGGGTGGAGATGTAAAACTGAGTGTCATCAGCATAAAGATGGCATTTCACCCCAAAACCACGGATGATCTCTCCCAGTGGCTTCACATAGATGTTGAATAGAAGAGGGGAGAGGACCGACCCCTGAGGCACCCCACACAGGAGGGGCCTAGGGGTGGACCTCTCCCCCCCCGTCAACACCAATTGCGAGCGGTCCGAGAGGAAGGACGAGAACCACCGCCCCCAATTCCCAACCCCTCCAACCGCCGCAATAGGATACTATGGTCGATAGCATCAAAAGCCGCTGACAGATCTAACAGGACCAGGACAGAGGAACAACCTCTGTCACGGGCCCTCCAGAGATCATCTACCAACGCGACCAATGCTGTTTCGGTACTGTGCCCGGGCCTGAAGCCCGATTGGAACGGATCTAAATAGGATGCTTCTTCCAGATACTGAGGGAGCTGATGCGCCACCACACTCTCAACAACCTTCGCCACAAAGGGAAGGTTGGAGACAGGACGATAGTTATTCAAAAGAGCCGGGTCCAGGGAAGGCTTCTTGAGGAGGGGCCGCACCACCGCCATTTTCAGGGCGGTCGGAAGCGCCCCCTCCCTCAACGAAGCGTTGACAATCCCCTGGAGCCAGCCTCGTGTCACCTCTCTGGAGGTAGAAACCAACCAGGAAGGGCACGGGTCCAATAAACATGTGGTGGCATTTAGCCTCCCCAGTAGTCTGTCCACACCCTCGGCGGTCACAGGATCGAACTCTTCCCAGATAACCGTCTCAAGACCTGCCCCGGACACCTCCCCCGGGACCACCCAACTGGAGTCCAGCCCATCCCGAATCTGGGCGATTTTATCATGCAGAAATCGGGAAAACTCTTCTGCCTTACCCTGCAAGAGGTCCTCCCGCGCTCTCAGCTCAAGCAGGGAGTGGGTCACTCTAAACAGGGCAGCAGGCCGATTTTCTGCAGACGCAATAAGGGCGGAGAAGTGTGAACGCCTCGCCGCCCTTATCGCCACTAGGTAGGTCCTAATATAGGACCTCACCTGTGTCCGGTCAGACTCAGCACAACTGACCCTCCAGATGCCCTCCAGACGTCTTTTCCGGCATTTCATCCCCCTCAGCTCCCCCATGAACCACGGAGCCAGGTGGGATCTATGCCGAGTCAGAGGTCGCAAAGGCACAACTCGGTCCAGAGCCTCAGCGGCCAACCTATCCCAGGTGGCCACCAAGTCTGTGGCCGAGTTATGAGCCAGAGTTTCAGGAAATGGCCCAAGCTCCATCTGGAACCGTTCAGGATCCATCAGGCGCCTGGGGCGGAACCATCTCCTCGGCTCCGCCTCCCTGCGATGGGGGGTGGTGGCACCGAAGTCCAGTCTAAGAAGAGAATGATCGGACCATGACAAAGGTTTTATAACTAGGTCTCCAACACGATCATTCAACCACTGACCAGAGGCGAAAATCAGGTCCAGTGTGTGTCCCCCCGTGTGAGTGGGGTCAGAAACTAATTGGGTCAGATCCATGGCCGTCATGGAAGCCAGGAACTCCCGGGCCACCCCAGAGGTTTCCCCGAGCGAAGGCAGGTTGAAATCACCCATGACTAAAAGCCTGGGGGTTTCAACCGCCAGCCCGGCTATCACCTCGAGGAGCCCGGGCAGGGCCGATGACACGTGGCAGGGAGCCAGGTACGTTATCAACAGGCCCATCTGAACCCCCCGACCCCACTTCACAAACAGAGACTCACAACCAGCCGTCTGAGGAACAGTGGCCTCCCTAGGACAAAGGACTTCTCTAATGATCGCCGCCACCCCACCACCCCTTTCCTGAGACCTCGGTCGATGGAATGCTTGGAAACCTGGTGGGCATATCTCTACCAGAAGGACACCGCCCTCTGGGCCCAACCAGGTTTCGGTGACCCCTGCCAGGTCCGCACCCTCCTCCTGAATGAGATCGCAAATCAGGGGGGCCTTGTTAACAACGGACCTGGCATTACATAACATTAGCCGGGTACTCAGGGCCTGAGACTCTGCACAACCAGGCCTGCCAGACGGGTCGGGAGGGTCGGAGCGCGCCACCGCTTGGAGACAGCGGGCACGCGATCCCCTAACTTGATATGGCCCTCTACCCCCGTCATATCTGCCCCTCCCACTTATGGTGCCAATGAGACCTACCCCCTGTGTTTGCCCCCACGACTCATGACCCTCCGGGCTCCCCCAGACGTGCACTCCAGCCTGGCTGACTCCAAATCCCCCCGGGTTATCCCCCAAACCCGGACCGGGTACCCTCTCTAACCCCAAAAAATTACCATCCCCCAACCCTCTCTTCGTCGCTCTCCCTAACCTCGATAAAACCCCGAATAAAAATCTAAAAAGTTTAAAACCCCCTCTAAAAATCCTTTTTTGATGGCCATGCCACCTCTCCGGATCCCAGGAACCGTCCTTGAGGTAGGCCATCGATAGACCGGAGGGCCACTCCAGGGAGTGAGGGACCCTCCCGAGGGCCCGTAATTCCGCCGAGGAGTATGATCTTCTAGCCCTCGCCGTCGCCGGATCAGGGACCACCACCGAGATCATCGGCGTCCTTCGGGCCAGCCAGTCCTGTTGTTGCCCCTGCCAATTGCATCCCTCAATGGATGGGGGCCAAGGGGGGGGCCAGGTCCACGTCCGTCATCACTGCCGCCGCGGCCTCCGCGGCCTCCGCAAAATCGCTGCTGCCACCGTCCCAAAGGATCACCCAGGCGGCCTCCTGGTGGCTCCTTCGACGCCCCGGACGGGGCGAGACCCCTCGACATCCCCTCAATACATGGGGGTCGAGGGGGGAGGCTGGCTCCATGCCCGGCCTCCCGGCCACCGCGGCTTCCACGCCTGGCCTCTCGGCCGCCACAGCTTCCACGGCCTCCACCGAATCTCCGCCGCCGCCGCCCCAAAAAGTCACCCAGGCTGCCTCCCGGCGGCTCCTCCGGCGGCTCTTCCGACACCCCAGCCCAAGCGAGACCCCTCGCTACCCCCTCAGCACCTGGGGGTCGAGGGGGGAGGCGGGCTCCATGCCCAGCCTCTCAGCCACCGTGGCCCCCACGCCTGGCGTCTCGGCCGCCACGGCCTCCGCTGAATCGCCGCCGCCACCGCCGTCGCCCCGAAGAATCACCCGGGCGGTGATTTGAGAACTTTGAGAAACATATTCTTAAATGACTTTATGTAAAGAGATTCATCCTGAAAAGAAGAAGCATGAAATAATTAGCAAAAGGAGCAGAATGAAAGTTTGAAAGAATAAGTAATTTCACTTAAAAAAAGTAAAACGGAATACAAAATGATCTTATCTTAGTCCTTATCAACACTTTTTCTATTGCCACAAGTAGTTAATCTTTTTCCAATGTTTATTCTTGAAACTGACTTTTGAATGAAATCTGAGCCACTTATCTCAGCTCCAATCCATAATGAGAAACTGCCTTTCAAGATTTTCAAAAATATCAGCATCCTGTGTCAGTAATCAAGCACTACATTTATTTTATTTTATGGTTCTTATTGTGCAAGAAAAAAAGAAACAAAAAACAAAAGTAGAAAATATATTAATAACTTAAAAAAAAATATAAAGAGCATATTTGAAACAAAAAAGGTGAGAAATTAATCAGGAACATACATATTTTTTTCTGAGAAAAAAATACAAATATTTTAAAATACATATTCCATACTTTTGATCAAAATGATGTATTACATCAGTATGCATTGTTAAAGATATGGCAAGATCCAAATCCCACTAGCCCGGTCTCTAGATAGAAGAGTTAACGATGAATAATCAATAACCTTCATCAACACCAGGCTTAGGTGACTGGAAGGGGATGTGACAGAGGTGTTGGGTAGGAATTTGGCTGATGCTGGCAGCACCATGCCAAGTCCCACTAACATTTCACTGGATTTCCTAGCTGCTGTGATATTCTTTACCTCCTAGGGATCTACAGATCTCCTTCACCAATATAGTTTTTGAGCTTTTGTCCTCTGCATATATAAAAAGCTGTTATAATTGACCAATGCAGAAAGTAATGGCTTCTCCATTTAGTAAAAAGAAGCAAGTCCTGATCTGCTCTGCAGCTTTGCTTCAAAGGGGGAACTTTTCTTAAAGTCTTGAAAAGTGAAGCATATCCATAAATGTTTGCATATTCTGAACTGCTGTGACTCTTTTGCAAAGAAAGAGTGAAAAAAAAGCACTTACTGTAGATCAGCGGCATCAAACTTGATTTCATCAGGGCTGTATTCGACCTTGGAGGGCTGAGGGGGTGGGAGATGGGAGCTTGGTGTGTGGTTGGGGAGGCATGGCCATGGTGGGCATGGCTGGACATGGGCATGGTAGAGTTGACATGGGACTCATGTCGGGGACACTTGTGGTGGCCAAGTGCTAAGGCAGGACTTCCCTGAGACCCTCACTCACTCTCATTATAATCTCCTTCCTTCCTTCCTTCCTTCCTTCCTTCCTTCCTTCCTTCCTTCCTTCCTTCCTTCCTTCCTTCCTTCCTTCCTTCCTTTTCTTTTTTCCTTCCCTCTTCATTCTTCTTTCTTTTTCCTTCTCTCTCTTTTCTTCTTCTTTTTTCTTCTTTGCTCTCTTCCCATATTTCCTTCTTTTTCTTTTTCTTTCCTCTTTCTCTTTCTCCTTTCCTGTCTCTTCTTGCATGCTCAAATGCAAAAAGGAAAACATTTCTCTTTGTTTTATTTTTACCTTGTTTTGATAGCTCTCTGCCAGCGAAAATGGAGCCGGGGGGCCATGCATGACTCCCAAGCTTCGTTTTTATTGGCAGAGGGTTGCAGAAGGCTGTTGTGACAAAAAATGGGGCTCAGGGGGGCCCACATGTACCCCCGACCTCTATTTTTGCTAGCAGATCCATAGTGGGCCAGTCTTTTGCTGTTTCTAGGCTGACCCAAGGGTCACATCTAAGCACCCCACGGGCCATATTCAGACCGGTGGGCCTTGAGTTTGACACCCCTGCTATAAATGTTCTGTTTTTCTTGGGACAATAGTGCAACTTAGACTAGGTCTGTGAAAGCTTTTCTGTTTTGAAAGAGAATTGTTGCTAGACTCCAGGAATGGCATGAAGGAGGAACCCAAGGGAAGAAAGCGCTCCATCAGGAAATTTGATTGTCTAGAACTCTTAGGAGTTGGTGAATTTCCCTAACATTTCTGAACTTCAGATTGGATACTTGATCATGTTGGTTTCTTTGTAAATCTAAATATCAATATAATATCTACACTTGCCTTTGAGTGTGTAAATGTGCTTATTAGCATTTTTTATCCTTCTGACTTTTCCATTCTCTCTGACTCATGCACTGTTCTGAATTGAAGTATCTGAAAAATTGATATAGGGCTTATGAAAGATAATTAGCTCCCATCAGGGATAAGAGCAAGAAATTATTATAATTAAAGCAGCAAGCTTATAGCATACTTCAAAGGAAACCAGATACTTATTTTCCTATTTAAGAGAAGATAAGGCTGTCAGTTTAGAGCTATACACTAGTGGGAAATTGCATGTTGGATAAACTTTTCATTGAGGACTGGAAAAAAATGAGACAATTTTCTTGAATGTTTTAAGCACTATAGAGGCATCAGTGCACTATGGACTTTGGCATTCTGCTGACCAAAGTTGTATCAGTTTTTCCTTCAGATTCACCAATATAACCTCTTAAACAGTATTTCTCTGTTTAAGTAAAGAAATCTTTCTGAAAGGATGACATAACAGGTCATGGGTAATCTAGTACCTAGAAACCGTACTTGGTACCAGGGCTGATTATTTGAGGCACTATTTCCTGCAATTTTTATCCACTGATTATGATTTGGCAGAGGGGATATCCCTTGATTAAACAGTGTTGTTTCTGGGGTACCAAGGAAACATGCCAACTGTACAATGGTACCTTCCTTTAGATGAGATCTCCTCTGAGATATGTAATCCTACCATTCTGATGGCTTTCTATGAATAGACTAGGATAGTTTATGATGTTTTGAAATATTGCCCAGATTGCCATCTTATAATTATTTTGGAATTATTTTTGTAATTTGTTATGGTCCATTTGATTGTACATTGGGTTTTTTTTTGTGACCTGCCTAGAATTGATTGGAATTGTTTGACTCAAAAACGAATGCATAACTGTTATTTCTAGAGCAGTATCCTTGGAAGGAATTCTAACAGGAATATTGCACCGTATTCCATTCTTATATCAGACTAATACCGTATTATTTCCCTCTGCATATAAGGTAAAATACACTTTAAAACATTGCTGTGGAATCCCAAGATTTTTATTATTTCACTGTTAAGACAGCTTCAGGAAATGGAGGTGATGCTTTTGCAGTTATAATATCCACTACAAATTTGTGTGTGTGTGTGTGTGTGTGTGTGTGTAATTTATATGTGCTGCATATGATTTAGAATTTTATATTTCATTGCCTGCAATGGACACCCTCTGTAGCAAAGTATGCATTTCAATGTATTTTATAAAATTTGGTTTTGGAAAGAAAAGGCAATAAATCTGATTTTGGGCTCATGGGAAGTGGTATTTCATACCACAAAAGTGATGAAGTTGGTCTTAACGAGGCAGTTCATGTCACTTCTGGGGTTCATCTGACGGTTCTAGTAGCACATGCAAAATAGAACACAATATATTTTATGTTCTACAATATTGTGTTCCACAATCTTTTCATTTGTAAATAGCTAAATATTTGATATTGCGATGCATTTGAATGGATTTTCTATTGTGATTGGCATCTACCTTAAGTTTAATCATTTTTAATGTTCATTTTTGCATGAGTGGCAGCACAGCTGGAAATCCAGTAAAATCCATCTCTCTTTCCTGGGCTACAAAATTAGGGATAAATACTTTAGAGGGTGTTTGGGTCTCTCAGAATGGCCAATTACTACAGCCAAAATAAATAGAATATCCCCACAACTTTTATTTATTAAACGATCAGTATTCTTTTAGTGGTACATCTTTTGAGGGCTGACCAAATGTTAAATATGTTGTGCAGCTTATTCAACATTGCAGTTCTAATTCTCTGCATATATGCAAATGAATGGCAGGATGGGTTAGAAATTCTGTCTTTTGTGGATTCCCAAGGAAATAGAAGTAATATCTCTTAAGCTGTTTAGTTACCTTTCTAAATAAATCCTAAAACATCAACATAAAGACCAAGTATTTAATCTTTTCTTGATTTTAATAAAGTTGTTGCTACAATAAAGTTGTTGCTACAGTTGCTATAATTTTTTAAAAATGCATATAATGCCATATTATTCAGTGTAGTTTGTTTATTTTTTTAGATTAAGAGGATTGAGGCTGAATCCGATTATGGATAAATAATTAGCTGTCTGATATGTGGGGGTTCCAAAGTGGGTAGGGAAGTAGCTAGACTACGGATGGATGATTTCAGAACAATTCTAGCTGTTTTAAAGCAAAGCTAAAACTTTGTAATACCACCTAGTGTTTTTCATTAGTTGAAGGTTGTGAGTCACTTAATTATATGACAAGAGGAGCAAACTTGCTCTTTCTTATGACTCATATAATAGAAGCATCTTGATTAATATTTCAGTGGTGAAACAGTGTTTTTCAGAAATATTTATGGCCTGAAAGACTTTTCTCATCAAGCTACAATTCTCTGTGATAGAAGATTTTTAATCCTGAAATTCTGGGTGACTCTTCTGAAATTATTGGTGGGATGAATTAATATACAGGGCAGGCACAGAAACCATGTACTCTGCCCAGTAATAAAATACAGTTTTCAGAATAACATAAAAATTAACCTTGCAAATGAACAGGTAATTTGAACACTGATTTTCTTCAATGGTAGTTGATTAAGGAGATTTTCAGATGAATACCTAATCAAAAAATTATATAGCAATTGTCTGCTTATTAAAACATTTGCAATGTTTTGAAAAATTCATTATGAAAGTTGAAGAGATACTGAATTTACATTGGTAAATGTTACTCAGTATTTCCACATAATCACACATTTGGATTTGTTAAAAGTGTGCATTTCTAATCCTCACTGATTCAAAGCATCATATTAATTGGCAGATGCTTTACTTAGCAGTACTACAAATCTGCTTCTGGGAAGAAAGTACGTGAAGTCAGCCTCCTCTATGTCATTGTCCTTTTTTAAAAAAGAAAGAAAAGAATAATGTTTATATTGTACCACAAAAATTCAAATCTAGTAATACTCTGATAGCATTCCTTGAGCTTTGTACTGGGACTGCAGTGGAAAGGCCCTACTTAAACTTGATTTGAATTGTTCTATAAAGGAAGCATTTTTGGTGACAAAAAGGCTTCCATTGATATTAAAGAAATGAGGGATCCTTGGTGTTCTCTGAATTTGCTTGTTTTCTTGCAAACATTTCATTACTTTTAACTGTCAGTTTACATTCTGGTGACTTGCCTGTCTATGGGTGGAGAAGATTCTTTGGTTGGGCTGTTTACTTATGGCTCTCTGGCAGTTTCTTCATCGGGGTATTGATTGTTGATCTGAAATTAAACTTGGAGTTACTCTATGCTGATCTAAGTGCTTATTATTATTAAAGAAGTTTTTAATCTGGAGTGAATAGCCACTTCATTAATTTTCACCATGTCTTTTGGAAAAGGAATTCCCGGAGACAGTGGAAAGTATATCAGCATGAGCCTGGCATGCTATGGTCCATAGGGTCATGAAGAGTTGTGTGCAAGAGTTATACCCAAAGAGTTGTAGCAATTGAACAACAGCAAATTGGTGGAAGACAGGAGATGCCTCACTTCCTTTTCTCTGTACCCATGTTTATCTTAAACTCCCAGATTCTGGAGTTGTGTCCACACATATTAGTGTTGCCAAGATTGAAAACCACTGCTCTGAGCAAAGATGATCATCTTCACAGACTTGTGTTAATTAGTGATTTAAAAAGAAAAAAAGAAATTAAGGACTGTCAAGATTAGAAAGGGTATATAATTTATTACATAATAAAATATATTATTCCTTTAAAAATTAAAGGCTACCTTGCAATCAAGAACAGCTAAATGCATAAAAATCACAAGTGATCTACAGACATGGAGCCATGCTGATATACTTTCCCTGTTATTGGGTTTGAATCTTCAGATATTCATGTATTGGGATGAAATTTGGCTTTGCTCATTCAGATAACTTTTCCCCAATTGCTACCTACAGGTTTCAAAGTACTGAAAATTAAATCAGCATAATACCCACCATCTGCACAAAAAGAATAGAATCACATTAAAAAATAAAATAGAACATACATAAAAAGTGAGAAAATAAAGGGATACAAGAACAAAAATATGGTTGGTTGGTTTTGTCCATGATGGTAGCAATGTCACCCAATTTCCAGTACCGTAAAAACCCATGTCTTACTTGCTTCCAGTTGTCTGAAATTCTGCTTTGGGGCCTATTCAGATGCAGACATGAGCATGTTTTCTTTTGAAGTAAAAATAAATGCTATTTTTTTGCTCATGCTTGCTGAGCAAACCTCCTTCAACCTTGTTTCTTTATCACATATAAAAGATTTATCATTTTAATTTGACATGTAAGACCTCATTATAAGAAACCAACATAAAATCTCTAGACCTATCTTTACCTTTGATTTACCTCTGGGTGAGGGTGTGTAAAAAATTGACAGCATGCATGAAGCAGGGAAAGTCCAGTGCCTCTACGTCTCTTTGAACAATTGGGAAATGTTCCTTTTACACAATGTATATGTGAAAGTTATCATTAAAGGCAACTATTGCATCAACTAGAACAGAATGTCAGCTGTTAGTCAGAGCTTAAATAGTTAAAACAGTTAAATAGTTGGGAAAAACTATCCCTAAAGTTAAATTGCCTGTGTATAATGGTCAGTTTAAAGCAGCAGTTTTCTAGGATTGAATAAAATGGGTAAATTATGGTTGTGTCTCTTAAGGCATTGCATGATTTAACATGTTATAGAGTGTATATTTAAAATGATGAATAATGTTTGAAAGATCTTAAATAAAACATTTCTGCAGTGGAAATATGCATAGTTTCTTTCTCTTTAATTTCTGGCACAGGTAGTCCTCAATTTACAACAGTTGATTTAGTGACAATGGTGTTGAATAAAAGAACTTATGATTGATTTTCACACTTAAGACAGTTGCAGCATCCCCATAATCATATGATCAAAATTCAGATACTGGGCAACTGATTTATATTTATGATGGCTATAGTGTCCTGGGGTCATGTGATCATATTTTGTGATCTTCTGACAAGCAAAGTCAATCGGGAAACCAGATTCACTTAACAATTGGATTACTACCTTAATAACCGTGGCAAGAAAAATTGTAAAATGAGAAAAATTAACAAACGTCTCACTTGGCAACAGAAATTTTGGGCTCAATTGTGATCGTAAGTTGAGAAATATCTGTATTTTTATATTTCTAATAAAAAATACTGTGACTTGCTATGTATTAACTAAAAATACTTTCTGAGGCATAAATAGGTTATTAATGTTTAGGTTCTTTATCTTGGAAATTTCTTTGGAAGTATCTTATTGCAAAGTTAATACCATTAGTAAAATACAGCAGATGAAATATGTTGACAGTGACTGGGTTTTTTTTTAACCTCTGTTGTGAGCTCAGGCATAATTATGCAGAACCCATGTTTAATTTGGAATATCATTTTAAAATGGTAGTACTTCATAATTTATCCACGTTTGGATTGCAAAATGCATTGTATTGCTTTCGATTATACTGGAATCGTGATAGAAAAATAAAGCAATGGCAGATAGCCTTATGGCCAAAACTCAAAGCCCATAAAAAAAGAGGAAGTGAAGAGAAAAAGGACATAGAATTTGTTTTTGCATCCCTTGTTTGGTTTTCAATATATTTAGGTCTAAAGCATATATTGTCTAAAGAGTGTTTGCACAAGACTCTAAACCATTGACCAAATTAATAATCAAATGGCTAAGCTTAAATACATGAGATCTTAGCATGCTGATTGAATCAGCCATCACATTAAGCCATGTGGATTGTTTGATTTGCCTAGGATATTCCATGAACTCTGCCATGCAAATGACTTAACAAACACCACACTTAAATGATAAAACTGATGTGGATGAGAACAAGCATTACACCAGAGACAGGATAATTAGTTTTTCTGTTTCTACCTGCTTACTTATGGTCTAAACTGCTCCTACATAGTATGTTTTTGTCACAAGACTTCTAAATATGTTCAAATGAAATATATTTTTTAATATATGGCACAGTATTCTGTATCTTACAGGACCATTTCTGTCTAGATTATTTTTGTTCAGAAAGGACTACTAGTGCAAAATCCTGTAAAGTTGTTCATGTACTGCACCCAACAGTGGTATATCCGAGTTGGTGCTTTGATCCATATAACCTGGCAGGATAAATATATATCAGAACAATTCACAGAACTGATTCCAGCCTGATAGAAAGCACATAGCATTAGCATTGTTGAGTGTACAAGATTACCCCTGCTCCCTCTGTCTCATTATTACATCCAATTATAGATCTTACCTGAAAACATCATAGAGTCAGGGGATTAAAACAGGCCCCTAAATCATCAAATCTAACCTTTTGTTTAAAGCAGGAACCAAATGAAAGCTTCCCCAACAGTTGGCTGTCTATATTCTATTTAAGCATATATAGTAGAAAGTGGATGCCACCATTCTAGATAATTGTTCTTAGAATCCCCCTCCTATTTTTAATAAAATCAGCTGGATTCTATCTTCTTGTGATTTAAATTCATTGTAGTGCATCCTATATCCTGAAAGGAAAGAATATCCTTATATTTCTCTATGTGACATCATTCAGGTATTTGAGAAAGAGTTCTAAATAATCCATTTCCTTCCATCTGTTTCCATGGAATTCATTTTTGATCCCTGCCCATTGTCTCTGTCCTTTTCTGAACAGATTTTGCCAAAGCCTTTCTAAAACGATGTGTCATAATTGGACATAATGGAAGAGGAATGGTTCACCAAAAAGAATAACTATGACTGTTATTATCTGTGATTTTGGAAGTATATTTAGGTTAATGAAGTCTAAAATTGGATTTGCCTTTTTTGTTGAATCACACTACCAATTACCATTATAGTGCAATCAAAATTTCAACCTTTTTTTGCTCAAGTTCTAGCACTGTCATTTCACTCCCCCAATTCAATATATGTGTCTGAAGTTGTTTCCTAGGCAAAGAACTTTGGGCTTAATATGTTTAAGTTTAATTCTGTTACTTTCAACCTATTTTTTCAATTCTTCATCTAAGTCAATAATTATAATATTTTAAAGAAGAGGGCCCATAACTTTGTAATATCTCACATACTATCGTTTTTCAAGTTTATATAGATTCCTTGATGACAAGACCTTGTATATGATCATTCAGCTATTTGTGTATTCATTTAATTGTGGTATCAATCAGCCTGTACTTAACTAGCTTGCAATTAGAATGCCATGATGCATTTGTCAAATACTATACTGAAATCAAGGTATATTTCATATATAACTTTGTATCTCTGTATTTTATGTATTTATTAGGCTGTACACCGCCCCGAGTCCCTTTTCGGAGAGGGAGCGGTATAGAAATACGATTATAAATAAATAAATAAATAAATATAACAAGCCCACAATATTCTAATACTGGCAAATTGTTGTGGACAAATTTATATTGCTTACCAATCATTAAGCACATTCCAAAATTCTGTGCTACAGCATATAGAACACAGAATATAATAAACCTTGATAAAGTCTGGTCCCAAGCAGACCATTATTTATGCTCACACAGGTCATGGTTAATTCTGTGTCAACTTTAGGATGTGAAAGTGTCCAAGCCTTCACAGTCTACATACTTATCCAGGACTTGGAATGCCATTATGTATGCTAGTATTAAACAAGAGTATCTGTGCCAGGTTCGTAGATAATTTAAGTAGTGTAACTGAAGCATCTATTTCTATCCTGCAAACTTTTAACTATAATTCTTAAATCTAAAGGTTAAAATCTATTTTCAAATTAGATAGACCTGTTAATTAGTTATCCTGCTTCTCCTGGATTTAGGATTAATTCCAACTGTCTCCAACTACATCTATAAATTATAGGAGTGGTCTGACTAAAACATAATAGAGAAAAATTATGCCTTTTTTTTTGACCTGACACTGTCCTTTTGTCTGATGCCGATCCACTTTATATTGGGGGTGGTGGTAGTGGTTTTCTTGGCAGAAGTATCACACTTGTGGCCCATATTTAGCCTATTAATTATTAAGACACCTAGATCATTTTTCATGTACTGCTGCTCATTATTGTTCCTTCCAACCTATACTGCTTTCTTTCATTGTTCCTACCACAACAAACGTCACAGTTGTTTCTGCTGAAATTCAGCTTGATAGGTTTTGCGCAATGTTCTAGCTCATCAAGGCCCTCCTGAATCTTGTTATTGTTATGCTGCCTCTTGCCAAATAATGTATTCTTTTCTAAACACTTAATAATGTGTTCCAGGGTTTTGCCTGAAATCATAATCAACCTGGTCTTCCTTTCATCTTTTTTATTTTCAAAGCTTCATTGAGCTACTTGTATACTTATATGGTTTCTTTTCCAATCTTTTACTTTTTACCCGCATTGAAATTATTTACAATTGTGTTTTCAGTATCTAGTTTTTAAAGGAATTTCTATCTATCTTAAGCCTTTTTACTCCTGTCATAGATTCTAAATTAGTTTAAATTTATTAAAATTAACTTGTTTTGAATTCCAAGATATGTATCTGATAACTCATTTTACAATTAAGGCTAACTTAATCAGAAAAGCTTCTTGGATGGTATAAATTAAAAAAAGTAAGATTATTAATCACATCTCATTAAAACATATCATCATCATCATCATCATCATCATCATCATCATCATCATCATCATCACCATACAACTAATAATCACACTAAATCCAATCAACTAGGGGCCAAAGACTCTTGAAATAAATTTCTTTTCACTATGTAGAAATGTAAGGAGTGTTGGAGTGAATCTTACTGCCTCCAGCAGTATGTTGCAAGGGCTGGACTTCTACCAAAAGCTTGCTTCTTAGGCTGCTCTCCTTTTCCCTTACTTGTGGAATAGGATTCTTAGCATATCCTCTTTCAAAGTTGGCCAAATTAAGTTTGATAATGCAATTCTAATATATTACATTTTTATGCTACCTAGTAGCATATAGTAACAACTAACATATTTCATTGTGCTCGAAAGCTTGAAATGGCAACCTGTTCCATGATATCAAGATATATATAATTTTGCAATCAATTGAATTGTGAGGCTACAGAATAACTGCACTAGCTTCAATTTCCAAACTGTCTTCAAAGGCAGTCCCCCACTTTGCAATAATCCAATAATGAGTTGAAGCTAGGTGTCCCTCTCTCACAGCTCTCCATTAAAACTCGCCATTAAATATCTGCTTGCTGTACTTTATTTCCCAGACTTCGAACATTAGCATAAAGGCCAAGAACATTGTGAACCAATGTTCTTTCTCACTTTTCATTGAGTTGTGGAAGAGGGCCCATTTCAGCAACATTCCAACTTTTCATGGTATACTTTTTGATATTTTTCTTTCAGGGTTTCATTTCCAATACCCATTGGATTCAATTTAAAGGATTCCTATTCAAATGTTTCAGCCAAATAAAATTTGACCAGTTCTTCTGAAATGTAATCCATGTTGTTCCAGCCCTTTCTTCTCCATGCTGCAGCAAGAACCCAGGATGAGTAGACTCCTTCTTATGACATCATTTAGCTGAGTCTGTACTAAGATATAAAAGCCAGCCCCCGGAAGAAACCCCAGCTTTTGACTCAGCTTCTTTCAGTCAGTAGCTGTGTCTCTGAAAGCATCCCGATAGCTAGCAATAAACAAACGATCTTCAGGACTTTTTCCTTGCTTCCAGCAGCTCCCAGGGATCTGGGCAGCTGCTCTTCCAGGAAAGCGGGGCTCTCTCTCCTGCAATGTTGAGAGCAACGTTGCCAGAACACTGTGCAGGCAAGCTGGGCAGCGTCTTGAGACTTCCCCCACACCTGTGGTTTGAGCGATCGGAAAAACGATAGAAAAACATAACAGCGCCAGCCAGCTGATCGTGTGCGGTGGCTGTGCTTTCTTCTGCTGACTTCGCTCAGGGCTCCTTACAGCCTAAGGAGCGATTCTTCGATCTCAGAGCCTGTTTTCCCTAGTCAGCGGCCATCTTGGATTGAAGCCTTTCACCATGAAGTGAGTGGCCATTTTGTAAGCCCGGGGGCCAATTTATACCTAAAGGACTTATTCTAAGTTTCTAAGCAGCTTCTTCCTGTTGTAGCTAACAGTCTTTACTCTGATCTGCCATTAAAGTGGGAACCGGAGCAGCCTCTGATTGGCTGAGCCACTTGACAGCTCACTATAAAAAGGGAGCTGTCAAGCGGGCTCAGCTGTTCGCTCCTGTCAGCTGGCAGCCGATTCAAGCGGCGGCAAGCCGGCTGAGGTTACTAAGTGGCAAAATAAAGTCTGTTAGCCTTAGCTCTGCCTCTGTCTCTCATTCCCTGGGTGCCAAATACAAAACTGGCGACGAGGATGGGATTGTTAGCGAAGTGAGACATTCTGAGGCAAAAAGAGCTGAAAGTCGCAAAGAGCTGAAGCGACAAAAGAGCTGCTAAAGTCACTGAGCTAAGAGTGCTAAAATAGACTGCCACAAAGCTAACCCAGATGGCGGCACCTCCGAACTTCCCTCCGTTCCAGCCAGCGGCAGAAACATGGGCATCCTACATCAATCGCTTTGGATGTGTCATGGATGCCGCCAACCTGACTGACATATCCGCGAACAGAACGAAGGCTTACTTCCTTAGCTTCTGCAGAGCAGCTGTCTTCGACACTGCCACAGCTCTACTAGCCCCACAGACAGTAAAAGAGGTCACCTGGGAAGAACGTCAAGAAGTCCTCAGCAACCACTATGCTCCCAGACCTTCCCGCATCGCGCGCCGCTACGCATTCCGAAGAAGAGCACAAGCAGAGGGAGAATCCGTCAGCGAATACATGGCAGCACTCAGATCGGCTGCCCTTCAATGCGGATTCAGGGACCACCTCGATGACATGCTTCTGGATCAACTGGTCTGTGGGGTAAGAGACCTCCGGTTACAGAGAGGTCTCCTAGCAAAAACAGACCTGAACCTGAAGCAGGCAATCGAGGAAGCCCAAGCCGTGGAGCTGTCAAACCTATGCGTGGCTGAAATTCAAAACACTAACAGTTTCCCGGGGGCCAAAACAAATACAGCCATTCAATATGAAGACATGTTCGAAACCCAGTACGGCGAAGAAGAAGTAAACGGCCTAAGAATGCCTCAGCTTCCACAATGAAAAAACAACCCAGCTGAGAGAAGACAAAGCATACCACAAAACATTTGCCTCAGCTGTGGGGGAAACCACCCTAGAGCCACCTGCCTCTTTAGAAACATGGTTTGCCTAAAGTGCCAGAAGAAGGGATACCTGGCAAGAATTTGCCAAGCTGCAAGAAACATGAATCAGGCACTATCAAACCATATGCCAACAAAAACCTTCAGAACCAAAGAGGATTGCTTTGCAGTTACCAAAGCATATCCTAGAGCTGAGTCACTACCTTATTGTTTTAATATTAATAAAATAAATGTCAATCTTCTTTTAGAAGGAAAGCCATGCCACATGGAGGTGGACACAGGCTCCTCCCTCTCCATCCTGTCCTGGGACACCCTGAAGCAGCTGGTTCCAGACATCACCAAACAACAACTGACACCCTGCAAGCTAGCCTTGAAAGACTACCAAGGACAGAATATTCCAGTCATCGGGACAGGCAAGTTCCACATACAATTCCATCATTTTAATGGACTTTTACCTCTAGTTATAGTAAATGCGCGCCTGCCAAGCTTGCTAGGGTTGGACTGGTTCAATTCCCTAGGATTGCAAGTAACTGGCATAAATGCTATTAATACTTGCATTTTAGAACAACTACTTACTAACTTTTCAGAAGTTTTTGATGGCAAGCTTGGCTGCTGTAATGGCATAACCATTTCTCTAAACATAGATCCCCAAGTGACTCCAATAAGACTAAAACCAAGGAGAATTCCCTTGGCCTTACGTGCAAAAGTGGATGCCCAGTTGGACAAACTGATAGCACAAGGGGTATTAGAACCCATTGATTTCTCCAAATGGAAAACACCCATAGTCATACCTCTTAAACAAGATGGTTCAATTCGCCTTTGCTCAGACTATAAGTCGACCATTAACAGGGGCCTTCAACCCAACACATACCTAGTGCCCATTATACAACATTTGTTACATAGCTTGGGCAAAAGTTCCATTTTTACAAAACTTGATACGACACAGGCATATCAACAGTTCCCAGTAGATGAACAAACTGCACAGGCGCAAACTATTATAACTCACAGGGGAGCTTTTAAGTGCAAACGTCTCCAATTTGGAGTTAGTGTAGCCCTTGGTATTTTCCAATCAATTATGGAGAGATTGCTGTACAACATACCAGGGGTCATTCCCTATTTTGATGACATTCTTATTGC
Source organism: Bungarus multicinctus (assembly GCA_023653725.1). Classification (NCBI taxonomy): domain Eukaryota; kingdom Metazoa; phylum Chordata; class Lepidosauria; order Squamata; family Elapidae; genus Bungarus; species Bungarus multicinctus. The sequence goes on from CM042848.1 coordinate 47,425,584, forward strand.
TTCAGATAGCTCTCAGAAACACTTACAACAATTACAAAAAGTCCTACAATGTTTCCAAGATACAGGACTCAAACTCAATAAGAAAAAATGCATTTTTGCTACTTCACAAATTGTTTTTTTGAGTTATCACATTGACTCTTCAGGAAGTCATCCAATTGAATATAAAGTCAAAGCTATCCAAGATGTTCCAACCCCCACAAATAAGACTGAGTTACAGGCTTTTCTTGGTTTACTTAATTTTTACAGTTCATTCCTTCCCCACAAAGCCACCATAGCTGAACCTCTACACAGACTGTTGGATTCTAATGCTGTTGGTCATGGCGGCCAAGGGAGCAAGCCTCTTTTAAGGCTGTCAAAGCCCTACTTTCTTCAGATTCTGTTCTAATGCAATTTGACAAGGCCCTTCCTTTAGTATTGATATGTGATGCCTCCCCTTATGGTATAGGGGCAGTTTTGGGTCACAGACTGCCCAATGGACAAGAAGCCCTTATAGCTTATTTTTCAAGGACACTTTCTAAAACAGAACGGAATTATGACCAAATTGACAAGGAGGCCTTTGCTGCAGTGGCTGCAGCTAAGAAATTTCATGAATACTTATACGGCCACCATTTTGAGCTAGTCACTGATCACCAACCACTCCTTGGTATATTGGCAGGGGACAAGTCCAGCCCACAAATTATGTCTCCCAGAATGCTAGGTGGGCCATTTTTCTATCAGCATACAATTACAAATTACTTTACAGACTGGGGAAGCAAATAGCCCATGTGGATGCTTTAAGCAGATGCCCATTACCCATTTTTGTAAAAGATCCATCACCCATAGCTACCACTTTTCTAATTGAGGATCTACAGTTACCCCTGAATGCCAAAGACATTGCTCACTCCTCCTCCAAGGACCCCCAATTGAATAAAATTTTGGACTGGGTGAGGAGGGGGTGGCCCAGGGATCCTGTGCCAGTGGATCTCCGCCCTTTCAAAGCTTGCCATCTAGAGTTGAGTGTACTAAAGGGCTGTTTGTTGTGGAGAAATAGAGTGGTCATCCCTCGAGACCTAAGACCCCGTATTATAGAAGTTCTACACAAAGGGCACCTAGCATCACTAGAATGAAGGACCTAGCACGAAGCTATGTCTGGTGGCCAGGTATTGATGAGGCGATTGCCAGGAAGGTACAGGACTGCCAAGCATGTCAATTATCATGACCTGCACCCCCGGCTGCCACTGCTAGTGAACGGGAGGATACAAACACCCTTTGGTCCAGGGTCCACATTGACATAGCAGGACCATTCCAAGGGAAATCCTTCCTAGTTGTAGTGTATTCCTACTCCAAATGAGTAGAATTAGCTCTTCTTAAGCCCACTACCACTGAAGAAGTTACCAGGATGCTTGATGCTCTTTTTGGGACGCATGGATATCCTGACACCCTGGTATCAGACAATGGCCCACAATTTACTTCCTCTCCCTTTGAACTGTTCCTAGCCCAAAGGGGCATTAGACATGCCCTAATTTCCCCTTTCCACCCAGCAGCTAATGGGAGGGCAGAAAGGACTGTAAGGTCAACCAAGGAAGCTTTGGGGAGGATGACTGGGGAAATTGGTCTGCAAGAATTGCCCTATACCACCTAACACAACATACCACTCCAAATGCCCAGACTAACCTATCCCCAGCAGAACTCCTGATGGGAAGGAGGTTAAGGACAACACTAGATAGACTTCACCTAACCTGCACACTCCTAGACTCCCATAGTAAATCAAGGGTTTTTAATCTAGGGGACCCAGTCTATGCCCGAAACTATGCTGGGAACCCCCTATGGCTGCCAGGCTGGGTAGAGAAAACAGCAGGCCCAAAGTCTTACAGGGTATGATTAACTGATTGAAGACTATGGCACTGGATGTGGACCAGCTGAAAAACCGATGGAAGACTCCTGCTAGTCCACCCCTAGATACCTACGAAGCAGCCGGAACCAAAGAGAACAACCCATCTCCCGAACAATGGCCATTCGCAAAAGACTTATCCGCAAGAGACACTTCGCCTGCAGCCGAGACAGCCCTGCCTTCCAGCGAGACCTTCCTGCCACTGAAAGAAGACGCCCGGCCTACTGAAGGAACCAGCCCGAGAAAGGTTCCAGCATTGACTGAAAGCAGCAATGCATGGGCCGATCCTTTCCCGTCGACGGTGCCAGCCACACTACGAAGATCTGAAAGAATGCGGCCCACCTATCTTGAGCGCTATGCATGCGCATTACCAGGGGGAAGGGGTGTTGTAGCTAACAGTCTTCACTCCGGTCCGCCATTAAAGTGGGAATCGGAGCAGTCTCTGATTGGCTGAGCCGCTTGACAGCTCTCTATAAAAAGGGAGCTGTCAAGCGGGCTCAGTTGTTCGCTCCTGTCAGCCGACAGCTAATTCAAGCGGCGGCAACCCAGCTGAGGTTACTAAGTGGCAAAATAAAGTCTGTTAGCCTTAGCTCTGCCTTTTTCTCTGATTCCCTGGGCGCCAGATACAAAACTTCCCAACTCAAGAATCTTTCCTTCTACAAATGGATCAAGATAAGGCTCAGGCAGTGAGGGGGATCAGTCTCTTAAGCCCAACAAGAGAAAAAGACGTAGGCAGCACATCCAATCAGTTCAGAGGGAGGTGGCTTCTAAAATCAGAGCTAAGGCTCTAGTCCCTAAGAAGGCAACTCAGGCTGAGTTGAGGGCAGAAAAGCGCAGAAATGCGGCCTTAGAGAGGCAGTTTAACAGAACAATTCAACAGATCAGAGGGCAACTGCAACAAGTTTCAGATGATACCTGTGGGCCCCAGCCAAGCGCTCCCAGAGGAGGAGAAGTTATACACGAGCCTTTTCTTCCTCCATCCTGGTCTCCTGGGGCCTCTGCAGAACAATCAGATCGTCAGGATCTCGGCCCTATTTCCAACAGGCTTCTGGGCCCTATGCCCCACCTTCCTCCAGGCCTCGAGCCTCTTCTCAATCTAGGCCTGAAGCCACCTTCACTCCCATAGCAGCGGGCCTTCTACCTTTGAGCATAGGCCAGGGGATATCTAAGACATTGTTTCATTGGCCATTAGGCAGGGATTGGCTGAAGGCTTCAAGCAAATTCTTCGACCTCTGGAAAGGGTTCAGGCCCTTCTCCCTTCTCAACATATAAGTTCCTTGCCTCCTCACCCTGAATTTCACAGGCCCCAGGACCTTAGGGTCCATTCTTCTCTACCAGAATGGGAGGAGGCTGATGAGGAAGGAAGGACTTCACCATCTGAACATAGTTACTCCTCTCGTTCAGAGCGTGAACAGAGCGAAATTTATGACAAAAACCTTTCAGAGGAAGAAGATTCTCGCCCAGAGCAGACATCCTCTGCATTGGTCTTCAGCCCTACTCTTTTCAGGCCATTACTCAGCAAGGCTTTGGTCACTGCCAAGCTGTCGCTGGAGAAGTGGCTCCTGAGCCACAAGGAGATCCCTCTGGCCAAGGAGACTCACGCTTCTCCAAGCCTGTAGTACATGCAGAAATTTTGCCTTCTCCCACATTGTTCTGGACATGGTCAAGGAACAGTGTGCTTCTCCTTCGGCAGGTCCTCGCCCTTCTTCTTCTCTGGATAAGCGTTTTTACAATGTCAGTGCAGCCCTGGACAATGCCCTGACAGTGCCTTCTGTTGACATTCCAGTTATGGCCTCATTCTCATCTTCTGGCACTTCCCACTGAGCCAGAAGATATCTTGAAATCAGATGATAAACGTTCCAAACAGACCCTCAAGCACAGTCACCAGGCCGCTGCATGGGCTGTTCGGGCTTCAACGGCAGCATCCTTTTTCACAAGGGCATCCATTTGGTGGCTGTGCCAACTCCAGAATAGATTGCCTACTTCTGACCTCCGGTCTCACCAAGACCTCAACAAAATTATTGCAGCGGCAGAATTCACTGCAGATGCCACTCTCAATTCCGCCAAATTCGCATCTGGGGCCATGGCATCTTCAGTAGCAGCTAGAAGACTTTTATGGCTCTGAAATTGGCAGGTGGAGTCACGCCAAAAATGGAAGTTAGCTTCAGTTCCCTTCATAGGCGATAAACTTTTTGGCGATGCTCTGGAGCCTTATCTCATCGAAACCAGAGATAAACGTAAAATTCTCTCTTCCTCTGGGAAGAAAGCCGACTATCGCCCAGCTCCTTCTTGCCCTCCTACCTTTTTGAGCAGACACCTCCTCCCACTTCCCTTGCTTTCAGAGGCCATACTCCCAATGCCAAGACCAACATGCGGAAGCATCTGGCAGGCAACAACCTTTTGCTGGTAAATGGCCCTTTTGGGGGGGAGGGGGTCATTCCTTCCATCACTCTAAGTTATCTCTCGTTCTCCCCACCCATCAGAGATCGCCTAGCCTTCTTTACCTCCAAATGGGAGGAATCAAATGATGGACGCCTGGGTCCTCAACACTATTAGGTCAGGGTTACAATTGGACTTCCTAACGCCACCCCCAGAAAATTTTTTGATCTGTCCTGTCTCTCGGGACATTTCAAGGCAAGCCCTCATGAATCAGGCCATTCAACACTTTCTTGACATCAAGGCTATTCAACCTGTTCCTCCCTCTCAACAGGGATGTGGGTTTTACTCTTGCCTTTTCATCGTTCCCAAAGCCTCGGGGGGATGGTGAGCCATCCTGGATCCTCAACCAATTTGTAAAATACAGGCAATTTAAAATGCAGACTCTGCATTCTATTTTTGAGAGCGTTTGGGAGGGCGACCTCCTTTCTTCCATTATCTCATGGAGGCTTACCATTTGGCCTCATCATCACCAGTTTGGCCTCATCATCACCAGTTTCTCCGTTTCTGTTATCAGAATGCCCATTAACAGTATCGAGCACTTCCCTTCGGCCTCTCATTGGCTCCAAGGGTCTTCACAAAGATTCTGGCAGCATTGGTGGCATCTCTGTGTTCTGTCCCAGTGAGGATCCAATGCTACTTGGACGACATGTTGATTCTGTCCTCCTCCATCCATTTGGCCCACCGGGATCTGCAAGTTACCCTGTCATGTCTCCAGAGCCACGGGTTTTCCATCAACACCAAAAAGAGCCATCTGTCTACCACAACCAAATTGCAACACTTGGGAGCGGTCATCGACACCACATTGTGCTAGGTTTTCCTGTCCCCAGCTTGTGGAAAGAGCCTTGCAGAGATCATCAGCCAGATCCAGCACCATCAAACTGTTCTCCTGTCGCTGCTGCCCAAACTTCTGGGGAAGATCTCCTGTATTGGCATCATTCCGTGGGCTCGACTCCACTCCCGATCACTCCAGTGGTTCCTGCTTCCCTACCAACGAGCAGGAACCAGCCACTCATCCATAAGGTCCTGCTCCCGCCACAAATCCGGCGATCATTCAATTGGTAGCGTTCCACATCAATCTGGAAGGGACTCCTGTTCAGGGACCTAGACAGGCTAGTGATAACCACCGACGCCAGCTCCTGGATTGGGGTTCCCATATGCAGGGCCATGTAGCTCAAGGCGTTTGGTCCAGGTCAGAGCAGACTCTTCCCATAAATTGGCTAGAGCTCAGAGCCATTTTTCTGGCTCTCAAGCATTTCGGGCAATTGGTGACCGGCTCTCATGTTCTAGTCCTTAGGGACAACATGGCCACAAAGGCTCATGTCAATCGGCAAGGGGGGACAAGGTCCAAGGCACTCATGAGAGAGGCTCAACGGTTGGGGTTATGGGCAGAGAAGCACCTGTTGTTGATCTCAGCAGACCACATCTCCGGGGTCAACAACTCTCAGATCGACTGGCTCAGCAGGAGCCTAGTTGACCAGACAGAATGGTCCATTCCTCCATCTCTATTCAGGGATCTTTCCCTCAGATTCGGAACACCGGAGGTGGATCTCTTCTCTACTCCTCAAAATGCCCAAGTCACCAGATTCTTCACCAGGTTTCCTTGCCAGGGAGCGGAGGAGACCAATGCTCTTCGGTGCAGATGGCCCAAGGGTCTCCTCTATGCTTTTCCCCCACTTCCCATCATTCCGGCAGTAATTTGGAAGATGTTGGTGGAATGAGTGGAGCTCCTCCTCCTGGCACCCTATTGGCCAAGGAGGCCCTGGTTTGCGGACCTGGTCAACCTATCTGTGGCTTCTCCTTGGAGGATCCCAGCCCATCAAATCTTCCTTCACCAAAGGGCTCTGCTCCATCCAGAGCCCCAGTGATTCAAGCTGACCATGTGGCGCTTGACCGGCAGTGGCTAGAGGAGGCTGATCTCCCAGAAAGGGTCATCCTCACTATCCTGGCATCTCGCAAACCTTCTACAAAGCTTTTTCCTGATGGTGCCTTAGAGAGGGTCTCTCTCCCGCTTCAGCCCAGTTGGCAGAAATTCTTAGATTCCTTCAGGATGGTCTGGAGAAAGGTTTGGCCCCCAACACTCTATGCAGGCAGGTTGCGGCCCTCTCCTCTGTTTTCTCATGGGGTTCGCTTCCTTCCTTATCACATCACCCAGGATTGAAAGGGGCTTCAATCCTGCACCCACCAGTGGTTCACAGGTATCCTTCCTGGGACCTTCATGTGGTCCTTAATGCCCTTACAAAGCCCCCCTTTGAACCCCTTAGAACAGTGTCTCTTTGTTTCCTGACCCTGAAGGTAGTGTTCCTCGTTTCCATCACTTCAGCCAGATGGGTTTCTTAGCTCACTGCTCTTTCCATCGGACAGGAACTTTGTTCCTTTCATGATAATAGGATTGTTCTCTGTTTGGACTCCTCATTTATTCCAAAGGTTAACACCTGGTTTCACAGGTCCCAGGACATTGTGTTGCCTGACTTCTGTCCCCTCTCTCACCATGACTTAGAGTGGCAGTGGCACATGCTAGACATAAGAAGAGCTCTTAGAATATACATTAAGCGCACTTCCTCCTTCAGGAAGTCGGAAGCCATGTTTGTTTCCTTTTCCCCTTCTCACTTGGGGCACAAGGCCTCTTCTCCTACCATTAGTAGGTGGGTCAGGACTTCCATTGAGCAGGCCTACAAAGCTGCGGCCCTTCCGGTTCCCCTGCGGCCACTTCTGCTGCCTGGGCGACCCAAGCATCCTTGGAGGAGATTTGTCATGCAGCCACGTGGACATCCCCATCTCCTTCCATCAGACACTACTGTCTGGATGCCTTTGCCTCGGTGACTGCAGCTTTCGGCAGACGGGTGCTTCAACGAGTGGTTCCACAGTCGGTGTGATGAACCGGATGAGGAACCGCCCGTGGACATGCAAGCTTTGGTATGTCCCAGCCTGGGTTCTCGCTGCAGCATAGAAGAGAATGGGCATTGGTAGAAGTTACCGTGAACGCCCTTTCTATCTATGCTGTGAGAGAACCCAGCCCCTCCCTTGATTTGTCCGGAGAGGGTAAGACATATTTCTGTTTTCATTTTTGCTTTCAGAGACACCTTTCAGTCTGTCAAGTATCTTCATCAAAGCTGGGGTTTTTTCCGGGTGCTGGCTTTTATATCTTAGTACAGACTCAGCTAAATGATGTCATAAGAAGGAGTCTACCCATCCTGGGTTCTCTCGCAGCATAGATAGAAAGGGCGTTCACGGTATCTTCTACCATCGCTCATTATCACTTAGACGATTCAGGCCATGGTCCAAGAAACCAAGTTTTTGACAGCATTTTCACAGCCAATCATACACTTGCTGTATTAGCTTTCCCTTTTTATTACTTTTCCATGACTGAAAGGATCGATAAAAATACCATTTGATCTCCTAGGCTCCTGAGCCTCCTTCTTAGTCATTTAAAGATCCTGCTGATAAGGTTCAAATTATTCTTTACTGTCTCCTTTGTCTGCACCATTGTCAATAGACTTAAAAAATCTTGAATATTGTTTTTTTTTCACATACCTGGTTCTTGTTCCTCATAGACAGTATATTTCATGAGCTGATAGCATACATTTTTTATGCATTGTGAAAATGAATCACAAGCTACCACTGTAAGGCCTAGAAGGCCCAAGGATAGTACCAAAATCTCAGATCTGATTGGCCCATTTTCATAAGAAAGAACAAATACTATTTCCTTGCTCCACTAAGAAATGGCTTATTTACAGGTAGAAAAAAGAGATGTAAGTTTGAAATATCGGGACTGCTGTACCAATGTTTTGAGGCATCTAGTTGGCAGTTACCATTTTCTGCTCTATTATGGCTTTTGTGGGTCCTGTAATACTGTAAATTTAGCTTACTAGCTAGCTTTACAGTATTAAGAGCTGTGGTGGAGCAGTAGTTAAAATGAAATACTGCAAGCTACTTCTGGTGACTGCCAATTTGGTAGTTTGGGTTTCATTGGCTCAAGGTTGACTCAGCATTCCATCCTTCCGAGGTCGGTACAATGAGGATCCAGATTGTTGGGGGCAATATGCTGACTCTGAAAACCACACAGAGAGAGCTGTAAAGCTCTGTGAAACAGTATATAAGGAGAGGAAAAGAAAGGAGTGGGGATAGAGCAGGTGGAAATTTCAAAGGTAAGAAAGAATGTACAGGTACACTGGATGGTAGTATAAACTAAACCTTTTACTGTACTTCCTTTTCTATAAATTGTTTCCAATTTCTCAGTCAACAATGTTGCATCATCTACATAAAAATACACATAAATGAATAAGTCCATTTAACACTCTTCTAACATTGCCTTAAACATATATATGTCTCCATAATTAAACAACCAAGTGGAATAACATAGTCTCATCTTATTTTCCATTCACGTTAATAATTTGCTGTCCATTCAATTTATTCTCTCACATCTTATTTCTACCCTAAAACTTTAGGAATCAACCTTCAATTCCATATTCAGGCAAAACATTCCATAGTTGAAGCTCATTTACTTTATCATATGTTTTTTCTAAATCAAGAAATTTGTGATATTTTTTTATTTGAATATATTTTTTGTTGTTTACATATAAATATATTGAATAGTGTAATTGGCCATGGCATTCCAATTGCCATAAAAGGGAAGTAAAAATAAAATAACATATATGCAAATTTATATATACAATTTTTTGTACAAAAATTTCTGACCATCATATGTCAACTTCTCTATCATTCTAATACTTACATTCTTCTATCAATAAGACAGTGTCTCTTTCCAAGTCCCTCTCACCTGATTTTGTCTTCCAACCTCTACCTCGTGTTTCTAATCATTGATAAAACCTATTCCATATTAAATAGTATTCTGTATCTCCTTTACCTTTTATTTTTAGTGTTAGTCCGTCCATTTCTGCACAATCTAGTGTCTTCCTTATCATCTCATACACTAATGGGATATTTTCATTCTTCCATCGCTGCGTGTATACAATTCTTGCTGTAGTCAAAACATGTAACATTAAATATATTGTCCCTCACTCTGAAGTGATACTATTAAAACAATTATGGTTGGACATCTATATATTGTTTTGTCATTTTTTCTAGCCACGTATGTATTGAGTCCAAAATTTCCTTGCCTTTATACAGATTCACCACATGTGGTAATATATACACATGATTGTTTACATTTCCAACAGGTTTGGGACATATTTTTATACATTTTAGCTAATCTCACTAGGGGCAGATGTCACCTATAGAACATTTTAGAGATTTTCCTATGACAATATTATGGTAGAGATTTCCCAGATATTGCATTGTGAGAAGTCTAAAATGGCAGAGGTTCTGAATTGATTGAAAGAAGGTTTTCATGTCTTTCAAAGGATCTAGTGGTAAAAATTAGAGGCTCAAATGATGATGATAGCAGCAATGATCCTTGATGGAACTTTTAGCAACAACAAGAAAAAAAAGCTACTGGTAACACTGATAATTATCATTGTATAATATACTCCTCCCAAAATATTTAAAAATTTCTGAGTATAGCATGTAACGTCCCCTATTCCCATTTATATTATTCATTCTTTGACTTTTGTATAATGATTTAAGGAAGGAAAAAATCATAAACATGTGTAAAATCTCTGACTATAACCAGGAAACATTTGCCAGCAGTCAAAAATATATAATCTACTTATTTCATTATGTTCAGATAACTTTAGTACTGGTATATCAATTGTAGTATGCCCTCCAGGGTTGTCTTCTATTAAATATCACATTCTTGTGCCAATGGTGCTTCAGAAAAATACTCAGAGAATCAATGTGTATTTTAAGATGTAAACTCAAACATTTTGTAAAAGTTATTTCTTTTCATATAGCCTAAGAGAAACCAAATAACATATTAACCTGATTCAGAAATCAATTAATCTCTTCAGATGATGCAGAAAGAACACTATCTCTATTACAACTTCAGAGATGGCACCCACTATTTGTACATTCTGCAATGCAATTTATGACTACTAGCTGGAAATAATGGATGTGACATTATTGTAAAATAGCATCATCTCTACAAAGCATTAATAGACTAATGTCATAATAAATCTTTCATCTGCATGGCATTATTCACCGCTCACAGCGTAGCAAGTGTACCATATCCTTGTTAATATTAATCATGTAATCTTTTTCATTTTATACCCTCCTAACTGATGCTAAATCTCTTACATAAAAATAATTTAAAACAAGCACATTAAGAGAGTCTATTTAAAACTTTTATAAAGGGGGTGGGGGGAAGGAAAGACTGCAACTAGGAGATGGGAAAGAGATGTACTAAGAGGAATAAACAGCAAAGATTGCAAAATCCATCATTTAATGAATGAATATTCTTTGGGTGCCTTTACTAAGCAAGATGTCATGTGAGGTGATCTAGCTGTAAATGATTTCAAAAACTCCATTGATACATCGACTCTGCAACTGATTAGTTGCAATTGTTTTTGACATGAACAAAAGTTTTCTTATTTGAATATCTTGCATTTGCAACATGTTATTATCATACCCTATCTGAGAAATATACAAGCAGAAAAATCTACTGCAGAAAAAGAGATGTGTGTTTCATTGCCATTATTATGGCACTCATCAGCATATCACTCATGTGACTAGATGGTTTTGAAACATATGCAGTATGTATGCTCAGCAGCTGCTCTGTGTGAATGATTGAATCAAGGTAGACTGCAGCCAATGAATGAGCTTGTCTATTACTCAGGAAAATAAAGAAGAAATTGCTTACGTTTAATTATGCAAACCAACTGGTTTAGTAATAAAGCTGAAAGTGCCTAGTGAGATTGTCCTTTTCTTTTTAAAAAGCTTTCTAACATGTTTGAAAGATATGTTCATATAGATCTATTTTGTGAAATGTTATTGCTTTATATCAGATTAATGACAATCTTGATAACTGAAATATTGTTATACCTGGAAAGCAGTGACTAGTTGCTAATTGCAGTTATTTTGAAGACTAGCACCAATGGCAAATTAAATAGCATGTGTTTACATTTCCCTTCAGTGTAAAGTTCCACATTTTGTCACTATTTTGACATGTCTTAAAAGAAGCTGTAATGTAGATATATTAGCTAATACCTCCTCCATGATACTCAGCAGTTTTGTGTAAAATATATTTCAAATTCATGTTATGCCATACTGCAGAAACATTTTGCTAGCAATATCATGAATAATTTTAATAGAGGTAGCAATTAAGCAATTATATGAAGTGGGATTCAGGGAAAGAGCCTTGCTAAAGCAAGTAAAATTACCAAAGCATTTAAAGATCCCTACTGTTAATTTCTGCCACCACAGAACTATCAAGTGACTTGCTGTTTTTAGCAAATATTAAAAGATAATAGTTTCTCCAGTGTATTTCCATTTGCAAGCATATGCCTTTGGATTTAATCCATTACTAGCATTATCTGCAGCTGCTGGTTATTGTGTTGCTTAGATATTTGGAAAGCCTCAACATCGTATTTATTTGTACTGAAGTTCCTGTGTTCAAAGCAGGTTTCAGCACTGCTATCGGGACTATAGGACAGAGGTCCAGAATCCGTCTATTCATCAGAATATGCAAGAAGATTGTCAAATGCTGCGTACCATATATTGAAAATATTCAAGTGACTGTATTTTAAATAGGAAGACCTATAAAAGTCCTACTCTAAAATCTGAAATCAGCTTTCCAAAGCATAAAGAAAGGAACATGGAAAGCAGAGAGCAGAAAGGAAAGGGAAGGGGCATGCTACCCCTTAAAAGTAGCATTATGACTTTGGTACAAATACTCCCAAGCCTTAATTAGTCTGCTTTGTTACAGATTAAAAGTACAGGTTTTGAATATATTTTTTTGTTATTTACCATTCTGATTTGCTTCTCACTTTTTGTTGTCCTAATGAGTAGATGCTGTCAAAACTTAAATTTTGTTTGTCAAAAATTAACCAATAAGTGGAACCCCCTATTTCTCCCTTTTCCAGGTAGCTCCCATGCTTACCTGAGCAAGATATGAATGTGTGCACACATAGCTGGTTGTTGTAAAGTAAGTGTTGTTTGTATAACCACAAACAAAAAGTAATAATAGTTTTCTTCCTTGCTGTTTTTCTGCACAAGACTCAGATAAACACATAACCCTAGCTATCTGAGATAGGAGGAGGAAGGTACATGTTTGGGAACCTAGACATTTCATTATTGAAAGATATGAAGGACATAAGGATATCAGCGCAAAGAAAGCATAATGTCACTGAAAATCACCCAAGAGAGGGACATATTTCCAGAAAAAATATTTCAGGATATCCAGATCTTTGAAAGATATGGGCAGATGATCATTTTATTGTCAAGAAAATGCAAAACTTTATAGGCAGAAGAAGAAACACAAAAACATAAATTTAATCATGGATTAGGTTTGGCTCCAGGCAAATTTGGAATTAGCTGAACAGTTCAATGTCATTTAACTTATGCAGAAACATTCATTGAAGATATTTTCAGGGTCACACATGGATGCACAATATGGGTTATTCTACTTTGGGGAATATTGTTGTAGTTTGTGAATGTAATAAATTCATTCAGACATACTATACATCAAAATGAAGGCAGGGATCTATGTTAACAAAGGCAATAACAGACAGAAAATAATAACAAGACTTGTTTCTTGCTGTAGCATGCATTTACTGTGTATCTTTAGAATTCACAGCACAGACACTTTCCTATCTGGATATACAGAGCCCATTTTATTGTTGAAAATATAGAAACTCAGCAAACCTAACAAAAGTAGTGGGGAGAGAATGCATCTAAAATCACCAACCAAATCCTCCCCTTCTTATTTAGCCTCCTTTCCTTGGAAGGCCAAAGAAGCATTTGGTAGTATTATCCTTTAGAATCATCATCAACCTATGTTCGTTAACCCTGGTCTTTATTACCATAGTTAATAGCTAATATTCAATGTGTTCTGAACCTATTTTGTAATATTCCTGTTTTGTAATACTCCTTCTGAAAGGCCAAATAAAACAATAGATCAACCCAAATACAATGTATTCGTATTAAAAATACATCGTTCTCATTTTCATTTTGTAACATTGTGTTTATTCATAAATGATGATGGGGGGGATTAGCAAAGATTTTTGTGAATTTGCTGAAGATATCCAGTGTAATACAATAGTTATCTTACTGAATAGGGACACCAAAGAGAACAGAATCAAGTTATCTGAGCTATTATATTCATTGGCTTGGTATAAATATAAAAACCCACAATTATGTTATAGTGGGTTGATTTATTGATTTTAGAGTATACAAAATAACCAAATGAGTGTATTTTTTTCTTTTCTTAAAAAGATTTGCTAATCTTTTTGAATACCAGACATGTCATCTTCTCAGCAACGTTTTGAGGATCAAAATTCAAAATAATACCACACAGTAGATAGCTTCATTTTTTTTTGCCTAGAGAAAAACTTTTCACATGGTATGTTCAATTGGAAAACTTATACTACATAAAGCCTCACTCACCTCATCTATCCGTAGTCAGATAACCAAATGGTCAATAACAGTCCAACAATATCCTGTGTATATACCTGGCCAAGTCTCCACTAGTGATTGATAAAAATAGGAAGGATTTAGCTGTAATGAAAAAACTGCCAGGACTCACTTTATACTCTTCATCTCATTTTCCAAATAAAAAATTGTTGAAAACATTGATTATTTTTAAACAACTTGAAATCAGATTTAAATGTATATATTTCAACAATGTATTCCAAGCTACAGTATATTTACAGTTCTTCATATGCAGAACCTGATCTTAATACAGTCTGAGGATTTTTACCTAAGTTGAAAAGCTATCATTTTTCTTTTGCTACTATTTTACACATTTTAGGGATTATGTCGGTTGTGGCATGCTAGTCAAAATTGTGTCATGCTTGGAATTCAGCTGCTGTATTTTCATTTTATTATAAATCTTTAGGCTTCTTCATTTTCAGATGAATCTTTTCCCTTTGTTTTTATGATTGTTATCCAAAATTTCCTGTGCTGTTTCATATGGGATGGCTGTTAGCAAAGTTTTATACACGGCAGAAAAAGTATAAACAAAAGACCAGACTTTTGGCAGCACGCACAGAGCACAATTCTTTCCAAAAATGTGCATTGACAGGTAATGAGGTTTAATTCACAGGAGAGGGGAAATAAAATATCCATATTCATTGCTTAATCAAATGAAATACTTTAGAGGATTCTGGGAATTCTCAACAGTTGGTTTAAAAATTCTCCTTTATAGTGGTAAACAAATTACCTTATGAATAACTTCTTAATCAAGGCACAGCAGAGCTGCTCTCCTCTTGATCTGTCCCTTTGGGGGGTCCTCGTCACAGCCCTAGTCTTGTGCTGGTTGGTTTGGCTTATAAAAAGTTCCCTTACATTCTGCTGACAGCTGTGGATCTCTTTTAGTTAGGGATACTGAGCATCCTGTGCAGAAGACAGCATTGAGCCCAGTTTGCAATATGCCCAATTAGAGAAGCTAAAATCTCATTTGCTTCACCCTGGGAGTCCCTGAAAGCACACTGTTTGGGCCTCATTACAGTATTTTTAACTCTACAAAAACAATTTCATTATGGAAATTAAAGAAGCTCATTTTGTCTCTGCATTTACACCAAGGTTAATACTTGCTACAAAAATCCCAGCCTGTTGATTTCACTTCTCCTCTGATATCATAGCCTAAAGTTTCTTCTAGAAAACATTTTGTGATCCATTTTCCTTTAAGAAAACACCGATGCCCTTGTTAAAACTTAGGAAACACTGCATGCCAAGCTGTTCTATGGATTACTAGGAAATTAAAGGCAGAGTTTTCAATTTTGTGGGAACTTAATTATCTCATTCTCTTCGATGATAACTTCCATCAAAGAATTCAAACAATTCTAATTAAAAAATAATCAACACTAACACCTAATTCACACAGTAAGAAAAATAAACCAAATCTGCACTTAATTTAATTCACACATCAAATTAAGACTTGGTCAATTTGAATCATGATACTAATACTATACTAATACGAAAGTTCTCAAGTTATAAATCATGATTTCTTAATTCAATGGCAGGATTCATACCAGTTTCTAATCTATCAAAAGTATGATATGTAAACCTTATTGTGGTTTAATCTAATATGTAATCTAGGGTTTTGGAAGGATAAAATCCAAATGTCATTTGAAACACATAGGGGTGTTCTTATTTGCAATTCATTAAAGAAGCCACATTCCCCCCTCCAAAACGCACACAATGGCATGCTGCCTGGTACCTGCAGCATGATCTCAGGAAAAGAAGTTTTTTGTTTAAGGGGATGTTAATACCTTTATGTATATTTTTACATAGGCTCCAAATCTGAAAGGAAAAATATTCTAAATCTGTAAGGAAAGATAGATTTCAAAGTGAATGGAAACAAACAGTTTACAACAAAGCTCTCCTGAAATTTCCCGCTACTTACTTACTACCCTAGGGCTATGAGCTTGGTACAATCCTTTCTTTTAGCAGTTCTGGCTGGAAGATACAAAAAGACACGATACTCATTATAAGAATGTCATTGCTGGTTAGGACAAATAGAAACTACCAAACATGTTCTTCTGCGTTGCTAATTTTATATAGAACAAAATGCTCTAATTATTCCACTCCTTACTAGCAAAACAGGATACCACAATTAACACTATATGCAATTTCTATTTTCTAATATCAACCCTAAAATAACATACAAAGTTGCCAGGTTTTTCAGGGTAGCATACAAAATCAAGAAGAATCAAGAGGAATTGAATCTGCTTGAATAGGAGTAGTCAGAAATTGCTTAGGCTCAGCATTATCCCTTGGCTTTAGGGTGTACATACTATGTCTACTACTGAAGTATATTTTGTCAGGCTTGGCAGGGGTTTCTGAGATAAGTTTATAAAATTCAATGGTTTTATTTATGAGGATATATGTATGCTTGTGTCTATGTGTATGTGTGTGTATATATTTGCATTTTATATTGCTACTTATATTATCCAGATTGCTAATTTTAATTCTGTAGATAACCAGGTGTAGCCCAATAGCGGAGTCAAATGCATCATAAGTCTGGAGTCCCTACACCTCTGAAAGAGACCTAAGCCCAGCTACTCTTGAAGTCCATCAACACTTATCTAGAGCCAATTTGCCTTTGAACATTACTAGATCAGATTCTGTCCTGCATTCCTGAATGGGATAAATAAAGGCTGCATGGAATAAATTTACAGTACTTTTGAACTCGCTGCTGATTTCTTGCACCTAACATTTTCTTCCTGTTCTATATGTGTATCTTGAGCAACTCCTTTAGCATAATTTGATTTAAGATTGTCCTTTAACCATTTTTTTTTGTTTGTATCTGCTTTTTTTTTTTAAACTGTCCTGACGTTGTCAATTTAGTTTTGGATATTTGAATATCAAGTTCCTTGACTGTAATAAAATGAATTAATTAAGAAAAGAAAATACCACAAGGATTTAAATTGAAAATATTAGAAAACTTCATCTTAATTTTCTCAGTTACCAAGGTATTGCCTTGGTTTCAAATTATATGCCACAATAAACAATTAGAAATCTCCCATTTTTTTAATAGATGGCATTAAGAGAGAGTTGAGTTGACTTATTTTACCAATCATTAATGCAATTGTACAGATTTTATTAGACCAAATGAACACTGCAAGAGCAAAAGTGTTCATTGCAATTTTAAGTACAAGTTAAGGCTGTATAGTGATGAGGATGGCCTGGACAAATGTTAGATTCTTTTGCAAGAGGGCAGCAATTTGGTTTATAACTAAGGCAGGACCTCAGCAGTTAGCTTTGTTGCAATGATTGTCAATATCCAATTCTGTGAATAGGTTGAACTCAATTTAACAAAGCTAATTAAATTACTAGATGGGTGAAACAAAAATCTATACTTTACCAGGAAAGCAATGACACAGAAATATATCAACAACCAGGATTTAAGTCATTTTAATGCTAAATGCCAACCCTCCTCCCTCTGCTATTTACTTCAGATTTAGCAACATTCTTCCTGTGGTGTTTTCTTACCATCATGTTAAGTACAATTGAAAATATACATAGAGAAATCTGTTCTTTCTACTGTATCTTCTTTGTATGTTGCAGTAAAATTTGCCTTTGATTTTTAGTTGGAAATCATAGGGTAACTTTACATTTTCCAAACAATATTTTTCTCTTTATTTTCAGTGGGTGCTAGGTATCCCAATTTGTCCTTCCATTGAACAAAGTGAGACAGCTACTGCTAGAAGCATATGGGAAATGGCAGCCATTTCTCTAAGTATATTCCTAAGATCCATGGTGGTTTTCATACCCAAAATATCTATATATATTCCTTATTGTCTGTCCTGCATTCCTGAATTAACTTACTGTCATTAAAACTTTAGCTTTGTGATCAGATGTCTTCTGTATGCAAAACTCAAAAGGGAACCAGTTTGGACTTTGCCTCATATGGCAAAACCTCTTCTTCTTCTTCTTGTGCCATATCCATCACTGGACGCTGGCGATCATGTTAGTGTTTTTATTAACAGCTACACAAAAAAGTGCTGCTGAGTTTTGTTCAAACCAATCCCTTAAATTTTAAAGCCATGATGTTTTTCTTCTGCCTGGTCCTTGTTTGCCTTCAATCTTGGAGGATTACATGAAGTATGCCGTATTTTTCCGGGTGTCGCATCACATATCCAAAATATTCTAACTTTCATTTTTTAATGGTTTTGATTATTTCCCTTGGCTTTCCCAGGAGGCTTATCACCACCTTGTTTCTAATTTTGTCAGCTCAGCTTATATGTAACAGCCATCTGTAAATCCACATTCAAATGCTTCAAGTCTCTTCAAGTGGCTTTCTGTCAGAGACCAACTTTCTACTCCATAGAGCAGGATAAGAAAGACCATTGGTTTAGTCTTAAAAATATCCAATATGTAAAAATATCTGACTTTTATTCTGTGAGATAAGAGATAGGTTTTATGGTGTAATGATGCATGGAATTTCCTCACATTTTCCCCATAAGAACCCCTCCACCCTCCTCATTAAAGGCTCTATTCAATGGGGATCAATTATTTTCTGTCACCTCCATTTCCTCAGTTATTTCAGAAAGAAGTTTAGAGAGAAAAGGAGAAAGCTCTAGTGTGAGACAAGAAAGGATAGCTACATTAAGTTTTCCCCAGTTGTCAGTGTAAATAACCTCTATGTCCAGTTTAGTAATCCATTATATATCTATCGGGTGGTTAGAAAGACTGATTTGGGAAGAAGAGTCTGGGTCTGAGAAGCTATGTATTCATATTTGGAACAAAATTTATGTGATTTAGACATGCCTATCATGGAGTTGTCCACCACCATCAACAGAACATATTCACAAAGGCTAGGTTTAAGAATGATGTTGGTTGATTCTTTTCTTCTCACTCAGTGTATTCAGTGTAACAATTATACATACTTTTATGTAGATAAAAAGAATTCAGAGACGTCACAGTGTTTCCATCAAAATGTGTCGTGCCATTTTGATGTAAACTCCTCCCCTTTCATGCATGCATGCTTTTGTCATTGCTTTCCCAGTGGATGCCACTGGACAAAGTTATTTAAATGTTGCCACAGATTGCCTTCTTTTTACAGAAAATAAAACATATTTTAATGAAAACATATCAGAAATCCAGGTTTACTGTCTATCTTTAATTGTTTCTACTGATACGATATGTTCTGGTGGAGTGGTCATGCTCCAAGTCACCTCTATGAAATGTTGTCATATTATTGATCAAGAAATTTTGCCTTCTCTATATGCATAGTACCCTGTCTCCTGGAGGTCTGAAAACGTGAATTCAAGCCTAAGGTTAAAGTGTTTGCAGGGGCTGATATGGTTTTCTCCCACATTGAGATGTGCTATGTTCCTTCCTACTTCAAATGTTCTACCATCATCCCAGTGCCAAAGAAGCCCTCCATCAAGGAACTGAATGACTATAGACCAGTTGCTCTAACATTTGTAGTTATGAAAATCTTTGAAGGCTTGTGCTGTCCCACCTGAAAACCATCACAGACCTATTGTTAGATCCCATCGACAGATGATGTTATTAACATGGCTCTGCATTACATCATATAACACATTGAATCTCCAAATACCTATGCAAGAGTCCTCTTTGTAGACTTCAGTTCAGCATTCAATACCATTATTCCAGACACTCTTCTAAGTAAATTAAACCAACTAGCGGTACCTGAACACACTTGTAAGTGGATCATAAGCTTCCTAACAGACAGGAAGCAGCAGGTGAAGCTAGGCGGAATCATATCTGATACCTGTACAATCAGCACAGGGGCCCCTCAAGGCTGTGTGCTATCTCCACTTTTCTTCTCCCTATATACCAATGACTGCATCTCAAACGATCCATCTGTTAAAATACTGAAGTTTGCTGATGACACAACAGAGATTGGTTTCATTCGAGACAATGATGAATCTGCATACAGACAGGAGGTTATACAACTTGCCTCGTGGTGTAACCAGAACAATCTGGAACTGAACACACTCAAAACCGTAGAAATGGTGGTAGACTTTAGAAGAAACCCTCCCATACTACCACCTCTTACAATACTAGACAACACAGTATCAACAGTAGAAACCTTCAAATTTCTAGGTTCTACTATATCTCATGACCTAAAATGGAACCTAACATCAAAAATGTCATCAAAAAAGCACAACAAAGAATGTTCTTTCTGCGCCAGCTCAGAAAGCTCAAAATGCCCAAGGAGCTGCTGATACAGTTCTACAGAGGAATTATTGAGTCCGTCATCTGCACCTCTATAACTGTCTGGTTTGGTTCTGCAACCCAGCAGGACAGACACAGACTTCAGAGGATAATTAGGACTGCAGAAAAAACAATTACTACCTACCTGCCTTCAGTCGAGGACCTGTATACTGCATGAGTCAAAAAGAGGGCTGTGAAAATATTTACAGACCCCCTCACACCCCAGACATAAACTGTTTCAACTCCTTCTCTCAAAATGACACTATAGAGCACAGCACACCAGAACTAGACACAAGAACAGTTTTTTCCCGAAAGCCATCACTCTGTTAAACAAATAATTCCCTCAACACTGTTCAACTATTTACAAAGTGTACACTACTATTACTGTTAATCTTCTCATCACTCCTTATCACCCATCCCCTCCCACTTGTGATTGTAGGACTGTAACTTTGTTGCTTGTATCCTTACGATTTATACTGGAACAGTTTCCTAGTATGATTTGATTGTTGATTGTACCCTATGATTATCATTAAGTGTTGTATGTTATGATTCTTGATTCTTAACGAATATATCTTTTCTTTATGTATACTGAGAGTATTTACCAAGACAAACTCCTTGTGTGTCCAATCACACTTGGCCAATAAAGTATTCTGTTCTATTCTATTCTATTCTATTCTATTCTATTCTATTCTATTCTATTCTATTCTATTCTATTCCATTCCATTCCATTCCATTCTATTCTATTCTATTGTTACGATTGCTTTAGCCTGGGCTAGCATTGTTATTGTATGTTTTTAATTATTTTATTGTTGTTGAATTTTGTAATTTGCCTAGATTATACTGGAAGGGTAGCAATAACACATTTAAAATAACAACAGCACATGCCATTTATGTTTTTTCTTCCAATTTTAGAATCTTTTAAAATAATATTTTTTCTAGACCAGATTCCCTCATACGTATTCCACATATAGATTGAATTAATAAAAAGAGAATATATCGAAGTTTTATTCCTGTGCTGTCCTGGAGCCAGTCTGTTTTACCATGTTTCACCAGGACTGCAGCTTCCTGACCTGCACATAGGTATCACTCAAAGACAAGGAGATATTTTGAAATTCCCATTTTCCAAAACACGTAACATAATATCACATTATGCTAACAAAATTTAAGGTATTTCTATAACCAATGCCATGCATATTTACTTTTTTAAAAATCTTATTTGCCATTCTCAATTATCAGCATGCATCAGCAATAGTGTCCCTCAACATTTCTAAAGCACCTTGAACACTTGGCATCTTCTGTTCCAGTTAGAAATCTAATCCATGTTGGAATATCCTAAGTGTTATTGTGTTACAAATTAAGTTTTTGTAGGGTAGTTTGCACACTCTTCTCCTTTCTTTAGTTTTGGCATGTAGATTGATCTCTTCCACTCTGTTTGGCACTATATTGTTTTCCAGATATGCTGGCGTAGCTAGATAGAATCTTTACTGATTCTTCTGTTATTGCCATATGTCTGAAGATATTTCATCAATTCCTGTCATTATCCAACTGGATAATGATTGATGCCAATCTAACTTCATCTTCTTGTTTTATGGGTTCTTTGAAGTAGAAAATATCTCTACAGTATCTTGAATGTTGACATCTCTCCTGTACTGAATTTAGTGAAGTCCTTTCATCTCTAATTTATGAGTCAGGTACTATGTGTCCATTGGCATAATTTAGCATACCAATTTCAGAGTGGATGAGGATGAGATTTTTTTAAAAAAGGCAAAATGGTTGTGTCAAAGTTACTGAAGCTCCACCCGGTTTTTATATGCACCATATGATCATCTTCACTCCATCTGAAGATAGTAAGGTACTTTAAGAGTTTTTGCTCTCATTTCTACTTATGCAGGCAGTGCTTAAGGTTGATGTTTGATTTATGAAAACTGTCATAGAGAAATATTTTTCAGAGCCTTCCAATACTCTGTCTCAGCAATTATGTCCCTTCAGTTTATTTTACATTTGATGATAGTGCTGAAAACATGATTATTTTCATAGTGCCCAACCTCTGATTACTGCATGAACAAAAATGCTTCTGGTCCTGTTGACATTACATTATATATGATAGTAGACCCATTAATAAATTAACAACACTGAAACTTGCCTGTGCATAAATGAGTGTCTTGAAGTGGTTTAAATGGGAAAACATCATGATAGTCTGAAATCTAATTCTGGGACTTACATAGGTTTTATGTGCATAAAGCAAAGGCAATTAGCACTAGCTGAGCACTTTTATTTTCAAAGCTATATTACAAGTACACTCAGAGTTATCAAGTTAAAAATAGCAATCTGGAAAAGATGATAATGAACACTGCGCAATGACTATCAAATGAAAGCTGAAACTTTCCCCTCCCTAAAATCTACTTTTATTTCTTCTTTCCTTTTTTTAAAAAAAAACTTTTTGTTTTAAAGTGTACATATTGACCTCATGCCACCCCATGTGCTCTTTTTCTATTGAAATCTGTGTCCCTGAAGAGGATTGCTGACTGCCATTTTGAAAAAGGATTAACATTTTCTACGTGTGAAAAAGGTAATCGGGGAAGTTTTTGAAAGGACTGGATTTTTTTCTCTTTCGCTAATAAGTAAACTTCAGTTAGGTGGCATGATTTCTGAGCCAAAGGCCCACAAACTGCAGATTGGTGCAAAGCTTTCAATGCTGTGAAATTTTTTTTTAGGCTCTTTGTGGCGTTGATTCATTTGCTGTCCTGTAGTCAGTGCTTTAGCTATTGATTCAGATGTTCCCATGATTGGCACCCTGTCATTAAAAAAACCTTTTTATTGCTCCAGGAAAGAATTTGAATCTCTAAATCAGCTCTGATAGGACCTGGCTTCCTTTTATGTCATTCATGTACTTATAGGAAAGAAAAACCTATTGAACAGTAATTAGAAGCTGGTAAAATGCTACTGGAGCAACTTTGAAAAGGTCACTTTCTAGGCAAGAAATATTTCAGTGATGGTATCGTAATTTTTCTCTATCTCCTTGAGGTTAATCAGTGTTGTTATAGCAATGTTTCATTCCTTTCTTTAAAAAGCACAAAGTAAGAATATATGATTCTTTGTTTCTAGCCCAAGTTGTAATTGTGTAAGAAGAATTGTGTAAGAATCCCACTGTTGTAAAAATGTTAATGCTAACCTTTCTAATTTGTTGTCACTGTTAGATTTTAATTGTTAAGTGTGAAGGGAAAGCTTCTGGCTGGTGTGAAAAACAAAAGAAGCTGTGTATACTACTTTGATTTAATCTTTTAAACTTTAAGCAATGTTTTTAAAGCTTTGGTTAAGAAGGTGTGAAGGAATCTAAGAAAACTGAGAACATTTGTTGTACTTTAGAAAACAGCAGGGTCATTTTGAGGAAAATAACAAATCTCCTGTTTTACTTATGGAAGTGTTGACATAATTGAGAGAAATTTCCCTTTACGAAAGATGTTTAGTGTAATAATTTTAAGAACAAACATTTAATTTAATCTATCATTTATTTAGAAAAGCTGAACTGAAATCTTAATATTTAAAGTATAAGAATTAAGTTGCAAATAAAAAAAAATCACATTTTTGAAGGTAGAGTCAAAGAGTTAATTGAGTATATTGGGAGAATTAAAGAAAAGATTAGGGATAGATCATCAGGGAGAAAATCTATTATATGGTCTCTAGGAGTCAAAAACAATGATGGCACATAATCAATCAATCAATACATGAGTAAATAATGGCAAGAATAATTACTGAAGAATTTTACTATCCTCTTTAATGCAATTTAAAAGTACAGTAAAGTTTTTGTAATTATATTATCTTATATAAGAGGTTTACATCAGCTTCCCAGTTGCTTAAGTGTTTGTGCATAGTTCCCTAATCTTTAGTCAACATGGTCAAGCCATATTGATGAAAGATGACTAGAGGTGTTAGAAAACACATCCAAGATATTAGTTATAGAACCACTGATTGAAGCAATGTGGTACCAAGTTCAAAGATGTATATTATAATCAATCAATCTTCTAAACTGCAAGGTATAAGAAATTTAATTACTTTTTTAATATTAAGGAATTTGCTAAATGTCATGGCTAGGCTCATGAAGAAATGGTTTAATACTTGTTTCTAGAGGATTTTCTACTGATGTAGGAGAGTATTTGCTCTTTGGACTTACCCAGTTTTGATTTTGATTAAAATAAACAGATTTTCTAATTAATGGTGATCTGAACCTACAATAAATTAATACAACACATAATTCCTATAACTGGGATGTAAAATAGGATTGCTGCATTTTTGCAGCAATCCTATTTTCTGCATTGCTGCAAAAAAATACTTTAAAAACTACAGTAAGTTTTTTCTTTCAGTCAGGCTTGGTTCTGGATGACTTCATGTTTACAATCTTCCTGACAACTGTATGAAAATTGTTTGCTATTACCTTCTTTTGGTATGTTTCCCAGCATAGCCTACAAACCTATATTGATAGACTCCCATCCCATATTAAAAAGATCTAGTATTGTTTAGAGTTGAGTTTGATTAGTGGGGGATTAGTGGATGATGTACCAATCTAGAAATTGAACAATTGAATTTGTAGTCCCACCATAGGCATAAAACCAGGTAGTTGACTTTGGGTCAATCACTCTCTCTCATAGAAGAAGGCAATGGCAAACCACTTTCAGAAAAAAATCTTGCTAAGAAAACTCCAAGGATTTTTCTGAGTAGTCGCCAGGTATCAGTACTGACTTGAAGGCATTAAAAATGCTGTTTAGAATGTGAATCTCTAGGGCAGGGATGTCAAACTCCTGTCGTCATGGCAGAGTCACGTGACATATCGGGACTTTTTCCCCCTTGCTAAACCGGGTGGGGATGTGGCCAACATGTGATGCATTTGGCCTGCGGGCCCTGAGTTTGACAGCCCTGCTCTAGGGGAACCTCTTTCCAGAAAGCAGACAAAACTATTTAATTGTATTACAGTTAATTATATTTTTATATTATATTTTTAATTGCACATGTCTGAAAATACATGTTTGGAGAAGTTCTTTTACTATAATAACAAACTGTGGAAGGAATCCAATGATCAAGATTCAGAGTAATTCCCTTGTTAATATATTTTAATTTATGTCTGTCTAATCCAGAGGTATCAAACTTGCATTGTTACGGTGTCGTCATGTGACGTATTGCAGCTTCCCCCCCTTGCTAAACTGTGCATGGGTGTAGCCAGCGTGTGACACATCTGGCCCACGGGCCGCAAGTTTGAAACTCGTCATCTAATCAGTGAAAAAGTGAAGCCATTTTGTTTGCCTGTTTTTCTGTTACTTTTACTTTTTTCATCTATCAGATCCTTCTCCAGTGGCTCATGCATTCATATTATGTGTACAAAATATTTCAATTTTAGTTACATTGTTAGTGGTACAATACTCTCATTAGATATTTAATGCTTAACACTTTGAGGTCTCTCCCATTTTGTATATGTTGGTTATTCTAAATGCATGTTTTCTCAGGTCATTAGCTGCTGGTGGTAAGGAATCTTTACAGAATGATATCAGGTGAGTGAGAAAGGGGAATATTTCCCCAATATTTTCCATTTTCATTGGAATGCAACTAAAATTATGCTTTATATTCAAAATTGTATAAAGGATGTTTTGAAAAAAAATGGCACTACTTAGACAGAAATGTTTCATTTTAATGTTTGCATGTCCAAAAGTAATATAATTAACTATACTGTAAATAAAATATGAAAAATAATGTTAATTTACTTTTATATGAGATGAGGACAGACTCATGAACAGAGAGAAATAATGATGCATCTAATTTATAAACAGAATGTTTTCACATTTTATCTTGTATGTAAATTACAACATATACTATTTATTTACACCTAAAAATTCCTAAGGAAATGAAACTGGCTAGACAGAAATAATGATAATGGGACAAGTAGAAGCAGCTTCCAAAGCAGGAGCATTAATTTGGAAAAAATACATCTGCTTCTCTTACTGATTTGAAGAGAAGTGGTTTGTACCTTTTGTAAATTCTTTCCTAGCAAAGGATTTGAAAAGCCTAATAGCTTTCCTTATTTTAAAATTCTTTATCAGGGGTGATTTTAGTGTATTTCCATATCTATGAAATCACTATTATCTATTCTTTGCCTGCTGTTTATTCAGAGTTTTCAAGATTACTTTCATTAGATTAAAGTTTTGGTGGAACTTTAATCTGATTTTAATTTAGGATAAACTGCAGTTGTTTTCTTTAGCTGAACTACCTTGTTAATTTTCTCTGCAACTACAAAAAAAAAAAACACAATAAAATTGAAATAGCAATAATTACAATAATCAGACTAAAAACAACATTCAAAGTTCAAAATCAGTTTGAAAGGCTAAAATGGTAAGTTGTATCTTACCACCGTATCAGAACACTTTTTCCCCTTCGCTAAACTGGGCAGAAGTGGCCATCACATGATGCATCTGGCCTGCTGGCTGCGAGTTTGATACCCCTGATCTATATTATCAATTACTCAGCAATATCATCAGCACTTCAAAGGCTATTAAATTAAAAATAGGCAAGCCATTATAAGCTTGATTTTCTACAGTGTTCTAAAGATTTGATGACACAATATCTGGTAATTTAAGTTCCTTGACACTATTCATGCTTGGAAAAAGCCACTGTACAATGAAATGGTTACTCATTTGAGAGGACAAAGGGTAGAGAACAAAGTATAGCAAGAAGCTGTTTAGTAGCGGCAATAACGGGGCACACACGATTAGTGATTCAGGTCTTCTTGTTTATTTGCAGGAACACCGACTCGGCTCGGCGGCGCGGCAGCCCTTCTTTTAAAGGGCTCCCGCGCCCAAGTCAGCCAATGACGGGGCGAGGATCTCCCGCCGGAATGTAGACCAATAAACAGTAAGTATTTCAAATATATAAAAATAACCAATCCAGAACACCCCTCCCTCCTTGGTCCAGTCTGACCAATCAGGAGCCGCGCCTATGTTACGTAATCATGTAGATAGGCGGGGCTCCTGTGGGCCCGACTGGACTTGCGCGGTTCAGTTGCGTCGTTGCTACTGGCCGGTGCGGAAGGACCTGTTGCTCCTCTCGCCTCCGGCCCTGGAAACTTCGGGCAGGTCGAGCCGGCTGCGTCACTACCAACGGGCCTAGCTAGGCTAGTTGATGTGGCCATGCCGCTCCCTACCCGGCCTGGATCATCGTCGGCCCTGTCAGATGTTTCAACGGGACGTTCTCCAGGATCAGGTGCGTAGCAGCGAAAACCGACCGGAGCTAGATTTGAGGGTGTGTGTGTGTGAGTTAGGGCGTCATTGTTTGTTAGTGGGCTTGCCTTGTCTTGACTGCTTGGTGGTTGCTCCCCTTCCCCCCCAGGAAAATCGCAAGGTCTGGCAAGGGTGCGAGTTCTAAGTTGGTCAATGTGTCGCTTCCAGCTTCTGCCATCGGAAGTGGTAAGCCGGTATGAACGTGGTCCGGTTAGATGTGTGATGGTGGCTGGCACCCATAAGGGGTGCCCTACCAGGTTTTTAGCGTAAACTAAATCCCCAATTCGGAATGTTCGGACTCTGGTTGAAGAATCTAGAGGCTTGTCTGTAGAGTATGTAGGGTGTAGTCTATCTAAAGGGGAACGTAATTTCCTCCCCATAAGTAATTCAGCAGGAGTTTTGTTAGTAGTGCTACTAGGTGTAGTGTGTTGGATAAATAATAATTTGTCGATGCGTGCTTGTATAGGGCCCTGGTCTAACTTAAGAAGTGTCTCCTTGGTAAACCGGACCATGCGTTCGGCTCGTCCATTCGCTGCCGGATGTGCCGGCGCGGTTAGGGCATGGCGTATGCCCAAACTTGCTAAATAACCCTCAAATTCTGTAGCCGTGAATTGAGGGCCGTTGTCTGAGACCAGGACGTCTGGTAATCCGTGGGTGGCAAACCAGTGACTGAGCTGTCGTATGACAGCCTCGCAAGAGGTTGATTTCATTAGGCTTACTTCTAGCCAGTTTGAATAAGCGTCCACCAGAATCAAGAAAGTATGCCCCTTGGTCGGACCCGCAAAATCTATGTGGATTCTAGACCAAGGGCCCCTAGGTAGATCCCACTCCGTGGCTGGCGCCTTTGGGGGTGAGGGCCGGGATGTCTGGCAGGGCTGGCAACCCGCGACCCAGTCGGTAACATCCTTGTCTAACCCAGGCCACCATACATAACTCCTGGCTAAACTTTTCATTTTCACCACCCCGGGGTGTCCCTCATGCAATAGTCTCAATATGGGATTTCGAAGTTTTAGTGGAATGACCACTCGATCCCCCCATAGTACACAACCCTTTAGCACGGAAAGTTCCATTTGTCTCTGTTTAAATGGTTTGTAATGTTCTTGTAAATCAGAGTCTGGCCATCCCTTTATGATCCACCTACTCACGGTATGCAGTAGGTGGTCGTTAGCGGTTTCGTGCGCGATGTCTGCTGCTGTCATCGGGAGGTCGGGCAGGGTTTCGATCAAAAATGTTGAGGTGCTGGGGTTTGGTTCAGGATCAGTGTCTGGTAACGGGCAACGACTTAAAGCATCTGCGTGCGTGATGGACGGACCCGGACGGTAAGACAAGGTGTAATTGTAAGCGGCAAGGAACTCTGACCATCTTGTCATTCTGGGTGATAAAATGTGAGGAGTTGGTTTGTCTCCCGCCAGAATACCTAGTAGGGGTTTGTGGTCGGTGATGATAGAAAATGGTCGGCCATAAAGGTATTCATGGAAACGTTTAATACCAGAAATTATGGCTAGTGCTTCCTTGTCCAGTTGACTGTAATTTCTTTGGCTTTTAGACAGGGTTTTTGAATAGAAGGCAATCGGAGCCTCTCTGCCGTTAGGTAGAAGGTGGCTCAGAACAGCTCCGATCCCAAAAGGCGATGCATCACAAGTTAATAACAATGGCAAAGTCTCGTTATATTGTATTAGTACCTTTGCTGAAGTGATCATGTCTTTAATTTTGTTAAATGCTGTTTCTTCCCGATTTCCCCACTTCCACAACGTGTCTTTGTCCAAAAGTCTATGCAAGGGTTCCGCCACCGTGGCTTTCTGGGGCAGAAAAACATGATAAAAGTTTATTAACCCTAGGAAGGCTTGTAGGTCAGCTTTGTTAGTTGGGGTGGGGGCATTTTTGATGGCACGGGTTTTTCCTTCTGTTGGGTGGATGCCGTCGCCATCGATTTGGTATCCCAAGAATTCTATTTTGTCTGTGATTAGGGTGCATTTGTCTTTTTTGACTTTTAAACCAGCCTCAGTAAATTTGGTAAGCACTTTTCTTAGGCGGTCTCGCAGTTGCAATTTGTGTTTAGCTGCAATCAGGACGTCATCGAAATATGGGATGACTCCCGGAATTCCTTGAAGGAGGCGTTCCATAAGAGATTGAAAAATGCCAGGTGCCACACTAACGCCAAATTGGAGGCGATTACATTTAAAGACGCCCCGGTGTGTCACAATAGTTTGGGCTTCAGCTGTTTTTTCGTCAACGGGCAGTTGCTGGTAAGCCTGAGCCAAATCGAGTTTAGCGAAAATTTTGTCGCCTTTGATAGAACGTAACAAGTGTTGTACGACAGGAACGGGGTATGCGCTCTGTTGTAATGCATGGTTAAGGGTCGCCTTATAGTCCCCACAAATACGAACCGACCCGTCCGCTTTTATAGGGGTCACTATAGGGGTCTCCCATTTAGCGTGGTCAATTGGTTCGAGGACCCCTTGCTTGACTAATTTATCCAGTTGTTCCTCTATTTTTGGCTTTAAGGCAAAAGGTACCCGTCTTGCCTTTAGTCTAATTGGGGCTACCTTAGGGTCTATGTTAAAAGATATCGGGTTACCCCGGTACTTGCCTAATTCTTCGCTGAACAGGTCCTGGAATTCTTGAATGAGGTCTGCCTCCCAGTCAGCGTCTGTAATATGGTTGATACCGGTCATCCCTATTCCAAGCGGTTCGAACCATTCCAGTCCTAAAAGGCTTGGTCTGTTCCGGTCAACAATTGTTAGGGGTAGAATCTCGGTGTGGTTTTTGAAGGTTACCTGGAAATGTCCAATCCCTACTACCGGAATTTTGTTTCCCTGGTAGTCTTTAAGCGTTAAGTTCTGTTTGTCTAGTTCGCTTCGCCGTATGTCTGGGATCAAGTCTTTGATAGTGTCCCACGAGACCATGGAAAGGAATGATCCCGAGTCCACTTCCATTTCACAATTTTTTCCTTCAATTCTTACTTGAACGTGGACTTTTTTAACGTTTTTTGTATTTGAGTGTCCAATTATTACTGTTTGGTGAGTTTCTTCTTTCTTGTAAGATGACTCCTTAAATTTTCTATTCCTTCCTTCCTGGCTCCAACGGCTGCTTGTTTTCTTTTCTTTCTCTCTTGGGGGAGGACTTTCTCTCCGCCTGGGGCTGTAGCTTGATCTGGCTCTGCATACTCTTGCGATGTGCCCTTTTTTTGCACACTTTCTGCATATTGCGTCTATGAAACGGCACTCTGATCTGGGGTGGTTTCCACCACAACGGTTGCATTCAAAATCAAACCGCCTGTTTGCCCGCTCTTTTTTCCCTCTCCCGGCTTTTAGGTGGCAAACCTCGTCTTCTTCACTACTGGTCTCAGTTTCCAGATCCTCGTAGTGTGTTGAGGTTTTTCCCCGTTCGCCTTCAGCTTTGGTGGCCTCTTTGGGATTGTGGTGTGCAGCTTGATTAATCTGTTTCATTCTTGCCGCCGATTTGTGAGCGGCTTCGGCTGCGGTGGCTTCTTCAATGGCTTCTGTGGCTGTTATCTTGGGTCGGTTTAGCAATTTACTCTGCAATATTGGATCTTTTAAGCCTAATACGATCCGGTCTCTCAGAGCCTCGTTGAAGTCCGAGAATTCGCACTCCCCTCCTATTTCTCTTAAGTCTGCCACGAAGTCAGCGATAGGTTCACCTTCTTTTTGATTCCAGAGGTAAAACTCATGGCGCTTAATCAGGCAGGAGACTGTGGGAGCGTAGTGTTTTCGCAGGATCTTTTCTAGCTCGGGCCAGGTTAGCGTTTTGACATCGATTGGAGATGCTAACGCCTTCGCCATCCGAAAAACGGCTTGGCCGCAGTGGGTCAAGAAAACCGCTCTCTTCTGATGATCCGACACTCCGCTCAGATCACTACTCTCCAAAAACATGAGGAAACGGTCCACATATGTCTGCCATTCCTCCTTTGCCGGATTGAATTTCTCTGGCGGGGCGTTGCTTCCGGACATGATGCCGCTCGCTCTCCGCCGCTATTCACTCTCTAAACGTGTTGCCTCGATCCCACCTTCGTCGCCAGTGTTTAGTAGCGGCAATAACGGGGCACACACGATTAGTGATTCAGGTCTTCTTGTTTATTTGCAGGAACACCGACTCGGCTCGGCGGCGCGGCAGCCCTTCTTTTAAAGGGCTCCCGCGCCCAAGTCAGCCAATGACGGGGCGAGGATCTCCCGCCGGAATGTAGACCAATAAACAGTAAGTATTTCAAATATATAAAAATAACCAATCCAGAACAAAGCACAAATGGAATGTGGCAAGGAAGAAGATTAGAATGAAGCAGCAGAGATAGCAGGGCAGCTTGACAACATTACTCATTCATCATGGATGAAATTTGTCTTCCCTGTGTACTTTACTATATGAACCCAAGCCCCAATTATATCCCAGGACAAATATTAACTATAATTCTAACATCTGCAAGAAAATTCAATTGAAAAAGAAG
Source organism: Bungarus multicinctus (assembly GCA_023653725.1). Lineage (NCBI taxonomy): Eukaryota > Metazoa > Chordata > Lepidosauria > Squamata > Elapidae > Bungarus > Bungarus multicinctus. The sequence continues at coordinate 47,457,352 of CM042848.1, forward strand.
CTAAATTAAATGAAATTCCAATCTAAATTTTATTTTAGTGTCAAGACCGGAATCATAAAAATGCCTCACACTAACTCTGAATTTAACTTTAATAATGTCAAAGTATACAAAGTGTGACTAGGTGAGACAACCCAGGAGCAAATATAGCACACAGGTTCGTATTTACATATAGTGGTTTTATCCCTACAAAAACATATATACAGAAAAGTACATGCCTTGAATAATCAGCAATCAGTAATCAGCTACACCAGGGAAGCACATATGGAGAGAGAGATACTGCCTCATAGGGTCTCATTTATAATACAGCCTCTTAAAGTGATAGCAGTCAAATAATCCTGCTGACTCATTGCTACCATTGCATTATCATTACAACATTACAGCATTACAACCTTACAGCAGCTGGTCAACTGTTAAATCATCATTACCCCAATCCTAAAACTCCCAAAGCTTACTAAAGTGCATATATAAAGTTAACACATTAAGACTAACCACCATCTACCAGTAGCTCTTGTCTTATGGCCATTTGTTCAATGATTATTCAAAGTTACAATGGTACTGAAGCAAAGGTGATCATAACTGGTGCTTAGAAATTGGCCACCCAGTACTCCCATGGTCGTATGATCATTATCTGGACACTTGGCAACCAGCAATCTTAAGGTACCTGAATCCTTAGCCTGATTTATGTGAATAAAATATTATCATAATTAAAGTAAGGAATCTGAAATATAAATATAAGATTACCAATAACCATATCAATAAAACCTAATATTGTCAGTACTAAACATGCAAAAAGTGAATGGGGAAGCTAACAGGAAAGATTGCAAATTGCTGGGGTAAATCTTCCCAAACCATGCACCCTTCCCCAGCGTCTATGTATTCTATACCAGCCACTCACATATCTTCATGCACCTACTCATTATCCTTGTTGTATCTCCTGCACTACTCGTGGACCCTTGCATATTCTTGCCACACCTCCCTCGCACCCTCATATACTCTACCTAAGCTTTGGCACCTGACTTTGACACCCTTCCTATGTTGTGTCTAAGTTAAGCAACTTTAGGGAGATGTTTAATGTATCTTTGACATATTTCTTCTGCCTTCCATGCAAGTGATTTTCCAGCATAGATTCCCTCAAAAAGGAACTGTTTGGGTATGTGCTCATCTGGCATATGGATGATGTGACCTGATGAATAGATCTGTGCTCTCATTAGCAGAATGTAAATTGCTGTAAACTTGCTATAGAGAGAACTTCAATGTTTGGTACTTTATTTAGACATCTGATGTCTAATATTCTGTGGAGACAAGTCATATGGAAATGGTTAAACTGTCATGCGTTCTATTCATTACACAGTTCATGTTTCATAGGCATACAGAAAGATAGTGAGTATTATGGCTTTGTTGACCTTCAATTCTGATGCTGCACTAATTCCTTGACATTTCCACTCAGTCTAACAAAGCAAATTTGTCTCTACTATTCTGCAGTTGACTTCTGTATCAATGGTTGCTACTTAGGAGAAAATGTTGCCAAGGTAATTGAACTGGTCCACCGCCTTTCTGTCTTTTGCCTGTGATTATGGGTTTTGTATACTGTGTAGAACAAAAAGACTGATGCATGACCTGGATCTTTTGAAAATTGATGGTGAGTCCAAGCCATAGGGAATTTATGCTGGCTGGTATTTCTGATTCTGAACCAGCATTCTGGGCACAGTCATCAGCAAAGAGGAAGTCTCTCGGAAAAGTCTCCTTCACTTTAGTAATAGCCTGAAATCTCCTCAGATTTATTTTAATTTTATTTATTTTTATTTATTTGATTTGTCAATTGCTTACAAGATAATAGGTATAAGTATAAACATGAGTAAGAATACAGGAGATAGGTACAAATAAATGGGGACAATAGGACAGGGACGGTAGGCACGACTGTGCACTTATGAACACCCCTTACAGACCTCTTAGGAATGGGTTGATGTCAATAGTGGATAGTTTAAGGTTAAAGGAGTGGGGGTTAGAGGATTTAACAACAGAGTCAGGTAGTGCATTCCAGGCATTGACCACTCTGTTGCTGAAGTCATACTTTCTACTATCAAGTTTGGAGCAGTTTATATTGAGTTTGTATCTGTTGTGTGTTCTTTTATTGTTGAGATTGAAGCTGAAGTAGACATTGACTGGTAGGACATTGTAGCAGATAATTTTGTGTAAAGTTCAACCATAGGTGGTATAGTTCTAGTTTGTCCAAGCCCCAAATTTCAAGCTTATTGATGTATGATATTCTGTTGCAAGCAGAGGAGTGTCGTACTCTTCTCATGAAATACTTCTGCATTCGTTCAATTGTATTAATTCCGATATACAGTGAGGATTCCAGACAGATGAGCTGTATTCGAGTATTGGCCTAGCAAAGGTTTTGTAGGCTCTAGTTAGCAATTCAATATTACCAGAGGAGAAGCTTTGTAAGATTAGTTTTACAATTCTTAATGCCTTTTTGCAATGCTGTTACAATGAGCTCTGGTGCTTAGGTCATTTGATATGAGTACTCCAAGGTCCTTGACAGAGTGCAGGTTGTCAATGAGGTCATACCCACCTAGCTTGTATTTGGTGTACTGATTTTTTTTTTACCAATGTGTAGAACAGAGCATTTGTTAGTCAAGATTTGGAGTTTCCAATTGTTTGACCATTCAGACACATAATCAAGGTTGCTTTGAAGGACAGTATTTTTATTTATTTATTTACCAGATTTATATACTGCCCCTTCTCCCTGCGGGACTTGGGGCAGTGTACAGTCATTAAAAATACAATAATATTAGGTGGTTGAATAATAAAAACGAGACAAGGGTTTAAAAAAAAAAAGGACTAAAACCAATTAAAACCGAATTTAAAACCCCATAAAACCCCCGGCTTGATGAAATAAATAAGTTTTCAACGCACGCTGGAAGTCAGAAGGTCAGGGATGATCCTTATCTCCGGGGGTAATTTGTTCCAGAGGGAGGGTGCCCCCAAAGAGAAAGCCCACACCCTCAGGGTCACCAGCTGTCCAGCCGGCGGCACCCCGAGGAGACCCACTCTATGGGAGCGTACCGGTCGACGGGAGATTGATGGTGGCAGTAGGCGGTCCCGTAAATACCCAGGTCCCAAGCCATGGAGCGCTTTAAAGATGGTAACTAACACCTTGAAACGCACCCGAAAGACCACCGGGAGCCAATGCAGCTCACGCAAGAGTGGTGTAATATGAGAGCTCCGAGAAGCCCCCAAAACCACCCGTGCGGCCGCATTCTGCACCAGTTGGAGCCTTCGGGTGCTCTTCAAGGGGAGCCCCATGCAGAGAGCATTGGCATAGTCTAGGCGGGAGATAACAAGGGCAGATGTGACTGTGCGAAGCGCATCCCGAACCAGAAAGGGCCACAACTCGTAGATCCTATGGACCTGATAAAAAGCCCCCCTGGTGACGGCCACCATATGTTCTTCTAATGACAGTCGTACGTCCAGGAGGACACCCAGATTGTGTGCTCTGTCTGTGGGGGCAAGAATTTCCCCCCCCACAGTCAGCGATGGAACTAGCTGGCTGTATCAGGGTGCCAGAAAGCACAGCCATTCAGTCTTAGCTGGGTTGAGCTGAAGCCTTTTACACCCCATCCAACTCCGCACAGTCTCCAGGCACCGGATCATCACTTCAACGGCTTCATTGGGGTGGCCTGGGGTAGAAATGTACAGCTGAGTATCATCAGCATACTGATGAAACTCTACCCAAAGCCATGGATGATCTCACTCAGCGGCTTCATATAAATGTTGAACAGCAGGGGCATTGTTGGTGGTGTTGAATAGTTTTATGTCATCAGTAAAGAGGATGCAGTTGCTTATAAGGTGATCATAAAGGTCATTTATATAGAATATAAAGAGTGTGGATCCTAAAACGCTGCCTTGGGGACACACTGTTAACTGGAGCAAGGTTTGATATGACGCTTCCTATTTTTACTATTTGTTGCCTGTTTGACAGGAACACAGTAATCCACTTATGAAGGGATCCAGAAATGCCTTAAGAGTTTAGTTTTAACAGTAGTTTGTCATGTACCACGAAATCAAAGACTTTGAAGAAATCTATGTAAATTGCATCTATTGCTTTACCGTGGTCGAGTAGAGTAGTCCATATGTTTTTACAGTGTAGGAGTTGTAGATTGCAGTAATAATAATATTAGTAATAGCTTCCTAACCACTCTGTAGTCAAGGCTAATTCCAGTATATCTATTAGTTAATATATCTACTACTGTATATCTATTTGTTTAGAAAGGTTATAGCTTTAGTTTTTTTATTTTTTATTTTTATTTGCATTTATATGCCGCCCTTCTCCGGAGACTCAGGGAAGCTTACAGTCTATGGAGCACCATGCTAAGTGCTCGGCAATAGCCTTCATTCCATTGTATATGCCTGCTTATTACTAGGGGTTTTGGTCCCCCCAAGTGGCATTTTTACAAAGTCAGCTTATTTCCCCCAACAATCTTGGGTCCTCAATTTACCTATCCCAAGAGGATGGAAGGCTGAGTCAATCTTGAGCCTGGTGGGATTCGAGCCTGTATTAATTGCAGGCAGCTTGCACTAAGTGCTAGATAATTAACAGCCTGCACCACCAAGGCCCCAAGTTTGGAGATATTTGGCTATTAGTGTAAGCAAATAAAGAACTGGACTTCAATTGGACTCACTGTATTGTCTCTGCTCAATATGCTGGAGTCTCAATTGGTGGGATAGGCTATTTCCTTTATCTCCAAGGGTTTAAGACTCAGTGGTTGAATGATCATGGCTTTGGGGATATAGTTATAAAACCCTTGTCATGGTCCAATCATTCTCTTCTTAGGCTTGACTTCTGTGCCGCCACCCCCCACCGCAGGGAGATGGTTCCACCCCAGGTGCCTGATGGATCCTGAATGATTCCAAACAGAGCTTGGGCCATTTCCTGAGACTCTGGCTCACAGCTCGGCTGAAGACTTAGTGGCCACCTGGGATAGGTTGGCTGCTGAGGCTCTGGACCGAGTTTGTGACCTCTGACTCGGCACAGATCCCATCCAGCTCCGTGGTTTATGGAGGAACTGAGGGAGATGAAGTGCCAGAAAAGATGTCTGGAGGGCGTCTGGAGGGCCAGTCGCACCGAATCTGACTGGCCACAGGTGAGGTCCTATATTAGGACCTACCTAGTGGCAATAGAGGCGGCAAAGTGTTCTCACTTCTCCACCCTTATTGTGTCAGCAAAAAATCGGCCTGCCCCCCTGTTTAGAGTAACCCGCTCCCTGCTTGAGCCGAGAGTGTGGGAAGACCTCTTGCAGGGCAGGGAAGAGGAGTTTTCCCGATTTCTGCATGATAAAATCACTCAGATTCGGGGCGAGCTGGACTCCAGCTGGGTGGTCCCGGGGAGTCTTGAGATAGTTATCTGGGAGGAGTTCGATCCTGTAACTGCCGAGGGCGTGGACAGGTTGCTGGGGCGGCTGAACACCACCACATGTTTGTTGGACCCGTGTCCCTCCTGGTTGGTTTCTACCTCCAGTGAGGTGACACGAGGCTGGCTCCAGGGGATTGTCAACGGTTCGTTGAGGGAGGGGTCGCTCCCTACCACCCTGAAAACGGCAGTGGTGTGGCCTCTCCTCAAGAAGCCTACCCTGGACCCAGCACTTTTGAATAACTATCGTCCAGTCTCCAACCTCCCCTTTGTGGTGAAGGTTGTGGAGAATGTGGTGATGTTTCAGCTCCCTCAGTACCTGGAGGAAATGACATATTTAGATCCCTTCCAATCGGGCTTCAGGCCCGGGCACAGTACTGAAGCAGCATTGGTCGCATTGGTTGATGATCTCTGGAGGGCCCGTGACAGAGGTTATTCCTCTGTCCTGGTCCTATTAGATCTCTCAGCGGCTTTTGATACTATCGACCATAGTATCTTGTTGCAGCGGCTGGAGAAGTTGGGAATTGGAGGTACAGTCTTGCGGTGGTTCTCCTCCTTCCTCTCTGACCGCTTGCAATTTGTGTTGACGGGGAGGGGAGAAGTCCACCTCTAGGCCCCTCATTTGTGGGGTGGCTTAGGGGTTGGTCCTCCTCCCCTTTCTTGTTCAACATTTATGTGAAGCCGCTGGGGGAGATCATCCGTGGTTTTGGAGTAAAGTGTCATCTTTGTGCGGATAACACTCAGCTTTACATCTCTACTCCAAACCAACCCAACGATGCTGTGGAGGTTATGTCCCAGTGCCTGGAGGCCATGCGGAATTGGACGGGTGAGAACAGGCTTCAGCTCAACCCTTCCAAGACTGAGTGGCTGTGGTTTCCGGCGTCCTGATATAGTCAGCTGACTCCATCGCTGACTATTGGGGGTGAGATCTTAGCCCACACAGAGAGGGCTTGCAATCTGGGCATCCTCCTGGATGTACGGCTGTCATTAGAAGATCATATTACGGCCGTCTCCAGGGGGGCTTTTCATCAGGTTCACCTGATGCGCCAGTTGCGGCCCTTTCTTGATTGGGATGCCTTACGCATGGTCACTCATGCCCTGGTCACCTCCCGCCTGGATTACTGTAATGCCCTCTACATGGGGCTCCCTCTGGGGAGCACCTGGAGGTTGCAACTGGTACAAAATGCGGCTGCGCAGGTGGTTATGGGGGCGTCTAAAAGCTCTCGTGTGACGCCTCTCCTGCGCGAGCTGCATTGGTTGCCGGTGGCCTTCTGGGTGCGCTTTAAGGTTCTGGTTTTGACCTTTAAAGCGCTCCATGGCATCGGACCAGGCTATCCGCAAGACCGCATTCTGCCGGTAGTCTCCCACCGACCTGTGTGCTCCCACAGGGAGGGCCTCCTTCGGGTCCCGATGGCCTCTATGTGCCGCCTGGTGATCCCGAGGAACAGGGCCTTCTCTGTGGGGGCACCCGCTCTCTGGAATGGGCTCCCCACTGAGTTGAGAACGACCACCGACCTGAGGGTGTTCAGGCATGATTTGAAGACCTGGCTCTTTGAGCAGGCCGGCTTGGGCTGATCCTAAATTGATTTTAATGGGGTTTAAGTAATGAATTTTAAGGTTGGGATTTTAGATTCGGTTACAGCCCTTATTTAATTCTATTTTAACTTTTATATATATGTGGTTTTAGTAGGCTGTGCACCGCCCTGAGTCCTTCGGGAGAAGGGCGGTATATAAATTGAATAAATAAATAAATAAATAAATAAATAAATAAATAAATAAATAAATAAATAAATAAATAAATAAGATGCCATCATCTGAATTAGATGTTTTTTGAAGCTGTTGTGGGATGTGGCTGCTGTTGCATGCGAATAACTACGGAGAGCCACAGATGACAACTGGGTGGCAGATAGGGACCAAAGATTTGCAAACCATACAGAAAGGATGTTGTTAACTCTGAAGCGAACCTAGCTGAATCCATCTTTTGCTGCTTCATAGTTTCCATGAACTCTGAAAAGGGAAAGGAAGGGGGAAGTGGATAGACTGGCTATCAGTCAAAACAAAACGTTTTCTTGTGGGAACCAAGGTCATTCTAACAGGTGGCAATTGGGAAAGAGAAGAGCCTGTCAGTTACTTACATTGGACAATGTGACCAGTGACATCTGGGGGGGTGGGGAACCTTTTGTTCTTTTGATTAGGCAAAAACCCACGAGAACTTTTAGAGTTGGTTTTCACTGGCTGTGCTGATATGAGGTATCCAATAAAAATGTTCTTTAAGGAATCTACCTGCCTCAGAGTTCCACTTTTAGGGGATGCATTACTGAAAACATTGACAGATGTCACATGTTCTTCTGCCAGAGATGCTATCCCACCCTGGCATCCCATACACTTTGTATTATAGTGTAAAACTTACATAGGAAAAAAAAGCAGTTGTAACACTGCCCTATGCAATAATATTCATGGGCTTGACATAGATATCCACTACAACAAAATGAAACTCTTGCACATATTTTGTTTTGGCATACATTTTGCACAACTAAAATGTATATCTAAGTGCACCACCACAAGCAATAAAATCATGCCTTAAATATTGATTTTTCATGAATTTACATTAGCTCCTCCCTAACTTTATTGGATGTAAGAGGGAAGGAAGTGAAAACATAATTTCATCTACAAGATTCTGTTAACATAACATAGTTCTACAGACTGTTTCAGGAATTTATCAATCTCAAAAGATTGCCAGGATGCTTTTTATGGCTGTTGGTATTTTTACATTTATGTTCCTGTTGATATTTTGTTCTATAAATTTCATACTATACATTAGAATGTAGGGAATATAATGTGTAGGATAATGGTTAATTTCATTGAAGACAATGCCAAGATTAATACTAAGAAAGGCTATGGTTAATTTTATTATAGTCTTTAATATAGGTTTCTATTAGTATTTGGTTTGGGCATATGTTTTAGATTCTAATTTTCAGTAGAAAGGTTCAAGTTAGCATTATGGTTCTATTCCATTGAAAATTATAGTTCAATCAATGTTAAAGTTAAAGCAGTGGTGGGATTCAAATTTTTTTACTACCGGTTCTGTGGGCCTGGCTTGGTGGGTGTGGCAGGGGAAGAATACAGTAAAATCTCCAGTCAGAGGTCGTATTTGCCGGTACTCAAAATTTCTACTACCAGTTCTCCAGAACTGGTCAGAACCTGCTGAATACCACCTCTGAGTTAAGAATATTATTTTATGGTTAGTGGTATTTTTAGAGCTGCACTTTGACTGATATTTTCTTTTCTCATGCTCATACTCATTGGAGGTAAGTAAAGTTAGGGTTAGGGTTTGGGATCACTAATGTAAATTCATGAAAAATCAATGCACACTTTTGCTATTATTATTTTTGTCCTGATTTTTTAATATTTTCCCCAAGGTCATCTCCATGGCACTATCACACTAACTCAATCCTAAATCCAATCAAAATTATAGTGTAAAATGAAAGTTATAACATCAACCGAAACATAAATTTAAAAGTATGACTAAAGATAAAATTGCCCTCTAATATTTATCCTGAAATTGATTTTAATTCACACTTCAGTGAAACATGGTGTTAACCTACCTTAATCTTCTTTCCAATGCAAATTAAAACATAAAAAGTACACTAGAATAAAATATCTTCATAAAGAAGTTACTTACTCTTTTCTTTGAAGACTCTGGTCAAATGGATTTTAAGGGTGAGATTTTATGATTAGTTTTATCCTTACATTTACATTTCAGATTATATTTTATTTTTTATCATTGGAAATAGGATGAATTTAGGGTCAAGAATTTTTATCATTACAGACTGGATAAAATTAATGTCAAGATAAGGATGAGTGTGAAATATTACTGTTAGATGTACCCTTAGATGTGGAAGAGTTTGATTTATATTCTGGTTGATATGTTTAGTTGTAGGTTTTACAAAGTGCATTAGAAATAGTATTCCCTTCTCTGAAAACTCTGATAAAATTAATGTTAGAATCAGTTTTATTGGGTACTATTATGTGAATAGTAGAGTTATATATTTGATTGACATTTTATACTATGGTAAATTTAACATTATAATTGAATTGAAGATGATATGAAGTCAGGGTTGGATCTGGCTACAATAATTGTTAGGATTAATAGCATCATTTCATTCAAAACGTTCATAGAAATTGAAAAGAAAATAAGTGTTTTGGAGCAATTTGTGGTTAGTGACAGCCTTATATTTATTTATTTTGTTCATATTTTGGTCTGGGATACATTTTTCATTAGAACATTCTTGTCAGCCTTCAAGATTTTCTTCCTTTGCTTTGCATCTTTCGGCTTTCATAAATAACGGGGGGAGGAAGTGAGCATGGTTATGGGAAGCGAGCTGGAGGTGTTACAAAACAGATCTGTATAAGTTGGTGGGGGGGAGATTCTTTCTTAGGCTTCTATTCTATGCTATGCGCAGTCGCAACTCTTTATCAAAATATGTCAAGGTCAACGGACAGAGGCTTCATCACCACCTGAAGATGCCCACATGATGCTATACGCTACTTTTAATTGGATGAGCAAATTGAACTACTGGGGGATGGGAATGTTGCCATCACTTTGTATATGTGATTTACACGCTCATTTTCTCAGATTCAGAATTCTTTTGTTGCTACCACTTGATTTCCAGTAAAAGATATCTTTTCTCTAACTAATAGAGCCTAAGTATTTCTTTCTTGGATTTTGAATGGAGCACCAGCTGACAATTCTTTTAATAGAAGTAAATTCATAGTTTAGGTTTCATTTTATTTGAGACTTTTTAAATAAAAAATAAAATTATTTATTTTAATTTAAATTTTTTAAAAAAGAATAAATATTTTAGGGTGATATAAACATTTGTACTTTGCATTTAACTCAGAGTTGATATTTTGTTTTAGGCTAAGTTTTATAAAATTTCCATTGGAGATAGAATGAAGTTTGGGTTAAGGTCAGTGGTGGTATTCAACTGGTTCGCACCAGATCGGGCGAACCGGTAACAAGAATTTGGCGAGGGTCACCAAACCGGTAGTAAGTTCTGGCAGGCCACGCCCTTGATCCGGTTGCCCTCCCACCCGATGCTTGCTTACTCACCCGCCTGATGTTCGCCTAGAGTATTTCTTTTTTTCTCCTCCTGATAATCAGCTGTGCATAGATCAGCTGTACCAGGATTCGCCTTGCTAAGGCCCAGAAAGGCAAAAAATAGAGGGAGGAGCTCAGACCCCTCCATTTTTTTCCTTCCAGAGCCTCAGAGGAGCCTTAGGGGAGCAAAAATGTCCCCCCAAGTCTCCTCTGAGGCTAGGAAGCTCCCAAAATGGGGCTTGGAGGAGTGCTTCACGCTCCTCCCATGCTCTGTTTTTTTCCTTCCTGAGCCTCAGAAGAGCTTTAGGGGAGCAAAAACACACCCTCAGAGGCTCCTTTGAGACTAAGAAGCTCCCAAAAATGGGTGGGGTGACAAAAAAGCAAAAAAAGCCATGCCCACCAAGCCACGCCCACAGAACTGGTAGTAAAAAATTTTAAATCCCACCAAAGGTTAAGGTCCCATTTCACTGAAGATTAAATGGTTAAAATGTACGTCAAGATTATGGTGCAAATAGATTACTGGCAGTCTTAGACTTCTGTTACAGTTTTCATTGGGATAAAAATTGCACTATATTTTGCACTGGCAGTACAATGAAATTAGGACAAGGTTCCATTTCATTCAAGACTCTGATTAAAATTAATTATTTAGGCTCTACTTCAGGGAAGTGGTAGATTTCAATTTATGTTTCATGTTGCTATTTTTTCCAGTGTTAAATATTATCATATAATATTCATTGAAGATAAAGTGGAATTAATTGAATGCTTTAATTAATCAATAAATGTCTTTGTTTGTTAAAATCAATGTCAGGCAAAGTTAAATGTGTTATTGTATGATTATTGATAGGTTTAGAGGTAATTCAATAGATTTTAAACTTAGACTTAGAATAACTGTATTATCACTATGAATGTACTCTAATCAGCATACATTAAAATGCATACATTAAAATGAAATTTCGTTGCATACAGCTCTCAAAGGGTCATCATCTTGAATATACACTACATAAACATGACAAAATAATTAAATATATTTCTATTTTTCTGTGTTGTTTTTAACCTGTAATCTGTTTTGAACATATACATGTAGTCCTCAACTTACAACCACAGTGAAGCTCAAAAGTTATGTTGCTAAGGAAGAAATTTATTAATGAATTTTGCCACATTTTATGATCTTTTTTGCCACAATTGTTGAGTGAATCACTGCAGTTTTTGTTCAGTTAGTAACATGGTTGTTAAGTGAGTCTGGCTTTCCCGTTGACTTTGCTTGTTAGAAGATCACAAAAGGGAATCATGTGATGCCTGGACACTGCAACCATCATAAATACGAATCATTTGTCAATGGTCATAAGTGTGAAAAATGGTCATAAGTCCCTTTTTTCAGTGCCGTTGTAACTTTAAACAGTCACAAAGTGAAGTGTTGTAAGTTGAGGATTACCTGTAGTGAAGTTAGAAATTGGATATATTTTCAGTTGGGTTCCATTGTTAAATTACTGGCACAATTTTAGAATATTATTTTATGGCTGGAATTAGTAGCAGATTTAGGTTATGGTTGATATTTTATTCTGCTTTAAATTTTACAATAGAATTTTCTCTGAAGATAGGAAAAGATTGGTTAGAGTTTTATTTTGCGGAAGACTCTGATTAAAACTAATGTCAAGAGAAGCATTATATAATGATTTTATGGACAGTGGTAATAATACATTCATGTTTCCATTGATATTCTTTCCTAGAGTTTGCCTTATTGTATAATATACCTTGAGGTTACAGATTTTGAACAGGTTCCATTTCACTGGGAGTATTGTTAAAATTCATTACAGTGTAATTATTAGACCATGGTTTTATGGTTGGTGGTAGAATTGTATTTATATTATGTGATATTTTGTTCAGTGGTAGATTATACTTTGCATTTTAAATGGAATTCAGGTTATATTTTTGTTTCATTAAATAATCTGGTTAAATTCATATGAATCTAAGAATTAGAGAATGGGGTTTTTTTTTGCTAGTGATAACTTAAAAAGACCCCTTTTTCAATGCAAAGGTTCATCTATAACAAAACGTCAGTGATAACTAAGATCTAAGATTTTTCCTAACATATACATACTACACCCTAACACCTCTCCTGGTATTAATTTGTTAACTCAAGTCTAATAACCCAAGTAAGCGATTATCAATTTATATAAAAGATGGCTCAAATGTCAGGGCTCCAACAAATCCACCCTTACTCAAATAAAAAGTAGCCGCATCTCAGAGAAAAGTAAATTGATTTATTAGGAGTGGCCACATTGGTGTAAGCTGGATGCAGCTGATACTAAATCACATCATACATTTCCCCCTTGACCCCGGTCTTTCTCCCATCCCCTGGATGTGACTTCTCCAATGGGACACTTCCATCTCCAAGGGTCATCCATTATGCTCTCCAATAACCTTCTTATGCTCCGACAACTTTGGGCTACCGGGGTGATTATCTAGGCATTTAAGGAATGCCTTGTTTTCCCCCACTCCCTTTTTCTGGCAATTAAAAAGACCAAAGGAGTATCTTTTTAGTTGACACCAAGAATATTTAAAGGTACAATACAATGCAATCAGAAAAATGTAATCTGCTTGAAAACACTTAATATTCCATTTGCAAACTTCCCATTTTATACCTTATACAGTGGCCTCATATTAGAGAAACTTTTAAAAAAAACTTTAAAAAACCCTCAGTTTTATTGACATTTAAACTATTTTACTGTAATAAATATGCTAATTTAGAAGAAAGTTGGAATAGAAAATTGGAAAAAAATTATTCTGGATTTATTGGTGTCCCCAATAAATATTCAGAAATGACTGGCAATACAACATGTATATTGGAAGATATATTATCACGTTCTTCAATTAAATATTCTTAATATGATAAACCAAGTTCTAAAAATCAAGCTTAAATGTATTAGTGTGTTGCTAAACTATATTTCAAAATTTTGGAATTTATTGATGAAAAACTTCAGATTACCTTTGGAATGTTATGAAAATTTTACTGAAAAAAATGTGTATCAAAGGTACACAAAATATTTTTACTCAGTATTTGAAATGAACCTTTTTTAGTGAAGTGAAATAATTGGGTTGTAAGATTACACATAGTCAAGGTTTTATCAGTTGTTTAAAAATATATTATTTTCTATGTTTGCAATTATAATTTATTATTTTCTATGTTTGCAATTATAATTTAGCTTTATATTTTTATTCTTCAGTCTTTTTTTTTTTTTGCATTTACAAGATTTGTTTTCTGTTTTTGTTGTAAAGCCTTAAACAAGTTTTTTTTAACAAACCAAACTCTAATGTTCGCTACTAGAGAAATCCCAAAGTTAATATCAGCATTATCCATAAAAACTCAACCCAGTGGTACACGTTTTACTCACTTTAACAGCAAACTTCAAAGAATCTGAATGGTAACTTTAACTAAACCTTAGTACTAATGGAAATATTTAGTAGAAGTAGCATGGCAGTGCTACAGCACTGAAGCTATCACAAACTTGCCAATTTTCAATCCCATAGAAGTCATAGGTGTTTTAGAGGTCACTATAACTTTGTGAATTGACAACTTGCTATTATCAGTTGTGCTGCTTTTCTACTACAACTGGCCAGATAACACAATCAATCAAAATTTGCTAAAATTAGTTATAGTACAAAAAAATTCAGACAATAAACACCTATTTTTCTAGACCGAAAAAAGTTAAGGTATTTTCTATAAAAGCAAAGATAAATTAATATCAAAGCTATAATTTACACTTATAATTTACAATTTAAATTATGGTGAAATACTTTAATACTGTATATAGAATATACTAAACAGACATATTAGAGTATGAATATGAGTGTAGACTGAAAATCTTTCTTCATTACATGAACACAATGGCTTGAAAATGAGAATATTTGTATATATTCATGGGCTGAATCATAAGGAAGAACAGCACATGGTAACATGGACATGGTAACACTATAGATAATGGGAATTGGCAGTAAAGCACCAAATACATAATAATTAATAGCTGAAATAGAAGACTTATGTTTTTTTGGTATTAAATTGTAACCTGTAATCTTTGTGGAAACCCTGACAAATATAACTGCATGCTGGAATGAATTCCATTTGCCCTTTGAAAATGGCCCTGTTAAGTATTGTAACCTTGAGATCAAAGATCAAATGTTGAGACAGATTGAAATTTTCCCTGACTGGTATCTATATATTTCAATTCCAAAAGTCAGATTATACTACACAGTGACTTTTTTGTTTGGCTGATGAAAATTCCCGAAGAAAATAGCTGGCCAGTGATACTTGATGTGATATGAATAGGCTGATGATCACAACATTTAGCATGGCTGATATTTGTAACTATAATACTAATATAGTTAGAACAGCTTAATGAACCAAGCAAATACTTACCTCTTTGCCATAGTCTAGAAATGTTGATAGTACTGGTAGTCGTGTCAGTTGCTTTAATGTTCTGTAAGGAAAGATATTTCTTTTTTTTAGGGCACAGGTGGAAAACCTTTGAGTAAGTTTTAAATTTGGGGAGGATGGGGATAACGTAAAGAATTATTTCCATATGTATGTGTATGGAAAGGATGAACATTTTTCTTCCCACCCTATTTTTTGGAGGAAAGGGAACATTTTTTCCGCCAGCAATACCTTACATGTATTTTATATTTTTTGTGTGACTCATTACAAAATGGCAGAGGAAATTACTATTTTTTGGCACATGTGGACAACATTGCTTCACTCACCCACCCCACCCCGAGCCTAAGGTTGCCAACCCATGCTTGATCAGTTCAAAGTCACCGAAGAAGTTTAATAGCCTATTAAGGACTATCTGAAAATAACAAGGTTCCATAATGAGCACCCAGCTTAGATGCAGAGATCAGATAATTATGAAGGACAGAATGCTAAAGGTCTGTTTAACCCCTACAAATTATCCAGGCTGAAAGAAAGCCAAACTTAGTTGCCTTATCCAGCACATATTCCAGAAAATGCTGAGAATAAAATTTCCACATTGCAGGCACAGTGACATAAAGATAGACCTCTGTCTTTACTTTTTAAGAGAAGGAGAAGATATATATGTTCATTATTGGCAAAATTTCCTCTCCGCAGTTTTTCTCAGCATAGGGTGTATGTTGAGCTTCCAATTGCCACCATGCAATTAGAGTTCATTTTTAAAGGAAACCAATGGATTAATCCTTCACATACTTACTAGGGAATAATCCTTACTGCATTTGGTGGTCTTATTTTGAAAAAAAAAAACATATGTAAGATCTCATTATGGAATTTTAATCCTCTTTCAGATACCTGGTTCTCTTTAAACTTATTTGCAAACATTTCTCACTTTTCTGTTGCCTTCATGAAACTTTAAGTAAAGTTAGATGGAATTCATGATGTTTCTGAACTACTCTCTTTTTATCATAAGTAAGGATGGCAATATTGATTTTAAATAAACATATTCTGTACAGAAAAAACTATATTGAGACATCATACCCGAATACCAATTATTTTCAAACTGTTTATTATGTGGAAGTCCAAATTTTAGAGAAATATAAATGCAAAATACAAATGTGTGCAAATAAGTCTTTTGGAAAAAAACATGTAATCAGATGTTTGAAAAGATTTGTATTTGGAATGGTCAGTCTCTGTGGTGAGGACTAGAATACTTTAACTAGAGATCTGTTTCATATCTTTGATAATTTCCTCTTTTTTTATAGGAACACTTTCATGGTATTATCTAAACTCTGACTTTCAATTGCATGTAACAGCTTTAATTTGGAATAACATAAACAATATTGGTGAAAAACTTTAATAAAACATTATAATATAGAAGGAAAATATATCATTATTCTTATATATTATCTTTTAACGGATTGATTCTTAATATGAAATCGATAACAAAAATCCAATTCTAAAGGATGAAGTTATTTTTTAATTATTTGTAGAAGTCTTCAGTTCCACTGAAAGTCGCAATAAATTATTAAAGTGTATAACATTAATAACGATCTTTCCATCAACAACCGTTACACTTAGTAGTGTTTCATATTTATTTTTGGTTTCAGTTAACAAACTCTAAGTCAAGTTGGGCTTTACAATTTCTACTGTATAATAAGATTGTCAAGCACTGTTAGATCAAACCTTTAAAATATAGGATTATCTTCTCATAGTTAGGGAGAATGGTGATAATATCTTTCAAACCATTTGTTTTATTTGTATCCCAAAGGGCTTACAGGAGCTAGTTGCTATGGTAACCCTCCATATGTACAGACGGCCAAAAATGAGTGAGAAGTTAGAAGGAAAAAAGTGTGCACTAATCCAGGTGTTTGTTTCACGGGATCAGGATTCATGTGTGGCTCAGTAGATGTGCTAGTCTGACAGGTTGTTTTCACTTGATTGTTATAACTCCTGCAAAAATTACTACTATTTATAATGAGCTAATATTCAATAGAGAATATTAAATTATTGCTGAAAAATCCAGGGATCAGGTTCTATAATTTATCTTAAGTCAACTGAAAGAGATATAGATCTGGCGGACACTAAATAAGTATTTCTATCCTTTTAAGCAAACATTCTCTGTGTTACATTTTATCTTTTATCACTAATTTTATAAGTTTGAGACTTTAAGAAGGACTGAATTTTGTAAAAGCCCAGACCCACCGTGCAGGAATTATCAATTCCTGAAGTAAAGGAAACTAAATATTGTGGAAATGCCTCACCCCCTCCATGGCTATTCTGTAAGAGGGGTGTGAGGAAGAGGAGAAACAATGACTGATTCACTTTCACCTTATTCCTAGAGTGTGCATGCATGGATGAACCTTCAGATGAACACTTGCATATTTTAAGGGCAGGTGCTTTGCATAGCTATAGCAAGATGCCTTTTAGAGTTCTGCAGGCTTTGAAAGGGATTCAGATTTCTGGCGATACTGAAAACAATTCTACTTTAACAGATCAATTCATTGAAGTTAATGCATGTTTTGAAGCTGTCACAACTCCCCCACCCCATTATTGCATTGATGCCTGGGGAAAAAACAGTTTCAATGAATGGCAGAGAAGTATTGAACTCCTATTTTCCAAAGTATATTCTCCAAATAATTTTGCAATATGCACAATATTAGTGACTTTGTGAATAAGCCTGTCATTCACTATTGTTTGATTAGTTTGAGCTACCCAGAGTGTTGAATCACATAGCATACAAGTTTAATAAATTATTATTATTGTTATTATTCCTCCTAGCTAATATCATTTCAGAGCACTTAAGATATTTTAAAGTATGGCTCTTTAATTCACTACATCTGTTTTTTATCTTATAAATTATTTATTATTAATAAGCAAAATAATTATTCAAATTCATTCTAGTAACTGGTATAAATTCCCTTCTTTCACATTTCTTTTCAATATTTTATCAATCGTTAGAAACAATTACAATATTTCCCTCCCTTCTTTATTATTACATTATTAATAAGCATACCATTGCATAACAATACAATTTTATTTCATAGATTATTTACTTATTTCATTTCTAACTCTTTACTACACTATCTTTTGTATCTTTGCAGAATTCTCACTTTTAACTTAGTTTAACCATCAACTTTGTGTTTTCTAGATGAGCTAATACCTTTAATCCTGGTATGTTTCCCCTTTTTCTTTATTTCCTGCTTTGGTCCTTCATAAGTTCTTTCCCTTTCTATCTTTCCCCCCCTTTTTATACCCTTCTCCCTCTAATTTTCCCTTCTGTAATTTTCTTTTCTGCTTTTCCTTACTGTTATATTTTTTCAGATTATTTTTCTTTTTGGCTGTACCCTTTAATCTCAAACTTTTAACTCATTTCCCCCCTTTCCCTCTTTTTACCCCACATTGCATTATTTGATAATTGAAAATGGCTTCTTTGTCCTGCCCCTCTCTTGCTCTTGAAGCTTTTCCTTTTGCTTTTCATAGTTCAAGATCTCCATTTCTAAAAATTGAAATATGAAGCCAAAGGATCCTCTTCCCTCTTCTGCATCTTCTTTCTGTTTTTTAAGTTTTGTTTTTAATTCCTCCAGCAGTGATAACATTTAAAACACTTTTAAACAACCACCCGATTGACTTTAAGTAAAAAAAAACCAATACCAAAACCTTTTTTTTTTAAAAAAACACCAAATAATCCCATATTGTTCCTTTTTGTTTCTTTCTTTTCCTTTTCCTTTCCATGGGTTACTGTATCTTTTAGTAAGGTTTTAGTTACAATGTATCCTTGGGAGTCTTTTCGAAGTTTCACTGTTAGTCACCTTTGTTTTTCCAGGTGACACTCCGTTATTTCATTATTCCAAGTTCCACCCTTTTTCCTCCACTCGTCTCTTTTTTAGGGCTTTAAAATGACCCCCAAAAAATCTTTATTCTCCTTTTGACACTGAGATTTCAGTTTAAAGTTGCCTATAGTGTCAAAATAGATTAACACAAATTTCTTATTTAAATCTTCCTTTTAACATTCCATACCATTTGTAATTGTCAATATAAAAGTAGGAAAAGGGATTTTTAACCTCCTTTTCTCTCTCCTTTGCCGCTTAGAAATCTTCTTTCAGAAGTATCCCTCTAAATACTTTTAGATTCAGGGTACCTTCCTTAGATGTTCTCTGTGTTTAGCCCGGTCTGTCCTGCTTTCCTCTTTGTCTTCCTCCTGCACATTCTTATCCAGTCGGTTCTTCTTTGAGGTGGTCATTTCTGACCATCTCTGCAACCGCTTTTGAAAAAGGGAGTTTAGACCAGCCAAGGAGGAGAGATGCAGCTCCCCTCCCTCGGCTAGCAGTCTCCCCCCTCTTCACCACCTCTACGGGGTGGCTTCAGCCCCGAACCCAAAGGATTGGGGCTCTCCAGCGGCGAGCACGGATCAAAACTGTGCACGATTGCAGATTTCGGTCCATCGCTGAAGAAGCCCAAAACTACACCTGTTTTTTGAGGCCCTGAAGTTTGGGAAAAAAAAAAAGCTAGCCCTCATCTCCACCAAGGAATCCTATTGATATGCATGGACACAACTATTTGCTGATGCTACTATGCCTATGAAAAACAATGTCCTCAGAGCACCATTATTATTAGCAGATATTTTGTCGTACAAACTGGAAATGAATATGCTATAATCAACACAATCCAATATTTTATTTTGGTCTGTGCACAGCATAAACTAAAAACATAGTGGAATTAACAATTATAACATAAAGATATGTGTACAACTTGTGTAGAAAGTGACTACGCAGTGCCAAGATGTAAGATAAAAGCTATAGGATTGCATAAAAGTAAAACTTGCTAAAAGCTATTGGTTAACTTAAAACTGAGTTAACATTTGAGTGACTACAAGATAAATATACTGTTTTTTTCTAAAAGGTTATAATAAAAAATAAGTTAAAAATTAATCATTGCTATATAACTGAACAACTGGATATTGGGGACAACAATATAACATCAGGGATGTGCCAAGGCTGATTAACTTGGGGGTCACTCACTACTGAGCAAAATTGTGCATTCTTGTGCATTCATTGTAGAGAACTTTACAGTGTTATGTCTTATGAGGGTGTTGTTAAGTAGTAGGGAGATGCAGAATGAGTCTGACCTGCCTGACCATCCATTGGACAGAAGATGAAAAGGAGGCAGGAGAAGAGGAAGATATTTGACAGGTTTAACTTGCCATGATATTGCAGGACATAGATGTTCAGTAAGGAAATCTTCCTGCATTGTAAGACTGGGTAAGGAAGGAAGGGGAGTCAAAATAAGGGCTTCTTAGAAGCTTCTAGCTGTGTAAGCAATGCAGTTGGTGTAATTATGTATGTCAGCTTTTTAAGATGGGAGTTTGGAGACTTATTTAAGTCAGTTTGATGCTCTGGGTCCATTAAATATAGTTGAAATAATTTATTAGCTTGCTTATAAGCCAGGGAGAGGAAAGAGATGGGGAGCCCAAATGGTGATACTTTAGCCAGGAAGATTCATTTCCAGGTGTTTCAATTTATTTCAAGAATTAATTTAATAAATATAATAGAAGAAAAAGTATGTTTTACACCTCTCTGATATATTCTCATTCTGCAAATAGGGCACTAAAATGTTTACACCTTTGTTATACAGATTGTTAATTGGTCTTTTAATTCTGGTTTTGATCCAATTCTATTAAAACTACTTGGCCTGATAGCTCCATTTCTTAATTAAAACCTGCCTTAGATCTTAAAGTGGCTGCCTTCAGTAGATAATGTTCCAGATCTGGGCTTCATCTCTTAAATGTTTTAGCCAAAGAACTATCTCATTTAGATTTAGCTATTTCCCTGTTGATTTAAGGTGGGTAGAATAATAGCATAAAAAATAGACATTAAGATTAATCCTACATATTATTATATTATGTGCTTTTTAAAAAAGTGCCAATTCACTAATTAGCAGAGTTCAAATTTAATGAGCAGAAATAAAGAATTAGAGTATGGAATCTTAGAATTGAATAAGTAAAGCTCCTATCATGATTTATGAGTTATTTCATTAAGATAAGATTTTTCTAAGTTGTTTGAACCTTCAAAATGCAAGTCTGAAGGGCTGACTGCCCTTTTTCTAGATATGCCTGGTGCTGAAGTATCCATCTGCTTCTCATTAGTAAGGTTTTGAAATATTCCCTTTACTTTTTCATCCTTGGTGAATAATCTTACAGCTATTCTACCATTTTATCACTAAAAAGTAAGAAATATGGCTTATTTCTTACAGATAGATTGTGGGGCTTAATGCAAATACCAGTTTTATAGGAAACTGCTAATAAATGATGGGGATATTAGCAGGGGTGGGATTCAAAATTTTTGACAACTGATTCTGTGGGCATGGCTTAGTTGGTGGGCGTGGCTTGGTGGTCATGTGACTGGGTGGATGTGGCTTGGTGGTCATGTTATTGGCTGGGCGTGGCCATCTCAATATCATTCACATCGAGGCACGCATCTGCTAGCCTGGCTTCTCATGACTGTGGGGATGCTGCAACAGTCATAAGTATGAAAAACGGTCATAAGTCATTCTTTTCAGTGCCACTGTAACTTTGAATGGTCACTCCACACAAGCAAAGTACCAGCAAATGAGGGGAAAAAAACTCCAGAGAAGTTCCTGAGACAGGAAGTCTAGTCCTGCTAAGAATGTAATAAGGGTTAACGGAGAGGCAGTTTCTGTAAACAACACAGAATGTTTCCTTCCTGCCTTCCTTACAGGATTGGGCCAGTAATTTCTTTTAACAACCAGTTCTCCGAACTGCTTAGAATGTTAACAACCGGTTCTAGCAAATAGGTGCGAACTGGTAGAATCCCACCCCTGGATATTAGGATACTTTATCACATCATGCTAGCTAGATGTTAGCACAGCTTACAAGGACACATGAGATTTGTAAGCTGCATTTGCCAGATTTCACCATGTTACAGAAATCATAAAACAGTATAGACTTTGACATTTGAGCTATGTAAA
Organism: Bungarus multicinctus; assembly: GCA_023653725.1. Classification (NCBI taxonomy): domain Eukaryota; kingdom Metazoa; phylum Chordata; class Lepidosauria; order Squamata; family Elapidae; genus Bungarus; species Bungarus multicinctus. The sequence goes on from CM042848.1 coordinate 47,479,312, forward strand.
TATTTAATATCTACTTATAATATATATATGTATGTATGTATGTATGTATGCATGTATTATGTGTACTTTGTGTACATAATACACGAAGTGTACGAAGATTAAAACAACAACCCTGATACCCGAGATTAAGGCAATAAAGCACAATCGCAAAAAGACCACATCAATTGCCAAGTTTGCCCAACTGTCTGGCCCAAATGCCTGGGGGAACAGCCAGGTTTTCAAAATCTTGGAAAAGCTTAACAAGATCAGGGCCTTCCAGATTTCCAGAGATGAGAATGTTCTTGTCTGGAATCTTATAAGTTACAAAGAGTTCCTAGTTTTATCTTCCAAAACTCATAGTCATTGTTATATTGGGGTTGTAATTCTTGGTAACTAAATAAAAGAAGCAGATTTGGAAAGTATTTGGCTCAGGTAGATTATGCTTGTAGCTAGTATCCAAATGATTTCTAGAAAAATAAATATAATGCAATACTTAGATCTTTACAGTGCTTTATTTCACAAATAGATATTTTTCCCCATAGCAATAACTGTAAACTTATCTGGAGGTGGGGGGTTGAGGGCCAGTGTGGTGGTAGAGGGAGGGAGAAAAATAATAAGTAGAAAAAAAAACACATTAAAGATAAAATTCCTGATCCTTCCCTTCTCAGGGTCCAGCTTCATTACTACAATGTTTTATTTTTAAAAAGTTCTCAGAAATTATAACGTTGTGATGTTCTGTGCTTCAAGATTTGACAGAAGGCAGAAGGTACTTAACAATAGAATCAAAAGAATACTTTTGCCTTAGGTCAATCAAAACTATCAGAATCTTAAAAATGTGGTGCCACCTTTTAGGAAAAGGAGTATGTGGTGCTGATATGTTGGTTTATGGAATTGAGTTTGTTGATATTATACATTTTTATTGTGGTGGGGGGAATTATGTACCCACACCCTCACCCCACTTCTATTACATGCATTGGATGGCTATAAAAATCTTCTAAATAAACGCATACATAAGTAAATTTGTCTTTTTTTCCCAGATAGGCTGTCATAATTACTGAGATTTTTTTTTTTTTTTAAAAAAGGACAGTAAAGGGCAAGTAACTCATTCCTTGAAAGTCCTATCCAAGTATGACTGAATCCTTGGAATAGTCATATGGATCTATTCTTGGCATGCAGGACATGGAGAGTATTGGAGAGTCTAGGACTTTCCCCAAACTCCTATTTATTAGTTTACTGAATTTAGTAATTCAGAAATTAGAAATTGCATTGGGACATAGTAAAAAGAAGGGAGAGCCTCAAATCAATGTTCTACTGCAGGGATTTCTAGATCTTTAGAAAGACTGTGGCGATGTTGGTCAAACTGGCAAGTTCCCAGTTTTCTTTCTTGCAGAAAAAAATGTGTTGCCTTTCTCTGCTACCTGCAATTAAATCAGCAGTCTTTTTTGTAGTCCTTTCATAGGTTACCCAGTAGCCTGTCTCATAAAGGAGTCTGGAAATCTATCAGATCCTACCAAAAATTATAGCCTCTCCATTTTTCTATTTCCTCTTTTAAATGTTCACATCTTTTGGCACCAATTTCTAATAATATTTTTACATGTGTACAGAATGCATCCTCATTTCTTTTGCCATTCAGTTATGAAACAGGTACATCTTTCTTCATCCATATTACTATGTCAATGTCCCCACTTCCTGTATTCATCTCATAAGAATACTATATTCATTCATAAGAAATGTATTCTTGCAGTGACATAGGAAGCAGAACCAACTTGTACATTCTTATTTGTGCAGTTCTTAAAACAGCAGCACCTTGAGATGTATTGGGTTTAGAATTCTTAGCCAGCATGTAATCCCCACATATTTGAAAACTGCTGGCTTGGAGAAGGCTGCCTTAAAGATAAAGAAACGTAAAAACCTGAAAATGCTGCCTGAATGCTATTTAGTAAAATCCACTTGCACAACATCATGGCTTAAGCATCCTTAAGTACAGAAGTTCAATTTGATTGTAAATAGGTCAGGAACTGCTTTGGTGGTCACTGCCAGTAGGTGGCCAGTTGAAGAATTGGTCTCTTCTTTTCCTTTGCCGTCTTTTCTAATTGACATGAAGCATCAGCCTTTTGCTGGGAGATGTTGGTTGCCCTGTGCTCTCTTCTTCAACAGCAGTCTCTTGTGTGATGTGATGTTTGCTTCTGCCTCCATCTGATTTGCTCTGTAGCTGTCTTGCTGTCAGTTGTTACATGAACTTTGCTGGGTTGCAGGGCAGAAGTCATTAAAATTCAGAGATACCTCATTAATTTGTGCTGCCTGAACTCAATGGCCTGAATGAATTTGTATTAGAAGCAAATCTCCCCAGCCACTCAAAATATTGTAAAAAATATGTTGACTTACGAAAGCTAACTAGAATTAAGCTGAAGTTTACTCCTGTCAGACTTAGCAACATTTTCTATAGCAACCTACCTGACACCTATGGAGTTTCATTTGCATAAATTGTACTTTCTCATTTTTCAGCATCCTAGTATAGCTCAGTATTTAACATTACTAGCAAACTCTGCTAATAATAGCAATAGACACATTTCTGGGTAATGAAAAGGCATCCCAGAAAGCAAAATAATTCAAATTGCTTTCAGAATTCTCTGAAACCTGTCTAGCTTGTGCATCTTCATTGCTTATAGAAAAATGATATGAAATAAGAGGTCATTGAAAGTGCCTCATTTATATGATAATTACAAATAAGCAGGGGCTAACAGTTCAGGATACAAATCATTTGCTCTTACAGGATCTGTATGTTTGCTAACAAAAAGTATGTGATTATGTCTTGATAATTAGTTTCCAGGTGACAAAAAGAATGTTGTGCAAAGGAGATCCAATTCTTGAACTATATGTGGTGTAGACTTACTATTTCTTTATGAAATAGCAGTTCAGGTTCTAGCCTTAATTAATGCAAGCCTTAATTGTAAAGTAAATATTATAAATAGAAAGAAAGGGAGAAGAATGCAGCATTAAAGCAGTGGTGGGATTAAAAAAAAATTACTATCGGTAATGTAGGCATGGCTTGATGGGTGTGGCAAGGGAAGGATATTGTAAAATCTCCAGTCAGAGGTGGTATTTGCCAGTTCTCCAAACTACTCAAAATTTCTGCTACCAGTTCTCCAGAACTGGTCAGAACCTGCTGAATACCACCTCTGCATTAAAGAAGGATGTAAACCACTTTTGTGAAAAGATGTGCTGTTTTTCCCAAATCAAGAAGATGGAAAAATAAGAGGGCAAAAGCCATGCTCTGAAATAATGGAGCAATACTCACAGGCAAATAGAAAGTTGACTAAGATAGAAAGTGAATAAAGAGCCAAGCTGAAAAGGAAAGGAATAATCATATAGAATGGACAAGAAAGGACAGCAGAAAAGTGAAAAATAATGAGAGATTTATTGTAAGAGAAGCTTATTATTAATCCAGGCAATGATTGAGCTCAAACTAATGAAACTCTGTCCCACCTGTTGTTTTTAATCATTCAGATGTCCAACCATCACCCACCTTTTAGAAGGTTGGGGGAAATGGCATTATCATTTGAAATAGAATGTGAAACTGTAAAATCAGAAACAATCATTACTCTAACTGTTTCATGATTGCACAGAAATTTGTCTTTTTGGCTTTGGCTTCAAAAAAATGTGTCACAGGAGTATTTCTAAAAAAAAAAAGCATTGCTAGAAAGGTAAAAGATGCTATAAAACAGAGCAATCTCAATTGAGAAGATATTAGCAATGTCAAGAAAGAAGGCGGTTTTTAATGTATTTTAAAAGCCTCAGGGAAAAAGTAGATATTGTGACACGTCTGCACTAAGTTTCTACAGGCTAGGTGATATGTTATCAGAAAGAATGTCTCCATAATAGAAAATTAAGACTGGCAAACCTGAAAGCTTTCACTATGTGGAGTATTTATATAGAGATAAAAATACTGTACAGTGTGATAGTTTATATAAGAGCTATAAGAGGAAAGAGGGGTTGGATGATAATCCTTGTTTAACAATATTTATTCCTGAGGGTGTATATTTATGTCTGAATTTAATAATGTTCAAAGAACAGCATATGTGTTTTATCATTTGTGTTGCTTACTTTGATGGAGTCAAAAGGGTATATGCATACAACTTGCGGAAAAGTATAGCTATGAGTAAAAACTTTCAAGTTTAATTTAAAATCTCAGTTATTTTTAAAAGTGTGTCATTGTGTAATTGAATTTTTTAAAAATTGTACTTTAAAATTTATTGTACTTTACCATACTGTGAATATTTCATCCCTTAAATTGTCTTAGGCATTCTGCTCCTTGCTCCTTTTCTCTTCTGTATCCTGAGTTCTATTAATTGTTCTGACTAATTCTGAAAACAATCTACAAATACAGCACAGGAGTTTTGGATGTTCTTTAAAAAACATTTTAAAAGTACAATCATTCCTATCATTCCAGTGAGTTAAAAAAGGTGGAAAGGTGCAGCTTAGCAAACTATTGGTGACGCTTAGAGGGCTTTCAATGAAGAAAAGAACTGGAGACATGCAAAATAGATGTTATCATAAAGATTAAAATCCAAATACCTGCCAAAAGAATATTAGAAAGTTTAAAGTGCAAAGAAACAGGCTGGCAACAAAAGGGTATTTGTTTTGGTTTTATATTGATAAAAAAAGGAAGGAAAAGGAGTGCACTTGTTACCAGGAGAGAATAGTAGTAACAGATGATAAGCGCAGAGCCCATTAACTCCTACTGTCCTTTGGGCTTTTCAAAGTTCTATGATTTGGTACAAAAAATCAAAACTTTGGTATAAAAAGTGTCTGTGTATGTATGCTTTTCAGTGACTCCTGGCAACTGCCTGGATAAGTGCTTGCAGTTTTCTTGGCAAGACTTCAGAACTAGTTTGCCATTGCCCACCTCTTAGGACTGAGAGGGAGTTATTGACCCAATGATACCTGGCTGACTTCATACATAAGGCAGGGCAGGAACTCACAGGCACCTGGTTTTTAGCCTGCTGCCTTAACCACTACAGCCTGAAAAGAATTAGATTTTAGTTGGATATGATTTCCTAAATGTAATAAATATTTAACACTGGATCAGTTTGTCTCAGGAAGTAATGGACTCTTTTTCACGATGACCATCTGCTATGTGTTATAATAGTAGATTCCTACCCTGAACAGGATGTCAAACTAGTTGAACTCCGAGTTATCTTCAAACTGTTACATCAGATAATGCTCTGTGGATCTTTCTTGAATCCAAACTTTGGGGAAAATCTTGCCCCTTTAGTCATGTTATTGATATTTTCCTCTGCATTGTGATACATCTTTCTTAATTCAGGATATAAATGTGGCTGTAATTCTGTTTCTCTTGCCTTTACCTGTTGTTTCATGTCAAAGAAATGTCCTCCATAGTTTATTTATAATTATTACATTGGTATTTACCCCCTTATGTCAGGAAAACAATACAACATATATGTGGTAGGTTAAGGTTGATAAGTGGCCCAATGTGTCATATGGTAAACTTCATGGCTAACTGGGGATTTAAATCTACTTCAATCCTACTCTAATTGCTGCATTGTATCAATTTTTCCCTCCACTAATGGCAACACCCCCAGCAGCCCATTTGGACTAATACCATATTGGATTGCAACATAATGCCTACGGGTGCCTCCAGGGATTCAAATTTTTAACAACCGGTTCTGTGGGTGTGGCTTAGGTGGTGGGTGTGGCTTGGAGGTCATGTGACTGGGTGGACAAGGCTTGGTGGTCATGTTATTGGCTGGGTGTGGCCAACTCAATATCACTCACATCGAGATATGCATCTCCTCTCATGACTGTGGGGATGCTGCAACAATCATAAGTGTGAAAAATGGTCATAAGTCACTTTTTTCAGTGCCATTGTAACTTTGAATGGTCACTCCACACAAGCAAAGTACCAGCAAAGGAGGAAAAAAAACTTCAGAGATGTTCCTGAGACAGAAAGTCTAGTTCTGCCAAGAATGTAATAAGAGTTAATGGAGAGGCAGTTTCTGTAAGCAACACCAAAATGTTTCCTTCCTGCCTTCCTTACAGGATTAGGCCAATAATTTCTTCTAACAACAGATTCTCTGAGCTGCTTAGATTGTTAACAACCGGTTCTAGCAAATAGGTGCAAACTGGTAGAATCCCACCCCTGGGTGCCTCTCTTATAGAAATTATAATTACTTCCCCAAATTCACAAAATCATCACATGTGAGCTTTCATTGTTTTTCTTTGATGGATTCCAGGGTCAATATGTTTAGTATATCCTGAGATTTGGCAACCTTGTGATATTTTTTGTTTTGAAATGTAATATTACAGTTGTATCCCCTAAGAAATTTGGTGATACTTGTCTTATCAACTGCATTACTAGGAGTCAAGTTCCATTTCTTTTGACTGAGTTTCCATTAAAGGAGGACTTTATATTAGTTCTTTTAGTTTTGAGAATTCAATTTATCTCTTTCTAGTTCAGGGTTAATTGATTTCTGGCCATTTTGAAGTTTCAAATGTCAAGGTGACTTTCAAGCTATCAGAGGAAATGTATAATTTGGAAATCCAAAAATGAATGTCAAGAAATAAATCCCCGATAAACATTTTATTTGCTCACTTGCTAAAAAGTGGCCTTGTTGAAATGACTTTGAAATGAATTTGTTTGATGCTCTTAACAGAGTGAAGTTCCAGAAATGTAGTACTTTTCAAAGAAATATTCAATAGCTCCATGAGCATGAAAAACTCTGAGCTTCTATTAAGGCAATCTTTTTCTTGGTTGCTATGATCATGACACTTTTCTTGTTCACCAAGTGTGCTTGATCTTAAAACTTCCTTCAGCTCTTTAACCAAGTGTTCCATCTTATGTGTCAAAATTAGAGGTTGCTACATATGACTACACCAGAAAAGCCACTACAACTGCCACAGTAAGAATAGCTAATGCAAAGGAAACAGAAGTTCCTATCTGTTCAAAAGTGAATATAAACCACTCAAGTATTTGGATAGTACAAAGAAAACACAAAAGTGCTCATAGTGTGGAATACTCAAACCAAGCCCAATTCCAATGCAAAAATCAAGGAGCTTCATGATAGCATAAGATTGCTGTGCTCTTAAGGTGCTGCTCATGGTTTGGACCTACTGCTAATTAACTGAATCTCAAACCCAAGTAGAGAAGCAGTTTAGAGAAAAAGCATTGGTTATCTAGTTTGATTTCAGGTTACTGGTTGTCAGAGGAAAAGGTTGAGAAATGAAATATAGACTAATTTTAGCTAATTAAACAGTATGATATACAAGTGATATAACTAGCATATAGACTAGTAGTATTATTGTGGCCGTTTGTGGGTACCTGTCTGCCACAATGATACTTTAAGTTGCCACTCATGTGCTTGGGTGTTTCATCTCATCTGGATGCTAATGTCCATGTTGAAAAGATGCCCATTCAGGTTTGCCCTACATTCTCTGTCTTCCACTCCATTAAACCAGTATTTAAGTTAAACATCTAAAGAAACTGAAAGAATAATGAATGATAATGATTATATAATGATAAATAATGGCATATCTATTTCATTTCTAGCTATTTTGTTTCAGGAATGGAACTGTAAAGTGGAAGGAAACATGGCCATTAAATTTTCCCTTCTAACTATGAATAGTATATTTCATGTTGTTTAATAAATCTTTGGCATTTAGCTTTTTTTCCTCCAGTAGTCTGAAACGATACCTAGCTAGAGATTTTGTTATAGTGAAAATCAATTTAAAGAGAATGGCTTTAATTAACATATTGATAAAAGAACAAATGGAGAATCCTTTAACAATTCTTAGAAGTAAACAGATTTTTAAAATGTCCTGCTAATTCAGTTTTTGCACCTGCTTTTGTTTACCATGTATACAGTGAACATTTTAATTCAACAGTCACAATTCAAACTTGTTTTTATTTCAGCTTTCCAAATTAGCAAAACGTATGTGATGCTGGTTTTCTAAATACAATACCTTACAAAGTGAACAGCTGAATAAAATACAAGAGAGTACTTATATTCTTTGGGATACTTTGAAATGTTTCAAATTTTGTGATGATGATACACATTAATCAGCATGCTGCAAGTCATAGGCTTAATTTTTATAGCAGCAAATAAAAACACAGCTACACTGCACAGATAGTCCTCATTAGCAACTATATCTGACAACTTTGTCATTAAGCAAAGCAGTTGCTAAATGAAATTGTGACTGCTTATGACCTTGCTTCAGCTTTCTCTTGCTTTATAGACCTGCCAAAGTTATAAATGAGAGGATTGGTGATAAAATTACCTGGAGTTCTTCTTATCTTTATAGAAGTATTCAGAGCTGCATTGCTAATGTTTTTTACTTTCACTCTGGTTTACTGCTAATTGTTTGGAATGAATGAAAAAATGAAATAATTCATAATAAGTTATATTATAGATGCAAATAAAACTTCTAGAATGCCTTTGGTTGTGCTACAAGAAAGCTTTTCATATATTTCTTTAGGCTTTCTAAACTGCCCCCTTCCAATTGTGATAGACTTCAGTTCCCAAAATTACCCAACCAGTATGGCTATTACTTACAGGAAAGTCCTGAGGATCACAGGAGGAAAGTATACTGTGATGTGCAGATGGGCACACAACAGATTTATTTATTATTTCAATTTATAGGAATGCCTGTCTCAAATACAGACTTTAAGTGGTTTACAATAATTCAAAACTATATAAAAGAACATAAAGCATATATAAAACAATTCAACTCAATCAATAGCTGAAGTATTAAAAAAAACCCATTACCAATAATCAATACAACCACTCTGGAGCCTCTACCATATACCTGTATCCCCAAACCTGGTAGCAGAATTATATCTTTAAAACTTATGAAATGGAAATAGATTTGGGGCCAATCTAACTTCTGAGTGGGTTGATATTCCAAAGAGTGGGCACTACAGTTCTCTTCCTGGGCCTGCTGAATGATATTACAGACAGACAGAATCTGGAGCATGCCTCTTCTATTGGACTTAATGGGATGGGTAGACATAATGAGGGAGATGTGATCCTTGAAATAACTTTGTTCCATTTTAAGCTGTGCATTGAAATCAATACTTCTTCCAGATTCTCTTCAAGGGCAGTCTCTTGCACTAGTCCATTTGGGAGGTGATTAAGGCATGAGTGAGTGTGAGCATAACCCAGAGCAGATCCCAACACAGCACAAAGTTGTGTAAAGATGCTTCTGGCATGGTTATCAACTGCTCCTCAAAATAATCTTCATAAAATGTGAGAATTCTCCTGAATTCATGAATTCCCAAATTTTATGAAGATTATGATTGGGATAGTGCAAATGAAGTTGTATTTCTTTGATTTTTATATTTATATTTCTTGGGGGGATTCTAGGCTTATTTTGTACAAGTTTACACCAGTAGCTGCCTACAGCTTTTGGGAATGGACAGTATATAAATAAACAAACTGGTATCATTACAGATAAGGTCATATACATGTGTAGAGCACCATGTTGGGAAATGCTAAACTATTCATTACATTATGAATTTGTCTTTTGAAACAATAACAACAAAAACTTTCATAACATCTTAGAAACTAATGTCTTTTTGCACTATTATGGAAATGAACTTGTTTAGCCTTTAAGGTGTTGTAATTTATCGGGTGAGTTCCCATTACTTGCCCCACCTGCTGAGCACTTTGCAGTTTGAAAGTATGCAAGTATGAGTAGATAAATAGGTACCAGTCTGGTGGGAAGTAACAGCATTCTGTGCACCTTGGTGTATGTACAATCATGCTGGCCACATGAATAATCTTTGATCATTGCTGGCTCCCTCAGTTAAGAAACAGAGATGAACATCACTAGACTCAGACATGACTTAATAAGGGAAACCTTTACTTTTAAACTCTCAAAACCAATTAACTAACAGTTAAGATTTGTCTCCTAGACTTCAGGAAGAACATTTGTGAAAATAACCATATAAAAAGATTTTAAATTATTTTAACGTTTGGTAAAATATTTTTATTTATTAATATGATTTATAGTCTTTTATTTCACCAAGTCTATTTTAGGCAGTGTTAAAAATTAAAATCAAAGGGACAATTACGTAGCTAATAAAACAATATAAGCTGTGTTATTGTCCTTTGTCCTCTCAAAATATATCCTGTGCCAGAATATGAAAACAATATTTCCAATTCATCAATATAATAGTTCTTAAACAGCCAATTTATGAAACTCCTGGTCCAAATGCTATGGAAACATTTAAATATGTAATGGCTTAGAAGAAGCCAACACTGGGTCCATCTAGATCTCCAGGAGATGTTGTGGTTCACTAGTAGCAGGTGCAGATGGCTGAGATCTTGGAGAGCGAGGACTCAGATGAGGGGCCTGCATGTGATGCAGGGATGGGGCCAGCACCATCAGAGAGTGGAATGCTGCCTTTGGAGATTGTGGAGGCTGGCAGCAGTGATGAAGAGGCTCCTGAGGAGCCCGTTCCCAGCGCGCATGCGTGCAGGGATGTTCAAAGGAAAGAGCAGCTGCAGCAGCACGACTCAGGAGTAAGGCTGGAAGGTAATGGCCCCTCCCTGAGAAGATAAAAGCCAGCTGAGAAACTGCAGTTCTTTGCAGAAGGCAAAGAAGTTTGATACTCGATCCTGGTGGACGTTAGAATATCTGAGTTGGTGTTTGGAGACTCTTTGATTTATTGTTTAGAAACTTTATCTGTTGTTCTTGGCAGCCTTGCAAAAACTTGGCAAGGCTCTTTCTTGTCGGAGCTAATTAGTTGGAAGCAGCCTTTTATCTGTGAAGAAACAGGATTCATGAATGAAACAGTAAAAGGTTGTGCTGTTACCTTTGTCTTGTGTTTACTCTCTTGGAACCAGGTTTGGGTCAGAACCGGAGAATGCTGTTTCAGAATAGGTATAGACAGGGGATGATTCCTAGCCCCCCGATATGACATTGTTTGATAGATAAGACCTGAAACATGCCAAGTTGGCCAATTTTGATTGGATGAGAAGAAATGGTTAAATAAGTTGTTCCACAAATAACCCAGCTCTTTGTCATGGATACGGACTGTACACTGCACGAATCAAAAAGAGGGCTGTGAAAATATTTACAGACCCCTCACATCCTGGACATAATCTGTTTCAACTGCTTCCCTCAAAATGACGCTATAGAGCACTGCATACCAGAACAACTAGACACAAGAACAGTTTTTTCCCGAAAGCCATCACTCTGCTAAACAAATAATTTCCTCAATACTGTTCAACTATTACAAAGTCTGCACTACTATTACTGCTAATCTTCTCATCACTCCTTATCACCCATCCCCTCTCACTTGTGATTGTAGGACTGTAACTTTGTCCCTTGTATCCTTACGATTTATATTGACTGTTCCCTGGTATGATTTGATTGTTGATTGTACCCTGTGACTATCATTAAGTGTTGTATGTTATGATTCTTGATTCTTAACAAATGTATTTTTTCTTTAGGTATACTGAGAGTATTTACACCATGACAAATTCCTTGTGTGTCCAATCGCACTTGGCCAATAAAGTATTCTATTCTATTCTATTCTATTCTATTCTATTCTATTCTATTCTATTCTATAACTTTATAGTTGACAAGTGGCACCCAGAACCCATTGGATGCCGGTGCAACTTGCAGAGCAGAAGTGTTTCATAGTTGTATAATGGAACATCCAAAACTGCCCAAACCATTGCATTCTAGACCAGTTATCTCTTCTGAATATTCTTCTAGGACAGCCTCATGTAGAGCAAATTGCAGTAATATAACAGGGAATTGATTAAGACAAGAATTATAGTGAGTAAGGCCTTGTAATCCAAGAATGGGTGCAATTGGTGTTCAAGGTGAGCCTGTACAAAAAATCTCATAGCTCTTTTTACACCTTTAATTTTTTTAAATGCCAACCGTTTTTCACTGACTAGCAGTTAAGTCTTAACAGTTCCCTCTGGTGACATTAAGGCACATAGAGAAAACTATAAGTGATCTGCTACTACATGTTGCTACTAGGAGAATAATACTGTATTAGTATACCCAGAAAATGTTCCTTTGTTTCCTGCTTAATTTCTATGTAGCAGTTACTGTTTTCATTAATACACAATGTTATTATGTGCTGAATGGTGCAGTATAACAAAGACATGAGAACTGTGTAAAAATAAAGTCATTATAAGCTCAGTTGATTTGTCTTTGTACACAATCAACATTTTAGGGTGCAGTGTTCATGAGGAAGAGCTGGGGTATATAATAAAACTTGAATCAAGCTGGGGTATAATAAAACTTTGAAACAATATAAGTTTGTTATCCTATCTTTTCTAATAAAAAGTTTTCTGCAGTGATTAAGTTTTTATTTTTGCATGGCAATCTAAACTGTATACACAAAATTTATTTTTCATAGATAATACAAATAGCAATATCACTTAGAATTATATACCATTCTATAGTGTTTTACTGTAGCTATAGTGCTTTATTGTAGCTAAGCAGTTACAATGTCAGCATATATTGCCCCCAACCATCTGGGTCCTCATTTTATTGATCTTGGAAGGATGGAAAGCTGAGTTAATCTCAACCCAATCATTATCGAACTCCTAACTGTGGGCAGAGTTAGCTTGCAATACTGAATTTTAACCACTGCTCCATCACCAAATGAATGTTCAAATAAAGGCAAAACATCACAGATGGTTTTCTTCTGAATAATAGTTGTGAGTGAGAAAAAGATGCTGATTCATGATATGGGAGCAGTCCTGAAATAGGTTCTAATATAAATGAGATTGGTAGCAGAGCTCATAATAAATTCATACAAACAGTCTTTAAAGCCTTTTCATACTTTTGGGACCTAATGTTTTATGGACTATATGTATCTAACTTCAGACAGGTATTTGAAGTTTTATTTCAGCCGCTCTACAATATAGTAAGTTAAATTGTTTCTTTGGTCTTCTCCATTCTGAAAATAGTTCAATAAGCAATTATGTTGCCTGGGTTTAAAACACAGATGGATGACTTGTTTATGTCTCCAGAATCTTCATCTGATCACTATTGCTTTATTTTGAAAGTTTTATAATAGGCTTAAGCCTAGTTTGAAAAAGAGAGACTTCCAAACATCCCTTGAGCCAAGAAGTAAAACCGCCAGTTTGTATAATTGCCTGCCCACAGTAAATTTCATGGATTCTCCAAATTAAATAAAGCCCCTGGGCACCAAAATGTTGCTCAACTCTGGCTTATTACAGGGATGTCTATGAAAGTTCATATGAAATAAAACTCTCAAAAATTAATTCAGGCAACTGATTTATTTACCAAAAATAATATGTATAAAAGAAAAGACACATAAATTATACATACACACACACACACACACACACACACACACACATAATGTTTTCTTAAGTTTTCGCAGGTATTTATATGTATGGTATTCAGCTTTGTTCGGGTATTTTCCCACGTCATTATAGTTGTGCTTTTAAAGTTGTAGCGACGTTTCGGCAGAATCTCATCTGCCATCATCAGGCTTGTGTATTGTGTTCATCTGTGAGTCAGGCTTTCACAGCCGTTTCTGTTTTAAATTTGGTGCTAGCCTACTGCTGTGTTAGAATGGTTTTTTCTTCATCCTGATTGGTTGGATCTTCTGTCTGTTTTCTGTCCATTTACCGAAAGCCAAACCACACTAAAAGCCTCCAATACAGGAAACACAATGTTGCCAGTCAATCAAGACCAAAAAAAACACTACAATACAGACAGAAGATATGAGAAACACCAATCAAACAGAACAGAGCAAACTCCAAGACCAATAAACACAGACCAAGACTCCCAACCAATCAGGATGAAGAAAAAAACATTCTAACACAGCAGTAGGCTAGCACCAAATTTAAAACAGAAATGGCTGTGAAAGCCTGACTCACAGACGAACACAATACACAAGCCTGATGATGGCAGATGAGATTCTGCCAAAACATCGCTAAAACTTTAAAAGCACAACTATAATGGCGTGGGAAAATACCTGAACAAAACTGAATGCCATACACACACACACACACACACACACACAAACACACATACATATTGAATGCTAAATCATGAGGTTATTAACAATCTGTTAAATAAAGAGAAAATGTATGGATTTTGTAAATGCTCACAGAAGGGAAGCCAAATGGACAGTGTGTTTCATAGCTATTGATGGTGAATTTCATAGCTTTAGAATGCCACAGAAACAGGTTATTTCCCATTTGCTGGATTAATCACAACAGGAGAATCTTCAGAATAGCGTCTCCTGCAGATCTTAATGACCAGACAGATTGATAATGGGAAGGATGATCTTTTAGATAGTCCTCTGGAAGCCAATAAGATCTTAAACATCACTACCAAGTTCTTAAATTGTATCTAGTAAACAAATGGTAATCAGTGCAGCTCTTTCAATGCAAACCTTACAGAACCCTTTGTACTATGTACTATTTAGCAGTTTAGCTACCATATTGGGGTCATTGTTGGTGGAGGATTAAGATTCCTGAATCTTTCCCTTTTATTTTGCTTCCTTCAACAAATATTTTTAAAAATTTCCAAGAGAAATGTAGTTCACTTAATATTAGAGAAGTCACTGGTATGATTTCAGGCTTCCATTAAGAATAGCATGTTTTTATCCATAACATTATCATAGCTAATTCTATCTTATTTGTTTATTTATTTAACAAATTTATATGGTGTCCCAACTCACATATGGTGATTCTGATGATTTACAGCATTAAAATATTACAATGGAAGAACCCATAATCCCCCCACCTTACACACACTGGCTGTGGCAATTGTACAATCACATCTTGATTGGCTCCATATCAATCTGTAGTCCCTAAGCCTGCTGACCAAACTACATCTTTAGGGTCTTCTGGAAAGATATCAAGGTGTGGGCCACTTATCTCCAGGGGAATGGTATTCCAAAGGAAGGGAAGAATCATAGAGAAAGCCTCTCCCTTGGTCCTACTATATGTACTTTTCTCATAGAGGGGACCTGCAACAGACCTTGTTTTCCTGTTCTGGTGTCCAGGAAGACATAACTGGGAGAGGTGGTCCTTTCAGAAATAGTTTCTGCTCTTCTTTGCTATATATACCCAACAAGACCACATCAAGCACTTCATCTGCAGACAAGATTTATCCCTACTTCAACCTAAAAAGAATATAACAATTTTTTTTCAAATAAAAGAAAATGAAAAAATCCAAAATAATAGCAAGAGTAGCTTGATGAAATGTAGCTTCACTAAAATGAAAGTTATTCAAAATTGATTTGTTACATATCAGATGTAGTTAAATCCATTGAAAAATATTAATAGTTTGTAACTCATCTTTGAAGAAAATATCATCTGCAGTTGAGTTGTCAAAGCAGGCAAGATGGTAATTAGATCAGCATGACTGAAATCTTGTATGTGTGTGTGTGTGTGTGTGTGTGTGTGTGTGTGTGTGTGATTGACATACACACAACAGGGGCAGGGTTTGGAACATGTTGCTGCAAATGTTTTGTTCTCTTCTCTCCAGGCATTGATGCTGGAAGATGATATTTCCTTTTTTTAGGCATTGGATGGTAGAACTATTGTCACTTAGCCACAGACCCCCTGACTTGAGTCAACAGTATTCAAGAAGCAACAGACATCTTGACCAAAATATATATATAGTGGATTTATGCCTGCCAAAATACCCATAAAAACACAAGAAACTTATGAAATAGTTTGAATTGAGATATAGAGTGATAACTGACCAGAAGTCACCTAGATAACTGACCAGAAGTCACCTTGTGAATGGAATCGTCATTGAATCTGGACTACTCCAATCTAATCCAAATCCTTAGCTATTATTCTATGTTGGGCAGAGTAAGTATTTGAGAATGTATTTCATTTGACAGACATTTTGTTTGCTATTTGAGGTGATTTCACAAGTTGTATCTATTTCTCTGAATAGTAGGTTTTTCAGAACAGATTTTTTTTTCGCTTTCTAGCTCTGTAACCCAGTTTAAAATATGTTCCAGCATAATCATAATCAGTGAATTTTCTGTTGTCTCTCACTCCAAGAACACAGATTACAAATTAAAGTTATCTGATTCACAGGTCATTACATCACCTTCTAAAATAATGAGACAGTGCTATGTCACTTGTATTGATATATTGATTATTTATAGAATATTCTCAAACAGAGCTAGGGATTATGAAATGACAGATCAGTTTATCATTACTTTATAGAAATGGATGAAAATTGCAGTGTTTTAAAAACATGTATATTGCAGACACAGTTGCTTTGCTTTAAAGGTGTTCACTTTTGTGCTCTAGACTACAAGAACAAAAAGTGTTCCTTTATGTAGTTATGTCAGATTCTGAATAGATAGTGGTTAATAGTATTAATACTCAAAATCAAAGATAATTAATCCTCCAAAGTGTCAAAACTGATAAAAGTTTGGCATGATCAGTATAGGACAGCAGATCTATTTTGCTTAGGTGAAACAACTAGTTTTACTATTATTATTTTCTTTGGAAAATACATATTCTTCTACATCCAATGTGCATCAATTTATCATCCTATAATATTCTTCTGCTAGAAAGTCTTTTTCTATGACTGGATTCATAGAACTTAATGTTCTATGGAGAGGTGTCTATATGAAATTAGCATCTGTCTTGAAAGATTAATGTCTACCTTACCGAAGAGTCACCTCTTGAACCTGTAACTTTACGCAGTTATCCATTTACATATATCCAAACTTTCTTTTTGAAGGTTGGAAATTCTGAAGGTTTTGGAAAAATTGTGAATCCACCTGTAGGGAATCCACCTATAGGGGAAATTTTTTTTATAACAGTCAGGGTTAATGATGGATGTAGGCTGGAATATATAGTGGTGGACTATAGAAGAAACAGATCAGACATCCAGCTCTTGCTTATCAATGGAGACCAAGTGGAGCAAGTGGCCAGTTTTAAGTTTCTGGATGTTACTGCTGCTTTAAGAAAGTTCAAAACATCTTCAAAGATCCATAAAAGAGGACCTGACCTGGGGTGCTCACATTACAGCACTGGTCAAAAGGGCCCAGCAGAGATTATACTACCTGAGACTTCTCAGAAAACAACTGAATGAAAAACTGTTGGTTTCTTTATCTTTATCTTTATTTAATCTGATATACCGCCCCCTCTCCCAACAGGACTCGGGGCAGTGTACAGCCGAATAAAATACACATATAAATACAAATACAATATTTAAAATGAATTTAAAAGAATTAAATAATTGGCTGGAAAAATTAAAAAAATTTGTCCTTCTACCGCTGCACTATAGAAAGTATTTTAATTTACTGCACTTCTGTATGGTTTGCCAATTGCACAGTGGCAGATAGGAAAGCACTCCAGAGGGTTAATGTCATTGCCCAGAAAATCATTGGTTGCCCTCTCCCCTCTCTGGAAGAGCTTTACAGCTCCCGCTGCCTTAGAAAAGTTCAAAACATCCTTATAGATTCATCTTATCCTGTGAACCCTTTTTTTGAACTATTACCATCTGGCAGATGGTACAGAATAATAAAAACAAGGTCAAATAGGCTGAAAAACAGCTTCTATCCCAGGGCAGTAGCTCTTTTGAATTCTACTATATAATGCAGTATTGGTGTGGTGTCAGTGGTAACACCCTGAAACTTAAAACTGGCCACTTGCGCCACTTGGTCTCCATTGATAAACAAGGGCTGGGTGGCAAGTGTGGAGAGTGAAGGATGTGTGTTTGTGTTTATTTTCATGGTCATGGTCATGATATGCACTGAAGATAGTGTTTGATTTTGTTGTATGAGGTGCAATGACAATAAAGTAAACTAAATAGCATTTTTTACCCAACTGAATCACCTTCACTGAAAACTGAATGGAGTATGCTCATATTCACCCGATTTGACTTCCCAGAAGTATTCAGTAACATCAATGCCATGGTTTCCTGCAAAGGCTTGAAAGAAATGTACTGCAGTGGTTCTTCTCCTTCCTAAATGGCCAGTTCAGTTGGAGTGATGGGGAAAGAATACAACTATAATTATTCCTATATAGGTTGCTACATGACTTAGTCCTCACGCATGCTGTTTAACATCTGTGTAAAGCACCAAAGAAAACTGTTCATCTGTTTGATGCCTGATAATGACCAGTTGTATAATGCTAGCCAGGACTGGATGGGAGCAATACAGAAGTCTTAACATAGTGCCTGGAAGATATAAAGGTTACAAGATAAAACAAGCTCAGGTTGCTGGCTGTTGATGACCAATCTGGTTGAGTCCAGTTTTGTTGAATGGGACTGTACTCTCCTTGAAAGAGCAGAATCATGATTTGAATTAGGACAGAGCAGAAGGTGGTAGCTGTGTCCAAGGATAGCTTTGCCCAGCTCTGGCTATTGCTCCAACTAAGTAAAGCGTATGGACACAAGAGTTGTTTAAATTTGTTAAGCTTACATTTTGGTGGTTTTAATTGCTTGTGTTTGATAGCAATCTGCCTTGAGTCCTTGGTTGAAGTGGGCAGTTTTATAAATAATTGTATAAATAAAAGTCATAAATACTATTTGTTTTCTATGATCACTTTAAGAAAATATTTACGTCCCTCTACCCAAAGAAACCAGCAGACTATATAATTTTTTTCTAACACACACACACACACACACACAGATGACCCGGGGCAATGCATGGAGGCAATACAACCAAGTGATAGTTCAAACTCCCCTGTATAGTTCCATCTTTCCTCCAAACGCTCCCATGTTTATAGCAGGTCCCAGAGCAAAACACTCACACACACCTCCAGCAGCCTCTGGCTGTGAGTAGTCCAGCAAAATGCTGTTAGCACAATGGCTTCAAGGCAAGAAGTCCAGTGAGGCAAAGAAACAAGGCAATGAGACCAACAAAGCAAAATAAAAAGCCAATGAATCCAAGAAGAAAAGGAACAAGGCAACGAGTCCAACAAAGCAAAGGAACACGGCAGCAATCAGACAAGAAATCCAGCGAAATCCAAATATCGGCATTGGCACAAAACCTCCATGAATTCAGTTCTTGTTCCCGATAAACGCCCCTGCCCACAGTGTGTCCTTAAGTCTCAGTCCTCAGGCATGCCTTGGGAAGTGGAAAGGGGTGCTCTCCTCTTGAGTCATTGGGTCAGCATGCACTGTTACCTCCTCCTCTCCATTCTCTGTGCTTGGGGATCAGGCGGGGGCAGTCCTTGCTTGTTGCTTGAACTCCATTGCTCATCTCCACTGCCTGCCCTTTCTTCCCCCCTCTATCAGTTGTCCTGCCCCATTCCTCCCTGCAAGCCCTCCCAAGCCCAAGGGATCCGGGACTGCCTTGTCCTGCTCCTCTCTGCTTTCCTCTGAAGCCAACAAGGCCATCCCTTCAATCTCCATCAGGCCCAGCTCAGCCTCCGCAGACTCAAGTTCCAATGGGGCCATGACATACACACATAGAGTATATATTTACCAAAGGGTTCACAAAAACATATGTGGTACACCTTGATACTTGACTGCTGTGAAACTTGTTGAATTTGATACTTGATGCATTATGACATAAAATGTTTGTCCTAATACTCATTTGTTTGGTACAATTTGCACAGAATTCATCAGTCTTATGCTCCATGACTCACTTACCTTTTCCAGCTGATACAAAGGTCACATGTTAGTCACATGGTTTGTTTGGTATTTGACAGTTTTAGTAGTCATCATGCCTCCCGGAACCAATTAACCAAGTACCAATGTACCACTGTAAAAAAAAAAAAAAGTAGGGCTGTGGTAGGGAATACTAGGCCTTTAAACTGTGTCTGCTATGCAAATTATCTGGTTCTGATATACAAATGAGACAAAATACTTATTGAACAACAAATTTTCATCTGCCTTCTTTTCTTCCTTATTTGTTCTACCTCAAAAATTTGTGCTACTTGTCCTGCGGAATATACAGAGAAGGAGAAAGGGTTGTGATATAAAAACAAAGCTTTAAATTTGTTATTTATCTGGATTGTTTAACATGGTGCAATATGTTGTCATAGAAGGAATCTTGGGCTTAATGGGCTGTGACATTGTAGCTATAGTGTTATTTTAACAAAATAATCTCCTCCAGTCTTTTTAATATTGTATGTTACAACGTATTTCTGGCAGGACTGACATGGATAGAATAACACTGATTGGGCTTGATGGCTGCAGCAAAGCTAAGCTACTACAATATTATTTAATGTATTTTGGATTCCTTTTAAGGAAAAGGAAAATTACAGTGTGTGAATGATTGTAATGCTTAAGGCTAAAAATATTTGCTTAGCCTTTAATATGCTGTAATTTTCAGCAGTAATATTTGGTTGGATTTAGACTTGGTATAGGACTGCTAAAACGGGTGGGAATTAAATTACGTAAATTTTGTTTATTTTAACGGCTATAGTCAAAACATGATTATGTTTATATCAAGGTAGTTTTATTAACTGTACTTTCTTTTCTGAATAAAAAATGCTATGTCTTATAGTCTATATTAAAAGAAATAGAAGAAATATAGTAAACCATGCATCATTGTTTAACAAATTCAGTGTTAGTCTAGCTGTTTACTGACATTTGTGCTAATTTTATATTTAAAATGAGGTTTTAATACATTTATGTTTTATATATATGCATGGCCTTGTGTGGCACCTAGAGTAAAAGTATTGTTTCCTTTGGGTTGGCTAACATTGACCAGTGAAAACACAGAAGAATGCCACCTAAAATCATTTCTGACAACTCAGTTTGTCTTTATTTATTAAAGTATTATTTACTTTTCCCATATACAATTGAGCATGGAGGTAAAATAGATTCCCAAATGATGCAAAGCATTGCACAGTTTATTTTATTTGCTTTGCAGTAACTAAGTTAAATAAACTGCACAAATGCTATGTAGCATTGTGGAATTCTTCCAATAGGACCATAGATTTCTAAGAGTTACATATTAGAATGAAAGGTTATAAAAATAATGCAATATGGCCTGTGTGAATTATATCATAATGCACACTAATTTTGTAATGACAGCTCAGCTAAATCTTTTATAAAGGGATTTTCAATAAGGAATCATGGTAAACCAGACATCCCTGAAAGTGGGGTGATGGCATTGTAGCAGAGATTGGTGGTCAGACAGTAAATTCTCGTCAGCAAAGTCTGTCCAGACAAAGGAGATTGTGAGATTGGCCACTTGCATTCTGGATAGCTGCTTCTTGTGTATAGACTGCAGAAATTGAGGGTTTTGTGGTTGTCTGGTGTGTGGAGCTGCTGAAAGTCAAGAGATTTCAGTCAAGCTCACAGCCATAATCCATCCTACAGTACATGGATTTAATGTTTGCCAAATCTTGTTTTTAAATTATTATTAAATTTATTTGGCATCCTTCTTGTGGTTCGGGGCAACTATGATCATGTTTGGAAATTGCCTTTTAATTGTTTTTCAGCCATTAACAACCTTTATAACAAATTTTATAGCACAGGTAGGTTTCCTTCAATTCTAAGCAAAAAAATGTTTTAAATTCCTTAAAATTTTAAGGAATTTTTCAAAAATATTTTTTTTAAATAAGCAGCAAAAGAATGATTAGATTGATTTTGGAAAGTTTCAAGGAATCTAGAGGTCCAAGAAATCTGAGATAAGATTTTGAAATTTATTATAATATTCCTTTCTGAGGGTTAATATGTTAGGACAGACTTTTCAGATTGGACACTAGAGGGAAGCAGAAGGAACTAAAGATTATAATTAAAGAGAGCAATGCTTAAATTTGATTTATTAATAAAGAATTTAGCAAAGGAGCCATGGTGGCGCAGTAGTTAGAATCAGTGGTGGAATTCAAATTTTTTTACTACCGGTTCTGTGGGTGTGGCTTATTTGGTAGGTGTGGCTTAGGGTCACATGACTGGGTGGGTGTGGCTTGGTGGCCATGTGACTAGGATGGTCATGTGACTGGGTGGGTGTGGCCAACTCAATCTCACTCACATCAAGGGGTGCTTTGCCTGGCCCCTCCCCTCTCAGCCATCCCTTGTCACACCCAGCCTCAACATATCTATAGTTCTGTAAAAATATTGTTCACCTTTTTTTGACTTTATTATCTATGTATTCATGGACCACTGAAAGGAGGAAATAGCTCACATGCTTTGCCCTAGAGGATGATAGGCAACAGGCTTTTAGGGTGCTGCCAGAAAGAGGGCGGGGCAATGTATTTTCCAAAGTACCAGAAGGATGGAAATTGAACAGAGAGAGAAGCAACCTAAAAGTAAGGAGAAACTTCCTGACAGTGAGAACAATTAACCAGTGGAATTGCTTGCCACCAGAAGTTCTGGGTGCTCCAACACTGGAAGTTTCAACAAAAGATTGGACAGCCATTTCTCTGAAATGGTATAGAGTTTCCCCCAAGGTCCCTTTCTAAGTGTTATTATGTTATTCTGACACCTTTCCCAGGACCTCTATTCAGATTTTGGCATCTTCAGAGTTTTCCTGCCTGAGCAGGGGGTTGGACTAGAAGACCTCCATAGTCCCTTCAACTCTGTTAAACGCACCTGTATTTATGCTCTGGAGTATTGACATGTAAACCCTGAAAAATACCTGGGCAAAAGAAAGGCAGTAAAATCACTCTAGGTGTAGGGACAGTACAAAATATTAATATATGATAAATAATGGAACAATTAAAAATAATACCACAGAGTATTCTCTCCCCCCACCTTCCTTCTTGTTTTCTTTCTCTCTTTCTTCCTCCCCCTTCCTCTTTCTTTCTTTCTCTCTCTTCCTCTTTCTTTCTTGCTCTTTCTTTCTTTCTTGCTCTTTCCTTCTTGCCCTTCCTCCCTTCCTCTTTTTTAATCTTTCTTCCTATTTTTCTTTCTTTCTTTCTTTTTTCCTCTTTATTTCTTTCTCTCCCTTCTTCTTTCTTTCTTGCTCTTTCTTCCTTTCTTGCTCTTTCCTTCTTGCCCTTCCTTCCTTCCTTCCTCCCTTCTTTCCTTCCCTTCCTTGTCTCTATCACACACACACACACACACACACACACACACACACACACCTCTTTTCTGGGAAGAACTTATGAGCAGCGAGTGGGGGGGGGCGGGAGAAACAATGTGAATGTTGGTTTGGCATGTTGTGAATTGAGCCAAAATCACTTTACCAAGAGTTAGAAGACTCCTGTAGGCTCTGGGTTACCAGATGATGCTATCTGCTTGGAGATGGTCACCTATCAACTGCATGATCATGTTGCTGGATGCTTCAGTGCTTTGCATCAAAAAGTGGAGCTGGTCTTGCTAATTCTTTGTCCCCTGTTCCCTTTGCTTTTCCTCCGCTTTTCCTGCTCTGCTGGACTGGGAGGGCGGTGGACATGCTCGGAAAGGGAGGGAGAAAGCAAAACCTTTCCCTTTGCTTTTCCTCCGCTTTCCCTGCTCTGCTGGGCTGGGAGGGTGGCGGACGCACCAGCCACTGGAGAACCGGTTCAGGGGCGTGGCCAGCCAGAAGTTACTAACAGTTCTGCGATGCACGCCTAATCACCGCTACAAGTTCTCCAGAACTGGTGAGAACCGGTTGAAAACTACCCCTGGTTAGAATGTAGTATTGCAGGCTAATTCTCCTTACTACCAGGAGTTCAATTCTTTCAATTCTGATGGCTCAAGGTTGAGTCAGCCTTCCTTCCTTCTGAGGTCGGTAAAAGGAGAAGACAGATTGGGAACAATATGCTGACTCTGTAAACCTCTTAGAGAGGGCTGTAAAGAACTATGAAGTGGTATATAACCTAAAGTGCTATTACTATTGCTACAATATTTAATATTGGACATGTTGAAGGCTATTTGTGAAAAATGGACCCATAAGTTAATTTTAAGAGTGTCTCCCATTATAAATAATCTGTGTTTAAAAGTTGGAAAAAAAAACAAATTTTACTGGATAAGACGGAGACTGATTTAAAAGTGCATTTAAAAATGAGAAACTACAAGAATGATATGGAAAAATAGACTACACAGGATATACAAATAAAATCAGCTGATGACAGTAATAAAAAGAGATAAATAGATAATAAACTAAAAGAGTGATCTGAATTTACAAAAAAAGGTTTTCGTGAGAAGGGACAAGAAAAAAAATTCTAGGACATTATTTGAAGGTATTAAAGGTTGTTAAAAGTAAAAGGAAGGAAAATATAGTTGATTCACCTGCAAAGGTTAACATAAATATGTTTTTATATCTAGTAAACCTTAATGGACTTTTGCTGACCAGGACTAAATGATGAATGTTACAGCATGAGACTATTCTACATCATTTCATAGTAGGCCTCTGTTAAATCATACAGATGTAAGAATAGCAAGGCATTATTAGTATTATCTTAAATAATGAATGAATTTAAAATTATTTGCAAATTTTGAGATGATATAAATAATAACATATTAACTATTTTACATTGATTTATGATTTGTTTGAAGTTTATTGACACTTCATGCCTACTTACAATATTAGCTACATATATGTTCTTATTCTTTTAAAAATATGGTATTATTGTTCAGATTTGACTGCATAATTCCAGTCCTAATCAAGGGTCAAATACTTGATCCTGAAGTCTAGAATAGGCTATATTCATGATAATACTCTTTCTGATATGATAACTTTAATCCAACCAATTTTTGTGTTAGTTCAGAAAATTGGTCCATTATAGTTACCAGATATTTAATAATACAAATTTAATACATGCTTAACCTAACTAATCAGTGTGTAGAACACACAATGATAAAAAAGTCAATAGTTATTTTGTTTAGAACAAAATTCCCCCCCTCCAGAAAGTTTCTATAAATTCTCACTATTTTTGTTCTCTTTCTTGTATTCAGCATACATGCATTTCCACCACACAAAACAAATCATTGTTAAGTTGAACAGGCACAACAAATTTCAGTACAAAAGGTAATTTTTAAGAGAAAATGGTTAAACCTTTAAGAGAAGGGCTTAGATTGAAATGACCATCTCAACCATAACTGCACTATATAGTATTGCTGCTGAAACACTAATAAAAAGGTAAGCATAGTGGATATTTGTTGGATTGCTTTTACCATGGTTGACAGTAAACCCATGATTGCTTTTCCAGAACTCCAGGAGAAGAAAAATAATGTCTATATGTAAGAAGACTTTACATTGAATTTTATCAGAGATGCTGAAGTTTAAACTATGTCAGCAGTATTCCTGAAGTATATAAATTTTTGTGGTGGGTTTTTTGTTTCTATTTTTGCTTCCAGAATGACAGTTGTCTTTTAGAAGTAGGAAAAGCGGAGTGAATTTTTATATAACTACATTTTTGAAAAGCTTAAAGTTAGAAATTGTGTTTTGCCTGTTATATGTTGGATGGAAAAACAACTCTCTGTAACAGCACAATATTGTAATGGTAAAATATATCATTGCCTTGGTTCCACACATTGTATTAAAATATTATTTCTTTACCAGCTTTTCGTTGAATAAACTATAATTGTCTAACTCACATATAACACTGAATGGATGAACACATCATTTAAGTCAGAGGTGTCAAATTCATGTCACGGCGGTGTCACATGACATATTGGGACTTCCCCCCCTTCGCTAAACCGGGTGTGGGCGTGGCCAGTGCATGACGCATCTGGCCCGCAGTCTGGGAGTTAATAAATATTTACATTTGATACATACAACCAACTTTTTTATTTGAGAAGTTCCCTTAGGAAGTGACAATCTGTTTCTGATACAATTGTCTTTTTTTGCACAAATAATTAATGAGAGCTACACTGGGGATAAGAAAACAATGAGCAAGATCAGAAGAGGGATTTTTAAAATTAATATATATTTCACCTTCCCTTCAGAATGTGAGAAAGAAAGAAGAGAGAGGAAGAAATTCAGTTTTAACAACCTTGTCAGGTAGGTTGTTATTAGACATTGCTAACAGAAGGGATATGACAGAATAAGGATTTGAACCATAACCTTAACTGAGCACTCTAGCTTACCATATTCCATTGCCACACTCTTTGACATCCATTTTAAAAATAGCCTGATCTCTCTCTCTCTGCCATTGAAACAACTGATTTCTCTGTGTGAAGCATGCAAATAATTTTGAAAAGCTGAGTCCGCATCAAGTAGGATTGAGGGCCATTGGTAGCAACTTTTGCTTTATTGCTTTATAGTATGTGAGTGTGTTTACATATATATTCTCATATAAAGCATTTTTTAAAGAAAATCAACAAATTAAATGGTAACATTTGCAAGATGTCAAAGTGCAGAGAAGATAAAATATTGTTCCATGAAAGGAAAACAAAATCCATGAATGTACAATTACTAATATGATCATTGAAATAAACCACTGTGCCATCACAAAAAAAGCACTACACTGTATAACTTTGCATTTGGCATATGTCTAGACTAGGATTTGCAAGTTTAAATGAAGGCTGAAAGGTTTGTGGTTATATTTGATGATTTCAGACCACATTCCTTTACAAATCTTCAGCCAATTCCATTACAAAACGACAACGCAGTTATTCCCAGGAAGAATGCTGGATTCTGCTCCATATCTGAAAAAACATTCACAGTAAAAGAGATAATATATCCAATAATGGTTTATTAACATCACTTTGTTTCATTTAAATGCTAAAAATAATCTTCATAATAGCCTATTTTAAGTGATAAAATAATCTGATAAGTATTAACCTCTAACTTTGTTTGTTAATTATTAATGAATAATGCTAAGGATACATGGAAGAGGCATAATTTATCTGAGGGTTTTTTAGAGAGAGAAAGATAATATTCAAATTGACTGTGCAGATTTTGCTCAACAGGAGCTTTCCATTAAGAATGCATTTAGTTAATAGAGACATATGGCATCCATAATGCACAAAATCCCAAATGGTATTCTTGGTCTCCTCTGATTGTAATAAAGAAATAAAATATCTATAATCCTTTGCAATATGTGATACTGTAGATGGTGATGTGAATTACCTTCTAATTACTCCAAACTAAGAAGTTATTGCTTCACACAATGCACAGTTAGGGGTAAGCTGATCAGTATGCTGCAACTGGGAGTCATGAAGTAAAACTGAATAGAGTTAGGTATAGATCTAGTCTTCCATTTTTGAAATGCATCTTCTTAATTGCTACAAAATAGGTGCAAAATTTCTGTTTTTAGGGATCTTGTTTGGGTAGATATCTGGCAAATACTATTAACAGTAAATACTTTATAGCTTAGGAAAATATGCAGAATATTTTTAATTTCAGATTTTATCATTCAAGCAGTTATGTTTTATGAGATTTATACAATTTCAAAATCCCCAAATTTGGGGGCAGAATTAAAAAAAATAACCAGTTTAGGATAAATGCTGCAACAGCTTTTTGCTTGGGTACCACTGCTCACATCTGGTTCTTCAGGGAGGAGAAGATAGCTGCCAGAATATATCCTTGCCCTCCTATTAGCCTTTCAAGAAGGATTTCCTGCAATCCTCAGCAGATTTACTCAATCTCAACATGGTTTAACGGGTGCAAGTACCTTCTAATAGGGACAATTTCAAATAAAGGTTGAGAAATGGTGAATGGCGACATTTACTTTTCACTCTTTCAGATTTATAAATACAGCTATATTACAGCTCCTCCTCTTGATCCTCATAAAATGTAGAATCAAAGGACAGGAACTAATGCAGACAAAATCATGTTTTTTCTATGATAAAGTAATAAAAATGGATTTTTCTTAAAAACAAATAAAAGAACTAACCTAGTTGAGCAAATAGTCTTGCTATTTCTTCACTCTAAGCCTACTATTTTTGTTGAGACAACCAGTTCTGGGCTACAGAAATATATATGACCAGTAAGTGTTAGCAAATAGATATTTAGATCCCCTCCAAGCGGGTTTCAGGCCTTGGCATAGCATGGAGACGGCGTTGGTCGCGTTGGTGGATGATCTCTGGAGGGCCCGGGACAGGGGTTGTTCCTCTGTACTGGTCCTGTTAGATCTCTCAGCGGCTTTTGATACTGTTGACCACAGTATCCTATTGTGGCGGTTGGAGGGGTTGGGAGTGAGAGGCACTATGTTATGGTGGTTCTCCTCCTTCCTCTCCGACTGCTCGCAATTTGTGTTGGCAGGGGGGCAGAGATCGACCCGAGGCCCTTGTGTTGTGGGGTGCCTCAGGGGTCCGTGCTCTCACCCCTGCTGTTCAACATTTATGTGAAGCTGCTGGGTGAGATCATCCGTGGTTTCGGGGTAGAGTTCCATCAGTATGCTGATGATACTCAGCTATACATTTCTACCCCAGGCCACCCCGACGAAACCGTTGAAGTGATGACCCGGTGCCTGGAAGCCGTGCGGAGCTGGATGGAGGTCAACAGGCTTCGGCTCAACCCAACCAAAACCGAGTGGCTGTGGTTCCCTGCACCCAGATACAGTCAGCTTACTCCATCGCTGACCGTGGAGAGTGAAATTCTGGTTTCCATGGAGAGGGTGCGCAATCTGGGAGTCCTCCTGGATGTACAGCTGTCATTAGACGATCATATATCAGCTGTCACCAGGGGGGCTTTTTATCAGGTCCGTCGGATCTACCAGTTGCGGCCCTTTCTGGATCAGGGCGTATTGCGCACAGTCACTTCTGCCCTTGTCACCTCCCTCCTAGACTATTGCAATGCTCTCTACATGGGGCTCCCCTTGAAGAGCATCTGGAAGCTTCAGCTGGTGCAGAGTGTGGCCGCGCGAGTGATCTTGGAGGCTTCTTGGAGCTCCCCTATTACACCGCTCCTGCACGACCTGCACCTTCCAGGTGCGATTCAAGGTGTTGGTGACCATCTTTTAAGCGCTCCATGGCTTGGGATCCAGGTACTTGTGGGACCGCCTACTGCCACCATCGGCCTCCCGCCGGCCAGTGCGCTCCCACAGGGTGGGCCTCCTTGGAGTGCTGCCAGCTGGACGATGTTGGCTGGTGGCCCTGAGGGTGTGGGCCTTTTCTGTGGGAGCACCCTCCCTTTGGATTGAACTACCTATGGAGATGCGAGCCATTGCTGACCTACATGCCTTCCGACGCCACTAAAGACCCACCTTTTCCAACAGGCCGGTCTGGCCTAATGTTATGAGAAGGGTCTTAAATTTTTAATTCAATTTTAAAATTTTTATGGGGTTTTATTGGCTTCAGCCATTTATTTAGTAACTTTTAAATTTATTTTAACTTTTCTAATTGTATGTTTTATTATGGCTGTTCACCGCTCCGAGTCCCAAAAATAAAAATATGTATTTTCTTATGATTATTTTTTAATTATGATGTAAAAGCCAGACTTACAAGCTGTTGTGGTTCTCCGGCAGCAGATGCAGACGGCAGCGGTCTCTGATAGCAAGCACTCGGATGAGGGCCTGCATGTGATGCAGGAATGGGACCAAGATTATCGGAGAGTGAGATGCTTCCTTTGGAGTCTGGCAGCAGTGATGCAGAGGACCCCAGGGAGCCTGTGCTCAGTGCGCATGCACACAGGGCTGCTTGAAGGAAAGAGCAGCTGAAGCAGCATGGGCGACTCAGGAGTAAGGCTGGAAAGTGATGGCCCCTCCCATAAGGGATAAAAGCCAGTCTCGGGTTGGCTTCTTTGCAGGAAGCAAAGAAGTTCGTTCTACTCAGAGTCCTCGTTGAAGCCCTGCTTACCCTGGTTTGGTTTTGGAAACTTCTGGCTTTGGATATTTATGTGCAATTAGTCTTTTGTTCTTGGCAGCCTTTCATGACCTTGAAAGGGTTTGCTCTTATCTGGGACAATTAATTTGAAATGAGTCTTGGCTGTGAATGCACAGAATTCACAATGCTGCATTAAAAGAGATTTGCTTTTATGAACAATTTGTGTTTGTTTGATTTGAATAAGGCTTGGGTCAGAACATAAGCAATACACTTTTTGATCCTTTGAAACCATTTAGCTTAATTTTTTTCATTATTAAAATTCTATTTCCTTTGTTCAATTTATTATTGCATCTGCCATTAATTTGAATCCAAAAACAATATCAAACTTTTCGCGATTTATTTCAACATTCTTCCACAATAATTCTTTGATAATTTTTGTAAGTTGTGATCTTAACCACAATTAATTATTACTTTGAGAGGAAGAAAGGCATATTTTTTTTTACTACGAAGTGAATATATTCAGTAGTTTATTATTAAACTGTCATGAGAATGGCTATGTGGTTAAAAGAAAAGTTGTTTTCAAGAAATATAAATTTTATGAATCCTATCTGTTATGAAATCAAGTAAGTTTATTTTAGAGATTTTAAATCTGACATGAACAATACTTGATAAACTCAACCTCTAAACTCAACAGATCTTCAGAGGCCTTGGCTTCAGGCTGCTGTTACTAAATGCCAAGTCAATATTTAATAAGGTCTCCCTCACTGTAATTTAATCATAGTTGAGGGGGCCAAACTGGCATATATTACTGAGACTTGGCTGGGACCAAATTGGGGGGAATCCCCTTTTGAAATGTGCTCAACTGACTTTTGGGTGTGGCATCAACTGAGACCTTGGCAATTGTCATCTGAGAGTCTTTTAAAGATTTCAGGGTCTCTGCTCTATAAGTTGCCAGATGTGAGACCCAGTTGATCAACTTGGGCTCTAGGGATCCGTTAGATTGGTCTGTCCTGGCAATTAAAGGAATCTTCTGCATCATGCATCTGAAGTCCTTATGGCTACTTGGAGTAGGAGGAATGCCAAGGCCTTGGATTGGATTGCATAGCAAAGCCCAGGTGATCTCTTCCCTCTCATAGATCCCATCATTATCTGGATGAATTGAGGGAGTTGAAATCAGAGATGTCCAGGATGTTGCTGGTGCACAACAAGGGATGAAATTGATCAAATATGGGTTAGAGTTGCTATTAAGGCCTACCTTATGATGGTAAGGGTGTCATACAGCCACCAAGACAGCCTGAGTCACCTGAAATAAGGCTGTGGGATAGCTATTGTGTTTGGTGGCTGTATGCAATAGAGTGCTAGAATCTTGAACAGTTTAACAATCAGCTTGTAAATGCTTGCAAGAGCCAATAGTTAGGTTTTTCAGAAATTTTTGTGAGCTGATTGAGAGTGACTGAGAGTGACCTAGTATGCTGATCAGTTATTTGGAGCCATGGCATGGTAGTAGCAGTGGAATTGGTTGAAGTGATTGATATATATATAGGTTAAAACAATTGCTCAGAATCAGTGGGAATTAGGTGGCATATAAATTTAATAAATTATTATTAATGACAGCAAAGTACTGGCTGCATATAAAATGATTTGGAGCCTATTTCTACCTTTATTCTATTCAGGCTATGATAGCTCTACTTCCAACTATTTTAAAAAAGTATTTAGGTGCAAAATATTGATAGGGTTTAAATGCAATGGACAAATAGAAACTTGACAGCTCTACAAACACCTTGATCGAAACTGCTTTTTTTGAGCCTGCGTGACCTCTTTCCTCCCATCCTTCTTTGTGTTCATGGGTAAATTGCAATGGATGATTTTTGTTTTGTAAACAACTAGACAAACTCTCCAACTCATAGAGGAACTATAAACTAGAGATATTTACACGATTTCTTTCCAGCATTTGCCAGTACGCAGGTCCAAACTCTTATTCAGTTGTCACACCTGCAACCCATGAAGTGGATCAAGGCCTTTTCCTCCCGAAGAGACTATGTCTCTCCCTTATCCTTTGCTCCCTGCGTGCCCTAGGATGAATAGGGGATGGGCCTGGGTGATCAGCTGGCCTCTGCCCTTCCCTGGCCTCCTCCACAACCTCCGAGCCACACTTCCACTCCCTGTTGATTGTTCCTCCTCTCTCTCAGAGTCAGTCTCCACCAGGGGCATGACAGTTTCTTTCTGTTTCCTGAATTCTGAGAAATTCTAATTATATAATAGGATATGGACCATTTGCTAGCCAGATTGTTTTCTTGGTGCAACTTAAGACATTCTATCAGATGTAATCAGAAATCAGTTAGTATTATCATTACACTATGCAATAATAGCATAGGAGAACGATCCCATTAGAACAAGATTCAGCAGGCCATCTGCATTTGAAAGACAAAAGTTGCTTTTTTGAAGACAGCAAAGTCCACATTCTGAATAGAGAGAGCTATTGGTTTGAAAGAGGGGTAAAAGAGGCTACCTATGTTAGAATTGAACAGCCCTCCTTCAAAGACAGGGAGCAATATGACACTAGCATAAATGCATTAAAACATATTCATGAAAAATATTTTAATTCCTTAGCACATAAAATTATTTTTCTACTAACTATAAATCACATAATACTAATTTTGTTTCATTTAAATGGAAGGTTTACCATTCAAACTCATTACTCTAGAAATTGCATATTGATTTTATCTAATTTCTTAATACAAAAAAGGTTACTGAGTAAACATACATAAATCCTGAAATCTCTATGCAATTTTTGAAAGGCCAAAAGCCCTTCTTGAAAGCCAGAAACTTTTGTAAAACTTTAGAAGAACTAAAAGCAACCAAACTACATAAAATGAACAACAAATGTTTAAGTTAAAGTTTCAAACATTTTTTAAGACAATCAAATTTTTATAAAGTTTTTTTTAAAACTGAGTGGATTTAAAATTATTATTGATGATGATGATGAAGAAGAAGAAGTTGATAGAAGTTGAATTTGGTACTGCTATCAAATTGAAGTGCTATTTTAAACTGGAATTATTGCAAGATATAAGAATTTTAAATTATATCTGCAACCAAGTAACTTCCAGGTACAATCTAATATGATATATTAACTGACGGTATTAAAAGTGATAAACAGGGTTCTTAATAGTTGCCAGAGTTTCTATATAGTTATATAATCAATCTCAAGTAGGACTTGAAAAACAGCTGTTATGATGTTCCGTATCATAGTCAATCATTTATACTAGGATGAATGGCCAGTAAAAATCCTGAAGAAGAATGTTAACCAAACTACTCAAAATTCAACTGGACAGTTCCCTGTGGTTGCTTAAAACTTAATTCATAAGGCCAATGACATCTTCTTCCCTTCCCAGTGAGTGGATGTTGAATTTAAGAAGCTTTTTCAGGCTTTTTACATGTTAAGTGGTTGATGTGGTAAAATTCTTCTTTAATGAAAGCCAGTTTGGTATTGCAGTTAAGACATCAGACTAGAAATCGAGAAGCCATGAGCTATAGTCCTGTCTTAGGCATGGAGCCAACTGGGTGACCTTGAGCCTGTCACTTTTCCTCAACCCTCGGAAGGAGGCAATGGCAAGTCACTTCTGAATAACCTTGCAAGAAAACTGCAGTAACTTGTTCAGGTAATCATCAGGACTCAGGACTCAAAAGGCACTGAAAACAAAACAAAACAACCCACAACCATTCTTGGTCAGTTTTTGTCCTGTGTACCAAGTGTACTACTTTGTGATTTTTCTTTTAAACAGCTGCTCTGTGTATTAAAGATTTTGCTATATAAATACAATGCATAAGCAAAACTTTCTAGGATTGTATGCTTTAGTGAACTGCAAAGCAAACTCAATGCTACAAATATCTGGGTTTTTTTTCAGAGTTCAGTCTTGCCCCCTCTAATTCATGCTAAGTGTATTTTCTCTCCTCTGTTTTTTTAATGTATAAAATCCATATTCAAAGATCATTGTACTCAAGTCAGTGGCTCTTTTGTTTTATCTGATGATAGTAGCAGACAAAATCAAAGATTTACATTGCACTTGGAGTTTACCATGACTTCTGGATGCAGATGGTAGCAATCATAGTACAGTAACCTTACTTTAGCAATTGCTACAGCGACACATGGCTTATTCTGAGTCAAGTCATTGACACATCTAATCAAGTATTATCCATACTGATTGAAAGCAGCACTTGAGTTTGTTTGAGAAAAGTATTTTCATTCTTTGCAGGGGAGGCTGGGAATTGAATTTCTGCATTTAAACCTTGTGCTCTACTACTGAGCTATAATGATTCCACCATTTGCTTTCAATAAGAAATAAATACAGGAGTGCAGCAAAAAGGATAATTCTGCATGGCTGGAAAGAAATTACTATTCTTAGCTTAAAATCTTGGAAATGTGTTCACTCTCAGCTTTTGAATTAGCTCTTTATTGATGAAATGGAAAGACTGATCAATATAACCCCATGAGGACAAAATTTAATTTGTTGTTTAAAAACTGAGTTGCTTCTATATATTAGTTGTATTTTTTCTTGCCTTTTTGGGTATGTTCCTGTTCAAATCCTCCCTTTTATATTATTTTATTTTGTATTTTATAATAAGTCTTACTTTGCCCCTTTCTTGTAAACCATAGTCCTGAAGTAAAAAACAAATATAATGTCTTCTCTTGCCTGCCAACATATTTCACCATCAATTTGTAACTTGTGCTGCTGTTCTACAATTTAATTCAATAGTTAATTTTTCAATTTGCCAGTATACACACCTTCCTTCCTTCCTTCCTTTCTTCCTTCCTTCCTTCTTCCCTTCCTTCCTTCCTTCCTCCCTCCCTCCCTCCCTTCCTTCCTTCTCTAAGCACTTTTATTAAAAGTGTAAATAAATAATTGGTAGTACATACAATCCTTTACTATCTTAGATGAAGGAAACATTTGATTCTGAAGTAACAAGATCAACAATTAGGCACTTCAAAGCCCATATCTTTATGCTCTTTGATCCATTATTTCTAACTGGAGACTATTCTAGGAATCTGCAAGGAAAAAGAAGTATTTTCCAGAAAAAAATATATAGAATAGATTATATGGAACTAAAGTTGCAGTTTTGTAATATTTCTATATCAGCTTGTGACTTTTAAAAACACATTTTAAATAGATACAGCTGTCCCACAGCTTGCATTCAAATTAGGTAAGTTTATATATTAAAATGCAAACAGAACATTTTCCTCATTTGAAATGATTTCAATTTCAGTGAATCTATCAAGAATTAATAGTTGTGTTAAACTTACTAATAAACACATGCTCAGTTATTAACTGTGAAAATAAATTAAGCATAACAGTGGAAAAGTTTTCTGTTCTAAATTTCAAAATCTGAAAATGTTTTCATTGAGAAATATTATTGCCATGTACTGATTTTGGAAACATCTGATGATCACATATGGTGCTTATGGCTGCATAATTATGTTCTGATTTTCTCACTTCCATATTTCCATTTGTTGTTTTATTTTATTCAGTGACTCCTGCTTATTTATCTTCATATAAGCCATGTGTTCATTCTCCAGTTTAGTCATTATTTTCATTAATGTTCAGATACAGAATTGTTTTTAAAAATTTTCAATCTGAATTATATTATTTGGGAAACAAAGCCAAATGCATTTCAGAGGAGGGCTCCCCTGCACAACAGGACACTGCATAGGTACCTGCAGCTAGTTAAATGGTTAGAAACAATGGTTGGACTCTAATCAAAGAGAGAAGCAACCTAGAATTAAGGAGAAACTTCCTAACAGTGAGGACAATTAAGCAGTAGAACAGCTGGCTTCCAGAAATTGTGGGCATTCCATCACTGAAGGTTTTTAAAGAAGAGACTAATCTCTTAT
Organism: Bungarus multicinctus; assembly: GCA_023653725.1. NCBI lineage: Eukaryota > Metazoa > Chordata > Lepidosauria > Squamata > Elapidae > Bungarus > Bungarus multicinctus. The sequence continues at coordinate 47,514,722 of CM042848.1, forward strand.
CTAAAATGGTATAGGTTCTCCTGCTTGAGCAGGGGACTGGACTAGAAGACCTCCAAGGTCCCTTCCAGTTCTATTCTAATTCTAATTCTAAATAAATGTCCAAGTGATATCAAATGTCAGGACACAAAATCCACAAACTCACACATGGAGCACAACATTACACTTAAATATGCAAGTGGTGGAGTTTGCATTGGAAATTCATGGTATCACAATACATATTAATTGCCCCTGCTCTCCCCAGTGGATGTCCATGGAAAATTTGTGAAGTATGGAGACTAAAGACTCCAAAGGAATGGTGGTGGTACTATCTGTGAGACAGATTACAATAGTTCATCAGATATGCCTATATTCTAAAAATAAATTTAAAATAGATGATGGCTAATCATTATTTTAACATTTTTAAAAAGAAGAGACTTTTCATTTGAAAATGTTTAAAGGATAATTACATTCATTTCTATGATTTTATAGAGGTTCCACAAATAATGCCCTCCAAATGTGATTATAAGTCTGAGAAATTCTAGCCATATGTTATAGTCTAAAACTTCTAGAGAATACCTTCATGAGAGATCCACAGCCCCCAGCCCCCAGCCCATGGGCCAGCCCCCATCCAGGGCATACCAGAAACCAGACTGTGCAAACAAGTGAAGCCCCATCCGCAGGCAGCAAGCAAAACCATGTCCCCTCCAATATGTGGAAAAACCTCTCTCCACAGAACTGGTCCCTGGTGCCCAAAAGATTGGGGCCATTGACCTACACTGAGGTGAAGTGAATTTACTGAGTCTATATTTTGTGATTTTTAATGTTTTTGGTATTATGAAAAAACTAAAATATTACATTTCTATGTTGTATACTAATATTCCTTTTTCTTGAGTATCAGTGGTGAAATATGAGATACAGTGTTTCCCCGTTTGTTGATGTTAGAAATTGATTGATTTTATTGTTCTAAGGGCCTGGAACCACAGTATACATATCACTAGTTCTGGTTCTTGATATTTAGACACACAAAGGAGCTGTCCAGTAGCACCAGATAATCAATATCACTCAAAAGGCAGGACTATCCTGGTGCTAAGTGAACAAGCCAGGGAGCTGTCCAGCAATCATTAGGCAAAGGGAAATAATTGCCTGCAGAGAAGTTCTGCATTTTTCCCTTTGCTGATTCTTGTTCAATTTGATGAAAGGGCATCTATCTTAGAATTAGTTTTTCTATCAAGGATTTTTAGTGCTGTATGGACATTTTTTGCACATATTCAGTGACAAGATGGCCAGGAAGTATTGTAAATATCTTTTTTTCATTGTACAATGATCTCTCCAGTCTAGCATCCTTGACTTCCTGTGCTTAATTACATTCCAAGAAAGAAAGAATGGGAATTCTTCCCATTGGTTACCATTACTGTGGAAATTTGCTATTGAAAAATGTTGGAGAATTTTTCTCTCCTCAGACAAGTTCAGGGATAATGTCACTTCAACTTCTCCGACTTTAAAATTGCTGGAGAATTGAGGACTATATGTGCATCACTCTAAGGAAAACAGTAGCTAAGGAAAATGATTAAGTATAAACTTTGTGTAGTAGGGTGTATCTTCTTGCTGCAATTGTCTCCATAGCATGTCAATCATTGGAAATACAGATCAGATCTATCTGAATTCTTAAGTGATTGATGTCATATTATTGACTTTCTTATCATTTTCTTTCTAATTTTTACTAGCTTGGTTTAATATTTTCATAGCATTTTGCAGCTGCTGGCTTTGTTATTTTTAATTGTGCTTTTTAAAATCTTGTTTAAAAGAAGAAATTCAGAGTAGTATTATGAAATTTAGAATTGCTCTTCATTCTTACCTAATACCATGATGCTCCAATTTCTTGATCTATTAGCAAATATATCTTCCACTGCTTCTCAAATGCAGTTCTCTTATAGTAGTTACAACATTATCCCAGTTTGTTCTGTAGTATCTGAATACTCATAGAGTGAACAGGATTAAACTAAAATATTTATGTACCATGAATCAAACTATAGCACAAGATTTATCTGCTTAAAGGGACTGTTCATTACATGCCATATCTATATAAAATAAATACTGTTTTATATATTTAAAAGGAGACAAAAATTATCTTCTAAGTTGGAGGGAGCAGCTGTTTAAATAACTCTATAGAGGGAAACAATGACCGACTGACTTGTATGTTGTAAGGAAAAAAATGATATCTTTTCCTCTGAGAATGCCATATGTTCTATGCTTTGAGGCAAACTGCCAACAGTACACAGCAATTAGACAGAGCAGACACTGTATGAAAATTTGATCCAAAATACCAACAGAGAAGGATCTCTCTAGGCATTTTAATTGCTAATAGAGATGCATATCAACACTTTAGATTTATCATACCATAAGTTTCATATAATGCAAATTCTTGCCTGCTACATCATTGCTTGTAAGCCAGAGTTGTTTTTGTTGTTCTTCTTGTTGTTTGTAATGTGAACTATTACATGAATTGTTGTGGCCCAGTAGTTTGGGATTAATAAGCTCTCTTGGTAAGTGTACAACTGTTTTTTCCTTCTTTTTTAGTTTTGTACCTGCAACTAATGACATTGGGTAAGCATTAGTTCTAGAAAGCATTATGTAGGTATTCATTAATACAGTGGAGATTATAACTCATTCTGACAGCTTTATTTACACTTGGGCATTAAAACTCTATGTTATGTAACTAATATGCAACTGATTTATCATATGAATTCTAGTCCCTAGAATCTTTATAGACTTGGTTGGTCAAACAAGCATAGTTTGAAGTACACTTCTAAATTATTTGCTAACCTGTTATCAAATAATGAATGTTTTTCATTATTTGCTGTCTCCTGTGCATTGTCTTCTCAAGATATCAACTTGTTTATATTTGTTTTGCTTGATCAGAGTAAAGAACAGAGTAACAGGTAAGCATAATCAGACTGAGCTGTAAATTTCTTGGGGCACAGATCATGTTTATACAAATTTGTAAAGCATTCTACAGAGTGGCACTGTTGAATATGCATTATATATACATAACAAATATATATATAGAAACAGATATATAGTTAGAAAACCCGAAGAACCAAAGATCCATATGTGTATATATATATATATATATATATATATATATATATATATATATATATATATATATATATATATATATATATATATATATATATATATATATATATATAATACATTGCAATGTCCTACTGTCAATGAATACTTCACCTTCAACCATAACAACACAGAAGCAAATAATAGATACAAACTCAAGGTTAATCGCACCAAACTTGATTGCAGGAAATACAACTTCACCAACAGAGTAGTCAATGTCTGGAATACTCTACCTGACTCTGTGATTTCTTCCCCAAACCCCAAAAACTTTAACCTTAGACTGTCTACTATTGATGTCACCCCTTTCCTAAGAGGTCTGTAGGGAGCGTCATAAGTGCACCGACCTGCCTACCATCCCTGTCCTATTGTTTCTTTTATATTTTATTTTTCTTATATGTATCCATGTATTCATAATTATGTTTTACTTATACCTTATCTTGTAAGCAATTGACAAATAAATAAATAAAATAAATATAGGTTGTCTTAGGCAGGGAGTGCTGTATTTGAGAGAGCAAAATGATGGATGCAAAATGGCAATTCAAGTCTTTAAATTTTTTTTTAACCACAGTGCACCACTGAGGTCAGACCCCAGGGATGAGGTTTCAGTTACAGTGTTGAATCTTCCATCTTGCAGATTTTGACCCTTTCTTAGATATTTTCCCAGCTGAATGTGTACAAATATACCTCTTGTGCAAAAGGAAAGCATCTTCTAACTACCACAGTCCTATTTGTTAGTCTGTAGTAAATATAGCATTGATGATGCGGTCACCTTAGCAGACATAGAAGAGGAGGAATGGAAAACAGAGGAGGTGGTAACATTGGATCAATATTTTGAATGGCTGTGAACTACAGAACTATCCTACAGAAGCCGTCCTGCATTTTCTTTTTGCTAGCTTTGGGACAGGCACTGTCCCAGACCATGTCCCTCATTTTTCAGATAGGTAGTCTTGGCTGAGGCCAAGGGGATTGTACTGACAACCCTTTTATTGGTGAGAGATGAGAGACGATGTGGGGAAGATTGGTTCAGATGGGTATGATTTGAAAAGGGGCCCTGACCAATCCAGTGAGAGTGGCTGACAGGACTGAGTTTGACTGTGCTGTTATGAGATTGGGACAGTACTGCTGGTGTTGATAAGACCTAAGGCGAAAATGCTTCACTGGAACCTTCTTCTCTTCCCCAGAATGGATGATATTGAGAGTGGGAAGAGTTCTCCCTGGGAAGCAGAAGGATTGATTTGGGGGATATTGGGGAGTTGGGCGGAGTTGGGACAATGTCATTGCATTAAGTCCTACTCTTTTGTGCTTGCATTCCAATATCCCACACCAGTATATCAGGGATTACATTGGAGTTACAATCTCCTGGCATACATTATCACCTGCCATCTATTTGCCAACCACCATCTAGGGAAATTGAGATTGAGTAGCAGGGAGGATGACTAAATTGTTTTCATTGAAGAGCCACAGCCTGGGTTTGCTTTCTTGCATGAAAAGATTCATAGCAGTGGCTCATAAAAAACCCCAAAAGATGCTCAGTAAATAGTAGAATCCTTGTAGTATTTTCATGACTAATCTTTTAAGAATGCCTTGACTTGTACTTTAGAAAAAAACTACTACAAGTAAGTAATAATTATGTGAGGCTTGGGAATGCCTCACACTCATATATTTGAATGATTGATTGTGTGGAGTTCAAATAAATCCCTTCAGATCTACATCCAATTATTGTAGGAAGAAGTGTGGCCAAGTCTTCAACCTACTCATTTTTTCCTCATGCATGGGCATCTGCAATACTTAACATTCTTACATATGCAGATTTTTTTTCTGTTTTGAGACTTTCTGCAGGCAGGTTTCCAGAATGGGATGGTTGTAGTTGTTCAACTGTTCCATCTCTTTTCAACTGTTGTGTCCAATGATCGGCTATTGTGGATAGTGGACAGAATTTAGCAAGTCTATCCATAGACTTATCCATATATAGCATGGAAGCATGGAAGAGTTCATTTGAACAATTCTTTCTGTAATACTTTCCAAGGTTTTACCCTTTACAAGATAATCCTTAACTATATGTAGAAATTCTATTTGTAAGTTTCACTCTGTTTTTTTTTTATTTGTCAATTGCTTACAATATAATAGGTATAAGTAAAAACATAGTTATGGATATATGGATGCATATAAGAAAAATAAAAGAAATAAAAGAAACAATAGGACAGGGACGGTTGGGACATTGGTGCATTTATGCATGCCCCCTACAGACCTCTTAGGAAAGCGGTGAGGTCAAAAGTAGATAGTCTCAGGTTAAAGTTTTTGGGGTTTGGGGAAGAAACCACAGAGTCAGGTAGAGTATTCCAGACATTGACCACTCTGTTGCTGAAGTTGTATTTCCTGCAATCAAGTTTGGTGCGATTAACCTTGAGTTTGTATCTATTGTTTGCTTTTGTGTTGTTATGGTTGAAGCTGAAGTATTCATTGACAGGTAGGACATTGCAATGTATGATTTTATATACTATACTTAGATCGAACCGAAGGCAGCGTAGTTCAAGGTTTTCTAGGTCTAGAATTTCGAGTCTGGTGGCATAAGGCATTCTGCAACGAGTAGAGGAGTGGAGAACTCTTGTGAAATATTTCTGGACTTTCTCAACTGTGCTAATATCAGATACCTAATGTGGGTTGCAGACTGATGAGCTGTATTTGAGTATTAGTCTAGCAAATGTTTTGTATGCTCTAGTTATTAGTGTAATATTACCAGAGAAAAAGCTATGTAAGATTAGGTTAACAACTCTTAACGCCTTTTTGGCTATCTAGTTACAGTGGGCTGTAGCATTTAGATCATTAGAGATGAGTACTCCAAGATCATTGACAGAGTTTGGATCATCAACAAGGTCTTTACTATTCAGCCTGTATTTTATTTTCTGAATTTTTTTTGCCAATATGTAGGACAGAGCATTTATTTGTTGAGATTTGAAGTTGCCATTTGTTTGACCATCCTGATACATAGTCAATGTCTTTTTGAAGGGTAGCGCTATTGTCTGTGGTGTTGAATAGCTTTACATCATCAGAGAAGAGAATGCAGTTGCTCTTGATATGATCACAGAGATCATTTATGTAAAGTATGAAAAGAGTTGGTCCTAGAACACTGCCTTGGAGGACTGTTGACAGGTACAGAATTTGATAGGATGCTCCAATTTTGACCATTTGTTGTCTGTTTGATAGGAATGCTTCTATCCAGTTATGCAGTTGTCCAGAGGTACTGTAAGATTTTAGTTTTAGGAGTAGTTTGTCATGTACCACTAAATCAAAGGCTTTACAGAAGTCTATGTAGATTGCATCTATCACTTTGCCCTGATTGAATTGTGTAGTCCATATGTTTTTGCAGTGTAAGAGTTGCAGATTACATGATAGCTTTTTCCTGAAACCAAATTGTTTATTAGAGAGTAGGTTGTTTGTTTCTAAGTTGAGGATGATGGATTGGTTAATAATTGATTCCATGACTTTACAGGTGACACAGCATAAAGAGATTGGTCTGTAATTTTCAACTAGGAGGGAGTCTCCCTCTTTGAAGATGGGGATGACCGTGGCTTGTGACCATAGTTTTGGCAAGGAGCTGGTCCTGAAAGATTTTTCAAAGATTATGCTTAGAGGTTTGTCTATGGCAGTGGATAGCCATTTTGAAGAAGTAGGCACATATTCCATCCGGTCCAATAGGTAGAGATGGTTTTAGATTGCATAGTGCTTTTTCAACAATGTCTTCTGTAAAATTGATATGTATTAGATCATTGTAGTTGTCTGTGGTTCGACTAGGAAATAATGAGCATGGTCCATTGCTGTTTACAAATACTGAGCCAAAGAATATGTTAAAGAGGTTGGCTTTAATAGTGTTGTCATTGCAGTCTATTAAGTCCTTTCAGGAGTGGGATGAGTCTTTTAGTTTGTTGTTTACAAAATTGTAGAAAGCATGGGTGGAATTGGTGCATAGAAGGTTTTCTTCTTGTTTAATGTGATAATTGGTGCATTCAGTCTTTATCTGGTGGCATAAATTTTTGTATCGGCTTTTGAAGTTGGCAACGTGACCAGATTTGTTTTTCCACCAGAGTGATCTCTTTTTGGATTGAAGTTTCCTTATTGTTATGGGTAATTTGTTTTTTCTGGTTTTGGGAGTTGTTATTGGTACATATAGTTTGATGACTTTTTAAACTTCAAGTAAAAATACGTTGTAATAGTCTTCTACAGTATTGCATCCAGTGAATAGAATTTGCCAATCAAGGGATGAGAGATCATTGTTCATAATATCATAGTTGCCTTTTTTGAACTTATAATTGGGGATTCCGTCATTGTGATGATTTTTGGGTGGACGTAGGTTGAGACAAAAGTCAATCATGTTGTGGTCACTGTTGGAAAAGGGTTCTTTAATTTATATTCCATAAATTGAATTCAAACTATTGCAGAAGATGAGATCGAGGCAGTTGTTAAGTCTAGTGTTGTTGTTTACTAGTTGTTCTAGTCCCAGATTTGTTGCTGCATTGTAGAAGGTTGCATGTGTGGGTTCAGTTGTACATTCGTCAAGGGTCCAGTTAATATGAGGTAGATTGAAGTCACCAAGAAAGTTCCTGTCTTTTGCAGGAAATAATATAATCTATATATATTTCCATAGATTCAGTTGCTGATCTTTTGGCATGTAATATTTTGCAACATCATCACATTTCACCTTTAAAACAATGCAATCTGAGCTGTTTCAGCTGTTCTTCCATTGTGCTTCATTTGATAAGCTGTATAGCATATTTCATTTTGTTCACAAATACCAGAATACGTTGTCCAATTGTTCAAGATAGATAATTAGACTCAAGTTTTATTTGAAGGATACTTTCTCTGCATGCATGCATGCAGATACACACACACACACACACAGAGAGAGAGAGAGAGAGAGAGAGAGAAAACGGCAAAAACAATTTCATCCCCCATCCTCCCCAGGCTGAGACAAGCTAGAAACATTAGGAAGTCTGAGACACAGATGGGGATTTGACTAGTAAAAGTTATTACTGATAGAATAGCGATCGTTGAGACGGAAGATATGAAAATCATAATAGCTTTTCAGGTGCATATTCATGATATGAGTTATGTTACAGAACAGGTCAAGCAATCAGTTTTACATTCATATCCTGAGCCTTAGTCATTTCTGTTAGAATGCTCTCCTGTGAACAGCTAATTCAGCTGGGGCATAGAAATTTATTCTTGTGTGAAGTCTGTCTTATTTAGCAAAGGTGGAAGTAAATTCAAAACTAAAGAAGCATGTTAGTTTATTTATTTAAAAAAAATTAAAAATGATTTTGTGGATTTATAATTTAGTCTTTTTTTTAAAAGAGATGTTTTGGAGTTTTGGGAGCAAAAAAGAAAAAAAAATCATGCAGGAAATGTATTTAAAGAAATTTATATATATAAATATATATATACAAAGATTTCCTGAATGGTTTTGCAATATTGTTTTATCCACCACGTTACCTATAGTTTCATAGAACATTAGTTTGTTTCTTAAAACCAAATACCAAAAGTGGTAATCACTTGATCCACAATAATGCAGGCAGAGCTAACTGAGCATCTCTTGAGCTACAAGTTCCACATTCCACATTGATACTTTCATTATGGATAAAGAGCATAGAGAAATAAATCTATATGCAATCCATGTTGCATCCCATTATAACCAAATTCCCCAATCTTTCCAGGTTTGCAGACTTGTGAGAGGGGCGGAGAAAGGATGATTTCATGCGATCAGCAGGCAAATGTATGCTTGTGCCCACCACTCATGCAAATTGAGTACACAAATGGAGGACACACCATTTGCACATGTGCTTGCCTGCCACTTTCATAGCATAGTTCTGAAAGACTCAAGGCCTGGTAGTGGTCTGTGGCTTGAGGGTTGGGGACCCCTACATTATAAAACTGTTTTCTCATTGCATTGGAATGGAAAAACAAAAACAGAGAGTCATAAGTTATGGACTTCATAAACAGTTTCCTTACTGTTTGGCTGAAGTATTGATCCCTTGTTTTTCACTGTACAATAAAGTCTATAGCAGTTTTCTATTTCCCAGGACAACACTTTGAGATAGCTCTTCCCATTGGGCTTTCTCAATACTGTTGCTACTGTCACCACTAAGGTGTGTCTTTCAGAAAGTGTTGAAGACTTTCTCCTTTCTCTGTAGAAATTAAGTGAAATTGTTCACTCAGTTCCATTCATTGATTTGCTGGTAATGTTGAAATACCATTTGTACCTAATAATAGTATTATAAATTAAAGCTACTTTTACGCCGTATCAGATCACTTTCATTTGACAAAGCTTTTACTGATTTAAATAAAATACTCATATTCTATCTTTCCCTTAAGCACACAAACCTTCATCATAATATAAATATAAACACTCTTTAAAATAGATTAAAAGACAGGGACATTGTAGAGAACAGCTATATACATTGAAGTCCCCCAAAACTTTCAATGAGAGAGAGGAAAGAGAGAAGAAAATTTATTTAGCTTGTATTTTCTTTGGATTTGGTAGAAAACTTCTCCAAGTGTTTCTTTTACAATAACTGGCTCATTTATTATCTTTTTTTTACATTATGATCACTTTTTGTAATGAGGTAGACAGATATTATCATAAATATAATGGCAGAGTTACAGAAATTTGATCCAATGCTGGAACCATTCTTAAGAATCCTGAATTGTCATGCTCAATCTCACTTGTACTGCATTCTGTTACTTCTATCTAAAATTGGTAATTGTAATTTACATGTATCAGTGATGTTTAAAAGTTATGCTGCTGATCTGTCCAAGTAAAGATCTCAAGAGTGGATTTATCATTGAAAATTTAAATCTTTGTTGATACAGTATTATGCTCTGAATTTGCCACCTTCTCATTTTAATAGGGTAGCATGCTGCCAATGAGAAACACAGTAGAAATTGTCTTTTCAGTTTAGGATTTTAGCACACCAGGAATGGCAAGAAATCAGTCCAGTGCAATATCCAAAAGAGAAAAAAAGTCATTGAATTTTGTCCATTTGAGTTTTCCTAATAGGCATATAAAAGAAGGTTATTTATTCAAACATTATCAACATAGTTTGTCACTTCCTTTTTACTTACTTCTAAGTAAGCATGCAAATCATGACAATTTAAATGTGTTGGTAATGATGATAACAGTTATTGACATCAGAGTTGAAGGAAAATATCGTTTCTTTCTCTTTTACTTCATTCCCTGCTCCTCCCATAAGTCATACTTCAAGAACAAGGAATAGCTTTTAGACACAGATTATCAGACATGTTTAGCTGCCATTTCATTTACTTCAAACACTGCAGGATAAAACACTCACCTATTCCTAATAATTGTCCACACAAGTGTTTTATATGGAACAGGCCATATAATGGTTGAAAAGTCCTCAAATGAAGAGTATGTAAGTAAAGTCCTTCCAATTCCCCAACCAGTCCATAAAGCTCCAAAATGGATAAAGAGCTTTTTAAAAATCCCCATAATTCTAAAATGTGATAATTGTTATTGGGCTTCTTTTTAAAGAAAAAATTGCAATAGGGCTCCATTGAATGGAAAAGCAAAAGACATGACCAAATGCAATATCCAGAATACTTGTTGCAACTGGGGATGGTGGATGCTTATTATAGTAAGATTTCCAGTCATGGAAGGTGAGCAGGACTCAAAGCAAAATGTCAAAGGGAGGGGGAAATTGGGAAGCATCTGGGAGCTACAGAGGAAGGGTGAATGTCCACAGCAGGAGCTGAGAGGATGTATCCATCCAAGGGAAGAGTAAGCCCAGGGATGAACCCAGCAGGGAATGAAGAGAGAGAGATGGCGCCCAAAGCTTGTGGAGGTGGGAGAAGAGAAGTAGGGAATTTACACAGCAGGAAAATAATCAGGAAGAGATGCAGACAGCAGATGCAAACAGCAGGAGGGAGAGATGTTTGGAGCAGGAGACAGTGCTTATGAAAAAAGGAAAAGGAGGAAAGTAAAACAAATCCCTCTCCATCTTAAGAAAACAAAAATATGGTCATAATTTAGAGTTTAAAATTAATACTTATTACCCTGTTTTCCTTATATAAGACCTATCCAGAAAATAAGCCTAGCATGTTTTTACACATAATATAAGCCCTGCTCCCCAAAATAAGCCCTACTTAAGAGCCTGCCCATTCTGTCTGGTTGATTGCAGTGCCACAGCCACAAGGTGATGGAGCTGCCTCACGCAACCCATCCCGGTTTACCTCAGGGCCCCTGCATCCAGGCCATCCATGCCCCAACACCTGCCTTGTAGTGGCAGCATTGGCATCCATGTGCAACAGGAGCCCACATGGCTGCCGTCCCGCTTCTTCTGCTTGCTTGCAGCCACAATGGATCAGGAGGCCAAGCCATGGTCTGTTGGTGTCATGGCCGCAAGGTGGGGCAGGTGTCAGGTATGGATGGGGGTCTCTGACATAAACTGGTGTGAGGCGCATGGGGCATCTCCATCCCTTGCCTCATCTTGTGGCCATGGCACCAGTGCATTGCTTGGCCTCCTGCTCCATTGTGACTGCAAGCAAGCAGAAGAAGTGGGCCCGCAACCACATGGGTCCTGCTTGATGGGGTGCTGGAGCTACCACCATGAGGTGAAGCAGGTATCAGGGCATGGTTGGCTTGATTGTGAGGGCCCTGAGGTAAGATGGTGTGTGGGGCACTTCCATCCCCCTACCTTGCAGCATTAGCACTGGTGCACTGCATGGCCTCCTGCCCTGCTACGAACAAGCAGAAGTGAGCCTCCCGTACATGGGGGAAAAATAAGACATCTCCCCAAAATAAGCTCTAGTGCTTATTTTGAGACACCCCCCAAAAAATAGGACCTGATCTTATTTTCGGGGAAACATAGGTATTTTGAAATTATTGAAACATTGATCTAATATGATGTTATTTAAATGGCACGAGTATCTGTGGGAAACGTCTTATTAAAGTCTGTGCTGGAGAAAACTTGCTGCTAAAACCAAAACTGCAGATGTTTCATTTGAATCCTATTGACTAGCTCATGAATACACTTCTGATGTATGATACCAGACACAAGTAATGAACAATTGCTCTGATTTATGCCTAGGCTTCCTTAAAGTTATCAAATAAATAACCCCATATATTTAAAAACATTATAAATATTACACACCACATGCTTTTTGAATTGTAAGAGGACCACTATCATGCATCCAGACAAACTTAGAACAGAATAGCTGAAATTTCAATATATGTTAAGCTAAACTACAGTTGGCTTGGGTGATTTCATCAAGTAACGGGATGTCAACCATTGCTTTTGCATATTGTATGAAATGAGATGTTGTACTAAGCCATAATTTTCTCTTCTTTTGGGTATATTTTCTTGTGTTTTGTTAAGCTATGTGCAGTCTTACCTAGGATTTTCAGACTTGGTTGCAAAAATTATGATCACAAGTTGGCAGTAAAAGTAACAATTCTTTTGTGCCCCTTAATGGCCATTGAATTTTGTAGAGTAGATCTCATACCTGTAGATTAACTCAATATGTAAACCCAGCCAACATGTATTAATTTTAAAGCTGGATAGTATCACACTAAGGAAGTTTCAAGGTGGATGGTTTTTGGCACTATCTTCAAAAAAAAATAAAAATGCAGCAACTGCATATTGTCTATTTAGCTGATTTTCTGAAACGAAAAGTTGGAAGCCATGGTAGAAAAATCAAAGTAGAATGTCCAAGGAAAATCTATCCTCCTAAATTTTGCAAACAAGTTTAGCAATTAAAAAATAAAAACAATTATGGATGCTCCTTCAAATGGAAAAACAGGTTATGGTGGTTGGGGGGGGGGGGGAGGCTGAAGCTTGGGAGACCCAAGAGGAATGAAGCTCATTAGCCATGATCTCATGAGACAACTAAATAGTTACTGAATTAGCTCATTTTAGGTTACACAGTATACTGAACCATAATCTAACCCAATAGGTTACAATGGTACAATGTTCTAAGCCAGATCTGTCAAATTCCTGGCCTGCGTGTCTAGCTTCACATGCTCGCCAGGCTCACACTCAGTTTATTGAAGGGAAAAAGACATTTGACACTCCTGTTCTAAGCTGTCAATCCAAACCTAAACCCAATGAAGCTTGTTAACCAGGACCAGCATGCTGTGTAAATGGAATCATTGGGATTTTATCTTACAAACACAATTTTATCTCCAAATACAATGTTGGAGATCAAAGGATCTGCAGAAGTTTCCACCACTTCTGAATCTAAACACCTGACTTGGGAAAAATGTCATTCCTTATTAAATATCTTCTGTGTAAATTACTAATTGATATGAATCCTCCTACACTGATACCTTACCTCCTTTTAAACTGGTTACTTGCTTATTCTAGAGGAATCCAAAAGGTTATTGAAAATGAAAATAAGTTTATTGATTCAAACTGAAATGGTTGATGCGAATTGATTTTGTTGGAATGTGCTTATCCTATTGTTTATGTAAATTTTAGCTTGGATATATTTTGCTTCAGAGATCTGTGTCATTGTTGGCCTTCTTTCCATTTTTGACTAGAATTTGTATAATTCAATTTTATCAAGACTACATCATATACCTATGATTTACAACTTTATGTACATGAGAACATGATGATGACAAGCTGAATTGGACCAAGCTTTTTTTACAATTGAAAAACTTTTGTTTTCCAGGAATGAAATGTAGATTTATCTTTCAACTACCAAGAGTTTACTCTCCATATATTGTCTAGGAAACAAATGTTGCTATTTTAATATTTTCCTGTTTTCCAGTCCTCTACAGTGTTTCTCAACCTTGGCAATTTTAAGGTGTTTGGATTTCAATTTCCAGAATTCCCTAGCAAGCATGCTGGTAGCGGGGAGGGTGGATTTCTGGGAGGGTAGTCCACACTCTTTGAAATTGAATCAATGTTGAAATAATTTAAAAGAGGAGACCGTGTATACACAATGGAATTTGCCATGTGGTTTTCCCATGTAGCTTTCAAACGGCTTTGAAATGCTGACTCTGGCTACACATTTACAATGGAAATAAGATAGTTTCTGCTTTCTGAGATTCCTCTCCTCTGCTCTCCTGAGAACTAGATCTTTCTGTTAGGTTCAAAACAAACATTGGTTACATACTGTATCTCTGCACCATCTTGAGCACTGAAGCACACCTATTAAATTAAACCTTAGAGTAAATGGGAAGATATTATAAATGGAAAGGCCTAGGCTATCCTTGGGGCAAATGGGAAAAAATAACCACACATATTAATATTTACAAATCTTAAAGTCAATAGGGTAAATAGGATAATAAGGGAAGAGAGTAAATGAAAGGATTAGATTTTAGACAATCATGAATTAGACAAGATAAAAGTTAATCTTTTGTTTACAGCTTTGATTTATTTATACAGACAATGAAATTCTACTCTGTTTGAATGGCCCAGGAGGCATTAGCAAAATATACTTCGAAAATTCAAGTGTTTGGCTAAAAAAGGCTTGTTTATATAACATTACACAGATATAATAACTTACTATAAAATAATAAAGTTAAAACACATTTTTATTAAAATGGTAAATGGAAGATATGTGATACTGAGAACTGTATGAAATTCAAATCTTCAAATAATGTTTACAGAGAAATTCTCTTGTTCTTCTTGAAGGAATATAGCAGCACAGCCACAGAATGGTCCAATGACTTTGAAAAATATTGACAGATCAGGTAATTGGTTTTGTGGTTAGACACCAATATACAAAACAATTAAAAGCAAACTAAAACCCAGATCTCAAAAGCTAGCCATTTCAGCCCAAGTTCTTCAATTTATCAGACCTATCACACTCTCTGTTGAACATAATGCTCTTGCTATTATAATAATATAATTGTGAATGGTAGTAGATTTTCTTTGTGGCTATTGTTCCAAATCATAATATAGTTTAGGCTTGGTTTGTGAAATGGATTCTTGACAGTAAAGTACATCAAAGGAACAGTGTACCTTCATCTTACAGGTTGCAGCTTCCTAGGAATTTATGTTGAATAGCTTGTATATTAAGCTCCAGGAAAAGAACATCTGGTAGCAATAACAAGGGCTTTGAGTGACTTCAAATCCCCTTCAAGTTTGCAATGAAGAACTGTCCACTAGGGGGCAAAGTGATTCTTAAACTTATAAAATCTTGTTTTTATTTTTTGCAGAAAAAACGAATTGTAGAAACAAAAATATTAGTATCCAGGTTATTTGATGTGATGATAATAACAATACAGTCACCACACATTCATAGCTTGGGTGGTGGACTCTCTTGCATGCTCGAGCAACTTATAGAAAAAAACATCTTTAAAATGGTCTGCTCTGTAAATCTTAACTGGATAAATTTGCACTAGGAAAGGCAGCCCTTAAATCCTAATTAAACGCATTCAATTGTGGCTTATAATAAGTGCAAATGGTGGAAATATTTTAACACAGTACTGTTTCTTGCACCAGTTAGCAGTTTATTGCTGCCTTAAATACCAAGTGCAGATTCTGCAGACTTTTCAAGAGAAGCTCCATATATAGAGTATAGTAGTCAAGAGGATTTGCAATGAGAGCATGGATAACCATGATACAATTAGTATGCTCAAGAAAGGATTCAGCTAGTTCATTAAAGGAAATTGTACAGAAACTCTTCTTGGCATTAACACCTCCAAATCAAGGAACAGTTGAGGATCAGGAGTACTATAAGACTCAAAACTATTTTAAAAGAAATTATAACCCTACTTACAGCAGTTTATTATTTATCAACATTTCCTGAATTTTTGTCTTTCTTGGTTAAAATATAACCTGCAAGGGGACCCATCCATTCAGCCTGATGTCCTTACAAAAAAAAGGCCAACTTACAGCATTTCATTATACCTCCCTCACTTTCTTAGGGTAGCAGGGAGATAAAGTCTAACTTTTTATTGCTACCTAGTACCTATCCAATTTCTTTGCAGCCAAGTTCTGATATCCATATAATATATTCTCCCCAATTTTCCTTATACATCTCTTTACAGCAAGTCATGATAAACCAGTAGATTTATCCAGGAGATTTGAGAATGTGGACACTTTCCTTCTCCCTCACCACCTACCTGAGCAAAGTAGAGGTTGAGAAGAAGTATTTTGCAGAGTTAATTTGTGAATTGGCTTTTCTAATACAAAAGAGGTTAAGATCTTTCTCCTGTATATTTATTAATGGCCACATAGATGTCTGATGGAAACTTTGTACTATACCTCTTATACATATTTATCTTATATGATAAATTATGGTTGTCAATGTTCTCTTTCCCATTCAGATATGGAAAGCATATTCCAAGCACTATATTGCAGTTTGCATTCAATCACCAAATCTGGTGCTGTTAACAGAACTAAGCAAAGAAATAAACCTTATCAAGACATGACACTTTTTTATTACTTGCTGTAGAGAATCAGAAAAGCTGAGGAAGTGGAGACATTAGTTAGGACATTTTAAAACTTTGTTTTTCAATGTAATTTTTTTTGTACTTCTCTGTGCACTTTTTAAAACTACTACGTCCCAGCTTCTCTTCTTGAGAAGAAATTTGCAGCATTAAAATGGGCAATGCTGTATTTTGGATTGCTAATGATAGATCTTATTGTATGTTCAATCATCTTTTACCTCAAATATGTCCTTAAAACACTTCTATATCATAAAAACTTTTTGCAAAATGTCCTAATTCTCATAGCCTAGCATAATTAGATTATAATTAAATCTAAACATTAATAGTAGAAACAATGATATATTGTTCCTCTCAATAACATGCTATTATTGCCTTTGTTATTTCTGGTACATTAAATTTAGACTGCAAATTTGGTAGGGCAGGAATATGAAGCATAAAGGCACCAGGCAAGCTAATAGTGCTATATTACGTGGATGAATGCATATATCATTCCACCATTGTTCCTGATAGAGGACTGAATTGTGGTTGTCACATTGATTATGAAGAAGGAACAGGGTATATAGTAGCCAAGTAGAGAAATGGTTAATGGTATTCAAGTAAAAGTTGATAAAAAGTAATCTAATGGAATAGTACTTTGAAAATAATATAAAGGTAAAAATGTCCATGCAAATTTCACTCCACTAGTCATTGTGGAGTACAAGAGGCGTTGCTCAGCTCTTTTTCAAGGCCATTGAGCCAGCATTGTCCAAAGA
The DNA here is from genome assembly GCA_023653725.1 of Bungarus multicinctus. Classification (NCBI taxonomy): domain Eukaryota; kingdom Metazoa; phylum Chordata; class Lepidosauria; order Squamata; family Elapidae; genus Bungarus; species Bungarus multicinctus. The sequence goes on from CM042848.1 coordinate 47,532,002, forward strand.
TATTCCACAGTCATGTGGCCAGCATGACATCAGGGACTGCTGTTACCTTCCCAGCGATGGTACCTATTTATCTGTTCTGATTTGCATGCTTTCCAACTGCTAGGTTAGCAGGAGCTTGGGCAAGAGCTCACCCAGTCACTTGGTGCTTTGGTCTCAAACCTGGACTACCAGCTTTTCAGGTGACAAGCCCTTAACCACTAATCCACTAATCCATCCTTAGAAAAGTATACAAGAAAAGAACTATTTAGCACAGGCATAAGACTAAGAACTTTGATAATGTTGAAAAAGGCCATTTAGGCTACTGAGTCCAAATCCTTATTTTATAGGAAACTCATTTAAGGATCCCTGATATATGACTGCCTAGGATCTGCTCCAACATATTCAGTGACAGTGAATCCAACAATTTTCTGGCAAGTGGTTCCACTATGAAATGGTTCTTAGTTGAATATTTACAATGTTACCCATTAGATTTCAATCAGGTTTGAAAACAGCTTGTGTAACACAGCTTGCATTGTTGTTGTCCATATATTGTGGAACGATATAGGCAGTGATGGGCTTCAAAAATTTTAGCAACAGGATCTCTGCCAGGTTGCTGGGTGGGTGTGGCCATGGTGGATGTGACCTAGTCAGTTTCCTGCACCATCGCGGGGAGGCCTTTTTGCCCTCCCTGGGTTCTGGAGGCTTTTCTCAAGTCTCCGGGAGGGCGAAAATGTCCTCCAGGGCTCCAGAGGCTCTCTGGAAGCTGGAAAATGGCCCATGTCCAGTCTTCCCAAACTTCTGGGAGGCCCATTTTTCACTCTCCCCAAGCCTCCGCACGTGCCCTGCACTTACCTGTATCCAAAACATATATGTGGGGACTCCTGAGAGGGGTGGGGTGGGGTTGGGTGGGTAGGGCCAACCAGGAGTGGGATTTGGGGGTTCTCCGAACTGCATAACATCTTAGCTAGGAGCTCTCCCAAAGTTCTGTGAACCCCCATCAGCTATAGGATTGTTTCCTATTCATTTTCAGTAATTGAATGAAGCACAAATTTTATTATTTTATAATGCCTTGTTGTATTCTGTAAACGTGATTTTTAAAAAATACCTACTTGTTCATTTACTAGCTTATTTACCCAATGTTGTAATGACTTTAGCAGTACATTTTGACTTGTGAGTTTCAAATTTTTTTAAAAAAGTTTTTTAAATTAGCCATTTGACTACAGATTTATGATTCCTTATCATTAGTGTTTGAAATAGATCAATAATCTTATATAATCAAAGCAAACTGGAATTCTAATAGTATTTTTTTCCTCAAGTTAAAAACAAAAAATAAAATTGTCTCCCCTTAAATGGCATAGATCAAACAAAATGTGTCATATATAACTGCAATTTTAGTAAGATGCAATTAGTTATTTGACTCAATCCAGTCATAATCAAATACTCATAAAAATAGAAGTAAGCAATAAAACCATAGAGCTAAAAGGAAATATTGAGGCTGTACAGTCCAACACTCAGCTCTGTGCAGGATTTCAATGAAAAATATCTGACGAATGTCTTTCCAGCTTTGATGAGCTTCAATAAGTTAGTGAACTAAACCAATAAGCCTCCTTGATAAGATTTTATATGTCCATTTAAATCCCATAATTTCAATCATAAATGTAATAAGAAATGTGCACAGTGGAAACCAATAATCAGTAAATACTCCAGATTAATGAATATTAACATCAAATTGACTTTTAGGAAATGCTAAGAAGAGTAGAGTTGACCCCTAATTTTTATCAGAAAAATAGGTAGAGAACTGCACAAAATTTGTGATGTCTATTGTCTGCCCCTAGAACAAAGAAGTAAATCTTGTAAATCAGGTGGAAATATTATCCTGCTAATGAACCAATCAGTTTAAAATAGTTTTTACATAAAAAGAAAATATACAAGTAGTTGGGGAAGCTTCACCAAAGTAATTAAATCAGGCTTCAGATTTTTTTTCTTTTACATACTATATACAAAACCTCCATCTACATACAGTTAAGAAACCTGAGACAAATTGGAACATCAATCAGTTGTGTGGGGTACAGGATCAATTAGTTAAATATATATAAGAGAAGTCTTGGTGAAATACTGTTTAAAACTCTGATCAAGGAAGCACCTACTATTTGGCATGTTTGATATTCTCCTGAAGAAGACATAACATTGAATAACTCATCAATGCCATGACTATTAGGATAAATTGTTGCAAAAACATGTGGATAATGGAAACTTCAAAAGCTGCAAATCTAGTATGATAAATGATGCCAAATGCCATGTGTTAGTTTACTTAGGTTAGATTTTAATGTTTTTAAAATGAGTGAAATGATGTATCTCTGTGCTACAGTCACATTATCATAAATGTATTTGCTAAAACAGAAGACATAAATTGCAGTTCAATGCAGTAACGTACAGCGGTATGCTTGAATGTTTCTTTGTGATTAAATGTGAACAATTGTTCCTTAAGGTAAAGGTCTGTGTATGTGTGATTAATCAGATTGGAATGACAGTACGGACAGCTCATGCCATGCCTGGTTATCAGATGATTGATTTTTTTGTCTATGCATCTGGGTGAAAAAATATTTGTTAATAACTACATCACCCAAACTCTGATGTCACTGATAGCTCAAATCACTTAACACACACTGTATTATCTGGTTCATTTATAGACATTGCGAGTACAAAAGGATGTATTGGATTGCAAAATATAAAATCAAAATGCAGATTTACTCAAGAACAATTTTTAGAGGTATATAATGTGTATTTTAATGTGTACACACACACACACTATTATAAAGTATATAATATGAATAAGGTGTATCTTTGTAAGCTGTCCAGAATCACTGAGAGTGAGTGGGCAGCCATACAAATTTTAATAAATAAATAAATAATATGAGGATACAGAATGAGTATGCCATCCTTGTATGATAATCTTAAGTACTAAGAAACACAATGACTTCTCTATACAAGATCTAGTTAAAAGGATCTGGAAATTAGGAACACTATGCAATAATCAACAATACTTATCTAGGTCTTGTATGCACATCTTTACCTCAAGAGTTAGATATTTCATAGATGGTAAGAAAAAAAAACACCTGGTCTGAGTGAGAGATGTGACTTACTAGAAAGGAAAAAAATGGGTAGTCCTCTACTTATGAACTCAATTGAGCCCAAAATTTCCATTGCTAAGCAAGACAATTGTTAAGTAGGTTTTGCCCCATTTTTTGACTTTTCTTGCCATAATTGTTAAGTGAATCATAGCAGTCGTTAACTTAGTAACACGGTTGTTAAATGAATCTGGTGTCCCCATTAACTTTGCTTCTCAGAAGGTTGCATAGGGTGATCACATGACTCTGGGACTCTGTACCTGTCATAAATACAAGCCAGTGGCCAAGTGTCTGAATTTTGATCATGTGACCATTGGGATGCTCCAAAGGTCATAAGTGTGAAAACCATCATAAGTTACTTTTTTCAATGGTATTGTAACTTTGAACAATCACTAAAAAAATGATTGTAAGTCCAGGACTACATGTAATCATTTGTTATTATAGATAAACAAAATTTAACCAATCAACATTCAGATACATATAACAATAATAAACTACAAAAATAAGAGACATAAACAATATTAAACCAGCAATAAAACTGAAAGGAATTATTTGATTTCATGTAAAAAGCAAGAAATAGTTACCTATTTCATTTCTCTGAGAGAGCATCTAAAAATCAGGTGCTACTACAGGGAAGGTTCTGTCTTTTGAAACTGTGTGTAGAATTTTTCTTATAGATGAGAAATGGATGACTCTTAGTGCTCTTTTTCTCTATACTTTTTATCAAAAACATGCCAATTCATAATTGGTTCTATCACTTTTCAACTAACATTGGATTACTGTATAAATATATTCTTTCAGAGAAGCAGTATATATGCAAATTTTGCTTTTAAAGCTGCAAATGGAAGGGAAGGTCTTTCATATTATTGCAGTAAATTACTGAAAATGGGATAGAAATGTTTGCTTGATGGGATCCAGTTGATTTTAAACCTTACAAATTTATCATCAGTATTTTCAAGCATGTTGTAGTTTTTCAGTGTGATTCATATTTCAGACTGTATTTTTGACAACCTATTTCATGCGTGATTGACCACAAAGGTTGAAAATGCTCCTCCATATTGGATTAGTAGAGCTAAATTCGTTATGATAAATGACTAACTAGGTTAGTTTGATTGCTGCTGGTTCTTTTGGGATCTCTATTTTTTCTATTGTTTTTCGTCCATTGATTTTACTTTCTTTTTGGTTAGAAGAAATGTGATCAAAAGATACAAACAAATCAAATTGGAAAATTATTTTAAAAGGTATCCATGTTGAGGTTTAAGATTACCACTGGATGAGAGAGAAAAAATAAATAAATATTCATGTGCAACTTGTAATAGCTTTTCCATTGTTTATTCATATTGCTTAGTCAAAAATATTCATCTTTCCTATTGAATTATATTTAACAATATATACTATGGTGTGGAAACAAAATATGTGTTGGTATATAATTCTTTTTTTTTCTGGTGTAGAATTTCTTGTAACAAAAATAATTCAGAACAACTAATCATTTCTTTACTACATGTAGTCCTTGACTTATGACCATAATGGAACCTGGAATTTCCGTCCTAAGTCATTATGGTCATAAGTTGGGACAGCCACATAACTGACTCTACTTTACATACTTTTTGAAGCAGTTTTTAAGTGAATGCTGTGGTGGTAAATAAAATATGTCAGTCATAAAGTGTCAATTTATTCCTATGGACCATTCTGCTGGAAACTGGCTGAGAGGGCCAGAAACTAACAAAAAGTGTTTTAAGTTTACTGTGAATGCTGCAACTGCCCATAAAAGTAAACTGGATGGCAAGCACCCAAAATGCAGTCATGGGACTGCAAGGGGACTGCTGCCTTAGAACTCCAGAATCAGGTTGTAAGTACCTTTGGGAGTGGGATCTGTTGTAACTTTGAATAGTCATTAAGCAAACACTACCTGTACTTAGAGATAGAAAAGAACATGGAAAAGATTCCTGTATATTTTACAACTTCCAGTGGAGGTATGGTGAAATGAAGACGGCTTCATTAAAGGATTTGAAGACATCAATTTGTCCATCGGACAACAACTCCTTATGAGTACATCACAGGACAGAAGTTTTTTATGGGTTTAACCACTGGGAGATAATGGGATCAGCCATGTTGCTCACAATTGTGACAGGCCCTTTGAAAAGGCTGTTTTGCTGGATATAAAAAAGAAACCGACTAATGTTTTAAAAATTAAAATAGACATATTCACGATAAACTAGAGAATGATCTAGAAATGTTTTCTTATTGGATCAACAAAAAAAAAAAAGACTTATTATATCCCTGAAGAAATATATATGATGGGATAAAGAAGAATTGAAATCAATATATATATATATATACATATGCATATATATGTAGATTTCTCTTCAATTCAATGTGTGTGTATATATATATATATACAAATCAATGTGTGTATATACATACATAATACATGCACATACATACAGTGCATAGACACATACACATATCTCACCAAGTTCTTTGTACAATTTACTGACATCAGGATTAAAATGTTGATGTTTATGGATTTGCTTTTCTCTGTCCTTCTTTTGTAATATCCATGAATGTGGAATCAATCATAGACTAAGCTAGCTGCAAATTCCTCATTCACATCTTTTTGCAGTATTGTTGGATGCCACATTTTAGATTGCCTTGTATATAGAATAAATAAATAAAGTTATTAATTTTATTATAATGAGATAGCGCCTTTCAAATATACCTTATTATGGATTGATTTTCAGTTTCCATGGTGAACAATAGGAGGGCATTGGATTTCTGTTTATGATGCAAGCTAAATAGTGATAGAATTTTCCTGTTACTTGAAGCAATAAAACAAAATCTGGAATGCAAGCAACATCAAATTAATATTTTGCTTTCTTTTCAAAAGTAATTGTACATCAAGCTGTGTCATAACTTCAAAGAAGAAATAAGTATAAGATTTCAACAGCCACACATAGCAATTTGCTAGCAAATGCCAATTTGTTTATATAATGGACACTTGTTTGGTAGGGAATAAAGATTATTTAGCAGAATTGTAAATTGCATTGAGGCCCTTCCTTGTGAAGAATTGTCAGAACCATAGATAGAAAATGAAAAGAAGGAATTGGATTAATATAGGCCAACTGTATATATCTTTCACACCATATGCTTTTTTCAGTCCCCACATCAAGTATGATTGGCTTTCAAATGATTCAGAAAAGGTTTAGCTTGAACTGCCTGCCCCAAATGACAAAGGCAATAAGAACACTAAACCTATACAGTCAGCAGATAGTATCTGGGTTTATGATACAAGGGATGTTGTTATATGGTAGATTTTCTCTTCCTCCATCAAATGTGGGTTTCTGTACAAGTCAAAACAAATTAAAGATTGGATCTACCTGATTGATTGTATTTTTTGCTACCAAGAACCAAAATCATATAAGCCTGGAACTGATATAATTTTCCCATTGGCATTTAAAATTAAAAAAATAAATAAAAGAAACACAATGAAGTTCAGCTGAACAGTTTTGTGTGCTGAATAGTCTACCTACAAAGTCTACTACTTTGTAGGTAGATTATTTGTATTTGTAACAAGTAATTATCTATACTGTTACACATCCTTAGTTCATTTACAATTTCACTAGTGTAGCTAAAAGGTATCAGATATTGAAAAATAATCTTACATCTAAAAAGCTGCTGCAAGTTAGAGGGGAAGTAATTAAGAATTATAGATGATCCTTGACTTACAGCCACAATTGGAACGATAATTTTTGTCACAAAGTGATGTTATTGTTAAGTGATCATGCCATATTCTACTATCTTTTCTGCTGTAGTCAAGCAAATCACTCAATCATCTTTCATTGATTTTGCTTATTGGAAGTACTGTGGGATAGTCACAAATGGTGATCACATGATCCCGGGACATTGTAAATAGATTACTGGGTGCCAAGAGCCTTAAGTGACCATGAAGATGTTGTGAGGGTTACAACTGCAAAGGGCTGTTGTAACTTAATCAAATGGCCATAAGTCAAAGATTACTTGTGGAATGATTCTGGTGCTTAGTGAGAAATTGTAACTACTTTATAGTATTTCTAAAATACCTTTTATTAAACTACTAACAAGTCTCAAACCTACTTAGATTTTAAAACAAAATTGGGTTCATTCAGGAAAGTATGGGCATAAACCCAGTTTTGGTTAATCTAAAATGGAAGAAAAATCCATGCTTGGTCAAGGAATGAGAACATTGTTGGATTTATGAGACCCTTTATGACATTCACAATGAACCCATATGTGATACAGTAGATTTTTGTTAGTTTTAAATCAATGCAAATACTGTTTTACAAGACTGGGAAGAGCAAGTGAAACACATTTAAAAATTAAATCTCTGAAATGGTTCTCAAACATACCTGCTTGAACATTTGTTTCTGGACTGAAACAAATAACAGGATAGACTCAGATTTTAAGAACTGGCTGTTTACATGGAATTTAATATAGTGCTATTTAGTGACTGACTAGAGGAGAAAAAACTCTTAAATCTGAAATGTTAATAAAATCAATAATTTTCAAATCAATTTTTGCAAAATATTTCCATATAAATAATGTTTATGATCCCCATAGTGACAAATCATAAGAACTCAAAGCTGCAAAACTGAGAATTATAACATCAAAAACCAATATTTTTTCTCCCTGATATTCTACATTCATTCCATTACTATGTAATCCAGGATATTTAAATGTATAGGATATTGAAATTACATTTGAATCAGCTCATTCCATTGAAATTAAGTGCTCTATTCATTAAATGGTATAGGTTTTTTTACTCTGAAAAACACAGTAAGACTGTTTTGATGAACATAACCTAAAGATTTTAATTAGACTCTTCCCTAAAAGGTACATAAGCTCATTAATGAATAGATACAGTGTACATCTTTACAACTAGGACAACTATCAAAGCTAATGACATATTTTAATTCCTGTCTGTTGCTGGAGATGTTATTCATATTCACAGTATGGGTGCTTCCATCCATGCTTGTCTAAATGCAAATGAAGTGAAAGGGTAATCAAATGGAAACAGAGAAAAATATAATTTTCAATACTGAACTCAATGATGGATGAAATTCTGACTCCATCAAAGACAAGACCCTAAGGCCATCTTCTCAAAAGCTAGTCCCACTTCAATGGGACCTCACTGAAATAAACAGGAAAGATTGCAAACAAAGTTTTCTATTAAGAAAATAAAGCACTTTAATCCTGAATTTTCAAAGAGTGGGTCTGCTTGCATGCTGGTTAAGAATTGAAACGGATGCATCTTTTTCTGCACAGAAACAAATGTAAAGGTTTATGCAGAGATTTTGACACACACACACACACGAGCTTATTCTTAGAAAACTGAACTATTAGTCAGAATAGCTGCTTCCACTGGTGTCATTATTAGATAAAAAGCATGTATGAATGGGATATAAAACATAAACACACTCCAAATCCATAAGAATAGACATATTTCACCCTGAAGGTACAATGGGAATGGTACCAGAAAAAGCTATTTCAAAACCAACAGTTGCATTAGAAATTTAGGGAAGTTGAATCCTGTCAGTTTGGAAATTAAATTAAGTTCATTATCCCAAAAGGTATAGTTGTTACGCTGTTGGAGAACATATTTTTATTTTTCCAGATTTAAAGGGAGACTTCATATCTTTCACTGTCCATTTCTTCATGAATACTTCTATAACCTGATTCCTTTCCATCTTCAGTTTTTTAAACTAAAGAGTCCCACATCTTGTGTTGTTTTGTATCCAGAAAAATATTAAATCTCCTGATCATTTTAGTTGTCCTTTTCCAGCTATGAGCTTTTCTGTATTCGTTTTCAAATGTGGCAAACCAGAACTTAATACAGTAATCAGATGTTGACCCAGATTTGTTTAAAGGCATTATAATGATGCCAATTTTATTTTCAGTTCCTTTATGAACCTTAGTATGGAATTTGCCTTTTTCACAAGCTGCCACACAATGAGATGGCATATTCATTGAGCTATCTGCTATGGCTTTGAATTCTTTCCCCTGCCATGTACTTACACATAGCTCAGACTCTATCAATGAATATGTAAAATTAGAATTTTTTGTTTCAGAGTGTATAATCACTAACTTAAAATTGAATTGCATTTGCCATCTGGCCCTTTATAATTTATTTCAACCACTGTGAATGGTTTGATATCATCTTCACTTGACCAGCTTGCTGCCTGCTCTTCAGCAGTGGTGGTATTCTACCACTCGGCCCAATTCTGTGGAGCCGGTAGCAGCAATGAGTAGCGGAGACTTAACCTGTTCTCTCCATCGCTCTGCTGTTGGGCCCACCCACTTGCCCAGGATCCAATACTCACCTTTATCCTCTGCTTTTGAAGCGCAGCTGCTTTGCACGGCATAGCAGAGTGATGAAGCAATCAGGAGAGTGCAGGCTTGCAGGAGGTGAATTGGAACACCTCTGCACCTGTGCAAAGTGTGTGTTTGGGATGTGTGAGTCAGGGGTGGGATTCTACCAGTTCGCACTTATTCGCTAGAACTGGTTGTTAACATTCTAAGCAGTTTGGAGAACCATTTGAAATGAGTCACAATTGTTAGAATATCCCATGACAGTTGTTCCTTCTCACATTTTTCGTTATCTTTAAATATAAAAACATTTGTTATATACAACAGATTGTTATTTAAAATTTGCTGCTTTTAATTAGCTGTGCCTTAAATTACCCTGTTATATGAAAGGAGGGAATACTTGTAACTTGGAGATTAAATATAATTACTTAAGTAAATTCCACTTAATTGCACTTAGTAATGTCTTCATTTACATTCAACCCAAATCCTAGTAACTGTATGGTCATATTCCGTTCTTCGTTTAGCAACAATATGGAAGCTGACTTCCATTGCCTTCTTCCAGGATATTCTTTGGACTTCCTTGTCCAGTATTCAGCTCTGGGATTCACTCAGTGCAAGTCTTTACACTGTTTAGTTTTTCAAGAACAGTCATGGTCAGCTTGGCGTTATCATCTGCTGTGACAACTTTCTCTTTTGTAACCTCAACACAGTTGTTTTAATGTTTGTTAAAGTTCTATTATTTGCTTTTTAAAATATATAATTTGTCAGTTTTATCATTGGTTATTATGAATCTTATTTAATTTTTTTTTACTTAGAACATCACAAAAATATTGTTGGAGATTTTAATTCAGCTGAACCCCCCGTTACAGAAGGCAGAGTATGGCTTAGGTCTAACTATCTGTAAATTTATTTATTTATTTATTTATTTTTGACATTTATATACCGCCCTTCTCCCGAAGGACTCAGGGCGGTGTACAGCCAAATCTACCCCAATACACATACAGAAGTTAAAATGAAATTAAATAATAGGCTGTTAGAGTTAAAAAAACCAACCCTCCCCCCGAATATATTAAAACCCCAAATTTAAAATCCAAATTAAGAGGAGACAATTAAAAACTCGTGTCAGCCCAGGCCAGCCTGCTCGAAGAGCCAGGTTTTTAACACACGCCTGAAGGTCTTCAGGTCCGTGCTGGTACATATCTCAGGTGGCAGACTATTCCAGAGGGCAGGGGCCCCCACAGAGAAGGCCCTGCTCCTGGGAGCCACCAGACGACACATAGAGGCCGACAGCACCCGGAGAAGGCCCTCCCTGTGGGAACGCACCGGTCTGTTGAAGATTACCGGCAGAATGCGGTCCTGCAGGTAGCCTGGCCCGATGCCATGGATCGCTTTAAAGCTCAAAACTAGAACCTTAAAGCGAACCCGGAAAGTCACTGGCAACCAATGCAGCTCGCACAGGAGAGGCGTCACATGGGAGCTATGCGACGCCCCCATAATCACCCGCGCGGCTGCATTTTGCACCAGTTGGATTCTCCGGGTGCTCCCCACAGGGAGCCCCATGTAGAGAGCAATTCTGATTACCAACTAATCAGAATTCAGAAGAAAACTAATTAGAATATTGAAAGAAAAAATTAGATTTACTATGAATTAGATAAAGATAGAAAAGTATCTATCTAAACTTCATATTCAGACTGGAAAAAGAGACCGAGAGGGGATAATCATTGTTTAACTATATAGATTTGTTTAACTAATAATAAACCTTGTGAAGAACTTTCTTATCTGTTTCTCCTCATTGGACCATAAATGATGCAATCACCAGGTGATTTCTGAGGCAATCATGAGGTTGCTTTTATGACTGATATTAGATGCTATCATTTCTTGGGACCTTATACATAATAGAGCTCCATGCCAAACTTCTGGACCTTGCCTTGCTTTTCTTCATTATCCTGTTTGAATGGGTAGACAAAAGTAGGGATGAAGAGCATGGACAACGGTCTTTAGTTATTATTTTTTATTCTGAAAGTTCAAGAACTCAAGTAAATGGATAGTAGTGACAGTAGCAACACTTGGGGAAAAGCACTGAGTGCATCTTATCTAAACACCATCTTAAATCTGGGTATATCACTGCATTTTTTGAAATGCAGTTTTCTTATGCAGTTTTCTGATATTGCTTCTTCCTGACATCCATGTACCAAGTGTTTGGTTATCTATTTTAGCTGTTGTTCAGGATATTTCTCTCCCTTCACTGTATGTTTTTAAAAAGAAAATAATTGTTAATAACCAGCATAGATTTGGAGGTTTATAATGCCAAAGGATAGCTATGTTTTATTGAGGTTTTTTTTGCAAAGTATGTTTAGAAATAACATTTTAAAGCAAAATGCCAATTCATATGGTATCATATTACACAATGGATAATTTAAAACAGTGTGAACATTATCTGAATTCACCTTATATGTGAATGTTCTAGACACAGTAGTAAAGCTGAAGTTAAATTAGTGTGAGATTTTTGAAATGGAAATGAGCTCAATGAGCTAGGCTGCCTATTCCTCCAACGCAAACAATGAAAAAATGGAAATAAGCAGTTAAATCACAACATTATATCTATGCTTCACTAATCAGTTTTGCTTTCTGATCTTTCTCTGCCCTCTCTTTTGCTTCCCACAGCCCACGTATGCTTAGCATCCTCCTGAGCTATGTTAACACAGTCATTAATTACAAGATATAAACACACAGACTTTTGTTCTCTAATTTTCTACATAAAAATTGCTGCCTTATTTAGAAACAGTAAAATGTTTAGAAAACTAAGTTTAAGAATCTTTATTTAAACATGCAACCGCATACTGAGCAGAAAGAAGACCATCATACTGCATTTGAATTATTCAGTCTTAAATTTAAATCAGTTATTGTTTTATTCTGTATAGATCCAAACATTATGACAAATTCTTCCAATATACCACTGCTGCCTTTCTTACATGTCAAACTAAGATAATACTACAGTGATTCCTAATTCTACATACTATTATCTATATGTTCTTAAACTCTCATTGTCATGACTTTTAACTGGGGCAAAATGGTGCATCATAGGATGACAATTTTTGAACCTCAAATGAATTAATTTACAGAACGTGTCCAAAGTTTGGGACTCATGATTCTCAAGGGAATGAAATTTGGGGAAGCTGTGAGTCTTCATAGCTATTGACTACTGCTGTCTGCTTGACCTGCTATTGTGATCATGTGAACTTCGTTTTCAACATTCTGTGACAGTTTTCTAGTAAGTTTCATAATCACTTGCTCTCTCCTGCCCAACAGCAGCCATTTACTTGCCTATTGGGAAGGGAAGGGAAACTTCTGTTGGTCCCTGCCAGATTCCCAGAAGGAAACTCAATAGGGAAGCCGGCAGGAAGTCAGAAGTTGTTCTTGTTCCTTTTTTTACTTATCTTTGGTCATTCTGTTTGTTTAGGTAGGAAATATCTCTGAAATGATGACCCAATGGGGCAGGGGTTGTCTAATATGTGCATGTTTATGGATATGTATTCAGCTGTGTGTGAGAGAGTTGTGTGCATGTATGTATTTTCAAAATTAATTCACTCTGAAAAAAACTAGGAATGTTCACTGACCACAGGATTTGGTTTAGTATTTGGTACTTCAGAAAAAATTCTCTTTGGCCCAGAATAAATCAGAGCTTACCTGTTTCAATTCAGTGTCTAATAGTGGAGAAAACCACACCTGTAATGGTGTAACTGTTTTGAAATGCTTTTCAATATAAATTGAGGAAATGGCTATGCACAATAGAAGCTTCTGGGTGAATAAAGAAAAAGTGAAGGAACTGCAGGTAAGAGTGAAAGCCTATTCAATCCTGGTTTATTTTTTAAGAAAGAAGAGTTTATTTATTCATAAAATTTATTGGCTGCCCAACTTACCTCATGATAATGCTGGGTGGCATACAATTATACAACGTAACTGTATAAACAAAAATATAAATAATGCAAAAGCAAACAACATTTTTGTTTGGAGGCAGATTTGAACTTTGTAAACTCCCTAAGGTCTATGATTGAGTTATGTCTAGGTTTTCTGTTTTGTTTCATGCAGCCAGAGAACTAGCAGAAGTAGCTCAACTGGATTTAGGATTGTCCAAATGTGATGGTTCTTGGTAATTAACTTTTAAGACTGTCTACTGTCATAAAAATGGATTTAAAAGTGGTAATAGAAGAGGACAAGATTGAGACTATTTTGAATATGGAACTAAAAAGGACAGGTTACAAGAATGATATGGAAAACTAAGTAACATTGGGTTTACAAATGAAACTGGATGATGTCTTTATAATTAAAAGGAATATACAAAAAACAAATCAGAACAGTAACGGATAATAACATTCTTATCTTGGATAGGCAGACATGTTAAACATATGATAAAGTTTTTAAGATGAAACAAAAAGAAAATGAAAATCACTTATTTTTCTTTTTCCTTTTAATTTTTTCTTTTTATATTTTTAAATATTTTTTATCTTTGAATCTGGAAACTTTAATACAATTATTTTAAAAACAAATGTGATGATTTTAGAGTAGGAATCCTGTGTCTTACTGATGTTACTGAATCATTGGCTTTTACAGCCAGTGGTATGGAATTTGGAATTGGAAGACTATGAGGTTTTGGTGACAATATCTGATGCTTGATTGAGATACAATAGAGATACCTTTTGGAAGATAAGGGCATCATGCTTTTAAAAATAATTTTTAGTAGCTGAGGGAGGATCACAGAGAGACTGTGATAACATCGTGAAATGATAGAGCCATTTTCCCATTGCTGTGTCAAGAAGCTATGTTGAAAATTATCTAAAGGCTTAATATACCTTATTTCTTTTCTAACTGTTTAAACTCATATGCAGAAATGTTTTTATAGACTTAGGAATTTTCAGTGTGAGACGCTATGGACCTAGATTCACAGTTTAATTATATTCTGTCTATATTCTGTTTTGACTTATTCTTCTTATTGATCATCTATCTGGATTCTACTTCTATAGTGAGAAAAACGAACAAGCTAAATACATGGGCAGCTTATATACCTTTCCTTCCTAAGTAAGTTGTGTATACCAGTTGCCATAAATTTCATCTCACTTTATACATGGATGGATGCATACAGACATACATCCAGATCTACAGGATACAAGTTGAAATTTTCTAACACTTCCAAATGGCTATACACGTGCTTGAATTACTCTACATATTTACAATTCAACTAGTAAACTTAAAGTTGAACACAGTGGCAGCAATATATGTTGACAGCATGGGATGTTACACTGCCAGCTATTGTAAGTGTAAGTTGATAATTAAGTTATATTATGGATATGGATTATAAATTATGCTGCCTGAACAAAAGGACCAACTGCTGAGACATCTTCTCTGCCTGCTTTATTTTTGCATAATATTGGAAGCTTGTCCATGTGCAATGATTTTCTTATCTAAGAATACCAGCTGCTTACTGTCGGCTGAAACGAGTTGTTCCTTTCTCCATCACTGTCATAAGGAGACAGAAATATGTGCATGACTTTCATAATGCCTTTTCATAATGATGGATGCACTTTACTTAGAAAATTGATTATAAAAATAGAAAATCAGCTTTGAAAAGCAATGTAAGCCATGGCATTTGTCTGTTTGTGATCATATTGGAGCTAATGAGTATATTTTGCTTGTGTAGTTAATATTTTCAAACTGTTACAGCATTGTTAATATAGAGAAGCCAATGTTTATAGTATGATAAACATTTTACTGATTTGCACCCATATTATATGCTAACCATTTAGTCTATTATTTGAATGGAAGATGCATGTAAAATGCAAATATAATTTACAGCTAAAGTAGCTATCTCATTTAGAATAACAACAGAATTGCAGTAAGTACATTGATCTATTTTTATCTTAAAATGACATAAGTAGATAATTTATATAACAAATTGAACGGAATTGCTATTTTATGATGACAGTAAGTGTATATTGTATATGTGTGTGTATGTGTGTGTGTGTGAGGGGGGGGGAGGGAAACAAGTTTTCTATTTGCAAGTTACAGATGCCTTCAAGGTATGGCAAAGTATTTAACTTCTTATCTCATGCCACACTTTTAGCTTGTGAACCATAGAACAGATTGCAGAAATGAAAGCTTTTTTCAGTTGTGTATAACAAAAGAATAACTATTGATGGGCAATGGAATCATTTATTATATACATCATTTTGGTGGCATTGCCTGGATTTTTTGCCAAGAACAAGTCTTATCAAAGGCCACATCTTTGGCATTGTATCAGAAAAATAGAAAAATGAACTACTTTCTTGCTGGTAATTTGTATAATAAAAGGGAAATGAAAAGGAAAATTCTTATTGGCAGAATGTATCACTAACGTTCAATAACAGTGGGTAAATGTTTATATAACTATTGTTAAAAAGTACAGAAAATATTTTTACTACCCTAAAATGTTATGTGAAATACAAGATCAATATGTGAAATATATGAAAGGTTTTCCTTGACAATATACTATCAATATTATTAAAATAGTGTCAAAATTGTAAAAGGTTGCAGCCCATTTTCTTAGGTATCTTATATAAAGTTATTGCATGATAATAAAAGAAAAGGTTAGCCATTAAAAGACTGAAACATGTCAATGGTTTAATGCAAATATTTTGACATATAGCAATAGAATAGAATAGAATACCTTTATTGTCACTGCATTCAAAATACAATGAAATTTGAAAGCTACTCCAGCACAGTGCCCCAAACCCCACATCACAATCACACTATACAGTATTTAAAAGTAAAATAATTAAAGTAATAATAATAACAACAACAATAATAATAATAAACCTAGTCTAAAACCTATTTAAAACATATATTAAGTTAGATAGTTTAAAAATGCCACTTTATACATAGAACTAGATCACAAATGTACTGTTTGATTCAAGACAATTATTGCCTTGGAAAAGAAACTGTTTCTCAGTCTATCAGTCCTCATTTTAAGACACCTATAATGTCTCCCTGATGGTAACAATTCAAAATATGAATGACCAGGATGAGAACGGTCTATGGAGATTTTTTGTGCTCTAGAGAGGAGTCTGGTCTTTACAATATCTTCCAAAGAAGAAAGAGAGCAACCAATGATTTTTTGTGCTGTGTTTATAATTCTCTGGAGCATCATCTTATCCACTACAAAGCATCCAGCATACCACACTGTTACACTGTATGCCAAAATGCTCTCAATGGTAGAACAGTAAAAAGTAACCAGCAACTTCTCACCCAGACCACTCTTTTTCAGCAGCCTCAGAAAGTGCAGGCGCTGTTGGGCCTTCTTTGCAGTGACCATAGTTTGGACCGACCAAGTACGGTTGTCAGAAATATGAGTTCCTAGCAATTTAAAACTATGAACTCTATCCAGAAGGGTTAACAATCAATGACTGTTCCTGGTGATATATCTGGAGCCAGTGTACATCATAGGATCAGTGACCAGGATCCAAAGTTTCAGTGTTCAGAATATTTCAGACATGACAGAAGAAGAGAAGGAAGAGGAAGACAAGGGAAGATGATGAGAATGAGGACGATGATGAAGATGATGATGAAGCAGGAAAAGAGTTCAAATTTTATTAGGAAATATTATCGTAGCATATTAAACTAGAGCAGGGGGTGTCAAACTCAAGGCCTGCGGGCCACATCTGCCCCACTGCTTAAATCTGGCCCATGGGGCTGGCCTTGAAATGGGTGGTGGCCAAAAATGGGCCACACAAAGGCCTTCGCGCAGCCTGTTTTTGGCTGGCAGAGTGCTGCAGGAGGACTTGGAGATCGAAAACAAGGTGCGAGGGGGCTGTGTGCGGCCCTGTGCCCTGTTTGGCCAGCAAAGCGCTGCAGGAGGCATCCATCCCGTCTATCCCTCCCCACTCCCACATCGGCCCATGGAGAACTACAATGGTGATCTAGCCCTCTTGACACCCTTGAACTAGAGGATTTAGGCTGAAGTAAGCCTTTTGCAAATGGATTGATGTTCCTTTGGCGATCCTTCCACGGTTGGTTCATTTATTGATGATGACACAGAAGGAAGAACTTAGATTCTGCTTAGGACTTTATATGATTTTCCTTCGTTTTATAGCAAAATAAACTCCCTGGAATTTTGTTTGACCTCATGAAGCCATAATCCTTTGCTTTGGATTGAGATAGCTAGATGTTTCTGGCTGATGTTCCTATTGTGGATATTAGTTCCTTAAAACTCTGTCTACAGCTTCCTTATTATACTGAAAGCTTCAAATAACTGCTTTTTGTCAAGCAGCAGCCATACATACTGTGTAGCAAACTAGCTGAAACTTGGGCTTTTCAAAAGCAACTTACATTGTAGAAGTGTAGCCTCTGTTTAACAATCCTCGCTCCTGAAGCTCGACTTCCGTTCCGCACCCCCTGACCGCAGGGAGGCGGGGCCATTAAAATGGTACCGCCCCAGGCACCTGATGGACCCTGATAGGTTACTGATGGAGCTTGGGCCATTTCCCGAAGCTCTCACACACGACTCGGTTGAGGGCTTGGTCGCCGCCTGGGATAGGGTGGCTGCTGGGGCCCTTGACCGGGTCGTGCCCTTGCGGCCTCTGACCCGGTGCCGATCCCAAATGGCTCCTTGGTTTTCTGAGGAGCTAAGGGAGATGAAGCACCGGAAAAGACGCCTAGAGAGCAGTTGGAGGGCTAGCCGTTCTGAGTCTGACCGAACACTTCTACGATCTTATATTAAGACGTATTTAGTGGCGATGAAGGTGGCGAGGAGGACTTACCTCTTCACCCTTATTGCGTCCGCGGAAAACCGCCCAGCCGCCCTGTTTAGGGTGACCCGCTCCCTTCTAGAGAGGGAAGCGCGGGAGGATCCCTTACAGGGACGGGCTGAGGAGTTTTCTAGTTTTCTGCAGGATAAAATCACTCAGATTCGGGACGAGCTGGACTCCAACTGGGCATCTCCGGGCGGGGGGGCGGGGGTGGATATCGGTGAGGCCAGTTGGGTTGAGTTCAACCCTGTTACTGTAGAAGACGTGGACAGGGTGTTGGGGGGACTGAATGCCACCACCTGTTTGTTGGACCCGTGCCCCTCCTGGCTGGTTTTGGCCACTCGGGAGGTGACACGAGGCTGGTTCCAGGGTATTATAAATGCTTCCTTGAGAGAGGGGCTTCTACCTACCGCCTTGAAGGAGGCGGTGGTGTGGCCCCTCCTCAAGAAACCGTCCCTGGACCCAGCATTGGTATTAAATTACCGTCCCGTCTCCAACCTTCGCTTTGTTGCGAAGGTTGTAGAGAGTGTGGTGGCCCGTCAGTTTCCCCGATTCCTGGATGAAGCGAGTTATCTTGACCCCCTCCAATCGGGCTTCAGGCCCGGGCATAGCACGGAGACGGCGTTGGTCGCGTTGGTTGATGATCTCTGGAGGGTTCGGGACAGAGGTTGTTCCTCTGTCCTGGTCCTGTTAGATCTCTCGGCGGCTTTTGATACTGTCGACCACAGTATCTTATTGCAGCGGTTGGAGGGGTTGGGGGTTGGAGGCACCGTATTACAGTGGTTCTCCTCCTTCCTCTCCGACCGCTCGCAATTTGTGTTGACAGGGGGGCAGAGATCGTCCCCAAGGCCCCTGCTTTGTGGGGTGCCTCAGGGGTCGGTGCTCTCGCCCCTGCTGTTTAACATTTATGTAAAGCCGCTGGGTGAGATCATCCGTGGCTTTGGGGTGGAGTTCCATCAGTACGCTGATGATACTCAGCTGTACATCTCCACCCCGGGCCACCCCAACGAAGCCGTCAAAGTGATGTCCCGGTGCCTGGAGGCCGTGCGGGGTTGGATGGGTCGTAACAGGCTTCGTCTCAACCCGGCCAAAACCGAGTGGCTGTGGTTTCCTGCGCCCAGATACAGCCAGCTTATTCCTTCGCTGGCCGTGGGGGGAGAGGTTTTGACCCCCGTGGAAAGGGCGTGCAACTTGGGTGTCCTCCTGGATGTACGGCTGTCTTTGGAAGAACATATTGCAGCCGTCGCCAGGGGGGCTTTTCATCAGATTCGTCTGATTTACCAGTTGCGGCCCTTTCTGGATCTGGGCGCACTTCGCACAGTCACTTCCGCCCTCGTTATCTCCCGCTTGGATTATTGCAACGCTCTCTACATGGGGCTCCCCTTGAAGAGTCTCCGGAGGTTGCAGTTAGTTCAGAATGCAGCCGCGCGGGTGATCGTGGGCGCCCCTCGAGGCGCACACATAACACCACTTCTCCGCAGGCTGCACTGGCTTCCTGTGGCCTACCGGATTCGATTCAAGGTGGTACTGATGGTATTTAAAGTGCTCCATGGCTCGGGACCTGGGTACTTATGGGACCGCCTGCTGCCATCAACAACCTCCCGCCGCCCAGTACGCTCCCACAGGGTGGCCCTACTTGGGGTGCCGCCGCCTGACTGTTGTCGGCTGGCGGCCCCGAGAGTTCGGGCTTTCTCTGTGGGAGCTCCCTCCCTATGGAATGATCTCCCCCCGGAGATACGGGCTATGACGGATATTCTGACCTTCCGGCGTGCAGTGAAAACCCTGCTTTTCGAACAGGCCGGCCTGGCCCAGTAACTATGTTTTTTGGTTTTAATTAATCTAAATTGGGGTTTTATTAGTTTTAATTTTTAACTTAAATTTTGAATAGACAGCCGGATCTAATTATTTAATTTATTTAATTTATTTTTAATCGTATTTATTGTGTATTTATTGTATGCTTTTAGTAGGCTGTACACCGCCCCGAGTCCCTTTTTGGGAGAGAGCGCGGTATAAAAGTGTGATTAAATAAATAAATAAATAAATAAACAATCCAATGCCTTTCCTCTTCCTGGATATGCTGAGATATCATAGAACTGTTCTGTACCTAAAGGAATTTCTTAATATGCAGAAAATCATTGCACTGAATTGAAGACATACATAGTTTTTACATTTTCTTGTCATGTTAGGGATAGCTCTGGAAGACAAGCAAAGTTAACAAAACAGGCACCAATGGAATTCTAGGAACACTCCTGGAATTTCTATTGTAAGCCTATCCAGGTTTTTCTCTCTTCCATCATATACTAAAAAAAAAATCAAGGTGGCTGATTGCTTCGTATTTCTGCCTCATACTTCCATCTATTTCTGGACTGTATAATCTCTTGTCCCTCCTTAATGGCATATTCTTTCATTTCCCACTAAACAGTGCTTTCATGTCTTCCCCAAGGTCAATACCTTTTCTGATAGTCAGACAAGTAGAGGTAAAGTCTCTGTGGTATAAGCCATACTCATATAGAACTTTAAAAGTGACAACCAGCACCTTCAATTGCACCTAGAAATGCACAGGAAACCATGGAGTGCAGCTCATGGAGTAGTGATGTTACATGGGCAGTTTAGCTGACACCATTTATTACCTGTGCAGTTACATTTTGTACCAAATGCTATATAGTGGTATCGTGGCTATCTTCCTATTGAGGATAGGATTATTGTTTTGCAATTTTCTATGTGTCTTTCCCCTTAATTTGAATATAACTAGAGTTGCTTCTTATTTCATTTATATGTAGAACCAGGCATGTATCTATTGTACAACTTCCAGACTAGGCATGCTTTGGCAATGATAATCTGGCATAAATTTCAACATTTCTTGATTTTTTTTTCATAAATAAATATGTAAGCTATGTAAAAGCCAAATATACAGATGGCAGTAGAAACAGTAAACTATAGTTAATCATTGAATGCCAATCATGAATGAACATGCCTGACAAAGAAAGCACTGTGTTTTTTACAACTTTTGTATTTTGATAAGACTGAATAACAACAAAAATGGAGCCAGAAGAAAAAGAGGAATCATTGTTACTATTTTTTTCTGGCATAATATGTGCTATTGGGAAGCTTCCCATTTTGCAAATATGAAATACATTGACTTATACACGACTTGTGAAAGATTTTTTAATAGAAGGTTATGAAGGAGCTAAAATACGACGATCATAAAACGTGCCCATGTTGTGTATAATCTACTACATCCTATCTTGGTATAGTGACCCAAGCATCTTTATTTTATGTGTTTAGGGAAAATACGTTGCCTGAAGAGATTAAATCTCAAGAAAAGGTGACTTAAATAGAGATTGAAAACAAAATCAGTACATGTTCCAGGTGGATGATGAGAGAGGAAAAAATGTGCTGTATGTTAGGCTTTCCTCCTGTGGAAAATAACTTCATTGCAGAATCATACTTGACTATCAGCACAGAACTTTCCTACTTTGAAGGAGAATAATAATGGAGGCTAGTGAACATCATATAGATACTATATATCCAAACAGATGACTTCATGAAGGCAGCAAAAGGAGATATTCATGGAAGAAAGAAGACAGTAGAAGAAGTTGCACAGAGACAAAGAAGCCAGGAAGAGAACCCAAGGAGGAAGAAGTTACTCCAGTGGGAATACTTGGATACATGCTAACAAGAGAAGGCAAACTAAATGAATGGCTATGCTGCTGGAACTGCTTTAAAGCTCTGGAAATAAAAGGCAAAGGTTTTCTGAGATAGTTCAGTCAGCCAAGCAAAAGGGCTCACCTTCACAATTATCAACAAAACCAAAGGAGAAAAATAAGAGTGTTGATGGTAGCAACTACATAAGTTTCTCTCTAACTTGGTCTTTCAGTTCTTCCAATAATGCACTCATTGTTTGTTTAACTTAGTCTATCTACCTTGCTGCTCGTTGTCCTCTTCATTTATATCTACCTTTCTCAGCATTTCTCAGCAATAGTGCCTTCTCCAGAAAGCTAGTTCTCTGCATAGTATGTCCAGAGTAGGATTATTTGAGGCTGATTATTTGTGCCTTGAATAAGAATTTTGGGTTGATTTGCTTGATATCCATTTGTTTCTTGGCTTGGGCATCCATAGTATTCTCAGCAGTCTTCTCCAACATCAAAGTTCAAAAACCTCAATATTCTTCCTATCCTACTTCCAATTTTGGCTTCCATAGAGCATCACAATAGAATAAAATTGTTGCAAAAATGTGATATTTAGACATAGTAATACTTGTTGGTTATATAGTCTTTATATTGGAGACCAGATGGTTTTATAGGGCTACCAAAGCTTTTCCTTCAAAAATCTAGATGGCTGCTACCTTTATTATTATTGACTTATTATCATCTTGAATAAATTGAATATTTACAACACAGATCTGCTAGGTTTACATACGCATCCACCCATCCAACAAAAAAATATGAAAGCAGTAAATTATGTCTCCTGTATTATGATCTGCTTTATACATCAATAAATTCATTGTATTGTGGAGATAAGAGAATTATGGCTTAAAAGCCAAGGGAGCCATGAATACACAGACTGTAGTATCTTCTATTGTTCACCATTTTTACTTTTGGTGCAAATATTTACTTCACAATAAATCTGAAGACAAAAGGAGAGATTAATACTATTATCTTTTTGGAGCTTTTTGGTTGAAAACTGAATTGTGCATTCAGGTTTCCATATAAAAACACTATATTAGTAACCCGTTTATGAATAAAGCTAATATGTAACTTCCCAACTTTGCCACAGTTTCATGTGCACTGAAATGTAAGAATATTTCCATATGTACTAAAAACAGTCTTGTGGCAAAATAGAAAAGTTTAACTCATTTTTCAAAACATATTTTATTAGATCAATCAGGCCGTCTCTCTGTGTCAAAAAGTTAAGATGATATGTGTAATTGAATAATTGAGATCTTGTCCCATTTTTATATGCAATGTGGAACATACAAAAAGGAGCAGGTCTTTGATTACAAAGTTGCGGCCACCATCTATTTCTTTATTTGAATCTTGAAGACTATGTGTACTTAGAGGTGGAGCTCTCGCCTCACAGTCAGGATGCTGTGAGTTTGATCCTAGGTAGAGAGTAATATTTGGAATAGACTCTCCTGCTCGAGCAGGGGTTAGACTAGATGACCTCCAAGGTACCTTCTAACTCTGTTATTCTATGTTTTATGTTCTACTTTGAATATGATTCAGAAGTTTTTAGGCCATATGTGAATGCAAATGTAGCATTCTTATGCTATCTATTAAATGCATAATACCAATGCTATCGAAGTAGAACATTCTAGAACATTGTCAGTTCTAAGAAATCTACTTATTAAAGTTAAAGCAGCGGTATATTTTTCTTAGACTCATGTGGAAGCCTAAAAAGGGTAGGATCCTTGCTTATATTTGCACAAGGTCTGAAGCACTTCTTTCAAATAATTTTCAAAGCATGGAGAGACCTAATATTTATGAAGTGGATAATTTGATTTTCTCTCCCTCTACTTTGTTTTCCAAACTAATAATGACTAAAAGGGGTTTGTAAACTGTTTTATAGCAGGAACAGGAATTGGGAATGATTATTAAAATCTAAATTTAGCTGAAGTAACTACCTCAAACACTACTGCCATCCTTAAGTCATTCTCATTTGCAATTCACATAGAAAGCTACAGTGTACTCAGTGTTGTAAATGATTTAATCCACTGGTTAATAAAGATATTTTACAAATGATGTAAGCTCTGAATAATATTTTATCACACATTATGCTTCTTTAGAAAAACATCATAACAGTTATTTTATTATAATATGCACAATGCATTTGGTCAAACTGATGAAAGAAGATCCAAGTTTTAGTAAACTTTATTTTTATTTATTTATTTACACATAAACAAATAGTCAGACATAGTTGTTAGATATAATTTAGGAAAATAGTCAGACGTAGTTGACAGTCCAGGTGTTTTTGATCATCAGTCCAGCCAATGTGGCTAAATACAAGCCACTGTAGGAATTGTTTGTAGGTAAACAATTTTTTTATTTTTATATATTATTAATTTATATATTATTAATCAATCCCTCCTGGTTGTTTTTTTTTTGTTGTTCCATTGAGTCAATCTTGAGTCCTGGAGACTATCAGGGCAAATAAATGCAGTTTTCTTGGCAACGTTTTTGGAAATGGATTGCCTTTGCTTTCTATGGCTGAGAAAGAATTACTGGCTCCAAGTCACCCAGCTGGCTTTATGCTTACTTAAGGAGGAGTAGAGCCCACATTTTCCTTATTTCGAGCTTAATGCCTTTAGTTACTACTCCAAAGTGGTTCTCATAGAAACTTTACACAACTATTACATTTCATCAGCTCTATTTTGTGCAAAACTATGTTTTACCCTTTTTTACTCTGATGGTTCAGTTATTTTGGGAAATTTCTGAGGTCTAAAAGGTATTTCAGAAGAAAAATGAAAAATGTATTATTTATTCTTATTAGACGTTGAAGCATTTATTGTATATTTAAACTTAATTTGATTTCTAGCCATCTGATATCAATTTCCTTCTTTTGAAAATGTAAGGAGAATTCAATTGCTCATTTAGGCATCTGAAAATAATGAAGATGAATGATATATTAGCTAATTTTTACAGTAAATTAGCAATTTTATTTTTAAATCTTGGAACAAATCAATGATTACTATAGGAGTGTTATTTGCAATCAATTGATCATATTTTAAATTATTTCTAGTAAGATATTCTAGTAAGATGTCCTTTGGGACAGTTACAAACTATGCCTGAAATTCATGTACAATTATATCAAATTATTCAGGAAGCCTAATATATTTACAATACATTCAGTATATATATTATACTAACTTAAAGCTCTTTTAAAGCTTTATATATTATATTTTGGGGTGGAAATATGAACGAAGAAGATTTCTATAATAGATATTAGCTATTCAAAGTTTTTAAAAGAATCCTTGTTTATATTTTACTTTTATAAAGGTTTGCATTCCAAGACCCAGTGGTCATATCCCCAAATTGTTCTATTATTCATTTTTTAAATAGTTTTCTTTAAACACGTATTAAAAGCAAACAAAAACCAAACTAAAATAAACATTGTAAATGTAGCTAAGATTAAAACAGTTTTTGAGGGTGTGTGGGTTGTATGTGTAGGGAAAGGACACCTAAACTGATATGCATTGGTAATAGCTATGCTTGGAATTATGAGCACTAATTCTTAGCTTTTGGTGGAAGGTACACTTGAGTGTATGTTTTTATTTGACATGATCAAATTTTGCATTACTATTCTGTCAAAAATGAGAAAATATTATGGATGCTTTTTTTTTCAAAGGCTTTGTTCTGTTTTGGATGGTAGTTCCAGGGCTATCCCATTGGTGGTTGTGAGGATAAGCTTTTTAATGCACAAAGTGTAGCAGTACTTCAACCAATCTGTGATAAAAGAGAAAAAAAGAGATCACTATGGAAACAGCAGGGAGATTCTAAAAGACTTTTTTATAAAGTCAATGTCTGATGTTTGTGACTGTGGAAGCAAAATATTCATAAATCTGTATGATGCCATCATTTCTAATTTGTTATCATAGCAAATGCTAAATGTTAGCAGTCTGGCCATAGTTTTATTAAGCACTTTCTTTTGCAAAGAGAATTACTGGTCCTCAAGAGAGAAGGCAGAATAAGCGAAAAAGCATGTAGTACTGTCTTATTTGTTTATACTGTACATCATATATACACAGCATAATGTTTGTATGGGTGTTTGTGTGTATTAATCACTGATACTTTATTATTTATACATTTGGAATACCAGTATGATTTCCAGAAAAGTACTAACTCAGATAGATTGAATACAACTGAGAAAACGTTTTCTGTATTACATGTCTGCTTTTGATCTCATATTGAAAACTTGTAACCTTCTGACTTCAATCCAAAAGAGATAAATGCGGAAGGGATAAAACCTTCATGGTACAAAGAGAGTGTTAGGGAGCAACAAATAAAGGTAATTGCTGCTGCAAGTCTGCTGGACTTGCTTGGACAGTTGCTTGAATCTAGTCAGCTAGATTCCCTGGAAGAGTTTCAGAAGATTGCTGTGTTTTGAGGTAATGCAGCATCCCTGGCCCGGAAAAGGCTAAGCAGTGCTGGCATTTAGTTTTTTTTTCCCAGTCCCTGGTGTTGAAGCACTTAGTAAAACCAGGAAGCAGTAGTATATCTGATCAGTTTTCTGTTCTCTACAACTACAAACTCAGGCTGAAAGAAAACTATGGTAAGCTGGTTACTATTGTTGCCATTTAAACATACCTTTTATTTTGGGTTTTCAATCCAATAGGATAACTCTGTGCTTTTAAAAATATAAATATGCATTTTTAAATATTGTACAATGGAAAAATCAGGTTTGATTTGTTAATGATTATTAGAAAAATAGGAAATTGGAGGGACATGTGTAAAGGTGGACTTACAGATTATTGAAGATGATTTTATGTCCACATAAAGAGATTGTGTCAAGTCTAAACATAAGATAGACAACCTATTATGGTATTATTTTAGAAAAAGTATTATTATGCACCTTAACTTTAGACATATCATTTTAGAAGTAAAGCTAAACTAAAACAGTGTTATTATGTTTTGAAGATTAAAACTTGAAATTGGACAATAACTTTAGAAGAAAGGGTGGCTTGCTAAAACCATCTAGTTACTAAAGTTGGTCATGATTTTTAACTGGACCAGTATTACTAAGAAATGGAGATGGTTTTCAAGCCTAGTGATATGAAATGGGCAATGCATCCTTTTGAAAATATAGAAGCAAATCTCTGAGCCATAAATACAATTCTAAAAATGAATTGGTTTGTTATATTGGCTTTGCTCTTTCATAAACACCATAGTAATCTATTATCTATGAAGAAAATTGACTTTTTGAAGGGAAATTAAATGGCTTTTAAGAGCTTCCTAAAAGGGGTAGTATGTTAAGAAAAAGCCAATAAAACTTGTGTTTTAAATGGTAAAGATCTTGCTACATTTATAATTCATGTTGTGTTCAGACTGTATCAGAAGATGATGACAGCACTAACTATAAAGGGCAGGCTGATGGTACAAGAGCAAGATCTTGGATATCTGAATTTCTCTACAGTGAAGATATTCTACACATGGCCTTTCCAATCAGTAACTTCAATGGAACAAAATTACAAGGTAGGTGTGACTGAACTAACAGATAGCTGGATAGCTTTGAGGAAATCAAAGAGTATAAACCACACATTTTTGTGAAAAATATCTTTTTATTTCATTTTGTTTAAGTATGTTACATTGTATTTTGTTACTTTTCTGAGAAAGGTTTTCACCTTTTGCTTCCAGCTAAGAAGAACAGAGGAAGAACAGAAACCGGGGGAAACAAACAAATATCAGTATTAAAATTGCAGACAAAACAATGTCATGAAAACATCTCTCCAGAAATATATATTATATCTAAAGACCTTTGAGATGTACATTTGTGCCTAGAGCAAGGTGGGTGGCTGAAAACTCTACTTCCACCTGTGTGATTTCTAATGAGTTTTCAGATAGATAGAATTCTCATTGGAGCTAATGAACTATAAACTGGAAGGTTTTTTTCAAAATATCTTTATCATGTTATAAGAAGGGTCAGTATTGCAGGAGTATTTGATAAACAAAAGCTGTCAGTAATTTTTTGTTTTACAAATTACTGCTATAATTTGTGCACTGTCTACTGTCTGACTCTATTTCTATGAAAACAATTCTTAAAAAGTAATTTGTTTCAGTAATTTGAGGCTTATAATTTCAATAAATTATATAATGTCAAACTTTGGCCAAATTGGCTTTTTCAGAATCTGTAATATTAAAGCAACCTCATTAGCATCTATAGGATTATAATACCCATTGGTTGGGGGATTCCAGACTATCAATTGTCAACTACTGCTACAACTAACTTTATAACTGAATTTTGATCTTTTTTCATATTTTTTTACAATGGATATTTTAATCAGTAGTTTTGGCTCCATATAAATGATAAAGGCTGCAAACCAATGAATAGTAAACTTGCTTAGGTCCTAATACATACTGATTTCAATAATGAATCAATTATTGAATTATTGAATTATCATAATTCTTATCTAGCAACTCTTCATTCAATGTTAAATTTCTTTAAATCTTATAGTAGGAAAGCTACTATTTTAAATACATAAGAGATGAAATGTGTGACAGAAAATATGCTTCCAGATTTATAAAGCAAATATTAAATGAAGCTGATATAAGCTGAGTATTTTCTGGGTATGCTTGACAGACACAGGCACAGAAAGAGAGCGAGAGAGATACACATATTTCTAGATCTAAGTGACTTCTTGCTAATACATTAAAACTGTATAACTATATACAAATCATCATAGATAACACTGAGTTAGTTGAAGGGAAGGCTATAACTGCAACCTTAAATATCATCTGCATATACCAGCTGATCATGCATGAAAAGAAGCCATGTTCCCTCCATTCCACCTTGGTTTTTGTGTAAATCAAATCATTTCAAGCAAGCCAGAAAACAAAATGAATCTTAGAGAATTGTAAGAACTCTTGCTATGGGAATATGTTTGTTTCTCCTTCTTCTAACTTAAATTGAAAATATTCTTTTCTGAAAAACACTCAGACAAAGTTAAAGCATTTCATGCTACAAGTATAGTTATATCATAATTTTTGTTTAATGACATATGGAGAACATTGGCAATAAACTAAACAAATGGCTTTTTTGGAGAAATGTTAACAGATCTAGATAAGAGTGAAACTAGTGAAAACCTTCTGAGTAATATTCTTTATGATACTGTCGTGATGTAGTAATCCAGGGGTCTGCAACCCTGGCCACTTTAAGACTTGTGGACTTAAAGTCTTAAAGTGGCCAGGGTTGCAGACCCCTGGACTAGTCTAGAATGTCTAGAGATGTCTTGATTAGGCCATCATGAGAGGTCAGAAGGGATTATCAAAAAAATAAAGAATGGAGACAGTCATCTATCAGGCACTTTATGGATAGAATATTCCAAAATATGTGCAGTTGAATTAAATACTCTCTTAGCTTTTAAAAAAAGTTTTTAACCCAATTTTTTCAGAATATAGTACACTAACTATTGTTGCAAACTTTTTTTATTCTATTTTTACCAAAAGGGAAAATTTTGCAGGAAGCAAATCTAGTTTTCTTCTGAGTTAAAGAACGGTTTCATATGATTCTCAAATAACATATTACGGTGGTGTAATTTCTCTGAAGCTTTGAGAAGCAATTCCACCCATCCACAATTAGAAAAGTTAAGCAGCTATATTGCTTGTGCCATGGTTCTAATCTTGGTATAGTCCACTTATGTAAGGAGCATTTAAGATGTCAGGCTTCTGATTAATGGTATGGCAAAAAAAGAGTAGGTGATTTGGTTTATATCACTGAATGTACTATATGAAAGCTTTAGAAGATGAAATATGTTTAAGCTGTAGAACAAGTAGACTACATATTTAAGGGAAAGTGATAACTTGTCTAGGCAAGAAAGTTGAGAAATATTCTCTTTTAATAGTCTGGATGGGAATCTTTTAGGAATACTAAAATGTCACTGCACACTACTTGGAACGGATAGACTTGAGACATTGTGGTGCTATAAAGCTATATCTTTATTCACATTTCTCAGTGCTATTTTATTGCTTGCAAAACAGCATTTTCATAGTGACACGGGATAACACTATTAAAACAAGTTTGGGTTAATGTGTGACAAACGGATACATTTGAGAAAAACTGATTTGAGAAATTATCTAATAATTTTTTTTAACAGGCTGACCCTGCCAGTTTGAGCTACTTGAAGAAGCAACAGGACATCTATGTAATTGATTTTTTTTCAACTATAATAAGTTTGAGCATATTTATTTTAGAGTATCTTTTATACTTTTTAATTTTATCATAAAATATTTCATATGCATAGGAAATTTATAGACTTTGGCATCATTTTCTTAAAGTATCTATAGTTCCTTTCTGTAAAAATCTGCATTAAAATGGCTTGGCCAAGATTCATTGTTTTGAATTATATTGTTCATCCTTACTGTGGAACATTTTATCTTTTAAAACTGAAAATATTTTATAGAACATCTTATGTTATAGCAGTTCACTTAGGAAAGAGCACATATGACTTCCTTTTAATAACAACAATCCATTGTGATTCCAAAAAGCAGTGCTTTTTTCATATTCTCAAACTCATATTCAAATTCCATTGCTTTTTTAAAGGATATGTTAAAACAAAGATGAATATATGCAACAGAATACAAATTTGATCTGAAACTTTCTTTGCAGACTTTGAACGTAGAATGCTAGGACTTTAGTCCTGTAAATTTTAAAAAGTGTAACTCTTCTTAGTTTTCTCTAATTTTGTTTTTGCTATGTATTCTTTTACTTTTATTTGGAAGGAGAATTACTTGTAGTTTATAAAATCCAAAGTTGAGGGGCACCATTTATAAATAAATCACACTGGGTTCAATCTGTTGAGGAATACATATTTTTTTCTCGATGAAATATCTATTTAGAAATACAATGGATCCAGCTCATACTGTAATGAATACTGAAACTTAAGAGAGTTATTGGTGAAAAAAATCTTACTTGCATACATATATCATTTAGAATATAACAAGACTGAAATCAGAAATAGTTTGCAGGCTTTAAGGTGAGATAACATACACCGGGCTAACAAGTAGCACAAATTATTTAGACCTTTTTCTCGGAGGTATAACTCAATTCCTCAAAGTTTCCTAAACATATTTTTCATTATGCGATTGAGTGTGCTTTTTAAGAGTACACGTGCATGTGCCCACACAGACAAATACGATTTCTTGCGTTCTTGTGAAGCAAAAAACAAAAAACCAAACATTGCATTTAACCCATAGGGAGCTGCAGAGGATTGTGGAGGGTTAAAAAATAAATTCGGGCTCAGTGGTTGTTGAGATCTGCCAGAGATTGGGCGGCTGTTTGCAGCGTCCGGGGAACAATAGGTACCTGTATTCTGCATGGACCGCTGGGCAGGGACCAAGCAATCTGGGAAAAGCTTTGCCTGCTACGCTAAGGCTTCCTCCGGGAAAATGCATAATAAGAGCTCCACTTTCCCGAGAGGAAGGCGAGAAGGAATCCCGGCTGTTGCATGAGGAGGGGCCAACTGAGTTTTAATCATTTCTAGCCAGCCTTGACTTGGCCTGAACATGAGGTTCTCGGTCTAGAACTCAGCAGGGATGCCTTTCCCCTTTACTACTTCAGTCAGACACTCTTGCAGAAGAAGCACATGCCGCTCCTCGCCTCTTCCAGGCGGGCGCGCGCGCGCTCACGCCTCCGCCCCCCCTCCCCGCTGGTCTGAGCAGGCAGCTTAAGTGTCACCGCTACAACCGAGCCCAGTGCAGCACCCGTCGCCATGGCGTGAAGAGGGGCCCCCGGGAGATGACAACAACTAAGGAGCTTCGTTCGGCTTTCAAGTTGGGGTAAGGGAGAGTCTTTATTTCCTCCAGACTTTTCGGGTCCTTGAAGAGTAGGGTTTTATCCTAGGCTTACCTTATTTTCAGGGTGAAGCTCTTTGCAAAGCCCGGATCGTAGGCATATATTGCCTATGGAGAAACAGACTTGCCCCGCTTTTTCGGAGATGAGAACTCTTTGAATTCGAGTGGCTTTTAACATTCGGCAGCCGAAATGGATTCTTTTCTTTTCTCTCCCCCCACTTCCCCACTTTCTTTTTGCAGAAGGGAGGGTATGGTCCTTGGAATAGAGCGCTTACTCGTTCATTAGAGTTCAGAGTGAAAAATGTCCCTTCGCCCTGGCTATCCGTTCCAATTTTTACTTTTTTACACCCTTGCCAGTCCTGAGGTCAAAGACTTCTAAAAAATTAATGAACTTCCCTGCCGAGTTCAAATAACATAATCTACACGAAGGGCTGAAGCAGGAAATCTCAGGGATATGCTTTATGCAGGTGTAAAGTTTAAACTTTAATATGTTATTTTCTGAATACTTTATATTAATTGGAAGTATGTTTTTGCATTAGAAAAGTGTCAACTATCTAAAATATTAGCACAATGCAATGTCAACAAACACCTTGCTGAGCATAACAGAACTAGGTAAGGTTTTTTTTAACTGCATAAATAATACGGTGATTCTCCCTACATCATAGGTGTGTAGTAGATTATTGGTAAGCAATTTCCTAAATATGTAATTCAGAGAAATTCATAGCAATTGAGGAAAAAACAGTTTGACCCATAAATTTTAAGTTATGTCTTAAAAAGATAGCCAAGAATGTTAACAAAATAAATTGAATTATACAGTGAAACACAAAACAGTTTTAAAAGATCTAATATGTGCCTTTTGTTATTTATGATGAAATAAAAGCCACAAGTTATTATTGGTTAGTTCAAAAAAACCCAGCTACAGTGAACAATCCTTTTAAAAGACCTAACGGGTTCAGCAAAATACTATCTGTGGTATAGAACTAGTTATTTTGTATTGGTTGTAAAATAGAGCAAAAGAGACAATTTGAAAGCAGTATGCCTTATATGAGAAAGATATGCATTATATTCAATCACCCATTTCTAAGTTTCATTTTATAATTATGTAATTATGCTTCTTCATGAAAAAATAACGTTGAAATCCAGTTTGCTTTAAAACATATTCATTTCAGCTGGAATGCATGTTATTTATTCAATGTGATGCAAGGACAAGAAAATGCTTTTTCCTTTTGGATCTATTGTGATGGGCATAGGGTGATCTGATCTTTTTAATTTTGACTTTCACACCCCAGAAGAAAGATTTCAGCTCTTTTTAGTGATTGCTTAAGTCTTTCTAAATGTTTAAAAGACTATTCTTGGTTGCTATGGCCAGTCTGACCTCTCTCTTTGCCATTTTAGGGAATAAGGCAATCCTTTTTTACATTAATTCTATCTACCTTGATTTAATGTCTAAAATTGTGACTAAATGTCTTTGTTTCCAAGTGATAAATGTGGCATGTATTAATCATTTATTAGAAGTAAACACTGTTCTCCTACTCAAAATACGTTTTGTTCTGAGTTAATGGTATGGAACAAGCCACTCTCCGCAAACAACTATCTATTATTTTAAAGAGCCACTGAAAACTTGGCTCCAGAAGGAGGAAATTGGCATTCACTTTCTCTTTCATTGGTGTTTCGTTTCTGATATCTGATGATGATGAGACAGCATGTAAATTGAAATGAATGCCTAGCGTTCCATTCTCCAGCCAGATGTATATTGGGTCACTTTTGTATATATATTCCATAACATCTCCCACATAATGTTTGTCTGCTATTTTATTATCACTGACTGTACAAAAGATATGTAAATAGGTAGATGTATTCTTCTGATAGAGGCTCGCTGTTTTATATTAGTTCATTGAATAGCATCAGCTTTTGTTGTTACAAAAAATGTTCACTTTTATTTAATGTCGCTTGCATATTAGAAAATCTCTTTCAGCAAGATTTGGTTTTTAAAGATGTTTTTTCCCTAGCACAAACTGCTTATTGAAGAAATACAGCAGGGCTTCCTCCCCCCCTCTGTTAGATGAAAATTACTGGTTTGACTTGTTGTTTGGGTTTTGTATGCCAGCCTAATGTAATAATGATCTCAGGCTAGCAGAGAAAATGATTTGGGAGTTTTATATGCCTGAAAAACACATTAATGCTTAACTTTTTTTCCTTAAAACAATTAGCTAAAATTGCAACTGTAATGCAGAGTGATACCTAATGTGTTACCAGTAATTTTTTTGATTTAATTAAGTAAGTACACAAACTAATATTTTTAAGAAATATATTTATTTTCTTTAACATGCAGGAAGAAGTGCATGATTAGTCCCATTGATTTTAGAGGTCCACTTTATGTCTAGATACAAGGCATTAGCTAATGGTTTTCAAAACTGATTGCTGTCTCCCAATTAGGCATCAATTGTGAGACCTAAAGCAGTGTTTTACTATTGTAATAAGCGTTCTATTGAACAATGTTTTATAATTTAATTCTGTAATATTGAAAATACAATTGAAGGTGTCTGAGATTTGAGATTATAAAGATGATGCTTCCTCTTTAAGAAGGTCAGTAGATGAAGTCTTCAAAATGTTTAATATAGAAGGAGACAAATTTAGTTAATAAATGGCATGCATTAGTCTTCAGATTAACAGACTTGGAAGTTGGGTCTTTTGGAACATTATTCAATATTAGATGAATTGGAGTATGTAAGTGGATTGCTAAGGATTATACAGGTAGAATTATGATATATGAAGCTTGAAGTCAAGGAATTTAGCCTAATCAAAATAAAAAAGTCCCTTCAGCGAAAGAAAGGCTCAAGAGAATATAAATTGCACTTTGTTTAAAGTCTGATTCCAACCAAACTATAAACTAACTGAAAAAAGTACACTGTTCTAACATGTATTAATGACATTTATTTGGCAAATGGTTACCTTCAAATATATTTAAAGTGAAATAGCTATAAATTAAGAGTTTAATAGTATTTTTGGTTGAAAGATTATCATCATGAAGAAATGCGGGATATCCAAGAAATTCCACATCACAATCATTTCTCAATATGTAAAAGTAGTACAAATTTGATTTGCCCTTCTGAAACCAGTGCATGAGGTGAAACAACATTATAAATGTATAAACATGTGAATTTGCAAATGAAGATATATGTACAAAATGTATGCATAAAAAAAACACATGCATATACAACATACACACATCCTGCATTAGGAAAATTGTTTACGAAGCTGCATTGACAAATTTATGTATTTTAGAAAAAAATGTGTAAGACTGTATAGATTTCCATAAATTAACATAACCCTAACATTATAAAAAAAATCAGGAAAGGATGATGAAGACAGAGAAACAACTTGAAAAAAAGATAACTAAACAAATTAAAAATGGATCATTTATTCCTACTTGCGTAAATCAGTGGCTAGGTAATAGACAGTTATTTCCTGATATCAGAAACCAAGAGGAACTACTTCATAATTAATTGAAGCACATAATGCTGTTTTTAAATATTTATTGTCACTCTTCTTGATGATATATGTACATTTTCATCTGTTGTATGTTTGCTTAAAAATATTAAGTGATAGAATTACACTGTTTCTATTAACTGGTGCCAGATATATAGCACTATTGATTAACAGAAGATACTTTGTATGCATTTCAGCTGTCATCTTTATATTGGGCTTCATCAATTTCAGTACAAATGTATTTATCACTAATTATTCTTATGTTTTGACTTCCTATAATTTATGATCTAAGTCTTATATTTTCCATTATCTTTTCATCTTTGTAGGTTTGTACTGCCTTCTGCTTCTGAAGTATAATATTGTTAGGCATATGTGTATTTCTGAAACATGTGGAGAGTCAATTGAGTAGGAGTGTGTTAAAGCTCCTTCATTAAATGAAAGCCATATTAAACATTATATCTTGTTAATTTGTTTAATACAACACTGACAGCATCCCACGTCTGTGCTTTAGAAATGTTATAAATACTACATCTCAAATTTCTAAAGTCAGATTTATATGTAAACATCTTTGTAACTCAATGATGTTCAAAATGCTGCTTCCCTCATTCTCTATATCATACACAGCCAAAAAAGATACAGCAGAAATGCTGTATTTATTCACTTTCTTAACAGAAGTGTTTTGTTCACACTTCCAATCAGACATTCATTTTAAGCAGGGCAGTCCTCATTCCCATTGTTTTGATTGTTCTGTTTTTTTTCCATCCTTCTTTTCTTCTCCAACTATTACTTTCCGTTTGTTTTCAAAGAGTGTTTTTAAATTTCGGTTCTCCCAAGCATGTTGATACTAATCTCTCTTGAGCCTTAGTGAAGCCATTCTGGCTCCTTTTGCATTGGCACAAATTATATGATTTTATTGAGGAGCTCAATTTTTTATTTTTTTAAACTTTCCAATTGTGTATTTTGTTTTATTTTTTTTCTGCTTATATAGTCTAACTTTGTATTCTTAGTGTTCAAAGAACAATTCTTTGCAATTGGCTGCCAAGTTAAAACATATAGCATAGTAATGTCCATTAAATGTAAAATATTTAACTATTCTGCACTTTTGCCCATTTCTTCTGGGCTCCATAAAGAAAAGATACAAGCTAGAACACAGGCAAGAAAAAAACAGAATAGGTTAAGTAAATAGTTTAAGTAAAAGTAAGATAATTACTTTTATATAAAAATGATGAAAAAAAATCAGAATAGTTTTTCTCATCCTTTTTATATAAAGGTGATTATCTTACTATACCATCACATTAAGATCTTAGTGGTTTTGAATTATCATCCATTAATGCAAATGAGCATTGTGTTGTGTCTAATGCAGTGTTATTGCAAGTTATTTAGAGAATAAAGAGAATTAATGCTTCATAACTACCAAAGACAGATTTCCTCCAAATCTTCTGCTGTTGATTTCTTTCCCTTCCACCC
Source organism: Bungarus multicinctus (assembly GCA_023653725.1). NCBI lineage: Eukaryota > Metazoa > Chordata > Lepidosauria > Squamata > Elapidae > Bungarus > Bungarus multicinctus. Next base: position 47,568,686 of record CM042848.1, read on the forward strand.
CCATCCATACACAAAAGCCTAGGCCATTTTGTGCTAGATGTTAGAAAAGTCCTTTTCTATATAATCACTCATGCAAATTGTTTTCAATTTGAAATTCCTACTTTCTTCCTCCTGGCCACAAAAATCTCCAGCCTATGATTTCCTTTTGCATACTTTACTGTATATCTAAATTGCACTGTACAGAAATATTGGCAGTTGTCTTCTTGTATTGCCCTTTGGCATATTGTTATTAATGTTTCAATTTAGAGTATTCCTCTGACTCACCATATATCCAATGACTTTCATTAAAACAAGGTCTAGAAAGGGAATCCTGGGAAATATTATCAATTCTTCATGAAGATCAAAGCACTGAACTTCTGCACACATCTTTTGAAGCCTATTAAATTGAAATACAGAATATTGTTAGCTCACAGTAGATAATGTTTCCTTATTTTGAAGAACGATTTGAACTTAAGTTCTGTTTTTTGAAGTTTTTATGAATTTATATTTTTCTTCGTAGCCCCCAAAATTATTTGTCCCAAATCAAATATTACTAATAATATTTCTTCTTCATATACAATGTACATTTTTTCTTCCATTTAATATTCATTATCCACTGTTACAATTTTGAAACTACTCTATTATATTATCTTTTTATACATTGTGCAATTAAGATTTTAGCAATATGATTTATTTTTATGACAACTTTCTTCTAGTAATTTGTGTGTTTTTTCTTCCCCAATTTATCCAAATATATATATATTAGGTTATGCTGTGCTTTGAGCATAATGAAGATTTGATTTGATTTGAAATTTGATTAAAGTTCTTTTTAGATCTTTGTTATTTTTGTTGTTTTTGTTGTCTAGCTTTACTTGAACCTAAGCCATTTGTTAAATATTTTGTGGGCAAAGCATACTTAACAAACGTCTTGCTTATCAACAGAAATTTTGGACTCAATTGTCGTAAGCTGAGGACTACTTGTATTATTGTTAGCCTCCCAGACTTGTGTGTCACAAAGTGGGCAGCTGTAAAAATCTTTTAAATAAAATAAATAACATTATGTTGATTGAATATACTTATAGTTCAATATTCAATCTATAGAATAAGAAACTATATTATAATCAGGCCCTTGGTTACACAGAATATTGTAAGTATGTTCAACAGAATACAATCTCATTTTGTCTTTAAAAGATACTTATTAATACGAGAAAGTCATGAACAGAATAGACAAAATCCTTCTTTTAGATTATTGGACCTTGAGCCTATAAACTATCATATACTATGAAAACCTATCCTTATTTTAATCAGTTCAAAATTTTTTGTTTTTGCAGTTCAAAAGGTATAACAGGACTTCTTCCACCTCAATGTACAGTAAAAATATGAATGAGAATCCTGGACTGAGATGAGAATATAAAGAACAAGATTGAATATTCTGGTATGTTTTCTCTATAATTTTCTTCAGACTTGTCAAAGTTTTATGTAAATTTTTATCTAGTTCTGTCAGTGTTCATTTATTTTTATCCTACATTTTTTATTTTTATAAATTACTCAAGACAGTCTACATACCTATTTTCCTTTCTCCTATTTTCCCCACAACAACAACCCTGTAAGGTGGGTTAGGCTGAGAGAGTGACAGGCCCAACAACAACCTGCTGACTTTCAAGCCTCAGGCAGGACTAGAACTCATAATAGCAATTACACTTAGACATATATACCACTTTATAGTGCTTTACAGTCATCTGTAAAGTTAATATTTTTTAACTTTTGTATTCTTTGTGGGGTTTTTAGATGGGCTGTTCACCGCCCTGAATCCCTCGGGAGAAGGGCGGTATATAAATGGAATAAATAAATAAATAAATAAATAAAATAAATCTCTAAATGGTTTACAGAGTATTGTCTCCAACAATTTGGGTCCTCATTTTATCTACCTCAGAAGGATGGAAGGCTGAGTCAACTATGAGCCTGATGAAATTTGAAGTGCCAAATTGCAGGCAGCTGGCAATCAGCAGAAGTAGCCTCAGTACTGCACTCTAACCACTGTGCCACCATGGCTTATCATCTCCTGGTTTCTAGGCCAGTATCTTAACCACTACTTCAAACTAGCTAAATGTTAATTAGATTAGAAGTTAACAAGTATGATTAAAATACATTTCTAATTTTCATAGGCTAGGTTTAGTCTAGCTTGTCTCCCATATCTTATTTCATTACAAATGTCTACTTCTCTAATTCTTCTAATAAAACATCAGTTGTATGTGCAAGTGAGTTGAGATCTGTTCTAAAAATATATTTGGGTTAAATCAAATGTAAATCTCTCTTCAGGGATAGTGCTTTTTTGCCATGAAGATTCCCAATATGATACCAGGCTCTTGTTTCTCAATAGTTTTGCAGAATGGGACAACACGCTGTAAACAACTCGTCACAACCAACTCACGGCCAACTCATCACACGCAAATTGGCCACTGCAAGTTGGCTGCAGTGAATTGGCCATAGTGAGTTCGCCGTAGCAAGTTGTCATATATCCGTAGTTTTGAGGGAATCCTCATATTAACTGAAATGGCTTCTCCAGAAAAGAGAAGGGAAGGACACATACCTGTTCCATTCTATAACCCAGATTTACCTATCATGTACTCGAAAATGTAGTCGGAAATATTAATATGTAAATGAATATCACAGGGTAAATAGGAATGAATGATTTAATTTGTTTCTTATGTCTGCATGTATTATCTATAAGACCAGTAGTACTAAAATATTGTTTATCAGAAAACAATGTATTTTGTTTGAAAATAAAGAATTTATGCTTTTGAGCAAGAATCATGTTGTGTGTGTGTGTGTGTGTGTGAAGATCAAGACAAAATTCCTCCCTGTTCTGTTCTATTGTAGCATCCCTGTAATATTGTGACCCATTTTGGCCCATGTTTTAGGAAAAACACTGACAACATATGTCGAGAAAAATAGCCAAGATGATAAGGGACCTCAAAAGAAAAAATATAACTGACTATTGAAGATGTTGGATAGGCTTAGCAGGAAAAAAGAAGTCTGCAGTATATATGCTACTTCTGCAAAGTTGTCATGGAGGAATTCAAAGTTGCTCCAGATAGTAGGATAAGTAACAGTGGGTTTAAACAATAAGAAATTTTGATTGGACAAATTCCTAACAGTAATACTTATTTAACAATGGAACAATTTGTTCTGTGAAGTTGTGGATTCTCATTTATGTGAAGTATTTAAACAGAGTATGCATGGCTAAGGATGCTCAGTAGTGCATTTTTGTACTGGCCAGATTGGTATAGATCAGAGATATCATACTCAAGGCGTCTGGTTGTTTTCACGTGGCATATCGTGACTTTCCCTTTTCATTAAAATGGGGGTGGGCATGGCCAGTGCATGACGCATCTGGCCTCCAGGCCACAAGTTTGATACGCCTGGGATAGATGATCTCTCAGGTAACCTCGACACCTTATATTATTTGATTGTTTAGAGGTAAACTTGATGTAATAGGATTCATACAATTAGTACTTACATGAATGTTGAAAGCTGATTAGGATTGAATACTTGTGTGGAAGGAAGATGATAATGGTGGTGATGGTAGCATTTGATCCAAATATCAGTTACGTATTAGCTTTAGGGAAGCTAATTCTGCAGAAGATCATATTCCTTAAACGTATACTGGAAGATGAACAATTAAGTGATGACAGAAGAGAGAAACTTTTAGCAAAATATGAAAAGTTATAGGGGAATAACTCAAGTCCTTGTTGCTTAGTCTGCTCCATAACTACCATTAGTATTTTGCCAGTAGCATAAAGTATTAGTAAGAAACTAATTTGCATTACTGTAGCTGATGCCGTATTTGTCTCCCATATCACATTCTTAACCCATAGTTCTACTCTTAACTCAGTTCTTAATGTATTGTTTCCTAGAAGAGATGTAAATCTGGCTCTCAAATTTGGTAACTGGAAGATAGTGCCTTAGAAAATAACACTAAAAGGATAGCTGCAAGAAATGAGAAATATTTCCTATCACTGCAAACATTACCAAACTTTGTACAAGTTGGTCATATTGATGTCTGAAAAAACAGGAAAAGATTTTTCATTCAAATGAATTAAAATTATGTTTCCACATGAAAAAGTCAGAATTGTGGGATATGTTCAGATTACATTCTTTATTATGGATCATCTTTAAGGATTACAGATAAGAAGCACTATTTTACAGTGCTTCATTCCTAAGTGGGAGATTTAGTCAGTGATGGGAGAGAGTGGGATTTTGGCTGTTCAATATATAAAACTATTAGGGTAAATTATCCATTAATTTAGGATAAAATATTAACAATATTTGTGATATAATTACACACCCAGATAAAGCTGACATGCATTGGAGAATTTGACCTCATGTTTAAAGATTTGAAAAGGGGCATTGAATGGAATGAAAGATGCTGAAATTGAACTCTTGCAAGGCTGGCATGCTGTCTCAAAATGTCTAGCTGTCAGTCAACTCCTATTCTGACACTGAATGAAGTTGCTGCATTTGGATTTTGGATAGATTTCTGAATGCAATTCCAAGATTTGTTTTTAACTTACAAAACAATGACTCCCAAACTCTGCTATGGTGTTCTGGCATCCCACACCAAACTCTCGGGAATACCTCAGAATACTTTAATATTTAATAAATGGAAATGTCAGAGTTGACTGTGATGCCCCAGGATGCCCTGGCATTCCATTTGGATGCTGGGGTACCATGAAAAAGTCATTGAGATGCTAAGGAAAACTGGGAAAGTTTGGCAAACTATGTTATAATGGTCAACATGCTTGTGTTCCACTTGGTTAGTGGTTTGGTAGTGCCCACTCTGTGGGTTTTCAGGAAGGTGTAAACCAGCATAAAAAAGTAGGGTCATCATTAGACTTAGGTTGAATGTCACCTTTTGTTGTTAATGCAGTGTTCAAGGGAATATGTTTTACAATGTCATTATTTCAAAATTGAATTTGTAAACTGTTGGGAGTTACATTAGAATAAAAAGTATATATTGATGATGCGTAAATAAATATGTCCAGCTATTTTATGTCATTTCATGCTTTAATTGCACCGGGTATTGGATATTATTGTTGCGTATTTTAGGTAAACCTTTTGTTTATTTTCTATATTTTCTATTTTTATTAAAATTATTTTTAAGTTCCTAAAAAGGTGTATTATGTTGTCATATATTTAGTTTTTAGTTTATTTTTTTACAATAGAAATCTGTGTTTGATTTTGTAAGAACACTACTTAATATCAGACCTACAACACATATTCTGACTGCTAAGAAAGTTCTTTTTTGGGAAACAGGAGCTTCAAAGACTTTTTTAGGGTTGTGATAAGTAAGATAATAAATTAAAGTCTCCAGTAAGCCCAAACATGGTACAAGCAACAGACTTGATGTCGACGTTAGGAATAAAATATTCTGATATGGTTAACTTTCTTACTTTTTGTTTTTTTCCAGCCCCCACTACCCCCACCCAATCCTTGGTTATTTGTATTTCTTTCTGATCATTCTTATCCATCTTGCATTAAACTCCTGAACTGCTCAAAACTATGGGATCAATCGCAGGTTCTCCTTCCTAGATCTAATTGATCAGGCTGGTACTGGTTGGAGTATATGGCCTGGTGAAATCCATCTGAATGGTCTTTATTCAGCTGATCCCTATGGGAAGTGCACCATCACCTTATTAACAACTGAGCTCTTGAATGTCTTGGTATTTCTATGCAATTTCTGATAGTAATATCAGAATTTACTGAATATGGTCCACTAAATGAGACGAAGCAACTGCTGCCCTGACTGAGATGAGAGGTAAGGATACAATAAGAGCTAAAAGTGAGATGTGAAACAAAAAAATAGTTTCTCACAGCATTATGTTTTAAAGTGGCTGTTTTGATAATCCAACATAATTCCTAGAGTCCCTGGTCAGAGACTTTGGAATAGGAATCAATGACAAACCCCAAGACTATCCTGAATGCTTGGTGCTTTGGTTTCTATAGCAACAGAAACTGAAGATGTCAGAAAGAATAACTGAGAAACTCATATACTTAACCACTGGGTGCTAAATTTATCTTGAAAATATTTTGGTCTTATTTTTTACCCACTCAGTTTCCTTTTTTGAAATGTTATAAGAAAAGTAGTAGCTTACCTTGCAGCAACAAGATATGGAAATAATCATGCTGATGCTGTTATCATTGCTCATTGCTTCTATTCCTTTTTGATGCAGAAGATAAGGCTTTCTCCCTCCTTCCCTTCCCTTCCCTCCCCTCCCCTTTTCAGGAAGAGCGGTTCCTCCTCTGTCTTATCCTTCACTTCCAATTGTGACAAATAGGAAACATTCTTCTACTGTATGCCCAAAGTATTCAAATTATTCAGACTTTTGAGTTGTGCAAGTTGTGGATATATCCCCTATTCTCTTAAGTGCTCCCCTTTTTCTCTTCATTTTGATTTTGTCTTTAATAATTTAATTAAACAGAACAAACAGAAAAAAATGGAAAGAAAAAGTATTGTGTATATACACTGTATATATAAAACAGTGAATGCATGTACAGTTTTACAGAGTTTCAATAAATCATGGCCGTATTTGATCATATTTGTTCATATATAGTCTATAACTGTAAACAACTTGTTTAATTTCCATGTAGATACATAATTAAAAAGAACAAAACATATTAAAATATTAAAATTCAAATTAATAAATGAAATATAAATTATAGTAATAAATATTCTTGGATTTTCCCCCCTCCGAGAATATAATGGATTTTTAGACATTGCAATAACATGCATTTGAATAAAAATTTGAATGAAATGTTATTACATCTCCAACAAACAGCTCACTTCTTTTCTTTATTAAAGTGAGGAAGGTTGCATTTCCTTTGTTTTGCAAAATCTGAAAAAACAGCAAGCTAATTAAGAGTTCTGGTACATTGAAATTGATGAGCTCAGCCACCATCTTCTCATTAACCTTCTCTGGGAAGGATCACTATTTCCTTCTGGTTTGATAGATGTCCTGATGAGAAATCTTGTGTTACCAGTAGCTATGATATTTCCTACTCCTTCTAAACATTCAGGCGGATTTTCCATGTATGTATTCATAGTGATTACCCAGCTTTGTTTTCCTAGTGGTAACTCTGCCACTGCTTGACCTAATCAAGTTTTTCAATGGTGCCTGTGAATTGGCAGTTTAGAATATTAAACTATTTTGAACTATAACACCAAATGAAACCCAAAACAGAATTCATTGGAGAAGTGATTGGTAGTTCTTTTTCTTGCAAAATGATTATGCTGGATGGGAAGAGAAATATGATTGGGATTCAGACAATCTCCACCTGGAACCTTGCTCATTTTACAATGTGCACATGCAGTAACACTGAATACCCCGTGTTTGATGTGCGGTAAAGATAGTACTCAGAGGTCAATGCTTTTTGTACTAACCAATTTTTTCCCAACTCAAGAATGGGAGAAAAGCAAATTATTACCAACATGAGTTACCCATGGGCTCTATTCAAAGTAGAACAAAATGAAACAATGATTTTCTTTAATTATTGCATTGCTAATTCCTAGTTAATGTTATAATTAACTATTTTTCCAAGATTTTTTTTCATACATACTTTCCCCAAGTGAGATATTTTCCAGTCTGAATCCAAACATTTTTTTGTCTCCTAACTAGATCTTTGCATTTGAATGATTTAAAAATAATATTTTCATCAAATTTCTCCAAGCTTTGTTTTGTCAAAGTTAAGGCTTTCAGGATATCTTAAACCAAAATAATATTTGAGTATTGCATCACCTTTCTTTGAAGTCCTTTACCTCTTGACTCATCTTCAGCTTCTGGTCTTCCAAGCATCCCAGTTGGTTTCCTGTGTGTTGTTATCCAATGCTGTCCCTTCCCCATTCCAATATTCGTGTCTTTAGTTTTCCTTTACCAAATATAGAATTTTGCATCTATCTCAGCTAAAGCTCATCTTGATGAATTTTGGAATTTTGTAATCTCGTCAGGATTAGATAGTGTCCTCTACTAGTGTGATTGTAATCCCTCCCTCTGAAAATGTGTCAATCATATCATCAAACTTCTCATTCAAATCATGTGTAAATGTGTTAAGCATTTCTGGGCCTAGAATAGATCCCTCAAATATACCACCCAATTGTTCTTGCATTGATTTATATTTTTGTATACAGTTAGTTCTGTTTTCATCTAATATTAGTGTTGTCTAGTCCAGTTCCTTCACCCATCACTAAACTAAATTCTTGAAAGACCCAGCACATTGAAAATGTAGCTGTGTAACTACATTTTGCCATTCAAAAGAATTTGAAAAAGACAAAATAGGTTTAGCAGGATTTTAAAGGAGTAATTTAAGTTAAACTGGCTGCTCAAGTTCTTTGGAGTATTTAGTAGTAAGCAAAGGAGCAGAATTTCATCCTGGGCATTATATGACATAGGATACTGGCCTAAATAAATTTTTGATTTAGCAAGGCTTTTAGGAATACAGACAGTTAACTTATAATAGGTGGGCTCATTTAAGTCATTGATAAAGTTGACTAGCAGAAATACCAAGAATTTAAGATTTTCATTGAACAAGACATGCCTATTTTCAATGAGCCATATATCTTCTCCAATGTTAGTGTGCTCAGACTTATTTGTAGTTTTAAAAAGAGATAAGAAAGTTTAAATAGCAGTAAAAGCAGTCCATTATTTTGATAGCAGGAGCTGACTTTTACTTTTCTTTTATAACATAATGATTAGACCAGTTCTGTACAAACGTGCCTGCTGGCAGCTACATCCCACCAAAGAGCCTTGTGTGGCGTGCCACTGTTTCTTAAAAAGTAATCAATTTGCGGCTGTTAACCAGAAGGAAGCTTTGCCAAGTATTCTTAAGCCTCACCATGGCTGCCAGCATCAGTGTTGCCACTGTTCTGCTTGCTGCCAAACAGCTGAGCCTGGTATTCCAAGGTTTTTTTTAAAAAAAATTATCAATATGACTCTCTTATATAGTTGTGAAGGGTAATTATATGTATGAATATATGGTAGTATCAAGGACAAAATGGTATTCGTGGTATACTTGTACAATCTAATAATCCAGCATGCTTCCACAGTCCTTATCCACTCCAGGTTTGAGAAGAATAATTGGGAATAAATAACTTTGGCATAAGTTCAGAAACTATATACATTAATTTTGTGTGTGTGTATGACCAAAATAAGCAAAATATGGATGTTTGGTCACATTAAAAATTCATACTGTGAAAATTATCTCTATTAACATATAGAAGTGTTCTGATTCTGGTGGTGAAAATGGATTTTATGATTTGACTCAAATTAATTTATATACATAGTAATTATGGCAAATCATTACAGGCTGTGCTTATTTTGAAAAAAATCTTCAAATAATCAATGAAAAAGTTTTTAAGAAATATGAGCAAAATGCATAGTGGCCAATATTTATAAGAAGTATGTGAAAATGATACAGAAGAAAACTTTTGCTTGAAATTTATTTATGTGTGAAATAGTGAAAACAAGCAAGCTGTCACTTCTTGTTGTGGACAATGCTACACAGATATGTAACTATTTTTCACCCAATTATTATTTTAGTATAATCCAATTACATATGAAGATTTCACATGGAAATACTGGTGATATCTTGGCTAGATAAGAAAAAGAACTATTTTTCATGAAAAGGTATAATAACAACCTTAATGTTAGTTTATTAAATATATGTTTATAACAGTAAATGCAACTGAATTGTCTATTTTCAAGGTGTCTTGTAATTATGCTGGGCTTCTCTGTTGTATGTCCCGGACATCCCCTTAATACTCTCCTTTATTGGGAAAATGAACAGTTCATCCCTTATAACTTACCCTGATTTCTCTAAACAGCCGAAGATGTAGAGAAAATGTTTTCTGTCACAAATGCTGAAATAATATTCAATTGCTAATACAATGGTAAATAAGTTGCATCATGTTTTGCTACTCTGGAATGACATTACTATTAATGTCCACCTGTCCAGCTTACCAATATCTGGATACTTGGGCTTCAGTCAATATTTAGTAATATTGCACATTTGCCTACAGAAGGCACTAGAATCAAACTCTCTCTGGGTAGGACTAGAGAAAGGTTTCTTTTTAGAAGCCTTGAAACTGCCAGTGCCAATCAGCACAGATAATATTGGATTAGACAGGTGTCTAGTTTAACTGAATAAAAAGTAGCTTCTATGATGCCTTATTTAAGCAAAACTATAATACGCTCACAAGTTTGAGGTGCCATTGTGAATATTTGGCAAAGGGGGAAAGTGGTGAAATGTATTCATGATGCAAAAATATTTTTTATTTATTTGTTTATTAAATTTATAGGCCACTCATCTTGCAAGAATTAGAGAATGCATGCATACATGTATTTAAAAAGAGTTGTGAGAAGGATGTAAGGATTTTCAAACTGAGATCACTGAATATCATAGCTGGTGTTAACTCTGCAAGAAAGAAATCAAATTCCTATTTAGGCTTTGGAGATGTTCGTATACAATAGGCTTCCAGTTCCCCAAACAAATATTCCCATAAGCAAAGAAAAGAACTGAGTAAAATAGTAATTCTACAGTGACATATCAAGTTATATTCATAATGTATTGTTCTTAAGTGCTGTTGCTTTAATAGAATAACAAATAGGTTGAATAGAATAGAATAGAATAGAATAGAATAGAATAGAATAGAATAGAATACTTTATTGGCCAAGTGTGATTGGACATACAAGGAATTTGTCTTGGTGTAAATACTCTCAGTATACATACAGAAAAGGTACATTCGTTAAGTCAAGAATCATAATGATAGCCATAGGGTACAATCAACAATCAAATCATACTAGGAAACAGTCAGTATAAATCGTAAGGATACAAGCAACAAAGTTACATTCCTACAAGTGGGAGGGGATGGGTGATAAAGAGTGAAGAGAAGATTAACAGTAATAGTAGTGTACACGTTGTAAATAGTTGAACAGTGTTGAAGGAATTATTTGTTTAGCACAGTGATGGCTTTCGGGAAAAAACTGTTCTTGTGTCTAGTTGTTCTGGTGTGCAGTGCTCTATAGCGTCTTGAGGGAAGGAGTTGAAACAGTTTATGTTTCATAACATAACATATGTTTTAGTGTGCAGTTTTATTATTATTCATATATTATCTGGAATAGAAGCAAGGGATCATGCCCAGATTTTCACATTCTGAATTTGCATGTAATCATCCACATGCAAAATTTGAAAAATAGACTAGAATAATTTATTTAAATATTTTTTTAAATTTTCCCTATGAAAAAATGTATTAATTATTGCTAATTATTTAAAGTATTTTCATTCTTCAGTCACAAAGTTACACAGAAAACCTTAAAAACTCATGAGCCATAGTAATTAATAGCTACAATTCTTAATAATAAAATATTTCTGAAGATAACATAAGATAAAACTTGAAGCTTGTATCACATTATAGGATACTTCAATATTTTTAAAAAAAAAACATTATTTGCCATTTCTCTCTTATCCAACAGTTTAGGATGGCTATTTTACATTAAATATTGGGGGCATTGAGTTATCTTGTTTGGGATTTATGCTTTTCAATATATAATATCACTATTAATAAGATAAAATACAATTGGTCATTCTTTATTTTGTATGTTATTTATAGTATTATTGTAACATAAATGGGTTCAGAAATATATATACAATATTTGTTTGTCAAGATGATTATCTGCCTGCTGGATAAAAGAAAATGGGTAAAATTACTGAAATGCAGACAGATTTTTTATTCTACAATACAGTATTTCCCAAAGGATATGAAACCAGTTTTGGGTGTCTGTTACAGCTGACCTTTGAAAGAATAAATTAGGTTTTTCAAGCCTTCTCTGATGTGTAGCCAAAAGGGAGCTGTCTAGTTACATGCATTTTTAAACATCTGCTTGGAGAATCTAAGATCAAAATGCAAAATCTTTGGCTCAGCGGTTGTCCCTTGAGGAAATGGGAAATCTCTGAACTTATAAAACTGAAGCACTTTCAGGCATATAGTATTTTCTGCACAGAAAATTGTACCTACTGTCTACTAGAAGTGTAAAATTGATCAAATAGAGCATTGCAGTACAAACCTGAAGCAAATACATAGAATACAGAGACAAGGAGGAAAGGGGGGATGGATAGAGAGAGGAATATATTAAGTTCATTTAATTTTTGTTTTCTTATAAACCATAAAAACCTATAGTAACGTATATGTGGTTTTTAATTTTTTTTTTGCGCCTATTTCAGAAATTAGTGAGAAACAGAGGTGGTATTCTCACCAGTTCTGGAGAACTGGTAGCGGAAATTTTGAGTAGTTCAGAGAACTGGCAAATACCACCTCTGACTGGAGCTTTTACAGTATCCTTTCCCTGCCATGCCCACCAAGCTACGCCCACAGAATCAGTAAAAAAAATTTTTTGAATCCCACTACTGTTGAGAAATTGAATAAGGTCAGTTTTCCAGCTTTATAAATGTGAATTTGGCTCTCTAACCAAATGTTTTACTGGCTCAAATTTTTATTAAAGTAATATTAATCTATTGGAAAATTATTGGAAATTAGTGAGAAACAGAGGTATCAATACATATCTGACAATCTTTCAGTGGCTAAATTCACATAATAAATTAAACCATAGTTTGGTTTTGGCATAGAAAGCCATGTGAAACTACCAGTTTGATTTGAAAACAATATATCTTAATGTGTCTCAACTCAGCTAATGATGATTTATTTTACAATGACCTTCTGTCTCCATTGATGAATCTCCATAAGTAACCAGTCTTCTGCCTTACTAAGGACTATTGGTTTTCTCTCTCTAGGACAGGGGTTGCCAACCTTTTGGACTTCAGGGACCACCAAACTCAGAATTTTAGATCTCAGGGACCACTAACTGGTTCTGTGGCATGGCCTAATTTGTGGTTGTGGCTTGGTGGTCATGTGAGTGACTGGGCATGGCTTGTATGTAAATATTATAAATATTTATATAAATATTGAATTTTTTATTAAAAAAGAGCAACTTTTACCCAAAGTCAGGCAAAGCAGGCAGGCAGATTGAGTTGCTCACAGAATTACAGATTCATTCAGAAATCTATTTATCTGCCATTGGCTAGTTCAGTCTGTCACATAAAATTTGCTAGCAAGCAAACTCACGAAATTAACTCACAACACACCATGTATATAAATATTGAATTTTTTATTTAAAAAAAAAACAACTTTTATCCAAAAGCAGGAAAAGCAGGCAGATTGAATTGCTCACAGAATCATTCAGTGATCTATCTATCTGCCATCAGCTAGCTCAGTCTCTCAAATTTGCTTGCCGTGAGTCTGCACTGAATTTGCTTGCAAACAAACCTTCAGCCCTAAGGGAGGTTTGGCTATGCTTAGCTAGAAAGCAAGAAATCCAACCATTTCCTGTTTCCTAGCTAATCTAAATCTCCCGCACAGCAGAACAGATGATGGTCAGAGAAAGGAAAAATAGCAACTTAGCAGACAAGTTTGCTGAGTAAGGAGTGAATGGGTGGGGAGGGTTCCCATGGGCCATGTGGGCTGAGTAGCGTTGTGTTTCTGAAGAGCCTGGATTAATTGCTTTGGGGGGTGCTCTGGGCGTGAGATTTCTCTGCGGACCACCAAAATTTTCTCAAGGTCCACCAGTAGGCCGCGGCCCACCGGTTGGCGACTGCTGCTCTAGGAAACCTGATTACAGAGGGACTGATGATCTTTTGTCCATTAACTAGAACTATTGTTTTCCTTCTGGATTTATCATTGCTTCAGAAGGAATGGTAGTCTTTTGCCCATTGTCTGAGTCTCTTGTCACTTTGTTACTTTGCCTTTTATTCATACCAGTTCATTTCATCATTTGAATAATCATGCCACATATTCATTAAATTATACTTAATGTGTTTTGGTGCTTGAATTATTTGCATGGGGCTTAAGAATCTTAGTTTGTTTTCTAAAGATCATTTGGTGGTATAGAATGATCAGATAGTGTCCCTTTTATTTGAAACTCAGGAAGTGGCTACAAAATATTATATCCTAATGTGAGGAAGCAATCGGTCCATTAAGGAGAGAAGACGGCAAGGAAGTAACAGGCAGCACAGAGAAAGCAGAGATAAAGTAATAACTAGCAGTCAGCACGGGTTTGTTAAAAACAGATCATGCCAAATCTATCTTATTTCATTCTTAAACATAGTGACTAATTTAGTAGACCAGCGATATATTAGATTTCAACAAGGCATTCAACAAAGTAGATCACAACCTACTTCTTGGTAAGCTAGAAAAAAGTGGGATAGATAGCACCACCACCAGATGGATTCGCAACTGGCTGACAAACCGTACTCAACAAGTAATCCTTAATGGGTCTAAGTCTGCATGGAGGTAAATAAGCAGTGGGATACCACAAGGATCTGTCTTAGGCCCAGTATTCTTCAATATCTTCATTAATGACATAGATGTGGAAATAGAAGGGGAACTTATTAAATTTGCAAATGATATTAAGCTGGCAGAAATAAGAAGATAAGCTCAAGATCCAGATGGATCTTGACAGACTAGAACACTGGGCTATATTTAACAAAATGAAATTCGATGTAGAGAAAAATAAAGACCTACATTTAGGCAGGAAAAACCAAAAGTACATATATAGTCTGGGTGAAACCAGGCTTAATAGCAGTAACTGTTTGAGGGATTTTGGAGTCTTAGTGGACAACCAGCTAAATCTGAGCCAGCGGTGTGCAGCTGCCGCCAAAGAAGCTAATGCAGTCCTAAGTTGCATTAACAGAGGGATACAGTCAAGATCAAATGAGGTACTAATACCACTCTATAAAGCCTTAGTAAGACCACACCTAGAGTACTGTATCCAGTTTTGGTCACCACTCTATAAAAAAGATGTTGAGACTCTAGAAAAAGTGCAGAGAAGAGCAACCAGGATGATTAGGGGACTGGAGATTAAAACATACAATGAATGCAGGAACTGGGCTTGGCTAGTCTAGTAAAGAGAAGGACCAGGGAAACATGATAGCAGTGTTCCAGTATTTGAGGGGCTGCCACAGAGAGGAAGGGATTAAGCTATTTCTAAAGCACCCGAAGGCCAGAGAAGGAATAATGAATGGAAACTGAACAAAGAAAGATTTAACCTGGAAATAAGGAGAAACTTTCTGACAGTGAGAACAATCAACCAATGGAACAGCTTGCCCTTGTAAGTTGTGGGAGCGCCATCACTTGAGACTTTCAAGAAGGGATTGGACTCCAATCTGTCAAGCCAATCAGTTGAGAGGATGAAGAAACGAAAAGCTAGAAGTAACCCTCCCACTCTCCCATGCGCTTTTTGGTCTATGATACTCTCAGCTGATTGTCGGAGGCTTTTGTTTTCCTCCTCTCAGCTGATCGTAAGCTTTTTTTAAACTACCAGTTCTGCAAACAGGTAGTGATTTTTACTACCGGTTCAGGTGAACTGGGCCGAACTGGTAGCATACCACCACTGGGGTGGATGTAAGGGAAAAGGGTGAGAAAAACTATCATGTAATCTGCAACTCTTACATTGCAAAAACATATGGACTACACAACTTGATCAGGGCAAAGCAATAGACGCAATCTACATAGACTTCTGTAAAGCCTTTGATTCAGTGGTACATGACAAACTACTAAAACTAAAATCTTACGGTATCTCTGGACACCTGCATAACTGGATAGAAGCATTCCTGTCAAACAGACAACAAATGGTCAAAACTGGGAGCGTCTTATCAAATTCTGTACCTGTCAACAGTGGTGTCCCCCAAGGCAGTGTTCTAGGACCAACTCTTTTCATACTTTACATAAATGATCTCTGTGATCATATTAAGAGCAACTGCATTCTCTTTTCTGATGATGCAAAGCTATTCAACACCACAGACAATAGCGCTACCCTTTAAAAAGACATTGACTATGTATCAGGATGGTCAAACAAATGGCAACTTCAAATCTCAACAAATAAATGCTCTGTCCTACATATTGGCAAAAAGGAGTTTAACCTTATACTGTCTACTATTGACCTCACCCCTTTCCTAAGAGGTCTGTAGGGGGCGTGCATAAGCGCACCAACTTGCCTACTGTCCCTGTCCTATTGTTTCTTTTATATTTTATTTTTATTATATGTATCCATGTATTCATAACTATATTTTACTTATACCTATTATCTTGTAAGCAATTGGCAAATAAATAAAAAAATAAAATAAATAGAAAGAAGGAGCAGACAAATGAAAAGAACTTTGAAGTTGCAAATGGTTAATTTTTCAGGATTTATTCGAAAACACTGGTGATGTATCAGTTTTTCAGAGACAGGAGTGGTTGAGGACTCCGGGAGACTAATATTAATTTCATTTTTCTCTTCTATAAAAATGGGAATGCATCTTTTTAAAAAAACGTAGAATGCAATACCACCCCGTATGTCTTAGTTCATCCTTGTGACTGGTTCTTCATCATATTTCTCCAAATGGGAAGTTTGGAGGCTCTAATGCATTATTGAATTCTTCAATTTCTATGAGCATATGTTTCTACTGACTTCCTCCTCTTTCTGCTGAGAGTTTGTAGTCAACTATCATCTTTCTAGTTAGCGCTGTTTCAACATCCTGTAAAAATTGAAAAGAGAAGGGAGGTTTGAAGGTGGGAGCAGAAGGATGGGAAACAGTTACTTTGATCTCTAGAAATTATTCTTAAACAAAACAATGGTTCCAGTTTAATATGGATTATTGGGACAAAGCATAGCTTTGTTGCATATTGCTCTCTGAAATATAATGCAGCCTGAGATAAAGAAATACAGTCTGAAATCATATATTCATTCACAGCATATACCTGTTCAGATCTTTAGGGCTGCACTCATTGGCGTCTCACAACTAAGATTTTTTTCTATTGTGGACCCTGGCTTGGAATTATTCTTTTTCAGAGGCTAGATTGGAACTGACATTGGCTACCCTTGATATCAATGAGGAAATACTTGACTTTTTCTATGTACATTTAAAACACATTTGTAGCCAGATGATGACTTTTTCCTTAAATGGATTTCATTTTTGTCAGGGTTGTTATTGTGATTTTTAAATTATTAGTTATTTCATTTATTTTTAACAATTTGTTATAACAGTAACCCCACCATTATATTTTTGATGTGCTAATTTATGAATCATTTTAATGAACAAATTATAATGCCTGCATATCTCTCTGGCAGGACAATTAATAATTATTGCAAACAATTAATTTTTATTTCAAATATGTAAGTAGTTACTTCTGTATGGGAAGGTTTTAATATCTTCCATTTTCTTTCCTGTATTATTGCAATTTTACTCATAAATGCTGATAGTTTTCAATAATTAACTACTAGGGCTAATTGGGAGAGTTAAATGTCATTTGGGCCCCATATTTAATGCCATTTCACTGTTATTGCACTAAAGTACAGTCAGAGGTGGTATTCAGCAGGTTCTGACCAGTTCTGGAGAACTGGTAGCAGAAATTTTGAGTAATTTGGAGAACTTACTACCACTTCTAACTGGCCCCTCCCCCATCTATTCTCTGCCTCCCGAGTCCCAGCTGATCGGCTGGGTCTTGTTTTGTTGCCCTACACAAGAGAATGGAGCTGGAAAGCAGGTTAGTAGGGTGGGGAGGGAATGGGATTTTTCAGTAAACTTCCCCCAGGATTGGGGAAGGAATGGAGATTTTACAGTATCCTTCCCCTGGAGTGGGATGGGAATGGAGATTTTACAGTATCCTTCCCCTGCAACGCCCACCAAACCACGCCCACAGAACCGATAGTAAGAATTTTTAAATCCCACCACTGAGTACAATATATCATTCTATCAGAACTCTGGTCCTTCACATACAATAGAGTGGGCTTTTGATATTATGACAAGTTATAGAATTGGGTTGTAAAGATTTATCATATTGATTATGCATGTTGAAAATTGAGTTTCTCTCTGTTAATGATTTTTGCAGCATGGAATGTCACAAATTATTTAACAACTATTTTATGTTCAATATATATAAAACCAATGGATTCAACATTAAATATCTCTTCTGACATATGCCTGGGAAAAGTTTGTTATAATTATGTGGATAAAATCCCTTGTGTATTCCACTGTGTATTCCATGTGTTTGGAGAGGCAGCCATTACAATGTCATAAATATAACTCTCTGATGAGAGAAAGTTAAGAACAGAGATTACTATAATTGATGGGAAGATAACTAATTTGTAATGTTAATGAAAGTTTAATGAAAGGAAAATAAAATGTAAAAGAAAATATTTCAGCATCTGTGAATAGGTTTCATTTTAGATTTCATTTTAGAACTAACTTACCTTTCTCCTTTCTGAATTTTAGCTTTATTTGAAAGAATATTTTACTGGAGTGTTTGATTGATTATAGTTATGTGTCATCAAATTGGGATCTACTCTTAGATACTTAGATGTATATACTCTTAATTAGATTTTCTTCAAATGTACATTAAACCTGATGCTTCAGGTCTTCCAATAGTGTATCAATGCTGTTATAGTTAAGTCTATCCACACTGGTTGTCCCCATCTCTCTCTCTCTCGCCCCTCCCCCTCTCTCACCAACCAACCAATCAACTGACTGTTTTTAGAGTGGTGGTCAGAAAGAAAATTGTAGTCTGCATGATTCTGAAAGTCCTTTCATTGTTACTCTATCAATAAAGTGCTAGTCCGTGACTTATTTTTCCTTGCTTGTTCAGATTGCTAGCCAATCCTAAAAGGCAGAAACTTTCATTATCAGTTCTAGGCTCATTGTTGTTCCTGTTGTCGTTAGTGTAGTCTTATTTACATTTAATCCTAGGGATATATTAGAGATCTTACCCCCCCACAGAGAGGGCTTGCAATTTGGGCGTCCTCCTGGATGCACAGCTGTCTTTAGAAGATCATATTACGGCCGTCTCCAGGGGGGCTTTTTATCAGGTTCGCCTGATTCGCCAGTTGCGGCCCTTTCTGGATCAGGACGCCTTACGCACGGTCACTCATGCCCTTGTCACCTCTCGCCTGGACTATTGTAACGCTCTCTACATGGGGCTCCCTGTGGGGAGCACCCGGAGGCTTTCAACTGGTACAAAATGCGGCCGCGTGGGTGGTTATGGGGGCGTCACATGGGAGTTTCATGACGCCTCTCCTGCGCGAGCTGCATTAGTTGCTGGTGGCTTTCTGGGTTCGCTTTAAGGTTCTGGTTTTGACCTTTAAAGCGATCCATGGCATTGGACCAGGTTATCTGCAGGACCGCGTTCTGCCGGTAATCTCCCACCGACCTGTGCGCTCCCACAGAGAGGGCCTTCTTCGGGTGCCGACAGCATCTATGTGCCGCCTGGTGACCCCAAGAAATAGGACCTTCTCTGTGGGGGCTCCCACCCTCTGGAATGGTCTGCCTCCGGAGTTACGCAACAACACCGACCTGAGAGCTTTCAGACGTGCATTGAAAACCTGGCTCTTTGAGCAGGCCTGGGCTGAAGTGGGATTTTTAGTGTAATTTTAGTATTTGGAGTTTTAAATTGGAATTTTAATATTCGGGGTTTTATTAATTTATTGGGGAGGGTATAATTTTAGGCGGCCTTAGGATATTTAATTCGCTTTTAACTTTTATAATTGTAGAAAGTTTTATGGTTGGCTGTACACCGCCCGGAGTCCTTCGGGAGAAGGGCGGTATATAAATATGTTAAATAAATAAATAAAATAAACTATGTTCATTAATTTTGCATTGGAGCTTCCAGATTATTTGAATTTTCAGCTATCAAAGCATAGAACAGGTTAGTCATGTTTCTTTCTCCAACTACAGTTCCTAGTTAATTAGAGTTATACATTTTCTCTTGTGGGTTATTTCCATCTTAAAAACTAATGCTAGGCAGAGAATCTCCCCTGAATTTTACATCTCATTCACTAGCTTTGCTTTTGAAAGAAAAGAACATTTAGACCAGGGATCGCCAACCTTTTGGACCTCAGGGACTACCTAACTCAAAATTTTAAATCCCGTGGACCAGAGACCCTGGGAAAATCCCCAAAAAAGTCTGCAGGAAAATTCCCCACTCCATTTTCCTACCGATCGATCATTATTTGGGATCTCAGGATACCGTCTCCAGCTCCATTCTCGGGGGGTTGGGGAGAGAGACTTTTGGCTTCATGCAAGGAAAGCAGTAGAAGCAGCAGAAGTCTTTTTTTCTCTCCCCCAAACTCTGCCAGAAATGAATCTTTGTGAGACTCGTCGCACCTGTGCAACCTCTTGAAGCAGGATGTCTTGCAAGGTCCCAAAGACTCATTTCTGGCAGAGTTCGGGGGAGAGAAAGAAAGACATTTGCTGCTTTCCTTGCGTGCAGCCAAAAGCAGAAGAAAGAAGCAGAAAGAAGCAACCTGATGGCCAGGCCAAGCACATGGGGCGAGTGTGCAAGTTCTTCCCCTCCACCCTTTCCCCCCACTACCTCATGTTGTTTGCAATGCAAGCAATGTGAGCCTTGTATTGCCGTGAATCATGTGGGCGGTTCAGCCTTGTGTTCCTGCAGAGCCTGGATTAATTCTTTCTGGGGGTACTTTGGGAGTGACATTTCTCTGCGGGCTACCAACATTTTTTCACGGAACACCAGTGGTCCCTGTCCCACTGGTTGGCGACCACTGATTTAGTCAAAATATTCATGGTTGTTGACTGGTGTTCTTACAGAATTTATAAACACAGAATTTCCCCGAAAATAAGATTTGGTCTTATATTAATTTTTGCTCCAAAAGACGCATTAGGGCTTATTTTCTAATTAGGTCTTATTTTCAGGGAAATATGGTGCTAAATATATCCATCTGGCTGACAAGCTTAACTGGGGCTTATTTTGGGGGTAAGGGTTCTATTACGAGCACCCTGAAAAATCACGCAAGGGCATATTTTCTGGTTGGGTCTTATTTCAGAGAAACACAGTATGCTTCCTTTCATTGTATATTTTTCCAGTGGGCTACAACCTCTGCGGCTTTCCATGTTTCAGTAAATCCTAAGAGAAGATAACATAAGGTAGTTCTTTTTGAATTTTATGCTACTTTCATTAATCAAAAGATTCCCAAGAAATGTCTCTTTCATGAAAGAAATGTGAAGAAATTGTACTAATCATTTAGTTATTTACTTTCTGACTTCCTATTTACTAGGCTCCCTATTAAAGTGACTGGTAATTATTCAATTTGAGACCAAACCATATCAATGTATAGATGTTAAGATACTGAAATTATATTATTTACAATAGGAAAAATAACATCTTAAACTTGGAACATTGTTACAGAATTCTAAACCATAGTCAACTGTAATATAACATTAGTTTAATCTTTGAGGGGTTAATTAACTGTAAAAGTATAACACTGAGTGCTTCTAATATTTTGTTGATCTAATTTGTTTTTAACATTGTGACCAAAATATCTTAAGTATTAGAAATGGAACTGCATATAATAGTATTTACTTTTCGGTTGATATAATTTTTTATTGGCCAAATGGGATTGGACACATAAGGAATATGTCTCCAGTGCAAAAGCTCTCAGTGTTCATACAAGCAATAACTGATAAATCATGATCGTAATCATGATCGTAATCATCATAAAAATATAACACTTAGTGATAATCACAGGATACTAAACAAGCAATCAATGTAAATCATACTAGCGTATGAAATAAAACAATATAAATCATAAGATACAAGCATCGTTATAATCATAAGAAAATAAGGAAATAGGTAATAGGAAAGATAAGAAGAGTAATAGTAATACAGCCCTACTAGGTAGTTAGACAGTGTTCTGGGAATTAGTTGTTTAGCAGAGTGATGGAATGGGAGGAAAACTATCCTTGTGCCTAGTTTTCGCATGCAATGCTCTATAGTGTTGTCTTGAGTGAAGAAGTTGAAACAGTTTATGTCCAGGATGTGAGGGGTCTGTAGATATTTCCACAGCCCTCTTCGTGACTCGTGCAGCAATTGTTTTTTCTGAACTTCTAACTATTAGTTGAAGACTATGTCTGTCTTGTTTGGTTGCAGTGCCAAATCAGTACAGTTCTTTATAACTCTTGCTGCCTTAAAAAAAGTTCAACACATTCTCAAAGATCCATCTCTTCCTGGGCACCCTTTTTTTGAATTATTACCTTCTGGCAGGCGGTACAGGATAATAAAAACAAGGACAAATAGGCTGAAAAACAGCTTCTATCCCAGGGCAGTAACTCTGTTGAATTCTACTGTATAGTGCAATATTAATACAATATCAGGGGTTTTCAATTCAATGTGAAGAATGTGAAGGTACCGCCCCAGGCGCCTGATGGATCCTGATAGGTTCCTGACGGAGCTTGGGCCATTTCCCAAAGCTCACACACACGACTCGGTTGAGGGCTTGGTCGCCACCTGGGATAGGGTGGCTGCTGGGGCCCTCGACCGAGTCGTGCCCTTGCGGCCTCTGACCCGGTGCCGATCCCAAGTGGCTCCTTGGTTTTCTGAGGAGCTAAGGGAGATGAAGCGTCGGAAAAGACGCCTAGAGAGCAGTTGGAGGGCCAGCCGTTCTGGGTCCGACCGAACACTATTACGATCTTATATTAAGACGTATTTAGTGGCGATAAGGATGGCGAGGAGATCTTACCTCTCCACCCTTATTGCGTCCGCGGAAAACCGCCCAGCCGCCCTGTTTAGGGTGACCCGCTCTCTACTGGAGGTAGGAGCGCGGGAGGACCCCTTGCAGGGACGGGCTGAGGAGTTTTCTAGGTTTCTGCAGGACAAAATCGCTCAGATCTGGGACGAGCTGGACTCCGACTGGGCATCTCCGGGTGGGGGGGCGGGGGTGGATATCGGTGCGGTCAATTGGGTTGAGTTCGATCCTGTTACTGTGGAGGACGTGGACAGGATACTGGGGGGACTGAATGCCACCACCTGTTTGCTGGACCCGTGCCCCTCCTGGCTGGTCTTGGCCACTCGGGAGGTGACACGAGGCTGGTTCCAGGGTATTATAAACGCTTCCTTGAGAGAGGGGCTGTTACCTGCCGCCTTGAAAGAGGCGGTGGTGCGGCCCCTCCTCAAGAAACCGTCCCTGGACCCAGCATTGTTATCTAACTATCGTCCTGTCTCCAACCTTCGCTTTGTTGCGAAGGTTGTTGAGAGTGTGGTGGCACGTCAGTTCCCGCAGTACCTGGATGAAGCGAGTTATCTTGACCCCCTCCAATCGGGCTTCAGGCCCGGGCACAGCACGGAGACAGCGTTGGTCGCGTTGGTGGATGACCTCTGGAGGGCCCGGGACAGGGGTTGTTCCTCTGTCCTGGTCCTGTTAGATCTCTCAGCGGCTTTTGATACTGTCGACCACAGTATCCTATTGCAGCGGTTGGAGGGGTTGGGGGTGGGAGGCACCGTGTTGCGGTGGTTCATCTCCTTCCTCTCCGACCGCTCGCAATTTGTGTTGACGGGGGGGCAGAGATCGGCCCCGAGGCCCCTACGATGTGGGGTGCCTCAGGGGTCGGTGCTCTCGCCCCTGCTGTTCAACATTTATGTAAAGCCGCTGGGTGAGGTCATCCGTGGCTTCGGGGTGGAGTTCCATCAGTACGCTGACGATACTCAGCTGTACATCTCCACCCCGGGCCACCCCAACGAAGCCGTCGAAGTGATGTCCCGATGCCTGGAGGCCGTGCGGAGTTGGATGGGTCGTAACAGGCTTCGTCTCAACCCGACCAAAACCGAGTGGCTGTGGTTTCCTGCGCCCAGATACAGCCAGCTGGTTCCTTCGCTGGCCGTGGGGGGAGAGGTCTTGACCCCCGTGGAAAGGGCGCGCAACTTGGGTGTCCTCCTGGACGTACGGCTGTCTTTAGAAGAACATATTGCAGCCATCGCCAGGGGGGCTTTCTATCAGATTCGTCTGATTTACCAGTTGCGGCCCTTTCTGGATCTGGGCGCACTTCGCACAGTCACTTCCGCCCTCGTCATCTCCCGCCTGGATTATTGCAATGCTCTCTACATGGGGCTCCCCTTGAAGAGTCTCCGGAGGCTGCAGCTGGTCCAGAATGCAGCCGCGCGGGTGATCGTGGGTGCTCCTCGGAGCTCCCACGTTACACCGCTTCTCCGCAGGCTGCACTGGCTTCCTGTGGCCTTCCGGATTCGATTCAAGGTGGTACTGACAGTATTTAAAGTGCTCCATGGCTCGGGACCTGGGTACTTACGGGACCGCCTGCTGTCATCATCAACCTCCCGCCGCCCAGTACGCTCCCACAGGGTTGCCCTCCTCGGGGTACCGCCGCCTGGCCGTTGTCGGTTGACGGCCCCGAGGGTTCGGGCTTTCTCTGTGGGAGCCCCCTCCCTTTGGAATGATCTCCCCCCGGAGATACGGGCTATGACGGATATTCTGACCTTCCGGCGCGCAGTGAAAACCCTATTTTTTAAACAGGCTGGCCTGGCCCAGTAACTGTATTTTAGTTTTAACTTAATTTTAATCGGGGTTTTATTAGCTTTTAATTTTTAACTGAATTTTTGGGATAGACAGCCGGATCAATTTGGTTTAATTTATTTTAATTGTATTTATTGGGTATTTATTGTATGTTTTTAGTAGGCTGTACACCGCCCCGAGTCCCTTTTTGGGAGAGGGAGCGGTATAAAAGTTTAATAAATAAAATAATAAATAATAAAGGATGTGTATTTGTGTTTATTTTCATAGTCATAATTTATTTATTTATTTATTTATTTATTTGATTTATATACCGCCCCCTCTCCCCGAAGGGACTCGGGGCGGTGAACAGCCAATAAAAACACATATACAATGTACAAAGTATGAGACAACATGATATATTAAAATTTAAAAACTGAAATCCAATATGGCTCTAATAAAATATAAACAAGTATTAAAAAGATTAAAACCCAATTAAAATTTAAAAACCCCTAGGCCAGTCCGGCCTGCCGAAATAAATGCGTTTTGAGCAACCGACGGAAGGCCATGAGATCGGGGGCGGCCCTTATCTCCGGGGGTAATTCGTTCCAGAGAGGGGGTGTATGTAATGTACACTGAAGATGATACTTAATGTCGTTGAACGAGGTGCAGTGACAATAAAGTAAACTAAACAAATGACAGACTCAATTAATTCCTTTGTAGAATTATATCAGCAACTCTTTGGGCAGTCTGAGCTTTCTGAGTTGGTGCAGGAAGAACATTCTTTGTGCTTTACAACAGAACTGAAAAAATTGACTTATGATAGTTTTTCACACTTGCAACATCTATGGTCATGTGATCAGACTGCAGATACTTGATAACTGGCATATATTTATGATGGTTGCAATGTCTGGGGCGGGAATCATGTTAACCTTCTGAAAAGCAAAATCAATGCGGAAACCAGATTCAATTGCAGTGATTAACTGAACTACTGTGGCAACAAAGGGCATAAAATGGCATAGAACTCATTAAATAAGTGTCTTGCTTAGCAGTGGAACTTTTGGGCTCAAATGTGGTCATAAGTTGAGACTACCTGTATGCACAAACATACACATATACAACACATGTGTCTGTATGTATGAATATTTTAACAACAACTTTAATAACTTTTAGTACATTCTCACTATAACATATGATCTCTCTCCATTCCATATCTTCTATCTATAAACAAATCCCTAAAATCTCTTCATTCAAGTCTCATTTAATTATCAGAAATAACGACAATCTATTTTAACTTGAACAAATAAACTAATTATATTCCTTTTCTTTACTTTTAGCAATCTTGGTCTTTAATTCCTTCAAATAATATCTGAGAACTTGATTTGTTTTCCTTATTTCTTTTTTCTATCCCATCAAATCTTTTAAAACTTTATTAGACCTCTTTTGTAAATCCAATATATACAAGTTATTCAAGTTGCTCTTCTGGTTTGTTATTTGTATGTCCCTTTAAATTATTAAGACATCCTCCAGGTTCATTTGTATGTCCAATATATTGTCTTTTTCCAGATCGTTTTTAGCCTATTATTTTAAATTCCACATTGAAATCAATTTCAGTCTTGTCAGTACAACCTGTAACCTCTCACCTAACATCATTTGCACACAATCTTTCTATGATGGCAGACATTTTTGAAATTAACTTTTTAATTCATTATCCAATGAGTTCTACTTAGCTGAACAACAAACCAAAAAGGGAACAGAGAGACCAGAACATCTCTTCACCAGCAATCAACACCGAGAGATTAACATAAAGTTTAACATTAAACCAAGAATCAAGCATCAAACAATATATCAAAGAACTGCTAAACAAAATAATAGAAAACAGTCCAACCAAAGAATATCAAGACCGCTCGCCAGTACTGATAGGGCACATTAAAATATGAAATGACAACAAATCCCATTCCCTATTAGTATTCATGATGTTACCTAGTTTACCTAATGAAATTATGCAAGAAAATGGCTAAGCTCAGAGGCACCAATGATCATGCCTTTCAACACTGAGCTACAAATATTCTCTATCAGAACTTTATGTCCATATGGCATACATTACAACTGTGAGATTAGATGGAATCCATTCTCCCAACTGCTCAACTAACCAGTTGACCATCAAAACCTTGTTCCTGCAGCTATCTGCTGTACATGTGGGCAATATCACATATGCCCTTTCTCTGGAGAGATTTTGCTAGCCAGGATCTAACTCTTGGGTTTTTTAATGTAAAAAAATTGTAAATATTTGAAAGGAAATAAACATTAATAAGTGATATTTCATTTTCTTAGTTCTTACGTTTTATAAATGTCAGTTTTACTGTGTCAATGTTTGCTGTGTTTTTTACACCCCTCCCCCCAAGCTAATGTAGGTATGTACTCATGTGTGCATTTTTGTTTGTAATTTATCTAATTTTGCAAATAATTTCTATAACAAAATGTATTTCCTGTAATACTTTCCTATATATACATTTTTGGATATAGTTACCTAATATATATTTTGTTATTGCTTTCAACTAAATTGAAATTCAAAGAATGGTAATCATCATTACAAAATACCAGTTTGTGTATTATTGTGAAACAAATATAAAATAAATGCATTTCTGACATTTATATTATAGTCGTCTATTTTAACCCCTTTCCCATTTAATGACTCTTCATAGCATCTTTAAGTATAGTTTGATTACTCGGCAGAAGAGAAAGCCAGCACAATCAGCTTCCCACAAAATAGATCATCTTCAATTGTGTCACAGGGATACTAGAAATGATCACATCCTGTTTATGCTGATTAAAATGAACTTCAGCCAAACAATTGATAGAGCAGGTGGCTGCAGTATAAAATGCCCTCCTGACAAGCTCCCAGGTTGCTGACTGATAAGAGGTAGTGTAGCCTCACATTACAGATACTGTAATGTCTTTGTTGCTTGCAGTTGAACAGATCTATAATAAATAGATCTATAATAAATAGAAAGGAAGATGCAAGTGGAACTCTGAAAATCTTGTTTCCAAATACGATGATATAAATTAAGCAACAATAGCTTTTCCTTATCTGCATCTAGATTCTGTTCATGAATATCTACCTAGCCATAGCCTAATTGTTTTGATTGATTGTTAGTTTGTCTAATTCCGTGTTTCTGATTCTGTCAATCAGAGATCAATTGGTTGATAAGTATTTGGTAAAAGCTGAGTTTTGAGGGCGCTTTTGTACCCTGACAAATTGCAGGGGAAATACCAACTTGCATTCTCCTATAGGTTGCACTGCTGGTATGATAAATATGCAGCATAAATGTAAGCTGCTTGTTGCTATGCAGTTAGTAAATACACATGAGCTTCTGTTTAAGAATATAGTGAAAAAGTAAATGTAGCTATATCATTACTAAATATTATTTGTCATATTTATTGGGATCTTTTTATTATGATGATATTTTTAATCTTATAAGTTCCTTAGAATTGGAAACTGTAGGGCCTTAAAAACTGACAAAAATAAATTAAAATAAAAAGGGTGGGGATTTTTTATAGTTATTTTGTATCTTGGCTTAATTTATATACTACCAAGAATATTTGGAGTGAGATAATTAACTTATAAAAATGAATATTGTAATTATTGTGAATATTTCAGTAGGTCTATAGGGAGCGTGCATAAGTGCACCAAAACATGCCTACCGTCCCTGTCCTATTGTTTCTTTTTTTTCTTATTCATATCCATTTCATGTATTTATAACCATGTTTATACTTATAGCTGTTATCTAATAATTGTTTGACAAAATAAATAAAATAAAAAAATAAGATCCTTTTCCTCTTTGAATTCCTTTATACATCTCACTTCGCACACTCCCTGAGTGGGAGTGTTCTTGCTTGCAGAGTTAAATTTTTGTCTGCTCTGACAGCGACTGGTTTAGCACCATTGCACATGTTTTAACAATTTTCTTTTAGATTCCACATTTCCAAAATATGGTAAAATAGAAGTAAATACTGTAAGAATGATTTCATGAATTTGTAGACTGAGTCTACAGAGACAAGATCTTGTAAATGAATATGGTGTGAAAACTAGATTTAGTATGATCAGAAACAAGCAGCCTCAGACCAGAATGGTTCACTACAGTAACAAGGGACCGCATCACCTGCCCTTACCAGCCAAAAGTAGCAATAGCAATAGCACTTAGACTTCTATACCACTTAAGATTTGAAAAGGATAGAGAACAAAGTCTTAGAAATATAAATGACATTAGCAGGTCTGAGGAGATGGGGGTTCATCCGGTACATTTTCCCAGGGCTTGTAAAGCTCAAAGAGGAACCATGAAAGGAAATTTAATTTTTTTTTTTACAAAACCAATTTTTTAAAAAGAAAAACAGCGGGACTATGTGTCAACCTGGATGCGCTTGGGTGGTGGTGGTGGTGGTGGAGGACAGTGGTGGTGGCTCACAGCAAAACACTCCAAAGCTGGATCAAATCAACTCATCAGAGGAAAACGACAAGGAAGGAAGGCACGTCCTTCCTGCACAGCAGCAGCAGCAATGATCGCCCTCCCTTCCACCTCCACCACCTCCTCTCTCTCCCCTTCTCCCCATTTCACTTCCAGTTCTTACCCTGTCAAAATCCTTCACGCCAAAAGAAAGGAGGCACCACTGTTAGCTTAGTCGGAGGATCTGTGAGTGCCAGCCGTGCCAAAGGGTAACTGGCAAGAGGTGGCTTTAAAATGCAGGAGGATAAGCCGAAGGAAGAGGGAGGGGGTGGGCAAGGGAAGAGTCACTTTCATTCGTATAGACTAGAGTGAATCATTCTTCTTCCAGTCAGAAAAAAATCTACTTCTGGGCTGTGCGGAGTTCAACGCCGCTTCTCTGTACTTCGTCCTCACCCCCTGCTTCCCAATCTGCTTTCTGCACTGGCAGCCGCCCCTTTTTTAACGAGTCTCTCACAGGGTGGTGGGGAAGGGGAGCAGAGACCCTCGTGGTCGTGTTAAGTTAATGTCTAGGTGAGGGGGCCCATATTAATCTTGTTCCAGCACTTAATCCTCTCAGCAGCCCTGGACATAAGGTTTAAAAGTGATACAAATTTTTAAAAATCATGTTCTTTTAGTATATGTTAAATATATTTTCTATATATTTATATAATAAAGCATTTTTGTCATAAAGTCAAATGTGTCACATCTGATTGCTACTATCCCATAGAAAGGACTAATAATTCATGATTTTCAAGGGAAATAATTAGAAGAGTTTTGTGCTAATCTGTTATTGATCATTTACTTATTTTCTTACTTACTTACTAATCTTCTATGTTTCCTCTCTCACTGAGGCAATAAAATCCAGATCCCATTAATTTCAGTGGAATTTGCTGTTAACTGTATTTGTACTCTTTTTGATATTGACAGAAACACTCTATAGACAAATATCAGATAATATTTGCTATATTTTTACTGAACTATTTCTGTTGTTTATCTTCT
This sequence comes from Bungarus multicinctus, assembly GCA_023653725.1. NCBI lineage: Eukaryota > Metazoa > Chordata > Lepidosauria > Squamata > Elapidae > Bungarus > Bungarus multicinctus. The sequence continues at coordinate 47,598,522 of CM042848.1, forward strand.
GAGTTGTCAAATGTCACAAAACGTCCTGAATTCTGCTTATTTTTTTTTCTTTTGTCTGTATATTTGCTGAGAAAATTTGTCCCAGGAGGGACTATGTTTGACTATTTAGAAACTATGAACATGATATCTAAACATATTACTGCAGTTTCACAGTCCTGATTGCAGAAGCAGTTACATTTCCCTGTAGTCTAGTTAACAAACAACAACTTGAAACAAGGTATATTTACATAACCCAGGAGAAGTCCAAAGCAGAATCTAGATCTTGTACATTATATCTTCCCTTTCTTCCAGATGAAACTGTTTATTCAGTAGATAGTTATTTTTATTTGATTGACTCCCTTTTTTTTGCCGTGGAAATCAAATTAGACAAGATTTCTTAGAAATATCTTGGTTAGGAAGATATTGCAATTATATTGCATTGGTTATCTGCTTTGGCATTCAGTTTTTTTCACATTTTTTTTACTCTTATTTTTTAATTTTCAAGAAATTTGGTGGGATGAAACCCATGACTGGAACATACTGATAGAAGGATACAAACTATTTAAAAAAAAACCAGACCCCCATAAAAGAGGAGGTGGAGTTGCACTGTATGTAAAGGACCACTATATTGCTACAGAAATGCATCAAACCAAACATGAAAACCTAGAATGCATATGAGTCAATATAAAAGAAAAAAGAATGACATGGCCATGGATGTATATTATAGGCCACCCAATCAAACAGAAAAAATAGATGTCCTTTTTGCCAGCCAACTAACAAACATATGCAGGACACACACAACAAATGGGAGACTTTAATTATCCTGATATCAATTGATATCAATTGGAAAACTAATTCTGCACCAAGTGAGAAATCAAATAAGTTTCTAACCAATCCAGCTGACAATTTTGTTGTCCAAAAGGTAGAGGGTGAAACTAGAGAGACTGCCATACTGGACTTAATTCTTACAAACAGAGAAGAAGTTATAGAGGGAATTGAAACTGCAGGAACCTTGGGTGAGAGTGACCATGTCATAGTAGATTCAACATAACACAAAAACAAACAACAGAACATAACGACACCAGAGTCTTGGATTTTAAAAGAGCTGATTTCAATAAACTCAGAGAGAACTTGGGAAAGATTCCATGGATAAAAATCCTAAAGGGGAAAACAATTCAAGAAACTTGGGAAACTCTAAAAAGTATGATAATAGAAGCCCAGACCAGCACAATACCACTGAGAAAAAAAAAACAAGAAATCCAAGAAGAAACCAGCATGGCTGCACAAAGATCTCTCTGGCAAATTGAAAGAAAGGACAAGTACAAAAAATGGAAAGAAGGACACACAACTAAGGCAGAATATCAGCAGATAGCCAGAATCTGCAAAGACGAAGTCAGGATAGCAAAGGCTCAGAATGAACAAAGACTTCAACAAAAGTCAAAGATAATAAAAAAAGTTTCTTCCAACATATAAATAACAAGAAAAAAATCAAGGAAACAGTCCGTCCACTAAAGAGAGAAGATGGCAAGGAAGTAACAGGCAACAGAGAGAAAGCAGAACTGCTTAACTCATTCTTTGCATCAATCTTCATGCAAAAAAAAAAAAAAAACTATAGCTCAACCCACCAAAAACATAACTATAAAAGACAGACCAGAAATAAAAGTTAAAATAAGCAAAAAAATAATAAGAGGACACCTGTCTGATCTTGATGAAAACAAATCACCAGGGACTGATGGAATACATCCCAGAGTTTTAAAGGAGCTGGCAGAGGTCATCTCAGAACCACTGCATATCTTTCAAAAATCCTGGAGCACCGGGGAACTACCAGAGGACTGTAAAAAAGCTGATGTGGTTCCCATCTTCAAAACAAGGAAAAAAAAAAGACCCGGGAAACTATAGACCAATCAGCCTAACATCAATACCTGGGAAGATACTAGAAAATATAATAAAAAAACAGATCTGCCAACATCTAGAAACAAGTAAAGTGATAACTAGCAGTCAGCATGGGTTTGTTAAGAACAGATCATGCCAAACCAATCTTATTTCATTCTTCAACACAGTGACTAAATTAGTAGACCAGCAAAATAGTGTAGACATAATATATTTAGATTTCAGCAAGGCATTTGACAAAGCAGATAACAACCTATTTCTTAGTAAGCTAGAAAAAAGTGGAATAGATAGCACCACCACTATATGGACTTGCAACTGACTGGCAAACCGTACTCAACGAGTAGTCCTTAATGGGTCTAAGTCTACGTGGAGAGAAGTAAGCAGTGGGGTGCCACAAGATTCCGTCTTAGGCCCAGTACTCTTCAATATCTTCATTAACGACTTAGATGAGGGAATAGAAGAGGAACTTACCAAATTTGCAGATGATACTAAGCTGGCAGGAATAGCTAACACCCAAGAAGATAGGCTCAAGATCCAGATGGATCTTGACAGAACACTGGGCCATATCTAACAAAATTAAATTCAATGTAGAGAAAAGTAAAGTCCTACACTTAGGCAAGAAAAATCAAAAGTACAGATATTGACTGGGTGAAACCAGGCTTAATAGCAGTAACTGTGAGAGGGATTTTGGAGACTTAGTGGACAACCAGCTAAATATGAGCCAGCCGTGTGCAGCTGCCGCCAAAGAAGCTAATGCAATCCTAAGTTGTATTAACAGAAGGATACAATCAAGATCAAGGGATGTACTAATACCACTCTGTAAAGCCTTAGTAAGACCACATCTAGAGTACTGCATCCAGTTTTGTTCACCACATGATAAAAAAGATGTTGAGACTCTAGAAAAAGTGCAGAGAAGAGCAAACAAATGGTTACAGGAACTGGGCTTGGCTAGTCTAGTAAAGAGAAGGACCAGTGGAAACATGATAGTGGTGTTCCAATATTTGAGGGCCTGCCACAGGGAGGAAGGGATCAAGCTATTTTCTAAAGCGCCTGTAGGCCAGACAAGGAATAATGGATGGAAACTGAACAAGGAGAGATTTAACCTGGAAATGAGGAGAAACTTTCTGACAGTGAGAACAATCAATCAATGGAACAGCTTGCCCTCGGAAGTTGTGAGAGCGCCATCATCACTTGAGACTTTCAAGAAGAGATTGGACTGTCATTTGTCAGAATTGGTGTAGGGTCTCCCGCTTGGGTGGGGGTTTGGACTAGATGACCTACAAGGTCCCTTCCAACTCCTATTATCTGTTATCTGTAAGGTTTTGTTTTTGTTATTCAGGAAGGGTTTGATGAGAGTTCATTTCATTTTATGTGAGATGAAGTTTTTCAGAAATGTTTTTAAAAGAAAGCTGTGCTAAATTTTAGACAGCCTTGATGCACACATTTATTTTAAAAAGAAGCAGGGAATTATAATGTTTATTTTCAGTATTTGGTTGTCAATCCAAATCCTTGAAGGGTTTGGAGGCAATTCAAAATAGATTGTAGTTGTCTATCCATGATTTAATCTATAGTGTAGATAAACAGCAGTGGTGAGTACATGCTTTTGTTTTTATCCAGTATTTTTTACTCTGAAGATTTACTTTGCCACGTAGACATCATAATCTTCAAATCTGGATTTGAATGCTTTTAAAAATATTAATTAAAATATTTTTAGAAAGAATTCTACATTGTGCTAAAACAACATCCAAAATCAATAAGAGTTATTGTTTTAAATGCAAAGACTTATTGAATTTTATGGTCTTTTTTTAGAAGAAGAAAATGTTATAGAATTCAACTGTTACTTTTAGATTTTCAGTTATTTGTTCAGCTTTTCTTTGGAGAAACATTTAGATTCTAACCCGATAGTGATACGGGTGAAGATAATTCAAATACAGTAGCTTAAAATAAGGTTGGAAGAGAACAAATGGGTACTTGATTAAAAGTCATCAACCATATGTTAAATCCATCCAGGGAATACTAAACTTTTCAGTATGAGTTTAATTGTGTTTGGCAAAATGAGAATTATTAGGGTTTTCACATTTTTTTTACAACATTCTGTTTTAGCTGTTCTGTCTGCTTTCCCTGTGACCTTAATGCTAGTAATAATAATGAAAAATAAATAGTAAAGGCAACATGTGGCCAAGTGGGCTCATTACTATTGAGAAACAGATTGCAAGTTTCCCTTTAGTTGGAAATCATTTGCAGAAATTAATATCCTTCCAAGGATCATGGACTTGTATATAGGTAATCCTGAAGTTATGACAATAGGGAATGGAATTTCCGTCACCTTTCAATGCAATCGTAAAGCATAACATAAGTAAAACAAAAAACAAAAAAATCTGAGTCTATAACAAATAACAGGGAAATTTGGAAACAGGGTTAAGAAACAGGCCCAGTAACTGAATTTACAGCTAGCTAGTATCTTACATGTAGTATTGGGATTCCTCACAATCATCCAAATTCTTTAAAATAATAATTAGTTTTTACTATTGTTCTGGGCTTCTTTTTATCAACCTATATTATTTATTTATTTATTTATTTATTTATTTATTAGACTTATATACCGCCCCCTCTCCCAAAGGGACTCGGGGCAGTGAACAGCCAAGATAAAAATACATATACAAAACACATGTATAACATGACAATATTAAAAATTAAAAGAATTAGATATAGCGTGGCTCTAATTAAAATATAGACAAAAGTTTAAAAAAATTAAAAACCAGGTTAAAATTTAAAAAACCCCTAGGCCAGTCCGGCTTGCCGAAATAGGTGAGTTTTAAGTAACCGACGGAAGGCCATGAGATCAGGGACGGCCCTTACCTCCGGGGGTAATTCATTCCAGAGAGGGCCCGCATCCTCAGGGTCGCCAGCCGTCCAGCCGGCGGCACCCCGAGGAGACCAACTCTATGGGAGCGTACCGGTCGGTGGGAGACCAATGATGGCAGGAAGCGGTCTCGCAAGTATCCCGTTCCCGAGCCATGGAGCGCTTTAAAGATAGTAACCAAGACTTTGAAGCGCACCCGGAGGGCCACTGGGAGCCAATGCAGCGCGCGTAGAAGTGGCATAACATGGGAGCCCCGAGGAGCTCCCATTACCACCCTCGCGGCTGCATTCTGCACCAACTGGAGCCTCCGGATGCTCTTCAAAGGCAGCCTCATGTAGAGATCATTGGCATAGTCTAGGCGGGAGGTCACCCATATTATAGTCTCTCCTGCTATTTGTTTTATCGCTACACCCGTATATTATTTATGATCTCAGACCAACAACTACAACTACAAAATCATTTAAAATACAAGAATTCCCCATGCTAGCTGGGGAATTTTGGAAATTGAACACCACAAGTCTTAAAGTTGCCAGGGTTGGACACCCCTAGTCTAGACTGATATACACACATGTAAACACATGCCCATATCCACTTTCAATCTTATTAAATTTTATTAAAATATGAAATATGTAATGTGATTCAGTTATACAAATAAGACACTTCTTTTAAAGCTCTGAATTTTAAGGATAATTGGATATATTTGTATATTTTTCTCCTGAATAAATTATTGGAAATACCAAAAGATGTGTTCTTTAACCATTTATCTTAAAGGAAAAATTGCTCTTTGGAGAAGAGCATGTTGTTTAATTTAAAGCAAATACAGTTTTCCAAAAAGTGCATGTTCTCTAGCTCTGATTTCTAGTTATTGCCAGAAGATAAAAAGTGCCTTTTGAACTAATATTAAAAAAGAATGATAGTGAATACAAGTTGCAGAAATTCAGATTTTATAAAAACCACGAATAATCCACAATGACATAGTATCTTATGTAATACGTATTATTCACATAGCCAATACTATATAATGGCTAACACATAAAAAAGCTAATGCCTTCAGAAGACCTTTAGCAGTCTCCTTTTTCCCCAGTTAAGTGTCCAGCCTACTACTTTTAGAGATACCAGTTGAAAAATACTGCTATAGTTTAAGAAGTACAAGAAAGCAGATAAGAGTAGAATTGTTCCAGCTTCTCTGTTTATAGGATCAGGCTTCTCCTTCCTAAGTTTAGCCTCAATAGATAGACTACAGTAGACCAGGAAACAATCCTGCAGGAAGATTTAAAAGATTAAAACTATTTTTATTCAGATTAGCTGTAATAATAGAATCTTCCTATTGCACTGTACTTCAAATTCTTTCTTATACTCAAGTGATTCAAGGAGGTGTCTGCCTGATCTGCTTCTGAATATTATCGTTTTTCGGGACTTAAAAATGTTTCAGCTCCCTTTGTCTGAGTAACAGTTATTGCATATTTCTGTCACCTTCCTTACTCTGGGTAAAAGAATGACAGTTCTGCTACTGGTGGAAGACATGCCATTGGTGGGGTGACCAAAAGGAGATTGTTGTACTTGGGGAGTCCTATCCTGTTTGCTAAAGGAACATTGAAATCAATGAATGAGGGATTGCTTTTTTGCTTGATTTTCTATAATTTCAGGTTGCAAACTAATCAATATCTACATAATCATAGTCATTCAGACTTCAGTTTAAAGTGCTGCTTTTTAACACTTCATCAGTTATTTAGCAAAACATATCTGCATGATGTTATATGTTATAATCTGGATAATTATTCATTATTCATTTTATTTATTTGTAAAATTTACCTCAGGGTAACTTTGAGTGGCTTACAATTGTAAAAGATAAAAACTATATTAAAATATAAATAAGTCGGTACAAAAAATTAAACAGTGCAGTGCAATTAAAAGATGGGAAGGCCAAGACGTGGGATAACTAGACTGGTAGAGCCAAGTCTTTAGGCCCTTAAGGAAGGTCAGCAGTGTTGGAGCCAAACTCACTCCGCGAAGTATTTTCCAGCGGACAAATGCAATGGCAGAGAGGGCCCTTTTCCTGGAACCCCACCAGCCAGAATAATCAGACAGGCTGCAACATAACTCTTCTGCTGAACTGGCATGTATTACAAAGACCTGATCGAGGAGAAGAGATGGCTAATCTTTTGCAACTCTGTTCTTTTCATGTTGCAGCCAAGCTAAAGTTGGAAGGTGGGAAAGTGATATGGATTCCATCTCTCTAGCTTAAAGTTACATCTGATCTTTTAAAAAATTGTAAATACTTGAGGGTGCTGTATTTTGGTAGCTGGGATAGTGAAGAGTATACAGCATATGCTCACTGTATAACAGTGTCTTTTGATCTGGTGTAGCATTGGATTTCCTGGACACTTTGTTTTGGGACATTTCAGGGTCCATATTAAGAATGTGTTTGAAAAGAATCCAAAAATTGTATTTGTATAAAAATTGTGGATAGATTGATGGCAGCTGCAAATATATATAGAAATTTATGAATAGCTAATTAACAGCTGCAAACTACAGAAATCATAATCAAATAAAAAAAATAGGGAGGTTTTATACTGATCTCTAAAATCCTAGTCAAGATAGAGCCTAACTATCTAGTGTATCTTTCCCGTAATAAACCTGCCTGTCTCCTCAGATCAACTGGAGAAACTCTTTTGAAGATAAGAAGGATCTGGAGATTTGTCTATCCAGTAGATGGGAAATGGCTCTTACTGATGCCCTCCATCAGTAGCATATATTCTCTTAAGAATTACCCTTGGTTGTCCCCATCACGAAGAGGTTGGTGAAAACATTTTATTTCTGTCAGACTTTTAATTGTTAATTATTCTATTTAATTCTTGCTTTTTCCAGATTTTAGTCATATCATTTTAAATACACTTTTATATTTATATTGTTGAAAGCTTCTTTTATTGCCAGAGGGATAGACTTGTGTAGAAATCAATCAATCAATCAATTGGTGCTTTTCGTCTTTCCATTCAAGGCTTTTTGAGGAAACAGGCAGTGCGTGAAGAAAGTATCAGTGGACAAAATTGTAGAGTTCATGGGTGTTGAATTAATTTGGAATAAACTCTTGGTAAGTCATGGAAACCAAATATCCCATCATGTTAGAGCTGACGTCTCAAATTCAGTTGCTGTGTTCTAGTAGTAAAAGTTAAATGAGAGAATGTCTGCTCCTATTGTGCACTAACTCAGCATGATTATGCCTACTTATCAACTCTTAACTAGGTTTTATTTTGTAGTACTGGTTTGAAGAGAACAAGAATAATAGTTTCAGATGACAAAAAAAAAAAACGACTTCCAATACTCATCTTATAGAAAACAACTGCATCCACTATCTAAATCATTTTGAATGTGGACCTGCTTATACCTTTTCTATATACAATATATATACAGTATTTAGCAGAAACAAGCAATTTGGTGATGAGATTGTCGGTATAAAGTGTAGCTACAAATTGCCCTTCGGCTATTTCTGAATGAGGGTCCCATCACATGGAAATTTAAAAAAAAATGTTCAGTATTTAATGTCTGAACAGACTAACAATTGAACCAACTTTGTACCAAAGTTGCCCTTCAATATTCCAAATTTTAATTTGATTATGAAAAAAGTCTTTTCCTTTCTCATTTTCAGAATGTATTTTTACATATATTTTCAGAATGTCTTTGAGGTGTAGTACTGATAGCAGAGGATGGTTTTGCATTTGTTACAGGGCTCTCTATGACTCTGCAGCCTCCTGTTTTCAAAAGGAATATGTTTTCTCACTTCATTTGGAATTTGAGGCTCCATGAAAGAGAGGCTTCAGTCAGTTGAGGAGAAAAGTGAGTACACTCACACATGGTCTGCAGTGACTTCCTAAAAATGGTAGGGGACAGAATTCCAGGTCACCCATCTTTTCTACCACATTCATCACTTGCCAAGATACATGATCTGTAGCCATTTTTAATTTTCTACAACAAAAGCAAGAATTTGGGCACCTTAAATATTATTTGATTTATTATAATATACACTTTTGTATGGTATGTAAGAAGTTTGGAAAAGTAGTAAGTCCTTATTTGATTGCATGCTACTTCCAGGCCTATTCAGCCTAATATGGTATTTCTTTAAATGTAAGTCTACACACTTGAAGCAAGCAAAAGCAAATTTTAATAGAAAAAAATAATTTTGTACATTTATTTTAGTATAAATGAATCATGAATGAAGGTATATTTAATTTCTTTTTAAAGTTCTATTAATTTCCAAACCTTTTTTCCTACCTTGCATTAATTCTTTTTCATAATGTTGCTATAGTAAGTTGTTTTCGGGTTTCACTTTAAAATAAAATGAACATTTATTTCAATGTAGAATCCTAAAGTTTTTTGTCTTTAGTTTAGCTGTGCTCCAATATTACTAGAAAATACGGATTTTAAAAGAAAACACAGTTTTGTTAAATGGGAAGTGTACTTTGAGTAAAAGGCTGAAAGGAACTTGGTTCTGCAGCACTTGTCTGAAATGCTTTAAAGTGAAACAAAAATGCTTTGTGGAGGTAAATCACACCATATGTTTTCTTTCAGTAAATAAAATTCATTTCCATTCATGGCACAAATACCTATTACAATAACTTTTTTTGCATAAGTCTAATAGTGATCAGGATTTCATACAATTATTAATGTTCAGAGCATATTAGAAAAGGCTTTACAAAATTAAGTTTGGTTTTTCTATTCCTTTATTCAAGATTGCCAGTATGTTTTCAACAATGAAGCACTGAGATGATATTCTAACTGAGCTTTTTACCATGGTCATTATCAAGATCTTTGTCGTTTAACTTAATTTTTTTAATAACACATAATTTTATGCTTACTTATATTGAATACCACTACCAATTTTAGTATGTGCCTTCATTTTTAAAATATTACCCTGGAACTGTAACCTAAACCCTTTATATCTAATTGCTGTAGATAATTTGGAATCTTGAACGAAAGCGTACCTAACTTGAGCTTAGATATTTTATTTATTCTTATTTATATACCACTTCTTCTTATGATTCAATCTGTTTACAATATTTCTAACTCTTCATTAACTCTAAGAAGGTATCTTTTATTATCCCATAATTGCTAGGCTTGATGCCACATATGAATGAATATATGAGCAATAATATCATATATTATAATACTGAATTTGCTATCAAAAAGGATGCTGAAGCTTCTGTCATATCTTGATTCAATGATACTCTTAATAGAGAAATCTAAAAGTACTTTCTGGTTTGGAATGCACATAGCATATGAATTAGAATCAATTTAGGTAATTACAGTGGTCAGATGAAAACACTGTAAGATGACCATACTATAATAAGATTGAATCACCTTTGATTTGTTTTTCTCAGCTTTTTATGTATGATATGCAGATTAGATACACTGCTGTTTGGGATCTAGTGAAGTTCTCCATAATGAACAAAATTATCATAGAAATCAGTGTTACTATCATATTATATTAGCAAACTATATTTTATTAGCATTGGTTACGATATTCTATTCTGAATAATTTTCAACTAAAATTTTAAATGGTTTTGTGATATAGGGTAGATGTCAAACCATCTGATAATGTAGTAACATTTACTAATGTTATAAAGGGCCAAATTTTAAAGGTAAAGAATTATTCCTTTGTGTTATGTATACTCACATATAATTATATAATTCATGAAAGAATATTGTTTGACTAAATGAGCTATAAAGCTCTACTTCTACTTCAACCATGATGTTATATATAAATAAACAAGGTTCTAGATTTTTAAAAAATCTAGCCCTATCCATTTAGGCTTCTACACCTCAGATTTTCCATATTAACCCATGGACAGAGAGGTAGAGGAGCTGCATATTGATAGAAATGGAGGATTTTGATGCCTTATAGGGGTGGGATTCAATTTTTTTAACAACCGGTTCTGTGGGTGTGGCTTAGTTGGTGGGTGTGGCTTGATGGTAATGTGACTGGATGGGCATGGCCAACTCAACATCACTTACATCGAGGCACGCATCTCCTCGCCTGGCCTCTCATGACTGTGGGGTGCTGCTACAGTCCTAAGTGTGAAAAATGATCATAAGTCATTTTTTTCAGTGCCATTGTAACTTTGAATGGTCACTCTACACAAGCAAAGTACCGGCAAAGAAGGGGAAAAAAACTCCAGAGAAGTTCCTGAGACAGGAATTCTAGTCCTGCCAAGAATGTAATAAGGGTTAACGGAGAGGCAGTTTCTTTAAGCAACACCAGAACGTTTCCTTCCTGCCTTCCTTACATGATTAGGCCAATAATTTCTTCTAACAACCGGTTTTCTGAACTGCTTAGAATGTTAACGACCGATTTTAGCGAATAGGTCCGAACTTGTAGTATCCCATCCCTGGTGCCTTAAAGTTTTGACATGTTTTCTTATTAAGCAATGAGTAATGGATAATAAATAAGGTGAATTCAAGAAAGTTCTCTTACAATAATTTGAAATAGCAATATGAAATCACACAGAATTAAATATATCTTGAAACACTTTTAGATGGGAATTTGAAACTGGACAGAATGAAACATGAAGTATCTTCCACCTCTTTGTTTCAGTGAAGAGTAACAGTTCATGATTACTATCCCCCTTGATACAATAGATAATGTATTTCAGCCCCAAATATGATAATCAGTCAGTTCATTAGGTATAAAACTAATTTATCCACAAATTCTCTTTGGCCGTTGTTGAAGCTATGCTTTGAACTCTAACAATAAGATCTGTGATATTTCAACCATTCCAATATAATGTGCAAGAGATATGTTGACAAAATGGCTGTGATTCTTAATCTTAAGAAGTTGGTTAATATGTTGTGTTTTTATTTAACACATGACCACCTGATTCTAAATAGCATTCTGAACAGAATATCTATATCTCTACGTTTACATATATCTATATCTACATCCATATCTATATATATTCTATATGTTTCATCTATATCATCATCTATCTCTATCTTTATTGTGGTGAATGGCACAGTGGTTAGAATGCGGTATTACATGCTAATTCTGCCAATTGCCAACAGTTTGGCAGTTCACTAACCTCACTAAGCTCAAGGTTGACTCAGCTTCTATCCTCCCGAGGTCAGTAAAGTGAGGACCCAGATTGTTAGGGGCAATATGCTGACTCTATAAACTACTTAGAGAGAGCTGTAAAGCACTGTGAAGTGATTATAAGTCTAAGTATTATTGCTACATGACATAAAAAACAATCTGACAGAACTGTAGATGAGAATTTTGAAATTTCATGGGAGATCTCAGGACTAAGATCAGTGAATTATGGTAAATTGTACAGTGGTATTCATCATCAAAGAAACTAAACTTAATTTTTGCAAAATAATAGTGATGATACAGGTATGTAAATATAGTGGTGTAGTTTGAAAACCATAAGTTCTTCCAAAACCTAAGCTAAGCAGCTTCCAAAAGGTTGGTTAGGAAATAACAATTTTAGTGAGACATCTTAATTTAAGTATGAAATTTAAACCTAATTAGAATCAAGTGAAAATTAATTAAATTAGATTTATGCTGACTTGGGCTGGTCAACTCACATACCAGATATAAATGTAACACACCTCAACTTTCAAATCCTAAAGATTAATGATTTGACTTTAGTGTTTGATGCTGTAAGTGAATTTTACCAAATGTTTTTGTTTGCATATGGGAGAAAAATTATTTCATAAGTTTTACCACAAAAATATGATCCAAAGGATTCTGAGTTTTTCATTAATACATGTAACCATGATGAAATTTATGATGTCAACTGATCATCTGGGTCAGTTAATAAATTTGGAATTTTATGTTTTCAGTCATGATTTATTTTTATGTTGTCTATTGAATTCTATATATATATGAAAATGACATATATTTTACAACACATATTGATCTTTTCACAAGCAAATTATCTCCTTTCTTATGTAGATATTCAAATGTGTATATCAGTTGAATTTTTCATGTATATATATTTTTTACAAATGTGTCTTTGTATGATTGCTGCTATGTCCTGTTTTTACCAATCATTTTATACTAGTAATACAGTAAAAAGCAAATAAAATATCTCACTCTGAATTTACTGGACATTAAGTACCCCTAGTATATACAGACGAACTGAAGGGTTTTAAACTTCTTGGTGTGAATGGCCCTCATTCCAAATCGTTGCATCCCTAGGTGAGTTAAAGTTTGATTGTTGACGAACATTGGAATAATATAGAGTCTTACACACAACCACTAGAAAAAAGTATAATGAAATAATAACATATCAGTTCAAATTTGCTCCACGTATTTTGAAACAGTTCAACAGTCTTTTTCTTATATTTATAACCCCACATTGGTATTAAAATTATAGATGATAATCTCATAACATTTAAAAAAATAAAGAAAAGGGTATTTAACAAAAATTCAATAAAACCATGTCTTATTTAGCTTCCTGAAACATTTCAAATAAATTTTAACAAATTCTTGTAAGGTAGCTTGTCTGAAAGAATAGCTTCATTTTTCTCTTTCTCTGGAATTCATGTTTTTTTTTTGGTGTGAAATGTACTTATGAGAAATTTAAAAATTATACTCATGAAAACTGAAGGAAAGTCAACGGGAATGTTTCTCTTAGGGTTCAGTATATTAGTATATTAGAGTAGAACGATTCATATTTAATGTCTCCATTAGGTCTCTTATATCCTGACTATTTGCCCTCGGGACTGGGCAGGGAATATATTTTAAAGAAAGAAAGTTTTCCCAATGTTAATTTCTTGGCAGGACTTCTGAGGCATATCATAGATGTGGCCTTTTCCATGCATATCAAGCCTAATAATATTGATGAAAAGAGATTATATTTTCTAAATATCTGGAGGAACCCTTTAATAACATGATGGTTTGTTTCATCTGAATCTGGGAATTGCATGAATGTTGACAATGTAATGCTTTATAATATGTAATTCTGGTAAACTGTTTGACATTTAATGTAAAACGAGTCTCATTTATACAGCATAAATTAACAGTTCCTTAGAAAAGGAGATCTCATATGTCATTTTTACAGATGTTTTGTTTAACATTTTACATTTTACAATGTACAAAAATTATGATAGTTTCACTATTTTAGTAATGTATTAGAAATACATGTTCTCATGGAAACAAATGAGAAAATAATGCTTGTTATTTTCCATAGTATTTTAATGAGTTCCTGGAAAATGATAATTATATTATTTCATATTGCTATATTTTTATTTAGATTTCTAAATCCTTTACAGTATATTTTTAAATAAACAATTAAAATCTAAATGGTAATATGGGGTACAACCAGCCCAAAAAGGTTGAATGCATAAAAGAATCAACTAGCCCAAATAAATTGAATGCATAAAAGAATCAATATTCTGATGAATTATTATTTAATAAATGATACATTTTATGTATCGTGACCAATAGCCACTATATTTCTATGCTATTTTTTTATCCATTTTTTTATTTTAATAATTCCAGAAATAAAGCATTAGATATGAGTTAGAGAAGAATCAGTTTTTTAAAACCTAGGCCAATTCCATATGTGAAGTTTTGGTGGATTCATATTTAAAAAAATAAAATATTTCTATTGGGATTTGCTGGTCCAAATCCATTTTCTTTTCAGTATATGAAATGACAGCGCATTCTTGATGTCCCAATATTAATTTGTCAGGCATGCATGTATATTCATTTGCCAAACATCAGCCATTTTGGGGGATTTCTATTAGCTTGTCTCAAACTGCAGGCAAGCTAAATTTCTCTAACAGGCATCAATTCGATGTATTAAATGCTGGTTCTGCCCTAGAAGACATATTGATTTTTTTTCTCAGCAAAGTGACAAATACCATTTTCATGACCATAATAGAGATTGATTACAATTTTATGGAACACAGGGGGAGTTGATCTTGGTGAGACAGCTTGAGGGCATATCAACGTTGGAGAAAATCATTTGGATTAATAAAGAAATTAATTAATTCATGGGTTACTGATAAAGCTGAAGCATTGTAGAGGCAATGGAAACTACCGCATGATCATTCATGAATGCTGATGTGACTAACATTGCTAGTGACTAAAAATTTAGGACAATTTTAAAGATAATATTGCTTAACCCTATTTATTTTTTAAAATTTATAAATGCTATGTCCTGAAATATTTGCTTGTTTTAATATGGCATGAACTTTCCAAGACAATAATGCAGGTGAATCAAGAAGACATACAGACGGAAAGTTAGAGATATTATTGCAGATAGAATAGAATATAATTCTTTATTGGCCAAGTGTGATTGGACACACAAGAAATTTGTCTTTGGTACATATGCTCTCAGTGTACATAAATGGAAAAAATACATTCATCAAGAATCATAAGATACAACACTTAGTGATAGTCATAGGTTACTAATCAGCAATCAAATCATACTAGGAAACAAAACAATATAAATTGTAAAGATACAAGCAACATGGTTATATTCATAAGTGGGGAGAGATAGGTACCAGGAAATGTTATTATAATCTAGTGGTAGAGGAATAATAGTAATACAGTCTTAGTAAATAAGTTGACAGTGTTGTGGAAATTAGTTGTTTAGCATAGTGATGGCATTCAGGGAAAAACTGTTCTTGTGTCTAGTTGTTCTGGTGTGCAGTGCCCTATAGCATCGTTTTGAGGGTAGAAGTTGACTTGTGTAGAATACAGGTCCTTGATGGAAGGCAGATTGGTAGCAATTGTTTTTTTTTTTGCAGTTCTAATTATCCATTGAAGTCTGTATCTGTTTTGTTTGGTTGCAGAGCCAAACCAGACCATTACAGAGGTGCAGATGACAGACTCAATAATTCCTCTGTAGAATTGAATCAGCAGCTCTTTGGGTAGTTTGAGCTTTCTGAGTTGGCACAGAAAGAATATTCTTCGTTGTGTTTTTTTGATGATGTTTTTAGATATTCATTTTAAATCTTGAGATATGATAGAACCTAGAAACTTGAAGGTCTCGATACTGTGTTGTTTAGTATTACAAGAGGTGGTGATATAAGGAGGGTTTCTTCTAAAATCTACCACAATTTCTATGGTTTTGAGTGTATTTAGTTCAAGATTGTTCCACTACAAGGCTAGTTGTTCAATGTCCCACCTGTATGTTTATCATTCATTCATTCATTCATTCATTCATTCATTCATTCATTCATTCATTTATTTATTGTCAATTGCTTACAAGATAATACAAGTAAAAACATAGTTATGAATACATGGATACATATAAGAAAAATAAAAAAATAAAAGAAACAATAGGACAGTGACGGTAGGCACGTTGGTGCGCTTATGCACGCCCCCTACAGACCTCTTAGGAAAGGGGTGAGGTCATCATCTGCAAACTTCAATACATTAACAGAGGAATCTTTTGAGATGCAGTCGTTGGTATATTGAGAGAAGAGAAGTGGAATAGCACACAGCCTGGGGGCTCCTATGATAACTGTACAGGTATCTGATGTCATGACTATGAACTGCTTCCAGAACATTTTCTCAGTCCTTTATCCCATATATCTATGGGTAGTTTTTCAGTTGGATTCTGTCTGTTGTTCTCAGTGTTTATTCTAATTGTTTTTATGTCTTTCTGTCCTTCTGTCTGTCTGTCATCTCTATCATCTGTCAGGCTGGGCTAGTGAGAGTGACTAGGTTAAAATCAGCCTGACTTTCATGCTTATAGAGTACTAGAACTCACAATTCTGGTTTTTAGACTAGCATTTTCACCACTACAGCAAATGGTATCACACATTTGCAGATTTTCTCCATTACATGGACAAGTGATTTAGCATTACAATTTACAACTCCTGTGAGTTCAGACATTTTTCCAATCCCTCTTCTCAGAATTGCACCATCACACAGTTCAAAGTAACGATGTAGTATATCAAGTTTTGCCATATCCCAGGTGATTAATATTAAATAAATATACTTAGTGAAAATTAATAACATTTTTGGAGTTGCTAAAATTTCCTATTCCAAATTAAAATCAGCCAGAAGTATTCTATAGGTTGAAGAATAGCAAATTGCAGTTACTCTAAAATGGAAGCAAAAGTATGGATAAACAGGCTACAAGGAGAGGGAGAAGACTGTTCCGAGGTTTGGCTCATTCTTATTGAACACAAAGTGTGAGCTGGTCCTAGTGCACCAAATACAGAAATTTAGAATATTGATGTAACATGTCCATATTTTCACACAAGTTCACCCCAAATAATGCTGCTTCTGTCCCCTCCCTAATCCTCCAGGCCCTTATCAGTTAATTGAAAAACTGTCTAAATGGTATTAGATTTGCTTCTCTGTGAACAAAACAACTTTTTCCTTTTTAGAGGGAGCCAGAATCCAACAAAAGCTGCATGTTGAATAAAAGAAGCACTGTAATTGGAGCATCATTTCTCAACGTCTGAAGAAGTGGTCTTTTTTTTTAAAAAAAATCTGCTATTACACTTCTTTAGTGCTTAATAACTATTGTGTTGTTTGGATTATTTTGCTTACTTAACAATAACAATTCAAATTATATTCCTAATCTTTACCCCTTTTTTCCAGCCATTGGTAAAATAAATTCCATGTTTGATAGTATTGTATCTTCTTTCTCTTTAATCTTCAATATAAGTCTGTCCATTTCTGCACAATCCAATATCTTCTTAATTATTTCATCATCTAGTGGTGTTTCTTCATTTTTCCAATGCTGAGCAAATACAATCCTCGCTGCTGTTAATACGTGCAATATTAAATATACACTTTGTTTATCAAATTTTTCTGATATTATACCTAATAAAAAGTTCAGGTTTAAGATCTATATGTTTTCCTAACATCTTTTCTAATTACATGTGTATTTTTGCCCAAATATTTTTTCCTCTAACATATCCACCAAGATGGTAATATGTGCCAGATTTTTGGTTACATTTCCAACATTTATTAGACATATTTTCGAACATTGTGGCTAACCTAACAGGTGGTAAGTGCCATCTATAAAACATTTTACGTAAGTTTTCTTTGTACAAAGTTGCCATTGTTAATTTATAATTTCTTTCCCATATATTTTGCCATTTCTCTGGTTCTATATTATGTAAGAAATGGTTTTGATAACAGCCCTTATTAATTGGGTAATCATAGCGTTCCTAAGCTGTGCATGTGGCTTGATAAAAAACAAATACGACATATGGAACATACAAGTTAAGCATACATGGTTACAGGAAGTACTGAAGAAACTTACTGTTATTGCACTAAACCAGAGCTGTTTAGAGATCTACTGAAATAAGGCTAGCTTTCTGGATTATATTATATGCTTGGTTATCCTTTTCAAAAATTCAAATTCAGTGGGAAATAAAATACAGGTACTCAAATTTCACTGTGTAATTTTATAATGACATTCTTTTTTTAGCAGAATACCTGTATGCTTAGTACAAAACATCATGACAAGTAGATAACAACTTCAATTGGTTTTAGAATCAAGTAATGTTTTGGTGAATGAAAAAAAGTATTCATTGCTAAATTCAATTTTATTGTTATTTATTATCTAAAGTAGGTGATTTTCTGTTCTGTAGGCAAAAATACTTTTTTAGAATCAGAATACACCCTCTTCTCATTTAGTGACCACAGTCACTTCCAACGACTTGGCTGTTAATCAAAAGATCCATAAGTGAACACATGACATAGAGAAGGGGAAGTTCACTGCTTGCTGCCATCTCATTTAGATAAATTTCTCTGGTATAGTATCCTGTGCCTGACATGTTTTTTTTAAATCTTTCCTCACTCACAGAGCAGAGAGATTGCTTAAACAAGCTATTACTTCCTGAGTTGTTTTTCTCCATAGCTTAGCAGATCCCTAAAAGTGCAAGTTAACAAGTAGAGCACTGTGAATTAATTAGTGAGAACCTTCGAGCAGCAGACAATGCTGCCTGAAACTGACAAGATGGTAATCAGTTTCGCAGTGAAAGCTTTTGTTATCAGCCATAAAATTTGGTTGTAAATAGGAGTATTGAATGGAAAATTATTTTTATTACCATTTATTTATTATTGTATTTGTGAATAGCTACTAATTTAGGTAGTTGCTAAATGTATATGATGTGTGATACACAATGAATTTGAAAGACCTACAAGCTGTTTTTTAAATCTGGTTAAGAAGAATTTAGTTTTAGAATATAGAATCAAAGGGCTGGAAGGGACCTCAGAAATCTTAGTCCAACCCTTTCTCAAGATAGGAGACTTTACATCATCTAGGATTCAATTGTTGTCTATTTTTGAAGACCTCCAGTGGTAGAGGTACATGAACTTCAGGAGACGAGTTGTTCCATTGATAAATTGTTCTCCCTGTCAGGAAATTTTTCCTTAATTCTGGTTGGATTTCATTTATTTGTTTTGTCCTACCTTTTGATGCTTTGGAGAATAAGACGGTCCCATATTCTATGACAGCTCCCCAAATACTGGGAGACAGCTATCATATCACCCCTAATCCCTAGACTAGATGTACCTAGTTCTCTCAACCATTCATTATATGATTTAGCCTCCAGACCCCTCATCATTGTTGTTGCTCTTTTTTGCACGCTTTGTAAGATCTCAGCACCTTTTTTTGTATCATGGGAACAAGAACTTGATGCAGTATTCCAAGTATGGCCTCACTAATGTGATAGAAAGCAGTACCATCACTTCTTGTGATCTTGATGCTATCCCACTGTTGATGCAGTCTAGGACTGTATTGGGTTTTTTTGGCAGCTACAGTATACTGTTGGCTCATCTTGGTCTGCTATGACACCTAGATTCCTATCACAGATACTACTATTGAACCAGCATGTTCAATGGAATACTGCCTATTCTATACTTCCGCATGTAGTTTTTCCTGTCTGAGTGCAGGTTCTTATTTTTCTCACCACTGAACTGCAGTTTGTTGGATAGGACCCAATACTTAAAGTCGGTCAAGATCCTTCTGAATCTTATCTTTTAAAGTGTTAGAAATACTTCCCAGCTTAGTGTAATTTACAAATTTGATAAATTCCCCTCCTATCCCCTCATCTAGATCATTTATAAAGACGTTGAAGAGTATTGGGCTCAAGACAGAATTTAGGGTCAAGACAGAATAATGGGTACCCCATTGCATACTTTCCTCCATGTAGATGTAGTTCTATTGAGGAATACATGCTGGGTGCGGTTAGTCAGCCAGTTGCGAATCCATCTGGTGATGATGCTATCTAACCGACATTGCTCTGACTTATCAAATAATAGGGTGTGATCTACTTTGTCAATGCCTTACTGAAATCCAAACATACTATGTCCGCATAATGTCTCTGATCCACTAATTTGACCACTTTATCAAAGAAGGCAATAAGATTTGACTGATACGATCTGTTTTTAACAAACTGGCTTCTAATAATCACCTTGTTCGTTTCTACGTGCTCATAAATCCATTGTTTGATTATCTTTTCCAGGATTTTCCCAGATATTGATGTCAAGCTGATTGGTCTATAATTGTGTGGATTCATTCCTTTCCCCTTTTTGTAGATTGACACCACATCAGCTCTTTTCTAATCTTGTAGTTTTCTGTCTGTCCCTTAATACTTTATTTAAATGTTTACTCTTTCCAGAACAAACACATTTGTTTATAAAAATTAGATACTACATGATGCACATTAATTTACCATGTCTAATTTAGTATTTTGTGCCTTGAACCAAATAGATTAATTCTGGTTAAAATTTTAAATACACTTTTAAATATACAATTGCAATGCATTCCTTAATTTTTTTTAAACTATGGATGTAATTATATGAAGCATTCTGCCCAATTTTCAAGTCTCTCCCCATCTGTGATAAAATGAAGTAATACCCAATAAAGTTAGTTTTATACATTTTATTATAAATTTGGGTGTTTTAATGGCTTTTACTGAAATTGTTTAAGATCACATTTTCAAAATGAATTTCTCTAACAGTGCCAGCTTTTGCAATTGATTTGATTATTCTACAAATTGTTAAATATTTATTGTATTTATGCTTTTGTAAATATAAATCAAGTTGTGTGAATGTAATTTTGGACAATTAATGTTATGATTACATGTTAAAATAATCCATTCCCCAACTCATTTATTTATGATTTATATGATGCATTGAAATTTGGCCATGTTTTTACTGAATAGTCAACCACCTGAATCCTGTAATAGGTGAAGGGCTCTCACAACAGCCTCTTTAGGCTTATTTAACTTGGACCAATTACTAGCTAAAGATCAACAATTCAAGGGTTTGTATTTGTAGACAGTAGATAACATGCAAATCAAACGTATTTGCTGAATACAGATCTGTAAACAGATTGTTCTGTCAACTAAAAACGAATAAAATATGTAATTGCAGATATGTAATTGCAGATATCACTCCTTCTTTCTAATAGGGTAACAAAAGCAGCTGCTATTGCCATATTAGTGTAAAAGAAAATATGGGATGAAATGAAGAAATATAGTGCAATTTGATTTGTGTCTACTCAGTTTCAAGTTCCATAAATTAGTTAGGCAGTTTACTTACTTAGCATTATGGATAAGAAGTCAAGTCAGTTTTTTGTGTTTATTTATTAATATATTTATATCCTGTGTTTTCCCTGAAGACACAAGGCCCAGTTTCAGTCCTATAACAAACATCCTGTGAGGTGGATTGTGAAATATTAAAGTCAGGTTTGAGGTTGAATGGGGTTAGAAACTTGACCTCCCCATTTCAATATTATTATCATATCATTACATTATTATATTTATTATGCTATGCTACGCTACACTATGCTATACTATACATTGGCTTGCAATACAGTATAGCAGTTAAATTCAGGTATATCTTGATTAAACAACAGGTATTAGGGACAGACTGAGAGCACATTAGAAACCATAAGATTGGTTGCAGTTTAATTCATGGTTTAAAAAAAAGTTCAGATTTGGACTGAATAAAATTCAATAAATGCTACCAAATTCAGTTTAGGTCCTGAGTTTCACTTGAGATTTGTACCTCCAGTCAATAAGATAGGAAAATACAAATAGTGTAATTGTATTTTTTTAAAAAACTGGAAAGGGGGAACATTCAGAGTGATCCTGAGAAAAAAATGGAAACAAGTGAATAGGTTTTTGAATAATTTCCCATTATATTTTTTTTTTTTAAGGCAAACAGTAGACATTTTGATCTCTGCATAAATATTTACAGTTTTTTGACAGATTGTATCTGTATAGGGAGAGGATTGTTAAAAAATGACCTTTAAAATTTAGGATTGTTAAAAATAATCCCTTAATATTTGGCAGGCATCTTTAAAAACGCAGCGCATATTGTGAAGATATCTTCTGAAAAACAACCTGCTAAATTACACCCAGAATTCTGATCCAGATTTAGAAATGTTTCACTGAAATAATCATCTTAATTACACTGATTAAAGTTTCTTAAGTTTCAGTATATTGAGAAACCATCTACAGTTTATAATTAGTTTATGATTTTCATTGTTTTAGAGGGATAATTCTTACTGAACATAGTGGTATCTTCTTCCTATAAACATCTGTCTGTAGGGGCACATTGGCAGAGGGGTGTGTGTCTGTCTGTTTGTAGAAACTCCATTTTTCCATCATTACTAATATCATATCAACACTATTGATAATAGCATTTAAAAATCATTTTAGAGTCACATAAATGGGAAAACAAATATGAATGTTCACAGCGAAATACCATGAAAGACTGACTTGGATATTGCAACAAAATTGAGATGGATCAAACTTATACAGTTATCCAATGATATTATTACTGAAATACTCACAGGTATGCTATGATAGAAAATGTTAATACATGAATATAGCTCCTAAGGCACAATGATATTTTTGTATTTTCATTTTTTACATTTGTGAAATTGGATTTAAGGGACAAAAATATTTCATCATTAAAGAGAAGTTTGTTCTAATTTATCTTTTTTTTTTTTTAAATATATACGTTTGGGAAACTTTTGTGAAAGAAGGTCTTTACTGCATGAGTAGCTATTTTTCCTTCCAGATGGATTTCCTGTAAGTTTGACTGCAGAATAGCAGGTGTACCATTCCAAAGTGTCTTTACAAGTGGCCCAGCAGGATGTCTGCCGTACATCCACAGGAGACTGCTCATCTGTTTAATCCTTATATTTTAGTCAACCTTCCTTATTATGTGTGCAGGGTTCTGATTCTCAGCTGGATTTTGACACTCAGAATGAATTGATGGAGCTCTTTGATCTTTCCAGTATATTGCATCTGTTTCATCTTTCATCTTAATGCATTCTCTTTCCTCACTCTTTTTTTTAGCTTTATTTTTCCATATAAATTCATCAATTTTATTTGCTCTGCTTTATCTCACAACAGTAATCATTTGGTATGTATGCAGTTAAAACTATACAAAATGACTAATGTTTAGAATAAACATTTTACAGGAGCTAAACATTTACATGAGAACAAGAAGCATTTCTTAAAATATACAACGAATTGCACACATTTGATATACATACGTATGGTTTCATTTGCATCTTTTTTCCATACATGTATCCACATGTAGATATACATGTTAATTTTGGGGGGCACTATTGGAGTGTTTAAATCAATTAGCCTTGTATGTAAGAAAGTTTTAAATATTTTAGGATAGTAGCCTCAGAGTAGGGTGTATCCAGTTTATTAAAATTATAAAGCTTATAATAAAGAATGGGTTAACTGAGTATTTGTATTTACTTCATTCTTTTTCTTCTGTAATTTGAATCTACTGCAGTTACTGATACTATTATTCCATGTAATTACAGAGGTGAGATTGTCATCAGCTTCAAATAAATATGAAGATTGGCATTGGTGTACTTTATTTGCAATGAACCCAACATTTCTTTTTTTAAAAAAAATGGCAGTAGTAGTAGTAGTTTTATAATCTATTAGAAAGTAGTAGTTTATAATCTATTAGAAAGTAGTAGTTTATAATCTATTAGAAATAATCCAGCTTTGAAGGTTTCTTGAAGGCTGGGGGCAAAATTTTATAGCAAATTTTCCAGATGTCTTTTTTTGCTTTTAAATAAAATATACATGTTGTTGCAGCAGAATGCTCCATGTAGTAGAATAAATTATAAAATATGATCAACAATAGAACTTTTCTGCCTTATTGCAATTTTATAAATAGGTATGTGAAAGTAAGACTTATATGAATAAGAAGTTAGAGTTACCTTATGGCAACATTTCTGAGCATATCTAAAATCTCTCTCAAAACTGTTTTAATTTGTTTCTTAGATTTTCATCCTGCTTTTTCTTAAGAAAAATTTCCCTCTTCTAGATTTCACCATTACAATAACTCTAACTGATAATTTGATCAGAGAGACAGCTACTGGTTTAAAGTCACCAGTGACCTTCCATTGCCAAGAAATGACTTCTACACTGATATCTCCAATTACAGTCCAACATCTTTACCACTGTAATACATTTCCTTTCTATACTTTCAATCCAATCAAGTATGGACTAGTAAACAAGTAGAAGTTTATTTCCATTCATGGCAAAATAATAGATTAAGGAATGTAGCCGATACATGCAAAGTAGCTCCATAAAATCATGAACAAAGCAAATGAATAGATACAAATATTTCACATGTGTTTACCGAACAGATTATCAGAATGAACTGATAATTTTTGCAGTAGAAATACGATTGAGATTTGTTTTGTTTTGTTTTTTTAATTCAGTTGTGTTGAATATTGGAAACTGGGGGCAAGTTTTCTTGCCAAAGTTTTGCTATTACTTTCTATATGAGATTTAAATGTCAATTATGCTGATAAATAAAATATTTCAGATCCTAATATAGTTGTATACTATAATATACTGATTATTCAGTTTATACTGGAATTTGCCTGAGAATATTTTTTAGTAATATTAATTATAGTAATTAATGATTTGATATTTATTGCTGTTGTGAGATATTTTGAAGCATCAATCGCCACATTGCAAATATAAATTCATTGATTATTGGGACATTTAAAAATAGTATTTTCAAATTAAAAGCCTAAATTCAATATAATTAAATATATTGAAATGTGTTTGAATATTTGGTAACTTGGGTTGGTAGTTAGGCTGTTGATTTGAGATCCAAGCTTGGCAATTTGATTACATAAAATTAAATATTTTGTTTCAGTAATAAGAATAATGAATATGGGATAATTCTACCTGCTATGATGCATTGAACTAGTGAGCAGTTTCTCACATGGCTATAATGTTGAATAAATGTGTGATCCCATTCAAACCCACTGAATGCCCATTTTAGAAACCAGATTTCCATTCAATGAATGCAAATGAGAATTCCAGACCAATGGAATCCCTTACTCACTTCCTTTGTAACATTGTTTCTTCTCTTATAGGACTTTCTAATGGAATTTGAGGGCTCTGCCTTCTCCTGGTAGTAAGCAATTTATGTTGTATTTAAAAATACTATAGTATTACATAAAGATTAGTAGAATTATAGAATCACAGTGTAAGAGTGGGCTGTGTAAGAGTGGGCTTTTTATATTACTGAATCCCATTCTTAGTGCTGGAGTTTAAACTAAAGCATTGCCATCAATATTATCAAGGTTCTGCTTGAATAAATCAAGTGAAGGAACCAATCACTTCTCAGAGTAATTGGTTCCGTTTTTTGGCTGTTTTACTGTTTGGGAATTTTTCTAACACTGAAATAGAATTGCTTTTCTAAAACTTAAATCCATTATTGTGTCTTTCACTCTGCTATAATAGTGACTCTTCTTGAATTTCAACTGTGACATCCTTTTAGATGTTTGGAAAGTGTCATCATCATATACCTTTGCATGCTTTTCTTGACAAAGCTAAACATTCCTAATTCCTTTTATCTCTCTTCAGAGCATTTTGTTTCTAGTACTCATTATGAGATAATGATATTACTCGAAATAATATTTCTGTTGATGTTACCTGGTTTTTTTCAGTCACATCACATATTTAACTCATTCTCTGTATGAAATTAACTGCTATTCCAAGATCTTATTTACTAGTCTAGCATTTCCCAAACTATATCTGTGTATTTCGTTTTGTTTCCTAAGTGCAAAACTATGCTTTGTTTATGTCAAATGTTATTTTGTTGTTTCAACCAATTCATCTAACTATACAGAATAATTTTGCAATGAAAATTGTTAAAAATGTAGAATAGTATTGGACTGAACCTTATGGTACTTGGCTCAATATTTGACAATAATTATCATGAATGAAAGTTGAATTTTTACTTAATTTTCGGGCTTTGCACCTTACATTTAATAGAGATCAATGCATAGTTCAACTACATTATCACAGAATTGTGATATCGTGGAATTCATAGAAATCAAGCAATCAATTCATAAATTGCACTTGCAATTTTTAGATTTCTGAAACCAAAGGATTGGATTAGGACTTACAGCAATAAGGTCAAAGGGAAGTTACTAGTTCCATTCTATTAGTAGCATGAATTCTGTAGGGATACGATTCTGTAGGGATATTATAATCCCTACAATTCTGAATATAGCAATGTTTCAGTGCACTACAACCTGATATTTTGACAGAGGGCTTAATTGTCTCAGGTTATCCTGATAAGAATTTTAGAAATATTTCATATTATAAACCTGGAGTGGAGAAGTTGCAGTCAATATTGACAGAGCTCTAGTATATCATGGAAGAACAATTGTCTACAGCAAAGCAAAATTTAATCAAGATGATGACATGCATATGACAAAGCTCTTGTCCTTATACACTTATGCCCGGATATCATTTGTCCTTCCTGGGCCTTTCCTTAGATACCCAGGTATGGAGGTCTCTTTTTGTGCAAAAAAATCTCAAGAACTTTTAATGTAAAGTGTTTACTATTAATAAAATATCTGACTGGGTATTATGGTAGCTTTATTGAAATCTGTATGAAAGGCTATACATTGGGAAAGAATGTAATATATTATTACAGATTATTTACATTTTAGATAATAAGTAAGCCATTATTTAATTCCCTGTATACTAATTCTGAGGCACTAGCTTTTCACCTGTGGAACATAGAGACATAACATTGGAAATGTAATATACCTTTCTATTGTATGTTTTTTCAAGACTTCTATTATTAAAAATGTTTTTACTTTCATGAAGATATTATTGCTTTTCCCCCACCCCATATGTATTGATTATGTATATATTTCAACAGTGAAAGTTTTCAGTGAGTTCTTCATTCTATATAGGGTGTACGTGGCAATGATTTTTAAACTATATTCTATCTTGTGGACTACAGTGATGTAAACTGAATTATGTCAAAACATTGGGAAGAAATGATGACAAACATCAATGAATGAATACATTAAAAAAATACAACAGTAGCATAAACACCGAACATTTTCTTGAAAGCAGTGTGCTGTTTTGTATAATCTTAAAAATAAAATACAGCATATTTACCAGACAGCAAACGCAGTGGGGTTTAACATGAGTAAACATTGTTATTTGACATAGTTAGGATGCAGTTTTATCCATAATGAACAGCTTAATGGGAGTTAGTCAATTCAAATTAATACTGTTATTCACGTGGCCTGTT
The DNA here is from genome assembly GCA_023653725.1 of Bungarus multicinctus. NCBI lineage: Eukaryota > Metazoa > Chordata > Lepidosauria > Squamata > Elapidae > Bungarus > Bungarus multicinctus. Next base: position 47,625,803 of record CM042848.1, read on the forward strand.
ATTTTTTCTGAATTTATTTAATATATTTTTAAACTTAGATAAATATTCCTGTTTAGTAATTTCACAATAGGTAATTAATTAGGAAAAAGCAAGCTATTTTCTACTTTATGCTATGTCATCATTAGTGTACTTTATATTATAAGAACTTCCTTTAAGAATTCCTTTATCTTTCCTTTCTTCCTTTTTTTATTCATGTCCCATCTTTTAATTATTCTCAAGAACAGTATAATAAATTTAATAGTTTTATGACAATTCTAAGTAATGGGTTGTCTTATAACCCTACAATTATTTAAGAGAAAATACAGTACTGAGGAATATTTTGATTCAAAAATGTGAGTTATTGTTGCAAAAATGACATGTTAAAGTAGAGCTTCACATTGTCACTTTATTAATAACACCTCTAACAACTGCTAATATTAATTAGCAAAAAGAAAAAATTGTACTATTTTGTAGAACCATCCTGCTTATTCAAGGTGTTTTGCTTTTAGTTATTATAACATAACCTAGTGTAATCTTTTTATGGTTGGTTCTTTGTATTTTATCTACATTTTTAAATTATCTTCTAGTTTACTGAATGTATTTTTAATTTTTCTTGATAATTTTTTCATCAAAACCTTACAATATCCAGCTTAATTCCTATTTTAAGTAAGCAATATAGTTTGTAATTTCAGGAGTAAAAATAAAATATTGCCTATCATATCCATTTAGGAATATAACAGATAGAATTGTAGTGCCTGTTGCATTTGTAAGACTTCACAGACAATCAGTCTAGTTAAGACAGAAGGTACCTACAGAGAAGACATTAATGGAAGCCTATTTCTTTCGTGGGTACAATTAAGACCATGTATTTGTGAAAGGCAACCTCCAGGTAGAAGTTGGAACACCTATTTTATCCATGGGAACAGCTTGTGTCATAATTTAAAGGGGAATTGTCTAGATGTTAAATAGGTTCTGTCTAATTTCTAATTTTTAAGTGTGTTTTATCAATAAGGTTAGCCTTGAAATCCCTCAGTAGAGGTTTACATATGCATCACAATTTGAACTTGAAGTCTATTTTTGAAATATGGATGTGCTCTTGGTCCCAAATCAATCTTGTCATTCCTTAGCAAGCAATGAAAGATAATAAGTACTATTCACCTGATTGCCTTCCTGCTCTGAGACAGCTGGTGACGCTTGTCTTCCTGATAACCAGGACTTTCAGATCTAAGGCAGGGATAAAGAAAAGCTGGGAGCTTGCTGAATCTAAATTTGACAGTCGATGGCAGTGTTCAGGGGTCAGGAGGGATAGAATCTCTGACACGTATAAGAAAGGAACAAAATTTATCTGCTCTGGTTGCAATGATTAGATGTCTCGTTGTCTGGCTTTCTTATAGTGGATGATTGATCGTGCCCGCCAGCTGCCTAATATCATAATTAACAAAGTTGCTACCGTGTCTGAGAAGTTTAATCGAAAAAAATTGCCAACAGTGTGATGCTGTTGTTACCCATAAAGATCAGAAGCAGGGCAAAGTCGACTTTTGGACTAATGGAGCTGCAGAACTATGTGGGCAGAATAAGAAGTAGAGCACCTGAATGGATAATGGTATGTGCTTTGTTTCTGAACTGCATTGTCCATATAGAGACAGATTTTAGTTTTCATTTTCAAGATGTCATTTGATATAATTCCATTAGTATTTGATGCTTTCTTGATGTCTACCGTCTGCACAATTACCATTGTTAATTATGTTGTGAAATTATTTTTTAAAAACAGTTGCGAATGTGATAATTGTTGCCATGGTTATTCTACCCCCCTCCAATTACAAGCATATTCTCTAGAATTTCCATGTTTTCTTACAATGTGTCATGCAAAAAATGTAACATAAAATAAACATGAAAATATAGTCGGTGCCTATTTGTAGTATGCTAAGGGATGTTCTCTGGTATATATATTTAGACACTTGACTGTGGTTATAGAAGTTTCTAACAATGTCTGATTTACAATCCTGACTCTAAATTCCCCAGATCATTTAGGAAATATCGAGCCATCTCATTACTTGATCTGAAATCTTTATATGTTTTGCTAGTGAAAAAAATATTCCACTGTGCTCTTTCTTTGTTGCTGTGTAATGTGTCTGTGTGTGTGTGTGTGTGTGTGTGCTTCTTTTTTCTTTGTAAGGTTTATTTGCTCACACAGTTATCCCTGGAGTACCTGTGATATTGCCATTCCAATATATGACAGGGAATATTTACAGTGATGTGTATGTCCATGCCACATATAACAAAGAGAAGGATAAAGAATGTGGAATTGTAGAAAAAAAGACAAAGGAAACAATAGCTGGCTTATGGAACAGCACATGGAAAATACTAATAGGAAAACATTTAAAACTATACATTTCCCTGCAGCTTAGATTTAATGAAGAACATGGAAAAAGAAATCTTGATTTGTCTGGCTGATAATTGTGAATTATTATTGTTAGAATTAAATTATATATTTAATGGAACATGTTCCTATAAGGATACAGTTTAACTAAATATGTAATGAATCAGTGTGATGGAAGATAGTTCTCATAACAAATATATATCTGAAAATTATTTTTTTATACTTTGTTTACTCTGCTCGCAATAAAAAATAGAAGTTGCTATGGACTATATAAATAGCCCATTCAGTATTTTAAAAACATTAAAAATTTTAAGTAAAATTCAGCTGGATAATTTTACATTGTTTGATCAAATTTATAAAGAAAATAATTAAAAGTGATGTCTAGCAGTTTTCCTTTTCTCAGCCTTTTTTAAAAAAATTGCTCATCAAAAATATTATATTATATCATCATTAGACAATAATTTTAACCTTCCTTGACATTTTTATTGTTTGGCTTTGGTTTAAACAAATCAATACTTTGTTCGCCTGGAACAAAGAATAGTATAAATAGAATAAGGGAAAACAGATTAGTGATGCAAATTTCAATTTGAAGAAAAAACATAAGTAGGTAGAATAAATATATTGTTGCTTTAATCAGCACACCCATAATATTTCATGTAATTGAAATTTAGTGTGTTGTTAAAACTCAGCTGGAAAACCAAATAAATGTATGGATTATAAAAGGAATATTAAAAGAGGAGATAGGTGACAGGATTTTGTGAGGGACTGTATGTTGAAGTTTAGCTTTGGTGTCAATTTTTAAAACATTTATGATTTTAATATGCTTATGTATTATATTGTTTTATTATTGATACTGTTTTAATTGCTGATAGGGAGCTGTGAGAGTTCGATATAAGACGGGAGGCTATATAATAGTTTAAATAAATAAATAATAGTGTCACAGCAAATGTTTCTGGCTTTAAATAGGACAGTTTTGTATTGCAGTAAACTCCTTGTAATAGTTTCAAAGGAAGTAATAACTTCTAGGAATATGTTCACACAGAATGTGCTAATATACAGATTAGCAATGTGCTATTCAGCATTGAAATAATAAATGTTCCCCAGGTGACACAATCTGCAATTTTTATTGGTGATTAAAGTTTGATGAACCTGTCATTAAGCTTCCAGAAATTAAAGCCCAATTCTAAAGGAATGAGGTCAATATAATTTTCAAATACAAGAAACAAATGTTTATGATCAAATTTTAAAATATATTTTAATTTTCCTTTTTTCTTCTTTAATTCAGTAAGAAGATAATATAATACAAAGGATTATGACACAGTCTGAGATGCGTTACTTTGAACACTAAAATTACTTTTTAGAATTCAGTGAGAAAATATACCTGCAAAGGAATTTCAGAACTGTGGCCGAAATGATTAAAAAATAGGTAAGATAAAGAGTATTATTTGTTGGATTGTGTTCTTGTATTAAAGATCATTGATAGCCTAAAAGAGAAAATATTTAATTTAGTCTGTTTTAATATCAGTCTCTGAAGCTACTACATGATAACGTAGCATAAAAAGAACTATATCCCAATTAAACTGTAGTTTGACATTTACATGAGGAAATACTATTGAATTCAGAAGGACTTAAAAAAAACAGATATAAGATTTCCCTGATACGCATATATGTACATTGATTTTTGTTATTTATATATGAAGGCTAGGAAAAGGTCCAATAATTTTATATTAATTATATTTATTCAATTCTGATTATGAGGTACAGTTTTGAGGCATTTACAATATATTTTAGCACTTTATATTTTTAATAGGATCTTATTTGTTTTGCAGAAATATCACTATAATATTTTCATTGCATTCAATCTGCATTATATTGGAGTTGTTACCCATTTGCCTATCAGATGTTTAATCAAATCAGTCAAAATAATAATTATTTATTAACTTTGGAATGATTCTTAGATGGATTTTATAATGTCTTAAAAAACGAATTCATTTCCACTTTACTAATTTTCAATTTTAAGTAAAATGGATGTTAAAAATAAAAGGTGATCATGTGTGTAAAATTTACTGACCAGATTTTTGCTGTACCAGCATTTTTTGTATTATTATTTCATATTTTTTCTAAATGTAATGCTTTTTTCAAAATAGTAAAATGCTTGAAAATTATTTCAACTAAAACAAATTTTTAAAAAATTTCAGGAGTACTCTGTATTTTGTACATCCATTCTTATAATCTCTAAACCTCTAATTACTACCTGTGCAACATGCTGTAGTATTACTGATGGATCACTCCTGAATTAGTCAGCTTTATTCATTTTAGTTTTAAATGTTGAAGTGCTTTAATTACTTCTTTATTACTTTTTGAAAGAAAAATATGGTACACTGCTAACAAATGAGAACTTGTATTGACTAATTACCATTTGTCGTTTGGAATAACAAATTCAGCATTAAGTCCACAAAGAGGAAGATTTTAAATAAAATTATACAAAAAGTTTTTTGAAATGGATCACTTCTGAACAAACCTTTTCTTGCTCGCACCAAACAGCATCTTTATATACAATAGTAGAGTGAAATATTAAGTACTATAAGAAGCCACAGTTTAAGTTCTGTTTTTGGATTGATAGAAAAGCAAGCATAAGAGCGCCTAGAATGGAAAACAAGAAACAAACCACAAGAAAGCTAGATTAAAAAAACCCCACTAATTGAAACTTCATTTTTCCATGTGCAAAGATTATTAATATTTTTTCAAACAAAAAATAATTAAATCACAATAATTTTAAAATCTATAGATTGACCCTTCTACTTTCAGATAAAGATCATGTTCAGTTCATAAAATAAATCCTAAATATTGGAGAGAGAAATGTATAAATCCATGAAATAGGCCTATCCAGTTCAGCTGTACAACTAATTCTCATTAATGAAAAGAAAACCGTGCTCTTTATGTATATTACAAAACAAAGATGTCTATTTTTAAAGGTTAAAAAGAGCAGTTGTGAGCCAACTGTAATATCGATGTTAACTTCACTGAATACTTAGTTTCTATCTTTTTAAATATATGAATGCTATTAAAATGGTAATAAATATGCAGTCTTCTGCCCTTTCCAATTTATTTCTCTCTTTCATCAAAGTTGAATTCCCAACTACTGCCAAGGTAGAGAAATACTTGGTATTGTTGTGTAAATGTTAAAAACCCTGAGGTGGCAGCTATCTTCTATCTAGCTCTTCCATTCACTCTTAAAATACCCTTTCAGAAGAAAAAAAAAACTTCTTACAAGAATCCATGAAATATGACAGAAGAAGGAAACTACCTCGCTGTAAGAGTGGTTAAATTGCAGGGAGGAGGGGAGATTTCAGGATATTGAAGTAAGAAAAATGCATAAAGTATATATTAGCATCATATTTTAACATGAGATGAAAACTATTGCAGGGTTGAATACAATAATTTGTGGAAGTACAGAAGAGTATAGGTTCTACCATTAATCCAAATAATCAGGTTCCGGATTAATTAAAATGTATTGCTTGTGCTTATTTTCTTGAAATTAAATTCACTGAATTCTGCCAACTTATTTCTGAGTGAACATGAGTTGATATAGATATATATATTTTACCCATTACTAATTTATAACTGTCTTCCAATTTTGGCTGTTTTTCCCCAAATGTTCAGTTTTTATTTTAAAATTTTTGAGAAATTACATCTAAGTTAGAAAATTATATATTTCTTTGTGTATTTTCTCTAACAGTTGTAACCATGTATTCTACACAAAACTGTTCTTATACTATACTTAATTTGGTATGAAAATATCGTTGCACTTTGATAATTTCCTGAAGATCTCTGATGCAAGTTCTAATCTAACATCAGCCATGGAAACTCACTAGGTAACTTTGAGCCAATTATTCTATCAAAGCCCAACTTGCCTTATAGTTGCTGCTATGGAGAAAATTAATAGGACAGAGCAATATATATACTGCCTTGACTTTCTGAAAGAAAAAATGAATTTTAAGTTAATAAGTAAATGCTAATAAGATACATAGTATAGTTGTAGAATAAGAATGTGAAAAGAGAAAAAAAATCATATGAATTGAGGCCCAATATAGTTCCATTAACTGTGGGACACATCTTTCATTTAGTCAAGTCATTTAATTCAGGGGTGGGATTCTACCGGTTCAACCCAGTGAACCCGTAGCTCTGAGGATCAGCTGTGAATGAACCAGTTCACTCCGACGATCAGCTGCTGGGCCCACCCACCCACCCCAGCTCTAGTCTGTGCTTTATGTTCTGGTTTTCAAGCTCAGCTGATTTGCATGGCACAGTGGATTGCTGTGCGTCAGCTGTTTAACACACAGAGATTGCTGAAGAAGGTCAGTAGCAAATGCTCTGTGCACATGCAAAGTGCATGTTTGGCATGCACATGCGCAAAGTGCATGCTCATTGAACTGGTTGTTATACCAGTTGAATCGCACCCCTGATTTAATTATGTAAATGGCATCTAACCCAAACTGAAATTGCTGGGAATCAGTATATTGTTGGTACCCAACTTTACATTTTTGCTCCTGATCATTCAAATAATTCTATGCAGGTTCTGTTTTAGTATATCAAGGCTGGGGTAGTTTGAATAAGAAGAATGGGCTTCAACTTAGCCTGACAAGATTGAGTAGCTCTGCTCAATTTTGGGAGCCAACAGGAATTTTCCATCTTTATTTCCAGCTGGGGTTGTAGTACCAAGCAGATGCAGTGCAGTTTGCACTCATGGCTCTTGTTTGAGGAGAAGATGGCAATCATGGGCAGAAGGGCCTTTGCACAACTTCATATTATACTCCATATTATATTGGAGTGCAAGGCTGGACCTTCAGTTATTCATGCCTTAATTATCTCCTAAACTGCAGAATGCTTTACCTGGGGCTGTACTTGAAGTGCATTTAGAAGCTGCAGCACTTACAGAAAGTAGTAGGCAGTTAGTTGTATGCTTTCTTCAATCAGCACATAATACACCAGTGCTTAAAAAGCTGCATTGGTTCCAGTATACTTCTGAGTTCAGTTCATCATGGTGGTAATTGTGGTAAGGAATGGCAATTCCTAACATAGGGCCGACATGCTACAGGTCTCATCTATCAGTGTCATTTGGTAAGATTTAGGAAAAAAATTTCTCTTATGGCCACCTTTGGAAATACAATCCCCTGTAGATTACATTAGCCCCAATCCTGCTGCTTAAAGGCTTTTAAGGCAGGGCTGTGTCACCAAGGTTGGAGATCCAGATGTAGGACAGAGCCAATGCAACACTTGTACTGATTTATTTGCTGGTTGTTTTGGTTTTTACCTTGTCTGTTTATTATGTATGTATTATGTAATTATGTATGCAAATTATGTATTAATCTTATTGTGTGCTTTTATATGGTGCTTTTAACTGATGTTAACTATTCAGAATCATGAATTTGAGATGGACAGCTATAAAAATTGAAATATAATTAAGAAAATAAATATACAGATATTGTATAGGAAAGATGACTGACTAGTAGACATCCCACATTGCAGCAAATAAGGGCTCAAATATTCTAAACCCTGTAATTAGATGCAGCTGGAATCATTAAAAGGCGCATCTCCATATTCTATCCCTTGAAGGTAGTTCTAAGAATACCATGGTTTGATAGAATTGTATATTGCAAAAGAGTAGAGTAATACAGAGAAAAACTTTAAGGTATGCAAAAATATTATGTAAATATCACCCTAACTCTGAAAGAGAAGAAGGGGTTAGAAAGAAACTCAAGATTTCCCTGCTTTATTCTTTTTCATATAAGAGATGGGAGAGAACTGTTAGGCTTTCAGAAGTCTATTATTGTACTCTACAGTAATAAAATCAAATTCCAATAATCTTTGTGGAATCTGTTTCCTGACCTGGCCAATTTCAAAGGGGTGACAGAAGAGATCCAAAATGAACATATATTTGTTATTTCCTGAAAAATAATTCTCTAGTAAAGTATGGTAAAGGTTTAGCGGCTGTTTTATATATTCTATAATGTGATATGATATCATAGAACAATATTTATATGTAATCCCATATTTGAATTATCCATTAGCCTGCAAAAAAGTGCTTAAAAACATGTTGGCTTTTTAAATGTCTAAATTTGGATAGAAGTAGACTTTCCAATTTTTTTTTTTTTAAAGAAAAGAATACTGGCTGGCATGGTTGACATGATAAACAAACAAACAAATTACTATTTTTAGATGAAGTCTAAATAATGCTTTTATTTTGTTTTCACGACTTAGTTCTACCATCATACATCAGGGTCATCTGAAGTAGGAGGGTTCACTCTACTGCTTTACAGAAGCTACCCTGCATTTTGAAGGAACTATATATTTTGTGCAATTCCATGCAGCTCTGGGATATTCATGATTGATTGACAAAAGTTCATTTATTCAAATAAACATATAAATTATTTATTTAAATATTTGCTATTCTTAAAAAGCTATAATTCCATTATTGCCAAAAGCCAAATTTTATATTTATAAAAAGAGGATGAAAAAGGAAAATTTTAGATCTAAGGGGAGGATAAAACATCTAAGATTTTTCTAGTATGTAAATCATGGTTGTTTATTCAGAAAAGAAAACAACCCGTTCAGTTTGTAAAGGAACATTGAATGCATATATACCATTACTAAGTGCATAAATGATAATGTCCTCAAAACATTTCCTTGACAGTAGTTAGAGATACAGTTTAAGAAAATAAATAAGAATTTGAAAGATAAAAGTAGAATAATAAATACAGATTATGTTCAGCTAATGAAAAAAATGACATGCTGTTTTACAAAGAAATCAATTCAAGCTTATATTGATTTATTATAAGAACAGGAATTTTCCAGGGATAGTTACACTACTGCAGTCATTTTAAACATTTGTTCTTTTAAAAATCAATAATACTTTCCATGAATTTTCCCTGTGGAATTCTGACTGTACACTCTGACAAAGGCATTTGCCACTGACAGATTCCTAATCCCGTTTTTTCCTAATTTTATACATGAACATAGCTCAATGTGCTAAAGCTTATATTTATTGCCATCCATTCCATAATATAACATTTATTGTAATTAATAAAAATAGTTGAAATCAGAAGTTGTTTGAATAGTGTTTTTATTTCTAAATATATTAGCCAGAAGTTTGAGTAGATATTCCTTCTTTGCTAAACTTACTTTCTACCTTTCCAAAGGTATGGGAATATACATGTGTAAAAAGTCAAAACGACCACTGCATTGCTATATTCATGCAATTGAAGCTCTCCCACTTTCTGGTAACCCAAAAAAAGGTTATGGGGCTATGATTGCAAATTGTGGTGCCATGTTGGATTTTTTTCCTCTTACATTTTACTTTTGCCTGCTGATCATTATAAGTCAATAAGCTGCATTTGAGTAGATCTGTTTTCTTATTATAATATAATTTAACATAAATACTTATATTTTTGTACTATTCTGTTGCCTTTTCATTTTGATAGTAAGTAGATGACTGGTGAGCTGTATTGACATCAGGATCACTCTACTCAAGTTTAGGTATCCTCAGAAAAAGATTCACCGCTTTTGTTATATAAACATTATAATACCACATGGAAACATTGTGAAATCTTGTACACAAAAGGATAATTCTGTCCTTATATTTATTTTCACCTGTAGTCACCCACTATTGTGATGGAGTTAGAAATTGAAAATTTTAATAGCATTCCATGCCTGATTTATAATTTTGATTAAATAGAGTTAATACTACATTATGAGATAATACCAAGCAGTCAAGCTATTGTATGTCTATAGCATTTTTCCAGCAACATACTGTATAAAATGTTCCTGAATGGAAATCTTAAGGATTTCTCATCATTGCAAACATTGCCTTTCTGTGAGATGAAAAGATAAGTGAATTACTAACAATCTTGCCACAAAGTTGTAACAGGACTAGAAAGTCCAGGGATGTCAAACTTGTATTGTCACAGTGGCGTCACATGATGTATCAGGACTTTTTTCCTATTCGCTAAACTGGGTGGGGGCGGGGACAGCATGTGACACATCCAGTCTGTAGGCCGTGAGTTTGCCACCCATGGTCTATTAGGCTAGTTCATACTTTTACCAATAAACGTAGAATAATTAAAGATGCCTATCAGGCTATGCTTTCAAACCATGCCTTCTCCATGGCTGCACCCAATCTGTGGACAGCATCCTTCCCAGATTGGGGATGGCCCCAATCCTGTTAGCATTTCTCCCTGTTCCCCTGGGCATTTGGGCTGGCAATGCTGCTGCCGATCTGGCTTTTTGTTTTGAGAATTGTTTTAATCATGGCAGTATGGGTTACATGCTGTTGCTGTGATGTTAACCTATGTACGCTACCGTGAGTTTATCTCTATATAGCATTGGAATAAATAAATATGTTTATTTACTTTATTCTGTAGCCTCATTAGTTTAAATATAATAATGCAGATCATGACAATAATAAAACAAAATAACAGTCATAACTGCCATCTCCTAACATGTAGAAAATGTGACAAGAATGAAGAAAAACCACAGCGGCAAAGCTCAAATACTCATTCTAGTCTCAGTCAAACTCTTTATCCTGGTTTGGGGTGAGAAAATCTATTTTGTTTTTGTGGCAAAGCAGAAACTAATGCATCTTGCCCTGAGCTGCATAGAGGAAGGTGGGATAATCAAGGAATAAATAAAGCAGGAATTATTAGCTACTTAGCATTGGTAAATAAAGATGCAGCGTAAGGCAATCATTATCTATCCCTTATAGTGTTGTTGAGTACATTTAAAGAAGGCCAGGTGACAAATGGTTGCTGAAATCACTGTCAGAAAGATTAGGTCAGTATTGCACTATAAATGTGTGTTTTGTAATAAGAGATTGAGGTAAAATGTTCAAAAGCTTCCAATCCTTGGATTCAAGGGCAACAATTAGTCAGGCTTTTCTTTGAATGTTTATAAATCTATGCTGATGACTTCAATCATAGTATCTAGTAAGATATCTAATCGTCTATGCCTTTTGCTTGTCTTTTTTCTTGTCTTCAATTTTTACAATTGTCCAAACTTCTGTTTCTGAAGTGACTTTATCTGAGGTATCATGACTAAAATGCTATTTAGGCTCAGTAACATTTGTATATACCCATACACACAGTACAAGTGTAGAACATAAGGAAGGTCGATTTATTGGAAGAAGCAAGAACGGTTGCTTAGATAAAGAGGCTAAATCATGAGAAACAATATTTGGAAACAGCTCAGATAAATAAAAACCCCTTTGATTCACTGGAGTATAAGAAAGGAGTGGAAGTAAATCACAATGAGATTTGGTTACTATTGCCAAAAAGTAGATAATGAAATAGATAAAAGTAGTTTTAACCCTTCTGAGGAGTTGATTTCTTGATCTGGTTTGCCTAAAAGGGCTTATAAAAGCTTCCATGCAGTTGAGCTAAGAGGAAATCCATCACTATACTTCTACAGTACTTTCCTTTTTATTGCCGGTAGACCTTATTTAGCGATTGCCTCATTTAGCAATCATTTGCAATTATGACAGTGATGAAAAAGTAACCATCCTTGCATTTGCAACCTTTGCAAGTCTATAAAGCAAAGGAAAACAAAGTAAGATCATAAGCAAAGCCATGATTTTATTTCACAGTGGCTTCACTTCACTGAGTTCCTGGTCTAATTGTATAGTTAAAGGTATAATTGCAATTTTGTAATACTTCTTAGTTTATTTAGAAAAAGAAAATATAATGAAAAGGACAGACTGTCTCTCTTTGTGTATTTGCCCAATTTTCTTCTGAGAGTCCTCCAAAACTGGTTTTTATTTCCTTCCAAATCTTGAATCATTGCTCTCTTTTTTAATTCATGGGAACATATAAAATTTGAACATATACAATAATATAAATGATGAATACACAGTGGTGTAATGTGAGAGAAACAGTTTTGGTGTATCCTAAGCCCTGATTCACTATTAATCTATTAATCATTAGGGTTGTTGTTGTGGCAAGAAATGGAGAAAAGAGCATCAGGTTTACCACCTTGAACTTCTGAATGAGGATATGAACTTAATAAATACATGAATATTAAATGTTCTTCTGCAGTATATTCAGAACAATTGGACCAAATTATATCAACAAGTACAGATCAATATTTATTTATTTATTATAGTTACATTAATCTTGAATGTTTTTCTTGGTAATAAAAAATCTTGCCACTATATATCTTTCCACTCTGAGACCTCTGCTAGTTAGTAGAGCCACATCTTAACACTCTTTCAGAAAGCCAGAAGAGTGGAGGGGCCTGCTTTGCCTCCGGGGCAAAATGTTCCATAGGGTCAGGACAGTGACAGAGAAGTCTCTCTCTCTAGGCCATGCCAGTCGAAATTCACAACATATCCTGCTTGACTGGGTGGGATGAATCGATAAAATAGGTATATTTCATTTAACAAAGGCACATGAACCTTGAATGTTCTTTTTGCTAATAACAATTTTGTACTTACATGAATCTCATAATACTGCAAATAATTATATTAAAATTCATAAAGTTTCTAAGAATACAGATAATTGTTTATATATATATATATATATACTTTTTCTGAATCTGCAGTTTCTTTACATTTTGGCTAAATTACCTTTGTTTTACATCTTATTTGAAAAAATAGAGATTCCTGCTTAGCGAACTATTTCTATAGAATCTAGCTTTTCTCCCCAAATTGCAGACCTTTTGCATAAATGTGCCTAATTACCTGAATTCAGTTTTGATTAGCAGTGTTAATTGATGCAGCTGTGGAAGGGATCTGTTTACCTAAATTACTATGTGCAAACAGCAATACGTCTAAAAGTGAATATGCTGAACTGAAAATACTAATTAGCTGAGACACATTGTTATTCAAGTCACATCCCGCGGCCTTTTTAATGAAAGCTTGGATATGTCAGGGCTTTATGATATGCAGACAAAAATGTCTATATTACATATGATTTCTTAAACATAATTCATGAGAGCAGATGGGTTGTTGGCTGGGCTTATCTTATTTTTAGTATTAATGTGACTACTCTTACATTGATAATGTAGACGCTGTGTATGTTTGCCACTGTGCATGTTCATGCATAAAATAGAAAACAGCCCATTGTATGTTTGATACTCTGCCAAATTAAATTGTTTTTCTACATTTGCAAATCTTGTATCCTTATCACCTGTAGTAATTCTGAAAGTATCTTTTTTTGTTTCTTTGTTTTGTGCCTTTGAGTCAGTGTTGACTCATAATGACTGCCTGGACAAGTCCATCCAGATTTTTTTTTTCAAGATTTTAGAAGTGCTTTCCCATTGCCTCCTTCCTAGGGCTGAGAAAGAGAGACTGGCCCAAGGTGATCCAACTAAAATTCCAGTTTCTGGTTTCTAGATTGGGGCCTTAACTACTACAATATACTGGTTCTCTATCTGAGAAATACCTTTCCTGTTTATTACATATTGAAGGGAACTCATTGAAGTCATGCAAAAAAAGTTACTGAGGGATAGTCAATTTTTAAAGAAATTGTTTTGATGAAAAAATATTTAAATTAGATTCAATTAAGTATCTTAATCATGTCATGTTGATATCATACTATGTGAACACTACTTTATAAAATCCAGATATATTATCCTGAATAGCTAATTATATCTGGTTGTACTTCATGATGCATTGCTCAGAGCTGCAGTATTTATAAGTATTTTGTGTTATATAGTGCTGATATTGTAAAGATATTTGTGGCATTTTGAAAATTATTTCTAGATTTTTCAATAGTTTGAAGAATTCAGGGTTGTCTATGAGTAACTCCAGATTACAATAAAAGAGACTGGTGAACCCATGTTCTGCTAGTTCTGAGATTTTCTAATCTTAGAAATACCATGGAAGCACAAAAGAAATGTATTTATGAATTCATTTAATTTAGTTTCCTGAATATATTCAGATATTAATATCTGCCATGCCCCTGTTAGAATCTGACTCCGAGGGAGAGGAGGAACAGCCGACAGGGAGTGGGAGTGAGGTTGTGGAGGAAACTGGGGAAGGGCACGGGCCAGCTGGGCATTCAGAGGAAGACCCAGGCCCATCCCCTCTTCATTCTAGGCCATGCAGAGAGGAGCGGATGAGGGAGAAAAGTGAATAGCATGGTCTAGGGGGAGGAAAGGGCCTTGATCCCCTTAATAGGCTGCAGCTGTGAGGAAAGGCCTTGATCCCCTTAATGGGCTGCAGCTGTGAGGACTGTTAAAAGGACAAACTGCGCATGGGCCTGTGCTGGAAGCAAAGCGTGAAAGTATTTCTAGTCTGTCAGTTCTTATCTGAGTTCTGGCATCCTTCCCAGTGTGTGTATTTCGACATCTTCAAGCCTTTATCCTGCCTTGTCTCATTAATTCTTCAATGTGGTTTATGTTTTTTTTTTCTGTTTATAATTTATATGTATTTTGAGTTTGAATAGAAGTTCTTCCTTTTCACAACTATTTGTGGGGGAGTTTTTTCTCCAGTCAATGATAATTGGACCTTTAAAGCCAAGTAGAAAGAATTAAAGGGACTTCACCTGTTTTTGTGACTTTGTTGCTTTTGAATCCCACCCTGGGTCATCACAGTATCATTCATGTGGACCAGAACCATTGATGAATATTATAAGAGTGTCTAGATCCAATTATTGACAGCAGTTGGAATACTAAATAGGGAAAGAAGAACTATGCCCATTACAATGAGGACATCAGCAGTGGTCCTGGTTACATTCCAAGGATACCATTGAATCCTAGTGACTTTGTTTAGTTCAATATGACAAGCCATAGTTTTGCATTATGCTATCCACACCCCTTTTCTCTGCAATACTGCAGTAATAAAGAGATAGAAAATATGGTAAGAGTGATTTATTATTATACCATTAGTTTTAATTATGGTTGTCCAAATTAAATACGATTTGTTGAAGTTTCTTTGGACAAACCAAATTGGACATATGTAGAAAGAAGTTCTTTTTCCACAGATTGCACTTATGACCCCTGAATTGAATCCCTTTTTCAAAATGTTCAATTTAAAAAGTAATTCCTGTCTAGAACTTGAATACTGTGAAAAAGTGCAAACAATATATAATCCAACAAATATAGTCCTAGGAGAATAAAAATTCATAGCCATTGTGTTGGATTTTCCTAACAGGAATGAGTACATTCTTATTGAGTATTCTTACAATTACGAGACAAATTATGATTACTTGCAAATAGAAAATGAAATATCTCACAAAAGAATAAAAACAATATTAATGCAAATAATGCCAAGAATAATACCAAGAAATATCAAGGCAGCAAAATCATGCAATTATTTCATTACCAGATTAATAATACAGTACTGTCTATCAGCATAATCAATAGAACATTGAGATTGATATTTGTCAAGTTCTATTTTATTTCCCATACTATTTTATATGTACATAGGACAATTGAAATTAGTTGTCCAGACATATAGCATTTATTTTTATAATTTTATTTAGATGGTTTACGTTACTTTCTGAAATTTCATAATTAAAATTAAGAAATACTTCATTAAATATTCCAATTATATCTAATTTAATGTTAGACATTTTCAAAGAAGAAATAAATCAAACTATAATAAATTATAAATTATGAAAAGTTAAAACATAAAGCTAGAAATAATGTTCCATGAATAGTATTCAGTTCTGTATCTTTATTATTGGTTTGCTATCAGGACTGGATGAAGAAAGTAAGCTTTTATCCAAGACAACATAGATGGATTATCATTTATAGATCGTTGGTTTAAAATCTTTTTTTGGCCTGATTTGTGTGTGCCCAAAAAGTCAGGTTTTCCATTGGCAAATGCTTCTGGAGTCAATTTTATCATAATGATAAATTGTCATTAGCATTTGGAGTGGCACTGCTGAAGTCAATAATTTTCACATATTTTTGTTAAATCCAATATGGATTTCTGTCATGTGTTTAAATTTTGAAAAGTGTTTAGTAGCTTATTTTTTTTTCAAAGCCAAGGTATAGTAGCAGTGGATGAATTCTTTGTTTTATTATTGAAAATCAACAAAGAACCAGCAGTTAAGAAATATGCTGTACACTATAGATAGTCCTCAAGGTACACACAAATGGAACTTGTCCAGTAGAGTCATAAGTCAAAACTGTCATTAAACGAATCGGACTCATCTTTATATTACTTTTTAGCATGCTTATTAAGTGAATCAACCAGTTTAAGTGAACAAAGGTTAGGCTTACTAATTGCCTTGGTTCATTAAATGACCTCCGTGATTGTTAAATGTATTGAAAGGCTCTTGTGAATTTGCAGAGTTCTCTCTTGAGTCTCTGAATGGAACTGCTGTCAATTAGCCATCAGCTGTTCTGGTAAGGTGAGGCAGCCCTCTGCCTCTGAACCACAGTGCCTCCAGAGGGTTGTGGGGGTGTATGAATTTTCCAGTAGTTCCACTGTGGAGCCTCCAAAGGAAACCACTCTGCCCACCAATCAGCTGTTCTATAAGCAATTTACAGTAGCTCACACTAATCTTAAAAGCAAAAGCAACAAACACAGTACATTAGAATGCAAAGGAACTTCAGTACAGAATCTGCTTTCTATAGATGCTAGCTAATATTTTTGCAAGCAATTGTAATGAAAAAAAAAACCTTTACACACAAAGCACAGTAATTTGTAAAGTATTTACAAACAAATAACAGTAGTTTGTAAAATACCTAAGGTGACTACAAAGGTAACTACAATCCTCCAGTCCTCAAGGCAACAGCAACAGCAATGAAAGAAGCAATAAGGATAGCAATGAGATTCATTCCTCTAGTTCTCCACATGGTAGCAATGAGAGGAAAATGCCTCAAAGTTCCCGATCCCTGGGGGGGGAAATGGATCTCAGAAATTGCCTGTCATAACTGTGGGTAACTTCCAGGTCCCAAAGGGAGGTCAAAAGATTAAAAATGACTGCTGCTTCAGGAGTTACTGAATCCAGGACCCTTGAATGCAAAAAAGCCTTTTATTGGTTCCATTTTGAACCCCTGTCATAAGTACACTTTTGGGGAGCATTTGTAACTTCAAAGAGTTATTAAACAGCTTGTTGTTCCTCAAGGACTACCTGTAATAGTAGAATAGCAGTGAATGCAGTGGAAGAGATACCCAGCCAGGATGTGTCTATACCTATACAGATCAGAATTATGTAATTTTTCTTATGATACTCTAAGGAAGCAAAACTTGTAGAAGCAGGTTAGAAAGAGTTCTGATGCTTTTAAAGTCTCTTGTTAGATATTATGAAAATACCATGAATAGCCAAGGCATCAAATAAATCATAAAACAAAGCAGTCCAGAGATTTAAAGCACAAATAACCAGGCTGAAATTATTATATTTTGGATATATTTTGCAAAGATGCCATCTCCCTTGGAAAGACTGCTAGGAAAACTGGAAGAAAGAAAAAAAGAGAGCAACTGGCAGAAATAGGGATGAACTCAATTATAGTGACATAAATGCAACATTGGAAGTCCTGGACAGTCAGGATGGAAACAATCATTCTGGAGAATGTCTATATGGTCATTCATAGCACTTTAATGGCATATTAATAACTAGGTCACAACTACTAGGAATAAGAAATTAAGTCTTTGCAGTTTTGCTCTTTATTTTTAAATCCTGCAGCCTAAAGCAACTGCTGTATTCTATCTAGAGGAGCCCCCCAAACCATTATAAAACGTTAAAATATAAAATCAATGAGGTTGTACTTAGTACTTCTGTTTGAACTGAATGAATTAACCAAGTGCAAGTATTGGAGAGTAATGTACTGGCATTATAAGACCATAATGGTGAAATTAAACCGCTGCAAGTAAAATAGTTACTTGCTTGTCCTCAAGCTGGTGTCTTCAGATATATTGATATCACTCCCAGTTAACACACTCTATATGATAAAAAGTGTAGCACAACTAAAGGTATTTTTTTGTTAATGACAACTTGTTCAGTAATTATTCCAAGCTACACTACGTTGTGGTGTTGAACTCATGGTACCTAAAATTGATCCTTGAAGTTCCTGCTGCCCAGCACTGATATAGGTGCTTTGCAACCAGCTTGTATTTACAATGGTTGCAGCATCCTGTGGTCAAATAGTTGCTATTTGCAACCTTCCCATAAGCAAAGTCAGAGAGGAAGTCAGCAGAGAAGGTTGCAAGTGACTCCTGAAAGTAATTCCTGCTGCTTTTTCTCCCAAGAAGGTCAGCTGTGGAGTATGAATCCCTGGGATCTCCTTCAAAGCATGTGCCTCTTCTGCCCTGTCTAAAATCCATAGTGCATGCTCTCCTGCTCACTGCAACAAGTCACCTATCTGGCTATGCTCATGCTGCAGCTGCTACCTGCATGCTCCACTGGACTACTGGACAGCAGCTCCAGATTTGTGACTTCCTGCCAACTTCCCCTTAACTGCTTGTTGGAGTCTGGCAGCAAGCTGCAAGTTGCAGTCACATGAGGTCCTTGCTTAATGACTCGCATTCCTTGCTTAATGACAGCAAAAGGACTGTCAGGATTGCTGTCGCTAAGCGATGCAGTTATGTGACATGGCGCTTTATGACCACATTGCTTAATGACAGAAATTTTGATCCCAATTTCCAGCATAAAGCAAAGACTATCTATAGTTGGAGAAGATTGAACTATGCAATAAATTTTGACCAAGTAAATCTACACTGAAGTGTTTGGTTAGTGTTTAAGTTGTGTATTTAGAAAACAAGCCAAAAGTTTAAAAAAATTGAGCATAAATGTATATAAACTTGCTTGTAGCTAGTTAACATAATAGTGAAGTGTATCACTACATAACTACAAATTCTGCCATTCCCAGGTTAATTGGTTTTAACCTGATCATAGTCAATGAGTGCCAACTCCAATATAATTGGTTTTCTTGCCATTTCTTATATTTTCTGTAGATTTGTCTCTGAGTTTGGAAGTCTTAGGGTATATCTTTTATGATGCTACTGAAAGATATCACAATAGGTATTTTAAAGGCAGCACTCTAACCCGAATTAAGGGACTATAGTCATAAAAAAAAAACTTGTTGTCTTTTATGTTTCTGTAAAGTACAATCTAATATTAGGTTCTTGAATTTTATTTTTAGCACTTTAATATCATTTGTGAAAAGGACAAATAGAAATTTAAGAAACAAGTATGTGCTCGATTGACTTTCATCAAAATATTTGGAATCTTGGATGGGTACAGAAAGTTTACCAATAAAATATTTTTGATTTTTTTAATTGAAGCCCACTTGGATCTGGTATTATCTACTTTATTTTAAAAATAAAATAAATAGCAATAACAATGAATCCTTAATTCAGCATGCATGCAAATCTCATTTTCTGTATATAATGGCTGGGTACTTTCTTTGAATTTTTCAGGAATGATACTGTAGTTTGCTCTATAGGTTCACAATCTCATTTCTTTACATAATGTAAAACAATGCAAAAACAATAGTCCCTGATCTGAATTCTTTATGAACACGCACACAATCTCCCATGCATGCATACTTGCATCCATACATACATCTGTAGATATATTAATAGGGATTTTATTGGGAAACTCAAATTGGTTGTACAGCCTTTTTACAAAACAACAAAATCTTTCAGATAGCGTTAGTACTACTAATGTTAATGAAATTAAATGTAAAACTTAAATAGCACTTAAAAAAATAAATTTGTACTAATGTGATAATTCAAAATACAGCTTTTTGATAGTCCAAAATATTTGTATATCTGACAAAAAAATGTGATCACTGTAAAATTTGGCATCTAGATGCATCTTTTCAAATATAAATATACCATAAATACCTTGGATTATTTAAGTCAAATGATTTCATAGTCTGACTTGCTTTTATTTTATATCTTACCACAAGCTTTTTTTCTCTGGTAATATTACACTAATAACTAGAGCATACAAAATATTTGCTAGACCAATACTCGAATACAGCTCATCAGTCTGGAACCCACATTACGTATCTGATATTAGCACAGTTGAGAAAGTCCAGAAATATTTCACAAGAAGAGTTCTCCACTCCTCTACTCGTTGCAGAATACCTTATGCCACCAGACTCGAAATTCTAGACCTAGAAAATCTAGAACTACGCCTCCTTTGGTCCGATCTAAGTATAGTATATAAATCATACATTGCAATGTCCTACCTGTCAATGAATACTTCAGCTTCAACCATAACAACACAAGAGCAAACAATAGATACAAACTCAAGGTTAATCGCACCAAACTTGATTGCAGGAAATACGACTTCAGCAACAGAGTGGTCAATGTCTGGAATACTCTATCTGACTCTGTGGTTTCTTCCCCAAACCCCAAAAACTTTAACCTTAGACTGTCTACTATTGATCTCACCCCTTTCCTAAGAGGTCTGTAGGGGGCGTGCGTAAGCGCACCAACGTGCCTACAGTCCCTGTCCTATTGTTTCTTTTATATATTTTTTATTTTTCTTATATGTATCCATGTATTCATAACTATGTTTTTTTACTTATACCTATTATCTTGTAAGCAATTGATAAAGAAAAGAAAGAAAGAAAGAAAGAAAGAAAGAAAGAAAGAAAGAAAGAAAGAAAGAAAGAAAGAAAGAAAGAAAGAAAGAAAGAAAGAAAGAAAGAAAGAAAGAAAGCTTGGCCTCAAGAAAGAAGTCTGTGAAATTTATGTATTTATGTATTGCCATTTACCTTTCCCTTTTTATAAACTGAAGAAATTTCTATACTTTTTGTGTATACACACTCAATTCATGTTTACATCAGTGATGCTACTGAAAAATGTTAAAAAGTGTAATTTAAAAGATAAAACATATTCATTTCAAAAGTATTATATGGTTGTATAAAATTCATCCATAAGCATCAAAACATAATAACTCAAGGTTTTTTCCTTAGTCTTAACAGATACTTGGATTTGTCTCCAAGCAATTGATTATATTTTATGTGAAATGAAGAAAGCCAATTTGGGATAATCCGATTGTGTGGATTACTCTTATTGTCAATATTCTTACCTTTCATCATTCCTTTTCTGGTATATGTTTGTATAGCTTTGTTAATCTTGTTTTCTGAAGTTTTATTTTTAATTGCTTAGAAATAGATAAATTGGTAATCAGTCATTATCAAAAGATAGATATAAATAACTGTGATTTCTGCTTAAATCTCTTATATTTTCCTATGAAATAATAAATTCCGCCAGTTTCAGTCTTCTAGTGTTTGTTGTTTGGATTATATTTAATTGAACATTGAAGATATAGAAAAAAGTCAAGAACAATAATTAATGTATTAACTTCATTCTTCTCAAAAACTGAATGGTTTCCTTGAAAGATTTATATTGTGGCAAAGATTTGCAAGCATTGATATTTTGAATGAAATGTTAATATAACAACTGTAATTGGTGAGTGTCAAATAATTATACTTTCTCTTTTAAGGTAAATTAAATATTAATAAATTTGGTGGCACAGAAAATATCACCAAATATGGTTTTTAAAAACTTACCTGATACAAATATCTACATCTAAATCACAAAAGATTTGGTAAAATGAAATATTTATACAACTGTTTTGCAAGACTTTTTATTAATTGGCTTCAAATGAAACTTGTTTTTTTAGTTGGAAAATTGTTGCTAAAATATATAAACATGAAATTTGTTAGTAAATCATATATTTTTTTCATAGTCCCCAATAATTCTTTTGTTTTTGTTTTTTATTTCAATCTATATACTATACTGTTAAATAGTTTTCTGAATTATTTAATGAATATTTTCCTAATAATTAAATCTGGAAATATTGATGGAAGAATCTCCTCATATTATATTCAATTATTTTAATTACAGATCAACAATTTGATATCCAGTTGATCAGCTATTAATATGTTAAGCCTAGAAAAGCTAGCCTGGCATATTAAAAGCATTATTCAGCATCAATTCACCTATAATACAGTTTTAGAATAACTTCCAAACAGAAACAAAAGACCCTTCCCTCTGCCATGGAATATTTCAAGTGCTCCTGGAACAAAGCATAACCCAATCCTGGGAAAAGAAAATAGCCAACTCACCTGTTAGGAAGATTTTCTATAGGAAATGTCAACATGTCCTCCAACATTGTTTGCATTCCACTTTATTCAGGTACTAACTATTAATGCCTGACCTTTTTCTTGCCTCAGAGCACACTATTACACATTGTTAAAAACTTTTCTATTCCTGCTGTGTTCCTTTACTTCAGAAGAGCCAGTTCTTCATGAATTTATATAATATATTGTATTTGCAAGCAGATCGAATACAAATACTTTCATTTTTGTTAATGTCTATTCTTATTCTCATTTTCAACCTGTCCCTTTATTATAACAGAATTCATTGAAGAAAAGGTGGAAAACTAACCTATATATGCAGGGATGTTTAGAAGACATCTTTAAAGGATTAAGTACAATCCAGATTTTCAAGTGCTGTAAGATAGCAATTTATCTCTGAAAGTATATGAAATGTAGTTGCTACTGTTAGAAGCTAATTTTTATTCAATATTACAGCAAAGGGCAAACAGTTAAATTCATTTTCTGTTTTGATCCCATTAATTAGCCCTCTGTAGAGGATGATACAGTTTGTATTTATAAAAAATATTCTTGTTACTTTTTTGTACATCTTTATCCCCCCCTATCTATTTAAAGGTAATTATTTAAAAGTACATATTTATTAAATTTATGTGATACTCACTCCTTTGATGAGACTCAGTGGTTTACAAAATATACAGTGGAAAGAGTAAACAAAAATAATATGCACAACATTAAATCATTAAAAGGCCTGGATTAGTGTTTATTTTAAAAGTAGGATAAATAATGCTCCTGGAGTTTATGGATTATCTATTTCCTACGTTTTTTTCTATTTACCTTTTTTATTTTAAAACAAACATTGCTCTTTTAGTTATTAAAATAAGGCCACAGAAAACTAGAGACCATTACATATACAAAAAAAAGAGGAAGCATTTTGCTGTCATCTAATGGTTATCCAGATTCTTGCAGTCATATTCATTTTCAAAGTTACCATCTCAATTTGCATCATTCTCTATTTCTTTTCCTTTGTTAAAGAAGGAAACAGAGCTCTTATGATTTAAATGGAGAAAAGAAAAGAAAAAAAAAAAGCCAGACTTATGTTTCTCTGTCCTTGTTAATTTTATTCTTTTTCTGCTTGCCCACTTTTATTCCCTTTTCTTCCAACTTCACAAAAACAATGGAAGACGGGGAAAGAGGAAAGCTATCAGTTTAGGATATTGTTAATTTATTTCTACCTACATCAGAACATTAGCATCAGAATACCGTAATTTATGGTATGAGTCACCTTGGTAGAAAGCAGCTTCCAATTTTCCAGTTATAAAAAACAGAAATAAAAATAGCAAACATGTATCATGGAAATATCAAAATGTTTGGTTCAATAAAGAAGTTTTCCCTTGGTGCCTGAGAGATATTAAGGGAGTAACAGAAGCCTCTTGGTTAAGTGTCTTAGGTTGTTTTATAAGGGATGATGGCAACTCGGGGGGAGATCAGGACTTTATTACATATTTATGTACAAACTATACAGGTTTCTCTGCCTGAACACTAAGCTGTAGTACTTAGTGTTGCTCTCCTCTATTATTTATGTCTGTTAACACCTTCTTGCTTCATTTATTGCCCTACAGCTTCACTCTAAAGACATTTATTATATCCCCTCCTTCTCTGTCCTATTTCTTTCCGCAAAGTCAAAGCTTTTCTCCATAAGCATCTCTGAACTTGAGGTCAGTGGGTCTCAATAGGCATAGCAGTCCTTCGTCTTCTGTTGATAAGACACCTTTTCTGCTTTTTCAGCCTTCTTCCTTTTCCCAACCTCGACGGGGGCAGAGGGTTTCCTTTAGGAGAATGCAGGGACTTTTTTTCTTTTTGCCAGACTTATCCCATCCCTTTATTGATTTCACTCAGTTGCTTTCTAGGTCCTGGTTCCTCCAGCCACCCCAACCACCCTAACCCTTAACTGACTGTTCTTTATATTTGCTATTTCTCTTGCCTTTCTTTCTTTTTTGCCCCCACCCCTTTCCAGCCACCTTATTTATTTATTTGATTTGTCAATCACTTACAAGATAATAGGTATAAGTATAAACATGAGTAAGAATACAGGAGATAGGTACGAATAAATGGGGACAATAAGACAGGGACGGGAGGCACGATGGTGCACTTATGCACACCCCTTACAGACCTCTTAGGAATGGGATGAGGTCAATAGTGGATAGTTTGAGGTTAAGGGGGTTAGAGAATGTAACAACAGAGTTAGGTAGTGCATTCCATGCATTGACCACTCTATTGCTTCACTATAAGTTACTTAAATTTCTCATTAAAAAGCAGCCCCTTTCTAACTAATAGCTCTCCTATACTAAAGCCCTCATCTGTCCATATTTAATATTTCTCAGCTCTACATTTTTCTGGGAAATGCTAAAATGTGGCTAATGGCCTTGAGGAATAACTGACTTGTCACAGGAAGCTGTTTCCTATCTAGGGTTCTGCAGACTGAAAATCTCCTTTTATTGAAATTACTTTTGAGAGAGGGAGGGACAAAGAAAAGAATCTGGCATTCATCATCTGGATCTTAATAGCAAGTATGTTAGGAGTGTAACATAAACATTGATTCGGCATTAATTAGCATAGTATTACTGGGTATTTCTAGAAGATTTAGATATAATGATTTGCTATTTTTCCTGACATGTAGACTGCAGTAGCAAAGAAATGTATTAAAGCAATTGGAGCATTTTGACACAGTAATTAAAGTGCTGGATTTTGATGGGGTAGATTCATGTTGAACTACAGAGCTCATGTATGACCTATTCTAATTTGTAACTCAATCTATCCCACACAGGATTTGCTGTTATGCTGATTAAAAGGGACATCCTTATATAAACTGTATTGCATACTCAAATGAAAGGTGAGTTTTAAATTAAAGGATGACTCAACAGTCAAGTCCATATTTGCCTGTGGTTACTCCTCCCTGTAGATCAGTAGAGCTTATCAAGAGATCCCACTGGCTTAGGTAAGGTTTATTGTATGGTTCTCATGTCCTCTCAAAGATTAGACTTTCAGCCTTTGGATAGTATCAGGTTAATGTTATTGCCAGGTGATTTGACAACACCAAAACAAATTTGAAATAATCAGCAGTAGTTTCTGGTAAATCATGTGATGGATCCATAATATGCTATCAAACATGTTCCCAACAAACTGTATTAAGTATGTTATCTGAAAACAGAGACAGTAGCATGGTTGATGAAATTTGCATAAAATTTTACTATGGATACTGTGCAACATAAACATAATGAGATATTTTGTTGGATAACCTGGAGGGGACACTTGTTTAAATTTTCAGTATTATAAAATGAACATAAATACATGTACACATACATACAATATATTGTTTTGAAAGCAAGCTATTAATTCTTCTTTTTCATTGTTGTTGATATTTTATTGATCTAAGATTTGAGACCTGAAATCTGAAACCTGAAATATTTTCCATATTCAAGTGAAAAATGATTAGTGACCTTTTAGTCATATTTCATAACAATACAGCAGATGAAGTAAGAATCATATTTTATAAAGTCTTTTTTTTTTAGAAGTCTAAATTTATTTTTAAATTTCCCCTTCCCCAGTTTCCAGAGAAATTCCAAGAGGCGACCCTCCTGGATCGGTTTTCTTTGGAGAAGGGTAAAAGGATTAGAAATATGGGATTGTTTTTGTAATATTTGCTTTGTCTATAAATCTGGAAGCAATGTATAAGTAGGAACAATAGGATGTCCTTGTTAGATAGCAAAGGCCAGAATTCTGAATTCTTTATTGGCCAAGTGTGATTGGACACACAAGGAATTTGTCTTGGTGCAAATGTTCCCAGTATATAAAAGAAAAGATACATTTGTCAAGAGTCAAGAATCATAAGGTAAAACACTTAATAATAGTCATAGGGTACAATAAGCAATCAAATCATACTAGCAAACAGTCAATATAAATCGTAAGAATACAAGTGACAAAGTTATAGTCATACAAGTGGGAGGGATGGGTGATAAGGAAGGATAAGATTAATAGTAAAAATACTATTAATAGTAAAAACTAAAATTAAAAATATCTTGGAACAATTAAACAGTGAATACTGATTTTGTGCTACATTGTGTTACTAAGAAGACATTACAACACAAATGTCTTCTTAGTGAAATAAAATCTTATTTTAATCTTCATCAAGACTTATATGGGTAATGCAATCTGTACAAATCTTTCTTCGTTTAAATTATATGTAAACATAATACTTCTGTATTGTACATATATCACTGGATTTATTGAGCTAGTATATGTAAATTAAAATCCTTTTCTTTTAAAAAGGTCAAATATACTTATTACATAGAATATATTAATGAAAGTGGTTATGTTAAAAACAGTGACATATATAAATGAATCAGAAAATGCCAGGTTTCTATTTTTAAAACTCATAGGTCCATCCCATTTATTTTAAAATTTCATACAGAAAAACAGTTATGCATATGAATTTTACTTATATATTAATCTTATTGAGTATATGTCACTTGTATTTTAAAAGAATCTTTAATATTCACAGTATTTTCAAGGAAATTATGAAACATATGAAAAAAATACGGTACGAGGTATTTTATCTATCTGCCGTGTCTCATCTCTATCTTTCAATAGCAAGTCAATAAAAGTGATTAGAGTTGCCTCCTCAGAATGCACACCCTTAAACTATATAACCGTAATACTGAAAAAGGTCCCCACCCCACTCATCTTTTCAAATTACATCCAAACTGTCTGGGGAACTTCTCAGTGACTAGAGGTAAGACAGTTTAATCTTTTTCTCCTGCTCACTGGAAACCTTTTATTTTTTCTTTTCCTTATCATAGCCTTGGTGCCTTTTTCATATTGCAATCTATGCATTTAATTTTGTTGTGTCTATCTGTTTCTGTTGCTTTATGCAGCTCATAGATTTTGCTCTTCTGAAAGCTTTTGCTGCTCATAGATTTTGCTGTTCTGAAAGCTGCAACTATGAAACTTCCACTATCTATTTCTCTTTAGCATGGGAAATTATGCTGGTATGCTTTTGTTTGGGGTGCAGGGAGGATTGTTGAATCTGAATGCTTTTAGATTTCATCTTCACCTTGTTTAAATTTTCACAGCTTTCACCAGCCTGCATGATTTATGCTTCACTTGCTTTCTTTCAGAATGAATTCCTTTCATTCTGTTGTTCTGCCATTACACTTTCCAGAAAATTAAGAATGGGGAGAGGGGAAAAGAGGAGTTTAAAGTTATGTATGTTACATTTATTTTTCTTTAATTACTATTTTGGTAGTTCAAAATGTGAATGATACAATGCTTCAGTGGGTAAGTGAGTCACCAAAATGAGACACACAAATGGATGTTACTCAAATTTCTTCCCTTTGTAAGAAAAATGAAATTGAATACAATTTACTACCAATAAATAGAACTATAGAAATTCAGTGTAGACTTATTTATTTTATTTATTTATTTGATTTATTTGATTTTTCAATTGCTTACAAAATAATAGGTGTAAGTATATACATAGTTATGAATGCATGAAATGGGTTCATATAAGAAAAATAAACAATAGGACAGGGACGGTAGGCACGTTGGTGCGCTTATTCATGCCCCCTACAGACCTCTTAGGAAAGAGGTGAGGTCAATAGTAGACAGTCTAAGTTTTTGGGGTTTGGGGAAGAAACCACAGAGTCAGGTAGAGTATTCCAGTCATTGACCACTCTGTTGCTGAAGTCGTGTTTCCTACAATCATGTTTGGTGCGATTAACCTTAAGTTTGTATCTATTGTGTGCTCTTGTGTTGTTATGGTTGAAGCTGAAGTATTCATTGACAGGTAAGTCATTGCAATGTATGATTTTATATACCATACTTAGATCAGACCGAAGATGGTGTAATCAAGGTTTTCTAGGTCTAGAATTTCAAGTCTGGTGGCATAAGGTATTCTATAACAAGTAGAGGAGTGGAGAACTCTTCTTGTGAAATATTTCTGGACTTTCTCAACTGTGCTAATACTAGGTACGTCATGTGGGTTCCAGACTGATGAGCTGTATTCAAGTATTGGTCTAGCAAATGTTTTGTATGCTCTAGTTAGTAGTGTGATATTAACAGAGAAAAAGCGTAGGATTAGGTTAACAACTCTTAATGTCTTTTTGGCTATGTAGTTATAGTGGGCTCTAACACTTAGATTATAGAGATGAGTATTCCAAGGTCCTTTATAGAGCTTGGATCATCAACAGGGTCTTGACTATTCAGCTTGTATTTTATTTTCTAATTTTTATTGCCAATGTGTAAGACCGAGCATTTATTTGTTGAGATTTGAAGTTGCCATTTGTTTGACCATCTGATACATAGTCAAGATCTTTTTGAAGGGTAGCAGTATTGTCTGTGGTGTTGAATAGCTTTATATCATCAGCAAAGAGAACACAGTTGCTCTTAGTATGATCACAGAGGTCATTTATGTAGAGTATGAAGAGAGTTGGTCCTAGAACACTGCCTTGGGGGATACCACTATTGACAGGTACAGAATTTGATAGGACACTCCCAATTTTGACCATTTGTTGTCTGTTTGACAGGAATGCTTCTGTCCAGCTATGCAGTTGTCCAGCGATATCATAAGATTTTAGTTTTAGGAGTAGTTTGTCATGTATTACTGAATCAAAGGCTTTAGAGACGTTATATTTTACAGAATTTAGAGACAATACAGTTCTTTGTGTTCTATGTAGTAAATATTTTTGTATCTCAATGTAGGAAAAGAGATCAATGAAAAAAAAACCCTTTAGAGACTCATCCATGTACATAACCAATGCCTGTTTGATGCACTTATCCAATTCAAACTTTCTTGAATCTTCAGAGTTAGATTGACACTAATTGTACATTTAATCTGTGATTTCCAGTTGTCCACAACTATAACTTAATCTGGATTCTTGGAATCCATGATTATATATTTTGGGGGCTCATATATCTGCATTTGTACTTCATCTAATATGAAATCAAGCATTGTTTTTTATGAGAAAAAGGTGCCTTCTAGAAAACTAGAAGCAGTTTTAATACAAGTATCAAACATACAGTATATATGGAATTATTCATACTACTTTATAATTTTTTTGTATTAATTTCCGTTTTGTGAAACTGGAAATCAATCTATTTCTCATAGTTAATAGGTTACATCTTATTAGCACTGTTTTATTTTCAATCACATCAGTATAGTTCTGTGGAAAGATATAAGATATAAATTCTTTTGAAGAAATTATTTTGGGCTTTGCATGAGAAACTAAAATTCAAATCCATTGCTAAATATTCACTTTTTGAGTTTTTAAACACAGGACATAATAAACATAAAATATAGGTTATATGGAATGCAGACAAAATGTACACATTATATAGGTAATTGCATTTTATTTTGGATAAAATGCAGGAAAATAAATGTAGATATTTCTGTCATCTGGCAGAATATTTTAAACAGATGCAGAAACAATATGGCGGATTTGTGTTTGGCAAAGTAAATCAGACAAAAGCAAACAACAAACTCTTCCATCCCTATCTTTGAAATTGAAGCACCAATAATATATTGGACATAAATATGGCAATAATCCTGTCAAGAATTTTAAAGATTTGAATTCAGTGTATCTCTTCATTCATAATGTTTGCAATTCCAACCTCATTGTGCTATTGCAGACCTAGCTATGAAATCATAACCCAAGTCAAACAGTTCTGTACATTGTTGCCAGTATAACAGCTGTTCTCAAAGGATTGGAAATGAGGAAATGTGGGATTCTCTTAAAATGTAAATTTCATTCAGTGTTTCATTAAACTGTAAATCATAAAAAATGCGTAACGAAGAAATAGTATCAGTATAAGTGAATTTGTGACATTTGTAATTTTGAAGGAAAATGGATTATTGGAAGGCTGAAACTCTGTTACATATGGATTATGCAGAGATTCAATGGAAAATAAGTCTAGTCTCACTAATACCAAGGTTGTCTAGTTGCTGAGATCAATATGCAAGTGTGAGATAGGATTTGTCCAACAGTTGTAGCCTATTAAAATAATAAACCATCATTTCTGTATGCCATGACCTCTGCCACTTATTATGTTCATATGCAGTTACCACTGAACCCATTGACCAAGAGAACTTGATATTAACTACTCCAGCTAAAGAATTCAGAAAAAGAAGTTCTCCCTGACATGTAACCTGAAATTCTTGCTGGTAAGGGCATCTTGAGAGATGGTTGATATTCAGAGCATAATGTGTGTGTGCTTGCAGGTTTTGTACTGGGATAACAATATATTTGCAGTGTTTAATGCAAACAGGATCTTCATTCAGCTGTATAGTTTTTACATATAGTTAGTGCATGTGAAAGAAAACTGCATCCAAATTGAGGAAGACAGACATTATGTTCCCAATGATGGGTTCATAGTGTAAATTGTACAACTTTATGTTTATCATATTAAAAAGATGAGTATGGTAAGATACAGCATAGGCAATGTTAATCACATTTTGAAATTAGGTACTGAGGGTGCAAATGTCAACATGTAAATTGAAGTTATTCTTATCTTGCCCTGCAAAAAATTTCCTTGTATAAATAACCTTTAAGACTTACTACTGAATATTAACATTTTTCAAAAATAAACATCTGATTCAATTATAATGTATCTATAGATAATAGTATATATTATAGTATGATAATAGTATCGGAATACTACTTTCTTTATAGAATTGTCACGTTTATGCCTTCCCCCTTCTAACAAGCCAATCTGTGACAATTTTCAAATGATAATAACACATCAGTATCATAAAAGTACTATGACTTTTGGCCTCCATGGCCATTATGGACCATCCCCAAGTCATTGTGGGCCCAATGCATAATGGGAAGTTCAAGATTAGACCTGTTTTATTTCAAGACAATTGAAAAGCCATCTTGTTTTGAAGAGCATTTGTATTATTCCTTTGCTGTGGACAGATCACTTTCTAATTGTTTTTTGTTTAGCACTACCCTAAGGGAGCATCCCAGGCAAACGATGGACGTGTCTGCATTCCAGAAGAAACATGGAGTTATCCCGAAGGATCCAATGGACATTTCAATTGAGGCCTTAGATACAACCTGGAATAGGCAGGTAAAGATGACATTTTAATTGGATCAGCCCCTGCAGATTGATTCCTTTTCACCTGCCAATAGCTTATGACATTATTAAAAGTAACCCAAATCCTGTTGGGAAGGGACAGGTGGTAGAATGTTCTGTGTGGAATATTCTTACTATTTGTGAGATAAAATTTACTCAGATTTGTCTACAATTGGATTCTGACTGGACAGGTCTAAATAAGAGGACTGAAGATCTTGGAGATTATCTGGACTGAGTTTTAATTTATGACTCCTAAGGAAGTGGCTAGGTGTCTCCAGCCTGTTGGCTCAGGGGCCTGTTAGATCATCCTTCTCCTGGATGACGAAAGCCACCTGGGATATAGAATAGAATAGAATACTTTATTGGCCAAGTGTGATTGGACACACAAGGAATTTGTCTTGGTATAAATACTCTCAGTATACATAAAAGAAAAGATACATCATCAAGAGTCAAGAATCATAAGGTACAACACTTAATGATAGTCATAGGGTACAATAAGCAATCAAATCATACTAGGAAACAGTCAATATAAATCATACAATGATACAAGTGACAAAGTTACAATCATACAGTCACAAGTGGGAGGGGATGGGTGATAAGGAGTGATAAGAAGATTAACAGTAATAGTAGTGCAGACTTTGTAATAGTTGAACAGTGTTGAAGGAATTATTTGTTTAGCAGAGTGATGGCTTTCGGGGAAAAACTGTCCCTGTGTCTAGTTGTTCTGGTGTGCAGTGCTCTATAGCGTCGTTTTGAGGGAAGGAGTTGAAACAGTTTATGTCTGGGATGTGAGGGGTCTATAACAGTGGTGGAATTCAAAAACTTTTACTACCAGTTCTGTGAGCGTGGCTTGGTGGGCATGGCCATGTGACTGGGTGGACGTGGCTTTTTTTGCAGCCCCCACCCATTTTTGGGAGCTTCCTAGCCTCAGAGAAGCCTCTGGGGAATGTTTTTGCTCCCCTAAGGCTCCTCTAGGGCTCTGGAAGAAAAGGAACAGAGCATGGTAGGGGCACGCAGCACCCATCCAAGCTCCATTTTGGGAGCTTCCTAGCCTCAAAGAAGCCTCAGGGGGGCCGTTTTTGCTCCCCTAAAGCTCCTCTGGGGCTCTGAAAGGCAAAAAAATAGAGGGGCTGAGCTCCTCTCTCCATTTTTTTCCTTCCTGGGCCTCAGCAAGGGAAATCCCAGCACAGTGATCTTATCTACAGGATGGGAAATAAAGATAGAAATACTTTAGGCGAATATCAGGCAGATGCGCGTGGTGAGCGAGCATCGGGCAGGAGGGTGACCAGGTGGGGGGCGTGGCCAGCCAGAACTTACTACCGGTTCGGTAACCCATGCCAAATTCTTGCTACCAGTTTGCCTGATCCAGTGCGAACCGGCTGAATATCGCCACTAGTCTGTAAATATTTTCACAGTTCTCTTTTTGACTCATGCAGTATACAGATCCTCGATTGAAGGCAGTAATTGGTAGTAATTGTTTTTTCTGCAGTCCTAATAATATGACCTATGATTGGGTCAGTGTGATGGTGTTGATTTCCTTAAGTGAGAAGGTGATCCCTTTGGTTTTCAGAGAGGTTGTGATGTTTCTTTTCCTCAAAAAAACATTCCTGGACCCAGTGATCCTGAACAATTATTGTCCAAATTCCAGATATCCCTTATTAGGGAAGAATATAAAGAAGATAGTCAGGCTTTAGTTCCAAATATTCCCCGAAGAAGCAGATTATCTTAGTTAAAAGATTTATGTGGGTTTCAGGGTTTAGTATGGAGACAGCATTGGCCATGCTTGTTTATGATCTATAATGAAGCTCGAATTAGATGGTGCTGTAATGACACATTCATCATGATACTCATTTTTTCAGTTGCTTTTAATACTGTCAGCCACAGTAACCTTTAGACCAGTTTCAGAGATTGGAGATAGGAGGTCCTACTTTGTGGTGGTGGTCTTAACCTGTGGCCAGTTTCAATAGGGTTGACGGGGGGGGGGAGAAATTGCAGCTGCGGCTTCTTGCTTGTGCGATGCTACAAGATTCTATACTCTTTCTCCTTCTTAACATCTACATGAAAAGGGCTCTTTTTCAGTACTTCAAACCCAAACTTTGCATTCAGAAGTAACCATTCAGGCTTTCATCTATATGAAATAGTATCTTAAGAGATAGCCTGAGAAAAACCTCTTCCTTAAACCTAGTGTATCATGAGTTAGAACAGGGTTGTCAAACTTGCATAATGATGTGATGTATTGGGACTTTTTTCCCTTCGTTAAACCAGGTGGAACCAGCACGTGATGTATCCAGCCCACAAACCATGAGTTTAATACCGCTCAGTTAAAATGATAATCATAGTTTTGTACCATCATATTTGGAGAGGGACTATTGTTCAATGGTAGAAAACATAGTTCATACAGACTTTATAATTCAGTCTTTTGCAATTCTATTTAAAAGATTTCAGGACTATAGAGACATCTGTACAGGTTATCAGAGTTCATTTATAACAACAGTGTCATTTTAAGTGTCACACTGACTAAAAAAATGCCATACAGTCCACAGCAAGTCAAAAAAAGAAGAAAGATTTTAGATATAAAAAGTGCAATACAACTTAGGTTTCCCCTGTCCAGTTGTTTATGACTCTAGGGAGCAGTGCTTATCTCCATTTCTTAGCCAAGGGAGCCATCGTTTTCTGAAGATACTTCTGTGGTCATATGGCTAGTATGACTATAAGTCGATGCACATAGAACCCTGTTTCCTTCTCACCAAAATGGTACCTATTTATCTATTCGCATTTGCATGCTTTCAAACTGCTAGGTGAGCAGGAGCTGGGGTGAAGACAGGAATTCACTCCCATTGCATATGCTCAAGTCTTGAATCCTGGGCTCTCAGTTTTCCAGCTGATAAGCTTAATGTTTTTAACTTCTGAGCCATTGCTCTATTATACAAAACAACTTAAATCATGCTTTATTGGCTTATCTATATTAAACTCAGATTCACATTATAAACTTATAAACCAGGATTGTAAAAAATGAATTCTATTTTTTGCCACCTCAATAGAAAACAAGGTCATTCATTCACACAGTGGCATAAGGTTTTGTGTATGTACAATTTGCAAATATGTAAAGTCAAACATTTTGCCATCTCTCCAAGTATGATGTGATCAAGAAGCTCCGTATGGAATTAGTATTTATTATTTATTTAAATTTATATACCGCCCCCCTCTCCCAAAGGGACTCAGGGTGGTGAACAGCCAAGATAAAATACACATATAAAAATACATATACAATATTTAAAAGTTAAAAGAATTAAATACGTTGGCCATATCAAAAGGTTAAAAATAAGGGATTAAGAAAGTTAAAACCAAATTAAAAGCTCTAAAAACCCCTAGGCCAGACCGGCTTGCTGAAATAAATGGATTTTCAACGCACGGCGGAAGGTCAGGAGATCAGGGATGGTCCTCATCTCCGGGAGTAATTCGTTCCAGAGGGAGGGTGCCCCCAATGAGAAGGCCCACATCCTTGGGGTCGCCAGCCGTCCAGCCGGTGGCGCCCCGAGGAGGCTGACTCTATGGGAGCGTATTGGTCGGCGGGAGGCCGATAATGGCAGGAGGCAGTCTCGCAAATATCCTGAGCCATGGAGTGGTCCCGAGCCATGGAGTGCTTTAAAGATGATAACTAAGACCTTGAAGCGCACCCGGAGGGCCACCAGGAGCCAGTGCAGCTCGCGCAGAAGTGGCGTAACATGGGAACCCTGAGGACCCCCCAACACCATCCGTGCGGCCGCATTCTGCACCAGCTGGAGCCTCCGGATGCTCTTCAAAAGCAGCCCCATGTAGAGAGCATTGGCATAGTCTAGGCGGGAGTTACAAGGGCAGAAGTGACCGTGCGAAGCACATCCCGATCCAGAAAGAGCCGCAACTGGTAGATCCTACGGACCTGGCCAAAAGCCCCGCTGGCGACGGCCGCCACATGGTCTTCCAATGACAGCCACACATCCAGGAGGACAGCCAGATTGCGAGCCCTCTCTGTGGGGGCAAAATTTCCCCCCCCCACAGCCAGCGATGGAACCAGCTGGCTGTACCGGGGTGCCGGGAAGCACAGCCACTCAGTCTTAGATGGGTTGAGTTGAAGCCTGTTCCACCCCATCCAACACCGCACGGCCTCCAGGCACCGGGTCATCACTTCGACAGCTTCATCGGGGTGGCCCGGGGTAGAGATGTACAGCTGAGTATTATCAGCGTACTGATGGAACTCTACCCCAAAGCCACGGATGATCTCACCCAGCGGCTTCATATAAATGTTGAACAGAAGGGGCGAGAGCACCGACCCCTGAGGCACCCCGCAAACCAGGGGCTTCGGGGCCGACCTCTGCCCCCTGCCAACACGAATTGCGAACGGCCAGAGAGGAAGGAGGAGAACCACCGCATAACAGTGCCCCCCACTCCCAACCCCTCCAGCTGCTGCAATAAGATACTGTGGTCGACAGTATCGAAAGCTGCCGAGAGATCTAATAGGACCAGGACAGAGGAATAACCTCCGTCATGGGCCCTCCAGAGGTCATCCACCAATGCGACCAATGCCGTCTCCATGCTGTGCCCGGCCCTGAAGCCCGATTGGCGTGGATCCAAATAGACAGCTTCATCCAGGTGCTGGGGAAGCTGTCGTGCCACCGCACTTTCAACAACCTTCACCACAAAACGAAGGTTGGAGACTGGACGATAATTAGATAACGAAGTTGGGTCCAGGGACGGTTTCTTAAGGAGGGGTCTCACCACCGCCTCTTTCAAGGTGGCGGGCAGATATCCCTCACTCATGGAAGCGTTAATAATACCCTGGAACCAACCTCATGTCACCTCCCGAGTGGCCAACACCAGCCAGGAGGGAAACGGGTCCAATAAACATGTGGTAGCATTCAGTCCCCGCAGCAGCCTGTCCATGTCTTCGGGGGTCACAGGATCAAACTCCTCCCAAATGACTTCCCCAAATTCTGCCCCGACCCTCCACCCAGAGTTGCCCATTCAGAGTCCAACCCATCCCAGATCCAAGTGATTTTATCCAGCAGGAAATTCGAAAAGTCCTCAGCCCATCCCTGCA
Source organism: Bungarus multicinctus (assembly GCA_023653725.1). Lineage (NCBI taxonomy): Eukaryota > Metazoa > Chordata > Lepidosauria > Squamata > Elapidae > Bungarus > Bungarus multicinctus. The sequence goes on from CM042848.1 coordinate 47,662,390, forward strand.
AGGGGTCCTCCCGCGCTCCCCATTGTAACAAACAGCTTATTCTCATTAGAACAAGCAGAAAGACAAACAATAGTCTGAATTTGAATTAATAAAATATTTTAGGATGCTGCTATAGCAAGGAGACTGACTTTGTTCCGGTTCTTGTATTCATTATGATCATTGAGTAATATAAGTTCCAAGTAAGAAATGCATTTATCATTTGAACTGTCCTTGTAATGTTTATAATCTGCATATATATAGAGAAAGATTTAAAAAACTCAAAAATTTCAAAGCATTCATTACTTGCAGTTTCTGATATCTTCTCAATTTCTACAGTCATTTATTATATAAAACATAAGTATACCCAAATCCATTGATATGCTGCATTCAAAATATATGTATATTTCTGTTTTTCCCACACACCAATACACAAGCAGAGAACAGAACATTAGGAAAGAGACAATCCCTTACTAACTACTTAGAAAACAATACAATTCAGGCTAAGAAGAATTACTGTCTAGCGGATGCAATTTCTCTCTAGTTTAAAAAGCAGCTGCGTTTTTGTAAAACGCTATGAATGTGGCAGACCTACCTAAAGATAGAAGAAAAAGAACACCCCTTGTTTTGTAATAAGGGGATTTTCAATTTAAAAGCAAGAAAGGGCCTGTTGTGTGAAGTATGGTTATTACATTCATTGTATTCTGTCTCGCTCACTAGGAGGCTAATAATGAAGGAGTCAGTAAAAGAGCCAGTGCCATGAGATAACTCTCATGGCCCCAGATGCTGGATAAGTTGAAGAAGGCAGAAATCACTTCTGGATGACATTCAGGTCTGAATGATGATTTGAAGAAGAAAAGACTATTATTTCCAAGGTAAACAGGCTATTTCATCCATCAGCAGTATATAACGGTCTAAAATATGTTTACATACAGGCTTAGAAAGTTCATTTTATCATAGATTTTTTTTTTCCTCTCTGACAGCTTCAGGAATGTTTTCCTGAAACAAAAGATCCACTTCATACTCTGCCACACCTAAAAAGAAGCTTTGAGGAAATTGCCAGGCTCAAGTACGATGAGAGAATTATCCACAAAGCAGAAAATGAAAAAAGGCACATAGATACTGTGGATACTTCTGTAAAGTGCCAAAGATCTCGTACAGATATGTCTCACAAGGTGAATATTCTTAGAGTTACTTATGGCATTGAAATCCAACAATAGCTTTCTCTTTTAGGAGCTAAGAATTTTAGCATATTTACACCAGCATATTTCTAGACTAAAAGGCTGTCAGAACATTTGTCACTTTGTTGACAGGGAGATATCATCCTAATGCTGTTTTATGGCAACTAATTTAATATATGCAAATTTGCACAAGTAGCCCTCAGAAGGCTCTCAGAGTGAGAGACCTAATAAATGTATGTGCTTATATGAATGTGTGTATGTGTCTTTGTACATGTCTTTGCTTCTTTGTGGTAATGTTTGTGTCGTCTACATTTTCAAAAGGAGGCTTAGAGTTATATTGTAGTTTCAGGTTTCCCTAAAACAAGTAAAATACACAAATGCATATAAGCTGAGCTTCACGACTGAATTTTAATCTTTAATACATGTGTACTAAGGACATGTAAATGACATACCTAGCAATATATTAAATTAGTTTTCAGTGAAGCCAGAAAATTTCACTGATTTCCCGCCCCCTCCCCCCATAAATGCTTTATTTTTGTCCACATAATCAGAGCAAGCTTTTTGACATCCTATTTGGAAGATAGTATTTTTATTTTTTGTGAAATATGCAGCTTATTCCTCCTTAATAAATCAATCAATAAAGCTGCTTTTTATGATTAGTGTCCTATAGGTCTTTGTATCTTCCTTTTCATTTTCAGGCTGCAGTTGAGAGAAATAATTTCCTTCCTAGCCTTATAAAAGACTGACATTGCAGTGTAAAAGTATTGAAATGAAACTTTAACCTAGGGCTATATTTCACAAATCGACCCCAAGTATAAAACAATTGAATTGGCTAAAATCCAATTTTTGGATGGGAATTTTGTTTGGCTGAACTGAAGTACAAAACCCACAAAAGTTATCTCTTTTCCTTCTCTTGCCAAAGTTAAAAAAAAACTTTTCTTGAATCTTATCTAAGCCATGTAATATCACCATGCCAACCTAGGATTAATCTTTAGAAGAAGGAAGCCCAAGCTGGAATGAGAACACTGAGCATTTCTCTGCTGATTTCCATGAAAATGTTTAAAATGAGCTTAAGTCTCTTTATGGAAGATCATGAATTTAGAAATACTTGAATTAGATTTGTTTTGTCACATTTTTTATGAATCTTATGACATTGTATTGTAAAATATGATAGATAATTTTAAAAAATAGTACCACTAATATAGATCTAACAATGGATTAACTTCCATAAACTACATAAGGTGCTAAAATGAAATAAAAATAATGTTTTGGAACATTAAAACAACAAATATAATATAATCCAATATTATAAATAATGGGCTTATCAGGAATAAATGTTCCTCATCCAGCTCCTGCCCACCTAGTAGTTTGGAAAGCATGCAAATGTAACTAGATCGGGGCTGTCAAACTCATGGTTTGTGAGCTGGATGCCTCACATGCTGGCCATGCCCCCATCCTGTTTAGCAAAGGTGGGGGGGGAGTCCTGATACATCACGCGACGCCGCTGTGACAATGCAAGTTTGAACTAGATGAATAAGTACCATTTTGGTGGAAAGGTAATAGTGTTTCATGTGCCTTAGGGTATAGTCAGATTGGCCACATGACCATAGAAGCATCTGTCTGCCTTAGCTAAGAAACAGAGCTGACCACTGTTCCTTAGAGTAAGACATGACTAGATGAGGGAAACCTTTACCTTTATTAAGCTTTATCCTACAAAACAAGGATGAAAGAATTATGGGCCTTCCCTTGTGTAATTATACAGTAGTTCCTTATATCTAATGCCATTGCTCTGCTGGATTAGTAATTCAGCAGTTGCTAAAGAACTACTGCTTTTAAAACATCATAGAATTGTAAAACAGCAGGATTTTGGAGAGGAAAATAGCAGGCACCTTGGAGAGCATCTAGCATTTAGACCAGTAAGTTTGTAGTTTGTTGTTAGCATCACAAACAAAATAAAAACATATACAAAAAGATGAAGTGTTTGTCCATATTTAAAACATATTGAACATTTGAACATTATTGAACATATTGAACATTATTCTGGACCTAATCAGTGACTATTTGTCCTGCCAAAATGCAGTTGAATGAAAATGAAATAAGGTTTCATATGCAGTCTTTAAATCATTTGCATGTTTTATGCATGATAATTTAATTTACTTATGCACTACCTTTCATTTATGAATTTCCTGTCGTCACTTGTATTAACCATATTGTGCTAGAAAAGAAATAGATTTGATAGGCAGCCAGAGAAGGGTAAGAAAACAATAAAATTAGTAGATTTTCCATTGTAATTATTAACAACAATTAACAAGATAATTATTTTGCTAAGGTTAGTATCAGTTATTTAAAGTAGTACAGACTCTTTGAAGCATTTTAGATATTATTTAGCACATGCTGTATAGAAAGATAGAAAGAAAATTATTTCCACAAATATTGAACGTAAGACCTTTTCTTTTCAATGAACCTAGAGACCTATGTCATTGGCCTATTAGCAGGAAAAACACATAGTATTTGATTCTTTGAAGTACTTTATTTCAGAATTTATGAATTCATAGCTTGATTTTGAAAACAACAGCTTTATTTCTTTAGCAGGATACGTAGGTGCTAGAATTTTCATGGATTTGGATATAGATGAAGATGCTATGTGGTATGTTTGAAAGTAATATATTTTCATCTCAGCATTATCACCTCTGTGTAAATCAGAAGTGCTCTAGTTCAACTTTTTTTATTCCAAGTGTGTGAAATTTGAGCCAGCAGGACCATTGGTTGTACTGACTGGCAATTTGGAAGCCATAGACAAAAGACATCTGGAGAGTACCACATTGAGAAAAGCCTCTTTAGGATTGTTGTCTGGGTAGCACTCTGACTCAAATGTTTGAGCTGTTTGCAGTGTCCATTTAAGGAAACTAAACAGGAAAGCGTTGAGGATGCTTACAAGCTTCCAAAGATACGTTTGTAGTTGTTTTGTCTTTTGTATGTCTGTTCTAGTGCTATTTTTTTGTGGTGTCCTGTCTATTAAGTGAATTCAGTGGTTGTGTGTGGTGACTGTCTCCCTATCTGTTCAGTTAGCAATCTCTTTGAAGCCTAAATTGCTGTTAATTTGTGATAGAGCGTTTTTTTAAACAACTGCAATATAGTTTTGAAATGTTGAATAATGTAGCATGAAATTCTCAGTTAGTTTGGAAATGATTGTGAAATCATGTGAAGAAAATCAGTATGGCATCTGATCAAGATAAATTCACTCTAGTGTTTTATGGCTTTTTATTCCTATGTGATAGTAATAAAGTCTCATGTAGGGATGGAAGCCATGAAATACATTGTGAAAAATCATCAACTAAGATGAGTCATCAGAATAGAATCATTATAGGACTAGAGCTGTTATCGATTATTGGAAAATGGAGTATTTGTTTTGTTGCCTTTTATGTTTGCCCTGTTTCTTCATTGCTTCATTCTTAGAGTTGGAAAGAAAGGGAAATAGTTTGTAATAATATAATTCATTTTTAAGTCAGCATCAACGCTTCATATTTTAATATTTAATTTTGGTTATTAAAATGAACACTGTGCATGAAACATTGACTTATGTATTCTATTGATCGAATAAGCCATTAATGGTATTTATCAGGTCCAGGTTTCTTTACTCCCGTACTCCGGAAATGATCCTGAACTGAAGCAACAATTCCAGCATGGTGTATTGACATGATTTTTCCCCCAAATTCATACTCTATTCTTTCTGTCATTATATGTATTCTTGGAAGCAATAGTTTGGGAACAGTAGAACAATTGCATAGGAACTAAAATGCAGCCACTTCATTGTGTTTGCACTTCTTTGAACGCATGATTTGAATGACATTTGAAATAACCATTCCACAATTTCTCCAATATTGATGAAATCATGCTTGGATAGATTATTAAAAGAGAATATCTTACACGTTCCTTATCATATGCACAATGCAAACAATATCATGTGTGTGATATATGTGATTCTGTTTCTATGTACTAATACATTTGGATACAGTAATCTGTCTTGTGACAAGTATAGAACCCACCTCCCCACCTTTTTTACATCTACTTCTTCTTCATAGAAGCTTGAATTTGAAAAGCACCTCCATCTCTATTACTCCCCACAATTAAAAGACTCAACAATTTTATTTCCACGTCTTTCCATAGTCAATTGTTTTGATGATGCATTATCCTGAATTGAAATATATTTTGTATTGCATAACACAAAACAATTTAGAATCAAATTTTGTAATTATTAACATAAAAACTAATACTTTTGAGGGGTACACATCACCTTGATTTCACCTATTGCTTAGTTAGGATATTTAAAATATCTATATATATTTAATATAGATTTAAGCCTATATATATTTACATTTGCATTCTTTATGTATAACAGCATAGAATTGATGCAGTGTGCCGCTGTATTACAGAATCTTGGTACCTGTATGTGTGGTTATGTGTGTGATGATGATGATAATGATAGTAATGAGGGTTATATACTTATTATATTGATAAGAGTAATGATAATAATATATTAATAATTAATAATAATAACATATGTGCTGATGATGTTACCTAATTTGGGTAATGAAATATCTTCAAGAAAAAGAACCAAGCTCAGAAAGTCCCAAGGACCCCTCATTTGAACTCTGCGCTACAAATATTCTTCTTTATTAGATGATAGTTATCTTTTCTTAATGCAAATCCAACTCCTATGGTGCTAGTTCTCATAGAAAAGAAAGTATTCTGGGTATTCCTTATCATTTCTCTTTTGAATAAATGTTCTGTAGCTATAGGATCATAATTTTCATTGGGAAAATGGCTTATTTTGTTATGAAGAAAGGATACTGGAGCCTAATTAAGTGCATCTCCCAACAATTTTCTTTTTAGTTTTAAATAAGTTTTGTTAAGGTGAATATATATTTAATGAAACAAACTTAATCAAATTAAATATATTATATTTTAAATGCAGTGATGTGCACAGTTTATCTTGAATTAAACTAGAACAATTCCTTGTAGCAAAACATACGAACAATATACTGCTATATTCATGAGTGGGTATGAGAAATGAGGAAAAGGGACATAATTCACAGTAATTGGAAAATTGTTTGGGAGTGTGGCAATAAGTCTTTTAGGATTAAAGTGAAGGCAAAAGCGACTTTGTAAGCAGTTGTCTCTATTCTAGTTACACAATAGTGGAAATTAAGCAGCCATTATCCTTTCTGTTTCGACAGCCAAAGTATAATTCAGTGGAATAGGAAGATTTTAGCATAGAGGAATGCAAGTATTTGCATGAAGAAATAATAGAAGCTTCTTTCTCTCAGCTTATTTGTGGATATTCTCAAGCTCTTTTTTCTTCTTCTTTTCTCTCTCTTTAATTTAGATCCATTGGCTCTCAACAAAACCTGAAAAGGAATTGCTCCAGTTAAGTGAACTAGATATCAAATTACAGATGAACTGTCTACCTCTGTCAGTATTAAGAGTTACGCTGCACAATATTCAAAGACACATCTTTACTTCACGAAGTTGCCTTTCATCTTTGAAGATGTTTAATTCACCTGAAGATAAAGATGCCATGCAACTTACATGCCATCAAAGTTATTTTTGGAATGTGTAACAGATAATTGCCACCACAGATTGTTTGGTGGCCATCTGCTAATTTATTACTTTTTATAGTTACATAGAATGATGGGAAGAACCAGGACAGAACTCATTTGTTTACCTGTTTATCTTTCCAACCAGCAGCAGTCTGCCACTCCGTGCTAAACAGTTCCTCCCTCACTCTCTGCTATGATCAATGTCTTCTAGAATGACAAACTAGGCAATGATATTCCTTTCATCCTTCTCCAGGCTGAAATTCCTTGTTCTAAATATTTCTTCTCAATGAGGCATTGAGAGCCAGGTATAAAATAGCACAGATGACTAGTTTCCATTGTGCCTTATTCTGAACACTTGGCAAATGTCTGCTTGATTTTACCCTGCCGCAGCTAAGAATGATAGATTATTATATATTAATATGAATAATAGTATATTACTATTGTGTTTTAATACGCTCTTCTGAAATAAGAATCATTTTTTTCTTTTCTTTTTTCATTTTCTTCTCTTCCCATTGTGTGGGTATAGAACAGAATTTTCAACTATGATATTTTATCAGGAGATACTCTGGAAGTACTCTAACGAAGTGCATGCCTTCGAAAGGAAATTAGTTGAAGAGGCTTAAATTTCAATATTACATCATAACTTGCACTACATAACTTGCAGTTATTGAGCCTTGGTGGTGCAGGCTGTTAATCATCTAGCACTTAGTGCAAGCTGCCTGCAATTAGTGCAGGCTCGAATCCCACCAGGCTCAAGGTTGACTCAGCCTTCCATCCTCTCGGGGTAGGTAAATTGAGGACCCAAGATTGTTGGGGGCAATAAGCTGACTTTGTAAAAATGCCACTTGCGGGGGCCAAAAGCCCTAGTAATAAGCAGGCATATACAATGGAATGAAGGCTACTGCCGAGTACTTAGCATGGTGCTCCATAGACTGTAAGCCGCCCTGAGTCTCCGGAAAAGGGCGGCATATAAATGTTGAAATAAAATAAAAATAAATAACTTATCCTGAAGATAATTTGTTTAAACTGCATAAGTGTAATCCAGAAACACCAGTAAGTGAAATACAGCAGTACACTCTGTTCTGAGAATAGCAGGTGTAACAAGGAACCATGCTTTATAGCACTATTCACTTGTTATTTAATATAATAGTGAATTACAATAATTTATGACCATGGAACTTAGCTGTGCAATGACCTTGAAGGATTGAAAGAGTGCAGGGAATGTTCTTTTTGAAGAAATAAATACAATTGCAAAGCAATCAACCCTACCTATATTCAAGAAATGCCAGTATTTTTAATTTGGCCATGAGATAATATATTTTGAAAAAAAATTAATTATGAAGAATGCCCAAATTACCACAATTACTATAAGCTGTTGTAAATGGATATTATAGGTATTGTTCCAGTTAAGAAAACATATTTAATATGTACTACTTGTGATTGAAAAAATGCATAATATTCAAAGCCTAGATCCCTCTCTCATGAACCAGATTTTAAAATTCAGATTATTTTTCAGTTTTCTAAATTCTCTAAATTACTGTCTTGTCCTCTTATTTATTTAATAAATGCAGCTATTGTTGACTTTTGAATTGTAAATTATTTTCTACCATTAGCTTTAATTATGTAATAATATATAACTTTGAAATAAATATATTTTAATGAAATCCAGTCAGTGTATTATTACAATAAATAATCCTTGTATTAAATACAGACAGTGTATAAGCAGAACTTTGTGTGTTAGGCAATATCAAAGGTATCTGTAGAAAAGCATTCCTCTGACTTTCTCCTGACATCTTTCAGCCAGAAGATGATGAACCCAAGTGTAAAGTGACTTACCTGGCCATTAATTTGACATTAATGTTGTGTTCTGCAAGTTACACAAGTTTGCCCTACTCAAGGGACTAGGATGATTTTATACTCTATTCGAATACATTTATTGAAATATGTCTCTGTGATATAAAAAAGGTTGCATATTCAATAAGCACATGTAATATATTCCTTTTCCTTTTATGCCTTCATAAACAGATAGGAGACTGAGAAGAAAAATGCAACCAGCAGTGATGTCAGGAAAATGCCAGGGCCGCTAAATTCAGTTTTTCCAGTTTAAGCAACCATTGCAAGAGACGGCAGTTAGGGCAAAAGCTGACTTGGGAGTAGCAGTAGTAGTAGAGCAGTTGATCCTTCAATCATACCCTTCTCCCTTCTGAATTGCCCTTCTATTATGTTCTCACTTCAGTCCTATTATTAAACATTCAAGTAGGTATAGTTACTTATGTGAAGACCTTTATTCAAAAATCTGTAGTATATCTGATGCTTAAAATGAAAGTGGAACATCCAGTCAGAGATTGCTTCCAGTTTGGGGGAGGGGAGAAAAATTGAAGAATATGAGAAAAAATGAAAAAATGATGTGATATTCATTCATTTTGTAATTTACAAATAATAAGGTGGCGAAATATCCAATAAACCTTCCTCTTCCTATTTTCCCCACAACAACAACCCTGTGAGGTAGATTGGGCTGAGAGAGAATGACTGACCAATACCATACAGCTGGCTTTCATGTGTAGGCAGAATTTGAAATCATGGTTTCCTGTTTTTCTAGCCCAATCCTAAGCCTAATCCTCGTCTTAAAACCAAACTGGCTTTATTTGTATAGTTGGAAAAATTTTGTGAAAACTTCTACATAGTTTTAGGAATTATGTTAAAGATTTCCAGAAGAGTTATCAGTGTTTGTCTAGTTTGTGTCTACAGATAAAAAGTCTTAATCTGACATTTGCTAATGCCATGAAATAACTATTGCATGTGTCCTCTCAACTTGCTTTTCAAAGTATATGACTAAAAGTTGGAATAACAGTCTTTTCAGTTATTCATACTAGTTTGGATTGTGAAATAACTGGGATGTACATTTGAACTCTTGAGCTTTGTTTTCTTCAAACTTTACAAATACTCCATCATCAGGGTTTTCTTCTATGATTGTAGAAAGATCACTTGAAAGACTGAAAGAAAGTGTTGGAGTTCAACAGATGGCAAAGACTCAATGCAATTCGACAGATTACTGTAAGATATTGTTTCTCATTGCTGCCAATCTGCTTCAAGAGATTCCACACAATAAGAAAACTGATTAAAGAAATGTTCTGTACCAAGGAGCTGTCAAGTCATGAACTTACATACATTGTGAATATGTGATATAATACTTCATTTTAACACTTTCTTGGAAATTAATTAATAAAGGAATCCTTATTAAACACCTAGTTTGTATGGTTACATTTAATCAATTCCTCCTGTTATATTTAAATTACTATTTAGTGGTATTTTTAGAGAGATCTTGAGGACTGCAATCAAGGTGTTCAGGGACTTTGTGCAACCTCATTCTATACCTCTACTATCCTATTGTGTAAAAAGTAGTGCATAAGATCCCTGCTTTGCCACTTTCAGGTATAAGTATGGAAGGAAGTGATTACAAGATAGATAAATCATTTTTTCTCTCTCTTGAGCCAATTTTTTTATAGGAACTATGAAGCAGAAAACCACATCCCACCAAGATTGGAAAAGCAACTATCATATATAAACAGGGAGCAAACCCCACACTCAGTAGTACTGATAATGTTACCTAGTTGGGTATTAAAATGTCTGCAAGCAAAAAACCAATGTCCGAGAGCACCAAGAACTCCACAGTATCATAAAGTGACTAACAGAAGTAGGTCAAGTGTTGTCTTGGAGAATGTTTATTAAGTGGATTATTTTCATTCCACCTTCCTGGAATTAGAGTTCAACATAAGTGCCATCAAATGTTTAGCAATCATGATGTCCCAACTATTTCTGCTTAATAACAGAACAGCCTTTAATAAGTCATTCATCATCCACAATTTTGCCATGAATGGCAGAGTCAATCTGGACTGTATTAAAACTTAGATGGGCATGGACAGGAGGTGAGAGTCCTCTCAGAAATGTTCCCACTAGGGCTTGAAGTACATGTGAATTGTGGTCCAGCGCTAGTGTGTGGGAGTGTCATTATCTTGGAAGCTTGTGATGCTTCTAAAAATGCTTGATGAAAGACCTTGTCTGAAATTTGGCTCTATGGAACAGATGGGATTGCTGTTGTTTCCTTCTGTGTAACAGTTGAGTTGCTTAACTTTGTGACTGGGTTGATAGGGAAACTTCCCAGACTGAGTCATGGGACATTACAATCTGCCTTCTTGGTTCTAAAGTCTGAAGCAGCTTGGAAGTTTATTACTATCTTGGCAACATGACCTGATGACTGAGAACTTAATACAAAAGGAGTCACAGGTTGGGTGTGGGGTTTGTCTCGGAAAAAGGACAAGGTGATATGGGGATGAAGAATGTTATTTGTCCCTTGTCAAAGCTAGATCACTCTGAAATGTATGTGCTTCTCCTTCAGGGAAGACTTCTTTGCTTAGTCCATCCCTATGCCTGATGAACCATACTCAGTTTTAGATGGTGGTTAGAGAAGTATCCGAGGATCTGTTGTACACCTGGACTGAGGCCTTAGTTATAAGTTACAAAGTTATATTAGTTATATAGATATTATATTGATTCCTTTCAGGTTTCAGGTCTGAAACATCATTGACATGGCATTGGGGTGTATGTATATCCTAGCCTTTCTTAATTTCATAGCAGCTTTCAATATTACCAATGATGGTATCCATTTGGAGTTGCCCAATGGTTAGATGTAGAAAACACGGTGTTTCAATGTTCTTCTGGAACCTTTTCTAGTCAGTGATGGATAGAGATCTAGCCCTCAAAGCTTGCTTTATAGGGTACCTCATAATTTCATGTTTACTTTCCTCCCATTAAATATTCAATCAGCCATTCTCCCCAGAATATGTGTTTTCAATCTCAGGAACTTTAAAAGCCAGCCACGCTATGGAAAAATAGGGAATTATAATATCTTCAAACATAAAATGCATGGAGTTGGGAATGCTGCAGTAACATCTGTAAAAATTAGGGAATCCTGCTTCTGTTAAAAAGTGAAGCCTCTCTCAGGTATCCAAATTTATCTTTTTTTATTTTTACATCAACAGTTATGCAGAAAATGAACCTTGAGGTGATTGCAATTATGACACACACTTATTACAGTAAGATTAATATCATTGTTTAACTCTCAAATTATAAAATTTACTACATGCTTAGTTATCATTGGTAGATCTGTTGTAGTGGCGCAGTGGAACCATGGTAGCATAGTGGTTAGAATGCAGTAGGCTACTTCTGCTGACTGACAGCAGTTTGGCAATTCAAATGTCATAAGCTCAAGGTTGACTCAGCCTTCCATCCTTCTGAGATTGGTAAAATAAATACCCAGATTGTTGGGGACAATATGCTGACTCTAAACCATCTAGAGAGGACTGTATATAAGCCCAAGTGGTATTGCTATTGCTATCATTGGTAGATCTGCTATCATTGGTAGATCTGCTTCCAAATCAAAGTTCTGGGATGATGATGATGATGATTGATGATGATGATGATTAATTGCACAGTCAGCCAGATATTCAGACTGGGTTTGGCATTTTTTTCTTTTTTTAAATAGATTTTTATTATATTTTTCCATAAATACAAATATCATTCATATTTTAACAGTGCATTGGCACTGATAAATATATATATCATATAAATCTTATTATATACATCTTTTCTTTATATACATCAACACATATCTATTGTATCTATATTTTTTTCTATCTTATTTACCTTATATTTTATGTGTCTATCACATTCTCCTAAGGCCTCTTAAATTAGTTACATTAATCTTATTTTTTATATCTATTCTCTAACCATTCATACCATTTATGCCATATTGCATAATGTTCGGAGTTCTCTTTCATTTCTAATGTAAGCATGTTTATTTCCGCACATTCCAATATTTTGTGTATAATTAACTTGTCTGGGGGGATGTTAGGTCTTTTCCACATTTATGCAAAAGCTATTCTGGCTGCTATCAGAATATGCAAAATAATGTATTTTATATTTTTGGGGTATTGATCTGTAATTATTCCTAAAAGGAAAAGTTCCGGTTTAAGTTCAATTTGATATTTGGTAATTTCTTGCAGCCAATTTTTTATTTTAATCCAGTATTTCTTGGTCTCGGGGTATAAGCCACCACATATGATAGATTCTAGAAGATACTGTCATTTTGTTCACATTTCCAACATTTTGGACTTGTATTAGGCTATATCTTAGCCAATCTCGTTGGGGCCAGGTGCCACTGGTAAAACATTTTGTATAAGTTTTCCTTGTATGCCATAGATGTCGTTAATTTATAATTTGTAGTCCATAGTTTCTCATTTAAATCAATATTATATCTGAAATTCTGGGCCCATACTATCATGATATTTTTCACTTCTTCTTCCATTTTAAACCCCAATAGATATTTGTACGCTTTAGATACACATTTTTCTTCTATTCCGGCTAGGAGTTTATCTAATTGATTTTGCCCATTGTCGAATCCAGATTCTTCTAAATCTTTTTTATACCTATTTTGAATTTGTAAGTATGGCCACCAATCAATTATAGTTTTTATGCCGACTGGGGGCTCTGAGGGTGCGGGCCTTCTCTGCGGCAGCACCCTCTCTCTGGAATGAATTACCCCCGGAGATGCGAGCCATCACTGACCTGCGAACCTTCCCGCGTGCATTGAAGACCCACCTTTTTCAACAGGCTGGTCTGGCCTAGTATCATTGGAGGGTTTTTAATTTTTCTAACTTTTAACTTTTTACCCTTTTTATTATTCTATCATAATTTTAACCTCAGCCACCAATTTAAATCTTTTAAAATCTATTTTAATTTTTTCTATTGATTGTATTGTTTTCATTTAGGCTGTACATCGCCCCGAGTCCCATTTTGGGAGAGGGGGCGGTATAGAAGTTTAATAAATAAATAAATAGTTCCTTGTTCTCTTAGTTCTTGATTCAATTTAAATTTCCCTTGATTATCTAATAATTCATTATACTGTAGTTTACCATTTTTATTATATCTAATCTATTTGGATGGCTCATAGACTCCATGGTTGACAGCCAGTGGGGTATCTTCATATAATGTTTCTTTTTGATCTTCCTTCAGGTCTGTATAAACGAATCTCTTATTTGGGGTCGATTAAAGTAGGCATGTGCCTTAACCCTTTTCCCCCATAAAAATGCATGCCAACCTATCTGCAGGTCATGATCTTCTAGCATTAAAGTTCTCTTATCTTTTAACTTGACCCAATCTTTTATCCAATTTAATACCGCCGTTTGATAATAGAGTTCCCATTCTGGTAGTCCAAAACCACCTCTGTTCCTACTATCCTGTAGTAATTTTAGTTTAATATGTGGCTTCTTGCCCAATCAAATGAATTTGATGTCAATTTATTTAACTCAGTAAGAAACTTTTTATCTAGTTTTATCGGGATTATTTTTATCGGGATCATTAATGTGGGCAAAGTATTCATTTTTATTACTGCAATTCTCTTTAATAGTGACAATTGTAATTCTCCCCATAATTCTAATTCCTTTCTAATTTGTCTTACTAATTTAGTATAATTATCTTCTTTGATTGAAGAGCATCTAGAAGATAACCATATTCCTAAATACTTCACTTCTTTTGCAATCCGTAACCCCATTTTGGTTTCTAGTTCAGTTTTTTGCTTTGTAGTACATCTTTTGACTATCATTTTACTTTTACTTTTTTTTATTTTGAGTCTAGCCACTTCCCCAAATTTTTCTATTTCTTGTAACAATATATATCCAGTATTTAATGGGTCCTCTGTTATGAACACTAGGTCATCCATAAATGCTTGGACCTTGTATTCTTCTTTCTTAATTTTAATCCCTTTTATTTCAGAATTTTGTCTGGTTTTGGCTAGTAACAGTTCTAAAGACAGAATAACACCAAGGAGACCAAGAAGCTTATAGTGGACTATAGAAGGAACAGATCAGACATCCAGCCCTTACTTATCAATGGAGACCAAGTAGAGCAAATGGACAGTTTTAAGTTTCTGGGTGTTACCGTAAAAGAGGACCTGACCTGCAATGCTCACATTGCAGTATTTGTCAGAAGGGCCCAGCAGAGATTATACTACCTGAGACCTCTCTGAAAATAACAATTGAATGAAAAACTGGTGGAGACCTTCTACTGCTGCACCATAGAGAGTATCTTAACACTGCACCTCTGTATGGTTTGCCAATTGCACAGTGGCAGATAGGAAAGCACTCCAGAGAGTTAACGTCATTGCCCAGAAGATCATTGGTTGCCCTCTCCTCTCTTTGGAAGAGCTTTATAGCTCCAACTGCCTTAAGAAAGTTCAAAACATCCTCAAAGATCCATCTCATCCTGGGAACCCTTTTTTTTTTAACTATTACCATCTGGCAGACGACACAGAATAATAAAAACAAGGACAAATAGGCTGAAAAACAGCTTCTATTCCAGGGCAATAACACTTTTGAATTCTGCTGTATAGTGGAGCATTGGTGCGGTGTCAGGGGTTTTCGGTTCAATGTGTGGACGGTGAAGGATATGTGTTTGTGTTTATTTTCATGATCATGATCATGATGTGCACTGAAGATGCTGTTTGATTTCGTTGTACGAGGCTCAATGACAATAAAGTAAACTAAACTAAACTAAATAGTAGAGGTGATAGTGGACATCCTTGTCTTACTCCTTCGGCTATTTTGATGTCCTCTGTACAGTCTCCATTTAATAGTACACTTGCCCTTTGACTAGAATATATTGCTTGTAATGTTTTTTCTATGTTCATACCAAAAATTCATTTTTCTTATTTATTGTAACATAAACTGCCAATTAAGGTTATTGAAGGCTTTTTGTACATCTAGAAATATTAATGCTGCTTTCTTTTCAGGGTGAGCTTCGTAATATTCAATAGCATTTAACACTATTCTAATATTGTTCCTTATTTGTCTATTTGGTAGGAAGCCGTTCTGGTTAGATTTTATAATTCACTCAGTATTGGTTTCATTATTTCTGCTAATATTGTCATGAATATTTTATAATCTGTGTTCAACAATGAGATTAGTCTATAATTCTGTATCAATTGTTGATCGATACCTTCTTTCAGAATTAACATAATATATGCCTCAAACCAGGACTCTGGCAGTCTGTCTTGTAGTAATGCCTTATTGTATTGATGTTTCCAACATCAAAGGTTCAAATATTTCATGCATATTTTTATATAACTCACTAGGGAGACCATCCGGTCCTGGGGTTTTATTGCTTTTCTGTTTTTGTATTGCTTTCTTCAATTCTACAGAGGTTATTTATTTAATATCTCTCTTTTTCCTTCCAGGATTGAACTTAAACAATTTTCCTCTAGATATTGTGTTACACTCTCCCCCGTAATTTCTTCTCATTTATATAGCTCCCCAAAATAGCTTTGCACATTTTTTTTCTTCCATCTGGTAACATATATTTCCTTCCTCATCTTTAAGTTGTTGAATTAATCTTTTTTCCTTCTCCATTTTCAACTTATACAACAACCATCTACCAGGCTTATTTGCAGATTCAAAAAATTTCTGCCTTACAAATTTCAAATTTTGTGCCCTTTCTTCTTGGGTAATCAAATTTAGTTTGTGTCTAGCTATGTTTATTTCCCTCTTCGCGTCTGTATTTTTAGGGTCTTTTTGAAGTTCACATTTATAGTTTTTCATCTTCCCCTGTATTTCATTCTGTTGTTTCCATTTCTCCTTATTTTTCTTAGCTGTGTACGCTATTGTAATTCCTCACATACGCCTTAGTAGTATCCCATAAATTCTTCAGGGTAGTATGTTGTTTCCAAATTTATCGTAAAAATATTTCCAATTCATTTTTCATCTTTTGATTATATTCTTTTTTTTTCAATATTTGTGAAAGCATGTTCCATTCCATCTCATCTTCTTTCTCGTTTGTCCTTTCCAAACAATTTTCAGGGGGTTACGATCAGCTCATATATTGGGCATTATTTCCACTGTAACAATATCCTTTTCAATTACCCTGTTCATCCATGCCATGTCGATTCTCAACCAGGACCTGTGCGGATTGGAATAAAATGTATAACTGTTATAATTTGGATTTCTTTTTCTCCATATATCTTTTAAATTAGTTTCTTTTATCAATTCAAAAATGCTTTTGGTAAAGTTTTCTTTTTTCTTTTTTTAATTTGTTCTTTGCTGGTATAATCTTTTTCAATATCCACGATGGCATTAAAATCCCGTACTAAGCAAATATTCTCTTGTTTTGTTTCTATTATTTTCTCATACAGTTTGTTATAAAACTCTTTTTGATTAACATTCGGGGCATATACATACATACATACATACATACATACATATATACATACATGCATACATACATACATATATATTAGAGGGCATGTATAAGTGCACCAACGTGCCTACCGTCCCTGTCCTATTGTTTCTTTTATATTTTTTACTTATACTTATACCTAATATCTTGTAAGCAATTGACAAATAAAATAAATAAATAAAATAAATATATCTCACCAATAATATTAGTTTTTGTTGACTTTTTAATTCTACCATTAAAATTTGATCCTGTTCTTCTGCATAAATTTGTTTGGCTATTATTCCTTTCCTAATATACATTACTACACCTCTTTTTTTTTGATCCACCAATGCTGTATACAATACTCCTTATTTGGGGCATTTACTTGTTGTTTTTGGATATGTACCTGTTGTAAGCACACAATAACAACTTTTTGTTTCACTAATTTAACCCAAGTTTGCTTCCTCTTAGCCGGGGAATTTAATCCATTAATGTTTATTGAAATTAGTTTAATTTCTTCTTCCATTTTACTAGTTGTAGGTCTGTCTTAGTCTTCTGTTGGTTCTTACTTCTCTTTGTGTTCTTATTCTTAGTCCTTCTTTTCTTGGTTGTTCTGTCTCTTCCTTCTTTCACTTGTTGTATTTCCTGTTGCTGGTCTTCCAACTCTTCTTTACTACTGGTTTCTTCTTCTGACACACCAACTGTTTATATAATTCTTGCACCTTATCCATACTATCAATTTTAATTCTTCTTTCTTGCCAAGTCACCAGCATTCCTTCAGGGACTAACTATCTGAACCACATATTTTGTTTATTCAGAAGTGATACTAGGAATCTATAATCGCTCCATTTTTCCCTTACTCACCTTGGAATCTGTTTCAATATTACAATTTCTTTTTCTTTATACATCATCAGCTCATCTTTTGTAATCTTGTAAATAATGCCTCTCACAGGGGTGGGATTCAAATTTTTTAACAACCAGTTCTGTGAGCGTGGCTTAGTTGGTGGGCATGGCTTGGTGGTCATGTGACTGGGTGGACGTGGCTTGGTGGTCATGTTATTGGCTGGGTATAGCCAACTCAATATCACTCACATCGAGGCACACATTTCCTCGCCTGGCCTCTCATGACTGGGGATGCTGCAACAATCATAAGTGTGAAAAATGGTCATAAGTCACTTTTTTCAGTGCCATTGCAACTTTGAATGGTCACTCCACACAAACAAAGTGCCAGCAAAGGAGGTGAAAAAAACTCCAGAGAAGTTCCTGAGACAGGAAATCTAGTCCTGCCAAGAATGTAATAAGGATTAACGTAGAGGCAGTTTCTGTAAGCAACACCAGAATGTTTCCTTCCTGCTTTCCTTACAGGATTAGGCCAGTAATTTCTTCTAACAACTGGTTCTCCAAACTGCTTAGAATGTTAACAACCGGTTCTAATGAATAGGTGCGAACTGGCCTCTCACTTTCTTCCTCCCAAATTGTATGTGCACCTCCCTTGACAGCTTGTGTCTCCTTGTATAATTAGTGTGTATTCTGTAGGTCTCATTGAGTTCATTCACAATTTCTTGCTGATCCCTCTGTAGTGTTTCCGCTATCAATTGTGACATTATAGCTCCTAGATCTTTAGCTTCTGGTACATTCTGAAATCTTAAATAGAACATAGCATGTTCCATTTCTAGGTGCTCGAATCTTCCAGGTCTTTATTCATTGCCATTACTTTCCTATCCATCACTTCCAACTTCTTTTCTGTTTGTTCCACTTTAATTACTACATTTTTTAATTTTTTTGTTCATTTGTCTCTATTGTTTGCTGATTCATACCTATTTTATCATCCAGTTTGTGGATATCACCTTTCATCTCTCCCATCTCTGTCTTCAATTCCATATGATTTTTCAACATTGTCTCCTGCATCTTTAACATTGTTTCCTGACTGGCTAACAATGCTTGCTTGCATGTTGGTGGTGTTACTTGTCTTTTCTGTACTGAGCATCCCTTCAATTGTTTTTGACCAGCTGGCAATGCAATGGACAGAGATGAACCTGATGTTGTTTATTTGCCTTTCAATGTCATCATTGTGGTGCTTGTCATGTTCTTTATCTTACCAGAGGTGCTATTCTACCGGTTCTCACCTACTCAGGTGAACTGGTAGAGGTTATTTGGTGTGGATCGCTGCACCGGTGGAAGCCCCTGGCTGGCCACCCGCCCAACCCGGTCGCCCGGTTGCTCACTTGCGATTGCTCTCCTAGCTTTCCATTCTCCACGTCCTCTTTCTCCCTGGGAGGAAGGAAGAAAGGCTTGGACACTGCAAGTATCGCTTTCCTCATGTGAGTTAAAGTGCTGGAGTGAGAAGACGTGTGGTCTGACAGAAGGGGTGGGGGAGAATCGAGCCTTGGAGCACTTTTGCAATGTAAAAGAAATGCATTTTGAAAGCAGCAGGTCCTTTAAAAACTTCTCCAAGGATTCCCCATGGACGCTGCAAGTATCACTTTCCCCATGTGAATTAAAGTGCTGGAGTGAGAAGATGTGCGGTCTGACAGAGGGGGTGGGGGTGAATCGAGCCTTGGAGCACTTTTGCAATGTAAAAGAAATGCATTTTGAAAGCAGCAGGCAGTCCTTTAAAAACTTCTTCAAGGATTCCCCATGGACGCTGCAAGTATCGCTTTCACCATGTGAGCTAAAATATCTGGAGTGAGAAGGAATGCGGTCTGACAGAGGGGGTGGGGGAATCCATTCCAGCCTTGGAAAAGCTGCTTCCAAAATGCTTGTCTGTTTAGTGCTCTGTGTGTGTGTGTGTGTGCGTGCGCACGCGCGTGTGTGTGTGTATGAGAGAGAGAGAGAGAGGAAGGAAGGAAAGAAAGGGAAAGAAAGAAAGAAAGAAAGAAAGAAAGAAAGAAAGAAAGAAAGAAAGAAAGAAAGAAAGAAAGAAAGAAAGAAAGAAAGAAAGAAAGAAAGGAGAGAAAGAAAGAAAAAATAGGAAGAGAGAGAGAGAGATAAAACTCTGTGCTGTTATTTTTAATTGTTCCATTATTTATCATGTGTTAATATTTTACACTCTCCCTACACATAGAGTGATTTTTCTGCCTTTCTTTTGCCCAGGGCTACCACGTATTTTTCAGGGTTTACATGCATTCAATGTCAATAGTCCAGAGCATAAAATACACAGGTGTTTAACAAGAGTTGAAAAGAGACCTTGGAGGTCTTCTAGTCCAATCCCCAGCTCAGGCAAGAAACTGAGGATGCCAAACTCTGAGTAGAAAGTCTGGGAAAGGTGTCAGAATAATACTTAGAAAGGACCTTGGTGCGAACCCTATACCATTTCTGAGAAATGGCTGTCCAGTCTTTTCTTAAAAACTTCCAGTGATTGAGCACCCAGAACTTCTGGAGACATTCAGTTACACTGGTTAATTGTTCTCACTGTCAGAAAGTTTCTCCTTAGTTTTAGGTTGCTTCTCTCTGTTCAGTCTCCATCCATTGCTTCTTGTTTGCATTCTGCTTCTTTGGAAAATACATTGTCCCCCTTTCTTTGTGGCAGCCCCTTAAAAGCCTGTTGCCTATCACACTCTTGGGTAAAGCATGTGAGTCATTTCCTCCTTTCAGTGGTCCATGAAAGTATATCTACAGTATGCAGATAATAAAGTCAAAAAAGGTGAACAACATTTTTACAGAACTATAGATAAGTTGAGATTGGGTGACAAGGAATGGCTGGGAGGGGAGGGGCCAGGTGAGGCACCTCTTGATGTGAGTGACATTGAGTTGGCCACGTCCACCCAGTCACATGACCACCAAGCACGCCCACCCATTCACATGACCACTAAGCCACACCCATCCAGTCACATGATCACCAAGCAACGTCCACCAAATAAGCCACGATCACAGGACCGGTAGTAAAAAATTTTGAATTCCACCACAGTATCTTACTATATAATTCTTCCCACTTCACCATCCAGTTATTTCCACACTTCATTTTCTATCCACTCTATCCACACTATTCAGCACCACCTTTCACTATATGTCTTTTCAATTATATACAGTGTACTACAATACTTACATTATATGTATCCTTGAACCAAAATTTTGTCTTAATTTATTGATACATCTTTAAAATTATTAAATATTTATTATATTCCTATATATTTTTATTAATATTTCTCTCCCTAATGAATTTCTAATCTCTAATCTTTACTTTACTGCTGTCTAAAATTAATATCCTTTATATTATACTTTATCTTCCTTTATCAATATTTACATATAGATATCTTATTTATTTTAGTTGACTATAAAATCTTACTATCTTAATTCATTAATTATCTGATATTATCAATCCTGTACTTTGTCAGCATTTATCAATATTTATCAATACTTATCAATACTCATTTAGTTTTTTAAACCCAAAATACAAGATCTTAAAATTTTACCATCAATCTGCTGTTAATTTCATTAATTCATTAAATTCATTAATCAGTTCCACTATTAATAATCAAATAATTAATTCATATATCATCCAACAATATCAATCACTAGTTAAATACTTTATCCAATTGTTGCATAAATTTATATCAGTCGCAGTTCATACACACTCTGTTTAGTTACGCTCTATTGCATCAGCTTCCCTTCTGCCTGTGCTGTCCACTGGAATGAAAGTAGATGTTTCAGTTTTAGTCTCACTCTCCCAATATGTCTCTCTTCCACTGATCCCCTTCTTGTTTTAGTCTCAGATCACAAATCACAAATCATTAATTTTGTTATTCTTATTTTCTCATATGTTCAATCCTCCAGGCCTCTAATCTTCCAATCCTCTCACCCGATCACTCTTAGACAGATAAACAAATTGTCTATGTCTTCTTGCTTCTGAGCCCCACTGCTCTCACCACCGGTCGCCGGTCTGTTATTGGACATCCGCTGTCCGTTCTAAGACTCACAGTTCTGCCATTCAATATCTAGGGTCTCTTCTCTTCTGCACTCACTCTCCACCTTCTTACAGTGGTTCCTTCTGATTGATTTGATGCCGCTGCCACTGTTACTATTGTATCTTCCTCATTCATGTGATCGCCGTGACTTTGGTCCGCCATTATGGATCACTCATACGCCAAAACAAATGGAGTTTGATGGATCACTCATACGCCAAAACAAATGGAGTTTCCTTCAGTGCAGCAGGCAGCTGCCCTCCGCCTTGCCACTCCTTGGACTTCCCCACACTTTCACAGATCTCTCCAAGATCTATGTGCCCCTTGAAGGGCCTTCAGATGCGCAGATTGGGGATGAGAAATTGAAGCTTGTTCTTCCCTCCCCATACCGCCGCAGCGTCACAACTGGAAGTTCCTGGGTTTAGCATTTTTGTCTACCCATTGAGTCCTTACTAAGGACTTGTGATAGGCAGATCTAGATGTTTGATGTTGTTACAAATATCTCAGGATGGAAGCTGTTCCAAGTAAAGCTGCCTTTTGCAATTGACTGATGGCAAATTTGTCAGTGCCTATGATGTTCAAGTAGTGTTCCCGTTGTTTTGGGACTGCACCCCAGGAACCTATTACTATTGGTACTACCCTTACTTGCTTTGCTATAGTCTTCTATTTCTATTTGTAGGTCTTTGTACTTTGTTATCTTCTCCAGTTCTTTCTGTTCTATTCTGCTGTCTCCAGGCACTGCCCCATCCACTATCCAGACATTTTTTGTCTTTCTTGTTGACAACTGTTAAGTCCAGGGTGTTATGTGGCAGGTGCATGTCTGTCTGGATTCTGAAGTCCCAAAGCAATTGAACTTTTTCATTTTCTATGACTTTTTCTATTTTATGGTCCCACCAGTTCTGGCTTACAAGCAAATGATATTTCTTGCAGATCTTACAATGCACCATTGCTGCTACTTTGTCATGCTGCTGCTTGTAGTCAGTTTATGCAGTCTTCTTGCAGCAGCTTACCAGATGCTCCACTGTTCCTTTAGCTTATTTGCATAGGTGGCACTTACTTCTGGCTTTGTATACATTTGTCCATAAAGCTTAGTTTTGTGCAGCCAGAATTAATCCCTCGGTCTCTTTCTTTAACTTTCCTGCTCTTAACCATTGCTATTATTATCTGCTTTTCCTGCAATTTTTTTAATGTATTGGCCATGTAATGCTTTGTCTCCATTCTGTTCTTCATCTGATCTTTCTGGGAGGACATTTGGTCTCTCTGGTAGTTAGCAAGCATATTAACTTCAGTGTATCTTCTTCATTGTCCTTCAGATATTTTTCCAAATCCCCTTTTTCTTCTTCAACTGTCTGCAACATTCCATGCCCATCTATTTGCCTTAGTAGATACTCTGTCAATGTTGCTGCGAGGATGAAGGGCATGATTCATTATCATTAATTATCATTTATCATCATCATCATCATCATCACCGGTATTATCATCACTGGTATTATTATTACTGGTATTATTATTATTTTGTTTACATAGTTCTTTACAATGTTAACACACACACTCACATACATATAAAGAAATTACTGTGGCTTAAATATAATTTCCTGATATCATACAAAGTATGAAGGAAATTACATTTGAAAGGCAAACCTTTTTTTATCTACATCACTCAATAACGGTGGAAGAATTCAGCCATATGAACATTTCTAACTAAAATGTTTTTAACACTTGATTGCTGGCATTTTCTAAACAAATGAATGCTTGAATGGATATATATGTGTGCCTATAATATCCGGAAGGCTAATCACAATCTTTAACATCAATTTTCTATGGTCCACTGTTGTCAATAGCAAAAACAAATGACTTGATGCTTAGTATTTATGTAGACAACTTAATGGCCTAGGGGAGAAAGTTCCAGCTGGTATTTGGAGGTCATTGGTTTTCACCATTTTGACACTGATGCATCTTTGAATACATTGAATGAAATGCATTGTACAGGTAATGAAAAGCAATTGGAGTGTAAACTCTGCATATAATTGTAGAATCTTGATCTGGTAAAAACAGACAATGAAAACAAAGCTAAGCTAACAATTCAGCCTACATATTGTGATCTTGGGATATAACCTAAAAGTTCAATCTGTTCTCCAATATGATACATTTACTACATGCGTGTATAGCAAGAGCAAAGAAAGTATCAAAGGTTAAGATTATTCTTAAAATTGAAATGCAATTGTTAGGGTCATCAAGATCTTATCAAGTGGATAAACTTTCAAATAATGGAAAAGAATAATTACATAGTTGTATGAGTGTGAAGACTTTTCCTTCTTGCTTTCCTTTATCTCTGCTTAAATTCATATATCATGCTATAAACCATGATTCACAAAAATATTAATTTGGATTTGAACTACTCTAAGAGAAAAACAATGCACATAATGATTCAATAGAATTTATTACTGTAGCTTCTGCTTATTAACTCATATGTCCAAATATGTCCAGAAACACTTCTACTTTCATCTTTATCAATTCCATGTGCTTCTCCTATGTAAACTCTAAAGTTAGAAGTCAAATAGCTAAAACATTCTCTTCCTTGTCACTATATCAAAAAGGAAAGGAAAGGAAAAGACAAGACAAACAGCACAAATCAACAATATATCACTGCAAATCATTTACTGTCTCATAATTATTCAACCCCATGGATGTAAACCATTCTTGACAGATGTCAAATGCCGGTATATGCATAATCAAAGAATATAAACATATTAAAATACAATGTTATAAAATATGAATTTATATTCATATTTTCAGACTTATGGATTTAAGATCCAAATATAGCAAATTATGAAAGAAGTCTGGATCGTGTAAGTTCATGTTCCTGAACTTCATTTCTAACACCAACTATTATTAAACTTTTTCTGAAATGTTCAAAAATACTGGAAATAGTTTGATTGTTATTTTCACATTGAAGGAGATTAATGCTTATGCTTTTCATTGCAAATAAGTATTAGAGTTATGCAGCACTTTGGAAATAATTCAAACTGATACTTCACAATGCATGGGGAAATAAGCATAACATCTTTTTAAAGCTGCATTATTTTTTCCATAGTGTGAAACAATACAAAGAACGAGCAGTATAATAAAGAGTGAAGTCAAAGTAATTGGATCTCAGCTGAAGCCCTATGACACAAAGACATAAGCATAATAGTAGGATTAACCTTCAATGAGGAATGTAAATGTATGCCTCAATATGAGGTACAGCTGTAAATCCAATAGTGTAAGTAAGGGCTATTTTAAAGAGTATTTTCATTGCAGTCTTTGCAGCTTTGAACAAAGTTCAGATTTGGCAAGTAAAGGTAATTTTAGTAAAAAATTATTCAGCAATTCTCAATGATTTATCATCTGTGTAATGATACTTTGTGTAAAGTATAGCCTAACTTGCTACTTAGAGGCGCTCAAGAGACATTTTAAAAGTTTTAAAAATAATGACCTGTCATTAATTCTACAGAAATACTTCCCTTCCAGCAGAGCACCGGCAAAGAGAAATTTAAATGCCAAGTCGACAACATTTATATTTAAGAGTCTTCTCTTTCAAATTAAGCATTTATGTCCTTGAAATCCTTTCTAGTGTGCTATTTTTTTCTCAAATTCTGTTGTCTGTTTGTTGCTCAGGAAATGAGAAATTGCTACTATTACGTAGATCAATCAAAGAACTGGGAATGCTGCACCAGTCATTATACAACTCATTCAGGCCAAAGCAACATTGACATTAAAAGGATAATAGAACTGCAAGAAAGGACCATAGGTCACCTTATTCAACTTCAGCGCATATAAAAATAATCATCAATCCATTAGCATCTTATAAATTACCAAATTCAAATCATAGGATATTACAAGCAAAAAGACCTTGGAGTGCACAAAAGAGACATAAGATACAAGGCAAAAGAGAAGTTCCCATAAAATCTGGTACATCATTTCATGCTAACTGAATGCTACTGAGAGTACTAAGACAATTCTTTGGCAAAACGCTAGAAAAGAAGTTGATTGAGCAACCCTTCATTCCTTATACTACTTATAGCACTAAATAGTTTTCTCCAAGTGATGCCTTCCAGATGTATGGGACTCCAGTTCCCATTACTGGCAATCAGCGGGGTCAATGGCTATGGCCAATTAGTTTTCTGGTTGATTTAGAAACCATTAAGATCTGGCTTTTTACGGAGGCTCTGGGATTAGATGCGTAGAAGGCATTGAAAGAGGCTGAGGAGTTGTTGAATCTGATGTGGTGCACCCCAAGGGGAATAATTACAATGCAGGGTTTTTATTATTTTGTTTTTATGATCGTTTTATTTATTGGTTTTATGGTTTTTGTAAGCTGCCCAGAGTTGCTTAAGATGGGTGACCACATAAATCTTTTAAATAAATATATATGATCTGTAATTCAAGGCATCTGAAGATGCCATGTTGGGAAAAGAATATTTCTGCATAAACTTTCCTGAAAGCAAAGGAAGCTGAGATTATACTCCATACTAGTCGCCACCTCAGTTTCCAAATAAGTTATTTAAGACAGAGAGAATTTAATACAGCACCTATATAACCAACTATTTGAATCCAGTTCCCATGCTATACAAGTTAACTATTGGCTATTTTCTCATTTCTTATTTCTTCTTGATGTGATGGATTTCCTTTCCTTTGAAACATTATGATTTTAATCCATGTTTCTTGTGCAATATTGGCTTTTCAATCCATTTAAATCCAGTTTGGGTAATTCTGAAATTAGAACTCAATCATGTATCTCTTCAAAGGTTTTTTTCTTCTTCTCATTCTTCTGCAACATCATACTATGAGGTTAATTTTACCATTTTACATAATTACCTACATACATGCACACTGGAAGGCAAGACAAGAAACAATGGATGGAAACTAATCAAGGAGAGAAGCAAACTAGAACTAAGGAGATATTTCCTAACAGTGGGAACAATAAACCAGAGGAACAGCTTGCCTTCAGGAGTTGTGGATATATCATCACTGGAAGCTTTTAAGAAGTAGGTCTCCTGTTTGAGCAGGGGGTTGGACTAGAAAACCTCCAAGATCCCTTCAACTTTATCATTCTATATTGTGTATTCTAATGAGTTTATATGAGACCAAATAAGAGATACTTTAGAGATATTACAGTAGAGGTACTTTTTAAATAAGTGTTACCGTATATATTTGCAGATAAGCTCATCTGCAGATAAATGGAATCCAATTCAATGAGTATATTTTGATACCTAAAGTCTTGGCTTATCCACACACATATATATGATACATTTTTCAGAAACAGTATTCTAGGCTGCTTGACCCAAGGTCACTCAGCCTTGCTCTCTGCCTAAAGCAGGAGACTAGACCCAAAATTCTAGCTTGATATTTTTAACCACGTTTAACAACACCAAACTGGCTCTTTCTTGAACAATAGCAGTGCATTTATACTTTTAAAATGCTTCTTATGAAGGAAGACTTGTAGTGTGAATTTTTACTAATGAAAGGTCAGATAACATTATGGTGATAATTTCCATTTACTAGGTCTGAGGTATGAGCTTCCACACAACTTGGTTTTTCATTTGCTTTACTGCAGTTGTGTTGTGCTAAGAATGCTAGCTGTGCCAGAAATGGGTTTGAGGTGTAGAAGGGGATCATTTATCTTATTGCCATTGTGAGGACGGGAGGCAGGTGGGGTGACAATAATTCTTGTGATTAGGTCAGCATTAAACATCCCAATCACAGTGTATTGGTAGTGGAAAGATCCTGATTGAAAAATAACTTTAGTTTTACCATTTTCTCTACCTCAGTGCCAGCTAGTATTTCACCCTGACTGATTGTGCAATGTTTTGTGAGTTGTTTTAGTAGCTGAAAAACCCCAGTGACTGATTTATTTATGGGAAAGCAAAGCTGATTGCCTCAGACCTCCTAATCATCTCTGTCATAAGGGGTACATTGATACCCTCTTGCATTATGTTCAGAAACTCATATATCACACCATACTCTCATAACAATAATTTCATCCCATTCTGCTGAAAATAACAAAAACACTGATATTTCCCCAGATTAATCTCTTGGTGGATAAACTTCCATTTTTCCAACCCTCATTCCAGATACAGATATTGAATTAAATTGGACTATCTTTGTATTTCTGCTTTGGGGTCCTTCTAATGATGAGAGGTAGATATAAAATGTATTTTAAGGTATCCATAAGTTTATTCAAAAAGTATAGACATGTAAAAATGAATAGATAAAATAAATCTTAGGAGATGACATGTTCAAGCCCTTTTGAGAATGTAATTCTCAGTACTCAGATTTAGTGTGTTTGGTCTTGCTTCCTAGTGAGTATTAAAGCAACAGCTATTTTTTTCAAGAATCACTTAACAACTGAGTTGAAGTCATGGCACCATCAGTAAAGCATCTTATTTTAGAGAAGGCACTACATGCAGATTGAGAATTTTTTAATTGCTTGCAAACTTTTGGGAATTCTGAATACACTGAAAAGGATTGTATTATTAATAACCATTATTTTAATCAAGCACTGCTAACTCATAAACTAGATGATGTATTACTTTAAGTAAGCATTTCACTGAGTTAAGTTTTACTGATATAATCTTCATATGTAAATATGAAGCATATAAATGCTTGAGACATATTTTGCGATATAGATAAAAACATTGAGAGGATACTGTTTCAGATATTAGGGATAGCATAACATTAAAATTAACTGTTGGAATTAATTCATGTTTTGTTACAATGGATAATGCTTTAGTTTATGCAGAATAAATGGTGACATGAATACTTCAACCTCCCAAATCTTACTTTTAACAGAGATATTTCAGAAAATGAAAGTGGAAAATAATTCTTGAAATGAGCTCTTTTGTTACCTATATTTACTATAGCATACTTATCACCATTCACTGCACACTTTTGCCAACAATATGCAAGCTTCCTAAAGATGTCAACAAAAGAACTCCACACCTTGTCTCTTCAACCAGGGCATGATCATATTTTCTACCTCTTTATCTGAATCAAACTGATGTCCACAATAGTATTCTTTTAATTTTGGGAAAAAGGGGAAGATCTTGCCTGTATAGAGACCCGGCTTCACAATTTCCTATTGGGTGGCTTGTGAAACATGAGCCTTAATGCTGGCATATTGCAGAAAAATATCCTTTTTTACTTAACATCCTTCTTTACTTATTATGTCTGCTTAATTGTTTCAAAAAGTGATCTTCTAAATTGATAATGGTGTGTGTTAAAGAAAAAAAAAAAACCAAGGGAAGAGAATATGTAACTGGTGGAAAAACTAAGAAAATGGAGTAATAATGAATGTTAAGTCAACAACTTGGAAAGTAGTGGATCAATTCAAAGATAAAGCAAGATGGATCTTAATTTTAAAATTATAAAAAGAAGACAAAATAATAACCTTGGCCTGTAGCTGTACTCTAAATATAAAGAATAACAATGATATAAAATAATTTTCAAAAGTTAATAGAACTGGAAGAATCTGAAAGATTGAATGGAATGTTAGATCTGAATTTGGATAAATTGTGTCAGTGAAAGAGTGACTACATGGTATTACCGGTAGTATATATAACTTGCATCTGCATAACCATCCTGCCTTCTCTTCAACTTCCCTTCCAATTTAAATCCTACATTAGTCCAATTAGCATGTGTACCTGATGAAGTAAACTGCAGTTCATTAAAGGTTATGCTTTTTAATAAAATGTGTTAGTTGGAAAAGGTGCTACCAGATTCTTGATTTTTTGGCACCATAGACTAACAAGGATATGTAACCTCCTACTCAGAACTTGTAAACACTACATTCTTAAGAGTGGTTAGACCAATGTGAATCTTATATCTTAGAAAGGCCTACATAATGCATAGATTTTAGTTTTACAAATTTTGCAGCTCATTTGGTCTACCCTTCGTAGCATATTGAATTCAGTATCATTCTTTGAATATGTTTTTAAAGAACAGTAAAAGACACATGCTTTAAATAAGAAGAAAATATTGTGAATGGGATAAAAATTGCATACAGCAAAACAGACTAAAATTTAATAATAGTTTGAAACCAGATAGAAGGACCTGGACAACAGTCCTTAGCATAAGGATGCAAGCATTGTTGTAAGTTCATCTGTAATAATTTAGAGAACAAATTAGTAAATCATGTCTTAAGTAGGATAGATGTCAGACTTAAAAGATGTTTTGGTTTCAGTATAGATAGATCTCAAAAGATCTAAGGAATTATTTAATTAAGTGTAGCCTATTTATTTATTATGAAGCTAATGTAGGCTTCGCTGAAATTAAGGCAATTAGTTTTTCATATGACCTTACTGTCAAATGTGAAAAGTTTTGAAAAGGATTATTGTGTATATGTTTATGGATATACACAGTGAACATTGGATCAGCTGTTAGACTTTTTAATCAATAAATAACAAAAGAGATAGTAGTATTTACTGTACCTTGCAATGTACACATAATTAGAAGCATTTTGAAAAATCTTGAGGCTATAGCATGCAGTGAATTTATTGAATTTTAAAGACAATTGAATTGTTGCCTAAAGATACACTGTAGTATGTCCTCATTTAGTATAGAAATATAGATTCTTAACAAGCTGTAGTAATTCAGGAATTATACTAATAAATTTCATGACTGTTATAATTTAGAGGACTAAAATATCATATAAGCAAGATGTATGAATGTGGATTACATAATTAAAATTTAAAAAAACTCAATGATTCAGATTTGTTTGTCCGATAAGTATATGTTTTAGCATAATACAAATGGAAAAAGATAGATTAGTGGTTGCGAATCTATGGCACGCGTGCCACAGGTGGCACATAGAGCCCTCTCTGTGGACATGTGCGCCGTTGCCCCAGGTCAACTCCACTGTGCATGCATGCGCACCTCCCGCCAGCCAGCTCATCTTCGGATCTCTGCCATGCATGCGTGGCGGTAGAGTGCATGCATAGCGGGTGGGGGCATGTGGGGGCACATGCACATGTGCAGGGGGCATGCGCAGAGGGACATGCAGGGGCATGCATTGAATTTTGGGCTTGCGTGCACTTTGGGCACTTAGTGCCCGAAAGGTTCACCATCACTGAGCTACATTGTTTCAAACCAATGAACTTTGATTTCCTTTTAATTCCTCATTGACTGAAACAAACAATATTTATAATTCGACTGTACCAAATTGTTAGTTTCTTCAGACTAATGAATTTAATGACACCAAGTCTATTTTTTCCATGGTCAAGATACAAAGACTGGGTACTAAGGGGTTCCATTGACCGCCAACAAAGATTAATCTAAAATAGCAATCGAGTTGCTGATCAAGTTTGATTAGTTGCATTATATAATGGCAGTGAGTAAAACACTTAGTTCTTAGTAGATTATAAAACTGTACATTCATTTTTAAAAAAAAATATTGTTCATTATAAATTTCTAAAGTGTTCCTTTACTTCAAAAAGTTTTTTCCAAGCTCAAATACACCTTAAAAAAACAAAATTGCTGATGGAATATTTATTGATGATTATGAAAATAGGTAATTTATATAGAAGGATGTTACTTCATCAGTAACAAATAATAGTGCTAATCTTAAATTATATCAAGGCTCTTCAAACTTGGCAAGTTTAAGACTTGTGAACTTCAACTCCCAGAATTCCTGAGCTAACATGAATGGAGAAGGAATTCTGGAAGTTGAAGTCCACAAGTCTTAAAGCTCTCAAGTTTGAAGACTCCTGTTCTACGTTATAGGGAATTGACAATTCCCTCAAAGTATTAGTAATGTTTGCAATTCATGTTCAATGTCATTCTGCTTTAAAAACCCAACAACATCAATCCTGGACAATTAACATTCATGTCAAATAATGTTAATGCATGATATATAATATCATTCATATAACCCTTGATTTTGTTTTCCATAATTTGCTTTAATAAATTTTAGTGGCACTTAACTACCACAGTGGCATTAACACTAATTATACTGCCTAATGGACATTGGTAAAACATACCTGCAGGAATAGGAAAAATTGTGCCAGATTAATGTAAGGTCTAAATAATATTATGACATGGTATAACATATTTAAAGAAAAATATATATCCAACAAGCATTTATAAAAAATTACTCATATTAACTGTCAGGAACAATAAACAACATAATTTAAAAACCAGCTGCTGTGTAAAAAAAGTGAATACCTCTTTACTCTTCCAGTTAGAGTGCAGAATCCTTTTTTTCCAACATCAGATTCCAATCCAGGAGTCTGTATTCATCAAGGCAGATTATGGAAGGAATAATCTGGAAGAACACAATCAGAAACATGATCAAGGAAGAGAACTTGGTTCTGATAAATAGGAAAGAAAAAATGAGTAGACACCAGACAAAGATGATGAAAAGAAGAAGGCTCCCAAAATATGCTTTTCAACATATTTAAATGTATATACCCTTTTTTTCCCAAAAAGGAAACTTTTATTCAACTTGAGTCACTAGCCTTGAGCTCTTTTGTAAAAAATAATTATGCAGCTGAATGGGGAGAGACAGAGAGGTGGCCTATCTGCTGGTATATTGGCTACTATTAAAAATATAAACATGTACCGATAATGACTTATTTTTGACCAATGACAAAGTCAAGAAGGTGCCTTCATTCTGGAAGTATAAAGTTTGATCTAGACATGGGAGGAGGAGGAGGAGGAGAAACAAAAAATTTAGATCAATGGTGCAACTGTTCCTAAAGGATTGAGATTTGAAATCTGTAGGATCCAATAAACTGTCATTTATGTACCGTATTATTTCCTTTTCTTACTTTCTGCCCTGGGGTGGTAGAAAATTTACTCACTTTTTTATTGGGCAGTCCTCCTACTGATCAGAAGTAAAATATAATACTATAGTGTGTTTTTTTAAATACAATTCACATCTATTGTTTTAGTCAATCTTTTTTTTTAATATCTTTTGTGTGCCTTAAAATAATAAAATATAGAAGAAGAGGAAAGTCTTGCAATGTTTAAAAGAACTAAACATAATATTTGCCAAATCAATTAAGATTCACATAATGAGTATAAATGTCTCCATGTAATTAATTCCATTATTGTATTTGCATCATGTTGCTTTGATAAATCTGTAATTTATACTAGATATGTGGTATATTTCAGATTTTGGTGTTATTTGGTAAAATAAGATTATTACCATTTTATGCTATACATCATTTGCAGCTCTTATGCTCAGAGAAATCTTCTTCCTCTTTTTTTCCCTTCACAAAATGTTCTGTAGAAAGGCTAGACGTTGCTGCCAAGTTAACAATCCATTAATTAGAGAAAAGTTCTTTATGAAAAAGCTGAAAGCCACCTATTGAAATGTCATGAAATTATTGTCAGAACAAAGTGGCTCTACTTTTGCATTAAGCACAGCTAGGAGAGAAGGTGACCTGCTATCTTTCTTTCTTTCTTTTTTTACTTGATTTTTTTTAAAAACAACCCTCAAATACACTTTTCATTGGAGGCACCAGAAACTGTTCTTAATGTTCAGCATTGGGCTCTTCAAAATTCAGCCACATTTCTTGCTATCTGTCATTTCTTTGTTCAGAGTACTTGAAAACAATTGGGTTATTCACTGTAATAATCAAAAAGGGCTTATTATTTCATTTTACTATCAAAAAAATCTTCAAGATACACTAATTCTGTCCTCATAGTTCTTTCCTATCATAACAAGTGACTTGTTTTGCCTATGCTACAACAGAAACAAATTTTGGTGATGGTAAAAACACTTTGGATAGGGTTTTTTTTTTTTTGAAATGTCAGTGTGATTAAATCTGGAAGTTATGTATTCTCTGTTCCATTTCAGGCAGCAGTTCTTTTTGTCTGTCTTTAACCAAATATTCATATTACTTTTCCATAATGTTAAATCAGGCAGCAATTGCTAGCTCTGTGCCCTGTCAGAACCTACAAGAGAAAAGGGGTTTGCCTTATCCCACCTTCTATTTAATATCCCACAAAGCAACTGAAACTAATAGTATACTTAATAATATAAAATTAGGTTTTCTAATCTGGTACCCTCCAGGTTACAAATTCAGGATCAGATCCTACATATCTCCATGGCCATAAATTAGGAAACCTATTAAAAAAAGAATTTACTTCTAAAGTCAGACCAATATTGTGTTAACTTAGACATTTTATAATATTACCAGATGAATCAACATATGGGTGGTTATGAGCAAATCTAGTTTATCCCATGACTTGGGATAAAAATCTATATTCATATCACATATAAAAGTGGTAAAATAAACTGCAAACATAACAACAAAAAAGATTGAATAGAGACTTCCGGTGGTGAGGCGGAGACGAATAGAGGCATAGAAGTCTGCTCATAATTCTTTTTGCCTCTTCTTGCTGTTGGTGCGACTCTTTGGGGTGCACGAATCCAGAAGAGAAATGTGCCGATGTGGAGAAACTTGAGCTGTGGTGAGGGGAAGGCAACTCCCATTACAGCAAAGAGAAATTCCTCAGAGCCCGACAAGCAAGAGACTGCCGTTTCTTTAATGTCAGTCCTGAAGTCTGGTCTGCCACTGATGAAAGGAAGCAAGTGAGAGACAATTTGTGGTGATCAACGGTGAAAGGTGCGGGTGAGAAAGCCCTTTTTGAATACTGTGGATCCACAGGAAACTTTTGAAAGAATTTGATCAGAGCCCTAAAAGGAAGCAGCTAAGGAGCGGAGGCAAGGCGGGTGAAAGAGAAAGGGCTGGACAGAGAGAAACAAGGACAGCAACAAAAGTAGCATAGAAGACGGGGAGGTTGATGAGATTTGCTACATTGTTATTAGTGGAAAGGAACTGAGCTGCTGGAAGGTCTGGGGGATTTGGATTATTTTCTTTTGGAAAGACTGCATTAAATTTGAGATGAGAAGAAGATCAGTGTAAGAGAAATAAACGGAGATAACGCGGAGCAAAAGAAGATACTTTTTGGAAGTTTTTGGAAAAGTCTTTGACTGTTGATTCAAGCATATATTGATCTAACTGATTAGTTTACCTTAACTGAAGAAACATAGAACTATAGAAAAACTGAACTTAAGATTTCCTTAAGAAAAGATGATAAGAGAATCGGACATAATTGAGTGATCTGAGACTCTGAGAGGACATTACTATTACTCAGCAATTTTCTATTTCTGGGCATCTGGATCTGCAAACGTGTAATTCCAATGACTGAAGGTAGAACAGTTACTTTAAGACTCTTTTCCTTTTCTCTCTCTTTCTATGTTCTCTATCTCTCTTTGGTGCTTTGATTAGCTACTGTTCCTCTCTCAATTTTTTTTTCTTCTTTATCTCCATATAGTATTATGCAAGTAGATATATATGAGGGAAACTGTTGAGGGAAACTGTTTATTGCTATTGTGATACAATTTGATTCAACTGATTTATTAGTAATATTGATAATTACATTCTTACCAGTTATATACATAGATAGAAAGAAAATATATTAAGAGATAGATAGACAAATATAGAAAAGTTATTAAGAGATAGATAGACAAATTCATTAATTACTGTATTGATTAATTTAGTTTATTGGTTATTTTTATGATATATTATTTAATAGTGAATGTTAATCTGGGACAATATAATTAATATAATACAAAAACAAAAACAAATTTTAGGAGAAATGATCTCCATAACTTCTACAACACTCAAAGCTGGAAAGAAGACTACATTAACAACTCCAACAGCAACACCCTCACCAATGTCACAAAAGACAATTGAGGAGTCATTAACATTGGAAAAACAGTCTTCTATTACAAATGCTAATATTCATTTGACACTGCTCACCCTACAAGATTCTATGTCAAAGTTACAAGAAATAATGCTTAAAAATCATACAGAGACGAGAGCAGATATAAATGAATTGAAAGAACAAATGGGGAAACTAAAAGTAGAAATGAAAATGGACATTTCTAAATTAGATGAAAAAATTGGAACATTACAGCGAGCGTTGGAGAAAAATGAAGGAATAATAAAAGAAGTAGAGAAGAGGACAGAAAAAACTGAAAAGAAATTGGAAAGAGTCGATGAACACTTAAAGAATATTAGTAAGGAAATGGAAGACTCCTTGGTGTTTTTAGACAAGGATAAGGCTGCAACGTACCTAAGATTCCAAAATATAGTGGAATCAAAAGAAGAAGACTTAGAACAGGTGATGGTGGAAATCTTGGCGGAGGTATTGGAGAAAGTTAAAGATGAGATTTTGAAAGAATTAGAGGAAGTCTACAGAGTAAATACTAACTATGCAAGACGATATAAGTGCCCAAGAGAAGTGCACATATGTTTTAAAGAAGAAAGGTTTGGGACATTATATATAAAATATCGAGAGATGAAACAATCAAATATAAGGATAAAGAAATCCTAGTTCTTAAACAAATTCCAAGAAGGGTTAGAGAAGCAAGACGAGACTATAAATCTCTGGCAGCCCAATTGAACCGAAAAGGTATTATATTTAAATGGCTTGTCCCAAAAGGGATGGTAATTACTTGGGGGGAAAGAAAAATTAAAGTAGACTCTTTCAAAAAAGTCCAAGATTTCTATGAAAGACTGATAGGCTCCGAAGAGCAAACCAGCAAAGATGAAGTAGAATCAGAATCTCCAGAAGACTAAGAATACCAAAAGAAGGGACAGAAGATTGCAGAAAACCTGAAAAATAACCAACAACAAGAAGAAGGAAAAGAAGGAAATAAGGTACAATATCAATCACAAGTAGTAACTTGTGGAGTAACTACAAGGCAAAGAGCAAGAAATAATTAAACCCAAATCTTCAAGAAGAACAAGATCAATTAAAATAAAGAAGAAAAATAAGAAGTAAGAAAAATCATTCAATAACAATAAGAGAAGATATTAGACTAATAAATGTAGAGTACTAGAGAGAAAGTGGTCAACAGATAAAGATATAGACAAATTAGAACTATAGAAAAAGGGGTGAAACTCCTATCTATTAATATAAATGGTTTAAACACAAAAATAAAAAGACAAAGGATTCTAGCAAAGTTGATAAAACAAAATGTAGTTATTGTTTGTTTACAGGAAACACACATTTTGAAAACACAGGAAAACTATTTAGTCTGCTCCAAATTAGGGTCAGTGTTTATGGCTTCCGCAGATAATGAAAAAAAGAACGGAATAGCAGTGTATATTATAGAAGAGATAAGCAACATTATTATTCACAGACCCCAAGGGAAGAGTTCTGGCAATAGAAATACAGATAAATTTGAAAAAAATCTTATTGGTAGTAATTTACGCTCCTAATGTTAACCAAAAAGAATTTTATAAAACTTTATATGCTAAAATTATTGAATTGGAAACAAAAAATATTTGTATTATTGGGGATTTCAATGCTGTAACAGATTATCAAAAAGATTATAATGGGGGAAATAAGAAGAGAAGGGAAAAAACGAAGAGAGAATTACCTAAAATTTGCGTAAAAATGATTAAGGAATTAAATTTAATAGACATATGGAGGAAACTAAACCCAGATAAGAAACAATTTACTTTTTATTCAAACCCCCATCATTCATGGTCGCGCATTGATATGAAATGGATGAGTGGAGAGCTAATGCAAGATGTGACAGAAGTAGAAATTATATCAAACACTTGGGCAGACCACAACCCTCTTAAAATTAATTGGCAGGGTAAAAAAAAACCAAGGAGAAGGTGGACTTTAGACTCTCAACTATTAAAAGATGAGGAATTTATAAAAAAACTTAAGAAAGAATTAAATTTCTATCTTAAAGAAAATAATAACTTAGATATAACTATTCAAAATTTATGGGATCCGATGAAGGCCGTTATAAGGGGAATTATAATATCTTATACCACACAAAAAAATAAAGAAAAACACGCTCAGCTTAGCAACCTACACCAAACAATTAAAAAATTAGAAACTGAATTACAGGAAGTACTACAAAAGATTAAAATCCAAGAACAATTGATTTTTTATAAACATAAACTCAATTTAATGGAACAGGAAGAATTGATTAGAAATTTGAAAATAACTAAGCAAATATATTTTGAACACGCAAATAAGCCTGGCAGATGGCTCTCTTATAAGCTCAAAAAAGAGAAAGAGAAAAGAACCATTTACCAATTACAAGATGAAAGCGGAAATTATCAGCATATAATAGAGAAGAAAAAAGAGATTGTATACAAATATTTTGAGAAGTTGTATAAAAAGGAGAGACTAGATGAAGATCAGATAAGGAAATATTTAAGGGAAAAAAGTACTCGTGAAATTAAGGATGAGATGAAAGAACTGTTGACGAAGGATATATCTATGACAGAATTAAAACAAGCAATTAGAATCCAGAAAAGTAACAAAACTCCAGGCCCTGACGGCTTCCCAGTAGAATTTTATAAAGTAATAGAAGAACAGGCAGGAACAATAATGGTGGATTTATTTAATTAGATATTAACTTCTGCTAAAATGCCAAACACGTGGAAGGAATCATTAATTTTGCTAATCCCAAAGGGGGACTCAATCCCAGGATGATACAAAATTATAGACTAATCTCTTTATTGAATGTTGACTACAAAATATTTACTACTATTATTGCTACCAGATTAAAGATAATATTGAATAAGTACATACATCCAGATCAAAATGCATTCCTCCCAAATAGACAAAATAGAAACAATTTAAGAATAATAATGGACGTTCTGGAATATTATGAAGCTCATCTGGGGGAACAGGTAGCTCTTGCATTTTTGGATGCTCAAAAAGCTTTTGATAATCTCAATTGGCAATTTATGATTCAACAAATTTATGATATGAATTTTGGCACTAAATTTGAGAATATTATAATGGCAATTTATTTAGTACAAAAAGCAAATATAATAATAAATGGAGAGAATACTCAAACTATATAGAAAAAGGAGTACGACAAGGTTGTCCATTGTCCCCTCTCCTCTTCATATTATCATTGGAAATATTATTAGAAAGAGTGAGGCAAAATTCTGAAATAAAAGGATTAAAAATCAAAAATGAAGAATATAAATTGCAAGCTTTTGCAGACAATATGGCCTTTATTATGGAAGATCCAATAGAAAAAGGATCAATATTAATTAAGGAACTAGAAAGATATGGAGCAATAGCGGGATTAAAAATTAACAGACAGAAAACGAAACTCTTAGTAAAAAAATCTAACAGATCTACAAATAATAGAATTAGAAAGGGTGCTGGGACTTCAAACAACAAGGAAAATTAAATATTTGGGAATATGACTGACAGCACACTGCAAGAAGATAAAGGAAAACAATTATAATAAGCTATTACAACAAACACAAAAAGATTTAGAACTTTGGATGAAAATGCAATTGTCATTATTAGGAAGAATAGCAGCCATAAAGATGTCTATATTACCAAAATTTATTTATTTATTCCAGACCATCCCAGTTAAATTAGATAAGACCTTTTTCGATAATCTCAATAGATTGACATTACAATTCATCCGGCAGGGTAAGAAACCCAGAATAAAAATGAAATTGTTACAAGATATGAAGAGCAGAGGTCGTTTTGGATCGCCAAATTGGGAATTATACTATAGGGCAGCAGCATTAGTTTGGCTAAAAGACTGGATTAATTTAAAGAATAAAAGAATATTAGTTATAGAAAGTCTTTGGGAAATAGGACCTACAAAACAAAAATATTTTATAGACATTTGATCAGAGATTTGCTGATATACAATTGGATCAAGGTTAAAAAGAAATATTATATAAAAATCCCAATTTGGCTATCTATAATAGAAGCGATGATTCACCCAAATAACCTAGATCTGAATAAAATGTTAAAATATAAAGATCTATTGGATATAAATGGAAATTTAAAAACAAAACAGGAGTTCCAAGAACAAGGGCTATGAATAGATTGGTGGGCTTATCTTCAAATACAAAGCTGATATAATAAGGATATAAAAGACTATGGAATATATTTGAAACCACAACAATTAGATAAAATCTTATTAGGACCAGATTAAAAAAATATTACTAAAATTTATAAGTATCTCTTAGAAGTAGAACTAGAAGAAGAAGTCATGAAAGGATGTATGATTGCCTGGGTTCAAAACATTGGACATAATATAAAGTTAGCAGATTGGGAGACTATATGGAATAGAAATCATAAATTAACAAAATCAGTAACATACAAAGAAAATGCATATAAAATGTTTTACAGGTGGCACTTACCCCCTTTGAGATTAGCGAAAATGTACCCTAAACTGAATCCCACATGTTGGAAATGTAGAAAAAAAGAGGGAACATATTATCATATGTGGTGGTCTTGCCCAGAGGCTCGAAAATATTGGCTTAAAATCCAAAAATGGCTACAGGAAATTACCAATGAACAATTAGATTTAGAACCAGAGCTCTTCCTATTGGGGATCTTCAAAAAAAATATGTAAAGACTACAAAATACTTATTACTACATATATTGACTGCGGCAAGGATTGCTTTTGCTCAGTATTGGAAACAGTCATTCACGCCTGTAGAAGAACTGGTTATACAAAAAGTTATGAATTGTGCTGAAATGGATAAGTTAACGTTGAGTTTAAAAGATAAGGAATCTTCAATATTTTATAAGGTATGGGAATAATGGTACAATTGGATAGATCGGAGACAGACTAAGGCTAGATGATTATTAAATATAGAACATAGATAGAATAAGAATATAGTTATGTATAAACTATCACTATCACACAAATGATTGCTATATGATAATGCACCACAAACAGCTGTTATTGAATTATATACTTTTTAATGTTTTTTGTAATAAAATTCAATAAAGTTTTCTTTAAAAAAAAGATTGAATAAATGATGGGGGTTTGGTTGGAGACAATATTTTTCTCATGAAAATTTGGAATAAATCCAAACCTAACAGTATTTCTCATTATAGCTACAGTATGACACTACTACACATCTTATTTTCAGTCAATAAATCAAACAATCTGATTATATCTGAACAAGTTTATTTAACCCAACATTCTTTTGCCAATGCTGTCTAGACAGATGTTTTTGAAAAAGTATTGGTGTCACCTGTTGTATGTATTGAAGATTGAAATTTGGCTTTCAGAGTATTTAGCTTTTATTATTTATCTCAGAAATAACTTCAAACATTGATATCAAATACACTCTACAAAGAATCTCACTGTCATGTAGGAAAATATTTGCAGCATTTACAGTAGCTAAAACATTAACTTCTGTGTTTGCTTGCCATTGAACTAAAACTGACTCTTAATTATAGCAAATATTTTTTTCAGGTTTTCACATGAGCTTGACAAAAAGATGTGACAATTTAAAGGCTCACATTTATTTCTTAAATCTTTGACATCTTTTTTCAAGTACACAGAGAGTGCTAATTAGATAATTAAACATTTTTTTCCTTCAGTTGCAATGCTAGTCTGGCTTTCCATTTTCTATCCTGGTCAGTACATCAATATTCTATGCTTACCTCAGGCCTTTCTGTGTTGAGAGGCATAATTCCCTATATAGTTGGATTTCATTTCTTGTAAAATATTATTGCACTTATGCAATTTTTGAGGTTTCTCCAATCTCAACCTCTTCTTCTGGGTATGAATAGTGTCATATTGGCTAAATTAGGATCAATTGTCACAGACTGACATTGTTACTGGTAAATAGGATGCTAATCATGGTATCTCAATATAACTTGTATAACAGTACAAGGATAAATTGCTACATAATTTTTAGAAGTTCACTCATCACACACTTGTAATATAACACTTTTTTTGAAGCCTACAATAATACCCCAGAAATGGAATAGAGTTCTCCTGGATTTTGATGCAATCACTGCTAAAGTGAGCATTTAAGGCTGGATTGTAGTTTCACATTTTCAGTTTTCAGTTTTAAAGGCTATTTAGAGTATTTCATGCTAGCTCATAAAAACCCAGTCTGAGAGGTAAAGTTGCCTGCAATCATATAACCCTGTGAAATTACAGGTTTTTCCTGCACCTAATAGGTAAATCTACTTCTCCAGAAAGATGAAAATGATGATTGAAGATGTCGTGATTCTCTTAAAACTTTCAGCTTTTTCCTGTCAACTAGAGATTTGACATTGCCTCCTATAATATTCTTAACGATAGCATTGTTAGCACCAATGGGGGTTATATGAATTTTAGAATCCTTATCTTTTAAAAGTTTCACACAGTGCAATATATTAAAATTAAAACTGATGTTGACTGTTCACATCTTATAAATATATTCACCCTCACACAGCTAAATATTATTTTCCTTGGAAATGCTGTTTGTCTCTTGATGGTTACCAAATCCACTCAGATAGTTCTCCATGCACTAATGCATATTAGTTAAGAAGAACTATTTCTGGGTTTTCTGGCTATTCTCTCTTTAGAAACTCAAAAGTATATATTTAGAAAAGCAAGATTTAATGATAAGGAGAAGATAAAGGAAAAGGAAATGCCTGATATGATAAAAGCATGATATGATATTACTATTTTTAAAAATTATTTCCTATAGATATTTTGAACAAAAGAACAAAATGTAAAACATGTAGGTAGATGATTAATGGCAAAAATATCAAAAAGAAAAATATTACAGGAGGATTTTGCAACTTCCTGCAAATTATTCAGCAATACGTTTATTTCTTGCTCTTTCCTAAATCTGACATTAAAATTGTTGGCATTTGTCTTAAAATAGAATAATGAAAGGTTTACTAAAATGTGGCTTGATGTCATCATTTTGTAGAAGACTAAGTTTTTAATTTTAATAATTGGTTTGAAGAATCTGTAATGAGAAGCTGTTCTTAATGTTTTGTTTTTTTATCCAGTGAAAAATGTATGCTTAAAGTCAAAAGAATTTTAAAGCTCAAATAAAGAAATATCTAGGATTTCCCTCAGCACCAACTTGTATATGCAGTTTATTAATATGATGTATTACATCCATTGCACCCCAGGAATATATATTTTTTATCCTTCATTTGAAGGATAGAGCAGACAGCAAGCTTTCAAATAAATATAAAATGTTTAAGTGACAAACATAAAAATAAAAAAATTAATAAAATAATTTCAAAAATTATTAATTAAAATGATAAAATAGCAATAGCAATAGCACTTAGACTTATATACTGCTTTATAGTGCTTTACAGCCCTTTCTAAGCAGTTTACAGAGTCAGCATATTGCCCCCAACAATCTGGGTCCTTATTTTACTCACTTTAGAAGGATGGAAAGCTAAATCAACCTAAAGCCTGGTGATATTTGAACTGCCAAATTGCAGGCAGCCAGCAGAAGTAGCCTGCAGTACTGTACTCTAATCACTGCACCACCGTGGCTCTTAAAATGTGCAGAAAAGGAAGTCCCATCTTCTACAGTTCAACTTGGTTTTAAAAAGTATGCTTCTAAATTTCAGCAGGGAAGTGGTAGCCTGGCCTCCCAAGTTAAGGTGTTCCAAGTAATCACTGAGAAGGTCGTCCTTTGTCTTATACAGCCTTCCCTGCAGTCTCCTCATTGCTGTAATCTGAACACTCTTTACAGATAGCACCAAATCATTCACTTTGACATAATTAAGCAATTGTCTCTGATGGTTCTCATCAAAAAGACCCACATGAAACTAAACAAAAGCATTCCTGGCTACAACTGCTTTGTAACTTTCAGATATAAAGCTGGATATCTTGATAAAGCATCTCAGACTGGATTATTCAGAATACTGTTCCATCTCCTCCCTCTCTCCCTCCCTTACTAGGAGTTAGGTAAATTAATTATGGTACAGTAATGAAATCATAAAAACAAAGTATATCACAAGATCTAAAATGGACACCAAACATCAAA
Source organism: Bungarus multicinctus (assembly GCA_023653725.1). Taxonomy (NCBI): domain Eukaryota; kingdom Metazoa; phylum Chordata; class Lepidosauria; order Squamata; family Elapidae; genus Bungarus; species Bungarus multicinctus. The sequence continues at coordinate 47,706,129 of CM042848.1, forward strand.
AACGTCATCAAAAAAGCACAACAAGAATGTTCTTTCTGCACCAACTCAGAAAGCTCAAACTGCCCAAGGAGCTGTTGATACAGTTCTACAGAGGAATTACTGAGTCTGTCATCTGCACCTCTATAACTGTCTGGTTTGGTTCTGCAGCCCAAAAGAACAGACACAGACTTCAGAGGATAATTAGGACTGACAAAAACAATTACTACCCATCTGCCTTCAATCGAGGTCCTGTATACTGCACCAGTCAAAAAGAGGGCTGTGAAAATATTTACAGACACCCTCACACCTTGAACATAAACTGTTTCAACTACTACCCTCAAAATGACACTATAGAGCACTGCACACCAGAACAACTAGACCCAAGGACATTTTTTTCCTGAATGCCATCATTCTGCTAAACAAATAATTTCCTCAACATGGTCCAACTTTTTACAAAGTAACTTATGATTCTTGACTCTTGATGAATGTATCTTTTCTTTTATGCGCACTGAGAGCATTTGCACCAAGGCAAATTCCTTGTGTGTCCAATCACACTTGGCCATTAAATAATTCTATTCTATTTTTTATATACATATAATACAGCCACTACCATCACTGCTTCATAAAATAAGCATCAAATTGTATATGCAATCATTTTGGCAGTCATTTGTGCATCATAATAAATATTATGATTTTTTAAAAAGAAATATATAAATCTCATTCTGATAATGAGAAGGTACACACTTGTCTGGGCTATTTTGTTGTGATATGGAGGTTAAAATACATGAGGAAGGACCAGTGGTGGGATTCAAATGTTTTTACCACTGGTTCTGTGGGCATGGCTTGGTGAGTGTGGCTCAGGGGTGTGATTCAACCAATGTAACAACCAGTTCAGTGAGCGCACACTTTGCACGTGCATATGCACTTCACACATGCGCAGACTACTGACCTTCTGCTGCACTCCTGCTCTTCAACAGCTGATGTGCTGCAATCCGCTGTGCCGCTTGAAGCAGCTGAGCTTGAAAACCAAGAAATAAAGGTCAGAATAGAGAGCTGTGGCGAATGGGCGGAGTGAACCAGTTTGCCATAGAGGATCCTCGGGGCTATCGGTTTGGCCAAATCTGGCCAAACCAGTAGAATACTACCCCTGGGCAGGACCCTTTTAAAAGTCCACCATCTCTATTTTGTCCATTTCACATTGTTCATCATTTTAAAGTTAGTGTGCAGGTGTGAAGTTTATCCTAATTCCACCCCAAATTAAGCAATCTGTTTCAAATTCAATATCCTACATGCAGAGTTTAAGAGCCAGCTTAGTACTACCAAAGCTTCCAAACACTAAAATATATAAATTTACAAAGTTGAAATTTTCAGCCGATGATCTCCAAATAAATAAAAAAACTATCCTGTAGATTAAAGTACAATTATTAGGAAAAAATAGATTAGATCAAAATTAACTAAGTGATCACTATATCTGCATGACTGAAACTCTAATACGTTCAATATTCATTGGGAAACTGTTACAACTTTTAACTACTATAAAGCAACTGGACCACTGATTTAGCTTCAAAACCATAATCTGTTCAGTTCCAGTCCCATTGATTTGCAGTGTTGAATTCTTTTCAAAGATTATTACTATTGATTTTCAAAACTTAACATTTAAATATTCCTCTATCTAATAGGTGAAAGACTTCAATTCGTCAATCCAATTGGTGTCACTGAAATACTCACACTTAACTGGACCATAACTAGTTGCCACATCTAACTGCCAAACTAGGTGAGTGACAGTCTTCACTGAGTTTTCTTTTTGCATGAGAGAAATTATACAAATTAAACAGACTGGTGGTACCATACCATCCTCTCTGATCTATTTCTATGTCAGAGTAGGTCATGAAAATGTTACAAAATCCTATGTTTATACTTAATTGATTATTTCAACTTTCAAACTTCCTGATGTGACACATGTGTAGGTCACCCAACCTTGGGGTTAAATAGAGGAAGCTGGATTTAGGGATGTAGAGTCTTGGTCAAAGATGGAGGTGGAATTTATTGGTGGATACATTCATGAACTTTCATGGTAATATAGGAATTCAGGGTTTTAAATGGTAATGCAATATGCAGTAGACAGAAGGTTTCTATTAATCTAGAGATGCTTTATTGTTTACAAATAACATACACATACACACACTTGCTTATTCTGCTTAATTGTAGTTAAGAGGTATACATTGGGAAAGAGGGGATATTCCATAGATAGTAGATAGACAACTATACACATTAAATTTAATAATAGTAGTTCTGGCCAACTGTTATAGGTATGCTAGATGATAGTGCCTAATTAACATTGGCTAGCCTCAAGACTAAGCAAGATTGGACAAATTTTAAAATTGAAGGTTGAAAGTAATTACAGACTTACAATTTTGTTGAAATAAAGCAACTTGTCTCCACTAAGCCTATCTTCCCACAAAGTGGGATTTTAAATAAATATGGTATGTAACAATTAAGATCATTATCCTACAGTCTCATGCAAAAATATAGTAATAAATTTTGCAAAAAAGTTCATAACAGTTCTGGTTTGAAACCTGAATTGGCATGCAACAATTTGAAACGAAATCTTCCTCATAAGAATCTGCTCCACTCATTCCTATTTCAACATAAATTGTTCATTTATTTATTGACACCTGCTGTTGATTTAGTGTACACCAGTTGGAATGCTTCGCTTCCATTTGGTTCCCTTTTTATTATTTTCCTTCATTGTGTCTTCCTGATTCACTGTCTGAATTTGTATAGATTTTTGGACTACATTAATATTAAGCTGTGTAGCATTAAGTCTGACAGAAAAAAATCTGTATTCTTCAATAGTGAAAGGACTGATGACCCAGAAAAATTAATTGTGTTTGTCAATGAATCCAGAGGCAAAAGAGCATAAGCAGTTTGGTCATTATACAAACATTTTAAAGGATTTTTTTAAAGAAATGACTCTATGTATGACCTTGATAAAGCTTCATACTGGCTCATCCATTGCAAGTATTAATTAATATGACTTCTATTAAATCACTCAGGATATGCTTTTCTACTTGAACTCTGCTTTGTTAAGGTTACAATAAACAATAAGAGGATTATCCGACAATAAAACATTCTACATTTTGGGTTGTTAGTGGTCATAAAAGTACTGTAAACTAATTAGCAGATGCATTTTAATAACAAAATGCATGTATTATCCAAATTTGAAAAACAGAAAGATTTAGATCTTTAGTAGCTTTAATATAATTAAGGACCGATTATAGATTTATGCAAATCTTCAAAGATCACTTTGCTTCAGTGATGCTTTGGAGCAAAGCACTTCTTTAATACTGCCTCACAACATAATCCCCATTTCTAAAAAAGCAAAGCTGTCAAATTGCTTGATAACCTCCTTTAACACTTCCAACATAATATTTGTAGAGAAACCTCATTCAGCTAGTGGACAAAAGATTGCTCTTGGTATAAGGTGCATCATATCCATGCCTCAATAGGGTGAACAGTGTTGCCTGCACAACCCTCTCATCGGGGGAAAAAAAAACAATGGCTAAGTGGTAATAAAATCTCCCTGTTGAAATTTCTAAGCACTCAGTCAAAATTTGTTATTAGACTGTTTTTTAAATTATGGAGTTGGCTCAAGAATATACAAATGATCTTTGGAGCCAACACTCTATGTTAGTTGTGATGAATAAAATCTATTGCACAACCTGATTAGTTTGAAGTGAACAAGAGAGACCTATCTTCTGCTCTTTTCCCTGAGTGTTTGCTGCTAAGGTCTCAAACTCAGCTTGTCCACCTGGTATAGCAATAGCAATAACACTTAGACTTATATACCACTTCACAGTGCTTTACAGCCCTCTCTTAAGTGGTTTACAGAGTCAGCCTCTTGCCTGCCAACAATCTGGGTCCTCATTTTACCAAGCTCGGAAGGATGGAAGGCTGAGTCAACTTTGAGCCAGTGAGACCTGAACTGCCAAACTTCTGGCAGCCAATGATCAGTGTAAATATGCCTCCAAGTTGACAGATTAGCACACAAAACACGTTTATCGGTTTTGGGGAATGGGGTGGGGAGCTAGTTTTCTAAATAAAAGAATTAAACATTAATATTAATAATTCACCTTCTTTACTGATTGTGATTAATTAGTCCAAACTGATAATTAGCCCATGCCTCAAAAATACACTGTTTAGTTGTAAGAAGCTTTACAATTTATTCAACATCTTGAAATAGTGAAGAACTTGAACCATAAGTTCAAGTAATGGAACTCAGAAACAGCCACATTAACAGACAGGAATTCACTCCATTAATCCTATTGTGGTGATTAAAATGTACCTCCATATACATTTGATCTGCATTTACTACCAATCGTCTATATTGGAATAATGGATGGAAACTGAACAAGGAGAGATTTAACCTGGAAATAAGGAGAAATTTTCTGACAGTGAGAACAATCAACCAATGGAACAGCTTTGCCTTCGGAAGTTTTGGGAGTGTCATCACTTGAAACTTTCAAGAAGAGATTGGACTGCCATTTGTCAGAAATGGTGTAGGGTCTCTCACTTGGGTGGGGGATTGGTCTAGATGACCTACAAGGTCTCTTCCAACTCTGATTATTATTATCTGTTATCTGTCTAAGAAGCTCCATACATAAGAACTGTTTATAATGTTCTTGTAAGAAAACATCCATAGCAACCTGAAGTAACCCTGAGCCAAACAACAGGGAAAGTTTCAGACAGAAACCAGTGCAACAGCAACAAACTGTTTATATTCACTGACCATATCTCAAAGATATCATAGTTGACATGCTGACCTAGTAGGAAACAATGAGTGACCAGGTTATCCAGATGTGTTTATCAAAAATATTCAAGGTGCTGTAATATGCACTGCCTTTTCTGTATCTTACCTTTCTAAAAGTCAAAGGTATATAAGTTTTGGTTCTGCTTTTATTCAGGGCTGCTCAGGGTTGCTCAGCAAATTGCTAATGCTTTGCAGAAGATTGCTAAACACAGTTGTTGTTTGCATGCTTAATAAATTTATCTTGTATTTTCAAAGAGATGTGAACTTTAAGTAAGATAGATTTCACAATATTATCTTCCCTGAGTTCAAAAGATGGTTTGGTTGGAGAATCTTTAACTCAACTCTGACACTAACGTTTACATATCTACTTCAGATAGAAAATATTTACAGACCCCTCACAACCCGAACATAAACTGTTTTAACTCCTTCCCTCAAAATGACGCTATAGAGCACTGCATACCAGAACAACTAGACACAAGAACAGTTTTTTCCCAAAGCTATCACTCTGCTAAACAAATAATTCCCTCAACACTGTTCAACTATTACAAAGTCTGCACTACTATTACTATTAATCTTCTCATCACTCCTTATCACCCATCACTTCCCACTTATGACTGTATGACTGTAACTTTGTTGCTTGTATCCTTACTATTTATATTGACTGTTTCTTAGTATGATTTGATTGTTGATTGTACCCTGTGACTATCATTAAGTGTTGTACGTTATGATTCTTGATTCTTAACAAATTTATCTTTTCTTTTATGAATACTGAGAATATTTACACCAAGACAAATTCCTTGTGTGTCCAGTCACACTTGGCTAATAAAGTATTCTAACTTCTAACTAACTCTAAGGGATTTAAAATATTTAATTTTATTTTTTATCCTACCTTTATTTTTTATATAAAAAACTAACAGAACATACTTAATATAGTCCTTCCTCTTCCTATTTTTCCCCATGATAATAACCCTGTGAGGTGGGCTGGACTGAGAGAAAATGACTCAATAAATCACCCAGCCTTTACTTACCTTAGGCCGGACCGGCTTGATGGAATAAGTGGGTTTTTAGTGTGCGCTGGAAAGTCAATAGGTCGGGGACGGTTCTCATCTCTGGGGTAATTCGTTCCAGAGGGAGGGTGCTCCCAAAGAGAAGGCCCAAACCCTCGGGATTGCCAGCCATCCAGCTGGCGGCACCCCGAGGAGGCCCGCCCTGTGGGAGTGCACTGGTCGACAGGAGGCTGACGGTGGCAGTAGGCGGTCCCATAAGTACCCAGGTCCTAAGCCATGGAGCGCTTTAAAAATGATCACCAGCACCTTGAATCGCATCCAGAAGGCCACCAGGAGCCAATGCAGCTCGTGCAAAAGTGATGTAACATGGGAGCTCCGAGAAGCCCTCAAAACCACCCGCACGGCCACATTTTGCACCAACTGGAGCCTCTGGGTGCTCTTCAAGGGGAGCCCCATGTAGAGAGCATTGGCGTAATCTAGGTGGGAGATGACGAGGGCAGATGTGACCATGCGAAGTGCGTCCTGATCCAGAAAGGGCTGCAATTGGTAGATCCTACGGACCTGATAAAAAGCCTCCCTAGCGACGGCTGCTATATGGTCTTCCAATGACAGCCATACATCCAGGAGGACACCCAAATTGTGCGCCCTCTCCGTGGGGGCCAGAGTTTTCCTCCCACGACCAGTGATGGAATTAGCTGGCTGTATCGGGGCGCCAGAAAGCACAATCACTCAGTTTTGGCTGGATTGAACTGAAGCTTGTTCTGCCCCATCCAACCCCGCACAACCTCCAGGCACTGGGTCATCACTTCCATGGCTTCGTCAGGGTGACCCGGGGTAGAAAAGTACAGCTGAGTATCATCAGCATACTAGTGGAATTCTACCCCGAAGCCACGGATGATCTCACCCAGCGGCTTCACATAAATGTTGAACAGGAGGGGCGAGAGCACTGATCCCTGAGGTACCCCGCAGATCAGGGGCCTCGAGGTCAATCTCTGCCCCCTACCAACACAAATTGCAAGCGGGCGGAGAGGATGGAAGAGAACCACCGCAACACAGTGCCTCCCACTCCCAACCCGCCCCAGCTGCCGCAATAAGATACTTTGGTTGACAGTATCAAAAGCCGCCGAGAGATCTAATAGGACCAGGACAGAGGAATACCCCCTGTCACGGGCCCTCCAGAGATCATCCACTAATGCGACCAACGCCGTTTCCATGCTGAACCCAGGCCTGAAGCCTGATTGGCGTGGATCCAAATAGACAGCTTTATCCAGGTGCTGGGGGAACTGTTGTGCAACCACACTCTCAACAGCTTTCGCCATAAAGCGAAGGTTGGAGACTGGACGATAATAAACCAATAAGGTCGGGTCCAGTGACGGTTTCTTGAGGAGGGGTCTCACCACTGCCTCTTTCAAGGTGGGGGGCAGAGACCCCTCTCTCAAGGAAGCATTGAAAAGGCCCTGGAACCAACCACGTGTCACCTCCCGGGCGGCTAATACCAGCCAGGAGGGACACGGATCCAGAAAACATGTGGTGGTATTGAGCCCACCCAGCATGCTGTCCATGTCCTCAAGGGTCACAGGATCAAACTCCCCCCAGATAACCTCACTGAACTCTGCCCCCGCCCCCCCATCCAGAGTCACCCATTCAGAGTCCAACCCATCCCGGATCTGAGTGATTTTGTCCTGGAGAAAATTTGAAAAATCTTCAGCCTGCCCCCGTAGAGATTCATCCCGCACTCCCACCTCTAAGAGGCAGTGGGTCACCCTAAAGAGGGTGGCTGGGCGATTCCCCGTGAGCGCAATAAGGTGGAGAAGTGAGAACGCTTCGCCATCCTTATCGCCCCTAAATACGTCCTAATATGGGATTGCCGTAGTGTTCGGTCAGATTCTCCAACCATTCTCTAGGCGTCTTTTCTGGCGCTTCATCTCCCTCAGCTCCTCAGAAAACCAAGGAGCTAATTGGGATCGGCATCAGGTCAGAGGCCACAAAGGCACAACCCGATCAAGGGCACCAGCCGCCATCCTATCCCAGGTGGCGACCAGGTCCTCAGCCGGGTTGTGTGTTCGAATGCCAGGAAACGGCCCAAACTCCGTCAGGAACCTATCCAGGTCCATCAGGCGCCTGGGGCAGAACCATCGTATTGGCTCCACTTGCCTGTGACGAGGGAGTGCGGTATGGAAGTCCAGCTTAAGGAGAGAATGATTAGACCATGACAGGGGCTCAACAACAACATCCCCTACACCTAGATCATCCTGCCACCCTACAGAGACAAAAACCAAATCCAAGATGTGACCCCCAATGTGAGTGGGGTCCCTAATTAATTGGGTCAGGCCCAAGGCTGTCATGGAAGCCAAGAACTCCTGGGCTATCCCTGAGGCACCGCCAGCTGAAGGTAGGTTGAAATCCCCCATGACTATAAGCCTGGGGGTCTCAACTGCCAAGCCAGCTATGACCTCAAGGAGCTCAGGCAGGGCCAATGTAACATAGCAGGGAGCCAGGTATGTGATCAATAGGCCCATCTGAACCCCGGAACGACATTTCACAAAAAGGGATTCACATCCGGTCATCTGAGGAACAGTGGATTCCCTAGCACACAGATCTTCCTTAACAATTACTGCAACTCCCCCCCCCCCGGGTCCTCAGCCGATGGAAAACCCGAAACCCAGCTGGGCACATTTCCACCAGGGGAACACCCCCTTCATGGCCCAGCCAGGTCTCAGTAACACCCACCAGGTCCACTCCCCCATCCGTGATCAAATCAGAAATGAGGGGGGCTTTGTTAACGACGGACCTGGCATTGCAAACCATCAGCCGAAGGCCCTGGGCTGGATCGTTCAGACAACCTAGGGAATGGGAAATGACCTGGGGGTCGAAGTGCACCACCGCACATAAATAATGGGGGCAGGCTCCCATAACATAATATGGCCCCCTATCAGTGCCATACCTGCCTCTCCCGCTAACCGTGAAAATAGCCATTCCCTCCTCCTCCTGAAAAGAAGCCCCCATCCTCGATGCAACCATCTCAGCCCCCAAGACTTCCCGGCCGCGTTCAACCCCCAGTCTGGCCCTCATCTCAGATGGGTTATCCCCCAAACCCAGTCTGGTCTCCCTCCCTAACCCCACTAAAAATTTGGAAATAAAAGAATACAAATGAAAATAGTTTTTTGCACTCTTCTCTTGGCTGTGCCACCTCTTGGGATCCCAGTAGGATCCGTCATCAAGGTATGCCATAGAAAGGCCGGGGGGGCATCTCAGAGACAGGGAACATCCCTGAGGGCCCATAAATCTGCCGATGTGTAAACAAACCGTCCTGTCCTTTGACGCTCAGCCTGTCATGATCTCTGTAGTGTCTGTCCTCGTTGATGCCACCATCGTTAGTATCGGTGGAAACAGGATTGGCGTGAGTCTGGCCCTGGCGCTGTCGCCAGAGCCACCAAAACCCAAGCCTTTGTCGTCATAACTGCCACTGCTCTTGGACCAGATGCTCCCACCACCGAACTCAACAATGCAGGGCCAGGCCGCTACTGGCGACGTCGACGCCATCATCGGTGAAGCATTTGGGCCGCCGCCATCGCTATCGTCCTCAGAGGGGGCAACCTAGTCGAGGCCGCTGCCGCCACAGCTATCGGAGCCTCTGTCTCTGGAGCAGTTGCCACCAGGCCATACCCCCGCTCTTGCCACTCAGGACGACGCCACGACCACCGAGCCTTCCACAACACCCTCGAGGCCGCTGCCATCACTGGGGCCATCGCCGGGGCCCTCCAGACCTGGGGTCTCATCCCCGAAGTCAGCAGCTCTAGCATGCTGGGCAGCACCACCATCACTGGTTTTGGCTGCCACCACCATCGCCATCACTGTCTGGATCCAAAGCTGAACTGTGGGTCCAGTTGGGACCAAAACCGGCCCTCCACAGTGCCTCCAGATTGCCCAAAACCCCAACCAAGATAGCCAAGATCGAAAATGCCGGCCCCTGGTCAGGTTGCACCATCACCAGCACCACCGCCACCGCCACCGCCAGCAGTGCCGGGGCGCCAGACTGGGCCATTGACCCTAACGAAGCCAAAACAAGGCGGGGGAGGAAGAGGTCAGCCAGCTAAAAAACCTGGCCATCGCCAAGCCAGGCCGAATTAGTAAACTGCGGCAGGATCTCACATAAGGCGCGATGGGGGAAGCACGATAGAAGCGTTGTTACCCCGCCCGCCGCCCGGACTGCCCACATGGCGGTCTGGGCAACCCCGCCGACCGCTCCTGCGCCCTTTCGGTCGGGCCAGCCTCCTCCCAGGGGTCCCGTTACTCTCACCTCACTGGGCCCCCGGGGGGGGCGAAAGCCCGGCCTGGGACCGGCTTTCATGCCTTACGTAGCACTAGAACTCACTATCTCCTGGTGAACCTGGTGCTTTAAACCACTAGACCAATCTGGCAGACTCAAAAATTAAGCAGATTTAATAATAACCTTGGACTTGTTCTCTTCTTTCCTAATTTTCTTTCAATAATTTTATCAAAGTTTACAAATACAAAGCAAAAAAGTAATGCAAATTAAAGAAAAGATAAAAGATAAAAAGTAGAATAGTGCAGAGATAGAAAGAAAAGGAAATTATATGAAAGATGACTCTTCCCTCCCTCAACATACATATTTTAATCTTAATTTTTTTTAAAAAAACCCATTTTAATTCAACTTTACCAGCTCTTCTAAGAAATAAAGCACTATAAAGTTATTATTTATTTTACAGAATTCATTCTGTACCCACTTATAAACAGATCCTTAAAATGTCATCATCCAATCCTGGTCATAAATAAATACCATTAATTAATAGGTTGGATTAATTTTGGCATCTTTTTTTCCATATCATTCTTACACTGTCTATCCACACTGCAGAAGTCTTGGGTGTGTCTAGTCTAAGATCAAGCAAGAATCTATTTATTTTGCACAAATATAAGCTTGATGGATGTTGCAATTTTATTATAAAAAAAAACCAACAAGGCAGATCAGCATCTCCATTGTGTAAAGTTCTATTGGATGAATCATTTTCATAAGAACCTTTCTGTCATTTATCCTGAGCTTAAGAAAGAGTTACAGTAGCTATTTGGTGCTGATTCTTAATTCCTTCATCTCACTAAAGAATAAAGCTGTAAATACATCATCTCTTGTGTGCGTAAAACAGTTCTTGAGTTGCATTCCCTGACCTGACTTAATGAGAAATAACTAACATAGTTGGTTATTAGCAAGCTTCTATAACACTGCACCTTAAGTAATATTTTAATTAAAACATATATGTATAACTGAGTAATATAAATTGCTAGGAGCTTTTTTAAAAAACACTATTCATTGAACATCCTTTGTTCCTGGAATTCAAGAGTAATTGCTTTGTTCCTGGATCTCTGATCAGACCTGATTAACTGTTTATTAGCTGTTTATTGAACAGCTCTTTAGATTTCCAGATTTTTCTATTTAGCAACGGAAATTTAATCAGAATGTCCCAGGTTGCTTGTGGTCCCTTAGCAGCTCTCTGAGGTGCAACCAGTGTTATTCACTGTATTTAAAAGAAAACTTTCTTAGCTAAAAAGAATTGAACACACATTTGTATAGAATTTTATATTTGCATTTTATTGCCAGTTGTTGTTTAATGGATTTTGTTGTGTTAGGTGCAATGTTTTCAACCTGGTGTCCTTCAGATGATTTACTTTGAACAGATTTTAGTCTATGTTATCTGGAATTTGGCAAGTGAAAGACGATGATATAAAATCTTGAATGGCACTTTTAAAATCTACGCATTGACAAAAATTTTCTGTGTCTATTACAAAACATCACAGTGCTTGAATCCAGATATACTACATTGCTACATTATGACATTCTGAATTCTTGGTAAGAAATTGATGTGTATGAATGTCAATACCAGTTTTTTAAAAAAGACCTGTCAGTTCACACTTTTGTGTTTAGAAAAATAATAATGGCATCCTATGATGATATTTTTAACACCACAAATACCAATCTGACTACCCCATATCCTTAGAAAGGACTCAAAATACAATTTCATGACAGGGGCTTTTGGGTATGGCAAACTTTGAGGACAGCAGTAAGTAGACAGACTTTACTGAATTATGTCATAATTTCTAATAGACATTAAGCAGCTGATGTTAAGCAAGATTTACCAAAAAGAGTTGAAAACAAGTTGAAGAGAAAGAGAAACTTCAAAAACTGGCTGGATCAGGAGAATATAGAATATATGCAAAAACATGAATGAATAATTTCTCTTGTTCTCAGTTGGTTTTTCCCATCTATTTTGCATTATACAGAACCAATCTTGCATTATTCTTTCTTCTGTTTGGTATGTTTTCTTTCTCTTTCACTCTCTTTGGCTGAGAACAATTTGGTTGTGGCTATAAATCTGTCTTCTAAATTACCATACCCATAGAAATAATAAAACAAGTGATATTATGTGGTATGAATTAGTTATCAAAACACAGAAAACTATGAATTCTCAAAATATTTTAATACTACATCACTTATTCCTCAAAAGAAGAATCTCCATATCAGAGTATTATTTCAACATAGCTATGAATTTTATGCAAAGATAAACGCATTTAACTTAAAATAATTAAAAACTCTTTCCCAACTATGCTATTTATTCTTTTTACTAAGCATAATTCTAATTAGCTTTGCACTGTTCCATAATCACACCAGAAAAGTTCAGATATAAGTTTTAATTGCTCATTTTCTTGGAAAAAGTTATTCAGATGCTGCTGTAGCTTTCAAGACATTACCTAGCTCCTTTGATCTTATGCTGCTATGAAATATCTATTTGCATTATCTTCATCTCAGCATGTTATGGTCCAGACATCTTATTATGAAGCCTATGAATTTCCAACTTCAACATGCATTTCCATTCAGCTTTAACCTGGAAAATCCAAAAATATAATGGCTCCTTAAATTCATCACTGTTTGTTCAGTTTTCAACAAGTTTCATTTCTTGTTCATAGCAATATCAATTAGATTTATATACTGCTTCACATAATTTTACAGCCCTCTCTAAGTGGTTTACAGAGTCAGCATATTTTCCCCAACAATCTGGGCCCCCAATTTACCCACCTCGGAAGAATGGAAGGCTGAGTCAACCTTGAGCCTGATGAGATTTGAACTGCCAAATTGCAGGCAGCTGACAGCAGAAATAGCCTGCAGTACTGCACTCTAACCACTGTGCCACCACAGCTCATAATATCTCAAGACTTCACAAAAATGTTTGACAATGTCCAAATACAAAATATGTTTTCTTGTTCATTTTTAGTTCCTAAAACATACTGTATATACACCCAAATTTACCTAATTAACCTAGTCTATGATGTAATTATATTGTCAGCTATGGAATTCATCACTGCCACACAGTTGAAGAATGTGGGAGGGGGTGATGTAAATTTGAGTTGCTCTTAGTAGACAAAATATATTATTTTGATAGTTCAAGGTTATAGAATGTGGCACAGAGAAGAATTAAACTTACTGTGGGATTGGTGCATGTGATCTGGTGATGAGGGGAAAAAAAGGGGGAGGGGGTTGTAGCTTGGGACTGTATGGGGAAGCTGGGAAAAATCAGTTCTGGACTTCTCCAGTATGTGCCAGGTACTGTTCTAATAAAAGTGCTTTGAGATGGCATTACTTGGAGTTACTGGAAGGAATGGATTTTCTCTGGAACGCTGACATATATCATTATAAGGCATGAGACTATTGTATGCAACTAGCCTCCAATTAAATAAGCATATAAGGAAATAAACTATCACAAACAGTTTGTGTCCAGAGATATTTGGGTGAATTTCACAACCAAACACGTACGATTGATATAAACAGAAAGTTTACATAACTACCAGGCTATATCAAGAATTATAATTTTGAATTAAGGAAAACGTTAACAATATATTATCTATCCCATGTGCATAAATAAAAACTAATCAAGAGGGAAGTGGTTTGCTATTCTATGAAAAGAAATATTTTATTTTTAAAATGAGCATCCAGAGAAAACCCCTTTAGAAGAGTGATGTAAAAACAGTATCACACAAAGAAAACTGACCATTAAGCATTTAAATTTGAAAATAAACATCATTCTAAATGTGTAAATTAAGCAAATGAAGTAATAGGAAAAATAACAGTAGCAGTAATAGCAAAGAAAAAGGGCCATCACAGCAATATAAACTAATTTAGACAACAGAAATGTGCATTTCTTCCTTTTTAAAAATTGATTCATTAGTTGAATTCCTATATTTATTTATTCACAAGAGCAATTAAGAGCAATTAAATCTCTTTCACTGTTCAAGATGTTTTAATTGGGCTGTTTGTAAAGTAAGCCTTGTTGCTGACATATTTGTCACCAAGGTTAAAAGGATATATTGCCTAATGTAATGAAAGAGGAAACTATAATTTCAAATCAATAGTCTTAAATACAGATTGCTCTAATTAGATTTGAAGAGTAAAAAGACTGTTCTTCAAAGAAGTAAATTAGCTTGCTGTGTATGTTCAAGATGAAATAGCCCTTAGGCCTGGTACATGCAGGGGTGACCTTACCTGCTCTGCATGGAGTCTGTCTCCAAGTTCTGCTCTCCAACCAACACACTGCAGGGCCAGGCAGCTTCACAACAGGTTCCTTTATTCTAATTATTTTACCAATGAAGAGACTCCATCTCCTGAGAAGCTTCATGTAGAACTCCAGCACCTTAAAAAAAATAGGGTGGGAGGAGAAGGTATTAGTAGGAAAAAGAAAATTGAACTTTGCAAGTTTTCTCCAATCTATCTATATATACACATATATCAAACAAATGAATATATATAAAGGGTGGGAGGAGAAGGTACTACCAACATAAAGCTATTTGTTTCGTTGTCTTTTATTTACATGTGTATTAGGTTTTGAGCTGATAAATAATTAAATAAGGGAGACTAGGATAGATCTATTTCGAGCTATTTGGTTCTCTTCAGCTAGCCATATCCTTACTGGGATTCGAACCAGGGAAGTATTACATGTGAAGCAGTTGTAATTGCCATTAGACCACTGGTTCTATCCTGTTCAGCTGAGGCAGGGGAATGAGTATATACTTTGTGTTACAACACCCTGTTAAGCCCCAATTAAGGGAGGAAGCATACTGCTTTCTTTTCTGTCTTTCGGCTCATCACCAGAGACCATACCAACATAGTTACACCAGTCGGATCCCACCCCTGGATAGATAGATAGATAGTGTTCTGATTGGTTGGGGAGTTGGCTGTGTTCTGATTGGCTGGGGGTGTGTTCTGTTCTGGTGGGGGTTTGGTTGTACTCAGGTTAGTCTCAGTTGCTGAGGGATTTGAGCTGGTGAGCTATGATCCTGTTGTTTGGCTTCGCGTTCGTGGTCATGCCGCATCTTCATGGTGGGCGTCAGTTCCCTTCATGTATGGGTTGGGGGGGGTTGAAGCAGATAGTGATGCAGCTGTGGTACGGCTTCTGGTCCATGGTCGTGTTTCATCTTCTGTGTGGGTGTGAGTCTGCTTTCTGCGTGGAAGTGTGGTGGTAGGGAAAAAGTCGGTTCTTCTTTTTTGATTGAGTTCTTGTGTTCTTCAATGCGTGCACTTATTCTTCTGTTAGTTTGTCCGATGTATGTGGTGGGGCAGGAGGTGCACGGGATTTCGTATACTCCTTGATTTTCTAACTCAATTTTGTCTTTAGGGTTTCTTAGGATGGTGGATATTTTTCCGTTTGTGCAGAATGCTGTTTTAATGTTGTGTTTTTGGAGGATCTTGCTGATTTTGTCTGCAGTGCTTTTTATATATGGGAGCCATTGGATTTTTTGTATACTAAGACATCTAGGAAGGGAAGTTGATTGTTAGCATCTGTTTCCATGGTGAATTGTATTTTGGGGTGTTCACCAAATCCAATGGCTCCCTAGGACACACCATCTACCAGAAGAAAACACATACAAACCGCTATCTATACGCACTCTCACACCACCACCCAGCACAGATCAATTCCGTAACTGAGACACTCATCTCCAGAACAAAATGCTTAGCCGATGAACAACACCTAAAAACGGAACTACACACTCTCACTAACATACTAACAACGAATGGATTCCAAAGAAGGAAGATTACTCACCTAATCCAAAAAGAAACCCCAACCAAAATCCAAGACAGAGAACAAGAAAATGGCAAAGCCCTCCTCCCATATATAAAAGGCACTACAGACAAAATTAGCAAGATCCTCCAGAAACACAACATTAAAACAGCATTCTGCACAAACGGAAAAATATCCACCATCCTAGGAAACCCTAAAGACAAAATTGAGTTAGAAAACCAAGGAGTATATGAAATCCCGTGCACCTCCTGCCCCACCACATGCATTGGACAAACTAACAGAAGAATAAGTGCACGCATTGAAGAACACAAGAACTCAATCAAAAAAGAAGAACCGACCTTTTCCCTGGTCCAACACCTCAAAGCCACAGGACATAAGATTGACTTTAAAATTACCAGAACTATCACCAAAACCGAACACTTAAACAACAGAATAATCAGAGAAGCCATAGAGATAGAAAAATGCCCACACAGCATGAATAAACGAGATGACACCTCCCGCCTATCAGCCATTTGGAAACCCGCTCTCATTAACAAACGAGTATCTAACATAAAGAAGGACACCATATCCACACCCACGAAGGCCACACAAGAAACTACCACCACACTTCCACACAGAAAGCAGACTCACACCCACACAGAAGATGAAACACGACCATGGACCAGAAGCCGTACCACAGCTGTATCACTACCTGCTTCAAACTCCCCCAACCCATACATGAAGGGAACTGACGCCCACCATGAAGATGTGGCACGACCACGAACGCGAAGCCAAACAACAGGATCACAGCTCACCAGCTCAAATCCCCCAGCAACTGAGACTAACCTGAGTACAACCAAACCCCCACCAGAACAGAACACACCCCCAGCCAATCAGAACACAGCCAACTCCCCAACCAATCAGAACACAGCCAAACCCCCAACCAATGAGAACACACCCCCACCCAATCAGAACACAGCCAAGCCCCCCCCCAATCAAGTCACACCCCCACTAGTAGTTAAAAGGAAGAAGCAGCTGCAAGCTCACATTATTCTGAGAAGCACAAGGCCGAAGACACAAGCCTGAAGATGATGAATGAGACTTCATCGAAACGTCGCCTAGATATTTCCAACTCTATGCGGGAGAAAACCCGAAGAACTAAAGATCCACATACAAATACCCGCGAAAACCTCTGAAAACATATATATATATATATATCTTTGGTTCTTCGGGTTTTCTCCCGTGTAGAGTTGGAAATATCTAGGCGACGTTTCGATGAAGTCTCATTCATCATCTTCAGGCTTGTGTCTTCGGCCTTGTGCTTCTCAGAGTGATCCATATACAAATATCCGCGAAAATCTCCGAAAACATATATATGTGTGTGTGTGTGTGTGTGTGTGTGTGTGTGTGTGTGTGTGTGTAAGGTTTTTAAGCTGATAATTTTAAATAATAAATAAGGGAGACTAGTATAGATCTATTTCGAGCTAGTTAGCTCTCTTCAGCTAGCCATACCCTTACTGGGATTCGAACCAGGGAAGTATTACATGTGAGGCAGTTGTAATTGCCACTACACCACTGGCTCTCTCCTTATCAGCAGAAGCAGGTGAATAAGTATATACTTTGTGTTACAACACCCTGTTAAGCCCCAATTAAGGGAGAAAACATACTGCTTTCTTTTCTGTCTTTCGGCTCATCACCAGAGACCATACCGACAGAAAGCTATTTGTTTCATTGTCTTTTGTTTACATGTGTGTAAGGTTTTTAAGCTGATAATTTTAAATAATAAATAAGGGAGACTAGTATAGATCTATTTCGAGCTAGTTAGCTCTCTTCAGCTAGCCATACCCTTACTGGGATTCGAACCAGGGAAGTATTACATGTGAGGCAGTTGTAATTGCCACTACACCACTGGCTCTCTCCTTATCAGCAGAAGCAGGTGAATAAGTATATACTTTGTGTTACAACACCCTGTTAAGCCCCAATTAAGGGAGAAAGCATACTGCTTTCTTTTCTGTCTTTCGGCTCATCACCAGAGACCATACCGACAGAAAGCTATTTGTTTCATTGTCTTTTCTTTACATGATAAGGAGAGAGCCAGTGGTGTAGTGGCAATTACAACTGCCTCACATGTAATACTTCCCTGGTTCGAATCCCAGTAAGGGTATGGCTAGCTGAAGAGAGCTAACTAGCTCGAAATAGATCTATACTAGTCTCCCTTATTTATTATTTAAAATTATCAGCTTAAAAACCTTACACACATGTAAAGAATAAAAAAAAACATTAAAAAAAAAACCTTACACACACACACACACACACATATATATATGTATAGCATATGATTTATTTGATATATATAATTCATATATATGTCTGTGTGTGTATGTATGTGTGTGTGTGTGTGTGTATACATATAGGTTTAGGTTTATTAGATTTATATACCGCCCCCTCTCCGTGCGGGACTTGGGGTGGTGTACAGCCAAATTAAAAATGCAGTAACAATACTATATTTAAAAACAATTAAAAGATTAAATATCGTGCTGAGAGATAAAAATCAAACCAGGATTTAAAAACTAAAACCAATTATAAGTAATTAAAACCCTATAAAAACCCTAGGCCAGACCGGCTTGATGAAATAGGTGAGTTTTCAATGTGCGCCGGAAGGTCAAAAGGTCAGGGATGGTCCTCATCTCCAGGGGTAGTTCGTTCCAGAGGGAGGGTGCCCCCAATGAGAAGGCCCGCATCCTTGGGGTCGCCAGCCATCCAGCCGCCGGCACCCCGAGGAGACCCGCTCTATGGGAGCGCACTGGCCGACAGGAGATCGATGGTGGCAGTAGGCGGTCCTGTAGATACCCAGGTCCCAAGCCATGGAGCGCTTTAAAGATGGTAACTAACACCTTGAAACGCACCCAAAAGACCACCGGACTCAATGCAGCTCACGCAAGAGTGGCGTAATATGGGAGCTCTGAGAAGCCCCCCCAAACCACCTGCGCGGCCGCATTCTGTACCAGTTGGAGCCTTCGGATGCTTTTCAAGGGGAGCCCCATGTAGAGAGCATTGGCATAGTTTAGGCAGGAGATAACGAGGACGGATGTGACCGTGCAAAGCGCATCGCGATCCAGAAAGGGCCGCAACTGGTAGATCCTACGGACCTGACAAAATGCCCCCCTGGTGATGGCCGTTACATGGTCTTCTAACGACAGCCGTACGTCCAGGAGGACATCCAGATTGCACGCCTTCTCTGTGGGGGCAAGAATTTCCGCCCCCACTCCACAGCCAGTGAAGGAACTAGCTGGCTGTATCGGGGTGCCGGGAAGCACAGCCACTCGGTCTTAGTTGGGTTGAGCTGAAGCCTGTTCCGCCCCATCCAACCCCGCACAGCCTCCAGGCACCAGGCCTTCACTTCCACGGCTTCGTCGGGGTGGCCTGAGGTAGAAATGTACAGCTGAGTATCATCAGCGTACTGATGAAACTGTACCCCAAAGCCATGGATGAAATTCACCCAGCGGCTTCATATAAATGTTGAACAGTAGGGGCGAGAGCACCAACCCCTGAGGAACCCCGCAAATCAGGGGCCTCGGGGTCGATCTCTGCCCCCCTGCCAACACAAATTGCGAACGGTCAGAGAGGAAGGAGGAGAACCATTGTAGAACAGTGCCCCCCATTCCCAGTCCCCCCAGCCGCCGCAATAAGATACTGTGGTTGACAGTATCAAAAGCCGCCGAGAGATCTAACAGGACCAGGACAGAGGAATAACCTCTGTTACGGGCCCTCTAGAGATCATCCACCAACACGACCAATGCTGTTTCCGTGCTGTACCCGGGCCTGAAGCCTGATTGGCATGGATCCAAATAGACAGCTTCATCCAGGTGCCGGGGAAGCTGTCGTGCCACCACACTCTCAACAACCTTCACCACAAAGTGAAGGTTGGAGACCGGATGATAGTTAGATAACAAAGTTGGGTCCAGGGACGGTTTCTTGAGGAGGGGTCTCACTACCGCCTCTTTCAAGGCAGCAGGCAGAAACTCCTCACTCAAGCAAGCGTTAATAATACCCTGGAACCAACCTCGTGTCACCTCCCGGGTGGCCAATACCAGCCAGGAGGGACACGGATCCAGTAAACATGTGGTGGCATTAAGCCCACCCAGCATCCTGCCTTCCACCGATCTGGGATTTATGGCAGAGTGGGCCAAAGGTTCACTTTCCAACATGACACAATCTTAAGCCAAGACAACAGAGCAGTTGCTTAAGATCAACTCTGTGAATGTCCTAGAGCCCAGCCATAGCCCTGACTTGAATCCTACTGAACAGCTCTGGAGGGACCTTAAAATGGCTATCCACTGATAGTTGCCATCCAACCTAACTGAGCTTGAGAGGATTTGCAAGGAAAAATGGCAGAAAATTCCCCAATCCAAGTGTGCAAAGCTTGTCATATCATACCCAAAATACTCAAGGTAATTGCTGCCAAAAGCTCTTCAACAAAGTACTGAGTGAAAGATATAAATACTTATATCAATGTAATATTTCAGTTTTTTCTTTTTAATAAATTTACAGACACTTTTAAAATTCTGTTTTCACTTTGTCATTATTAAGTTGTTGGTTGTTGTTTCCTTGTGCTACTGCATCCTCAGCTCCTAAATACCTGCTAAACTGGGTAAATCAGCATACCTGTTGACTGATAAGGGACAATCTTAATAGTTGCGAAACTGAATTTGTGTCCTTGTTTGTTGCAATGATTGGTGGCTGAGCAGGGACAAAAATAGCCAGGAAACAATTGAAGTCTTGAAAATGGGCCCCTTATCAATCAACAGGAGTGCTGATTTACCACCAGTTTACCAGGTATTTAGGAGCTGAGGGTGCAGCAGTACAAGGAAGCAACAACCAATGACTTAATAGCTGGCCATCAGCATTCCAATTAACAACTAAAATCCACACACAAGCAAGCCCTACACAAATGCTATGCACACATAGAGACAGAAGTTCCATGAGAATGGGCACCACTACAAGTCTGAAAGATGGAAGACTAAATATCTGATCCCAGTGACTGACTCAGATTGGATCCTTTTTAGTTGCTACATAGAATTTCCCAGTGCAAACCCCACAATAGTGAGAATGTTTAATGCTTATAGTGGGTATTGATAGCATCATCATCGTTGTCGTCGTCATCATCATCATCCATGGTAAGTCATACAAGTTTATTAACTATTTTAGGCAGTCAGAGCATGCTTAAGTTTGAGAACCCCAATATTTCAATTATTAAGTATTTATGATAGTTTTGATAAATGGAGAATGCTTGTAATTATATAACTCTTCTGTATCTATTACATAGTATCTGCTTATTTTTATACCTTACTGAATGTATTGCCTTTTCTACTGATCTAGAAAAAAGTTGGAATATAAATTTGAGCTTTAGTGAAAATCATAGCAGGATCTAAGTGTCTGTTCAATGTTTCTGAGGTCAGAAGAAACAAATCAATGGCAAAATATAACACTAAACCCTCATAAAAATGAGGTGAAGAGGGTAACAATGAAACCAATTTCAAAATCGAATTGCTGCAGCAGAAGACACACAATTTGCTAATATTTCAGTAAGAGAAAAGCAGGGCCATCTTTTCCATTTATTTATGTCATCTTGTAAACAAAGAAATGCACATCAATGGTTAGGGAATATTTCTTTATTTGACTAACAATATGAAATATTAAAAGAAAAATGCAGCCAGCAGTTGAGGATGACAAAAGATTGTAAATATAACTTGCAATGCAATGTTGAAAGAGCCAGGAAACATAAGGTATGGGGAAGAGAGGGTGATCTGTGCTCATAGCAATTGAAAAAGGGCTCCCAATTGGCACTTCTATATTTAGAAACTCAATGGATCATTTAGCATTAACGTCAATCAGTGCTGTAGAATAATGCCCTGCACGTTTTAGATCAATGCTCAGTCGTATTACAACTGATGAATCACTAACTGCATTTAAAAGCAACAATTGAATATTAATATATTATTCAATATCTAAAATTTATTTATTTTTTACTTCATATTTCTTAACTGCCCATCTCCCTCAGAAAATGAAGTTGTGTATTTGTCTTTTCCTGTCTCTACAGCTGTGAGGACTCAGGAATCCTATTGCCAATGTGCAAAAGCACTCTGCTAACAGTGGAAGTTTGCTACTATCTGTAAAGGTGACTTCAGAGCTGTGTTTACACTATTGTACTACCACATTGTAGCAGTGGGACAGGGAGTTCAGCTGGGCAGCCCAAAGGAGCTACACCCTCTCCTTTACTTGTCCCAAGCAACAACTTTTGTTGCCATTACACTGCACTTTCATATTTTGCTTAAGTATAATGGTGTAACTATGCACTATTAATAACTGGTTGTGCACAATAATAGAATACACACAGCATACAGCATTCTTATCACTGTGGTATGTAATTAAAAAATATCCTAAAGGGAAAAATAATGAAACAGAATAGAAATGATAAGAATCAATAAATATTCATAAAACTCATATTGGTCACTGAAACAGAAAACTGACATTGACTCAAAATGCAAATCTCATTTAACTATATGTAATGCATAGTCCTTATTTAATTGCTCTCCACCACAACCTGGATGTAATTCTATTAAACATTCTTGCAACTCATTATCCTTTTGAGGTTTATAGCTTACATTATTATTGTCAAATGGAGGAAGTGAGACAGTTCTCTGTGTCTCTGCTTCAGTTGTTTTGGTTTGTGCTGTCCCCCCACATTCTGTCTCATCACTCAAGCATTCATATATAAGGCAGAGGTCTGTTCTATTTATTGTTTTCCTGGAACAAGTATATGTAAGTTTTCTTCTTCTTCTAACCAATAGTAAATTGGAATCAGCTAAGGTCATAAAGTTTGAGCTTCAAAAATCCAGAGGACTTTGTTGCTAGATGGCAACAAAGAAAATCAGGTAATTCTCTTGTTGCCATTGGGGGTCACCCCAATGTTGCCCATGGCCATCTCAGCCCCAATCATAATGACTATTCTTGTCTATTTCTTATCTCTTTTCTATAAAATTTCATACTTACAGTGGCAGTTATACTTAAAAGTATCTACAGATTATATTGGAAATTTACATATTTCACCTAAAACATCCTTTGAATATTTTTGCATTTTCATTTGTGAGGTCTGCGAAATGCAGCAATAAGTTGCTTCCATAGAACATTTATTTCTCTCTCATATACCTCTAAAATAGTTTAAAACTGACTCACATAATCTTCAAAGTACTAGAAATCCTCTGAAAACTTCATGTTCCTCCAGCTGACCAAAAGGAGAATATAAACAAATAAATAAGTTTATGAAATCAGACAAATCTCTACATCTTCATTTCACAAATATTTAATAACACCAGTGCCCTTTATCAACCACATTTTTGCAAAAAAAAGAATCATTTACAGAAACCTGATAGTCCAACAATATTTAAAAATTCTATTGACATCTGTAAAGGTGGCACAATAGTTCAACACTCTGAAATTAACTTTCCCTTAGCACTGCTAACCAGTGGTGGCTGAAGACTGCAGTAGCCCCCGAAGTATAGAAAATGGGCCCATCAAATTAAAGTAAAATGTGCATGTGTGTGTGTATGTGTAGCCTTTGATCCATTCAGAACAACTCTCTAAGGATTAGATTTAATGATTACATGACTATCTAAATGTCAAAGTTGGATTGCAGTTATCCAGTCATCAGCAATTGGAAATAGAAATCAGGATCTGAGGTCAAACTAGAAGACAGAATCAAAGACCAGAAACATCATTGTTTATCCCAGTAAAATTCCACTTCAGCAAGAAGACTTTTTATACTCTTTCCTGCCTGGAAAGAGCCAAGAACAAATGTGAACCAAAGACAGTTCACTGGAAAGCTGTAATGATAGGGCAGTTTCTGATACTTATTTCTTAATATTAATAGCTGCTAACAGTTAGGAGAAAATCATATCCTCATGAATATCTTAATATCTGAAGGTAAAACCATATATCTTGGGTACACATATGTGAATTGGACATTTCTTTTTTTTTTCATGGAGTAGCTGCTTTCACATATACAGAACAAACCTCTTTGTATTTACTCACAAGTAAGTCCCATTGAACTTTTTCTTTAAAATCCTTTGCATTATCATTAAACATAAAATGTACGGAAACAGAATAATTTAGAGAACAGAGCAGAAATGGGTGCTGTGACCTTCCTTTTATTTTTACAACTGTAAGCAGCAGTAACTAGAATTAGTAGCAGTAACAGACTGGAAGAGATACTTCCATAACATCTGGAGGAATATAAATACTAAGTCCCTCACATGAAACATAGAGAAAGGGCATGTAAGTACCTTAGCTTGAGCTTTCATACTTCTAAAACATATACTTCTCAGTTTTTACTATTTGATGTATACATCCTGTTTGGTAATTAGTAGTTGTTACTATTGTAATTATTATTACATTTGTTATTCTTTTTTTAAATTGGCCATCCAATAATAATTGTGTCCTATTAATTGATAGAATTCCATTTTAGTTTGCTTTTGTAAAAGCCTAAATAAACAATTATTAAAAATAATATCTTCATCTCTTGTAATATTCTGATATTTAAAGTTGGCAGACACAATGGCATTCAGTCTTACACGATATACTGATCATAAGGTTTGGTTTGTTTTTTTTTTAGATATTACTTACATACAAAAATTTTAAAGAAATGCTAGAATCCATATTGTAAATCTAAATCTGAGCTTATTACTACATCCAACAGTTATGTGCATAATAAAATTATTGACTGCAACTTTATTCTACAATAAAGTACTGGTTTGTTTATTCAGATATATTTTGGAACCTCCAAGATGCGGTAGAGGCTTATGCAGTCTACAGGCTATGAATGCCCAGAACACGGTATAATATTACGTATTATAATTCTAACATATTACCTGCACACATAAACATATTTTATTGCTTAAATTAGTGAGTCCTTAGTGCATTATGGAAATTGGCACTGTGTTACATGACATTGAATATGTTGCTATTATTTCTTTAGTGTTTCAGATTGTATGCTGATCTTTGATTATAATAATTTTTTTATTTTTAAACAAACTAGTCATAGAAAGTGCCTATTGCCTGAAGCTATAATTTTAGCAGATTTACAGGTACAGTGTTTGTGATACAAGCAGTAAGAGATGCAATCGACTCAGCAGAGCTTTCAGAGTACATTACACAACCTATAATTCAGTAGAAGTAGTGCCAGGAATCCTTTATAATATATACACTATACAAAATTTTCTGATTTGTGCTGGCAGGAAGTTTCTGGAAATTGTAATGAAACTTTCACCAAGCTTCCATTTGACTGAGAACACCAAAATAACTTTAGTATGGATGAGCTTTAGATTTGGCCAGAGAAAAGTTAGAATATGTGGTTAAAGAGAATAAACAAAATACTTTGTCTCTTTCTGTTGATTCTCATTGTAACACTCAAATATAGTTTTTTGTTTCATGGAGTTTTTAGTAACAATGAGCTATGTAATTAAATCTCAAATTGTTCTTCATTTTTGTTAGATGTTTGATTTAACCTGAAATCCTTTATATAACTTTTAAAAGTAAGGGTCAGGAAGCATATCTATGATTGCAACCTTTAAATAACATAATATTCTATGTTAATGATCTAACATATCACTAGAAGACATGGGTTATTTGAATTCTTAGTAGAAGAGATATGTTTCCTTTGATTTTTAGCTAATAGTTGTTGTTCTGCAGCATTCACACAATTCACTTTACAAGAACATTTATATATAAATCAGTTTGCCAATGAATAATCTTTGATCCAAGATGGCGTCGACAATGGCTACCTCGTTGAAATGCTCTCTAATGGTTTCTTTATTCTTTATTCTTATTTGCAATTCACTATGGATATCATACTCACGGGACCATCTGCTAAGAATTAGTCAATGTTTCCTTAAGGAACAGCTTTCTGATTCCTCACCCCCCGCCCCCGTCTTTGCAAATGTGGAGGAGATTCTAACTAATTCCCGAGTGCTATGGATTACAACAAACAAAGCAAAGATGTAGCAGCATCGAAAAAGGAGGCAAGGTAAACGAGTGGGAATTTTAAAAAGACTAAGGAATGGGGGAAAACCCCTCTCCCTTCAATCTTTCTGACTAATTTACACTCACTTGCTAACAAGATGGACGAAATACATCTCTTAAATAGATGGAATTCTTATTTCTACAATTCAGCAGTTCTTTGTTTTACTGAAACCTGGCTTAATGCACAAATTCATGGGGACAACACCATTTACATCCCAGGATTTCAGATATTTAGATCAGACAGAATTGAAGAGACATCAGGTAAAACAAAGAGTGGAGGTTTATGTTTATATATCAACAACAGCTGGTCTCATGATATAACTATAATATATAAATTCTGTGATGAAAATTTAGAGTCTTTACATATCAACTGCAAGCCATTTTATTCTCCATGTGAGTTTTCCTCATTTCTCCTAATAGCTGTGTATGTTCCTCCACAAGCTTGTGTAAACAAGGCATTATGAACTATTGATGATCAAATTATGGAGGCTGAAGCCAAACACCCAGAGTCCTTTCCCATCATTTTAGGGGATTTCAATCAAGCAAATTTAAGGAAAGAGCTCCCAGAATATTTCCAGTATGTAAATTGTCCTACCAGAGGCAAAAATACTTTAGGTCACTGCTACACAACAGTAAAATATGCTTATAGGTCTTTACCATGAGCAGCTGTGGGATACCCTGATCACTGCAGGATTCATCTTGTACCTGCCTACAGACAAAGACTTAAAACCATGAAACCAACAATTAAATCAGTGAGGATTTGGTCTGATGAGGCAAAGCTGAAGCTCCAGGCTTGCCTTGATTGCACTGATTGGAATGTTTTTGAAGATACCTCTGCAGACCTAGATGAGATCACAGATACTGTAACATCATATGTCAGCTTCTGTGAAAACTTATGTGTACCAACAAGGAACCTGCAAATATATAGCAACAATAAACCTTGGTTCATAGCTAAACTTAAGCAGCTATGTCATTCCAAAGAGGAAGCCTACAGAAAAGGTGACAGAATGCTATACAATCAGGCCAGAAACATATTAACAAGAGAGATCAGAGCAGCAAAAAGAAGCTACTCTGAAAAGTTAAGGAATCAGTTCTCAACAAATGAACCAGCAAACATGTGGAAAACTCTTAAAAACATCACTGGCTACAGCAAACCTCCTTCCCAGGCAGAAGGAAATCAACAACTAGCAGATGACCTGAATGTGTTTTACTGCAGGTTTGAAAGGAAACTACAGCCACCTATCTCCACAATCCCATCTCAAACACACCAACAACAGCCAAGCCTTCTACAACTGGCCCCAACCCATTGGGTTCACAACCTCTGGAGATCACAGAAAAAGAAGTGCAAGATCTATTTCACAGACAAAAGCCAACTTGTCTTGTGGTATAACCTGAACAATCTGGAATGGAGCACACTTAAAACTATATAAATGGTGATAGACTTTAGAAGAAACCCTCCCATTATCACCTCTTCCAATACTAGACAACAGTAGAGACCTTCAAATTTCTAGGTTCTATTATATCACATGATCTAAAATGGACATCTAACATCAAAACACCATCAAAAATGCATAGCAAAGAATATTCTTTCTGCGCAAGCTCAGAAAGCTCGAACTGTCCAAGGAGCTTCTGACACAGTTCTACAGAGGAATTACTGAATCTATCATCTGTCTAGTTTGGTTCTGCAACCCAACAGGACAGACACAGACTTAAGAGGATAATTAGGACTGCAAAAGAAACAATTACTACCAACCTCCCTTCAATCAAGGACCTGTATATTGCACGAGTCAAAAAGAGGGCTGTGAAAATATTTACATACTCCCTCACATCCCAGACATAAACTGTTTCAACTCCTTCCCTCAAAACGATGCTATAGAGCACTGCATACCAAAACAACTAGACACAACAGTTTTTTTTCCCCAAAAGCCATCACTCTGCTAAACAAATAATTCCCTCAACACTGTTCAATTATTTACGAAATCTGCACTACTATTACTGTTAATCTTCTTATCACTCCTTATCACCCATCCCACCCACTTGTGACTGTATGGCTGTAACTTTGTCACTTGTATCCTTATGATTTATATTGACTGTTTCCTAGTATGATTTGATTGCTTATTATACCCTATGACTATCATTAAGTGTTATACCTTATGATTCTTGACTCTTGATGAATGTATCTTTTCTTTTATGTATACTGAGAGCATTTGCACCAAGACAAATTCCTTGTTTGTCCAATCACACTTGGCCAATAAAGAATTCTATCTATTCTATCTGTCTGTCTGTCTGTCTGTCTGTCTGTCTGTCTGTCTGTCTGTCTGTCTGTCTGTCTGTCTGTCTGTCTATCTATCTATCTATCTATCTATCTATCTATCTATCTATCTATCTATCTGTCATGCCTTGGAATATGTAAAATCAAACTCCATGTTCCATGTAAGCTAAAAAGGCTTTGTAGAATTTACCTCACTGCACATAAGGAAAAAACAATAATTGAAAGAGGGAACAAAAATATTGCAAAAAAAAAGAAAGAGGAAGAAATGATAGGGATCTTCTCATTGAGAAATCTGTTTCTAAAAAAAGGAAACAGAGTGACCACTATTCAAACAATTTGTAATTTTTTTACATAATTTGAAATACATGGTGGATAGAATGTCACATGTGATTCAAACCACATGCAATGAGGAACAGATTTTAACTCCTGTAGGTCAAGATGGGGGAAACCTTAAAACCAGTTGTTTTTGTATTTTTTCCCTCCAAGAAAAATGTTGGAGAGAAAAAATGGCCATTTATCTCTGCTTTTTGTCCCTCTTTTGGCAGTTAAATGTTTTTGATATTTCCTGATGTTTAATAAATAAAAATTAAACTATATTTTTGTTAGCCTAAATGAGTAGCCCAAGTGCTTGTTTTGATATAGGATTGACGGGGAATGCTTTGGGTGCAAACAAAAATGTTAATCATCTATTTGGTTACTCAGAGTTGACACCAAATTGATGTCACATCAATCAATCAATCAATTTTCCAACAGGAAGACCATGCCTTGAGAGATGCCATCCACCCAGTGAAGAGAGGGACAGAAAAGCATCCAAGGATAAAAGAAGATCAAAGTTCTGTCAGCTGTTGTCAGCTAAGTATTATCTAAAAATCTTGATTAAATCAATGTGGAATTGTGAAGTTATACATAAAGCTAAAACCTAAAATAGACACACAAACTATGACAGTAAAATATGCTTCATTAGCGTAAGCAGAGAAATAGTGAATCATTGAAAAGTACAATAATTGAAATACAATAAATAATAAATAAAAATTATTCAGGATCTGTATATTTACTTTGATTATATGGCATTTATAGAACTATCTCAAAGTCAAACTCTTAGAGAAACTGAAATTTATGTTCTAGCACAGGGCTGTCAAACTCCCAGCCCATGGGCCAGATGCATCACACGCTGCCCACGCTCACGCCTGGTTTAGCAAAGGGGAAAAAAGTCCCGATACATCATGTGATGCTGCCATGATGATATGAGTTTGACACCTCTGTTCTAGCAATATTACAAATTAAATCATCATCACAAATCCTCCATGTTTCCCATGACAAGCTCCCCTGGGTGCAGTTCAAAATCATGGTTATTGTCTATAGATCCATATTTTATTTGAACATATTGTTCAATATAGATTCTTAAATTAAACAACTAAACATTTCACAACTACACACCTAAATTCTAGTGCTGTTACGTGGACAACACATTTGTCATCCAGAAATACTGAACTCCCGGACATACAGTTCACAATGGAGGAAAAAACAGCAAAGCTTTTTTAGATGTACTTGTCAAAAGACAAGAGGATGGAAACCTAGAAACCACAGTTTATCACAAGATCACCAAGACTGCCCACATTCTGAATTTCAATGGCAACCATCCACAGTCTCACAAAATGAGTTGCATCAGAATACTATATGGTAGGGTGAATACCCACGGTAGTATCCAGAAAACCAAACAGTTGGAGAACAGGTACTGCATAAACAATTCAAGCAGAATACATACCCACAATCATTCGTCACAAGATGTGTGCGCAACACGGTGGGGAGAGAAAGGAAGAAACAAGGTGCAACACCAATCATATGGCATACTCTGCCATATATCAAAAACATTTTGGAAGCTGTAGAATGCAGCTTCTGAGATCTGCAAGTGGGCATCATCCAGCACCCAGAGGCTACCATACAAGGACAAATTATGCATAGTAATGTTTGCTTGGAGATGGGATATATTTCCAATGTAATCTACCAAATACTCTGCATGGACTGTCCCTGTAACTATGTAGGACAGACGGGGAGGAAGCTAACCACCAGATTACAAGAACACAAGCAAGACAAAGAGATCCAAACTCGTTGGTAGCTTCACACTGCAATGAACAAGAACACACATTCAACTTTGTAACTCCTAAGACTGTTAGATGAACAGGAACAAAAACAGCCAGGAAACTGGTTGAAGCCTGGGAAACAGATCCCTTGTCAGTCAACAGGATATTACCAGCATATGGAGTACTTAAAAGGTGAGGACTGGCAGCACAAGCAAATGATAGCCAGTGACTTAAAAGGCAGCCATCAGCACAACCCAAACAGCATCTAAAAAGCCACATACAATAGGCACAATATAAATAACACAGAGAGAACAGCACACTCTGCTAGAAGAAATTCCCTGAGGATGGGCTCCAGCATAAGTCTGAAAGCTTGGAAGACAAAAACTCAGGTCCCAGTGACTGACCAAGATTGGATCCTGCAGCATTAACCTGGGAAACTTATATTCGCCCTGATCTATAAGACAGATTCTGTCCATCCAATGCATATAAGCAGAGTGTGCCTTTTTGAAGTCCCATTTTATGGAGATATTTCATAGAAAAACAACATAGAACCTAGAATTACCTGTTCTCTGTAGGAGCTCTCTTTCTTGTTGACACCATGTACCCAAAGTGGCCCTTTTCTTCCCGATTTTCCAAAACTTGTTATATCTTTTTTACTTTAGAGAGATCTTTTAGGAGGCAAAAAAAGGGAATATCTGACTAAAGTCTGGGATTGTGTATAGTATTGCATTATAATGGTTGATTGTTTTATAAATACAATTGTATTATATTTTTTGTAGATGATATATAAAACAATTGAAATGGTATAAAAGTTTTACAAATAAAATATGGAATAAAAATCATAGTTTATAATAGTTTCCAGAAAATATTGCTGAATTTAAATATTAAAACTTTTAAAAATAGGTTTCAACTGCCCTTATCTTTATTCAAGATTAACTGCATGACAAATTTGAACTTTTAAGAACAAATTATTTTGAATTTATGGGAGTGCATTGAAAGGTCACTTTGCTTGTTATAGTAATGACAATAGATGTGCAAATTTCTCTTGTTTTGTCATATAAGCTAGCCTAGAAAATTTCTCTCAGCTGAAACATTTAAACAAGCAATTCTACATTTAAAGTAATGATATCTGGTCTTGAAAAGTGTTAATTGTGTGAAATTAGCCTGAATATCTTTTCTTCAGCCATTATTAGGACAGAAGTGTTTGATCAACCATTATTTAATTCTACCCATTTTTAGGGTAAACAATCAAGCAATCCAGAATTCCAAAGGCTAGATTTACAATCTATCTACTGTACTTTCTGACTATATTGTGCAAAGACCATCAACAAAACATCTGTGATTGAACTCTTGCCTCACTGAACATACTTTCTCATTACATTTCATTACATTGGCACTTGGTGCTGTTGTTGTTGGTCCAAATCACTCATGTAAATCTAATTCCTGAAATGGAAAAATATTCTACTCTATTCAAATGCCAAGAAACTGATGAAAGAATGGTGGCTCAGAGCCTAGTTAGCTACCAAAAAGTTCAAACAATTTGGTGTTATCCATTAGCCTTGTAGTCTGAGAATTTGAAGAGCTGAAATCCACATCAGTTGAAGGGTACCAGATTAAACAAAAATGGACAAATCAAATAAAGTGAGCTATTTTTTTCAGCAGAATTTTACACATTGCAACACTACAATTTTTCAACATGCAATCTGTAAAGAAAACATGTACAGTAATCACTTCTTAAATTGCATTTTACCACAATATAAGTAAATTATCTTATATGAGAACTTCTCTGTACCATGAAGGAGACCTTTTTTCCTGGTCGTACTTAATGTCTTGTCACTTACAGAAAGGGTTATAATGATGTGCCCATATATAAGAGGACAATACATTCCCCATGTTTTATTATGTTATAAATTTTGAGCTATGGTGGACTGCAGACTACTTCTTCTGACTGCCGGTTGCCTGCAATTTTGCAATTTGCATCTCACTAGGCTTAAGGTTGACTCAGCCTTCCATCCTTCCAAGATCTGTAAAATGAGGACCCAGATTGCTGGGCTCAATATGCTGACTCTGTAAACCACTTAGAGAGGGCTGTAAAGCACTGTCTAAGTGGCTCTTGATCTTTTTTTTCAAGCATGGCAATATAGGTAGTCCTAGATTTATGACCACAACTGACCCCAGTCAAAATTGGGTAACTGAATTTTGGCCCATTTTACAACCTTTCTCACCACAGTCATTAAGTGAATCATTGCAGTTGTTAAGTTAGTAAAATGGTTGTTAAATGAATCTGGCTTCTCCATTGATTTTGCTAGTAAGAAAGTTGCAAAAGATGATCAAATGACTTTGGGATACAACAATCGTTTTAAATATGAATCAGTCGCCAAGCATCCGAATGTTGATTATGTGATGATGAAGATGCTGCAATGGTCGTAAGTGTGAAAAACGATCATGTCACCTTTTTAGTGCCATTGTAACTTTGAATGGTCACTAAATGAACTGTTGTAAGTTGAGGACTATATCTTTGACACAGAGGTGGTATTCAATTCTGGAGAAACGGTAGCGGAAATTTTGAGTAGTTAGGAGAACCGGCAAATTCCACCTCTGACTGGAGATTTTACAGTATCGTTCCCCTGCCATGCTCACCAAGCCACATCCACAGAACCAGTAGTAAAGTAATTTGAATCCCACCCCTGTTTTGAAATGTTCTTCATTAACCAGACTGGACAAGGGGTATAAAGCCATCATATTAGCTGACTTGTCTCTACAATTATCCAAAGGGATTGCTACATTTTGCTTGATTTGTAGTTTTACAAGATGATTATCAATTTAGTTTTGATTCTTTTAATGTATGCTGCCTGGATAAGGAATAAGTTACTTAAATAATTGCTCAAATAATTGTATATTAGACTTTCTTCTTTTTTATCTGATTCTGGATATCTAGATATTGGTCATAAATAATAAGTATTAGAAATACTAACCTTGTATTTTTTAAACTTTCTAACTTATATATTTTATAAGAAATCTCCCAGTTGAGAAGCAATCCAATCAAAAATTTTGAATATCTTACTATAAGTTCCTTATTCAACTGCCAGTGCTTGAACATGACTATAATTAGGCTGTATTTGTTGTCTTAGATTCTGATTGAAACAAATCACTTTGCTGGACAGGTTCTTTTCCAACCTAAGAAGACAAATTAATGATGATTTGGCATATTATTGTATTAGCT
The DNA here is from genome assembly GCA_023653725.1 of Bungarus multicinctus. Lineage (NCBI taxonomy): Eukaryota > Metazoa > Chordata > Lepidosauria > Squamata > Elapidae > Bungarus > Bungarus multicinctus. Next base: position 47,739,639 of record CM042848.1, read on the forward strand.
GTCAGCACTATCTGCTTTGAGACTTGATAAAATCTTGGCTGAACTAATGCAGAAGGTTTGGGATCTTGATATCCAAAATGAGATGTCAAAGTTCTAATTACTTTTGTAGCAGAATTACAACCTGATTTGACCCTAGATATTTATTTTAACATCTTACACGTGCCACATTTACTTTGGCCTGAATTGGGGTACTACCCATTAAGCAGTAAGTTGATATGTAAGCATTTCATATGAAAGCCAAACTTGTTTTCCATTCACCTTTTGAAGTAGGATCTGTCTCATGCCTGCTATTACAATGTCCATTGTACATTCAGGGACAATCAAGTTTAATACTTCCAATTTTTAATAACTCTAATTGCCTTTGCAACTAAAAGACTGTTACCTTTCTTATGGGTTTTCTTCAGAAATCTCTAAGGCTGTAAAATTCTGATCAATAGCTACAGAAGTTAAAAAACATGTAATTCTTCCCTCATTCTATTAAATTGTTAGCTGTGAATTGCTTTAGGATTTCCTTGCAACTTTAAAATCTATTTTTATTTGTTATATTTATAGTATATAATATAATAGAATTCTTTATTGGCCACGTGTGATTGGACACACAAGGAATTTGTCTCAGTGCAAATACTCTCAGTGTACATAAAAGAAAAGATACATTCATCAAGAGTCAAGAATCATAAGGTACAACACTTAATGATAGTCATAGGTACAATAAGCAATCAAATCATACTAGGAAACAGTCAATATAAATCATACAAGCAACAAAGTTACAGTCATACAGTCACAAGTGGGAGGGGATGGATGATAAGGAGTGATGAGAAGTTTAACAGTAATAGTAGTACAGACTTTGTAATAGTTGAACAGTGTTGAAGGAATTATTTGTTTAGCAGAGTGATGGCTTTTGGGAAAAAACTGTTCTTGTATCTAGTTGTTCTGTGTGCATTGTTCTATAGCGTCGTTTTGAGGGAAGGAGTTGAAACAGTTTATGCTGGGTTTTTTTATTGGGTATGGTCTCATTATAAATAAATCATTAGATGATTGCTGTTTTTGGTTAAATTTGGGGTTTTATTACATGTTTGCCCACCAGCAGTATTAAAATCTCATGTCCCAAAAGTTTTTAACCCATTGATAGATATATTTGCATAGGTAGGTTCAGCAAACTTTTATTAACCAATACTTCATTTATAAAAATATTGCATGAATATATCATGTAGAATGCATTCCAAAATATCAGTTATGCTTACAAGAATCACCAAAGGACATTGATAGGCAAAAAGGTAACAAGGGCCTTTTAGAAAGTGCTACAAATATTCCCACCAAAAGTTTCTATTTATCATGATTTGTTCTCTCATAACAAACATACCAGGGACAAACAGATTTATCCTTTGCGATGCACCTAGTGCCTATCAATATGTTTATGACACCCCGCTATTTGATTTGGTAAGTTTAGTGATTCTGTGGCCTTCTTCTTGGAGTGCTTGGAGGCTGTTAAGGGCTGGATGGGGAGCGGTGGCTGAAACAGAACTTTGGTAAGATGGAATGGATCTGGGTTTGGGTTCTTTGGCTTATGGAGAATTGCAATATTTGAACAAACCTGGTGCATTATCTGGGGGTTCTCCTGGATTCCTGACTCCTGCTTGGAAAGCTTGTGCCTTTTCTGGATCAACAATCCCTGCTCATAGTCATCCACATTTTAATCAACTCCTGTCTTGACTTTTGCAATGTGCAATTTTGCATGGGGCTGCTTTGAAAAGTCTCCAGAAGCTTTAATTGGTTCAAAATGTCCACATACTTTTGTGCATGTCTAGATGTGCACATGTGTCATGTCTCCTGCAGAACTTCCATTAGCTGCTGATTTGCTTTCAGGTCCAATTCAAGGTGCTGGTTGTCACTTTCAAATTCCTACATGGTTTGGAACCAGGTTATTTGTTATTTTTCACAATCACAACCTCCTGACCCACAAGAGTGGGGAGGCATAGAATACTAAGTCCATCTAGTGGGATCAAGAAAAAGGGCCTTCTCTGTGATAGCTCCCTCCCCATGGAACGTTGTCCCTGTAGAGATAAGATTGCCCTCCTTTCTGACTCTCTTTTGTAATACCCTAAAGACCTGGTTTTGCCAACAGACCTGGGTACCTGAGAGTAGGATGGCGCCTATCAAATGGCTCCTTAATTGTTGTTCCCATGGAAGAGAGGGTGAATTGCTTTTTATTGTTTGTAAATTGCTTTATCTTTGTAAGCTGCCCAGAGTCATTGAGAGTGAGATGGGCAGCCATACAAAGTTTCATAAATAAATAAAGGTTTGGTTTTATTTATTTTTTTAAATAAAAATGTGCATATTATGACAGACAATACTTATATTCCCTACAGCTAGGTCTGAAATTTCTTTAAAATTGATTTGTCCATTGTACATACATTCTCAGTATTAGGCTTTGTATAATACACTCTACTGGTTGGCACAAATTATGTTGTGGATTTTTTTAACATAGTAATTGTTTTAAAGGAAGACAATATTTTCCATTTCATCTGCCTATGTTTTTGATATCTTAGTTATTTCAGTCCCCAGATTATTTCAGTCCCCAGATGACCCTTTATTCTTAGTCAAGAATCTTATAAAAAATTCTGCACTTTTGTCATTATGTGATTAAATTTGCTTAATAAATTAATTTGGACAACATGCCATGACTATTCTTCTTAAACAAAGAGTGTTCAAGAAAGGTAGGCATGTTAACGCTGATCAGAAATGCAAATGTGGCATTTGTTCATTGAACAGGAAGGTCTCTGCACCAGGCAACACCAGAAGAGCTGCCAATTACAATGCATCACCAGTTCCAAAAAATTTCATCCATTATTTCACTTGAAATGGCATTTACTCTTTATTTTTTATAAGTGGCAACCGGCACCCAAATGCCAGCTCTGAGCAAGCTTTGTTTTGAATAAAGTTTACTATTTTTACAAATGACATTATGTATTCACTTTTTCTCCATCATGTACTTTTCTTTTTAACTTCATTAGATCTGTCAGTGTTAGAGCTATTAGTAAAGCGTTCGAATAAATAAATAATACTCATTAGAACAGATTTCTGTTTTATATTGTCGCATACTGTATGAGTGGAAAGACACTCTAATTGGCATCGATATAAATAAATTATGCCTTATAAAGATTTCCTCATTTGAAAATGAAATGTTTGTGGCCATAGAATAAAATATTTTTTTATAAAATATAAATTTTTAAAAATAAGAATAAACAATAATCAACAAACATCTTTTAAACCCTAAAAATAATGGCCTGAACTTGGCCTAAGAGTGTGACCTAAGAGACCTAAGGCTAAGACATCTTGGCCTAAGAGTTGGGGGATGAATTCACATACCATGACACTAGTACTATTTTCATTTAGGATTTTATATTGATGTTTTAGAGAAAATAATCTCTTGATACATGAGAAAGATAGAAAGGACTGTAAAATGAATATATGCAAAACTGATACATAATTGGAATTAGTATTAACAATCACACTGCTCTGAAGCTAAACCAGGGGTTGGGATTCTACCCGTTTGCACCGATTCAGTAGAAACAGTTGTTACGATTCCTGGTAGTTCAGAGAACTGGTAAAACGGAGCCCCTGGCTGGCCCTGTCCCTCTCCGCCTGCTTCTCTATTCCCTGCCCAGTCAGTCCTTATTGCGCATGCATGACAATTGCTGATAGCATTCTCCCTTCGCCCGCCCTACCCAGTCACTCCTTGTAGCGCATGTGTGCTACATCGCTTCCCACCTTTTCCCACCTACTGCCATCACTGGCTTGCAGCAGCACCAGCACCAGCCAGCAGCCAGCAGCCAGCCAGCCAGCCAGCCAGCCAGCCAGCCAGCCACTGCTACCTGCCTTTTGCCTTTTCTTGCCCACTTCCATCACTGGCTTGCAGCAGCAGCAGCAGCAGCAGCAGCCCCAGACAGACAGCCATCACTACCTGCCTTCTGCTGCCCTGCCTGATCTGGGTGAGTGAGGGCTCTGCAAGCCCTGGTTGCTACCCTTGCCCACCCGGCCTCACGCATCCGGCTTCTCCCGGACTGCCTCCCCAGGCCTGCCTGCCTCACCCAGACTGCCTGCCTTCCCCGGTCACCATTTCTGAAGACATGGATTGGTAAGTGAGACCTCCAAGCAAGCCCCGATCAGCTACCTACCATCACCACCATCCCCTGTTGACTCCTGATGACTCCCGGACTGCCGAGCCACCCTCACTGACTCTGCCTGCCTCACCCAGCCAACAACTTTCCCCCACGGCCCATCACACCATTGTTGCCTGGCCTTCCATCACTGATTTGTGAGTGAAGAGGCAAGCAAGCTCCGCCAGTTACCTACCTCCTATTGCCGCCACTGCCACTAGCCCTGGTTGAGTGCCAACTCCCGGGCTGCCCAGCCGTCTTTGCTGCAGCAAGCTGCAAAGACTAGTCCTGGCCGAGGGATGTGACAAACTTTCAGAAAGTCCTCTCAAAACAGAGGGTTAGGGTTAGGGTTAGGGTTCAGTTTGTCATGAAGCCTGGATGTTCTTTTGGAGATGTTTTTTTTCTTAAAAAAGAAAAGAAGAACATTATGTTTTCATTTCAAAAGAGAACACTTACAAAGCTCTGACATGACACTTTGTGAAGGAACAATCTCAGAGAGCAAGATAGATGGAATGTCAGTGGTGGTAACATTCCCTTTAGGTTTGAGAAGGGACAATAGAGTATATTATTAATGTAGGCAGAGGTGGACTGATGCCGATTCAGACCGGTTAGGACAAATCGGTTATTACGATACTGTGCAGTTCAGCAAACTGGTAAATCCCACCACTGACTGGCCCCACCCACCCTGTTCTACTCTGCCCCACCGTGCCCTATTTCACTTCACCCACCTTGGTTGGTGGCTAGAGTCACACCCATACCCAGCTTCTCTCTGGATTGCTCGCCCAGACCATGTGACCCAGCTGATCTCCACACCTCATCTGCTCTGCTGACCATGGCTTGCCATGAAGGTAAGGCACTCGGCTGAAGGGCCACCTTGGGATGGACATGGCAAGGCAAGGCTGTCTTTTGGGCCTGGCTCTTGACATCCTTCCACCTGTATGCGTCCCGCTCCCCCTTCACCTTGGGTTAGGGCCTGGGGGACATGCCAGTCCCTGGCTCTGTCCTTCCCTGGGGCCTCCACCTGCATGCTGGGCTGCTGCTGTGAGAATGGTGTGAGCCCCATGGGCTAGAAGGTAAGGTTGATGGCGGGGAAGGAAGATCCACTCTGGGCTTGCTGTGCTCAGCCCAAGGACTGTCTTGGGGGGCACACGGTGAGGCTCAGCTGCCTTTTGGGCCCAGCTTTGGCTTCTGCAGGGCCTTCTGGGTGGGAGGCCTGAGAAAAAATGCCTCCCCTGAGGGCTGCCTTCTTGCCCATCTGCTGGCTGGTCTGGCCTGGAAGTGGCATGTCCCCTTGTCATGAGCTGGATGTGGGACCTGAGGTGGAGTGGAGTTTGAGCAGGCAGCAGCCCAGAGCAGGGTCCGAAGGGCAGCTGAGCCTCATGTCCCCCTCCACCAAGAAACCTGCAGCCGCCACGTCTTTGTAGGCATGAGAAGCCTGAAACCGCCACTCTTTGCCGGCACAAAACCCCTCTAGCCGCTGCTGCCACCTCAGTTCTGGCTGGCAAAGAGACAGCTATTGCAGGCTTCTCGTGCTGAAAAAGAGGTGGCAGGTTCAGGCCAGTGTCTCAGGGTAGGGTTGTGTGCCCAGCTACACCAACAAAAGCAAGAAGTAGCCACCTGCTACTTCCTGCTGCAAAACCCTTTTTAAAAACCCTGACTGTTGGACAGTGAGAACCAGCAAGAGATGGGGCATCGGAGAATCACCATTGTTGTTGCTGCACAAAGGTTAGTCTAGGGCTCCTGCCACCACTGCTTTGGCCCACTTGTGTCAACCCACCTTGCTGTGAGTGACATTGAGTTAGCCATGCTCACTCAGTTACACAACCCCTCCTCCACCCACCCCCATCCACTTTAGGACAAACTGTTAAATTAGTTGGATCTCACCACTGAATGTCGGGTTTAGATAGGATAGGATAAGATATTCAAAACAGATTAAATTCTCAAATTAATTTTAACTCACACATTCTCTGTGAACCCTCAGTAGCAAGTCTTTCAAGAAGGGGAAAACACCTGGATAAGACAAACACCAAGCCGAGTTCTGAAGGATCATACAAATCTTAACTAATTATAAGGAGGTGGAGTAAACAAAAAAATAAATACTTATGGATAAATAAGGTATTTTTACATTAGCTATTTGTAACCAGTATCCAGCACAATCCTTGACAGAACTTGGTCAAGAATTTCAACTAGAGTAATACCCTTTAGAACAGTGATTCCCAACCAGTGGGCCACAAGAAAATTTTGGTGGGCTGCAGAGAAATCTCACCGCCCAGAGCACCCACCCAAAGCAATTAATCCAGGCTAAGCAGAAACACAAGGCTGCACCGCCCACATGGCCCTCACTGCCCACTCACTTCTTACCTGGCAAACTTGCCTGCTAAATTGCTATTTTTCCAACCATCAGCTGTTCTGCTGTGCCAGGAGATTTAGATTAGCTAGGAAGCAGTAAATGATTGGATTTCTTGCTTTCTAGCTACTCTTTAGATTTTTTGGCTCTACTTTTAAGCACAGCCGAACCTCCCTTAGGACTGAAGGTTCTGTTATTCAGTGCAAGCAAATTTTATATGACAGACTGAGTTAGCCAATGGCAGATAGATAGATATCTGAATGAATCTGTGATTCTGTGATCAGCTCAATCTGTCTACCTGCTTTGCCTAATTTTGGGTAAAAGTTACTCTTTTTTTATAAAAAATTCAATATTTATATAAATATTAATAATATTTACATACAAGCCATGCCCAGCCAATCACATGATCACCAAACCACACCCACAAATTAGGCCATGCCACTAACAGAACCAGTTAGTGGTCCCTGGGATTTAAAATCATGAGTTTGGTGGTCCCTGAGGTCCAAAAGGTTGGCAACCCCTGCTTTAGAAGACTGAATACACCTTTAAATGGTCAGTAGCTGCAGCAAGGGCAATTAGTTACTTATACAGTTAACATAATTTGTACAGGCTTAAGCTCCTAGTGGTTTCAGAGACCTATTTTTAAATATTTTGCAGCCTAGTGCTTCATTTTACTAAGCAAGCAGCAAGCACAGAGTAGGAAGGGACAGAGGAGATGCATTTGTGATGTTATCTCTGTGATGCTATAGTGGAAGTGATAGCCAAAAGCAACTTGCTTTTACTTGTGTTTTGTCAGCTGCAGCTTTTTATGACCAGTTAGGAAAAGCTGAACTAAGGCAAGGATTTATGTCTGGGATGTATAGCAGCTCAACCAAAGCAAATTTCTTTCATGACAATAATTGCATGCAATCAAGAGTAGAGAAGTCATAAAATCAGTCAAATCCTCATCCCATTAAAATATCGACTCTGGAGTCAACTGTTGCTTGTGTTTGTTTTTCATCATGCTTTAAAAAGCTAATTAGAACAACAACTAAAAGAATGTGTCAATAGCTTTCTCATTTTCTTTAAATTTCAAAACATGATAATTATACCTTCAGGAACATTGTTTTGTCATCTGGGTCTTGAGTTTTGTATAAGCCTTAGACAGCTAAGTTTCAGGTCTGTATTTTTTAGCTCATTATTTTTACTATTCTCCAGTTGGAATTCTGCAGATATTCAGGCTTGGGGTCTGAAGCAACAACATCACAAAAACTGTCCTGCTGGCTAAAATGGGTGGTTTCTGACAGCTGTCAAAAGAAAAGCTGAAGATACCATAGCTATATGTAGAGCTGTTTTTCAAAGTACATTCAAGACAAGCAAGTATGTTGACAGTTACCTAACATTTAGCTTCACAAGTATTCTTAAGAATAATGAGAAATGACCTTTCTCTGTTATTTGTTAGATAATTATTTGAACAGAGACTATGAAACTTAATAAATTAAAGCAGCATTTACAAAGAACTCATAAAAAGCTATCCAATAATCTTCTGACTTGTTCATTAAAAAGCTTGATGAACTTAAGCAGCAGAAATTGAGGCTAATTACATATTCTATCTAACTAACTGCTTGCTTCCTAATAGGTTGACGAAGTGTACAATGCAAAAAGCCCCACACATTTAGACAAAAATAATTTATATATATTAATATACTGTAGTTACTGATGTATGTCTGAAGTCTAGTTCTAACTAACCTTTAAACTTACTATTATCAAATGACAGATATAGTGGAAGACTTCAGTTATTTAAGTTACAAACCAAACTTTGTTCTATATAAATATATCAGGCAAATAGTGCTAAAGTTATTTATTAAAGTAATCATGAAGGGAAATAAAAGATTTATTCCTCTGTAAACAAAATTATAAGCAAAACAAATGACTTTCATGTTTATTGATAACTGTCTGAATATAAATGTTCCCACAGTGGTCAAACTAAGTGTGTATGAACATGTTCTATGGCTGTGTTTCTTAACTTTAAGATGTGTGCATTCTGAATCCCATAATTCCCCAGTCAGGATAACGGCTGGGAAATTCTGAGAGTTGGAATTCATGTATCTTAAAGTTGTTGAGGTTGAGAAGCAGTGCTCTATCATAAAAGCATGAAGAATTTCAAGTTTTAAATTGATATACTGTAAGACTCCTAGTGCTCTGTGATACATACATTTAATGTTCTCAATTAAATAATATAAATCACAAATTCCATTCACAATATTATTAGTTAAGGAACTTTGAAGCTATAGAAAGAGGAAAATTGTACTTATATTATTGGAAATTTATAATGAAGTTATTTAAAATAATATTCTCCCAACTTGGTTATGAGACCAAGATAAATAATTTGAAAGTTGGTAAAGATGCTTTTCTATATTTAAGCTATGATTAATTATCTGTTAAATGTGGATACAAAAAGATTAGCCATGTTAGCTATAAAATTTAGATGCTATTAAAATTCTTTTTAATGTCTTCAAACCCAACGGGAAAAAAACTAAACATCCACTGGCCTTTATTATCTTGGATGCATATAAAGATTTTGATTGTGATGGCTCTGTGTATTAACTGCACTTTAACAATTTTAATTAAAGGGACAATGTTACTTGATCATTAAATTTTTGTTATCAACCACGTTTCATTAGCTTTCAATCAATTCATCTGAATCTCATCATTTTCTATATGAAAAGACAGGAAACAGTGATGTTGTTTGTCCCATTGTTATTTGTCTTAACATTGGAATCTTGGCTATAAAATTAATTCTGATATGCTGGATATACATTTTACAACTGTATACAGATAGAGGGCTTCATTTCACTAACATATATATTTTGTTATTGAATATAGAAGCATGTAGATTTTACACTGTAGCTCTAAAAATATTTACTTGGAATTTTTTGTGAAGCTTAATCTCAGCTTTGTACTTTTGAACATTTAAAGTATACTAGATTAACTGAACTGGCATGTTATTTCAGTAATAAATGTGTAGTTGGCCTATATTTCTCTTCTTGTTTACCACTTTTTTTGCAAGACACACTTTTATCAAATGAAAAATGTAATTTCTTATTTAATATAGAGCTTTGATGCAGTAAAACCAAAAGTAATAAAACAGATGACATAATAGTAGTCATCAGCATAAATGTTCCAGTAATAACAGGCATATCCAGAAATAAGCACACTATACTGATTTCCTAGTGAAGTGGATAAAAAAACAAATTGGCAATGGAAACAAATAGGCAAGATATTGGTGGAAATATCAGTGGTGAACAAAGGGTTAAGTAGGAGCATCTTATTATAAACATGTATCCCTAAGAAGAGTATATAGAATATATCTGTTATTCTTCAATATGGAGAAAATGACCTCAGCTCTTTCTAGATAAAAGAATAAAACTGAAAAATGATTATATGAGTAAAAATTATAATCTTAGAATATTTTTTAAAAATAATGTTTTGTTCATATATGCCAGGGCTGTCAAACTCACAGCCCGCACCATGTGACATTGCCAAGATGGCACAAGTTTATATGTCATCAGAGAAATTGTCTAGAACAGTGTTTCTCAAACTTGGCAACCTGAAGATGTATGGACTCCAGACATCCCAGAATTCCACAGTCAGCATATTTTCAAGTTGCCAAAGTCTAGACAGGGGTCACCAACCTTTTGGACCTCAGGGACCACCAAACTCATAATTTTAGATCCCAGGGACCACTAATTGGTTCTGTGGGTGTGGCCTACTTTGTGGGTGTGGCTTGGTGGCCATGTGACTGGCTGGGCATGGCTTGTATGTAAATATTATAAATATTTATATAAATATTGAATTTTTTATAAAAAAAGAGCAACTTTTATCCAAAATCAGGCAAGGCAGGCAGGCAGATTGAATTGCTCACAGAATTACAGATTCATTCAGGAATCCATCTATCTGCCATTGGCTAGCTCAGTCTGTCACATAAAATTTGCTTGCAAGCAAACTCATAAAATTTGCTAGCAAGCAAACTCACAAAATTAACTCACAACACACCATGTATGTAAATATTGAATTTTTTATTTTAAAAAAGCAACTTTTACCCAAAATCAGGCAAAGCAGGCAGATTGAGTTGCTCACAGAATTATTCAGTGATCTATCTATCTACCATCTGCTAGCTCAGTCTCTCAAATTTGCTTGCCATGAGTCTGCACTGAATTTGCTTGCAAAAAAATCTTCAATCCTAAGGGAGGTTTGGCTATGCTTAGCTAGAAAGCAAGAAATCCAACCACTTTCTGCTTCCTGGCTAATCTAAATCTCCCGGTGCAGCAGAACAGATGATGGTCGGAAAAAGGAAAAATAGCAAGTTAGCAGACAAGTTTGCCAGGTAAGGAGTGAGTGGGTGGGGAGGGTTCCCACAGGCCATGTGGGCTGAGCAGCCTTGTGTTTCTGAGCAGCCTGGATTAATTGCTTTGGGGGTTGCTCTGGGGATGAGATTTCTCTGCATCCCACCAAAATTTTCTTAAGGCCCACCAGTGGGCCGCAGCCCACCGATTGGCGACCGCTGGTCTAGAACATATAAAGGCACTTCAAATTCATGCTGGAAATGTGAACAACAAGAAGGGACATTTTATGTTTGGTAGGCCTGATACAGGAGATTTAAAAAATTAATATACAAGTTGTTTTCATTTGGGATTGATGAACAGTTGAGGAAAAAATTATGGAGCTTTGTTTTTGTGTATGTTAATCTGTAATGTATGCACAAAGATACAAAGGTTTTGCAATATACAATAGAGGCATGTTGATTTTAAAGTTGGTCGTATATATAGAGATAGCTAGCAAGAACTGGTGTTGAAATAAACAGAACTGGTGGAGTGGAATCAGGTGCTGAATTGCAAAAGAGAGAGGGGCATTTTCCCAAGGAGCTAAGAGATAAAGTAGCACTGAGTCCTTGACATAGAGAAAGAGATCCAGAAGGGATCCTCTTTAAAACTTCATAGGATTTTTCTGTTATGCAGAGTGTGTTTTAGTCTGATGAGATTTCTGTCTATAGGTGAACAGCAATAAAGAAACTACTCTGAATAATTCATTGTGTTGTTGTTGGTTCTTTGTGCCTGCAAAATGGAGGAATAAATAATTTTTAAAGAATGAAGTGTGATAAAACAAAGCAACCACATCTATGAATCCGTGAATTTTGAAGAGTTGATTGTATCTTTTTCTTACCTGCCTTAAACTTTCTTCCAGAGCAATGTTCATATACAATGGCAAAATGGACTATATACAGATGGGTCTATATCACATTCAGTTACAGTTATACAATTTTTCACTATCCTTGATCGGTCATTGATATAAAAAATGCAAACAAAAAAAAAGTCCATAGACAGCTTTCAATATTAAATTATGTCATTTAAAATTATGTCATTTTTGGATGCTTGTTGTCCAAACATATAACAATTTATAGCTATCTTTTCACAATGATATGCATTTCATTTCTCATCCACCCTAATGTGTGCATTTTTGCATACTAGGACTGAGAAAATATTTTAAAATGGATGCAAGTATATTCATGAATTCCATACCCATTAATGCCATGATGGGTTTTATTTTAGCGCATGACATTATTTTATTTACTTGGAACAATTTAAATATCAACCCTGATATTTAAGTTACATTAAGATTTAAAAATGATTTGTGCATATAATGCCCAATAATGGAAATTATGCAGGTATTTATCAAATGAAACATTTGATAACAACCACTTTAGCAATAACAAAGAAACTGAGTCATTATGTTTAATACCATATGATTATATCCACTTAATTGCTTTCTAAACATTGCTGCAATTTATGACATCACAAGGAAGACACATATTTTTTATTGGCTTAATCATAGTCGTTTTAAGAATAACAACACTTCTAAACAAACGAAAGATATTTGAGAAAGGATGCCAAGCAGATGTTTAGGGTAAACAAAACAGTTTAAAAGTATGATCATGATATTGCTGGGCAGTAACTAATATCTGTAAGATAAAACAAATCTTATGCTGACGATTATAGATTTCAAAATTCTGATTCACCTCCTCCCCCAGTTTGGACAGATTCAAATGGCTTGTAATCCAATTAACATTTTCCAGCATAATGGTTAAAAGTGCAACAGGATGCAAATACTGATTCATAAAAGGTTATATCCCAGGACATTCTACAGAGAAATTGCAATTTTAAAATATCCTGAACTTAATTGCTTAAATGTCAGATATTGTAAAATGCAAAAAGAGCAGCTGTGGTTCCTAGTAAAAGAAAAAAATACATTTTAAAAATTTCACAAAATTCAATTATATGTTTTAAATTGTACTTTTTATGCCCAATAATGAATATGTGTGTGTGTGTGTGTGTGTGTGTGTGTTAGGTTTTTGAGCTGATAAATAATTAAACAAGGGAGACTAGGATAGATCTATTTCAAGCTACTTAGCTCTCGTCAGCTAGCCATACCCTTACTGGGATTTGAACCAGGGAAGTATTACATGTGAGGCAGTTGTAATTGCCATTAGGCCACGGGTTCTCATCCAGATCAGTGATACAGGGGAATGAGTATATATACTTGTGTTACAATACCCTGGTAAGCCCCAATCAAGGGAGGAAGCATACTGCTGTCCTTTTCTGTCTTTCGGCTCATCACCAGAGACTATCCAGACAGAAAGTTATTTGTTTCGTTGTCTTTTGTTTATATGTGTGTTAGGTTTTTGAGCTGATAAATAATTAAACAAGGGAGACTAGGATAGATCTATTTCGAGCTACTTAGCTCTTGTCAGCTATCCTAGTCTCCCTTGTTTAATTATTTATCAGTTCAAAAACCTAACACACATATAAACAAAAGACAACGAAACAAATAGCTTTCTATCTGGATGGTCTCTGGTGATGAGCCGAAAGACAGAAAAGGACAGCAGTATGCTTCCTGCCTTGATTGGGGCTTACCAGGGTGTTGTAACACAAATATATATTGTAATACAATAAAATACAATATTGTAATAAAAATTGTAATACAAAGTATATATATATATATATATATATATATATATATATATATATATATATATATATATTTGTTTTCGGAGATTTTCGCGGGTATTTGTATGTGGATCTTTGGTTCTTCGGGTTTTCTCCCGCGTAGAGTTGGAAATATTTAGGCGACGTTTCGATGAAGTCTCATTCATCATCTTCAGGCTTCTGTCTTCGGCCTTGTGCTTCTCAGAGTGATGTGAGCTTGCAGCTGCTTCTTGAAGCCTGAAGATGATGAATGAGACTTCATCGAAACGTCGCCTAAATATTTCCAACTCTACGCGGGAGAAAACCCGAAGAACCAAAGATCCATATATATATATATATATATATATATATATATATATATATATATATATATATATCTTTCTCTCTCTTATACATACAATTTAACAAAAATGAAAATACATTTAAAGCAAATATTTCAACTTTTAAAGTTAGCAAATAAAATAAAAAATGGTAAAAGAGAGAGCAAACACTTTTTAAAAACAGCAGGGATAACTTAAGGTTAAAAGGCTGGGGAAAAAGGAAGATACAAAAAGCTATAAATGGAACACCCGGCAAATGTCTTTGTAAAGGTTATTCAAAAGCTGAGATGCCATCATGAAAAAAGGCTCTTAAACTCTACTCAGCCATGAAATCTTGAACTGACTGTATATGGCTACAGGATGGATGTTGACAACACTACCTTCAAGACCATCCAACAGATGAGATAGACAGACAGATAATATACCAGGAAGAGATGCAGTTTTCTCAATTGTTTTGCTTAAAACATACAAATAATTCATTGAGGGGCATTCACATGAACAAAAGTATAAATTCATATCACCTTCTCCACAATTCTCCAAGATTTGAGACTAGAAATAGAGGACAACACTTACCAGTTCCTGTGATAGCAATTACCATTAATCTGGGCGAGAAGTAGAGTACCGTATTTTCCGGCGTATAAGACGACTTTTGAAACCAAAAAAAGACAACCTAAAATCCGGGGTCGTCTTATACGCCGGGTCGTCTTATACGCCGGAAAATATTACGGGCGTCGCCGGGAGACGCTCCTCCCCTTCCCGAAGAGAAGACGGCGGCCGCTCTGCCGGCCCATCATGCTCTGCAGGAGGCCTGGTCGTCTTCCGTGTGTGTGGGAGAGAGACCGAGAGAGTCGCCCTGGGGCCGGAGGAGGAAGGCTGATGCGAGCGCAAAGAAGGAGAAGCATTTACAAATCCTTGCAGATTAATTTTGAATACCCGTATTTTCTGGTGTATAAGATGACTTTGAAAAAAGTCAACCAAAAATCAGGGGTCGTCTTATACGCCCGGTCGTCTTATACGCCGGAAAATACGGTATGGTTACAGGACCAAATGGAATAGTTTTAATTTATTATTTATTATTAAATTTTATTTATGGAAATATTTCATTTTCCTTTTTTAAAACAAAGAAAAAAATGAAACTGCATGTTGTATATGTACATGCACACACATTTATCTTTAAAAAGTTGAGTTAGAATGCTCAAACCATCAAACTATGCATAAACCAGGGGAAAAGATATGATCATGCAGTTATAATGCCAAAATAATGATAGGCTGTTAGATATTGACATACACATATATATGAAACAAATATAAATTTGAAACAAATTCTCCCTATTTACCATTAAAGCGAGGTATGAAGTTTAGATGTGATTACATAGTCACTCAAGACTCTTAAAATAGCCATACATAGGAACATTTTTACAGCAGGTTACTTTAATTCAATGGCCTTTGAAGTATGTTATAACAAAATACTATTGGAATCAAGAATCCCTGTGAATTGGGACAAGCTGAAAGAGTGGAAGATATCCTCTTTGAATGTAATTATTGTAGAAACTTCAGGACTCTTTTCTGGATCCTTTGTTTATTACATTTCCAGGGAGGTCTATACAATTCTACGCCTTATATCAGTTGTCTGATCAAATAAACAAACAAAAAACCCCAATGTGGAGTAAACAGCAAAATATTTTCCTGTTGCAATTAAAATAAGTGTATAGTTGAGGATGAAGTTTGAGTTTTATTTAATTTATATACCGCCCCCACTCCCAATTTTGGGACTGGGGTCAGTGTACAGCCTAATTAAAAATGATACAATACAAAATATAAAATTTTAAAACGAATTAAATCGATGGCTGAAAGATTAAGACAATAATAAAAATAGGATAAATAAAATAATAAATTTAAGGTTCATTCTCTGAACTTCTGGGTTGGTTTCTGAATGTTTTGATACCAGGCTAAATAATATCTTCAATAGAGTTTAAGGGATGTCAAGTTTCAATGTTCTGTTTATAAGGGCTTCAGGTGTGGGTGTGTCAAGTGAGGGTCTTGTGATGGGTCTTGTGATGGGTCAGGTGTGAGTCATCAGTGAGACTGTTGTGATGTGTCTTGTGATAGGGAAATTACATCAGGTCCAGATCATGATCACCAGATCATGCTGGTGGGAGAGGGTTGCTGGTATTAGTTGCTGTTGGTGCTGTCTCTGATTGGCTGTGTGGTTGATTTGGATTCTGAGGAGTTTATAGGCTGGTTTTAGATCAATAAGTCTGTTGATAGAATTGGTTCTAGAATGTCAGGCTTCTATGAACTCAAGCATGGTAGGTGGTAGCATGACTGGTAATTTTTGTGTTGTTTCATTTGAACTAGTGCTGTTTGGTGTCAGTGTGGGTAGAGATTAAGAATTTTGGATCATGGCCTTTAGCTGCCAGCTAGTGTTTGTGGATCCTGGTTTTTAATTGATGTGATGTTTGTCCCACATAAAATTGGTTGCAATGATTACAGTTGATTTTGTAGATTATATTGCTTCTTTCATATTGTGAACTATATTGTGTATAGTTGTTAGCAGCCAAGTATGATCCTATTGGTTTGAGGTCTGCAAAATAGTTTATTTTAACCTGGTATAATATATTTCCTGTATGCTAGATCTTTTATTTTTATTGAATTTTTAAACATTCTCGGTTAATAAAAAATAAGATTAAATCATCTTAGACTATTTGAGTTTATGTTACATTAAAATACATGTTTTTATAATATCATTTTATCTGTTTTATTTTTGGATAGTCATGGATGGTATTAAAGGAATGCAAACCCTAACCATGCTGAGTCATAGACCTATAGATTTTCAAGATGCAGGGATATTTCAATATCTAGTTTTGAATGAGATTATATTTATTAAGATAATACACAATTTGGGATCTTTGTGGACTCTCAAAGATCCCAAATGATGTTCAAAGAGCAAGTGATGGCTTCAGCCAGAGGACTTCATTTCATGTACCAATTGCACCTGTTACTGAACCATGAAGGCCTTTTCACGGGATATGGCTATGGTTATCTTGCATGAGAACTTCTATAGAACATGTACACAAAGCTGCCCTTTAAGACCACTAATCCTCAAGATATTCAAATGGTTCAAAACACATTTAAATCAGTGGTGGGATTCAATTTTTTTTACTACTGGTTCTGTGGGCATGGCTTGGTGGGCTGGCAGGGGAAGATACTGTAAAATCTCCAGCCAGAGGTGGTATTTGCCGATTCTCTGAACTTCTCAAAATTTCCGCTACCGGTTCTCCAGAACTGGTCAGAACCTGTTGAATACCATCTCTGTTTTAAATGAGTCTTGAGGATCTAGTTCTGTCTCTAGGATGGGATATATGTGGAAAGTTTCATGCCTTTTTAGGTAAAAAGTTTCATTCCACTTGTTTCTGTGGCAAGTTTCAGTGGGTTAACCATCTTCTTTTTTATTATTGGATGTTCTATTAATTTTTTTAGTTTTAAATGTATGTTTCCCTGGAGAGTCATCAAAAGATTGGTGGCTTTAGAATTGTAAATTATATCAATCAATCACATTAAAAATAAAAATAGCAATTCCTTTATTTTCCTTCCCCCCAAAAAATCTATGATTCACTATCTTGTGCACAGATTTTGTACTTTTGCAAAATTGTTAAGATATTCAAGTAAGCAAAAGGGAACGAAACATTTATCTCTGTCAGGTAATAATTAATCTAAGTAAGCTTTAATTCAGATTTTTACAATTAATTAACCATCAAGTTAATCATTATACACATAATGCATTTAAATTAATCTATAGAGAATGATGGGAAAAGAATAATGTTTTGAAGATCCATTTCAAATTAATTATTAGATTAATGAGTATTTCACAAGGGCAATTGTGTGATGACCTCCTCTGATGACTTAAGGAAAAACATATCTATCTACATAATGAGGAAACAAAAGGAGTGACATATTTCACTGAGAATGCTCTATGGATTTCAAAGGATTAATATACATTCAATTAAACCATTTTCTATAGCTTGAAATTATAAAGTATGAATACATTTGGCACTTAAAGATTCTATTTGATAAAACATTCTGTGTTTGTGTTCGTAAGGTTTCTCTGGGTGAGTTAGCTGCATGAGCATTTAGAACTGTCTTCAGATTTTTTTTATTCTCCAGGCCTAAAATTATCACACAACCTGTTACACTTCTGAAGTATATATATATATAAAAGATAGTATAATCATGATTTAGGTTTCTCGGAATGCAATGTTTTTCCTACCTTTTTATTTTCCTTTTACATAAATGCTACAGTCTCTTGTATTTTTTGTTTTACCCATTCTCAGTGCCTATTAATAGAAAAGACTAATGCAAATAGGAAAGTTAATCTAAAATGTTCTTGTATAAATATCTTACTTTCCTGAAGTATTTAAATAGCCTAAACTGTATTTTTAACATTTTCATTGCTATTTCATTTACTTGTCTCTCTCAAAAATATACCAAATAGACTTAAGTTCACCATGGGTTTTGGATGGGCAAAAACAACTAATCCCAGAAATCGATATACAGGTCAATATTTTAGATCAATTTGTTTATCAGTTATCTCTCCAATGTGGTAGTGGAAAAAAGATAGGAAGCATTCTGCATGATGATAAGGAATACCATATTCCTCACAGTTATGGGCAAAAAGCAATAGCAACATAATAGACATAAAGCTTAGAATGCAATTCATCAAAAGGAATTTTGGTTCAGAAACATAGTTAACACAAAAGATGTTTAGAAAATACCACTATACTATCCTGAATAGCTAACTCATTTAGTTATTTGATACTTCTTCATTAGATGGGTAAATCCCCCTCCTCTCTGTCTGTGTCTGTGTGTGAGAGAGAGTGGAGGGAGATTATTTTAGAGGCAAAGTGATGTTAGCCATGTCCTGTACTTAGAATAGGGAAGGGTATGGAGAGTTTAATAGGTTGACTGGGGTGGGGGACACAGAGAGCCTAAGGATAGATAATTCTTTGGCTGCTCCTAGGCTACTGCAGTGGTAACTGTACATGGTATTATTTCTGAGGATTGCTTTAAACATTTAGTTCGTGTAAACTATAGAAGATGAAACACTTTCTTTATATAAACTTTGATTCTTGCAACCAGTCATTTTCAGTAGACCCAGAAGGGATGTTGATTTCTAGTGTGTATGTCCTTACAAGGATTATAGCAGGTTGCCTCAAAGATGATAGACATCTTGATGGCAATTTGATATAGTTCGTCTTTTGTCTATTTCATATGAAACAGTAATCTGCCTGGTGATAATATTAATAAGGAAAAGTCTTTTTATCCTGTAATATTAGCTGTCCCTAAGAGATGAAAAGACTATTTGACAGTATCATTCTATTTAGCGCTTAATGAAAGCTTTAAATGAATTTTTCACTTGTAATTACTAATGTTATCTGATCATGCTTGATCTGATATTTAATTTTTTATTATTATTGTTGTTGTTATTACTGTTATTGTTATTGTTATTATACACAAAAATGACAGTATACACAGCAAACGAGATAACTATGCTGGGTTTTGTATCACAAATCACTAGTCGAACACTTCCCAAGTGTTTAGGACTGCGTGATGTATCGGCAGATTATGTGAGCAGATCCCAGTAAGGTGACCTTCTGCAGCTGACCAATGGTGATCTTGACAGATCTTGTCAATTGTTTTTAAGTGCTTGCCTAGGTCTTTAGTGTGCCGACTACCACTGGAACCACCTACACTGGTTTATGCTAGAGTCTCTGCAGTTCGGTTCTCAAGTCCTGATATCTGGTGACTTTTTCAAATTGTTTCTCGTCAATTCTGCTGTCACCAGGTATGGCAATGTCGACGATCCACACTTTTTTCTTCTCTACAATCGTGATATCCAGGGTATTGTGTTCCAAAACTTTGTCAGTCTATATTTGGAAGTCCCACAGTAGTTTTGCATGCTCAAAACTATTATTATTATTGTTGTTGTTGTTGTTGTTGTTGTTATTATTATTATTATTATCATCATCATCATCATTGTTTTTTTACTGCACCATTCCAAGGACTTAGTAGCTTAATAAATATAGCATCACCTTACTTGATTTTCACAGTAATTCTGTTAAAATAAGTCAAAAAGAAAATCTTATTTAATTCAAAAAGTCTATCTCATCTTTTAAGAAAATGTTAAGGCGGTTTTTCTTATTCCAAAAGAGGAAACATAAAATATAAAAGAGCGTTGTAAAAGGTCATCCAGTTAATTTAGTGGCTGATCTGGAATTAACCAATGATTGCTAGCAGCTAAAGCTATAAACATTATATCATAACATTTGATACAAAATGTTAATCTTCTTAATATGACATCCACTGACCCATACCATAGAAGCAAAATAGTAAAGAGGAAACCAATAACTGAATGAAGTTTATTGTCTTCTTCTACTGTTATTATATGCTCAGGGGATTCATCCAGTTTTTTAAAGACAAATTTGAAAATACTATATTATGCATTTTACCTTATTTTGTTTTATAGCTGCATTGTGTTGGATGATATTTTTACAAGAGGAACATATGGCTAATTGATCAAATCATGATTAATAATTATATTTGGGATTATGATTTTATTCTATGTTAATTGAGTTTTCAAATGGGACAAATTTATCAGATTGTCATGAACTTAAAAAGTTCTTATAAGCCTGGTTCTAAAACTAAAATCAAGGCAAGGCAGTCTGAGTTTTACAATGCAATAGTAATATATAAAGCTGGAGAGATCCCCAGAAAATGGTTTACTGAGCAGTGGTGCTTTTTTAATTCCTGCTAACAAACAGCTGACTTTGTTACCAAAGCCAATTTTTTTGGTAGCGCTTCCCAGATTTGAATGGGAGTAAGTGGGAATGATTCATCATGATCCTTGGATGACCAAGTACTTGTCTGGGAAGAGAATCCAGAGGATCGTGATTCTCAGTAAGAGTGGCTGGAGTGGTTGGGTCTCCCATCTTTTCCAATTGCTACTTGTATTTTTAGGTACTACTCTGTTTCTAATAATTTTTTGAAGTCAGTTTATAGCCAGGACCAATGCTGCATGCTTAATACCATTTTGCTTGATTACAAATGTAAATGTTTATTATTTTATTCCATAGTTTTAAAGTACTTTCTTTTTCGCTACAAGGAAAAGTGGTAAGGACTTTTTTCTTTTTTTTGCAGTGAAAAAGGACTTGATCTGATTCTTACCAGATATTTACTCTAATGATTTTGTATTTTACTTGTTTTTCTAAGAGAATTCCATTGCTTTGTTTTATTTTTGTACATATTCTTGCTTTTTCATTTTAAAAAAAAGACAAGAATCCCCTCCTCTTTTAATTTTTTTCCTTCTCAGCTGTGAAAATTATTACTTCAGCTTTTTCTGTTGTTACTCTGTTATGGAACATTTATTCTCTTTGTCCTTGAAAAGAACTGTTTTCGCTCTGCTGCAAAAGCTGGCTACATAAGAATTTTGGATTATATTAAAAACAAAGCAACAATAAATTAAGGAATTTGAATATTATAAATTATATATTCTCTGCAATGTCCTGAAAAAGATATATAAGAGAGAGAGATGGGACTCAGATGTTAAAAGCTTCCTGAAGGCTTTTGAAAAAAAAAAAGGTTTGCCAACTTACAAGTTTTAAATGAAAAATTGAATAAAAGGTTTGATGAATTCACAAAAGTTTCAAATCCTCTTAAAGAAGACATCTATATAAAGGCAGCAGTATTTAAATCAGCCATTCAATTGGATGGACTGGAAACTGATTTTCTGATAACAGATTTAAAAAACAACGAGTTTTGCTTGAAAACTGGAGACTTGCTAGAGGAGGCTGAAGAGGGCATTAACAAACTGGATGTTCTAAGCCAGGGGTATCAAACTCAATTTCATTGAGGGCCGCATCAGGGTTGTATTTGGCCTCAGGAGGCCGGGGTGGGTGTGCCAGGATAGGGGTGGCCAGCTTAACATCACTCGTGTCAAGAGGCAGCTTTGGAGGCCCAAGCGCTCTGCCAATGAAACAGGCTATTAAGCCCCATTTTTGGCTGTGATGGCCTCTTGCAACCCTCCTCCAGCAAAAATGGAGCTCAGGAGGGCTGTGCCTCCTCAGCTCTGTTTTCACTGGCAGAAGCACTGCGGGCCAGTCCTTCTCTGCTTCCCTGTGAGCCAGAACTAAGCACCCTGCAAGCCAGAACCAGTTTCCGGGCCCTGAGTTTGACACCCCAGTTCTAAGCTGATGGAATTTATGTAATAGAGCTACTATGTGCAACTAGAAGACAGCTCTCAAGAGACATTTTGTCCCAATTTGTAGGAAAATTTACTGAGCAAGTGGCATGGAGACCTACATTTTTAAGAAGTGAGAAGCAGTTGTTTGAAAAGATTCTACTAAGAAAAGATGATAAACTGGAAGGGGGTTATTTTTATTCGTGAAAATCAGTTGATACTACAGTGTATGTGATCCTGGGTGAATTAAAGACAATGGGTGGGTTTATGAGAGATTAAAAGTCACTTTGTGGACTTTCTATGAGTTACATACAATAACAGATTGTTAACAGGGGGCTTTGAAGTTTAGCTTTGTTTTTGGGATTACCTGTTATCTTATAGTAGACAGATGGTAAGTCAAACTGGGTAATTGACAATAGATTTCTATATTTGCAATGTGTTTTAATGTTATATAGCAATTTTTCAAATATAGATGTAGAAGTTCATAAATTGTGACCTTTTTTGCAAGGGGGTGGAACAATTATTATTCTTGAAACGTTCTTGAAATATTCAACCAGGGGGGATTTTTATTTGTATGTTTAATACTTCGTTTTATACACTTTTTTGTCTTTATTTTTGTTTTGTTTTTAAAAAATTCTGTATTTTAACTTTGGAAATAAATAAAAAATGTGTAACAGAATTAATATATAAAACTAGATATTTTCCAAGACAGGTTTTTTTTCTTTTCTGTATTTTAAACTTATTGTAAATTGTCTTTGTTGCCACTTTAAAAGACAACATAAATGTAATCTCTAATTCAGCAGCAGTTCAAACATCCTATGATCCTAACCACTTTACACCTGCCCTTTCCACTCTAATGCTTTCCCCTCACCATGTCAATGAAGAATATTTGACAAATAGGCTGTAACTACAGTATATTCAGCACATTTCACCAACATTGCCTTAGGTGAACAGATAATTCATTAATCGATGTCCCCATCAATTTCCATTTCAATAATAAGAAATAAGATATTTTCAAAACTTGGTTATTAAAAGTAAAAATGTAGCATTTTGTTTATTGGTTAGTACAATAAATAGACATAACTAGGAATAAATGTTCATATTACTTGTAGCCAAATGTTTGTTCAAAAGTGAAGATAAAGAAAGTTTCAATAACAATACGATAATAAATTATTCCTTCCTAATGCTCATTTTGTAATCATTAAAGTCTAATGAGAATCTATCAAAAGAATAGAAAAGGACAGTATATCATGAATGCCAGAACATATTATTTCAATAAGACCCTTGAGGATGTAAGTGTTAGGGAAGAAAAAAAAATGACACTTCTTGATTTATTGGAGAGCTTTAACTTTGCTAAATACCTAATATTACATTTATTGTAATGTATGTCCTGTCATGCCTTATTGATTAAATTAAAAGTTCATCATAAATTAAATATAATATTTTAAGAAAACAAATTGAACAATTAGTTTATCTCTAATTGTTTTCAAATGCAGCTGGCTTGACTAGACATTAATATTGAATGCATAAACAAAATAATATACTGTATACATAATGCCAAATACATAGAATGTTTGTCATGAAAAGAGCATTATTTTAATTTTGCAACTGATCAGAAGAGGGCTGATTAGTACAGGGCAATACTATTTTCCAGGAAGAACAACTAGTTCATTGATGATAAATATTAGAATTAACCAGTATTCACCTTAATCAGTATTACTTTTAATGGATGTATTAAGATTGAATATCCTAAATATTTATCTGAGGTTTTTTTTTAACCTGGCTCTTTTGCAAAATGGGCTCACAATAAAATCCTTCTTACTTCCAATCTTGTAATCCAAAAGACATGGCACATAAGGGAAAGTGATAGCAAGCACATTTTGTGTACATAAGGGTTCACATTCAATCCCTATCATGTCCTTAGAAACTCATTCCTTGTCAGTGATGGTTATCATGGGCTTCAAGGGCTAATAAACCATTTCAGTGTAAAACAATTTCCTTTGATTCAGTGGTACATGACAAACTACTCCTAAAACTAAAATCTTATGGTATCTCTGGGCACCTGCATAACTGGACAGAAGCATTCCTGTCAAACAAACAACAAATGGTCAAAATTGGGAGCGTCCTATCAAAGTCTGTACCTGTCAACAGTGGCGTCCCCCAAGGCAGTGTTCTAGGACCAACTCTCTTTATACTCTACATAAATGATCTCTGTGGTCATATTAAGAGCAATTGTGTTCTCTTCACTGATGATGTTTCAATAAGACCTACCCTTCAAAAAGACCTCAACTATGTATCAGAATGGTCAAACAAATGGCAACTTCAAATCTCAACAAACAAATGCTTTGTCTTGCATATTTGCAAAAAAAAAAAAATCAGAAAATAAAATACAGGCTGAATAGTCAAGACCTTGTTGATGATCCAAACTCTGTCAAGGACCTTGGAGTACTCATCTCTAATGATATAAGTGCTAGAGCCCACTGTAACTACATAATCAAAAAAGCATTATGAGTTGTTAACCTAATCCTACATAGCTTTTTCTCTGGTAATATTACACTACTAACTAGAACATACAAAACATTTGCTAGACCAATACTCGAATACAGCTCATCAGTCTGGAACCCACATTATGTATCTGATATTAACACAGTTGAGAAAGTCCAGAAATATTTCACAAGAAGAATTCTCCACTCCTCTACTCGTTGCAGAATACCTTATGCCACTAGACTTGAAATTCTAGACCTAGAACTACACCGCCTTTGGTCCAATCTAAGTATAGTATATAAATCATACATTGAAATGTCCTATCTGTCAATGAATACTTCAGCTTCAACCATAACAATACAAGAGCTTGTATAGAAAGGACAAAAAAGGAGATCTAGATGGACTCTAAATAATATGATATTAAAGGAAAAAGACTTTAAACAGAAAATTGAGAGAGAATTGACTTTTTTCTTTAAAGAAAATACAAAAGAGGATACATCATTACAGAATCTCTGGGATATGATGAAGGCTTATACAAGAGGTTTGATAATGGACTATACAAGGAAAAGAAATATAAAACAGAGAAAAACCTTTAAAATACTGGAAGACAATTATAAGAGGTTGGAAAAAGAACTACAGAAATGTCCACAAAAAAAGGACATTAAAATTAAAATGGACATAACTAAACATAAAATGGGGCTAATGGAAAAAGAAGAAATAGTACAAAAAATTAAAAATGCTAAGCAGAACTATTTTGAAGATGCAAATAAACCAGGCAGATGGCTAGCATATAAATTGAGAAAAGAAAGTGATTTGAGAAGGATAAATCAATTGATAAATGAACAAGGACATGTTTGCTATGGAAATGTGGAAAAGAAAAAAATTATTCAAAATTATTATGGAAAACTATACCATTAAGGAAGAAAGAATTCAACAATACCTACAGGAAGTAAATTTGCCCCAGATACCTAAAGATATTGAATTAATGTTAGAAAGTAACTTAACAATGATGGAATTAACAGAAGCCTTAAAAAAGCAAAACATTGGGAAAGCACCAGGCCCAGACGGTTTGCCAGTGGAATATTTCAGGAAACATTGAATCTTTACTTATTAGAAGTTATGAATGAAGTTATGACAAAGAACAGAATACCCAAAACATGGTCAGAAGCATATATTACGTTTGTACTAAAGGAGGACACAGATCCACAGCAAGTTAAAAACTGCAGACCAATATCCCTACTAAATTCAGATTATAAAATTTTTGCTTCAATTTTGGCAGAAAGACTGAAAAGATACTTAAATAATTTTACGCATTCTGATCAAAATGGATTTCTGCCGAAGAGACAAATTAAAGACAATATGAGAATAATTTTAGATACACTGGAATACTATGAGGCACATGCCGAAAAACAAATGGCTCTGATGTTTTTAGATGCACAAAAAGCCTTTGATAATGTGAATTGGCATTTTATGCTGTTACAATTGGACCAAATGGGCTTTGGTAAAAAATTTACTCAAGCCATAGAAACGATATATCATAAACAAACTGCAAAGGTTATGGTAAATGGAGAGTTAACAGACTTTATAGATATAACAAAAGGGACTAGATAAGGCTGTCCACTGTCACCTCTGTTGTTTGTGTTAACACTGGAAGTGCTGAATAGGAACATCAGAGAAGTAAAAGAAATAAAAAGAATGAAAATTAAAAAAGAAGAGTATAAATTACAAGCTTTTGCAGATAACCTGGTATTCATATTAGAGGATCCATTGGAGTCGGCACCTAAATTGATAGAAAAGTTAGAAGAGTATGGGAAAGTAGCATGTTTGAAAATAAATAAAAATAAAACAAAGATTTTAACAAAGAACATGTTAGCAAGACGAAAGAAAGAATTGGAGGAAATTTGGGGGATCCAGGTCACAAATAAGGTTAAGTATTTAAGGATACATATAACACCAAGATGTAGCACACTTAAGGAGGATAACTATCTTAAACTCAAACAACAGATTGCAATAGACTTGATAAAATTGGAAAATTTACCATTATCACTGATTGGGAGAATATCTACAATTAAGATGAAGGTATTGCCTAGAATCTAATATTTATTCCAGACAATTCCAATTAGATTAGGGAAAGAATTTTTTGAGGATTTAAACAAAATAGTGCTAAAATACATCTGGCAGGGGAAGAAAGTGAGAATAAAACTCAAATTGCTACAAGATCCAAGAATTAGAAGAGAATTTGCTTTGCCCAATTGGGAATTATACTACCAAGCAATGAGTTTGATGTGGGTAAAGGAGTGGATAACATTAAGGAATACTAGATTTTTGAACTTAGAAGGACATGACTTGCTGTTAGGGTGGTATGCCTTCCTCTGGTATAAGGGAACTAAAACATGAGTATTTTAGAAGACATTATATTCGAGAAGCATTGTTTCTAAACTGGGAGAAGATAAAAAAGCAATATTACTTAAAAATTCCACTATGGTTATCTACTATTGAAGCTTTTTCCTATCCAATAATATATAAAAAGGAACAAACAGTTAGATATGGTGAAATATTGAATGAAAAGGATGAACTTAAATCTATGCAAGCATTGGAAGAACAAGGTGTAAAAATGAATTGGTTTTCATATTTGCAAATAAAATCTAGATTTGATAAAGATGTTAAAACAGAAGTTTTACAGGTGGCACTTACCCCTGACGAGAATTGCGAGGATGCTCAAGAATAAATCGAATAAATGTTGGAAATGTCATCAGGTACCTGGTTCATATTACCATATGTGGTGAACATGCTCAGATGCAAAAATATATTGGACTATAATCCACACATGTTTGGAAAAAATAACAAAACAACACATAGACTTTAAACCTGAGATATTTTTATTGGGAATTATACCGGAAATATATTGTAAAGAACTCAAATATTTGATTGTAAATGTTTTAACAGCGGCTAGAATTGTATTTGCTAAGAATTGGAAAAATGAAAAAATACCGATGCAGGAGGAAATTATTAAGAAAATCATGGACTGTGCCAAAATGAGTAAATTGACATTTGAAATTAGAGAACAGGAAGA
Organism: Bungarus multicinctus; assembly: GCA_023653725.1. NCBI lineage: Eukaryota > Metazoa > Chordata > Lepidosauria > Squamata > Elapidae > Bungarus > Bungarus multicinctus. The sequence continues at coordinate 47,767,275 of CM042848.1, forward strand.
TAAACAATTGTAAATGATATGGGATTTATTTTATCAATGGTTAGACAAAAAGACATGGTAAAGAAATAGATTAGTAAGCCTTACAATAAAAGCTAATAGATTGATATAGAATACAATATAAAATATGTACCATCGGATGAATATATAAAATTAAATCATAATGAAATTTAGAATATCTTGTATAAAATGATGGAAAAATAGTTTAGTCAAATGAATGTTTAATAATTGATATTACATAAGCACAAGCTAGATTGATAAGGTGAGAATTTATATAACTTGTGAGTAAAGAGAAAAAAAGGGATAGCGCAAAATACAAACTCAAGGTTAATCGCACCAAACTTGATTGCAGGAAATACGACTTCAGCAACAGAGTGGTCAATGTCTGGAATACTCTACCTGACTCTGTGGTTTCTTCCCCAAACCCCAAAAACTTTAACCTTAGACTGTCTACTATTGACCTCACCTCTTCCCTAAGGGGGCATGCATAAGCGCACCAACATACCTACCGTCCCTGTCCTATTATTTCTTTTATTTTTTTAAATTTTTCTTATATGTATCCATGTATTCATAACTATGTTTTTACTTATACCTATTATCTTGTAAGTAATTGACAAACCAAATAAAATAAAAAAAAATAAAATATTTGGTTCCAATTTTGAAAGATGATGAGAGAAAAGTTGGAACTAAAACTCCCACTCTTTCTTGTCTTCTCTTCATATAGAAAGGATTATATATGCCTGAGAAGTGTACACTATAGTGATTAATTAAGGTGAGTCAAAAGAAAAGAAATAAACTGATGGGAAGCCTACATACAGATTGGAAGTGAGCAAAAAATACAACAAATATATTTCAAGAAAAAATAGAAGAGAGACATGTACGAAAACACAATATGAAGAAAAAGATTACAGATCAACAGAGTTGGAAGGGACCTTGTAGTCAGTGGTGGAATTCAAATATTTTTACTACCAGTTCTGTGGGCGTGGCTTGGTGGGTATGGCAGGGGAAGGATACTATAAAATCTCCAGTCAGAGGTGGCATTTGCCAGTTCTCTGAACTACTCAAAATTTCCGCTACTGGTTCTCCAGAACTGGTCAGAACTTGCTGAATACCAGCTCTGCTTGTAGGTCATTTAGTCTACCCCCCCGCCCAAGTAGGAGACCCTACCCCATTTTTGACAAATGGCAGTCCAATCTCTTCTTGAAAGTCTCAAGTGATGAAGCTCCCACAACTTCTGAAGGCAAGCAGTGAGGGCATTGTAGCTGTCAGCGTTCCAGAAAAATGGCTTCCAAAGCTGACAGTAGCAATTATTGGACTCCATTAAAAACTCTCATTTGTTGGCAACATAATAAGATAAATAAGGAAATAAGGGGCAAGTTTTGGACAGGCATGACAAAAGAAAGTTGGGAAATTGAATGGCAAAAGAACTAAGAGGCTAAATCAAATGGGTCAGTGTACTGAAAGGAAAATGTAGGAAATAAAAGCATAATGAAGACAAACAAATATGTAAGTTGTTTGCAAAAGCTGATACTACAAGGGGATTTTGCAATCTGAACAATACAGATTGGGAGTTTCTATGTATATGAAATGGGAAATAAATATTATGAATTAATTTGAACTGTACAACTAGAATACAATTCTATGGATATCACATAGTATGCCTCATTTGATCAAGAGAATTAACTACATTTAAGGTCTGATATTTAGGTTGCAAGTAATTTTTCTACGGATGGAAGTTTACTCAAGATATTTAATATTAACATCAAAACGTATGCAATGGCTGCTATATTTTAGTGCAGGGGTGGGATTCAAATTTCTTAACAACCAGTTCTGTGAGTGTGGCCTAATTTATGGGCGTGGCCTGCTGGTCATGTAACCGGGTGGGTGTGGCTTGCTGGCTGGGCATGGCTTGCTGGTCATGTAACTGTGTGGACATGACCAACTCAATGTCACTCACGCCACCTGGCCCCTACCCTCCCAGCTATTCCTTGTCACACTCAGCCTCAACTTATCTAGTTCTGTAAAAATGTTGTTCACCTTTTTTTGACTTTATTATCTATGTACTATAGATGTACTTTCATGGACCACTGAAAAGAGGAAATAGCTCACATGCTTTGCTCAAGAGTGTGGTAGGCAACAGGCTTTTAAAGGGCTGCCAGAAAGAAGGGGGAATAATGTAATTTCCAAAGCACCAGAAGGCAAACAAGAAGCAATGGATAGAAACTGAACAAAGAGAGAAGCAACCTAAAGCTAAGGACAAACTTCCTGACAGTGAGAACAATTAGCCTGTGGAACTGCTTGCCACCAGAAGTTCTGGATGCTCCAACACTGGAGGTTTTAAAGAAAAGACTGGACAGCCATTTCTCTGAAATGATATAGGGTTCCCCCCAAGGTCCCTTCTACAAATGTTATTCTGTTACTCTGACACCTTTCCCAGGACCTCTGCTCAGAGTTTGGCATCCTCAGTTTTCCTGCCTGAGCAGGGGGTTGGACTAGAAGACCTCCAAAGTCCCTTTCAGCTCTGTTAAACACACATGTATTTATGCTCTGAACTATAGACATTGAATGCATGCATTGTAAACCCTGAAAAATACCTGGGCAAAAGGAAGGCAGTAAAATCACTCTAGGTGTAGGGACAGTGTAAAATATTAATATATGATAAATAATGGAACAATTAAAAATAATAGCACAGAGTTCTCTCTCTCCCCCCTTCCTTCCTATTTCTTTTTCTCTCTCTCTCTCTATTTCTTTGTTTCTTTCTGTCTTTCTCTCCCTCCCTTCCTTTCTTTCTTTCTCTCTCTCTCTCACACACATTCTCCTTTCTTTCCTATTTCTTTTTCTTTCTTTCTTTTTCTTTCTTCCTCTTTCTTCTCTCTCTCTCTCTCTGTCACACACTCATACACACACACACCACACATTCTCTCTTTCTCCCTTCCTTCCTATTTATTTTTCTTTCTTTCTCTTTCCTTCTTCCTTTCTTTCTTTGTCTTTCTTTCTTTCTCTGCCTTCCTCTTTCTTTCTTGCTCTCTCTCTCTCTCTCTCTCTCAGACACACACGTAAATACACAAGCCCCGGCCCTAGACTTCTGCATGGCCGACCATACAAAATGGCACAAAGTCATCACAAAGCAACCCACACAATAGGCACAATTTCCAGCCCTTCCCTTCCCCCTCCCCCAGCCAAGTTTCCGGAATGCCACACGCCGGCAAGATCATCTCCCCTAGAGGGGACAGGAATACATCTCCCTGCTTGGTCCCTTGAAGCATAGGATGTGGCTCCTTCCTCTTTGCCACGCACAGACTCTTTTACCTGCTGATCTGAGTAAAAGGAAAAGTGTGCCCTCACAATCTCATGCCTGCAGTCTGCAGGGTATGGAAACCGCATGCCTAAGGTGGAGGAGCAGTCCTTCTTAACAAGCTCCAAACTGTTGCTGCTCTGCAGAATCCAGGCTAGAAGCACTTTTGGAGCTTAATGGCCATGCGTTTTCAAGCTGCTCCTTGAAACTGTTCAAAGCCGGGATTTCTTGTGAGTGCTGGAAGTTTCTTTCTTTCTTTCTTTCTATTTGTTTTTCTTTCTTTCTCTTTCTTTTTCTCTCTCTTTTTCTCTCTTCCTTCCTTCCTTCCTTCCTTCCTTCCTTCCTTCCTTCCTTCCTTTCTATTTCTTTCTTTCTTTCTTTCTTTCTTTCTTTCTTTCTTTCTTTCTTTCTTTCTTTCTTTCTTTCTTTCTTTCTTTCTTTCTTTCTTTCTTTCTTTCTTTCTTCCTTCCTTCCTTCTTTCCATCTCTCTCTCTCTCTCTCTCTCTCTCTCTCACACACACACACACACACACACACACACACCAAACTCTCTCACATGACACACACACACGATCTGGAACGAACTGATATGGCGAGCTCCAGAGCAGCGGGTGATGGGAGAATGAAAAAGGAGCAGTCCTAGCCCCTGGAACATCCACCCTCCCTCCCTTTCAGTGGGGGGTGGGGGGCAGCGGCAGGAAGCAGCCCCAGGAGTTCCTGCCCTCCCTTTCAGGGCACCTCCATCATCCCTCTCAGGCTCAGGTTCAGGCCCAGGGCAGCAGAAAAAGCGAATGACCATAGCATGCTCTGGCCACTGCCACCGCCACATCACCTGAGGGCTGCCTTCTCACCTATCCTCCAGCCAGACTGGCCCGGAAATAGTGCCCCACCCTGACTTGGCATCAAGAGGCTGGTGGCCAGGCAGGAGGAGGCCTAGCATGGATACAAGATGGGGGATGCCCACAGAGGGCAGGACGAGGCCTGGGGAGTTATAGGAGGCCCGGGGAGGGCTAGGCAAGGCCCAGGGAGCTATGGAGAGGTCCACAGAGGGCAGGCTGAGGTCCAGAGAGCTACAGGGAGGCCCGCAGAGGGCAGGGCAAGGCCTGGAGAGCTACAGGGAGGCCTGTGGAGGACTGGGTGAGGCCCAGGGACAGTGGGAGAGGGGATGGCATGACTCGCATGCTTACCTGTGAGCAGGCAGATCAGGGCTGCTCAGCTGGAAGGAACAGTGGAGAGGCTCATGTCAGCTCCAGGCTGCTTCTCTCACCTGCTCTTGCTGGGAGAGGCTCTCCCGGCAGAGCGAAAAACTTGCAAGTTCCCCTCCTTCAGGAAACAGCTCCTGGGCAGCAGAGAGAAACAGGATTCAACCAAGCTGCTTCTCTGCTGCTCAGGAGCCATTTCCCGAAGGAGGGGCACTGGCAAGCTTTTTGCTCTGCCATAGTGAAAGGCAGGCAGCAATGCCTAGCTGGCGAATGGGCAAAAGCAGGCTGCAGGCATGTCATGCATGCGCACAATGTTGTGGATGTGCGATAGGGACTGATTGGGCAGGGAGCAGAGAAGCGGGCGGAGAGGAGCAGGGCCAGCCAGAGGCCTGATTTACTGGTTCTCTGAACTACGGAAACCATAACAACCGGTTCTACTGAACCGGTGCGAAACCATCTCTACCCCGGGCCACCCCGATGAAGCCGTTGAAGTGATGACCCGGTGCCTGGAGGCTGTGCGGTGTTGGATGGGGCGGAACAGGCTTCAGCTCAACCCATCTAAGACTGAGTGGCTGTGCTTCCCGGCGCCCCGGTACGGCCAGCTGGTTCCATCGCTGGCTGTGGGGGGGGAAAACTCTTGCCCCACAGAGAGGGCCCGCAATCTGGGTGTCCTCCTGGATGTGCGGCTGTCATTGGAAGACCATGTGGCGGCCTTCGCCAGGGGGGCTTTTGGCCAGGTCCGAAGGATCTACCAGTTGCGGCCCTTTCTGGATCGGGGTGCACTTCGCACAGTCACCTCCGCCCTGGTGACCTCCCGCCTAGACTATGCCAATGCTCTCTACATGGGGCTCCCCTTTGAAGAGCATCCGGAGGCTCCAGCTGGTGCAGAATGAGGCTGCGCGGGTGGTGTTGGGGGCTTCTCGGGGCTCCCATGTTACACCGCTTTTGCGCGAGCTGCATTGGCTCCTGGTGGCCCTCCGGGTGCGCTTCAAGGTCTTAGTTACCATATTTAAAGCGCTCCATGGCTCGGGACCAGGATATTTGCGAGACCGCTTCCTGCCATTATCGGCCTCCCGCCGACCGATACGCTCCCATAGAGTCAGCCTCCTCGGGGTGCCACCGGCTGGACGGCTGGCGACCCCAAGGATGCGGGCCTTCTCATTGGAGGCACCCCATCTCTGGAACGAATTACCCCTGGAGATGAGGACCATCCCTGATCTCATGACCTTCCGTCGTACATTGAAAACTTATTTATTTCAGCAAGCCGGCCTGGCCTAGGGGTTTTTAAAATTTTAATTTGGTTTTAATTTTTCTTAATTCCCGTGTTTTAATCTTTGTAAGCCAACATATTTAATTCTTTTAATTTTTAAATATTGTATGTGTTTATATGTGCTTTTATCCTGGCTGTTCACCGCTCCGAGTCCCTTTGGGAGAGGGGGTGGTATATAAGTCTAAATAAATAAATAAATAAACCGATAGAATTCCACCCCTGTTTTAGTGCAACAATTAATTTTTTATTCCAGGTCATTTTATTCCAGGTCAATTGGGAAAATATTTTGAAGAAGTCATGCTCAGATGTTCAATATCTGATGCAAATATTTCAAGTCAGTACCTGAATTCTACATTGTCCTGGTCAAGTGATTTTGAGGAGCTGTTTTGTATATTTAGTGGAGAGTAATAATAACTTAAACCTGTAAAGTTGTTAAACAAATTGATACATCCAGATCAAAATAGATTTCTGCCAAAGAGACAGGTGAAAAATAATTTGAGAATTATTATAAACATACTGGAATATTATGAGGTACATTGTGAAAGACAATTAGCATTGATGTTTCTAGATGCGCAAAAGGCTTTCGATAATTTGAATTGGCAGTTTATTATAAAACAGATAGAAATTATGAATTTTTGGGGGGAATTTGTAAGAATGGTACAAGCAATATATTCCACTCAAATAGCAAAAATAATAATAAATGGAGAGTTAACTGAGCAATATCAAATATTAAAGGGAGTAAGGCAAGGATGTCCACTATCATCATTGTTGTTTATCCTGACTTTAGAAGTGTTACTTGGATAGATTAGAGGGGAACAAGAAATAAAAGGTCTCAAAATAAAAAAAAGAGGAATATAAAAGTCCAAGCTTTTGCAGATGATTTGGTATTTGTGCTTGAGGAACCATTAGAATTGATACCCAAATTAATTAAGAAAATAGAAGAATTTGGAAAAGTGGCAGTTCTTAAAATAAATAAAATAAGACAAAGATTATAATAAAAAAATCTTACTAAGAAACAGAACAAAGAACTGGAAGAAAAATTGGAAATGCAAATTGCTAAAAAAGTTAAATATTTAGGAATTTGGCTTACAGTGAAAAGTATATCTTTTAAAGAAGATAATTATACAAAATTGATAGCAAAAGTTAAGACATTTGGATAATTGGTAGAATTTACAACTCTCGCTTATAGGATGAATTGCCACAATAAAAATGAACATATTGCCAAAAATTCTGTTTCTGCTCCAAGTGACACGGATAAAGTTAGGAAATATTTTTTTTTTGAAGTTTTAAACAAATTAATATCAAAGTTTATTTGGCTGGGGAAAAATGTGAATAAAGTTAAATTTGTTACAGGACAGCAGAAAGTGAGGGGTTTTGCTCTGTCAGATTGGGAACTATATTATACAGCAGCAGCCCCTTATGTGGTTCAAAGACTGGGTAATATTGAAAAATAAAAGAATATTGACCATTGAAGGATATGACTTACAATTAGGGTGACACGCATTTTTATGGGATGAGGAAAAACAAGACGCATAGTTATTTCCAAAGACACCAAGTAAGAAATGCATTGCTATTAATTTGGAAAAAGATTAAAAGAAATCATTATGATAAAATTCCAATCTGGTTATCTACTGTGGAAGCATGAATATACCCAAATGTGTTAAATCTTGATAAGATAGTAAGGTATAAGGACATCTTAAATGAGCAAGGGATATTAAAAACAAAACAATAATTAAAAGAGCAAGGAATTGAGGTAGAGTGGTGCCTGTATATGCAAATACAAGCAAGATTCAAGAAAGATACAGAAAGACATGGGAAATATAGAGAACTATCACAATTAGATAAAATTCTACAAGGTCCAGAGAAGAAATTGATTAAAAAATTATATAATTATTTGTTGGATTAGAAGATGGAAGATGAGAAACAATGATTGTTTGGGCAAAAAAATTTTGGCTACACGATAGAATTGGAGAAATGAGAAAAAATGTGGGAAAAGAATTATAAATTGACAATGTTGGCATCATATAGAGCAGTCTTGTCTGTCTGCATTTGTAATCTTGGAATCTGAAACCACATCTCCCTCCTGCCCAGGAATATGGCTTATCTTGTTTATGTGTATTATATAATTTAACTGGCACTATTTATCTTTCTAAATAATTTTTTTCAATTTCAGCAATTTTAAGGTGTGTGAACTTTATTAACTCCCAGAATTCTGTTGGACTCCACAGAAGTCTCCACATCTTAAAACTGCTGATGTTGAGAAGTATTGTTCTAAATAAAGGAAGTGAAGACTTCTCCTTCTTAACAACACCAGTTTGTGAGACAGCACAGACACTTAATTGCTCATAAATTGACAATAATTAGGAAAATTAAACTCTTTAGTGTCATCTCCTGGATCCAACAGCTTTGAATTGTGTACTAACTTTTTCTAAAGAGAGAAAAGCAAAAGCATTAATCTCAATTAATCTCATTTATTTTTATTTTTCTTATTAATAAACATACAAAAGTATTTTTTTCTTTTACTCTTAAGATAATCAAAACCCCAAACAGTCTCACATGGCTGAAATATCCATTTAACACTGATAAGATCATTAACAATGCTTCAAATGCTCAGCCTTGCATACAATGCTCCAGGGAAAATGGACATAAGTAGCTTAGCTGGAACAAAATGCTTAAGAATAGAGTTTGTATAATGACAATAAACTTTTGACAAAAATATCAAAAGCAAATTCTATAAAGCATACTACATCTTCTAAAGAAGGCATCTAAATGGAAATCTTGTCATAAAATTTTATTTTACTTCAAAGAAGAGAGAATTCTCTTGAATTTTCTTCTCCAGTTAGCTGGACATTGACTCCCATAGATTGCAACCTTAAATCCAAATTTCAAGAGCACCCGCATTAGCTCCTGTTGATTATCTAGAGCAGGTGTGTCAAACTTAAGGTTGGTGGGCTGTAGGGTGTAGCCTGTAGGGTGCTTAGATCTGGCCCACAATCACCTTGGAAACAGCAAAGGACCAGCCCACGCTGCCTCTGCCACAAAAACAGAGCTCAGGAGTGCTGTGTGTGGTCCTCCCATGGTCCATTTTCTCTGCCAGAGGGCTGCAGGATGCTTTCGCAGCTGAAAACATAGCCTTGATGAGTGATGTTGAGTTGGCCACCCAAGTTTGACACCCCTGCTCTAGAGCATTCAAGGTTATATCTTCTCTTATCTCTAGCCAGAGATACTCTGCTCTTGTCACAGGCCCCAGACAGTCCATGTTGGCCATCTAAACATCTTGAATCCTTCCCTCTAAAGCATTTCTTATTCTCTGCTCCCTGAAGATTTGCTTAGCTCCTGTTCAGGAGCCTTTCTTATCTCTAATCCCAGAGAAGATTACCTTCATAACACCGTTCCCTTCCACATTGCTCAGGTTATCTGTTTCTCTTGGAATTCAACCCACAAAAATCATGTGACAGTTCCATTCTCCACTTTGTTTGTATCTTTCAGCAATTTCCTCTTCCAGGTTTTCCCTTTCCTTGGTCCCTTTCCAAATGATTCTCTTCTCTTCACATGCCTTGCTATCTCCTTTCCCTTTGCTTCAAGACAAAGTCTGTTGTTTGTTGTTGTTATTACTTTCACCAGTAACGATAAGCAGAACCTATTGCATAAATTTAGCTTTGCAAATATGTAGATTTCAACTCCCAGTGTACGTCCCAAGCCAACTATTCCTAACTCTTGTTTCTTACTAAGAGTCATTACTAGTCCCCTATCTCCATTTTTACCCCAATACAGATTTATAAATCTTAACTAAGCATTAGGACAGAGTTTTTCAAGGGCTAGGACACCACTATTCTCCAAAATGTCATATATATGGTAATATAATATTACCAGGAAGGGATTTTGTTTTTGCCATTTGTTATCAAGTTACGTTTCTTCTCTGTTTCTAGATTTCTATGTACAAAAATGTAAGAGAGAAATGGTTCACGTTTTTCTTTTAAAGACTATTGCCTTAAAAAGGATTGGGTGCAGCAACTCCACAAAAGAGGTCAATTTGACGAAAGTAGAATTGTACCAATGTAACTCCCTTTGTTGTCACATAGCATGCACATCCCAAAGGGCAAAGCTTGAAGCACAATGCTGCTTTCATAATTGCCATTAAATGAAGGTCACATCTCATATGGCCTTGCTTTTTAAAACCCCTTTAAAAGGTTATGGAAAACTAGATAAAACAAATACACCAACAAATAAAATACTGAAAGGTAGGATTTTATGTTCCTAAAAGAAAAGTAGATGCGAATACCAAAATATATTTTGAATTCCTGTGCTCAGTTCCATTGACAGAAGCAATAGATTGAGGTGCCAGAATTTTATTTCCAAGAGCTTATCAAATGTTCTTCACATTGGGCATACAACCTTTCCTATGGCTGCATTTTCTCAGGCTTTTGAATGATTTAGTAATAACAGTTAATGATGCAAATGGGTTTCAATAGTGATTTTACTAGCCAAATGAATCACAGGCTGATAAGGGAAATCAGCAGCTTTCTGATGCACACTGAATTGCTAAATGGCCAAATCAACATATCTCAAAGGAGAAGTTAACAGCAGGGGGTAGTCAGAGTAGAAAAATAGAGCAACACGTCTCCTTTCCAGTTCAATAGCTTTGTAAATGCATTAAAATATGACCTCTGTTTTCTATTTGGAGTTGTTTTCCCAAGAAATCAGCACTGTTTTTTCCAAAGAAACTGGACTTTTTAAAAAAAATCTCTTCAATATTCAGTTTTGACATTGTCGATTTTTGCCTTTTTAAAAAAGATTAAGATAACTTTCCATTTCTACAAATGTGAAAAGATCCACATAAATGTGGCAAAGCATGACTCCCCCAATTCAAGTGGTTCATAATTTATATATAATTTATCATATAATTAGTATTATGATGAATTGCATTCTCTTTACCATTGCTTGAAAGGATAATAAGTAGCTTGGAGAAACAAGGCACAAGTTAAACTAATCTCCATGCCTTGCTGAAGAATGAAAGGCAACAAAGCAAATACAAACAGAATATCACAGCTAAGATATTTAATTTTAATTCATTTATAAAGACTAAATAGATTGGATTTCTCATCATGGTTCTTGAAAAGTGTTTTTATTAAATGAATATACTATTCACTGCTGCAATGGGTAGCATTTTATGAAATAAAACAAGTTTTAAGTTTTGAATACATTTTACTCCGGGTGACAAGTTAATAGATATTCCACTAGGTTATTTGCTATCAACTGATTTATGTTATTAATGGCAAAGATAATAGCATACATGTTCTGAAATAACAAACAAAGTTGCTTCAGAAGAAAAATATTCAGAAGGCGTGTTTACAGAAAGTGGAGGTTTAATGGAAAGCCTCTGAGTAGCATCAGTTATATTGCTTTGTCACAGAAATGGGGTCTAATAGGAAAAGTTGTCAAAATTTCAAAGTAAGACAGTTTGCTACATTTTTCTGATAACAGAGCCAAATACACAATCAATCTATAGGTTGCCATAATGTAAAAAAAGATGTTGATACTCTAGAAAGAATGCAGAGAAGAGCAACAAAGGTTAGAGGACTGCAGGCTAAAACATATAAAGAACAGTTGCTGGAATTGGGTATGTCTAGTTTAATGAAATGAAGGACTATGGGTGATAGGATGGCAGTGTTCCAATATCTAAATGGCTGCCATAAAGAAGAGGAAGCACCTGAAGGCAGAACAAGAAGCAATGGATGGAAACTAATCTAGGGGAGAAGCAACCTAGAACTGAGAAATTTCCTAACAGTGAGAACAATTAATTGATGGAACAACTTGCCTCTATAAGTTGTGAATGCTCCAACACTGGAAGTTTTAAAGAAGAGATTGGACAACCATTTGTCTGAAATGGCTTTCTTGGCTGAGCAGGGGATTGGACTAGAAGACCTCCAAGGTCCCTTCCAATTATGTTACTCTGTAACATTAGTTTAGCAAAGAATGCCTGATTTTAACTCAGGCTTGAAATATAGGGAAAGGAAAAAGACGGTTCTTAATACTTATTCAATTCTCTATAACCTCGATCTTTAGCCAAACCACAGCTTCCATTGCTGCCCTAAAATAGTAACTAAAAACTAAACTGACACCACTATGAAACAATACTAATTGGGATGACACAGAAAGGAAATCTAAAGCATTGGTACATATTTTAGATTATTCTACAGTTGTGTTTTTAAATAAACAATTTAAGGTATCAGTAAGATATAAAAATACTGGAGTAGAAATTAAAATACCCCATATTAATAAATCAGGAGTTTAAAGAATATTAAAAATGCTGTTTATATGTGATGAACTTAACCTCTACTACATCATCTTCCTGGGCTTTTTCTGTAAACATCTGAACAAGCTCTATTCTAATTCATTGTACTACAATTGGCTGATAAAGAGTTAGCATTGAAAGATCATTTATATTTTCACAGTGAGAATAGTACTCCTAGAAGAAAGTAAGAGAAAAAGATCCTGAATTGGAGAAAGGGAAGAAGTCTTAAAATATCTGGCAAAATAGGTTAAGTTCAGAGAAAATTCTGGGAAGAAACAGGTTGATCATGGAAGAGATATAGCAGGCAACTAAAACTACTATAATCGATTTAGATGGTTCTATTTGCTGTTTATCCTAATCTGGAAAAAAAAAGTAGTCCTAAAATGAATTGGACAGCTTTTATACTGTGGAAGGTTTATTTGTTCCTGAGTTCCAGAAACTGTATGAGCCTGAGACCCAGAAGAAATCTTTATGTAAGAAGATGAGTGCCATGGGATATAACTGAGCAACAGAGATGACATGGGACTGTTTCAAAGATAGAGGGATTATGAAATATCAAAGATTTACCTGACAAAAGCAATTGGCTAAATCCAGGACAGCTGCTAACTCATCTGACCAGGGTTGGATTGCTGATGCCCTAAGGAAAGACCAACAAAATTACTTCTCTGTCATCCCATTGCTTAACTGATAAGACATTAAGAGCTGAAAACGAAAATTGAATGTGACAGTGAAAAAGTTAATGGCATAATAGCCAGGGGGAAAAATCTCTGGGTTGCCCCCATTCCTTTGGTCCTAAATAGGCACTTATTTTGCTTAATCAAGAATCCAAGTGACAGAAAGTTTGTCACTATGCTTAGTAAGCCTGTTTATTTATAGGAATAGTTCTTGTAAGGAGTTGTTCTTGTAGTTGAGCAACATAAGGAATGCCTATAAGTTATGGACACACTTCAACGAAGCTTATAACTGAATAAGATAATAAGGCTATAAGAGTAGGAGAAAAATGTTTGTTTTGTACTTCAGCATCAAAAGCTCAGCTGGAGGGAGAAAAACTTCACAAAAGAATGCAAAACAATTACAGTGGTACCTTGGTACTCAATTGCTTTGAAACTCATTGAATTTTGTACTCATTGCATTTTGACATGAAAATTGTGTCCCAGTACTCATCTTCTGTTTGGTACTCAATACAAGTGCTAGAACTTGTCAGTGCCAGCTGCCTGGTGACTCAGTACATTATGCCTTATGGGGAAAAATTGTTTGGTACTCATAGTTTTTGGTACTCATTGCACCTTCCAGAATCAACTAACAATGAGTACCAAGGTATCAGTGAGATTTTAAGTCAGGAGACTGGAAATACTTGACTGTTCTGAAAACGTTTAGCTGAATTCACTTTTTTATCCTTTTAAATGTGAAAAATTAGAAAATTATGCAGATGGGAGTCTTTCAAGCAGAGCAATAAAGCACACGTTATATATCATATCACAAAGTAATGGTGGTGATAAAATTCTGATTGACAGGGCAGCTCAAGTGTTATCCCATGCAGGTGCACCATGATCATGCCTCTCTTTTCCTGCAGGGGAATGAAGACAGCTAGTATGGAAGCTCCAAGGGGGTAATTAACCTAAACTAAGAATTGTGGGGATGCAATTCAATGCCTGAGGAAAGATTAAAATTAATCTTTTAGAGGATGAAAAAGGCATTGAAAACAAGATTGGAAAGAACAGCCTAGGCTTGATGGCCAAAAGAACACTATGCAATTAAGCTTGTTCCTACCCTTAGCCTGAAGAAGGCATTAGCAGGTTAGTGGGAGAATTCTGGGAGTTGAAATCTACACATCTTAATATTCCCAAGGTTGAGAAACACTACATCAGAGAGAGACCCAGGTTTATTGTGTCAAAAGGCTATAGCCTGAAGTTTGAAGTAATGAAAAATGATTGGAACCACTACTTCTTGAAAGTATGTGTCATTCCAAATCCAGTCAGAACCATTGTGATTCAGAAAAGAGAGCAGCTGAACTGGCTGGAAGTGGTATGGCTGCTGAATAGGTGCATACATGTATCTCTGAGTTTGACAGACAACTAAAGGCTGAAGGTAGGCCTGTCAGGAAAAGAGCCAAACCTCTTCATATACTCTTGCATCCACAGACACATTCAAACAAGCTTTGTGCTAAGTCTCTGCACTCAGCTGATAAGGAGCTGGGAATAGAGGAAAGTTGCATTCGTTTAAAATTTATTTTTCATGTTTATTGGACACCCAGAGAACATTTAGAAAAAGATTGCTTAATTTTGTTATGTTGAAAGTGTAAAATGGATGAGGTGACACTTACCCATAGTATATCTATTATTATTTTCATTTTGGATTTATAACCACAACTTTGTTAATACATTAACAAAGATCCAGAAGCAATCCTGAACTAACTATCAGACTATATTTATTTAGATCTTTGAAATCCAGTAATCCCCCCCCAGAGTAGTCTCACTATAGCTTCCTTCTGTGGTATAAGGCTTGACTTCATCTAGAAAGGGATTGATGACTTCCTGGGCATAATTGACCACAATGTTCCTACTAGGATGGTAAATCTTCAGGAGTAAGAGGTAAGTGAACATGCTGTTCCTAAACCTCACCAAAGACTTTGTCCACTTCATCAAGCCTTAAAATCTAAAATTCATCCAATGAAATCTGACCAGATAGAACAAAAGACATTGTTATAAATTGAATAGCCAAAATTGTAGCCTAAAGACAATGTAAACTGCTTCTGTCCTATGATGCTCCCAAGTTAAGCCAACTTCAAAAATACTGGTCCAGATTGCAGTGGCATGACAATGTAGGTAGGGCTAGTGCTCTACAGCAACAACTACTGCAACAACCAGCCTTTGGGGACAACATGTTGTGCCAGACACTTCAGCCAATCACAGCTGGGGCAGCCATTTGTATTGAATGAAGCACTAGAGACCATCCACTCTGAAGGGTTTAAGACAGCTCAACAATTAGAAACTGCAATACACAGATACTGGATACATCAGTAACGTGGGAAGAGTAAGTTGCCATCTGTCCCAACACTCAAGAAATAGTGAGTTTTTCATATTAGAGATTATCCAACCAGAAGAATATAGACCCTAGGTTATGACAAATTTGACGATTTTATTCTTGAACTGCATAATCAACATATTTCAGGAAAATACCAACAATTCACAAATGGTGTGGGCCAGTTTGTATAGGATTTTAAAGTTCCACAATGTAACACTGAGATAAAACAATGTCAGAGAAAAAATATTGCTTTTTTCACTTTCTTTTCTGCCATAGCTCTTATTAGTGATAAATTATATTTGATGTAATTTTGCTCTACCTGCATTCTACTAGTTATCCGATTGCTTAAGTGTCTTCTGTTGAAGGCGTGTACTGAAAAGGTACTACACTCTAAGTGAGAACATAATCATAGATGTGACTATGTCAATTACCTGGTAATTTCTGTCGCCAAAGGGAAACCAAATATTCCAGGGGACCACTGCCAGATATTGAACATATGTTTTAGCTTCTTCATCATCATTACCATACTGAGATCCTAGCCAGCTCTGCAACATTTGCAGTTATCAAGATGGATCCTAACATCCAGAATAAGATACAAGAATAGCAGATCATCGACAGACTACCATCTCTGTATGCAAAATGTTTCAGGTTCAGCTGTTGTGTTAGGAAGACTCTTTTCTGAAACTGTGGGAAATCACTGCAATCAGTGAGCTAAAGAGACCAATAATCTAACTTGGCATAATGTAGCCTTTATATGCCTACGTCAATAAATATAACTTCCAAGAAGCACACCATGTATCTCTGTGTATGCAGGTGTATGTGCACAAGCACAAATGTACTATCCCACATCATGGATTGATGATCAGAGCTGATTGACACCAGAAAAAAGGAAGCAGCCAACCAATTTAAAACTACCCTAGGGAGTTTAAAATGCATGAGGCTTATTTTACCTGGGGAGAGATGTAATGCGCTACGTTCCAGAAATGTGTCTTTGAATGACTAGACTGCAGTTGTGTGGTAAGTGTGAAACCACCCTGCCATTTTCTATCCTAGAGTTATTCTTTTTAACATCTGCAATAGGAACAGAAAACAAATATCTACTATTCCCAGCTCTGAGAGATCTCCTACGTAGTCTTTTGAACTGATGAAAAACTGTGCTAATCCCAATGACTCACTACTTATAATTATGTGCACGCAGGGAACCCATACCCTTAATTTGTTTTTTACCTCCTGTAGAGTGTAAATCACGATTCTTCACTCCCATCTTCCTTTGCTGTAGCTTGTGGTAACTTGTGTGTTTTCTTTTCTCTGCTTTTTCCAATTATTAAGGTATCATACCAAGGTTTGGCTGAAAGGTTCCCCTCAGACCCCTTAAAGAAGAAAAAAAGAATTCTAGAGTGAAGATAGTATATTAATAAATGAAACCCAATCTTTTTAAAAATTAAACTGTCATGGAAAAAAAACATTAGGCTTTAAAGGAATTGAAGTAAACTTTCGATTTTAATACCTGCTCTAGCTTATATATTTCTGAACTGGAAAAAAATATCCCTAGTGAGCACTTAAAACTTCATTACTGTAGCGAAAGCTTGTGAAAGGCTATTTAAAGGTTTTCAATTTTGCTGAAGTCTAGAGGTGATTACAGTGGGAAAAAAAACACAAACCTTAATATTACATGGAATGAAAGGAATACAATTTATGTTCTCATCACCTCTACAGTTTAATCCATTTCTATTAGGTTCATTGGGAAAAAATTAACGCAAATGGGATTTTTTATACGTCTGGTGAAAAATAATGTTTCATTGTGGTTAAAAGCAATTCTGTGCTTTACTCACATTTAAAAAACCTTTCCCCCCAATCAATATACAAATAACATACTAGGAACTTTTAGGTATGACCTGTAGGACAGCTGTATAAAACATAAACAAATATATGCAGGTATAATATATGGGGGGGGGGGGGGGCAAAGAGCAGGTATTAATTATATTGGAACTATCTCAATATTTCATCAGTCCTCTGGGGTTCCCAAGCTAATGACACAACCAAGCCTTTAGGGACTTCCAGAACCTTAAAAGGGATGAGGCCAATCTCTTTTTACAAGGAAGAATGTTCCATAAAGCACAGGCCATAGCAGAAAACCCACAAGTAAAGCTCCCTAACCAACCAATCAAGACCTGCAGCATGCCCCTTTGCTAAATCTGGTGGGATAGGCAGAGGTAATTGAGGAAAGGCAGTCCCTCAGATAACTTGTTTGCATGCTTTTAAAGCAGTACACTGCAGAAGAAATTGTTAACTAATAGTAGAGGTATAACATGAGATCTTTAGAAACACAAATAAATGCCTGTGTTGCTGCATTATGTACCAGCTGAAGCTTCCAGATACTCTTTGAAGGCAGCTTCATATAGCATGCATTATAATAATACAGTAGTAATAATGAAATGGAGGCCATGAATAATTGAAAGGCTCCAAATGGAGGGGAATATTATAGTATTAATTTATATGTTTGCACCTTCTGCGTAGTTGGTGTGGCTTTCCCTCCAGCACAAAACTCTGGCCAGGGGTTCTTCCCATCATCTTTCAATGGAATACTAAGCAAATATATCTTGGCAAAACAGAATACCATAATGTATGCATATAGCCTTGACATACACAACCAGTCCCTTAACAACTGTTCAAAATTCTCTTGTTCAACATTTATGTGAAGCCGCTGGGTGAGATCATCCGTGGTCTTGGGGTGCGGTGTCATCTGTACGCAGATGACACCCAACTGTACATCTCCACCCCGGACCACCCCAACGATGCTGTGGAGGCTATGTCCCGGTGCCTGGAGGCCGTGCGGGATTGGATGGGTGGGAACAGGCTCCAGCTCAACCCATCCAAGACCGAGTGGCTGTGGTTCCCGGCGCCCCGATATGGCCATCTGATACCTTCGCTGGCTATTGGGGGGGAAATTTTGCCCCCCACAGAGAGGGCTCGCAATCTGGGCGTCCTCCTGGATGTACGGCTGTCGCTTGAACATCATATTGCGGCCATCTCCAGGGGGGCGTTTTATCAGATCCGTCGGATCTACTGGTTGCGGCCCTTTCTGGATCGGGGAGCCCTGCGCACGGTCACTCAGGCCCTTGTCACCTCTCGCCTGGACTATTGTAATGCTCTCTACATGGGGCTCCCTGCGGGGAGCACTCGGAGACTCCAACTGGTGCAAAATGCGGCCGCGCGGGTGATCATGGGGGCGTCACGTAGCACCCATGTGACGCCTCTCCTGCGTGAGCTGCATTGGCTGCCAGTGGCTCTCCGAGTTCGCTTTAAGGTTCTAGTTTTGACCTTTAAGGTGATCCATGGCATTGGGCCAGGTTATCTGCAGGACCGCATTCTACCGGTGATCTCCAGCAGGCCGGTGCGTTCTCACAGGGAGGGCCTTCTGCAGGTGCCGTCGGCCGCTATGTGTCGTCTGGCGGCCCCGAGGAGTAGGGCCTTCTCTGTGGGGGCCCCTGCCCTCTGGAATACTCTGCCACCTGAACTTTGTACCAGCACGGACCTGAGGGCCTTCAGGCGCACGTTGAAGACCTGGCTCTTTGAGCAGGCTGGCCTGGGCTGAGGTAGTTTTAAATTGTCTCTGAATTTTTGATTTTAATTGGGTTTTAAAGTTGGGGGGTGGGTCTAATTAATATAATCAGCCATTATTTAATTGCTTTTTAATTTTTGTATTGTTTTTTGGGGTTTGGATTTGGCTGTACACTGCCCTGAGTCCCTAGGGAGAAGGGCGGTATAGAAATCCTACAAATAAATAAATAAATAAAATTACAACAGACCTGAAGAGATTACAACCCATCCTCCAAGTAACAATTGCCACAGGCTTTTCACTCCTGTGATCATCTGATTTGATTACATTTCAGATAAAATGTAAACCTCATATTTATGACTAGTTGCAATGTCCCACAATCATGGGATCACATTTTGATTTTTCCCAGCAAAAAATGCCCATTGGATAAACTAGATTCATACTTCTGACTATGTGATTCAGCTAACAATCATGGCGACTCACTTAACAACTATCATAAAAACAGTAACAATGATTGAGTCTGTCTCATGGTGACTCAATTTACAATTGCAAAATTCTGGGCTCAGTTGTGTCCTATGCTGAGCACTACTTGTATTCTAAAAACACAATTATGTATGGCTTAATAACTAAATGCATTGCTGTTAAACATATTGTTCTTTTGAACACAGACTTCTTTTGAACAACGAGTGAAAACTGCAATTAGTTTAAAATATTGTCTTCTCTAAATGATGTCTGTCTGTGTCAAGCCTTGATGGGTATTCAGATAATGGTGAATATCATCTCTCCTTCTCTCTCTTCCTGTCTCTTGGGCAAATACCCCCTAATGCTACATCTACCTACTCAAAATATGAGAGTAACATAAACTATGAGAGTTATGCTGGCTCAGGCATTGCCCAGATTAACAAGGCCTGGATCAGCTACTGATGGACTACTGGAGTAAGTCATTCATGACAAGAGATAAAAACCTGGAAGGGATGGACTACTACTGCATCAGCAGACCTAATGAGAGGGGATACATGAAACATATAAAGAAACTATGGATAGACAAAAGACCTGCATCCACACTAACTAAGAAACAACTGTATATCCAAAGCTTCAACATAGTGAAGAGGAAGCTGGTTTTACAACTTGGGATAGACCAACTACACTTACATCCTATACTCAAGACAATCCAGAATAACAAGTCAGCTAACCCCTGAGATTTGAATGTCATTATCATTCTCCATTACAAAACACAAGAGCTGATAGGAGGCAGACGACCATAGAAATACTACAGCCAATAACTTACCTTCCCACGACCTAGAAAGTTCTACTGGACATCATAGCCATAAGTTACAGGACCACATGAACCCATCTCAGAAAGGCACTGTGAAGAACATCAGAGGCTCAAAATGCCAGTTGTTCATATATAGAGCAGTTGCCTAAGACTCAAGGTCTAGACAGATTAATCTGAGCACAGCCTGGAAAGATTGTTTACAGGAAAGCAAATAGTCACACACATGGATATGTGAGTGTCTGGAACTACACAAAGTCAACAGGACATTAAGAATCTTCCTCAAAAACTCAATGAAACTGTGGAAGACCATGCTGGAAGTCAACTCAAGATAGTTCATACAAGTGGTCAACAAGTATAGCACATAATAAGGTGAAGCTCTGTTCCCACTGTTCTGTTCTGCAAAGGGTTAAACCTCCTCAGCCTGATAATCACAAGGACTTGATATGGGTACAGATTCAAGAATGGAATAACTATCATTCACCTCCTTTACATGAATGATATCAAATTATATGTTAAGAGTGAACTAGACATTGATTCATGGATCCATGTGACTATACAGTGAGCACATTGAGGTGTCATTTGAACTAGAGAAGTGTGGCTGGATGGTGGTTAGGTAGATAAGATTGATAGAGTGGATTTACCAGCAGGCCACATGGCAGACATACAGACCAGTTATGAGTATCTTGGCATCCCACAGTCACGTGGGACCCACAATGAGAAGTCAAGGAAGGCAGTAACATCCAAGTATCACCAAAGGATCCTGAAGAGACAGCTAAATGGGAAGAATAAGATTCATGCCAACAACATGAATCACGACCCGAGGAGGTCGTGGAGGCGCGGAGGAGCCCATGAGGCCGTTGGACTGTTGGTGAGGCCGTTGCCGGCGGCAGAGCCACCGCCGCCGCTGCTGGGGCCACTGGGGCTGCCGCTGCCGCCGCTGGGGCCACTGAGGCCGTTGCCGCCGCTGGGGCCGCTGAGGCTGCCGCTGCTGGGGCCGCTGGGGTCGCTGAGGCCATTGCCGGCGCCGGAGCCGCTGTCGCTGCCGTTGAGGCCGTTGAGGCCATCATCGCCACCGCTGGGGCCGCCACCGGGGCCGCTGAGGCCGTTGCAGCTGCCGGCGCCGCCGTCGAGGCCGGAGCCGCCGCCGCTGCCGTTGAGGCCGTTGCCGGCGCGGAGGAGGCCGTGGGGAGGCTGGAGGACTGTTGCTGAGGCCTGGGCGGCCACGGGGGCCGGAGCTGGAGCCGCCGCTGGGGGTTTTCGAGCGGCGGCAGCCTTGTCCGGCCAAGCCTCGGCATTTTTATCTACCTGGGGATGACATGGGTTTGGCGAGGTGCCCAGCATTTTCCACCAGAACTGGAGGCGGAGGAGCGTTGCCGGGGCCGGGGCCGTTGCCGTGGGCAGTGAGAGGGCCTGCGGCGAGGCCAGAAAACATGACCTGCGTCCCCGAGTAATGGGTCCCCCGCGAGGCCGGATGCCAGCTGCCAGTGGGATGCAACTGCTCCAGCCTGAACTTGGGTCCCGCTTGGTTTGGCCTTTGCCTGGTCGATGGCAGTCAGGGAAGATCCAGCCAAAGACACAGACATTGATATATTCCTCGAAAGATCTGTGGGCCCTGAGATATGTCCCCCTGTCTCAGAGTTGGCCCTCTTACCTCTCCAAGACTTATCTCAAGGACGGATCTTGGGATCCGGAGAGATGGTGGGGTCGCCGGAAGCGTAGGAGGGAGGGTTGTTTAAAATTTTTAATTAGATTTTTAAAGGGGTTAGGGTTGGCCGGGCGGGGGCTGGGGGACAACCCGCCTGGGGCTGGGACCGGGTTGCGGGCTGAGCGTTGCCGGGAGGGTTTGGGTTCGGATGGGGCTGTATTGAGGATGGGGGGTTGTCCCAGGGAGGGTGATCTTAAAGCTATTAGTACGGTGAGCGGGAGAGGCAGATTTGGGGGCTACATTCAGCTATAGGGGGCCACATTCTGTTTCAGGAGCGCGCCCCCACTATTTGTCTGCGGTAGCGCGCTCTGACCCCCTTGTTATGTCCCGTTCCCCGGGGGGTCTGAGCAATCGGGTCCTGGGCCTTCGGCTGATGTTGTGTAACGCCAGGTCTGTTATTAATAAGGCCCCCCTCATTCATGATTTGATCTGTGAGGGGGGAGCGGACCTGGTGGGCATCACCGAAACCTGGCTGGGCCTAGAGGGGGGAGTCCCTCTTGTGGAGATGTGCCCAGCTGGGTTTTGGGTTTTTCATCGGCCGAGGGCCTAGGGGAGGGGCGGGGGTGTTGCGGTGGTTATTAAGGAGGATCTGTGTCCGAGGGAATCCACTGTTTCTCAGATGACCGGATGTGAGTCTCTTTTCGTGAAGTTCGGTCCCAGGGTGCAGGTGGGCTTGTTGGTCGCATACCTGGCTCCCTGCTATGCGGCATCGGCCCTGCTTGAGCTCCTTGAGGTTATAGCCGGCGTGGCGGTTGAGACCCCCAGGCTTATGGTCATGGGGGATTTCAACCTCCCCTCTGCCGGCGGTGCCTCGGGGATTGCTCAGGAGTTCATGGCTTCCATGACAGCCATGGGCCTGACCCAGTTAATTAGGGACCCTACTCACGTGGGAGGTCACACCCTGGATCTAGTTTTTGTCTCTGATCAGTGGCAGAGTGGTCTGGGTGTAGGGGATATAGTTATAGAACCCCTGTCATGGACGGATCACTCGCTCCTGAAGCTCGACTTCCGTTCTGCACCCCCCGACTGCAGGGAGGCGGGGCCGCTTAAACGGTACCGCCCCAGGCACCTGATGGACCCGGATAGGTTCCTGATGGAGCTTGGGCCATTTCCCGAAGCTCACACACACGACTCGGTTGAGGGCTTGGTTGCCACCTGGGATAGGGTGGCTGCTGGGGCCCTTGACCGGGTTGTGCCCTTGCGGCCTCTGACCCGGTGCCGATCCCAAGTGGCTCCTTGGTTTTCTGAGGAGCTAAGGGAGATGAAGTGCCAGAAAAGACGCCTAGAGAGTAGTTGGAGGGCTAGCCGTTCTGAGTCTGACCGAACACTTCTACGATCTTATATTAAGACGTATTTAGTGGCGATAAGGATGGCGAGGAGGACCTACCTCTCCACCCTTATTGCGTCCGCAGAAAACCGCCCAGCCGCCCTGTTTAGGGTGACCCGCTCCCTCCTGGAGGTGGAAGCGCGGGAGGACCCCTTGCAGGGACGGGCTGAGGAGTTTTCTAGGTTTCTGCAGGACAAAATCGCTCAGATTCGGGACAAGCTGGACTCCGACTGGGCATCTCCGGGCGGGGGGGAGGGGGTGGATATCGGTGAGGTCAATTGGGTTTAGTTCGACCCTGTTACCGTGGAAGACGTGGACAGGTGCTGGGGGGGCTGAATGCCACCACCTGTTTGTTGGACCCGTGCCCCTCCTGGCTGGTCTTGGCCACTCGGGAGGTGACACGAGACTGGTTCCAGGGTATTATAAACGCTTCCTTGAGAGAGGGGCTTTTACCCGCCACCTTGAAGGAGGCGGTGGTGCGGCCCCTCCTCAAGAAACCGTCCCTGGACCCAGCATTATTATCAAATTATCGTCCTGTCTCCAACCTTCGCTTTGTTGCAAAGGTTGTAGAGAGCGTGGTGGCCCGTCAGCTCCCGCAGTTCCTGGATTAAACGAGTTATCTTGACCCCCTCCAATCGGGCTTCAGGCCTGGGCACAGCACGGAGACGGCATTGGTCGCGTTGGTGGATGATCTCTGGAGGGCTCGGGACAGAGGCTGTTCCTCTGTCCTGGTCCTGTTAGATCTCTCAGCGGCTTTTGATACTGTCGACCACAGTATCTTATTGCGGCGGTTGGGGGGGTTGGGGGTTGGAGGCACCGTGTTGCGGTGGTTCTCCTCCTTCCTCTCCGACCGTTCGCAATTTGTGTTGACGGGGGGGCAGAGATCGTCCCCAAGGCCACTGCTCTGTGGGGTGCCTCAGGGGTCGGTGCTCTCGCCCCTGCTGTTCAACATTTATGTAAAGCCGTTGGTTGAGATCATCCGTGGCTTTGGGGTGGAGTTCCATCAGTACGCTGATGATACTCAGCTGTACATCTCCACCCCGGGCCACCCCAATGAAGCCGTCAAAGTGATGAACTGGTGCCTGGAGGCCGTGCGGAGTTGGATGGGTCGTAACAGGCTTCGTCTCAACCCGGCCAAAACCGAGTGGCTGTGGTTTCCTGCACCCAGATACAGCCAGCTTATTCCTTCGCTGGCCGTGGGGGGAGAGGAATTGACCCCCGTGGAAAGGACGCGCAACTTGGGTGTCCTCCTGGATGTGCGGCTGTCTTTGGAAGAACATATTGCAGCCATCGCCAGGGGGGCTTTTTATCAGATTCATCTGATCTACCAGTTGCGGCCCTTTCTGGATCTGGGCGCACTTCGCACAGTCACTTCCGCCCTCGTTATCTCCCGCTTGGATTATTGCAATGCTCTCTACATGGGGCTCCCCTTGAAGAGTCTCCGGAGGTTGCAGTTAGTTCAGAATGCAGCCGCGCGGGTGATCGTGGGCGTCCCTCGGGGCACGCACATAACACCACTTCTCCGCAGGCTGCACTGGCTTCCTGTGGCCTTCCGGATTCGATTCAAGGTGGTACTGATGGTGTTTAAAGTGCTCCATGGCTCGGGACCTGGGTACTTACGGGACCGTCTGCTGCCACCAACAACCTCCCGCCGCCCAGTACGCTCCCACAGGGTCGCCCTACTTGGGGTACCGCCACCTGATCGCTGGCGGCTGGCGGCCCCGAGGGTGCGTGCTTTCTCTGTGGGAGCCCCCTCCCTGTGGAATGATCTCCCCCCGGAGATACGAGCCATGACAGATATCCTGACCTTCCGGCGCGCAGTTAAGACCCTATTTTTTAAACAGGCCAGCCTGGCCCAGTAAGGGTCTATGGGGTTTTAAGTTAATAGGGGTTTTAAATTTTAATCTTATTTTTAACTTTATTTATCCCGGTTTTAAATGAATTATAGTCGGACGGGATGCAGCCACATTTGTATTTAATCTGGTTTTAAATTCTATTTAACTTTGTATTTTTATGTATTTATTAGGCTGTACACCGCCCCGAGTCCCTTTTGGGAGAGGGAGCGGTATAGAAATACGATTAAATAAAATAAATAAATAAATAAATAAACATGTATGCCCTGCCAGTCATGAGATACCCTGCTGGTATAGTGAGCTGGCCAAAGAAGAAGCTGGCTGTAGAAGCTGCTGATGTGAAAACCAAGAAGCTTCTCACAAAGTCAATAACCCAGGAACTGAACACTAGATGGAAAGAGTGTGGTCAGTTGAATAAGCTCATGTATTAATTTCAGTGCAAAATACAGAGATGCAAATTCTTGTTTCTGTTGTCAAAACAGAGATTCAGAGAATGGATGTCCATGTGACACATCTGTTGTGTGAACTGTACTGGCTTCCAGTTTCATTCCAAATTAAATTCAAGGTGCTGGTCATCATCCTGGATGAAACTCAGAGCATCCAGGAATACATCAGAAAGATGACACTCAAGGATGAGCTGCTGAGATAATGTCTGAGATTGCAGCAAACATGGGAGAAAGATGAAGGAGAGGAAGTGCCATTACATGACAAGACTCTCCATGGGATGTACCATCAACAGATAGCTAAAGTGGCAGATATTGGAAAATCCTACCAGTAACTGGAAAAGGCTGAATTAAAAGACAGCACTGAGGCACTGATCGTAGCAGCACAAGAACAGGCACTAAGCACTATATCCATAGAAGCAGGGTCTATCACACCAGACCAGGGGTCTCCAACCTTGGCAACTTTAAGACTTGTGGACTTCAACTCCCAGAATCCCTCAGCCAACTTTGCTGGCTGAGGAACTCTGAAAATTGAAGTCCACAAGTCTTAAAGTTGCCAAGGTTGGAGATCTCTGCACTAGACAAGACCCAAGTACAGACTTTTTAGAGTCTGTACTGAGTCTAATTTATAATGGGAGGGTGTAAGTTGCAGGCAGGAGCAACATAGACTGAACAATACAAGCTCTGTTGGGTTGTTGTGAATACATTCTATTACATATGACTCCAAACTTAGCAAGCTGATCTTTTTAGTTTAATTTTACATTTATTATTTTGTTATTTCAGTTGCTTGTTGCTTTGAATGTAAAAGGCATGATATATTTTTATACAAAGTAATTAGCATTAAGCACATACCAATGTGAGTAGGTAATAGCTTGTTGAAGTTATGCAAGACTAGTTTTATTTTATCTACTCTTTTCAAGGTGAAAATAACATCTTACAATGGACCTTATATTTATTATTTGTACATGAAACCCTTAGGCTATTCAGACAGGTGGAAAGTGTGTTGCTAAACACTGTGTTCAATTAAGTATGAAGTGAATTACTGCCTACAAGACATCTGTTTTAAGCCTCTAAGCATATTTCTTTCTGAAAAGCTATGCACACATATGCATACATATGCACATATTTAATATGGGATATAAAATAAGTCATTTAAGCTTTTAAGGTAACTATACTTTTAATGTATTCCATATACTTTTCAGCAACTTAGATTTCTTTTACATATTGCAATAATTTATATGAATAAGTTGACTAAACTAATATTTTTTTCTTCAGAGTTCTTTTATATTCTTTAGTCCAATTTTTAAATAGCTGAACTTGATTTCTTAAGTAGTGGCATGTGTTCAATTCCCATCCCCTTAAAGGTCAGTGAGTACATTATGAAACAGGAGTAAATAAATGCTTGTTTGCCCAAGAAGACAGGTGATATTTGGATCATTCTTATCAGGCAATTTTCATCCTACTGATGAAAATTTACTTCTGGTGTCAATAACAACAAATCAATCAAAAATCCTGATCACTCATGCTTAGTTGGCCGAAAGGATATATTCTAAAAAGCATTAAGACAAAACTATAAAGAGCCTCAGCTTTGGCTATTAAGAGTATCTACTGTTTAGTTGTTAAAGATGAACAACTGGAAGCCTGAACTTCCTGGAAAGACATGTAGTGAACTTGAAGGCTAGTCTCTTAATATCAGATGTTCAGAGGAATTGGTGTTCGGACAGAGCAAAAGTATAGCTTCATTTATTGGATATTAGATTTTTAAATTACTGCAATCTTGGAGATCTTGGGAATTCATAGAAATAAAAATAGCCACCTACAGACTAGAATTATGAACTCATTAAAATTATTATTGAATTAAACCTTTCAGTCTGCTTCAAAGGCTGAGTTCCAAAATAAAACCTAAACCCCCCGAAGACAACCACTAGAGACCATAGAATTACAAATTGTTATTCAGTTGTAATATATTAAAATGATTAAAATGCACCTGTTCAGCATTTGAATCACAATGTTTTAAATTCAAAATTGTTTCAAATATGAAATGTTTTTCACACCCTAATATTAAAAATGTCATCTGGCCTACTGCATACCCAAAGTTAACTAAGCTATAGGCATTTATACTCCAAACATAATATAGCAATTGGAACTGTTTTATAAGATCTGAAATAGTATACCTATTGCAGATGCATAATTCTACATCTCAACAGTTGTAGCTGCAAATCTCATTTGCTACAACTAATGAATACTCTCTCTCTCTCTCTCTCTCTCTCTGTGTGTGTGTGTATTAAATTTTTATCTGGCCTTTATTACTTTTAAGTAATTCAAAACACAGAAAACATATAATACTCTCTCCTCCTCCTCCTATTTTTCCATGACAGCAACCCTGGATGGGTTTTGTTGAGAAACAATTACAATAAATTTGCATGGCTGTTTATCTAGGCAAAAAAAAGAATAAAAATATAATGCTACTAAAGCAAAAGGGATAATTTTGAGGGCCTAGTAGAGAAATTATCCACACCATACCAACTCCACTAACGTCCTGGCTCCAATGCCTGGGGGAAACGTCAAG
The DNA here is from genome assembly GCA_023653725.1 of Bungarus multicinctus. NCBI lineage: Eukaryota > Metazoa > Chordata > Lepidosauria > Squamata > Elapidae > Bungarus > Bungarus multicinctus. The sequence goes on from CM042848.1 coordinate 47,795,090, forward strand.
TCTGTGATGCTTTTCTGAAAACCAGCAGAATTGAGACCATGTATATTTTCAGAGGGACACTGTTCCATAAGTTGAGTGCCATGACAGAGAGAACACACAACCAAAGGCCCAACAGGTATGCTGTTTCACTGATGAGACCCATAGCATATCTGCCCTGTCGTACCTAGCAGATTGGGCAGAAACCATTGGGGATACATTTTGGATTAAGTAATCTGACCCTATGCCATATAGAGTGTTAAAAGTGACAACCAGCACCTTGAAATGCAGAACTAATGTAATCCAACAAAAGCTGTGTTACCCAAGTGTACCATGGTGTGCCCACTACTGTTCACACCAATGCTTTTTGAATCAGCTGAAGCTTCCAAATGTTCTTCAAAGTCAGACCCATGGAGAACATGTTGCAATAGTTCAATTAGAAGGTGATTAAGACATGAGTGATTTTAAATAGTATCTTCTACTAAGAACTAGGAAAGAGCATGATGGATTTCTAGATAGCTCTCTGGGCCACAGCTGCAATATGTTCTTTGTGCAAGACCTGAAAACCTAGATAACATAGAATCTCTGATTGGTAACACAGTCAAAATTAAAGATGGCAAATTGTTAGGTACATAAAACCCAAAGTCCCTCTGTCTTGACAGATGTGAATTAAAGCCAACTATTTTTCAGATCCATACAGCCTCCAGGAAGTGGGAAAACACCTTACAATATCACTTAGAAGGCCAGAATTTCACGTAGATATTAAAAACAGAGAGAGGGTTGAACCCTATGGCTCTCAGAAAGCAGAGGCTTAGGGTTAGTATTTTAAACTCATATCAACATGCCTGAAACTGGTATTGGAAGAAGGAAGTGACAACCCCTGGAGAAATCTTCCTTTCCTTCCCAACTCCCTTAGCCAACTCAAAAGGATACCAAGTATGGTGTCATTCAGAGCCACTGAGAGATCAAAGAAGGCCAGGATGGGTACATCTTTTGAGGTCAATCATATGCTTGCTCATTCCAAGCAGCTTTGGTCAAACATGACCAGAACTTCAGAAAGGTAGGAAAAGGAAACTAATACCCTTTCAAATGTCCAAGGTTAAACAATTCTAACTAGTTTGCTGGAACAATTTGACAGGATTCAGTGTTGACGTTGTAGGAATGTAGCATTGAGGAAGCCCATGATTCTTCTTCATTGTCTGACTCAGCCTAAAGATAACTGGACAAAGAATGAATAAAGAGCGTAGGATATGATTCATAATTGATACTGCTAGTACTATTATTCTTTAATATTATTTATTGCATTATTATAAAACACAGATATTATATTAATTATATTACATTACATTATATTACATATTATGTTATGTTATATTTAGGTACAGTAACATTTACAGTATTCTCTACAGATTATTAAAACTCTAGATAACTTAAACATTTAAAGATAAAAAGGGGGTTATAGAAATATTAGTTATACTTTCTAAAATGTAGATATTGGTAAGCATACATTTGCTTCAATTTCACATCTAGAGCTGACTGAAGCAATAATAAACATGCCCAAAATGATTATATTATTTGCTCAGTTATAAAGGTTTTTATCTTAATCCTTAATACTAAGGTTTCCACTGTATTCTTATTTTTAGATACTTATGCCTTTAGAAAAAAGGCAAAAAAAGAAAAGATTGTGTTCAATAGAAGAGAGCACTTTTGCTGAATAGCATTGATGATGAAGTCAATCGGCAGGCAACTCAAAGGATTTTTTGTTTTACCGAGAGAAATAACCACTTTAATGCTGGCCATTTTTTTTTTTTAGCCCTGAGGGAGAACGACTTCTGAATGAAGATATTCCTCAATATTCCATCATAATGTAAGACTGTCCATTTATTTCTACTTCTATTGCTTAGTTATGGAGTAATTTAAGATCATAACATATAATAATTTCTTGCATTATTGGGGTTTTACCAAGCACATGAATGGAATACATCATAGCCTGGACAATAAGTAAACACTATCCTGATTAAGCAACATAATTTAAGGGTAGGAATGAACTGAACAGTTGTCTTAATCATATGATCAGACCATATAACTCTGGATTTAAATAATTTGCAGATTGCAAAAAGGGCAATGTGAGCACAATATACAAATGGTCCCATTTTTTTCTTTTCCAGAATGTTTCTCCTTGCCTTGTTACAGAATGGGCAGTTTTGGGGGCTCTAAGTAAGAATGTTGGGATGCTTTTAATAACAGGGAGTTTGTGTCAGACATAAGGACTTTTAGGAGAAAATTGATTGATTTGGTGAATTATTTATTTGGCACAGCTGCCAGGTCCTCAGTGAAATCACTGAGAGAGATAAGCAAAATCTTACTATTCTGGCAAGTATTTAAGATGAAGGTTGCTTACCCTACTGATTTGTTAGAGCTGAGTGACTATTTGTCTCATTACATCTATTAGCTGCAACCATCTAGGTGCCTCCATGGAATATTTTTGAGGACTGATACGAGGTCATACCAGGTTAGGAGATTTAAGTCATACATGCCAATTTTACAATAGAATCTTAATCTCCAAAATATTACCTGAGGTACAGGGGCCTGCACTGAAGAACTGTTGAATTATTATAGATATATTTGATATACTATTTCATTTTTAATGTCTGATTGGAATCATAAAAATATTAAGGGCTACTATTAAGGGTTTTATTACACAAGCAATTACACAACAGAGTTCTTGTGTATTTTGAATCTGGGGAAACATATTTAGAAGCTATTTTCTTCTTTTATCTCTCCTCCCTTCCCTTCCTTTTGTATCTGGTGGAGCAACGTTAACTTTTCTGAGTAGCAATGTCTACAAAACCATGGGGAAATCCTTCAAAGGTCTGGCACAATCTGGAGTCTTGGTGTGCTTTGATGAATTTAATCATATAGAGCAGGAGGTAATTGTAGGACCAGCTTCTTGGCAAAACTAGCATTCAGTGAAAATTACAAGCCTGACAACTTCATTAACAGCACTGACATTAAACAATACTGACTAAAGCTCATAGTTAAGTGAGGAGAAAAATAAAAATGTTTAATCACACTTAACTGCTATCCCCTGTTAAATTTGTACCTTTGAATTTTGTTCAAATATTGCTATCTTTTCTTCTATATATCCAGATGAGATATATTGCTGTTGCAGTCTTCTAATACAATGGCAAAGGAAGGACAGTGAAGAGATGTAACATTTTGTTTATAATAGATTAATGGCACAATCTCTTATTGTCTGGAATACAACCTGCCACTCAAGGTCTGTAGAAAATGAGAGTACACTCATTTTCTAGCAACCTGGAGATATGAAGAGTTCTGCTTTAACTATTTTCTTTAAACCAAGCTAAAATTTGAAGACAGATACTTCAATAAAATTTTCATTTGTCTTCTGCTTGATATATGCAAAAGTGAAAATTCAGCTCCAAAGTATATTTCAATAATCAAAGGATTTTGATCTGTCATAAAGATATTTGACCATATTAAAGAGTATTAAAAGTATATTACTAGCTAATTTTACCACCATCAATAGAGAAACTAGTTCTATAAAACTGATTCACATACGTCAACAAGTGTTATTTCTCATTTCCCAAAGCCTGCCAAATAATATAATTTACTTTCTTAACTAAAGAAGGAAGTATACTTAGCAGAATAAGTAGAATATCAGTAATGGCCATTGCTTTTTACTTAATAGTTATGAATTTAATAGTTATGAATTTCCTTGCAAGTAGCTAGGATCTATATCATAGCTACTCTGTTTGATTTTATCAGATGAGCAAGAAACTAAAAACATGTGATCTCTCATCGAGGTGCCCTATACCATGAAGGGCTTTAAGGGTGGTACATGTAGAAGCACTTTGATTTCTTTTTTTCCTTTTCCCCTTGACTTTATATTACTTTGTATTAATTTTACCTTTGTTTTTTTAGTTTTTAAAAATTTTTTTAAAAAAGGATTGCACCCAGAAGCTGACTGGTAAACCAGTGCATTTCAAAAAGCAGTGATCATGTAAGCATAGCATACTACTTCCAACACTGCCTGTGGCCTGTGCATTCTGGACCAGTTTTTAATTTTTAAAAGTTTAAAAATATAACAAGGACTAGTGAGACCCAGCATATTTTATGGAAACTCTCTGGACAAAGTTATTAACAACTGTTTCACAGTAGACACGCTTTCCCTCTTAAGCATCATATTGGAAATCTAGATTCCAAATTATCTTGCATCATTTTTCTGAGAACAATTCATTTATCAATGAAACTGTAAATATAAGAGCATCTAGAAAGGTTACATCGTTCAGTTAATGATGCACATTGTAGTAACAATTATTGCTGCCATTTTTAATGTTCCATATTGCACTGTTAACATTTTCTCAGAATATCATACATATGCATGTCCCCTAATGATTATTAATTAATGATAAATTAATTTTGGTTATGATTCTCTATATTATATGATATTAACTGCTAGTGTTGCTGTTTATACATCTAACTACACACACAAAAAGAGGATTTCTGGTGATATTAAGAATGTTTTCTGAATTTTATAGAAAAACTCCAGTAAAGACTGATTTACTTTAGCTCAAGAGCTGAAAAATGCTGTTTGTTTATTTAAGGATATATACAGAATTAAAAGGATGCAACACTGTATACTATCAACACTAATATTTTTCTCTATCAGGTTCACCACCATCCAAATGTTTAAGAATCTTAAGCTATGGCAAAAGTCATATTACTTTGAACATCAAGTTCAAATATTCAAAGCTATAAATATACAGTTCAACTTTTCTCACCGAAACAAATAAACTACAAAACAGCATATCAAGAGCAGAGCAACTAGAACTGCACCGCAAAAATCCAAATGTCCTTATAGACAGTAGCACAGATACCATTTAGTGATTATTTAGGTTATTGGAGTCCAGATATATCAATACTGAACAAAGCAGAACATTTGGATGATGCATTTACAATTTTCCAGGTGCTAGTAATACTGATGCACACATCTATGCATGCTTATACAGAAATAGGTCATGGCCATTTAATGGTGTTTATTTCCAGAAATGTATTCTACAACAGCAACATTCCAGTGTATAATGAAATTTTCCCTTCATATAGCACATCAGAGCCTATTGAAAGCTCTAGTTATGATGGCTAGGGAAATGATAAATTACAGTGTAGGTTCAGTGAGGATCTGATTGTGAATATCTTATTTCAAAATCTATTGTGCTCTATTTTGAAATAGGTTTGAAGTGAATATTTTCTTTCACTGGAGGAATAGAATATGGAGTTGCAAGAAATGCTATTTTGACCATCTTATGTGATCTGTATTGAGCTAGTTGATTACGCCCTTTTCATTGGTCATAAATGATGGCATCTCAATTGTGACAGGCTATCTTTAAAAATCTTATCTGATATTTACTTGATTGTTATTTCAATCTTAGTAAACAAATGGACTAGAATTTAATCCCAAGAACTGTTGTATGCTCCTTCATCATTTTATATATTTATTTTATTTTATTTTTCCATTGTAATTCCTTTTTTCTTTTTTTAATATAAAAATATAACCTTTTCCACCCAGTTTTTGTTCATGTGCTCTGTAAAGGATTTCCCTGACCAATACTGTGCCTCTAGATTTTATAATTGGAGAGGAATATCTCTTGTGTCAAAAACTCTAAAGCTGATCTGTCTTCACATTTTAGCTAGCGACAGAACAAAACTCACTTCACACTTGCTGCCAAATAATAAGATGACTATGCTTTTTTCTCTGTGTTCAAAGAAAGGGCAATCTTTGATAGAGTTGTAATTATAGGAAATAAAGTGACCCTAAAAGCAAGAAAATGATACAGGTCATCATACGGTTGGATAACAAGAAAACCCAACTGGGAATCAAATAATATGGAGATAGTGATTTTTCAAACTACAAAGAATGCCTATATATTCCATCTATGACCCATGAGTATCTAAGATAAATCCACTAATGTACTGAATAATTAATACATTTGCTTAGTAAGCTTCCCAATTTTAAATTAACCAGATACCAATAAGGTTTTTTTTTCTAAATGGTCTTTTCCAATATAACATTAAACTGAAGATACAACAGAGCTCTAAATGAAGCTAAGGTTCATTATATTTTTGGTGTTTTACAGCTATGTTTGAATTCAGAGTTTCTACACTATATATTCTATAAATATATTTGACTCTGCATGCAGCAAACTAGTCTGTTATTACTTTGTCCTGATGTAGATTATATTTTAGAATAAGGTCTAGATCAAAGTTAGTAGTCGTCCAACTAAACCTACACTAAGAATTTATGTAGCTATCCCCATTCTGATGTTCTTCTTGTGCTGCATAGTGAGAACTCTGCATTAGGCTTGGCAAGAAGTTTGCCTGATCCTCTTATTCTTTTTAGTGGCTAAAAAGTTATATGTATTTGCATTTGCATTTTTATTGTTATTCTAATTGGATTCTCTTTCTCATAAGCCCAAAAGCTCTTTCCTGTGCACAATCTGAGTTAAGAATATCACCTGCATTTTATACCCGGTAATAAATAAATGCAGCAAGAAAATAATTTTTCACTGTATATGCAGATTAGCTACATGAAAGTCAGCCAGTGAAGTTTAGCAAAACAGTGGCAAGCACCACAAGCATTGATGAGAATGCAGATATAATTGGTAGACAGCTGGGAACCCTAGCTTTTATTAGGAATGTGTGAATAAGTATAAATTCAGCCTGTGTAAGAGCTGTAGATTTTCAGCTATTCATATGGTCTGCCAACTGGATTTTATCAGCTGGAAAATCCACTTCCATTTGTTGTTTACTGCCTTCTCTAAGAGGGAAATCTGCCATATCCATTTTATATATTTCTGTAAAACAGAAAGTTCTAAATATGATTTTCTTTCAGGTATGCTTTTTAAAACAAATTTCATTTATATACCTTTACATTAACCATATGTTTAATGCAAGGATTTTTAATATATGCCTTTTTATATACTTCTAAACGATACATTCTTTCAATTTAATTTGCCTGCTGTAATTTTTTTCAATATTTTCAACTGAACAATAACAGATACTAGCAAATACCATTGCTGTTGGTATTTCAAAAGCACCTTAGTTTCTTTGATGGCTAGTCACGTATTTCTTAATAGAAAGAATTTCTGAAAAACATTTTCATCTTTCAGTTATGGAAGAACATTTAGCAAGTTATGGGATATACTTTCAATTCACAGTGAATAGTGAGACCCAGCATATGTTATGGGACCTCTCTGGACTATAATATTCTCAATTTTGTTTTAATGTCCACAGATTCTTAAGCTACCATATAGTTGTGCTGTATGTGATAACTAAAATTGTCAGAACCCTTCTGAAGGAAATCTTGCTGTATGATTTACAAAGTGAACATTGGTTGATAAACTAATAGGATCTAAGAAGCCTTAGAACAATAGTCTTCCCTTTTGATATATACTTTAGATACAATACATTGGTTCAAGAGATACAGGAGGAAAACTTGTGCTCAGATGTTATCAGACAGTCATGAATCTGAGGAACACTCAATGTTGGCAACCAGTGGTCATGTGGGAATGGACCTTAAGTTAAGGCTCTGACAAAAGGATATTCTGAAGTTGCAGTAATTCTGTTTATGTGAAAATGTCAGCATGGGATATTGCTAGTTAAAAGATTACGTAGGAAAGCTATAGCTAAGTAGATAGTAACATTAAAGTAGATGAATGTATTTTAGGCACATGAGATAATAAGAATTTTGAATTTTATCCCAATAATCAAATGGTTAGTTCAAGAAGCCACAAAAGGCAAATGGGGACAGATCTTTCCTGAAGACAGAATGACCTTAAGACAATTCACTTCAGACCAAATGATACTGAGATAGGAGAAGGAGACCCTGGTATTGGTTGTCTCAAAATAAACAATGAGTCACTAGAGAATGAGTTTTGTAAGTGATGGATCTAGAATTTCCTCAGCTGAAACAAGAATCTCAGATTTAAAGGGGCTCAGTTGTGAACATAAGTTCAAATCTTGAGTGCAGTAATTGTGACATTGGTGGTTGTGGGACTTCAGGTGACTGACTATTAAGCTGAAACTGCACTCTCTGATTGTGATCCAATGTCTTTTTCAGAAGTCTTGAAGTTTATTAATCACTTTTTCCAATGTTGGTGGCAATGCCTTTAGTATTCTCAGATGAAGAAGGTAATGTTGAATGGGTTAACACTGAAGTATGAGGGTCTGAAGAACTTTATTTGGATGAGCACAAACTCACTGCAGCAACCCTGAATAGCAAAAAAAGGAAATAGTGCTTCTATACAACATCTTACAACAAAATGGATGATCACACAACTTTATCAAAAAGTGCCTGACAATAGCTCAATACAGCCCAACCAACACAAGCTGTAAAAAGAATAACACTGCTATCATCTCAGAAACCACCATCGGACTATTACAACCACATGGAATCAGCAACGCACAAAAACCAACTAAAGTCCTCCAAAGCAACCTAAATAAACCAGAAGACCCAGCAGCCCTAGAAGAAGAAAAAAAGAAATCTATGACATACAGTGTAATGACTGTACAGCCACTACATAGGACAAACAGAAAGAAGATTGGCAGAACGCATCCACAAACACCAACTAGCAGTTAGAAAACATGATGATAACTCTTTAATTTCACAACACATGGACAGATTTAACCATACTTCATCTGGGAAACTGGGACCATCTGAGACTAAGCCAAATACAAAAATGTTAGGAAATTTGTAGAAGCCTGGCATTCTGATAAATTAGTCATCAATAAACACACAGACATAAACAATATCTACATACTATGCAAAAGAGACTATCAACAAGCCCAAAAGGGAACAAAAAGACCAAAACAGCTCCTTACCTTGAATCAGCACCTGGATGGGTATAAATTAACTCCAAGATTAGCATCAGAACAACAAGAAATAAACAATACTCCAATTAAAGAATGCAAACAATGCAACAGTAGACAGCCCAAACCTCGAAGACCACTCCCACCAATACTGAGAAGGCAAGCCACTAGAATGTGAAATGATAGCAAAGCCCACTCCTTACTAGCACTGATGATGTTACCTAATTTGGGTAACGAAACATCTGCAAGAAAACAACCAAGCTCAGAGAGCACCAAGGATGCCTCATTTCAATCTTGAGCTACAAATATTCTCCATGATTGGTACAGTAGGAATTTTAAAATGAAAAAAAAATGATATAGCAGGAATGGCTAGCAGAGTCTCAGTATGCTTTTTCAAGACTTGCTTCCAACTAGTAGCTTGCAAACATAACAAACATTTGCAGGGGGGGAAATCAACAGTGCTTACAAAAATCCATCAAAGATCATTCTCCAAAGCACAGATGAAAAAGTCACTATCTATTTCAGTGTTTTTCAAACTTGTCAATTTTAAGATGTGTGGACTTCAACGCCCAGAATTTCTGAGTCAGGATGACATAAACAGTCAAGAGATCTAAATGGCAACTTAGCCAGATAATAAGAAACCTGGGAAGAAATGTTGAAATAATTCAAAGGTACTCTGTCTTAAATAGTTCACAAAAATGAGGATGAGAAATCCCTCTTGTTTTCAAAAATTTTTGAATTGTTTTCAAAGATTTTATATTTACCCAGGACTAGCATAAAAGCAACCCTAACTTTTATGAGAAATCTGTGTAGTTCTTGTCCAGATGCATGGAACTTGGTAGTCTTTGTCTGAAGAAAACCTTTTGCAGTAGAAGACAAATGGAGAGATTAGTGGGCACTGAGTCAAATTGTCTCTAACTTGTAATTTCTGTCTCATAAATCCTCAAAAGCAAAGATCCCAGTTACTGGTATTATTAAATGAATTAACTTATTTACAACCAACCACACTTTACTATCTCTGACATTCCCTTATTCAAACTATACATTTATTCACATTACTCACATATAATTTCACGTATTATTTTCATATAAAAAGAATAAGCTCATTTAGAATTGGTGGTGTGGACTATAAATTAGGGGCATAATTGATAAAGTATAAGTACAATATAAATTATATTTATGTATAATCACAGGTAGATACATCTGTGTCTCCTGTATTATGGGTATCCCCATTGGAAAAACCCAATCAAATATATGGATTGTAAATTATGGCATGCACATACAAAATTCTACTTGCAATTAGATATTTGTGTTTATTTCTGAAAGATGTACAGTATCCCTCTTTTGCGCAAGAGTGTTTGTGAACAATCCCTGGATCAGAGTCAGAGATGGGAAACCAGCATCTGCTAGTTTTGACTCATATTTTTAGTACTGATCAGGAAGAATTTTATCTAAAACCTTTATCTACCAAGTGTGGGAGAAGGATGTTATATAATATGCACAATCTTCATTATTTTGAGCCTGATTCAGTACATGATGCTAACCTTCTTGGTCCCTAGTCATGAATTATGCAGATTGATCTTGGTTTTTTTTAACTATGTGCAGAACATAGAGGACAGTGAAAAAGTCAGGTAATTGTCCTATTGCCACAGCCAGAGTTGGTTCTATTTTAGGTTATTTACAGCTATGTCCTTCTTTCATTGACCTTCTTCCCTCCCTTTTTCCTTTGCAAAACAAAAAAACTTATTTGAATTATTTCTTATATTATCTACATTTTGAACTCCTTGCTTGGGGAAAAATTAAGTTTCAGTAAATGAGATGTTCATTGTTTACCTACTTAATTTGTATTTTTGTTATTTCTGTCTCTCTGTTTTGTAACTGTGAAATAGTTTGAATTAATTAACTGAAAATATGTCTTCTTCCTTAGAAACACAGATGTCAAGTTGTTTGCAGGTTAACTGTATTTAGGTTTTGTAATAAAGCAACAGCAAAAACTAAAACAAAATAAATTTGAATGAGAAAATACCTTCCTTTGATTTTTTCATAAAGATAGTAGATCCAGACCTAATCAGGTCCAGTTTAACAAAACTCAATGGAACAAATGAATACCAAGGCTTATATTTGATCAATCTTAAACATGCCTGTGTCTAAATCCCATCTTAGATCTTTTAAAGAGTTGCTTACAAAACAATTTATAAGTTTTTATACTTAAAATTCCACTCCATCGACTTTACTTTTAGACAAGCAAGTATAGAATTGCAAACTCACAATCCTACTTTGTGGAGATAAAGAGCTCATATATGTATTTTCTTAGATGCTTTAAATATTTTGATTTTGTTGCTAAGAGATTACTACTGCTATTACAGTAATCTTTGTACAGTAATTACAGGGTAATACTGCAGAACACCACTTGCTAGAATAATACTGGGAGCCTTTCTGAAACTAGCTGGCCTTATGTAAGGTTCTTCATGTGCCTCCTCAGTGATCAACTGAATGACAATTATACAATACTTTAATATTTGCTGCTTTTCCCCTATATGTGTACCAGGATTTCTACAAGGCATGTTTAAAAAAAATAACCTATAGTTTTTCTCATTGTCAACAAGCATGTGGAATAGGATCACCCAGCTGATGTTATATATTTGGAATTCCAAAGTCTTTGATCTAAGATCTTCACCAAAGGCTCTAGATCAAACACACGTGACAAGCTAAATCAAACTGTTGTGGATTAGTAACTGGTATACAGTTAGTAACTGGTATATAGAAGATAGAAAGGAATGGATAAATTTCAGCAATTTCAAGCTATTCTGTACAGGATTTCCTAGGGATAAGTGTTACTACAATGCTTTTTAATTCATTTGCAAACCATCTAGAATTGGAGTGAGCAATGAAGTGGCAACATTTTCTAATTGTACTGAATTATTTGAGGTAGAAAATGAACAAGAATTGGAAAAAGCTATAAAACTGAGTGAGTGGACATCAGTGACAAATGCAGATCAATAATTAGGCCCAAAAGATACATCTTGGCACATAAAATCCCAACTTTATTAATACATTAATGAGTTCTGAGTTGGAAATAATTGTTTAAGAAAATGGTGGATTGGGCATGAAGATGTCAACACAGCATGTAGCTGCTATTAAAAAGGCAAGTTTCAAGCTTAGGATAATTTGGAAGAGTATTGAAAATAAAGCAGCCAATGTAGTAAATACTATGGAAAGTTCTAATCACCATATCTGAAATAAGAGAACTGGAAAGTAACTTGAAAAAATGAACAAAAAACAACCGCGACCAAAATGATTAGGGAATGGATCACCAAACCTGCATTCAAATATTCATCTACTCTCTCAGTTGGTCATTTACACGATTCCAAATTAATGTGGATCTGAGAGGAAAGAAGTGTGCTGGAATCTTTCTGCCTTATGTGTTACTTTATTATTTAGATAATTTGCTTATTTTCTGTTAATTTTGGAGAAAACACTACCATAATAGGCAGTTGAAGAATAATAATAATCATTTTAGACAAATATAAATTGCATTTTTCCACTTTAGGATATCCTTTAACAGTGAAAATGTGGGATATATATTTTAAAAATTATATCAAACAAAATAAGTATAGTGGTTCCTTAGTACTCCTTAATTGGTTCTGGGAGGTGTAATGAGAACCAAAAATGATGAGTACCAATTTTTTCCATAAGGAATAATGTAATAAATCACAAGGAAATCAACATCAACAAGCTCTAGCTTATGCATTGAGCTGCAAATAAAATAAGAGTACCAGCTAAAATTTTCAAATCAAAATGTGTTTAGTACCAAATTCAATGAGTTTCAAAGCAGTTGTGCACCAGCGTACACTTGTACTTATGTACTCTAGTAGAATAGTTGTTTAATATCACTACAGCTGGTATTGCCATACTTTTAGTCTGAAATGTATAGGATTGTTATTATAGAATTGTTAACATGATGTTACAGTACTTACTGTGTGTTAAATATGCGTATCTTGTTCTTGGCTGTATATGTATTATTTGGAATTCAACAAAACCTCAAGAATTAATGAAAAAAGAAATGCAACATTTAAAAGTTAAATCTATATTTCATTAGCAGTACTGTGATGGATTGTTTAAATTGTTTAAACTCACCATTGGTCAATATTTGAATTTTTTTTCCTACTCTACTTATTTTATTCTATATTTTTATTCCTTTTAGTTTTGTTTAATCTCATAGCAAAACTCATGATATGTTATACAATGCTTATTTTTAAATTAATTTATATCATATAGTTTGTTAATATTTGCCTGGTATCGAAATGTGAGTTTCACGGTAGTAACTTTAGTCTGTCCAAAAGAGCCATGCATCAAACAATACTTGACAGTGTACTTCATACCATGCAGTAACACAGTGCCTGTTATTGAGAAGCAGCAATAATAACATTTATTTTACTGGAGTGCTGTGTGTCACTTCAGCAAGCAATCAGATATATAGGAAGAGAGTTCTGGAATAATGTGAAGTAAATCATTGTGTCTGACAGACTGCCTATTGCATGTTGCCACTGCTTTCTGTAACCACAAAGTCATGGATGAAATTTGACTTCTCAGAAAATTAACTCTCTGCCATGCTTCCCATAGCTATACTCATTTCATCCGACAATTGAACCTAGTCCACACCCCACCCATGTCTAGAACTAAATCTTGAGAGGTTCTGGTAGAAATAATAGTAGACAGTCTCTCTTTCCAGGGTAGGATGAGAAATGAGGGGGTGGTGGAAATGTACACTCCACTTCAATTGCAGATGAAGAGCAGATGCAGGTGCAGATAACTAACAATCTGAATTGCTCTCTCCACACGACATCCTTAATGAAGTGTACAAACCAGGGTCTGCATTTCCTGCATCAGTTGAGGAGAGTACATTTTTCTCTTCTGGTCACTTTTTATAGAGGCCCAATCGAAAGCATTTTAACAAACTGCATCTCAGTTTGGTTTGGTGGCTACAGTGCAGAGGTGGTACTCAGCAGATTCTGACTGGTTCTGCATAACTGGCAGAGGAAATTTTGAGTAGTTTGGAGAAACGGCAAATACCCCCTCCGACTGGAGATTTTACACACCCACAAAGCCACACCCACAGAATTGGTAGTAAAAAAATTTGAATCCCACCACTGCTGCAGTGCCTCAGAGAGAAAGTCCATTCAGAGAGTGATAAGGACAGTCAAGAAGATTATAAGAAACTTGCTGCCTATCATTCAGGATACTGCTTATAAGCGCTATGTATTTAGAGCTCAAAGCATTGTTAGAGACACTCACTTTATGATCTGTTTCTGTTGCTCCCCTCTAGAAGGAAGTTTCAAAGTATTTCTTGCAGGACTATCAGATTCTGTAACAGATTTGTTTCCTATGCCATCCATCTAGTAAACTTGGAAGATTTGTTTTTTTCACCATATACACGTGTACATCTGAACTAGACTGTATTGTTTCTCTGTGGTATATAATATATGCGAGTAGTTTGTATTTATTTAGTCATGTTTAAAATTTCATTTTAATGTATGCCAATTAGTATACATTCAAAGTAACAATAAAGTTATTCCAAGTTCTAAGTTCTAATTGAACCCAATATATGAGATAAAATAGATGTTGTGTCAGCAGTTGCTATTTGTATCTTCTTGTTCACTTGAATATACTTGAAAAGTGACTCTTGTTTTTTTTTAAAAAGCAGCAGATAACAGATAATCAGAGTTGGAAGGGATCTTGTAGGTCATCTAGTCCAACCCCCCACCCAAGCGGGAAACCCTACACCATTTCTGACAAATGGCAGCCCAATCTCTTCTTGAAAGTCTCAAATGATGGCTCTCCCACATTCTGAAAGAAAAAAAAATGACTTGAATACTTCTGCATATTCCTATATATTTTGCATTGTTTTATTGAACATCAGCTGAGACCTAGTCAGATTTTTGTAACTATTATACTAAGATGTATTGGTAAACTGGGCATTCTGATGCTTCTTATGCTTCCATATCCCATTGCATAACCCAATTTATTATTTAACTATGAAAACTAATTGCATAATGGCATAGACCTTAAGTATTTTTTATTTAACTTTTATTTCATTACTTATTTATTTCAACAATAAGTAATATTGAAGAAGACTGCATTTTTGTATAGTAAAGAAACTTACTGAAATTCCTGAAGTATTTGGAATTAGTTCTGTCACAGTGACAGAATAAATAAATATTTGGTTTAAAAGTTCTATTCAATAGTCCATAAACTTTGTCACAAGTAAGTTTAAAAAAAAAAACAGCTTTATTTGCCTTTGGCTCTGCCATTGTTATCTCCTTCATGATTAAGATACATTTAGAAAAAAAAACAAATTTATTCTATATATAAAGATCCTTTATGTAATTTTGCATCTAAACAATCAATAGGAAATTTGAATCAGTTTTCAGTTTTGGCTCTGCAATACTACATCTGACATGGGAAACAAAAGATATTAAATCCTGGAGAAATCTCAAATCAATATTAAAAGCAGTAATGTCTCTGCCTCCCTTTCTTGGAATGGAACCACAATGATATGATGCCCTTGAGTTCCATACAATCAAATATTCTAAAAAGACAATATTATTATTAATATTGTTGAATACTGTTCAGAGGACACAATTTGCTAGCTATCATCATTGGCCATCTGCCGATGGTTTCTTTCTCCAAAACAGCCTGGAGTTTTGCTGACATTATCAGCTTTGGGACTTTAATAACCAAAAGTTAAGAGACTTGCCAATAATGATTGATGATGATGAAACCTAAAGACAATTTCTTTAACACAGGTCTTACTACAGCTTCCTTTATAAGCATTGGCCACCTGAAGTATTTACAGTTTCCACCACTCGAATTCTATTCCCTTCTGACAGCTTTTACAAGGCAGGATGGATTTGGCTCAACAAATCAACTGTAGGCTCCTACATTCAATTTGTCTGTATCCTCATTCTGAACAAATTAAAGATCATATATCAAATGTAGACAAGTCTCAGTCACCACCCTAGAATCTATTCACTGCATAAAATCCATATCTGAGAAGAATCAACAAACTTCTTAGAAAAGGTGTTTTGCAAAATCAGCACAGAACTTGCCAAATACTGCCATTCTTTTTTTTCCCTGACATTTCAAGTGAATTTCATCACCATCTCATTTTCACTTTTCACTGCATTCTGGAAACTGTTGAAGGTTGTTAATCGCACCAAACTTGATTGCAGGAAATATGACTTCAGCAACAGAGTGGTCAATGTCTGGAATACTCTACCTGACTCTGTGGTTTCTTCCACTAACCCCAAGCACTTTAAATTCAGATTGTCTACTGATAACCTCACCCCTTTCCTAAGAGGTCTGTAGGGGGCGTGCATAAGCGCACCAATGAGCCTACCGTCCCTGTCCTATTGTTTCTTTTATATATTTTTTATTTTTCTTATGTGTATCCATGTATTCATAACTATGTTTTTTTTACTTATACCTATTATCTCGTAAGCAATTGACAGATAAAAATAAATAAATAAAAAAAAAAGTAATCAGATCAACTAGATACATACCTAATCTGTTTTTTTGTTCATGGTTAATCCTGATTAATAAGATATTATCAATTGCAATATTTAGGAGGAAAAAGACATTTTGATCATGAATGGTAAAATTAAAGAAGAATTTTCTGATATCTTAAATAATCTTAGGTTATTATTAAATAAAATAATATTTAATAATAATTAAATTATTTGTTGTCTTAATTGAGACTATTACCATATTTTACTCTCCATAAGACACACCTGACCATAAGACGTACGTAGGTTTAGAGGAGGAAAACAAGAAAAAAGTATTCAGAGTACTGTGAATATGGAGTGCTGAATATGGAGCTGCAGTGTAGTGAGGGCAGGAGGCGGAGCCTGTGAGGACCACAGATAGGTGTCTTCTCATGTGTCAATGCTGCCTATTGACTCCTGCACTGCAGAAAAGAGACAGAAGAGGTGGGCAATGACAAAGACAGAAGAGGCGGGGTTCAGCACTGTAAAAGGACCCTGCTGCTACAGCCCAGGTGCTATTCACCAAATATTGCTTCAGCTATGCAATATTCACTCCATAAGATGCACAGACATTTCCATCCACTTTTGGGGGAGGAAAAGTGCATCTTATGGATAAAAAATATAGGGTAATTCATTCTGGAACATTCATTATAATAAAGTCTTGTAAATATTCATTATAATAAAGTCTTGTAAAGATGAATAATTTTAATTTTCTTACACATAAATGTACACAGACAGAGACATGCGTAGAGACAGGCTATGGTTTAGAGTTCACTATTAAATTTTGCAGATATGATCAGAACTGAAGTTGATAAAAACTCTGCATCACCATGTTTAAGTGAACTTTCTTACTCTAGCACAGGAAGAATGCCCAAGGGCATAACTTTATCCCAATATGGTTTAGGTGGCTTGCAGAAGTGATCACCTTGTATACCTAGTTCCTATGCTATTATATACTTGATAAAAATATTAAGTCCTCAGGTTTAAAATGTCAATTTATTTAATATCTTTTTACAAAACAGCATTTTTCCCTTCGTATTGTGGCAGAAGCCAATGTCATACTGCATATAATTGTCTTTTATATGCCTATGTCAGTCAGCTCTGATTCAATTAATATTAGAGATCTGAAATGTGAAGATGGAATGAGTCAATTTAAGTTTGCAATTTGAGAGTTGAGGGCATACTGATTAAATTCATTTCAACTCTTGTATTCATTTTCTAAGTACAGCATGCAAACCAGAGGTGGTATTAAGTAGATTCTGACCAGTTCTGGAGAACCAGTAGCGGAAATTTTGAGTTGTTCGGAGAACTGGCAAATACCACCACTCACTGGAGATTTTACAGTATCCTTCCCCTGCCATGTCCACCAAGCCATGCCCACAGAACCAGTAGTAAATAATTTTGAATCCTACCTGTTATGTACCAAAGTAATCCACAGTTCTGGCAGGAGTTATAGCCGCTGTTCATTGGCTGGCTGGGCTGTCAGCTGCAGTATAAAAGGAGCTGTCAGGTGAGTCAGCTGTTGCCCCGCCACCATGCTCGAACTTGCTAGCTTGTGGCAACCATGGGTAACCAGTTAATGTTACAATAAATGTTCTAATCATTTAAAAAGGGTTGTCTTCTATTACTGACGCTGCCTCTGTAACACTGGTGATGAGGATGGGATTGCTTTACAGCACACTCCCAACAAATAGTGTGGATTGCTCAAAGAAAAATTTTCTCCTCACAAACGCCTCATGATGACAGCCATACCATTTTTTCCATGTTTCCATCTGACTTCTGAAACCTGGGAATCTTACATTAACAGGTTTGACTGTTTCTTAGACACTGATGACTTGTCAGGAATTCCCAGCCAAAGGAAAAAAGCTTATTTCTTAAGTTTTTGTGGCGCAACAGTTTTTGACACCACAGCTGCTCTGTTGGCCTCTCAAACTATAAAAGCTGTTTCTTGGGAGGCTCTACAAGAAGTTTTGAGCAATCATTTCTCCCCAAAGCCATTGCGAATAGCGAGATGTCTGGCTTTCAGAAGGAGAATTCAAGCTGAGGGGGAGACCATTAGTTCCTACATGGTTGCCTTACGAACTGCTGCTTTACATTGCGGTTTTGGTGAACTGCATGATACGTTATTTGACCAGTTAATTTATGGCGTACGGGACCTTCGTTTGCAACATCGTCTCCTAGCTTGGTCCGATCTCTCATTAAAAGTAGCCATTGAAGAGGCAATAACCGCTGAGCAATCCACACTCTCTGCAGCCAAGATTCAAAGTTCTAATCTACATTCTATCAACCCTGCTGCTATCAAAGCATCTGTCCATTCTGAAGACATGATCCCTGAGGGTGCCTCAACTGATGAGGAAGAAATTCATAGGCTCAAGGGCCAGCAGTCACAACCAAGAAGAAATGGGGGGGGGGGGCATCAGCAAACCAACACAACCACAACTGTCCTGCTTAAGCTTAAGGCAAATTGCCGTTTTCAAAATATTATTTGTCTAAACGTGTCTTACCCAATGTGTTGGTGTCTGATAATGGGGCCCAGTTTACATCCAAAATGCAAGGGACATTATTTTGAAATTATAACCGATCATAAACCTTTATTAGGACTTTTGGCAGGTAACTGACAAACTCCTAACATCCTTTCGCCTCACATGACCTGATGGTCCTTGTTCTTATCAGCATATTCCTACACACTAACTTATCATGCTGGCAAATTGATTAGTAATGCCGATGCTTTGAGCAGCTGTCCCCTACCAGTACGAGTTGAAGACCCCGCTACTATATTGACAGTCCTGTTAATTGACAATCAATTTGCAATCAATTGCTCATTACAGCACGTGACATAGCCCAGTTCTTCTCTAAGGATGAGGTAATCTCTAAAGTATTGGATTTGGTGAGGAGGGGGTGGCTAAAAGAGACATTGGCACCTACATTCACTCCATAAAAATCTAAACAATATGATTTGTCCACCCAAATGGGCTATCTACTATGGGGTTATAGGGTAGTAGTGCCCAGTAACTTAAGGCCCCAAGTTTTTGAAAATCTACATGAAGGGCATCTCAGGGTGGCCAGGATGAAAGCTATAGCTAGGAGCTATGTATTGTGGCCTGGGTTGGACAGAGACATTACTGAAACAGTTGGGGCCTGCCAGGCATGTCAGTTGTCAAGGCCTGCACTGCCCATGGCCACACCTTTTGAATGGGAATCAGCTAGAGCCCACTGGTCAAGAGTGTATATCAACTTAGCAGATCGCTTTAAGGGCTGAACATTTCTAATACTTGTAGATTCGTATTCTAAATGGGTGGAACTCACGCTTATGCACTTGGTAACATCAGAAGCTGTACTTAAGGCATTAACTAGGTTATTCGCAACTCATGGGCTACCCGACGTGTTGGAGTCTGATAATGGGCCCCAGTTTACATCCAAAACATTTGAAATATTCTTAGCAAAGAGGGGTATCTGACATGTTTTGGTTTTGCCCTACCACCCAACGTCGAATGGCCAGGCAGAGAGAGCAATAAGATTTGCCAAAGAGAAGGAAGGATGGGAGGCGAGGATTGGCATGAAAAATTAGCTAAGTACCTTTTAATCCAACACGCAACACTGAGCACAGCCACTAATTGCTCCCTGGAGGAGCTCCTGATGGGGCAGCGGTTGCAGACAAGCCTTGACAGGTTGCATCCGAATTTCTCCCCCTCCTGTCCCTTAGATTTCTACAGCAAGCTCAGGATTTTTAAACTACATGACCCAGTTTATGCGAGAAATTTTGCAGGAGATCCTTTATGGGTACCCGGGGAAATAATTGCTATCACCGGCGCAAAATCCTATAGAGTTAGACTATCTGATGACTGGATATGGTGGCGGCACATCGACCAATTGAGAGGTCGGTGGAACGCATCCACGGACCACCGGCCTGATGGTGACCAACAAGATGGCAACTGACCGACGAACACAAAACCGATGATCCCAAACCCCAGATGATGACCGCTGAGTTGCAACTTGAGCAAGACTCACCTTTCGATGTTTCTCCAAGTCAACAAGAACTTCCTGCATCCACATGCCCTGAGTTGCTGCCACAGGAGACAGCTGGTTGCACACCTGACCCCTTGCCACTGGTTATTCCAACTGAACCACGTAGGTCAGGCCGAGTCAGGCGATGGCTTGCTTACTTGTGAGATTACGCATGCTTGTAACTGGGGGAAAGGGGTGTTACATACCACCATAATCCACAGTTCTGGTGGGAGTTGTAGCCACTGTTCATTGGCTGGCCAGGCTGTCAGCTGCAGTATAAAAGGAGCTGTCAGGTGAGTCAGCTGTTGCCCCGCCACCATGCTCAAACTTGCTAGCTTGTGGCAACCGCGGGTAATCAGTTAATGTTACAATAAATGTTCTAATCATTTTAAAAGGGTTGTCTTCCATTATTGATGCAGCCTCTATAACACCACCACTGATGAAAATATCACACTTACTGATTTTGTAAGGCATGTCTTTGTGATATTACCTTCATTTCTTCCCCAACCCTCACATAGATACATTCAAATTCAACTACTCTAGTTTTACCTCTTCTTCTGGAATAGGTCTTGCCCAATGCTTTTACAATGCGAAGAAATAAACATTAAGTTGGGTCTGCCCAGATCCTACTGGTTACCTGACACTGCTGCAGGCTTTCTCTTCTCTCTGATATCTTGGTATTGTTTCCTAGGATCATTTTGCTTTGCACAATGGAAAAAAACTTTGGATTTTTAAGAACCATCAGCTAAACAACTGCTTCTCTTCTCTGCTTTTTTTGTCCCATCTAGACCTTGACAGCAACAAACTTCTGACAGCAATCTTATATGTGTCCTGACCCACACATACACAGCATAAGTGGAGTAAATGTGTTTATTTCTCATACCTAACTCTCTAGTCACCAACTCTAGGTCCCACTCCATGTGACAGTCTTTAAAGTCCAATCCAAATGGATGTAATAAATTCAAATGGATGTAATAAATGCAATAGGAGCAAGTCTGGCCACAGTCTCTTTTGCACCTAAGGCACGGAAATGATGCCAGCAGGATGCCAGCTCTACAGATGTCAAGCCAACCTTTGGCTACAATGAAAGCCACACAACTCCAGCAGGTTCCAGGCACAATGAAGGCAGCTTGGCATCAATGGGTTCAAGGCAGAGGTGGTATTCACAGGTTCTGACCAGCTCTGGAGAACCGGTAACAGAAATTTTGAGTAGTTTGGAGAACCAGCAAATACCATCTCTGACTGAAGATTTTACAGTATCCTTCCCCTGCCACACCCACCAAGCCACACCCACAGAACCGACAGTAAAAAAAAAAAAGAATCCTACTACTGGTTCAAGGCACATGGGAATGGTGCCAGCAACATAGTCTCAATGAGTTTAAGGCACAACAAAGACAACTTGACTTCAATAGGTTCAAGGCACAATGATAGCAACATGACCTCAATGAGTTCAAGGCAGCAAATTAAAACAGTTCATGAATGGATAGATTACAAATGGTGTATCCAACAATTCCCAGACAAATTTCTCATTTAGCAACATAAATTCTGGGCTCAGTTGTGGTCATAAGTCGAGGATTACCTGTAGTATGAAATAGCTCAGATGTTATAGTTTTCCATTTATATGCCTGATGTCTTTTTTTTACTGCTTTTTCCATTTTTTTTTTCTACAATAAAAATTTTAAATGGGAAAGGCAGGAAAAGTTGCAGAAAAGTATTTTTATTGGTGGCTCTAGGGCCATTAATCTAGAAATACCCTAGTAGCTGATTTATTGCCTGCTTTGTTGAAGAAGACACAATAGAGACATGATTTTAAAAGCAGTAACACTTTGGCTTTCCACTAAAAGTAAAATGTGTTTAGTATACCAAAATCAGCCACAGTGAACTGAAACAAAAAGATAAAGCCTTAATAGTATAAGGTAAACATAAAGCAGAAGTTCCTTAGAGTTGTTCTAGTGTTAAATATACTTCACAATAATGAGGGGATAATGAAAGGTCAGAGGTAAATACAGTAAGGTAAATACAGTGGAAAAGTAAATTGCAGCCCAATTCAATATTCTGCAGATGGATATTCAGATTCAGAGCAAAATCAACATGATACATACATTGTGGGAAAGGAGTTCCTTAAGTCTGCAGGTATCCAAGAAGCTATTTTTGGAAGATCAGAAAGGCAACTACAATGATATTGGTAATTATGATGTTATGAGTAAACTGGATTAAAGTTGAATGTACTGTACTTGAAGATGTTGCCAGAAGCAAAAGGAAAGTTCACTGCTATAAAGATATGTATACTATTGTATACTCCAAGGCAGTGTTCTAGGACCAACTCTTTTCATACTCTACATAAATGACATAAATGATATTAAGAGCAACTGCATTCTCTTCGCTGATGATATAAAGCTATTCAACACCACAGACAATACTGCTACCCTTCAAAAAGACCTTGACTATGTATCAGAATGGTCAAAGAAATGACAACTTCAAATCTCAACAAATAAATGCTCTGTCCTACATATTGGCAAAAAAAATCAGAAAATAAAATACAGGCTGAATAGTCAAGACCTTGTTGATAATCCAAACTCTGTCAAGGATCTTGGAGTACTCATCTCTAATGATCTAAGTGCAAGAGCCCACTGTAACTACATAGCCAAAAAGGCGTTAAGAGTTGTTAACCTAATCTTACATAGCTTTTTCTCTGGTAATATTACACTAATAACTGGAGCATACAAAACATTTGCTAGACCAATACTCGAATACAGCTCATCAGTCTGGAACCCACATTACCTATCTGATATTAACACAGTTGAGAAAGTCCAGAAATATTTCACAAGAAGAATTCTCCACTCCTCTACTTGTTGCAGAATACCTTATGCCACCAAACTCGAAATTCTAGACCTAGAAAACCTAGAATTACGCTGCCTTAGGTCCGATCTAAGTATAGTACTATATATAAAATCATACATTGCAATGTCCCACCTGTCAATGAATACTTCAGCTTCAGCCATAACAACACAAGAGCAAACAATAGATATAAACTCAAGGTTAATCACACCAAACTTGATTATAGGAAATACGACTTCAGCAACAGAGTGGTCAATGTCTGGAATACTCTACCTGACTCTGTGGTTTCTTCCCCAAACCCCAAAAACTTTAACCTTAGACTGTCTACTATTAACCTCACCCCTTTCCTAAGAGGTCTGTAGAGGGTGTGCATAAGCTCACCAATGTGCCTACAGTCCCTGTCCTATTGTTTCTTTTTTATTTTTCTTATATGTATCCATGTATTCATAACTATGTTTTTACTTATACCTATTATCTTGTAAGCAGTTGACAAAATAAAATAAATAAAAATAAAAATAAATGAGATGTCAGAACCATGATAAAAAATAAACAGATTTCTAGTGTTTACTTCCACAGTCCCATTGGGTTTTTGAGGAAGGTTCTTAATGTCCCATGGATTTTGTAAAGCACTAGGCATTCACATGTGTGTGGCATTTTCCCTGTAGTCAATCTAGACTGTGCTCAGATTGGTCTGTTTAGATCTTGAGTCTTGGACAACTGCTCTATCTATGAACAACTAGGATTTTGAGCTCTTGAACTGTGCTCATGTATTGGCCCATAAGGTCCAGCACTGTCCTTACTTGGGTTAGCCAGTCTGGGTGCAAGCCCACTACTAGCAACTGGTTCATTTGTGCTGCTAGGAGTTCATGCATTGTTTTTTTAGCCAGTAGGTATGGATCATGCCAGGACCAGGTATTGTCTAGTCATCATGTTCTTAAGTCACTGTTGGATGTCTGCTACTTTGATAGTGACTGGTTCCTGTTCTGGGAAATTACTGTCGTCTGCTCTCAGGTCTTACAGCCACTTTCTACTAGTATTGTATGTTTTCTTTTTCCTACTTATGTCCTTCCATACTGTTTGGTTTCTGCTGTTGATTATGCTGTTACCGTGTTATTGCACTGCAACTGAGTGTATACCGTGTATACGGTGCATGTGTATATGGGGTATGTGTATGATTTAAATTATATATATAAATTTAAAAATAGTAGGCATTTATACTGGTAGTCCTTGAGTTATGAAAGTTCATTTAGTGACTGTCTGAAGTTACAAAGGCACTGAAAAAAGTGAATTATGAACATTTTTCATACTT
The DNA here is from genome assembly GCA_023653725.1 of Bungarus multicinctus. Lineage (NCBI taxonomy): Eukaryota > Metazoa > Chordata > Lepidosauria > Squamata > Elapidae > Bungarus > Bungarus multicinctus. The sequence continues at coordinate 47,819,651 of CM042848.1, forward strand.
ACAACCATTGCAGCATCCCTGTGGTCATATGATCAAAATTCAGATACTTGGCAACTGACTCATATTTATGATGGTTGTAGTGCCTTCGTGTCATGTGATCAGCTTATGTTACCTTCTGACAAGCAAAGTCAATGGGGAAACCAGAGTCACTTAACAACTGTGTTAGTAATGTAACAATTGCAATGATTCACTTAACAACTGTGGCAAGAAAGGTTGTAAAAGGGGATAAAATTTTTTAAAAAGTCTCACTTAGCAACAGAAATTTTGTGCTGAATTGTGGTCATAAGTCGAGGACTACCTGTAATATACAATTAATAATGGAAAAGAATGTTTCAGGAAATAAAATGTCTGCTTTATTCTTTAGACCAGGGGTTTCCAATGTTGACAACCTTAAGCCAAGCGGACTTCAACTCCCAGAGTTCCCCAGCCAGCAAAGCTGACTGAGGAACTCTGGGAACTGAAATCTGCTTGGCTTAAAGTTGCCAAGGTTGGAGACCCCTGCTTTAAACTTTTGATTGTGTGATCCCAACAAATTATGACTAGCACTTAAAAAAAACAGTATTCCAATATTCCTAATTTGCCTATGAAGCATTTATATAATGATCAAGAATCAACTGTTTCAGTAGAATATGGACTGACTAAAAGATTGAAAATTGTCATGATAAGATTTTATAATATTATCTTATTTATTTAACATTAGTGCACCTTGGATTATAAGAAGAACAAACCAATCAATATTAAATGAAGTAAAGCACTAATAACAAACACTAATAACAAAGTTACATTCTGAACACATAATACAAAGGCAAGAGACATTAGAGAAGACTGCTATGCTTAGAAATATCAAAAACAAAAATGAAAAAAAAAGACTAATCAAACACAAGTTGTTATTACTGATAACACAAGAATGAATTTACAAGACATCACAGATGAAATTACTGAAGAATCAAAAGCAATTGAACAGCATTAAAAAATGATACAAAATCAAATGATAAAAAGTCATAAAGAGAGAGATATTTTTGTTTCTTCTGAAATATCCACACATTTCTTTTTTAGTAAGCTTTGCATTAGTTTAAAACATTATTATTTGCAAGATTCAAGTATCACATTAATCAGGAACAAACTCATAAGCAAAAGATAAAGTAATAAACAAATCATATCATGAAGAGAAAAATAAAGAATAAGAAAAACTGTAAATATCAAGATTGATGGCATTGCATGACATTTATAAACTGGATATGACAATACTGTTCAGATTATCACAACAACACAAACCATTAAAAATCCAGTTAATTTTTAAATTATCTTAATCATTCAGTTCATTAGCAAAGCAATCTGATAATTATTTTAAACTAAGAGTGTAGAGCTACATTCTCATTTCAATGCACAGAGCAGTGCCAAAGCAATTCAAATTGATATATAGAGTCAGTGCAACACTTGGTTTCAATATTTCAAAGATCAGCAAATCTGATTTTAAACATAATGGGGAAGTCCAAGGGCAGCTTTCCCCAATAGGTAGAGAATACTAACTATTGTTTTCCAGCTAATTATAACAGAATATTGTGGAAGAGACCCTGGAGTTCTCCTAGTTCAACCCGCTGTTCAGATAGGAAGCTGTATACCATTTCAGACAAAAGTTTCCAGTGTTGGAACATTCGCAACTTCTGGAGGAAAGTTGTCCACTGATTAATTGTTCTGTCAGGAAATTTCTCCTTAGTTCTAGGTTTCTTCTCTTCTTGATTAGTTTCCATCCAATGCTTATTGTCCTGCTTTCAAGGTGCTTTGGAGAATAGGTTGATACTCTTTTCTTTGTGGCAACCCCTGAGATACTGGAACCCCTAGTCCTTCTTTTCATTAAACTAGACATACCCAATTCCAGCAATCATTCTTCATATGTTCTAAGTTTCTTATCCCTAATCATCTTTGTTGCTCTTTTCTGTATCTTTCCAGAATCTCAACATATTTTTTACATTATGGTGATCAAAATCAGATGCAGAATTCCAAATGTGGTTTTACCAAAGCATTATCAAGTGGTGTCAGCATTTCATGTGATCTTAATTTTGTCCCTCTGTTAATGCAGTCTAGGACTGCATTGGCTTTTTTGGCAGCTGAAGCACACTGCTGACTCATATTTAAGTGATTGTCCACTTCAAAATCCCTCTCACAATTATTCACAATTACTAATAAAAACTAATGGATCCCACTGATGAACCTCATATTATACTGTTTCTTAAGTCAAATATATTGATACTTCAAAATTGTTGAAATATTGATATACTTCAAAATCAATATATTGATTTTATATACTCTGTATATAAACTGTAATGCCCCGAAGATATAGAAGAAACATTTTATTCAGAGAAAATCCAGATGAATTCAAGTCACTTGTTGGTGGAAAATAACAAAGCCACGAATACATATTTTTATCTATATCTTCCTTCCACAATTAAAAACATATAGTATTGGATCTATGGGCTAGTAGATTATGAGAATCATACTATTATCCTCTATTGAGTCTTTAAACATAGGATGTTTAATTGAAACATACTAAACTGAATTTACTGACAAACAATTGAAGATATTTTTAGGAAGAATTTTGAAAAATGTTTATTTGTTTTTGATATGGAAAAACCTAGGTATTTATGATCACTATGTTTTATTTGGAATTGAACACTTTGAAGGCAACTAAGTAAACAATCAGCATATAAATTACAAATCAGAAAAAGCATATATAAGAACTGAATTATAAGATACTAAAGATTTTTAAATACTTGAGCGAGACATTAATTCTGCAAAGTTATTCCACTGCTACATCATTTTTTTCACTTTCTTATGATCAAAACAAAAGCAATTAAAATAATAACTTTATTTTTGCTATAAAATATTACTTTTCTTTGGTGACAAAGAAAAGGCAGAATTGTGCAATTCTTAATTTGCTTCAACTTTCTTCAACATAACAATACACATTGCAATAGAAATTACCAAGAGCAGGATGTAGAGGCTGCACAGAAGTTTCACACTGAAAGAAGTATGGTTAGGTAATTTGTCCTTACTTTGAATGTTTATATCTCTAAAATCACATGAATTCTATACTGAAAAATAAATAAATTGATGGTCTAGCCAAATTTGACTGTGCATTATCCTTAAGAAATTTTGGAGAATTAATGAAGTGTCATGGAACTGGAGAAAAGCAGATGTTCCTATCTTCATATAAAGGATAGGGGGATTTAATAAGCTACAGAAAAATAAACATCAATAGATGGGAAGATGCTGACATAGATCATGAGCACACTGAAAACAAGGCAGATATTACTAGATGGTATTTCTGAAGAACAAATCTTTCCAGTTTTGTTTTAATCTAGTAGTATAGATTATGTAAAATCTAATGCAAAAATGCTGTTTACATAATGTATGTGAACTTAAGCAATTTTACCATGCCTCATGACATGCTATTAAGCTAATTAAATGTTTTCTGAGTAGTGTGATAAATAATCAGAAACATAACATATCTGAATACATCAGGAACCCACCTTTGCTGGGTTCTGTAAAGTTTAGGTCTTCCCGCTACTATTTGATATTTTTTATTAATGTCTTTGATAAAGTGATGGAGAATGCATATTAAAGATGCAGATGACACAGAGTTGATTGGGATACCTTATTCTCTAGAAAATAGAAGGAAAATTAGAAATTAGAAATTCAATTAACATGAAATTTAACAGAGACAAATGAAAAGGTTTTCAATCAGAAATCAAAAACAAATACCACATTTTTTGGAATATAAGACACACTTCCCCCCCAAAAGTGGGCGGAAATGTCTATGTGTCTTATACAGCAAATGTTGCCAAAGTCCCGCCCAACCCCCGCCCTCCACACTTTGACCTCTGCCTCCTTGAAACAAATAGCAAATAGCCTGGTCAGCTTCAGCATAGCCTGATTAGCATAAGCAACTGATTGTCAGTTGGATCTGCCTCTCAACGATAAGCTGTTTCAGGTTGCAGGGATCACCATTGCCTATTGCTGCCTCTGCATGCCCCATTTTCAAGAAGAATGGATTTAAGCTACAAGAAGGCAGATTCCAATTAAATGTTTGAAGAAACTTTCTAACATTTAGAGCAACTGAACATAGAAGTAATGACTTTCCCTTCATTGAATGGTTTTAGCAGATAGTATACAGATAACTGTCCAGAATACCTTAATTTGGATCCCTGCACTAAGCAGAATGTTCAACTCAAAGATCTCAATAGGCCATTGAAACTCCATGATCCAATATAATTTATTTTAGAAGAAAGCATGCTCCCATGGAACATTTTTTCCTATGTGTCACTGCCCTAGACTTCTTAATGGTAAGCTGATGTTCTGGATCTCTTCTACTGAGAAGACCTTTTTGAAGGCAATAGTCTTAGTTACAGTGAGAAAAACATTGTTTAACAATGAATTGCATGTGAAAATTATGTGTTCTGCAAGTACCTTTGGTTCTTTGCAAGCATTAGGCTGAACAGTCCAGAAAAGAAGCTTATATCTTTCAGAACAATGCATCCTACAATAGACTTACAGTAAATGAAATAGTGCATCCAGCATGCGTACTAGGGCATTATAATTAGCCTTAAAGCTCAGCTATTCTTCTCTAAATAGACATTTCTAATTTCCAACTCTTTAGCTGGTATTCTTTTCCAATTTTAAATTCTTTGGTGTCTTATTTTTTTTTATCAACTAGGTATAGTGCACAACTGACCAAAAGGAATTAAGAACATGCTGCACTTTACTTGATTGTAAAACCAGGGAAGATTGCCTCTTTCTTGAGACCATTATAGTACTCTCACTTTATTGACATGGTGTATAAATGATAGCATGAGAAATTGCAACTTAAACACATGTTGAAATGTTTTAAAGTTCTTGGATCAGGGATCTTTTAAACTAATTTTTTAAACTTGACTTTGCTACATAATTCTATTAGGTGTCCATTACATTCCCTGGGGTTTTTTTATATACACATTTTCTTTTTCTTTTCTTTAGTCACGTAATGCCACCATGACAACATGAGTTTGACACCCCTGGTCTACTTGAATATGAGCCTCAATGAAACATTTATGGTGATTGTTATGTTGAACAAGCAAGTGGCATCTCTTGCAACTGAATATAGTAGCCAGTAAAATGAGCAGCCCAAAGCAGCAGCAATCACTTTTGCCCATCAAAAACCAGCAAACTAAAGAGGAAAGTCTTCAAAGAAGAAGCTGTACTTGTTGGCTTAGGTAGAACAACACCAAGATGGATAAGCATTCAAATCCTATGGCTTAGGGTTAAAATATATCAAAATTACATTTTAAGACACACAAAGAATGTCTCAACTTTTCACAAAGATAGGGAAAAGAACAAATCTTTCTTCATTTTGCTCAGTCTGTTGGAGTGTTCACAAACTGGGAGCCCTGAACATCTTGTCTTGTCTCAAACAATACTAGGTGTCAGCTTTACTTTTCCTCTTTCTTTTTTCACCATAGGCAAATAGCTACAGCTAGGATCCCCCCCACCCAAGCTGTCTCCTTTGATATGAGTAAAAAGAAACTTTGATTCCCAAAGTCTTATATACATGTTTCAGATGATGAAAGGCCAGACACTTTCTTTTATGTTTCAATAACAACTAAGGATTCTTGTGAACTTTTTAAAATAGTAATTCTTATTAATTGTAGATGAAGGATTAAAGGATGCTCTAAATAAAGAAAATTAAAGTTTTTATTCATTGGCAGTGTCTCCTGAATAAACCCTATTAAATTAATGGGGGCTGCAAGAAACAATGGTTCAGTGAAGTTTGGGAAGAAAAATCCCAAATGATATGTACCTTATCTCTATTTTTTTATTCCAGTTTCATTTCCCACAAATTATTTCCTTTGGATAAGTTCAGGACAAAAGTTAAGCAATCAAACAAGCTACTGAACAGGACACTGCAGAATAGTGATGGAGGTAGTGAGAAAGATTTGGAACAATAAAAATCTCTCCAACCCAATCCACTGAAAGGAAAAATTCCACAACTAAGACTATAACTTACAAAAATCTTAGCTGTCTGGTTATTGCCCTTCCAAAGATAAGGGACAACTATGTCCTTTTTAATTATGTTGTCTTAAGCTTGATGAGAAGCAGCAGAAGCAGCAGCACCAGCAGCAGCCATTTTGAATGTATCACAGCTGAACAAACTAAAGCTGTTATATGATGACATGAAAACACCAAAGTACATCATTCTGAATATGGTTAAAGAGAATGTAAAGATCTTTTAAAGGAGAAGATAAATTCAGAGAATTATACATGAGAGAAGCTGGTGTTTTGTCGTTTACCAAGTAATAAACATCCTGGAAACAAACAGGATCTTTTTTCCAACTATTGCATTTAGGTATAGTTAAATCAAAGCCAGTAGAAGATTTTGTAACTGCTATCCATCAAAACAAATACATATGTCCATTTTCAAGGAGAGTTTATAAATGGGTCATAAATGCTGTAAACTATCTTCAAGAAAAAAGTATATTGCTATTGCATCATATTTTTTAAATCTCCAAATTTTGATCCAGCATTGAAATTTTTAATCATTTTATGCTCTTGACAAGAATCATAACCCAGTTTATAACAAACTTACATCTTCATCAGTGATCTCAACATTTTTTAATTGAACAATATATAGTATACATTTTTTATCACATATAGTATACATTTTTTATCACATTTTATACATTTTTGTTTTAGCTGTTTAAAACTGCAACCTTTAAAAAGAAGAGAAATGACTTTTAGTTTTTCATAACAAGGAGATTCTCCTTGTTGGATGAGTGACAATTCTGCATTTGGCTAAATGCCACACCAAATCTTCATGACATGGAATGAATTTTAGGTGGAAAGATTCTGGCCTTTCTTTGAAAAGGTTTGATGATTTCCAAACAGATGGTCATAAATGTTGGGCAGGCAAGAGACCATTTGTTTACTTCAGATTTGTTTGCTGAAAAATGATTCCCAAATGGCCACTGAAAGATAGTTCCTAGTCCAATTCTTCTGCACTGGAGATGATGATTGAGGATTTGCATCATTGGAAATTCAACTAGATTAATTTGTGGGGGGTGGATGGGAAAATATTGCTTTATCCACACAGGGATCTTTTTTGTACTTTCATATAATTACTTGGAATGTTTTATAGGCATTAATGAGTTTCTATCTTCTTTCTTTTATGTTTAGTTCTTTGTGGGACCAAGCCAAAACTGGCTTTCGGTGCCAACCTAAATGTGTGTAAAACCTGGCTAGTCAGGTTTGAAAGGCATTATTTAACTATTCACATGCAAAGAGGTATGAAATTTTTTTGGGTGGACTTATAAAAAATTTATGAAGAAATTAATGAGTTCTGTGGCACAGACTTGTTCAAATCACAGCCTCTACTTTCAATCTTTTCTAGACTTCAGCCTTCTAGTCAAAGTTTCTTAAATTGATGGACCTTCCAGGACCAGATAACTAAATGGACTGTGCAGCCTGTTTTAAGTTATTATAATCAGATGCTTAAGAATTTTATATACAGTACTTTTCCAATACTTAGGATTGTCATATGCAATGTATCAAATTCTGATTTTAATGTTGAAAAGTTTACACACCTCATGTTTCACCTTACCACAAAGATGAAGAATGAGATAAAGTGAGGATCTAGTTTAGGGCCAAAGGCTATACTATGTGTTTATTCAGAGGTTTACCTAGGAAGTATCATAAAATTCTTGCAAAATTCTGACCATGTTTTACACTGGAAGAAGCAAGTGAACAAGGAATAAAGTAAGATAAGCCAGGCTATCATAATCCTTGTTTTGGGATTTGAATGAACCCAGGACAAAAAAAAAAGAATTCATTGACTTAATCCTAATACTGCTTTTGCTGCTTGGACTGAAATGAAGTAGCTGGGATACTTAGGGATAACTGTATATTTTGGAATAGTCTGCTACTAAAAGAATTCTTCCCAGCAATCTGGCAGTTCTTCAACTTTATTCATTGGAGCTCAACATGGACAAAGCAATCCTCTCACACAGCTTGTGATTATGTACCTGTTTCTGAGTCTAAGTGTAAGCTTGCACAATAGAGACAGTGGAAATGGATTCAACTAGACCTCTAAACTAGGTCCTGGGTCTTCAAAGATTTATCTTGTCAGATTGTTTATCCTAATCCAGCTTCTTTTTTTGCATATATAAGAAATATCCATAGTTATTATGACACTTGAATTCTTTGTCTAGAAGATATAGTCATCCTGGAATATTTCTTTCCTTTTCAGACACATTTCTTGGCCAAAATGTGAGCTGAAGAAATGGATCTATGGCTCACTCACGTCTTTATTATTCTTATCTAGCATTATCTCCTTTTATTCTGAGAGTTAGTTTATGTTTCTAAGGCTAGTATCTTTGCATTTCCTTAAATAGCTTGATTTAAAATTCTGATATGCACCTTGATTGCAGAGGTGGTATTCAGCAGGTTCTGACAAGTTCTGGAGAACTGGTAGCGGAAATGTTGAGTAGTTTGGAGAACCGGCAAATACCACTTCTGACCACCCCGCCCATCTATTCTCTGCCTCCCAAGTCCCAGCTGATTGGCTGAGTCTCCTTTGATTGCCCTACACAGGAGAATGGAGCTGGAAAGCAGGTTAGTGGTGTAGGGAGGGAGTGGGATTTTGCAGTATCCTTCTCCTGTCACACCCACCAAGCCACGCCCACAGAACTGGTAGTAAAAAAATTTGAATCCCACCACTGCTTGATTGCAAAAATTCTTTCAAAATTATACTTTCATCCTTTTGCTTTCCAACCCAGGTAATTCCAAACTTATGTTCACTGTTTCATTTTTTTTTCTTGGAATAGGTTTCCTCTATTCCTTCAATGGTTTCCCCTATCCCTAGTCTATATTGCCATACAGATTCTGATAATGACCATATTTGGCATATTCATTTTAGGATACACAGAATTATTATGCAAGTTCTCAAGCTAAGAAGTCATTTTTTCTTTATAATTGAAAGATCATTTCTCCATGCTTCCTTGTTTTCCTGTGTATAAAATTATATTTTCATCTGTTTGAATGATAACACCTGTCTAAGCTAATTATTCTTCATTGTTTATAAATGTGAATGTGCCTACTGATATAATTGTATTTGAGTTTCTTGTTAAGCAATTTTTTTATTACAAGGTAAAAAACTAGTACAAACTAGGGAAATATAGAATAAAAAATATAAAATAGTAAATCAAGAAATATAAAAATGACTTTTTGCTTCTTCAAGATAAGTACAATTTCAGTCACCTTCTAAGATATTTTAAGGTCTCTTCTTCTTCCTGTATCTCCTCTCTTACCTATAAACACATTTTAAAGCCTCATCATTTTATCCTAATTAGCTGTCAGACCTAGCCCAAGAAAAACTAAAATAATCTAGCCAAAATTCAGTTTTTATGTGCTCTTGCCAGATTAAATGCCTGTATCCTAACCTAATGGATATATCTTGGGAAATTCTAGGGAGGAACTATACTAAATTTCTTCCTCTTCCCATTATTCAGTTCCTGTCTGTGCTGCCTCTTCTCTTACCCCTTTCTTTAGAATGTGCTTCTTCCTGCCTGGGAACCTGCAGGAATCCATAGGTGTCAAGCTCAATTGCATATCGTGATGTTTTTTGCCTTTATGGAGCTAGGTAGGCGTGGTCTGCATGTGATGCATCTGATCCGCAGGACACCAGTTTAACAGTCCTGCTATAATCCATTGCATCAGCAAAAATTCACTATGAATTACTAGAAATAACAATATACATACATACCTATTAATCAAATAAATCAATTTATATTTCTTTACTTGCAATACTTTCTCTAAAAATACAACACAAAAATCTCATTTCCATATCTTGCTCTTATCTATAAACAATTATTCAAAATCATCATTTGGTCTGATTAAAAATTAAGAGCTATCAGAAAAAAACAACTTTATATTTGTTTTTAAAACTTGGTTTCATTTTCTGTTTGCCTTTTCTCAGGAACCCCTTAACAAAAAATTATCTCTCTTGTAAGTCCAAGATAAGCAAGTTGTCCAAAATATTTTTATGGTTTACTATTTGTGTATCCCAGGGGTGGGATTCTACCAGTTCGCACCTATTCACTAGAACCAGTTGTTAACATTCTAAGCAGTTCGGAGAACAGGTTGTTAGAAGAAATTACTGGCCTAATCCTGTAAGGAAGGCAGGAAGGAAACATTCTGGTGTTGCTTACAGAAACTGCCTCTCTGTTAACCCTTATTACATTCTTAGCAGGATTAGACTTCCTGTCTCAGGAACTTCTCTGGAGTTTTTTTCCTCTCCTTTGCTGGTACTTTGCTTGTGTGGAGTGACCATTCAAAGTTACAATGGCACTGAAAAAAGTGGCTTATGACCATTTTTCACACTTATGACTGTTGCAGCATCCCCACAGTTACGAGAGGCCAGGCGAGAAGATGCGTGCCTCAATGTGAGTGATATTGAGTTGGCCACACCCAGCCAATAACACGACCACCAAGCCATGCCCACCAACTAAGCCATGCCCACAGAACCAGTTGTTAAAAAATTTGAATCCCGCCCCTGGTGTATCCCTTTTAGTTATCAAGACATTAATCAGTTTCATTTGTAAATCCAGTGCAACAACTTTTTTCATATCATTCTTGTAACTCGTGATAACTTGTTTCTAAATCATAAAAATCAGTCTAAAGATTCTTAGCCTCAGTTTTATTATCTTCATCTCCTTTTCTAAAACCATTAGTATAGTAGTAGACAATCTCAAGAGAAATTTCTGAGTGCATTGTTTCCAGATATCCTGGAATTCTTCCAAACTTAAAATATTTTTGCTTTATTTTATATTAGTGGATCTCTTCTTGTTTAATTACAATCTTTTTTTTTGTTCTCTCTAATATTCAAAGTTCTATCTTATCCACAACAGTTTTCTATGGAAATTTACACTTCAACATATTCATATATTTTTAAATAATATTTGTAAAGGTTAATTAATTTCAAATTCTTATTTCAAATCATCTCAGTTCTTTTCTAATGTTTCAAAATCAAATTTCTAAGTATCTTTCTGTTGTTTGTTCCAAAATAAGACCTTAAATCCTTAAACATGCATAATAAATCTTCCACCAAGGATTGAAGGAGTCTCATTCAGTGAAGTGAAATTTGATTTCCTAAGTGTCTATGGAGATTCTCAGTCATCCAGGTCAGGGTTGTCCCAATGTTGCTTTTTCAAGAGGCAGCTGGACTTTCTTTGTTTTATTGAAGAAGCTTCTTGGATAAGAAGCAAAATGTCAAACAAAAAAAACCAGTTGCCTCTTGAAAAAGCACCATTGGCATGACTTTCCTAAAGTTCTTAATATCCCCCAAAAAATTAAGCAATTTCCAGACATGATTAAGAAAGGAAGTGTGCAATTCCAGAGTCCTTTTGAAGGCTGCAAACTGTAGCCTTGGCTCTGAGGCTCTAAAACCCACTGGAAATCACTATCTTATTGTTTCTTTTTGGGGAGCCATTATATGGTATGTTTGAGGGTGATCCCAGATCCTCTCCTTTATCCAGAGATAAATTCTGAAGTAGTAATCCATTTTACAGCTCCTCATTCTGCTACAATCATTGACTCTGTTCTTTGGTGAGTTCTCTTCAGTTTGCCATAGCTTACCCATAATCCCCATTATTTGAGTATCTTGGGTGCAACTTCCTTGGTCAATTTGCTGATATGCATGAATGCTAAATTTAAAAGTCTTCCTTATACGTCTATTTCAAGATAAATCCAACATCTGATATAACCAGATTAGGAAAAAAATATGTAGTAACAATAATATAATTTTGCTGCACACTCTGGTAATGGATAGCATAAAAACAATAGAAATAAAAACATTAAGGGTATTCTTCTCTCTATAAGCTGCACTGTTGAATTTCATGATAAATTACTGCTATTTCTTTCAGCTAGAATAAATCACTTCACAAAAGCCATAAAATTAATTTGTGCTCTGGCAGAACACATGCTGTTGTATGGTGGGTGGGAGGGAGAAGCAGGGGGAATAACTGATGAAAACCTTTGCATTCTTGGATTAGTTTCTACATTGTTATATTCACATATTATGTTTTATTGCCTGTTTTATATGAATTGCTTTCACGGAATAAAGGCTCTGAGTTTTTAATCCCATATTTTTTTTTAAAAAGTCCCAGGAAATCTGAATTGCAATCAAAATATGATACAGAAAAATACATAGTTTGTTCTTTTCTGTTTCAATAATTAATAACACAACATCAAACATGTTTACAAGTGTTAAGGATTGAGATGCACTTTCATTTAGATTGGAGAAGACATTTTCAGTTAGCTCTTTCAAGCATCTAGAGAAATAGAGTACAAGTATTTCATTTTTGGCTTAATATTTACTTATTTTCATATTTCCTGAGCTTATAGGACACTCCAATCTTAACATGACTGACAGAGTACAACCAATATAAATAAGGTTAATACATAAAATACAAATCAAACTCTACCAGCATAAAATGCAACAATAATATAAAATGGGGATAATCTGTCACATATATATATATATATATATATATATATATATATATATATATATATATATATAGTGTTACAACACCCTGTTAAGCCCCAATTAAGGGAGAAAGCATACTGCTTTCTTTTCTGTCTTTCGGCTCATCACCAGAGACCATAGCGACAGAAAGCTATTTGTTTCGTTGCCTTTTTGTTTTACATGTGTGTAAGGTTTTTAAGCTGATATATATATAAATATAATTTCATGACTGACTTTTAAGAGTTATCAACAAGGAGCAATCCTGTCAACTTTCAAAACGAAGTTCTGATGAACTAACTCTTGTGGATAGGAATTGCTTAAGTGAGTGAGACTTCTCCAGGATCATGATTCTATAGTCTAGAATCCAACTTATCTATAGGATATCAAGTTGAGAAAATCTTTTCTAGGTCATAAATAATAATGTTCCAAAATTTAAACATTTCCATTGTTTGAAGAATGAGGCAGTGTCCTAGAGCCATTGCTTATACTCACATATTAAACATGAAACTTTTCTGTCATTTATTTTTAGGTAGCATGACTTCTTATTTTATCCTTTTTGGACACCCGTACTTCTTTCCTTAGATTTAGCAGGAGAAATAATATTCCGCAAGAATTTGATAGCTAATCACATACAATAATATGTGCAGAAAGATAGTATAAAGCTCAGAAGCCAGGCAAGCAGAAAATTGCAATCAACCATTAACTGCCAGTAGGGAAAAGATGCAAAATTAACATGCTAATAAAGACAGCCAGTGGCAGTCCCACATTCATGGAAAAGAGAGCAAAGGAAAATTATCAGAATGATCTGTATAAGAAATGGTAAAGATCAAATGGAAATAAATTATTTAGAAAAATGGCTCCCAAACTTGACAGCTTAGTGGCCAGGTGGGGAAAGAGGAACCGGCCTATACAAGTAGCGGGCCAATGCACGTACACACATACACATCAGCCCACGGCTCACCCAATTTAAACTGTGTGCATGTGCCCTGGCCTGCCACTCACTCAAGTCAAACTGTGCGTTCGCACACATGTGTTGGCCAGCCACTCGCACGGCCCAGTTTTGAACAAGCCACAGCCTGGCGATTGGGGATCCTTGATCTAGAAAAATGACAACATTCTCTAAAGATTTTAAAGAAAGTTACACCAGAAAAAAGCAATAATCTCTGAAACTTGATTAGCCTATTGGTTCCTGTTCTACTAGCATAATTTCTTGATCCAGTTATGTCCTAAAAAGATCAAGAATCAAGATTACTATGAGTGGTAAAAGAGAAACATCCCTTTGTACCTAAAATCTCTTTGGAAAATTTCTAAGAACCTTTCCTTATTCCTGTCTTCCTTTTCCTTACTACTTAATCTTCCCGTTTTCAGCTTTAGATTAAGGTAATGGTTTTTGTAATGTGCATCAAGTTCCAACACTTAATTGAAACTTCTTATTTAACTAAGTTTTTAAAAAGCAAAACAATTTTGCTTGATCTAACTCTTAAACATTACACTCAGATGAAGATAAAAGGGAAAGGGGTATATTTTGCATATTTATAATATTGCTAAATATGAGAAAATTAAATGGATAATTGAAATAATACCAAATGAATACTCAGATGAGGTTTTTTGGAGTTGTGGACTAACTAACAATTCCAGCTGCTAAATATGAGAATCTCATTAGATTGATCTTAGAATATGGACCATTGATAAAAATCACTAGCACATCTGAAACAGTAAATGCAGAAAGATGTTCTCAGAGTGTGGGCTAGCATAGTCATTAGTGGAAGACAGGAGGTTGGGCTAGAGCCCAAGTATCTTATAGTAACAGTCCTGTTGTTGGAGATGCAGCAGTACTAGAGCCAATAGTCCCCACTCCATCTTTAGCAGATCCAGGTAGTTCCGAGGACCCTCCAACTACCCCCACTGACCGTCCCTCAGATTCAGAGGTTCAACTATTTAGTCATAGACACAGACAGAGAGGCTAATTAAAAGGATAGCAGATTTGGCAATTCATGGTTACTGTAATTCACCTATGCACTAAGCAGAATTTGATTGTGGCTTATCTTCCTCTTGAAACTTCAGCTGTGGCCTCCATATACATTGATTTACCATATCTTTGCCTCACCATGACTCTTGCCTTTCCTTCAGATTCACCATCTGATTGTTTGTTTACCAGTCTTGATCCATGCCTGACCTGTTGGACCTGAGCACATTCAAACTTCAAGATACTCTGAAAGGATATTTTCAAAGGCTGCATGTTTTATACTAACAGTGAAACAACTTGAGCATGCTTATCTCTGGCTGTGAATGATTTATAGCCTGCAATTTATGTTCTAGCAGCCTGCCGAACTGGCATAAAGAACTGTGTGTGAGTGAGGAAAGAAAGATTGAAAATGTGCATTCAACTCCAAGTTGGATACCAGAAGAGCCTAATTGCCCAGGTAATTCTGCCTTTTATTATCATAGCTACCTATAATGTTGCAAGTATAGTCTCTGTATCTCTTAACTAGATGTATGACCAACTCTAAGAAATGGAAACAACTACAAATGCTAGATGCATATTGCTTTCATTAGGCAGAGTTAATTTGCCCATGGAGGAAGTAAAAAAAAAGTCAGATGGCAACCACAACTATGTGATATATGTGAACTTGTACCCAAGACAACTTGTGTAAAAAGAGCAGGGCTTTGATTACATGTTGTGGTCATCATACTGATTGACTGACGCCCACCCTGTGGAGATCCCTGTTCACTGCTGGTATTTTTTTCAATCCTGACCATCAACACTGCAGTAAATTAACCACCTCTAAGTTAATTATAATTAATTTTGTCACTGATTTCAAGAGAAATAAAGTATAGCTTCAATGCATTAGTCACATTCATGTGAATGAATGAGTTATTTGTAAAGACCCTGAAGAAAAATAGAAGACACTTGAAAAAGAGACTGACAGAAGGCAGCTAGATATGATCCCTGATGATGCAGCATGAGCTTATAGTAAGAAAACATTTATTGACAGTCTCAATCCTGGCAACATGATGTCCATCAGGTCACAAAAAGTTGGATGTGTTTATAGAACAACAACTGCAAAGACATGTAGCTAACTTACGTAAACCGCACATATTTTCTTTGAAATCCAATGAATCCTTTATCCTCTACATTTTGGGGTATGCTATAAAGTTCTTGTAGTTCTTTAGCCAAAGAAAATTAATGGTGGTAAGGAGAAAGCAATTTTCTGAGTTTTATTTCTTGGACACATGATCTCTACAGAATGTGGATAACATAAAATATTTTTGTAGGATACTACAGAATTGTATTATTTTATACTTTTTGTTATTAACTATTAAGAGAAAACAATTTAAGTCAAATATTAATTTTGAATGAAATGTTAGCAGCATAGCCATAACTAGTATAGGCAAAACAATAATTGGTGAAACAAACATTTTTATAGGCTAGTGAATGCAAAAGCCATCACTTGCTAAAGCAGTGTCTCAGGATCAAAGATTTAGAGTTTTGCAACAGAAAAAACACTCTGCATGGTTTTGATCAAGAAACCAAAATGTATAAGTAATTAGACAATACATTCTTTTCCATATTTTCATTCTTGGCTTATCATCTGAGGTAGTATCATGAATCTAAACATTATTCTATAATATAATAATACTACTCTACTGTGAGAGTATAGCATCTGCCAATCAATGCAGATATTACTGATGCTATTAATAAAAGGCTTCACTCCAGACACCCACCCTTTAGGACAGCTAGAAACTTGCTGGATAGCAACTTCACTTCAACTTCAAGTCTGGATGCAAGAGTGGTCCTCTATTGCTCCTCCAGAGTATACAACATCCCCTGCTTCACAGTTGAACCAAAGGATTCAGTCTACTCTGTCAGACCTAGTCAATTCTTAATAGGATTAGGACTCAACATGGCAGGTGCGCTAGCCTCCTCTGTAAATGGGAAAAACTCTGGAATGTGCTCCAAAGAAGACAGTCCGTCACATGGTGGAACAATGTCCTCCAAGCGCCTATCAAAGGAACTCCGGAGACAGTCATGTATTCATAACTATGTTTATACTTATACCTATTATCTTGTAAGTGATTGACAAATCAAATCAATAAATCAATAAATAAACAATTCCATCATGTATTGGTTACCTTGAATATATAAATAGAGTAAATAGTTTCATATTTGCTCATTGAGAATGTAATTGTGATATGTTTTCTTAACATTTTTGCCATATGCTAAATAAATAAATAATTCTTGGCTCATCATCTAAGGTAGCTAAACATTTTTCTGTGAGATAACCATTTATGTTTGACCTTAATGTGGTCAATATAAAAATCAATTTGGTTTCATTATCAAAGAAAGAAGTACATTGTATCCCTCCCATAGAAAATCATAGTAAATGTTAAAAAGAAAGCAAAGAGGGAAGGAGTCCCTGCGAATTTTACTCCACTAGTCATTGCCAACTATAGGGAGCAGCACTTGTCTCCATTTCAAAGAACTGAGCTAGCACTGTCTGAAGATGTTTCCGTGGTTGGTTATGTGGCCAGCAATGGTGTCACTGAGCACTGTTTTCTCCCCACTGAAGTGGTACCTATTGATAGCCATATCTCTATTTACCTACTCATATTTTTATGCTTTAGAACTTTTGGACAATTGCTCACCTTTGATCGAATCCAGACTGTTGGCTTTTTAGCTAATAAGCCGAGCATCTTCACCAATAAACCATTATACCACAAAAATGTTAAAAAGTTCTATAATAAAAAAGGCATTAAAGTATATAAGTCCATCACCCACTTGGGGGCAGTGATAAGAGAGAAAAAGGTAAAAGAATTGGTTAATCTCTCTGACCATTCTCTGGGGGAAAAGTGGGGATTAGAGTGTGATTACAATGGCTTTTTATTTAACCAAGGAAGCTTTGGGTATAGAACTTCTTGGTTGGTGTTCACTCTGATCGCAAGTTTTTAAGGGCAGCATTAGTTGGCATCACAATGTTGTTTTACATGTATTTCTATGGGATGATATCAGGGATCTGATGCATAAACCACATGGGATCTAATGACAAAAAACTAGAAAATCCCTTTTGTTGAATGCTTCTTTAAGTTTCAGATTTTTGAATCATCTAACCACAGTTCTGAAGGGATTTGATAAATAACCCATTGTTCCCTTTTCTTTCTACTTTCATTACTTTCTCTCTAATTGTTTTCTGTTACAAAGCACTATGCTCTGCATGATAGTTGGCTGCAGCTTTTAGTTGCTTCTGTTCTTTTAATGTCTTTTTCAACAGTGGTGTCATCAGAAAAAAAAATTGGTCTGGAGATTCAGAGACAGCAGGATGTAGCAGACCTCTACACACAGGTATATTGTTCTAAAGCTGCAGAAATGGCTTTGCTTGGTTTATCAGATTGAGAATTCTTTTTCAGTGAATTCTTGCTGAATAAGATAATAGCCCCTTTAAATTGCTACTCTAACAGATACCGGGTCTATGGTGCTTGCAAAACTACCTGTCTTTATGGGGAAGCTATAACCCTTTAGGTATTCCGGCAGCCCTATCTCAGTGGAGAGGGATGCTAGGAATTGCATTGAAGAAAATTTGGAGAGGCATAAGTTCTCCATGACTGGTGATCAACTAATTAATCCCTTTGATATACAAGAAAGAAAAAAAAGCTTTGGATAGATGCTCCTGTTATGTTCTGATCAAGACCAACTTTTGCTGATTGAAACTTCCACATTCACATTATATTAAATTGATAAAATTGAATAGCTATTTACTATTATACCACACAATTAAAAAAAAATATAACTGTAGATTACTTGACTGAGAATCTGGCAGCTCACTGAGGAAAACCAAGAGAGATATCTAATGTCTCTGAATTGGCCATTTCTTGGTTTATCATCTAACAGGACAAAACAACTTAGCTGCGTTAAGATGAGAAATAACATTGTTTGCTTGATACCAGCAGGAAAAAAAAACCCCAAATGGTACACTATCAAATGAAATGGTAAACCTACTAAGGATATTATAATGATAACCCTTAAAAACTAACAATTATGTGTGTATTTTATGTATTGTATTTATTGTTATATTATATTATTGTTATATTATTTTACATACTCTACTGTTCACTAGTAATCTAAGGTGGTGCATTTTTTTATCATTTCAAGTAATGTAAGAGTGTTAATTATGTAAGCAAGAATCCCTTATGAATTTCATGCACTATGTACACACAGATTTAGCAGTTTCCAGTTGATACCCCATGGTATTATATAAGCAAAACACCCACCCTCATCTCCCACTGGTCCCTTAAGAAATCCTCTAAATATATGCAACTTGGGCAAAAGGAAAATTGGCAGAACATACAAGACACTAGACAGAAGCTAATTTGGTGCAGACGAATTCAGTGCTTTGTTTTCAGATACTTCTTAATAATCATTTCTCTAAGAAAAACAGTGATGGACAGACAGACAAATAAATGCTCCTTGCTTATGTTTACTAGCAAGAAATAATAGGAGCTAAATACCTTTTGGTACTGAAGGTAATAGTGAGACTGAGGCATTGAAAGCTTTATATATACAGTATACAGTATTATATCCCAAATTGTATCTATCACTATAACTATTTATGTGATTTGTTTGATAGAACATAAGTTTAGATTCTGGAAAATATCCAAAAAGATCTAAATATATAGTCAATATTTGCTTGCTTCTCTGGTCTAGCTTTCTGTAATTTATCATTAAATTATCCTAGTATGGAGACAGTAACACCTGTCATTTTTGACATGGTTCCATCAGTCATACGGAATCAGACTTTATTCATTGTTTTCCTGATTCATCCATAAGGAATAGTTTAGAGAAGGCCAGCACAACTCATAGACAGGAAAGAGCCAGATTAATACCTGTTAAAAAAAACTTTGGGACACAAAGGAATATATGGCATGCCAATCAGCTGTTCAACAGCTAATAGCACAGTGACAGCAATGGAGCTGATGGTGTTCATGACATCTATATTTTCTGGGGTGGAGATGATGGCAAAAACCTGGTGCCAGCAGATTCTTCCTGCTGGCAGTGGTGCTTGGCAGCAATTAATTATTTTTTTAAAATACTGCTGGGTTACACAAGATTGCTTGGTAGACCATGTGACTTTCTGGGTGTATGTTGTGCCTGGCTTAGAGCATAGGTTTTAATGTATTTTAATGATACAATAAACCATTATTATTAGTATATTAGAGTGGTATGGTGGCCTAATGCTGAAGACACTTGCCTCCCACTTGGAAAGTTTAGTGTTCAATCCTTGGTAATGGTAAATGTTTTTCTTCTAGAGCACCTAGAAAAAAATATCTGCTGTAATCTCCATGTGGTCTCAAAAATGGCAACTGGCCAGTAAATACTTATGTCCATTCAGTTGCCGCACTCTATCCCAAATTAAGGGATTACAGGGTCACAAAAAGGGAGTTTTTTAATGATACAATATAAATTTGATTTGTTCGTACATCCATCTCTCACTGTTTATGAAACACTTGAGAAGTTTGGTATATGAGATCAGAATAACCATCTTTAACTAAGGTTGCCATTTTACTTGGATTGAAGAAATTCCAGTTATGACAGTTTATCTGAAAAAAAAAAGTTTTAAAACAATGCTTTTATTACGGGACATCTACTAGTTAACTTTCACAACTGCGTAAAGAACATTCTATAGTGTAGAATATATGGCCTTGGCCCTTGGCCCTTCATCAGAGCTCTTCAATATACAGTAGCATATGTTGTTGATCAACTAAAAAAACCTGAATACTTTATATAGCATTTATCTATTTTATCTAGCATTTATATAGATACAAATTCATATTCATATCTTTTGATAGTATAATAAAGAAATCAGTATTTATTTCATCCCTTTATTTGATGTTTCAGATTTTATTTTTTGACCTTGTAGCTCATTAACTGATAAAGAAGATTTTTATTAAACTGACAGTTGTCATTAAATGGATCCTTTGTTGAAAGCCTTCCTAACTAGTTTTGATTTTCTCTACAGCCAGCTTAATCAAGTTTACTTTATGATAATGATATTGTTTATTGCAAGAGCATTTCTCCTTGTCTTCAGGATTTCAAGCACTAGGTCATATTTATGAAATAATTTGATTGGCTGTACTACTAAGAAGTGAAAAAAAATGTTTTAAGCATTTCTCAACATTTATTATTTCTATTTATTGAATTAGCTTTTTCATCTACTATAATATAATGAATGTTGGTGACTATGTTATTTTAAATACTTAAATAGTTTTATTTGTATGATTTCTTAAAATGCACATATGCACCTCTTACTTACAAACTTATGAATAATATGATTTTCTGATGGAGAACTACAGTTTTTTTCTTCATACATCCAGTTGATATTCTTGTATTACTCTATATTCCATAGAACCATGATGTTTTTAAATAATGAAAAGTTGGATCAGAAGCAATTATGAAGTTGCTACTCAAGACAAGATTTAGTGAGGTGTAATCCTCTGCAGAGGACAATCAAATGTAACTGAGAGACAGCAATTGTTGTTTTCTCTCAGATGTAACATGTTATTCTTCTTCTTTCCACATGACAAACCTAAATGGATCAAGAAAGTATTTTGCATAACATATTCCATGGCTTTTTAGAGCAAAATTACCCTCCCCCCAAGGATCAATGTCATATGAAGCAATATCAGAGAATTAAATAGCATGCATTCAGTGAAGTTTGCTTTTACTTCCTTTGGTGTTTGCAATTTCTTTAAAACTTCAAAATCCATCAGCGAACACATTATAGAACAAGGAAAAAAACAACAAAAAGAAAAAAATAACTAAACACTAAATAGTTTTAATTTGGGATGGGTTCATATGTAGAGAGAGGGTTTTGATTGGTAGTGATAAAAATAATGTACCATGTATGATTGTAAGTGATAGGGTACTTTCACATAAGCTGTTGCCAGAACCATCTGTTTCTTTAATAGAGACAGAGTCATTTTCTGTTCTGTAGAAACACACAGGAATTGCAGATTCGGGGATTTCAAAGGCAACATGTGGGATTGTAGCAATAAGTTGCCCCAAAACAAAGATATGCCAATTAAAAAATGTACTAAATTGTAGGCAAATCCTGCAAGCAGCAATAGCTCTGTGCATATTTTCACCAAGCTCATTTTTCTACACATTCTGATAAACTGCCAGCTCTGCTTCCCAAAGAGTTCCTTTCATCAACGTCCTTGATATAATGTCCTCATTCTTGGGGCTTATGTAGGCAATCTTCTAACATAGACCACCCTGGGAATCTGATCAATTTCAAAGGTGTACAGAAAGATTCTTGTAGATTTCCTAGCAGTATGGTAGGCAAGTCTGCCAACCATGATTTTTGGGATTCATCTTAGTTCAACACAGAATTCCAGTAGATAAAAAGGCAAAAGCAATACATGGCCATTGGTGGAAAAATCTAGAATTGAGCCTGAGAAAACCCAAGTATAAATTTAAATTAGAATTTACAGCTAGCTGATAGGAAATTGATTTTATATATATAGCTTAAAATGGCTACAGGGAAAAACATGCTTTTGGAATACTTCTCTGGTAGTTATCATTCCATTCCACCTAAGATTTAAAGATTTTTAATAAATGGGGAATAGAGAGTGAAGAGATTTCATTTCACTGCAGAATTCTGAACTCAGCATCTGAGCTTTAAAGATGCCAGGATTGCAAAACCTTGGGATGTTTTTGACAGTTCTAATGAATCATTTCTCTAGCAGTCCAACTTTCTTGCTTTCTATTTGCAGCTACATTAAATATAAATAGGTGGACTAAATACAAAATGCTGAAAAATAGCCCAATTTTATACCGTAGTGAGATCATGTCATGGCTTTCAATGGATTTAATGCCCTCTGAAATAAATCTTATTTTTTCTTACCTTTTCTTCCCCACATCTAATAGCACAATTTGTGTGGAGTTATATAAAAAAAATTCAATAAGATTGAAAGAAAGAAAAAGCTTCATCTCACGCACTAACAATTTCAAAATCAGCTTCTAAGAATCAGTATGTCTAATCAAAATTTTATAAGTATTAATTATACAAATATAATTAGAATTCTGTATCTTTAAATTTTAAAAGTCACTTTGCTAATCTTACAGTTCATGGTATTGTGCTTATTTCAACAGAATCAATTAATTACATTATATTTTTATTTATTAATATTAATCTGCTTTGAATGCTTCTGTTTGACTACTTGTGTATAGCTTTTCCTGTATTCTCAGACACTAACACATCTGTCATTTTTTTAATGGACTCAAAATAGTTTAGTTTACCAACTACATTTTCACGATCTCAAGTGCAATAGGCCTTTTGCTATCATACATGATACATAGCATGCTGGGTTATTATATCTCCTATAATCAAATATTTGTTAAACAATCTGCTTGCTGCTGTGAGGGAAATAAATGTATATATAGTATGTATTAGTGGATCTGAAGAAAAACAAAAAATAATATTAATGTTATTGTTCTATTTTTTGGAATCCCCCAAAGAGGCAGTTATCTATTCTCAATTATCAGCATGTCTTATAAAAAGCAATACAGAAAATTCAAAGTAGAATAAAGATTAAACACACATGCAGTCATTTTCAGAATTTTACAGCCAAAGAAGCTTTAATAACTTTTTCACCAAATCAGATTTCCCTAACATTTGTCAGCAATTCAGTGACAACTAGAAACAGGAATATGTGGGACAAAAGATGAACAGAAAATTCTATATGGCTTTTAACAGCTTTAAAACATTATAAAGGTAAAGGTTTACCCTGTCCAATCAAGTCCGACTCCAGGGGGTGGTGTTCATCTCCATTTCTTAGCCAAGGGAGCCAGTGTTGACTGAAGACACTTTCATGGTCATGTGGCCAAAATGAATATATACCAAGCCACATAGAATGCTGTTACATTCCCACCAAAGTAATATCTATTTATCTACTTGAATTTGCATGCTTTTGAACTGCTAGGTTGGCAGGAACCAGTCCAAGTAATGGGAGCTCACCTTGTCATGCAAGTCTTGAATCTTTAACCACTGAGCCATTGGCCCCCTTTTTAAAATATTAGTTAATTATCAATTTTACTATGTTAAGAGTAGCCAGACTATTTTGTGCTAGGTAGGCCATAGATGCTACATTACATTTAGAGATGAAATATACTTAGCAAGAGCCTCGGTGGCGCAGTGGTTAGAGTGCAATACTGCAAGCTACTCCTACTGCAATTTGGCAGATCGAATCCCACCAGGCTCAAGGTTAACTCACCCTTCCATCCTTCCGAGGTGGGTAAAATGAGGATCCAAATTGTTGGGGCAATTATGCTGACTCTGTAAATCGCTTTGAGAGGGCTATAAACAGTATATAAGTCTAAGCGCTATTGCTATTATGACATTGATTTACTAATGCTAATCCCAATCTACTAGCACTTCTAGTTTGGGTAGATACAATCCCTGCTATTACAATTGTTGTAAAAATTCAATATTTATTGACTATTTACTACTTCTGTTGCTTTATTTTTATTAGGTACAAGTCTGAAGTAAAGAAACCATACTTCAACTCTTTTTTCAGGACCAAATTACGTTTATAACCTCCAATTCTTTCATATACAGTAAAGTACTGTAATGACAGTGAAAATTGTACCTAAGAATGGAGTCTCATTTATGCAATTTATATATTTTAGTGTTTATTTTGATATAATCAAAATTGGACCAAATAAGTCTACTAACTTCAATTAGTCAGTTAATTTAGATTGAATTCAAAAACTTTCCCAGGGTAAGTAACTTTTTGAAACATAATAGTAGGGAGACCTGCATTACATATGGCTGCAGCATAACATGCAGCTCTCTTTCAAACTCTAATATATAGTAAGAACTGTGAGACTGGAACTATAAACAGATTGATTGTTATACCTCTTGATGGCAGATTTATAAGGATTGAGAAGATGCTCATAAACGCAAAAGGTGAAATGTTTCCCTGGAATTTTAATGTCAGATTGAAACATCAGTTAGTTTGACCTGTTCTACTAAAAAAAAATGTTTTATAGTATTTTGGTTATTCCAGTGGAGAATGATTTCAAGCCAACTGCTGCAAAAGCAATATTACAAATGGTACAGTGCATCTATTACCATCTGTGGCTCCAATGTCATGGAAGGTGGGGGGCCTGTCATAGAGGATGTCGCCCTTGTGGTATATGGGGCGGCCCCTCCGATAAGGGGACCCCACTGGTGGCTATGGAGATGGCGTCTGCACTGACTGGGAGACCCTTGTGGCCTTGGAGGCGGCGGTGGCGGCTGCAACGGTTTGGCCCAGTGATCCTGGCAGCTTCAGCTGAGACGGCTCTAATGGCGAAGAGGGCAGCCCCGATGGCATCGGCGGCGACGGTGGCTTTGTGGCCTCGACAATGACAACATTGGTGGTGGTCTGGTCGGGGTTCGGCCCACGGTTTAAGGACGGCAGTGCCTGGCTCAGCAGTAATGGCAATGCCGGCACAGATGGTTCGGCGCCTTGAGAGACCGATTAAATATTCTTTGGCGGACTTAAGGGCCCAGGGGAGGGTCCCCCTCTCCCTGAAGTGGCCGCCGGTCTATCACCTGCTTACCTCAAGGACGGTTCCTGGGACCCGGAGAGGTGGCATGGCCATCAGAAGAGTGGTTATAGGGTTTTTTTTTAATTGTTTCAATTTCTATTTAAAGTTTGATTGGGGTTAGGGAAGACGACCAGGATGGGGTTGGGGAACAACCTGCCTGAGATAGGGGCCAGACTGGGGGTCGACTGCTGTCGGGAGGCTCTGGGGTCAAGTGGGCTTGGGTCGAGGATGGGGGGTTCTTCCGGGGAGGGAGAGTTGAGGTCTATCTGCATGGTGAGCGGGAGAGGCAGATTTGGCGGGAATAGGGGACCATATTATGTTAGGGGAGCGCGCCCTCGCTATCTGCGAACGGTGGCACGCTCTGACCCCCTAGTTATTTCCCATTCCCCAGGCTGTCCGAGTCATCGGGCCCTGGGCCTTCAGTTGATGTTATGCAATGCCAGGTCCATGGTTAACAAAGCCCCTCTTATTCATGATTTGATCTGTGAGGGGGGAGTGGACCTGGTGGGTGTTACTGAAACCTGGCTGGGCCAAGAGGGGGGTGTCCCCCTTGTGGAGATGTGTCCACCCAGGTTTTGGGTTTTTCATTGACCGAGGGCCCAGGGGAGGGGTGGGGGTGTTGCAGTGGTTATTAAGGAAGATCTGTGTCCTAGGGAATCCACTGTTCCTCAGACGACCGGATGTGAATCCCTCTTTGTGAAGTGTGGTTCTGGGGTTCAGATGGGCCTGTTTATCACATATCTGGCTCCCTGCTATGTGACATCGGCCCTGCCTGAGCTCCTTGAGGTGATAGCCAGCTTGGCGGTTGAAACCCCCAGGCTTATGGTCTTGGGGGATTTCAACCTACCCTCTGCTGGTGGGACCTCGGGGGTTGCTCAGGAGCTTCCATGACAGCCTTGGGCCTGACCTAATTAATTAGGGATCCCACTCACACAGGGGGTCACATCTTGGATTTGGTGTTTGTCTCTGGTCAGTGGCAGAATGATCTAGGTCTTGGGGATGTTTTGATTGAGCCCCTATCATGGTCGGATCATTCGCTGCTTAGGCTGGACTTCCATTCCGCACCCCCTCATTGTAGGGAGGCGGAACTGATTAAATGGTACCGCCCCAGGCGCTTGATGGACCCAGATAGGTTCATGACGGAGCTTGGGCCGCTTCCTGAGACTCGTACACATGACTCAGTTGAGGACCTGTTGGCTGCCTGGGATAGGACGGCCACTGGGGCCCTTGACTGGGTCGTGCCCTTGCGGCCTCTGACCCGGTGCCGACCCCATGTGGCTCCCTGGTTTTCCGAGGAGCTGAGGGAGATGAAGCACCAGAAAAGATGCCTAGAGAGTGGTTGGAGGGCCAGCCATTCCGTATCTGACCGAACACTACTGCGGTCATTTGTTAGGACCTATTTAGTGGCGATAAGGGTGGCAAAGCGTTTGTACTTTTCCACCCTTATTGCGTCCACAGAAAATCACCCGCCGCCCTTTTTAGGGTGACTCCCTTTTAGATGAGGTAGCGTGGGAGGACTCCTTGCAAGGACGGGCCGAGGATTTTTCTATTTTTCTGCAGGACAAAATCGCTCAGATCCGGAATGGCTTGGACTCTGACTGGGCCACTCTGGGTGGGAGGGCGGGGGTCATTTGTGACCCTGGATGACATGGACAGGATGCTGGGCGGGCTTAATGCCACCACATGTTTATTGGACCCGTGTCCTCCTGGCTGGTGTGGCCACCCAGGAGGTTACACTAGGTTGGTTCCAGGGTATTATCAATGCTTCCTTGAGTGAGGGGTTTTTGCCAGCCACCTTGAAAGAGACGGTGGTGAGGCCCCTACTCAAGAAACTGTCCCTGGACCCAACATTGTTGTCAAATTATCATCCGGTCTCCAACCTTCGCTTTGTGGTGAAGGTTGTTCAGAGTGTGGTGGCATGACAGCTCCCTCAGCACCTGGTGGAAGCGGTATACTTAGATCCCCTCCAATCGTGTTTCAGGCCTGGGTACAGCACGGAGACAGTGTTGGTCACGTTGGTAGATGATCTCTGGAGGGCTCGGGACAGGGGTTGTTCCTCTGTCCTGGTCCTATTAGATCTCTCGACGGCTTTTGAATCTGTCGACCACAGTATCCTATTGCGGTGGTTATGGGGGCTGGAAGTGGGAGGTACCGTGTTATGGTGGCTCTTCTCCTTCCTCTCCGACCGCTCACAATTTGTGTTGGCAGGGGGGCAGAGATCGACCTCGAGGCCCTTGTGTTGTGGGGTGCCTCAGGGGTCCGTGCTCTTGCCCCTGCTGTTCAACATTTATGTAAAGCCGCTGGGGGAGATCATCCATGGCTTCGGGGTGGAGTTCCATCAGTATGTTGATGACACTCAGCTATACATTTCCACCCCGGGCCACCCCAATGAAGCCGTTGAAGTGATGACCCAGTGCCTGGAAGCCATGCGGAGTTGGATGGGGGTCAACAGGCTTCGGCTCAACCCGACCAAAACCGAGTGGCTGTGGTTCCCTGCGCCCAGATACAGTCAGTTCATTCCATCACTGATCGGGGAAGGTGAAATCTTGGCTCCCACGGAGAAGGCGCGCAATCTGGGAGTCCTCCTGGATGGGCAGCTGTCATTGGACGATCATATATCAGCTGTCACCAGGCGGGCTTTTTATCAGGTCCGTAGGATCTACCAGTTGCGGCCCTTTCTGGATCGGGGTGCATTGCGCACAGTCACCTCTGCTCTCATTACCTCCCGCCTAGATTATGCTCTCTACATGGGGCTCCCCTTGAAGAGCATCCGGAGGCTTCAACTGGTGCAGAGTGTGGTCATGCGGGTGATCTTGGGGGCTTCTTGGAACTCCCATATTACACTGCTCCTACGCGAGCTGCACTGGCTTCCGGTGGCCTTCCGGGTGCAATTCAAGATGCTAGTGACTATCTTTAAAGCACTCCATGGCTTGGGACCTGGGTACTTGCGGGACCGCCTGCTGCCACCATCGGTCTCCCACCAGCCGGTGCGCTCCCACAGAGTTGGCCTCCTTGGGATGCCACA
Organism: Bungarus multicinctus; assembly: GCA_023653725.1. Classification (NCBI taxonomy): domain Eukaryota; kingdom Metazoa; phylum Chordata; class Lepidosauria; order Squamata; family Elapidae; genus Bungarus; species Bungarus multicinctus. Next base: position 47,847,818 of record CM042848.1, read on the forward strand.
GGCTGGCCGATGTCGATTGGCGGCCCCGAGGGTGTGGGCCTTCTCTGTGGGAGCACCCTCCCTTTGGAATGAGCTACCAGCAGAGATGCGAGCCATTACTGACCTACGGGCTTTCCGACGAACACTTAAGACCCATCTTTTCCAACAGGCCGATCTGGCGTAACGTTATGAGTAGGGTTTTAATTTGATTTTAATTTTTTATGGGTTTTATTGGTCTTAGCCATCTATTTAATTAATTTTTAAACTCTTTTTTAACTTTTCTGATTGTATGTTTTTATTGTGGCTGTTCACCGCCCCGAGTCCCTTTTGGGAGAGGAGGTGGTATACAAATTGAAATAATAAATAAATAAATCTGAATGTAAAATTACATAGTATTCAATAATGATAATATACAATTTCCATTTTTCCCCTAGTCACATTAATTCACATTGCTACCAGCAATGTGTCTAACACATGTGGCCCTCAACAACTAGTATTGCAGCCCCACAAGATAATATTTTTTGTAAAGGAAGCTTGTTATTTATATAGATTAATTATATCATATATTCTACATGTGGCCCAAAACAGTTCCTCTTCATACAATGTCGCCCAGGCAAGCCAAAATGTTGTCCAACATTTTGGCTTGTCTGGGTGACTATTTTCTTGCATATAAACCAGTGGTGGTATTCAGCAGGTTCTGACCAGTTCTGGAGAACCGGTAGCAGAAATTTTGAGTAGTTCGGAGAACCGGTAGTGGAAATTTTGAGTAGTTTGGAATCCCACCTCTGACTGGGCCCGTCCTCACCTATTCTCTGCCTTCCGAGTCCCAGCTGATCGGCTGGGCCTTCTTTTGTTGCCCTACAAAGGAGAATGGAGCTCGAAAGCAGGTTAGTGGGGTGGGGAAAGAATGGGGATTTTACAGTATCCCTCCCCTGGAGTAGGGTGAGAATGGAGATTTTTCAGTATCTTTCCCCTGTCATGTCCACCAGGCCACACCCATCAAGCCATGCCACACCCACTAAGCCACACCCAGAGCACTGGTAGTAAAAAAAATTGAATTCCATCACTGATATAAACCATTTTCTTGCATATAATGATTTGCAGAAATTTTGGGCCTCTAGCTACAATTTTTTAAAATTCATTTTTAACTTCCTTATAGTTAAAAGTAATAAGTTATATGTCCGACCTTTGTACCTGCTGCTGAAGGAAGAAACATGAATATTTTTTAGCATATTTTATTTGCAGGCAGAGATGATAAGCTATATCTCATATAAACTAACCTGGCCCATATCTTAGTTGTTTGTATATTTATCAGCAATTCTTAAATGCTTGAGATAAGTGCTTTGTTGGAAATAAAATGGACATTTCAGTTTCATATTATTGCTGTTTATGTAATATTTTATTTCCACAAATTCTCTAAATTCTTTGTAATATCCATGTAAAGATATAAATATAGAAAATAAGTAACTGCTTTTTCAAGAAATCACCTGTCTTCTGAATTGAAGATAAAATGCATATTGTAACAATGAAAAATATTATATATTTCATTCTGGATGTAGCTGATAAATATTAAAGAATAAAAATACTTTTGATTTGTAGAGAAGGGTGGGCAGTATTTCAGTCTCCAGAGCCTTGTTAAGTAGTTTATTTTATTTAGCAAAGACAGTGATGAAAATTACACTAAACATGTCAACATTTTGGTAACCCTGAAGCATTTTGGCATGCTCACACTGTACAACCTAAGCACAACAATGTACTCCTATGCTAACTGCTTGCTTTAATTCATATTAGCAGATGGGTTTTCAGACCATGTCACCTGTGTGACAAAAGATACATTTTTAATGGCAAATGATTGTCATTTGCATAGCAAATACAAATGTATTCCTTCGTTAGGTTTTAATAGGAAGAAGTGGGCAAAGGGTAAGCTCATTTGCATCACTGAATGCTTATACTGTTTGTTGTCTATAGAAATATACAGGTATCAGTGTTAAATGTCCAGGAAAAACAAACACTTTGTTAGATTTACAGACACTATCTGGGTTGACAGTCCAGCAGTAGCAATATATTTCATGGTGAAAAATGTCCAAGACATTTCAGTTTTTTTTCCTTGCTAATTTTCAGAGATGTAGGATGTAGGTTGTGGATATTGCATATACATACTCATTTCCTGAACAGAGGAAATATTTATTCAGTATTTCTAATACTTGCAAATGACAAAAGCTGTTGTTTTAAGTAATGGTACTATGAATTTAGGTGAAGAGAAATGAGAGATTGAAAAGATGCCTGAAGGCCGTTAGATAATTTTATTACTAATATATTCCCTTGGTTTGCTTTTTGAACTCTGTCATTCCTTGCCTTACAGCTGTAGTTAATGAATGGGGAGACTATTCAAATGAGCCCCAAGCAAAATATTATTCATGAATTTTCTAGGACGGAAGCTATAAGAAGGGCATCAATGGCATCAGGTTCATTGGTTATGCTTAAAGGTTCATAAGTACCTTTGTTGCCCTCGAAAAATAATTGTCTTCGGTTCAACCAGCCTGTTCTACACTCTGAGCAGCTGCCAATGAGCCAGCAATAAAACAAAAGAGAGGTGGAGGAAACAAAGGCAATCAGATGAGAAGCCAAGTATTGGTGAGGTTACAAAACAGCCTTTTTTATGCAGATAGCAGTTTGGCTTACAGAATATCCAAATGCAAGCAAATTGATATATGCAAGCTTTTTTTTCAATAGGCTTGCCAATGCCTTATACTTATCATATGCCCTTTTACCTGGAATGCTGCTGTTAACAAAACAAAAAAGAGGGAAAAGCAGGAATCAAATGAGACACAGAAAGACTAAACAATACTCCTTCTCTCCAGGTTCATTTTCAGGTAAGAAATCAGGTCTAATTTAAAATTGATAAACAGTCAATCTGATATGATGAGATTAAGAATTAAGGATTCCCCCCCCCCCCAAGGAATTTGCAAAGAGATACACATCTCATGAATAAATATAGCAGTTTAAGGTGTTTATTGATTCACATGCCATTTGTTTGAGTGTTTGCCCTAAGGGGGCCAAAAAGAAGCCTATTATTATTGACAATATAAGAGCTATGGTTATATTTGCAGACAAAAAGTACATTTAAATTGTGTCTCACAGTGAGAACATGAGCCAACCAAAGCCAGTAATTCAAAGTTAAGACTGACATTATGTCAGACCCCATAGTGTCAGCAAAAATGACAACTGTGCCTTTGCATTTCCAAGCATCTGTAAATTTATATCTCAATTTTTAATGAAATACATTGCTGTAGTTTTCCTTTTCTAAACTCTACTTATTTCATTCTTTTTTGTTTTTGTTTTGTGAAAGTATTTAAGTTGCAGGGTGAACATCTATCTTTTATAACTGTTGATATATTCAAGATATTTTTCCATATGCTAGGTATATACTCAAATAGGAAGTGCTGCACATTATCCACCTAGATAAACAGATGCAGAAACAGAACATATCCATCATAGCACATTCTATCAAAAGGGAAAAGGTTACATTACAATGTGGCTAAGAGTCAGCAAATGCAAAGTCTCACAAAAGAACTCAGAAGCAGAGCTTACGTATTCCTACAGATTTAATCTGAAATAACCTTCCCCTATGAGAGGTAGAAATGAGATCTATATCGACTCAAGTTTGTTTTCAAAGTGAGTGAAGGGCTAAACAAGGAGTCACAAAGTGAATGCAATTAAAAATAGGCTTGGGATGAATTAAAGTGAGAGAATGATGAATAGGGTATTTTAGAGATGTTTTTATGGGAATTATAGTGAGAAGTCAGATAACAGAATTGAAACAAATGCTGTAATTGTCTTCTAGAAAATATTAATGAAAAGTAAGTAATAAACACTGTAAAATGTTGAAAACAATAAGATTTCAGGTATAAGTAAAATTGGAGGAGTGTTAAAATATGGGGGTGGATTGTTTATAAAGTAGCTGTCTGACTAATTTAATGTATATGTATATGTGACAATTGCATATACCTCTCATGATTGAATTTAGCATACTATTATTGTTTTTCTTTAGAAAGGGAAAGATAGGCAAGGTTAATATAAAAACAACAGGGTCATTAGTATGCCTGGAAAGGTGTTTGGAAGAATTCTGATCAAGAGGAAGTGAGAGGTGACAATTGGCCATATTTGGAAAGGACAAGACTTTTTTTATTCTTATTCTTTCTAATTGGTTAAAGAAGTTTATTGCAATTTCATTAAATCAAAGAAATATATTATTTTAAAAATGGGTAGGCTGAAAGTACAATACATTTGCCATATGGAACATAGTTTATGTAGGCATAAGACAAAACGGAATGCTTAAAAATGGTTCAACGTTCAGCAGAAAGTAAGTCAAGCATCTGTGATATCTCCTTGCTTGTTTAATTTATGAATGAACTGATGTACAATTGTTTTGGCCAGGAATATGAAAAGGTATGGGTTTTTTTGTATACAGATAAGGTGTTATTGGCAGAGTTTCCTAATGAGGTACTGCAATATTAGATTATGTAATGTTGGACCTTAGTCATGGGTTCAAATAAGGTTGTTTTATAGATATGCTTTAATTTTGTCTCATATGTTATTTTCTGATTTCTTTAGATAGATTTTTAAAAATTCACAGATCACTCATGGATGCGTTTCTTGTACTGGTCTAAGACTAATAAAGTGACTGACTAAGATTGTGTGACACAATGAGTTCTATTAAAATATAAAGTAATGTATTGAAATTAAGGCCGTGTTTTTTGACAGGGAAAAAGGAGTGATGATAAGTTATAAAGAAATGATGGAAAATTAGAAAAGATATGAATTTGTGAATCTTTCTAGAATGTTCATTGAAAATGGGAAATGTGTGAAGAAATTACCATTGGGGCTTGTAGAGGCAAGAACAGACAACAGACAAAAAGGTTATGGAGAAATACTGTGATTTGGCTTGCTAAAAACTGGATTTTGATTTCTTTCTTTCCCTTCTACCCTGTTTTTAAATTCCTTCACTCACTGTTTCTCATTTTTACTATACTTTACATAAATATTGCTTAGCACAAAGGGAAATAGTAAAACATGTATTTATGGGCAGATCATAATCTTATAGAAATCTGATATGATAGAGATAGATAGGAATATACTATTTTCTACCACTCCGTTCAAATAACTGCTAAAATTAAATAGTTAAATGTCCATCTTTCAAACAGTATGGGAAGGCTTGTTTTGAACCAACCAAAGAATGTGTATTTTTTCCTGCTTTGCTCCTCAACTGTTCTCTAAATGAGATAAGTGATTTTTTTATTTATTTCCTTTTTACATGATGCAAAGTTACAAGTGCAAAAAAAGAATGTTGTACAACCCACCTGAAAGATACAAGATTGGTCTTTCGTTATTTTATTTTAAATAGTTAGCAAATACTTTGTCTGTTCCATAAGGCTTTTAGTATTCTGAAATATTAATTTTACTCTCAGGCTGGCATGCACATCTGGGAGGGCTCAGAGGGTCATGGGTTGAGGAGGCGGATGGAGATCGGGCAGCCAGAGGTGGGTTCCATCGGCACCGTAAGTGGGAGGGGCAGATACGGCAGGGGTAGAGGGCCATATCAGGCTAGGGGATCGCGCACCCGCTGTCTCCAAGCGGTAGCGCGCTCCAACCCTCCTCACCCATCTTGCAGGCCTAGTTGTGCAGAGTCTCAGGCCCTGAGTACCCAGCTGATGTTGTGCAATGCCAGGTCCACTGTTAACAAGTCCCCCTGATTTACGACCTCATTCAGGAGAAGGGCGCGGACCTGGCAGGTGTCACTGAAACCTGGTTGGGCCCAGAGGGTGGTGTTCCTCTGAAGGAGATGTGCCCACCAGGTTTTCAAGCATTTCATCGGCCAAGGTCCCAGGAAAGGGGTAGTGGGGTGGCGCCGATTATTAGAGAAGTCCTTTGTCCTAGGGAGGCCACTGTTCCTCAGACGGCTGGTTGTGAGTCTCTCTTTGTGAAGTGGGGTCAGGGGGTTCAGATGGGCCTTTTGATAATGTACCTGGCTCCTTGCCACATATCATCGGCCCTGCCCAGGCTCTTCAAGGTGATAGCTGGGCTGGTGGTTGAGACTCCTAGGCTTTTAGTCATGGGGGATTTCAACCTGCCTTCGCTCGGGGAAACCTCTGGGGTGGCTCAGGAGTTCATGGCTTCCATGGCGGCCATGGACCTGACCCAATTAATTTCTGGCCCCACTCACATGGGGAGGACACACGCTGGACCTGATTTTTGTCTCTGGAGAGTGGTTGAATGAGTTTTGGGGGTTTAGTTATAAAACCCTTGTCATGGTCCGATCATTCTCTTCTCAGGCTCGACTTCTGTGCCGCCACCCCCCACCTCAGGGAGGCGGAACCGAGCAGATGGTTCCGCCCCAGGCACCTGATGGATACCAAGCAGTTCCAGACGGAGCTTGGACCATTCCCTGAGACTCTAGCTCATAACTCGGCTGGAGACTTGGTGGCCACCTGGGATAGGTTGGCTGCCGAGGCTCTGGACTGAGTTGTGCCTTTGCGCCCTCTGACTTGACACAGATCCCATCTAGCTCCATGGTTTACAGAGGAGCTGAGGGAGATGAATTGCCAGAAAAGATGTCTGGAGGACGTTTGGAGGACCAGTTGCACCGAATCTGACTGGACACAGGTGAGGTCCCATATTAGGACCTACCTAGTGGCGATAGAGGTGGCAAAGCATTTACATATCTCTGCCCTTATTGCATCGGCAGAAAATCGGCCTGCTGCTCTGTTTAGAGTGACCCGCTCCCTGCTTGAGCCGAGAGCGTGGGAGGACCTCTTGCAGGGCAGGGCAGAGGAGTTTTCCCAATTTCTGTATGATAAAATCGCTCAGATTCAGGGCAGGCTGGACTCCAGTTGGACGGTCCCAGGGGAGGTGTCCGGGGCAAGTCTTGAGACTGTTATCTGGGAGGAGTTTGATCCTGTGACCGCCGAGGGTGTTGACAGGTTGCTGGGGAGGCTAAATACCACCACATGTTTGTTGGACCCATGCCCCTCCTGGTTGGTTTCTACCTCCAGGGAGGTGACACAAGGCTGACTCCAGGGGATTGTCAATGCTTCATTGAGGGAGGGATTGCTTCCTACCACCTTGAAAACAGCAGTGGTGCGACCCCTCCTCAAGAAGCCTGCCCTGGACCCAGCTCTTTTAAATAACTACCATCCAATCTCCAACCTCCCGTTTGTGGCGAAGGTTGTTGAGAGTGTGATGGCACGTCAACTTCCTCAGTACCTGGAGGAAGTGACTTACCTCAATCCTTTCTTGTTTTCTAGTTGTTTTACCCAACAGGTAATATCTTCAGTGTAAGAAGGGAGTGGGCTTTGCTCTGTTTAAATGCAGTGGTTTGCCCTGGCATTGTTAGTGTGAGTGTTATTTTCTTTTTGGTAGTTCATTGAGTACACTGTTGTTTACTGTTTGATTGTTTGAGTCAGTTGTTCCTTGATGGAACTATTGTTTACTGCTTGATTGTTTGTCTGCTATTAATCCTGGCATTAATCTCTGCTTATCTGGATGTTGATTGCTGGCGTGTTTTGTTATAGCTTTTTGAGTTATGTCACACATTTGCTTTAAATTTTCATTAAACTGCTTATTAAGATTTGTCAGACATACTTGCTAAATCCTGTCTTTAAAATGTGGATTTCTCTCTTTTCATTTTAAGTTCTTACTTGAGTTATCTGATCAAACACTTGATTGAGTCAAGAGTCACAAAAATCTAAGGTGCCTCACTTTTGATACCTTCACTGTTGATTTCTTCTTCTTTGTTATGGAGAGTACTAAGATTTACATATTTATGATTCTTTGAGATAGTCTGTAATTCTTTTGCCTTTACATAAGGCTTCTTTTCTGACATTTTTCTTCTGTTTGGTGGTCCAAAGCAGGAGTTCAGCTAAGTTAGAAGAATGAAATCTGCCAAATAACTTTGGGAGAGTGACAGACTTAGCATGTTATATTCTCCACTGGTTGATTTAACTGATTTGTTTATGTGTGAAAAAAGGCAAAAGAGTGACAACTTATTTTCATAAGACTCATACAATACAGGTTAAAATAGTACCTTATTCAAACCTATTCAGTGCCTCACATTTTTGAACATTTCAAAAATGGAATATGAAAAGTAACAAGTTTTAAATGGCACAGTTCCTATATACTGTAGCTTCATGAACTTCAAATTGTAAAAGTACATTTCAATATAATAAAAATATAATTGGGCAAACAGGAAAGTAAGATCAAAAGACTTCCCCATCGTTAACTGCAGAAGATTGACTTTTCAATCTCCATGATTTTCAAACAGTAACAATTTTGCAATTTAAGCTATGATACTTTTCATATTTCATATACAAAAATCATTCAGGGATTTTTCTGTTGTGCTACTGCTGTGTTGGAATTTAAACTTGAGCTTCCTACATCCATGCTAAATGCTTTTGGCACTGGACCCCATTAATTAAACATGATAAAAAATCTAGCTCCATTTTCCAGTAGCAACAATAATGTGATTATCATTTTCAGTCCAGCAAATTTATGCTGAGTCAATCCTCATAAATTATTCTGCATCACCTGAAGGGAAGTATCAATTGGGAGTGTCAAGCTGAAGATAACATGAAGTTAAGGGAATTGGCCAATAAAGCAGAGAAAAACATCATAATTCAAAATTTGCCAGAATGAATAATGAACCAAATCCAACAGAATGGTGCTGAGGTATTGACAAGCAGAAGATTAATCATCTAGGTAGCAAAACATTAAATATCTAAGTTCTGAATGGAATGACCTAGAATTGGAAATGCATGTCAGAAGAATCCAGGAATATGAGTGGCGTATATCAGTTGAATATGAACCACCATTATGATGAACTGTGAACAGGCAAAAGCAAGCAAGCAAGCAATGCAATGCAGTTGGGATTAAGAAGTGTCAGACTTTCTGTCTATTCTTTATTGGTCAGACAACATCTAGAATATTGCAGTTTGGAGCCCAATGTTTTAGGAGGAACCTTAATAAATTAGACCAAGAGGAGAAAAGCCAACATGATAAAGAGCCTGGAAGGAAAACCTGATGAGCAACTCTTGAAGGCACTGGCTAAATTAGCCTGACTATGTGTTGGGATTCTCCCATCCAGGAAAGAGAATGGGCCAAATGGAGAACCTTTGAGCCTTGTACAGCTACAATAAGCCTGACCCCCTCACTTCAAATTCCACTTTTTCTGTTTGTTTTCAAGGGAAGGCAAGCAGATTGGAGAGGTTCTTGTAATATAGATAGAACACAATAAAGTAGCTTTCACAAGTGGATCTAGTTGCTTGTACTTGACAATATGGGAAAATATGATGGTTGACTTCAGTGGTGGGATTTAATTTTTTTTACTACCGGTTCTGTGGGGCATGGCTTGGTGGGCAAGAGTGGTTTGGTGAGCTCGGCAGGGGAAGGATACTGTAAAATCTCCATACCATCCCCACTCCAGGGAAAGGATACTGCAAAATCTCCATTCCCTGCGGAAAAACTCACTTAAAAACTGTCTCGCTTAACATAAATTTTGAGCTCAATTGTGGCTATAAGTAGGAAGACACGTTCCATTGTGTCACTGGATTCCCTTATGAGATGGTGGACATTTCTTTGCAGAACATGTTAAGCAGATTTAGTGTATTTCTGTACTGAGTGACAGTTGGAATAATTAAATTTTTGAGATCATTTCTAACTGTTACTTTCTGTGCCCAAAGATTTGAAATGAAAAGAAAACAGATTCAGGATTTATATCTGGAAGAATTCCAAGATGGTAAGAATTGTTAAGCAGAGGAATAGTCTGTCTAAAACACAAATAGATCTTCCTTGACTTAGAGAATTTCAGGCTAGGAATAAATGACCTGCCTATCAGGAATGATTTAAGAGAAGGAAATGAAACCAGATGACCTACAGGTCCCTTCCAACATATACATATGATAATTCTAAAACAAACAGTATGGCTGGACATTGGAAGTTAATTCCTGATACAATTGTACTTGCAGTACTTTCATATACAGTGAATAGAAAATGAATAGAAATAGCACAATCTCCAAACAGTGTCCAATATATATGTTTTCTGCCCTGAGGATCTTGCTGCAACAAGATGCTCTTTCTTCTCTGGCTACAATAGGACAATCAGTGAATTACTCCCTCCTAAAAGGCATGCTATTTTTCTATTTATATCAAAATACATTGACAGTATAGCTATGGAGGTCATTTGTCTTTATCTGTGCAGTACCTGACAAGAAGCATGATTACAGCTGTGAGGGTACCAAAATAAAAAATAAGAAGAAAAATCCTGTCTAAGAGCTTTATTATTTATCACTTTCTGAAATGGTGACCAGCTCTCACCAGGAAATATAATTATTTTTGCTGCCAATTTTTTTAAAAAATTATTTTGTTCCCCAGACAATAAGCATCTCATCCAGGCTTCCTGTGCTGATCAGTGTCCATCTGTATTTGATATATAGAGGTCATACTCAGTGAGAAAATGAAGGCTTATTATAATCAGAATTCATATTTAACAGAGACATGTTAAAAATACAATCAAAATACTGAGAAATTATTTAAGAAAACATAAGGCTACAACTTCACATGTACTCGTACAGAAATAGTCATGACTGAAATAAGAAGACTTAATTTCTAGGATACATGAATACGATTTTATTGTCAAACTGTTCTACAGCTTCCTTACAGCTTCATATATTTGGTCAGATAGATTAATAGAACTTAAATATGGCTTTTCTTTAAAGTTTTCTTTCATTTATTATGTTCTGGCTTTTACCCTGAGATAAGGAAATTTTACCCAATGTTGCCATACTATCATAAAGAAAGGTCTTTGTAACACTTCCAGTGTTTTGTTGTAATTACTTATCCAGAAATGCTAGGTCACAGAAACAAGTTTTATTATTCACCCAGGCATTAGACTTGAAGGTTAGTAGTTAGAGATTCCAAAACACTTATTTCATAAGTTAGTTTTATTACAGGTACTAGAAAAGTCATGATTACAGGAGAATGACAATTACAACCTAAAATATAACAACTCCATGGTTCAAATCTTATATCTTTTTCAGATGTAAGTTCTCTGCTGTAGAATGATTTATAGGAAGCAGATTATCTGGATTTCGTCCAGCCTGGATTCTACTCCAAGCATGAAAAAAGTTCCTTGAGTCTAGCGGATAATATTAACCTTTGCAGAAGAATTTGTGCTTGATACCATAAAACATAGTAACCTGAGTCAATTTCCTGAGAGGGTTGGAAGTAGGATGCACTACTTAGTGCTTCCAATGATTGGTAGGGGAATAGAGGTCTGCTGATGGGCATTCTCTAGTGGGGCAAGAGTCCCTCCATCTCAGTATTACCTTTTAATAGCAAAACTGCTGGGAGAAATTATTCATCAATTTGTTAGCAGTATAATGATGATACACAGTTGTGTATCTCCATCCTGCTCTAGAAAAGTCTTAGTCTTGACTCAGTTTCTGGAGGCTGTAAAATGGAACAGGTTGACATCAAATCCCAAAATCACTTGGTTATTTGCACCAATTTTAACTCTGGGTGATGGTTACTAATCTGGTGGCTACCGCATGGTTTTCAGTCTGCTCAGTGTCAGTTGCTCTGCCATTTATAGTCCTACCCAGCAACAGTAAATCATGCTGTACTACAGAACTGGAATGTGCTTTATATCAGATTTACTGTGAAGATCAAACTGGCAGATCAGAGCTCTTGCATCCACAAAATACAAAAGTTATAGGCATGTTATTGATTTCTAGTAGTTTTCTGGGTACAATTCAATATGCTGGTTTCAATCTTTAAAGGTTCACATGGTTTGGCTGTCAGGTATTTTCAAGAACACCTTCCTCATATGGAACTAACTTATCCTGCACAGTCATCCTAAGTGAATATGCAGAAATTTTCCCAGATACGTAAAGATAGAGGAGGAAGGGCATTATATGTGTGGAAGAGTTTCTCAGTAGAGGTTCGGAACAGATATCTTTCAGAAAGATTCTGAAGATGTAGTATACAAAAGCAATTTATCTATAAATATTCACACATAAATGCATCCAGAGATGAAGGCCAATATTATTCCCATCCCTTTAAAAAGTAATTGCATCATCTCACAAAGATATCTCTTCAATTCAAAATTTTTAACTTCTTCAAAAATCTAATGTACTTGCAAGGTTCTTTAGCTTATGAAAAAGAAATTCAGAGGTGCACTCTGTTGCCTAGTGTCTGCTTTTATCAGAAAGTAACAAGCAAAAGCATTTTAACAATGCATTTGTAGGTTATTTAGCTATCCATCTATGACGCTAATTAGGAATTGTAGATAGCAATGTTAGGTATTTTAGCTCAATTAGAAACCTAACAGGAATTTAACTTTTCTAGACATTGCACAACTTTCTGATTTAATAGAACAAACATCCTATGCTCCTCAGTTGATTAAGGGTCAAGATTTTTCTAAAAGTAAATGAGAAAGACTCACAAATATTCTAAATGTTAATTTGTGTTTTAATATATTAATACTTGTTCAAGAAACAGTACATCACCCAATATTATGAAATATTTTCTGCATTATCAAAACATTCATTTTTTAAAAATTCATTATGATACTTATGAAAGAAAAAGAGGAAGCCAACACTCATAAATTAGGAGGAACAGGTTAGAAAATTCCACAGAGGTACAGGAAATATTTGGAAGGTACTATTAGAAATAATATATTTCTATAAAACATATTCTTAGCTCATTCCCTATAAATGGAAATAGTAATAGGGACCGATACATATATAAAGAACACTGTTTGCATCTATAAAGTTTATTAGAAATTCAATTTTATTCAATGAATATTTAAGGGCAGAAATCATTGTATTCCTTGTATAATTATAAAGCAGTATTTTAACCCCTTGTTTTATTCCTGTTTTAAATGAAACAATTTGATGCTTATAATCCCCAATCTCTCCAGTAGCAATTTAAAATGGCTTTCTGAGGGAATAATGAGGGAATGATAAAACTTGTTTCCCAAAATTCCTGTTTAAAATGTCTTTGTTTTATTGTGTCTGAGGAAAAAATTAGGTTCCAGGCTTCTAATGAATTACATTATGTAATACTTGATTATTTAATAAGGGAATATTTTTTGTCTTTTAAGTAGTGATAGGTACACAGTTCCTGGAACTGTTTAGATGCAGTTTGTAATTATTAGCATTCTTGGTTTGTGTTAGAAAACATATAGCTTATGTATTCCAAAGAGTTTTGTTTCTGCTTTATTTCATCTCTGTCTCATTTAAGTTATACTTTCTTCATAATTAAATATTTTATGCTACCCTTCAAAAGTAATTCCCATAGCACCACCTGCATGTTTTTCATTTTATTACACCTAAGAATGATTATTTTTATCACCTTTTGCTTCAGCTGTCATCTTTTTTGCCAAATTTATAGACACCTAGGAACATAAGATTCCACAGCATTTAACAGAAACATTTTCATTTCCCCAAAATAATTCAAATAATAGATTCAAATAAAAGAAAAACATAACTATCAAATTAAAATTAGTTGGTTAGCTGGTCTGTTCATTCACTTCCCAATAATCAGTGTAAATTTTACTGAGAAAATTCAAATCTTTTTGAATTTCAACTTCAAGTATTTTTGTGCATGTTCTTGCACTGAATAAGATAAGCAAAATATCAGGGAAAATGTCCCCAACGAATGAGGGGAGGGTGGGAACCAACATTGGTGAATGAACAAACAAAGTGACCTCAACAGTTGATATACTATTAGTATGTACATATAGTAACCAAGCATCAAAATTATGTAAAATTTATTTTCTGACCACATAATTATTAAAAGTGTCATAGTTTTCTTTAATTTTGATAAGGACATCATAAGCCATTTCTTGTAGTGCTCCAATGTTAAAAGCAGATTTCTAGTTTCTTCTATAGGTATGTTGTTAGATTTTTTTAAAAAAAACTTCTTTCCATTATCAAGTTAAACACTATGTCTAAACTATCCGCCAATTTGGCACCAGGGAGCTAAAATAGCCATGGAATCTTTAAGTCCATATAAGTATTCCCAGATCCACCTTACTATTTCTGGTCCTTCCCACTGCAATCATTTAAAAAAAAATCATTAAACATTAGAGTTGAAAAAATAAACTAAAATGAACTTAAAAATACAGAAAAACAAGCAAAAGTAACGCAGAAAAGAAGAAGCAAAAATTACAAAGAAATATAAAAAAGAAAAAAAACTAGAGTTAAGAAAACGAAAATATATATATAAACAAATTCTCCTGCATCATGACTATAAACAATTATTTATGACTTTCTCTTAATATACAACAAATGATCTCTTTTTTTCATATATTATTTTTATCTATAAAAATCCTTAAAGCCTCGTGATTCAAACTTAGTCAGCAGAAATCAGTTAAAGATCACCATCTTTAACATGTCTATTTTGACCAACTTCTATGTTTCTTCTTTCTAGTTTTAACAATCTTGAGCTTTAATCCCTTCAAATAATATCCTAGAAATTGATTTGTTTCTTTTTTTTCTTTGTTCCTTCTCACAAAATTCTTTATAAATTTAACAGGCCTGTTTTGTAAACCCAATATACTGGGTACTGTTTTGGTTTGTTATTTTTATATTCATTTTAATTATTAAATATCAACAAGTTTTATTTGTATCCAGTGTAGCATCTTTTCCCATGTCACTCTTTTCATCTATTATTTTTAAATCTATTTTCAAATCAGTCTGAATCTTGTTTGTAAAACTTGTTCCTCTTCCATAATATCTTTTAAAAATAGTCTACCTGTAATAGCAGACAGTCTTAAAATTAACTTTTCAGCACATTGTTCACAAATATTCTTCACCAAATCAAATGTTAAATTATTATCTTTGTTTATTAGTTTATTATTCAAAACAACCACATTTTGGGAAAATTCTTATAAATAATTCAAACTCTTATTTTAAATCGATCTGGATCCTTTTGCTGTTTATTTTTTAAATATTTTTTTCTTTCCTTAGACTTGTATTTAAAACTACTTCCATTAAGGATTGAAGGAATTTACCTGGCAAATACTACAAAATCAAAGTTCCTAATAGTTAGAAAGCACTTAAAAAATAATTTCCATATGTGATTAAGAAATGAGATGGTGAAACTTGTGTCTGTATAGGCACTGCACAACAGAACAACTAGACAGTTTTTTCCCAAAAGCCATTAATCTGCTAAACAAACAATTTCCTCAACACCGTTCAACTATTACAAAGTCTGCACTACTATTACTGTTAATCTTCTCATCACTCCTTATCACTCATCCCCTCCCACTTCTGATTGTAGGACTGTAACTTTGTTGCTTGTATCCTTACGATTTATATTGACTGTTTCCTAGTATGATTTGATTGCTATCAAATAGAATACTTTATTGGCCAAGTGTGATTGGACACACAAGGAATTTGTCTTGGTATAAATACTCTCAGTATACATAAAAGAAAAGATACATTCATTAAGAATCAAGAATCATATGACTATCATTAAGTGTTGTATGTTATGATTCTTGATTCTTAATGAATGTATCTTTTCTTTCATGTATACTGAGAGTATTTATACCAAGACAAATTCCTTGTGTGTCCAATCACACTTGGCCAATAAAGTATTCTATTCTACATTACAATTGTGAGCATGATTGAAATGCTTCAACTCCCAGCCACTTGACTCACTACTGTTCATGAGAAGTTGCTGTTCAGCAATCTCATTATTGCTCCTTTTTCTGGAAAGACTGCAGTGACCAAAATCCACAAGCTGGCTGCCAATCTCACCCACAATGCCATCTCCTTTTCTTCAGATATTTCTAGTTCACCACGAATTCTTACTGGAAATCTGTTTTCATTCTTATCCCTTTCTGATTGAGTTTCTGTTATCCAAATCCGAATATGGCCACTGAGGTTGACTGAGGTAGTATTTATTTCTGATACTGGCATCTCCTCTAAAGGTCAGAACTGTTTCTTAGATCTAGAAGGGAAATCTCCAAATTATATTAGGGTTCTAGAAAAAATGCCTTATAGAAAGGCAGTAAAATAAAGGCAAATGGTATATAGGCACTAGGAAAACCTAAGGAAAGAGAATTGAAAGTATTTCAAAAGGAGAAACAAATTGAATTGCCTGAGAGATGAAAGGCATCATTTTTAAAAGGATATTTTGATATATACTTTAAATCTCACCCATTAAAAGCATCTTATGTTACATAAAGTCTTGGTTACTTAAACATCTCTGTAACGCTGAGATAATCATAGGACAAAAAAAAATCACTTCACATAAAGACTAATAAAGCTTGCAATGTTGCACTGTCAACCATTTACATAGGACCTGAAGTTTGCATATGGAAAGGACATCCCATTTCTTTCATTATGGTGCATGCACTGTTGAGAAGCCTCATAAAATAAAAATAAAGGAAATTAGAAATTCCAGGCTCATTTTGTGCATAGTGGAATGATTCACTGGGATTATGGAATATTTCTTGTAACTAAAATAGAACTACTATTAATGTGGCAGTACTTAAAGTAATTAACAGTCAATATGTCTCTAGCTAATGAATGGTTTTTTTTCTTAAACGATATATATATATATGTATTTATTTATTTATTTACAGGATTTATATACCGCCCCCCTCTCCCTGCAGGACTCGGGGTGGTGTACAGCCATTAAAAAATACAATAATAATGCAATAATTAAAAACAATTAAAAAGATTCAATTAGGTGGCTGAATAATAAAAATAAGACAAGGGTTTAAAAATAAGGACTAAAACCAATTAAAACCAAATTTAAAACCCCATAAAACCCTAGGCCAGACCGGCTTGATGAAATAAATAAGTTTTCAACGCGCGCCGGAAGGTCAGAAGGTCAGGGATGATCCTCATCTCCAGGGGTAATTCGTTCCAGACGAGGGTGCCCGCACCCTCAGGGTCGCCAGCCATCCAGCCGGCGGCACCCCGAGGAGACCCACTCTATGGGAGCACACTGGCCGACGGGAGATTGATGGTGGCAGTAGGCGGTCCCGTAAATACCCAGGTCCCAAGCCATGGAGCACTTTAAAGATGGTAACTAACACCTTGAAACGCACCCAAAAGACCACCGGGAGCCAATTCAGCTCGTATGTAAGTATGTACGTATGTTTATATTTCATATTTGCATTATCCAAGTTCCAGCAACTCTGTATAGTCCATAGATTCCATTCAATAGTAAAATCAAGGAACAAAAGATGGCACCAAGCAACAACAAGAAGCAAAACCACACTATTCAGAACGGGCTTCAATCACACAGACCAAAAACCTGAGCATAGTAAATATATATATGTGTGTGTGTGTGTGTGTGTGTGTCTGTCTGTGTGTGTGTGTGTGTAAGGTTTTTAAGCTGATAATTTTTAAATAATAAATAAGGGAGACTAGTATAGATCTATTTCGAGCTAGTTAGCTCTCTTCAGCTAGCCATACCCTTACTGGGATTCGAACCAGGGAAGTATTACATGTGAGGCAGTTGTAATTGCCACTACACCACTGGCTCTCTCCTGTTCAGCTGAGGCAGGGGAATGAGTATATATATATATATATATATGTGTAAGGTTTTTTTTTTAAACTGATAATTTTAAATAATAAATAAGGGAGATTATCAGTTTAAAAAAAAAAAACCTTACACACATGTAAACAAAAGGCAACGAAACAAATAGCTTTCTGTCGGTATGGTCTCTGGTGATGAGCCGAAAGACAGAAAAGAAAGCAGTATGCTTTCTCCCTTAATTGGGGCTTAACAGGGTGTTGTAATACAAAGTATATATATATATATATATATATATATATATATATATATATATATATGTGTGTGTGTTTTTGGAGGTTTTCGCAGGTATTTGTATGTGGATCTTTGGTTCTTCGGGTTTTCTCCCGCGTAGAATTGGAAGTATCTAGGCGACGTTTCAATGAAGTCTCATTCATCATCTTCAGGCTTGCGTCTTCGGCCTTGTGCTTCTCAGAGTAATGTGAGCCTGCAGCTGCTTCCTCCTTTTAACTACTAGTGGGGGTGTGACTTGATTAGGTGGGGGCTTGGCTGTGTTCTGATTGGTTGGGAGGTTGGCTGTGTTCTGATTGGCTGGGGGTGTGTTCTTTTCCGGTGGGGGTTTGGTTGTACTCAGGTTAGTCTTAGTTGCTGGGGGATTTGAGCCGGTGAGCTGTGATCCTGTTGTTTGGCTTCGCGTTCGTGGTCGTGCCATATCTTCATGGTGGGCATCAGTTCCCTTCATGTATGGGTTGGGGGGGTTTGAAGCAGTTTGATGCAGCTGTGGTACGGCTTCTGGTCCGTGGTCGTGTTTCATCTTCTGTGTGGGTGTGAATCTGCTTTCTACGTGGAAGTGTGGTGGTAGTTTCTTGTGTGGCCCTTGTGGCTGTGGGTCTGGTGTCCTTCTTCATGTTAGGTACTCGTTTGTTAATGAGGGCGAGTTTCCAAATGGCTGGTAAGCAGAAGGTGTCATCTCGTTTATTCATGCTGTGTGGCCGTTTTTCTATGGCTTCTCTGATTATTCTGTTGTTGAAGTGTTCGGTTTTGGCGATAGTTCTGGTATTTTTAAAGTCAATCTTATGTTCTGTGGCTTTGAGGTGTTGGACCAGGGAAGAGGTTGGTTCTTCTTTTTTGATTGAGTTCTTGTGTTCTTCAATGCGTGCACTTATTCTTCTGTTAGTTTGTCCGATGTATGTGGTGGGGCAGGAGTTGCACGGGATTTCATATACTCCTTGGTTTTCTAACTCAATTTTGTCTTTAGGGTTTCTTGAGATGGTGGATATTTTTCCGTTTGTGCAGAAAGGAGGAAGTAGCTGCAGGCTCACATTACTCCGAGAAGCACAAGGCCAAAGACACAAGCCTGAAGATGATGAATGAGACTTCATCGAAATGTTGCCTAGATACTTCCAATTCTACGCGGGAGAAAACCCAAAGAACCAAATATATATATATATATAGCTGATAAGGAGAGAGCCAGTGGTGTAGAGGCAATTACAACTGCCTCACATGTAATACTTCCCTGGTTCGAATCCCAGTAAGGGTATGGCTAGCTGAAGAGAGCTAACTAGCTCGAAATAGATCTATACTAGTCTCCCTTATTTATTATTTAAAAATTATCAGCTTAAAAACCTTACACACATATATATATATATATATATATATATATATATATATATATATATATATATATATTTGGTTCTTTGGGTTTTCTCCCACGTAGAATTGGAAGTATCTAGGCGGCGTTTCGATGAAGTCTCATTCATCAATATAATCAAGTCAAGTCTGCTCATCACTGTAGCATCTAGGTGAATGGTGTGTTTATGCACATGTGTGTCAAAGGCAAGAGAGAAACAAATTTCAGAGAGATCTGCTTAAAATTCATTTTAAAAATGGGACTTGACCAGGCTGTTATTTACAGATCTATTTTGCCATATTTCCTAAAAGTTAATTCCTTCTCATTATTCTGCCTGTAGTGTTATGCATCATCTTCTTTTCATTTTAAATGATGAGCTCCCAAACCTGTAAGATACAACTGCACTTGTTAAAAGAAAATAACACAATGCATATTGCATTTTACTGAGTTGAGAATCAATATCAGAAGTTATACCATTTAGGATGTGAAATCATGTACTTGACATGGGCAATTCATGGACAATGGTATCCTGCACTAGAGAAAGTGCATTTCCAAATAAAATAGCTTAAAGTCTTGTGAGATTACAAAAAGTCACTTTCAAAAGTAAAAATTCATCAATGATTCATTTCATAAATAAATGCATGGTGAACTTAAGGAAAACAGAGTCAATTTCAGAATAGCTGCTAGGATTTTCAAGTAATAGATTTTTCTTTTTCTTAGCGGTTTCCTGCAAATGCAAGCTCTGAGTGTTGATCCACTGGTTATGACAGGAATTGACTTACTGGCTTATTGCCCAAGTTGTGATGTAGTGGGCTGAGAGTGACTGACTCATACTAACTCAGAGGACTCTCAATTTCTAGGGCATGATTACTGTAGAACTCACAGTCTCCTGGTTTCTAGTTTGATGCCTTAAACTACTAGAGTGTCAAGTATGAAACTTTGGCAGCTATGTGCCTCTTCTTTTCAACTTGCCATTAGAGAAAGGAGTTGCTTTAGAATGGGTAGATGTAGAAACAAAGCCTCAATGATTCTACTGAAGACTATGAGAGCCTGAAACCTTTTCAAGAACAGCAGATGTGGAGTTGAAGCAGATGGTTCCCATAACAAAATGTTTGTGTGGACTAGGTGACAGGTTGAGGGTTTGGCTGGAGAAATTATTGTTTAATTCTATGAACTTGTGTTTGGGAATCCCAGAGTTAGTTTTGCTTTGACATTACCATGCAGTGTATTCAATAAACGGTAAGATTCTCAGAAACGGAATGAATCTGGACTTTTATTTGGATTCTTCAGCTGGATGTTGACAAAGAGCAAAATGACCCACTAAGTGATATGCAGAATATTTAGGATTTAACTAAAATTCTATTACTGTCAACTTTAGGAAGCAACCCTAAGAAGTATAAGTTGGGAAAATATTAAAATGTTATTATCACATTATATTTTATTGCTATTTAATGCCTGTTAATCATATCATATATGATCTTTATAAACTCCACAAAGGATATGAAAGGCAATTTATTACTCCCACAAGTTTCCCTCAGACCTTGCAACTTGTATTTTGTAAAAACATAGGTTTACTTAATTGTATGCAATGCTATAAATATTTAAATACTCCAGAGGTACTGCTGTACTCAGCCCTATCCTTGGCTATTAATGGTTTGGTAAATGTATTTGGTGAAGAAAATAATGAATCTCAGTACAGAGAACTATCAGTAACTTGCTTTCTAAATAATTAAATTTAGCAGTACATTGACCAATAAACTATCACATCATATATGCTTGTTAGAGGAGTTTTTTTGTATATCAAAGGCTTGATTATGATTAACATAATAATATTTGTGAAAAAAATAGTAAACTTAAAGTATGGCCAGATAATACTTGTAATGAAGAATAGTTATATTCCACAATGAAGCTAAGATATCCTTAAATCAAATAGGTTTTCCATATCCACTGACTGAATTCAAGCATTTTTTAACCTAAAGCAGATGCTTATTCATTTGGGGCCGCCTTCACCTCTGAGCGCAGGATGTTCCACAATACGGGGTCAGCAGCAGAGAGAGCTCTCTTCATGTAGTCCACCAATCCAAATTCTTTGACCGAAGCGATGTGGAGCATACCTTCCCCACCTGATTGAGGTGGGCTGATAAGATGGAGCAAAGTCCTATGCCAGGTGATGACCAACGTCTTGAATTGGACCAGGATACAAACCCCATGCAATAGATTTTTTGCTTTATGTTTTGAATGCTTGAGCGGTTTATGTGCACTATATGGATACTTTTCTGTGCTAGTTGTCCAAATTCACTTGGCAAGATGGGAAGCCATATAACAATAATTAAAATCTATCATCTAAGTATGTCTCTATCTATCTATCTATCTATCTATCTATCTATCTATCTATCTATCTAATATTTAGACTAGCGAAGATATGATCAAAAACATTAGAAGTAGCTGAAAATAATTGTTCCCATTTTCTCCTTTAATTATTCAAGTTGCATGATCTTCAGTTGTAGTTTACAGTAGACATTGTTTAAAGCAGATAGGAGTTTGGTCATCCTGCAGTAACTTGAATTATCATATTTCAATATCATTAAGTAAGTAATACAGTGTTTACTTTATATATCAATATTTACTTTATAAATACTGATTTATGTGAATTCAACATACTTCCATAGTAACAAATGCAAGTAAAGAAAAAGTCTGCTGTATTATTTTCTGTATTATTTGATCAATAAAAAATGGACAAAATGTAACTGCTACTATTTCAACATACTAAGCCAGTGACACTACTAGTGAAGTACACAAGAAATGCAATGAAGTATAGAAAACATAGTAATTTCATATCAAAGTGAGAAAAGCTGAAGAGCTACTAAAATGAAATGATAAGCCAAGAGAAAAAATCTATCAAACTAATCCAGATTATATAAGTGTGACAAGATCAGAGTATCACTTCCAGGAACCAGAGCTGCAAATGAGGAGACAAAAGAATTACAGCTGCCTATCCATTTTCTTTTTATACATTATTTCAAATATGTCTAATCATATACTGAAACATGCATAAAAGGTTTACTGGAAAACAGAAACCCTACTATATTTTGGCATTGTCTTGATGATATTATTAATAAAAAAATAATATGTATTGTTTAATAATATGTCAAAGTGAAAGAATTTTGACTTGCTATATACAGTGACAGTCTGATCTATTAGCTTTCAGGTTTTTATTTGATCCCCTCACCACTTTCTCAAGCTAAAAAAAAACCTTTTGGGACATTTAATGAAATTTAGTCTTGGGCCTTTTTGAATTCTGAATAGCCTAACAGAACCCCATTTACACTACAAACCATTGTGAGTTTTGATTGCTTACAAAGATGTAGAATATTTGTCTTGTTAATTACAAGGCTTTCTCTTTTGAAAATATAAAAGAAATTAATTTTGATAGACAATATTGAACTACTGACTTGTCATTCTGAAAGTTAAGCAGTTCTCATTATCAAGTTATTACATGAGAAGAGAATCCAAACACTAAATATTTGGGGTTAGGCCATTTCTTGCTTGTACTATATCAAAACACAATAGAATGATTAAACCTTCTGTGAGTCATCATTAGAAGAATATATTTAAATTACTGAAATAAAAACAAATTGATTTTTTTTTTACTCATGGTAAAATTGTTTTTCTTTTCTTCACATACTTTATCTAAGGATTTCAGACCTTCCAGAAAACAAATGACCTTATACAGATTTCTCTATACCTGCATATTAGCTTCACTCACCCAGAAAATATTTTTTCTTCAAGCTCGTATGATAATTTCAGCTGTTGGTGAATCAGTGTTTGTTCTGCTTATTGAACTTGAGCAATGGATTGGTCACAGCTGGTCTTAAAAGTTGCCTTTGTTTACAACTTGACTGTGTTGTAGGGAATCTAACAAAAGTTCCAAAATGTCACATTTGGAATATGAGAAAATAGCTCATATAATTGTATATATAATTGTATCCATTTTTAACTCACATTGATAAGTCATATTTAGAATATACCTATTATAATTGCACATAACAAGCTTGGGAGTGTCTATAATAATAATTTATTATTAATCTTGATAGACATTATTGAACTACTGACTTGTCATTCTGAAAGTTAATGTGATAGATTTGAGATATACGGTATATAAATATGAGCTTAAGGTATGTCCCAAGAGGGATATTTTTAAACATGGATTAAATATAAACAATGTATGGTATTATAAAATAAAGAAAACTTTCTTTTGTATTTATACATTATTCAAAGCTATTCATAAGCCCACGTACATGAAATATATACTTTATTTTCATGGAATTTCTCAATTCTTAGAGTAATTAAAAAAAAAATAGATCTTGGTAGCTAGTATACTATCAACAGGAAATTCTATTTTGTCTATTAAAGGGTGACAAGTATACCTTCCTCTTCTTCATTCTGAATGCTTTTTTCAAGAAAAACATTGCTTTAATGTGTAGATTTGAGCTAAAATAAAAATGAAATCCAATACTCAACTAAGTTGTGGGATTTGTTGCCAGAGATGTAGTAATAACCACTTACCATTGATTCACATATAAAAAAGAATGTGGTGGATGAAATGATTCACAGCTAAGTCTCTAAGTCAACTCAATCGTCTTTGATTTGATCAGTCATTTCAGTTTGAGGTCATCTTAGCCATTAAAAGTCAGACAGCTAGAGAAACATTTATTCTTTAATGTTAAGGGAACAGGTGATGGAATCTGTGCAGAATCATCCCAGATAAGCACAATTTCAGCAATCTTAGTCCTGCAAAGAGAACTGGCAAGCAAGCTGTTATCTTCTCTCCAAATAGGTAGGTTTTCCTCCGAGTATTGCTCCTGAGTGCCCAGCGGTTCCTTTTTAGCCAATTTCTACTGTTGAGAGGACAATCTCATCATTTCACTGCTATTACAGTGTGAGCAAGGTTTTGGGGGATGAAATTGGATTTTTGTTAGTGCTGACACTATGGATTCAACAATGATATTAAAGAGAAGAACTAGAACACAATCTTTTGTCGTGCTTTTTTAGATAGGGATAGCAAATATTTCTGCCATATCTAACCTGATATCTGACTGAAATGTTGTCATATAATACATAAATTAACAATCTCAGGCATTGATTAATGAAAAGCAGTTCCAATTTTCCATCAGAGTTTATCTCTGGGAATCAAGTCAAATACTGATTTTAAGTTCA
The DNA here is from genome assembly GCA_023653725.1 of Bungarus multicinctus. NCBI lineage: Eukaryota > Metazoa > Chordata > Lepidosauria > Squamata > Elapidae > Bungarus > Bungarus multicinctus. The sequence continues at coordinate 47,872,194 of CM042848.1, forward strand.
TTAATACTATATAATATATTCTGCAAGAAACAGAAAACAAATCTTCACTTATTTACTGCGAATCTCCTTTTCATCAATCTGGTTTGCTTCTTCAATCAGAATCTGGTTCTATTAACAGTTTCCAGTAAATATGCCACTAAGACTAATAGATTATCGTAGCCTGCAAAACTCTGGGTGATCACTAAAGAATAGAAAAGAGCTGCATAACATTCTAGTAACTTTTGACTAAGTGAAAGTCTGAACAATGCAACCTTGAGTTTTCTGTATCCTTGTTGCCATTTTGCGTGTACTTGAACAGATTTGGTAGCTTTGATGTTATTGATATGATTTGCTAACAAACTTAGGCAATAAGTGTCTTGATAGTTTCTTTATAAAGGTACAATGACAGATCAGATTCATTATCTTGTACAGCAGTAGAACTTAGACTTATATACCGCTTTATAGTTCTTTCCAGCCCTCTCAAAGCGGTTTACAGAGTTAGCATATTGCCCCCAACAATCCGGGTCCTCATTTTACCCACCTCGGAAGGATGGAAGGCTGAGTCAACCTTGAACCTGGTGGGATTCGATCTGTCAAATTGCAGTAGGAGTAGCTTGCAGTACTGCACTCTAACCACTGTGCCACCGAGGCTCCCTATGTATGCAATATATATAATACTTGTATGCAGTGTATGAACTTTCCTCAGAAGTATTATCTTTTTCAGCTGCAAAATTAAGTTAGAAATTTAGATACAATCTAGAGCCATGATGACGAACCTATAGCATGTGTGCCACAGGTGGCACACAGAGCCACTTGTGCTGGCACGTGAGTTGCAGGTAAACTTACCTCACTGAGCACGTGTGTGCCTCACAGTTGATTTTCAGCCGGTTTGAAGCTTTTTTCAGCCTCCCAAAGGCTTGAGGAAGGCTTCTGTAGGCTTCTACAAGCTTTTTAGACCGAAATCTAGCCTCATTTCATCACTTCCTGTTTTCCCAAGAATACCGGAAGTGATGAAACGGGACTACATTTCAGAAAACAAAGCTTGTAGAAGCCTGCAGAAGCCTTCCTCAAACATTTGGGAGGCTGAAAAAGGCCTTAAACCAGCCAAAAATCAGCTGTGAGATGCAGTGCAGGTAAGGGAGCGGGTGGGGGGGATTGCGTGTGCATGCGTAGGGGACATACGAGCAGTTAGTCCAGAATGCAGCCGCACGGATGATTATGGGCGCCCCCAAGGACACCCACATAACACCACTTCTCCTCAGACTGCACTGGCTTCCTGTGGCCTTCCGGATTCGATTCAAGGTGGTACTATTAGTATTTAAAGTGCTCCATGGCTCGGGACCTGGCTACTTACGGGACCGCCTTCTGCCACAAACAACCTCCCGCCGCCTAGTACGCTCCCACAGGGTCGCCCTGCTTGGGATACCGCCACCTGATCGTTGTCGGCTGGCGACCCCAAGATTACGTGCTTTCTCTGTGGGAGCCCCCTCCCTTTGGAACTATCTCCCCCCGGAGATACGAGACACATCGGACATCCTAACCTTCTGGCGTGCAGTCAAGACCTTACTTTTTAAGCAGGCCGGTCTAGCCAATTAAAGGTTTTCTGAGATTTTTAAATTTTAGATTCAAATAAGACTTTTAATTCTATTTGATGGGACTCAATCATTTACTTACTTATTTTACTCATTTATCCTATTTTCATCTATCTATATTCAATTCTGAGTTAATTACTGTTACTGTTGACTGTATCTTTATATGTTTAGACTGTACACCGCCCCGAGTCCCTTTTGGGAGAGGGAGCGGTATAAAAATACGATAAATAAAATAATAAATAAATAAATAATGAGCATGCAAGTGCGCGCACAATTTTTGGCACAGGACCCAAAAAGGTTAGCCACCACTGATCTAGAACATGATCTAATTTTATGGTTAAATTCAAGAAATGGAATCACATTCAAACCAATTTTATAATAGTGTATTCTTATACATTTACATATCTTATTCTATGAGAACTAGTTATTATTCTCTGTAAAGAACCAGTTATTATGTGTCAATAGATTCTGGAATTCTTTGCATTAGAGAACAGAATTAAATGAAGAAATAAAGAGAATGAAAATAAAAAAGGAAGAGTTAAAAAAGGAAGAATTACAAGCTTTTGCAGATGATTTGGTCTTTATATTAGAAGAACCATTGGAAACAGGCCCTAAGTTGATTAGAGAAATAAAGGAGTTTGGTGAAGTAGCAGGATTGAAAATAAACAAATAAAAAACAAAATTCCTAGTGAAAAATATGATAAAAAAACAAAAGAAAAGATTAATGGACAAATTAAATATTCAAATTATTAAAAAAGTGACATATTTAGGGATACAAATGACAGCTAGATGTGGAAAGTAACTATGAGAGATTAGTACAACAGATTGCGATAGACTTGGAAAAATGGAAAAATTTATAGCTATCTTTAATAGGTAGAATAGTAACAATTAAAATGAACATATTGCCAAAAATATTATACTTATTCTAGACGATTCCAATAAGATTGAAAAAAAATATTTTGAAGATTTAAATAAAATGATGTTGAAATTTATTTGGCAGGGGAAAAAAGACAAGAATTAAAATAAAATTACTTCAGGATGCAAGGGTGAGAGGAAGTTTTCGATTACCCAATTGGGAATTATATTATCAGGCAACAATATTGATGTGGATGAAGGAATGGATTGTATTAAAAAATGTCAGATTATTGACACTAGAAAGGCATTATTTACAATTGGAGTGGCATGCATTTTTATGGTATAAAGAAAGTAAGGTACATGGATATTTTAGGAGACATTACATTAGGAGTGCTTTATTAACAGTATGGGAAAAAATAAGAGATTATCATTATATGAAAATACCAGTCTTTTTATCAACATTAGAAGCTTTTACATATCAACAGCTTTTTTAAAGGAACACATTATTAGATTGAAGAAGTTTTAAATGAAAAGGGTGAACTCAAAACAAAGCAAGAATTAGAGTTACAAGGGATAAATATAAATTGGTATTCATATTTGCAAATACACACAAGGTATGAAAAAGACATTAAGATGGCTAGGTTTTATAAGGAATTGACTGAATTGAATAAAATCCCTAACAGGCGCTAAAGAGAAGTTGATCAAAAAATTATATGATTATTTATTAGGAGTGAAATTAGAGGAAAAACAAGTAAAAGAATCAATGATTGCATGGGGGGAAAACTTTGGATATGGAATAGACTTGGATCAATGGCAGATATTATGGTCTAGAAACTATAAATTAGCTATGTCAATGGCCATAAAGAGAATTTGTATAAGATATTTTACAGATGGCATCTACCCCCAGCGAGAATCGCTAAGATGTTTAAAGATAAGTTGGCAAAGTGCTGGAAATGTCAGAAATCACCAGGATCATACTGCCATATGTGGTGGACATACACAGAAGTTAAGACGTATTGGACTAGAATACACATGTGGCTGAAGGAAACGATAGAACAGCGTATAGACTTAAAACCAGAGACATTTTTATTGGGAATTTTGCCTGAGGGTTACAATAAAGAGTTAACGTATTTGATTATCGATGTATTAACAGCAGCTAGGATTGTATTTGCACAAAATTGGAAAAAATGATAACATTCTGATGGATGAGGAAATAATTAAGAAAATAAAGGAATGTGCAGAAATGAGTAGACTGACAGTGGCAATTAGAGAACAAGAAGAAAAAGATTATTATAAAATTTGGAATTTATTTTATAAATGGTTGGATAGAAGAGTAAGAAATTGAAATATGTAAGTATAGTATATTATATCATTACTGATAAATGAATGAGTTAGGTAGAGTAAGAAAATGAATGTAAAAGATATCATTGAAAGTCAATAATTACAATGTTAAGGATAATATAATAAGTAATACATGTGATATAAAATACTGATTAGAATGATTATAAACATATATAAGTAAAATATGTATGATAATTTTATGTGCACAAAGATATATGTACCCAATTGACACACTGTTGAATAGAAAGGTTTTATTTGTTTGTTTTTGTTGTTATAAAAAATAAAAAATGTTTTATAATAAAAAAAGAATAGAACTAAATGTTGCCAGCTATTCATCCATGTTTTTTTCTTCTTCCTTTTTAGACAGTGAAGGAGGAGAGTAATATTAGCCTATAGTAGCCAAAAATCAGAAAAGGTCTAGTAGCACCTTTTCCATCTAACACATTTTATGAAAAGGCAGAAGCTTTTATGAGCTGCAGCTCACTTTATCAGATTCAAAGCCTACATCTGCTTATCTACTTGGCAAACTGAGCTATATCTCATGAAAACCTACAGCTTATATAGAATGTGTTAGTTGGAAAAAGTGCTACTAGACTCCCAATTTCTTCATTTTTAATGACATTTTATAGATTTTTCACATAGATTAAAATGAAAGAAGAATTATTATGTCTATTTTCCTTATAGGCATCAATTAATTTAGAGGGGAAATAGAAAACTATTTTCTATTTATCTTTGTTAACATCTAGTTATCTAGATTTCTAGATTTCTCAAACTAGGTATGGTAGGCTTATATTACTGGAATAGTTTTCTGCATCAAGAAAAAGAGAAATTCACAGAAGGTTTTTTAGAGAGGATGAAAAAAAGAAGAAAATATTTCTTAGATAAATACGTTGTAATAGAGCAACTATAATATATAGCTATATTCTAAATAAAAGAGTAAAATGCCATGAAAACTTGCATGGTTTCTACACCATTACTAGAGCAGAAAGATAAAATGTAAGGACAAAAGAAATCCTGAGAACATCACCCTAATCAGTTAAAGACATACTAGTTAATCTCAGAGGATATAGAGTAGGGGTATCAAACTCAAGGCCAGATTTGGCCCACTGGGTGCTTAGATCTGACCCGCAAGAATGCCTTGGAAACAGCAAAGGAGTGGCCCATGGTGAAAATGGAGTGAAAATGGAGCTTGGGAGATCTGCACGTGAGCTCCTTTTTCACTGGCAGAGGGTTGAAGGAGGCAGTCGCAGCCGAAAATGGAGCTCATGAGAGCCATGTGCAGATCTCCCAAGCTCTATTTTTGCTGGCAGAAGGTTGTAGGAGGCCACCGCAACTGAAAATGGATCTCAGGAGCCCGTTTTTGCTGACAGAACACTTGGACCATCACAGGTGATGTCCAGCTGTCCATGGCCACCATGGCCATGCCCATTCCGGTTCCCAGAGGTCAATCACAGCTCTGATGTGGCCCTTGATGAAATCGAGTTTGACACTCCTGATATAAAGGAACGACAAAAAGAATTCCTACACCAGGTTAACTACTCTATGTCTGCAGCGGCCAATATCATTGAGGATACTCAATGATATAAAACATAAGAAGTGGCTCTTCTAACACACCATGTCATTTTACTAGTGCATTGCTTTGTGATTCCTACCACTTCTTGTAGGTCCTGAAACTGATCTTTTGGTAGTGGCTTAGCTAGGACTTTTGCCACCATTTCTTGTATCAAATAATATTTCTGATCAAGAAGTCCTTTATGTTGAACATCTCTTATGTGTAGGGTTTAGTATCATTGCAGTTTGTGCATGTGTATTATTTTTTGATTGGGAAAGCTGAGTATAGTTCTTGTTTTCTGTTGATTATAGTCATTTAATAGTAGTTTATACAGCCATGTATGTTTTTCTTTCCCTTTTACTGTATACTTTTACAATTTTACTGTATGAGTGAAAAAGAGGTCTGTGAAAATATCTACAGACCCCTCACATCCTGGACATAAATTGTCTCAACTTCTACCCTCAAAATGACGTTTTAGAGCATTTAGAGCAGAACAACTAGATACAAGGACAGTTTTTCCCTGAATGCCATCATTCTGCTAAACAACTAATTCCCACAACACTATTTACTAAGACATTATTATTATTGTTGTTGTTGTTGTTATTCTCATTCTTCCTATTACCTATCTCCTCCCACTTATGACTATTACCTTGTTGCTTGTATCTTTACAATTTATATTGTTTTATTTAGTGTCCTAGTATGATTTGATTGCTTATTTAGTATTCTATGTCTATCGCTAAGTATTGTATCTTATGATTCTTGATGAATGTATTTTTTAATATACACTGAGAGCATATGCACTGAAGACAAATTCCTTGTATGTCCAATCACACTTGGCCAATAAAGAATTCTAATCTATTCTATTTATTATTCTTGACATGCTTAAACTGCAGATGAAAAGACAAAAGGGCAACCACTGCCTATTTATTATGAGTTCATCTGACAAATCTTTCTCTATAATAAACTGCTTACTATTATTTGTCAGAGGTTCACCCAGGGCATGTGTAATAGTATGTGGAAATGACCTTGGAAGACAGACAGAAAAGCTGCGGACTGGACAACAGGCATGCAATAGGTCTGTTGCGAACCTATGCCACGCGTGCCGGAAGTGGCATGCAGAGCCATTTCCCCCGGCATCTGAGAGGTCACCTGGAAGAGCCCCACTGTGTATGCAAGCACATGCTGCCGCCCGACAGCTGATTGTCGGATATCTGACGCACATATGCAGGGGGAAAAGTGGTGTGCAGGAAACATGCGTGCATGTGTAGGGATGTGTTGCACAGGAGGGGGGGAATCACACATGCGCAAAGATGTGTAGTGCACGAGGAAGGAATCGCACATGCATGTGCAAAGATGCGCAGCGCATGAGGGGGAAATTATGCACATGCGCAGACACGTGGCACGAGTTGGGGGGTCATGCATGTGCAGAGGGTGTGGAGGGGCCAGCACACATTGCTTTCTGGGTGCTGACACACGAGCACACGCAAGCGAGCGCGCACGCAATTATTAGCATGGGAGCCGAAAAAGGTTAGCCACCACTGCAATAGGTATTTCAGGCTACATAAGGAAAAGGGATGTAGGACATGTCTCAGAAGGAACACTTCCTGCTTTTCTGGAAAATGAAAACAAAGGGGAGAAGTGCAAGATTCTATGACTGTAAACTTAGAATAAAGGCACTGCTAGGACTCAAGGTATGCACCTATCTAGACTGCTTTGAAATGCTCGCTGTGTGTTTTTAAATGTTTTCTAGGAAATTCAGCCAACACTCAAGTGATAGAAGAAGGAATAATATAGTTCAAGACTCAGATAAATAAGTTAATAGAGAAACTAAAAGTCCCAATAAAGAGAACCATTTGTGCGTATAGTAGGCCAACCCACCATATATAAAAACAAACTCTAGATTTAAACTACATTTATTTCTTGTTGTGATCAAAATAGTGCTGGTGATCAGTGTGTGGTACAAAGATTTTTGAATCCCTTCCTACAGAGATACGTTGGTATTCATAACAATTGCTTTTTATTATCTCTCCTACAAAAGCATGTGATATTAATTATGTGATAAAGGGATACTCTTTGCAATTTGTGGAGAAGGAGGTAAAAAATATAATAGGAAGATATTATGAATGTTGACCTGCAAAAATGCACTTTTATTAATTAGCATGTTGGTGATATGACATCATGAGTTATTACTAATGAATGCTGCCTGACAATAATGCCATGAGTGTTGGGAATATGATATTGTGTGTTTTCCTTTGTGATGTGTTTTTTAACCTGCTCTGGGCTAGGGAAATACAAAATTTGGTTGCCTTTTTAATAATAATGATACTTTTACTTTGATAATTAGAGTCTGCAGGCTGTCAGCTCTTATATTTTTATTTTCAAATTACTTGCATGCCCAGCTTTTATAATTAAGTAATTCAAAATTATATTCTTTAAAGGCCAATGGGTTATGTATTTCCCAGTGATTGCAGTCTATAAAGTTTTCATGGTGTCTTTTAAATCATTGGTCTCAATGAAAAAATTATTTGGGCCAAGTGGATGGTCTTTTAATTAAAATAAAACTGGGATATTATGCATAAATAAAATGGAGAAATACTCACAAGCAATATACAAATGACAACAAAATAAAGAAGAATATTCTGCCATTCTTCCCCATTGCTTGGGAAATGAAATCTAATTTCTTAGTGGCATATGCACATCTTATCAGGCTGCAGTTAATAATAAAAATAAATCTTGAGAAGGAGCTTTACTTTAAATATTGCATCTGGTTTATCGGTGATGATATCTTTAATTATACTAAAGCAAAATATAAGACAGTCTAATGGGAAATACAAATTGCTTGTTAAAATTATTAACCAGGTTAATGTGCTTACATTTGTTTATATGTACAGGAATCATCTCAAATATTTGATTGCTGTGACAATATGTGTAAAGATCAATTAAAAGTCATAGAGATGAGATATTGGATTTTCAGACCTTAATAGGATTTCATGTGCACTTGTTATATTATGTTATCCATTTATAATTGAGCTTCCATCAAATCATAGATTCTGTCACCTTACCAATTTATTTTTCCATTCTCTAATGAAACTTATATTTGCTTTAAAAATATTTTCGAAAGCATGATTCTAAAGGAGTTATGTACTGCAGAGATTAACACACACCAAATATTTACTTTTAAAGTCCCAAGCACAGTTTGATGATAATCTAATTGAGTTAGCATGTTTTCAGTAACCATTTGTTTGAAGTATGCATGAGGCAGCTGGGTACTGGCTAAAGCAGACTATAACAATAGGAAGGGGGGAAATGTTAATGTATACAACTCTCTCTGTGTGTGTGCTTCATTCTGACCAATAGTAATTGGGAAGAAAAGAAATAAAAAGCAGGTAATAACTCAAGATGCAGATCTTAAGAATAAGAAACATATTGAATTTTTTTTTTTTGATAACACAAAACTGGGGGGAAATGCTAACAGTTTGGAAGACAGGTTCAAGATCTTTGGAAAGATTTTATCCAACAAAAGGCAATCCAACAAATCCCCTATCCAACAAAAGGCAGTTCAATGCCAAGAAAAGTAAGGTTGTGGTTTAGGCAGAAAAAAGCAGATGCTCAGGCACTGGATTGTTAGATGTGAAAGGTAAGGACCACATGTGAAGTTCCAATTAAAATGATTTATTACTAGTTGTGCTTATGCACAGGAATCTAATCAACTAATGTCTAACACTATCTTGGCATAGGATAAGGGGCAACAGAATTCAAGAGGGGCTGGACTTAGCCCATTTGTGACTACATAGAGACCCTAGGCTAATCCCTTTTTTGACTTGGCACCCAAGTTCTGCATCTTTTTCCTAGAAGGATAGCCATTGCTCAGCAGTAGTACATGTGAGAAGGATCTAGCTGTCCTCATGGACCACTGCTTAAGTATGAATCAGCAGTTTGCTACAGCTGCCAAAAAAAGCCAACACGGTCCAAGGCTGCATCAACAGAAGATAGCAACAAGATCAAGGGAAGTGATACTTCTCACTATATTGCACTATGAATATATTTCAAATCCATTTCTGGTTACCATAATACAAAATGGATGCTGAGGCCCTAGAAAGAGTGCAAAGAAGAACAACAAAGTTGATAAGGCATATGGAGGCTAAATCCTTTGAAGAAATATTGAAGGAACTAGGCATATTTAACTTAATGAACAGAAAATTGAGGGATGACTTGAAAGCAGTTTTCTTATACTTGAAGATCTGTCAGAGGGAGAGGGCATCAATTCATTTGCCATAGCACCTGAGGGTAGGACAAGAAGCATTAGGTAGAAGCTAATCAGAGGGAGTCCAACCTGGGAATGAATTTCCTGATAGTAAGAACTATTAAGCAATGGAACAGCTTCCCTCCTAGAGTTGTGGGGGTTCCATCACATGAGGTTTTCAAGAAAAGATTGGACAACCATTTATCCAAGATGATATGAGGACTCCTGACTTGAACAGGGGATGGACTAGAAAACCTCCGAGGTTCCTTCCATACTTATAATTCTTTCAATCAAAACAATGTAGTGTATAGAAACAAGCTGAGCAAGGTTGTAACCTAGGAGGGTATCTAGAGATAAAGAATTCTGCACAGTAATGCCAAAAAGACAGACCCACCACAAGAAGTTACAAAATATTAAAAAAATACTAAAAGTTTTCCTTTGTCAACACTAGCATCTTGACTTATTGAACTTCAGTAGTTCCAAAGGCCAGGAAAGTGATACCAATGGAAGCAAATTCACAATAGAGATGAGACAGATTCTATAGCTCTGAGGGAAGCCATTCTGCCTTGTGAAATAAATTTCAAAACAAAAAAGGTATCATAACACACTACACATTGTACATACATGATCTTAACATTTAAACATATTCCAGTGCCAGATTGTCATATCAACCAGAAAACTCTTTTCTAATAACTTAGGAAAGCAAGATCAAAGGAAAAATAAAAGGAAAATAGATAAGGTCATTAAGATTACTGGAATGCCCTTGGCAGAACTACAAATTATTCCTAAAGGCAGGTCAAAATGGCAAGCATTCATCCATACATCTGTCTCATTGGCACCTAATTAACTTTAAATTTCATGTGTGTCTATGTGTACCTACACAGTTTTTCTAAACCAGTAATATATAGCATTAAAATGAAATAGGTTTTGTTTTTGATGGATACAATATTTATTTATGTATGTATTAGACACTTATTTCCAATTTTTCATCTACCACCCCAGCATATTTCAGCTATTTATTATTTTACTGAGGATAAAATAACTTTTTTTCTGCATTATAATGATCTTTATTTCAGTTTTCTCTATGCTTTTCAAGAAAAAAAGTAGTTCCATTTGATCTCACACTGAATTTATGCAATGTACTTCAAAGAGAGACATGCTAGGTTTGAGCTTTTCGTGATTAGCAATGGTGTTTGAATTTCACAACACAGAAGGGAAAGATCTACAAGTGGCAAATGTATCTGAAGTCCCTGTTCAGCATGCATCAATATAAAGTTACTGCCCTCTGTCATTTCGCTTGAAGAATTATCAAGTACTGAGCCATGACACAGCAAAGGCAAAGAGGAAGGGTCCTATAACTCCACAAATAAAAGCATATATGTGTACTCAGTTAAGGTGCAATAAGGCAATTTAAGGACCATATTAGTAATAACATTTTGACAAATGAAACACTTTAAAGGAAACAAAAAATTGTTAAGAAAGGATATTTAACTGTTAGAATATTGTTGTTTTAAAAAAAACCACTTGTAGATCTGGAAAAACATTAAGAAGTATATATTATTTGTAGAGAAAAAAGGAGAGGTTTTTTTTTTAAAAAAAATCCTACATCTTTAGAAATTAAAATGCCTACTTATTCTGTGTATGATTCTACCACCACGTTTTCATAACAATGTTGATATGTTAGAAAACATTCAGATTAGAATTACTAAAATGATAGGGGGACTTGAGGATAGGCTAAAGAAATTTAGGATGTTCAGTTTGGAGAAGAGAGTTCTGGGAGAATATATGATAGCCATATTAAGGGATATTAAAAAAGATGGTCAAAAACTAGGGCCACAAACAACAGTTATAAACTGGCTTACTTAGATTTCATTTAAATATAAGAAAAATCTTTCTGTCCGGAAACTCTGTACAATAGTGGAATAATCAATCTATGGAGAGAAAGGTTCTTCATCTCCTCTGCAGGTTTTAAACAAGAGCCTGTACAACCATCTCTTGAGGATGATTTTGTTGGTTTTACTGCAGATTGCAGAGGTTTGGATTTAATAATCCTGTCGGTCTCTAAACTCCATAATTCAGATTCTATGATTGGGGAATCATAACTAATAAAATACCCAGTAAACATAGTATGAAAAAAGAATGTTTTTGTGCGCATGACTATTTTATTTGCATGCAAATAAATTATGCATTTAAAAAGTCTGTTCTCCTGAATGCTAATAAATGGATAAAATAATAAAAACTGTATGAACATAGGCAACATAAACAGCCAATTAAAAATTTGACACAGTATGCAAGTGGTCTTTCTCAAATATTCTTTTTTCATTTCCTATGGGTTTTTTAAATGCCAGAGTGAATATATAAAAATGTAAATATATTTTCTCTGGCTTGCACAATTAAAAACAAATTTGAATGCACATTATAAAAGGGGGAAATAATCCACAGTCTTAGCTTCTGTAACTGTAGTTACCTTGACTAAATTCCAAAGTATGGTACCCGTTTTTACATGGGATATAAATGCAAATCTGCTTACTTTAAATACCAGTCAGAAAGGGAAATTCACTTATAACTGTTTTTTTCTTACAAAAGGTACTATCATTTAACTCCATCCAGTTTTTGGATATAGAGATGTCCAGTGCCAACATAATCCTTAAAAGACCACACCTAGAGTACTGCATCCAGTTTTGGTCACCACATTATAAAAAAGATATTGAGACTCTAGAAAAAGTACAGAGAAACCAGGATGATTAGGGGACTGGAGACTAAGGCATATGAAGAACAGTTATAGGAACTGGGCTTGGCTAGTCTAGTGAAGAGAAGGATGAGGGGAGACATGATAGCAGTCTTCCAATATTTGAGAAGCTGCCACAGAATGGAAGGGGTCAAGCTATTTTCTAAAGCACCTATAGGCCAGACAAGGAATAATGGATGGAAACTGAACAAGGAGAGATTCAACCTGAAAATAAGGATAAACTTTCTGACAGTGAGAACAATCAACCAATGAAACAGCTTGTCCTCGGAAGTTGTGGGAGCACCATCACTTGAGAACTTCAAGAAGAGATTGGACTGTCATTTGTCAGAAATGGGGTTGGACTAGATGACCTATAAGGTCCCTTTCAACTCTGATTATCTGTTATCTATTAAATTCTGGAATAACTTTCATGTAACTATAAAGCAGAATTCTTAGCTTTAATATTCCTTCTCTATCCATAACAAATCATATCATCAGTGAATGTGGGCAAACAAGAATGAAATTCAATCCAGTTGAAAGGGAGATATTGTGAGTAGATTGTCCATATTAAAAAGACAGCATGCTTTCAAAAGAAATAGAATCTACTTGGAGATTCTCATTGATTTGTATAGTAATATTCTATCCTAGATTGTTTTCCAATTGCATGTTAAGGTTTCTTAAGAAAACCCTGATTAATTTTTGCTAATGAAAAGTCACTGTCATCTATCAGGCATAAGGTCAAAGCTTTCAAAAAGACTAACATGTCTTGGAAATTAAAAACAGTATAGCTAAGATCAAGCTTTTACAAAAATTAAGTTTCAACATAATGCTGAACTTGGAATTTACAGATTGGATCAACTTTGTAAGAGCTGGGCTACTCAAGAATAGTAATTGGTTAGCAGTAATAAAGATGAATGTGTTGTCTAAATTACTATTTCTTTTTCAAAATGCCCATATAAAACTAGAGAAAAAGTTTTTCGATCATTTGGATAGAATAACGACAAATTTTATTTGGTAAAAGAAAAAACCAAGAATTAAGTTAAAATTGCTGCAAGATGCTACTGAAAGAGGATGATCTGGCCTGCCCAACTGGGAGTTGTACTACAGAGGCACAATATTAACTTGGGTGAAAGATTGGATTAGCCATAGAGATAAAAGAATACTGATAGTGGAAGGTTACAATTTACAGTCGGGTTGGCATGCCTTTCTCTGGCAGGAGAAGTCAAAAGGTTATAGTTATGTGTATAGTCATAAAGTGAGACAGACCCTTTTAAACACTTGGAATAAGACAAAAAGACAAATATATATAGAAATTCCTATTTGGCTATCAACACCAGAAGCACTGATGCACCCACACCTTCTGCGCCAAGGGAAAATCATTACTTATGAAGAGATACTAAATGAAAAAGGAGAACTACAAACCAGACAAAAGTTAAAAAACCAGGGAATCGAGGTGGAATGGTGGACCTACTTGCAACTCCAATCAAAATACTTAAAAGATAAGAGAGAATGGGGAATTAGTAAAACTAGGACAAAACTAGATGAAATATTATTAGGACCTGACCAGAAGATGATTAAATATATATATCAAGTTTTATTAGATTTTAAATTAGAAGAAGAAAAAGTAAAAGAAATGATGGTGGTATGGATGAAAAACTTCGGTCATAGCATAATATTAGATGATTGGCAGAAACTATGGAATAGAAATTTTAAAAATGACATTAGCGATACCCTTTAAAGAAAATCTGTATAAATTATTTTATAGATGGCATATACCACCATCAAGATTGGCAAAAATGAACTCTAAATTTTCCCCTATATGTTGGAAATGTAATAAAGAAATAGGAACTTACTATCAGTTATGGTGGAATTGCAAGGAAGCCCAAAAATATTGGCAAAATTTACATAAGTGGATAGAAGAAATGTGTAGAATTAAAATACAATACAGGCCTGAGTTTATTCTGCTGGGAATTAACACTGGGAAATATGATAAAGAAACTCTGTACTTAATGATTCATGTAATTACTGCAGCAAGGTTGGGATATGCAAAGAATTGGAAAAATAAAGACATCCCAAATGAATTGGAAATATTGAAGAAAATCACAATGTGCGCATAAATGGATAAACTAACAAAAGAACTAAAAAATAAGGAAGATTTGGGTTATTATAAAACATGGAAGAAATTTTATGGTTGGCTAGAGATGAGGAAGATCAATGAAAATAAGGAATGATTATATGTATATATTCTATTTAAAGTGTGTAGAGGAGAATTATGTAATATTACTGTTGGATTTAGTGAAGTAATGACAATGATTAATGTTAGGGAGACTGTACTACATTCAACTTTTTTATTGTAAGAATTGTCCATCTTTGTGTTTGTTTAATTGTTTAATAAAGAAAACTTTTTTTAAAAAAAGAATAGTAATTGGTTAAACCATCTCACCATGAAATCTGGCATTCTTCCTCATTCCAGTTTTCCCCATGTTAGAAATGGCTTTCCTATGGAATGAATGACTGAGACTCTGGCCCAGGCTCTGAGATTCCAGGGGCAAAAGTAAGAACAGTAGTGCCCCACAAATGGCCTCTCAATACTGCCCCACAAATGGCCTCTCAAAATCAGATCTCTCAGGTATTTCAACTGCTCCTCTTCTTCCACTGAGAATGATTCATATTCCAGGTGCATTATGCTAACAAACCTCTTCAACTAGAATGCTAAAGCTGTTTAGCTTCTAACATTATATTATTTAAAAGAACTGTGGACTTGGCTCCAAAGTGATTGCTCCTGGGAACACAACTAGTGTTTCAGGACCATAGCCAATGACAAAATGTTGGGGACATCTCCATTAATAGAATCAACCAAGGCATGAAGGCCATTCCAGCTGCCCAGCTCAAGAAAGCAGGTACTTATATTGGGCAACAATAATGTAGGAAGATGCTGTAGGCAATTGGTCACTATAGTGACAATGACAAAGGCATTAATAATTACTGCATGGAAGAAGGCAATCATAAACCATTCCTGTTTTTCTCCCAGGAAGACTGTATGGTTGAAAAATATAAAATTATTGATAATATAGTGATGGATGATGGGCCCCTCATGTAAGATGGCACTTAATATGCTAATGAAGAAGAGCTAAGAATCTTTTTAACTACTAATGGTATTTATGGTGTGGCTATTGAACTATCTAATTGTTAACACTGCCATAGAGGAAAAGAAAATCCAAATCTGTAAAGACAGACTCACAGTGGGAACCGAGAATATAAGAAGCATGAACACAGTAAACCTCAGTATAATGAAAGATGAAATTAAATTAAATAACTACAAATTGACATCTTAGAGATTGGTGAATTGAGATGTAATTTTTTTATGTTCAATCAGAAGGCCAGTGTTTATTACACAGGATATGAAAAAAATAAAGATATTGATTTTATAGTTGAGAATAAAATAACAAAAACAGTAATTGTCTATAAGGTCATTAGTGACTTGCAGCCTCTTGGAGCAGGATGCTTTGCAGGGTCCCAAAGATTGATTTCTGGTGGAGTTTGGGGGACAGAAAGAAAGACTTTTGCTGCTTTTCTTGCATGCAGCCAAAACCAGAAGAAGAAAGAAGTGGAAAGAAGCAGCCCGGTGGCCAGGCCAGGTGCAAGGAGCAAGTGGAACAAATCCCCCCCTCTGTCCTTTCCCCCCTTCGCTCACTACATCATGTTGTTCACAATGCAAGCATCGCAAGCCTTGTGTTTCTGTGCAGCCTGGATTAATTGCTTTGTAGAGGTGCTTTGGAGGTGATATTTCTCTGAGGACCACCAAAATTTTCTTGCAGACCACCAGTGGTCCCTGTCAACCACTGTTCCAGCTGACTTTAGGCAATGCCTGAAGAACATGAGACATTATTGTCTGATAATGATGCCATCTAAGTATTAAACTCTATTTTAGGTATTAAACTCTATTTCATTAAGGGCCACATCAGGGTTGTTCGGGGGACTGTGGTGGGTGTGGTCAGGGTGGGCATGGCTAGCTCAATGTCACTTTCATCAGGGCGCCTGTGGAGGCCCGAGCACTCTTCCAGTGAAAACAGGCTTCCAAGATCCATTTTCAGCTGCGATGGCCTCCTACAACTCTCTGCCAATGAAAACAGGCAGCCCTCCCAAGCTGTTTTCACTGGTAGAGGCACTGGTTGGTCCTTCACTGTTTTCAGGATGGCTCCGCGGGCCAGATCTAACCACTCTGTGAGCCAGATCCGGCCCATGGGCCTTGAGTTTGACAGCCCTGGTCTAAGTGATGGATAGCTTCTCTATCTTTTTGGATCAACCATTAATAGTAAAACAGCATGCAGTCAAAATATAGACCACAAACTAGCACTTAATAGAGTAGCCATGGAAGCTTGGAAAAAAATATTTAGATGCTATGATGTATCTATTGTTACAAGATCATAACATTGCAAGAAGCAACATTCCTTGTGATATTCTATGGAAGTGGAAATTGCAGTTTAAAGAAGCAGAATAGAAAGAGTACTGACGCTATTGAAATTTAGTTTTGAAGAAAATTCCTGTGAATATCATAGACAATCAAGAAAGCAATTGAACAAATCAATCCAGAGTTTCCCTCAAGGCAAAAAATTGAACAAATCAATCCAGAGTTTCCCTCCAAGCCAAGCTCAGATTGTCCTACTATGGACACATAGTAGATCTAGCTCTCTGGAAAAGATTCTGTTCTGGATTGGATGTTTTTGTATTTGAAATACTCACTGTTCATTGGTCTGAAATCCAGCGGGAGATCCTTCTCCTGTCATTGGCTGGCGAGGCGCGGGGAGCCTTTAAAAGAAGGGCTGCTGCGTCTCCCAGTGTCTCCGTTTTCCTGAAATAAACAGAAAGAGCTGTTTCAGTAAGAGTGCCTGCCTCGTTATTGCCGCCGCCAAAACACTGGCGACGAGGATGGGATCGAGACAGCACTTTTAGAGAGTGCAAATAGCGGCGGAGATCAAGCGGCACCATGTCCGGAAACAACACCCCGCCGGAACAGTTCAACCCGGCAAAAGAGGAATGGCAGACGTATGTGGACCGTTTCCTCATGTTCCTCGAGAGCAGCGACCTGAGCGGCGTATCGGAACATCGGAAGAGAGCGGTTTTCCTGACCCACTGCGGCCCAGCTGTATTCCGAATGGCGAAAGCACTAGCATCCCCAATCGATGTTAAGACGTTAACCTGGCCCGAACTGGAAAAAATCCTGCGAGCACACTACGCTCCCACAGTTTCTTGCCTAATTAAGCGCCATGAATTTTACCTCCGGAATCAGAAAGAAGGTGAATCTATCGCCGACTTTGTGGCGGACTTAAGAGACATTGGGGGGGAGTGCGAATTCTCGGATTTCAACGAAGCCCTAAGAGACCGGATCGTATTAGGGTTAAAAGATCCAATACTACAGAGCAGATTGCTAAACCGACCCAAGATAACGGTGCAAGAAGCCATAGAAGAGGCCACCGCAGCCGAAGCCGCTCAGATATCGGCAGCAAAAATGAAAAAGATTAACCAAGCTGCACACTACAACTCCAAAGAATCATCCAGACCAGAGGAGGGGCGAGAAAAGACCTCAACATACCATGAGGATCTGGAAACCGAGACCAGTAGTGAGGAAGACGAGGTTTGCCACCTAAAGACCGGTAGAGGAAAAAAAGAGCGGGCAAACAGAAGGTTTGATTTTGAATGCAACCGTTGTGGAGGGAATCACCCCAGATCAGAGTGCCGTTTTATAGACGCGATATGCAGAAAGTGTGAGAAAAAAGGGCACATCGCAAAAGTATGCAGAGCCAGGTCCAGTTACAGCCCAAGGCGAAGAGGAAGCCCTCCCCCAAGAGAAAGAGAGAGAGAGAAAGAAAAAAAAACAAGCAGCCGTTGGAGCCAAGAAGGAAGGAATAGGAGATACAAAGAATCATCTTACAAGAAAGAAGAAACACACCAAACAGTCATAATTGGACACTCAAATACGAAAAATGTAAAGAAAGTCCACATTAAAGTAAGAATTGAAGGACGGGACTGTGAAATGGAAGTGGACTCGGGATCATTTCTCTCCATGGTCTCGTGGGACACTATCAAAGATTTGATTCCAGACATACAACGAAGCGAACTGGAGAGACAGAACTTAACATTAAAAGACTACCAAGGCAACAAAATTCCGGTCGTGGGGCTTGGACATTTCCAGGTAACCTTCAAGAATCACACCGAGATTCTACCCTTGACAATTGTTGACCGGAACAGACCGAGCCTTGTAGGATTGGAATGGTTCGAACCGCTCGGAATCGGGATGACCGGTATCAACCATATCACAGATGCAGACTGGGAGGCAGACCTCATTCAAGAATTCCAGGACCTGTTCAGTGGAGAATTAGGCAAGTACCGGGGTAACCCGATATCTTTCAACCTAGACCCTAAGGTAGCCCCAATTAGATTAAAGGCAAGGCGGGTACCCTTTGCGTTAAAGCCAAAAATAGAGGAACAACTAGATAAATTAATTAAGCAAGGGGTCCTCGAACCAGTTGACCATGCTAAATGGGAGACCCCTATAGTCACCCCTATCAAAGCGGATGGGTCGATTCGTATCTGCGGGGACTATAAGGCGACCCTTAACCATGCGTTGCAACAGAGCGCATACCCCGTTCCTGTCGTACAACACTTGCTACATTCTATCAAAGGCGGGAAAATCTTCGCTAAACTCGATTTGGCCCAGGCTTACCAGCAACTGCCCGTAGACGAAAAAACAGCTGAAGCCCAAACGATTGTTACACACCGGGGCGCGTTTAAATGTAACCGCCTTCAATTTGGCGTTAGTGTGGCACCAGGCATTTTCCAATGTCTAATGGAACGCCTCCTATAGGGAATTCCGGGAGTCATCCTATATTTCGATGATGTCCTGATCGCAGCTAAAAACAAAATACAACTGCGAGACCGCCTAAGAAAAGTCCTCACCAAATTCACTGAAACAGGTCTCAAAGTCAAAAAAGACAAATGCACATTAATAACAGACAAAATAGAATTCTTGGGATACCTAATTGATGGCGACGGCATCCACCCGACAGAACAAAAAATCCGTGCGATCAAAGACGCCCCCACCCCATCGAACAAGAGTGAACTGCAAGCCTTCCTAGGATTAATAAACTTTTATCATGTTTTTCTGCCACAGAAAGCCACGGTAGCAGAACCCTTACATAGGCTCTTGGACAAAGACACAGTTTGGAAGTGGGACAGTCGGGAGGAAACAGCCTTTAACAAAATAAAAGACCTAATCACTTCAACAAAGGTACTAATACAATACAACGAGACTTTACCATTGATATTAACTTGCGATGCATCGCCTTATGGGGTCGGAGCTGTTCTGAGCCACCTTTTACCTGATGGCAGAGAGGCTCCGATTGCATTCTATTCAAAAACATTATCTAAAAGCCAAAGAAATTACAGTCAATTGGACAAAGAAGCACTAGCCATAATCTCAGGTATTAAATGTTTCCATGAATACCTTTATGGCCGACTGTTTTCTATAATCACCGACCACAAGCCCTTACTAGGAATTCTGGCTGGGAACAAAGCGACTCCTAATATTTTATCTCCCAGAATGACAAGATGGTCAGAATTCCTTGCTGCATACAATTATACTTTGTCTTACCGTCCCGGTCCGTCCATCATGCACGCTGATGCATTAAGTCGTTGCCCGTTACCGGACAGTGATCCTGACCCAAAACCCAGCACCTCAACATTTTTGATTGAAACCCTACCCGACTTCCCGATGACAGCAGCAGACATCGCTCACGAAACCGCTAACGACCACCTACTGCACAAAGTGAGTGGGTGCATTACAAAGGGTTGGCCAGACACTAACTTACCAGGCGGGTTTAAACCTTTTAAACAGAGACAAACGGAACTTTCCGTGCTAAAGGGTTGTGTACTTTGGGGTGATCGAGTGGTTATTCCACTAAGACTGCAGGATCCAATTTTGAGACTATTGCATGAAGGACACCCCGGGGTCGTTAAAATGAAAAGTTTAGCCAGAAGTTACGTCTGGTGGCCTGGGTTAGACAAGGACGTTGTCGACTGGGTTGCGGGTTGCCAGCCATGCCAGACATCCCGGCCCTCATCCCGGCCCTCATCCCGGCACTGGTCATTGAGTGGGATCTACCCAGGGGCCCATGGTCTAGGGTGCACATAGATTTCGCGGGTCCGACTAAGGGTCATACGTTTCTAATTCTGGTAGACGCTTATTCAAACTGGCTAGAAGTAAGCCTAATGCAATCTACCTCCTCCGAGGCTGTCACACGACAACTCGGAAAATGGTTTGCCACTCACGGGTTACCAGACGTCCTGGTCTCAGACAACGGACCTCAATTCACGGCTACAGAATTTGAATTATTTAGCCAGTTTGGGCATACGCCATGCCCTAACCGCGCTGGCACATCCGGCAGCGAATGGACGAGCCGAACGCATGGTTCGGTTCACCAAGGAGACACTCTATAAGTTAGGCCAGGGCCCTATACAAGCACGCATCGACAAATTATTATTTATACAACATACTACACCTAGCAGCACTACCAACAAAACTCCAGCCGAACTACTTAAGGGGAGAAAATTACGCTCCCCTTTGGATAGATTACACCCTACATACTCCACAGACAAACCACTAGACTCTTCCAGCAAAATCCGAACATTCCAAATTGGAGATTTAGTTTACGCAAAAAATTTGGTAGGACACCCCTTATGGGTGCCAGCCACCATCACACAAATCACAGGACCACGATCGTACCGGCTTACCACTTCTGACAACAGAAGCTGGAAGCGGCACATCGACCAACTTAGATCCCGCACCCTTACCAGACCTTGCGACTTTCCTGGGGGGGAAGGGGATCAACCACAAAACAATCAAAGGACAGCAAACCCACAAACAAACAACGACGACCTGACTTACACACATACACCCTCAACTCTAGCTCCGGTCGAGTTTCGCAGCTACGCACCTGAGCCTGGGGAATGTCCTGATGAAACATCTAACGGGACCGTCGATAATCCAAGCCAGGGAGGGAGCGGCCTGGCCATCTCAACTAGTCGAGCTAGGCCCGCTAGGAGTGACTCGGCCGACTCGACCTTCCCGAAGTTTCCCGGGGCAGAGACAGGAGGAGCAACAGGTCCTTCCGCACCGACCAGCAGCGACGATACTACTGAACCGCGCAAGTCCAGTCGGACCCACAGGAGCCCCACCTATCTACGTGATTACGTAACATAGGCGCGGCTCCTGAGTGGTCGGACTGGACCAAGAAGGGAGGGGTGTTCTGGATTGGATGTTTTTGTATTTGAAATACTCACTGTTCATTGGTCTGAAATCCGGCGGGAGATCCTTCTCCTGTCATTGGCTGGCGAGGCGCGGGGAGCCTTTAAAAGAAGGGCTGCCGCGTCTCCCAGTGTCTCCGTTTTCCTGAAATAAACAGAAAGAGCTGTTTCAGTAAGAGTGCCTGCCTCGTTATTGCCGCCGCCAAAACAGATTCTAATGCTATAAGTGCTGTAAGGAAAAAGAAAAAGAGTAAGATGGATGGCTTAGTTATTGTGGCAACTTGTCAGTGATGGGATTCAATTTTTTTTTTTTTTGGTTCTGTGGGTGTGGCTTGGTGGATGTGGCAGGGGAAGGATACTGTAAAATCTCCAATCAGAGGTGGTATTTGCCAGTGGGGAGGGAATGAAGACTTTACAGTATCCTTCTCCTGCCATGCCCACCAAGCCACACCCAAAGAACCAGTAGTAAAAAAATTTGAATCCCACCACTGGTACACACATATATAGTCCATAAACATCCAATCAATCCTTCTACTTTCAAATAAGATATGAAATGGAATACTGCGGAATCAGACTGCTATTTTTAAATATGCAGTGTTTATATTTGATGATACAATTGAAACAGTATAATATTGCCTTCCACACATGGATCTGGACCTGACAATCGAATAGCTTCTGGCCATAATAAATAATATTTATAATCTCCATGCATCTGCTAATCCTAAAGATATTCAATTTGGTTATATCAATATACCTCATAGGAGCATGTTTCGTAGCTGAATATCCACAGAGATTTTATGTAAGCATCTTTTAAAAATATTTCTAGCTTCTTGGACATGCTCTTATTCCTTTTCTCACCTGTTGTGCACACCATATCTACAACTCTATTTTGCTTGTAATCATGTAGAATTAGCATAAAATAATGCTATATGATCTCTATCCAAATATTCCTGATGGATGAATTTGCATTTACACTCCTTAAGCCTTTTTGACTGTTTTTGACTATATGCCTGTTTGGACTATCAAGAACATCATCATCATAATTCTTTAGGGATACGTGTTCCTAAACTAGATACTTCCAGTTTCTGTCTGCTTTCCCTTGGGTTTAATTAAAAAGTTGATCCTTTCCTTTTTGATGTTCATCATATCTCAATTGTCAGCATATTTACTCAATTATGCACACTACATTCTCTGAACACATTCTGTCAGTTTGGCAAGAATAGGAATAAGGATCTAGAATTTTTAGAATTTATTTGATTTGTCAATCGCTTACAAGATAATAGGTATAAGTATATACATAATTATGAATACATGAAATGGGTACATATAATAAAAATAAAAGAAACAATAGGACAGGGATGGTAGACACATTGGTGCACTTATGCATGCCCCCTACAGACCTCTTAAGAAAGGGGTGAAGTCAATAGTAGACAGTCTAAGGTTAAAGTTTTTGGGATTTGGGGAAGAAACCACAGAGTCAGGTAGAGTATTCCAGACATTGACCACTCTGTTGCTGAAGTCGTATTTCCTGCAATCAAGTTTGGTGCAGTTAACTTTGAGTTTGTATCTATTGTGTGCTCTTGTGTTGTTATGGTTGAAGCTGAAATATTCATTGACAGGTAAGTCATTGCAATGTATGATTTTATACACTATACTTAGATCGGACCGAAGACGGTATAATTCAAGGGTTTCTAGGTCTAGAATTTCAAGTATAGTGACATAAGGTATTCTACAACAAGTAGAGGAGTGGAGAACTCTTCTTGTGAAATATTTCTGGACTTTCTCAACTGTGCTAATATCAGATACATAATGTGGGTTCCAGACTGATGAGCTATATTTGAGTATTGGTCTAGCAAATGTTTTGTATGCTCTAGTTACCAGAGAAAAAGCTATGTGATATTACCAGAGAAAAAGCTATGTAGGATTAGGTAAACAGCTCTTAATGCCTTTTTGGCTATGTAATTACAGTGGGTTCTAGCACTTAGATCATTAGAGATGAGTATTCCAAGGTCCTTTACAGAGCTTGGATCATCAACAAGGTCTTGACTATTCAACTTGTATTTTATTTTCTGATTTTTTTTGCCAATATGTAAGACAGAGCATTTATTTGTTGAGATTTGAAGTTGCCATTTGTTTGATCATTCTGATACATAGTCAAGATCTTTTTGAAGGGTAGCAGTATTGTCTGTGGTATTGAACAGCTTTACATCATCCGCAAAGAGAACACAGTTGCTCTTAATATGATCACAGAGGTCATTTATGTAGAGTATGAAGAGAGTTGCTCCTAGAACACTGCCTTGGGGGAGGGATACCACTATTGACAGGTACAAAATTTGATAGGACACTCCCAATTTTGACTATTTGTTGTCTGTTTGACAGGAATGCTTCTATCCAGTTATGCAGTTGTCTACAGATATCATAGGATTTTAGTTTTAGGAGTAGTTTGTTGTGTACCACTGAATCAAAGGCTTTACAGAAGTCTATGTAGATTGCGTCTATTGTTTTGCCCTGATCGAGTTGTGTAGTCCATATGTTTTTGCAGTGTAAGAGTTGCAGATTACAGGATAGTTTTTTCTTAAACTAAATTGTTTATTAGAGAGTAGATTGTTTGCCTCTAAGTGGAGGATAATGGATTGGTTAATAATTGATACCATGACTTTACAGGTGACGCAGCATAAGGAGATTGGTCTGTAATTTTCAACTAGGCTGGAATCTCCCTTTTTGAAAGTGGCTTGTGACCATAGGTTAGGCAAGGAGCTGGTCCTGAAAGATTTTTCAAAGATTATGCTTAGAGGTTCTGCTATGGCACTGGCTAGCTTTTTTAAAAAGTAGGCACATATTCCGTCCGGTCCAATAGATAGAGATGGTTGCGTAGTGCTTTTTCAACATTGTCTTCTGTAAAATTGATATGTATTAGATCATTGTAGTTTTCTGTGGTTCAGCTAGGAAATACTGGACATGATCCATTGCTGTTTATAACTACTGAACCAAAGAATGTGTTGGCAAGTGAATTTATAGTATAAATGAATTTATGTTTGTTTGATTCATTTTTGCAAATAACCCTGCAGAAGCATGGGGCCACAGAGCTGTCTCTGTTTTTGAACTCTGGGCGGGAAACCCCAATGCGGGAAATGTCAAATATTTCATTAGGGGAGATGCTTGATGCTTGATAATAACTGTTGATGTTGTGGACAGTTGTAATGTCATCATTGTCATTGATGTCCTCTATACCAAATAAGATGGCATTTGGACGTTTCCATTCACGCTTCTCGGATGAGGATTGGGATATCATTATTTGTCTGACTTATGTTTTTTTGCGGATTGGGTTGTGGTTGTTGGGTAGAGATGTGGTTTGTAACTATTGGATGTTCAGGTTTTTGCATTGTGTCTTTTTTTTCAAGGTTGAATAATCTTTCTTTTAAAGCATCCAGGGATGCTACTATGGTGTCAAGGGATGTTATTCGTGTTTCTATGGTATCAACTCTTTTAAACAGATCTAGTTTGAGTCTGCATGACCTACTAGTAGAGCTGTTGGTGATTTGTGGTAAATCAGAAAGAATGCTTGGCTTACAACTGTTAATCAACAGAATGAATCTCCCTCCCAAATTATATTATTGAAAGGAAGAAATCTATAAGAGTGATTACATTGTTTATTTTCAAATCTATAGATTTTAGTGGGAGAATTTGCAATGTTTCTTCGCAAAAATTCTGTATGAGTTTTGGTTGATGGGGTTTTAATTGATGACGTTTGATAAAATGAATATTTTGCTTTGTTTGAAATTAAAATCAAAGAGGAAGAGGTAAAACATGGGAGTATTATAAGTGGACACATCAAAGTCTAAAAATGGCACAAAAAGTCATGGGGGGCAGGAGGGGGGGGGAAAGAAGCCACACATATTGTTCCACATTTGTGGAGTCATTCTAAAATATTTCTGACATGAATATAGTACAGAGATGACTCTTCTGAAAAGATACTATATCACCAAGTATACCAAAATATATTTGTCCAGAACATTGAAAATATTTTAAGAATCTTAAAAATATATCATTGGACAGTTAGCAAATCCCAAAGTGACTGCTGGGTTTTCAATTTTGCCATGCCTGGTATCAAATGCCAATAAATATTCATGGCCCTTATTCATAAATGCCTCAAATGCCAACTTTATAAAATGCACCAAATTGTGAATGAGGGGAGATTTATTACAGATGGATCTGTATTCAGAAGCCATCTATTGCAACTTAATAAGTTTTCCTTTTCTGTCTTCATGTCTGTCCTCTGATATGGCAATTTCCCAACTCCAAGCATCAATGATAATGATGAGAAAGTCATTGCAAAATTCATTTGCTATTGTCCTAGGCCTTGGATAATGTGATTATTGAGGTCCTGTATGATGTTTTGTTTGCTTATTTGAAAGGGTTTCTTCTTAATACATACGCTCTGTATCTCTATTTTATTGTTTTTTGGTTTTAAAATATAAAATGCTAGAATTGCTTGGAAACTGGTAGTGAATGAATGATGAAGTCTTTCTACTATTAGATGTTTGCATCAAAACTCAAATTACTGTTATTTCCTGTGCAGGTCTGTTCAACAGATGTCCTGAAATGATATGGGATTAATACCCCCACAAAGGAGAAGGACTGCAGGTTAAAGGGAGTTTTTTTCCATTCTCAAGGGAGTAGGTGCCAGTTCCTCCACAACATACATGTTGTGTGCTGCATATTCATAGAAACAGAATAAAGGAATCTCGGACAAGGTACATTAATATTAATCAGTCCTTCAATTAAGTCAGTAGAGAACTACATCATAAGCTGAATGTGAACACATTTCAATAAACCAAATCATAAATCTGGCAGTGTGCTGTTTTTTTCAGCATTGTAGTGTAATACCTTTTGCTGTATCTTCTGCTCTGTAAAGCCATAATTCTTCATATTGTGATAAGTTCCAAGTTTTTTTATATACTTCAAAAGTTTAAACAATATTGGTGTAAAACTACATTAACAAAATGTAAGGATATTGATTTAAGAAAAGTCCATATCATTTAACTAAATGTTGCTTCACTCATTTTTACATTTCCAATGCAATGGGGGTAACAACTAACCCCCTTTAGGCATTTCCCGAAGTATTTAGTAGATGTATACGAAAATATTTAGTTAAATAAATCTCATATCAATATCACAAAAACATTTCAGTATGTCTGTAGCCATTTATTTGAGATATAGGCAATTGCAACTCTTTATTGAAAAATTCACACAGATAAGCAAAATTTATCTTAGTGATACTCCTTAAATGTTTATTTGTAAAAAACATATAGAATCACCCAAACATGTTCCAATATTGATAGTTATTCAGGAATTTTGGACATTTGTTATGCCATAGGCCTAAATTGTGAAATCAAAGGATTTGTAAACTATTCTTTCTTCTCCTAAATTAAGAGACATGAACTGTACTGGTGCTTCAGGTGTTCTATTTTATCCACAAGCCTGGGGCTATAACCAATTGATCTGCTGTTATAAACTTCCATAAAACATTATAGCCTTTACATTTTCCTAAACAGTCTTCTTTTAATTATTCTAGTTTCACTGTCTTATAGTTTTAAGACAATTTCACAGTAAATAAATAAATATCCAAATAAATGTAGTCATCTTCAAAGATCCATTGCTTTGGAACAAATCAAACTCAACTGATGCCATTAGGACAAGTGCTATTTTCTCTGGATATATGTGACTGCATTGTACAGCTTCTCATAAATGTCACTACTGGATATTATCAACATTCACCACCTGCTATTCACAACCAACCCCAAATTGGTGATTAACAGCATATACCAGCTGTTGTCAAGATATACTGGGAGGAGAGTGAAATGTCAATATTCTTTCCTTTCTGATATGGACATTAACATAAATGCAGAAAAATGCACTAGAAACTGTCCACATATAATTGTTCCAGTATTGACAATGGGGGAAATGATTCTATACACACTTGAAAGTATTTCCTATATCCTTAGTTTATCTTGAATGAATTAATGCAGCTGCCTAAGAACCTGTTTCCATGGTTACACTGGAGACTTTCTAAATATAGTTCATGATGTAACTATCTAAACTAGGGTGCAGAACTGAGGTAAACCTCTGTAGGAAAACCTCATTTTTACATGATGTACAAATTTCTTTATAAATGCCATTTTAAAAAAAAAATTCAAGAATACTTACATCTTTAAGTTGTGCAATTTAAAAGTCCATCTTTTCTTTTTCTTTTACAAATTAAATACATAACAATTGTCTTTAATTTTTTGTGATGCTTAGATGAAATTACATCTAGTAATGCATTCTTCCCATCTTAAGGAAAAAGATTAAAGATGTAATCTGGTTATAATTCCTGTTTTCACTTATAGTTTAGCCTCTTGGATAAAACTACACTTATTTTCTATCACTCATTTATCACAATTATTACTACTGAAGTATTGTTAACCAAATAGGAAAAATAATTCAACACAAGCTTTCTGTCTATTTCTTTCTGTTTATTTCTAGATTATTTTTCTTTTTCTTTCTTTCTTTCTTTCTTTCTTTCTTTCTTTCTTTCTTTCTTTCTTTCTTTCTTTCTTTCTTTCTTCCTTCCTTCCTTCCTTTCTTCCTCCCTCCCTTTCTTCCTTTCCTTTTTCCTTCCTTTCCATCATTCCAACTACATTTACCCCTAATCCCATATAAGAAAAAAATATTTTTGGTGTAATAGCAATAGAATTTAAACACATACCACTTTATAGTGCTTTACAGCAGCAGTCGCCAACCGATGGGCCACAGCCCATTGGTGGTCCACAGAAAAATGTCAACTCCAGAGCACTCCCCCAAAGCAATTAATCCAGGCTGCACAGGAACACATGCCCACATGGCCCGCAGGAACACTCCCCACCCACTCATTCCTTTCCTGGCAAATTTGCCTGCTAAGTTGCTATTTTCCTTTTTGCAAACATCAGCTGTTCTGCTGTGCCAGGAGAATTAGGCTAGCTAGAAAGCAGGAAATCATTGGATTTCTTTAAGCTAATCTTTAAGCAGAGCCGAAACTTCCTTAGGACTGAAGCAGTACAGACTCAGATAGCCGATGGCAGAAACACAGATCTCTGAATGAATCTGTGATTCTGTGAGCAACTCAATCTGCCTGCCTGCTTTGCCTAATTTTGAGAAAAGTTTGTCTTTTTTTATAAAAAATTCAATATTTATATAAATATTTATAATATTTACATACAAGCCATGCTCAGCCAGTCACATGACCACCAAGCCATAACCCACAAATTAGATCATGCCCACAGAACCAGTTGTTAAGAAATTTGAATCCCACCACTGCCTCTGTGTGTTTGTGTATGTGTGTGTGAGAGAGACTCAAAATTCATATTACTGGCCCCGGGATTTAAAATTATGAGTTTGGTGGTCCCTCTAGTCTAAAACGTTGGCGACCCCTACTTTACAAGCAATTTACTAAATCTTGTAAATCTAAGCAATTTACATAATCAGCATATTACTCCCAATGATCTGGCTGTACATTTTCCCGACCTCGGAAGGATGGAGCTGAGTCAACCTTGAATTGGTCAGGATTGAACTCCTCGCAGTGGGCAGAGTCAGCCTGTAATACTGCATTCTAACCACTGCTGCACCAGGTCTCACTGGAATTCACCAAATTGCAGCTTGTGATCTGTCAGATCTGGAGGAGAATATGGAAGAGAGGTCTGTAGGGGGCGTGCATAAGCGCACCAACGTGCCTACCGTCCCTGTCCTATTGTTTCTTTTATTTTTTTTATTTTTCTTATATGTATCCATGTATTCATAACTGCATTTTTACTTATACCTATTATCTTCTAAGCAATTGACAAATAAAAATAAATAAATAAAAATAAATCTTTCCCTCCCAGGTTATTCAAAACCAGTAGCTGCATCTGGGATGTTTTCCCAGGATGGGGAAAACAGCCCTGCTTAGCATCCTTAGATGCTGGACAAATATCAAATATGAATGTAGTTTGAGGAAAAAATTAGGAGTAATTGAGGCAGCAAAGGAAACACAAAACAAAATTGAAAACAAACAAATCATAAATAATTTAAATGTAAACTTGTTGATATTTTTAAAAAATATAACATGTTCTTAAAAAGTAGTCTCTGAACTAGAAAATTAGAATGTAATCTATGTAGTTCATTTTTATAATATTTCCATGGAAAACCTCATAATCACAAGCCTCTCGGTTTTGTTTAATATTTTTTTTCTGAATAAATAACTGTTATATATTATTAAAGTGTGATGCAGTAATAAAAATAGAGTGTGATATTGTACTAAAATGTGACATTGTTTACTACATGATCACATTACAAATGGATACTTCTGTCTATCAGATTTTGCGAGTAGTAATTAGCACATAGAGAAGAATTATTTAACACAAATAAAACAAGAGTTGGAAAAGGCCACTTAGGTCAGTGAGTTCAAGCCGCTCTCCTCATTCCTGGGCAAGTCTTAGGAATTAATTATTATAATATCACAGTTTTTATGAAAAGTTCAAGCGAAAGAGCTGAAATAAAATAAACATGTTAAATTGTACTAACTTGTCATAATTTATTTAAAATATGTGAACATTTAAGTATAAAAAAGCCCAATGGGCTCATTTTCATATAAACAATATTCCTAAAGACAACTCTCTTCAACAGTTCATCTTAAGTCCATTGACACAAAGATCCTTGCATAGATAGAATACGCAACCTAACCACAAGATGCTTTAAATAGTCCAGATCTTATTTATGGCTTATTATATTTCCTTTACATTAAAGGTTTCAGAGGACATATTTATTGCCATGGCAAAAATCAGTAAAGCCAGGCTTGATTGCTGTATATTCTTAACTAAGGTTCTATTCCTGGACTAATAACACTTCTCATCCTCAAAACATTGTTCCTTTTGTCTGACTCCAGGAACCAAAGTGTGAAAAAGGTCAAGCTTCAGCCTAGTATTTGGTCATGGAAGTTTAAGATAGGTAGAAGCAGTCAAGCTGCAGCAGCAAATATCTTCAAAGGAATAAATTTCACAAGGGGAAAAGAAAGCAATAACACATTGTTTTTCCTGGATATCTTCATCAGTAGATGATACAATTGGAAACACAACTTTATCAAAAAGCAACCTACCAAGTTGCTCCATTACCAAAGTAACAACCCAACCTCATACAGAAGGAACTGTGTAATAGCATTAGTCAGACAAATATAAATGCACTACAGCAATCCAGAAGACTAGAAAAAGGAAACAAATCACCTATACAGCATCTTCTAACAAATGGATAACCACACAATTTTATCAAAAAGTGCCTGCACTCAATCCACTACAAATGTGAAAAGAACCACACTGGTATTCATCTGTGATATATTTCTACAACATAGAAATGTCCTGGAACAGTTACTATGTAGGACAGATAGGCAGAAGACTAGTGGAGTGTATCTAGCAGTCAGAAGACACAAGGAAACTCCTTGATCTCACATGAACAGACTCAACCAAGGTTTCAATTAGGAAATCTTTAGCATCTTAGAACAATCAAATCCCAAAAATGCTAAAGAATTCCTGGAAGCTAGAGATTCAAACAAATGAACAAAGTTAAGGAAACAATGGGTCCATTGGTGGGAGAGAGTGGCAAGAATGTAACAAGCAACAGGGAGAAAGCAGAATTACTTAACTCTTTTTTTTTTTGCATCCATCTTTACACAAAGGAAAAAAAGTCCAACCTACCAAAAACAGCACCACAAAAAATAGATTCAGAACACAAATTAAAATAGGGAAGAAAATGGTAAGTGAGCACCTGTTCACCCTAGATGAGTTCAAATCACCAGGACCAGATGGATTACACCTGAAGGTTCTGAAGGAACTGGCAAACATAATCTCAGAACCACTGAACTATATTGAACCATTGAATTTTCAAAGATCCTGGATCACTGGGGAACTACCAGAGGACTGGGAAAGAGCTGATGTAGTTCCCATCTTCAATAAAAGGGGGAAAAATAGATCCAGGAAACTACAGGCCTCTCAGCCTGACTCAATACTTGGAAAGATTCTGGAAAAGATAATCAAGCAATGAATTAGTGAACACCTAGAGGCAAACAAAGTAATAACCAAAAGCCAACATGGGTTTGTTAAAAACAGATCAAGCCAGACAAATCTTATTGCATTGACAAAGTGACAAAATTAGTGGGCCAAAGGAATGTGGGTGGATATAATTTACTTGGACTTCAGTAAGGTATTTGATAAAGTGGACCATAACCTACTACTTGATAAGATCACAAAATGTGGGTTATATAGCATTACCACCAGATGGATTCATAACTGGCTGACCAACCACACTCAACATATAGTCTTCAATGCAACTTCATCTACATGGATGGAAGTATGCAGTGGGAACCCAAGGCTCTGTTTTAGCCCAGTACTTTTCAACATCTTCATCAATGATTTAGACAAGGGAATAGATAGGGAACTCATCAAATTTGCAGACACCAAGCTGGCATCACTCCAGAATATAGGCTTAGATACAGAAGTATCTTGACAGACTTGAACATTGGGCGCTATGTAACAAAATGAAATTCAATAGTGAAAAAAGTAAGGTTCTACATTTAGGCAAGAAAAACAAAAGTACAGTACATTAATACTTCGCTCAATAGTAGTCTCTGTGAGAGGGAACTTGCAATCCTAGTGGACAACCATTTAAATATGAGCCAGCAATGTGCTGCCGCTGCCACAAAACCCCCACACAGTTGTAGGCTGTATAAACGGAAGGATAGAATCAAGATCACGTGAAATGTTAATACCACTTTATAATGTTTTGGTAAGGCCACTTGGAATACTGCATCCAGTTTTGGTAGCCATGATGTAAAAAAGATGTTGAGACTCTAGAAAGACTACAGAGAACATAAATATGATTAGGGGACTGGAGGCTAAAACATATAAAGAATGGTTGCTGGAATTGGGTATATTTAGTTTAATGAAAAGAAGGACTAGGGGTGATATGACAGCAATGTTGCAATATCTCAGGGACTGCCACAAAAAAGAGGGAGTCAAGCTATTCTTCAAAGCACCTGATGGAAGGACAAGAAGCAATGGATGGAAACTAATCAAGAAAAGATGCAACCTAGAACTAAAAAGAAACTTTCTGGTAGTTAGAACAATTAATTAGTGGAACAACTTGCTTCCAGAAATTGTGAATGCTTCAACACTGGAAATTTTTAAGAAGAGATTAGATAACAATTTGTTTGAAATGGTATAGGGTTTCCTGCCTAAGCAGGCAGTTGGACTAAATATCTCCATTCTAACTCTGTTATCCCATCCTATCCTATCCTATCCTATCCTATCCTATCCCATTCCATTCCATTCTATACCATTTCACTCCATTCAGTGGTGGTATTCAGCTGGTTCTGCCCGGTTCTGGAGAGCCAGTAGGAGCGATGAGCAGCAGAAACCGAACCAGTTTTCTCCACTGCTTTAATGGCTCTGCTGTTGGGCACATCCGCCTGCCCAGGCTCCCATACTCACCTTTATCCACTGAATTTGAAGCGCAGCTGCTTTGCACGGCACAGAATAATGCCATGCGGCAGCTGCTGAAACGATCAGGAAATTGTGCAGCTTGCAGGAGGCAAGGTAGAATGCCTCTGCGCCTGCACAAATGTCTCTGCACCTGTGCAAAGTGTGTGCATGCACGCAAAGCACGCCCACCAAAGCACGCTCACCAAACAGGTGGCAACAATATTTGAATCCCACCACTGATTCCATTCCATTATATTACATTCTTCAATAGACACAGAAATACGTTTTATTTATATACTATTCAAAAAATACAATAAAAAAGTTAAGAGCAAACAAAAAGACTAGAGCACATCTTATCCAGCAGCCAACACTCAGATAAAGAAGGATTAACACCAGGCTAATAATAAACCAAAAACAATATTGTAGTAAGGAACTACCAAGAAAAAAACCATACCCCACCAAAACTGGCAGGCAAAGGCACTGTATATAAACAGAGAGCAAACTCCATACTCACTTACATTGATGATATTGCCTAGTTGAGTAATGAAACATCTGCAAGCAAACAATCAAGCTGGTAAAGCATCAAGAACTCCACAATTCAGTCCTAAACTGTTCTTTCAAGCGTCCCTATGATACATTCACCACCACTATAAGTGAATCCAGCCACCTTATTGCTGGTCATCCTCTTTTTATCTTTCCTTTTACATTTCCCAGTATTAGAGCCTTCATATAATACAGAGATATCAAACCCAATCCCATCTCAGGCCGTATTGTGACATATCAGAATGTTTGTTGCCTTTGCAAAGCCCAGGTGGGCGTGGCCTGCACTGGCTGTATTTGGCCTGTGGTCAATGATTCTTTGGTTTGTTTTCTTGTGTGTCCATGATATTCTTAGGATTTGGTATTATCCAGGTTCAAAGGAATCAATATTTTCCTATCTTGCTTTTTAACTTTTGCTTCCATGCAGTGCCACAGGGAATAACAACAGCTGGAACAATTTTGATCTTTAAGTATAGTCACATCACAGCACTTGAGCTGTCTTCAAAAAGAAATAGCAGGCATTAAAAGTGCTCCAATATTTAAACAATTTTAAAGGGATACATTTTGAGATTAAAAAGAAATTCCTAGCTTTTTAATATATACTTTTGATTGTCCCAACTGTTATAAATTTACTAGTAAAGAAATCTAGGACTTATATAGTGCTTCACAGTACTTTACAGCCTTCTCTAAGTGGTTTATAGAGTCATCATATTGTCCCCAACAATTTGGGTACTCATTTTACTGACCTCAGAAGGCTGAGTCAACCTTGAGCCAGTGAGAATCGAACTGCCAAACTGCTGACAGCTGGCTGTCAGTCTGCTGACTTCTGCTGACAGTCAGCAGAAGTAGCCTGCAGTAGTGCATTCTAACCACTGCTCCACTATGACTAATGGAGAATCACAAAATTAAAACATAGATCTAATGTATGGAAAGCTATGAAAAGGAAAAAATAGATATATTTCACTTGATAGTGAGATGGATGGCATACAAATAATAAAATAAAATAACTTAGCTTTTAAATGAGAAATGTGAGCAAAGCTGGAATAGTGGTAACTATACTACTTTACTATACTATACTACTTTAAAAGTTTCATATCCTTTTTGGAAAGGATGGACTGAAAGAAGAAGCCAGTATAATTATGATCATCTGGTAAAACATATTACAAAAAAATTATTTGGATCCACATTGAACTAGAAGATGAATAAGCTAATATATTCAGATGAAAGAGGTAATGCTTTGTGGTGCTACACAGGCTTCTGAACCTCTGAATTACAAGTAAAAGAAAAGAATCATCTGCAATCTAAACTGTGCCACGTGGATCCAAGACACTTATACCATCTATATAATTAAAAATGGCCAGGGAGGAGAAGGGCAACTGGATCTGGGCTATAATTAATGTGTCTTTGAGAGAAGGAGAGGTGTCAGAAGTCTTTAAAGAGACACTGGTTCACCTGCTCCTTAGGAGGTGAGGCATAGATACAATGTAATTGGACAATAATAATAATAATAAATATTTATTTATATACCGCTCCTCTCCCGAAGGACTCGGAGCAGTGCACAGCCGTACAATTAAAACAATAAATATGTGAAAAATTAAAACTAAATTAAACTAAGACCCTGGCTGTAATCAATTAAAACCCTTCCCTAAAACCCTAAAAGTTAATAAAAAAATAAAACACCCAAATCTAAAATCAGCCCAAGCCGGCCTGGTCAAAGAACCAGGTTTTCAAGGCACGCCTGAAGGTCCCCAGGTCCGTGGCTGTACGTAACTCCGGGGGCAACCCATTCCAGAGGGCAGATGCCCCCACAGAGAAGGCCCTATTCCTTGGGGTCACCAGCTGGCACATAGATGCTGACAGGACCCGCAGGAGACCCTCCTTGTGGGAGCGCACCGGATGGTGAGAGGAAAATGGCAGAATGCGGTCTTGTAAATATCCTGGTCCTATGCCATGGAGCGCTTTAAAAGTTAACAGTAAAATCTTAAAGCGCACCCAAGAGGCCACTGGCAACCAATGCAGCTCGCGCAGGAGGGGCGTCACATGCGAGAACCTTGACGCCCCCATAACCACCCGCGCGGCCGCATTCTGTACCAGTTGAAGCCTCCAGATGCTCCCATTCGGGAGCCCCATGTAGAGGGCGTTACAGTAGTCCAGTCGGGAGGTGACCAGGGCATGAGTGACTGTGTGTAAGGCATCCCAATCCAGAAAGGGCCGCATCTGGCAGATCAGGCGAACCTGATGAAACGCCCCCCTGGAGACGGCCATAATGTGGTCTTCCAAAGACAGCCATACATCCAGGAGGACACCCAGATTGTGAGCCCTCTCTGAAGGGGGCAAAATCTCACCCCCAATAGCCAGCGATGGAACTATCTGGCTATATCGGGACGCCGGAAACCACAACCACTCAGTCCTGGAAGGGTTGAGTCGGAGCCTGTTCCTGCCCATCCAGTTCCGCACGGCCTCCAGACAACGGGACATGACCTCCATGGCATCGTTGGGGTGGCTTGGGGTGGAGGTGTACAGCTGAGTATCATCAGTGTACAGATGACACCTCACCCCAAAGCCACGGATGATCTCCCCCAGCGGCTTCACATAAATATTGAACAGGAGAGGAGAGAGGACCAACCCCTGAGCACCCCACAATCGAGGGGCCTAGAGATGGATCTCTCCCCCCCGCCAACACAAATTGCAGATGGTCGGAGAGGAAGGAGATGAACCACCACAACACGGTGCCCCCAACCTCCAACCCCCCCAACCGCTGCAATAGGATACTATGGTCGATAGTATCAAAAGCCGTTGATAGGTCTAACAGGACCAGGACAGAGGAATAACCCCTGTCACGGGCCCTCCAGAGATCATCAACCAACGCGACCAATGCCGTTTCAGTACTATGTCCGGGCCTGAAGCCCGATTGGAAGGGATCCAGGTACGTATCTTCATCCAGGTACTGGGGAAGCTGACCTGCCACCACACTCTCAACAACCTTCACCACAAAGGGAAGGTTGGAGACAGGACGATAGTTGTTCAAGAGAGTTGGGTCCAGGGAGGGCTTCTTAAGGAGGGGTCGCACCACCGCTGTTTTCAAGGCAGTGGGCAGCGAGCCCTCCATCAAAGAAGCATTAACAATTCCCTGGAGCCAACTCCGCGTCACCTCTCTGGTGGTAGAGACCAGCCAGGAGGGGCAAGGGTCCAATAAACATGTGGTGGCATTCAGCCGCCCCAGCAACCTATCTATATCCTCGGCGGTCACAGGGTCAAACTCATCCCAGATAACTGTCTCAAGACTCGCCACGGTCACCTCCCCCGGGGCCTCCCAATTAGAGTCCAACCCGGCCCAAATCTGAGCGATTTTATCATGCAGAAATCGTGAAAAGTCCTCCACCCTTCCCTGCAAGAGATTCTCCCTCGCTCCCGGCCCAAGCAGGGAGCGGGTCACTCTAAACAGGCAGCGGGTCGATTTTCTGCCGATGCAATAAGGGCGGAGAAGTGAGAACGCTTCGCCGCCTCTATCGCCAGTAGGTAGGTCCTAACATAGGACCTGACCTGTGTTCGGTCGGACTCGGCACGACCGGCCCTCCAGATGCCCTCCAGACGTCTTTTCCAGCATTTCATCTCTCTCAGCTCCTCCGTAAACCACGGAACCGAGCGAGATCTCTGCCGGGTCAGAGGTCGCAAAGGCACAACTCGGTCCAGAGCCTCGGCAGCCAGCCTATCCCAGGCGGCTACCAAGTCTGTGGCCGAGTTATGAGCCAGAGTTTCAGGTAATGGCCCAAGCTCCGTCTGGAACCGTTCAGAATCCATCAGGCATCTGGGACGGAACCATCTCCTCGGCTCCACCTCCCTGCGGTGCGGATTGGCAGTACAGAAGTCTAGTCTAAGGAGAGAATGATCAGACCATGACAAAGGTTTGACAACTATATCCCCTAACTGATCATTCAACCACTGTCC
Source organism: Bungarus multicinctus (assembly GCA_023653725.1). Classification (NCBI taxonomy): domain Eukaryota; kingdom Metazoa; phylum Chordata; class Lepidosauria; order Squamata; family Elapidae; genus Bungarus; species Bungarus multicinctus. The sequence goes on from CM042848.1 coordinate 47,909,797, forward strand.
AGAGATGAAAATCAGGTCCAGCGTGTGTCCTCCCGTGTGGGTGGGTCCAGAAACTAATTGGATCAGGTCCAAGGCTGTCATGGAGGCCAAGAACTCTCGGGCCACCCCAGAGGATTCACTGAACGAAGGCACGAAGTCACCCATAATTAGCAGTTTGGGTGTCTCCACCGCCAGCTCGGCTATTACCCCGAGGAGCCCGGGCAGGGCCGGTGATACGTAGCAGGGAGCCAGGTACGTTATCAAGAGACCCATCTGCCCACCCTGACCCCACTTCACAAAGAGGGACTCACAGCCAGCCATCTGAGATACAGTGGCCTCCCTACCATGCTACCTCTAACCTATTTTGGGAAATGTTTATTAATAAAGTGTTGAGGCTATAGTTATAAAGGGCTCTGCAGGATATAGATTTCAAGCTTCTTAATTTAAGTTAAATGCTTAAATTATGCTTATTTATTTTTTTAACTTAGGAAAAAGACTATTATTGGAAGACTTGATCAAGATTAATAGAAAAAGAAGTTGGCATCATCCAACAAATCTAAAGATTCAAGGCAGATAAAGGGACATTTTTGCTTATATGTATTTAAACAATGAGGTTCACTATCCCTAATTCAGTAGCTAAGACCTGACTAGTTTTAAAAAGAAAATAAATAATATTATGGAGACTAAAACAATCAGTGACCATTAATCATGATCAATAGAAGTGTGAGGATTGGTTCTGATCCAATTTGAACTGTCATCTTGATTTAGATCATCAGTTCAGTCCTATTTGATGATTTGAAACAATTTAAAGCATTGGGTGGCTTTTGCACTTTTCTGAAGTACCAAACTAGTTTGGAGACGTTAGATTTGATTCAATTGTCTGACTCAATTCAGAAAGTCAACTTGGTAAGAAATAAATCAAATCAACCTTGAACTGAATCTCTGAACTGAAGTTTCACACTGCCATAATGACTATATACTTTCACTGTTACAACTGTCAGTTCAAGTACTTTTTTACAGTTTGTGGGCTTCTTATGAATATCTTGGTGGCAACTATAGAAAGAGAATATTCAACAGGTAGGTATTCAAAGGTAGGTTCTAGACTGATCTAGTGATCTGTTTTATATATCTACTTTTTAAAAACCTATTGCAAAGCTGGGAGAATTAATTAAGGGTTTTATATTTTTCATAGCCCAAATAATAATAATTGGCAATTCACATATAATTTGCAAGTAGTTAGATTTAATTGCATTTTAATTATTCTCAAACACAGAAGCATAAGTTTATGGTTTTCTATTCAGAAGTCTTAAAAAACCAACAGAAACTAATTAAGATAGTATAACCAGTTAAATGAATATCGTATGCTCACTAAATTTTTCAACCGTTTTGTATCAATGTCTGGCCATTGAGTTATGTTAATGTTTAATCAGGATGTTTTTTAAAGCAGTTGTTTCTTTACTTTAAAAAAGCAATACATATATGGTATCATATTCTGGTATCACACAAGTTTTCTTTTCAATCTTTAGGCACTGAATATCATTCTTGCAACTCCACCAAAATTATTTCCCTCCAGACATAAATTAGAAACTTTGAACATCCACAGGAGGTATTTACTGTGGAACTATGTCTCATTCATGCAGGATATATACCTAGATTAATCAGTGGAACGATTTGTCTTCTAAGTTGTGAGTGCTCAAACACAGTAGGTTTTTAGAAGAGATTGGACAACCATTTCTCTGAAATGATATAGGGATTCCTGCCTGACCAGGGGGTTGGACTAGAAAACCTCCAAGATCCCTTCCCTCTTATTCTGTTACTTTGACATCACTTTTCCTTGTAATCTTGTTATGTTCTCTCATTTTTGTTCTGTCAACCTTTTTTAAACCTAAAACGAAAAAAATGACTTTTGATTTCTCAGTATCTGTTTCTGTCTTTCTTTGTAGTTATATACAAACTACATGAATAAACTTTTTACTGTACCTATTTTTTACATAAATGATACAATATATACTTAAAAGCCATTCCATTTCATTTTTAAAAACCACAGAAAATAGCATATCTGAAAAAAGTAAAGTTTTTTTTTTTAAGATTATGCACCATTCAGTACTAATGAAACCAAATAGGGGATATTGGGAATCATCTCAACCCAACCTATCATACAGGTTTGTTTTGATGAAGAAAATAGAGCGATGGAGATTTATATATGCTGCATTGGATTGTATAAAATAAAAGGTGGAGTATAAATCTAAAAAGTATTAAATAATATTTTGAAGTGAAGTTTACTATTTTTATAAAGTTAATTTAAATACTTATAACAATACCACAGCAAAGCATCTAGAACAAAAATAAAGAATAAAATTTCTTTATTCTATAGCCATATATTTATAAGGCATATAAACCAAAAGTTCTCCACTAGGAAGCTGGTATACAAGAGGGAGAATGTTTAGCCTCTTCTTCCTTAACCACATATACAACAAAAATATGATTATTAAAATCTATATAAAATTAAATATTTGGCCTGAAGACTAAGAACTGACAGTGACTAAATGTTTCAATCTAAGTATGCTTAAGTTTCTTATTATTATTTGATAGATTTCCCATTCAGTAGAACTAATGAAATTGTCAGCACTAAGCAGAAATGAAACATAATTTTATCCGGAAAAAAAATAGAATTATAGTCATTAGAAATTAGAAAAATAGACGAGCTAGATTTTTTATAGGGATATCCATATGAATTGGTGTCTGCACATATAGTATATAATCACAGTTAAATATACTTTGGAATAATATTTAGAAATCTTCTTAAAATTGTACTTTTTAAAATGAGTAAAAATAGCATCTATTTTTGACAGAATCTTCTAGATTAATACAGTAGCAGGCCATTCATTTATTTTTAGATATTACTGCATCAGTTTATTCCTTTAGCTTTGAGGTTGCATTTGTGAAAGCATTTTAATTTTTACTGTGGCTCTGTTGCATGTACACATTTTATTAGCATTTCACTGTGACAATATGGCTCAGATATCCACATGATGTTAGCGTGTGGTTGTTTCATGAAACACGCTTAAATTATTTTAAGTTTCTTTGGACTAAACTCAGTGGGACCTATATTCACTGAATTTTACAATTACCTCTGATTATCATTCAAACCCTAAATTAAAATATTATTCATATTTTGTAAAAAAAATAGGTCTTTGGATAAGTTTCAGAAATCCAAAAACAAAAAGCCAAACATTAAAATATAGAACTTTTGCTATTATCAAGCAATAAAATGGTTTTATTATACAGTATTATTTTTAATGTAGAAAAGCTAGCTAAACACTCAATGTCCTTTATTATTTTAAATCCAGAAATGCAATAGCATTTCCCTCACTCCTACTATACACTTACATGAATCAGTTCTGATATCTTAAGGATATGGAAGTTTTGCATGTTGAATTAACAATAATATAATTTTATATCAATAATTATTAACAAATTTTGAAGAATAAATCTATACATTGTATGTCTATACAAAATTTCTATACAGAAATTTTCAGCTGAATAATACTTTCTATTTCTTATTTGACCTTCCATTTTAATAACTGTTAAATATGATCAGAATATTCCAGTCAAAATAATGGACTAATAAATTAGATCTTTATTTGATAATCTTTAAAGATTTAGATTTTTATTTTTTTTTTGTAATTAGATGGAAGGACAACTGATTTAGACATAAAAGTTTCTTGGGAATATATTTCAATTCAGATAATAAAATACATTTAAACTAAAAAATTAAATGAATTGTGATTGTTACACTTACACATTGTTTCTCTTTTCCACTAAACAGGCTGTTCCTCATTACCAGCCACCAAGTTTTGTTGATTCTTATTCAGGACATGTATTTCTCAATAAAGTAGCCTGGAGGCTAAATAAAATTTGCCTGCATAGAAGATCAGTTCAAACAATGATAGAATCATAAACTCATAGAGCTGGAAGGAGATATTTAAACTTCTGAGTCCAATCCTACTTGTTAGCATGCATTATTTTTTCTTATTCCTTAATTCTAATTCCAGAATTAAGGATTAACTTCAGGTTTTTTTTCTCTTTTTTCTCATTGTCTACTGTCTTCCCTTCTCAGGTAAATTTTTGAGCTGCTTATGATCTGATGTTCCATGCTCTTCTGGAACTGTTGATCCTTCAGGAAGGACAGTTCAAAAATATTTTTATTTATTTATTTGTCAAAAGCTTACAATATAACAGAAACAAGAATAAACATAAGTTTAAATACGACAAATAGGACTAATAATTGGGGAAAATAAGACAGGGATTGTGTACTTATGCACTCCCTTACAGACCTCTTAGGAATGGGGTGAGGTCAATAGAGGTTAGTTTGAGGGTAAAGGAGCGGGGGTTTGAGCAGGTGACCACAGAATCAGGTAGAGAGTTCCAGACATTGACCACTCTGTTGCTGAAATCGTACTTCCTGCAATTGAGTTTGGAGTGGTTTACATTTACGTTATATCTGTTGTGTGCTCTTGTGTTGTTGTGAAAGCTGAAATATTCATTAACTGGTAAGATGTTGTAACATATGATTGTATGTACTATGCTTAATCCAATTTTAGTCGGCGTAGTTCAAGGTTGTCTAAGCCTAGAATCTCAAGTCTGGTTCTGTAGGGTGTTCTGTTGTGAATAGAGGAATGTAGTACTCTTCTGGTAAAATACTTCTGGACTCGCTCAATTATATTTATGTCTGATATGCAGTGCAGATTCCAGACACCAGAGCTGAATTCAAGTATTGGTCTAGCAAAGGTTTTGAATGCCCTAGTTTGCAAAACAGTATTATCAGAGGAGAAGCTTCGTAAAATTAAATTTACAACTCTTAAAGCCTTTTTGGCAATACTATTGCGGTGAGTTTTGGCACTTAGGTCATTCGATATGAGAACTCCAAGGTCCTTGAGAAAGTGAGGATCATCAACAAGGTCATATCCACCTAGCTTGTATTTGGTATACAGATTTTGTTTACCAATGTGTAGAATAAACGTACATCTCCACCCCAAGCCACCCCAACGATGCCGTGGAGGTCATGTCCCGTTGTCTGGAGGCCGTGCGGAACTGGATGGGTGGGAACAGGCTCCGATTCAACCCTTCCAAGACTGAGTGGCTGTGGTTTCTGGCGTCCCGATATAGCCAGATAGTTCCATCGCTGGCTATTGGGGGTGAGATTCTGCCCCCTGCAGAGAGGGCTCGCAATCTGGATGTCCTCCTGGATGTACGGCTATCTTTAGAAGACCATATTACGGCTGTCTCCAGGGGGGCATTTCATCAGGTTCGCCTGATTCGACAGATGCGGCCCTTTCTGGATCGGGATGCCTTACGCACAGTCACTCATGCCCTGGTCACCTCCCGACTGGACTATTGTAATGCCCTCTACATGGGGCTCCCGAATGGGAGCATCCGGAGGCTTCAACTGGTACAGAATGCGGCCGCGCAGGTGGTTATGGGGGCGTCAAGATTCGTGCATGTGACGCCCCTCCTGCGCGAGCTGCATTGGTTGCCAGTGGCCTCTCGGGTGCGCTTTAAAATTTTGGTGTTAACTTTTAAAGCGCTCCATGGCATCGGACCAGGATATTTACAAGATAGCATTCTGCCATTTTCCTCTCACCATCCGGTGCGCTCCCACAAGGAGGGTCTCCTGTGGGTCCTGTCGGTATCTATGTGCCGGCTGGTGACCCCGAGGAGTAGGGCCTTCTCTGTGGGGGCGTCTGCCCTCTGGAATGGGTTGCCCCCGGAGTTATGGACAGCCATGGACCTGGGGACCTTTAGGCGTGCTTTGAAAACCTGGCTTTTTGACCAGGCTGGCTTGGGCTGGTTTTAGTTTTGGGGTGTTTTGTTTTTATTAAATTTTAGGGTTTTAGAGTATGGTTTTAAATTTGTTTACAGCCAGGGTTGGGTTTCATTTAGTTTTATTGTTTCACATATTTATTGTTTTAATCTGTACGGCTGTGCACTGCTCCGAGTCCTTTGGGAGAGGAGCGGTATATAAATAAATATTTATTATTATTATTATTTGGAGTTGCCAATTGTTAGACCATTCAGACACATAATTAAGGTCTTCTTCAAAAAGAAGCAGTAGCATTGTCGGTGGTGTTGAATAACAGATAACAAATAATCAGAGTTGGAAAGGACCTTGTAGGTCATCTAGTCCAACCCCCCCCCCCGCTCAATTGGGAGACTCTACACTATTTCTGACAAATGGCAATCCAATCTCTTCTTGAAAGTCTCAAGTGATGGCGCTCCCACAACTTCCAAGGGCAAACTGTTCCATTGGTTGATTGTTCTCACTGTCAGAAAGTTTCTCTTCATTTCCAAAATAGTTTTACATCATCAGCGAAGAGGATGCAGTTGCTAATAAGGTGATCACAAAGGTCATTTATATAGACTGTACAGAGTGTGGGTCCTAGAATGCTCCCTTGTGGGACACCGCTGATAACTGGTGCAGGGTTTGATAGGGTGTTTCCTATTTTTCCTATTTGTTGCCTGTTTGACAGGAAGGCAGTAATCCACTTGTGAAGGGATACGGAAATGCCGTAAGAATTTAATTTTAATAGTAGTTTGTCATGTACCACTGAATAAAATGCTTTGCAGAAAATGTTAATTACAACTATTGGATTACCCTGGTCAAGAAGTGTAGTCCATATGTTTTTGCAGTGTAGAAGTTGCAAATTGCAGGACAATTTTTTTCTGAAACCAAATAGTTTATTGGAGAGTAAGTTGTTTGACTCTAGGTAAAAGGTAATGTATTGATTACTAATTGATTCCATAACTTTGCACATGACACAACACAATGAGATTGGTCTGTAGTTTTCAACCAAGCAGGGGGTCACCTTTTTTGAAAATATGGATGACCTTTGCTAAAGACCATAGGTTTGGTAAGTAGCCGGTTCTGAATGATAACTCATGTATTATGCTTAATGGTTCTGCTATGGTAGTGGAGAGCTTTTTTAAGAAGAATGCACATAAGCCATCAGGGCCAATAGATAAGGATGGTTTGAGGTGGTGTATTGTATTTTCTACGTTATCTTCAGTAAAGTCAATTTGTAGATCATTGTAGTTAGTTTAGATGTAAACAGATGTCCCAAGGATTATTGAAATCCTTCTTCATTGTTGTAGGGAATAATGACAGAGTTTCCCTTTGCCTCCTCTCATATTAAGAGCTATCTTAATTTATTTTTCACCCTATCTTCCTTCTTAAGTTGAAGTTTACCTGACAATTCCTTCTAGATTAGCTCTAGATTTATCTATACCAATCCCAGTTCTCTATTGGTTTGAATATTCTTGCTCAGCTTCTGGACCTCATCCTCTGAATAATGCTATATGGTTTTCTTCAGTAGTGGGGTCCTTGGTGCTCTCTGAGCTTGGTTGTTTACTTGCAGATATTTTATTATCAAACTAGGTAACATGTCTTCAGCCAATAATCCATATATTTTCTTTTTGATCAAGCATAATATTATAATTAAAGCTCTTTTCCCATTTAATCACCTACACTTTAAAATATTTGTTTTCCTGGTTCATTTTAAAACACAGTTTATATACCTTTGCAATACAATGTACATCATTAGTAGCAAAAAATGTATTTTTATACCCAATCAAAGACAGATAAGTCAGTTTGGTATAATGGTAAAAGGCCTTGGGCTATAAACCAGGACATTGTGAGTTCTAGTTCTGTTCCAATCATTCTGTCTCAGGCCTAGGAAGAAGACAATGGCAAAACACAAAAATGAATATTGCCAAGGAAATGTTAGGGATTGGCTAGGCCAAGAAATCAAGACTGGTCAAGAGATCAGACTGACTTGAAAGCACAAAAAATATAAATGGATGCAGGGTTATGAGAAGAACCAACAAGAACCTGCCATATTCAGGCTGATGTAGCTTTTAATCAGAGAATCTACTTCTATAAAATTATTCTACTTCAAATTGTTCCTGCCAAGTATCTGGTCTGAAGAATTGTTTCTTCTGTATATATTGCAACAGCTTATGGCTTCAAGATCCTTGGAAACAATTATTTAGATCTACATGACTATACTATAATATAACTCAACAATAATAAGTTTCAGCTTCTGTACAGATGGTCTGAAATATAAATATTAAACAAATAACATTCTGAAAAGCATTTTACAATAATGCTTTCCAAATTCTGCAACTTTTCAATCTTTGTGGGAGTTGTACATTTGATTGACATTAAATCCCATTTGTATCTTACCATGATAGTTCATGTTTGAGGCTATATCGTTACAATTATTTTAAAATATCATGTTTTTCTCTTTTGATCTAGGTATTGCACTTATTCAAGACAGATGATTTGTGGGAATCTGTTCAGAGCTTTGCAATGGAACAGCTTTCATATGAAGCACAATTATTCTTTAGAAGGTCAGCAAAAAGCCAAAGATATCATATATCCCCTTTATACAGAAATTAGAAAAGCTCTAGTGTACAAATGCAAATCATGTAACTATTTTGTTTTTATTACAATTATTGGTTTATAGCACAATTTATTTATTTGAACATATTTAGTCAATTTCCAAATCACCATGATTCTGGGTGTTTTACAAAGGTTTAGAAACAGTAAAGAAAATACCCCAAAATATTAAAAGCTCACCATGTTGAATTAGATGGGCATACCTAATATAATGGTTAGTGGGGCCACTTACGATCCTAATCCAAAGCCTGCAGGAACAGCCAAGTAACTTCCTATAAGCCAACAGTTATAGTACTCTATGAATTTCAAAAGGGACACTATTCCAAAGGGCAAAGATTACAAGAAGCAAGATGTATCTCTGGAGTCCCATAATATATCATTTTTAATTGATGGAACTCAATTCCATCCACTAAAAAATAAGAATATAAAAGTGATTTATATAAAAGTTTCCTATTATTTGGACCACACAAAATAGAAAATAAAAAGGACTCAATTTAACAATTTTAATTTCCTTCTTAAGAATAAAATGTCATCTTAAGGATACTTTATCTTGTTTATGTACAGACAAATGGAAGCTATAAAAATAAGATATATCACTGTATTTCCCCTCCCAGTGACTTAATACTCGGGGAGGGGAAAACAAACACAATGACATACTTTATCAATGTTAAAATAAAGTTTTTAACATTATATTTTATCCAATGAAGAGAATAATAGACAATACACTGGACCTTTTGATGGTATGAAAGAAGGAAACAGATTTGGCAGCTCTGTTAGAGATTATTTTATCAAACCACAGTAGTAATTGTACTCATAAAAGATTTCTCATATTATTTTGAACTTTGACATGAAGAATAGTTGAGTGAATATCTGAGCAGCAATTCAGTTCAGCAAAAAATACCAGTGAATCTCCAGGCAAAGATTTAGTAGTTCAACCTTCCTAACATTTACCTCAGATCAGTTTCTTCACTATATGAATTGTTGATTTAGGTAGTCTGTACAATGTGAACATATATAACTTGGAATGTGTTAAGGAGGAACAGGCAGAAATTTAAGAGATCAGGATGCAAAGGAATTGTAACAAAAAAGTCACTATGCAAGAAACTCTAAAGAATAGGATAACAATTAAATGATCATTTTTTCTTTCTAAAATATGTCTCTTAGATTTTTTTTTACTCTCATAGCTTACACAGCCCCATAGCCAGGAAAATCTGCTATTCCAATATTTAATATATTTTATAGCATATTTTTCCAACATATCACCTCCCAGAAATTTTGTGGACCAATCCCCATAATTCCCAGCCAGAAGTTTTAGACTTCTGAAAAAATATTCAATGCCCTTGTAGCCTTTCCATAGTTCAACATTTCCTACAGTCTGAAAACTCACAAATCTCACACTTATTCTGCTATGACAGGAAATGATGAGCTTCAAATTAAATTGAATATTTATTATGGTCATAGATGTGTATAGATGAGCTTCATTACATCTTACTGTTCTTATTTCATTTACATTAGTGAACACTAAATACATAACACATTTTCTATGAACTTCAACAACACAATCAATAAGAAACATTGCACTGTAAACCCTCAGATCTGTGAAATAATTTGAGAACACAAGCAAATCCTTTGTAAAATAAATTATACAATGAACATTAAAATAGGTTAGATGCAGTATTTTACTCCAAGGTAAAAATATTTATCTTTTTATTTGTGAAATAAAGACTTTTGGCTTTTTTTGTGTAAAGTGTGAAATGCAGATAAAGTAAGTCAAATCAGCAAAAGTATTTTCTGTTATGCCTATGGCATTAGATTTCTTTCTGATTGTTTAGGTGCTTTGCGAGGAAGGGAAAACCTATGGTTGCACATTGAACCTTTTATTTACTTCATCATATTTATAAGGCAGCCTATATCACAAACAAATAACTCTGGCAGCATAAAAATGTGTTCTGTTAACAGAGTCCACCCACTACATCACCTAATGATTTAGGGATTAATTATCTGATTCTTCTCTTGTATCAAATTTTCCAAACAAATTATATTATGATTCATCAGCTTTATAATCTAAACTTAGTTAAATGCCATCGAGTGAGGTTCAACCCTTCTGATTTGCGTGGAAAAGTACATTCTCTGCTTCTGGTAATAGTTTATAGCTCTTTCAAATACATTATGCTCATCCCTTTTATTCATTAATTCTGTCTCCCAAGCAGAGTAAATATTTTATTAGTTCATCATCCTCTCACACACAGCACATGACCAAAGTAAGTTTGTTTTTGCTTCCTGATCATTGCCTCAATGGAACAGTCAATCTTTTCTTCGGTCCAGAATTGATTAATTAGTTTTTCATATAATCCATGATATTCATGGAATCAATTATTAACCAATCCATTATCCTCCACTTAGAGACAAACAACCTACTCTCTAATAAACAATTTGGTTTCAGAAAAAACTATCCTGTAATCTGCAACTCTTACACTGCAAAAACTTATGGACTACACAACTCAATCAGGGCAAAACAATAGACCCAATCTACATACAGTAGACTTCTGTAAAGCCTTTGATTCAGTGATACACGACAAACTACTCCTAAAACTAAAATCCTATGGTATCTGTAGACAATTGCATAACTAGATAGAAGCATTCCTGTCAAACAGGCAACAAATGGTCAAAATGGGGAGTGTCCTATCAAATTCTGTACCTGTCAATAGTGGTGTCCCTCCCCCAAGGCAGTGTTCTAGGAGCAACTCTCTTCATACTCTATATAAATGACCTCTGTGATCATATTAAGAACAACTGCGTTCTCTTTGTCGATGATGTAAAGCTGTTCAATACCACAGACAATACTGCTACCCTTCAAAAAGATGTTGACTATTTTCAGAATGGTCAAACAAAGACAACTTCAAATCTCAACAAATAAATGCTCTGTCTTACATATTGGCAAAAAAACCCAGAAAATAAAATACAAGCTGAATAGTCAAGACCTTGTTGATGATCCAAGCTCTGTCAAGGACCTTGGAGTACTCATCTCTAATGATCTAAGTGCTAGGTTAACCACACCAAACCTGATTGCAGGAAATACGACTTCAGCAACAGAGTGGTCAATTTCTGGAATACTCTACCTGATTCTGTGGTCTCTTCCCCAAACCCTCAAAACTTTAACCTTAGACTGTCTACTATTGACCTCACCCCTTTCCTAAGAGGTCTGTAAGGGGCTTGCATAAGCGCACCAATGTGCCTACTGTCCCTTTCCTATTGTTTCTTTTATTTTTCTTATATGTACTTATTTCATGTATTCATAACTATGTATATACTTATACCTATTATCTTGTAAGTGATTGATAAATCAAATTAAATAAATAAATAAAATAAATTCATAGAAAGCTTTTCTAAATCCATAATTCTCTCTCCACTCCACACACACTTTCTCACTATCTCAGCTTTCACCAATATATTATGGCATGGAAAAACTACTGTTTTAATCATTCTTATCTTTACTGTCATAAAAATGGTCTTATCCTTCATGTTATTGTCTTATCTAGAATGATTCAATCCTTTTATTCACCAAAATACTATGTACATTTATACTTAGCCTAGAAACAAAGCTGTCAAAAATCTTCTCTTCTTGGCTGTCAGCTAAAAGTTCTCTAAGCATGCAGGTTAATATTACTATTGTTCTACATATTGAGTATTGGCCCCATTTTTTGTACTTTTCATTTTTTTATTTTCATAATAAAAGTCCCTTTTTGGGAGAGGGAGCGGTATAGAAGCATGAACAAATAAATAAAATAATGCCCCTTCTGAAACTAATGAAATAGTTCAGCTTACAAAATACTATTATCTGTATTTCTTAAACAGCTAATATTTCAACCTTTTATTTTGTTTTCATCTTTATTTAATTCTGAAATTCCTTTTTATTGTTTTTAATATACATATAACATAGAAAAGGGGAACAAAAATATATTGAAGGACAAACAAAGGGGAAAAAAGCAGAGGTAATGTCAAATGCAAATCTATTAATACACTTTTTAAAATAAAACATATTAGTTAGTTAAAGTCTTTCCTTTACATCAGTATAAAATAAGTTCATAAGTGCATATAACATCAGTTCAGGATTTATAAAGCAATCCTGCCATTTGTATAATAGATTTACTACATAAATTAAACAGATTTTAGTACAGTATATACCCTTGCTTCACATTTTTCCAGTTTCAGTTCTTAGTTGTTCCTTGTATTTTGTTCATTGTAAAGGTCATTCAGAAAAATAAGCAGGTTCTGGCCCACAAATTAGCCTTAATATATTCCACATTCTGGCTTAATTTACATAAGATCTTGCTGGAATCAATAAAGCAAATTCTCTTGCTCTCTTCCTTTGTCTAACTTATGTTAGCTTTTGATGTCAAGTCCCTATGCCTTTTGTGTTGGGATTTAGCAATTTGCTCATTCTCTTTCATCCCTCTTTGTCAATATGGCATATATACCTATGTTTTTCAGTTCTAGGATAAACAGTCTTGTTTCTTAGCTCTTTATGTAAAACTGTTTGCATTTTCTCCAGAGTTTGAAACAATTTAGTGGTTTAGTATCAGCCATTTTTCCCCTGTGTTTTCTAGTGGAGCTGGTTCCTGAATGTCACATGTTTGTAAAAAAGCTTTTATCTATGGAATCTCAATTGTGAAGAGTTGCTGGTCATTTCCAGAGCTGTTTAAAGTGTTCATATAGTCAGGGTCTATATGGCCTGGAATTAATATATTTGCAGGACAGCCTTTCCCAACCAGAACCAGCCCATTCCATATACTTTTCCTATGAGAAAACAGAATTGGGGGGCTAGTGGCCCAAAGATGTTGCTTTCTATCATAAAGCCCTATGGAACTGTTTCCTCTTATATGCTTAATTTGCACCATATGATAACTGTTCCAGAAACTAATGAAGACAGTACTCTTCAGAATAAAGAGGTGCCATTGTTAGGTATGTAGTTATTCTTCATGTTGGTTGGTCAGTCAATAAGAGATGCTTTTAGTTATATCAATTTTTACTTATTAGTATTAACTCGTGTCATTTTGATGTTTTTGCTTAAATTAATTTATGTGGATGTTCTAATTCTATTATTCATTACTGTAAAGCACCAGGAGGCTGTGGTAGATTCAGCAGTGTACAAATGGAATAATAAATAGTCTTTGTATATTTCTTTGTTCATTCTACCTTGATGTTGACAATTTGCATTCAGTCTTTGTATGTCCTTGTTACCAAAGGCTTTCATCCATTCTCTTTGGCTATCAAGATAATTTGTTCTGAAAGCCACTTGGATCTTTAGTTCTTTGAAATTTTAAGAAAAAAAAATACTGTTTCAATTTTCATATCTCTTTTCATGGCTCCTCAGGTTTTTTTGTTTTTTTTATAAAAGTCAATGCACAAAACCAGGTCCTTGGAGTGATTTGTGTTTTAGATAAATATACTGCTGAGTTAATCAAGATTAGAGAGAAATAATCATTTCTCACACTAATTATTGAATTAATACAACTTCAAACATAATAATCATAAAGATGATGCCAAATTATGTTTTAAATAGTCTCAAAATGATTCCATTGCTTGGAAGTCTTCTTCTATATTTGGGGGGGGGGAATGGTAGGATGGAATAAATGTTGATCTGATTTGTATTAAAAATCAATTATAGATTTCTCCTACATTGTTGAATGATAATTTTCTTATCCAGATTCCATTTCTCTAAAATTCACAATCCTTGGGTTCCAAATCTGAGGATGTAGTGAAAAAACACACACATGGCAGCTGGTCTAAGGTGATATTTACAACTCTACTGATTTTGTTCTAAAAAATAAGAATAGTAGGAAAAGACCAAACCATTTGAATTTATGTTGCAGTCTCCAATACCAGAGCAATTATATATCCCCCCCCCAGGTTAAAATTTTACTAGTATGCCTAAATCTATTTTCAAAGTTTTTACTATGTATTTAACACCAATTATTCATGGTCTGGTTATCTATATCTAGAAATGTTCTAGTTGAGTGGATTGTATTTCTACATTTTCTGTTACTAATTATGTAGATGATTTGTTTTTATGTTGTTCATCAAATGATATAAATATGTAGAGTCTCCGTTTATGCAGCTTGAAGCTAGTACTGGATATAAATGAAGATTTCCCTTGGCAAAATTCAATTGATTATCTCCTACATAATTGCATTTAATCATTCCAAATCTTACTCTCTGATTCCAGGTTTTTCTAGTTTTCACATTCCAATTTCCCATCAGTAGTGTTCTGTCCTTTATTTGTGTTGTATTTACTGTCCCTTACAATTTGTTATAAAATTTCCTCTTTTGTGTCTATAGTTCTCCACCTCTGTGTTCACTAGTCCATGTATAGCAAGGTTGATCCATATAACACCTCTGCCTTGATTTTGTTTAGGACAGACAGAAGCTTGGAAATGTTTTTAAGATTCTTTTTATTGTACCTCCAAGAATAAAGTAGAATTCTGGAATCTCTGTAGCGTTTCTTCATTTGACCTACATCAGAAATGATATATAACACTTGCTGATGCTTTTCCTTGGTAATTCTTCCTTCCTATAAATTCTTATTCAACTCCTTTTTTAGTAAAAGTATTTCTAAGGTACTTCTTAAAAACCTACTAGACAATCCATATGAGTTCCAAGTCAGAGATGACACAGAAATCCAACTGAGTTCAATTCTTTATTTGCTTACAGAATCTTGCCAACTAAAGCTATACTTTTCTAACCTACTGTATGAATACTAAGAGATTCTAAAGTGCCTATATTGAATCTATTTTCCCACTTTCTGT
The DNA here is from genome assembly GCA_023653725.1 of Bungarus multicinctus. Classification (NCBI taxonomy): domain Eukaryota; kingdom Metazoa; phylum Chordata; class Lepidosauria; order Squamata; family Elapidae; genus Bungarus; species Bungarus multicinctus. The sequence goes on from CM042848.1 coordinate 47,925,040, forward strand.
TTGGGACTGCATAGTTTCTTAATCTGGGATTCTTTCTGGGAAACCACCATGTTGCCAAAAGTCATTCCTTTATTCCTGCATATGCCTATTCCACAACATCCTGTTGGATCATTAGATCACTGAAGACATTCCATTCCAACACTTCTGGCTAATGTCACAGCAAGGTGACATGAGGAGCAAGTGTCCATATTCCTGTGCCGAATTCTCTCTGAAGGTGGCCTCCAAAAGGAGCCAAATGTTACTACGTTCTTTTTTATTTGTCTGCTAAGCGTTCAGAATTGTTATCATGTTTCTACAGCAACTAAGATATGAGTGTCTTGTGATGTCTGATTTACTGCGCATGCTTGCAAAGGAGGAGTTTTACTTTACTTCACTTTACTTTTCTTTCTGTTCTGTACTTCTTAGATTGTTCTTCCTAGTTATGTGTAATAAAAAGTATACTGGCAAAGAAAAGCACGGTTCACTTCCTCTAATTTATGAAAGCTGATTTTTTCGCTTTGATGCCAAAGCCATCCTGTAGAGGCGGAAAGCAAAGAGGGCCACCCTGTGAGGTCACAGAGAGTCACAGCTCTCCTACCTGACTGGGGCTTTTTTCCCACTCAGCCATGACAAGGAGAAGAGGCAGTCTAAACATGGCTGCCATGAAGCTGGGACAGCTGAGTCAACTAAGGATGTGCTGGAGCATTGGAGAAGAACAGTGACTGGAACTGGGTGAGGGGATTTATTTAAAATCTAACCCCAAAAGGAAAAATCCAGGACAACTGTTTTGCTCAGAACTATTTTGAGAAAAATCCCAGACTGGAAAGAAAAGTACTAAGGGGAGAAAAAGATTTTTTTAAAAAAATATAGGAAATCGGACTCTTAAACTGGGAAGGCATTGTATTAGAAATGCATTTTAAAATGCTGGAACTATCTACCTAAAAAATTAACAATTAACCTTGTTTTTATAATTGAATTATAATTAAAATACTTAAAAACAGACTAAAATTGGTGGGACCTGTGACAACATTGAAATTCAAGCTGAGAGCACCACCTACTGATGAAAGGAAAATATAACATATTACTATAAATCTGGCAAATTGTGATGATACCTACTGTGCTATATGCATGTACTCCACAACTACTGGGGATTTAAATATGAGAACAAGGAAGACATATAATTAAAGTGACCCCTGAATGCTATGATATATGATTGAATTTATAAAGAGGATTTAAAGAGGTTCTTGATAACTCCCTGGACTACTTAAATGGAACTAACTGATTAACTATGGGACATAAAGAATTATGATCAGTGTATTTTTGAAGAGCAATTTTAGACCTGAATATATGGTTCTTGGACTATTGGATAAGAATGGGACATTAAAATAAGGCAAGATGCTCCATCAGGGGGAAATGAGTGGAACTTTGAAAGAGATGGTGTTGATGTTTCAAAGCATAAAGGACATTATGAGAAAAATACATAAGGAGAAAACTAATTATGAAACTAATGCATGGCATAGAGAAAAAACTGGAAAATATCATACAAGGGACAATGATCAAAGATCAAGACACCCAGGAAAGGGAGGAGCAAACAGAAAGAATGGAAGAAAAAAATAGAATGGATGAACCAGCAAACAAAAGAAGATAAAGAGACAACAATAAAAACAACAAAGATTAACGAATTAAACCAGGGGGAAAATATTTTAAGAGACTTAAAAAGAGAACTGGAGATGCAGAAGATATTTTTGAAAGGGAGGTACGGGCTTGGGCAAATATTTTGAAAGCTTGGCAGTGGAAGAGGGTAGGGATGGGAGAAATACCTAGATTGAATAGTCAAGATGTGGACGCAGACAGAGATAAAAATTCAAGAGAGGAACATGGCAGGCAAGTACAAAAAGAAAAAAGAAAATAAGAATTAAATTATTGAAGCGTACAAGAGATGATGGATATAAAGAAAAGGTCTTCTAATATAATGGTGGCATGATTAAAAGCCAGAATAGAGATAAAAATAAGAGAATAGGGAAATGTTAGCATATACACTTTTATATAATAAAAAAGCAAAAATAAAATGGAAAAACTAGAGGATGAATTATGATATTATTATGTATGTTTAAATAAATATAGTGATCGGCATTGGAATAACATATTGAAATGTTGAACAATTAAATAATGAAAGAGTATACGTTAACATAAGTATGTGTACAAATCAGAATTACATAGGCTTGATGAATGTAAAAATATGATTAGTATTATTATGTATATTTAAATAATATTGTGATTGGCATTAGAATAGTACATTGAAACACTGAATAATTAAATAAGATTGTATCTCAATATAAATAGGTGTATTAAAATCAGAATTACATAGAGTTGATTAATGTAACAAATAAGATTATTATTACTATTGTTGTTTGTACTAGAATGAATAATGCCCAGGTGCCACACTATTCATGCATCGATATGGATATGTATGCAAAATAAAATAAAAAACTTGAAAAAAAGGGGGGAAAGAAAAGACACCCCACGCCAGAGACACCCCATTGTTTCAGAGATATTTCCTTATTTAAACAGAAAAGTATAATTACCACTAGTGGGCAAAATTCATTGGGAGTAGAAGCAACTTCTGTCTTCCTGTTGGCTTGCCCACTAAGTTCCCTTGTGGTAAGCTGGCAGTGAGTGTTAGAAATCTCTCTCTCTCTCTCTGTCTCTCTCTCTCTCTCTTTCTCTCTCTCTCCCTCCCTCTGTCTCTTTCTCTCTCTGTCTCCTTTTTTCCTGTCCTCACTTCACCTCCTCCTATTTCCTCCCTTCTCCCCTCCCTCCTTCTCATCATCTGCTGCTATTTCATACCATTTTCATACCTCATTCCTCTCAACCTTACTAGCAAAGATGATTCAACCACAATTTCATTCTTCAACTGGTATTGTTCTCAGAGATATGTTACCAATAAACCCTCGCATCATGTTAAAATAATAATCTGGTAGATAGGTACATTGTATAATTTTTTCCACTACAATTTAATGTCTCCAGAATTTTATCATTCTCTAAACCTTTTGTAATTAAGTTGTTCTTGTGTATATTTTTGGCCAAGGATTGGAAGCTGCAGATATAACAAGCGGTTCGGTGATCATGTGCTTCATGCGTGCACATGTGCTTCGTGCGCGCATATTCCTGATGCACACTGTGCATGTGTGAACAGCAATGCAAAAATCCTTACCTGCTATGTTACTTCAGGGGAGTAACATAGCTGAGGAGTGGCATCACCGCTCTTCCGTACTGATCAGCTGCGACAATAAAGATCAGTGCAGCGTTAGGGCAGACAGGCCCACATGATCATCGGAGAGAACCAGTTCACTCCCAGCTGATCTTCAGAGCCAGGAGTTTGCCCGAACTGGTCCGAACCAGCGGAATCCCACCTCTGTTTTTTGCCAATTAAACATATTGTATGTACATTTTTTGTAAGGAGAGGCTCCTTTTATACTGAGAGATTGCTGGCTTTATTATACCTCTCAAAGCTGCTGTGCAGATATACTTCCTGAAAAATAGGATACTTGAGAAAAGATGTTACTTTTCGTAATACCGTGGAGATTGGAAAGAGAGATAGTATTCTGTGACAGTAAACTCATGGAAAATATGTTAGATGTCATAATAATTGCTCAGTGTAGATCTCAACTAATCAGACCTGAAATACATTCATAACAAAATCTGAAAAGCACCCAATATTCTAATTAGAAACAATTACATAATTACACTTACTCAAAGAGGTTTACTGAAAATAATGTAAAGTTATCTCTTTCAATTTCTCAGACCATAAATGAAATTTGATATGTCTTTCTTTATACTGTTCATGTTTGAGGAAACTATGCTTTAATTAATGCTGACAATCTTCTGATTGATAGGCTGCGAAGAAACTCAGAAATGTGTTGACTTAACTATTTCTTTATACTATCCTTACTGGAAAAAAGAAATGAATTAACTGCTCATCCAGGGCAAGTCATCAAGTCTCAAACATATTAATCTGGAATTGCCAGATTGGATAGGGAGAGAACCATCTGTTAGAGCTGCTTAGTGTTATAGATTATAGATGGTCCTTGCCAATATAAGGGAGGGCTAAAAGATCAGCGGAAAGTACTGCAATGTCTAGGGGATTGTGTCTGGCATTTTCTCTATCCAGTTCATACATTTTAAAATTTATCATATGGCAGAAAAACAAGTGCAACATGAATTGAAACTTAAAAAAAAAATCACTGTATTTTCCATTCTCCAAATAGAATTTTACAATGATCTAGTTTTATAATGGATCAATTTTAATCTTTGTTTAAATTTTAAGTTCAAAATTTTTACTTTAATGAACTGAAAATGAAGGCTGAAGAAATTATTACAGTAAAACTGTAAATGATAGAATATCTACCTGAATTAAGTATCCTTTAACATGGGAAAAACTGTCCTAAAATGCAGCAGGCTTGGTCAGGAATTCTGAAAATTGTAGTCAAATACATTTTCAGAGCAACATGTCCAAGAAAGGCTGGTCTAATTTATTTATTCTTCTCCAGATTTCCACTGACAACTCTTTGAAGGTCAGATTACAGGAAGTAACATGGTACAACAGCTCTCCATACTGCCCCATTCTATTTTTTTGTGATCCCTGTCTACACGGTTGAACTAAGTGGCAATATTACTGTAATCACCCGGAGCATGGCACAAAGGCAATACAGTCAAATAATAAGTAGGAGCCCCTTTATTAGCTCAAATTTTGCCCCCAATGTCCTGGTTACCTTCTGGTCTGAAGGAAAAACTCAGGAACAACCTATAGCTGCAGAGATTCAAGTCCAAAACGTTGTCAACAAAAGATTTAACTATAAGTCCAATCAAGGCAAGATGAGGTAATTAATCTGGCAGGGCAAGAGAAGGAATTCCAGATGTGAAGGAAAGGCAGTAATTCAACCCAGTTGGGAGGATTCCAGGAACACAGATAACCACAATCAACACAAAATAAACTCATGTTTGTTTCCAGCAACTGCTGCTCTCAGATTGCATCTCTTTTAAACTCTCTTCCCATGTGTTCCTAATGAAGAGAATCAGGGCCCTTTCCTCCCCCTTAAGCCATGCAACAACCCACATTGTTCTCTTCTCCATTCCTCCCTGTGTGCCCTAGGATGAAGAGTGGGCCTGGGTCTTCCTCTGAACTCCCTCTCCCTTGTTCTACCTCTCCCTTGCTCTGCTCAGCTGGACTTTGCCCTTCCCAAGTTTCCTCCACAGCCAACAGAGCTACATTCCTGATTCCTGTCAGCTGTTCATCTTCCTCCTTGGATTCAGACTCTGGCAGAGGCATGACAATTACCAAAAATATGTTTGTACTTTTAAGAGGGGAAAAAATTAGAGAAAAAATTAGACCAACCCCATTAAAATGTGATAGACCTTCTCCATCTAAAAACAGGAAAAATGGAATCCCATTTTGAGAATCTCATGGTCAGTCCCAATATGTTGCATTTCATCTTTCACTTTCACAAGATGGTACAGTTCTGTTGTACATGGAGGCATAGAGGCCTAAGGATATGCTCACATGTTCTCAGTGTAACTTCTTATAAAACTATGTACAGTGTACAGTTTAACAACATTTGAGAAACTCCTATTATTAATTCAATCTGCTGTTAGAAATTTTAAAAAGAAATCACCAGGTAGTTTACAGACCAACATTTTGACATTACAAACATTTAAAATAAGAGGTATATGAAGCAAGATGTAGACTAAAAAATATACTGAACATTATATGAAAATACTCCTTGCTTAACATTTGCTAAACAAAATAAATTTGTTGTTTTCTTTATTTCTTCCTGGATAGGTGACAATTCCGAAACAAAGTGGTCAATGACCCAAAGAACTATGAAAATCAAAACTGGAGCAACGGGAAGGAAGGTTTACACTTCCTGCAATAATCCTGATTTGAACTGAAATTCAACACATACTAATGTGGGAGGGGCATCAAAGAATCAGCCATTCATTATGCATTTAATGTAATATGAAGTTTTGATTCCCAATCTACAAGATGTATTGTTGTGCTGTCAATTAGTTGTTTCCAAATCTTTATGACCTGATGGATATCATTTGCCAGAATTGTCTGTCAGTAACAGCAGAGTGTAAGTTCCTACATATGTCATCAGTGATAGAATCTAGCTAACGTTGTTTCTGTCAGCTTTTTTTTTTACTGTCTTCAATTGTTCTTTTGCCTTTGCATTATGTTTTAAAAATATTTCAAAGTTAGTTTTATTATTGCTGTTTTCCAGGAGTAATCTGTTTCCTTCCCCTTGTCAAATTATTTGTTCTTTTTGAGATCCAAGGCATTTTCAACAATTTTCTCCAGCATAACAATTTAAAAAGCATCATTTTTTTCTTCATTCAGCCTTTCTGATGATCTAGGTTTTAGAGCCAGAAGTTACAACTGGAAAAACTGTGACCATTTTATGTACCATTTTCTTCAAGTTATGTCTCTGGACATTAATACTGTATTTTGTCTGTATCTGTTTTTTTTCCAAGAGAAAACACGTATCTTTAATTCAATTCCTTTCCCTGTCAATCTTTGAGTCTAGTAAAGTTCATCGCCACGTTAACGTATTCTCCCAATTTGTATTGGATTGGTATTGGCTAGTTACATAAGTTTTGTGGTGAGGCATATAGTGGTGAGTTCTTCCACTAAAATGTATCTTCTCAGGCATCAGACTCCCAGCTGAGGGTGCAATGAAACTGCTCAGAAGGTTGTGCTGATTGGGGGCTTGGGCTTCCCTATATATTTACATTATTTATCCCTATTTATTTTCCAGTTCTAACCCTGTTTGCATGGCTAACAAAAAATAAAGCAAAGTATAAGGACCAAAAATTAAAATAACTAGGTAAAGGAACAAATACTTATTTCATTTGTACTGTGGGTACAATGTGGAATAAGCTTGTCCATTCTCCATTTAGGTTTACAATTAACATCATACAGAAATATAGGTACACTATATGTATGTATTCATGTCTTTTAAATCATATAGTTGTATTTGTTCTGTGTATGAATGACCAAGTAATGAGGAAATTAACTCAGTTTGGGGTACTGCCAAGTTTTATTTAAAAACAATGTGAGGACAAGCCACCAACATGTTGGATTTCATCCCTTACTTTATGACATGCATGCCATCTGTTTTTCATTTCTGAACAGGTGAGAGATGCAAATATCCTACTGCCAATGTTTTTTCAGCTATTGATTATCTGTAATGAGTTTCCATGCAATCTTAAGTGAATAATTCCTTGTGAGTACCAATTCTAGATTAGAGCATAGAGATATGCCAAAGTATGAAACTATTAATATAAGCATCCATAGAAAAAATATAATATTTATAATTTCAAGCTTGACTGATACATGTGAATGAAATATATAAATAGATCAAATACCTAATGCTATATGCATATACATAGTGATAAAAATTATCCTGCAATTTTCCTGTTAAAAACTTATATCTTTCTATACAATTTTCAAGATATTTTAAAATACCTTTCAGATTCTTAGGTGTTTCTTACGTATCTGTAAATTAATTGAAATATGATTCAGATGCAAAATTTAATGTGCAAAGGTAACAAGATTCAATTCAAACCTGAGATTTAAAAGCAACAAGATTCAATATGATTAAAGATACAAACATAAATGATCATAAGAAAGTGTTACTAGTTTCTTTTTTATTTTTTTCTATTGGCATGAATAAAAACAATAGAATGCAGCCTATTTTAACCAACCTTCTCCACAGTTTCAGCCATATAATTTCAAGGATTTCACTGCAATATTTGAAATATTTATCTTGCATCACTTTTAGGTAATTTTTATTTATTTATTTTATTTTGTCAAGCGTTATAAGATAACAGTATAAGTCTAAACATAGTTATGAATACATGAAATTGATACATATAAGAAAAATAAAAAGAAACAATAGGACAGGGATGGTAGGCATGTTAGTGCGCTTATGCACGCTCCCTACAGACCTCTTAGGAAAGGGGTGATGTCAATAGTAGACAGTCTAAAGTTAAAGTTTTTGGGGTTTGGGGAAGAAACCACAGAGTCAGGTAGAGTATTCCAGACATTGACCACTCTGTTGCTGAAGTTGTATTTCCTGCAATCAAGTTTGGTGTGGTTTACCCTTGAGTTTGTATCTATTGTGTGCTCTTGTATTGTTATGGTTGAAGCTGAAGTATTCATTGACAGATAGTACATTGCAATATATAATTTTATGTACTATACTTAGATCAGACTGAAGGAAGTGTAGTTCTAGATTTTCTACATCTAGAATTTCAAATCTGGTGGCATAAGGTATTCTGCAACGAGTAGAGGAGTGGAGAACTCTTCTTGTGGAATATTTCTGGACTTTCTCAACTGTATTAATATCAGGTTATGTGGGTTCCAGACTGATGAGTTGTATTCAAATATTGGTCTAGCAAATGTTTTGTATGCTCTAGTTAGTAGTGTGATATTACCAGAGAAAAAGCTATGTAGGATTAGGTAAACAGCTCTTAATGCCTTTTTGGCTATGTAGTTACAGTGGGCTCTAGCACTTAGATCATTAGAGATGAGTATTCCAAGGTCCTTGACAGTGTTTGGATCATCAACATGGTCTTGACTATTCAGCTTGTATTTTATTTTCTGATTTTTTTTGCCAATATATAAGACAGAGCATTTATTTGTTGAGATTTGAAGTTGCAATTTGTTTGACCATTCTGATACATAGTCGAGGTCTTTTTGAAGGGTAGCAGTATTGTGGGTGGTGTTGAATAGCTTTACGCCGTTCTCATCGGTGAAGAGAACGCAGTTGCTCTTAATATGATCATAGAGGTCATTTATGTAGAGTATGAAAGAGTTGGTCCTAGAACACTACCTTGGGGGATACCACTTGTTGACAGGTACAGAATTTGATAGGACGCTCCCAATTTTGACCATTTTTTGTCTGTTTGACAGAAATGCCTCTATCCAGTTACTCAGTTATCCAGAGATACCATAAGATTGTAGTTTTAGTAGTAGTTTGTCATGTACCACTGAATCAAAGGCTTTACAGAAGCCTATGTAAATTGACTCTACTGCTTTACCCTGGTCGAGTTGTGTAGTCCATATGTTTTTGCAGTGTAAGAGTTGCAGATTACAGGATAGTTTTCTTCTGAAACCAAATTGTTTGTTAGAAAGTAGGTTGTTTGCCTCTGAGTGGAGAATAATGGATTGGTTAATAATTGATTCCATGACTTTGCAGGTGACGCAGCATAAAGAGATTGGTCTGTAATTTTCAACTAGGCTGGGGTCTCCCTTTTTGAAGATGGGGATGACCATGGCGAGTGACCATAGGTTTGGCAAGGAGCTGGTCCTGAAGGATTTTTCAAAGATTATGCTTAGAGGTTCGGGTATGGCAGTGGATAACTTTTTTAAGAAGTAGGCACATATTCAGTCTGGTCCAATAGATAGAGATGGTTTTAGATTGTGTAGTGCTTTTTCAACATTGTCTTCTGTAAAATCAATATGTATTAGATCATTATAGTTGTCAGTGGTTCAACTAGGAAATACTGGACATGATCCATTGCTGTTTATAACTACTGAACCAAAGAATGTGTTAAAGAGGTTGGCTTTAATGGTGTCTTCATTGCAGTCTTTACCATTAGGTCCTTTCAGGGGTGGGATGGACCTTGAGTCTTTTATTTGTTGTTTACAAAATTGTAGAAAGCGTGGGTGGAATTGGTGCGTAGAAGGTTTTACTCTTGTTTAATGTGATAATTGGTGCATTCAGTTGTTATCTGGTGGCATAAATTTTTGTATTTGCTTTTGAAGTTGGCAACGTGACCAGATTTGCTTTTTCGCCATAGTGATTTCTTTTTGGATTGAAGCTTCCTTATTGTTATGGGTAATTTGTTTTTTTCTGGTTTTTGGAGTTGTTATTGGTACATATAGTTTGATGACTCTTTTGACGTCAAGTAATGATCTTCAACAGTATTACATCCAATGAATAGAAGTTGTATCAGGGAGTTATATCAGGGAGTAGAAAAGAACAGCCCAAACAGCCTCTAAATTATTCCAAAAAGAACAATTGGAGATCTTTTGATGAACCATTGAAGAAAGTCCCATTTCTGGCTTAAAAATTAAAACTTTAAAAAATTGTTTAAAAAGTAAGCTTTAGTAAAGATCAAATAATTTATCATTCTCTGTTGGCTTGCTTTTTCATGCTGGCAAGTTTATTGGCATGGCTCACTGGCCAGCTATTCATGTCAATATCAGAAAGTTCATCATATCACTGATCTTCCTTCCAGCTTTATCCTTATATGGAAGAAAAGCTGCAAGACTCTACAAAGTTCAAAGCATCAGGAAACCCAATGAATTTCTAAATCACCTTCAAATCTCTCTAAAGTTTTTGAAAGTACATGATATGATTAACCACATCAAATCACCCATTTGAAACTTCAAAGCACTTTAGTGCTTAGGAGTTTATTTTTTGATGCAAAGTGACAGAAGAAGATGGTGTTTTGGCAACAGTATCTGATTTGTAAAATTCCCATATCTGAGATTTGTTCCAATCCTCTTTTAGATATTAAGTTAGGGTCATTCTTTTCCAGCTTGGGTTTGATGATATCATTAATTATTCAATAAGGAATGACAGAATGACTGCTTTACTAAAATATTTTGCTTTACTAAAATATTTTGTTTTTCAAAAAATCTAAAAAGTCCACATTACACTGAATATTTAAATGTATAAAACAGTTTTATTCTTGCACTTATATTGCACCTGGTGCTGTGGGTTGGCAAATATTAATTTACCAAGTCAACTGTAAAACAAATATTAAACCATGTAAATTATGATTTACATTAGTCAAAAATAATGTTTCTTAGATACTTAACCTAAAGTTTTACTTTAGCTATTTTAAGCACAACCATTGATATTAATATTTAATATAAACCTATTATTTGTTTATGTGACCTTAGCCCTAGTATTAAAATGGGAAAATGCTTCTCCTGAAAGCATCTGGTTCTGGGTGCAATTCTACATCTTATTAAGTAAGAGAAGTTTGCATAAAAAACAGACTTGACAACTTGTAGACATTGTGCTTTCAGGATATTCTTGTCTTGGATGGCAAACCTCAGACAAAGAACATTCCGTGCAAAGTGCAACGTTTGCATGTTTACTTGGGGGAAACATTTGCATGTTTACCTGGAGGAAACAAGACCTTAACACCCAGATAGGACGGAACAAAGGCAGGAACTGAAGCTTATGTTAATCTTAATTAAAAGTTAATCCTAACTGGAAATGAATGTATAAACTGCTTAAGCAGACAGTAACAAAGGTTGTCTAAATAGATGCATAGTGTATAAATTAACCACTGGTATGCTATCATGGAGATAGAGAGATATAGAACGAACTCTGGCAAGAGAGTAGACAGCTCTTCTTATTCTCAACCTGACAATAAAGAAAGCAGCTTGTCTCATCTCCATGTGGTCCTGAGTCTTGATTCCCACAACAACCAAAGAAACCGTAAAAAGCTTTCTTTATTCAAGATATTTGCAAATATGCGAATAAGACCCCATCTCCCCAAAATGAGTGGGAGATAAAGACAGTGCCGTAAAAATGGTTACAACCTTTTATAGGATATTATATTCAAAGGATTACATAATTTTCCTGTTATGCTCACACAGAAGTTTTAGGGACTTTCCTGGGTAGTTCTGGGTAGTTTTCCATTCTTAATTCCTCCCAAACCACCATCAATTGGGAAACCACCTTGTTCCCATCACCAGGCTTTCCTGTTATGTTCATCTAACACAATAGATCATTAACAGGCTTCCTTCAATGTGAGAGTGACCTAGCATCTCTTACATAATTCTCAAGCCAAAAATACAAACCCCCACTCCAGCGAAAAACATTAATTTACCAAAAATTTACCAAAAATTGTTTGTTAGATACAGTTATATAATTGTCCAGTAATCATTATAAAAGGTCACATAGTGGATAAACATGGAGTCTCTTCCGCTCTTCATTATCTCAGGTATAACTTGCAATATATATATATATAAAACATTATGAATCATTTGGGTAAATAATGCTGCAATCACATCAGAGAAGGAAGATCATTTTCTCTTACAGGTACTAGAGTAACTACTTGCCATGTCATGTCCATTCTTCTGAAGATTTGCCATGATGTAATCTAGTTGTTTCTGACAGGCAAATAATTAAAGGTATTATATGTTCAGTTTAAAGTGTGCTGCTGGTAAATTTTAGCTGCTGTAAGTGAAAGTATAATTTACATGACAAACATTTTTTTATAAATTGCCACTATAGATATAGATTAAAATGCATATCAAAATGTTTGTGTCTATAAATAGTAATAGAACATAATGTACAACTTATAAGTTTAACTCCATACTCATCAATAACCAGAAAACATACTATAAATTCAGTTAAAAACCAAGGTTCAAAATTACCTTTTTCCACCAGCAAGACACAGATCATACTGTGCCTTCAAGTACATTCAGAAGTAATATGTTCTGGAATTCCAAGGTCATATCACTATCCGTCAAAAGACGTATTTTTCCTATGACATACTGCATTCTAATCGCAATCCAGCATTAATAACATGGTACCTTAGGGAAAAGTTACCCTTTAGATGGAAGATGAATGTGAGATTGCTATTTCACAAAAGCATTCTACAGAAATGAAAAGAAGAATTCAAACAAACAAATAACACCAGAGGCAACCATTTGGGAGTCAGGCAAAGCTCATATAAGAAAAATTTTTATAAACAGTGTGGCAAAATAGAAAAATGAATATAATAGAAAAAACACAACTGGAAGAAAAAATAAGAAAATTCATAGGACTAATCCAATGAAGCAAATGAAAAAATTGCAGAAACGTAAGTAATAATTAGAATTCATGGAAATGGGAAAACTACAAAAGATAACATTTGCTAAACACAGAATTTTGGAATGCAAACAATCCGGGGAAAATTTGGGCATATGAAATTAGAAAAGAAAATGAAAAATGGACAGTAACAACATTAAAGAATAAATTAACATACAGGAGTCTGGAAATCACAGAAGAATTCTGTAGAATTGTAGAATTCTTCAGGAAATTATATGTTCATGTTAAGAAAGCAGGCTTGAATAAATATACTGCATTAAGGGCTTTGTACTCAATTAATTTAATGAAGAATATTATGAAAAATATTAGGTAAATTATAATTGTTCAAGACAAGTTACAAAAGAAATTAAGCATGGGAAGGTGCCAGGTCCAGATGGGCTTAAAGGTCAATATTATTAAGAATTATGAAAATGAACTCCTAAAACCACCAAAAGAAAGGAAGAATTTTAGATAAAAGTAAATACTACAAACATGAAAAGATGCTATATGTATGTATGTATTAATGTCCTTTTCTACTTCCAGTACTGAATAAAATAAATCTCAGGAAAGAATTTAAAGCTTAGGTCAATGGCAAATGATAAAGATTTACAATAGTTGCAGTGTCTTGCAATCATCTGATTGTAATTTGCAACTTTCCCAGTCACCTTTCAATAAGCAAAATCAATTGAGGAAACTGGATTCCCTTAATGATCACATGATTTGCTTAGCCATCATGGTGATTCACTTAATTGCAATTAAATTGCAATTAAATCAGAAAATTGGGTCTTGTCACATAATGAGTCCTCAAATCAGAGATGATATTCAGCAGGTTCTGACCAGTGCTGGAGAACCAGTAGCAGAAATTTTGAGTAGTTCAGAGAACTGGCAAATACTGCCTCTGACTGGAGATTTTACAGTATCATTCTCCTGCAGTGCCCACCAAGCCACACCCACAGAACTGGTAGTAAAAAAAATTTGAATCCCACCACTGCCTTAAATGAGTGGCAATCTACCTCTAATCTGGTGGCATCATTAGAGGCAGTGGTGGGATTCAAAAAAATTTACTACCAGTTCTGTGGGTGTGGCTAAGGGATATGGCCAGGGGGCATGGCCATGTGACTATGTGGGTGTAGCTTTTTTTGCTTTTTCCAGCACCTCTCCCCCACCCCAGTTTTTGGGCCTTCTGGGCCTCAGGCAAGCCTCCTGGGGGGCGTTTTTGCTTCCAGAAGGCTTCAATAGGGCTCAGGAAGGCAGAAAACTGAGTTGAGGGGCGCAACAGCCCCCCACTCTTCAGGGAAACCTCTTTGGGGGGTGTTTTTTCTCCCAGAAGGTTTCCCTAAAGCTCAGGAAGGAAAAAAATGGAGCATGGGGGATGCAGCACTCCCCACACTTCGTTTTGGGGCCTCAGGGAAGCCTCCTAGGCAAAGCAGTAAATAAACGAGGAGAATCCCAGCTCAACTGATGTAGGAACAGTTGATTGTTGGGAGGGAAAAAAAATATCTTAAGGAGTGACTGGGCAGGCTAGCATCAGGTGGGTGGGGTGAGCAAGCATCGGGCGGGAGGGTAAGTGAGCGAGCGGCGACTGGGCGACCGGGTCAGGGGCATGGCCAGCCAGAACTTACTACCAGTTCAGACACCCACACCAAATCCTTGCTATCATTTCACGTGAACTGGTTTGAACCAGCTGAATACTACCACTGATTAGAGGTCAGGTAAAGCATGTGCTACTGATTTAAGATTTATTTTGTTTTCATTGAAGAAATGAAAAGCTTTTGTAAATGCAGATCTGAGTTCCATATAACATAATTTTTTTTAAATTAAATTTATATACCGCCCCCTCTCCCAAAGGGACTCGGGGCGGTGAACAGCCTGAATAAAAATACACATATGAAACATATATACAATATTACAATATTAAAAATTAAAAGAATTAATATTAAATATATTAATATATACAATATTAAAAATTAAAAGAATAATGTTAAGGATTCTGTCTTTTAATAATTTTATTGCTACAGGGATAAAGTTGTTCCCCTTCCAACTATCAAGTGTGTTGAATGCTAGAAGTATTTTTGAGCTTTCATATGTATTTTTCTTAATTGATGACCCAGTATGTAGAAGTTCAGAAATGAATACCTAGTAATTTAAAGAATTTCACTTGCTCAATGAGTTTACCATTAATTGCCCAACTTGATGGATTATCAGAGTGTCTTCTAGAAAAAAAATCAGAACTGAGTGGTTGCATTATCCTTATGAAAAAGAACTGTGATTAGATAATGAGAGAGGGATGAAAGATGGACCTCTGCATTGGCAAAAACTATAACAATATCATTAATGTAAATGTTAAACAATGGGGAGGCAGGCTAATATACATACTTGCTTAACCCTGATATGGGTATAGACTCCATTTGGTCACCAAAATGAGTGTCTTTAATTCATATACTAATATTATTGGCTAACTAAATAATTACATTAAGGAGATTATGATCAACCAATGAGTTAGCTGTGCAATTCACTGTGATTTCACCTTAGTTTAGTTTAGTTTAGTTTAGTTTATTGTCGTTGCACTTCATACAACAAAATTAAATGCCATCTTCAGTGTACATTATATATAAAAATAAAACAAAAACACACATCTTTTACATTCTATACAATTGAATTGAAATTCCTGATATTGCATTAATATTGCACTCTACAGTAGAATTCAATAAAGTGACTGCTCTGGGATAGAAGCTGTTTTTCAGCCTATTTGTCCTTGTTTTTATTGTCCTGTATAGTCTGCCAGATAGTAATAGTTAAAAAAAAAGGTGCCCAGGATGAGATGGGTCTTTAAGAATGTTTTAAACTTCCTTAAGGCAGCAGGAGCTATAAAGTTTTTCCAAAGAAGGGAGAGGGCAACCAATGATCCGCTGGGTGATTATGTTAACCTTCTGGAGCACTGTCCTATTTGCCACTTGGCAAACCATACACAAGTGCAGTAAATTAAGATATTCTCTATGGTGCAGCGGTAGAAGGTCACCAGCAGTTTTTCATTCAGTTGTTGTTTTCTGAGAAGTCTCAGATAGTATAATCTCTGCTGGGCCTTTTTGACCAGTGCTGCAATGTAAGCACTCCAGGTCAGGTCCTCTTTTATGATAATATCCAGAAACTTAAAACTAGCCACTTGCTCTCTTGGTGTCCATTGATAACCAAGGGCTGGATGTCTGATCTATTCCTTCTATAGTACACTATAAGCTCTTTGGTCCTATTGGTGTTAAGGATCAAGTTATTGTCTCCGTACCACAAAAGCAACCAGTCCACCTCATCTCAATAGGCAGACTCATCCTCCCCAGATATGAGTCTCACCACTGTTGTATCATCTGCAAATTTAATAATAGTATTATTGGCATGAATAGGAATGCAGTCATGTACATAAAGAGTATAGAGTAAGGGACTCAACACGCAACCCTGTGGTATCCCAATGTTAAGAATAAGGGCTGAGGAGATATGATTATCTAATCTGACCCTCTGAGAGTGGCTAGATGGGAAATCCATAATCCAAAGGCAAAATGAATAAGAAAGCCCAAGATCCATAAGGTTAGACACTAGTCTATGCGGAAAAATTGTGTAAAATGCAGAGCTAAAATCTACATGTACAAGGTGAGGCCATATATATTTGTATCCTAATATCTGATATCATTAAAAAACAGTATTACTATGATTACATCAACACACATCATGTATATAGTTTCCACCTTGTTACCATAAGCAGACATTCATCTGCAACAGAAATTATACACCTTTTTAAATGAAATGATTTTTTCCTAATAAAGCAAGAGGCAAGCAATTGAACTGATGAGTTGTGGTTCTCAGGTATATGAAGGTTAAATAATTACTGAAATCATTGTGAACTGATTATTTATTTTATCGCTAATCCAGAGATCTCATTAGATATGTGCCCACAATGGATGATTCTGATCTATCCATTTGGGTACTAGATTATACTTCAGTCCTTATAAACATAAGCAAAATATTATTCCGTAAGTTATACTCTCTTCAGAATACAGTTGTTTAGGTTTTAGGAAGCACCCCAATGTAATATTTATGTTGATGCAATTGATGCAAAATAGTGGCCCAGATGTATTTCATGTAGAATAATATAAGGAGTTCAAAGATCTTGTGCATCTGTTTTCATAGGGCTTTTTAAAGACAGCAGTTAAAATCAGGACACTACCAGACTCATTTTATGAAACCTATATTACAGATTTTAAAACCAGGGAAAGACCCCAGTCAATATACTAGTTATAAACCTATATCATTATCATTAATTTACATAGACACCAGCGGTGGTATTCAGCAGGTTCTGACCAGTTCTGGAGAACCGGTAGCGGAAATTTTGAGTAGTTCGGAGAACCGGTAGTGGAAATTTTGAGCAGTTTGGAATACCACCTCTGACTGGCACCACCCCCATCTCTTTTCTGCTTCTCAAGTCCCAGCTGATTAGCTGGGTCTTCTTTTGTTGCCCTGCACAGGAGAACGAAGCTGGAAAGCAGGTTATTGGGCTGAGGAGGGAGGATTTTACAGTAATCTTCCTCCTGGAATGAGGAGGGAATGGGGTTTTTTCAGTATTCTTCCTCTGCCATGCCAACCAAGCCACACCCACTAAGCCAAGCCACACCCACGAAGCCATGCCCACAGAACTGGTAGTAAAAATATTTGAATTCCACCACTGATAGACACTAAAATCTTAACTGGTATTTTAGCTACAAGACTACAATAAAGTTTTGTCACATATTTTCACTCAGCTCAATCTAGCTTTCCACAATTTATACAAGCTTTGTTAACAATAACACAAAATAATTCATAGTGTTAATATAATTAAATGTTAAAAAAGTCTTTGATACAGTTCATATTAATATTTAGAAACAGGTCATAATTAGATATAGATTCCCAATATTCTCTTAGATAGAGATCAATATATTAATCATCACCTATTGTTAAATTATTACAAATTGCATGATACCCATTATCTCTTTTACTTTTTCATTTAGTCTTAGAATCAGCAGTGATACCAATTAGAATAGCTTCTGATATAAGTGAGATAAAGACTGGTTCTTTTGAATACAAGGTTTTTCCTTATGTCAATGATATGCTGATTATACTTAGTAATTGTACTTCTTTATTACCAGACCTAATAAGTAAAGTTTAATTGTATGAAACTATGTGTCAATGACAGATTTATGAATTTTACTAATGTTATTAAATATTTAGTGGATTTATACTGTATTCCTAATAATATTTTAACATTTGTCCAAATTAATATGTCTAAATAGTGCTGGAACAAATTTCATTGGGTTTTGGTAAATGGTATAGAATACCTTTAATTTGGTCAGTAATTTAATGTAATTAAAATGAATATAATTCCTAGACTTATAAGTTTTAAGAGTGATACCTATTTTTATTCCTCATGCCTCCATCCCAATTTAATCATGTTGATAAGCTTTTGAGAATATTTAATTGGGAAAGAAAAAGACACCTAGAATTTTCCTTCCTAAAGAAATAATTCATTATTTGTTTATGACACATGGGAGTTTTAACCTTTCATATTTCCCTAATATCACTAGGCATATTAGTTTATTAGGAATAATTTAGCATCCCCAACTCTGCCAATAGTATTTGGACCCTGTTAGGTGATAAGGTTACCACATGAACACTTAACTCACTGGCATAATTCTACTCTAAAAATAAGTAAAAACAATATGTTTATATGTAATAATATGCAATATGTTTTAGTGAAAACAATGGGAACAAAATAAGTACAGTGAATCAATTATTGTTTAATTATTACTTTTAGTCTTTTCAGCAACTGCAAACAGAATTTTTATACCATCAACAGAAAAATTGAGATATATCTTGTTTAAACATGTTTTGATAGCTCAGTTTACACTTACTGCTTTAGCATCTTTTAATATGTAGCAGCCAAAAAAAGCTAATACAATTCTTGATTGTATAAACAGAAGAATAGAATCAAAATCACATGAAGTATTAGTACCACTTTATAAAGCCTTAGTAAGGCCACTCCTGGAATATTGCATCTAGTTTTGGTCACCATATTACAAAAAAGACATTGAGAGTTTAGAAAAAGTGCAAAGAAGAGCAACTAAGATGATTAAAGCCCTGGAAACTAAAACATATAAAGAACAATTTCAGGATTTGAGTTTGGCTAGTTTAGAAAAAAGGACAGAATATAATAGAATAGAATAGAATAGAATAGAATAGAATAGAATAGAATAGAATAGAATACTTTATTGGCCAAGTGTGATTGGACACACAAGGAATTTGTCTTGGTGTAAATACTCTTAGTATACATAAAGAAGGAACATTCGTTAAGAATCAAGAATCATAATGTACAACACTTAATGATAGTCATAGAGTACAATCAGCATCAAATCATACTAGGAAACAGAGGATACAAGCAACAAAGTTACAGTCACAAGTGGGAGGGGATGGGTGATAAGGAGTGATGAGAAGATTAACAGTAATAGTAGTGTACACTTTGTAAATAGTTGAACAGTGTTGAGGGAATTATTTGTTTAGCAGAGTAATGGCTTTTGGGAAAAAACTGTTCTTGTGTCTACTTGTTCTGGTGTGCAGTGCTCTATAGCGTCGTTTTGAGGGAAGGAGTTGAAACAGTTTATGTCCAGGATGTGAGGGGTCTGTAAATATTTTCACAGGCCTCTTTTTGACTCGTGCAGTATACAGGTCCTCGATTGAAGGCAGGTGGGTGGTAATTGTTTTTTCTGCAGTCCTAATTATCCTCTGAAGTCTGTGTCTGTCCTGTTGGGTTGCAGAACCAAACCAGACAGTTATAGAGGTGCAGATGATAGACTCAATAATTCCTCTATAGAACTGGATCAGCAGCTCCTTGGGCACTTTGAGCTTTCTGAGTTGGCGAAGAAAGAACATTCTTTGTTGTGCTTTTTTGATGACGTTTTTGATGTTAGGTGTCCATTTTAGGTCATGTGATATAGTAGAACCTAGAAATTTGAAGGTCTCTACTGTTGATACTGTGTTGTCTAGTATTGTAAGAGGTGGTAGTATGGGAGGGTTTCTTCTAAAGTCTACTACCATTTCTACGGTTTTGAATGTGTTCAGTTCCAGATTGTTCCGGTTACACCATGAGGCAAGTTGTATAACCTCCTGTCTGTATGCAGATTCATCTTTTACTGTTGTGTAGCAGTGGTCTAAAGTATTTTTGCCTCTGGTGGGACAATTTACATGCTGGAAATATTTTGGGAGCTCTTTCCTTAAATTTGCTTGATTGAAATCTCCTAAAATGATGGGAAAGGAACCTGGGTGTTTGGCTTCAGCCTCCATAATTTGATCAGCAAGAGTTTGTAATGCCTTGTTTATACAGGCTTGTGGAGGAACATACAAAGCTATTAGGAGAAATGAGGAGAACTCACGTGGAGAGTAAAATGGCTTGCAGTTGATGTGTAAAGACTCTAAGTTTTCATCACAAAACTTATATATTATAGTTATATCCTGAGACCAACTGTTGTTAATATATAAACATAAACCTCTACCCTTTGTTTTACCCAATATCTCTTTAATTCTGTCTGATCTAAATGTCTGAAATCCTGGGATGTATATGATGTTGTCCCCATGAATTTGTGGATTAAGCCAGGTTTCAGTAAAACAAAGAACAGCTGAATTATAAAACTCATAATTACATCTATTTAAGAGATGAATTTCATCCATCTTGTTAGCCAGTGAGCATAAATTAGTCAGAAAGATTAAAGACAGGCGGAACATGATAGCAGTATTTCAATATTTGAGAGGATGCCACAAATAAAGAGGAGGTCAATTTATTTTCCAAAGCACAGAGGGCAGGATAAGAAACAATGGATGGAAACTAATCAAGGAGAGAATTAAACTGGAATTAAAGAAAAGAATTATATTAAACTGGAATTAAAGGAGAGAATTAAACTGGAATTAAAGAGAAACTTCCTAAAAGTGAGGACAATTAACCAGGGGAACAGTTTCCCTTCAGAAGGTGTGGGTGCTTCATCACTGGAGGTTTTTAAGAAGAGACTGGACAGTCATTTGTCTGAAATGGTATAGGATCTCTTCAGGGTATTGATTTGTACTGATGAATAGAAAGAATAGAATAGAATACTTTATTGGCCAAGTGTGATTGGACACACAAGGAATTTGTCTTGGTGTAAATACTCTCAGTATACATAAGGAAAAGATACATTCATTAAGAATCAAGAATCATAACATACAACACTTAATAATAGTCATAGGGTACAATAAGCAATCAAATCATTCTAGGAAACAGTCAGTATAAATCGTAAGGATACAAGGGACAAAGTTACAGTCCTACAGTCACAAATGGGAGGGTATGGGTGATAAGGAGTGATGAGAAGATTAGCAGTAATAGTAGTGCAGACTGTGTAATAGATGAACAGTGTTGAGGGAATTATTTGTTTAACAGAGTGATGGCTTTCAGGAAAATGTATTTCTATGTCTTTTAATGCAAAAATAAACATTCAGTCTAAGCTGCACTGTCCAAGTGTTACTGATATTGGAAATAAATCCATGCATTCAACTTACTACATTATAATAGCATTGCACTTTTGCAAGAGTTTACTGTATAGTACCGACACTTCCTGAGCTGATTTTAATGGGTCACCTAAATTACAGGATTTTTGAAAGCAACATTTGTGAGAACTGGTAAGATTTTTATGCGATTTTTAAACTTTCTCCTTTTTCTGTTATGATATTATCTATATTTTTTTAAAAAAACATGTTTTAATATCTTCATTTAAGTACTGATCCAGTTAGTTCTGAAATTCAAACTAGGTCTTCCATCTGTTGGTGGAGATAGAAACATAGACATCATCAAGAGGACAAAGGGGATTCAAATAATGAAATCTGTGTCATAACATTGCAATGTAAACTCTGACCATTGTTTGTGATGTAATGATTGAATTATGAAAACTTGGGACTTTTATTATAGGTTATGATTTATGCTTTATCTTTTTTGATGTTATCATAGTTAGGAACACAGACCTGGGAAGGGAAGGGAGAGAGAAAGTGGGAGGGAGGGAGGGAGAGACGGAGGTACAGAAAGACAGATAAATTCTATACATATAGTTGGCAAAACTAGGATGGCATTTCTCCCTCAATACTTTGAATAAACAATGAAGAAAAATCTAGCCCATGTAACTCTCATGTAACTGCTCTCATGTAACTTTTTATTTAAAAGTTTTACTTCCATATATTGTAAATTTAGAATTCAGGGATACAGCTTTTTATAAGACTTCTATTGGTAGATGTTATTCTTGTTATAACTGTTATTTATTTATTTAAATTTGTATACTGCCCCCTCTCCCGGAGGGACTCGGGGCGGTGAACAGCCAAGATAAAAAATACATATAAGAGTACACATACAATATTTTAAAAAGTTAAAAAGGATTAAATAGGTTGGCCATATCAAAGATTAAAAATAAGGGATTAAAAAGACTAAAACCAAATTAAAAGCTCTAAAAACCCCTAGGCCAGACCTGCTTGCTGAAATAAATAAGTTTTCAACGCACGCCGGAAGGTCAGGAGATCAGGGATGGTCCTTGTTACTAATAGATAGGATAAACAAAAACCAAATTGGATGAAACAGAAAAAGAGGAGAATATTATATATTAGTTTAAAGCAAAGGATCTAAATCAGGTTACCAAAATATTCCTATAGAGTGGTGGGATTCAAAAAATTTTACTACCGGTTCTGTGGCCATGGCATGGCTTGGTGGCCGTGGTTTGGTGGGTGTGGCAGGGGAAGGTTATTGCAAAATCCGCATTCCCTCCCAACCCCACTAACCTGCTTTCCAGCTCTATTCTCCTGTGCAGGGCAACAAAAGAAGACCCAGCCAATCATCTGGGACTCGGGAGGCAGAGAAGAGTTGGGGCAGGGCCATTCAGAGGTGGCACTTGCCAGTTCTCCGAACTACTCCAAATTTCCATTTGATTTACCAGAACTGATTTACCACAATCAGGTAAATGTGGTAAACTGATTTACCACAATCAGGTAAATCAGAACTGATTTACCACAACTTCCATTTGATTTACCAGAACTGGTCAGAATGCCACTTCTGTTCCTATAGCTTGAGACAAACCAAGCCACTTTATTTTTATTTTTCTTGCTTAATGAATTCAATTCCTATCCACATAATGACAGCATGCTTTTGTTGACACTTTGTTAACAAGCATTTTAAACTAGAATGGTTTTATTAGCTTGTTTACTTCAGGATAGCTTGCCATCTTTGATTAAACTCCGTGTGGATTTATAGCTGTTCTCCCTATGCTTCCTTGACCTTTAAGGCACAGCCGATAAAAATCAAAGGTCGTGGATTCCAGAAGAGCCAATTGGAGTAGTAATGCCTGGCAGTTTCTCTGTAAAGAGAGGTTTCCCTTTTATATATCTTTGTCTCCATTCTGTTTTTTCCCTGCTGTTCCAGGCCTGGGTGAAAATTAGCGTGAATAAAATTAATGGTTTAATTTTGCAGGAGAAAGAAGAGGGCTTGATAGCATTCCACTAGGGAAAAGAGCTTTTGCCTTTGTTGATGACCTAAACATGCCTGCCAAGGAGAGACACGGTGCCCAGCCTTCCATTGAGCTGCTGCAGCAATGGATTGACCACGGCTACAGGTATGACAGGTGCAATAAATATTAATTAGTGCGCTTGTCCACAGAGAAGGAATGGTATACACTCTTTCTGTGAAGCGTTAAATTGTGGCGTTAGTCTTTATAATTCTTCATTTTCTCCATCACAACAGGAACATTTTCAGTTACACGATTCCTTGTATAGGAATAGGAATAAAGGCTTATATGGTGCAGCAAATTTCAGCAAAATGAAAGCAAGCCTCAAGCACTAAGTGTTACAACATATACCTGTACATTTGGTGGAAAAATACAGCAATATGAAATGGAGTTGGAAGGGACTTGGTGAACAATTCCAAACTAACTATTAACTTCCAGCTAATAAGAACTGAAAATACATGAATTTGGTAACACAAAATTCATCTGAAAGTACATTTTTATCAAATAAATTGGACTTAGAAATATAGGACCTATTTCTTGTTCCACAACTTAGGTGTGAATATTGCCTGCTGTAAGTTGAATAAAGGTATATGTTATGGTTGCAAAATACAGTGGAGAAAAACAAATATAAAGTCTATAATAGTTACAGAAGCCCTATTGACTAACTAAAGCATGAACCTAAGTAAAAAGAATGGAATCACATATGTTATCCCAAATGTTTCTGGCTTCCCTGTATCTACAATGTATATCTTCCCTGTATATACAATGTGATTCTATTCATGTTTGCTAGCATGCATTTAAAAATGATCACATGAGCAATATGCCGTATTATGATGATTCCAGATTATGCAAAGGTTTTCACTGATATTCAAGCAAAAATCAGTTACAAGACAATTGCAGGCCAAAATCCAAAATAAATTGCACCCTCTTCTTTGTGGTAGCCTCTCAAATACGGAATTTGTTCCCTCTACTCCTTCTTTTCTCTAGATTAGCCAAACCCAAATCCTACAACCATTCTTCATATGTTTTAGTCTTCAGGCCTTTAATCATCTTAGTTGCTTTTCTCTTCTTTGTACTTTTCCCAAAGTCTCTCTCTCTTTTTTTCCCATTGTAAATCACACTGAAATTTAAATGTATTTATTTTGCACATTTCTGAGCAGCCACCTTACTCAAAGAGGAAACATTGCTTAATCTAACCAAGTTCTAGGTGTGCAAATGAAAAAAATTAACCTGTATTTTCTCATATTCTTAAAGTCATTGTAGAATAATTTTAACAATTGGTAATAGTTATGTCAACTATGTAGAAGGTGATAGGTAACAAGCTTAAAAAGCATTATGACATAAGCATTGACATCCTTTTCTTTAAAAGGGCTGCTAAAAACAAAGATGTCAAAGTGCATTCAAGAAGAGCAGGAAGTGTTAAGTGTTTTGTGACACACAGGAATAAACTGGTGATGCTTTTGTTAAAGAGAAACAGATACTTCTTTCTGTAGTGTTTTTTTTATCGCTAACGTATTCTTTGAATTAGTCTCGAACATTATACACACACCAAAACATCCTGTATACCAGTGATGGGATTCAAATTTTTTTACTACCGGTTCTGTGCACCTGGCTTGGTGGGCATGGCAGGGGAAGGATACTATAAAATCTCCAGTCAGAGGTGGGATTTGCTGGTTTTCCGAACTACTCAAAATTTCCGCTTCCAGTTCTCCAGAACTGGTCAGAACCAGCTGAATATCACCTCTGCTGTATACCATTTTTGGAGAAGCTACAATGACACTCTGAAAATATGATCAAGTGCCAGACAGTTAAAGAGTTCTATGTCTTCAGAACAGATCTCATAATACATAACATTCTCCCAAAAAAGGTAAATATATAACAAAAAAATCCTTCTATTTGATATGCAACCTTTGTTTTATATGTTGATCTTGTTTGTCAAAATTTAATGACAAACATTCAAAAAGTTAAATAAACACCAAAAATCAGAAAACAATTCCTATTTCATAGGAATTTCCTTGTCATTTGCTTTACCTATGAATTATAATCCAAACCATCTGGTATTAAATAGGAGTCAAACCGGAGTTTCACATTTTGCTTTGTTAACTAACTTGCATAGAGCACAAATTTGGTGGAACAGAAGAAACTGCAATTTATTTTGAATCAAAATTAGAGTTTTATCTAGTTTTTTTTCACAAAAGAGATGAAATACAAGGAATCAAATGTATTTATGTTGCTTCCCTGTTTTTGTGGCACCCAAAATCATTCTGACATTACTATTGAAAATGGGAACAATGCTTTCACACTGTTTTGAAACAGTTTTAGAACAATTGTAATGTAAATCCTAAAATAGGCTTTAAAAGGTAAAGAAACAGCAACTTGTGTTTGATGCCTAGGTAACAAGTTGCAAGCCATTTTCTTCGCAGAGTTATGGAAGTAATTGCTTTTTTATAGATTTTTTTCCCTTCAATTTCCCATTCCAGTGTTCAGTTCTGCAGTTCCATTCCAGTACTATCTGGGGCCAAATCTACTTAGTTTCCAAGATCAGCTTAGATTGGCTGTATTCTGTTTAGGCCAAAACAGCATTAATCCTTTCAAAAAAAAAATCTCATGTCCTTTACCTCAACCAGGGATCACCTCCATCACTATTATCACCATGGTCATATCCACCTACATGGCACAGCTAAGCCAACTTTGCATTAATTCTGTACCTAATATAGACCACAGATGTTAAGTGTGACTCCGTTAAAATATTGTTCATCCCATTAGATGAAATTTATCATATGACAATTTCAAATATGATAGTTTCAAAAGACACTTTACAAAGTCCAATTCTATATATATTTATATACAGAAATAACTGCCACCAAATTCAATGAGGGTTATAAAATAATATTAATTAAGATTTCAGACATGTGTGTGTGTGTGTGTTTAATCAACTTTACTAATCTGCTTTCTTCTTATACTGAGAGGGAAGCAAGAGATTCTTCCCAGAAGCAACCTGAGGATATTCAATAAATAAAGATAAATAGGTGTGTCAGGAAAAAACTTATCACAGCATGGTGTGAGGCTTGTGCCTGCCTTGTAGGCTTATAAAACCAAAAGTGACACTGATAAGCCCCATCCATGTATCCCTATCCATGTGTGACAAATCAATCAAATATCTGCACAGCAGCTGTGCATTCCAGCAGCATACAAAGCAGCACAATAGAACTTGATTTATTATTTTCCCCATGGTGGCACTGATCACAAGATTATAAAGTTAAATGTATGTATATCATATTTTGAAAATTACTAGAACCAACTGTGTGGGTTGTTCATAGTTGATTTGTTAAAGAGAGAATCCATAACTCAGGCATGAAATCAAAAGTGTTGCTGGGCTACAACCTGCTTACTTTGATGACAAGGAAAATATTTAATAGTTCCCTTTGACTTCAGGGCTCTCTTTCCCCACTCCTACCCCCTTTAGTCTCTCTCATTCAACATACTCAACAAAAATTGTGAATGTCAAAATGATATGATTTCTCCAATAATGTTAATTTTTTTGTTCTCAGAGATGTATTATGACAAATGCATATTGTAATATCTCACATTGAAGAATAGCTTGAGAAGGAGAAAGAGAAATATTGTACTTATAGAGAAGAAAAAAACAGTCATTTAAGATAGAGAAAAAGCAAAAAACATGTATAATGAAAACATGTGGAACAATGGCAATATTTGCATAAATTACAGTTAGCATATTTGTTCTTCTTCATTTTTTATAAAATGAACATATTCTGAATTAGCCCAAATAGCTCAGCACCATCTGAAGACTTCCACCAAGGTAGCTTTCAAAATGTGCATCTTGAATGAAATGATCTATAACCCTCCTGGCTCACAACACCAATTGGAACAACAGGCAAAATCTACAATGGGATGGGGAAATGTCCAATGCAGGCTGCTACACCAACTGCATACTTTGTTTAGATAGCGAAGTCATTGGCTGCAGTGACTTGCCTTCATCCTCATTCACTTAGATTATAGTAACATACTGCAATAAAATGCCAATTCTCAGTTCCCACACTGTATCAGATGACCAGGCTGTGGGTCAAGCACACTATCAGTTTGGAGTCTCTATGCTCCCATAAGAAATCTAAGTCCAGCACCCCTTGAAGTCCATTGACTCTTATCTGGCACCAGTTTGCCTTCACCAGTGGTAGATAAAATTCTTGTGTACAAGTAACATAAAATAAACTTATAGTACTTTTGAATTTTATCCAGGTTCCTGGTTTCCTGCACCTGACAAACATTGGATTATAGATTATGAGTTCTGACCTATAAATTTATAAGAGTTTGGCTCCCAAAGATATTAGGTGCAGGTTCCCTGCAGGGATCTTCCCAGCCCATATGCACAAGGCATGGGAGGAACACTTAACAGTTTAGCAGGCATTAGTAATTGCTTTTGTGGCATTGCTTTTATGAGTATACAACTTTGGGCCGCTTGCTTTTGTTGAGTTAATGTCTAAGTGTTTTAAATAGATAAAATAATCATTGAAAAACACATAGAGTTTTAGGAATTGGGTGGTATATAAATAAATAAATGTGCTACAATTTTCCCATAGGAATATGAACACTTCAATGAAAATATACATTTATTTAAAAATAGCATCATCAGAGAATCCATTATTTTCCTTTTAGTATCTTTGTACATTTTATAAGTAAACAACTTGTTCTAGTGCTAAGTAGAAGGTCCCTCCTTCTTCCTGAAATGGACCAATAGCACAAACAGAATGTGTTTTATCTTTGCATAATTTTATTATCATTGTGATGGTGTAACATTCATAATTTATAAAAACTTTTTTTCCAAAGTTTCTCTTGGTTTTTAGCAATACATAGACCAACATGACACTAGTCAAGAAGATAAGCTTGGTTGCAATATGGTTCCTACAGTGGGTAAGATAAGGCTTCCTAGCTATTTGAATACACTTTAACACAATACAGAAAGCACATTCCAGACACAATCTATTTACAGAGTGGTGTTAAGGTTCTGTTTGTTTCTTTTGGTAACCTTCTAATATAATAAACAACCTTAAACCACAAACTATTGTGATGTGAACAATTTCTTTGTGTATTTAAGGGACAATGCTAACAATGTGCAAATGTATTTTAATTCAAAATTTTAAAAATGTTTAAAAGAAATAACACTTACCAAATTAAGATGAATTTGTCTTTCTTAGATGTTATATCTGGGTATTTCTTCCAGAGAGTGAATATTTACATGGCTTTTCAAAATTTTAGATTGAAAGGATCTTGAAATCACAGTAGACAAAAGATTTTTTGTTTGAAATGCATAAGGAAGGATCAGGAAACTTGAAAGTAAAAATAAATGTTAAAAAGGATTAAAAATCGTATTGACTGTGCATAAGACCAACATAAGACTGGTTGAGGGGTAATGAGGAGCTGTATATGTGCCATTGAATATCTAATCTTAAGGAATGTTACTGGGTATAAGGAAACAGTCCTAATTTTTTATGAAAACAGAAATATTTATACTGCAGAGTGATATGTTTTTCTGGGTGCAATTCATAGTACTAGCTGTTACCTTCAAAGTCCTACATGGCTCAAGGGCTAGGTATACTTCAGACAATTTTCTTTAAGTTGTATTTGCCTATCCTATGAGATCTGGCAGAGAGGGGTCAAATATTTGTTCATATCTGTTCTTTAAGTTTATATAATTGTCATTAGGGTCTAATAGGTTTATATTATTTCTTGTGAGTTGTCTGTAATCTTTAGAAATAGGGTACTATATAAGGGAGAAGGAGAGGGAGAGAGAGGAGGGGGGGAGAAAGAGGAGGAGGAGGAGGAAGAGCAAAGACAGACAGACAGACAGACTATAGAATTTATTAATTCAGCAATTGTAAAAATACATTATTAACAAACAAATATAATACATTGTTAAGACACACCCAGAATGGCTGGGAATCAGGCAGCATATAAATTTAATAAATTACTGTTATTGTTATTTATGTAATCATTGTTAACAACTTTCTTTCTTTCTTTCTTTCTTTCTTTCTTTCTTTCTTTCTTTCTTTCTTTCTTTCTTTCTTTCTTTCTTTCTTTCTTTCTTTCTTTCTTTCTTTCTTATTAAACCATGAAGTCAAAGTACAATAAAAAGGACAAATCAACTTTGTTATTACTCGGCCTAAGCAGTATCTGCCTGAATATAAGAGATAAGGGAATTCAACTCTTTTATCAATATGAGAAAGTTTTATTTGAGTTGTTCCATGACTCAATTCTCTAAGGCACTAGTACATATTAAAAACCATTCCAAATAAGTCTTGCATGGAATAAATAAAAATAAACATAAATATTTGCCACAGAATCTTGCATTATGAATATTGTATTTCACACAAAAAAATAGAAAGATGAATATTTCACTCATTTTAATCTCATTTTTTGCACATAGAATCTTTCATAAGTGTCAGATATCAGAAACATTAAACTCCATTAAAGCTCCTAGTGAATTCTATGCAAGTTTATATCTATATTTGAATCAAAATAAAGTGTTTTATGCTACATCAGTATATCAGTAAGAAGGGATCACAAGTATTGGGCTGGAAATTGGTATCACCTCTTTTTAATATAATTATTTTCAGTTGGGAAAAGGAAGAAACAGTTTTCTGCTTTTCTGTACAAGTGACTAATCTTAGGTCTTATTTCTCTATTGCATCGTTCAATGTAAGACAATAATACAATAACAGAAAGAAGTTCATACATAAGATACTTTTACTGCAATGATTTTTTTCAATGGTCTGTATCCTAAAGATATATGTTTTTATATTTTAACTACCTTTAAACATTTTATTAGTATTTTTTCAACAACAACATATAAATTGGACTCATTAATTGAATTGCCCACCCACCCGGGGAAAGCACTGTAAACCTGGGGTCATCAAATTTTTAATGGGGTTTTTTAAGGGGGAAAGGTCCAGGGCGGGTGGGGGAGACAGCCCGCATGGAATTGGGGGCAGCCGGGCCGGCTTGCGCGCCTGGGGGGCCTCGGGGGTTTCCGTGTCGGGGTGGCAGACAGAGGGTGGGCAGCCGGGGGCCAATTCTATTAGCACGGTGACTGGGAAAGGTAGGTATGCGGGGGGTAGAGGGCCATATCCGGTTAGGGGATCGCGCTCCCGATGTTTACAAGCGGTAGCGCGCTCCGACCCTCCTTACCCATCCTGTAGTCCTGGTTGTCCGGAATCTCAGGCCCTGAATACCCAGCTGCTGTTGTGCAATGCCAGGTCCGTGGTTAATAAGGCTCCCCTGATCTTTGAGTTGGCTCAGGAGGAGGCCGCGGACCTGGTAGGTGTCACCGAAACCTGGTTGGGCCCAGAGGGAGGTGTCCCTCTGGTTGAGATGTGCCCACCAGGTTTCCTTGCATTTCACCAGCCTAGGGCTCAGGGAAGGGGTGGCGGGGTGGCGGTGCTTATAAAGGAAGTCCTTTGTCCTAGGGAGGCCACTGTCCCTCAGACGGCTGGCTGTGAATCTCTTTTTGTGAAGTGGGGGCAAGGGGTTCAGATGGGCCTTTTGTTGACGTACCTGGCTCCCTGCCACGTCTCATCAGCCCTGCCCGGACTCCTAGAGGTAATAGCCGGGCTGGCGGTTGAGACCCCCAGGCTTTTAGTCATGGGGGATTTCAACCTGCCATCGCTCGGTGAAACCTCGGGGTTGGTCCGGGAGTTCTTGGCTTCCATGACGGCCATGGACCTGACCCAGTTAGTTTCTGCTCCCACTCACATAGGAGGACACACGCTGGACCTGATTTTTGTCTCTGGGCAGTGGTTGAATGACTGTAATTGCGGGGATTTAGTCATCACTCCCTTGTCATGGACAGATCATTCCCTCCTTAGACTGGACTTCTGCTCCGCCACCCCCCACCGCAGGGAGGCGGAGCACCCGGAGACTCCAACTGGTGCAGAATGCGGCCGCGCGGGTGATCATGGGGGCGTCACGTAGCGCCCACGTGACGCCTCTCCTGCGCGAGCTGCATTGGCTGCCGGTGGCTCTCCGGGTTCGCTTTAAGGTTCTGGTTCTGACCTTTAGGGCGATCCATGGCATTGGACCAGGTTACCTACAGGACCGCATCCTACCGGTGATCTCCAGCAGGCCAGTGCGTGCACACAGGGAGGGCCTTCTCCGGGTTCCGTCAGCTGCCATGTGTCGCCTGGCGGTCCCGAGGGGTAGGGCCTTCTCTGTGGCGGCCCCTGCCCTCTGGAATACTCTGCCACCGGAACTGCGTACCGGCATGGACCTGAGGTCCTTCAGGCGCGCGCTGAAGACCTGGCTTTTCGAGCAGGCCGGCCTGGGCTGAGAGAGGGTTTTAATTTGTCTCCATTGCTTTTTAGTAATTTTAATTTGGGGGTTTTAAGGGGGTGGGGTGGGCTTTTATATTCGGCCAAATATTCAATTTAATCTCTTTTTAACTTTTGTATCATTGTCGGGGTTTTGGATTGGCTGTACACCGCCCTGAGTCCCTAGGGAGAAGGGCGGTATAAAAATTTTATAAATAAATAAATAAATAAATTAACTCATAATTAATATTTGTTTGATTTCCATGAAAAAATACCCACCATTCAAGCTTTGAATATTAATGTTTTTCTTCCCATCTACTAACTTGTCCTTCTGCCTATTATGCAAATGTTAAATTAATAGTTTTTTGATTTGCAATACAGAAACTCAAAGCATGAAAATGGAAGGTCCATTCATTCCAATGTCTGGAATAACCTCTTTTATTTTCAGTTATTAAGAATTTCTTCATCAACAATATATATTTGCCATGATAGTTTTCTAACCCTTACTTTCATCATAAGAATATTTCTTTTTCATGTTCAATTCTCAGAGACTGCCTGGGCAAGTCCCTGTAGTTTTTTTGGCAAGATTTTTCAGAAGTAATCTGCCACCTAGGACTGAGAGAAAATAACTGGCTCGGCTGGCTGTCAGGGCTCCAACAAATCCATCCCCATTCAAATCAAAAATCTCTAGCCGCATCTCAGAGAAAAGAAAATTGATTTATTAGAAGTGGCCATGTTGGCATTTAGCTGGATATAGCCGATACTAAATTACACCATGCATTTTCCCCTTGACCCTGGTCTTCTGCCCACCCCCTGGATGTTACTTCTCCAATGGGACACATCCATCTCCAAGAGTCATCCATCATGCTCTCCAATTACCTTCTTACACTCTGACAACTTTGGGCTGCTGGGGTGATTATCTAGGCATTTAAGGAATGCCTTGTTTTCCCCCACTTCCTTTTTCTGGCAGCTAAAAAGTCCAAAGGAGTATCTTTTTAGTTGACCGTGACTCTCCCAGGTCACCCAACTGGCTTTGTGCTTAAGGTGGGATCATGGTTTCCTTGTTTCTATCCTGATGCCTTAGCCACTATACCAAGATTGTACCTGAAGGAAAATCTACAGAAATTTACAAATGCAAATCAAATAACAACATAAAATGATGTAGCTGCATAATTTTAAATCTGGGACTCAGTGGACATACAAATGCAATGAATGCATTTCTTGGAAATAAATAAAATTTTGCTGTTGTAAAGAATTATATATTTTGAGTAAATATAACAAAAATTCAGCATTTGAAAGTGTTTTTTTTTTAATGATTTAAAAAATGCTGTAGCAAACAACATGATTCAGGCCAAGAATTTATACTGGCCTTATTTCCTGCCATTTCAGGGCTAATTATCTCTCCTCTAAATTGTAGAGTCCTGCAATTCAACTCTCAGATCTCCAACTCCAGCTTTATCATCGAAAAGGGAAAGTAAAATGAAAGAGAAAACCAGTAAGATGATCAGAGATATTTAACAATATCTCCGTACACACAAAGTACAATGCCTCCTGCATCCCTGTTTTTGTTTTTTTTTTAATCCAGCATTTAGAACAATAGAAGACACCCAGGGTAAAATTTCCTCTTAAGGTTCAGCAGCTGCTGATAAACAAGCAGAGCCTCCGGAGTCTCTTCGTGACTTATATTCAATCTAGACCCATCTGCTATTGTATTTATTAGAGCTGGTGTTCCCAAACAATGTTTGCAAATAATATTACTTTTCATTATTGGCACTTCTTTGTACAATAATGATTTGCAAATATTAATTCCCCATATTCTGCAATCAGGCGTGCTATTTGTCTGCATAACAATATGATAATGCACATACCCACACATATACAAATCCTTTGAATCTTTTGGATTTTCTTCTGCAATTAGCATCTGTGCTGAAATAAACTGTATTAACAAGGATTTCAAATCCCATGATAACTTAGTTTTTTTCATATTTTATAGTTTATCAGTGCATTAAAACCTCATTTCTTGTCATCTTGATGTGATAGATTAAATTTATTCAAAACATTTTATTTGAAGGACACACACACACACACACACGGTATGATATGACTTTTTTAGAATAGAATAGAAATATATTCCATTTTTAATATTGTACCTGATCTTAAGGGTGAAATAAGAACTACCTCTATCATTAAGAAAGATGAAGTAACCTATAAATAAGACTGATTTAAAAGACACCTTAAGTGCCCATTATTATAACATTTATACTTTCACCACTCTGGGATAGAGAATTACAGTGGCAACATGATCACAAAAAGCATGTACATGAGAAAACTTGACATAGTGAAGGATGAAATGAAACTACTACAAACTTGACATTTTAGGCATCAGTGAATTGAGATGGATTGGGATTTGACACTTGCAGTCAGAAGATCAAGATTTTGTTAATGTAGCCTTACAATAAAATAGAATTAACTCATTCTGTTTGGTTTACCTGGAAGGGCTGATAATTGGATATCCAGGGCCTGAAGAACAAAGATGAAATAACATTGCTTTTATAGTTAAGAAGGATATAATGAAAACAGTACTTGGCTCCAATATAACCAATGACTAGTTAATTAATGTAAACAAGACTTTATGGATGGACAACCCTTTAGTACATTGAGAACAACATTTCTACCATTTTAACATATATTGTATTTTTCTGCAAACTCACATGATGGCACCTGGAAAAATTCTTTTCCCCTGTCCTGTACAACCACTTTTCTAAGACATTATAGGACAAGGGCTGTGTTACAGGTAGTATTCAACTTACAATCATTTGCTTAACAATAGTTCAGAGATACAATGGTGTTGAAAAAAGTGATTTATGACCTTGCCTCAAAGTTACAATGTTGAACCACCCTCATGGTCAGGTGATCACCATTTGGATATTTGGCAACTGGCTTGTATTTGCACATTTGCAGTATCCTGGAGTCACATGATCACAATTTTCAACTTCAACTTCCAACTTCTGACAAGTAAATTCAAAGAGCAAAGCTGGATTTGCTTAATGACCATGTGATTCACTAATCAATTGCATGATTCACTTAAAGATTATGATAAAAATAATTGTAAAATCGGGTTCAGTCACATGACTTGCATAACAACCACATCTCTTGGGAACAAAAATTCCAGTCTCAATTGTGGTCATAAGTCAGGAACTACTATGGCAAAAAATCAGGATAGCATTTTTTCTAACAAATGTTATTAAATGGCACAGCCATTATTCTAGAGACAGTATTTGCATCCAAACAAATCTTGGGAATAAATATCTGAATAAAATATGTATATGAAATAGAGAAATACTGCAATATTTTCTCTCCATTGTGGATTTTGTTCTTGAATGCTTCTTTGTTTTTAAGTGCCATCCTTGTAGGGTTACAGCAATGGGGAAGAGAATAATAGAATTACAGAAACATATATAAATATTAATCATCTCTTTCTAAATGATTTTATCAGTCTTCTGAGCAGCCCAAGGACATAGAAACATAGACATATTATTTTACCTGAAAAGTGGTTTTTTTTCTTTCCTTTTTTCTTTCCCAAGAAACACATCTTTCAGTGAACAAGGTTCTAAACAAGTCATCTTCTTCAGCATTTGAAATCTAAATATGAAGGCTCCTGCTGATAAAACTAACTTTCAATATGACACTTTGAAATGTTAATATGAAAAGAAAAATCATTGTCAGTGTCTTCTTTTCCTAATTTGAATTTTGTTTATAGTCCTCTAACTGGCTTTGAAATTGGCCACAACAACATACATAGTGGAGTTTCAAGGGCAATTTTTTCCTACACTTTTTACATCTCATTAACTTGTAGTCTAATGGACTCTTCAAATATAATTTATAAAACAGTAATATTGGGAAAAAATAGGATATAGATTGTGGGTAGGTGTGTAAAAGAGACATATATCTAAGGAAACACAGACCTATATCAAAATCAGAGGAAAATAAAAAATGGAAAACATGATGAAATATTGTTCTTACTCAATAGCCAAAAAATAGTACGATGGAATATGATAAACCATGATATGTTCTGCTAGTAGAAATAAAATTATTAAAAAAATCAAATATCCTTAATTTAGATCTTGGTGGCTCTGAAAGAATGAAATACAGTACACTATGCCTCCTTCCCTAGAGTTTTTAAAGTGACCCTTGGTGTGTTGCTTTCTACATTTTAGCCCTGTTACCCATCTCCATGAAGCTAATCGGGTCAGAAGAAAAGCATTAGGAGAGATGACCCACAAATGGGGGATTGATAACAAGGCAATACAAAGAATTGGCTCCCTCTGATATAGGTTTAAAGAGCAATAAAGCAATACATAAGGAATTTGAATACGGTAATCTTCAACTTACAACAGTTTGGTTAGTTACTGTTCAAAGTTACAATGGCACTAAAAAACTGATTTATGATTGTATTTCATACTTGCAACCATTGCAGCATTCCTAAAGTCACATGATCAGACACTTGACAATTGATTCATGATGGTTGCATGTCCTGGGGTCATGTGATCAACTTTTGTGACCTTCTGACAAGCAAAATCAATGGGGAAGTTAGATTCACTTAACAACTGTGGAAAGAAAGGTAATAAAATAGGAAAACTCATTAACAACTAACTCAGCAATAAAAAATTTGGGCCCAGTTGTGATCATCAGTCAAACACCATCTGTACAAAGCCAATTTATGAATGTTTCAATGGAATTCTGTATTGTATTCAATGAAATTAATTTTCAAAAGAGAATAAGTACTTCATAAATATGTTCTGATATTAGCACATGAACATCTGTTGGCATGATCATCTGTTGACATCTATTGGCAGGGAAACGATGGATTTCATGCTGAACATTAAACAGGGATTGCCAAAGGTATGTGGTCAGGAATACCAGCAAACCCCTTCCCAAAACTAATAAAGGGACCAATATATTTTGGTGATCTGCACCTAATATGTGGAGGCCATCATTTGAAGACCAGCTTGACAAAGGGAATAGCAGATAATCTAATCAAATCCTTAGTCTATTGAGGATTTCCCATTAAATTCTCCTAGTCAGGGAACAATTTCCAATTGAATTACTGAAACACTTACAAGAAAGTTTGAGAATAAAGCAAGAGTGAACTAGCTTACGCTATACCTAGAAAGATGGACTAAAAAGAAAAATGAATCAAATCTTTAAAACATGTTAAAAAATATGCTAGACAAGAACTCAAGATATTGAGTCACCTAGTTCTGTTTTCCTACAAAGAAGTATGCCTGGTGTCTATTGGGTTTAGTTTTTAAGTTATTCTGTAGAAAATAGCCACAGGGGTCGTAACCATGTTTAAAGAAGGTGGAAGCAACTAAGTAAAAACCCTTACCATGTATGTTTTCATCCTGAGAGAAAAGTTAGTAACTGAGATTGCTCAAGAATGCTTAATCTTAGCTTTCCTCAAGTCCTCCTTTTATTTTTATTTTATTTATTTATTTTGTCAAATAATTATTAGATAGCAGGTATAAGTATAAACATGGTTATAAATACATGAAATGGATACGAATAAGAAAAACAAAAGAAACAATAGGACAGGGACAGTAGGCACGTTTTGGTGTGCTTATACATGCCCCCTTTTCCTACCCTGAGGCAGATTACAAGACAAATGACAAAGTTCTTATTACATCCTTAAAAAAGTGATCAACTGAACTATCAAGTCAACCTGGAAACAGGCAAAGAAAATGTCTACTCTGCCAGCCTATTGAGGAAACTCTATTCCAGAAGCCTTAATTCCACTCATATGGTCTTCAGGATAGCCAATCAAGAACTAGTAAATCAAGCACTTGAAAACCAGGAATTCAAAATATCAAAGAGGTATAATTTAACAAAGATCTACTCTATTTTAGCAGAACATAAAATATTTTAGAAGCATTTTAGACAATTTACTATAATGATGACAAGTTGTTGTTGTTAGTCGCAAAGTCATGTCCAACCCTTTGTGACCCCATGGACAACATTCTTCCAGGCCTTCCTGTCCTCTACCATGCCCTAAAGTCCATTTAAGCTCACACCGACTGCTTCAATGACCTTATTCTCTGTCATCCCCTTCTTCTTTTGTCCTCAATCATTCCCAACATTAGGTTCTTCTCCAGTGATTCCTTCCTTCTCATTAGGTGGCCAAGTATTTGAGTTTTATCTTTTTGAATTTTGCTATTTCCAAAATAATTTTGTTGCTGTGAGCAGCCCAAACTTGATTCAAGTTGGGTGACATCTAAATATAAACAAACAAAACTTCCTGCAAGTAAATGGTGTGTTCCATAGCTTTATACCAAAATACAGCAGCAAATTCAGATTCCGCATTCTACTAAATTGCCCAGTCTGATAGTTAACTCACACCAAGAATTGAGAACTTTATTATTTATTAAATAAAATGCAATGTCTACATTGGACTCTGCCAACACTATTCATATTAAATATACCCAGAGAAAATACCATCTTTGTCTTTCTCCAAGGACTCTTGCAATTTATCAAAATGCCCTTTTAATAAGAACATGGAGTTCTTACCATAGTTAATGGTACAATATTGCTAGGTTGAAGAAAATGGTATGAGGCCCCTTTAGAGGACATTATCATATGTAACATAATAGGGAAGGCCATTTATGACACTCAGGAAAGTTCTAACCACACTGTAAAATAGATCACCAAAAAGACAACCAAGCATTACGTTGGATTTAAAAAATGAAATATCTAGAGGAAACCAGATAAAATCAAAACACGTAAAATTAGGTTCTATCTGACAAAAATAAAGTCATTCCTAGTATTGGTAGTATACTGGAGTCATTATATTGTTCACTGTTCCATCACAGCTCAATTCCTTATAGAGTTGATTTTTTTTAAAGAATAAAAGGAACCTAAACATGTTCAGTGGAATCTGTACAGTCAGATGGCATTTCATGATTTTAAAATGGCTGTCCAGGTTTGAAGTGACATAATTTTCAATGGGTCTTTGTTCTTCAAATACCTGCCTCTGGTTTAAGATTAAATGCCATTGTCAGTCTTCAGAACATAAGCAGGAATAAACAACTTAGGTCAGGTTGCACAAAAAATACAGAAAAAGTAACACTAAAAAAATAGGAATCATAAGAAAAGAATTTCAGCAACTACCATGGTTCAAGAACTAGCCATGTACAATATATAAAATGGTGTTAATATCTTCTTGTGTTTTATTTTTCTTCCTGTCTATATAATTGTCATTTGCCCTTTCTATCTGCCCTTGGATTTTATAACTGATATATTTTCTACTATGTTGGCTTTCATTCACTGTGGGAAAATAGGAGGACTAATTCTCATAGACATCCTTATTCTATGCATGGTGGAGAGGTTTACCAAGTAATTTGTCTTTCCAGGAAACTAATACTTATAGATAAAAAAATACATAACTATTGAAAAAGAAGCTTACACCTTAAAATGAACTATAGAAACACTATAAATATTTCTATAGTATTAAGACCTATAATTGATTATTATAATGGACTGCCATCATCTTTAGCTACAGCAAATGAAAGATAGTAATAATCATATATATTGTCATTTATCTGTCCAGCTATACAAGTTTAGGGTAATCCACTAAGGAGGAAAATAAAATGTAGCAATAGTTTTTTCTAAATCCCAATATTGCAAAGACATTTTGTTTCTAAGAAAGAAAAGTGTTTAAAACATGAGAAAAAGCATAAATTAAAGATAAAAAGGGTTCTTCAGCCTAAAAATGGTAGCAAAATGTATGGAAGGAGGAATTGGCTTGCCATCCTCTTCTTGAGATCTTTAAAGTGGCCCCACCTTTGAGCACACCACTTCCTTTTGGTGGCCTACCCTTTGGCATATAGCCATTTGTCCATTAACAGAAGCTGAAGAAGTTTAGGGACAAGGATGGAAGGAAATGGAGAAGATGGGTGGTAATGAAAGCAACTGAATTGCAATGATCATGAGCAAAGATGGCAAGAAGTGGAAATATTCAGAATGCTGGAATGGCAAGCTGTTCCATGCTAGTATTGAAAAAGAGTTTAAGGGTATCTAGAAAAATGTCTAAGGTTGAACTTTGAGGGGGTAGCACTGTTAGAAGACAATAAGCCTGGACAGAACAATCAGACCCAAACACAAGAGACAGAGGAGCCAGCAGGCAATATTTTAACCCCTTCCTGGTAGATAATTGAGATTAGCAAAACTGATTGATTTATTGATGAATTAGCACCAACAGAAAAGCCATAAGTTTGCTGAATAGCACCAAAGAACAACGGGAAAGTGTCCAAAAGCGCTTCATAGTCTTCTTGTTCACCATGAGCACAAAGATCAAAATTAGAAAAACAATAGCTCTTAAAATGATCTTTATTTATGTAGACCTAATAAAAAGATCTTTTAGTGAGGTAGTCAAATAATATTGTTTTTGAATTATGCTATCTTGACAAGATCCTAAAATAGTGAGCGTCCTCTACATGCAATTGCCATGGATTATCTGTATCTAATTGAACTTTACTTTCCCTTTCATTTTCCAATTGTGATATTTACTTCTTTACAGATTGAATATTTGTTTGTATTCTGATGTAAAAGACATTTGCAAATAATTTCAACAGAGGAAGATGGGACAATTTAATAAAAGCAATTCTTCATAGCACAGACATGCAGCAGTGAACAGAATCTGCTAGCATATGTTATATTTAGCTCAATATTTTCACAAAGAAGAATATATTAAGGCCATGGTGTTTTAAAATGGATACATTAGGGAAAACGGAGTACAGAATTATTTGTGGTTCATTCATTTCAGCATATTAAAGAAAGTTGAATAAGTGAACAATGAAAGTGGATTTTCTGAATGTTAAAAAATGCAAAAACATTGAAAAATAATATATTGATCCAGACAAAATTTAATAGTTATGCAATTTTTTGTATTCAAAAGCAGCAGAAGAAAAAAAGACACCTTGGCATGAATAGGTACTCAGGTAGCACCTGCTGGTGATTCTCTAAATAATTTGTGACTTGCAAAAGTGCCCCCTAAGTGTACAATCCTTGGAAAAGGTGCATTTGTTTTAAGAGTTACTGATAGGAGTTATATGTGTATAACTATTAATATAGTTAATAGTTATACACATATAACTATTAATATTTGTTTCAAACAACTTTAAAAAAAACATTGCATATTTCCGGATTTGGAATAACTTTAAAAGTTAGCGATATCCTAGATTACAAGATTATTGGTAAATTTGCTAATTTGTACTAGAAACATGAAAACATTGTTATACTTAAAACTATCCTGATATTGTAAATCTCTTCTGAGCAGCATAAACAGGTTGAGGAGAAGGAGAGGAGATGAATTAAATTATATAAGAAGGCACTGAAGAGTTGCTGACATCAAGATCAGACACATGGCTTCAGGCATTGCAAGAGGCATTAGCAAAGGATGGTATTATGTTTCACCTTTTGCATTTCTACCTTAATGTTCAAATCAGAAAGTG
The DNA here is from genome assembly GCA_023653725.1 of Bungarus multicinctus. Classification (NCBI taxonomy): domain Eukaryota; kingdom Metazoa; phylum Chordata; class Lepidosauria; order Squamata; family Elapidae; genus Bungarus; species Bungarus multicinctus. The sequence continues at coordinate 47,966,304 of CM042848.1, forward strand.
TATGGGAGAATGTGAACAGTTTGTATATTCCATTTTAGCCATCATACTGGAAGATCAGGCAGTAGAAATGTGAAGGATTTTTTAAAGTTACTTATTGGCACTTTTTGAAACATCTGAAGCCAATGGTCACTGCACAAATTCAATATTTCATTGAGCTGTCTCTTTGATAAACCATCTGAGAAACTTTACTGGAGATTTGTCAAAGAAATGTCTTATCAAAGACTGCAATTATATCAAATCCTCAGTTTCCACACTGAGTTATTTTCAAGCTATATCGCTTGCCACCAACGTCTCTTAAAGATTGGTAGTTGAAACCTCATAATAAAATGTGAACAATCACCCAGGGGGATTCACATATACTCATTTTGTATCAAATTAATATTTTGCCCATCAAAAATTTCTTAGTACTTGTAGAAATGGATTAAACTTCACTTTTAATCTATCTATATAATACCTAACCTTGATATTGCCTCATAAATATAAAAAGCATGGGTAAGTGTGCATGTTTTTCTTCTAGTTTGTAAAGATTTTGAGTTTATCTGTATTGTTTTCCCTGACCAAACTTTTCAGTCATCACTCATGTAATTATATGCACCATCGATTCTGAAAGATTCATATTCTCTGTTTATACTTTTATTGATTGGGTAGGGGCAATTTTCTTGAAAGTAGAACAAGTACCTCAAGGTATTAAAAGAGCAGAAAGAAATTAATGTGACTTATAGACATACTAAATCCATTGGGTCTTTTGATGCTGATTTTCAGACAAAAAAAGAAACTTTTCTTCCATACCATACATGAAATGAGAAAATAAGCAAGCCATTTTGTACTTGTATAATTATGTCATGGAAAAAATAGTTCTTGCATTAACTATTTTTTCCTAATGAATCTAAAATATAATCACGTTATAGTTTACACCTCTGACTCTGAGATAAAAGTGTTAAATCTTAAATTAGAAATGAGGATTCCAGAACTAAAGTCTGAAAAGCTAATTATTATTTCTAAGTCCATAAGTGATTATCATATAACTTGTTCAGAGGCTGAAATAATATTTCCTTCATTTATTTTGTAATAATGCTATATTGTATTACTCGAATACTATATTGAACTTGACAAAACATGCATTAATTCTATTGACTAGGATTTGGTCCTCTATATAAAGGAACATTTATGATTCCTCACAAAAAGAAAACAATCTCCTAAACTTATTCTCACTCCATTTGGCTAATTTATTAAGATAATTTTGTAGGCATATACAAAACCTGCTGTTTGATCCAGAATATCAAATTTAGGGTATTGTGATCCACTTCTATTTCAGATTATTTACTTTTGGAATCTGCCAAACTATTTCCCTAAAGAAGCAAGGAGTTTTAGATTGGTCTAGGAAAGATATGGAACACTCCTCATTTTCCTGCCACATTCTCCATTCTATTCTAAAAGGAATGAATTTTGAACATCTTTATTATTTTGCTTTCTTCCCAAATTCTAGAGAAATAAGATAAATTGACAATGAATATTGTAATGGAGAAGCCTGCTACTCTTTCTTTCTAACTCTTTTTTTCTTGGAGGATTAGATATGCAAAGTCAGTCAACAGAGCCTGTCTCATAAAGACTTTAACCATCGCATAATTGGACCTATTCCGGATTAATTTTAACCCATTTTGTAATCCCACCACACCTTAAACTATTTCAGTATGTTTTGGATACAAGGCCTTTGAATATAGTTTTCAAGCCAGCTGTGGATCCAACTAATATATAAACCAGACTTTATTTAACTAGTTTTGTAAGTAATATACCATGGAATTTTTGTCAAATACTTCATTGAAATTGTAGAATATTGTATCCTCAAAACTCCCACAAACTACTAAGGAACTTGCTAATTAAAAAAATGAGATTAACTTGATGATATTTACTCTAGATAAATCTATGCTGACTTCCAGTAATTACTGCATTGTAGCAAGATACTTAAAAATTGGTATATGATTTGTACTACAACTTTCCAGGTATTGATATCAGACTGACTACACAAGGGCCTTCTTTTTGCTCTTTCAAAAGACAGGGATAATATTACTTTTCTTCCAATCATTTAGTAATTCAGAATAATGGATATCCAAGCAATGAACAAGTTCAATCCAACTGGCTATGATTTGGACTCATTCAAGGTCTCTATTTATTCAACAGTTATTTTACGAAGCACCAGCTGGAATCTTGTTTTTCATTCCTGCTCTTCACAATTGCCTGATAGAATTCAAATTCTATTAGTGAATACTGAACAAAGTAGGTTTTAAGTAGCTTGGTCTTTTCCTTGTTACCTCTTAATATATATTTTTTCTGTCTTCGTTGAGTAGTGGACATTCTTCCTTTTGTATTCCTTTTGTTTTGAACTCACCCAATAAATTTTAACCATATAATGTTAACTTCAGTTTATTGGAGGTTTATTGACACCATCTTTACAAATTTAGAATTCCTCTATGTATTTTTCCTTGGTGGCCTATCCCTGATTTCCCTATTTGGGTTATTTTTGCTTTCTGTATTTTCTTTCTTTCTTTATTTTTAATTATGAATCTTAATAATATCTTCTGTTGTCTTCCTTTTTTCACTTTCTTGTAACTGTTTGTTGTTCAATTTCCAGTACCTCTTTTTTACAACTTCACAATCATTTGGGAATCTTTTTCTCATTAGCTTCTCTTTTCATGGAATTTGTATATATTGCTCTAAATCACTAATCTACTTTAGAAGGTCTAGGTTACATTTTGCAACATATACTGTAGCTCTGCTTTCCAACAGATGAAAGTTGCAATACTGCTGACTGAAGCAATTGATTCTTTTCTGTCTAGTAGTGCATATGATAGTGTGCATAATGTAGTTATAGGCAATAAAGGGAGAGAAAAAAGATGCTCAGGTCCATATAGGAACAGATTGATGAAGAGACCATATGCACCTTAGGTATCTGATGAACTAGAGGAGAACAAGTTGGTGAACATTTAATATGCCATTTCTGTCTAAAAGAGATCAACTTTCTTGAAGAATTTTATTAGAGCCATGTATATTTTTTGATTATAATAATGTGGCTATGGAAATTGGGTAATACAGATCTACTTATGACTACAATTGAGCCAAAAATATTTGTTGTTAAGGGAGACACTTGTTAAGTGAGTTTTGCCCCATATTACGACCTTTCTTGCCACAGTTAAGTGAATCACTGCAGTTAATAAATTAGTAATCCAGTTGTTAAGTAAACCTGGCTTCCTCATTTATTTTGCTTCTCAGAAGCTCGCAAAAGGTAATCACATGACTTTGGGATCCAGCAATGCTCATAAATACGAACTAGTTGCCAAGCATCTGAATTTTGACCACATGATTATGGGGAAGCTGCAAAGGTTGTAATTATGAAAAATGGTCATAAGTCGTATTTTTCAGTGCTATTGTAACTTTGAATGGGCACCACATGAACTGTTGTAAGTCGAGGTCTACCTATAGTCAAGTAGAACAGATTATCTTTCCAATAATGGGGAAATTTTCTCAATTTTCTGATGATTTTTTTCATGGAGGCATCAGCAACCTTTTTAGTCTAAAGGGTGCAGGTACTCTTTGAGCAGCATACAAAGAAGGGATGAGGATCAGAGAAAACAATATATAATTCAATGTAAAAGATTTATTTAAAATCAATTAAATCTACTCACAGTGATCACTCTTCATGTGTTTGAGGGCTTTTCTCTTTTACTGTATTTAAATGTCCAATTCCAAAGCAATATTTGGAGAACTTCTGGCACATAACGAAGGCTTTGAAAGAGGGAGAAGTAGCCATGGAACCATAAGTTTTGTCTCCCTTCTCTGATATAAGAAATGCCAGAACAAGCAAGCAAGCACTGTGAAACACACAGTGCAGAACATATGATACAGCTATTCAGATTTCCTTCCTTAAGGCATTGTTGTGTTCCTTGAGTTCCAGTGATAATGTTAATGATATAGATGACCTGTGGCAGAACTGGGATGCTTGGTGCATCCATCCTTGTACTCCTTTGCTTATGTAACAGTTCTTTCTGTCAGAGTCATCTCCATTATTATTATCTCCCTACAGCATCTAATCATTTCATGGTTCCATCAGAGACATAAATGAGTCAATTATTATCTCCACACCAGCCCACAGAATTTTGGTTTTTTGTCATAGCAATTATAGAAGTGAAATTTCCAATGATATCCTCAGAATCAGTAGATCAGTAAATATTTGAATTCAATGCTTAAGCCCCAACACAGCAACCAATAAGATAATTAGGTTATAGTATGAGCAGACATAACCAAGCATTTATTCTATTATTTTTATAAACTTGAGATTCCACTCTGAGACACTGAAAGCTCTTCAAAAGCAGGTAGGGTTGTCCGCAGGGCATGGTCAAAAAAAGCCAGAATAGTGGCCAACATAAGGAAAAAGCAAAGTTTCAATCACATAATTGTAACTGCCATCTGACATTTTTTACCGTACCCTGCAGACATCCATGAAAGCAGACAGCCAGTACAAATTCTATACCTTCTTTTGAATGTTAATGTTCCACCAACTCCAATCTCAAACACATTCCTCTTTTCATTTTTCTAGCTCCAAGCTTGGAATGAAAGGTATATAAGGAATCAGATTCCTGCACTGGTTCTGGAGAGTCAAAGGTTGAGGAGGAGTCTTGGTAAACACAGACTATCTAAATCATCAAGGCCAGTGATGAAATTAATTTGATTTATTTATTATAACTGTTATGTATCATATCTCTTTTTATTGCATTATTTTAAAAATCCATTTAAAAATTCTAGTTTAAAAAAGAGGCCAAATTAACTTAGTTCGCAAGGGTCAATTGAAAAATTCTGCTACCAACTAATTGTATGCTAGGTGATAACATTCTTGGCTAAATATTAAATTTGTAGTTTATTAATATTGGCAAAATTTCCATATTCCATTATGCCAACTCGATAAGAAACCTTCATAATTGTTCTTTCAGGATTTATTACAAGTGGTTGGCAAGGATGCAATTTTATTGCATAATATTTGCACGGATATTGTAATGCCATTGCTTCATCTCTTTATTAGATATATATGAAAAAGAACATTTGGCAACTTGTCAGGATATTATATATTACAAGAGCAAAAGTTTATAAATATACTATTGTATATTTCAGAAAACTTTTAAAGTGTGGAATAAATGTTGGTTGAATTATGCAACCAAGTGCAGCTTCCCCCATAATATTTGGCCTTTCAATAAGCATACTCAGATATAAGTACCATAAATATATATAAGACATCCTCACAAGTAAATTTCAAGTTTCTATCTTTGTGAAACTTATTTCTCTCATTACCTTATATAAGCTCATAAGGATTTGCTAAATGTCAAGAAAAGAAATTAAAATGTCAATGTAAAGTACAGAGGCCAAAATAGACTGGATATCTGTCATATATTATGTTCCATGAATATTCTTATATTTTTCTTCGTTCAATGGAAAATTAAGCAAAATTAAAGATTAATTTGTGGAATTAATGCCCTTGGTGCATAACATTCAGATAGCTCCTAAAGGCACTTTCTGCAGAGCTGGCCAATTGTCCTCATTAGAAGAAAAATTTTGGTTGAATCCAGTATCAATAGAAGAAAGTCAAGGGATTTTTTGGATTTCTGGAAACTGAATATGCTGGATAATCAGTTAAGCAATACATAGCAAACATGAACCTGATTATCCAGTATAATCAGCTTTCAGAAATCCTCAAAATCCTTTTACTTTCTTCTATTTTGCAAAGTGATACTGATTGTTAAACATTTCACTTTAGAAAACATTTTCTAACATTTTATTGTGAAACCATACAATTTTAAATAAATTTTCTGAGTTTCCGTTATTTCTAAGGCATGTACATTTTAAGAACTTCCTTGTTCCCCTTCCATTTCTTTTTCTTTTTAAATTTCTGTTCCACTTGGATATTTCAAAGCAGTATGCTGTATTTTGATTCTGCTGTAATCCAGTGCTTTTTTTCATGGTATATACTATATAAATATAGTCATAAAGTAAACATTAAAATAATATAGGCATTTTACTAGTTCTTTGAATTTCTGCCTGCCTGTTTCAAATTTGAAAATTCTTTACCTATCTTCAGATAATATTGGGTGGGCAGAAAATATGTATTCTCTTTTACTTGAAGTTGCAATATTACCCATGGCCTGCCGCTGTATATGCCATATATTCAAAACTTATACTGGTAAATTATATGTAGAAAAAGAAGACATCTGTAAAGTTACAAGCTGTTTTTCTTCAAAAAGGAAGATAAAATGTGTTTTGTCTTTGGATGTGTGGAAATTAGAAACTGAAATGATCCACATATTCTCTAATCCTCATTTTAAAAAACTGTGTTGTATCTTAGAGATCATGTGGTTTCTTTCTCTTGTCAACTAGGGAGAAAACGTTGCAGCTGTGAGCTTGTATCTTGGTAGCACGTCATCAGCCATTGAAATAGTTCATATGTTCAAATAGTTTTCAAATAGTTTCACATTACTGGAAAACCTATCTATACAACTAGAAAAAGATGGGAGAAATAAAAATGAAAGATAGCTACAGTAACAATATATTGGCTAAATGGAATTTCCCAAAGTCAAAGTTTTTCTTTGTTGTGTTATTTTTCAGAAATAGTGGCTCAAATATTATACATTCTACATGCCAACAAATTCTACTTAACAAGTCTTCTGTAAAGTAACTGAATGTGCCTGGAACATCTTCATTGGCATTACATCACTAGCTTTTAGCTACTCAAATGCCTTATGAAAAGTCCTTGAGAACTCAAAATTTTATACCTTATTTGATAATGTTGGTTGATCTAAACCAAGGGTCTTCAAACTTGGCAAGACTTGTGGACTTCAACTCCCAGAATTCCTCCTCCTGTCATATTAGCTCAGGAATTCTGGGAGTTGAAGTCCACAAGTCTTAAACTTGCCAAATTTGAAAACCCCTGATCTAAACAGAGGTTTAGATTTATTTGATTTTGAAAATCAAAATTATTTGACTTTCTCTATTTCTCATTGCCTTACTCTCATGTCAAATAATAGCATAGCCTTTCTGGCCAGAGCAGTACTGAAGTCAAACACATGGAAAAAGCACCAGAGAATATTGTACAAATGTTTTTTCAAGATAGTTTGCATGAAGATTTTTATCGTATTGGTATACTTGCCAAAGGCTTGGAGGAGAATTAGCTATCTTCTTTATTTCTCACATTATTTTCCAACTATGCATACTATTTGTCCAGTGGTACTCTGTATATTAACATCTTCAAAATTTATGACACGCTACCAATACATCAGGCTCACAACCTGCAACAAATCCTTTCTATTTTCTTGCCAAAAAGGGAAACTAAATACATAACTTAACAATCCGACATCCTGATTATGCTATTCATTCCAAACTACTGCTCTCCTCTTTTTTTTTAATGAAACTGTGTCCAAATCACACAGGATGTGCTTCCTTGTTCATTATTTATGCTGTTTATTCATTCGGTTTGTGATGACTTTTCAATATAAAAATTTCTAAGCTTCTTTACAATGTGAGTAAAAACAATGCAGCTATGCAGAAGTTTGGATTCAAAGGTGTGCCAAAGCAGGTGAGAAACACATATATCACATACAGTATCAGCAGCTGTTTGTTCCCAGGGTTGCATAGCTTCCTTCTGTTGCTGTAGTGTTATCCTGGGATAAAGTATGCTTGTTAGAAACAAATGTTATTTCCATGCTTCAAAGCACCTTTAACCTGATGAGCTGCATACTCCATAAGATTAATAGCAAATACCAGTTAAAAGGAATACTAAAGAATGCAGTACAGGTAGTTGTTCCTCAATGACTAGATGCTTAACAATCATTCAAAGTCACAACAGACTCAAAACAAGTTACTTATGATACATCCTCATAGTTACAACTGTCATATACACACCTGGCAGTCACATAATTGTATTTCAGTAGCTTGGCAACCAGCTCACATTTACAACTGATTGCAGCATCCCATAGTAATAAGACTGTGATTTTCAGTGTTTATTGGATATTTCTTGGACAACACCCATTGAATATGGTAGATTTGCTTAATTATCACATGGTTTGTTTAATGACAATGTGATTCATTTAACAACTATTGTAAAAACGGTCGTAAACTCTGCTTAACTACCATAATGCCTTACAATCAAAATCCCAGGTTTAAAAACTACCTGTAGGTAAAAAATATATATCAGTTTTAAGACTGAACAGTAAGACTTACTGAGCCATGGTGGCACAGTGGTTAGAATTCAGTACTGTAGGCTAATTCTGCCGACTGCCAGCAGTTTGATTCTAACCGGCTCAAGGTTGACTCAGCCTTCCATCCTTCCAAGGTTGGTAAAATGAGGATCCAGATTGTTGGGAGCAATATGCTGACTCTGTAAATCCCTTAGAGAGGGCTGTAAAGCACTGTGAAGCAGTATATAAGTCTAAATGCTATTGCTACACATGAGGTCTTAAGAATCAGGAGATGTTGATTGAAGTGGAAGATTTGTAATCTATTACATACTATTGCTAATTTGAAACATTTTTCTACTGACTTAACTCTTGTTTCCGTGCATGCCTAAAGGCAACAGGAATGGAAGTATATTATATTTCTCGGGATGGGTTTTTACAGATACAGGAGAACTACCATTTACTATCTAAAATTCTTAGATAGATAATATCATGTGGTCCTGGCAATAAATTCCAGTAATAGAATTTACTATTTTTCCTCTTAAAGACCTCTTTGAATGTCCTTGTTTTTTTTATGGTATATGGCATATTCTTCCAGTTTTCTTTTAAAGTTATAGTATTACAATTGCAAAGAAATTAGTATTATAAGCAAAACTGTATTTATGTCTGCCGTAAAAATATTTCACATTTTAGTATTCATAAGACATCAAAGTTGTATGTGTAAATTTATTTTTAATAACTATACATTAGGGAAAGAAAGTTTGTTTCATCATTTTTAATTCTAATTTACACCTTGCAAAAATTATGAGCATTACCTGAGAGCAAAATAGTAACTTTTTTCCAAAAATTTCAGACACAAAAAAAATAAATTAATTTCCTAAAGAATAAGTCACTTTCATGAGATTAAAAGGTGAATGATTGAAATATTCTTTATTTATTTAATAATTAACCAAAAATATAATAAACTATATGCATTTTTCTTATGATTTATTGGCTGCAATTTGTTTTCTACACATTGCACAATTTCAGTTTAGCTTATAAATCACAGTTGATAAATTTAAATCCATTTATCTTTAAAATTGCAATAGGAATGCAAGATTTCTTATGTGGAAAGCAGTAGTAGTAGAACTGCTGTATTTAAAATAGCATTGTATTAACAGCTTATCCTCAAATCCCAATTTCTTTTGTTGTCAATTTATGAAGTTTGCAAAAGCAAATATTATCCCTGAGTTCTTACTGACTACAGTACAATGAAAAACAATAAAGCTATCCATTCAATTTGCATTTCATTGGCATTTCTCTGAATCTTTAGTTTTTAAAGAAAAGGATTTAAATTCATACCTCATCAGTTATATTTCAATATTTAGAATTAATCAAAAGTGCAAATATAGCAGTAAGCATTTAATTAGATGCATCTGGCTTATTTTATTCTCATTAAATCTGGAATAGAAATTCCTCTAACAACACCAATATGTTGATGTTTCCTTCCAAAACTTACTTCATTGTATTAAAATCTGCCAACATATAGCACTGATTAGTTATAAGACTCTCTCTTACAAGTCTAAAACTTTTAGCAAAAACTTTTCCAACATACAAGATTCCAAAAGGAATGAAGTAGAGGTTTGTCACTGCAGGGACAATTCATAAATGTGAATGGCTTAGTTCATTTATGAACTTATGAAATATACTTAATTAAAATAAAATCTAGCTACCCCAACAAATCCAGAGATTAAATTTCTATACTCCTGGGAGTATTTAGTATGGAAATTAAATAAATATCCCACTAGGTTGTTTTAATCTAATCATACATTGTCCTTTCCAGGGGTGGGATTCAACCAGTGTTACTACCAGTTCGGTAATTATGTTTTGTGCGCGCATGCATGCTTCAAGCTCACACGTGCCAGACGCATACTGCCCACACGTGTACTACACCATAAGCTGTGCCATCCGGACAGCTGATAAGCGCTGAACGCGAGTGCACAGCATTTGAAAAAGCACTTTTTTCCTGCTTTTTCAACCTCAGCTGTGCCACACAAAGCAGCTGAGGTTGAAAAAGCAGGAAATAAAGGTCAGGTAACAGCCTGGGCGGGCGGGTGGGCCAAACAGCAGCAGACACACAACCGGTTCTGTGTCTGCTGCTCTTCAGAGCTACCAGTTCTATAAAGCCGGGCAGAACCGGTAGCATTCCACCCCTGGTCCCTTCCCTAGTTCCTAGAAGTAAGTGAAATAAGTAATCTTATATTTATTATGGAGCTAAAGATAGCATAAATCGAATTAAAATGTGGACAGCTCTAAGGTTCATATAAATTTAAAAAATTTATATGAACCTAAGAACATTTTTTAAAAAGTTGCTCTTTTTTATTAAAAAAAATTCAATATTTACATGCATGGTGTGTTGTGAGTTAATTTTGTAAGTTTGCTTGCAAGCAAATTTTTTAAATGTGGACAGCTCTTAGGTTCATATAAATTTAGAAAAGTTAGAACAAGGTTCCTGGGAATGGATTAATATTAGTTACTGCCAAATATGCATATATAAAAAGTTAGCACTTAAATATCATTATTATTGTGTGACATAAACATATATATTATAGCCTGTATATTTCTGAAGTTCTCAGACCTAATTCAGGGGTGGGATTCTACCTGGTCGGACCAGTTCATTATGATTCTGCCCAGTTCGGAGAACCAGCAAATCGTGCGACTGGCTCGTTACCTGGCAAACTTGCCTGTTAAGTTGCTACTTTTCCTTTTTTTCCCCCCAACCATCAGCTGTTCTGCTGTGCCTGGAGATTTAGATTAGCTAGAAAGCAGGATTTCTTGCTTTCCAGCTAATCTAAAAGCCAAGCTGAACCTTCCTTAGAACTGAAGCTTCTGTTTTTCAATGCAGACTCAGGTAGTAGAGTGCAGAATGGTAGGTCTGTGAGTGAATCTGTGATTCTGTGAGCAACTCAATCTGCCTGCCTGCTTTGCCTAATTTTGGATAAAAGTTGCTCTTTTTTATTAAAAAAAATCAATATTTACATGCACGGTGTGTTGTGAGTTAATTTTGTAAGTTTGCTTGCAAGCAAATTTTATGTGACAGACTCAGGTAGCAGATTGAAGAAAGATAGATCTCTAAGTGAATTTGTGATTCTGTGAGCAACTCAATCTGCCTGCCTGCTTTGCCTGTTTTTGGGTAAAAGGTACTTTTTTTAAAATAAAAAATTCAATATTTACATAAATATTGTATATTTACATACAAACCATGCCCAGCCAGTCACATGACCACCAAGCCACACACAGTCAGAAAGCCATGCCCACCCAGTCACAAGCTACACCCATAAATTAGGACAGGTCCAGAGAACCGGTTGTTAAGACATTTGAATCCCACCCCTGACTTAATGCTTCCTATTAATGAACAGCTGAGTGCTATGATAGATAGCTATTTGTGTGCCTTAACGGCTAGCAGATTTGCTAATCTTTAAAGTGATAAAAAATATACCTGTTCATTTGCAACAACCATGACTATTCCTATGAAAACTATTGAGTACATAACCTGGAATTTGAAGAAATGCAGTTGCAAAGCGCAGTCTATATTTGTCTATATCTGAGCCAATAAAATGGAATATAGAAAATGGGATACCAATCATGAGGGTATCATTAGTTATAGAGAGACATATGACAGAGCCTGTAGGAATAGTTATACTGATAGCATTGGGATGTGTGTGTTTGTGTGTTTATTGTAGCTGCCCATCATGTATTGTATTGTGTGTTATATGTGTTTTGAACTGTTATTAAACTGCCCAGAATCATGATGTTGAAGGGCAGTCGCCTGAATTTAAATAAATACCTAAACTAGACTAGCATCATGGGACTTCAATCTGGAATATAATATATAATATCCCTTTTATTATATATATTACACTTTGAAATTAGGAGTTTGGTAGCACTTTTTCCAATTAACAAATTTTATTAAAAGACAGAAGGTTTCATGAGCTGCAGCTCACTTGATACATAGGATAGCTATCATAGACTAACATAATTGTCCTCCTGTAGTGCTATATCAGTATTACATCCAATTCTCAAACCATTTTGCTGGTTTTCAGATTCATGTTAGTGGCCTTCAATTTATATCCACTGTTATCAAAAAGTGAAGGCTATTAAACTGAATTTCTATAAGTCTGATATAATTCATAATAGTAGCACCTCTTAAATCTCTTGATGAACTCACTTAGCATTTTTGTATAGGCAGTAAGCTACAGATATTCCCTGACTTACAACAATTCATGAAATTCAAAGTTACAAGAGCACTGAAAAAAGTGACATGGTTGTTTTTCAGTTACGATCACTTCAGCATTCCCATGTTCATGATCAAAATTCAGATGCTTGGCACCTAGTTCATATTTATGATGGTTGCCAGTATCCAGATTCATATAATTACCTGTTATGTAAAGTCATTGGGAAGCCATATTCACAACAATCCTGTGAATAACTTAACAACTGCAATGATTCACTTAACAACTATGGCAAGAAAAGTTGTAAAATGGGGCAAAACTCACTTAACCTCTTGCTTAGCAACAGAAATTATGGGTTCAGTTGTGATCAGAAGTCAAAGACTATATAGCCATGAAAATAATGAATCCCTTGAACAACCACAAAATCTTGGTCTTAGAACCAAGAGAAGTTCCTTGAAGTCACCTTACAGCAATGATTCAGGAGATGGCAGCAGAATTACTGAAGACGTGTTTTTTTTTTCTAAACCAAGTAGTTGGCTCAACTGAATAGCCTGCTCAAAACTATCAAAAGTCACTGAGATATTCAAGAGGGGATTCCTTGTTTTCCCTCTCCCCTGGGCTCCTTGATCAACCACTGTCTTCTTAAGTACCTTGCCTTCAAAAAACACGAGAGTGGCAGTCCCCATCTAGTCTTCCTTGTTAGATTTCCTTGCAAGGGATCAGAGCTACCAGTGTACCCCCTTTTCATTGCAATAGCCAAGTTCTCAACATAATATCCTATTAATTAGTGTTAGATGTCAAACTCATGTCCACTCTTCCATTATATCCCTAAAAAATCCCATAAAGCCAAACAACAATCATACGAAAAGGAAAAAGAAAAAGTCCGAACTCTGCCAAATGTTATTTGCAAAGACAACATGTTGGTCTGCCCAAAGTCCCCCAGATTAGTGTGTGTTATGGCTGAAGAAGAGGATGATGAAATCCCTCTGCTTCACCAAAGGAGATTTTCATTGACTTGATACTGCAAAGAGAGATGGAAGCAAATATCATTTTCTACAGCTTCTCCCTCTGATTACTACTGGAATTACCCAAGCACAGGGCAACAACAATATTGGAATTCCCAGATGAATTCTGAAAAGTATACAGAATTAACCACTGATGCCAGTAATTATCTGTATGGTTATCCTGTAAGAATACCTTTCTTCTCTTCCTTCATTTGCCCTGAAGAAATGATATGAAACTCCTGCCAATGAACTGCTTCCCTGTCAACAACTTTTATTAAACAAAGCAATTTCTATTTTATATTTTCAAGACTCTAAGCTTAGAACACCACTTTTAATAATTTCAAAATGAGCCTATGATTGAAGGACAGTTATTCCCCATAATTCATTAAATAAAATGTCCATGTAATTGAGAACAAAAAGAATTACTCTTTTATATCACATGACAGATAACAGATAATGAGAGTTGAAAGGGACCTTGTAGGTCATCTAGTCCAACCCCCCACCCAAGAAGGAGACCCTACACTATTTCTGACAAATGGCAGTCCAATCTGTTCTTGAAAGTCGCAAATGATGGCAATCCCACAACTTCTGAGGGCAAGCTGTTCCATTGGTTGATTGTTTTCACTGTCAGAAAGTTTCTCCTTATTTCCAGATTAAATCTCTCCTTATTCAGTTTCCATCCATTATTCCTTGTCTGGCCTACAGGCGCTTTAGAAAATAGCTTGACCCCTTCCTCCCTGTGGCAGCCCCTCAAATATTGGAAGACTGCTATCATGTCTCCCCTGGTCCTTCTCTTTACTAGACTAGCCAAGCCCAGTTCCTGCAACCGTTTGTTGTATGTTTTAGCCTCCAGTCCCCTAATCATCCTGGTTGCTCTTTGCTGCACTTTTTCTAGAGTCTCAACATCTTTTTTATAATGTGGTGAACAAACTGGATGTAGTACTCTAGGTGTGCTCTTACTAAGGCTTCATAGAGTGGTATTAGTATTTCCCTTGATCTTGATTGTATCCCTCTGTTAATACAACTTAGGATTGCATTAGCTTTTTTGGCTGCTGCTGCACACTGCTAGCTCATATTTAGCTGGTTGTCCAAGATCCCTCTCACAGTTACTGCTATTGAGCCTGGTTTCACTCAGTCTATATGGGTACTTTTGGTTTTTCTTGCCTAAGTGTAGGACTTTACTTTTCTCTACATTGAATTTCATTTTGTTATATATGGCCCAGTGTTCTAGTCCGTCAAGATCCATCTAGATCTTCAGCCTATCTTCTTGTGTGTTAGCTATTCCTGCCAGCTTAGTATCATCTGCAAATTTGGTAAGTTCCCCTTCTATTCCCTCATCTAAGTCGTTAATGAAGATATTGAAGAGTACTGGGCCTAATACGGAACCTTGTGGCACCCCATTGCTTACTTCTCTCCATGTAGACTTAGAGCCATTGAGGACTACTCATTGAGTACAGTTTGCCAGCCAGTTGCGAGTCCATCTAGTGGTGGTGCTATCTATTTCACTTCTTTCTAGCTTACTAAGAAGTAGGTTGTGGTCTACTTTGTTGAATGCCTTGCTGAAATCTAAATATATTATGTCGACAGTATTTTGCTGGTCTATTAATTTAGTCACTATGTTTAAGAATGAAATAAGATTGGTTTGGCATGATCTGTTCTTAACAAACCCGTGCTGATTGCTAGTTATTACTTTACTTGTATCTAGATGTTGGCAGATCTGTTTTTTTATTATCTTTTCCAGTATCTTCCCAGGTATTGATGTTAGGCTGATTGGTCTATAGTTTCCTGGGTCTGGTTTTTTTCCTTTTTTGAAGATGGGAACCACATCAGCTCTTTTCTAGTCCTCTGGTAGTTCCCCGGTGCTCCAGGATTTTTGAAAGATATGGTGCAGTGGTTCTGAGATGACTTCTGCCAGCTCCTTTAAAATTCTGGGATATAATCCATCAGGCCCCAGTGATTCGTTTTCATCAAGATCAGACAGGTGTTCTCTTACTATTTTTTTTGCTTATTTTAACTTTTATTTCTTTTTGCATGAAGACAGATGCAAAGAATGAGTTAAGCAGTTCTGCTTTCTCTCTGTTGCCTGTTACTTCCTTGCCATCTTCTCTCTTTAGTGGACCGACTGTTTCCTTGATTTTTTTCTTGTTATTCATATGTTGGAAGAAACTTTTTTTATTATCTTTGACTTTTGTTGCAAGTCTTTGTTCGTTCTGAGCCTTTGCTATCCTGACTTCATCTTTGCAGATTCTGGCTATCTGCTGATATTCTGCCTTAGTTGTGTGTCCTTCTTTCCATTTTTTGTACTTATCCTTTTTTTCTTTCAATTTTCCAGAGAGATCTTTGTGCAACCGTGCTGGTTTCTTCTTGGATTTCTTGTTTTTGTTTGTCAGTGGTATTGTCCTGGTCTGGGCTTCTATGATTATACTTTTTAGAGTTTCCCAAGATTCTTGAGTTGTTTTCTCCTTTAGGATTTTCAACCATGGAATCTTTCCCAAGTTCTTTCTGAGTTTATTGAAAACAGCTCTTTTAAAATCCAAGATCTGGTGTCATTGTGTTCTATTGCTTGTGTTTGTGTTATGTTGAATTCTAATATGACATGGTCACTCTCACCCCTCACATAGAAGAAAATAAAGAAAAACATTTTCCTCAAAATGTTTCTCAGAAACTCAAGTTCTGTCAAACTAAGCCCTGAAGAAATGATAAAGAAAGACTTGGTCCCAAAAGCAACAGAAAATGCTGAGAGCTACAGTGACAAGATTAGATAAATATAACTTTTCAAATGAGAGTAAATATTTATATTTTAGATATTTCAGTAATTGGTTACAAGTAGGATAGATTAAGAAAGTAAATGTAAAATGATGATATTGAAAGTTATATACAGTTGCCATGGAAACTGAGAGTGGATGTTTTATGTTTTTGTTGTTTCTGTTTAAATGTATGGCACTTCTGTAAAAGTTAAAGCTGCCTAGTTTTTCAGGGTTGGTTTTTTTATCTTTTTTTCTTTTTAAAAAAGCTAGAAGAAAGAATTAATAACAATGCTTTCCAGTTATAATTTTAGACACAAATGAATTCATTTTACCAAGATTTTTGAACTTACATCAGAAAACATGATTTTTAGATTTAGTTTTAAAATACAATATATTTCAATATATTTTCTATAGAAGGACAGTTCTATGAAACATGTTTCCTTATTCAGAATTAATGTCTTTCTGGTGTTGTTTCACAATTACTCATCAGCTGCACATCCTGAATATTATACAACAGGGAAGGTTAATTTTTACATGTGAATCTTTGCTTGGTTTTATAGTTTGGTCAGTACAATGATAATGTATAAAAATTCAGTCTTCTGTGCAATCATTTATAAAAATCTTCAGGCTAAACACTTAGTCAATGCTGTCATATATTGTTAAGGCTTGTTGATTCCCTAAGCTTTTTAACAGGGATGTGACAGTCTCAAATTCATTAAGTGAAGCTTTTCCCATTACAGAGATGCAATGTGTACAAAAGCTTCCCCATCTCCATTCAGACAGAAACCATGTACTGATTGAGAACCAATTCTATTCTCAGTTCAACTTGTCTTAAAGCTGGATGGATTTGGAGACAAAGAACAAGAAAATAAATAAATAAATAAATAAATGACATCA
This sequence comes from Bungarus multicinctus, assembly GCA_023653725.1. NCBI lineage: Eukaryota > Metazoa > Chordata > Lepidosauria > Squamata > Elapidae > Bungarus > Bungarus multicinctus. Next base: position 47,983,373 of record CM042848.1, read on the forward strand.
TTTTGTGAAAGAAAAGACATAAATGAAATGAAATAAAATGAATCAATGTGCAAACCAATCAAACAATAATTACCACTATATGTGGGTATAATAATCTGAGTATACAGAGCATATTGACAATATATCCTCAGTCTAAAAACAAATATTACCAGCTATGAGATAAATTTATCTCTGTCTGTTCATCTATCTGTCCTTTAGGACATCCCTAGATGAAATTTAATGTGTTCCTACAAGATCACCGAATGAGATTCTCAAATCTCCTGAAATCAAATCTCCTGAAATCTCAATAATTTCAGGGTTTCAATTATTTTTTTAAAAGATTACAGCCAAGTTCTGCCCAAGGGCTAAACACATTGCCAACTCTTTCATAAAGAGATTAGAAATCTAGAATAACCTCATTTTTGTATGGTAGCCAACAAAAGAGAAGTCACCAGAATTGGGACCAACTGAAAGAAACTTTATATTTGTATCTAAGAGAAATGTTGTCATTGTTAGAGACAGATTATCTGTGCTTCTCTGAAACATTAATACAGTTTATGGGGACAATACAAATTCAGGATTGCTTCAATTGAATAGTCCCCAAATCTTTTCAAACAATTTCACTCTTGTATTGGATTAAGGTTTACGGTTTACAGTTAGTCCCCACTTAACAAGTATAATTGGGACAGAAATTCCATCACTAAATGATGTGGCCATAAAGTGTGACATCACATGACCATATCACTTAGTGATGACAATCTCAATAGTCCCCATTGCCATTCTTAAAAGAAAATTGTGAGTCATTAAGCATGGACTCACTTGACTGTAACTTCCTGCTAGCTTACAATTAAAAAACGGCAATGGGGAAGCTGGGAGACTCATCAACAGGCCAGAGAGTAGGTGTTAGGAATGAGGTGGGGATGTGCATGAAGACTGAGGGGGGCTTGCTGTGGGCCATGTGAGTGTGTGTGGGCTGGGGAAAAGATGCTGAATTTAAATTCAGGGACCAGTTGTAAATTCCACCTATTTAACATTGTCACAACTTTGCACAGCTGCTAAACAAATGGCCATTAATTGAGGACTATGTGTAAAATGAGCATATTTTCATTCATTTTTTACTAGTGAAAAAGCTACTTCTTGGGGGTACAATGAAGAAATCTAATTAACATGTTGGAACTGAGGTGTATAGGATAAAAATAATTTATTTTGATTATTTAATTCCTGCATTAAAATTATGAAAGACATGTCTAAAAAAAACTCATTTAGCTACTTCAGAAAATACAATTTATAAAAAATAAAGATGCAGTTTAATCACAGATTCGCCAAGTACAGCTATAAAAATACCCTCTGGTTGTGCAATCAATGAAGGTGATTTGTTTGTTGCTGGTAGAACCTAACGCAGAGATTTGACTCCTTTGGTTTCCTGAGAAACCAAATTAGCACAACTTTTTAATTGCTGCAGTTCCATAGGGAAGTATAAAGAAATTGTGGAGCTGCTAATTCATTAAAGCAAATCATGATATCACACAGCATCAGGTTTTTGTAAAAACAAACAAACCCTAAAATGTATGATGTTAATCTAAGAAGTTTGAAAACATAATTAAGGTTTATGTTTTACAACAAAAAATAGTAAGATTCTTAGAAAAGCTTATCGGTTGTTTCTTTCCATATGGGAATAATCTTGAGAGATTTCAAGAACCACACTGAAGCTCCCATGATAATTCGGGCTTCATGGTCACCATGACACTGTAAGTGTCATTCAGTTCATCATTAATATACAGTATGGCAGATTATTCCTGCAATCCAATTTTTGCAACTAGGAGGAAAATGTCTGGTTTATGAAAGCGTTTAATGACCATTTTCTCTCTGGCAGATCACTTTCTCATTTAGATTGGTAGTAGGAAACATTCATTTGAATTTATTTTATTTATTTATTTATTTATTTATTCCATTTATATACCGCCCTTCTCCCGAGGGACTCAGGGCGGTGAACAGCCCATCTAAAAACCCCACAAAGAATACAAAAGTTAAAAAATATTAAATTTCAATCGGCTGCTTGATAAAACTAACAAAACCCCACCACCACCCCTTAAAACCCAATTTAGAATTAATAAAATGGAGACCAAATTAAAACCATCTCAGCCAAGGCCGGCCTGCTCAAAGAGCCAGGTCTTCAACGCGCGCCTGAAGGCCCTCAGGTCCGTGCCGGTACGGAGCTCCGGTGGCAGAGTATTCCAGAGGGCGGGGGCACCCACAGAGAAGGCCCTACTCCTCGGCGCCGCCAGATGGCACATAGCGGCCGACGGCACCCGGAGCAGACCCTCTCTGTTGGAGAACGCTGGCAGAATGCGGTCATGAAGGTAACCTGGTCCCATGCCATGGGTCGCCCTAAAGGTCAAAACTAGAACCTTAAAGCGAACCCGGAGAGCCACCGGCAACCAATGCAGCTCGCGCAGGAGAGGCGTCACATGGGCGCTACGTGACGCCCCCATGAATCATCTTCCTCTGAGACTTATGGAATCCATAGAATTTCCTGGTCCGTCAGAGAAGGGGATCTTGTCCAGGACTGTCATGGTGATATAGAAGAAATCATCTCAAATGAGAAATAATGGAAATAGTTTTGGTATGCTAAGCATAAAATTTCTCATAACATAAAACCAACATACAGTTTGTCTTCAGCTTACAATCACAATGCAGCCCAAAGTTTCTGCTGCCAAATAAGACAGCTGTTTAGTGAGTTTTGCCCCATTTTATTACCTTTCTTGCCACAGTTGCAAAGTTAGTAACAGGATTGTTAAATGAATCTGGCTTCCCCATAGACTTTTGGTGTTCACATGATCCCAGGACACTGCAACTGTCATAAATGCATGCTAGGCGTCAAGCATCTGAATTGTGACTATGAGAATGCTGCAACAATTATGTAAAAAAGTCATAAATTATCTTTTTCAGTGACGTTTTCACTTCAAATGGTCACTAAACAAATGGTTATAAGTTGAGAACTACCTGTAATACTTCTTTCCCAAACATTTCTGCCAAAAACTGAATGAATGGAAATACATAAGAAAATGTTCTGTATTTATTCAGTAGCAAAAATCTAAAGATTTGGAATGATTGGAAAAATTAATTCCAAGCATGAAAAAATCCATTAAATAGTCAATTTATTTTCTCCTAATTTCTTATAGAATCCCAGAGTTAAATGTCAAAACATCACGCTCACTTCTATAGTTATGTATTCTTAGAAATGTTAATAAATTATGTTCGGAAAATACCCTTTCTTAAAACAGTTTTATGTATTCTCTACAGTTTCCTTAACTGCTAGAAATTCTCTTGATAGTATTTGAGGCAAGCTTGTCATTGTTGTTTCTGTTCTTGACAAGAAGAAAAATGTTTACTGCAATAAATTCTACAGGCATCCTTCAAAAACAACATAGGAGAGCTAATATATATACAGTATTTACATCAATATGGGTTTTAAAACCTCACTCTTTTTCTGTGAAATTTGGAAGGCTGTTTTGTGAAGGTATAAAGGAACAACTAGAGGAACATTTATTAGATACTAGAAGACAAATCCTATGAATTCCAAATATCAACATCTTTTTTAAAAATCTTATTTTTATCTTCAACCATTTCCTGTGCCTACTTGTAGTGGTCACTATAAGAAATTTACTCTATTAATTAAAGAATACATGTTGGATCATTTTAAAAATATCTAAGAGAGTTCATAAATGGTATTAGGCTTAGAAAGTCAGCATAACAAGGACAAGATTTTCTTCTTCTTTTAGGGAAAGCACAATTCCCCAGCTTTTAGCTCCAGGTTGATTCAGTCCCACAGAGCAGCCATTTTGTCTGTATACCAATTAAAATCAAAGCACCTGATGGCTGTCACTGATATCATTTACCGAAATATAGGATAACAACAATTTATTTATTCTCACTTGTAAGAAGAGAAAAATCATATGTTGGCAAAGGGATTTTGTTTTTTCCAATTACCAGGTTCTTTTAAAGAAAAGATAAGAACCATTTGAACCTTTACTAGTTCTAAGAATGAAAAGCCGTCTATAAATAGACATGAAAGCAGAAAAAAAGAACAAGTGTCACATTTTGTGACCCTCTTGTTCAACATTTACATGAAGCCGCTGGGTGAGATCATCCGTGGTCTTGGAGTGAGGTGTCATCTGTATGCAGATGACACCCAGTTGTACATCTCCACTCCGGACCACCCCAACGATGCTGTGGGGGCTATGTCTAGGTGCCTGGAGGCCGTGCGGGACTGGATGGGCGGGAACAGGCTTCATCCAAGACCGAGTGGCTGTGGTTTCCGGCGCCCCGATATAGCCAGCTGACACCTTCGCTGGCTATTGGGGGGGAAGTTCTGCCCCCCACAGAGAGGGCTCGCAACCTGGGAGTCCTCCTGGATGTACGGCTGTCGCTTGAACATCACATCGCAGCCGTCTCCAGGGGGGCGTTTCATCAGATCCGTCGGATCTACCGGTTGCGGCCCTTCCTGGATCGGGACGCCTTGCGCACGGTCACTCAGGCCCTTGTCACCTCTCGCCTGGACTATTGTAATGCCCTCTACATGGGGCTCCCTGCGGGGAGCATCCGGAGACTCCAGTTGGTGCAAAATGCAGCCGCGCGGGTGATCATGGGGGCGTCACGTAGCGCCCATGTGACGCCTCTCCTGCACGAGCTGCATTGGTTACCGGTGGCTCTCCGGGTTCGCTTTAAGGTTCTAGTTTTGACCTTTAGGGCGACCCATGGCATGGGACCAGGTTACCTTCAGGACCGCATTCTGCCAGCGTTCTCCAACAGGCCGGTGCGTTCCCACGGAGAGGGTCTGCTCCGGGTGCCGTCGGCCGCTATGTGTCGTCTGGCGGCGCCAAGGAGTAGGGCCTTCTCTGTGGGTGCCCCCGCTCTCTGGAATACTCTGCCACCGGAGCTCCGTACCGGCACGGACCTGAGGGCCTTCAGGCGCGCGTTGAAGACCTGGCTCTTTGAGCAGGCCGGCCTGGGCTGAGATAATGGTTTTAATTTGGTCTCCATATTTAATTCTAAATTGGGTTTTAAGGGGGGGGGGGTTTGTTAGTTTTATCAAGCAGCCGATTGAAATTTAATATTTTTTAACTTTTGTATTCTTTGTGGGGTTTTTAGATGAGCTGTTCACCTCCCTGAGTCCCTCGGGAGAAGGGCGGTATATAAATGGAATAAATAAATAAATAAATAAATAAATAAATAAATAAATAAATAAATAAATAAATAAATAAATAAATAAATAAATAAATAAATAAATATTTCTATTTCAAGCAGGGAAAATGCTGAATAAAATATCTTTTAACTGTATATATCAATCAAATCTGAGAACCAGTTTGGTCTAGTGCTTATATCATCAGAAATCGGTCATCTGGATAACTTTGGGCCAGTCACTCTCTCTCTCTACAGTCCACAATCCTTTCCATAGGAAGGAAGCAATGGCCAACCATTTCTGAAAAATCTTGCCAAAAACTGCAGAGGCTTGTTGTACAATTGGACACTAATTGAGGGAGGTGACAAGATCAATCAATTCTAAAATGTACTGTTCTTACATTGATAATTGATGACATTAAATAGCTGAAAGGGTTCATAAAAATTTCTATTAGTAAAGGAGGAAAGCTTTAGAAGTTTAAAAGGAAGTCCTTATTTAGTAACCACAATTGGGATTGGCAACTCAGTCGTTAAGCAAAGCAGTCAGAGCCTAACAAAGTTTAAACCAGAAAAAGTAGCACCCTAGTCAACATCAGCTATTGAAGCCACAGGGATTAGAAGCAACCATTTTGAATAGCCTATAATTATAACACAGTGAGAAAGAAAATTATATACAAGAGGTATAGGATATAGGATAGCCACAAAACACTATAGCTGAGTATGTCCAAAAGTAAAGTAGGTATTCAAAGAAACTAGGTTTAAATAAAGTAGAAGAGTAACAGTAGTACATGAATTTAAATTAACTGAATAGGATATGAATAAAGATTCTATTATGGAAATTGTAGAAAATAGAAACATTCAGAGGGGTGAATGAATGCAGAACAAAACCTAGAGCCAGCATTGATTAACTAGAAATACGTAGATGAGAGAATGGAGGTACTAGGAACCTTGGTGGAAATTGCCATACAATGCTGGAGTCCTTGATTTTAAGCCAAACTAAAACTCAGCATAGTCATACACTCCGTTTGTATTTTTTAATAAAAGTATTTTAATAAATTAAGAGTATCCCATGACAGGCTACTAAAGTGTGAATATAAGATCAAGATGGATAGGAATTCCTCAATAAGGCTATATTCAAATTAGATGCAAAGAATTTCTATAAATATATTTCTCTCTCTCTCTCTCTCTCTCTCTGTGTGCGTGTGTGTGTGTGTGTGTGTGTGTGTGTGTGTGTGTTTATGTGAGTGTGTATATACAAAAAAGTATTCAGTAAGAAATGAAACATGGAAGGCAGCAAAACAAAAACAAAAAAAAACTTTAACCAGAATCTGAAAACAAAATAGGATACATACAGAAAATGAAAAAAGGGCCAGGTCTCAAGAGAAAAATACAAACAGACTGAAACTGTAGAGATGGTGTCAGGAAAGCCAAAGCTGAGATGATGAGCTGAAGTTAGCGAACCTTACTAAAAGTAACAAAAAGGGATTCTTTAGATATGTTCAAAATAAAAGGAAAAGAATCAGTCTATCAGCTGCTCAGTGTAGATGTTGGAATGTTAATAGGTAACAAAGAAAAATCAGTTCTAACTCCTATTTTATTTCAGTTTTTCCAACAAAATACTGGTGCAATATAATTGCAATGATCAAGTGAAAGGAAAGGACTGAATTTTAAGTCTGATGGAAACATCCTCACGCAATCTCTCTCTCTCTCTTTCTCTCTTACATCTAAGCATCTAGAACCAATTATTTATGATGAAATTCTGGAAGTTTCTTACAAGTAAAGAATGGGACAAGATAATTCAAACTAAATATGAAATGAATTACAAATTATTATTTGGCAAAGTTAATTCCTGTCATAACAAAATTTTATTCATTTATTTTATTACATTTAAAGGCTGCCTAACTCCAAACAACTCTGGGTGCCTTAAAATTAAAATAAAAAAAGACCATAATATGAACTGAAAAAGAACTATACACATTCAGAAAACATTCATTAAAACAAATACAAAATAAAACTGATTGGGGATGGATTCAATACTCATTCTCTTCTCCAGGCCTGGGAAAACAGTCAGGTGTACAAGGACTTTTAGAATGTCATGAACTGGAAGCCATATAGATCTTTGAAAGAGACAGTGTTCCATCGGGCAGGTGCTGACATGCTTTTCAGGTGCCAATAGATAGATTTGTTTAATAATTCTACCATAGTTTCATGTTGACTTCAAAGGTAACTCGGTATAGAGTGCATTGCAATAGTCCATTTTTCTTTTTGATAATATAGAGTTAATATAGCTTGCCTTCAACAAAGTATCACCATGAATTTAAAACTAGCAAGTTACTTAATTTTAGACTATATAATATGAAAAGTAAGAGTATATATAACAGGCTTGAAAATTGTTTTTAAGGGTTGCTTGTCAATGGTTCTTTATCAATTTGGAAAGTGTTATCAAGTAGATGGAAAGTGTTATCAAGTAGATCAAGTAGATGTTATCAATTAGTGCTGGGTTCTCTTTTGTTCAATATACTGTACGCTTAATATTTTCATTAATAATTCTAGTGACATGGTAGAAGGAATACTGATTAAATCTGCAACATCAGGTTAAGTTAGTAAATATACTAAGGCGCCAAAAAATTCAAAATTATTTGCACAGGCTGGAGAAATGGGATACAAACATATTTTAATAAAGACAAGTATAAAATTCTTCACTTGAGAAATGGATAACAGATGTGCAGGTATAATATAGGGAATATCTGGCTTGATAAATAGAACTGGATAAATTTATATGGATGCCCATTTCAAACAAAAAATAAATACAAGATAAAATCTCATAACAAACAATAAATAACAAATATAGGAGTCAGGATAAAACCAGGAATAGAGTTTACATAACCAAGATACTGGATCAATCACATAACCTGGACTTCAGGTTCACAACAAAACCAGTTTTTAGGGCCTTATAGAAAACCAGTAGAGTCAGAGCAAACCTAATTTTTAAGAAATGATGTTCCAGAGGGTAAGTGCCATAACAGAGAAGAATCTCCTCCAGGGATCTGCCAAATGACATTCCCTAATGGGTAGGACCCAGAGCTTGCCTCTTGTATCAGATCTCTTAAGAATAGCAGCTGTTGCCATCTCTTTCTGCTCCCTTTGCTGCCTCCTTTTTTGAACCAAACTTCTTCAGAGAACAATTCCTATATATATGGCTAAAGCTGCACTGCCTTCAGAAAGCCATATAGTCCAGCTTTAGCCACATATCTAGGAAACATTTCCTGGAGCAGCTGGGCCTGAAAGGAAGTGGCAAAGGGAGCAGAAGGAGGCAGAATGGAGTTAGCAAATGCAATGGAAAGGAGACAGCAAACAGAGCAAAAAAGAGATGACAAAAGTAAAGAAAAAGAGACAGCAAAGACAGGAAAATGTTTTCTGCTTGTAGCTGGGCACAAAAGGTTAAAAGTCAGTGCAGAGATCTGGGACAGAAGGCAGTTGGACACTTGCTGGGCCTTGCTGAGGTGGGCTGGAGTGTTTGAGGCTTCCCTCATGGTTGTGGATCTGCTCGCTGCCCCCCAAGGCAGGTCCAGGGCAGCCAAAAGGGCAGAAATATAGGAAGATGGAGGGAGTTGAGAGCAGGCTGCCAAGTGCTCAAATGTTGATCACATAATCACAGGGGCATTATAACAGCAATAACTTCAGGCATGAGTCATAAGTCCTTTTTTAGGACTGTCACTGTTCTAGCATAAATTTGAAAAGCCACTGAACAAATGATCTAAATTTGACTTATATCAAAACAAACAGATATATTTAATATAGATAAAAGTTCTTAATGATGTTTGATGTTCTGTATTATAGAGGGAAATAAAAATATAATACTGGCAATTTTCTATTTTTTTCCCCTCACAGACTATTACACTGTATTTCGAAAGCAAGTGTTTCCACATGCTGTTGTATATCTTTACAAAGAGTGACTTGGCAGATGATTTTGAAGAGAGGTTAGTTATGGGTTGCGAGGGTGGGGTTCTAAGCAATAATTATGTATTAGAATACATTCATGATTATCTTTTTCAATATAGACCTTTATGTCTCTGATCATAAAATATCTAAAGCAATCGTATTTTTCAAATCCTGATCCAGCTGCTCAAGTGAAAATTAGATAATTTTTCCCGCTCCTGTTAACTTGATGGAAGTCGGTACGCTTGCTGGATTTCTGGAGAGGTAGAAAAGTAATTCTGTAGGATTAATCATAGTAACATACATTCTTGTTTAAGATGGAATGGAGGCAGTGAGTGACAGCAAGAAACAGAGTACCCTCTTGTGGATAACTGCCACAGCACGGCCGCGTTTTGACTGATTTTATATGAAGAATTGATAGGCAATGTCCTAAAACTTTGCTGAGATAAGTTTGTCTTCCCTACATCTTATCTCAAATGGAAAACTGCTCACCAGCAAGAAAAAAGGACACGACTAGACTGTTAATCTTAGCTACTGCCATTTATGAGAAATAGAGAAATTATATTTAGAACAGCAATTTGTAAATTTGCTATTTTGAAAGGAAATAAATTTCTGTTCGCTTGCATTATATCTGTACTAATGCATATATTTAGGTATTAAATTGTTTACTATATATTATTAATAATAACAATATTAATTATATACAATATATATGGTTAACATTAGAACATTAGTATTCTCCTGTGACAGTAAGCACAAATAATAGTACACAAAGAAACATGCATACCATTCTTTGTATACAGAGAAGATATACAATTTTCTAGTGTAATGCTAATCAGAACTTCCCAGATAAAGTTTAACAAGAAATAATATAATTAAAATAAAGATGCTAAGTTATTTTTAAACATCAATAAGCAAATTAGATTTCAATTTTTTTTTCAATAATCAAACATGAATCTATAGGAATTGTTCTAGGAACTGAACTAATTTCATTTTATAGGTTAGCAGAAGTGTGCATTAATTGATAGTTTTTAAATAAATTATGCCAATATGCCAATATGGTGCTATGGGAAGGCCTTTTTCTTGCTCTAAAAGTTCTAATTTCACAACTAAGATTTTTTTCCATGAATAGGAATTTTATAGCTCAAAGTACTTACTCATAGCATATTTGAATGAGACATAAAATTAATTTCTCTTTCAACAGGGGATACTCTTGCTGAATTCTATCAAATTCTTGCTCTCTGTCTGCCAGATATGATCAGGTTTGTTATACAGACAGTAACATTCACATATAAATTAAAGAGAATGGCAATAATATACATTATAGAAGAATGCAAACCATTTAGACTCCTGCAGAGAACTAATCTGTGTATTCCTTTTAAAGTAGTTTAATGGAAGTATTTTGTACGCTTTCCATGATTAGAGGAGACTAACAGATATTGCTTTCCTTGGTTCAGCAATTGAGGGGGAAAAATGATCTTTCCATGTAGGATGTATTGGGAAGGTGGGATTTCTTTTCAATGTATTGTTTTTCTGTTTGAAAGAAATGAAGCATTAGCTGGCAAAATAAAATCTGAAACCATTTTGTAGAAGTATTTTTTGTTTACTTGACTATTCCCACATACTCCTTAGGCCATAATGGAAAGACTGTTTAATATGTTTTAAGCACCTTGATATTCTGAACAATCTTGCTTTGTAGATTATCTTTACATCTCTTTTCCAAATGAGAACTGCAGTTTTGAAAGAATATCTTGCTTGAGGCCACATAGGCTATCCATGACTAATGGGCATGACTTATTCTCATAAATGAAATTACAAAAGTAAGCATAGGTTTGGGGAAAGGGGAATATCTTCATCACACTGATGAATAAAGTAAAGATAAGGAATGTTGCAATAACATTTCTCTGCAATTGCATGACAGATGCAACTGTAAAACAGATTTAATATACATCATATAGTTCACCATAAGAATTAAAGAAAATGGGATGCTGTGACTTTGATACCTGCAATTTCAGAGGGATTCTAACTGATACAAAAATCTTAAGTTTAATGCAAAAAGAAAAAAGAAAACTTAAGTTTAGGTCTTCAACTATCTTCAACTATCACAAGTGTTTCTTTTAACAGAATTTAACACACAATGGTATTTCTATTATTACATGTAGTCCTTGATTTACAACAGTTTATTTAGTGACTACTCGAAGTTACAACAGCCCTGAAAAAAGTCCCTCATGACCGTTTTTCACACTTATAACCATTGTAGTGTTCCCATATTTAAAATTCAGATACTTGGCAACTGATTCATATTTATAACCACTGCAGTGTCCTGGGGTCATGTGATCATCTTTTGCAATCTTCTGAAAAGCAAAGACAATGGGGAAGCCAGATTCACTTAGCAGCCATGTTACTAATTTAACAGCTGCAGTGGTTTATTTAACAACTGTGGCAAGAATGGTTGCAAAATGAGTCAAGATTCACTTAACAAATGTTTCACTTAACAACAGAAATTTTGGGCTCAATTGCAGTTGTAAGTTGAGGGCTATCTGTATATTATTAGAACTATTTAGCAAATAGTCATAGCAAATAGATAGAATATACATTCATGCAATATTGGGTGATCCAGCTCCAGAGATTTCCTATTCCTACAAAAGAGGGTGATATTTTGCAGGTTTCTTTGATTTTTGTAATAGTCAAATGGAATTAACATACCTATCTAGTTAATTCCATTCTTTACATGGTATCTTTATATTTAAAATAGCGCCTAGCAATTTTCTATGAAAATATTTAAGGTATGCATTGTTTCCCCCACTCCCTTTCTGCTGGCAACTAAAAAAACCAAAGAAGTATTTTTAGTTGACATTTAGCTCCCCTCACTTCTTGAAGGTGACCTGTACAACACAAAAAGAAAACAAATTTATTGCAGGTATAGAACTTAGGGTTGTGAACCCCAGTGGTTTGGTTAGGTTTTCTGCATGGAACCTCGTCACAAGGCGATCAGCTTGGACGTTCCTACTCTTTACCAAAGATGCCTCTGATAAGTAGCTTGATTAAATATTGGAGATGTCTCCTGTGCTACCTCAAATCGAGGATTTGCTGCACCTCATTGTGGGTTTGTCCCCCTATGACCACAGGTTCATGAGGTGGTGGCCTCAGGGTCAATCCCACCATGGGTTTTAAGAGGCTACTATGGAATACCAGGTGTATTTTCCCTAACAGTTGGGGCAACTTCAGTTGCACCATGACTGGGTTGATGACTATGGGGAAAGGTCCCATGAACTTTGCCCCAACTTCTTACTAGGGAACCTTAACCTCAAGTATTTGGTGGAAGGGTAGACCTTCTCCCCCATCTGGAATGGCCTTTGCAAGGCCCAGTTTGTCTGCCTGTTTCTTATAGCTCTGTGCTGCTTTTGCCAGAGCCTTTTTTACATTCTCCCGCTTTCAGCATTGACATCCAATTGGTCGGGCTGACTGAGGAGGGAAGATCCCTTGGATACTCAGGCATTGGGATGAAGTCCATGCTGCTCACTACTTTGAAGGGGTTAGTCACGTGCTACTATGAACAGCATTATTGTATGCAACCTCCACAAAAGGCAGGAGGTCCACCCAATTGGATTGCCCAATTGGATTCATGTAGCACCTCAAATACTGCTCTACCATGGCATTCAATCTCTCTGGCCTTCCCCATTGGTGCTTGGATGAAAAGTCGAGCTAAGACCCTGGGATGACTCAATAGTCCATAGGAACTCCCTCCAAAATTTGGCTGTGAACTGGACTCCTCTGTCTGAGATAATTCTCCATGACACTCATGCAAATGGTAGATGTGTTTCAAAAAGAGCTTGGCTAACTGGCGGGCTGAGGGTAGCCTGCTGCATGGTATGAAATGTGCCTGTTTGGAAAATAAGTCTATTACAGTCCAGATCACTGTGTTTCCTCCACTTTTGGGTAACTCTACTATGAAATCCATTGTGATCTCCTTGTTGGTTCCGTAACTGTCTGTAGCAATCCAGAGGGGTTTTTTGGTCATTTTTTCATCACAATGCAAATGGTGCAACTCTTCACATAGTTGTCCACATCTTTCTTTATGCCAGACCACGAAAATTGCCTCTGAGCTAAGTGTAAAGTCTTTAAGAACCTGAAGTGGCTTGCTGGTTTGGCATTGTGGCTTCTCTGAAGGACTAAAGTAACGTAGGCATTCTGGGACATAGAGTTTTGTTCCTTTCCAGGCTAGGTCATCTCTTTTTGTTAAGATATGTTGATTGTCCCAGAACCAATGGTCTGCTAGCAGTTCAGTTTTTAATTTTGTGATTGTCATCTATGGGTCAGTCTTGTTGGTCACGGCATTGTCGCCTGGTGGTTACTTGGGCAGCTATTTGGATAAGGGGGATGGTGGCATTTATAATCTCCTCACTTTTGCATTTATACTAGGGCATGCAAGAAAGGGCATTAGCCAGAAAGTTCTTTCCTCCCAGGATGTGTTTCAAATCAGTTGAAATATTGGGCCCAGCGAACTTGTTTGGGTGATAGTTTTTGTGGGGTCCTAAGGCCTTCCAGATTTTTGTGGTCAGTCCAAACTTCGAATGGCTTCTGGCCCCCTTCCAGCAGGTGATGCCAGGTCTGCAGTGCCCACCTTATGGCAAAAGCTTCTTTTTCCCATGCAGCCGATCGCCTCTCTATGTCCATGAGTTTGCGGGAGGTTAGGCGCAGGGCTGTAGGTTTCCTTGATCATTTCTTTAGAGTAACATTGCTCTCACTGCCACGTCACTGGTGTCTGCTTGAATGACAAAGGATTGTCCGGGGTCACGGTGCTTCAGTACTGGCTCTTTTGCAAACAATTCTTTCAGGGTTTCAAATTATTTTTGGCAGGTTAGGTCCTACTGTAGGGGTTTTCCTGGTGGGGTTTCATTTCTGTACTCCCTGTCTTTAGAAGGTCCATCATGGGTTTGGCAATTCTCATGAAGGAGGGGATTAATTGCCAGTAGAAGTTTGCAAACACCAGGAAGCTTTGTAGCTGTCTGCAGGTGCAAAGGACTTGCCAACTGAGGATGGCTTGTACTTTGGCTGGGTCCATCTCTATGCCTTCATTGGAGATTCAGTATCCCAGGTAGTCCAACTGTGCATGGTGAAATTCGCATTTCAACATTTGATGTACAGATTTGCTGCTAGAAGTTTTTACAGTATTTGGCACACTAGGGGTACATGGAAATCCATCGTCTCAGTGTAGATGAGAATGTCATTCAAGTAGACAAGGATCCCCTTATAAATATGTTAATGTAGCACCTTCTTTATTAATTGCATGAACACCTCTGGGGCTCCCTGTAGCCCAAACGGCATGACTTTGAATTGGAAGCTCCCTAGGGGGCAGTTGAACACGGTTTTCCATTTGTTTCCCTCTCTGATGCAGACTCGATAATATACATCTCTCAGGTCTAATTTGATAAAGACCTTCCCTTTAGCCAGGTGGAATAGCATGTCCTTCATGAGTGGAAGGGATATAGATTGTATACACACAGTCCATTGGTTGCTCTAAAGTCCACGCATAATCTCATAGTCCCATCTTTTTTCTCTTTGAATAGGACTGGGGCTGTGAACCATCATTTGGCAGCTCAATGAACCCTCTTACTAGGTTTTTGTCTCTATATTTGTGCATTTCTTGGGGCATCATACATTTTGGGCTTTGGTAGTTTTGCCCTGGTGAGGCACTGATTGCCGGTGTGGGCTCTTTCTTCTTCTGCTGGGTAGAGGAGAAGGGCTGTAATCCCACCTGTTTCTCCTCATTTCAGAAGACTCTATGGGAAATCCCCTCTGTTTTGGGTGGCATGACAGGCCATCCTCTCTAATGGCAGCCCGGTCAATTTCCTCTCTCAGCTACTTTATGGATCTCCCCAGGGATCCCATCAGGGCTTTGGGACTCTGGCTTGTTCCCAGTCCCACATCCATTCCATTCTTGCCAGCTCACTTAGGGGCCTTCTTCCCTTTTTAGGCTGAGGGAGCTCACCTTCAAAAGCTGTGGGAAGGTTCATTTCCTTTATTTGTTCAGGCCTCTTGGCTTCACCTGTGATGAAATCCTCAGCTTTTGTTCATAGCTGGGCTATGAACAAAAAAGAGGCGGTGGTGCGGCCCCTCCTCAAGAAACCGTCCCTGGACCCAGCATTGTTATCTAATTATCGTCCGGTCTCCAACCTTCGTTTTGTTGCGAAGGTTGTTGAGAGTGTGGTGGCACGTCAGCTCCCACAGTACCTGGATGAAGCGAGTTATCTTGACCCCCTCCAATTGGGTTTCAGGCCTGGGCACAGCACGGAGACAGCTTTGGTCGCGTTGGTTGATGATCTCTGGAGGGCTCGGGACAGGGGTTGTTCCTCTGTCCTGGTCCTATTGGATCTCTCAGCGGCTTTTGATACTGTCGACCACAGTATCTTATTGCGGCGGTTGGAGGGGGTGTTGCGGTGGTTCACCTCCTTCCTCTCCGACCGTTCGCAATCTGTGTTGACAGGGGGGCAGAGGTCGGCCCCGAGGCCCCTACTGTGTGGGGTGCCTCAGGGGTCGGTGCTCTCACCCCTGCTGTTCAACATTTATGTGAAGCCGCTGGGTGAGATCATCCGTGGCTTCGGGGTGGAGTTCCATCAGTATGCTGATGATACGCAGCTGTACATCTCCACCCCGGGCCACCCCAACGAAGCCGTCGAAGTGATGTCCCAGTGCCTGGAGGCCATGCGGAGTTGGATGGGTCGTAACAGGCTCCGTCTCAACCCGGCCAAAACCGAGTGGCTGTGGTTTCCTGCACCCAGATACAGCCAGCTGGTTCCTTCGCTGACCGTGGGGGGAGAGGTTTTGACCCCCGTGGAAAGGGCGCGCAATTTGGGTGTCCTCCTGGATGTACGGCTGTTTTTAGAAGAGCACATTGCAGCCGTCGCCAGGGGGGCTTTTTATCAGATACGTCTGATTCACCAGTTGCGGCCCTTTCTGGATCTGGGCGCACTTCGCACAGTCACGTCCGCCCTCGTTATTTCCCGCCTGGATTATTGCAATGCTCTCTACATGGGGCTCCCCTTGAAGAGTCTCCGGAGGTTACAGTTGGTCCAGCATGCAGCCGCGCGGGTGATTGTGGGTGCCCCTCGGAGCTCCCACATTACACCGCTTCTCCGCAGGCTGCACTGGCTTCCTGTGGCCTACCGGATTCGATTCAAGGTGGTACTGATGGTATTTAAAGCGCTCCATGGCTCGGGACCTGGGTACTTACGGGACCACCTACTGCCATCGTCAACCTCCCGCCGCCCAGTACGCTCCCACAGGGTTGCCCTACTTGGGGTCCCGCCGCCTGGCTGCTGTCGGCTGACGGCCCCGAGAGTTCGGGCTTTCTCTGTGGGAGCTCCCTCCCTATGGAATGATCTCCCCCCGGAGATACGGGCTATGACGGATATTCTGACCTTCCGGCGTGCAGTGAAAACCCTATTTTTTAAACAGGCCGGCCTGGCCCAGTAACTGTATTTGTGGTTTTAACTAATTTTAATTGGGGTTTTATTAGTTTTTAATTTTTAATTGAATTGAATAGACAGCCGGATCAAATTATTTAATCTATTTTTAATTATATTTATTGTATATTTATTGTATATTTTTTAGTAGGCTGTACACCGCCCCGAGTCCCTTTTTGGGAGAGGGAGCGGTATAAAAGTGTGATTAAATAAATAAAATAAATAATACTTCTAGTAGGCTTTCTTCTGACAGTCCCCATTCTGCCATGTGAACCTGACTTTCTCTCCACACATTCCAGATGTCGGGAAGCAATTGAAGAGGCTGGGGGTCAGGTATCCTGGAATGATGAATTTTTGGAGTGTCAGGTGGCTGTCAGGTCTCTGACAAATCCACCCCCATTCAAATCATAAGTCTCTAGCTGCATCTCTCAGAGTAAAAAAAAATTGATTTATTAGGAGTGACCATGTTGGTATTATCTGGGTGCAGCCAACACTAAGACACACCATTCATTTCCCCCTTGACCCTGGTCTTCCCCCCATCTCTCTGGATGTATATTCTCCAATGGGACACATCCATAGCCAAGAGTCATCAATCATGCTCTCCAGTAAGCTTGCGCACCAACAGCTTCGGCTGCCTCGCAATTATCTAAAGCATTTCAGGAATGCACTATTTCCCCCCACTCCCTTTCTGCTGGCAACTAAAAAAACCAAAGTATTTTTTAGTTGACACTGACTTTATAGATTTCAAGGCAGCCTTTGTTATAGTTACCAGGACTAAGCTACGGGAGAAACTCAAAGCTACCTCAATTGACCAAAGGTTCTTCATCTATTGCTTGTCTTACATACTAAAACATCCCTCGAGGTGAGGTGTAATATACAAGGGTCTCTCTCTGAAGTCAATCAAAACTCAAAAGGTGGTTAAACAGGGGTGCATTTTGCCCCCTTGCATTTCAATTTCTATATAAAGGATATAGTAAAATGGTTAAATAAATCAAATTATCATCCTCAAAAAATAGGTGATTGAAGCATCGCTCTGCTTCTCTATGCAGATGACACTGTGATCCTCTCCAGGACATCAGTAGATCTTAAAAGAGCCTTGCAAGCCCTCATCCAGCATTGTAACTACAATAAATTGGACATAAATTGCAAAAAAAACAAAGATTATGGCTTTTGCAAAAACTCTATTCATGGTATCTAAATGGCCATAATATAGACCAGGTAACCATCTTCAAATACCTAGGGGTGATCATCCAAACCACTGAATCAAGAAAAGCACATGGTGAATATGTGGCTGCCTTGGGCCAAAGATCAGCAAGCACCAACCTTATTTTTTTCTGCACATAGGGAGAATACTATGTCGCTCTGCAATTAAGTTTTTTCTGGCCAAGTTGCTAGTACAGCTTCCTTATGAGACCTTGGACTTTCAGCTTCGTGTTTTACAACATTGGAAAAAGTTCAACCCAAATTCATTAGAGTAATTCTCCAGATGCCATGCTGTGTCTCAAATGCACTTCTGCACCTGGAGACAGGATTGACAAAAGTTGAAGCAAGAATCTGTATAACGTGTTTAAATCTCTGGCTAAAGCTTAATTTCCTTTTGCAAGGTTTTGCTCCATTAATCTTCCAAGATAAATTCTCCTCCTCATGGATCAAGACTGTCAAACTTGGCTTCTCCCCAGCCTTAATACTCAGGTTCAACTATGACCAAGCAAAACAAACCTTTCAGCAAAGGATAGTGGGGATCGAAAGGCAAACAGACTTAGAGAAAGCTCTGTTGTTTCTGGCCCCAAATGCCATTAGATATGTTGTTACCTCATCAGCTATCTTATCCAGTTGGAGTCAGCAAACCACCAGAAAGCATTTTCGCTCACAGATGCCATGCGTTTCCATCTGCCATCCTGTATGGCAAGTATAAAATGATTCAATTGACTGAAAGACTCTGTTCCTGTGGCTCAGAAGAGGTGGAGATTGTGGGTCACGTGTTCCTTCGATGTTCCTTTTACTAAGAGATTCAGGAAAAAAAACATATTCTTCCAATAATTGCTAGGTATCCTGGTCATTCCAACACTGCTTATCTCTAATGGCTGCTTATGGACAAACAATCCATAACTGGTGGTTAGATTCTGTGCAGCAGCACTGGGGATTCATCAGAAACACATGTCTAATCCACCATAGTTATTTTATACAACAAATGATGCAAACCCATTGCACTGTTTATTCCTTACCCTTTTAGTATTAAACTGACTATGGGCCACACAATTTATGGATTGTAATTTTGTTATAGTTGGACCATGTATAATTGACAGACTGGATTTATCATAGATTTTAACTATTTATTATTTTATACTATAATTTTTAGTTGTATATTTACTGACTATTTTTATTTGTTCTGGTCTCTGGTCTATGATTGTAATAAACTGAATTGAATTGACCCTAGACATTTTTTCACTCTAACCTATGTCACAGATTATCTGAATATAATTTCATGTGCAGTGTTTTAATCTTCAGGATGAAAAAATATAATATTTTTAAAAGTATGATGTAAAAAAGAGGTTATGAGGATTTTTTTCTATTTTGGATCACCTTAACCAATTTGTATCTCCTGAAGTAGTATTTGAATCAAAATATAGATTTGCAAGAGCAATCTTCTGCAATTGTACCAGTTTTTCCAAAACAATTAGCAGAATAGTCTAATGACTGATTCTTCTTTTCAAATTGAATCTGTAGTGTAATAATGAAGTGTAATAATGGAAAACATATAGCCACTGTCATTAATATATGGGATGGTCTTTATCCTTCTCAGCAATTACTCAGGAAGAATTTCTGCAACATTTCAAAATGTATTTTTAACTTATACTGTTAATGTACTTTTTAGGTGCTCCAAAGAATTTAAAGGCATAGAATATTTTAAAAAGTCAAATTAACATTAGTACTTTAGTGCTTTTCTCTAAAACTACTCATATGAGAAACACATGTAAAATAATACAAAAGGAGGATTAAGTCTGTTCTATTCCTTTATTGTCAGGATATGGAGGAAAGAGTTAAATGAAAGCTTCCAAAGGTGATATAAGATTTGAAGAAGCAATTGACTAAGTGTTTAAAAGACCTTAGGGCAACTGAGGGTGAAGAATGAAGGTTTCATGCAGGTAGATAGCAAAAATGAAGGACAAAAGATAAGGTGGAGATGAGTCAGAGAATGACGAGAGTTCGAAGTAGGAGAGTTCCTATTGGTTGTGTAGGCAAAAGACTACATTGTCACTGATGACAGTAGGGTGGCAGTTTGAAGTGGCGAACAAAGACATTTTGAGTACTGTGGTCTCTAGCAATGAAGGAAATTGTACCATTTTTCCTGAGGAAACAAGATTGCAGGACTACATCTCAGAGCCACAGAGATTAATTATTGTTAAACTACGTATTGAATCAGCGGGCGAGTCAGGGGACAAAGACTACTCTTGGAACTAGCTGCAACAGGGGTTCTGTATGAAGCAGCGAGCTCTAATTGTTCCACCATGGAAACTTACAGTGAAATGACAGCATTTAAGGAAAAATGTGGGGGAAAAATAAGCTCTTTAAGAGGGATTGTTCATGATTTTACTCTCTTTCTTTTATCTACCTCATGTCAGATAAGAACTATACTGGCCTATAAATGGGCCTTAAATCTAAAATACTTCACATTAAACACATTGGCAAGTGTTTCTGGATGAAATAAATATAAAACTATGGAACTTGAAAAGATTCCTTTATTGCTTTTAAAGGTCTTTTTCACAGCATGCATGACTGGTAGCTTGTACAAAAATTCAGCACTGTGTGCCGATAAAAATGGAAAGGAAGATGTAGCAAAATAAATCAGCACAAAAAAAGCTTTAATTACCATAGTTATTTACCAAGTAATGTCTTTCACATTTTGCTTAACAGGTGTCTTGTTCAAAATTTCCTTTATAATTATCTTCTTACTGGAAAACTGAGCTAAATGTCAAAACATCTCTCCAGATTCATAAAAATGTAGCCGATGTGAGAAACATCTTTATACATAACAGATTAAAACCTGTTTAGTTTTCCTCAACAATTTGCTAATGTATCAAACTACATTCACAAAGTTTTTAACTAACAACCACAGCATATTCAAGACTAAATAATACACAGTACAATTTGGCCTATCTGTGTATTAACTTGAATGGTGGAAAAGCCCTAAAATACCTATATATTTAAAGAGAATAAACTACGGTAATAAAATACAAAAAATTAATTTGGCTGGAATTTAGAAAGAGCTTATATGACAAAGAATTACCAGCTGAATGGGGGAAAGGATCACTATCTCTTATTTGATAATAGTTTTAGTCTGTCTTTAAGACAGCTTTCACAAAGAAAGTAACATTCAATAAATAATAAATAAGTAACAGTAATAAGCTAACATAACTAAAGTCTCAAGAAAAGCAATGATTTTCAAGAGAAATTGGGGTCTTTAAGACTTTCTAAATTGGTAGGAATCAGCTGAAAGATGGGAAGCCATTTCACAAATCTTGGGTCAATATGAAAAGCCTTTCTGTTTTGCTTTAAATGAATAGAAGAATGGACTTTCTCTTCTCTTTCACTAGCTCGAGGTCTTTCCCAAGCCAATTTGTCCTATCAGATATCAGGACAGGCATGCTAGCCACTGGCTGTCCAGCTGCTTATGCCTTATCATGCTACCATTCCTCCAGATTCACTTTTCTGCCAGTCAATTGCAGAAAAAGAAAAAAAAAACTCATCCGTTTCTGGAATACAAGGAATACAAACACATTCCAAATAATATTTTTAAAAACTGTAAAATATTAAAACAAAAAGTACACAAATTTGAAAAAATAAAAATACATTTTGAAAAATTTAGCAATAGAGACACAGTTTAATACAACGCCTAAAAATAAAGGATAATTATTGTGTTGTACGTTATTCTAGGTAAAATATGCCACTATTAGCTGAATTTGCAATCACATTAAGCATTAAGTTAAGATTTCAATCCCCTATGGCTGGGTTTAAGCAAGAAACCAAGGCAAAGAAATCATTTTATAAGATAATGTATGAATTGTCAATATAGATATGTTTATTAGTAATTGCTGTATGTTGCCATTTTCTTTCTCTTGCTTATTTAAAATTGCATTACATAACATACTTTAAAGATTATCTTTAAGGAAAGAAGGCTACATTAATAATGAGTTTTCAGCTTCATTTAACTTGACATAATATATTAGCTATAATTATAGCAGATTCATTCTCATCTTCTTTATGGTGTCCTTAATAGTAACTTTCCATGAATACCAGGGGACATATAAAATCTTAATTCCAACATACTGAAATTAGTATTGCTATCAGTTAAAGACAGTTAAAAAAGAAAGAAAGAATGCTATTAAGGTGGTCATCTCTAGGAGAACAATGAATATTATTAGGATGATTGTGGAATATTTATGCATACTATTTAATAGAAAACCGTAATGTGATTTAAATTTCTTAGACGAATTTGAATGGGTTTAGGAACTCACAAATAAAAAAAGATGTTTCATTTATTTACAAGGTTTCACAAACCTTTAGCTGCTTTCTGTCAATTAACTTATCGACATTCATTATCTACTATCACTAATATATCATGAACCAGAAAAGAATTCAACTAATCAACTAAAATTTAGGTGAGAGAAAGTACATCTTGACAATTAAGTATACAAGATGATCCCAAGAACTAAATTATTCCCATTTATTAAGCTCCTTCTGACCTGGTTCATACATATAACTAAACCAAGACTTTAAACAACTGAACATGCCATAGAATCATACTAAGCCATAATGGATGGATCCACATTGTACCAAGTAAAAACAAAACAAATGCTTGTGTTATTGTGTTTGAATCATGCTATATCAAGTTTCCACAATTACTTTTGTGCATGTAATTAACTTTTCCTCCCATACTGAGTCAATGGACTATGCCCCAGGGAACCTGTTTAGGGTGACCTGCTCCCTGTTGAAGAGCAAAGAAGAACAGAAGCTGCCCCTAGATTGGATTAAGTTATTTGATGCTATTGCATGGAGAGAAAATCACTTAAATTTAATCTTAAATCATATGGACAGGATCTGAAGAGATGATGGAGGTAGAGTCTTGCAATGTTATTTGGGATTCTTATTCCTGAACAGCGCACCTACTTGTTTGCCAGGTGTGAGCTGTGAATTCATAAGTTCCCCACTCTGACCTTAATCAGTTATTTGCTTACTGGTTTCACCTCCAGTATGGCTCATGTTTTGCCAGTAGAAGTTTAATGAGGCAAACAGCCTGGGCTAATCTGCAACTTTCTTTGCAGATTCCTAATTATACTTCCCTCACTTTTTTATTCATGGAATCTATTAAAATAAACTATGTTATTTTCTTCCAGTTAATTTTCCCCAGACTGTAGTGGATACTCCCAGGATTAGGGAAAAGAATGGGAGATTATAAGGTCTATCCCACAAAGGCAATCCCAATCCTAGACAGCCAACCCCATTGTATGATGTTGTTCTTTCCATGCTGATATTTGCGCTCACAATAGTTGATGGGATGGATGGAAAGATCTGGGTATCAGGTAGACTATTTTCTTGCATGAAAACCTTCCTATTCACTCATCTTATGTGAGGCTTCCCCTCACCCTCACAACATAAAAATTTCAGAAGAATGAGTCAATAATTTTCATTGATGGACTTTGCCTTGTAAGCAACATTTCCAAAATCTGTATGGAGCTTTACAAAGCAGTAGAAACAGAATTGCTAACGAGAGCTTTTAATCATCAAGTCATATTGTGGGAAGATAAACTAGCATAACTTTCATATTTTGGATATTTGTTAGAGGTGGTATTCAGCAGGTTCTGACCAGTTCTAGAGAACCGATAGTGGAAATTTTGAGTAGTTTGGAGAACTGGCAAATACCACCACTCACTGGCGCCACCCCATCTATTCTCTGCCTTCCAAGTCCCAGCTGATTGGCTGGGTCTTCTTTTGTTTCCCTGCACAGGAGAACGGAGCTGGAAAGTAGGTTAGTGGGGTAGGGAAGGAATGGGATTTTGCAGTAACCTTCCCCCAGGAGTGGGGAAGGAATGGGGATTTTGCAGTATCCTTCCCCTGCCATGCCCACCAAGCCACGCCCACAGAACCAGTAGTAAAAATATTTGAATTCTACCAGTGATATTCATCATATATTTTTTATTCTGTTTGTCAGTATGTTTTTTTTATATTAAAAACCCTAAGAATCTATTTGGAATTTGGCAATATTAAATTGAAGTAAATAAGTAAATATTACATTGAATGTACCATGAGCCTTCTTACAAAGAGTTTGCAAAGACTCATTGTTCACTGTTAACACAGTAAAGCTTCTCCACACAGTAATAAGGCAGTCAGTCTGTCTCAATTGCCCATTTTGCTTTAACAGATATAGCTGCTTTGGATGAGTGTGTGCTGCCAACATTTTGTTCCATTCAGTTAAAAGCATGGCTTCATAGCATTTCACAAAGGTATTTTCAAGTGATACTTTGCTTGAACCTTAATGAGACTAAGGACTCCTTTGAAAATTTGCTATTTTTTATATTTAAGCTAAGACCTTGATAAAAGCGCTGTACACTTCAGTGAAATTCCACACAGAAAAAAAATATAAAAGATAAAAAAAACTAGTTGGACTTTTACAAATGAAAATCCAGTTTGAAGTTAGAAGTTTTAATATATATATTTTTTGAGAAATGTAGCCTTTTTTGGATGGACAATTTCTCAACATTTTGAATTTCCTTTATTATATGACATGAAAAATTGTATTAGGTTCTTATACTGTGCTTAAGATATGCTGAGTAATCATTGTTCTTATTATGAAAAACCTGTTCTTCTCAAAGTTCTAGCTACTTGATTCAGGTGGAAACTAAATGTTGCCTATAACAAAGTTTTCATATTTTTGGTTTCTCATTGTTAGAGGTCAATTTGCTTGTCATTTCTGTCCTTCATTAATATTCCGCTTCTGTCCGGGATAATGGGGATGCTGTTAATTTTCCAAGCATTGACGCAAAGCAATTGATGCAAAGCATCTGTGAACTTACGATCATAATAGTGTTTCTAATGCAAAGCCATTAAACCTGGAAAAAAAATCTGGATTTAAATATAAACAACTATATCATTGATAGATCACTAATAATGCTGTGGGGAAAATATATTTTAGAATACAACATTCCAGAAACACAAAACAATATTTTCATTGGAGATCAGACTCACTCCCGCTCAGCTGGCTCCTTGCAAGGCCTTAATAATCTGGTTTTGTTCTTGAGCCTGGACTTGTGGAAATGTGGGAAGCTTCATTGTATGGTTATATTAGTTCTTGTGATAGTGGATTCTTTCTCTGCTGATATTTCTGTTATTTGCAATCTATATATATAAAAGTGAAATACACTCATGCATCATCACAAAATTTCCAGAACCGTAAAGCCTATGAACTTGAAATTTGGCACTTATGTTCCTCTTGGCTTCTAGGTGCTCACTAAGAAAGGGTTTTTTGAAATGACCATCAGAGCATTAATATTTTGTATATTATTATTAACCCACTCTGATGTTAAGGAGTTCTATTCCCCCTCCCCACTTGAAAAGAAATTTGTTCCAAATGCAAAACACTAGCAGAGGAGAGGAGTTTCAGTTTTAGTTTCACAGCATCAAGCAGCTTTAGTACAGAACAGTTGACCTAAGCCAAGGATACTTGCTGTTTCCTTCTTGCTCACACAGCAAATATTATTTCAGTTTCCAAACAGCCCTCAACTCTCTCACACACTGATAGGACATTAGCCAGATGAATACCGATGGATTCTGGTGGGCAGAGGCAGACATTTTTTTCCCCTTATTTTCCTCCCCCAAAATTAAGCCTGACCACATAGTTTCGTAGCGAACCATGGGTATCAAGCTAGTTTTCTTATATAGCTTTTTATTTTTTAGTTAGGCACTCAGAATAATTATTTTGAGATGACTTAGCTATGGGCTTATATAATGGCTTGGACAAATGATTTGGCTGGACTTAAGAGCTATGGTCCTGGGATAGATAAAAGAAATACATGGTTTCCAATGAATTTTTGTTGTTACAGTTTATATCTCATCAGGATTAATGTGTTGGGGAGCTTGACAGCAAATGCTAGCTTAAAAATGAATCCACAACCAAAGTCTACTTTTTCTCTCTCTCCATCACCATTCCTTTCATTCTGCCCAGTTGATTTCTAGAAAAGCAATAGGTGGCTCCTGCCAGAAATCTGAATGGATTGCTCAGATCAGATTTTAACACATTAGGCCACTGATTGCTCATCCCTCCCAAGAGATTAAATAGACATTGGCTTTGTGACATATAAGAACCATGTTTTTGATTAATGATACATTGCATTAAAACACTTCCATATCAGAACATGTTCCACTCATCTCTACCCTTTAAAGTAATAACAATTCCAAGCTTTCCTTTTGTTATCTGCTGGCTATGAAAGGCTGGGAACATGCAAAAATCACTAAGAACCAATCCCTATTCTTTCCAACTAACCGATAAAAGTGTTCCACCACCAATCCTCCGAGTTACTGCCCATCTTCAGACATAAAAGAGAGAGCATAGTCCCATTGTTTCCTGTTCCACTTGCAACACATGATTTTAAAATCTTTGTCTTTTCCCTAAAGATATCCATAGGTGCTGTCAAACCACCAATTACTGTGCTCCAGGAGTTCAATTCAGGAAGATCCAGATTGTTGTGGGAAATATGCTGAAACTGTAAACTACTAAGAAAGTGCTGTGAAGCACTATAAAGCGGTATATAAGTCTAAGTGATATTGATATTGATATCCACTTTAGTACTGTAAAGTTTCTTCTCTTGGGCCCCTCTCTGGAATGTATTGCCTCCTCCCTGGGAAGCTGCAGTATTAGTGCTGACATTCCATCCCATTCTGGGTCACATTTCCTGAGAGCCCATGTAACTTTCAATTAAGAAACAAATTGTGATCACTAGAGTGTGGGTATTCATAAGAATAAAGAACTTCTTACTTAGGTTAGGAGCATCTGGACTCCTTATCAGCAATAAGATAGAGAAGAGCCAATTTAGTTTAGTAGTTAAGGCACCAGGCTAGAAACCAAAGAGAATGAGTTCTAGTCATGCCTTAGGCATGAGCGCCAGCTGGGTGACCTTGGGCCAATCATTTTCTCTCACATGGTTGTTGCTGTGGAAATAGGAGAAGGAAGAAAGAGGATTTTTTTCTTGATACATTCATTGCCTTGAGTTATTTGTAAAAATAAAAATATGGAGAGAAAAGGAAGGAAGGAAGGAAGGAAGGAAGGAAGGAAGGAAGGAAGGAAGGAAGGAAGGAAGGAAGGAAGGAAGGAAGATAATATTTGGCTTTTGTCTTCCCTGTCTTTATGCTAGTTTATTTGCTTAAAAATGTTTATGCAGTATACAGTTTATATTATGTATACCTTATATAATATGGCTTTGTCCACCTTTTGATCAAAGGCTTTGCTTTGCTTTGCTTTGATTTGATTTTAGAAATTTTGAAGGTTGAAGTCCAACAGACCTGAAAGACAGCAGGTAACTTGATGATTTTCAAATTGTTTACAAAATTATTTGCAGAGACATTCATACCCTATATTAAAAATGAAACCAAGAGGTGTTTTATAGTATTTTAATATTTTCATGTATTCTTACATATTTTATTGCAATCTTAATTTCAATGAATTATATCTGACTTAATTTAAAGCTATGCACCCAATATAAAAGTATCCCTGTATTTTTAAAAATATTCCTTCATTTTAACTTTTATTTGAAAAAGCTGGAATTGAATTATTTATCATTACTAAAAATATTACATTAATACTTTTTGCTAAATTGGATCTACTTTCCAGTTTTACTCTTTTAGTTTTTCTTTAAACCTTCTCCTTATCACCTTCCTGCCTTCCTTCCTTCCAAACAGTTACTTCATTTATTTTTATTTTTGTATTTTGGCTTTTACAAATCAGTAGGAATTAATACAATCATAAACTTTGAAATTTGAGAATCCCAATAAGGGAAAATACACATTTTTAAAAGAGAGTCAGGTAACACATTGCAGCCTTTTTCTGGCATTTTTATTTTAAAAAATTGTAACTATACAGTTTGTTAACTATATAGAAATAGCTTTCTAGAAAAATAAAATTACAATGAAAAATGGACCGCCTCTTATAACAATGTTAGTGCATTAAAATCTCCTTGTATTGCATATAGAAATGTGTTGTTTAAGATCCAGAGGGAAGGCAGGGCCACTCTCCTCAGGATAGAAAAGCACAGAACCTCAGTGACTAATTCAATTTGTTTCCTAGAGCTGAGTCATTGTTATATAACATAAGACTATCATCCAAATTTGTTTATACTGATTTATAGATACACTGACTGTTTTGTATAAAGATGCTTAAAAGCTGCTATCACCTTTATAAATCAGCATTACCTGAGGGAGTCTGTCTTCAACTGAGGAGACAGATGTAGCCAATCAATATGAAGTATTTGACTGATGGTTGTTCCTGTCACCATTAACCAAGCTTATCTATAAAAATGTCATCTCACTCTCTAACTTTTCTTTTCCCTCTGGAAGGTAAGAATTTGAATTAGAATCTCTAAACTATGAAATTGATCTTTCCTAGGTATTAACAATTTCTTTTCTTAAAGATCAATTCTGCAATGTTTTCTATGACCTTATTGATGTGGAGTGTCACCAGTTAGGCTTTGTGAGAAGGTTCCTCTATAAAAACCTTGTTATCTGTAAAAAGGCTTTACAAATGTAGTTTTCTAAAAATCTTAATTCTTTCTGTTTTGATTAAATTTAAGAATATACAACTGATACACACTTTATCAAATTCAGCAATTTAGAAGGATAAAACCTCATCTATAAGTCAGGGAAGGGGTTAATAATGATCTTTAGATGCTAAACTATCCCCCAGCATTTTCCAATAGCGATAATACTGGCTGCAGCAGATAAGAGTTTTAGATCACCAATAGCAGGAAGGCTATAAATCCCCAAAATCTTGTCATAAATACTGTTGGGGGTGTGTGAATATGGCTCTGAAAATTATAAATAGAAAAAGGGCTTCTTGAAGAATTATTTGGAAATAAAAACATGCATGGTAATTATCTATTGACATATCTATGTTGTTTCTTTAAAGTGCCCATAAAGCAAGACATCAAAATACATGTGATAATCACCCTTAATTCCTTTTAAGTATAGACTAATAATAACATAAGCAGTTGTGTAAATAAACTTGTATGAGATCTTTCAGAATTCGGATGTCCTGATTCATTCCTTCTACCTCTAGCAATTTTCCCTTATGGATTCTGTTTTTTTACTTAGTAGAATTTATATTGCTACTATTTAACATAGGAACATTAACAACTATGTAATAGGCAAATAGCAAGATCTATAATATGCCATGGTGAATTAATTTGTTTGTGAACAGTACTTCTTTAGGTGCACAGAGTATTTATCAGTAGATCAGATCAGTTTTAGAGAGAAGTTCATGGACCATCCAAGATAAATATCAACACTTCAGATGGAATTGTAAAGTTTGGAGAATGGCAAAAAATATTGTTTTCTGTTTCCCCTTACACTTTTTGCTCTAGAAGTAGTGTTATGAAATACGCCCTTCATGTGCCAGTGAAAATTCCTCCATGATGAACCCCTCTAATATGTAAAATATGATTTCAAGTTATTCATTTCTTTATTAGCCAATGCATATCTCAGCATATAAATGAAACCTGCCCCTTGTCTTATTTTTACCAAATACTGAACTTCTTTTGGCTTTTATGTTGTTTGTGTCAGATGTTTTATTTTCAAATGATTATCCTGACATTTCTGCTACATTGTGCTGCATGTTAGCATTGCTCATTCATAGAAGAAGCCACTTACATCTATTATTCTCCTTATAACCTATATTTAATGCCAGCTGTTCTTTTCTCCTGTCTACCCAGTATTTTTCTTTTGAAGTTGTTATTCTGAAGACAGGTTTTAAAAGCCTGAAAGGAGGTGGTGGGCTGATAAAACCTTTAAGATAATGTTGATATTATCCCATGTACGGTTCCAATAAAACTGTTTAGTAAATAAAAAGAGATATTTGGACAATGCTTTTGGAAATAAATGTGTGCTTGTCATACAATGTCATTTACTTTCTTATCCCTTAAAGATAGGGTCATATACCATACCTGGAACTGAAATTATTCAAGTCAAGTCTTAGTAATAAAGTAGTTCCACTCTCTGAGATGGCTGATCACTGAGTTTGGAAGGCAGATTAAGCCCTATTTTACTCGCTTCTAGTCTTTTGTGGAATTCCACTACCTTTCTGCTCTAAATGTCAAGTTACATTTTCTGGCTTGGGCTGGCTCAAGCATACAGTTTACCATTTTTCATTGTCATTTACCATTGTCTATGCAAAGAACTCTATTGATTGGCTACTATTCCCCCAAGCCCCAATTCGTTTTTTAAAAAGGTAAAATAGGTAGATCAAGGAAAAAAAATAGTAATTTAAAAAAATATTTCTGTTAGTGATATTCTGCATGTCAGCCAAATGTTATAATCAGTGTCCTCCATTGGGTTCTTATAAAACTTTTTTTTTTCATTTTAAAGCTTGCTGTTGTGCCTACATACATGTTTAATTTTATGCTTTTGTTTTCTGTACTTTACGTTTGCATACCTGTATTTATCTCTGCATATTTATCTACACAGACATATACAAACACACATATAACAGTATATTATTTCCAATATGGCCAGCCCTCACAAAAGAAAGTATCTGGAATGTCACAACAGCAGGGGAACTATCTAATGAAGTAACTGGTAGTTCAGACTGAAGGTCTGGCAGATCACTATCAAATATACCAATGCAAAACTAGTGTTATTTTAAACAAAATGTTAGCACCGGCACAGAACAGCCTAAGGATATGATCACCATCATCCATATAAAGTTGCATAGTTCTAGAATAGAATGGAATGGAATGGAATGAATAGAATAGAATAGAATAGAATAGAATAGAATAGAATAGAATAGAATAGAATAGAATAGAATAGAATTCTTTATTGGCCAAGTGTGGTTGGACACACAAGGAATTTGTCTTGGTGCAAATACTCTCAGTATACACCAAAGAAAAGATACATAAGGTACAACTCTTAACAATAGTCATAGTGTATAATAAGCAATCAAATCATACTAGGAAACAGTCCATATAAATCGTAAGGATACAAGCAACAAAGTTACAGTCATACAGTCACAAGTGGGAAGGGATGGACGATAAGAAGTGATGAGAAGATTAACAGTCATAGTAGTGCAGACTTTGTAAATAGTTGAACAGTGTTGAGGGAATTATTTGTTTAGCAGAGTGATGGCTTTTGGGGAAAAACTGTTCTTGTGTCTAGTAGTTCTGATATGCAGTGCTCTATAGTGTTATTTTGAGGGAAGGAGTTGAAACAGTTTGTGTCCGGGATGTGAGAGGTCTGTAAATATTTTCACAGCCCTCTTTTTGACTCGTGCAGTATACAGGTCCTCAATTGAAGGCAGATGGGTAGTAATTTTTTTTTCTGAAGTCCTAATTATCCTCTGAAGTCTGTGTCTGTCCTGTTGGGTTGCAGAACCAAACCAGACAGTTATAGAGGTGCAGATGATAGACTCAATAATTTCTCTCTAGAACTGTATCAGCAGCTCCTTGGGCAGTTTGAGCTTTCTGAGTTGGTGTAGAAAAAAAAATCTTTGTTGTGCTTTTTTGATGATGTTTTTGATGTTAGGTGTCCATTTTAGGTCATGTGATATAGTAGAACCTAAAAATTTGAAGATCTCTACTGTTGATACTGTGTTGTCTACTATTGTAAGAGGTGATAGTATGGGAGGGTTTCTTCTAAAGTCTACCACCATTTTTATGGTTTTGAGTGTGTTCAGTTCCAAATTGTTCTGGTCATACCACGACGCAAGTTGTACAACCTCCTGTATGTATGCAGATTCATTGTTGTCTCAAATGAGACTAATCACTGTTGTGTCATCAGCAAACCTCAGTATTTTAACGGATGGATCATTTGAGATGCAGTCATTAATATATAGGGAAAAGAGAAGTGGGGATAGCACAAAGACTTGTGGGGAGGCACTGTGCTAATTGTACAGGTATCAGATGTGATTCTGCCTAGCTTCACCTGCTACTTCCTGTCGGTTAGGAAGCTTATTATCCACTTGCAAGTGTGTTCAGGTACCACTAATTGGTTCAATTTACTTAGAAGAATGTCTGGAATGATGGTATTGAATGCTGAACTGAAGTCTACAAAGAGGGTCCTTGCATAGGTATTTAGAGATTCAAGGTGTTGTAGGATGTAATGCAGAGCCATATTAACAGCATCATCTATTGATCTATTTGCTCGGTATGCAAACTGCATGGGATCTAACAGCGGATCACTAATGGTTTTCAGATGGGACAACACTAGCCTTTCAAAGATTTTCATAAATACAGATGTTAGAGCAACTGATCTGTAGTCATTCAGTTCCTTGATGGAGGGCTTCTTTGGCACTGGGATGATAGAGTGTTTGAGGCAGGAAGGAACATAGCACTTCTCTAGTGATCAATTGAAGATTTGGGTGAAGATTCGGACCAATTGGTCAGCACAGACTTTTAAGTGAGAAGGAGTTACCTTGTCTAGCCCTGGTGCTTTTCCTGGCTCCATAGCTCGGGACCTGGGTACTTACGGGACCGCCTGCTGCCACCAACAGCCACCCGCTGCCCAGTGCGCTCCCACAGGGTCGGCCTCCTCGGGGTTCTGCCAGCTGGGCAATGCCGGTTGGCGGCCCCAAGGGTGTGGGCCTTCTCTGCGGGGGCTCCCTCCCTTTGGAACGACTTGCCCCCGGAGATACGGGCCATCACCAACATTCAGATCTTCTGGCGTGCAGCAAAGACCCTGTTTTTTCAACAGGCCGGCCTGGCCCAGTAACGATTTGTGGGGTTTTAAATTTGGTATTTTTAAATTTTTTATCAGTTTTTATACTTGTTAATTTTATATTTGGCCACTAATTTAATCATTTTAAATTGTTTTTAACTTTATAACTTTATACTGTTTCTGTTTTAGCTGGCTGTTCACCACCCTGAGTCTCTTTTTTGGGAGAGGGGGCGGTATAAAAATCTAATAAACTAAACTAAACTTTTGTCTATGAAATAGATCTTGCACTTCTTTTTCTGTGACCACTAAAGGTTGTGAACCCAATGGGTTGAGGCCAGTTGTAGGAGGCTGTTGTTGGAGATAGGTGGCTATAATTTCCTTTCAAATCTGCAGTAAAACACATTCAGATCATCTGCTAGTTGTTGGTTTCCTTCTGCCTGGGTAGGAGGTTTGCTGTTGCCTGTGAAGTTTTTAAGAGTTTTCCACATGTTTGCTGGTTCATTTGTTGAGAACTGATTCCTTAACTTTTCAGAGTAGCTTCTTTTTGCTGCTCTGATCTCTCTTGTTAATATGTTTCTGGCCTGATTGTATAGCATTCTGTCACCTTTTCTGTAGGCTTCCTCTTTGGAACAACATAGCTGCTTACGTTTAGCTGTGAACCAAGGTTTATTGTTACTATATATTTGCAGGTTCCTTGTTGGTACACATAAGTCTTCGCAGAAGCTGACATATGATGTTACAGTATCTGTGAGCTCATCTAGGTCTGCAGAGGCATCTTCAAAAACATTCCAATCAGTGTAATCAAGGCAAGCCTGGAGCTTCAGCTTTGCCTCATCAGACCAAGTCCACGGTGATTTAATTTTTGGTTTCATGGTTTCAAGTCTTTGTCTGTAGGAAGGTACAAGGTGAATCATGCAGTAGTTAGAATGTCCCACAGTTGCTCATGATAAAGACCTATAAGCATCTTTTACTGTTGTGTAGTAGTGGTCTAAAGCAGTGGTTGCCAACCAGTGGGCCGCAGCCAATTGGTAGGCCGTGAGAAAATTTTAGCGGGCCACAGAGAAATCTCACCCCCAGAGCACCCTCCCAAAGCAATTAATCCAGGCTGTGCAGAAACACAAGGCTGTGCCGCCCACATGTCCTGCGGGAACCCTCCCGCCCACTCACTCCTTACTTTGCAAACTTGCCTGCTAAATTTCTATTTTTCCTTTTTCTGACCATCATCTGTTCTGCTGTGCCAGAAGATTTAGATTAGCTAGGAAGCAGGAAATGGTTGGATTTCTTGCTTTCTAGCTAGTCTTTAGATCTTCGGCTTTGCTTTTAATTCAATATTTACATACATGATGTGTTGTGAGTTAATTTTGTGAGTTTGCAGATAGATCTCTGAATGAATCTGTGATTCTGTGAGCAACTCAATCTGCCTGCCTGCTTTGCCTGATTTTGAGTAAAAGTTGGTCTTTTTTTATAAAAAAATCAATATTTATATAAATATTTATAATATCTACATACAAGCCAATGCCAGCCAGTCACATGACCACCAAGCCATACTCACAAATTAGGCCACACCTACAGAACCAGTTAGTGGTCCCTGGGATCTAAAATTATGAGTTTGGTGGTCCCTGAGGTCCAAAAGGCTGGCGACCCCTGCTTTAGACTAAAGCACCAAACTCATAATTTTAGATTCCAGGGACCACTAACCGCTCGTTTACCTTGTCTCCTTTTTTGGTGCTGCCACTTCTTTGTTTTGTTTTTTGTAATCCATAGCACCGGGAAATTAGTTAGAATCTTCTCCGCATTTGCAAAGATGGTGGGGGGGGTGAGGAATCAGAAAGCTGCTCCTTAAGGAAACATTGCCTAATTCTTAGCAGATGGTCTTGTGAGTATGAAATTCGTAGTGAATTGCAGATAATAATAAAGAATAAAGAAACCATTAGAGAGCATTTCACCGAGGCAGCCGTCGTTGGCGCTAGACAGAACCTTGAGGTACTTTTCTTTATTCTTCCCTCCATATACATGTAGTTCTGTTGAAGACTACACACTGATACGATTGATCAGTCAATTATGTATTCATCTGGTGCTAGTATGGTCTATCCTACATTGTTCTATCATAGCAAAACTTAGACTATGGTCCACTTTGTCAACAGCCTTACTGAAGACTAGGTAAACTATATGCCCAGCATTTTCCTGATCCACTAATTTAGTCAGTTTTTCAAGAAATACAATAAGGCTTGTCTTACATGATCTGTTTTTAACAAACCAATGCTGGCTTGAAATCACCTTGCTTGTTACTACGGATTCATAAGTCCACTGATGGACTACCTTTTCCAGGATTTTCCTAGTTACTGATGTAAAGCTGATTACTCTATAATTTCCTGTAGCTATTGTCCCCTTTTCTGAAGACTGGAACCACATCAGCTCTTATCCAGTACTCTGGTAGTTCCCCGTGCTACAAGACCTCTGAAAGATTTTGTTTAGTGATTCTGATATCATATCTTCCAGCTACATCAGTACGTTGGGATGTAATTCATCTGGTCCTGGAAATTTGAACTCGTCTAGAGTGGTTAGGTATTTTTTACTTTTTCTTGCCTATTTTGACTTGCATTCCTGTTCTCTCAGCTACAATATTGCTTTTGATAAATTGGATTATTTTTCCTTTTGTGTGAAGACAGATACAAAAAATGAATTCAGCAGTTCTGCTTTCTCCCTGCTACCCATCTATCTCCTTGCCATCTTCTACCATTAGTGGACCAATCATTTCCTTGATTTTTTTCTTGTTTTTTACATGTTGAAAGAAACATTTTATTATTATTTTTGTCATTTGTTAAATTCATTCTGAGTTGATTCTGAGCCTTAACTTTTCTGACTCTGTCCTTGTAGATCAGGGCTATTTGCTGGTATTCTGTTTTAGTTATGTGTCTCTCTTTCCAATTTTTATACTTGTTCTTTTTGCCTTTCAGTCTATCCAAGAGTTATTTTTGCAAACATGGTAGTTTTATCTGGAGTTTCTTGTTTTTCTTTCAATATAGTATTGCATTAGATAGGACTTTGACCATCTCATTTTTCAAATTTCCTGAGAATCTTGTGTTGTTTTTCTCTTTAGGAATTCTATCCTAAACTTTCTCATAGTTTCTTGAAGTCATCTCTCTTAAAGTCTAAGATACTAGTTTGACTTTGTTCAATTATTTGTGTCTGGATTATGTTGAATTCCAGTATGACATGGTCATGCTACCAAAGCCCTTGAAACTTCAACCTCCTCTATCCTTTTATCTCTGTTAGTAAGAATAAGAGGATTAAAACTGATCCTTTAATTCCCTCCTCTATATTTTGGATGACAAGTTGCTTGAACTCCCACTTACTGCAGAGTTTGTCTCCCAGTTGATATCAGGGTAGTTAAAGTCCCCCAGTACTACTGTGGTTTGTTTCCTGCATACCTTAGCTAACTGATTGTCAAAAAATCATCTATTTCCTCTGTGTGGTTGGGTGGCCTGGGGCATATACATTTGGCAATATCATTCTTTTTTCCTTTTATATTAACCTAAATGTATCCATGTAAGCTTTCGTATTTGGTTTTATGCAGTTCTGCTGAGTTGTAGTGTTTTCTGACATATTAAACATGTCAATAAATATGTCCATTTTTTAAAAAGATCTTATATGCTTCCAGCAGTACTTTTCAGTTGTGGGTTTCATCCCACCAAGTTTCAGTGATTACAACAACATTGTTCTTGCCCTTGTGTACCCTGTTTGTTTGCCCTGTTTCTTCTTCGTACTTTGAGCATTAATGTATAGGCACGTGAGTCCTGATGAGGCATGACTCAGACATGCATAGAAAAGTTACTAGATTCCCATACTGTTAGAGAGATATACTGTATAAAGAAAAATGGCTTCTGTTATCATTTTAACTTGGAGTCAACAGAGACAATATATAATAAGCATGACTGCTGGTTGTTAAATTAAAAAGTCATGAGGAGCATAAAAAAAAACTAGTCCACAGCAAGTTTAAGGTAGATTATAGTTTATTTCTATGGTAAAAACAGAATACAGGATTGCTATTACTTTAAAATCAACCACAAGTATAGAAAATGGAATTGCAAATACATAATAATACTCTTTTTTTATAAATTTAGAATTTCTTGCTCCAGCTGATAACTAGGAATGCAGTTCAGGTCTGATAGCCCTATGCAGAAGAGATTTTGAAGTTATGTTTGGTCCAAGACTATGTCAAGGTTGCTAAGCTAATAGCTATGTCCTAAGATTCTTTTATGTACCTAAAGAAAAAACAATTGTGTCTCCTGACTGCCCCTTTTATTTATTTAAAATAAATTCATGCTGTTACATCAGTGCCTTTACAAGTATGGCCTCCCCCAAAAAGGGGGTCTAGAGTAATATATTCAGTTAGAATATAGAAGGTAAGTGCCAGTAACATATGTTTTTAGAAAGAGATAACCAGAAATGATTGCTTTTTGAGATTTGATGCTTATTAAAGTGCTTATTGAGGTC
Source organism: Bungarus multicinctus (assembly GCA_023653725.1). Classification (NCBI taxonomy): domain Eukaryota; kingdom Metazoa; phylum Chordata; class Lepidosauria; order Squamata; family Elapidae; genus Bungarus; species Bungarus multicinctus. The sequence goes on from CM042848.1 coordinate 48,020,344, forward strand.
TAGTGGTTATATAACAGATGATTCAATATAACAAACTGAGTTATTTCCAATAATGTTGCATATAAATAGAATATTTTTAAAAAATGCATTTATGGTTTTCTAACCTTCTGAAATCATTCTTCATGTCTGAAATGATGATGTAGTGCCAGAAAATATTGAACAATATATTGTAATAAGTGATAGTCAGTTACCAACACATACTGCTAATAACAGCAATCGGTGGTATTGCTACATTTTCTTTTTAAAAATACATATAAAACGGGGCACCGTCCAATACTGTTATCATTACTATAGCTACAAATTAAATTATGAAAAGGAAATTTTAGGACTGGAAAGTCTTGTTTGCCCACTGCAGTTAACTAATCGTGACAACATTCTTATCTCTACTTTATTATTATCAGAGACTTCCAGAGATGTTTTGTTGAAATAGGATTATCAGATTCTGGCTGCCAAAATCCATGTTGCTTTAAGAGGTAGTGAATTTTCTGCCACCTAGTGACTGTCTGTATTTTGGCAGCCTTAGTGGAAAAGAAGTTTTAGACTTGGAAAAAACTACGGTAGTCTTGATTACTATGTTTTCTGAGGATACTGATGTCTCTGCAATGCAGTTATAATTGTAGAGCATCCCATGAAGAATTCTTCCAGGCCTGCTAAGAATAGACTTTGATTTCTAAGGCTTTTTCCCTTTCAATACCTTTCTGCTTTCTGATATTCCAAACAGCACCACATTCAGTAGAATCACATGTTGAGTTGAAATCAAAGTAATAAACAGTGAATGTCAGGCTACAACTGATTCTGACTCAGAATCTGTGCTAGGGTTTGGTTCAGCTGGTACAGAAGTTTGATGGGATCAGCTAATGCTCGGTCAATGGAATCTGGCAACAAATTTATATTAAACGGTAATATAATTTCTCACTGACGTTTTGTAGAAAACAAGCTTAGCAGAAAGATTGCAATAACAAAAAAAAATTATGGGGCCAGTAACTCTTCTCTAAATAAATATTCCTGCAGACCTTCTCCTCAATGAAAGCCAATGAACAAGCCTCTTCCCAGGAGAGAGCTGTCATTGTTCCTGTCTTTCCTCTCTTAACCAGCAGCTCCAATTGTACTCTGAGTCATTTCTATCTCTTCTCTTGCAAGAGAAAAGAATGGTTAGGAATTAGAATGTAGCCTATAAATGGCTGTCATATGCACATGCCAGTTTTGTAGTTGTAGGTGCCTCCTGTTGTTTGATCAAAGTACTTAATATTGATAGTGAAAGTACTTACACTGAAAACATATAAGTGTACAGAACAGTAAACAACTCTTATAATAGCAGCTTCGGTTTACTTGTCACTATGATCACAGACGTGTTTATTATATGACTTTTGCTTTTTTCTTGTTTCTTTTCTTTTGAGTTTATCCATTTTAACATCTTGTAATATATTGCTTTTCAAGACCATGGAGATTATAGGAAGGACATCATATTTGCTTATGATATGAACAAACCAGTAGCATGAGTAACAACACATATTTCAAAAAAAAAATCAACCCATGCCTAGGAGGTAAAATATGACAGGATCTAAAGATGAGCTTAAACTGAAAATAATGAAGCTGTTACAATCAATATGATGGATTCATAATTATTTATTGTACACGTAGATCAAGATTTTTTTTAAAAGCTGATTCCAACAATTGCATTTTATAAGAGTTGTGGAGAAGAAGCAATCAGATGAGTTTTGTGTCATACTATGGTGAATATATTTATCTGGCTATTCAGGAAAAAAGAATATGAAATGAGTAGTCATAGAAAAGTTTTGCTACTTCGGCATTGCAATTATTGAGGTAGTAAATTAAGATAATGTTCTTCCTAGGATTTTAAACAGATTAATTGGCAATTCCACTAGCAACTTCTAAATTGCCTAGAACTGTAAATTATAATTGCTACCTTAGTCCAGAAATGTGAATGAAAAAACTATGCTGCAATAATCTGTACAACCAACAGATTATAACAAGATGTTTTGCATCCATTTTCTGATGTTGATCGGTTGTCCACATTTGTGCAGCTCAGGTCTGATAGTCCTATGCAGAAGAGATTTTGAAGTTACATTTTGTCTAAGACTATGCTAAGGTTGCTAAGCTAACAACTATATCCTAAAATTCTTTTTATGTATCAAACATTCATCTTTCTTACATTTTTACAGGCATGGGATAGTGAGATGAATAATAAAATAAAGCAGCAAATAAGAGATACCTGCAAACGATAGCAATTACTAAGTAATTTAAATATTGATTAAAATCACTATTTCATAAGCAATTATTCTGGAATTTCAAGACTCCACAATCTTTTCTTAAAATTTGAGGTCCACGGTTCTACTAGCATTACTGATATCAATAATTTGAAGGTAAATTCTCTGTATAAAGCCATCCTGTAAATGTTGGGGTTTTTTTTACATATCCTTGCTATTGGACTTTTATTCTTATATTGATGATCAATAAAATAAACTGTAACTGGAAATTATATACAGAAAAATTGTATGAGAGAGAGCACAAAATTGAAGAAGTAGATATTTTAGCTTGGAGAAGGCACAGCAATAACGATGCTCTTTATCAGAATGGCTATCATAATGGATTTACGCTATTGAAGTATATTTTGCTTGAATATTCAAAGAAATGTCTTAATACTAAAACAGTTTTTCCTTGGAACAAATTGCATTTCCCCAGTTGATTGTAATCTATAGATTGCCTAACACCATTGTTTCAGACAATAGACAACAGAATTCAAGGACTTTATAAAGAAGTAACCTCTGAGCCATCATAACTATCATTCCTAAGGAAATGAGTAGAGAATCAAACGTTTTTTTCTTTTTTTACTTGTACTTCGCAATACTTACTAATTACTTATGGTGCAAACATTTTAATTATCCTCATTCATACTTAAAAGTACATCAAACAGGGAAGTGATTGGACACTGTTCTTCAGGTTCTCCTTTTTATTTTATGTTAAATGAACATTTCTTTGCAAGCAACTCTGGAGCTGACCAAATGTGTTCCCTCCACCATCATCATGACAACAGTAATAGTATCAAGCTGGTTGCAACATGCAGAAGTACTAATATGACATCATCACATTGATCAACTTAGATGTTCTTCAAATAGTGAAATAACCATAACATGCTCACTAGAACTATCATTTTCAAAGTACTATGGATTTGAAATGTCTGCCATTTATTTTCTGAGGCAGTTCAGAATGATACCAATCATTGTTTCCTTTCCCTCAAATTCCCTGAAACTTCTATATCCACCAATGAAAGCCAGTTGTGAAAACTTTGCTCTTCAGTAAATGAAAAACTATGTTAACTAAGAAAGAAAGAGTGTTTTATTTGCTAGGAGCACTGTGTACCAGTGCAGCTCATGTAATTTAGAAAGAGCTGTAGCTGTTGGGCAGAGTTTTTGTCAGCACTCTCACCAGTTATTCACAATAATAGCTATGTCTGAATCTCTCTGTGTTGCGTCAATTATTTCCACCACCACATAGTATAGCCAGTACTCTGCTTCTGTCTCAATTATTCAATTTCTATTGTCAGTTCTGCAGTGAATTTAAAAGGGGCCCTAAAATATATATTTAATTCATCATTCCAAAAATTCACACATTTCCAGACATTTAAAAAAAAATAACAGCAACAATGCAACACCCCTATTATTGCCAATTTTGAAATGCCATCCCTGTGGTTAGACATATCACTTAATTAATCCCTCCTAAGATTCCCATAGTTTAATTTTGAGTTAAGATTTCAAAAAACAAACAATAATAACTTTCTAGTAATTACTACATTACATATACCTCTTTTAAACCTTGATCTGCAAGTTCCCTTTCTCATTACCTAAAAGATATATCTAAATTAAGAAAATTACAGATAAAACAAACATAATTAATCCCATCATTTCATAAGAACTAATATTGTTTTCCCTTTAACATTACTCCTGCTCTGTTTGCCACAACTTATTAATTCATTTAATATTATTAATATCTTTATTCTAGTTACTTCTCTTAATTTCATATCATAAAGAAAAAGAAGCAAACAGTCACTGCAATAGCAAAACAATATCAGTCCCTATCTCCCATTTTTAAAATAATCTGTATTCCATTATTTTATGGACAAACTTAATATCTTTGTTCTGGTTATCTCTCTTAATTTGATATCATAAAGAAGAAAAGGCAAACAATCACAGCAATGGCAGAACAATATCAGTTCCTATCTCCCATTTTAATAAGCTATATTTCACTATTTTCTAAACAATCTCATCATTTCTTATTTATTTAAACTAGTCCTTATACACTTGCAGAATCCCCTTCTTTTAATTCTCAATCACCATTATCTCTGTGCCCTTTAATTAAAAAAAACATTTCATTTTTGTGTGCTTGCCATATTCCTTTCTTTCCAAATCCCATTTCATTCTTGCCCTCTTTTTATCACTCCAATTTCTATCCCCATTCTTTTCCATTACTCCCCTCTGAAATTTCCTTTCCTGTTGTTTCCTTTTCTTTTGTTCGGTTTTTAGAATAAACCCGGTTTTAATTATGATGTTAAACCTCCTATTATTAATTCTCTTTCTATTCCTCCTTTGCTTAAGTTTTAGTTGTTTCAAGTGTTCATTTCAGATGGCCACTTCTTGTGTTGATTTCTCTTCTTGTTGTTCTTGATATTTTAAAACCTCCATTTCCAAAAATTGCAATGCGAAACCAAATGATTTGCTTCCTTTTTGTAGCATATCTTCCATGTTTTTAAGTTTCTATTTAAGGTCCAGTAACATTCCTGCCATCTTTAAACAATGTTTATTAAAGTTTTTCCAACATTTAACTCTTATTGACTCCTCCAAAGATTTCCAGATTAATTCCACTTTTCAATATCCATTAATTAAAGTTATATTTCAAAAACCCACAATTTTCTTTTGTTTTCAAATTTCACTTTCACTTTCCAAAGTTCCTATTTTATAGTATCCTAGTTTCAGTTATTTTGTATCATGTAGGTAATGAATCCAAGTTTTAAAATAGAAAGGAATTTGTATAAACAATTCCTTTCTCCACTAGATGACACTCTTCACTGTATTCAAAATCAATTCTTTTTCTTTTTCTCATCTTTTCCTCACTCATTCAAAGTTTTAAAGTTCCGTTATTGGTAAATCCATACATTAATTTTCAAATTTTATTTTCCACCTTGACACAGCCCAGTCCAGCTTTAATAAACCTGTTTGGTGCCAGGGATTTATATTTAATTATTTCAAACACAAGCTTCTTCTTCTGGCTTCTTCCTTTTAAGTACAAAGCCACTTCATCTGTCACGTATTTTCTTTCTTAATTTCTTTGTCCACCACTTAAATCCACTTTCTAACAATGTTAAAAGATTTCAAAACCAGGGTACCTTATGCCAAAATTCTCCTGGTTTCTATGCTGTCCTCTTTTTTACCGCTCTTCCTGCACAATCTTACTCCAGCTGACTCTTCCCCTTCAGGGTGGCCATTTTAGACCACCACTTCAGACATCTTTGGGAGGGAGTGTTTGCCAAGCCAGGGAGGGGATATGCAGCTCCCCTCTACCCAGCTGGTGGTCTCCCCTTCCTTCACTGCCCCTATAAGATGACTTCTGCCCCTAGTCTGGACAATTGAGGCTCTCCAATGAAGAAGCATAGAGCAAAGTCACGGATGATCACGGTCAGCGATCCGTCTTCAAGGAAATTCAACTGGAAGTCTGGTTACTAGCATATTTTTGACAATGACCAACTTTCAAAATAGTGGAGGCAATTCTCTCTAAAATGTTTTCTCCTCATCTTCTGCTACTTAGCCTACAAGTAGATGCTGTCAGAATTTGAACTCTCGTGAATGCTCTCGTGTTCTGAAATTACTTTATTGCATTGATATTAAAGTATCTATTTATTAGGTGCTTTAAAACAGGAAGAACATTTTACAAGTCACTATGTCTTTTTAATACAATTTATTAGGCATGAATCTGTAATGAGACCTCAACCTTATTTCACATTATTTTCTAGCAAATGTTTCTTAAGAAATAAAGTATTGAATAGGTCCATAATACATGTTTACAAACACTGCTTAGAAACCTTTTATCAAGAAAAGTTTTTAAGATGTGAAGATCTATTTTGAAACCAAGAAAATGATTCTGAAATCTGGTAAAATAATTAGATCATAGTTATTGAAATAAATCTATAAGCTATAAGGGAGATTATTGACTATTTTAGAAAATATATTATATTTTTATACATTGACTTGGGTTATTTATTGTGTTTTGGCTTCTAGCATTGTGTGAACCTAGCCATTGTGGTTTGAATCCCATATATCTTTCAGGATATGTAAACAAACTACAGATAAACAATGGGAAAGTAGCCAAATGCCCCAAAGCTGCTTTTCTAAAAGGAAACTGGACTTTCTGGATTTTCTTAGAAATGTTTCAAAGAAAACCAGAAAATCCAGTTGCCTCTTGGAAAAGCACCTTTGGGACAACCATGATCTGGATGACTAAGAATCTCCATTGACAATTAGTCAAATGATTTTCACTAGACCAAAAATATTCAAATTTAACTTGCTACAAAGTATAAGCTCAGCCAAATAAAAAAGTTCAGCAAGAAACTATGTTAGGTCCATTTAAAGGGATACTCATAAATCAAAGGACAATGCTGGATTTTTTTAAAAGCAACTGGAGTCATGCTGATCCATCAGGAAAAAAAACCTGAAATCCATAGCAGGATAATTCCTTTATTAGGCTCTGCAAAATGACAAAAGAGTGTGAAAGATTTCAAGTTTCTAGAACTCTATCATAAGCAAAGGTGTTAAAAAGAAACTTACAGAGATCCTATTAGTCTTAGAAGTACTATTTTTATTCAGAAATTCTCATGAGTAAAATGAATTTGATTTGTTTTACAATTAGATTATTAGGATTTACAATTGGAGCAACTATTAGCAATCATTGCTTATTTTCTAAATATTACTTATTGAACACTTTCTGTAGACATCAAGCAGATTAACTTAATTTACAGTTTTAAAAACCTATACGGTATCATTAAAAGCATTATACTCTTTCCAACTACTATATTCTTCTGAATGATACCTTTAATGGTATTCTGAATGGGTGTTTTAAATTCTTCAATTTGCTTGATGTCTACAGAAAGCTTTCAATGGGTAATAGATAAAACTTTTCACTCACATCCAAATCTTAATACAAATTCCACATTATTGCTTTATTAAATATAGGAACAAACACAAAGGATAGACCAGTTTTTATTATTAGACTATTCATCAACAATTGTTTTTTTAAACTTGGTCATCTTATAATTCATCTAGTGTCTATTTACTCTGGAAAAGTAATCTCCCTGTTACCAACAACTAGTTGTTGCATTATTAACTAAAATTTATGTCACTTTGTAATCTATTAAGTTATGTTTAAATTAACAAATATTTATCCAGAATCTCAAAACAATCAAGTCAATGCCACAATGGTTTTATTTTGGTCTTTGATTGGCATAAAGTAAAAGTGTGATAACTTGGAAAATATCAACTATATTTTGTAGAGTTGTTTGCAAAAATGAGTCCAGCAAATGGATATTCATTCATGCAATAAATGCCATTGCTAAAACCAATACCACCCATAACAAACTTCGCTCATGACCAGACTTATCCCTACAGCGCTCCCATGAATCCGCTCCCATGAACTCCACACCGAATGTCTAGACAATGGAGAGAAGGACCTATACATTGACTACCATGCTGATTGAATCAAAAGTAAGTCACACAACCCACAACTCAGCGTACAAACCTACTTCATCCAATTCACCATCACCCAAAACTAGGCACGCCAACCCCTAACTACCTCAATTCCAAATATAACTGGCCTTAAATGCAAGCTACTCAATGCAAGAAGCCTTGTAAATAAAATACCTGAATTTCTCCCCTTACTAAATACGGCTAAATTTGACATCATATTTGTCTGTGAAACATGGCTCAATGCATCCCTCCCTGATTCCATTACCATAGTCAGAGACTATCACGTTTACTGATCAGATCGTGAAATCCATAGAGGAGGTGGTGTTATCTTCTATAAAAAGTCCCTACATCAAAAAAACATCCAAATTACCCAGGAGCTTGCTCTTCCAGAAACCATCATCTATGAACTGTCCTTAAATATAACATTTCAATTCTTACTATGTTACAGAGTCCCTGATTATGACATTGAACATGTAAACAAATTAATTCACTACTAACATAGGTAACATCCTGCCCACACGCTTTTATCTTTCTTGATGACTTCAATCTACCTCATGTTAACTGGACCCTAAACGAATGTACAACTGAATCCATAAATGCAACCTTCTTCAATGCTGTAACAAATCTGGAAGTGGAACAACTAGTAACCAACAACACTAGACTTAACAACTGCCTCAATCTCATCTTCTGCAACAGTTTGAATTCAATTTATGGAATACAAATTAATGAATGCTGTTCCTACAGTGACCACAGCATGATTGACTTTTGTCTCTATATACATCCTCACAAAAATCACCATAACAACAGGATCTCCAATTATAACTTCAAAAAAGGCAACTATGATCTTATAGACAGCGATCTCTCGTCTCTTGATTGGCAAATTCTATTCACTGGTTGCAATACCGTTAAAAACCATTACAACATATTTTTACTTGAAGTCAAAAGAGTCATCAAACTATATGTACCAATAACAACTCCCAAACCCAGGAAAACAATCCAATCCAAACAGAAATCCCTTTGGCGGAAAAACAAATCTGGTCACTTTGCCAACTTTAAAAGCTGATACAAAAATTTATGCCACCAGATAAAGACTGAATGAACTGATTATCACATTAAACAAGAGGAAAATCTTCTATGCATCAATTCCAGCCGTGCTTTCTACAATTTTGTAAACAACAAACTAAAAGACTCAAGGTCCATCCCACCCCTGAAAGGACCTAATGGTAAAGACTGCAATGATGACACCATTAAAGTCAACATCTTTAACACATTCTTTGGCTCAGTATTTGTAAACAGCAATGTATCATGCCCAATATTTCCTAGTCGAACCGCAGACATCTACAATGATCTAATACATATCGATTTTACAGAAGACAATGTTGAGAAAGCACTAGTCAATCTAAAACTGTCTCTATCTATTGGACCAGAGGGAATATGCGCCTACTTCTTAAAAAAGCTATCCACTGCCATAGCCGTGGCATAATCTTTGAAAAATCTTTCAGAACCAGCTCCTTGCCAAACCTATGTCACTCACCACGGTCATCCCCATCTTCAAAAAGGGAAACACCAGCCTAGTTGAAAATTACAGACCAATCTCTTTATGCTGTAAAGTCATGGAATCAATTATTAACCAATTGATCATCCTCCACTTAGAGACAAACAACCTACTCTCTAACAAACAATTTGGTTTCAGAAAAAAACTATCCTTCAATCTGCAACTCTTACACTGCAAAAACATATGGACTATACAACTTGCTCAGGGCAAAGCAATTGATGCAATTTACATAGACTTCTGTAAAGCCTTTGATTCAGTGGTACATGACAAGCTACTCCTAAAATTAAAATCGTATGGTATCTATGGACACCTGCATAACTGGATAGAAGCATTCCTGTCAAACAGGCAACAAATGGTCAAAACTGGGAGCGTCTTATCACATCCTGTACCTGTCAACAGTGGTGTCCCCAAGGCAGCGTTCTAAGACCAACTCTCTTCATACTCTACATAAATGACCTCTGTGATCATATTAAGAGCAACTGCGTTCTCTTCGCTGATAATGTAAAGCTGTTCAATACCACAGACAATACTGCTACCCTTCAAAAAGATCTTGATTATGTATCAGAATGGTCAAACAAATGGCAACTTCAAATCTCAACAAATAAATGCTCTGTCTTACATATTGGCAAAAAAAAATCAGAAAATAAAATACCAGCTGAATAGTCAAGACCTTGTTGATGACCCAAACTTTGTCAAAGATCTTGGAGTGCTCATCTCAAATGATCTAAGTGCTAGAGCCCACTGTAACAACATAGCCAAAAAGGCATTAAGAGTTCTAAACCTAATCCTGTGTAGCTTTTTCTCTGGTAATATCATTCTACATACTAGAGCATACAAAACATTTGCCAGACCAATACAGCTCATCAGTCTGGAACTCGTATTACGTATCTGATATTAGCACAGTTGAGAAAATCCAGAAATATTTCACAAGAAGAGTTCTCCACTCCTCTACTCATTGTAGAATACCTTATGCCACCAGACTTGAAATTCTAGACCTAGAAAACCTAGAACTACTCCGCCTTCGGTTTGATCTAAGTATAGTACATAAAATTATATATTGCAATATCCTACCTGTCAATGAATACTTCAGTTTCAACCATAACAATACAAGAGTACACAATAGATACAAACTCAAGGTAAACCACACCAAATTTGATTGCAGGAAATACGACTTCAGCAACAGAGTGGTCAATGTCTGGAATACTCTACCTGACTCTGTGGTTTCTTCCCCAAACCCCAAAAACTTTAACCGTAGACTGTCTACTATTGACTCAGCTCTTTCCTAAGAAGTCTGTAGGGGGCATGCATAAGCACACCAACGTGCCTACCATCCCTGTCCTATTGGTTTTTTTTCTTATTCGTATCCATTTCATGCATTCATAACCATATTTATACTCATACTTGTTATCTAATAATCACTTGACAAAATAAGTAAATAAATAAATAGCAGGATTCTTATTAGTAAGATAATATATTGTTTATAACTAAAACAAATGGTTAACTAAAATTAAGATCGTATAGTATATAGTTATATACTGTAGTTTATTCTACAGTTTATATGTAGTGAAATAATAATAGCAAACTGAAATATTATAAACTATAAAATTAATGTAACAAAAAATGGAACCAAGAGACAATATTGCTTTGTTTCAGACCAGACCCATTCTTCTTATATGTCAGTTCCCACTGAAATGCACATGCTGTTGCAAAGAACCTGGCAAAATAGGTGATGGAAGAACTATTGTCAGAAAGTAGTAATGAATTTAGATGAACTGAACACTCTTGAAGTCTAGAGAGTAAAAGAGGAAAAACAATGCTGCAACTGTCTGTGTAGAATCAATACTGATCAAGTTATGTTTGATGGTTTCAACCTGCCTGTTATTGCAAGGAGACAGTTAGAAGAATATGTCTAGCACCACCAAAATGAGAGAACTGCAGTGAGACAAGATGAAAACCCTTTTATGAGTGGGTACTTTCAATTGTAACAAAAGCAGCAGCAATTGAACTTAAGCTTTCATCAATTGAAGATTTGGCATTCTATTCTTTAGTATTTTTAGTATTTATTTGATTTGTCAATCGCTTATAAGATACAGGTATAAGAATAAATAGTTTTCTATGGTACTCCATAGAAAATTATGTACTTCATTACATAATATTTAGCATATACTTATACATCTGCATAGACTTGCTTACTACCTAATTCCTAAGAGATTGTAAATGGGAAGGAAAAAGCCCCCCCCCCCCCTCCCCATATGTTACTTTCTGATTCCACATACATGGATCTCCATCCTTCAGTGTAAGGGGGGCTAAGTTTCTTAGGAAGAGAGATAACCTTAATCAGAAATTTAGCATAAGCAATCATGTTTCATGTAACCTTGTAATTTATAACTGTTCCGACATTGTAGAATTGTGCAAATCCTTTGGAGGAAGTGATTTGCAAAATGTGGGAACAGATATAAAGCACTTATATCTGTCTTCCTTTAAATAGCCATTGGAAAGGTTTGCATTGCCTCCCTGCCTCCATATGGTGAATTGCATCACCTTGTTTCATATCAATGGTGCAAAGGACTGCAGCAAATCATAATCATTCTCTACACCTCCAGTTTATATGTTTCATTTCTCTTTTTCTTCTCAATTATTGGGTGACTTAATTCCAGTAATAGGTAGGTAGGGTTAGTTTTTTGCTTCATATATAAAATATGGCTCTTTTTGTAGGGAGTGGGCTTTCCTTTACCACCACTCATATATTTTCCCTTCATGTATAAAATAATAAAATGTTGCATATTAAACAGGAAGATATAAGGGTAATTTAGCTTCTGTTTCTGCATACTGTTATATAAAGGGTTTTTATAAAGAGTTACAGATATCCAGCATAAAGTAACAATCTTCAAAATAATTATATTTGGGACATTTGCTCAAACCACATTATTTTATATCATTCCATGAATAAGAAGCATATTCACTGCCATGTGGTATGTAGGGGTATGCAAAATGTATTGAATTCAGGTTGTTCCAAAGTTAAGAAAAGTATCTCAAAATTGCTCCCATCATTCCAGAAATCAAGTCTGCAATGGAGTTATGTGGATATCACAATTACTTCTAGAATGTCAAAATAGCAATTCTGGCGATATAGGAATAATTGTTTAAACATGGAAGAGTATTTCCAATTCAAGTGAGTTTGAGTTTGGCATGTTTTTAACTTGAAACTTAATTTCGATGTTTGCAATCCTACCCATTTAATAAAGACAATGTCCAGGTTTGTTTTCTATCAATGAGACAACTTGCATGTACTTTCACAATGGTTCTTTATGACCATTTGAACCCACTTACATAAAATGTATATGAATGTGGGAAATAATAGTTTGTCATTTTTGTCAAATACTTCTAAAGTTGTTTAAGAAGTTTTGAGTATTAGCATCCTTGCTGAACTCCATCTCACCTTTAAGTTAGAGAGGAGCTGCCTATTTGACAGAGCTCTTCATAAAACTGGCATTTTTTTTGAAGAACAGAAAACTTGAGTGAAACTTTCAAACAAAAATACCCTGTTCTTCAGAAAGGTGCTCCAATATCTTCTAATGTTCAGAAGATACTTTTGTCTTTTAAAGTTCTCCCACTATCAAAATGGTTTCTACATAGTAACATGCACCAGAAATCCGTTTATCTCCTACAAAACATTGAGCTATACCTGCTGGGATTTCAACCTTTGTTTCTGGGAATCCAAAGCATTTCAAAGCTGACTCTTGGCTCAATCAATCTTTCCCTCTGGCTTAGTTCATTGTACAACAGAATCCACCGTAGTGAACTCTACCTTATAGTGACTCTTTTCTAGTGATGAAAAATATTGTTACTGAATTTCTTCAATGGCTGTGCAAATTATAGTGCAATTGACCTCTTATAAAGTTCACATATATTTTAACTGTTAACTACAATACCAAGTTAAAAGAAAAAGTAACCCTTTTGCTTTCGTTGTCTTTTCAGTTTGCAGTTACTGCTTTCTATAAGAAATATTGTCTTATGCATATTCCGTGTCACAAATTGCTTCAGCAGATGACATTTTTACAAGCTGAGGTTTTTTTTCTTCAATAAATATACCAGAAATCTCAAATATAATTTGGAACTTTTTCAGCAACAAGATTCTGTAACTAAAATGCCTCCAGAGCAGGCTGTTGCAGATTGTTCCACTGCCTTTCCTGAGAATAGGATAAAATATGTGGTGCACACAATCAAGTGGGTTTTTAGAAATGGGATAATGGATGTTGTCTCTAAAGTCATTAATCATTACATACAAAGGGTGACTGATTCATTAATGGTTTGGTTACCCAGGAGGCTGCATAGAAAATAGAGTTTCAAGCAAGTAAACATTTATATTTCAAGTGTCAGACCTGCAGAACAATCTACCATTTTCCCTCAAGTTAATTAAGAGAAATAACACCTTGCTTCATCATTAAAAGTTAGTTCTAAAGACAGAAAGAGAGAGAGAGAATATTGCAGGAGTGATTTGCGCTCCCAGAGACATCACTTTAATGTCAGAGGAATATAGTGGTATATCTTTTTTTTTTAAAGTATCTTGGAAAATATTTTTCATAGAATAAGCAACTATATCTTTGCATTTATATTGTTAACTGTACTAGGCTCAATTATTTAAAAGGAAAATGATAGAAAATCTGGAAGATAAACAGTCATATGATTCATTCTTTTTCAGTACATTATCTGACTAATTGGTTTAATATCCTTTGAGGATATTAAAGGTAACTTGTAAGAATAAATGTAAATTATTTAAACCCTTTATGCATCTGCATACATTTAATACAAAATAAAGATAGGACAGAAATTATCTTAGGATTCATATTAAAGATGGCTGGTATAATCAAAAAACATTTAGGATTCTCCCAAAACAAGGAAAAAAACGTACATATGAACACAGGAAAGAGGAGCCCAAATCGCAGAAGTCTTTCCTTATGGCTTACTTTGTTACCAGTGAAAAGACATTGCAAGAATTTTTTCTGGTTTGCTTGATTTCATAGCTGATGTGAAGAAGCAAATCAGTAGTAGTAGCAATGGAAAAATTAGTCTAGGTTTTCTACTGTGTAAAATGTTGGCACAAGATAGTTGCATTTGTGCCAAATATGTAATTGGGGACAAATATTGTTTGTTAAAAATTAACTTTGCTTTGAAAAAAATTCAGTGGGCACCTTTTCCCCTCAACTGGTGTTCTTATAGCCATGGAGGTAGAAGTGACATAATCAAAAGATGAAGAGGATGGCATTTTCCAGCCACGGCTTCCTTAGGCCATATTCAGCAATGGTACCATTATTAGTGATATCACAAATTACTATATTATCATAATAGATTTAACTGGGAAAGGAAGGGGGGGCAGTGGGATATACTATAAAAGACACCAGACATTTTGATAAGATTCAGGTTTGGAGTGAGTTATTGGTCGCAAAATAACCAAGGGAAAGGATTTTGTCTTCAGACTTTGTGTATTGCTCTAACCAAGTCTATACAGCATAATACAAAGTGCACAAAACATTTCCTATGATCAAAACCAGGGGTGGGATTCAAAATTTTTAACAAACGGTTCTGTGGGTGTGGCTTAGTTGGTGGGCATGGTTTGGTGGTCATGTGACTGGGTGGACTTGGCTTGGTGATCATGTTATTGACTGGGCATGGCCAACTCAATATCACTCACATCAAGGTACACATTTCTTCACCTGGCCTCTTATGACTGTGGGGATAGTGCAACAGTCATAAGTGTGAAAAATGGTCATAATTCACTTTTTTCAGTGCCATTGTAACTTTGAATGGTCACTCCACACAAGCAAAATACCAGCAAAGGAGGGGGAACAAACTCCAGAGACATTCCTGAGACAGGAAGTCTAGTCCAGCCAAGAATGTAATAAGGGTTAACAGAGAGGCAGTTTCTGTAAGCAACACCAGAATGTTTCCTTCCTGCCTTCCTTACAGGATTAGGTCAGTAATTTCTTCTAACAACCGGTTCTCTGAACTGCTTAGAATGTTAATAACCAGTTCTAGCGAATAGGTGTGAACTGGTAGAATCCCACCCCTGATCAAAACCTGATGTTTGATTGTAATACGTAGTTCAACATGGGCTTTTTTCAAGCAGATTTATTTTTGAATGTCTTCCTGAATTTTTAAGAACTTTTCCAATGAGGGCAGTATGTTAGGAGGTCTGCCCTTGTTGAAGGCACCAAGGACCCCGCAGTTCAACCCTGACCTACAAATATTCTCTTCTATGACTGCATTTCACATTAACAAATTTGAATTTGGATCTGAATAGGCCCTAATAAAAACATTAGTTGATGTTTCTAGATAGTATTTCAAAAGAAAAAAAAAGGCTAGTTTGACAATGGAAAGGGTATTAGCTAATAATACCTTGAAAAAAATGAGATTATGTCATCCTATATGGTGAAATAATGCTGGCATTAAATGTAAGATGGTTGGAATCTGTAAACTTAAAGATTCTGGGGAAGCATTAAAATAAAAAATGGAGAGAAGCAACATTCTGAAAAGTTAAGAGCAAACAAGTGGGTCCTACTGGACCAGCTGTGTTAGTATGAAAAAATGCTGCTGCTGAAAAAAAAGCATTGAAGTGACAAAGCAAATGATTTATAATCTCTTATTCCCATAAAATGACTATCATTGTTTTTCAGCTGGCTGCAATGGACCACTGGTCTAAAATGTGCTTCAGATTTATTTCCATAATCACAGACACAAATCCTTTCAATAGAAAACAACAGTTTGCCTCTGATAGGTAGAAGGACATTTTTAAAATAGGTAGGATTTAACAGTTGGTTGCATTTCATTTTTCTTCAAAATTGCTTTAGAAAATAAATGATTAGATTTGTACATTGGCAAAAGAACTGCCCATGATAATTCAGTATCATTTAAGAAACATTGCCTCTGTTTTGGATACGCATGTTTACTCACTTCCAAAAATTAATTTGAATATATACTATTCATAATACTGCCTAACAATTATACAATTGTTGAGTTTGAGGGCATGTCTAACATGAAGTATCAATCAATCCATATAATAGTCTAATAATTCAGTTTAGTACTTTGAATGTGGTTGTGGGTGTTATTTATATAACTAAATTAACATGTATTTACCCCACTTTCTAATGTGATGAACTAGCAAAACCAGTCCGTCCTTCCTTCCTTCCTTCCTTCCTTCCTTCCTTCCTTCCTTCCTTCCTTCCTTCCTTCCTTTCCTTCCTTCTACCAGAATCCTGTCAATGGGATTCACTTTCACACTATTGTGCAGAATTTTAGCTTAGATATTTAATACAGAAGGCCAATGAGTACCTGTGTATTATATGGAGACAATGGAGAACAAGGAGTATAGAAGAATAGACAATTAACAAGCCTGTTAAAAAGCAACTGAATAGCTTGAGTATTTTGCTTTTACAAGGATTTCTTCACCAAGGAGATTACAATAAGTACAAAGCATAAAAAATTAAGTACAAAGTCTGCTTTGTATGTCATAGTAAACAAGAACCAAACATATTATGAGTTAGCATAATATGTGAACTTATACAACAGCAACAATTAATAAAAGGCATTTCCTTTTATGTTTCATTTTTATTTATTTTCATTTAAAATATTCTGTCCTTTCAGGAAGAAAAAAGCCAAGGCATTTAACATGTAACATCAAATCTCAAGTACAATATATGATGTATATGTATACACGTTTGTCTATGAGAAGGTCTCTTATAGATCTTTACAAATTAAAAAAAGTATTTGAATATGCTCAGACACAAACAGGGTAATATTTTGAGTGGTTTAAGAGTGGAGATGGGAGTGAGAGGCCACAGGAGAGCAAACTGCATCCATTCTTGCTAGTAAACCTCCATAACCTTCCCCAGATTAGAGAGTGGCCAGAAAAATGCCATATTTGGAACATTTTATGAGGTTTCTGACAAGTTAAGAGAGCTGGTAGGTAGGGGCTGGATCCCCTATTTCCACTTTTGAAATGCATCAACATTTGAAAAATAAACAAAAATGGCCACATTTATGGTTTTGTGTGAGAACATTAAAGATGGAAGTGGGACCACTGAATCCATGATGAAGTACAGACATTAAAAATCAAGTTTCTGTGCTTTAACTACAATTTCTAATAATATTCAAAAGGAAATATACAATACCCTCTGCCTTGGAACAGTTTTAGTGCAAAGACAATGTTAAGGTCCTACCCAAAGACCATTATAATACAAATTCAGAATTCTTATATTCATTCTATTCAGGGCCATAGCTGCATATTATGAAGCATGACATGCCAAGATAGTGTTTTTCAATGTGGGCAACTTTTAAGATATGTGGACTGCAATTTCCAGAATTTGTCAGACAAGCATGCTGGCAAGATTGAGAAACATTGCCCCATAACCATATATTTTCCTTTCAGTGCTGATGTGTTTCCAATGGAAGCTTAGCAACCTAGAACAGATAGTTATATCTATCAATTCTGCAGATTCCTTTTCCCAAAATTTCCATTTTTTAATCCATAACCCTACTTCTGAAACAAGTATGAAGCCAAGAAGGAGGACAGCCTTTTGACAAACTTTTGCAATGGGGATGATTCAATGAATGCAGGTGAGACTGTTTCCCTGTCAAGTGCCTGCAATGAATTTTTATTTGGCCACAAAACCAGGACAGAGATTATACAGTGCTTAAAACAAAATGCGTCCATATTTCTAAGCAAATATAGACACATGCACCCATTTCCAAATCTATTTCCTGCATGAACTGTGGCTTACACTTTCAGAATTCAATTATTCGGGTTCATGTTCACAAAATCTGAAGTGATAATAAGCATCATTATGATAAAATTCAGATAAAGTAGATCACTGAAATGTATCTAATATCTTATATTTTCCTGTGAAAAATACACACTTCAAAACTTCCTTTTATTATCTATTATTAAACAGCCCCACTTACAATCTCCCAGCCCCAGAACCAACACAAAAGAAGATATGACCTCTGCTTCTCTATGTTTGCAAGCTGTGGGAACAAAAGAATTGGTTGAAGGAGACTGTTATACATATATATCAATAACTTTCAAAAAGTTATTTCTTTCCCAATGATATAACTTTTTCAGCTACAGAATAAACTTTCTTTCTGTGAAAGCATTAAAAGAACAAATTTCATATTGTCAATGAATGCCTGCAATAATAACTGCCACTATTCTTTTTATGATGGTATCTCAAAGAACTCACAGATTTCATTTGACTTTGCACACTAAGCTATCCTGAAATAAATATTGCTTTTTTACTATAAATTAGATTTCCAAAAACATAGCCAGAGATTTTGTTCAACTATACACACACACACACATTATTATAAGCAGCTTTTCAGGAACACTGTTTACAATTTATTTTTACCCTATCCTACAATCCTTATTTTAATTTTCAGTATCACACCTTGGGCAAGATGTTTGAGGGCATTCTGAATTAATTGTTTAAATATTTTTTTAAAAAAATATAATTTTGATTAGTATTAGGTGTAAGTGTTTAGAATTATATTGCCTAAATAAATGAGAAATGGAGGCAATTAGAATTCTATAAAACATTACATTTTGAATTTTATTTTGTTTTGTTTTGCCTTTGATGGTTGCAATGACCACTGTTAAATCTAGCAAGCTCAATATGCTAAGAGCAAAATAGAATAACAGAATGGGAAGGAACCTTGGAGGTCTTCTACTCCAATCTCCTGCTCAGGCAGGAAACCCTGTACCATTTCAGAAAAATGGTTGCCCAATCTTAAAAACCTCCAGTTTTGGAGCACTCACAACTTCTGGAAGCATGTTGTTCCACTCATTAATTGTTCTGTCAGGAAATTTCTCCTTAGTTCTAGGTTGCTTCTCCCCTTAATTAGTTTTCATCCATTGCTATTCTATCTTGTCCTGCCTTTATTAATTGCCACTTGCAAGTATAAACTTTATGAAATTAAGTCACCAGAGACTAAAAATGTGCAGATCTGTAAATTTTGGTTGTTATTGTTGTAGATAGATAGATAGATAGATAGATAGATAGATAGATAGATAGATAGATAGATAGATAGATAGATAGATAGAATTTGATCAGTTCAGTTTTGCATATCTCTTATGATGTTTAAAGAGGCATAGTGACTCATTGACTTAAAAAACACCGGAGTATAGAGAAGGTCTATACTTGAGCCCTACCCCACCACCTCCCATGTTGAAGTAAGTTCCCATGCCTCATCTCCTTTTCACCTAGCAGTTTGAAATCATGTAAATGCAAGTAGATAAATGGATACAACTTTGGTGGGACAGTAATAGTGTTTCATGTTTTGCCACATGCTCTGCGCTGTGGCATGCTATCATTCTGGCCACATGACCATGGAAACGTCTTCAGTCAGTGCTGGTTCAGCACAATCCCCTAAAGTCAGCTACAACTATCAGAGTAACATTCACAAGGACCCCTTTACCTTTTTTATGATTTTTTTTAAAAAGATAGCCAAGGTTTCTTTAAAATTCTGCTTTACATGTAAGTAAAATAAACTGATGTAGATGAGTTTTCTTCACAACTGGACTTTTTTTTGCATACAAAGCAGGAGCTCTGTATAAAAATAAATCCTAGCCTGAAACTTAGTAAAAGTTAAACTTAGTAAAAGTTAAACTTAGTAAAAGTTCATCTTAAAAAGAAGATGAAAAAATTATTGTCAAAAACATAAATATCATAAAATAAATGGAATTCATTTCTGTAATTTCTGTTTTATTAGAAAAAACACATGTCATACTGACTTTGCTTGATACCCAGTGAGAACGGCAACTAAATTCATTCCCACCAAGTGTTCTGGTAGAGATCATTTTAAAAAATGATTGTTGTGAACTATATATAGAACTAATATCCTGTTTTTACCAATATTGCAAAACACGTGAGCCTAAATTTCAGTTCTCTCTTGGTGTTTTCTGAAATAGTTTATTTCGATTTATCCACTCATACAATTCTTTCAAAATATCTCTCTGCATAGAATATATTTCCTAAATATTGGTTTCTGATAAATGAAGAAAATATTGTTCCTTGGCAAACTTTTTGAAGCTCTTGGAAATTTGTATAAATATTGGTTTCTGATAAATGAAGAAAATATTGTTCCTTGGCAAACTTTTTGAAGCTCTTGGAAATTTGTTAAAAATGCAGTCATGCCTTGCACACAAATATCAGGGCTACTTAATAGGACAGAATATGTCTGAGGTAATGGAGTACAATAAAAATATCAGTGTTGTAATACAAGTTGTTTCCCCTTTTGTGTGTGCATCATTGCATCTCACATTTTTACAATTTTGTAAACAACAAACTAAAAGACTCAAGGTCCATCCCACCCCTGATAGGACCTAATGGTAAAGACTGCAATGATGACACCATTAAAGCCAACATCTTTAACACATTCTTTGGCTCAGTATTTGTAAACAGCAATGTATCATGCCCAATATTTCCTAGTCGAACCGCAGACATCTACAATGATCTAATACATATCGATTTTACAGAAGACAATGTTGAGAAAGCACTAGTCAATCTAAAACTGTCTCTATCTATTGGACTAGAGGGAATATGCGCCTACTTCTTTAAAAAGCTATCCACTGCCATAGCCGAACCTCTAAGCATAATCTTTGAAAAATCTTTCAGAACCAGCTCCTTGCCAAACCTATGGTCACTCACCACGGTCATCCCCATCTTCAAAAAAGGAAACACCAGCCTAGTTGAAAATTACAGACCAATCTCTTTATGCTGTAAAGTCATGGAATCAATTATTAACCAATTGATCATCCTCCACTTAGAGACAAACAACCTACTCTCTAACAAACAATTTGGTTTCAGAAAAAAACTATCCTTTAATCTGCAACTCTTAACACTGCAAAAACATATGGACTATACAACTTGATCAGGGCAAAGCAATTGACGCAATTTACATAGACTTCTGTAAAGCCTTTGATTCAGTGGTACATGACAAACTACTCCTAAAATTAAAATCGTATGGTATCTATGGACACCTGCATAACTGGATAGAAGCATTCCTGTCAAACAGGCAACAAATGGTCAAAACTGGGAGCGTCTTATCACATCCTGTACCTGTCAACAGTGGTGTCCCCAAGGCAGCGTTCTAAGACCAACTCTCTTCATACTCTACATAAATGACCTCTGTGATCATATTAAGAGCAACTGCGTTCTCTTCGCTGATAATGTAAAGCTGTTCAATACCACAGACAATACTGCTACCCTTCAAAAAGATCTTGATTATGTATCAGAATGGTCAAACAAATGGCAACTTCAAATCTCAACAAATAAATGCTCTGTCTTACATATTGGCAAAAAAAAATCAGAAAATAAAATACCAGCTGAATAGTCAAGACCTTGTTGATGACCCAAACTTTGTCAAAGATCTTGGAGTACTCATCTCAAATAATCTAAGTGCTAGAGCCCACTGTAACTACATAGCCAAAAAGGCATTAAGAGTTGTTAACCTAATCCTACGTAGCTTTTCTCTGGTAATATCACACTACTAACTAGAGCATACAAAACATTTGACCAATACTCGAATACAGCTCATCAGCCTGGAACCCACATTACGTATCTGATATTAGCACAGTTGAGAAAATCCAGAAATATTTCACAAGAAGACTTCTCCACTCCTCTACTCATTGTAGAATACCTTATGCCATTAGACTTGAAATTCTAGACCTAGAAAACCTTGAATTACGCTGTCTTTTGTCTGATTTAAGTATGGTATATAAAATCATACATTGCAATGTCCTACCTGTCAATGAATACTTCAGCTTCAACCATAACAATACAAGAGCAAACAGTAGATACAAAATCAAGGTTAATCGTACCAAACTTGATGCAGGAAATACGACTTCAGCAACAGAGTGGTCAATGTCTGGAATACTCTACCTGACTTGTGGTTTTTCCCCAAACCCCAAAAACTTTAACCTTAGACTGTCTACTATTGACATCACCCCTTTCCTAAGAGGTCTGTAAGGGGCATGCATAAGTGCACCAACGTGCCTAACGTCCCTTTCCTATTGTTTCTTTTATTCTTATATGTACCCATTTCATGTATTCATAACTATCTATATACTTATACCTATTATCTTGTAAGCGATTGACAAAATAAAATAAATAAATATATGAAAAGGCAAATTTGCAGCACAATGCAAATTCCTGAAAACACCATTATCTTTATTACTGAGTTATTTGCAAGGACTTTGTGCAGTTTGAATAGCGATCTGTTAAAAGAAAACTGACCAATCTTTTTAATATTGGATAAATCTGGGGTTAATATAATGGGGGCTGTTGTGGTTTCCTGCTGCCTTCATAATCGTTTTAGTCTGGGCTGTCTGCTTGGTTCTTTGTTTTACTTGTTTTATTGTCTTTTGGATTGTATGACAATCATAATCCACTGGAACTGGGCAACAAATTTAAATAGTAAATGATAAATAAATAAATGAACTTCTCACCAGCTTCCAGAAAATATTTTGTTGGAATTTCATGAGTCAATATTGTTTCTTTCCAAAAAGAAAAAAAAAATCAAAGCAGACAACTAAATATATCTGCCAGTATGAAAAACAAAGGGTTTTTTTATCTTAATATATCAATTTCACTTTGTCAGATTGTAGGCACTGGAGGGCCTTAGTAAATTTCCCATGACAGAATTCTATAAGTTATAATAGCAAAACAAACAAACAAACAAAAAAACCCATACAGTATGTGCTTTTTACCAGTGAAACTAGTATCTATGGGTAAAGACTTCTTTTACAACTGTTATTCAGCCACATCATCAATTAATTTACTTTTTTCATATTAACACAGCTAATTCTTTTCTGAGTTTTCATGATAGTGGCATCATTCCAGTCTAATCCAAAGGATGTATTTTCTTCCTTTGACTACAAAAGGCTCTTTGGGTGGGGTGGGGTGGGGTGGGATGGGGGGGTATGGTCTGTTTCATGACAAGGAGTTTTCTTACTTGGCTTTCAACTCCCATGCTCAATATCCACATTTAATTTCTATGTAAAACTAGAGGCAATACAATATTTGCAGTTAGTGCCTCCACCCAATAAAATGCATAGCAGTAGCCACTGTGCTCTTGGAGCTACTGAATCTGTTTGTTTGTTCAGCATTTTAACTAATCTTTTTCATTTCTCCCTCATATACTTAGAATAACTCCTGTTTGACAAACAGATAATCAGAATTGGAAGAGACCTTGTAGGTCATCTAGTCCAAGCCCAAGCGGGAGACCCTACACCATTTCTGACAAATGGCAGTCCAATCTCGTCTTGAAAGTCTCAAGTGATGGCGCTCCCACAACTTTCAAGGGCAAGCTGTTGCATTGGTTGATTGTTCTCACTGTCAGAAAGTTTCTCCTTATTTCCAGGTTAAATCTCTCCTTGTTCAGTTTCCACCCATTATTCCTTGTCTGTTTCCAGCTGGGATGCCAGGCAATCATGTTGTTTTGGAATATTTTATTCCTTACTCAGTTCAATCTGAGCAAGGTTGATAAACCTGAAGCTCGACTTCCGTTCCGCACCCCCTGACCGCAGGGAGGCGGGGCCACTAAAATGGTACCGCCCCAGGCGCCTGATGGACCCTGATAGGTTCCTGACGGAGCTTGGGCCATTCCCCGAAGCTCACACACACGACTCGGTTGAGGGCTTGGTCGCCACCTGGGATAGGGTGGCTGCCGGGACCCTTGACCGAATTGTGCCCTTGCGGCCTCTGACCCGGTTCCGATCCCATGCGGCTCTCTGGTTTTCTGAGGAGCTGAGGGAGATGAAGCGCCGGAAAAGACGCCTAGAGAGCAGTTGGAGGGCTAGCCGCTCTGGGTCTGACCGAACACTATTACGATCTTATATCAAGACGTATTTAGTGGCGATAAGGATGGCGAGGAGGTCTTACCTCTCCACCCTTATTGCGTCCGCGGAAAACCGCCCAGCCGCCCTGTTTAGGGTGACCCGCTCCCTCCTGGAGGTGGGAGCGCGGGAGGACCCCTTGCAGGGACGGGCTGAGGAGTTTTCTAGGTTTCTGCAGGACAAAATCGCTCAGATCCGGGACGAACTGGACTCCGACTGGGCATCTCTGGGCGGGGGGGCGGGGGTGGATATCGGTGAGGTCAATTGGGTTGAGTTCGATCCTGTTACTGTGGAGGACGTGGACAGGATACTGGGGGGACTGAATGCCACCACCTGTTTACTGGACCCGTGCCCCTCCTGGCTGGTCTTGGCCACTCGGGAGGTGACACGAGGCTGGTTCCAGGGTATTATAAACGCTTCCTTGAGAGAGGGACTGTTACCCGCCGCCTTGAAAGAGGCGGTGGTGCGGCCCCTCCTCAAGAAACCGTCCCTGGACCCAGCATTGTTATCTAATTATCGTCCTGTCTCCAACCTTCGTTTCGTTGCGAAGGTTGTTGAGAGTGTGGTGGCACGTCAGCTCCCGCAGTACCTGGAGGAAATGAGTTATCTTGACCCCCTCCAATCGGGCTTCAGGCCCGGGCACAGCACGGAGACGGCGTTGGTCGCGTTGGTGGATGACCTCTGGAGGGCCCGGGACAGGGGTTGCTCCTCTGTCCTGGTCCTGTTAGATCTTTCAGTGGCTTTTGATACTGTCGACCACAGTATCCTGTTGTGACGGTTGGAGGGGTTGGGGGTAGGGGGCACCGTGCTGCGGTGGTTCACCTCCTTCCTCTCCGACCGTTTGCAATTTGTGTTGATAGGGGGGCAGAGATCGGCCCCGAGGCCCCTACTATGTGGGGTCCCTCAGGGGTCGGTGCTCTTGCCCCTGCTGTTCAACATTTATGTAAAGCCGCTGGGTGAGGTCATCCGTGGCTTCGGGGTGGAGTTCCATCAGTACGCTGATGATACTCAGCTGTACATCTCCACCCCGGGCCACCCCAGCGAAGCCGTCGAAGTGATGTCCCGGTGCCTGGAGGCCGTGCGGAATTGGATGGGTCGTAACAGGCTTCGTCTCAACCCGACCAAAACCGAGTGGCTGTGGTTTCCTGCGCCCAGATACAGCCAGCTGGTTCCTTCGCTGGCCGTGGGGGGAGAGGTTCTGACCCCCGTGGAAAGGGCGCGCAACTTGGGTGTCCTCCTGGACGTACGGCTGTCTTTAGAAGAACACATTGCAGCTGTCGCCAGGGGGGCTTTTTATCAGATTCGTCTGATTCACCAGTTGCGGCCCTTTCTGGATCTGGGCGCACTTCGCACAGTCATTTCCGCCCTCGTTATCTCCCGTCTGGATTATTGCAATGCTCTCTACATGGGGCTCCCCTTGAAGAGTCTCCGGAGGCTACAGTTAATCCAGAATGCAGCCGCGCGGGTGATCGTGGGTGCCCCTCGGAGCTCCCACGTTACACCGCTTCTCCGCAGGCTGCACTGGCTTCCTGTGGCCTTCCGGATTCGATTCAAGGTGGTACTGATGATATTTAAAGTGCTCCATGGCTCGGGACCTGGGTATCTACGGGACCGCCTACTGCCATCGTCTACCTCCCGCCGCCCAGTACGCTCCCACAGGGTTGCCCTACTTGGGGTACCGCCACCTGATCGTTGTCGGCTGGCGGCCCCGAGGGTGCGGGCCTTCTCTGTGGGAGCCCCCTCCCTGTGGAATGATCTCCCCCTGGAGATACGAGCCATGACGGACATCCTGACCTTCCGGCGCGCGGTTAAGACCCTATTTTTTAAACAGGCTGGCCTGGCCCAGTAAGGGTTTTTGGGGTTTTATACCTAATTTTGGGTTTTAGTTTTTAATCTTCCATTTTAAATTTTTATTAATCCCGGATTTTTAAATGTGTAATTGTAGTTAGACGGGATGCAGCCGGTTTATCTATTTAATTCAGTTTTAAATTTATTTAAATTATATTTACTCTATGTATTTTTATTAGGCTGTACACCGCCCCGAGTCCCTTTTTTGGGAGAGGGAGCGGTATAGAAATATAAATATAAATAAATAAATAAATAAAAGAAAATTTGGCAAGTGCATGAAATTACCACAAGTTCTTTAGTCTTCATGTAAGAGCGATGACAGCAAACTATTAGGTAGGTGGCTGAACTCCTTACAGCATTAGTTGTATACATTATAGTCTACTCCTCTTATAGAATACTATCCCCTTACCTAGTCACTCAAGTCCCGTTATGCATTATTCCATAATGCTTGCCAGGGCTTCTCATTGCCTGAGAATAATTATCTAAGGAAAATTCTGAGAATTTACACCTTATCTCTTTTCCCTGAATAAAGGTATTCAAGATTTCTGAACAATGAAGTGTGAAAAGGCTTCAAATCTTAAAGTAAACCAAAAGGAGACATGGTGTTTGAGTTTAATAAAAGTATAAATGCCCAAATAAAATATTCTAATACCATATGCTCAAAATATTCTAAAAATTGTAGCCCCATTTTTATTGCATGCCAATAATTCAATGTAAACAGTAGGTCTATGAAATCTTTCAAAAGTATGATCACTTCATTCAAAATATCTATTCAGAGCTGATTTATAAGACAAATAAAAAAGCAATACTTTGCTTCACATTTGAGGTTTTTTCTATCAGTTCCAGTAGTTCAAAGAGAGTTCTCTGCATATGTTGTGCATGTGCAGAAGACCAGTCCAGCTAAGGAACTGCCAGAGGAAAGTTAGATGGACATGAATCAGAGGGCTCTGCAAATGGCCAGAAATGGCAGGCAGCTATTAGCTAATTAATAGATATCAAAGATTGTATGATGTTCTCCATAATACTTTTTGATACTTACAAAAATATAGCTATGCTCATGATATGAGTGCTATGAATGTCAGCGTGAATCTAAAAATAATAAAGACAGCTTGAAAATGTTATGATTTTATTTAAAGATACAGTATAAAGCATGGGAAATGGACGACCAATTTCAATTTAATTTATCATGGAAAGACTTAGTTTAATTCATCATGAACTGGTCTATATTTCCACATGTTCATTGAATCTAAAGATGAACTTGTGGCTGTTGGCTTTTGAGAGCATATCATGCTCAGATAAAATAATCAAAACATTATTTTGTACTATCTTATCTAGAAAATATTAAATTAATTCTTGCTTATTCACTTGTCACGTGGATAAACAACACTGATAGACATCAGACCTTTTTATTAACTCCATCTACAGTATAATACAATTCTCCCTCTTTTTTCCTCAATCTTGTCTATCAGATTAGAGGCCTTGTAAAGATAATAGGTACTTCCTTATTTTACTTTCGTTTCATTTATAGTTTATCTCCTGACATTATGTAATATTTACTGTTTCAAGTATACCTTAGGAAGTTAAAGAAAACAGAGTGAATTCCAATTTTAATTGCTGTTTGGCCTTCATAACATGTTTTTACTTACGCAGCTTCTTAAACAATATTTCTGTGCTATGCACAGTCTTGTGAAAGGGGTGTCTTGCAGTGGTTTGTCCTCTATATTTAGATTGGCTATAAATCATGTAGTCTAACTTCTAGAATATGAACAGCCTTCCACAGCAGGATACCTTGCAAATGGGTTTATTTTTCTGTTCCCAGAATTCCCAACCAGCATGACCTTAGGTGGAAAGTAGTTAATTTCTCTCTAAAGTTTCTATTAAATATGTGTATTTGCATAGCATAACAATGTTAGAGGACAATAAGTATAGATTAATTCATAACTTTTCACCAATAATTCTGCTCCAACTTTACCTAAATTTAAACTAAAAGGAAAAGTTGTGCTAACTATTCCTATTTATTCAGGTTTTATCCCAGGATAATTGCTCACAGCAAATAGTTCTGATTCAGTGATTAAGCCTGACACAACAGTTATCTAGCAATAGTTCCAGTAAGATCTTGTTAGCTTGATCCTGCTGGAGTATGCAAAACTTTGGTATCCAAGTGATGTGCACATCGTTAACATACAATCTTTAAATATTAATCCTGCCGTATATATTCCTGATAATACCATCAGAAATATACACAGCAGAATAAATATTTAAAGATTGGATACCAGAGATGTGCACATCACATCTGAAATAGATGGAATTTACAGGCTGCTATGAAGGCCAATCTTTGGCATCCAGTTTACACCATCCTTATAATCAAACTATTCTGTAGCCACTGTCTGAAAAGCAAAACATTTATTACAGAGAAGAAGGGCTTGTGGTTCTATTAGCAGATATAACAGTGCAAATAACATCAAGTCGTCTTCCATTAGGGTAGAAAAGGTTTTTTTTAAAAAAATCATTTGTTACAGAAAGATTGTTTATTGCATTCTTGCAAGTGAAA
Organism: Bungarus multicinctus; assembly: GCA_023653725.1. Taxonomy (NCBI): domain Eukaryota; kingdom Metazoa; phylum Chordata; class Lepidosauria; order Squamata; family Elapidae; genus Bungarus; species Bungarus multicinctus. Next base: position 48,048,936 of record CM042848.1, read on the forward strand.
CAAATCAGTTGAGATTTCAGTGAAGCATGTTGTTTATTTTACCTCTCTGGTAGCAATATTCCTGAGACGTGGCTAAAGTTCTTTCTCAAACTGATGGAGATGAAGGAAAGGTGTCTAGAACTCCACCCCTACTTTAATTGCCTCAAAGCATTTCCATCTCATTCAGTTTTTATTCTATTTTCATTCCTCAATATTTCACAAACCAATTTGAAACTGATTTTAGCCACTTTTTCGAACTTTGAAATAGGCTGGAAATACCATGAATTGATCAGCACTCCCAACAGCTGACCTACAGCCCACATTCAGACACACGAACACACACACATGTGCACAAAACATTGCCGACTATTCAAAAGAAGAAAATAAATTGTTAATATAGTCTTTTCTACTCAATTATGTTTAGCTACAAAGACACCATTCATTTGATTTTAAGTGAAAATATTTTGCTTTTTGCCATCTTAGATAAGATAGTGTCATTCTATATACTGTAGGACTTACAGGTATAAGAACTGTAAATTCTAATGTAGAGTTTCTTGGGGAGGGAAGAGGAGATAAATAGTTGTGAAGTAAATACACTAAGTGAGAGGTGAGGTGGTACAATTTGGTGTAAAATAATTACACAAGCAAAAAAAAATTAAGCCATGCTTAGACTTGGTTTGACAAGAATAGCAAAGCTGACCAGGATTCATTTTTCATATAGGCTTAGATAGCAAGAGAGAGCCAATCACTGCTACAAGAAAATATTTCCACAAATCCTACCTTTCTACAAATAAATCCACTTTATTCTTTTTACAAATAAATCCACACTATTCAGGCATAAAGCAATACTAAACAATGAGACCATCAACAAAAACCCGTTCCCAACATATGAAATAATATCATCATCATTCTAGTCATTGTCTATCCACTGCAGGATGGAGTCCTCTTCTGAATGTTTTCAACCAACATGGTCTTGAGCATTCCTTTGCCAGCTGGGCCAGCAATACTTGCTGATGTCATCGATCCATCTTGTTTTAGGTCTCTTTTTGGAATCCATTCTATGATTTCCTTCGTTTATCTGCCATCAGTTCTTCTTGTTATGTAACCAGCCCATTTCATTTTATATGAAATAATATGTTTAAGTTTAACATTGATTAAAGGCTATTTTAGCATATACCAAAATAAAAATTTCCATCTGTTATTTCCCTACTAAATTCATTTTAGAATTATCTGTCACATATATATCTTTATTCATATCCTTTGAAAAATATTACAAGTTCACAACATAGTTTAGTACAAAGAACCAAAAATAATCATATATAAACATATTCTTAAAAAGAAAATCAAATTAGACTCACTTATAAATACACTTTTGGATGTTATTTTATTCATTAAAATAATTTCCATCTCCCTGCAGTATTTAGAAATTGTTCAGAATCTAAAACATTCCTGCATAATAATAACAGTCTTCTGAATTCAAATAGAAAGCTAATTAATTCAGTTATTTTTTCAATCATATTCCTATACAGCTTGTTATATTGTTATATAAAAGCCCTACTACACTATTGTTTCATTTCAGTTTTCTCAGATTATTTTATAGTTTTTCTTATATTTTTTTCTACATTAAAATTGTTATTGTATATGCAGTGGAGATAATGTAAATAGAATAAGACTGCAATGTGAGAGTATTGCATGTTGTCACTAGGAAACATCCTGAAGAACAAACAGGTTATTGATATTCTTCCTCCTAAAGCAAGAAACAGTCCAGGGAGATTCATGAGAAGTAAGTAATGACAACAGAGAGGAGAAAATAAATTGATAGAATCAGAAATGGCTGCAGACCTGTAAATAACTTTTCACACTTTCACAGTTACATTTAGAATTGAATAGTTTGCTTTTGTAAATTGATAGAGAAATTCAGGTTTATTTAATTCTCTCTCTAGTAAATCTTTCATAGATTGCTAATCTATTCTGCCTGGCAATTCTAATTTATTACTTTTTATTTCACTATTTGTTCTTTTTTTTTTTAAGAAAAGGCAACTGGAGGTTAAGGTATGTCAATTTCCAATAAAGCAACACTTCTACATGTATGCTCATCAAAGATGCAAATATTGATAATTTATCCTTCCAAGGGAAAATGTAGTTATGGAGTTTTCTGAAACATTCCTCTTGAGGAGTTAACCTCCATATAGACTTCCAATTTCTTGTATGTTTTTTCTAATGTTATCTTGTATTTAATGATAGAAAATAGCATCCAAAGTCAATGTTAAAGGATTTTGGCATTATTTATTTATTTATTTTGTTTTATTTTATTAAATTTTTATACCGCCCCCTCTCCCGCAATGGGACTCGGAGTGGTGTACAGCCAAGATAAAAAACCCACAATAAATAGAATTTAAAAAAGGTTTAAAAGAATTAAATTAATGGCTGAGAAAAACAGTAAAAACAAGATAGAAAAGTTAAAATTACCAGAAAATTTTAAAAAATTTTTTAAAACCCTAATAATTGGTACTAGGCCAGACCAGCCTGTTGCAAGAGATGGGTTTTTAGTGCACGCCGGAAGGTTTGCAGGTCAGTAATGGCTCGCATCTCCGGAGGTAATTCGTTCCAGAGGGAGGGTGCCCCCACAGAGAAGGCTTGCACCCTTGGGGCTGCCAGCCGCCAGCTGGCATCGTCCAGCCGACAGCAACCCAAGGTGGCCCATCCTGTGGGAGCTCACTGGCCGGCGGGAGGCCAATGGTGGCAGCAGGCGGTCCCGTAGATATTCGGATCCCAAGCCATGAAGCGCTTTAAAGGTGACTACCAACACCTTGAATCGCACCCAAAAGGCCACCAGAAGCCAGTGCAGTTTGCGCAGGAGCGGTGTAACACGGGAGCTCCGAGGAGTCCCCAAAATCACCCGTGCGGCCTCACTCTGCACCAGCTGAAGCCTCCAGATGCTCTTCAAGGGGAGCCTCATGTAGAGAACATTGCAGTAGTCTAGGGGGAGATGACAAGGGCAGAAGTGACCGTGCAAAGAGCGCCCCAATCCAGAAAGGGCCGCAACTGGCAGATCCGCCAGACCTGATAAAAGCCCCCCCTGGCGATGGCTGCAATATGATCTTCTAATGACAGCCGTACATCCAGAGGACACCCAGATTGTGCGCCCTCTCCATGGGGGTCAAAATCTCTCCCCCCACAGTCAGCGATGGAATGAGTTGGCTATATCTGAGTGCAGGAAACCACAGCCACTTGGTTTTGGTTGGGTTGAGATGAAGCCTGTTAAGACCCATCCAACTCCACATGGCTTCCAGTCACCAGGTCATCACTTCAACGGCTTCGTTGGGGTGGCCTGGGGTAGAGATGTATAGCTGAGTATCATCAGCATACTGATGGAATTCTACCCCAAAACCATGGATGATCTCACCCAGCGGCTTCACATAAATGTTGAACAGAAGGGGCGAGAGCACTGACCCCTCAGGCACCCCACAAAACAAGGGCCTCGAGGCCGACCTATGCCCCCCCCCGCCAACACAAATTACGAGCGGTCAGAGAGGAAGGAGGAGAACCACCGTAACATGGTGCCTCCCACTCCCAGCCCCCCAACTGCTGCAATAAGATACTGTGGTTGACAGTATCAAAAGCCGCTGAGAGATCTAACAGGACCAGGATCATGTATGGCATATCGCTGTTTTGAAATATCTGCACAAATTTTCAGTTTGTTTTTATATGAATTCCAGGTCAAACATTTAAGATTTAGAACACAGAACATCAGAGTTTGAAAGTACCTTGGACCTTCTAGTCCAACCCCCTGCTCAAGCAGGAGACCCTGTACCATTTCAGACAAATGGCTGTCCAGTCCCTTCTTAAAAGCCTCTAGTGATGGAGCACCCCAAACTTTTGAAGGCAAGCTGTTCCACTGGTTGATTGTTCTCACTGTCAAGAAGTTTCTCCTTAGTTCTAGTTGCTTCTCTCCTTGGTTAATTTCCATCCATTGATCCTTGTCTTGCGTTCTGGTGCTTTGGAAAATAAGTTGATCCACTTCTTCTTCATGGCAGCCTCTCAAATATTGGAGACACTGCTATCATGTAACCCCCAGTCCTTCATTTTATAGACTAGACATTCCCTGCAATTGTTCTTCACTTGTAGAGCTTTCGGCTTTCTACTTTCAACCATTTTCAAATAGATCAGCTGATCATTTCTTTTATGAGCATGCCATTTACATTCTCTGTTGCTAAATGATCAATATTTTTCTGATTGTTTCAGTTTCCTTTATTTCTTTAAATGTGAAACTGAAATATAAATCTTTATTCATACCTCCATCAACAAAGGAAGAAGAAAACTATTTGGGATGCTTGATCTCTTCCTCATAATATTTTACCTTCATGTAAATTAGATGAATTCTTACATTAGGCTAATGTCAAATATTGTGTTGTGCCTGGTTAATTTGAGTTACTGTAGTACCTTTTATATTATATGTCATATTATATTATTATATTGTAACAGTGCCTGAGAAAGTGGGAAGAAGTTCATCTAGGTTTCAGATGAGGACCCCAAGTTTTCCCAGGTAGATGCTCAAATCAGAATTTAAATATTCTGCAATATATTTTATAAAACCAAAAAAACTCCACCCCGATTATTGAATATCTGGTTTTATTTGGCAATCCAAGGGTTAAATTTATGAGTCATTGACCAAAATATTATTTGAGCCTTTAATCATACCCAATTACTTGCAGTGCCAGATGGAATGTGTGCTTCACAGATGCTAAATGTAGGTAATAATGATTTTAAGATGGCAAGAATCTGGTTATTTCAGCAGAGTAATTTAGCAGAGATTATCTTGTTATAGTATAGCTACTATATGCAGGATGTACAGTATTATATATAATAATAATAACCCTGCTACATACATAGGACAAACCAACAGAAGGATAAGTACCCGCCTTGAAGAACACAAGAATGCAATAAAAAAGCTGGAACACACTTCCTCACTAGTCCAACATATGAAGGCCACAGGTCACAGCATCAACATCAATGGCACCAAAATCCTAGCTGCTATAGAAAACCCCGGCTACAGAATCATCAGAGAAGCCGTAGAAATTGATAAAAGACCTAATAGTATGAACAAAAGAGATGACTCCACCAGACTATCAATCATCTGGAAGCCTGCACTCACCAACAAAAAAATCTCTATACCACAATCCAGGCAAACACCTGGACACAAACAGACCCCCCCTAATACCTCCAGCCCGAACACACCCCAGCCAGCTACCCAAATAAAACCTAACTTCCTAATAAATAATTATCAGCCATTTACAAGAAACCAAGCTGCACTAAGAAACCCCAATGCACAAAACACAATGTTGCCAACCAATCAAAAACACAGCAACTCGAAGACCAATAAAAATAGACCTAGACTCCCAGCCAATCAAGATGAGGAAAAAACCATTCAAATATAACAAAAAGCCAGCACCAAATTCAAACAAAAAACGACTGCCAAGCCTGGCACACAAAATTAAAAATTAAAAAGCCCGAAGATGGCAGATGAGATTCTGCTGAAACGTTGCTATAATAAAAACACAAATATTATGTGGGAAAATACCCGAAGAAACCTAAATAACATACACACACACACACACACACACATACTCACACACATTTATTTATTTAATTAATTAATTAAGTTTATATACCACCCCCTCTCCCAAGTTGGGATTCGGTGCGGTGTACAGCCCAGCTAAAAACAATACAATTACAAATATAAAATTTAAAAATAGATTAAAATGAATTAAATAAAGGCTGAAAGATTAAAACTATAATAAGATGATAAAACAGGGTAAAAAGTTACCAAAATTAAAACCATACCAATGATACTAGGCCAGACCAGCTTGTTGAAAAAGATGGGTCTTCAGTATGCGCCGGAAGGTTCGGAGGTCAGGGATTGTCCGCATCTCTGGGAGTAACTCATTCCAAAGGGAAGGTGCTTCCGCAGAGAAGGCCCGCACCCTCGGGGCCACCAGCCGGCATTGCCCAGCTGGCGGCACCCTGAGGAGGCCCACCCTGTGAGAGCACACTGGCCGGCGGGAGGCCGACGGTGGCAGGAGGCGGTCCCGTAAGTACCTGGGTCCCAAGCCATATATATATATATATATATATATATATATATATATATATATATATATATACACACACACACACACACATACACACACACACACACACACTGTAGCTCTAGAGAACCAATGAAAAAGCCAGTGAAATGTTTTTTGCTTCAAGAACTTAAAAATAAATGCTGTCCACAGAAACAATATTAACAAAATAGTGAAGCAAAGTATTCATTCATCTGCTGCCACATTCTCATCACATGTCAAGACAATAATCTTGAGTCTCTACTGGTTATATACCTTATGGGAGAATCCTCTTTGGGTATTTCATAAATTGAGTGGTCTCTGACAGTTACATTTTAAATCTTCACATGGAACCAACATTATATTCTCCATCATACTGCATCAATCATTGTACTTTAACTGAGATAATATATGAATTCAGAGCTTTTTTTAATATGCTTAAAATATTTAGAATCAGTAAGTCATGCTAGTAAGATGGTCAGTGCATTTTTTAGAAGATCAGGCTATTATGTATGGTCTTTATAAAACCATCAATTTAGAAGGATATAAGTTTAATTATTTCACCACATTTCTTATTACTGAGGTTGCATTTCCCATGTATTATATTTTATCATTTAGATTTAAAGGTTAATTTTACTCTAGATCTATAGTCCTTCAAACCAATCAGATATCACAATAATCCCAGAAACAAAAGATGGTTGTTTAAAAATGTATTCTGAATGAAGAATCGAAAATCCTATGAGGCATCAAATGGAAGACATTAACATTCACCCCTGTGCTTATTTCAGTTCCTAACGCATGAAAAAGAGAGAAGATTTGTTTCCTTGTATTATCTTTGAGACCATGTGTCAGTCTCATGTTGAAAGTAGAAATTGCTCTTTTCATTTCAGATCTGTGTAGGTTTTCAGAAGGACAAAGGACTCATAAACAATGATAAATGATACATTTACTCACTGTGGGTAGGGGCAGGGAAAAAGGAAATGCTTCACACTGATCCTGCCCTTACCTGCAGGAAAGATGGATTGGGAAGTAAGATTCCCTGACTTATACTCAATTATGCCTCTAATTCCTACAATTCAGTTCTCTCTCTCTTGTGTGTGTGTGTGTGTGTGTGTGTTATTAATGAAAAATGGAATTTTTTGATGCTTTCCATTTCTCCCCACAATAGAATAAATTACCCAGACTCACTATGAAGATCTGAAATGGAAAAGCTTTAAACTCAAACAAATATTCAAGTATCATTACAGGAAGCTCCATTTAAGAGGCAAAGGAGCACTTCTACATTTCTCATTTGCTTCATTAGTTAAAACTAAATAGCAATTATTAGTTATAAAAACATTACCATTTTGAAACTAAAAGTTTTCAACTAGTACTGGAAATTAGTGCCCCTTCAAATAATTTTTTCCTTAACATTCTGCTCTGTTTGTTAAATATTGATCAACTGAGATATATTGCACTCACTGTTTTCTACAGGTTCAAGCAAAAAAGTAAAGCTGACAAAGAGCACAGTGTGTAGATAGTCCTACTGTGCTGCCCTTTATTGTCAAATGAGAGTTTCCTTAGAGGCCACAATATCCCTGAAGCTTTATTTTGGTCAATTTCCCTCAGGTGAATTACTTAAAAATCAGCTGAAGAGCTCTACTAAAAGATACCATAGTTATTAAACAGTTTGGCCAAAAGACTAGCCTCAGTGTTAAATATACCCATCTTTTGATAACATGTCATTACTGCTAATAGCTGTAATTTTAACATATGTGAACTTGGCTATAAATTAAGTGGCCAATGTTGAATTTGAACAAAAAAAACCCAGTGCTATTTGATATATAGTCTCTTTGGTCTGCTATGCCTTTGGATTATATTTATTTTTGCTTTGGTTAACTTTACTAACAACAGAGCTTCAAAGCCAAAGAAAAGAATTTGGAATCATATTAATTCTACAAAGTACTGTACTTTGGGCATTTCTGAATCATCCTTTTCCTTGGTCAGAAAAATGTGAGAAGAAATATTAAGTTCCAGAATGATCTAGTATTTCCAGCTATCATGATAGTTCTGAATTTGTTTTACCGTAATTCTTAGCTGCATAATGGTGATGGGGAAATCTAGTTTGACTCATTAGTTTATCCTTCAGACTAGAGGACAGGTCTTGTGCATTTTGTGCCTCAAAATACACAACCCAACCAGTTCCTGGCATCAAGAAAACTTGGTATGAAAATATGGAAAATGTCCTTGAAAAAAAATGTCTTTTTCAAAAGAACAAAATTCAAAGTAGTCTTTTTGTCACATTTACCATCCAATGGCAGCTACATGATCAGGTTTTTTTTTCCCCTAAGCTTAAAATCTTGTGAATTATGGAGATTTGAATGTATAGAGATCCATTGATTTGCACTATTGATGATTATCTGATATTTTACAAGGCAATTTATAGCAAGATTTAGCATAAATGGACAGCAAGTCAGAATAACAGAGTTCGAAGGGTCTTCTAGTCCAAATTCCTGGTCAGGCAGGAAATCTGATACCATTTCAGACAAACATTTGAATTTGAATGTACATCAAATGTCATAATCATTTGAATTTGATTTACAAGATAACAGGTGTCTGAACCAGCTTCAGTATTACCATGGTTATTTCTATGACTGTTCTCCCCCACCCCCTTGCTTCATCTTTCCCTTCAGTATTATGTACTTCCAGTTTTTCAATTCTTTTTCTAAAAAAGAAATATGTTTTGTGCTAGAGGTATATTATTTTTAGTAAACAAAACTACTGAACTCTATCTTAAATCTCATTTCTTTTAAAACTCTTTTGCACTGCTAAGTGCCCCTTGGTCACTTTGTGGAGCTTTAAATTTCCAGGCATCGATATTCATTTCTTTTCTTCACTCTGTTCAGAACCCCTGTTGCCATTTTTCTGCAAGATTTCATTGTTTTGCTGTTAAAAGGTTTCCCTCGCAGTGACTGCTCTGCCTGGGAGTTTTGTTTGAAACTGACCCTGATCTTTAGTCACAACAGAGCAACAGCAAGCATTTTAAGGTCTGCAGGCTGGGGAATATCAGGATAACAACCTGAAACTAGAAAAGAATCATAAGGAGATGCACATTTCAAGACACATTTCCCTGACAATATTTCCCAGACTGGTGATTTGCTATTTCTTGTTTGGCTGCAATGACCTTTTCTTTCTGTGACCTATGCGATAGTTGTGTCCATCATTATGTCAGTTATGATGCACATATCTACCCACTGGAAAAGAAGATAGGCCAAAGAAATATGTCTGGTGCCCAATAGATTTCTTTGACAGAAGTATGCAACAGACTTTATTTCCACTGTGCCCAGACCACTCCAAACCAGCTGCCACTGTTATTCAATCGAACTATATTTCTCAGTCTATCACAAGAATGGTGACATCTCTAAATGAAAGACAACAGTAATAAATGATTATCCTTTTAAATTACAGATTATTTAACCTAAACAAAATCTAATATAGCTTCTACTGTATTCAGAAAGGATTGAAGTCCTATTTTTAAAATGGACGCATTAACCAAATAAATTATGGGACTATTGCATGATGTGTCATAATAGAATTAAATACGAGAGTCTACTAGAGTGAAAGGTTTAAGTGTAAGATGCTGAAGGCAGAGTTGCAATAAAATCCCCATCCCATTGTATGTGTGTGTGTGTGTGTGTGTGTGTGTGTGTGTGTGTAATGGGAACAAAAGGGGTGGGGCTTTAATTACACTGCAGCTACAATACTTATTATCCACAGATTCTACCCACTAAAATAAAAGCACTTAAAATGAACATATAACTTAGGAAGTTATGCACAGAAATTAAGTGCAAAGTTACTAATTGGTACCACCCTTAGAAGCATCGTTTTATTGATTTTCCATTAAATACATTTCTTAGTGTTTAATAAACAATCATGTTATTTGGGTATTTAATATGCTTAACAATACAAATTTACATTCTTAATCTCCACCCCTTTTTTCCGACCATTGCTAAAATAGATTCCATGTTAGAGGTATTATTGATCACTTTGTATTAAGTATTCTTCACATTGCTTAACAGAAGTAATGATGGAAAATTTGAAACAAAGGTGCAAGATTTGCATATTGGTTCAGGTTTCAGCTAATCTGTAAAAGCTTATAGAACTTATTCAATTAGTTTGAAGCTATCTGCATTCATTTGGGAATTAGGTAAAAGACAGCTTTAAATAGTCTGTGTGCAAGAAGGATTCAAAAGGTGTGTTTTTCAGGACCCAGCAGAAGGACCAGAATGAGGGATAGGACTGATATATTCAATGGTATACCTAAAGATGGACAATACAATATACCTAAAAAACTGCACACAACTGATAAGAACAAACCAATCATAAGTCATACCTTGAAATTCAGAAGTGATAGCATACCTTGAGAGTCTTGGTGAATCAATCTGAGTAAGAGAATACATTAAAATCTAGAAAAGGATATAAAAGATCCAGTGTAAGAAATTAGGTCTTTAGAGGAACCTCTGCTGCTGAATTTGGGTTCTGTTCCTCTCACTGCTTCTCTGATGTCCACGTCTTGTGTACACTGGTATCATGTTTTCTCAGAATCAGAAGACCAACATGGAGAAGCCTCTTCTGAATAAACACCATGAACAGCAATTGGGAACAATCAAATACCCAAGGGTAACTCTGCCACTCATCATCAGAAACGGATGCAGAACAAGTCAGATAATAAAGACCTCAATGCTGAGCACCTGCATAGTCTAAGAATGTGCATGAATTTTAGAGAGCCAAAGAGAAATGGTGTGCAAAAGAGGAAATACTCCAATTTTGCTGCATACTTTTGTATTTCTGAATCCGGTGTGCTGCTGATCACCTTTTGTGATTGTTAGATTGTTGGACTGCTTCTGAACTGTGTGCTGTGATCTGGCTTTATATTCATAAAGGCAAGACTTATTTTGCTGGTACACATGTTCTTTTGCACCTACCAGTACTCTGTCTGTTGAAGCTTAAAAACATCTGCTAACTTTAAAATAAACTACTGATAACCAACTCAGCCTAAGTGTTCAGGTTCAAATAGAGAAACCAGGTAACCATACCCATTCTGCTAGATTTTGCTGGGAGCCTTGACCAGTAAGGAAGAAGAATTTCCATTCAGTGTAGCTAACATGCTAATGTCCATCATTTCTTATGTGTTTTTTCATGTAAGTAAAAGAGGAAAGGTCTTAGTATCAATATTCTTAAAAAATTTAAGAATATTGTTACTAATGTCTGTTTATTGGAGAGAAAGCCATTATTAGAGGGGAAGTTGCAAGAAAGTGTAGAAATACAGTAAATCTGATATGATAAGTGCTTATTACTAGCCTATTCTGTTACTTACATTACATAGCTAGGTTTGGTAGCAAATCTTAGTTCTGCATTGATTTAATTCCTCATCTAGCAGTTAGCTGAGGACTTTCAGTTATGCCTGAATTTGATTGTCTCATATTTTTATTTTAGAACATGTATATTCCATTATTATGGACTGCTCCAATTCTGAGGCTGAAGATTGCAGAGTTTCTGCTATTTCTCTTCTTCAGCCTCAGAATTGGAGCAGTCCATAATAATGGAATACACATGTTGTAAAATAAAAATATGAGATAATCAAGTTCAGACATATCTGAAAGTCCTCAGCTAAGTGCTAGATGAGGAATTAAATCAATGCAGAACTAAGATTTGCAATTTGCAAGGCAACTATTCAGGGAACTGACTGCAATTCGGTCGGCCACCTCTGAATCTGATTTAATACAGATGGCTTCTGATTAGATTGCAAGGTATCAGAGTCTCACCTTGGGAGAAATTGAATCAATAGTAAAGAGGTCCAGGTGGTAGAGATCAGAATGGCAAAGTCTAGTCATAAAAGACAGTGCTTCAGATCTCATCCCCTTGTTGAAAATAATTTGACACCATCAGTTCTACATACTTTCAGTCTTTCTTTCTTGATTCCTTTCTTTATAAATGGATCCTCAGTTTATGAGCCTTGGCCTAGATGTTGTGAAAACTATAGATTTCTTGCATATATAAAGTCCCGGCTATGATTTACAAACCAGAGATTTTTTAATCTACAGATTTGTTCAGAGTTACTTGTTGGCATGAGTGGCTCCAGAAATTAAATAAATAAATCTGAATAACAACCAGCCATCAATAGTTTCAACCCTAAAGCGATTTTGACAGGCTGAATGGGCAGAGAACATTTGTGTGCAATGGAGGATTTAATAAAATTGCCAATAGCATCAAATGATTAAGTGTTGATATGTACTTCTGCATGTCTTATTTTCAAGTTTCCGAACTTCTGAGATCTTGGAGACCAACCATTTATTTCCAACCAAACTGGAGTGTTTAGGGTTGAAAAATGCTACCCTTGCTGACACCTTGCTGACAGGTCCCATAAGTGTTTTTGGTTTAAAGGGACAGTTAACAAGATATTCATGTGTAAGTTGGCTAGGCTGTCCACAATATAAACATAGATCTGATGTACTGTATATGTTAATATAACTTTTCTTAGACACTTAATATGGGGTGAAGAAGATAGAGGCACTAGTGGTATTCTACCAGTTCAGCCTGGTTCTGGCATACCGGTAGGCCGAAGATCAGCAGAGACTGAACCAGTTCTCTCTGAGAAGTTGCTATTTGGGCCACCTGCCCACCCAGGCTCACATACTGACCTTTATTCCCTGCTTTTGGAGCACAGCTGTTTTGCGCAGCACAGCAGATTGCCATGCGCCAGCTGCTAAAGTGACAGGGAAAATGCAGGATTGCAGGAGGTGAGTCGGAAAGCCTCTGTGCCTGTGCAAAGTGTGCATTTGATGCATACGTGCACCAAGTGTGTACACACGCACAAAGCACACCCACCAAGCCATGCCCACCAAACCGGTGGTAAACTATTTTGAAACCCATCACTGATAGGAGGGAAAGAAAAAGACTAGACCAGTGGCAGCGAACCTTTTTGGCACCAAGTACCAAAATGGGAGCGTGCATGCACACACACACACACGCAGAAAACCAGAAGAGCTGTTCCCTGACGCGCACGCACAGGAGCACTGGAAAGTGGAAGCTTAGCTTCCCAGCACACACATGCACATCGGCCACCTGGTCTTCTGGTTTCTAACACGCATGCGTGCACGAAGAGCAACTGACCAGCACACACGCGCATGCCAGGGAGCTGCTCTTCCAGTTTCTGGCAGTCTTGCATGAGCGAAGATCAGCTGGCTGGCACGCATGCATGTACCAGAACCAAAAAAACCAGCCAATGGCTGGCGTGCCCAGAGAGATGGCTCTGCAGGGCATAGGTTCACCATCATGGGACTAAACTGTTATTCTCCTTACTCAAAGTCTGTCACTATTCCTTTGGTCTTCCATTGGCTCCTCAGTAGACCTAGTTTAATGTTGTCATAGTACTTGAATTGGTCTGGTAATATCAAAATTACATAGCCACAAAGTGAAGAGGAAACAAACAACCAAGGAAACAGGTCTTTCTAAATTCTTTCTTTTTTCTTCCATTCAGTTGTGTCCAATTATCACAGATTGCCTGGACAAATCCCAGCTGTTTTCTTGACAAGGTTTTTTTTTAATGAGTTTGCCATTGCCACTTTCTTAGGGCTAAGAGAAAGTGACTAGCCCAAGGTCACCCAATTGGCTTTGCCCCTAAGGCAGGGCTAGAACTCATAATCTCCTGGTTTCTATCCTGATGCTTTAACTACTATACCAAACTGGCTATCAAATACTGACTAATTAGTGTTATTGAGAGCAGTTTAAGCACACAAATTCTAACATCTTTTATTTCAAATATGCTGTGTAGATGTAATCATTCAAAATAGTTTATCCCGTACTTTTAGTTCAGGGGAAATGCAATCAATCATGGCCAGATGAAGCTTTGTAGAGTTAAAACCCAATTGTTTTCGTTTTTATTCAAATTTTTATCTGGGCTAGGGAGGGTGACCAGGTTGGGTTTAGGGGACAACTCACCTGAGACGGGGGCCAGACCAGGGGCCGAGCGTGGCCGGGAGGCTTTGGGGTCAGGGATGGTCAGATCGAGGATGGGGGGCTATTTCTGGGAGGGAGAGATGAAGTCTATTGGCATGGTGGGTGAGAGAGGCAGGTATGGTGGTTATAGGAGGCCATATCATGTTCTGGGAGCATGCCCCCGCTACTTTCATGCAGTGGCACGCTCCGACTCCCAAGGTATTTCCCGTTCCCCGGGCTGTCCAAGTCATTGGGTCCTGGCCCTTCGGTTGATGCTGTGTAATGCCTGGTCCGTAGTAAATAAAACCCCTCTCATTTATGATCTAATCTTGGAGGGGGGAGCAGACCTGGTGGGTATTACCGAAACCTGGGTGGGCCAGGAGGGGGGTATTCCCCTGGTGGAGATCTCCCCACCCAAGTTTCGGGTTTTCCATCAGCCGAGGGCTCAGGGGAGGAGGGTGGGTTGCGGTGGTTATTAAGGAAGATCTACGTCCTAGGGAATCCACTGTTCCTCAGACAACCGGATGTGAATCCCTCTTTGTGAAGTGTGGTTCCGGGGTTCAGATGGGCCTACTGATCATGTACCTGGCTCCCTGCTACGTGTCAGCCCTGCCTGAGCTCCTTGAGATTATAGCCGGCTTGGTGGTTGGGACCCCCAGGCTTATGGTCATGGGGGATTTCAACCTACCCTCTGCCGGCAGGACCTCGGGGATTACTCAGGAGTTCTTGGCTTCCATGACAACCTTGGGCCTGACCCAATTAATTTGGGACCCCACACACACGGGGGGTCACATCTTGGATTTGGTTTTTGTTTCTGGCCAGTGGCAGGATGATCTAGGTATGGGGGACGTTGTTATAGAGCCCCTGTCATGGTCTGATCATTCACTTCTTAGGCTAGACTTCCGTTCCGCACCCCCTCATTGCAAGGAGGTGGGGCCGATAAAATGATTCTGCCCCAGGCACCTGATGGACCCAGATAGGTTCCTGATGGAGCTTGGGCCTTTTCCTGAGGCTCGCACACACGACTCGGTTGGGGACTTGGTGGCTACCTGGGATAGGGTGGTGGCCGAGGCCCTTGACCGGGTCGTGCCCTTGCGGCCTCTGACCTAGTGCCGATCCTAATTAGCTCCTTGGTTTTCTGAGGTGCTGAGGGAAATGAAGCACCGGAAAAGATGCCTAGAGAGTGGTTGGAGGGCCAGCCGCTCCGAATTTGACCAAACACTATTGCGGTCCCATGTTAGGGCCTATTGGTGGTGATAAGGATAGCAAAGAGGTATTACTTTTCCGCCCTCATTGTGTCCGCAGAAAATCACCATTTTTAGGGTGACCCGCTCCCTTTTGGATGTGGGAGTGTGGGAATATCCCCTGCAAGGACGGACTGGGGATTTTTCAAGATATCTGCAGGACAAAATCGCTCAGATTCGGGATGAGTTGGACTCTGACTGGGCAGCTCTGGGCCGGAGGATGGGGGCAGATTTCAGGGAGGTCATTTGGGGTGAGTTCGATCCTGTGACCCTAGAAGACGTGGACAGGATACTGGGTGGGCTTAATGCCACCACATGTTTACTGGATCCATGTCCCTCCTGGTTGGTTTTGGCCACCCGGGAGGTGACACGAGGTTGCTTCCTTGAGTGAAGGGTTTTTGCCTGCTGCCTTGAAAGAGGCCCCTCCTCAAAAAACTATCCCTGGACCCAACATTATTATCAAACTATCGACCGGTCTCCAACCTTCGCTTTGTGGCAAAGGTTGTTCAGAGTGTGGTGGCACAACAGCTCTCTCAGCACCTGGATGAAGCTGTCTATTTAGATCCACTTCAATCGGGTTTCAGGCCTGGGTACAGCACGGAGACGGCACTGGTCGCGTTGGTGGATGATCTCTGGAGGGCCCGTGACAGGGTTTGTTCCTCTGTCTTGGTCCTGTTAGATCTCTCAGCGGCTTTTGATACTGTCGACCACAGTATTTTATTGCGGCGGTTGGGGGGGTTGGAAGTGGGAGGCACCGTGTTACGGTGGTTCTCCTCCTTCCTCTCCGACTGCTCGCAATTTGTGTTGGCAGGGGGGCAGAGGTCGACCCCGAGGCCCTTGATTTGTGGGGTACCTCAGGGGTCTGTGCTCTCGCCCCTGCTGTTCAACATTTATGTGAAGCTGCTGGGTGAGATCATCCGTGGTTTTGAGGTAGAGTTCCATCAGTATGCTGATGACACTCAGTTATACATTTCTACCCCAGGCCATCCCAACGAAGCCGTTGAAGTGATGACCCAGTGCCTGGAAGCCGTGCGGAGCTGGATGGGTCTAAACAGGCTTTGACTCAACCCAACCAAAACCGAGTGGCTGTGGTTTCCTGCACCCAGGTACAGCCAGCTTATTCCATCGCTGGCTGTGGGGGAGAAATTTTGACCCCCATGGAGAGGGCGCACAATCTTGGCATCCTCCTGGATGTATGGCTGTCATAGAAGATCGTATTGCGGCCGTCGCCAGGGGGGCTTTTTGTCAGGTCCTTCGGATCTGCCAGTTGCGGCCCTTTCTGGATCTGGATGCACTTCGCACAGTCACTTCTGCCCTCGTCATTTCCCGCCTAGACTACTGCAATGCTCTCTATATGGGGCTCCCCTTGAAGAGCATCCGGAGGCTTCAGCTGGTGCAGAATGTGGCCGCGTGGGTGATTCTGGGGGCTTCTCGGAGCTCCTGCACGAGCTGCATTGGCTTCAGGTGGCCTTCTGGGTGCGATTCAAGGTGTTGGTGGTCATCTTCAAAGCGCATCATGGCTTGGGACCCGGGTACTTATGGGACCGCCTCCTGCCACCATCGGCCTCCCGCTGGTCAGTGCTCTCTCACAGGGTGGGTCTCCTCGAGGTGCCGCCAACTGGGCAATGCCGGCTGGCAGCCCCGAGGGTGCGGGCCTTCTCTGCGGGAGCACCCTCCCTTTGGAATGAGTTACCCCCGGAGATGCTGACTATCCCTGGCGCACACTGAAGACCCATCTTTTTCAGCAAGCCGATCTGGCCTAGTATCATTGGAATGGTTTTAATTTTTTGTAACTTTTTACCTTGTTTTATCATTTTGTCATAGTTTTTAATTTTTCAGCCTTTATTTAATTCATTTTAATCTATTTTTAAATTTTATATTTGTAATTGCATTGTTTTTAGCTGGGCTGTACACCGCCCCGAGTCCCAACTTGGGAAAGGGAGCAGTATATAAACTTAATTAAATAAATAAATAATTCCTTCTGAAAATACTAGCTGCCCTGCACCAAGCAATGAATAAACAAATGCTATCAACC
This sequence comes from Bungarus multicinctus, assembly GCA_023653725.1. NCBI lineage: Eukaryota > Metazoa > Chordata > Lepidosauria > Squamata > Elapidae > Bungarus > Bungarus multicinctus. The sequence goes on from CM042848.1 coordinate 48,066,278, forward strand.
TCTTTATCAGTATAAGAATTCCCTACCACCTTCTTTCATTTTAGCCCTCATTTCAAGCTAACAATTACCAATATTTCTTCTTGCCATACTTGTCATCGTAACTAGACTATTGCTAACCATACCAGCTGGAACCTAACCATCTCTTCATCACATGAACCTTAGGATTTTTTTTTTCTGAGTTACCACATATGAAGAGCCTGGTATCAATAGTGCTAGAGCCAAAAATACTGATTGAGGAGGTGGCACAGTTGTTAAAAAGTCACCCAAATACAAAGCACCAGAAATAGATGAGCTATCAAAAGAAATAATTCAAACAGCAGAGGAAAACAGCATCAGTATTGGAGCACCCACAACTTCTGGAGGCAAAGTCATTCCACTGTGGAAAAAGAAAAAGAGGAAACAAGAATGCAAACAACATCAAGGACCAGATTATTTAGCCATGTACAGAAATTGAAATTTAGCCATGTACAGCAGCTGACGATCCTTGTTCAGCCAGTCTGGATTCCAAAAAGAAGAAATCTTCCCTCTCTCCCCCCCACTGTGTGTGTGTGTGTGTGTGTGCGTGTGTGTGTGTCTCCCTCAAAGCTGCAGGTGGGTTTCCTTGGTGCTCTTTGCTATTTTCATTTCTTCTTTTTTGGCTGAACAAGGATCACCAGACACGTTGGAAGCATCTCTTCAGTCGACCCATCTCCCCCTCCTCCTCCTCTCACAACTGGCAGCCATGGGAGGGCTGGGAGGATGGCGTGCACACCTGAGGAGGAGAAGGAGGAGGAGAAGGGTCACCCAAAGGGATGCTTCCAATGTGGCTGGCGATCCTTGTTCAGCCAGTCTGGATTCCAAAAAGAAGAAATGAAAATAGCGAAGAGCACCAAGGAAAGCCCAGCCGTGGCTTTGAGGGAGAGAGGCACACATACTGAGAGAAAAAGTGGGGGAGAGAGAGGGGAAGATAGAGACCCAGCCACTTCACTATCCCCTGCCGTCACTCTTACCTTCTCAAGCCAGGCAAGGGAGGGGAGGGTGAGGGACAGGAGGACCAGCAGCTGCAGGCATATCAGGACAAAGGAGAAGCCGCAGGACATCCGCCCGCCCACCTGCTGGCTGGCTGGGCGGGCTGGGCTGGGCTGGAAGAGGCGCGTCAGCTGGTAGAAGACAGAAAATGCACTCCGGGAAAGCAGGCAGGCAGGTGGAGGTCCTGGGGCTGTTGCACATGCGTACTGCATGTGTAGCAGCTGCACATGCAGTGCGCATGTGCAGCAGCCCTGGGACATCCGCCTGAGCTGCACCATGGCACCATGTGGTTGGGAAAGCCAGGAGAGTGAATGGGACAAGTGGGCGACTGGGCGACCCGGTTCGGAGGTGTGGCAGCCAGGAGTTGCTACCAGTTCTGCGACCCATGGCAAATCACCACTACCGATTCTCCCGAATAGGTGAGAACCGGTTGAATACCACCTCTGCATGGAACCAATCTTAAACTACAGACAAAAACAAATAAAGTTGTTTGCTCACTTGGCGAGGATGTTGAGGAATTCCATATCATACAAAGCATATATAAAAAGAGAAGGTTGAAGAAGATGGAGAGATAAGACATACTACAACAATATAGTTAACAATACTTGACACTGCCAGAAGAGCAAGAACTAAAATTTGAGAGGAGAGGAGGGGAGGGGAGGAGAGAGGAGAGCAGAGAAGAGAGCCTGGTGATGCTTGTCTTTTTTTCTAAGATGGCCCATTTCATTATGAATTATGAATAGTAGCTGATCTGTTCATTCAGGTTTTCAGAACATGGCTTGTTCAGGCAGCTGCTTTCTGACAAAGGCATGAGATTCAAAGGATATTTCCTAGTAAGTTCTGTTTCAGTGATTGAATGATAAGATCAGCCTGCCCTCTGTCCATTCTCTCTATTCAGATGAAGAAAACCGAAAGCAATAGTTCATTGCCCCTTAATAGTAAAGTACTATCAAGACAATTGGCTTGATCTTCTACCTATGGCTGAGTTTAGTTACAACAAGTTTATGCCTCTATTCAATGTCACCTTTCAAGTTATCACATATGCACATTATCTGCAATTTTCTGTTTCAAAGGCTATCTGTTTTTTCCAGCAACCTCAGATGGTTCAACATCTCGGTGATCAACTGGATTGTGCCAAGGACGCACATATGCAATCTCCTAACCATAATTGCTATTGGGAACCATTGATTATTTTTTCTACTGCATTCTACTACATTTTTTTCTTTTTTACATGGCCTGTTAAGAGAATTGGTGTAATTTTTGAATATTAATTTCTATACTTGCAGAAATAAATCCTGTAACATTTTATCTATAGCTTCCATAGAGAAGATCCCTTCTGGAATGGAAGAAAACATCCTTCTTGCACATTCTATCCTAACACCACCTCCTATCCTGGTGAGGAGGAAAAAAATGGAGGTGGAATCTATTTTTCATTCTCAGAATAAGAACAGTGTAGACTGGAGAAATAGACATTCCCCTCCATTGGGGGATGAGAAAAATGTGAAAGGGAGAGAATTTGATATTTCAAGCTGATGGAAAAATGGAAATGGAATAATATTTTCTGGTCTAGAGGGAGGGGCAAGGAACTATTTTTAATTTACAAAAATAAATAATGTTTGTCCCACTTTCTGAGCCCTCAGATTCCAATATTTTACATAAAGCGTGTTTACAGTTTGCTATTAACAGATATCTAATACTCAGCATTAGATTAAAATATTCATTATATTTAATAAGTTTTAAAAAACAATATTTGACATACTGCTTTTTCACTGAAACATCTCTCTTTGGATTTTAACAACAGGGAAATAAAGCATGGGGGACAGAAAGACGATCACAACTTCATAATAGATATTACACAGTCCTAAAAACTTCTTGTTTAAAAATTGTAACTGCAATCCAAACTAAAAAAAATTTAACACAGTAGGTGACTTTATTATTCTAATACATGTTCCATTAGCAGGCAAATCAAATGTTTTTCATGTAGAGTTCCAGATAACCAAAACTACAAGTGCACAAATATCCTGCTGAATTTTCAATAATGTTTAGAGATTGAATTGTTTAGAAATAAATACCAAGTACTTAATGTCTTGCCGAACTATAGATTACAGAAGATTTGTCAGTTACCACCCCACCCTCCAAAAAATGTGTGATTGAAATTTTTATTAGACCGTGACCAATGAACCACAGGTGATATTTCTGATTCTGGCCTTGGAAAAATGACAAACATAATAAGAAAAGTTCTGCAGAGAAGGAGCTTACCAAGATTGAAGCATTTTGTTATGTACTGGAAAAATACATTTCTTTTCAGGTGAAATATAAAACTTGAGTTTGTAATATTTAGCAATGAAGTAGCAGAACTTTTTTACACTGGAAGAAAATTGTTCAATGGCAAAGGAGACAGTTCCTAATATATTGCAAGATAGCCCTTCTATACTAGTGGATCACAATATTGTTTCCCAAAGAGCTCTCCAGGTGATTTGGATTTAGTCACTCACACTATAGTTTCCCTCCAATGCACTGCTGTTTGAGGATAAAATTGAAAAGATCCTGCATAGGCCATTTTGAGCTTCCCCAGAGAAAAGGGATGTTATAAATGTAACAATAAATGGAAATAAGTCAAACACGCATAACTAATGGAACCAAGTGGAGGAAATATTTGGAGTAGAATAAACTATTGTACAGAGCCATTTTTTTTGCTTTTGTTTTACAGTATGTGGTTTTTCTATCACTCCCTTCTGCTGCTCATATTCAGAACTGTTTAATAGATTATGCATTTGCTTCTCATCATGCCCCAGAGCATAGCAAAAATGTTTTTAATGTGCTAAAGCATTACACATATAAACAACAAAAAATAAAGCTGTATTTTGATTATGGTAAGTATATAAAAATGACTATAAAAAGGATGAAACTGTACATTATCCAATCTTCTCCAAAAATTATCTAACCTAGCCATTTCTCAACTTCTTATGCCAAAGGAGCAGTTCCTACTGCTATACTATCAATAACATTTTTGAAGGTGAAGATAGCCATTCTAGAATATAAACATGTTATTCCCTGGCAAGTTATATGAAATTTTCTCTATTAGCACAAGGTTCTGAGTATGATTTTTTTTAAAAAAAAATTGTATCTGCAATTTTATTTGAGCAGTGACTAGTCAAATGTTCCACATATGTATAAACATACAGAGAGAGTCCTTTTGCTTTCTATCTACAGTCTTCCAGTCAATAGTGTAGCTCACTCAGACAATCTTGTAGACATAGTGGAAACTCTTCAAAAGGTTTTACTATTATAGAAAGTTGCTGTGCCTCTTAGGGAAGCCTTTTTTTCTCTGCCTTCAACAAGAAAAAATTCTCATTGCTTGCTCCCACTAGTAGGGGGTGAAGTCAAGATGATAGAGTGAATGCCTTTTTGTTATCTTTTAAAATTGAACTACTTTTAGTAATGTATTCACTTTCAGTCTACCAGGAAAAAGAAGATGCAAGTTAAGCATCAATGAACAACAATGCTTTCGCTTCTTTTTTTCTGCTTAAGATACTTGTATTTCAATTTCTGCTACACTCTTAAGATGCTACTGGACAATGCTTAAAGTAGTATTACTTTTTTCCCCTTTGGGATACATGCAATAAAACCATTATCCATATACTACTAAAACTCTCCTGTTTGTCTCTTTGTAACCTTCAATTGGATGAAACAGTGCATCATAGGGCAACTATTTTTGAGTTAATAGAAATTTCAAATGGGCTAACTTACAGAATGTGACTAAATTCCAGGACCCATGAACTCCTATGGAATTAAATTTGGCAACATGGTGATCACTTCAGGGCCACCATGCTTCCATGCCATCACATTACTATGATCAGCTGTGGTAACATAATAATCATGGCTATATCTCTATTTGTCACTTCCCTCTGATCCCTGTGCTCAATCAGCTGGAAACAAGGCCCAATGGGAAATGGTGATGGCTACTTTAGAGCCTGAAATTTCAAAACCCTGAGGAGTAATTCAGATACTTGCTGGCAATTAGGACTAAATGGAGAGAGAGAGCGCACCCTTGAGGACACACCTGAATGGGGAGTGAGGGTACAGATTACCTCATGGTCTCTGTCTCTCATTGTTGTTATACCTGCCCTCAGTAGTTCTGTGGGTTAGTCAAGGAGGAAAAGTACAGAAGAACAAGGCTTCACCAAAGCTTTGTTGAGGGTCACGACGAGAGAGAAATGGTGCCAGCCTATATTGTATGTGGAAAGAAGGATGACCCAATAGATTATGAGTTGTCTTTATGAAGGTTGACCTGTATATGCCTATCTATAAAGATCTTCCCCATAAAGTAAAGTATTACTATATACATTAAACTGTCTATGTTTATCTCAAGGGCTAAAGTATCATACATTATTTTACTCCATTATAGTTACTATAATATGTTAGGTTTCTTTAAGAAACTTAACTGTATTGGTTTACCATATATGGCTGCAAGTCAAAAATGACTCAGCACTATCTTGTAGCCACGATGCTGATTGGCTACAGGAAGCAGGAGAGCTATATAGTAAGAAGCCAGAGAGCACATGGCTAGTACTGTCAGAATGTCTGTTTGTGCTGTTGGAATGCTGCTATTGGTTTGTTAGGCTTATACTATGCTACTCTACTACTTGGCAAGTATCTTCAACTCTGTAACTATATTTCTCCATTGATACATGAATGTATTGAAGATGATGTATTGCTGTTATATCTACTGAACAAGAATGGTTAGTAATCTTATCTACTTATGGATGAATGATAATGTGTATTATGTGTATGATAATTGGAATGGAACTTGGACTGTGTTTACATCACTGTATATAAAGACTTTGCACTTCAACTGCTGTGCTTGTGTGGTTCTATACTCACTGCTACAATCTGAACATTACTTCCGTCTGCTGTATTAATCCTTGACACCAAGGATACTCTGCTAAATACTTAACATTGGTTATGGGCCCAGGCTAGCCTAGTTAGCCCAGGCTATCCAGTTATCCCAGATATACCATAACCCAGACCTATGCAAGTTATTCCAGGTCCAGAGTCAAAAGTTGTTAGTGTGAACTGAGTGAGTCACTATACAGAAGGTTTGTTGTGATATACGGTTGAAGTGAAGATGGCACAAGAACATTTGTTCAGCTTAGCTATGATTACCCGGTTGGATGGCACCAACTACATTACCTGGTCCACCAAGTGCAGTTTGCTCTTGAAGAGAGAAGGACTATGGGATGCTGTTGTCAATCCACTGGATATAGAAGCTTTGGATACCTCGAACGATGCTGACCGAAAGAAGCTAGATGAATTTGCCAGAGACAACAAGAGAGCTTTGTATGTTATTGGACTTACCCTTGGTGATTCACAGCTTGTGCATGTTCATGGTGTGGAATCTGCAGCCAAATGCTGGAAGACCCTCAAGAAGCACTATGTTAGAGACAGTGTTGGTTCTCATATAAATCTAACATGAAAGCTGTTTAGAGCGCGTATGCATAAAGGCAGTGATATGCTTGCTCATTTGGAGTACATGAAGAGAGCTCTACAACAACTTCATGAACAGGAGCTGATTTTCTTTGAATTTCATCAAGTCTATATTATTCTTTCTAAAGATGACTCTTATGATGACTATGTATCTTCACTTGAAGTGTTAGACAAGGAAGAAATGATTTTGACTAACATTACAGGGAAGCTAATAGAATAGTCAAGATGGCGAAAGGACAGACAACAACTGAGACAAGATGAACAAACTATGGCTGAAGAACAAGCTACAGTTTATGTTGTTAAAAAATGTTATGTATGTGAGGCTAAGGATCATTTGGCTAGAAATTGCAAGAAGAAAAATACACAGGGTAAAAAGTTGAAAAAGAACAGCAATAATTTAGCTATATGTAATGCTAGTTTAGCAGGAAACCATGATAGATGGGTTATAGATAGTGGAGCATCACATTGTATTATTAATAGAAAGCAACAGTTTGTTCATATGGAACACAGTGCTCAAAGTATTTCACTGGCTAATGGCTGGAAGCTAAAGGCTTCAGGACAAGGTAATGCATTTTGTTCTTGTTTAAATGAGGAGTTACCCATGCTGTATGTGCCTAGTACGACATATCAGTTATTATCAGTGAGTGTATTGATAAAAGTGGGATATACAGTAACATTCAAAGGATTAAAATGTGTGTTAGAGAAACAAGGTAAATGTGTTATGGCTAAACTTGATAATGGCTTGTTTATATTACAAGATAACCCAGTTCTAAACACTAAAGTGGGGTTTGAGAACAGAAAGCCACATGATGAATGTATCCGTTTATTACACAGACGTATGGGGCATGTTAATTTTAAAGCATTAAGAAGAACTGTGGAATGATCAAAAGGTATCAAGATTAAGCCTTGTAAGCACTATGTTGATTGCAATGTTTGTAACAAAAAAAAAAGAGTAAGTTAACCCCTCCTAATAGAACAAATGGTTTTAAAGCCAGTGAGCCTTTACAAGTAGTAGTAGCAGACTTAATTGGTCCAAAGGAACCCAGTTTTGAGGGAGCAAGGTATATATTAAGTATTGTAGTTTTATATTCTTGATATGGGTTTTGTTATTTAATGAAAAGCAAGGCTGAAACATATCAGAATTTAGTAATTGGTTAAGGTTTGTGGAAAGAAAGACAAAACATAAAGTCATGACATTAGTGACTGATAATGGGTCAGAGTTCACTAACAATAAGTTTGTAACTATGTTGAAGAAGGCAGGTATAGACCATAAGTGGTCTGTGCCTTATAGACCTCAACATAATGCTTATTGTGAACGGAGAGGTCAGACATTACAAACCATGGTTAGAGCTATGCTCAGTGATTCTGGTTTAAACAAGAAATTGTGGGGAGAAGCCACAAAATGTGCTAATCATATCCTAAACAATATAGTCCACACAACAACAAATGAATTGCCGTTTGTTCGATGGCATGGTAGCCAACCAAATCTTAGTTATCTCCATGTATTTGGGACCCCTGCATGGGTACATATCCCAGCTCAGCTGAGAAGCAAGGAGCAACCTAGGGCTAGAAAAATGTATTTTATAGGATATGAATTTAATCACAGGTCATTTAGATTTTGGGAACCAGGCACAACTAAGGTTTATTGTAGTGCTAATGCAAAGTTCCTAGAGCACATAGGATGGGAGAAAATAGACCAGGATTATGTCATTATAGAATCAAAGGTACCAATTAAGAGTAAAGATAATAATGAGTCTGTAGAGGAAACCACCAAGTGATGATTCAGATATAGAGGAATCCTCTGTTTCTTTAAAAGAGGAAGAAGTAGAGGAAAGCTCGATAAGGGAGGTAAAAGAAGAGTTTAATCAGGTGACTAGTCCAGTATTGTCCAGAAGGACTACAAGAGTGTCACGACCTCCTGATAGATACCAGGCTAATGTTGCTCAGCCAACAGGTATTGAATCTTATAACTATGAAGACATTAAGTCTTATTCTGAGGAGCAAAAAACTTGGAATGAAGCTATGAAAAAAGAGCTAAAGTCATTGAATGAATTAAAGGTATTCGATGAAGTTAAACTTCCTAAATGTGAAAAGGCAATTGGGTGCAGATGGGTTTATAAACTGAAGAAAGATATAGAAGGAAATGTTATCCATAAGGCATGCCTAGTCGCTCAGGGTTTTACTCAAACAAAGTTAGACTACGATGAGATTTTTGCTCAAAGCCTAAAAACTAGCACTTTAAGAGCAGCGCTTGTATGGGCAGCAAAGAATAGATATGTAGTGAATCATATAGATGTTGAAATGGCATACTTGCACATTCCATTACAACATACTATATATATGAAGAAACCTCTGAGAGTGGATAATAATAGGAAGGAGACTGTTTGGTTATTAAAGAAGAGTTTATATGGTCTTAAACAGGCCCTGAGTGGAATAAATGCATAGTAAAAGAATTAAACAAATTAGGTTTTGTGAGTGGCTTGGCAGACCCATGTTTGTTAAAAAGAAAGAAGAATGGGATGTTGGAATTGTTATTATTATTTACTGATGATATTGCCATAGTCACTAAGACTATGCAGGAATCTAAGGATATAATAGAAAGTTTGCAAGCTAAGTTTAAGATAAGAAAACTAGGAGAAATTAAACACTATCTTGGACTAGATATATGTAAGACACAAAAAGGGTTCAAAATATCTCAAGTGGATAAAATAATCGCTTTACTAAAAAGATACAACATGGACCAATGTAAAATTTCCAAAACACCTATGGGGAAGGAATTTAACAATGATGACAATGAGAGTCCTTTATTTGATAAGAATATCTATCAATCTTTGATAGGTAGTTTATCATATTTAGGAAATTGGTCAAGGCCGGATGTTGCTTATAGTGTAAATCTGCTGGCAAGATACACTATAGAATCCAACATTAAACATTGGCAGGCTGCAAAGCGAATACTTAGATATTTGAAGAAGACTTCGCATTATGCATTGTATTTAGAACCAAATAAAGAGTTAAGTCTTACTGCATATGCTGATGCAAGTTTTGCAAACGATGTTAAAACAAGGAAATCAACATCTGGTTTGATAATAATGCTGGGGAATGTAATGATTGAATGGCAATCAATTAGACAGCAACATATCAGTCTTTCAACGATGGAAGCTGAATTTTCTTGTTTATCTTTGTTATGTACAAAGTTAATTTATTTTAAACAACTATGTTTGGATTTTGAGTTGGATGTAAGTAAACCATTTACTGTATATGAAGATAACCAGGCTGCTATAAAATTAGCAACAAGTATCGCTGTTAGAACAAGATCAAAGCATACTAATTTAAGGTATCTTAATGTACGACAATGTGTGGAAAACAAACTGATTGTCCTAGAGTATTGTGAAAGTGAACAAAATATTGCTGATAATTTCACGAAGGCACAAGTTTTTCAGAAACATGACGATTGTTGTAGAAAATATGGTTTAACTCTGTAAACTCTGTAAATATGCACTGTAACTTTGTGTATGTGTATATGTGTATATATAATGGTTGTTTATATATAGTAAATCAAAGGGGAGTATGTTAGATTTTTTAAAGAAACTTAACTGTATTGGTTTACCATATATGGCTGCAAGTCAGAAATGACTCAGCACTATCTTGTAGCCATGATGCTGATTGGCTACAGGAAGCAGGAGAATTATATAGTAAGAAGCCAGAGAGCAAATGGCTAGTACTGTTAGAATGTCTGTTTGTGCTGTTGGAATGCTGCTACTGGTTTGTTAGGCTTATACTATGTTACTCTACTACTTGGCAAGTATCTTCAACTCTGTAACTATATTTCTCCATTGATGCATGGATGTATTGAAGATGATGTATTGCTGTTATATCTACTGAACAAGAATGATTAGTAATCTAATCTACTTATGGATAAACTGTATATGATAATTGGAATGGAACTTGGACTGTGTTTACATCAATGTATATAAAGACTTTGCACTTCAACTGCTGTGCTTGTGTGGTTCTATATTCGCTGCTACAATCTGAACATTACTTCTGTCTGCTGTATTAATCCTTAACACCAAGGATACTCTTCTAAATACTTAATATATGGAAAGGAACTTTGTGAATGTATAACCACACTATAAATTTGCAACTTCCCATGTCTCTAATATGGTATTACATAGATCATAATATGTTTATGCAAACTTGTGGTGAAGAAAACTTGTACCCCAGCTTTTCTTCTGGGGTTTCTCCAGGCTCTGATGGAGCTAAGCAAAGTGGAACAGCTGTGGCTTTTCGGGCAGATGCGAGTTAGGCCATTGCATATGGAAAGGGTTCTGGGTACATGCATACAAGTCCTTCCCCACAAGCTGTGTAGATACCAACCTTCTCTTTCTAATTGGCTCTGCACAAAATGAGGAGTTGAAAGCTTATTTGGGGAGTGATGGTTGCTATGGGCCACCTCTCCTTATAAGAAAGAAGCTCTCCTTATGACAAAAAACATCTCATTTTTACTGACAAATAGAATTATTAATCAGTGGAACAGCTTGCCTTCAGAAGTTGTGGGCACTCCATCACTGGATTTTTTTAAAATAATTTTTAATAAGACATTGAATAGCCATTTGTTCAGAATAGGCAGGGGGTTGGACTAGAAAACCTCCAAAATACCTTCCAACTCCATTATTCTGTTAAGAGAAGAAATATAATAACTTTTCCACCTCCAAAATGATTTAGATATTACATTTTATTCAGCTTAAGTTTGGGAAACATACAGAAGTACCAAATTTCCAAATATTAACTGACATTTCCTAAATCTCAGCTGGGATTTTGGTAGTTCACAAAACAAAAATAGTCAATACAATTCCTTAGTGAGAAAGGAAATTTTTAAGCCTGAAAAAAACTAAACAAAAACAACCAGCACTTCTTGCCTTAATTAGAAACTAAACAAAATCTTCCAAATATTGGTATATCTGTATAACTTGTCTGTGCCAATTGTCTGAAATACATCTGGGCCACAAATGTAATTTTCATATGCTACAATCAATAGCTCTAACATATATATATATATTTAAACTAGAAAGGAGATTATAATCCAGTTAATTGTAACAAGCAAGCCAACTAAAGAATGTATGATGTTGACAAGAAATCTTCAATTATGTTTGCAAAACAGAGCTCTAATTTCTTACCCAAAATTCTGCTCAACAGTTTGTTCTTTTTCAGGTAATTGCTGCAGTCTTAAAACTGTTTATTGTGATTGCGCAATGATCAATATTATTGATTACTTTGGGGCAACTAGTCTAGCTATCTCTGCTACAATCAATAGGTTTAATATATATATATATATATATATATATATATATATATATATATATATATATATATATATATATATATATATATATATATATATATATATATATATATATACTTTGTATTACAACACCCTGTTAAGCCCCAATTAAGGGAGAAAGCATACTGCTTTCTTTTCTGTCTTTCGGCTCATCACCAGAGACCATACCGACAGAAAGCTATTTGTTTCGTTGCCTTTTGTTTACATGTGTGTAAGGTTTTTTTTTTTTTTTTTAGGCTGATAATTTTTTAAATAATAAATAAGGGAGACTAGTATAGATCTATTTCGAGCTAGTTAGCTCTCTTCAGCTAGCCATACCCTTACTGGGATTCGAACCAGGGAAGTATTACATGTGAGGCAGTTGTAATTGTAAGGTCTCTGGTGATGAGCCGAAAGACAGAAAAGAAAGCAGTATGCTTTCTCCCTTAATTGGGGCTTAACAGGGTGTTGTAATACAAAGTATATACTTATTCCCCTGCCTGAGCTGATAAGGAGAGAGCCAGTGGTGTAGAGGCAATTACAACTGCCTCACATGTAATACTTCCCTGGTTCGAATCCCAGTAAGGGTATGGCTAGCTGAAGAGAGCTAACTAGCTCGAAATAGATCTATACTAGTCTCCCTTATTTATTATTTAAAAAATTATCAGCCTAAAAAAAAAAAAAAAACCTTACACACATGTAAACAAAAGGCAACGAAACAAATAGCTTTCTGTCGGTATGGTCTCTGGTGATGAGCCGAAAGACAGAAAAGAAAGCAGTATGCTTTCTCCCTTAATTGGGGCTTAACAGGGTGTTGTAATACAAAGTATATACTTATTCCCCTGCCTGAGCTGATAAGGAGAGAGCCAGTGGTGCAGAGGCAATTACAACTGCCTCACATGTAATACTTCCCTGGTTCGAATCCCAGTAAGGGTATGGCTAGCTGAAGAGAGCTAACTAGCTCGAAATAGATCTATACTAGTCTCCCTTATTTATTATTTAAAAAATTATCAGCCTAAAAAAAAAAAAAAAAAAAAACCTTACACACATGTAAACAAAAGGCAACGAAACAAATAGCTTTCTGTCGGTATGGTCTCTGGTGATGAGCCGAAAGACAGAAAAGAAAGCAGTATGCTTTCTCCCTTAATTGGGGCTTAACAGGGTGTTGTAATACAAAGTATATACTTATTCCCCTGCCTGAGCTGATAAGGAGAGAGCCAGTGGTGTAGAGGCAATTACAACTGCCTCACATGTAATACTTCCCTGGTTCGAATCCCAGTAAGGATATGGCTAGCTGAAGAGAGCTAACTAGCTCGAAATAGATCTATACTAGTCTCCCTTATTTATTATTTAAAAAATTATCAGCCTAAAAAAAAAAAAAAAAACCTTACACACATGTAAACAAAAGGCAACGAAACAAATAGCTTTCTGTCGGTATGGTCTCTGGTGATGAGCCGAAAGACAGAAAAGAAAGCAGTATGCTTTCTCCCTTAATTGGGGCTTAACAGGGTGTTGTAATACAAAGTATATACTTATTCCCCTGCCTGAGCTGATAAGGAGAGAGCCAGTGGTGTAGAGGCAATTACAACTGCCTCACATGTAATACTTCCCTGGTTCGAATCCCAGTAAGGGTATGGCTAGCTGAAGAGAGCTAACTAGCTCGAAATAGATCTATACTAGTCTCCCTTATTTATTATTTAAAAAATTATCAGCCTAAAAAAAAAAAAAAAAAAAACCTTACACACATATATATATATATATATATATATATATTTGTGCTTTTAAAGTTGTAGTGACGTTTTGGCATAATCTCATCTGGCATCATCAGGCTTGTGAATTGGGTTCGTCATGACGAACATAGCTAGACTAGTTGCCCCAAAGTAATCAATAATATTGATCATTGCGCAATCACAGTAAACAGTTTTAAGACTGCAGCAATTACCTGAAAAAGAACAAACTGTTGAGCAGAATTTTGGGTAAGAAATTAAAGCTCTGTTTTGCAAACATAATTGAAGATTTCTTGTCAACATCATTCATTCTTTAGTTGGCTTGCTAATTGACTTGCCTGTCACAATTAACTGGATTATAATCTCCTTTCTAGTTTAAATACTTCACAAGATGCTTAATTGAATAGATACACAGAAGTTATGCTATTAGGTGGAATTTTCTTTGTAGTGAGTCGAAGGATGTTGTTTTCCATCATCAACATGGAAGAGTTTGAAATAATTGTTTTTGACATTACATATTTAATACAAGGTATTAAAAGTACAAAAGTATTTGAGCCACTATTTCAATCTAAAAAGTTATGTATTTAATCAAAAATGGGGAGGAAACCCCTCTGAAGTTTTCATGTACACATTCTGAATTTTCCATTTGCTTATCAATACATCAAGATCAATCAACTTAAATGTTTTACATAAAATAATTACAGATAAAATTAGCTGACCTGACTGAATCCATTTTGAGGCTTCAGTGTTGCCAAACTGGATAGGGAGGGGGGAATAAAGATAGAGGTGTTTTGTAGCCAAAGCAAAACACTTTCTCCTGGGAACCAAGGACATTCCTACACGTGGCCGGGGAGAAGAGGAAGACATTGTCTGGCAACTGGACTGGACCTTGATTGCACAATGTGACTGACTGTTTGAAAAAAGGGGAAAACTTTTAATTAGGTGAAAATCGCGAGAATATTCAGAGTCAGTTTTCATCAGCTTATGCCAATACATGTCAAAGAAACCAATTATTTGAGAAACCTACTTGCCTCAGAGCTCTGTTTATTAAGGATGTATTACTCAGAACTCTGACATTAGGGTTGTCAAACTCATGGCAGAAAGAGGGGAAAGTTGTGATATGTCATGTGATGATGCTTTCATCATCACATGAGAGTTTGATACCCATTCTAGATCATTTATGTAAGAATGCCAAAGCAATAGTTCAGGGCCTGAATATCAATGGGATCATTTTCCCCTGTGGTCTTTGCCTATCTGTTGAGAGGAAGAATAGCAATCTCCTTCTAGTGCTGACCCTTAGGGAATGTCATCTGCAGAGTTTATGAAGACAGGTTGTTTAACTGTTGTCCTACTTTTCTGAAACAAACTTCTCCCTGATAGCAGATGATTCTCAATCCTGCTAGTTTTTCACAAACCTTTTAAAACATGGCTCTTTCAGCAGGTCTTGGGAGCTGGGTCATTTTAATCTGTCCTAAATAGAATAGTTAGAAGTTAAATGGTTATTCTTGAGCTTGTAATATGTTATGTATTACATCATTATTATTTTACCTTATATAAATACTACTATGTTTAATTGTTATTACTGAGGGTGTAAGTTTCTCAGAATCAGATATCATTTGGTGCAGCATATCAACATAGAAGGAGGAGGAGGAGGAGGAGGAGGAGGAGGAGGAGGAGGAGGAGGAGGAGGAGGAGGAGGAGGAGGAGGAGGAGGAGGAGGAAGAAAGAAAGAAAGAAATGGGGGTCTTGTCCGAAGAAAATCTGGCATATGATGAATTGCCAATATTTTGGAATTCTTGGTGCTCCCTGAGTTTGGTTGTTTGCTTACACATGTTTCATTACTAAACTATGTAACATCAAGAGTGCTGATAACAACACTTTTTTTCCCCTCATTGGATCTATTCAAAACTTACTACATCAAAGTAAATAGCCAAATCATTCAACTTGCAAAGTTTTCTTCCTGAATTCACAGTTTGACATAGTCTATTTCCATATATATTATCAATATACATGAAGAAAAAAGCAACTTCACTTTTTAAATTGATCAAATGTTTAATAATGTGGGCAAAATATTTTTGATATTCTTTATGTCAGTGTCACATTTCTGAGATTTTCTTTTTTATACCTTATCCTGTTTGTGAATTTAGAAAAATTCCCAAAATAGGACAAATATGGGGGAAAAGAGACCAGGAGGATGGATTAAACAATAAGAAAGTGTTTTATTTATTGATTGGTTAATTAATGATCAAAAGCTTAAATTAAGTAAAAGTTCTTCCAATTAATCAGCAGATTTTAAAATACATTTGAAACATACTTATTTTAAAAACTGAAGATGATAAACAGCATCTTGGAAAAAATATTTTAACTTCCTGACACCGGACAATGCCAACAGAAAAGTATTTTGTCTTTGCTCGCATGTAACTTTTCTAAGATGATATCATAGATTTTGGATGACAACTCTGGCTGTACTTAGAATTCTGAAAATTCAATCAACAATAATTTAATTGGTTAAATTTTCTTTATTGATTTGCAGCCCTATTAGAAAGATTTTCTTGACCTTTCTGAAATTTTATATAGCTACATATAGCTATATAGTAAATTTACAAGACTTTTTTTTTAAAAAGTATTGTGCCAGTCATGCAGGTATGATTATGATGATAATATGGATTCTGCAAGTAGCAAGAATTTATTGTGCCATTAATATAAATATGTGTTTTTTGAGGAAGTCATATAAAGTTCTCCAGAGATTATAATCATCCTCAGGGCAGAGTTGGAGTATGTGATTTCTGTAGCTTTGTAACAGAAAAAAATGTGAAAAAGCCACATCTCTGTATCAGTATTCAGTCAAAGATCAGTCTTCTTTTCCACCAATCATTAAAAATGGAACATACAGGCTAAGAAGTTGCTTCTTAGTAAATGTTGATAAGTACTCAATCCATTTTCAAACTGATTGATCTATTGTCAGATGTCCATGGTTGACATTTCATCATTTCCTAATAAAACAAAATTCTGACCAGATTGAATTTGCTTGGGTGACTATAACTATTGATAAAATATAAATCACATTGAAAGGACATAAGTTGCAGGCCAAATATATAAATGCCAGGGTGGGGGATAGCTTGAGTGGAAAAGGACCGCATATAAGTGGAGAAGGACATACATGATATGGACAAACATATAGTGATGACCCAGGGTGGGATACAAAATAAACACAGTCACAAAAAACAGGTGAAGCCCCTTTTATTCCTTCACTTTGCTTCCAAGCTCCAAATATCCTTGACTGGAGTCAAAAAGTCCCACATAAGCAGTTACAAGAAGGAGGAAATGCACAAACCAGGCAAGATAAGGGCTTGAAGATGTCCACAGATATCAGAATACATACTGAGAAGGATGTCAAACTCAGAGAGGAACAATAAACTAGAGATATTTCCACGCTTTGTTTCCAGCACTGGCCTGTACGCATGTCTGTCCTCTTATCCAGTTGTCCCAGCTGCAGCCCATGAAGAGGATCACTGTCTCCTCTCCAGTAGACTCCATATTTCCCTTATCCTCTCCTCCTTGCATGCCCTAGGATGGAGAGGGGATGGGCCTGGGTCCTCCTCTGACTGCCCAGCTGGCCTCTGCCCTTCCCCAGCCTCCTCCACAACCTCCAGAGCCACATTTCCACTCCCTGTCGGCTGTTCCTCCTCTCTCTCAGAGTTAGTCACCACCAGGGACATGACACATATTATTATTATTTTCTTCACTAATTTTGTAGATTACAGAACTAAGGGGAAGTGATACATAGTGTATCTAAGTATTTGATTTAAATACTTAGTACTTAATACTTAAATACTTAGTAAATAATACTTGGTAAAGAAGGTTTCCATTAAGTTCTGGAAAAGATGAACAAAATATAAATTGTTGAAGAAGCTTTAACTATCACTCCAATTTTGATATGGCAGAATTGTGTCTGGCACTAAGAATCAGGGAGAAAGGTGAAGGTCCAGCCCCCACATGACAGACAGAATTGCTGGGAGAGGAGACAATCCGTCGGCATGAAAGAAATCAATCACACTTCTCCTTATCCAATATGGTCATTCTCCGAGTCTTTCCTTGCCAGCTGTTATGGTGGGATAGAAAGAGTGAACTTTCTTTCCTGTTGGTCCCCTCTCCCACTCATTCCATCTGTCATATGAGGGGCTCTCTCCCTGATCCTTACTGCCAGACAAAAGCTGTGACCACTCTGCATTATGTCAATATTGACATAATGTGCAATTGACAGATTGGTAAGAAAAGGGAGATGGGGGTGTGACCTATTTTACTGAGCAGCATCTTTCTAAAGGGGGCACAAAATTGGGAACAGAGTGGGACATCTGGTCCACCTTGATAAAAAGGAGATGCTGATGAAATATGCTGGTAGACTCTCCACAAGATGGAAACTTGAGGAT
This sequence comes from Bungarus multicinctus, assembly GCA_023653725.1. Classification (NCBI taxonomy): domain Eukaryota; kingdom Metazoa; phylum Chordata; class Lepidosauria; order Squamata; family Elapidae; genus Bungarus; species Bungarus multicinctus. The sequence goes on from CM042848.1 coordinate 48,084,247, forward strand.
TTCTTTATTAATGTAATAGCAATACTTTCTCTATAAAGGAAATCAAGTAAACAAGGGATGCTGAAATTCAAGCCACCTGTGAGATTGAACATATCGAAACTTGGAAATGTTTAGTATTTCTTAAAATGACCAACCCCTTTGAAGGGATTTCAATTTGGAAGGTATGAAAGAGTCCTAAAACTTACAGGGAACATTGTTGGTGCACCATATCCTCAAATTCCCATCCTGTCAACCATCATCTTCCTCCAGTTTTTTTCATGATTGATAGGCCAAGTAGCCAGCCTCTTACTGATCCAGGCTAGTCTAATCTTAGAAACTTTGATGACTTTGTTGCACATTAGAGATATAATATTGCACATCTTGGTAGGCCACTGACAGCTAACTGTAAGAATCACTGTCCCCAACAGGATAGCTGTTCAATAAAATAATAAGTTACAACATTTCATTTGCTGGCAAAAGATGTGGCCTGGAATGACAGAGGTTTAACAGGGCAATTCAAAGAACAGTTGAGCAATGAGATATAAGACAAACTACTGCAACAAAGCATCTCATATATAACGACTGCATTAAACCATGTCTGCATAGTTATTAATGGAGAACTCAAGGAATTACAAACAAATGTAGGCAGGAAGGCAAGACAATGCCACACACTCTCCTTATCTTCTTCTCTCCTCATATTCTTGCAACTTTTCAGTTTGGCCTGCACAGCTGAGAGCCAAAAGAATTCTAGTCTCTGCCCAGAAACGTTACACTACTGTTTATTGTACTATGTTTGTTGCTTCCCTGTCCCTTATCCATTCCTTTGGCAAGAGTTCCTTAGCCATTTGAAACATGAGTACTCTCCAAATCAGCCATTTGAAACATGAGTACTCTCCAAATTTTCAGACTCCCACAAGTCTTAGCAATGGCCATGTTTCTTGGTGGATTTGTGGAGTTGAAGTCCACATATTTGGAATATGGTTGATCAATATTAAGATGAGGACAAACTACCATTTATTGTTATCAGTGATTTCTTTCACTGCGGCAACCTTAAATTTAACAGGTCAACTAATTGAATGCCATTGAAATTTACTGTAAATGGAATTCCCTCACATGATGTTATAAATATTCTGTATTAACTAACTGAAGATGAAGGTGATTCTTTTTCATTTTGCTTTGTGTGTTGTGATAAACAATGGCCTATAGTTATACACTTAATAATTAATCAATAATTAACAAAGTGCCTATTTTTCCTGCAGAGCTGGTTATGATAAGGTAGATTTTACAAATATAGTGTAGCTTGGAAAATTATATTAAGGTGCAGTACTATTTAATTCTTGTTTTTCATTTTAAACAAGTTGATAAAATGTTTTGAGCCAAAATAAACAGAAGAATATAAATAAATAAATTCATACATACATACATATATACATAAATACATAAATGCTTTTTCTGTAGAATTTCATCATGATTTGGGAGGATAACTGTAGAAGTTGAATATTAAATTCATAGAATTATATACAGACATTTATGTACATCAACTTGAAAGTTGTAATTAGAAATTCTAAAGACTGGTCTATGGATGAAATGCAGTGCCATAATTCACACAACTAGTTCTGTATGCGCATACAACTAAGCACAACACAGAGAAGTTTCATTGCAAAATCAGCTGGAATTTTAGCAGCACCAATATTATCTAGCACGGGTATCTGCTATGTCAAACCCACTGAAGTGCACACAAACTACTAGTACTTCCTTAAAGTAATTATTTGGGTTGGAACCTTTCTCCCTATTAATTTTGTTTTTCAAGCCCTTTCCAATTTCCTGTTTTCTGTTTTAGTTTTTGTCATTATTCTTGTTTGAAGCTTGTTTTTTTTCCTTTTTGTTAAAAAAAGAGTACTAAGTTAATCACTTTGCAATGGTCATTTGCTGCTTCTATCCAAAAGTACTTCATTTGTTCGCATTGCTACTAGAATGTCTCTTTAGATTTGTAAAGTGTCTAGATTTGCAACAGGCTGTAAGCCTTTATGTTTTCTTTTCTTTGGAACTGACATTTCGTTTTAGTATTTCTGGCAAATGTGATTGCTATCACATGGAAAACCCACAGTAAGAAAAACTAAATAGCAATCAGAACTCTCCTGAAAGAAGAAAAGTAATTCATTACATGCTGCAAATAGCATGGTGAAGGAAAGGGTGGCAAATCTTCTGTCCATCTTGTTTCTCAATTGAAATCCTGTATCATGTTTTAATTATCATATGTCTATCAAATGTTATAAACAAAACATACCATGTACAAACCAGAAGCATGTTTTTGTGTAAAAATAAATAGCATCCAAATTGTGGTTGCAACAAAAGCAATAAATATTCCAGGTTTTTCACAGGTTTAATTGTCTATATTTTGGCACATTGACCTTCTCTGAAGATGCCCCTAGAGCAAACCAGGGATTCAAAACCACATAATTTGTGTGTCCTTACGGTTGCTGTAGCAACAGCTGGAGTTTATAGAAATTAACTTTCTCCAAACCACCAAAGATATTAGTCTACATTCCCAAAATCCCTTTCTTTTTTCTCCATTCTAACATTAACTTTTTCTTCCTTATCTTTCTGGAACTTCCCTTCTTTCATTACATTACATGCTCTGTCCTACATATTGGCAAAAAAAATCAGAAAATAAAATACAGGCTGAATAGTCAAGACCTTATTGAGGATCCAAACTCTGTCAAGGACCTTGGAGTACTCATCTCAAATGATCTAAGTGCTAGAGCCCACTGTAACTACATAGCCAAAAAGGCATTAAGAATTGTTAACCTAATCCTACATAGCTTTTTCTATGGTAATATCACACTACTAACTAAAGCGTTCTCCACTCCTCTACTCATTGCAGAATACCTTATGCCACCAGACTCGAAATTCTAGATGTAGAAAACCTAGAACTATGCCCCCTTTGGTCCGATCTAAGATTAGTATATAAAATCTTACATTGCAATTCCTACCTGTCAATGACTACTTCAGCTTCAACTATAACAACACTAGAGCAAACAATAGATACAAACTCAAACTTGCACCAAACTTGATTGCAGGAAATACAACTTCAGCAACAGAGTGGTCAATGTCTGGAATACTCTACCTGACTTGTGGTTTTTCCCCAAACCCCAAAAACTTTAACCCTAGACTGTCTACTATTGACCTCACCCCTTTCCTAAGAGGTCTGTAGGGGGCATGCATAAGTGCACCAACGTGCCTACTGTGCCTGTCCTAATGTTTCTTTTATATATTATATGTCTGCATCCTTAATTCATGAAGTATCCAATTCCAGCCATCCTGTTAGCAAGATCTGTGTTGACCCTAACTTTTAAACTGTATCAGAGGTTATGAGTTGGACTGGGGAAGCAATATTGCTGAAGCAAGGTGTTTGAGGATGCAAACAGTTGGATGACTATTATATCGTCCAACTGTTTGTGGCATTGTGTGTGGTATTTTCTATATTTCTTTTCTCTCATCTAAATAATGTGGATTTTTGCAGCCCACATCTACTGTATTACGTTTAATATTGGAAGGAGCAGGGATATGAGAGGTGAAATTATTATGGTTTCTTGCATAGTCAGCCTACAGATATTTTAAAGTATATATAAAATAATAACTATAATAACAAACTTGGCAGTATCTGGAGACAGCAGAAGAACAGAGGAAAAATACTAGAGAAAGTAACAAAGTGCAAATGCCTACTAATAAATTATTGCTGCAAAAGAAAGCAAAGATAGTACCACTACTAATAGGTGCCTTGGTGAAATCACAAAACATCTAGAGAACCATCTGAATATCATCACCATCACTCAATTGCAAAAGGCAGCTTTACTTGAAACAGTTACATCCTACAACCATACTTTTAACATCATAAAACAATGTTATATTTATCAATAAATTGGCACAGGTCCAGGATATCCAAGGAGTCACCTTACACAACTGGTTTGACCTACTCCACTCATGCTAGCAAAAGAAGCCTACTGCAGACTCTATCCATCAAGAAATTGCAGGTGAGCTCAAGGAAAAGAGCCTTTTCTGCCATGGCTCCCAAACTTTGGAATAACTTGCTACAAGAGGCGAAGTCTGCCCCCTCACTCCTGGCCTTCAGGAAATGACTTAAAATCTGGCAATCCTGGATGGTATGGATCCTGACGGAGAAGCTGTTGGCTGGAGGTGAGACCTCTCCGCTCTAAACCCCTGGTTTCTTTTAGTTTATTTTTATCTTTTGTAATTTTACTTTGTTTTTATAGTTATAATTATTTTTTTACATCCATACGTTTTATTATGTTGTAAGCTGCTCAGAATCATCTCGAACCACACAATGAGCAGCATATAAATTTGATTAAAAAATTAAGCAATCATCTGCCTTTCCCAGGTCTTTGGGATGTATTTGAGAGAAGGATAAATTACAAATCCATTCCAAACATGTGATCTAAGAGACTCTGGGCTGCTTATGACAGGTTAAAAACAAAAAGAAACCAAACATACAAACATATAAAAACTGTTTATAATCAATTTAAAAAACATAAAATCACTCTCATCAGCAGAATTCATTCTAGATCAAATCATTACAGCAATTTAAGTGTTCCCCATCATTGCTAGACCCACCAGGTAACTAGCAGGTATATCTTCAGGGCATTTATAAAGACCAAGAGAAATGGGGCCAATCTAAGGTCCAGGGCGATAATGTTCCACAAAGTGGTTGCCACAGCAGAAAAGTCTCTCTCTTTGGATCCTGCCAGATGAGAGTTTCATAGACAGGACCTACCAGTCCTAATTATGTAGCTGTATCCAGGTTAGATATATCTAGAGAGAGGCAGCCCCTCAAATAATTTGGTTCCACATCATGCATACTCCAAGCACGGCTAGGATGGCTTAGCTGTAGTTGAGCTGAGCTGAGGGAAAGACTGTTACATAGTACAGAGCAAGCTGATGTTTTCGTCTGCTTTTAGATTCTTTGACTTGCATCTTTCTAGCTTCTCAAAATCTGTGCAGAAGTGTCAGTTTTGGTAGCCATATTAACAGCAGAAGCTTCCACGCTGCCATATTCCTGTGCCTGGGAAATTGGAAGGGGGGATTTCATGGACCGTATGTAGTAGACATAATAGCATTCTTCTTTTCGGTCAAGGTCATGGTTTTCTTACACCTGAATAAGGAGTGGTTTAAGGGATGTCTTGAGTTGGGACAGATGGTGAACCATGTGATGAACTGATGGATTTGGCTTTTTGACTTACCGAGGGAAAACCCAGAGCTCTCAGATTCAGGTTTTCCCAGATGTGCCAGTATGACAACTCTAATAAAATGGAACTTTGAGAAAATGCCTGTCTCAGAGTTTTTGATTGGAATTTGGTTTTTGCTGGAATGCTGACAAGAAGCTTCATATGTGTTATACCAAATACGGCTACCAGTCATATTCCTCCATTCTCAGGTAATGAGAGTTGTTGGAGTTTTTTCACGTTGCACTCACTGACTCTTCAATGCTCCCTGATGTACTTAGCTTATAACTTACCTGTCACCAGTGCTGGAGCATTTGCAGTTTCCCCAGATTCAAGGAATGGAATGGAATGGAAACCCATAATCTTTAGTCAAACTTTAATATTGGTCATTAATCAAGGGCTTCTGCCTAGCCCCTCAATTTTGTGCTGAAAAAGAAATTTCTTCCTTTCTACTCTATTAAAAAAAAGATATCAAATTGCAAGTTTTTCATTTATTCAATGTAGTGGAATACCTTTTGAAATGTTGCTTCTCAGCTTCGGATCCTGTATCACATTCTGTTGCCCTGTCAACTTGCTGAGGGTAAGCCCTTCCAAGGGCTACGTGGTTGCTGAGTTAGTGCTGTGAATTGCTACTGCTTTTGCAGTGCAGCTAGCAAACAAAAATTGTCCATTTGCACAGAGCATTGTAAATATCACAGAAAGGAATAAAATCCAAGCACTATAGTGAATGTCATCGAGAGCCGCAACTAATAAATGGAGGGTTAAATCTGACAAGCCAAAACATTGGTAGCAATATTCAGAAGAGCAGTTAAGTTGTAAATAATATCTATCTTTTTATAGTAATGTTATTAGAGATTGCAACTGGAGAGATGACCAGCAGAAAACTTATCTCTAGCATAAGTGTACATGAGAAAGTGGAAGAATAATTTGCTACACAATTAAACTTACAGCAGGAAAGGAAGAAGTCATGTCACATGCTTCATGTCACAGCTAAAGATGATGATATCTGATATGGTATTAGTGCTTGGCAAAAATAAAATACAGTGTTCAGCTGAAAGAAGCAGAAGAAATCAACTTGTTTTGTTTTTCTGACATGTCCCCAATTTTGCACAAAAAAATGCTCCAGTTTTCTCAAAGGGATGAATTCTATAAGTAAACTTTGTAATTGAAAAGGCTACAAAGAGTTCATTTTGCTGAGATAGAGAACAGGCTTAGACCTGAAATCTTCATTAAAACTAATAGTATGTATACATGATCCTAGGTCTCTTAAGTATTCAGTTCCTGGAGCTTTCATCACAACTGAAATGCATATCAAAAATAAATAATATCTGAAAAGAAACCTTTGCTTTCAGCACTAATGAATTTGCATTGTAGTCAAACTGAAAAGTGGGATATCTTAGATAAATATCTACAATTAATTGATGAGTTACTGGATCTTTAATAATTTATCATTTTTGATATTTTGCAAAGATGTAGATTTTGGATCCAACCAAATCCAAAATCTGGAATTGAGCTAGTGACTTAAGACTGATTCTTTTATTTTGTTGTACAAAGCAAATTCCCCTATGAAATGACTATAACTGAACTGAGCACTGATTGGTATATTCCTTCAGTAACTGCAAAAAGAAGATAATATGTTTGCTACCATCCCCAACATGCTGCTTAATATCTGGGTTGGAGAATACAGTGACTGACAACTCTACCTTCCAATCACAGTTCAATAGAAACTCTCCAAAGCATACTGTTTTCAAAGAGAGGTTTAGTATCTTTTCTCTATATTATTTTCTCCTCCTTGATAATGGTCTCTCAAGTCACATAATTCTAAAAATCAGTTTATTTCTGGTGCTAATAGGGCATTTATTTGGAGTTTATCACCATTCTTTACATCCTAAAATCAATACTGAGAAATGCATTAAGGTTGAGCAAATAGCTATGGCTTTATGTAAGGTTTGGGTTTAAAAAGTGATAATGCAAAATTGATTGTGAAGATTCAATATGCCAATATGAAGTTCAGGATCTGATCTGATTATTTATTATTCTGTTACTGTTATTGAAAATATTAAATAAGTTCTAATGGGAAAGCATTAAAGTGAGTAAATCTTCATATTTTTGCACAATGAGAAAATAGAATGACTGTTATTTTAGATGGCATTAGCATTTCAAAGTTGTTGCTGGAGAGCTTCAATATTTTTTTAGTTGTACTTTTCTTAAGGTGGATAGAAGGAGAATGGAATGAACATATAGAGCAGGGTTGTCAAACACAGAACGAATGTGTCACATACTGATCATGCCCATCCCTGGTTTAGCAAAGGGGGGGAAGTCGAGATATGTCACGTGACAACATGACACACGTTTGACACTCCTGAGCTACTGTGTTGATCCAGTACACTAAATGTTTTCTTTAAAGTTGACAATTAGAATAAATTTGGAAGGGACCTTGGAGATCTTCTAGTCCAACCCCTTGCATGAGCAGGAGATCCTATACTAGTCTCTTCTTAAAAACCTCCAGTGAAGAAGCCTCTACAACTTCTGAAGGCAAACTGTTCCACTAGTCAATTGTCCTCACTGTTAGGAAGGTTCCTTCTCTCTTTGATAAGTTTCCATCCATTGTTTCTTGTTTTATCCACTAGTGCTTTGGAAAATAAGTTAACAGTAAAACAGTAAAATGTTCTTTTTAAAAAATGGAAGACTTTGGATTGGTAGGCTTTCTGGTATAATCCATCTGGTATAATCCAATACTTAATACTTAATCACTTCCAAGAATGATATTTTTTTTTAAAAAAGTCTGACAACTGTCTGCATTATCACTGTTAATGCATATAATACACTATGATAAAAATAATGGTTGTACCACAGATCAAATAAAGAGACAGGAAATGAAGGAAAGCTAAAGAATAAAAAGGTATGAATTCAAAGAAAGGTAGAAGATCAAACAAGAGAAACACATTTAAAAAAAAAAAAGAAACCAGCAGAATTTCTCTTTCTCTCTTTATAAATAAATCTACTTTAAAAATGTGATAAAAGAGTGAAATGTAAATGGTGAACTTTTCTGATAAACAGGATCTATAGAGATGACAAAAGTTATTAACTGGCTATTTGAATCAATAGTGTGTGCTTGCACAAATCAATACTGCCCCACTCAATTTTTTTGATAAAGTTGTAACATTTTACATTTAATAAATGTACACAGCCATAGATCATTAATTTTGTTAACATTAACAAAATGTTTTTAAAGTTTTTAAAACTGAAATAAAAGCAGTCTTTAAATCTATAGTTTCACTCCTTTTACCATATCCAGGCTAATTAGATAAATATTTTCTGTTAACAGTGTAAATAAAACTGTATTGTGCAGCATAGTATCATGAAGAGGGAACATTTTAAAAAAATAAGTTAAACATGCAGTAATGTTTGAAATTAATTTGTTGAAAGTTGCAGTAATATCTTAATCACCTTGAATCTCTGAAATAAATCAAAGCCTTATGGTTGAATTCAATAACTTATATGAGTTCTGCAAATTTGATGTGAGAGGCTGATTTGCTAAAATCTGTTTAAATCAATCATTCTATCAAGGCTTCACAATGTCTTAAGCACAAAAACTTTTCCACATATCCTTCTATAATTTATCATATTTCTTAAAGCTATTGATAGTAGGAGGAATTGCTGAAGTTTGTTTAAACATGTAGCTGGCAGAAAGTATCCTGTTTGAAATGTCATAGGATTAATATCAATAAAAAAGATAATTATAATTGGAGGAGACCTCTAGTTGCAGCAAAAATCATACTATACTATAAAATGTTTTCAAAAAAAGATACAGCAATAATTTTCCTGGACTAATAATCTTAAAATTATTTATCTGAAACTAGGGAGACTTCATCTCTCAGAACAGTCTACTGAGAGTCTCCCATCCAATCTCCTACAAAACAGAAAATACAGCCATTTAAGAATTCCCACAAGTTTTGATTTTTCATTTCAGATTTGGGATTTGAATTCAATGTATCAACCTGTCACTCAGAGTCAAAGCATTTTCTTCAAATCCTTATATTTCTAGGATTTATAACATATAACATGTAATATGTTTGGTATATGCTTACATGACATTCTTTTTTCAACTGTGAGGTCACTGTATTTTTAACTGTGAAGTTCCCTGATTTATGTTCTCAAAACACTTGGAAAATGAAGAAAAATTACAACTATAAAAGTCCAATCAACTGATTAAATGTGACTAAGATTGCATTGTTTTAACTAATGTAAAGCCCAATTGCAAACTCCAATATAGCCCTAATCATTAGTAAAGAAATAGACTTATCCACATTTGTTATATAAAATATGGCATTGTCTAGCTGAACTTAACTGATAAAAAAGCAAGCAGAATCATATCTACTTAGCATTCTGAAATCACCTGGAAATCTTATGGCTAAAGGTCATCTTAAGGACCATATTCAAGCAGTCACTGGAGACTAACTTAGCTCAAGACATTCCTTCTATGTTATTAATCCTCCTCAGAACACTAGACATTAGTTCTCAGACAAGAAATTACTGAAAACTACAAATCCACAAGCTTAGGTAGCCACATCTCAAATTCATTTTCCCATTAAAACATTTATTGTAGGAACCATCTGGAAAAATATAGGATGTCGTTCAAAAAAGTGATTCATAAGTTTGACTTTCTCTTCTCGGAAATTAATCCCAGTGTACTTAAAAAAAACCCCAAAATTAAAATGTTGAATTAATGTGTTTTGCCTTCATTTGCTGTCTGATTTCAAGAAACAGTCCTACAACAGAAGAAATCACACTGCCAAATTCTTTAATAAACATACTGAATTAGGAACTGGGGTTAACAATCTTTTGGCCTGCACTGAGAAATAGGGTAAAGGCAAAAGGAAGAAGGAAAGGAAAGAAAACCTCCTACCCCCAAAAATCTCTGTATAGATATTATTAGACTGGTGGTCCTGCTGTAACCCAAATTGGTAGCCAACACTTAAGTCACTTCTAAGTCATTATGTCAAACCATACAACTCATACAATATAAGTCTGACAATTGTTTCTTTCTTCAGATTGCAATCAATGTTGTTGGTCATCTCAAAAACAGACAAGGTTATGTGGAGGCTTTCATGGTTCACTTTGTCACACAACATCACTTTGCTGAAGTTCTGAAAATGATCTGTGAAGCGCAAAAATCTGCTTGTCAACCTTCTTTCAAGGTCTGATGAAAAAATAGACACATCACAAACTCAGTTATCAGAAAAGTCAGTTTTGATTTGAATCTTTGTGCGGGTGTATAGATGTGCAGGATTGGTACTGTTTTCTTTCATCCATTTTTTTCCTAACCTGATGATAATCAAAAAGAAAATCAGCAATGGAAAGAGCCATGATTGATTGATTGTTGTTGATTATTATGAATAAAAGGAGGTACTCATACATGTTGTTGGCCAATGACTTAAAATTAATTTGTTTTGGGAAAATGCTTTGCATACACTCTAAATTTGACCTTGGGTGAGCCATAATGGCATCAACAAGAACAGATTTGAGAAGCTCTACTCTTTATGAAGAAATCAATTGCAGGTCTTGTGTTTTAATCAGATTTCTGGAATCTTAGAATGGTTGGGGTTTGAAGTCGAGGACTAGATTATTATTTCAGATTTTCTTCTGTGCAAAGAATCCTCAACAATTATATGGGATTTCTTTACAGAAATATTCAGGTACCATGAAAAAAATGTTCTTGCACCTTTATGTTGCATGTGCATAGGCAATCACTGTATAACAGCTTTTTTAATCCTTTATTTTTTCTCTTTTTGTCTGTCCATTTCTGTCTATCTCTGTCTGTGTGTCTCTCTCTCTCTCTCTCTCGCTTGCTTGCACGCTCTCTCTTTCTGTCTTTCAGTATCTACATAATATGGGCTAGAAACTCCTAAGTCCAGATGGGAGATACCACAGAAGGTTGTGGAAAATAAAAGGGCTAAGATCTTCTTATTTCCAGATCCAGAAAGCCGGGCAGTTACTGGGCAATTAACCAGACATTGTAGTAAAAGACAAGGATTTGAAGGAAGCAGTGGTGATAGATGTAGTAGTGCCAAGTGACATCAGGAAGAAAGAGAATGAGAAACTGGAGAACTATAAGGACTGAAGGAGAAACTAGAAAGGATGTGGAATATAAAGGCTAATGTGCTTCCAATAGGGGACTTGGGACTATAACTTCTAAGCTGGGAGAATTGCCCCAACAGATCCCAGGAATGACATCAGAGCTCTTTGTCCAGAAGAGTGCAGTGCTAGGAACAGATCCTGTGCAGAACCTATGCAGAACTGTATATTGGTTTCAGGTATCAAGGTAATAAGTGTTATTATGAGGGCTCTATTGGCATCTTCTTGTCTATTATCTGACGGTACTTTTCTTGTGATCAGTCTTGAGGGATGATTATAGCTAATTTAGCCATGACCTTATACCTCACCTATGCTCTGTAATGGGGAGGATGGCAATGATTCTCCAGCTTCAGGTTTTGGCTAAACATCTAGTTGTTCTTCCAGATCTTGAGTATGTGATGTAATGTTTAGTTGGTCTACTTCCAGTTGTGATAGCAGCTTCCTCTTCACTATGTTGAAGCACTGAGTAATTAGCTGTTTTGCAATTAGTGTAGATATAGGTTTTCTCTCCATAATTCCCTCATATTACTGTGGAGCACAGCAGTTAGAATGCAGTACTGCAGGCTACTTCTGCTGTCTGCCAGCTGCCTGTGATTTGGGAGTTCGAATGTCATCAGGCTTAAGGTTGACTCAGTCATCCATCCATCTAAAGTCGGTAAAATGAGGACCCAGATTGTTGGGGATAATATGCTGACTTTGTAAACCTCTTAGAGAGGGCTGTAAAGGACTGTAAAGTGGTATATAAATCTAAGTGCTATATACTTCATAATTTCCCTTTCATTAGGTCCGCAGTTGTAGTAGCATTCCATTAATCCATGCTCTCTTGTCTCATCCATGAATGGTTTGCATCAGTAACCCACTTATTATCAGCTGGCAAGACTCTCCTAGTTTAGCTAGAGTTAGCAAATACAATTTTGTTCAACAGAAAGAACAATCAGAACTATTGAACCACAATCCTTATTCTGTAAAAATTTAATGATTGCTGAACTATGCAGTCTATCCAGTAATTGGCTTCAGCCCCTGGGAATCAAATATCCTAAGTAATCAACAAGAATAAGTAAAAATATTATAGATGGATTGAATGTATCACCCACACGTAATTGGGAACAGGCCTCTACAACAATGACATTGTCCATATGTTTTGATCTTGCAGACATAATACAACCAAAGAGCATCCAAAGAGCACCTGATATGGATGGAAACTGAACAAGGAGAGATTTAACCTGGAAATAAGGAGAAACTTCTGACAGTGAGAACAATCAACCAATGGAACAGCTTGCCCTCAGTAGTTGTGGGAGCGCCATCACTTGAGACTTCAGACAAGAGATTGGACTCCCATCTGTCAGAAATTGTGTAGGGTCTCCTAGTTGGGCAGTGGGTTGGACTAGATGACCTACAAGGTCCCTTCCAACTCTGATTATTTGTAATCTGATATGAAATAACTGATCAAAATATCTCATTATCTTACACAAAGGAGCCCAGTAACTTTATACATTACAATTACAACATTACACATCTAGATCAGCCTTTTCCAGTCCATCAACCCTCTAGATCCATGATGGCAAACCTATGGCACGCATGCCACAGAACCATTTGAGCAGGCACGCTCAACCATTTGAGCAGGCACGCAAACCCACCCAAACTTACCTCACTACGTGTGCGTGCATCTCCCAGCTGATTTTGGCCCATTTGTGGCCTTTTTCGGCCTCCCAGAGGCCCAAGGGAAGCCTCTGCAGGCTTTGGAGGCTGAAAAACAGGCCCATTTCATCACTTCCTGTATTTCTGGAAACGGGCCCATTTTTTGGCCTCCAAAGACTACAGAAGCTTCCGTCGAGCTTTTAGGAGGCCAAAAATCAGCTGGGAGGCGCGTACATGCCCAGTGCAGGTAAGGGCCGGTGGGGGAAATCGCGCATGCATGCACAGGGAGTGTGGAAGGGCCGCACATGCAATTTTTTGGCACAGGAGCCTAAAAAGGTTAGCCACCACTGCTCTAGATACTTTATGTAGACATCAACTTATAAAATTCTCTGCTTTCCTAGCTATGCAGGATACCAGGAGCTAAATTCCACACCAAAATGGTAAAACAAATTTAGATAATATAATCACACATAGAACAAACAAGTCATTTGACATGAGAATTAATTTCTAGAAATCAAGTTCTGTTTTTTTAACTTCCTTCCAAGGTGTTCATAGGTGTGTTTTTCTTTCTAAACCTTTGCAATGTGAATCAACTTATTTTTCTTATCAACCATTTTATCTTATCAGCCTGAAATAAAACTCAGTACATAGAAACTGAAATTATAGTTACACACAATACAGTGAATATAAATACTATATAGTAGGTTCCATTTAATAACTACTTAACATAGTAAGTGGTTTTATGACTGGCTAGTATCTTTTAAGGTCACCCTTGAAAATCAATTTTCTTCAGTTAATCTTCATCCACACATTTCTCCTTAATGCTACCATACATTGTGGCTTGATAGCTTTTTAATCTGTGTTTGAGTAATACAAGTAATGAACTGTGACATTACATCACATTATTGAGCAAATTCTATCTCTGATAATATTCTTGTACAGATGCAAATAAACCAATGTGAAAATAGATAGCAATATAAACAATGATATTTTTGTTCTGAAATGAGCACTAAAGAAAACAGCCCCCTTGGCATTTATATTGAGAACTTCCCAGCTAACCTGATATTCTCCAGGTGTTACATAATGCAGTTTCCCAGAATTCCCAGTTACTGGTTGTAGTCTCAACTCATTTGGGTAGTAAAGAAGCCAGATATAAAAAATAGCAATAGCATTTATTTACCACTTTTACAGCCCTCTCTAAGCGGTTTTATAGAGTCACTATATTGCCCCCAACAATCTGGGTCCTCATTTTACAGACCTCAGAAGGATGGAAGGCTGAGTCAACCTTGAGCAGGTGAGGATCGAACCTCTCTGCACGTTTTTCAACTTGAGTGCAGTACAAGAATTCCTTACTCAACATGATCATTGCTGAGAAATTTGGAAATTATAGTTTACAAATCTCAAATAAACTCAAGTTGAAAAGGCTGGTGTTTAGCAAATATTTGTAACATCCTTTGTCCATTAAAATCTACTAAAGCATTTTTACATAAAACAGTAACAACTTATTAACGTTTAGACACAGGATATATGTAGTTACAGAAGACTTCCTACAACATATTAGAAACAATAAGTTTCTCAACATCTGTTTCTGGAACTGACCAATGCTTGTTCTTCTGTTGCAACAGAAGCTGCAAATGACATTCCTCCTGTTTTGTATACAGTATATTGCTGCATTCTTTTTGTATGCATGCACTACTGTGTTTTATTCAGTCTACACATAAATGTTAAAGAAACTGAACAACCATTCCATTAGCAAACCACATTCCTATTTTAACATTTTACATTTTCCAATATTCCCAGAGCATGTATGATTTCTTTTTCATCCATCAAGTTGAGACAATCAGTCTCTGATATACGTTTTTTCCTCATTCAGCTGCTTTCACTGTGTCATTTTTTATCCTTCATAGTAGCATACTTCCACACAATTCTGTGGCACTTTTTGACATTTTTTTCGCTTCAACTTCCACATTTTCTTTCTTTATACCCACTTACCATTCATTTTGTTAGATTAATGTATTCTCTGATATTTCTTTATAGAAGGTTCTTCTCCAAATTCATACTTCATACTACCAAATAATAATCTATCCCACCTTCACTAATTCTCTCATTCTTCTAATATAATTAATTCTACTTTTTGTTAATTCCTTTTCCATGTGTTCACATTAATAGACTTATGCAAAACATGAATAGACAGAAATTTTTCTAAACATACTTACCAGTAAACATTCTCATTCATTTTTGGGTTTTCAAATGGTCCAATCACTGATCCTATATTTTCTCATCTTGTTCTCACCCATCCATTCAAATTACCTAAATGTCTAATATCCTACCTCCATCCTCCATCATGCATATTTTTTTCAAAACTCATATATAATTATTCTATTACAATTCTTCACTGAAGCACAACATGAAACTATTACATTCTAATAAACATATGCTTTCATATGCATTCTCAATAATCTAGATAACACTAGTTTATCTGACATATATATCATCTCTTTCATTCGTAACTTAATCTTTCATATTTATTAATTCTACTCCACAAGATCAAATCACATTAATTCCGTTAGATTACATTCTTTCCTTTTATCTTAGTTTTACTTGAAAAAATATTTTACATTGCATTTTACTAATTTAATCTTTTTATCATTTATTTGTCTTATATTCCAAGTTACAATCTTCCATATATCATCTCTGTTACTAGGAAGGCCTATAAATATTGACTTCCATCAACCATTTGGACTTTGATCAACCAAGTTTTCACATAATGGTCTTAGTAAAATAATGAAAAAGAGAGAATATATTACTAAAGGGGAACTTAGTAACAAGTGTACCATGTTAAGTATTTCTTGCACATGACATAGATAAGGATAATACTGATCAGTATGGGCATCTTTTTGGCCATGAGCAAATTTTTTGTTTTTATTCTAAGCATATTCATGCAACTGAAGTTCTCTATCAAAAAACTGCCTTTAAACCAACATATTCTTCTTACCAGGAGATATGTAGTAGACTGAGTCAGAACTGGAATTAGTGTTACAGTTTGCACTAAAATATTTCTATGAAAACATGACTTTTAAACTTCATATTTCAAAGCTTATGAAGTCTTAACATAGCAATACTAATATTCAACTCTTCTCCAATATATCAGAGTATAGATGCAACACCAAAACTTCACAATGCCACTAGGCAGGGACACAGTGAAGTTTTACCTCAGAGTTGCTACTACTATTTCTAATACATTTAACAAGTTTCTTATTTGTTTTAACAGGGATTTTTGTAACAATTTTTCAAGATGCCGTCAGCTAATGCTTTATATAGCTAGCATTTTGAACACACAGTATTTGTAAATTAAATTGTTAATTTTAAATAACATTTTTACCTGAGCATATTGAACCTCCAAATAAACATTAGAAATGGTATAGTAGAATTATCTTTGTTTGTTTGTTTTTATTTTATTTGTCAATTGCTTACAAGATAATAGGTGTAAGTATAAACATAGTTATGGATACATGGATACATATAAGAAAAATAAAAGAAACAATAGGACAGGGACGGTAGGCACGTTGGTGTGCTTATGCATGCTCCCTACAGACCTCTTAGGAAAGGGGTGAGGTCAATAGTAGATAGTCTAAGGTTAAAGTTTTTGGGGTTTGGGGAAGAAACCACAGAGTCAGGTAGAGTATTCCAGACATTGACCAATCTGTTGCTGAAATCGTATTTCCTGCAATCAAGTTTGGTGCAGTTAACCATGAGTTTGTATCTATTGTGTGCTCTTGTATTGTTATGGTTGAAGCTGAAATATTCATTAACAGGTAGGACATTGCAATGTATGATTTTATATACTATACTTAGATTGGACCAAAGGCGACATAGTTCTAGGTTTTCTAGGTCTAGAATTTTGAGTCTGGTGGCATAAGGTATTCTGCAATGACTAGAGGAGTGGAGAACTCTTCTTGTGAAATATTTCTGGACTTTCTCTACTGTGTTAATATCCAATACATAATGTGGGTTCCAGACTGATGAGCTGTATTCAAGTATTGGTCTAGCAAATGTTTTGTATGCTCTAGTTAGTAGTGTGATATTACCAGAGAAAAAGCTATGTAGGATTAGGTTAACAACTCTTAATGCCCTTTTGGCTATGTAGTTACAGTGGACTCTAGCACTTAGATCATTTGAGATGAGTACTCCAAGGTCCTTGACAGAGTTTGGATCATCAATAAGGTCTTGACTATTCAGCTTGTATTTTATTTTCTGATTTTTTTTGCCAATATGTAAGACAGAGCATTTATTTGTTGAGATTTGAAGTTGCCATTTGTTTGACCATTCTTATACATAGTCGAGGTCTTTTTGAAGGGTAGCAGTATTGTCGGTGGTATTGAACAACTTTACATCGTCAGCAAAGAGAACGCAGTTGCTCTTAATATAATCACAGAGGTCATTTATGTAGAGTATGAAGAGAGTTGGTCCTAGAACACTGCCTTGGGGGACATCACTGACTAATTGCCAAAATGGCAGTTAGGAAATAAATACTGTATGGATTATAAAAAGGTAAATAAATTTGCACAAAATCTATTAGAATCTGTTGCAATCTTTGGAATGATAGTTCCAAAACTTTTACTCTTTTTTGGTGTTTTTGTGAAGTGAAAGAACTGACTTAAAGCACCCATTTTACCACTTAAAATCACTAGAAATCACAAACACCCAGACAAAATCATATTCCCTGGTCACATCCCTTTTGCATATGGCCCTTAGCATGTTATTCAAAACTTAGTGAAACTCTCAAGCTAACTTTGTTTATTTCTGAAATAAATGTATACTGGATATCTTCAGAGAGATAACCTTCAAGGTTTCTGGTTATATTGAAAGTCCTCTAGACAGAAAGGCAAGAAATAAATTATGGGTTTAAAGACTACTGGATTGAATCAGTATTTGTGCAACTAAATAGAAATGTTACCTGAAATGGAGTTACAAATCCACACACCTGTAATAACCTAGAAGGTATATTTTTCTTCTTGCACCGTTGATTTAATCCCTAACTAAGATCTGGCATCTTATCAATGTTCCATTTTCTGTTCTGGATGCAAAGATTCTGAGATAATTTCAAAATGTAATTTATAATAGGATTTTCCTTGATGGATAAGGTGATTGGAAGTGGAGTTGGCATATTATTCAATTAAGATAGTTTTAGTAGTGAGCATTTGTGTTTTGAATAGGCTTTTACAGATCTATTTTTTTTTAAAAAAAAATTCACATTCTATGCAAAAGGTACTGAAATACTAGATCAAGGCTACGCTGCCCTCAAGTGGATGAATAGCTTCTCTATACTGTGAATAACAAGAATCAAATCATTCAAGTTTCACTATATCCAAAGGTATAAATGTCTGTACTATAGATTATACAGCAAAGCCTAATTTTAGTTTATAAAATACTGTAATACAACTTCAAGATTTTATGTAGATACTTGTCTAAGACACATCAAGCAGAATCTACCTATAAATCAGTTCATTGGGCTTCCCAGTTCTTATGATTAAAATGAAATGGGTAACCTCATTTTTAAAAGTTAAAAATTTAAACCATCTGTCATAATTACAAAGCAGAGCTGAAGAAATGAAAGATAAAAATATTTTAAAACCTGAAGAATGCCCCCATGTTTATACTCATATAAACACATATTCTACATCCTGATAAACATTATGCTGCAAAATAAGGTCAAACTCAACCTCAGAATTTGGGCTTATTCATGCATATTTTTGATACAATATCTGCACATTTTAATTATAAAATACATTGTATACCTATTTTTTATTCTGGCACTTTTTAAATATTATACAGTTGGCAGTGTGTCCCGTTCCCCACCCCCCACCCCCTGCTGCCACCTTTAAGAACAACAACTAAAGCTAAGAAAAATAAGCAAAGAACCGTTGTGCAGTCAGGTAGTAAATATGTCTATCCAAAAGAATATATAATCCAAAGATAAACAAACATGGAAGTCTATACCAGTTAAAATATTGTTTAATTATGTTAGAATAATGTCTCAATCCTGACTTAATTGCTAGCTTATTTTTTTTAATTGCTAAGCAGTGATAATAAAATTATTAATCAGGCTGTCCAGAGTTTAAAAAGTACACAATCTCTATAAAAAGCTTATTCTTTGATGATTCATTATAGAACAAAAAAAGTTACCTGCTGTGGTATATCCACTTAGCTACTACTAACCAACCAGTGACCCATTGGATCATCATTTCAGAAAGATTTCTTTACCTAAACAAAGAAACAGAATGGTGAGTTTAAAAAAAAGCAGTGGGAGTGAGAGTGACTTCTGAGTTCCTTCAGGCTTTCTCATTGACATTATCTAAGGGAAGCTGGCAAGGAACATTGGAAATCACTCTTCTTTCTTCTCAGCCAATCCACTGAACTGCCTTTCGCTCTGTTGGGAGGGAAAGGGGAACAAAGGTAGCCTCAGGTTGTGATTAAAAGTGCACCCCTCACTTCCTATCTGGCATGACCCAAAGACTCTCTCTCCAGAGAGGAAGAAGGCTCATTGGAGACTGCAAGCCAGCCCTATTTCACCAGCAGGCAGGAGAGTCACAACTTCATTTTTCCCTCACCACCTACCACCATTAAGAGATTTCAAACTTTAGCCTTGGTTCCAAAGCAGTTAATTGCAGACATCCAATTTGGCACAGGGGGCAGAGGAATACTGGAAAGAAGTTAGGGATATACTTCTCCTGTTTCTTTGTGCCATGCAACCTTCCCTTTCTGGGATGGCACTGAAGCAGCCATAACTTTGCTAGATTCAATCCCACAGAACTCATGAGTGCTAGATTTTGGAAACATTATTTAAGAATGATTTAGAGAAGAATAAATATGGATTCTCTTCAAGAAAGGGAAAAACAACATACCAGTAATTATTGATCAGTGAGTCCATTTAAGTCCATTTAAATATGTTAGAGCAAGTAATAAAGCAAGCAATTTATGAACATCTTAAAGACAGTGCCATGATTGCTAAGAGCCAAATGGCTTTGTCCAAATCTTGTCTTCTCCTTTGACAGGATAATTATTCTAGAGATTGATATAATCTACTCTGGTTTCAGAAAAGCTTTGGACAAATTTCACAAGCTATTAAAGTCTGATCTGGATAGCACTATAATAGGTGGGTCCATAACTGGTTGGTAAACTCACTAGGACAGTTAGCTACATTGAATTGTACAGTGGGATTCTGCAAAAATGAGACTTGGTGCCAGGATTATTTAATATTTTACAATGACCTGAATGATGAGACTGATAGGCTGCTTACCAAATTTGCAGATAACACAGAATGGAGGTCTAGTAAATATTCAGAATAATAGTTCAAGGTTTAGTCTAATCTATACAGATTGGAAGATTGGCCTGAGATTAAAAAAATGTCAAGAATAAATTAATAAATAAATAAAGTGTTACATATAAGGAAACAATGTAGGACTTACATATATCTAAGAAAGAATTAATGGTCATTGTTGACAAGGTGAGTATGATTCAGCAGTGAGAAACATCTGCTAGAAGGCATAACGAATTCTGGACTGCATCAGAAGATCAAATCAAAATACATTATGTCACTCATTCTCTCCACTTGGCAGTGGTGCATCACACTTGAAGTATGATCTTCATAAGAAGAATGGTTGAAGGAATTGGGTATCTAGTTTAATGAAAAGAAGGACTAGGGGTGATATGATAGCAGTGCTACAATATCTAAAGGACTGCCACAAAGAAGCTGTCAATGTATTTTCCATTTTTCCTGAAGGCAAAACAAGAAACAATAGATGGAAACTAAGATGGAGACAATCAACCTAGAACTAAGGAGACTGTTGACAGTTAAAACAATTAATCAGTGCAATGACTTGCCTCCAGAATTGGAGGTTTTTAAGAAGAGATTGGACAACCATTTGTCTGAAATGGTATATGATCTCCTGCCTGAACAGGTCCCTTCTCAAGTCCTGCCTTCAAGATCAGTTATTCTGTTCTAGGTACATTTTTTACAAATAAGGACAAATTATTTTTAAAAAAAATCATAGGAGGGCAACAAAGATATTAGGGGGATTTGAAGACATGCATTCTATGTATTGACTGAAGGAACTTGGAAAGTTCAGCCTGAAGAAAATAAGATTTAAGTAAAATAGATAGCTATGTTTGGGGACATCAAGAAAAGATAGTAGACAGGCAAGAATTATTTTTCAAAGCATAGAAAGATTAGAAATAACTGTTATATGTTGCAGGATTGTTGTTGTTATAACTGCCTAGGCAAGTCTCTTCGGTTGTCTTAGCAAGATTTCAAAAATGTTTGCCATTCCCTTCTTCCTAGGGCTGAGACAGAGTGACTGGCCCAAGGTCACCCAGCTGTCTCTGAATCTAAGGCAGGCCTACAATTTACATTTCCCAGTTTACTATATCAAACTGGATTTCTGTTGATATCTAAATTTTATTTAAATATAAGGAAAATCCTTATTGATAAAAAGATATGCACTATAAACAGTGGTATAGACAGCTTTTTAGAGACTATGGGTTCTATCATCTGGAGGTTTTTAAGAAACAGCTTGTTTTTTTCCATTGCGTTCTTAACAGTCGGTGTTGAAGCAGGTGAACAGAAGCTCTGCATTTGGTGGAGGACATTGCAGCTGAAAGGCAGCTGGATGTGAGAACCAGACTGCTAATAATTCTCTCTGGAATAAAGAGAGATATTGAGATCACCCACATGTATTCTAGACAGCCGTTTCCTTTGAGAGTCAACAGCAGAAACAGAGGTTTTTCCAGCCACTTGTAATCAGCAGAGAATTATAGACTCCATCATGCTCTGAGTTGTTAATGTGGCCATTTTTAAGAACTCAAAGTTTGACCTAGCCTCATTCTTTTAATCACCTTGGAGTTTAATTTTTTACTACTTCTTTAAGATTGAAAAACCTTCAGAACTTGCAAAATTCGTATTCAGTGGATGATTACCTCCTTAATCTGTTAAGAAAGAAAGAAAAGTAGACAATTTCAGCTCTGTAAGATTTTATTTTTGTAATATACAGTAAAGGAGGACTGTAGTTTCATTTTAGTTTTTAAATACTAGGAATTTGGATGAAATTGATTTTAAAAAGATGTGGAAGCCAGCTAAAAATATTCTCTCCTGTGGGAAAGACTATCTGTGTCTATAAATTGCTGATAAAAAGGCTTTGAAGGCTACTTGTTAGAAAAACATCAGATGGCTTTGTTAAAAAAAATTACAACCAATGGACTCAATAACTTTGTGAATTAGATAACTCTATATTTGCAACCCCCCAAAGTGAAGTTAATGGAGCTCCTTTGAATGAAATTGAAAAGGGTACTATAGAGGACTCTAATGTTTTAACCCATAAGAAAAATATGGAAATATTCAATCTACAAATGGAATTGGAAGACTATTTACAAAACAAGAAATGTATAAATAAGATACCAAAAGAATGATCTGAACAAGTATTCATTTAAATTGAAATATGAGAGATTTGCTGGAGAGGTTAGACTGAAAGTGCAAGTGGACTTTGATAAAGATGACAAGGGTTTTGAGAAAAGAGATAAAGATAACAACAAAAATTATAATTTTGATATACAGACATAAAGATTGCTGGGAGGAAAAAGAAAAAATGCAAAATTGATTTGCTTAATTATGGTTAAATATGGGTTTGTATTTCAAATTGTGCAGTTCAATTGATATTTTGATTGGTTGGATGTAATGATATATTCTGTAATATTTATTAGTTTTGGTATATAAATAAATACTTCCAGTAATGTTTTGTCTCCGTATTCTGGAGTAGCTCCTGCAATTGATGAACAACTGAGTTTAATATCCCAGAATTGTGGAGGGAGGCTAGACTATTTCTATCCATTCTTTCATTATCCTCTAGTTCCTTCTAGTATCCAACTTTTAAAGTCTCATTATTTTATTTTGACTCAGAAAAGGCAAATAATGACAATTTCCAATAGGAAGAAGAATTATTCCACAAGTTTAAAATTTAATTCTAAATTGATCCCAACTCTTAAGCCTTTGTTAAACTTTATAAAACTCATATTTTAGGTATGTACAGCCATGTGGATCTTCCCATACTGCAGGAAGATATCAGTGGAGAGATCTGAGAAAGCAAATATAAAACTATCCTCATTTAAAATCAAAATGAAAAGGGAGTATCAAATTATTTTTACTTC
The DNA here is from genome assembly GCA_023653725.1 of Bungarus multicinctus. Classification (NCBI taxonomy): domain Eukaryota; kingdom Metazoa; phylum Chordata; class Lepidosauria; order Squamata; family Elapidae; genus Bungarus; species Bungarus multicinctus. The sequence continues at coordinate 48,107,442 of CM042848.1, forward strand.
ACCAAGCTGAAATTCAAGCAGAGAAAATCCATTCATAAACTTGCCCCATTTCCTTAAGTTATAGGAAATTCTGATATACATAATATAACTTTCTCACTTGAGGAATAAATGCCTTGAGAACTCTTAAGTGGAATACAACTATTTCAGTTTAAATTAAAGTTTTGCTTCTAGTCTCATTAGAAGTATTTTATAGAACCAATGCATTTTTAAAGCACTGGAGATGCCAATGCCACAAATCTGGTTACTAATATTTTTTTCAAAATAAGATCAAAAATATTTTCATGCTTACCCACCCTATTTTATGTAGGAGACAGCCAATATGGCAGCAAAATATGGAAAGAGTCTTGCAGGCACTTTGCTAGGTGCCTTTTACCGTACTTTCCATATACTTATCTTGATTGGAATCCCCTAGTCCCTGGAAAATAGGACATTGATTGATTAAATTTATAACATTACCCATCTCAGCCTAGTGACTCCGGATGCTTTGATTGATTAAATTTAAAACGTAACCTATCTCACCCTAGTGACTTTGGGTGACTAACAATTTAAAAATAGAAAACAACACAAGAGAAATAAATGCAATTGCAATAAAACTGAGGGTCCTAGCAAAACTCTCTTATAACACATTGTAAGACATATCTATCTGGCTTGATTAACATCCTGCCCTAATGCCTGAGGGAAAAACTAGATATTCAAGGTTTTCTACAAGATTAATGGAATGGGCCATTAATGGATATGAATCTGAAGGGAGTGACAAATAAAGCATACTGGACTGTTCCCATTGCACCTGGAAATTACTGGAAGCCAATATAAGACTTCCTGCAAATTTAGCAGGCTAAAATATAAAAGAATAAAGGGAAGCTTTCAGATAACAACATCTGTATTTTTATCTGAATTCCATCCTAATGAACAAAGTATGACTAAAAGACTGAAATTAGCTACTAAAAACACAACAATATTTATCTAGAAATATCTAGATGTATATTTCAAGATGTGTTGATTACTGAATGCAACTAGCTAGTGACTGGTTGCATGCTTCCTCTCACAAATACTTAATTATTTTCACTGATTGAGGGCAAGCTTTACTTTCTACCCATTAGGACAAAAACAACCACCACTCTTACTCCCAATTACTTTAAAAGATTAAAGCTTGTTTTGGCTTCTAAGGGCAAAGTAGCCAAGATAATTGGAAATTCACCTGTTTAATTTCTATAGCCAAAACCAAGAGTATGTATGCATGTAGCTCAGGCCATGACATAGGGAACAGGCATTTAATCTTTTTGTCTATGTTGTTGTTTTTATAGGTTCATGGTCCAATTTGGATGCTGGTTTGGTTTTTCTGAAGAGAAGCCACAAAGTATTTGGAAGCACTCTTTGTCATCAAAATACTATACAAGGGAAACGTTTGAGCTCTTTCCTAGCAAGTACACTGCAGCTGAGAAAAATAGTAGAGGTAAAGATGTATCAGATTACTTTCAGGTATAAAAAAAATGCAGGTATCTTGTCTAATTTGAATTTAACAAGTTCTCAATATGTGGGCAGAAAAGAACCAGGGGAAGGAAACAATATCCCAGAATTAATATTGTTAAAAATATATCAGCTAAGATAGCCCTGTTCAGAAGATGAATTATTTCCATGCAACTTCTGGTTTGTTTTTTTTATAAAGATAACAATGGACAGACCATATATGCAAACCATTGCCAATTATTGAAACTGCTAGGATTTAGCTAAAGATAAAATTTTAAACGAAATGTAGAAAGTTGAATACATTTATCTAAGGAGTTAAATTATACATTTGCCATGACCTTTGGCATGACTAACTGGTAATGTTAATTTGTTATCTAAAATCATAATTCTATTTGCATTTTAATGACCCTTTAATGAGTATTATCAAGAAGTAAGAAAGGCAGCCTACTTTGGAGGTGCCAATTCTTTTATTAATATGATACTAGTGATTAGGAAATTTGGCTCCCAAAATTGTCTCAACCTGAAGCAGACATTGGTGAGAAAACAGCACATTAGTAATAAAGCCATTCTGTTCAAAATATTAAGACAATATTGAGAGGAGAGGAAAGTTGCCAGAAACAATAGTCATTTTTTGTTTCTTACGCAGAAAAACATTTTCCTTTAAAGGTGATTGCTGACCTTTGGATCCTTATGCTTTATAAATCTTCAGCAATTTCGTAACATTTTAACTGGTTGCACTGTGCTAACATGGGGTTGTGTCTTACAATATATATGAGGCAAACATTCTGCTAGCATACTTGTTAACATGGTTAAAGAATCAGACCTTTGATGGTATTGAATAGCCTTCAAAATACAGTTGTTATGAATCAATACTTACAGAAAGACTTTCTGAACTATGCCAATCAACAAGCCATTCCAAACATCTTTTGAGGTTCAGCTCTGTTATTTAATTCTGACATTTGTGTTGCCACCATCTCTTTCCTCCAGTAAGCAATCAGTACGTTTTCTACAATGCCCCCCCCATCCCCAAAAGCAGAAATAATGAGATATAATATTGCATGCATGATGCTGCAGCAGAAGTGATCAATGTGAGCCCTACAAATGATGTGGAATACCAGTTTCCTTCGGCCCTAAGCAATATGTGACTATTGACAAGGAACCAACAGAATTACAATGTAACAGTTGCAACTGAACAATGATGTGAGTAACAGCCCAACATGAAGAGTCGTCGTACTGTAGTACAGTGTATCTCCTAAGCTTATGCAGAACTGAGAAAGTACTCTGTTGGAAACGCTTATAAACTACTATCAGTGTTAGCAATAATGAGCTAGATGCATCAATATACTGACATGATAGAAGGAGTTCTGGACCACTGTAAAGAAAGTCCAATGGCTCTCTATATTACCATTTTGGGGAAATTATATCACAGACATGTAAGAAGCATATCTTACCTGGAGCCTTTTCCAGGTTAAAGGGTCTTAAACAAATGAAGGGTGTCAAACTGTACCTAAGGATGTCAAAGTTTACCTAAGCTAAACAAAGATCTAAGTGCTAGAGCCCACTGTAACTACATAGCCAAAAAGGCATTAAGAGTTGTTAACCTAATCCTACATAGCTTTTTCTCTGGTAATATCACATTACTAACTAGAACATACAAAACATTTGCTAGACCAATACTTGAATACAGCTCAGCAGTCTGGAACCCTCATTATATATCTGATATTAACACAGTTGAGAAAGTCCAGAAATATTTCACAAGAAGAGTTCTGCACTTCTCTACTCGTTGTAGAATACCTTATGCCACCAGAATTGAAATTCTAGACCTAGACAACCTAGAACTACGCTGCCTTCGGTCCGATCTAAGTATAGTACATAAAATCATTCATTGCAATGTCCTACCTGTCAATGAATACTTCAGTTTCAACCATAACAATACAAGAGCACACGATAGATACAAACTCAAGGTTAACCACACCAAACTCGATTGCAGGAAATACGACTTCAGCAACAGAGTGGTCAATGTCTGGAATACTCTACCTGACTCTGTGGTTTTTTCCCCAAACTTTCCCCAAACTTTAATCTTAGACTTTCTACTATTGAGCTCACCCCTTTCCTAAGAGGTCTGTAGAGGGTATGCATAAGCGCACCAAGGTGCCTACCATCCCGGTCCTATTGTTTCTTTTTATTTTTCTTATATGTATCCATTTCATGTATTCATAACTATGTTTATACTTATACCTGTTATCTTATAATTGCTTGACAAAATAAATAAATCAATAAAATAAATTAACTGGCAGCCCATGGGCAAGATGCATCATGTGCAGGTCATGTCCACTGTGGCTCCACAAAGGCAAAAAAGTCACGATATGTCATGTGACACGATTGAGTTTGACATCTGTGAACTAAAGGAAACAGAGCCTGATAAATGAAACAAGATAATGATTTTATTTCAAATAATTAGGTATGTATTGTTAAGCATTTTTAACATCACCTCTAAATCCTTGTTAATGTAGATTTTCTTTTGCAAAATTTAAAGAATAGTTTGTGGATATTTCCCTCTTATGAGTGCTTGCTTATTCATAATCAGGCAGCTTATGAAACTATATGTGAATCACTTAGGTGTCAAAAGTTCTGGGTGTCATTAATGGAAATTCAGTAAATAAGCAGAGGTTGAAATTATCCAATTCAAGCACGGTATATAAATGAGAACAGAATACTTGTTTTCTTACAGGACAACAAAAAGATGCTGCTGATACGATTCTACTTGTGGAAATGAAATTGGCCTTTCAAAGTTTAACCACAGATAGAAATATAATGATGGCATTTCTTGAAATGAATTCATTGCACTTACCAGACAAATTTCATCTCTGTCCTCCCTGTTTTTCTCATCTTCAATGTTTTGTCTTTCTGTTAAATGGAGTTCCCCAGAGTTTTATATATTTTATAAGGTTAGATTAATCTGACAAAAGAATCTCTCTTCCCCATCCTGGCCCCCGCCTTGCTGATGTGTACCGATTACTTCTGGAAAGTGAAGATTGAAGAGGAAAAGGGGTTATTTCAGCCACAGATCAGTTGCAATGGGTTTGGGTCTCTTGATGCTTTGACTTAACCTATAGCACAAATGCTGTAATAGCATACAGTTATTCAAGAATCTCAGCTGGGATGGCTTGCATTTCTAATTTCTTTTTGGTTTTTTATTTTTAAAAATTAAATGTTCATTCTTTATTTAAAACATTTAAGCATTATATAATATATATGTTACGACAGAAAAGGATATTCTTAAGATATGCTTAGGTAGTATGTCTTTATAAATGTCTGAAATTTATGGAACATGGTTGATTTTTATTGAAATTCAACTCCATTTTTAAGGTGGAAGAAATAACGTTTTTTTATTTGGAAGACTTATTTACTTACCTTTTTTTTTTTTTTTTTGAGGAGAATTAGAGTCTAGCTGATGATGCAGAACTGCTGGGAATATATCACATACCTAAGTAGAACCAGAATGTTCAGGTTTTTTTCCTGGATTTGGAATCAGATAGGATTTGGGTTTCAGATCATGTTGGACCTATGTTATAATTTTTATTGTATTGCCTGTCTCAGACAGCAGGAAACAGCACTGACTTTGATAAGCAATGGAAGTCAGAGAATGTGCCATGGAGAACAGGAAAATGCAGCCCTTGAATCAGGCTAGCTGTACATGTTTCTTCAATGAACAAGACAAGCATGGTCAGTTGGTCACCAAACACATCTAATTTCCAGTGGAACAGTTTGCCTTCAGAAATTGTGGATGCTTTGTCACTGCAGTTTTTTAAGAAGAGACCAGTCAGTCACTTATCTGAAATGGTATAAGTTCTGTTTGAGCAGGGGACTGGACTAGAAGACCTCCAAGGTCCCTTCCAGCTTATTCTGTTCTGTTCTTGTTTGGCCCCTTCATATTCACAGGTTGAGTGTAGTTAAAGCCTGAATTAACAGAATCCTGCACTAATGGAAGTAGTATACCTCTGGAGAATAGTTGCAAAAGCATGAATACATTGTCCCAGAACCTGGAGACACAGGAGGTGTTTTAGAGAGACTGTGAATAAAGAGAAAACATGAAAATATAAAAATAGGTCTGCTTGATCAGGACAGGTCCAGCACTTAGTTTCTCACAGTTGCCAATTAAACAAAGCAAGGAAGAACCTAAGACCTTTCCTGATGATGTTCCCCTGCAATTGATATTTACAAAGAAAGTTCTGCTGATACCTGAGTACCCACTCCACCTTAATCTCCACTGGAGTGTCGTTATCAATGTTCAATGTTGTGGGCATGGTTGGTATTCTCTTCTAATAGGAAGTTTTACTATTTGGGAGGAACAATGTAGAAGACTTGCATGTTTGCTATTCATTCATCTTCTGAAGTCTAGTTTTGCCAATGACTTTGCCCCATTTTGGCTGATCTGCTGTCAGACTTGTCATCCACTAGCACACCAGGACTTATTCCATATGATATAACACTACAACCTGTATACGGTTGCTTTAATTAAAAAAATAATAAACATTTCAGGTATATATTTAGTAGTTTTCAATAACTTCCCTTCTAACATTTCTGGGTTATTGCCTGCTGTCCATTTTCAGCTATGTTCTTCCTATTCCGTAGATGTGGTGCTTATATAAACACCCCAAGAAGTTCTTATTCAGGACTAACTAGCATCTAGTTAATCAGGGATCAGTTAGCCAGTGTGGTTTTATAATGTCACATGCAGCCAGATTAGAAAACAGTACATGGTGTTACAAAGACAAGGGTAACCAGAATAAGCATTTAACCGCTAATATGTATACATGGTGCATTCAGAAAGTATTCAGACCCCCTTTATTTTTGTCAATTTTGTTGTTCTGCAGCCTGATTCTTCATTTTTTTTTCTTTTTAATAAATTTACAGACATTTCTAAAATTCTGTTTTCACTTTGTCATTATGGGGTACTAAGTGTAGATTAAGGGTAAAAAAATGAATTTCAACAACTGTAGAACCAGATTGCAGCATAACAAAATTAACAAAAGTGAAGGGGTCTGAATACTTTCTGAATGCACTTTACATATTAACAGCACAAAGTCTAATTAGAATAATGGCAATGTGTCATTTTCAATCTCAAAATATTTCTCTCAGGTTTCCTAGCCCCATTCCATCCTGGCCCCCACATATATTAAACTCAGGATGGTGGTCTTGTTTGTTTGTTTGCTTGCTTGCTTGCTTTCTATGTGAAAAGAAGCCTACCATCATTTGATTTTGCTTGGTCTTAAATTTTAAATATCATATTATTGTCAACTCTCAAGAAAAGGAGTGCTGTAAAACAAATGGAACTTTTTGTTCAATTCTTTTGAGGCCACAACTGCTGCAAACAAATATAATTTACCTGTAATTTGAGTTCAAAATTTCCTGGTCTATCGTATTTTCAATAGTTTTTTTTACAAAACAGTGATTCTGACTTAAGCAATTGGTATGCAACTAAAATGCAGTGTTGAGTCAATCTTTCCCAGTGGAAGATGCTACATATTCAGTGAATGGATTCATATGAATATAAAGAGGATTTTTATTTCAAAAAGTGATTCAGTTTGCTTAATTTGAAATGCTCATATTTTATTAGTTTTTAGAATAACATATCAAAGTCAGGAATTTTATAACTCCGACTCAATGAAAAAATGGGTACAATATACAACACAAAATGCATATTACCTATGTTTTATCATGTTTGCTCACAATACATTTTTTGCTTTCTAAGACTTCTATGAATTTACAATTGTCAGGAAACCTTGGCAAAGATTCTTGTTTCATAAGTTAAGTGTCAAATTATGTCTTGAAAATTAATTGAGGTTTCTTCTAATAGCTTAATTTACACTTGCATTAAAATATGGTTCTTTTTATATTTTGCCAATATAGTGAACATCTGTTGGGTTTTGTGTATGTAGGAAAGAGCTTACATATGGCATATATTTATATTCTACAGTTAAAAATCTAAATGTTTTGTACAGATTCCAAGAATTTTTCTGCTGTTTTTTACTCTAGCCTTAAGCTTACAGTATTTCTGATACTTCTACAAAAACTGACAAACTTCTACTCCATACACACAAACAGTTTTCACATCTTTTATCCTCAGCTCTTTCACAAAATCTGCAGTTTCCTTAGTTTCCAAATAAGAACTATAATCAGGAATCTCAAAGTCTTGAAGCTTGAAAAAACAATATTGTGTTAGTGATATTTATTTAATGCATGTCTTAGTTAGAAATTAAGAATTGTTGTAATATTAACTTTATACTGAAAAGGAAAGAGCATTATAATTCATCAATATGAATATAATCAGTGTGGAGGATCCAACAATTAGCAAAATGTCTAAACCAAAGACCTATTTTAGCTTGGTAAAGAATGAATCAGTTTCCATGCTAGAGAGAATTGCACTGTGTATTCAAATCTGGTATTTTCTAAGGCTGTCAAGAAAACATTGTATTATCTGTTCATTCTATAGGATATAGGATGAAAAAAATCTTAAATGTAAATATACATTTAATTTCTGTATGTGTATGATTTATCCAAGAACTAACTAGCAAATAGAGAATGAGGGTATTTAGGTTGGCTCCTTACCTTTACATATTTCTGTATATATGACTTACTCTCCCAATCTCTACGTTGAATAAGAAAGTGTGAAAAAAGTTTAATTCACAAATACAATTGTCCATGTGATTTAGAACTCTGCTTTATTGGCAAAGAAAAACGTGCCAGAATAAAAGTAGGTAGAGATAGAGCCCTCATATATGACACTCTCCCCCACACTCAATCTTCCATCCACTTACAAGTTTTCACATGATCTGGCAAATTAGGGGCAGATTTTGCATTGTATCTTGATCTCATATTGGAACACAACACTGTAGAATACAATTCATTCTAATATAACTAGTGATAATAAATTGATGGCAAAATTTGTGCTGGGACAGTTCTCTAACTCATGGTCGCAATTCTAAATAGCACCATATAATGTCTACAGAAACAATTTAATGATAATAATAGTTTATCAAATTCATATTCTCAGTTTTATCTTTCTCAGTACATCCTTCCCTGAAAGCCAATGAATTTTTCTCTAAGTACTGGATAGAATATGATCCCACATTTAGCAAGGATTAAAGATCACTAAACTGCCTGCCTTAACAAAGCCTGCTGTGATTAAATGGGCCAATTTATGCCAGCAAGAGTGTCATCGTATCCTCATCAGCAAAACACTTCTTCACACTGCAGGACTTCTATCTATTTCTTCTTTTACCTTTGGGGAAAAAGTACTGGTTACCGTTATGATTTATTTTCTCCTCAGCGATTCCAAACTCTTTGTTGCAAAGTACACGTTATTTTCTTCCATTTGCAGAAAGAGAATAGAATCATAGAATCATAGAAAGAAAACATCAGAATCTGAACATGAAAGAAAATCTGAGGAGTGCTGCTATCCAAATACAGGTGGATTATTCCCACCTTTAATAACACCTGAAAAATGATTCTGAAATGGATATTGCATATATTACACAGCAGCATAATATCTCAAAGATTAGATTTTGAATAATTCTGAGCAGATCATCTAAAGGCAAAAAACTTCTGCTCTTAATTCATAAGCGTGATAAAACTGACCTTAGAGCAGGGGTGTCAAACTCACATCATCATGGTGGCATCACATGACATATCAGGACTTTTTTCCCCCTTCGCTAAACCCGGAAGTGTAGCCAGAACGTGACGCATCCAGCCTGTGGGCCGTGAGCTTGACAGTCTTGCCTTAGAGCAGTGGTGGCTAACCTTTTTGGGCACATTTTAGGCATATGCTTGCACTCTCACGCTCGCATGCCAGCACCCAGAAGGCAATGCGCACCCCCCCACACCCCCTATGCATGTGCCCGCAATCCTCACCCACCCACCCACAGACCTTTCTGAATTTATCCAGACTGTCAAGGAGGTAAAACAAGGATGTTGGGGGAACCTCATTGCCTTTTTATACATATACATATAAACTATCTGATTAAATCCCTGCATAAAGTTGATATTCATATTCTTAAATTAGCTTTAGACATCTTCCAAATCTACTCTGTGCTAATGATGCAATTCTACTCTCCTTATCTTCTGTAATCATGAAGGACCCTAGCTGGGCAGCATATAAACTTTAAAAAATAAATAAATAAGGAACAATTGATTATCAACTCAAATTATAAATCTAAAATTTGAGTTTTTCCAACAAAAGACAAGGGCACAGGTAGATAGTTGATTTCCATGAATTAAAGCAAGTCAAATATTTTAAATACTATTTCATAGTATTTCAGGCCTCTAGGAAATTAACAGCTCAGGTAAATTATGCCCCTAATCAAATGTTTTTATGGCTAAAACAACTGCCCAACTATATGGGAAACTTCCGGGTTTCCAATATGGCGGGCGGGCGTCTTCGTCGGAGTTTCCTCCGGCCTGGGTGGCTTCAGGTGCGGCCCCCCTTGTCCCCTGGGGCCCCTCGCCGGTGGCAGAGGCAGGGGAAGACCAGGGGAGACTGGCTATGGTCATCGGGAGCCGGTCGGGGGTCTGCCGGAGCCATAGGGTCGGCGGGAATAACGGCGTCGGCGCGGCGGCCCCAGCGGCCTAGGGGTGACCTCAGAGGCTTCAGAGGCTTCGTTCGGCAGGCAGCAACCTCGAACCGCTGTGACAGCGATTCCGGCGGCCCCCGGAGCGTCGGTGATCTCGGCGGCCTCCGGGGCGAAGGCGCCATTACGGTATGGCCCCGGCGGCTTCGCGGTGGGCGTGGCGACCCCAGAGTTCCAGGAGTGGCGTTGCCATTGGGGAGCTGTCCAGGGAGCCTTGGAGTGGCCTCGGCGGCCTTGGTATGGCCGCGGAGGCCTCGGAATAGCCTCCGCAGCGGCCCCGGAGTCCCGGGTGCGGAGGCGTCGGGAGTGGCCCTGAGGGCCCTGGAGAGGCCTCGGTATTCTCGGCGAGGAATGGCTGTGCGGCGGTCTCGGCGGCCTCGTTCGGGCCATAGCGGTCTTGGAGCGGTCCTGGAGCGGCCTCGCCGGCCCTGGAGATGGTGGAGATGGCCCTGGCGGCTCCGGAGCGGCTTCGTTGCTGCCGCAACGGCTTCGGATCGGATTCGGAGCGGCTTTGGTGGCCTCGACAGCGGCGTGGCGGCCTGGGTGTCCGCGGAGTGTGATGGACGATGAGCGGCGGCCCCGACGCCCTCGAAGGCCTGTCAACGGTATCTGGCATCGGCTGAGGGCACTCCTGGACAGCCAGCGGAGCTGTGGACGTTCCCCCCTTTTCCCTGGGGCCGCCACCCGTGGCAGAGGTGGTGGGCCCGGGAGGGGGGGGATTGGCGGCTCTGCCTGTGACTTTCCTCCCCCTGGGGCCTCCACCGGTGGCAGAGGTGGATGGACCGGGGGGAGAGGCTGTGTACCCCCAAGTCGACCAGATTTTATCGAACATTGCCGAGGAACATCAAGGGGTATGGAGAACATCATGGGACTGCCGGGACGGTGTGGTCGGTGCCTCAGAGGTACTTGAGAGGAGAGCTTTGGGCCCTGAGGGATGTCCCCCTCTCCCTTAAGTGGCCTTCAAGGCTTTCCAGGACTTTCCTCGATGACGGATCCTGGGATCCTGAGAGATGGTGGGGCCGGAAGAACCGGAAGAAGCACGGGAAACCGGGGGGTTTTAACTTTGTAATGGGTTTTTTAAAGGGGTTGGGTATATCCGAGACGGGTTCGGGAGACAGCCCGCATGGATCTGGGGGCAGCCAGGCCAGCACGCGCGCCTGGAGGGGCTCGGGGGGTTCCGTGTTGGGGTGGCAGACGGAGGGTGGGATGCCGGGGGCCAATTTTATCAGCACGGTTGCTGGGAGGGGTAGATATGCTGGGGGTAGAGGGCCATATCTGGTTAGGGGATCGCACTGCCGATATCTTCAAGCGGTAGCACGCTCCGACCCTCCTCACCCAACCTGCAGTCCTGGTTGTCCAGAGCCTCAGGCCCTGAATACCCGGCTGTTGCTATGCAATGCCAGGTCCGTGGTTAACAAGGCTCCCCTGATTTGTGATCTGGTGCAGGAGGTGAGCGCGGACCTGGTAGGTATTACCGAAACCTGGTTGGGCCCAGAGGGCGGTGTCCCTCTGGTAGAGATGTGCCCACCAGGTTTCCTTGCATTTCATCAGCCTAGGTCTCAGGGAAGGGGTGGCGGTGCTTATTAAAGAGGTCCTTTGTCCTAGGGAGGCCACTGTCCCTCAGAAGGCTGGTTGTGAGTCTCTCTTTGTGAAGTGGGGACAAGGGGTTCAGATGGGCCTTTTGATGGCGTACCTGGCTCCCTGCCACGTCTCATCGGCCCTGCCCGGACTCCTTGAGGTGATAGCCGGGCTGGCGGTTGAGACCCCTAGGCTTTTGGTCATGGGGGATTTCAACCTGCCATCGCTCGGTGAAACCTCGGGGGTTGCCCGGGAGTTCATGGCTTGCTGACGGCCATGGACTTGACCCAATTAGTTTCTTCCCCCACTCATATAGGAGGACACACGCTGGACCTGATTTTTGTCTCGGGTCAGTGGTTGAATGACTGTAATTTTGGGGATTTAGTTATTACACCCTTGTCATGGACAGATCATTCCCTTCTTAGACTGGACTTCTGTTCCGCCACCCCCCACCACAGGGAGGAGGAGTCACATAGACTGTTCCGCCCCAGGCACCTGATGGACCCGGAGCAGTTCCAGAGGGAGCTTGGGCCATTTCCTGAGTCTCTGGCTCACAACTCGTCTGGAGACCTGGTAGCCACCTGGGATAGATTGGCTGCCGGGGCTCTGGATTGAGTTGCACCTCTGCGACCTCTGACCCAGCACAGATCCCACTTGGCTCCGTGGTATACGGAGGAGCTGCGGGAGATGAAGTGCCGGAAAAGACGTCTAGAGAGCATTTGGAGGGCGAGCCGTACTGAGTCTGACCGGACACAGGTAAGATCTTATATCAAGACCTACCTTGTGGCGATAGAGGCAGCGAAGTGTTCGCATTTCTCCGCCCTTATTGCGTCGGCAGAAAATCGGCCTGCCGCCCTGTTTAGAGTGACCCGCTCTCTGCTTGAACCGAGAGCGCGGGATGACCTCTTGCAGGGTAGGGTAGAGGAGTTTTCCCGATTCCTGCACAACAAAATCAGTCAGATTCGGGACGGGCTGGACTCCAATTGGGGGGTACCAGGAGAGGTGTCCGGGGCAGGTCTTGAGAATGTTATCTGGGAGGAGTTTGACCCTGTGACCGCTGAGGGCGTGGACAGATTGCTGGGGGGTCTGAATGCCACCACCTGTTTGTTGGACCCATGTCCTTTCTGGTTGGTTTCGGCCGCCAGGGAGACGACACGAGGCTGGCTCCAGGGGATTACCAACGCTTCTTTGAGAGAGGGGTCGTTTCCTACCGCCTTGAAAATGGCGGTGGTGCAGCCCCTCCTCAAGAAGCCTTCCCTGGACCCAGCTGTTTTAAACAACTATCGTCCAGTCTCCAACCTTCCTTTTATAACGAAGATTGTTGAGAATGTGGTGGCACGTCAGCTCCCTCAGTACCTGGAGGAAGCTACTTACCTCGATCCGTTCCAATCGGGCTTCAGCCTGGGCATAGTACCGAAACAGCATTGGTCGCGTTGGTCGATGATCTCTGGAGGGCCCGTGACAGAGGGCTTTCCTCTGTCCTGGTCCTATTAAATCTCTCGGCGGCTTTTGATACTATCGACCATAGTATCCTATTGCGGCGGTTGGAGGGGTTGGGGATTAGGGGAACTGTCTTGCGATGGTTCTCCTCCTTCCTCTCCAACCGCTCGCAATTTGTGTTGGCGGGAGGGGAGGTCCACCTCTAGGCCCCTTGTTTGCGGGGTGCCTCAGGGGTCGGTCCTCTCCCCTCTCTTGTTCAACATTTATGTGAAGCCATTGGGCGAGATCATCCATGGTCTTGGGGTGCGGTGTCACCTGTATGCAGATGACACCCAATTATACATCTCCAGCCCAGACCACCCCGACGATGCTGTAGAGGCTATGTCCTGGTGCCTGGAGGCCGTGCAGAATTGGATGGGCGGGAACAGGCTCCGGCTCAACCCATCCAAGACCGAGTGGCTGTGGTTCCCGGCGCCCCGATATAGCCAGCTGACATCTTCGCTGGCTATTGGGGGAGAGATTTTGCCCCCCACAGAGAGGGCTCGCAATCTGGCGTCCTCCTGGATGCACGGCTGTCCTTAAAACATCATATTGCGGCCGTCTCCAGGGGGGCGTTTTATCAGGTTCGCCTGATTCACCGGTTGCGGCCCTTCCTGGATCGGGACGCCCTGCGCACGGTCACTCATGCCCTTGTCACCTCTCGCCTGGATTACTGTAATGCTCTCTACATGGGGCTCCCTGTGGGGAGCACCCAGAGACTCCAACTGGTGCAAAATGCGGCCGCACGGGTGATTATGGGGGCGTCGCGTAGCTCCCATGTGATGCCTCTCCTGCGCGAGCTGCATTGGTTGCCGGTGGCTTTCCGGGTTCGCTTTAAGGTTCTAGTTTTGACCTTTAAGGCGATCCATGGCATTGGGCCAGGTTACCTGCAGGACTGCATTCTGCCAGTGATCTCCAGCAGACCGGGGCGTTCCCACAGGGAGGGCCTTCTCCGGGTGCCGTCGGCCTCTATATGTCATCTGGTGGCCCCCAGGAGTAGGGCCTTCTCTGTGGGGGCCCCTGCCCTCTGGAATACTCTGCCACCTGAGATACGCACCAGCACGGACCTGAGGGCCTTCAGGCGCGCTTTCAAAACCTGGCTCTTTGAGCAGGCTGGCCTGGGCTTATATAGTTTTTAATTGTCTCCTTTAATTTGGTTTTAACCGGGGTTTTAATATTTTTGGGGGAGGGTTGTTTTAGCTTAAACAGCCTATTATTTAATTTCTTTTTAACTTTTGTATTGTTTGGGTTTGATTCGGCTGTACACCGCCCTGAGTCCCTAGGGAGAAGGCGGTATATAAATGTTATAATAAATAAATGAATACAACAAACTAAGGGCTTATGATACCATTTAATCCTTAGGGCTTTATTTGATACCCAAAGTGCACAGCTAATGCAATCTTGAGACCTGAAGCTAACATATCAAATATTAAAATCAAGGCCTAGACCAGGACTTTAATCTCAATTCAGAATCATATTTGACTCTACAATCCTGTCAGACAGCTATCAATCCCATTGGCACCATACCTGTTGTGGAGCAGCGGAATCACTCAGGCAGAGACCAAGGCAACAATTCAGCTCACACTTTATTTTAAAGAATAAAGGGTTACCGCTACTGCCACGCTAACACGGCAGCCAGCTGGAGCGGCAACAGCTGATGCCGTTTGACAGCCGCCTTTTATAGCCGGCTGTCAAACGGCATCGACCAAGGGAGAGGTCCGTGCTTTCCCGCTCAAAGCATGAACCTGAGTGGAAACTCAAGTCAATACACAACAATACCTATATAAAAAAACTTTTGAATCTTGGTCTCTCTCCTGAATATTTAAGTCAACTAACCCCTGAGAAGGCCAGATCAATAATAAAAGAAAGGAAGATTTCATGGGATTCTTTATTTATATTGCCATTATGGACCCAGAGAGACAGAAATTCTCATCCATGTTCTGATATGATGTCCTTTTTATGATGTGCCAAGACATGTTTTGATCTCCCTAATTATCTATACATTTGAAGATCATACTAATAAATGTTATGATTTATTACATTTTAAGGGAAGCTAACTCTATACTTGCATACCAGATAGCCAAATATCTTTAAGTCATACACATGTATAAAACTTCAAATTAGATGTGTATTATTGTCTTATTATTTTCTTTTTACCTAATAACTAATTGCTGTACTAAGCTATTTCTCTTTTCGTATTATAAAGGCTGGTTAAAGACCATAATAACGATATTTGATATGATTTATTGGCTTAGTTTCTTATGGTCTTTGCCCACTGCAGAATTAGTGCTATCTATCCATCTTTGAGTTTCCAGAAACCTATGCTGGAAGAATTTCTTGATTACATTGGCAATTGTTATATTTTTTTCCTCTTGAACAGTTCTGACCTCTTGCCCAATGATACTGCCCTGGTTTTGCATTTGCAGAACAGGATAGGCAAATCTATTCATTGATTCCTTCAGCTTTCTTGTTCTCCGTTTTCTATAAGTTTCTAACTGGCAAGAGACACATACAACAATTATAGCACTGAAGTATAAATGGGATAACTCTGTCCATCACCTCTAAATTCCTTTCTCTGTCCCTTATCTACAGCCCAAATCCAAATGAATGAAATTAATAAACAACAATAAGATATTGGAATTCTGGAAGTTGGTTCATATATCTTAAAATTGCTAAGGTATGAACAATGGACTATTGACATAGCATTGCTTTATCCAGATATTTACCATAGGCTACAGCAAGAGGACAGAAGAGAAAACAAATCAGAAAGTAGAAAGACCTGCCTAGAACTACCTGAAAGATCCAATAAGCAACATCCTGATTCCATCAAATATTGATCACTTTGCTTCAAAGTTAACTGATGGTGCAGCAAAGTCATGGTGTTGCCATAGAATATAATCAACTTACATGATAAATTTTTTATTTATTCTTTTTCTGGCTTTTTTTTAATGATAAAAACTACCTTACATTAGCAGGAGACTTATGCTTGATTCATTCATAAGCTAGGATTGAGATGAAGACAACATCTTGGGCAGAGGTGGTAGTCAGCAAGTTCTGACCAGTTCTGGAAAACTGGTAGCGGAAATTTTGAGTAGTTCAGAGAATTGGCAACTACCACCTCTGAGTGGAGATTTTACAGTATCCTTCCCCTGCCACGCCCACCAAGCCACGCCCACAGAACCAGTAGTAAAAAAAAATTGAATCCCACCACTGATCTTGGGGACATGGATTTTGTATCTTTATTTTAAGTCTAACTGTTGTATGTAAGAGCCGTGGTGGTAGTGTGGTTAGAATGTAGTACTGCAGGCTATTTCTATTGACTGCCAGTTGTCAGCAGTTCAGCAGTTTGAGTCTCACTGGCTCAGATTGATGCAGTCTTCTGTCCTTCCGAGGTCAGTAGAATCAGGATCCAGATTGTTGGGAGCAATATGCTGACACTGTAAACCGCTTAGAGAGGGCTGTAAAGCACTGTAAAGTGGTATATATGTCTAAGTGATAGTGATAGTGCTATTGCTATATACAGATCACAGCAGTAACAAAGACTATAAAGGAAATAATCAATTATGGAATCAAATACCTTTAAAGGACATTTGAATGGAAGAGGTTGCTTTTAGTCTTTTTTTTAAGCAAAGATTATTATTTATTCTTTTTCTGGCTTTTTTTTAATGGGTTATGATTGTTTTAAAGGCTGATACATAACAGAAAGATATGAACAAGAATATTTCTGTCTTACAGAAACTGATCTGGTAAACTAAGAAAGCAGAAGTGAAGACAGTTGTGCAATTGAATGCATACTCCCTAATACCATAACCTTCTTCATGCAGTTTCATTTCAAGCATTATCTCTTTCATATCTGTGTAGCTTGTTGGGGTCAGTTCCACTTGATTGGGTCAGTACAGATAATGATGGTTTCAAAGGGTTCAAGAACCATTTTCATTAGCAGGAACAATTACATCATCTGCCATCCCATTCAATCTTCCCTGTTCCTGTAAGCTTAGTGCAATCTTTGCAGGAGCTGTTGAGGTGGGGGGGGAAGGTCAGATTTTCCAATTAACAATATATTGCTGAAAACTGTTCCTGTAATGCATAGTATTTGGGAGGTTGTTTGATCCTTAATAGACAATTAAGACTTGGAGATGAAAAATCCTTGAACTGGTCATACCTCCGTTTCTGCTTTTCATGTACAATTTTATAAAACACGCACATATACAAATGGCTTAATTATCTCTGATGAAAATATCCAATTCTAAATTATATACTTCAATTTTCTTCCAGTGCCTTTATTATCCTTTGGTTATGATAGAGCTAAGTATTATATCATTAAGGACTGGTTTTCTAAAATTCTTTTTCTAATAACTAATAACTGACATACTATTATATGAACCTTAATTTGGAAATGGATATGAAAGCATTCATTCTTATTAATTTAAATATTCGATTATTGACTGTCCTAAATAAGAGATTCAAGAAGAAATTTTATGTTTATTAAGATATAAGATTATGAGTTTTTGGAAAGTGCCCTTGTCACACATTTCCAATCCACTTGATTTTTGATGCTAAAGACAAGGGCACTTTCCAATCTGCTGCCTGGAAATGTGTAACTAACCCAGATTTATGTTTTGTTACAGAAGGCCCAAAAATGCAGCCACTTCAAATAACCAGGAAAATTCTGGACAAATTTCCTCATAATCAACAATGTCCTGTTTTGCTTGAAATCGGATTTCACATTCCCCTAATTTGCTCCACACCTAGACCCAGATGGGATTTTCATAAAGCCAAATGGCCATAATTTGCCAAAAGCCTTGACAGTATCATACAATGGATCCCACCAATAAGTCATTGATTTATGAGGGCTGTACTTGCTTCAGCTAAAAGATACATCGAGGATTCAGAAAAGATTATATTCCTGGATGGAACAAAGGGACTGAAGACCTCTACAAGGCTTTTCTACACAGTGGCAACCCAGAGATTGCCAATGATCTCTTATACACAGCCTGGATGCAGCTCGTCGCAAGACATGGGAACAATTCACAACCTCATTAAATTTCAGCAAATCCAGCAGGAAAGCCTGGAGTCTACTAAGGAAACTGGGAGTTGCCAGACAACCTGCTCAACAAACACCCAATGTAACTGCCAACCAAGTAGCCTCCCAAGTTGTCTCCATTTCTGAAGCCCCAAAGAGCACTCTACTATCATCAAGAAAGCAATCTGAGTCTTTCGATGGTCAGCTCCATCACACTCTGAATTCATCCATCCTTTCTCTGTGGATGAAATTGATGCAGCCATCAATAGTCTGAAGTCCAGCAAAGCACCAGATTTTGATGGCATCCACCTGAATTTTTAATTTATTCTGGGAGATTAACAAGGAATTGGCTTGGCAAATTCTGTTCAAACATACTTTCTAGCGGACACCTCCCACTA
The DNA here is from genome assembly GCA_023653725.1 of Bungarus multicinctus. Taxonomy (NCBI): domain Eukaryota; kingdom Metazoa; phylum Chordata; class Lepidosauria; order Squamata; family Elapidae; genus Bungarus; species Bungarus multicinctus. The sequence continues at coordinate 48,126,017 of CM042848.1, forward strand.
GAATTCCCAAAAGCCAAAGTAATATCACTTCTGAAATCTGGCAAACCACAGAACAGAGTAGAAAACTATCACCCCATTACTCTTCTGTGTTCTTGTTACAAATTTCTGGAGAAACTTATGAACAGAATTGGACCCACAATAGATACATTTCTTCCCGTGGAACAAACTGGCTTTCATCAAAATCCCAGTTGTGTTGATCAGGTGCTGAGCGTTACAGGACATATCAAGGCTAGTTTCCAGCGAGGTTTAAAAACCACAGCTGTGTTCATCAACCTTACTGTGCCGTACGATACCGTGTGGAAGAAGGGTCTGCTTTACAAACTGAGTCACATCTTCCCCTGTAAAATTGTCTATCTCCTAATTAACAACATGCTCAGTGATAGATCCTTTCAGATCATTATGAGGGACCATGTTAGCAAGTTAAGAAGAATCAACAACAGCCTTCCACAAGGTTCTGTGCTGGCATCCACACTATTCAATCTCAGAAATGCCAGCTACAAGGGGATGTAAATTTGGATATGCAGATGACCTGATCCTAGCAGCTTAAGATAAAAACTTGGAAGTATTGGACTGCTTCCTCTCTGAAGACCTGAATTCCTTAGGAAAAGTCTTTGCTGACTGGAGACTCATACCCAATGTCAGAAAAAATGGTACCACCTGTTTCCATATCAACAATAAACTCGCCAATGCCACCCTAAAGGCCTACCTGAATAACAACTTGCGCTCTTATGATCCTCACCCCAATATACCTCAGAATAACTTTGGATTGAAACACCTAGAGAACATGTCCGCTACAATCAATACCAAGAACAACTTACTATAGAAACTAAGAGGATCAAGTTAGGGAGCCTCAGCCTCTACTTTCAGATATCAGCACTAGGGTTGGTCTAGTTCACAGCTGAATATTGTATCTCTGTTTGGCTTAATAACTGCCACACTAGCAAGATCGATGCTAGACTAAATGATACAACGAGGATCATAAGTGGTTGTATAAAATCTACTTCTACTTGCTGGCTCCCCATCTTGAGCCACATTGCACCACCAGCTCTATGAAGGCAGGAAGCCTTAGTGAAGGAGTACAACAAAATTATGAGAAACCCACTTCTTCCTTTGCACGCTGACCTTCCTCGTCTATCAATTGGTAGGCTTAAATCCAGGAAGCCCTCTCTGGCACTTGCTCAACAGCTGTCTAACAACTTTGACACCAACACACAGTGGAAAACCAAATGGGCTGCTGAACACCCAGATACAGACAGTTCCATAGTTGACTCTACAAAAAAGGTGCCAGGTTTTGACTTTCCTCACCAGCATTGGTCAACTCTGAACAGGATCCATACCCAACATGTTGTCTGCCAGGACTCATTGTTTTAAGTAGAGTCTTGTCTCTTTCCCTCAGTGTGACTGTGGTGCTCCTTGACAAAATATCCATCACATTATGTCCAAATGTCAAGAGCTTACACTGGCCCAACATCTGATTTTTTTCAACATAGACCACCCTGTCCTTGAATGGCTGGTTGGACTCGACATTAACATTTGAAACATTATAAGTCCATGTATTTGCAACATGAATTTTTGGTTTGAGAAATGGGAAAATATGCTGCATGATGCTGTTCTGTTTTGTTTTCAATACCAGTAGGATTTTATAGAGAAAATAGTCCAATGGTCATTCAATTTTACATCCTGGTTAAATCACTCACAATAACAATGGGCAGATTTTCCTTGTCCTTAATAAAACTGAAACAATATTTCTGCTATAATTTACTCTTGTATTTTTTTTATAAAAATCTTGTTATTTATGTGTGTGAATATATCTGTGTGCACTCAGCCACACAGACATACAAAAACTACAGCTGGCTGCCTGTTTGGTCTTTCATTGAAGCACTTTAGAACTGCCATGATAAACACCTGCATCTTAAAATATAACACTAAATATAAACAGGATTTCAAATTGGTACTAGGTTTAACTTCACGGGATACACTTTAAGCTAATTTTAAAATGCTTTTTCAGCAGCCTTGCCTCACTACCATTTTGATAGTAATTCTTTCATTCCCCAAGGATAATGGTGCTTCCCTATGGCGTTGTCTTACAAAAAGGACAATGACAATTTTGGCTAGTAGCCATGAAAAACAGGTTAGGAAGTGGATGAGCAACTGGATCTATAGAAGCACAGCTACTTGTCAGTGAGAGTGGCTTTTAGAGATCAAAAGACTGTAGCATTTCTACAGACCTTGGTCCTTTTGTTCATCCTAGCTTCAGGGGACGTTGGCTGGCTTTTGACAGCAGCATTGCATTTAAACCTTTGTTTCTGCACTTAAGTGGGTTTAGAAGAAAACATTACAGCAAATGATGATGGCATTCTGCTGCTTAGAAGACTGTTAATCTTTATTACACAGAGAGGCAAGAAAGATTAAACAATAGTTTTTCAAATGTTATAAATCTCTATATTTTATTTGAAGTAACATTGGTGAATTTAAAGGATCTGTTTCTTCCTGCATAATTATCTCCTACAGAGATCACTGTTCAGAAATATATCTTGACTTTTTCTTTGAGGCACTGAGAAATGGGGATCTAAGAAGCTGTTTGGCAGACAGATCTGGCATATGTTTCTTTACCGCATTGAAAATAGCAATTAGGATATTGTGTGATATTTTGAACAAATTAGACTTGCATTTTCTTATAAAAGGGGCACTGTGACTTTCTGTTGGAGTCCTGGAACAATTCAAAGACTACTTTTCATGGTATTCCATAATAACAGTGTTCTGCGAAATGTTGGAGTCCCTCAAATGCTTGCTCAGATTTAGTTTGGGTTTAGCTTTTAGCAAGAAGAACAAAAGCAGTGGACTGGTTTCCCTGAAACTTAATCTAAATTCTGCTAATTCCTACTTATCATTACTAACATTGAGCATAGCATTTGATTTTATCTTCCATCTCCCCAAAATATCTCATGTTATCTTTCAAGTGCCATCACTGTTGCCATTCTCGTTAAAAGCTGATCCATCTTCACTCCAATTAGCCAATGGCAAAGTGTAAAAAACTAGCATCATGCTGCTCCCTCATCTTCATTCTTACATGTTAAATTTATATTTACTAACAAGAAAATAAAAGAAGACTAGTATAGATCTAGGGGACACGGTGGCTCAGTGGCTTGGACGCTGAGTTGTCAATCAGAAAGGTTGGCAGTTTGGCAGTTTGGCAGTTTGAATTCCTAGCACCACGTAATGGAGTGAGCTCCCATTACTTGTCCCAGCTTCTGCCAACCTAGCAGTTTGAAAGCATATAAAAATAAAAGTAGAAAAATAGGGACCACTTTGATGTGAAGGTAACAGCGTTCCATGTGCCTTCAGCATTTAGTCATGCCGGCCACATGACCACAGATGTCTTTGGACAGTGCTGGCTGTTCGGCTATGAAACGAATGAGCACTGCCACCTAGAACCAGAAATGATTAGCACGTGTGTGCGAGGGGAACCTTTACTTTTACCTTAGTATCAAGCTATTTCAAGCTATTTAGCTCTCATCAGGTAGCCATGCCCCTCTGGAATTCAAACGTGGGTTGCTTGCATATTAGATAGATGTATTAACCTCTAAGCCATAGGTTCTCCTTGCTTTGCCAGCTGTACCATAGGAGAGATTAAGTGGGTTTTTTTTCCTATCAGGGCAACTGGTCTACCCAAATATGGGAAGAACCATACTTCCCATTCATTCTTACATCTTTTTCATAATAAAAGGGGAAGGGAAAAAAAGGAACAGCCATAGTACAGGGGGAAAGCATCAGGGATACTCTTCTGCTCTAAACTATCTTGGCCGCATTTTCACCAGAGGATTATCATCTGAACCAGAAGTTAATTAGCCCAGCTTTCAAAAGGCAGGTGGCATCGTGACACAAGATCATGGTACCAGTCTGACACTGGGTCAACTCCTATGTGCAGAAGTGGCTTGGTTCAAATGAAATGATGGTGACCAAGGCTCAACTGCACTTCGAAAACCTGTTATGAGCTCCAGAACATTCCCTCATTCTCTAAAAGCCTCAGTGATTAAACAAAATATAGCAGATGTGCAAGCAAGTTAATGTCGAAAGACTTTTCTGAAATTTAAATATAGCAGCCTCTAACCTGCACTGTGAAGGCCAATTCATCATGTATACCCACCAGGCAGCAATCTGGCATGCTGCTGCAAACCTTTCAGTTTAACTGTATTTCTTTTCATCCTTTCACTGTCTCACCAGCATTTCAGTTTTAACTTCAATTCCCCTTCCACTCTCTTTCTTAAGACACTAAAGCAATTTGTACCAATCCAACAGCACTACACCATCATTTTTCCTCTGTTTTTTTCCCCTTGCCATTTTAACTCATCTTTAACAATGTAATAATTGTTATTGTTTTATATCTTCCCAATAAAATTACATTTCTGGGCCAAATATTGAGCTCTTGTATATTGCATTCTTAAACGGTCTTCAAAGCCATTTCACTATTAAAGCTACAGAATAGAGGCATATACTGGAGCTCATTTAGGATTGGAAAATGATCAAACTTCTAATCCAGCTGTATGCTCCAGCCAAATAATGCCAAAGGGAAACTATTCATTTGCATACTAAGACAAAATGCCGATAGTGTAGAGTCACAAGTCTCAAGCTAGCTTTGATATGCTACATTTATGTAATTTACATTATAGTGGAACAGTCTACAAGAGGTCAGTACTGCTCCAACTCTTTTGGCCTTCCAGAAAGATATTAAAACTTGCCTTTTCTGGTTGGTCTGGGGCCCGAAGGCAATACTGATGGTTAGCTGATGGAGTAAGAAGACATCATCCCTGTCCCGTTCATCTCTTAGTTCTGGTTTCAGTGTAGTTTTAAAATCTCAATCTGTGTAGTTTTGATGTTTTACTATTTAAATTTTTTTTTACTGGTTTTACAAGTTGTAAGCCACCCAGAATTATAGGGCAGAAGGAAAGAAAGAAAGAAAGAAAGAAAGAAAGAAAGAAAGAAAGAAAGAAAGAAAGAAAGAAAGAAAGAAAGAAAGAAAGAAAGAAAGAAAGAAAGAAAGAAAGAAAGAAAGAAAGAAAGAAAGAAAGAAAGAAAGAAAGAAAGAAAGAAAGACTGGAAACTTTTTCTTTGTGATTCCTATCCACCCTGCCTTGCCCACTTCATTGGTTTTTAATGGTTGGTTTTAACTTATTTATATTTGGATGGATGGATGGATGGATGGATGGATGGATGGATGGATGGATGGATAGATAGATAGATAGATAGATAGATAGATAGATAGATAGATAGATAGATAGATAGATAGATAGATAGATAGATAGATAGATAGATAGATAGATTTTTATAACTGTAAGCCACCCAGAATGACCCTATGGTAAGATGGTCAGCCAATACATTTCCACACATTTCTTCTCATCAGCAGGAAAGCTGTATACAAATATAAGGTGGAAATTACATAAAACACCTCAAATGATAGAATATGACTTAACACTGATCATTATATGCATTGAAGTAAGTGTTTACTCTTTTAACAGCCTAAAAATAAACATATATTTAAAAAGGGAAGGAAGGGAGGTATTCTCAATGTTATAATTTTAAATTAATAATAATAATACTTTATTTGCAATCACAGACCAAACCACAAGTACAACAAAGGAAGAACATGGGAAAATTAATCATGAACAATTGGTCACCAAAAACTTGACTAAGGGGAATTCAGCGTTCTCCTCTGATGGTTCCAGCTCTTAAAAAGAATTTGGAAACCTGAGAAATGATGTATGAGGAGCCATGCCCTAATTTTAAATTGGAAAAATACCAAGAAAAGCCTGAACTTCTCACATGTGGCATAACCTCATCCCCTTGCATGATCACCAGGCCTGCTATGGCCTTTGCTGTCCAAAATATATTGAATGGGCCTTCCAGTCATTAAAAAAATCACTTTCTTCTGTTTTTGTCAGGTTTACCTTATGATTGTGGAAAGTCAGTATTTATTCACACCATACTTCAAGAAACAATTTGCAACATTTTATGCACCAGGAGTATATAAACAGTTAAAAATGAAATAAGTACTGTAGAACTTTCCCAGTTGCTATTTTTTCATTCAAGAATTATATTGCTTCCTGAATTTCTAATTGCCATAGAGAAGTGCAGAGAGTTCTATCACAAGCTAACAGTAATGGTCCTCTTTTCAGAAAAGAAAAGATCAAGGGAAGAAATGTAAAGAATTGTTCTATTGAAAACCTAAGATTGCATTTTTATTTTCAACATGCAATCACATTTCTGATAAATTATGGATAGATTTACCGCTGCATTAAACATATGCAGTACATGCTTTTCAAAAGTGCTGTATTCTTAGATTTCCTCAAAGGACTATATTTTTCTTCATGTAAAAAAATGAAATAATTCATCATTAAAAACCCAATCATCTTTAATAACGTATTTGAGGCAGTTTAACATTACCTTTTCATTATTTGTCGTATTTAGCCTTCTGAAAGAATGTGCCATTTCACTGATTTGATTTTAGATGGACTGCAACTGCAGTCATAGGCAAGCATAAAAAAAGCTTTCCTATAATGTCTATCTGTTCAATCAGATAAGACAGTAAAGAGGGAATCAAATAGTGCTGAAAAAAATTTTTCTTCAGATGAGCATCTATAGCTCCATCATTATTGAACTTCTTGAAAATAATAAAAAAAAAAAAATCTGTGAGGAAGCCTGCCACATAGTGGCATCATTTTTTTCACAGCAATTTACACTGTATGCTGGCTGATCTTTTTCCAGATGTGGCTTTAAAGATGATTGAAATGAAAGAAGTGGCTCAAAATCCATGCATAATCCCAAGCTAATATTATCCCACCTTTTTGAAGAAATTTAATTTGGGATGAAATGTCAAGAAGTGAAATCACAATGCAGTAGTTAAATTTGTCACTTAATGAGTTCTTTGGTTAAATGAAGATTGGAATTTGAGTCTCCCAGTTTAATATTTTAACCTTGTTGTAGTTAGGCTAAGGTATCAATAAAATATATAATATTATCTGCAGCTGCTGTAGCTTCAAAAGGCTCTAGAAAAATGGGTTATCTTGATCCTTTCAAGTCAGTCTTATGACCTAGACAAGGGTTAAAATTCTTAATCCTTATCAATGACTGATGGAAGGAATGTATATGCTAGATTCTCAGCAGCCTTGATACATTGATTTATATAGTATCTGTGGATTATTCAAGAGAATTGGAATTTTTGTGGTGACTGTGCCTCTTCCTGTGTCCCAGTCAAAGTTATAAGGAATCAGAATTTGAACCTTAAGACTCAATTCACTTTTCCATTTATTTAGTAACTACATGAAGCTGCCAGAATAGTTTAAGAACTGAGCTTATTACACAATTTAGGGCACAGTCTCATCAGTGAAACTAGACTTAATTCTTACAAACAGAGAAGAAGTGATAGAGGGAGTTGAAACTGCAGGAACCTTGGGTGAAAGTGACCATGTCATACTAGAATTCAACATAATATAAACACAAGCAATAGAACATAATGACACCAGAGTCTTGGATTTTAAAAGAGCTGATTTTAATAAACTCAGAGAGAATTTGGGAAAGATTCCATGGATGAAAATCCTAAAAGGGAAAACAACTCAAGAATCTTGGGAAACATTGAAAAGTACAATCATAGAAACCCAGACCAGCACAATACCACTGAGGAAAAAAAAACAAGAAATCCAAGAAGAAATCAGCATGGCTGCACAAAGATCTCTGGTAAATTAAAAGAGAAAAAGGACAAATACAAAAAATGGAAAGAAGGATATACAACTAAGATAGAATATCAGCAGATAGCCAGAATCTGCAAAGACGAAGTCAGGATAGCAAAGGCTCAGAATGAACAAAGACTTGCAACAAAAATCAAAGATAATGAAAAAGTTTCTTCCAACATATAAATAACAAGAAAAAAATCAAGGAAACAGTTGGTCCACTAAAGAGAGAAGACAACAAGGAAGTAACAGGCAACAGAGAGAAAGCAGAACTGCTTAACTCATTCTTTGCATCGATCTTCACGCAAAAAGAAACTATAGCTCAACCCACCAAAAACATAACTGTAAAAGACAGACCAGAAATAAAAGTTAAAATAAGCAAAAAAAATAGTAAGAGAACACCTGTCTGATCTTGATGAACACAAATCACCAGGGCCTGATGGATTACATATCAGAGTTTTAAAGGAGCTGCAGAGGTCATCTCAGAACCACTGCACCATATCTTTCAAAAATCCTGGAGCACCAGTGAACTACCAGAGGACTGGAAAAGAGTTGATGGTTCCCATCTTCAAAACAGGAAAAAAAAACAGACCCAGGAAACTATAGACCAATCAGCCTAACATCAATACCAGGGAAGATACTGGAAAAGATAATTAAAAAAAAACAGATCTGCCAACATCTAGAAACAAGTAAAATAATAACTAGCAGTCAGCACAGGTTTGTTAAGAACAGATCATGCCAAACCAATCTTATTTCATTCTTCAACACAGTGACTAAATTAGTAGACCAGCAAAATACTGTGAACATAATATATTTAGATTTCAGCAAGGCATTCGACAAAGTAGACCACAGCCTACTTCTTGTAGTAAGCTAGAAAAAAGTGGAATAGATAGCACCACCACTAAATGGACTCACAACTGGCTGACAAACCATACTCAACGAGTAATCCTTAATGGGTCTAAGTCTGCATGGAGGGAAGTAAGCAGTGGGGTGCCACAAGGTTCTGTCTTAGGCCCAGTACTCTTCAATATCTTCATTAATGATTTAGATGAGGGAATAGAAAGGGAACTTACTAAATTTGCAGGTGATACTAAGCTGGCAGGAATAGCAAACACCCAAGAAGATAGGCTCAAAATCCAGATGGATCTTGACAGACTAGAACACTGGGCCATATCTAACAAAATGAAATTCAATGTAGAGAAAAGTAAAGTCCTACATTTAGGCAAGAAAAACCAAAAGTACTCATATAGACTGAGTGAAACCAGGCTCAATAGCAGCAACTGTGAAACGGATCTTGGAGTCTTAGTGGAAAACCAGCTAAATATGAGCCAGCAGTGTGCCGCAGCAGCCAAAAAAGCTAATGCAATCCTAAGTTGCATTAACAGAGGGATACAATCAAGATCAAGTGAGATACTAACACCACTCTATAAAGCTTTAGTAAGACCGCACCTAGAGTACTGCATCCAGTTTTGGTCACCACATTATAAAAAAGATATTGAGACTCTAGAAAAAGTGCAGCAAAGAGCAACCAGGATGATTAGGGGACTGGAGATTAAGGCATATGAAGAACAGTTACAGGAACTGGGCTTGGCTAGTCTAGTGAAGAGAAGGACCAGGGGAGACATGATAGCAGTCTTCCAATATTAGAGGAGCTGCCACAGAGAGGAAGGGGTCAATCTATTTTCTAAAGTGCTGTAGGACAGACAAGGAATAATGGATGGAAACTGAAAAAGGAGAGATTTAACCTGGAAATGAGGAGAAACTTTCTGACAGTGAGAACAATCAATCAATGGAACAGCTTACCCTTGGAAGTTGTGGGAGCACCATCACTTGAGACCTTCAAGAAGAGATTGGACTGCCATTTGTCAGAAATGGTGTAGGGTCTTCCGATGACCTATAAGGTCCCTTCCAACTCTGATTATCTGTTATCTGTTATCTGATGCCTAGTTGTGCATCTCCATTCAAAAATGAATGTGAGATGTAATAGAAATTTAAACTAAGAAGTTGGGTGGGAAGGAACAGACTGCAACATATCTCAAACAAGACAGAGTGGCTGTTAATTCAGAAACTAAGACCAGGACAATTTAAACATTAACTTCAGGTAGTGTTGTGCCGCCACAAAAGTATTCTATCTATAAAATGAGGATTCTCCAGGTTCTCAGCAGTTGAAATCTGTAATCAGGAAAGACTTTGCCCTGCTTCAGCTGTTGTACCACTTACTGCCATTCCTGGAATATGAGGCATTGGTAGTAGTAAATCATGTCATCATCATTATCATCATCTTCCTCCTGTACTACTACAAGTTAGTCTATTTGAAACTACCCTTGAAAATTTTCCAGACAGATGAAAAATGCAGTGACCAATGCACTGAGAAGAGTGTTTCAACATGCCCATATAATACTTGTACTGCAGGATTTGTATTAGCTGCCAGTTTGTTTCTGTGTGGAATTGAGGGGTTAAGTAATCATCTGTAAAGACTTGGGGCTTGGTTATCTATAAGATCACTTATTCCAAGAAAAATGTAGTAACCTAAAGTATTTTGGGAGACAATGAGAGAGAGAATGCATGCTAAGACCCTCTGTATTCTGCGAAGTACAGTACAGGGGAAAGGAATCTGGAAATGGACCAGGAGTTGGAAGAGCTCTTGATTTCTACTTTTATTCACTCTTTTTTCCCAAAAGGGAAACTAAGTTCATCTATATCTAAGCAAAACAACTGAAGTTAGTGACAACTTAAAGTAAGTAAAGATATAGTTAAGAAGCCCTAGCAGCCTAGCAAATATGAGATCATCTGAAAGTCTTAAAGAAATGTATGGATAAGAAATGTATCTTGAAGCTCCTTTCTGTGAAACATGGAGGTTAAGATTAAATGTCCTTCTTATCTTCAGAGAGGGGGAAAAGGGGGGCTTGGTTAACCACAAACTAAAGAGAACAGTTTATTATGCAGCTGATTTGTGAGCATTTAAAAATAAATCCATCGTTTGTTCAGCCATCCTGAGTTTATTAAAAATAAATTATGCCATTCTTTCTTTACCTTTCCTTCCTTCCTTTCCCTTCCTTTTACCAGTTTATTAATAAACATTCACCAAAATTTCCTATAAGATTCAAGGAAAGTACTCAGGTTGAGTGGTGGATGCAGAGTTGGTATGTTCTTATCCCATAGTAGAACTTTATACCAGATTTTGCACCATACAAATTATAAATTATTTGGATTAGAAAAACTATTATACAGTAATCACATATGCAAACAACACTGATCTGAGCAGTAGAATAGTAAACATAAGACAGTGTTAATAGAGACAAATATCTAGCCCTACAACTGAGTTGGAGAACTTGAAGGCAATTTTGAGCAATGCATTTTAAATAAGACATTGACAATCTGGAAGATGTCTACAGGCAAGAAATCAAGATGATAAAGTACCTGGAAGAAAAAACATGAGCAATAGTGGAAGCACTGGAGAAGAGAAGACAGCAGGGTGACATCTTCAAGTATTTGAAAGAGTGGTATAAAGAAAAAAGGGAAGAACAACTCAGAGTTTTTCTACCAACCAGAAGAAGAAATAAAAAGTTTAAATTATAAGGAAATATGCTTTGCTTGGATGTCAGGAAAAATGTCCTAATAGTTGTTCAACAATGGAAAACATTGTTTCAAAAAGGAATAGACTTCCTTCATCAGAAGTGTTTAAATAGAAGCCTGAAGGTAATTTATTAGAGGTGCTGATGAGATGGTTTTATGCATTGGGTAAGATGTTGGACATTGTTCTCCATAAGTTGTAGTATTTATAGTTTATGAATCTATGAAATAAAATAAAAAGCAGATCCTTAGTAGATCTTTTTCTTGTAATTTCTGCAACATCTATTATTAAAAAATACTTCCATTTTCCTTATTAAATCCCTCTAAACCAAGCTGATACAATGAATTATAGTACAAGTCAAAATCACAGCTGAAGCTTGAATATATTCTATAAAGGCATAAAAACTGAATTCTTTTCACTGTGAATTGAGTTCCCAAAGTGCCTTCCAAATACAGCTTTCTATATTTGAAAGGCTGGGTAGTGTCTGAATAAGAATTCATATATATGTTTAAACTAAATTTAATGTAGTTTTCCAAAAATTGGACAAAGGAATAGAAATTTTAAACTTAAGACAAGTTCAAAATCAGTTTTGAAAAACTAATTTCAGCATAGAAGTTGAAGGAAGGAAAGAGAATCAGTTACCCTTGATCAACTTATAGTGATTAAGGCATCAGATTAGAAACCAGGAGACTGGGAGTTCTAGTCCTGCCTTAGGCATAAAACCAGTAGGGTGACCTTCAGAACTGCAGATACTTTCCTAGGTAGTGTCTGAGAATTGGACATGCTTGAATGGAAATATGGCTTCTTTAAAGCAGGACTGCAAATCTTAAAAACTACACAAATCTGAAGAAAACCTACTTTTGTGTAAAAGGTTTTACAGATTTGGGGCTCAACATTTTCAACAAATCACAGTTAAATAATTAGGGCTTATTGCAATATATGAATCAATTAGCTGAGAAATGACAGTCTCTTTCTACTTAAGTCCAATCACAAACTATCCTTTTAGTGATGGACTTTCAGCATGTTACCTATGATCTCAAGATAGATTCTGTGAAACTCACAGGCACTCCTATAGTTGTGTGCAAATTTTCTAGCTTTCAATTTTATTTTTTTATTAAGAATATATATTTTAAGTCAAACAGGCAATCTAGGAGTCTACAACAGATGTTTGGAGTTCATTAGTGTCCATAAACACCATCCATTGTAACATTAAGTTAACATACGTAATATTCTGCTGTTCCCATATCAATCAGATGAAAATGCAGAAATCTTATTTTAAAAATGTATAGCAGATATTACTTTTCTTCACGTACATTAATGTACTACAGTATTGTACAGTCAAAAAAACTGGTCTTTTAAAATTCTGCAGGATAGGATCCCAAACTTTGTCTTAAGACACCATTTTTAAAATCTTTAATGTCCTTTTTTGGTACAGGGGAAAAGCAGTCGGGCAATTATTGTTAAAAATCTGGCTACAAGGCATTACAAAACTGCAACTGATCAGTTGTAATCAGTACCTTGCATGAGTATAGGATATGCAGTAGCTATGTGAGAAGTAAATTGTTACGGTTAATTGTAGTAGTGGTCAGGTAAAACCAATAAATAAGGAGCTTGACTTGTTGTTTGAATAATTTGGTCCATGTAGCTCAGAGCAACAATGAGTAATAAAGTATGAATTTTCAACTCTCTAGAACTCTGGCATAAAGAAAAAATGTTATTAAAGCAACTAAAAGAACTTACTGTAAGAAACAGTAGCTTTAGTCACAAGCCATTGCAGTCTGCAAACAAGAATTTATAGCAGTAGTTCTCAGCCTTCAATACCAGCAATCATTCTGTCAAAGAATCTGGCTAATTTGGGTGGATTATGAACTTTTTCAGATGCTTTTGCCAGGCTTAAATGTCAAGCTTACCTTTGATGAAGGAGGAAAGAGATCAAATGCTGAATAAAGATCCAGGGAGGAAAAAACAGCCAAGGCACAGTTCCCAGATGAAGCTGACTCTCTAACAAAGCAGCATTCCTCAAAATTAGGGAGTTTTAAATTAACTGTTGGGTGCTGCCTATCATTCTTCTCTGATTTGTAGGGAAAGCTAATACTCTTTGAGACAGATATCTTGAAGGGTTAAGTCTCCTGCAATTTTGATCAAATAGCTGCATCTGCCCTCAAGAAAAGATAGCTTACATTACAGTATTAAATGTGTATCTTCCCCAATGTATTAGAATTGAAACATAAATATGAATGTATATTTTTTTAATGCTTTAACAGTTGAAAATAGAGCCTGCGCTTTTCTCCAGATGCATCTCCAGGAAACGATTCTTTTGTCAAAATGACATAATTAATATTGCCCTAGAAGCTCAGGCCCTTCATAGATAAACACATTTACAAAAGAGGCAAAGATTGCATCATGACAGTGAAATTCTTGTTTCATCATTTGTCCGTTGAGCCATCCACAGACATCTCTGTTAAGCTCCATGAAAGACATGTACATGAGCTATCTTTTCAAACTTTGTAGAAAGAAGAAATCAGAAAGCTGCCTTTTTAAGGGTCTTTCAGAATGTAGCATTATCTGTGGAGGCTCCTGTTCTCTAAAGCAGCTCAACCCCAGGAATGAGAGAAGATATCATGTACATAGACTTTTGGAAACTTGTTAAAATTTGGCTGTTCTAAGAAGATTGTTGGGACTTGCCATGTTGTGAATTAACTCTTTTGTGATATACTAAGTTTCACTGGAAATATGTTTTACTGTTGTATTAGCTTAGCTCTAGTTGCTGTATATATCTTTCAATTGAAGTGGCATATAAATTCATAAATAAAATAAAAATAACATTAATGCTTCTCTTACACCTAAGAAAACAGAGTTTTGGCTAGGAAAAGCCTTCCATTTTTAGGAACTCTTGAAAGTAATATATCTGCTTGAGTCTTCCTATGGACTCTCTTTCTTTCAATAGGTGAGAACCAAAGAGTTAATCCTTTCACCAACCTCTAACTTGCTCCAAAATATATTGCAAGTTCTTGGCTTTATTTCTGCTTCCCAAGATGTAACCAATCTTATTTCTCCCCCTTGTGGACAAAACAAACAAGATAATGTAGCATGTGAACAATAATACAGAGAGATGATCACCAATGTGTTTGCTGTTTAAGCCTACAGAAAAGACTAAATAGCACTTGGATTCATGGGGAAAGAACATAACAAATATTTGATAGGAACATAAAACAATTAATTTTGGAGTCATAGGTTCTTCCTTCTTGTTCTAGTCAACCAAACTACATCAAAAAACTAAGTGTCCCATCAGTCTGCATTCTTGTGGCACTTTGATATTTTTCAGAAAATTATAGGAAATTTATTTTTATTTGCTTTTTGAAATGTTAAAGAACACACAAAAAACTAATTGTTCTTACAAATTTATATCAGAATAATTGGTTTATATGTGTGTAGTTAAAAATATCATTTAAAATCCATTTCTTAAATGCTTCAAATATTATTTAATACGGTGGCACATCACAGTTGTTATCCCCATTTAATTGGACATGCATAGCTGAATGTAAGGAACATATAGCTAAGCAGTTCTTTAATAAAGTGTGTAGGAAGTTAGCATCCACCCCTCTCCTAGAAAAATTGAAATAGCCTAGGAAATATTAAAAGGCAGAATATTTCTTCTAAAAAGAGTAGAAACTCAAGAAGCAGAAACTCACTCAAGAAGCAGAAACTCACCCCCACCTTTGTTAATGGGTGGGCCATTAAGGCCTGGGCCAGAATACTTTACATAAGAAGGAACTCCAAGGTGATGGGATTAAGGATGGCCCTCAGGAAATGATAGGATTACCCATCTCACC
Source organism: Bungarus multicinctus (assembly GCA_023653725.1). Taxonomy (NCBI): domain Eukaryota; kingdom Metazoa; phylum Chordata; class Lepidosauria; order Squamata; family Elapidae; genus Bungarus; species Bungarus multicinctus. The sequence continues at coordinate 48,141,148 of CM042848.1, forward strand.
ACATGGCCTGGGAAGATTGCATTAGCCAGCATTCAGGTAAAGCCATGTGGTCCAGACCAAGCCTATAGAATTAAGACCCCCGCCCCTGGGAGTCTGACAACCAATTAGAATACAAGCTCCAATTCAAATCTCAACAGAGTATAAAACCCAGGTACTCTCAGCACCTCAACACTTTTTTTCCTTTTTCCTCTTTTTCCTTCTTCCTTTTTTCTTTTTCCCCTTTTCCCTTTTTCCCTTCTCTTCTCATCTTGAAGCATGTGATCATTCTTCTCTGGAGCTCTAAGCCATGTGGCCCTGTAACCATTAAACCTTCCAAGCAGCCTCCATGTTTCCAGTGTCTTTTTTCCCCACTTGGAACTGAACCCAGAAGGATATTTCTTTCAACAAGTGAAAGTTGAAACAATTGTCACTGCAATACGGTAAGTTATTGACATATAATTATTGCATTGTGTAGAATGGTAGAATAACAAAGGCTGAATTTTATATACAACATTCATTGTTAAAGCACTCCCCTCTTCCCTCCCTCTCCCAGTTCCTGCTATCTTAGCCCATGGGCACTTTGAAATACATCATTAGCACAGCTAAACTTATCAATATAAATTCTGAAATGATTCATCTGCAATTCAGAGACTAGCCTGGAAACTCAAACATTAAAATTCATATTGTTCAGGAAAAAAGCCCTGAGAAAAGGAAATAATTTGATATAAACTTTTATTCAAAATAAAATAATAAATTAAATAAACCATGTTTGTGTTTTTGCTAATTGTTTTTTCTAAACTGATAATAAATTCAGGAATGTGTACCTGAAATGTCTTTACTGAACTGGAATACATCTCCAATCTGTATTGTGAAACTGGACTAATTATCTTGAATTCAAATTAGGTTTATAAAAACAGCTCCATGATGATTGAATATCCCTCTGTGTCTGTTCTGTCTCTCTCCTCAACCACCAAAACTTTCTTTCTCATCATGTGACATGTTGTCATTCTTTGGTTATCTTTTATTGTACATCTTATGCAAAGCTCAGCTTATGCTAGTTGTCTGGACCTGATTCTAAGTGGCTGAGTCTGGTTGACAATTTAAATTGCTATGATGCCCTGGAGCAATACTACATTCAGGAGCATTTAGGAAAATTTCAACAATAACTATCCACTGCAGCCTGCCATTAAGTCTGTTAGATCCATTAATGAAGGTGACACCATTCTTAGGTTTCTCTCTAGGCAACAAATCCATTATGGGAAGAGAAGCTAAAGACAAATGCATTTAAATTGCATCATATTATCCTTGCACTTTTTTTAAAATATACTTGGTTAACAATCATTAAAACAAAACATATACATTTGCAGGATTATTTCTAACATAGTTCTTTCTTCCATACTATCATTCCCAGACCTTTATAATTTCAGGTAAAATATAACATAGTTCTACATATGAAACTTTTATCCCATAATCATAAGAACATATGCAGCAAGTATCATATCAATGTCATCATCTCTGTGATCTAACACAAGTCTACTTAGAAAAGAAGAAAGAAATGGTGTCCTCAGGACCATTGATTGACAATATCTCACCTTAAAAGAACAAATCAACTTCTAGTCACCCTTGAGAGAACACATGACTATATACAAGAAAATAACTAATGTCAAAAACACAGAGGGGATCTTTTCACAGCCGTTTTTCTAGAACATTGTAGTTGTGACACTACGTTTTATGATGATCTTGCTGGGTTGATTATGCCTGGAAAGTATCATTGGGAGAGCTTCTCATGGCTCTTTTTTCCAGCATGTTTGCAAATCCCTCCTAGTTCAGTGCAACTTCAACTGATGTACAATTTAATTATTCCCTTGCATCATTTATGAAGCTATTAAAGCAGGCAGGAGCCAATTAAGGAAGGGAAATACGATTTAGGAGAATGGAGAGACTGATGCTGTTTCAATGTCATGCTTTGATATTCTCCCTTGGAGGACTGCTGGGAAAATGTGCTATTTGAAAATAACTACAAAAAGTAACTAGTAATTTTCACTGCATCCTGAGGTAATTCTCCAAGAACACTTGATTTATGCAGTCTTTGCCCCTAACACATAATGTATGTTTATGCTTAATTAGCCCCTAATCAAACTTTCTGACTTTCTGGACTAAATCACATTAAAAGGTAATTAAAAATACTCCTCAGGTTTCACCTTCCTGCTGGTTACTTCTCCATCTTCCTAGATGCCTATTTATATTTTTAAAACTATTTTTGCCATCCTCAAAACTTTTATTACTCCTAATTAGGGCACTTCTATATTGAAGCAAAAGTGTGGAAGAGAGATAATACACACATGTACATATACATGTACACATACACATATGCACATTCAATTTCACACACATTCAACTGATAATTTTAATCACTTGAAATTAAGATTTCCAACTCATTTTTCTCCTATACTTTTAAAAGCAGTCTGACGTGCAATTGGTGCCATTTATTAAACTTTTACCTGGCACTGTAACTCCATTATAAAGAAAATTTTCACTCTACTTCTTTGCCCTGCTTTGGTGTACTACAAGCAGGACTAACAGAAACATTGGCAACCTTACAGAACACATGAGAGAAGTCTCTCATGCTATAAAGCAGTCTGCCCAGTCTGATAGTCTCTCCAGATGGACTGGGACTACAGCTCCAAGTATTTCCAGTAAATATGGCATTTAGCCCTGGGCATTGCAGTCCCAGCACATCTGGAAGATATTACACACTGGGAAAGGCTGCTATATTCCTTTACACTCCCCTCTGTCTACATGGGATGTTTGCAGAAAAGCATCTTAGGCTCTGCATATCAAGTTTCTATTATTATATTCATTATATATATGATATTATATTTAATTCAGTTCTGCCCCCTGCAGATTATGTCCACGTCCCACTGGCTCTTTTAAATGTTGCAGGAGAAGACAACTGGATTCAAGCGATGATAAATTTATCATTTGGGGGAGAGAAAACTGTTCCTCCTTCCTTGAAGATATTAGTGCAACCCCTACTGAAGAAGCCACCTCTCTACCAATGTATGCTAGATCATTTCATTCCAACATTTCCCTTTTGGAGAAGATTTGTGAGAAAGTGAAAAGATTGCAACTGCAAAGAATCTTGAATGAAGCAGATTTTTGTAGGTTCATTTTAGTCAGGTTTCAGGCATGTATTTGTCATTCTTATGGATGGCCTTTGGGACCTAGATAAAGGAAGGGCAGCTTTCTCATGTTATCATAGTTATTTCAGAATGTTTGATATCATCAACTATGGTTTTCAGAGCGGAGCAGGTAGGTGCAGTCAATAATAATGGAGAATGAGCAATCAACCCATTCTGTATGGGTTGCCACAGAGCTCAGTTCTTTCCCCTTGTTCTTTAACATCTACCTGAAACTATTGAATAAAGATATCCACCACTATCCACCAATATAATTGGTTTCTCAACAATAACCAGCTATATATCTCCACACTGAATTGACAGTTACAATGAAAAGTGACAACCAGCTTCTACTGTAGGTATGGAATTGGATAGAATGAAATAAGTTAAAATAAATAGTTGCTGTTTATCAGGTTTAGCAATAGTCCCTAAACTGGCCCTGCATAGAATTGCATTCATTCTGAAGTCCACAACTTAGAAACACAGCCTTTGTTTGGTGAACAAACAGGGGAGGCTAAGCCATGGCAACTTTGCTCAGATTTAATTGATGCACCAGTTGTGGTCATTTATGGAATGGGTGGCTGTCAATTTTCACTCCTGTCTTTATTAACATAAGATTGGATTGCTGCAACCTGCCGAGGAAAACCATCTGTTCATTCAGAATGCAACAGCCTTCATTGTGTTGCCTTGACTATTTTGGCACAACACTTTGAGCTTAGAACACCTAAGAACATGAGCAGGAATAATTTGCATACATGAGCACATAAATAACATGACTGAAATAAGAAGTGTTTCTAGGTGGACAACTCCTGGTTGACAGCAGTTTAGGGCTTTTTCACTTCGTTTCTTTAATAATGAATTTTGGATGTAAAAATAAAACTTGCAAAAGGCAGTGGAAAAAAATAGAGGAGGATTACAAATAGAAAATGACAGCACCTGGACCTTTATAAAAAAATTATAAGTAGACATTTCAAAATAAATATCTGAAACCATTCAAGTTCATATCTGAAACAAAGGCAGAATTCCCTCCTGAGAAGGAATAAGATCAAATGTTTGATGATGACAGATTAATGAGTCAAGGTAAACTTGAACTGAGGAACAGACAACATTATTAATCTAATTAATTTTAATTTATACTACACACAATATGAAAATTAGAACAAAACAAACAAAATTCAAGTACAAAGATAAATGAAGTTGCATTTTCCTTGAATAGAAGACTCTAAAATTAAAAGTTAATAAGTAGTTGTACAGTAAGAATATAAAACTAGATGAAATTGAATCATTTCACAAATTTATTGCTAGATTTAAGCAAACTGTTGATCTTTGGTAAATTTATTTATTTATTACATTTAGGTCCCACCCATCTCACTACTGAGTGATTCTGGCCTGCTACTTATTTCCAGTAACTTTATTATTTCTATTATGTGATATGTTGTACTGAATGCCATCAATTGGAGCAGCATAGTTGCCTAAAGATGAAGCTCTCACCTCATAGTCAGGAGGCTGTGAGTTCGATCCTAAGTAGTGGCAGATATTTCTCTTTCTGGCCACAAAGAGAAAATATTGCTGTAAACTCCAGACATCTGGTCAGTAAATGATCAGCTCCAGTTACCATTCAGTTGTTAAAAGAAAAAAAAGTCAATTAATAAAATACAAAAACGCAAAGAATGGAAGAATTGCTAATAACATGATAGAAATTTATCAAATATAAAAGTCAAAGAAACAGTGGATTCCTTCTAGTCTGCACTAAGTATTCCTCCAGAGGTTTTTTTTAAATCAAAGAATTAGAACTAACAGTACAATTAAAATATCAAAAATTGCAAGTATATATAATAGCTCTTCAGCCCCTTTGACTTTTTTTTCCCCCAACGACTTACAACCAATGTCTATTGGGTTTTTTTTCCTTATCCATTAATTCTCCACAGAATACCAGAAACACAGCTGCTTCCTTTGCTCCAAAGAAAAGCTACCAGGTGTTGAAAGAGAATTGGCAAGAGTTAACCATGCTGTGATAATGCCAATTTCTAAAGGAACTCCCTTATGGAGAGTCAAGTGTACTTATAGACAGTTCATTTCACTGAGAATACTCTCTCTGGGAAGAAAAAGCAGGAAGAAAATATCTGGAATGTCCTTATACCTTTATTCTTGCATTGGCGAAAAACCCATTGTTTATACAGTACTAATGAACAGATCAACTGGACTATCACCCAGGTGAACTGAAATTCATTTCCAGAAGTAATGAAACAACAATTGTCCTGGAATTTTATATGTATAAAATTTGTGTGTGTGAAAGAGAGCCAAGCACTTATGTTGTTTTAAACAGCATCATATTTTCTCCAGACAGTACACCTTTTCTGAACAAGAAAAGTAGTTAGAAAGTTTGTATGGAACAGAATATTTAGGTGTGTTACTTGCTCCCCCTTGTGGCTTTAAATATAGTAACTCAGAGTCCATTTATCTGAATGTTTAATTTGTCACGGCATTTTGTTCATTGTTTTTATAGTTTATATACAGAAAAAAAGGGGGGAAGATCATTTAATAAATCTACCTGCAGTGCATATAGGGATTTCAAACACTATTTTCCATTATTCATCTTTATAAACAGATGATTATTATAGAGGTAAATGATTTGCCAAAACAAACTCACACTCTCAAAGATATGCTCAATTGTCCCAACTGCTGGAAACAAAACAAAATGTGTTTAGATATCTCTGCGACTGACATGCTTCGGGTTTTTTCTCCATGATCAGAGAGAGAACTTAATACACAGTGTTACCTAATTTTGGTTAATTCTCTTTCGTCATGAATCTGTCATGTTTGGTGAATGTAAATGATCCATGAATAATTTTAACAGCTGATTCACAAATACATATTTCCATGCTAGATACATACTCTTCATATGGCACTGATACATGGATTCAATATTTTTTTATTTTTATCAGGATTACTGTTTCAGTATATGCATTATTGTATAATTTTATTGTATAATTCCAAGTCCTGCTATGTGCTTCATCATGGTGATGTAGGGTTTCCTGAGAGGGATAAGTGAAGCATGCCTAGAATATATGACAAGAATATATTCCCAGCAGGGTCACACAAGCAGCCAGGTACAGCAAGCACAAACCTGTATCAAGGAAAGATATATATATAAAAGTGTGCTGGGGTGAGATGATAACTTTAATGACAACAACAATGGCAGAAGGCAATGGCAAACAATTTCTGTATTATACTGAGAAAAGCATATGGATAGACAATATGAAGTGATTGTTTATACATTGCTGGATGATGGAATCCTAAAGTGAAATGACACTCAACATAAAGCCTTTGAAATGTCTGGTTGCTAAATTGTCAGGCAGGAAAAAATACATAAGTTAGAAAAACAAAATTACAATGGGACATGGAATTTTATAAGCATAAATATGGAAAATCTCAACAAAATGAAATATTAAAGGAGTCAAATATGGGTAGTCCTCACTTAACAGTGGTTATTGGGACAACAACTCCATTGGTAAGTAACATGGTCATAAAGCACGATATCATATGCTCACGTCAACTTATAACAGTAGTTGCTGTCATTCCAGTTGCTGTTGTTACATGAATTCTGCATGGCCAAATCCTGTGGTCATGTGATTGCCATTTGCTATGTCCTGTCCCCATTGACTTGGTTCATCACAAGCTGACAGTGAAGATTGGAAATGGTGATCATGGAACCAGCGGGTGGTGTGACTGTTATAATTGTGAGTCAAATACTGAACTGCAATCATGTGACAATGGCAAATGCTGGAATGACCTCAATTCTAAAGACCAGTCATAAGTATCCTTTAGTTCAGTAACATTGTATCTTGAAACAGTCATTGAATCATTGGTCATTCGACAAGGACTATATGTACATATTGACATTTCAGACATTAGTGAATTAAAATGGACCTGGATACTTTTAGTCATATTATACTGTTTGTTACTCAGGACATGAAAAACAATGAGGAGTAGTATTGCCTTCACAGCCGGGAAGGATATAGCCATGCCCACCAACTAAGCCATGCCCAAAGAACTAGTGGTTAAAAAATTTGAATCCCACCCCCGGATATGACATCATCTAACTCTAATCTACAACACAATCCTTTCAACAGTTCCAAGAAGGCTCGACACCAATTTGCACCACTCAGATGACTCTGATGATCTAGATAAACCTCCAGGTGACCTTAATGACCTGCTAAATGAATGCAAATGTCCAGCTGTCTGCAAAGAGTATAACCCTTTCCATTCCCCACCATCCAGTTAGTGCTGAAGAACCTTCTTGGATGAGAAGTGAAACATCTTCAAAGAAAAACCAGAAAGTCCAGTTGCTTCTTTAAAAAAGCACCTTTGGGACAACCGTGACTGAGGGATGACTGAGAATCTCCATAGACATAAGCTGGATGTTAGAACAGAGCGTTGAAATTACCATGAAGATAGAAGCTAAAGCCAAGAAAAACAAGGCTGTCATGAAAGAATTTCAGAAAGGTGTTAGAAGAGAAAATGATATCTATTAAAGGAATATTGAAAGAGACACAGAAAACCGAGGAAGGTTTCTAAAATATCTCCAAACTCAAAAGAAAGTTCCAACTTTGAACTGGTATGCTAAATGATGTCAAAAGCCAAACAGTTGTTTTCATTCTCTATTAATGATTCAACGAAGTTCTAACAAAAATGGAAGAAATATGCTTAAATTCTGTATAGTGGAGATGGCAATATCCAAGATAACTTAGAAAATATTCTCTAGCTGAAAGAGGCTCTATTGCTGCAAGAGGAAGTTAGATCAGTGTTGGTCAAATCCAAATACTGGATTGATGAAATACATACAAAAATCTGGCAAGCAACAGAAAAAAAAATCAGTCAAGTATTTTGAACAATAATACAATGGCCAAAAGACCAAAATATATCAGACTGCATATCAATGTCAAAAAAAGGGACTTAAAAGATTGTGCAAACTACTATACAACTTCCTTAATGTTACATTGTAGCAAAATAATGCTCAGAATAATCTAACATAGATTAGAGCCCTAGATGGAAAATGAAATGATCAAATGCTTGAGCCGCTTTTCGTGAAGGCTGAGAAACAAGAGATATTAGTACTGATGCATGCTGAAAAATAGAAAAAAACCACAGAATAGCAAAAAGAACTCCATGTGTTCTTCATTGACTACATAAATGTCTTTTTGACCATATCATTCATGTCAAATTATGGAAAATGCTTAAGAAAATGGGAATCCTGGAACATCTCATTGTCCTCATGCAAATCTTATATACAGGTAAAGTTACAATAAAGGAGTCTGCAAGACATAATTGTTAAGTGAGATTAATGATGTGATCATTAAACAATGGCAAATTAAGTTCAGCATAGATTGCCTCAGTGGTTAGGAAGACCCTGAGAGACCTAGCACAGGCCCATGATGGTTTGCCCTAGGTTTCCCAAGGCTTCTCACAACTCCTGAGACACTCCATGCTCTGCTTCCCATGCCTCAGGGGAAGCAGCCTTGGGCCTGGTCTCTCCCTCATTAGGTCCCCATAGGCCTTGGCCTGCTTCCCATCCAGCCATTCAGCCACCCAAGGAAGCCTAAAGTCAGCAGCTGAAGTCAACCAGGGACTTAGAGGCCTCTGCCTGCTCCTTAGTCACATCCATGGCCCAGCAACAGCGCTCAACTTATCTTTCTGCGTTTTGCAGAGAGATGCTTAGTCTATGCAATGTTGCTCAGCTTTCCTACAGAGGCTGCCTCATGGAAACCACATTCTGGAGTCTCCTTAAAAAGGGAACCCCTTTTAAAAAGGAACCTGCATATACGGGTGCTACTGGGTCCTGAAGCTGGCTGAGTGGCTGGGTTTGGAACAGGCCAAGGGTCTGCGGGCACTTAGTGGGATGGAGGAGGGAGATGGTTGGAGGGGGCACTGCAGCATCCCTGTAGTTGATAACAAGCACAGGAGCAATACAGAGGCCACTATAGGAAGGTAGCACCCATCCCTCTCTTAGAAGAATGAAATATTTTGAGAAATAATAAAAAGGCAGAATATTATATATCCCTGGATGAGAAATGGAGAAACATGTTTTGGAAAGCAGCCCCCACCTTCCTCAATAGCCCTCATCAGCACTTAAAAGAGATAGCTAGCTCTATTCATAAGCAAATTCCCTCACCCAAGATCCAACAAACATAGGATTAGCCCTCAGCAACAATAGAAATTGCCCAATGCCCACAATATTACTTAAAAATTCCATTAGGGATTATCTACCATTGAAGCTTTTTCTTATCCAATAATATATAAAAAGAAACAAACAGTTAGATATAGTGAGATATTGAATGAAAAGGGTGAATTTAAATCTATGCAAGGGTTGGAAGAACAATGTGTAAAAATGAATTGGTTTTCATATTTGTAAATACAATCTAGATTTGATAAAGATTTTAAAACAGAAGGTATCTATGATAAGTTGACTGATTTAGATAAAATTTTGATGGGTACTGATGAAATTACCTTTTACAATTAATTTTGATGAAAAGGTAATTTAAAAACTTTATGGACATTTATTAGGATTTAAATTGGAGGAAGAACAAGTTAAAGAAACGATGATTGCTTGGGGGAAAAATGTTGGATATGGGATTGATTTAGAGGAATGGCAAAAATTGTGGTCTCAAAATTATAAAATGACAATGTCAATTGCATATAAAGAAAATTTGTATAAGATGTTTACAGGTGGCATCTACCCCAATGAGAATTGTGAGAATGTTTAAGAACTATTGGGTTGGTTTTGAAATCTTCTCCGCTGGGTTCGAATTTCCCGCTGGGAAGCATCGCCGATGCGGCGTGGAAATAGAGACGAAAACAGTTGCTGGAAAGCACAGTTTCTTTATTTTCTTTCAGGAAGGAGTACATGCAGCGCGAGCAACAGTGAGGATACGCGTTCCTGGGCTAGCTACCTGACTGTGAGTAACTGGAGGTTTTTATACCCTTTTTCCTTTAGAAATTTGTGTTTCAATGCTCGTTGTGTTTGTATTACCCTTAATGGTTTGTGCCTTGGGCTTAACAGTTTTATCCCTTATTTGGGCTTGCTTGAGGGTCTGGCAGGGAGTGCTTTTCTGTAGCTTGATAGGATTTTGATCCAATCTTTTTACCTGTCTTTTAGATTCTAATCTTATTTGTCTTTTGGTATGATGTTCGTGATCGATCTTGGGTGTTTCCCTGTCTGCTTCCCTTTTTAATCTTGCCAGTTGCTTTATGTTATCCTATCTTGGTATCTTTCTATTTCTGTCTTCTCCCTTCTGGGCTTATTCTAAAGTGTTTATGCTTATTCTGAGATAACTTCCTGATCTTGATAACTTTTGACCATGGTCTGTGTTTTCTAATGCCTTTTATTTGGCTTTTTATGATTTTATGTGTCTTCTTCATGTTTCCTTCCTAGAGAACAAATCGGATAAATGTTGGAAATGTCATCAGATACCTGGTTCATATTACCATATGTGATGGACATGCTTGGATGCAAAAAGATATTGGACTAAAATCCACACATAGTTAGAAAAAAATGATAAAACAACATATAGACTTTAAGCCAGAGATATTTTTATTGGGAATTATACCGGAAATATACAATAAAGAACTGACATATTTGATTGTAAATGTTTTAACAGCAGCTAGAATTGTATTTGCTAAGAATTGGAAAAATGAAAAAATACTATGCAGGAGGAAGTTATTAAGAAAATTATGGACTGTGCTGAAATGAGTAAATTGACATTTGAAATTAGAGAACAAGAAGATAAACAATTTTATATGATATGGGACTTGTTCTATCAATGGTTGGACAAAAAGACATGGTAATGTAATAGACTAGGTAATTTTGTAATAGAAGTTTAATAGATCGATATAAAATATAATACAGACATATATAACCATTGGATGAAAGTACAATATAAATTTCATAATAAAATTTGGAATATCTCATATAAAATGATGGAATAAATAGTTTAGTCATGGATGATTAATAACTGATAAATATATAAATATATGTTAGTTTGACAATGTGAGAATTTATATAAACCATGAGCAATGACTATGAAAGGATAGTACAAAAGATTTGAAACCAAATGACACACTGTATGTATATAAAATGGAAGATGATTTTATGTTTTTATGTTTTGTTTGTATATGTTTGTTTTAAAAAATAAAAAAAAATTTTTTAAAAGAAATTGCCCAATGCCCCTTCATTGCATCATCTCAGTTGCATCACCCCCAGCAGTTCAAATTCCCATGGCCCCACAGGAGTCTGACAACAGCCAATAGGATACATATTTTTGAATACATTCTTGAACAGGAAGTTCAAGTTCAAAGCCCAAGAGAAGGTATAAATACGCCCCCCCTCCCTGTGGTCAGCTGCACCAGAACTACAAACGTGTGGTTCTGTTTATCAATAAATGGACCCTCTTTCCAATCAGCCTCAAGTCTCCATTTTGTCTCCAGTGCCTTTCACCCTTCTTGGAACGGAACCAGATGGATATTTCTTCCAACACTGTAACTAAGGCTATATTAACTAGCTTTTGGGAATGTCTGTCATAACTTCTATCATAATTCAAGGGCCATCTGTATAAGGCAAGGTTTATTCTGGATGGAAAATAATAAAACAGATTTGCTTTAGATCAGCAAATGTGTGAGACACGGCTGTATATTCTCTATTTATTCAAAGCATGTGCCAAATATATATTGAAGAAACCTAGATTGGCAGAAGATGAGCGTTTTGTTGAAGTTGCAGGAATAAACATCAATAAAATGCTCTATTGGTGATATGATAGTTAAAAATGAAATGATCTGAAAGCTCTTATAAACTCACAAAACAACGAAAAAAAATGAAATTAAGGTCAAATGTAGAGATATAATTAGTAACAAATACAACAACTGGCCTTAGAACTGACAATGAAGAGATTTGTCAAGAAAGAAATGAGTAGATTCTGCCTTTTAAGATCAACAATTGACAGTAAAGGAAACAGCAGTGAAGAACTCTGCCATTACACCAGTTTCTCAATTTTGGGAACTTTAAGGAGTATGGACTTCAGCTCCCATAATTTCCCAACCAGGATGTGAGACCATGGGCTGCTGTTTTACTGGGAATTGAAATCCAACTCATCTGGAGAATACTAAATTGAGAAGATTTATCTAGATTTCGATTCACATCTGCATGACAATTGCAGCACCATGGGCACAATAGAAAAAAAAATAAACCCTGGCTGTGCAAAAAAATGATTTGAACTTAAGTTGTCCCCTTACTTTTCATTGGCGGTAAAATATTTTAAATCATGCACTGGGTTGACCACCTCGTAAACTGATAGAAAAATAAAACCGAAGCAAAAATATCCATTCTCCCCGTCGGGGAATCGAACCCCGGTCTCCCGCGTGACAGGCGGGGATACTTACCACTATACTAACGAGGAGGTGGATGGAAACACGTTTTTTCTTCCACCCATATCGCTTTTAAAAGTCGTGCTGTAATCTGAGTAGGCCCAATTTTGTGTACATTTTCCAAGCATGTTTAATTAGAAACCCCACGAGAGGTTAGATACAAACAAAGCAAGAGTCTAACCAATTATTAGCAGTCGAAGCCGCGCAGGAACGGCGTCTGCTCGGGAAAGGAAAGGCCACTGTTTCAGGTTAAAAGTCTGCTACCCTGCTAAACCAATGGACTGCGCATAGAAATGTGACCCTTTTCCTGAAAGGCTGCTTGAATTCAAGAAACCAAGCAAATAGGAAAGGAACAGAAAGGTAAATAAAATACGTGGTTTTGTTACGAGCCGAAAGTAAGGAGAAGACTTCCATAGTTGTTCACGCTGCATGCTTTTCGAAGCCAGCGGGTCACCTGGCCCTGCGGGGGAAATTCCGAATGTCAGAATAGATATTCATGGCTAATTATTGACCACGATTCTCTTTTTCATGTGCTCTGCTCTTGTAAACCACTACTTTGAAACGTAAAGAAGTAACATTCAGGCAGTTGTACAGCTTTGCCTAGTGCAAATCCGCAGGACCTCGTGGCGCAACGGTAGCGCGTCTGACTCCAGATCAGAAGGCTGCGTGTTCGAATCACGTCGGGGTCAGCTTTTTAGCCTATTCTCATTTGTTTAAAATTCTTGAAAACAGTTCATCGTTAATGATAATTAATCGAATAAAGGTATCACCTTAATATAGATTTTACACCATATTTCCCTAGTTGTCAATACCACAGCTTCCTTTTCTTAAGCTAGAAAAAATGGCTGAGAGAGTGGACTCCACTTATGACCATAACTGAGCCCAAGATTTCTGTTGCTAAGTGAGACATTTGTTAAATGACTTTTGCCCTATTTTACAATCTCTCTTGCCACAGTTGTTAAGTGAATCACTGCGGTGGTTAAGTTAGTAACACAGTTGTTAAGTGAATCTGACTTTCCCATTGTCAGCAGTTTGCAAAACGTGTTCACATGGCCCCAGGACACTGCAACCGTATAAATATGAGTCACTTACCAAGCATCTGAATTTTGATCACATGTCCATGGAGATGCTGTAAGTGGGAAAAACACTTATAAGTCACTTCTTTCAGTGCTACTGTAACTTCATTCTGTCACTAAATGAACTGTCAAGGATTACCTGTAATAAGGATGCCTATGGCAGCATTCAATGAACATCTTCTCATGTATAGGCCCTTGCCAAGGGAGTCTGCCTTTTTATTGGCAATGTGGCCGGCATCTTTGCCTCTGAAGATGCCAGTTATAGTTGCTGGCAAACTGTCAGGAAATGTGAACCCTGGTAATCCAACACAGACCAACAAGAGCATTATATCATGCTAAATTAATGTTCTTTCGAATGAGGAATGTCAGGAAATCAGGTTCATATTTCAAATTTTATTTAATAAAATTTGTAATTGAATAAATTAAATAACATAATTAAATATAATTTAATTAAATAAAACAATCATCAAACCCTGAACCCTAATGGACAGCAGTTGTGAAATCTTACAGCAGTATATTTTTCAACATTCTCCGCAAAGCAGTTTTGGAAGGGTAATATAAAAAAGTTCCTTATGAGTTAAGACCATGTCTCTGTGGTTAAGGGGCTATTGAAATTACAGCTCATGTCCTCTTATACTTTACAGTCCATAAAGATCCTAAGGACCCACCTTATAACATCTTACTTGGTAAAACACCTAGGAGGGAAGGGAGTTCTGATTTTGTTATGTACAGTTGTTGCCTTCAGATCGGTATGATTTAGTTTCCTGGATCATAGACAAATTCGGTTTTACTGCCTGTAAAATTAGACCCTGAAGATCCTACCACCAATTTTAACAATTTATTATTTTGTATATTATTTTATTTTTAATGTGTTTTATTTTGAACTTCATCATAAACTCTGTATAGATCTGTAGCCCATATCTCGTAATACATCCAGATTTGTTGAGCATTTGCACATTCAATTAAATAGCTATTTTATGTAAAATTGTACAATTGTATACAATCTTAAGATCTGTTCCATAGGTTACGTTGCTGGAGAAACCATAGGTCTACTCCAGGTTTCAGAAAGCTCAGGTAATTCATTCTCAAGAAAAGCTTTGTGACAGATGATACTACATCGTAATCAAACTAGTTTCCAAACTATCTTAGTAATAGCTCTAAGTAAACCTCTGGCATGTATGTCTAAACTCATTGAGATCATTATCATAATTACATAACAATCTTAATTAAGCATTTGACTTGATTCACTTTGGGTGGACTGGCATAATTAAAATGGTAGTAGATATTAGCTTAGGTAATATCAAACCACAGTAGATTCGAAATATTCCTTCACTGACAATATAGTCCTTAATTATCTTTTTCTAATTAAACATATATAGAATGAGAAGGAAAACAGATGTTTAGCTTAATTGAAATGAAAGACTATATGATATGATAAAACAAAGTACTGTAGGAAGTTAGCACCCACCCCACTCCTAGAAAATTGAAATAGCCTAGGAAATATTTAAAAGGCAGAATATTATATCTCCCTGGATGAGAAAAGGAGAAATATGTTTTAAAGACAAAGCAGCTTCCTGCAGCTCCCTGCCCTCCCGCTTTCAGCTCCAGGGTGATGGGATTAAGGATGGCCCTCAGGAAATGGTAGGATTACCCATCTCATCACATGTTCTGGGAAGATTGCATTAACCAGTACTCAGGTAAAGCCATGTGGTCCAGACAAACTCTACAAAGTTAGCTACGACCCCCGCCCCTGGGAGTCTGACAGCCAATGGGATTCATTTCTTGCATAGGAACAGGAAACACTAAGGTGGGGCCCAACAGAAGTTATATAAGGGTCTCAGCATCTTGGTCGGCCCTTCTTCCCTTTTCTTGATCTCTTCTCACCTTGAAGCATGTGATCATTCTTCTCTGGAGCTCCAGACCATGTGGTCCTGTCCACCATTAAACCTTCCAAGCAGCCTCCATGTTTCCAGTGTCTTTGTCCCCACTTGGAACTGAACTCAGAAGGATATTTCTTTCAACAGTACACTGATTGTGCTTAGCATGTTAATGTATGGATTGGATACAAGCGTATCACTTATGAGTAAA
Organism: Bungarus multicinctus; assembly: GCA_023653725.1. NCBI lineage: Eukaryota > Metazoa > Chordata > Lepidosauria > Squamata > Elapidae > Bungarus > Bungarus multicinctus. The sequence continues at coordinate 48,156,887 of CM042848.1, forward strand.
ATTAAATTTTATTGCTTTCACCTTATCAACATAGTAAGCTTTTTATATATTTAAAATATTTTAAATTCTTTAAAATGTCTAGATACCTACATATCAACCTATGCCAGCCATCAGATTTTGAATAAGTGGGAAAGCGAAGGGTGAAAAACTGGTGTATAAATTGCAAAAATCTATATTTGAGCTAGAGCTAAAGCTAAAGCAAAGCATGGTCTGAGAAAACTAAATCAAACTTGTAAAATGCATGATATGAGCAGAGAAGAAATGATTCATGATTATATGTAAGAGTTAATATGGGAAACGCACGTACATTATCTGCTAAGTTGATGATCTGAATGTGCAGAGGACAAAACAAGTAGCTTGCAGATTAAAAAAAAAAGAAGTGGAAGTAAAATATCCAGAGGGGCATTAGTTACTATCTTGATCCTCAAATAAAAAGGACAAAAGTGGAATATACTTGCTAAGTCAAGAACTAAAAATAATAACCCTAATAAGGTTTCTAGGTCTCAGGGAGCTAAAGGAATCTAATATACTCATTGTGAGTTGTAAAAAGATCGAAAGTTGAAATAATTAACCCAAATCAACAAAGTAAAGTTTATTTCGCAGTTGCAAAAGCGGGCTTGCTCCAATTCTGGCAGGGACCAAAATGGAGAAGCCCCGAGCATGGCTTCGTTCTGCTTTTTATATTCAAAACTGCCGCCCCCTCTTACGAGGGCTTGGCTTACAATCTAGCTAATTCCCTAGACCAATTACTGACTAATACATAGTATTACTACCTAATACGTATGATTACATTGTTTCTAAGGCATACGTGACAAAACTCATGTGCATCCGATACATTGTTATTCCTTCATTTGAATTTGAAAAACAAGTCTGCCTTTGTTACCACTCACAATCCCCCCTTTTTTGAGTTCGTACCTTTTTATCAAATTCATCCCAAGCTAATTGAGCTTCGGCATTAGTCATCAACATCATTTGATCTGTTATCTGTTTTTTTGCTATGAGAGAAAGTGTGCTGGTGATCGTTCGGATAAATATGGGGAGGATACAAGGTAATATAACACATCCTGCCGCAATTATCCCAATTAAGGCTACAATGGCTTGTAACCCAGGTAATTTTGGAAACCAGGAGCCAAACAGGTTATTTAAGTTGAATCCATTCCAGGTTTGTATCGGCACGTGTGCCACTTTCACCATTTTATCTGCTATTTCTTGAATCACTTTCCCACTTTCATCAATCTCAATGCAACAATTTGTCAAATTAAATTTTCCACACACACCCCCTTCCTTTGCTAATAGATAATCTAAGGCCAGACGATTCTGCATGATATAGGTGCGAGATTTTGCGCTTTCCTTTGCTAAGTGAGTCATGGCTATGACAGTTTCATTGGTAATTGTTTCAACTACCGCTTGTAACCGAATTAGGCGATTTAACAGATAAATAGGGGTGCGGTAACCATAGGTCCCGTCCTCCGCCCAAGTGGCCGGACCGTAATAATGAATTATTCGTTCGGGTGGCCATTCCGAGTCCTTCCATACTCCTTGATGTACATTCCTGGTTCCTCGTTTACTGCGGATGTTTCCAATCTCTTCATATACGGGTACCCCAAGCGCTTGTCGTTGTTTTAGGGGTAACAAGAAGAAACTAGGTCTAATAACGCCTAACACACACGATCCATACCACCCTGGAGGAAGGGAATTATAAGCAAAACGCCCGCAGATCCAATACAATCCATCTGGGGTGATCCATCTAACTTCCTTTTCCGGGTTCTTCATAAATGACATTTTACTCACAGTTTCTAGGTCCCCTACTGGTTGAGTCTTATTCTCACCTGACCACCATGTTAAATTATTCCAAATCCCCAGGCATCGCAAATTTCCCACGTTTGTGGTGCGATTCAATGTTTTATTCCTTTGGTAGCAAATATTACCTACCAAGTTCGTGGTTACAGCCCAAATCTCCTCCCCTTTTCCCTCAAATGTGTAGTTCTTCTGATGAACTCTTATATGGGTATAGTTAACCTCCTGGGCCTCCCACGGCCATTGTTCCCCCATATTCGTTCCTCCACACACAAAACAGCTTTTTACCATTAATTCCTTGGCAATTGTTTCTGCTAGTGCCAAGAACATATTTTGAGCCTTAGGGGGAAGAATCAATTCTTGCACTTCTCTGAATTCCTGATAGAAAGAGTGAAACAGCGAGTTCACAATGGGGTCCAGATCATGCTTGAGGATCTGGATTTTTAATACCACCCCTGGGTCCGACCCTGTGCCATCTATTCCTAATCCATACTCATCCTCATACCCTTTCCAACTTGATCTTTCTTCCAACCAATTCTCAGGAACAGGGAAGGTCAAATTAATGGGATTGCAAGTATGTTGGTAACAGATATTACTCGAAATCCGTCCCCTTGTTAGATATAGTCGGCGGAGCTTTGGATCCCGTGCAATTACCCCAGAATGTACATTTAACCCCCTTGTCTGCCAATCTACACATTTCCAATCTCCACAGAATGTACCTTGTCCGCATACATCATGAGGGTTACTAGATCTAGCACATATATACTTCTCATTTTGTGTATAGGTGCGCCGCCAATCTAACGATCCACACCCACTTGTCCCCTCATCCATTGCTTCACAGGCATCAAAGATAACAGATTGTGGAAGTTTAACATTGTAAAAGTCATGATTTACTAATATCTTGTTCCTGGCTTGAATCTGTATAGTATATCGGTGTGTGGGTCCCTTAGGATCGAAGCACCTTAGCTGACCCCCATCGGTGCAAATAGAATATACTGTTCCGTTCAGAGTACACGTGTTCTTTGATCGGACTTTGCAATTTAATTGAGTATGAAAAATCAGAGTTTTTGTAATTCTTTCACCTGATCTGGTAATCTTTATGCAGGGTTGGCAGGGTCCTTCCAACTTCCATCCTTGTACTAGGATAAGTCCCCATAATGATAGGACTAGTACCTTTCTCATTTCCGGAGGGTTATCTTCAAGGGATTGTTTTCGTTAGGGATTGCTACCCACTCGTCTGGTTTTGGAGCTGCTTTCAGTCGGCTATGATGTGTCCACCCACCTTCTCGAGTCCGAACGGCCGTCTCAGTAATCAATAACATCTGGTAAGGCCCTTCCCACGAGGGTAGCAGCTTCTCACTTTTCCATGACTTTACAAGCACCCAATCACCACACTTGATAGAATGTTGATTCCCCCCCAGTGGAGGTCGTTGTGCCAGCAATCCCTGTTGGTGGAGAGATAACAAAGAACTGGACAGAGTGTGCAAATACTTCCGAAGAAATACATCATTTAACTCCAATAGGGGGTGACCGTACTGAGCCAAATAGGGTCTTCCCATCATCATCTCGAAGGGCGATAACCCCGTATCCCTCCTCGGACAGGTTCTCATCCTAAGCAGGGCCATAGGTAAATTCTTGGTCCAGGGGAGACTATTCTCCAAATATAGCTTAGTTAGTTGTCGCTTCAGCTCCCCATTGGCTCGTTCCACTTTGCCACTAGATTCTGGGTGCCAGGGGGTGTGAAATTCCCATTTTACCCCCACATTATCCATTACCTGTTGTAAAACCCTTTGGGTGAAGTGTGTTCCTTTGTCAGAATCAATAGTTTCCATCATGCCATAGCGGGGGATTATTTGTTCTAGCATGATCTTAGCGACGTTAGCAGCAGTGGCATTTCTGGTAGGAAACGCTTCTACCCACCCTGTTAGATGATCTTTGATAACTAACAAATACCTATATCCTCCCACCGATGGTACTTCGGTATAATCCACTTGTATTCTTTGAAAAGGCCAAATAGCCAGGGGTCGCCCCCCTTTTTCTATTTTTCTGGCAGCCTTCTTATTTATCTTTAGACAAATCAAACACTTCCAACATATGGACTGAGCTATGGTCCACATTCGGAGACTCCAATATACTCGCCGTACAGCATCTACCAGAGCTCCCACTCCCCAATGGGAACCTTGATGTAACCTATCCATAATTTGTCTCATCTGGGTTTCAGACACTACCGGCACCCCATCTGACGTAACCCAGCTTCCTTCAATCCACTCACAACCTTCCTCTTTTAACCGTTGCTGGGTCCGTTCGTCAGGCACCCATTCTATTTTCCCAATCTCTTCTATCATTGGTATAGAGATCATCACCTCTATTGCCTCTACCTCCTCCAGAGCGGCTTCCTTGGCCACTCTATCAGCATGTCTATTTCCTATTATGTCAGGTGCTGTACCCTTTCCATGGGCTGGTATATGTACAATCGCCAATCTTTTTGGCAACAATAACGCCTCCAGTAACCGCTCTACTTGCGCCACTTGTTCAATTCCTTTTCCATCTGACTTAATATATCCCCTTTCTTGCCAAATCTTCCCAAAGGTATGTACTACCCCCCAGCTGTATTTCGAATCTGTCCAGATTGTTACCTCCAACCCTTTTCCCAATTCCAACGCTCTCTGTAGAGCATACAGTTCGCACCTCTGGGCCGACCAGGAATTTGACAACCTACCTTTCTCTATTATCTCTCCATCACCTTTCACAATCCCATATCCTGACCTTCTTTTTCCCTCAACTACCCTACTGGAACCATCCACATACCATTTTTCTCCATCCTCCAGAGGAAGTTCATTTAAATCGTCTCGAACCTTCGAGACATATTCCAGATGCTGACTACAGTCATGCTCATTATGTTCCCATTCTTTCCGTTGGCCCAACAGAAATTCAGCTGGATTCAGATTTCTATCTGTCCCTACCACAACATTTGGATCTGTCCTCAGGATGGTTTCATACTTCACCAGCCTGCCTCCCGTCATCCACTTTGATGCTAACTGGCTCATTATTGTAGTGATCTGGTGAAGGGAATGGACAATCATCGCACTTCCAAATGAGATCTTTCTACTTTCCACCACCATCATGGCTGCCGCTGCTATGGCCTGGACACAGGTGGGCCATCCCCTTACCACTGGCTCCATGATCTTACTTAGGAAGGCAATCGGGAAATATTGGCCCCCTCTCTTTTGAGCCAAAACTCCCACCGCCATCCCTTCTGCCACTGTTACATACAAATGGAATGGGAGACTCATATTAGGTAGAGCTAGCGCAGGCGTCCTAATTAAAGCTTCCTTTAATTGGCCCCACTTGATATCATCTTCAGATGTCCAGGTTACCCCCTTTTCACCCCCTACCAGTTTTTCATGCAAGAAAGCTGACAGCACCGCATAGTTGCTAATCCAGATCCTACAGTACCCTACTAACCCCAGAACCTTTCTAACTTCTGTCTGTGTCCGCGGGGTCCTCATCTTTACAATTCCCTCCACTCTCGATGGATCCAACATTCTTTTCCCTTTCTCAAGGAAATGTCCCAAGTATTTTACTCTTTGTTCCACAAACTGCAATATCTCCTTTGAAACCTTCAAGCCCAACCCTCCTAATAGATTCAATAACTTTACCGAGGCAGCCTCTACCCTCCACTTTCTCTCCCCTGAAAGAAGGAGATCATCCACATACTGCAATAGAGTGACCTCCTCAAAATTCACCCCTTCCAATTTTGTCCTAATTGCCTGTCCAAATAGCATTGGGCTCTCGGTATATCCTTGAGGCAGAACCGTCCACCTTAGTTGATACTTATGTCCTCGAGGGTCATCCCATTCAAAAGCGAACAAGTCCCGGCTTTTTTCATCGAGGGGACAGGCCCAAAAAGCATCTTTCAAATCTACTACCGTAAACCATTGGTGTTTTGGGCATATCTTGCTCATAATAGTGTATGGATTGGGTGTCACCGGATATCTGGGAACCACTACCTTGTTTATTTCCCTTAAATCCTGCACCATTCTAAACTGCCCATCCTTCTTAGGAACCGCCAATATAGGAGAATTAAAGGGAGACATGGCAGGCTCCAGTACTTCCAACCGCCTTAATCGATCTATTACTGGCACTAGTCCCAGTCTAGCTTTTGCACTAAGGGGATATTGTGGTGTCCAGGATTTCGTAATCCCAGGCTTTACTCTAATTTCTATCGGAGGTATATCCAACCTACCCATATTATCTTCAGATGCCCAAACTGCAGGCTCAATCTTGGCTTCTATTTCAGTGGAAAGGGATAACATCCTTATCCCCTGCCCTGTATCCCACAACTGCAATCCTAGTTGCGGCATCGCATCCCTACCCAACAGGTTTATTCCAGAGTCTGGAATGAACAAAAGATCCACCCAAATTTCTACTCCATGCTTCTCTAGCACTACCTGATCATATACTCTAACCATGTTTGTTCTTCCGCTAACCCCCGTCACCTGTATAACATTTCTTCCTAAGGTTATGCCCGAGATTGGGTTGCATACCGAAGTTCTAGTAGCTCCGGTATCGACCAAGAAGGTGAACTCTTGACAATTAGGACCCACTCTTATCTTTACCAATGGCTCCTGGTGGGTCCTTAATCTGGAGCCGGAACATCCCTAATCGTAAAGGGCGTAGCTGTGCTCCGACGGGGATACTCCCCGGCACTCGCGCGCAAAGTGTCCAGGTTTCCCACATCGGTAACAGAGCCGGGTTCCATTATTTGAGGAAGGGGGCGGTCGTGTTGATCTCTTTTCTAACTGCCTGGGCGGTCCCCCTCCTCTATTCTGATCTTCTCTTCCCTGAAGGCGGGGTTGTTTCTCATTTTCGCTTTTTATCAGGGTACTAACAGCCGCTGCCAACATCTGGGATTTTGCTTTTGCTTTTACAGTGTCCCTATTTACATAAACATTCTGAGCTATTCTGACGAGTTCAGGAAGTCCTGTCTCCGTCCAATTGTCCATTTTTTGGATTTTTTTCTGAATGTCAGGACAAGCCCCTCTTACAAACTGTAATTTTAGTAGGGATTCGAAGGCGGGGCTATTTGGATCTATACCGGAATATTTGGTGAGAGCGGCTCTCATTTTATTACTAAAATCCGTAGGTGATTCGTCCTTCCCCTGGGTCAACTCAAATGCTTTATTCAGATTTCGCCCCTGTGGTATTGCATTCCTAATCCCTTCCAATATAATGATTTTTAAGTCAGCCATATGTCTCCTCTCCGCCGGAACATTCGGATTCCATTGAGGATCATTCACTGGATATTTATCATCCGGTGTATCTGCCCCTGCTTGTCCCTGCGTTCGTTTTTCCCACGCTAACATGGCCGCCCGCCTAATTAGGTTCCTCTCCTCCAGCGAGTACAGATGTTGCAATACAAACATTAACTCCGGATAGGTATAAAGACTGGGTCCAAGCCATAATCCCAACTGATCTGCGGCCGCATTTGCATCCTCCTGTAATGAGGGCAAATCCCGCTTCAGTTCTCTTAATTCAGAGGTTTTAAATGGAGTTGCCACAAAAATGGTAATTGGCCCGCCGTTTTGGTCTTGGCCATTTGGGACTTCTCTGACAGGGTAGGCCGAAACGGAGCTCCCAGGGATGGAGTTTCTCCGCTTCGGTCTAGCTCCGGACTCGAGAGGAAAGTCCTCGACGTCCCTTTTCAATTGTGTCAGTTCCCGACGTAGTCCCGCATAAGGCGGGGGAGGAGTTGGTGGAGCAACTGGGGCGGTAGGAGCAATCGGTATCGGCACCATAGGTGCCGGTAAAGGTGCTGGTACCGCCCGAACAGATGTCAACAACTCTTCGGTTTCACTTTCTGACTCTCTGGACACGTATTGTGCCACCGAGGAGGGGACAGGTCCCTCAAAGGTGACGTGATACCAAACCTCCAGGTAAAGGATTTCATCCTTTTTCTTCTTCATGACCAGATAGTCCCTCATCTGGTTCATCCAGTATGGATTGGTTTCTCCCTCTGGATTCCAAAAATATGGAAACTCCTAATCAACTAATTTGTAAGACGGCCACTGGTGTCTACAAAGAAAAATCATCTTTTCCTTTTGCAATCCCCGCGTCCATCGGACTACGGTGGGCTGAAACCATTGGGCCAACACCTGGCCCAAGGGGGAATCAGGGGGAATATTTTTCCTCCTCCCGCAATTCCTAGCCTCCTCTCTTTCTTGAGTGGAGAAGGGACCCTTACTCTGTCGTGTCCCCATGAGTCTCACTGCTCTTTCAGATCTACCTCAGCCCTCCAGCAGACGCTGGATTCCCAGAGTTTAAGGGAAGAAGTGTCCTTTATCACAGTTACTCACCTAGGGTGCAGTCCGTAACTTAGCAAGTTACCCCGTGAGCGTCCTCACGTCAATCCCCGTTGTCCCCTGAACAACGATACGTTACGTTCTGTAACGTCTTCGGCCGGATCCCTTCCAATTTTGCAGTTTACTTTGCCGGGGTCCGGAGCCTCACGTGCCACTTCGCAGTGCTCGGTGAGCCCAAAATCCTTTTCCCCCAAGGAAGGGAAAGGCGCCTAGGACCTGTACTCACCCGAACTGAGAAGCGACGTCGAGGCCCCACGTTGGGCGCCAATTGTGAGTTGTAAAAAGATCGAAAGTTGAAATAATTAACCCAAATCAACAAAGTAAAGTTTATTTCGCAGTTGCAAAAGCGGGCTTGCTCCAATTCTGGCAGGGACCAAAATGGAGAAGCCCCGAGCATGGCTTCGTTCTGCTTTTTATATTCAAAACTGCCGCCCCCTCTTACGAGGGCTTGGCTTACAATCTAGCTAATTCCCTAGACCAATTACTGACTAATACATAGTATTACTACCTAATACGTATGATTACATTGTTTCTAAGGCATACGTGACAAAACTCATGTGCATCCGATACATTGTTATTCCTTCATTTGAATTTGAAAAACAAGTCTGCCTTTGTTACCACTCACACTCATGGAAGTTGGATACCTTAAGAAAAGAGAAAACCAAAGTAAACTGGCAAACAATGAGCTTTAAAGCATTTGCTGGAAGCTTATTTTATTTTATATGTTATTTTGTATGTTATTTTATTTTGTCAGGAACAAGTGTAGGAAGTTAGCACACCACTCCTAGAAAATTGAAATATCCAGGGAAATATTAAAAAGGCAGAATATTTCCCCTAAAAAGAGTAGAAACTCAGAAGCAGAAACTCACCTCAGAAGCAGAAGCTCACCCCCACCTTTGTTAATGGGTGGGCCATTAAGGCCTGGGTCAGAATACTTTACATAAGAAGGAACTCCAGGTAAAGCTATAGAAATTGCTAAAAGCCCTTTTAAGGGCATAATCACCCAGCAAGGCTAGACCAAGCCTGAAACTCAGGACAGCCTACAAAGTTGCTCCTGGGAGTCTGACAGCCAATGGGATTCATTTCTTGCACAGGAACAGGAAACACTAAGGTGGGGCCCAACAGAGGTTATATAAGGGTCTCTCAGCATTTGGACTTCCCTTTTTTTCCCTTTCTCTTCTCACCTTGAAGCATGTGATCATTCTTCTCTGGAGCTTCAGGCCATGTGGCCCTGTACCCCATTAAAACCTTCCAAGCAGCCTCCATGTTTCCAATGTCTTTTTCCCCACTTGGAACTGAACCCAGAAGGATATTTCTTTCAACAGTTAAATTAAGCATTTTATTGAAGTAGTATAATGGCAAGAGGGGCATAATGACTCAGCAGATAAAGACACTGAGCTTGTCAGCTGGAAAGCTGACAGCCCAACTGGAAACACAAACAGTGTTCAATGGGGTAAGCTTCCATTATGGTCCCAGCTCCTGCCCAGTTTGAAAACGTGCAAATGCATAAATAGGTACTATTTTGGTGTGAAGGTAACAGTGTTCCATGTTCCTTGGCATATAGTCAAGCTAGCTAGATGACCATGGAAGGATCTTTGGACCACCCTGGCTCCCTCAGCTAAGAAACAGAGATAAGCATTGCTTCTTAAACTCAGACATGGCTGTGTAGGAAGTTATCACCCACCCCTCTCCTAGAAAAATGAAATATCCTAGAAAATATTAAAAAGGCAGAATATTTTCCCTAAAAAGAGTAGAAACTCAGAAGCAGAAACTCACCTCAGAAGCAGAAACTCAGCCCCTCACCTTTGCTAATGAGCCATTATCTGGCCTAGGCCAGCCTATTTTACATAACAAAGATCTCCAGGTAGAGCTATAGGAATTGCCTAAAGCCCTTTCATTACATCATCATCCAGCAAGGCTCAACCAAGCCTGGGACTCAGGGCAGCCTACAGAGTTGCCCCTGCATGGCCCCGTGGGAGTTTGACAACCAGTCAGAATGCAAGCTCAATTCAAATCCCAACAGAGTATTTAAACCCAGGCACTTTCAGCATCTCAGCCCTTTCTTCTTTTTCTTCATATTGAAGCACGTGATCATTTCTTTTCACTTTGGAGCTCCAAGCATTAAACCATCTTTCCAAACAGCCTCCATGTTTCCAGTGTCTTTTTCCTTACTTGGAACTGAATCCAGAAGGATAATTCTTCTAACAGCTATATAGGGGAAATCCTTACTGTTACCTTTATAACAGCCTCAGCTTCTTGGAGGATGACTATGTCTATGTGTTACTGTCCAATAAAAGTTTGGAAACATATTGGCTTTTGGATTTGCTGAACCCCTTGGCATTGATTTGGCAAATTCAAGTATTCCTGATCTCTCGTGTCATTTGGGGCTGAAAAGATCCAATTTTTGTTTTTGTTTTCATTGCCATGTATTTTAAGAAAGTTTGCAGAGTAATCTGGCTGCCAGCAGTTTACTTGTTCATTTAGTTCATGCTGTCACGCTACCGAGGTGCACCATGATTCAATGGGTATATAGCCTAAACATTGGAATATAGATCTTTGTAACATTAATATTTATTGTGTTCTACTAATCTAGATGAAATGTTAATATATATTGCTACATGTATGATATGCCATATGCTAAATAAATAAATAAATATAATGACCTAAGAGAAATAGGTGGATTAACTGGCAATTTTTATTTCTAGACACAAAGTGGCAACAAAATACACATTCCTCTACTTAGAGAGATTGCTTTGTGGGGATAAGTAATCTAGCTGAAAGATAACACACTGGGGAAGGACACTGTAAATGGAGTCAGTCCAAAGCATCAAATAATTATTACTTCCTAAACAGACTCTGGAAACTTAAAGTCATTCAGAATACAAAAATATTTCCAGGCCATTTTTCAATCAGGTACAAATTCCATTCCTACCATTTTATCTGTTCTTCATAGCTGCTTTGTGCAACGTACTTCCTCCTTGTAAAACACTGAACCAAAACCGGAACTGAGAAGCTCTGTTTTCCTTTTGAGTTTTAACTTTTCTGAAACTATTTCTACAATTTCAGACTATCTGTTCACACTTCCTTTGTAAATTGGTTCCTCTTTCTATTCCTGTATATATATATATATATATATATATATATATATATATATATATAGTTTTTCAGATCTTCACACTTTTTATAAAGACATGTTGGATTCTTTTTCTAAAGTCTAACTTATTTTCCTTATTAGCATTATTTGCAATTGTGTTATTATTATTCCATCCTACTATTAAATTCCTATCCCCATCAGCTTCTCCTGCCAGAGAATCCTATTACTTATATTACTTCATTAAAAGATTTTTTGAAATTAAAAATATGTATCTAACTATATTGTTTCACTGGAGAAAAGCCTTATGCTGGGAACGATTGAGGGCAAAAGAAGAGGACAGCAGAGAATAAGGTGGCTGGATTAAGTCACTGAAGCAGTCAGCATGACTTTAAATGGACTCCAGGGGAATGATAGAGGACAGGAAGGCCTGGAGGAAAGTTATCCATTGATCCCGATGGGTTGGACACTTAGCGACTAACAACAAAAAATAGTTTCTTAGTTTATTTTAACACCTATAATTGGGGCAGGGTTGATGCTTTGGAGTCAGTCTTAACTACTGGTATCTGCCTAGATTGGTCCCTTCCTGATAATATTTTTTAAAACTTTTTTGTAGAGATAAGAGAGACTAACTGGCCCAAAGTCACCCTGCTGGCTTGTGCTATAGGAAGTTAAAACCCACCCCTCTCCTAGAAAAATGAAATATCCTAGGAAATATTAAAAAGGCAGAATATTTCCCCTAGAGTAGAAACTCAGAAGCAGAAACTCACCTGAGAAGCAGAAACTCACCCCCACTTAATGGTGGGCCATTAAGGTCTGGGCTACAATACTTTACATAACAAAGATCTCCAAGTAAAGGTATAACAATTGCCCAAGAGCCCTTTCACTGCATCTTCATCCAGCAAGGTTCAACCAAGCCTGGAATTCAGGACAGCCTACAGTTGCCCCTGCATGGCCCATGGGAGCCTGGCAACCAATCAGAATACAAACTCCAATTCAAATCCCAACAAAGGTTATAAAACCCAGGCACTCTCAGCATTTCTTGATCTCTTCCTTCACCTTGAAGCATGTGATCATCCTTCCTTTTCACTTTGGAGCTCCAGACCATGTGGTCCTGTCCACCATTAAACCTTCCAAACAGCCCCCATGTTTCCAGTCTTTTTCCTCACTTGGAACTGAACCCAGAAGGATAATTTTTCCAACAGTGCCTAAGGTGGAAGTGGAATTCATACTTTTTTTTCTTCTGTATCTTAACACCACACAAAACTGGCCTCAACTATGCAGTTACTCTCTCCCAAAGTGTGGGCTACTGCCACTTGACTATTTTCCCCCTATGAGTGGATAATCCTCTTTCCTTCCTCTGACTTCTAAGAGCAAAGTAATTAGTAAGAGAAATCATTGTGCAGACCTTAGTTGATTTCAGACTGCCAAGATCCACAGCTAGGATCTGGTTAGTACTGGAATGCAATATCAAAATTTCATGTTTGTAAACTAGACTGAGAATGAAATGGCAAACCACCTCTATATTTTTGTCAAGAAAAAAAACCTGTACATATTATCAGGACTTGAGTTTACCTCAGAAGAGATATTTATGTTATCACAATCCAGTCATTTTAAAACAAAACAGGTACTCATGCCTGTTCAAAATGCAGCAGTGCAGGCAAATTATGTGTGCTTGATTGATGCCTATCTACTCTGAAAGCTGCATTGGCTGCCAGTGTGCTTCCAATTTCAAAATAGAATAAGAATTGGAAGGGACCTTAGAGATGTTCTAGTTCAACCCCCTGCTCAAGCAGGAAACACCATAACATTTCAGACAAATGGCTGTCCAATCTCTTCTTAAAAACCTCCAGTGTTGGAGAATTCACAACTTCTAGAGGCAAGTTGTCCCACTGGTTAATTGTTCTGTCAGGATTTCTTAGTTCTAGGTTGCTTCTCTCCTTGATTAGTTTCCATCCATTGCTTCTTGTCCTGCCCTCAGGTGCTTTAGAGAATAGCTTGACTCCCTCTTCTTTGTGGCAACCCGAGATATTGGAACACTGCTATCTTGTCACCCCTAGTCTTTCTTTTCATTAAACTAGACATACCCAATTCCAGCAACTTGTCTTTATATGTTTTGGCTTCCAGATTTATAGTAATTACCTATCAATCCATTCATGGCATGGGGCAGGGTATCTGAGGAAATAACTCTCCCCAATTGTGCCTACCTATCCAGCAGGGGAGCCTCACCACAGTTCCTGTGTATTAAAAAGTGCCATCTGGCCATACCCAGAAAGGGAGTCTTTTCTGTAATAGTCTCTTTAGATCATCATCTCCCTGGAGATTAGGATACAATAGTACAAATTATTGCCAAAGTCTTTGAAGATTTGATTAAATCACCAGAAAGGACAGCAGGAGCATATGGCAGATCCTGTAAGTTGGTCATGTTGAAGTTTGTGATTATGGCTTATTATTTATTGTTATTGGTCTGTTTTTAACTGTTGTTAGTCACAGACTTATAATTGTCAATCATTTAAATTGAAATAAAAATAACCCTATTAATGAAGCATCCCAAAGCCACCTTAACAAAATTAAGAGCTAGTTATTCAATTAATGTATTTTTTTTTAAAAAGCCACCTTGCAAAAAATTTGATTAGTCCTACATAAGCTTGTATACAAAATGCTTTTGAGGTTTCAAACAGGTTCTACCATATCCAAAAGGGTAAGAAACAGAGTTTCAAAATGAAATTATTAAAGGAAAACAGGACACAGGAGGCGGCCGTAACATATTTCAATAAACATTTGCACAAGTTATTCATGAAACCACAAACGACAGTTTCCGCTGTGCTCAATAAAAATCTTCTTCCCTCAAGAAGGTGCTTATCTCCACCCTCCTCCGCAACTCCTCGTCTGATCGAGAAGATCCGTGAAATCAGAACTTCGGTCATTTTCTCAAAATGATTTTCATTATATTATACTAAACCACTCATCGTTAGACTCGGTTATCTGTAACCTAGCGGTACTACATAATTTGAATCACAGGCAAGAAAGAAGTGGGGGGGAGAACCCCAGCCTCCCACCATTCTCGCCTGAGTCGATTTTAAATTACGCGACTGAGCTATAGAGCTCTGATGAGAACCCGCGCACAGCCTCTTAGGCCAGGCAGCCAATCCCAGGACCGATTTGGGTTTCCGCCGACCAATCAGAATACATTTTATTGGCATATGAGTAAAGCTGTCCGTTGTTTTGTGTGATCTCTGGAGTTGGGTACGGTGAGCGTCGTGCGGATTGTTCTCTTCTCTTTGGTTTTCCCCCCCCCCCTTCCCCTCCGCTTTGTTGGCCGTTCCATTTCTTGCTGCCTCGGGGAAGAGTCAGAGTCTGGCAATGCCCGAGTTTTTGGAGGACCCGTCGGTGCTTACCAAGGAGAAGCTGAAGAACGAACTGATTGCTAATAACGTGAGCCTGCCCGGAGGTGACCAGCGTAAGGATGTTTATGTGCAGCTCTACCTTCAGCACCTCACCACCCGCAACATGTCCGGCGTCCCCGCGCAGCCGGACTTCTCCAGTGACGAGGAGAGGGAGCCGACCCCGGTTACCGCCAGAAACAGAGGGGGTAGCTCTGCTGCAGTCGCTGTGGGCAGGGTAAGCGATTTGGCGAGTCTTTTTATTTCGCGAATTTTAGACGGGCTTTTCGTTTTCTCTTCACGGCCTTCCACTCTTGAGGGGGCGGTAGAGTTTTCCCGCTTTCTCTGAGGGGGCGGCGCGATGTCTTGTCAGTGACCGAAGGGGTGGGAGGGAAGAGAAACTGTGTGTGCGCGTGGGTAAAGCCTGACTAAGTAGCATTTAAGCAGTCTGAAAAAGGTAATTCAGGCCCTAATAGCATGTAATGGTGAAATGCATACTGAAATAATCTTTCCTAACGGACATCTGCCGCCTTTGTGCTTCTGTTTGTAGCGATGCTAATGTAGTCTTTACAGAATTAAAATTTGTGAGCAAGAGCACGGTTTCACAAACATTTTTATTTGTGTCCTATCCTCGTCTCCATCAATATGTTTCCCTCCCTCCCACCGCATTTCATTGTAATTCCCATCATTTGGCTTACTGATACTGATAGGAAATGATAGGACTTTCAGTGTATTATATTAAACAAAATTCAGGTTGAGGAAGGCTGCTTTACTGTATAATTGTTCCTTTCGCATTTTCCACGTGCAAGATATGTACTCCACGTGCAAGATAGGCTAATAGCTGCATTGCTTGTTACTGGATTTCTTCTTGTTTTGTTGCTTATTTAATACTTAGGGTATACTTACATGAATAAAAGCATCTTATATAAAATGTAATAATGTTTTTCAATTTAATCAGCAAAATATTTTTTAAAAAAGATTTTAAGCATATTAGGAAAGGCCTTTCTTGCTGATCTTTACATGGTTCATAGTAGGAAAGATGGTTCCACAGCTAAAGCCTCAAGCCATTTGGCTTTAAAGGTCAAGAGTATCATCTTAAGTTGTGCCCTATAGAAAATTGATAGCCAGTGAAGATCTAAGTGTAAATTACTAAGTCCACTATCTCAAGAAGAGTTGTACAATACTTGGCATGCTCTTCACCATACTACAGGTAGTCCTCAACTTGCGACCTCAGTTGAGCCCAACATTTCTGTTGCTAAGCGAGACATTTGTTAAATGAATTTTGCCCCATTTTACAACCTTTCATGCCAGTTATTAAGTTGAATCACTGCAGTTTGTTAAGTTACCGTGTTTCTCACAAAATAAGGCAGGGCCTTATTTTTTTTTGAGCCCCGAAAAAACGGCTAGGCTGTCTTTTCGGGGCTGAATTAATTTCTCTTCCCCCCCCCCCCCATTAGCGGGTGGGCGGCAGCGGAGTGGATGTCGGCTTTGGCAGGGTATTTTAAATTGCAAGACCTTCGGCGCCTGCCACTGCTGCTTCCTCTGCCGCTCTTGCTCTTTCTTCGCTTACCTCCACAGTTCCCACAGTTCTGGCACAAGAACAGCAGCAGCGCCGGCGGGAACGTGGAAGCATTTCTCCTGCTGCTCGGGTGTGTGCGGAAAACTCCTGTTCCCGCCGGCATGAGAACAGCAGCTGCGCCGGCGGGAACGTGGAAGCGTTTCTGCTGCTGCTCGGGTGTATACGGAAGCCTCCTGTGTGTCTTCCATGTTCCCGCCAGTGCTGCTGCTGTTCTCGTGCCGGTGGGAACGTGGAAGACACACAGGAGGCTTCCGCACACACCCGAGCAGCAGGAGAAACGCTTCCACGTTCCTGCCGGCGCTGCTGCTGTTCTCGTGCCGGCAGAAACTGGAAGCCATGGAGGCAGCTCTCCCGCCCGAGAAGCAGCAGAAATGCTTCTACGCTTCCTGCTGGCGCGAGAACAGCAGCAGCGCCGCGCAGGGCACTGTTAAAGACAAGTTTCCCACCCTCCCCCCCCAGCATGTTTTAACCCCCGCCTCCCCCCCCAGCATGTTTTAACCCCCGCCCTCCCCCCAGCATGTTTTAAACTAGGCCTAAATTTGGAGGGAGGGGCTTAATTTCATTTCATGCCTAGAAAACATGCTGGGTCTTCCTGTTGGTGGAGGCCGTATTGTTGGAGAAACACGGTAGTAACAAGATTGTTAAGTGAATCTGGCTTTTCCATTGACTTTGCTTGTTGGAAGATTGCAAAAAGTGACCCCAGGACACTGCAGTTGTTATAAATATGAATCAGTCGCCAAGCATTTGAATTTTGATCATGTGACTATGGGGATGCTGCAACAGTCATAGGTGTGAAAAATGATCATGTCAGTTTTTTTCAGTGTGGTTGTACCTTTGAACGATCATTAAATGAACTGTTGAAAGTTGAGGACTATCTGTACTTGGAAATTACTGAGTTATGGAGAGTTCTTCCAAACTGTGTGTGTTTTTGAAGTGAGCACAATCTCCAGGCCTACATACTCTATAGCTAGGCTCTATCTGGTCTATTGAAATTAATTGAAGAGGAAGAAAATTTGAAATCATGGACTCCTAGAGACACGGAAATAATCTCTAGTATTTTGTGGAGGCTTTCTGATTGGAGCTTCCATACCTACTATCCCCACTGTAAGAGTGGGGCCTTGAGAAGGGGAGTAGTGGAAGCATATCTCAAGGTTAGATGAGAAAAGATTGAAGCAACTGCAGGTTCATATCTAAATGGTAGCTTATGAGCTATGTGTAAATAGATTCTATTCTTTCAGTTCCTACTGTATATTAAAGAATGCAAGAGGCAAAATAGAGTGAGCAATTGAAACACACATGCAGGTTTAAGAACTCACCCATAGTTTTAGATAATTAGTAATACCTGGGTTCCTACAGAAATACCTTGAACATGATGTTAAAAGAGTCATTGGTTCTTACCTGATACGATCTTTCTCTTTGAGTGGAGATAGCATCCAGGATTAGGTTATCAGTCGCTGCTTGCTGATTGGACTGAGTATGTTAGATCTTTGAGGACACTCCCCTGTTGCGAAGGGTGCCCCAGAAATTGGCGAAGGAATAGTGACCGACTGATGTGTTTTCTTGTTATAATAACGTGCTCCACTGAATTCGGAATGGACCCACATCAGGGTGGGGCTGGATGCTATATCCACCCAAAGAGAAAAGTTGTATCAGGTAAGATCAACGACCCTTCTCCATTGTGGTGGAGATAGCATCCAGAATTGGGACATACCAAAGCTGGCTATCCTACAGGTGGGCCTAGTGCGATCCGGATCCCTAGACAGAGTGGACCTTTTGAAGAACTCTCCGTCCAAAGGCTGCCTTCGCAGATGCAAGAGTCCAGCTTATAAGTGTTTGATGAATGGAGAAGATGAGGCCGAGGTTGCTGCCCTGCAAATCTCCTCCAGAGGTGCCTTAGTGGCTTATGCTGCCGATGTGGATGCACTTCTCATCGAATGGGCCGTTATTTTTGGAGGAACTGCAAGACCTTGGGATTGGTAGGCTTTGGATATACATAGTCTTATCCATCTCCCCACAGTGGTTGGAGTAACCATAGTAGAAGGTTGGAAAGAAATAAAGAGGGATTCAAACTTCCGGAAGGGAGAGGTTCGCTTAACATAAATACGCAGAGCCCTTCGAACATCTAGAGTGTGCCATCTTTTTTCTAAAGAATATACAGGATGCGGACAAAAATCAGGCAAGATTAGTTCCCGGGCTCTGTGGAACCAAGAGTTCACCTTTGGCACGAACGAAGGGACTAGTCCTAACACAACTCAGTTGGTGTGAAACACACAAAGATCCTTCCTGGCAGATAAGGCAGCCAAGTCCGAAATCCTTCTGGCAGAGGTGATTGCTACTAAGAAGGCCACCTTGCAAGACAAAAATTGCAGGGAAGTAGATCTCAGTGGTTCAAATGGGGCCTCAATCAGCGAATGCAGTACTTTAGAGAGGTTCCATGTTGGATAGCGATGAGCCACTGGAGGCCTCAGGTTTGTAGTCCCCTTCAGAAACCTGCGGACAGTGGGATGTCTAGATAGGGATTCTGGTCCCCCCAAGCAGAGCACAGAAGACAAGGCTGCCACCTGCAATGTATTGGGTGATAGGCCCTTGTCAAGGCCATCTTGAAGAAAGTCCAGCACTTGGGCGACTGAGGCCTCAGTGGAATCCCTCTCACATATAGAGCACCATTCACAGAAAGTCTTCCAAGTTGCATCATAGATGTGATTGGTGGAGGGTCTCCTAGAGGCGTGAATGGTTTGTATTACCTTGGAGGAGTAATGGTCCCGGATCAGAGATCCCCGCTCAATCTTCAAGCGGTCAATTGAAGCCACTGGGGTTCCGGATGTAAAACTGGTCCCTGGCTGAGAGACACTCTGTCCACCAGCATCTTCCAAGGGTGGGACACAGATATGCAAACCATGGCCTTCTGGGCCAATGAGGAGCCATAAGTATGAGTTGCTCTTTCCCCCAAAAGTTTCTGAATCACCCTCGGGATCAGGAGCAGAGAAGGAAAGGCATAGAGAAGTTCCCTTGGCCAAAGACTGCATAAGGCGTCCGTCCCCTCCACTCCCAGAACCACAAACCTGGAATAGAATCTCGGGAATTGTGTGTTGTCCTGAGAAACAAAGAGATCCACTGCTGGCAGTCTGAAGTGCTCTGACAGCTCCTGAAACAAAGTGGGGTGCAAACGTCACTCTGTGTCATCTATGGTGGCTCTGCTAAGCCAGTCAGCCTCAACATTGGTCACGCCTGCAATGCGCTCAACTCTGAGCGATACCTGGTGCCTCTCTGCCCATAGGCAGAGCTGTTCTGCTTCCAGCGTCAGTGGCTTTGAATGTGTTCCCCCTTGGCGGACCTTGGTTGACACATTGTCAGTTAAGACCAGGATGTCCCTATCTGAGACTGTATCCTCTAATTGCCTCATGGCCAGATGGACTGCCCTAAGTTCTAGCCAATTAATATTGTGGCTCAAATCTGCCTGAGACCATTGTCCCTGGACCATCCTGGATTGGAGATGGGCTCCCCAGCCATAAAGGCTGGCATTCGTGGTCAGCACCAGCCTGTCAGGGGCCTTGAATAAGGGCCTCAGATAACCACCATCGAAAGGACTTAATGACTTGCTGAGTTAATCTGACCTAGGAATGGGAGCAATTCTACCTATCCTCTGATAAGGAAGAAGAAATCATTGGAGTGCCCTGGCATGCAATCTAGCCTAAGGCACTATATTAATGCATGATATCATCTTACCCAGGAGTTTAGAAAGCGTAGCCAGGGGTACCCTGTTCTTAGATTTTACTTGCCCAATCAACTCTCTGATACTCTTCTGATGCTCCTGGGACAAGGACACCCTGCAGGAAATGGTATCTATTATGGCTTGCAGATGGAGCAAACTATTGGTGGGAATAAAGTGATTCTTGGCCTCGTTGACAGAGAAGCCATGCTCCTGGAGCACCTGAATGGTGATCTACAAATCCTCTGCTGCTCAAGATGGGGAGGATGACTGAATAGCACTGGACTCTGACTGGAATGGCCCTAAGGTGGGCTGCCAATAGCTTCAAAAATGTTCTGGGAGCAGATGAAAGTCCAAAGGGCAAAGCCCTATACTGAAAGTGCCTATCCCCGACCGATCTTTCATTCTGTTTAGACAGCCGCATAAATAGTAGACCGGTCCGGCTGCCCAGGAAACAGCATACAGGATTGTTTTTTGAGTAATTTAGGCCTAATTTTCTATAGATTTGAGATTTTGCAGGAGCAAAAAAATACACGTCCAGCTAGTTGACTGAGTGAATTTCTGGGGCACCCTTAGCAACAGGGGAATGTCCTCAAAGATTTGACAGACTCAATCCAATCAGCAAGCAACGACTGATAACCCAATCCTGGATGCCATCTCCACTACAATGTGGAACTATTACAGCTCCCAGTGTCACCAGCAACTGCAATTGTTTGTTTAATCACTCATAATTTCTACCAATCACTGCCCTCATTTAATCAGATTTGCTTCCATTTCTTGCTTCTGGATCTTCATTTTAGATTCCTTTGGTATAATTAACTAATTTTTCTGTCTACCTGATTTTGACCTGTTTTTGTTTGACTAATTTTTATTCTCCTTGGCTGGTAAGGAATGTATTGCTGCTTTGGTCGTAAATGGGACAGAGCATGTTTATGATATCACCTTTCTGAATGTCATTTAGGAAGTTCAGAGCGTTCTGCATTATTTAAATATTTGCTATATATTTAAAGGCAGTTTATAGTAAATTAGATAATTTACTGTAAGAAATATAAGAAGGTAATTTACAATTAGAATCTTAATATACATATTACTCTTTTTTTTTTTACAAAATATACATAGTAAAATAACAAAGCTATAACAAGAAAAGGCAGAGGGAAAAACAGCATAATGGCACTGAAATAATAAAAAGAATTAGCTCCAGAAAAATAAAGATGACACTAGGCATATGTCACTTGAGAAGGTATTCTAAAAGGGCACTGAAAGTCATCCTACATTATTGGGAGGGACATGTAGGGAAACATGTTATTTCTGATGCTGTAGTTCGAAGTTACGACATTAAGATTGGCATCTCAAATTCAAATCTGAAACAAAATGTATTAACTGTCTTCAAAGGGAGTCTCATTTATGATGCATAACAGTAATTAAAACAAGTTACTGTAACAAGGCTATCTATCAAGTACGATTATACTGGCATACCAGTCTAAGCTGGTAAAAACATGCTTCACAGACAGATTATTTATATCTTTGGTGTCAGAGATAGATCCATAAGTTTCTCCAAAATGTGAAACTGATCCTTTGGAACAGTGTAACTCCATCCAGAACATAAAGAATTCCTCTACTGTCGTCAATTGGCCCTTTTGCAGTCCTTTTCAGCATATCCAGTGGGAAGGAAAGGTAGAGCTGGTTGCAATTAGCATATGGTAACATTAGCTCTAAACCTCCAAATGATCTTACTTGCAGGGTAAGTATTAAATAGCATGGCGGAATAAAGTGGAACCTTTTATAATTGCATATTGTAAATATTACAAAGTCAAGGAGAAATGTCTTAATTGATGATAGAACCTAGTAGAGTATGACATTTTATGCATTAAATTCATTGTGTAGAATGGATATGGTGCTATCCTTCTTAGGTTTGTTTATATGACACTGCAAGAAAAGACTTTAGATACTTTAGAAAAGAAAGATAATGAGGCTTTGGGAATAGAGTTTAAGGAATTGAGAGCTCAAGTAGTGTCAATTCTTGCAGGTGAGAGTCATAGTACAAAAGGAGAGCACAGGGTCCTGGAATTGAACAACTAGTCACATAGATGCTGCTGCTAAGACCATGAACAAAGCCATATACATGAGTGATTATAATAGGAAGTCATGATCACATGATTAATGAACCATGTGGTTCTTGTTTAACAATGGCAGCCAGGACAGCTGCAATTGCTATAGCTAAGCAATATGGTCACATTATGGTTAACAACAGAATCTCCAGTCCCAATTGCCATTGTAACCTAAATACTACGTGTAACATTTTCATTATCAGGCAACTCTTTTAATGTTTAGTTATTTTATAGAAATGCTTCATTCATATCTTCTACTTATCTAGGCTGACTAAAATAAACTGTCAACATCAGTTTTCTTATTTTATTCCAACCCAAATTCTGATAATTGTATTTCTATGTTCCAATTCTGTGTAGTTTCCTGCCTGTATCCACCATCTGCCCTTATGCTTCTGCCTTTGATTCCTGCACTATAGGTTCCAATTGTTGATAGTATACTTGATTCTAGGTTTTTGCCACTCTTCTGTCTTTTGCTCTTAACACTCTTCTGATGAGATTAAGACACCTGCCAAATCCCTTTCCCTGATCTTAATGAAACAACTCTTCAGCTTCCCCATTGACTTTGTTTATGCAAAGCTGAAGGGAACATTGGAAATCGTGATCATGCGACTGGTTTGCTGCAACAGTCAGAACTCTTAAGGACCCCTCATTCAGCACTGTTTCAGCATTGTTATAACTTTGAATGGTTGCTGAATGTATGGTCATAATCCAAGGACTAACCATAGATTTCAGCTTCTTCACATCTGGAAATCTAGCTCTGCCAAGACGCAGATCCAATAAATTCCTTTTATTTAATCAGTTTTCATTTTAAATTCAATGAAAGAATGTACCATTTTTAAATACAAGTACTATTGAGGTCCCATTATGAATGTTCCAATTCTTTAGTTCATAAACTGTAACTTTGAAAATATCTTTTAATATTTATACAGATAAGATGTGCATTTGGTTTTGGATATCATGTCCATCAAATGAAAATATCTCAGGTTTTTTGGAAGCAACCAAATTATCAGGTTTACATTAAACTGTTTAAAATATTCTTGATTTGAGTTTCTGGCAATTGTTGTGATTTAGGGAAGTAAAATTGTATTTGACATCAAGAAAAATCCTTTAAAATAAGAACAGCAAAGTAATTGATTTACAGTATGTGATTCCTGATGCCACCTCCAATTCTACATATTCATATTCTCTCTCTCTCTTTCTCTCTCTCTCTCTCTCTCTCTCTCTCACACACACACACACACACACACACACACACACACACACACACACAGCATCTAAATGGAGGTCTTCCATAAAGTTAAATTTTCATGGGTCTCAATAGCACAATCCAGTCTACAGCCCAGTAGGGCCTACACATAGCTGCTTATGGTCCCAGAACTGAAATTTTCTTTTACTGAACTGTATTAGTATTAGTATTTAGTATTTATTTAACTTATATACCGCCTCCTCTCCCAAGTTGGGACTCGGCGTGGTGTACAGCCCAAATAAAAACAACGCAATTACAAATATAATTACAAATATAAATATAAGTTAAACTCGATTAAAAAGATTAGTGGCTGAGATAACGATAATAAAACTATAAAAACAGGGTAAAAAGGTTACAAAATTAAAACCATTCCAATGATACTAGGCCAGACCGGCCTGTTGGAAAAGGTGGGTCTTCAATGCGCGCTAGGGATAGACTATGTGATGACAAAACAGTGGCCCTGATGGAAATAGCAAAAAAACTATACATTAGGGTCCACAAGCATTGATAATGCTAAATTTTATATCACATAAATATAACCAGTGAAGTACCATATATTGTTGCAGATAAGGTCCACAGATAAGCAGATCCTTAATTTTTTAAATCAAAATATTTTGAAAAAAATGTGCTGCCCGCAGATAAGCTGTCATGTATTTTTCATGATATTTTGGTTTAAAACATAAGGTTCTGCTTTCTATGGATGGAGGTAGAAGCATATTTGTACAGGAAATAGAGGTATTTTTTTTAAAGTACCAAATATTCACATGGATAAGCTTAACTTTTTTAATTTTTGAGTGAACCTTGGCACCTAAAATTCTTAGCTGATCTATGAATATATATATATATATATATATATATATATATATATATATATATACATATATATACATATATATATTATAAATTAATGATATATAGATACAGATTAACAGAGTTGGAAGGGACCTTATACTGTAGGTCATCTATTCCAACCTCTCCACCCAAGCAGGAGACCCTACACTATTTCTGACAAATGGCAGTCCAATCTCTTCTTAAAAGTCTCTAGTAATGAAGCTCCCACAACTTCCGAAGGCAAGCTGTTCCATTGATTGATTTTATTGTCAGAAAATTTCTTATTTATTTAAATTTGTTTTTCCCTTCTATTTTTAGAAGAGCTGGTTGCAAGGTACTCAGATGTAAGATAGGTCATATCCAAAGATTTGTGATGCTGAAGGAGAAAAGTTTTTACCTATTTCCATTAAAGTCCTGGTAATTGTTTGGTCAACACATAGTACAATGAAAGAAAATTTCATTTCTGGGACCAAGCCCTACAAAACGAGATCCAGAAGGTGCCGTCAAACATTTGAACAAATCTGAGTCATCTAAGATTACTATGGCTACACAGAGAACTTTCTAAAATACCGCAAAAACAGTTTTAATTAGTACCGTGTTTCTCACAAAATAAGGCCGGGCTTTTTTTTTTTTTTGAGTCCTGAAAAAATGCCTAGGCCATTAAGTTGGGGGTGACTTAATTTCCTGATAGAAGCGGCTGGTGACTGCCCTTGGGGCGCTTCTGTCGGCCAATAGAAGCGGCCTCGTGACGAGGCGATTCTGTCTGCAGGGCGCTTTTATAGGCCGATAGAGGCGAGTCTGCCCACGGAGTGCTCTAGCCGAAGTTACCTGCAGGGGGGTCCTAAAGGCAAGTTCCTTCCCGCCCTTCCCCCCATTTCTCTTCACCTTGTATTGTTCAAGCTATGTGAGAAATGGTGGGGAACACATGGTTTAAATAGGTCTAAATTTTGGGGGAGGGGCTTAATTTCACCTTATGCCTAGAAAACATGCTGGGTCTTCCTATGGGGGGGCATATTGTCGGAAAAACATGGTATTTTATGTGTCTTTCTCATAAGGAAATCAAGGCTGTCAATCCTTTTTTCTATAATAGATGGAGGGAGCTTTAGTTCATGATAGGAAGAGAGTAAAATAAGTTATCTAATTTAAATGTATTTTTATTTTATTGGATGTAACTATCACCTCTGGTGGCTCACAATATCAAAGAAAAATTTAGAAATACAGTATAAACAAGATAACATCTGTCCAACTAATACACTTCGTATACATTTTACCCAAAAGCCCAGAAGAATAACAAGGTTTTTAACACATCTCAGGGTGAGAGCCTTACAGATCTCCGGAAAGTATCTCATTCCAGAGGATAGGTATGCTTCCTGAGTTCCAATATGTGGCATTGTTTAAGTAGGGAGATCCGAAGTACAGCAAATATTCTCCTCAAGGCGTGTTTGTGTATGTAGCTATTTTGTCTGAAAATACTTTTTTAAGAGCAAGAAAGTTTTCCTTGCAACTAACGGATGATGAAAATTGGTGGATGAAAACAGGAAACAATTTTCTCTTGTTTCCATCAGCAGTTCTCCATCTACAGCAGCTTTAAGAAACTTTGACAGCTTTAAGATTTGTGGATTTCAACTCCCAGAATTCCTTCTCCAGTCATGTTAGCTCAGGAATTCTGGGAGTTGAAGTCCACAAGTCTTAAACTGGCCAAGTTTGAAGACACGTGAACTACAGCATCATTTGTTGGTAACTAGACCTTCCCACCATGACCCTCTTTAGCACAAAAAAGGCCCAACTCTCTTTGTGATGGTTGGAAATTAAGTTGAAGAACAGCTAAACAACAATGACTAGATTTTAAAGAGACACTACTCCAGGGAAATAAGAATTATTTATCTAAGCAAATAAGCTGGAAAAAACAGTATTTTGGAAGACACTATTTTGAAATGTTTTTTGTATTGCTGTTTATTGATATAGTATTTTCAATGTATGTCATGTGCAGCTAGGTGGCAGTATTCACCTATATTTATTTGATTCAAAAAAATTAAACAGGAAAATCGCCAGTAAAATTCTCAGGTTTGTTGTATAGACTGTAATTTTAAAAAATGAAATCCTGGAAGAGGGACAGTAGTAAATAAATTCTTTATTTACCTATCTACCTACACCTATAAAAATCAACTAAAATGTAATAGTTCTAATTTGCAGTTAAGAATTTAAAGAGTGCTCAAGGAATCAATGATTTCATGTAATAGGGGACACCTTGTGTTTTCAGATTGTTACTTTTCTAAATTTGTTCTGTGATTTGAAACAGTAATCTTTAAAAATTGTCAAGTTTAGAATAGTTAATATACAAAAGATAATCCAATCAATTATTCATAAATTACTTTGAAGCAATAGATTATAAGGAAATACAGGTAATCCCCAACTTTTGACTATAATGGAGTCTGCCCATTGTGGTCACTTCACTTAATGACCCCAACCCCGCTCTCCTTTTGCTGCTGTGACTATTGGAGAGTATTTAAGTGCAGTTTGGGGTGCCTGGAAGGGGGGGGATCTCGGATATCACCTTTGGGAAGGAGAACCAGTGACTCTGTCCCTTGGCCTCCCTATACATTATGGCCATTCCCAAAATGGCACCTGCTTCCAAGATGGCACCATACAGCCTCTGTAAAGGAACGCTACACAGCAGAGTGACTGCTTCCCAAAGGAGATCTACAGAAAAGATAAGTGGGTTAGCCATGATGGAAGTGGGGAGGAGGGTGTAGGACTCAGCAGATGGGAAGCAGACTGAAGGTCTGAGAGTTGTAGTTTAAGGCAGCGGTTGCCAACCAGTAGGCCACGGCCCACTGGTGGGCTATGAGAAAATTTTGGTGGGCCATAGAGAAATCTTACCTCCAGAGCATCCCCCCAAAGCAATTAATCCAGGCTGCACAAAAACACAAGGCTGCCACCCACATGGCCTGGGAACCTTCCCTGCCCACTCACTCCTTACCTGGCAAACTTGCCAGCTAAATTGTTATTTTTCTGACCTTCAGCTGTGAGATTTAGATTAGCTAGGAAGCAGGAAATGGTTGGATTTCTTGCTTTCTAGCTAGTCTTTAGATTTTTGCACAGCCGAACCTCCCTTATGACTGAAGGTTCTATTATTCAGTGCAGACTCACGGCAAGCAAATTTTAAGACTGAGCTAGCCAATGGCAGATAGGTAGATCACTGAATGATTCTGTGAGCAACTCAATCTGCCTGCCTGCTTTGCTGGATTTTGGGTAAAAATTGCTCTTTTTTAATAAAAAATTCAATATTTATATAAATATTTATAATATTTACATACAAGCCATGCCCAGTCAGTCACATGATCACCAAGCCATTCCCAAAATTAGGCCACGCCCACAGAACCGGTTAGTGATCCCTGGGATTTAAAATTATGAGTGGTGATCCCTGAGGTCCAAGAGGTTGGTGACCCCTGGTTTAAGGATTATCTGTATTTGAGGAGAAAAGTGCATTTTTATTATAGAGAAAAGTATAAAAAGTATTTTCTTCAAAGGGAAAACTATCACATTTCAGAAGTTTTGCCAAAATCATTGCATTAACCAACTTGCAGCCAAAACAAATTTGAATTGCTTTGGTTATTCCAGTTTTTCAATTAAAAACCATGTAGCAAGTAAAGTAATACTGGTTCATATCATCCCTCCTCCCCTCAATAGTCCCAGTGTTTCATATACCATTAACTTTTAGCGAATTAATTTTGTCCCTTTCCTCAGCTGCCACTGCTTCCAATGTCCCAGTATAGTATTCATATTCAGGATATGAATTTTAATTCAGGGACAGTTAGTCCAAAACCAGTTGTTCCATTCTTGGAACAAATAGGTACATGGAATGCTTTATAACTTTGCAAAAGAATGCATCAAATATATGGAGTTATGCATTTCATGGCTATGTTGTATTCTAAACATTTTAATATGTATATCTTGGCATCACAGTTTGATAACACTGTTAAAATATATCTCTCTATAGAAAGCAACAAAGAAAACGGATAAATCAAGGCTTGAACAGGATGATATAGATATAGCAGAACTCAGTAATGAAGAACTCAAAGAGCAACTCCTGAGATACGGTGTGAATCCAGGTCCTATTGTTGGTAAGCTATTAGTAAATGCTAATATATTTGTATATCTGTATGAATGAATGAATGAATGAATATGAATATTAAAACTGAAGACAAAGAGAAATGTAGATGAAAAAGTGATGACAATCTGCATTCTTTAAATATTTGAAATAAAATAAAAGCATAAATTGCTTTGCTGAATCATTAATTAGGATTTAAATAAGAAACTGCTTGTTGACACATTACCAATAATATGAAAGTGCACTATTTAAAACAGGTGGTAAATAACCATTTGCTAAACAAGTTAAAAATTACTTTTAGTAATTTATTATATGTACTGAATACCCATATACTTTTTTTTACTAGCTAGAGTTCTAAACAACATGCATAAGTGTGTTGAAGTAGGCTTTGCCTGGCTGTAGCACATGAAAAATTTTCCTTTCTTTGCCTTATATTCTGCTTTCTACATTATCCATTAACATAATTAACATGCATAATATAACATTTAAATTTTAAATACAAGTTAACATAAATTATCCTTTAAAAAGATGTACCTTGGCTGCTCTTCTCAGATCAAAACTAACTCAACACAACTCCAAAAGGGGAATATTTATAGCAATGGAAGCAGTGTAGAAACGATCACTCCCTTGTGTGCCAGATAAACAATTTCTTTCCTATGAACATATTCAGAATGATCTCTCCTATAGCTTTTAATACCAGTAATCTCTCCTATAAATCTTAATTATGACAGATTGTTAGTCCTAAACTTTATATGATTTTAAGATTAATAACAATAGTTTAAATTAAACCTGGTAAATGGTTTCAGTGTAGGGTGGGTAGATGTTTTTTGTAACTTGTACAGGCTTGCACACTATAATTGTATTTTGTACCAATTGTAACTTACTAATATTTCAGTTCTGGGATCATCTCATATAATGTATATTGCAGGAGTCAAATTAGTATATCAAAGTAGGATTGACTATTGGCAATTATAGCTCATTCAGGAACAGACATAACTGTGTCTGTCACTTTTGTCACCTGGAAATCCAGAAACAAAGTGTAAGGAGCATCTTCTAATAGAACACTTCCCCTTTCAGAGGTCGTGCAGTTTTGTTCAGAAAAGCTGAACTTCAATCACACAGCTAGTTTTCTACTGAGGAACAGTGCTTGTATTTTACCTGGGTTTAATTTTATGGTAATTTGTTTGCCCACATCTAGCCCATTCATGAACTTAGGCAATGGTTATAGGATTGCTTTTTTGAAACTAAACAGTAATGAGCAGTAGACCGTGGGCATCAGCATATGAAGTAGTAACATATCAACCTTGTACTATATGTTGTCCAATTCTCAACATAAACATATCCATATTTTTCTAATATAGAAAACTACATGATTTTGTCTATCTCAATGAAGTCAATTCTAGGGAACTTTTATATTTTTTCAGTCTCTTTCACATAGATCTCAGTTACATCAGGCCAGGACATTTATTCAGGAGTAAAAAAGCCTAATGGTGCTAAAAGCAGTGGGCGTTATTGTCATTGTCACTTTGACTTCTTTTGATAGATTGCCAGCCAATGAAGAGAAGCCAAGCTTTCTCATTACTGTAATAAAATTGCAGCATTTTACCATATCTTTCCCTGTCTGCTAATATTTTATTCTTTGCTCCCAGGCTGCTTTCTGCTCTTAAGAATCCCCAAGAATCCAAATTCCTCTATGATTAAAGTCCCATTCCTTAAAACAGTATGGAACATGTTCCGCTCTCCCTAAGATGCTTTCAAAACAGTAATCCCTTTTGTGGTTTCATCCGTGGATGTTTCTCTCAGGTCCCAATTCATTTATGTCCTAACTCCAGGGAATAAAGACAGCCTTTACTGAGACGACAAAGTTAAGAATCTTCTCATTTTTACTATATAAAGGATTTGACCATGACTCTTCTCCTTGTACTTATTTAATTGCCTCGATGTAGCTATTTTTAGTGCAAAGTGCCAGTTTCTGGCAATAGCAGGCAGATAAATACATATTTCTGAGAGCTAAACTACTTTTTACAATAAGCTTGATTTTATACAGGTAGTCCTTGAGTTACAACAGTTCATTTAGTGACCATTCTAAGTTACAACAGCATTGAAAAAAGGGCTTATGCCCATTTTTCACACTTACGTCCACTGCAACATCCCCCATGATCACGGGATCAAAATTCAGATGCTTGACAACTAACATGACAGTTGTAATATCCCAATGTCATGTCATCATATTTGCGATCTTCTGACAAGCAAAGACAATGGGGAAGCCAGATTCACTGAACATCCATGTTATTAACTGAACAACTGCAGTGAATCATTTAACAACTGTGGCAAGAAAGGTTGTAAAATGGAGCAAAATTCACTTAACTGTCTCACTTAGTAACAAAAATTTGGGCTCAATTGTAGTTGAGAACTACCTGTAATGGGTTTTATTTTGAAAGGGGAAATTTCATACAAACTGCCATTTTGCAATTGAAATAATCAATTATCCAAAAGTTTTCAATAAGAGTGTATCCACTTTCTGAAATATAGGGTCATTTTTGTCTCTCTTACTGTTAACTTTAATTACCTTTATGTTCACTCTTTCCCAATATAGCTTTCTTTTTAAGATGAAAGTTACTTTTCAAGTTCTTATTTCCTTTATAGCTTGTCTAATGTTTTATCAAGTCTGCTGTGGCTTTTTTTTAAATTTCAAAATAAAAATGGAAGGAAACAGGCTTTAACAGTTTTACGTTCTATTAAAATACAGTTGCTATTCATACTTTTATAAGGTAGTAATATTATAAATACACATAGAGAACTAAATGCCTGAGCCATATAACCATTTTTTCCTGCTCTGTTGCAGCTACAACAAGAAAGCTGTATGAGAAGAAGCTACTGAAACTGAAAGAACCATCCCAAGAACTAAGTTCTTTCATAGCTACACCAACATTTTCTTCATCAGCAGAAAACAATAAGCAGAATGGAAATGATGATTCTGATCAGTTCAGTGACAACGAAGAAGGTATAATACAATGCAAGATGACTAAATAGATTTAAAAATAGAACATTTTTATCTTTTTGTATGCAATGAAATACATATACACATCACACAGATACACACACACACACACACACACACATACATATATGTTTACACACACACACACACAAAATAATTCAAGATGCTACTTTCTTGAATTTTTCATTCAGGTTTATTCCATTCAGAGTCCATCTTTTATGAATTTAATTTTTATTGCTATCAATTTTCAATGTATTTTCTAAATTGGAAAAATAATTGAACACTCTTAAAACATTCTAATAGCATTGATTAATAGTAGTGACATTTTAGCTGCAAAAGAATAATATATTTATTTACAGATCCTAACACAGAGTTCAGACTTGACAAGCGAGAACCATTGAAGAGTAAAACAAAAACTTCTTTACTACTTAAACAAAGAAGAATTGCTGAAAATAATCAGGTACCGCAATAATTTATTTAAAGATAGTTAAAATGTATATTTCAAAAAGACATTTTAAAACTTTATATTTCTGGTGGTTAACATTTACTGCAATAGAAAGCACACATCTGATTCTTTAGAAGAAATAATTGAAATACAAAGAACTTATGGCAGAGGTGATAATTGCTAGCTAGCATTTTGATGTGATAAAGGACAGGATGGGGAAAAAGTATAAGTTTCTGAACCCTACCTATTTTTTCATGCTGGTTTTCAATAACTGTTCTTCCTAATTGTAATATAATAAACCTACAGGCACCAAACAAAGTTTATTCAAAATGAGGACAATATTTGTTATCTAAACTAGCTTAATTTTATTCAGTGCCATTCTCATTTAATAAAATTTAATATGGACACAATATTAAGAGGAAGAAGGGTTGCTTTAGCTGAAAAAAATAATACACAGCAGTTTAATAGGATTGCCAAGAAATTCATAATGCAATGCTGTTGCCAATCTGAATGCCAGATAAAGAGATGAAGCAAATCAAGCCTTTTGAAATGTTTCATGTAAATATGTTTATCTGAGGAAAACAACCAAGGAGATAAAAATAACTTCAAAAGTTTCATTGGCCTCCCCTTTCCTTTAGTATCTTAATAGGAGAAGGGGATAATTTGAAATTTCCTTTTTTCCTGATTTTTTTTTTTTGAATCAGCTCTATATTCAGCAATAATAGTATGTACTAACTAAGTTAACCATGTTACTATATAGTGAATAAAATAATATAATACATTAGGGATATGTATTCAAGTTGGCAGTTTATCAGAGACCCCAATTTTATGGCCTGCTTAGTATATTAAAAGGGAGGAAGATACTTTTTAAAAAGGGGAGATGCTTTGGGACATGTTTTCAAGAAACTGCTTGAAAAATGGGCTATGTCATAATGTTCTAAAAATACATGTTAAGATGTGTATAATTAGATTACTTTTGGTTTCTGCCAAAATGTAAATATTAAATACTCCTCTTAGTGACCATAATTTGTATCAGGAACTCTATTAGTAAAGCACTCTGGTCACTAAGCAGAAAATCACATGACCACAACAGACACCATTTCCCATTCAGTCATTAGGTGAGTCACTATGGACATTAAGCAAGACATGTGATTGCAATTTGTGATTTATCATTCTCTATTAACTGCTTGTTGGAAGCCAGTTGTGAAGCACAAAATGCCAATCACCACAGAATGCTATAACAGGTGTAAAAGTGAGGATTGATCATAAAGTTGGATAGGGCTTTTTTCTATTGTAACTTTAAATGATAGTTAAACAAAATATTTGGTAATTGAGGACTACTGTAATTAAAAATTTAGTATCAAGAAGAAAATATACCTCATTTTTAAATGAATTATACTGCTATAAATATGTTTATTTTCAAATTGTTCATTAAAAATTGAAAAAGTTCAAACCAAATACGTGGCACTAATTTTAAATTTAGCTTGTGTAAAATATAACACATGGATCAATTATATTCAGGAAACCTCCCAGCATCTGAAATTTATTATTAAATCCAGACAAAAGAATATTTCTTGTTCACCTTAACATACCAATATAGACTTCAGATAATAATTTTCTATATTTTTCTGAGTCTTTTGGTAGATGCCACATCTAATCTATTCAGGGTTTACTGTCTCATCTGTATAATAATTAGCTATAATTTGATTGGCCATTGTGCTATGCCCTACAATTTTTTTCTGACTAGCAAATCTTATTAAACTATCAGACAGATTTAATGTTTGCAAGGTTATTCCCTTGTAAGCTTTATACTAGAATACTCTAATTTCCATAGAATGAAGGCTGTAGTCCCATTCAGCTTTAAGGAAAAAAGGAGATTTGCAATCATTACAAGTCAAATTTAAACTTCTAAATCTAAGTAGAATATGGATAAGATGCTGAATATTTTAAATTTAGTAACAGATTTAAAATGTAGCATGGTTTGCTTCAGAGAGCCATTTAAAGAATTTATATTAGTAAGGGCATATATAGTGTCACAAGAATCAGAATCCCTTTATCTGAGATTAAAAAATAAGTACCAGTGCAAGGAAGGATATCAGCTAATGTATTTAATAAAAGATAAAGCTGTCAGATATTTAGATGCCCTACATTTTAATAATCTAAAATATATTTCACATCAATGCACTTATTGTTAATGACATGTCATTAATATTTATCCTGTGTTCACTGTTTCTCTGATATCATGCTTTTCTACCCAACATAGGAACATAGAATGATACATATGCACAATTTTCATGCAAAATGCTATGGCATTAGGTGGGATAATCTGATTTCAAGATAGAGCATTCATATGTTTGCTAATATGTTTGATGCTTAAATATCCAAGGATGGCATTATTGAGACATTCTGGAGAAGTGGATCTTCAAAAAGTGGACTTCTTCAGGCAGTGTCTAGGGAATCTTCAAGAGTTTCAAGAAGAACACCAAGGAAAAGGGTGAAGCAAGGCTATTTTTTAATTTAGATCTTTATTTTTTATATTCTCAGAGCCCTAGTAACAGCTATACACTTATTTTGTTATGTTTTTGTTTTTAAACAAACAGGTTGAAACTACAGTTCCATTTCCTGTACATGATCCAGTAATATCAGAGAATACTCCCATAGCTGTAGTGGCTTCAAGCAACGAAACTCTAGTAAATATACCGAATTTTCATTAGGTGGTATTCTGTCATTTTCTTCTCATGGAAGAATTTTGAATAAACCTTTATTTCTTGGGGAAAAAAAGGTTTTTAAGTAAAACATTGGGCTGTTGTTCATCAGTCTAATGCAAACCAAGAGCAACTAAATCATAGGAGGAGCAATATTCAGTTACTGTGGATCTTCTGAAAGTTTTTTCCCTGTGTGTCAAAAATTGTCTTTATATATATATTACAGGGTAATACTTACAAATACTAAAAGCAACTTATCATTTAAAAAAAAAACCAACTATATTCCCCATTTAGGATAGTTAGTATCTCATGTGTAAGTTGCCTGGCTTGGTTAAGATTTTTGCTGTAATTTCCTCTGTTAATTCTGAGTCTGAACAATTTGAATTTCAGCAGGTTGTCAATAGGGTACCTGGAAATACCAAGCATGCTGATCCTATACTGTCAATCAGTGACTTCTCAGAATTGCCAAGAAGAACACCAAAGAAACCATTGATGTCAGCTGAAGTAAATGAATTAAATATAGATTGGTGGATAGAAAGGGGAGGAGGGTGAACTTCTCTTTAATTAAAATTATGATAGTAGATATATTTTAGGACTCTTCCAGTCTCAGATTTCTTCTCAGGGCTTTTTTTTTCTGCATGTGTTTTGTATATACAGATATGGAATATCTAAAGTAAATAATCTGTTAGCCGATCTAATTTAATCAAGATACCTAGAAAAATCTAAAATAATTGAGTTCTATTTTTTAAGGAAATTTATCTCTGCCATGTGTGCTATTAAAATTGAATATTCCACAGCAAAACTATTGCATATTTGCTTAAAAATGGTTCTTTTAATGCTTACATTTTTTCAGAAAGAGGATAAAAAATGAAAGTATTCATCATCCTTATACCAGTATCTGATCGATTCAATTAGAAGTGGTGAAAATATATTTTTTAGGTTTTAATCACATTAATCTTTATAAAATAACATTCTTCATGTTGAAAGAACAAAGGATATTTACTGAAGACATCTGGACTTACAATAAATTACTAGATAGATAAATGTAACCAAATTTTGATCAACAGCTAAACCCCATGAAGGAGTCTTCTTAGATTTCATGGGTATACTATTCGAAATGACAACGGAACATGGCTGCGCTCTGCCTCTCTCCCTTATTTTCTTTAGTACAGCTTCTAGTGAAATTTGGTAAGATTATTATTTTTCCATTTTCTAACTAGGTCTTCGAGAAAATATCTACAGAGGATACAAGATTAGAAAGAGATATTCTTAAAGAAATGTTTCCATATGAAGCATCAACACCCACAGGAATTAGGTACCTGTATGCATGAATATTTTTCAGGTTTTGGCCTTTTTTGAACTAAATGTACTGTAAGACATTTGATTTGTCAAGGCAATATTTTTATTTCACTGTCTTATCAAGTCTTGAAAATAAATGTTACACAATATTATGTAGGTTGTAAATTTCTTGCTTTTTAGTGGCAGCTTAAAAGGCTTGATTTTTCAATGTTCTGTTTCAGAATCTTAAATTTTCTTTACATGTTAAAAAGACAAGTGAAGAAAAATAAGTGTGGTATTCTCAGTTCCTAAAACCAAGGTTCCCAAGATTCATTTTAATTATCAAAATGTTTATTTGGAAAATGTATATGGATGCCCTTCTTAAATATGTAATTCTAATTTACTAATAACTAGTTTACATACATACAAATGTATAAAGACCCTCTACAAAAGTATTTGTACACACAGGGAGGGAGGGAGAGAGAGATCCTAACCTGAAATCTGACTTTAACTGCCCACTTTAAATTAACTGCAGAGGACAGGTGCACACATGTGCAAAGCATGCTATTAATGTTAATGTTGCAGAGGTCTCTTTTATATTATCAGGC
The DNA here is from genome assembly GCA_023653725.1 of Bungarus multicinctus. Lineage (NCBI taxonomy): Eukaryota > Metazoa > Chordata > Lepidosauria > Squamata > Elapidae > Bungarus > Bungarus multicinctus. The sequence goes on from CM042848.1 coordinate 48,193,141, forward strand.
CTGCGAATTCCAGGAGACTGGTAAAATTCTAACATGGTCCCACTATTATGATTAATGCTCATTTTGTGCCTTATGCTTTTTAATTTTTTAACAATTGTTTTCATATATTAATTGTTGTATATTGCCCAGAGTCACTTTTGTGAGATGGATGGCTAAATAAATGTTAATAAATAAGTTACTGAAAGGCAGCATATCTTTAACATCAGCAGCTTCTGGAGAACAAGTAGAAGACGATGATTAAATAAAAATAAGGTTTTTCTTGTTGGCATATTTTAATTGCAAACAAAAAAATAATATCCCACAATAGGATTACCTTCCTGTCCACGATTGCCTGGTTCTCAAAAACATCTGATTAGCAACTCTTTGGGATAATTACCACTGTGATTTCTTTAGTAAGTACTATAGCAAGATCCCTTTGTTGACCTTCAGCTGCCTGCCCTTCTCCCAGTTTGCTGAGAATCAGCAATAAAATTGGAGTGGCACAAGTAAATGCAGTTTAACCATTAGATGGCTTTATATGGGCCTTGAATTGCCTACCCCAATATAAAAAAAGACAAGTCTGATTTATTGAGTAGCTTTATTAACTTGTTCCATTGTAAGATGGGTGGCATATAAATTTAATGAATAATACTTTAAAATTAGGTTCATAATTTAATTCTGCAAAGAATACATGGTCTATTTAAAATGTAACTTGTGGTAGAATCTCCAGCTAGAATGGAGGGAGGTATGAAAAAGGGGCAGAGCTTAGGGTCCTTGCACAACAGGAAGTGGTGCAGATCTTATCTCCCCGAGAATTCCTGAAACCTTATCTGACGATCCCCAAGAGAATGCAATCAATATAGTGAGATTCTTATAAATAGGCATGAAAAAATAAAGAAGTAATCTTAATCAGGTCATGGTGTTGTTCTGGTTCCTTATGATTGGCAAACTTGATTAATAGCAAATACCCATTACCAAATTATCATATAATTGCCAATGAGATACTTTGGAGAAGATCACAAGCGCTGATAAACTAGTTCTATATTTGGGGTTCAAATTGGTAGCAGAGCAGCACTTATCAGCTACATATTAAACCATCTATCTGATTCCAGAACTATGTGACTGTTGCAAGAAACTCCTTTGCCATGCTATCTTGAAAAAATATGCAATAATTTTAATGAATCACTGACAGGTACTATACTCACATTGTTATGCATTTCAAAACATATCCAAAGTATTGCATAGCCTTTGTACATTACTATATATTGAGTCCAAATTGTTCCTATCCACATTAAAACTTTTGAAAAATATGAGGTATTCTAGCACATTTTAATGTTAATTTTAAACATATTACTTAATTTATAGTGCAAGCTGCCGCAGACCAATCAAAGGCGCTGCTGGGCGACCTGTAGAGTTCAGTGATTACCGGCTGGAAGAAACATATTCATCGAAGTATATTCCTAAATATATTGCCTCATCAGAAGTCCAAAAAGAAAAAACAACAATTAAAAAACATTCAATTCCTTTGTGGATAAAATTTTTGTTCTCTTTCGTTGTTGCAATCTTCTTGGTTTTCGTCTATCAATCCATGGAAATCAACCAAGGAAATCCATTCTCCAAATTCCATACATCTGAGAATCCAGAGAAAACAACAAATTGAGTTTTTCTTTCTGTGGCACATAACAACTGGATTTCTTATTTTTAATTATAGAGATGACTTCATCCTTCCTCATCTTGAAACTGAAAACTGGAATAAAACAGGACAGTAAATGGACATCATCAACTTATTTCAAAATTAGGAGATGACTGTGCCATAAGTAGTATCTTTAGATTACTCTGGAACTATTTGTAGGATTTATTTTTTTAATGTGGACTTCATTATGTTCATTTGAGATTGTATATTTGATTTTATAAACTTGGAAGCTCAAACTGAGCAGAAGTGATAGTAAAATGTGAAGATGTGTTTAAATGTTTTTATTTCAGGCTAAGATACTGTACTGAAATTTTCTTTACTTCATATGTTGTTGGGGGTGGAAAGAAATACATGGATAAAAGAAATGCATTTTTGAATGCATTTAGTGAAAACTGCAGCTAAATGCAGTGTAGTTTTAAGGGGCTTCAGCATTTTCTGTAGAATACTGTAATTTCAAATGGTAAACTTATTGTATACATCTGTCTTAGTTTTAATTGTAATTATACTTGAACTTATCCTTAATTTTTAATCATAGTTACCTATTTTAGTGCTTAATCATATAATTCCTGATCTAATTGACTATTGTTGTTTTAGAACAATATTAGTATAGTTTTTTGAAATAAAGCTTACATAAAATAAATTGGTTTACTTATTTTTACTTAACTAAATGTGAAATCATTTTTATCTGCAGATTTCTTTCAAAAGAGTCATGTACTACAGCATGAATTACATTTTTAGATTTCATATTTTTCTATGGTATTTTATTTAAAACACTGATATTCCAAAACCTATAATTCTTATGGTATATAAAGGCCATTTGTTGCGCCGCACATGCACACAAACACGTATGTATGATGAACAAAAGTTAAAACATGTTGCCCACCAACATGTTTAAACAATGCAATTATTTTGGTCCACCATGACTCGTCCCAAATTGCTTTTTACAATGATACAACATTCATTTTTATTGTGGATTATTACATATCAAATGAATGTATCTATTTACAGCATATTCTATACAAAATTGCAATAAAGTTATTTTAAACCATAACTTGCACTTTCCTCTGACTTGGTGTTGATGCACTCAGAAGCTCTTTAAATTTTATATAGAAACTCTTGCCTTAAAATGTATTTAGCCTACATCTATGTCTTAATTTTAAAGTCTCATAAATCAAGAATAATTCTGTATTATTGGCAGCAGTACAGAAATTGTTTGGCATTGCCTTCTATCAGCAACTTTTAGTGTAGCTTACAGCTGTGATATTTCTTGGTTGTTTTCCATCCAGTCACAAGGTTGCACTGACCCTGCTTTGCTCTTTGAAATACAGGGTTTCTAGAACAGCAGTTGCCAATTGATGGGCCGCGAGAAAATTTTGGTGGGTTGCAGAGAAATAGCACCTCCAGAGCACCCCCCAAAGCAATTAAACCAGGCTGCGCAGAAATACAAGGCTGCGCTGTCCACATGGCCCATGGGAATCCTTCCCGTCCACTCATTCCTTACCCAGCAAACTTGCCTGCTAAATTGCTTTTTTTCCTGTTTCTGACCACCATCTGTTCTGCTGTGCCAGGAGATTTAGATTAGCTAGGAAGCAGGAAATGGTTGGATTTCTTGCTTTCTAGCTAGTCTTCAGATCTTCAGCTCTTTTAAGCACAGCCGAACCTCCCATAGAACTGAAGGTTCTATTCAGCGCAGACTCACAGCAAGCAAATCTTATGTGACAGACTGAGCTAGTCGATGGCAGATCTCTGAATGAATCTGATTCTGTGAGCAACTCAATCTGCCTGCCTGCTTTGCCTGATTTTGAGTAAAAGTTGCTCTTTTTTTATAAAAAATTCAATATTTACATAAATATTTATAATATTTACATACAAGCCATACCCAGCCAGTCACATGACCACCAAGCCACATCACAAATTAGGCCGCGCCAACAGAACTAGTTAGTGATCCCTGAGATTTAAAATTATGAGTTTGGTGGTCCCTGAGGTCCAAAGGTTTGGTGACCCGTTTTAGACAATGCCATCTACCTAGGTATTTTGGATACCTAGCCAGGTATTCATTCCAATAATATGAAAACTCCAGTTACACAATATTACATCCATAGTATGCTACTTAATGTCCATATGACATTTAAAATCCAAGTCCTACAAGTATTCCTCATACTAATGTCTGAAAAATGTATTTGCTTCGTACCAGTTTATTCTTATCTTTTATTTTTGACCTGCTATGAATAGTAATTTTTCTTGTTTTATTAAGAGCCACGCATAGTCATTGGGAGTCAGGTGACATACAAATTTGATTAATATTCAATGTGCAATAGAGCTTTATGAAAGTATTTCCTGTTTTTAAGTGATCATTGATGCTGGTCCAAAACCTCAGGATTATGAGACAACTGGAATAAGCATTTAATCTGCTAATGGAACTATTTTTGTGGACCTGTCATCCCTTTGAGACTTTCCCATTATTTTGAAGCTGCACAGATGTAGATATTAGTATTGATTTGTGTAGAACTGCAAAAAAAGTTCTTGTTAAGGCTTAGGGTACTAAATTGATGGTTTAAGGAACATTTCTTTATGTCCTATTGGTCCTTATTAGAATCTATGATAATCTCTGATATGATCATTGGAATTTTTTTCATGTGTCTTAACAAACAAAATGTCACAATTCTAGGATTTTAAATTGCGTACTATTGATTAGTTGTGCTTATATGTTGTACTAGAACAGCGGTGTCAAACTCAAGGCTTGCAGGCCGAATGTGGACCACGGGGTGTTAGATCTGGTTCAAAGGGCCACCCTGGAAACAGCAAAGGGTCAGTCCTCAGTGCCTCTGCCAGAGAAAACTGAGCTCGGGAGGGCCAATCTCCCTGGTCTCAGCTGGAAGGAATGGTTCCCCCCAGACCTGCTTGGGCCAGTACAGGTACCCTTGACAGGAGTGATGTTGTACCATCCCCACCCACCCTGATCATGCTCACCCCCACACACCCCTGAGGTCAAACACAACCGTGATGTGGCACTCAATAAAATTGAGTTTCATTTTTTAAAAACTTCATAGCTTTTCCAAAACTGAGTTAACAATGTTATTTTGATTTAGTATTTGATTAGCAGGTTCCTGTTTCTTATTCTTAATATCTTTCAGTAATTGAACAGACTTGTGGAAATAATTCTTTCTTTTTCCTCTCTGTGGCTCCGAGAGTCCAGAGAGATTGGGTATATTCAGTTGCTGCTCTGTTGGACTGAGTCTGCGTGGTAATTGAAGCTCCACCCTGCACCGTGACCATACCCCAATTTTCAACTCAGTCCAGCCAGGACAGGACGTGAGTTGCTGGGGTTCCACTTGCATTGCTGTGGTGACCGCAGGGTGGGGCTGCAGCCCAGCAATAGGCCTATCCGGGCTTGTTTCACTGATTCAGAGATAAGAAGATCTTTATTCTGGATGGGGCCTTAATGGCAGAACAGTGAATGTGTTATTAATTCATCCCCACCCCCACCAGGATCCATCCTCTCCCTCTGGCTGTTTTTGTAAATCCGAATCTCCCAGTGGGATGGCAGATAAAGATCAGAAAGGTGGTCACAGCCCCTCTACTTCTAGAGGCAGATCTAGGGGCAGGCAAAAGCAAAAGGCCCCTGAACCCAAAAAACCTTCCAGGACAGAAGAGCAGGATGCCTTGAGAAGACAGAAAGCTCTAGAAAAACAGATGGAGAAAAGCCAGCGTGCTGCTGGTGGGAGGAGCCGGAGATCACCACACCCAGAGGAGTCAGATTCTTTTGCTCAACCTCCAGTTTTACAGATGGAAGCTGTGCCTTCTGTCTCCACTAGTGGACCTCACTTACAGGCCTGGTCACCTGATAACTCATCTGCTATTGTTGAACCACAATCTCTAGAGGAAGTTAGAGATTACAAAGAATTCCCAAGCAGCCTCCAGGATGAAACTTGGGCACCTCCTCCTAAGAGAGCCAGACAGGAATGGAGGCAACTTTTACGCCCACAGCTGCTGGCTTGCATGATCCTGAAGGGGCAGAATCAGCATTACCTGCACAGATGGAGACAATGATCTCAAGGGCCATAAGGCGAGGGATTGTGGAAAGCCTCCAACATTGCAAAGGCCTGAATCTATGGTGTCAGAACACCCAGACCTAGAGCATTCCATTCATAATAATAAATAATAATAAGTAGAGAATCCTGGAGGGACAGGCTTCTCCTGACCCATCTATACATAGTATCACATATAAAGCACCAGAGGAAGACGAGGGAATTGATTTCTCTGCAGACGAAGATTTGTTCATTCTGTACATTGTCAAAGAATGAAAACATTTGGGTTTCAGGTGGATTATTTGCTTCTAGATCTATACAAGCTCATTGTTTTCCATAGCAGTAACAGATCTGAAGCATTTAAGTAATTTTGATTCCATTTTCAAAAATCATCTTTCATGTAGAGATGAGCATAGCCTATTCTAGATATCTCCCCTGCATAGAAAAACAGAGAAACTACTGATTAAGATGGTATTTTGCCAAGTAACTGCATAAGTTTCCCTTTTAAAATCAAGAAACCATATTTGCTTTTAAAAAATCTATTCTGTGAATAATTGGAAAACTATGCAACTTTAGTTTTTGTAGTATCAAAACAATGTTATACTTTCTTAAGAATTCAATATTGCACATATAAATCATATTTTTCAATCTTTAAGTACTGAATCTAATACATCTAAAATATTTCAAACTTATTGCTAAGTCCCTAATCAAGAAACAGTTATGTGAAGATAGACCATGTCAGAAAACAAGAACCTGAAATTAGATCCCTTATTAAGAACAATGCAGCTGCTAAGAAGAGTCACACATATTTTTGAATATCTAGACCTCAAAAGGGAGTAATGCTATCATAAAGATGCAAATAATTAGAACCCATCTGAGCCCTGAAGATAGAAGAGTAGATTCTCAAACCTTTCCTAGATGACTGTTCACACCTAATCCTGCCTCTTGCTTGGAGGTAATGCCTTGAAATTTCCTGTTGCAATTTAATTTTATATGAATCTTTGTTTTGCTAACCATTTAGCACCTGCAAATATAAAAGCAAAGATAAAGCGTATTAAGAAATAGGCTAGACTATTTTAAACTGAAAGATAAGAACTATTTATCAAGCATTCTTTGCCAGACAGCAAATGCTACTGCATCCCATTAAGCTGGATGTCATCTAGAACTGTCCAAGATAGGCCTGGTAATGCAGTCTGAGCTACAGACATGGAATTCTGCATGACAATTATAGTCTACATAATCATTAATGCTGCAGTGACTGAGATGATCTTTCAATAAATTTTCAAAACATTGTTGATTTCATAAATGCCTGCATGGTACTTGGAAGCATTATGGATATTACCATGATCTATCTCCACATTTTATACTCACATATACATATAGTACATATATACATTCTGCTATTATCTTTCAGGGTAAGTAACACAAATAACACAAAAGTCATTGCAAATGAAATTAAATCTAGGAAATGCATCCAAATAAGAGTTTACAGAAATGTAATCATTCACTCTACTTGTCTGTATCTACCTTCAAAATATAGTTCCTCAAAATCTGTATACATATCCCTGCATTGCTTTTGTACTTTACAGTACACTTCTAAATTTCATCTAGTCATGAGTTTTTCTGCAATATGTCCCTCTGAACCCATTTACTCGGAAGGTGACATGAGATTGGTTCCAGGGTATTATTAACACTTCCTTGAGTGAGGGGTTTTTACCTGCCACCTTGAAAGAGGCGGTAGTGAGACCCCTCCTCAAGAAACAGTCTCTGGACTCAACTTTATTATCTAACTATCGTCCAGTCTCCAACCTTCGCTTTATGGTGAAGGCTGTTGAGAGTGTGGTGGCACGACAGCTCCCCCAGCACCTGGATGAAGCTGTCTATTTAGATCCATGCCAATCAGGCTTCGAGCCCGGGTACAGCACGGAAATGGCGTTGGTCGCATTGGTGGATGATCTCTGGAGGGCCCGTGACAGGGGTTATTCCTCTGTCCTGGTCCTGTTAGATCTCTTGGCGGCTTTTGATACTGTCGACCACAGTATCCTATTGCGGCAGCTGGAGGGGTTGGGAGTGGGAGGCATGGTGTTACAGTGGTTCGCCTCCTTCTCCGACCATTCGCAATTTGTGTTGGCAGGGGGGCAGAGGTCGGCCCCGAGGCCCCTGACTTGTCGGGTACCTCAGGGGTCGGGGCTCTCGCCCCTCCTGTTCAACATTTATGTGAAGCCGCTGGGTGAGGTCATCCGTGGCTTTGGGGTAGAATTTCATCAGTACGCTGATGATACTCAGCTGTACATCTCTACCCCAGGTCACCCCGACGAAGCTGTGGAAGTGATGACCCGGTGCCTGGAGGCTATGCGGGGTTGGATGAGGTGGAACAGGCTTCAGCTCAACCCGGCCAAGACCGAGTGGCTGTGCTTTCCGGCACCCCGATACAGCCAGCTAACTCCATCGCTGGCCATGGGGGGTGGGGAAATTCTTGCCCCAAAGAGAGGACGTGTAATCTGGGTGTCCTCCTGGATATACGGCTGTCGTTAGAAGACCACATAGCAGCCGTTGCCAGGGGCGCTTTTTGTCAGGTCCGTAGGATCTACCAGTTGCGGCCCTTTCTGGATCGGGACGCGCTTTGCACGGTCACATCCACCCTCATCTCCCGCCTAGACTATGCCAATGCTCTCTACATGGGGCTCCCCTTGAAGAGCACCCAGAGGTTCCAGTTGGTGCAAAATGCAGCCATGTGGGTGGTTTTGGGGGCTCCTCGTAACTCACGTTACACCACTTTTGCATGAGCTGCATTGGCTCCCGGTGGTCTTCCGGGTGCGATTCAAGGTTTTAGTGACCATCTTTAAAGCGCTCCATGGCTTGGGACCTGGGTACTTACAGGACCGCCTACTGCCACCATCAGTTTCCCATCGGCCAGTGCTCTCCCATAGGATAGGCCTCCTCGGGGTGCCGCCGGTTGGACAGCTGGCGACCCTGAGGGTGTGGGCCTTCTCTCTGGGAGCACCTTCCCTCTGGAATGAATTACACCTGGAGATGAGGACCATCCCTGACCTTTTGACCTTCCGGTGCGCTTTGAAAACCCACTTATTTCACCAAGCTGGTCTGGCCTAGAGTTCTGTGCAAGGTTTTTAATTGGTTTTTAATTTTATAACTTTTAACCTTGATTGTTTTTATCTATCAGTTATTTATCAGCCACCTAATTTAATCTTTTTAAATTGCTTTTAAATATTGTTTTTTCTATTCTATTTTATTCGTCTGTACACCGCCCCGAGTCCCATTGGGAGAGGGGGCGGTATAAAAGACTAAATAAATAAATAAATCAGCATTCATTTATTCTTTACTATTTTACCATGGTATTTTTATGCACCTATCAAATCCTCCCCAAAGGACCTAAAAAAGTGTTAAAGGTATTGTTGCAGGATATAAGTTATTCCAAGCAAAGCTGTCTTTTGCAATTGACTGCTAGGTATTTTTGTGAATCTGATGGTATTCAAGTGACGCTCCAGATGTTTCGGGATTGCGCGCCTATCATGATTCATACCATCTTTGCTTTCTTTTGCAGCAGTCATTCTATTTGCAGGTCTTTGTATTTTGTGATTTTCTTCAATTCTTTCTCTTCTGTGCTGCTATTTATAGGTATTGGTTCTGACATATCAACTATTCAGACTATTTTGATTATTATTATATTACATTTACATTTATATTACATTTATATGCTGCCCAATTCCCAGTGACTCTTGACACACTTGTTACTTTGGTTTAACAAAGTAGACAGAAACACACATACACAGACGTTTTTTCCATTCTGTACACCACATACTATTCTATCCTGCAAGCATTTTGCAACTTAATATGTTCTAATTTTTCTTTATTTTATAAGCAAGGTTTGCTGTTTACAAAATTTATTGGCTTGCTCTAGAGTTTTTAAAAATTATGTATAACTTGTAATATTCACACCATTTTCTTTCTCAAATATAAGTACCTTGTTCTTTGATGAATCAATGTTCAGATTATACAGTCTAATAGTCACTGGAATTTATGAGTTTTCAATATGACAATTGCTTGCATATGAAAAATATGTAGCTATGTTCCCAACCACATTCTGTATATTCTGCTATTTTAATACAAATAATTCACTAAACATTCCATTTATTATCATATATCTTATCACATTCACGACCAACCTTCCCATTCATTCAAGCCCTTTCACTTTATTATACTTTTTTCTAAACAGCAAAGGTAAAACAAAATAACTTTGCATGAATGATTGATCATATAAAATAATTTTATTGTACAATCCACTTAAATAATTGTCAGATTGAGTGTTCAAAGCAATTTGAAGAAAAAGGCACATTTTGCAAAGATATGAAGAGATCAGAGTTCAATATTTGAATCCAAAAATGAGTTTCAGTCACATAAACAAATTTCATGACTTAAGTTTATCTTATTTTCAAAGTACTGTACTTGAAGCACACAATTGTATCCATGCCACCGTGAGCGCTATATACACAAACACAAATTATAAAGTTGGTAGGTACATAAATTACACAATACACTAAACATGGGGGGTATATATACAATATATATGTATGCCTATATTTAGTCCAATATGTGAGATAAAGGCTGACACAATGCTCTATGGTCATAAATGAAAATACTGTATCTGATACTAAGGTTACTGTAGTGACTTTAACAGTCCATAACCTGTATCCATCTTTTTTTTAACCGATATATGGCTCTTGTAAATATGCTGTGCTAAATCAGCTTGCTCGATCCGACAAATTTTTCAGCTATTGAGATCCTGAGAGTCGCGATTATTTGCATCCTTCTCGGTACCGCGGTACTCTGGGACGACTCCTACGCAAGTTGTGTTGTCCTGGAAATTTTGCATCACCTTCTCCGCTCCGCCTCAGTTTTGGTTTCACCTTCTTCAGGCACATCTTCCGGTGCGAAGGAACGGAATTCGTAGCCGCTAGAGGAAGTTTTCCCATCTTCCCCACCCTCTCAGTGACTTTGTCCCTGACGGAGGTTATTGGTATTGGCGGAGCGGTGGAGGAAGTGACTTTGTGACAGGATTTCCCAACCCCCTTCTCCCGAGACACGGCTAGAGCTGAGGGCCAACCGACCTTTTGTAAATCTGGATCAAATTCTAAATGACGTCGAATGCAATTTTACCAATAATCTTAATCTCAATGTACTCAGGACGGAAGCAAAATGGGCGGAGGAATTCTTGAGTCAGGGAAATGACGTACATTCCAGGGCCTTGTTGCCCAATCGCAAGCGAGACTTTCCGGGCGCTTGCCCCGCCCGTTGCGTCAGAGAGGGACAAAGTCATTGAGGAAGGTTGATTTTCGGCCTTTTAGAAGAGTCGCCTGTCAGGGAAAAGGCCGGGCGGTTACGGGTGTTCCGCCATTTTAGGAGGTAAAGTGCTGAGGGGACTTTCAGGGGGCCTAATATTTTTCAACCCATTGTAACCGAGTGAGAGTTTGTCCATGGGAGAACCATGGTGAATGTGCTGCAGGAGAAGATTTGCTGCTAACGACTGTATATATATTTTTTTCATTTGAAGTTTTCCTGCCGCCATGTTTTCGACTATTGCGCCGCTTGTGCGGCTTAATCCATTCCACGCTCCTCAGCTTGAGTTGCACCAGAACAGCTGCGGCCCAAGGAAGCGCCTGGTTGAATCGGAAGAGGTCTCCTGCACTCGTCGGAGTCTGGCAGCCGCTTCCGCAGAAGGTGAGGCGTGGGTGGTCGGGGAAGGGCAATTCCTTCCTTGGAAGGGTCTCAGCCTCTGATATTTCAGGTGGCACGGTGTTAATAGAGGAATCCATGTGCAGTCTCCTTGGGGACAAGTAAGGTCACCGAGTCCTTGATCAATTTATGAAACCTAATCTAAGTCCAGTTGTTTTGTCTTTCTGACCCTGAAGGCCTGGGTGGATCTTTCAGGATCCCGATCCTAGTTTAGAACTACTGATCTGCGACTTTGAGAGTGACTATTTTAATTCAGGAAATTATGAGGTTTCATAATTTCAAAGGATGCTACTGGGGGGAGGGGAGAAATCCAAGGGCCGAAGAAAATGATTTGTTTCTACTAATTAGCATAGGTTTCCTAATGCTAAGAATGTGATTTTGAAGGTCACAATGAAATTGATAATGGTAATGATAAAAAAATTTTCACAATATATTTTATGATAGCCAATACTATTACATTATTAAAGCACTAAAATAATTTAAAATGCTTATTTTAGCAAATGCCAAGTTTCACTTACAATTACAGTATTAGATTATTAAATTTCAAAGGTCATCCTCCTAAGGCAAACTTGTTGAACCTTTCAGACAACCCCCTGTGACTTTTAAAGACTTAATAGGAATGTTGTCAGATGCATGAGACATTAATTTCAGTTGGCATTTGTACTTTTTAAAAATATACATGCTGCATAAAAAGTAATGAAAAATCTTACTGGTGGCTTGTCATAGTGAATGTTCATAGCAGTGCTGGTTTGGATTCTAACCATTTTGGTTTATAGAACTTTCACAATCAATACCACCGTGTACTCTTGGTTTACATATCCATGAATTATATGCTATTTGATTGAGAATAAAGATTAAAAATATTCAAAGAGAAACAGAGGTTTTAAGATTGTTTTTAAAAAGATTGTTTTTCAGATTGTCCTGTAGATCTATTAGTTGAACTCAGTTATATCCCCACTTCCATTATTCTTTTCTCTGCAGCCCTTCTTCCTATAACATGTTTTAAGAAGCAGGACAAGAAAAAAGGAGAAACTGTATCTTATTCATTCTGCTTTGTATTTTAAAATACTATAACTTTTATTTTGAAACAAATTGATTTGTATCTTGTTTTTTGTTCAAGAATTCACATTATATACATGGTGCCTTTTCCCTTTTTTCCCCACAATGACTTTGTAGATAGGTTGGCTGGGAGAAAATGAAAGGCCCAAAATCATAAGTAAATTTCTGTGGCTGTGAGCGGGCTTGAACTTGGATCTCTTCAGCATCAGTGTAGAATTTTTATCACTATAGCAACCTGTTGCTGCTTCTGCGTAACATTTCACACATACCTATTATACTATTCCTCTTCAGGATGTAGGGAATATTACAGAGAGATATGACTATTGATCATAATCAAATAGTCTATGTTATACTCATAGATCTTCATATCCAGTGGGTCACTATTGCATGTAACTCAGAGCTTTCTGAAAACTACTCTGAATAATCAGGCTATAGTCAAATAATTGCAGATAAGAGTTGTTCACTTGATGCTCCAAATACCTATGAATATGTATAGATATACTTTAAAAAAAACTTGCTAAGATCTTAGAACAGAATCTGATTTCAAGATCTGCAAGACTTTTAAATATGAAACAAATACCTCACTTCTTTGTTTAATCTAATTGGATATTGTCCTAATCTTAGTATTTTCTGGTGTGGGGAATACAAATAAATGGATGCTTATTTTTTCATGAATGATAGTTAAGGCTGTATTTTAAGTTATTATTGAAATTATTTGATCATTTTTCTTGAAAACTGTTTATTTCTCTTTTTTAAGCAGAAGAATATAGCTGTGCATATGGCTCTGGCAGATTCTTCATTCTTTGTGGCCTTGGTGGAATTATTAGTTGTGGTACTACACATACAGCTTTGGTTCCCTTAGATCTTGTTAAATGCCGAATTCAGGTTGGATTTGCATGTCAGATGAAATGAATTATATAGCATGCTAAAGTGTGAGATATTACTAATCTAATGAAAATGTATATTTTTCACTGAAGCTTCAGCCTTGCATGTGATTTCCTTAACAGCATGGTGTGTCTTTTCTTTACTACAGAAGAATATAGTTGTGAATATGGATCACTCAAGTTTTATGCTCTCTGTGGCTTTGGTGGAATATTAAGTTGTGGTCTGACACATACAGCACTCGTACCTTTGGATTTAGTGAAATGTCGCATTCAGGTTTGTATATTGCCAAATTTTAGAATATTAACTTTCTTCTGGAATAAGACACTGAATTCTATTAGGACACTTCTACTTCTGATTAATATAATTAGGGCATACTAGGATATAAAGTAATATAATTACCTAGGTCATTTTAAACATATTGTACGTTAAAATATTTCTCATAATCTGAACTGAATCAAATTTGCAATATGTGATTTTTAAAAAAGACAAAATAGTAATATTTCCTATTTGTTCCTGTTAGGTTCATAAATAGTTGAAACCTTTATCAATTATTTGGATATATGCTTCCAAGTTAAACACTGCAGCTGTAACTGAAATGCAGTTTAAAGGATAATCATCCTTGTCAAAATATTTCTTGAGCTGTCTAGGGTTGGTTGGAATGGGGGAGGGGCATCAAAATTTGAATAAATCTTGCATCCATACTTGCCAATTTTGAGATGGCAAGAAAGATGAATTCTATAATAATCATGCCAATGCTAAAATTAGGATTAGTTTTAGTTCTTAAAATTATGTGGTTATATAATATTATATTAAATGATAACTTCAGCTGCTTAGAAATCTTACAATAATTTAATTTCACAGAATTAATTCAACTGTTATGTTTTTCTAAAGCAGTTAAATACCTTGAGGAATCTTTTTTACTATGTGATCCAAACACATATTGCAGAAAATGTAATCCTGCTTATACTGAAGTCAGAAAAGCCAGAAAGTAAGAGGAAAGTGAAATGGAACAAGTCAGTAGAGGGCGGCATGAGGTAGGAAGGTAGGAACAGAGAGACTGAATATTTAAACAATACTATGTTATTAATAAAATATTTAGAATTATTGAACAGTTATTTTTTTAGCATATTTAGGTATACCAAGAATAACTGCTAAGAAATTTTCATTGTTTCATAGCATTTAAGAGTTTATACGTTTTCCTAAATATCCGGAATGATATTTTTCTCTTGGTACTTCTACTCTATCCATATCTATTTTTCTATTTCAACACTATTACTATGTTTCTTAGTTAACATAGTTACCCTCATGACATTCATCATTCTCTGCTCATACTAAGAATATCAGTCAATTGAGTATATATAAACAAGGATCTCATATCTGGAAATTACCTTGCAAACCAACACTCTCTTACCCACTATCTGAACAACTAGAAGGTATTGCAGCATGCTGATAACACAGTTAACACAAGTTAAAATCGTTTATTTAAATTTTACATTTCATATATTTTAGCAATATCAAAACTTGGAAACTCTACTTTCTGCTAATATTCTTCACATGGAAACTACTTCTGCTAATATTTTCCGCATAGCTTTTTCCTTTTTATTCTCTCTTTCAACAGCCTTTACTTTCCTAATGACTCTTAAATTTATCTTGCAACTAAACATTACTGCTTGATTTTCCACTTCATTCTAGTCTGTTAGCCACTTGAATACAGATTCTAACCACTATTTAATGAAGCTTCTATCATTTATGTGGTATGTATATGTACACATTTAAACTATATAAACTATATCTCTTAACATTGATAATTGAAAGCAGCAACTCTTGTCACTAAACAATGGTTGTAAAGTGACAGGTTACTGCATCAAGTTTTGGCAATCCCAGTTGCTGTCTTTAGGCAAATCTTGCAGTTACAGCATTCTGCACTCATATGACAATCATTTGCAATCTCCTGCCAACTTCTCAGTTGACTTTGCTTTTCAAAAGCCAGTAGTGAAGGTCACAGATGGCAGTCATGTGACTCAGGAACACTGCAATGACCACAATTAAAAGGACCTGTTGTAAGTATGCCTCATTCAGTATTGATATTAACTCCAGTTGGTAAACAAATGGTCATTCAACAAGCAATCATTTATAATATTGCTTATTTTAACTTACTTTTAAAAATTTGTTTAGGTGGATCCTCAAAAATATAAGAGTATCTTCAATGGATTTTCAGTCACTCTCAAAGAAGATGGTTTTCGTGGCTTGGGAAAGGGATGGGCTCCAACTTTTTTTGGCTATTCCATGCAAGGACTTTGCAAATTTGGTTTTTATGAAGTTTTCAAAATCCTGTATGGCAACATGTTGGGAGAGGTAAGCTCTTGCACTTCTTAGCTTAGCTTCATTTTCTTCTGATTTGTTCAGTAGAAGTTTTATGACTATTTGTGATTTGCTATGTTTTAGGAAAACTCATATTTGTGGCGTACATCATTGTATTTAGCTGCATCTGCCAGTGCAGAGTTCTTTGCTGATATTGCTTTGTGTCCAATGGAAGCGGCTAAGGTTCGCATTCAGACACAACCTGGATATGCTAATACATTGAGGCAAGCAGTCCCCAAAATGTTTGCAGAAGAAGGTATTTGGGCGTAAGTATTTGCAATTTCCTGCACAGGCTCATTTTATATGTATTATTAAATCTCTCACAGAGGCAAATTAACAACATGTTCATATTGTAACAGTTCTAAAAAAACCGCATGAACCAACATGCTTCCTTAGATCCATCTTTGTTTGATGTCTCTTTGCTGAGTTCTGCTTATAGATTTTATCATGAGTAGTTCCAGCTAAGAGGTATCAGCAACTTTACTGTTGGACAGTCAAAGATGCTTGAGTCATTGGCATGTAAGAAAAATATACCTTCATTCTAGTCACTTACATTCTGATAGAAATGGCTGTACTATATGTCATTTTCTCCTATCAGAATTTGGCTGGAGTGTGGACATTTATAAAAGGCAGCTAAAATTGTTTTTGCAATTAAAGCCAGGAAAGACATCTATATTCATTTTTTCTACCTTTCTAAAAATTTACATCAGTTAATTTTAATTTTATGGAGCTTCTGAATGGTATTTGACCTGCAAGACTAGAATTTTACCACCTTTGGCATGATTTTGTTCACTGTACCTAAAGGTTTTGAGTTGATTGCTGGTTGTTGTATATCCCTTCTTAATTCTGAATGCAAATGTGTCCATATCTAAATTTACATCTCTTAAAGAGTTTAATTGCAGGATAACAGAAGTGAACAGTTTATTTTGAGATTCCCTTTAATAAAAGCTCAAGAAAATTTCCTAATTTCTGATTATTCTGCAGTTTCTACAAAGGAGTTGCTCCACTGTGGATGAGGCAGATTCCATACACGATGATGAAGTTTGCTTGTTTTGAAAGAACTGTGGAAGCTCTTTACAAATATGTTGTTCCCAAACCAAGAAGTGAATGTTCAAAAGCAGAACAGCTGGTTGTTACCTTTGTAGCAGGTTATATTGGTAAGAAACATTTCTCAACATTAAAAAAATGTTGTGATGGTGGCAGTAGTTGCAATAGACCAGCTTATTTCAATATGATACAATAGAACGCTAATTTTCCTTTTGGCTAATAATTTTAATAATGGAGGAATATTTGTTGCAATCACAGGGAAATTTAATCTCAATATAAAGCTTCTGCAGCACCACTTACACATCTATTGAATGAGGGGAACTTGTGACAGACTGGCAATATTGTGATTAAGACGTTGCAGCAAGCTGCTATTGTGTAATTGTTCCTTTCCAGTTTTCCACAAGCAAAGTCAAGGGGGAAGCTGGCAGAGAAGGTTACAAGTTGTTTCTGGAAGCCATTCTCACCCACTTTTTTGTCCCAAGGAGCCTACTATAGAATACAAGAGAAAGATTCCAGGGATTTTGTACTAAATAGGGTAAACCCATCTGCAGTCCCCAACCGGCACTCCTTAGCATCTGGCTGCATCCACATAGTATCTTTCCATCTACCTATGCCAGTTCCCCAGTTCCCACCCATGCTGGCCCACCTTTATTGTCCAATACTAGCTGGCCAAACATCACAATATTTCTGCCTCCTCTTGGGTAATGACCTGTGTAGTCATGTGGTAGTAATAGCATTTGGGGTTGCCATTACTAAGCAATGCAGTCACATGGCATTGCACTTTATGACCTATAGCAACGGCAATTCTGATCTCAATTGCTGTCATAACTAATCTACCTGTAACCATAATGCACTAACAAAAAAATTTAAAATGAATTATTTTCAGCTGGTGTCTTCTGTGCCATTGTCTCACATCCTGCTGATTCTGTGGTATCTGTGTTGAACAAAGAAAAAGGCAGTTCAGCTCTGGCAGTACTGAAGAGGCTGGGATTCACAGGTAAGTATCAAAATATTTTTTTTTTAAAAAAAAGAGAATCAATGAATGCTTCTGGTTACTAACCCTGGTATCTTTCTCATCAGGAGTATGGAAGGGTCTGTTTGCCCGTATCATTATGATTGGTACTCTGACAGCACTACAGTGGTTTATTTATGACTCTGTGAAAGTTTATTTCAAACTTCCTCGTCCACCTCCACCTGAGATGCCAGAATCCTTGAAGAAAAAGCTTGGTCTTACTGAGTAGATGAATGATGGACTGAATGGCTGATAATGAAACATTGTAAAACTTTATTCTCATGGCAGTATAGGACAATGAAACATGCTTGGCTCAGGCGGTCATTGGTGGTCAAAATAAAGAATAACTAGAAAGACTTTGTTTCATAATTTTAAGTCTGAAAGGATGAAATACTGTCATCTTAATAAAGAGAAACAACATATTTATGAAAACGGTCTTTTATTTACTAAGTTCTACCTTTACCCTTCCTAAATCTGAAGAAAGGAAAAGTGCACATATTTTAATTTTACATTTATATTTAATAATTTGTTCTAATATGAATTAAATGGTTTTCAAAAGTGATCTTAATGGGTAATCATAATCATGTATGCTATCTATGGTGCAATACAACAAAATATTTTAACCAGAGAAACTGCTAAAAAGGCTACATTAGGCAGGAAAATATCCTATATCATTAAGGCTGTCACAAGCAAATTGATACAATAAGAATAAAAATTGCAACTGTATATTATAAATATATATGTTTCCAGGTTAGACCTACCTCAAGCATTCAGTTTGAATTATATGTATAAATCTATACACAGTCATCTACTATCAAAATATTTGAAATTAGAATCTATTTAAAATTGGTCTGAAGTTCAGAATTAAAGATAAAAGTTATTAAGTTTTCAGAAGTACACAGATAAAATTTTGGAAACCATAAATATAAAATTACTTTTCTTAAGTCAGCAGTCCCCAATCTTTCTGGCTTGATGGCTGGAGTGGGGGAGAGAGGGGATGGTTCTGTATGAGTGGCAGGCATGCATGCCACTTGCAGAAATGGAGCTTTGCACGCATGTGTGAGCACCCCTGCTCACGTAAGCAAAGCTGTGCTCTGATAGGCTCTGTAGTAGGCTGCAGTCTGGGGGTTGGGGACTGCTGTCTTGAGTCTTGAACATTCAGGATGCTTAGAAAGCACCTTAGCATATCATAAGAAATAAATTATGCCCATCTCATGTTAATGAATTACAGCAGGCACAGGAAAATATTTTAATATAAAAATGCTTTAAAATGATTTTGTCTAGCTACTAAAACCTGAATCTCTTACTTCAGAAAATTTCCAATATTGGTTTGTTTTTGTTTTTACAAAAATGCTGGGAGTGTTTTGCAGAAACACATGATGCAAACCTAAATCTTATAAGATTTAACATCACCAATGTTAAAGGGATTGCATTTTCACTGATAATTTAAAATTTGTGATTTCATTTGAATGTCAAATTCAGATATTGAAACAAAATTGCCTTTTTGAAAATTAAATTTGCTATTATGCAGATTATTTTTTAAAGTTTTATGATTTAACATAACAACTTTGTTACAAGGTACTCTGATTCGTTAGAATTAAAATGTTCTTAGATGTGTTCCTCTTTGAAATAGTTGTCACTCAGTTGGAGTCTGAACTGAAGTTAAATTAGATAGCTTTTTATTTAGGAGAGCAAGTTCCTTCTGGCTTTCCAATAGATCTCCAAGTAGTCTTCCTATTCGTAATGTTAATTCATCTAATACAAGTAGCAAATGGGCCAAATCATTCTTTAAATTGTGGACTTTAGGTTTTAACTCATTTGCAAAGGCTACTGTTGCCAGAACTTTAGCTCTATCACTTTCCAATTCTAAAAGTTTATTGAATTGCTTGGTAGAGTCAGCTTTCAACTCAAATGATTTTGCCTTAATGTGCTTTACTTCTCTGGTATTTTCAGATGCAATATTTTGTAGCTTTGTAGTCCTGTCAATGCTACTAGTGAGAAGATCCCCTATATTCTGTATTATGGCCTTTTCAACATTATTTACTTTGTCTTCTAGAATTTCTAGATTGTCTATTAATAAGGATATATCTGTTTGAAGACCTGAAATGCGTCTAATGTCAGTCTTTACATCTGCAATTTTTATAGAGATGCCCTTAGTTTTTTCCTCATGTTTAGCAACTGCATCAAAGAGAGATGTTAAATTTAGCTGGAGCTCCTCCTCTTCTTGAATTAATCGACTGGATCTTAGCTGCATGGTGCTAATCTCCTTTTGCAGATACTTCATCTGAGGAATTACATTAAGATCTTCCAGTTGTTTTCTCAAACTTGGTACCATTTCACACTAAAAAGTAAAAAGTCTGATAATATTATATTGAAATTTAAAACGTTCAGATTTCCTGCAGTGAAAGGTAATTTAAAATTATCCAGTTTTATCAGAAAACTGTCATAAAGGAAAAGGAGAATATTCTTAAATGCTTTCATTAGCTTATTAAATAAAGGATAAGGTTTGTGAGCCTTTTATGCTGACATAGAAATTGGATCTAGTGGTTTTTGTACAAATTATGAGAAGCCCACGCTGAATGTTGTTAAACATTCTTCATGTGATTCCCAGCCAGTATCACTGTCACAGACCATAAAAGCAATATTGGCTTCTTTTTTCTTCAACTTGACTGAATTGAGAGCGAGGTAAGTGTTTAATTTTTAAAAATCATAAAATTAAAACACACACATAAAAAGCTTAAAATAATATACTTAGCATTTCTTCCAGCTATTTTTCCCACCCTGGGGCAAGAGAAAATTATTGGGCCCAGGTCATCCTGTGAACTACCATGCTGAAAGAGAACTTCAATATTGGTTTTCCTAGTCACAATAATTCCTTATCTATTACACCAGACTTTTTACTTACACACCTGCATCAGTCTGTATCATAGAATCAAGCTTTACTTCTAGCACATAGATACTTCCATGTACAGGTAGTCCTTTGAGAAAGTCCATCCATTCAGCAACCATTTGGAATTATGATGGCATTGAACAAAGACATTACTGAAGTTCTGATTGTTGCATTGTACCCAGTCACGTGAACGAAATACAGGCCCAGTGGCATTTAAAACTGCATTTTGACCATATATTTGCTGTTGCCAACTGCCACCACCACTCATCTGCCTGCCAATGCACCCATTACACAGTACAGTATTACTGTGCCAGCTGGGGTCTTTCTCATGCTGTCTTACATCAGTGCTTGTTGGGATTTCTCTTACACCTTGCCCAGCATCTGCACCTGCTCTGGGTGTCAGTTCACATACCCAGGCCTTTTGCAAAAAAAAAATCTAGGTAGAATGATCCTCCTTTCACATCTCTGCCCTTTTTGAGAGAGACTTGTGAAAGGTTCCAGGTATGCCAGCATGAAAGGAGCCTTCTAGATGGCTACTTTCTGAAAAAAGGCCCTAGTTGGTGCACAAATGGAGGTACTGAGTGAGGCATGAATGGCACCCCAGGTAGGGAGCAAGAGGAGCTCTGGTGGCAGTGGTGCAAAAGGC
Organism: Bungarus multicinctus; assembly: GCA_023653725.1. NCBI lineage: Eukaryota > Metazoa > Chordata > Lepidosauria > Squamata > Elapidae > Bungarus > Bungarus multicinctus. The sequence continues at coordinate 48,214,492 of CM042848.1, forward strand.
AATGTGAAAAATGGCCCAGCTAGTACAGTGATGGGACACAGATTGGCAGGTAGCAGTGGATGGTAGGAGCAGCTGGTAACTAGGCTGACAGCCAAAAGGGGAAAAGATTAGGGGAGATAAGCAGGTGGGGGAAATTCAAGACCAGGCAGTTCCTTGTATTATCTAGGCTTGGGATCGAAAGGGACCAAGCCTGGAATGGCTTGGCTAAGGACTGATAGGATGTCACACTTTACCACTGCAGCATTTAAAAACAGAAATTCTGGTCCCAATTGCCATTGTAACTTAAGGACTACCTACACTTTTTTTGGCAACAGACAAAAGAGATTTGTAATCTGCCTTGTAGGATTCCCCCTCCCCTTTCCTAGTCTTTTCACTCCCTCAAAATAAATCTCATTCTCAACTTTTTCAACTGATACTATATTAAATGCAAGCATATTAGAGAATGGTGAAATTTCAAATACTTTACTGATCCTATCAAGTTTACAATCAGTATCATTTTGCATTCTTTCACCAAATTAGACTTGTAATTTGTAGAGAAAGGAGAATCATCCCAATCCTTATGTGTAATTTGTACATAGCACAAGAAGCCACCATCTGGATGGGCTTGTGAAACACCAATAACCTACACACAGCTGATAACACTATTCTGATAGCTGAAAATATGGATAATCTGCAAGTAATCTGATTCTAATAATAAAAGGAACAGTGAAAAATGACTAATTTATAAAGAAATAAAAATGATATTTAGAATGTGACTGAAAACTTTTGAGGTAGTAGACAGTTTCTGCATTTTATATCAACAATAAACCAGAATTTTTATTTACACACACATACACATACTACTGCAGTACTTGATAAGGCAGGAATGAAGGCCTAGGAAAGATACTCAAAAGCCAAGATGTATCATGCAGGTAATTTTTTCCCGTTCTAGGGAAACAAAAGTTGGATTTGAAGTGTGTAGAATCAGTACTGATGCTTTTGAATTTTGATGTCAGATTAGACTCCTGAGAATACAATGGATAGTGAGGAAAACAAATGGATCATACACAAAATCTCTACAATAGAGAGCTCTCACTTGAGGCACAAATAACCATATTGAAATTATCAGCTATTAGATCAGTGGTTCCCAAAGTGGGCGGTACCGCCCCCTGGGGGTGGGTGGGATGCCTTAGGGGGGCACTAAGAGGTAAGGAGGCCGGCTGGGGGGCGCTAAGAAGCAGCAGCCCTGCAGGCTCACCCATTGACTGTTGCACCGTTCCGGAGCCAGTGCCTCGAACGTCCCCCTGCTGCCTCAAGTCCCCAAGGGGGCTGGCAGAAGGGTGCTAAGAGGTGGCTGCGGGGGATTTGAGGTACCGGCTGTTGTACTGCTCCAAAGCTGGCATCTCGAATATGGCAGTGGTGGCACATTACGTGCCGTCACGGCCGCATTTGATGCGCCGATTCCCTGCAACCTCTTAGCACTGCCAAGGGCCTGGCAGAGGGGCACTAAGAGGCGGGGGGGGGGGGGCATTTGAGGCACCGGCTCCAGAGCGATGCAACAGTCAATGGATAAGCTGCAGAGCCGGCGCCTCGAATGCCCCCCTGCCGCCTCTTAGCATCCCCAAGGGGGCCAGCGGGGGGGCGCTAAGAAATGGCAGGGAGGCATTCGAGGCACCGGCCCTGCAGGCTCACCCATTGACTGTTGCACTGCTCCAGAGATGACACCAAGAACGCCCCCCTGCCGCCTCTTAGCGTCTCCAAGGGGGCCAGCAGAAGGGCCCTAAGAGACGGCAGGGGGGTGTTTGAGGCATCGGCTGTTGCACTGCTCCAGAGCCAGCGTCTCGAATGCGGCAGCAGTGGCACGTTACATGCCGCTATGGCCACATTTGACGCACCACTCCCCTGCCACCTCAGCATCCCCAAGGGCCCAGCAGAGGGGCGGTAAGAGACGGGAGGGAGGCGTTTGAGGTGCCCGCTCTGGAGTGGTGCAACAATCAATGGGTGAGCCTGCACAGCCGGTGCCTCGAACGCCCCCTCTGCTGCCTCTTAGCGTCCCCAAGGGGCCCGGCAGAGGGGTGCTAAAAGGTGGCAGAGGGGCATTTGAGGCACTGGCCCTGCAAGCCCATTGACTGTTGTACCGCACCGGAGCTGGTGCCTCAAATGCGGCAGCACGTTGGGAAAAGCTGCCACCACTTTCCCAAAGTGCCGCCGCTGTCGCATTCTGTCTGTCCGTTCATCCATCCATCCATCCATCCATCCATCCATCCATCCATCCATCCATCCAAAAGGTCTGTCTGTCTACCTTCCTGCCTACCTACCTGCCTGTTTTTCTGTCTACCTACCTACCTACCTATCCATCCATCCAAAAGGTCTGTCTTCCTGCTTGCTTGCCTGCCTACCTACCTATTTACCTACCAATCTCTCTCTCTAGCTACCTACCTACCTACCTACCTACCTGTCTATCCACCCATCCATCCATCCATGTTTGAAGCGCTGGCCCCACAGGCACATCGGGAAAACAGAGCAAAGCCAGTCTGGGAGGGAGAGAAGGAGGGAGGGAGGGAGAGAGAGGGAGAGAGAGAGAGACAGACAGACAGACAGACAGACAGACAGACCAGATGCATCAGATTGAAATGAGGCCTAGTTTAGACTAAGGCCCTTTTCCACATTGAAACATCTTTGGCTTCTATTAAAGGTTTTGTGAGCGAAACATGGTCAAGACTATCAGGAAGCTCTCACATTTTGTTGAGGATCCATTGGACCAGAGCTCCACGCTAAAAAAAATACTTTTCCCCAATATATTGCAGTGCCAATTCTGAAGAAGGCAAAACCAAAATGTACTGGTAAATTACAAGGAGAACACACACACACACTCCCTTCTAATTGCTGGAGCAGGTGATTGGACTAGAATAGCTATCTCATTATCTTTCTCCTCCCTCCCTCTTTCCTTCTTTATTTCTTTTTCTTTCTGTCCCTTCCTTCTATCTCCCCTTTCTTTGTCCCTTTTTTTCTTTCCCTTTCCTCTTTCTTTTCTTCTCTCTTTTTCTCTCTTTCTTTTCTCTGTCTCTCTTTCCCTTTCTCAGGCTCATCCCATTGACTTGGTACACTCCACCACTCGGACTTACTTTGGCAGGTCCATCCGATGCAGCAGGCTCAATGGGATGGACCTGTGGGGCCGGCACCTAGAACGTGGCAGTGGCAGCACATTTGAAAAGTAGAGCAAAGCCAGAGGTCGGTAATTTTTGCCGCAAAGAATCACAAAAGCTTCTGAGTTGTGCACAAGAAGGGACACACATGTCAATGCAATTCAGCAACATAAAGAAATACAAATAAAAATCAACAAAAACCCACCTATTCCACCTAGCCAGTCTGGCCTAGTTATATAAAATGGTTATAAATTCGGCTTTTAAATGGTTTTTAACTTTTCTAATTCCCCATTCTTAATCTCTTAAAGCCTATCTATTTAATTCTTTTAATTTATTTTAAAAATATTATATTTGTATTTATATGTTCTTATCTCGCTGTGAACCATCCCGAGTCCTTAGGGAGAGGGGGTGGTATACAAATTTGAATAAATAAATAAACAAACAAACAAACAAACAAGAATCGGCAAAGCATCTCTGATTAGATGAATCTAATCAGAGATGCTTTGCCGATTCTAGTCCAATGACTTGCTCCAGCAGGGTTGGAAGGGAGTGTGTGTGTATGTGTGTGCATGGCTGTCAAAACTCCAAAAACAGGTCAAGTAGCTCTGGGGAGGCCAGTCATAAATTAGAACACTTGCTAAACAACCAGCCATTAAGTGAGGACCACTTGTATCTGGTTTGCCAGTCACCTGGCCATGCCCACCCAGTCACATGACCACCAAACCGCACCTACCCGATAACGTGACCAGCAAGCCACGCCTACCCAGTCACATGACCAGCAAGCCACACCCTCAAATTAGGCCACACACACAGAAATTTGAATCCCAACCCTGGGTGGGGGGCACTGAGGATGAGTTTGTAGCACCAAGGGGGCAGTGGACTGAAAAAGTTTGGGAACCCCTGTATTAGATACTTTATGCAATGATCTATATCTCTTAAGAAATCTGTAACAGATAGGTGAAAGGCCAACCTACAGCAAGAGCTTGATTACAGTAGGAATTGGAAGTCTTGAAGAATCAGGTTCACAACAAATCATCCTGAAGATCTTTGTGATCAAAACTGACTCAATAACATAACCAAAATAATGAACTTAATAATCACCAAATTATTTACGTGTTTATAAATATGTTTCCAGTATGAATTTTAACAATTTTAACAAATCTTCTAATATTTTTCTTCGTATATCTTTTTCCAAAAAAAAAATGATAGCCAAAGAAACGTTAAAATTATACAGCTGCTGATATCAATACTGTTCACACTATGTTAGGCTTGTTCTGCTACTTCTGCAAAATCTTTAAGCTTTGCTTGAAATATTAATGGTTGATTCTGTGGTATTAAGATGCTTCTTCATTTTTTATTCAGCTACCTTCAGATTGCATGTCTTCAAGAGCGTTCTGTATGTTCATTATTTCAGTAGTAGCTTTCATTATTTCGTTTTCTACACTGATTACCTTTGTGATCATGTCTTCTTTTTTTATCTCTGCAGCAACAAGCTCACTTGATAGTCTAAGAATGGAATAAACAGCATTTTCAATTATTGGTAAGTAAGTCTTGCATTCCTGCAGTTTGTGTTCAGAAAATACAAGTTTCTGGTACAGATCATTACTTCTGGCCAAAATACTGTTGTGCTCTTCTTTTAATAATTCAGCTGTGTTTTTATCCAACTGTAGCTGCTGTTCAATCCTTAGCAGTTCATTTTCCTCTTGCCTATTTAATGTTTTAAGATTCACTATTGTACTGTCTTCTAGATCTTTCAGTCTTTCAGAAAGTTTTTTCATTCCCTGATCCATTGTATTAATCTTGGAAATTATTTCACTATGTAAAACTTTGGTATCCAATCTTATGTTGCTGGTATTTGTATCCATCTCAGACGTGCTCGTCTTCCAGGAGTCTACCATCTTTTGAAAGGTTTTGCTAATAGTCTGAAACTTTTTAGAACATGTCTGTTGACTATTTTCAATATCCTCTATGACGTTATGAAGGGTAGACAATTCTTGCTCAAAATTGGCTATCATGGAAACATACGAAGCAACCTCCTGCAGGACACTCGAAGATGCAAACTGCATTTTTAACACAAAACAATGTCCACCTTCACTTGCTGTTTGCAAGGTATATACAATGTATTTAAATTTTATTTGACTATGAATGTTTGAATGGCATGCCAAAAGCAAACTGCAAAAGGACAGAGAATCAAAATAATTTAAAAACATGGAAACATGACAATATGAAGTAAAATTATTATTTTAAAATAAATAATGAAACAACAAGCTAGTGCTAAGTACAGAAAGGCAGGTGGTGTAATAGAACAAATAGAGCTACAAAGAAGAGAGTTAATAGTGTGAAGAAAGAAAAATAAAAAATATTTTTATTTTATAATATCATTTGATTGATTATGGCAATTACTCCCTGAAATAAACAAACATTATTTCAAAAGACAAAACTGATGAGCAGAACTCAGCTGTGTTTGGAAGCATTCATGGTCCTAATCAGTTGACTATGATTTTCCCAAAAATATTCTTAAAACTATACTGAAAATTTCAAATGTTAGAATTAGATCATTCTAAACATGCTATTAACTCAGATTTACATTATTGTGTAGTAAACCATTCACAGTGCTCTTAGTAGAAAAAATTGGAAGAGTGAGTGCTATGTACAGTCACTTTAATGAAAGGCAAGTTATAGATTTAATGAATAATATATTGATTCAAATTGACAATAGCTAAATTCAATGGAAGTTCTTTCTAAATTAGAACAGGATTGCAGGTAAATCAACTTTTTATGTACACTTACTTTGAAAAAGAACCACTAAATCCAATGGCATTTACTTCCAAGTAGGTATAAATACTGTAGTATTACAGTGTTTGGTATATTTCACTATTTAGATTTCAACCAAACTACTGATTTGAATATTAAACTTAATTTTCAACCTAGATGGGAATAGTTAATGGTTCGACAGATTTTCCTTAAGACTGTAAAGGTCTGATGCAAAGTGTCTTGCAGATTTCAGATAGTAAGAAATACCAAGTTTTATAGAATATCTACGGTATTTGAATTATTACCTTTTCAGAGATTGTGCTAATTTTATTTTCCATATCTTGAAACTTTACAGCTTCCTCCTTTAATATGTGATATTTTTTTTCTACAGCAGCCAGCTGAACAGACTGTTGAAAAAGAAACCTGAGAAATTTAGAAAAATCAAATGTTTAGCAACAAAACATTTAAAAGTTAAATGTTGCTTCCCCAATTTTAAGATAAATTGTAATAACAATTTAAAAAATCTGCACAAAAGGCTATATAAGGAATTGTTTAATATCCAACAAAAATATATAATTCAACAAAATTATATCCAACAAAAATATATAATTCAATGGAATTATGATGGTTTTACACAATCAGGAATGCTTTTGCTGATTATAAAATAATCTGCTAATTAATAATTTGCTAATTTTGCTACAGATGCATGCATTAATCTACAAGAGCAAGTTTTCAGAGGTGCCTAGAGAAAGAGATCAAATGTCAGCAAACAAGCTAATCCAGTCATTATTTAGGTACATATTAAGTATAAATATTTTTATGAACATCTGCTTTGCTGTCAATTAACATTTAAATCTTATTTTCAAGAATAGTGAAATTTGACATAACCAGATAAACTGACACAAAGAACTCTTTAGCCAGCCTACCTTTATACATATATCACTAGATTTTTACCTCCAAGCAGTTAAAGAAAGGCCATTTCATCTAGACTTCATAATTGAATTATAAATGTAACATCTAACATAAGTACAAATTAAGGATTAATATCATGCTATGAAAAGGTTATTTAAATCTAATGTTTGTTTTATGATGATTAGAAAGGTATGAAATAGAGTTGACATTCCTGGGGGTATTTGTAATATGAAAAACTATTTGGCAACACTAGAAAATTGATCAAAAATGTAAGACTGTATTTCAGTGTTTCTAAATGTAAGATCATGAGCTGGGGAAAAAGAATCCTCTGCAGAGGATTGTATTGTATTGGGGATACAGTGTTAGGCAGAACAGAAGAAAAGGATTTAGGTGTATTCATAGCAGATGACTGCAAAATGAGCAAACAGGCAGCTGTGAAGGCAAACAAAATTCTGGGATACATCACTAGAAGGATCACTAGCAGGAAAAAGGAGGTCTTTTCCCCCACTATACAGAGGTTTAGTCAGTCCACATTTGGAATACTGTGTCCACTTTGGAAGACCTCACTTTAAAAAAGATATAAGATTGAGCAAGTCCAGAGATTGGCAACAAAAATATTGCAAGGTCTGAGGGACAAAACATATCAGGAAAGATTGGATGAACTGAGTATGTACAGCCTGGAGGACAGAAGGAAAGGGGAGGGGGGCATGATTGAAACTTTTAGATATATTAAGAGTGAATAAGGTTCTTGAGGCAGTATTTTCAATATTAAGCAAAAACCAAGAACACAGGGCATAATCTCAATTTGACAGGAGAGAAGTTCAAAAGTAATGTTAGAAAGTTACTTCACAGAAAGAGTAGTGGAAGCTTGGAACCAAATTCCAGCAGAGGTAGCGGTTCCAATCATCAGTAACTTGAGTTTAAACATTCTTGGGATAAACATGTCCATTATACAACAAAAATTTTAAAAATAAGAATAATAAAGAAAACAAAATCTCGAAGGGCAGATCAGTGGACCTCTAGGCATTTTTCTGCCATCAATTTTCTGTTTCTAAAAGCTGACCACCCAGCCAAAATCAAAAAGTAACACTTTTGTTGTCTTTTCCCATTGACTCATTAAGTGCGGTCAAGAGGAGTTGATTCTTAGTGATCATGCGTATTTCACAGTATTTCAGCAAAACTATACAGTACCAGATTTTCTCTAATTTTGCTTACCATGATAGCCCTAGACTGGCAACAAGAGATAACAAACTTGAAGCTGTTTGCAGATCCATCCTCGTGGATTTGGTACTCTTGAAAATTTGTTTCTTTTGTTCATCTTCGTTTGGCTTGGATATGTTTGCTTTCCTCCGCTTGACTTCGGACATGTCTTGATGCAGGATTCATGCACTGAATTGAAGAAGTGTGTTAATCTCCTAATAGTTTTTCCTCCAAAGGAAGCTCTCTACATTCCCCACACAGTGAACTTCTATCTAGAAGTCCCATTTAGTTCAAATCCATTTACTTCCCACTAAATGTACCTAATGCTAAAACAATATTCCTCCTGTATTCTTGAAACTTGCTTCTCTACTGCTGAGCGTTAAAACCGCAGCGTTCTCTGTATATAATGTTTTCCCTTTCCACCGCTCTCCAGTTTTCCCCTTCACACAACACACACACACTTTAGTACCTCCACAATAGAAAGTGAAAATACTTGAACTGGTAACCCTCCCAATCGTACAACAGCCCAGCGGCCAACTCGAAGCTTTATAGGAAGACTTTTCGCTGCCGCCGCTCCGAGATGGACCGCCACGTCCAAGCGCATGCTCGGCGATGCGCGCCCCCTCCCCTTCCGCCATCACTTCTCTTCGCGGGGGCCGTGCTAGTCAATGTAGGCGGGGGGGAGTGACGAGATGAACGCGGCGCGAGCAACCGGGAGGCGCGCGCTCGCAGGCTGTCACAGCGGTCTCTTTGCTTTTCCAGGCGCGAGCTGAGCCAGGACGGTGAGCTAGTGGCTCGCGCACGAGACGTCGGCTTTGTTTGCTGGAGCCTCGTGGCTGCTGGGCGGCGACCTGCTCCGCTTCTACCGAACAACCTTTCCCCGAGGAACTTTAGCCGAGGCTCGCCTCGGCTTTACCCCGCCCCTCTCGCCCTTTGCCTCCTCGATTCGCCTCGCGAAGGAGGAAGTGGCTGCTATTTCCCGAGTTCCCAATTGAGGGGCAACTGAGATGGGGTGAATTCAAGACTGAGAGGCTCCAAGGGCTTCATCGAGGCAGCCTCTTTTTGTTCTCACGAACACTGCTTACGCCTCAGGTAACCGTGCAGCAAACCTGAGGACGTGGAGACGGTAGACCAGACAATGAGAGAGAAAGAGAGAGAAAATAAATAAAAGCGCGTTGAAGATGGGTTGGAGATTGCGAGAGGGCAGGGTCCATCGAGGTCAAAAATAGTGCGGGCCAACTTTAGGAGCGGAGCGGGCAGTAGAGAATTTGCAGGAAGACGTCACCTTTCTTTAAATAGGCAGATCGGGAAAGTCGCCCTTTGTATTTTCGGTTTTAGTTTGGATAGAGCTATTCTACATAAAGAAACGTGTTCTGTGTTGAAAAAAAAATCTACTCCCGTATTTTTAGAAGGCAAGTGATGTCTTGGATATTGAATATTTTAAGTAGCATGAAATAGTGTAAGTGTATGTTTGAAGTAGAGGCAAGAATTTTTCACCAGATTATTTGTCCGTCGAATATGTAGCTTTCTGAATGTAGTCACGTACAACAGTAAGCATATCTTAAACAAGACAGTCCTAATGAACTTCAAGTGGATAAATCTCCAAGTTAGTGTTTTGTTGCATCAAATTATTCTAATTTGTTGATATGTCTCTGATAGGGGCAAATTAAACCTACACAATCATGAAAACTTTACAACTCCATCCTCTAGATGTCACTTTCTTTTTATTGACCTAGAACAGGTTTAAGTTAGGGTATTGTTGAAGACAAATCTTTATGTTGCATACATTTTTCAGCTAAATAAGTCATATTGCAAGCAATGTAACAGTATGTGCTTTATGTGCAATTTTTTGTATTCAGAGTATATGTAATTTATTTAAGTATCTTTGTAGGTCAGGTATTTGATAATGTAGATTAAAATATGTGCCGTTAGGTTCCAATACTTTGTGCTTAAATTTTAAAATGTTACTGCATATTGCTTTATCTTACATCTTACAGTTATATAAAATTTGAACTTAATATGGTGCTGTAAATCTGTTTCTTAGGCTAATTAGTATTTTCTGTTAAACATTAACTTTCAGATTGCATTTATTTCTGAACCTTGCGTTGTATGGTTATATTATATACTTTGTATTTTATTCTTATATACATGTTTTTGTATAATTTTATTCCTTTTAACATTGTAAGCCTCTTGTGGTGAAATGGGCAGCAAACAGATTTAATACAAATATAAATATTTTTATTTTTCAGTTGTAAATTGCGTATATGTGATGTTCTAGAAATGCAATTACATCATTTAAAGATATCAAACTAGACTCTTTTCTTTGACTGTTTAAAGCAAATTTATAGTTGAAGTTAACTTTTATGTAACTTGTTAAATAAATGCTAAAATACTTCGGTTAAGAACTGCATCTAAATAAAATATTGGGTAAATATTGGGTAAAAAAATGTCTCAACAACAGAATAATTTGTATATAGGTAGCCCTTAATTAATGACCACAATGGAGGACAAAATTTCTGTTCTGGAGACAAAATTTCTGTTGTAATTTCTGTTGAGTTGGTAACACAGTTAATTAATCTGGCTGGCCCATTGACTTCACTTGTCAGAAGATCACAAAAAGGGATCATATGATCCCAGGACATTGCAACCATCATAAATAAATGCCAGCTACCAAGCATCTGAATTTTGATCATGTGATCATGGGGAATGATTAAAAATGATCATAAGTCACTTTTTTCAATAGCATAATTTTGAAAGGTCACTAAACGAATGGATGAAATCAAGGAGTACTTGTAATATATCAATATCCCTAGTATACATAATTTTGGATGTATTTTTCTTATTCCTCTTTCTTTATACTATGTATTAGTGCAATTGAAGAGCTTGCAGTTATATGGGATCAGTACCCTTTTATAATTGAAAAATATATTTCAGGAAAATTAAAATGAACAATTCTAGGGTTCATTCTAGAGTTCATGTTCAGCAGTCATCTGCCAGTTTTTCACTGGTGACTAGGTATCAGTATTGAAGTCCAAAGGTAGCTGACAGCTGTTCAATAATTTATTGTAAGTTGCAATACTAATTAATGTTAGTAATCCTGTATTATCATTTTTAAAGTAGCATATAAGTCATACTCATACATTATAACTATAAAATTTTCTGTGTCTTGGTTAGCTCATAGGATTACTCAGCTAAAAGGAAAAATAAACATGGACCAGAGAGCTAGAAGTTATTTGCTTCAGAACCGCCAAGCTTTGGAAAGCGATATCAAGACATCTTATATAATGGATCATATGGTTGCTGATGATACCTTGACAGTGATGGAAGAGGAGAAAGTAAAAGCTCAGGTTATTAAAGATTTTTGTCCTTTTGTTTATGTTAGAATAGAAATATTGTTAATATATAAAGTTTTAGAACAGAGGGGCATGATGTGATACTTGAGCCACATGTGGCTGCACCCAGATTTTTGGTATGGACCCCATGGATAATCTGTAACCCCTTTCACTCAAGGTTTTATGTGACTCTAAAATAAATATTGCTGTATACAAGAGACTCATGATACAAGAGCAGAAAAGTATTGGTAATTATTAGTCTGTTAACGTAACAACAATTAGCAAAATAGGGGTTAGATATAATAAATATGGCAGAAGTGAAAAAGCAAATAATTACAGTTACATTTCTTAAAGTTGTTCTAGCTTACATTTGTGCCAATATAACAGCTTGTTGAAACCGAATGTTAGAGTGCTTTTGGATATTTTTTGACAGAAAAAATATCAGTATTAAAAATATATAGAAGTTTAGTAACAACATTAGGTGGGATACATATGAAATTAGTTGCATATTTCAATGAGAATTAAGTAGGCATTTATATTTTTACTTTTCAGTAGGAAAACTAATCTTTTTGGAGTAGTTCCATGTATGTCTTCTCAAGAGATGTAACTGGTCTATAATTCTAGTTAAATAAAAAAGGTTATTGAGCTCATTATTATTTATTTACTTACTGATCTGATATACTGCTCCACTCTTAAATTAACAGTAAATAGCATTCATACCTTATGCAGTAATTGAATTAAATATATATACAAGAATTATCTATCAAAATGCCCCAGGAATCACTAAGTCAATCTCCTACAATATCTCTTCTCTGCAGCAGAATTCAAAGGCTGACTCCCTGAATTAGTAAATGTAGACTAGCAGCCTCACTCTGTATTTAAGTAATTTGTTGTAACTTTATAATAACTCTTATAGTAATCAAATTAGGTTTAAGTATATAAACAAAATAAACATGCTCTGTTTGAATCAGTCATTATAATGTAGTGATCAAAGTGCTAGACTAGGATTATGGAGATCTGAGTTCATGCCTACCCTTAATCATGATGCTCATAGGGTGGTGTCTTTCGATCAGTTAGTCTCTTTCAGCCCAATTTACTTCATAGTTGCTCTGTGAAGACAAAATTAAACTGCATTCAGCTCTTCAAAAGGAATACATTATACATTTATCAAATAAAATGCCATATCTATATTGTTATTCTTTTAATTTTTCCACTTTGAGGATTGCAATTCTTTAAAGAGAGTACTTGCTTGAGTATTTTTGACATACAATTTTTGAGGAACTAATTTCTTTTAAGACTTTATAAACAGTTGCCCATATATGAACACTAGTATGTTCAGGTGACGATAATATATATATATTATCTGCTTAATTATTAGATTGAAAAATTTTTCAATAATCCTATACAGATCTGTGGATATTAACCTGGAAGTACATTCCAATGAACTCAGTGAATTTTAGACTAGAGATGCGTACCATTTGATTGCAAAAGTGTTTAACTTGGCCAAGAATGTTTTCTAAAATCTAAATAACGTAGGATTTGTCATCTTTTCTTGATTAAGTCTGATGCATCAATCCAGAAAAGTACATACTGAAAGGGTTTATTTGGTACACAATAAAAACTAACACAAATTGATTAAAGAAAAGAATAAAAAGAAAAGAAAGCACAAAAAAAAAATAGAAAAGAAAGGAAAGGAAAATTAAGAATGTACTTAAGAAAATACAGAAATGACTTCTGTTTTCACAAGGTATAAACAATTTTAGTAACATCTCTTTCTAGTGCATATTAAAATTGTACAATTTTAGAGCTGAAGGGTAAATAGATTGTACTAAATCTATATTTTATTCTTTTCTCTACTAGACTACTCGAAAAGAACGGGCAGCTATGCTTCTAAAATTAATTATTGCCAAAGACAATTATGCATATATATCTTTTTATAATGCTTTACAACAGGAAGGATACAGAGATCTTGCTGCTCTCCTTCAAGATGGCCTCCCTATTATTTCACCTTCAAATAAAAATAATTCTGAGGATGGTATAACTTCATATGGTTGGTTATGATTTTTTTTAATTTACTAGAGATTATATGTTGCCCCAGTCAACAGAAATTAATTAACTTTATGTGTTGTGGTGTGTGTGTGTACTTTTTCACAGAAATAATTATTAAGAATTATAACAAAATAAGTTACAATTTCAGGAAACACTGAATTACAACATACTCCATTTCTAAATGGTTTTTCATTTCTAAATGATTTTTCATTTCTAAATGATTTAATATTTGCTGGCTATACATTTTTTATAATGGATTGTAATAATTTTGTGAGTAATGTATAGGAATTTAAGCTACTAAAACTGTATTTTATGTTTATTGATACATAAAATTGTGTTCTTATACATGAATAAGAAAAGCTAACAAAACAATGGATTATTCCAATTTCTTAGCTTAATTGTTAATAGTATTCACAATTTTTCTAATATAGTATCCTTTTCATCTTAAAGTGATTACAATCCCAGACCAAAAAAAGCATGGAAACATGGTAATTAAATTTTGTATTGGTCACACTTGTGAATAACCTTTGGAGAGCTATAGCGTGTCCACCTTGGGTCTTCCGGATTTCTCAGCAGTTTTCAATACCATTGACCATGATACTTTGCTGGATCATCTCCAGGGATTGTAAATAGGAGGCACTAAATAGGAGTCCGTACTGGAGGGGAAGATAGTATTAAAGTCAAAATTATTTTGCTGTTCTTTATTCTGTACCATCTTAAGATACTGGCTGCTATTATATTTGTTTATCTTTCCTTTCTGAATTTAAGTTAAGACTACCCTTTGTGAAGGTGGCGTTCCACAGAGGCCAGTAGTATTTGTTAGTCGTCCAGAATTACTAAAAAAAATACAGAAGAACCTATGCAGGTTAGGAAATGATCCAGGATTGGTGATTGTTTATGGCATGGCGGGCTGTGGAAAGACTGTTTTGGCAGCAGAAACTCTACGTAACCACGATCTTCTAAAAGGTATTTATATATTTTCTGTTAATGTAGCATCCTAATTCACATTTATTGGGTCCCTTTTGGCACTTAATTATCTGCAAGTATATACAGAAATATAAGAATAAACCCTTGCTGATTATGAAATCATTTCCTCTAAAAGCTTTATTTTATGAAGAATAACAAAAAATGATGTTGCCTTCTAAACTGAGCTGTTTTACTGCTCAGTAGGATCATAGCTTAGGAACAGAATGGAAGTAATTCGTTAATGTCAACTTTTTCCTATTTCAGGCTTTTGTTTCCTATTTGAGTGCTAATTGATCTCAAACTTGCTTACATTTACATAATTAGCCAGGATAATCAAATGCTGTAGAGAACTGTAAAAACAGTAAGAATAGAATTACGTAGTTTGATACATGTAGCATGTTGGACTTCATAGAGCCATCTAATATTTAGGAGATTCATGCAATTGTTCCTTCTGAAGATAATTTGACTTATGTATATGCTCTTATAAGAAGGACAGCCGCTCTTCTCAACGTTTAGTCTTACAAAGGAAAACGTAATAACTAGGGAAGACAAAAAGTAATGACTGTCATTGTTCAGTCAACTTTTTACATAGCCCCAACTTACTATATTTGGGGATTTTTCTTAAGACTCATTAATGTTCACTAATATGTTTTAATTTTTTTTAAAACAAACTTTATTGATTATACAACTAAAACAACAGACAAGTACATACACAACACACAAAAAAAGAAAAAAGGAAAAAAATAATTAAATAAATAAAAAACAAACTATTCTGTTATCAACAGTCTGTGATTCCTTATTTGTTATCATTATTGGTGTCATATTTCTAAATACATCTTAATGCAAATATATATGTTTTAATTTTAACATGCATTTTTTTTCTTAGATTGCTTCCCAGGAGGAGTGCATTGGGTTTCTGTTGGAAAACAGGATAAAGCAGGTCTATTAATGAAACTCCAAAACCTTTGCTTGAGATTAGACCAGGACTTCACATATTCACAAAGGCCACCATTTAATATTGAGGAAGCAAAAGATCGCCTCCGTTTGTTGTTGTTGCGCACGAGACCAAGGTAATGTCAGTAGAACCGAGTTGCATTTGCTATCTTTAATTTTAAATCAATTTGACTGAAATTATTTGTTTCAAATTCTTACATTTATGGAGGTTTCCAATGAATATTCTATGTTGTTTAAAATTCTAGCAAACATGGTTTATAGCAACGTATTAGTGAACTGGTTCCATATAAAGCTAATAATTGTCATTCTGATGTTTTATTTGTATAATTATTTATTTACATGTATTCTTTCATTTAATAATGAAAGTCTAAAGATTAATTATCAGGGATTCTGAATTAATATCCATAGTGTGTTATTTTATGCATGAGTAAATTTCAAACTTATTAGTATCTATCAATTTAAATTATAATTGCTCATTTTCTGAAGTGCATTGACTGAAGTTTAATGTACTGATTAAATTGCTGGATTAGAAATCAGCAGGCCATGAGTTCTAGTTGTCTATTAGGCACAAACACCCACTGGGCCAGTTTCACTCTCTCAGCTCAAGTAATATTAGAATGTTATTGTTTGTAGAGAGAATAGTATATACATTTAAAAATAATGATTGATTTGAAAGATCAGTCAAAATAATTGATTTATGCATAAAAATGTATCATTCTTTCTTTGCTGATGTGTTTTGTTGAAGATTTTCAATTTTGAAAAAATGATTTAAAATTTCCAGAAAGAGAATATCATAACAATACTGAGAAATATAATTGTGAATGTGCATACATGGTTTCTAAATATTCAGACTAATATTTAGTTTTTATTTTTTTGCCTCCCTTTCCCCCCCTATTTTCTCATAAATTAAACCAAAATGCCAAATTTATCTTTAAGAAAAACATTGATCTGTAAGGCTCTTTTTGATTAAAAAAGAAACAAAAGTTTAAAATGGTTAAATTCAAATACTATGAAGGATGCAATTAAAATGTTACACAGTGCTTTGGACTTGATTTCAAAAAGGGCTTCAAAGTATGTAGGAATGTATATATACCATATGTTTGTACATTGCAAAACATTGCTATTTTCTGGAATTACATTGGGCTCCTGTTTAGATAGGATTCTTTAAAAAAGGAAATGTATTGTTACATATGAAGAACCTTCTTAAAGCAGATGTGCTGTTTATCATCCTTTTTTGTAACAGATC
This sequence comes from Bungarus multicinctus, assembly GCA_023653725.1. Taxonomy (NCBI): domain Eukaryota; kingdom Metazoa; phylum Chordata; class Lepidosauria; order Squamata; family Elapidae; genus Bungarus; species Bungarus multicinctus. The sequence goes on from CM042848.1 coordinate 48,231,030, forward strand.
TCTCTTGGTACTTGATGATGTTTGGGAGTCCTGGGTTTTAAAAGCTTTTGATAATCAGTGTCAGATTCTTATCACCAGTAGAGACAGGAGTATAGCGGATTCTGTAACTGGTAAGGGTTGTGTTTTCCTTTATTCCTCCACTGCATAAGCTATATTTTTTTATTTAATTTACTTTATGTATGTCTCATTGTTACCTTTCATAGTGGTAAAGAATTTTGTTGCTGTTATTCCATTATTAATAGCATGAAGTGATACATCCATTATATGAAACCAAAAATAATGTCACCTTGGAGATATGCTAGTAGTAGTAATAGAGAGATTGCAAAGATTATCTTGTTGCCATTATGTTTAAATTATAGAAAATAATCTGAATAATGTAACCTATATATTTGAGATTTGTGGGGAAAATTAGTCAAAAAGTGTGCCTTTAAATATTCCAAACAAAATATATTCTGTAAGAAATAAAATATAAATGGAAATCTAAGGAATTCTGGAAACTTAGAATAACATGTTCAGCTTCAGTATAAACAATTCCAAGCTCTTTTAGGGATGATGTAAACAATATATCATGCAATCTTATAAGTACACGGTGCGACTGAATTATGAATATTACCTCTTGTTAATTCTGTATAAATTGATAAAATGAAACAGTTATATAAGAAAATAATAACAGAATATATCCTTAAATGTAGAATTTTTCTTAAACATCAAAACTAATGAAATTAACCAGACTGTTCAATTCCTTTTCCAATGTGGTGATTGGCAGATGATTTTTTAAACTGCCAGTTAATGTCTTGAAGAAGACAGAACAAAGCAAAGCCTATGGGTTAAAACAGTTGCTTTGCTTACCATGATTGCATGTGCATTCATGGAACAGAACTATTCAAAATAAATAAAAACTGAGGCAAGACAAGAATTGGCAATGGAGCAACAAACCTCATGGCAATACAAAGATGGGTAAATAGCACTTTAATTCAGTTGTGGAGAAACTGTTATTTATGCTTTAAATAAAATATTTATTTCTGATCCTGTATTCAGGCAATAAATATGAAGTTTCTGTAAAAAGTGGATTGGCACATGAAAAAGCACTTGAAATATTATCCCTGTTTGTTAATATGAAAGTAACAGAGCTTCCGGAAAAAGCTGATCATATTGTTAGAGAATGCAAAGGTAAACTTTTTCATTTTATGTTAATAGGCCTATGCATCAAAAAAAATAATAGATTTTCAACATATTTGTAACTACATATATGCAAATTTAAAATTGAAATGTAGTCATTGAGCAGCTAAGTGTTTTTAAATTTTAAAAGACAAAGCAACTTGAACTTTGTTTTCTATTTTAACCTATATGATTTACTTTTCCAGAATTTAAATATCTATTATAATAACTAGAAAATACAAAAAATTGGTTTATTTTGTTTTTTCACTTCTTGTACTGTATGCAAAAATTCTTTTTCTGGAAAATATTTCAGGTCTTCATAAACTTTGTGCTTGCATTACTCTTGAAGCCTTATTTAAACTCCCTTTGCATTTCTTCTTGCATCTAGCTCCAAACACCCAAAGTCAGAAAGGAGGAGGCTGCAAATAAACACTGAGAATATTAAAATTCTGTATTTTTTAAAGGACAGAAAAAATTATTATTATTTTAGAATGGATATGAATTATTCTTAAGTGTATTTATATATATAATGTTTATTTTGTTTTATCAACAATAATAAAATCCAAAACAGAAAAACATATATTCAACGCTAACAATGACAAAGAAAACTTGTACAAGACATGTACAAGAAAAAAATGACCTAAATATCAAATAAATGTAACATTAAACATATAGAATCCATTCCGGCTGAATGCTGGAAAAAAAAACCCTGATAAATTCTTCTTCCCTTTACATAACAGGTCTATAAGTTTTCCCATCCCTATTTAACAAGAACACTATATTAAATAAACAAATATTCCAGGTGATGGAGTCTCTATCTGATAATCAAATAGATCCAACTTCACACTCAAACACATACATATACATATATTTTTAAAAAACAGTCAACAGGTTAGCCCAAACATTATACCTTAATCTTCAAATCCCTCTGTTAACCATTCACAAACGGCTTCCAGTCTCTTATAAACCAGTCTAGTCCGTTGTCCCTTACCAGAGTAGTTAATTTTGCCATCTCTGATAATTTGGTCAATTGTTCTTAAGTGTGCTTTTGAATATAAAGATGAAAAGAGTTATTTGATATGATGGGGAATAATTAGAGAATTTTTAACTTCTTTGTTTTTTTTATATTTTCCCCCAATGATGCCTTCAAAAAACAAGTTGATTTCTTTTTGTTCAATTTTATTGTTACCAATTCTTCTCTTTTAGGTTCTCCTCTCGTGGTATCATTAATAGGAGCATTATTACGAGACTTTCCCAATCGCTGGGAATACTACCTTAGACAACTTCAAAACAAACAGTTTAAAAGAATACGAAAATCCTCATCTTATGATTATGAAGCACTTGATGAAGCAATGTCTATAAGTGTTGATATGTTGCCAGAAAATTTTAAAGTTTATTACAGAGATCTTTCTGTTCTTCAAAAGGATGTTAAAGTGCCTTCAAAGGTAAAATACATTTTAAAACAGTATTTTGAAGGTAAAGCATGATTTAAGGTGCTAAAGATGTTTGAACATCATTTTGAACAGCATTATAAAGAAACCTGGTTGCTGTAATGATACCCATTCATGAGCATATTTGGGGAGCAACAAGTTAAATCTAAACCCTTGCAAGACTGAGTGGCTCTGGGTTTGGGGTTCGTTGGCTGAAGGAGAATTGCCACCTTTGGTCTTGGGTGGGATGATACTACCCCAAACAGATCCTGTGCGTAATCTAGGGGTTTTCCTGGACTCATGACTCCTGCTCAAAGAGTAGATGGCGGTCGTGGCCAGGAGGGCCTTTGCATAACTGTGGGTTGTGCACCAGTTATGCCCTTTCCTGGACCAACGGTCCCTACTCAAAAGTCACTTCCAGTCTTGATTATTGCAATGTGCTCTACATGGGCTGCCCTTGAAGAACATCCGGAAGCTTCAGTTGGTGCAAAATGCAGCGGCCCACATGGTTTTGTGCAGATCCCGGTATGCACATGTTTTACCTCCTGCGAGAGCTGCATTAGTTGCCGATTTGCTTCTGGGTGCAATTCAAGGTGCTGGTTGTCACCTTTAAAGTCTTTCATGGCTTAGGACCAGGTTATCTGAGGGAACATCTCTTGCCGGTCACATCTACCTGATCCATTAGAGTGGGGAGGCAGGGAATGATGCAGGTCCCATCCCTGAGGGAGATACACCTTGTGGGTCTCAGAAGAAGGGCCTTCTCCGTGATGGCTCCCTCGCTCTGGAACATCATTCCCCCAGAGATTAGAATGGCCCCCTCTCTAATACTCTTCCAGAAGACACTGAAGACATAGTTCTGCCAGCGGGCCTGGGAAACCCAGAGCAGGATGGAGCCCATCAAATGGCTTGTGTGATCTACAGGCGGGGCGGGGGATGATTTTTTTATTTAATTTTTTCCAGATTTTGTTCTATTGTAGTTTATTAATTTATTTGATTCCCTTGGTTAGTTTTTATTGGTGTTTTTAATTTTAAATATGGTTTTACATTCTGTAAGCCGCCTCAAGTCACCATGGGCAAATAGGCAGCAATGTAAATTCAATAAATAAATAAATAAATATTTCAACTGTCTTATAACCATGGCACTTATTACTAATTTGTGGTTTTTAATCTCTTTTCCTTCAGTGCAAAATCAGAAGTGTGTCTTTCAGATTTGACCAAGAAGTCATTATGCACCTTCATAGAGCTATCCCAAAGGTGTTTTTTCAAGAGGCAACGAGACTTTCATGAGTAAGCCCAGTTAACTCTTGAAAAAGCACCTTTGGGACAACCACGACCTAGATGACTGAGAATCTCCCTAGATCCTTCACAGAGCTAGTTGTGCAGGGCTGGTTAGCAGTTAAGATGATAACAGATAAATATCTTTTAAAATAGGGTTTATTATTAGCAAATCTAACCAACTGGTACAGTTACAGAATAATATTTACTATCTGGAAAATTGAGATATGCAAGATTAGTTTATATTCATTCTTCCACTGAATTCAGTAGGATTTCTATTGTATTTATTGGTACATACTTCAACCTTAGAATGAATACAGTTGCAATATTTAACTTTATTATGCTTGCTGTATAAATAGATATCTTATTAAATAGTTTAAACACTTTAAGGTAATTTAATTAAAATTCTTCAGGATTATACATTTTTCTGAAGCAAAAAGTATATAACTCTATCATAATATAAATTTTACCAGTGCATATTAAAATTTGCAATATTGATAATCATACCACAAACATTATTCCTGCTTCCCTGTATATTATTTAAATATCTAAGGAAAATTGTGAATAATTAGCAACTCAATGTGCTAGTTCATTTCATTTCTGAAATCGGAATTGCAAATTTAAATTTGAGGTTTTTTTTATTTTAAAAGGACAATCACCATTCTCTCAATACTAGAGAAATATTCTTTAAAATGTTTAATTCCAATCAATATTTAACAAAATAAAAAGCATAGCAATAATTTTAGGAAATTGAAAATAGTCTTACTCAGGATTTATATTGCCTGTAGAATGTTTCCATACTAACAACCTATCTTTTCACAACTTGCAAATATGATATCATTATGTTCTATTGTATTTTTCAGATTATTTTTACTTAATGAAGGGAAAACTACTAATCTGCTTATTCATTGCATTTATCTTTTTTTGGTTTTTTGTTTGCATGTTAGGTATTCTGTATTCTTTGGGATATGGAGATTGAAGAAGTTGAAGACATACTGCAGGAATTTGTTAACAAATCTCTCCTATTTTGTGATCGAAATGGAAAATCATTCTGTTATTATTTGCATGCTCTCCAACTTGATTTTCTTATGGAGAAGAATCGCAGTGAGCTTCAAGTATGTTTTATTTTGACAAATCATTTATTTAGAAATCCATGTATAATAATAGTATACAACATTCATTCATAATATATTAGAATTCACTGCACTTCCTATTTTACACTTATTAGTGGCAGTATCTAGCTGTTTTTAGCAGATTTCAAAAAATTAAGGAGGGACCAACCTGGTCAACATTTAGATGGGATATCACCAGGCACCACAACTACTGTATAACTAGGTACTCGGAAGAAGGCAAACCAATTTCATAGTGCTGCCATTTGTATGGTAAAATACACCCACACACCCACACAAACATAATATCTCAAAGAAGACTAGCCATGGGTCAGTACAAGCAAAAAGAAAGAAAATACTTTAACTCGGATATGCATTTTAATGAATTATGGGCCTTGAGCGATAGAGAAGTGAGTTAAGATTATTCAGTTAACATTCAATTAGCAAAAAAAGACAGGTGTGGAATTTAGAGCTAAATTTTTATTTAAGGGATTCCCTTATTGTTCTGACAGTGAGAAAATCAACCAATGAAACAGCTTGCCCTCATAAGTTGTGGGAATGCCATTACTTGAAACTTTCAAAAAGAGATTGGACTTCCATCTGTCAGAAATGGCGTAAGGTCTCCTGCTTGGGCAGGAAGTTGGACTAGATGACCTACAAGGTCCCTTCCAACTCTGATTATCTGTTATCTATTACCTTAAGCTCCATATATATATATGTTGCCTTTTGTTCAATGGTCCATTTTCCTATTGGTTGAATATATGAATTTAACTTGCTAGCACTACGAGCTTGGAATACTGTGCATATTTACATGCAGGCAAGCATTCAAGTCAGAGTTAAAAAGACTAGATATCAGTTGGTTTTGCTTTTACTCCCATGCAGTAATAGTTTAACCAGAGCATAACATACTCAGTTTGTGAGCAAGGCAAAAAAATTACTGAACTTCGTTTATTTTTATAACAGTGTATCTTTGGGAGATTTTAATTTAATATAGTGTTGCAAAGTAGTGAGACTATTTTAGTTTGAATGCCATTATTGTATTAATAGACATTTGATTTTTGTAGGATCTACATAAAAAAGTAGTTCATCAGTTCAAGAAATATTATAAGTGTTACATACCTATTTCATCCGAGGAGGACTGCATGTATTGGTATAATTTTCTGGCTTATCATATGGCAAGTGCCAATATGCACGATGTAAGTTGCACTGAAATTTATTTCTATAACCTTAACCTTGTATATAAAAAATATTTTTTTTCTAGGGAAGAAAATTTTTTGTGAAACTTTGTGAAATGTTTTATGGCTTAAAAGAAATATGTTTTTGTTTCTATACCTGCAAGAAACAAAAATATGTTTTTCTATATCTGCATTTCTATGTATTCTCATATGCATTTCTTAAAATAAAATATTTTGTCCTTTGAATCAGTGCAGTATCGAAAAAAGGTTTGAGTATTTCACTAATTTCATGAATTTGAATATAATAGGTTCTATGAAAATTGAAATAGTTCTTTAGCAATTGCTCAAAGTTAATATGGATTCCCCCTGACTTGACTTATGACATGGTTCCAAAGTTCCGATGGCCATGCTAGCCCCAGCCACTGATTGTATTTTGAGCACTTGGCAGCCACCCACATGTACGGCCATTTGTAATATCCCACAGACAGATGACCACAATTTACAAAATTTTCTGCTGGAAACCAGCCTTTCTGTTTCCAGCAGAAACCGGCCATTGGGTTATAATGTGTTTGCTTAACAACTGTGATGCTAGTTAATAACTGTGATTTTCACTTAGCAAAAAAGGTCATAAACTTGAGTGTGCTCACTGTAATGAACTGCATAACTTATTGCAATTCCAGACTTAATGACGGTCATAATTCAAAGAATATAGAATAGCAATCTGTAGATAGAATAACAATCTGAAAAGTTTTGCAACTATATTGCTTACTAATGTAATAAATAGAAAGTAATGTGTATTGGTAGTCCTTACCAACCCATTCAAATGTACAACATTGCTGAACAAAGTGAATTACAGCCCATGCTCAAAATTATAAATGTTGCATTGCTCTCAGAGTTACAAAATAAAAATTCAGGTGCTTAGTAACATGCCTGCTCATAGAACTATGGAGATGCTCCAACTCTCCCTACCTGATTATCTCCCCCCACCCCTCCAAAAAAACAACAACACACACCTGCATTCAACCATAGCCCCATGCCTGGCCCTGGCCTTGGCCTGGGGTCTTGGACAATCTTAGCTGGCTGTATCATTCCAGGCCTCAATGTAAATACTAATGCCACTACTGCTATTCAGTAATGTTACCCTTGTGCTGTTCTCCAATGCCTATATCCAGGCATTTTATTCCTGCCATTGAGAGATCTATGTGGCCTCTTCAACATAGATCGCTGTTGCACCAGACCTTCTTTTCCAAAGGTGCCTAGGAGCCAATACTAGCATGATTTTAGGACATCTCAATTCAACAACCGCTATGGGGTGATAGATCCTCAGGAAAGTTAGCCAATGGGGCATTGTGCAGACAGCCTAGGTAGAGGATAGGTAGGGGGGGGGGGGAAGCGCGGCATTCCTTAGAGGCACCACAGCTGAAATCAAGGCCTGAAGTGGTAGCAGTTCTCTGAGATTGCTGAAAGCTACAGACCTCTGCTTCAGGCCTAGGTGCAGTGCTTCTGTCAGCAATACCACACTACAGGGCCAGGCTGGGACAGCTGCTGCTTTGCACTGACTGCAGCAACAACACCAACTCATGCATGGCTTGCACTGAGCCTCCCAGGGGTCTCCCACCTCATGCTCCGCTTAATAACCTTACAATTGCTTAACAGCTGCAACTGTGAATGCCAGGATGGCCAAAGTTGAGCAAAGTGTAATGTGGCATTTTATTTGACAACCACAATGACTCACAACCAAAATTCCAGTCTGAACTATGGTTGTAAATCAAGGGCTACCTTGTATATTATTTATTTACTAAATTATTAATCCAGTTTGTAAGGCTACACATTAGCCAAATGATTTTAATATATTAGGTCTGATGAAATATAGATAAATAGTAAGTCTAATTAGTCATTTGGCATATATAAATAATGAAATAAAGTTCAGTAGTATTTTTAAGCCTGCTTGTACTTCATGAAGTAATATTGGGATTATACATTCATTCTTTTCCCTAAAAAATTCAGTTATGTAACAGGTTACAATTTTGTTGAATATAACATATTTTCTCTACATTTTTTTATTACAGGAGCTATGTGCTCTCATGTTCTCCTTAGATTGGATTAAAATAAAAACAGATCTAGTAGGGCCTGCTCATTTGATTCATGAATATGTTGAATACAGTAAAATACTGGATCAGAAGGTATAATATGTAAAATAAATTGTAATAATTGTTTGTTCAAATTTGTTAAGTTACCAATCAAATTCAACATAACTTTTATAGTTAAAATTATTTTACGTTTTGTTGAATAACATTTATGTCACTTAATGCATGAACACAAAATTCCTAAGGATATTTTGTAAATGATTAATATAGTATTTTGTGTAGAAAGGGTATAGATGAATCTCTTAATTTTTTGTAAAGAAAATAAAAATGTCTCTTTCTAGTGCATTTGTAATTATACATCAACAATTAGAAAAAACAATGTGAGGAAAGAAAGGGTAAATGCTTTGATGCAATCATTAAAAGATTCCATCTAATTCAATTTTCCTTGCTAAACCAGGACATTATCCACTACCATTTTAATACAACACTATTTCTTATTCACAGGATACTAATGCACGTGAAAACTTCCAGGAATTTTTGTCCTTGAATGGGCATCTCCTTGGACATCTTCCATTTCTAGACATTGTACAGCTGGGACTGTGTCAGCCAGAAAATTCAGAAGTGTATCGACAAGCAAAACTGCGAGCTCAGCAAGAACTTAGTAAAGGATCTCTTTATGTGGAATGGATGTAAACATATATCTTTTTTTCATGTCTTTCCAACTCTGTTAAACAGATATTGAAATATTTGATCCCAAGTCAATAACAAACTTTAGAGGCATGCAATTAAAAGTTATATTCTGTATTTTAATACAACATATTCTATTCAGGCTTTATAGAAACTGGCTGATAAAACTCTTTTTGTCTCAGAATATTTCAGTACCAACTTTTTAATGTAGGACACTGAATTTCTGGTTAAGGAAAAAATATAAAATGCCTGCTTTTAGCACAGATGGTTTATATTGACTGACTCATTTGAATATTTTCTAGGTTTAAATAGGGAGAATATTTTAAGCAGTTCTTCAGAACTGTGGATTAGCCCAAACGAGGAAGCTGCAAGAAATGGAATAATGGAATTAAATTAGAGGAAATTTGATTCCAATTCATGTTTGAAAAGAGAATTTGAAAGTGGAACCTGTTATCTAAAGAGATGGTGGGATGGATTCCTGCACTAAGGAGGATAAGGATTCAGTTGCTAAAACCTTGGCAACTTTAAGCTGTGTGAACTTCAACTCCCAGAATTCCGCAGCCAGGAAGTTCACATAGATTTGTATGCACAGTATTTCTATAATAGACAGGGAGGAAGACAGATTTCTTATACTACAAATAGATTGTCATGCATGGTAACCAATTGTACATCTATTTTACTGTTCTATTTGTTTTTTCTCTATTGAGATATGTATGTACAATTTTACATGGAATTAAAATTATATATAGCCAAGAAATATAAAAAATGATTGCTGATAGTTAAATGTTCAAGTCAATTAAAAAAGAGTAACATTTTTAAAACAGCCCTTGAGTCCTTGAAAATAAATTATTTTAGGGACTACAATCCTTCAAAAAATTAAGAAATAGTTATTTATAGAACATAAGTATGTTTACACATGTGTTACACGGCTTGCTATGGTTTGATAAATTGTACATATTAATGTAAATCTAATGTTAAAAAGATAGTAAAATAGTATCTTATTTTTCTATAGCAATAAAACATCAGTGAAGAACATGTACCGTTTGGTTGTGCATCCACATATAGATGCTGCTTACCATGCTTGTTTTTCCCAGAACCATCAAAGAATAGCTACATGTGGAGCTGATAAAACTTTGCAGGTAAAGGTTTATCATATCAGCACAGCAAGATAGCAATCATATACATTATGTATTAGTTGAATACATTCATAATATTTTAGAAATCATATTTTCAAATTGATCTTGTTGGGAAACTGTCGGATGGGCTAGAAGGAAGAGTCAAGTGAGAGCATAGCTTGGAGTCCTTGCCCAGCTGCAAGTGGCAGAAGCTTGACCTCCCCCAAGATCATGACACTTTATCTGGTAATTCCAGGGGAAGACAGTCTGGTGAGATTATTGTAACATAGGTGATAAAGTTACTGACTTTGTTATTCATGAGTGATTCTGGTTGCTTGTCCTGACAGGTCATTGGTTTTCAATTATTCTGAACATTAAGGAAGGAAAGATGGAAGAGTTACCCAGTTTGATTAATTGGTAACATAAGGAGCTCTCCATTTGGATTATTTTAATGAAATGTATACCATTATGTGGCTTTGTGGTTTAGAACACCGTCTGGTTCCAGAGATATACTGCACTGTTACCCACTTTCTACTAACTGAAACTGCATAAAATACATTGATATATGTTCAAGATGCTTGAAATAAAAGAAGCATTAATTTTTTGCTCTAAAGAGACCTAGAGAAACAATATATATCATATGTTTAACTCCCCTTGTGTTTTTTTATCTTGTTTGCTCAACAGCAGGTCCTTAGATGTAACTAAAGTTTGTAGGTTGGATACAGTTGTCCAGTGCTTAGGTTTCCATGTATTCCTTGCTTTTGAAATGTTACCTATTCTGTGATTTACAGGTAGTCCTCAACTTACGACCACAATTGAGCCCAAAATTTATATTTTTAAGCAAGATATTTGTTAAGTGAGTTTTACTCTATTTTATTACCTTTGTTGCCACAGTTGCTAAAGGAATCACTGCAGTTATTAAATTACTAACACAATTGTTAAGCGAATCTGGCTTTCCCATTGATGTTGCTTGTTAAAAGGTTGCAAAAGGTGATCACATGACCTTGGGGCATAGCAATGGTCATAAGTATGAATCAGTTGCCAAGCAACTGATCACATGATTATGGGGGTGCTTCAAAGGTGTGAAAGATGGTCGTAAGTCACTTTTTTCAGTCCTTTGAAAGCTCACTAAATCAACTGTTATAAGTTGCGAACTACCTTTAATCTATTTTTTTTGTGTAGATATTAGATGCTCTGTTTTTTCCAAAATTTTCTAAATTACTGATTGATTAACATGTATATATTTATTTGTTACAAAAAGTGCCAGTTCTCATTTATGAGGGGTCTATGGTGCTCTCAGAGTTTAGTTGTTTTTTTTGCAGACGTTTCATTACCCAAACTAGGTAACATCATCAGTGATAGTAAGGAGTGGGATTTGCTCTCAGTTTATATTCTAGTGGCTTGCCTTGTGTTGGTGGGGCTGGTCTTAGAGGTTCTTTGTTTGGGCTGCTTACTGTTGATTTGATTGGCAGTTCCTTGATTGGAGTATTGTTTATTTGATTGTTGGTCTGATGTTAAACTTGGAGTTAATGTTATGTTCATCTGGGTGCTGACTGCTGGTAGGGACTGTTTTGGTCTTTTTGTTCCGTTTTTGGTTTATGACCATCCTAAACCAAATCAAGTCCCCAAACCCTTATTGTCTAGAAACCTGGCATTCCAACAAATTAGCCATCAATAGATACATAGACATAAATAAAATCTACATACTATGCAAAAGAGATCCCAAAGCTGCTTTTTCCAAAGGGAACTGGACTTTGTTTTTCCTTGAAGAAGTTTCACTTCTCATCCAAGATGCTTCTTGGATGACAAGCGAAATGTCTTCAAAGAAAACAAAGTCCAGTTGCCTTTTGAAAAAGCACCTTTGAGACAACTATGACCTGCATGACTGAGAATCTCAGTGGACAAAAGAGACAATAAACAGCCAAAAAGTACACAAAAATCCTAAAACACCTTCCCACCACCTATCAGCATAGAAATGAACATAGATTAACTCAAAGATTAACAATCAAATAAAAAAACACCCCAATCAAGGAACTGCCAAACAAGCCAACAGTAAATAGAACGAAAACTAATATAGAACTTCTAAAATCACCCCACCAGCAAGCCACTAGAATATAAACTGAGAGCAAACCCCACTCCTTACTAGCCCTGATGATATTACCTAGTTTGAGTAATGAAATGTCTGCAAGAAATAAAGAAGCTCAGAGAGCACCAAGGACCCTCATTTCAATCTTGATTTACAAATATTCTTTTGTATTATTGTAGTTCTTATTTAATATTGCTGAGGTTGGCTTGAATGTTAATAATCTCCTTCCATTTTTTCCTTTTGAACTAACAAGAATTCAATTATATACACAAGATAATTAATAAAATAGAATCACGACTATGTAACTAACAATATATGTTTATAATATACACACACACACACAGAGAATTTTATAGATATACATATATCACTTCTACTTCTTATATATATATATATATTTGTTCTATTTGCAGGTTTTCAAAACTGAAAGTGGAGAAAAGCTCCTAGAAGTAAAAGCTCATGATGATGAAGTGCTCTGCTGTGCTTTTTCAATGGATGACAGATTTCTAGCCACTTGTTCGATGGATAAAAAAGTAAAAGTAAGCATATTATGAAAAATCAGTCATCCTCTTGATCTTTAGTTAATACCAGTTGAATTAATAATACAGATAGGCCTCACTAAATGATTGTTCATTTAGTGACTGCTCAAACTTATGACAGTGCTAAAAAGAGTTACTTAGGACTGGTGCTCATATTTATAACTGTTGCAGCATCCCTTAAATTACTGTGATTATGATTCAGGGGTTGGCAACTGTTGTGTATTTACAATGGTCACAGCATCCCATCTGGGTTCTGACAAGCAAAATCAATGGGAAAGCCAGTGGGAGGTTACAAACTACAGTCATGTGATGGGTCGCATAATGAGCTCAAGATTATTTAATGACTGCAGCTAGGACTGTCAGAACATGGTGTTTCTCTTATCTGCTTTGCTTAGTGATTGATTTGCTGGTTCCAATTAGAGTAATTAAGTGAGGAGTACCTGGTATTTTTAATTGAAGCCAATAGGAAAAGAATTAATTTCAATAATATATTAAAAGAATATCCACTTTTTTGCAGCCCTTAGAGTTCTCTAGAATCATACTAGCAACATTAAGTGTCAAATTATTACTTTTGAACCATATTATATATTTTTTTCATTAAAACAAGTTCTAAAACATTTGATCTTAAATATAAATACCAAAGTTCTAATATTTCAGTCTTGTCCTCTTTAATAATGTAACTACAATGTTCCATGGACCACAGAAGCTGTCTCTTCAAGATTTGTTGTTGTATTATGATTACAGTGGAATCTTGGGTTACGAACGCTTCTGTTCGTGACCAAATCTGGTTCTGACCAAAAAATCCACCCGATTTTTGAATCAGGTCATGATTCAAGAATCGGGTGGCAAACAGCAGATTCCCTTTTTGCGCCAATATCCCCTTCCGCGCATGCGCATTATGTGCAAGTTTTATCTGTACATGCACAGTCGGTCGTGTTTCCGGTCACGACCAAATTGGGTTGCAACTGTAGTCCTGAAACAGATTACGCTTGCGACCCCAGGTTCCACTGTATTTATTTACTTATTAAACCTATGTACCACCTATATTGCCAAAGACGATTAAATTTTAAGAATGAATGCTTTCTTATTCTAGCATGTCACATTCATTTTTTATCTTATATTTTTATTCAATTTGGAGATTACCCAGTTCACAAAATATTCTTAGCAGCGTACAATACAAAGAAAAGAATCATAAAAATACATTTGCTTCGAAGAACAAAACAACTAAATATATCCAAAACTAGCAAAAATGAACAAATGCTTCGCATTGACCCTAATCTCAGGCCTGGGAACTGAGCTGTGTTTTTAACTAATTCTGGAACATCTGCAGGTAGGGAGCCATATGATTCCAGTGGGCAGGCATCATATAGTAGAGAATGTGCTAGGCCCTGACATATGACATTGTTTGATTGAAGAGATCTACATAATGCCCACTCTGCTTGGTTTCATTGATAGGGCAGAAATTATCAGAAATTGACAGTCTCTTAAATAACCATGTTGAATAACATGGAGGCCTTGTTAGATGATAACCAATGGTAATCTTGTTCCTGTAGCCATATGACAACCAGTACAGCTTGAAGAGCAGAGATGACGTAGGTGCAATGTGATGTGCCTACTACTATCCACCTTATTGCATTCTGGACCAATAGTAGCTTCCAAATGGTACCTTGTGTAGGGTATTTTGTAGTAATCCGGTCAAGAGATGATGGAATGAGTAATTGAACCATTTCCCAATCTAGAAAACAATCTTTTAGTTAACTTATGATATAGTTAAAATAAAGAAAATGTGGAATTTGAATTTTTATTATATATAGCTTACATTTGCAAGTTCAAATTTAATATTTCAGAAAATTACTTGTTAAAATTTAAGGAATATATATGTATATAGAAATTGAACATATTTCAGTTTTGCCTAGTATTTAGATTAGAAATGGATACATAGTTGATAAACATCTTTTTAAATTTTTGAATTATTGTATATAATGTTTTAGGTCTGGAACTCAAGAACAGGTGAACTTGTGTGTGAATTCGAAGAACATACAGAGCAGGTCAACTTCTGCCATTTTAGTAATCATTTATTAGCAACGTGTTCAAATGATACTTACATTAAAGTAAGTAGTAAATGAAATCATATTGATATTTTGATGTATCTACAGTTATAATGATGGTTCTGGGTATTTCCTAATAGAGAATTTTTGGAAACCTCCTGAAATGCATTAATTTAGGATTTGTTACTTCGTTGTTTCCACTTTTAGCCATTGCAGGCCATTTAGGTAGTGCTGAATTGTAAAAATGGGTTAGAATTGTCCTTTGAAGCACACTAACAGCATTTTCCCAAATACTTGTGTTTCTATAGCTGTTTATAGGATATAATAAATAAAGTTTGACAACAACAGTCTGGGGGTTCTTAATAAAAACTTTAAGCTGCAAATTTGTTTTCATTGCTATACAAAATATATGAATATTGTGAAATATTTCTGAACTAATTTTAATACATTCATTCATTTCTTCTTGATTTCTTTTTCCTATCCTAAATGCAGCTCTGGGACTTGAATAATAAGTATTGTCGCAATACATTGTTTGGTCATGAAGGATCTGTGACCCATTGCAGATTTTCACCAGATGATAAATACTTGGCTAGTTGTTCCGCTGATGGAACTTTAAAGGTATGTCTTGAGGCTGAATTATTATAGATAGCACCTTTTGATTCGTATTTTGTACCTTGGAAACAATAATGGTGTTACAACTCTTCCTTCCTTCCTTCCTTCCCCACTGTATTGCTGCAAATTAAAAAAAAAGAATATTAAGTTCAGTTCACTGAAGTGAGGCTTTATACATTCCTTTCTACAATATGCAAGTACCTAGTGAAAATTAAATTGTTTCAAAAGTCTGACAGTTACCTGTAAATTTCTTTTCTTTTTTGTTAAATTGGCTAATTGGTTAGCAAAGCTATTTTGGGGGGATAAAGGACATTTGATCCAGAAAATCTGTACAACTGATCAGATGACTTCCTTTGTTGCTTTGGCTTTGCCATGTATTGAATTAATATTACACCCAGATTGAAGTAGGAAATACCTGAGAAATGCATTCTACATTTTCCTTATTGCCAGTTCCCCAATATGAAATATTCTCATATGTGTTCTCTTCTAAATTATTGCTCGTGTATAGTGAATGTTACCTTTACATTTTAATGTGTGTGTATGTAAATTGCTTAGATGAAATTCCAGTACACCTGGATGTGAACAAGAAGCAAAATTTCAACATAATTTATTAAAACTTATTGTTTTAGAAATTGGAATTAGTAGAAGTTGAAACACTGTTGTCTCTTGCATATTGTTTGGCCATTGTATTGTTGTCTATATCTATAAAATGCAACAGTTGGTTTTCATTTCATTTTTCAAACAAAACATATATTCTCCAACGTGATAGATCATATATATTCCTTCCTTTAACTCTCTGGATAGTTCCTAAATGCACTGTATATAAGGTACAAGAATCCATGAGTTCAAATTGCTATAGAGGTAGTCCTTGACTTACGACCACAATTGAGACTGGAATTTCAGTCATTAAGTCATGTCAGAAAGCAAGATATCAGATGACTGGAATTCCTGCATTCTCTGCTGCTGCTATTAACAGAATTGTGAGTCAGTAAGCAAAAGTTGTCCCAGGTAAAGAGCATGGAGTGCTGTAAGAAACTGGAGAAGGCTTGGGGATACTTGGTGCAGGCTACGTGTGAGTTGGGGAGAGTGGTGCAGTGTGGTGCAAAGCTTCAACTGTCCCCAGAAATCTCAACCCAGCAGCACTTACGATGGCAGAGATGCTGCACCTACCCTCTGCTAATCTATGCCCTTTTGACTGCCCAATGGCACTCATTGATGGCATTGCCAGTGTTGGGCTGATGTAGAAGCTCGAAGTCTTCAATAGTCACAGCATGTTGCTATCACTCCCAAGCCTCTAGTTCAGTCCCAGCATCATTGCTACTGAGAAATGATGCCTCAACTGCACAGTGCAGACAGTCATGCCAGCACCATTCTATAAAGCCAGATTTGTCCCTACTGCCTTGTAGTCCAGTACTGACCTTCCCCACCATGTGCCATTCTTCAAGTTGCATGTCACATTCCTTCTCTAAGTTGTGCATGCCATTCTTTCAATTCTTAAGAAACCTGGTTTTCCCCATGTCTCATGAGAATAGGCAAAGCATTTAAAGAACAGCAGGAGCTCCATTCTTGCAGTGTTTTGGAAGATCTTTTTCTTCAATTTGTGTGGTAATTCTTTAACTAGCAAAATTATTACCATTTAAGTAAATGTTCTTCAAATAGCATCTACTTCAGCCTCAGCCTTGGCACTGCTGTCAAGTGCTGCTGTGCAGGGCAGCCCAAAATACAGATTGGAGAAGATGGATGGGAGATGTAGCAGTTGTAAGTTGTAGGTTGCCAATCACCTAAATATTGATCACATGACAGTGGAGGCACTACCACAGCCATAACATCAAACGCTTGTAAGTCTGGTTTTTTCAGCAACATTGTAATGTTGAATAGTTGTTGAACTAATTTCTTGTAATTTAAGAACTACCTTTAGAGCAAGCTGTCAAACTGGCAGCCCATGGGCCAGATATGTCCCACAGAGACTATGCACACTCCGGCTCCGCAAAGGAAAAAAACATGATACATCATGATCCAGCCTGCAACACCATCGTGTTTGGCACCCTGCTCTAGAGGGTTTGAACTCCACAGAATACGATCTGTGTATGTATATTTAACCATATGTTCCAGTGGTTAAGGCACCAGACTAGAAAGCGGGAGACTGTGTTCAATTCACACCTTAGACATGAAAGCCAGCTGAGTGACTTTGGGCCAGTCAATCTCTTTCTGGATTGCTGTAGGTAAAATAGGAGGCAGAAGATGCATTGGATATGTTCACTGCTTTGAATTATTTGTTTTAAAAAAAGATACAAATAAATAATAAATATAAAATATAATAAATATTTAAATAATATTTAAATTAATTTTATTTAATTAATATTTAATATAATATTTAAATAATATTTAAATTAAATAATATAAAATAAATATAAAATATAAAAAAATCCCTTAGACTGCAAGGTGATCAAACCGGTCAGTCCTAGAGGAGATCAACCCTGGCTGCTCTTTAGAAGGTCAGATCCTGAAAATGAAACTTAAATACTTTGGCCACCTAATGAGAAGGAAGAACTCACTGAAGAAGAGCCTAATGCTGGGAACAGTTGAGGGTAAAAGAAGAAGGGAACAGCAGAGAATAAGGTGGATGGATGGAGTCACGGAAGCAGTCAGCAGGAGCTTAAAAGGACTCTGGGGGATGGTAGAGGACAGGAAGGCCTGGAGGAACATTGTCCATAGGGTCGCAATGGGTCAGACACGACTTCATGATTAACAACAATGGTACAGTAGCAAAAGTTTAGACTATAGTTAGTCCTCGCTAACCAATTATTTGTTCAGTTTATTGTTCAGTTATGATGATGCTTAAAGAGGAGGTTTATTACCAGTTCTCAGAATTCTGGTTGTCAGAGCATCCCTGGGGTTACATGATTGCAATCCAAGATCTTTACAATCATCTTGCACTTAACTATAGTTGCAATATCCCATAGTCACATGATTGCCATTTGCAACCCTCTCTGCTGGCTTCCCAAAGCAAAGTCAATGGAGAAGCCAGAAGAGAAGGTCATAAATCACTCTAAGTCACTCATATCCTTTTCTGACTGGCAGTCGTTAGCCTTGGTTCCGCTGTACTTGCACTGTGCCTCTTTGGCCACTCATGCAGCCTTCAAAGTCTGTCAGAAGCCACTACTACCGGTAGCCACATCATGATTTGTTGGTTCCTGTGCACCACACCATACCTGGTTATAGCCAGTCCCTCCATACCTCTTGGGCCAGTCACACATCCTCCCCTAACCACACCCAGCCCCACTCCACTCACACCATGCCTTACTGTCTGCCAGACTGCTTGAGTCCCACCATTCTTGCTTAACAATAGCAATGGTAATGCCATTGCTAGGCAACATGGTTACTTGCCATTGCAATTTATGATTGCATTGTTTATCAGTGGAAATTCCAGTCCCAGTTATAGTTGCTAACTAAGAACTACCCATATAGACAATAAAAAAGGATTAGCATGGGAATCCTAACATTGGACTAAAATGAAGAAAAAAGATGATTTTTAATATCATTTGTATGATATTATGATCTGTATGATAAAAGCTGTTTCATTATCAGCAAAAATACAGGTAGTCCTCAACTTTCAACAACAGAATCTCAATTGTTGAGCAAAACAAGTAAATGGACAGAGCAAAAGAGTTACCTGCTGAAGAAGGGCAGAAGCTCCCTTCTGTGTTTGGAAGAAACTTGTATGCTTGGTGGAGAAATAAAGCTCAGATACTAAAGATCTGAGCTTCATTTCTGCAACTTAATAAAGAATTTCCCATCACTACTACCGCCCATGTGCAAATCCTTCTATAGGTAGCAACAACTTGCAAACTCTCCTGCTAGCTTTCTATTGATTTTCTGGGAAAACTGACAGTGAAGATTATGGTGATCATGTGATCACAGGCTGCTTGGCAACCAGTTGTAAGTGCAAACAGGTTGCCACCCACCCAAATCATGATCACCCAGATCAAATCATGATCAAATGATCGCTGGGGGGGAGCAGTTTGACATTTTAAATTTATGACATCCAGATGTCTTTAACAGACTAACCACCCTTTCAGAGCATTTTGTAATAGGACACAGTTGTTTGCTTTTGTACAAGAAAAAAAGAAACAATCTTCCATTTCTAATAGGCATATAATTTGAGTTTGGATCTGAAGTCTTTTATAGAAATAGATTTTATAACAAAATAATATATCAACCAAATCTAGCAACTTGAATTCTGAAATATATTTAAATGTAGTATATACAGTTAATTAAAAACATTCTTTTTTATTAACAATAACAATATAAGTTATAGTTGTTAGAAGTTTATGAAATGATCATTAATATTGATACAATCAGAGTTTGGACTTTATGAATAAAATATCATGTATATTAAAATCATTAGAGAAGCAAAATTGAAAATGTTTAATTTATGCAGATGAATATGAATTGATTTTTCCATCAAAGAGTCTAAACACATCCATTATATAAATAATTTTAATGACTATATGAAAAATGAACTAAAACAGTGCTTTTTAAAACTATTATATGAGAAAACATAAATATTGTATATATTGGATAATATACTAGATAAATGGACTATAAAATAAATATATTTCCGATACTGGTTAAACATAAAATTATTCATGTACACCCATAGCAGTCTTGTCCAACAAAAGGTGTTTTTGAAATAGTTCTTACTTAACAATATTAGGAATAAATCATTCTGAATGAATAAGAAATTTTTATCAACTTAGCTGCTTGATTTGAATATGTTGCTATTTTCTAACAAACAGTAATTCTAATCAGAAAACTTTTTTTTAAAGCTTTGGAATGTGCAGTCAGCAAATGAACTGAAAACTATTAACATAGGAGACTTCTTCAAAAATGGGGATGGCTACTATGATGAAGTGGAAGTATTAGTGAAGTGTTGTTCCTGGTCATCTAACAGTACAGCAATAGCAGTAGCAGCTGAAAATAAACTTTTTGTAAGTATTTAATAATATATTGGTAATGTATTTTCATTTTGTTTTTAAACTTGTTTTGAGATACCAGTGTTCACAAATTAATTTTTTTGAGCTAGAATTTTTTTTTACGACTTTAGAAATCAGTGTTACTTGTTTTAAATTACATGGTAGAAAAAGTGAAAGAATATCACACTGCATGTTCATTCAGGAATGTTGCCTAAAGACACATCTTGGAGAGATAGGTGGCATATAAACTTAATGCATAAATACTATGAAGCAAAGTCCAAAATTAGCTTGTTGAAAAGGGAATCCTTGAAGCTCTCCTATTTTCCAACCTGAGAGTCAGCATCTACTGATCAATCTCAGAATCTGAGGATAACTTCTTTAAAGCTTCTCCTGTTTCCTTAAATAAATAGCCAAGATAACTTCAACAACAGTATCAGCATATAGGACATACCCTGAGAGACCAAGGTTTCAGTTCCTTCTAGACTTTTAGGACAGCAGCAGCTTGTTTTGTGAGTTTATGTGACACCAAATTGAATCCGGACAATTCTCTACCTTTTTGTGACCCTAAACACTTATTTCATCTAAAACAACACAAAATAATGCATAGTATAGCTCATACACTCAGAGACCATATTTTGATATTATAATCAGATCTGTCATACCATATAGCATTGGCTGTAGAAATATTTTCCTTTCCTCTTTTTTTAGAAGATAAACACATTACATATTACATTAACATTTGTCCAGATGGGGTAGAAACACATTTCTTGGACCTTAAAGATATTTATGATTTTGTTAAATAAATAAAACAGCATTTGGAAGATTTTATATTTGAATCCTTAATCCTCTGCCCCTGAAGCTTTACCTGATATAGAATGCAGCAGCACAGACAGTTATGTGCTCTCCTTGAATAATACATATTACATGTCTGTTTTTCAAGCTGCATTGGCTGCCAGTTTGCTTCTGGATCCAATTCAAGGTGCTGGTTTTAATGCCATGGGACCGGGGTTTCTGAGAATAGAATAGAATAGAATAGAATACTTTATTGGCCAAGTGTGATTGGACACACAAAGAATTTGTCTTGGTGTAAATACTCTCAGTATACATAAAGAAGGAACATTCGTTAAGAATCAAGAATCATAATGTACAACACTTAATGATAGTCATAGGGTACAATCAACATCAAATCATACTAGGAAACAGGATGCAAGCAACAAAGTTATAGTCACAAGTGGGAGGGGATGGGTGATAAGGAGTGATGAGAAGATTAACAGTAATAGTAGTGTACACTTTGTAAATAGTTGAACAGTGTTGAGGGAATTATTTGTTTAGCAGAATGATGGCTTTTGGGAAAAAACTGTTCTTGTGTCTAGTTGTTCTGGTGTGCAGTGCTCTATAGCGTGACCAGGTTGTATTAGCCTGCCCCATCAGATATGGCAGAGTGAGCATGTTGTGGGTTCCATTGGCTAGGGACCTACATTTGGTGGGTTACAGGAGACATTCTTTCTCTACTAAGGTTCCTGCCTTATGGAGCACCCTTTCCCCCCTGAAATTGGATTAAATACATCCCTTTTGATATTCCTAAAGTCCTCAAGACCTGGTTATGTTATTAGGCCTGGGGCAGAGTAGGTACTGGAGATTTGCTGACTTGGCAGATGTGTTACATATGTCATCCTAGGAATGCCCAAACCACTCATGAAGTTTTGCACCATTCAGCATCAACTGCAGTTTCTAGATACTATTCAAGGGTAGCCCTATGTAGAGCACATTGCAGTCCATATAGGAAATAACCAGGGCATGAGTGACTGAAAGAAGGGAACAAAGATGTACACCTAAGTATCATCCTGTGGTGATGAATGGTCTTATCTAGTGGCTTCATGTAGATCTTAAAAAGAAATAGGGACAGCACCAAAACCTTTGGCACCTTGCAAAGCAGGAGCTGCAGGATGGACCTCTCACTTCCTCATAAGATTGATTAGGACTGGTCACAGAGGAAGGAGGTAAACCTTCTGAACAGAGAACAGAACAAACTGTTCTCCCCATCCCCAGTTCTTCATACCACAGTCAATAATATTGAAAACCACCAAGAAGTCAGTGACATGTAAGTGTTTTTTTAAATGAAACGAGTAAGATATTTACATTAATAAATCAGTAATGTTGCATGCATGATGGATAGATAGATAGATAGATAGATAGATAGATAGATAGATAGATAGATAGATAGATAGATAGATAGATAGATGTTTTGTTGGGAGACATTGCTAAATATTACATCTATAAAGTGAAAAATCTATCATTTTTTTACTATGTTTACATACAAACACACACACACATGCTTGCATGCATAAATATCACAGCTTCAAACTCTATATAACTATAACTGTAACTTTCCAAATAACATGGGAGATAAATGTCTTAAAATATTTATTATGTTTACAGCTTGTGGATGTTGAAACCAAGAAATTATTGGCAGAAGCTCTTTTGAGCCACCACAACGCAATCCAGTACTGTGACTTCTGTCCCAATAGTAAAATAGTAGCAGTTGCTTTATCACATTGTTCTGTGGAAGTAAGTAAATATATTATTTCCATCCTCAAGTTTCTTGTTGCTATAATGTATTAGTACACAATAGGAATGAGTCACTGCTCAGTGTAAATAGGATAATTGGGCCAAGTACATATTTGAAGGCATACTGAACAGCTCTTTTTCATATAATTAAAATAACCATATATTTTTCAAGGTTCACCACAGCTGTTTGGAAGCTATTCCAAGCTGTTCCTGTGTGTATGTGGTTGCATGGTTAATTTTTTAAAGCAGAAGAATCCAGTTGCAACTCCAAGCGTATCTGAAAACAGTTAGTAAAAACATACATTTGATCATAGGAAGTACAATTGAAAATAATCCTATATAAAGAAGCTTTGTGGATTTATAAATGTAGAGATTTGAACTTTTGTATGGATTCAGGGTCATCTTACCAATCCGAATTAATTCAGATATTGCTGAAAATTAATTTTCACTTTTGCTAAAAGCTAAAAGTTTATTGATGGCTAAAAGTAAGAGATAAGAGTAACTTTCTGTAAAATCAAGAATCTAAGATGAAATTATTGTTAAATTTTAAGCAAATATTTAAGCAAATATCAAATCTACTCTGTAATATATGTCCAGTTAAGAACAATTAGAAATAGAGTAAAATCACCAAGAAAAGCATTTTGTCACTTTAGAAGCAAAAGAGAAACTGCAGGCAAACTAAAATTATATATATATATATTTATCTAGGATAAGAGTTTGTTGTAACTTTTAATCACCACCTACAATGAAATAAAGAAAATCACGTTTATGCTATTCCATACTAACTAGCATCTCTATTATAAGCTATCATCCTGTTGGTAAATTTAACAGTTAACAGTGGTTTCCTTGCTGAACTCCTCAGTTTGTTTGTCCTCATACATATGCTGATGCTTCCCTTGATAATATATGATGTATTTTGTATAATTCTCTGTGCATTTGTACTTATATTCAATATGTCCATAAACATTTTGTACAGTTGTATATGTTCATATATGTGCAGTCACACTTATCCTTGTGTGCTCGTGTACATACACTTTGTTGTGTTTTCCATTGACACGTTCATAGATGCCTTGCATATTTGCATACATATATTTATATTTTATTGTTGTTTTGTACTTCTGGTTGGATGCTAACTGCATTTCGTTGCCTGTATCCATGGCAATGACAATAAAGTTGAATCTAATCTAATCTAATCTAATCTAAATCTCACTGGCTAGCAGATCCAGGCAATATACTAACACTCAGAATAATGATTTTTTGATGCTTGCAAATAATCATTACTGTTTTTTTTAGTAAAATTGAAATAAAACTATTATACATGTTAGTTTAAGTCAATAATCGACATACCTATAATTTTGGATTTGGTATTTGAAATCAAAATTAAAATTCCAGGGGAATATGTCACAATTATTACTGAAAAATAGTAGTGAAACTCTAAGGTCCATATGATAGTTTGATAAACCATTTTGCTTGGAAATTCAAAAAAGCTAATTAACAGTTTGTAATTAATTGTTTGATATTAAATTTTTATTTATTTTTATTTTTCTATCTTATACTTATAATACATATATCTATTGTTTAATGTCTGTTGGTTCTAGCAAAGAGTTCTTGAAATAGAACAGAATTAAGCAATTAAAATCTAATCTTCAATTATATTTACTTTTAGACAAGAACTCATTTTAATTCTATACATCTGTATTGTGCGTTTTTTTGGTTTTTTTTTTTGTAATTTTGTAGTTGCTGGTGACAGCCTAACATTTTAAAGGAAGCTGTTTGAATGTGAGCTATTTTTAATTATAACGTTTGTTTTTTTAAAAAACTACAAATACTGGCCCATTGATGGATGAAAGTTCTGATTCTAAATAGAGTACAAATTACCAGGAAATAACAGTGTGGGAGGTCTCATTGTGCCCTTTGCAAACCTCACAGGGCATATTGATAGATTGTGGGAGACAATGATTTATCACTATTTGATATGATTTACTAGAGTTATGTTCTTATATTAAAGTTTTTTTAAAAACATTTTCTATTAGATATGGAACATTGAATCCATTTCAAAAATAGCTGAGTGCCTAGGACATATGAGTTGGGTACATTCTGTGAATTTTTCTCTTGATGGTTCTTTTTTTGTCACGTCTTCTGATGACCAAACAATAAGGGTAAGTTTTCCCCTCAGTTCTTTGCTGGATATTTTTAACACAGAGCAAATAATTGTCTAATGTTATATTTTCCAGCAGTAGAAGTTCAGGATATTTGCATTGATTTCATAATGGGTCAAATGAGGATTTGTAGCTATCAAAATATGTACAGATTTTTAGCATATTTGAATTAGTTGCATTGTATCCTTATTTTATCTTCCATTGTTTTTAAATTCAATGCTATGCAAAAATACCTTACATTTGAAACTGTATCTGTATACTTACATGATTCATAGTTCTTAAAGTTCTCTTTAGTCTTCCAGAGTCTTATAGGGGAAATGGATGGCATAGGAAGTTAATATTTAAAGTTTGGATGACATAAAAAAATTCTTTCAGTAAGTTATTATTTTAAAAAAACACTACTCGTTTTAAAGTCAGATTAGAAAATAGGATAACTGTATTTTACATCTAAACAAATAAATAAAGTAGTAGTAAAAATACTGCACAATCATAGCAAGTGGAAATGTGCAACATCTCTGCTAGAATGAAAATCTAATGAGTACCTTTTGATGAAAAACTCCATAGTATGGAAGCTAATATGGAGAAGGCCTCATTTTAACTGTTCTGTTAAGGCAAATGATGGGACTTGAAACAAAGCCTGCTTCTTTGAATTGAATAAAAGAACTACATTTTGATTGATATGTGATTTCTTTGTGAAGTACACAGGTAAATTTTTATAGAAATTCTCAGTCATCCAGGCCTTGATTGTCCCCAAATTGCTTTCTTTCAAAGGCAACTGGACTTTCTTGTTTTGCTTAAAGACATTTCACTTCTCATCCAAGAAGCTTGTTCAGTTCTAACTGAATGATGGAGAATGGAAGGATTTATATTTTCCCTGTAATATGATTTCTTCCATTCTCCACCATTTAATCAGAACTGAAGAAACTTCCTGGATGAGAAACAAAACATCTTCAAACAAAACAAGAAAGTCCAGTTGCCTTTTGAAAGAAAGCACCTTTGGGACACATAGATAAATTATTCATTAAATAACTTTATAAATGGAAATAAAAGAAGCTGATGTTTATTTTTAATTGAATAATTATAGTCCTAAATTTTACAGTTTAATTGATTTGCTCAAACTTCGACAGTTTAGATGACATAGCTTCTAATAATATTTTTTTTTTTTGACAGGTATGGGAAACAAATAAAGTATGCAAGTCCTCTGTTTTTGTGTTAAATCGTGAAATAGATGTTTCATTTCTAGATAATGAAGTCAATATCCTGGCAATAGGTAGTCTGAAGCATTTGCAGGTAAATATTGTTTAGATATTTCATTTACATTGAAAATTGTTAGCAGATTTGGCACAGCTTAAGTGTAGTCATGAATGATTAGCACCATCACATCTTGGTTGCAAAACCCTTGACAATTACTATATGGTTGCAGAGATATATAGAAAATTCTAAATCCTCTCTGCTTTGTAAATAATCAATTTTGGCAGACCAAATGGATTTTGCAGATCAGGAGGTTATCCTTTTAGAATTACTGACCATCTAAACCAGGGGTGTCAAACTCAATTTCATTGCGGCCGCTCCAGGGCTATGATTGATCCTACCTCCAGGTAGCCATGATCAATTAGATGGGTGTGGCCAGCTTGACACCACTCCCCAAACTGCTGTCATGTTGTCTCTTTGCTGATGTTTGCTTTTCTCACTGATTAGAACGGGCTGAAGCCACGCCCGCTGCATGAGCGGTGGGCCTGCATGCAAAGCTCAGTTTCTGTGACTGGTGAGCCAGTGCATATGTCCATGCATGCGCAGCTCAGCTTGCACATTAGCCTGTTGCTCATGTGGATTGATTCTTGGTAGTGGGCCACAGCCTAGAGGCTAGGGACCCCTGTTACAAGACATTTGTTCTCAGAATGTGGTCTGAGGGTCCCTCAAAGTCACTGACACTGTTTCAGGGAGTCATCTATGTCAAATAAATATTTTAAAATATCTGATTTGTAATTTCTAATATATTTCTAGATGTAACCCATTTAAACCAAAACTCTAGGGGGAACTCAGTCTTTTTTAATAACATAAAGGGGTTATAAGATTAAAATATTTGAGAATCACTGATATTGGAGATATATTCTTAAGAGTATTAATTTTGCCCAAAGGGATAAGTTTTAAACATGGTTTAAATCTATCAAAACCTGAAGAGATCTCCTTATATATTAATGCTTAAAATAATTACCTATGATACATTAGAAGATGTAAGAACTCTCAATATGCTTAATCTACATACTCCAAATGCTCATTTCATATATAAAATAGATAACTGCTTATTGAATTAATGAAAGGATTTTTAACTACTGACATCAGTTCTGATTTGGACCTGTTAATTAAATATCCTGCTGTTTTCCCAAAGCTGGAATGAAAGCATT
The DNA here is from genome assembly GCA_023653725.1 of Bungarus multicinctus. Taxonomy (NCBI): domain Eukaryota; kingdom Metazoa; phylum Chordata; class Lepidosauria; order Squamata; family Elapidae; genus Bungarus; species Bungarus multicinctus. The sequence goes on from CM042848.1 coordinate 48,258,459, forward strand.
AAGCATAGACATACATAATACAATACTATTTGCATATAATATTAGTTTATAACTTCTAAAGAAATATGAAATAACATGTAATATTAGTAAAGGCATAAAGTAGGCATTTGAAATAAATAGTGAAAATTTTTGTTAAAGGCTTTTTTAGCATCCATCTTGATGCTCTCTATTTAGAATAGAATTTCAGTTTTCTTGTGTGAATTAAGCAAAACCTGCCAGTGTTTTTTTGACCATCTAAATAGTAAAAGACTTCCTAATTATCTTTTGCTGTTTGCTAACAAAAAAAAATATTGACACTTCTGTGATACATCCTCAGGGTTATTAAATATAGCTTGGAATAGAATTTGAGAAAGTAAAACTATAGATCTTAAGAGAAGCTCCACAGCTTTAGTGATTTTTTTTCATCATTTTTTCTTTAAAGGGTTTGCCAAGAACTAACCAGATCTTTTACCATTTTCCCAATACTTTTGACATACAGTAAAAATGTTAAAACATTATTTTTTATATTTTCAGGAAGATATTACTTAGCTCAAATTTGGTTTGCTATATCTCACCATATAAACTATTGATAGGATCTGTAACCAACTTTGCTCAAAGTATTTTCATTTTTTTTTCATATTGATTTCATGTATTTATTTATTTATTTACGTAATAATGCATGTGCAATAATATGATTGACAATAGTTGTGCTGTTTTAATAAACAAGAGGTGCTATGCTTATGGAAAATCTAAAACATTATTCCAAATCATTTTTGAAGTCTTAATTGGTTATGTAAAAAGTGACATACAGCATTTAATGTTATATATGATTTAATAACTTTTAAATAATTTATTAATTTATTAAATATGGGTTCTTATAAATATAAAACTGCTCTATCTACAGAGAGATAGGATTTATTAGCAAGTCTGGTGAAAAGTTATACAATAAATAAATAAAAATCCCCCTAAATTTTATTGTAATAAGGTTATAGTCTTGCTGGTTTGCTTTCTAAATGCTATGCTATCATTCTGATGCATTCCCAATATCAGATGGGTGATCATTTCCAATTTTAGTATTATAGCAGCATTCTGAAGAAACCTATATTTTTGTCCCTGTTATGGTGATCCAAAGAAAAAGATGCTGGTATCAATGTACCATAATAGCTGTCTGTCACAGCCATTTATGGTGATGTTATCAATTCATTTCATATAAGAAATGTATGTGTGCTACATCCCCCTCTACTGGTGGATTGTGACATATTCCATTCTAAGAATTTTATAGAGTAGTTACGGGACTCAACATGCAGCACTTTTCCATCACAAGAGAACTTGTATAAAGGATTTCTTTTCTTTAAATAAAAATAACTTTTTCAGGTTCATTACCCCTTAATTGGGGGTAGAAAATGGGGCATCGGGGATCTTTACAAAGTTCATCCTTTTCCAAAATTATTTATAAATAAGAGTAATGTAATGCTGTTTTTTCAGTTTAAATATTATATTGCTATGGAAACAGAAAGCAAGAAACAGAAAAGGGTGTAGTTCTGCTATAGCAGTATTCATTTTCACAAAGCATTGAATACTTAAAGAATTAATTGAAAAGATCATTACAAGCTTCTTATTGACATGGAAAATCTATTTTAAAGTTAAATAAATTTGTGTTTGGTAGTGTGCTTCTGTTTAGTTGTTAGAGAAATGAGACTTTCCAAATAAATATAGGCATCACTACCAAAGCAATAATGAAAATGTGTTATTCAGACATATTTACCACATATTAATATATGAAATCTATCTATATGACTTTTTATATATTGTTGTTAACAATAATGTTACTGATTCTTATTTTCAACTCTGAAGAAAAAAAGTTTAAAAAATCCTAAGCGAAGAAACAGACATTAAATGATGCTTAGTAATTTCCAGTTATTTGTTGCATTATAGCTAATTAATGGATCTACAGGCCATGCTATCTATTTGACTGAAGAACAGAAGTCTTCTATTTGCTGCTGTTGTTTGAGTGAAGACCTACAGTTTGCTGCATATGGAGATGAAAATGGAATTGTAAAGGTGAAGCATCAAAATTAAATTTTTGAATCAGTGACTTTTGATTTCATTCCCCAATTTTTGGAAGCATTATACAAGTCAAAATCAGTAAGATAATGAATTTGAGAAGATTCTGTTTTACTAATTTTAGAACAATTGAATATATTTTTCTAATACTGACTACAAGTTTGTAATAATGAGAACATATTTCTCAAGCTAATGTTAGACTCACACTCATCTTTCTGATATTCATTTCACATTTAACTGGTTTTTTTGTTTTTGTTTTGGTAGAAAAAAATGGTTTACCCATTAATCTTTTTCTTCTTAGCATTTTTCCACAAATGCAGGATTTGGGTTTTCCTTTTTTTCAGTTTTGGATTAAATGAGTGTCAATCCATTTGTTGTGACAGGAATTGACCAAGTGGCTTGTTGCCTGAGCCTGACATTGTGGCTGAAAGAAAGTGACTGGCCCAAATTCACCCAGCTAGCTTTCATGCCTAAGGCAGAACTTAAACTTACAGTCTCCTGATTTTTAGCCTGATGACTTACCCTCTAGACCAGACTCGGTCTCAGTTACACATCCAATATCAGAGCAAAATAATTGGGTGTTTCAGTTTAAGAGGATACATTCTTTTTATAGAAAATTACCCAGTGAAATTTTTATATTTTATGATAATAACATAATAAGCCTTAATAATAACATAAAAAACCATATAGAAAATCTATATGCCTGCAAGATATTGACATGGTGTTGATGATACATTACCACCCTTTGAACATCCATCCATCCACTGTTTGTTTTGTTTATTATATTTCTATAGACACCCATCTTATCCAAAGGGTCTGCACAGTGTGCAAATGGATAAAGCAACAAATATAAAAACAACAAACATAAAAGTATAAAACCACATTAACAATAAATATTATAAAGATGTAGAAGCAGTGCCAAAGAGAAGATAACAATACCTACTTAAGCAATGGCACCATCTAAGTGTGTCTCTTAATTCCCTAAGAGTCCCAGGTCTGATAACAACCAGGTCATAAGCACTTTCCAAAATAACGAAAGGAATAGAGCTATTCTAATTTCAGGGGGAAGAATGTTCCATAAGGCAGGTGCCACAGCAGACAAGGCACGACTCACTATTTATTCTTGTTTTTTATTATTTTTCTTTTCCTTTGATTTTTAAAAAAATGTAATCTCAGGATATTGTACATTTCTATTTTGTATTTTAGAGTTTAGAGTCTCTCTCTCTCTCTCCCTCCCTCCCTCCCTCTCTCTCTCTGTGTATGTCTGTGTGTATTTTCAATTTAGTTCAATTCAGTTCCCTTTAGCTATTTTTGCAAACAACTCTTCAGATCTGAAATAAATGCATAATTTATTTAATGTTAAATTGTTCCTTTCAATGCAGCTATTAAAATTGCCTATGGCTGATGAAAAAGTTGTAGTCCAAGGCCTGATCTCTTAGTTCCAATGACAGCAAGTTTTATGAAGATGATCACAAAATTTGGTTTACATGTATATTTTCCGTTTTCAGGATTTTTTTTTTGTATCAAAAAGATCTGTAGAAAGAACTTTTTAAAAAATCATGCAAATTGAATTTTTCACAACATGCTGATCTCATTTCAATAGGTTTTAAAGGTATCAGATAGGAGTGTTTTAAAATCCAGAATTGGGCACAGCAAAGCTGTACAGCACTGCCAATTTACTTCTGATGGAAAAACTCTTATTTCAAGCTCTGATGATTCAACTATACAGGTACAGAAAAGTTTTGTTTAGGAACTGACACTATTGCTCAAAATTTGCCAGGCAGTCGTTCAAATTCAGTTTGTTATAAAATATATATATTTATATAATTTAGTTTATCCTTTCTACATTTTTAATTTTATATCATTTCAGAATTATCAATATTTTAAAAAGTAAAAAGCTGTTGAATAGGAAAAATAAGAAAAAGGATAGTTTACAAATTATAACTGTTTCTGAACTTTTATAGTTGTAATTGGATTGTTGTCTTAAGGGAGATAATCACCAATTTAAATCTGTTTTATTTATTGTGCACATACTTTGTATATCACTATATCACCAATTATGTGGAGATTAAAAAAGAGTAAGAATTTGCAGTATGATCAAATACTTTTAGGAACCTTACAGGCAGAACATGCAATTCATATTTCTGAAAAACTAACGTTCAGAGAAAATTGATTTTGGAGATAGTCATGAAATTATCCATGTTATCCTATCCATGTACTTTTTTTAACCAAAACATTTTGAGCATTCTAGTAATAATTTACTCAAAATAAACATTGCATTTTACTATTTTGCAGTACTTCATAAGGCAAAAGAATTTGCCCATTGTAAAGTATGTCAGGAATGAATACATAGCTCACAGATGAATAAATATTCCTCAAGAAAGTAGAATTATTCCCATGATACACTCAAGTTGTATTTTGATTTCATTTATTTATTTGTATCCTCCTTTTGTTGTTTTTACAAATAATTCAAAGCAGCGAACATATCCGATAGACCTTCCTCCTATTATTTTACCCACAACAATAACCCTGTAAGGTGAGTTGGGCTGAGAGAGAGTGACTGGCCCAAGATCACCCAGCTGGCTTTCATGGCTAAGGCACAACTGGAATTCATAGTCACCATCTTTCCAACCTGGTGTCTTAACCACTAGGCCAATCTATGTAGATTAACTAATTTTCACAAGTGTCTTAGGATATTTGTCCAGTAAAAAAATATTTTATATTCAATATAATCATTGCTGTGTTTTAAAATACATAGATACCTTTAAATACATGCATGTTTAATTTTTTTTAGGTATGGAATTGGCAGTCAGAGAAATACATTATTCTGAAAGGACATGAAGAATCTGTCAAGAATTTTCATCTTCTGAAGCAATCAAGACTCCTTTCATGGTCATTTGATGGAACAGTTAAAGTAAATAAAAGCAATTTACTTAATATTTTAGATTAGTGCCTGTAAATTAAATATGTACTGTATAAAATGTGTATTGTATTCGATTTACAAATAATAAAAGTCATCAGATTTTGCTTGATAAATATCAACATTCAAGCTGGCTAAAATAGAGGGATAAATAGGAAGAAAAGCTGTTTCGTTTTTTGATGGCGCTGTTTCTATTCTTTTAGTTTTTAATAGATCACAAATGCATATATGTATTGTAGCACTTATAGACAATACGCTCTCAAAACATTTTCATCCTTTAGCAGCTTTCTAGGAATTGGTCTAAAGTATCTAAAAGACACTAACTTTGCAATTCCACTGATAAAGTGATGAAAAAAAACAGAAAATTAAGAATGTCTGAATTTTCTGCAGGTTTTTTTTTCCCCACTCCCAATCGTGTCATTGGGTTTTTTGTTTTTTGTTGTTTTGTTGTAACTTTTTAAATTACAAGAATTAGAGTAAAGTGATTGTGTGTTTTTCCATCTATGAGACTAATTTGTGTATATATGAGAGAATGGTCAGTCCTGTAACAAAATTTCTGTTGCTAAGTGAATTTTGCCCCATTTTACAATCGCTAGTTGTTAAGTGAATCACTGCAGTTGTTAAGTTAGTAACATAATTGTTAAGTGAATCTGGCTTCCCCATTGACTTTGCTTGTCAAAAGGTCACAAAAAATGATCACATGATCCTGGGACACTGCAACCATCATAAATATGAATCATTTGCCTACTATTTGAATTCCAATCACATGATCATGGGGATGCTGTAATAGTATGAAAAAACTTTTTAAAGTGCTGTTGTAACTTCAAATGATAATTAAATGAACAGTTGTAAGTCGAGTACTACCTGTATATGTATTTGTTAATCCATTAATTTTATAAATGGGATATCTGATTTATAGGTAATTGTTAATCACTACATCTACAGACCATGATTCTGCCTTTTTTTGGAATTTCTGACACTATGTTTTTACAAGTTTTGGTGTGTATATGTACATGAATACATACATACGTATATTATCCCAATATTTATTTGGGAAAGTTGAGATCTTCAGAATTTATTTTATCCGGAGCTGAAAATTTCAATTGATTCATTCATGAAGACATACACTTATATTTTGGGAAAGGAATCAATTTAAATTGGGAGAGGGGACGGTATATAAATTTAAATAAACTAAAGTAAAGTAAGTAAATTCAGGGTCCTCTTTTTTTGTATAAGTGTCTGTCTGTCTTGCTTACCAATCACGTACAACCAGAATTAATCACTGGTATATTTCACTATATTTCACAGGTCTGGAATATGCTTACTGGAGAACTAGAAAAAGATCTTACTTGCCATCAGCATGCTATTCTTTCTTGTGCTGTTTCACCTGATGCCACTATATTTTCCACTACCTCTGCTGACAAAACTGCCAAGGTCAGTAGTGAATGTTTGATCCGTATTAAAAGAAAAGACTGTTTAATACAGCTATATAATTAAAACACTATTAATTCATTTATACATCAAGACTTATAAATCGTTTCAGGTGTGTCTGAACCTCAACCATGTAAGGAGGAGTTAAGCGGTTTTTTGTCAGAAACTGATGTAGCTTCAATATTCTATCTTTTATACTCCTTCCTTTTTACATGATATTTTATGTGATATTCATGAGCATATAACATGAAATAGTACCATATTGTTCTATTTTTTCTGCCAAACAGACTTCTGGAGTCATAAGTTTGATTTTTTAAAAGTAAAATGATATATCCAATGTCTGAAATATCAATGCAGTGTCATTTGTATATCCAATTTAGCATTTTCCCCCATATCATATTTGTAGCCTGAAATTTTTAAATCCGCTTTCAGGTCAGTCTGTTTTGTCTAGTAAAATCTGTTCGTCTTCTATAACATCTTTAAAGTCAGTCTGTCTATGATGTAGACAGTCTTAAAATTAATTTCTGGTTCCATTGTTCACAAATACCCCTTCATACATCCAATGTTAAAGTATTTTGCTCCATTCTGTGTCATTCAGTAAAATGCAAGTGTTCTTAAATTAGTTCCTCCCGCTTCTCTCTAGTGTCCAAAGTTCCATCCTGTCATTTTTTTTTTAAAAAAGGAAGAATTGTTATAATTAATTTTAAAATTTTATTTCAAGTCCTTCAATCAATATTCTAATAATCTTTTTGCTATTTATTCCAAAAAAGAATTATTTAAAGTCCTTAAACCTGTATTTAAAACTTCTTTTTGGAAGTGTCAAAGGAGATTCACCCAGTGCTATAAAACTTGTCATTCCAAAAAGCAATTAATAAGCAATTTCCAAATAGGATTAGAAAGGAAGTGTGTAAACCCTGTGTCCAACTGCAATTTGGGCAAAGATGGTGTTCCTCATCCCCCAGAGTTCTAAACCACTGGGGACTGCTGTCTTGTGGTCTTCTCATGAGGAGTAGCTGCTGGAATATTTGAGAACAATCCCAACCCCCCTGTGTCCAGAGAGGAATCCCAAAGTGTCAGTACACCTGCTGGCACTTCATTCCTCCAGTCATCAAAATGGTTATGTTTCAGTTGAAAACGTAACCATTTTAAGTGCTCCATTTCTTCCCTTGAAGTGAAAAGTAGTTTTTTACTTTATTGATTTCAGTGAAAGTGTTGCACATTGGCTTTTCTTTCATTTATATGAATCTGAACTTAAATGTACCTATTGCCTAATACTGTAAATTAGCATTGATCATTGTAAATGTCTATTTACAATGCAATTGTTCCTGTTATTCTTTTGTATCAGGAGAATAACATCATAATATTATTCCTGTTAAGGTACTAGATCAGATTGTTAAAGGAGAATTTGAGGTCTCTACAAATTCTATGTTCCTAGCCTCCATGTGAGAAAATATATATGTTTGAAGTAAATTTAAATATGCACAGACTATTTTTAGAAATTGTTCTGGTTACTGCTCATTCATGCATGCCATCATTTCTATAATTATAGTTTTCACTGAACCCTAAATTATCTATGAAGTTTAGATACCAGTTTTGGTATCTGAGTGAATGAGGTGTTTGTATTATTTGTATGTTATTGTTCATGTGTAAATTAAACATTTTGCTTAATATTATATTTTAATATTTAAAATCTTCAGATATGGAGCTTCAAAAATCCATCAGCTCTTCATAGTTTGAGTGGCCACAAAGATTGTGTGAGATGCTGTACATTCTCTCTTAAAAATGAATTATTGGCCACAGGAGATGACCATGGAGAAATAAGGGTATTTTGTTTTTCATTATTTAATATTTGGCATAATTACTATGGATTGATAGTTTTTTAAATTCATGAGTTTTTGGATGGTTTTGCTATCACTACAAAGCAACAATATTAAAGAGGTAAAGAGGGATTTCAGATATTTTTTCTGTTAACAAAAAAATAACGTTAGGAATATAAAATGCATTTACCTCTATAGAACTAACATAGCTAAGAAAGTGGTTGGAAACTAGAAACAGGCTTTCTCAGTAGCAGGCCACCCCCCCTCCCCACTGAAATAAACCTGCAGAATTCTCCCCTGTCTTCGTTCAACAAGACAGAGTTTGTATTACTAAAATAGCTCTGCACGCCAGCTCTGCCTTCAGAAGCAACTGTGGTTTTCAGATGCTCTTCAGGCGCAGCAGTAGTTAAGCCAGTGGTGGGAGTCAAAAACTTTTACTAGCGGTTCTGTATGTGTGGCTTGGTGGGTGTGGCAGGGGAAGGATACTGTAAAATCTCCAGTTAGAAGAGGTATTTGCCGGTTCTCCAAACTACTCAAAATTTCCGCTACCGGTTCTCAAGAACTGGTCAGAACCTGCTGAATACCACCTCTGAGTTCAGCTATATTGTAATAATGCAGTCTCAAGGTACTGATGGCATGAGTCACTGTCAGTAGGTTTTTCTATTGCAGCTAGTAGATAAGCTAAAAATAACTTCCAACAGCTGCTTCTATAGAACATATAAATGTATGTACCACAAGTACCACAAATAGTACTACATGGGTTTTTTTTCTCTCTTTATATTTCTTTCACCACGACTTTTACTATCAACAGATAAAGGAAAAATTCAGTTTTGTTTTGTGCTGTGCAAAAACGCATTTTTCTACCGCGAACATATCAGAAGCAAGAACCTGATTTATTACCAGTTTGGTCAAAGATGCATGAGCTAACTATGCAAACTAAAGCCTTTTCTAAACTCAGAATGGCCACTTGAATGCATGTGGATGTATAGCTAGTTCTAAATTTCTTCTCTGTTCTTAGATAAGCAAAGAATATTAATTATATTTGACTAGCTGTCTCTAAGATTAGCAGTACAATTTTATCTCAGCTTGTTGCCATTACATCCTCTGCAAAGTCAGTCATTAAGAATATCCCATTGGCTGCCTCTCATTTTCAGTATTCATCTCCTGAGATACTCTGGTTTGTTTCCATCTTGGTTCTTTTTCTCCTCAAACTTCAACAATTCTCATTCCAAGATAAACTAATTTTCATCTTGCTAGCATATCAGCCCCTTTTCATTTCTTCCATGAGAAAGGTCTTGTTCAAGTGTAACTGCTTATTAACATTTTTTCCAGGTCAGTTTTATAGTGTGCACTTTTCAAGTATGTACATGTGGGAGATCATGTGACATGAACAACAGACCCTTCTAACTTTATTTTGTCCTATCACAACACCAAGATGCATGCAAGATCTGCGTGATCCCATTCATAGCAAGTGTAAGGGATGATGGGAAGCCTAACAGATTCTGAACAAATAGCACCCCCATCTTGCTGGGATTCAGTCTCAACTTGTTTTTTGCCATCTACTCTTACTGTCTAGATACTGAGCTACATCATCTACTCTATTCCCTGCCTAGCCAGGATGAAATATATTATTAAGTATCATCAGCATACTGATTAATTCTCATCCTGAGCTGACAAATGACCATTGCCAGTGGTTTTATATAGACATTAAATAACATAAGAATAAGCATGGAGTCCAATGTTCCCCCCATACAGGATGACAGGATCTAACTTGTTACCAGTTGGAACCACTGGCTCAGGAAGGAAAAGAAGTGCTGCAAAACAATACTTCCAACTTCTAATCTCACAATTTATACAATAATATCAAACGTTGCATGAAACCTAATAGGACAAGGAAAAGTATATACACACCCATCCAATTGCTAATTCAGGTTATCTACAGGAATAATCAATGCAGGTTTTTCCAAAATAATTTCATGCAGGGTTTTTTTACTAATTGTAATTGCAGCTTTTTCTCTAGTACATTCTCAAAAAGGTAAGTTTAAATGAATGAATGAAAGTTCTCCATCACTGTTGCAACAAGAAGTATATCTTCAAGCAGGGATGAAAGCTTTGCCTCCTTTAAGCCAGCAGATACAATCCTCTCCATCAAGGGGGCACGAAGTTGTGATACAGGTTGATGATTAGGATAAAATATAAAAAGAGAGATACTACGATATAACAGAGAGAGAGAGGGAGAGAGAACAAAATTTACATTTACAACTGCTGTAAAGAAGATCAAACACTGCCTCATATCTTTTTTCTTTTTGTGTCTTTTTATTTTATTTGTTACTATCATTTTACATACTTTTCTTAATTTTTTATTATTTTTGTTCTGTGGAATATTCTTTAATAACATCTAATTTTAAAACATGTTTTCTGTAGCAAGAAAAAGATTTCAGTATTTATTAACAACAACTATCTATAGTCATATCTACAAATAGTTCTTGAGGTATGAGCACTATTCAAAGTTGCAGCAATGTTGAACAAATGGTAGTTAGTACTGGTCTTCATAGTTCTGACTGTCCTAGCACCCCAGGGTCACATGGTCACAATATGGGCACTTGGCAACTGGTTCCCATTTACAATTGGTTGCAGCACCCCATGAATATGTGATCACTATTTGCAATCTTCATTTTTGGATTCCCCAGAAAGTCATTGGGGAAGCTGATAGGGAAGGTTTCAAGTTGCTGATGTAAGTCACCTACATACACGCACCCTTCCCCATTCCTTCTGGGCCTTGTGCCTCACCAGCCACAGATCCTCCCTGACCGATGCCGCACCCACGATTGCCTTTTTGCAAATCCCCTCCCTCCTTCCCCCATACAGCAGCAACCACTTATTTTCCTGCCAAACTGGGACTTGCAATTTTTTGCCTGCTTCCTCATTGACTTAGTTGTGGGAAACTGGCAGGAATAATTGTGGGATTTGATTAATCATGCAACTGGGACTTCAGGATTTCTGTCACTAAGTGGTGTAATCATACTTTACATCCACATTGCTTAGCGAGTAGAAATGCCAGTCGCAATTGCTATCATAAGCACGAATTACCTGTACATTGAAAGAAAAATACAAGATTTCCAAATTCATTATAGCACTCTTATGCCATATTTTACTGTGTTTTTATTCCAGTTAAAACAATAAGCAATATCTACCTCAGTTTCACATTTTTTTAATCCTGCCTTTAATTATTTTTATAAATAATTAAAGACAGTGAACTTTATATTCCCTCCTCCTCCTATTTTTCCTACAATAAATGAGGTGAGATGGTCTGACAGAGTAACTGGGCTAAAAGTCACCCAAATGGCTTCCATGCATAAGGCAGGACTGGAACTCACAGTTGCCTGGTTTTTAGACTGGCGCCTTAATTACTAGACCATATTGCCTCTCTGGTTTCAAAGTTGTTTGCATTTTAAAAGAAAGAATTGTTATTTATTTATTTATTAGTTAGTTAAAAGGAAGAATTGTCTAATTAGCTTGATAAAAATAATACATTTAGGAAGTTATGGAGGTTTCACAAGTAACTAATTTACAAGATATTGTGCCTTATGAATTCCAGAAACATTTGTAGCAGGATTTATTTTTGTTCCTATTTCAACACCACCATTTAGTTGTATTCTCTAAGATAACTTACAAAAAGTTATAACTGTATCTAATATTTGATTGCATTTGTATTACAGGTTTGGAGTATATCAACAGGTAAACTTCTTCACTTGTATTTTTCTGCCACAACAAATGAAGGAGGATCAGCATATGGAGGCTGGGTGACAGGCCTTCATTTTTCTCCTGATAGTAAAGTGCTTGTTTCTTCTGGAGGATACATCAAGGTAAGCTCCATAAAATTTTATAAAAAGTGTAATTTCTAGAATTATTATATAAGCTAAGGGTGCACAACCTTTTTGAGGGTTATTAAAAACCATCTCTTTGAAATATATTATTAGGGAAAAATACTTATCTCTTGTGTGTGTATCTTTAATTTAGAAGTTTATGCAATAACTCTACAATTTGCCTATTCCATCCCATAGAAGATGACAATTTGATGGCAATTTAGAATAGGGTGTCAAACTCAAGGCCCATGGACCGGATCCAGCCCGGGAGGTGGGGGTGTTTAAATCTGGTCCATAGGGCTGGCCTGGAAATAACATAGGACCACCCTGCGGTGCCTCTGCCAGCAAAATACGGCAAAGGGGGGCCACATGCATCCCCCACCTCATTTTTGGCCTGGATGGCCTCTTGCACCACTCTGCCAGCCAAAACGGGGTGGCCATGTGAGGCCTCCCACATCCCATTTTGGCTGGCAGAGTGCTGCAGGAGGCAGCACCCTCTTCACCTTCTCTTTAGCAGCATCTGCCAACTAGAACTAGGTACCCTCCAAGATCTGGATGGCTGTTCAGAAGAGCCAAAAACTTCTGGCTCTTCACCCAGGTCTTTGATGAGAGAGAGCCCCCTTGTATCATTTAGTTTGTCATGTTTTATCTTAATCTTTTATCTGTGATTGATTTAATTGTAAATTTTGTTGTGAGCCACCTAGGTTCATTGGGAATTGGGTGGTATATCGATTTTGTAAATTATTACTAATATTAAGTCCTCCTCTAGGGCTGCATCAGAGGTAGTAACAAAGATTGATAGACTGTTGAACAGACATTTTTTAGAGACATCTGGAGAAATTGTCAGTTCATTTATGCTCTGCTCCTATACAAGAGTCAAGCCCCATAGCAGCTGGGGACTCTACCTGTATTTAACATCTACATTGGAGATTTGAATTGATATCATTTGTGCCAGAAAGTAAACCTCCCTGTCTGGAATAGCTGTTTTGAATGCAAAGGGGGTGGGGGGGATACATTTTGAACTTGTATCAAATTCCCACCACAGCCATCCCCTGTCACGCCCCACCCTGGTCCTCCAAGGTCAAACACAACCCTGATTTAGAAGTGCTTGTATACCTTACACAAGGCTCTCAGTTACAAGATCTATGTAATTCTAATATAGGAAGTAAATTTCAAGAAAATAATCATGATTTAGGGCAGATATTGTAATCTACATTTGAATAGCTAATATGAATCCTTGTGTTCTGAAATTTGACTCTTATGAATACCATACTTTTTTCAAATGTGTAGCACAGCAAGAAGAGTATGCCACAGTTTGGTTGTGCCATATTTACAGGTTATTGTCAGATTTTTATTTTTCTTAATTACAAATATATTTTCTTTTCCTTTTTAGTGGTGGAATGTGGATACTAGCCAATCCTTACAAACATTCTACACAAATGGAACAAATCTCAAATCACTGCATGTGTCCCCCGATTTCAAAACATGTGTGACACTGGATAATCTAGGCATTCTTTATGTGCTACGGATTATGGAATAAATTTAAATTGTAATCACTTTTATATTTATAGTATTTTGAGCCAGAAGTGAATCCTTTCTTATTTTTTTTTCTAACTTTCATGAAACTGTGATTTTTTTTTACTATACGTGATACATTTGTAATTTCTCCCAGATCAGCACTTTTTTAAAAAAAATATGTGATGATCAGAATGAAAATGCAATTTAATAAGTTTTGCTCTTGAAAGTTGCACTGAATATAATTACACTATACTTTGATCACCAAAAAGAGCAATATGTGATAATGCAGTTATTGATCTAATAGCAAATGTTCTAAATCATAAGCACATTTGCCACTCCAAGCTTTTGTTTTAGATTTTTTTTTACTATTGTAATTTTGTCTTAATGCCTTTGGATTGACAGGTTGTCTTGATACACAATGTGAATGATAGAAAATATCAGTGGCATAAAGTGCCTACTGCTGTTTCAAAGATAATAATATAAGAGCACGTTTCAATCTTATCTTGTCCTTTACTTAAAAACACAATAGTTTTCTAAAGATACATTTTCTCTTAACAAGTTTGGAAGTTGGCTTAAAGTATTCCATTTTGAATCAGACTAAAATGTCACTACAGCTAGTTGTATTAAAAATGTATTGGGAAGAATATTTCACTTTTAAAGATTATGTATGATTAAGATTATTTTGCATTTTTCTTGTTTCCTTTTAAAAAATAAAGTATATTTGATTTTTTTCCTAGCATGTATTTTTTTTAGTCTGTGTCTATGAATATTTAAGTAAAACTTACCTACTAAAATGTTCTTGTTAAGTTGATATTGCTAGATGACATATTTTCAAATGTTATTGTCCTTTAATGCTAATTTAGAGAGTTTAATAGAACCTATTCCTGGTTAGGTATGCATAGGATACAAAATCGGTAGTTAAGTTCTCTTGTTGGGCATATGTGCACAAATACAAATAACGTAGAAAGGGAAAGACTCGTGATTGTTATTGTGCTGACAGGCAGATTAGAAACTCCTGCCAGATTTCTAGTCTCTCCTTTTAGCTCATTTTCTGAATAGAACCCAGAGTCTACCTTGAATATGCCTTGAAGAACAGATTGACACATTTCCTCCATCATGTGGAGCATCAACTTGTCAAAAGTAATTTGGCAGCTTGATTCTCAACACAATGCCTACTTTCAGTGGGATATCAGGCCAATACAATATTTTAACAGTGTTTTAATAGATTAATGCCCAATCTGACATTGAGTCATTTGCAAACACCAGGTCTTTGAAACTGGTTTGCCAAGAAAACGCTCTTCCAAATAGAAAAATATCTAAACATCTCTTCAATCTAGGTGGGCCCAAAAGATATAGAACTATTGTACAGCTTAATCAGGTTGGAACAGAAGAAAAAAGGCTGAGATGCCCAAGCCCTGACATGAAGAGGGCCAGAAAAGGCCTGTGGCAATAGAAGTAGTTCTGGAGAGCTATCATTGTGCCATCTGTAAAAGGAATGAAGCCCAGGGATTGGACTTTAGACTCCTGAGTGGAAAAAGCGGTTGTAGAAGAGTGGTCCTCACCTGCAGTGAAAAATTTGAATATTAAGCTGGTAGTCATTAGTAACTGGGGTGGTGGTGGTGGTATAATAGTGGAGAAAATGGACAGTGGTTTGGAGTGACAAGTACCTGTTAACTTGAGCTATACAGGCAAACCAGGGATTCTGGCTATCATAAGGCTGGGATTTGAGTCCCTTGCTTTTTGATGGAGTTATATTGATGTCTGCTTAAACTTTCATTCAGGGCAACTTGAGGTCTCAGTATAATTTCTCCTGGGCTGCTGGTTCACCCCATAAGCATTTTTGGAGGATGAAACAGCAGAAGCCTATCTTGAGCAGCAATATTTAAATACAAAAAGTGAATCAGATCAAGCACAAGGAAGCATTTCTACTGCTCCCTTGTGTTGGTGGGCTGTTGGCCAACAGTCTACCATTGCCAACTTCTTTTTGTTGCGATTTGGCATGTAGATTTCTGCCAGGCACTATAACTAGTTTATGTGACATTTCACCAATAATATTCAAATCCATCAGTCTTGATTCTATATGGGTCAGGATTTGATGTGATGAGCGATGAAATAAAAGACATAGTTGAGATTTCTTTTAGCCTGGGAAATAAAAAGAATATTTTGAAGTCTGATCTCTGCTACTTCTAGGCTTGCTTCCTGTCGTTCAGCTCATATGGTTTGGAAAAGGCATATTTGCTGGATCTGGAGGATAGTTGGCATCTGTTTGTGAAATAGGTTATTACAAACTCTTTTCTATTTTTGACACTGTTGCCAATTTCCAGTCTTCTGCTTTGCTGGTAGAGTAAGACAGTGCTGGAAAATCAACTTCAAAACATTGTAAAAGAAACTGGTTATCTGGCTCATTTTCAGTCTTGATTCAAGCATGGTTATGACACTGAAACAGCATTGGTTCTCCTGGTTGATGACGTTTGTTGGAATTTGGATGAGAGGAATATTGCTGTCCTATTAGGGCTATTGTCAGACTTAAGTACCACAGCTCCCGTATCTTTCTGTACCATCTGTGAGAATTGTGGATCAGAGCACTTTTCTACAATATTTTTCTACCTAGCATGCTAATAAATGAGGTTCTGTTAATGTTTCCAAGATCCTGTACTTTATATAATACTTAATATTTAATTATATTATTGTATAGTTGTTGCTTGCTTGATTCTGCCTTGTGATGGTCTCAACACCTACCTAGAGTGAAGGATCTCAAAACAGTGACCCATGCTCTCATTGCTACTCATCTAGTTACACATGTTTTCTGTGAGTCTCCCTCTGAAATAACCATGGCTGGCATGACAGAAGCCCAGAAGGACTGGGGGAGAGTGCACAGGTGGAGCAGACTAACTCAGCAGCATGCAACCTTTCCTCTAAGCTTCCTAATTGAGTTTGTGGGGAAGCTGGCAAGAAAAGTCACAAAAGGCACTTGTAATTATGGATATTGGAACCTGGTTCATAAGTGCAAACCAATTGCCAAATGTCTAGATCATGATCATGTGACCATGCAGATGCTGGGACAGTTGGAATACCAAGGACTAGTTGTAACCACCATTTGTTCAGTACTGTTATAGCTTTGAATGGTGTTGAACTATGAATAGTCATAATTTGAGGACTACCTGTATTTGAAGTATGTTCCTAAATCTATATTTTTATGAACTCTACTTCAAAAACAAACCAAAGAAATACATATAGGCTCATATTTTTTTTTGTCTTTTAATTACCCCCTAGTCCCTTGCATCGAGGTGAGTCAGGACAATTGAATGGAGCTGAGTGTTTACTGGCCGATGCCCTTCCTGTCACTAATGCAGTTCGCAGCTGATATTTACTCATTGTGCCCAGAGAGAAATATCTACTGCTACCTAAGATTGAACTCACAGACTCCTGATTGGGCGGCGAGAGCTCCACCTCTAGGCCATTGCACCATTCAAATACATATAGGCCAATATTCTAGCTTTATTCTTTTTTCCATTTTAACATCTCTCCTTTCATTACTTTGTACTAAAACAGAATAAATTCCTAAAAACAAAAGCCTCATTTTTTACTGTTACTTTTTTTATCATATTGCACTAAATGTAGACAATATGACTTTCAGATTACACTGGCCATTAGACCACTATGTTTTCCATACTCCTTGTTATTTTAGAATGCCTGATGTTTAATATTATCCTTACTAAATTGTGAAAAAGCCAGTGCTGACTGTACAACTTCAATTTATTTTGTGTGCTTTTAAAGGATATAAATAATGACCAAAATTACAAAATTTATAACTGGAAGCCCAAGCATATTTACAGAGAAGAATTTGTTGCAGTGAGGCTACTATTTGCTTGTTCCTATACAATATTCCTTTGGGTACTATTTTCAATGTTTAATATCAGCCTACTACATACATATCAACAATGATAGGCAAAATGTATACAAGGAACTAATTGGTTCAAGTATATTGTATTAAAAGGTTTCTTTTGTCATCCAGCGCTATGATTAGGATCAACTAAACCATATACAATTTTCAGTTTTAAATCGAGTTTCATTATCAATTTTGCTAAAAATTCCATTGAGTGTAACTGAATTTTCAGTTAGATATGAAAGAATAATAAAAAACATTGAAGTCAACCACACTATTCATAAATATTTCTATAATGATGTCCAAAATGACTCACAATTTTGACTGGATAGAATATACATTTAAAATGCTGTTTTTCGCCTATGATCAATATTTTTACTGTAATTTATTCAGTTCCACTGAAATATACATAAATGTTATTGTACAAATACTCCACGAAGACATTAAAAAATTAAAATACTTGAAACAAAACTGTAAGCAAATTTCATTAAATTCCATGTTAAGCCAGTGCTCAACAGGTTATTTTGTGGAAACAATGTATTACTTTGGATTTTTTTAAACTTTATTTAGAAAAAAAAATCTCTTGAATTGAACTTTTTCATTAAAATCAGCTGCGACAGAAAATTTAATAAAAATTCCAGTTGGATTAAAACCATCTTTGAAACATTGATAAGCTTAAATGCATGGCTATAATAACTTGAAAAACTGTGTACAGTTGCATGTACCTTAGTGCAATTGCTGGGCAGCTTTTATTTTATTCTTCCAAAGTACAAAGCATCCAGTTTATAGATGACACCACTGTTACCACTGTTGCAAACAGTACAGCAGCAGTTTAACTTCAAATTAAATCCAAATTCTCTTCATAATTGATTTTCTTTATCATAAATATTCACACTTTTTCATATAATTTTTCCTCTGTCACACAAAAATATTTAATACAAGGTGCATTTTCATGCATTATTATTAATTCCTCTTCTTAAAACCATTTATCAATCTTAACACACTGCTATATAGAACCTCTTTTCTCCAGATGATTAAATGGCATGAAGTTTACAAAAAACAGCAACTAACAAATGAAGGAAATTAATAACTATTAGCTATTATTATTTTTTAAACATATTAAAAATTATATAGGATTCTCATAATTTCTCAAATATTGTATTAAATAATCTGGGTCTGTTTCAATGTTCAATTTGCCAAATAAGAAACCCAACTATAACTGAACATTGTATTACTAAGCAGCATTAATGTTAGAGACCTTTGTAAAAGTAGAACATTAAAATATGAAATCAAAGAAAGCACTGTGGCAAAGTCCTAAGAAAATTGCGTGCACGAAAACTATCTCCCATTCCTCTTGTGGGCTCTTTGAAAAGTCTTCATCCCATGTCATTCTTCTGTCAACGCTGCAGGAAGAACAATCACCAGAAATGACCAGCAGCCTTTATATTTATATATATATTTATTTATATATATTTATGTTTTTGCTAGTTTCAAGGCCACTCAGTGCAGTCTTCCTCTCTGTTAGATTGAAGAGTTGCTTATCATGGAAAGGCTGTGCTGTGACTGCTTTGAGTGCAAGGCACAACAAGAAATGATGAACAGTTCATTATCAGAAAATTGTGGTTTCATACTTGGTATTAATTCCTCTTTTAGCTTCTTGTCCTGGTTCTACAATCCATGGTAGATTGGTAAGAGTCTTTTGTTCAGTGGGATCTATCTGCTTTGAAACAAATAAACACAGGAATGCTTTATCTGTTTAAATTACACAATTTTAAAACTATGTTTAAAGTTTGTCAACATAGTACATTACCTGGATGTACCATATATTATTATTTTTACCTACTGATGATTTAATGGGACGGGTCACCAACCTTTTGGACCTCAGGGACCACCAAACTCATAATTTTAAATCCCGCAGACCAGAGACCCTGGGAAAATCTCAAAAGAAGTCTGCAGGAAAATTCCCCACCCCGTTTTCCTACCGATTGATCATGCTTTATTTGGGATCGCAGGATACCATCTCCAGCTCCGTTCTCAGGGGGAGAGAAAGACTTTTGGCTTTATGCAAGGAAAGCAGTAGAAGCAGCAGTAGTCTTTCTTTCTCTCCCCCAAGCTCCTCCAGAAATGAGTCTTTATGAGACTTGTCATGCTGGCGCAGCCTCTTGGAGCAGGATGTCTTGTAGGGTCCCAAAGACTCATTTCTGGTGGAGTTTGGGGAGAGAAAGAAAGACTTTTGCTGCTTTCCTTGCATGCAGCCAAAAGCAAAAGAAGAAAGAAGCAGCCCAATGGCCAGGCCAGGAGGCGAGTGGAGCAAGTTCCCACCCTCCGCCCTTTCCCTCCTTCCCTCACTATCTTGTGTTCTTTGTAATGCAAGCGACACAAGTCTTGTGTTCCCACGGGCCATGTGGGCGGCGCAGCCTTATGTTCCTGCGCAGCCTGGATTAATTGCTTTGGGGGTGACATCTGTCTGCGGACCACCAAAATTTTCTCATGGACCACCGGTGGTCCCCGCCCCACTGGTTGGCAACCACTGCAATAGGACACTTTTCACTGTCCTCACAAAATTGTGTTGCTGGAATGAAACACACTATTACACTAAATCTGAAATTGAAATATTACACCATGATTCAGCATGTGAAGCTTACAGATTTGAAAAGCAGATTGGACTGCAAGATTCACATTCTCTTTTGACTTTGAAATTACTCTAAGTGCATATATTCAAAGTACAACTATTTAGTCAATATCACAAAAAGCAGCAGACAATCAGGAGGACCAAGCATATACATTTCCAGCAATTTGAAAGAGGTGCATATAAAATGTTAATATGACTAATGTTCCTCATCTGGCATGTAATGTATCTAATGTAGGAGTGTAACATTTTATATGTTCAAATCATAAAATAAATTTTCAACAACCATAAAACTACCCAAACATAAAGGTGTTTTCATGAAAACTCACAAATATTTAAAATTCAGTGTTGGGAAATTTTCCTGTGGCTAAAAGCAGCACAATATTTGTTGGAGCGAGCGCATAATAAACTTAATATCACACGTTTTGGGTCTTCCTGGATTTTGAGATGAAAAGAGGGATGCCTAGGCTGCTAAAAGGAGACAGGGTTTTCCCATCCCTCCATGTGATGGAGATAGAATTTGAATTCTTGTTTCCAATCATATGGACTTTTTAATACATTGAATCAAATATTTATATAGCTGTCTTCCTTCTCCTGCCTTTTCATCAAGTAAAGGTCACTGGGTTTATCTAGAAATCATCCATGTTATTCCCACAACAGCCTGAATGAAGTGATGTTTCAAGCCTGTAGAGTTGGAAAAATAAGGCTTGAAAAGTCATTCCACTTATACCTACTGTTTTAACCTTCACATGTTGGAGATTCCAATCTGATCAGAGTATTGCCAACTAGTATCAACCCCTGCTACTCCAAATTTTATTTATAAGTTACTCTGATTTTCATTTTGATTTTTATCTTTTTATAACTGATATAACACCTATTATTGTATATCATATACAATAAATATGTTACAAATAGATATAAGTGACACTAATAACTAGTATTAAGCATTAATTTCTGACAATTTGATCTTTATAATAACTATTTGGGAAGTTAATTTTTTGTCAGTTCTTTTGTCAGGTTGATGAAGATATTTTTTGGTTCGTTACAAATCTTTTATGAGGTTGGTCATGCCTCTTCATTTTACCCCTTCAGTCATAATAACCCTGAAAAATATGGCTATGGATCATGAATTCAATAATATCTGTAGAGATGCATATACTGATCTACTGTATTAAAACACCTGGGTGGCAAGAAAGTCAAAAGAACATTCTGAAAGAAAGCAAAGGCAAAAGGGTTGTTAAGAAAACTACATGGATGTGTCCATGTAGTCATCAGGAATTGAGCTTGGAGTGCCTTTCTTTTACTTTACTTACTGAACATTGAGCCAAGCAACAACAGATATATTGAGGTATAATCTGGATATAATTATCAATTGTTTACTAAAGACTTTACAAGTAGTAGAATTACCTTCAAGAATGTCTTTAATATCAATTTTTTATCTAAAATTACACTTTAGCTAGTTACAGTAAATGTATGTATATCTCACAGAATATTTGGAGTAAAATTTACAAACACAATTCAGGCCAAGAGCATTTATCACATTGATATTAAGTTTCTTCTATATGGATTATGCTTCTTACTCACCACAGATTTTCGAATGCTAACACGTGGTTTTGGGATTGGCTTGGTAGGTTTATTATCAAAGCTTTCAGGAAGTGTTGAAGAATGGCCTCCTTTTCGAGCCTGAAGTGCCAGTTGATAAGCTACTTCAAATGCCTGTCCCAATGTGAGAATTATTTCATAGGCTAAATTCTGGAATAGCAACAAACAGCAGGATTAAGCTAATTAATATGAATATAAGTTTACAATAAAATCTTAAATATAGGGTAGCTTTGACCAATTGTGAAAAGGCTATATTTTTAATATGTTTTTTGTGCATCAATGTTGTCTTATCATTTTCTACTATACTGACACATTAGAAAACTATGGGGAGACAACATACTTGATTTCTTCTGTCAGCTACAATAAATTGAATGTTCAAATGTAAATATTCAGACAATCATACATGCTACCTGTAGAAAGATAATGGGCATAGGACATGCTGAATACACGGAATTCTGCAAACAATATTGTATTTACCTAGAAGGAAGAGGACCCTAAATTCAAAATGCACCCTCCCCTATGAAGAGGACATGGGGGGGATTAGAACCCTAAGAATTCTATGCACTATCCAGCTCCACAGCTTTTCAACATAGGATTACCAATTCTGCCTAAAAGCAATCCTGGAGAATACTCTTTACCACCTAATGTGAATGTGTCTGTCTATGTGTCATATTCATATGCATATACATATGTGAGTATATTGTATCTGTCAGAAGTTAACTGTAAAAATAGGTAAGGCCAGAACCAACAAATTTATTGTCTTTAAAATTAACTCTCCCATTTATAAAATTAATACTGTCATAATCAAAAACTCACGAGTATACACCACACATTCCCCTTCCCTCTTCCAGCAGAAACTATAAAGACAAAGGGATAAGGGACAATCCCTTTGGGATTGTGGAGGGGAAGGGAAAATTGCACCAGGAAGGGAGAAGGAAAGAAAACAGAACAAAACTATACGGAGAGAAAGATAGGGGAAGAGCTGAAGTGTAAACACGGTTTCTCTCCTTTCTGCCCAGTTTAATTACTTCTTTCCAGTTACCTCTTTATTTTCAATAGGATCCTCTATTACCAGTTAATGGCAGATAATTCCCTCCTAATTATTTGGTAAGTAAAAAATGAAGAGAAACTCATCTTCCTATTTATTTATACTTATTATCACTTTAAGTACTGTGAGCTTAAACAATCTATTTTTACTTGGTCGTGTCAATTGAAATCACCATGTCTACATTTTTATGGGTTACTGCATAACATAAAACATCATAATCCACATTGAAATCTAGACAATAACAAAAACGATAAAAGATGTTTTGCAAGCAATTCTTTACAGATAGCAACTGTACATTAGCTTATTTCACTACAATCTTAAAATTAATATTCATAAACCCATTATAAATGCTCTCATCACACTGGCCAGGAAATGGGAGATCAGCCTTCCTGAAACTTTCATTATTTGTAAGCAATAATACTTCCAAATGAAACTTTTAAATATATTAAATATATTTTTGTAAATTGGATTAATCTTACAACAGGAGACAGCAATTGTTTTTACAATTTATCATTTATCACTATCCAGTCATTAACATCAAGGAATGAAGCAAGCAGACTCCATAGATTAGTTACTAAAACTATATACTAAAATTTAGGTTTGTTTATTTATCTGTTAAATTAGTAATTTTTCTCTTGCCCTGAGGTAAACCAGATAGGAATCACAATCAGGTGAGCAAATTCTACTTTATTATAAAGCTACATTGTAAGAATCTTGAAGTCTGAAAATACAATTCGTCCACCTTCCCTTGGTCTCCTTTATAGCCCAAGAAACTAGGTAGAGTCTCTTCTCAGCATCTTCTCCCATGCATTCTCCAGTTGCGGGCTATGCTGTCTCCTATCTGGTTGTTCCCTTGGTAGCATCTCTTTGCCCAGTCTCCCAAGTCTTTCCCACATAATGTTACACATCTTAAATGTGAAGAGGCTCATATGGAGCATCCCTGCCTCTTGTTCCCCAGGATTCTTGAACCTTAAATCATCCAGACTGCTTATATTTTGGTATGTTTGACATAGATTTTTAAGGAGAAACTGTGCAACAGCCAACTTATCTACTAGTCTTGTAATATCTATTTTGCTAGTGATTACAAAATTGTACATTGTTAAATAGTATTTGTATTTCATTCTCAGCCAGTTGTGACAGACAAGGTTTACAAATATTGATGTAGGTGGTATATGTTTGTATATATTTTGTTAATATTTTTATTTAACCAATTATGAAACTTATTCCATGGAATTACATGTGATATATGCTGATCCATTCTGGCAACATACTACTTAAAATATTCTTTGATATATTTATATTTATTACTGGATTAGAATGTTCTACAGCAGCCTGGGAATAAAGAGTAAACTATTGAAAATTCAGTGGGGAAGTCAGACTACAGTACAAACTCATTTTTCAAGTTTTAGGCACACTGAAAATTTGCTCACAGAACACAGGAATACAAAAAAAACACCCCAGCATTTTAACTCACAAATTACTTGATAGCCAGTGATAAACAGCACTATTGGTAAGATAAAAATTCACATTTTATCAGCATTTAAGGAATATAGTTATGGTAAATTTCATTGGCTTTAACTTGAGATACAAAGGCTTAGAATGCTTACCTCACAGAAAATATTGCTTTATCCTTTTTTGTCAATACACTAAAATTTTGAACGAATCAATTTTTGTCCCAGAATGCAGCACTATATACTTGGATAGACTGAACTTATGGAGCTTTGTGAACTATATGCAGAACTGGTGGTTACTAGCTACTCATTACAATGTGAAAATAAGTCTTAACTCCCAGTTATTTTGTCATGAAGAAGCAGCAAATTCCTCCACCTAGTTACAGGATAAAATACTTGGCAAGAGGGTCTGAGAGGTTGCAGGTTCTGCTTCCACTGTAGAGTCCAACCTAACCATAACTCAACCAGAGAATAGGAGCTATAGACAGCTTCTTCCTTATTGTGCCCAAAAAAACACGTGCTTTTAAATGAGCCCAATAAAATCCAGCCCTTTCTTTATATGTGTCACATTATTTTTTTGTGCAAGTTTTTCACAAATCATATCATTAAAATATAATTTTTCAAATTTTTCAAAATATTATATAAACTGGATATTCAGGCAAGTACAAGCATGAATATTCAAGATGTTCTGCCTATGCATAAAAATCCTCAGGTGAATTATTTCACTTGTACAGAACTGTATGTAGTCAGAAAAAATTCTTCAACATACACCCATAAATATCCATTTCTAATCCCAGTGATTCTTAAAAAGGATGACTTGTTGCATAGAACAGCATTCCCCAATCTTTGCGCAGCAGCACTGGGGTAAGAGGGGACTGTTTTGAGCACCTGTGCACTGCTTTCACAAATGCAGCTTGCACACTTGCCCACCACTTCCACAGCCCAGTTCCAATGGGGTTGCAGCCTGGCACTGAGCCAGCAGGCCGGGCCACAGGTTGGGGACCTGTGGCATAGAACTACATACGAAAAATAGCTTGTATCATGAGTGTGCCAGGCAGACTCAATGGCCTCTTCGTTGTATTTATCTGAGTAATGAGATCTGAGAGGTTCAGACAAAGCCTGATTACTTTTACAATTTCAGTTAAGGACTGCAGCATAGAGGAAAGAGAGAGGAGTTATCTGAATATTAAGCTGGCAAAAACTACATAAAATATTCTTTGCAGAACTGAAGCTTTAAAATTATTCCTCATATGCTCAGATTTTATTTTAGGAGATTCACAGTTAAGACAGACAGGCAGATATTTCTATCCTCTCTTATCATGGAAAACAGGGACTCATAATAAAGAAAGGTGTGCAAATATTTTTATCTAATTTTTAAATATTGGAAAAAAAACATATTTTGAGGAACCTGAAGTTCTTGGCACACTTGTCTTGCAAATATTCTGCCTATAATTAAAATTGGCTAACGTAACTACCCAGGAAGATTTTAATGCAATATTTTATAATGCATTCCTCTTGTTTCATTATTGACAGTTTATAGCACTGGCTATACCTGATGGAAAATAGATTTCTAAAACGTTGAGCTATACATTTGAATTCTCAAGATATGCATCCTGGTAGATTCAACTTACTACTAATATAGGGGAAAAACAAATGACCACATGCTGTCTTAACACATTTACTAGGCAAAAAAGCCTTTGTATGAGATCTGTTTTATGAGAGTATCAATTTTCTTTAACAAGACTTTCTCATGTTCATAACATCACAGGAATTGACAGCATATTAACATTAGAACAGATACGATTGACATTTTTGGCTTACTTTTGTTACTGGGATGGCCAAATGCCTGGGAATAGGAATAGTTCACTTTTTGGAGTCCTTACGCTCCATATATACACGCATGCATGCACACATACAGACATTCACAAAAAAACCAAAACCACAAAGCTTAATTTTATTCATTTTGGCATGATTCTGGGTCATTTTTAGAGATATATGAGGAAGGATAAACAGAGTTGTGCATTTTCCAGAAAGAAATAATTTTTTATTATTTTTTTTCTATGCACATTTGTCTCAATTTCCGTAATATGCATTAGCACTTGCAGTATACTATTTGGATTGAAAAATATTGCATTTAGTCTATTTTATGAACTTTCAACCTTTATATAGAAATACATTAAAAGCTTCAATAAGTAGAGAAAAAATTTATTGGAATGTTAGAAACAAACATTGAGCAGTAAAGTAAGCAATAGAACAATAGAGATGGTACTTCATATGTTGGGCAAATTAGGTCATAATGTTCCTTCCAGAAATGGTTTCCAGTCATAACAGGAGGCACGCTGCCTGCAAATATAGTTCTAGCCAATGTCTCGTCTATTTTTCCTTGATCTTCTTTTAACATTTTTTCAATAAAGGTCAATTGACCATCTTGACAATGAATTTAAAATGGATAGTATATCCATGGATAGTACATCTGGTAATTAATCTTTGAAGTTCAAGATTTCTCAAAGTATTACTTGCATTATCAAGTTCCTGCAATAAAGCAACGGGATTAATATTTTTATCTGTTTCTTCCCCCCATTAGAACAACAATTTTTTAAAAAGAAAAGCTGCAGTAAACAAGCTTTATTTTTGCATTTGATATCAAGAAAATACTGCGCATCTATACCAGATAACTTATCTAGAGTATGAAGCTTTTATATAATCTCTTTGCTCAAGTCTAAGGTCAAATGTAGCAAAGGAATCCATGCTATTGCCAGCCAGAAGAAAACTTTGGATTAAGACTTAACTTTATATAATTTAATTAAATTCTCATTTGCTTTTCAAAATCATTTTTGTAAGTCATGATAAATGCTGGGACCACTACTTAGTCAAATCAAATATTAATTAAAATAACCTAGCAAACATCAATCAATGTACTTACATAGGATTCTTGAGGTAGGCTTCTTTCTGATTTTGCTTCATCCCATTATTAGCTTTTCAGAAACAAAAATAATGTATGTTCATTATCCTAAATCCTTCTTCATCCTTGAAGTATTATTGGAATATTCTTCTTGGCAATCTTCTTCTTACCTGAAATAGTTTCTTCATAATAATGCCATGCATTTATTGTTGTGTGATTAAGGCCTAAGGTGGGGATTACCAGCACATGACCCTTTCAAGAATACCCATTATCCAGGGTAATAATTGAAATGCCAGGATTGAGAGGGCACATGCAGGAAGTTGCCTGCAGGAAGTTCATAGTTTGTTTACATGGGTGCTAAAGAAGAACAAGAGATACTTGTCTCTGATTTTTCTTTAGCTTCTCTAGCTGATTACTTCTAGCTATTCCAGTCATTGGAACCAGAAATCCCTGCTGCTGTTGCTTTTTGATTTTTTTTAGAAAGAACACCTGGGAAGCAAGTATTGCGTAATTGTGAAACTGCTAAATTTACCTGAAAAACTTTGACCCTCATTCTCTGATTAAGAATGAGACTGTTCACCATCAAAAGGCCTCCTGTCCCCATCCTTACAATTACAATTTAAAGGGAGGGAAAATCTAAAATTTGTCCATTTGATGATTAGCAAATATCATCTGTTGAGGTGCCAGAAGATTAGATGCAGCTCAGGTATTTCCACCATCCCTATGGTGCACATTGTTCCCCTGATCATGTTTTCAAGTTTTCAAATTTCAAGTTTTATATATTCAATTTTCTTTGAAAGGATGGAGACTCTGTACACAGACTAGTGCTCATTTGGAGGAGCACTTTTTGAACCCATTAGTCAAGTATTGAAGTGTAATGGTGGTATGTGGAAACGACTTTGGGAGAACATGAGGAAAACCCATAGCCTAGGCAACAATCTGATTAGAGACAGCTCAGTCTGCAACTGGAAGAAAATCAGGAAAGCATTTCAAATGGGGTCCTTCCTAGTTTTTCAGAGATTAAAGGGAGAAATACTTTCAGACTTGGAAGTTTTTGTTTGATGTAACCTTACAATAAAGGTAATGCTTATAGTCCTAGTAGAGCTTCTTCTTTGGACTACCTCAAAGGAATAATAAGTGCCATATATTATTAAGGACTCAGTGTAATGGCTTTAAGACCTTCTCTCTGTTGTCTGATCTTCTAGGTGCACATATAGGACTGTAATTGCAGATGGGCATACATTTTGCTGCATGGTTCATGACAAAATACCTCTCTCTCCTATAGAATCTGCTGTCCCAAAATATAGCAATGTCTGCACTTGCTTCAAGGGAGATTAATGGAGCATATGGCTCACTAGATGTTGATTGAACATTATTTCTAATATCAGAAGCAGTGTGCTTTATTTATATAACATTAGTTATTGGGAAAATATTATGCTCACTTCATACTTTGAACTTTCCATCGGCATCTGGATGGCCATTGTGAAAAAGTAGGTGTTTATACTGATCCTTCCTAACTTTTCATTAGCCTCTTCCTTTCATGGGATATTTGCTATATATTCCTTTTTAAAAAGGAACTTAGTTGTAACATCAAAATGATATGAAGCATTTATATTAAATTTTAAATAGTGATTATTATGCAATGTACACATCAGTACCAGAACTGCTCCAAACAACCTTCTTCATAACTGAAATGACTCAGGAAATGTCATGTTTTGTTAGCTATCACATAGAAAAAAATTATAGACCAACCACATCAAAGGCTGTGAACACATGACAGTAATGGTGATTTGTCTTCAAGTCTTTTGTAATATAAGCAAATGTTGAGAGGTCTTCGGGGTCTTGTGCGGCACAGGAAATGTTACGAATTTCATGTTCAGCAATAATATTCTAAATGTAAAGAAAAGAAATAATTGTACATATATTTAATGATCCAATCTAGTTTCCAATGTTTCATAATAGATTTTACATTGTTGCTAATACAAATAAAATAATAAGCAAGCGTAACTGTATTCAGCAATAAACAAAATGTGTTATTTCCTTTGTTGTTCTGTGTTTCTAAACATTTAATTTTATGACTAAATTCATTAAATCGTTATTCCCATCTCAACCGATATTGAAAGTTAAAATATCTTTAAAAATAGTAAGATACTGTAGAAATATCTATAAAATTTAAGGTCTTCTTTGCATGTTAATTACTGAACATGAGGTTTTAACCTGTTCTAATGACACTGAGAACAGAAAGGATGTGGTAGATAATTTAGATTACTGATTGTATAAGAAAAAACAGCATTATATTACAGATTTGTTACTGGTTAATATGCAAATCATGCACCAGTTTAATGATTAATATTTAATTCCTCTATTAGATAAAAAGACAAAATTTATTAGCTCATAAATATATTCTGTTGTCAGAGTATATGATACAGAATCTTTCTTTAGACTTTCTTTTTTAAATTTAGGAATCAGTAAATGGAATATATAAAATGCTATAGAAGTTAATTTATGGTGCCATACATACATATTTAACAGAAGTGCGAAGATAATTTATTGAAGCATATAAACTGAGTAATACTATCCAGATTACTGTAACATAAATATTTATTTATTTTATTACTTTATTCATGAAATTTAAATACCACCTCAATCCAATAGGACTCTAGATGGTTTCCAACATGCATTAGAAAATATAAACCGATATAAATAAAACTGAATCTGCCATCAAAAGATCTGCATAACCACTCCAGTCTTTAATATTACAAAAAGATATATATCTTTATTACATCCATTTTATGAGTATTAAAAATGTCATTTATTTCATTAAAGCTAAGCAACTATTATTTTACAGTACATATATTTTGCCTACAAAATATCACAATCACATTAGTAAGCTTTAATTTTTAAAATTCTTTAAATTAACATTTTGATTATAATTATTTAATACTATGCTACGGTTGTCAAAACAGTATTTCAGGTTTTTTTAATTCCTTTTATTGCTTCTTTCAAAACTGTTGGATTTATGGATTGTTATATGTTTACACTGAATATATCTCTGCAAATGAAACCATATTTGTTGCCTTAGGATATTAATCCATTAGCAATGCTGCTAAGAAAAAGTCTTCAATATTCTCAGAAGGGAATTAAATTAGAAGAAGTATTTGTGCCAAAACCAGAAACTGGAATAGCTTAATAAGCTTTGTCATTTTTAATGTACATTTCCAACTTAGTTCTATTTCACTGAAAGGTCTGTTAAAATTTGAATCCTTTAATTCAAATCCCCTATCTGTTCCCCCTAAAATCATGGGATTTATAAAACTACCGGTAGTTCTGATTCAATGTAAGTAAAAAATAACTATGATTTAGAGCTGTAAATGTAGTCTTTTTTTCCTTTTCCTTTTGTTTTTCACTGTTGTATGCTACCTATTGTTCTTGAGAACCAAAGTAAGTTAGGAAACAATTTTCCAACTTGCTTTGATTCTCAAGAACTTTGGGAAATTAGATTTGAAGATTGAATAATGTAGGGTAGAAATGTCTTCTGTAACTAAATGTAACTAAATATTGGCTTGAAATAGCAAAATGTTGAGGCTGTAAATATAGTAAGCATTTTACTGTACTGGGAAGAGTCAGAAGTCTCTTTTTTCTTTAATTCTGCCTCTCCCTTTTCTTCTATTGTTTAATCTTTATATTCATTGTACTTTATAAAATCTTCAATAAATAAATAAGTAAAGCTAGTTAAATAAATGACACTAAAAAGCAGACAAAACCATTGTCTCTTTCATTAACTCCACATAGTTGTGTCCAAAGTTGCAACACAGCAATGCACATGGTTAGTCTCAAATGCAATTTAAGGTGCTGGCCTATACCTATGAAGCGATAGGAGTTCTTAGGGACTATTCCCTAAGAAGTTCCACTGTTCTGGAGGGCCTTTGGGATGCAACAGCTAGTTTTTAATGAGTTTAATCATAAAAGAACATAAAGTGGAAAATTTTATTTATTTATTTATTGAATTTACATTGCCTCCTATTCGCCCATGGTGACTCGAGGCGGCTTACAGAATGTAAAACCATATTTGAAACAAAAAACAATAAAAACTAACAAAAAGAATCAAATAAATTAATAAAGTACAATAGAACAAAATCTGGAAAAAAATAAATTAAAAATCACCCCCAACTTCCCACACCCCGCCCCAACGACAGCAGATCACATGAGCCGTTTGATGCAATCAAAGCCACATTAAAAGAAAATATACAGTACACCAGTCTGCAATGAACTGTGGACCAAGGCATGCACCTAGCCATTTATCCTTCCTTCTGTATACCTATCGGACTACTGCTATAATCATGCAACTCTTTCCTGCTTCTCAGGTGATTCTCAGAGATATCATGAATTTTAAAAGAACAGATAATTTACCTCCTTTGAAATTACAATGAAAAAAACTTTTAAAAAAACTTCTTTTCCTCAAGGTAATATAAGATATTCCAATTATCAAAGGAAAGGAACAATGAAAGAGCCCCAATAAGCTCCATTTGCACTTAAGTTGGAAATGTATGTAAAATTGTGATTATTTCAAGGAAACAGACATAGACACAAGCAGGTTCATGAAATTTCAATACCTTATGCATCTTATTTTGAAGCTGGCCCGGATAGTATGTATTAAAAAAGAAATAGTATTGGACAGTAAAATTATCACTTGGATGAAACAATATTCACTGATCAAATATACATAAAATGGACAAAGCCAGATGTTTACCTTAAGCCAAACTGCTGCAACATTAGTCAACTTGTGAATAGATCACTATCGTTTTAGGTTAAAATTTGACAAAAATCATCAATATAGTTTGTTAACTAAATATGAATATCTTTGCTTATGTCTGATAGCTTAGACATTCTTATAACAATGAGAAATTTAACCTGTGATTTAATTAGACAGCTACATCACAAAGGGGAATATAAACAAAAATAAAACAAATGAAATGGGTGTTGACATAATTATTGGTACTGACCACTTTCAATTGTTCTATAGTATGTTCAGTCATACATGAAAAGCAAAGTGTTTGAAACAAAACATGGCTGATTGGCTGATGCCATTTACTTATGTCCATTTCAACTTATTTCATGGTTAATTGGGATTCTTTGGGAAAGTGGAGGGGTATCTGTAGTTTTGGCTGCATCGAGGTGTGTGTGTGTGTGTGTGTGTGTGTGTGTGTGTGTGTGTGTGTGAGAGAGAGAGAGAGAGAGAGAGAGAGAGAGAGAGAGAGAGAGAGAGAGAGAGAGAGAGAGAGAAAGAGAGAGAGAGAGAGAGTGTTTGTGTGTATGTTTCAAGTTGGATAGTTTCTCTTTAAAAAAGTTCTCTACTAAAGTCCTATGATAGAATGTACAATGATTGTAGGTAGATTTGAAAAATATACTAGCAAAGAAATGTCAGTGACAGCAAGTAGTTCTGGATTTGTCCTGACCATTTTGATTTTGAATTGAATGACACAAATACTTACATTATTCTACCTTTAATACAAAATTTACTGCCTATGAGACTACATTCTCTCACTAATATTGATATAACAGTATCTTTGTAAGGCTATGATTTCATGCATCTGATGAAAACATCATAGCTTATCAAAGCTTCACCTAGAAAAAACGTGATCATTTTCAAAAAGTAATGATAATAATTTGAACAGTTGAAAGGGATGGACAGCAGCTATTTGCAACTACTTAAAATGAAATAAGAAATGATACCTACCTTATTTGTTGCATCAATAAATTTTACTCCTTTGTAAGAGACAGATAGAACAATAGTAGGAACTTTCTTCATTTGTTCGGTAGACTTCTAAAATTAAAAACAAACATAAACATGATTGGGGAACTCTATTATTTCCTTTCTTCTCATCAAGATAAATAATACTGTACATTACTTGCTATGGTTGTGCAGTGCTTCATTCAAAAGACAGAAAATGTTTCAGAGCAAATAGACAAGTATGGGGTAGCTATCTGCAGCAAACTAAGCCATATGTGCCTTTTGTTGTGATTATGTGGCAGATAGGAAAGGCAGCCATATAATCCCCCCCTAAAGGTGTGGCTGCTTTCAGGAACTGCATACAGGTACTTTAATTTATTTAATTATTTTATTTATTTTATTTAATTATTTATTTAATTTGGTTTCAGAAAAAACTATCCTGCAATCTGCAACTCTTACACTGCAAAAACATATGGACTACACAACTTGATCAGGGCAAAGCAATAGACGCAATCTACATAGACTTCTGTAAAGCCTTTGATTCAGTGGTACACGACAAACTACTCCTAAAACTAATATCTTATGGTATCTCTGGACACCTGCATAACTGGATAGAAGCATTCCTGTCAAACAGACAACAAATGGTCAAAATTGGGAGCGTCCTATCAAATTCTGTACCTGTCAACAGTGGTGTCCCCCAAGGCAGTGTTCTAGGACCAACTCTCTTCATACTCTACATAAATGACCTCTGTGATCATATTAAGAGCAACTGCATCCTCTTCGCTGATGATGTAAAGCTATTCAACACCAGAGACAATATTGCTACCCTTCAAGATCTCGGCTATGTATCAGACTGGTCAAACAAATGGCAACATCAAATCTCAACAAATAAATGCTCTGTCTTACATATTGGCAAAAAAAATCAGAAAATAAAATACAGGCTGAATAGTCAAGACCTTGTTGATGATCCAAACTCTGTCAAGGTCCTTGGAGTACTCATCTCTAATGATCTAAGTGCTAGAGCACACTTTAACTACTTAGCTAAAAAGGAATTAAGAGTTGTTAACCTAATCCTACGTAGCTTTTTCTCTGGTAATATTACACTACTAACTAGAGCATACAAAACATTTGCTAGACCAATACTTGAATACAGCTCATCAGTCTGGAACCCACATTACGTATCTGATATTAACACAGTTGAGAAAGTCCAGAAATATTTCACAAGAAATGTTCTCCACTCCTCTACTTGTTGCAGAATACCTTATACCACCAGACTTGAAATTCTAGACCTAGAAAACCTAGAACTATGCCACCTTCGGTCCGATCTTAGTATAGTATATAAATTCATACATTGCAATGTCCTACCTGTCAATGAATACTTCAGCTTCAACCATAACAATACAAGAGCAAACAATAGATACAAACTCAAGGTTAATCGCACCAAACTTGATTGCAGGAAATACGACTTCAGCAACAGAGTGATCAATGTCTGGAATACTCTACCTGACTCTGTAGTTTCTTCCTCAAACCCCAAAAACTTTAACCTTAGACTGTCTACTATTGACCTCACCCCTTTCCTAAGAGGTCTGCAGGGGGCGTGCATAAGCGCACCAACATACCTACCGTCCCTGTCCTATTGTTTCTTTTATTTTTCTTATATGTATCCATGTATTCATAACTATGTTTTACTTATACCTATTATCTTGTAAGCAATTGACAAACCAAATAAATAAATGAAGGTACTACTTTTGAACCTCTGTTCATTCAAAACACATGCTTTCTTTGCATCTGAAGCACTGTACACCTATTATCTGTTGTAGCTATAAGAAAATAGTCAAAGTATACCCACCAGATGCTAGAGGAAAAAGGGCTCTGTCTTAATTTATTTTAAAGTGTGCATGGAGGAGGTCTCCTTTCAGGCAAGAAGATAACACAGAACTGAGTGTATTTGCCCTAATTCTGTAACAGTTAACAGCAGAAATATTTGAACAAGAAAGTAACAGTTATAACTGAACACATTCTATTTGGGTGCTTACATTAAAATATTCGATTTCTAGGTCTGCAAAGTTTACTATTTTGAAATTAATCGATTTAATTTTTGCTATGACATCTGGCAGAGTGCAATTATTTGTCATTTAATGATTTATGATTAAATGTATGATAGATAAAAAGCATTTAAGAAGAGATTCATACAACCATTTGTCTGAAATGGTATAGGGTCTCCTGCTTGAGCAGGGGGTTGAATTAGAAGACCTCCAAGGTCCCTTCCAACTCTGTTATTCATGCTTTAAATAGATTTATTTTAGCAGAATAAGCACCTGATAGTGAAATTTCTAGGAAAGAAGCCTTTGGGATAAAGTCTGACAAGTGTTGGGAGGGTTCTCCATTGTCATTTATATCACTCTTTTCCTATTATTACAAACCATGATATACTTGAGGAAAAGAGGGGCATTTCATATTTATGCTTTGTGTCACTTTTACTGTAAAAAAGATAATTTTCATGGCACCACCATTCAGGAATGATCTTCAAGGATAGGCTTCACTATCTCTGGATGGACTCCACCATGAAAGAAAATTAGTCTAAAGCAAGGCTGTCAAACTTGCGGCCCACAGGCCAGATGCATCACATGCTGGCCACGCCCACACCAGTTTAGCAAAGGAGAAAAAGTTGCAATGCATCACATGATGACCTGAGTTTGATACTGCTGGTCTAAAACATTCAATGACTCCTGGTCAGCTTTCTAGGTTACATATTTAATGGAATACAACACACCCAGAATCTTTCTTTGAACTTTTAAAAAAATACAAAATACTATTACTAATCATTTTATACAAAACAATGAAGAATCGCAAAAATCTGTAGGAAGATCATTATAGATAGTTTTATATAGATAGATTATATAATAATTTCTATAGAAGAAAGTAAATTTTGTGTATTGCTTAAAATATTTATAATTTACCTAATTAAGGCATTGCAAAATAACTACCCAAAAATGAATAAACAATCATTCATCAGGTCAAGAAAATGACTTAACAACTTAACTCACCCCAGATACTTCTGAATCAGAACTTCAGCTAATATAGCTGATCCTAACTTATTCTTGAATTATTGGTTGAAACTCTTAAATGATATGCAAGCATTTATGCTTACCAGCATGTGAGCAAAGGCTGAAGGAGAACATCATTAGTAATTACAATTTTCCCTGATAGAAAAGCTCCTGGCTGTGGAAGTGAATCAGATATTGGAAAAGTAAGTAAGTTTATCCAAGAAGAAAAGCTTAGATGTCCAGAACCCAGTGCTATGCTTTGAATACAGAATTTTATTTGGTGGACTTCTAAACAGGTCAGACTTCTTTTTGGTGCATTATTAAAGGGAAAAGAAGATCATGTCCACTGACGTGTTGAGTTAGATAATAAAATATTCAATTCTGCACTGCCCAAGAAAGATGAGATAATGAAGCAGCCTACCGATCAGCATCCTCAGTGAGAGGATGTACTCTTGAAATGATGATATCCCACCTCTCAAGTTTTGAGTTTAAGGTTGAAGGAATAGTATGACTTTCTTAAGGTAATTTCCTCTCACTGAACTTTCCTCGCATATCTCATTCATGCTTAATACCATTAGAAACTATCTTCCCACCATTTAATGGCCATACCTGGATGATAGTGAGAGATGAGTATTATCAGCAGCTCATTTAGAGTAAACATTCAGCAACTTATGTTGGGATGAGTCACTGTCTTGTGTTATCTGAATGATCATGGACTAGATAGAGACCCACAGTTCATTTAAATGTTTCTGTTGTCACTTTAGCACCTGAACTAAAATACCCATCACCATCCATCTACAGTCCAACTACCCATTCTTATCCCCAGTGCCAGTATTGCTAATCTGGATGAGTAAAATGGACCTTTGATACCATATATAGCACATCTTGTTTAATCTGGAAAAATTAATTAATTGAAGCCCTTGCATGACAGAGCTATTGATGTAGTTGCTAAAGTACTGAGCTAGAAACTAGCAGATAGTAAGTTGTAGTCCTCCCGACTACTGTAACGCCCTCTACATGGGGCTCCCGAATGGGAGCATCCGGAGGCTTCAACTGGTACAGAATGCAGTCGCGTGGGTGGTTATGGGGGCGTCAAGGTTCTCTCATGTGATGCCCCTCCTGTGCGAGCTGCATTGGTTGCCAGTGGCCTCTCGGGTGCGCTTTAAGATTTTAGCGCTTTAAGATTTTAAAGCGCTCCATGGCATTGGACCAGGATATTTACAAGACCGCATTCTGCCATTTTCCTCTCACCATCCGGTGCGCTCCCACAGGGAGGGTCTCCTGCGGGTCCCGTCAGCATCTATGTGCCGGCTGGTGACCCCGAGAAATAGGGCCTTCTCTGTGGGGGTGTCTGCCCTCTGGAATGGGTTGCCCCCGGAGTTACGTATAGCCACGGACCTGGGAACCTTCAGACGTGCCTGGAAAACCTGGCTCTTTGACCAAGCCGGCTTGAGCTGATTTTAGATTTGGGTGTTTTACTTTTTATATTAAATTTTAGGGTTTTAGGGAGGGGTTTTAACTGATTACAGCCAGGGCGTTAGTTTAATTTAGTTTTAACTTTTCACATATTTATTGTTTTAATTGTATGGCTATGCACCCCTCCGAGTCCTTCAGGAGAGGAGCGGTATATAAATAAATAAATTATTATTATTATCATCATCATCATCATCACAAAAGCTACCTAGCTAGCTTTGAGCCATCATTGTTTCTCAATCCAGCTCATTTCACAGGATATTGTTATGGGGAAAATAGGGGGATATGGGCATCATTATCTCTAACTATCTGTAATGCCCTCCCCAAAGATACCCACAATTCTTTACTGTTTTGTATAAAATAATCATAATATCAATGAGAGTTGAACAAACTAAAGGTAGGATATAGATCTGGTAATAATATTGTAAGCTTTTCAAATTATAAGTTTGTCTCCTGTAATAATTTGGAAGAGTAATGGTTTACTCACCCTCATCTTTGCACAGGCATCTTGTGTAGATTCTGTACCTCTTAATTCTTTTACCAGCATAGAACCTAAATACTAAATAAAGATACACAAATAATTTGTTTTATTTGGTTAAAAAGTGTAAATAATTTATGTTTTGAAGCAGAATTTGCTATTCCATTTTTTGTACTGAATAATCGTGATGTTCTTGAAATATTCTGAAAAACTGCCTAGCTGGGTAAATTGATCTGAAATGGTAAAATTTCAACTTTTTTGTAATGTTTGAGCAAGGTGTCTTTTTCTCCCTGGCCCTTTCCCTTGCCTCATCTTCAACTAATTTTGTTCCCCATTTTTGTTCTCCTTCCTTGCATAGCCACCCCTTCATTGATTGGATAATCAACCCCAAAATATCCTTTTTGGTTATGTTGATGCAAACAGTAACCCCCAGGTGAGGTTAGCCTAGCCCCATCTCTACCAGCTTTCCGTAAGGCCTTTAAACATGTTTTCCCAATAATCATGGAAGCAGGGAACATGCAGAATGCTTGAATTATGCTTAAAATGTGTCTATTCTCCCTCACTCTTGATTTTTATTTTTTATAGTTCTTTATATTTGTTTTTAACTGTTTTTTGTATATTTTTGTGAGAATAATGAATATGTAAATTTGCTAAATAAATAATACACATTTCCCACCACCTTTTAGAATTTTATAATTCTAGATCTCTGAATGTTCATAATACTGGAAATTCTGGTTGAAATCATTTTAATCACACAAGCAACACAGGTAATCTTTGACTTACAACCACAATTGAGCCCAAATCTTTTATTGCTAAGGAAGAGAGTTGTTGAGTTTTGCCCCTTTTATGACCTTTCTTGCCATAGTTGTTAAAGTGAATCATTGCAGTTGTTAAGTTAGTAACACGGTAGTTAAGTGGAATCTGGCTTCCCCATTGTCTTTGCTGGTCAGAAGGTAGAAAAATGTGATCACATGACCCTGGGACACATCATGAATACATGCCAGTTACTATTTATCCAAATTCTGATCAAGTGATCACAGAGATGCTGCAGTGGTTTAACTGTGAAAAAGTCACTTTTTTCAGTGCCACTAAAACTTCAATCACTAAACAAATGGTTGTGGTGCAAGGACTACCCTGTACCTAGTCACTGCTACTGTTTATATTAGGGAGATAAAATAATTAGCCATCTTGTTAACAATCCAATTGCCTCCCCTAAGTTGAGCAATTTTCAGCTGTTTGCATGGAAACATTCTGTTTAATTAACTTACAAATGCTTTATAATCACATGACTGGAAAATGAGTTTCTCTGGATGATGCTGCCAGTATTGTACTGGGGTTGATCCTGTAGCTTCATTAGGAGGCCTCAATGTAATAGACGGTTCACCCCAATCTCCAGTCTGAAAATAAGACACATTTCCAAAACAAAGTAAGCTATAGGAAGGTTAGATGGTAATAATGATTTTCTGCATTTGTAATCATTCTATTGACTGATTCTGAAATTGAATATTATTTACTGCAGGTGTCATAAACTAATTAGTAAACTAATTTTCTAATGCTATGGGGACATTTCATACTAAATACTATATTTCATATGAATTTTTTAGCAAACAGCAAGTAATGTCCAAAATACCTTAGCATTATTTAAAGGAAATTATTACTGACATTTAGTAGTTAAGACAAAGTTAGAAACTGTGCAGACTGCGAGTTCAAGTTCTGCCAGCTGGGAGACTTGGAGCTATTCACTTTCTCTCAGCCCTAAGAAAGAGGCAATGGCAAACCACCTCTGAAAAACCTTAATAAGAAAATTGCAGGGACTTGTCCAGACAATCAAAGAGAATAAGACATGATTGAATGGAAATGGAGGGGGGAGGGAATTACTGACATAATATTTTACAGGAGGAACTAAAGATGGTTTCAGATACTTGGCTCAAAATGGGAAATTCAATTAAACAAAGTACCTGAAAGTAAACACCTACAATGTTCACTACCAATATGACTACAACTAGGCTTTTTTCATAGAAAATAAAAACCTATTTTGGCCAGTGGGACTTACTCCTAAGAAAACCTATTAGAACTATAATATTGCATCATCCTATAAGTACTTAAAAGTAAATTCTATAAAAACCAATGGGATAAAAAATTATCGTAAGTCAAATTGCTAAGCGCTACAAATTAATATTCTTACAGAAGAAAAGAAATAAACATTTTAGTATAATTTTCTTAGAAGTAAGCCTCACCAAATTAAATGGAATTAATTTTAGAGCAAATCTGTAGGGTTTTCTGTTAATTCACAAAATGATTACACTTAAAAGGCACTTACTAAAACAACACATTAAATTAAATGTTAAAAATAATTTCTTAGTCCATTTTTAAGTTCTTTGTTCCTGCTCAACTGTTCTTGGATGGACAGAAACGACAACTAATCATTAACATTCTATTTACCTTTTTTAAACTCAGAAACATAGCCCATTAGCAAAAGCAACAGAAACACATAATTTTTATTAAGAATCTGGTCACAAGAAAGTATGCTTTGATTTCTCAAGTCAGGACAAAGCAAACATAATAAGCATTATATACATATATACATATATGTATCTCTCACATCTATGAGCCACATTAAAGACAAAGACAGAAGTTTATACAGATCTACAGTAACAAACACAAGATAAAGTTGAAGGCACCAAAATTTTCTGTTTGGTGGAAACCAAAACAAGACTGCAGAAACTGAAGCAAAAGGAAACAAACTTTGTGCCAACATTGCTGTATTTTAGTTTGAGGCTGACAGTAATGCAATTTATCTTCTTTTCTTAAAAGTGCTTTAAAAATATCTTGAATAATTATTTCCACATTTGCATTTTTTCCAAATGAAAGATTTTTGTTTTTTGTTTTATAAGAAAAATGATTAATAAAGCTGTAAGTGAATAAGCTGCTCCATTCTTGGAGCAAATGCATTTTTTTCTTTACCCTTCTTAATGCTGGAGAATGCCAGCATTTCTTGTGCAATATAACAAATATGTGCACAGTAATGCACTTGTTAACAAATATTAATATTATTCAATATTACTAATGTCAATTAATTCAAGATTGAATCAAATGTTAAACACATGCAACTGATTTTGCAAAAGCAACTTTCTCTATCTTTCCCTTTCACCAAGTAAGATGGGAACATTTATGTCTGGAACTCTATTTCCCCGAGGGAAAATCTCCTCAATTTGTATGGATCGGTGTCATTCCAGGCTTTCTAATCAGCATAACTACCAAAATGTCTAAGTAGTATTTTATGGTCTTAGAAGGGCTTCTGTGAGGAGAAGGGAGATGTAAAGCTGCTTCTACAAAATCTGTTTCGTTTACCTAAATCTGGATTCCAGTCATTAGAATTATCCATTTTGAAACTTATTTAACTTTAATACAACTCATTTCCCACACGTAGTGTTATAATAAAATAAAAACCATAAAAAAGGTTTATAGGAGTTGGGCAAAAGTGTTCTCGGGAGTGCCAGCCTATGCCATCTTAATTATTTTAGCTGTATTATGCCACTTTATCTCTGTTTCTCAAACTTGGCAACTTTAAAATGTGTGTTCAATTATCTTTCCTTTTTGTTATTTTTCATTTCTTATCTCCTAACCTCACTCCCCATTACATGATTCTGCTACTAAGGTTCTCCTTCTTTGACTTCTCTAGCTCTACCTCAGGTGTCTCTTTTGCATTATCAGCATACACTGTGAAAATGTTATGCCAAGTTTGGCTCCCTAATTCACAGCAGAAGCCATGATCATTTTAATTATATCAGAACAGAGTACATAAACAACAGACATCTGAAAATTAAACTCTGTCCTTGAAGTAGGATAACAAAGGAAAATATTGGAGAGTAAGTGAAGTGGGACTATCTCTGCTCCAGTATATTGTTGGCCATGTACCTATAAAGATAGTGTTTGATTGGCCATGCTACCTGCCACTCATACATTGAGAACATTTCTTGAAAATGATTGGTATTTCACCAGTTGGCCAGTACAAAAGCACATGCTGATGTTAGACTCTGAAGACTGGAAAATCTGATTTGGAAGTCTGCTTAACACCACCACATCCAACTCTTAATTAAGAGATGGAAGATGCATTACATATTACATATGTGAGAAAGACTATGAGAAACCAGACTATGCTTAACATTATAATTAAGCATACGTGGGGAGATGTACGGCAAACAAATCAAATAAATAAATTTAATCCACCTGTTGGAATTATTTAAGTTTGGAAATTTTCCACATATCTTTATATAATTCAGTAATTAGAACTATTTACAGAAATGACAATTTAATATTATCACCAAGCATAAAAGATGCAATTGTATTGTCCATTTACTTAAGTAATTTCATTAATGTCACTCAAATAAATATGACTGCATTCAGAGGTTTTGTTTTTACTGGAATAAGGCTATATTCAAGGTAACACTTGTTTTAAAGCTTTGATCCACAAAATAGTCTTAAAAAGCCAAAGGCAGAGATGGAAGGATTTCTTTCTCTACTGTAGTCCTTCCTGAGTCAGCCACAGATCAAGGCAGGTAGCCCAGAGACCTATGAAGTAATGATTATTTTTTTCATTGAATTTTTCCTTGTTCATTTGTAGTCAGCTGTATAGCCACAACTTAGATTTTTATTCCAGATAAGCTGCATAACTACAAGCAGATACAAGGGGGAAATATTATTATTCAGATATTGTAAGAAAAATATTCATATTGTTTCTACTTCAAGACCTAGAAACTGACAGTATAGCAAAATAAAAGAAATCCAGTTCATGTCATACATACAGTATATAGTGTGGATATAGAAAGTCTACACAGCCTTATTAAATATTACATTTTTAAATTTATTTATTTATTTATTAAATTTGTTGGCTACCCATCTCACTACTAGGTGACTCTGGGCAGCTTACAATGTTAAAAAAATAAAACAATACCAAAACATTCATACAATGAGTATAAAATACTATAAAAATAGAAATTATCAACTATAATTAAAAGATGGGGAGGAGGGAGTAGAATGAGTAGGGAGGAGGATGTTACCATTTTATATTGATATCAAAAATATCATAATTCAAATTAATTTTAAACCTACATTTATTTAACAACAATCTTAAACTCTTCCGAATCCTGACAGGTATTTGAAAAATGATTATGTTCTAGGACTGTGATGGTGAACCTATGCCACGTGTGCTGGAAGTGGCATGCAGAGCCATCTCTCCAGGCATACCAGCCATTGCCTGTTGCTCTTCTGGGTTCCGGCGAGCACATACTTAAAGTTGTTAAGTGAATCACTACAGTTATTATGTTAGTAACATAATTGTTAAGTGAATCTGGCCTCTCCATTGACTTTACTGATCAGTAGTTCACAATCACATGACCCCAGAACACTGCAACCATCATAAATATGAATCAGTTGGCTAGAGTCTGAATTTTTATCCTGTGACCATAGGGATGCTGTGAGTGTTAAGTATGAAAAATAGTCTTAAGTCACTTTTTTCAGTGCTGTTGTTACTTCAAATGGTCACTAAATGAACTGTTGTAAGTTGAGGACTATTTATAATAAACAAGTTATCTTTAATTTTTCACATTAATAAATATCAATAAAATTTTATTATGTCATATTAAGAAAAGTCAAAATTGGTAATGTTAAATCAGAAATAATGTACTGTGGCTGTAAAAATGGACAGATATTTACATGATAATTTTTCTCCTATTTTTTCAAAGGTAGGTTTAGACGTTATTTCCATGTTTTGTTTCATTATACTAATATGAGTGTTTCCATTGGAAAA
This sequence comes from Bungarus multicinctus, assembly GCA_023653725.1. Classification (NCBI taxonomy): domain Eukaryota; kingdom Metazoa; phylum Chordata; class Lepidosauria; order Squamata; family Elapidae; genus Bungarus; species Bungarus multicinctus. The sequence goes on from CM042848.1 coordinate 48,302,110, forward strand.
AGTGGATGTATTATGAATATGACCAGGAGATCCAGTCCTACCTACTTTTCATATAAATCAGGACATTTTAAGATAGGTAACACAGTCCAGTACCAGTATGTACTAGAAGTCACTATCTATGAAGTGCACTATGGTAACTGTTTTTGATATTTGGAGAAAAAGTCTTGACAGACTAGACAGGGGACTATTCTCGGTAATAAACCCCAAAAACACATAATACTGTCTAACTGCAGGATGTATACTGTTTACACCAATTGTCTTTAAAGATTAATGAAGACAGCCCCATCTGAAACCAAAACTGAAATACAGATAAAGAAATTGAAAAAAATCAGACATTGCACACTGCAGCACTAAAAACTAGTGTCCAGTTACACTCTCCTATTTCAAACATGTTAATTGCACATTATGAAAAACAAATACATAACAAACAGAATCCTGGAAATTACTAGAAATACACACTGCCTGTTGAATTCCAAAAAGCAACGCACCTATATCAACACCAAAACAGCACAATGAACAGCAATGCAGTGACAACATAACCATTTATTGACATATCTTACATTATGAACCTGATGGACTGCTGAGTAAGGATATCCTGCATTCTGGTTGGTCCATATTTCACAGACAGACGACTGCTGACATAAATAGAAAACTGTATCTCATCTTATAAATAATAACAATCCCTTAAACAAAAGAAGAATTAAAACAGTGCACAGAGCATAAAATATAACTGCAAAAATTTAAAAGAAAGAACTATTAATTTATTGGATCAGTCAATACTCTTTAATTACTGATAAAACCATTACAAAACATGAAAACACAACATAATCCAGTTCAGAACAATTAAATTATTCCCTGATTATGGATTAAAGCTTTCACAGCAGAGAAATCCAGTTTTCCTGTCACACCCCAGTCTTTAATTTTATTCCATAGCTGAGCAGTTTTCCAATATAGTGGGTGAGTGGGTGGAAGGAAGGAAGGAGGGAAGGACCAATCTTAAATGGTCAAATAAATTATCAAACAAATGTCACTGCTGAACAAAAGGAATTAACACTTGGGATTCTGACTGCAGTACAAGCAAAACTTCAACTGTTTTAATGGTTAAGTCACCAAAAAGGAGGACAACTCTTTGGAATAGATCACCACATTGTATTTGCTGCAATAATTAGCAGTAAAAACTGCATTCATAGTTGTAAAATAGCAGTTCAAATGCTTCAATTTGTTGGAAGTATAATTACAGCCAGTCAGGAAAGATTCCAGTGCAGCAACTGTGTCAAAAAGAATAGAAAATCAGTTTTCTATCATCAGACAGCAACTTCTCATGTATTTTTCCTTATTTGGAGACTGCAAGTGACTCCAAGATAATAGTTCATAGTAGCCAAGCAACTAAAGCACCAGATATAGTAGCTACCTGCAGTCTCCTGAGCGGGCAACAATGAAAGGCTTTAAACAGATGAGAAATGCAATTGCATTCTTTGGAAGTATCTAGCAATTAATACATCAATAGCTTAACCACAGTATACAAAGCACAGCCAATAGTTAAGACAAAAAGCGCAAATGTAATACTGGTATCTAAATAAAGACTGGATTTCAAACATATGCAGCTTCCTGTGAGAAAATCTCAATTGAAATGCATTTTCGTCTTTGAAATCTGAGCTTCTTTCACTAATAAATTATACTATTACTAAAATTCTGAGAGTGTTGAAGACTGACTTTCTCTGAACTACCCAGAAAGAATCCTACAATTCAATACTAAGAATTTGTATCACAATCAAGCAGTTATCATTATTCAACAAAACAGGTACTTTGGCAGCAAACTGTCCAAACCATTTACCAGTTACACATATTGAATAATTGGCAATTAAGTATTGCATTATGTCTAATTTTGTAAGATTATGAAGTGGTTGTTCTTTGATAAGTTTTGAAAATGAAGATATAGCAAGGATATCAAGTGTTACCTGGATTTTAATATGGGCAAAGATTGCAACAGGCTAAAGGCCTTCTGGGTATGGAAGAAGAAAAAAATAACAAGAAGCAAAAAGCCTTGATGACAAAAACAAATAAACATACCAGATTCAGCAGTTCTCCTCAAGGAGTAAATATGCCGACAGCATGGCCTAAATTTGCACTTTATAATGTGCAAGGGGTATTGCTTTAGAAGGACTAATGGCTTGCAGAATCACATAGTTCTCAGTGTTTGAAACACAAAATTTTCAATGCAAATACCCTAACAGTCCAATTTCAATATTCATAGCCAGTTATGGGGCTCACATAACAAAAACAACATGGAGACACGGTAGCGAGATCATAACAAAAAAGGCATTTCTCATAGCTCTGATTATACTTCTAATAAAAAATCCAATTGCCTTTCAGACAGCTGTTTACTACTTTTAGCATTATTAGATCCTTTTTCAAAAAAAAAATTAAAGAGATCTGAAATGTTCCTAAAGAAGATCTAGTAGAATTCTGAAAATAATTTATTCTGACAACTGTCTTGGTATATTTTATTCCTTAATCAGTTCTCTGTCTTGTAATGTTTCACTAGATGTGAGAATTTTGCATAAGAAAAATTAAACTATGGATGAAAAGGGGTGTTGGCTTACCTGAGACGCCCATTCTCATTGGACTGCAAGAGAATCTAGTTCAGGGTTTGCTCCGCTTTCTCATCACATGACTGAGTCTGCCAATTGTTAATCTTGCCTCCATTGCTATGGTTACCCCAGCTTTTTGGTAAAGGAATCTTGATAGACGTTGTTGTATTCTGAAAATATATTAAGACATCCTCCTCCTCCCCACTACCAGACCTCCTCAGAGTGGGGCTAGACTCTCTTGCAGTCCAATGAGAATAGGAGTCTCAGGTAAGCAAACACCTCTTCTCCATTAGACTGCTGCGAGAATCTAGTTCAGGGACTTACCAAAACCGTGTCCCTGGGAGGGTTAGGTCTGATCCGCATCCGTCTGCTCTGATACCACTCGTTGGAGCACCTGTCTGCCAAAGTCCGCTGAAGCGAAAGCATCCAGACAGTAATGACAGATAAATGGGGAAGGAGATGACCAAGTGGCAGCCCGGCATATCTCCTCTATAGAGGCTTGAGTAGCCCAAGCTGCTGTTGTGGCTGCATTCTTTGTGGAGTGAGTCGTAAGTCTACTTGGCAGAGGAAGACCACAAGTCTCATAAGCCATTGATATGGAGTATCGAATCCACCTGCCCATCATAGATGGAGAGACCCTGCTCCCTAATGTGGCCGGTTGAAAGGAAACAAAAAGTTATTCTGTTTTACGGAACAAAGATGCCCTCTTTACATATATCTTCAATGCTCTGCAAACATCCAGAGCATGCCATTTCTTTTCCAGTTCGTGGGTAGGATTTGGACAAAAATCCGGTAATACCAGTTCCTGTGCTCTGTAGAACAAAGAGTTAACTTTCAGAACAAAGGTGGGATCTAGTCTCAGGACCACCCTGTTATGGTGGGAAATGTAGAGGTCTGCCCTTACCGAAAGCGCTGCTAGTTCCAAAACTCTTCTAGCCAATGTGATGGCAACCAAGAAGGCCACCTTAATTGTTAGAAATCATAGTCCAATTGATCTCAAAGGCTGAAAGGGAGTTCCCATAAGAGTCCACAGGACTTTAGACAGGTCCCAGTAGGGTCACCTGTGGACTACTGGAAGTCGCAGATTCGAATCCCCTCTGAGGAATCTACGGATCAGGGGATGATGAGAAATGGATTCCAAACCCATTAATAAAGCAGAAGGCAAAGCCGCTACCTGCCTGAAGAGAGTATTAGGTGAGAGAACCCTGTCCAGACCGTCCTGGAGGAAGTCCAGAATGTCACTAACAGAAGCATCCATAGCCGAGCGATTAGTCTTATTACACCAAGCACAAAAAATCCTCCAAGTAGCATCATATATGCAATTGGTAGGTGCTTTCCTAGATGCCTGGATCATTGTTATGACCCTTGAAGAGAATCTATCTTTGGCTAACAATCCCCGCTCAATCTCCATACAGCTAGCTGAAGCCATTGAGGCTCTGGATGCAAAAGTGGCCCCTGGCTGAGGGAAATTTTGGACGGGGGGATCCTCCATAGACATTAGGTTCACCAGATCAGTGAACCAGGGATGTCTGGGCCAATGTGGGGACAGAAGTAGAACCCCCACCCTCTCCGCCAACATCGTCCTGATTACAGCCAGAATGAGAGGAAGAGGTGGAAATGCGTACAAAAGACGCTCTGGCCACTGGCACCAAAGGGCGTTGATCCCCTCTGTCCCTGGTGTGGAGAACCTGGAGAAATACTGGGAAACTGGGCGTTGTCTGGGGAGGCAAACAAGTCCACAACCAGGGATCTAAAAATCCCAGTCATCTCCCTGAATAGATCCAGAGGGAGACGCCATTCCGAGTGGTCTATCTTGGCTCGGTTTAGCCAATCAGCCTGTACGTTGTTGACCCCCAAAATCTGCTCTGCCCTGAGAGATAATAGATGCTTCTCTGCCCAAAGACCTAGTATCTCTTCCTCCCGCATAAGAGCCCTGGATCTGGTTCCCCTTGACGACTGAAGTTCGCCTTTGCTGCACACTGTCCGTCAGATCAGGACATGGATGCCCTCCACTTTGCCCTGGAACTTCCTGAGGGCCAGATGAATAGCCTTGAACTCCAGCCAACTGATGGGTCGAGTGCTGTCCAGCTAAGACTACTGACCCTGAGCCATCTCCGATTGGAGATAAGCTCCCCTGCCATAAAGGCTGACGTCTGTGGTGACAACCACTCGCTGGGCTCCTTGAAGAGCTGACCTTTGCTGGTGGTCGGGGAGAGCCATACCAGAAAAATCGGAGAACCGAATGAGGGACCAAAAATGACAGAATGGCTCCTGCCTGACCTTTAATAGGCAGAAGGAACCATTGTAATAGCTGGACATGAAATCTCACCCATGGGATGATGGATATGCAAGATACCATCTTGCCCAAGAATTGAGACAGAAGAGATAGGGCACTGCTTGACGTTGCCGGATCTGCTTGGCTAAGGACTGCAAACTCTGTTGACAATCTGGAGAAAGGAAGACCTCACAGGACATCACATCTATGACTGCTCTTCAAATGGAGAAGCCGGTTGGTCAGACGCAGATGACTCTTCTTGATATTTATCGAAAATCCATGCAACTGAAGCATCTGCAAGGTAATTTGAAGATTCCTCCTGGCAGTGAGTTCAGAGGACAACTGAATTAAAATATCATTCAAGTAACATTGAACTCCCACTGGCAGGGCTCGTAAAGTGGCTGCAAGGACAGCTAGTATTTTTGTGAACACCATGCGGGCCAAAGAAAACCCTGGTAACAGAAACAGATACATTTACAATGAAATGGCCAAATTGGCACATGGAGGTATGCCTCCATCAGATCAATTGATGTGAGGAAGTCTCCCTCTCAAATGCTCTCTAATATGGTTTAGAGCGACTGCATTTTAAAATGCCGGTAAAGGACATAATTATTCAGACGTTTGAGGTCCAGGATTGCTCTCCAGCCCACGAGGCCTTGGGAATGACAAACAAACAGGAATAGAATCACTGCCCTTGCTGATCCTCTGGTACAGCCTGTATAGCGTGAATATCCAATAAATGTTGAATGGAAGTTTCCATGAGGACCCTTCTAGTGTTGACCCTAGAAATGGGACAGCTAATAAAAAAACTTGGTGGAGAGGAGAGGAACTTGAGAAAAAGCCCTGACCTCACAGCCTGCAAAATCCAGGCATCAGGCGTCATGTTCTCCCATCAAGAAGCCAAGAGAGACAGACGGACTCCAATGGGGGAGTTAGAAATGTAGCTACTTTAAAAGTCGGAAAAAACGACTTCCTCCTCCTCAAAAGGACAGTTTGCCCTGTGAAGAACTGTTCCAGTTGTTGATCCTGCCGGGCTGGAAAGGTCCTCTGGAAGCGTGCAAACCTGGAACCTGAATCTTGATGGAAAGAAGAGGGGTGGAAGTAGGGAGCAGGCCTAGTCTCTGATCCCTTAAAAGTAGAAAGAAGAATCTTCCACTTGTCCCTGGTCTCCACCAGATAGGGCAAATTTAGCCGAGTTGAGAGTAGTTTCTGCTATAAACTCAGTGGCAGCTATACTTTTATTCAGATGTTGATGAACTCTGGTGTCTGAAGCAGGCACGCGCTCCTGCAATTGTTTTAACCAGTGGAGCGAAGCCTGCATGAAAAATGAAGGCCGCCGTTGAGGCGCGGACCAAAGCCTGGTGAGACCTTTGCAGCATCTATTCAGATCTCTTATCCTTTCCCATCAACACATTCTCTGGTTCCATAGGGGTCCCTGAGGAAGATGCTGAGCTAACTACTGAGAGATCCACCGTAGGCAGCTGCAAGGCCTTGGCTAGATCTGGACCCACATTGTAAAACTTCTTATCACTAATGGAAGGGTTGGGGCAGAGATGCGCATTGCTTCAGCACCACATCCAGAAATAACTTAGGAGATGGCAAAATCTCTGTTTGGACAGTAGAGGTTGTGAGAAAAAAGAATCCCCTTGTGGCTGCTCCTCCATGGGAGGTTGCACTATAGCCTTATCTGGGGCTAATTGAGCCATATTTTTAGCCTTATGTAAGAGGGACTTAAATAAGGTAGGCTTAAATAATCCCGAGAACACAGGCAATTCAGGAGAAACGCCTTCATCCTCAGATAGGTTTGAATCCCTCACTTCTTCCTCTTCAGAATCAAATGAATGATTGCGTTCACTGTTCAATAGAAGCAGTCTTCTAATATCCTACCCATTCACTATGGGACAGCAGAGAGGCCTGCATGGAGTGTTTAGCCAAATCAGACCTGACAATAGGAGCTGCCTCATGAGGGAAAGCTGGGATGGGTTTAACCTAGAGGGGCCTAAGAGATGTTGAATCCCATCTGCAATTCCTTGCCTGATGGCTACAGAAACCACCTCTCTCATGGAATCAAGAACCTCGGGCCCTGAGGAACCCTCAGGGTGAAAGCCAGCAGCTGTGGGAATGAATGTGGCCTCCACTGGAGGCCTTTGCCACCTATAAGTTTGATTGCAGGCAGAAATGACAGGATCTGTCCAAGCAACAGGCCTATTGCTAGGGCCTGTTCTGCTTAAATCCTGGGGGAGGGAGGAGTTAAGTTCACTAGACCTATCAGGGGACCAAGCCTGTGGGATTTGAAGACTAACTGTCTCAGAGTCTGCCCTAGCAATAGTTGAATGGGGAGACAGTTGGCTCCGCCTCTCCCTCTATTCCAGGTGCTTGACAAACTGCCTTTCCAGGGCCTCATGTCTCCTCTTTTCAACCTTCTCTTCAGCCTTGGTTTTCTTCTTGGTTGCAATGGCCTTGGCTTTGATCCTGGCCACTGCCCCGTGCTGAAGATTGTCTTCGAGATTTCTTCTTGTCCTTGGAAGAAACCTGCCCTACAAGGGAAAGGGCCTCTTGATGGCCTGAATCCCCTTTCATATCCCTCTAATGGCACTAGTTCTGACTCTTGGATGAAGAAAGAACACTTCATCCCGGTTTTAAAGGCCAAACTAGCCCACAGAGAGCTATGAGGCCTTGGAGGCTGTGAGGGGACCAATCTACCGCGCCAGGTTGTTAGCACCGATCAGCTGTTCAGTGCAGATAGCCTGGGGTCTATGTTAGCGACACGGGGATCAACCTGTGGCTCAACGGAGAAGTGGCCCTGCAGAAGGCAATATAACCCCTATTGCCACCCCGCCCGCTCTCCTCAATTATTCACGATTCCAAACACCGCTGAGTGTCCTCAGTGCCGGGGGGAAAATTCCTGGCCCTGGAATAACTCCAGAGGGGGGAGAGAGCCCTCCCCACCCCTCGCGGCATTGCTAGATCCCTGGGAATGTCTTCCGATCTCCTTTACTGTTAAATAAAATCAGCTTGCCAACAATAAACTTGAATTTTTAAAACTTCTCAGCAAGAGAGAAGCAAAAACACAACCAGTTGATGAGTGGACTGAGCTGAAAAGCTGGGGTAACCATAGCAACGAGGCAAGATTAACAATTGGCAGACTCAGTCATGTGATGAGAAGGTGGAGCAAACCCTGAACTAGACTCATGCAGCAATCTAACGGAGAAAGTATTTAACACTTGCTATTTCTATCAGTAAGGAAAACTATATTAAAGAAGAAGCACCCAAGGTAATTTTGCATACAAGTGCCAAAAATGAATTGTATTCTCTAAGCATATTCAGGGCAATAGCACAGAAGGAACTCAGGTCCAAAATTAAAAATATATAAAATATGTGAAAACATTTTATATGCCCGTTATATAAACACAGTTAAATTTGAAGAGAGGGACAAGGACAATTATGCTTTATTCCTGTATCGAGTAAAGCAAAATTTTCATCCTCTTGCTTCATGATCAGAGAGTTTCAGAGAGTTTGAATATATACATTTGACTGAGATTGTAGCCTGGGAGGTCAGAATCTGACATCTTTCCTCCCATGTTGTGGATACTTCATCCATTTTGAGCATTCCACAGCTGTTATTTGGATAACAATAGACGCCATAAATACTTATGCATAGCCTCTCTGTTTTGACCCAGATATTTCCTCTGAAAAGGAAGCTCTAGATTATGCATAATTTCTTTCTTTAGGGAACCTATTCAGCTTCCTGGACTTAGAAGGAATACAACAGAAAACACAACAATGTGCACTTTATATTAAGTATTTTCAAAATTATTATTTTGGATGCAAAATAGTGCAAGAGACAAAGCATATTTACAATAGCTTTCTTCCAAATCTGTTGCTATATTTTGTAAATAGAGAACCAGAAGAGTTAGAAATTGGCTAAGAACACTCAAAAACACATAAAACAGCAAATAATTTTTGGCTCTATTAGGTATCTAATATCTAAATAAAAACTGAAGGATAAATAATCAAGGGAATGTATCAGTATAATAATTTTTTTCTGCATGGAAAAATAATTCTGATTTCCAAGTATTTATAGTTAAAAAGACCATAGCCAACACACTTTTTGGAATTCAAAAGACTATAGCCAACATGCTTTTTGTAAATTTGATTTTGCTTTGGGAAAGCCTGTGTAAATAGCTTTTATACGGCTTAATATGCTTCATAGTGAGTGATTTGAATTATACATAAATTTTAATGACAGTGGTCTGACCATAAAATTTAAGACATCTGCTCAGATTTTTCTAATACCTGGTTTTAGCACTAAGATTTGTTCAGCTTTTTTTTAGGAAGTCTTTTTTTAAATCTGAACTATGCTTTCAGATCTATCCATTTATATTCAATACTCATTTTAAAAAACTCTCTATTTTATATATTTTATGAGCAAGAAATTCAGATGTCAAAATAATTAATTAAAAAAATAAATTATTAAAGCATTGGCGGTTCTCATATTCAAACTCTTTAACTGATGTGTAAGCATTTTTAATAATGTACTTTCTCTGCAGTTTTTAAAGCTGTCTTATATTTTGGATAGATTATTCCAGTTCTTTCGGCTAGAGATTAAAATAAAATTCAATTCAGCAGGAGAAAATAAACCGTTCTTTTGAAAACTGAGAGATAAAAGATAATAGAACCAAGGTTAGGATCACAGGGGGCGTGTATAAGTGCACCAACCTGCCTACCGTCCCTGTTCTATTGTTTCTTTCATATATCCTATATGTATCTTAGATATATTTCTTATATGTATTTAATGTATTCATAACTATGTTTATACTTATACCTGTTATCTTATAATCGCTTGACAAAATAAATAAAATACTTTGCATAAACATTGGATGCCACGTCAAATCACCATCAAACTTTGTGATTTCAACTGTGACCTCACATCTATTTAAGGTGTTCATAGTTTCTGATGAATACAATATGGTTCATGATAGAGGACATCTGTCATTCTATGCACTACCAGACAATAACTTACATAATCCAAAGGCAATTTTGCAGATAGGAACTCAAGTATACTATCCTTTAGATTGAAATCTGGAACATTTTTTGATCATATGCTTATATGTTTGCTTTATTGTCATTAATGGACTAATCGTGTCTAGTTTAAGACTAGAAAATAAACTGATTTTATATAAATAATTTATTATATACACTGGAAAGCCTTCAACAAATCTCATCACAAATTATCTAAGTGTAGATAACGATGTACTCTACAGTTTAATTCTAAAATACCAATTATTTTGTATGTTCTCTTAATTGTCTCATATCAATAAAAGCTAAAGTCAACTGTATTGTATGCCAATTTTATAAAAATATTTCTATAAAAAAAAAACATTTACACTGGTAAAGGTGGAATTTTTCAAATTAGCTGTAAATTAGCTGAGTAGTAAAAATACAAAAAATGCAAAAAACCAGAACTGAATAGATTTTCAGACCTGATGAATTAATGAGTGAAGGGTATCTTTTAAAAAATATTTAATATAAAGAACAACTTTACCAAATAACAATACTCTTAACTAAACCTATGTCTTCTGAAAGCTTAGCAGTTCCCTTAGGATGATGCGATTTTATTTTTGAAGCTGGCTACATTTCTGTTGGCTTGTCCATTGTAAAATCTTTATCCAAATTATTTAAAAAATAGTTTAAATTTGAAAAACTAATTGAGAAGTTATTTTCCACCAAATTTTTTTTTTAAAAATACTAAAGCTACCACAGGTTACTTACACAACAACCTCAACAGAGTCAAGAATTCTGAACTGCAATTAGACTGCAATTTGTTCCAACAATTCACAAGAAATTCATGAGAAATGGTCACTATGTGTCTCAAGTGATTTTCAGCTGTACTAGCCTATTTCACATGTGTGGAAGTCTTTTCTATGTCAAAAAATATTTCCTTTTCCTTGATAACCATAGCATACTCAGACAAACAGAAAGAAGTCCACCTATATATTATGAGTATTCTGTGACATGGATTCCTGAATACACAAGTCATGCGGGCAGCAAGGAACAATTTCATTCTACAGCTTGTCAAATCTGTTTGGGCTAAGCCATTTTAGATGACTTACATGAAAATTTATTGCTACAAAATTGTTTTTAAAAATATTTCACAGAGACGGACAATACTGTATTCTATAATTACCTCTATTCTCCTTAGGTAGTAGAAACTACATCATCTACATAGAAGAGTGAAGCATATTATATGTTTGAGTCAGAATAAATCATCATGATAAGCTGATAACCACCACACATCATCACTAACTATCACTATCTTAAGGAAGAAAAGAAGAATGAAAATAAAACAAAATAGGTCAGTGAAATATCCAGGGACAGCAATGTTCACATTATCAATGGGAAGAACAAAACCAGAGGGAAAGGCAGTGAAATAAAATAGTGTGGACGAGGATAAGGATTACTGAATGAACCATTCCATCCTGCAACACCTTGTTGTGCCTCTGACTAGTTTCCAGACTAAGTTATCAGATGGCTAAGGTGTATCATTCAGATGAAAGAGAAACAGATTTTCCATCATGAACAGCAAAAGTAGTTATTTTATTCAAAAGCAAGTAGATTTTTTTTTTCATTTTACACATTCATTTTATTCACTTCCCAGGATTGTTCAGGTACAAATAACTGTAAGTTTACAGAATTCTATAATGCACTGGGAAAAGTGTACTTTTCTGAAAAGAATTAAAAAGATAAAAACTAAGAGGCAAATTCGGCTGAAAAAAAAATCAATCACCAATTTCTGAAAGATAATGCTAGGGAAACTAATGTTTAAAAATACCTCTCTAATGAACATGGAATTTTCCAACATTACCTGTGCCATTTGTCTTTCCAGTTTTGACCGAGGAATATCATCAAAATAGCTGTCATTTCTTCTTCTCCTTGCATCTCCTTGCATGATAATGTGTGGTATATCCAGGGAGCCACCAGTAGTGTAAGTACTTTGGCTGAGCGAAGGAGACAACTGGGGAGGAGTGTGATTACCACTGGGTTCCTGCATCAAGTAAGAAAATAGAAGCACAAAATAAACATTATTCTCAATACTCTAGCTCAGCATTTCTCAACCTTGGCAGATATGTAGACTTTAATTCCTAAAATTCCCCAGCTAGCACATTAATTGGGGAATTCTGGGAGCGGAAGTCCACATATCTTCAAGCTGCCAAGATTGAGAAATTCTACTCAAATTAACTATGCAAGAACTGCTGCATTGTTCAATTCATATTAATAACATGGATAAAACAGTCTGGATATACTCAATTCTGGGTGCACAATAGTTCCATTACTGGTCAGTGTTTAGAAATGTAAGAAATTCATAAACTTTAAATTGACAGCGATAATTCACTAACTGGAATGCTCACTTCTTGTAGAATTTAAAGATGCTTCTTTAAATATTATCATAGCTACACATATAAGAGACATCATTAGCAAAGCTATACACATAAAAGAAGTAACGTATAAAGGATTTACTTGTATTGCTGAAAAGACAGAAAGAAATCATAAAGCTATCATTGATAACAATGATTGCTTTTCAAGCACTTGAAGAATTTTCACAGATCAGATATTGCCAGAGTGTACGACATGAAATAAGACACTTATGAAGCTAGTAAAATTTCAGTTTAACAATACAACAGTTTTAAAATGCTCTCAATGAAAGTGGTTTGTCAGTTGATTCAGTGTCATTATGGACAAGTAGTGAGATCTCAATATGAGAGAAGGCTAGAGATGTTAAGATCTTTAAAACTGGTTTCCCACATGGGTCAAAACTGATCACATGTCTAAATAACCCTTCCAATACAGGTAGTCCTTGACTTACAACTAACATATTTTTCAGAGTATAAGATGCTCTGAAATATAAGATGCACCTAGCTTTTGGGGAGGAAAACAAGAAAAAAAAATCTGCCTCTGACTCCCAGCAATTTGCCTTCTTGTAGTAAACGGCTTGGTCAGCTTCAGAACAGCCTGATTAGCACAAATAGCTGATTGTCGGTTGGAATTGTCTCCTGACAACCAGCTGTTTCAGGCTGCAGGGATCGCCATTGCCTATTGACATCTCCGCACACCCCATTTTCAGCCTCCGCATCCCATTTTCAGCCTCCGCACACCCCATTTTCTGTCCGTTCCGATTCCTGCCGCCCAGAATGGGCCAAAAATGGGGCACGTGGAGGCCGAAAACAGGGCATGCAGAGGTGGCAATAGGCAATGGCAATCCTTGTAGCCTGAAACAACTAATCGTTGGGAGGCCGATCCAGCTGACAATCAGCTGCTTGTACTAATCAGGCTGTGCTGAAGCTGACCAGTGTTTCCTGTTTGCTGCAAGGAGGCAAACTGCTCGGAGGCAGAGGCCCAAGGGTGGGGGTCGGTGGGTGGGCAGAGCTTTGGCAGCATTCACTATATAAGATGCACAGACATTTCCACCCACTTTTTTTGGGGGGGCAGTGCATCTTATATACCAAAAAATAAAGTATTTGTTTAGTGACCATTTGAAGTTACAACCGCACTGAAAAAAGTGACTTATGACATTTTTGCAGTTATGACCATTGCAGAAAGAATAGTTTGTAATCTGTAATAACTTTCTTTATTATTTGAAAAGAAGTAGTAATTAAAAGCAAATAAACCTCTTTCCAATCTCCATTAAAAAACAAAATTGTATTTATATAATACAGATATTATATAAACATTACTAAGACTGAGTTTATACCAAAGAATACCAACAGCAATAAATTAATTAATTTAGTAAAGATTTAATTTTTTTTGCTGTTTTCCATTATTTTTTACCTGTTTCTAGCAAAAAAAAAAAAACATTCAGGAAAGTGGATTCAAACTCCATGATTCACTTAATGAGTGTGTGGTTCAAGGTTTAGGACTGCATAATTCACTTAATGAGTGACATAATAAGAGTTGAAAAATCAGGTCAAGTCATGTAGTACCTCAATTTATGCCCACAATGATTAAAATTCCAGTCCCAATTGTGGTCATAAGGATTACCTGTATAAAACATTCAAGTAGCTAAATATGAAGATGCAATAAAATAATTTTTTTAAAGCCCCAATTCTGATTTTAATTATCTCTCCTCATCTCATCTCATTTCACAAAGCAAGTTCTGTTGACTATAAATCTAAGCACCCTTATAGAAATTTACAAATGTAATAATTGTCTGAATGGTAGTAAATTCAGTTATTAAAATAGTCTCTCTTTGTGTTGGAAGATACTATGACTTACAATGTACTCTTTAGATATTACAAGGATTTGATGAACTTACCCTGAGGGTGATAGAACGTGGTGGTTTCTGAGGTGGCTCTTCGTGAAGTCTGTCTCCCAATGAGGCCAAAATGCGTTTTCTATGTCCAAGCAAGCTGATTTTTAAAACCTGGAAAATAAATGTTTCAAAAATAATCAATTAAGAATCTTTTATAGAAGTGTGCATAGCAAACTACGATCAGATTATCATCCATAGTGCTTAAGTGCAGCATATATTTATACTTAATAATATCTGCTTATGGGAAAAGAGGTGGGAGAAAAATCCCAAGAAAAATCCAAGATACCAACTGAGACAAAGTCAAGCAGGTTGAAAAATGTACCGTGTCAGAAAGACAAAATAATAACAACAGAGTTTTGAAGTTAGTATCTGAATAAGTACTTAGGATCATTAGGATCATTTTCACAAAAGAAGTTGAAAAAATACAGACAGGCATAAAACAGAGTGATAATTGCTTAGAATGACAAAATGAGGTTGCCTCTTGAGTATCTATCATCAAGTCATTTTTGATTCCTAGTGACCACACAGTCAAAATCAACTTGACTGTATATTTAATCAATCAATGTAGAGTAAAGCTCAAGAATAATGACAAATTATTATAGAATATCAAAAATAATTAAAAATCAAAGACATGCTTAAATTCACAGGAAAATAGACAATAATTTCAGTCATTCAGCTAAAGAAAATTCATACTGGACATTTTAGCAAGATGCAAAAGGGAGTTACTATTTGACTTGGGTACATACCCAGAAATCTAGAATGTTCACTGCACTTAATAAGTCAAGAAAACAAATTGGGATTGATGTGTTCATATGAAATATTGCTTTCTTATTATAGACTATTTAACTGATATCTAGTTCTATGATCCAGTAACTATATGATTATGAGTCTAAAGAGCAAACAATGAAAGTTACCATGTTATTTCTAGAAAAAAAATCCAAATTCCAAATATAACTAGACAATTATATCCAAAATTTGAGGAAAACAAATCTATAAATCATATTTATGCTGGAAAGTGTGATGTAGTCAATACCATGCAATATTATACAATATCATGCAATCACTCAATAAAGAAAATCTGGGTGTGGTACAATATCATTCAAACAAATCAAGAATGAAGATTCTCTAAGAGTTCAGTTTCAATATGAACATGGTGAAAATAGATAATATGGGAATGTTACATTCAAACAACAGAAAACAGCTTGTAAGAAAACATCGTAACACACTAGTTTTCAATAAGAATTTCACTACATGAAAAATTAAAGGACTGAATTGATAAGTATTTACAGTGAATGAAAGAAAAATATCAGCAGCAGCAGTAAATCTAGAGACCAAGCCCAGAGATTAGGAATAGAATTAAATGTAGTCTAATAGTTTGCAGATCAATGACGGTATGCAAGTACGGGTCAACCTTGATTTACAATCTTTCATTTACTGATTGTTCAAAGTTACAGTGGCATTGAAAAAAGTGATTTATGACCAGTTCTCACATTTATGACCGTTGCAGCATTCCTAAGGTCATGTGATCAAAATTCACGTGCTTAGCAAGTGGCATGTATTTAATGATATTTGCAATGTCCCAGAGTTATGTGATCACCATTTGTGACCTTCCCAACTGCCTTCTCACAAGAAGAGTCAATGGTGGAAGCCAAATTTACTTAATGTTGACTTAACTGCAGTATTTTGTTTAACAACCATGACAAAAAAGCTTGTAAAATGGGGCATGACTTACTTAACAACTGTCTTGCTTAGCAATAGAAAGGTTGGGCTCAATTGTGGTCATAAGTCAAGGACTATATGTATGTTATACAGCCCTTTTACTTTCCCCCAAATTTTTCTTCCCAATTTTCTCCTCTCCGTGTTGCTCTCCTAAAGTCAAAATTTTTAAATATATCAGTATGAGAAAAGCAATAAACTGTATAATTTAATTATAGATAAGAGATAAGGATAACCTGTTTAAAAGGATATAATATTTAGGGGGAGAAAATGCATTCTTTCACACTACAATTTGACCAGTTAAGTCCACTTCATATTATTACCAAAGTGTACTATGATACTGAAAAAAATAGTAAAATAGACAAAATAGTGCAATATTATGTAATAAAATACTGAGTGGACTTGAAACTCTATTACTGTCCCCTCTATGCCTAAAGAGAAGAAACTGCATCCTGCTAGACTCATGTTGTGCGTGTATTTGTGCTAAAATGTTTGCTCTATGTCTAATTATCTGTGATAAATATTTGGATTGATTATGGTGGAATATGGAGATGAATACCATGGAAGAATGTAACAGCAATAACTTCACTACAGGTATTACTTCTATGAACTACATGGATGTTCCCATATAGCTCAACTCATTTTTTTACGCATTTAATGCACATGAGAATACACATTCCCATTCACTTTTGTATAACCCAAATCTAACAGATCAGAGATAAGGGAAAGAAGAGTTCATTAATAATAAAGATAACCTGTACTTCACTGCTTCTAACATACTATTTTTTTAAAAAAAATAAGAATTTGGTGGCAAGGCTACAGAGGTACACATTTATATGTATGCAAAGTTCTAATTTCTATAAGACAAAATCAGTGCTCTGACTGAAAATTATATTTTTAAAACATGTTTTACAGGAAAAAAGAGAAATGCACTTATTCTTGATGTACTATGGGCAATTGACAGTTTTATTAATGAAGAAAGATTATATAATCAAAAGTAAGAGGAAAATTAATCAATAACATCTGTAAAAATTTTCATATTATCTTTTCCTGAGTATAAAGTAGAATGGCTCAAAATTATTCACTACAATATAAAATTCATTGTTAGAACTGTGATTAATAATAAATTAGATTCAAGAAATTTACTGTGTAATTTAGATATTAATTCAGTATTCAATATTACCTCTTAGGATTTTATGTATGCATAATTTTCCTATGAACAGCAACATTAAATTGATTGTTCTGTTTGCAAAGTAAATTAATGCTGGGCTCCATTAATTAGGGGGCAATTATTGAACTAGTTAGAACATATCCAATTTGCATTATTTAATACAAGTTCATACATGCTTGCAAGAGAAGACGCCAGTGGGAAATGGGCAGGTCCTTTTACAGAAAATGTTGCCTTTATTCATACAAACAAGCTATTACTCCAACTATGTAACTGTTCAAATCATTTTACGCTTGTATCATTGAAATGGAAGACATTTCAATCTAAAAAAAAGAAAAAACTAAAGTGTTCTGAAATTCTGAAATACCAACTGTTTTTAAAAACAATAAATCCACACTATACTGTTTCTCTACTTGCAAATTATTCCAAAATATGTTAACGCACTACATGGAATCATCACACCTGCCAAGCTCAGACTGCGGCAAATACAAAAAGAATACTATGAGGTAATCAATGCTGCCCTCAGCCAGCCAACAGGAGAGTGCAGATTCATTTGAGTTAGTGCCCCATCTCCTGAAGCAAAAGTCCTCTCAGGATCCACCTCACACAAAAAGGAGAAATAAATCACCAGCCTTCTCCATATTCAGTCCACGTTATTTGGAGGCAAAGTTTTGCTCAGACCTTCAATGGCTTTCAAGACATTATTTCTTCTGCACATCAATTCTCACTCTAAGTTCTAATGTAGCATAACTTTGTAGGCATTCTTTCATCAGAGAACTAGCCCCGTGCACCCAGAGCAATTTGTGCAGGCACATGAGCCACAGTGAAACTTACCTGCACTGCGCATGGCGCACCTCCCAGTTTTGACTTTTGAGGCCCCGTTTGAGGCCTTTTTTTCCCTCCTGGAGGCTCGAGGGAAGCCTCTGCAGCCTTGGGAGACTGAAAAACGGGCCTTCTGGAAATACAGAAAGTGTCTGTTTTCAGCTTCCGGAGGGCCTCTGGAGTCCTTTTTCGCCCTCCCAGAGGCTCGAGGGAAGCCTATGCAGCCTTGGGAGGCCAAAAAATGGGCCTTACGGAAGTACCGAAACAAGCCTGTTTTCAGCTTCCTGAGGCTCCAGAGACTTCCCCCGAGCCTCTAGGAGGATGAAAACGGCCTCCCCCAGGCTCCAGAGGCCCTCTGGAGGCTAAAAACAGGCACTTTTGGTATTTCCGGAAGGCCCATTTTTCAAGCCTCCGGGAGGGAGAAAATGGCCTCAAACAGGCCGAAAATCAGCTTGGAGGTGCGCGCATTAATGGGGGGGGGGGGGACACATTGCATTGTCAGTGCCAACACGTGTTTTCGGCATACCATGACAAAAAAGTTCGCCATCACTAAACTAGCCCAATCCTGGAAATAGAGGTGGGGTACAAGATTTTGCTGCATACTAACAGTAGGCAGAACCAAGTCAAGTAGGCAATGTGAAAAAGTGCAAGATCATTTCACTGATAGAGTTACCTCTCAAACATACTAGAAATCTCAAATTCAAGCAATGGGATGGGTGAGTGAAGCAATTTTTAGAATTGGGGAAATGGCTTGACTCAAAGCTTCACAGAGCTTCAGTAGTGTAAATCATAAGTAGAAGTTCTGCAATTTAACCTCGGAAAAGAATAAGTTTGGTTGCCCAAGATAAGAATTGCATGGGAATCATGCAAAATCAAGGCTACAAAAGTACAAAATTTGTATGTGGAATGACTCCAAGGTAAATTTTAAATAACACAACAAAGAAATCAGTTTATCAAAGCAATTTAAAGTATTTTTGTCCTGTTTGTTAATTAGGATAAGGAATTTCCCTGCATGAAAGCAAGCTGTTATAAAGAAATAAGAAAAGCAAGAAATGAACAAGATTGGGCAAGCAATTTCTGGAAATATTGTTCATCCATCAGAAGAGTCTATGGAGATCTTCAGTCATCCAGGTCCTGGTTGTCCCAAAGGTGCTTTTTTCAAGGGGCAACTGGACTTTCTGGTTTTTCTTTGGAGACATTTTGCTTTTCATCCAAGTAGCTTGTTCAACTTTGACCGGATGGTGGGGAATGGAAGAATTTATGCACCTTTATACTTGTATGATTATACTTCTGACTTCATCAAAAGAGTCACAGAAGTTGGCCAATACAGGTAGTTCTTGACAGACACATTAATGGAGTCTGCCCATTCATGTCAGAAGTCAAGGACTACGTTAATCTTAACTAATCTAACAAATGATCTCTCTGTCCCTGCTTTCCCCAATGCATCTGTTAAATGAACATGCGGGAAGTTAGGTAGATAATGGAGTGACTCAGGGATGGGAGAAATCGAGGGAGGCCTAGTGCAGGAACAGGCATTCCCAGGAGGCCTCCCCCACCCTCCAAGATATCCCATGCTCTGCCTCCTGACCCTTGGTTTTTCCAAAGCCCTATGGGCCTCCTCCATACCCCACCACCATCACCATTCACTTTCTTACATTTTGATAAAGTCAGGAAGTCAGGGTAGAGAAGGCCATCCCCTTGCTAGGCTACATGGAAAACTCTGGAAGAAGAAATCCAGTCACTTTTGTTTCCGTTACAATCCTTTCCTCTCCAACCAGCATAAACTACTACGATTTCTCCTTAGCTCTACTGGCGCTAGTTTTACACTAATGGCGCTAAGAAGAAATCGTAGTAATTTGCTCTGGCTAGGGAGGAAAAGATTGCCATGGAAACAAAAGAGATCAGATTCCTTCTTTGCTCTACTAGCATAAGACTAACATAAAGCAAAGAAGAAGCAAAGATGTCTTTTGTTTCCATGCATCCTTTTCTCCCCAGCCAGGGTAAACTACCATAATATCTTCTTAGCGCTGTCAGCGTAAAACTAGTGTGGCAGAGCTAAGAAAAAAATCATAGTAGTTTATGCTGGTGGAAAGAATTGCAATGGAAGCAAAATTAGCAAGGTGTCATCTTAGCGCCACCAGTGCTAGCTTTACGCTAGTCTTACGCTGGTAGAGCAAAGAAGAAACCCCATCTCTTTTGCTTCCATGGCAATCCTTTCCTCCCCAACCAGACCGATTTATGCTAGCTGGGGCAAAAGGATTACAATGAAAACAAGAGAGATTGGATTTCTTCTTCATTATATATACCATGTGGCCCAGCAAGAGAACCGCCTTCTCTATGCTGACTTCCTGAGCTTGTCAAAAAGTGAATGGTGATAGGAGAGTGGGGGTGGGAAGTAATGCATAGAACCCAGTATATTGGCATACTGGGTTCTGGAGGCCTCTTGAGGACCTGGCTGGGAAAAATGGGAGTGAAATAGGTGGGCGGGTGTACTGCAACATCTCTGCAGTTGGTCATAAGGGCGAATGACTGTGGGGGGAGACTCCAAAATTTTTAACTTTGAAATAGATTCATATTTAGTATTTGGGATGTGAATTGTAACTTCGAATATTCATTGAATGGGCATTGGTATAACTACCTGAGAACGCCCTTTCTATCTATGCTGCAAAGAGTCCAGGATGGGTATGATTCCTCCCTGTGAGGTCTTAAGAGCTGAGTCTGCCACTATATAAAAAGCCAGCCCCTAGCTGGCTCCCCAGTTTTTAGGCGAAGTTGCATGACAGACATAAAGTTTCTGGAAGATAAAACATGACAATTAAATCACCTCCCCCTCCACCTGGACCAGATGCCCAAGGGTGGGGCTGGGCTCTTCCAGTGTAGATAGGCATTCTCAGGTAATTATAGTCCAGGATGGGACATACCAAAGCATGCATGTCCATGGGAGGGCCATCGACTGGTCCCCTCACTCTGACTATGGGACAACCTTCTGTAGGATCTGTCATCCAAATGCTGCCTCAGCGGAGGCAAATGAGTCCAGATAATAGTGCCGTATAAATGGTGATGGGGACGTCCAGGTAGCCATCTTAAGATTTCCTCAAGCAACACTTGAGTATTCCAGACGGCAGAAGTAGCGGCACTTCTAGTGGAGTGGACTGTAACATTCTTGGGCACCGGCAGGAACAAAGTCTGGTAGGCTTTAGAAATACATGTTCTAACCCTAACCGTAATAGATGAGGAAGCCTTATTTCCCAAGGATGAGGGCTGGAAAGAGACGAACATTGCTTTGGGTTTCCTAAAGGCTGCATGTAGATACGTTTGATGTAGATACGGAGAACTCGCCTTACATCCAACATATGCCATTTGCACTCTAAGTCATGGCGAGGCTTGGGGCAAAAATCTGATAGGACAATGTCTTGTGCACGATGAAACCAAAAATTCACTTTGGGAACAACATAGGGTCCAGTCTCAGAACCACCCTCTTCTCATGGAACATGCACAAGTCCTGTCGAACTGAGAGTGCCACTAATTCTGACACTCTCCTGGCCAAAATAATGGCCATTAGAAAAACCCACTTGAAGATCATAAATGGAAGAGACACTGAATTAGGAGGTTCAAACAGGTGTTCTGTAAAGGGCCTATAACACTTTAGGGAGGTCCCATGTGGGGTACCTATGAACCACCGGGGGGATGGAGATTAGAAGCTTCCTTCAGAAACCTGCAGACCGACAGAAGAGGGGGAAAGGCATAGAGACCTGGAGGCCATTTGCTCTGAAGAGCATTGGTCCCCTCCGCTTCCTGGGTCAGAAACCTGGTGAAGAATCTGCTTACCTGAGCATTTTGAGAAGAGGCGAAGAGATCTACTGCTGGAGTTCCAAACCTACAGGACAGATCCAGGAACAAGGAAGTATGGAGACTCCACTCCAATTGGTCGATTCTGGACTGACTCAACCAATCGGCCTGGGTGTTGTCGATCCCCGAAATGTGGTCCGCGCTGATGGAAAGGTGACTCTCCGCCCACCACCCCAGGCGTTCTGCTTCCCTCATCAAGGCCCTGGACCTGGTCCCCCCGTCTGTTGACATGTACCTTTGCGGCCATATTGTCGGTCATGACCAGCACCCTGTTCCAGAAATGCTTCAGGGCTAGGAAGATGGCCCTGAGCTCTAGTCAATTTATGGGGCAAGCCCTGTCCACATGAGACCAGATCCCCTAGGCCAGTGGTAGGGAACCTTGGCTCTTTTATCACTGATGGACTTCAACTCCCAGAATTCCTGAGTGAGCCATAAACGTTTCCCCATCCCTGGCCTAGTGGTTTTTCAGTTGTGAGGGAAATCAATTTTTGACTTGAATGGGACTGTTTAATATACAAATGTAGGACATATAAAGAATATTGATCATTCAAGTCAAAAATTAGGACATTTGTATATTGAACAAGCCCATTCAAATCAAAAATTGATTTCCCTCACAACTGAAAAACCAGTAGGCCAGGGATGGGGAACTTTTCATAGCTCATTCAGGAATTCTGGGAGTTGAAATCCATAAGTGATAAAAGAGCCAAGGTTCCCTACCACTGCCCTAGGCTATCTCACCAGCTAGAAGACCCCTCAGCCCTGGGGGCTGGCATCTGTGGTGAGCAGGATTCTGTCTGGTTCCTTGAATGGATGCCCTTTCCAGACCATGGGGGATTGCCACCACCTGAGGGAACGAAGGATCTGTGGTGGAATGTGAACCCTGGTGGAAGAGTGGCTGGTTCCTGCCTATTGAAAAGGCAGCAGGAACCACTGAAGAGCCCAGGCATGGAGACGGGCCCAGAGGACGATGCCAATGCAGGAAATCATTTTACCTAGAAGTGTGGTGGGCCAAGGGAACTGTGCATTGATGTCGAATCTGAACGATGAAGTTGTTGAAGTTGTTCCCGCACTCTGGGGATAGAAAGACCTCACAGAGTGATGTATCAATGATCACCCCGAGATGAAGCAATCTGGTCAATAGAGAGAGATGGCTTTTCTTGAAGTTGGTAGGATCTTATAAGAACTGCAGCATGATGCAGAGGTTGCGATAGGCGGATTGCAGCGATGTTGACTGAATCAGGATGTCGTCCAGATAACACTGGACCCTCACCGGAATTGCTCAGAGTGAAGCCACCAATGCCGCCAAGAACTTGATGAAGACTCTGAGGGCTGATGACAGCCCAAAGGGAAGGGTCCGGTACTGGAAGTGCTTGTTCTGGTAACAAAAACGAAGAAACCGACAGTAATGAGGCCAGATAGGTATATGGAGGTATGCCTCCATAAGGTCGATCGAAGAAAGGATATCGCCCTCCTGAACACTCTGTAGAATTGAATGCAAGGTCTGCATCTTAAAACTCCTGTAAGGGATGAATCTGTTCAAAACTTTGAAGTCGAGGATGGCTCACCACTACGCGGAGGCCTTTGGGATCACTAAGTGGCAAGAGTAGAAACCTAGCCCTTGTTGGTCCACTGGAATGGCTCTGTTGTCCATGAGGTGTTAAACGGCTGATTCCATCAGGACCCATCTCAAACTATCCCTAGATATCGGGCAGGAGACAAAAAACCTTGGGGGTGGGAGAGAAACTCCAGCTGGAGACCTGATCTCACCATCCTGAGCACCCAGGCGTCCAATGTCGACCCCTCCCATCGGGAGGCAAAGAAGGCCATATGCCCTCTGATGGGTGGGGAGAAAGAGCATTCACTTGAGCATCGGAAAGAACAACCTTCTCCTCTTCAAAAGGGCCGTTTACTAGAAGTCTGCTGCTGTCTACCTGCCGCCTCAGGAAGCTGTTCCTGATGAGGAAGGAACATTCTCTGGCCCCGGGAGAAGTGAGGACTCAGTACGGAAGGAAGAAGGTCAGTAGTACGGAGCAGGACAGTACTCTGACTTCTTCCCCACTGAGGAGATAACCTTTCTCTTATCCATGGTTTCCACCAAATATGGCTCCAGAGCATCTTCAAACAACTTTTCTCTAGCACATGGAACAGAGGCCAGCTTCCATTTTCTGCAGGAATCAGACTGCCAATTTTGCAGCCAAAGGAGCCTCCTAGCTGCCATCAATGACGCCATGGCCCTAGATGCAAATTTGGCCGAATTCAGTGTAGCATCCGCCATGAATTCTGCCGCAATTATTTTATTTAGGTCTGCTTGGTGGGTGCGCTTGAGCATTTGCTCTGACCTTTTGTCCTCCATCTTGAGTATGTCCTCTGGCTCAGTGGTGATGTTGAGAATGAGGCAACCACCAGGGTATCCACAGCTGGAACCAGGAGAGCGTTGGCCAAGGAAGGGCACACGTTGTAAAAATGCTTGTCATGTGATGAAGGCCAAGGCCCTGCCCCAGGGGAGGCACACTGCTCCTTAACCAAATCCAGAAATAACAGAGGGGATGGGAGTACCTCTATGTGGACCACTGGCTTTGAGAAAAGAGAGTCATTGTGGCTAGATGAAGCCCCTTGGGGTTCTGGAGCCACCTCCTCGGGACTTAACTGGGCTGTGACAAGGGCCTTGTGCAGAAGCGATTTGAACAGAGAAGGTTAAAAAACTGCTGCAGTGGGGGTTTGATTAAATCTAAGCTCCTCTTCTTCAGATAGATTAGGATCCCTGATCTCCCCCTCCTCTTCTTCTGACATGGAGGAGCGACTGTATTCAGAGGGGTTGGTGTAATCCCTGTCCTCATCCCCGCCCCAATCTTATTGGGTAGATGGGTAACTGAACTGATGTTTTCTGGGAAACCCCCTCTGAGCTGTGGGGACCCCTTGGGAGTACCAGGAACCAACGACCGCCCCCTAAAGGGCAGTGTAATTGCTGAAATCCCTCAGCTAGGCCCCGCCTGATGGCCACTGAGACCATGTCTTTGATATCATCAGGTCTGCCCCCTATGGGGTTCATTGGACATTGGCCTGCAGCAGTGGGGGTGCAAATAGCCTCAGCCTAGGCCTACCTGAATTACCTGACCTGGTGGGTAAGAGGGACCTGAGCCCCAGGCAGTCTGTCTGAAGTTGGGCCCAGACCTGCTTAAATCCTGTGGTAAAACTTCCTCCTCCATCCTCTCTGGAGACCAAGCTAAAAGATGGCTAGCAGAGCTAGATTCAGCCTCCCCCGCCCTAACCTGTTGGATCTGGTTCTTCATCTGCTCCTGTGTCTTATCAAACTATTTTCCCAAAGAAGCATACCTTCTCTTCTCAGACCTGAGCTTGATTTGGATATCTTTATGAGGGCCAGGGTCTTGGCCCTGATCTTTGCTGTAGCTTCTCTTTTTGCTGAATGACCTCTTTGTCTTCCTCTTTTCCTACCTGGGGCTTCTTCCAGACCAGAGGGGTCCGACTGGGCTATTCCGCTTTCCATCCTTGAAACAGGACAGACACAAGGGGTGTTGGGAGTTTCCCCTGTAAGAGTGCTGACTGTTAAGTGGACCAGGTAAGCTGAGATAGCTGTGAGGCCCTGGTAATGGTCACTCCTCCAAAACAAAATGGCCAACTGTCTCCCAAAATGGCCACCCGCCACATGCGCTAGCCTTGGGACGGTCTGGTCAACTCACTCGCTCCTTAGACTCTTACCAGGCCATCAGTCAAAGGGAGAAACAGCTGCGAAGCAGAAAACCAGAGCTCCGAAGATTAGCTGTGGAGTGGCCAGAAATACGCTATGAAGCTGCTGCTCGTCACAGCCGAGAAACTGCGTGGGAGGCTCAGCCAAACGCTCCCTATAGTCGCAGCTCCTCTGACAGGCAGCGCCGAATCCTCAGGAGAGCAGATCCCCGTTCTCATTGAAGCATAGCTCCACCGAGCCCCAGGAGCTGTGCAGAAGCTGTTTCTTTCTTTTAAGGCTTTTGAAGAGATCACTATTGCTGCAGAATGTACTAAAATGCTTTAAACTCTTTACAATGCTTCCAGCTGGGGAGCCAGCTAGGGGCTGGCTTTTTATATAATGGCAGACTCAGCTCTATGACCTCAGAGGGAGGAGTCATACCCATCCTGGATTCTCGCCACAGCATGGATGAGAATAGCCTGTCATACTTCAAGGATTACCTGTAGGCAGTAATAGTCAGAAAACATAATGTTTAGACAAAGATTTATCAAGACTCTCTTGGGTATAATTAATTCTGCTTTGAATAAAGCTTATATGATTTCCTACTAATAATATATTTTGCAAGATAGCAATATATGCATATCACAAACTGAATTAAGAAAATTGATTTTTTATGCCAGCCAAAATTTTAATTTTAATTTACTGACTGCAAATATTAAAAATTTCATCAACTGTTGGTTATTTCAACTTTTTCAAATGTTTGTCATCTTTCATTGTTCCTCATCCCTGCAATTCTGCATTTCTCTTTCAAGTTGCTTACTCTTTTCCATTCATTTTCCTTTTGTACTCAGTTGGAACAGTCCACACAGATTTTCCTTCTTATAACTTATTTGTCTTATGTCCATTTTATTCTTTGTTTTGTTCCATCCTGCACAGTTAGAGCAATTCAATTGGAATTTACAACTTACTCTACACTGAACCTATTTAAGGAAGGAAGAAAATGAAATCAAACTTATAGCACAGAAAAGAAAGGAAAATAGTACTATTACTATTATTATATAGAAAATAGTAATAGGAAGAATGAAATGATTATTAGTAATTCAGTTTAACCCTGCAAATTTAAATCATGATTAGCCAGAACATATCACTGTCTATGACTTATGAAAGGAAACATGTTATTTTTAATGATTGTTTAGTTCTTAAGGCAGATGCTGTTTTCATGCTCCCATATGTTCTGTAGCAACACTTCCAGATGCTATTCAAACTACTGCACAGCCCTAATTATTATATAAGCACCTTCTTCTATCAGAAGCCAGTATACTGGATAAGCGTACCTACTTCATGTCTGCATTTAGTACACATCTCAAAATATATCTTCTTTAGTAATTAAACTTTGTTCCACAATCTTGAAAGAATGTAATGAACATACCCAAAACAACTGCCAGAAGGTTGGTGTGATATATAAAAGGTACAATTAGCAAAGGTTCATCCCTCCAAAAATATCCTCTAGATTCCTTAGGACTCCATAGGACATGTGGAAGTCCAAATACATTCTCTTGTGCACTACCAATCACTTACAGTTTAACTTTGAGAAATCCTGGAGAATTTGTAAAGCCCAAATGACTGGAAGAGAGCAAATATTTTCCCTATCTTCAAAAAAAGGTAGGAGGCGCAAGGGTTCAACTGTTAAAGACATTGAATTTTTCAACTGGAAAGCTGACAGCTCAGATTTAGATAAGATGTGAGTGCTGTGCAACAGGATGAGTTCCCATTCCTGCCCACCTAGTTTGAAAGCATGCAAATATGAGTAGATAAATAGGTACCACTTTGGTGGAAAGGTACGTGTTCCATATGCAATGCTGGTCAAGACCACAAAACGTTTTTGGACAACACTGGCTCCCTTGGTCAAGAAGCTGAGATCAGCACCAAGCCCTAGAGTCATACACAATGGATCACCAACCTCCAGACCCCACCCAATATCGGGCCTTGAGTTGCTCGGAACCAAATCACATAACTGGCGGGCGAGCACATGCACACATATCCCCACTTGCACGAGCAGCAGGCAACTATGTGAGCACATGCTTCATTTGCACGAACAATGCATCCACATGCATACTGCTTGTGCAAATGAAGCTGCATGTGCCTGCTTGCCCACTGCTTACGTGGAACCATCCCGTTTCCCTCCACCCCCTGCCTTTCTGCAAAACCAGAAAGGCTGGGAAACTGTCATACATGACTGGCAGGGAAATGTTTAGCTTTACTCAAAAAAAGGTTAGAACGAAAAGCCAACAAACTGTTGTACAATCAGACCAACATTACTTTCTGGGGATATTTTAGTACAGATTGAAAACAGTTCAGTAATTTCCATAACTGTTCAGGAACAAATCATGCCAGATCAACCTTATCTTATACTTTTGATCAGGTAACTTACAATGTTGTGGGAATGCTGAAGTCTTCAAAATAGCTTCCAACAAGGTATTCCAAGGTATGTTGTTTAGCAAGCTACTTGAGTAAGGGCTGGATGGTTGGACAATCACACATACACATATCTGGCCTAAAAGCAATACTCAAAGAACGCTCATCTTTAGTTTTTCATCGAATTGGAAAGCTATATTAACTTGGGTGCTATAAGGAACAGACTTTCATCTTTTATTTTTCAGTATTTTCATTAATTTGAATGAAAAATTGGAGGAAGTACTCATCCACTCAAACTTGGGTGGGACAGCTGAAATCCTAAAAAAACTAAATAAAATTCAATATGGTTGTGGTAAATTTTAGAAAAATTGGCTGAAAATAATAGAATGAAATTTAACAGAACAAGTGCAAAATTCTTCACTTAGGGATCAAACTTCAAACACAAAGGTATAGAATGGAGGAAACTGGGGTTCGTCATTGTACTTATGAAAACATGTACTGTAATAGATTACAAACTGAACATGAGTTAATTGTGTGATGAGGCTATAAGAGTGTTTTTTGCTCTGGATGGGGTACATTTTCTCTGTATGGGGTACACTTTCATGGCTGATGCTAGGGAAGGTGTTCTCAGCTTTAGCTGTTGCAGTCCTTTTTTGAGAACAAGCTTTGACCACAGTGGTTCATCCCCTTATGTCTCAGTGTACTGTAGTTCATCCCCTTATACCTCAATGATAGAAAACCCCAAAACGTTCTGCATGAGGACTAATCAGAATCCACAGTTGGTACTAAATGTAGTGGTCTGCCTACTGGTGGGTAAGAGCTGCTAAAGCTACATTACATTTTTAAGGTGTTGCTTTAGTTTCCGTTAGGAGGTGGCAGTTGGGTACTATGATGGTGCTGAGAACTAGTGAAGCTATAGCACGTCAGGATGTCTGGTTTCCCCTCCAGGAATGGTCAGTGAGAACAATGGGAGGTTCCTAGTTCCTGGTCTTGGAGGAAATGGGTGGGTGGGTGGACTGCACGTAGCAGTCATAAATGGGGGCTGACTGCCAAGTGCCCAAATTTTTATCACATTACGGGGGGGGCTGGCAATGATCATAACTAGCATTTGTTCAGTGCCATAGTAACTTTGAATGGTTGCTGAATGAATAGTTATTAAGTGAGAACTACTTGTACCCTCAGATTGAAAAAGGGCTCTAGTAATCCCAATATAATTTTCCACATCTTTTCTGTTTGGGTAGTAAAAAATGATAAATTATAGACAGTTAATAAAAGATGAGAATGTATCCATACTCTACCTAACATTAAAAGACTATGTAATTCTTATTAAGT
Organism: Bungarus multicinctus; assembly: GCA_023653725.1. Classification (NCBI taxonomy): domain Eukaryota; kingdom Metazoa; phylum Chordata; class Lepidosauria; order Squamata; family Elapidae; genus Bungarus; species Bungarus multicinctus. The sequence goes on from CM042848.1 coordinate 48,331,270, forward strand.
CCAGGTATTCCATATGATAAGAGAAATTAAATCCTGGTAAGTTTCTGATTCTTCAATTATTTTGTAATAATAGAAATATACCAATAAAGTATATTTAACCATTAAACAAATTTGAAAGTTGCTAATTTATTTGCAAGGTATTTATTGAAGTTATAACTGCAACAAGATGTCTTCCTAAAGTAAATATTTAAGTTAGATCCTTATATATTTCATTATATCCAATAATTCAATTCATAGCTACAATAAACATTACAATCGTTCTTGCAGCATAGTCCAGACAAATAGTATACCCAGCAGAACTAGCTCTATTTTATTATAAGCTTACGTTAACAGAATCTTGCAAATCTGAAAGTATATTTTCCTTTCAGCTTTACAGGGAACCTTCTGAGATATTTGTTATGACCATATTCCTTCAGTTCTTCTCTCGTCTTCCAAAATCATTTCCATCTACCATTACAATTCCCGAAGCAAGATATAAAACTGGCACATATCATATTTAAGTTTAGAGTACCATCAACAAAAAGCAGATTGAGAAACACTTCTCTAGCTAGTCTTATGGACGTAGTAACCTCATGTCATCAATAGTCTGAAAATTTTTGTGTCTTTAAGTGTTGAGATTTGAATTGGTCAAAATATTTATTTTTAATTCTATAAAATCTTCAGGAGTAGATATTATTTCTTGGTTTATTTATACCACTTGGTTTGATTTTATTTTTTAATTTTATTTCCATATCTATTTTCCCTCAAAGATCCACATTTAACATTAATACATTCATAGTCCTAGATTCAGAACCTCTCATCATCCTTGTCCTTCAGTAATTCTCTAAATTTTTCATCACAAATCATATTTTCATATTCATTTCTCAATCACCTATGTGTATGAACAAACTTACATTACTTACATATTTTAAAACAGCAGATGTTTTCCTAAACCATTTATTAATTTATTTAAACTAAAGTTTCTTCTTGGATCTCTGAATGGCCCAATCACTTTTATCTGTACTCTGTTATCTCAATCCCACTCATTCATTCTGTCACCTACCAGAATAACATTTTTTTCTGGATTTATTTCGAATGTTGTACAGTACAAGTTTTCCACAAAATACCAGCAGGGAATTTTCACCATTGATTTGAGAGTAACATGTAACTATCACCAAGCTTTGAATTTCTAATTTCATATATACCCACAACGAACTAGTCATAAAATGACTAGAAATTAACATTTAGAGAACACACACCATCAACAACACCTTTAATGTAAATGAATTCACAAAATCAGAAAAGAACAAAAGACTATCCTATCCTTCCTGGATATTCACATTAGCAGAGAAAACAATGGCAAATCACAAATCCAAATGCTTTATAAAGCAGCCCACGCTAACCAAGTACTCAACTACCATAGCAACAACCCAAGAATACCAAAAGAAACTGCATAAGAACTCTATTGAAATGAGCAAAAATGCATTGCAGTAACCCAGAACACCAGAAAGCAGAGTCTATTTATATATTTTGCAATGTAATACCCACGCAGCTTCATTAAAAAGGGTCTATCTATACAACCAATCAATCAACCAATCAACCATTACAACTTCCAAAAAGGACACCTCTTCTGTACATCAAAAATATTTCAGAAACCACCATTAGGTTGTTACAACCCCTTTGCAGGCATCACCAAAGCCTAGACAACAACAAAGCAAATTATAGATTCAGTAATTAAAGGCAAAATAGAGTTATTCAACAGCAATCATTTACTATGAAAAATACTATGCAGGACAAACAGGCAGAATGCATCCATAACCATCAGTTGACGATCAGAAGTCATTATAAAATTAATTTCACAGCAAAAAAAGTGTTCAATTACTTTTCAGCTAGAAAGCTGTACTGTATACATTTTAAATCAAGATACTTTTAAGAATGCAAGAGAATTATTAGAAGCTTTGCATTCCAATAACTATCAACCTACGGGGGGAAGGGACTCACTTTCATGAACCATTCAAAAGGAAAAGTTAAAGAAAAGTCTGGAGCACATTTTCTATTACGGTATCACATTCCTATTAAATACCCAAATAAGAACCAGCACCTGATCATAATAAATACCAGACAATAATATGCCAACCAAACAAAATCAATCAATCAATCAACACATTGCATCCAAACTTACACAAGGCTATAAGACAAACAACAAACTTCTCTTCAGTACTGATGTTATTTATTTAATGAAACATCCGCAAGAAGAAAACCAAACTTAAAGAATTTTAAGGTCCCAACAATTCAACATTTATTCTCCGCTAGTGCAATCTATTCATTCTTTAATGTTATTTTAGTCATTTCATTCATTCAGACATCTCAAAATCTAGGGGTTTTTTTTCCATACACACAACTATGTTAGATCATCTTAATTCAGCTTTATTACATCCTTCACTTTTCCTAAATATTTCAAGATTTTTTTTCAGAAATGACATCTTTTTATTTCATATATTAATTCATGTACTTTACCACGTCTCTTACACATCCAGTCCTAATCTTTCCATATATCACAGTCATCAACAGATGCACCTGTAAATATTGTCTCTACCGCCCATCATGGTTCTAGTCAAGCAAAGCTTTTACATAACACTCTTTTCCTAGTCTTAGTTGTATCTGTCACTTGTAGTGTTCAAAAACTATGACACTAATAGAAAGTTATAATCCAAGATTAAAAAGTACCTCCTTGCATATATTATAAAAACAACTGTTTACTTCACAAACAGAATGTAAGAAGACATCCCAATAAAAACTTCTTATACTTTTTATATGTCATTGCTGCTAAGAGCAACCAATCTGTTCTTTCGCTAAATAAAGCAATATAGCTCTACCATGTTACCTAGCAACAAATATTTCACTGCTACTCTCAAAAACAAGTTGGTTTTATGTCAACATAATGTTTGAAAAGACGTTTAAGTAGTTCATTCAAATATTCAGAATATACTTTATAGATTTGGAAGCCCTTCCTTCAACTTACAATTCTTACTGAATATGCTTTGGAGTGTGTGGGTATGTAGTCCATCATACTTGGAAAAATTTAAATTCAGGAAGGCTGAAATAAGATTGTAAAACGTTTTACGTGATAATTATGATGATGGTTATGATGATATCCATTCCTATAAAAATTACATAAAACTAAATCCCATCACTAATATCTAGAGTAGTTTTCAGAACTTTTCCTCAGCTCATTTTGAACTTCTGCTTTCCTGACACCAGCTTTATAGTTCCAGTCTACTCTGTATATTCTTCCTTTGTCACTTGACCCTGTTTCCACATTCTCTATGTGTCTTTTTGCCTCCAGATATTCTTTGTACCGTATTTTCCGGCGTATAAGACGACTTTTGAAACGAAAAAAAGTCAACCGAAAATCGGGGGTCGTCTTATACGCCCGGTCGTCTTATACGCCGGAAAATACGGTACATCAGGAGTGAAGCTTGAGCGCTTTTACGCTTCCTCTTCGAGGAAGCCGAGAAATAAGTTTGCGGGCGCGTCCTCCAAGGCAAGGGAGAGATGCGAAGCGCAACCAGTCAGCTCGATCCGGAGTAATGCAGCGGTTCACAAGGACAAGGATCCCCCCTCACTCCCACTGAGCTTCTCTGGAGCTGCCGGCACGGAAGGGACGTCAAGGGAGGAGGCGCCACGGAAAGCCGGGAGCTCCAGGCGTGGCTCTGTCTTGTTTGCCTCCTGCGAGAAGCGAGGGATAACGGAGGGCAGCTCTAAGCCGCTCACCCGCCCTGTGAAAGAGACGCTTCGCTCTTCTTTGACACCTTCGGGAGGTCGCCCGGCTTCTGCCTCTCTAGCTGCTATTCTCTCCTTCGGAGCTCTTGTGGCGGCGGATCGGGCTGTTTCCTTTCGCGGAGTAGCGGCCGGAATTTAAAAAAATATGTCATTAATAGAAAGTTGTAGAGTTCATTTATAATGCTGACTGTATTGAATTGAATAAAAATGTATTTGCCTACACACTTAAGGAGAAGCATCTTAGTTTACAATTCCTTGCAGCTTAATTTTGAATACCCGTATTTTCCGGCGTATAAGACGACTTTTGAAAAAAAGTCAACTGAAAATCGGGGGTCGTCTTATACGCCCGGTCGTCTTATACGCCGGAAAATACGGTACTTTTTGTTAGAATCTTATTTGCTTCTTCTACTGTCCTCCAATACACCTACTTTTTGGAATTGGAATTATGCTTTTAATATCCTTTTCTTCCACTGGCCTTATTTTAAAAAATATTATACTAAGCACATATTCAACAGAACATACAAACAGCATAAACAATCAATGTGTTGTGAATTAACAGCATAGTAATTTTTTTAAATGAAAAAAAGAAGTGGAAAGAAAGAGACCTGTAAATACGTAATAAATATAATTATAACTCTAAAAACATCTGCCATACAGCTCAGAGGTATTTTCCCTTGATTCTCTGTAAAATATGTAATTATTTAGAATATATAATATTGTTAATAGCAAATCAGGTGTAGATTTTTTTTCAAATATTGTGTATAATACTTCATTTAGTCAATCTCCATGCTCCTCCAAATCTAAATTCTTAGCATTTTGTTCTTAGTACTGGTAATAACACAGAGATAGATACACTGCTTCTTTAACACAGAGTATTTTACCTTGAGCCACATTTATAATCTTGTTGCCTTCCCAAATTTTAACTATAAAAGGGCAAGATCAAATCATATTGGTTAACATTCAAAATCCTGAGACACAGATCTTAATAGGGTGGCATTGCCACTGAGATAGCAGATTTGAGGGTCTTCAAAGGCTCAATGGCTACAGCTACAAGGAAGATCAGGTAAAGCCATGATCAGGGGACACTTTGCTCAACTTTGGCTAATGTCAGTTGTAGTTTTACTTGGGATAGGAAAAAGTCACAATAGTGACTCTTACCATCTTTGGACTGGATTTTTGTAATGTGCTTATGTAATTTTAATTGTATGCTATTATTAATGTTATGATAGTAACATGCAAGGTCTTTGACTACAACAAATAAAAACCTAAATAAACAAGCATCCACACACTGTTTATCTTCGCTGCAACTATATTGACATCAGGAATTAAAAGTAATGGTGAATGGCTAAAGAAAAAGTAGGATTTACTTAAAATTATTTATATGTGCATAAAATATGCACTGTCTCATAGAAATGGTCATTCTTTCTTTCTGGGCTCTTCCACAATGCAACTTTAAGCAGTTGGTTTCCACTACTAAAACCTTGTCATAATAAAAAAGGACCAACTAGAGAACACACACAAATCCATCAACAATATCTTCAAAGGAACAAAATTCACTAGGAAAGAAGAAAACAATAACATGCTATCCTTCCTGGGTATCCACATCAGCAGAGGCAGTGATGGCAAATTGGAAACACAAGTCTATCATAAAACCACCCACTACCACTTCCCACAAGAGCTCTGTAAGAATACTATTTAGACCAGCACAAACACACTGCAGCAATCTTGAAAATCAGAAAAAGGAAATAGATCACCTATACCAGGGGTCCCCAAACTCTGGGCTGTGGACCACCACCAGTACATGGCCCGCCAGGAGCTAGGCTGCGCAAGTGAGTGAAGCCCCATCTGCACATGTGCGGGATCAAGGCAGCATTCGAAACCACGCCCTTCCAGTCCGTAGTAAAATCACCCTCCATGGAACTGGTGCCATGGTTTGGGGTCCCTGATCTATACAACTTCTTCCAACAAAATGGATTTCCATGCAATGCCATAAAAAAAATGCCTGATCACTTGACCCAATATAACACAATCAACAAAAGCTGTGAAAGGAATAACACTACTATACATTAAATGCATAACTACCAACAGAAACTACCAACAGACTATTACAACCACATGGCATCATAGTAGCCCTCCAAAACATTGAAAGTAAACCAAAAGACTCAGCAGCCCTGGAAGAAAAAAAACAGGAGTTGTCTACAGTATACAGACAATACACTGCAAACTATGTAAAACAAACAGGCAGAAAACTAGCAGAGTACATCCAATCAAGGAACCATCATGTCCACTTGCACCAATATTGAAAAGGCAACCTACTAATATATAAAATAAGAGCAAATCCCAGTAGCTGGGGGGGGGGGGGCAAGATGCTCCAGAGGGCAAGTGCAACAGTAGAGAAGGCTTTCTCCTGGACCATGCCAACTGAAATACTCTAGCCAATAGGGCCCACAGTAGGCCCTCCATTGCCAGCACATGTGGGATGAGCCAATCCCAGTAGAATGAAATGGTGCCTCAAGTAGCCTAGCTCCGTGCCATGAAGGGCTTTAAAGGTGATTACCAACATTGTGAAGCAGACCAGTAGCCACTGCAGCAGCGATATTATGTTAGTCATTCTTGGGGCTGCAAGAACCATCCATGTTGCTGTACTCTGCACTAGCTGAAGCTTCAAAGTGATCTTCAAGGGTAGCCCAAGTAGAACACATTTCAATAGTTCAACCATGAGATGACAGGCCTGAATGACTGAGCGCTGGGATTCCTGATCCAGGAAAGGCTGCAACTGGTACACAACTCGAAATTAAGTGAAGGTCTCCTAGCTATGACTGCCACTTGCTCTTGAGCAGGAGTGGCAAGTCAGAGGAACACCTCCCCACCAAGTAGTGAACCAGATCCATCTGGGATAGTATCATCCCATTCAGAATTAAACATGGCAAAGTCCTAGATCTTAAGGTCATACTGGAAGCATATTGGAACTTTTGGTTTAATAAAGAACACACTTTTTTTCTGATACCATTTTCCCCTGACTTTCCAGCATTTGATTGGTGTGTTTGCTCTTGTTGCTCAAATATTGCTTTGACTCCTCATATTACTTTTGATATAGCTAAATGTATTGATTTCATATATAAACCATGTCTTGATTTTTATTTATTACAACTAAAAAAAACAATCACTCCAACTCACACGAGAGCTGAAAATTTGTTTCATAAGTCAAATCAGACTGTATATTTAAACTCCTACAAGTTCTATGTATGTTTATTTGAAAAAAATAGAAACTGCTTCATATATCCTTTCTGATTACAAATGTCCGCAGGGAAAAATATGTGGACAGAAAATATTTGCAGAATATAGTTTGCAACAAAATATATTGAAAATATATGTATAGAATATTTTTCCGAATAAACATGCTCATAACCTGACACATAATTACAACTAAGAAGCAAGCTCATAATTACTTAATCCCACTGAATTAAATGGAACTGTAATATTCTAAAATAATAGTTTATGAGACTTAAAAGTATTCCACCTTTGTATATGCAGCAATATTCCACTTAGCCACCGTTCTACTATACAGTGGTTACAATTATAAAGGTTTGCACCCTTAACTCACAGCTATCTTGAGATAATAAACCTTCCGGGTTAATGATGATTTCTCTGATTTCAATCTGTAGAATATCATACTTGAAACAAGCCAATACTCCAATATGTCTTTGACAATAATAAGAGCAAAAAAGACACAGATAGCAACTCTACAAGTTTGAGACTCACTTCTGCATCCGACGCTTCTATTCCTGGGAACTTTGAAAGCCGCGCAGTCCTAGGCAAGCCCATAACGCGAAACTTTACAATCTAACAACTGAGAAAAGCTCATAGCAAAACAAAAACAAAAAGAGACAGAGATAATTGGAATCTAATTCCCCCTTAAGATTCTCCAGTGCGCAACCACTTAAAACGCATGCCCATTTTTAACCATAGCTTTAAAACACACGCAAGAACCTCGCTGAAAATGATGCCCCCACCTCCGCATCACTGCACCCCGAGACGACGCAACCTCCCCCTCCAGCACGTCACTCCTAGTAAGACACCTTCCCTCAGTTCAGGCGCTCTCCAGAAGAGCAGGAGAGGCACGCATATTCAGCGCCTTTGTCTCTCTGCATTTTGCCACTTTTCCCCCTTTCTTTCCAATGGACTATTTTTAGGCACAGCGACATTCCTGAAGGCCTGGCGTTCGGAGGGGACGGGGGCGGGGAGAGAGAAAGAGCCTGAAACTGTCACCGGGAGGTTGACGTCCACTTCGCAACAGCCCAGAACTGGGGCAAAGGTGGCAGGTGGCAACAACACAGGTGCCTTCCAGCCGGACCCCCTCACCGCGGGTCCCCTTTTCAGGCTGTCCTGGGGCCCCAGCCCTCCCTGAGAGCCTCGCATGCAGAGGCAGCCATCCCGCCTTCGCTTACTCATCAGCCGCTCCTTCACCTAGGTGCAGCAAGGCGGCGGCGGCAGCAGCCGTGACTGGAGCGAGGCGAGCGCGAGCAGGCGGGGGCCGCCAGCCAAGCCGGGGATATTTCTATTCCGCAGCGATGCCTTTCCGCCTTTATGCATGTTTCCTCTCCGTTTCCCGGCGACCTAGGCAGGGGCGCCGCAACAGAATCGAACCGAGCGATCGCCCCCCACACCTCTCGCCTGCCACAGCCGAGGAAGGAAGGAGGGCGAAAAAAAGGAGGGGGAGGACGAACGCGCGTCCTAGGGTCCTCCTTTTCCGCGCTCCCGCCGCCCGCTCGCGCTGAGGCAGAAGCCGTTCTGCGCAGCCCAATTCCCCGTTTTGTCCCGCCGAGGGCCTCGGCCATTCATCACTCACCGGGCTTTCCCGTGCGGAGCGGAGGAGTCTCGGAGCACGCCGCGCCGGTTGCGGGAGGGCACGTTGCCGAACTACCGCTGCGCAGCGCCGCGCCTCCCTCCTCTCGCATCCCCTGTTACTATGGATATTCTCCCAGTGTCTCCTCCGCTCCCGCCTGCACAGGGAGAGGGAAGGAACCGCTCGAGGGGCGCCCACATGCCGCCACTTAAAATGACCCTGCTGCTGCGGCGGCCGCCGCTTCTCTGCTCTACCTCAGCCCCCGCAAGGACACTTGGTTGCTGTCCCGCCAAAACAGGCTGCTTCCCTAGCCTCAGTCGGGAGAAACAAAGCTGGGAGCTGCTGGCTCCAGTTTCCTCAAAAAAGCGAGAGCGCGCAGAACGCCCCTGGGTTGGGACACAAAGGGGAACCTCGAAGCTTTCGGCCGGTTAAAGAGGATGGGTCTTTAGCCGCGACCCCCCCCCCCCACCAATAGTTTGGGCCGTTGAGGTTGCTGAGCCCCTAATCCTGTTGCTCATCCCCACGGAGAATCGCCCGAGAAGCCCGGCATCGCTCGGCAGTAACCGGCGGGTTTAAAAACCAGCGGCAGAGTTCTGCAGTACAGTAGCCGGTTCGAGGTATGGCGCGTTGCCGCGTCCCAATCCCTATTCTGGGATGGTGTATTTGCTGCTTCAGGGCGTCCTATTTCAGGGAGCCTTCCTGCAGTAACAATGCAATCTTTCTTTTGCTCTCCTGATTGCGGGAAGCAAATAGCCGTCTGATGCACCACGGAAAAATGGTGCCCATTTCTTGCTATATCAAGGAAACAGGAACCCCCCCCCCCCAAAAAAAAAAAAATGACATAAGAGTCCTGCCCCCTGGAAATTGCGTTAGACCGTTTTTCAATACATACACTTTCATAGCGCAGCGAGCACACTCAAACCGAAGCTGGGAATAGAGGAATGTTTCTTCCTCTCCAGAGCTGCAGGGGGAGAGTTTAAGGAGTAGGGAGCAAATTTCCTGCTATTTCAAGAGATTCTTGGCAATCCTACCAATCCAGAGCACAACTACCCTGGCTACCGAAAATGGCCAGTAGGAGGAAGTAAAGGAGGAAATAATGCCGAGAGCTTTACTATCTGATCTCTGACTGTGTTTTTTCTCAGCAGAGTAATATTAATATAGCAGCTAAGAGAAGGCCGGAGATCAGGTGGAGTCCGTAGGTTGGTTGGTTGGTTGGTTATTTACAAAACTTATCACTGACTATGGGACCCAGTGATAGGGGATTCACAACAATATTAATGCAAACAAATCAACCATTCTCACTACATCATGGACACCCTGATTTAGCTCAGGCTCATCCTAGCCCAATGCTTGTGAGAAGACCTATTCTTTATAGATTTCCAGAAGGATAAAAGGGTGCATTTTTCATTTTTATTTTTAAGTTGTTATGCACTTCCTTGATTTATTAAGAAAGTCTCATTGTGCTTGATGCCTATAAAAATATGGCTTCAATAATACAAATACACACACACTGGCATCGGGTGGGATTCAACCAGCACTACTACTGGTTCGGTATTTGTGTTTTGCATGCACACTTCATGCGAACATGCGCGCGTGTACTATACCATTAGCTGAGTCAATGGGACAGCTGATAAGTGCTGCTCGTGGGTGCGGAGCATTTCAAAAAGCACCTTTTTTCCAGTTTTTTCAACCTCAGCTGTGCTGCGCAAAGCAGCTGAGATTGAAAAAGCAGGAAATAAAGCTCAGGTAAGAACCCAGGCGGGCAGGTGGGCCAAACAGCAGTAGGCACAGAAACAGTTCTGTGTCTACTGCTCTTCAGCGCTACCGGTTCTATAGAGCCGGGCAGAACCAGTAGCATCCCACTCCTGACGGGCATGCCTCAGAAGAGAACCCAGCGATGATGGCAGAATCTAAATATGCGAAGAAAATATATATGTTTTCTCCAAAAGCTTCAATATATTTTTCATTATCTAAAAAGATTAAATCATGGAACTGGAGCAAACTTTATTAAGCTGAGCTGTTTCATTACTCCTCCAAGTAACTTCTTTAGTCAAAATGAAAATAGTTTGGATAGGCATAGAACCAGAGGGTGGTTGCAATATACTAACTCTGCCATACTGACTGCAGGGAGTTTCTCCCCAAAATGAAATGCAATATGTAAAATGAAAACTTAATCATTCAGGCCAAAAGTATCTAAAAAGGTTAAATCATGGAGACTATGATCTATGCCTAACCCCCCAAAATTGCCGTCAGTATGGCAGAATTAATACATTTCAATAACGCTCTGACTCTATGCCTATATTTCATTTCTATAATTCATTTTGACCAAAAAGGTTATTTGAATGAGTAATGAAACATCTCAGCTTAATAAAGTTTGCTCCAGTTGCCATGATTTAAATTTTTTATATACTTTTGTCCGGGATGATTAACTCTTCATTTAATATTTTTCTTTAATTCAATATAAACCTTAACAACATGTAATATTACACAATCAAACAGCTACAAGTAAGAATCCCATAGAGCTATAGGTAATCCTTGACTTATCATTGGTCATTTAACGACTGTTTACCATTGGCCTTAGAACAGGTGCTTTACAGCCTGTAAAGCTCTTCTGGCTGTCATAAAACGTTATGCAAGCCACTGGTCACATGTAGATGATTTTTGAACTTAACAATATTGTAACTTAGCAGGAATATCAAGCACACACCTACCACAAAAAGCTATACTTGGAGTTATTGCAAAGGGAACTGAAGTAAAACTAACACTGACATTGACACAATACAGCTTAAATACTGTCTACAAATCTATGATAAGACCACACCTGGAATACCTGAGGAAGGATGTGATAGTGGTAGAAAAACTATCACAAAATGGATTAAAGCAAACAATGCCATTACGAAGAAACAATTGAGACTTCAATATGGAATGGAGGAGGGTAAAGGCAAACATGAGAAAGGCACATGGAGCCAGATGTCACGTGGACTGCTATAGAAATTGAACAAACAAATGTAAATACTATACATGAAGAGATTTCCCTCTCCCTTTCATCACACTATTAAGAGCTTAAATATAGAGGAATTCAGAGCCCACTAAAAACATTTTTTTTACATAACTGATTTGTGGAGTTTGCTACTGACAGTTATGGTTATTAAAATCAATTAGATAGTTTTAGAAAGGGACTCTAGAGGTACAAAGAGGATCAGACAATCAGTGGCTACTGATGGCCATTTACTACTTTCTGAATCATGCAGAATATTTAAATATTAGTTTCCAGGAAGTGACAGTGAAAGAGGTTCCAATCCAGGCTTGTGAGGTTCCCAAATGCCTTCAGTTCTGAATGCTAGTTTAGATAGACCTATGGCTGGGTCCAGGAGAATTCATTATGTTTTTTTCACCTAGATCTTCTTTACATAATATTCAGATAAATAATACTAAAAATGATTGAAAATAATTGTGGACTATTGAATTCTCAACTATTTGAAACTCAATTTCAACAAAAGTTAAAAGTTGGTAAGTATTTTTGTTTTCCATTTAATATTATACTTGAACCAACAATGTTAATAATATTGGATTAAATTGCAAAATACAATATTTTTTTCTCAAATAAAAACCATGAAGTCCTTGACCCCCAATTTACCTTGTGTATACGTAAACCAAGAAAACTATGAAAAGCACATTGGTAAATTTAATTACTCATAAAATACTCATTTTCTGATCTAGTTGACACTGATAAACTTTGACCCATTATTTTTCTCATGCATTTTTCGTTCAAAATCTTCTGAAAAGCACTCTTCAGTTTTAAAAATGACTTAGATTGACAACCTGAACTTTCAGCTCAAGCTTAAAGGCAACTCCAAGCACATTAATTCAAGACATATCTGGGACTAGATCACAATGGAGCATATTAGGATAATATTGAACACATTTCATTGGCCTCGGATTCATTTCTGTGTACAATCTAAATCCTGGCATTCACTTTTAAAATTCTGCATTCAATGTGATTTCAAAGCTTGCAATGTCTTCTACTTTAACTTAATTATAATTCATTGACATCAGATACTTCTGCCTTCTGATGGAACATATGAAGTGATCAGAAATAAAGCTATGAATAAAATTCTAGATTCCCAGTCATTCATATTATGTCATGCCCCTGTCGGAATCTGATTCGGGGAGGGGGAGGCCGAGCAGCTGACAGGGAGTGGGAGTGTGGCTCCGTTGGCTGGGGAAGAAATTGAGAAGGGTAAAGGCCGGCTGGGCAGAGCAGGAGAGCAAGGCAGAGGGAATTTGGAGGAAGCCCATCCCCTCTTCATCCTAGGGCACACAGGGAGGAACAGAGAAGGGAGCAACGTAAGTTGCGTGGCTTACAGTGGAGGAAAGGGCCCTGATTCCCTTCATTAGCTGCAGCTGGGAACAGTGTTTAAAAAGGGAAGCTGCACAGTAAAGTTGTTGGGAGCAAATTGTGAATTATCTGGTATCGTTGAGGTTTATCTGGGTTCCTAGCGTCTTTCCAACTGTGTGTGTTTTGCTGGGCTTTCAAGTCTGCAATTCCTTCTCCTGCCTTGTCAAATTAATTACTGCAGCATGATTTGTGTGGATTTTTATTTACAATTTGTATGTATTTTGTTTTCAGACTGAATTTCCTCCACTTAAAAGACTGTTCTTGGGAGAGTTTTTTCTCCAGCCGAAGATAATCTGGACATTAGGGGCAAAGTTGGAGGTATTAAAGGGACACTTCTTGCTTTTTTGACTGTGTTGCCTTTGTGCCATGCCCTGGGTCATCACATATAATGACAAACAAAGGATTGTCAAAAGATTGTGTGGTAGTCTTTTTATCAAAGTCTTAAACAGTGGTTGTTTGTCCATTGTGACATATGGTTAATTAATATCTGCAAATAACAAAAGTTAACTATATAGTTTTATATTATGGGAATTTCCCAGCTCTGAGACTATTTGAAGAAAATTGGTTGCTTTAGATTTCTATTTCTATTTGGACTGTCTCTTCCTTCAGTTCTGCCTATCCATCCTGTCAGATCTGATAGGAAAGGCATTCTCTGGGAACATTTTCAGTTGTGGTTCCCGCTCTCTAGAACATTCCCGCAGAGATTAGATTTGCCCCAACCCTTTTGACCTTTTCTAAAGCCTTCAAGTTTTGGGTTTTTTTTTTTACTAAGTATAGGGACCTGGCAGTGGTTGTGTTAACTGGACGGTTGAGTCCCTGTCATGGTTGTGTTAATTGTTGTATTGGTTGGTCTTTTATTCTAGCTGTTATACAGGTAGTCCTCAACTTATAACAGTTCATTTAATGACCTTTCGAAGTTATCACTGAAAAAAAGTGACTTATACTGTTTTTCATACTTACAACCATCACAGCATCCCCCTAGACATGTGATCAAAATTCAGATGCTTGACAACTGACCCATGATGGTTGCAGTGTCCGGGGTCATGTGATTACCTTCTGACAAGCAAAGATAATGGAGAAGCAGATTCACTTAACAACTGTGTTACTAATTTAACAAGTGCAGTGATTCGCTTAACAGCTGTGGCAAGAAAGATTGTAAAATGAGGCAAAACTCAACTTAACAAATGTTTCAACAGAAATTTTGGGCTCCATTGTAGTCGTAAGTTGACTACTTTTATATGTTATTTATTAGTTTATTATAATAATTTAACTTGTTTTTAATAATTGTTAGTCACCCAGAGTTATATATCTGAGATAAATAGAATAAATAAGTAAATTTCAATATTTTAAAAATTTGTCTAATCTAATTTTTTTCTGTATCTTAATTACTTGTTTAATATCAGCTAAACAGTACAACTCCTGAAAGCATAACTTATTCCCTGTGGGGATAAGTGTTAAGGCTAATATTAACTTGCATTCAAAATTTAATAAGTTATATTTACTCAATGGTAAAAATGAAAGGTTGTAGAATTATATATTGGAAAACATAATTTAGTCTTCTAAACTTCTTCATTCTTATAGTTGAATACATATATCCTTAACATTAGTAGCTTATATTAGGCATACTATTTCTGAAGACACATTAATTTTAGATAAGGTTGAGTTGCAATATGTAATTTATTGTATGTATGATCATTTTAAAAATGCATTCATGGAGGCCACTGAACAATACAGATTAGCTTATGTGTTTTTCCTATGCTCATTGACTTTACTTAATTGCAGTAATATTCTGGCACAGCCAAAGATTCTTTTAAAGACTCAAAACTGAAGTTACAATCAAAAAGAAAGTTTAATAATGTGAAACACTGATCCAGATTTTTACTATCCAATCAGGAATTTACATGTAAAAGATTTTCTATGCTAAGTGCAGTAATAAGATGTAATACTGGCAATTACTAATTAGTGAAATAGTTCTGCAAATAAATAAATGAAACTTTAAAATTAATGTTAAACAAATTATAACATAATTATAACACGAGCATGCAATAAAACAATTTTTATCATATTTGCATCGCACTGTTTTTCCAAAAATGTGGAAGAACATATTTTCCAGATTCTTCATGTTTTCTTTCAAAAAAAATTAATGAAAGCAGTAATATAGAATCATTTGACTGGTTATTACAGAAAGTGACATCAATCAAAGCATCATACCATTGTGTTACAAAAAGTGATAAATCTATTTTCTTTGGGTAAGTCTAATAACCCCCAACAGCCATACTATGGGATTAAAATAATCTTAGAATAACTTGATTATGTTTGTATTATAACCAGCTCTATTTCTATAACACTTTAAATCAAACCTGCCATTACATTAGATTATATATAAATATATATAATGTATATAATGTAAATAATGAAATAAGAAATAATGACCTTGACATCTGTTTCTAAATTTTCAGATTTCTGCCAAATAATACTCCAAAGGGAAGTTTTAGGAAGTATTAAACACATTCTCTATGTTTCTGATTACAAAACTTAAAACATTTCAAAGTTTGATTTCCAGAAGCTTATTGTATGTGTTGTATGTAGCCTTTGTCTAAAATCTTGAAATGGTGCTTGGCTTGGAAATTTATGATATCCTTTTATTGGCATAAATGCTTCCTCTAAAATTGCTACACTGTTAAAATGTGCAAAACACAAAAAATACACAGAAATTACTTTAACCAAGGAAGATTATTGATTCATCTAGATCTGGTCTGTCAAACTCCCAGCCCACAGGCCAGATGCGTCACACACTGGCCACACTAACACCCAGTTTAGCGAAGGGGGAAAAAGTCCCAATATGTCATGTGATGCCGCCATTATGATGTGAGTTTAACACCCCTGATCTAGATCAATTTTACTGATAATGCCAGGCAAATAATTTTCAATGGATTCAGAAATTCTTTCTCAACTCTGTCTGGGTTGATCTTGCATTTGGGATATTTTAAACTAAGGGTAAGTGGAATTGCTGCAAGCTGTCATAAATAAAGATAACAAGGGATCTGTACTCCATTTAGTTTTGTAAATAATCAAGGAGGAAGCCCACCATGTTTAGTCCTATATAGGTGATCTCAAGCTTTTCAAGGAGCTATACATTGTAATAAATTGTAGTGATTTAGTACAATTGTTGTTTTGAATATCATAATCCTTTTCAAGAAATCCATAAGAATGAAAAATTCAGCTAATGAATCTTATAGAAGACCTGAATAATAATCTTAACATTTTGAGACTGAATTTTGTGTGATCAACTCTACTTCTGTGTATTTAGGACACAGCTGAGTACCTCTTACAAAGATATGTCTTAATCCTGTTCCTCTCCCAGTTTAAGATACCATATTTACTTAATGATAAACATTTTGGCAGAATGTAAGCATTCCTATAAAAGAGAATATCAGGTTCAACTACAGAATTCTTATACCCTCTGAACTTGGTTATTTCCTTGCAGACATTTCTTTACCCAACTAAGTTATACAATTAATAAAAGTAAATATGAAGCTTGCTGCCTGTTTATATTTGTTTAAGGGCACGCCCATAAATTCCCCAACCTTTGAAATGCAGTTATTCAACAGTTGGGGAATTTATTCAAGGGCAGGTGAGGATTTGCAAGTTCTTACCATGCAACCTTGTTCTACCACAACATTAAGGGGAACAATTTGGTATTCTTCTTTTTTACCTTTCCCGCTCCAAGTTGGGACAGGAAATGCAGTTACGAATCATGACATCTTAATTTTCCCAAACCCATGCCTGCGGCTTCACTCTCAAAAAAGAATAAAAAGTGGCTGTGGGAACTGAGCAGACTATGCCACCAGATGTTTGTGCTGTCTGAGGGACTAGAGGAAGCATGATAACCTGACTGTTTGTTATGCCATAGAGAGAGGCCAAGAATTTCTAATAATGATATTATAATTACAGTTTTATAAGTACGGTTTTCCATATTGAATTCTTTGACATAATAGTATTTAGAAATATTTACATGACACAGATACTCCTTATCACTTGAAGATTGTGTTCAGTAATATTCTTTTGTTTTCCTATGCAGCTTATTTAATGGGCTTTGTATATTCCACAGAACAAGCACTGCTTAATTTTTTATGATAAGTTTTAAATTTTGGTCCTACTTATGTATTGATTTGAACCATAATTATAAGGTCAGACACATACCTCACTATGTGACCTAATTAGTTTATTACATGTCAACACCAGTGAAGAAGCAATAAGTTTGTAAATAAAATGCTTTACTGATATGAAATATAGTACTACAGAACAAATGACAAAATGTGATACCTAATGTAAATACCAAAAGATTAGAAAAACTATATTTAAAGCACATTGAAGATAATGTAGTTATTATAATACAGATCATTATTGTAATGATTTATGAAATAGTCTTTCTGCCTTCAACCTATTTTAATAAAATGCCCTAGCTATTTCCTAGATACTTTCATTATATATTAACTTCTGTATGCAATTGGTAAGTATATTGCTCATTTATGTTCAAGCAATGACACAAAAGATGAATTGATAGTGTTTATTAAGAGCTTGGATTCAACTCTGATCTAGAACAAAAAGGGCAAGTTCAACTTTTGCTAAATACTGACTTTCTTATATCCGTCTCTTTCTAAATAAAACAACCTATTTATACAACAGCCAACACAGTTCTGTTCAGTTATTCTGTTTGGCTTCTTGATTACACATCTGCTCTGTGTAATTTGTATAGCAACATTTTTACTAAGAGTTACATGATATCCAGTATCACAAAAGATTCTTTATATCTGCTGAACCATGGAGGCATTTTTCTGTGATAATATGGAACCATCAATATGCCTGAATCAACACAATTGACTATTTGTAATTTCTTTACATGATTTTAGGTCCAGGATGATTCTTTGTGGATTTGTTATTATCATACTGAGTGCCGTATCATTTCAAAGTGAGTTAACGGTTACTTCATGTGGCTATTCGGTCTTCAGTGAAAGGCAGGATATGAATGGCTTCTTGGTACCAGTTTCAACTTGTTGCAGCTATTTCAGCTATTAGAAAAACTTGTTCAGCAGTACCGTATCCATTTTTTATAAGTGGTGGTGATTCCATTAGTAGGAATTATTTCGATCCAGCCTCCCTTCTGATGTCTTATCCTGTTCATGTTAATTGAACCTATAAATAATCTTCTTCAGATTCATTCTTTTTTGGCATTGTATTTGTTTTTTGAATTGTTTTTGTAACTTTGCACATTTTAGCCATAAATTTATGCTTTCTGCATTTGTACCAGAAATTTACCTATTTCTGCCCATGTACAGGACATTTTTATAGCCATGTTTTATTTTTCCTTGGCTGCATTGTTTGGGTACACTTTGCCCTGTTTCTAAGCTTTTTGCCTGCTGTTGGTTCCTTTGCTAAAGCCAAAACCATGTTTCTGACTAGAATCTGCTGGTTTCTTTCCTTTCCAGAAATATGTAACCATTATTGTAACATAACAATTATCTATTGTGGCAAATGATATATATCATTTGAAGAAAAATTGGACCTTATGAGTGACTTTTGCTGTTTCGTATATAACAATAATGTTTTGTAGGGTCAGTTCACCTCTGTTAGTAAGCAATCTTGTACATATTTGTGTCTTATGCCTCAAACAAAAACAAATGTATTAGATGGATGCATAGCAAATAGAAAGCCATATGCAAAGAATATTCATCGGGAGATCTCCAGCAAACTGGAAAGAGGGGGCATCAAGCTAGTTATCACAAGGTTCAGTTTGATTTGGATATTTTGTTAATGACTTGAATGAATAAGGTGATATGGCTGCTAAAAAGAAAATACCATTATGGATTAAAATATTTAGACAGTTTCCAAATCACTGGACGCAATAGTTGAACTTTATTTTCTAGTGGTCAGCCTTCTCTCTGAGTAATATGTTCAGTTCCAGATATTATATTTTAAGAAAAATCTAGAAAAAATTGGAAAGATAACAAAGAGCCACAAGAACAAAAGGAAGAATAGAAACAATCTTACAAATACTATAGTTACTGAGATGACTAAATACAGGTAGTTCTCATCTTACAACCACAACTGAGCCCAAAATTTATGTTAAGTGAGTTTTATCCCATTTTATGACTTTTCTTTTGAATTTGTTAACTGAATCACAGCAGTTATTAAATTAAGAACATGGTTGTTAAGTGAATTTGGTTTACCCATTGACTTTGCTTATCAGATGATAGCAAAAAGGGACCATATGGCCCCGGGACACTGCAACCATCATAAACATGAATCACTTGACAAGCATCCAAATCTTGGTCACATGACCATGGGGATACTGCAACAGTCCTAAGTATGAAAAAGTCAAAAGCCACTTTTTTCAGTGCCGTGGTAACTTTGAACGATTGCTACATGAACTGTTGTAAATCGAGGACTACCTGTATAAGTTATTTACCCTTGATAAACTTTTGTATCTGTCAGGCTGAGCATTGCATCTAACAAATCTAAATCCTTCTTCCTTCAAAACATTCCCTCTTGGGTTCTGTGGCTCCTTCAGTAAACAACTTTTTTAAAAACTTGGTGTGAAACATTTCATAACCTCCTGTCTCAAACATTTTAACAATACAACATCAACAAAAAACCTCACAGCCCAAGCTGTATTAGCAGTTTTAATTTTCCAGGAATTGATCTATAATTATTCATTAGTAAACAAATAGAGCTAATTTCATTTTATTCTGTCTTTTTGGAACCCTTTCTGCTTTAAAAAAATGTTCGATACAGATGGCATAACTATTATCTTCTGATTGAGGAAACCACTCTAAAGACAACATTTTGAATTCAGGTTCTCCTTTCCTCATTTTTCCCCTTGAATATAATTCAGTTTGCTATACACCATTTTTAAATTATTTGAAATTATTTGCTCTGTTAATTATTTTGCATTGTTATGTAACTCCCCTGTCCCAAAATATTTTTAAGAGCAAAATAATTTCCATTGAATATTCAGAAATGTATAAAGAAAATAACTTTCAGTGGTCAGTCGCATCCGTTTTCTATTTTTCACAATTTCTATTAGGCACAGGTATCTTACAAAACAAGAAATCCATTACAGAGAACATCTGCACAGACTGGGAAAGTAATAATGTCAGATCCATTTAAGAGCTCTATATATCTTTCTTTGGTTAAAAATGGGTATGTCTCTTAATTCTGATATTAATTTTCCATACCAACAATCTAGGTCCCGATAATAATCCCGATGGATTATGTGCATACTTCTTAAAAAAGCTTTCCTCTGCCATAGCAGAACTCCTAAGCATTATATATGATATATCATTCAGAACCAGCTTCTTACCAAACCTATGGTCCTTAGCTATGGTCATCCCTATCTTCAAAAAAGGTGACCCCTGACTGGTTGAAAACTACAGACCAATCTCACTGTGTTGTGTCACGTGCAAAGTCATGGAATCAATCATTAACCAATTCATCACCCTCCATTTAGAGTCAAACAACCTACTCTCCAAAAAACAATTTGGTTTCAGGAAAAAATTGTCCTGCAACCTACAACTCCTACACTGCAAAAACATATGGATTACTCTACTCGAGCAGTGTCTTGCCTCATGCACAGAGGTTGATTTATAGCTGTGCAAATGCAGATAGATAATCCCACAAAACATCCATAACAAAGTACATTTATTGGTACATCAGGTATCTTCATAACTCACATTTGTGATGAAGCTCTTCTATAATGACCAATCCTTTGTATATCAGTATTGCCGGTAAAAGATGGTTATTTTCCTAACCCATCACATAGCAGTAAGCTGCTTATCAGTTCATGAGTCCAGACAAGAATGGAAGAAACTTCCCCCAATCCCTCGAGGGTCAATTTAGTGACCAATCAGGATTACAGATGTGGCCACGTGACATGAACTACATTTCCCAGGATACCTTTAACTACATTCCCCATGATGCATTCCCTTAAGGGGACAGCTCACAATTCCTAAGTAAGTAACCAATTCCCATAGACTGGCTGGAACAGGACACTACCAGGGTAATGCAATAGACGCAATTTACATAAACTTCTACAAAGCCTTTGATTCAGTGGTACATGACAAATTACTGTTAAAGCTAAACTCTTATGGCATTTCCGGATCCCTTCATAAGCGAATTACTGAGTTCCTCTCAAACAGGCAACAAATAGTAAAAATAGGGAGCACTATATCAAACCCTGCTCCAATTAACAGCTGTGTCCCCCAAGGCAGCGTTCTAGGACCCACACTCTTTATATAAATGACCTTTGTGATCACCTTATAAACAACAGCGTCCTCTTCACAGATGGTGTAAAACTATTCAACACCATTGACAACACTACTGCTCTTCAAAGTGACCTTGATTATGTGTCTGAATGGTTAAACAATTGGTAACTCCAAATCTCGACCAACAAATCCTCTGTCCTACACATTGCTAAAAAAATCAGTACACCAAATACAAATTAGGCGGCTATGACCTCGTTGATGACCCTCACTCTTTCAAGGACCTAGGAGTACTCATCTAATGACCTAAGCGCCAGAGCTCACTGTAACAGCATTGCCAATAAGGCATTAAGAGTTGTAAATCTAATCTTATGAAGCTTCTCCTTTGGAAATAAATTGAATTGCTAACTAGGGCATACAAAACCTTTGCTAGACCAATACTCGAATACAGCTCATCTGTCTGGAATCTACACTGTATATCGGACATTAATACAATTGAGTGAGTCCAGAAGTATTTCACAAGAAGAGTACTGCACTCCTCTGCTCACAACAGAATACCCTATATCACCAGACTTGAAATTTTGGGCTTGGACAATCTTGAACTACACTGCCTACGATTGGACTCAAGCGTAGTACACAAAATTATCTGCTACAATGTCCTACCAGTCAATGACTACTTCAGCTTCAACCACAACAATACAAGAGTACACAACAGACACAAACTCAATGTTAACCGTTCCAAATTTGATTGCAGAAAGTATGACTTCAGCAACAGAATGGTCAATGCCTGGAATGCACTACCTGACTCTGTAGTTACATCCTCAAACCCTCACTCCTTTAACCTCAAACTATCCACTATTGACCTTACCCCATTCCTAAGAGGTCTGTAAGGGGCGTGCATAAGTGCACCATCGTGCTTCCCATTCCTGTCCTATTGTCCCCATTTAATTGTACCTATTTTCTGTATTCTTACTCATGTTTATACCTATTATTTTGTAAGCGATTGACAAATCAAATAAATAAATAAAATAAATAAACTCATCCTCAGTTGTGATGGTGGGTTATCAGCTGAGTGAGTCGTTTTCATCATCAGCCCTTTCAGTAGTCGTATCAATAAATATGCCAACTTCTGTCAGTCATGGACCCAGTTTACTTTTCAGCAAGCTTGATATAATTATGTATACAAGAAGCATAATCCTATTAACCATTTGCCAGATTCCTTAAAAAGCAAAAAAATATAAAGCCAGTTATTTACTATGGAATAAATTGAAAAATGCTTTTTCAAAATCATCTTTCTTGCACTATATCGGTTTTCTGTCCTTACATATTATATTTCAATCTTCTTTCTTTTTTTCTCAGTAATTTTTATTTTTATTCAGACAATTAAAATACAAAATCCTTCCAAACTGAATAAATTCACACTTAACCTGTAAAGAGTTTTTTGGGGGGAAAGAATATTATAGCTCCTAATCCTCCTCATTTTGCATATTATAGCAAAATGATTTATCTGTAGCGGTTTGATTCAGATTCCTAATTGGCATAGTTACACCGACTGAAGCAAATATCTCTGTGAAAAATGATGCTTCTTTTGTAACAAGTGTGAGTCTTGTTGCTATTTGTTTGTTTGTTTGTTTGTTTCGGTGTTCTTATAATTCTGGGAGACTAAAAGCATCCCAAAATTAAAAGGACTGTACTAATAACAGAACCATCTAAAGCAGCGGTCACCAACTGGTGGGCTGTGGCCCACTGGTGGGCCGTGAGAAAATTTTGGTGGGCCGCAGAGAAATTACAGGACAGAAACACAAGGCTGCACCACCCACATGTCCCGCGGGAACCCTCCCCGCCCACTCACTCCTTACCCAGTAAACTTGCCTACTAAATTACTATTTTTTCTTTTTCTGACCATCATCTGTTCTGCTATGCCGGGAGATTTAGATTAGCTAGGAAGCAGGAAATGGTTGGATTTCTTGCTTTCTAGCTAGTCTTTAGATCTTCGGCTCAGCACAGCCAAACCTCCCTTAGGACTGAAGGTTTGCTTGCAAGCAAATTCAGTGCAGACTCACAGCAAGCAAATCTGAGAGACTGAGCTAGCTGATGGCAGATAGATAGATCACTGAATGATTCTGTGAATAACTCAATCTGCCTGCTTTGCCTGATTTTGGGTAAAAGTTGCTCTTTTTTATAAAAAATTAAATATATAAATATTTATAATATTTACATACAAGCCATGCCCAGCCAGTCACATGACCACCAAGCCACACCCACAAATTAGGCCATGCCCACAGAACCAGTTAATGGACCCTGGGATCTAAAATTATGAGTTTGGTAATCCCTGAATTCCAAAAGGTTGGCGACCCCTGATCTAAAGCATCCATAAAATATATAATATGCCTAGATGTACATAAAACAAAACATCTGTTTCATCTAGGTTGGACTCAGCATCCTGGCTTTAGCATCTGGAGAAGAACCAGGTTTCAAAGGATAATAAGTTGGAATCCTCAAAATCGGGGGTGGGTGGATGATGGTTGGGGAGATGAGGTTCAGGGTTTTAAACCAAAATTAAGTTGCAGTTTTAAATCATTTGCTTTGCAACTGGCAAGCCTAATTGTTGATTTTGTTGAAATAAGAAATTAGTTGATTAAACATTGACTACTATACACTAAGAAAAGAGAAGTAAATTCTCTGTATGTATCATAATAGACTACATATCAAATTATTAATATACAAGACTTGGTGCACAATCTGGAAGTCCTGTAACACACTTCAGTTGATGCAAAATGTAGTCACATGAGCAGTTATGTTTGTACCTAGATCTGCGCATCTCTGCTTTGCAAATCACATTGGCTACCAGCTTACTTCTGGGTTCAATTTAAGGTGATGATGATGACATTTAAAGACCTACAGGGGGCCATGCTATTTGAGGAATTACCTTTCCCCAATTATATCTGCCCATCAATTAGAGGACCACATCCAGCAGAATCCATCAATGAGAGAATGCCACCTGACAACCCAGGAGGAAAGTATTTTTTGATATGGTACCTACTCTATATCATTCCCTCTGACCTTGAGGGCCTTCTTTAAATATCTGAAGGCATGGTTTTGCCATCTGGATCAAGGAATGGTCATGTGGAGGTTATTCCTTTCCATAAGAGCCTAAAGACCTGGCTGGAATTTCTCATTGGAGGTGGTTGATTGGCTAATAGCAGTTCCCACCTCTCCTTTCTTACTTTTCTGATTTATATGTCAACGGCACTCAAAATATATCTGGTATTATGTATTTCTTCACCATAAACCTACACTTTGATTTACAAAGAGGGGAAATATCCAACTCATCCTTCATTGTACAGACCTATTTCCTCTACTGAATATTAACTTTTTGCAGTAAAGAAACTAAATTGAATTAATACATTCAGATAATAACTTTGAAAAGTGTCTACATTCAAGGCTTTCAAGAACCTCAAGTAGGCAGATGGCACAAAACTAGGAGAGCTAACTGATAGAAGATAGAATTAGCCTGAGTTGTCAAATTAAAAAAAAATTAAAATATTTTTTTAACAAATGCAAATAAAAATTTTATTTCAAAAATAAAATTATATAGGGCAGGAAACCCGTTTCCAGTAATACATGTGCTTTAGTAAGTCACAAATTTAATATAAGCCAATAGTCTAATAAACATAATTTTAAATTGTATCAACAGATGTTTACAGAATTATTAGTTCTGCTCTGTTGTGCATTAGGCCATGTTTGGAATATTTAGTCTCATTCTGGGAACCACATTTCAAGAAGAACACTGATAAATGGGAGAATACTAGGAGAGCAACAATAAGAATGGTGAGGGAAAGTAAATTTTACAAGAGAGCGAACAGAAGAACCTATATCCTATAGAAGATTAAGTGAGATATTAAAGTAGTCTCAAATATCTATAAAGTCATGCAAAAGAGTTGTTGTTGCTATTATATTTAAATTTATTGCACCGCTAGCTACCAAAATATCACTGGCACATAATAAAAAGAATTGAATTATTTTGTGATGCTCTTACTTACATTGCATCTTGCACTGCATTTTCTTTACTGAGCAAAAACTTTGGCTAGATAACTTGGGATCAGCAACAGGCTCTTTCCATGATGCTAACATCCAAGACAATTACCGTAAAACTAAAATCTTACAGTATCTCTGGACACCTGCATAATTGGATAGAAGCATTCCTGTCAAACAGACAACAAATGGTCAAAATTGGGAGCATCCTATCAAATTCTGTACCTGTCAACAATGGTGTCCCCCAAGGCAGTGTTCTAGGACCAACTCTTTTCATACTCTACATAAATGACCTCTGTGATCATATTAAGAGCAACTGTGTTCTCTTCACTGATGATATAAAGCTATTCAACACTACAGACAATACTGCTACCCTTCAAAAAGACCTCAACTATGTATCAGAATGGTCAAACAAATGGCAACTTTAAATCTCAACAAATAAATGCTCTTCTTACATATTGGCAAAAAAAATCAGAAAATAAAATACAAGCTGAATAGTCAAGACCTTGTTGATGATCCAAACTCTGTCAAGGACCTTGGAGTACTCATCTCTAATGATCTAAGTGCTAGAGCCCACTAACTACATAGCCAAAAAGACGTTAAGAGTTGTTAACCTAATCCTACATAGCTTTTTCTCTGGTAATATCACACTACTAACTAGAGCATACAAAACATTTGTTAGACCAATACTCGAATACAGCTTATCAGTCTGGAACCCACATTACATATCTGATATTAACACAGTTGAGAAAGTCCAGAAATATTTCACAAGAAGTGTTCTCCACTCCTCTACTCGTTGCAGAATACCTTATGCCACCAGACTTGAAATTCTAGACCTAGAAAACCTAGAACTATGCTATCTTTGATCCAATCTAAGTATAGTATATAAAATCATACATTGCAATGTCCTACCTGTCAATGAATACTTCAGCTTCAACCATAACAATACAAGAGCACACAATAGATACAAACTCAAGGTATTTTGCAGAAAATACGACTTTAGCAACAGAATGTTCAATGTCTGGAATACTCTACCCAACTCTATGGTTTCTTCCCCAAACCCCCAAAACTTTAACCTTAGACTGTCTACTATTGACCTCACCCAGGGGTGGGATTCAAATTTTTTAACAACCAGTTCTGTGGGCATGGCTTAGTTGATGGGCATGGCTTGGTAGTCATGTGACTGGGTGGACATGGCTTAATGGTCATTTTATTGGCTGGGTGTGGCCAACTCAATATCACTCACACCGAGGCATGCATCTCCTTGCCTGGCCTTTCATGACTGTGGGGATGCTGCAACAGTCGTAAGTGTGAAAAATGGTCATAAATCACTATTTTCAGTGCCATTGTAACTTTGAATGGTCGTTCCACAAAAGCAAAGTCCCACAAAAGCAAAGTCCCAGCAAAGGACAGAAAAATAACTTCAGAGAAATTCCTGAGACAGGAAGTCTAGTCCTGCCAAGAATGTAATAAGGGTTAACAGAGAGGCAGTTTCTGTAAGCAACACCAGAATGTTTCCTTCCTGCCTTCCTTACAGGATTAGGCTAGTAATTTCTTCTATCAACTGGTTCTCCGAACTGCTTAGAATGTTAATAACCATAGAGACGGGACGTTATTATCATCCCGTCTCCAACCTTCGCTTTGTTGCGAAGGTTGTAGAGAGTGTGGTGGCCCGTCAGTTTCCCCGATTCCTGGATGAAGCGAGTTATCTTGACCCCCTCCAATCGGGCTTCAGGCCCGGGCATAGCACGGAGACGGCGTTGGTCGCGTTGGTTGATGATCTCTGGAGGGCTCGGGACAGAGGTTGTTCCTCTGTCCTGGTCCTGTTAGATCTCTCGGCAGCTTTTGATACTGTCGACCACAGTATCTTATTGCAGCGGTTGGAGGGGTTGGGGGTTGGAGGCACCGTATTATGGTGGTTCTCCTCCTTCCTCTCCGACCGCTCGCAATTTGTGTTAACGGGGGGGCAGAGATCGTCCCCAAGGCCCCTGCTTTGTGGGGTGCCTCAGGGGTCGTTGCTCTCGCCCCTGCTGTTTAACATTTATGTAAAGCCGCTGGGTGAGATCATCCGTGGCTTTGGGGTGGAGTTCCATCAGTACGCTGATGATACTCAGCTGTACATCTCCACCCCGGGCCACCCCAACGAAGCCGTCGAAGTGATGACCCGGTGCCTGGAGGCCGTGCGGGGTTGGATGGGTCGTAACAGGCTTCATCTCAACCCGGCCAAAACCGAGTGGCTGTGGTTTCCTGCGCCCAGATACAGCCAGCTTATTCCTTCGCTGGCCGTGGGGGGAGAGGTTTTGACCCCCGTGGAAAGGGCACGCAACTTGGGTGTCCTCCTGGATGTACGGCTGTCTTTGGAAGAACATATTGCAGCCGTCGCCAGGGGGGCTTTTTATCAGATTCGTCTGATTTACCAGTTGCGGCCCTTTCTGGATCTGGGCGCACTTCGCACAGTCACCTCCGCCCTCGTTATCTCCCGCTTGGACTATTGCAATGCTCTCTACATGGAGAGTCTCCCTTGAAGAGTCTCCGGAGGTTGCAGTTAGTTCAGAATGCAGCCGCGCGGGTGATCGTGGGCGCCCCTCGAGGCGCACACGTAACACCACTTCTCCGCAGGCTGCACTGGCTTCCTGTGGCCTACCGGATTCGATTCAAGGTGGTACTGATGGTATTTAAAGTGCTCCATGGCTCGGGACCTGGGTACTTACGGGACCGCCTGCTGCCATCAACAACCTCCCGCCGCCCAGTACGCTCCCACAGGGTGGCCCTACTTGGGGTGCCGCCACCTGACTGTTGTCGGTTGGTGGCCCCGAGAGTTCGGGCTTTCTCTGTGGGAGCTCCCTCCCTATGGAATGATCTCCCCCCGGAGATACGGGCTATGATGGATATTCTGACCTTCCGGCGCGCAGTAAAAACCCTGCTTTTTGAACAGGCCGGCCTGGCCCAGTAACTATGTTTTTTGGTTTTAATTAATTAAATTAGGGTTTTATTAGTTTTAATTTTTAACTTAAATTTTAATAGACAGCCGATTTGATTATTTAATTTATTTTTAACCGTATTTATTATGTATTTATTGTATGTTTTTAGTGGGCTGTTCACCGCCCCGAGTCCCTTTTTGGGAGAGGGAGCGGTATAAAAGTGTGATTAATAAATAAATAAATAAATAAACCAGTTCTAGCAAATAAATGCGAACCTGTAGAATCCCACCCCTGGCCTCATCCCTTTCCTAAAAGGTTTGTAGGGGGCGTGCATAAGCGCACCATTGTGCCTACCATCCCTGTCCTATTGATTCTTTTTATTTTTCTTATATGTATCCATTTCATGTATTCATAACTATGTTTATACTTATACCTATTATCTTGTAAGTGATTGACAAATCAAATCAATCAACAAATAAAAAGTATGCAGCATGTGGATTCCTACTGATGCAAACTTTTTTTTCTTATCTTAACCAAATTCAGAAGCTTCCTTTCAGTTTGAAGCCTACAAAGTTATATAAAAATGCAAATTACATTAGTAAGTTGACTCAATAAATTCACAACTAACTGCCTTCCTTGTATTTATACAATTTTCTTTCCTATAATTAAAGAATTGATCCTTATTGTTCTTCTACATACTCTCACTTGGCATTTATATCACTGAAAAAGAAAAATTACCCTATTTCTTTGCAGTGCCATGACGGATATCCTGACCTTCCGGCGCACAGTGAAAACCCTATTTTTTAGACAGGCTGGCCTGGCCCAGTAATTGGGTTCGGGTTTTAAATTTAATGGGGTTTTAATGGTTAATTTTTATATTCTTCACTTTTAACTTAATCCCTGATTTTATACTTCTAAATTTTCAATTGGATGGGATATAGACGGACCAACGTATTTAATATATTTTTAAACTGTATTTAAAGTATATTTATTCTTGTTGTTAGTTATGTGTTTTTTAGTAGGCTGTACACCGCCCCGAGTCCCTTTTTGGGAGAGGGAGCGGTATAAAAGTTTGATAAATAAATAAAATAAATAAGTGTTTAAACCATAAATCAAATCCAAAATCTTAGATTCAGTGTTTTTAAAACTGAAAAGTTATGTAAACTGAATCCTTAAAATTTTAGCTAATTAATGCAGATGAGAGCAGATGCTCTATTCTTATTTTAATTAATTAATTTTTAATTTCAATTGCACAATAAGCTAAGCTAAAGCATGTAAACCAGAAATTGGTTTTCTAAAAGCATTATTTTAATATCTTACATTGTGGTAAGATATTAAACACGTATGAGGAATATATTTCAAATACAAGTTTGTACGGGAATACTCAAGTTGTTTTATAACATACAGTCTTCAAACCCAAAATTCCAGTAAAAGATCAATCATGTCCATGGTGCAGGTCATATCTGATTAAAATTAGCAGCAGCACAATAATTAATTGACATACATGTACATTGAAACCCCATGATACACCAATTGGCTGTCACAGGTCACCATGTGTGACAGCAGAGTAAAAACTGCCAGTTCTGCATGATAAATAGGTTGTGCTAATAGTTTATCTCAATAGATTACTTCCCATATAATTGATACCTTAGATGCAAGAAGCAAAGTCTTCAATGATTTTTGAGGGCAGCACTTTAAAAACAATATAACTCTTTGAAATACCATTGATACTATAAAGAGTAAACTACATATAATAATTGTGGTAGATTCTGTAATGCTTTCAGAGTTAAAGACTGCATGACACTTCTATTGTTCTTCACATTAAAAAAATCAAGGGTAATCTATTTCAAATTAGGTGCTTACTCCAAGATTTTGTTTTTCATGGTATTATGTAGGATCTTTATAGGGCAGTAATAGGTTGCCAACCACAAGCAATACATTGATGAGTGTCTCTTATCACTCATATTTTCAAGATGAGCATTCTGAAGCAGAACAGGATGGAGCAAAAGCAGAAGAGTTTGTACCAACACTGTTGGTGATTTTAGAACGGAAGCCAGTTTCAAAGTGCGAAAGTAGTCACCCTATTTCCAAGGTTGGTACCGAGAAGAGAATTTGGGCAATGAACCAAGGGCCTAAGGATGAACCATATTCTTTAGCCATTTATCATGGATTGCTTCTTTGCTTATATTATTTATATATCGGTAATTAAATATTATAACATATAATATAGCTAGTTTGATCTAGTGATCAAGGCACCAGGCTAAAAAACTGCAGACTGTGAATTCTAGTTCCACCTGAGGGCATAAAAGCCATCTGGGTAACCTTGAGCCAGTCACTCTCTCAGTGGTTGAGCCAACCACTCAAGGATTATTGTTGTAGGGAAAATAGCAGGAGGAAGGAGTAACTGCTTTGAGTTAATTTACAAAAATACTAAAGGCAGGATAGATATAAAATATGAGTGTTTATGATTAATTTTATTAATATCTGCACTTGTGGGTATCTTCCTTTTCCCCCTCTTTTCTCCTCCTTTATCTTTTGGAGGGGATTGAATTGTCAAAAAGGGGCATCTAGGGACATATGATTTGTGAATATCGTTGTACTACAATAAAGTTCTCCCCTTCCCTTCCCTTCCCTTTCTGAAAGTCACTGCATGAATGATAGCAGATCAACAAAGCATCTTTCTATACTGAAACCTCTTTTTACATAGAAGAAGAAAAGGACAAAATTGATATTTTCACAACTATCTTCCTATACTATTACCTATTCCCAGAAACAACAAAAATACCTAATAAACTTTGGGACAAACAGATATATCAAACTATAGATAAAAGTTTATAGGCTTTTATGCCAGTCATCTTCTTTGTGGATGTATTTAAATATTATCTGAAGCAACAACTCTTGATTATTTGGCAACCATTGTGTGAGAAATTATTGGTATGAGTATATACTGTAATTTCCTAATTGAGATGATGTAAATTAATAGAAGAGAATATACTGTATGTAGCTTGGGTGTTGAATTGTGTTCTTGGTGCTCTGCATTGACAATGTTACTTAGTTGCGTAATGAAATATCTACAAGTAAATAACCAAGTTCAGAGAGGCCAAGGATGCTACAAATGTGATACTACATTCAGAGATAAAAGAGGATATACCTTTCCAATATTATTGGAATATTATAATATTCCAATAATGTAATGGCAAATATTATAATTTGTCATTAAATTCTATATCATAAAGTTTGGTGTAGTGGTTAAATGATTGGATTAAAATCAGGTAGACCAAATATTCTAGTTTCCCTTAACCATGAAAGTCAACCAGGGGATATTGAGCTGGTATCCTGTGATTGATCTACATTTGTAAATTAACATCTGGAAGAGGGGCTGCTTAGCAAAGCTATTGTAGCTCTTTCTCTTCACTCTTGCAAGCTGTAAGATTAAGAACTCCCATCTCTAACTCCAGTTTCCCTATTTTTTCATAACAGATACCCATCACCTGCTAAATACTTAATCTTCATTAATAACTAGCCTCCCTTATTTATGCTATAACTAAGCAGCTCTGGAGGGAGAGGGAAAGAGAAGTTGTAGGGCTATAAAAAGTAACCCCTTTGTGAATCAAATTGTGAAGATCCTCCCTACCACTTAGGATCACTATGGCAATAGGTGAAAGACCTCGCTGCTGTAAATAATTAATGGGAACAATTTAAATAAAAATGATCCTGTTTTGGTCCTGGCACTACATGTAATGTCCACCTGCTTGAATATCTGACCTGCTAATCCTAAATTAGTTGACCACAGAAGAATTTTAGAAACCAGCTGGCCATTCTCTTTCAGCCCAACCCACCATACAGGAGGAGAAAGCATTATATATGTTGCCTAGAATTACACTAGGATATAAATCTAGTATGTATATATGTATGTATGTATGTAAATAAGTAAGTAAGCAAATAAATAAATAAATAAACAAATAAATAAATAACTGCAATTAGAATTTCAGAGAAAGAAAATGAGAACAATTAAAGCCTATCTCACAAACTACAGTCTCAATCTTCAAAATAATATTCCATTTTTGATTATTTTAAAATAACCAAAAGGATCTTGTTATTCAAAAAGTAAACACATCTTGCTTGATCCATGGGCAATTAGGAACTTTACCACTGTTTTTTTTTTCATATGAAGGCAGAGAGAGGTTGGGCAGAATCACTGATTGCATCATTCTGTCTTTCAGTTCTTTATGGGAGCATCTAAAGTTCACAAGCAGAAAGGATTCCATCAAGGCTTCTTGAGTTATTGATATTTTAAATGCTAACATATTTGGGACAAAGGTCAGTTTCTTTGGAAGATGAACCCTTACGTTTAAGTATGTTTGGTAATTTAAAAGTTATTTATTTTTAAAACATATATGCTAAACCCAGCCTTTTTTCCAATTTGGTATGATGCAGATCTTTTTGTCAACTGCATGTAACACATATTATCACCAGATATTTTTAATCTGTGGCATTCAATTGTTCTTCGTTAATGTTTTAAGTGAAAATAGCCATTAGAATACTTCAGTACAATGTCACATTGTTTACTACAACAATTTAGATTATTTATTTTTCTTAGAAATGAAGAAGCAGAACCTTAGATGAAAGAAAATTAAGGAGAGACATTATTGAAGTTGTTAAAAATATAAACAGTTGTTATCAGAAAGGGGATGAGCACTTTTAAAATAATAATTACAATATTTTTTTCTCAGTGGGTCAGCTCATCTCTCCATTGCTTTTTTTAAAATCCTACCTTTTTTTCTCATATTTAGTGCTTTCAATAAGTTGTTATGATAATGTTCAGTGAATGGTAATCCCATCAGATGCAAAATTTAACTAACTGAACACTTTTTAAAAGGTTCCTGAATAATAGATTGGCTATACAATGAAGTAGTGGTAAAGACTGAAATTGAAGGAAAGGCTGTAAAAGTAGAAAGTATAGTTCAAAATCAATTACATTTCCAAATGAAAACAGTGTTTCAATCTGTTAATTAACCAACTAATTAAACTAATTAAATTAATTTAATTAGTCTAAACTAATTAACCAACTAAATTAAAAATAAATAAGCCAGAGTCACCTTGTTGGCAAGATGATTGGAATAAAAATACTTAAAATAAATAAAAATACTTAAAATAAATAAAAATACTTAAAATAAATAAATAAATAAAATAACTCCAGTTATGCTGGCCCCATTCTCAGGGAACCTCTCTCTATAGAATCTCTCTCTCTTTCCTCTGTCTTGCTGCAAATTCTGGTGAGAGAGAGGTTCCCTGAGGATGGGCTCCAGCACAAGTCCAAAAGCTTGGAAGACTAAACCGCTACTCCCGGTGACCAACCCCTACTGGATCTTGCAACATTATCCTGTGACACATATATTTGCCTTCATTCATGATCTAAATTTAACTAAAGGACAGCATTTGTGAAATGAAGTTTAAACCCTTTTCCGTTTTTGTGTCCTAAATTAAGATTTCAAACTTATTAGCAAATTCAAACCTATTTGTATCTAATTATCATACAGCTAGCCCTCAATTAATTACAGAAACTGAATTTCCATAGATAAGCAATGCAGTCATAAAGCACATCATATGATCCCCTTGCTTAATGATAACAGTTCCAGCAATTCCTAGTTGCCATTGTTAAGTCAATCCTGTGTCATCATTAAGCAAGGATGTCATCATTAAGCAAGGATGTGAACAATCATTTAAATGTGAGGCAGCAGTGTGCTGCAGCTGCCAAAAAAGCCAATGCATTCTAGGCTGGATAAACAGAGGGATAGAATCAAAATTACTTGAAGTGTTAATACCACTTTATAAGTGTGGAATACTGCATCCAGTTTTGGTCGCCACAATATAAAAAAGATGTTGAGACTCTAGAAAAGAGAGCAGAGAAGAGCAACAAAGATGATTAGGGGGTTGGAGGCTAAAACATAAAGAATGATTTCTGGAACTGGGTATGTCTAGTTTGATGAAAAGAAGGACTAGGGGTGACGTGATAGCAGTGTTCCATTATTTCAGGGGCTGCCACAAAGAAGAGGTAATAAAGCTATTCTCCAAAGCACCTGAAAGTAGGACAAGAAGTAATGAGTAGAAACTAATCAGGGAGAGAAGCAACCTAAGAGAAATTTCCTGACATTTAGAACAATTAATCAGTGGAACAACTTGCCTCCAGAGGTTGTGAGTGCTCCAACACTGGAAGTTTTTAAGAAGAGGTTGGATAACCATTTGTCTGAAGTGCTGTAGGTTTCCTGCCTAAGCAGGGGGTTGGACTAGAAGACCTCCAAGGTCCTTTCCAACTCTGTTATTTTATTCTATTCTATTGTATTCTGTTCTACTAGTGACCATTTGCAAACTCTGAAATTACCAAAAATATTATAAATTAATTTCAGTGTATCTACCTTGTAGCAGAGAAAAAAACAAAAATAGCAAAGATAATGAATGATATTCTCCATTCTTAACTACACTCTAAACTGGATAAAACAAATCAAAATAATTTGTGTCTAGAAAAGAGACTTTACACTCAATCTGTTTTTTCTTAAGGAACAGTCATCTGTTATAAATACAAGTTTATCATTATGGCACTCATTTCAAATTCAATTTCCTCAACTGTACCTTAATGTTGATGGGTTTAATCCCAACCCAGAATTAATATCATGTATCATATCTACATATATGGATGTATCCTAGTATCATATAAATGCCATTTTACTCATTGGGGCTTTATCTTTAGTTGCAAAGAACAGTGGGTAAACTACATATTACGTTTAGTAGGTATTTTTCCCCCTATAGAGGGAAAAAATAGTAGTTAGTGAAAGCATTCATATGTTATATGAACATTTTATTAACATTTTCAACAGCAGACAAAACATTTAATAACTAAAATAAAATGCCTTTTTTACTGTGATCTGAGTAGTTCAGATGCAACTCAAGGATAGTTTTAATTTTAGTGTTAAATAAATAAGTTGAAAGTTCAGGATGGGGGGATGTATTTGGAAAGGAAGGAATAGCTGTCCAGAGCAGGAAAACAAAAACCTAAAAAAATAAGAAGAAAAATGTTATTAAACAAAAATATTTCACTGTTTATAAATTAAATTTAGTGTGATAATTTCTATTTCCTTAATGTATTATTTTAGTACGGTAACATCCTTAATGTTTATATTGGGTGTTGGAACGAATTTCATTCTCAAGCCTAATTTCAACAAGTAAGCAGGTTTTTTTAAACGACTTTATTAATTTTACCTGATTTACACAAATGAGTTACAGACATGGGGGAGGGGACTTCAATCTTCTTACTGAAGCTGACACTTAGATGTCTTGTTTTAGACAAGCTGAGCAACTGTTACATGTTTTAGTGAAAGCTTGGATTTGCTAATATTTCATTTGATACAACTTTTCAAAATTTCTCTTCAACAGAGTAGACTAAAAATCTTCCAATGAAAGAGTTCAAACAAGTTAAATATATATGATATAGTATTTTATAATGTGCACAGAGCATGCAAGTAGACAAATAGGTACCATTTTGGTGGGAAGGCAACAGTGCTCTGTGTTCCGTCACACTCTCTGCACTGCAACATGATGTCATGCTGGCCACATGATTGCAGAAACATGTTTGGACAGTTCTGGTTCAACGACTTAAAGGAACAAAGATTAGCATTACCCCTAAAGTTGGCTACGACGAGCTGAATAAAACTGGGACTCCTTGTAAAGTATGTAAAATTGCTATTGAGAGATTGGAGTGTTTTTCCTTGTTGTTCAAGTGTAATAATAAGGTTCGGAATAATTATCTAGGAATTCATTAGACAGGAAATGGCTCCCCAAAATGTTTCCTTCTCTTGCTATATTACGTTAACCCCATAGGTAGATTATAAAACATCTTTGCTTTGTAATTCTTGCTAACCAGCTCATATTAGCTGTTCCTCATGAGCCAAGACTAGGAAAATAATTTTAATTAGTCATTTTTATCAATATGTGAGATATTTTCTTCTGAAACAAATCCTGTAAAATATGGCTGCTGCTATGTTCTTTCTTGATGCTACATAGTCTGAATTTCTTTCTATCTATCTGATTCTGATCTAATTTTGTTTTTCTGGTAATCCTGCCGAGGGATCAGCTGGTGAGTAGGCTGGTGAGAGAAGGAGCCAAAGCCAGTGGCAGCACTGCAAGTAGGTCTGCTAAGTCTTGCAGTCAGAATATGTGTCATTTTCTCATAACATTGCTTGCCTAATATCCCTGATATACTGAAGGGATTTTTATTTCCAGTTCCTGGTAAAAACAACAAAAAAGGACAAATTATTGCAAAGTTATAAAAAAAATCTAGTGCTATAAAAATGTCATGAATATATTGGAAATAATTACTTCGTGTCAGAATGTTATGCGATTTCCAGCTGGCTCTAAATTATACATTTTTATATAATAAAACAAGTTATAATTTTCTATTGTAATGTGTGTCAGCAGCTCAACTTTATGAACTTTCATGGAAGTTGTGTGATATTCTTTTCTAAAAATAAATCCTATCTATCAGGAATATTGGAAGCCACAAGATACATGAACATTACTGTTATGTCACATTTGTCTAGACCTAGGATTGCAATTAATTAATCAACAATTATTAGACGCATTTGGGTTTTTCAGGGAAATTCTTAGGTTAATCTTATTGTCAGAAATAATGATGTTCAAAATCAGATTTCTTGATTCATATAATGCAACTATTTTTATTATTTATTATTTCTTTCTTTAAAGTTATTAGCTACCCAACTCCAATGAAGTCTGGTTTCTATACAGAATTAGAGAAAACAAAAATAACTGTTGGACTGTAATTTAATATATCCATTTAGGCTTTTATAAAAGCTCATATTATTTTGAATTATTTGCTAGCAATTTGGAAGCTAAAGAATAGACAATGGGAATAGATTTAATTATATTATTATGATTACTTTAAAAAATAGTGAAACCACATCCATTTCCCATCAACTACACAATGATCTGATGAACTTATTGTTCTTTTTGCATGTGAACATATTTTACTGTTAGAAATTACATAAAAATGTAGGCTGAACACACTAAGTCACATGTTTATTTTTCTTTTGATTCCTATTAAAGTTTATTAATTAATTAATTTATTTTTATAACATGCAATTAATATCTAAGTAAGATTAGCCTTGCTTAGTACATTAAAGTGATTTTTTTCTGATTTATTTTCCTTTTTATATTTTTCCTTATTTCAGGATATTTTTAAAAAATTACATTGACTACCGTGCTGACTGTATCAAAAGTAAGTCACACAACCCGCAACTCAGCTTTAACTTTCAACCACAACCCTACTTCAACCAATCCACCATCGCCCAAGACTAGGCACGCACGCCCCTAACTACCTCAATTCCAACTACAGCTGGCCATAAATGCAAGCTACTCAATGCAAGAAGCCTCGTGAATAAAATACCTGAATTTCTCCTCTTACTAAATATGGCTAAATTTGACATCATATTTGTCTGTGAAACATGGCTCAACACATCTCAACACACCTGCTTCCATTACCACAGTAAGAGACTATCATGTTTACCGATCAGATCATGAAATTTGTAGAGGAGGTGGTGTTGCTATCTTCTATAAAAAGTCCTTACATCTAAAAAATATCCAAGTTACCCAGGAGCTTGGTCTTCCTGAGACCATCATCTGCGTACTATCCTTAAATATCACAATTCAATTCTTACTATGTTACAGAGCACTGGAATATGACATCGAACATGTAAACAAGCTAAATTCACTACTAACATGGGCAACATCCTGCCCACACGCTTTTATCTTTCTTAGTGACTTCAATCTACCTCATATTAACTGGAGCCTAAATGAATGTACAACTGAACCCATACATGCAACCTTCTACAATGCTGTTACAAATCTGGGACTGGAACAACTAGTAACCAACAATACTAACTTAACAACTGCCTCGATCTCATCTTCTGCAATAGTTTGAATTTAATTTACGGAATACAAACTAAAGAACCCTTTTCTAACAGTGACCACAATATGATTGACTTTTGTCTCAACATACGCCCACACAAAAATCATCACAATGACATAATCCCCAATTATAACTTCAAAAAAGGCAACTATGATCTTATAGACAACGATCTCTCATCCCTTGATTGGCAATCTCTATTCACTGGATGCAATACTGTTGAAGACCATTACAACATATTTTTACTTGAAGACAAAAGAGTCATCGAACTATATGTACCAATAACAACTCCCAAAACAAAAAACAAAAAAAAAGATTACTCATAACAATAAGGAAACTTTAATCCAAAAAGAGATCACTCTGGCGGAAAAACAAATCTGGTCACGTTGCCAACTTTAAAAGCTGATTCAAAAATTTATGCCATCAGATAAAGACTGAATGCACCAATTATCACAATAGGGGGTGGGATGCCGGGGGCCGGTTCTATCGGCACAGTAAGTGGGAGGGGCAGATATGGCGGGGGTAGAGGGCCATATCAGGTTGTGGGATCGCGCAGTCGCTGTCTTCAAGCGGTAGCGCGCTCCGACCCTCTTCACCCATCCTGCAGGCCTGGCTGTCCAGAGCCTCGGGCCCTGAGTACCCGGCTGATGCTGTGCAATGCTAGGTCCGTTGTCAATAAAGCCCCCCTGATTTGTGATCTTATTCAGGAAGAGGGCGTGGACCTGGTAGGTATTACCGAAACCTGGTTGGGCCCAGAGGGTGGTGTTCCTCTGAAGGAGATGTGCCCACCAGGTTTCTTAGCATTTCATCAGTCTAGGTCTCAGGGAAGGGGTGGTGGGGTGGCGGTGCTTATTAGAGAGGTCTTTTATCCTAGGGAGGTCACTGTTCCTCAGATGGCCGGTTATGAGTCTCTCTTTGTGAAGTGGGGGCAGGGGGTTCAGATGGGCCTTTTGATAGTGTACCTGGCTCCCTGCCACATGTCATTGGCCCTGCCCAGACTCCTCGAGGTGATAGCCGAGCTGGCGGTTGGGACCCCTAGGCTTTTAGTCATGGGGGATTTCAACCTGCCTATGCTCGGGGAAACCTCTGGGGTAGCTTGGGAGTTCATGGCTTCCATGACGGCCATGGACCTGACCCAATTAGTTTCTGGCCCCACTCATATAGGAGGACACACGCTGGACCTGATTTTTGTCTCTGGTCAGTGGTTGAATGACTGTAATTTCGGGGACTTAGACATTAAACCCTTGTCATGGACAGATCATTCTCTTCTTAGACTTGACTTCTGTACCACTCCCCCCACCGCAGGGAGGTGGAGCCATGTAGATGGTTCCGCCCCAGGCACCTGATGGACCCTGAGCAGTTCCAGAGGGAGCTTGGGACATTTCCCGAGACTCTGGCTCATAACTCGCCTGGAGACTTGGTGGCCACCTGGGATAGGTTGGACCGAGTTGTGCCTTTGCGACCTCTGACCCGGCACAGATCCCATCCAGCTCCGTGGTTTACAGAGGAGCTGTGGGAGATAAAGTGCCGGAAAAGACATCTGGAGAGTGTTTGGATGGCTAGCCGTGCTGAGTCCGACCGAACACAGGTGAGGTCCTATATTAGGACCTACCTTGTGGCGATAGAAGCGGCGAAACGTTCGCATTTCTCTGCCCTTATTGCGTCGGCAGAAAATCGGCCTGCCGCTCTGTTTAGAGTGACCTGCTCCCTGCTTGAGCCGAGAGCGCGGGAGGACCTCTTGCAGAGCAGGGCAGAGGAGTTTTTCCGATTTCTGCACGACAAAATCGCTTAGATTTGGGGCGGACTGGACTCCAATTGGGTGGTCCCAGGGGAGGTGTCCGGGGAAGGTCTTGAGATTATTATCTGGGAAGAGTTTGACCCTGTGACTCTGAGGGTGTGGACAGGTTGCTGGGGGGGCTGAATACTACATGTTTGTTGGACCCGTGTCCCTCCTGGTTGGTTTCGACTGCCAGGGAGATGACACGAGGCTGGCTCCAGGGGATTATCAACATTTCGTTGACAGAGGGGTCACTCCCTACTGCCCTGAAGATGGCGGTGGTGCGGCCCCTCCTCAAGAAGCCTGCCCTGGACCTGGCTGTTTTAAATAACTATCGTCCAGTCTCCAACCTTCCTTTTTTAGCGAAGGTTGTTGAGAGTGTGGTGGCACGTCAGCTCCCTCAGTACCTGGAGGAAGCGACTTACCTAGATCCGTTCCAATCGGGCTTCAGGCCCGGGCATAGTACCGAAACAGCATTGGTCGCGTTGGTTGATGATCTCTGGAGGGCCAGTGACGGGATTTTCCTCTGTCCTGGTCCTGTTAGATCTCTCACCGGCTTTTGATACTATCAACCATAGTATCTTATTGCGGCGGTTGGAGGGGTTGGGGATTGGGGGAACTGTCTTGCAATGGTTCTCCTCCTTCCTCTCCAACCGCTCACAATTTGTGTTGGCGGGGGGAGAGGTCCACCTCTAGGCCCCTCATTTGTGGGGTGCCTCAGGGGTCGGTCCTCTCCCCTCTTCTGTTCAACATTTATGTGAAGCCGCTGGGGGAGATCATCCATGGTTTTGGGGTGCGGTGTCATCTGTATGCAGATGATACCCAGCTTTACATCTCCACCCCAAGCCACCCCAATGATGCTGTGGAGGCTATGTCCCGGTGCCTGGAGGCCGTACGGATTTGGATGGGCGGGAACAGGCTCCGGCTCAACCCTTCCAAGACTGAGTGGCTGTGGTTTCCGGTGCCCTGATATAGTCAGCTGACACTGTCGCTGGCTATTGGGGGAGAGATCTTATCCCCCTCAGAGAGGGCTCGCAATTTGGGTGTCCTCCTGGATGCACGGCTGTCTTTAGAAGACCATATTATGGCCATCTCCAGGGGGGCTTTTTATCAGATTCGCCTGATTCATCAGTTGCGGCCCTTTCTGGATCGGGACACCTTGCGCACGATCACTCATGCCCTTGTCACCTCTCACCTGGATTACTGTAATGCTCTCTACATGGGGCTCCCTGCGGGGAGCACCCGGAGACTCCAACTGGTACAAAATGCGGCCGCGCGGGTGGTTATGGGGGCGTCATGAAGCTCCCATGTGACGCCTCTCCTGCGCGAGCTGCATTGGTTGCTGTTGGTTTTCCGGGTTCGCTTTAAGGTTTTGGTTCTGACCTTTAAAGCGATCCATGGCATTGGACCAGGTTATTTGCAGGACCGCGTTCTGCCGGTAATCTCCCACAGACCTGTGCGTTCCCACAGGGAGGGCCTTCTCCGGATGCTGTCGGCTTCTACGTGTCGTCTGGCGGCCCCTAGGAGTAGGGCCTTCTCTGTGGGGGCCCCCGCCCTCTGGAATGGTCTGCCTCCAGAAATACGCACTAATACGGATCTGAGAGCTTTCAGATGTGCATTAAAAACCTGGCTCTTTGAGCAGGCCGGCCTAGGTGACATAGGATTTTTAATTTACTACTTGCGTTTTAATTGGGTTTTTAATATTTGGGTTTTAATTAATTTATTGGGGGAGGGTATAATTTTTAGACAGCCTAAATTATTTAATCTATTTTTAACTTTTGTATATTGTAATGGGGTTTATGATTGGCTGTGCACCGCCCTGAGTCCTTCGGGAGAAGGGCGGTATATAAATAACACAAATAAATAAATAAACAAGAGGAAAACCTTCTACACACTAATTCCACCCGTGCTTTTTACAATTTTGTAAACAACAAACTAAAAGACTCAAGGTCCATCCCACCCCTGATAGGACCTAATGGTACAGACTACAACGATGACACCATTAAAGCCAACATCTTTAACACATTCTTTGGCTCAGTATTTGTAAACAGCAGCGGATCATGCCCAGTATTTCTTAGCCAAACCTCAGAAAACTACAATGATTTAATACATATCGATTTTACCGAAGACAATGTTGAAAAAGCACTACGCAATATTAAACCATCTCTATCCATTGGACCGGACGGAATATGTGCCTACTTCTTAAAAAGCTATCCACTGCCATAGCAGAACCTCTAAGCATAATCTTTGATAAATCTTTCAGGACCAGCTCCTTGCCTAACCTATGGTCACAAGCCATGGTTATCCCCATCTTCAAAAAGGGAGACCCCAACCTAGTTGAAAATTACAGACCAATCTCCTTATGCTGCATCACCTGTAAAGTCATGGAATCAATTATTAACCAATCCATTATCCTCCACTTAGAGACAAACAACCTACTCTCTAATAAACAATTTGGTTTCAGAAAAAAAACTATCCTGTAATCTGCAACTCTTACACTGCAAAAACTTATAGACTACACAACTCAATCAGGGCAAAACAATAGACACAATCTACATAGACTTCTGTAAAGCCTTTGATTCAGTGGTACATGACAATCTACTCCTAAAACCAAAATCTTATGGTATCTCTGGACAACTGCATAACTGGATAGAAGTATTCCTGTCAAACAGACAAAAATGGTCAAAATTGGGAGCGTCCTATCAAATTCTGTACCTGTCAACAGTGGTGTCCCCCAAGACAGTGTTCTAGGACCAACTCTCTTCATACTCTATATTAATGACCTCTGTGATCATATTAAGAGCAACTGCGTCCTCTTCGCTGATGATGTAAAGCTGTTCAATACCACAGACAATACTGCTACCCTTCAAAAAGATCTTGACTATGTACCAGAATGGTCAAGCAAATGGCAACTTCAAATCTCAACAAATAAATGCTCTGTCTTACATATTGGTAAAAAAAAATCAGAAAATAAAATACAAGCTGAATAGTCAAGACCTTGTTGATGATCCAAGCTCTGTAAAAGACCTTGGAATACTCATCTCTAATGATCTAAGTGCTAGAGCCCACTGTAACTACATAGCCAAAAAGGCATTAAGAGTTGTTAACCTAATCCTACGTAGCTTTTTCTCTGGTAATATCGCATTACTAACTAGAGCATACAAAACATTTGCTAGACCAATACTCAAATACAGCTCATCAGTCTGGAACCCACATTACGTATCTAATATTAGCACAGTTGAGAAAGTCCAGAAATATTTCACAAGAAGAATTCTCCACTCCTCTACTCGTTATAGACTACCTTATGCCACCAGACTTGAAATTCTAGACCTAGAAAACCTTGAATTACACTGTCTTCAGGCTAAGTATGGGATATAAAATCATACATTTCAATGACTTTCCTGTCAATGAATACTTCAGCTTCAACCATAACAATACAAGAGCAAACAATAGATACAAACTCAAGGTTAACCGCACCAAACTTGATTGCAGGAAATACGACTTCAGCAACAGAGTGGTCAATGTCTGGAATATTCTACCTGACTCTATGGTTTCTTCCCCAAACCCCAAAAACGTTAACCTTAGACTGTCTACTATTGACCTCACCCCTTTC
This sequence comes from Bungarus multicinctus, assembly GCA_023653725.1. Classification (NCBI taxonomy): domain Eukaryota; kingdom Metazoa; phylum Chordata; class Lepidosauria; order Squamata; family Elapidae; genus Bungarus; species Bungarus multicinctus. The sequence continues at coordinate 48,374,860 of CM042848.1, forward strand.
CTAAGAGGTCTGGAGGGGGCGTGCATAAGCATACCAAGGTGCCTACCGTCCCAGTCCTATTGTTTCTTTTATTTTTCTTATATGTACCCATTTCATGTATTCATAACTATGTATATACTTATACCTATTATCTTGTAAGCGATTGACAAATCAAATAAATAAATAAACAAATTATGGATTAGTTACTTATGGATTATATCACAGAACATAATCCAATAAGACTAAACATTGTTCGTAGAGAAAATAAAAAGTTTCATATTAAAACATTATTTTAATTTCTCAATCTAATATTAAACATTAGAACTATGCATAATTAGCCAATTATATTTGAACAGCATTTCTTTCTTCTCTCACTACACTCCTAGAAACAAACATGAAAGGACTTATTTTTCATGACAGTTCCTTATTCCTTCAATTGTTATGAACCTCTTTGAAAGAAAATGCAGTTTAATAAAATGCTATTATTTTGGATTTGTTCATTAAAAAGGTAAAAAGAGGGTTTGATCAGATCAGAGGCCACCTATTCTAGCATAATGGCCAACTTCTCTAGATGTTTATGGGACTGATCCTATACAAGCAGCACCTAATGCTCATAGTTTAAAAAAAAGGCCTACTTCTGATAAAAAGAAGAAAACAATGTCATTTGCTAAAAGAAATAAGGAAATTATACTGTTGTTTAAGGGAGATGGGAGATAACGTTCTTGCTTAGAACTTGAGTGAACCATTGACATAAATGTTAAATTAAAGATCTATTTAGATCCGTTCCAATCGGGCTTCAGGCCCGGGCACAGTACCGAAACAGCATTGGTCGCGTTGGTAGATGATCTCTGGAGGGCCCGTGACAGAGGTTATTCCTCTGTCCTGGTCCTCTTAGATCTGTCAGCGGCTTTTGATACTATCGACCATAGTATCTTATTGCGGCGGTTGGAGGGGTTGGGAATTGGGGGCACCGTCTTGCGGTGGTTCTCGTCCTTCCTCTCGGACCGCTCGCAATTGGTGTTGATGGGGGGGGAGAGGTCCACCCCTAGGCCCCTCAGGTGTGGGGTGCCTCAGGGGTCGGTCCTCTCCCCTCTTCTGTTCAACATCTATGTGAAGCCGCTGGGAGAGATCATCCGTGGTTTTGGGGTGAAATGCCATCTTTATGCTGATGACACTCAGCTTTACATCTCCACCCCAAGCCACCCCAACGATGCTGTGGAGGTTATGGCCCATTGCCTGGAGGCTGTGCGGAACTGGATGGGCGAGAACAGGCTTCGACTCAACCCTTCCAAGACCGAGTGGCTGTGGTTTCCGGCGGCCCGATATAGTCAGCTGACTCCGTCGCTGGCTATTGGGGATGAGATCTTGACCCCCACAGAAGGGGCCCGCAATCTTGGTGTCCTCCTGGATGTACGGCTGTCTTTGGAAGATCATATTACGGCCGTCTCCAGGGGGGCTTTTTATCAGGTTCGCCTGATACGCCAGATGCGGCCCTTTCTTGATCGGGACGCCTTACGCACAGTCACTCATGCCCTGGTCACCTCCCGTCTGGACTACTGTAATGCCCTCTACATGGGGCTCCCTGCGGGGAGCACCCGGAGGCTTCAACTGGTACAAAATGCAGCCGCGCGGGTGGTTACGGGGGCGTCGAGATACTCCCACATGACGCCCCTCCTGCGCGAGCTGCATTGGTTGCCAGTGGCCTTCCGGGTTCGCTTTAAAGTACTGGTTTTGGTCTTTAAAGCGCTCCATGGCATCGGACCAGGATACTTACAAGACCGCATTCTGCCAGTAGTCTCCCACCGACCGGTGCGCTCCCACAGAGAGGGTCTCCTCCGGGTCCTGACGCCTTCTATGTGTCGTCTGGTGACCCCGAGGAATAGGGCCTTCTCTGTGGGGGCACCCGCCCTTTGGAATGGGATGCCCCCTGGATTACGAACGACCAATGACCTGAGGGCCTTCAGACGTGACCTGAAGACCTGGCTCTTCGAGCAGGCCGGCCTGAGCTGACTAATGGGATTTTAAATGGGGTTTTTAGATTACTTGGGACGGGGTATGATGTTTTATTGATTTTAATTGGGGTTTTTAGATTTGGGACAGTCTAGTGTTTAATTCTTTTTTAAATAATTTATACTTTGTTTACTCGTATTTTAGTTGGCTGTTCACTGCCCTGAGTCCTTCGGGAGAAGGGCGGTATATAAAACTCAGAAATAAATAAATAAATAAATAAAGAGGAGGGGTGTACAGCATTGCTTAACATCCTTCTATCTAGGAATAGAAGATACAAGTATGCATTGTATTTAATTTGAACTTAACTATCTTTAGACGATAAGCTACAATAAACACTGATTGATGGAAGTAACAGTTAATTTCTCCCATAAATGCCCACAGGAGATTGGCTCAAAGATCACTTTCGGATCAATGAAAGAAACATAAAGAATCTCAGGAGGGCAGCTAGAATGAGTAACACTGGGGTATATTACCCTTGTGGGTACTTCATGTTTATTTTAATAGTTTTATGTTACCATCCCTCTATCATCTGCTTTTTGTAATACATTTTCTTTTTTGATCTATGACCATAAATTAGTAATCAAATAAAAACAAAGTGAAACAACAAAGAAGCACAATAGAACTAGCATGTTCATGATTCTCAGAAAGGGGTAATTATAGTCATATTAAGTTAAATAACTGCAGACAATATATAAAAATATTTCATAAATAATAGCTATTTACAGCATTTTCCCATGTGAATCAGACTGAAATCCTTTTAAAGCCATTCAAATTATGGTATTAACCATAATGTGGCTGCAAATTCCACAGATTAACTACATGTGGTATAGAGATAATACTTGCTTTTATCTCCTTTGAGTCTTTAATATTCAACTTCATGGGGTGACCCGAGCTCTAATAGCATGGAAAGTATTATGAGAGGAAAGACAAAGTCTGCTGTATTCATATTTTTACAGCATACATAAATCCATAAACTTCTTTATGTTCTCCATTCCTTCTCTGTCTTCTGTCTCCATTCCTCCTCTGTCAGATTAACTGAGCTATCAACATATGATAGATTTCTTAATCTATTGATCATTATTATTGCTTACAGTGATTTTTCATGCTTTTTCATGTGAAGAGTTGAGATTTATATCATGTTAACTGGTTCCTTGAGGTGTAGCAAGTACTAAAAATGATGGGTTCCAAACAAATTTTTTCCATAAGAAATAATGTAAACAAATTTAATGTGTTTCCAAACCAAAGACAATGCACATTTTAATGCAATATGTAAAAATATAGGGTTGTATATCATTACATGAGAAATAAATCTAAAAATTAATAAATACTTAGATTAAATAAAATAAAAACCACTTTATTTTACTGATAAGAAAAAAAAAGCATTTTGTGCACAAAATGACCACAAAAGATAAGACCACAAGGAGTTGTGCACAGGGTAAAAATTACTATGTGACTAACACGCAACTTTTTGTTTTGACTGGAAAGGGTAGTGAGTCATGAGGCAACCAACACCCAAAAATTGTAACTTGTGTATCAAGTAACAAACAAATAACAAGTACCTTGATAAATTTTCTCATAAAAATGCGTTGTGTACCAAATTTGAGTTTCAAAGCAGTTATACCAAGCGTATTACTATACCACTTGGTACTTGACTCTTTGAAACTTTTTGAATTTGGTACTCAATGCATTTGAAGAGAAAATATTCAGAAAATATGTCTATATTAAATATGAAATAACATATGTATATCATATGTTGTTGACAAATGACCTTTATGCGTCATTCCCTACTGCTACTGTACGTTAAATCCAGGCACAATGTCCTTTTCTTAGCTTTCCTCTATTGTTTAAAACTTGCTTGCTACTTGTTCATGTTAAATATCAGTAGTCTAGTTTTATTCTAGAAAATTATCATAAAAGGCCCACCCAAAAATTATATTTTGTTATCAGTTTTCCTTTAAATATACACTGATTTAATGTTTCTTAAATATAACTAAGACAATGCTGATTGTATTACTATCTAAGGGAAAGTTTGCCAAATGTGACTACTGTATTGTACAATAGTGTACAATAATTAGAACTCTCTTTAAATGTAAAAGTAGTTATTTATAGCATAAATAATGATAATAAGGTATTATACATCTTTGTGAGGCAAAGACAATTATTTCATCATTCAAAATAATCTTGTGTCTAGGACTAGGCTTGACAGATGTAATTCGCTGATTCTCTGTCTGTTCCATTATTCAGTCATGAAATAATATTGTCCTGCTGCATCTATCAAATATTCTCACAGAATAGTAAACTACTGTATATACAAATGCAGCCCTAATCTCAAGAAAAGTGTACCCTGTAAAAGAGAGGGAAACTAATCAAAATAAACTATAATGACATGATTATACAAAATCATGTATAAACACCAATTTAAAAATAATAGAAAACTGATCAAATATACTGGCCTGGTCAGGAGCTGTTGGCTGCCAAAGGACAAAATAAGTTGTCAGAATAAATTAAGGTTCACCTAATTTAATATGCAGCTCATATTTGTTCTTTTATGCCAATTTATCTTTGGAACTATGTGAATCAACCTATTGTTTTTATTTCTTGTGAAGTTGGCATGCTTCCCTCAAGCATTGTGTATTTTAATATTAAACTGAATGTTCAAACAATCTCAAGGTCTTCCGCTGAAAAATATTAAAGAATTCATCTGCTACCTTATTTGCACTTTTTGTTAAATTTTATAACATGAAATGGGAAATGCAGTTCTACTGGAAGAAGGGAAGGAAATAATTTGCACCACTTTTCTTTCTCCTATTCCACTAGATCGTCTTATTCTGTGGACCAAATTTCCAATTGGAAGAAGTCACCATAAATAACTACACTAAGAGTATTTGCATGGTTGCCAGCAGGACAATCTGCCTTGGGCAGTATGATACTTGATACTCAGTAGTTGAATGTCATGGACAGTGAGCTATGAATCTCTCAATAAAACAATTATTTAATCAATATTTAATATCATCTTTTGAATCTTAGGTGTTACATAAATTTGTTAGTCACTTGAAAGAAAAAGAATATTGTGAAGTATTTTTATAAAAAGATAAATGCTATTGCTTTGCTTTGCAGAGAGAAGTCTCAATGCAAGAATTAGGTATGCTACATCTCATTTAGTGCAAGAGATACTTGCCAAATAAAACCAAAACATTTGATTTTGCGCTGAATATTTGAATTTACATGCACATAGATGTAGAACTTTATAAGCAAATAGAGTCTATGAATCTACCAGTCTCAAATACCAGACTGAACACTACAGTAAAACATACAGCTAGATTTATGTCATATTATAACTTTTATAGTGAAACAGTCCTCCAATATGAAATGACCAAAAAGACTTAAACAAAATGAAAAATATTGCTCATTCCAGTAATCTAGTTGATGCTGATAACTCTTGAAGAAGAGAAGAGAAGAGAATTATAGGGCTGCAAGGTACCTTGGACGTTTTCTAGTCCAGCCCCCTGCCCAAGGCAGAAGACCTTATAGTATACCATCCCAGACAAATGCTGTCTAATCTTTTTTTTAATCTCTAGCAATGGAGTGCCCACAACTCCAGGAGGCAAACTCTGGGAAGCAAGGGAGTCATATGTAATTTACAGGAATTCATTACATGTATTTTTAAAATAATATTGAAGCATATTTACAATTCCTTCCTTGAAACTAGTGCATAATAATCTCAAGAGGTCACAATAAATATATTATAAATATATTCTTCTATGCAAATATATTTGAAAGTTGTTCTACTGCCTCCGATATTATGTTGTATCATTAAGTTCTTCAAAATTCCTACAGCAATTGGGAAATCCCCAAACATGATTCACAAAATAGGAACGTCCTACAGCAAATTTTCTTCTGTAGCTGCTGTTATGGCTCACAAAAAAAGAAAAAGAATCTTTGCAGCTGCCTTTATCAGTTATGTAGACAACTTTTTTTTCTCTAAAAGATACTCATTTCTGCTGAGCAAGGTTTCAGTTTTGCTGAATTTTTTTTTAAAAAGGCAAAGGAACAGTATTAACTGGAACCAGTCACAAGAAAAGATGAATAATATCAAACTATTTCTGTTTTTAATAATTCTCCATTCAAGAAGATCAAAGAATTCTACTGAAACATGTTTCTGTACAGCTTCTAGACAGAACTTCCCAAAAGAAGGAAGGTTTTTTTGCCATTAAAGGGCCTGGACATGTAAAGAGTTGCTGTTTGTACATCAGGGTTCTCTGTCAATATTGCTGTTATATCTGGATGGGTGAGCACAATTGATGAAGGAGCATGTCCAGAATTTGGAGGTCCTATTGGATTCACAACTCCTACTTGAATACAAAGTGGGGATTGTGGCTCAGGGGGCATTGACCAAAGATGACTGTGGTTCTTATTGTGACTCTAGATCAGGGGTGTCAAACTCGCGTCATCACGGCGTCATCATGTGATATATTGGGACTTTTCCCCCTTCACTAAACCAGGAAGGGACGGGGCCAGCACGTGATGCATGCAGCACACGGGCCGCAAGTGTGACACCCCTGCTCTAGATAATGCAATGATAATTGACGCCTTCATCTGAATCAGTTGGACTACTACAATGCACATTATATGGGACTGTCCTTAAAGACTACTCTAAACCTGCAACTGGTCCAAAATACAACTTCTACTTACTAGCTCTAGAGATTGGGAGCACCTGACTCTGATTCTGAGGCTTGCACTGCTTGCTAGTTTGTAATTTGGTAGAATTTAAAGTGCTGATAGTTATATGCAAAGCCCTTCATGGTTTGGCACCTGCATACTTGCAGGAACATGTGCTCAAACCAGAATTGGCCCAACCCATTAGATTCTGTAGTGGGAAGCTGCTCATAGTCTCACATTTCTGTGAGGTGAGATGATTAGAAGGAAGATAACTTTTAGTCCAGGATAGCAGAAAGGAAGTTATTTCATAGCATGCTGCCTATTTTCTACCTGTGGAGGATAGCTTCCTCTGTTTATGGGCTTCCTACAAAGGAATAAAAAAGGGAGCAACTTCCAAAGGGGATGTCTTCATGAGAATCCTGGGGCCAAATGCATTCCATTTTTATTTTTGTTTATTTACAGTAGATAGTTACCAGGAGAGTGTAGATGGAGGATCATGGTCTACTGACAGACTACAGCTTGAAGTTAACTGTGTCAAGAGAATGTCTTAAGAATAAAACCTGAAATAATAACAGGAAGGAGAGGACATGACAAAAGGATACAACCTGTCTGCAGTGGTGTATTAACCATTAAGCAGACTAAGCATGTGCTTAGGGCACCCGGCCCAAAGGGGCCACTACAAAGTTGAGAATATGGCTTCGTTTTTCCAGTATGTACAGAGGAGGTGGGCATCAAGATTTGTCAGTGCTTAGGGCACCAGTGAGCCTTAATCCGCCACTGCCTGCTTGTTGTCGGGAAAGGAGTAAAAAGGGAACTGTCTCTTCTCTTTCTGCAGCCTTATCAAAAAGTCAAAGCAATTGCCATAGGCACAGTTTTAATTTAGGATTTGTGTTTATTACAGAAAAAAAATTTGAAATATGATTGATAAAGGAAAGCTTGTATTACAGTTGCTCAGTGTTGTGCATTAGCCTGCACACTACACACACAGCTGCTGTGGTTATGAATAAGAAGCTATGGTTTTAAGAAGCTTCCGAGGTGGGTAAAATAAGGGTGCAGATTGTTGGAGGCAATATGCTAACTCTGTAACCCGCTTAAGGCTGTAAAAGCACTGTGAAGCGGTATATAAGTCTAAATGCTATTGCTATTCAAACAAAAGGATGCTTGCTACAAGCTGATTTTTTTGTTTAATTTAAATAAAAATTCTATCTTGCTCATTTAGGCAACATTCTTAGATCATAAACCGTGGTCTTTCCCTTCACCGAAAATTAGTTAATTCCTTGCAAGGTAATGCACTGAAAAATTCTCCACTATGAGATACAGGGGAAATCTCTCTGATGGTACAGGTAGGCATGGCTAGAACATTTTGAGCCTTAAAAAATAAGGACAGAATTGAATGCATTTAGCTTTACAAAAAAATGAAATTTTTATTTATATTAAAAAATGCATCACTGAAAATCAGCAGTTTTGCTGCCAAATGTTGGTGGCATGGTTTGAGGAATATCTGGGGGCACAAAATAGCAGCTGGGCTTACCTGAATCTAGGCTAAGAGGGGCCCAACCCTGGTTTACTGTGTTATATGAATCAACTATTTCCTTTTTTCTTAGGGCTATTAATAATTTCATATAATTTATCAATAGATTATAATAAAGATACTGGTTTATTGAAACACTGTTATACTAGACTCTAATTCAAAAATGGATACTTAAAAATATTAGCTCTGTTCCAATTAATGATTGGAAAACAGGTTTACAAAGTATATGACCATTCATTTTCTGTAACAAATATATATTTGGATTAGACATATTTGATTTGTCAGTCGCTTACAAGATACAGATATAAGAATAAATATAGTTTTGAATACATTAGATACTTGTAAGAAAAATAAAAAGAAACAATAGGACAGGGACGATAGGCACGATTGGTGTGCTTATGCATGCCCCCTAATGTACAGTATGCCACAAGTTTTTGTAAGAAAATTTATAGAACATGTTGAGGAGTTGAGGAGTAGACACAAAGATTAAGGTTCAGGCACGGAAATGCATCAATTGTGCATTGATTTTATTCCTAGTTAATTTTAACTGGGAATAATAAGGTTTTTCTAAATTCAACTAATAATATACAAGTATATTTGCAATGTTACTAGAAAAATAGAAGATAATATGTTTAATCAGTTTTTATTTTTGCATGTTATAGTTAGAAGTATCACTTTCTCCCTAAATTCAGCACAGACAAGTTAGTTTTGGATTTTCCAAGCTGAGTGATCTTTTGTTATTTACTGCAACATTCTGGTTTTTTTCTAATATTTTTCTGCCTGTAAAGTTGCTTGGCTTTATTTATTGAAAGAAATTATTTTCTTTGCCTGCACTTTTCATATAATAGCCTATTATCTCCATTATGGTATTATTTCTTATTTTTTCTTTTTGAAAATGTATGGGTTTTTTTTAGTTTTCAACTTTGGAGGATACTTTTGTTCTATTATTTGGATAATATTAAACTCTTAGAGACATTGTCATACAACCTAGAAATCAACTAAAAATCCTTAAAGCTCCATTATAGCAATATTTGTGGATTTACATTGTGTTTCAATATTGCCTGACAGAATTCAGGTTTCTGATATTCCATTCTCAAATATTAATCCATAGAATATTATCTGACTCATTAATTACGTTTTAATCACTTTATTTTTAACATTTTAATTATTTTCATGTCATATGGTTCACTTCATTCCATATTTTCATTGCTATGCCCTAATATCTTTTCCCCAGCATTTTAATTCATCCAGAATTGATTTTTATACATACTTTTGGTTTAATTATCACCCTTCAGTTGCTCATTGAAGTGAACTAGAAGGAATAGAGAATTGGATTGTCACTTTTTGTTTTAATAAGTGCAGAAGCAATAGATGGTTCAATGACTGATGCCAAAGCTTAAAAAACATACCCCCAAGTGAAATGGATAACATTTATTTAAAAAGTAACAAGAAATGTATACATTTGTCTTATCACCCTTATGTTCTTAAATCATACTAATATGAGGCAGACTACAAAAAGAATAAATTAAAATTGTATCTCAAAGTATTTTAAAATCATCATAATGATAAATAATCACAATAATAATCATACTAATAACTGGATATCCACTATTACCTTAGGATCTGAAGCCCCTTAGACTTCATGAACAAGAGTGTAGGGGCCGAAAAACATCTCAAGGGCAATTTATTTTGTAGTGTGAGCTAATATTGAGAAGACATACTGTATGTCCGAATCCAAGCTTCCTTAACTTAAATGGGAATCAGAGGTGGTATTCAGCAGGTTCTGATCAGTTCTGGAGAACTGGTAGTGGAAATTTTGAGTAATTTGGAGAACTGGCAAATACCACCTCTGACCAGACATTTTATAGTATCCATCCCCTGCCAAGCCACACCCACAGAACCAGTAGTAAAAAAATTTGAAGCCCACCACTGATGGGAATGAGATCTCTAGCAACTCTGTCATAGATGTTCAGGATGTGCAGAATTATACACAGCAGTCCTTGATATATCCTGGCGCCATGCCATATATGGGTTTAAAGGTAAATTAAGTGTAAACTCTATGTAAGTGTAGCTCTATGTAAAACTTATTGCAATAATCCAGTTGTTAGTTTAATATGATATGCATTGCTGTCATCCAAACATCCTGTTTCAAAGAGGTCTGCGATGCAGCAGCTGAAGATGGGTATGTCCTTCCCTTACTGCTTAAGCAGAAGTCATGAACTATATGTCCAGAATGACTTCTAAGATATAGACTACTTCTGTGACCCGATCAACAAACTATCAACTGAAATTACCTATTCAAGAAGGATATTAGAATTAGCGCTGACTACCAAAGGACTCAGAAGAAAGCAAACATTTCATCTGAGGTCCAACGTAGGCTTCTACTACACCAGGGGTTCAAACTTGATTTCATTGAGGACCGCATCAGGGTTGTGTTTGACCCTGGGGAGCCAGGATGGGCGTGGCCAGGGTGGGCATGGCCAGCTTGATGTCACTCATGTCAGGAACACCTGTGGTGGCCCAAGCATTCTGCAAATGAAAACAGGCTCCTGAGCTCTGTTTTTAGCTACCCTGACCTCCTGCAACCCTCTGCCAATTAAAACGGAGCTTGGGAGCCTATTTTCAGTGGCAGAAGTACCACGGGCCAGTCCTTTGCTGTTTCCAAGGCGGCCCTGTGGACCAGATCTAAGTACCCCCGGGCCTTGAGTTTGACACCCATGTACTTCACAGTGACTAATTTTGTTTCTCTCCCGTATTTGGGCCTGAATTCTAAATGAAAGGGATTCAGATAATCTGTTTCTTTTATAATCCTCCATAATTTATTCCTAGCAATCTTCTCAATAAATTTCCCTATATAAACAAGTGGTAGTGATATATGCAGATTGTTAAGCAAAATGTTAGATGTAAGATTAACACAAATTAAGTTTTGGTAAATCTGAAACACAGTGATATAATTGATTTTTCCCCCATGAAAATATCCAGCTAGCACATTTTTATTCTAAAATAAAAACATAAACACATGATCAATTCATGTTTTGGGCATTAGTATCCCATTTCCTAACATTTCCTAACTTGCATGAACTCTGTTCATTGTTTATATCAAATGAATAATGCAATTACCCAACACATCTACAAAAACAACAATTTAAATTTGCAAGACTTAAATTTGCAAGAGAATGGAGAAAGAGCAAGACAGAATTTAGATTTTTAAAATTATTACTATTTCAAGGAATAACATTCCAAATAATATTATATATTATTTATATTTTATTATATATTATTATATATATTTTTAATATATAAAGAATTTCATACCAACTAAAATAGTAAGATCCAGTGATATTAATGCAAACACACCTTGCTAAACAAAAATTTCAGATTTTAGACAAAGATCATTATTACTAAATATACTCACTTTATTTCTTAAAATATTACTGGCAAATGAAACACCTGAAGAAATGTTTAGAAAAGATTTAGATAATCTATACTCACACAAAGATATGCAGTGGTAAGATATCTCTATTACATGACACCATTTTAAATTTAATTGAATACCTGTTAAAAGAACTCCAGATCCATCTAGTGGAATTTTGTTTTATTACATTAATTTTGTACCAGTTTGTAAAAATCAATGGTACGTGGAAATTAGGGATATCAAAAGTTCAGACTAAAAGCCTCCAATCTTTTGTATAGAGTACAAAACAGACATACTAGATACACTAATTCTTACTATGTTTAATATTCTACTAAACAAAGTTAAGACTGACTAAAAATGTGTAAGAGAAGCATTAGAAATCCTATAGAATAAACAGATTTCTTTAAGGAAAAGTCCAATTAATTAACTAGCTATAAAAATCCACATTCTCCAAGAAAATATATAATACATTCATATCACCTAATCAAGGGCACCAATATCATTCTGGTGCAGGATATAATTGTAAATTACCTATCATATCCCTTTAAGATAAATCTTTTTACAAAGATTTAAATAAATAAATCTCTAACTAACCTTAGCTGTGCTAAATCTCTGATCAGCTAATTATGGATCCATATGTATAGCTGAATAGAAATGGAATCTGTATCACATATTTGAATAATATATTCAGATGACAATAGCCATTTCATCAAGCAATTTGTCTCTCATTTCCTATACTTTTTTGCATCATTTTATTGTCACCTAGCATTTTTTTTCTGGATTTTTGCAACACAGATCTGAAGAGAAGAATACAAATTAAAATTAAAATGTTACAAATATAATTAACAACTTCCTGGTTCAGTGCTCATTTCTGTCATATAATGGGCCTCAATCTTTGTTTCTGGCAAGTTGTTTCAGGATTCTTATCTGCAATAGGCTGATATTAATAATTATTTTACACTGTTGTACTGATGTCAAGGATTAACATCATACCAGAATTTATTTATCCTGATTTGTTTGAATAACTGAACCTACATTAGTCAACAAATCATGGCTTTTATTTTCAACTTTGAAGCTTTGATTATTAATTCCCTTTTTCTATTTTCTATTTCCAATATAATTTTTTATCTCAGCTTCATCTTGGCTTATGTAAATTTAGATTTCCTTATTGATAACCTGGCTGTTTCTATACTATATCCAAGCCTTCTATTATCCATAGAATACAAGGAGATTATCTTAAAAAAACTTTCCTCCATCTTTCCCATCTACAAGTCGCTCATCTATTTTGATTCTCCCTTACAAAATAATATATCTTCCACATCAAGATTTCAGATAATATTTTGGTTATGTTTGTATGGAGAGAAAAGTTTTAAATGACTTATGTAACACCACTGAAAGATTAAAAGCTGAAGCAGGATAACCTAAATCCATAGTAAAAATGATAAAATCTTAAGGATTTGTGCAAAATAGAATATTTAATGCATATTTATTTCACTTAATAAATACTAAATACAACTGAAATAATTAATCCCAAAATATTTTTCATTCATGTTTTATTAGCATCAAATATGCATTTGTTGCATTTTTAATGCCAGAAGTTGGTGAATGGAAACTATATTTCTAAATTATATCTGAGAGTATACAGAATATCAGCAGCTCATTAAATGATACATGTAATGATGCATATGCACATTTCCAGATTCACCCAGGAAGTCCCTCCATTTTTCTTACCATGTCATTTCACATCATTTTGCAATCACAGTGAACAAAAGAGAAAATTGGATATTAAATTATAAATTCTTCCTGTATATGAAGCTGGGTGTCTGATGGTTAATATAAATGGCACAGAATCACTAGCTTACCCCTCTGTGAGTGGCAAGGAGTAGGCTGCAGTGAAGGAAAAAAACAACTGTGGATATTGTTTTAAAGTGTGCATATCTGGCTATTTAAGTCACATGCAACCTATCCATAATAATAGCTAGAAAATCATAGTCAATATGGTGAATTTTTTTCAATAACATTAGCGATAAATTATAATTTATATTGATTTAGTTTGGTTTTATTCATATTATGAACAATACCAAGAATACACCTCATTATCAATGAATAATAATTTAAATCATTTCAACTTATATTTACATATATTTAAACAAATCTATTATTTAAAATGAACTTTGTCTCTAGAAATTTCCAAAATATAAATACCAATTAAGCTTTCTTCCATTTTGAGTAGACAAATACATATTTAAAAAATTAAACTAGCTATCGTAAAAGAGGGCAGCCAAACTGAAGGTTACATTTTCAAGGTTACAAGTTTTGAGAACCTTTTTATACTTTCATTTGACTAACAAGATTTATTTTCAGGGTTGCAAATTAAATATGTGTATCACTTCAAAATATTTGATGGAAAGTGGCATATACTATAAATGTTTTAAATAAACACATATAAAGTACATATCTTAATCTGTTCAGTGCTCCACATTATTTCAATAATTATTAGTTCATTTTGTAAAAATAAAATAAACTTTATTAGTGAACACTTCTGAGAAATCTCTCCTTTTACTCCAATGATATGAATTTCATGCATCCTTCATGAATATCCTCAGGAAAAAAAACTTTGCACATCACTCTGTATACAAGAGTGTATCTAACAGCTTTCCTCCTACAGATATTATTTGAGTGACACTACCAGTGGGAGTACTCATCAAAATTGTTCATATGATGAGAGCCCTGTTTTTAATGATTTCTGAACAGGGCTTAATTCAATTCAATGGATAGTCGATGAGTCTTCCAGAATAGTAAAGGGAATAAGGCCATTAGAAAAATTAAGAGAGGAGGAAAGGTGGGATTGTTTTATTCAAGCCTATGAAAACGTACAATAAGCATTATGGCAAAGTGAGTGAGAGATTAAAATTAGTTTGATGTGTACTGTGAAATAATAAAAATAAGCACTACTTGAACACCATTGGCATTGACAAAATCACCAGCAGTCAATTGCAAAAGGCAGCTTTACTTGAAACAGCTTACATCTACTTTTAAAAAAACCTTTAAAAAACAGTCAACAACATATCCGTATCTCAGGTCCTTGGGGGGGATTCAATGTGTGGATAAAAATGCCAAATCCAGCTGACCATTCAACAAATCAGATTAATGATAATAAGAACTCTCTAAACTACATTACATATGTATGTTCCTTAAACGAAGGAATTTTTCTTTTCTGACTTTCTACTATTTCTGAGATAGACAGACACATACTGCTCTGGTTTGTATCAAGCAATACAAATAAATAATGTTTTATATAGCAAAGTGTATGTGTATACACAGGACTGAGATCCTGTAGGATTTCCAGATCCAGACAGACAGGCATGTGCTGGCCAATGAACCAGACACTGTAATAGTAGACAAGGAGCAGAAGTCAGCCACGGTGGTAGATGTAATAATTCCAAGTGACAGCAAAATCAAGAAGGAGTATGAGAAATTAGAAAAGTACCAGAGCCTGAAGGAAAAACTAGAAGCTCTGTGGAAAGAATAGGCCAAAGTGATCCCAATGAGGCTGTGACAGCAAAGCTTGGAGAATGGCTCCAATAGATCTCAGGAACAACATCAGAGCTTTCTGTCTAGAAGAGTGCAGTGCTAAGAAAAGCTAAGATCCTGCACAGAACTCTTACATTCCCAGGCCTTTTATTAGAGGTCCTGAAACTGAGAAATATACTACCTGTGGGCATGAGAAGAGAAAATTTATCATAAAAACAGAATAATGACAGAAAGAAACATGTCCTTTATTACTACTCCAACTGTTTCTGTTGTAGGCTGTCTTATGCCTAGGCAGGAATCGGTCCTCCTCAGTTACAGGGATCAACAAATTTCATTTTAGGTTCTGATATCTTTAAAACCCTTTTTAAAATCACAACCTAAGTTATGATTTCCATGTTTATTAATATGGATTTTAAAAAAATCGTAAGAAATTTGCCTCAGGTTAATTGTCAATAACTCAGGCAACTGGTATATTATATCTACAATAAGTGGGCACTTGGCTGTCTTTGATAGCATCACATAGTATGTTACTATGAAAGAGTTAAAAAGATATTCAAAGATGTTCAGATTTGCTGTAGGCAGTACAAGTAGTTGCCTAGGGCAACAAAACATTTAGGAGACTATTTATTTTATCAGTTTGTTGTATGATGGATTGTGTGCTATAAGAAGGAGGCTGTTTTAGCTTCTTCAGAAGCAGTAGAAGCTCTATATTCAGCCTAATTTTTTATGGCCTTTCTTAAATGAGCTACATTTTTCAAGGTACCCAAATAGCAAAATGTATGAAAATGCATTGGACAGTTCTATATATCAGATTAATTCATTTGTGGAACAATGACATATTCCATTAGGATATTTCTGAAAGAGATATTCTGTTTGGAGACAACTGGGAAACAGGAATTATATGCCAGAATGAGGATATTGTTATTCAAGCAGGCATCTGAAATACTCCATTTTGATTGCTAAAGCTTAATATTGCTGCCAGTCAACAACCTAGTATAATTTTTCAGTGTTACATTTTTCCAGGAAAAGGAAAGAAAAAAATACTTGTTGCATACCTATAAACTCACCTGTTATTCTTCAGTCTTTAAAAATATACTATATAATACATTTCAGAAGAAAAACAAAGGAAACAGAAGAGAAATCACAAGATACAGTGAATTGTATGTAGCTCCTGGTAATTGATAAGAGGTGATATTAAATTCCCTTAATTTTCATTTTTTTAAAAAATTATTCCTTTAAATGTTTTCCTATTGCAGTGTATTTATTTGTGAAATGGGGGAATCTATCAGGTATATGGGTCAACTATATGGGTCAACAGACTAATCTGTTCAATAATCTTTTTTTTTTGTTCTACAATTCTGCTGATTAAAAAAGAATATATCTAGCGCAAATGCTTCATTTAAACAATCAACAACAGCAACATATAATTTTAATTAGAATGACTAGAATTGGACTAACAGACAGCAAAATAAATAGTAAAAATGAAAACAGATATACTATACCATCAATACTACCAAATCACAGAAAATTCTACAAATAATAGAACAGAATAAAACAGAACTGTTCAGAGAGTTAGAGAGCAACAATATTTTTTTAAAAAATCTAATGGTCTACATCCAGTGGTTTTTACTACCAGTTCTGTGGGCATGGGTTATTTGGTGGGCGTGGCTTGGTGGTCATGTGACTGGGTGGGCATGGCTAACTCAATGTCACTCATGCCAAGGGGTGCCTCACCTGGCTCCTCCTCTCCCACCCATTCCTTGTCACACTCAACCTCAATGTATCTATAGTTCTATAAAAATGTTGTTCACCTTTTTTTGACTTTATTATCTACATACTATAGATGTACTTTCATGGACCACTGAAAGGAGGAAATGGCTCACATGCATTGCCCAAGAGTGTAATAGGCAACAAGCTTTTAAGAGGCTGCCAGGAAGAAGGGGGGCAATGTATTTTCCAAAGCACCAGAAGGCAAACAAGAAGCAATGGATAGAAAATGAACAAAGAGAGAAGCAACCTAAAACTAAGGAGAAACTTCCTGACAGTGAGAACAATTAACTAGTGGACCTGCTCGTCTCCAGAAATTCTGGATGCTAAATCACTGGAGGTTTTTAAGAAAAGACTAGACAGCTATTTCTCTGAAATGGTATAGGGTTCCCCCCAAGATCCCTTCTAAGTGTTATTCTGTTATTTTGACACCTTTCCCAGGACCACAATTCAGAGTTTGGCATCCTCAGTTTTCTTGCTTGAGCAGGGGGTTGGACTAGAAGACCTCCAAAGTCCCTTTCAACTCTGTTAAACACACACGCATTTATGCTCTGGACTATAGACATTGAATGCATGTATTGTAAACCCTGAAAAATACCTGGACAAAAGAAAGACAATAAAATCACTCTATGTGCAGGGACAGTGTAAAATATTAATATATGATAAATAATGGAACAATTAAAACTAATAGCACAGAGTTTTCTCTCTCTCTCTCCCTTCCTTTCCTATTTCTTTTTCTTTCTTTCTTCCTATTTCTTTTTCTTTCTTTCTTTCTTTCTTTCTTTCTTTCTTTCTTTCTTTCTTTCTTTCTTTCTTTCTTTCTTTCTTTCTTTCTTTCTTTCTTTCTTTCTTTCTTTCTTTCTTGCTTGCTTGCTTGCTTGCTTGCTTGCTTGCTTGCTTGCTTGCTTGCTTTCTCTTGCTCTCTAGTTCTTTCTCTCCCTTCTTCTTTCTTGTTTGCTTTCTTCCCGTTTCCTTTTCTTTGTTCCTTTTTCTTTCTCTATTTCTTTTCCCCCCGCCCTCTTTCTTTCTTGCTCTTTCTTTTCTTGTCTCTCTCTCTCTCTCTTTCTCTCTCTCTCTCTCTCTCTCTCACACACACACACACACATACACAAACCACACTCTCATGACACACACACACCTGATCTGGAATGAACTAATCCAATGAGCTCCAGAACAGCGGGCGGCGGGAGAACGAAGAAAGCGAGCAGCCCCGGGACATCCACACACCCTCCCTTTCGGAGCACCTCTTACCCCGGCGCTGGACAGATGTTCCTCCCGCATGGAGTCAGCTCTTGCACAGCCCCGCCTTTCCAGAAAAGCAGCGGCATCCACAACAGGGTGAGAGACAGGAGCGAGAACTGCAAGCAGCAGCAGAGGTGCAAGAAGCCTGCTCAGGTGGAGAGGAAGGAAAGCCCCAGCCCACCCGTTCTGCTGGCAGCTCTGCTCCCCTTACTCTTCCAGGTTCTAGCACACCGGCCAGCTCAGATATGGGACAGTTGACCACTCAGCCAGCAAATGCTACCTTGCCTGCTGCTCCTGCCATCACTGGAGGTGAGAGGATGGTGGTGGTTCACATGTGCAGCCCTGCCTCCCCAAAAGAGCAACAGTGGCAGGCAGAGTGTGAGAGACAGGAGCGAGAACTGCTGCTGCCCTTTCGCCCATGGTGGTGGAAGGACCAGCGGGCAGGGCAGTGTTTGCTGCTGGGCAGTCAACTGCCCCATGTCCAAGCTGGCTGGCATGCCAGAACCTGGAAGAGCAAGAGGAGTAGAGCTGGCAGCCCGAGCAAGCTTCTTGCACCTCCGCTGCCACTTCTCCTGGATGATGAAAGGAAGCGGGCAGTGGGCCACGGCCTCCATATGGTAGGGAGAGCACTGCATGGCGGCTTAGCCAGCAGAGTCTGGGAATGGTGGGGGGAGGCTAGCATGACTCGCAGGCTTACTTGTGAGCAGTCAGATCAGGATTATAGAAGGAGAAGTTCAGACATCCAACCCTTGCTTATCAATGGAGACCGAGTAGAGCAAGTGGCCAGTTTTAAGTTTCTGGGTGTTATCCTAAAAGAGGACCTGATCTGGGGCGCCCACATTGCAGCCCTGGTCAAAAGGGCCCAGCAGAGATTATACTATCTGAGACTTCTCAGAAAACAATAACTGAATGAAAAACTGCTGGTGACCTTCTACCATTGCACCATAGAGAGTATTTTAATATACTGCACCTCTGTATGGTCTGCCATACAGTGGCAGATAGGAAAGCACTCCAGAGTATTAACGTCATTGCCCAGAAGATCATTGGTTGCCCTCTCCCCTCTTTGGAAGAGCTTTATAACTCCCATTGCCTTAAGAAAGTTCAAAACATTCTCAAAGATCCATCCCATTCTGGGAACCCTTTTTTTGAACTATTACCATCTGGCAGATGGTACAGAATTATAAAAACAAGGACAAATAGGCTGAAAAACAGCTTTTATCCCAGGGCAGTAGATCTTTTGAATTCTGCTGTATAGTGCAGTGTTGGTGTGGTGTCGGGGGTTTCCGGTTCAATGTGTGAAGGGTGAAGGATGTGTGTTTGTGTTTATTTTCATAGTCATGGTCATGATGTGCACTGAAGATGGTGTTTGATTTCATTGTATGAGTTGCAATGACATAAAGTAAAAGTAAGTAAGTAAGTAAGCTGCTCAGTTGGGTTGCAGGCACCACATAGGAAGGCAGGTTAAAGGCAAGCCATGAGGACCCAGTATGCTGTATAGGAGGTGAGGAGTGACTGGGCGGGATGAGCATCAGGCAGGCAGAGTGAGTGAGCATCAGGTGGGCAGGACAAGTTAGCAAACGGCAACTGGGCGAGCGGGTTAGGGGCACGGCCAGCAAGAAGTTACTACCAGTTCAAAGACCCATGCCAAATCCTTGCTACCAGTTCACCCGAACCAGTGCAAACCGGCTGAATACCACCACTGTCTACATCCAATACAATACAAATGCAGACAGAACAATAGGGTTTTCATCCCCCCAAAATCCCCCTTGCCAGATATGATCCAGCTGTCCAGAGAGAGCTCTTAGCTCCAGATTGGACTACGCTACTGAGCAATGTGGCTTAGAAAAAGCCATGCCACTGGGCAATGTGAGCTTCAGCTGATGCAATGTCATGATACAATGTCATAATCCAAAATGTTAATGTCTATAAAACAATGTCAGTCCTTTTATTTTATTTTTATTATGGAACAATCCAGCAGATAGATGCCTTGTATTGTTTTACATGTAATTGATATCCTTAATAGCATACAGTATATCACCAATATCTATTTTCATTTAATGTATTTCTATACTCTGAAGCTGTGTTATCTGGAATTGGGACAGCTAGTTTTCTTTAAATTCTTTGTATCAATAAAAATTTTAGAGAATGAGACTAAATATTTTAATCTATTATGTTTATTTATTTGGAAGGCTCTAGTTAAGCTTATTTCCAAATTAGGGTACTAAAATTTCAAACTGGCTGCTTCTAATGAAAAATCTGGCACACCCTGAAAATCTGGTACACCCTGTTTCTTTCACAGCATTTAACTACATAGCATTACTTTATCCTAAGAATAGCTTTAAATGCAAACTCCCAAATGTGCTGAATTTCCAAGAAGTTCTTTTTCAGGAAGAAAACAGAGACAATATGGATAGAATGGGAATTTTATTTGCTCTTTCAGTCTTTGTAGATTAACACAAATTTAGAGGAAATGATAAACCATTCAGTACAGCACCCAATTGGTATTAACGCATGATATATTGTAGAAGCAGAGTAAAATTAGCTTTGGGGGATTTCTCTTAATTATTTCTACAATAATTTTCTTTAAATAAATTTCTTATAATGCAACACAAGTTTTAGCTATGTAATATAAAAATCTATAAAGGATATACATATGTGAGGTTCTGTCTAATCAAGAAAAAATCAGGTTCACATCAAAGTTTCTTTAAAATATAACAAATGTGTTTTAAAGAAGTATGCATTTATGTCTAATTCTCTTGTCCTCTGCATTCCTTATCATTTGGTTGCATTATAATATATGATCCTACTTCTTTTATATGTAAAAATATTTTTATACATTATCTCATATTATTCCTAGATTGTCTATGAAGAATTGTCTTTTGAAATTGTTATTATAATTGATTTTTTCAGACTGAATGCTGTGTATAAAGATTAAGGTCTAATGGATAGATTAATTCCACCTATAATTATCTCTTTAGATTTAGGATGCTTGAATGGGAGCCTATTTAAAGGGACAGTTAGGTTTGGATTTGATTCTAGTAAGAAAAAATAAGATTTCTAAATATGCTGGTAGAAAAAAAATTACTTTCTTTAGTGATCTTGTAGATGTCAGCACTTTTAAATGCAAGTCAATAGTTCTTTCAAGAAATTTTCAGTTAAATAAATCAAGAAGCAAATAAAAATAAATTTCAGAACATATATATCAGGATAAATTTTAATTTTTTAAAATTCATGGACAAGCACAGACAAATGTATTTTTAATCAGTGGTGAAGTAAAACAAAAAAGCAAACATTTTGTTATTGTTTTTAAACTCAGTTTCAATAGTTACATATTGTTTGCATACAAATGCATATAACCACAAGTTAGGCCTAATGCAAATGTGTAGCACAGTTCCTACATCACTAGTGCACAATTTGAAATGCTGAGGATGGATGTCTTTTGGCTTAGACTCTTTTAGGACTTAATTTTTCTAGACGCCCTATGGGAATATAGTATTTTTGTTTAAGAATTATAGACAAATGCCCTTAACTATTGTTCCTAGAATCTAGTTTCATTTTCTTCTAGGCATTTGATGGATCAACAGTCTAATTCACGCATATGATAATGGGCCTTACTGACTTCTGTTTTTGGAATCTTATGACTTATGTTGGTAGTGATCTCCTACTGTCCTTTTCCTCTGTTTATGATTATTTGTTATATTTATATTCCACTTTTTATATATAGATGCTTAAGATAGTGTATACAGTACTCTTTGTCATGCCCCTGGTGGAGACTGACTCTGAGGGAGAGGAGGAACAGCCGACAGGAAGTGGAAGTGTGGCTCCGGAGGTTGTGGAGGAGGCTAGGGAAGGGCAGAGGCTGGCTGAGCAGTCAGAGGAGGACTCAGACCCATCCCCTATCCATCCTAGCGCATGCAGGGAGGAGAGGATAAGGGAGAGATGTGGTCTACTCGGGAGGAGAGGGCCTTGATCCTCTTCATGGGCTGCAGCTGTGACAACTGAATAAAAGGACGGACTTGCGTATGGGCGAGCGCTGGAAACTGGTTGGATAAAAGTTGATGACTTTTTCAAAAAATTAAAAAGATCAGAGTTTTTAAAAAATTTAAATCAGATTTTTTTTATTTAAATTGGATTTTTTAAATTTTTTATCAAATTTATTTTAATAAAATGCTTTTGGAGTTAAAAATCTAAAGATAGTTTTCTATTTAAGATACATTAATAATTTAGTTTATTTAGCATGAAATGGAGCTCAGTTATGTAGCATGAAGCTGTATATTCTGCAATATTTACATTTTTGGTAAACTCATTCAATGAACCCAAGCTCTGCAAGCTAAATAGGAAAACTTCATTTTGTTTGCAAATAATAATATTAAAAATTCTAACTACCAACCAGAATGAGTCCTTACATTTAAAGAGCACCTGTCATTTCAGATCCATCATGGTGGCCTCTGTTAGCGGGCATCCATTTATCTGTTGCCTGCCACGTTCCTCACCTTATTGTATCACTGCCAGCCATCCCATTAAAGTGAATGGGACTGTTGGTGAGTCAACAGTGAGTCAGAGGAGCAGCTGCTGTGGGACAGAGATGACAGTTGCTCTTTAAAAATTATGATTTAAATCAAGTTGATTTAAATCAAGCCTTTTTACTAGTGATTTAAATCATGATTTAAATTGTGATTTTTTTAATTTTTTATCAAATGTGTCTCTCTTTTGGAGTAAAAATCTATCTAAAGATAGTTTTCTATTTAAGATAAATTATATAGATAGATTAATAATTTAGTTTATTTTGCATGAAATGGAGCTTATACTCCACCCTGCCTAGGAGTATAGGTGAAATACCATAGAAAATGGCAAAATGTGATCAATAATTTAGATATGGTTGTATGTTAGCATATTCGCTTAAAAACAAAAGAAGAAAGTTGTAGATGGTAAAATTTTGAAGTATAACTATGATGCTCAAGCAACATTATCTGAGAACCAGTTTGATATAATGGTTAAAAACCACTAAAATAGAGGCCAGGATATTCTGAGGCTTAATCCTGCCAAAGCTAGCTGGGTGACCAGTCACTCCCTCTTGCACTCAGAAAGAAGAAGGTAATAGCAAGCTACTTCCAAAAAGTAGAGTAAAAGAAAAGTAGTCCAGACAGATTCCAGGAATCAAGGTTGATTGGATGCTCATATAAACTAAACATGTAATAAATTGTTAAGTAATAACATGATTTATCATAAATTATTCATTGTTTACATGATAACTTCCCGACACCTGAAGGAATATCTGAAGTACAATAAATGAAAAGAATTAATTTTTGGTTCTTAACCTGAAAATATCATTTGGAATAATTAGGAGAGATTGCTTTTTTCCGTTAGGTAGTTACCTTTTTTCTCAATATATCAAAAGTAGAAATTTTCATAAAAGAAATTCTCCAGGTCAGAAGAAAAGAACAAAATGCATTCTTCTGGAATCCACTCATTTGAATACATTGTCCCAAAAAATTGAATAGTCATCTGTTTCAGGAGAAAGACTTTTATAGAAATGGTAGACATTTTTCTACTCTGCTATAAACTGTTACTCTTAATATGATTTCCCTAAACTTTCAAAAGAGAGACACAAAATGATATTTTAATACTTTCAAACAAGGCCAGTACAATTGTATGACTTACCACTAAAAAACTAAATTGTTCCAATTAAAATCCAGATAGTCCCAGCAAGTTTGTTTTTGTTTTGTTTGATATTGTTTGATATCAACACAATGTTGCTATTGTATCTCTGAAATTAGTTTTCGAATCCACATTTAAATTTTCAGCTGAATATTAATTGAGATACTAACTCTTATCTGTGAGTAAAAAATAAATATACAAAATAAAGTGTGTGTGTGTATTATACAATATACAGTATACATACATACACACACGTATGTTTATGTAAAATTGCAACAAGAAAGTGTTTTTGGTGACAAGAGTACAACATGTCCTGGTGTGAATATATTTCTGTGCAGGTAAAAGTAAGCCAGCTGGGTGACCTTGGACCAGTCAGCTTCTTTCAGCCCTAGGAAAGAAGCAATGGCAAACCAGTTCTGAAAAATCTTGCTAAGAAAAGTGCACTCAGATAGTCTTCAAGAACTGGGCATGACTGAATGGGAAAAAGGGATGTGATATTGGAGAGCTGGGTTAGCAGGAATAGCCTAGCATATCTGCTTAAACAGAAGAAGCAGTTCTGAATAGCTGAGCCTCAGCGTTTTCTGAACACAGATAAGTCATTAACCATACTATGTTGAAAAAGTAGAACATTTTTCATCCATTAGGATTATAACTGAAATGTTTTAAAAAGAAAAAAATGGATCAACTTACATTAATTAATTCAATATCCCATATTTTCTTTACAAGGTCCATTGATGTATAGCCATTTATCAAAAAGGGCTTGATATAATCTCCCAGTTCCAGAGAATCTAGCCATTCCACTACAGAGGTGGGATTGTAGCCATCACTGCCTGTCTGTTTCATCTGAAATATAAAAATTCCAATTAATTTTCAAGTGTATTATCATTATTAGATTTGTTGTAATAAATAAAATAAAAAGAATTTTTACATCAAAATAGTTAAATAAGAAAAATATTAAACTCTATTATAATACTTTTTAAATTTCTTCAAGAGAGCCTATTTGTAATATGCCTCTAAATTGCATGACTTTGTGCCGTATGGGGGGGAAATTAGTTAGCATGGATATGGAATTGATGCATACAAACATACATATACACCAAAGGGTTCATGATAGGCAACTGATTAAATTTTTGTCTTCCCTTTCCCATGTATGTTGTTAAATATATTTATATGGAATGTTGGCAAGATAATATGCATTTTTATAGATAGTCTTCAACTTTCTATATGGAGTCTAGGAGATTAACCTTCGAAAGGTGAAAAAGAACTAGCCAGTGCGCCTGAGGCCTCCATACAGAAAAGCTGTGTAATGCCATCCCAGAAGCGGGCACCATTTTGACAGCGATCACAGTTCTCAGTTTGTGAGAATTGTGGTCATTTCCAAAATGGAACCCACTTCTGAAACAGCACCATGCTCCACACAGCCTCTATATAAAAAGACTCTATGGTGGCTTGGCTGCTTCTTTCTGAAGACAATCTTCAGAAAGGAGAGGGGAGGAAGGTGTGAGACCCAGCAAGGCAGGAAGCAATCCCAAGACTGAAAGCAGACCACAGAATGACTTAAGGGTAAAGGAAGTATTACAATGTGGCCCTAGGCCTGCACCAAGCCTCCCAAGACACCCTCAACCCCTCAAGTCTCTGTACTCAACCCACACAGTCAATTAAAGATTGCAACAGGGAAAGCACAAATTTTGACCATTGAGCAAAACAATTACATGAGCAACTCACTTAACAACAGTCATGACTTACAACTGGCAGGATTCATTATGATCATGTCATAAGTCAGGTACTACCTGTACTTCCTACAGGCATACATTTCTACCCTTAATTTTTCTGCTTATTTATTTAAAACATTTACTTTCTGCTTAAATCTCAATTTTATTTACAATAAACATAAAATAAAATAAAATTAATATAATATAAAATAAAATCCTTTTTTGTCTGTTTCCTAACCATACATTTTTGTTTCTTTTCACCCTTAGAAGAGAATACATGTAGATGAGTATTGAACCATGGAGTCCTTAGTGCTCTTTGAGCTTGGTTGTTTGCCTGCAGACATTTTCTTATCTAGATTGTAGGTAACATCTTTATGGTAGAAGAAAGCAGAGTTTGCTCTCTATTTATATACAGTAGCTTGCCCAGTCAGTGTTGGTGGAGGTGTTGTTTTCTTCTTTGTAGTTCCTTGATTTATTTTATTTTATTATTTTATTTTATTTTTATGTATTTATTTATAAAATTTATAAAATTTATTGACCACCTATCCTACCATAAGATAACTCTGGTCAACTTACTGTCATAAAATATATATCTACATTACAACATAAATAAATTAAACATAAAGATTAAACTCTAAGGATACGAGGGGGGAGAAATAGAATGGGGGAGGGAGGTTTTACTCGATCAACCACCCCCACCCCCACTGAAGCCCAGGACAACTGGCAGAGTGAGATCTTTAGGCCCTTATAAAAGGGGCCAACCTCATACTGGGGACAAGATGTTCCAGAGGGCAGGAATAACAGCAGAGAAGGCCTTCTTTCCTGAACTCCACCAACCAGAATAATTAGGCTGATGAGCCCCACAGCATGCCTCCTTTGCTGGCACGAGTGGGATGGCCCAATTCTAATGGAGTGAGATGATCCCACAGGTAATGTGGACCCATGCCATGAATAACTTTAAAGACGATCAGCAATACGTTGAATTGTACCCCAAAGACCAGCAACCAGTACAGCTCACAAAGTAGTGCTGTTACACGGGCCATTCTTGGGGACCCCAAAACTGTCTGCACCACTCCTTTTTGCATCAGCTGGAGCCTCCAAATACTCTCCAAGGGTAGCCCCGTATAGAGTGCATTGCAATAGTCTTTTGGTAGTTTTGTTTCCTTTTTTAGCTTTTTTATTATTTCTTTGGGAATAGTGTTGCTTATCTCTATGTGCCTGTTGATGGCTGACTTATCTGTACACTAAACTTTGAGGAATTCCCTTGTATTTTTGGATTTAGCTTAACTTAAATGCTGACAGTTTCCCAGTTGAAATTATGGTTGAGTTTGTCCATATGTTAAAATATTAAGCTGTTTTCATGACTTCTGACTGCTAATTGTGAGTGCACTCTGCTAGTCTTCTGATATTGGCTGTTACAGTCCTTACACTATAAGTTGTAGATGATTCTTGTTTTTTCTTCTTGGGCTTCTGGATCTTTTAATTTACTTAAGATGTTGGTTTATAGTGACACCAGGTGGTTATAATAGTCTGTTGGTTTTTCTGAGATGCTTCTCATGTATGGCAGTGCTAGCTAATGATGTAGGCTTCTTTCTGCTTTCCTGTGTAAATATTTGTCAAAAAGTGCCTGACCAGAGGCATGTTTCCAAGTGTTGTTTGGAAGACTGCTTGTCCAATAATTGTTTTTTGTAGTATTGAAGATCTTTTAGATTTACATTTATTTGCCTTCATTTGCTTCTGATAAACAATGACTTCTTCCTGTGTAACACATCAGTATGAGGATAATATCAAAATTGTGTTTATGTGTCCATGAAAATATTTATGTATAAATTTACAGATGAGATTTTATGTGACTATAAGTAAATATCAGGATATAACAGATAATCAGAGTTGGAAGGGACCTTTTAGGTCATTTAGTTCAACCCCCCGCCCAAGCGGGAGACCCTACACCGTTTCTGACAATCTCTTCTTGAAAGTCTCAAGTTATATATATGCATGTATAGAAGTATTAAAGAAAGTTGTTTACATAGAAGTATTGATGTATTCTGTGTGTTTAGGTAAATACATTTATGAAAGAATGTTGAATATGTGTATGTTCACTTGCATATGTTCACTGATAATACAAAACAATAAATCCTTACAACATAAGAAAGTGTCATTCACTATAACTTGCACTTCTAAAATACCTTTCCTCTAGACCAGGGGTCACCAATCTTTTGGACCTCAGGAACCACCAAACTCATACTTTTAAATCCCAAGGACCACTAATATGATTTTTTAAAAAGCTAATATATTTAGTATAAAAATTATGTTAAATATAAATTTTATATATATGTGTGTTTGTGTGTATGTGTGTATGTATGTACACACACACACACACACACACACTTATTTAATTATTAAAAAATGTAAATGCTTAATAATAACAAAATAAAACGTTCTGGGCTGAAAGCCTCCCCCCACCTCCATCTTCCAAAGAGACAGAAGAGGGGCCTCGGGGCAACTGCCACTGGGAGCAGCAGAAAGGGGTTTTTGCTCTCCTTGGGGGGCAGTGCCCCTTGGCTGCCACTCCAGGAGCTTCTCAGCAGGCATCTGCCTACAGAAGGACTGCCGTCCTCAATGATTAATTGGGGGGAGGGAAGGGGGACAAAGTGGGAGCTCCTTTCAGATCCTGGGTGGAGGATTGAGAGAGCTCAGATCTGCAGCCGAGGAAAAGCTGAGGGGAGCTCTTCTATCCTTACCTGTAGACAGGCAAAGAAAGGTATCCCTGGGGGCACTTTGCTCGCTTTAGCACTTTGCTGCCAAACTCAACCACAGCCAGTGATTATTTGGGGGTGGGGGAGGGGGGAGAGAGAGACAGCATCTCTCATATTAGCAGGGGACTCCATTGGTCTGTTTTTAATAGTCAGCCAGGACTGGCGTTTGAATAAGCGTTGAAGCGGCGGGAGGCAATTTTATTGGTGAATTGAAAGGAAATCACCTCAGTGGCTGGGCGCCCTTCTGACCAGGCAACATTTGCCTTCCCCTCCAAAGGAAGGGGGAGAGGAGCCCCTCGCTTTGCCCCCTCCCCACCTCTCCCCCACTTGCTTAGCCAGGGGAGCCCCCACACTTGTTTCTCTTCCTGCTTCCTGCTGCTTCCAGGCCTCTTTCCAGCCATCCATGTTACACGGCGTCCTTTTGGCAATGCCCCTTGCTGATAATTGCTGGTGCTCGACAAAGATGGGCTTTCTCCCAACCGCAAGGCGCCCGAGGGCCCAGACTGAAACAGCGTCAGGCCCAGCGATCCTTTGGAGGAGACTCCCTTTCCTTCACTTTACTCTCCCCCAGAGTCACCTGGCCTTAAGCGCTCCCACACCTGTCACCAATCAGGAGGCACACAGAGCTTCTTTCTGGTCTTGGTGGAGAATGCTCTTTGGTGCCTTCGCTCCTCTCACTTCTGCTCCTGGCGTGCCCCAGACCAACCAGTCTCTCCCGCCTCCTCTCTTTTCACCTTCTCTATCTCTCTCGCCACCCCCTTCCCACATTTTGGAATTCCTAATCGTGGATGGCCTCTGTGATTGGCTGTTCATTTCTGATCCTGCTTCGGCACCAGCCTGGGCTTCCCAACCTCGTGCAGCCATGGACTCCTTACCAGCTGGGTACCTGCTAGTGGCCCTCTCCGTCCTCAACCCAGGCAGGGTGGGCAGTTTGGGCATGGGCTTGCTCAGCACCAGCAGCCTCCCAGGTTTCTATGTGCAGCAGGGCAAAGCCACTGCAGCGGTAGCACCCGAGTTGCCTTAGCATGCTCGGTTAGTTCAGAATTGCCCTACCCAGAGAGAATGAGGTGCTGGAAGAAGAGGAGGCAGTAGTGGAGAAGCAAGCAACTCAGGGCACTACCGCTGCAGCAGCTTTGTCAGCATCTCCGAGGCTTCGATGTTGGGAGAGGCAGAGAGGGTTGGAAAAGCAGAGAGCTGCACATGACTCTGTCTTCCTTTCTTTGCCTGCCGGCACGTGGGTGGAGGAGGAAGAGGGAAGCAAAGACAGAGAGGCGGGAGCAATTCAAAACTAGAGAACTAATGGACAGAGCTAACAGTGGGTGCTGGTGGAGGGGATTGTTGTTGCCGCCACCCACCATGTGGGGGAGCTGGTTGGCGCATGCATCTCAGGGACCTGACTCCAGGGTCCCTCGAGGAGCCGGGAGGCACGAGAACTGCACGGCCCAGATTAATTGCTTTTGGGGGCCATTTCTTCTGCAGCCGATTTTTCCATGGCCCATCAGTGGGCCGCAGCCCACCGGTTGGTGACCGCTGCTCTAGACTTGCTAAAAAAAATCTATGAGCAAAACTTTCCATCTTGAAAGAATGGTTGTGTGAGCACAACTACCAGGATTTCTGCTAATGACTATGTTTGGCAGATCTATGTCAGAGACAAAAATCCTTCAATCCTATTTCAAGTTATTTAGTGTTCTATAGAATGACAGCAAAGTATAGCCTAACTGAAATGTGTCAGAATAGGAGATCTGCTGCCAAGGAAGCATTTTTGGCATCGGTGTTATGTGGCAATGGCTAGACTCAGCACAGATATGGTGAGTTGCTCCATTTGGCATCTGAAGATTTAAGGCCATACATAAGGGCATATATAAAGACACAAAGATACTGAGGCTATATTGTCCCTGTTCAGGAACAACTACAGATGGTGTATCATCCAAAAGTGGTAAAAGGTAGTTCTTATCACTGCAGCCACTAATTTTATTTAAAGTTTCTGGACTGCATGTAAAGGTAGGGGGTTGTTAGTTCAATTCTTGAAATGACTGATGTAACTACATAGACATCTAAATATAATTAATTGTTATTAATTAATAATTAATCTTCAGAGAAATATGATGCCATCAAGAAATTTAGAGAGAGAAATTCTTTACCTAGACTATTATATGGAAATTAGTATGTCAAAAGAAGTATAACTTGAATTCAATTAAGAAATGTATGTGGTAAAACAAGAAAAGACATGGTCAAGGAATGAATGGGCCATCTAGGAATGTAGACTGGCTACAAAAATGATTGTACATGTGTCTACTAAGATAGTGTATCATACAGAGAAAATAAATGTGGATCAAATATATGAAGGAATTGTGAAGGAACCAATCAATTATATGAAGAAAGAATGTGTGGGTCAACTGATTGGGAAAGACCAAGAAACTTGTGATTAATGGAGTTGAAGACAACTTGTGCAAAGCACAACTGATGCTTGTGGCCATAAATAAGAGGGGCTGATGAGCAGTTCAGCTCCTCCAATCCTCTCGGGACAAAGAGGGGGCACAATATTGCCCAAGCGGTTTCTCCTTAGAGTTGCTTCTCACAAAGAAAACGCAAGTAAGTGAACTGGGAGGAGGGGGGATTGGGAGACAAGGGAATTTGCCAGAATTACTCAAGCTGCCATGGAGCCTTTTTCAAAGTTCTCTCATTTCCCTTGCTCACTACCTTTTAATTATCTATTAACTGCCTCAAAGAATTTAGACAAAACTGGATGAGTTCTTTCTATTCTTTATTTAGGAATATGAAAATATATTTTATAATCTTTAAGAATTTAAAATAAGCAGCAAAAAGTGAAACAATGTTTTGGCTACAAAACATTTTAAATGAATTAAGGCAGAGGTGGTATTCGGCAGGTTCTGACCAGTTCTGGAGAACCGGTAGCAGAAATTTTGAGTAGTTCAGAGAACCGGTAGCAGAAATTTTGAGTAGTTTGGAATACTACCTCTGACTGGCCCCACCCCCATTTCTTCTCTGCCTCCTGAGTCCCAGCTGATTGGCTGGGTCTTCTTTTGTTACCCTGCACAGGAGAACGGAGCTGGAAAGCAGGTTAGTGAGATAGGGAGGGAGTGGGGATTTTGCCAACCAAACCATGCCACATGCACCAAGCCATGCCCACAGAACCGGTAGTAAAAAATTTTGAATGCCATCACTGAATTAAGGGCATCAGAATGTTGGATTTTTAAAGTATTGTTAAAGAGTAATTGCAATCTTTGTGGGACTCAATAAGACAAGTAACTTAAAATGTTGATCAAAGATATCTTCAAGGACCAGCATCAGGATCTTGAATTAATTATGTCAGCTATGTTGCCTCTTTTTGGAAACAGTGTGTTCCCAAAATAAGATAATACAGAACAAAATATGCATAAAATTTACCCAAGGAAAATATGATTGAATAAGAACTTGCTTTAAGATACAAAGAGAAAACTAACAGGATTTTAAAAATTAGAAAGAAAATAGGCATGACAATCCCAGCGGTCAATTGGAATAATTTCTTTTTGCTGGATTTGCAAGAGATTGTTTAAAGCACTGAAAAAATTTCCAACAAAGATTACACTACCATCTGACTGGATTAAAGGTAAAGATTATTCTGTATAGAAGAAGAAAATTAACCAGGAATAAAATAGGACATGGCATTCTGGCTGGCTCTTTTTAGATTTGCAGATATCTTTAACTTTAAAAATATGACATACTAGAATAGCTTACACTTAATAAGGTGTTTAAGTTCTCTTCTCTATGATTACTTTATGTATCCTAACTATATAATACGCAGAGTGATTTTGTATTAACTGTCTATATTCAAAGTAAGGAAGTTTGGTGATCTTTTTAAAGGAGAAATTATAACTTCTAGTTAAATTTAATTTTCTTTGTCTATAGTTCAAAGTTATGGAATGCTTATTTGAATAGGATAAATTGCTATTTGGGGTGGTTTTTCTTTTGAATTGGTATTTGGATTGGGAAAATGTTGCATACTGGAGCTTGTCTTTTGCAAAAGAAAAATTGTTTCTTTTTGTCATGTTAAACTTTGGTATTCTTTTATTGTGTTTACATTTGAATATTTAGACCATTTCATGCCTTTGGTGGATTTTGTTGCAACTACAAATTGGCATATGGACTATGTTAATTAATATTAATATTTTAGAGCTTTGTGTTACTTTTCCTGGCAAACAAACCTGCCCAAGGGAACTCTTGGTAGGGAACAAAAATTAAAAACATCAATCTATAGAAATCAAGTTGAAAGCATTTGGGTTGAGGTCCCTAAAAG
This sequence comes from Bungarus multicinctus, assembly GCA_023653725.1. Classification (NCBI taxonomy): domain Eukaryota; kingdom Metazoa; phylum Chordata; class Lepidosauria; order Squamata; family Elapidae; genus Bungarus; species Bungarus multicinctus. The sequence goes on from CM042848.1 coordinate 48,407,420, forward strand.
TCACAACATCAGCATATCAAACAAAACCTATTGCCCACCACAGCCCCATTAACATCCTGGCTTCAATTCCTCAGGTGAGAGCCAGGTCTTCCTGAAAGCCAAAAGGATTAGGGCTGTCCACAGCTTGTGGGGAGGTTGTTCTATAAAATGGGCAACATGATAGAGAAGGCAGACTTCCTGAGGCCTATTGCTTTACTGGGGATTCAAACTGGGGATTCAGAGTATCCCCAGTCTGACAGATCTAGTGGCAAAGACCATTGGGTACATAGTTAGATTAAAAGCAATGCAGTTTTTAAATTATTACAAAATTACTGAAAATATATATTAAAAATACAGAAAGGCTGTTAAAAGCAGAACACATTATTATGAATGGAAAGCAGCAGAACCAGGACAGTAGAAACACAGAACAAGCTGCATCTAGTTCAGAATGTTAACAATAAATACAAGAGCTGATAATTAGAAACAATGTCAGCCTACCGTATTTTCCGGCGTATAAGACGACTTTTGAAACCAAAAAAAGACAACCTAAAATCCGGGGTCGTCTTATACGCCGGGTCGTCTTATACGCCGGAAAATATTACGGGCGTCGCCGGGAGACGCTCCTCCCCTTCCCGAAGAGAAGACGGCGGCCGCTCTGCCGGCTCATCATGCTCCGCGGGAGGCCTGGTCGTCTTCCGTGTGTGTGGGAGAGAGACTGAGAGAGTCGCCCTGGGGTCGGAGGAGGAAGGCTGATGCGAGCGCGAAGAAGGAGAAGCATTTACAAATCCTTGCAGCTTAATTTTGAATACCCGTATTTTCTGGTGTATAAGATGACTTTGAAAAAAGTCAACCAAAAATCAGGGGTCGTCTTATACGCCCGGTCGTCTTATACGCCGGAAAATACGGTATTTACTGGATATTCTATTTATAAGGCTATTTCTGAAAATCTTTTCTAAAAATTTGTGCTTTGTTTTGTTTTTTAAAAAGTTTCCCAAGTGTGCTAATGCCTCCTTTTCGCCCCCTCAGATGGTGCTAGATTTGTGCACATAAATAAGGAGTGACTTCTCTCCTGCCTTTCTTTATGTGCAAATCATGTATCTAGATATTGAGTAGATCAAGATATTTTCAGCAAATCTGATGAATCATTATTTATTTGAACTAAGGAGCCTAAAATTACTGAAATCTGAGGAGCATGTAGAATAGGATGAAAAATACTTCCTTTGTTTAAGACTGCACATAGATTGGTCAATAGAAAAATTAAGATTTTTGGATCAGTGGACTGGACAAAGAATATTTGTACATCAGAAAGCAAGACATGATGATACTAAATGAGCTACTGGATGAATTCACTGGGCAAATATATAAATACACAGCAACAATATTTGGGAAAATGCATCTTCACTGAATCTCAAAAATATTAAATCATGTGCCTAGTAATACAATTATTGTTACTAGAATTGTGCAGAATTATTATGATTCTCTTAAAAGATAATTTTAGAAAAGTCATTTTAATGAAGAAAAATGAAAATATGGCTGTCTAAAAATCCAAAACTCAAGCAAACAGCAACCATACTTAAATGAAAATGGCCCAGTGAAACAGCTACACCAAAATCCACAGTAAGATTTATTTTGAACTTTGTAAAAAACCTACAATGAAAACTAATTCTTCCCAGCATGGCCGACTTCCTGTCCACCCTCTACAGCAGTCCCTATCTTCCTTTTGCAGCAACCTGCCCGGCATGTCCGACTGTCCATTTTCGTTTCATAGCGTCTTGAGTGCCAAATAAACAACAAATATCGAGATAACATTTTCGCATCAAAATGCGCTGAGTACCAAATTTGATGAGTTTTTAAGCAGTTGAGTACTGAGGCATCACTGTACACTATCATTTATTTTATTTTTTTAATGAATTCAGATATTGTGACAACAACAAGGATACCTTTGGAAGAAGCTGAATTGCCTGTAGAATTCTTTGCCTGTGTCCAGAATTAAGTATTCCAATTTCCAAAAGATCCTGATCCTCCATAACATTGCTTCCCTAAAATGAACAACAAAAAATATTGATAGATGTTTAATACATTTAAAAAGTAACAATATTACATTTCAAATTACATAATCCTTAACAAATGATATTTAACTCCATGCTAAATAATTATAGACTGAATCCTGATTAATTACCTTAAGATAGACTGAAATGAAAAGAAGTTTGCAAGTTATTTTCAGAACCAAAAAAACAGGAAAAATTACATTTCCAATAGCAGTAATTATTTGAAAATTATTCAAGTTGTCAGTAATTCTCTTGAGATAAGAACAATTCTTTTAGGACCAAAAATAATTTGAAGCTGCTTGTATATAATGACCTTCTTCTGGTCATAAAAAATGATTGCAGTTATCTTCTTCTAACTATTTTGAGCAATAAAGGAATGGTCTCCCTACCATTATATATATGGAAAAACACCCATAAGTGTTTGAAATCTGAAAACTACTTAATTGTCTATTTACATGCCAGCATTTCATCTCTGGTACACCGTACAACTCAACATTTTATTTTTTATAACTTATTTCCAAGCCAATCTCCTTGCACTATTGTATAAGACATACCAACAGTCTGTTATTATGAGAATGTATCTGTATAGAGCCACTTGGGAGATCAAAGTATCATTTATTAAAGTAATATATTGTGTTGTTTTTATTAATCTGAAACAAAAGCAGGCACAGAATACAATCTTGTTTTCTTCCCTTCCTAGTTGATATAACATTTGATAGACAACCTTGGGTATTACATCTGACTTTCAAAAGATGACTTTATCATCATCCTAGAAGTTTCAAGTAAAATGTAGTGATCAATTGACAATGCTCCCAATTTCCTTGTTATGTGTGAGATGGAATCAAATTAAAATGTACACTATAAAATTTATATATTACAATTGTTAAGCATGATCAGTGGTAGTTCAGCCTCATTTAAATTATGTTTGTTTTACTAGAATCTTTAGAAAACTTGGTTACTTCATTGAGTTTGCAGTTTATACAACATATAGAAATAGTTTTCATAAGATGGTGACTGTGTGATCAAGGCTCTAAAATTGGGAATAAAGGCATGATAAATTTATTGGCAAACACAAGCATGCTTTTTGTTTCTTAGGTTCCTATATTTGTTAGGCAGGAAAGTAGTTACTTGACATTAAATAGCTGCCAAGTTGTAGAATATGAAAATATTATGAGTTTTAAACACAGTACTCCTGTAAATCCAAACTACATTTATTTCTGGACAATATTATGATATATGCATTGCATTTTTGAAATGGGAATATGCCTTAAGAATGAAGAAAGTTCCAAAAATAGAAAATGTATTACTTTGCAGAGCATTTTGCATTTGTTGAAATTGTTTGCTTATAGCTGCTGTGATGTGCAGCTCATCATCTTCCCATCCCTCCAACAATCAAGAATCACAAGTTAGTTCAATGTCTCTACTGGCAAAACCCAATTCTTCATGCATAACTTAAATTATCTAAAGCTATTTTAGGTAGGTTCAGGCTGAGATTCAGTTTTGCTGATGACCCGAGATTCAGCTTCACTGATGACCTGAGACATAGATGGAATGGGCACATTGCTCCTTGTATTCCTTGAACTCTCAGTGGCTTCAATACGATCACCACAGTATCCTTCTGAATGAGCTGTGAGGGTTGGAAACCACCATTTTATAAAGGTTCTCTCTCTCTTCCTCCATGGCCAGTTCCAGTCAAAGTTGATGAGGAGATAGGTTGTTGCTTAGGCCTCCCATCATTTGTGGGCTACACCAGGGTTCAATATTCTTTCTCTTCCTGTTTAATATCAAATGAAGCTGGGGCTCTTCTTGGATTCAGAGTTCTTTCTTGAAGAACAGGTGGCAGATATGACCAGGCAGCCTTTGCACAAGTCCATCCAATGTGCCAGTTGCACCTTTCCCTACATCAGGAGGCCCTTCCAACAGTCACCCATGCTCTAGTCATCTCACCACTTGACTACTGTAACACACTATGTGGTAATACCCTTAAAAACCACTCAGAAGCTTCAACCAATTCAGAAAGCAGTGAACAGACAGTGATGAACATTCCTTGGTATGAATACATGACACCTTTGGGAGGCATCTCCGAGCAGTGCATCTTTGGGACTGGCTGCCAACCTACTAAGACACAATTCAAGGTGTTGGTCACCATCTATAAAGCTCAACAAAACATAGGGCCAGGTTTGAGAGACCATATATCCCAAAATTTCTGCTAGGCTAATACATTCCAGCAGAATTAGCATGATGCAAGTTCCTTTAATTAAACAATGCCAACTATCATAACCCACCGTTATGGCACCCGTCCTCTGGAATGAAATCTTCCCTGAAATCTCTCTGATTTACAACTGATATTGTGTAAAACCTGGAGATCTAGTTGTTCTCCTTATGCCTAGGTTAGGGTGGATGAAACTCCTTATTGGATGTGTTTTTATCTAAATTTTTCTACCAAGTGAATAGATCCCATTATGTTTTGATATTTGTTGTATTTTTATTGTTTATTATATTGTGAACTGTCCAGATGATTTGGAGTCAGAGAGTGTCTTAATTGGATTAAATAAAAATTAAATATACAGAAAATAGAATTTTGATATGTTTCCTCTACTTCTAGGAGTGTTAGCGGGAAGTCAGGAATTGATATATAGTTTTTTCTGAGTGTCTAGAAAAACTATAAAAAGAGAAAAACATGAACAAAATATTCGTTTATAATGTTCAAATACCTGATATAATATAGCGCTTGCAATTGTATTTTCAGTGATTGATTTAATAGGTTTGTGCAATTTGAGAAATATATGGTTTGGCTAGGTTTTATCCTTAAAGGTCATAGTGCTCAGATAGATATAAGGATAGGTGAGATACCAATTGAATTAAAACATTTTTGTACATATATAACTCATTAACTTGTCAGAGAAATGGACAGTTCAGAAATTTGAAAAATAAATAAAATTTACAATTCTCAAACTGTTATTACGTGATCATAATTAGAATTATATATCAACATATAGATCACCTTCATTATTCATGATCTTGTTAACTGTTGTTTTATGTGTCTATGAGTAATAATGACCAGACTGCAATATATATATGTAAAAGTTTATACATAGTTATCAATAGTTTTTGCCTTGTTTACTTCACAAATATTCAAAGTGGTCGGTAGACTTTTGTATGTGGGTAAAGAGCTAGGGTTAGGATTAGGTTAAAAGCTAGGATTAGGTTGCCTGTACAAATCTGATAGTGATGCATCCTTCTGAGTTAATCTGATTACCTAATCGTTTTTGGGGAGTGACTCATTTAATATTTGTACAATAATGGCTTTTGTATATCTTTCATTATGTCAGTAAAGGAACCTCTTAATTTTGTCCTAAAAATTGTATACCTTGTAAAATTTCCCTGTGGATCTTTCAATCACACTGTTGGATGCTAGTGCTGCTTGCAGCCCAGCCCAGCAGCATGATTGATAGAAGTCCTCCATTACAGGTATGAAAGAGCTTTAAAGAGCAGTGATGCCACTGTGAATAAAAGATGAAAATGAAAAAGAGCTTCCCTAAGAAGCCTTGTGATTGGGCTGATCAAGTAAGATCTGCCATGACCAAGGCAGAAGAAGCAAATAAAGATATATTTCACAGACAACTGCTACAAAAAATTGTAGGAGAAAAAAGATGACAATAGGCGTTGGCACCTAACTTTCCCCAATTTTCATTGAATGAAGGTTTCTTTATTTGGAGTTTTGTTATCAATAGTTTTTGTTGAAATTTAACTCTCATACTGTATATAACAATAACAATTTAAAATCACCTTCTGATTTTAACAAATAAAAATGTTGTAGAACAATTTTTGAACTTCGGGAAAACAGCCATAAACTTATTTCCAAAATGAGTTAATATAAAAAGAGAATACAAACATATTACAAAAGTGCATAGACTTGCATGTAGATTTTTATGTAGACTGAAAAAAATGTAAACAGATATGAAAGTGGGTATAGAATGAACAATATTAGAAAAATAAGAAACTGATCAAAATAAAATCTATTTATTTATATTTATTAGCAGACTTAGAATACTAATGGAAGGTGGTTGCTGATAGGCAGTTATTATTTGGATGAAGCACTTTTAAGTTTTTCCTTTTTTCCCCTACTTTTATAATTTGGCACAACTGTTACAAAATGAATCACTATAAAAATAGTGTAATTACTACTACAGTGTGACATAAAATACTTTATAGCATTTTCAATAATGTTGTTTGCTATACTAATTAAACAATTGGGGTTGTTGGGGGCGGGGGGAGGAGAATCCAGTGTTAGGATTCAAATAATTTAACAACTGGTTCTCAGCCCTAATGACCAGCTGGCTGGGTGGTCATGTTGTCAAGCCTGAAATTGACATATCTGTAGCATTTTAGTTAGGCTTAGTATATATTCTTTTTCTTACTTTCTCTTTGACCATCATGGGGCAAGGGTTTTGGGCTTGCCATATTCCTAAGGGGGAAGGAGTGGAGATAGGGAGAGTTGTTTAGGTTGGTGATTCTTCATTGAGGCCAGCAGAACGTGTAATTCCGAAGCCTTTTTTCATTGCAGGGCATGAACATTATGAGATTAAGAAAATTTTGGATTTTAGGATTTTCAGGGGGAAGTTACAATATTTAATTTATTGGAAAGGTTATTCAATTTCATAAGCGACTTGGGTTAATAGCTGGAACATTAGTGCTGATAGATTGGTGAAAAATATCCACATAAGCCTAAGGCGAATTCTGTGGGTGGCAGAGGAGGTTAAAATGTGCATTGTATGATTGTGTTTAACCTAATTCCAATCTTTGTGTATTTTATGTCATTGCAAGGGTTTCTTTTCAAATGAGGGAGGGCATCCTGTCAAGCCTGAAATTGACATACGTGTAGCATTTTAGTTAGGCTTAATATATATTCTTTTTCTTATATATTTTCTTAATATATATTCTTTTTCTTTCTCTTTGGCGGTATTGGGGGAAGGGTTTCGGGCTTGCCACATTCCTAAGGGGGAAGGAATGGAGATAAGGAGAGTTGTTTAGGCTAGGTGATTCTTCTTCCCATGGGAAAATGAGCCGACCGTGTTCAGGCCCCTTGAGGTGGAGATTTATGACATCAAGCAATGTTGAATTACTTCTATTGGAGAATGTGACTTTGGGGGGTTGTTTCTAACTTCTGATATTGTGGGGTAATTCAGGATTGTGTCAGATCCGGAATTACCACGGACTGCCAATTTGATGCTTTCCTAAATAAATCTTTTTGAAGGTGGACTTTGCTCTTTTCTTTTTAAATGGATTTCATTACTTGGAAATCTGACAATGTGACTGGGTGGTCATGATCAACTCGATGCCACTCACATCGAGGGGCACTTCACCTCACCCAGCCTCTCGTGACCGTGGGGGTGCTGCAACAGTAATAAGTGTGAAAAATGGTCATAAGTCACTTTTTTCAGTGCCATTATAACTTTGAATAGTCACTAAATGAACTGTTGTAAGTCAAGGATTAACTGTACAAAAATCCAAAAAACTTCTTTGCTTGCAAAAAGCTGCCATAAAATCAATCATTAGATTAGAATTGGGGAAATATATACTGAAGATCAATGATAACCACAGCCATCATGGAAACCTAAACCATTCTGTCTGAATATCTTCCTTTTCATCAGCAATACCTGCAAACCAGAGTTACAAATCAGGCAGAGTGCCAGAGCACTTTGAGAAATTAAAATAGTTAAAATGCAACGATAACTACCAATAGCAACTCTTGCTCATAAAGTGAAACCCTTTAGCAGAGAGGTCATTTAAGCTCTCCAGAAGGTGGGTGGGCACACTTTGGCTACAAAATGCCAAGCTAAAGAGACAAATTAGCAAAGTATATAGGGGATGCAGGTTCAAGCCTCCCAAGCTTGTCAGGATCACAATAAAATTAGTACACACCACAGATATCTAAATAAACCTCAAGCCTGGTGCCATGTTTCTAAGCCTTATTATCATGAGAGAAAACTAAAATGATTTGGAGGATCCACACCTCTAACTTCTTTTTATTTTTAATCTTACTAGCAGTGAGCAATCATGTGCCTTGGCCACTCCAAAGCAATGCAAGAGACTCCTGTCCCAAAGGTGATTTTCAAGAGGCAACTGGACTTTCTGGAAACCAAGAAAGTCCAATTGCCTCTTGAAAAAAGCACCTTTGGGACAGCCATGACCTGGATGACTGAAGAATTCCCATAGACAAGGGACTCCTGTGCTAGTGAACTGACAAAGCACCCTTTCTCACCCAGGAAAAGCAATCCTTAGATCCATTTGCATCACTTAAAGATACCAGCTGGTCTCACTCACCTCACAAGATATCCCAAGGAAATCATCCAGATTTAAGGAAAGATCACATGCCCCCAGAAAGGCAGTAAAAAAATCAGACAGAGTGCCAAGCTTGCATCCTGCCTCTTGGAAGTACACCCCAAAAGGACAGTGTGAGAAACCGTAGTGTAAAAAGCTTAAAACAACCCTTCCCCTTTAAGAAAGTCAAGCCTCTCTAGAGCAGGGGTCGCCAACCTTTTGGACTTCAGGGACCACCAAACTCATAATTTTAAATGCCAGGGACCACTAACTGGTTTTGTGGGCATGGCCTAATTTGTGGGTGTGGCTTGGTGGTCATGTGACTGGCTGGACATGGCTTGTTTGTAAATATTATAAATATTTATGTTCTGTCTCCCCTTCCCTTTTCTCCAAAAAGGTAAGAGATTACTCACAAACAAGAACAGACAGACATGCTGACATGAACTTCACCAAGTAACTCTTTAGTAATTGATAAAAGTCTTGGCAAGCTATTGCGTCCTGCCTGCCAATTTCAAACTGGCAGCAATTTCCAAAACAAAGTCTTTACTCATAGAGATAACGAAAAAAGCAGTTCAACAAGCACGTGCTCTTGTAACACAGTCACGAACCAAATCCAAATGCAGTTAAACTTTGTCCCATTCGAAACCTGAAGGGAAAGCACACCCACTTTATCCCCTGTGGGGTGTGGCTCCATGACTCAGCTTATTCCTTGTTCTGCCCACGCCTCCTTCGTTGCTGCTCACGTTTCTTCCTTCTACGTTGCCTGGGATCGAGCCAAACCTCCTCTTCTTCGCTCCCTATCCTGGGCTGCTCTGTCATGCCTTCTTCTGGAATCAACTCTGGCTGTTCCTCTGGGTGTCTGAAGGAACCTGAGGCATTACCAGGGAGGGAGGCATTGGCAGGGAGGAAGGTCCTGGGGAGGGAGGGAGGGAGGGAGGCCTCTCATCTTCCAGATCATCTTCTTCTTCTGATAAGACAGGCTTGGAAGACGGGGCCATAACATATTTATATAAATATTGCATTTATATATATAAAAAAACTTTTACCCAAAATCAGGCAAAGCAGGAAGGCAGATTGAGTTGCTCACAGAATCACAGATTCATTCAGAGATCTATCTATCTACCATCGGCTAGCTCAGTCTGTCATATAAAATTTGCTTGCAAGCAAACTCATAAAATTTGCTAGCAAGCAAACTCACAGAATTAATTCACAACACACCATGTATGTAAATATTATTTTTTTTATTAAAAAAAGAGCAACTTTTACCCAAAATCAGACAAAGCAGGCAGGCAGATTGAGTTGCTCACAGAATCACAGATTCATTCAGAGATCTATCTATCTGCTATCGGCTAGCTTAGTCTGTCACATAAAATTTGCTTGCCCTGAGTCTGCACTGAATAATAGAACCTTCAGTCCTAAGGGAGGTTCGGCTGTACTTAAAAGCAGAGATGAAGATCTAAACACTAGCTAGAAAGGAAGAAATCCAACCATTTCCTGTTTCCTAGCTAATTTAAATTGCCCAGCACAGCAGAACAGCTGATGGTCGGGAAAAGGAAAAATAGCAATTTAGCAGGCAAGTTTGCCGGGTAAGGAGTGAGAGGGCGGGGAATGTTCCTGTGGGCCATGTGGGTGGCACAGCCTTGTGTTTCTGCATAGCCTGGATTAATTGTTTTGGGAGGGTGCTCTGGGGTGAGATTTCTCAGCGGCCCACCAAAATTTTCTCAAGGACCACCAGTGGGCTGCGGCCACCAGTTGGCAACCACTGCTCTAGAGAAGCAGCTCAGGCAACAGAAAGCATGGGCATATTGCCAAGAACGATTAGCTATTAGTTACAATGTAACAAGGCTTAATTGGACAGGCAGTTTCTGTAAGCAGGGCAATAAAGATAAGGATTAGGCTAGAAACAACACAGAGGCACACCAGAATGTTTCTTTCCTGCCTTCCTGAAAAGCATTAGCCTTTTAAAGTGGAAAAAACTAAAAGGTTGTTGGAAGATTTCAACAACTGGTTCTCTGAACTGCTCAGAAAGTTAAGCAGTTCTCCCGAATAGGTGCGAATCGGCTGAATCACAACACTGGAAGAAGCCATATTTGAAATCAAGCAAGTTGCCAATTGTTTGACCATTCAGACACATAATCAAGGTCGCTTTGAAGGATAATAGCGATGGTGTTGAAGAGTTTTATGTCATCCACAAAGAGGACAGTTGCTTATAAGATGATCGCAAAGGTCATTTATATAGAGTATAAAGAGTGTGGGTCCTAGAACGCTGCCTTGGGGGACACTGCTGTTAATTGGAGCAGAGTTTGATATAGCATACCCTATTTTTACTATTTGTTGCCTGTTTGAGAGGAACACAGTAATTCACTTATGAAGGGATCCAGAAATGCCGTAAGAGTTTAGTTTTAACAGAATTAAAGGCTTTGCAGAAGTCTAAGTAAATTGTGTCTACTGCTTTACCCTGGTCGAGCAGAGTAGTCTATATGTTTTTGCAGTGTACGAGTTGTAGATTGCAGGACAATTTTTTCTTGAAACCAAATTGTTTTTTGGAGAGTAGGTTGTTTGACTCTAAGTGGAGGGTGATGAATTTGTTAATGATTGATTCCATCACTTTGCATGTGATGCAACACAGTGAGATCAATCTGTAGTTTTCAACCAGGTCGCCTTTTTTGAAAATAGGGATGAACAAGAGTTATTCGATTTAGTTAAAAATCTCTTCGGATGTAATCAATATTTTAAAAGTTTTTTTTAATCCTACTTTAATTGACTAATTTGCAGATTTTACTTTGTAGAAATAATTTACACTGTCAAAATAATCTAATCATTCCATATCAGCCAGTAACAACATTTTCATGAAAGAAGCCATTGGAAGTTCAGTATTTCAGTTTTCATTTAAAATAGCATCTCAAACATGTTTGCCTAAAAGCCCAGCAACACTGCTGTGAGGTTTTTTAGTTTTTCAAATAGGATCAGGTTTTACATTTATCACAATGAGTGGGAAGCCTTGAATGGAAAATATAAGAAGACAAATGACAACTACAAGCTTTCTATTAAGGCCTGTCAGATAACAAAGAGGGGCAACTAAAACATCCCCACCCTCTGTAATTTTTTTCCTATCCAGACAAAAAATAAGGTGTGAAAATTTATAATCCACCTACAGTTGAGGAATTAATGTATGAAAGGATTATTCTATTTTTGTTAGCTTGGGATAGGAGAGTTAGTTCTTATATGGTCAAACTAAACAAGTCATCACTAAAACATTACAGTGGAAATTTTCCATCCTTTGGAAAAGAAAGTCATTTTGAGATTGTTGCAGTGTATTGGAACATCAACACTCTCTGTTGGAAGTCCCAGTGATATTTTTTTTGTTTTTCATTGGTTTTTCTTCTTCTTTGATTTTCTACATTGTAGGTTTTTTTGCCTTGCAACATGCTTTGGATTTGTGTGTGTGTGTTTGTTTTGTGTATATGTACTGAGAGGTCTGTTTTCCTTTTTTCCTTTCCTTTTGATTGTTATCTTTTTAACAATAATACAACAAGCATTTTTTGCTCTGTTCTTGAGAAAAATATGTATTTGTAGATGTACTAAGCAGGTGTAACTGGCTGGCTGGCTGAGTATGCATGCATGTATAATTAATTAATAGCACACTATTAATTTTTATTCATTTGCCATCCTTGGAGTTTTAGTTTAATATAGAGTTTTTATTAATTTCACATAATATAAATGGATTGAAATTCTCTCTTATGAGAAAGCAAATATTACTATATTAGTAAAGTTGTTTTTATAAGAAATTTGTGTACTTTTATGTAGGTGATGAGTGGATCAACCTGTAGGTCATAGGCCAAAACCTTATCAGAGAAACAAGAAATAGTTGACCCACAGAGATATTTTAAAATATTAATTAACTACTGCCTCAGTCAATGTATCATTTTATTAATTATCATGATTCTATGATGAAGTTTCCAGAAATATTATGCAAATGTTTTAACTATTTCTTGCCTTGCTTTCAGATCAGATAACTATGGCTGGGGATTATAAACACATTTCAAATCCTGAATCAAATCATACTAGTATATCGCCTAAGTTAAATGTCATATACAGAAAGAAGTACATGGTACATGTTGGATTTTAACTTAGTAGATATTTGATTATTTTTAAATTAATCAAATATTAATATTTAATATTAGTAAGCAAGAATATTTTTTTAAAGTCTAGAAGCTCTCATGTGACGCCTCTCCTGCACGAGCTGCATTGGTTGCCAGTGACCTTCCAGGTGCGCTTTAAGGTTCTGGTTTTGACCTTTAAAGCGCTCCATGGCATTGGACCAGGTTATTTGCAAGACCGCGTTCTGCCAGTAGTCTCCCACTGTCTGGTGCGCTCCCACAGGAAGGGCCTCTTCCGGGTCCCGACTGCCTCCATGTGCCGCCTGGTGACCCCGAGGAATAAGGCCTTCTCTGTGGGGGCATCTGCTCTCTGGAATGGGCTCCCCCCAGAGTTGAGAACGACCACCGACCTGAGGATGTTCAGGCATGATTTGAAGACCTGGCTCTTTGAGCAGGCCGGCCTGGGCTGATTTTAAATTGACTTTAAATTGGGTTTTAATTATGGTTTTAGTATTGGGGTTTTTAGATCTGGGAGCAGCCCATATTTAATTCTGTTTTAACTTTTTTATATGTATTGTTTTAGTTGGCTGTGCACCGGCCTAAGTCCTTCGGGAGAAGGGCGGTATATAAATTGAATAAATAAATATGAATTGCTTTGATATTTTGCTGTTTAGTACTATTAGTTAATACATGTAATATTTCCATTATTGTTACAGAATATTATGTTCTACTGCTACATCAGTTTTGTATTAAAAGACAATTGTCCTACTTTTTCTAAATGATATGTAACTGTACCTTGTAAAATGGCCTATTTTTGACACCAGATGCAGCAGGAATTTCAGTAATATTTTCTTCTGAGCATTCTTCAAATGTAAGGGTTACATGTATAAAATTACCCTTTTCTTTCATGTAAATAGAGAACAAAAAGCAAGGAAATCTTCATGAAAAAAGAAGGTTTTAAGGACAGATACAAAATAATCTATACCGAACTGATAGTAAGCTTCTATTAATGTCAATAGGACTCTATTTCTTCTATGTATATGAAAGAGGGCAGAGCTTCTGACTGTAATGGTATAGGTTCTGCCTCTGTTACGATAATGGTTGCTCACCCCCCTCTGGCAAAAGAGACTTACAACCAAATTTTAAGTTATGACATCTGCCTCTTCCTGCAGTCAGGCAAACACATTTTGGGCACTTGGCAACTGGCCTTCATTTACAGTTTTCTGCAGTGCCCCATGGTCACATGACATACAACTTTTTGCTGGAAACTGGCATTTACATCTGGCAAAAACTGCCCCATAGCAAACAATGGCTTCACTTAATGTCTGTGGTGTTCACTTAATGTCCTCCACATTTGCTTTATGGTTACCATATTTGCTTAACTATCACCACAGTGAAACTCACAAAGGTTTCATGGTGATCTGCTTTATAATCATCATTCGACTTACAGCTGAAATTGTGGGCTTAATTATAGTCATTAAGTTGAGGATTACCTATAAAGCACTTAAAGAGATGTAAATTGGCATTAGCTATGTGATTTTTTTGGCACCAGAATATTCCCCCTAAGCTCCATATCTATCTTTTCTCAGGAAGAGAACTTTCTCAGGAAGACCCTATGACATATAGGGACAGGTTATTTCCAGGATCATTTCTGCTAAGGATAGATATTTACTTATTTTTTATTTATTTATTTATTTGGTTTGTCAATTGCTTACAAGATAATAGGTATAAGTAAAAACATAGTTATGAATACATGGATACATATAAGAAAAATAAAATATAAAATAAATAATAGGACAGGGACAGTAGGCACGTTGGTGCGCTTATGCACGCCCCTACAGACTTCTTAGGAAAGGGGTGAGGTCAATAATAGACTGGTTAAAGCTTTTGGGGTTTGGGGAAGAAACCACAGAGTCAGGTAGAGTATTCCAGACATTGACCACTCTGTTGCTGAAGTCGTATTTCCTGCAATCAAGTTTGGTGTGGTTAACCTTGAGTTTGTATCTATTGTTTGCTCTTGTGTTGTTATGGTTGAAGCTGAAGTATTCATTGACAGGTAGGACATTGCAATGTATGATTTTATATACTATACTTAGGTTGGACTGAAGGCAGCGTAGTTCTAGGTTTTCTAGGTCTAGAATTTTGAGTCTGGTGGCATAAGGTATTCTGCAATGAGTAGAGGAGTGGAGAACTGATACATCATCTTTGCTTAGTAGGTTTCTGGTAGGACAAGGATATTTGCTCAATCTGAAAACCCCAAAATATTATCAGAACGTGGATGCTGATTCTTCAACACAGCAAGACCATGTTTAATAAAACAGTAGTAAAACTGACATTGTTGCAGGTATTAAATTGTCAAGCTTTAAGTTATATGGAAGCCTCATTCTGTAAATATTTTTATTGAAGATTTATAAAAAATAGTACTTTCTTTGACTCCTGGTAACCTCATAGCCATGTCTGTGCAGTTTTCTTGGCTTAATTTGCTATAGCCATCATCCTCATTTTCTCCACCCCACCAAGAATTTACCAAATATGAAAATATTTTTTCATACTTGGTATTTTTTTTCTGTTTGTTTTTTCCTGAGTGTTCCAGCAATTTATTTCACACAGGAAGAAGGCAGGGTTTTCCTTCTTCTTTCTAATTTAGGGTGATGGTGATGATGGTGGTGGTAGCTTACTTAGCCAGCTCAGACTTGTTACTGTGGTAACAAGATCACATATGCTTCATATATATGTATGTATGTATCTATGTATGTATGTATGTACGACCTTTGCTATAATAAGCTTTCTTGAATTAAGAACGTTTCAAAATTATCTATTTTATAATACTACCAGAAATATACATTAGTAGCGAAAAATGTTTCTCGCATATGTCTCAGTATTCTTTAAAGAAAGCTATTGCTTATGTTTAAATATAATTTTGATTTAGACTTATAAGAAGAGCCATTCTTATGAATTGTTTTCTTCAGTAATGCTTCCTTATTAATAGCTTTGCTGAGAAAAAAAATGATTAAATTTCTCACTTCTCTGTTACTTAAAAGAAACCATGGAATGGAGACTGTTAATTTAATTGAGAAAATTGGAGATGTGGAGACTGTAATGTTTATTCTCTTCCCTACAATATTTTGACAATTTAAATCAGAGGTCGCCAACCTTTTGGACCTCAGGGATCACCAAACTCATAATTTTAAATCCCAGGGACCACTAATCGGTTCTGTGGGTGTGGCCTAAATTATGGGTGTGGCTTGGTGGTCATGTGATGGCTGAGCATGGCTTGTAAGTAAATATTATAAATATTTATATAAATATTGAATTTTTTATAAAAAAGAGCAACTTTTACCCAAAATTAGGCAAAGCAGGCAGGCAGATTGAGTTGCTCACAGAATCATTCAGTGATCTATCTATCTGCCATCAGCTAGCTCAGTCTCTCAAATTTGCTTGCGTGAGTTTGCACTGATTAACAGAACCTTCAGTCCTAAGGGAGGTTTGGCTGTACTTAAAAGCAGAGACAAAGATCTAAAGGCTAGCTAGAAAGCAAGAAATGCAACGATTTCCTGCTTCCTAGCTAATCTAAATCTCCTGGCACAGCAGAACACCTGATGGTCAGAAAAAGGAAAAATAGCAATTTAGCAGGCAAGTTTGCTGGGTAAGGAGTAAGTGGGCAGGGAGGGTTCCCGCGGGCCATGTGAGTGGTGCAGTCTTGTGTTTCTGTGCAGCCTGGATTAATTGCTTTGGGGGGGTGCTCTGGGGTGAGATTTCTCTGCGGCCCACCAAAATTTTCTCAAGGCCCACCGATTGGCAACCGCTGATTTAAATCAAATCTATCACACTGATGTACATGCACATACATTATAAAGGCACTGCTACTAATGTCTGAATACAAAGGTGAAGGGGCATTTCCAAGTGGTACCAGCTATGACCAGTGGTGCCACATTCTGAGATTGTTAAAACCACTGGACTAGTTTCAAAAGGCTAAATCACAAACAACCCATTGTATAATCCAACTTTGAGTTTACCAATATATGTACCATCAATTCAAAGTCTTTATCTTCCAGGTAGCAGTGCAATCAGTTTATTTATTGCAGTTCTATTCACTATAATTACAAGACTATCTTGGTTAATGGTCAGTAGTATCAAAACTGATAAGACATACAGGAGTATCATCAAGTTTGCATTTCTTACCTCCTGATATGCTTCAATCATTGGGACAAAGCATCTTTCCAGGCCCTAGAAGATATTAGTGAAAAACAAAACAAAACTTGGAGCCCTTGATCAAGAGTAAAAGCTCTAGTGATAGAAAACTGACTGTTTTTGCCCTTAGTCTTGCACAAGCCCACTTAAAGTTCTCAGTTTGAGAAATTCTGCATTATGATAACCAAAGCATTTTTTGTGCCAGATGCAAACTTACTTCTGGATGGAAACCCTTTAAATAATTATTTTCTTCTTCAACACTACTTTACCAGAAATACAGCATATTAGACACTGACCTGCACTTATTAAATAGGAGTTGGGTTTAGTGGTGGCCTTTTTAGTCTTACTATGTCTCTCACTGTCACTGAGATAAGCAACATATATATTTAATAAATATGAATTTATAAATAAATAAAACAAGCAAGCAAGCAACTGGGAATTCTACCTCTTGCAAAAAGAAATCTCAAAAATCACTGTTGGGATGGAGTCCTTTAAGAGAATTTAACTGATAAACTAGGGAACAATCTGAAAACTAAATAACAACACAAACAGATCCATCAACCTTATCTATTTTCTTAAGAGTTAAGAAGAAAACTGTTTGTCAGATAAATATTGTCAGATGGTATAATGGATATTCTAGATATAATTTGAATATAGTTCAGCAGGAATTGTTTTATTTATTCATTTTTTATTTATTACATTTTTATGCCTCTCCCCTTCAAAGTGACTCTTCTACCCACTAAAGATCATACAAAATGTTCAAGTAGTAGCCAACTGCAAATTAGGCTAACCCATCTCTGAAGATACTGGGAAAATTTGCTTCTTTTATTCCAGATCATATCTGGTAATGTTGCATATGATTGTGCTGCAGGCACATTATCATTATACTTGCAGCACAATTGTCACTGTAAGCCATTTTCCTTATATTTTATTCATGTTCAAGTCCAGAGTTTTGGAAAATGAATGCCAATGAATTCGACAATCCCAAATGCAAGGATCCAATCCCCAGCAGGAAAGCACAGAGGTAGGCATGCTCTCCCAAATTTGCTATAGAAGATTTGGAATTGGAATAGAAATTAAAGAGTTCTCAACCTCTCAGGAACACTGGCAGGAGCATTTAAAGAGTCAGAAGATAAAAGATAAAATAATGGCTGCTTACAACAGGAGGTATCTGTAGAAATTCCAGTTCTGCAAAATCTGACCACAACAAATAATGGTTGCTCAGCTTCAGTTGCAACCAGTAACACATAAAGAAGTATTTGATACTAAAGATTAAGGTCACTAGAACTATTTCTGCAAAGTCATATCTTAAAGCAGAGTGTCATCCTGGCTGGGTAAACTCTTGACTTCTTGTTAGACCAACAACTACAACTTAACTATTGTACTCAAATTGCTTGCTGGAAATCTGACTCCTGACTGACTCAGAACACTTCTACTGTCTGATCCCTTGTACATCAGGAAAAAAAGCCAAAGTATGGTTGTCACCTTTACAACCAAGTATAAAAATGTGTGTCTTTATGATATCCATGTTTACTTTCCACTAGAGCCTAGTTAGGCTGTGAAAATCACCTCCATTCACTTTATACACCATGAGGTATTATGAATTGTAACACTGGACAGAGAATATTTAATAGCTACTGTATCAAATACTTGGGACCTTTCATTATTCCATATTGCAACTAAATCACTGACAGAATGGTCAGCCAAGCTTGAGAAAACATTCTTCAGAGCCTTCTGGAATCCAATCTGCCTCTTTAACATCTGGAAGGAGGTCAGCTTAACCTGTTCTGCTTCGTATGCAAATGAAAATTTATTTCTCTTATCTGATAGTAATCTATTTTCCAAAAGGATATTACTTTTGTAAAAACATATACAGACAGCTCCTACCAGGGAAAAAATACAGTTGAGGTCATGGTCTTCCTTGTGGATATATTTCCAAACATACTGAATAAAGCTCATGGAAACAACAGTAGACATGAAGTCCTGACCCATGTATCTCAAAATCATCTCAACAGGAATTTCCCAACACTAAAATCCTTGATATCTGCAGCACTATGCTTAAGAGCATTTTGATCAGCTCAGGAGTCACGTTAGATTATGGGGTGTAATCATAGAACCCTTATTGTCACTTGAGTGTTTGCAACAAGGTATACTCCCTTAAAAGTAGTAAAAACCCAGAAAGAGTGGTTTAAAGGAAAATGGAATGTTATGGCAATACTTTTACTCCAACCACTTTGGAATAGAGTATCTGCATAACAACAAGTAAGATCACAGAATATATTTTACTTTCTCCATCCAAGTCACTGTGATATGCATGAGCTGCAGGGACATCTGGGAGGGGAGTAGGAGTGGGGCTAAAGATATGTGATTAAGGAGTTAATATAGTGGAGATGGAAAAAAAGCCAAGAGAGGAAATATGACCATGCAACTAAACCGGACGTTCCATATGAAGGGGTGGACCATTGATCAAATAAATTGGTGATTCTCAGTGAACCTGATGAACTAGTGTTATTAGTTTTGAACTGATGAACTATGAAAATTAGTTTTATACAAATACACACCAACTAATATTGGGCAGTTGGTTGGTGGCTATGGTACGGTCTTACTATTATCTCCCTCTAGTGGCAGTTGGAAAAGTCTTGCAAAGGGAGATTCATTTTAAGGAAAACAAATTGCTATATCAAATCATATCCAACTGGAGCACATCACCTTTCTGAAGAACTTCCTTTCATTTAGGGTGCTGGATAGTAGGCAAGGTATGTACTGTATTTTTCTGGGCAGTTATTTATTTCTGATTTATTTTTCACATTTTTGAACCACCCATCTCCCTCAGAAGAGGGATTCTGGGTGATATATAATAAAATGTTAAAATATAAAGGGAGTATATAAAAATTACAAATTTAGGAGGATGCAAGGATGATTAAACACTTTACAATTAATTTAAAAAGCTCTTGGAGCACCAGCCAACCTCATGGCTATGTGCTCCTCTGGGTTCCCCATTGAATGCCAGAGTCATGTTTTGATTCCTTTTCAGAAGGCCAGGACGGGGAGGGCTGTCTCACCTCAGGTGGGAATATTCCACAGGTCAGGAGGCAGGGTGAATTAATTTATCCTATTGCTAGATATAGAGAATAAGAAAGATACCCTTGATGGAGTTATTATGCAAGTGCTATTGTCTAGGCAAAAAGGCTAGAGAATTTTTTACTCCAGAATGTCCAGATAACATTTGGAAATGGCTTAGACAGACATTTCCCTAATTCCCTGAACTATAATAGAGGAGGAGGAGGTGTGGGGGAGGAACAACTACACAACCAAACCTGCAAGATTGTTGTAGTTTTTATAAGTTATTATAGCTAACTACAATGAAAATATGGTAGTTTTAGCCTTCCTATAGAGTTGATTTCATGGTCTGGTCTATCTAGTGGGGTTAATATCATATATCACACTGATTATCCAAAAAGCAGAATAATTGTTTCATTTTCCTCCCGTTTATTTAGGTAACATAGAATGGAGCCTTCAAAGTTACTAACCGAACCAACAGAGCTTTCTCTTCTCCCTGGCAAAATCAAGTATCCTTCTCTAAGTTATATTTATTGGTAGTATGCTTCTGTCTACCAAGGAGAATCCCTACTGAAATTCCACTCCTTGCTGCTGGTTCTTCTTGGGGTGGCCATATCATTCTTCCAGGATGTGACCTAGTATCCTTTCTCTAATCTGGCTCACTTACATGAACAATCATAAACTTCAGAGCAGCATTGCTGGTAATGCTCTCCTTCACTTTGAGTTGCCCAGGTTGTCAAGCAGAAATGCTTACTTATTAGTCAAGGGCTGCAGATGGTACATGTCTCAAATGAGAATTTAAGGTACAAGACTGTTCAGTTTTACTGTTGGATGGGGCGGAACAGGCTTCAGCTCAACCCATCTAAGACTGAGTGGCTGTGCTTCCCGGCACCCCGATACAGCCGGCGGGTTCCATCGCTGGCTGTGGGGGGGGAAATTCTTGCCCCCACAGAGAGGGCCCGCAATCTGGGTGTCCTCCTGGATGTACGGCTGTCATTGGAAGATCATGTGGCGGCCGTCGCCAGGGGGGCTTTTGGACAGGTCCGTAGGATCTACCAGTTGCGGCCCTTTCTGGATCGGGATGCGCTTCGCACGGTCACTTCCGCCCTGGTGATCTCCCGCCTAGACTATGCCAATGCTCTCTACATGGGGCTGCCCTTGAAGAGCATCCGGAGGCTCCAGTTGGTGCAGAATGCAGCTGCGAGGGTGGTAATGGGGGCACCTAGGGGCTCCCATGTTATGCCACTTCTACGCGCGCTGCATTGGCTCCCGGTGGCCCTCCGGGTGCACTTCAAGGTCTTGGTCACTATCTTTAAAGTGCTCCATGGCTCGGGACCAGGTTATTTGCGAGACCGCCTCCTGCCACCATCGGCTTCCCACCGACCGGTACGCTCCCATAGAGTGGGCCTCCTCGGGGTGCCGCCGGCTGGACGGCTGGTGACCCTGAGGGCGCGGGCCTTCTCATTGGGAGCACCCCCTCTCTGGAATGAATTACCCCCGGAGGTAAGGGCCGCCCCCGATCTCATGGCCTTCCGTCGGTTGCTCAAAACGCATTTATTTCGGCAGGCCGGACTGGCCTAGGAGTTTTTAAATTTTAATCGGGTTTTAATCTTTTTAATATTTGTTTATATTTTATTAGAGCCATATTATATTTCAGTTTTTAAATTTTAATATTCTATGTTGTGTCATATTTTGTACCTTGTTATATGTGTTTTTATTGGCTGTTCACCGCCCCGAGTCCCTTCGGGGAGAGGGGGCGGTATATAAATCAAATAAATAATAATAATAATAATAATATTCCTTTAGGATCTTTTCTAAGAAAATTGTTAATATTTTAAGCGAAATGGCAACATGCTAAGATGCCATTTATTCTCTTTCTCAATTCTCCATCAGCTGCAAAAATAAAACTTGTGGGCAGTATTTGACAAGAAACTGGTGACCAGAAAATCTAAACTTCTGTACATTTAGTAATTAGAAAAGATAAAAATGCCTCATAGTCTCAAGCATCCTCCTCTTGCTCCTACAGTACAGTCTCCTTCTCTACCTTAGTCTTAGCTTCTGCCCAGTAAAATTGGGGTGTGAGACTTCAAGTGGCAGGCTATCTATTCCTTTGTGCCAGATGAAAACTCCAGTTGAAACTGGAGATATACAGAGATCTATTGTTATCCCTGAAAATCCATCTGATGCAATTCTTTGTGAAGTAGATAGTTTTGAGATCCTCGTTATGTTAAGTTTACTGAATAGAGATTTTTAAAGCTTTACGATAAGATTGAAAAGATTGAAAAGAGATAGGTGAGCTCAAGAACAAGACTGAAGCAAATGAGAAATGTATTGCTGTTTTAATTACTGGAAAGATAATAGTGAGCTGGTGTCCTGCTAAGAATCATTGGACTATATCCAAGGTCAAGAACACAGGAAAAAAAAGTTTGCTTGATCTCTCCTATCAACAGCATAAAGAAACTTTGATAGAAGCTATTTAAAATGTCCCAAAGGTGCTTTTTCAGGAGGCAACTGGACTTTCTTGTTTTTCTTTTGAAGATGTTTCGCTTCTCAGCTCTGACAGGATAGTGGGGAATGGAAGAATTTATATTCTTTGCAGACAGCTGATCATTTGCATCCTATTAGAGGGTAGTTGAAGCACTTGGAGATAACTTTAAGACCTGCTAAAAGGATGCAGATGAGGTCTTCAAAAAAAAAACAAGAAAGTCCAATTGCCTCCTGAAAAAGCACCTTTGGGACAACCATGACCTGGATGATTGAGAATCTCTACAGACTAGCTATTAAAAAGTGTTTTTAATCTGTTTCACATAGATTGCACTAAATCTATTGAGGCAGCCTATCTAGATATAAGTATTTACAATGTATTGATCCTGTTGTCATGGAATTTCTCTAGAAATTTAATGAATCTGAACAAGTTGTTAATTATCTAATCCAAATGAAGGCCACATACTTAATTATAGGTGTTCTGTGTTTGTCCATTCCATAATAATTTATGTTTTGCAGGGTTTATCAAATATACAGAATTTTGTTTCACTAGTGTCTTCTCTTTTTCTCTTCTATTGGCAGCCCAGGGAAGAAGAAAAAAGCCACTGTAGCTGGCAACTTCCTACCAGGCGTAGTAACATTAAGTTTACTTTTTTTCTTTCTATGTTTTGATTTTACTTATTTTTATTTTACCTATTTTTGTAATATCAATATTTCAGTAATACTTTTTTAAAATTATACTGTAATCACACATATATTATTATTATATCTTCCATTTAGATTGTTATACAATATTAACATTATGTGCAATTTATTTATCAATAACTTGCCATATAATGTTTAGAAATATTCTGTTGTTTGAATCCATGGCAATAAAACATTTTTCAGAACTTTTAAATGATAAAGAATTTTGTGCTATGCAATATTAAATGACTGGCAGAGAAACCTAAATGAAGACATATTGTATTTAAAATGAATTCAATGAAACTGAATGTTATTAGATTGGAAAAAAAAACTTTTGGCAAGAAAATAGACTGAACAGATTCCCACATGGAAAATTTAAAATCTGCCAGAGGAGTGTCTCCTAATTTTATAGTTAAATAATTTTAGATTCTGAAAGTCACTATATGTTTATAGTAATTAACTATGGAAATCTTCAAATGGTGTGAATAAATTTCTACAGCTCAGAGAAAGGTAAACCAAACACTGTAGAGTCCTTAAGTGCTCCCTGAGTTTGGTTATTTGTTTGCAGACATTTCACTATCAATCTAGATAACATCTTTAGAAGGGAATGGGGTTTTCTTTGGGATTATATACAATAGCTTGCTCTGTTGAGGTATTGTTTTCTCCTTGGTAATTCCTTGTTAAACTGTGGTTTACTGCTAGACTGTTTGCCTGAGTTCATAATTCCTTCATCAGGATATTGTTTATTTTGCTAGATTGTTTGCCTGATGTTAATCCTGGAGTTAACACTCACTTGTCTGGGTATTGATTGCTGATGAGGAAGTATTCTGTCTTTTTATTTCCTTTTTAGCTTTTTTATTATCTCTTTGGAATGAACAAATTATATAATTTATATAATTGTTCTGTAATCTTTTGGGGTTATAAATTGATCAGATAATTGTCATTAAAGATTTTAATTAATTTAATTTAATTTTGGATAGTTTATTGGATAGATACTTAATTAATTAATTTTTGTACCACCCATCCCCCTACAAGGTAACTCTGGGCAGCTACAGGTGACAGTGGATATATGTTCAAACAGACAAGAATATAGAATCATAGGGCTGGCAGGGAACTTGGAGGTCCTAGTCCAATCTCATATCTGAGGCAGGATATTAATCCAGGCAAATAGTTGTCTAATCTCTTCCTGAAAACCTCCAGTGATAGCACCTGCAACTCCAGGATATAAACTGCTCCACTGATTAATTATTCTCACTGTCAGGAAATTCCTTCTTATTTCCAGGTTGGATCTCCCTCTTACAAGCTTTCTCCATTGCTTTATGTCCTGCCCTCTGGTGCCTTAGAGAATAAATCAACATTGTCTTCCCTGTGACAGCTCTTCAAGTATTGGAAGACTGCTATCATGTCTTCCCTAAGCTTCTCTATTATGCTAACATCATTTGATTTAGCGTCCAGATGCCTTATCATCTCTGTGCTTTTCTGTGTACTCCTTCTAGGGCCTCAGTATCTTTTTATATTATGGTGACCAGAACAACCGAATGCTACATTCCAAATGTGGCTTCACTAGTGCAATATTGAGTGATGGTACTATTACTTTCCATGATCTTGATGCTATTTCTATGTTGATGCCCTCTAGGACTGTTGGCATCTTGATAGCTTCAGGACATTGCTCACTCATACTTGAGCACTGGTCCACCAGGACACCTAGATCCCTCTCACAGGAATACCGTTGAGCTAGGATCTACCGTATGTACCTATGTATTGAGTTTTTCCCACCTAAATTGCAGGACCTTATTTTTTTCACCATTGAACTGAATCTTGTTGGATAGGTCCCAATGCTCAAGTCTATCAAGGTCCTTCTGAATCTTGAATCTGTCTTCCAAAGCAATTCTCACCAGCTTGGTGTCACATACTTGTCTTTAATCTAGCCCACATGGAACTTGTTCAGAACTGGACTAGGTTCATTTGACTAAGTTTCAAATAGGTTCTTTGGTCAGTTTAGAAACAAAATATTACATTAGTCTAGTTACAACTTCTGATCATGAAGGAATTAATACAGTAATATAAATGAGTGTGGGGAAAATACCCAGATGTGAAGTGATGATATTTTAATATTTTCTTACTAGAAGACTTGGAATTTGTGGAATTGCAAAAGAAATACTTATTTTTTCAAAAAACTTCAACTATGTGATAGATTGGAATACATTTAAACCATTTGTTTATAGTAAAATACTTCTGCCCCATAGCAAAAAAAGACTTGTGAATCACAATGAAAACATTAAAAGTGAATGCCACAGAACAGACTCATAAAGTATATCATGCTCTTAAGATTTACCCAAATGGAGCTAAACCATACGGAAAATTTCTTAAAATGAATGTTAGAAATGAACAAGGAAGAAAATGGGAAACACTGTTGGCTTCTTGACTGAAAGAATTATTACAAGTATCATTTTAAGATGTTTGTGAAAGTGTCACAAACATCTTAAAATGATACTTCTAATAATTCTTTTATATTTATAATATTATAATTACTGTAAATACTTTATTTGGCCAAGTGTGATTAAACATACAAGGAATTTGTCTCCAGTACAGAAGCACTCAGTTTACATTCAAGGAACAAAGAAAATAATAATAATACTAGTTAAAAAGGGGAAGATTATAAGAAAAATAAAATAAATAATACTACAGCTATACTATATATGTTAATTTACACACACATTAGACAGAACTATGAAAATTAAATGTTCAGCAAAGTGATGGTGCGAGGGGAAAAAAGTTGTCCCCGTGTCTAATTGTTTTGGCATATGTTGCCCTACAACACCATCCTGAGGAATTGAAACAGTTTATACACACATTCCAGTAGAAAAATGTTCCCTAAGAATAAGCCCCAGCACAAGTCCAAAAGTTCAAAAGACTAAATCTTTGGTTCCAATGACTGACTCAGATTAGACCATCATGTCAAATATTTCAACTTTCAATTTCCAAACATTAGAGACGTTCAAAAATTGTGACATGCCTTGGGGGAATGTAAAGTTATTTTACATAATTTAGATATGCTTGGTAAGTAACTACATAAATAAATAACTTTTTAACATTTTGTTTGTTTTATTCCTGTAACATTATCCAGGACATGTATATTTACCTTCATTCATGAAACAATTTATGTCCAGATGTGAGATATCTGCAGATAACTTCTCAGCCTTCCTCCTGACCCACGCAATATACAGGTCTTCTATGGAAGGCAAGTGGGTTGCAATTATTCTTTCTGCAGCCTTAACTATCTGCTGGAATCTGTACCTGTCCTATTTGGTTGCTGTACCAAACCAGACAGTTATAGAAGTACAAATGACAGACTCAATAATTCCTAAATAATTAATAATTAACTGAACAATTAATGTAAATAATTAAAATATTTTTATTGTTATAAAAATTATATTCTAAAAATGTAGATATAGCTGGAGGTAAACAGTTAGAAAAATGTTTTCCAATAATCTGAGATGTTCATTCGTGGGAGATACCTGCACACATAATTTCACAGGAAATTTATAATTTTACTGATATGATGGAATTGGAAAAACCTGAACCAGGCAGAATAACATCAGAATAATATTGAAAATTTCAGGAGAAATTAGATCCTATACTCCTGAGATATTTCAGACATCTTATGAAAATAAAGTGCTATCAGTTTCATACTATCATGCTTATATTACTGTAATTTTGAAGGCCAGTAATTACTTATTCAGTGCACAAATTATTTTCTAATATTATTTTAAAAGTTGATGCTAAAATTTTACAGATACTTTTGCAGGATTTCAGAAGGTTATCTCCAAATTTCAGAAAAATGCCTGATAATTTCTATGGCACCCAATGCAGTTAACAAATAATTTAAAACATGACAATAAAAAAAAAACAAGATACAAAAATGTGTAGAATTGATAGAATGACAAACTGGATGGAATCAAAAGCAAACAACCTATGTTAAAATAAGTTTCCAGTTATCCTCTCCAAAGGCCTGGAGAAAGAACCATGTCTTCAGGCCCTTTTATACACCACTAGGGGTGGAGGAGATGATCAAATCTTGGAATCTCATTCCATAGAACAGGTACTGCAAAAAAGAAAGTGTACTTCATAGGTCCTGATAGATGACTTTGCTTAATTGAAGGAACCCAGAGTGTGCCAACCTTGTGTCAGCCGGATCTCCAGCATGGGTTTTCCCTTTGATGCATTCTTGCTATCGGCTGTGACAGCTGAATTTTAAAGTAACGGGAGGAGGGGCATGGCATCTGGGTTTGGGAAGTGAACTGGTGAGGTGAAGGCACATGTGAAGGGAGGTTTGCTCTCAAGAATTACTGCACTGACGAGTGGAATTATTTATACCCAGTCAAGATCTACCGTCCTAGAACTCCAGATGGATGAAAATACCTGAAGATGTGCTTCACATGATATTATGGGGGATGTGGATTGGACATTCAGCCTGGGTCCCTAGAGGGAAGGATTTAGGGTAACTTTCAACCTGTAACTTTTGAATCAGATCTTGCTTTGCTTTTGTCGCTATCATTTCAAATTCAGTAAAGGTACCTCTTCTCTACTACAATGGAGTTGGGGGTTTTCTTTCTTGGGTTTTGAACGGAGGCAGGCCTAACTCTCTGACAGATTGGATTGGCCAAGTAGATACGATGGGAGACAACCAGGTCCTATGCCATGTAGGGCTTTATAGGCAGCCTGAATTGCATTCAGAAACAAATTGGCCATCAGTGCAGCTTGGAAAGCAGAATTGTTACATAGGCATATTGAGGCATGCTCATCTTTGCTCATGCTGATGCATTCTAGACAAGCTGAGTGGTTTTCAAGAACAGGGTCATGTAACATCCATTTCTATATTCAAGCCATGAGGTCACTCAAAGCATGAGTGACTCTCTGAAAGATCCCCAATCTAGGAAAGAGCACAAGTGGCACATCACACTCAGTGAATAGAAGCTGTGAATTCAGGAAGATCCCCAAGTTGCATATCTCCCTTGAATAGGAAAGTGCCCATCCAAATTGAATATATGTTTCTGTTTTATGCAAATTATATTTGGGCATGTGTTTTTTATGTTTATTAACATTTTAACCAAATTTGTAGAAATTGTATGTAATGGTAAACATAATGTGTACACAATTAACTGGAGTAAGTAAAATATTCTGTCAATTGCTAAGAAGATTTCTAAAGGTGGAGATAGAGAGAGTGATTTATTGTCCAGAAATTATTAATTATCTGAATATTATTATCTCTAGGAAAATATTTGGTTTAGCTGATAAGAACATTTCAGAATCTATTATCCACATGAAAGAGGATATTAAGGGATGAATAAGAATGTCTTCAAACCTATGGAGAAGAATTAATGCCACGAAACTGAATCTTGCAGCATGACTTGACAGCAAAATCAGTTAAATGTTTTAAAAAGATTGATAAGTTAATGGTTAACATTTTAAGGAAGAGATAAATACCCATGATTTCTTTACTACAGTTATGCTTATCATATTTTGAGACTGGCTTTAGTTTTCCTGATTTTAAACACCTTTATTGTACTTACTTTTAACTTCAGTTATATTTTGGAATAGAAACAATATTGAATATTTGCTATTGTGGGTTCAGCTTGAAAGTTGTTACTCAGTATCCTTACAACCTTTCAATTGTTGGGCACTAATTATAGTAAGAAATTGGTTACTTTTATAGCATGATTAAACATATTTGGGTCTTATTGGGCAGAAAATTTAAAAATTAAAATTTCTCAGAAGAAAATTACATTTTGGAGTAACTTTTGTTAGAAAATAGCTGGTAATACATTTTTCTATAAATCATGGGGTTCATAATGTAATCATTACCCTCAATCTGCTATTAAATGATACTTTAAAACTTTTGAAATACTACAATAGGAATGTATTTTATCTAGAACTAAAATACCTTAAATTTAAAAAGATTTATATCCATATTGTTTGGCTCTGTTGCCTTTCTAATCTCAGAAACACTGGCTAATTGCAATATTCAGGGAAAGCTTCTTCTTAAAGAAAAGCTTAAAGTAATTTAGGAATTTATATTTAAAGAATTTTGAATGTAATCTGGAAATCTATGGTACCCAGTGTACCAAGATATGATAGAACAGAAGTCACATGCTTCTGCTAGAAGACATCTAACAGAAGCCTGATGAAATTTCTAAGTTTCCTTCAGGAGCATCCCCATTTGCAACACATAAGAGGCTCTTTAGGAAGTAGCAAGTGCATAAATGACAATGGTTAAATCAGACTTTCTAGGAATGTATTTACTAAAATATTTTATACATGGAAAAAGACACTCTTCACTACCATAGTGACCTGAGCATTCAGTCCAAAAGTTTAGTGGATCACAAACTGAACATGAATCGATGGTGTGATGCAGCTAAAAGAAAAAGCAGTCCTGGACTATATTTACAGTTTATAGCATCAGGATGAAGATAAGTCTCAATACTTTATTATGCATTGATTAGACTGTACATGGAATATTGCCTACAGTTATGGGCACTGGGTAGTAGTACCACAGTACAACAGTAATACAATGAACTATAATAAAGTGAAACAAACATGTTATACCCAGGGGTGGGATTCAACCGGTGTTACTACCGGTTTGGTTATTACATTTTGCGTGCGTGTACCGGTTTGGTTATTATGCACTACACGTGTGTGCAATTTACCAAAAGCTGTGCTGCCTGGACAGCTGATAAGCAGTACACACAGGTGCGCAATGTTTGAAAACACCTTTTTTCCTGCTTTTTCAACCTCAACTGCATTGCATGGCACAGCTGAGATTGAAAAAGCAGGAAATAAAGATCAGGTAACAGCCCAGGCGGGCGGGCGGGCAAAACAGCAGCAGACACAGAACCAGTTCTGTGTTGCTGCTCTTCAGAGCTACCGGTTCTATAGAACCAGGCAGAACCAGTAGCATCCCACCCCTGGTTATACCCAAGTATGTGTATAACAATTACATACTATAACAGCTTATAACTACAGCACTACCACAATTTGCTCTGAAAGGTAAGAAATGGAGCCGCCTAGTAGCAGGTGAAGAAAAGCAGGAGAAAAAAAGATTCCCCAATGCCCATCTGGATGCTTCTCTGGCCATCCTTTAGGAGGTTATGATCCTATTGCATTCCAGGCTAGACCATAATTCTAAATCAGAATTCCTCCCACAATGCACCACAGCAATCCTAATATTTACATATTTGGAATACTGTAAAATTTTGCTCTGACCATCACTCCCAAAACAATTTCTTACATGATTTGCCTGTCTCCTGCCTTGTAAATTCTCACCCTGGTTTCTGGTCATTATTTTCCACTGGTTTTAGGGCAGATATATTGATCACTGAATCCCACGCTCTTCTACTATCCTCAAAGGCATTTTACATAGTCAAGTGACAAAACTGTTTAAATTGTATCCTCTCTTTAAGGCACAGTTACCATAGCGACCTCTTTGTAGAGTAGCAAAGCTTCTGAATTACATAATTGAAGAGGAACTTCAAGAAGGATTTTGATCAGAGACAAAGTGGAGAGTTATTCATCCTGCCTTAACTGAATTAAAAATTCTCCAAATTGCTCTACTATCCCAAGCTGGAAAACAATTATACTATTTATGCCTAATAAAAGCTTCCTTCAAAAATTGGCATGCACAACAATAACAAGTATTATTAAAAATGTCAGGACAGTAAAAATGTCCTAATAAAACATTATTAGGTTATTCTACTATTATCAGAATGGTTCAAATGAACTCTGTCTTGCTTGAAAAACTGGGGTGGGTGGGTGGGTGGGAAGCTGAGTTCATCTGCAGACTTAGGAATATGTGGCCTTGAATCTGGGGGATAAGGCTTCTCCCATAGATAGAAATAATTGTTCAGTTATCAACGTAGATCTTTCTCAATGAGATTATTTAAAGGAGGGTGGAGTAGTGGGGAAATGGGACAAACCCACTCTTAAATTCTCAATTAACAAAGAGAGATAGTAGCTAGAGTTCCCTCATGTTTTCATAAAACCAATGGAAATATACATGCAGAAAATTTGTCCAGTATGCTTTTTCTACTATTTAAAAAACTGAAATACTGTTTGAAAATCTGGTCATGTCACTTCAGAAAAGAATATCTTTATACTAAAGATGCAGAAAAGAAGAGAGAAATGTTTTTTGCAATGCTAGAATCTGGTCCATTAAATAACATTAACATTATATTAATTAATGATCTATAGAATCTAATGTATAATATCTTAGCTTTGGATTTGATAGTTGGGTTAGTTGATCCATGTTGGATAGTTAAATTAATAGTTATTCTGTTAAATTAAAGGCACCCCTATATTGAAATACAAATATAGGGGTTCCTTTAAATTTAAATACAAAACCTATGAGTTCTTGTTAGTAGAACGAAAGTTGTGATTTTTCCAAGAGCCAAATGATTGGTTGCCTATGGGATGAAAGACTCTCAATTTATTCCAATTTCCAAATCTGTGTCTCTCACATTTCTATAAATTAATCAAATTTGTTGATGTGTGTTATTGATTGTCCACATTATATAAGGTGTTCCCAATATAATTTAATTAGAGCTACCTAGATGTATTAAAATAACAAAAATAAAAATTACTAGGGTAATCACCTTACTTTATCCATTTTAATTTTTCTAGTCTTTAGAATTTATTTTTTTTTGCAAAACTTGGTATTTGAAATAACTATGACCTGAATGATTGAGAATCTCCATAGATAGAAATCAAAGTTGTGTTCTAAACTGGAATCATTGTTTTCTTTTCTAGTCATAAAAATTAAACTGTTTAAGAACTACTTATACTTCATCATGTATTAATAAAACCACACCTCAATGTTTTCAACATAACCATTCAGTGTTTTGCTTAACAGAGATGATACATGAATTGTTATCTTACTTCTTGCTCTATTATTTTCTTGCTTTTACAGTCTCTGGTCAAATATCTAGAATGTTCTGTGACTGAAGCGGAATAATATCTATTTCAACAGAAATTTGCTACGTCAATAGCAAATGCAAGCTGAAACATTGCTTGCATATTATTTGTTAAAATCCATACTTTTATAATGTTATGTTTCAATGTACAATTCATAAAGTATATCAAAAATGTACACATAAAATACTGTAATAGAACAATAGAGATAAAATATGAATATATTATAAAAAATCTAACCCTAGGTGATCTGGAAAATGTTAACCAAGTTCAGCTTTGTTAGTTCTTGACATCAGATCAGCAGGAAATCTCAGAACTATAAATTAGACTGGGAAGTTAAAAAATTAAAAGGAAAACCCTGGAGGAAGTATTAGCAGTTGTATATTGTACTGTTGCCAAGAAAATCACATATATATAGTCACCAATACTTGAGTTCAATTGAAAAGAAACTGTACCTTTTTGCAAACAAAATTGTGTGCATTGGGACAATGTGTTCAACTATCAGCTTTAACAGTAGCTCTGTCTATGGAAAAGAATGGAAGAAAATGGAAAAGAAAGCAGGGAAAGTCTGTGACACATTTCCTAGTTTGTAGTTTGGGGGCAGAATAACTTTTATCTCCCTTATCTTCCTATCAGTAGGAATGATCATGTATGTTTTTCTTCATGCCTCTTGAGGGTATCACAGTATGTTTTCTTTTTGTCCAATACAGGAATATGGATATGGAAACTTTTGGATCACTCAGGCCATGGTCTTCCTGCTCCTGTTCTTTGTACTAGGACAGTGATGGCTAACCTTTTTGTCATTGCATGCCAAAAGTGCACGTGCACGCACACCCATGCGTATCTGCACCCATAATGCAATTCACACGACAGCTCCCACCCTCTGCATATGCATGTGACCCTCATGCGTACCACACCTCTATGTATGCGCACATGACCCTGCTCCGGTGCATGCACCACCCCATGCACATATGCGTGCAT
Source organism: Bungarus multicinctus (assembly GCA_023653725.1). Lineage (NCBI taxonomy): Eukaryota > Metazoa > Chordata > Lepidosauria > Squamata > Elapidae > Bungarus > Bungarus multicinctus. The sequence continues at coordinate 48,440,235 of CM042848.1, forward strand.
CTCCCCACGCGCCACGGCCACGCATGCGCAGCAGATATCCAACAATCAGCCAGCTGGCAGGAGGTGCGTGCGCATACGTAATGAATTAGTTTCAGGTGACCGCTCACATGCCGTCAAAAATGGCTCTGCATGCCACTTCCAGCACGCATGCCATAAGTTCGCCATTATGGTACTAGGATTAGATTTGATCAGCAACTGCATTTCTCTCTCTCTCTCTCTCTCTCTCTCTCACACACACACACACACACACACACACATGTTTTCGCAGGTATTTATATGTATGGTATTCAGCTTTGTTTGGGTATTTTTCCACGTCTTTATAGTTGTGCTTTTAAAGTTGTATGACATTTCAGCAAAATCTCATCTGCCATCATCAGACTCATGTATTGGGTTCAACAAGGACAAATCAATACATGAGCCTGATGATGGCAGATCAGATTCTGTCGAAACATTGCTACAACTTTAAAAGTACAACTATAAAGACGTGGGAAAATACCCAAACAAAGCTGAATACCATACATATATGTGTGTGTGTGTGTGTGTGTGTATATGTATATGTATGTATATATGTATGTATATATGTGTATGTGTATATGTGTGTGTGTAGGTGTATATATCTTAGTCCATTCCCATATGATCTTTTGTAATACAAAAGAAAAGCTAATCCTTTTGGGGAGAATTCAATTCTGAAAACAAGGAAGGGAAGAAAATTGAATTAAACAATATGTTTGTATGCCAAATTTTTATCCTCTTGATGGTCTATTCCTAGAATCTAGCTCCTTTTTAAAAAGACACGTGGCACATTAAAAGTCTAATCTATTCTTAGACTACTATAGCAATAACGGAGCCATTTCATTGGATGCTTGAACATCCCTAGAGAGATCTTTTGGATGAAGAATTGGGTTTTCTTTAAACTTAATCCTTCACATAATGATTGCCTGGAAAGGATGAAGGAATAGAACTATAAAGGTTCTTATATTCAGGGACGGAATACGAATAAAGTTGCCACCGGTTCGGTGGGCGTGGCTTGGTGGACGTGCTTTGTGTGCATGCACACACTTTGCATGCACATGCGCACCAAACACGCACTTTGCACAGGCGCAGAGGCATTTGCGCAGGCACAAAGGCATTTGCGCAGGCGCAGAGGCATTTGCGCAGGCGCAGAGAGTTCCTCCTGCAAGCCTGCATGATGCCGATTGCAGCAGCTGCCACGTGGCGCTATTCTGTGCCACGCAAAGCAGCTGAGCTTTGAATTCTGGCAATAAAAGTGAGTATAGGAGACCGGGAGGGCAGCGGAGAGAACCGGTTCTCTCTCTGCTGCTCATCAACGCTACCGGCTCTCCAGAACCGGGCAGAACTGGTCGCATTTCACCTCTGCTTACATTCCCTTCTAATATAATAGTGAATGCTTTATATTAAAAAAAATCTTTTGATTTAAATAAGATCAAGGAAATGTAGTTCGACTAGGAGGGAATTTTGCCTAAGAATTGTGAGGTTATGTAAGTGTACCTATTATATGAACTATAAGATTGGCTTTAACATGATCCCACAAGAGTTGGATAAAATATGGTTTGGAGAGGAAAAGAAAGCAATCAGCAAAATATACAAATACTTCTTGGATTATAAACTTAAAAAAGAAATAATTACAGAATCCATGACAATTTGGTCTAAAAACCTAGGTTATAGTATTGATTTAGATAAATGGGAACACATCTGGCAAACAAACTATAAATTAACTATGTCAGTCTTGTATAAAGAAAATCTATATAAAATGGTTTATCGTTGGCATCTACCTCTTGTGAGACTGGCTAAGGTGTTTCCTAATCTACCACCCAATTGTTGGAAATGCAATCACGTACAAGGAACATACTTCCACATGTGGTGGACCTGCCCATATGCTCAGAATTTCTGGAAAAACATTAGAAATTGTATTTTAGATATAACAAAACAAAAATTAAAATTTGAACCCAAAATCTTTCTATTAAGCATGATAGATACAAACATGGAGAAAAAATACCAATATTTAATTTTACATATTATAACTGCAGCTAGAATAACATATGCACAAAACTGGAAGACATCCCACACCCCCTCAGATGATATGGTAATTAAAAAAATATATGAATGTGCTGAGATAGATAGCTTAACTAAATTGCTGAAAAACAAACAAAATAGTAAATACTATGAAATATGGAATATTTGGTATGAGTGGTTAAGAAAAATGTAACATCTGATATTTGGATAAACTATTGAAATTATAGTAGACGTGTGTTTAATTAAAAAAAATGAAGAGAAAATGTAATATCAAAAGAACGAAGGATTACTTTAACAAGGTAGATCACTTCAATGATAATGATAAAGAAAAGAGAAACCATTGCTCAATATATGCTGTAAAATTTATATATGTATATATATATATATGTGTGTTGATCTGTCTGAATACATGAAGGGAACTGATGCCCACCATGAAGATGTGGCACGACCACGAACGCGAAGCCAAACAATAGGATCACAGCTCACCAGCTCAAATCCCCCAGCAACTGAAACTAACCTGAGTACAATCAAACCCCCACCAGAACAGAACATACCCCCAGCCAATCAGAACACAGCCAACCCCCCAACCAATCAGAACACAGCCAAACCCCCAACCAATGAGAACACACCCCCACCCAATCAGAACACAGCCAAGCCCCCACCCAATCAAGTCACACCCCCACTAGTAGTTAAAAGGAAGAAGCAGCTGCAAGCTCACATCACTCTGAGAAGCACAAGGCCGAAGACACAAGCCTGAAGATGATGAATGAGACTTCATCGAAACGTCGCCTAGATATTTCCAACTCTACGCGGGAGAAAACCCGAAGAACCAAAGATCCATATATATATATATATATATTTCCAACAAGTTTTCAGAAAGTCCAGGAGAGTAAGGTCCAACCTAATTTCTATCAGGAAATTATTCAATAAAATACTACAAGCTTCCATTCAATCCTGACAAAGATTACCTACGAGAACAAATAACACTCATGCCTCGACTGAATGCTAACTAATAGTCCAGAAAAACTACTTACTCTAGCTTACTCCATAGTTGACCTAAACGTGGGTCTTATTAATCTTCGCCCCAAAAGGAAGGTTAGAGAAAATACTATATGTAAGACTTTCAGGGGCTTGTAAAGAAGGGGTCATAAATTCCTTTCAAATCTGCAAGTATCACCCTATTCCAAACTGAGGCATTAAAAATAAACCTGGAGCCAGATTATCATGCACCCTGACACCCTGAAGAAGCCCAGAGAGCATGGATCCAAGTCATAAGTAGCTGAAGAAATACCAGAGAAGGTGAAACCACAGGCGAAAACAAATTCTAGATAACATGATAAAATGTTGTCCTAGTCATAACACTGAATACCACTCATAAAATCAGGAATTTGGCAACCAGCTCTGTTTGATGCCTTCTCCCCCCAAAATAATTGAAACTTCTAAAGAAAACTGACAGTATTGGCAACTTGGCTACACAATAATACAGAAATGATTGTGCTTCTTTGTACCACAGTGATAACCTGAAATGTGCTTGCACTTATAGTCTTCATTGCTTTCCAGACATTGTTTCTGCCACTTCATCTCCGGAGGCTCTTCAATAAATCAATAACCCATCTAGGATTGGCATATAGAGAGATCCCCACATAGGGGATCTGACAGTAGCAATCAAAGGAACCATTCCAAAGAACATCAGGAATCTGTCAGGAACCATGAGACATCTAGGGTGGATCATTCTAATTGGTATACGTGTCCTGTGGCAGTCATGGGTCAAATGCATCAGGATCAGAAACTGATCTCAATCATAGCAAGAATCCTTTCCAGATCACAATGCAATTGCTTCAAAGCCAAGGTAAAATCCATAGTATGTTGCCTACATTTGGCAGGCCCATGATTAAATGGGCTTGTTTTTAAGTACTGTCTTGTTTTGGTGCAAAGTTGTTATCCATATATGTAAAGGTACCCCTCTTACACTTCCTGAGTTCAAATATTATTCTAGGCAGATATCTTATACTACTTTGTTTGAATGTCTATAAAAGCCACAGTGTAATGTGATGACCTGGGGCATGGCACAAAAGCAACAAAGTCACAAAAATAGGTAAAGTCCCTTTAATACCTCCAACTTGGCCCCCAATGTCCAGTTATCCTCGGCTGGAGATCAAACTCTTCCAAAAACAGTCTACAAAGGGAAGAAATGCAGTCCAAACCCAACATACAGATAAATTAGAAATAAAAAAACAACAACACAAACCATGCTGAAGTAATTAACACAATAGGCCAGGATAATAAATTGCAGACTTCCAAAAGATAATGAAGCACACAGTTGGGAGGATGCCAAAACCCAGATAAGCCTCGACAAAGATAATGCACGCTTTGCTTCCAGCAAGGTGCTGTGTGCAAACAACCTTCTTATATCCTGTTCTCCCAGCTGCAACTAATTAAAGGGATCAGGGCCTTTTTCTCTCCTGTAAGTCACATTGCTCCCTTCTCCGTTCCTCCCTGCGTGCCCTAGGATGAAGAGAGTGTGGCCCTGGGTCTTCCTGTGAATGCCGAGCCGGAGTGTGTCCTTCCCCCATTTCTTCCACAGCCGCCGGAGCCACATTCCCATTCCCTGTCAAGCTGCTCAATCTCCCCCTCAGAATCAGACTCCAACAAGGGCATGACAGTGTATTAGATTTTAACAATGAAAAAAAAGCATGCCAATTCACTTATTTTTCATTATGAAATTATGAAGTGTTTTTATTGCCAGAATATGTTTTAGTATTCAGATAAATAAATGTATTTAAATTTTATTAAATATTACATTGTTAAATTGTTGCTATCATCTGTGTTCTTTCTTCAGCTGTATATTAAAATTTTATTTTAAAAGCCCAGGGAGTCTTGCTTCTGCCATATGATAAACTTGCTGCAGAAACTACACTGGCTAACTATATGTTTCATGTGCAATGAGATTCTGATTATTACCTCTAAAACCATATATATTGCTCAGGGCCTGGACACCACCCATCTAATATAGTTTTACCCACCCAACCCAAAAAAGCAGAGAATCCCCAGCTATTGCAAAGTGTGACAGTAGAGTGGTGGTGGGGAGGGCAAGACTGAATACTCTCTGTAGAGGTCTCCTCTTCTAGCGGAGCTTCTTCCTGAGGCAAGGGTAGTTCTAGCAAAACAATACAGTAATACTAATTTTAAACAGACATGAGGTTGTGTTGCTCAGGTAACAGGAAAACAAATAAGCACAGAATGTATTTCTAAGAAAACAACAACTGAAATCCATATTTAAAAATAACATAAATATTAAAATGATATTGCTTGTCTTGGTATAACATTAGAATAGTCATATCAATAAATACTGTAACTGGTTTAATATCCCATTGATGAGAGCAATCTGAATAAATAAATGAATAGTGCAGTTTCAGTGACGTCTATTCAGAATTAAGTCTCTTATTCAATGGTGTTGGTGGACACAGAATTGTAGCCTTAATAGGCAATCTTATACAAGCTTACTCGGCACTAAATCAGATTTAACATAGACCTGATTTTCATTTATAAAACTATAATGCACAAAATGTTATGAATGGAAGTTAGTTAATACCAAAAAGCTATATTTACTATGGTCAAGCTGATCTTTGTTACTTATATAGCTCCTCTTTGGTGTGTGTGGGCATACATGTGTAAAATTCCTTAAGATTTAATTTTCCATTTTTCAGTATGACAACATAAAGGAATTAACTGTTTATAACTAAAAAAGGTATAAATAATTTAATATCAGTTGATAGAAAGTGAAGGATATTGCTTTGTCTTTCAATAAAAGTATAACTGCTAAAATATACATTTAACTTTAGTCAGTTGTGATTTTCAATTTATTAATAATATAAGATTCCACCTGTATCTCTTCTAGTAAATCATAAATGTGCTATTCATCATGAATCTGGTTATAATACAAAGATTTGGAAACAACTTAAGCTCATATACATTCTGAATAACTTTTGACATCTAATGCTTCTTTATTAAATATCATACATAAATGGGCAATCTCTACAGATATATAACTGAATGACAAAAGACTCTCACCCTAAGCCCATTCATGACTTTCCATGGAGTCCAATCAATCATTATTCTACATTAACAACAGTGTTTATATTCTCATATAAACTGTATTTTATGTCTCCTCAAGTACATATTAGTAATTTTACCACATGGATACTTGTCTACTTAAGAACTACATCCCATTGGAACTTTGATTACTGCACTGTGATGTTTATTTCCATATATATATTGATTTCAATTTTCATGGTTTTGGAAGCTTGAATAAAAGATACAACACCCTAATCCAGGTAGTGCTACCATTAGATTTGAATAGGGTTAATCTGCTTTAAATGTTAAGATTTTTTACTCAACAAAACAGAAACAGTAATATAATAAAAAGGTCTCATTTAACCATTTTTAAAAGATAATATTGTGAAAATTTCTACATATATAACTACAATTCAATGTCTAATAATATACCTAAGCTTTCTATGTATACATTACAACAATACTGCAGAAAAATTGGAGGACAGTGAAATCTATTCTAAGCAACAGATGTGGTACTATTACATCTGTATTGGATTCAGACAGAGAGAGAGAAAGAGAGAGAGAATTGTAAAAATAAACTCTTTTGCAATATTTGTTTAAAAAATTAAGTATTCTTACTTTTATTTATGGGTTTAGGTTAAAATTTTGAAAGTGTTTTTTTAGATAACCAACCTTATCTTTTGCTCATATTTATGCTTATTGGAAACTCTCATGGGTTTGAAATATATATATTACATACAAAAGGTATCTGTCATGTTCATATCTGTTAACTCTTTAACAGGAAAATAGTTTTAGGTTAATATTTAAAGGAACAGCCATTTATTTCCAAACATTGGGAATATTGCTAATTTGAAAGCTCAAAATTCAGCACTTCTTTGTTAGAACATGCAGAATTCAAGCTGGAATTATGAAAAAAATATTTAATCTTAATAAATAGCAAACCTTTGTAATAACATTTGATCTGTTTCCTATAGTGATGTTTATTGCCATCACTGTAAAGATTATTATTTTTGCCAAAGAATAGACCAGAAGAACTATTCCTTCATTTTCATGTAAAAATGCTTGGAAATTACCTATTGTATGAAGCAAAGAGAATGACTCTTGCTCATATAGATAACAGATAGAATTTTGTAAAATGTTTATTTTAAACACTGCAGATCATAAAATAGACTCTACTTTACACAGATTCTTGAGAAGCAAAGACTCACCTACCACCATAAGCTATAAGCAGAAAAAAACACTTACCATAAACTGTACATTGTCAAATCCATTGGCCAGCAAGTGGTTTTCATACTGAGGTAGCCCAATATTTTCCAACCATTGTCCCACAGTCTGGACAGGGCATCTGGGTGCTGAAAGAGTTTGAGAAGGGAGGCGTTTAAGCAATGAATATCCATCCACAGGATAATAGCGATGGTCCTGGGCTGAGAGGTGGCATTGCCACATTGTGTTCCGGGCAAAATTGGTATCAAAGGAACCTGCCAGCTTGTCCAATTAATGCTTCCAGTAAATTCCAAAGTCAGAAGTAGCACATAGTTTCCGGGGCACACTATAGAGTAAGAACTGCTCCTAACTGAACATTTCTGCATTAATCTGTACTACAGACCAGTACGTCATACAGTGGGGGGGAAACATATCAAGCTGTCAGCTAAGCTGTTTTCCGTTATATGTGATTGTTGAAATACTCCACAATGAACAACGATCTGCTAGCAGCAAGGAATCTTTCATGACGTGCTCCCACACTCATCAGTATGCAGCTCTATGCTCCTTGCTCCCCCTTGCTTGCCTGCCTTTATTACCCAGCCTAGGCTCTACCTCACATTTTCAATAATAGCTATCAGAAAAGGCAAAAACGTTTTTGTCTGCAAGCTCTAAGCTTGCTGCTGCTGCAGTTTCCACCTACACACCCATCCAAGCATCAGCCCTGAATGATGGGAGCAGGTCAAAACAAATGCAGAAAATAGCGGGTCATCAGAGGAAAACTAACATGCTAAAATCTGAATAGAACCTTTGTCTGTTATGCATTAGAGAGATTTGCTTGTTGTACATTGTTCCTGTTTCAAAGGAGATCAGGCATTGCAAAGCATGAACTGGGGTCTGTGTCACAGTTTGCTATTCGCTTTTTTTTTTTTAAGCTGCACTGAGGTTTGCTCTGCTCACAATATGCCCTAAAACCATTGTTCCTATTATTAACCTTTTTCATCCAGTTATGAAAACTGGTTATATTTTTTCTTTAAAATTGAAAATAATCTAAATTGTAGAACATCTTTAACATTTCAAATAATTATTTCTTCATCTCTCTGATTTTTTAGCTACAGTGCACCAGAATACCATCTGCTAAAATTCAACCATTCATGTTTTGGAGAAAGAGAGATGCACATGCACGCACATGCACACACACACACAAACACACACACACACATTCTTCTTAAAACAGGAATTGAACCATGACTGAATGGATGCCATCGGAATATTATAATTTTAAAAAATAACATTTAACATTTCTAAATTTATCCGACATGTTTGGTAATCCAGACAGAAAAGTACAGAAGGGTATTTCAAATACCATCCTAAATATATGTAAGAGAAATTATTTTTCATTAAAAAGATCCATCCATTAATAGATAAAAATGCTTTTCTTTGTTCAGAGTATTTTTAATCAGTTCAAGCATGTTATACGGCAGGCACACACTGCAAATCAGTATACACAATCCCTCAACCAAAATCTGTACACTGGTTACATATGTAAAAATTAGAAATACAAGAAATGCTACTAAAAATGAAAGAAAGGCTCTTGGATACTTCTATATATCATATTCAAATCTTGCAACCTTGCTACTATTAAACCTACTGATGTCTCATCAAAGCATTATTAAATGGTCAAATGCTGGCTGGCTTATTCTTATACTTATTAATGTAAGTTCACCAAGATGAAAGAAAGAATGACTGTGGAAAGATCTTAGGAAATCAAAGTGAAAGATGACATTCAACAAAACATGGGCATATTTATTCAAACAAGTTTAGTAAATTAAGTAAAATTTACTTTCCAGTAATAATCTGGTCCTATGAAAAGCTAAATGCATATAAAATCACTGATACTGAAGGCTTAATTCTGCACAAGACTGCAGGTTTTATTAAGGACTGCAGTTCTCATCATCAAAGTTAAATTTAATGTACATCATAATATCTAAATTCAATCTGAATTGTCAACTTGCAATTAATTTTTTTAAAGGAGTTCATAAGGAAGCTAGTTTTTTGGTAGACTTCAGATTATAGTTCTTTTTTATTATTATTCTATGCTTGGGCATCAACCCACCTATAACTAAAATACAAAATAGCCCTTTTTTTCCTGAAAGTATATATAAAGGAAATTACAAGTTGTAAACTGTCTAAATTGGATGCGAATTCATATCCCTTCAATGGCAAAACAAATTAATATTTGACAGTTTTCAATCAAAAGCAATAAAAACAATTATGATTAATCAATAAATCTAAGGAATCAGGTAACCCAACTTCACAAGATGCCAATTTTTAAAAACAACTAATTAAGACATTTTAGTGTTCTTTAGGGAGAATACAGAGGACCCCCCAACATTTCATGTAATATACACAGTTGAACGTGTGTAATAATGCACAGTTGAACTTGTAAATTACAGAAACAACCAAAATAACACCAAAAAAATGGTGGATTGTGTTGATTTGATAGGAGAAGTGCAATAGAGAAATATATTCTGGCATTTCCAAATTGAAAACAAAAGAGAATAATATAAAATCTCTGAAATGATGTTTTGTTAAACTACATAGGATTATTTCAGATACTATTTCTATATAGTCTTTCAATGATATTTAAAATGTGATTTACAAAAACAATTAAAACCGTTATGTATTGTATTTACCTGAACAGAAAATAATCCTTATTTTAAGGCAATCTTCCAAAAAAGAGGAAGATTGGAATTAAAAAAATAAAAACAAAGGATTATTCTTTGAAATGTTCATCTTCTCAACGATGTCAAGGGAAAACTGCCAATCCTAGACTTTCCACTCCCTCAAAAAATAATACATTTGTATATGAGTTTCTGTGTGTGGTCAACAGCATTCATAGAAATTTATTACTTTTGTCAGAATGATGAAATAAAATTGCAATGTAACACAGCATCTGTTTCAGCATCTGTGTGATATCATGCCAACATAGAAAAGAAGTGGGGTTTGCAGCACAGTTCAGTAACACTGCTAACATTGGTGTGATGCACCTTGCCCCCCACTACATGGCCACTTTGTGTGTATACCCTAGTTAAATGCCACACTCCAGGCAGGAGTGGGACTTGGGACAAAATGTTTAATTTAATATTAAATGAAGTAATAATGATAAAAGTAAAATATCTTTAAAGTAAGACATCTCATTTGTAGAATTAATTGCTCCCCAATCTGCCTATATAATTCAAAATCATTTTTTCTCACACACAAATACATATATCCATATTATTACTACAACAACAGTAAAGAAAAAGAAAAGATGGATGAAAGGAGTAGCTGCATTGAGTAGAGAAGAGGAAGGATGGAAATAAAATGCAATGTAACAGATAACAGATAATCAGAGTTGGAAGGGACCTTATAGGTCATCTAGTCCAACCCCCCAACCAAGCGGGAGACCCTACACCAGGGGTGGGATTCTACCAGTTCGCACCTATTCGCTAGAACTGGTTGTTAACATTCTAAGCAGTTCGGAGAACCAGAGAAATTACTGGCCTAATCCTATAAGAAAGGCAGGAAGGAAACATTCTGTTTTTTTCAGAAACTGCCTCTCCATTAACCCTTATTACATCCTTGGCAGGACTAGATTTTCTGTCTCTGGAACTTCTCTGGAGTTTTTTTCACTTCCTTTGCTAGTACTTTGCTTTTGTGGAATGACCATTCAAAGTTACAATGGCACTGAAAAAAGTGACTTATGACCATTTTTCACACTTACGACTGTTGCAGCATCCCCACAGTCATGAGAGGCCAGGTGAAGAGATGGTGCCTCAATTTGAGTGATATTGAGTTGGCCACGCCCAGCCAATAACATGATCACCAAGCCACGTCCACCCAGTCACATGACCACCAGGCCATGCCCACTAACTAAGTCATGCCCAAGGAACCGATTGTTAAAAAAATTGAATCCCACTCCTGCCCTACACCATTTCTGTCCAATCTCTTATTGAAAGTCTCAAGTGATGGCAATCCCACAACCTCCGAGGGCAAGCTGTTCCATTGGTTGATTCTTCTCACTGTATATGTAGATGAGTCTAAACAAAGAATAGCCTATTCACTCCCAATAAATATGATTAGAATCTCTAGGTTTGTTCAATATTATAAACATGTGCAAGTCTATTCCAGTTCAAGGGATATTAACCCTAGAGTTTTTCTTTGTCCCCCCTCCCCCAATGTACAGAGGATGAATGTCTCTAATGTGGCAGGAGAGGAAAAAGCCCAGTAATCATGAAACTAAGCTTATGTACAAGCAATGAAAACCCAGTAATTGTGAAACTACGCTTCTGAATAAGCACCACCACTTCTGACATTGATACAGAAACTACAATTTGAAACTAGATATGTGATCTTGAAGTCCCTGAGAATGCAGGCAGTATCTGGTGGAGAACCATTGGATACAAGAATAAGCAGTACAGAATCTTCACAGAAACAGATTCTAGAAAATCAATTGCACCAGAATGGAGAAAGCTGGCATGTGCTTAAAACTGCCTTAGTTGTCGAATTTCTTATTAGAAAAATTCAGTAACAACCTTATCTTGAAGCTGTGTACCTTGTGCTAATGTGAATTCCTTACTCCCTGAGCAGGAATTCTTGAACCCTAATACTATATATGGGTTGTTTGAAGGAACTTTGACACTTGAACATTGCTACTGTCTGACTCCTTACAACTAACTCATGATGAAAGACTGAAAGCTGGTTTACTGTTTTACACCAAGAACAATAGTAGGTAGCCTTGATTTACAACTACCCTGTTTATTTAACCTGTTCCAGCCAAAGCAAAAGTCAGGATGGAGAGGCTAGCACAAAAAAATCAGTCTATGATCAAACTATGTAATTAAGAGCATAATGATTCAAAGTCATCTAAATCTGTTTATATCCAAATCTTCATCTGTCCCATTCCACTTTGCTGGAAATGCCAGTTTGTCCATTTAAAAAATATTATGGGAATCCAGAAAGTTTCATAACATTCCAAACATAAGGCATTTTATTTATTTAACTATGTGATCAAGAATTTCTAGGTGATCATGCTTAAGTCACCTGGAAGAATAAATTAATAACTTACAATAGCTACACTTCCAAACTCTGCTGGAGTCATAAGAAAAATGTGCTCAGTATTTGAAATCCCTCTGAAAGTTAATATTGCCAAGAGATTTGTGGAACAGATGAAAAGGACTGAGGATTAAGGAACCAATTTTAGGTACACTTGACTCTCAAGATCCTGAATGAATAAGTGAATACAGAAAAGCTACATATACCTCAAGCCTTTATGCAACTTGGTATTATCACTACATGACTAAAAAGCTGGAGAGTTTAGATGACAACAGTAGTGGTCATAATTTAGTTTTTGGGGAACAAGTAACAGTACTTCCCTGCACTGAAGTCTTTAGCAGAAGAACCTATGGATCTTGGTGGCATTTAGCTTTGGCTGAATTTGCTAGACCAATACTCGAATACAGTTCATCAGTCTGGAACCCACATTACGTATCTGATATTAACACAGTTGAGAAAGTCCAGAAATATTTCACAAGAAGAATTCTCCACTCCTCTACTTGTTGCAGAATACCTTATGCCATCAGACTCAAAATTCTAGACCTGGAAAACCTAGAACTACGCCGCCTTCAGTCCGATCTAAGTATAGCATATAAAATCATACATTGCAATGTCCTACCTGTCAATGAATGCTTCAGCTTCAACCATAACAACACAAGAGCAAACAATAGATACAAACTCAAGGTTAATTGCACCAAACTTGATTGCAGGAAATACGACTTCAGCAACAGAGTGGTCAGTGTCTGGAATACTCTACCTGAGTCTGTGGTTTCTTCCCCAAACCCCAAAAACTTTAACCTTAGACTGTCTACTATTGACCTCACCCCTTTCCTAAGAGGTCTGTAGGGGGCGTGCATAAATGCACCAACGTGCCTACCGTCCCTGTCCTATTATTTCTTTTTTATTTTTCTTATATGAATCCATGTATTCATAACTATGTTTTTACTTATACCTATTATCTTGTAAACAATTGACAAAATAAAATAAATTGGTAAAAGCTAAAGATCTAGCAGAAAAGTCATCAGGGTTATTGATGCTTTAATCTCTCGAAGATAATATATTCTAACCATATTTCAAACAGTCTGCTAGTCATAGCATCAACCAGATGGTAATTAATCTATTACAATGAGTTATTTCCGCTCTTGTCATATTTTCACATTACACAACCTGCCAAATCTAATTCTGGACAAAGGAGCCCAATTCAATGCTTGGTTTTGATGGAACTTGTTCCAGTTGCTAGGAATGAATTTGTCCATGGTATATCATTCTCAGTCAGCTGGTTAAACAGAGCAGACTAATGCCATTTTAAAGCAAGCATTTTAAAGGGTGCAATATCAGTTACCCAAAAAATGATTGTGCTACTGGAATATATTGTGTTCCACTAAAAAAATAAAAAGATAGAATTACTAGAGCTGCACTGTATTTAGTAGAGCTATGGAAAACTATGCCCAGATATTTATCAGTCAATCAGAATAGAGCTGGAAGGGACCTTGTGGGTCTTCTAGTCCAATCCCCTGCTCAAGCAGGAGACCCTATACTATTTCAGATAAAACATCCAGTAATGAAGCTTCCACAACTTCTGAAGGCAAGCTGTTCCACTGGTTAATTGTCCTCATTGTTAGGAAGTTTGTCCTTAATTCCAGGTTGTTTCTCTCCTTGATTAATTTCCATCTATTGTTTCTTATCATGCCTTTTGGTGCTTTGGAAAATAAGTTGAACCCCTCAACCCCTCAGTGTTGCACTAATAGTATGTTTTTCTCTTGGAATTCAAAGTCATGTATGAGCACTATGGAGAAGTGGGGACAAAAATTGGATCACTGCAGTCCAAATCCAACTTTTTAACCTCTATTCTACATTTTTAAATGCTCTATAGCTTTATCCTTGTTTGTTGTTGAATGTAAACCTAAAAAGCCTATGGCCCATTATGTAGCTAACAAACCAGATGTCAAGCCCAAGACATGGAAAGCTGAACTCAGACCTTGACAGGATCCAATTGCTTATATGAATTCTCTCCAGAATTTTGCAGTAAATTGAACCCCTCTATCTGAAATGATTCTGTGAGGCACTCTATGTAGTCTATATATATGATGCACAAACATTTTGGATAATTTTCTGGCTGGTGGTAGACCTTTGCATGGAATAAAATGAGCTAGTTTGGAAAATAAATCCACTACAGTCCAAATTACTGTCTGCCCCCCCCCCCCCCCCCCCACTGTCAGGTAAATCTACTATAAAATTGAACCCTATCTCCTCCCAGGGCCGGGATGGCTCAGCTACAGATTGTAATAATCCTGGAGGTTTTCTTGGTCTGGTTTTTCTTGTGGCACAACTGTTTACATAATCCTCAATGTCTTACTTCATTCTTGGCCACCAAAACTGGCGTTTGACCACATGTAGAGTTTTTAAATATCCAAAATGTCCTGACTTTTTTGAAGTACAAGAAGATGTAAACCAACAAACTAACTGATTTGCTGGAAAGTAAATGCTGATAGATTGGTGGGGAAATTCCATGAAAAATATCCACACATGCCAAAACCAAATTCTGTGGGAGGCAGAGAAGGTTAAAAATGTGCATTGTATGATTGTATTTAACCTAATTTCAGTCTTTGTGTATTTTATGTCGTTGCAGGGGTTTCTTTTCCAATGAGGGTGGGCAGCCTGTCAAGGCCAAAATTGACATAAGTGTAGCCATTTTAGTTTGTCTTAGTATATATTCTTTTTCTTATTTTCTCTGTGGCAGTAATGGGGGGAAGGAGTTTGGGCTTGACACATTCCTAAGGGGGGAGGAGTGGAGATAAAGAGAGTGTTACGGCTAGGTGATCTTCTTTCCCATGGCTGTCCGTGCTTAGTCCCCTGGAGGTGGAGATTTATGACATCAAGCAACGTTTAATTACTTCTATTAGAGAATGTGACTTTTGGGGGTTGTTTCTAACTTCTAATATTGTGGGGTAATTCTGGGTTGGGTCAGATCTGGAATTACCATGGACTGTGCCAATTTGATGCTTTCCTAAATAAAAGAAATCTTTTTGAAGATGGACTTACTTATTTTCTTTTAAAATGGATTTCATCACTTGGAAACCTGACACCAGATGCTATGGAAAAATAAACTTAGTTTGGGTTACCAGATAACTGAAAGACTGCATCAGTGGTGGGATTCAATTTTTTTTACTACCTGTTCTGTGGGCGTGGCTTAGTAGGCATGACAGGGGAAGGATACTGTAAAATCTCCAACAGTGGTATTTGCCAGTTCTCCGAACTACTCAAAATTTCCGCTACCAGTTCTCCAGAACTGATCAGAACCTGCTGAATACCACCTCTGGACTGCATCCTTAGTCTGAAATAGCACAAAGCACAACACTGAGGGCACTCCCTGAATTTTGGGTGATCTTGAATTCATCGTATTTGACTTTCTGACTATAAACATACGATAAATCTAAATGGCAAGCATGCACAAGAGCTTCATATGCTTGCTGGCCTCTATATATGTATTCGAGAACTGTGATTATATATGAGTATGAGTACAGACAATAGAAGCCACAGTCAGAATCTAGGCTATCAATCTGTATTATAACCCAATGATTAAAAGCTAATAGATAGTCTGGCTATAATAGATAGTCAGGCTATAAACACAGAGGAAAAAAGCTAAGAATTGGTTATTCTGCTCTCCACATTCGAAGAGATTTAGGTTCCAACAATATCAGAGTCCTAGAGAGATAATTGCATGAGTTTACATACTGGATTAATACCAAACAAGACAACTATTATTACCAAACTTGTGTACGTTCAACAGACAACTTAAGTTGGGTGTGCAAGAAAGGTGATACTGATGATTCTAAGTTAGAAAATCAACTCATCTTTATTCCTGGAAAATGCAGATGGTATAAAAAAATCATCCTGAGTTCTCAGATAGAAGTTTACTTCTCCTTGATAGAAAGACCTAAAGGGAATAGTTCTGAACACTTCAATTGGAGTGAGTGATTTGGAGTTGACTATCATCTTCATAGCCTTTCGGAGTTATCATAGCAATTGCTTTTATTCTTGACTTTTATTTTGGGCATGTCAGTGTAGCATTGATAGGACGCCCTTTGTTCAAATATTATTTCAAAAATTGAAGCTATTTTATGGTATATATATTATATTTTAAATTTCAATCATATTTTATCATATTATTTATATTTCTATTCATTTTAGTACTGCATTCTCCTCCCCTTTTCTGTGAAATTGGTTGCTGCTATAAAACAAGAATAACTGACTCCAAGCAATTGCTTTGTGCTATTTTACGAATCAGACATCTCCTCCCAACAATTTTATGCTTCAGACTTAAAGTAAATGTGTGAATACTAATTGTCTTTCCTGTGAAATGGGGAATTCACATTTGGATTTCTTTTCCAAAAATCTAGGTGCAATCAGTGAGGAACATAGTGAAAATTTTCAGTAAGACATTTCCAAAAACAGTATCAGGGCAAATAGAATTCTTCAATGCTGGCTGACTAATGTGGACACTGCAGTGGGATTTATCAGACACTGAGTACGAATGAAAATCAGCAGCAAAATATTTTGGCCCTGTTGAACTCATACAGCATGTTGGAAATATTATGCAATTAAATGCATTATATTCATTAAAAGTTAATTTCATATTTCCCAAGATATCCACATGATACAGTCATTCTGAAATTATATTTGTGTTCAGCTTGAAGGGGTCTATTAATTACCAAAAGTTTTTCAAAAAGCAAACTTTTAAGAAAAATTTGTTCTCCAGCGATCAGTTGATTCTGCTTGTCAGGAATCCCTACACATCCAACTTTACTGAATTAATCATTGTTGTAAATAACCTACAACTAGAATTTCTGTGAAGAATTTCTATTATATAAGTTGCACCGAAGTGATGTAATAATATGTATAATATACAGTAGTTATGGGTTTTATAAACAACCTCATTGATTGAGCACAATTTCACTGGGAAGATAATTCATTAGGATGTCTCTACTTACATAATTTATGTAGAGTTATATAGACCAGAAATAAAAATAAAATCTGCTAAAATTAAATAAGTATAAAACACAAAGCAGGAAAAGAATGTTACAATTGGTAGTGGGTTTCTTGGTGGACATGCAGGCAGTGGTGGGATTCAGCTGATTTGCACTGGCTTTAGTTTGGCTTAAATTACCCACCCCCCACTATCAAAGTGGATCCTGGGCGCTGCACTGCAATGGTGAAACAGGCAATGGAGCAACTGGCACGAGGGAAGGAGAAGGCTGCGGGTAATTTAACAATCAGTTCACCCAGGGTTAGGTTGGGCCATGCCTCCCATGACAGCCAACCTGACCTGGGTGAACTGGTTGTTAAATTATTTGAATCCTGCCACTGCATGCAGTGTATATTTAAGGTTACAGCCATGCTTATATAACTGGTAGAAGAGAATATTTGTACCTAGAGCTGAACTGTGGAGTCTTTGCTGCTCTCTGAGCTTGGTTGTTTTCTTGCAGTCATTTCTTTATCCAACTAGGTAACATCATCAATGGTAGACAGGATTAGGCTTTACTCTCTGTTTATATACTAGCGGTTTGCCCTACCAATGTTGGTGGGAGTGTTTTTAGTGGTTTTTTTTATTAGGCTGTACTTCACTATTAGCCTGCTTTTTGGGGTTCGTAGTTCCTTGACTGGGATATTATTTACTGCTTGATTGTTGGCCTAGCATTAATCTTGATTTTAATCTCTACCTATCTGGGTGGAAATTTGTGATGTTTTAGTCATTTTGTTTTCTTTTTGGACTTTTGATTGTCTCTTTTGAATGGTATGTAGTTGTTGTTTATGTCTATATGCCTGTTTTGCCTGAATGCCAGGTTTGCAAAAATTCTTTAAATTATATAATTTCTTCACACATACAACTGTAACAGCAGCTAGAGCATGGACAGTGGGGAACAGAATGGAGATTAGCAGTGATCACATCCATACTATTTATGATGGCTGCACAAAAGATCTTCAAATATTATTTTTAGTTTGCCAGCTGTGCATTTGGTACATATAGGAGACAAAATTAAGTGTACCTGAAACAGATTAGGTAACATTGGTTCTATATGTTCTGATTAAGTTTTAATAAGCCTGACACTTCCATTAGATCCCCAACTTACTAGATAAAATAATGGAAATGACTTATAGCTTTGATTTTGCTAGCTTATGAATTCCAAAGCTATGAACTTATGTATATGATTGCTTAGATTCAACATCTTGTATATGTTCTTTGTCTTAAAAGATCTTGGCTGAAGATCTAATGAGGAGAAATACACAACATATATTCTAGCAAAGTGGTAGAACAATTAAATTCCTCTTTCAAATGCAAAATAAACGTTAATATCTTCCACAGATATTTGTATGGGTAGACTTTGCTTAGTGATCTCAATTGGGAGATCAGCAAATACATCACTAAATACAATTTGCTAAATGAAATTATTTCATGTCCTAATGGACTTTAACCTCTCTTCTATTTCAGTCATTAAATGAAACACCACACAATCATCACTTATGATTTTATTTCAATCTTCTCTATTAATTCTGCTTTAATGTTAATTAAAGTAGAATTAATTGAGCAATATCATCTTATGGTACTCAGGAAGCATACCTTTTCAGAGGTGGTTCCTTCTTCTGGAGTGATATAGCACTGAATATCTGTTTTGTTCCCACCTTACTAATTTTTCACAAATTGTTGAAAACCTGATGTTCTTGGATTTAAATTATGTTTGAACTCCTTTGGGCTTTCTGGTGTCCTTTTGGTCTTTTTGTGTTTTGGGGTCAGTTTGGGGGTTTGTTGTATTTCTTTATCATTTATATGAATTATTTTCTTTGAAGTTCTTTTTAATGCACCTTGAGTCATTGTAGAACAAAGTAGCCTTTAATCAAAAATATTAAACTAAATATTGAATACATGAATGCCCATAAAATGAGATACACTGAACCAGTGCAAAAAAGAATTGTATTATAATGTCATTTTTTAACCAAATGCAGTGATAAATGTGCTCATAAATTTTAAAAGCCTTATTCTTAAGCACTACATTACTCAAACATGATTGCTTCTTAGTCTTCATTACATACAGTGAAAGTATTTTCCCCAGCTTTTCTACAGATAAATTTCTAATGTGTGTGGTTATCATGATAAACAAAGAGATAGAATGCATAGTGATTCTGTGAATTCTTTTAACTCTTTGTTACATTGTGCATGTTAGACTTGAGCAAGCTCATTCCTCATTTGAGTGTTCTTCACCAGCTTGGTAGCAATGTAATATGAACAATTTGTTTATAATTTTAGAAAGGACTTTTCCTTTTCCATTTTGATGAACAGATATTAAGGGATGTTTTGACATTGTAATAATAGCATTGAAGATATGAAAGTGGCCACAAAATCCACTAGCAGAATTGCACAACAGAACAGTGAATGTATAAATAAGGGCAAAAGGGGATTTTGGCAAAGAAAATGTTTAAGAGGTCTTGGTGGGAAAAACTCTTGTATGTTTCCAGAACTTTGGTATAAATTATCAATGCTGGCACAAATCACATCACAGTGTATTTTTTAATCACAAAAAGCAAACTCTTGATCAAAAATGATCAAGCACATAATAAGGTAACTTTTATAAAACAAATTTACATAAAGAGAAACCTGTATTTAGGTTACATATTGCCATAATATATGGCTAATATAAACATGTGAGTTATTACTATGTTTCTTTCTACAATATTTATGAGACATTCATATCTTTCTTCTTTGTAGACTGAAACAGTATATTAACATCTATATTTGACAACAGTTACAGTGACTAATTTACTGAATAAACCAGAAATAAATTATCCCAGAATATGGAACAAACAACAATAAACAACTGTGTAATTATGCCTTATATTGATCCGCCTACACATTTCCTTTCTTAAAAAAGACTGCTTTATTGTATTATAAGATGCAATAGTATGATATGTATTATACTATTGCATTTTAGCATGCAATAATATAAGATGCATTACATTTTGGGGGTACAGTAATAATATAGCATTAACTAAATGCTTGGAAGAATAAACCTTTCATCCAAGTGAGTAGCTCAGATTGGATCCTGCAGTATTAACTATTAATACTATGATGTATTTTGTTTCATTATGAATGTGAATTGACTAAAAACATAATTCATGGCCTTTCATAAGGTAATAAATATCTAGCAATAAATGAGAATATTAGTAGCTCGGGATTGAAATGAGGGTCTTTGGTTTCTCTGAATTTGATTGTTTTCTTGCAGATGTTTCATCACTCAAAACTATGTAACATGATCAGTGCAAGGTTTGGTCTCATTTCATATTCTAGTGCAGTGGTAGTCAACCTGGTCCCTACTGCCTACTAGTGGGCTTCCAGCTTTCTTGATGGGCGGTAGGGGTTTTGTCCCCTACTTTATAAATCACAATTACTGTGGAACTGGTGGGCGGTTAGAGAAAATTTTACTACTAAAAGAGATACAAAAGTGGGCACTAGATATAAAAAGGTTGACTACCTCTAGTGGTTTGCCCTTCCAGTGTTTGTGGGAGTGGTTTTGATAGTTTTTTGTTTGGGCTGCTTATTGTTGGCTTGTTTGGCAGTTTCTTGATTGGGGTATTAGATCATAGAATAACAGAGTTGGAAGGGATCTTGGAGGTCATCTAGTCCAACCCCCTGCTCAAGCAGGAGAGTCTATTTCAAATATTAGCCTCTACCTAGGATAGAACTCACAGCCTCCTGATTGTGAGGCGAGAGCTCCACCTCTAGGCCACTGGAGCTCCCTATTGTTTAAAACAAAAATGCCTTAAAAATATTAGATACAGAGACAAGAGGTAAAGGCAGAATCACTACAATGGTAGCACTTTTTCTATTAATCCACCAGCTACTTCTAACAAAGAGTGCCCCTATCAGGACCCCAGACTAACTGGCAAAACTCGATTTTCATGTCCTTGCAGAAGTCAAAAAGGGTGGGACAGACCTCATCTCAGATAGCAAGACATTCCAAAAAATGGGGACCATAGCAGAAAAATCTCTTTTTCTCGACCTTGCCAACCAAAACTAATTTGAGAAAGGAAGCCAAACACGCCTTGTGGTTGATCTGCTTAGTATTTTTCTATAATGATCAGAAGTGCAATGAGTTTTTCAGTCCCTGGCCATATTTATATTATTGTTTGAGGTGTTTATTTTTATATACTTTAACCTCATGTTATCCCTCAAGGGTACCATAAAATTAGCACAATTGGTTCAAATGTTGCAAACCCATGGCAGCTCTGACCCCAACATTAGACTTATTGGAAATCCCACCCAGTTTATTTACTTGTATTCCCATAT
This sequence comes from Bungarus multicinctus, assembly GCA_023653725.1. NCBI lineage: Eukaryota > Metazoa > Chordata > Lepidosauria > Squamata > Elapidae > Bungarus > Bungarus multicinctus. The sequence continues at coordinate 48,461,980 of CM042848.1, forward strand.
TTTTCAGGTACAGAGGCTGTTATTAGGTGCTGGGGGCTTGCAATTGCTGCATCTACTCCAACAGTGACTACAGAATGTTTAACCACGACTGAATCATGGACTAGTGGTTATGGTAGTTTCTGTCATTGCTATCTAGCAATACTAGCTATTTTCTGGAATAACTGGTCCATTTGGATTACCACTTGATTCTTACACTGGAGAAAGGCACTAGTAATTTGATTGGCAGCTGTATATGGTATATGGACAAGGTTGTACATAAAAACATAAAAATATTTACACTAAAAATATTTTTCCATTCCTACTATCCATCTTCCCTGCTAAATTACAAAGAAAACTAATTTTTTCTTTAACATTCTTCATGTCTAAATAAAATATCCGACTCAATTGTTTATAATGAAATACTGCAGATATATAACTATATATTTTGGAAATGCCACAAATCTCTCTTAGTTGATGCAGTTTTAGGTGAACAGATTACTTCTTTTTTTTCATTTGTAAAGTATATTTCTATACTACCACCTCCTTTTATTGGATCCATTGAGCTCATAGAAATTTCATTTTTGAGTATCAGTAGCAGTTCTATCATTCTTTCATTGTTTTAAAAATGCCTTCTCAAAAATAAGCAGAATGCAGCATTTCTGCAGCATTCTGTGCTGCATATCATTATCGTGCATGTATGTTGTCAGGCATTTCAGAGGTTCATTGATTTTTTAGCAGCAATCTTACTGACAAAATAAAACTTAATTGTTGGCTATTTCTAATAATAATAGGTTAGACTGATATCCAGAAAATAAAAATTAATTAATTATAAATGCAATTTCAAGATTAATTTCCAACACTTACTAAGTGTGTATGTGTTAAATAGTATTTTGTATGTGATATGTATGGGAAAATCTTTGAAGAAATTTATAGAATTTATTTAATTTAATGAGTTCTATTATCACATTGAATTTAGAAAAGTTTTAAATTCTTCAGGTATATGCATAACATCTAGTTTTCAGTTCACTATTCCTCAACAACTTCAATATATTGAGGTATTAAGATTTAAGAGCTGACCCGCAGCAGTAATAGCTGCCAGATGTTGTAAGTCTGGCTGATGCAATTGAGAATGATTCAGCATAGCATGAGTATTTCCTTTTAAGACTGGGGATGGGTTCTATCCCTTTAAGAATGTTTATATAATTGCTGCAATTAGAGGGCTGTTCTTTTCCTTGTGTCCGGTATTCATTGCAGAGTTCTCCATTTAGAGTTAAGAAGAAGCAAGCTTGTAAGGTGTTTTGCCTACCACATATATTTCTATATATAACTGTCTTGTAGATAAATACTGTTAAATGTCTAAGTCTCTGTGTGCTGTGTTTTTCTCCTGGGTTGTCTCATAATAGTAGTCACGCTGTAAACGCTCTGACACAATACAAGACAAGGTTTTAAAATTATGGAATCACACTCACTGTTTTATTATTATTATTATTATTATTATTATTATTATTATTATTATTATTATTATTACTACAGAATAATAATATTTTAAAATAATAATAATATAATGCTTCTGTTTATATGTTGATGAGAATGCCCATATGATCATTCTAAGGTGACTAAATATAATTGATGGTTTACAAATGTATCCATGCCAGTATTATAACTTTAATTTTAACTTACATCATGAACATTATTAAAATCTGTCTAAATTTAATTCTCTACCAAAATATCCTGTCTCAATTTTCCTATTCATTCCTTCTTTATCTTACTTCCTACAACGACTCTACCCATATAGTCATCATTTATCCAAGGTTCCTTTCAACTTTGTTATTCTATGAATTCTATGAATGTAATATAACACATAAAAATACCATATCTGCTGTATATTAACATTCCTCAGCAATTAATAGGGAAAAATCTCTATATCTATTTATAAATTTAGAAAGAATTATAAGGTTTTATAGAAATAAATTAACAGTCTCAATAACTATTTTTAAACTGAACTTTCCTTTCATACGAAATAGAAAAAACAGAAATAAAGTATGCATTTAAACATATAATTTGCATGTCAGGTTTATTTTTCTGTGAAATATCAGAAAATCAGATTTATGATTTTAGTATTGGCAAAAATATGATTTTGCAAAGAAGTGAACAACCAACAGCAACAATGGGTATGCCATTAAAAGACCTGAAGAACTAGGTTGGAGAAAAATCTATGTGATCAGTAAAAATCAATATTCATTTGATGGCACATAATTCAACTTTTTGATTGACTGATTAATTATATCCAGAAAACCCTGCATTTCAATTAATGTAATGAAAAAAATTAATTGTAGTCAGAAATACATAAGACAGTCTGAATAAACTGCTATAATTGGCTATTTTTCTAACTTTATTAATATAATCTTAAAGGAAATAAAGCATTTGTTTCTTACTTGCAGTACCATCACTAATCTCTTCAAGTCCAGTAGTTATACCAGCATCAATGGAACTCATTATTTTATCAATCTGCAAAGAAAAATAGGGATTTTTTAAAGATGTATTGTAATGTAAATTAACATGTAATTGTATACAATAAGAATTGTAGAGGCAAAATAACTACTTTTGTTATTTAAATGTTACTGTAAAGTATACACATATCTACAAATAACACAAAATGAATAGCTGAAGATGAACTATTAACATGAATTTCAAAGATGTTCAGATTATCATAATATAGCATCCACATAGTGTTGGAAATATTTCATTAAATATGTTTAAATGATTACCAAAAAAGGGCTTCAACGGATGCTATTATACAACAAGGGAGAGAGATAGGGAGGGAGGGAGGAAGGAAAGAAGGAAGGAAAATTATATATTTATCATTTTATTTTATTTTAGAACATTTCTATTTGCACATGGCAACTCAAGGCAGTTACAGGAATAAAAAGCACACAGACACACACACAGACACACACACACATAAATAAAAACAACACATCGCATGAGCCATTTAATGGGCTCCATCCCGTTCTGGTTCCCCAGGCCTGCTGCCAGAACCAGGTCATCAGTGCTTTCTGGAAGAGTGTTAGAGTGGGGGCCATTCTAATCTCTGGGGCAATGATGCTCCAGAGAGAGGGAGCCACCATGGAGAAGATCCTTCTTCAAGGTCCCACCAGGTGTATCTCCCTAGGGGATGGGACCCATAATATTTCTTGACTCCCTGTTCTGATGGGTTGGGTAGATCTGACCAGCAAGAGATGGTCCCTCAGATAACCTGGTCCTGAGCCATGAAAGACTTTAAAGGTGACAATTAGCACCTTGAATTATACCTGGAAGCAAATTAGCAATCAATGCAGGTCCCGCAAGAGAGGTGATACATTTGCACAAAACCATGTGGGCCGCTGCATTTTGTACCACCTTGCATGCTCTTCAAGGGCAGCCCATATACAGCACATTGCAATACTCAAGATGGGAAGTGATTAGGGCATGAGTGTCCATGAGTAGGGATTGTTGTCCAGGAAAGGACATAACTGATGTACACCACAGTTGCGCAAAGACCCTCCTGGCTACAACCGCCACATAAACTTCCTAACAGACAGGAAGCAGCAGGTGAAGCTAGGCGAAATCACATCCGATATCTGTACAATCAGCACAGGGCCCCCCCAAGGCTGTATGCTATCTCCACTTCTCCCTATATACCAATGACTGCATCTCAAATGATCCATCTGTTAAAATACTGAAGTTTGCTGATGACACAACAGTCATTGGTCTCATTCGAGACAACGATGAATCTGCATACAGACAGAAGGTTATACAACTTGCCTCGTGGTATAACCGGAATAATCTGGAACAGAACACACTCAACATCGTAGAAATGGTGGTAGACTTTAGAAGAAACTCTCCCATACTACCATCTCTTACAATACTAGACAACACAGTATCAACAGTAGAGACCTTCAAATTTCTAGGTTCTAATATATCACATGACCTAAAATGGACACCTAACATCAAAAACGTCATCAAAAAGGCACAACAAAGCATGTTCTTTCTGTGCCAACTCAGAAAGCTCAAAGTGCCCAAGGACCTGCTGATCCAGTTCTACAGAGGAATTATTGAGTCTATCATCTGCACCTCTATAACTGTCTGGTTTGGTTCTGCAACCCAACAGGACAGACACAGACTTCAGAGGATAATTAGGACTGCAGAAAAAACAATTACCACCCACGTGCCTTCAATCGAGGACCTGTATACTGCACGAGTCAAAAAGAAGGCTGTGAAAATATTTAGACCCCTCACATCCTGGACATAAACTGTTTCAACTCCTTCCCTCAAAACGACGCTATAGAGCACTGCACACCAGAACAACTAGACACAAGAACAGTTTTTTTCCCGAAAGCCATCACTCTGCTAAACAAATTATTCCCTCAACACTGTTCAACTATTTACAAAGTGTACACTACTATTACTGTTAATCTTCTCATCACTCCTTATCACCCATCCCCTCCCACTTGTGACTGTAACTTTGTTGCTTGTATCCTCTGTTTCCTAGTATAATTTGATGTTGATTGTATCCTATGACTATCATTAAGTGTTGTACATTATGATTCTTGATTCTTAACAAATGTTCCTTCTTTATGTATATTGAGAGTATTTACACCAAGACAAATTCCTTGTGTGTCCAATCACACTTGGCCAATAAAGTATTCTATTCTATCACTTGGTCTTCCAGGAGAACCATTAGATTATGCACAGAGTCTGTTTGGGGTAGTGTCACCCCATCCAAGACCAAAGGTAGCAATTCTTCCTGGGCCAAAGGACCCCAAACCCAGAGCCACTCAATCTTTCCAGGGTTCAGTTTCAACCCATTGCTCCCCATCCAGCCCCTAACAGCCTCCAGGCACTGTGAGTGGGAGGATACAGCATTGCTTAACTCACCACAGGCTGAGACAATAATACAGCATATTGAGACATATCACCATATTGATGATACCTCAGTTTTTGGTGATGGATGATCTCACCCAATGACTTCATATAAATGTTGAACAGGAACGGGGAGAGTACAGAGCCCTGCAGAACCCCCGCAAAGTAATGGGCGAGAGATGGATCTCTCTCCTCTTATCAATACTGACTGAGAATGGCCACAGAGGAAGGAAGTGAACCAGGATAGTACAGGGCCTCCCAGTCTTATGCCCTGAAGTCCCTCCAGAAGAATACCATAGTTGAGGGTATTGAAACCCGCTGACCAATACCAGGGTTGATGGTATTGAAAGAGCAAGAATAGAGCACTATCCCCGTCCTGTTCCTGCCAGAGATCATCCAATATATGATATCTAAACATTTAATCTTATCAAATGCAGGCACACTTTGAATGGTTTATACTTGTATTTCACCAATTTCTTTACCTTTTCTTTTTCTTAGGACAGTGCCAGGTATAAAGTATGCATCTTTTATAAAATTGTTACATATTTGTTCTACATGCATCTTTGTTCTACATGCACTGTGCACAGATTTTGCATAGAAGAAGCATTATTACAGGAAGACTTGGCACACTGTTTTAGAATAGAAGGTTAACTATTTATTTTTCTTAATTTAGGGTATATACAGAAGCTTGTTTATTGACTTTTCCTGAATGTACTGCATCAATGTCTTTATTTCACAAATTTCAGTTGATGTTTTTTTCAGAATGTTTAGCAAATTCAAATATTTTGTTAATTTATTTATTTATTTATTGAATTTCTATACCGCCCCCTCTCCCAAAAAGGGACTCGGGGCGGTGCACAGCCAACTAAAAGCAGACAATATATAAAAACAGATTAAACAATTAAATCAAGTCCGAAATATAATTTAAAATATAAAACTAATAGATTTAAAATTTAGAAATTTTTTTTTTTAAATTTAAAAACCTAGTTAATTTAAACCCCAGAAAACCGTTACTGGACCAGGCCGGCCTGTTGAAAGAAGAGGGTCTTTACTGTGCGCCGGAAGGTCTGAATGTCGGTAATGGCCCGTATCTCCGGGGGCAAATCATTCCACAGGGAGGGGGCCCCCACAGAGAAGGCCCACACCCTCGGGGCTGCCAACCGGCAACGATCAGGCGGTGGAACCCCGAGGCGGCCAACCCTGTGGGAGCGCACTGGGCGGAGGGAGGCTGTTGATGGCAGCAGGCGGTCCCATAAGTACCCAGGTCCCAAGACATGGAGCGCTTTGAAAACAATCAATACCACCTTGAATCAGATCCGGAAGGCCACAGGAAGCCAATGCAGCCCGCGGAGAAGCGGTGTTACATGGGAGCTCCGAGGGGCTCCCAAGATCACCCGCGCGGCCGCATTCTGGACCAACTGCAGCCTCCGGACACTCTTCAAGGGGAGCCCCATGTAGAGAGCGTTGCAATAGTCCAAGAGGGAGATGACGAGGGCGGAAGTGACTGTGCGAAGTGCGTCCAGATCCAGAAAGGGCCGCAGCTGGTAAATCAGACGAATCTGACAAAAGGCCCCCCTGGCGACCGTAATGTGATCTTCTAAAGACAGCCATACATCCAGGAGGACACCTAGATTGCGAGCCCTTTCCATGGGGGTCAAAATTTCTCCCCCCACGGCCAGCGATGGAACAAGCTGGCTGTATCTGGGTGCAGGAAACCACAGCCACTCGGTTTTGGTCGGATTGAGACGAAGCCTGTTAAGACCCATCCAACTTCGCACAGCCTCCAGGCACTGAGTCATCACTTCGAGGGCTTCGTTGGGGTGGCCCAGGGTAGAGATGTACAGCTGAGTGTCATCAGCGTACTGATGGAACTCCACCCCGAAACCACGGATGATCTCACCCAGTGGTTTCACATAAATGTTGAACAGCAGGGGCGAGAGCACAGACCCCTGAGGCACCCCACATAATAGGGGCCTCGGGGTCGACCTCTGCCCCCCTGTGAACACAAATTGTCAATGTTCAGAGAGGAAGGAGGAGAACCACCGTAAAATGGTGCCTCCCACTCCCAACCCCCCCAACCGTCGCAATAGGATACTGTGGTCGACAGTATCAAAAGCCTCTGAGAGATCTAACAGGACCAGGACAGAGGAACAACCCCTGTCACGGGCCCTCCAGAGATCATCCACCAACGCAACCAATGCCGTCTCCGTGCTGTGCCCGGGCCTGAAACCCGATTGGAGGGGGTCTAGATATACCGCTTCATCCAGGTACTGAGGGAGCTGACGTGCCACCACACTCTCAACAACCTTCGCAACAAAGTGGAGGTTGGAGACCGGACGATAATTCGACAATAATGCTGGATCCAGGGACGGTTTCTTGAGGAGGGGCCGCACCACCGCCTCTTTCAAGGCGGTGGGTAAAAGCCCCTCTCTCAAGGAAGCATTAATAATCCCTTGGAACCAGCCTCGTGTCACCTCCCGAGTGGCCAAGACCAGCCAGGAGGGGCACGGGTCCAATAAACAAGTGGTGGCATTAAGCCCCCCCCAATATCCTGTCCACATCCTCCAGAGTAACAGGATCGAACTCATCCCAAATGATGTCCCCGAAATCCACCTCCGCCCCCCCGCCCGGAGATGCCCAGTCAGAGTGCAACTCATCCCGGATCTGAGTGATTTTGTCCTGCAGAAACCTAGAAAAATCCTCAGCCCGTCCCTGTAAGGGATCCTCCCACGCCCCCACCTCCAAAAGGGAGCGGGTCACCCTAAACAGGGCGGTCGGGTGATTTTCCGCGGATGCAATAAGGGCGGAGAGGTAGGACCGCCTCGCCGTCCTTATCGCCACTAAGTACGCCTTAATATAGGATCGTAATAGTGTTCAGTCAGATCCAGAGCGGCTGGCCCTCCAACTACTCTCTAGGCGTCTTTTCTGGCACTTCATCTCCCTTAGCTCCTCGGAAAACCAAGGAGCCACTTGGGATCGGTACTGGGTCAGAGGCCGCAAGGGCACGACCCGGTCAAGGGCCCCAGCGGCCACCCTATCCCAGGTGACCACCAAGCCCTCGACCGAGTCGTGTGTGTGAGTCTCGGGAAACGGCCCAAGCTCCATCAGGAACCTATCTGGGTCCATCAGGCACCTGGGGTGGTACCATTTTATCGGCCCCGCCTCCCTGCGGCAGGGGGGTGCAGAATGGAAGTCGAGTCTAAGGAGCGAATGATCAGTCCATGACAGGGGTCCACAACTACATCCCCTATACCAAGATCATTCTGCCACTGATCAGAGACAAAAACCAAATCCAGGGTGTGACCCCCCAAGTGAGTAGGATCCCGAATTAGTTGGGTCAGGCCCATGGCTGATCTAATTGATCTGGAACTAATAAAAAAATATTCCTTCAAGTGAGATACTCTCCTTTGAATTTTGATTTGCATATAAGTATTTCAAATGAAAAAGAAGTCAAGGTACTGACAAATATCCTAAAACTACTCTACGAATATTAATAGTTGGTGGAATATGGCCATCTATATAATTACAAGGTAGTCACTTGCAAAGATCCTACCTTCCATTGAATAATGTGAGCATCCTTAGGATAAAATTCAGTTTTGATTTCACATGTGGCATCCTGACCAGAATCAGGGAAAGTTGCATGTGATATAGGTACAACTAAGACTAGTAACTTAGTTCACTCTTTCTTTGTCCTACTAAAATGCCTTTCTTGAAAGTTTTGATGAGCTAAAACTATGATAATTAGTATAGATCAAGATATCCAATAACTATCATGGCATAAGAAGTAAGCATTAGTTTTTTTGAAGGGATTTGGTCTTTTAGATCTAAACAGGTAGTCTTCAATAGCCAGCCCATTATGATCACAAGTTGTGATGGCTGTTAAGAACCCATGTGATCACCTTGCTAAATGACCCCCGCATCTCCTCTCTACAATGCGATCATTAAAGCTAGAAGCAGAAGGCTAGAAATTAAGGGAGGTGAGGGAAATTAAGCTGGGCGAAAGCTCTTTACCACCTTCATATCTGCCTGTGCTAGAAAGAAAGGCATTGCAGAGCAAGAACAAGTGCTCTGTCCCTCAGCGTTCTTAGGCCATGTTGCTATTAGTATTGCTAGATCTGACTGTTCTAGACTGTTCCAAAAATGGCAGTTCCTGCTGATTTCCGTCAACCCAGGTAAGTGAGGAAGCTGGCAGGAAATTGCAAGTCCCAGGTTGGCAGGTAGGTAAGTGTCTGCTGTTGGGTGAGTGAAGGAATGAAGGGTTATGTGACAAGGTTTGAGGATGATGTCGGAGGATATTGTGGGAGGGGTGGCAAGGGTTGAAATGCAATTCTGTTATTTTGATTCACTCTTCTTCCTTCATGAATACTTACTTCTTCCCATTCTGAAGTAAATGATGGTGTTCTTTCAGAATTTCTTCTAGAGGTTTCTTGGATAGCTGAAGATTCGTTCCAATTCTGTCTTGCTTTGTGATCATTAGAAACAAGATTTGAGTCTGATTTAGAAATATATTTGGATAAATGAATGTCAAGAAGTGTCTTTGGCAAAGATCGTATTCGTCCAAGTGTGCAAGCACGTTCTACAATTCCTGCAGCATTAACTACCCACTGATCTCCAGTTCTTGTGATACCAGCCAATGTGTTAGCTTCTCCTAGAATGTTTTTAGAAGGGAATATAGTTCTATTTAAAATTGGTGGCTTTTTCTTTTTAATCAGAAGAACAGTGCTATTTTCTTGGAGAGAATGTTGTGGATTCAAAATACTGAGGTTCAAACTAATTTTTTGATTCAAATCATCCTTTGGACAAATTTTTCTGTAGAGGTGAAGTGGATTTTCTGGTGGGTCACAAGCAGGTGATGATCCATGAAGAAGGCCAGCAAACTGCTCAAAAGGGTGTGCTTCTAGATGATCACTGTCAATGGATGTTTGCTGGGTTCCTGTAAAATATAATAGTCCTTACTGTTTTATTATTTTAAACAGAAAATTTTCTTTTCTTTAGCAATATTGCACTGTTGCTTGCACAATTAGAAAAAAATCTGATAGTATTAAAGAAAATCATTTTGCTTTTTAATTGTGTTCAGCTATATTTTAGTACATTTCCTGAATTATTCCCTTACTTTGAGATCTTAGCCTTATTAAATTTCTATGAAGTTAACACAAAAGAGAATCATATAATTTGGTATGTCATAATCTTTTAAATTTTAAATTCTCTTTATCTTATATAGAAAATATATATATGTAAGTACCGAAAACCAATAATCTACAATGGTGGCAAATAGCCTTCCTGATGTAAAACAAAAACTGTGGCTTATTACATGTTACAGTTTTTCTTAATTGTTGTTGCTTTTCTGTATATGCATTTGTCGTGTATGTAACACTAATAGTAGATGTACTGTAAGTGGATTTATCAATTGAAATAACATGCCTGGAATCATAATGTAACTTGAAAGTGTGTAGAACTGAAGTGTTTCAATACACTGAATATTTCTTTTGCTTTCACCTTTGTTCAGGTACAAGACTTACATAATAGTTTTGAATTATCTTTACCTTGGTTTCATTCAAGATAAACTATAGATAGAACTAAGAAAATAATTTAAGCAATACTTGGAAGGATATGTCCTTCAACCTGTTAATGGTGTGTTTATTTAGTTATAACATTAAGAACTCTGCTTTTTAAAATAATTATTAAAGATTATAATTGCAATATTAAAAGAAGGAAAGAGGAATAGAAAGAAAGAGTATAAACTGCAAAGGAAAATAAGAAGTGACTTTCAACTTTCATCACAATAAGTATATACAATTTTAGTAACTTTTTACTTCCTTTTAATTTACATTGAGGTATCTCTTCATCATATATCTCATTTCTTATATACAAACAAATTTATTTATTTATTTTATTTATTAATTAGACTTATATACCACCCCCTCTCCCAAAAGGGACTCGGGGCGGTGAACAGCCAAGATAAAAATACATATACAAAACACATATACAACATGACAATATTAAAAATTAAAAGAATTAAATATAGCATGGCTCTAATTAATAATATAAACAAAAGTTAAAAGAGATTAAAGCCAAGTTAAAATTTAAAAACCCCTAGGCCAGTCCGGCTTGCCGAAATCCATAAAACATCATCATTTCAGTTCTCAAATCAGCAAAAGTACATTAAGGGTTGCCAGAAATAACATATCTATTTGAACCTTCATCAAGTAAATCAACTTTATATTGCTTCCTTTTGTTTCTAACCATCATAATCTTTAGTCTATTCAAGTACTGTCATAAATTTTGATTCCTTTTCATTTCTTTTTTACCCTTGCTTACAATATTCATCCAAACTTTAACAACCTTCTTCTGTAAATCCAATAAAAATATTATCCAAGTCACTCTCTTCATTTATTATTTGTAATTCTCTTTCTCTTTTAAAGCATAAATTATTTTGTATTGTTATTGTGTCCATTTTTTCGATGTCATTTTGGTAGCCTATTATTTCCAGTGTCAACTCTGTCTTGTCAAATAAAACTTGTTCCTCTTCTGTTATTTCTTCTGTATTTTGGACACAATCTATCCATAGAAGCAAACATTGCTATTGACATTGTTAACTTCTGATTCTATTTTACAAAAGTATCATTCAGTATTTTGAATATTATAACATTTTGCATTATACTGTATCTGTATATAAACCTGGTTTATATATTCTTTTCCTTTCATTAAAGTCTTAAGTGTCCAGTTTTTAAAACTGTTTATCTCTTTTATGTCTTAGGAGAAAAAAACAAGTCCACTTTTCCATAGGAAAGGGTCTTTATAATTAATTCCAGATCTTATTTCAAATTTATCTGGACCCTTAATCCATGTAAAATCTTTTTAAAATAGTTTTTATGCTTGTAGTTATTTTTTTTGTTTCATTAAGAATTAAAGGCATACTCACTCAGTACTTTCAAACTTGTCAATAAGTTTGGCTTCTAATAGCTGAAAAGTAGTTAATAAGCAATTCTGATTGTGATTAGAAAAGGAAGTGTGTAAACCAGAGGTGGTATTCAGCAGGTTCTGACCAGTTCTGGAGAACCAATAGTGGAAATTTTGAGTAGTTCAGAGAACTGGTGGTAACCTTCCCCCTGGTGTGGAGTGAGAATGGAGATTTTGCAGTATCCTTCCCCTGCCACGCCCACCAGTCACACCCACCAAGCCATGCCACACCCACCAAGCCATGCCCACAGAACTGGTAATAAAAAATTTTGAATCACTGATGTTTTAGTTTCAGTTTAAAACATCATCACTGATGTTTCAGTTTCAGCTATGAAAGACTGCTTCCAAAGGTGCTGCACACTATTTCAGCCTCTATTCCAGGGAGCCAGCAATTCTCGGTCCTTCTGGGATTTGAGAGAAAAAATGTATGCTATTTAAGATGGAAAAAGGAGCCCACTATTATAAAGAACAGCAATTTCTCCAGAATATCATCTTTTCAGAAAGATCATAGAGTAACACTTTCTGAGCTTCAAAAGACAATTGAATGAAAACAAATAAGAGTCTGCCTGATATTATGCTTAAATAATAGTTTTAAATTTAAATGCACATTCCCTAGTGAAATTACTGCAATGTTGAAAGCTTTCATACAAATTCTACTCTTGAAAACAACTACATTTAAATTTGATATTAAAAGCTAAACAATTTTCAGGGCAAACAACTACAAACAACTTTGGCAGAATGCATGTACAGAAGTGTATTATAAAAGGAGGTGACAGAACCCCAAATCAATATGGAATGCTGATCCCTCTTATTTATTGGTGACAGGAGAGCCAGTGGGATGGAAAGGGACATAGTCATATTTCACCCTGCTTACCTATTGAGATAGAACATAGAATAACAGAGTTGGAAGGGGCATTCAAGGTCTTCTAGTCCAATTCCCTGCTTGAGCAGGAGCAGAGGTGGTATTCAGAAGGTTCTGACCAGTTCTGGAGAACCAGTAGCGGAAATTTTGAGTAGTTCGGAGAACCGCCAAATACCACCTCTGACTTTATAATATACTTCCTCTGCCATGCCCACCAAACCATGCCCACAGAAACAGTAGTAAAAAAAATTGAATCCCACCACCGGTAAACCCAGTATCTTTTATAGATGTTGACCATGGTATGAGCAAGATGTCTATTCACTCATCTCCCAGGACTCCACATCCACCAGAAACCATCGTCTTGCAGTCTTCTCACAAGGAGTAACTGTCTCAAGCACTTAGGACAATGTCTCTTTGTCTGGAGAGCTTCAAAGATCTATCTACTCATTTTGTTCTTCGTTCTTCGTAATGAAAATTCCTTTCACAATTCCTATGTTGGTTTTCTCATACAGACGGTCCCAAAGTTAAACAAAGATTTCAATCCAGGAACCCTTTTGTAAAACAATGCTCATGCAAGTTGAATTGGGCACTACACACATGTGTAAAATTAGTGCCTGACATTTTGCATTTTGCATAATCAATTCTATATCCACTTGTAAATTATGTAAAGCAGGATATCCATAATCTTGGGACTTCTGGTATTATGATTGTTCACAGATATGTGCCTTTTTCTTAACTATAAGAAATTGTTATATTTTTAACAATTTATGCGGTGCCATGAAATTTACATTAAAATATTAGAATTTTACTTGACATCATGCTTTTAAATCAAAACAGAGAAGACGCTACAGCTATAACTTAGTTGGGTTTTTAAAAGTTCTGATATGGTTCTTAGAAGGTTCTGAAACAGTTTTGTCTTATTTGATGTTTCTCCAAAATTTTATAATTTAGACTGACATAATTCATTAAAACCTTAAATCATGGATTATTATTAGTAGTATAATTCCTCCTTGATCAAATTTATTAGCACATCAAAGATACCTTCTTTCTATAGTTTTAATTTTATTTTAGTAATTATTACTAATGCAATTAGACTTTCTGAAAAAAATTATAGAAGTAACTATTAGAAGACCCAACAAAGTAAGAGGACTAAGGTTTTAGATTAGGATTTGTCTTCTTCACTTATCTTGCTATAAAATGTCAAGGGATTATTCTCAGGATTGTAAATTTGAACTGATCACATGTTTATAAAAATGAAGAAAATTAAATAGCAAAGTCTAGAATATACAGGGCAAAATAAAAGTGGTTAATTTAACTGTGAACTTGATTTACATTCTTACTGGCCATCTATATTTCATTAAATTACATTAAATAATTTGCAACATTTTCAGTACTTTAGCAATTACATCCTGTATGATTTTTCATTGTGTAAATCACAAATTTATCTTGTAAAATATGGATTTAACAAGATCAAAATAGCAAGAATGCTAGTTTTCAGGGGCATAAAGCTTGTGGAAAGGATTATCAAACAAGACTGAAGGGACAAATTTAAATCTGAATGGCAGCAATGTCGTTATAGGATGTCTTGCCAACATTTTAGTTAGATTTTATTTTTAACAGAGAGGCAGGGTAGACTGTTCTGCAATATACTGTAGTAAAGGATTTTAGAGTTTTTTGGTTTATAAAATGATTTCCAAAACTTTCAGTCATTTTAAAATTATTATTAGGATTATTAAGGTTAAGATAATATTTTTTCATTAATTTTATTGTACTGTATTTCTTTTTGTTCAATCAGTTTTATATAATAGAGTTATATAACATCATAAACATTCATGTACATCTCCACATTCACATACATATTACTGTTACATATTTTGAAATGTTATTTTAAGTGAAATATTATTTTAGGGTTTTTGTTTTGTTTTTTTCATTCAGTTTACAATGTATACACTGTGTCAGGCTAATATCCTTCATGCTAAATATTATATAATGGAGAATTAGGGACAGTTGAACTACAAATTAAAGTAATGAAGCTGCGATTTTTATTATGAGTGAAAACTGAATTAATCATACCTACAGAATAAAAATACATGCAACAAAGTAAGAATTGAATTATTAAATGAATAATGCCTGTAAAAAATTATATCATATTATATCAATAATAATCACTGTGGTTGCCATAGTAAAGGATTCTAGGATGAAACAAAATCTCTTGTTTGAAATGTGTGCCATAGCTATGGTAACAAGTACATTATGACACTTGTGCTGCTAATCTACTTAAATTATCTTTATATTTGATTTAGAAGGAAATATTAGTAATACAAATCTAAAAATATTTCTAAAAATATATAATATGCAATCATTGGCACACTGGAATGTTGAACATTCAATAAGAATTAGAAAAGGAAAGCATTCAGCAAGTTGTTGACACTTTATCCAAGGTATGTTGAAGAAAATGATAACACTACAAAGCAGTGAACAAGTAACTGCCTTGTGTCTTAATTCATAAATCATATTATTTATATGAATGATAAATGCTAAATAAGATTCATAAAATTGGTATAAATATTTCACAAGAGATTCATTAAATTCTATAAAGGGATAGGATATATATATTTGTAATAAATACATGAATAAACAGCACAGATTCATCATTCTCTTTAAATAAATAAAATTGGAAAGATGGTACTATGAAATAAAAGCTGTTAAAACACTACAAAAGACAGATGAGTCTATAAACATAAAAATACCAAAATTATTATTTAATAATAATGTTTATTTTTAATAATGAATACATAATTATCTGATATGTATACATATCACATGTAAATTTAATATAATACAAATACAAATGACTACGTACATATACATATGGGTATCTGTGTGTATGACTGCATATAATTCTTAGTTATTGGAATATGAATTGGAAGGAGAATTTAAAAAAATTATTTACTTATTAAATGTGTTTGCCATCCATCTCACTGCAAGGCAACTCTGGGCAGCTTGTAACATCAAAATAAAACCATAAAAATATACAAACATATAAAATCACAATAAAATCATAATAAAAACATAAATTATAACTAAAACTCAAAGATGGGGAGGAAAGGAACACAATGCATGGGAGGAAGTGGGAACTGCTATTAATTGATCAAACACTTCCAATATGATACGCCCCCCCATTGGGGTCCCAGGCCAGCTGGCAGAGCCAGGTCTTCAGGCTGGAAGAAAGCCAGGAGGGATGGGAAGCAATCAAACCTCAGGGGTCAAAATGTTATAAAGGGCCTTGGTCACAGTTGAGAAAGCTCTTTTTCTGGACCCCATCAGCCAGAATTCCTTGACTGATGTAATCTGCATCATGCCTCCTCTGTTGGCATGGGTAGGGTGGGAGAAATGGTTCCTCAGGTAACCTGGATCCCCACCCTGTAGGGCTTTATTGATGATAGTCAACACCTTAAATTGCAATCAGAAGCAAATTGGCAGTCAGTGCAGTTTGTGGAATAGAGGAGTAACATGGACCACTCTAGGGGTTCCAAGGACTATCTGGGCTGCTGCATTTGGTACCAGCTGAAGTTTCTGAATGCTATTCAAGTATAGTCCCATGTAGAGCACACTACAGTAGTTCATGCTTGAGATGACCAGGACTTGAATGACTATGTGCAGGGATTCCTGATCCAGGAAAGGCTCAACTGGCACACAATCTGAAGTTGTGCAAAGGCTCTCTTAGCTGCAATTGGAGTTATGAATCCAGGAGAACCCCCAAGTTTCAGATTGGGTCTGACTGTGGTAGTGCCACCCCATCCTGAGCTAAAGATGTCAAACTCCTGGATCTTAAAGCTTCATGTACCCAAACTATTCAGCCTTGCCACCTGTATGGACATCTGTCTGGACACATCTCCGACAGGAGGAACTCCCCCCCCCCCCTTCCAAGGTCAACCAGCTTTCAGTGATGAATAACAAGTTGGCTCACTCCTCCTCAATAAGATCCTGAACAAGGGAAGGCTTGTTATTGATTGATTTGGCATTCATCAGCAGCAATCAAAGTTCCCAGCCTCTGAGAGTATGCTGTCCAGGGACTGGGAATGAGCTAAGGCGGCTAGAACACCCCTGATATAGCACATCAAGGACATATTCCCTTGTAATGGCCTGTGGTTACCGTTGCACTTCATGCCCATCACCACTTTAATGCAATACTCTATCCCACATCCCCTTTCCACCCTAACCTCCTCTTTATACTTCTCTATTGAAACAGAATAATGAATAATAAAATACCAACATCCCATGGAATCATTACAGTAACAATCATTCATGATCAATATTTTTAAATTATTTATTTCTGGTTCACCCCAAAATTGCAAATTCTACCTGTGAATATGTTATTTTATTGTAAAATGCTACAAAAATTCCATAAATAAATACAATCTGTACTGTAAAATAAATAGTAATGTACATAATGTTTCAAGTTGAACAGACTTAGAGGTACATTTTAAATAAAAAAATACAGCACATAGTTCATACACATACAAAAAGCCTTGGGGTATAACTGGCCAGAGTCACTCTAAGGGCAAGATTAGTGCCCTTTAAGTCTTGTGTATAAATAAATAAAATAAAAACTTTCTCTTTTTTTCTTAACAATGAAAAGAATGAAGAGAAAAACAACAAGGATATATGGTTTATTGTTCTAACCCTAACTGTAACTCTAACAAACTTGTCCCCAGGTATGCAATAGTAAGAACCAGAGTGAAATGTAAGCAATAAGTAAAATATAACATTCAACAACAGAATTCCAGATGCAACGAATGCCCTCTATTATATTTGATAACTGTTATAAATAATTTTATTATTCTCACACATATTCCCTTGCCTAAACTGAAATTTAGAAGACATTGTACATTCTTCACTTTCTAACGTATATTGATACCTGCTCCAAATACTTGGATCCTCTCCTTAAATTAAAGCACATAAGATCACCATAAGTCTGAATTTTGATTGAAAACTCAAAAGCCATTATTTGCATTTGTCTGTGAAGTATCTCAATCACATAAATATATTCTTTTTATAAAGCTAACTTTCCTTGCTTTTTATTGCAACTTTTTCAACTATTATTAATAGGTACTTTTTAATCCTTATAATCCGACTTACCATTTGTGTTTTTATTGTATAACATATAACTATTTATTGTTTGTAAATCACTGACACTGACAGTGAGTAGGCGACCATATACATCCTTAAAATAAAAAATTAAAATAATATAATAAAAAATAAATTTAAAAAATAAAATACTAGTAAATTGATATTGTTTTATCACAAAGGGTGCAACAATAAAACAAATATACAAAAATAATCTTTCTTTTCTACAAGCTTAAATATCCTCATTCCCTTCTATCTTTGCTTGAGCAATCATGTTGAGAATTCTTATTTTCTTCTGCCTCACTCCTGGGGACTGAGATTCAGCTGCTAGAATTCTTTCAACCCAATGGAATCTTGTTTGTTCTCCATAAAATAAATTTTGCTGTTTTTTTCAGTATACATGGCATAATCAATAGTTTTAGTAGGCAGTAGGAAATACCTCATCTAGGTCAGAGCAACTCTCAGCAAATTTCTACTTATTTATTACTATATGTGATTTATTTTTTTTAAAGGTATTTTATTCTTTGAAATTTGCATTTGCTTGATTTCACTGTCAATCATCCATCAGAAAATCCCTAGCATTCATTATGCCAGGACAGGGCTTTACATACATAAATATGCAACATAAAAAAACATGTTGTATCAATACAATAGTGATTTATAAATACAATTATTCACACTATTACCAGACAAAAAACCAAGATATGACGCAAAGCAAATAAAGTAAAATTTAGCACTCACTCTAATTAAAATGGAATTCTGATCACAAAAAGGAATAAAATGGGATGGTAAAAAATTCCTGCTTTGAGCAGAGGTTTGGATTTTTGAAAAACCCTTTTTTATATATGTTTTATTTGCAGTTTTCCTTCAACAACCAACATTTTTTGTGGACAGTTAACATATGCCTCATAGTGGTTAGAGTGCAGTACTGCAGCTAGCTGCCTACAGTTTATTGTATTTAATCTTTGATCTTCCTTTTTTAATTTTTAGTCTTTAATCTTTTTCCATAAATCCAATCGCCACTTTCTTAAGGTTTGGAGATTATTTTGGGGAACTTTTTACTTAAATTAGTTTTCTTGCGTAACAGTTGGAAATTATCTCACCCAGTTTCACTTCTCTGTCCACACACCGTTCCAGCACAAAATCTTAGTGTCCTTGTTGACCCAACTTGTGAAAGACCAAGAAAATGGCCATCATCCCTGCTGCCGATCAGTGAGGAAATTGAGGTTTCCTCATGATCGATGAAGCACCTCTCCTTTCTTCACCATCCCTCCAGGGCGGCTTAACCTTGTAGGGTCTCCCAGCAAGCAGTTGCTGGCTGCATTTCATGGAGCCCGGCAGAGCTCCGCTATTTTCCAGCCATTCTCGCTGTGATGTCAACTAGAAACTGGGTTAAAAAACCTTTGAGGTCCCTTCCATGATAATAAGTTTTGATAGAGAAAGGATTTATAGGAATATGTGTCTTTTTTTCTTTGTGTGGCCATACTTAATTGCAGGTTGGCTTTTGTGAACATTTATTTATTTATTTATTTATAAAATTTCTATACCGCCCTTCTCCCTAGGGACTCAGGGCGGTGTACAGCCAATCTAGACCCCAACAGTAATACAAAAGTTAAAAGGAATTAAATTAAATATTGGCCGAATAAGAAAAACCCACCCCACACCCTTAAAACCCCAATTTAAAATTACAGAACAAATGGAGACAAATTAAAACCATCTCAGCCCAGGCCGGCCTGCTCAAAAAGCCAGGTCTTCAGCGCGCGCCTGAAGGCCCTCAGGTCCGTGCCGGTACGCAGTTCCGACGGCAGAGTATTCCAGAGGGCAGGGGCCGCCACAGAGAAGGCCCTACCCCTCGGGGCCGCCAGGTGACACATGGCGGCCGACGGGACCCGGAGAAGGCCCTCCCTGTGTGAACGCACCGGCCTGCTGGAGATCACCGGTAGGATGCGGTCCTGCAGGTAACCTGGCCCAGTGCCATGGATCGCCCTAAAGGTCAAAACTAGAACCTTGAAGCGAACCCGGAGAGCCACCGGCAACCAATGCAGCTCGCGCAGGAGAGGCGTCACGTGGGCGCTACGCGACGCCCCCATGATCACCCGCGCGGCCGCATTTTGCACCAGTTGGAGTCTCCGGGTGCTCCCCGCAGGGAGCCCCATGTAGAGGGCATTACAATAGTCCAGGCGAGAGGTGACAAGGGCCTGAGTGACCGTGCGCAGGGCGTCCCTAACATGGCATAATCTCTCCAATAAAGCAGACAGCTGGCAAAAACAAATTACTTAGTTCATTCTACTTTTCTTGAAATAAGCATCTGTTCAATAATAATCAAAATAATTTCTGTTCGAAATAATTACTTCCATTATGTTCTTAAAATTTGCATTTCCTTTGAATATCCAGTTTTAAAAGAAAAAAAAGTCTGATTATTCCCTACAGTTTGCAAGAGGACTGGATATGTGGCATTTGGATTATTGGATTAATTATTGGATTAAGAACAATAAATATATTATTCTAAAGTATTACTATCATTTTCATTAATAGTTGCTAAAAGCAAATCCATAACTGCACCTTGTATAATTGCTTCAATAGAGCTGCCTTTCAAGCAAACATGGTTAAAATCTTGCAGCTTTGCCTATTTTATTTCTAGCACCACATCAGGTGGTAATGTATTTACCATTCTAATTGCTCATTAGACTTTGTGCAGGATGGAGAGAAGAAACAATCTGTTCCACTGATGCATGTTATGTCCTCAAAAATGGACACATTAGGACATTACTATTTAGAGAATTCACACTGTGTCTATTAGAAAGGAATTGTTTTCCTGTCTAGGTTTGTTTATTTTTCACCAGTCCATTTTCATCAAAAAAAGAAAGAAAGCCAAAAATAAAGATATAAAAAGATATGCAGGTAGAGACTAATTTTCAGTACATGCAATGGACATTTTCAAGCAGCTGTAAAACTAAATTACATTTAGGGGCTGAAGTGGAATATTTTCTACAGTGATTCCCATTGCAGCAACATTAAGAATAGCAGCAAAATGGAGAGTAATGGGATAAGAACAATAAAAACATAAAA
This sequence comes from Bungarus multicinctus, assembly GCA_023653725.1. Taxonomy (NCBI): domain Eukaryota; kingdom Metazoa; phylum Chordata; class Lepidosauria; order Squamata; family Elapidae; genus Bungarus; species Bungarus multicinctus. Next base: position 48,482,882 of record CM042848.1, read on the forward strand.
GTAGAATGCTTTTTAACTGAGATTTTCAGTTAAACTCTGCTTGCTCTAGCAGAAGGTATCACTCTTCAAATAATGCCTGCTTCTGTTATTTTTTCTTCTTCTTTGCCATGTTAGGTTTCATCTTTCTCCTATTCACTGACTAGAACCACATATTTTTACAATATTATATTGCTGTTTAGAATTTTATGCACATTTTTAGCAATAAAATACATCTGTTTCAGAGCTGTCATTACTTTCTTCAACTCCAATAGTTAGGCTAAATTACCTTCAATTTTTTTCTTCCTACTCTTTCTCTTTCTCCAGGTGACTGGAAGTTGATGGTTTCTTTGTCACTGAAGTACAGTACATTAAGTCACAATTTTCATTATATAGATTATCTACATGCAATTATAGTCGTATATAACCTACCATTAAGCAACAATGATGTTACTTTCACTGGTTTGTTTTATTTTATTTGATATAAAAACAGTTCTGAATTTCATATGGACTGCATTGCTGTAACATGTAACATGTAACAAAAATCATGTTGATATTGATTAAAATGATTGGTCAGTATTTAGTTTTTTACATAATTCTTACATAAAATAATTTTATAATTATTTAGTTACATTCTATCATATTTATAATATGCTATTCAGTGTATCTTAATTAATTTGTAGAAACTTAATTCTGTATTCAGATAATGTATTTCTGTCTATTTTTATTCTTTAAACAGCTTAAAAAGATTTGGGGCTAAATATTTGTCTCTCTAAATCTTTTTCTCTTAATTAAAAAGGTATCATTGATCCATCAGCCATTAGGATAATTGTATTATGTTTTTAATCATGGCAATGAGACATAAAACCCAATTCTAAAAACACTACTCAAAATTAATGTTCCTCACCTAAATGATTTAAAGCAAATTTCCTTAAAATGTTGCATTCAAAATAAAGCCTACATAAAATGGTTCAGCTCCATCAATCAAGATTACTTCAAAAAATATTAATCTATTTAAGGATTATTTTATATGCAGTTGTAAAATAATGACTATACACTTGTATATTCTTTACAGAAAAAGATATTATTGAATATATTACAAGTTAGGAATATTTATTCCATAATAAAATAATTTTGTTCACTTACAAGTGTTACAGTAAATATTTTCAGTTTACAGAATAAATGTAGTTTTCATTTTTGTATTGTTTAAATACTTAATATTTCTTATTCCCCTTCTTCCTCAAATTGATCTGATTTAAACAATGCTTAAAAATGCTTTTGAACAGTGAATCTTGCCACCTATCATTTAGTTACTGCTTTTGCGTTGTTAAAGTTACCCCAGATCCTTTTATATAATAAAAAAATATTACAATTATAAAGTATATTAAAAGAAAGGGAATATGCATTCAACAGACTATTAAAATTATCTACTCAGGTGAGAGTAGTTTACAATGACTTTATTTTCTAACAAAATAATAAAGATTTCACCAATTGCCAAAAGCTATTTAAAGAGCCAACAAAACAAGTCAAAGGGAAATTCTGTACCTAAATTATTACTAATAAAAGACATTCTCCTTATATCCCAATGGGACAGGGAATAGGTATCTGACAGTGAATTAATGAATTGCCAAATTCACATGGAAAGAAAGTTCATATTACAGATTCTCATTATGGTTTTATGAATAAAAACCACAGATATGTTTGTTATTATATTATTTCAAAACAACATGAAATTACATATGCCACCTCTTTAGCCAGCATTGGCTTCATACTCCTTGAGCTCTTCTCAAGAATTGAAGATTTTTTAAAAATATATTGGCATAATATATGTGCACATTGAACCGGTGTGGTCTTTTGTAACTGACATATGGAAATTGTGCCAATGCACAGATTTTCTAAGTGCAAAAATCATACAAAAATATTTGGATATGGTACCTGTACTGGGATCTCCATGGTCAGTTTTTGTCCTAATCCTCAAATTTCAATTTTCATATCTAGTTTTTTCCTGATCTCCAATTCTTTGCCTTCAATTTTACTATCCCCTGGAATCAGCACATCAGTTATACACACTTTCTTCTTCTTACCCATAATTAATCTGTGTGTTGTGAGCCAAAATTTTGTTTGTGTTCAGAAATCCTACAATATTTTAACCTGCTAATTTTGAACTATTTCAGCTATATTCCACTAATTTTTCATTACTAGCACATGATAATTTTATAAATATTCTAGTAAACATTTTGGTGAATGCATTGTTTATTATCAGTTTGTGCAATCTTCTTGCATGAGCTGAATATATAATCTACTGTTTCTTCTGCCTTTTTTGCACAATCCACACATTGAATCATTTGACAAATTTTCAATTCTGGCCTTGCTTGCATTAATTTAAATAATATGCTCTTGAGCAGTCAAAATCAAGCCTCTAATTTCTTTTTCTTTTTTAATGATTCATTTGTAAGCCATTGCCAAGTTCTACCTTTATCCACTTTTCCCTAAAGATTTTTTTTAATTGACCATGTAATGCTCTTCCTTGACAAAATTCTGTTGTTTTTACCACATTATTTCAATATTCATGTTTTGTTTCTTGCATATATATAAGTTCTAATTTTAAATTTGCATTACTGCTCATTCTTGATCATCCTTTATGTGATCAGCTCATCTGTGCTTTTCTTCTTTGATAGTTCATTTGACTTGAAGTAAACCTCTGCATCCGTTTTTGAAGAGAAGGTAAAATCTATTAATATTATTACAGGGATGTAATGCATAGTGAGTAGTCATTAGCTTTCTTGTTTTTTTGGTCCAAACTGTCCAGTTCAGCTTGTGTCCAGTTAATAATTCCAGCTGTGTATTGTATTATTATTATTATAGTTCATTGCACAGTTAGCCAGATGTTCAGTATCAATTTGGCATTTTTTCCGCCTATTGAATCCTTCCCAAGAACCTGGGATAGGCAGATATGGATGTTTAATGGTGTTAAATGTATCGTTGCAGGATGAAAGCTGTTCTGAATAAAGGTGCCTTTTGCAATTGATTGATGGTGAATTTGTCAATCCCGATGGTGTTCAAGTAGTGCTCCAGTTGTATAAGAATTGTACCCAAAGTGGCTATGATAATTGGTACTGCCTTTGTTTTCTTTAGCCTCAATCATTCTACTTGTATTTGCAGGTTTTTGTTATCTTCTTCAGTTTTTTCTCTTCTCTTCTACATTCCCAGGTACTACTTTTTTGTCCTTCTTGTCAACAGTTCTTAAGTTTTGGGTGTATGTGACAGTTGCTTAAATTCTAAAGTCCCAGAGCACTTTAGCTTTTTAATTCAACAACTTCATAGAAATTATTGTTTAATGAAGTTAAAGATTTTATTCTGTTAAGCCTCAGAAGAGCCCAATTGAAGAACAGTATGAAAGCACAAGTAAAAAAATAAGTTGTTAATATTTCAAAATTTTTAGTTTTTAAAGATTGTGATTATATAATCAAAATAGCTTTGTTTTTAAAACTATTAGGAATATCTTCTCTATATATACAATTTTATAAATAATATGGAGAATATGCAAGAAACTAAGAGATTGATGAGCATATGACACATTATGTAGCAACTGTGGAATTAAAACTTTTTGTTAGTATTAGATGAATCAGTGCACAACCTTAATTAGATGGAAATTGAGAACAGAAATAAAATGAACAGCTTGCTTCTTTAAAAAAGGAAAAGGAAATGAGGCACTTGTAATTAAGGGAACTAATATTTTACAAAATGCATATATTCATTTCTTCAAATGGTCAGTACTTAGAATTCTTATTTTTACAGATTCTCTATTTGTGTCATTTACATTTATATGCTTTGTGCTATAGATATATATCTTTTAACCAGTAACTTCTTCAAGATTGAATTTCAATCTATTGAGTATAGACACTGAACTCTTGAGGATAGACTCAGGACATATCACAGAGAATGTAATGCAGCATCAATAAATTACAGCACACCTATGCATACAACCAAAGGTATGGATCTGGAATATAGATAACAGCTTTGTCATAATATAAAAGTAATAACTAGAGAAGATACTTGAAATAATCAACATCTTGAAAGGAATAAAATTCATAAGGGAAGATGAAAGCAACAACACACTATATTTCCTGGGTATTCCTATCAGCAGAGGAGTGGCGGCAAATAAGAGACCTGTCTATTTTAAAACTACGCACATGAACCAAGTGCTCTACTACCAAAATTACAATCCAATTTTCTACAAGAGGAGCTGTGTAAGAATGTTATTCAGACTATAGTAACCTATAACACCAGAAAAAGGAAGCAATTGCCTACATAACATCTTCCCCCCCAAAAATGGTTACCCATAAAACTTTATCAGAAAATGCCTGACCATTTAACTCACTACAGCACAACAAACACAAGTTACAAAAAGTATAACAACTTCATATATCAAAATCAACTTAGAAAGAACCAAAAGACTATTACAACCACCCACTACCACAAACCAACCCAAGCCTTCCAAAACATCAGCATTCAAGATCCAATGTAAACTCCTTAATTTCACAATAAATGGATAATACTAGCCATAATTTCAACTGGAACACTATGGGCATCCTAAACCAAGCTAAATCCCCAAACACTAGGGAGTTCCTGAAAGCTTGGGACAAATTAACCATCAACAGGGACAATGAACAACATTTACACAACATTAAAAAAACAGTAAGAAAGCTAAAAAGGAAACAATAAATTCAGAATATCTCATTGCCAGCAATCAATACCCAGATAAGCAGGAATTAACACCAGGTTAAGGCAGACACACAGTCAAACAGTAAACAACAACCTAATCAAAGAAATACCAAAGAGAAAACAACAGCCCCATCAATACTGATAGGACAAGCTACTGTATATAAACAGAGAGCAAAACCCCCTCCCTTCTAGATGATGTTAGCTAGTTGGGTAATGAAACGTCTGTAAGCAACCAAATTCAGAGAGCACCAAGGACTCCACAGGATAGGCAATAATTAGTTTTATTAGACCTTACCAAATGTTTAATAAACTCACAGATGCTGACAGTAATTTAATACTTAAAGGTGTCTATAAAATCTGTAAAATTGTTATGCTTCTTACTGAAATAGTCTGTCAGACATTCAGGCCAAAAATGTAACACTTTATTGATAGACTCTACTTCACAGAATGCAATGTGTAAATGATCTGGTAATCAGTAAAACTATCTTAAGTTTGTGTGAAATGTAATTTAGACAAAAGACCAATTACAGCATTACATAGGTCCTGGAATTCACTGGATAAGAGTAAATTTGGCTTATTTTTAAAGGCATTGTTTTAAATACAAATATACTTGTCAGGGATAAGCAACCAGAACAAATCTGCAATTCCTTTATTGTCGAACATTATTTACACGAATCTTGCCAGACTAACTGTCTTTTCTTGGGAAAAGGCAAATATAGTCTTAAAGGTTTGATCTCAGACATTTTCTCCCCAAATCAACTCCAAACTGGAATGTCTCTTTTCTCTCCCTAGAGGTTCTTCTTCTCCTTCAGCTTCCATCACAGAACTTTTATATACGTGTTTACTTGATTTCTTGTTGCCTTTCTGTTAGCATAAAATATTTTATGTGGCTTGTAGCATGAAACATACACATACAAAGAAATCCATTAAAAAAAAAACAAATATATAAATATATATAATATATTCACTAACATTCAACACATGATGAGAGCAATTTCCTAAAATGTAGAAGGCAAATACAGTTCCCAAGAGAATGCATTTTGTAGCTAAGATTGATATGTAGGAACCACCATTTATTTATAAATTACAGTATTTCATTTCATTTCCAGGCTTACCACTTAAGTTTTAAAATAGTTTTTCTAACAAACTGATAAATGCTGAGTCGAGTTCCATCTCCAGGCATGTACTTATTTCTTTATGGTTCATTAAGAAAAATTCCTAAACTAAAAATTCCTGAACTCTTCATCTTAGTCCTGACCAGAATTCTTTTAATTGGGTTTAGGAGACAAAGCTGTGCATTCAATTTTGTCTGGTATGTTGCTATACTGCTATTGCTATTTTGTCAGCACTAATTGCTGGAGACTGAAAAAAATAAGATCTTAGAAAACAGATCTCCAAATGAGAATAGACATAGATATAAAATAACCAGGTTTATTAAAGCACAAATATAATGTAAAATTCCTCTGCTGGATGGAATGCAAAATGAAATCAGTATAGAAAAGAGAAAGAGAATGAAAAAGCTACTGTAACCAAGATTTAGAACAGGGCTGTCAAACTTGTGGCCCGTGGGCCAGATGTGTCACGTGCTAGCCATTCCCACACCCGGTTTAGCGAAGGGGAGAAAAGTCATGATATGTTACATGTGCAGCTGTGACAAATCAAGTTTGACATCCCTGATTTAGAAGAACCAAGGATGTAAATTAAAGTTAGACATAATGCAAAATAGTGACAATGCGTCTACAAATTGTTAAATCATACTTCTCATTCAGTTAGAACTATTTGCTCTTACTTAGCCCAATTTTTAATGCAACGTATTTTCTGGCAGTGGGATAAGCCAAATTCTTCATATGTCAACAACCTTTTATTTTACAAATACACTCTTACTGTGCTGATCTTTAGCTAAAATGACCCTAGAAACTATTGAAGAAATTTCGTCTTCCAGACAGATACCAATTTTTGCATTCCATCACTGGTTAAGTGGAGGAAGAAGTGTTTGGATTATGGAAAACGTTGAATATTGTGAGGAGGCAAAAATGATGAAGTAAATCAGGGGTGTCAAACTCAGGGCCAGGAGACTATATCTGACCTGTGGGGTGTTTAGATCTGGCCCACAGGGCTTCCCAGGAAACAGCAAAGGACATGCCAACTGTGATGCTCTCCTGCAGCCCTCTGCCAGTGAAAATGGAGCTCTGCTTTTGCCGGCAGAGGGTTGCAGGAGGTGTTTGCAGTCAAAAATGGGGCCCAGGGGGCACACGCAGCCCTCCTAAGTTCCATTTTCGTTGGCAAAGGGCTGCAGGAGGCATCACGGCTGAAAATGGAGCTCAGGAGCCCATTTTCTCAGGCAAAGCACTCGGGCCACCACAGGCACCCCCAACATGACTGTGGTCAAGGTGGCCACACTCACCCCGGCCCCCGAGGTCAAACTCAACCTTGATGTGACCCTCAATGAAATTGAATTTGACACCTCTGAAGTAAATAAAGGGTGATATGCAAATATATATATTTGGAACATTATTTTTTGAAAAGGAATCTTTATTATACACAGAAAAGAACATAAGACTTAAGAAATGTTCACTTATTCTAATTCAAATGAATTAGCATTGATGAAATTAATGGAAAGTCTCCAGCCAATGAAGGATTTTGTAAAAAAAATTTTTATAATACTATTGGTAGATATTTTCAGACAATTATACAGCAAGAATTAAAAACAAATAATTGTTAATACTACTACTACTACTACTACTAATACTACTACTACTACTACTACTACTAATAATAATAATAATAATACTTTGATATATAAGTTTGTGGGCATACTTGGATAATTTTTAAGCCCATATAAAATATTTAACTATAAGTGTTAGATAAATAAATGTATCACTTAATTTCTTATATACAGCAGATAGTTCTTGTGTATGACTTCCTTGTTCAATGACTGTTTAAATTTATGACAGTGATGCAAATTTTACAACCAATCCTTTTAAAGCAAAGAAAAGCTAAAATAAGATCATAAGCACAGTTGTAGTTTCACTTGCCTGTTCCAATTGTGATCAATAAATAAGGACTATTTTGTATTGGTTTTGGTACTCTACTAAAAGAATTATTCAGCAACCTGGATTTTAATTTTCATCAGCACCCACAGTGTTAAACTTCAATCTTTCGTTTACCTGGTATATTATTTTCTTCAATGCTGTCCTCAACAGACACAGTGGAGCAGTTGGCTGGACTAACTGGAGAGCTGGAATTAAAGCTTGCGTATCTTACAGAAGAGTTGATTTCAAAATAGTCGTGGCTCTGATTTAATCGATTAAATTCAAAAGCTGATACTATTGATGTACGTTGCTTGGCCTGCAAAAAAAATTAATTAGAAGTAGACACTACTTTATTTTCTTCTACAACTACAGCTCACTGCTTCTGTTCAGTTTTTAAAACCAGATGCTATAAAATGTTACCAACTTTTTAAAATACACCTAGAATAAGAAATATATTATAACCAGAAATACAAAATCAAGGTAACATTATTCATTGTTCTACAAAAACAACCTGAATGCCAATTTTAAAAAATCCAATTCTTGAGAGATATCAAAATATTTATTTATAAATTCCATTCTCTAACCAAAGTTGTATGGAAAATTATATACAATAATGAAAAAGGGTTAATGTTAGCAGTTTCAAAATTATTTTAAGCTTTAAAAGACAACTTGGAAAGATAAAGTAAGAAAATTAAAGTTGAAAATTACAGACCAATCTCTTTATGCTGGGTCACCTGTAAAGTTATGGAATCAATTATTAACCAATCCATCATCCTCCACTTAGAAACAAATAACCTACTCTCTAATAAACAATTTGGTTTCAGGAAAAAAAACTATCATGTAATCTGCAACTCTTACACTGCAAAAACATATGGACTACACAACTCGATCAAGGCAAAACAATAGACGCAATCTACATAGACTTCTGTAAAGCCTTTGATTCAGTGGTACATGACAATTTACTCCTAAAACCAAAATCTTATGGTATCTCTGGACAACTGCATAACCGGATAGAAGCATTCCTGTCAAACAGACAAAAATGGTCAAAATTGGGAGTATCCTATCAAATTCTGTACCTGTCAATAGTGGTGTCCCCCAAGACAGGAGGTTCTAGGACCAATTCTCTTCATACTTTACATAAATGACCCCTGTGATCATATTAAGAGCAACTGCGTTCTCTTCGCTGATGATGTAAAGCTGTTCAATACCACAGACAATACTGCTACCTTTCAAAATGACCTTGACTATGTATCAGAATGGTCAAACAAATGGCAACTTCAAATCTCAACACAAATCTCAAATAAATGCTCTGTCCCACATATTGGCAAAAAAAATCAGAAAATAAAATACAGGCTGAATAGTCAAGACCTTGTTGATGATCCAAACTCTGTCAAGAATCTTGGAGTACTCATCTCAAATGACCTAATTGCTAGAGCCCACTGTAACTACATAGCCAAAAAGGCGTTAAGAGTTGTTAACCTAATCTTACATAGCTTTTTCTCTGGTAATATTACACTAATAACTAGAGCACACAAAACATTTGCTAGACCAATACTCGAATACAGCTCATCAGTTTGGAACCCACATTACGTATCTGATATTAATGCAGTTGAGAAAGTCCAGAAATATTTCACAAGGAGAGTTCTCCACTCCTCTACTCATTGCAGAATACCTTATTCCACCAGACTCGAAATTCTAGACCTAGAAAACCTAGAACTACACTACCTTTGATCCGATCTAAGTATAGTATATAAAATCATACATTGCAATGTCCTACCCATCAATGAATACTTCAGCTTCAACCATAACAACACAAGAGCAAACAATAGATACAAACTCAAGGTTAATCGCACCAAACTTGATTGCAGGAAATACGACTTCAGCAACAGAGTGGTCAATGTCTGGAATATTCTACCTGACTCTGTGGTTTCTTCCCCCAACCCTAAAAACTTTAATCTTAGACTGTCTACTATTGACCTCACCCCTTTTCTAAGAGGTCTGTAGGGGGCGTGCATAGGCACACCAACATGTCTACCGTCCCTGTCCTATTGTTTCTTTTATTTTCATCCCACATTTATAGTGAATTCAATTTATTTATTTAGCATATTTATTCAGCCACCCACCTTACCTAAGATTACTCTGGACAGCATTGGCAATAAAAACATGGCAATTAAAAAAATCATGAAACACAGATGAGAAATAAAACATAACCTCCCCCCCCCCAAGATTTCAGGAGAACAATAATTTCAAATCATATAGTCACCTTGCAGGAACACCGTAATCAAAGATTAAAACTAGCACCTTGAATTACACCTGGAAGCAAATGCAATTTGCAATGCAATTTGTAGACATAATGTAACATGTCATCCTAGGGCACACAAAACTGTCTAAACAGCTTCATATTGCACCAATTGAAGCTTATGGATGCTTCATAAGGCCAGCCCTATGTGAAACGCATTACAGTAAACCATTCTGGAGTTGAGCAGCATATCAGTAATTGTAAGTAGAGCTTTATGCTCCAGGAAGGGGCACAACTGGTGCATAACATAAAGCCATGCAAATATCTTCTTAACTAAGACTTCTACATGCTTCTCAAGCATCAGGTCTGTCTGGAGCAATGTCACCCCATCCAATTCCCAGATTCCAGAAGACCCAAAAACCCAGAGCCACACAATCTTATCAGGATTCAACTGCAGCCTGTTATTTCCCATCCAGATCCTCACAATCTTTAGGCACTGAGCAGGACATCAACAGCATTGCTTAGTTTGCCAGGGGCAGAGATATACAGCTAGGTATAGTCAGTAAACTGATGATTCCTCACCCTACAACAATATATGAACTCACCCAGGGAGTGAGTACATGTTAAATAAGTGTAGAGAAAGTACTGAACTCCATGGAATCCAACATAAAATGAGCCAAAGGCAAGACTTCTAACTCAATCAGTATCCAGTATTTAGAAACCAGGGAGAGGTATGGTAAACCAAAGATAGCTCCACAAAAGCAGAGCCAATTATCATGGCAAAGATCAAGGAATTGGTGAGTAGACTGGTTCCCTGGAACTTCTCCAGAGAAGTAGAAAATGGGACACCCCTCACACCCCTCGCAGCCCAGATGGCTGCATCTTGTGTGGAGACTATAGGACAGTGGTTTTCCGTACAATATTTGATCACTGAGAGATGATGGGAATATCCTATCTTGCTCTCAACCTTGGCAGATTCTTTTAATATTTGCAACTCTTAATCTCTAATCACTTTCAGAAATGACTTTCTAATAGCTTTATTAGAGATCTTCAGAATGTTATGTTTGAAAAGTCTTTATTGGATAAGTTTATCTTCCACTCTAAATAAAAGAACAATTAATTATAAACTTAAGAAAGCATTTGAAATAAACAAGAAAAACTAAATTTGATAAAAGAATATTATAAATGACTAACAGGCCAGATAAATTTTGATTACTTTTACTTTAATATCTTAGAATTAACTATAAAAATAGCTTTTTGTAGAAAATAGCTTTTTGTTATCCTGGCTATTATAAACCATAACAAAGATAAGTTATGATTTTAGAAACTAGACACTAGAGGGGAGTAAAGATTCTAAGAGGAAGAAAAAAATACAGGCTTATTCTTAATGTCAGTCTATATAGGGACTTACAAAATGGCACAAAATGTTATAACATCATAAACTTTAAAGGAGATCTTTGAAGAAGAAAGCCAGAAATAAATAACTACAATGTCAATTTTAACTCTCCCATGTAAACCAAAAGGAAACACAGTGAGCTCACAATAGTTCTACTTTATTATAATGCTACATGAACATAGGTTTGCAATCTGAAGGTATAAACTTCCTGCCACAACTTTTAACCACTTAATCCATTAAGACAGGTATTTCCAAGTTTCTGTCTCTGACCATTAAGCCATTGGGAGCTGCTACGTCTCTGGTTGTTTTCCAAGCATCCAAAGTCAACCAAATATTCCGTCACATCAATATTGTTGAATATTGATATCTGCTTCTGTGAATAGATATGTCTACAAGGTATTTCTCATCCAAGAAGCTTCTTCAGCTCTGACTGGATGGTGGGGAATGGAAGGATTCAGAGGAGTCAGAGCTGAAGAAGCTTCTTGGAAGAGAAATGAAACTTGTTCGAAGAAAAAAACAAAATCCAGTTGCCTCTTGAAAAAGCACCTTTGGGACATCTGCACAGATATTTCCTCCATAGGCTAGCAAGCATCAAAATTATTGTTAGAACAAGCTATGTGTGATAATTTAAAACATCTTTTAAATGCTATTTTCAACATGGAATTGTCAACAGATGGATGGAGAGCATTAAATAACACACTCTTTGATTAATTTTTTACTAATTCAATGTCTGGATTTAATTGAAGTCAATGGCAAGATTCCCACTGGATTCACTTAGAGAACATTATGCAACTAATCATTCATTATATCGTTCAGTATTTTAATATTTAGAGTTGATGAATTAATGAAATAAGGATTTCACTACTAATCCTGAAGATTATTCATCATGTATATCCAATGCACTGGGCTAGACTGAAGGGACACAATACAAGGAGAGACATGCAAGCACACACACACATAGAGAGACGTACATTCAAACATAGTTTGGATAGAGAACGTTTTTCTGCATCATTTACAGTATCAGAATTTAAAGTGCTTTACTGAAACTAAATGTAGGAACAATTTTTCTTCCAAAAATAGTCCCTGCTGCCAAAAAGATTGGGGACTGCTGTCATATAGTGTAGGAGTCCCCAACCTTTGAACTGTGGACCAGTACCGGTCCATGGCTGTAGGAATTGGACTGCACAAGTAATGGACGGACAAGTGAAGCTTTATCTATGCACGCAGGAGATCTAGGTTGCATATTAAACCAGTCCCCTCCCCTCCCCTCCATCCATCTGTGGAAAAATTGTCTTGCACAAAACTGATCTCTGGTGCCAGAATGGCTGGGGACCACTGAGATAATGAATCTGATCAGGAATAGGGACTTTTAATGTTCCTTCTGTTCTTTCCCAAGGGAAATAAAACTGGTCTACAGACAATGTTGTTTTAAGAAATAATGAAAGATGTATGAGAGATTATGGAGATGCTGAGAAATTAACGGAAGGAAGAACATATTTAAAAGTTAAGATAAAAGACAAATAACTCATGCAAAGTAGCAAGGAACCTAGAAAGAGTTTCAAACCATACAAAAAGGGTCTGCTTTAGATTTTCCTGGCTAATTAAGTTTGCCTGGAGATATTGTGTAGTTAGATTCTGGTGGAGGTTAATTCCATAATTGTTCTACTGCTCCTTAGTTTTCCCCCTCCTCAAAAAACCATTCCTGGATACCGCCATACTGAGCAACCTTCGTCTGGTGTCTAACCTCCCAAAGGAAAGCTGTGAGAGGGTGATTGTGCACCAGCTTGAATGAAGTGGGTTACTTGGACCCCTTTCAATCAGTATTAAGTCCTGGGCATGGAATGGAGTTACACTTTTGAGTGATCTTTGGCACCAGCAGCATGGAATAGTGCATCTGTCCTAGATCTCAGCAGCCTCTCAGCAGCCTTTGATAACATTGACCATGGTATCCTTCTGGACTGGCTCCATGGTTGTGAGTGGGAAGTACAGTATTGTGCTAGTTTGCTTCCTTTCTGCAGCACCAGTCGGTGTTTGGGAATTAGAAGTCTTGCCTTTGGCCCATATTATATGGTGTTCCATGGAGTTCAGTATTCTCTCCATGCCTATTTAACATGTACATGAAGTCCTTGGGTGAGTCAATTTGTTGTTGTGCAGTGAGGAATCTTCAGATACTGATACCTAGCTGTATATCTCTTCACCTGGCAAGCTAAGCAGTACTGTTAATGTCCTGCTCAGTGCCTGGAGACTGTGAGGCAATAAATTAAACTAAAATTAAATATATAATTGCCAAAGTTAAGAATATATAAAATTCCAAATCATAGTTTAATACTACATGTATACATGAAAACAAGTGTACAAAAATGATTGATTTGGTTTCACTCTGCTGGATTTCTGATTTATCATTTTGTACAAATCAGGAATAAGCATTTTTAAAAATTATGGTTTCTATACAGGCCAGTTAACCAATCTCCATTTTTTACTGTTTTATTAATCAATTGACTTTAATTGATTCTACAAATGACATGTAATTCATATGCAAAAACAAGCAGAGTACCAGGTAAAGAATTGAAAGCTGATTTATTTTTCCACCGAAAACAAAAGAACAAGACAATGTTAACTGGGCTCTGTGTTGCTCAGGCAGAGAATGTCAGGTATTTTTGTCCATAAGCTCTCTTCTAATATCTATCAAAGAATGGCAATGTAGACAAATATGTTTATTTAAAACGAACACATTTAATGACAATAAATTATCTTTGGGGAAAAATATTTTACCAAATGTTTAATATTCTAAACCGATCAGTACCTTTTAATTAATTTTTAATTATTTCCTGCTTCCACTTAATATAGTTTGGGAGATTATTCTCTTGGACAACCATTTGTCCAGGATGGTATAAGGATTCCTAGCTTGGGCATGGGTTGGAGTAGGACTTTGGAGTAGAAGACCTCCAGACCTATGATTTTATGAGTCTATACTTCAACTGCTATTTAATTTGGTTGCCTGTGATTCAGTTTACTAACCTATGATATCTTCATGATGACAAATCACTGTGACCTCAATCACATAATTTGCAGGATTCAATGAATCCTGAATATCAATGGAAAGATCAATGTGGCCAAGGTCAATGAGATAAAAAAGAACACAAATGGCAGAAACAAAAGCAGAAGTATGCTAAGCAAGTTAAGTATATATACAATATAACTGTAATGTGTATCAAAAATTAGGCAAAACATCAAGTGGCTCATTAAGAATAATGACATCCAATACAAAATTTAGATAAACTCAATATAAATAATATCAATAGAAGAGAATATTTGTAGTTCAGGAATGAATGTTGGAGTCCTTGATGCTCTCTGAGCTTGGTTATTTGATTGTAGAGATTTTGTTACCAAATTAAGTAATATCATCAGTGCTAGAAGGGAATGGGGTTTGCTCTCATTTTATGTACTAGTGGCTTGTCCTATCAGCATTAGTGGAAGTGATCTTGGTGGTTCCCTAATTAAACTGCTCTTTAGTTGTTAACTGGTTTGTCGACAAACAAATGTAGTGTAATATAGTTTCATGTTTTCATATCCAAACAAGAACATCTATCTGCAGTGTTTAGGAATTTTATTTCAAAGTCTTTAAACAAGACATATTACAATGTTCATATTGGAAACCTGAAAGAGAAAAAATGTTTTCTGATAAGCTCAAATGATATAATATCTATCTTTGACTACTCACCTGAGGTCGTATAACTTTTACTATATTTTTCAGTGCGGTATCTGGTGATGGAGGAGAGCAGTCAGGTGTTGGGCCTGTTGAACTGTTTCTATGGTTACCAGTACCTGGTGCAATAATTGCTGCTTGAGGTGCATTATCTATGAATAAAAATAGTGTTCTGATGATTACACATTATTACACAAAATATACTGTGAAAACAGAAATGGCTTTAAAGACAAATGATTCAGTATTTTATAATTTATTATAATTATTAGATCTATAATTCATATTGTTTGCATTCAGGTTGAAATATTCATTTATTGTTTTCTACAAAACCTGTCACTGATCACAGCTAATGCTTAGCATTTCAATGCAGGCAACTATTCATGTGCAGAAATAGGTTTATGTTCATAAGTTGCCTGTCAAGACTAGAGGGGAAACTGAAAGTGTGAGAAGGAAATTATATTTAGCATTTAGGAATATTAGTATGATACTGTACTGTACTTAAAAATGGATAGATGGTTAAAAATTATAGTCCTGATATATTCTGTATAGGAATGGAAAAATATACTAAAGGCTTTCTAAGTTCCAACAGGTGATATTAATTAACTAGTGGGAAAATCAGCATATCTATTAGGACCTTCCTCAACCTCATTCACCAGGATGTAAACTGTTGACTAAACTGCCCCACCAACCAATTCAATGACTTTAAAAAAAATCACTATTACCATTCATATATACCTATATACACAATTTGTATATACTTATAGGTGGTGTGATCAAAAGAGAAAATGAGTAAAATTTCAGTATATATACAGTAGAATAAAGGCTAATCCATATAGAGTGCCACCATTGCTAGTGTGTTCACAGATAAATAAAAGTTAGCAAACACATATATTGTCATTACTAGCACATATGTGCACACCTAATTGGAAGGAATAATTGTCCTAAATAAACATGTAGGCTCTATTTGGGAGGAAGAGCTTGTAGGGAAGGATGTTCTTTCAATTCAAAAGAGCTGATTTTAAAAAATAAGGGGATGAGATGGTGTGGAAAAATCACTCTCTTTTCTTTTCATTAAATATGTGTTTCTCACTCTCAGCAATTTTAAGATCATGGATTTCAACTCCCAGAATTTCAGTTTCAATCTCCATCATGGAAGGGCATGCCCAGTTTCCCAGTTTCATCATTCCTTGACTACAACCGACAAAGTGTTCTCTGCTTCATATTCATCTCCTGTATCTGTTACGGATTCCTGTGAATCTGTACCTGAAGAATAAAAACTAGAGGACTGTCAGGTTATACCTGAGGATTAGGTTGTTAGCACCTGTGAATGATGAATCAAACCCAGCACAGGGAGCTACTGACTTACATAAGAAAGAGTTAGAGACTGACCTTGAAAGAATACTAAGCCCTGAAACACAATACCACCAAAGAGGGATGAATGACAGCAGAGATCTGTACAACTCCTCAAGAGAATATCAGCTCCCCTGATTAAGCCAAACCAGGAATTATATCAGACCATTCTCCAAAACTCTTCATTTTTTGGAAATTACTTTTCTGATTCCTCATTTGCATGCCTGTGTCAGATATGCCACTCTTCCCCTTTTATGCCAAGTACACTTTACCTCAGAGTTAGTGAGCAAAAGGAAAGTCCAGGACCGGGACAGAATCATAAAAGACAAGGCATTTCAGTATAGCTGGAAGCTGCCAATGAGATTATTATCTATACAAACACTGAAAATGACCTAATAAATTTGGTCTCAATTTTTTAAAATAGTCTGCATAGTGGAAATATCTAGATGAAAACCAAATGTGGTCTCTAATCTTGAATGGGGGGAGGGGGAGGTGACCATCAGCAGAATGCTTGTAGGAGGCAATGGCTTAATTCAGTTGTTCTTTTAGGAGATACAAGAAAATATTCTGTTGTTGGAAAAATGAAAGGCTTCAAGAATGGGGAGTGTGTCAGAAAGAATTTCATTACAGGTTTGAATAATAGTGATTTGTTTAAAATGAAGCATAAACAAGGAATCCTCCTAGACCTATAACTTTTACCTGATGAGCAGATGGTAGCAGGGCTTTTGCAGTTCCAGCTTTATGCAGTTATGGTCTTTCCTGCTCATTCCACTCATGTCCTTGTTAATTCTTATTTGGACTATTGCAACATTCTATACATATGGCTGTCCTTAAATAGTATCTGCAAGCTACGTCCATCTGGAATGCTGCCTATTTATAGGGTGTGTATAAATTTCCAAACATTAGGGGTGCTTAATAGTTGTGACATGCCTTGGGCATTATAAATATATTTTGGTTACTTTAATATAATTTAGATGTGCTTGGTAAGTAACTACATAAATATCAAAAAAATTTAATATTTTTTCATTTGGATAAAAACTTAAATGATTTTCAATTGGATTTTATGTATGCACAATTCTTTTCTCCTTGATATTGAGACATTATGACATGCGATCATTCAGAAATCAATGCTTTCTCATTTACTGTAGAAAGTAGAAAAAACATGTTTCAATTATACTGACACTCTTGGACATTATCTAGAGAGCAGAACCTGTGAGGAGTCTATAAATTGAGCCTATGTGCCACTATACATTCGAAGACTTATCTACTTTTTACCAAGGTTTGGAAGGACATTTACTTCCCAAATTATATATTTCTTTTAAAATATGAAATAGGAGAAGCTACTACAATTATAAAAATAGTATGGAAAAAATAAATAAATAAATAAATAAATAAATGACAAAAAATCCAGAACAGTCTTAAGATTACTATAATGCAGAGTTTATTATATGAGAAAAAATAGCATATGTATAGTAGTCAAACACTGAAATTCAATCACCTCCTTATTGCTCCTCATTTGTTCACCCCAGGAAAAAATCTTGAAAGTTTATATATTTTGGTCTGGATTGTTCTAGAAACAGGAATGAAGGTATCACAGAACAATGGAAACTGAAATGCTGACAGAAAAAAAGCATTGAAAGTTGTATTGGATAGGAAGAATATGGAACCCAATCTTTTTTTCACAGGAATTCAAAACTATAAAATATTTTTGGAAGTTAAGTCTTTCAGAAAGGCGCAGACATCTGCTGGATACCCACTATGTGCTAATACAACTTCGACTGAATTGATATCTGTCTCAAGAAAGTTAGGGATGCCCTCTTTTAGTTTCAAATATATATGGAATGCACTACCTGACTCTGTTGTTACATCCCCTAACCCCCACTCCTTTAACCTCAAAGTAACCACTATTGGCCTCACCCCATTCCTAAGAGGTCTGTAAGGAGCGTGCATAAGTGTCTCTACCGTCTCTGTCCTATTGTCCCCATTTATTTGTACCTATTTCCTGTATTCTTACTCATGTTTATACTTGTATCTATTATCTTGTAAGTGACTGACAAAGCAAATAAATAAAATATCTTATATTTGGGAGGGGCATGAATTTGTTATGTGTTAAAACAGCCTCAAGTTAGGCAGCTAAAAGCAGCAATAGATACCCATATGACTTTTTGTTGTGATTTACTCTTTCTCACAAGGAGATGGTCAGGAGAAATTGGAACAATAAGTATTCTTCTCTCTAAATGCCAAATTTATGTAGCAAATACAACTCAGCTGGACTTGTCCTTAATGCTTGCTTGTGATTCCTGCAGCGACAAGCATTAAGTAATAAAATTCCCGCATATTTCTCAAAATCAGCTAATAGTATAAAGAAAATTCTAGGTAGCACAAATAGCAATACTTGTAAGATCAAAACCAGTAAAACACCTATTTTTGATGAAACTCCTCTTGTTATTTCTAAAGAACAAGGTTTCTTCGTAACGGTTGTATCAAGAAAATCACAGGGACCATTCTCATTTTCTACAGGAAATGTTTCGGAAGAAACAGATGGCACTGTTTCCAGTGTAACACTCCTCTTCTTTGGAAAGGCTTCCTGAAATATGGAAATAGAATTATATAATAGAGTTGGCCTTGTTGAGGACAGAAGAGAAAACTATTTAAAATGATCAAATATACACTATCATATTTACCTGAAAGTCAATTACAACAATTATAAGGATTTTTAAAATAACTTTCCAAAAAATAATTTAAGATTAAAGTTAATTTTTAGAGATCTGCAAATACATCTTTGAAACAAAAATCAGCTGGGCATCTGAAAATACAGAAGATCACTTTTCTACATCTACTACTGGTACTAATAATAGTAATACTAATATTTTTACTAATAATAATAATAGCAAAAGAGAAGAATGAATAGTTACAGTATATCCTACTTTCCTTTCAGTCTTTAGCAAGATTGCTGCTTTTGGCTAAAACAGCAATCTTAAAAGTTTGCATAGGATTGGATGAGAGGAGAAAGAAAAGAAAAGAAAAGAAAAGGAATTTTGCATTTTTCAGGCTGCAAATTCTGAAAATAAATCATATTGGAACAAATGAAACTCCTCACAAAAGAAGGTTACATTGTCCTACATATTCATGCTGGAAAAAGAGATTTAGTGCATTTTCAAGAATCTATTAATTGTTTCATAATTGAGTAATATATTGAAACTCAAATTCTGACATCCAAAAGTCTAATTTTAGTCTCAGCTAGGGATGATTCAGTTTTCAAACTCTACAAACTAATCCTAAATGTCAAAGCTATCTGAGATTGCATGCAGAAAAAAATACGTTACTGTATATCAATTACTTAGCAATAAATAATTTAAACTAGTTCTATCTTGGAATTAGTAGAAAGTTCCCAAAAATGTACTTAATATTAAAAGTGTCACATTAATAGTGCATATAATGAAGAAAACAACAGTAGACTGTTTGACAATAAAAGTTATCAGAATTGTGGGGCCGCTAGAAACTGATATTGGTACCAAACAGCAGGGCTGCTTTCCCTGATAGTAAACTCACAGTGACGACGGGCATGGGAATATATTGCAAGAGACAGTAGTAAGCCACTGATTGTCTTCCCCCCTCTAACAATATTCCCCAATCCTTGCTCCTCCTCACTACAGTCCCCATTATACTCATCTCATTGCCAGCCAGTAAGAAGTAAGGTCTAACACTCAATACTCAGCAGCCACCTAGTTGACACTTTCCATCAACTTAGTTTCTCATCAGCACCCTGCTCTTGGCATGTAAGTCCAAGGGGAGAAGGAAAAAAATAGTGCATCCTTACATCTTCTTAATCCATGGGTATCAAACTCAATCATATCATGAGCCAGATCGTGACATATAGTGATGTTTTTTGCATTTGCAGAGCTGGGGTAGGCATGGCCTGCATGTGACATATCCAGCCCACAGGCCACCGGTTTGACAGGCCTGCCTTAATCCAATAAAAGCCCACACCATACTGTCTCTCATCTGAAAAAGGGCAAAATGCCCAAGACCTCTCCTAACACTCCTTCACAACCTTTCCCATGGCCACCAAGAGCCATGGTGATACAGTGGTTAGAATGCAGTATTGCAAGCTAATTCTGCCGATTACCAGGAGTTCAATTATGGCCAGTTCAAGTTTGACTCAGCCTTCCATCCTGCCAAGGTTGGTAAATTCAGGACCCAGATTGTTGGGGACAACAATCTGTAAACCACTTAAAGAGTGCTGTAAAGTACTATGAAGTGGTATATAAGTGTCATGCCTTTGGTAGAGTCGCACTCTGAGGAAGAGCTGACAGGGAGTGGAGGTGTGGCTCCGGAGGTTGTGGAGGAGGCTGGGGAAGGACAGATGCCGGCTGAGCAGTCAGAGGAAGAACGAGGCCCATTCCCTATGCATCCTAGGGAGGAACGGAGAAGGCAACACCTTGGCTTATGAGAGAGGAAACAGCCATGATCCTCCTCATTGGTTGCAGCTGGGGAGACTAGTAAATAAGACAGACGATTACAACACAGCGTTGCCAGAAGCAAAGTGTGTGTTATTTTGGGCTGAAGTTATCTTGGTTGGCGTCCTCCAACAAACTGTGCCTTGTTATCTCCTTGAATTTGGTAATTACTTATTCTGGTCTGTTGTGGAAATTTCATCATTGTAGTTTGTTTGATTTTTTATTTCATCTCTATCTGCTCATTAAGTTCAGACTGTATTGCTTTCTTTTGAAACGTATTTTTGAGTACGTTTATTTCCAACTGAGAATTATTGAACAGTGGGGGCCAAGTTGGAGGCATTTAAGGACATTTATTTACGTTTTGGATTTTGTTAGGTTTGTGTTACACTCTGGGTCATCACAATAACTCTAAGTGCTAGTGTTAGTGCTAAAATGCTAGTCCAGAATCTTTCTCTATTTCAGAGACCAACTGTGACAACAGAGTTGCCATAAACTATAGTCATTATATGGCTAATTCATGTAAAGGAACAAGGACAATTCCTAGTTCAAAGAGCTAGGGAAAAAATGACAAAAAGAAAAACCAAACCACATGTGGCTGGCCATATGGCAACTGCAGGAAGCAGGCCAGTTCTTTCACAGGACTACTAATCAGCTTCTGCTACTGATGTTGTCCGTTCTCCAGTATGATTCTTGATGAGTGTATTTTATTTTTTCTTTTATGTACACTGAAAGCATATGTACCAAAGACAAATTCTTGTGTGTCCAATCACACTTGGCCAATAAAGAATTCTATTCTGTTCTATCTCATCAAATAAAATATTATGCCACTTTTGCCACTAAGATGTTCCCATATTAGTCTGAAATACATTAACCAACAGAGTATGAGCCATCAAATCGGTGTCAACAAAGAGCAACAATATATTTTTTCCATGATAATCTGTCCCTATTCTGGTCTTACAGGTCTTCTAATTCTGTAGTCACTGTAACTACATCTGAGCCCATCCACCCTGCTGCTCAGTATCCCCCTTTTCTCTTTTCTTTCACCTTTCCCAAATTAATCACATCATGGCATCGGAATATTCTTTCCAAAATCTTCATAGCTGCTCTTCCAAGACCTAGTCTGTGACAAATTTCTTGACTTCTTCTCCCTTTACTTTACTGGCTGATTCGAAAAGTCAGGAGTTGTCAAGTACTTCAATATCTTTACTGTCAATTCTAAGTCTGGTTATTGTGCCTGTTGTCATTTATTTGCAAACTTCAATATTCTATGTATATTTTTAATGGACTTCTGTAAAAGATCCTAGATTATAATCTGTAGAACAATTTTCTGTTTAAGTGAAAGAAAAACAGATAGTTTCAAAGATCAGGAATATACTTAAGTAGCAATAGCAATAGTATTTATTAGGATATACCCTCCTATAACGCTTTACAGCATTCTCTGGGCAGTTTACAATATAGAAGCATTATTTGCAAATTGCCCCAAACAAACTGGGTCCTCATTTTATCAACTTCAGAAGAATGGAAGACTGAGTCAACCTTGAGCCCCATCAGTATGGACCATTAACCTTTAAGAATAATCTTTGAAGTACAAAAGAAATGCAGTTAAAACCAAGGCATACTTTAAAAAAGCAATTAGCTGATAGGAAAAGATGAAGAGCCAACTTTCCAACTACTCCTATTGGAAAATTCAATCTTCAAGATTCCTTTTTTCAGGTGTGTCCACAGTCATCTGAAAGTCATCTTCGGTCATTCCTAAGTACTCCTGTTTGAATCCAGGGAGCAGTGCCAACAAAAAGCCAGCTTTGGTGACAAAATCAGCTGATAGTTGGCAGGAGAAAAAGATCATCCTGCCATGCAGCATACCAGGATCTTATTCGGGCAGCTTTTCCAATCTTAGGGTCTTGTTGGGAAACACCCAGTCAGATAAGGAGGAGGAATCAAGTGAGGAATTAGTTGTTGCACAGCTACAAGAGATCCAGTACTGATCCCCCCCTAAGCCCCATGGAACCTTAGTTATCTCTTCCCAAGGGAAGACAAGCAGTCTGGGAAGATTCCTATATTATAGGCAGAAAACAATTAAGTAATTAGTTTGAACTCTACATGTGTGGATCTGGTTGCTTGCACTTGACAGGTCTCTACATTAAGTAGAAAGAAGAGGTAAAGGGGGCATTTACTAGAGGTAAAGGGGGTATTTATAATTTTAGCATGCAGGAATAATATGGTTTACAAGGAGAAAATAGTATGATTTATATTCACCTTATCAGGAAAATGGTGACATACTTAACTTTGTCACATGCCTGATATGCAGTTACCTTTTTTCATTTTCAAAGTCTCACTCACTAACACCAGAAACAATGCTATTTTTCCATTCTTCCACAGAAGAGCACTTATTGCTTGGGAACAAGTCTAAATGCAGAGCTGAATGAATTTGACAATATCACTTCTTCCTACATAATGGCATTTAAGTTTTTCACTCATTTTTGCCTACTGCATTTAATCAAAGTCTATCATACTATGCCTACATCTCCTAATTCTCTCTTTTATTCATCAAGATTACTTTTCTCTTACCATATATCAATTTATTGAGTTGGGATGAGTGCTAAAATGATAGATTTCCAATTTCCATTATTGGAAGAAGTTACAACAGTGGAATTAAAACCTGAACTGAAGAAATGTGTTTTTGAACTGGCTCTCTATTGACACAAGAGATATAATGAGTATGTGATATCATTCTTTTTTGTTCTCATTTGTTTGTGTTTTTTTAATTTGCAATTTGTTTTCTATCTTGCAGATTTTTTGTTATATGTTCAGTTCTTGAGCTCATATTACGCAAAGATAGATTTTGCTTTTAAAAAAATTGTTATTACTATTTCAGCAGAAACAATTCCAGAGACTTGTATTTTGACAACAGAAAAAACAAAGTTGAGTAAACATTAGTATGTTGATCAGTCTTCCTTAGTCACAAATCCTATTTGGAGAAAAGAACGTGCTATATACATAGTAGGAAGAGTGTTGTGTTAATCTGTCTATATATATATATATATATTTCTAAAACTCTGGTTCCCATAATGTTTGAGTGAAATGGTGTACAATAGGGCAAAACCTTTTGGACCAAGGTGCCTCAAATGGGCTAATTTACAAATTTCACCCAAAATATAGGATCCATAACTCCCATGGAATCGATAGCTAAAATTCTGAAGAAGTCTGGTAGCACTTTTTCAGATTATCAAATTTTATTAAAATGCATAAGCTTTTGTGAGTTACAGCTTGTGTCACAGATAAATAGAATGGCTAAACCTTCACATTTATACCAACAGTTTAGTTGTCTTTTCTCTTGCTTGACTTTTGCCTTCAACATACTGATGAGAACATCACTCAGGCCCCAAAGAACTTTTCCCTCCTTCCTAAAGCTGAATAGTTACTTTGATATACTTGGAATCATACTTGGAATATCACTGGTGCCAATTCAGATGTGTAGAAAGGAACTATCAAAGTCAGAGAATAATTACTCATCAGTTAGCCATTTATTATTTTGAACTAATAATCAGAATCTAATTATAAACCCTAACACATTTTGCACTATTGTCAATTTCACAATCCTTCATTGCATGCAAATACTTTCTATCCACTAAGCCTGTCGTTAGTCTTGTAGGGTAGTACTAACTCTATGTACGCCCCTACTTTTACTGATCTGAAAACTAGAAAGTGTCTCTCCTGAGATACTTTTGCCATCCCTCCTTGTTTGAATTCAAATATCATTTATCATACCATCATCTAGGTTATGGCTCTTTCTCTTGTATCCCACATCATTTCCATCTACCTTACATCTGTCAAGCTTCCTCTTAGGGTTGAAACAATTAATGGCTGGCTTTTATGTTCAGGTCCAATTACAGGAGACATTAAACAACTACAGCTCATTATCTGTAACCACCAAGAGTCCCCTCAGCTGTATTTAACTTCCTACTTGAATTTTTAAGAACTGTTTCCAGATTCATCACAGTAACATTCATTAGGACCACAGTGATATTATCTTTAACTGTATTTTTTTTACAATATTTTTTTTATTTTTATGTTTTAAAAAACATTTCTTTGGGTGAACAACGTGGTTCCAGGTTTTTACATTTCAATACAAACATGACCATGTTTACATATTCACTTTCATATTCAATTTCATATCATATTATTACTTATTCCATTTTTCTTTAAATATTTTCATATATTATTGTATTCATTACACTCATTTTATCCAATTTCAATTCATATTGCAGCTTATTTCATTTTTCTTTCAATATTCTCGTGCCTTATTTTACAATATTATCAAAATTCTTGTTTCATTTCTATTTCATTACACATATTTACTTTTATCTGTCACATTTGCAAGTTTATCACATACTATTATTCCATTTATTGTTCAATAAATTTCATCCTAATTCTAATTATCCAAAAGTTATCTCCTTTCATTGTCAATTCGAGCTTGCCATCCCTTTACATTATACATTCCCCCATTTTATTCCCTTTATTTCATTGTAAAAGTTTACCACAATATAGTCATTTTTAATTATCACATTCTACATTAATAACAATGTTCTCCTAACTACTACATATCACATATGCACACACATATATATATTAAGTCAGATTCCGCATGGTATTCTCTTTTCTCAATTACATTCTAAATCATCTATTTATTTCAAAGGTATTAATCTGTCTGTTCACTTAATTTTGGGAGCTGTTAATAGTCTTCCCATTGCAATTCTCATAATTCATTTTAACTTTATTTATCATTTTGTTAAATATCAATTAATATTCTTATAGTAAATTCCCATTTCCATATCTATTTCAATTAAATCTACATCTGGTTTAACTGTAATTCTTAAAAAATATCAGTTCCAGTCTTTTCTATTTTTAAATATATGTTCTTAAGTATCACAACTCGTTTCCATGCAGAATCTCCCTTCCTATTTCTCTTCTACCCATTGTCTCTCATCCTCCTGACTTTATAATTTCTTTTCATTTTTGCTTGCTTTCTGTTTCCCATCATTTTCTGGTCCTTTTTCTTAATTTCCCCTTTCCCCCTATTGTTTCCTTCCATTTCTTGTTCCCATTATTTATTTTATCCCGCTCCCTCTTTTGATCTTTCCTCTGTAATTCCTTCTTCTGTTGTTTCCTTTTCCTTTGTTTAATTTTCCAAACAATTCCCCCTTTATTTATCACATCACACTTCAAAATTTTAGCTTTAATTCTTTTTTTTTCTTGTTTTAATGTTCATTGTTCCACTTGTTTTTTAGAGCTGGTTTCCTCTTTAACTCCTCCCCCTCTGGCTCTCTTTGTTCTTCTTTAGTTTGCATCGCCATTTCTATTTTTGTAGTATAATACTATACATTTCCAAGCTTTCTTTCATCATTTCCTTCACTTTAGCAAAAACCAAAATCAAAGTTTCATTCTTTCCACCACAAGTACAGAACCCAGAAGCAATTTCCAAATGGAAACAAAATTAGACAGGTTCTTTTGTTAAAATAAAACAATTTAACCATCTTTTTTTCTTTTTGCTATGGGAAATAATATATATTTCTGTTTATATCTATTAATTTTTATAAACTATCAACATTTATATTAACATAATTTATTACACTCTCTCAAGTTCTTTAACCTTAGAGAAGAAATACCTTTTTTTTAAACATCCATTTAAGAACTCCAGATTTTTCTTTTAAAATATTTCTAATTATTCATACTTTCAAATTTACTTTCAGTAATATTTTACAAACTTTAGGAATTACTCAAACATTGAATATAAAAAACAGAAGAAAAAAACATTTTGAAACTCAATTTATAAACACAAAACTACATTAGAGCTTTCTTTCAATTACATGTTACATTTGTAAAAATCCATCCTAACTCCAATTAACTCATTAAATTTAAGTCACTTGCTTCTACTTATCCTCATAGAATAATATCTTTTCTTCCCTCCCTTCTTTTTCTCAAGGAATACTCAACCTTGTTAATATCCATGGAAAAAAACTTGTTTTTTGAAAGTTGTACATTTGCTTGGAGATCATCCTCATAGAATAAAATATTTTCTCTGAAATATCTATTGAATCTTTTTCTGAAAGAATTCTTGACCTTGTTAGTATCCTTGAGAGTTGTTAATTTGCTTGAAATTCTTGTTTCAATTGCACTGAGAAGATCATAGTCAAACCACCATCATAATAAACATTGGTGTCAGGTTTATATTCCAAAATTGCGGTTAAATCCATTACATTGTCAGATATTGTGAAATTGTCTCAGTGATTTAATAGCTCCCTACACATAATTGCTCCTCTTGTTCTTTTTTAATAACATATATTATTTATATCTTTGGAACCTAATTAGTATATGAAATAAATAATTTTCTGTAGAGAATGTTTAAATAACTCCCTTAAAATATGCTCAAATTTGGACATCTCTAGTGGTCAAAGATTATTTGTTTGTTTGTTTGTTTTGGCCAATCAGAATTCATAAAAATTGAGGAATTTCAGCCACTCACAACAAATCAATTCAAGGCTATAGATTACTTTAAAACAGTAAAATAAAACCCCAACTTTCTACCCTTATGTTTCTCCATCAGAATTAAAAAGAAAAGATATTCCATGTTTCTTTAGTTTAGCTTGCCTCCAGCAACCCTCTTTCTTGTCATTTAACAATAAAGAAGTCTCAAAAATGTTACAGGGTTTCAAAAAGGGGTAATAGGCTGTGATTGAAGAGAGACTCTTTTAGCTAATACAGATAATAATTTCATAAATTGGTTAAGAAATGAAAGGTATGTCTTATTGTCCATTTAAAATATAAATCCCAAAACGGCTGCTTTTCCATTACAATTACATTTTTTAAATTTATGCCTTTCTCCAAATTTTCTGGCATCCCTCTAAATCTCAGAAAAAATCTTTTTGCTTCAAATCTAATAATAATAAATTTAATTTTGTATCTGTCTTTTCCCATCTAATCTGTATATTTTAACTGTCGCTAATAATTTGAACTTTTTGTCTAATTTTTCATTCATATTTTGTAACATATCATGTAACTGTCAACTTTGGAAGCCATATTAGCACCAGATCTTCCACACTGCCACATTCTTGAGCCTTGAAAAATGGGAGGGAGGAATTTCTTGGAATGTATGTGATTAGATATAATAGCATTCTTCTTTTAAGTCAAGGTCATGTTATTTCTGCACATGGTTGAGGGGACATCTCAAGATGGGATGGATGGTGATTGGGGCATGTGATGCAATGATGGGGGCAGGGGGTGGATTTGTAATTTTTTACTTATTGCAAGGAACTTTCAGATTCGGGATTTCCCAGATGTGCCAGTTTACTATTCTAATAAAAGGAACCTTGAAGAGGATGTCTGTCTTGGAGTTAAGGTTTTCTGGAATGCTGACATTAACTTTGAAAACTTTTTCTCAAATACTTCCATAAAAATGTAACATTAATTTTAATTAATTATTAATTGCAATTTGTGTTGGCGGGGGGGGAGAGGTCCACCTCTAGGCCCCTTATTTGTGGGGTGCCTCAGGGGTCGGTCCTCTCTCCTCTCTTGTTCAACATTTATATGAAGCCATTGGGCGAGATCATCCGTGGTCTTGGGGTGCGGTGCCATCTGTATGCAGATGACACCCAGCTTTACATCTCCACCCCAGACCACCCCAACGATGCTGTGGAGGCTATGTCCCGGTGCCTGGAGGCTGTGCGGAATTGGATGGGCGGGAACAGGCTCCAACTCAACCCATCCAAGACTGAGTGGCTGTGGTTTCCGGCACCCCGATATAGCCAGCTGACACCTTCGCTGGCTATTTGAGGAGAGATTCTGCCCCCTACAGGAAGGGCTCGCAATTTGGGTGTCCTGGATGCACGGCTGTCTCTAGAAGACCATATTGCGGCCGTCTCCAGGGGGGCTTTTTATCAGGTTCGCCTGATCTACCAGTTGCGGCCCTTCCTGGATCGGGACGCCTTACGCACGGTCACTCACGCCCTTGTCACCTCTCGCCTGGATTACTGTAACGCTCTCTACATGGGGCTCCCTGTGGGGAGCACCCGGAGACTCCAACTGATGCAAAATGCGGCCGCGCGGGTGATTATGGGGGCATCACGAAGCTCCCATGTGACGCCTCTCCTGCGCAAGCTGCATTGGTTGCCGGTGGCTTTCCGGGTTCGCTTTAAGGTTCTAGTTTTGACCTTTAAAGCGATCCATGGCATTGGGTCAGGGTACCTGCAGGACCGCGTTCTGCCGGTGATCTCCAACAGACCTGTGCGTTCCCACAGGGAGGGCCTTCTCCGGGTGCCGTCGGCCTCTATGTGTCGTCTGGCGGCCCCCAGGAACAGGGCCTTCTCTGTGGGGGCCCCTGCCCTCTGGAATAGTCTGCCCCCAGAGATACGTACCAGCACGGACCTGAGAGCCTTCAGACGTGTGTTAAAAACTTGGCTCTTTGAGCAGGCTGGCCTGGGCTGATACAAGATTTTAACTGTCTCCTGTTTTAATCTGGATTTTAATTTGGGGTTTTTAAATATTTATGGGGGAGGGTGGACTTTTAACTATAACAGCCCAAAATTATTTAATTCATTTTAATTTTTGTATTATGTATCGGGGTAGAATCAGCTGTGCACCGCCCTGAATCCTTCGGGAGAAGGGCGGTATATAAGTGTTTGATAAATAAATAAATAAAATAAATAATTATATTTCAATTGTTGTATTTTAAATTTCTTACTGGAAAGTGGGGTAATAATTAGCCAGACCACATTTAAGACTTGCCTTGAGCCATCATTAATTACTAGCAAATGCAGAAACACAATAATTGTTTGCTGAAGAGTTCTACCAGTTTATCTGAATATCAAACTTTGGGTCCAAATGGAAGGCAAATCTCTCTCTTGGCATGATGGCTCAGCAGTTAAAGACAGCCTAAGTTTGAGACCCAAGCTCCATGCAATAGGAGCTTCTGTTACTTGCCCACATAGCAGTTTGAAAGCTTGAAAATGTAAGTAGATTAATAGGTAGCACTTTGGTGGGAAGGTAACAATGTTCCATACGCTTTTGGCCTATAGCCATGCTGGCACATGACCATGGAAATGATCTTCAGACAACTCTAGCTCCCTCGGCCAATAAATGGAGGTAAGGATCCCTAGAGTCAGACAGGAAAACATTTTCCTATGTACATGTATAGGTATGTATATATGTACACATATGTGTACATGTACATGTATATGTCTATAATATGTATCTGTTTCATTTTGGTTTAATTTGGTTTATTTTCTACATATAATTTCTGTTGCTGAAATATAGTAGTCTCCAAATATCTTTCAGTTTGTAGACTTTCTACAAGTTAAATACAACAATAGATTGTTAACGGCATTTAAGTTTTATTTTGCTGCTTCACCTATTAACTACTTTATTTTTATATATAGTAGATAGATGACAGGTCAAATTGCTTGCAAATAAATATAGAAATTTATAAATGTTGGGCCTGTATCTCAAGGGGGGAAACTAATATTGTAATATATTTATCAATATTCAACTGGATGGGGATAATATTTGTATATGTGCCTTTTCCCCTTTTAATGCACATTTTTTCTCTTGTTTTTAATCTTTTGTCTCTCTCTTTGTTTTGTTTTTGCAAAATTTCTTTTTCTTTTTTTGGGAATATTTTACCTTAACTTCCTGAATAAAATATTTTGTCCCAAAAAATGCCCTCTAGGGGCCACAGGAAAACAAAAAATTAATAAAATAAGCCACGTTATTAGACCTATTTTTTTAATTATCCATTGCTGTTCTTTAAAATTAATACTTAATGTTAGATTAAGCCATGTGCTGCCATATTTGATTATATATTTTTGACATATATAAAACATTGACTTCTAGTACCATTTCTTGACCTTAATTTCTATCTCCACCAATAAAGTTAGCTTTGACTTATAGACAGAATAAGCCCACTTTTTTGATGTCATAATAAAACAATAGACACACATAAACACTACATTATCCAGGAAACATACTTGTGATGCATACTTATAGTCTTCCAATCTCCATCCAGAACACATTACTAAATGTATTGTCTATAGTCAGGCAACAATAACAGCAGTTCAAACTTTTACTTGAAAAAGATGCTAATAAGATAAAGAAATCAGAAAGTGCAAACTTCAGATTAGGACTGAAAGCAACAATAAAATAATGTATCACAGCATTTTAACCAACCAGGACATTCTATTACAGATTTCATAATAGCTGTTTCAGAACAAAAAAGTTCACCAGCACAATTGAGCAACAGACTACTTATATCAAAGGTTTGTTTCAGGGTTTAGGTTTCAGATTATCTCAGAAATTGATTTTTTTAACACATTACAACTGTTAATGATAGAATACTTATAATCTGTCCCATGTGTATCCTGCATGTGCAAAACTACCTATCTTCCTCCATTCTTCCCTACCATCCCAATTTCAATTTTATATTTTATGCATCTGATCAAGTCAGCTGTACTTCACAAAATGCCTTTTAATAATATTTATTAGCCTTAAAATTGCTACCAGATTCATTCTGAGTTTAGGGGAACATTCTCAACAAACATGTATTCAACTTCTAGTACAAAACAGGGTCCACCCAGGCCCAGCCGATTCAAAGACTTTGTAGAGCAGTAGAAAGGGTCTAGAAACAATCCAGCAAGACACAAGGCTATTGATGGCCTTAAAAGCTGAAAGATCAAGAAGAAAACACTCTCAACTTTTCTAATCATATGAAAGATAAGTGTAATCTTTGACAAAGATAGGAAATAGGGACCATCTTGGACTGAGAAAACTAGCATCCAAACTGGTGAACAGCCTATGATTTGGAGTTCAGTGATCTTAAAGTGTTGGTGCGGTGTTGGGAATTTTCAGTTCAATGTGTGGAGTGTGAAAGATGTGTGTTTGTGTTTATTTTCATGGTCATGATGTGCACTGAAGATGGTGTTTGATTTCTTCTACGAGGTACAATGACAATAAACTAAACTAAACTAAAGCTGTCTCTTGATAAGAAGTAGACTAGACTATAAACTATATCTCATCCCTTTACATTTCTCTACAATTTATTGTCTGTACAATTTAAGTAGATACAAAAGAGATAGCAAAGATGGACAAGATTTTGTTAATGGAAGCTAGCAATTTCTCTTAGAGAAAAGAGGTATTTATTTGGAAAAAACAATTTCAATATCTTTGTTAACAGCCTATACAAGACAGTTTTCTTTTGTTACTCAAGTGAAACTTAGAACCTGTGCTATAAACAAGTACAGTGATAAACCAAGCAAGCAGATGATAGTTGCAATGTGATTAAAATCTCTAACAATAAGTAAAAGCACTTCAACATAGCACTTTTGTTAGTGCCCAGAATAGCTTATCAATCACACTAACATGACTGTTATATCAATAAAAAGGCTCCAGAAACCCAACCACTGTAAAATATAGCAGTTTGCTTCTGATTTCTGGCAAAAAAAACTGCCCAATAGCAAACAATGGGTGTTTGCTATGCAGCATTCACATAACAGTAACAACATTTGCTTAACAACTGCTGCAGAAAATATAATAAAGGTCTGATTGCGTCCTTGTCAGGATCAATTATGGTTTTAAGTCAAGAATACTGTACTTTATTTGATAAATGAATAGCAACATTTAAAAATACAACACAAACGTAAAATCAAATATATAGACAAAATAAAATACTACAATAAAAGGATAAAATGTAATATAGCTATTATATGTGCAAGTATAAATCTGAGTTACTACTGTCAACAAAGGAAAAATGCATATCACCTAAAACAAGATTGTTACCACATTAAACCTGAAATGATGAATAAAACAGAAGTGGTTATTTCTATGATCAGTTATGACTTCATCAAAACAACACAGAATTTGGCTACTGCATAAGTGAATTTTTTTATGTGTTTCACATAGAAATTGTCTGGCCTTCCTGGAAACATACATATTAAGGGAAGACTATAAAAAGGCCTGATACCCCTATATAACTTGTAATAATATATACAAAATGGTTTCAATCTCCAATGAGCAGGTACACACGATTAATTAACTTGCAGCAGTGCAGAGGGTAAGATATTATCTCTGATTTTAAGCTTCAGGAAAGTTAGATTTTTCAAAGATATTTTTCTGGTTCCCAAGTGTCTTTATTCATCCAATTTTTGCCATGTTGGACCAACCTATCAACTTTTGCCTGAAACTTCACAGCTTTTTGGTGAGCAGTTATTTGGCTTAGTCATTCTCTAAAGAAATTAGGAATAGTAAGGAAAACTCATATAATGCCAACTTTTGCTCTACAGCCTATTTCCAGGGAGAAGGAAAATTGCATCATTCTAAAATATTCTTCTATAAATTCCAACGTGTACCATAAAAGGTTTGGGCCCATGACTTGGCCTCAAAAATTTTAATGCTGCAGAGACTAACTGGTCTTCACTTGTGTAGAAGAAACACTTAATAGCACTTTAAAATCTAAGCAGTATCAGCACTATGTGATTCCAGGTGCCTTTAGATTAGGTAACCATTCAAGGAATTTCAATGCAGTATTCTGCTCTATTTTTTGCCCTCCTATTGTCCAGGGTTATTGGGTTGTTCTCTTAGCAAAGAGCACAATTTTAGATTTTTCAGAATTAAATCCAGGTAATTTTGCTGCAGTATCAAAATATTGCGGCTATTGCTGCTATATATGTATATTTAGAAAATTGTGGTGGCGTTATCTGTATAGAGAACTGTAGGGATTGAGGACTTTGACATCGAATCGTTTAATTTCTGGAAATTGAGTCAAAGGCTTGTTTAAACTCTCAAAAGGCCATGAAGAGGGAGTATTTCTTTTTATGGATGTATTTTTGTACAAAATGGAACCCCACCACTGGGATCTGTAATCTGACAGAGGCCATTTGGGAGCAATGACATTCATTGTCCTTGTCTATTTTCTAGAGAACAAGATTCATGGTGAAATTTTCCAACACATTAATGGGAGGGTACTCAAGCATGATTTGTATCTAAAATGATAAATACCTGAGTAAGACTGGAGAATCCAAGATTTCTACATCCATTACAAGGCGTCAGTGCTTCCCACAAACCTGTAGGTCCACAACTATTTTCAGTTCCACCCTCTTCTTCCTCTTCTGCTTGTTCCAGATTTACAGAAGATGATCTCTGAGGACAGAGTAATAATATTTCCAAACTTATAAAATTCAATAAATTTTCACCTTACATTATTCTCAATGATTTTATATGTCAACATGGTGGTTATGCATTTGCAATAACTTAGAAATTGCTGCCATTTATAAGTGAATATTGTATTAAATAAATCATTTCTGGAAACTACCATATTCTTCTAGTAACTTCTTGAACTCCTGCTTCTTTTTATCATTGAATTCCACATGCTACTTTCTGAATTCTTTGAATTTTTTTCACTTAATTTAATACTGTAATGTACCAAATTTTTCATAAATCATTAACTGATTATTTTTTATTATCTGAAACGTAATTAACATAATTTCTTAAAATAAATTGATTATGACTTTTGGAATGTATTTAATTACATGGTATTGGCTATCCTAAAGATTACACATAGGAGACTGTCAATGCATTGTATTTGGAGTCCAATCATCAAGGATCTTTTTGGATTCATACTACACTAAAACATGCCAGCTTCTCTTAATAAATTCACCAAGAAACATGCATTTGGAAGATCTTTCTACTGTATAAAATGGCTGATGCTCTTCTTTACTGAATCATACTGCCATCTACTGGAAGATGGATACCTAAAATAAAGTCTATTGTAATACTTTAATTAAAAATTAGGTTTTAATCGTAGGTTTGTTGCCAAATTTGGACATAATTAAATACTTTTGTTTAATGCTTAAGTAAATACATTTGATTTTACAGAAGAAAGATAGAATTCACTACAATGCCGCAAATTGTTCAAAAGAGAAAAAATAGGTGTTGAATTACTTGTTATAGTTATATCAGCATCAATTCTAAACTTTCAAGAATGGCTTGAAATATCTTTGCTGAAGGAAAATGGTAAATATAGGAATTTAATCAAAAGAAAAGATGGATAGAATTTATAAAATTATAAAAACAAAACAAATGGAAGTTCCCAGAAAGTAGCTGAAACACCCCCCCCCCCCCCCAACATACATTAATGATTTCAGGGAGATATCGAAGAGTCTTGATATGCACTGCCACTTCATTTTATTATATAATTTATGCAGGAAATAAGTGTTGCAGCACATAAACATATGAAACAGATTTAAATCATATTGTTAATTGCTAGAATTTAAACCAGGGGTGTCAAACACAAGGCCTGCGATGTGGTTGGATCCAGCCCATAGGGCCATCCTGGAAAATGTAAGTCTTGTCACTTCAGCCCGGTTTACCCAAAGTGAAGAGGAAACATTGGGCCAGTGTGGCTTTGGCCCAGTCTTCCCAATGTGAAAAGGAAATATCAGACCAGCATGGCTTTGGGCCATTCTACTCACTGCAAAGAGGAAACATCAGGTCAGCATGGCTTCAGCCTCGTCTACCCAATGAAAAGAGGAAACATCGGGCCAGGTGGTTCAGCCCGGTCTACCCATTGTGAAGAGGAAACATAGCAGCAATTTGGGGAGTGGAATCAAGCTGGCCACACCCACCCAGTTGGCCAGTGAGTGGTGTCTAGCTAGTCACGCCCACCCAGTTGGCCACACCCACCAATGGTTGCCAACTGGTGGGCCAGGGACCACTGGTGGTCCATGAGAAAATTTTGGTGTCTGCAGAGAAATGTCCCCCCCCAAAGCACTCCCCCCAAACAATAATCCAGACTGTGCGGGAACACAAGGCTGGCCGCCCACATGGCCCACCCACCCACTAGCCCCCACCCTTCGACCAAGTGCAAACCTTACCTTGAGTAGAGCCACGTGAGCTGGAACTGGAAGGTAAGACCAATGGCAGAGGAGGGAAATCCACCCTGGGGTGGCTTGTTGATGTTGGTGGTAAAGTCGGTCCATATTCCAGAACTGCAGTAATCACAAGACTGGCCCTTTGGAGGCCAAAGAAAAGCTCCTCCAGTCCATGGCAGACCAGTGCATCTGGGTGGAGGAACAGCTGCTCCAGGATGACCAAAGGGCCAGTCCTGTGACTACTGCAGCTCTGGAATATGGGACTGACTTTCCCACCAATGTCAGCAAGCCACTGTCAGTCAAAATTCATATTAGTGGTTCAGGATTTAAAATTATGAGTTTGTTGGTCCCTGAAGTCCAAAAGGTTGGCGACCCCTGGGGTATGCCACAGCCCTGAGGTGGCCTTCAATGAAATTGAGTTTGACAGCCTTGATTTAAACTGTACTCTTTCTCACTTACTATATTAGACTTGGCTCGGTTTCCATTTCCTACTGTTTCTTCTTCTGATACTTTGCTAGCATCATCCAGATAATCATCTGATATAGTATGGCTCATGTCTTCTAAATAATCTTTTTCTTGGCATAGCTTGATTTCATCTAATAGTTTTGATAATTCACCAGTCACAGCTTCACCTTACAAGAGCCAAAATATAATAATCAGTCACAAGTCAAAGAAAATAAGTCAATTTAATATTCAAAGTATGTTCTTCTTGGTGTAATCAAATACAGAAGCAGGTGAAGATTTAATTTCATAATTAGTATGTTTCTTTTTCTCTTTTATGTGGATATTATCTCTGTTATTCTGATATCATTTGATGTAATATTATACACATCAATCGTTTGGGGAATAACATGATTAAATAATGTCATTCTGTAGAATAAATTTGAGCTATACAGGCATTCAATCATACATGCTTATGGTGGTTGATTGTAATATGGATGCTGCTCAGTTGTTAATTCTAAATACTCAATTTTAAAGCAATGTTCATTTTTTTCTGTAAATTCAATTTTCAAAAATCCATTTCAAATTTTTTTTTCATTAAAATACTACTATATTATCATTATATGGTATTACTATATGGATTTGGCATTTTGAGGATCATTTTCAAATAATCACAAAGGCAAAGTTCTCGTGCACATCTATCCATTACTGTATGGATCAATAAGTAAATTGGAAATCCAAAATGGAGCTATTGAACTACGACAACTTTCAGGCTGAAATGCCTATTTCCTGCTTTTTTCAAAATGTATTTATCATAATAGTGTAGAATTTATTGTTTCATTGTTAATTATTTTCTTTAAAACCAGTTATTTTGTCACATCAATTATATTCAAAAATACAAAAATGAATGAAATATATTTAATTACAAGTTCAAACAGAGACAGACATGAGCTATTGGGTTTTCCTTTGCTCATCCTCACTCTTTAACCAAACACAGTTAAAATCTTGGGATTTAAAATACCTTTTGTGTGATTCGTATAGACTTATTATTAATGCTATCAAGTCAATGTCTGCTCTTAGCAACCACATAGACAGATTTTCCTTATTAGAATCAGTCCCTAACCTGTTCTGTGAGTTCTTTTAATGGTGCATTCATCACCACTGTAACTGAACCAATTCACCTTACTGCTGGGCATCCTCTTCTTTTTCTTTGACCTTTCCCAAGCATTACAGCCTTCTCCTACAAGCTAGGTCATCTCATAATGTATCCAAAGTAAGATAATTTGACTGTGGTCATTTATTCCTCTAGTAACACTAGTGAGAACTCTGAGTATATTTGTTTTATGATCTATTTGTTTGTTTTCTTGGTTTTCCATGATATTCTCAATAATTTTCTCGAACACCAAAGTTCAAAGGCATCAATACTCTTCCTATCTTGCTTCTTCAAACACCAAACTTTGCTTTCATCAACTGTCACAAGGATCAGCACTGCTTGCATTATTCAGATCTTTGTAAGTTTAGACACATCAAAGCATATACATATCTTTTCCAATACATGCCTAGTTGCCTGACCAAGTACTAGTCTGTAGAGTTTATCTTAATTGTGTGTTACTTTACTTTACTTTGATTGTTGAGCAGACTATTCACCACTTCAATATCTTTGTTGTTAGTTGTAAGACTCAGTTTTGTACCTATTGTCACTAGTTTGATCTTATTTATATTTATTTTTAGTCCCATTTTAACTGTGTCCTTTGTACTTCATTACTATATTTTATTACTTGCAGATTCTTTGCATTTTCAGCTATTAGAGTAGTATCTTCAGCATAACCAAAGTTATTGATGTTTCTTCTTCCAGTGATAAAATCACATTTGTCTTCTTCCAATTCAATTTCCCATAATGTATATCCAGATTTTAGACTGTTTAAAAAAGGGGAGAATATACAGCATCGTTGTGGTCTTTTGCCAACTTGGAGTCAGTCTTTTTACCATGGTTGCCTGCAATATAGCAATTCAAATCTCACCAGTCTCAATGTTGACTCAGCCTTCCATTCTTCTGAGGTTGGTAAAATGAAGACCCAGATTATTTGGGGCAATATGCTGATTCTGTAAACTGCTTAGAGAGGGCTGTAAAGCACTGTGAAGCAGTATATAAGTGATATTGCTATTTATTTTAAATTTTTAAACAGGCTATATTGATATTGGTATAGTCATAAAACTCTTAAAAAGTGAGAGAAATTTTTTAAATTTTAGCTTTAGAAACTATAGCAAGTTCCTTAGAAGCTGATTTTGAGAAGATGGTTGGCACATGCCAATGTGCACTAAATGTGTTGCCATAGCATACCCATTGTTAAAATTATACAACTCATACAAAGACTGTAATGATATAAACATCTTTTTTGTATAAGTGAGAAAAGTTTGTTGATTATATAGACAGGTTTTTAGTAGAAGTGTATGATAAATTAGGTTTACAACTTAACAAACTATGGTACTTGGCAATCAGTAGTGATTATTTAAAGATTTAAAATATACCTTAGAATATTTGAAACCCAATTATGTAATATTTTTACAAAAACTAACATTTTATAAGCAAAGAAGGATGTCTTTAATTTTTTATTACTACATCTCTAGTAGTTTGCAAAATAGGTACAATATCATATTGACTATGTTTTTCATTATTAACATTTAGTAATTTAACACATTAAACACATAACAAGCTACTGAGAATGGAATGTTTACTTTTACTTGTTTGTACAGGAGAATCTTCTGGAGATAAAACACTGGACTGGTGATCTGATACTAAATATTCCTCTATAGATTCCTCTGGAACTTCTGAATTTCCTTTTTCTATGTAATCTGTGGTAAGAATACATCCCATTAATAAAATCTGAAAATTCATTTGACAATATTTTTGGAATTCTTCATATATTTTCATTTAATGTTCATATTGTATTTAAGTTATGTAATTTAATTTATTATTTATTTATTTATTTAAATTTATATACCGCCCCCTCTCCCAAAGGGACTCGGGGCGGTGAACAGCCAGAATAAAAGCACATATAAACACATACAATATTTAAAAATTAAAAGAATTAAATATGTTGGCTTTACAAAGATTAAAACACGGGAATTAAGAAAAATTAAAACCAAATTAAAATTTTAAAAACCCCTAGGCCAGACCGGCTTGCTGGAATAAATAAGTTTTCAACGTACGATGGAAGGTCATGAGATCAGGGATGGTCCTCATCTCCGGGGGTAATTCATTCCAGAGAGAGGGTGCCCCCAATGAGAAGGCCTGCATCCTCGGGGTCGCCAGCCGTCCAGCCGGCGGCACCCCGAGGAGGCCGACTCTATGGGAGCATATCGGTCGGTGGGAGGCCGATAATGGCAGGAGGCGGTCTCGCAGATATCCTGGTCCCGAGCCATGCAGCGCTTTAAAGATGGTAACTAAGACCTTGAAGCGCACCCGGAGGGCCACCAGGAGCCAATGCAGCTCACGCAGAAGTGGTGTAACATGGGAGCCTCGAGGAACCCCCAACACCACCCGCGCGGCTGCATTCTGCACCAGCTGGAGCCTCCGGATGCTCTTCAAAGGCAGCCCCATGTAGAGAGCATTGGCATAGTCTAGGTGGGAGGTCGCCAGGGCGGAGGTGACCGTGCGAAGCGCACCCCGATCCAGAAAGGGCCGCAACTGGTAGATCCTTCGGACCTGGCCAAAAGCCCCCTGGTGACGGCTGCCACATGGTCTTCCAATGACAGCCGCACATCCAGGAGGACACCCAGATAAAGAGAAAAATAAACAAAAAGAATGAAGAAACTATGGAATCCAATAATGCCTGAACAAAGAAGAGTTGGAGAGTTTTTCATTATATTGTAGTAGTAAAAGAGAAGCTGAAGAATTTGACAGTATTCTGTAGATAGCATAGAGTAGTCCTGCCCCGAAAGGTCATTTTGAAATCTACTGAAACAGTAGTTTGCAAAGGCATAAATAGATACCCACATAAGCCACAAAAATAATCATAAAGTAAATCTTCATCTCCTGCAAAGTCTAACCTTCAGAAAGCAATAGAAAACACATAACCCTTCATAGTGATAACATTGGGAAAATTATATATATCTTTAATAATTATACTAAAATATTTTGAATGTGTGCCTTCAAGTTTATCTTGACTCCTGGCAAACACCTGGACAATTCCAAATCTTTTCTTGAAAACATTTTTGGTATTTGCCATTGTCTACTTCCTAGGGCCAAGAGAGAAGGACTGAACTAAAGTCATCCAATTGGCTTCATGTCTTTTGCAGGACTAGAACTGAAGGTCTTCTGGTTCCTAGCCTGGAACTTTAAAACTACCAAACCAAACAGACTCTCAAGGAAACATATTTCTATTTTAATGTTAACCATATAAACGGATGAGTTTAAAAGCACCATGTACCAAATATGCTTAAGTATAATTAAGCAGACAATAGGAAAATAAATATAAATAAAATTGAGATTTTTGTACTTTAATTATTTTTATATGACTTACATGACGTAGCTGACTGACCTTGAAGCAATGCAGCAATTTGAAGTGACTGCTGTGATGGATGTTCTTTCAGAATATCTAAAACTGTTCTGCCTAAATTGTCCTTTATATTGGCATCAATTCCTGAAACAAATACACAGAATAGAAAATAGGAAAACAAGGATATAATATGGAACATTTAAGATTCCAATCCTAAAACCCAAATTTCCTGCCTAGATAGTGAGGGGATTAAGTTAAGGTGAACAAAATATGAGATCAGCAGAGGGGAATTCAGCCAAAAGACAGATAGATCTCTCTAGTTTGTCTAACTCCAAACCTGTGCTTAGTAGGCACTGCCAGCAACAGGCCTTGAACATTCTGGGGAACAGAGATGACTTAACTTCTCTGGATCTAAGCCACTTGGTTTCCTATATTCAGTCCTATCTGGTGGGAACTGTTCTCAGTATTTTCCCTTACATTAAAATCAATTGGTTGGGTATTTAAACGGCATTAACAGCAATTTAAGAAAAATAAGCTATTAATATGCATTCACAGAAACACAAACACAGATAAACACATATATCATTCAGCTCTACCCAAGCTAAACTAGCAGGATTTTGAAATTGTTAGATAAATACCCTTCCCATCTGCTCTATGTGATTCTGAAGTAAATGTTCTCTAGAACATAAACTTAAATACTTCAAGTCTGATTATTTAATTAAAAGGCAATGACTACATTCAAAACAGGTACTTTTTGGCTCATGCACATATAGTCAGCCTTCTCAAAATGTTATTTTATGAACTATATAAATTCCAGTGCCTAAGAAATTTAAGTACTTTCCAAATCTTTTCATTATTCTATTGTTTTAAGTCACCTAAAACATACTGCAATTAAACACCAGCCTTGGCACACGCAGTTATACCCCTTCTAAGATCAGGAACTCTTCATAGTGATTTATGTCCTGATCACCTCAGGACATGACTACTGCAACTTGACTACTAATGGAATGAGGTTCCCTGGAGATTTGAATGATACCCACTCTACTAAAGTGTCAAAGGGCCTGAAGACCTAGCTCTTCATGCAAGTGTGACGGAAGCCCTCTACTTCTTTTTCTTTGTTTCTATCCAGGTTTTGTTATCTCTACCATCTTTGTTCTTTTTATTTTGTGTTGTTTTCTTGTTATGATATTTAACCATTTCAAACCATCCACTGCCACTGAAAGCCAAATGGTATATAAATTTAAAACACAAACCGATTGCTCCTAATATCTAATACCTATTTGATTTAAGAATAAGAAAAAATTCCCGTATAACTGTATGAGAGTCAGGTCATTGTATAAGAGATCGACCGGAACTGGATAAAAACTGAAAACTGATTTCAAAGAAGTTTCAATAGCATTTTAAAACATTTTTATATAACTAAAAATAAATAAAACAATTGAGCAATCATGATTTACCTGTTTCTAAAAGAATGCGTACAACATCTACTTTTCCAAATAAAGCTGCTTCATGTAATGCACTCCCCTTTTCTGTCTAGAAAAAGAAAACATTAATAGAAATTATTATGAAAAATAATCTAATTATGACAATCAGAAATAGCTTTCATGATCAACGTTAACTACAGAGGTATCATTGACTGGGATTTAATAAATAACACAACCTCTGGAATAT
Source organism: Bungarus multicinctus (assembly GCA_023653725.1). NCBI lineage: Eukaryota > Metazoa > Chordata > Lepidosauria > Squamata > Elapidae > Bungarus > Bungarus multicinctus. Next base: position 48,525,289 of record CM042848.1, read on the forward strand.
GGCCCATGAGAATCAATATAATGGAATGATAATATGATTATTCATAAATATCTCATTCAAAACACGAATCAGCAACTGCTTCATTGATAAATTATTTTAACACTATTTATTTAGAACTATGAACACCTTTTTTATGTCAACCATCACATTTAACAATAAGATAGAATGTGAAATAGAAAATGGCAGATTCTTAAAGGGATGGTTATTTTCTTTCTTTTTTAAAAACTATGTTAAGCTTACTCTGAGAGCTTTGTGAGACAGACAAAGGGTGTGAGTGGACAACATGTAGAGACAGTGCTTTCGGATGATTTTAATAAAGTTTTATAATATAAAGTTCTTATTTTGGAATGAGAAGAACTGCCTGAATGAAAAGAAAACATGAAAAGCAGTATGCCAGCAATTTTATGGTTGTAGTAACAATCAGACTTTCTGCCATAGTGAGCAAAATGGAATGGAAATAATTGAACTTGGAACAGAAATTGCACATAAATATTCTACACCATCAACTTTCCTTTTATGGCTCCCTCTCCTGACTGGTCATGCAGCAGAATCTAATCAAGCTCTATTGTAGATTATTTTAAAAAGTGCAGCACTTCCTTATTCAAAGTACTTTAGACAGTTTATTTTTTATTATTTGTAACATAAATTAAGTTAAGCTTATGATGCTTGTGATATCAACATAACCTGCTGCAGTTAACAGTGGCAGCAGGTAGTAAAACACCCCAGCCAAAGCAGGGCAGAAAATGATTGAATGCATGTCAAGATTTGAACATTTTCTACCTTTTAGTGTACAATGTTTTCAGAATTTGGAATTGTTTCCATGGTAAAATTATAGTACTACTCTCTCCCTGAATAAAAATAATTATGTGGTTAAAAAAAATATTTTAGTGCCCGTACATGTAAATATAAGAACAAAAGCAATAGTTGTTCATTAGAATAGAATAGAATAGAATAGAATAGAATAGAATAGAATAGAATAGAATAGAATAGAATAGAATAGAACACAACAGAATTCTTTATTGGCCAAGTGTGATTGGACACATAAGGAATTTGTCTTGGTGCAAGTACTCTCTATGTACATAAAAGAAAAGATACATTCGTCAAGAATCAAGAATGTACACTTAATAATAGTCATAGGGTACAATAAGCAATCAAAACATACTAAGAAACAGTCAATATAAATTGTAAGGATACAAGTGACAAAGTTACAGTCATACAATCACAGGTGTGAGGGGATGGGTGATAAAGAGTGATGAGAAGATTAACAGTAATGGTAGTGCAGACTTTGTAAATAGTTGGACAGTGTTGAGGGAATTATGCACATTATGCACTTTTCCAAATGTATATATCATAATCATATAGTGAGGCACCCAAATATTATTAAAATCAGGTGTATATTAACTATAGCAGAATAAATACGCTATTATCTCATTAGATTATGCAGACCAAATATGTTTACTCCCCTCTCCAAAAAAATAGGTATGTAGGACACAGCAGTTAGTATTGGTTGGTAAGGCATAGTCCACAAGACAGACCAAACAATAAGTCCAGATTCTGCAATGTTTAGTGGAAGATTTACAAACATGACAGAAATGGAAGAGATCATTTTGGACATTGAAGCTGCCTTGTTCCTCTGTTAGTCTAATATGTTATCATGATACAAAAAGTATTCCAAAAATTTAAATACAGTAAACTTACTAATATGAATCAGTACAAATTGATCAGCAAGTGTTGTTTTGTGTTAAACAAAGACAGACCCCATAAATATCAGTTAATATAAATTTGAAAGTTAGATGAAATGCATACTAAGAAGACAAACTTTCATAATAAAACTTCATTTGAATTATTGCAATGAGTTTATACTAATTATGAAGGTTATCAAATTGATCCATTACTTTCATATCATGATGTAATATCTAATTAAATGTTTGAGCACAAAAGAAACATTGGATAAACCAAAATATTGTGCAAAATGATTCTCCTTGCTACATTGGATAGACAGGTAAAGACAATTGGGGAGAGAGTCCTGTAAATAACTCAGTGAAGGTGAAGATGCTTGACCTCCTTGGCAAAAGCATTGTGAAACACCACATATTTGGCCAACGGGGCTCTGGTTTCTTTGAGTGGCCCACAGGATTCCATATGTTTTTGGCATCGTTTGACAGAGAACACCAACGTGCTTGTAGACAAGGAAATTATTGAGTCAACCATGGAAGCTTCAGGATAAACTGGAAGTCAACAGCTGATGTGACCAAGAGCAGAAACTCCAATGCAAGATCACTGTTACAGGGAGTATCCATCAATAGTCTTGACTGACACTACAGGATTATGCCCTGGTCCATAAAGGCAATGTTAATGAAGCGGCAAAATACCCTAGAACCGAGGGTATTTATATTTGGATCAGGCAATAATGGAACTTATAGTTCTACTAGAATCTAGAAGTTATTCAGGTTTATGAATTTCACCCTTGAACTTAATGCCTCCGACTGACATGGAAGATGCTATTTCCCACCTGATGTCCCATGAAATACTTTTGGGTATATTGTTAGTGTACCAATTTGGAATTTGACACTTATCTAATGCTGTTGATTCTTCTCAGATTCAGTTAGTTGACTATGACTGCTATTAAATTGTATGGATGATTTTACATTTGCTACATGATACTCACTGAATCTTAGATTATTAAACGTCTGTAGCTCAGCAGTTTGAGATCCAAGTGGCATGAGACAGAGTGACTTACTGTCACTTGTCTCAGTTTCTGCTAACCTAGCATTTCAAAAGCATTCAAATGCAAGTAGATGAATAGATATCACATATAAGCATGCAGAAAGGTTACAGCATTCTGTTTTTTGCCCTATGCTTTGTGCTGTGGCATGATGTCTTGTTGGCCACATGATCATGGAACGTCTCCAGACAAGGTTGGCTTACAAAAAAGAGATGAGTATTACTCCTTAAAGTAGGTCACAACTAGAGAGTAAAACTTGCGGGGACACCTTTACCTTACTCATTTGGGCAAGTTCCAATTCTTGCTTATAGTTATTGTTAAGACTTGGTGACAGAACCTGTGTGGATATACTATACAGTATCTTGTGTGCTTCAAGAGAGCCAGGAATCCCTACAATTGAATCAGCTTGTATAATGTGGTAGGACTAGTCCAAGCCATCCAAGATTATTCCTGGAACTGATCTAGAAGTTCTGCATCATTCTAGGCCAAGTCCTTTGTTATTAGTTTGAGCCCAGAGATGTTTTGTACCATAGAATGCACCCTTGGCATAGTTGGTGCATCCTTCAATTTGCTTCTTAACCTTGATAAGGTCTGAGAGATCTCATATATGAAGATTCTCCAATTCTGTAGGTTAGTAGTTTCAGCTTAATAATTGTATATGCTGTCCAGGCTCTCATTGATTAAATTACACAGTGATATAAAGTTTAATTTATTAACTGATTACATATAATTAATCTAAATAAATTAAACATGGTTCACACGTGCTCTGGTGAGACAGATCAAATGAGTTTCTACCAAATCTATGAATTTGACAGCTATTTATGCTCATATAATATCTCTCTCCAGCCTTTGAATCACTGGTTTCTGTCTTACCAGTTTCACTTTCAACAATGGCCATAATCATTTACAAAGGCAAATTCCATTACTGTTTCATTAGAAATATAATGTTGCATGACCAGCGGTTCGGGTCAATCATTGCTCAATCACTGGACTTAAAGTTTCTTTTGAGATATCTCTTTTTCTCTACCAAACCCACCCACATGTTTTTATTGTGAACTGTAATAGGGTGTTTTTCTGTTGCATATATCTGGGTTCTAGATCATAAGCAAGTAAGTTATTATCTAGCCACGTCATGTTCTTTACCCCCAGTTATGAAGCTATGAAGGTTTTGAATATAGGATTCAGGGTTTGGAGAGATTTTTAGTCATAACTGGCAGGAAATCCTTGGCAGCCAAATCTAGCCAATTCTGTTCCATGGAAGCTGGCTATAACTGAGCCAGAATCACAAAGAACATCATATATATTGAAAAGCTATCTGCTTTTTTGCTCTGAACAATTTGAAAAAGGCTAAAGAAAATCTAGAGCTGAGCCCTTAATAATGTCTTTTGCTATAGAGCTACATATGACTGCAACAGAGAATGGTTCTCACTGTTAATAAAATTTTGGCCTGCCTATCAATATTGAGGGAGAAATAAGTCACTGTAAAGATTAATTTTAAAAGCTTTCTCTAAATGGCTGGGAAAATGATTAATCAGGACAGCAAGTTTTAGTACAGTTGTGAAACTTTAATTATCTAGCACCAGGTGGCTGTTGTAGATGCTTTACAAGAGTGATAGATAGTGCTTTCTTAAATCAGATTTGAGTCACAAGCCAGCTTTTTACAGAAGTCCAAATATTACTGAGCTTTCCTCACCCCAAAAAATATTAGGAAACATAATTTAGTTGAGGCAGAAGCCATTTGTTATGCCCAAACTAGAAGTTATAAGTTGTCTTTATTATTTGCCATTATGAATGTGTTAAATGTAAAACTATAAGGTTATATGATTTGCCTGCCTTTATTTAAATAGTGCAACATTTTTTAAAAAATTACTAACTTGGCAGCTGACATCCATTCCAGCTTCTAGCAGCTCTTGTACCACCGCTTTATGACCATTACGTGCAGCAAGATGTAAAGGAGTATGCTTTCTTGTGTTACAGCTCATCAGATTTGGATATGCATTGATTATCATCTTCACCACCCGCAGTCGGCCATATAAAGCTGCCAAATCCAATGGAGTTTCTAATTTGTTGTTTCTTATCGTGGGATCTGTAAGTTCTTCAAGCAAAATAGCAACCACTTCTGAGTGTCCATATTGGGCAGCACAGTGCAGAGCTGTTTCATTTTCATTGTTCTGTTAAAAGAGAAAAAAATTAAATGCCTTCTCCAGAATACTATAATACAATTCAATCATTTTTGAGGCATGATTTTAATGCATTGAGCAGATCTAGCAGCAAATAAAACATTAGTTTTGCTAATAGACTTTTTAGATGAGTTAGTTCTGTTACCTCAGTTTCTCTTGTTCCCTAAATGATGCAATCTGTTCATTAGAAAGAGGAACACAAAACTATGAAGTCTCATTTGAAAATTTATCTGCATATTTTGCTTAAATGTACTTAACTATTTCCAATACTATTCTTATATATTCTGTCTCAACTGTAAAATTAAAAATGGTAAAAAATAACAAAAGCATTGCTTCATGTTCTCAGTTAGTACAATCAGGATGGGGATTTGTGCATAAAGGAAGTCCTCAACTTAAGAACACAACCGAGCCCAAAATTTCTGTTGCTAAGCAAGACAGTTGTTAAGTGAGTTTTGCCCTATTTTACAACCTTTCTTCCCATGCTTGTTAAGTGAATCACTATAATTATTATGTTGATAACATGGTTGTTCTCACTTCCTATTGAATTTGCTTGTAAGAAAGTCACAAAAGGTAATCCCATGACCACTGGACACTGCAATTGTCATAAGTTCATGCCAGTTGCCAAATGTCTGAATTTTGATCATGTAACCATCAGGATGCTGTTATGGTTGTAAGTGTGAAAAACAAGTTACTTTTTTCAATGCTATTGTAACTTCAAATGGTTACTAAACAAGTGGTTATAAGTCAAGGATTACTTGTATATGAAACAATCAAAACAAAATATATTAATGTTATTATTAAACTCAGTGGTTTAATTGTCTGATATTGAAAACTATTTTTCTACCAATTCAATACCCATTGACTGATAGAAAGCTTAATTATACAATTTTGAAGATTGTCTTCAAAGTAATCCTATTTCTATTGCTTGGATCTTAAAATTACATTGCATGAACAGAATCCCTTTGCTTACACAAACATTAATTAATTTTCTCTGTAAGTACATAAAAACTCATACTCGACAGACTGCAAATCTTTGGATGCCAGTAGTTGAGTGATAATAAGGATTGGAGATGCAATCATAAGCTGAAGTGCTTTCTATTACACAACAGGATCTTTAAAGTGAAACCAAACTATTATATCGGACAAGTCCATCTAAAGTATATCTAAAATGCATTAATGTGAATTGTCCATGTATCTCATATATCTCATTCCTACAGATTACTATTGAAATATATAGAAATAAATATAGCCATTCTTCATTTTTATTTCAAAGAAAACATTTGCATAAAACCAAAACACAAGAATGTATAATCTCATGCAAATATTTTAATTAGATAAGTTATACTCATGTTTTATAAATATTTTTATACTTTTTAATATGGACATCATATTATAGCATGTGTTAAATCACACACCTACCCATTCAAATTCATTACATTCCTACTAATTAGAATTCATATTTATATTATAAAAAGAAATATTTTTGTGTGAATAAAACTGCATTTCAAAATTTCATACTGATACAGTTGTAGAACAGGCAATAAAAGCTTGCATCACAAGGTAACAATTTACAAATATTACAAATAATAAATCAATTAAAAGGTATAAAAAGGAGCCTTGGTGGCATAGAATGTAGTATTACAGGGAGTTGCTGTGTTGCAGGGAGGCAGAGTTGTGCTATACAGGTAGTCCTCGACTTACAGCCACAATAGAACCCAAAATTTCTGTTGCTAAGTGAGACATTTGTTAAGTTAGTTTTTCCCCATTTTACAACCCTTCCTGCCATGTTTGTGAATCACTGCTATTGTTTAGTTAAGTGAATCCACCTTTCCCATTGACATTGCTTGTCAGATCACAAAATGTGATCACATGACCCCAGGAAACTGCAACCGTCATAAATATGAATCAGTTGTTAAGTGTCTGAATTTTGATCACACAACCATAAAGTTGCTGCAATGGTTGTAAGTGTGAAAAATGGTAATAAGTCACCTTTTTTTAGTGCTGTTGTAATTTCGAACCATCACTAAATGTACTATTGCAAGTTGAGGACTAACTGTATATAAGAAATAACTACATCTCTATAGAAATACAATAGAACAATGGTGAAAACTGCCTTGAATGTATTTGGATCAATATAAAAGGGGGGGAAATAACATTGCCATAGTTGTACACTACAGGCCATCCAACCAAACAGAAGAAATATATTTTTGCTACCCTGACATCAATTGGGAGACAAACTCTGCACCTAGTGGAAGATCCAAGAGATTACTGACAAACCTAGCAGACCTTAATCTCCCATAAGGTAGAATAGGGAAGCCCAGTCTAGCATTCCAGTGAAAAAGAAAAATAAGACATCTCAAAAGAAACCAGCATGGCTACACAAAGAACTCCATGATGAACTGAAAGACAAAAAGGACAAGAATAAAAAGTGAAAAGAGAAGCAGATAACTAAGGCAGAATATCAGCAAATAGCCTGAATTTGCAAAGTTGGTCAGGAAAGCTAAGGCTCAAAATGAACTAAGGTTTGTGACAAAAGTGAAAAATATAAATAAAGGGGTCTTTCATCATCTAAAAAATAGAAGAAATAATTGATCCATTAATGGGAGAAAATGGCAAGAAGGTGAAGAGCAGCAAGGAGAAAGCAGAACTGCTTAACTTGTTTTTTGCATCTGTCTTTACATAAAAGGAAAAAATAGTCCATCCTATTAAAAATATATATTACAATACAGATTAGGAAAGCAAGTCAAAATAAGGAAGAAAATGGTAGGGGAACACCTATCCATTCTGGACTAATTTGAATCACTAGGACCAGATGAATTATATCCCGAGGTTCTGAAGGAACTGGTTGATGTGATCTCAGAACTTCTGAATCATATCTTTCAACGATCCTGGAGCACCAGGAAACTACCAGGTGACTGGAAAAGGACTGATATATTTCCCATCTTCAAAAAAGGAAAACATTGGATCCAGGAGATCTATTAGCCTGACATCTATACTTAGGAAGACTCTCATCAATGATGAGAAAAGAATGGTTCTACATGTAGGCCAAAAATCCCAAATGCACAGGTATAGAATAGGTGGTACCAGACTCAATAGTTGTAATTATGAGAGGTACCTTGGAGTCCTAGTGAACAATCCCTTAAATATGAGCCTGAAGCTACCAAAAATGCCAATACACTCCTAGGCTGCATTAGCAGAGAGATAGAATCAAGATCATGTGAAGTGTTAATACCAATTTATAATGACTTGGTAGGACCAACTTGGAATAGTGCATCCAATTTTTGGTTGCCACAATATAAATAAGATATTAAGACTCTAGAAAGAGTGTAGAGAACAGCAACAAAGATAATTAGGGGACTGAAGGCTAAAACATATGAAGAACTGTTGCAGGAACTCCGTATTAACAAAAAGACAGACTAGAAGCACCTGAAGGCAAGACAAGAAACAATGGATGGAAACTAATCAAGGAGAGAACGAACCTAGAACTAAGGAGAAATTTCCTGACAATTAGAATAATCAATGGAATACCTCCAGAAGTTGTTAGTGCCCCAACACTGGAGATTTTTAAGAAGCGATTGGCCAACCATTTATCTGGTATAGGGTTTTCTGCTTGAGCAGGGGATTGGTCTATATTCTAGAAGACCGCCGAAGTCTCTTCCAACTCTTATTATTTTGTTAACTGATCAAGTAAATAAACACTAAATAACCAATAAATAAATAAATATTGGATATATTTCTCCATCTCATGTCAACGTACAATATTGCTTACAATATTTGTTTAAATAATCTGATGCACACTCCTCTTGTCTAGTCAAGTCATCCCAGGAAGTGACATTGGTTGAATCCATGTGGTAGTGAATGCCTTGTTGTGGAAGGTATGCTTTGAAAGAGGCAATCATTCATTTTTTCTTGAAGAAGCCATTGTTGAACTGGACAATTCTCATCCAATTTCCAACTTTCCCTTTTCAAGTTTTATTTTATTTATTTATTAAATGTATATGTTGCCCATCTCCTCAATGGTTGTTGAGAAGTTTGTTGTCTTGTAACTCCACATGGTCCTGGAAGAAACAAATTAGCTGCACATCTTTCAATCAGGATTCAGTCCTGGTAATAGCATCAGACAATATTGATCAACTTTTGATAGACTTAGGATGGAGGTAATGTATCCATCTTGGCCCTAAGTCTCTCACTGGCATTTGATAATATCAATCATGGTACCCTTCCGAGTCAGTTCACAAGATGGTGTTGCACTAGTTCTCCTTCCTTCAGGGCTGATTCCTATCACTCTGGTAGGTAGGAAGAGTTCCATGGCTGAATACCCTGCTTCACAAGGTTCCTTGTGGCTGTTCATTCCCTGTTCCTATTTAACATCTCCATGAAGCTCCTGGGGAGATCATCCATCAAAACTGGGTGAGATATCAACAATACGGCAATGATATTCAAGTATATATTATTACCCTGAACTGACTAAATGATACTATCAATGCCCAGAAGCCATGGAAGCCTGGATGGAGAAGAACAGATTTCAGTTCAGCTGATTAGACTGAGTGATTATGGGTTTTAAGAGATACATCTGACCCTCAAATCTACAGATGTCCCATCTTTAGACTAGAGCACAATTTGAGGATCTTCCCAGACTCACTGTTCCTGCTTGAAGAGGAGATGCAATCTGGCTAGGAAGGCCTTTACAGAAATTCACCTTGCAAACCAATTGAGCCCAGTTCTGAATTGGGATGCCCTATTTACAGTCATTAATGCCTTATGCACTTCTTGGTGGGTTTTACATTAATGTAATCTAGATGACTCTATCCTTGAAAAACTGTAAGCAGTCCAAAGTACAACAACAGCTGACGATTTTGGGGCATTCCATGATATGCCAATTTAATACCCCTGCTTTGTGAGCTGCATTGTCTTCCATTGAGGTTCTAGGTGCAATACAAAATGATGTATAACTTTAGGTACTGGCTATCACCTGTAAAGCTCTACATAGCAAAGAATCAGATTATTGGGACTGCCTGTCTCTGATTATCAGAATCAGTATTGTTGTTATTCTCCAGGACCTCATCTTGTAGTACCTAGCAATCATATTTCCTTTATCATTGATCTTGTCCTGTGGAATAGTATCTCCCCCAAAATCTGGATGGCCCCAATTCTGTTGGCCTCTTGGAAGATGGATTTACCCACAGGCATTTGTTCCAGGTGATTCAATAAGTCTGGTTTGATTGATTGGTTGGTTTGTTAGTGATTCAAAGCAGGGATTTTTCTTGATCGTGGATGGTACTGTGTCACTGTTTTTCTAATATTGGTTTTTTAAAAATTCTGTTTGGTTTTGGTTTTGATTTTAACTTTCTGTGCACTGCCTTAAAGCCACTTTGGTAATATAAGTGGCTATATACATTTCCTAAATAACTGATGTAATTTACTTGAAATAGTACATTATTGATGCTAGTTCTATTTTAGAATATCAAATTTAAAAAATATTGCTTAATACTTAGAACAAACAGAAACATCTTTGATTCCAGAGCATTACTAGTAACAATAATATTTTTTAAAAAAACATCTAGATGAGTAGATAAATATTTCTGCTTGTCAAATTTAAAATTAAACATGTCTCTTTAAGAACATGAACTGATAAAAAGAGATATGAAAAGTATTATATTTTCAGTTTCATATATGTTGAAATAATTCCATAGTGTTGGAAAGCTGTAGAGTTGGGGGTCTCTTATAAATATAATCAAATATCCACACAATGATCAGCCATTATTTTTCAGGAAAAGAACAATCCAGATTTATACTTTTAATCTATAGAAGTATTTTAAAAATAAGTTATACTTTAATTTCATCAACTCTCTTAAGACCAATATCAAATTCTTACTCTTCTTCTAACCATTTATCAACATAAAGATATTAAAAATTGCAAATCATGACAACTAGTATCTTAACAAATTTTATTTTAGTCCTATCATTTCAACTGTGTTATTACAATTGTTTACATTGAACAGATATTTAAAACAAGTAAAAAGTACTGTGTTTATATAGAAGTATTGGCTTTCCCAATTTAATTATATTTTTGCAATATAGATTTTTGCCAGAAAATATGTAGTAGAACAGTCTCAGCCACAAGCATAATGAATATATTTTATAAGCCAGGCATGCATAATTGCTTAATTTAAATATGCAATGTATTTCTCATACATGGTTATTTTAATAATTCATGTATATAAATTATAGGAATAAAATATGTATCTGGAAAAGCACACATTGAGCATGGGTTATACATGTTACCCAATTCAATGTACATGAAAAATACTTGCAAAGAGCATGTTCCAGCAAAATTCAGGATAACTTTACCTGGGACTCAAGGTGCAGATTGAAACTGACTAAAACTGAGAGTGTCTAGTCAATTTCAACCTTGTGTCAATGTCATTGATAAAACCCCTCTATTGCAGTTCTACTGCAACTGCTGAGTTGACCCTAAGAGAAAAAGGAAGAGGGAGGGAAAGTAGAAAGCAAGAAGAAAGAAAGACAGAAATAAGGAAGATAGAAAACAACAGATTTATAGAGCAAGACACGTAAAGGACAAGAAAAGAATAGAAAACAGGAAACGGTTTTTGAAACTTCTCTCCTTTCCATATGTAATACATTAAAGATTATTATAATATGAACCTAATTTATGTGATTCTTCACATAAAACAAATGTCAATGAGATTATAAAAGGCTTAAAGTCAGAATATAATTCTGCACTAATATTTATTTATTAAAAAGGGTAAAAAGTCTTATCAAGTAAACATAAACTTAAACCTTAAATTTATTTTAGTTGAAGATCTTGCTTACCTCTTTTTATATTTGAGATAATAAACAAGATGTGGTACTTCTACTTGAATTGCCATCTCTCAAGAGATAAAATTGCTGCTAAAATGCCTTTCTGGACTAGATAAAAACTCTTGAATTTGAGAGTTAATCATTCCAGCCTGCATGTGTCCTATTCTCTGTAAACATCTGTTCCCCTATTATTGAATTGTGGTTATTGCTGTTTTGATTTTAAAACATTGCATCAGTTTATTATTTATCATATAGTATATAGTTTATGAATATTTGTGTTCTTCAGATAATGTCTGTGCTAAAATTATTTCAATGGTTATATTAAAATGTGTCATGATTTTCACATATCTCCAAAACATTTCAGAAATAAAATGTAAACTGTAAAAAGTACCACTGAAGATATCTCCTTCCGTGAAATGGCAATGGGGAGAAGAGCCTGGTGTTTTTTAAATTCCATTCCATACCTATGTTATATTGTGTCCCCAGAAAACTAGATAATATTTAGAAAGGCCTAAGAACCAAGTTTTTACACAGATCTCTCAATTTATCAAGATTTATTATTTTTAAGAATTGGCATGCTAGGCTGATTTCTATCAAGTTGCATTACTTATTTTAGAGTTTTAATAACTTTATATTTAGTTTTATACAGCGAGTCCTTACGATAGTGGCAATATATAAACACACTAAATAAAATATACAACAAAAAAGGACCTTGTTTTTTTCATCCATATTTCAGAATAGTAATAGATCCTGATATGATTAGCAGATTCCTGGCTTGTTATATGTGAATCAGGAATTGCATTTCAACATAATTTCTAAGCAATTGTTTAAAATGTCAAGTTCAAATACTTGTGTAACAAATTTACTTTTAAACCTGATCCCTCATTTATGCATAACAAACCAAGAAAATCCTTCACACAACTTTCTCTGCTGATTCACACAGTTGTTTACTGATCCTGTAACATTTTGCTTAGTAAACATAACAGTTGTCTACCCAATGATTGTTTATGAATATACTGTTATTTCTTTGTTCTAACATTGAACTCCTTATTGTAAGTAACACTTATCACTCCAGTTTCCTGATTTTAATTTATAATTTGTCCAGTACTTGCAATTTAGCAACCTGGTTTTTTTTAAAAAAACAACCAAAGGTAAACTATAATTTCAGATACAGTAACTTTTTTCATATATTGTTCTTTCTTTTTCATAAACATGCCTATAAAAAAGCAGCTACTACATTCTATGGCTACAATTCCTGGGAATAAATATTATATTCAACATTCTGAAACTTTACATTAGATGATCTTACACCAAAACTATAGGAAATGTGTAAAAATAGTATTCTGAATCCTTTTTTTAAATTTAACAATGAAATAAAAGTTTGTTTTAAATAGGAGACACATTCTATATCCTTTCAACTAGTAATCTGACAAACAAGCCAAATACTCAAATTTTCCAATTTGTCAATTTCATTTATATTAAACATACTTGAAAAGTTTTCTACATTCATCAGATTTACAGTATATTTATTTTTTCTAGCTTTCCCTAAATATATTTTAGTAGAAAGAAGGAAGGATGATTAGAACTGTTTCCTTGTCTCTTAATGTTCTTATACAGTAATAGCCACAGATGCAAAAAAACTTAAGTCTTTTACCTCCACCAGTTTAAAGTACTAACAGCTTTCCCTTTTCCATCCTATTATACCTTTAATATTTTCTAGACACAAACTCTTTAGGAAACAGTACTGTAATGGCAATGGTATACATTTCTAGAACACATTGTCTGATAATACTGAGAGTTTTGAAAGAGAAAAAAGCCAGTAAGAATTTCTGCTGTTTTAATATCATTCTAAGGGACTACATGGAAGTGGTAGTACATTTCTAGGATTACATCTGCTGCAGTGTAATAGAATAGATCATTCTATCAGACTGTACATAACCATCAAGAGTTTTTGAGCAACAGATAATACGATCATACTGCTGATCATGGGTTTTTTTAATTGATTGTAGATAGTTTTTATATCTGTCTTTATATTGGTTCTTAATTTATTTTATTGGATTGTTTTGATCTATTGTTAGTTGCCCAGTGTCATTTAGATGAAATAAGCAGCCATTCAAATCAATTCTAATCAAATTAATGTAAATTTGAATAGTACACATCATATCTCATTTTATGAAATGCTACCAGAGTATTTAATAACCAATATGGTTGTATATAAGATGGTTGGGGGACATTAACATTTTGCAGAGCTTACAAATCTTTAAAGATAGTAAAGTTGTTACATGTTCTCAGTTTTTAAAATTCTTGATTAAAATATTTACAAAAATAACATGCCAGTGTTAATTTAAATAGATCTGTTCTTAATATAACTTCAGTCTCTTTTTATTTTAAGATACAAAACTGTTAGCATAACATTAGAATTTTGTTATTCATTTACAGCATGGAAATACAATACTTTTCTGTAACACAACCAACCTATAAAATCAGTAGCACTTGTTCCAAATATTATTTTTATTATCTCAATGATGAAATAAAGATCAGTTAAAAAAAGACTGAACTAAATACAATATCATAGCAATTACCCCCAAAAAATCTATTTTGATGTCACATGTTTGCAAACTTCTTCTATATTGTATAAAACCTCTCATCCATATAACCCTTACCCATATAAATAATGTTTTGTCGTGAAGGAACTTCATATGAATCCAGTCATATTTCTGTAAGAACAAAAGGATACTTACTTGTGTTTGCTGAAGATATAAACAAATACATTTAATAATATCACCTGTTCATTCACTCTGGAATGTGATGGCCCATGATGGATAAGAATCTTCACAATCTCTACATCTCCTTTCCAAGCAGCCAAGTGTATAGGAAAATACCCTTTATTATCTGCCACATTAGTGGATGCTTCATACTGAAGTAATTTGATAACTACATCCCTGAAAAATATTTTAAAAATGCACTAAGGATTGACAGATTCCTTTACAAAACTGTGAATTTATAGCATATACTGACAAAATATACCAAAACAACCACAAAATTATTCTTACAACACTGTTATCAATGTTAAGAAGCAGGAAGCAGATGTGTTTAAGAAATTTAGAAATGATTATAATGATTATAATCATCATATTCTTTTAATCATCACTGAATAAGAGATTAGGAATTATATATTCATACAAGGTTTACTCTCTTGAGACATGCTTTAATTTGGAAGTTGGTAGTTAATAGTTAAATACATATTACAAAACAAATATAAATCACAGGAATTACAGAAATGTTTCATGCTAGAGTTTATAGCTAAAGATTTTGAAACTCCTATATTCCTTCAATCATATAATAATAAAAAAGGTCACTCTTATAAGTTCTGTGAGCTATCCTCATGCTACAAAGAATTGCTAAGATTGGCATTTTGTTTTATGAACCATTGAATGTCAAGCAGTTGTTTATAACTAGGCACCATAACCGGCATCCCCAGCCTTTCCAGGTCACAGACTGGCAGCAGTGGCAGCAGTATGGGAAGATGGAAAAGGGATGGTTTCGTGTACGTGCCTGCCACTTTTGCAGACTGGTTCCCAATAGGCCATGGACCAGTACTTGACCAGGGGCTGGGGACCCCTGCCATAAGTAATTGCTGGGAATTCTGGGTATCAAAGTTCTCACAATGCATGATTGCCCTATGTTATTGCTGGCCACTGGATCTTCTTGGGACAAGAAGGGTTACAGAAAAAGTTCCTGCTCCTGTTGAACCTCTCCTGAGCAACATAATTTTTATCAGATTTGATGTATATAGTTTGATTGTTCAGTAATAGTAATAAATTCTGGCCTGTTCTTCATTCCTCACTACTTCCCTGGCCCTGAAAACTAGTTTTATCTCTTGTCTATTCTTTTTTTGGTACAATTGTTGATTCTTGATGGTTATCGCATGCCAACAAGTGGCACATGATTCGATCCTGATATTCCAACTCTACTTCTTTATTGTATATACCTTTTTTTTTAATATCCTAATTCCCTAATCACATTTTGATTCCCTTCCTTTGATCTTTTGAAATACCAGATTTTTCTTCACTATCTTTTCTTCCAGTATCCTTCAAGACCTATATTAGATTCTCTATGAAGTTATATTTTGAAAATATTTAATATGAGCAGTAGCAGATAAAAAGATTGCATGTACCAAAAGAGAGTACATTGCAAATAAAATATGATAAATAAAACAAAATTTATTTCTGAAAGTCAGTAAAAAACCAATATTCATCCATTAATCCATCCATGTCAGATACCTGCAGCCAGAACCATTTGTGAATAGGCCCATATAGATATTTTATTTTAGATCACTTATATTACAAAAACTATCTGTCTTGACCATAGACATTATCTTTCCCAAATCAATTCCAACAAGAATGTTTCTTTACTCCCCCTAGAGGAACCCACTCTACTTTAGCCAGTGATTCCACTACAGTCCATTCATTCAAGTTATATGTTACTCAATTTCTGAAGATTAACAGCTTACTGATAATAACAAAAATTAAAACATAAAAATAATTATATGTATAATATGCCTCCCTGATGTGTCAATGTTTGGTAGCAGAATCTTCAAGCATCCCCAAATGTTTCTCTGAACAGCCATGAACAGTCAATAGTTCAAAAACATAACACAAAGGATATGATCTAAATACAAATAGTCCTTGATTAACAATGGCAATTGGCATTAGAATTGCTATTACTAAGTGATGTGGTCTTAAAGTATGACATCACATGACTTTATCATTTTGCAACAGCACTTCCGGTACTCAAAGTTTCCAGTAAGTGAATCACTGTTGGCCATTAGTGAGGATGTCACACAGTCATTATGTGACCTCCTGTCAGCTTCCCCACTTATTTGCTTCTTGGAAGCCTGCAAAGAAAGTTGCAAATGTTGACCAAGTGACCGCAAGGAAGCTGCAATGGATGGGCCTCTGAGAACCAGTCATAAATATAATTTCTTAAGTGCCATTGCAAGTTTGAACCACTGCTGAATCATTAACCAATGACCACCTGTACCTGAAAATAGTTTCAAACAAGTAAGACAACTCTAAGAAGGCTCAAGCAATGGATCATTGTAGATGACATTCTCCCAAATGTGGGGAATGTAGGAATTCTTTTTTTACTAGATCTTACTGAGTAGACATATTCAAGTTTGCTTATTTTCTTGCAGATGTTTTATTATCCAAGTAGGTAACCAAAACTAGCTCTTCTAGTAAAACAGAATTTCTCCAAAAAAAGAAGTGTTCCAGGTAGGTCACAAGATGGCACTAGTCTGCTACAAATGTTTTCTACTAAGACTATTACAAAGTATTATAGATCTCAAGAATATCCTAGAGGCAAAAAGAATACCTTTTTTAATATGCTTTCAGTCAACCTTTATGGATAAAACACCTGTAGACTTTAGCATGACATCAATACAAATCACAAATCTAGTGCAGATTCCTAGTTAGAATGCTGTATCTTTTTCTATAGCTATAAAATCATTTTGAAGTAAAGGATCTTGTTTGCTTTCATTTTGACTTTTCTTTTTCTGGGATTCAAAGCTTGAATCAGAGGCTGCAAAGAAATGGTAAACATGTTTTCTTCCAGTCTTGATCCAGTTATTTCTATGGCATTTTGCTTGTAATTCTAAAAGAGCATTAGCTTTTCTGTTTTCAGCAAAGCAATGGTCTGTGGTAAACTGTGTACATGACAAGAACATTTCTTCCTCATGGGAATGGCTATTGAAAAGATTTGAGTCTGCAAGACTGCATTATTATGAATGGCAAGATTTCTGACAAGGATGTTACTTTCACAATCATTCAACAATTCACAATAATTTAAAATAATTCTGTAGGAGATGAGCAGGCTCATCAAACATATCATCATTCTTGAATCCCTTCATGCCCCAAGAGATCTAAGTCCATCCCATCTTGAATTCCATTGACTCTTATCTACTCCAATTTGCTTTAACTGTTACTAGTTCAGATTCTTGTAGACAGCAATAAATATTATATTCATTTGAACTGTTTCAACTTCTGATTTTCCCATGCTTCACAAATTCAAGAAAATATTATATGGGTACAGCTTAAAAAGGTTTTTCTTTTTTCAGTGCACTATGATAAGCACCCACTGCATGCTAACACTCATTTTAGACATCCTGGACTAAATACATCAAAATTCTGGATATTGTTTGTTCAGATAAAACATGGTAGCAATATTATTTAAGCAGGCTGATCATGGAGGATTTAAACATTTCTAATGCCTAACCTTATCTGGAATCTTCCAATTGCACTTACAAGTAGGAGCAGGGATATGTTGGCGGTATTAAAAGATGTCTTTCTAAAACAGTTAGTAAAATGTCCAACAAGAGGAAACCATATTCTAGGCTTAGCAATAAAGGAGAATATTTGTAGCTTACAGTTGAAACAAGGGATTCTTGGTACTCTCTGAGCTTGGTTATTTTATTGAAGACAATTCATCACCCAAATTAGGTAACATCAATGCTAGTAAGGAGTAGGATTTGCCCTCAGTTTATATTTTAGTGGCTGGCCCTGTTAGGGTTGATGGGTGGGGTCTTGGAGGTTCTTTGTCTGAGTTGTTTACTGTTAGCTTTTGGATAGTTCCTTGACTGGGATATTGTTTACTTCTTGACTGTTGCTCTGATGTTAATCTATATTCATATGTTGTGAAATTAAAGAGTTTTCATCATATTTTCTGACTGCAAGTTTGGTTGAGTGTCAGGCACTTTTTGGTGAAGTTTTAATGAAGTCACAACATATAGATAGACTTGAGCATAGTTTCAGTTGGGAAACTGTGGCCACCCTAGACCAAGCCAAATCCAAAAACACTAGGGAATTCCTGGAAGCCTGGCACTGTGACAAATTGGCCACCAATAGACACCCATACATAAACAACATCTGCATACTGTGCAGAAAGGGAACAAAAAGACCAAAACACCTTGCCATCAGCAATCAACATCCGGATGAGCATAGATGGACCACTACATCTTATTCTGCTGTCAGTTTTCTAAGTTTTTATATTTCTAAACACTATGACTGTGACTAACTCTATCATAGAGCATTCTCATGGGAGGGGGAGGGGGAGGATTGCTGAGCAATAAATGGATAGCTATGAGCAAATTCAATGGCTGAAAAGGAAGCCAGAAAAGACAAAAACAGACTGATCCTGAAGGAACAGGAAAGTTGACTAAAAATAATGCTTTGCTTAGGATCTTGATTGAAATTAGTTCTTTGCATTTGTGTGATATTGTTATAGAACAAACACAACTGACAAAATGCAAGGTTCTCCAGGAAATAGAAAACTAATAGTTTTTAATATATTCTGATGGACTGCCATGAAACAGAAATAAAAAAAACTAAAGGGAATATATTTGGTACAGCTTTGTAAGTAAATAAAAGTTAATACCTTTTAGTGTTACCTATATAAATAATACTACATATATCTAAATTGCCTGCTGAACTCACCCTGTGAAATGTTTATGTAAATAGGAAAATATTCATGTCCCTTATAGCCAGGATAAGATATAAACCATTGAACTTCTTTAGGATAGTTAAATAGCTAGAATTCAAATGGTCCAGGCCTACCGCCTGATGGAATTAATTGTACTATATTGCTTATTCCTGAAAAAGAAATAAAATACCAGATTCCAGAACAAAATGTACTGGCAGGACAAATTGAAGTGAACTTTACAATATATCCATTATTTATGAAGAAAGTGTTCCACATAATATTATGTTATATATAAACAAAATAAAAAGACATTCTCCAAAGGAGATAAGAAAGATCACAGTAGACAGACAATGACAGCCCCTAGATATAGTTTCAATGTGTAAGAAAAGAGGTGGCAGAACTTAATGAGAAGTCTCTTCTTTTCCATTATATTCCAGGCAGTGACAGTTACTACTTGAATAGGAATTTACACCTACTCACATTTTAAACACATTTAACCTACTTTTCTGTGCTGGTCTTGATGGCTGTCAGCCAACAAGCTAGCAGGCTGGATTATTGCCACAATTGAGCAATAAAGGAACTCAGGAAAAGCTATCTTTTGGAAGCAAAAAATCTTCTTTACCAGTATCTTAGAACAGCAACTGTAAATGTAGTCAACAGATTTAGTATAGATTAAGACAAGGAACTGAATAATCAAGCAACAAATCTGAGAGGAGAGACAGGAAACAGGATGGAATGAAATCTAGATTTCCAAGTATAGCACAAGATAAACCCAATAAATCTGAGACTTGGAAAGTTGTTCTTTGCATTTTCTCCCAAGGACTGAAGCCAATAAATCAGCAATGCCAAGCCGCCACCCAAATGTACAGATAAGCTACAACCTCATTAGAGTTTGCTCTTCTTTTGACCTTCTCTTTGTCAAGCCTCTTACCTATGGAACTCAATATGTGCTACTGGATCTTTATCATACACTTCTTCTGGGTTGCTGAACTGCAGAATCTAGAAGCAGGCTATAGGAGTAGGCAAGGATTCCTTGGCGTTTTCTGGATTTGTCTGAGCCAGAATGGAATCCAACATTGCTGGAATCACCAATCCAGGGTAATTGTCTTCCACTTTCATATAGATATAGACATATCCCTTAAGTATAAAACCTGTTTGGGACATCAGATTGTCTCAGAACAATTATATTCTCTCTCATGTTCATTTTCTGGCAAGAAGTTTAGGCACTCTATATAATTTAACTCAATTCTGTGATCAATCTACCCTAACCAGGTTTTAAGGTTAAGCACCTGTTCTGGTGTGTATTGTTAAAATTATCTTTTAGCAGCAGAAAACTAAATCTGGATTATAAATTTAGTTAATTACAGTTATCATTAATCAGGTTAACTATATAAGATTAAAAATGTTTTCTGAAGTAAATCTTAGGACAGACCTAATCTGGGAAGATGCTGCTTTATCTCACCATTTTCAGGGATTCATTTTGGAATGAACTCAGTTATCATGTTTACTTTCAGCTCATTTGTCTGTTCATTTTCTCCAAATTGCAGAACTTGCTATCAGCAATTTACCATGGCAAAATATTAAATAGCAGATCTCATTATGAAACATTAGTAACAATTCCTGGGCAAACTCCCTTGGAGACAAGTACAAAGATAATTGATCAAAGTGTTCTATGCTAACAGTCTGGATAAAGGTGAAACCACCTTATGTCTATGGCTGAATGTCAGCACAATCATGACAACTTTTACCAGCCTTACCTACATCTTGAATAGGACTCATAGTACTCTCTAGGACAGTATCTCTTCAATTCTCAATGCCTGCAGAACTTCAGCCCCAGCTCTGAGAAGGAGAATGAGAAAAGCAGCTCTGAGAAGGAGAGCAACAAAAGCAAAGTTGCATTTGTCCCTGCTATGTTGCCCTAGCCCCGCCCCACCCCAAGTTTAAAATCTAGGTAATCTAAATAATATGAACAGTAAGATTCTAGGGAAATATAACAAATCTGGGTATAATCTCTAATCCCCCCCCAAAAAAAACCATTAGAATCAAATGGAGTGAGCAAGTCAAGACAATAGAAATGAAGGGAAATTGCTAAGCAATCAATTTTTTAAAAAAATTCTCCTTCGCAGGCTGACTCTCATTCAAATGTGAAAGTTCAAGGACTGGAAAAATCCTATCAAGCATTGGAATTAATGAAGAAAACTGAAATGAAACCTATGGAGTTGGACTATTGACAAAAGAATTTCAGTTTAAATGCTGCTATAAGAGGAATTAAAAGTTGTCAGTGCTGAAAATGTTGACATTAAGAAAATGTCCATTCCTAGTACAAATGTCTATATGCAATTTGTTTCGTTTTGTTTTGTTCTACTTCACTATTAAGTAGAAGAATAATGAAATAGTCTTGCTCTCAGACTACAAGACAGACAAATGAATTGGTTTCTCTGAAGTGCTGTAAGTCAGCCTAACAACGTACGTTGCATTACTAATACTGAAGATAGTACCAGAAAGATGAAATTCATCCAAAGTTGAAATTCATAATGGAGCTGAAAGCAAAGCCTGTGATAGAATAGTTAAATGTACAAAGCTGGACACCTGAAAAGTCTCCTCAATTCCAAAGTCATATACAATTGATCCTGTTTTTCCAATCCTAGAATATAGCCAGGCAGGAAAGTCACCAGTTTTGAGTACCAGTAGATTGTGCCCTGAAGACACAATGTCATACTTGTTTAGCCACATCATCACCCACTGAACTGGTTTCCTTACAAAGATTTCTGTCAAGTAAGAGAATATATTTATGGCAAGAGTATCAAATTTAAATCTGCTAATGTTCATAGAATGTTCCTGGAGTTGGAAAACTCCTAAAGTAGAACCCTTTGGCCTATAAACCAGAAGCAAGTAAGGATCAGATACAAATTTAGCATGAGAAAAAAAGCATAACAAAAGAGAAAACAACATGAAAATATGGAAGAACAAAAAATAGTAATAATGATTGGAAATAGGATGGAAGTTTGGGAAATATTACAAGTTTGGGACATCTGCACATTCTTCTTTTATCAAAAGAAAATAAAATCTGGCAGTTTGAACACATGATTAGCAAAAAGACTGAGGCATCCCTATTGTAATGAATTTAGAGATAAATGGAATTCTACTATAAATGTGTGAGATCACCTGTAAGATAAAGCTTATTTTTTATTTCAATTAACTGGGTTAATAACACACTGAAAAGCTACCTTTCTTGATTCTGAGCAATTGCTGAGGGCTTGAAAATAGTAATGAAATTCTAAGACAACTAATCACCTCAACTAATGAACAAGACAATGTTACCAGTTATGCTACTAGTGCATAACAAAATATATAGAGTGATAGAAGCTTTTACAATTCTAGTATATTTGCAAATCCACAGATATAATGAAAAAAGACCAGAAGTACTTTGGGAAGTATCATAGACATGGGAAGGGCACTGATCACCTAACATTCGCTGCTGAAATCTAATACTCACCCATCAAAAGTAACAATCATCACAAAATAGTCGAGTTGAAATATATTTTAAAAAATTAGTCCAGGACAACAAATACTTAATGGTATCAAGAGCTAATGGGAAGCCACCCAGAATTCCAGAAATCATAAAACAATATTATATTTCTCCACTTTCATACTAGTACAATCCATCCATTAGGTTGAAGAATGGCCTTCACAAATATTTTTTTTCTCAATGGCAGCTGTGTTGTCTAACTATTATCTACTGCAGAAGGTTATATAAAAATGTCAATGTAAGATTGAAGATTATTGAGATAATTTTTTTATAAATAAGACTTTTTACTACTATTTAAAATAAATTAGAAATTTATTTTGTCTCAAAGAGGTTCTATCCTGTCAGTTATAAAAAATGTCAGTTTAAAATCTAAAAACTTACTGATTCAACAATCTTAGTTCATATCTGTATGTTATTTATATGTTGTTCATTAAAAAGCCACTATATACAACTTCACTAATCATTGGATTGGATCTTACTACTTCTAGGTTTCTTCAGCTGCAAAACTGGCATTGGTATTCTGCTAAAATCAACATAAACACAAAAATATGGTGATTTTATGCAGCCTAGCATCAATACAAACATGCAATACAAACTAATTCCAACATAAGCACTTACTTGTGACCATTCAAAGCTGCATGATGTAAAGCAGTGTATCCTGAACTATCTGTGCAATTTATATTTGGTCCTCGCCAGATGCTGAAAATAAAAAAACAAAATTCCATTATAAGAGTATGAAGTCACTAACATTTAATAAAGGATTAAATATTATTATGAAACAAATCAATGACATTTTAATTGTTATAAAGGTAAAAGAGTAATGTTTTAATTTTAACAGTTAAAACATGATATGACTATTTTATATAAGGAACAAATTCCACTGCAACAATACAAAGGTACAAACATTTTAAAATGATTAAAGAGTAATACAGAACAAGTAATAAACATTAGATTTGTTATAAAGGTAAAAGAGTAATGTTTTAATTTTAACTCTTAAAAACAAGCTATGACTAGTTTATATATCGAAACTTTCATACTGATGGCAACCCCAGGTGAAAAAATTGCCATTCTCAGAAAATCTGACTAATTTTCAAGTTCCTACCTGAAATATATACTTTGTATCCCAGAGTGTAAACTGAAGAAATTTCTTGAACAGGAATAAATAAAGAGGAATGAAACTCTTTTCTCAAGAATACTGGGTTCTGCTTTACAGTATAGAAAAAACTCCTGTGTTTCTTTATTTATAATTATTTAAGGAATTATTATTATTTTTTCTCCTTTACCAAGAATAGAGAAGAAAGGTTCTGAATAGAAAAGAGTTACAATTTGGAGGACAGATTGCTGGTAAAACATTTAATTACAATATAATGTTCGTATTTATTTAGTTATTAATGGTAAGCTTGTTACATTTGTGTTTTGCATGAGCTGGAACTAAGAGTTCTTCCTGCAGCTTACCTCCCTTCTTTTTCCATATCCCACTTTATACAGTATATGAAATTCACTATGAATTATTAAGTTTGTACAACATGATTAGTTCCCCCCGCCCCCAAGTCTACCTCAAATACAACGAGTAAGAGAAGGAGTGGGATTTTGTGGTGCATATTATAGTTAACATGAAACATGCAAATTATCATCATTAAACAATGATGCCGTAATGATTGAGAGAGAAGCCACTATTTTTCATATAGAGTTTCATATAGAATTTCTAACAGATAAAAAGGGGTCTAACAAGTAAAAAGGGGCAGGGACAATCAGGGAAAAGACAGACCTGGGATAATAGCTTGAAGGAATCTATTCCATCCTGAATTATGTATAGATTATTTAAACAAAAATTTAGTCAGAAACGAGAAGCAATGCAAATAATAAATAACATTCTAACAAAAGGACTTTTATCTCAGAAATGTTCTACCATGACTTTCCTATATAAAATAGTCTAGTTTCTCAACTATAAAATTAACTTTAGACTAGAATAAACAACTACAATTCCTAATAGAAAGAATGTTTTCCATGATTTACCAGAATGGACTGTAAGCACTGCCAGTAACATAAAACAGCTATGGCCCAGGTAATAATAGTTTTTCACTATCCAATTTTGTCTTTAATAAATATTTTTCTCTTTGGGTTTATTCTTTAACATATTTAACTTGTCAGTGTTTGATGTAATCCAAGTGTAAAATGTCTAGATACTTGTAGGTTTCATTCTAATGGCTCCTGTTAGCTTGGCCTCTTGGTATTTCATTTCCATTACTCTTACTGATTTTACCCGTTTATTGCTATTATAGCACATTTCTCTAGGACAAATTCCATTGTTGGATCTATGCTAAAAATTCTTACTGTATTTGTCAATGACTGTATTTCAATTTCTGATTTTCCATAAACTTCAGCTCATTTATAAAAAACAAATTTGGCATTTTATTAGCATTTTTGCTATTTGATAGCCAAGATTTGTTTTCTTCAAACTCACTGAAAGTGGGTTCATATAATGACAAATAATAAGGATGAAAATGAGTCACCCCATAAGATCCCTCTCTTGATGTCGACAGACCCACATTTTCATTTCCAACCACAATTCTGTCTTCTAATGGCCTCATTGTTTTTTTCTATATTCTAATGTTTTTACTGACATCAGTTGTTTCCAAACATTTGATGATAAAATTTTATGTAATGAATCAAATTTCCTTTTATTACCAATTTGAAAGATATGTAAATTGGTTTTTCAGTTTTTGTAAAATTATTTTATCAATTAAAAGTTTATCCTTTGTGCCTCAATTTTTCCTTTTAGTTTACTTTATTGTCATTGCACCTTGTAAAATGAAATCAAACACCATCTTCAGTGCACATCATGACCATGACCATGACAATAAACACAAACACACATCCTTCACCCTCCACACATTGAACTGAAAACCCCCGACACCGCATCAACACTGCACTATAGAATAGAATTCAAAAGAGCTACTGCCCTGGGATAGAAGCTGTTTTTCAGCCTATTTGTCCTCATTTTTATTATTCTGTACCAGTCTGCTAGATGGTAATAGTTCAAAAAAAGGGCTCCCAGGATGAGATGGATCTTTGAGAATGTTTTGAACTTTCTTAAGGCAGCAGGAGCTATAAAGCTCTTCCAAAAAGGGGAGAAGGCAACCAATGATCTTCTGGGCAATTATGTTAACCCTCTGGAGTGCTTTCCTATCTGCCACTGTGCAACTGACAAACCATACAGAGGTGCGGTATGTTAAAATGCTCTCTATGGTGCAGCGGTAGAAGGTCACCAGCAGTTTTTCATTCAGTTTTTCATTTATTTCCTTTCTGTTCTACTGAAAGTATGTTATTTTCTTCTAATATAATCTTGGATGTTGCCCAGTATGCCTGTGAATAGTTTAAACATTGTAGGCAAGCATAATTTCCTAGTGTTGTCCCTTTCTCTATGGTAGGTCTTTTTGAATGAGATATGTTTTGCCAGTTATTAAACAATTGTTGACGTCTTCTTTATGTAATACTTCCTTAAATTGATTAGCTATAATTTGAGGTAAACTATTTGAAAAAAAAAAAAAAAACCATGCAACTGATGATTTCCAGATGTCCAGTTATAATCCTTTTTACTCCATTTTAACTATTTCTGCAATTATTAGTTTCTCATTTGATTTTTAGTTAATTCATCTTCAATTTATCTTTATCCATCCAACATTTTATTAGTCTTTTTGAGTTTTCCATACATCTTTCCAAAATTAAATTGGTTCCTTTTTGTTTCATTTTTCATTTTATAAAATTTCTATTGCATTTCTACCAAAGTACAGATAGTCTTCAACTTATAACCACAATTGAGCCCAAAATTTACAATGCTAAGTGAGAAAATTGTTAAAAGAAATTTGCCCCATTTTATGACTTTTCTTGCCATGTTTGTGAATCACTGCAGTTGTTAAATTAATAATATGGTTGTTAAGTGAATCTGGTTTGCCCATTGGCTTTGCTTGTCAGAAGTTTTGATCATGTGATCCAGGGACACTGCAACCATCATGAGTGTTGTCAAGCATCCAAATGTAAATCATGTGACCATGGGGATGCTGTAGTGATGTGTGAAAAATGGTCTTAAGTCACTTTTTTCAGTGCTGTTGTAATTTGGAATGGTCCCTAAGTGAACTGTTGTAAGTCAAGGACTACCTGTAATCTTCTCTGGTCTTATTGAAATAGCTGTCCATACATGAACTGGATAATATGCCTCATTGGGTTCAATTTTCCTAATTATTGCTTGGTCTTGGTCTTTTGGATAGATGCACAAAGTATGCGCCTTCCACCTAAGCAATTCCATCTAAGCAACAGCAAAGAAAAAGGTAAATGTATATTGCTGTGGCAAGAGGATAAAATACAACTGGAATATCTTGGAATAATCTTTGACTGATCCCTTATATTTGAAAAACACCTTGAAGTAATCAGACAAAAATTGAAAACCAGAAATAATTTGATTAAGAAAATTGCAGGAACAGGCTGGGGAGTTCAAGCAAAGTCATTACATATAGTGACATGATCATCCGTGTATTCTGTCACTGAACACTGCACACCTGTATGGGGAACAAGATGTCATACCAACAAGATTGATTTTCATCTTAATAACCCAGTGAGAATAATATCTGGAATTCTTAAATCCACTGAAATCTGCATGGATCCATGTTTTTTCTTTCTTTTCCTCTTGATTTTAGATGACAACAACAAACAGTTCAAGAGGGGAATAAGATAAACAGGCTATCAGTTCCTAGATATTTACTGATACGCAAAATATTAAACTCTCTAACTTGCACCAGGCTTAAATCTAGGAAACCAATCTGGGATAACATACCAGAGATTTACAATTTAGATGAAGAATTGGCAATTAAAATGGGCAACTTTTAATAACCATAACCAAACAAATCATACAGATACAACAGAATCACTTCCAAGTTGCCCTGAAAAATATGGAGCCACCTGAATAGAAGCCATTAGAATAGAAGCAAAAAATATGGAGCACCTGAATAGAATCAGGACAGGCCATGCCAGATCTAGGCAAACCCTTTGACGGAGAGTCAATTCATAGATTGTTTCAGTGCTGACTTTTTTCTGTTTTTATTTCTTCTAAATTATCATTTTTGTTGTTCATATAAGCTGTTTCCTTATTTCCAATTATTATCTGAGTTTCACCTACTTTTCTACTATTATTTTGGGGTCTTCCTTTTTCACATTTTTTCTGAATCTCTTCCATATACTTCCCTAAATATTTTATTTCTGGTAATGGAGCTCCAATGATCTACTAATTATGCTGGCTTCTAGCAATCATTTTGTTCCCTTATTACTCCTTTCTAGGATTTTTCCAGATACTGATCTCAAGAGAATTCGTCTGTAGTTTCCTAGCTCCTACTTTTTCTTCCTTTTCAAAAATAGTTACTACACCTTCTCCAATATTTGGCACATAATTGTTCCCATGGATTTTCAGATTACAGCCAGTGGTTCTATGATCATATCCATCATTTACTTTAGCATTCTAGAATGCAAACCATCAGTCCCAGGGATTTAAATTCATGCAAAACAAATACGTGTTTCCCTACCAATTCCTCATCTATTTTGACTTGTAATTCTCTTCCTTACACAAAAACACAAATACAGTATAGTAACCAAGTAGTGAAATAGTACAATAATATTTAGGATATACCATTAATTGGAAGAAATATAATTTGCTTCCACTGGGATTATAAATACCTTCAGATTATGGGGTCCTTGGTGCTCTCTGAGCTCAGAGAACATCAACAATCCACAGTTCAGCCTTGAGCTACATATTTTGTCTTTCATTGTAACTTACCATCAATAAGTGGACACTTTATATTTCCCTCAAATACCTCAAAATTTTGAATTAAAATTGCCTAAATATTTATATGGATTTAAACCATTGCTTAAATTTGGATTAAATCATTGGTTAAAATTATATTTGAGCCTCTAGACTGTTCTGAATTATAAGGAGATGGAATAATATTTATCTATATTTTTTCAGTGTGTTTTTTCTTTTTACATTTTTAAACAATAGTGAAGAATTCAAGCACTTAGCTCAGAGTTTTAAATACACAGTTTTAGATGATTAATATCTAAATACTCTGAATACTAACAGTACAATTTTAGTAATTACTTTGTCTATTTATAGACATATATCTGTAGTTTTTATTTATTCACTTTTTAAAAAAACAATAGTTTTTAGAAAGGATTTAAGTATGATTTCAATTTGGCACAGATTGATAAAGTTTTAAATATTTTTTTTAATGTCAGAATAAATTCCCAATCTTTTCTGGCTAAAGAGAATTCATATGAGAATGATAAATTACATTCACCAGGTTTTCAGCTTTATCATTTGGCTTTTATTTTAACTTCTATATTGATGTGTAATGAATTTTAAAAACTATTATTACTTTTTAAGGGTTCATTTAAAAGAGTAAACCTGTCTGAAATTCTGGCAATTTATAATGAACAAAGTCTGATTCCTCCAGCTAGGCAAAACTGGGCATGAATTAGGAAGCAGTTAAACTTTCAGCTAGATTTACATGAGAAACTGATATTGTAAAGTAAATCTAATCTGAAAGTCACAGAAATGTTTTATTGGAATTTCTGGGCCAATTAATACATTGAATCAATTGATTAGTAATAATTATTTAAGAATTTAAGTTTTGAATGTAACTTAGAATTATTTCCCTAACAGTATGAACATGGTTCAGATGCTCCAGCAGCTTCACAGGCATGGTGTGTGTATGTATTGTGTGAAACAAGTTTTAAGAGATGTTAAATATACTTTTTATGAGCAAGGGATGAAGTAATTTCATCTGAAGGTGTTGTTCTGTGTCTATTGCCTTCCCCCCAAAATGTTTAAGAAGAATGGCTATCAGTTTGGAGGGGACACGTAGAAGATGTAATGGTGCTCTGACTCACTGTATCTAGCCCTGTTAAGGGATACATTTAGCATCAGGTAATCATATATAATAAAACACTGAAGTTGCATTTCTCCTTGGGAAATAAAAAGTTGTAAATGGAATGCTGAATTACATTCCAGAAATATGAAATTAATACCTTATTTGAGCCTAGAATTCAGCAAAGTTAATAAAACAGATAGATAAAGAAAACAAGCTTGAGCTGTCAAAGAATATATTCAACAACTGTATGCTTTTTGAAATACCATTATATTTTAAAAATGAAAAGATGGAGAAGTATGTCTCTATATAGTCCAGATTTAATAATATGTTAAAGGACTAGTATAAAGGTATTTATACTGTATATAAATACCATATAACTGTTACCCTCACCATAATCTGTAATAAGAACATTTTTTTTAAAATCTTGGAATGATGAATTGATGAATGGACAGTTTTAAGGCATTTGAAAGCACTGTTATAAACTGTCTCAGTTATCTTTTCTCAAGATTAAATATACCCACCCCTTCAATCTCTCTTAAGACTTCAATTTTGTTACATTTTTCTAAATTTATAGACTTTTATCTCTTCTCTTTATCACTTAAATAAAATATGAATTGTTCATAGACCTTAGACCTCACAGTCATGAAAAGAAGAAAGTAATAACAGTTTATCTAACACACACAAATGCAACCACAATTTTAAGATCTTGTAGTATCATAGGACTGATAACAAACATGATAATATAAACTGTTAGGATTACCTTGTAAAGAAATTTAAGTACTTCTCTTCGGCCTAAATAGACAAGAACCATTTTTGGGATTCTTCTCTGGATAAGGAAAGGACTTGGGATCACCCAAAAATGCCCCAAACAGCTATTCCCAATAAGGAGACTGTAAAACAGTGGTCTCTAGCAGGTTTATTGCTCTGGAAAATGAGAGGTTGTCATCTTTTACCAAAATGCAGTCTGTACCTTTATAAACTGTACCTTTATAAACAGTCCACATACTTCTTTCCTTAATCATTTCAGAAATTGCCTGTTAACTATTTTTCAGATATTAGGAAACTCCGTAACAGCAAGTTTTACTACTCTTCTGTCCTTAGTGAAAGAAGGACATTATACAATTTTAAGGATTAAAAAAAATCTTCTTGGAATAATCTGAAAAAGGGCAATTAGAACACTAATTTTGGAAAGTTAATTCTGCTCATTGCCAGGAATTTGATTTTGACTGGCTCAAGGTTGACTCAGCCTTCAATCCTTCTGAGGTCAGTAAAATGGGAACCCATTGTTCAGGGCAATATACTGATGATAAACGTCAGAGTGCTGAAAAGCACTCTGGAGCACTATATAAGTCTAAGTCCTTTTGCTATTGCTAATTTATTAACCAACTCCAGGATGCCACTCCCCACTTGTGGTCCCAGGTTAGTTGGCAGAATCGGGCCAAAAGGGTGGGTATAGATCTCACTTTGGGAAGCACAATATTCCAGAGGATGGGTGCCACAGCAAAAAAGGCTCTTCTCCTGGACCCTGACAGTTGCCCAATGGGGTCCACAACATGCCTCATCTGCTGGCAAGGGAGAGGTTCTTCGGATAATCTTAGCCCATGTCATGGAGAGCTTTAAAAGTGATAAGTAACAAATTGGACCTAGAAAGCAGTACAGCTTGCAGAATAGTGATGTAGCATGGGCCATACAGATGTGTTCTCTAGCAACTGAAGCTTCCAGATACTCTTCAAGGATAGCTCCATGTACAATAGAGCAATAGTCCAACCATGAGATGACCTTGTCTTGAACGCATTGGACATATTGAAGGATATTTGTGAATAAATGATCCGAAGTTAATTTTAAGAGTGTCTGCCATTATACCATTGGAAAATGGTATGAAGAAGGAGCACGTTTTACTGGATAGGGCTGAAACTGATTTGAAAGTAGATTTAAAACTGATGAAATACAGAAATGATGTGGAAGGATATGCTACATTGGGTACATAAATGAAACCAGCTAATATTAACAAGGTGACCTGGATAACTTTCTTATACTGAATTTACAAAACAAATTTCTTAAGGTTTTGAAGAATTTTGTGAGAAAAAAAGGCAAAGCAAAAAATTAAAAGAAATCTAGTTCTAGGACATTATTTGAGTTCTGCTGACCAGGACTGAACAAGGTTTTATTGATTTATATATAAATAAAAAATATGAAAAGAAGACATCATTTGTTGTATTTTAAGAGAGGTAAAATTGTTTATGCTTGTTATTATGAAGAGGGAAATCAATTCTTTTAATTTTCTTTCTTTCTTTACAATACTCTTATTTTTCTATTTTTTATTTTAATTTTTAAAAAAGTATTATGTTAGACATGCCATATTGGGAATATGAATACACATTCAGGTTGTATCTAAGGACACCTTTGCAGCTCAGCACAAAAAGCATTTTATAGACAATAGGCAAACACATATGGAAATACAACATGGAATCAAGAGAAAATCTGATTATATACTTGCTAATGGTTTATTTACAGTTATTAGAAAGATTTAAAATAGACAAGAGTTTATCGTTTTGAACATTGTAAGACTAAGTCTGAAATGCAATTATATACAAATGATGAACATTTAATTTCTAAAATGTATAAACTTCCATTGAAATTTGAAACAGAACAACAAGTGTGAGCCTTCCTAGCTAGTCAGGAAATAGGCCATTTAAGCTACTTCCACTTTATTATAAGACTATATTAACAGAACCTTGCAAATCTGACACTACAAATCTTTTGCTTTTTCCTTTAGTCTGAAAAGTTAAGAATGACCCTTCCGAGCCTCTTTCTCCATCCATTAGGCTGCTGCAGGCTATATCCTCTCTTATCAGATTGTTCCCTGAGCAGCATCTCTCACCTTGTTTCTCAAGGTCTTTCTCACATACCATTCCAAGTTAAGTATGATAAAGTGGGATTAAAAAATGGTTATAATATACAGCTGAAACTTTGAAAGAACTGAAATGTACATTGTTATAATCTTTAAGAGAATGTTTATAAAATGATGTACCATTGGTGTAGGTCACCAAAGAAAGAGAGGTTGCAATAGAAATCCTTTCTCGGTGCCTGGACACTCAAAGAGAAACAGGTTTAGACTCAAGCAAAATGGAATGACTGTTAATTCAGAACTCTGTTGATTTCATAATACCAACTGATTTTCAATGGGATTGTGCTCTCTCAGAAAGAGCAAATAGAAGCTTTGACCCAGAGGGATTTTGCCTCCCTCTGGTAGGTACATCCATTCTGGTCTAATTTGAACAGGATACATTGAGGACCTTCACAAATACCTTTCTAATCTCATAACTGGATTTCTAGGCTTCCAACTCACTATATACGGGACTTCCCTTGAAGACTATCAGAGACTTCAACTAGTCTAAAATGCAGCAGTCTAAGTGCATACTGAGAAGTCTTGGTATGCCTACATTATACCATTCAGAAACTGCAGTGATTATTAGTATTCTTAAGTACAGCTCAAGGTGTTGGTCACTGCCTATAAAGCCCCATATATATGGTGTAGAACCAGGGTATTTTTTTAAAAAAAAAATCACCTTTCCCAGATGCATTCAGTCCAACCAATTTGGACTGCCTGTTGGAGTGCAATTTGGAGTGCCTGCGGTCTGTTCCTCCTATCACAAGATATAAAAAAAGGGTAGGACACAAAATGTTGTCTGTAAGATTTCTCTTTTTTCTTCTTCTTTCCTGTCTCCCCTAACCCTAAAGGCTACTAATAACTTCACTTTTTCAGGAGGCCTTGGGAACTGAACAGCATTTTATCTTTAAAAGGATCAGCAACCTTAAAAATAAGGCTGTTCAATCTTGCCATACAGTACAAATATGACCAAGAAACTCTTTTATAACAATAGAATATACTATTAATTTAAGGAATATCTTATGAAATTTCAAAGATTTAAGCAGGACTAGGAATGTAATCCTGTTTGGGTGCCTTATGAAAATGTAATGCTTCACGCAACATATTTTCCATACAACTTCTCTAAAAATTTATTATAAAGAAGAAAATGGAGGGTTTAATTGTTTATTAAAATACAGGAGACATATATTTAGTTATACACTTCCATGTGTAATATTTCTCACATCAGTTATTTCCATGAGCAGGGCATTGTAATTTTCTTTCATTGAAAAGCAAAATAGTACTTGGAATAAATTAGCATTTTTCTCAACTTTTATAGGCTATGCTATGGGATTGATATACACCAGAGGTGTCAAACTCAAGGCATGGGGACCAGATTCTTCCCGCGGGGTGCTTAGATCTGGCCCACACAGCTGCCCTGGAAACCGTGAGGGACTGGCCCACGGTGCTTCTGCCAGCAAAAACAGAGCTCGGGAGGGTGGCCCTCCCGAGCTCTGTTTTCGCTGGCAGAGTTGCAGAGGCCATTGCAGCCGAAAATGGAGCTCAGGAGCAAGTTTTCACTGGCAGAGCACTTGGGCCATTACAGATGCCCCCAACATGAGTGACTTTGAGCTGGCCTCGCCTATCCATGCCACCCCCCCCATCCCCAAGGTCAAACACAACCTTCATATCGCCCTCAATGAAATTGAATTTGACAGTCCTCATATACACCACTTAGAGTGCACAACCAGTAATTTTAGCCAAATCCATGACATGCAGAAACATCTACTTTTTTTCCATGCAAAGGCAGAAAACTTCAACTGAAGTCTACCTGTGGTGCACTAAATAACAGTTAAGAATTCTGTTTTGGAGCTGATTGTTCTGTGTATAGCAAAAAATTCTGAGAGCATCGAGAAAGGAAAAAAGAGTGACTCCCCTTTAATTCACCCTGCTTAAACTTCATTAACCTTCAGAAAGGATTTTTTTAATCTTGTGGTATTATTATCATTCCCACTTCCAGAATTTATACTATCAGCTGCTAGTGATCTGAGCAAGCCAATCTGATCAGCTTTTAATTTTCTGTCCTATTCTTCCAGTGACATAATCTGTATTCCATAGATCAATAGCTCCTAATGTTTCATAGGTTCCCAAAATCAAAAAAGGTGTCAGGTTTTGACCTTCCTCACTAGCATTGGTCAACTCTGAGCAGGATCTGTACTCTACATGGTATCTGCCAGGACTCATTGTTTAAATGGGGTCTTGTCTCTACCCCTCAGTGTGACTGTGGTGTTCCTCAACAAATATCTATCACATTGTGTCCGAATGTCCATCAAGAGCTTACACTGGCCCAATGTCTAATTTTTTCAACATAGACCACCCTGTCCTTGAATGGACTGGACATTAACACTTGAACCTCTATAAGTCCATGTATTTGCCTGCACTAAATAAAATAAATAAATCAAAACCTCTTGGTTGAGGCATTTTTAACTTTTTAAAAAATGTTTAATGTAAGGCATTTTGTATTCCAAATAACTGGCTTTATTCATTTTAGCAGAACCTGACTTCAGTAGAAAAGGAAATATATTATATTCCCTCTTGATTTTTTCATGGATGTCAATATTCAAATATATAGCTGAAATCTGTGGGCTGTTTGAAGTTGTCTGAAGGCTGAATCATTGCAACTGGACTAATTTTTTGTTGTTAGTTTGAAAGATGTTTCACTGCCCATCCAGGCAGCTTCCTCAGATAGAACAAGATACCTGGGCAGAAAGTTGTTGGAATGTGCCAACTCCTTAGGG
This sequence comes from Bungarus multicinctus, assembly GCA_023653725.1. Classification (NCBI taxonomy): domain Eukaryota; kingdom Metazoa; phylum Chordata; class Lepidosauria; order Squamata; family Elapidae; genus Bungarus; species Bungarus multicinctus. The sequence goes on from CM042848.1 coordinate 48,560,608, forward strand.
ATTTCCACCAAAGCGCGTTGAAAAAGTTCTTTACCTTCCCCTTGGGAAAGAAACCCCTGAGGTTGGTGTGGCAGGAGTTGGTACATTCCAACAACTCGCTGCCCAACTATCTTGCTTTGATGGAGGAAGCTGCCTGGATTGGCAATGAAACGTCTCTCAAACTGACAAAAAAAAAATTAGTCCAGTTGCAATGATTCAACCTTCAGACAACTCTACCTGGATGACTGAGAATCTTCATCGACACAGCTGAAATCTTTTCATTTCATTAAAGTAAATTGCTTTTAATCTTGAAAAGACAAACCTGCTAAAATAGTGATATTACCAAGGAAAGTTAAATCCTTTAAAGTTTATTTAAATTAATATGTAATATAATTCACATTTATATCAATACATATTCTAATTAACTAATAAGTTATACATAGGAAAATGATTACACTGTCTAACATGTTGATCTTGGAATATATATTTGCTATACTATTATCTGAATACTTAGTTTTTTTAAATACGTAAACATATTTAGAAATATAAATTTGTGAAGTTTATGTTATACTTTGCTTTGAAATGCCAAGGGAGAGAACATACAATTGTTTAATTTAACAAAACTTTTTTTTGGGTTTAATTAAAAATGCCTACAGTAAATAAAGTATTTTTCTATATTTATTAATCATCACTTTTCTATAATTTATTTATTTATTTATTTATTATTTCGATTTGTATACCACCCCCTCTCCCAAAAAGGGACTCGGGGCGGTGAACAGCCACAATAAAAACATACAAATAGAAAAGTTAAAAAGAGTTTAAAAATTAATTAAATAGATGGCTAAGACCAATAAAACCCGTAAAAGATTAAAATCAAATTAAAAACCCTACTCATAACGTTACGTCAAACCGGCCTGTTGGAAAAGGTGGATCTTAAGTGCTCGTCAGAAAGTCTGTAGGTCAGTAATGGCTCGCATCTCTGTCGGTAGCTCATTCCAAAGGGAGAGTGCTCCCACAGAGAAGGCCCGCACCCTCGGGGCTGCCAATGACATCGGCCAGCCGGCGGCACCCCGAGGAGACCAACTCTGTGGGAGCGCACCGGCCAGCGGGAGGCCGATGGTGGCAGCAGGTGGTCCCGCAAGTACCCGGGTCCCAAGCCATGGAGCGCTTTAAAGATGGTCACTAGCACCTTGAATCGCACCCGGAAGGCCACCAGAAGCCAGTGCAGCTTGCACAGGAGTGGTGTAATATGGGAGCTCCGAGAAGCCCCCAAGATCACCCGCGCAGCCGCACTCTGCACCAGTTGAAGCCTCTGGATGCTCTTCAAGGGGAGCCCCATGTAGAGAGCATTGCAATAATCTAGGCGGGAGGTAACGAGAACAGAGGTGACTGTGCGCAATGCACCCCGATCCAGAAAGGACCGCAACTGGTAGATCCTACAGACCTGATAAAAAGCCCCCCCTGGTGACGGCTGATATATGATCGTCCAGTGACAGCTGCCCATCCAGGAGGACTCCCAGATTGCACGCCCTCTCCATGGGAGCCAAGATTTCACCTCCCACGGTCAACGATGGAATGATAATAGCAAGTTACACAAAGTTTGTAAAAATATATTTCTTCAATCTTTGAATATATGAACAAAAAGATTCATACAACAATTATTCGACTGTTATACTCAAGAAAATCCTATGCAAATAAAAATTACAGTAAAGATGAGTTACTATGAAATGAGGAACATTAATATAAAAATTGTAGATGTGCACATACAAACACAAATGCTACAAATAAATTCAAAATGTATTTAAATTACATTATATTACTCTTTTTACTTAGATTATATATTGTATTAAAGTTACTCTATAACATGCTACATATATGCTAAGAAAAATTCTGCTATTGCCACTCTGAAAAATTGCATAGCTAACTAAATACTATTTCTTATAATTAAAAATGAAACAATTAAAAACCATTTTAAACATTGTATTTCTAGAGATAGCGACAGGTTGACAAAATGCAAAGAATCCTTGAAAACTAAATGCTCTTTTTACCCATCACTAAAACAATTTTCATTACTTCAAAATATTTTTATTTGTGATGTTAGATTAATATAACATAACATTAATGTAATTCTAATTTTTTAAAGTATCCTGAAATCTTTTGGTTAGTTAAACTTCTATAAAAATGATTTACCAACAGTATATTTAGCATTGTATTATTAATGTGTGATATTAACATAGCCCTGCATGTTATACAAAGTCTTTCTGAATTAAAAGTTTGTTGCCTCATTCTAAAAATGCTTACTAATCCAGTTCTGCATAGCTCTAGAAACCTTGATCACCTGCTGCACACAATGAACACCATTTTTCAGAGGCAGCCTCTCAGTTGAGAGTTCAAATGTTTTCACAATATGCCACATCATATGGCTGATTTATCCTGGAAATGCCATCAGCACAGAATTTGCTACAGGTACGAACACTAAGACTAGATATCAGGCCTGCAAAAAACTGGATGACCTCTAGATGGCAGAAACAGGATATAGAAAACCTTTATGTCCTTTATCTTGAAATCAACCAGAGTTTTGCAGCCCAGTTCTGGCAGTCCTACACGAATAGGGAGATTGGGTAATTTTTAGGATAGGAGAGGAGTGTTCATAGAGATTTTTTTAAAAAATGAAAGGAATAATATCAATGTGTACATAAGAGTGCCCAATACATGCTAAAGTAATGAATCAGTGAAAGAAACCCATCAAATCAAATACTTTCTGACGCATTGGCAGAAAGAAACCCAAAGACTACTGCCTTAATGTCATCATAGGTAATGACACAAACCTCTTTCCACACCTGAACATGCTCAGAAGACAGATAGGTTTTTTTGGGTTACTATGAATAATAAAAAGACCAGAATGAAGAGGAAGACGATGAAGATGATGATAACAACGAGAAGGTTACTATCCCAGTCCTGGTGGGAAAGGTATCCCTACCTCAGCAAGTTGGATAAAGGAATAGGTCCAGATCCACTGCCCAGGAGCCCTCCTTTTCTGCCAGCCAAGAGTTTTTCCACCAAAGCCACATTCCCAGTGCGAGCCGCTTCCAGCAGTTCCTGGTCCTTGCCCATGGTCGGGAATCATCAGCGAATCTTATTGCCCGCCCAGCAACCCTTCCAGAAAGGCTGCGCGGTTACCCCCGTCTCCCCCATTCAGCGACCCTCGCCAGAAAAACAATCTTCCCCGCTCTCCATTCGAGCGAACCGAGCAAGGGGGGTATTTCCCACAGTCTTCACCGACTAGCAGAAAGCGGAGGGAGAGGAAAGAAAGAAAGGGAAGGGGGAGAGAGAGAAAGAGAGAGAGAGAAAAGCACTCCTCGCTAGACAATTTCTGGGTGGAGTGTGGAAGAAAAAAGAATCTAGGGGAGCCTTCCGCCGATACGTTAGCTCAGCGAAGAGGAATGGAGAGCTCAGCTCCTCCGCCAGGCTGAATCAGGTTAAGAATGAAGAAGGTATGGAAGACCAACAGGGCGTGATGTGGGAGGCGCAGCCTTGGCTATCTAGGCCGGTTGCTGAGGAGACAAGAGTTCTCCGCTTCTGAATGGCTGGCCGGCTTACTGCGCCCCCTCCCCTATTTCCCTCCCATTGGCGTGCCCTTGCCCTCGATCCTGACGCAGTGGGGATTCTGCTGCCCTGCTTGAGCTAGCCAGCCCTCCCAAAGAGCAGCGGTGGCACCAACGAGCAGTTCGCCTCGCGCTCTACTGCGGTGTCGCGCGCGCGCGCGCGTGCGAGCGAGCTGCGCGCGCTCTCCCTCCCTCCCGCAGACTTCACCTTAGGATGCGGGGTGATGGAGAGGAATGGAGAACGCTGGAAGGAAGTGGCGCCGGCAGAGTCTCTGAAGGGAGTCGGTGGCGTTTCTCTGACGGGAGGATTACTCCGGAAAGTAAACAGAAATGATTCAACGAAGAATTGATGTGCTATTGAGACGACTAACGTTGTGACGGGAGTGGCGAGGAAAGACAGCGTTGGCTGCGGTTCGAAAAAGGAAGCGAGGACCATTCCGATTTTTCAGTTTATTATAAAATTAGTTGGAATTTTAAGGCACGTTTATACATTTGAGTGAAGGTCCTTTGGCTGCAACCTGCTGATTTTTTTTTAAGAATTTAGAAACTATCTCAGTCGTCCAGATTTTTCTCTCCCCCCCCTTTTTTTTTTTTTATAATTGGTTAGAAGAAGAGCCTCCTGAATGGTTTTAGGGGGGCAATTGTTTTTTAAATGGAAGTACAAAGAAGACAAAGATTACAGGGGGAAATTGGGAAATTAAACACCATGGCATACAATCTCCGTTCTATAAATATGAAAGCACATGGCAGGATTGTGTATTTTTCTTGGGTGAAGGACCTGAATTGTTATATGAATGATATTTTGGAGAGTGCACTCCAGAAAATAAGGCCAATCTAAAGAACTGAATGAAGCTGCTCTGAAAACTTATATTTCATTTAAATTAAGTAAACCAGTTAATAGAATTAATATGTAAGAAGTACAGTAATCATAACTTATTCCTAGCAAATTAAAACTTAAAATTCATAAGTAGTTCTTGAAGTAGGGCTGTGCTCTAAATACATGTACTTTTACAATCTTCCTGTTTATCATTAAAACCAGATTGCTTCCAATTATTTCTCCAAATTGCTTGTAATGCATGATATTTCAGAGTTGCTTTATTGCATAAAATATGCTAAGGGTGGCTAAGAACATAAGACATTTGAGGAAAGAAAAATCACAACCCAGTATATGTTCAAATGTGATGTTATTTGCATATATTATTACAGAGGTAGGATTTAATATTGTAACATAAAGTACATTGAACAGAATAGGGAAACAGCCATAATTATCTCTAACTGGAAGAAGACAATGAAAGATCATCCACCCACTTGGTGCCCAGTGAGCATCTAAGCCATCTTTATAAGAAACTGAGACTGGCTGGAAGAGACCCTCCTAGCAGAAATACAGGTAAGGTTTCAGGGAGACTGCTTGGAAATAGCTCAAGAATAGATATGCTCAAGAAAATATACTCAACCGCCTAAGTCAGCTCTTTTCTCCTTGTTTATAGATCTAAAGCAGGCCTTGGACACTCAAAGAATCTACAATTGATAAACAGTTGCTTACCCTGTTAAACAAACCTCATAAAAATTCAAGCTTGAATGTAACGTATCCTGTAGCTGAACACCTCTAAAATTCAGTAACTAGTAAAGGGGTTAAACTAGTAAAGGGATTAAACAAGAGTACATTGTACTTTTAAGTACAACATTAATGCATTGGTAGATTGGTAAGGCATTCCATAAACCAGGCTGAACAGAATTATATCACTTTATAAAGACAATACTGTTGTACATATTGCAGACATTGATAGAAGATCCATGGGAGCAGTAGCTAAAAATAATCATTACAAATTAACTATGAGAAAACAAATACTATGCATTTTGTAAAATTCTGATGGAATGTCAAAGATTATATTATTGAACAAATCCTTCATTTTAAGTATTTGGTTTGTACTACATTCTTCAGGGGAGCAACATAGTCATATTATCCAGACAACTCTGAACACTCAGAAAAGTTTCCTAGTAATCCTGTCTTTTTCATTAGAAAAGCCCAATATGTACTAGCTGCTGTGAAGCTTTTGAAGCCAAGACATTGGCATAGATTCTCTATGGAATACAATTGAATCCAGGTATCAACTATGAAAAATTGAAACAACTCAAGTTAGTTTCCTAAGAATTCCAGATAGAAAAATATGTGCTTAACTCTGCTCTATGATTGGAGGCAGGATTTATAATAATCAAAATAAGACATACATGGTTGAATATATTCAGATATTGCCTAAAAGCTATTTTTCATCCCAAAGTCTGGTATATCTTACCTTACACAAACTGAGGTTCTCAAGTAAGATGCTGATAAAGCTGGAACAAGATCGGGCAATCGTACATCTTAAAAACCTTAGCATAAAATTACACAAAGAATATATCAAAACATCACCTATGGAGGGAGATAAATTTTTGGTTTAAAACAGCATAATATCTGATCCATCTTTCTGTTGTGGGAAAAATGTCCATTTTAAATCAGGAACCAAAGCATTTTGAGATAGGTGCAACAAAGTACCTTTTATTGACATGCACAATTACAGTGATCCCTGGGCTTCAGGCCAAAAGAATGCCAGAGTCCTGAACTAAGCCAGGTTATGGACTATATATTCCAGAAATGTTATATAGGAGTGATAAATAAAACAATATAAATCATAATATGACCTTCACAGCCACACTGTAAGGTCTGATCTTTCTATGATTGCACCAGTGCATCTACAGTAAATTCCACACCCCTACAAAGGCTCCAAAACCACCTCTTTTTACTGATATTAGAACTTTCTTACATAAACAATGTGCTAAAACTCATAGTTTTCTAGTTTCTATACCACTGTCTTTATCTACAGTACCAAACTGGCTCATATTATACCAATATAATGTATCTTTTCACACCAAGAAAAAAGTGACAATCTGGTTTCTGTTAGCATTTTCCTTTCCCCCAGAGTCATTTGGCAGAGTTGTCTGCTATATTTAGGATACACTCTACAAGCATAAGCAAAGGGGATTATTTGCCCCTACATTATAATGTTAGAGTGTCTTTATTGTTATGACTTAATATTTTATCAACAGTGGTCTTGGTATAATTGTAAACATCTATTTTTAAACTAGTTATACCAGACTTCATAGCCTGGTATAACTAGTTTAAAAATAGATGTTTACAATTACATACATTCTCCTTTAATGATATATACTTACAGTTTATTTTCTGGTGGAAAAATGATAAAAATAATTTATTCAAATTATTCAGTAAATAAATCTCTCAATTTAACTGGTTGGAAATTATATCACCAGTAACCCTTCTACTAACTGAGAAGCTTGCTAAATTCAAGGATTCACATGCAGTTGAACACAACTTTATTGTGTTCAGTTAAATGTCAGATAAATCATTCTTTCAGCAACAAAATGTCCGATTGACCACGTACAAGATCTTAATTTTATACTTTTTAGGAGTTAACAAATGGAACTAGTTGGCTTCTCCTTGTTTTCTTCAATAGGCCTCCATCATTTCTGGATTATTCTTCATACTTTGAACTTTAGACAATAACCACAATAATATGATTTCAAAAATGTTCATTAAATTGTCTATCTTTACGTTAAACACCAGGCTTCATTAAGGTGACTCTTTTTAACACATTAAAGGACTCTATTGCTTTGAGATGGGCTACTTACCAGTCCTTAATGACATGTCCTCCCACTGGAGCCTCCATTTCAAGGCAAAGCTGCCAGGCTATTAAAAAAAAAAAATTCTCAGTAGAAAATGGATTAAGCCCTCCTCTATATAAATGCTCTCTGTTGAGGAAGATAAGCCTGAAGGAGGTTGGTCACCTGCAGTGTTCCAATTGACTCACTGCAGGGACATCCTCTCTCATTCAGCTGTGGGGCTCTTTGCCTCCATAGCCAGAGTGAAGGCAGCCAATGCCTTTGCATCTCTCCACACTTCCTGGAAAGCTTTGCTGTCACCATCATCATCAGGGACACCATACACTCTGCACTCTGCAGCAAGCCCAGAGGTAAGGGCAAATATTTATTTATTTTATTTATTTATTTGTCAATTGCTTCCAAGATAATAGGTATAAGTAAAACATAGTTATGAATACATGGATACATATAAGAAAAATACAATATAAAAAAAACAATAGGACAGGGACAGTAGGCATGTTGGTCCTCTGTAGGAGCCACAGGAGAAGGCAAGCAGGGAAGGGGAAGAGGTAGCTTCTGCCAACCTTCTTCCCTTGATATCAGGAACAGAATTTCTGGGAAGGGAAAGCAGAAGGACCACCATGATTCTGAAGGATGGGAGAAAAGAATACCTATGAATGTGTAGGGAAGAGCCCTAGGTTCGTCATATTTATTTTTTCACTCTGAATTTCATGTCAAATTATTGTACTGCAGTTATAATTTTAATATTTTCTTTTAAACCACACAATTCTGAGTCATTTTATAGTTTTGTTTTTAAGACACATTATGGTATATCATACACCAATCTATCATAAGAAAAAATATCCTGATCATCTCATCCATTGATTATGGTCACTAGGCTAATGAGAAGTGGAATTCGTTATCAAACAACACTTTCTGTCCTGCTTGCACCTTTCTGTAATATGGAAGAAAGGAAATTGATGGCATTAATTTTTATGTAAAGCTACCTCTATCAGGTTCCTCCAAGATCGAGTTTTGAGTAAACAAATAATGAAGCAAACTAATCTGGTAACAGAAGACAAGAGAAGAGAATGACTAGAGAAACTTGCATGTACTGAAGGACTGTGTGTTCACTGTAAGAATGAAAAGAACTATCTTTCTATAGTTGTGCATTGCAAGCATCAAGCTCCTTAAAAGAAAAGCACAATCAAAGAAACAAGATTCACATGGATTTCCTTTAATGAGTTTTAAAGGAAATTAGTAGTTAGTATTAGTAGTGAGAATTAGTAGTGAGAATTAGTAGTTAGAGTATAAAATCTTGAGAACAGAGATAGGAACTCTACAGCCTCCTTTATTAATGAGTTCATTAATCCTGGATCTCTTTGAAGCTTCTGATTTTTTTTCTTTCAGTCTTTTTGCATGATGGGCTAAGAATTGGTTTCTTTATAAGCCTAAAACTACCTCTCCAATCTGTTGAATATCTGTATCTAGAGATACTGCACCTTGTCTCTCAGCAGAATTTCTTACTGCAAAAGATGTGGCCTGAAAACTACTGACTGCAGAACGGAAATCAATGTGTTATTGCTGAGTAAACAAAGATTGTAAGAGAAGAAAAATACCTAAATCCTAGTGTGCAAGTTCATTAAATGAACTGGGAAAATGAGGGTTTGATAGTGGAAGACTTTAAAGGGGAATCCGTAGCATATTTTCTATCAGCAATATGGATGTGATAAGTTGAGAGTTTGAGAAGGGAACCAAAAGGAAAAAAGAAGTCTTCAAATAGGTGTTTCCTTAGGAAATAAAAGTAAAGATGAAGGGACAAGATACGTCACTTGTGACAAGATGCATCACTTGTGACTTGAAGATAGCATGTTTGTGTTCCTACTTGAAAACAAATGGACATATTTGCAGTACTGTATGTACAAATCTGAAGTTGTACTTGAAGAAAAAGTCAGAAGGTTGCAACAATAATTGACCATACTTCAAAAAATGAAGATATAACAGATTATACAAAGTAGGCACTAAAGCAGACCCTGTAAAGGAATCAACTGTTCAGAGTTACGACAAGGAAAGAAATTAACTCAGTTTTTAGAGTATCAGCTGGAAATAGGAGACATAAAAGCTATTCTGCACTTTTGAAACAAAGAAAGTCCAATCTTCATAAAGAAATGGATTGTGAGTCAAGAAAGAAAAATAGATGATGGCAAAATAATGAATGCAAAGTGGATGAATCTTCACCCTACAAAAAACAAAGAGAAGATTCATAATGGTTTGTAATTTAACATTACAAAAAACTACAGTAAAAGATATGTGTGATTATTAGAACGATTGCCTTGTATTGTATTCTGAGGATCATGTATCAAATCTATTGGCAGTTCACCATTGCAGCTATTCAATAGATGGACGAATCTGATTGCAAGAAAAAGCTACAACTTATCACAATGGACTTTGAAAATCTAGGAAAGAATCTCAGATACCGGGGATCTCAAGTGATTTTTACATGATATATCCATCTAACCTAAAGAGTTCAAAGAAAATAATATTAGAAATAAATGCCTGGCTGCATAAATAGATTCAAAGAGATAAATTTTGTTTATGAGATCATAATTAGAGATAACTAAATGTGGAATGCTGGCACAAAATGGCTTGTTTCTCAGAAACAGGTAAAATGGAATCTATAAACACAATGATAGAAAAGAATATTTGTAGCTCAAAGTTGAACTGTGGAGTCCCTGATGTTGTCTTGAGTTTGGTGCTTTTCTTGCATATATTTCATAACCAGCCTAGGTAACATCATCAGTACTAGTAGGGAACGGGGTTTTATATACCATAGGCTTGTCCTGTCAGTATGGTGGGAATGGTTTTTGGTGGTTCCTTGATTGGGCTGTTGTTTAGTGTTAGCTTAGCTGGCCCCATCTTGTGTCTTCACAAGTTTTCAGTTGATTTGAACCTAAGCCTAGTAAAACTGTATAGTGTTTGGGAATTACCACTGAATTATTTTTTTATGAGTTTGATACCAATTTTACCATAAACTATTTGATGGTCATTTTTGATGATAATTTTTCATATAGTATCATCAGCTGGCAGTACCTGACAAACTTTCTGTGAGCCCACATGCTAAGCAACATCAAGCCAGGATGCATATACAGAATTCCAGGTCTGTAAGCTTGTTAAAAAAACAAACAAACCACCCCGGAAGAAGAGAATAACAAATTAATTCCTGTACTGGAGTCAAGAAAGTCATATGGTTGTATACATCTAAATCTGAAGGAGATACAAAGAACTCGAAGCATTTATCTTTAATCAAAAAAAATTACAATTATCTTTTTAACAGCACATTCCCAATTGTTTACAATTAAATAAATCAATATACTACATAGTTATACCTAAATATGCAATATGGAGTCATAATGTAGATCACTATGTTTGCTTTGAAGAATTTTAATTTCTGCTGCCAGTTTCAACAAATACAACTTTTCTTTTAGTAGTAGAAATGATGAAATGTGGAGAAAAAACATTTTTAAATAAATAATATGAGATACAAATACATAATAATTGTATGTAACTGTGTGGCTTGACTTACTTGATAAACAGTGTGTGCCTTGAATCACTAAACTGGCTTTTGCAAAACCTAAATCATTAATTATATAAGTTGGACTGGGGGATCTTATTTTATGATATATAATTGAATTAATTTATCATTATATCCATTACCTTATTATCTTAACAACTGATGATAAAATGAAATAAATGGCTTCAAACTTTGTAATTAAAATATATCCTATCACTGAATATTCTACCCTCACATGTTTGTTAGCATAGGAGTGTTTGCAGCAGCGTGTCATTGGATTCAAAATGGAAGGTGTAACCAGTTACCAGACAATTGAAACTCTATTTTTACATTCATGCAACATAAAACATTAAAAAGGGACAAAGTTCCAGTGGCTTGTCTCAGAAGCCTGTCTTTTGCTTCTAGAGGAAAGTAGGATATAAATAACCAAATCCCAAACCAATTTCACAATTTTTTTCATTATAGGAGTATATGCTTCCTTCGGTTAAACAGTACCAATTCTAAAGGAAGTACTTGATATATTAATTGAAATATATTCAGATAATTGTGGAATATACAGTTTCAAATTTAAAAAACAATTGAATCAGCAGTTGTACTGGTTTTTATTTTTTTATTGCTCAATGATATATATCGATGATGCAAAGCTAACAAGTTATTTAGCTATATGGAAAAATATTGGAAAGAATATGATCAAGTGAATTATGTCATAGACTGATGTTAAGATTAGCATTAATATATAATCTGGGATATTTGATATCTAAACATTAGACTGATATTTTCTAATAGTTGACTGATCTATTGGAAATGACCTGAAAAAGAAAGCTTATTTATTTTTGCATTTATATATACAGATGAACGTGTGAAGCTGTGCATAGAATAAATTCAGTTCTAAAGTACATTAGATATAACATTTCTATCCCTAAAACCATGATTAATATTGGAAAGTTTATTTAAATAGCTTGTGCAAGTTGATTACCAAAAATGGTTTTAGGAAGGAAGACTGTGAGAACAGGACCTTTTTTTTAAAATCCAGCATTAAGAAAAATGAAGTCGTAGTTGTTTTCTACTTTCATTACTGTTATTATATTCAAAACAAACAAAGATACGGTTACAGTGTTCTTTGGCTTGGGTGTTAGCCACTGGATTAACACTATTAGATTAAATACAGATAATGGTTGATGAATTATTCTCAATAAACTTTAACAATGTCCACAAAGATGTTCTCAAAAACTCCACATGTCTTTACCTTTCAATTACCCAAAACAGCCCTTTTCAAATATTTTAGCCTTAATGTATTGTGGGATAAAGTAGCCATAGCTTTTCATTAATCCCTAAGGAAGTTAACATTTCTGGTTCTCTGTTACTTTGCAATGAAACTACTTTTTATAATTGCTTTACAGATCACAGATTATCACAATAGAATGACCTGTAGAAATTGAGATATTTGTTCCCTCATTTTTGGATACTGGTAGTTCTGATGTCAAATATATTGTTAAATCCATTATATTGGATAGAGATTAGGGTAGTATATCTGTACTGCAGTGGGGAATTGCTTACAAAGTGGCATATATTATAGGCAGGATAAGCAAGTATTGTGGACAATGCAAGGTCCTATACTATTTTTTAAAGTGCAAATATGAACTTGAACAAGATCAAAGTCAAGATCAGTTTCCCCAGAATAAGAGTGGAATGCAAATAAATAAATAAATAATCTATTCATAATTTCCTGTTTTCATTTTAAATAAGTCATTTATCAAAGTTGAAATATGAGGTAAAATCTGTAGTCACTATTCTTTTTTTTTTTAAAGAAAAGTCTGTTCCTTCTTTTCAGTCTTTTTAACCATTATAAGCCCTAATTAACATACATACAGAAATAGGATCACCCCACAACACAGGGAGAAAAATCCCATCATTTTAACACTTGCAATGGGAGGGGGAAAATATTAATCATTTTCCAAATAATGTGGTAAGCACAATGTTGCAATTACAGTAGGTAATTTCAATCTGACTTTATAACTTGAAATGGAAGCATGAAAAATTGCCCAATACATGTTATATCACAAAATATCATTGCTGTGATATTTTTCTCACATATAATATGGTTCTATGTATACAAGAAAACATAGCCACCATTGTAATTTGGGCACTGAAGAATTATTTGTGCAAAACTGGCATCTGGATCCATTCCTGTAGCTGCATTATTGTGATCTGATGTGCTGCTGTTCCTGCTGCTTAACTGATGATTTAACTTGAATGACTATCTATAAGCAACTGTGGTTGACCACTAACGACACCTATTTATAGACCATCATGCAAGTAAAACCTATGAAAGGGAACACCATCCAGAATTGGCTTCTAATAAGTGGTATTCTGTTTTATTATATTGTGAATTTGATGTGCTATAAAAGGTCTGTTGATTTATTTAAGGCAACATTTCCGTAGATATCTGATACATGCCTGAATTATACTCATCGTGTGTTTATTCGATTGGTCTGAAGAGGTGAATATTATGTTACTTGGATAAAAATAATGAATTTCTGGTGTATTCTGAATGGGAACAGAAATAGATATAATAGTTGGGTTTCCAAATAAGGTTTTACTTAATGTGTAATTTCTCTGTATTTAAATCTTATTGATCTCTAGATGTGAATCCAGACAGTACATTTGTCTTTAATGAATTTTATTTAGAGACTTTTGGAAGTAGGAACTGGGGGACTGTTGTTCTAAATCAGTGATGGCTAATCTTTTCTGCGTCGCGTGCTGAAAGTGTATCTGTGCTTACATGTGCATGAGCACACGTGCCTGCACCTATGATACAATACACCTGCGTCCCCTACATATGCGCCTGTGGCTCCCTGCGCATGAACCATGCACCTCTGACATGCGCATGCGACCCCCCACATTGTGTGCCTCTGGGTATGTGTGTGCGACCCACTACATGCTGCTGCGCATGCGAACACGACTCCCCCCACCATGCGTTTCTGCGCATGAGAACATGTCTTCTGCGCACATGTCTCCCCCCGCACTTGTGCGGCAGATACCCCACAATCAGCTGACTGGCAGGAGGCGCGCACATGCGGAATGGGGCTCTTCTGGGTGATCTCTCACGTGCCGGGAGAAATGGCTCTGCGTGCCACTTCCAGCACGCATGCCATAGGTTCGCCATCATGGTTCTAAATTAAAATTGTTAAATGCCCACATCACTTCAATTAAAGTGGAAATAGCAATAGGACTTATATACTGCTTCACAATGCTTTACAGCAGGGGTGTCAAACTTGATTTCATTAAGGGATGCCTCAGGGTTGTGTTTGACCTTGGGGGACTGGGGTGGGCATGGCCAGATTGACATCATTTGTGTCAGGGGCACCCATGATGGCCTGAGCGCTCTGCCAGCAAAAACGGACTCCAGAGCTCAATTTTCAGCTGTGACAGCCTGCTGCCAATGAAAATGGAGCTCAGGGCCAGATTGACATTATTTATGTCAGGGGCACCCATGGTGGCCTGAGCGCTCTGCCAGCAAGAACGGACTCCAGAGCTCAATTTTCAGCTGTTGCAGCCCTCTGCCAATGAAAATGGAGCTTAGGGGGCTGCATGCGGCTCTCCCAAGCTCCGTTTTTGGCTGCAGTGGCCTCCTGCAGCCCTCTGCCAGCAAAATGGAACTCAGGGGCTGCCTGCAGCCCTCCCAAGTTCCATTTTCACTGGCAGAGGCACTGTGGGCTGGTCCTTCACTGTTTCCAAGGCAGCCCCATAGGCCAGATCTAAACACACCGTGGGCCAGATTTGTCTCACGAGCCTTGAGTTTGACATCTATTTTACAGCCTTTTCTAAGTGGTTTACAGAATCAGCATATTGCCCCCAACAATGTGGGTTTTCATTTTACTGATCTTGGATGAAAAGCCATGTCAACCATGGACCGGTGAGAATCAAACTGCTGAACTATTGACAGCCGGCAGTCAGCAGAAGTAGCCTGCAGTACTGCATTTTAACCACTGCGCCACCACAGGCTCTTACAAGTTTTCATAATTATATGAATGAAATGCTTGGCAGATGTCCTGTGTTGCCACCAGAGATGGCATTTCTGGTACTTTACAATACTTCCTTGTAGAGGATGTTGGTGTACAGGTAATCAAAATTCATGGTGGCTAGAATGTGTTTCTTGGAATGTTTTCCAAGGATACACAGTTTCTGTATTTTGGGTAATACACTAAGCATAAACATTTAAACAGTCTGAAGTCAGACCATGACTCAGAAGTAGCCGAACAAACAATATCCACATTAATTTATATCACATAAGAAGGTATTTAAAGGCCAGTGCTCTGACAAGACAAGCACAATTCAAAGCACACTGATGATGTCTCCTCGAATGGTGATGAAATGTTTGCAACCAAATTGCCAATCTTGGAGATCAGATCAATAGCCCAAACATAATTATAGTAGTTACAGATTCTTCAGTTTACCAAATATGTTTTACCAATAAATAGGACCACAACTTACTTTCACTGTTCTGTGGGACATTCACAAGGGTCTTTGATTTTTTTTTAGCTGAAAGAACTATTGTTTACTAAAATTAACATTTAGTTCATTTTCTAAATGCAATGAAATTAAAGTTGCCTCAATATTAGAAATAATATGTGCAATTCAAAATAATTTATGGAATATGCTTCAGACAACTGTGAAATTTATTAAAACATACCTTTCTCTTTTTTAGGTTTTCACACAAGTTTAAAAAAGATGCAGCCACATTAAGAATCTCATTAAATACATACTGCTTTAATTATGTGATTCATTTCAGCAGCAACATTTCTTTTTCAGACGTGTACTAAAACCTGAAAAAAATGCATGTTGCAATAAATAACAAAAAGATGATCATGCAAAGTCCAACCCACTCCTTCCACACCAATTGGGAAGCATGAAGTAAGAGGTCTTAATTCATTCATAGAAATATTAATACAATTTTTAATTTTAGAATTTGAAGGATTCTTTTTTACAGCACCAATGTTTTTTTAAAAAACTGAATCAGAGAATGAAATTCTATGTTTTAAAATGACAATTCTGTGATTTAAAAATCGTTAACTTAAAAATCTTTTTCTTATAAAGAGCAAAGTGTATAAAAGAGTAGCACTTCTAATGTTCTGTGGAAAAGATCTTGGGAGACTGGTTGAAGAGATTCTGCTTAGGGAACTATTAGATAACAGACAATATAGCCCACAGCTGCAAAGTGGGTGGAGCAAGAAGCTCAGAAGGGAATCTTCCTAACTTCTTGGGTTATAAAGAATTGTACTTTCAGATTTAGAAGTTTCTGTTCATATTGCTTTACAGTGAAGTAAAATTAGTTAATCTGCTTGTGTTTCCTGACTTGTCCGCCTAGGTTAGGGCTATGACAAGCATGAAATTAAGAGAACAGTATGAGTTTCAAGCAATTTCTATCTTACAGGCTTACACATCTTACAGTGGTACAAAACAAGTGGTACTTACAACTAGTCCTCAAAGTCCCAGCCTCTGCATTGTCCCCACAGTCCCATCATTTGATCTAATTACTCAGCTTCTTTGCTGGCTTCTTACAAGCACAGTGAATGGGGAAGCTGTCAAGTCACAATTAACAATTATGTGACATTGTGGAATTTGCTTAACATTGGCAACTGGAAGTGCCAGAACTGCTATCTCTAAGTGGTACAGTCACAACACGCTTTATGACTGCATTGTTTAGCTTTAGAAATTCTAGTCCCAATTGTTATCATTGACCAGGAACTACCTGTATATATTTATTTTGTAATATAATTTTACATATGCCTACTTAGAAATAAAACTGCAGGAAACTAAACGAATCTTAATACCAAGTGAAATGGTGGTTAGTTATGTGTAGTCTTTTAAATAACCTGTACAAAAATAATCTGGAAAATAATTTACCATTTTAATCAATTGGATTTAATAAGCATGCATTTAGTCAAGTATTTTGGAGATTTAGAGATATATAACTTTTGTTTTTGATAAACTAAAGGAAAAAAGCATAGAAGAATAGTGAGATAATATTTAGGACAAAATAAAGATAAATGATAATTTCAGTTGAAAGGAATAGTAGATGAAAAATATTCTGATCTTCATAAAATTATGTTTTAAAATAAAGGCATATATAATTGTTTTACAAAATTTGGATATCTTGATTTGTCTTCTTTTTGCAAAAATTTAAATTATTTTAATCCAGTAAATATGAGTTACATCAGATAAACTTTGATTAAAATAATTTCAATTCAAATTATTATTATTTATTTCCAATTCGGTAACTCAGTCACCAGATTTTAATTGTTTGGTCTCTTATTTTTACTTTAAAAAAGAAATCAATCATTCCCTGAATTATTTTACAGTTCAAGTATAGCAGATACATACTCTTCACAATGTCTTCAAGTAATGATCAAAAAAGATCTGAATAGCCTTTATAATATTATCATCCTGATAAGTGTTCTAATAGGGATTTAGTTGTTGTTTTAAAAATGTAAGAATCTTTTGCACAGTTTGGTGTACTTTACTTATTTACAGCAATTTTAAACTGAAATTTTAAAGTTTAATTGTTACACATAATCTGTGATATAAAATGCAACTTTACATTTTCTTAAAGTGTTACAAATTCAAATACTTATATAACTGTTTTCAAGCATTTTAATATACAGCGATGTTAATTTACAAAAGAACATTCAACTGTTAAAAATTTTAAAGTTTCTAAGAATGGCTGAGATTCATTGTAAAACCAAAAAAATGACTAATGATCCTCAAAAAGAGCTCAGATCTAACAACCCTATTGTTCTGTGAGTTAGTAAGAAATCATTTCCCAACTGATTGTGCAATTTCCAATTTTCCCAACATATCACCATATAATCCTTTCCCATGCTGTAGTTCTACATTTTGAGATTTGAAGGTGCTAATCTTTAAGCACATCCTATTGGTTCCTGAACTATTTCTGCATAACTATTACAAATTTTCATAATGGACCATTTTATGTGTAGTGCAAATTTAATGTCTCTTGAAAATCCTTTTGTTGTAACAAAGATTTTTTTATCTTCACAAATGAAGATGAAGTTATCCTATCAGTGACAAAGGAATATTTTATTCATTTACCAGTTATTTTACAAGTTAATGATGTATAATAGCAATTGTTCTTCATATCACTGCAACTTAAAGAGTTTAAAAAGGAAAAAAACACTATTTTTCTTATCTCTTTTACAAGTGCATGAAATGTTGCTCTGAATTCAGTTCCATAAACAAAAATATAAAATGTCCTTTCTTCTTTCACATTAATATATAGAGTCTGCTAACATTTTTCATTATTCATTTTTTTAATATGGTGAAGCAGGGTATCTTTTTCCATATGAGCTTCAGCAAGGGCCATCTTGGCTTTGGCTAATTCCTGTTTTAGACATTCATTTTCTTCAATAAGCTGTAATAAATAAGTAAATAAATAAAGCTTTTTAATGTTAAAATGCCAAATTAAGTTTGATAAGATCACAGCAAAGTATACGTTATATGAAAGAATTCTATGCTTTTCATTTGTTTTTTGTTTGTTTCTTTTTTGGTTTTCTTTTTCAGTGCTTTGCAATACACTTAGAGCACTTTTTAACGCCATTAAAAAAAAACTCCTTATGCTCTAGACTGATAAAATGTAGATTTGTATGACACTTTCATCTCAAGAGTCTACAATACAATTCTAGCCTTTAGCATTACTTATAACTGGATGTAAACTATTCAGCTCTCCTAATTTAACAACAGATGACTGCTCCAAATTAACACACATTTAAAAACCACTTGTAACACATGTAAAAAAGTCACATCAGCATGTTTGTGAAGGGTAGAATAGATTTACCAAAAACCATTTAAGGCCATGCTGCCTATTATGATTAATTTTTAGTTCAACATTCCTTTTTACAGGATATACTGCATATGCACAAATATGTTCAGCAGGAATTGTCAGCTGACCACTGCTTATGGTATGACTTCAGTTAACAGAAAAACATATTGAATTAAGCTTAGTATTGGAAAAAAAAAATTTCTACCTCAAGGCTTTAAAAAATATAATGGCTGAGTTACATGCTATAAATCCACTGTTTTGCTTTGAGCCATGGTTCATAATTTAGTGTTACATATTTACCTAATTTTGTATAATTTCTGTAAATCTATTAAAAACAGTTTATTTAACCTACATATTAAAATTATATCCATCTTTTTCATACATTTATGTACAGTACTTTCTCAAATATTTAAATTATATATTAGTAATTTTCAATTATGAATGGGCTATGTTTGTCAATTTCCAACTATAAATTTCTATCTACTAAAGTTTTATTAATTTCCTTAAAGTGTACATCATTTAAAATTATGCATATAATTAAAGTATACTTGTCATCTGATTATCTGGATACATTTCCATCAAGGTGTTTCATATCGAAACTGCTTTGATTGCTATAATTTATGAACCCTCTTGTTCCAATAAATAGATCATCACCTTAGTTTTTTTGTTTATTGAGTAAAAAAACCAAGGTTTTTTTGTTTATTGAGTAAAGTATTTACAACCTCGTGCCCTAAACAATATATCCTCCACAATACTTTGTACTCTTTTAAAATACTTGAGAAAAACCTGAAATGGCTTCCAGTTTCCTTCAAAAGGATATGCTGTCCTTTACAATATAAAATCTTTATAAAATTTATAAAATCAATTTTATAAAAGAAAGAAAGAAAAAGAAAGGAGGGAGGGAGGGAGGAAGAAATATAATAGATTTTCCATTACCTGTTCTTTGATTACTATGGGTAAAGCTATAAATTCTTGGGAAGTGTTAATTTCTGGAGATGTTTGTGTGGACTGGGACCGAAAAAAATTTTTCTTGTGCATACCAGCTTCAGCATCCTGATTGCCAATACTGCTTTGTGTTTTTGGTGAATCACTACTAACTGTTTGGTGGTCTGTTAAGATAAATCAGAGAATTAAGAGGATTATACAAAGATACTGATATCAATAACTCAGTAAAATGCATCGTATCAATATGAACTATATCAAGCAGAAATTGATAAAGATATATAAAGAACGGTTGCTGGGATTGTGTATGCATACTATGATGGAAAGAAGGACTAGGGGTGACATGATAGCAATCTTCCAATATTTCAGGGGCTGCCAACAAAGAAGTGGGAGTCAAGCTATTCTCCAAAGCAGCTGAGGGCAGGACAAGAAGCAAGGAGAGAAGCAACCTAGAACTAAGGAGAAATTTCCTGACAGTTGGAACAATTAATCAGTGGGACAACTTGCCTCCAGAAGTTGTCAATGCTCCAACACTGGAAGTTTTTAAGAAGAGATTGTATAAGCATTTGTCTGAAATGGTATAGGGTTTCCTGCCTAAGCAGGGGTTAGAAGACTAGAAGACCTCTAAGGTCCCTTCCAACTCTGTTATTCTATTATATTCCATATGACACACAAAATATTTTCAATGCTCCCTTACCAATATTGTTGTTAAATGCATATAACATTAAGATAGTATCCATCCAAGTAGTAAGAACTGGGATCAAACTTATTTTTCAAAATGTATTGTTCAAAGTATTTTAAAAGGAAATAAATATTCTCCCCAAAAGCTACCTTTTTAAAATGTATTCTAACCCTCAACCCTTTTCTTAACAATATAGGTAATCTAAATGGACTGTTACTTCTCATACATTTAAAGAGATGAAACACCTAGATATTTTTACATTGAAATGATTTTAAACTTCTGAATGTTATTCGCAATGCATTTTATTTGAATATATTCTAAAAAAAACCCACAAATGTGTTTTAATGATTTACATTCATATGACAAATAGATCAATTTGTCTGTTTCACCTGGATTTATTGGGTTTTCAAGATAAAGCACAATTCGGTTTGAAATTAAACAGAACCAAATTAAAATTCCCCAATTCAGTATTTACAATAATTTATAAGCTATCTAATAAGAGTTTATGAGTATTCTGACACTTCAGTGGTCTGCAAAAAAAGCAGACATATTGGCAAAAAATAAAAAAGTTACTTCTATTTTTCAAAATATGGCAATAACAGGGACAGAATGCGAATGAAAAATGTCACCATACATTTTAATTGCATCACTTTGGATAAGACATACTCAATTTTGTATTCAATGATGTTTTGCTTACTCTATTCTATGCTTTTTATTAAATCTAGCAAAAAAGAAAAAAGAAAGCCAATGGCTGCCCTTCACTAATCGGTTTAAAGCTGCCAAGATTCATTCCACTTGATGGTTTGTCACTGCAAAAATTTTAAATTATCACTTTGTAGTCAAAAGTGGAAATGAAAAGCCAAAACTTGTTTCATGTTTACTGCTGAATTGGACTACATGCTTTTCAACTGATTTAAAGTAATTATTTTCTAAGCTCTCGAATCAGGTTCTGAATCTGATCTTGTGCACATCTGAGACTTTAAGATTCAGTATAATAATGGAAGTTTAACCTAATTTAAGCAAGAATAGTTCCCACAGACACAATGTATCAAACTGCATGTAAAATATCATTGATTTCAGTCTGACTTCTAAAGGGGTTAAAAATGATAAATAAATTTAACAGATATACAAAATAGGGGAAATTAAAAACCCAATAGTTCTTTTTCCATATTTTAAATGACTTATTTGCATTTTTCTTGTTAAATTGGTTTTTGCTTGTACTTTTTTCTTTTTATTAACGTGCTATGTGGTTGTTTCTGTGTGTGTATGTGTGTGTGTATGTGTTTGAATGAAGCAATTATATGGTGGAGATTTCCATACTAACTAGCTAACTCAAGATCAAAATCTTTATTACATAACAAATACTTCGGTGTAATCTGCAGCCGTTTTTTTTTTGATATATTCAAATTTATTTGAAAAATTCAAGAAATGTTATGCTTGCAAAACTAACATTCTAAACTGAAATACAGTTTATTAGAAAGTAAAGATAAAAAATATTCTAAGTTATCTAAGTGATAAAATGTCAATTTTAATTAATACTGTACAAGTATTATATCAAACAATATAATACTAAGATTTACAGTAATATAATAAAAACAGGAAAAAAATTAAATTCAGTAATGCTGTCTTTGCCAAATGATGTTGACAAAAACATGGGAACTGGAATTGCATTTTCTAAAGTTATTGATTAATGTAATGCAATCTTAATTCAATTTCTTAAAGTAAGTCCAGCTATGTTCAATGGGAATTATATAAAGGAAATGCATAAACGTGCAACTTTAACATAGGCAGAATATTATTTTGGACAAGTAATCAGTAGACAACTACACTTATTTCTGCAACTAGCAGAAACTGTCATTGCTAATACATTTAACTTGATACGTTTTGTTATTAAATAGAGGTAACTTAAAAAGTTCAGAAGAAACATGAAGTATATAGTAATGAGATTTTGTTCCACTTATTAAAATGTGTTGTTAGGAGAAAGTACAATAACAATGCTTTACCTCAGGAATGTGATTTGCCTTATTTCTAACCAGTTTGGGATTCAAATTAACAAACAGTAAATAATGATTTCAGCTATTCTGGGGTAAATAATTACTATAAATATTCTTTGGTGTTCACTTCTAAATAATTTGTTCTTTATTTCATTATGAATTTCTGTGCTTTTAGTCAATCTCCAATTCAATTGAATAACTTATTAGAAACCCAGTATGGGTAAATGAAAGGTAAGATTTATCAGTAATTCTTTTTCTTGAACATTTATAGGTAATCCTTGCTTAATAACTACTTGTTTAGTAACCATTCAAAGTGAATGAATGGTAGTTACTGAATAGTCTCAAAGTTATGGCCGTTGCAGGGGATCAAAATTTGGTGTTTGGCCACATTTACGTCTGCAACATGTACATCTTCCTGAACAATCTCTTTCCTTTGGGCTGCCCTGCACTCTGCCACAAGCTGCCTGTACCACCCCTCGTCTCCAGCTGATCTCTGCTGTCTACTTCCTCCCACTGTGGCCATAATCCAGGCACTGGATGAGGGCGCAGCTCCAGGATGTGCTCACCAAGTGCAGGGGGACAGTAGACCTTTGTCTGCCAAAGGCAGCTCGCCAGGTCTGGATGGGGAAGTGGCAGTGAGACAGAGCTGGCAGTTCATACAGGACTGGAGAAACGTAAAACCTCACCTAATGACTGCAACTAGACTACTGGAACTGCAGCATGATCCCCTGATACTTTACCTAATAATTACTTCACTTAGCAATGGAAATTCTGCTTCCAATTATGTTGGTTTAAGTGATAGTCTACAGATAGTCCTCGACTTACAACCATTTCTTTAGTGATTGTTTGAAATTACAATGGCACTGAAAAAAGTGACTTATATCCAGTTTTTATACCTATGACTCTTGCAGCAGCCCCATGGTCACTTAATCAAAATTCAGATGCTTAGCAACTGGTTCATGTTTATGACAATTGCACTGACCTGGGGTCATGTGATTACCTTTTGCGATCTTCTGACAACCAAAGTTGAGCAGGGGTTTGAACTAGAAGATCTCCAAGGTCCGTTCCAGCTCTATTCTGATTGATTGATTAAAGTCAATGGAGAAGCCAGATTTACTTAACAACCATGTTACTAACTTAACAACTGCAGGGATTCACTTAACAACTGTGGCAAGTAAAGTCATAAAGGGGGGAAAACTTATTTAACTGTCTCACTTATCAACAGAAATTTTGGGGTCAATTGTGTTCATAAGCCGAGGACTTCCTGTATATTTTAATACTTTAAAATACTTAGTGATAGACTCTCATCATACATCTTTAAAAAAATAATAGCCAAAAATATAAAATGAATCACAAATGGACAGAACTTATAGAACTTGGTTTGAAATTTTTAAAATGGCTGTTTTCCTTCGTCACCCCTTGTTATCTATTATTATGAAAATGTTAAGATTTTAAAAAACTTGCACATTTTAATCAATTTTTCAGAACATTTACTTTGAATGTTGCCAGTATTAAATATGGAGAAGGGAAGAAAAGTTCTACCTGTAATGTAAAATGAGCCATCATCTTTCCTCTCTATCATAAGTAGATCAATATACACAGTTACTGGGACTGATTCAGGAGCAGACAAACTATCACGAGGACTATCATCCTAGAAAACACAAGATATAAAAACTGTTAACACGTGTTAAGGTTAAATTCTGCATGCAGAAGTATTTTCTGGAAATAAAGTAAATTTCAGGTGACAAGGTAAGTAAGAACTTATAATTATGTGGAACATTAAAAGTGTGATTAGATGGCACAAGGAATTTGGTTACAGAAACAGTCTATATGCAAAGCAGCAGAATAATTTTACCAATAAAAGGGGGAGTAAAGAAGATAAGGAGGTTAAATACTACTACTACTACAGTCTATATAGTAGATATATATACTATAGATATCTATCTGTCTAGCTAGCTACAGTAGCTATTATCTATCTATTGAGAGTGACTACAGGATTTGGTTATATGGCTACATCTGAAGAGTGATAAACCAGTCTAAAGTAAATACATCAGAGATATGGATCACAATTAAACCACTGCTGTTTAATATTTTAAACATGAGATAAATGTCAGCCAGTCTATATCTAACAACACTTTTTAAAAATGTACATATATTGGTTTCAATTATGGGAACTATTAAGTAATTTTTTTAGTTTCTATAAAAGTTGGCCTATTCATATAGTTAATACAAACTCCAAACAAATACAGTATCAAGCTCACTGAAAATGACATACTTTTATGTTGATTTTTGTATTAGAAATTTTTACATTCATAGGCATCACTTCTGCAAGCATATCATCTTCCAAGAAACGCTGAATGTTCATAAGTGAAGAAGTTAGGAAATCAGCAGTAAAATCTTCTACATGACATTGTAGAAACCCAGTTTTTTCAGATTGCAATGAATGTATTAAAGCACTGGGTCCACTTTCCCATCTTAGTCTTACTTCGGGAGTTGGTTTAATTGGTCCAGCTGCACATTTAGGATCTGAACCTGTTATAAAATTAAATATGAATTAGGTTATAGATTTAAACTGTATAGGTTGTTAAATGAATCAATATATTTTTAATATGATATAAAAGAAGACCAAATAAAGGGATCTATATTTTGATAAGTAGTGCCTCCATAATTTTACATTATAAGTAAAAATAGTTGACCCTTATAGAAAGTCAAAAGATCAATAAGGTGCAGCATGTTCTTCCTCTCAAACTTTCATGCATTTTTATTTGCTTAAGTCATTTGTCCCGATGCTGATATTATAAACTCCATAGAATTTCTTCATGTTAAAATGTATTGAATAGTATTAAGCATTGACAATAGTACTGTCACGCTTCCCTCTTGGAAATCTAGATTATAGCAGTTAATTCAAACAAGAAGATTATAATACAAAAATTCCAGCAAGTACTGTACTTTCAAATGAGGAGTATGTGTGAGTATGTGTAGAGAAAGAGGGAGGGAGGGAGAGATGGGGCAATCAATGGCTGCAAAACTATCAATTTCTTTGCATTTTTTTCAGCATAGAGGAAACAGGTCTTGTCTCTTTTGGGAAATCAGGGCACTCTATATCTGTTAGTTTTGGAATCTACTCTTCCTTTTTCTATGGTGACAAATAACTTGCATTGTTACAATATCAACTATATACAGCTGATGCAAGTGCTCAACAAGATAAGTGGTTGTTTCAAATGCTGAAGTTTTTTTAAAAAGCATTACTGTCAGGTTTGATTTTTTTTTTTAAAAAAAAAAGAACATACACATATTTATAGCCCTCTAAAGTATATGTGTCTAACATGACAATGTATTTTTCATAATCCATTAACAAAAAGAGCAGTTGTTCAAGATACTGTTATTAAAGTGAAAATATTGTTAGTGCCCTTTTATGTTATTTCTTACCTGCTGTTCGGTTGCAGAGATAATGTCGAACACTGATATTGCCCAGCTGATTTGGTAAAACATGATTTATCTGAAGGCATACTTCTGTGTCTTCCCCTCTGATGTCAATTTCACCATTAATACCAAATATTTTAAAAACTACCACTGACATCTGTCAACAAAACAAAAATGCAGATAATCTATTAAGATTCAGACAGATTTTTTTCTTTTTCAAATACTTTGCATAATTTAGTAGCTTTATTTTGCTGCTCACTCTGTGAATCAGGGATGTACACATTGTTTCACATTCAAAATGTTTCTATTTTGAAATACTTCATTGTGGGTTAAAAACAATTGTTTCAAGCTTAACATGCACTGTTCCTACCATTCCATAAATGCTTCAAAATACTTTACAGATGGGTGAAATAGCTTGAGACCATTTTTTGGGTTTTGAGGCAAAACTTTTGATCTCAAAATGTTCTGTATATTACTAAATAAAGTTGTTTATATCTGATCTAATTTAGCAGTATTATTATAGAAGCTAATAGCAACGACTATAGTAAGTTTTTCATATTTGCTTGGATTTTTAATATTTCTAGCTACTAAAGACTGAGAATATGCTTTGCTAAATCAAATATGCTAATTATATATTCATCAAATTACAAGTATATATCTAAGTATAGATGTGTAATACATCTTAATGATATCCTGTAAAAACATTTGATACAGGCAATATAATACCTCAAACAGAATCAGTGCAACTGGAAAAGTTTTCAGTTCCAAAAAAAGGCTTCTGAGAAGCTAGGCAACCATTTAGTATGGGTAGTCCTCTACTTACAACCTTTTGTTATGTGACCAAAGTTACAACAGCACTGAAAAAAGTGATTTATGGTCATTTTTTTCACTTACAACCGTTGCAGCATTCCCATGGTCATACGATCAAATTTGGTAACTTGCTCATGTTTATGACAGTGGTAGTGCCCTCGGGTCAAGTGATTACCTTTTGCAATCTTTTGACAACCAAAGTCAATGGGGAATCCAGATTCAATTTACAACTGCAATACTAACTTAACAACTGCAGTCATTCATCTAACAACTGTGACAAGAAAGGCTTCAAGTTCCTGGGGATCCACCTCTCTGAGGATCTGTCCTGGCAGATCAACTCCACCAGTCTGATTAAGAAAGCTCACCAGCGCCTCTTCTTTCTGAGATTACTGAGGAAGAACCACCTTTCCCCAACTATTCTGATCAAATTCTACAGCTGTGAGTCGAGAGCATCCTAATCAGCTGTATCTCAGTCTGGTATGGAAATTGCACCATTAAAGAAAGGAAGGCATTACAGAGGGTGGTGAAAACCGCCCAATGCATTATAGGATCCCACTTCCTGCCATTGTGGACATTCAGAGGAAACGATGTCTGCGAAAAGCCCACAGCATCATTAAGGACTCCTCCCATCCAGCAATAAATTGTTTACCCTTCTTCCATCTGGGAAGAGGTTCAGGTACCTGCAGTCCAAGACCAGTAGGCTAAGGAACACTTCCTACCATACAGCGGGCTCCTTACTGAACTCCTCAACTCGTCTATCCTCACACACACACTGATACTTTCCCTGATAATATATATCTTGTATAAACTCTCTGTGCATTATACTTATATTCAATATGTTCAAAATACATCAGATACGAAAAAAATATTAAAACATTATAAATAGATTTAAGTAGGTGCTTAAATTCCTTTTCATTTTTATTAAATATATACAATTGTAGATGACAGCTGCAGCCACTGGATGCATTACAGTGATGCTACAAAAACCAGAAGTGAATGGGCAGAAGAACTGCTGCAAGAGTTCAAAGGAAATGTTGAATTGCTTAAGCAGGCTGTGAAGGATCACAGTTTAGATTCTCCAGTTAAATCGCCATTCCAGGAGTCTCCACAGAATATACAGATAGGTATTTAAGGTTTTTCATTTTCCTTTACAATCTGTTTGTGGACTCAGGTCCTATTAATTTGATTTGATTAGATTAGAAACACCAATATATTTGCTTTGAATAAATTTGGCTGTCTTTCTTTATATTTTTGTAATCTTTATTCATACTATACTGTAGTCTCCCATATAAGTATAAGATTAATTTGGGAGATTAATGCTTATAATATAAATAATATTTATTAGTGAAGTTAAATAATGTATTCAAACCTAAATGAATTGTGCAATTAATGAGTCAGTTTATACTGTTTCCTTTCATTGCCTTATTGAAATTTTAGGTTATTTTAATTTTTTCTACATTATTTTAGAAGGTAGATTACACTGTATGTGCTTTTATGCTTTTTATTTCTTGTAGGCAAGGATCAAATGTCCAAAGGAATTTCTAAGACTTTTATGTCATCACAGCAGCCAAAGGAGAAATTGATGTCAAGCCCAATGGTAGTTAGACTTGCAGATGTCAATTTTTATCAGGTACATTTAAAGAATGACTGCTACAACAAATTAATAATACTCTTTTATGTTCCAAATTAAGAGGTTCTTAATACAAGTATTGACTATCAATCACTGACAGATTTTTTGTCAAACTAATTGTTGGCATAAAGCGATATTTTCTTATGTTTTTTTCTTATGTTATATTTCTGTTAGTTTTTAGTCCTAAAATTGGCAGAAAAAATTATTTGATCAGATTAAGTAGACATTATGTCATCTGCCATCCCTTTTGCCTTTCCAGTTTATAAGTTATCAGAATGAAAATCAGGGACTATTTGCTGGTTGGTTTTTTTAAGATTCTTTTTCCATTGCAATTTAATTGGAGAGTTGGCCTATTTCTTAAGCTTGATTTAGACTTGCCCACTACTGTTCATAGGTATTGATGCATACCTATGCTGGGAAGGGATTGATGGGTAAATATAGTTTGCAATTGGTTGCAGATGGACCAATGCACACACTATCCAAATCTCAACTATATATTGTATGGAGATGCATGTCTGCATCCTGATTGGCTGATCCAACATTCTGTTGGGAGGCAGGCAAAAGGCAAGGCACACTCAAACAACAAAATAGAGGGTTTAAATGGAAATGCAACAGCTATGCAACCATCTCCAGTGAGTAATCCACAAGAGGAAGTCCAACTACTTCCTTAAACTGAAGCTGTTCTATAAAGAAGAATCAACTAAAATTCCTCCAAACCTATAGGTAGGATTGTCAAAGATGTCAAAAATGTTGCTCAAGCAGGGCACATCAATCATTAAAAACAAAGGCTCACATACTTGTGCTGACACACAAATATGTAGCTTTGGATAATTTTGCTCAATAAATGAATGAATAAATGCAATGGGATGTAATGTGAATACATGTAATGCAGTCCTTTGTTTTAATTGGATTCTCTTTATCTACTTTTAGAACATGGGTGGACAACAGATGATATTTTAAGTATATTTATGCAGGAACATTGAAAATCAAAAAGGGTTCACAAACTTTAAAGCACCACTGTAACTCTTGAAGAATAGAACTGCCCCATATAAGCCATTTTTCCAAATAGCCCTTCTACCAAACAAAAATATACATCTTGTCTGGAGAAAAGATGGGACTGTTTGTGAAATAATTAAATCTGCTAGCCCCATCACCTCCTCTTCTCTAGGGATTTAGGGTTTCAGGTGCGATTTCCTAAAATTTATAGTTGAACAAGGCAACATTTTATTCTATTTTTTGTTACTGAAGCATTTTGAAACTCTAATCATCTAATAGGGTCTTGAGTTTAACTTTTATGACAACAATAAAATAGTAAACTGTATTGCATTTTTGTTTTGCAAGCACCATTTTTAAAATCAAGACTATGCATTAAACCCCCCTCCCCAAATTCTACAATTAAAAGAAGTATTTTAGTTTTCCAAAAAGTTGTTTAGATATATAAACATGTTCTTTATTTTTGGAGTATTACCATTTCTTCACTAGCATCCTGAGTACACTCTGAAATGGCACTGAGGACATCTGGAGATGATTCACCATAATTCTCATTCTCTGTGCCTTCATCAGGCATATTTTCCACTGGTTTATTGGATAAGATAGCTGGCATATTCACATTATGAAAAAAGAGATGTTTTGTGAATAAAGATTGAATATTCACATGCAAACATTTAAGGTAGCTTAATCTAGTTGCACATCAAACTACATAAAATAAACTATTTAAATAAATTAATTTGATTAAATTTTGCTATTTAAAATGGGACGGAGAGATTAAAAGGATATCACATTCTGATCTAGTTAGTTGATAGACAGAGAGACTGCATATAGACAGGAACATTCAGCACAAAGTTTAACCAGAGTAGGATGCATATGCCTGCTATAAAACTTCAAAGAAACCTGATTGTTTGAATTTTTTCTTGCATTTTATTTAAAACTTCTCTAAAGTTTTTAAATTTTGAAAATGTAACAGTAAATAAAGAAGTACCCATAACTTTGCAAATTAAATATGCTCAATGCAAAATATAATTCCATGCTTAATAATAGTATGTGTGTGTATGTATAAGAATTTACAATTCAACTATTTAATTATAATTAAAATTCATCAATGATGAATATGCTATGGATGAATTTCAGCCGACTTGCAATCATATTGACAGTTATCTGAAACTCAGACTCTCTGGTGATATATTAAACCAATCAAACAAATGAAAGAGCTATCAATATATCATATTTTCTAATTATGGTAATTTGTTTACTGTAATCCAAAAGGATACATCTGAAAGCTATAAAACATTTTTAAAGCATGAAATAAAGTTAGTTCTTGTACTTGTGAAGAAAAGATGTAGTATTGTTTATATTCAAAAGTGTGTCAGAAAGTTTGTACACCTTTTTCCAAAAAGCTTTGGCTGTCACTTCCATCACTTTCCAAGTAGTGCTCCTCAAAGAAGGTACTATCAGTAGAAATGGTATCCAAGGAGGCTTGTGATGGACTTTTCTTCATGTTCTTATAAGAAACAGAGAATGCAGGGAGATTGGACTGGCACGATTCCTTAGGCTTTCCACTTTTTGATATAAAGATATTAGGAAACCATTACTTAAAGTAGAGAAAATTACAAAATAAATAAAATCCTTTAAAATATGTAAATAAAAGAAATGTTGATGGAAATATATGCTGAAAGAAATATTGATGAAAATATATTCTGAAATCACAAGTAGTAATTATACTGACTAATATATTCACACTGGCATTCAGTAGTCAGATTACAATCCTGTAAATGGCATTCAGTACTCAGATTACAATCCTGTAGTTAGAACCAACAGTCTATGTACATATTAAAAGATGATAAATTTGTGATTTTGTTTTAAGTGATTCCGGATAAAATCCTTTATCTAGCAGGCAACTGCATTTTTCATAAATTTCCTAAAGTAAGTATTGTAGGAAATCCATGCAATATTCACAACCACCACCATTTATAAATGAATTTGTAACATAAGAATGTAATAGGTAGAAGTATGAAAAAATGATGCCTTCTGATTCATTTCAACCATAAGGGACTTTTCTCCAGCTCCAACTGCATACTGATTATTGTTTCAATATATTGTATCATTCAGAACTACATGGAGCATTCCTATAGATATGCTAGCTGCTGCCAAAAGAAATATATGGAAAACAGGGTTTAAATGATTAATCTGGTAAATTATGACTATAATACAGAACAGATGCAATGCAATATATTAAAACATATTAAAAACTTGACAGCCAACTTCCAGCTTTGTAGTATCAACAAGTAATCTAAAGACTCAGAACACCTTTAATCCCTTAATTTTACTCTACTGACCTTAAGTCCAGGATCTAAACGATGTTAATTTATAGAATATTTTCTGTACCTTAATGAAGACTGAAATGCAAGCATTTTTGCTGTGTTCGATTTTTCTTTGCCATTTTCAAACTTCTCAGGCTGTCCCACAGAATCTGTTTCAGTTTCTATGACTTTAGCAGTTGAACATTCTGCTTTACTTTTGTTATTTGAGAAACCACTTTTCTCTTCTTCCTTGCCCATCAGTATTTTGATATTGTCTTCTCTGCAATTTGACATATCAGCCAATTCTCTAGGAAAGGAATTGTCACTTAGTGATTCACAAATTTCTTCTGAATCACTACGACTGAAAAGCCCATTATTGCTTTCTTCGTTCATTTTCCTCCAAAGTTTTTCTGCATCATTCAGAAATGAACTTTCACTTGGCAAATTCATGTCACTATTTGATTTTAAAACTGGATCTATCAAAAGATTAAGATTAGTATTCAGAGACCCACAATTGGTTACATTAATATCTAAATTGTTCATCTGTGTAGTAGAAGTAGAAACTAGCTTGCTTTCTGATTCATAAGCTTCTTTTTTTTCCATGGGTAAGAGATCTGATGTCCCTGGACTGCTTTGTTCTAAAACAGGAGGGTTGCACATGCTTCCTTGCACTAGTGGATGAAGCAACAAAGCTATGTCAGCACTTTTCAATAAGATCCCAATACAGACATTTGCCTCTTTTGCTGGATTCCCTGTCACAGTCTCTACATCCTTCCTCAAGTTGTCCAGGAGTAACACAAGGGATTCTTGTAGGTAAAGTAAGAAAAGATATTGGTAATGATTTATCTGCATGCTTACATGTTTTTGAATATGAAGTAAAACATGAATGTCTGCAACATATGCAGACTGAGATCCTGAAGTGCTTTTAGAAGAGCACAAATTTTCACTACCACTGGGGAAAGCTTCCATCTCAGTACTATAATACTCTTTCAGACGTTTTTTATGCTGTAGGCGATCAGCAAGATCACAAGACTCACTTTTCAGAATATTGAGAGAGTCCTGATTGCAAAAAGGCTCTTTGTGTGACTGTTCACATCTCATAGGTTGACAAATCCAAACTGTAAGTGGGAATGAATCCACAAAGCTTATCGGTCGTCCTTTCCCACTCTTCATTCCTTCATAGTCCATCCAAAATTGAGAAAAATGCACTGCCCAAACATCTGACGCAGCTGAGGTTTTGAGTGCACATTTATTCAGTTGAGGAGTAATAATACCTTTATAGATATCGTGCAGTTTTGTATCTTGTTCATGGGCATGTCTTTCAAAAATGGGATGCAAAAGATTAAAACAGTCAGAAGATTTGGGAAACTCTGTGAAAGTTCTACTGAAGAATGTAGAGTCTTTGAAGTTTTGGAATGCTGCTTCCAAATCAGAGTGTCTACAGTATGCTGAATGTCTAGCATTTGTAGCAATCATTTCAGAACTTTGAATGGAAATTGCATATGGATCATCTCTATGGTTTTGCTTCCTTTCAGAAGGAATGATGAGCTACAATGATAAAAAAGTAAACTTAGTTAGAAAACTATATGTGAAGATCAAACAGGATTCATTGAATAAATATTCTTCAAATGTTAGGAACAAGAAAGAAAAGTAAATTGTCCAAGGAGTATCTGATCAATACATGTAAAAGTTATTAATATATGTAGCTCTCCAAAATGTGGCTTGTACAATCCCTGAAACAGCTGAACAAGAGAATGAAGAAAATAGTAGTCTACAATGCCTGGTAGTAGATTTGGGCTACTATAAGTCTAAAGTATAACATAAATGAGTAACAAATTGATGATGCAAAGGAAAAGATGAATTTACTAATTGAGTATAGTTTCACAACATTAAAGAATAATTTCCAGAGGAAGTATTAGGAAATATGGCTAATAAAGGCAGAAATGCCTTGTGACTTAATAAAATAGGTAATTATTATTTTTGAATGTATACATTGAATTTCTATAGCTGCTTATCTCAATCAATGACTCTTTCTTCAAAACTATTAAAATACTAAAAACATTTTAAAACAATAAAAACTAGTAGAAACATCCAAATTTAAAACACACAGCAGCTAAGATACTTGGTCACTTAACAAGACAGTCAGGAAATGGGACCCTTAACACATTCAGCATCTTAAGCACTGGAACATAGCCAAGTTTTTTTAGGGCCTTATGAAAGGCTAACAGGGTTAATGCCATTCTAATCTCCAAAAGAAGAATGTTCCATAGAGTAGGGACCACTGTGGAAAAAGCTCGCTATTGTTGTTATACTCTAATAACTTTCTAACCAGATTAGTTTAAGCCTTAAAAATAATGTGTGAGTTACAGTTAGTTCAGACTACAACAGCTAGTACTGTAGTCAAATGGAATAACATATCCATTCTGAAGGAACTATATTAGCTACTCATTTCCTTTAGTAGCAATTCTACCTGGAAACCTATACTGATTGTTTCCCATGTTTCTCCCACATGTTCCTGAAAACTGGATTTAAAAATTCCAGTCTAGAGAAGAGAGGTATGGTGCTACCACAGTATCTGATTGATCATTCTACTATCCTGCTCTTTCCATCCAAGAAGGGAAAACAATCCTTGTTGCCGGGCTATAAATAGGGAAGGCAACGCTTGCTACTGGCTCATGTGTTGGTGTTACAAGTTCCTGCCTTCTCCTTTTAAATATTGCAACTTTCTTACTAGTTCCTATTCATTTGTTTCTCATTACATACATGAATGGCTACATACATACATGAATGGCTTTACACATCTTTCCCATGTTTCTCCTTTGAAGCTACTACACCATAGCTTCAAAGCTACCATTGTTAAAGTAGAGGGAACAAATTGTTCTTTTGTTTCACAGTGATGGGTAGAAATTTTGTGTCAATAAAGAACTGATAGCTAAAATTCAAGGAAGCAAGGAAGTAGTATTCATTGATATTTTGTAACATTGTTCAAACATTAAGGGAAGGAGGACCATTACAGAACAGTGGAAGTGTAAGAAAATGTAAGAAAGAAAGAGGATGGCTAGGAAATATAAGATTGCCCTCAGAATGGAATGGAATGAATATTCTAGACTCCATGATGTTTATGAGCCATTGCATCAACTGGAAGAAAAAAAGGGAAGCTGCTGACTAGCTAAGACCATAGCAACTCATCGTGAAAAAAATCATCAGCAACCAGAAACAATGGACAAGTCAAGCACTACAGGCAATTGGAGTTGCAGATGTCACTAAACAGGAATAAAGCACAGTTAATTAAATACTCAAAATGTCTTAACAAGGCTTCTAAGGTAAAGCAATATTTCTGAAGTACTTTTCAAAACAAAGATGGGGAGTGAATTTGCAATAGGCTTGGACTAGGTCAGGGGTCTGCAACTTTAAACACTCAAAGAGCCATCTCTCACAGATAAGAAAACACCAGAAGCCAATAATTTAACAACCAATGTGACTGGATGGGCGTGGCCAACTCAACATCACTCAGTCCCACGCAGTCACATGATTCCTCCCCCAGGATGCCTACCCAGCGATCATTAGGGAAGAGAACCGGTTAATTTGCCCCGCCTGGCCCCTTTTCTCCCACAATCTCTTGCCACACCCAGCCTTGGATGTGTTGTTCACCTTTCTATGTCTCTCTCTCTCTCTGCCTCTTTCTCTGTCTCTCCCTCCCTCTCCCTTTCTCTATCTCTCTTTCTCTCCTATCTCTCTACTCTGTCTCCTGGCTTTCTCTCTCCTCTCACTCTTCCTCTCACTCTCCTCTCTCTCTCCCTCTGTATCTTTCTGTCTCTTTTCTCTCGCTCTTGTAAAGCCAAGGCTGGGCTGACCTGGTGAACTCTCACTGGGGCCCTTTGCTACTCCTTTTCTTTCTTCTTGGAGACTTTCAGAAATCCAGGCTAGCTGAGGAGTGAGCGCGAGCCACGGCGGAACCTTCCCTGAAGACAACCATCCTCCTCTACTTGTGATGCCCTGGCCAGGAGGGCACCCATTAGTGGGCAGACTCTCAAGTGAGTGGTTGGGCTTAGCCCAAGTGAGCAAAGGCACATGGAGTGGACAGGTTAACTGGCTGATGGCCGAAGATCTTTGGTGAGGGCATTCCAGCTTTCTCCCAGCCTGACCCGCAGAGTGGGCTTGCAAGGTTTGGCAGGGCCAGTGGCAGGGCCACTCCTCCCCACTGGAGGAGTTTCTTTACTCCTCCAGTGGAGCGGGCCACCGGCAGCGTTGATTGAAAAGCATTCTCCAGGCAACAAATGTCCCCCATGCAAGGTTTAAAGCTGCAGATAGGCACTGAGGGCCCCTCCTCCTTTCTGTCATCCCCTCCTCCCAGATCCCATTCCCATCCTGCCAGCCCTCATGTTAGCGAGGCTGCAGCCGGGTCAGGTCAGTGTCTCGGAGCAAAGAGCAAGTTGCACAACTCCCCAAGCAACTGAGGCACACTCAGCACCAACAAGGGCTGGAAGAAGTGCCTATTAGACCCAACAAGAGATGAGGTGCGAGAGAATCAGCCCCGGCCGCTTCTCCATCCCCACTTTTGCTCTTACTTTTTCAAGCTGGGCGAGGAGTGACGGGGAGGGGAGAGGGGCAGGGTCAGCCAGTAATGGGATCAGCCTGTTTGCCGAACTTCAAAACAAGTTTACTGGTTTGGCAGGGAACCACAGCAGAGGAGTCAAAGAGCCACATGCGGCTCCATAGTCGTGGGTTGCCAATCCCTGGACTAGGTGAAGGATTGTTCTTACACTCAGGATAGGGTGAATGACAAATTGATTATGGGGCAAACAGAAACTGTGGATCTGGCCTAAGTCTAAAGAAGTTGGATCTGCCTATCTTTAAAACCCTGAGTGGTCTCAAATAGTTGAAGGATCACCTCTGGCTATAATATCCAGTCCATGTTTAATATGGTCAGAAAGTATTTTTTAAAATAGCTTGGATACATTGCATAGCAGTGAGTCCTCTCTCTTGTAGTCTCCAATTATGGAACTTCTCGTGTAAACATGAGTGCTACTATCACTGCATTTTTAGTACCTAAATACTTTTTGTTTGCACAAGTATTTTCATTTATTTAAATGTTTTTTTCTTTTTCATCTTACTGCTTTTATTATTATACTTTGATTACTTATAACCTATCCCATTTTACGATTTTAAAATCAAAGTAATAATAAATCTCAGCTTGGTGTAATTCTGCAGAGGAATGTATTCCTTTTAAAGTTTTCTATGCCCAAGGAATCCATATGCCCTTGACTATCAAACAACTACTATCCCCAATATGCTATATTTATAAATTGATCTCCATAGCTACAGGTACATTACTGATTCTCTGAATGTTTCTTTTCTTATATGTCTATTATACTGTCGTTCTTTTTAGCTTCAAATAGTCCAGCTATTTGATTTGTTTGTCCCAGGCATTTATATTGTTGCTTTAATACTTAGAAGCTACCCATAGTTCTTTATGAGTGGGGAAGTTTAAAACTTCCAACTCCATAGCATGGAGACTGATTAATTTATAAATTACCATTAATTTATAAACATAGAACTTAAATGTTGTGTATTCTCCCACAACTATTAGAACCTTTTATAAAAAGTTAATAATCAATATTATCTATAATATACAATCAGAGGCACTGGAAATATTATATGGTATCAATGTTATACTGAGAAATATATTTAAAAACATGCAGGTTCTTTCAGCTATGTTAGAAATTTGAAAATTTAAAAATCTGAAAGGTCCAAATGTCCTATAAAACTTAGAAACCAAGGCAATCACTGGCACATTGTCCATGATCTATCATTTAAAAATGGCTCCATGGTTTCAAAGTTTCAAAACAAGGACTGTTGTCATACATCATTCTATAGGAAACAAACACTTAGCAATGTTGTGTTATGCTTTTGCAAACTGTACCTTTATCATTAATCCGTCAACTCGAACATCAACGTGTTCTTCTGATTTTGAATTGTCATTTAACTTGTACATGGCCATAAACTGACTGAGACTCTGTTTCATATCCAATACAAATTGATTTAGCCAAAGAATACTTCTCTCGTCCAAAGTGAACTGCAGTGCATTTAGCTGAATGTACAAGTTTGCATTTGGAACTAAAGGAAATGAAAATAAAATTATACATATTAAAATGTTTTAAAAGTAGAGTTACTATGACTATAATAAGATAGGTGCTTGAAGAATATTGGCACTAAGGAAAATAGCTGTGGTTTCCTTAGTGTGGCACTAGATCTTACCCTCTAACAATATTTTAATAAGTGCCATAGTAGAAATGAGATTTGAAAAAAAAAATCACAACCACCAGTGAAATTTACAACAAAAATTGCAATACATAGCTTTTTATATAGCTTTTATTCCTTTTAGGATATTCCATTCAAATTCTAGTTCCTTTATAATTATTCTACCATCCATTTTAATGATGTTCAAAATCTTGTGATGTTGAACACATTCTGACTTTATTATATTCAGGAAGATAGTCCTTATATTTTTTAATGCAAAACTTGAGGCTTTCCTGAGCAGTCTAATCTTCCTTTACAACAATGAACTATCACCTAAATACTTACTGTTCTTTATGGTAAGAATAATAAGCAAACACTAAGGAAGCAACCATGAATGTGAAAAGTCTAATCTAATCACCAACTTAGATAATTTCTTCTGCTTTAAATGTCTGTTACTAGTGAGAGTAGCGGCAGTTTCACCCCACCTACCTACTCACGCTCAAGATCATTTATATAGATCCCTACTTGATATGCATCTATGTATATGCGAGATATGCAATCTGATATAATGTTGTATAAAGGAGTTCCAGGAGAAAATTTCAACTTATGACTAGATAATTATAAACTTACAAAAATGTACAGAGAACATTGCAAAAGCAGTAATGTGGGGCATTAACAGCTGGACATAGAATTTGCAACTATTTGAAAAATCAATGTAAATATTCAGTAGAAAAAAATCAAGACAAAACAGCTCAGGTTTTTTGTCAGGATTTAAGTACCGTATTTATTCGAGTATAACGCGCAAAATTTTATACCGATTTTTAACCGAAAATTAGGGGGTGTGCGTTATAAACGAGGGCTGGGGTGGGGTGGCAATGGCGGCCGGTCCAATGAGGGCGCAGGCGAATTGTGAGTTCGCACTGCGGCGACCATACAATGGATAATAAGACTTCTCACCCCTAGTTCGGGCCGCGCACTGTACGCGACAAGGGGACGTTTTTTTTTCCGGGCTGCAGCCGCGCACTGTACGCGATGAGGGGACTTTTTTTTTTCCGGGCTGCAGCCGCGCACTGTATGCGACGAGGGGATGTTTTTTTTTTCTTCGCCCTCGCGTACAGTGCGCGGCTGCAGCCCGGAAAAAAAAAACGTCCCCTCATCGCGTACAGTGCGTGGCTGCAGCCCGGAAAAAAAAAACGTCCCCTCATCGCATACAGTGCGCGGCCCAAACTGGGGGTGAGAAGTCTTATTATCCATTGTATGGTCGCCGCAGTGCGAACTCACAATTCGCCTGCGCCCTCATTGGACCGTTGGTACCCGTTAGATGACAACTCAGGGTATCAAGAGAAAACGTTCTGCATATGACGCTTCATTCAAGCTCAAAGTTGTTGATCATGCTGAAATTCACGGAAATCGAGCAGCTAGCCGAGAATTCACTGTACCAGAGACGAATGTTAGAGAATGGAGAAAACAGAAAGTCGTCCTGAAAGATATGAATAAAACAAAAAAAGCACAACGAGGGAGACAAGCCATGTACCCAGACATGGAGAAGGAACTTTATGAATGGATCATTGACCAAAGAAGTAGTGGGTACATCGTCACATCACTCCACATTAGACTTCAAGCCCAAAAGTTTTGCAAAGATTCAAACTTCAAAGCCTCTAATGGATGGACACAAAAGTTTATGAAAAGGCATGGACTTGCAATACGCCAGAGAACAAAGATAGCACAGAAGCTGCCTAATGATTTAGAAGAGAAGATCGCTTCATTCTATACCTTTATAATCAACCAACGCAAGCAGATTAATTTTGAACTTTCACAGATAGGCAATATGGATGAGACCCCCATGTGTTTTGACCTACCAGGCAACAGGACAATTGACAGCAAAGGGAAGCACACAGTCCAGATTAGAACCACAGGCCATGAGAAAACTCATTTTACCGTTGTGTTATCCTGTATGGCAGACGGTTTTAAACTTAAACCAATGGTGATTTTTAAAAGAAAGACTATTCCAAAAGGAGTTAAATTTCCACCAGGTGTCGTGATCCATTGTCATCCTAAAGGATGGATGGATGAAAAGGGCATCATTTTATGGTTAAATAAAATTTGGAATACTAGACCAGGTGCACTACTGAAGAAATCCAT
This sequence comes from Bungarus multicinctus, assembly GCA_023653725.1. Lineage (NCBI taxonomy): Eukaryota > Metazoa > Chordata > Lepidosauria > Squamata > Elapidae > Bungarus > Bungarus multicinctus. The sequence goes on from CM042848.1 coordinate 48,600,413, forward strand.
GCTTGTATGGGACCAGTTCCGCTCACACCTGACAGACACTGTGAAGGACAAACTGAAAAGTCTAAATTCATTTCAAGCTGTAATTCCAGGTGGACTAACCTCTATTCTTCAGCCACTAGATGTCGTTTTAAACAAACCCTTCAAAGACAGAGTCAGGGAAAAGTGGATTACCTGGATGAAATCTGATGACAAAGAATTGACTGCAAAAGGAAACCTCAAGAAACCTGGCTTATCTCTCGTGACATCCTGGGTTACAACATCATGGGAAGACATACCAAAAGAAATGATCATCAAGAGTTTTTTGAAGACAGGCATCAGCAATAAAATGGACGGCACAGAAGACGACCTGCTGTGGAATTCAGACTCAGAAGAAAGCGAAGAAACTGGAGAAACAGATGTTCCTGCCAACTGGGACACTGATGAAAAATTAACTCGAGAAGAATGGGAACAACTCTTTAGTGTAACTGATGATGAATCTGACTTTGAAGCATTTTAAATAAATATTGTTACCGGTAATTTTATTTCGGTATTGTGTTTATACCAGTTTACGTTGTCAATAAATGATTTTTATCACGTGTTCAACAACGTTTTTTTGTCAATTACAATGCTTGATGTGAAACAAAATTTTATACCGATTTTTAATCGAAAATTAGGGGGTGCGCATTATACATGTGTGCGCGTTATACTCAAATAAATACGGTATTTGATTAGTATAGTAAACAGGACTGCATCTTTGGACAAGGAATATTATAAGGATAGGGTTATTTTCCCTTCATGATCTCATAACAATTTCTCTACAATGAAAGCATCCTTCATATTACAAAAAATGGATAATTTTTCATTGAGCAAATAATGTAACAGTTTCAAAGAAGAGTCCTGACAATATTAAAGTGAAAAAATTAAGCATTATTTTTAGACTGAATTTTTAATCATATACCAAATATTTTAAGCTAGTGGTCAGCAACTGTTCCAGCTCCGAGGACTGGCAATGGTAGCAGCTGGCCATGGTGGCAGGGGGAATGAAAACACACGCAACCTAATCCCACACATGCGCAAAAGGAACTTCATGTACTCACTCACAATTTGTGCAACCCAATTCCCCATATGCTGAGGACTACTACCAACCCATGGACTGGAGTTGGGGGAATCTTATTTCAAGCAAGATAAATGTGTTATATGCAGTGCTAAGTAAATAGTCTTAAACTTTGCTTTTGAAATATTTGTCAAACTTGCCCTATGATGTAATCCTCCAACTTTTCTTCCCTTCTTAGATTGCAATGGTTAGAACATGTCTATTATAATTTTATTGGAAAAAAATATTGGCACATTCCGTATAAGTAGAATTTTAATTTTGAAATGCCCGGATTAGGTATAGCAAAGCAATAGAAAATCAGTTTATCTAACACTAGATATTTTGTTTATATTTTGCAAAGCTAGAAAAAAAATCTACATCTGATTTATCAATATCTACCTAACCCTATTTTTTTTCTCAGGTGTATCTGCTAGAAATAGATGTATCTGCTCTGAATATAGGAGAAACTTCATTTTAATGGTTCGAGTGGGAAATAGGAGTATCCATTATTCCCAAATGTCTGTTAATTTGAAAGTAATTAACAAATACCTTTCCGTAATACCTGCATCTTTTGTATACCAACACAATTATTCAAAAAACATAATCTGTGTTATGTTATATTGCTGCAGAAAATATGACAAGATTTAACTATCTTATTCAGACTACTTTGGATTTAAAGGGATTGCCATTATTTGAAGGAAATTTCCAAATAGGAATATGGTTCACTGTATCTGTAGACCACTAAATATGAATCCATTAAATTGAGGATCTACTCTACTTTCAAACAGCTACAATATTTAACAAATGGGAAAAGATAAAAAAACATTTTACTAGGAAAGTCTTTGCCATCTGGATAATAGTATTCAGTGAATTCAATATGAATGGCTGGCATTTCTTGTGGGAGATAGAGTGATTTTTTATTGCAAGAAATAAGAGTTTTAGGAGAACGACGACACTGGTCTGCTGTAGAGACCTGAAAATAAGAAATTCAGCATTTAGGTTTTGTGAAGTACAAGCGTTAACAACTTCTCACCAATCACTTTTCAGTTATTAGGAAAAAGATTTTCATTTTAATACCCCTCCAAAAAAACCCCAAATACATCATTTTTGTGGCCATTTTTGACACTTGGTGTGTAGTACTGGATTTGTAGACAGCACACCAGGAAATGTCATTCTTAATATGCTATAACATTTCAATAATTATTTCTTAATTTTAAACAGTTGTATAACTAAGCCCTTTGCTAGTTTGGTTCCAATGATATTAAAATCAGAGTTTAAAACATTAGTTATTATGCTACAAAATATAATACCTTAAAATTAATGTTAATAATTTGTGTATGTACCTTACGTACTATAAGTTAACATGTCTTTAAGCTTACTGTTTACTGTCATATATTTTATATATTTAATGAAATAAAATAAGAAAAATAAATTAAATTGCCTGAAATAGATACAAATGATTCTAGAAATAATTTAAAGCATTAGCTAGAAAGATAGAAAATATTTATATTAACATCTGAATTTGTAATACTATAATTTACAAACATTACATAATCATTAAGGATAAGAATTGATTAAATGCAGTTCAGATTACTCAGAACAACAATGTTTATAAGATTTTTCTTCTCTCCGAGATCAGACCCAGAAATTTCATCTGAGAAAGTAAAATTCTATAGTAGACATATCCTCTCGAAACAGATAATTATATCCCAAGATGGGTGTTTAATTTGCTTTATATATAGCACAACAGAAAAATTAACTTGTTACCTCTTCAAGCAAATCCAAAATATACTTCTTTTTGAGGTGCATAAACTGTGATACTTTTCATCATACAAAAAAAAAAAAAACTATAGTAAAGAACTGCTTGCTTATTATAACCAGATATGGAGTGTATGTATTATTCATAAAAGTTCTACAAGGGCTTACAATATAAATGATTATAACTGAAGCTCAAGATACAGTCAATTGTAAGAAACTTTAAAAAAACAAAAAACCTCTCCTTACCTCAGAAATCTTCAAAGGGGCATGTTAAGCATTGCATGAAGCCTGGAGCAGACTTCTGCTATACTGTATATCAGGGAACATATCCACTTTTCATTTGGAGATGGTTGCATAGCTGTTGCATTTCCATTTAAACCCTCTATTTTGTTGTTTGAGTGTGCCTTGCCTTTTGCCTGCCTCCCAACAGAATGTTGGATCAGCCAATCAGGATGCAGACATGCATCTCCATACAATATATAGTTGAGATTTGGATAGTGTGTGCATTGGTCCATCTGCAACCAATTGCAAACTATATTTACCCATCAACCCCTTCCCAGCATAGGTATGCATCAATACCTATGAACAGTAGTGGGCAAATCTAAATCAAACTTAAGAAATGGGCCAACTCCAATTAAATTGGAATGGAAAAAGAACCTTAAAAAAACCCACCAGCAAATAGTTCTTGATTTTCATGCTGATAACTTATAAACTGGAAAGGCAAAAGGGATGGCAGATGACATAATTAATCTGATCAAATAATCTTTTCTGTCAATTATAGGACTAAAAACTAACAGAAATATAACATAAGAAAAAAATGTAAGAAAATATCCCTTTATGCCAACAATTAGTTTGGCAAAAAATCTGTCAGTGATTGATAGTCAATACTTGTATTAAGAACCTCTTAATTTGGAACATAAAAGAGTATTATTAATTTGTTGTAGCAGTCATTCTTTAAATGTACCTGATAAAAATTGACATCTGCAAGTCTAACTACCACTGGGCTTGACATCAATTTCTCCTTTGGCTGCTGTGATGACATAAAAGTCTTAGAAATTCCTTTGGACATTTGATCCTTGCCTACAAGAAATAAAAAGCATAAAAGCACATACAGTGTAATCTACCTTCTAAAATAATGTAGAAAAAATTAAAATAACCTAAAATTTCAATAAGGCAATGAAAGGAAACAGTATAAACTGATTCATTAATTGCACAATTCATTTAGGTTTGAATACATTATTTAACTTCACTAATAAATATTATTTATATTATAAGCATTAATCTCCCAAATTAATCTTATACTTATATGGGAGACTACAATATAGTATGAATAAAGATTACAAAAATATAAAGAAAGACAGCCAAATTTATTCAAAGCAAATATATTGGTGTTTCTAATCTAATCAAATCAAATTAATAGGACCTGAGTCCACAAACAGATTGTAAAGGAAAATGAAAAATCTTAAATACCTATCTGTATATGCTGTGGAGACTCCTGGAATGGCGATTTAACTGGAGAATCTAAATTGTGATCCTTCACAGCCTGCTTAAGCAATTCAACATTTCCTTTGAACTCTTGCAGCAGTTCTTCTGCCCATTCACTTCTGGTTTTTGTAGCATCACTGTAATGCATCCAATGGCTGCAGCTGTCATCTACAATTGTATATATTTAATAAAAATGAAAAGGAATTTAAGCACCTACTTAAATCCATTTATAATGTTCTAATATTTTATTCATATTTGATGTATTTTAAAACATTTGAAACTATTTAAATTATTTGTTTAGATTCCAGTTTGTAATTGCCTAACATCAGTATTAAGGCAGTAAAGATGTAATGAATTTAAGAAAAGACTTACTGTATCATTTCAAAGATCTAATCCAGCATTTGACAGCATTTGTCACTTAGTTACCATTACTGGGAATGCTGGGATTGTGCCATTAAGTGACACATCACTTAATGATTGCTTTGCTCAATGTGACGACCAAGATTCTGGTCCCAATTGTAGTCATAAGTCAACTTCTACCTGTGCATGTTCTGTAAAGAAATACTTTTAATGACTCTCTTGCTGGATAACTTTATCCTTATCCTTATATCCCTATTGGATAATTTTAAACTCTAGTATTAAGAGAGGAAAAATCCTCTGTAGAATTTTCTCCATTCCATATATGATTTTATATACCACTGTAATGATCATAACTACCACTATTCCATTATAATTACCCTTGTCTAACAAGAAAGGCCCAAACATCAAAGCCTTTCTTCATAGGAATTATTTTCAAATCTAATGATTTTTATTATTCTTTTTAAATCCTTTCCAGCTTGGAAACCTTGGAGTTGCTGCTAGGGATGATGTATTGACTGAAGACATCTAGATGCCAACAGATTGGGAAAGACTGTTTGTAAGAGCTGCTAAGAATAATTTAAATTCTCAGAACACTATAAATAACTATTTCCAAACATTTCAGTATCTTTTTGAATTGGGATAAGATACAATATAGCCTATTGTGCAAAGTTTCATATCTGCAACACCCTAAATTCACTTTGGTCAATAACATATTATATGTAATATTTACTGTGGAAAAATTAACTGCTGATCAGGCAGTTTTGCAACCAGAAAACAGAATTCAACTTTTACCTGCTTTGTGAAATGGATAGTAGTCTATAGTTAACTGACTAAAGGACAGCTGCATAGCACCTCCTGAAACACGTCTGTTTGCATCTGTAAAATAATACAATGCATAATATTACATGTCATGTTCTTATTATTTCCTCTGGAAGTAAAATATTGTGGTTCATTTGAAGCAATTTGCTCTCAAATCTGCTGCATTGTAATTTTATTTAGGAAAACAATAGCAACTAAGCAAGATTATATAAATTTCTTTTTTTTCTTCAATTTTTTTTATTAAGTTATAGAGTATTTTAAAATACAAAGTACAAAATAGAACAGTGGGAAGGGGAGGGGAAAGGGGAAAGTGAAGTGAGAAAAGATAGGGGGAAAAGATTTGATGTTAATCAATTTGATTTGATTTGATGTTAATGCCTTATTTTACTGTAACAGAGAGAGTCGGGAGTCAATGCTTCTCTTTCTTTATTATACTCTGTAACTTAATAAAAATTTTAAAAGGAAAGATTACCTAAATTTCTTTTTTAAAAAAAAGTTTTTATTTTTTAAGACATATACAAACAAAACATAAAAACATAAAACCATCTTCCATTTTATATAGATACAGTGTGTCAGTTGGTTACAAATCTTTTGTGCTATCCTTTCATAGTCATTACTCAGTTTATATAAATTTTCACATTGTCAAACTAACATATGCTTATATATTTATCAGTTATTAATCATCCATGACTAGACTATTCTGTCATTTTATACCAGATATCCCAAATTTTATTTTAATGGAATAGAATACTTCATTGGCCAAGTATGACTGGACATACAAGAAATTTGTCTTGGTGTAAATACTCTCAGTATACATAAAGATACATTTATTAAGAATCAAGAATCATAACGTGCAACACTTAATGATAGTCATAGGGTACAATCAACAATCAAATCATACTAGGAAACAGTCAATATAAATTGTAAGGATACAAAGGACAAAGTTACAGTTCTACAATCACAAGTGGGAAGGGATGGGTGATAAGGAGTGATGAGAAGATTAGCAGTAATAGTAGTGCAGACTTTGTAATAGTTGAACAGTGTTGAGGGAATTATTTGTTTAGCAGAGTGATGGCTTTTGGGAAAAAACTGTTCTTGTGTCTAATTGTTCTGTAATGCAGTGCTCTATAGCGTCGTTCTGAGGGAAGGGGTTGAAACAGTTTATGTCCGGGATGTGAGGGGTCTGTAAATATTTTCACAGCCCTCTTTTTGACTCATGCAGTATACAGGTCCTCGATTGAAGGCAGGTGGGTAGTAATTGTTGTTTCTGCAGTCCTAATTATCCTCTGAAGTCTGTATCTGTCCTGTTGGGTTGCAGAACCAAACCAGACAGTTATAGAGATGCAGATGATAGACTCAATAATTCCTCTGTAGAACTGTATTAGCAGCTCCTTGGGCAGTTTGAGCTTTCTGAGAGTTGGCACAGAAAGAACATTCTTTGTTGTGCTTTTTTGATGACGTTTTTGATGTTAGGTATCCATTTTAGGTCATGTGATATAGTAGAACCTAGAAATTTGAAGGTTTCTACTGTTGATACTGTGTTGTCTAGTATTGTAAAAGGTGGTAGTATGGGAGGGTTTCTTCTAAAGTCTACCACCATTTCTACGGTTTTGTATGTGTTTAGTTCCAGATTGTTCCGGTTACACCACGAGGCAAATTGTATAACCTTCTGTCTGTATGCGGATTCATCGTTGTCTTGAATTAGACCAATCACTGTTGTGTCATCAGCAAACTTCAGTATTTTAACAGATGGATCATTTGAGATGCAGTCATTGATATATAGGGAGAAGAGAAGTGGAGATTGCACACAGCCTTAGGGGGCCCCTGTGCTGATTGTACAGGTATTGGATATAAAATTTATATTATACTTTCATCCAATGGTTATATATGTCTACATTATAGTTTATATCAATCTATTAAACTTCTATATCAAAATCATCTATTGTTACATTATCATGTCTTTTTGGCCAACCATTGATAGAACAAATCCCATATCATATAAAATCGTTTATCTTTTTGTTCTCTAATTTCAAATGTCAATTTACTCATTTCAGCACAGTCCATAATTTTCTTAATAACTTCCTCCTGCATAGGTATTTTATCATTTTTCCAATTCTTAGCAAATACAATTCTACCCGTGGTTAAAACAATCAAATATTTCAGCTCTTTATTGTATATTTCCAATATAATTCCCAATAAAAAGATTTCTGGTTTAAAGTCTATGTGTTGTTTTATCATTTTTTCTAACTATGTGTGGATTTTAATCCAATATATTTTTGCATCCGAACATGTCCATCACATATGGTAATATGAACCAGGTATCTGATGACATTTCTAACATTTATCCGATTTGTTCTTAAACATTCTCACGATTCTCGTTGGGGGTAGATACCACCTGTAAAACATCTTATACAAATTTTTTTTATATGCAGTTGACATTGTCATTTTATAATTTTGAGACCACAATTTTTGCCATTTCTCTAAGTCAATCCCATATCCAAAATTTTGCCCCCAAGCAATCATCATTTTTTTAACTTGTTCTTCCTCCCATTTAAATTCTAATAAATGTCCATAAAGTTTTTTAATTACCTTTTCATCAGTACCCATCAAAATTTTGTCTAAATTAGTCAACTTATCATAAATACCTTGTTTTAAAATCTTTATCAAATCTAGATTATATTTGCAAATATGAAAACCAATTCATTTTTACACCTTGTTCTTCCAATGCTTGCATAGATTTAAATTCATCCTTTTCATTCAATCTCACCATATCTGTTTGTTCCTTTTTATACATTACTGGATAGGAAAAAGCTTCAATGGTAGATATCCACAATGGAATTTTAAACTTTTTAGAGTTTAAATTTTAGACTTTTTATCTTCTCCCAGTTCAAAAACAGTGCGTCTCTAATGTAATGTCTTCTAAAATACCCCTGTGTTTTAATTCCCTTATACCAGAGGAAAGCATGCCATCCCAGAAGCAAGTCATGCCCTTCTAGAGTCAATAGTCTACTGTTCCTTAATGTTATCCATTCCTTTACCCACATCAAATTTGTCGCCTGGTAATATAACTCCCAATGATAGTTGTAAGTTTTCCCATTTTATCAAATCTATTGCAATCTGTTGTTTGAGTTTAAGATAGTTATCCTCCTTCAGTGTGCTACATCTTGATGTAATGTATATCCCTAAATACTTAACCTTATTTGTGACCTGTATTTCTAAAACTTCTTCCAACTCTTTCTTTCATCTTGCTAACATATTCTTTGTTAATATCTTTGTTTTATCTTTATTTATTTTCAAACCTGCTACTTTTCCATATTCTTCTATCTTTTCTATTAATTTAGGTGCTGTTTCCAATGGATTCTTTAATATAAATACCAGGTCATCTGCAAAGGCTTGCAATTTATACTCTTCTTTTTGATTTTCATTCCTTTTATTTTTTTCTTCTTCTCTAATATTCCTATTCAACACTTCCAATGTTAACACAAACAGCAGAGGCGACAGTGGACAACCTTGTCTTGTCCCTTTTCTTATATCTATAGATTCTGTTAATTCTTCATTTACCATAACCTTTGCAGTTTGTTCACGGTATATCGTTTCAATGGCTTGGATAAATTTTTTACCAAAGCCCATTTGTATCAATTGCAGTAAGATGAATCGCCAACTCACATTGTCAAAGGCTTTTTGTGCATCTAAAAACATCAAAGCCATTTGCTTTTCAGGATGTGCCTTATAGTATTCCAAAAGGTCCAGAATTATTCTCACATTGTCTTTGATTAATCTCTTTGGCAGGAATCCATTTTGGTCAACATGGATAAAATTATTTAAGTATCTTTTCAGTCTTTCTGCCAAGATTGAAGCAAAAATTTTGTAATCTGAATTTAATAGGAATATAGGTCTATAATTTTTAATTTGCTGCAGGTCTCTATCCTCCTTCGGTATAAGTGTAATATATACTTCTGACCATGTTTTGGGTATTCTTTTCTTTAGCATAACTTCATTCATAACTTCTAATAGGTGAAGATTTAATATTTCCTGAAAAGTCTTGTAAAATTCTGCTAGCAATCCATCTGGACCTGGTGCTTTTCCAACATTCTGTTTTTTTACAGCTTCTGTTAATTCCATCATCATTATGTTCCCTTCTAGCATTGTTTCAATATCTTTGGATATCTGAGATAGATTCACTTTCTGTAAATATTGCTTAACTTTTTCTTCTTGAATATTCTCTTGAAAAAAGATTACCTAAATTTCTATTGGGGCCTTTTGTTTTGTTTAATTTTTCCAGAATTGTGAAAATTCCTTACATTTAAGAAAAATTGAGTACCACCACTCTAAGGGCAAATCTAAACCTGTAACACAAGGCATAACACCTAGTCCATTAAGAAAAGCCTGAGTATCACTAACAGGGAGATACCAATTTCTACAGTACCATGTTTCTCACAAAATAAGGCCTGACCTTTGGGGGTAACTTAATTTGCTCCCCTCACGCGCACCCCCACCTAGAGCGCCCCATGTGCACTCACCTTGCTATGAGGCCACTTCTATTGGCCGATAGAAGTGTCCCAAGGGCAGAGTCACCAGCCACTTTTATAGGCTGATAGAAGCAGCCTTGTGACGAGGCATGTCTACACATCAGGTTCCCAACTGCAAACTCAATCGTATATGTATACCATTGTCAGAGTAAATATCAGACAATCTCAAGATTTCCGCTGCATTTGTTCCTGAGCTAGCCGCTCTTCTTTGTCCCCTCAGATAGCCCTATTTCCCCCCACCCCCGATTTCCCACTGCAACCACTTGGACGGAATGGGTTGCAGGAGGGTCGCTATAGAAGCTGATTCCACATATCACCTGCAATGGGCAGTTCTGAGCCACTCTGCTTAGGCTGCCAACTAAGGGAACTCGCAGTTTACTCAGTTGCTCAGCTGGTTTCAAAGGGAGGTCGGGGGGATCTTTGTGCCCCTTGTCATCCACTAGCATCTTCGAGGGGAAGGTATGCTTCAAGGGGAACACGGAGATTGCTGTCTGTAAAACTGCAAGCTAAATAGCCTGCCTGTCTCCTACCTTCTTCTCAAAGTTTTGGAAAGGGAATGGGGCAATGTAAGTACCATATTTGCGCAAACCACACCACAGACTACAATGTCTGTGCAGAAGCCAAAACTATATTTGTGGATTACCCTCGCCATTGTACTGTCTGAAAAAGAGATGCCAAAATACCCCACCAACCACACAAGGGAGAGCTGAAGCTGGACTCAACCACCTGTCAGTAGTCGGGCTGCAAGCAAAACCTCGAGAAGAAGATAGGAGAAAGGCGGGTTGTTTAGCTCATCCCCCCAAATCAGGATCTGGTTATGTTATCAGGCCTGTGACTCCCAGGGAACAATTAAATAGCTTTAATAGCTTCATTAAATAGTTTAAATAGCTTCATGACTATTTTTATCTTCTTTTTGCCTGCCTAGGCATGATTCTTTGTTTTTATAATATTTACTTTTAAAATGATTTTTATATTTTTATATCTGTAGTTTCATATGTAGTTTTATCCATTTATTGTGCTCTGTTCAGAGTTGTCTTCAGGAAGATGTCAGAAATCATAAGTTTAATTAATAAACAAATAAGGTACTGCTATGCACCAATTGATATTTAAGAACTAGTGCATAGACCTAAAATGTATAAGCAAAATAAACTGGAAATATATAGTAATTTAACATAGAGTCGTACAATTTTGGTCAATCATAAAGATAATAAATAAAACTCTTGCCCTTTTCCTTGGTGTATATATCATCACAGATATGCAGATCCAAATGAGAAATTGCTAGATGATAAGATGTTTCCTTAACATCAAAATCATTGAATAGTCTTACAATTGCATCATTTTGATCAGAAGCTGCTGAAGACTGCTGAGTTTTCATCTCCTGAGAATTGTATGCTGACATGGAACTCTGAAATAATTTAAGTACAACATAAACTTCACTGAAACACCATAACATAAAAACATGCTTTCATATTAAATAATATTTTCAAATGGAATATAAATTATACTTTAATCTTCAAAATTATTTGGCACAGTTATTACTATTAAATTGACAAGAGTGATACTGCTGAGGTGTAGCAGTTTAAATTCAAACCCTTGTGAAACAGATGTTTTTCAAAGTAGTATTCAAAATGTTTCTAGAAATTACAGCTGTGTGAAAAAATCCTGCATGCGTTATGGTTTATTACATTTTTTGGATAGGCTATTGATTTTATGATATTTTATGCTAACTGCTATGCAAATATTGTTATATTTAAATAAATACTGGTGGTATAATTTGGTGCTGTCTGGATGGGAATTGTGAATTTTCTTGCATGCTTACAATGACTATGAAAACAATTTAACTGATGCATATCAGTGGCATACGTGTTGCAATTACTAAGGCTGATGCTAGTGTTTTGTTAACATTTTTATTGTTTGTGGCCCTGAAAAGAACCATTTAGGTAACCAAACATGGTTATTAATATGAAATTGGCCAGCCCTTATTGTTTATCAACAGGTGACATTGCTTCGGCATAGACTGTATAAACTTTTGTATATGATCTTTGGTGACAATGTGGTGCCAAGTTGCAATAATAGATTTAATCAGCTCCTGCTTGGTCTTTGGATGCTTCTTGCTTATTTCATAACCAATCTTGGCCCACAAGTTCTCAATTGGGTTCAAATCCGGGCTCTGAGCTGGCCAGTTCAGGAGTTGAATACCATGCTTCTTCATCCACTGGTGGCCAGACTTGGCTCAGTGACAAGGAGCGTTGTCATCCTGGAAGTAAAAGTTCTTCCCTACAAGTTGCTGAGCTGAAGGAAGCATGGTCTTTTCCAGGACTTCAACTGCTTGGAATTCATGATTCCCTGCACCATTTGTATCTAACCAATACCAGAAGCAGCGATACAGCCCCAGATCATCACGTGCAATGGATGCTTCACAGATAGATTCAGGCAATACGGCCTAAATTCTTCAGCTGGAAACCTTCTGACATACTTATTGCACTGATTCCCAGAAACAGAAATTGCTCTCATCACTGAAGATGACCTTGGCCCACTGTTCGTTGGTTCACTTGGCATACTGCCGAAGCGATGCCACCTGGTGATAAGCAATAAGGGGTAGCCAATTTCATATTAGTAACCATGTTTGGTTACCTAAACGGTTCTTTTCAGGGCCACAAACAATAAAAATGTTAACAAAACACTAGCATCAGCCTTAGTAATTGCAACACGTATGCCACTGGGTATGTATCAGTTAATCTTTTTTTATTGTCATTGTAAAAGAGAAAATTCACAATTCCCATGCAAACAGCACCAAATTGCAAAAAGCTTATGCTTTTCACTTAAAAACCACCAGTATTTATTTAAATATGACAATATTTGCATAGCAGTTAGCATAAATATCATAAAAGCAATGGCCTATCCAAAAAATGTCATAAACCGTAAACCATAAACCATAAACCATAAAGCGTGCAGGGCTTTTTCACACAGCTGTGAAAATTTGATTTAATTAAATTTATTCAATTTGGGCACCTGACTCCAGTCAACACTAGACAGCACAAAATACAATTACAATAAAATACAATATGAATAATAAATACAAAATAAATTAAGAACAAGAAAAATAAGAACAATAACAAGATGGCAGTCTGGCCAACAAGTCTTTGCCACCTAGTACAATTAAGTTATAAAGACATTCAAAGCAGAAAATAAGATAAAAATATGCAAAACTAATTTAATTCCAACTTTGTCCAGTATGATATACTAGTTATTACACTGTCTATTCTAATAATAAATGTTCATAACAATAGATTCTTCTGTCTTATAGGACTAATATTACACAGCAAACTAAAAAAATATTTTAACCTTTGTTATTCTTATATAATTCAAATTGATGCTACCAATTTTGGGGAAAAACCCTAATGTTTGAAATAGCATAGTAGCACATTTAGAGTTTTCTGAACAAATTTGTATCAGTAACATTAAGATATAAAATACCTGACTGACTTACCTGCATAGGTTCAGAAGCAAGGCTTTTCCTCTGTTCAGCTGATTTCTCTATTGCTTCACTAAGGGATTTGGCATACTGTACCATAGCTTTCAACTGGGAATCAGTCAAAACCCACAGTAAATCATCCAGTATTAAAATTAGTTTGGATGCCACCACATTGCAATCTTTTAACTGTCAAAGGAAAAAAAGGTCAATTTTAAATATTGTTTTTTTAATATATTTTATTAAAAATTTTCTTTAATACAAAAGACAAATGAAATACATACATATATATATACATATATATATATATATATATATATATATATATATATATATATATATATATATATATATATATATATATATATTATTGTTCCCCCAGTTAAATACTGATGAATATATTATAGCAAAAATACTTCCCCCCTGTTGCAAAGCAGGCCCACAATTTATAAACTTCTGCAAATCTATTTGCTACCAATTGACCTGTCATCTAGCTAATATATATAAAAAGGTAGTTAACAGCAAAATTAAACTTCAAAGCCTTCTGTAAGCAATCTATTATTGTATTTAGAAAGTCTGGGTTAGACAACAGCACCACCAGATGGATTTGTAACTGGCTGACCAACTGCACTCAATGTGTAGTCGTCAATGTAACTGTATCTACTGTACATGGAGGGAAGTATGTAGTGGAGTACCCCAAGGCTCTCTTTTAGGCCCAGTACTCTTCAACATCTTCATCAATGACTTGGACAAGGGGATAGATGAGGAACTCATCAAATTTGCAGATGACATCAAGCTGGCAGGAATAGCCAACACTCCAGAAGATAGGCTTAAGATACAGAAAGATCTTGACAGACTTGAACATTGGGTGCTATCTAATAAAATGAAATTCAATGGCTCTACATTTAGGCAAGAAAAATCAAATGCACAGGTACATTATATGTGGTACCTTGTTCAATAGTAATAACTGTGAGAGGGATCTTGGAGTCCTAGTGGACAACCATTTAAATATGGCCAGCAGTGTGCAGCAGCTGCCAAAAAAGCCAACACAGTTCTAGGCTACATAAACAGAGGGATAAAATCAAGATCACGTGAAGTGTTAATACACTTTATAAGGCATTGGTAAGGCCAAACTTGGAATACCGCATCCAGTTTTGGTTGCCACAATGTAAAAAAGATGCTTAGACTCTAGAAAGAGTGCAGAGAATAGCAACAAAGATGATTAGGGGACTGGGGCAGTGGTGGTATCTACCAGTTTGGCCTGGTTCTGCCGAGCCAGTAGCAGCGATGAGCAGTGGACACCGAACTGGTTCTCTCTGCCGCTCTGCTGTAAGGCCCACCTGCCCGTCCAGGCTCCCATACTCACCTTTAACCTCTGAATTTGAAATGCAGCTGGTTTGTGCGGAACCTCTGCACCTGCGCAAAGTGCGTGTTTGGAACACGCACGCAAAATGCATGTTTGGTGCATGCACACAAAGTGTGTATATGTACACAAAGCGCACCCACCAAATCATGCCCACCAAACCGGTAGTAACAATATTTGAATGCCACCACTGGACTGGGAGCTAAAACATATGAAAAACGGTTGCAGGAACTGGGTATGTCTAGTCTAATGAAAAGAAGGACTAGGGGAGACATGATAGCAGTGCTCCAATATCTCAGGGGCTGCCACAAAGAAGAGGGAGTCAAGCTAGTTTCCAAAGCACCTGAGGGCAGGACAAGAAGCAATGGATGGAAACTAATCAAGGAGAGAAGCAACTTAGAACTAAGGAGAAATTTCCTGACAGTTAGAACAATTAATCAGTGGAACAACTTGCCTCCAGAAGTTGTGAATACTCCACACTGGAAGTTTTAAAGAAGAGATTGGATAACTATTTGTCTGAAGTGGTGTAGGGCTTCCTGCCTAAGCAGGGGGTTGGGCTAGAAGACCTCCAAGGTCCCTTCCAACTCTGTTATTCTATTCTATTCTTATTCTATTCTACAACATGTCACAAGTCCACAATTTATGATAAAAAGTGTCCTCTTTACAGTTGCATTTCCAACAAATATTTGAAACATCCTTATACATCTTTGATAGCTTATCTGGCATCAAATACAACCATCACATTACTTTACAGAAGCTCTCATTAAGATTATAATTCAATGTGAATATCAGTCTTTTAGTCCACGTATTTTCCCATTGCTCTAACATTATAACCAACATTTCTTGCCCACTGAATCATACTCATTTAACATATTCATTTTCTAGGTTTAATTGTAACAGGATTTTATAAACCTTAGCTATAAGATGATACTTTGTACCAATGATGAACAATTCAGGTTCATTTTAGCAGTTTCAAAATCAATTTTTTTTGCAATTGCAAATAGGTAAACCAATGACATGTACAGTCTTCTAGCTCTAAGTCTTCTTTTGATTTGAGAGAATGAATTAATTTTCATTATTTCACTCTAAATCCACCAATTAGAGCTCACTGTCATCTTCTTCCTTTAAATAAGGATTCTTGGGGTTTACCCAAAGAGGTATTTTAAACAAAATATTTTCTTTGCATTTATCTCTTACTTTATAAATTGCATAGTCAAAGTGATTCTTGAAATCTACATTCATTTTATTATACCATAGATAGGATGCCATCGAAACTTCAGTTTATTACCTTCCAAATTCAATAATCCTTTATTCTTTAGGTCACCCATTCCTTCATCCAGACCAAACAACATGGCTCAAAATGCAATTTTAAACCTGAAAGACGCAGACCTTTTTCTTTGGCAACCCTCAAGAATTAATATTCAATTCTTGTTTTTTTTTCCTTGACAGTGAATTTTAAATATTGTTAACCATTTCAGTTTGGAAATTATATTTTATGTAAGGTATTGGAAGAAATTTTAAGCAAAATGAAAAGACTTTAGTTTACAATCTAGAACTTTTGTTCAAATATGTCTGTATTTCCATGCCCAACATGGAAAGTCCTTTAATAAATAGTGAATAAAGACCATAGGCACACATGAATTTGAAGCCTTATTATTGTTGTTATTAGTGGTGGTTGTAGTCAGCTAGATGTTTAGGCTGGATTTGGAATTTTTACCCATTTATAGAGTCCTTCCCAAGGGACTTGATAGGCAGATATTATTTGATGTGTTAATGGTATCATAGCAGGAAGAAAGTTGTTCCAAATAAAGCTGCTTTTGCAATTGACTGGTGGTGATTTTGTCAATGCCGATGGAGTTTAAGTGTCTAAATTATTCCGAATTGCACTCAAGATACCTATTGCTATTGTACTATCTTTGCTTTCTTTTGTCACAGTTGTTTCACTTTTATTTACAGGTCTTATATTTTGTTATCTTCTTCAGTTCTTTCTCTTCTATTTTTCTGTCTCCAGGTTCTGCTACATCCACTATCCAGACTTTTTTGTTTTTCTTATCAACAATTGTTAAATCTATGATGTTCTGTGGCAGGTGCCTGTTTATTTGAATTCTAAAGTCGCAGAGCAATTTAGTTTCTTCATTTTCAATGTCTTTCTGTATTTTATAGTCCTGCCAGTTCTTGCTTGCAGGCAAATATTTCTTGCAGATCTTTCAATGCAGCATTGTTGGCACTTTGTCATGCTGTTGTTTGTAGTCAGAGTGATCTTGCAACAGCTAACTAGATGATTCACTGTTTCTACAGTTTCTTTGCAGAGGTGGCATTTGCTATTTGCTGATATCTTCTCAATTCTGGCTTTTGCATGCTTGGTCTTGTACAGCCAGAATTAGCCTTCTCTCTCTTCAACTTTCCTGCTCTTAGCCATTGCCAGATTATTATCTGCTTCCCCTGTTATATTTTTAAAGTACTGGTAATGTAATGCTTTGTCTTCCCATGCCTCCACTCTATTTTTCATTTGGATCTTCTTGTAAAGCAGCTTACTTACTAGGTTTTTCTTGAATACTAGCTTCAATGCATCTCTTTCACTATCCTTCAGACATTCTTCCAATGTCCTTTTTTCTTCTTCAACCATCTTATTTACTTGTAACATTCCAAACTCATCCATTTTCCTTGGTAAGTAGAGTCTCTCAACATTGATGTGTGGATAAATTGCATGATTCATTGATACTACTTTTCTCGTTTTCCTATCCCGGACCTTTAGTTCTGCTTGAGTCCAGTCCACTATTTCAGCTGTTGTACCTAATGACTGGAATTGCCCAGGTGTTGATTGCCTTGATGGTATTTCCTCTACTGAGTTTGGAGTATCATCTTCACTCTCTTTTATGTATTCATTTCTAACCCTTCTAATCTTCTAGTCTTCATTTGGTCTTTCTTGCAGGCTAGTTTGGTCTCTCCAGTAATCAGTAAGCTTATTATTATTGGTGGTGATGGTTTGTCACATAGTCGGCCAGATGTTCAGACTCAATTTGGCATTTTTGTCCACCTATTGAGTCCTTTCCAAGGACCTGGGATAGGCAGATGTGGATGTTTGAGGTATCATCGCAGGATGTAAATTGTTCTGAGTAAAGCTGCCTTTTGCTATTGACTGATGGTGAATTTGTCAATACCAATTGTGTTCAAGTGGTGCTCCAGTTGTCTGGGAATTGCACCCAGGGGACCTCGGATTATAGGTAACTGCCTTTGCTTTTTTGCCACAGTTGTTTTATTTCTATCTGCAGGTCTTTGTAGTTTTTTACCTTCTCAGTTTTCTCTTCTTTCTGTATGACAAGTACTGCCACATTCACTATCCAGACTTTTTTTGTCTTTCTTATTGATTGTTTTAAGTCTGGGATGTAATGTGGAAGATACCTGTCTGTTTGTTCCCTCAAAATGACACTATAGAGCACTGCATACCAGAACAACTAGACACAAGAACAGTTTTTTCCCAAAAGCCATCATTCTGCTAAACAAATAATTCCCTCAACACTGTTCAACTATTACAAAGTCTGCACTACTATTACTGCTAATCTTCTCATCACTCCTTATCACCATCCCCTCCGTCTTGTGATTGTAGGACTGTAACTTTGTCCCTTAATCCTTACGATTTATATTGACTGTTTCCTAGTATGATTTGATTGTTGATTGTACCCTATGACTATCATTAAGTGTTGTACATTATGATTCTTGCTTTTTAACGAATGTATCTTTTCCTTATGTATACTGAGAGTATTTACACCAAGACAAATTCCTTGTGTGTCCAATCACACTTGGCCAATAAAGTATTCTATTCTATTCTATTCTATTCTATTCTATTCTATTCTATTCTATTCTATTCTATTGAAGTCTAAATTATTATTTATTCTATCCCAACAACTGTTCATAGGTGTTTTCTTTAAGAATTAGTTTGTCCGTTTTGGTTAGAGTTTTCACACAAAAATGTTTCATTCAGAAATAAAATAGTATTTCTTACTTATCTCTCCTTTACAACCAATTAACAAAATGAAATGCATACAGGAATCGTACTGAATAAATACAAAATAGGTAAAATATAAAATGTAGGCTATGCCATATTCTGCTTTCAATGATATTAATAGCCTTGTCCAACAGATGTCAAATGGTCAAAGCAGAGATGATGAATGGTTCCTTATGTTGTCCCCAATTTCTTTATAGAAGGAACTAGCTTCTTGTAGTGAAGACATTTTAAAAAAAATAAGGCCAGCTTTTAAACAAGTCAACTTAGTGAGTTTCTTCCATTTCATCATAAGGAAAAAAAGATGTGCTTTCTCTGTAGCAGCACCGGGACAGTATCCCCCAAAGATCTAGGTGGGGCTGACTCTATTAGTTTTTTGTAAGGCTCTGAAGACTTGGCTATTTCCCAAGGTGTTCAGGTCAGGTTAAGTGAACACTGTTATAGACAAGATTTTAGAATCGGAATATATCATTTACCTTTTGCATCATGGATCATGCCATTCTATGAAATGGGGGTCCATATAAATTAGCTAAATAAATAAATATCAGTGGTCATGGTGCTTCAAAAAGAGACTTGATTGAGTGCAGATCAGAGATCCAACATAATATCTGACCAGAGGGATGAAGACTACCAAACAAAACCTTGGAAATGAAAAAAGCAGCAAGATCCTCACTGCTCTTATCCCCAATATTCATTACGAGAAAAGGAGATTTTTCAATCTACTTCTCAGACTAAAATTAAAGTTAAAAATGCCATTTATAGCAACAAGCAAAGGGTTTCATCAAGTTTATCAAAATATCCTTGTGAACAAAGTGGATAAATGTGGAGAAGAGGATTCAGAGCATTTGCAGCTTTTTATACAACATATTTGAAAAGTCAAATGGAATCACCAGTTAAGAATGAGGAAGCAGTACAATTATGTAGTTAAAAAGGCCAATATAATTGTGTGCTATATAAACAGAAGAATAGCATAGAGATCCAGGAAGTAACAGTTGCACTGTACTCTGCACTAGTCTGACTGTCATTGGAATACTTTATTCAGTTTTATATATGTACCTTGAAAGAGAAAAACTAGTGAAGTTTTCACAGAACAGTTACTACAATAATATGAAACTGGAAATCTGTCACAGAATGTTCAATGGATTTCTACATTGACCAGAAATATGACTTGTTAGGTACTTTCTAACTAATATATTATATTACTACGTAACTTTTTATCCATTGCTATTAAAATGCTCATAAATAAAATTAGAATTATTTATGTTAATTATTAAGATTATTTTTATTTAAATAAAATAATCAAACTGATTTCAACTCAGTTTGAGCATTACCCTTCTTTTAAGTATGATTCTAATTTTGGACTGGTTGGTAATCAGACGAACTGGAGCACTCATGATTTCATGCTGACAGCTTTGGATTGCATCTGCTTCTATTCTGATCATCTGCCAGTTGATTTCTTTAAACGTCAATACCTATAATAAAACATACATAAATTAATTAAACATTATGTAGAGCTTGTCTAAGTGTGTGTATGTGTGTTTGTGTATGTATAAAGCAGGCATAACTGCTTCTCTTTTTGATTCCAAAAGATTGCCAACTGGAATTCAGTTTACATTTGTTAACTTTCATTCTTTAAGATTAAAAACAGGGGTGGGATTCTACAGGTTCACACCTATTCACTAGAACCGGTTGTTAACATTCTAAGCAGTTTGGAGAACCAGTTGTTAGAAGAAATTACTGGCCTAATCCTGTAAGAAAGGCAGGAAGGAAACATTCTGGTGTTGCTTGCAGAAACTGCCTCTCCATTAACTCTTATTACATTCTTGGCAAGTTCCTATCTCAGGAACTTCTCTGGAATTTTTTTTCCTCCTTTGCTGGTACTTTGCTTGTGTGGAGTGACCATTCAAAGTTACAATGGTACTGAAAAAAGAGACTTATGGCCGTTTTTCACATTTACGACTGTTGCAGCATCCCTACAGTCATGAGAGGCCAGGAGAAGAGATGCATGCCTCGATGTGAGTGATGTTGAGTTGGCCACACCCAGCCAGTCACATGACAACCAAGCCACACCCACCAACTAAGCCATGCCCACAGAACCGGTTGTTAAAAATTTTGAATCCCACCCAATTAAAAACTCAAATTTGTGATTGATAACTAAAAAGAAAAAAAAAGCACATCCTAAATCAAGACAACAAAATGCAATTTTAAGAATGCAATGTGTAGGTTTGTGTATTTTGACTTTTGGATTTATTTTGTAACAGTTTAAGGTTATTATTAAGAAGATATCATACAACCACTCTCATTAATCTAGGGATGACATGATAGCAGTGTTCCAATATCTCAGGGGCTGCCACAAAGAAGATGGAGAAGAAGATGGAGTCAAGCTAGTCTCCAAAATACCTGAAGGTAGGAAAAAATGCAATTGGTGAAACTAATCAAAAAGAGAAGCAACTTAGAACTAAGGAGAAATTTCCTGACAGTTAGAACAATTAATCAGTGGAACAACTTGCCTCCAAAAGTTGTAAATATTCCAACACTGGATGTTTTAAAGAAGAGATTGGATAACCATTTATCTGAAGTGGTGTAGGGTTTCATGCCTAGGCAGGGGTTGGACTAGAAGACCTCCAAGATCCTTTCCAACTCTGTTATTCTATTCTATAATTCCTGTAGAACTAATGAGGTCCTGGAAGATTTTAAAAAAGCAGATGACATCACTAAATGTGAAGGAAGAGGATGTAGGAAATTATAGATCTTTCAGTTTGATATCTATAGTAGGAGACATCCTTGAATAACTTGTTGAGCAGACTATTTGTAGGCAGGTAAGTTGCATTTAGAGGAACCAGTATGTGTTTGTCACAAATCATCCCAGACTAACCATATCTGCTTTGACAGAATTATTAGTTTAGTAGATCACAGGAATAATAGATTTAATATATCTAAACCTCAGCAAAACCTTAAATGTAATCCTTCAGCATTTTCTCCTTAATAAATGATAAAATGGACTAAAAGGCATCACTGATACATGAACTCACAATCAGCTGAACAACAGCACTCAAAGGGTGTTCATTTAAGGCTTCATTTGAGCTTGAAAGGAAGTATTGAATGAACTACGCAAAACAAAGAGTCTAGGTCATGGGATAGCTCAGAGACCACCAATAACTCCACTGATCATGGGAAGTAATAATTCATTCTACTCTGTTCTAGTCAAAGGTTATTGGGAATACTGTATCCAGTTCTTGGCAACATAATTTAAAAAGTACAGTGCCATACTCAAGCACAGTCAGAAGAGGGATAGCAAGATGATGAAGGGTCTGGAAACCAAGTCCCATGAGACTGATTTGGGTCTATTTAACCTATAGAAAATATACAACATACCTGAAGAAAATATACAGTAGATACAGTAGAATAATAGTCTGAAAGATTGTCACAAAAAACAGGGAGTAGGCCAGGGGTGGGATTCAACCAGTGTAACAACCAGTTTGGTGGGCACGCGCTTTGTGTGTGCGTGCAGCATTTTCAACTCACTTCTGCTGCAAGCCCTGTATGTAAAATAGCTGATGCACAATAATAGGCTGTGCTGCGCAAAGTAGCTGAGCTGGAAAACCCAAAAATAAAGCACAGACTAGAACCAGGGAGGATGGATGGGCCCAAGAGCTGATTATCGGAGCAAAACCTGTTCATTCCCAGCTGATCTTCAGAGCTACCAGTTCACCCAAACTAGGCTGCACCAGTAGAATCCCACCCCCGGAGTAGGCTTATTTGCTATTGCCCCAGAAAGCAGGACCAGAATCAGTTTGTAAAAACTGCAAGAAAATAATATTATCATACAGGAGTTTGAGCATTCAGTGAAGCCAGTGGTGGGATTTTTTTTATTACCGGTTCTGTGAGCGTGGCTTGTGGGCGTGCATGACTTGGTGGGAGTGACTTGATGGGTGTGACAGGGGAAGGATACTGTATAATCTCCATTCCTACCCCACTCCTGGAGGAAGGTTACTGCAAAATTCCATTCCTTTCCCACCCCACTAACCTGGTTTCCAGCTCTGTTCTCCTATGCAGGGCAACAAAAGAAGACCCAGACTATCAGCTGGGACTCATGAGGCAGAGAATAGTTGGGGGCAGAGCCAGTCAGAGGTGGTATTTTCCGGTTCTCTGAACTACTGAAAATTTCCGCTAACGGTTCTCCAGAACTGGTCAGAACCTGCTGAATACTACCTCTGAGTGAAACAGACTGACAAATAAAATTGTGAATTTTCCTTCACTAGAAGTTTTCAAACAGATTGAATGATTATTTTTTAAAAATGCTATAGTGTATTCTGCATTGAGCAGTAGCTTGGATCAGATGACCTCTACAGAGCTTTCCAATTTTTTAAAATCTATGATTATAAAATAATATATCTGAAAATTGCAATTCCAGATGCTTAAGCCTAATTTTCTTCAATAAAATAACTTCTGTCAAGATTTAAATGTATAATATGTTCCCATGGTGGCACCACAAGTAATAATGTGCTGCTGACATAGCCTTTGATCCCTATCAAGACTTGGCCCATTGTTTTTAAGATTATTTTATCAAAAGCAGAAATCAAAGTTGCAACACAATACAGTAATCTCCAACATAACCTGGATTTCCAGCAATGCCTCTGGAACCCACATATATCCCAGAGAATCTAAGAAAATAAAATGGTGAATTCTCAGCCTCCTCGCCTTCTGAAAACGTAGAAATTGTATGTTTGTTTAACTTTCTTTGTAATTCATCCTAATCAAAAGATTGGGCAAGCACCTGAACAAAAATGGTAACACAAAACTTCACACCCAAATGGACAACACACATAATCACAGATAAAATGACACAGCAATGTCATTGGAAATGGAATGGCTCAATTTTTTCATCATTTTTCATCATTTTATTTAAAAAAATATGGAAATGTTAAGGATGAGAACAGGAAATAAAATTTGAAAAGTTCCAGGAATAGGTTGTTTCCATTTTCTCCTTCAAAACTATTTAAAACCTGAAAACTTTGATGAATGGTTTTACCACAATGGTTTTCTGTGAGTATCCCTAATATGCTCCAAATCTAAAGGCGGCCACTGACTTCAAAAGCTTGGGCTTCTGGATTTGCTGCAACAGATTCATTCTTCATGTTTACTATTTTCTCCAGAATACCAATAGATTTTCCTAAATGCAACCCATGAAGGATATTATATATAGACATTTAGATGCTCTATAATCTTGATTTCTATGACATTGAAATTCCTTTTGCAACTTATTTTGTTTCCTACATACTTGTCAAGTCCCATTAAAGGCTTTCACAAGCATAATTTCACAAGCAAAGTATTTCATAAACCAAGAAATGATATCCTCTCTTGAATCAGGCATTTGAACAGCATAATTATACTGAAACCACATAAGAAGTTTCTTCACAAATTATAAATGGCATAACAATTTAATTAGTAGCATACGTATGATTCAGAGCTGTGCTCATATATATATGGTAGCAAGTGACTTAAAATGGTTTGTTGTTGTTAGTTGTGAAATTGTGTCCGACACATTGCGATCCCATGGACAATGTTCCTCCACGTCTTCCTATCCTCTACCATCTTCTAGAGTCCATTTAAGCTCTTGCCTACTGCTTCAGTGACTCCATCCAGCCACCTCATTCTCTGCTGTCCCCTTCTTCTATTGCCCTCAATCTTTCCCAGCAATAGGCTCTTCCCAGCAATAGGCTCTTCTCCAGTGAATCCTTCCTTCTCATTAGGTGGCCAATGTATTTGAGTTTCAACTTCAGAATCTGGCCTTCTAAAGAGCAGTCAGGGTTGATTTCGTCTAGGACTGACCGATTGATCACCTTGCAGTCCAAGGGACTCACAGGAGTCTTCTCCAACACCATAGTTCAAAGGCCTCAATTCTTTGGTGCTCAGTCTTTCTTATGGCCCAGCTTTCACAGCCATACATTGCAACTGGGAAAACCATAGCCTTGACTATGCACACTTTTGTTGGCAGGGTGATGTCTCTGCTTTTTAGTATGCTGTCTAGATTTGCCATAGCTTTCCTCTCCAAAAGGGTCTTTTAATTTCTTGGCTGCAGTCTCCATCTGCGATGATCTTGGAGCCCAGAAAAATAAAATCTGTTACTACCTCCATTTCTTCCCCATCTATTTGCCAGGAATTGAGAGGGCTGGATGCCATGATTTAGTTTTTTTAATGTTGAGTTTCAAACCAACTTTTGCACTTTCCTTCTTAAAATTCTCCTCCTTAAAATGGTTAGCCACTACAAAATAATTTTAATATTAAAATAACTGTATAAAATGTTGATCAGTCTTGGTTAGGGTTAGCTAAGAAGGGCTGAAAGGGAGATCACCAGAAATATCAGGATTATAGGCTAACTGGCAAATTCTAAAAAAAAAAAATCCCAGAAGTCAATTGTGATAGCTAAACAAAATTATAAAAGACATTATTTAAATGTTGGTATTTATATAATACTAAATAAAGTGGATTCTGCTACAATTATTTTTCTATGTGTGAAATAGATATATGAAAAATACAGTTTCATTGTACAAGAGGAGAAAGGAGAAAAACAAGATTTACCTCTCCACGCTGTGATTCTTGTAATCGAGTAAATCTTAGATCATCGTGTTCCCATTTTGCATTTACACTATATATTCTCAACTGAGAAAGTTCAAATGAAGCATTAAAAGCTTTTGCTCCAATTCGGATTATAATGGAGTTTACAGAAACAGATATGCCTTCTACAACTTTCTCAGCAAAACCATATTCACTGCCAAAATAAAATACATGGGTTTAAATTAGACTTTAGTGTATATGATTGAAACATTTAGCAATTAGTCAAAATGAAGACAATATATGTACTGGTACAGATAAAGAGTACAGATCCTCACAAAATCCAGAACAGATTAAAGTTTGCTAAACAATCCAATTCAAAGGAGTCCAATAATTACAATAGTGAATTGCATTTTCTTGTGTTTCATGGAAATATTATGCTAGAGCAGTATACCCTTAAAGCAACAGCGGTTTCCCCCAATTACACATGGTTATATTTAATAGCTGCTGAGTGAACTAAGGAAAATATGTGCTTGGTTCAAGAAATACAGATAGGTGCTACATGCATACTATTAAGTTCTCTGCAGCACTTTCCCCCTTTAGATCTGCAGAGCACTTAAAATCTACTTCTGCTTTGAGCAGAATATTTCACTGGTTAAGATCTTACTGTAAAGAAATTCCTTATAATAATAATCCTGAATCTTTGAATTCCAGTCTTAGTTTGGTTTGATTCCTCTCTACAGTAGTATCTCGGTACTCATCATTAATTGGTTTCAGAAGGTGTAATAAGTACTGAAAACTATGAGTACCAAACAGGTGAGTTAACATGCGACCCTTTGTTTCAGCTGGAAAGGGTAGCAAGTAACAAAGCAGCCAACAGTGACAAGTTGTAGCTTGTGCATCAAGTACCAAACAAATGACAAGTACTGGGACAAAATTTTTGCGTCAAAACGAGTTGATTACCAAATTCGACGAGTTTTAAAGCAGTCAAGTACCGAGATATGACACTATTTCAGAGAGTAAATCTATCTTCTCTTTCATGGGACAGTCTTTTAGTTATTTGTAGGCCACGGTCATATCCCCTGGGCCCCCAGTCTTCTCTTTCACAAGTTAACCATATCCAGTCCTTTCAGTATTCTATACAGATTGGTTTTCAAATACCTGATAGTTCTGATAGCTAGCAAAAATATGTACTATTCTCACACTGGAGATTTCTTCATGTGTAGCAATCACATCAAGAACACTTACTGTTTTTGATCTTTTCTTAGTTAATTTTGATGCAGCCTTTTTCTAAAGCATAATCAACTTTTTCTATTTTAATGACCAAATGCTATTATAATGTTCAAATTATAACCAGTTTGTTTCTCATACATATTGTATACATTTCACCTTAATCACTTAAATGATTAATAATAGTTTACCTTTGTCCTGATGCAGTTGCTATAGGTGATGGTCCATTTGGGGCACGGGGTTCATCACATGTACTCATTTCCATTATTACTTTATCCAATGACTGAGAAATACAGGAAAAAAATAACAATCAAATTGTTTTAATTTTTTAAAATCAATTTACCTATTTTATTTATGTATAATGGCTGGGTAAAGTTTATATTATAAAACTCTCTAAATACTGCAGGTTGTCAAGAAAAATATAATACTGTAATAAATAATATAAAAAATGTAATAATAGATTTTAAAGAAAGAAACCTAATTACAGCAATTGTTCAACTTGGTTATCATGAACATACAAATTTTATACAATATTATGCCTATCTATAATAGTAATTTGCTAGGTTTTTAATAACTGTATTCAAATTAACTTCAATTAAATTAAATCTGTTAAAGAAATGCTCAATAGCCACAGCTGAAATCTGTTTCCAACTGCATTCCATGCATCTCATTTATGCAGCCAATGCCATACAGAATGGAAACATTAAAACACACAATGGTTCTCTAGGTCCTGTTATATAATCACTTATAATAATTTATTTCTGATAGCAATATCAGGCACAAAGTTGGGCTTCTAAAAATACATAAAATATATAATGATACATAAAATGGTAACATCCATGAACCAACATAGTGTACTGTTTGTCTTAAATAAAGCTTAATTCAGCATATAACCATTGAGAGTCTGTCATAACATACACTTTAAGGCTACTAAGTACAGCCAAACTCTTCATCAATCTGGTAACTATACTGTGGTAAGATTACATTAACTACCCTAATTTTAAAGAAAAAATATTGCAATAGGCAATATCTAGCAATCTATCAGACTGCGGTTTATAAAGAAATCCTCCCCAAACATTTAGGCTCAACTTCCTCTCTTAAAATTGAAGAACTCAAATATTATCAAATACTGCAGGCGAATGAGAAGCAAGCTAAAAGGAGACATTTGAAAATGCAAATATATACTTTTATAATTTCTGAGCTTATAACCAGTCCTGATTCTATCATCCCCATGATGATGACCTTGGTGTTTAGCAACCAGTTCACACTTATGGTGGATGCAGTGCCACGTGCTCATGTAATTGCTATTTATGGCCTTCTCTATCAGTTTACCACAAGCAAAGTCAAATTAAATCAATATTTATTCAGTTAATTATCAGCAAAATTTAAAAGAATAAAAACAGAGTGAAACAAATAAGATCTAGCAAAATAAATCACATAGAATAACATTCACTCCTCCTATATTACTACTAACATTCACTCCTTACTACTAACATTCACTCCTTACTACATTAATACATTCGTTATCCAGATGATAAATCTAAAACACTAATAAGTATAAAATTATATCTTTATATATCTATATAGATCTAACAATTTAGAAGTTAAACATGTATCAAACCAAAAATAATGTTTAAAATAACCATTTATTAATGTCTTTAACCAATTATGTTTTACTTTCATCACAGCAACAGAAAATTTAGCTACTCCATGCATTAATAAGCGATTATAAATCCTAAAGGAGAAGGTTCATGTAAAATTTATCTGGCCTCCCACATGAAAATCAGGGAAGGTTACAAATTGCTGCGTAAGTCTCCTCAGCCTGCACACCCACCCAGACCTCTCTGCACTCATGCCAAACTAGACACTTGCATATCCTTTGTGCACATTCCATTACTCTCCCTTGCACCATCACAAACATCCTTACATCCCTATGCGTCCTTCCTGAGCCTTACACCTTCATGCAACCTGTTGCCCCTTCCCCCACTCAGCAGCAGCCACTTACTTACTTGCTTGTCAGCCTGCTTGTAAAACACTTGGATTTGCAATTTCTTGCCAGCTTCCCCACTGAATTGGTTCTGGAATTCCAGCAGGAAGTTGTCTCATCTAATACTGTGGGATTCAGTTAATGGTGGAAACTGGAATTGCATTCCATCACTAAGCAATGGAGTTGCATTTTACAACCATATCATTTAATAACAGAAATTCCAGTCTCAATTGTGGTTGTATGTTAAAGACTATCTGTACTGCTGCTATTTAATTATTTTGACCACTATTCTCTTCTTAGTGTAATTATATAGGCTGTCTCAATGTACAACAGTAATTGAGTAACTGTCCCTTACTACAGGGATAGTGTAGCAAGGCTTGTGGAGGGTGCATGGGAATGTGCAAGCATGCAGAGGATGTAAGGGAAGTGCAAGGAGGGCTGGGGAGAGCGCACATGGATGCATGATGGTGAGTGAAGTTGCAAGAGAAGCAGAATGAAGTTGTCTCTCCCTCTGTGTGTGGGTATGTGTGTGTATATGTGTGTAAGCAAGGTATAGTGAAGTCTGAGGAGGTGCACATGGGTATGAAGGGGTGCATATATGAGGATGAAAGGGAGGCATGGCAAGGCTCAGAAAAGGTGCATAACTGTGCAAGTGATCAATGTAGCATGAAAGAAGAGACTGGGGAGGGGACCCTAACCTAATCGACTTACAACCTTCCCTATTGGCTTCCTCCTTCCTTTTCTGGGAAGATTAGTCGAGAAATTAATGAATGGTGGGGGTGCTGAAATGGTCACAATTTGCCATAATCACAATTTGTTCAACACCACTGTTAACTTTGAACAGTTGTTGAAGAATGGTCATGAGTGCTAGTGTAACACAATGTTCTTTCATTTATTTTTGTGACTTCCAGAAAATGATAAGCTATATATATATATTACTTAAAAATCATAGGGAAGTGGCTGTATTCAAAACTCACCAAACAGATTGGATGTGTTTTCAATTTTGTCCATGGTATCTGTGATGGAAAACAAATACAAGACACAATATTTTAAGCAGCAAATGTCAGCCTTCAAGATTTTCTTCCTTTGCTTTGCACCTTTCGGCTGTCATAAGTAACGGGGGGAGGAGGAGGGACATGGTTATGGGAAGCGAGCTGGAGGTGTTACAACACAGAACTGTATAAGTTGAGGGGAGGAAGATTCTTGTTTAGGCTTCTATCCTATGCTATGCGCAGCCGCAACTCTTTATCAAAATATGTCAAGGTCAACGGACAGAGGCCTCATCACCACCTGGAGATGCCCAGATGATGCTATACACAATTTTTAATTGGATGAGCCAATTGAACTATTGGGGGTGGAAACGTTGCCATCACTTTGTATATGAGATTTACGCGCTCATTTTCTCAGATTCAGAATTCTTTTGTTGCTACCACTTGACTTCCAGTAAAAGATATCGTTTCTCTAACTAATGGAGTCTAAGTGTTTCTTTCTTGGATTTTGATTGGAGCACCATCTGACAGAAATGAACTTTCCCTCCAGAAAAGAAAATGAGATAAAAGGAACATATAATTTTGTCTACATTAATAAAAACAAAATCAAATTATTTCTTATCATTTTTCAGGATAAAATCATCAAAATCAGGGAGGGAAGGAGGAAGTATCTGATTTCTGACAATAACATATTCTATACATACAAAATAGGAAAAATCCTCTTCAGCTAATTTCTGAGGTTTCATACCTGCTGTTATTCATATTATTCATGGATCTCTGATGGAAAATGAATTCAAAAATCCATCAGGAAAGATATAATAAACTGTAACACCAGTTCTGAATGGGCTGCGGTCCAGTAGTAGACCGCGGCCAGGAGTGTGATGACCCGGAATGTAACACAAACGTAACAAAATCCAAAACATAAACAAATGTCCTTTAATGCTTCCAACTTGGCCCCATTGTTCAATAATTGTCAGTTGGAAATAAAACTTATTCAAAAATAGTCTTCAAAAGTAAGCAATATAGTCCGAACTTAATGAGCAGATAGAGGTGAAATAAAAAAACAAAACAAACTGCAATGAATTCCACAATGGACTACAAATTATAAAGAAATTCCACAATGGACCAGGATAAGTAATTACCAACTTCAAGGAGATAACAAGGCACAGTCTGTTGGAAGGACGCCAACCAAGATAACTTCAGCCAAAATAAACACACTTTGCTTCTGTGTTTTAACCATCTCTCTTATATACTATTCTCCCCAGCTGCAACCACCAGCTGAGGGGGATCATGGCTGCTTCTTCTCTCGTAAACCAAGTTGATTCCTTCTCCGTTCTTCCCTGTGTATCCTAGGATAGGGTCACCAACCTTTTGGACCTCAGGGACCACCAAACTCATAATTTTAAATCCCAGGGACCACCCAGTTCGGTGAGTGTGGCCTAATTTGTGGGTGTGGCTTGGTGGTCATGTGACTGGCTGGGTATGGCTTGTATGTAAGTATTATAAATATTTATATAAATATTGAATTTCTTATTAAAAAAAGAACAACTTTTACCCAAAATCAGGCAAAGCAGTCAGTCAGATTGAGTTGCTTACAGAATCACAGATTCATTCAGAGATCTATTTATCTGCCATCGGCTGGCTCAGTCTGTCACATAAAATTTGCTTGCAAGCAAACTCACAAAATTAACTCGCAACACACCATATATGTAAATATTGATTTTTTTTTATAAAAAAGAGCAACTTTTACCCAAAATCAGGCATAGCAGGCAGGCAGATTGAGTTGCTCATAGAATCACAGATTCATTCAGAGATCTATCTATCTGCCATCGGCTAGCTCAGTCTGTCCCATAAAATTTGCTAGCAAGCAAACTCACAAAATTAACTCACAACACACCATGTATGTAAATATTGATTTTTTTATAAAACAAGAGCAACTTTTACCCAAAATCAGGCAAAGCAGGCAAGCAGATTGAGTTGCTCACAGAATCATTGACTGATCTATCTATCTGCCATCGGCTACATGAGTCTGTCATAAAATTTGCTTGCTGTGAGTCTGCACTGAATAATAGAACCTTCAGTCCTAAGGGAGGTTCAGCTATGCTTAAAAGCAGAACCGAAGATCTAAAGATTAGCCAGAAAGCAAGAAATCCAACCATTTCCTGCTTTCTAGCTAATCTAAATCTCCCGGCACAGCAGAACAGCTGATGGTCGGAAAAAGGAAAAATAGCAATTTAGCAGGCAAGTTTGCCGGGTAAGGAGTGTATGGGTGGGAGGGTTCCGCGGACCATGTGGGCGGCATAGTCTTGTGTTTCTGTGCAACCTGGATTAATTGCTTTGGGGGATGCTCTGGGGGTGAGATTTCTCTGCGGCCCACCAAAATTTTCTCCGCTGTCCTAGGATGAAGATGGGATGGGCCTGATTCTTTCTGACTGCCCAGCAGGCCTCTGCTCTTCCTCAGCCTCCTCTACAACTTCCGGAGCCATACCTCCACTCCCTGTCGGCTGTTCCCCCTCTACCTCAGAGTCCGATTCTAACAAGGGCATGACACGGAGGTTGGGAACCTTGCACTAGACCAAAATGGCTTTCATTTTATTCTATGCAATAATATCTCTATTATTACATAGTTCATTTTCCAATGCCTAAATGTCCTCCTTCTATAAATATTTGGTGTCTATGAGGGATATTTTGAGTGACAAAGAAAAGAAATGGCTGATAAAAAGCTATCAGAGAAAGACAAGGAAAAAAATGTGAGAAAAGTAGAAAGAATGTAGTTTGATTCTTTTGAAAGAATCCTGGATTTTACCTCAAAATTGAAGACTTCAAAAACAGATTCATCACAACCTATTAAGTTTAAAAAAGATTTAAAACCATTTCAAATTTATTTAATTTATTTATATTGCCGCTTATTCACCCATGGCGACCCGAGGCAGCTTACACAATGTAAAACCATATTTAAAACAAAAAATAAAAATAAAGAACAATTAAAACTAACAAAAAGAATCAAATAAATTAATGAAGTACAATAGAACAAAAATAAAAAATCACTAGCCAATTCCCACCCACCCCACCCCGACGACAGCAGATCACACTATCCATTTGATGGCTCCATCCTGCTTGTGTTCCCCAGGCCCACTGGCAAAACCAATTCTTCAGTGCCTTCCGAAAGAGTGCTAGAGTGGGCGGCCATTCTAATCTCTGGGGGAATTATATTCTAGAGAGACGGAGCCACCACAGAGAAGGCCCTTCTTCTGGGTCCCACCAGGTGTATTGCCCTCAGGGATGGGACCTGCAACATTCCCTGCCTCCCTGCTCTAATGGGTCAGGTAGATGCCACGGGCAAGAGATATTCCCTCAGATAACCCGGTCCCAAGCCATGAAGGGCTTTAAAGGTGACAATTAGCACCTTGAATTGCACCCAGAAACAAATCGGCAACCAAAGCAGCTCCTGCAGGAGAGCTGCATTTTGCATCAACTGGAGCTTCCAGATGCTCTTTAAGGACAGCCCCATGTAGAGCGTCTTGCAATAATCAAGATGGGAAGTGACTAGGGCATGAGTGACTGTGAGTAGGGACCGTTGGTCCAGGAAAGGGCTTAACTGGTGTACAACCTGCAATTGGACAAAGACCCTCTTGGACCATGACTTGAGCAGGAGTCGTGAGTCCAGGAAAACCCCTAGATTATGCACAGTGTCTGTTTGGGATAGTATCACCTCATCCAAGACCAAAGACGGCAATTCTCCCTGAGGCAACAAAACCCAAATCCAGAGCCATTCGGTCTTGCAAGGATTTAATTTCAAATACTGGATTCAATTATTTTAAGAGCAACATGAATAAAAATTGTCCAAATTTCTTAACTGGAATAGTAATTTACTTACCCTTATAGAAGCTTTATTACAAAATACTTTGTTAATGGCAAGCCAAGTGGGAAGGTCTAGCATATTTTGAAGTACTTCTTCATCAAGCTCTATATTGGTTACTTGACCTTCACCTTTCAGTGTACTCAAGTTTATTTTATCAGGTGATAGATTTTTGGTGAACCTAAAAATAAACAAACATACATAGACACTAAAGTTACTTCCCTAAATAATTTACAGAACTGAAAATTCAACAAACAAATGAATTCTATAAAAAGTGTTCTGAAAAAGTATTGAAAATATCAGTTATGAGAATTATTAAACATTTACTTTAGCATTTTAAACAGATAAACATTTCAAAACCATTTCAACTAATACTAATTCATTATTTTTTTGTTGCACATGGAAAATCCTTTAATTATTTTTTATTATTTTATTATGAACAATGAATGAAGATCAAATCATAAAACAAGTATCTGAAAAAGAATGGACAGCAAGCTGAAGACAGAGATAGCAATAACACTTAGAGTTATATACTTCACAGTGCTTTACAACTCTCTCTAAGCAGTTATTGAACTGCAGTGGCACAGAGGTTAGAATCCAGTACCGCAGGCTACTTCTGCTGACTGCCAGCTGCTAGCAGCTTGGCAGCTTAAGTCTCATCGGCTCAAGGTTGACTCAGCCTTCCATCCTTCCAAGGTCAGTAAAATGAGGACCCAGATTGTTGGGGGCAATATGCTGACTCTGTAGCAATAGCACTTAGACTTATATACCGCTTCACAGTGCTTTTACAGAGTCAGTATAATGTCCCCAACAATCTGGGTCCTCATTTTACCAACCTTGGCAGGATGGAAGGCTGAGTCAACCTTGAGCCGATGAGACTTAAGCTGCCAAGCTGCTAGCAGCTGGCAGTCAGCAGAAGTAGCCTGCGGTACTGGATTCTAACCTCTGAAAGGATGGAAGGCTGAGTCCACCTTGAACCAGTGCAAAATGAACTGCTGAACTGCTGCAGAATTAGCCTGCATTATTTCATTCTAATCATTGTGCCACCACAGCTCATGTTTGGATGGAACTGATATGATTTTTAAGATGAGCAAATTGAGAAGTTTAATGAATAAAAAAATAAATGAATGAGTGAAGGAACGGTGAAAACTAGAGTTTGTAAGGATAGAAAGTATTAACACATATGGTGAACAGTGTTGCATGAAACTATAATTAAATTTCCTTTTCTTTTATTTATTTATTATTTATTTATTATATTTATATACCGCCCTTCTCCCGAAGGACTCAGGGCGGTGCACAGCCAACCGTAAAACTTTATTACAATTATAAAAGTTAAAAAGAATTAAATATTTTAGGCTGTCTAAAATTATACTCTCCCCCAATAAATAATTAAAACCCAAATTTTAAAATCCCAATTTAAAACACAAATACTAAATTAAAAATCCCATTTCAGCCTAGGCCGGCCTGCTCGAAGAGCCAGGTTTTTAATGCACGTCTGAAAGCTCTCAGGTCCATGTTATTGCGTATTTCCGAAGGCAGACCATTCCAGAGGGCGGGGGCCCCCAGAGAAGGGCTACTTCTAGGAGCCGCCAGGCGGCACATAGAAGCTGACGGCACCCAGAGAAGACCCTCCTGTGGGAACGCACAGGTCAGTGGGAGACTACCAGCAGAACGTGGTCCTGCAGATAACCTGGTCCAATGCCATGGATAGCTTTAAAGGTCAAAACTAGAATCTTAAAGCGAACCCGGAAAACCACCGGCAACCAATGCAGTTCGCGCAGGAGAGGCGTCACATGGGAGCTTCATGACGCCCCCATAACCACCCACGCAGCCGCATTTTGTACCAGTTGGAGTCTCCGGGTGCTCCCCGCAGGGAGCCCCATGTAGAGAGTGTTACAGTAGTCCAGGCGAGAGGTGACAAGGGCATGAGTGACCATACGTAAGGCATCCCGATCCAGAAAGGGCTGCAACTGGTGAATCAGGCGAACCTGATAAAAAGCCCCCCTGGAGACGGCCATGATATGTTCTTCTAAAGACAGCCGTGCATCCAGGAGGACACCCAAATTGCGAGCCCTCTCTGTGAGGGGTAAGATCTTTCCCCCAATAGCTAGCGACGGAGTCAGCTGACTATATCGGAGCGCCGGAAACCACAGCCACTCAGTCTTGGAAGGGTTGAGCCGGAGCCTGTTCCCGCCCATCCAAATCCGCATGGCCTCCAGGCACCAGGACATAGCCTCCACAGCATTGTTGGGGTGGCTTGGGGTGGAAATGTAAAGCTGAGTATCATCCGCATACAGATGACACTGCACCCCAAAACCACGGATGATCTCCCCCAGCGGCTTCACATAAATGTTGAACAAAAGAGGGGAGAGGACCGACCAGAGTTTAATTTAATTTGCCCTGTTTAATTTCTTCTGCTCACTTCTTATCACTCATTGTCTACATTTTGCACAATGCTGGTTAATCAGAAATAGCATGTATTTGTATGCTGTATTGGCCAGAAGAAAATAAGCTACAGTAATTCAAGTGGGCTACTTGAACAAAAAGCACTTTCTGAATTAAATGTTATTAGATTTTCTGTCAACATCTAGTCGAAAAAAATAATAAAAATTCTTAATCATTGAATGACAGGTGCTTCCAAAAAGTGTTTAAAATATTCATCTTCCATTATCAAACATAAACATCTTCCATAGATCTTTATGTCAGTCCTTTCAGTTTTTCATTTCTCCATTTTGAACAGTTGCAGATCCGTAATTTGGGAAATTCAATAATAATTTAGTTATATACAGTTATATAGTTATAAAGATCATGCTTGTCTTTTCCTTGATTGCCATCATTGCAAATCTTTGTGTCAATTTATATGGTTGCCCATCTCACAAATGTGATTCTAAGTAGATGACATGGATTAAAATAATTTAAATAGAATGTCTTTGTTATATTTGAGCAGATACATATCTGTACTGTTATACTTTTAAGTAGAGCATGTTGATGGAAAAGATGAAAATAATTCCACATTTTAAAATTAAATGCCACATAAACTATAGAATTCTGCATAAGAGAATCAGAGTGTGAAAATGGGGGGAATAAGACCTGCCCGAGAAATAAACTCGAAAATCATTTTTGGATATCAAGAGATTTTGAAGATGGCAATAGTTAGGCTAACTCTAAATGAAAGAGTACTGAGTGTGTTGTGTGAAAAGTCCTCACTTGAGGGGAATTGACATTTTGACCTTATCACAAGTCAAGTAAATTTATGACAATTCCTTTAACTATCTTGAAACCTAAAGGTCAATAGTCACGCCATTTTTGGGACTGCCTGATTTCACTATGGAAATCATGATGTAAGAGTATCTGCATAATCCTTAGCGTAAGAACACATATTACTTTTTATTAAGGGTCATCATTTAACCTGCAAGCCAGTAAAGCAACATAAAACATTACAATAGTGTTCACTTCATTATTTAAATAATTGTTCACAGGAAAAAAACAGAATGAACAAAAATCATCATATCCAGTTCCGTGGATCTTGCAGAATTCTCCACTAAATTCATATGATCTAATTCTAGTCTAAAATACTCAGAATGACAAAACAATGAAGTGCATCACATAAAGCGGTATTTGAAACAAACAGAAGCAAAACATTTTAAACAGTTT
This sequence comes from Bungarus multicinctus, assembly GCA_023653725.1. Classification (NCBI taxonomy): domain Eukaryota; kingdom Metazoa; phylum Chordata; class Lepidosauria; order Squamata; family Elapidae; genus Bungarus; species Bungarus multicinctus. The sequence continues at coordinate 48,637,548 of CM042848.1, forward strand.
TGTCTTAAACATAGTAAAAAAAAAGCTTCTTCATAATTACATATAATTATTTCAAAATTTCAGTGTTTTCTTTTTATTAAAAATGTTTCTTAAAATACTGTTGTTTTGGATTATAATTTTAAAGGAATGTCATTTTAAAAGTGTGAGATGAAAACAATTTAATAAAGTACTATGCATTTATTTTTGCTATGTGTCTTTAGGTGTATACCAAACTCATAATTCATGGGGAAAAGACATTTGATCATCTTGGAATTGCTTCAGTATAACAAAGGCATGCATACTTAGGAAATAATCATGACCATTGTTTATATAATTTTTATTGATATTTCACTTTGCTTTATCAAAAAATCTAATGCATTCAGGAAAAACTGTCAGTCAGTCAGAAATGGAAAATTATTTCATTATTTTCTCCAGATGTTTAGTTTATATGAACCCATCAAAATATTGACTATTAATATAATTTCACTATTGTCAGTAAAATAGATCATTCTTTCCATGTTATGCCACACAATCATTCTTCAGTTTTCTCTAACTTTACCAGTTATTCTTTCTATTAATGAAGAGTCTCTCTGAATTCCATGAGGTTTATTTTTAAGCAGATATACAGGATTCTATTCTACACCAACAGCATATTCAAAAATTGCATCTTTAGTTTTTCAGTCAAGAAATTGACTGAAAAACCAAACCACGACAAAAGTACAAATCAGTTGACCAAATATAAAAATATTTCTTATTAATAAATTTCGTTAGTTTTGCAGAAACAGCTATATAATTGTACATCCCACTCCCACTGTTCCTAGTATTTCGAAAAGCACCATCAAATTACCTTACTATCATGTCCACTTCTGAACCGTGTTATACTACTGTAAAGAGATATTGCTCAGTTAACACCTACACTGAGATGGACGGCACAGAAAACTAATAAACATCATCGCTTCAAACGCCTAGCCAGCATAAAAGATTTATAAAAACTGTTCAGCAATTATCCTCTTTTTAGCTACAACTAAGGGAACAGGGAAGGAGCGCAGTGCTGAATCACAACCCATAGCAGCCATAGCTAGCGGTCATCTCAACGTAATACTGGCATCTCCAGGCTGGTCTTTAAGAGACAATATTCACGGTGACATCAGCTAAGTCGCCGCTCGCTCCTCCTACAGACAACGTGTCAAGTATAATTTACGATCCACCCACTCTCCCCCATGCACTTTCCGGGACACACAGTGTTCTAGACTGTTCAATTGCGGCGTCCCGTCGCACTGGCAGGTTACGGATATATAACTCGGACCTCAAAGCTTTATCTCAACCTCCTCTCTGCATCGGTAGAACGAGCCGCGAAGGCCTTCTAGAGTGCGGCAAGAAAAGCCCCGGGTGGGTACTTTTATGGAAAGGAATCTTCCCCGCCCTCAAGATTACTCCCCTCAGCTGTCTGGTACCAAGCGCCATTGCTGTCGCCCCCGCGAATTCAAAACCAGCGTTGTATTTTCTAGCACTCCTAAAGCCATCAAGAAACGAGCGAAGAGTGACCCCGACAGGGCCCCTTCAGACGTTTCCCAGGACTTTGAACCTCGCGACTTAAGAAAATGGATGCTTCCCTTCCGCTTCTTCCGTTGCCAAGTCGTCCTGCCAAGCGCTGAGGGGGAGGGGGAGAGAACACTGAAATCCGCCCCTTTCTGAGGAAAAGCGCCCAGGGTACCGACCTGGAAAGGTGCTTGAGGATCTGCTTTTTGATAATGCCCGCCATGGTCCGCGTTCGCGTGTCAGCTCGTCACCCGGTTCTTCAGGGAAAGCAAAAAACGGTGATTGCTTGGCCCATCCCCGCGCGGGACTCCTCCATCCCCGAGAGAAGCAGCGCAGCCGCTTTCGCTGACGCTCTTCCCGGCCCCGCCGCCACCTTGATTGCAGTAGAGCCAGCTGACAGACTGAGCTTAATGGGGCGGGGATAAGGGAGGCGCGAGAGGTGGGCGCGCCGCCCGTTTCTTGGCTGCTGCTTCTGGCTTCAAGCAGGAGCGCGAGGAGTTGTGGCTCGTGCGCCTTTCTGGCAGTGACTTGAATTCACAAGCGTTGCGGCGCGAGCAATGCAATCCCAGTTCACCCTGTTCACAATTGCATACGCATAGGCACCGCTAAGTTAAAACCGGAGGTGTTTCTCTATATAAGTACTCTTAGTCTGCAAAAATCCTGAAAATATCGGAAAGGATTCTTAGACAATGTACAATTATCATCGCTACGTGGATCATTTAATACAGATTGTCTTAGATTTACACTTCGTGTAGTGACCGTTCAAAGTACAACGGTACTGAAAAAAGTGGCTTATGACAGGTTTTCACAGTTACAAACTTTATAGGGATCAGTGATCAAAATTCAGATGCTTAGCAACTGGTTCATACTTATGACCATTGCTGTGTCCCAAGGTCATGTGATCTTTTGCACCCTTTTGGCATGCAAAGTCGATCGGGAACCAGATTCATTTAACAACCAGTTACTAACTTATTAAGTACTGTGATTCACTTAACAACTGGCAAGAAAGGTCATATGGTGGCAAAACTCACTTAACAAATTTTTCACTTAGCCTCAATTGTGGTCGTAAGTCCGTAAGTTTTATGATTAAACCTAGCTACCTTTTTAAAAATGGCCAAAAATACAAAGCTGTTCTTTAGGGCATCCTAAGCCTAGAAGATTTTTTTAAAAATAATCTTTCTTCAAACACATAACACTTCTATTACAGAAATACAAATAATAATTTGCATTCATAGTAAGAGACTTAAAAAGAGATGTGGCAAATATATTTCTGATGCCTTCATTGACCTTTAAAAACATACAGTTTATGAAATGATTGAGCTTCAGTGTGCAATGGTTAGAGTGCAGTACTGCAGACTACTTCTGCTGACTGTTGGCTGCCTGCAATTTGGCAGTTCAAATCCCACCAAGGTCAAGGTTGACCCAACCTTCCATCCTTCCAAGGTGGGTAAAACGAGGACCCAGATTGTTGGTGGAAATATGCTAATTCTGTAATCTGTTTAGAGAGGCCTGTAAAGCACTGTGAAGCAACATATAAGTTAAGTGCTATTGCTGTTACTGATTCAGCCATAAATTTGACTTGATAAATAAAATTTGCACTGGAAATGTTTAAACTGGAATTTAAATCCACATTTAACAAATTCAGGACTATTATATATATATATATATAGGTAAAAATAAACACAAAGTAGTATTGAATTAAGTTAACCCTGTTAAACTAAAAAGTATATAGACTTTTTACAAAGGTGTTGCTATAATTTCAGGAAAGAATAAGTTTTTACTTATTTTTTATTATTTTACAAATACATGTTTATAAGATACAGTAGTGGAGTATAGTTAGGAAGGGGGAAAAGGATAAGCAATAATATATTGTGAGTCATCCAGAGTCACATATGAAAGTAACATATAAGTAATATCTGGCCCAAAGTCATCCAGCTGGTTACCTAAGATGGAACTAGAATACATGGTCTCCTAGTTACACCAAACTGGCTCTCTTGCCATTCACTTAAGGTACTATAAGATCTTTCATACCCAATGTTTGGCTCAGAGATATTTTAGCTGAACTGTAAAAATAGCTGCTTAACACAACTGAAATTAGTAAGAAGGGGACAAAACTGTATATTGTAAACAGTATATTAAAAAGATACCGTAAATAATGTGTACAATATATATCACATTGAAATATAAACTCTAGACTCCAAATTCAGAATGTACCACAGTTTCATTCTATATAAGATTTAAAAATATTAAACTATTTTAGGTTGAAGCATATTCCTATAGTTCAACCATTTTTCTTTAGAAGGGATTAGAGATCTTTTTCAATAAAAGTATAGCAAACCTTTGCACCTGTAATATTCAATGCCAATTCTATGTGTTTTAAATAAAGGTTTAGTTTGGTGAAGAAAAAAAAATCTCAGGTTAAAATGGAATTGCAATGATTTTCAAAATTTATTTCATTTTACAAATGAAAAATGATGAATTAATTTCCAGTAAAGTTGAATTCTGCAACATTGCTGCCACATACAGAAGAAAATCAATCATTTTACCAGTCATAATCAGAGTACTGTACTAATTATGAAACTCTAAGGATAAGGGTCAAAGTTATCTTAATGTTCTTCTTTCATTGAAAATCTGAAAAAAGATGCATACAGTTGCACTCAACTCTTATATTTGAACACTAAAGTTCCTACCTTCCATTTTAATAAGTTTAATTCTATTCTAAGGTACAGTATTTAATGGTTACAATTAAACTCAGAAACAAAAATAGAAATATAAATCTCACTTGTAAACAAACGTAGGACAGATAATTGTTACCTTTTTAATAAAATGTAATATCACTTAAACTGGAAATCTTAAACTGCAGTTCTCAAATCACAAACCCTTTCCAGAATGTTTAGATATTGTAGGAAGAATATGAGAGGAAGAAACTTAATCAGCACAAAAACATTAAAATAAGAAACACCAAGATTCCCCCAAACCAGAAAGAATGAGACAAAGACAGGGCAATCAAAGGGGATTACAAGATAAAGAAAACATATAGAAAACACCTAGGTCTTCTGACCTTGGACAGAAAGGAAACAGATAAAGCAACACCCAAAGTCAATCACCTTACCTGACAGGTAGACCAAATAAAAGGATTAATTTAGGAAAACCAATCAAGTCCAGGTCAGCACCTTTTCACCAGCCCCAGGCTACTTCCAAATAAAGCAAAGACCCTAAACGCCAACCTTTTAAGGTAGCAAACACCCGAAACTATTGTAACACAAAGACAAAAGGGAAAAAGGGTATAAAAACACCTGGCTACTCACCATTTGTTTGCTAGCCCGGGAACTTGTACCGTTGCTGCCTCTCCGCACCGCATGTACTTCTTCCTGAAATAAAAAACCCTCGCTTTCATCAGCTGCTTCCATCTGATTCCTGCGCCGTTCCGGCGTTTCCTCCCGGCGGGAAATTCGAACCCAGCGGAGGGGATTTCTCTCAAACCCAACAATATCATAGAATCCTCTTTTATAACTATGATGTCTAAAACAATCTGTGAAGAATTTGTGATTTGAGAACTGCAGCTTAAGATTTCCAATTTAAATGATATTAAGTTTTATAAATATCCTATGAACAACCTTTTGTGAAAATAACTATAAACATTAAAAACATTAAAAATTAAAAAAACACAATATGCTTCAATTTTCTTAAATAAATATTACTGCTTGATTTTATTGTATTGCATTGTATTTATTATTGCAGAATTATTGCTCTTTATCTCAATAGCATAAAACCAGAAAGGAGGTAAGAAACATGGTGCTCTACTCCTTTTAAATAGTTTATCCTCAGATCTCATTGTTGCTTCTCTTATATAGCAATCGAAACTGAGCATTTCAACGGAGGTTAAAACTAATAGATATAATAGTTGCTTTATATCATTCACATATAATTTTTTTTATTGATTTTGATGTTTTAAATGTGTTTCACTGTTTTGTAAGCTGCTGAGAGTCTGAGTTAGCAGTTTTTAAATACTGAAAACAAACAATAAAATAAATCAAAAATTTAGAAAATTCTCATCTTAACATGCCTGTCATCCAAAATGGCATAATCATTTGTCAATGATGAAAACTGAACAATTTGCTTTGTTCATTATAGTGTTTTTTTCTGAAAGAGAACTTTAGGAGTTACAGCAGAATACAAAAGGTAGTTTGTATATTTCTTTGCTGCCCTCTAGTTGTCATTCAGGTTTTTTAAAAGCCTATTCATAGCTTCTTCCTTCTGTTCTTTTCAGAATTTTCCTACCCATTTTGAATAAAAGACTAATCTTTTTTTCTATGGTGGGGAAGAACTGCGTGAAATCTGTATGTGACAAGGATTGCATCACTTCCATGTAAAGAAGCTGCATCAGACAGGGGAGCTGTAAAATCCTAGTCCTACAAGCAGGCTGCCATTCTTGGAACAGTCTGGCAAACATTATTGTGAGTGCAGGCTATCATTCCCAGGAAAGATAGATAATGGAGAAAAAGCAATAATATTTAACAAATAGGTTTTCTTTTGCTTTATTGATTCAATAAATTAAATTTGGCTTGAAGTAGCGATGAACAAAATGTCATTTAGGCCCTACTTATCTCACAATTGGACTATTGTAATGTGCTCTACATGGGAGTAGAGCTCTATCTACCCTTGAAGATCATTCAGAAGCTACAGCTGGGGCAGAGTGCAGCAGCATAGGCAATTCTTGGGACCCAAATAATGGCTCATGTAACATCACTGTTCCATGCATTGGCTGCCAGTCTGCTTCTGGTTGCATTTCTAGGTTTTGGTAATCACCTTTAAAGCCCTTCATATCATGGATCCTGGCCACTTGAGGGATTGTCTCATCCTACTGGGATTGACAAGCCTCAATTGTGCTGGCAGGTAAGGTATGTCAGCCCAAGTATTTTGGCTAGTGGAGTTCAGGAGAAAGGCCTTCTATCACTGCACCTGCCCTATTGGACATCTTGCACCACAGAGTAAGGGCTGTAATGGGGGAGTATAGATTAACAACAGAACCCACCCACCCCCATCCCGCTCCCACTTTCCCCATCTTTAATTGGGTTGCAGTGTTTGCTTTTGAATTATTTATGTTTTAGTTTATACAATTTTTATCTTTTATTATTTCAAGTCACCCAGAATTACCTTGAGGTAAGATAGGCAGCCAATAAATTTTATGAATAAATAAATGACAAAATGAATCAATAAAATAATCAAATATTTTGGAGATGTTTCATTCTCAGGTGAAACTTCCTCTAGTGTAGAGTGCCATTTTGAGGGATGATTTGAATCCAGTTGAATAGCTTAGCCTTAGTGTCATAGCAGGAATGTGTTCTTACCAGAGTATAAATACAAAAATAAAAGGTAGAGTGAAACACTTCATTGTATAGGTTATTTGTTGCTGTTTATAAATGCAAACAAACATCCACTGGCAAACTGAGTTATTTATATTAAGAGTACTGGAGAAATATATTTTAACTTTTGGGAAAAATAAACCTGCCAAATCGTGCCCCGAGTAATTTACCATCCCAGCCTTCCTGTGTAATAAAATATATCTTTACTCGGGATTGGGAAGCTGGGGAAAAAAATCAAACTCCGCAAATCTACAAAGCATTGACGTTACTGTAAAGATAGGATTGACTGGACTTTTTGAACATTGTTTTTTAAATAAAATTATTACCCCTAGTAAATCATACATTACAAAGAATGAAAAACTACCTGACAAATTGCCGCGTCTTGTTTAAATGGACTAGTAGTTTCACCTCCACCCCGGAACTAAAAAAAAAATGAACCCGGAAAGGCTATAAATTAGAATAATAATTTTTATATGCATGTATCTCAGCTTTTTGGAGATTTTCGTATCTCTATGGGTCTTTCCCCATTCGTGGGAATATATTGTAATAGTAGCCTACAATCAGGGAAGAGAAAATTCCTTGCCTGACGCGGAGGTTTTAGGGGTTTTTTTTCCTAGGCAATGGGGCGGAGTCGAGGGACCTAGACATGAAAGAAAAATGGCGACGCTCGTGTTGGATAACGGCGCTTACAATGCCAAGATCGGATACAGTCATGCTCATGTCAGGTGGAGTTGGTTTTTTCGCTCGAAACAGTTATGGAGAAAATGGAAGCCTGTGTTCAGAGACATCGTTTTAGACAATTAACGACCAGTCTATGGAATTTCTTACATGTTTCATATAGGGATGGATCAGGATGTATTGTTATCGTGAATGGAGAGAAACATTCCCAAACTGTACTTTCTTTAACAAACGCCCAGATTTTTTAAACTATGAAAACTGTTGAACTGTTCATTATAAAATGTTTTCCACCAAGGAGAATTTGGAAGAATCTGTTTTCTATTTACAGATGGATCAAGGATTTTTGCAAACGAATCTCATAGCATACTTCGTTTATTTGGAACTTTCTGATGCCCAGGAACTAATCCTCCAACTATCTAGATTCTGGATAAATTGTCTGTGTGTAGTGCTCAAATAAGTGTTAATATTTAAAATCTTGAGTCTCGTTTAAGTTTCATGTGTGTTTTTAAGGGTTTTCTGGGATTAAAATAATGGGGCTTTTTTGCAGAAAATATGCATAATTGGTTTGAGAAATTTTGAAAATATGACACTGAGAATTTGATTTAACTGTATGAAACTTTGTTAGACCCCTTTTTGGTTGTAGACATTGGTTTGCTGCTTCCAACTCTAATAAAATATTTAACAATAGAGCATGAAGTGCTTTGGTATTGACAGTATTTTGTTATTTGCTTTGTTCACTTACAGATGACAACTTGTTTAAATACATATTTAGGAATCAATTCAATTTTTTTTCTCCTTCCCACAGTGTCATTCCCAATTGTCAGTTCAGATCAAAGACTGCTCGTTTGAAAACATTTACAGCTAACCAACTGGATGAAATTAAAGATCCATCTGGACTTTTTTATATTCTCCCTTTTCAGAAGGTAACTATAAACCAGTGGTGGGATTCAAAATTTTTTACTACCGGTTCTGTGGGCTTGGTGGGCATGTAAAATCTCCAGTCAGAGGTGGTATTTGCTGGTTCTCTGAACTACTCAAAATTTCTGCTACCGGTTCTCCAGAACTGGTCAGAACCTGCTGAATACCACCTCTGCTATAAACATGCCTCAATATATGTAATTTTTAAATTTGTTTTCCACTTATTTTTTTGAATAATTATAATTAATTTGAATAATTATAACTGTTATAATTATAATTGTTATAATTATAACATGGATGTTCATTCAACTAAACAGGAAAAGCAGCTACATTCTTGCCAAAATTTAATGAATTTCCATTTTGATTTCTTTTACTAATATAGTATGTCCAACAAATATTGATTGAAAAATTGGAATTATGCAAGTGTCATTATTTTTTCTTTTTCAAAAAATAGGGATACTTGGTTAATTGGGATGTTCAGAGACAAGTATGGGATTATCTTTTTGGAAAAGAAATGTATCAGGTAACTTGCATTTTTCTATACTTTGAATATAGAAGTAAAACTGCTGCAAAATGCATTTAGATCATAGTAGTTAAAACATTTGCTACAATAGTAATGATTGAAAACAAGTTTTGATTTGGATAATCTGTGGATACCATTCACTGTTTTAAAGCTTCAAATGTGCTGTGTTCAAACATATACATTGTGGGTCATTGTGGATATTCTTGACATTGAAAATGGACTGCCAATTGATAAATTATATTATTGTGGAAAATATACTTAAAATGGGTTGTTTATTCATTTTATTCAGCAATTTTGGGAGAGGCCTAGATACAATCTAAAACTTGCTCAGAACAATTTAATAATAAAATATAGCCTTAATATGGATTTTGAATTAATATCAGGAAGTTGTTATGTCTGAAGTTTTATTTTAAAACTACTTCCAGTTCTTAAAATGTTTTCCTTTACAGGTAGATTTTGTTGATACTAATATAATCATCACAGAACCTTATTTCAACTTTAGCTCAATTCAAGAATCTATGAATGAAATATTATTTGAAGAATACCAATTCCAAGCAGTTCTCAGAGTAAATGGTGAGTGATATTTTCCACTATCCAGAAAATGTATGATGCTCTTCATCCTGATATTGATTCAACACATTTAAAAATTATTATGTCAGCCTACTAATAAAAATAGCTATAATATGGTGTATTGTATTTCAGCTGGAGCTCTTAGTGCCCATAGATACTTCCGAGATAACCCATCAGAATTGTGTTGTATTATTGTGGACAGTGGATATTCTTTTACACACATTGTGCCTTACTGCAGAAGTAAAAAGAAGAAAGAAGCAATAATAAGGTAAAACATTTAAGTATTCATAAAAAAGGAAATCTTGTTTTAAACATATGAAAATTTCAAGCTTTGTTTTTAATTTCCAGAATTAATGTTGGAGGAAAACTCTTAACCAATCATTTAAAGGAAATAATCTCTTACAGGTAAACGTTTTTTTGACTTTACAAAAGTACCTTATTGAATTCCATTCAGACAAATAACTATAGATTATTTGAGAGAACTGCTACTTAAATAAATCAGAGGGATCCTGTATGTCATACTGTATGTATCTGGACCTCAACAAACCTTTGACAGAATGTCTCCAGATATTCTCTTTAATAAAATGGTAAAATACGGGCTAGGTGATTCTGGTGTTAGATGGACTGACAATTGACTGAATGGCAATTTCCAAAGATCTAGAAAATCTTGAGAAGTGGACTAAAATTAATACGATTGATATTAACAGGGAGAAGTGTAAAATCCTGCACTTTGGTAGGAAAAAATGTTTAGCACAAATATAGGTTGGAGGAGACCTGTCTTTGCCATAATACATGTGACAAAGATTCTGTTCTGTTGTTGTTATTAACCACTAGTTAAACATAAACCAGGAATGCAGTGCAGCTACTAAAAAGGCAAATGCTATCTTAAAGTATAGTAGTCCTCATTTAGTAACTGTGTCATGTAGCAATCATTCTGGTTACAACAGTGATAAAAAATAACTTTATGACCAATCTTCACACTATGACCTTCACAGATCTATAAAGCAAAGGAAAGCTGAAGTAAGATCATTAGCACAGTAATGGTTTCACTTAGTAACCACTTAACAACCAAGTTGCTGGTCTCAATTGTGTTTGCTAACAAGAGTCACATGTACATTAAACTGGAGAAAAGTCCAGATCATGGGAGTAATTGTTCTATTCTGCACAAATCAGATCCCATTTACAAAACTGAACTCAAATGTAGTCACTACAGATCAAAAATGGACACTTGCAAAGTAAATTCAGGGAGGAGGATGAAAGCCCTAGGAGAAGGTGTTAAACTATCTGGTTATGTTTAGTCTACCAAAAAGATAGCAGTCTTCAAATATATGAAGCTCTTACATAAAAGAAAATGTGGGAATTATTTTCTGTTGATCCTAAAGAGAACAACCAAAACCAATAGCTAAAATTATAAGAAGAGATACAGCGCTGAGCAGGTGATTGGAACAGATGACTTCTAAAATGGTTTCAAGCTCTCTGATTATCTACCTATGAACTCATTGTACCAATCTTGGAAAGGAAATGCCATGTCCTTCAGATTCAAGTAGCTATGAAGTTTAGTAGGTTTGCCCAACAAATCCTTAACCAAAACTTATTGTAATGGTTACAATTTTAATTCTTCAATTTACCATTAACTTTAGTAGTATACCTAAATCTGTAGAACATTTAATGTTTTCTTTCTATAATTTTGCAGTGGATTACGAAATTCAAAGTTAAGTAAATTTCTTTCAGCACTTATAATAAACTGGCAAAGAAACAGAATAAATAACTTTTTAAAAATGTATTGTTAATTTTTCTAGGCAACTCCATGTTATGGATGAAACTCATGTGATTAATCAAGTGAAAGAAGATGTATGCTATGTTTCACAAGACTTTTTCAAGGATATGGAGATTGCCAAGTATGGTCTTTTTAAATATATTGGTCAAGCGTTTCTTATTTTATTAAAGTTTAGACATTTAGAGCTTGATCCTAAAAAAAGCATGCCACCTGGTTAGGCTGATACTTTTGTAATTAAAAAGATACTCTTTTGAGCATGTATGGAATATTTTATCTTCTGTGCCACATCGTACATATCTTGAAGGAGAAACAAAGATCTTTGAGAAGACCTTAGATTAGGATTTCAGTTTGTGATCTAATCCATGGGAGGAGAGAGATGTTATTTTCTAGTCCACTTTAAATAGACATTTTACCCATAAAGGCGACCTAAAATATTTTAAATAGAAGAAATAATGATGTTCAAAATCAAAGATGTACTACACACTTTTTCTACCTCCATCATTTATCTAATAATGATTTTAAAAGCCCATTTCATTCTTCAAGAGTATTCAAGTTACTATACATTATATTAAAATATAAAAATTGCTGTGGAATTTTTATATTTTAATATAAAATTAAAATTGTTTTGAGAAACTTTAAGAAATTACCTCATGCATTCTCAATGAATTCTGTTCCAGGTTGAAAGAAGAAAATACAGTGATGTTGGATTATGTCTTACCAGACTTCAGCACAATAAAAAAAGGATTTTGTAAGGTAATAAAATCATTGCAACTGTGTTTAAAGTTTTCAGCGTGTGCAAGTAAATGACAAATATATGTCAATTTGTTGTATGTTGTGTTTGCATATTAATACAGTAGTTGAATGACACTTAATGAAATACAGACTTTACCACTGTGTGTTTATAATTGTTTAATGTAGCCAAGAGAAGAAATGGTTTTAAGTGGAAAATACAAAACTGGTGAACAAATACTTCGTCTTACAAATGAGCGATTTGCAGTTCCAGAAATACTCTTCCATCCTTCAGATATTGGCATTCAAGAAATGGGAATTCCTGAAGCCATTGTTTATTCAATTCAGAATTTGCCAGAAGGTATATTTATTAAAACGGTGTTACATTGTCAAGGATGCATCTGTGTAGTATGCCTACATTTTATTTTGCTTAAGTAGCTTACAGTTTTAAAGGCAACAGCTTCATTGTCTACAACTATTTTAATATTGATATTTGCAATAATTACATATAGTTTTCAATCAATGATCACTCATTCAGTGGCCATTTGAAGTTACAATGGCATCAAAAAGTAATACTTTGAACTGGTCCTCAGGATTCTGACTGTCCCAGGAACCTCATGATCATGCAATCATGAACTGGATGCTTGGTAACCAGCTCACACTACAATAGTTGTAGCATCCCACAACATGTGATTGCCAATTGTGAACTTCCCTGTTGGGTTCCCACACTCAAAGGGGAAGCTTGTAGGAAAGTTGCAAGTCATTCACATTCTAGTGGCTTTTTCTCCTGAGGAGCCTTACTGCGGTACTTGAACACACTTCTCCTAACCACCACCAACACACTCTCACACACACTTTCCTACTTGCAGCACCACACTCAACAATGGTTGCCAATTCATCCTCACACGTTTGGCTGCAGCCACACCCAGCCCCTATTATGTTCATTCCATGCTTCAACAGCCATTTGTGCACATTTCTGTAGGCAGCAGCCATCCCTCAGACTGCATGACAGCCACCATGCATTTTCCCTTAACCAACTATAACCAGTTACCTGTCCATCAGCCTACTTGTGATCCATCTGGGACTTGCAACTTTCTGCTAGCTTCCCTATTGACTTTGCTATTGGAAACTGGTAGGAAGTTGCAAGGAGGCCTTCACTTAATGATCTGTAGTCCTCATTTGACAACGTCAATGATCTAAGCTATGTGGTCATGTGATATCACACTTTTCAACTGCATTGCTTAGTGACAAAAATTCCATTCCCAATTGTCATTGTAACTCTAAGACTACCTGCATTTATATTAAGGATGCTACAGCTATAAAATTTGTAGTAGATAAATTTAGAAACCAATATATACTTACTCTATAAACATAGCTTCTGGTATTCAAGAATTCATGTTCTGATTTCCCTGGCATCAAATTTTAACAGGAGGACCATATTTGTTCCTGCTACACTTACAGAAAACTCCATAATGTGACAAAAAATACCTTTAAAAAAAAAAAAGACAAATCTGAATTATTTCTACCTCTCAGGCAAATTTAAACTGGCAATTGCTCTTTTTTTTACCATAAAACGAAGCAAATTAATTCAGATTATTAAATTATCTTAATCTGATTTGTCCACAGAAATGCAGCCTCATTTCTTCAAGAATATTGTTTTAACTGGTGGGAATTCTCTATTCCCTGGCTTTAGAGATCGTGTTTATTCTGAGGTTCGATGCCTCACTCCAACAGATTATGAAGTTTCAGTTGTTCTACCAGAGAAGTAAGTAGACTTCAATTTACAAATAGAATTTCTTAATTTTAAAATATGATTTTTTCAATTTTTATATTAAAATTTCTAATATTAATTTAGGAATGAATGTATTCTGGTTCTTTCTGGCATTGCTGGCTATATACATATGTATTCACCATTTTATTCCTTTAGATGTAAACAGTGTTATGTCACCTATAAAAAAGAAGTAGAAGTAGGGAGTAAAACATTAACATAGAATGCAGTATAATAGAAAAGAAAGACTAAAATTATTCCTTATATTTCTATATACCTGTGTCCTTACAAATCATTCTTGCTTCCACAATATCCATATAGTATTTTACATATTGCCTTCTTTTCCTAAAATTTCTCACCTTTTTCAGGCTCTCATCTGTTTTGTCTACCCGTGGTTTTCCCAGTCTTCCTTTTTGCTCAACTTATTTAGTCATCTTATTTTTTTTAATCTATCAAATTTATTTGCCGTCTGTCTCACAGTTAAAGGCAACACTGAGCAGCTGACAAGATAAACACACAAACATCTAACAATTGTAAATAAAAGAATAATATTACAAAACTAAAACAAGCTAAAAAAACAAGGCTTTTGAGAAAAGAGGTGGTGGCGGTGCCTTCTCTATTAATGCACCAACCACTCCACCAACAGCTTCTCCTCAGGACCCCATGTCAGCTGGCATAGCCAGATTTTAAAGCTTTTACTAAAAACTAAAAGAGTGAAGACGGTTCTTACATCCTGTGGCAAGAGGTTCCTATTTTTTGAATTGTAACTTTCATTAATGTTTTGTATATGAATCAAAGTCTCCCAATCTACTTCTTTCATACTGATGACTCACTTTGTATTCATTTATACTTGACACTTTGTCTTTGAAGGCAAAGGTATAAACTGTAGTATCAAATGTTTTAATAGAGAAATAGAATCAAAATTGGAAGGACCATTCAAGTTATTGAATTTAGACCACATTTAATGTAGCAATCCAGTTTCACTTATCTGAGACTGGTTTATTTTAAAATAAAACATTCCCATGCCATTGAAAGTTTATGATTTTCCTGGTATACCCAGCTCTCACTTCTATATGTATAGGAAATCAGAAAAAGCACACATACATCCATTTTTGTTCTTCCAACAAAGATTTATCCCTCACAACAAACCTTGTATTGTTCATGACATTTCTAAGCAAATATATAACTTAAAACTTCTCCATCCATTTAATAAATATTCTATCAAGGTACACAATTTCATATGCTTGCTCTGATTTTCTGGTTTTATCTGCTCATATGGGTAGCTATAACTTGTAATCATTCAGTTCATTTCCACTGTGGAATGCAGCTAAATTAATCATAATCGACTTGGTCTTCAGTACATTCATTGTTACATACATTATTCAAGTAATGTTTCCTAGTATGGCTAATATAAATTAATATTAATTCATAATTTTATATAGCGTGATTTTTAAAAGGCTGTTTTATTTATTTTCAGTTCTATTACTTATTCCTGGGAAGGTGGAAAGTTGATTTCTGAAAATGATGATTTCGAAGATATGGTAGTAACAAGAGAAGACTATGAAGAAAACGGGCATAGCATATGTGAAGAAAAATTTGATATTTAAATAAATTATTTCCATGTAAGTGTTGTATAGATTATCCATATTAGTGGCGAGATGTCTTAAGCTGGTGCTGTGTCCTAGAATAACCAATATTGATGAACTGATTATATATGTGTGCGTACTTATTTATGTACGTAAGTATAATGTATACTTATGTATAAATGTATAAGTGTATATATTGGTTATTACTGATCACTGAATTCATGGTAAATATATGAATTCTAATGAAAATAACTACAAATAATTCCTTAAAGGAAGTAAGTTAATATATCAAAATGTTTTGTGGCAGAGATAACTTACAAATTTTTAAATGTACAGTACATATGAAATGTTAATGTATATATGAAACATCAATTTTAGATTTTAAAAAAAAATTATGTATAATTCCAACGTAAGAAAGCTAGTTCATTTTTTAAAAATATTTAATCTTGATCAATTTAATGGCAATTTATCCAGAGGTCCTTTTTCTTAGATCTGGTGGAAGAGAGCTACTAAGCTGAAGATAAAGGTAACAAACTGCTGTGTCAAATCTCTTAATAGAGAAATATTCCAAGGAATCAAAATTGGAAGAGGCCATTTAAGTTATTGAACTTAGACCCATGCTTAATATAGGGATTCAGATTCAATTCTCTCACACTGTCTAGCCTTCATATTAACAAAAGGTAAAGATTGGACAGCCAATCTTTGTGTGTGAGATGATAAGAGGACTCCTGTCAAGGGTACAGGTTGGATTATAAAACATCCAATATAACTCAACTTTTTAGATATTGCTATGATTTTACTTGTGAGGAAGGTTTTCCTAACATTCAGTTGAAATCTGTCTTTTTTAACTTAAATCCATATCCTCTTCTATGGAGTGTAATAGAAAAGTGCTATAACATACAGGGTATAAATACCTAGCTCCATTAATGTCTCCTTATAGAATTTAATTTTTAGCCTTCATTGCTGTTCTATAAATTTGTGGTAATTTCTCCAAGTCCTTTACAAAGTGAGTTCAAATCTCAATATAGAAAAATACTTGTGATAGGGACTGACAAAATTTTCAATGCCTGATGCGTTTCAAATTGGATATTTGTTCCAACAATATTCAATGATGTATTCTACCAAGTATTCTATCTTTCATACATAAGTTTAACTTATAATAGGAATAAATGTATAACCTGGCTCCTTTTGGTGGTTGTGGATGCATATAGTTGGAGTCAGGACATAAATTTTTCTCTTAGGAAGGGTAAAATGTCACTAGCCTCAAAAAAAGATGGTAATATGCTGTCTTTTGAAGAGGCTGTATTCAATGACTTCTTTTCTCCAAAGTTATCTTTTGGATCAAGCTTCTACAGATGATAGGGAATTAATTAGATCTAACATCAAATGGATCATGTGATCCTTTCCAGTTCAGGCAGGCACACGAGAAACAGGAACAATTTATCTGGAGCATTACCTTTTTCAGAATCTGGTTACTGATTAGAACATTTGACAGCATTCAGTAATTCAGCTATGGTTGAAAAAGCACCTTTGGGTCTATGGTATCCTTGTTTGTTGTCAATGTCACCACTAGGACGAAGGGGGAATCTTTGTTACATTACATGCTAAAATAAGCAGTCTTCTCAGAAATACTAAAACAAAAGACTATTGAGAAGCAACCATCAAGTTTTTTAAATGCAAAGATATTTATGCATCTTGGATTTTACATCTATGATCCATAAAATCTGAACCTTCTCATAACTCTGTTATAGTACCTCAGTTCTCATGCTTAATGATAGTCATAGGGTACAATCACTATCATTAAGTATTATACATCCTGAGTCTTGATTCTTAACGAATGTTCCTTCTTTATGTATAAAGAGTATTTACACCAAGACAAATTCCTTGTGTGTCCAATCACACTTGGCCAATAAAGTATTCTGTTCTGTTCTGTTCTGTTCTATTCTTATTCTATTCTATTCTATTCTATGCTGATCTTCAGAATCTGAGACTATATAAATGAGCTTGTATCAGCAATTTCTGTGGCAGGAGCCAATACAAGTAATGATAACTGTGTAAAGTATGTGATTTCATCATGATGTATATACAGTATGTAAACACATAATTTGTGTGATGAGGTAAGTAAGCATATATAATTTGCTCTTCCCATTCCTTTGGATATCCACAGTTCATACACCCATTTATTAAATAAAGTACAGGTAGTCCTCAACTTAAAATTGAACCAAAATTTATGTTGCTAAGCGAGACAGTTAAGTGAGTTTCACCCCATTTTATGAACTTTCTTGCAACAGTTAAATGAATCACTGCAGTTAACAACCCAGTTGTTAAATGAATCTAACTTCCCCATTTATTTTTCTTGTCACAAAGTTGCAAAAGGTGATCACATGACCTTGGGACACTGAAAGGGTCATAAATATGAACCAGTTGCCAATCATCTGAATGTCGATCATGTGAACATGATGCTGCAATGGTCATAAGTGTGAAAATGATCATAACTCAATTTTTTTCAGTGCCATTGTAACTTTGAACGGGCACTAAACAAACTGTTCTAAATCGGGGATGCAATATACTAACTAAGCCGCCACACACTAAGCTAAAACTATGCTCTATATTGCAACGGGTGAAGTAAGCCTTCTCGATGAGAGCCTAAAACCGAAAGGGAAGTTCCAGCGTCTTCGTCTGAAACCTTTAGCTGAAGCACTCCTGAGGAACGCTCGCCTGGGGGAATGGAACGCGTCCGTAACAGCCGCGAGTACCAGCCCGGCTGCCTCACTCCAAAGACGACCACCTGGAACAGACAATCAAGTTCCCCTGACACCGAAACTACCGTTGGCGGCGCAAGCAGTGGGCGGCACAACTTCCGGCCCTGAGCCTATCTCCTGTTTCTCTCGCAGTGACAACAACATAGGCAGGCGGCGGAAGAGAGGCAGGCGGCGGAAGCCAAGGGGAAGGAGTAGCCCGGTCAGGTTTGGGCAACTGAGGTGGTCGGCATGGCGTAGCCGAGCCTGGTCTGCATTTGGTCAACCACGCCCCACAGTGGGGCTAGATCGTTTCTTCAGAGAGAGGTGAGCCGGGTTGAGGGGGGCCTTCGGTTCTCCGGTGCCGACGAGTGGCCTT
The DNA here is from genome assembly GCA_023653725.1 of Bungarus multicinctus. Taxonomy (NCBI): domain Eukaryota; kingdom Metazoa; phylum Chordata; class Lepidosauria; order Squamata; family Elapidae; genus Bungarus; species Bungarus multicinctus. The sequence continues at coordinate 48,656,098 of CM042848.1, forward strand.
AAAATCTTGGAGCGGGGAAGGGCCCCGTTTTTCTCCCTCCGAATCGCAAGGAGGGCCTGAATGGTGTAATTTGGGCAGGCAGCGACAGAGCGAGTTGGGTGACGTTATTCCTCTCGACCGTGTTTTTTTTTTTTTTTTTTGCTAAGATGCGTTTCTCGATCGGTGGGGAGCGACGTGGCAAAAAAAAGACTAATAGAAGCAAGCTTCTTAATTAACAGGCTCTTCCGGTTAAGAGGAAGGGCTGCTTCAGCCTTCTGCTTACATTGTGAAAATCTCGTGTCTGTTTTAGGCATTTATTTATCCGAAAGAATAGGCTATTATTTGTACATCTAGTCTGACATCTCAAAAAAATACTAACATTGTTTAAAAAAAGAATAGAAGCACTTTTGCTCTTAAGTGATCTGATAGTTGATTAATCTGTTTTTAAAATGGACAATATAAATAATATTACAGCATATTTAAAAGTCTATAGGTATATTGAAATACCAAACGGTGCATAAAAGTAATATGGGCTGAGTATATGTCATCTGTTTTAGTTGTCCACTTATTGTACCATCTGACAAAACGTGCTTGGAAAGTCTAAGCCAAAATACGTAATGTGATTGTCCTGTTTTGACAAGTACTGCTTCACAGAAAATTAAATGATTTACTTTTTTTTACATATCATAGATCTCATGAACCTTTTTCTGATAACTCACTAAAAGTAATTTATTGTGAGATATGGAAGCAGTTAAATAGAAATTGCTGCCTCTAACACATACCTGAAATGCTACTGATGTTCCAGTCAAAAGTATATTTACTAAACTTCACATTGAAAATATTGGAATTGAAATCCTTATTTCCAGGCTTAAAAAGCAGAGCAATTATCCCCAAAGTTGCTTTTGTTATGATGAACTGAAGTCACATGCATTTATGTGATTAAGGATAATTAAACACCTTACTGTATATTTATATTTGGTTGGTTCTATTTTAAATTTAAAAGATAAATTCAAACTATTTTTACAGATATGTCATCTCCATAAGTCACACATAAAGCAGTTTTTGGATAGCCTGTTTGGAAAGAAAAAATTCAATGTGGCATCTCTATAGAGTTGCCAGCATGCTTCTTACAGCACGTTCTTAAACTTAATTTCTGGCATTTACAGCTGTACTAATTTTTATATCCATAATATTTTCTATATCCTTAAATGATTTGAATTTTTTTCATAACTATTTGGAATAATAATCATGGAATAATATCCATACATGATGTGTATAAATGGTATCTCTTATAATTTGTATGCTATTACTCAAGCATGCATTCATCAGAAAACAAATCCTTATTTTCCTATACTCTTAGCAGTTACTGGGCACCTTTTATTTTAAAAGGCCCTACAGAAATGAACTCTTTTTCACTCTTTCCTAAATGTCAAAAGGGAAAAGAAGCATTCTGACGTCAGGAAGCAGATTACTGTATTCCACAATATGGATGCTGTACTGGGAAAGCCATTTTATGGGCACCTGTCTCCTTAATCTCTCAAGGGAGGGATACTCATAGTGGCCCACCCATTGTGTAGGCATATTTCACCCAGAACACATCATTTGAAATTTACAAGGGATTAAATCATATAGAACTTTAGTTAATAGATTTTTAATCAAATCCAAAGCCTGCTAGTAATCCGCACTTCCAGGATGAGAGGTTTTTTTTCCTATTAAATTAATAAATACTGTTTAATGGGGAAGCAGCTGCATTTTGTATCAGCTGCAAATTATAGATCATTTTCATTTTCAAAAGCAGTTTCACATAGACCAAATTACCACTGTCTAGCTTTGGGACAAGAGCTAGAGTCATTAACTTCATTGTCTTTTCATCTGGAAAAGTCACAGCTGATAGTCCAACCAGAACTGCCCAAAGACTCTATTTAAAAGAAAAAAAAGCACACATAAATAGTAAAATAACAAAAAGATACAGCACAAACATTAAAAAAGCAGAGATGGGGGAAAAAATGGTTATGCTGCAAAGAAAGAAAATCTTTAAAAAGGGGGGGAAACGAATAGGTAATAATGCAAAATTAATTGTGTCCTTAAACTAATAATAATCTAGACCACATAGAAATATATTTTTTCATCTTGTCATTTTTAGAACATATGCTTTTCAAAATAGGTAACAGTCTTATAGACTGTTCTTCTTCTAAGGGGTCTAGTAAATATATTTTCTGATGAAATAATTTCATTTTAAATCATATTTTTTATTCTTAACAGCTAGAATCACTGATTCTCCAGAAGTTGGATATAATATTTGTTCTGTCTTTAGCACAAAAGTGTTTATAGCTGTGCAGATACAGATTGATAACTCAACAAAGTTTATTTATTGGTAGATCAGGCATCCTCATAACTCACATTTGTGACGAAGTTCTTCTTTTAATGACCAATCATTTGTATATCTGCCTTGTACGTGGAAGATGGTTATCTTCTACCCATCTCATAGCAATAGAAGGAAAAGATGTTATCAGTCCATGAGTGCAGGCAAGAATGGAGAAACCTTCCTCAACCCCTCGAGGGTCAATTTAGTACCCAATCAGGATTACAGATGTAGCCACGTGACATTCCCAGGATACATTCCCTTAAGGGGACAGCTCATAATTCTTAAGTAACTATCCCATTCCCATAGATTGGCTGGAACAGCATACTATTCCATTCATTCCCCAGTTCAAATATAAGCTAATACTAACTTTAATCCAACATATTATGACTGTCAAGCCTGAAGCCATGTGAAAAGAAATCCCAATAGAAAAAAAACAATAGAAAACAGCCAAAGACATATTTTGAAAACTATATAAATTCGGCACAAATTGTAAAGTCCAGTCTATAAATATATCTTGGAGACAGCAAATTAGGCTTGTTCGGCATAAACTGTATTGCCATGTAATTTGAATAAGCTTTAGAAATAACATTGCATAATTATCAAGAAAAGTCATTTTCTCCAGAGTGGTGTCAATAGGATCCAGACACCATGGGTTGACTCTGGTCTGCTAGCTTTTTAGACTGAGTTGTTTAAACTGAGGACACCCCTCCTGCTCTCCAATGGTCCCCAGTGTACAACTCAGTCTGGAGTTCAGCAGACGTGTTTGTCAGCACTCTGAGTTCTTCAGAATTGTAGTTGGAAAGTGTTCGTTGGTTTTTTCGCAGAATTCAAAGGCTACCATCTGTTCAGTGACCAGAGTCTTCCGCTCGCGTCACTGGGCTTGAAGGATCTCCTTGCCGCGATTTTGGAGCTTTTCCTACCGAGCATGAACATTGGTGTGCCTGCTAACTTCCCTAAGAGGGAGCACAACTTGCGATGGAAAAGCGGCACAATTTAGAGGCACTCAGGGCTGCCTGCTCTTCAGGGAGGTAGCCCCAGATCAGCAGGGAAGACCTGGAGATCAGCCTGCTGAAGATCCACTAGAAAGCACTCTTCCCGCCATCATTTTGATCAAGGATCTGGCGGGAGCACCATTTTAAGCATCAGCGCGCAAAGACCACAGAGTGCCTACCTGGCTGTCGATCCAAAATGAGGCACAACTTGGGAGAGGCGCAATCGGTGCATTTTTGGACTTTGAAAGCTCTCTGGGCTTCCTGCCCCTTAGGAAGAGCAGTCCCAGAGCTGTTTGCACCCATGAGGCTCCGTTCTTTGACGCTCAGCTGGCAAATGGTTTGCAAAGGAACACAAACCACAAAGGTATGAAAAGTTTCCCTTTTGTTCTTTACAAGTCAGATTGATGGACAGCACAAAGACTTGGAAGTCCTAGTAAGCTCACGGGCTGCCTGCCCTGGAAGGAGCGCAGTTTTAAAGGATTCAGATGGGCTTCTACAAGGTCAGGTAGATCAGCCAAGGAGTCAGCAGCCAAGCTTAAAGCCATCTCATTTATGAGAGTTTCCAAGGCTGAGGACAAGGCGGAGCGTAGACTTCAGAAGGTCTTGGAGAAACAGATTGCCAGAAAGATCAAAGAAGAAGAAAAAATCAATCAGCTTAGTCCCTTAAGTATGGTTCACGAGGATACTAGCCCCCCTCTGAGGTAGCCTCTAGATCTTTCCAACTGGTGGCCCGGAGTGGTGGTACTGTGACCCAAGGTTGGCTACCTGGTGGCTCTCAAGAACTTGGTAGTGCTCAGGGAACCTTCTTGGCTCCCAGGATGGGACCTTTTAGACAGTCTCCCTTTCAGGCGCCTTGTCACCAGGGTGTTGCGGGGTCAAGAACCTCCTCCTAAGGCTACCTTCATTCACATTTTGGCAGGGCTCCACCGGGGGAGGGAGTATGATACCAATATGCCACCAGAGATACAAAGATGGATTTCAGAGGCAGTCCAACAGGGTTATGCGGCTGGCTTTAAGCAATCCTGCCAACCTGCACTACTATTGTCAGGGTCCTCCCTTGCCCATTGCCAAGTTATTCCTGACAAGGCTCAAGTTGAATATTCTGAGTTCGAATATCCCCTCTCGTGGGTCTTGTGTGAAAATGATCACTCAGAGAGCTTGGTAGAGGAGGGTGAGATTGAACAGGATCTATCCGAGGATGATGGCAGAGCCACTGACAAGCCTGTTTTTAAAGGGCTTTTTTGGACTCACTTGTTCAAATCCTTACTTTTCAAGGCCAAGAGTGCAACTCAGCTTGATTTGGAACTCACTGTTCCAGATATTTCTCTGGGTGTATCTGAGCCCAGTGATCTTTTATTTGCTGAACCGATGGAGGAGACAGCCATGATTCCATTGCCAAAGCTCTTTTTCAACATGGTCCAGTGACAACTGGACTCGCCGGCTGCTTACTCAAATGCCACTTCATTTGATAAAAGATATTTTAACGTGGCCATGCCTCTTGCAGATACTCTTCAGCTCCCGGTAGTGGATGTACTGTTTTTAGCATTAGCATTGTCATCAGCAATGTTTAACAATCCTAATTACTTCCTCAAAGAAGATGATTAAAAGTCTGAACTGACACTGCGCAAGGCGCACTAGGCAGCAGGGTAGGCAGTAAAGACCACTATCACAGCATCTTTTTTCACCAGAGCATCACAGATTGGGCTTCGCCAAATACAAGAGCGGGTACCTGCCAGTGACATCAGAACTCACCAGGATTTCAACAAGGTGACTGCTGCGGCAGAGTACACAGCCAATGCCACACTTAATTCGGTGAAGTTCTCTTCTCAGGCTATTGCATCAGCAGTGACAGCGCGCTGTCCCCTGTGGCTCAAACATTGGGGGACTTCAGGTTTGAGCTTCTTCGGCAACAGACAGAAATCCGTGATCGTGCGCGGTTTCAATCTGTGCTCGCTGCTGGAACGCCCTGAGCCGGCTGGTTTTGAGCTAAGCCACTCTGTAGAGGTGGTGAAGAGGGGGGAGACTGCCAGCAAGGAGGAGAGCTGCATCTCTCCTCCCCAGCTGGCCTTACTCCCTTTCCCAAAGGCGGTTGTAGCGGTGGTCAGAAATGGCCACCTCAAAGAAGAATTTGACCGGAAAAGAATGCAGGAGGAAGATAAGAAGAGAAAGTTTTGGTTGACCGGGTTGAACTGAAAAAGCAACAACGTAAGGTACCCTGGAATTTGAATTATAAAAAATAGCATTGTTCCCAAAGAAGATTTTGAAGCAGCGAAGGAGAGAGAGAAGGGAAAGGAAAGAAAGCTTTTTTTTCTTCCCTTCCTTATACTGACAGCTAAGAGATTCAAGTAAGAAATTGACAAAAATTCACTTTGACATCAATAGGCATTTAAGCTGAAAATAAAATGTCAAAGTGATAATAAAGACTTTTGGATACTCAAAAATCTCTAAAAGAAGGAAAGGAGAGAAAAGGAAAGAATAAGAAAAAAGAATAAGGATCTGGAAAAATGGAGGAGACTGCCTGGAACTAAAAGGACAGTGAAACTTTAACAAGATTCCTAAAGATATATTCTAACTGAAACTTTGTAACAAAATAACAAAACCCCAGGAAGAGAAAGTGGAAAAAAGAAGCAAGAAGAAACAGCTTTGGATTATTTGGATTACTTGGTGATTTTTGAATTTTTGGCTATTGGGTTTAAAGGACTAAAATCAGTTGGGTGGTTGTTTAAAAGTGTTTAAAATGGCATCACTTTTGGAAGAACTGAAAATGGAACTTAAAAAATACAAAGAAGATGCACAAGAAGGAAGAGATTCTTTTGGCTTCGTATTTCAATTTTTAGAAATGGAGATCTGAAACTATGAGAAACAACAAGAAACACTTGTAGAACAAGAAGGTCGGGACAAAGAAGAAGCCATCTTTAATGATCAAGTAACTTTATGTGGGGAAAAGAAAGGAAAGGGGGAAAGAGAGTGGAAAGTTTAAGATTTGAAAAGACAACCCAAAAAAAAGGATAATTTGAAAAATAATTACAGTATTAGGAAGCAACAGAAGAAAGGATTACAGAATAGAGAATTAGAAATAGAGAGACAAGGGGGCAAAACGGGGAGGGAGAAGAAGAAGGGGGGAGAAGGAAAGGAAAAGAAGTTATAAAAAACAGAAACAAGATATAGAGAAACGGAAAATGTATAAGGATTGAAAGTATAAGCCTATTTAGAGACAATGGGTGAAAATTTAATTCAAAAGAGGATTTCTGCAAAGGTACATAAGATAGTATTATTATGTTAGAAATAGAAATAATTTTAGAAAATATGAAACAATTATGATTAAAATGATGGATAAAATACTTATTGTAATGCAATGGAATGTTTGTTAATAAATGAATGAAATAAAGAGAATGAAATTAGGAAAGGATGGGAACATGTTATTTATTAATGATTTATAAAAATATAAGTGAAGAGAAATATGAAAAAAAGAATTAATTATGGAAAGTTTATAAGTGTTCCCAAGGAAGAATGACACTCAATTGAAAAGAAATGTTAAAGAAATTAAGATGTAATTAATATTAATGATAGAATTGAATTGGAATGGAATAAGTGTTTTATTTACTATTGTTATATATATATGGATTTTTGTCAATTTCTTATTTAAATCTCTTAGCTGTCAGTATAAGGAAGGGAAGAAAAAAAAACCCAAATTCTTTCCCTTCCCTTTCTCCTTTGCTGCTTCAAAGTTTTCTTTGGGAACAATGTTATATATTATAATTCAAATTCCAGGATACCTTACATTGTTGCTTTTTCAGTTCAACCCAGTCAACCAAAACTTTCCTTATCTTCCTCCTGCACATTCTTTTCCGGTTGAGTTCTTCTTTGAGGTGGCCATTTCTGACCACCGCTGCAACCGCCTTCGGGAAAGGAGCAAAGCCAGCTGGGGAGGAGAGATGCAGCTCTCCTCGACCCTGCTGGCAGTCTCCCCCCTCTTCACCACCTCTACGAGGTGGCTTAGCCCCGAAACCAGCCGGCTCGGGGCACTCCAGCAGCGAGCACAGATTGAAACGACGCACGATTGCAGATTTCTGTCTGTTGGTGAAGAAGCTCAAACCGGAAGTCAAAACCCACGGCTTTTCAATCAATTTCAGCAAGAGCCAAGTAACACCCTCAACTCATATACTACACCTGGGAGCTGTCATAGACTCCTCAGAGGGCGTGGTATACGTCCCATTGAACCAGCTGAAGGACATCAAGGCCTTGGCAGCACAGATCCAAAAGGACAGAGTTGCACCCTTATCATTGCTTTCTCAACTCCTGGGGAAGTTGATCTCTTGCATTGCAATTATCCCCTGGCATGTTTGCATGCAAGAGCCTTGCAATGGTTCCTGCTCCCATATCAGAGAGCAGAACAGAGCAATTCTCTGAGAGAATTCAAGTCTCCCCGGAGGTCTTAAGATTTCTTCTGTGGTGGTCTCCAGGGGGTGTTTATTCAGGGACGAGGATTGGCTGATGATAACAATGGATGCCAGTCTCATGGGCTGAAGGGCACATTGCCAAGGCCAAGTAGCTCAGGGCAGGTGGTCAGAGACAGAATTAGAATACAACATAAACTGGCTAGAGCTACAAGCAGTTTACCTGGCCCTCCGACAGTTCAAGAGCCAGATTACGGCATAGCATGTGCTCCTTCTGACGGACAATGTGGCCACAAAAGCCCACATCAACCACCAGGGGGCTATTCATTTCCAACCACTTATGAGGGAGGCAGAGTGGTTATGTCGTTTGGTGGAAAGGAATCAAGGCAGAGCACATTTCAATCAAGGCAGAGCACATTTCAGAAGCAAAGAATATGCAAGCAGACTGGCTGAGCAGGTCCACGGTGGACCATTCCGAGTGGTGCCTGCACCCAGCTCTGTTCAGGGAGATGACGGATTGATTCGGCATGCCAATAGTAGATCTCTTTGCATCTCCTGCGAACATCCAATTGCCGAGGTTCTTTTCCAGATTCCCATCACCAAGGGTAGAGGGGATCAATGCATTCAAGTGCTGGTGGCCTTGGGGCTTCCTTTATGCCTTCCTACCCTTGTTACTCATCCCAGGTGTGATCAGGAAGATGATCATCGAGAAGGCAGAGGTGCTACTCCTGGCGCCCCACTGGCCCAGATGTCCATGGTTCGCAGACCTGATTGGCCTGTCAATCACCAGGCTATGGAGGATTCCCCTCAAAAGGATCTCCCTCAGCCAGGGGTCTATAGACCTTTCAGATCTTCAGTGCTTCCAATTGGCTGTCTGGCACTTGAGAGGAGAATTCTGATGGGGGATAACTTCTCCTCCTGGGTAATTAACACCATTCAGGTGGCCAGGAGACCATCAGCAACTAGAGTTTATGACGTGACCTGGTGGGCATTTTGCCTGTGGTGGGGCAGAGGGAGCTTGACCCCGTTTCAGTTACAGTGGCCCAACTACTAGACTTTCTGCAGGCGGGACTAATAAGGGCCTAGCCCTCACAATGATTCACAGGCAGGTGGCAGCCCTTTCTACGCTCTTGACATTCGGAAACGTAGAGTCCCTGCTCCCCGTGGTCTGTAGGTTCTTCAGAGGTGCTACTAATTTAAAACCACCTGTGGTACATATGTTTCCCACATGGGATCTATCCAAGGTGCTTCGGGCACTTACTAAGGCAACTTTTGAGCCATTAAGGACTGTCAGCCTTTGATTTCTTTCATACAGAGAGGTTTTCCTCATGGCCATAACATTGGCCAGGAGGATATCAGAGCTGGCAGCCATGTCAGTTAGGGAGGATCTATGCATCTTTCACACCAACCGAGTAGTCCTACAATTGTATCATGACTTCAGCACTAAGGTCAACTCCTATTTACATCAGGCTCAAGAGTTGATCCTGCCAGACTTCTGCCCGGCACCATCTCATGCCTGGGAGAAGGTCTGGCACACATTGGATGTAAAATGGGCCCTCTGTATATATATGAAATGGACCGTGGTCTTCAGGAAGATGGAGGCCATGTTTGTGTTGTTCCAGCCAACTGCAATGAGACAAAAAAAATTACACCATTGACCATTGGCAGATGGATTAGAGATTGAATTGCCAAGGCATATGAGGAGCATGAACCGAGGCTTATTACAGCGCACTCCATGTGAAGTGCAGCAACAACAGCGACTTGGCCACACAGGCTTCATGGAGGAGAGCTGTCGAGTGACAACCTGGTCCTCGCTTACGTCTTTTATTCACCACTATCAGCTCATCATCTTTGCCTTGGCGGAAGCAGCCTTCGGTAGACTGATCTTGCAAAGGGTACTCCCAACACAACAGTCTCAGGACCAGATGGAGACCTGCCCATAGGACATTAGCTTTGGTATTTCCCACACTGTCTGGATCCTATCGACACCACTCTGGAGAAGGGGTGTTGGTCTTACCTGAGATGCTCCTTCTTAGAGGATGGAGATAGGATCCAGCCCTATCCTGAAGACTGGGTGTGGATGTGGAGAGGACAGTTGTTGGTGATCAACCACTCACTTCAACTTCATTGAAAACTGGGGATCGTTGGATAGCAGGAGGCATATCCTCAGTTTAAACAACTCAGTCTAAAAAGCTAGCAGACCAGAGTCAACCCACACTGTCTGGATCCTATCTCCACCCTCTGAGAAGGAGCATCTCAGGTAAGACCAATGCCCCATATCATGAGCATATAACAAAACATTATATAGGATGCTGAGTGCCACTACATATCTTAATTCTGTTTATTAGAAGAGACCAACAGTTCAAGAACAAAATTGAAAAACAATGAGTTATCTTTGCCAAATACAATAATATGATTTAATGTTTTTCATCTTTAGCAGCTTTAAGATGTGTGGACTTTTAACTCTCAGAATTTCCCAGTCAGCTGGTTGGGAATAATTGACAAGAAAATTTGGGAGTTGAAGTCCACTAAGTCCACGCAATATTCTGTGATTGGGAAACACTTATATAATTGGATAGTTTAAGAGACAAATCAATTCAAAATAACTTTTTGATGAAGATATATAAATTGTAATATGAAAAAGATCAAAGATTTTTCCAAACGAATAAACTGATTCAAATTTCTGTTATATCAAAATATCAAATCAGGTGAATGTTGTCAGATATTCAAGCTTTTTAACCATAGCCTCCACCTGCTCTTATATCAGTAATCATATGTCAAGAAGATCTCCCAGACTGCATATCTGCTCTTTGGCAGCACTATGCATCTTTGAGAGCAGTAAATGGAACAATCTTGAATCTAGAACAACTTTGTAACAAAGTCAGTTTAATTTTATTAGGATTAATTATGAATTTGTTCAACTTCATTCAGTCATACATTAAAGAAAAGTCCACCGAAGATTTATTACCAAAGTAACAAGCAGATAAACATTGCAGAAGGCCAGATGGAGGAGGAGTACAAAAATATCTTAGAGAGGCACCATCCTAATTCACACAATAATTAAAAGAAGGAGGAGGGGGAAAGCATATTCAGACTTGCAAAATTCTGTTGTGGTAGTCAGTCTCAATGAAAGTAGTTTTAGGTTTATGTAGCACCTGTTTCTTGGCCTGCTCTACCTTATAGGGCTGTCATACACTGTCTGTATGCACTTGGTCAATACTGCATCTCCTGTTTGGCTTAGGATTGAGATTCATCATCATGATGACAAAAAATCCCAAAATGATCTCACAGCAGTTTTATGTAGGTATTTAAAAGAAATGGAGAAACTGTAACCTGAGTTACATCATACCACACTGCCCAAAGATTCAGTCTTCTCCACTAATACCATACAAGTTTGCCCCCTCAGCAAGGAAGAGAACCACTGCCAAACAGTACCCTTAATCAACTCTCTCAAGTGACCCAAAGAATAAAATGGTCCTGTATTTAACTGCTGTGAAATGTAGCAGAACTAAGAGTATGAAAAACTCTCATCAATGTCCCACTATATGTCAGCTGCCACAGGAAATAAAGTTATTTCAGTCCCATGTGCAGACCTTATTCAAAGGGATGCAGTTAATTGATTTCTTGAGAATTTATATTTATCAAATTTATTTATTTATCACGTTTGTTTTTGCCACCCATCTCATCACAAGTCAATATCGGTATCCAAATATAGTAGCATTCCGGTTCCATGCTAAGAATGATTTAAGCATTTATTCAATATTAGCTAATTGAATATCAGAAAACTATAACTGGTGACAATATTCTATTAAATACAAATGGAATGTAATAGAAATTATTGTATTATATTATGGAAGATTTTATTCTCAGAAAAGGTGGCTTTGTTTAGGACATGTTTATCATTTCTGTAGGAAATATGGTAGGAAAATACTGTTTCTTGAAAGCAAAATTCACAGTTGATATAATGTATATGTTTTTATTCTGGAATTAAAATAGCTGAAGTTTGATGGTAAAATTACAGTAAAATCTTCTGTATATTGAAGGAAATAGATTATATAGAATATAGAATAATAGAATAGGAAATGACCTTGGAGGTTTCTAGTCCAATCCCCTGCTCAAGCAGGAGACCCCATACCATTTCAGACAAATGGTTGTCTGGTCTCTTCTTAAAAGCCTCCAGTGATGAAGCATCCACAACATGCTGCATTGAGGCAGTAATTGCTGCAAAAGGGGCCCAAACCAAGTACTGAGTACATATGTATGCTTATACTTTTCAGAGGTCCAATATTGTTCTATGTACAATCCTTGTTTTATTGATTGCATGTAATATTCTAATCTTCTGAGATTGTGGATTTGGGGTTTTCATGAACTGTAAGCCATAATCATCACAATTATGCCAAATCACAACTGGAACTATCTTGCTTTGCATGTAATGAGTCTAACTCATATATTAGTTTTCCCTTTTAAGTTGCATTACTGAAATAAATGAACTTTTTGACAATATTCTAATTTTTTAGTGGAGGTATTAAAATATATGTGTGAATTTAACTAAGAATCACCAATGACTTGATGGCACATAATCAATGGGCCTACATGAAGCAATGGGACATCTCAGAATTCTATTCTAGACCCAGTGCTCTTCAATATTTTTAAATATTTTTAGACAAGTGATATTTTAGCAAACTTGAAGTCAATACATCAATACTACAAGGTAGAATGGGATACTTCTTCAGTGTGAGACAATTCTGAAAAGATACAATGTGATGGTTGGCTGAATCAACAGGGATATATGTTGAGATTACAGGAAATGATCACTCTCTTCTATGCTGCACTAGTCAGACTACATCTAGAATATTGTGCCAGTTTTGGTTATCAGAACACAAGAAAGATACTGAGAAATTGGAAATGTGTAGAGCAACTAAGATGATGAAGAGATTGAAGATTAAACCCTTTGAATAATGATAAAAAGAACTATATGTGTTTACCTGAACAAGAGAAGTCTAAGATTAGACATGATAGCAATATTTCAATATTTGAAGAGCTCTGACAGGGAGGAGAATATGAATTCATTCCAAGTAGTATCAAGAAAACAATGGATGGAAGCTTTCCAAAGAGAGATCCAATTTGAAATATCCAACTGAGTTGTGAGAGTTAGTGAAATAGTCTGCCTCCTGGAATCATGAGTACTCCATCAATGGAAGTTTTTCAAACAAATATTGGACATTTTAAACACTTTAAATGATGTTAATTGTTAGAATAAAAAATTCATATTCAACAAAGGAATACAAAAATGATAAAATTCTTTATTATCCGTGGCATAAGTTTTCATTTAAATAATGAAAGTGAGTAATATATTTAGCGAGTAAACAATGTATATGTGTTAATAAAATTTCCAAAACAATTTTAATAATTATTTACTTTATAGGCAAACATACTGCAGAATTGTCATAACAATGGAGTTGATGCTAAATAAATTGAAGAACACTGTTACGAAAGTGACTGCAGATGTCACAAGTGCAGTTATGGGAAATCCTGTAACCAGGGAATTTGATGTTGGTCGGCACATTGCTAGTGGTGGCAACAAACTTGCTTGGAAAATTTTTAATGGCTTTAAAAAGTCAACAAAACAGGTAAGCTTTTTGAGAAAGTAATCTATATAATCACAATGGTCTTTCAAAAGAGAGTATGTAGTTTACAAGGGCAGAATAAAAGTTGTTGACTATGCTCAACGTTATAATATTTGTGGAAATGATGTTCATATATGTTCCTGTTAGGTCTAAAATGTGTCAATATTTAAAAGTTACAAGAAAACTAAAAGAGAATTAAATATACTGTAACTTCTTAGATTTCAATCTAAGGAAGTTGTCTTATCTGTAAGTAGATATATGAAGTCTATCCTAATCTATTTAGGATATTTACAAGACCGCATTCTGCCATTTTCCTCTCACCGTCCGGTGTGCTCCCACAGGGAGGGTCTCCTGCGGGTCCCTTCGGCATCTATGTGCCGGCTGGTGACCCCGAGGAATAGGGCCTTCTCTGCGGGGGCGTCTGCCCTCTGGAATGGGTTGCTCCCGGAGGTACGGACAGCCACGGACCTGGGGACCTTCAGGCGTGCCTTGAAAACCTGGCTCTTTGACCAGGCTCTTTGGGCTGATTTTAGTTTTGGGTGTTTTATTTTTTATTAAATTTTAGGGTTTTAGGGAAGGGTTTTAAATTGTTTACAGCCAGGGTTTTGGTTTTAATTTAGTTTTATTTTTTCACATATTTATTGTTTTAACTGTACGGCTGTGCACCGCTCCGAGTCTTTCGGGAGAGGAGCGGTATATAAATAAATATTTATTATTGTTGTTGTTGTTGTTGTTATTATCTCAGACGCGTCTGCTTACATTGCTACCACATTTTTATCATTTATTTTCTTATTTACTGATTTTTAAAAGTGAGCAAATGTTTAGTTCTTAAGCATGTTAATCTTTGGGCAATTTTTTACACTTATAATATATTCAACTTATTCTCTATTTTCTAATCTGTCTCCCACTTACTTCTTATGAATGGAGTTAGGGCCATTCTTAAACTCCTGCTTGCTTAACAGAGGATTTTTAGTTATATTTATGTAGTTGGTATTGGCATGTTGCCCTGTTAAAGTACTAACCATACCTTTTAGTGTATAAGACGCACTATTCCTTCCCCCAAAGTGAGTGGAAATGTCTGTGTGTCTTGTAAACTGTTGTCGAAGCCCCGCCCACTTGCCTGTCCCCACCCTTTGACCTCTGCCTCTCAGCAATTTGCCTCCTTACAGCAAACAACAAACAGCTTGGTCAGCTTCAGCACAGCCTGATTAGCACAAGTAGCTGTTTGTCGGTAGGATCAGCCTCCCGACAATTAGCTGTTTCAGTCTGCAGGAATTGCCTATTGCCGCCTCTGCGCACCCCATTTTCAGTCCATTCCAGGCAGCAGGGATCAGAATGGGCGGAAAATGGGGTGTGTGGAGGCCAAAAATGGGAGCCGTGGCCGAAAATGGGGCATGCAATAGGTGATGGTAGGCTGAAACAGCTGATTGTCAGAAGGCCAATCCAATTTGTGCTAATCAGGCTGTACTGAAGCTGACCAGGCTGTTTGCTCTTTGCTGCAAGGAGGCAAATTGCTGGGAGGCAGAAGCAGATTTTTTTTTCTTGTTTTCCTTCCCAAAAGCTAGGTGAGTCTTGCACTTTGGAGCGTCTTATACTCCAAATTTGTATTTGTAATTGCTAGTGGAAGACAGGAATTAGGCTGGAATATATTGGTCAGAATTTCAGACATTATTTGGGAGAAATGGCATTCAATAACTGACAAAAAAACCAGCAATATGTAATTTCACAGCCAAGCTAAAAACTCACTGATTTATATTTTGGCTGTGACAAGTAATTAACAATTTTAACACAAACCACTGTGATTTTATTGTGTATCTGGTGTCCTAATGAATGTGTGGTATGTGGCCAAAGAGATCTAAAGTGAAAAAATCTAGACTCAATATTTCTGGCGTAAAAGTATATTAAATATTACCAGGAAAAATATATTGAAATATGCTATCCCAATGGTGGCTAACCTTTTTGGGTTCCTGTGCCAAAAATTGTGTGCATGCTTGCGCGCGCGCACTTGCATGCCAGCACCCAGAAAGCAATGCGTGTGCCCCCCCACACCCCCTGCACATTCATGCGCAAGTCCCGCCTGCCCCCCATGCTGCCCCCTTACCTGCACTGCACCTCCCAGCTGATTTTTGGCTCGTTTGAGGCCTTTTTCGGCCTCCCAGAGGCTTGAGGAAAACTTCTGCAGCCTTTAAAGGCCGAAAAATGGGCCCGTTTTGTCACTTTCGGTATTTCTGGAAATACAGGAAGTGATGAAATGGGCCTATTTTTCGGCCTGCAAAGGCTTTCCTCAAGCCTCTCGGAGCCCGAAAAAGGCCTCAAACAGGCCAAAAATGAGCTGTGAGGCATGTGTATGCGCAGTGAGGTAAGTTTGCCTTGACTCATGTGCTGGCACAATTGGCTCTGTGTGCCATCTGTGACACATGTGCCATAGGTTCGCCATCACGGTGCTATCCCTTTGTATATATGTATTTATTTATATACTGAACTCTTCCCAGTCCTTCATTGAAAAGCTATTGTACGTGGTTCATAGTTTTAACTTTTTTTTTGCTAATTTCCAGCCAAAAAAAAAAGGCCATGGGAATGTTGGATTCAGTTAAGAACTGTGAGATTCACTTAATTTTAATGATTGGCTTAATGACCAAATTGTCATAAAATCAGGTCCAACTCAACTTACATTACAATGACTTAATAATGGTAAAGGGCTACCTCTTCACTAGACCGTAGCAGTACTTGCTCCTTGTTTTTTTCTGAGGTTAACTGCTGTAGTTTTCCTGCCTGTTAAATGAAAATATAATGTATGTAGAATATAATGTAATTGTAGAGGTGTGGAATTACAGGTAGTTCTCAACTTCAACCACAACTGAGCCCAGAATTTCCATTGCTAAGCAAGATAGTTCTTAAGTGAGTTTTGCCCCATTTTACAACCTTTCTGGCTACAGTTGTTAAATGAACCAGCTTCCTCATAGACGTGACTTGTCAGAAGGTTGCAAAAGATGACCCTGGGACAATGCAACCATCATAAATACACGCCAGTTGCCAAACATCAAATTTCTAATCACATGACCACACAGATGCTGCAATGATTGTATGAAAAACAGACATAAGCCACTTTTTTTCAGCATCATTGTAACTGGTTGTAGCTCATCTAATGTAGTTATTATATATTATCTGTTTTGTCTAAGCAGCTTTCTAAACTTTCTAAAGCCTCATGCTGTTTATTTACAAAACATACGTGGCACCTTTTTTGCCCCAAAGTCATATGCTAGCAATTATAAAAATTAAGGTTCCATGCTTTCTTTTAACTGAGATAGAAGGAACTTAAATTGGGATCTTCTACTTGCAAAGCATATAGTATATCACTGAATGATTGTGTTCTGGCCAAGGCTTCTGAGACAGTAATTACGCACCCGCTTATTTTACAAACAAATCTTGTTTTATTACAATGCTAGGAATTATTTTCATTCCCAACCGGTAATAACTCTCAAACAGTCCCTCAAGAAAAGCACTCACCTTTCTTTCCTGTGAAGTGCTGCAAATAACAGAAGTGTCAAATAAACTAAAACAAAAATCAATCAAAGTACAAAGAGCCTCAAGAATGAATCTAAACTGAATGAACGACTTTGCTTCTTGCAAAGGTTTGGCCTGTCCTTTATACCTTATGGGAAGGGCAATCAACTCCCAGCCTTGCTCCCAAGTCGCCCCTTTTGTTTCAGCTGCTCTCACCTTCCAGCAACTCTGTGCACGTGCGCTGGGAACAGGCTCCCCTGGGTCCTCTGCCTCGCTGCTGCCAGATTCCGAAGGCTCCAGAGACATCACCGTATTCCCAGATGGTCCTGGTCCCATCTCTGTATAGGACGCAGGACTGTCGTCCAAGTCCTCCCCAGTCTCCCGGACTGATCCCCTTTCTTCCCCACTGTCCGATTCCGCTGCCATCTTCACAGGCTGCCGGCAAACCACAGCAGATTTTCTTTTCTCTACATCTTATTCTCCCTCCCACAGACACATTCTACTAGTTGTCTGTTTTTTAGCCTTCTTCTATATAGTTGTAGCTGTATGCCTCATGGCGGATTATCTGAAGAAGTTTTTATATTCTTGAACTGTTTTTGTTGTGTGTATAGGATTGATATGTTTATATTAGTGCAGGCTAGAGCAATATTTAGCCACACGGTAGTGTTCTCTGTGTGGGACTGCTGTTGAAGAATAGGAAAAAGACTTAATTTAATTTAACTGGGATAGTTTTGGGCCAATTCTTTCTGCCCTGAGCAGGCTTGTTTTAAGGAGTGGATTACTATGTATAAATTGCAATGTGGCTTTTATATCTAAAGAACATTTCTTGCATAAATCTGTCCATCAGTTGTTGTTCTTATTATGTTTGTTGTAAAAAGATGAACTATAATTATATAATATAATCTTCTATCCTGCAATGAAGGCCTTTTCCATTTCATTTATACTGAAGGCCTTTTTCATTTCATTTCAAGCTTTTGGTAAATTTAATTGTGTTAATTTTGATTAATGTTTTTTAAAAGTCATTAAAGTTGTGATTATGGGTTCCTTTTTCATCTCAAATTTTAAACCATATAATATGATCTGCCTATGGATGCCTGAGAAACAAATATAAAATCAATTGTTCATATTATTTCTGCAATTTGTTACTTGGAGGACTGTATGTGTATGGATTTAGTAGACTTGTTTTGATTGAATAAGAAAGATGTGACAAATTCTTTGGCTGGAGTAGAAGGTATCTGATAGGTATTCTTGTCACAAAGATATTGTTCTGTTTCCTGTAGTGCTAGATGATCAAGAAATTATAAATAGATTATACTTACATTGACTCTGGTGTAGTTGCTACCACAGGTTGTCCCAAAGGTGCTTTTCAAAAGGCAGCTGGACTTATTTTTTTTTCTTTGAAAACATTTCGCTCCTCATCTAAAAAACTTCTTCAGTTCATAAGTTTGGTCATCCAGACTTGGATAATTGAAAATCTCCATAGACATGCTACCACAGATGCCTTGATTTATGACCACTACAATTGGGACAGGAATTTCCAACACTAAGCAATACGGTTGTAAACCGAGACATCATGTGACCACATTGCTTAGCAAAGGCAATCCTTACAATTGCCCACATTAAGCAAATTCCACCAGTCATCCGCCAAGGGCCTACCCCCATTCCAGGTTTGGTTCCTCCCAGCCCTGAGTTTCAGTAAGGTAAGGGATTGCCTCCAATTCCCCCCACCCATCAAACTTCCCCCACCCTGCCCTTTTGGCTGTCACACACTTGTGTACGGTAAGTAGTACCAGAATAGAATGGCTGTGGGGCTGCTTGCTGTGCTTAAGAAGTCACATCTACTACACTTACCCTACCCTACACCAGAGCCAATAGCACGGCACAATGCAATTTTTTGATGCACTGTGACTCTGGACTATAAAAAGCAGCCCCTGAGCTACAGCACAAAGCCTAGTTGCAGCAATCTGGCATAAAGCCACAGCCCACTCCAGCCACAGTTGCCCTCACTACCATGGTCTCCATCTCCAGTGATGTAGTACCACAACTTTTGAAAGCAATCCATTCAAATGGTTAATTGTTGTCACTGTCAGGAAGTTTTTCCTAAGTTCTAGGTTGGGTTTCTCTTTGATAAGTTTCCTTCTGTTACTTCTTGTCCTGCCTTCAGGTATTTTGGACAATAGCTTGACCATCTCTTTTTTATAACTGCCCGTTAAATATTGGACGACTACTATCATACTATCCCTAGCCCTTCTTTTGTTATCTTTGTGGGTAATCTCTCTAGGTATTATTAAAGCTTTGAAAATACTTTAATCTATCAATCATTCATACGTGTGTACTGTATTTTCTGATTTTTTTCTCACATTTTAATGCTGTGTAATTAGATCAGAAGAAAAGGTGTTTCAAAGCATGCATTTGCAAACCACTAGTCAGTGAACTTTAAACTAAATGTGCCTTTTTCCAAGATTGTGCTATAGAATGAGTGTGATCCCAGGTACAACTCAAATACTTCAAGGACTTTTAAGAACAGATTGGATAGCCATTTGTCTGAAATGGTATAAGGTCTTCTTTCTGATTGAGCAAGGAATTGAACTAGAAGATCTCCAAGAACTCAACTTTTTGTTCTTATATTAGATTTGGCTGAATGCCACTTATCAGGAAAATTGTTCTATTGTACTTACTGTGTTAATATTCCAGTGAATTTTTCAGCACCACTATGCAATAGCATTTAAAAACTGTACTTTTAATAAAACCTTTCTGTCACATGTAAAGAGAATGTGACAGAATGAAGTGCCTGAACATAAAGCTTGTTTTTTCACTTAAGACGTAGTTTGAAATTTCTGAATAGATATAAACCACTATATACAGGTTTGTATACAGGTTGTTCTGAACTTACAGCCATTCATTTAATGATCATTCAAAGTTACAACAGTGCTGAAAAAAGTGACTTATGACTGGTCCTTGTACTTGTGACTGCCACAGAATTCCCATGGTCACATGATCAAAATTTGGGCAGTTGATAATCAACATGTCTACAGTGGTTGCAGCATCCCAGAGTCACATTATTACCATTTATGACCTTCCTAACCAATTTCCATAAGCAAAGTCAATGGCGAATGTCAGGTCTGCTTAACACTATGCGGTCCACTTCACAACTGCATGATTCACTTAAAAACCTGCATTGTTTTGTTTAACTGTGTCAAAAGAAATTATAAAATTGGGCACAATAACTGTCTTGCTTAACAACAGATGTTCCAGTGCCAATTATGGTTGTAAGTCAAAGTTCAAGATGGCAATTCTCTTACAGTGGTGAAATGATTTGTTTTCAATTAAAAGACATCAAGAAGAATTATTTTAAAGTATTAAATGTAGTTTTCTTAAGTAAGAGACACATAAAATATAAATGGTTCATTAATTACATTTGTATACCTTATGTTTAGGAAGTGGCAGTCTTTGTATTTGATAAAAAACTTATGGATAAATATCAGAAATTTGAGAAGGATCAAATTATTGATTGCTTAAAACGTGGAGTTCAGCAGTTGACAAGACTTCGACATCCTCGGCTGCTAACTGTGCAGCATCCACTAGAAGAATCCCGGTAAAAATTTCTGATGCTACAGTAATAATAGATTCAAAGTCAAAACAAAGTCAACATCTAATAATTGGATTTTTATCAGTTTTGAAAACTGACAACCAAAGTACAGTCTAAAATACAGAATTGTAAAAAACAGAATTATTTTAAAAATACTTAAATAGATTTCTAAATAAAGCAAGGATTTACAACTTATACCCATATTCTAAATACTTTTCAAATATTTTATATCCTGGGTATAATGAGTGATGAAATACATGCATTTAATTCAGTTTACATTCTATGAATGCAAGAGAGTCTTTTAAGGAAAAATCAAAGAGACCTATTTAAAATATTCAGAAATTTAATTTCATTTTGTTATTTTTTTCCAGTAAAAAGAGAAGCTTTAAAGGATTTTAGCTGGTGTTGATTCTTGCACAATAATGTTGATTTATGTAGTTGGGATTTTTGTACTTGCTGTTAAGATTTCAAATTAAAATATATTCATTTATCATAATGTCTTGTGCATTTTCCAGATGTCAGTGTGCAATAGAACCTATAAACTATCTGCATTAGTATCCATATATCTTTTTTTAAATTGAACATTTGGAGTGTTTAGTAAAACTATCCTTGATTTCTTTTAGAGATTGTCTAGCATTTTGTACAGAACCAGTTAGTGCAAGTTTGGCTAATATACTGGGTAACTGGGAGAATCTTCCTTCACCCATACCATCTGACATCAAAGAATATAACTTATATGATGTGGAAACAAAATATGGTTTACTTCAGGTATGTATTGACATATAACTGAAAACAATTATGATGCATCTTAATTGTAATCCATTCAAAATTGTGTGTGTGTATGTGTCTATAAATGATTAGGTATATTCTAATTTTACCAGACTTAAAGGCAGGAGGACTAATACATGACTAAAGATATGAAAGTAAACATATTTGAAGAAGTGGATCTTGCAGTATTTTGTATGCTATGCTGTTTGAACACCTTATTGTATTCTATATATAAATGAGACACTTAGTTTACTTCTACAGAAAGAAAACAATAAAAGTGCTGTTTACAATACAAATTTGCCATAAATTTGTACATCAATTCCTTGCAAATTGTAAAGTAATCTGCAAGTGAATTCACACATTTTAGATAATTAAAAACTTCAATCCTCAGCTGCTTTTAGTTTGTAAAAGATTTTTGGGAACTCCTCAAGAGATTATCTTCTTCAATATCTTGGTCATTTGTATCCTACTCTGTTCTAGAATAGTTGTTCTTGTGTAAATTGTGCAAAAATTTCTCATGGATAAGAAGTGCTGAAAGACCTAATTACAGTTGATTGGATGAGCAAGTATGTCTTGGTTATGTTGTGTGGAGAATTGAGATAGTGGTTACAAGCAAAGATATAATCCATCATAATAAGTAAATTTCAGAAAATTTGGAAAAAAGACATTATCACAAGAATATAATTTTCCTTCCCAACAGGTTTCAGAAGGCTTGTCATTTCTACACAGCAGCGTGAAAATGGTCCATGGCAATCTTACTCCTGAAAACATAATTTTAAATAAAAGTGGTGCCTGGAAAATTATGGGATTTGACTTCTGCATTCAATCAATAAATCCATCTGAACAAGAGGTAATAAATTGTTTGATGTGTTATTTTTCTTAAATGAAGCTCAGCTGAAAATATTAAATCTAATACTTAGTTGATTTAAAAGTTGTAAAAGTTTACAATGAGTCAATACATGATAGTTCCTTTATTTTACCAGATAGACAAACACTTGACATTGTCATAGATGAAAATTTTGTATAAGATTTGGGGTTTGTACTTTTTAGTACAAATTAAGATTTTGTGGATTTTGGAAGAGGTCATGGAGGACAGGCGAATGAATTATTTATTTATATATTTACCAACTCACAAAAGTGACTTTGATAGTCTATAAAATAAAAGCACAAAACCCTACTGCACACAATAGTCTCATTCACAATCCATAGTAACAACTCATGTACCCAAAATGCCTGGGGAAACAGCCAGGTTTTCAATGGCTGGTGAAAGGCTAAGAAGGTTGCAGTCCAACAAGAAGATAGATATTCACCACTATCGTAAGGTGGCATTGTTTGAAAGGACATGGAGCATATCTGTCTAGTAGATTTGGTGAATCAAGAAAAAATAGAAGAAAGAAAGTCCTGCAGATTGCCTGCCCTGTGCCATGGAGGTTTTATAGGTAATGGCAGTCTTGGTAGCCAGTGCAGCTCATAGAACACTGGTATTACAGTCATAACAGGAAACACCAAATATTATCTGCACTACTGTATCCTGGACCAGTTGCAGCTTCTAAGTATTTTTCAAGGGCATATAGAATGCATTCATTAATCCAATTAGTAGGAAGGAAGGAAGGCATGAGTCATTATAAGCAGGGTCTTCCAATCCAGAAATCGCCACAATTAATGTACAAGACAAACCTGTGCAAAAGCCCCACTGATCATGAGTACCACCTCTTCTTCAAGCAGGAAGAGGATTCCCAAATACACCCCCATACAGAGTTAAGGATGGAAAATCCCCAGAGTAAGGCAGCCTTAAAATCCACAGTAATTTAGTCTTACCATGGTTGAAGCTTATTCTACCTTATTTCTTCTACCTTAACAACCCTAAAATTAAGTAGGATGGTATATTTATATATGTTATATCAGTGGTTCCCAAACTTTTTCAGTCCACTGTCCCCTTGGTGCTACAAACTCATCCTCAGTGCCCCCCACCCAGGGGTGGGATTCATATTTCATAACAACTGGTTCTGTGGGAATGTCTTGGTGGTCATGTGACCGGATGGGCGTGTCTTGGTAGTCATGTGACTGGGGTGTGTGGCCAGATGGCCATGTGACTGGCAAATCAAATATAAGCTTAATGGCTGGTTGCTTAGTAAGTGTTCTAATTTATGACTGATCTCCCCAGAGCTACTTGACCTGTTTTTGGAGTTTTGACAGACAGACAGACAGACAGACACACACACACACACACACACACACACACACCCTTCTAATCCTGCTGGAGCAGGTGGTTGGACTAGATATCTCATTCACTTTCTTCTCCATCCCTTTCTTTCTTTTTTCTTTCTTTTTCTTTCTGTCCCTTCCTTCCATCCCCCAACTCTTTCTTTGTCTATCCTTTTTCTTCCTTTCTCTCTTTTTCTTTTCCTTTTTCTTTTCTTTCTTGTCTCTTCCTTTTCTCTTTCCCTTTTTCTCTCACTTTCTTTTTCTCTCCCTCCATATCCCATTCACTTTCTCCTCATTCCCTCTTTCTCTCTCTTTTCTCTCCCTCTCTTTCTGTCCCTTCCTTCCATCCCCTTTCTTTGTCTCTCCCTTTTCTTCCTTTGTCTCTCCCTTTTTCTTTCTTTACTTGCTTCTCTGTTCCTTCTCTCTTTCTCTTTCCCTCTTTCTTTTTTCTCTCTTTCCCTCTCTCTCTTTCTTTCTGTTCTCTTTCTATCCCTCTCTTTCTTCTCTCCCTCTCTCTCTATCCCTTCCTTAACCTATCTACCTGTTTTCTGCCCAGGCAGGTGTGGCCTTATCTGTCAAAGGCCTGGGCTCGTCGTGCATCACCCCGTTTCCCCTTTCAGAGGCCCCAGCCCTTAATCTCCCCGTTTCCTCCCCCACAACCGCCTCTTTTGTCGTTCCACGGCCATGACTTTACCTTTGTCCCACGGCTGGCTGCTAGGGAAGGCAAGCCAGTGCTGAGCCATTGTTGTTGCTGGGCTCCCCGCCAGTCCATGTCACTCTTGTCACAAATGCCTGCAGCCTCCATGTGTTTTTTTCGGTGTGGCTGGACTGCAGCCACACCAAAAAAAACCACGCAGTGGCTGGAGGTTTTTTGCAGCGAAAATTACTGACCATCGGCTCTACTTCTCCAGCGTGCCGCAGCAGCTGCATTCTAGGTGCCAGCCCCGCAGGTCCACTGAGCCCACTGCACTGGAGGGACTTGCCCAAACAAGTCCAAGCGGAGTGGTGCAGTAGCTAATGGGGTGAGCCTGCATGGTCGGTGCCTAGAACACGACGGTGGTGGCACATTGGAGAA
The DNA here is from genome assembly GCA_023653725.1 of Bungarus multicinctus. Taxonomy (NCBI): domain Eukaryota; kingdom Metazoa; phylum Chordata; class Lepidosauria; order Squamata; family Elapidae; genus Bungarus; species Bungarus multicinctus. Next base: position 48,680,599 of record CM042848.1, read on the forward strand.
GCAGAGCAAAGCCAGAGGTCGGTAATTTTTGCTGCAAAAAATTTAATATTACATGAAATATAATAAGTGAGGTTTTTGGTACAACTGGTGTCCAGCCGCATGTTTTTTTCGGTGCGGCTGGACTCCAGTTGTACCAAAAATCCCACTGTGTCTGGATGCTTTTTGCAGCGAAAATTACTGACGTCCAGCTTTGCTTGTTCCGCTTCTCCAATGTGCCGCTGTGGCCGTCAGCGATTGTTGCGCATGTGCGCATTGTCATGCATGCGCAATAAGGACTGACTGGCCAGGGAACGAAGGAGGGGCAGAGAGGAGCAGGGCCAGCCAAGGCCCCATTTTACTGTTTCTCTGAACTACCAGGAACAGTAATGAACCGGGAGAATCCTATCCCTGAATTGCACCCTGCGAGGCGCCCACCTCCAGCGCCCCCCTGCCACCTCTTAGCGCCCCCCTGCCAGCCCTCTTGCTTCTTATCACCCCACTAAGGCACCCCACTGCCCCCAGGGGGCGGTATGCCCAATTTGGGAACCACTGTGTTATATGTTCTTATGAAGATAGGTTTTGCTTTTTTCATGTAATATTAAAAATGTGTGTCAAAAATTAAATGAATTTCAATTAAAATGGGAATATATTAAAAATATAGATAAGTAATTAAGGTAGTACTTTTGGATGTTAATATTACTTGGTTAGAATAAATTATTTGATTTAAATTTTATTGTTTCACAATATATGACTTCAATACATTTCTTATTGCAGCCCAAATTCTCTTCTAAAGAATGGGATCCAAATTTGCCATCTTTGTGTCTTCCAAATCCTCAGTATTTGGCACCAGAATACATCCTTTCAGTAAGCTGTGAAACAGCTAGTGACATGTATTCTCTAGGGGCAATTATATATGCTATATTTAATAATGGGAAGCCAATTTTTGAGGTCAACAAACAAGATATATATAAAAGCTTCAGCAGACAGCTGGATCAGGTACATTTAAATCTATTAATATATATTTTCAAATACAGGTAGTCCTCAACTTATGACTAGTTGCTTAGCAACCTTTTGAAGTTACAACAGACTCCCCAAAAGTTATGTGTAACCTGGTTTCAAAGTTACGATGACTGCAGCACCCCTGCAGTCATTTGTCCTTATGGCTGAATGCAGGGATGGTGCAGATCCATCTACCCTGCTGGATCCCTACAGCCACTCATTTACCCAAGGGAAATCAGGCTGGCAGTAGTGGATGCAAATCAGTTGGAGCTTACAAGCTATCACTAGCTGCCTTCTCACCCAGCAAGCAAGAGGAGATCAACTCTCCGGTGCTTGACAGCTTCCTTCCCATTGAAGGACTTTCAGGACTCAGCCTGCTTCATAGCTCAGCAAGAACATGGGTTGCCTCAGAGGGTTTGGTAGCCATGGGAGATACGGGACAGATGATCCTGGGCCTGCATAGGCCTCCCAGAACCTTCTCCACCCGAGGCACCCTGTGTTCCATATAACAACCTTCAGCTTTGTTTAATAGCTGCATCAGGGAGACAAGGGAGTGGGATTGTTAAATGAGGCCATTTCACTTAGAGATCACTGACATGTAACTGTAATGGGCAGGCTCCATTATGGTTGTAATCTCAAGGACTACCTGTATTGATTATAATGGCTGGTTTCAGATATTAGGCTTGATTCGTGAGCATGAAAATGTATATGGTGAAATTCTAAACCAGAAATACTTTTATATAATGCACATATTACAGGCGGGAATTTGTTGTTGTTGTTAATGATGGATGGCATATGTTCTGTACAGCTTAGTCGGTTGAATTCCAGTAATCTTCAGAACATCCCAGACGATGTCCGTGAACATGTGAAACTGTTGTTAAATGTCACTCCTGCAGTCAGACCAGATGCAGACCAAATGACTAAAGTGAGTAAATAGAAATAACTGCAGAACATAAAGCAAGTCTTCAATTGTTATAACAAACAATGACTATAGAATTTTAAAATGTTTTGTTAAAATACCGTGGTTTATGGGAGATTGGGATGTAAGTGATTACATTTCTCTTATTAGCAGAGCCAGTGCTCAGGAATTCCCTGGAATTTTTTTTTCTGGCAGAATATCTTTTTAGAGACTATCATCATTGCCTAGAAAATAAATGAATCTTATGAAATACAGCAAGAAAAATGTCTATTTGATGTTCGTTTTTATCTTTATTTTTTATTTCATTTATTTAAATTGTATACTGTCCTAATCCCAGACACTCGAGACTATTCATAAAATAACCTGCTAACTTTAATTAGAATGAAATGCTATTGTACTTTTGTTAAGACAAATATATAAGATATTTATCATCTAAATAATCCTTTCTTATCTTTTTTTTAGATACCATTCTTTGATGATGTTGGGGCTATGACATTACAATACTTTGATTCTTTATTTCAAAGAGATAATCTTCAAAAATCACAGTTTTTCAAAGGGCTGCCAAAAGTTTTACCAAAACTACCTAAGGTTAGCAACTTTCAAATATCTTAATAAATGCCTGCGCAATGTTGTATATTGTAAATGAAATGTGCATTGCCCTATAATGACTTCCTTTTGGCACTGATAAATGTTGCTAATTTAACATGTTTTACAGAAGAGAGTTACAGGATGCACCGGTTATAAAATTATTTTTGAAAATACTGCATTTTTTATTTGTAATATGTAAGGTTAATTATAAAAATCTTATATCTTTGAAACGTAAGGTATCTATTTTCTTTCAGCGTGTTATAGTGCAAAGAATTTTGCCTTGCTTAACATCTGAATTTGTAAATCCAGACATGGTACCTTTTGTTCTGCCTAATGTTCTGCTCATTGCGGAGGAATGTACCAAAGAAGAATACATTAAACTAATTTTACCTGACCTCAGCCCTGTCTTTAGACAACAGGAACCAATCCAGGTACGTTTGTATCTTAAACATTATTCTTGTTTCCTATTATCGAACATTTTATATTTCCCATTACATATTGACAAAAATGTGTGCCTTAAAGTCAGGTTACACTGACATGCTGAAAAGAAAAGATAGAACTGTTGTACCTTCATAAAATGTATTCAGTATGTAAAGTTCCCCATAGTTTATTTCAGAATCCTAGATGGAATTCCCTGGAATAGATTTCTGCCAGGTGAGCAGACTTAGTTTCTAAGTCTAATATATTGCATTTTGTGGATATACTTCAGTCTGCTACAGATTCCAATAAGTCCATACTGGTAATTTCTATTTTAAAATTGGTGTTCTTGTTTTCCATGCTTACAGGCTAGCAACATGGTAAGTGAATATATTTGCTATATTTACATTGACATTTGAATACAGATTGATACCAAATGTTACACTGAAAGTTATTCTGAAATATTAGTCTGATTAACAAAATATAAGTAATTTTTTAAAATTTACATTTCATAAACAGATTCTGTTGATATTTCTTCAAAAAATGGATCTACTGCTAACCAAAACACCTCCTGATGAAATAAAAAACAGTGTTCTGCCAATGGTTTATAGAGCCTTAGAAGCACCATCAATTCAAATACAGGTCTGACAACCATATATTTTGTTCAACTTCATTATAACTGAAAGTATTTGGAATCTTTGAAAGATTCTCTTATCCTATCTTTATTAGAATAAGGTCTCACAAAATATTTAAAAAGCAGTATGATAATTTTTTAATTTTTGCATTTCTTTAATTTTGAAATATCACTTTTTCTTACAACATTTATATGAACTGTTTTTCAGGTCAAAAGGAAGGATGAACAAATAAATATTCTTTTCTTTAGAAGTATGTAAAATGTTTCGAGGTTGAAAAGTTCTGATCCTAAATGTATCATTCTGACTTTCAAATGTTCTCTGTTCTAGTTTCACAAAAGCTTTCCAAAGTCAGGGTATACCATTCCAACTTTACTAGAAGTGGTTTGGCTTTAAAGCAGGCCATTCTGAACATTCACAATTAGAATGGTCCATTTCCGTATCAGCTTATTTAGTGAATGAATAAAGCTTCTTGTTCCTAACTAAGTTTGTGATTCAGAGAAGGTGAGAATGATCCAACCTCAAAACACCAGTGCTTCCCTCACGCCATCCTTCATCCTACCTTTGACCTAGGTATAAATTTTGCCTTAAAATATTAATCATGTAGTGTAAACAGAAATTAAAATCAAGGGCTTGAAAATTACTTTTTAAAAAAGTTAACTCTAACCTTATCCAGTTTTTATATGACAATGGTCGTTTTTTTATTTGCAGGAACTCTGTTTAAATATCATTCCCACATTTGCCAACCTTATAGACTATCCATCAATGAAAAATTCATTGATACCAAGAATTAAAAATGCATGTTTACAAACTTCATCTCTTGCTGTAAGTTTTAATACAGACTTCTTTATAATTGCTTGTATTTTGCTTTTTTTAGTTTAAACAATGTTACCTGATTTCTGGTGGGTGGTTTCTTTTGTATTTTTAGCAAAAATTGTTTTGATTATATATAGCTAATATTTGAAGAGTGAAATTGGAGCTTACCACTTAATCTCAATCTTACATCATTATGCCCCCTATTTCCAAAATCTGTGCCTCTAAAAAAGAAAGAACTACATGTTTTAGATTCTCCATACAAAGCTGTGTCAATTGTATAGAATTTCTAATAGCATATGGACCCTTCACATAACCATTTTATTGTATTCCTAAACTTTTCAATTTCCACTAAATGTTCATATACTGTATTGTAATTGGCTCAAACTATATACACAGATATGTATTAAACAGACAGATGTTGAGATTTTCTCAAATTGTATTAGATATCTACATATGAAGAAATTCTGTATAAAATGTGAAGCAGAATTTAGTATTTAAGGATTACTAGAATTATCAATGTAGCAATTTCAATGACTAAATTAAAATTTCATTTTGATGCAAACATTGCTCAGGGCTAACATGGTTAATTATCAGAACATGGTTACTTCCTACAAAATTTGAAGTGTAGAGTCCTATGCCTTTCTAAGAAAAGAGTAATGTTTGATCATAAATTAAACTTTCCCATTTATCTTTAATCTTATCTTTTACTTGATTATTATATTTTTAAATTTACATTCGTTTCACTTTTCTATTTCATTCATCAGATGCTCTACTGATTTAAAATACTTAACCATTAAAAAAGCTTTAAGTAGCTGATATCTAAATTGTATTTTACTTCCTGATTACTAGTAATTCTAATTCAATGGATAGGTAATATATATTAATGGACTGCTACAACATTTTTGTTCCTCCTGGTTTTGGAATCAAATTAGATTAATCCATCCCAGAGGATGATGGATACCGTTGTACTAGTTGGACATGTTTTAGTGGACTGGATGAGACTTGGACATTTCTCAAGTGCTTAGTGCACTGGCTTTTTAGTATCTGCTACCTCATTTGTACAGTAATCAAAAAAAAAATACAAGTGATGAAATAACAAGAGCAGACCTCTAGGACACTGGCCCCCAACCTTTTGGGCAGCAGGACAATTTCCATGGAGAGAGGTTTTTCGGCAGACCGGAGGGAATGTGTTTTCATGTGCTGCTTGCATCGCATGTATGGATACATGGCATGCCACAGACCAGTACCAGTCCATGGACCAGGAGTTGGGGACCCTGGTCTAGGATGATTGTAGTAGAAGGACAGTTGATTATAGTAGGAGGACAGTTTTATCACTGGAGGTTTTTAAGAAGAGATTGGATTACCATTTGTTTAAAATGATATAGGTCTCCGCTTGAGCAGGGCGTTGGACTAGAAGATCTTCCAAATCCCTTCCAACTCTGTTATTCTGAATACAATGTAGCATCCATATAAGCTTTATTTTGTAGCACTGGGGGAAGAGAGGCATTGGTCTTACCCCAAACTCTTTCTGCAGGAAATCATCCAAGGGAATTATTTAAAATTATGGGTGACTTGATCTTTAATACTTTTGGTTGCATGAGGTTTTATCATAACTATTTATTATGATAGTTCTTAAAGAACAAAATTACTCAAATTCATATTACTTCTTATGTCACTTTAAGCTGTTCCTTAATAATGTGTCTGCTATACCATTGAATAACATTTGTCTGAGTCAGTTTCATAATTAGTCTCTTGAGGAAAGTGGATATTGTTTTTATATTTGTTCATACCATCAACTGCATATTGAATCTCTTCGTGACTTGGCTTCTAAAAATTTCCAAAGATCTATCTCAGTGATGGCTAACCTTTTCCACACCATATGCCAAAAATGTGCCTGTACCCATGATACAATGTGTGCACAATCTCCAGCCCCCTGTGCATGCATGCATGCCCCTTGTGCATGCGCCTCTGCGCATGTGCACACGACCTCCCATGCTGCGTGCCTCTGCGCATGCTCACACAACCCCCACACCAAACACTGCTGCGTGTGCGTGCACGAGCCTGCTGCTGCCACATGCTTCTGCGCATGAGTGCATGTCTCCCACCCTCACTCATCTCCCCCATGTATGCCCAGCAGGTACCTCTCAGGCTCTTCCAGGCGACCTCTCACGTGCCGGCAGAAATGGCTCTGCGTGCCACTTACGGCATGCGTATCATAGGTTTGCCATCATGGATCTATCCTATCAGTGTTCATCCAAACTATTAATACTTTGCCCATAAAGCAGAATTTCCCAAACTTTAAAAAAGGCAGAGATGTTTAATAAACTATATTTAGACTAATTTTAACAACTATCAGCTGATAACAGATAGTATATTTAGAAAAGCTGATAAACAAAACAGCAGTTTTACAGCTTCGGTAGTTCTTAAATGAAATAGATTGTTAGGATCCATTTCACTTTCGATTAAAATCTAGATTTAGCCCAGATTTCTATTTTAGTAAGTCATCTTGAGCCATTAAGGGTTTGTATCAATGGTGGGTTGCAAAGTGGTTTACTACCAGTTCAGTGGGTGTGGCATGGTGGGTGCGCTTTGTGTATATGCACACACTTTGCGCACGCGCAGAGGCTTTCTGACTCACCTCCTGCAATCCTGCACTCTCCCTGTAGATTCAACAGCTGACGCCCGGCAATCTTCTGTGCCGCGCAAAGCAGTTGCACTTCAAAAGCAGAGAATAAACGTCAGTATGGGTGGGCAGGTAGGCCCAACAGCAGCTAGTCAGGGAGAACCAATTCGGTCTCCATTGATCTTTGGCGCTACCGGTAGGCAGAACAGGACCAAACTGGTAGAATAGCAGTTGTATAGCATACGCATTTTATAAATAAGCGTTACTACTACTATATAGCATATACATTTTATAAATAAGCATTACTACTACTATTGCTACTACTATTACTACTACTACTACTGAATTGCCTGCTGGTTTGATAGCAGAATTCATTCCTCCTTGCTCTCTACTCTCCACTCATCCATTTTCTTTTTATCATATTGAATTCTTATTTTTTCATTATTTATTCTGTTATTTTACAACTAGTTTGTTTACACACTTTTCATTTGTTCCTTTTTATTTTTGTAACCTCCTAGAACAGTCCCACAATAAGATAAATTTAATTAACAAATGCATCTCCTACTTCATATTGGGTAATAAGTAGGCTGTTGACTTTTTTAAAAAAAACTGCAAAATGTTTATTATATTTTCCATAGAACAAATTGTTAAAATTTTATTGTTTTTGAAGCTTCCACATAAGAATACGTTTTCACTGCTTCTCTGTATATAAACCCACACCATTTAAGTCTGGAAAGGAGATATAGGAATGTGAATCCCATGTACACATAGGTTTTAAGTGATTAAATAGCTTGTTTATGAAATTTCACTTTAAATCACCTTTATTCATAAAAGTTCAGAGGATTTGTTTATATTTTTATTAGGTGCGTGTAAATTCCTTAGTCTGCTTGGGAAAAATTTTGGAATACCTGGATAAATGGTTTGTTCTTGATGATATTCTGCCTTTTTTGCAACAAATTCCTTCCAAAGAACCTGCAGTCCTTATGGGAATCTTAGGTAATACAATTTTTTTTTTTTTGTGTTGTCTACTATAATTCCTCTACAGTACTTTGGATTCAAAAACAATATGTTTATAATATGCCTCAAAGGTATATAACTTGTTTAGTTTCCTAATATTTTCTTTTAAGTTCAAACTCTGTATCAACATATATTAACTACCCAGGAACGTATCTAGTCGAAAAAATAATCAACTTCAACATCTTGTTTCTCTATCCCTTCAAATTAAAAGAAATACAAAATACTTTTATACATTTATAATTGCATGCAACAGTTTAGACAGCCCTGCTCAAGTTTCAATGAATCCCTAAATGAACAGAAGCTAACATCAATCTCTGTTTTATACCAAGTTAAGCATGAAATCATGCTGCAAATGTGAACACACTTATAATGTTTATGTGCAGTTGTTTACAGATTCAAAATTATTTCGGTATCTGTCTCACTTTTAACTTGCATCAGTATAACCAGTCTCTCTCTCTACCTCCCCTCCCCCCCAAACTTTTTGGCCCAATTTAACGATTTAAATCTTACATCAGTCAATGCATAAAATCATCTGATGAATTCAGCTGTAACTAGAAAAGTTTATATCTTTTAATAAAAAGATCCGTCTACATCCTTCTTAGGAGACGGACTCTGCCTATAATAAAGACAGTGAAATCTTGGCCAGAAGATGCTTCCCAACAACTTCAGGATTGTTTTGAGAACACAATTTGGGATACCTTTTACTACCCTGACCTAGAGGAGCACACTGCAACTGTTCTGTGCTCTATCAAACACTGCACAGATACTATCACTGAATAAATATATTAGGATCTATCCCAATCAGAAACCTTGGATGACCAAGGAAGCCCAGTGCCTCTTGCGTGACAGGACCAAGGCCTTTAGGTCCAGTGATGGGGCAAGATACAGTGTTGCCAGAGCTAATATGAAGACAAGAATTTGGAAGGCCAAGACTGATTATAAGAGGAAGATTGAGGATAATTTTTATAGCAGTAACACAAGGCAGGTGTGGCAAGGGATTCAACAAATTACCAACCATCAACCGACCAATATCATCCCTGCTGAGGGGGATGTTCATTGGCAGAGGAACTGAATCATTTCTTTGCTCACTTTGAAGTGGAGATATCAGAGATAGCTAAAATACAACCACCAGCCTATTATAGCCCCCACCTCATTATGGAGAACAGAAGGTGACGAGCATTCTGAGGGCTGTAGAGCCTAGAAAGGCTGACGGTCCTGACGGTATCTCTGACCAAGTGCTTAAAGACTGTGCTGTTCAGTCTTTACCAGGATCTTCAATCGGTCTTTATCCCAGTCCACTATTCCATCTTGTTTGAAGGCTTCCATCATTTTTCCGTTGTCAAAGAAGTTCCCTATCAATAACCTCAATGATTACAGACCAGTGGCACTCACTCCTATCATCAGTGCTTTGAGAAATTGGTCTGCCAGCACATCATTTCTGGTCTTCCGCATACATTTGATAAACACCAGTTTGCATGGAGAAGAAATAGATCTACAGAGGACGCTATAGCCATCACTCTTTATGCTGCTCTGATTTATCTAGATTTGGGGGGGGGGGACTATGTGAAAATGCTTTTTGTAGATTTTAGTTCTGCATTTATAATACAATTCTTCCACATAGACTAGTGTCTAAACTTCTGAATCTTGGACTTTCTTATTCAATCTGCCTTTGGATTATGGATTTCCTGTCTGGCCACTCACAGAGGGTCAGTTTAGGTAATTATACCTCTTCAGCCCTTATTCTTAAGATTGGTACACCACAAGGTTGCATGTTGAGTCTCTTACTCTATACTCTTTATGTGCATGACTGCATTCCCACTCATGTTAGTAATACTATTACTAAATTTGTAGATGATACAACAGTGGTGGGACTCATCTCGGGGGGAGGATGAGTCTGCCTACCAAGATGAGGTGGACCGTTGTTTTCATAGTGTGGAGACAATAACTTGGTCCTCAACACCAGTAATACCAAGGAACTTATAGTGGACTATAAAAGGAACAGATCAGACATCCAGCCCTTGCATATCAGTGGAGACCGAATGGAGCAAGTGGCCAGTTTTAAGTTTCTGGGTGTTACCATAAAAGAGGACCTGAGCTGGGGTGCTCACATTGCAGCACTGGTCAAAAGGGCCCAGCAGAGATTATACTACCTGAGATTTCTCAGAAAACAACAACTGAATGAAAAACTGCTGGTGACCTTCTATTGCTGCACCATAGAGAGTATCTTAACTTACTGCAAAAATGTATGGTTTGCCAATTGCACAGTGGCAGATAGGACAGCACTCCAGAGGGTTAACGTCATTGCCTAGAAGATCATTGGTTGCCTTCTCCCCTCTTTGGAAGAGCTTTATAGCTCCTGCTGTCTTAAGAAAGTTCAAAACATTCTTAAAGATCCATCTCATCCTGGGAATCCTTTTTTTGAACTATTACCATCTGGCAGACGGTACAGAATAATAAAAACAAGGATAAATAAGCTGAAAAACAGCTTCTATCCCAGAGCAGTAGTTCTGTTAAATTCTACTGTATAGTGCAGTGTTGGTGCGGTGTTAGGGGTTTTCAATTCAATGTGTGGAGTGTGAATGATGTGTGTTTGTGTTTATTTTCATGGTCATGATGTGCACTGAAGATAGTGTTTGATTTTGTTGTATGAGGTGCAATGACAATAAAGTAAACTATTTTGTATCTCATTTGGCAGGTAGGAAAACTTCCAAAATTCCCTCTAGCTTTCTATTTCTTCTTTCTGGAAAATTTTCCACTCTTTCTTTTATGACATCTACTGGTTCAGAAAGATCTTATATACAATGGACTATTTCCTTGCAGATTTTCAATAACATTCCAGTCTGGGAACTGCAGAGTACATGTCAAAATCTTACTTTTCTTTATGTTCTTTATGGTTGATTTAGAGATATATTTCTGCCCAATTTTTTTACTAAAATATCTTTTTATTATCAGCTTCATTTTCTTCACTGATTATAAAACCCCACAGGATTCTATACTTTATAGTCTTTGCTATATCAAAAGATACTTCTCTACATTCTGACTCAGAGATATGGCCATATACTTCAGAACTCAGTTTAATGATAGTTTAAGAGACCAGTATCTTGCACAGAAGAATTGGCAAGTTGGGCTCTACAATGTCATTTCTGAGATTGACAAATTTACAATGCACTAAAAAAAATTCAGAGCCCCTAAAATAATCTAATCCTGCTAAATTACTGAATGCCAACCCCAAATGCAGAGATTTTTCTTGGTCTTCCAGATCTTGCCTTGACTTCAATAACTACATGTAGCTTCTGTTTCTTAACAGTTCTTGTAACTGCTAGCAGAAGGTGTTTAGAATTTTTTTTAATAGATTTCCCCTGCTTTATAAACATAAATTATCTTCATTCTCAAATGGGCAGACAGCTGTCTAGAGGAGATCATGGTTGCTGAAAGTAAAGAGGACACTTAAAACCTGAGAAGTTAAAAGTGTCAGAGCATTCATCTTTATCTAGGTAATTGTAGCAAGTGTGTCACCACCTTTTGGGGCCTTATTAACAACTTTAAAATAATGTGATTAATTTGGAAGTGTGCCACATTTGTTGTCATATTCAATACGATATTGATTCTATAAGCAACTGCAAATAAATAAATAGGTATGCACTCATTTTTTTAAAAAAACATGTTATGTTTCAGTTTCTATTATTTTGAAGCAGGGGTTGTCGGTATGTTTCTATGCAACTATATATATAAAGTGCAATGTAAGTTTCCATTATTTAATTGAAACTAATCTTGTGCTCAGAGTAAAATATGATTGTGATTCATTATGACAAGATAAATAGCTAACCCATTAATGTTTTATAACAGGCATTTACAAATGTACATTTAGTCACAAAAAGCTGGGAATTACAAAAGAACAACTTGCAGGAAAGGTGCTTCCACATCTGATTCCTCTTAGCATTGAGAACAATCTTAATCTAAATCAGGTAGGATGATTAATCATGTTTTCATTATAAAAATGTAATGTTGGAGTTATTCATAAAGAATCCAAACTTGGGTCACAGATAAGATGTTCATTTTATATTTCGCTATGTTGCATTAAAATTATTTTGAAGGCAATTCTGCAAAAGTCAGGCAAATTGAATTGCTTTTCATTTCATCCCATGATTTATTTTGGTGAAGGAGCATACTTTCCAATTTGGAGCCTTCTTTAAAGAAAAGATCACACTTAGCTTGCACTGGTTGAGTTGTTTTGATTTTTTTGAGATGGTGGTGATTATACTAATAACTTACAGTGTAGGTAATATGTATAGTCTCTACAATGAAGTGTAGTTATGCCAAAGATGCAATACACCATGACATTAGTTTTGCCATTATATACTTACAAGCTGATGTCTGATGCAAGTCTTAAGTTGTAGTGGCTCCATCATGGGATGGCATTCATTTGTTCTTTCCCCCTGCAAATGCCTATGGAAATTTTTTGACCTCACTAAGGAAATATAAAAACAATGGTGTTTAAAAAAAGAAGGCTGCAAACTGGAAGGAGATTGATGATTTGAATAAAAAGTATATTGCTAGCAAATAAATCTGGACAATTTCAGAAAAATAGTGTGAGGATTCAGGCATTTTAATAATAAAACATTCATTCATTATATTTCTTCATTTCTCTTTTGCTCAATTTGCAACAATATTACAGAAAGTACAGTGACCTGATTAGATTTCCAATATTTTCCAAACATGTGAAAGAAAGCTTATAAAGAGCACTAAGCATGGGAATAAGGCTTTGAAATATTGCTTTATATCCTCCAAAGTTGTGATCACTGACAAAAAATCATCTATTCTAGAATTGTTAATTATAAAACAACAAACCCTTGCTCCCATCTCTATTCTTACTTAAATCCTCTTTTTATGAAAAACTTGAAGAGAAATATATCAGTTTCTGCAGACTTCATTTCCATGTCCTAATATTTAAATCACTAATAAAGTTTCAGGGTCTATGTGTACTGAACATTTTTATGCCACTATTGAATAATAGCATTAAGTTTATTTGCCTAGAGGCTTTTGGAAGGGACAGCTGTCTAGGGGAATATTAAAAGAGATGTTTGAGAACCACACATACACATAGACTGGGAGAAAAAATATTGGGTACAAATGTGTTTGAATTATTTGGGAAATAAATGTAAAATATTTACATGCATAGATCATGTTAAGTACGGAAAATAATTTAAATGTACATTGGTGACAGTTTCACAAGGCAATTTGTTAATTTGTATTATTTTAAGATAGTACTATTTTAGACCTTAATACTGTAGTGTTGTATATGCTTGTGTACCCATCACCCTATTCCCTTTCAGGATAAGCAGTGTTTTGCAAAGTGCAGGGAAAAAAAGAAATAGTAAAGACAAGAAATTGGAGGGAGATGATAGTTGAAAAAAAAAAAAAGGAGGTCAGACAGTAGTTTATACAAACATTTGAGATGACTTTATACAGTTCTGTCCTTGCAAACCATTCTTGTTTTTATGACATCCATGCCTCAATTAGTATGTTACTTTTTTCTTGAATTTTTTTTAGTTCTTTTTGAGATTCTTATCAATTCCATCCAACCATTACTTTCTTGTTTCCTTCCTCTTTTGTTTTGCAATTTGATCCTCATTCTTTCTTCCAGCTTCAGTTCCATATAACAAAGTGGACAGAAGTACAGGCTTATATGCAGAAATGGTAACTTCTTTTATAAACATTCGTTCCTTGCAGTATTTTTTCTACCAGCATTTGCATATCCTAATATTTCTCTTTTATCCATTTCCCCATCTTTAAGAAGCATTCTAGGACACATTAATGTTCATACCCATACTTCTTTTTTCACCATATTCAGGTTCTCCACCGACAACATAGCAGCATTTACCTATAAAAATACAGATTCATTTATTTCACTAGTAAACACACCTTTTAACATCTCTACAATCCTTATACTGTAAATGTAATGAAAAATACATTTAAAAAGCCCAAAAGGCACGTATTCTTATATTACATATACTTTGCAGTATATATATAAATAAAGTCACTGGATTCAGCATGTCTTTTAATTAAGTGTGCATAGGATTGCTGAATGTCACACTGTGTTCCTCACATAATAATTTTGTGCTGCCCATTTTAATTTGTTAGATTTCTCTTGATGCATATTCTATATTAGAAGACTGGTGTTTTTCATATTTCTTCATGTTAAATATATTTCTCTTCTAGTTTAATTCCTTTATTTCAGTCATAAAAGAGATGTTAAATAAATTGGAAGCTGAACACAAGACCAAACTTGAACAAATCCATGTTATGCAGGAACAACAAAAGTAAGTGTGTAAAACATTCTGTCACAATGAAATCATTAATATTATCTCTTTGCTTTGTTAGATAATTTTCTGGTTCTCTTTGAGTTTTTCTATCTAAAAATTAGATAAACATTATTAATAGTATATACTAATAGGTTAGCTGGCTGTTAATATTCTACTGAAAGGAAGTTTATGATACTTTTTAAAACTTCTTCACAGCTCTATAAAGTTAGCTAACTGTCATTCATCTTCACAGTTGAATAGTTTGGAATAGATTTCCATATAAACAGATGATGAACTTTATCTTCCATCATCTTGGATAGAAATTTAGTATTCTACACCAAACCACATTCAATAATGGCTGGACATGTTAAACCACAATATTCATTTGATTTGGGTTCATGAGCTGGTGTGTAAACCTAGTCACACAAATGTATGGATTTGTATTATGTATGAATTATGACTTCAGTTCATTGTTAAAACATGTGTTAATATAATGTGTGAATTGAACCAATGATATGTTTAAATTAAAGCTGAGATATCTTGGGCATGATGTCTATCATAGAATTTGAGTACACTATAGATACATACGGGTTTTCAATTTATATGCAATACTGTTACATAGTTAAATAAGAAAAACAGGAGAAATTGGAAGAGTCTATGCTCTGTTATATGTCATGTAATTTAAGTGGGGTAATTATATTTTATAATTTATTAATGCAAGTAACTTAATAGCAATAGTGAAAATGATATTTTTATTATTTTTAAGAAATTGTTTTAAGTATAGACATGTGGTATTGGGAGCAAAGGAGGCATTCTGAAGTGCCCCAAAATTGTTCTGCATGCAGAGGAAAGATAAAAATAACACACATACACATGCATAGTTATCTTACTGATGGTAGTGAGAGATAGAGGAGAAATCTTAATTGTTCCAGCATGCATGTAAAATAGAAAAGAAAAACTATATATTCAACTTTGGTGAATTTTTCAATTGCTGTAGCAGACAAGAGCCGAGGACGGTTGAATATTGATTTTTTTCCCAGCCAACCTCTGTGTGTATATCTAAGAAGTACAGTAAAACACTGTGTTGTCTTTGTGTTAATTCTGTTGTATTACTTTGATTTAACCTGTGAATTTATGCTTCTTGTGAACCTGTGATAAAGAGGCTGATGTGACCTCTATATAATAGTATAATTACTAATCATTATATTAAAAAAGAAACTCAAAGCAAATTATTTTTAATTTGTAAATGGTAACATTTGGAATGTATTTCTGGGTTGTTTTTGAGATTGAAACAATAACTTATTATAACTATCTTTTTGCAGATCTTTGGATATAACTAATCAAATGAAACCACTTGAAGAATCAAAAATCAGCAGTACAGGCAATCAAGTAAGGGTTATGTATGTATATATGTATGTAACTCAAGGTGGCAAACATATACAGGTGAAACTCAAAAAATTAGAATATTGTGCAAAAATTCATTTATTTCAGTAATGCAACTTGAAAGGTGAAACTAATATATGAGATAGACTCATTACATGCAAAGCAAGATAGTTCCAGCCGTGATTTGGCATAATTCTGATGATTATGGCTTGCAGTTCATGAAAACCCCAAATCCACAATCTCAGAAAATTAGAATATTACATGCAATCAATAAAACAAGGATTGTACATAGAACAATATCAGACCTCTGAAAAGTATAAGCATGCATATGTACTCAGTACTTGGTTTGGGTCCCTTTTGCAGCAATTATTGCCTTAATGCGGCGTGGCATGGAAACTATCAGACTGTGGCACTGCTCAGGTGTTATGGAAGACCAGGATGCTTCAATAGAGGCCTTCAGCTCTTCTGCATTGTTCGGTCTCAATTCTCATCTTTCTCTTGGCAAGGCCCCATAGATTCTCTATGCAGTTCAGATCAAGCGAGTTTGCTGGCCAATCAAGCACAGTAATCCCATGGTCACTGAACCAGGTTTTGGTGCTTTTGGCAGTGTGGGCAGGTGCCAAGTCCTGCTGGAAAATGAAGTCAGCATCCCCATAAAGCTTGTCTGCGGAAGAAAGCATGAAGTGCTCCAAAATCTCTTGGTAGATGGCTGCGTTGACCCTGGACTTAATGAAGCACAGTGGAGCAATACCAGCAGATGACATGGCTCCCCAAGTCAACACAGACTGTGGAAACTTCACACTGGACTTCAAGCATCTTGCAGTGTGTGCCTCTCCATTCTTCCTCCAGACTCTGGGTCTTTGGTTTCCAAATGAGATGCAAAAATTGCTCTCATCAGAAAAGAGGACTTTGGACCACTGAGCAACAGACCAGTTCTGTTTTTCTTTAGCCCAGATAAGATGCTTCTGTCGTTGTTTGTTGTTCAAGAGCAGCTTGCCAAGAAGAATACGACATTTGAAAACCGTGTCCAGGATCCATCTGTGTGTGGTGGCTCTTGATGCACTGACTCCAGCCTCAGTGCACTCCTTGTGAAAGTCCCCAACGCTTTGAATGGCCTTTTCCTGACAATCCTCTCCAGGCTGCGGTCATCCCTGCTGCTTGTGCACCTTTTTTCTTCCGCACTTTTCCGTTCCACATAACTTTCTATTAATGTGCTTTGATACAGCACTTTGGGAACATCCAACTACTTTTGCAATTACCTTTTGAGGCTTTCCCTCCTTATGGAGAGTGTCAGTGATGGTTTTCTGCACAACTGTCAAGTTAGCAGTCTTTCCCATGATTGTGATTCCTACTGAACCAGGCTAGGACCATTTAAAGGCTCAGGAACCCTTTGCAGGTGTTATGGCTTAATTAGCTGATTAGAGAGGGACACTTTGAGCCTAGAATATTGAACCTTTTCTGAGATTGTGGATTTGGGGTTTTCATGAGTTGTAAGCCATAATCATCTCAATTATGACACATCGCGGCTTGAACTACCTTGCTTTGCATGTAATGAGTCTATCTCATATGTTAGGTTCACCTTTTAAGTTGCATTACTGAAATAAATGAACTTTTGCATGATATTCTAATTTTTCGAGTTTCACCTGTATTATTCCTTCTTCCTCCTGTTTTCCCTACAATAACAACCCTGTGAGATTGCTTGGCTAAGAGTGAGTAATTGACACAAAGGCACCCAGCTGGTACTGTATTTATTAGATGAATATAAAGTGGTTTCAAGTAGCTGTTTAAAAAATATTTTTAAACTTGTTTTAATTCAAACAGGTGGACAAAACGTTTAGCAATCTAGGAATGTTAACTAGTGGACCTGATTGTAAAGAAAATGGAATGATGACAAATCAAAGAAAGGTAAGCTTTAATAATGAGGTGCGTACGTATGCATATTGAGTCTGTAATCAATGGTAGATTTCAATATGATGGATTGGTCAGATAGAATTCTTCATTTTTGGTGTTGTCTTTGTAGTTTTAATGCAAACTAATGAGATATGAGATAAATTATATATTTAATGAAATATAAGACGAGGCCAGGAAGATCAAGCTGTCCGAAAAGAATATGCATAGAAGAGATACAGTATATGGTGCTCTCTCTCTTTTTCATTCGGTAAAACAATTGCAATGAAACCTTCACTTAATGTGCCTCCATTTAGATGATTTCAGGTATAGCTGACAAAACTATCTGGAGATTTTCCTAAAATTATAGACAAATCCATTGCATCTGATGCAATCTGGATGAGGCAGTTAAATTTATTCTAATATTTAAACTTAAATGTATGAATCATTACATAAATGACATAGATTGTTGTAAATAATATAATTTTTAATTTAACATATATTTGGAAGCAATGGACTGCCTTATTCCCACCCCCTTTTTTAAAACATGGTAACTAAATGGCAGGCTCTTGGTTTTTTTAAAAGATCTGTAAAATCTCCATTCCCACCTCATTCCAAGGGAAGGGTACTGTAAAATCTCCATTCCCTCTCCACCCCACTAACCTGCTTTCCATTCTCCTGTGCAGGGCAACAAAAGAAGACCCAGTCAATCAGCTGGGACTCAGGAGGCAGAGAATAGATGTGGTGGGGCCAATCAGAGGTGGTATTTGCCAGTTCTCCGAACTACTCAAAATTTCCACTACCGGTTCTCCAGAACTGGTCAGAATCTGCTGAATACACCTCTGGTTCACAGTGCTGGCTTTTACAAAGCAATAGCAGTACCACTTAGATTTATATACCTCTCTATAGTGTTTTATAGCACTCTATGAGCTATAATGTTAGCATATTATCCCCAATCATCTGGATCCTTATTTTATCAACCTCGGAAGGATGGAAGGCTGAGTCAGCCTTGACCCATCAGGATCGAATTCCAGATTGTGAGCTGAGTTAGCCTGCAATACTGCATTCTAACTACTGAACCACCAGGGCTCTATACTTGTCTTAGCTCCTGGGTACTTTAGGGAGGACCAATCTGTGTTTGCAGTCAGGGAGAGAAGACTTAGGGGTTGATGTATAAGTAATTCAAGAGGATATGGTCCTGCACACACTTCTTCCTTGGGATGGCTCCCCCTTTTTTTTTTTTTGAATAACCTGTCTTGTGAGGTGTGGCTGGCACTTCCTTTTTAGAATTATGCAAAGCTTTTAAGACAGTGGTGTTTCATTAAATGTTTGGAGTTTTAGTTTTGAATGTTGTTATGTCATCTGCTTTATTTTATTTTTTATTTGATGGTGTTTTAACTTAATGCAAAAAAACCTGAAGTTTTTAAAGAGATAGAAAGACAGAATTGATCCATCAAAAAAGATTTCATTGTATATGACAACTGTAGTCTATTGAGTATAAATCAATTTAAAAAATAAAATGGTTTCTGGTTATTGGTTCATTGTAATGGGGAGAAAAAACAGGAGCACTACCAAGACAATCAGATAAAAACTAGATAAAAACCATTTGGTTTGAGCAGGATTTGATCCACACAAGTGTCTCAGACAAGACTGTCCTAGTTCTAACAAAGATAGGAAAGAAGGAAGGAAGTGAATTCAGATTTCCAAGGTTTTGTTGGAATTCCAAGGTTTTGTTTGTTTGATATGAGGGGTCTAGATATTTTCTCAGGCCTTCTGACCCATGCAATATACATATCTTCTATGGAAGGCAAGCTGGTTACAGTTGTTCTTTCTGCAATCATAAATATCCGTTGGAATTTGTACTTGTCCTGTTTAGTTGCTGTACCAAAACAGATAGATAGAAGTACAAATGACAGACTCAATAATTCCTTAGTAAAACTGTATTAACAGCTCCTGGGACAGTTTGAACTTCCTGAGTTGATGCAGGAAGAACATTCTTTGTTGTTCCTTTTTAATGATGGTTTTAATGTTACATGTCCATTTCAAATCCTGGGAGATTATAGAACCCCAAAACCTGAAGGATTCTACTGCTGATAACCATGCTATCAAAAAATAGTAAGAGATGGTAGCAGTGGTGGGATTCAATTTTTTTTTACTACTGGTTCTGTGGGCGTGACTTGGTGGGCGTGGCAGGGGAAGGATACTGTAAAATCTCCAGTCAGAGATGGTATTCTCCTAACTAATCAAAATTTCTGCTACTGGTTCTCCAGAACTGGTCAGAACCTGCTGAATACCACCTCTGGGTGGTAGAATAGAAGGGTTCCTTCTAAAATCCACTCTCCTCTAGTTTTAAGCATGTTCAGTTCCAGGTTGTTCCAGTTGCACCACAGGAAAAATTATTCAACCTCCTGTCTATGCAGGCTCATCACCATCTCGAATGAGACTATTGACTTTTTTTATCTTGTTATAATTCTTCTACTTCTTTTAGTCCCATTAAAGAGCAAGACACAGTACCAATCTCCCAAATTTTTAAAAATCAGACAAATAATGTCCATTTCCAGTAGAGGGCAAATCTTTTTCAGTTTCAGTGTTCTTGGCTAAGATCAGCTAACTTGATAATAGGATTCTTATGGAGAAGGGGCAGACAATGTCCTTTTATCTTTCTGGAAAGGCTCACATTTCAGCTGCCATATGGAAGTTAGACAGAAACCCTGATATAGCTGGTATCCTAGTGCAACTGAATTTTCAAAACTTGAAAACAATGTTTTTTATATTACAAGGCATTGTTTACAATTTTAATAAATTACAATATTTATGTTAGCCAGATCTCTAACCAGGGGTTATTATATTTATTATGTTCACTTATATTCATATTTTCATAGACTTTATATAAAATGGAAGTTACTCCCAATAATCTATAATAATTCAGGCAATAAAAGTAAATGATGTTAATTTTATTTTAAAAAAGAAAGATGGGGAAAAAAGGCTGAGTGTATTTTCTGTATATAGAAAAATTGAGATTTGGCTGAGATGCAAACATCAAATAGATTGGTGTCCGAAAAATGACCCAGTTATTTTCATTTGGACAAACATTTCTAACTCTGCTTTGCTAGTCTTGCTGATTTTGTAAAGCTAGTTAGCCACAATTGGTTCAGACTATCCATTAACAAATGTATTCTTTTGAAGGGGTCTCTTACACTTGAAGAAAAGCAGAAGTTAGCAAAGGAACAGGAACAAGCACAAAAATTGAAAAACCAACAGCCACTTAAACCCCAGCCTCATGCAATTATTGCACCAGTGAAACAGGTATGGATGCATTGATTGATTGATTGATTTCATAAATATATTTGAGTACAAATTTGAAGCAGTAAAATCTTAGTAGCAATTTAAAAAAGCCAATTCAGCACCTATGTTTAAACATCTCAGAAAATGATTTAAGCAAATTCCCCTAAAAGTAGAGATAGATGTAACGTCTTTGTTAGTGGCCCACCAAATCTTAATGTAAACATTTGGTAACATGATCTTTTCTCAACAAAAGTTATAAATACTAGCCTTCTTTACAGACAATGGATGAGGAGCCCGTAGTTTCCTAACAATAATTCATTTATTCTAGCTATCAGTAGCAGCCACATTACAATGTACACAGTTATTTAGACTCTGTTCAAGAGACACATAGTAAAAGCAAAGTATTGTGTAAGTATAGCACATTTAAAACACTAGAAATATGCTGGAGCAGAGGAGTGGGTGTTTTATTCAATTGGAATGTAGTATCATCTAAACATCTACTTAAAAAACAATTATACATGCTGATGTTGTAAATTTGCCTTTACCTTCCACATATAATATGCAGGTAGACCTTACATATGACTAATCATTAACGAGTAGTCAAATTTGCCACAAATCCTGAAAAAGCTACCTATAACTGGATTCAAAGTTCGGATATTCTACCCTCCCCCCCAGTCACGTGACCACATTTTGGATGCTTGGTAATCAGCCAGCATTTACATTCGCTTGCAGCTTCCAAGAATTATTTGACTGCAATTTATGATGATTTGACAGAAACCAGTCTTTACTTCCTGGTTTTGGCACAAAATGCTCCGTAATAAACAAAGTGTTTGATTTGTTACCTCCATATTCTCGTAAAGACCACTGCAATTGTAGAATTTGGTGCGGAATGTGGTGACCTGCTTTATGACCATCACAACTTACTATCAAAACTGCAGGCTCAATTACAGTCATAAGTCAAGAACTATGTCTGTAGTTTTTAAAATAAAATTATTTCGCTGATGTTTATTGTTTAACTGATAACATTTGATGCTGCTGTAAAATAATTTTAATTGTCTTGGGTTATATTTTTAGACAAAGGACTTGACTGATACTCTGAGAGATAACATAGCTTCATTGACCACTCAACCCATCAACACACCTAAAGTTCCTTCTTCAACTAGCTTTTCTTCAGTGGGTATTGGAATGGGATTTTCATCATCTGTTGAAAACATGAAGAGAAATGGACTAAATGCTAATATGGGGTTTCAGCCCTCTGGATTTGGCATGGGGATTGGTACCACAAGCCAGAATTTCTTTGGTAATACTGGGGTCACTGGAATGGCTAACATGAATATGTTGCCAACAGCAAACATGCCATCTTATAGCTCTTTGAACACTACATCACCAGCTGTGCAGCAAAGCAGGCCACCTGATATGTCTTCTTTAGATAGCCTATTTGGGCCTCAAAAACCCAAAGTTAGTATGAATCAGTTGTCACAACAGAAAACAAACCAATGGCTTAATCAATTTACACCTCCTCAGGGTACCAACAGTTGTCCTTTGGGAACACAGATGAATGTAATGGGACAAACTGGCTTTGGCTTACAGGGAAATCCTTTCTTTAATCCTCAGAACTTTACACAACCAACGAACAGCATGGTAAACAGCAGCTCAGCTAACAAGGACTTAAATGACCTCTTTGGATAATAGTTGTAATTGTGAGCAAGATGATTAACATTGTTTTATGCCTGTTAAAAAGCTGATTTGGGTAAATTTGATAAAATGAAATGAACATGAGAAAAATATTTCCACAATGATTAATATATTTCATTTGTCTATCTGTTTTAATTTTCTTAAGTAATTAAAAGCCTCTGCCCCCAATTTCATTGTTTTTAAATCAGGTTGTATCAATCTGAGCACTCAGAGTTATGATTAATAAATAAAGACTGCATACCTATCAGTTTTAGGCATTTATATGCTGGTTGTTCTTGCTATCTTCTACTGATAAATATGGTCAGATAATTTACTCCCAGTTGCAAATGTACAGGACCTGATAATGTGTGGACTAAGTGAGATGGACTAGGTAGTAATGTGGAATTTCAGCCTTCTGGAGTTGGCATGGAAATTGTTACATAAGCCAGGATTTCTTTAGTATTGTTAGTTTCACTGGAATTGCCAATGTGTAGCCAACAACAAATGTGTCATCCAGTAACCCTATAAATACTATATCAGCTGTTGTACAGCAGACCAATTGTTACATTTCCTTTCGATATCTTAATTATTATATATTTGTACAAATACAAGCAAATGATTTATCACCAATCCAGGATCCAGCATATGCATCTGAAGTATGTGGTACACCTAGGCTTTTGAATTTTGGTCTGTCTGAATTTGATATGACATCTAGGTTAGAAATAAAAATAACTTGTGGTTGAATGCATTAATATTGCATTTCTGGGAAAATATGAGAGCTCAGATTGGTGTACAAAATCACAATTATTTACCCTACAGCATTCTTCCCCAATAGAGAGTGTTTTGAAAATATTTGTAGAAATAGCGGTCTTTTACATTGAAAAATACTGCAAACTATGAATGTTCTGATTTACCTCTTAATACCTAATGTCTGCCCAACCAAAGCATTTACATTTTTGGCATAAATTTTTAAAATGTTATATTAAAAAACTTAATTTTATCACTCTTGTTATACTTAACATCCAACCATTAAAATAATTAGTTGCATATTGATTAACAGAAGTCAATTGAGCAGCAAAGCCGATAATTTTTCTGGATACTTAAAATGCAAGCAGTACATCTTCAGATAAATATTTATTAAGGAATCAGATTTGATTGCCATTGGCTTTGACGTTTCTTCAGATTTAGTAGCAGAGCTTTAAATAAGACAATGTTATTTATTGAAATGTGTTTTTTTTTTCGTCATTGAGGTCCTGTTGGAATATATAGAAGAATAAACGTTTACCCTCAACTTGGAGAAAACAATCAGCTTTCATCTGAATACAGTTCTCAGTGTAAAAGCTTTCTTTCAGTATAAAAACCAATAGTAAATTCTGCTTTATAGTGGGAAAGGGAAGTTCCCCCCCTCTATTATTTCTCCCCCAGAACATTGGTGATCTTTCATACACAATTCTTTGGAATGTAGCAAATTATATTGAGAAGATGTGTAACCTTTTTGTTGGAAAGAAAGCTAACACTTTATTTTCAGTACCTCTCATTGATGAAACTGTTTCCATTTGCTGCTTAAGAAACCAAAGGTGCTTATGCTGTGAATGTGAACTGTATTTTCTTAAATTATATTTTCATTATAAACAGTAATGGTGTTAAATATATCTTAAGGACTTGCTTTATTTTTCTGTCTTAGTACTTTTATTTTGTATCTTTGGACTAGTGATAATATTATTTATCACAAAAAAAATCACCTGTGCTATTTATGTACAGTCAATATTTTGAGGTATGTTGAATTAGCCACATGTGTAAAATTATGAATGCTAAATCTATAGTTCTTTGTATAGTTCCAGGTTTCTTTAAATTTCTTATTTATCGCCTAGAAGGATTTCCCAAATGTTAAAACAATTTTTTAAAAAGATAAATATATTGAAGATACAAGTTTCCTATAATATATGAAAACAAACTTTTACAAAAAATGTAAAATACCAGTATATCTTTACAATGCTGTTGTCTGTTAAAAATATAGCTTTTATAATGTAATCTGAATTTCTTAAAATAGCTATAGAAAATGTTTGCTTTGGCTTCACCCCACTAATAAAAACTTGCATTCCACTGGAACTTGTAGAGCTTTGATAGTAACTATTGATAAGAATTTTTACTGTTCTTTTGTACAGTGGAAATTTCATTTAATGTAAGACTATACATGGAAGAGGGAGCCTTCAGGCCTCAGTGGTATAAAAGTTCTTGAAGCATTTTTATACATGGCCAATATCATAGTAACTATATAACTAAATATTATATCTGGCTTTCATAAGACAGATACAAAAAGAAATATGGCTTATGAATAGTTCGCTATCTACCGTACTATAACTCTTTAATAAAGATTACTTGTTTTCAAAATAGTAAACAATCTTAATTTCAAAGAAAACACTTCACTGATTTACTGAAAAAAGAATATTTGTTCAGTCTTTTCTATGAGTGTACATTTAAAACTAATACAATGACCCTTGATTTATTATTGGGCTTTTTAAAACATATTTTGGCCTGTGAATAGATGCAACTGCCTTTATAGCAGATTACTTTTTTCTTTTACAGTGAGTCAAACAAATGAATTGCTACCATCTTAAGAAGGTGCTTGGATTATATCAGAGATATTATGTTGTCAACCTTTAATGAATATTAACACAAACATGGAATTTAAAAAGACATTTAAAGTTGAGAAGCATTTTTTTTCCTTCAGGAAATACTTCATGAATTCTCCTTTTTAAAAAATGATTTCATTAATCAGAATAAAATTAAGTTTTGTTTTTAAAAATGGTTTCAGAAGTTTGGAAGGCAAATATTTTTAGATAACACCAATTTTGATCTCATTAAGTAGGATCAAATTCTATCTACTGAGCTAAAATTTATGAATAAAACAGGCCACTGAGCCACAGCCATAAAAAAACGCTTGATGACAAAGGTCTGCTTAGTTAATAATCTAGGTGAAATGTGTATGAAAGGAAAGAAATTATCTTTGCAAAAGAAGAGAACCAGTCTAATGGATGCTGACCTTGCACAGAAAAGTTAGAGAGTAGCAAAATTAAAGTAACATAAAATATTTAAGTAAACATATCAATTCTCATGTTTTTCTGAACTTAAAATTATAAAATTCATTTTTCCTTCTGTAGCAATTTTGTGTTTTACATTTGAAACAAGGTGTATTGGTGGATTTGCTGAGTTGGGTAAACAAGGTTCTTTTAAAGTACATCCAATATTTTGGTCTTAATATTGTGAAATAAATCTACTAAACATATATACTTTAATGAAGGCTTCTGATATTTGATTTCTGTACAGTGGTGTGTGAAACACTTATAGTTTTCCATAGGGGTGATCCATATAAAAAATTATTGCTTATACCTGTTCAATATTTAAAATAAAATAATACTCTAATGGCATACTTCCAATTTGACTTTGTGGATAGTTTCTAAATATTGATGTGCTTGTGCAGCACAAGATTTTAAAAAATAATTTTCAAAACACATTTCGTAATCCTAAAAAGATTAAGCTTTTGTTTGTGTAATATATAATGATTCATTGTGTGATTCATTATCCTGAATTCAAAACCATTGTATATAATAAATAAGAATTATTAGTCTAGGATTACTCCTAAATTTTCTTGGATTTCAATCAACTTAAAAATATACAAGTTCCTTATGTGTGTTTTTATATAAAGAGAGAGAAAGAGAGAGGACTCAGGCCTGATTGAAATTATTTGATCGTTAATTGTTCAGTCTTTAAGCATTAATTTCTATGTTTAAAATTATACAGCACTCAAATTCTTATGTGTAAAATGATATTACTCTAGTTCATTGTGGTTTGTATGAGATAAATATTTGGAACATGAAATTCTATTTTGATTTATTGAACCTTTACTGTTCTTTGAAACAAATCTATTGATATCAAATTTTAAAACTGTTAACACTTAAATATGTAAAATGTACAGTGATATAAGAAATTCCTACCATTTTGTACTGTGAATGAATAATTGTAGTTTTCAAATAGTCAATGATACTGCTTTATTGGAATAAAGGTTTTGTGTTTTTTCCATATATTCGGTTTTTCAAATGAGAATGGATCATGTTTAGATGGAAAATAATAAGGTTTTACAATTGGCTATGAAGAAGTTCTAATTGAAAGGAACATTTAAACTTTATTAGTAAATTAAATGAGTAAAGAGAAACTGAATCTTATTTAGTAGCCATCTGTTTGTGATGCCAGTTAATTTTAAAACGCCCCCATAAAGTAAAAAAAATAAAATTATATCAGAATTATATCAGGTTTCTCAACCTTAACAATTTGAAGATGTTCAACTCCATATATGTTCAAGCTGCCAAGGTAGAGAAACACTGATCTAGAGAAATATTTAAAAAAATATGAATGTATTGGTAGAAAATTACCATTTGCCCAACTCCACTTACAGGAATGTTGGGGAAAAACAGGAGGAGGAAGCATTATGTATGCCACCTTAAATCATGCAAAATAAGGGCAGGATATAAATCATATAATGAATTCCTAAGGATTTTGTTGTATCAGGCCAGTGATTCATAATTTCTACAGTTTGTTGTGGGGAAAATAGAAGGAAGAGGTATTAGATATGTTTACTGCATTGGGTTACTTATAAAGTAATAAA
Organism: Bungarus multicinctus; assembly: GCA_023653725.1. Taxonomy (NCBI): domain Eukaryota; kingdom Metazoa; phylum Chordata; class Lepidosauria; order Squamata; family Elapidae; genus Bungarus; species Bungarus multicinctus. The sequence goes on from CM042848.1 coordinate 48,707,783, forward strand.
GTTGGGATAAAATGTAATAAATTATAGCAACTTGGATAAATGTATCCCTCTTTCCCCACGGAATCCTAATTTGACAAGAAAATATAAACTAACATTCTTTATCCCATATTTCATACAGCAAATTTTCATTTCATTAATGTATGACTCCATTCAAGTCATACATCAAATGAACCTGCTGTATAGTCTATGGAGCAAAGAACAGTGGGTGCCATTTACTTCTGTTAGTTTCAATTTATTTCATGGCAAATTGGAATTATTTGGGAGGAAAAATTGAGAGGTACCAATAAGGTAATCCTTGACTTATAACCACAATTGAGCCCAAAATTTCTGTTGCTAAACTAAACAATTGTTAAGTGAGTTTCACCCCATTTTTCAGCTTTTCTTGCCACAGTTGTTAAGTGAATTATTGCAGTTGTTGTTGGTAACACAATTGTTAAGAGACTCTGGCTTTGACTTTGCTTGTCAGAAGTCGCAAAATGTGATCACATGATCCCAGGATACTGCAAAGGTCATAAATAAGAGTCAGTTGCCAAGTGTCCAAATTTTGATCGTGATTATAGGGATGCTGCAACAGTCATAAGTCGAAAAATGATCATAAGTCATTTCTTTAAGTGCCATTGTAACTTTAAACAGTCACTAAACCAAGAGTTGTAAATTGAGGACTGTCTGTACTTTTGGTTGCATCTGTATATAACTAATAAGATTCACTGATCTTCATTGTATATAACTAATGAGATTTACTTTTTTCAGGATCATCCAAGATTCATTCTTTAATCATTTCATGCTTAGAGTTTTATGATTGTTAGCCCACTTTAAAAAATCTGACAGAAAATTAATTCTGTTAAGTTGTCAGTGTCAGTTTATAGAAAAACTAATGTCAATATTCTAAATTTGTAATAAGAGTTCGTTTCAAACTACCTAAATATATGCCTAATCAAGTTATTTAAACGTTACAAAAAGATGATACCACAGCTAAATAACAATTGCATATTTAAAGCAGATGTGAACAATATCAGCCCAACCAGTTAGATTTCTCATAGTGAAACTGCTGCAAATCCTGTCCTTGGGCGGTTTGAAAATCTGAGGCAAGATGCAATGATCCTGTTTTTCTGTAGCAGAGTGAACACTATGGAACAGCCTCCCCATGTAGATCATGATGGAAGCTCTTGAAGACCTTGATGTGAATGTCACCACTTCCATTTTTATTTCTTCTTTGTATGCTTTTTATTTTTCTACTCTTTTGGTAGTTGCTTTATTCTTATTCTTCTTGGGAATTTTAATCTGTCTTTGTATTGTGTAAACAGCCTGCGGTGGCATAGAAATATTCTTAATAACAAATCTTGCCCTTCAGTAGTTCTCTGAGTATTCCCCTCTTATTTTCTTCCTACCACCATTTGTTATAAACTGAGCAGTTAAGAAAAAATTAGAAACAACCAATGTGTGCCCTAGGCCATCATGCCTCTGCTCTGCAAGCTGCATTGGCTGCCAATTGCTTTCAAATCTATTTCACAATGCTGGTTTTGAACTTTAAAGTCCTTAATGACATGGGACCAGGTTTGATAATTGCCTCTTTCTGAATATTTCTGCCCATCTCAAAAGAGGCATACTCTGGGTCCCACCTGCTAAGAAACTGTTTGGCAAGACCCAGGAGACAGATATTTTCTGCTATGGATCTCCCCCCTGTGGAGCATCATTCCTCCCACCAGATAAGAGTTCCCCTTTTCTTTTTTTAAATATATTTTAATTATACATAAATACTTTAAAAACAGTGTATTGTCTGGGTCCATTTCGTTTAACAGAGAAATGACAAATGTTCTGAAAATAATAGTAAAAATTGTGATGATGATGATAATAATCATCATCATCACTGGGATCTGCTCACATAATCCGTCAATACATCACGCAGTCCTAAACACTTGGGAAGTGTTCGTCTAGTGATTTGTGATACGAAACCCAGCATAGTTATCTCGTTTGCTGTGTTTACTGTCATTTTTGTATATATTATTATTATTATTATAATATAATAATAAAATGTTAACTTATTTATAATCATAGTCATACTAACTCATATTTTACTTATGCACTGTAATAATCTTTCTTCTTCTAATTTCTTCTTCTAATTTCTACCTCTTATATGTAATCACTGGTAAAACATATCCCATGTTGAGTAATATTCTGCATCTGCTTTATGTTTTATTTTTAATGTCAATCTATCCACCTCAGTACAATTTTCTGAATTATATTTTCATCTGGAGGGGGTGTCCTCATTTTTGCAATATTGTGCAAATACAATTCTCACTGCTGTCAACACATGAAGTATTAAATATGTAGTCCCCTTATTGTAGCTTTCTGGTAGTATATCTAACAAAATTTCTGACTTTAAATCTCCCCTCCTTAATGTTCTTCTTATGTCACCAAGCTTGAGGAGTTTGACAGAAAAGGAAGTTTAATGAACCAGCTACATTGTGTGTAATATCTATGCTCTCCCTATCTTTTGTTTGTATTTTAATAATTAAAATAATGTTTATGTTTTCATTTTACAGTATTTTTGAATGATTTAATTACAGTATTTTCATATGTTTTTATTATATACTGCTCAGAGTCACATTTTTATGTGATTATGTGGTGCATAAATATGATAAACTCAACTAAATTCTGCATAACCCATCTCACCGATTAAAGCAACTCACTTAGTAAATAGTAACCTGCTAAAAATGTATTTATTCTTCTGCTAGCAAGCAAAAGAGAAATAATTACCCCAGTCTGTGTTTTCTCTATAGAGTATATATTCATATACAACATATTAATATGTGTAATAATGTATAATGTAATAATATTACAACATAATAATGTAATATATTCATACAGGCACAGAATCAGAGGGTGCAGTTAAATTAACAGACTAGGAGTAGTGAGACTCATTCTACTTCACTCTCTACCTACTGTATGATTTTGAAATAGATCAGAGAGCAAGCGAGAGGGAAAGGGAGCAAGAGAAGGAAAGGGAGAGAGAAATGGATGAATAGATGGATGGACAGATGGATTCCTTTAGGCTTCTGTATATAAAAAGTGGGTATAAATTGAATAAACACATGCTGTATATATTGCATATATTACAATACAGATTTACATTTATTAAATATATACTGCAGCCCAATCTCACTGCAGTAATTTTAGGTGACTTGTAAAATTAACAACCAAGACAACCATACACGCAGAAACTGACACACAAAAAACATATATCCATAAGCCAACATAATGTTTTTAAAACTATTACATCATTAAAAGTTATAATCAATATATTTTTCTTGACAGATGCAATGAAATAATTATGTTTATTATGGAATAATAATTGTTTATGCAAGATAAACAAATATCAGAATATACCTTGCCTTTGGGTAGCCATAGTGTAGCAGTCTCCAGAGATTGCAAATTTTTAAAAATCCAGAAGGTGGTATTATTGATCCAAGGACTGAGTGACATTAATACAAAATGATGCAGGTTTTAGAGACTATTGGAATACTTGTCTAGGACAACACTGATGCTGCATATGTTCTTTCTGAAATTTGCAGTGTCAAAGAAAATTAGTAAATTTAGCAGCAGCATTTATATTGCAGACAATGGTTGAAATCTGAAATTTTTTGTTGTTGTCGTGTGATGTGTCAAAGTGAAAGCACTTGCACCACAAGAGAGCAGACCTTACTCGGTTAATACTGCTTTTTCCAAAATATAAAGTAACATTAATTGAACTTTGGCTTTTTAAAGATTCTAGGTTCATTTCAAAATACGATTTCAGAAATAGCTTTTGCTTAAAGAAAAATAAGCAATGTAAAAAAACCCCACAGAAACACTGGTTTTAAAAGGAGAATTTACTTATAGAATATGAATTTGTGTTGAAAAACTAACATAAGAGCTATGTACGTATTATATAGAAACTGATAACAAACCAGCCAAAAATTTTCATTATTTTTATTATGATTGATCACATAGTAGGTCAGATGTTTAGACTGAATTTGGCTGGTGGTGATTTTCTCAATGCCAATGGGGTTCAAGTGGTGCTTCAGATGTTTTGGAATTGCAACCAAAGCAACATTAGCATTTGTACTACCAGTATCTTTGTTTTTTATTGCCATAGCTGTTCTACTTTTCTTTGCAGGTCTTTGCATTTTGTGATTTTTTTCCAGTTCTTTCTCTTCTATTTTTCTCTCACCAGGTACTTCAGTGCCCACTATCCACAATTTTTGTCTTTCTTATTGATGTCTGGGGTGTTATGTCATAGGTATTTTTTGTTTGAATATTGTTCTTCCAGATTTTATCCAGGGCTGGGGAATATATTGATCAGCTCAAGGGAGAAATATACTTAATATTCCTACCTCCTATTTTCCCCATCCTGACAGCTCTATAACACTCTTGAATGATCCAGCCTGGGAAATGGTAATCCTCACTAAGCAATTCAAGTGAGACAGGCGACTAGATCATTAAGCGAGAAGTGACTAAGTGAAAATATTGTGAGGATTACAATTTTGCACAGACAATGCATACTGTAATGACAAACATGCAAGAGAGAGAGAGAGTGCTAAAGTTGTTGGTCACAAAGTTACTTTTTCATCATTGTGAAAACTGCAAACAATTGCTGTCCAAAGCAGTATCTAAGCGAGAGCTACCTCTATAGTACTGAATATTCTTTTTTCAGATGCTGAATTAACTGTAATTTCTCCCCTCTGCATACATTTTTGGAGAAAGTTTTAGTGTTCATTTTACTAATAGTCTGATCTAGTATATGTATCATTTTTAATGTAAGCATAAATGCTATTGGCATTTTGGAAATCATTCAAAACATGGTTTTTCACATAGGTTTGGGAATCTCAAGAAAACAGGGAGCTTATGAGATGGTTAGGGTTAGGGTTACACTTTATGGGAGATATTCATCCATTCTCCTATAGTTTTATTGATATATATCTTTAACTGTTGTTTTAATTGATTATTTTATTGAATACTATCCAGAGTCACATTTGAGAGAAGGGCAGCTATATAAATATGATACACACATACACACACACACACACACACACATATGCACACATATACATATCACCTATGCTATGAAGTTCTAAATCACCTATGATTTGAAGTTCAGTAAACTGAAGCTCAATTCATACAAGAGGATGCGTTACTACAGGTAGATATTTTTTTCTGCTACTTTCTATTTTAGATATTCCTGTTGTCAGGAGTATGTTTACTTTTTTTTTAATATGTAAAATTTAGTAAACTATTAACAAATGCACACTCCAAATTCATTAGAATTTTAGTACAGCCATAAAGTTCTTTTTATATCCTAATAAATTTATTTAGTCTCTAGAGCTGAAATTTTTAAATCATCATATAGTTACAATTTTAGTTAGTTTTTTTACACACTGGATTTAATGATAATATATATTTTAATACCTATGCACTACTGTATTTTATTTTATATTTTATTTGAAAAGGAAAAAAGAATGTAATCACTCATGGAAGCATATACGTTATATATTTAACAAACACTAATTGTATATGCATGTTAGTGATATCAATGTTAACATTTATATAATTGCAGAACAATAGGAAAAAGGCAACTAATAATATAAATTACTCCTGCCTATATTATCCAAATGTTAAGGTAATTCACCAAATAATTTGCCCTTGATTTTTAGAGATTGGATATTTCAATTTCTTAATCCATATTTCTTATATTCTTGAGTATATAATTTAGTATATTCCAGCAATAGTTTTACAATTGGCTCTTTTAATTTGTTATAAGGAACAAGTTCAATCCTTCAGTGTGGAACAATGAAGTATGTGCGATGATGTCACAATATAAAAATGCACATTAATTGTGTCAGATATTAGGACAAAACTACATATAGTAGTGGTGGATTAAGTCATTGTTTACTGCATTTTGTTCTTTTGATGCAATGTTGACTTGACCCAGATGGATGGATGGATGGATGGATGGATGGATGGATGGATGGATGGATGGATTGATTGATTTGTGTGAGGGCTTCTTTTTTGCTTAGATTTGCAGCCTGGGCTTCTATGGTGATCTCTCATTCAAATACTAACCAGGACCACTATAGAGGTTACCTAAACTGTTCAGAAGCTTCTAATATAGTTTGGGAGAAGAAAACAAGAGATTGCAATGGTACTAGGCACCAGGGCCAGACAAGATAACTCCTTCTTGCTTAAAAGTCTGTGCTGAGCAATTGGCCCCATCTTCACCCGAATCTTCAATAGATCACTAGAGATGTGCTATGTTCCTTCCTGCTTCAAACGTTCTACCATTATCCCAGTGCCAAAGAAGCCCTCCATCAAGGAACTGAATGACCACAGACCAGTTGCTCTAACATCAGTAGTTATGAAAATATTTGAAAGGCTTGTTCTGTCCCACCTGAAAACCATCACGGATCCGCTGTTAGATCCCATGCAGTTTGCATACCGAGCAAATAGATCGACAGATGATGCTGTTAACATGGCTCTGCACTACATCCTACAACACCTCGAATCTCCAAATACCTATGCAAGGGTCCTCTTTGTAGGCTTCAGTTCAGCATTCAATACCATCATTCCAGACACTCTTCTAAGTAAACTAAACCAACTAGCAGTACCTGAACACACTTGTAAGTGGATCATAAGCTTCCTAACAGACAGGAAGTAGCAGGTGAAGCTAGGCGAAATCACATCCGATATCTATACAATCAGCACAGGGGCCCCCCAAGGCTGTGTGCTATCTCCACTTTTCTTCTCCCTATATACCAATGACTGCATCTCAAATGATCCATCTGTTAAAATACTGAAGTTTGCTGATGACACAACAGTCACTGGTCTCATTCGAGACAACGATGAATCTGCATACAGACAGGAGGTTATACAACTTGCCTCGTGGTGTATCCGGAACAATCTGGAACTGAACACACTCAAAATCGTTGAAATGGTGGTAGACTTTAGAAGAAACCCTCCCATACTACCATCTCTTACAATACTAGACAACACAGTATCAACAGTAGAGACCTTCAAATTTCTAGGTTCTACTATATCACATGACCTAAAATGGACACCTAACATCAAAAACGTCATCAAAAAAGCACAACAAAGAATGTTCTTTCTGCGCCAACTTAGAAAGCTCAAAGTGCCCAAGGAGCTGCTGATCCAGTTCTACAGAGGAATTATTGAGTCTATCATCTGCACCTCTATAACTGTGTGGTTTGGTTCTGCAACCCAACAGGACAGACACAGACTTCAGAGGATAATTAGGACTGCAGAAAAAACAATTACCACCCACCTGCCTTCAATCGAGGACCTGTATGCTGCACAAGTCAAAAAGAGGGCTGTGAAAATATTTACAGACCCCTCACATCCTGGACATAAACTGTTTCAACCCCTTCCCTCAGAACGATGCTATAGAGCACTGCACACCAGAAAAACTAGACACAAGAACAGTTTTTTCCCGAAAGCCATCACTCTGCTAAACAAATAATTCCCTCAACACTGTTCAACTATTTACAAAGTGTACACTACTATTACTGTTAATCTTCTCATCACTCCTTATCACCCACCCCCTCCCACTTGTGACTGTAACTTTGTTGCTTGCATCCTCTGTTTCCTAGTATGATTTGATGTTGATTGTACCCTATGACTATCATTAAGTGTTATACATTATGATTCTTGATTCTTAACGAATGTTTCTTCTTTATGTATACTGAGAGTATTTACACCAAGACAAATTCCTTGTGTGTCCAATCACACTTGGCCAATAAAGTATTCTATTCTATTCTATTCTATTGGATCATATGCTTCCTTTAAAGTTTCTAATTATCTATTAAATGGAGTCCTAGGTTTTAGTTTATTAATCATGTTGGTGCTTATCCTGACATATCTTAATTTTCTGCTTTCAGCTTCTCCATGTATAATACATTTCAAATTGCCACATTCACAATAATAACGAAATGTGAATGTGTGCATGCACGTGTGTGTGTGTATGTGTGTGTTGTTTTAGAAAGAAGAGAGAATTGAATAGTCTGTTTATGCCAACTCAGGAAGCACTTAAATCTCGATGTAATTCAATATCAGTTTCTTCCTTCTCCACTAACTTTCAGTATGACCTAATTTGTATCCAATACCATTTGTACAGTATATAGTGATTCTGTATTAAGGAGATATTAATGAGCTCAGTCATAAGTGAAATATCAGGTGTGTCTATATGTGTGTCCATCTGTCTATCTCTCTGTCTCTCTGTGCATCAGGCAATATTGTTATTTGAGGTTCAGCAGGAGAATGGAGCAAAAGCTGTGGTTTGAAATTGGGAGAGAGAATGCATAAATGTTTAATAAAGTTTGCTAGGGAGAAGCTCAAATGGCCAGAGAGAGACAGTATTGTGTTCGTTACTATAGCATCACCGAGCACATGTGTGAAGAAAGCCTAGAAAGAGGATGAGCAGCTTGTTATAATGTGCTTTGGTCAGACGCACTGATGTTAAGCTTAACATCAGGTCCAGTATTACTCACTTTCAGGTCTATTCCTTTGAAGACTACAGAATAACAAGAGATGCAAAACAGACCTCCTGCAATTTACACTGAATTATTGACAGCTTTTGGGAGAAAATACTCATAATTTCAATGTGATTATCTTGTTTGGAAGATTAACATACCTGCCAGATCACTCTCTCAAGGAAGAAAAGAAAAAAAAGAGCAGAACAGGAAAAAAAAGAATATTAGAATTGAAAAAAAAATTGATGATGACGACAGGTCTATTTTACATAAAAGGATTTATCTAAGAAAGAACAGAAGATGCCTTTTGAAGTGCTAAATTCATTAAAAGAGAGACTTTTAAAGCCTGGGAAGGAGGAGGTGAAGAATACTGTAAGTGACTCTCTAGGACACTTGCAAAGGTAACAGTTTCATCTACTGTTAACTTCTACAAAGATTATAGTAAAATTACAAAATGAAATATGTAAGTGAAATATGTAGGACAAATGAATAAAACAGGATATACAAGGATATACCTTAGCTAAAAGTAAGGACATAGCTTATTATGTGTGTCCTACTAAATCAGGTGGGGGGGGAAACAAAATTTTAGACATCCTTAATGTTATTGATAAAACAAAATTATTTTTGTAGTTTTAAATTAGTACAGCTAAATCATGAAGTATTTTTAGCTAGACTGCTGTGAATGTGAACAGCAATTGTGTTTCATCTTCACTGTGTTCAAAGATTCTTAAATCCACAAATATGTGCTTATCTTTGTACCCTATGACAGAATTTAAATATGCGCTTTTTTACTTAATCATACTAATATATTTTAAAATATAATGTTCATAACATATTTTAGAAAAGAACTGTGTTAAATTGTCATCGCAAAAGTTAGAAGTCTTATATGTTAAAAATGAATTTTTTATTAATTTCCTAGGGAAACTATTTTTTTTATGTAAACAGTAAACTTTTTGCAAGGAAATAATAATAATGCCCACAATGTCTAATTGGCATGTTTTTGTGTTATTCATTTTTTGAAAGCAGCAGATGATATACTGTCCTATAAAAAAATATTTGCTGTTCATTTTTCAATATTTTATAAAAGCATGAACAAGAGTAATGTATTATTGTTACAATGTAAAATACTATTACACATAATTCCCCTACAATCAAAACTGCCATCAAGTGTGGCATTAACCACAATTAAATATCTCTCAAGATAAGAGGGCATTTCTCTATATATACATCCATAGAATTATGTTAAAATATTGATTGCAGATACTAACTGCAGAAAAACAACTTGTCTGTATTTTTTGTATTGTCCTGAATAATTATTTTGATCCATGCTTTCTTTCTTTATCAGGACCAGACTAGTTCATCTCCTCATTTTGTCGATAATATACACATTCATGCATTCATTTGACTTGGCTATTTTCAAAAAGCTAAAAAATTTATATGAGAGATATCCAGAAAAATAGCAAAATGAGACTTTATATTGTGAAGTCATAACAAAAATCACTTCTCCCACAAGAAAGCAATGGCAAATCATTTCTGTAATGTGGTCAAGAAAACTACATGGACCTATTGTGGAATCACAAACAGGCAAAGCAGGATTAATGAGGGAGATGTTTTAAATTTGAGCACTAAGCATAAATGTTCTTCTAGCTTTCCTGGGCAAATTATTTTTAATTTATGAAAATTTAAAAGCCACCTGCATATTAGCCCAACGCTGATATTTCTTCATATTTTTTCCAAAGTTTTAGGTTGCTACTATTGTTAATATTAACTTTCTCTGAATGTGATATTTATTGTCTTATTTAAATGAAGATATATCTATATTCTTGCAAAAATAGGAAGATTTTTTATTACTGAATTATTTTCTAAATTCTATTTCAATTCCATTCAGATAGGAAACTTATATGAGTTATTTTCCATATATCCATTTTGCAATTTATATTAAATCCTGGTGGATTGTTACCTTGTTGATACTGTAATGCCAAACAGATTGCCAAAATCTTCATCTTGCTTCTTTTTTAAAAAACTCTTTTGCTCATGGATGTAAAAATACAAATATAAGATAGATTCTCTAACTTGCTGCCCCCTCCCCAAAATCCCACAAATGAAGCATTGCTCTATGTGATCATTAACACAAGACTATCTTTGCATAAAATATTTAGTGAATTCTGTAAAAAGTGAGGAACCACCAGACATGCAATATTTTAAAACTATGCATCTAATATTTATTTAATATTATTTACAAAATATCAACATTATTTGTTGGTGCACTATATTACAAGAATGGATTATAATTCTTATAATTAAATGAAATAAATGATACTGCCCAGTATTGATGAGAAATTAATTGTGCTGTAGCTGTCTTTTTAAATTAAAAATACTGAATTAATTTTTAGAACTGTGGGAGTTTTATAAATAAAATGTCCTTTTGAATCTCCTTCCAATAACTTAACTTCAAGTCTGTGTATGGAAACCTAAACTACTAAAATTACCTTTGGGATTATATTTAAACAGATTATATTTACTGCTAGAATTAAAAGCATTTATCCGTCTGATCATTTCAAATAATAAATATCTTTAATTGAGGTTCTTTTATAAGTATGGCATAGGACAGCTGCATTCCCACAAGAAATGCTCTGAACTTATTGTTAGTTATAAAACATTTCTTTTTTTGAACATGGACTAGATTGCAAGCTGCCTGCTTCTGTTAAATAATGTGACAGGTATTTTGAGAAGAAATCTCTATATCACAGTAGGAAACAGCCAACAAAAACTGTCAGAGTAATAGAATCAATAATGTAAGACATCTCAGCCAGATATTGATAGTCTTTCTGAACCCCTGGAAACTTAATTTTGTCTCATAAACCTAATTTAAAAAGAAGAAAGGCATTTATTTAAAAAAGAAAAACATTTGATTGCAGAATATTCACTATCAAATAAAATTTGATAGTGAACCATTTGACAGCAAGAATTTCTAAAAGAAGACTCCTTTCACATTTCAAACTGAATGAGACAAGTAGAGTTTTGGTAGAAAATAATATCATTTTAAATTTGCAGCCTTTCTGCAGCTTCCAATTTTGCACTATTTCTCTGTGTTTTACAGGATGCTGTTTGGAGTTTTTCAACGTTCTCTTGTATTGTTTTTATCAATCTATCCTTTAGTGTTGTACCTTATAATTCTTGACTCTTGATAAATGTATATTTTCTTTTATCTGAGAGCATTTGCATCAAGACAAATTCCTTGTGTGTCCAATCATACTTGGCCAATAAATAATTCTATTCTATTCTATTTACCTTATCTACATCACTCTTTTTTTAACTTTTTCCATTTTTTTCCATAAATCAAATGGCGTGGGAATGTATATCTATTATTTCATAGTGATATATTATAATAATATTAAATAAATACTAATATGTAAATAATATATAAATATTATATAATAACAATATATGACTATCTAAGAATGTAAAACGTTCTATTTGTACTGCCATACATACTGTACCATACTATATTATGCATATTACATAGTATAACAAATTAAAAATGAGTGTAATATAACCAGTTATATTGCCCTTCTAAACTAGAATATAAGACTATTTTAAAAAAATCAGTAAAGTTGTCTATGAAATCATGATTTGAAATAAGGATGATGAATCTACAAAGCATCCCAGGTAGTTGATCTTTTATGGTTGTCTCACATGATACAAGTTTTACAGCTGCAGTTATGTGACACCTTCACAAGGTTGTTTTTAACTGAAGCATCTAGGAATGAAGTATATGCAAAACTCTTTTGGTGAGAATATTAGGTACCACAATGTACTACCATGTTGCTAATGTTAAGCTTAGCTTCCAGAAGGCTTCAGTTTAGCTGGCTAGTGGTATAATATTCTATCAGTTCTTGTTTTCGATTTTTTTTTCTGGCCTTTTTTCTGTTGGACCCAGATTTCATTAAGATTTTTAAAGATCCTATTATGTGGCTGCAACCAGATGATATTGACTAAACAGTAAAAACTACAAAGGATTAGACCTTATTAGTGCTTAAACAGGACAGAATGGAAAATCCCAAACTCATAGATTTACCATTTGAGACAATAAGAATTTGTCTGAATAGAAAAATTGTTTAAAATATGTATGGCAAAGACCAGACATGTAGGAATCATTGTGTGAAACGAAGTTTTTCAGATATCTACATGGAGGTAAGTATGCAGTGGGTACCCCAAGATTCTGTTTTAGACACAGCACTCTTCAGCATATACATATAAACTATTTAGATCAGGGTAGAAGGGGATCCCATTAAATTTGCAGATGGAACCAAGTTGGCAGGAATAGCCAACTTGGGTCAAGATCCAGAAGGCCCAATACAACAAAATGAAATTCAGTGGTGAGAAAAGTAAGGTTCTATGTTTAAAAAAGAAAAATGAAATGTAGTTATAGAATAGCTGGTACCTGGTTCAGTAGCAGTAATTGCGAGTGTGATCTAGGACAGTCCTACTGGACAATCACTTAAATATAAGCCAGTAGTTGGCTGCAACTGCCAAAAAAGTTGATGCAGTTCTAGGCTGCATAACACAGAGATAGAATCAAGGTCATGTGGATACCACTTTATAATGCCTTGATAAGACCATGTGTGGAATATTACATCCAGTTTTGCTCATCATGATACAAAAAAGATGTCAAAAATAGAAAGAACTTTGCATTCCTTATTTATTTATATAGAAAGTTTATTTGGCCATCCCTGTTAAATACATCACTCTAAACACCTAGGAAACCAGTTCACAAGAAAAACAGTATGAAAACTTTTTATAAACAAAGCAGAAAATATAGTTAAACATAATTCAATACAAAAGCCAAGGTACCACATATAGATGCTCAGAATACAAATACACATTTATAGCATTATTTTACCCAAGCATATATTTTAATTTGAACTATTGTTACTAGTGTAATTCTTAATGGTGTGTAGGAAGTACAGTTCTTTCTAAAAAATTTAACTAAGAACTGTCAAGTTTTCTGACAATATAACATATTTTCAGGTTAAAAAAATAGCCAAATCTGACTAGCTTATTGAGATTTACAGAGAATACAATCTTCATCAAAGTTATATGTAAGTTCCTAAGACAGCTGAAGACCAAACATCCTTCTAAATAATAGACTTGCTAATGAGATCTATATTGCCTTTTATTCTACAGGTTCCTTAAGGCACCTCTATATAAAGTTCTGTACAGGAATGGCAAGCAGTGGATTCTGTTCTGGAATCTTATTCTCCATGTTCTATTATACAAGCCTTAAATTTAAAATGGAGGTAAAAAGCTTCAAGCTATTAATGAACAACAAAGCTTAGAAGAGTCTATGACAGCAATAGTTGGAGTGTAGGACAACAGATTCCAATCCATGTTTTCAGTAATATCACATTAAAACACATTTTTAAACAAAATAAACGGCACATTTAGGAATCCCTTGCTAACACTGCAGGTTTTATTCTGTAACTGTCTGTCTGATGATTGATAAACTAGATTTGCGATTTGCGTCATCAGAAATTCTACTATTACTATATTAGCTTTCCAGAATTTTCTATGGGCTATTCAGAGATAATGATTACAATTTCAGAATTTTTGGGCATCAGATTACAAATGGGTGCTGTATAAACCCTCTGGCTCCTTCTTTTTTTCCATGCTGTTTAAATATAATTTATTATGAACAGTTAATATGGGAATGTAGCAAAAGCACTTTATTATTTAGTTATTTTAAGTGGATATCAGTATATTTTTCTCTGAAAACACCTTGCCTCTGTTTTACATGGCTTTAGAAAAATTGATGGAACCAACTGTGAAAGAGATGCCATAGAGCTGAATGAAGAAGGAAGACCTGTGCAAGCAACAACCAAACCACCTTTATTTGATTGCTATTGCTGTGGATTACCTAAACGCTACATTATTGCTATGATGAGTGGTCTGGGATTTTGCATTTCTTTTGGAATTAGATGCAATCTTGGTGTTGCTATTGTGGAAATGGTTAATAACAACACCGTCTACATAAATGGAAAACCAGAGACTGAGGTAGGTAGAAGGATATATTATTTTAACACAGAAAAATAATATCATACCACTCTAGAAGAGATTACATTAAAAAGTTTATCTACATCAATGGAAAACCAGAGATTGAGATAGGTAGAAGGATATATTATTTTAACACAACAAAATGATGTCTTATAATACTCTAGAAATCAGATTTAAAAGTTTCTTTTCTTTCTTTTCTTTTTTTTCCAATAGACACTGGCATTCGCAGATATTCAGATAGTATAAGCTTATTAGGATCTTTGTAATTGATATAGAACATAATATTCTACTCAGATACATCAGTTCTCCAAAGTCTCAGACAGAAACTTTGGCTCACAAGATATATATTGTTCTAAGTTTTTTCTCTTACTAGAAGCTGTTTTCTACTTGTGCTATAGAGAGATAGGATGATAATAAAGCTTGTCTGTGTATATGTGTATGAGCCTGTGAACCTCCCAGTCAGTGTTGACTCCTGACAGCTGCCTGGACAATCCTGAAGTTTTCTTGGCAAAATTTTTCAGAAGTGACTTCCTATTGCCTTCTTCTTAGGACTGAGAGAGAGAAAGTGGCTGCCCCAATAGGTATAGTGCCTAAGATGGGACTAGAACTCATGGTCTCCTAGTTTCTAGCCTAATTCCTTCACCACTCTACCAAACTATCTTTCTATTAAAAGTTTAGTTGTGTTTATGAAATATTATGTTTTAATTTCCATAGTGATTCTTCATTAGATGTACAGCCTGTTTTTCCTCCAAAGAACTCAAGGTGGCATATTATTTCTCCTCATATGCCAATACTCAGGTTTTCTAATAACCCTGCGAAGTAGATCAGGCTGACAGATAGAAAATAGTCCTAGATGGGACAAATAAAGCACTTACTACACAGTAAAAATGGATATTTAAACCAAAAGCATTGAATTGAAGAATTATTGGGGCCAAATTAAATGCTCCTTATTCTACTATGTCTTCTCTGGAAACTAAAATTGTTAACTCAGCCACAAAACATTTAGAAGGCCAAGAGATCATGATAATCTGGGAAAAGAGCTGAGGGAGATGAAGCGCCGGAAAAGACACCTGGAGAGTATTTGGAGGACTACTCGCTCCGGACCTGACCGAACACTTTTACGGTCTTTTATTAAGACCAATTTAGTGGCGATAAGGGTGGCAAGGCGTCTTTACTTTTCCACCCTTATTGCGTCCGCAGGAAACCGCCCGGCTGCCCTGTTTAGAGTGACCCGCTCCCTCTTAGAAGGGGGAGCGCGGGAGGACCCCTTGCAGGGACAGGCTGAGGATTTTTCACAGTTCCTGGTGGATAAAATCACTCAGATCCGGGATGGCTTGGACTCCGAATGGGCAGCTCTGGGTGGGGAATCGGGGGCGGAATTTGGAACAGTCATTTGGGACGAGTTTGATCCTGTGACCCCCGAGGACGTGGACAGGTTACTGCGGGGACTGAATGCGACCACATGTTTATTGGACCCGTGTCCCTCCTGGCTGGTGTTGGCCACCCGGGAGGTGACACGAGGTTGGTTCCAGGGCATTATTAACGCTTCCTTGAGTGAGGGATATCTACCCGCCGCCTTGAAAGAGGCGGTGGTGAGACCCCTCCTCAAGAAACCGTCCCTGGACCCAACTTTGTTATCTAATTATCGTCCTGTCTCCAACCTTCGTTTTATGGCGAAGGTTGTTGAGAGTGTGGTGGCACAACAGTTTCCCCAGCACCTGGATGAAGCTGTCTATTTGGATCCACGCCAATCGGGCTTCAGGCCCGGGCACAGCACAGAGACGGCGCTGGTCGCATTGGTGGATGATCTCTGGAGGGCCCGTGACAGGGGTTATTCCTCTGTTCTGGTCCTCCTAGATCTTTCGGCGGCTTTTGATACTGTCGACCACAGTATCCTATTGCAGCGGCTGGGGGGGTTGGGGGTGGGAGGCACCGTTATGCGGTGGTTCTCCTCCTTCCTCTCTGACCGCTCGCAATTTGTGTTGGCAGGGGGGCAGAGGTCGGCCCCGAGGCCCCTGGTTTGCGGGGTGCCTCAGGGGTCGGTGCTCTCGCCCCTCCTGTTCAACATATATATGAAGCCGCTAGGTGAGATCATCCGTGGCTTTGGGGTAGAGTTCCATCAGTACGCTGATGACACCCAGCTGTACATCTCTACCCCGGGCCACCCCGATGAAGCCGTCGAAGTGATGACCTGATGCCTGGAGGCCGTGCGGTGTTGGATGGGGTGGAACAGGCTTCAGCTCAACCCATCTAAGACTGAGTGGCTGTGCTTTCCAGCACCCCGATACAGCCGGCTGGTTCCATCGCTGGCTGTGGGGGGGGGGAATTCTTGCCCCCACAGAGAGGGCCTGCAATCTGGGTGTCCTCCTGGATGTACGGCTGTCATTGGAAGATCATGTGGCGGCCGTCGCCAGGGGGGCTTTTGGACAGGTCCGTAGGATCTACCAGTTGCGGCCCTTTCTGGATCGGGATGCGCTTCGCACGGTCACTTCCGCCCTGGTGATCTCCCGCCTAGACTATGCCAATGCTCTCTACATGGGGCTGCCTTTGAAGAGCATCCGGAGGCTCCAGTTGGTGCAGAATGCAGCCGCAAGGGTGGTAATGGGGGCACCTAGGGGCTCCCATGTTATGCCACTTCTACGCGTGCTGCATTGGCTCCCGGTGGCCCTCCGGGTGCGCTTCAAGGTCTTGGTCACTATCTTTAAAGCGCTCCATGGCTCGGGACCAGGTTACTTGCGAGACCGCCTCCTGCCACCATCGGCTTCCCACCGACCGGTACGCTCCCATAGAGTGGGCCTCCTCGGGGTGCCGCCGGCTGGACGGCTGGCAACCCCGAGGGTGCGGGCCTTCTCATTGGGAGCGCCCCCTCTCTGGAATGAATTACCCCCGGAGGTAAGGGCCGCCCCCGATCTCATGGCCTTCCGTCGGTTGCTCAAAACGCATTTATTTCGGCAGGCCGGACTGGCCTAGGGGTTTTTAAATTTTAATCGGGTTTTAATCTTTTTAATACTTGCTTATATTTTATTAGAGCCATATTGTATTTCAGTTTTTAAATTTTAATATTTTATGTTGTCTCATACTTTGTACCTTGTATATGTGTTTTTATTGGCTGTTCACCGCCCCGCGTCCCTTCGGGGAGAGGGGGCGGTATATAAATCAAATAAATAAATAAATAAAAGATACTGGAAGACAAGGAGAATCAGAGAAAATAATGGAAAGAAATTATACTCATGGAATAACAACCTTCTTATTTTTTCAAAACCCCATTTATTGACTTATCACCTTACAAGCTTAACTGTCTTCACTAGGTGCATGACATGTTAGATCCAGTAAAATACCTGGATATATTCCAATGAACATAAATTTATAAAGAGGGACCCCACCTCCTTTTTAGGCTTGTTTTGCCTAAGCAAGTTCTGTCAATAAACCAATATGTGCTTCATTGTAATATGTCCTGGCCTCCAGCTGAAAGGTGCCCTTAAAATATTCTACAGATTACAATCTGAATGAAAATACATTAACAAAAAATGCACTAAATCAAGGACAACTGTAGCATTACTGGGGAAGATACCTGTATTTAGATCAAACGAGTTATTCAGTTAGGTGAATAGCTGCAATAAAAATGCTCCAGATATTTTTCTTTCTTGTTTTTGAAATGTGATTGTGAGCAGTAAGTATATCAGCAACGGCTTTCAAATACTCTGTTGTAAAATAAAATTTGTGTAGTCCATCAATTTGAGAACATGCTAGCTGATTAAGTAACCAACTAATTAAGCAAATATATTTAATACTCTAAACATATTATGTATAATTTAAGTACAATTTAATAAAAAGAATTGACAAAATGTTTCCCTGCTTTCAAATAAGTTTGTTTTTACAATTCTAGAGGATTAAAAACACAAATATTGATTAATGATAACTGCAATGTCTGGATTCTGCAGTAAAACATATTTTACAAACATCAAGATGCTAGCTATGTGTTACTATTTAATATTGTTTTATTTGTAGAAAGCGCAATTCAGTTGGGATCCAGAAATAGTAGGACTCATTCATGGGTCATTTTTTTGGGGCTATATTGTTACACAAATTCCAGGAGGCTTCATTGCAAATAAACTAGCAGCTAACAGGTAATACACTCATATAATATATTACAATACAGAATTTAGAAAAACACGTGATGTAATAAATACGTATAAAAATAGTGTTACTTTTCTAGAACTCAACATTTTTAAAAATGTATAATCGTTTGTGTATTTAAATGATATGTAGTATTACCCTTGCAATATGACTGCATTAATATTATCCTTCTCATCTTTTCTACTACCTTCTACTATTGGTATCTTATGATTATATTACTTTGTTTGTAGGTACATTAAGAGCTTATGCACCAGAGACAAATTCCTTGTTTGTCCAATTACACTTGGCCAATAAACAATATTCTATTCCATTCCATTCCATTCCATTCCATTCTATTCTATTCATGTCAATAGTTAATATTAATTTTTGTTTAATATAATGAGGCATCCTGTGAAACTACAATTACTAGTAGTTTCTTTGATAGCCACTGCTGTTAATTAAAGCTTGTCAGATTATCTTTGTGTTAAATAAAAATAATGATGTTAATTTTAGAAGAATATAGTAAAGAAAGGTATGAACTAAAAGTTTTTAATATTGGACATTTTGAGAGTAACATACATTTATAAAAATGTTCACAATACAAAGAACTATAAATATCATATTTTAGTCTGTGCTCAACTAAATTGCTCAGCTGATATTAGCTGGCTATGTGCAATTCTAGAATATAAATATAAAGAATATTAAAGTTTTTTTAAAAAATTGATCTCTGGATAATTTTTAACTTTTATTTAGACCAGCTTTTCTCAGTTGAATATACAGTATCATGGCATAATGGCAATATGAAATCATAGGGGAAATCATAGGGGAAAATTATATTTCTTCTTTTTTTAGGGTATTTGGAGCAGCAATTTTCCTAACTTCAACTCTAAACATGTTCATTCCTGCAGCTGCCAGAGTACATTATGGGTGTGTTATGTTTGTAAGAATTTTACAAGGCCTTGTGGAGG
The DNA here is from genome assembly GCA_023653725.1 of Bungarus multicinctus. NCBI lineage: Eukaryota > Metazoa > Chordata > Lepidosauria > Squamata > Elapidae > Bungarus > Bungarus multicinctus. The sequence goes on from CM042848.1 coordinate 48,727,440, forward strand.
TAAGTACCAAGTTTATTTGCACCAGTTATTTTCATTAATTGCATGTAAGCAATACAAAAATTAAAATAATGTTTGCATCATTCCAGGGCAAGTAATTTTTTTGCAACTGTGTTAAAATTGAATCTCTTGGTTACCTCAAACTTGCAATGGTTTCTTCCCCTAACCCCAAAAATTTTAACCTTAGACTGTCTACTATTGACCTCACCCCTTTCCTAAGACGTCTGTAGGAGGCGTGCATAAGCACACCAAAGTGCCTACCATCCCTGTCCTATTGTTTCTTTTTATTTCTCTTATATGTATCCATTTCATGTATTCATAACTATGTTTATACTTATACCTGTTATTTTATAATCGCTTGACAAATAAATAAATAAATAAAATTAATTAACTCAATTGAATTGAGGGGGGGGTGTTAGTTAATTTACATTGGTCAGCTTGATAGTCCATGAAATAGAATTATTTCCATATTGCTAGCTTTTAAAGTAAATAGGACTGATCTTACTAAATACATACTTAGTTCAGTAAGTTTATTTAGGTTTGGATTCTATATTCCGTCCATCAAAAGGCAATCTGATACAATTATTAAAGTATTAGACTAAGACTGGGAAGACTCAAATTCAAGCTTATTGTCAGTCATGGGAACTTCTTGGGTAACTCAGTCCACACAAGGGGAAAGGATAGAAGAAAAGGGGCTATGTACTCCACATGACTTCCTGGGAGAAAAGTAGGATACCCAACAAATAAGTATTAAAAGGATATCACTTTAAGCTATAAAAAATATTGAACTGATATCCTTTTAATACTGATTTGTTGATATTTGAAAGCTTAATGAGAAAGAAGAGGAAGGAAACTTGAAGAGCCACCTATGGTGGGTATCAAGGGGAGAAGGAAACAAGTGATGAAAGCAGCCTTAGACCATAGCAGTTCAAGTCCCATCTCCTTTGCACACACATGGTGATGTGACACATGCAGAAGGGGAAGGTCATTTACAATCGCACAATAATGGTTTTATCATTTTGACTAAAGCATCTGAGCTGGCAGAGGCCTCTGGAAATATGCTATTATTTAAAATTGCAAAAAAACAAAATGAATTGAAGTTTAACCATGTGAATTTCAAAAGGTGCAATTTCAACTAATAGTTTCAGCTTCAGCTAAAAATAAGTACTGTAGGTTCCTATTGAAGAAAATCAGTATTTGAAGTATTTGGATCTTTCAAACTCTTTCCATTCTTAAATCTATTAAAACTATTAAAATCTATTAAAATTTCATGCCTAGGGCAGGATCTATTAACTCTATTCAGGACTTTAATAAAATACGTTCACAGATATTGGTCTGTGATATTTACATCTCATATACAGAGAGAAAAGCTTGTGCAAATAAAGGAACCAAAATTTTAACCAAATTCTACCCAGTGAATCATGATTTCTTTTCTGTACTGTATTATATCCATATTATGTGTTATCTACAAATGCGCAGATATACGAACACACATTTGAAGTCAATCTCTTAGTGTTAAGTGAGATGACTTCCTTTGTAAATGTCTAAAACAAGAAGTCCAGTTACTTTCATTGAATACAAATGTCAGCACAAATAAAAATTTTAAATGCAAAAATTTAATGTTGTGCAACATTTGCTAGGGGGTGACTTATCCAGCATGCCACGGAATGTGGAGTAAATGGGCTCCTCCGCTGGAAAGAAGCAGGCTGGCAACTATTTCATTTTGTGGTATGTTGATTTTTCTTCTTTTGTTTTGAGAAAATGCCTGGGCTTAATGAAAAATACTTTGCTGATTTATAAAGAAATAGGTATTCACTTATTTTTCATTTGAGGATTCAGTTGCCAAAAAACCTTTCTTAATATCTGAATATAATGTATTTTTGCCATTTGTGTCTGATATAAAATTGTTGTTTATCTTATATTATCTTACATATCTGTACATCTGGTTTCTACTTTCTCTATAGCAATTTCAAATAGGAAAATTTTGTTTTTTCCTTTTAATTCTTAGATTTTTGTTACTTTAACATATGCCCAGTTATTCATGTCAACCATATAATGACTTTGCTTATACCGCTTATTTACTTGTTGTATTGCATATTCAACTCATTTTTTGAGATTCAGAAACATGAAAGGAATGGAATAGAATGGAGTGGAGTGGAGTAGAATAGAATAGAATAGAATAGAATAGAATAGAATAGAATAGAATAGAATAGAGCAGAGCAGAGCAGAGCAGAGCAGAGCAGAGTAGAGTAGAGTAGAGTAGAGTAGAGTAGAGTAGAGTAGAGTAGAGTAGAATACTTTATTTGGATTAGACATACAAGAAATTTCTCTTCATACAAGAAATTGCCTTCATACATGCAAAAGCTTTCATACATGCAAAAGCTTTCATACATGCAAAAGCTTTCATACATGCAAAGCAACAGAGTAATCATAATAGTAATACCAATAAGAGTGAATAGTAAACAAGATAAGAAAGTTAATAGTAATTCCACAGCCATACAACAGAGGTAAATATATATAGATATAGTTGCAATTGTTCTTTCTGCAGTCCTAACCATCTGTTGGAGTCTGTATTATCACCTGCTTAGTTGCTGTACCAAATCAGAGAGTTAAAGAAGTACAAATGACAGGCTCAATAATTCCTTTGTAAAACTGAATCAACAGCCCCTGGGACAGCCTGAACTTCCTGAACTTATACAGGAAAAATATTCTTTGTTGTGCTTTTTGAATGATGGTTCTAATGTTGGATATCCATTTCAAATCCTGGGAAATGATGGAACCCAAAGCTTGAAGACTCTATTGTTGTTACTGTGCTGTTTGACATAGTAAAAGGTGGTGGAATAGGAAGGCTCCTCCTAAAATCCACTTTCACCTCTTTCAGTTTTAAGCATGTTCAGCTCCAGGTTGTTCCAGCTGCATCACAGAGCCAGTTGTAACTGCAAGGTACAATTCACACTACCAAATGCTAAGCTAACATATTTGGCTAGTTCATGATTCCATGTGTTGTGAGAATATACTAATCAATAATCAAACTTAATTCTGGTTTCTATAGCCATCCTACAACTTATTGATATCATTGTCTTTGTGCATTAATTCATAAGAGCTGCAGTGGCGCAGTGGTTAGAATGCGGGACTGCAGGCTGCTTCTGCTGATCACCAGCTGCCAGCAGTTTGGCAGTTCAGGTCCCACCAGGCTCAAGGTTGACTCAGCCTTCCATCCTTCTGAGATCGGTAAAATGAGGACCCAGATTGTTGGTGGCAATATGTTGACTCTGTAAAATCAGTTAGAGAGGGCTGTAAAGCTCTGTGAAGTGGTATATAAGTTTAAGTGCTATTGCTATTGCTATTCCTCTTCTGAGTTTAGGCTTTCCTAAACAAATATTTATTATTCTTTAAAAGGTTTGATTTATTTCCAGACAAGTTGAATATTGATCAAAGTACAATTACATAAAAACCATTAAGCAATTTATTATATTTGATTCAAATAGTGTTTTTAAAGCAATTGTTGGAAAAACTCTTTTAAGGTATAATTTGGATAAACATTTTGAACTAGTTTGCTAATGAATTATTCCAAGAAGAGTTCCAATGCTTCTCAAGATGCCCAACAGTTCATACATAAGTTAACTGTCTATTAAATAATATATAAAGTAATTTCAAATGAGGAAAAAAGAACACCTGAGTCTATGTATCTTCCAGAATAATTAATTAGCAACACTGGTAAATGCCAAACTAGAATTTCACGGCTTGTCTTTATGAGCTCTCAATAGGATCCAAATGCCATTTATTTTTTAACCATTTATTAGTAGAATATTTTCCTATAAATCATTACATCATAATATTTAAAACAGTAATGGCCTGTATTCTTTCATGTTATAATATTGTAGAAAGGGCATTCTGTTTTCAGGACTTAAAATTTTGAGAATAATATATATACACTTCTCATAATGGAAGATATAATGGGCACAGCCAATATTTTTATATGTATATGTATCTGTGTACACGTACGTGTACACATACAAATTTGCCAGAAAACTAACTATTGAGATTCCTCCACTGAACCCCTTCTAGCATTTCAGAATGAGTTTTACCACATCCATAACCTTTTGTCCTTTTTCTGGGCAGATGTGTATATTTTCAAATAAAGCATTCATCCAGTAAAGTCTCCTTTGAGCAATGGTGATTCCAGGAACATGACTGTAAAGTTTTGTTTTATTAATAAGATTTATAAATGATCTCACTCCAGAGGCTCTAGGCATGTTACAATATCGAAGCACAGTACAAGAAATAATAGAATGCAAAACAATAAAACCAGATAGAATGAGAAACAATATTGGCATAGATCTTCCTCTGACTGCTTAATCATCAAAGAGCTCTTGGAAAAGCTAAATCTTAATTATTCTCTGGCAGGCCCTAAAATGTGGGTGGAAGGAGTGAAATCCTTGTATCAAGAAATAGATAATCCAAAGGAAAGCAATAGCCTCCCAAAATGTCTGCCGCAATTTCCTCCTGTTGAACCTCATACTAGGAGGGAATCTTCCATATAATAGGGAATAGTGCTGTTTATTCACCCATCACCCAAGCTGAACAACCAGTAGGTATTCTCTAAGATTCCCTGGTCCTATACTGTTCAAAACAATATGGAATTAGGTTGCTATGGCTTTCTTCTCAGGCTTTTTAATTATTATTATCACTTCCCAGACTAACAATGATCCTGAGAATTTTAGGGCTGGTCAATGCAAGTTGTATGTGTTTTTTGTATAAAGGCAGATTCCATTTCTCTATTTTGTAGTGTGTGTTTTTATCTTGTTTTGCTATGCTGTGAAATACCCAGGGCTGGTTTGGTACCTAAATTGAATGAAGTCAGGAAACAAATAATGAGGGTTTTTTTAAAAATCTGAGGTTGTGTTAGATTAATGTTGGGAGACATGGGTTGTAGTGCATTCTCAGTTATCTATATTTCAGCAACACTAACAACTACAGTCTTGTCTAACAGAAACAAGAAGTGTGTTCCATAATATAAGAAACCATGAATTCAACAGTTTCCTACAAAGTTTTCATCTCTCTTATCTGCAAAATGGGGTGTATTCATTTATTTATTAAATTTATAAGCAGCCCATCTCACTATTGAAGCAACTGTGGGCTTATAAAACTTTAGTTAGCAATGTAGTATTCTTCCAAACAGAACACTTGTTTTTAGTGATATAATGGGTTAGATATGTTGAAACACAACTATTAACTCTGCTGACAAATATATGGCTTTTGTTGCAGGTTCTTATGCTGGGGCAGTAGTTGCTATGCCACTTGCAGGTATATTGGTACAATATATAGGATGGTCATCTGTCTTCTATACATATGGTAAGTTGCACAGTGAAAAAAATATATCATAAAGTAATATATGTTGAAATAATGCTGACAAATATTTTTTCAATATTTTAACTGGTTGTCAAAATCCTGTTTCATTTTACATTTAAAGGAATGTTTGGGATAATCTGGTATATGTTCTGGCTGCTGCAAGCATATGAGAGCCCAGCTGTTCATCCAACAATAAGCACTGAAGAAAGAATTTACATAGAAACTAGTATAGGTGGAGCCAACTTAATCAATACCAGTGTAAGTTACTTGTAGCTTCATTTCATAGTTTTTCCTTCCCTTGGAAATGAGATTTTCTGTCACTCAGGTCATGGTTGTCCCTTTTTTCAAGAGGCAACTGGACTTTCTTATTATTCTTTGAAGATATTTTGTTCTGAACTGAAGAAGTTTCTTGGATGAGAAGTGAAATGTCTTCAAAGAATAATAAGAAAGTCCAGTTGCCTCTTGTTCTGTGCTTGTTGATTTAATACCCTATTTTATGCTTTGACCCTGAAGCCTTTTGTTAGACATTTCAGATTTTTCCTGATTTGATTTTTAGATTCAGCTACAGAAATGGTCTTAATATGTAACTGCAAAGGGAGAGAAAAAGAGATATGGACCCAGTTTCCAATTTCCCATCTCTTATCTCGGGCTTTTGAAATCACAATATGATATAAATCAAACAGGTTGGAAAACAATGCTTCTGTTTCTAAGCTTGTAACATAAAGACTTTTTAAATTTTTCTTTTTTATAAAAAGAAAGTTTGGATCAAGTTTTCATTTTAGTATTAAATTCAGATTATTTTTAAAAAGGATTAAATCTGAATTTCATAAATGTGCACAGGGCTGTACTATAAAAGGGATATTTCTATCAGAATGCCTTTTCTTCTCCACCAATTGTAATTTCAGAGACTACTGAAGTTTCAGGTGCCCTTCAGCTAGTAATGGGATTAGAGTTGCATCTCTGAGCCCAAGTCTAAGGCCACCCAGCCTGCCGTTTCAAATGTCTGCTTGAGGATAACCACAAAGGGGCTGAGCATGGATTCCCAGGCTGGTAATGATATTCTGAACACAGTGGGTTTGATGCTGCTTGCTGCAGAATCTTGTCCTTTTCATTATGTAGATAACAAAAGGAGAGGTTACATATTCATGATTGTTTTTCAAATATTGTTTTCTACAATGACAATGCTTTCACCCAAATAATATTTATGAATGACAAATTGAATGTTAAGTTGATGCCTAACATTACCCAACTGAACTACAACCTCCCATCATTCTAAAGCTTTGGCATTCTCTCTTCTAGAGATTCAGCACCCCTTGGAAGCAGTTTTTCACTTCAATGCCGGTTTACGCAATTGTTGTGGCAAACTTTTGCAGAAGCTGGACTTTCTACTTGCTGCTCATAAGTCAGCCAGCTTATTTTGAAGAAGTCTTTGGATTTGCAATAAGTAAGGTAAAATACAAACCCTGCTGATTGTTCTCAATGATTTTCGTTTGCTTGTACTAATAAATTGGCATGTTTGAATCTTCTCTTAATATATCTCACTGATAGTCAGTGCCAATTGCTTAACATATAAATAACATAATAAAAATCAAGGACTGTTTGATGGGAGAAAAACCTGTATATCAATAGTGCTATGATACAAATGATGTTTTGTTATCCAATGACTTGTACATTCCATAACATCACTTTAGAAGCATCTTTGGAGGCAGTCCTTAAATTCTTTAGATGTTTGTTACCAACATATTGCATATTGTATATGTATACAAACATTGTGTATTTTTAATTGAGCTGTTGGTATTTGAGTACTGAGTTTCAAACTGGAGGCCTGTATAATATTTGACATTAATTTTTATCTATAGCAAATGGTCAGATAAATCTATTAATTGTGTTGGAAAATTAAGAGTTACTTTACTGATGAAAAACCATACCTGAGGCATAGGAGGGCATGGTAGCTAGTTAGGATTTCTGAGCTATATCCCTTTGCCTTCTGTTTCCATTGGGCAGTTTTTACTATTTTTTTTTTGACAATCACTTTGACAATTCCTTTTATGGTAGATGTCACTATAACTTCTGGTGGCTGATGACAAATGGAAATTTGTCAGCTCAATTCTCTAGTGTAAAATATACTAAATTCACCTATGCTAAGGAATGATTTCTCCTTAAATATTCATTTAATTAACTTCATACATTGAGGAAAAAACATATTTCTTTTGGTCCCATGAATTCATTGCATGTATTTACTTTCAGGTTGGTCTTTTGTCTGCAGTTCCACACATGGTAATGACTGTTATTGTACCCATTGGAGGCCAACTGGCTGACTTTTTGCGCAGCAGCAGAATTTTAACAACTACTGCTGTCAGAAAAATCATGAATTGTGGAGGTAATGCTTAGATCTTATATACGATTTATATGTTAGTACCTAACTATCAGACTGATTTGCTGATTTTAAAAAGTATAATCAATGCAAAATCTCAAGCATTTTGTATATTGTACATTGAAAGGGAGGATTGAATTATCAAAATATATGAGGATAGAGGAAGCGCTTTTTTTGCTAAAAGTTTCATTACTTCTGAGATAATCTGTTGGGAAGGAAGGGAGGGAGGGAAAAATTATTGTGACTTTTATGTCGGTTTAATCTTACAAATTCTAAGCAGTTTATAAATATCAAACAATGAATGCAAGAATGACAATAATAATAAAAAGCAGTGCCATGACCTGACCTGACATTCATGTATCATGCCCATGAACATGTGCACACACAAGGAGAGGGAGGCAAGAGGGAGGGAGAGAATGAGAATGAGAGTGAGGGGCATGGTGTTTTTATAAAAGGCAAAGAAAACTACAAAAACTAATCTGTATGTGATTAAGGTCTGGAACTAATTTTAAAGAAAAGAAATAAAACCAACATCTAAAATAAATAAATTTGTTTTAATACTTCTTGAAGCAGTGTGTTTTGAAGAATTAATAACCTTCTCCAAACATTTTTTTTGCAGGTTTTGGGATGGAAGCTACTTTACTTTTGGTGGTTGGATATTCTCACACGAGAGGTGTGGCTATTTCATTCTTGGTTTTAGCAGTAGGCTTTAGTGGATTTGCTATTTCAGGTAAAACATAAACTGTTAAACACATTGCAGAAGTATTTTAGTATCAACAGGATTATTATTGCTATTTATTGTTTCTATATTCTCATCCCTAGGCTACCCATCATCTTGGCTCTTAACTTTTAATTTTAATTAAAAGCTGTTCTGACATTCTTAAATAGCTTTTTAAACTGATTCATTTGTTATGAAACTTTTACTTCATAAAAATTAAAAAGAAGCACAATTATGCTGTAGTAAGTGATTGACTACTTAAATATGTTTGTTTTATTATTTATGTATTTAAATATTCAAAATCAGTAATATAATTTCATCTTGACAGTTAAAACCTTTGAATTGTCTATGAAATATGAGAGGTTATGATATTTTCAGTGCCTTATTTTCAAAATAATGTTTTTTTTCCTATGCTTTATTTATTATTTTCCTTCTTTTAGAAGCCAGGGCAATGCACAGAGTTCACACTTCAAAAAATAAGCTAAGGCTTGGACCCAAATTAAAATATCTTTAATTAAATTTTACATTGACATTAAATTAAATCTAATTAACACAATTAACCCTAATTTATTTAATCCCTTTTTCTTATGCTTTATTTCAAGGGTAGCCAAACTTGGCAACTTGAAGGCCACAAGTCTTCAAGTTGCCAAGTTTGGAGACCTCTGCTTTATTTGGTAACCATGTTTGAAAATCTCAGGCACTAAATCAAATTCCAGAGGACAGTGAAGACTTAGTCTGTACATTCATGATTAAAAAGGATCAACCTAAACAAATTTTCAGCTGCTTGAGTCATTCTCATGCTGCAGAATGCACTCTGTTGAAGTAATATTTTGTGTAACAGGATTTAACGTCAACCATTTGGATATTGCACCTCGGTACGCCAGCATTCTCATGGGCATTTCTAACGGAGTTGGGACATTGTCAGGAATGGTCTGCCCTCTCATTGTTGGTGCAATGACAAAACATAAGGTAATGATGTTCAGATGTATTTTTTCCCTAAATGACTTCCAAATGCATGGCAGTCAGTTATTGTTTTTAAACCATCATTAGTTTCACCAATTTCAATTTCAGCCCATTTTGAAAATCATGGTGGGATATGAGATTTTATTTCAGCAAGTAGAAATGTTACACTGGGCTCTCTATGAAAAGTTTTCAGAAATTCCAGCTGATTCAAAATGTAGCTACATTATAAACTAGTCCCAGAAAGCATGTCTTATGTTACAATAGCTTCACTGGTTAATCGTTTGTCTCCAGGATAACAATAGCAATAGCACTTAGATTTATATACCCACTTCAGAGTGCTTTACAGCCCTTTCTAAACAATTTAAAGAATCAGCATATTGCCCCCAACAATCTAGGTCCTCATTTTACCAACCTTGAAAGGATGGAAGGCTGAGTCAACCCAAGAATCGAATTCCTGGAGTGAGCAGTGAGTTAGATTGCACTCTAACCACTGCACCACCAGGACTCTCTATCAATGCAGAGTGCTGGTTATTAGCTCCAAGATTTCTGTGGTTTGAAATAGAACATTGTCCTGCCCTCAAGACTGGTGACACCTCCAGTATCATGGCCATAGTTGATAGTAACAAAAGAAAGGGGCCTTTTATGCAGAGGTTCTTAGATTCTGTCTGCTAAGTTTTTTTAAAGGGGTTTTTTAAGGGGGAAAGATCCAGGGCGGGTGGGGGAGACAGCCCGCACGGAATTGGGGGCAGCCGGGCCGGCTTGCGCGCCTGGGGGGCCTCGGGGGTTCCCGTGTCGGGGGGGCAGACAGAGGGTGGGCAGCCGGGGGCCAATTTTATTAGCACGGTGACTGGGAGAGGTAGGTATGCCGGGGGTAGAGGGCCATATCCGGTCAGGGGATCGCGCTCCCGATGTTTACAAGCGGTAGCGCGCTCCGACCCTCCTTACCCATCCTGTAGTCCTGGTTGTCCAGAATCTCAGGCCCTGAATGCCCGGCTGCTGTTGTGCAATGCCAGGTCCGTGATTAATAAGGCCCCCCTGATCTCTGAGTTGGTTCAGGAGGAGGCCGCGGACCTGGTAGGTGTCACCGAAACCTGGTTGGGCCCAGAGGGAGGTGTCCCTCTGGTTGAGATGTGCCCACCAGGTTTCCTTGCATTTCACCAGCCTAGGGCTCAGGGAAGGGGTGGTGGGGTGGCGGTGCTTATAAAGGAAGTCCTTTGTCCTAGGGAGGCCACTGTCCCTCAGACGGCTGGCTGTGAATCTCTTTTTGTGAAGTGGGGGCAAGGGGTTCAGATGGGCCTTTTGTTGACGTACCTGGCTCCCTGCCACGTCTCATCAGCCCTGCCCGGACTCCTAGAGGTGATAGCCGGGCTGGCGGTTGAGACCCCCAGGCTCTTGGTCATGGGGGATTTCAACCTGCCATCGCTCGGTGAAACCTCTGGGTTGGTCCGGGAGTTCTTGGCTTCCATGACGGCCATGGACCTGACCCAGTTAGTTTCTGCTCCCACTCACATAGGAGGACACATGCTGGACCTGATTTTTGTCTCTGGGCAGTGGTTGAATGACTGTAAGTGTGGGGACTTAGTTATTACTCCCTTGTCATGGACAGATCATTTCCTCCTTAGACTGGACTTCTGTTCCGCCACCCCCCACCGCAGGGAGGCGGAGCCACTTAGATGGTTCCGCCCCAGGCGCCTAATGGACCCGGAGCGGTTCCAGAGGGAGCTTGGGCCATTTCCTGAATCTCTGGCTCTCAGCTCGCCTGGAGACCTGGTGGCCACCTGGGATGGGTTGGCCGCCGGGGCTCTAGACCGAGTTGTGCCTCTGCGACCTCTGACCCGGCACAGATCCCATTTGGCTCCGTGGTTTACGGAGGAGCTACGGGAGATGAAGTGCCGGAAAAGACGTCTAGAGGGCATTTGGAGGGCGACTCGTTCTGAATCTGACCGAACACAGGTAAGATCTCATATTAAGACTTACCTTGTGGCGATAGGGGCGGCAAAATCTTCGTATTTCTCCGCCCTTATTGCGTCGGCAGGAAATCGGCCTGCCGCCCTGTTTAGAGTGACCCGCTCTCTGCTTGAACCGAGAGCGCGGGATGACCTCTTGCAGGGTAGAGCAGAGGAGTTTTCTCGATTCCTGCATGATAAAATCGCTCAGATTCGGGAGGGTCTTAACTCCAATTGGATGGTCCCGGGGGAGGTGTCCGGGGCAGGTCTTGTGAATGTTATCTGGGGAGAGTTCGATCCTGTGACTGCCGAGGGTGTGGACAGGTTGCTGGGGAGTCTGAATGCCACCACCTGTTTATTGGACCCGTGCCCTTCCTGGCTGGTTTCGGCCGCCAGGGAGACGACACGAGGCTGGCTCCAGGGGATTATCATCGCTTCTCTGAGAGAGGGGTCGCTTCCTACCGCCCTGAAGACGGCGGTGGTGCGGCCCCTCCTCAAGAAGCCTTCCCTGGATCCAGCTGTTTTAAATAACTTTCGTCCAGTCTCCAACCTGCCCTTTGTGGCGAAGGTTGTTGAGAGTGTGGTGGCACGTCAGCTTCCTCAGTACCTGGAGGAAACAACTTACCTCGATCCGTTCCAATCGGGCTTCAGGCCTGGGCATAGTACTGAGACGGCATTGGTCGCGTTGGTCGATGATCTCTGGAGGGCTCGTGACAGAGGGTTCTCCTCTGTCCTGGTCCTATTAGATCTCTCGGCGGCTTTCGATACTATCGACCATAGTATCCTATTGCGACGGTTGGAGGGGTTGGGAATTGGGGGAGCCGTCCTTCGATGGTTCTCCTCCTTCCTCTCCGACCGTTCGCAATTGGTGTTGGCGGGAGGGGAGAGGTCCACCTCTAGGCCCCTGGTTTGTGGGGTGCCTCAGGGGTCGGTTCTCTCCCCTCTTTTGTTCAACATCTATATGAAACCGCTGGGCGAGATCATCCGTGGTCTTGGGGTGAAGTGTCATCTCTATGCAGATGACACCCAGTTATACATCTCCACCCCGGACCACCCCAACGATGCTGTGGGGGCTATGTCCAGGTGCCTGGAGGCCGTGCGGGATTGGATGGGCGGGAACAGGCTCCGGCTCAACCCATCCAAGACCGAGTGGCTGTGGTTTCCGGCGTCCCGATATAGCCAGTTGACTCCGTCGCTGGCTGTTGGGGGGGAAATTTTGCCCCCCACAGAGAGGGCTCGCAATCTGGGAGTCCTCCTGGATGTGCGGCTGTCGCTTGAACACCATGTCGCGGCCGTCTCCAGGGGGGCATTTCATCAGATCCGTCGGATCTACCGGTTGCGGCCCTTTCTGGATCGGGACGCCTTGCGCACGGTCACTCAGGCCCTGGTCACCTCTCGCCTGGACTATTGTAATGCCCTCTACATGGGGCTCCCTGCGGGGAGCATCCGGAGACTCCAACTGGTTCAGAATGCGGCCGCGCGGGTGATCATGGGGGCGTCACGTAGCGCCCACGTGACGCCTCTCCTGCGCGAGCTGCATTGGCTGCCAGTGGCTTTCCGGGTTCGCTTTAAGGTTCTGGTTCTGACCTTTAGGGCGATCCATGGCATTGGACCAGGTTACCTACAGGACCGCATCCTACCGGTGATCTCCAGCAGACCAGTGCGAGCACACAGGGAAGGCCTTCTCCGGGTTCCGTCGGCTACCATGTGCCGCCTGGCGGTCCCAAGGGGTAGGGCCTTCTCTGTGGCGGCCCCTGCCCTCTGGAATGCTCTGCCACCGGAACTGCATACCGGCATGGACCTGAGGTCCTTCAGGCGCGCGCTGAAGACCTGGCTTTTCGAGCAGGCCGGCCTGGGCTGAGAGAGGGTTTTAATGTGTCTCCATTAATTTTAATTAGGGGGTTTTAAGGGGGTGGGGTGGGCTTTTTATTCGGCCTAATCTAATTTAATCTTTTTCTTAACTTTTGTATTGTTGGGGTTTTAGATTGGCTGTACACCGCCCTGAGTCCCTAGGGAGAAGGGCGGTATAAAAGTTAAATAAATAAATAAATAAAATAAATAAGTAACCTAGGCTGTCTTTTGGCATAAAAATAGTTTTATTTGGCTCCAAAGAGATCTTGCTGATAAAATCAATTTATTTTAAGGTGATGTTATTATATTATTTGATAAGTTTTTAGTTCCCTGAGTTTTAATATTTTCACCACAGCTTTGTTGTTTTCTTTATATACAGTATTTTAAAATTTAAATTTTTAAATGTTATTTTTGATGAAAAAAATGGAATTCAAATGAAAAATGACCCATGTCATTTCTTTAGACTCGTGAAGAATGGCAAAATGTCTTTCTAATAGCTGCGTTAGTACACTATAGTGGAGTGGTATTTTATGCTCTCTTTGCTTCTGGTGAGAAGCAGGAATGGGCTGACCCAGAAAGTCTGAATGAAGAGAAATGTGGAATACTTGAACAAGATGAACTGGCTGAAGAGACTGAACTGAACAATGATACTTTTGTTAACACAAAGAAAACATATGGCGCTACTATTCAACATGATGAAGCACCAAGGAACGAATTGCAGAAGGAAAAGGGGGTGAGGCACAATGTCGAAGAACAGACTGTTTATCAGTATGAAAATGGAAACTTTCAAGATTCATTGTAAATGTGTTCATGGTTTGTGTGACCATTACCATCAGTGTATAAAAGCAAGCTCTATCTGAATTTATTATATTGTTGTGGTTAATCCTGCCAAATGATTGGCTATAAGACATAGTCATTTTCAGCTTGTGTTACAGGAAATGGATTAATAAAAATACATCTGATGTGTGTTGTGTCTATGATCAGCCCTTACAAAACCATGGTCCTTTAACACTGGGAGCTTCGCTACTAATGACATTTTTAATACACCACTCTTCATCAATGCAATCATAGTCACGACTCAAACATTGTGACCCTGTAAGAATCTCATAAGCAGAATTTTCTACTCAATTCATTTCCATAGTAAAATACAATGGAGGATGCACTCTGTTTAACTTGAAATTATGCTGTACAGTTAACGATCCTCCTTTAACAATGCAAATTGTTAATGGGACTGGAAACTGTTGTTAAGTGACATGTCATTGACAAACAATGTGGCCACACTGCTGCTGCAATTCCAGCAGTCCCAATTGCTGTTGTTAAATAAAGATTACAATGGTCAGTAAGTGAGGATCTCACATGATTACAACTTCCAAGTTCCTGCCAGCTTCCCTGTTGACTTTGTAAGGTTGGGAAGGTTGCAAATTGCAATTAAAAAACAAAAACAAAACAAAACCAGAGGGATGCTGCAATGGCCATAAGTACAAGATCCAGTCATAATGATAACCCTTTCAGTGCTGTCATACACTTGCTGAACAAGTGTCATTAAATGAGGAATACCTGCAGTCATTTAGATGCAGCTTTAAGAAGGCTGCTGTATGGTTTTTTTTTTTTTTTTTTGCCATTCATTAACTCTTTATGTTATCAGCTCCAATGAGATACATATTTTTGGACCATCTCCAAAAACATATGTCTGTTATACTGTAAAAATATATTTACTATTGGTCCACAATCTTAGATCTATATGTTTATTATTAAAATATTTATCCATTATCCCATTTGACTATCACACTACAACCTCAAACTAAATTTATATACAAAAATAAATGAGGCACAACTGTAAATGAAGATCAACTCATTAGCATAATTAATCATTCAATTATATTGAAATTGAGGCAAACCTAAAACTCTGGGCTTCTTCAAGATCCTGAATGTAGCTCTTTGAGCCACCCAAAAGTTGTCACTAAATTATAATTTTTAGTTGTAATTGAAGGGAATCATGATTAAAACATATTAAATAAATATTAATTTAAGGTAAATTAAATCATTTACTTTTTGTCCTGGTTACATCCATGGTCTGCATGTATCCCCAGATCTCCTATCAAAGGTTTCACACTCTCCCCCCAAATAAAATTGTGTTCCTATACTATTCCATATATTTTCCATACCAAATCCACCTGAAATATATCAGTTATTTGCCAGCCATTAAAAATAGGAACAACTCAGATCATTCTTCCAAGAACAGTCCTTACATGCCGTGATTGGAAAAACGTTTGTCAAGTGAGGTTTAAAGCATGTCATTTTATGCTGTACTTCATGAACTGGGAAGCCAACATGAATAAAAATAATCCATTAGATAAATGATATTTAAATAGCTGTCAAATCAGGACAGATACAGAGAGGTTTCAATTTGTGCAATTTTGAATAATGCAGTATTTAATTTAGCATACACCATAAATTGATATCAATTAATGTGAGTCTAGTGCATGTGCAATTGAGGCTTATGCATGCACAGTGGGTGGTTCAAATTTTAGATGTTGCTAATCTTTGTGAGTGGGAAATGGAGAAAAGGAAGATCCCATCACAGGAAAACAGCACAGTTTTAAAAAGAAGAGACTTGCATTGGAGTTTTTCTGCTCATGTTGCCTTCCCAGTTTAAATAACTTGAAGGGTCATAGCAATACTAAAATAGGAAAAGATGTTGGAATACCTGAATCTGCAATAGAATTTGTTTTTATTTTGGTTTCGATAACCACCCTGTGATTTTTGTTAACCTTGTTTAAATTATAAATATATTCTTTTTATCTATTACTTTACTATTTTAGCAACATACATATGAAACATTATGTTAAACATTTTTCATTGCCTATTTCTATGGAGCTGGAACCATTTATTATATTTCCCATAAAATTATTACTTTATTATTATTATTATATTATCAAATAATGCAATATTATTTGAATTCAAATAATGCAATTATTTCACAGCACTAATCAAGACTTACCTGTAATAATTGGCAATTCAGTCATGGGAGAGGAACAAGCAGTTAGGGAAATTATAGTGTTCTTTGTTTCCGAATTATATATTTATACATTTCTTATACTGTATATTTTCTTGCAAAATAAAGGCCTGAATAGCAGGGATCCCAAGGAACAGTTGGTTTAAATTATCCCTTCATATAATGTGTTCTTGTGCCCTTTGCTTTTCTCTCAAAGGATTTTTTCATTCACTTGACATTATGTACAGAAAGTAGTCAATGTATTTGCAGGAATTTATTGTTTAAAAAATAATGTGCTGATTGTTATAGCTCTTATAATGGAGTTACATGCAATAAGTTTCAGAATTTTCCTCATAATCTGTGAGAGATATCCAGGAAGCATGTTGCATGATTTCTAACCTAATTATTTTGTTTTCCTGCTATCACTATCAGTAAAATTGCAAGTGAAGATATTCTGCTATATTGTGTATTTTATTGAGAGCCCTGTTATTCAACTATTCTGTTTTAACAATATTTAAGGTATAGGAAAACATGACAATATATAACATCCTAATTATATATTCTTCCATTCTTTGGGGATACCACTAATTTTTGGAGTGGTTGTTGTGGTTCGCTGTCAGCCGGTACATACAGCAGCGGAGTCAGACAGTGAGGAAGAAAGGGGACCAGACAGGGAGTCTGGAGAGGATTTGGACGAGGGTCCTGCATTCAATGCAGGGATGGAGCCAGAACCATCTGGGAATGGGGTGCTGCCTTCGGAGCCTTCAGAGTCTGGCAGCAGCAAAGCAGAGGACCCAGGAGAGCCTGTTCCCAGTGCGCATGTGTGCAGAGTTGCTAGAAGGTGAGAGCAGCTGAAGCAAAAGGGGCGACTCAGGTGTAAGGCTGGGAGGTGATTGCCCCTCCCATAAGGGATAAAAGTCAGACCGCAATGACGAATGCTTTGCAGGAAGCAAAGTAGTTCAATAGTTTCCAAGTCCTTCTTGAAGCTCTGTTAATTCTGGTTGATTTTTTCTGGGATTTTGGTTGGTTTATGTTATATTTAATTGGACTTCTGTTTTTTGACAGTATTCTACAGCACTGAAAGGCATGCTCTTATCTGGGGGAACTGTTTATAGTTAGTTCTGGCTGGGAATGCAAGTAATTCCCAGCATTGCATTAAAATGCATGGAGGTCATGTCCCGTTGTCTGGAGGCCGTGCGGAACTGGATGGGCGGGAACAGGCTCCGACTCAACCCTTCCAAGACTGAGCGGCTGTAGTTTCCGGCGTCCTGATATAGCCAGGTAGTTCCTTCGCTGGCTATTGAGGGTGAGATTTTGCCCCCTTCAGAGAGGGCTCGCAATCTGGGTGTCCTCCTGGATGCATGGCTGTCCTTGGAAGATCACATTACGGCCGTCTCCAGGGGGGCGTTTTATCAGGTTTGCCTGATCCACCAGATGCGTCCCTTTCTGGATCGGGATGCCTTACGCATGGTCACTTATGCCCTGGTCACCTCCCGACTGGACTACTGTAACGCCCTCTACATGGGGCTCCCGAATGGGAGCATCCAGAGGCTTCAACTGGTGCAGAATGCGGCCGCGCGGGTGGTTATGGGGGTGTCAAGGTTCTCTCATGTGACGCCCCTCCTGCGCGAGCTGCATTAGTTGCCAGTGGCCTCTTGGGTGCGCTTTAAGATTTTATTGTTAACTTTTAAAGCGCTCCATGGCATCGGACCAGGATATTTACAAGGCCGCATTCTGCCATTTTCCTCTCACCGTCCAGTGCGCTCCCACAGGGAGGGTCTCTTGCAGGGTCCCGTCGGCATCTATGTGCCGGCTGGTGACCCCAAGGAATAGGGCCTTCTCTGTGGGGCATCTGCCCTCTGGAATGGGTTGCCTCCAGAGTTACGTACAGCCACGGACCTGGGGACCTTCAGGCGTGCCTTGAAAACCTGGCATTTTGACCAGGACAGCTTGGGCTGATTTTAGATTTGGGTATTTTAATTTTTATATCAAATTTTAGGGTTTAAGAGAGGGGTTTTAATTGTTTTCAGCCAGGGTCTTTAATTTAATCTAGTTTTAACTTTTATATATTTAATGTTTTAATTGTATGGCTGTGCACCGCTCCAAGTCCTTCGGAAGAGGAGCGGTATATAAATAAATATTATTATTATTATTATTATTATTATTATTATTATTATTATTATTATTATTATTATTATTATTATTATTAAAAATAGGTTTTGCTTTTAAAATAAATTTGTGTTTCATGAAGTTTGATGAAGCCTGAGTCAGAAAGTGGTCTTTGATACCCTAGAGTAGTGTAAGGAATGAAATGCCCTACAGATGATAACGAAACTTGTCTGGACCTATTTTTATTATATTAAAAGTGTTTTTACTGAAATAAGTCTTCCATCCAAATACTTAAATTAAATATATCAGAAGCTATGTAATTTCTAGTGAATTTTGAGGTTAATGTTTGAAAATAAATGGTAATTAAGTGCATTCTCTTCAAGAAAAATCTTGGATAGGTAATGAAAAATAGTTTTCAATCATAATTAGAAAATAAAAATGTTAAATACCATGTACTGAGTCATTTAAATCCTCAGAAAGTTATAATAAAAACTAGAGCATATTTTCTTATAATAAGTAAGCCTTATTATCACATGTAGCAGGGAGAAACATAATTAGCTTTATGTTATTATTTTAAACTTTTTTGAGAAAGTGGAGAACTTATTAAAGTAGCATTGCATCACTACGGTATGTAGTATAATAGTGAGTATTACTGTGTAAGGTACTACTGTCTTCATTTTATTTATCTGAAATTTTCCCTTTCAGTTTCATAGAAAAATCACGGGTTCTAGTATTTTCAGTGAGAGAGAAAACATTCCCTATTCTCTCTTTCAGTATTCTACATAAATTTATAAATTGTCTGTAATGTTCCTCCGTTACCTTTTTTGTTCCAAGTGATTTTTTTCATCATTAGGAATGTACTTCTTTACTAATACAATATTGTTTTTAAATGAAACTTCATTTAAATTGCCATTTTCCTATTTATTCTCATTAGATTGAACTCCAGTCTTACAAAATAGCATATCTTAATTCAAAACTGCCTCATTCTAAATATTTGGAATAGCATTGCTGTTTCCCAAATGCACAGTCACCTTTGCCATGAGAAATTAGAGAAAAAATAGAAAAGACAAGTGAATTATGCCAACATAAAACTAGCAATCAACAAGAAACAATAAAGAGCTACCTTCCAAGATGAAATATTAAAAACAAGATGAGACTGAAGTGTGTATTTGGAGGAGAAGGAATGTTGTCAAGGTTGTGAATTCAATTAAATTAATATAAAAGACTTCAATGTAGTAAGTTGGGGATAGGGCTAAAGCATTAAGAATTTGGAAACTAATAGGTCCGAATTGTACAATTCAAGATTCAATCATAGTTGGTAGTTGACTGGATTGAGAAAAGAAAATACCATTCAGTTGTCTCAAGTGAAAAACAAGAAAAATTGATTGTTGTCTCAAGTGAAAAACAAGAAAAAGTAACAATGTAAATACAGAATTCACAACTGGATATAAAATTGAAACAGAGATAGCAGGTGTCTAAATACAGATATGAAATATGTTCTATATCATTTCTGGAATGTATCAGAATTTGTTTCTTCTGAAATGTGAAGATTTGTTAGTTTCAGACAATGCTATAACTTTCAGATTTATAATCCATTCCTATGGCAGAATCCTAGGCTAATGATACAAGTCTCGCATATTGTTCAGAAATATGCTGATTTTGTGCCCCATTTCTAAGATCCAGATCTCTCTCCCTCCCTCCCTGCTGTCTGCAAATGTGCTAAGAGACTAACCAAAAAAAAAAAAAAAGACTGAGGTAAACTGAGATACTCACTTTCTTCTATTTATGAATAATTGACTTCTCAAACTGGCACTGGAATATCTCTGACAGCAGAGATAGTATATAAGAACTAAGCTTAAAAAGGATCAGAAAGTTAACAAGATGAATAATAGGAAATCAACTACAATATCTTGCTTTTGATGACCAACCCTACCATTAAAAAAATAAAAAGTCATAATTTATAATGGCAAATGTGAAGGACTGACATCTGTGGCAGATAACTCTAGGCTACATAGCTGAACACTGCATCTCCAAAATAGCTTGCTGCCCTCAGCTGCAGTGAAAAGTACTATTCCTTTCCCACTGTTCAGATTAAATTGGTTTTGAACATGGAATAGGACAAAATTGTTTTGAATAAACACAAAATAACAAAAAATCCCTCTGATCACTTGTTGCTCCTGAGTGAATGGAAAGTTAAAATATTCCCAGACTATTGCCGAACCCCAATAAATTTCCTCTCCACTTTATGTTCCACTAAAGAATATATTGTGTTTGCATTCTACTTTTTCAAATATAATCATGTCTATATATTTTTCAACCTGATCTTTAAAATAACCTAGGCTCACCTTGACTTCAATCTTTGTAAAGCTGAGAAGTAACTGATAATAGGAATAGATTACAAGAGTCCATAGGATTGAATGAGAAGTAGAAATAAAATCTAGTAGGGACATTCAGTCACATATCATTCTAAATCCTGTATCTCCTATCTAGAACTAGAGAACATATTAGTAATTTTTGGCCAGGTATCTCCTAGGATTCAAACGCTTTTGAGTTTTTTAAAAAAGGAATGATTATTATATTAAAAAAATAAACAATGCTACAAACTGCTAGCGTCAAGATTGCTTTTACTTCCAAGAAAAGTTGGATTCTACATAAATCTCATAATTATCCTTATGAAATAAAAGTGATAGCCAAAGCTTGGTTTTGAATATTATGGTTCATAACACAGTCAACTGGACTTGGGATTTTTATCCACCTATTGAGTCCTTCACAAGTACTTGGATAGGGAGATGTGTGGATGTCAGATGGTGTTAAAGTATCATCACAGTATGTAAGCTGCCTTTTGCAATTGACTGAGGATGAGTTTGTCAATATCAGTGGTGTCCAAGTGGTGCTTAAGTTGTTTTGGGATTACAAACAAAGTACCTGTTATTATTAATACTACTTTTGCTTTCTTTTGCCAGAGTTGTTCTATTTCTATATGTGGGTCTCTGTATCTTTTCTAGTTCTTTCTCTTCTATTCTGTTGTCTCCAGATACTGCCATGTCCACCATCCAGATTTTTTTGTCTTTTTTATTGACAATTGTTAAATCTGGGGTGTTATGCGACAGGTGCTTATATTTTTGAATTTAAAAACCCAGACTTTCTCTATTTTAATGTCCCACCAGTTTTTGCTTACAGGCATTGGTACTTTTGCAGATCTTTCAATGCACCATTATTGCTATTTTGCCATGCTACTGTTTGTAATGTCTGTGTGATCTTCTTACAGCAGCTAGCTAGGTGATCCACTGTTCCTCCAGCTTCTTTGCAGAGAGGACATTATATAGCAAATGCCTTCCCAACAAAGAAACTGAAGAAACAGTGGATCACCTAGTTAGCTGCTGTAAGAAGCACAGACAGATTGCAAGCATGACTAAGTAGCAACAATGGTGCATTGAAAAATCTACAAGAAATATCTATCTAGCTATCTTCTCAATTCTGGTTTTGTATGCATTTCTGCTGAGGGTTTGATCTTGGGCACCAGAATTAACTCCTCTGTATCTTTATTTTTCCTGCTTTTAGACATTGCCAGATATTGTTATCTACTTTGCCTGCTATTTTATTTTTATGTCTCTTTTTAGATTGGCAATGAGCTTCAACTCATTTTTTCAACCAAAAATCATACAGTTCATCTTTACTTGGTGCTGACTAATTGTTGATCTTCCTTGCCCTTTTGTCCATCCTTTCTGCTATTATCACAAATTGTTTCATTTCAGTTTTTTTAAAAACTCTTATTCATCTCTTCTATAGAAGCTGCATTCTTATTATAATTCCTTAGGTTGTGCCAAGCTGCATCCAGAACTGCAATGTTTCTTCTTTGTCAGGTATTGGCTGGTTCACTGCAGTCTCTCCATTAATAGATTGCAAGAAATGTTTCTGATTTGATTCAGATTAAAGACTCTGCCTATAGTATGCAATTCAAGTTTCATATCTGGTGATCTTGACTATAGTAGTTATTTTCTATTTTATTATTTCCAGTGCTTCCTTAATCTTTATTGTTTCCAAGTAATATTTTTCCTCAAGGCATTCTTTAGTTTTCTTGTTCTCCAGCTTCTTTTCTTTAATATGCTCTAACTTTCTGGCATCTGATTTTAGCTTGGTTGCTGATCTTATTTTCCAGCTTGAAATGTTCTAGCTCTCATCATTCTCAGAAGACACAAACCCACAACTGTGTTAAAGTAGTGCCTCAAGGAGTTTTTAAGTAATCTCTTGGACTGTCAATTACTTTATGACAAGTCTCTTAATAAATGCCAGAATGGATGCACTATATAGCCAAATATTTTTAAAGTACTCACACTTCTTATCACTGCACAATAAATGATGGCAATCTTCGTTTTATTGTTATATAGCCTTTAATAAAGTTTCATTGTGAGTGATACAGCTTGCTCATTTTTCGAGTTGCTCATACACTGATCATACAGTAAAGCTGCCATCCTATATTCCCTCATGTAGATTGAAGGTAATGGCAATAATTTCTGAGTACAAATGTACAGCTTTACATTGTGTAGCAATGTTTCATCAGTCAGATCTATCTGTTTTTTAGGACTGGTTGATAAAGCTGGTCTCTTCTACCATGCAATGGTGAAATGAAGTATCATTAATGAATATTCCGTACAATATGAAAATTGGAAGGTGCTTCTTTATGTCCTGTTGGTTTTTTTAATCAATTGAAGCAAACCATGCATAATGAAAATGTGCTAAGTCCTAATTATAATAGATTCACAGCATTTGGCAGAACCCAGGTGATCTTGACACTGCTCCAAAAGGCTAAGCGGGGTTGGACGTGGATGGAAAATTATCAGGAAAGTCCAGTGCTATAGATTAAATTGGGAAGCCAAAAACATTCCAGAACTACTGCCACGATTCTGCCAAGAAAACTATGTGGATATAGTGAACTGAGTCAATCAGAAGTTCTTCAGAGGCAACATCTTCAATTTTCCTCATGTTTTCTGGATTACCTTTATAAAGTTCCCATGATAGAATTGAGCCTGTTACTTTCTTCAAAAGTAATATTCATAAATATTGCACTCTCAAATTGCAAATGGAAATGTGGGTACTCTATTTTTTAAAAAATCTTTATTTTTAAGTCCTTTGGTTTTATTGTATTGCAAACAGTTGCTGGGGTGCATCCACAGTTTCGTTGTACTTGTACAATGACAATAAAGTTCTTCTATTCTATTCTATTCTATTCTATTCTAATCTATAATAATGGCTTTCTGAAATCAACTTCAGTCAAGTGTTTGTAAACTAGATGATAGCCCTACAAATAGTAGAGATTGAAAACTGGAAAAATCAGAAATGATGGATAACCATTTTTTGCATTCTGAATATGAGCCAGCACTATAATTGCAAAAAAATCAACTCCAGTTTTAGACTGCATCAACATAAAGATAATTTCCAAATGGTAAGAAATAATAATTCCACTTTAAAAGTTCCATTGGAAGCATTCTGCATTTATCAGACCCCCAAAGTTTCAGAGAAAGGCAGGGCAATGAAAATGATCAGGGGAATAGAAGCAGCTCTATGAAAAATGAACAGAAAGGGAAAGTGATGGCTATACTATCATGATATCATGATATCAGCTATACATCTCCACCCCAGACCACCCCAACGAAGCTGTCAAAGTGATGACCCGATGTCTGGAGGCCGTGCGGGATTGGATGGGTCATAACAGGCTTCGTCTCAACCCAACCAAAACCGAGTGGCTGTGGTTTCCTGCTCCCAGATACAGTCAGCTTGTTCCCTCGCTGACCATAGGGGGAGAGGTACTGACCCCTGTGGAAAGAGCGCGCAATTTGGGTGTCCTCCTGGATGTACGGCTGTCTTTGGAAGAACATATTGCAGCCGTCGCCAGGGGGGCTTTTTATAAGATTCATTTGATCTACCAGTTGCGGCCCTTTCTGGATCTGGACGCACTTCGCACAGTCACTTCCGCCCTTGTTATCTCCCGCTTGGACTACTGCAACGCTCTCTACATGGGGCTCCCCTTGAAGAGTCTCCGGAGGTTACAATTAGTCCAGAATGCAGCCGCACGGATGATTATGGGCGCCCCCAAGGACACCCACATAACACCACTTCTCCGCAGACTGCACTGGCTTCCTGTGGCCTTCCGGATTCGATTCAAGGTGGTACTATTAGTATTTAAAGTGCTCCATGGCTCGGGACCTGGCTACCTACGGGACCGCCTTCTGCCACAAACAACCTCCCGCCGCCCAGTACGCTCCCACAGGGTGGCCCTGCTTGGGATACCGCCACCTGATCGTTGTCGGCTGGCGACCCCGAGATTACGTGCTTTCTCTGTGGGAGCCCCCTCCCTTTGGAACTATCTCCCCCCGGAGATACGAGACACATCGGACATCCTAACCTTCCAGCGTGCAGTCAAGACCTTACATTTTAAGCAGGCCGGCCTAGCCAATTAAAGGTTTTCTGAGATTTTTAAATTTTAGATTCAAATAAGACTTTTAATTCTATTTGACGGGACTCAATCATTTACTTACTTACTTATTTTACTCATTTATCCTCTTTTCATCTATCTATATTCAATTCTGAGTTAATTACTGTTACTGTTGACTGTATCTTTATATGTTTAGACTGTACACCGCCCCGAGTCCCTTTTGGGAGAGGGAGCGGTATAAAAATACAATAAATAAAAAAAAATAAAAAAAATGATACTACTCTTAAATATCTGAAAAGATGTCAAATATAAGAGGATCAAAACTTGTTCTTTCTTAGACTTCTGGAGAGGAAATAATGGATCAGTTGAGTTGCAATGTGAATATACAGGTTATTTACTGTAGAAAGATTATTCAATAATTAATACTGTTACACACACACACATACACACACACACACACACACACACATATGGTAAAACATCCAGTACTCTCACGAACGAAGGTAAATATATATGTCCCAGGATCCTGTTGGATCCTGCAACCCAATACTCTGAATAATATAAATACAAATGTACCAATTATCATTAAGAAAATCAATATAAAGAAGACTGCAAACAATCACCTGAGTTAAATTCATAGATTAAAAGCCATTATAAGTATTTACAGCACACTATTGATTTAAAGTGCATAAGGATACAAAAAAAGCACAGTTTATTAATCTAAGGTTGAATTATGTGAGACAAATACCAGTCAAGTCCAATACTTTCATTCAGACCAAATGAAACCAAATATTGTTGTGTATATCCAAAACAATTCCATCTGAAGCAAAGATTCATATATTTCCTGGTCTATCATTGACCTTCTCTACACACCAGAGTGTTATTTTCTTCATAAGGGCCTTCATCCTTGACCACAGACTCTTGTGTCCTGTGCTTCATAATGCAGTTTTCCAGGAGATACGGCCCTAGAAGCCCTGCCAAGGTACAACAGACCCAAATTCTCAATCTCCCTGACAGGGAGAGTTAAGACGCTTAAGACATCCATGTCTTTGTAATATTTCTCTCTCCCCCCAACAGAAATATTCATTTCTGTTCCAAGAGGAAGTGGCCAATGCTGGGGACTATATGTCATATGTTTTTTCTGTTTTTGTCATATGGTTGATTTTATGATTGTATATATTGTTTTATGGGTTGTAAGCCATCAAGAGTTGGTTTTAAAGTGAACAGCTACAGTATATAAATGCTTTTAAATAAATAAATATGCAGCATTGGAAATCCCATTGCAATCCCAATCACTAAAACCACTGTTCAGTTTTGTTTCATTATAAATGAAATGCAGTGATGGTAGGGTAATTTTGCCTTCATAATAGAACCAACGGTTTGAAGTTCCTTGTTTCTAGATCACTTTCATAACATGCCCTGAGTCTCCTTATAGACTGATGTAAAAAAGTTTTTAAAAAGAAAGGATTAGTGTAACAACATCAAGCCATGAAACTAGCAAACACCTTTGCATCTTTGGGTGAATTTGCCTAGTGAGAATATGTGAAAAAATGACTTTGAAAAAACGGGTATAGAAAATGAATAAATAGTAAAATAAAGGCACTTGGACTAGAATACTCCAGAGAAAATATTAGAATACACCAAATCAATATACAATTTGAATAGTATTGAAATTAATTAAGAATCACAGAAAGAAACAAAGATAACATCACTGGAAATAAACAATAGAAGAATGTGTGATAGACAACAATAATAACAATGATAAAACACAGATTTAAACAGCTCCCTTCATAGGAGCTTGAATATCTAGCCAATTACTGTAAGCAGCACAGTTTTTCCAAATCAGATTTCATTACTTGTTTTGTGATACAATATTTATTACTGGCAGGCTGTACAAAGGTTTCTTATTTTTAGGGGAGTTACGTAAAATCTTATGTAGCAGTGGGTGACAAAGGTTTTATTTATTTCACATTATTATCTGTTGACTTTAAAGGCCTAAGTACTGAAGAGATGGAGCAATAGTTAAGTCAATGATTAAATGGATAAAATAAGCATATACAGTAAATGTTTAAAAGAGATTTTATGTTACACTTATTTTTGAAAGTCGTAAATGATTTTATCCTTGAAAACCAAGCCAACATTCTGCACAATATTTCCTTTCACTTTTAAACATGTAGAACATACTACCACTATCATATTTAATTCCTAATGATAATTCATAAATTATATATTAGATCACAAACAAAATGTCTTGCAAATGTACATTTTGATTATGTGTATAGCATTGGGAGATGAGAAACTCATAGAAACTCTGAGAAGCAGCTGATATTAGAAGTAATGACTGAGGAATGAAAGAGCATAATGGGATCAGTACTTTATAATAGGCACATCTGAAATAAAACAGCAATTTATTTTAAAAGATAATACTATGTTATGATTTGGAATGTATCTGATACTTAACAGACTAATTGCATTCACATGAAAAAAATAGAATAGAGTGTAAAAGCAGACAACATTTAAAATTACAGAGGGTCGTTTCAAAATGGTAGGCATGATAGATGCCAAAATATATTTTAAAATGTTATTTTGGTATATTATTTTGATTTCTTTGCATTCTATTCCGATGTATTCCATCTTATCAGTTTACATATTAGAAAGAAACAGGCATTACTGTTATCAAGCTAAATTTCCTCATTTCCTATAGTTCTTATCTCCCCATATGTGTGAGGGGGTATATTAATCAATGCTTGGATTTCATTCACAAAATTATGAATTGTATAGATTTCTGTGGAAGCCGTTCTATCTATTAAGGTCTGTTCTCAATAACAGTTTTTTGAGATCTGAAGTAAAAAGGTACTAATTTGTTTATGTTCTGTTGACCTGGAATTTAATTGGCAACTATGCTTTGGAATAATCCATGTCTGGTTTGATTCAGCCATGTCCTTATGATGTTCTGATATCATAAGCACATGCTTTACTTATTTCATACAGGAATAGTTTAAAGAGTTCTACAAGAATGAATAAATGTACATAAACATTCACCAACTGGAGGTTAGGAAACATTTGTTAGGCTAAATCTTTCTTAATCTCAGTGCAAGATGAATGTGTACATTTCTTAGCTGTGGCCATGTGGATGGGAATTGTAGAAGTTTTAATTGGCATTTTTGGATGGCATTCATATTGCTGGTAAATCTTATGCTCGGATTATCACTGTGATGATAAATAACTTGTTTTCAGAATATTTAGGTTACAATTAAATAATTGTTAAATAGACATAAACATAGCTGCTATATTTCTAGCACTTTTCTGCCTTTTTCAATATCTGGAATTCCACTAGGCCTTGATCTCATACACCTTTTGGTTGTTTCATTCAAAGAAGCATAAAGTGGCATTTGTTAACATACTTTTTAGTTACTGCCCAATAATAATTTTCAACCAATCACGATAAGCAACATATCCTGCCCAGGAACTGGGCTATATCCAGTTTTATAAAGTTCCTGTATTTCAAGCCTGTTTAGATAGAACAGGAAAGAAAGTACGTTAATGAGTAAACTTTGTCTATTGCAGAAATGAGTCAATAACGAGGGGAGAAATCAGCTAAAGTGGTCATGTTTTCACTGAACAATCCTGCGAAAGTGAAAATCAAAACAAAAATGTTCCTACTGAAAAATCATTAGGAGTTTCAATTGATGCAAAACAGCCAATTCTATGAACAAAGCAAGATATCAGATGTAAGTTGCTATTTACTAATGCTTGTAGTTTGGATAACTCATAATTTGATTGTGTTGTTTTCTGCAATTTCATTCATTTTGTCTTATTGGAAGTTTTGACTAACACATGAATTAGTACAAGAATTTGCAATAAAGTGAAAAACAGGGCATTATTATTTGTGTGATAAAGAACTTCTTTTTTAAAAAATTAGAATTTGCATTAATCTGTGGGGATTAACAGCCAAAGCACTGTTTTTCCCATTGTCAAAATATATTGACGATTAATTAAATATTAAATAATAATTACATAAACTTTCAAATTGGCTTTCGATCACTTTTTCATTAAATTTAGCAAGCGTCCTGATGAAATTTGATATTTGTTTTATATTTCTGCTGCAGATCCCAAAATGTGAAGTTTTGCCATGGTGTGTAATATGAAAGGAAATAAAACATAAAATATTAATTTTTATTATTATGGATTCATAAGCATAGAATCTTGTGTGACTGACAATGCAAAATCATGTTTCAGTATTCTTTTTAGTATTAATTTTATTGACAAAGACGGAATGAATTTTCTTTATTATAATAGCCACTTCCAATGTATAATAGCCATTTCCACTAACCAGAGTGGTTCTGATAATCCTTTTTCGTTCCTCCAATATTTAAAAAAATATCTGAGAATTTGACATTAATATCACTAAGTACCTCATCATTACTGTTCATTATATGCTTTTATTTTTCTTTTAAGAGGAAATATAAAACTTGTCTTTACTTTCTTAGTATAAACATTTTTCATAGATTGTCTAGGCCGGCATTGATCTGATAATAATCACATAACTCTGACACCTGGCAATGCTATTATTTTGGTTGATAAAGGGACACATTTAACTTTTAAGAGAGCATTATTCTTTATTCACTAGTTTCTCATGGGTTTATCTTACTTTAGAATAAAATTAAAAAATATGGGCAACAGCACAACACCATACATAGAGGCTTCAATAAAATATCAGAACACAAATAAAGCCAATGATTGTAATGTTCAGTACAACTAAGACAGTGAGTCACCTTACGTACAGTAGCCATTTTTTTACTTTTTCTAATAAATGCTTTAATGCAAATGCTTAATTGATGAATATTTCTGTCCAAAGATAAAAATATGAATTAATTTGATTGCATACTCTAACAATATTGACATTCAATAAATTTCAGTGAACAAAACTGAAATATATGGATTGAATTCACACATTATATTAAGCCATAACGTAGCTTATCTGGCTTTGGTTTGGCATAATTTGTGAATCCAGCCAAGTGAGATTAATTTGATTAATAGTGATGCAAACTCAACTCATACAAGGAAAATAATAGAAAGCTTGCACAGAGATAAATAGTTGTGCAAAGAAAATTGGATTCTCTTATGTATTAACAGACAATTGTGTAATAATACAATTGTGTAAATTTTAATTCAATGATTTTAATATAAAACAGATGTGCATGGGCAAAGTGATATGCTGTAAATCATGTGTCTTCAGATTTGTGAGGTTTACATATCCCAGATTTTTTTCTAAGATTGCGTAGTTCATATGCAGCTAGAGATGCAATATTGAAAAAAGCTTGAATATGGCAGTACTAATGTCTAGTGAAATGTTATGCTTATGTAGCAATGGCAGGTTGAATTTATTAGGTTGTCAAGTAAATATTCATAGAGTTTACTTGATCAAGAATCAATAAATATATATCTTGGAAATAATGAGTACTTCAAATTATTTTCAGAATATTTGCTAATTTATTGTTTACCTTGCCTTTACAATGAGATAAGGGTAGTTCACATGATCAAAATGTATAAATATGCTCTCTATAATACACATTGTAATACAATATTATTATAATATTAGTAGATACATGATGCTGGAAATGTCAGATAAAGATTATCAGAACAGAGCCTGTGAACAGTATATTAGATCATATCTCAGTTCAGACATTCTAATGTCCAACACAACAGTTCCAGTAACTTTGTATTTTCCAATATTTTGATGTTTGACTGTGAGACACCTTAAATACAGCAACGCATGGATGAAGGCTAATAAATGCAATGAATAGATGAGTTTGTTCAAAGTGTGGAATATTTCTACCAAAATATGAAACTGTTTGAAGTATGTTATATGGAGCATCTGAGGAAGTAAGCAACAGCTCCTGAAATATTATTATTTTTAAATAAAATGTGTCAGAAAAGTGCTACCAAATTCCTAATTTTTTGGCTATCATAGTCTAAAACAGCTCTCTTTCAACACTGCCCACAATAGCAATAACTGAAAATGCCTTCATGGATAATGGCATATAGATTGTGGATGGAGAAAGACTTAATGAATATCTCACAATATTGCTTTCCAGTATGAGTTTAGGCAGGTATACCCATTTTAAAACTCTCTTAGACTGAAAACATTATAGTATTACCACATGGAAGACTGTAAGACTTGTTTTTATTTGCTGTCAAGTCCTAACCAAGGTTCTAAGAATTATTAAGACAGACTTATTTCACAAAATTTAACACCTGACAAATTTAATATTTCTAGATATGCTTTAAATATTGCTCCAAGGGCTCCAGTCACAATTGCTATAATAATAAATTTCTTTTTCCATAAGCATTCAACTTTGATCAAGTCCCAGTATTTTGTATTTTTTTTACTAATAATATTATTTTTATTAGGTTTCATCGCTATTTGAAAATCTTACATTAAAGATTCTATGGCATCGGAGATGAACTTGATCCACCATCCCCAGCTACCTTCAGCAGATGGATTTTCTCTTTCTGAAGGTCCTAATTTATTTGGTAAATCAGAACTTACATTGATAGAAATACAATATTTATAATGAAAGAAGGCTAACAGAAAATCTGGTCCAGTGGTTAAGGCACCAGCCTAGAAAACAAAGACAGTCAATCTAGTCCTACCTTACTCATGAAAGATGACTGGGTGACCTTGGACCAGTCACTCTCTCTCAGCCCAATCTATTTCCCAGGATTGTTGTTGTTCTGAGGAAAATAGGAGAAGGGATGGTATGTTGGATATATTCATCACCTTGAGTTATCTGTAAAAAATAATAAAGGCAGAATATAAATATATAAATAAATTTCTCTTAACCAATTGACTATTTTTAGAAATGCCCCCAGTTAATTTTTGTCAATGCTATAAAATGAATAAATAATAACACAGTAAATAACTAAATAAAATGAAAGAAAATAAGGCAATTCAGTGGTAAAGTTTCTTCTCGCACAGTCATTTCCGGCTCTAGGGAGTGGTGCTCATCTCTGTTACAAAGCCAAAGAGCCAGCACTGTCTAAAGTCGTCTCCGTAGTCATGTGGCCGCATGACTAAATGCTGAAGATGCACAGAACACTGTTACCTTCCCACCAAAGTGGTCCCTATTTTACTACTTGTATTTTTACATGCTTTCAAACTGCTAGGTTGGCAGGTGGTGGGACAAATAATGAGAGCTCACTCCGTTACATGGTGCTAGGGATTCGAACTGCCAAACTGCCAACCTTTCTGATCAACAAGCTCAGTGTCTTAGTCATTGAGCCACCATGTCATGCAATAGGAGAACACATATACTGTATAGCAGGAATGTCGAACTCACAGCCCACGAGCCAGATGCATTACACACTGGCCATCCCCATGCCTGATTTAGCAAAGGAGAAAAAAGTCACGGTACATCACATGATGACGTGACACCCCTGTTGTATAGAAAAAGATCCCAGTTTTTGTCCTTCACTACAAAGTTCCTGTCTGAAATCCTGGATAGCAAGTATCAATCAGGCTTTGCTCAGTACAAAAAAGGTTACAGTCTAATTACTGAACATTCAAGAATTCAGACTCCTCAGGTGTTTAACCATTCTATGGTTCTTGGTGCTCTTTGGCTTGGTGGTTTTCTTGGAAATATTTTGTTAATTTTACCTAATTTGGCAATGAATCATCTGAAGGAAAACCACCAACCTCAGCAAGTACCAAGGACCTCACTGATGTTTAACCCTGAGTTTAACCTTGAGCCATAAGTATTCTCTTCAATCAATTCTGTGCTTCAACCAATTCTATTTCTTGACCCTGTCCAAATGTCTTTCTCCGTCATTCAGCAACATTTACATTTAGTCAAAGTATATATCATCTGAGAAATTAACAAATTCTTGTGTAGGTTTTCTTTTCTTTTGTTTGAAAATATACCTATAGATGAAAGAATGTGGTGATCTTGATGATGGAGAAGATGGGAGGGGATGTTAACTATTTTTCCTTTGCAATTCTTCTGCATTCTTTGAATGTCTGTATTATTTCTTCTCTCTGCCTCTTCCCTCAGCTGTTTATCTTTCCATCTTCCTCATAATACTTCCTTTAGTCTGTCTGTCACAGCTTCTGTTTTCAGCTGTCAGCATATAAGGGCATCCCATCAACTTAGCCAAAAGATAAGAATAGATGGGTTTTGCAATGAGCAGGTGGCATCAGATTTTAGAATAGAAAAGATTTTCTAAGAGTGTATAAAATAGTTTGAGTAAATAGTGATTTTTTTTTCATATATTATATTGTTAGCATTATTTGGACATATATCTTCAACAAATAAACTATATAATAAAGTAATAATCTTCTTTGGATATTTTTGCCATGGTGATCAGTAACTCCTCAGTATTCCTCACCATGTTTTTCTGAATGCTGATTATTTTTGGTAGGAGTTAATTTCTCCCTCACCTTTTGTCAGTGGCAGACAGCTAACATGGTATATTCCCACATGGCAGCAAATCACTCAACTTGGATTCAGAACCAGTGGCCAGTGAGATGAGAGGAGCCCAGCTGGTAGCAAGACTGTGTTGCACAAAAAGCTGATTGGAACATATTGATGACCAGCATAAAGCATTTGGCCAACTTGAGACATGATGAAAAGCTCCCAACCCTCCTCCAGAATTCCCTTCCTTATAAATTATATTTTTAATACAGAGGTGATTCTCCCACTAGACCTCTTATCTAGGGGGACGGGGGGGAGAATAACATTTGTTTCCCCATGACGCAAAGAACACACTCCTTCTCTAGAAACAACTCTGGCAAATCCAAGAGGAAAACATAATTTGATATCAAGCAGTCGACCTATTTACAACACTGTCATATTGACTTGCTGGCTGTTACAATGAGGCATCTTGATGAAGTGGTTAATTTCCCACAACAGTTTTAGTAATGGTTTCAGTTGTCCTTGCTTTAGGAATAGAATAAGTTTTAT
This sequence comes from Bungarus multicinctus, assembly GCA_023653725.1. Classification (NCBI taxonomy): domain Eukaryota; kingdom Metazoa; phylum Chordata; class Lepidosauria; order Squamata; family Elapidae; genus Bungarus; species Bungarus multicinctus. Next base: position 48,761,141 of record CM042848.1, read on the forward strand.
ATTAATTTTTTTCCATTGTGATTATAACATATTGGTTGATTGGCTTATTTTATCAAGCAGTATTTTTATAATTCATTAGAAAAACAAGAAATAATACATAAGAAATAATACAGCAGGCAAGCCTATAGTTATGAATGCTTCTTCTGAGAGCAATTTTTCTAAATTTCACCAAACTGGGCTGGACAGTTGCAGTAGCTATTTTTTCAACTTATTTCTCATGATAAAGTTAATCAGTAAACTGTGTAACCTCTGCCCTACTGTTTCCTTGGCTGGTCTCAAAGGAAGTTTTACTTATCATTTGTGATTAGAGGTTTGGAAGTTAAGAAAGCAGAAGAAAAATCATATTATAAAATTTTAAAAAATTCAGGCACTCTACTTAAATTGTCAAACTGGTATGCTCTTAAAAGGTAAGATATCATGCCAACTTACTCATTTGCTATTCCTAATACTAGATAAGATCATTTTATAGCATTTATAATGAAACCATACCTAGACTCTGATGTTTATAACCTAAGACATCCAAATATCATTATTTCTTTTTGTATGTATAACTAATTCAGCTTGGAACTACCTAGTGAACTTTCTTACTCTACACAATAATTTCTAATATGGTGATTTTGGTTCTTCTTGTTTTTGATTTGTGGTAGACCAATCTTCTCCTTCCTGGTGTCCTCCAGATGTATTAGACTACAGCTGTCATCTTGCCCCAATCAGCATAGGTAGGTTGAAAATACTCTAAAACATGTAAAGTAATTGGTTTGGGAAATTGAAATATAATATTAAGACTCAAGTATATTAATTTCTGATAATTTGATAGCACAACATTACAGTTATGAATAATATTGTGATTAATAAGGAAAAGATTACCTCTATCCAGTCATGTCTGACTCTAGGGAGTGGTGCTCATCTCCATTTCTTAGCCAAGGGAGTCAGCATTACCTGAAGACACGTCTGTGGTCATATGGGCAGCATGACTATACACCAAGATGTACATAATGCTGTTACCTTACCACCTAAGTGATACCTATTTATCTACTTGTATTTGCATGCTTTTGAACTGCTAGATGGGAGCTGGGGCAAATAATGAGAGCTCATCCTGTTGCACAGCACTTGGATCTTGAACCTGGCCATGTCCCCAAATTGTGATTGATATTATTATCATTATTGCAATGTTTATTTGATTTAAAAAGGATAACCAAGATCATATACTAATTAGGTAAAACTTGTGTTTGTTATATAATCTTCTTTAATGAATTAATATGTTAGGAGCATTTAATGGTTCTTTAGAAATCAGTCAATCTTTCTTTTGCAGGCCATAGCTTAGATTGAAAAAGTGTTCTTTATGTACGCAAATGATGTAACAAAGATTTTAAATATGACCAAGATCAGATCAGAAGTAATCTGATTTGACATTGCTTGAAGAAATTTGCATCTGTTAATCTTTGTAATGCCCCTATGTAAGATTTATAATTAACTATTGAAATGTTTTATTTAGCAAAGCTACTAGTTTCAATGGCTTTTTAAAGTATCAGATAAATTTAAGGAAGACAGATATAGAATGTAAATTATTTAGTAAAAACAGAATATTACAGCTTTCATTGAAAAGAAAAATAACTGTAAGAAAGCAGTAATTTCAGAGTTTCAGCACTGTACTTTTAAAATGGTTCCTATAAATATTTATATTGAAAAATGAATATAACAACTATTTTTGCACTGAGTCCACCAGAAACATTTAATCATAATTTCAAACTCATTGACTCTGTTCACACAATACAAGCCAACACAATACATTGGAATCTAGCAGTATTTATATGTGATTTTATCAGCAAATGTACACACACAGTCTTAGCAACTGACAGTTCAATATTTAGAATCAGATGAACACACAACTATTTTTATTTCACTATGTAAATATATTTGGGGTAGGAGTGGGAGGGACAGAGAAAGAGAGAGGCTTTTCTTTGGAAAGCTAAGTAGTCTCTCACCTAGGCAGGAGTGGAGAAAAAGAACAGTCTCCATCACATCTGTCCCTTCTACTTTTAAAGAATGCCTTCTATATGGAAAAGCAGGCCTCTGAATCCTTGGAAAAAGTTTCATATGCAGTATAGAAGTTGTTCCACAGCCCTTACCACAGCCCTATAATCCACCACTAATTGGCATATGTGTTGTATATGTATAGTCCCCTCATGTGGCTTATACAACTTCTTCCTACATAAAGTTTATATATACACCCACAGACACCCAACCAAATCTAAAAAGAATGAGCATGTTAAAAGGATCCAGCAAAGTTAATGAGAAAAAAGAAACACATTATTTTTTTTTAAATGTATGTTGTAGGATCAATACTGTAAAACAGTGGCTCCCAACCTTTTGGGCACCAGGGACTGGTTCTGTGGAGAGAGGTTTTTCCGTGGACCAGAGGGGCCGTGGTTTCATGTGCTGCCTGCATTCGTGGATGAGGCTTTGCTTGTTTGCGCGGTCTGGTTTCTGGCATGGCGCAGCCCAGTGCCAGTCCATGGACTGGAGATTAGGGACCCCTGCTGTAAAATCTCAGTTTAATAGACCACTCAGGGGAGAGAATGTGAAATGTGAAATGTCTATTAAATTCGTATCTGTCATTTTCATCGATATCCATAATCTGTATATAATTGACAAAACCACTGCCATATTCAGTAAAAACTCAGTATAAAGGGCAACATCCTTATTTAATCTATAAAATTATGGAGCTGTCTAAATGAAGTATGCATCCACTTCATATCACAAATTTGTTAATCCAAGGTCTCACTATAATTAGACCCATCCAAGCACACTGAGCAATTTCAGCTCAGGATAATTGAACATTAATAAATACTGCAAGGATGTACAAGAAGAAAAAAATGACAATGATTATTTTGAATGAAAATAACTGTTCCTGTAAGACTGACTTAGAAATATATTTTGTGTTCTTATTGAGGTATACATCCGGATCCAATGATTTCTGCAGTGAAAGATACCGATGTGTCATCCTACTCACAGTACAACACTATGCATTTTTGCCCAATGCAACCCCCAATCACATTACCACCTTATTATTCAAGTTTTAGTCTTTATCCTCAACAATCTGAAGAATGGCACTCCCCTACAATGTATGAACTTGGAAAAATGCCCTCTAATAACTTACAAACCAAGGAGACAGATCTGATAGACATTCCTGTAGCCAAGAAATCTCGAGTGGGTCTACTCTCTGGAAAAACAAAAGATAAAGAACTGTGTGTTGTCTGTGGTGACAAGGCCTCTGGGTACCATTATAACGCCCTGACTTGTGAAGGCTGCAAAGGTAGGACAGGTTTTAAAAATAGAGCAAACTATTTATATAGAATTCATCTACTTATCTAAAGATAGAGTCATTGTTCAGATCTTCTCAACCTTGGAAGACTCCTCTTCCCCTCCCCCCCCACCGCCAATTCTGGGAACTGATGTCTACATACCTTAAAGTTGCCAAGGTTGAGAAATGCTGTTTAGATTCATAAATGTCTGTCAGTAGTATTACCATAATAAGGTTGTGTGATTACATATAGGTCAACAGATGGAACTATGTGACAAGATCATTCACTGTTTAACAAAAGGTTCAGAAATAGGTTTGTTTCACTATCAAATCAGGAGGGCACAAAGCTCCCACCCCTCCAGGGAAGGAGTTTTGATCTTATAATTCCATTCTAGTGGCTTTATCTGGCTAGCACTAGAAAATTTCCTTACCTGGAATAGTTTTTGTATTTAATATCATGCAATAATCTGGTACAGCTGTCTACTCCATATGTCATACAAGTGAAAGATTGAGAGATGTGTGCTCCATATATCACATTGTTCTATGCATATATATAGAGTGTGTGCTGGGAAGCCGAGCTTCCAGTTTCTGATGCTCCACCGCACGTGCGCCACGGAGCTGCTCTTCCTGTTTCTGGCACACGTGCACGTGCTCCCATTTCAGCACTCAGTGCAGAAAAGGTTCACCACCACTGCCCTAAGCCAAGGCCAACAAATTTACATTGCAATGCAATACAACGTGCAATGCAGTACAACATGTAAGCCAAACGTGTTCAAATAGCATGATAAACCACCATGACTTAGGTGCAGTATACTGTATGTACTTCAGCCTATGCGGTTGGTAAATGATGGCTTATGGGTTAACAAAATATGTAAAATGGACTATACCTTAGTATGACGTATGAACCCACTTAGATGATAACAGAATATGCAATATTTGAGAACTAACCGATTATACTCAAGTTAGAAATTCAGCCTAGATAAAACTTTTACTGTGATTTATAAAACACATTTGTGCAACTAGAAGCATCTTAAGTTAGTGGTATTCATATAGTAATCATTTTAGTATTGGTTTCAAATCTGAAATATTATTTTGCATGTATCATCAGGTTTCTTCAGAAGGAGTATCACTAAAAATGCTGAATACAAGTGTAAAAATGGAGGAAACTGTGAGATGGACATGTATATGAGGAGAAAGTGTCAGAAGTGCCGTCTACAAAAGTGCAAAGCAGTAGGAATGCTGGCAGAATGTATGTACACAGCTATTTTCATTTTTTAAAATATAATATAGGGGCTATAGATGGTTAGGAAAAGATTATATGGTCTTTTAATTCATCAATTTAGGGAAAAAATGAAGATCAGATTCACTGTTGGTATTGTACTTAACTAACATTAGACTTATAATTGTATTTTTAAAATTTTACTTTCTTGGCATGTGTTGTGTTTTGTAAACATGCAAGGATAGGATTCAAGCTGTTGGGTCTTTCCTACTGATAGCTTCAGCTATTTTAGCGTAATTACAGGATCAAACCAGTTTAAGCTCACACCGGAAATTAATCTACTCTGAATTTTTAATATGCCTCTCCAATCTGATCCCACAAGATGCTATATCAACTCTTATGCTTTGCAGAAAACAATAGACTCTATTAGCATTTCAGAATTAATGAAAAAATATACTATAATTGATCCCCTTATGCTGTCAATTTAAAAGCAAAGATCTTGCTATATGCCTTCTCTGCCCTTGGTGCTCAAGCAGGCAAACAAATGAGGCTGCCACGGTAGTCAGACCTCTCAATGAATCTGTAAGCTTGCCATAAAAATAAGCTTTCTTAAAAATAAAGTCAGGTTGTTCCAAGAGAAAGAAGGAATGTGTGTGTCTTCAGTACTAATTTAGTATCTGATAAATAAAAATAAACAAGAAAAAATAGGACAATGTAACCAATGCTGCCCTAGGAAATGGAAACTTTCAAACCAGCTGGCCATTTTCTCAGATTGTCTTGAGTGAAGCAAAGGCCAGCAATATGGCACTGTGACTAAAATCTCCCTCTGAAATGGAAACTTGTACTTTGTTACTATGAGAGTCATATAACTCATAATTTAAACATAAGCAGATTCTTGTAAAGTACAGGAATGAGAACATCATGCAAGTTGTAACTACCTCCGAATAAGGAGTGGTGCTGTTCATTTTTAATTTAAAAATAACCTTCAAGGTTTGCCAGATAGTTAAACTTGTAACTTTTTTGTAAATTGACTTTAAGCAAAGTGATCTCTTTGAAATTAACATTGCCTTGGACTTTGAGCCTTTACTCATAAGACAGTACTGCAATTATTCCTGTAAAATGTTGCTATACTGCAAAAAAAGGGGGGCAATCTTGCGGGTTTTATTGCTTTATTTGTGCATTCCTGAATCATCATGATCTAGTGATTACACAAGTTTTTGTGCAGTTAAAGATAAGTTTCTAGCTCAGAAGTAGAAAGTGATCCTCACTCAAATCGGGTTCATGCTTTGTTGGAAAGACAAGCTTGTCATTGGAAATAATTCTGAGACTTTATTACATAGTTTAGAAGGATATATGACTGTTCTTGTAATACAATAAAACAAATAAAACAATACAGTAAAATTGGGGAGGGGAATCTAATACAATAGAATCATTTGTCAGATATTTGCTGTCCTGTTCAGTACTATTATTTAGAACAAGAGACATCCATCTGAATATGTGAAATAAACTATCTGGCCCTTGTTTATGTATACCATGTGTTTTCTGGTTCATGGACATGTGGAAATGTCTTTTTCCTCTAGCATATGAAGCAACTATCACTCTTCGGTAATATTCATAATGTGATTTACATTAAACACATCTGGAGAATGGCAGTTTGCTGAGGGCCCGGTGCTGAAACATTCAGTCAGCACTAAGTCTAGTGCCTATGTTGTGGTTCTAAACGCCATTTTAATCTTTAAAGATATTATGTGGAATTGTTATTTTAATCCCTTAAATTTCCTCTTCTTTCAGTAATAGAGGAAGTTTGATTTCTGTGGTGCATGATTTTATAATATACAGGATATTAAAACTATTCATTGCTGAATTAAGCATTTTCACAGATATCTTTCTCAACAATATTTAGTCTCTTTTATTCATTCCCCCAGGTGAAAAAATGTATATGTATACACACACACAAAAGTATTCCATTTGTTATGGTTGCTATAGCCCTGCATCATCATTTCTGTATTCTTGGACAACAGTATTTTATCTTCTTAAACTGATATAGTAAGATTGAATTTTTAATATTCTGAATAGAGAAATATGTTGATTGAAGTTGGCTATATTCCTTTGAACAATTGTGTGGGAGGAATGACATAGATCCAGCTTTGGCAATAACTTTACAAATATATTTTCACCAACTATGTTTCAACTATTAATAGACAAAACAGATAATTTTCTGAAATAATGTCAGTAAGTGAGTATCTCAATTTTTCTGAGAATGTATTTTTGGAATTGACTAAGTTTAAATATAATATGTAGAACAGGCCTGTCAAACTGGTGGCCCATGGGACAGATATGTCATATACAAGTCACACACACACCCAGCTCCAACAAAGTCAAAAAGCATCGCAATACATCACGATACGACCCATGACATAATTGAGTGATCAGTGGTGGGATTCAAATATTTTTTACTACCGGTTCTATGGGCGTGGCTTGGGGGCGTGACAGGGGAAGGATACTGTAAAATCTCCAGTCAGAGGTGGCATTTGCCAGTTTTCTGAACTACTCAAAATTTCTGCTACCGTTCTCCAGAACTGGTCAGAACCTGTTGAATACCACCTCTGCCTGTGATGTAGAATGAGCTCAGAGTGATAGGAAGGATCATCCAGCAGCATTTGGAGACATATGATCCTAGTGGCTAAACCAACTTTGTCTAGGAATGGATGTAGTTGCACCCACCCCTGGACAATTTTAGCTGAACATGTGAATTAATAAAAAAAGATGCTATAGGAGATTGTAATTGCACATCAGCCTTTATTTGTTACTTTTGAGATTACCAACATAAGGGTCGTTTGCCAACTGATAAATTGTCAAATTACCAACTGATCTAATAAATTGTCAGATTATCAACTGGTAAGTGTCAGTTGTACAAATTATAAGTATTCGCTTTCCAATATTTAGGTTTGTTAACTGAAATCCAATGCAAGTCAAAACGACTAAGAAAAAATACATCACAGCCCTCAGAGGAAGCTATTAGTGAAGATCTTGAGAAACCTGACCTGAAGGAAGTGTCATCTACAACTAAATTCTATAAGGTAATAAAATTACTGTAGCATCTCATCAATTCTATAGTTTGATATATCTAGTAAGTATGGAAAACTGAATAACAATTCTGACAAGCAAATTTCTATCTTATAGAAAGGTGAGCTTTTAATAACACAAATAAGTAAGTCTTCTGTTTAATTCTAGAGCAGTGTTTCTCAATCTGTGGTCCGCAGACCACTAAGGGCTGCGATTTCACCACATGGGGGTCCACAAAAGCTTAAAGAAATCTTATGATTTAAATCTTAAGTCTTGGGGGTAAACATATTTAAAAGGGTCAGTGGTGAAGAAAAGGTTGAAAACCACTGATCTAGAGTATTGATGCAATAACAGGTGTGGCTAATTCATTGTACGGGTTAAGCTGCCTGGCTAGAAATTGGGAGACCATGAATTGTAGTCCTGACTTAGGCACAAAGTAGGGTGGGTGACCTTGAGCCAGTCATTCTTCTCTCAGCCCCAGAAAGCAGGCAATGCCAAACCACTTCTGAAATCTTGCCAAGAAAATTGCAAAGACTAGTCCAGACAATTATCAGGACTCTAAGGCACCACCCAGAAAGAAAGAAAGAGAGAGAGAGAGAGAGAGAGAGAGAGAGAGAGAGAGAGAGAGAGAGAGAGAGAGAGAGAAAGAAAGAAAGAAAGAAAGAAAGAAAGAAAGAAAGAAAGAAAGAAAGAAAGAAAGAAAGAAAGAAAGAAAGAAAGAAAGAAAGAAAGAAAGAAAGAAAGAAAGAAAGAAAGAAAGAGTTAATATTTACAGGTCTGGCAAGTTTTATCTTGGTAGTAACAGGGTGTTCCCATCATATACACATAGTTTGTATAGCATATGATTTTACTACTGGTCTATTCTATATTTTGTATTCTGATATGGACTAACAACTAATCAATATATTACTATTATTACTAGCTTGATATAGCCTTGAGTCCCTTGCAAAAATATTTATATCTACGTCATTATTTAAAATATGTATTTATTATTTTATTTTGCATATATACAGGTAGTTCTCAAACTACGACCACTCATTTAGTGTTCATTCAAAGTTATGACTGTACTGAATGTATGGTACTTATGACTAGCCTTCAAAGTTCATATGGTCACAATCCGGGCACTTGGCAACCCACTCACATCTATGGTGACAGCAGCATTTGGAAGTCACTGATCATCATTTTCAACCTTGCCTGCTGGCTTTCCACAAGCAAAGGCAATGGAGAAGATAGCAGGGAAGGTTGCACGTCACTCCCATCAGTTGCTTTTGCCACTTTTTCTCCCCAAATACCTTATGGAGTAGGAAATCTCAGGAATCTCATAGTAGCACCACTCTGCTAGATCCATCCTTCATAGCACTTCCCCATAGCCCTTACCAGTCCATCTACATTATAGTACTGTCCCATTGTACACAGACACCCCACAGCACTAAAACACGCTCTCCTCCCTGTGCACTGCTTGCCTGGGACTCCAACGTCTTCTCACTTAACAAGTTAACAACCTGCATGGTCCTGGGACTGAAATGGCAACAGAGACTGCTGGGATTGCCATTGCTAAATAATACAGTCATGTTCTGTTGCATTTCATGACTGTATCGTTTAGTGATGGAAATTCTAGTTCCAATTGGTGTAGGAGGACTGAGGACTATCTATAATGCAAAAGTAAATGATTCCGTTGTATTATTGAAATCAGGAAAGATGCTCAAAGGTGTGTAGTTAAATCTAAGTATGAAGTAGAAAATCATGCTCAGTTACGGTTTAATTTTTTTGCCAGTATAGGAGAAAGTAAAATTAAGTCCGGAACAACAGAATCTTCTTCGTTATATAATGGATTCCTATAATAAACAGCGGATTCCTCCTGAAGTTACCAAAAAGCTTGTAAGTATACCTGCTTTCTCTCTCATAGAATGATTTAGTGATCAATATTTTTGGCTTAAAATAGTGTGCAAAAGGCGTCAGTAAACAGTAGGGATTTTAGTGGCTATTTTGACACCTCTGTACCATATTGGCTGCAAAATTCAATGGGCCATTAGGTGGCAACAAAGTTTAAAAAGAAAAAAAAACTTTTAACTTGTCATTATTTGGGTATCCTCTGAATTTTTGCAGTCTAGCTGAAGTACTGCTATTTATATGTAGTCTGGTCCAGCATGAAGTGAAAGCATAGAATTTGGATTCAGATCTCCTAACAAACAGAACAGAAAGTTTTTAATCTGTTGTACAAAAAGTTGAATGTGCAACATCCTCTATTTTCCATCTACAATGTATAAGATTATGAGACTTTTAAACTGCTATATCATCTCCATCTGTTTCATTTTGTCTTATTGTTGTCTAAAATAATCATTTTTCTGTAACATTCATACTTCAATAATTTGTTCAACTATTTTATATTTAATCCTATACATTTCAGATAATTGTTAAAGAAAAATTAATAACTCACTCCTATTTTTATCTAGTTATAATTAATGATTATTTTGTTTTGATTATCAGTTACAAGAGGACTTCAGTGCAGAAGAAAATTTTCTTGTTTTAACAGAAATGGCCACTAGCCATGTTAAAATGCTTGTGGAGTTCACTAAAAGATTACCAGGTAATAAGATGTTGAATAAGTTTGGTCAAATTCTATTTTTAGGCAGAGAGATTTTTTTACTTTATATTCCTTTAATCCTCCTAATCTAATTAATACCCAAGACACCTAATAAAATATTTTAAAAATAAAAAATAGAAAGCAAAAGGCAACAATAATATTAATAACTTTTAAAATTAAATAACTGATGAAAGCTGTTTTATAGATTTTATAAATACTGAGGGGGAACATAAGCTTCAGGATGACAACCATCTTAAATTCAATGCTTCTGCTTAATAAATTGGGGAATTGTATATCATATAATTGATCGTACTAGCATCTATTTCACTCCAGAACATTCATTCCCTCTTAGAATCACCTTTGACCAATCTCTTTAAAAAACAGAAATCAATTATGTCAGCCTCCACCCTCCATAATTCATGCCCTTAGCCTTTGACCTACAAGATATGTTGCATAGCAAATTGTTCAGAAGGTAACATAAGTTATTATAGCAATTAGAGCAAAGTGTTTCATTTTAGGCCCCAGTCCTCTACAAGAATCTGAGCTATTAACCATCAAGGAAAGTGAACAATAGAAAAGAATTCAAGGGGGGCTGGACTTAGCTCTTTTGTCGGCACAAAGGAACTCATGCTGATGATGCATTTGATATCTCCCTGGGGCTCAACCTGGTCATCTCCTACACACATACAGTTCTTCATACAGCCCTCTCATTAGAAAGAGTCTATGAGTACTAATTTTGCAGCAAAGAAAATATTCACAGAGTTTTTTTATTTATTTTTTATTTTATTTGGTTTGTCAATTGCTTACAAGATAATATGTATAAGTAAAAATATAGTTATGAATACATGGATACATATAAGAAAAATAAAAGAAACAATAGGACAGGGACGGTAGGCACGTTGGTGCGCTTATGCACACCCCCTACAGACCTCTTAGGAAAGGGGTGAGGTCAATAGAAGACAGTCTAAGGTTAAAGTTTTTGGGGTTTGGGGAAGAAACCACAGAGTCAGGTAGAGTATTCCAGACATTGACCACTCTGTTGCTGAAGTCGTATTTTCTGCAATCAAGTTTGGTGCGATTAACCTTGAGTTTGTATCTATTGTTTGCTCTTGTATTGTTATGGTTGAAGCTGAAGTATTCATTGACAGGTAGAACATTGCAATGTATGATTCTCCTTCTGATCATATAAAACAGTGCATTTTCTTCTACGATGTCTTGTCATCTAAAAGCATTAGAAGAAAATATGCAAAAGTGGATTTCTGGGGAAAAACTGATGAACAAAAGTGAAGCCAACAACTGCTTTGGAGTGAAGAGCCAGCAAATAGCCAGTTCTTTGATACATCCTCTACAAATAAAGAGAGGACTTGGAATTGCATACAAATGCTCCATAACTGGTCCATGCAAGATCACAGTATGAAGTTTTCAGGTGGATTTAAAACTTTGGGAGACAAGGAAATAGTAGCCATCTTGGTCAAACTGCAGTTGGTGCCTTATAAGGGCACTGCGTTTGCATATTTACTTTTCTAATCACCCTCGGAAATTGCTGTTAATTGCTTTTTAGCTATTAGGAACTTTTGGATCAACAGGTGTTGTGGCATATTCCTCCAATCCTTAATGAAATAACTTTTAAATACAAGTTTAAGCCCTTAAAAATTGGAGGGAGACAATAAACAGCAAAAGAGTAATTAAACCTTTGCTTTTAGAAAATTACAAATGGTCCAGATAAATTTGAAATATATTTTTGGAATTAATTATAAGAATTCTTACCACGGGAAAGTGTCTTGAATTTATCTTTTTTTTTTAAAAGAAAAATTGGATACTAGAGGCAATTAGAAGAAATCCCACATAGTGAAATTGTCTTTAAAAATATATTATGGAAGAAGAACCAATTTTATTTGACAATAGTGAGACTGACTTGAAAGTGAATTTAAATATGACAGGCTACAAGAATGATGTGAAAGAAGATATTGCACTGGACATACAGAAGGCTGATAGCCTAATAATTAAAAGGGACATGCAAATAATGAACCAAGAAAATGACTTGGATAATTTTCCTAGACTGGATTTATAAAGGGTTCTTAATTTAAGAATTTTATGAAGAAGGAAAAAGAAAAAAATGAAAAGAAATCAAGTTCTAGGAATTATTTGAAGGGATTAAAGATTGTTAGAAGTAAAAAAGAAAGAATATAAAGATAGTTTATTTGATCAAGGTTAAAATAAATATGTTCTTATCTCTTGTAACCCTTAATGGATTTTTAAGGACATCTGGATTGAAATGACATAGCTTTAAGGATTTATTTATAGATAAAAGATGAGATATGGAAAAAAGATAGGATTTGTTGTATCTCAAGAGAAGGTGATAAGTTATTAAAATTGTCTATAGTTTTGATGAAGAGGGAAATCATATATTTCTTTTTTATTATATTCTTATTCTTTTTCTGAAAAAAAGTCTTTTCTTTCTATTTTTTTCTTTTTCTTTTTTTACTTTGTAAGTTTGTATTGTTGCAATGGTAATTTTTAATAAAATTACTATTTTAAGAAAGAAAATAGGCAAAATTTACCTATGGAAACAATTAACAGTAGATGTTGTAAAAAGTGATCAATAAATGTAGTGCTGTGCTGTTCTAAATTACTAATAAGTCAGGCCGTATCAGGTTACAGTTATTTAGCTTAAATATCAGTTTTAATTCTAGTTAGATCAAGTCTCAGTAGGGCAGACATTATAAATTACATGCTTGTTTGATTTCATAATATTTTCAGGGAAATTAAAATTAACATGGTTCTAAAGAGACTTACTTGGGGATCGGTGGAGACCTTGATAGACTAAGCCTCCACAACAGCTAACCCAGGTCTCTTCTATATCAGTTTATGACTAGTTGGTGTGGGGCTAGAAAAATAAATGCATATAAGCTAGAACACTTTTACACAATTATCTCTGTGCTTTTATAAATAGAACACAGATTGTAGTTGTTGTAATTAGAAAGCAGAACTGATTAAAATATTGCCAATGTTAATAATTTGCCTTTAAAATGATCTTTATTTGAAAACTTAGACTGAAATGAGCGGTGCCTAAATTTGATAAATAAAAATCCTCCCTAATACATACCTACTTTTTATGTAATATTATATAAAGTTCTTTTACATAGTCTCTTTTCATTAAGCTAATTAGAAAAAGGAAAAGCAAGGACAAAAAAATGAAAGAGTTGGAAAGTATCCAGTTAAATACTGTAAGTTGATACCACATCAGCTCTCTTCTAACCCACAAAAAGGAAGTTAATTTGTAATATGCTAATTAGGTTGAGAATAATCACCTTGTGATCTTAAATTAGATTAAGAGAATGTGTACATGTGAAAAAAAACTAGATGAATTCTTGTTTGGTGGCTTGGGAACCAAAACAAATACACCCTTCAAATATGTCTTTATAATTAAATAACTTCTTTTTTGTGCCAAGAAAGGAAATTTATCTATGTATTTTAGTTATTCTAGAGTATATCTTTGTCACCCTAACAACCATTTTTCTGACTGTTAGTTTAATGTTCTCACATTTTATTTCAGGTTTTCAAATCCTGGATCATGAAGATCAAATTGCTTTGCTGAAAGGTTCAGCAGTAGAAGCTATGTTCCTTAGATCAGCTGAAATCTTTAACAGGAAACTTCCTAGAGGACATGCTGATCTTTTAGAAGAAAGAATTCGCAACAGTGGTAGGTGTCCTTAATTAACAGCAAATGGAGACTCGCTGTTCTTTGAAAAGTTTAGCAAAAAATCAGTCATTTTGTGAATGTTAAACTTCTCAAGCATTCAGTAAGAATCAGCCTGAAGTTCAAGACTATCAAGGAATTATAATTGAATTATAAAAATATGAATACTGAAAATAAATTTGTTCTATTATAATCAGCCATATTTGGGGATGTGGAAAAACTCAGATAATGATATGTCATTTCTATCTCATTAAGTTCAGTAAAATAATCTCACCCATCCAAATGCATGGCATTTCTATAATTGCTAAACATGGATTGAGTAGAAAAGCTGATGTTAGTTCATCTACAATATATTCAGTCACGATTGATGTGTATGATACTCATTACATGTTTGGTTTCACAAGATTACCATTACTACTACTTTATAGTACCTTTCTGTGTACAAAATGTGTTCATTATCATTTAAATACAGTTGTAGCATATATAAGTATCTCAGCCATTATAAGTTATTATCATTTGAACCACTGTCTATGCTCTGGATTTCATATTTGGAATGCACATGTTTGAGAAACAAAATGAACAATTCTTGCTGCTTTTTTCAAAGATGATCTAGGCATGAATGAGAGTATAAGATAAACATCTAGGAGTTAGGTTGCAATTTTATACCCATTTATATGGGAACAAGTTCTATTACCGCATAATATTTCTGACTCTAAGATATAAAGCTGTGCTATTCTGTTAGCAATTATGTTATTAGATATATGTCCACAAATTAATAAAATACAGGGCATTTTACTATCAGATGGTTTTAGCAGTATTTATTTTCTATGTCAATATGTTATACAGGTATATCTTGTTCTTGTTTTGCTATGCAAACTTTTATTTTCTTGAAGACTGTTTGTTGAAATTCTCTTAAGAATTATAGCTAAGGTTGAAGGGTTTTAATATAGTTGCACATTCTAATGAATGCATACTATACTCCTTAAATAAATGTATTTAAAAAGTGTAACAGATATGAACTTCTTCTGACAGAAAAACAAAATCTTGAGGATTATTTCTGTAGCTTATGTTGAGATGATTTTTATGTGAAAGTGAATGTCAAATTGTCAGATAATCCCTATTGTCCACATCCGTGAAGTGCAGCAACAAAAGCTGAAAATATAAATATGCCAATAGATGTTCACTTTTTGTCACCTGCCACAAGCTTGATTCCCAAGCTTCTGAATTCCCCTGACAGTTATCAGCTTTCCCCTTCATCTGTAGACAGTAGGGTATTTTGAATTTCTATGTGATAAAGAAAGTTAGTGATGAGCTTTCTGACCTAGCATTCTTCTGTTAAGGCAGCACTGTATGGATGATGCTGGTGGCAGTGGCAGCAGAAAGACTAACAGCCAAATAGCTTGTGAGATGGAACACTATCTGACAAATAGCCCTGACTTTAAATATTAGATTAAAAAATGTTTCTATCTAGCAGCAACACTCTCGTCTGCTTTTGTTCATTACTGATAGTTCCTCCTTATTATTTTATGGATAGAAGCCTATAGCTATGTTATGTCCATGCTATTGATCAGTTTTCATTAATGTTCATAAAACTCAAACTAACTTATGGGGATGGGCAAAAAGAAGATGTAACATTAGTAAATGCATTTTAAATTACTTCTGTGGTAACAATGAGTACTCTTCTATAGTCATGCATTTCAGTTGCAAAGGATGTCCAACATAGATTTGTGTATTTGCTTTTAAAATCAATGCATTTCCAAAGCAAATATCATATCTGAAAACCATAATTTATCAGTGAAATTGTATTTATTGGATTTTGTCCTGGTTTATAGTTCCAAACGCTTTCAAGCAGTTTGCAAGATTTCATTACACAAACAGCAGTATTAAAATCTATTCCATAAAATTCCAAAAGCCAAAACAGGTCATTAAAAAATTTTAAACAAAGATTAATTATTTGGATTGGAAAAAATCTGGACAGCTACAACTAATGTAAATAGAAGCCAGGTGGAAAACCCCAAGGAGGGAATTAACAAGATATTTTAAAAAAACTTAGATGAAAAACATCAGTTCAGAAAATACTGTGACCTACTCATTGTTTTTTATTTTCCCAACAGAAAGAATCACATACTTTCTTGAAACACATATTAGACAGGCATATATTGGTAGCAATGGACAGTTTCTTGAGTAATGCAATAAGTGAAAGCTTTCAGAAAAACTGAAATAAGCCTCTAATGAAAGATTTGGAATTAAGAAAATACTTTGAATAGATAAGATACAATGAATGAGGTAAAACAGTATGAGTAATTAATACGTGTGTTTACTTCTCAGTAACACAAGAACTAATTTGCATTTTGATTTAATATCTACTGGCAGCTTCAAGCCTATCCAGATGAAAGATCTCTTCATCCATATTAACAGCTGTCATAGTTATAATTAATTAGCTCCAAACCACCTTCCTCAGAGCTGTTTTTCTTCTTTTAATTTAAACATCTAGCTATAATAAATACATGAATTTATTCATATTATTTGCTTATTGCTTAACAATGGAAATTAAAATAGGGTGTACAATAAAGAACAATTTGAAAACGGACATAAAATTTGAATTAAACCAGTAACCAAATACAAATTGAATCTACCATTCAGCTAACCAATGAAGTTGCTAAAATAAAATCAGAAGTTTTCAGAAACTGTTTTACTTGGTTCACAGTAAAGATTTTCCCATATGGAAAAACACAAGTCATTTCAAGAATGGCAACCTCCTCTAGATGGAACCTGAAAAAGAAATATAAAATCAAAATCATTAAAAAATATTAAACACAGAAAGAATATTGAGTTCTGAACTTATTTCTTCAGCAATTATTCAAAGTTATGATGTCTGAATGGACTTACAACCTGTACCTGAAGTTCCTGCTGTTCCTGCACCTGTATAATCATTTTCTCAAAATTCAGGTGCTTCACAACTCCTGGTCAGAGTATGTTGCAGATGTGGCCAAAAAGGCCCCTTTGTGGGGTAGCTGTGCCCTTTCTTTGATTGGAAGGCCCTTTAGACCTCATGTCCTACTCACCTCACTGGTGCTCTACAGAGAGTGCTCTACAGGGGGTCTTTAAAAATCTTTCAGAAACTTCAACTGGTGCTTTGATATGCTCATGTGATGTTTCTACTCATGAGCTACACTGGCTTGTAATATGCTCCCAGATAAGAGTTTATGAGTTATGAAAAAAGTCCTTTATCACTAATAAAGTCCATCTAGCATAAGTCTAGATCCACACCACCGGTTGCTTAAATTTGGCCCACAGGACCAGCTTGGAAATAGCAAAGGACCTGCCCATGGTGCCTTAAGCAGCCAAAACCGGTGGCCTGTTTTGGCCAGCGAAGTGCTGCAGGAGACATCTGTCCCATTTCTCCCACCTCCCCTGTCTGGCCTGTGGAGGACTAGTGTTGATCCAGCCCTTGAAGAAATCCAGTTTGACACCCCTGGTCCAGATTATTTGTGGGACTGTCTATCTGCCCTGGTTTCTACCCAGCCAGTATAAGCCAGCAGAGCTGGTGACTCTGAATTCAATTGATTAAACAGTACCATCTATTGTGATTTTTCTCTGTCATCATGCCTGCCTTCTGGAACAGCATTTCTGCTTGAAACATTTATGGCATGCATTATGTTCCATAAGTCCTTGAAGATCTGGCTGTTCTCCCAGACCTTGGGATAAGGTGGATGGAGTCATTTGCTGAATGTATTTTTGTTTATATTTTTCTGCAGATTAACTGGATCCCAACTTGCTAACTTGGTTTGCATTTTGTTTTTATTGTTTACTATATTGTGAACCACTCAGAATCAATTAGGAATCAGTTAGAATGTCTAAATTGAATAATAAAATATTAGAATATGTCCTCTACGATAATGGGTGTGTTCATATTTCACACTTCTATAAGGTGGAATGATTTGTTTGGTTTTAGGTTAGCCTGTCTAAACCCAACTGCTATATTTTAAACCATGTTTTAATATTTACCACTTTATGTAAGCCCAGCCAATTACAGTTTATTAATAAATTATGCTTAGCCAAACTGTGGCTTAGTGTAATATGAATCCAGTCTCCATTAATAATGTAGACATTAATCCCCTTGGAATACTATTATCACTTGATTCACATATATTTTGTATAGTATTGCAGACTAATTATGTTGACTGCCAACTGCCAGCAGTTCTGCAGTTCGATTCTCACCGACTTAAGGTTGTCTCAGCCTTCCGTGCTTCCTAGGTTGGTAAAATTAGAGAGAGCTGTAAAGCACTGTGAAATGGTATATGCTATCACTATATATTTACTTAAGAAGTAGAAACTCCTTCATTCTGAAGTTAGTTATTGCTATTGCTCAAACACGAAGTTCCTTGAGATCTCATTCACATCTGTCTTGTCTAATTGCATGAAATGTTTACTTTATTACATTATTTTCATAAACACCCTTTTTTAGTGGGAAAGCAGCTATTCCTCATAATAAAATAGTAAAATATACCTATAGGATGCTATGAGCTGATTTCTATGAGCATTGAATGGTTATTTAAAGTATCACCAAAAAAACTCTCTCAGATAGAAAACCTACATTTCATCTTGGTCAAAAGTTCAAAAAAATTTCATAGACTACAACTGATTTTTTTTTACCAATGAGGAAAATATTCCAGGCTTTGTTTTTTTATACTGTTTCAATTTATTATTGTATGGATAAAGATATAATAGATATAAATTATAATTTCACACATCGAAATGAATTTAAGATACTTATATAGCAGGGAAATATTATGCAATACATAGATCTCAAGAGCAATTCAACATCTAGTTAAACTTGTACATTAGATTTGAGCTCAATTTCCCATACTGTTTCCTGGGAATTTCATATGAAACATTTCTCTATTACCTGTAAGGTTCTTGGAAATTAAGGAGTGCATTAGTAGGATGCATATGTGTACACTACAAAACAAGATCCAGTTCCTCAAAATATATTTAAGATATTGCAACAACAACAACAAAAACCCTATTGTGCTACTCAAGTCCTATTGAATAGATCACTATTGATAACCCATTTCAATTGTATTTAAATTAAACATGTACTAATCAATTCTTCAAACAGATCAACAGTAGGGCGTTTCCATGTGTGATTGACCTAAAACTTCCAGTAATCCTAATCAGCATGGTCTATGGCTAAGGATATTGGGAGTTAACATTCTGCAATAGGGTTGTAGTTTCCCATTTCTGATTAATAGAAGAATATTGACAGAATAATATTATGACAGCAAATAATATTAATAATGTGCTGCATTTATCTATTTTACAGTTTGAGTTCAGCTGAAAAAAGGCATACAGAAGGAATTTTTAAACTGATATGTATGAGATTTGCAGAACTGGTGCTAGCATTTGTTATACAGGAAAATAGCGCCCTCTTGTGAATAAAATAACATATAGCCATCCTATAATGAAACCATAAAAAGAAAAACAAAAACAAAAGGGAAATAAACCTGATATGGAATGAGAGAGAGGGGGGCTTTTTTTCAGATAAAAGGATTTTCATACAGTACTTTCTATCTTTGTTGGTTTTCAGGCTCTTGCATAATTTGGGTGTTGAATTGTCTGAATTTTAATTACCATGGATTGCATCATAATTCTAAGTCTACTTTTCCTCATTGCCTTACAGGTATATCAGATGAATACATAACACCTATGTTCCATTTCTATAAAAGTATTGGGGAACTCAAGATGACACAAGAAGAATATGCTCTGCTTACAGCAATCGTTATCTTATCATCAGGTAATTCATTTTCTCAGTTGTTTTAGAATAGGGTCTTTTAAACTTTTTCAGTGCAACCTTCTCTATAACAATCTGTAGTATCAAGCAAGTTAATAAGTAAAACCTATCCCGTCAACACTGCAAGTTTTTAGACACACAATTCTGCATACAATAAATTTATGGGAACAAAATAGCCTATGAACAGAGAAATCCTTTATTTCACTTGCAATTTGGTCTTCATAATTTACATATATGAAATAATGCTTACTATTGTTCCTCATCTTTTTTGAAAATTAAAACCAGATCGGCAATACATAAACGATAGAGACTCTGTTGAACGGCTTCAAGAGCCTCTGCTAGAAGTTCTGCAAACATTCTGCAAGCTTCATCACACGGAAAGCCCTCAACATTTTGCTTGTCTCCTCGGTCGCCTTACAGAATTACGGACTTTTAACCACCATCATGCAGATATGTTGATGTCATGGAGAGTTAACAATCACAAATTCACACCTCTTCTTTGTGAAATATGGGATGTGCAGTGATAGCCCTATTTTTTACTGGATCATAAACTGAGTTAGCTGGGACAACAGACTTGAATCCATAACATTAGTGTGTTCATTCATGTATATATTTTTATGTATATATTTTCTTAAAGCACTTAAAATAATTGATAGTAAATCATTTTCATTGAAGTTTACATTTGTGTCTGTTTACATAGAATATCTGCCGTGGTTCTTAAGTTCCTTGAAACAAGTGAATTTCTATTTGCCTGAAGCAAGTTCCTGTTATTTCTTTTGAAATTAAAATAGTATACTACAATTTCTTTTTATTTTCATTTTTATTCATTACTACTTATAAGTTGATAAGTTGATAAACATTTCTCATAGCCAAGCTGAAGTGCTATCTATCAGTCCTAAATTTATTGGAAACTATACCTGCATGAACTCACTATCTAGTCTGCTATAGATACAATGTGGGCAAATACTGCTGTCCTTATTTACAAGATGTATTAAAGACAAACTTGTGGGTTCCCTCCTTTCTTATCAAATATCATCATCTCATGGGAAAACTATGTACCAATCATTCTCCTTAATGTGGAGCAAGGCCAGGAAGAATAATTAGACAGGTGGGATCAGCCATCTTTCAAATCTTTGTTCCAGTTTTGCACAAATATATTCAGAAGCCTGACTATTGGCTGGTAGTTTTGAACATTGACTGAGCACTGTTCTGAATATCCTTATTCTGCTTACATTGCCTGTTATTTATGGGTTCAACATTATTCCAGAAGACCAGAAAACCCATATTCAAAAGTAGCCTGAAGAGCAAATGATATGTAGAGGGACTTTGCATTGTGAAGCAGATGACCAACCTTCCATTCTCTGGCTTTGATAAATAGTTTCTGTTTTGACCAGAGGTGGGATTCAAATTTCTTAACACCCAGTTCTGTGGGTGTGGCCTAATTTGTGGGTGTGGCTTGGTGGTAATGTAATGTGACTGGGTGGGCATGGCTTGCTGACTGGGCATGGCTTGGTGGTCATGTGATTGGATGGTCATGGCTTATATGTAAATTAGGTAAATATTGATTTTTTAATTAAAAAAGAGCAACTTTTACCCAAAAGCAGGCAAAGCAGGCAGGCAGATTGAGTTGCTCACAGAATCACAGATTCACTTAGAGATCTATCTATCTGCAATTGGCTACCTGAGTCTGCACTAAAAAGCTTCAGTCCTAAGGAAGGTTCAGCTCTGCTTTTAGATTAGCTAGAAAGCGAGAAATCCAAGGATTTCCTGCTTTCTAGCTAATCTAAATCTCCTGGCAGAGCAGAACAGCTGTCAGTCAGGAAAAAAAAAGGAAAAATATCAACTTACCAAACCAGGCAAGTTGGATGGCTTGCATGCCAGGTAAGGAGTGAGTGGCGGGGAGGGGCCAGCCAGTGGAGCAACTTGCTGGTTCTCTGAACTGCGGACAAACATAACACGCATGTGTGCAGTATTTGCAAGAAATTATCAGCTGTGCCGCCTGGACAGCTGACAAGCGCTGCACACGGACGTGTTTGAAAATCCTTGTTTCCTGCTTTTTCAACCTCAGCTGTGCCATTCAAAACAGCTGAGGAGGGAAAAGCAGAGAACAAAGGACAGCCTAGAGCCCGAGCCTAGAGTGGGCCAAACACTGAACCGGTTCTATGTCAGCTGCTCTTCACAGCTACCAGTTTTATAGAATCGGGCTGAACCGGTAGCATCCCACCCTGGTTCTGACCCAGCTCCCCAAACATGATAAACCTTCTGATGTGAATTCAAAAGATCCCTTTATTAGGAATGCCGGCAGCCCTGACAAAAAGTTTCTTTCGCAAGCTAAAAAGTCCGTCCAGCCGGAAGATGAATAGCTGTCTGCCACACCTATTCATCTCCACCTGCTGCCTTTTATTCCCAGAGCTAGGGTGGGGCCTCATTAGTAGTGGTGGCTCTTTCTTCCCCAGGATCGGCCCACGGCTTTCCACTGCTCTCCCCTTCTCTGCCTTCTGTGCAGCCATGCATCAGGCACTGGACCCAGCTGTTCCTCTTCTACATCAACCACTTCCAGACCTGGGGGTTATTGACTCTCCATCTGAGGGCTGACGGATAGCCCAGACTTCACCTCTGTCTCTCTCTCTGCCAGCTCCATTCCCTCTTTCCCTGATGCTGACCCTGACTCCCACACCTCCTCTTACTCCTCTGATTTGGCTGTTGGAGGGAGCCGGCAGGCAACAGGCCACAATAGTTTCACATTCAGAGACACCTTGATTCAGGTCTGCAAACTGGAAATTGGCTCCAAGACTTTCTGAGCACTGGGCAGAGCATAATTTGAAAGAATCGGAATTTCCTATTTCCCCCAGAGAAGAGTAACTATGGAAGGCAGTATCCATTGACTGGAGAAGGACAGCTTTTCTATGAATATAAAAATAACCTTAAAGAGAATATAGATCTAGTTGCCTCAAATAAATTCCTTAAGAGGAAACTTATTTCTAAACTTAATGGACCTTCCCCCTCCATCCACAGAACTTAACCTTTATCCTACACAGAACCACACATTACTTTCCCCAGTTTCAAAAGACCAAAGAAACAGAATGAATATGAATTAAGGGGAAGAAATAGCTGCATGGAGAATGACAAAAAAGGGGGAAATGAGATAGAGATAAGGGGAGGAAAGAAAATTTGACATGGAAAGAAAAGAAAAACTGGAAATATTAGAAAAACGGTTAAATCTCCAAGCAAACATTCTTTCCCAAGTACCGGCAAATTTCAAGGGCATCCATACTGTTCATCAGTAAGGTGTGTACCTGCAGGAATTTAGATTTCCTTATTATTTTAAATGATTCTCTTTATCACTAATCTTTTCCTCCCCTATTTGCCTGGGTAAAAATAAACTTGTTTTTCTCCTGTTAGATAAAGTAACTCTATAACTACATAACACAGTGTGTGTTCTGAGGATGGTTAGCATCAGTGCTGACCACTCCTAAATGAATTTTTTTTTTTCTGGTTCATAACAGTGGCCACGCTAGTCCACATGCCATACTACACTGTTGCTTGCTTAACCATGCTTTTTAACCAATTCACAACGGGGCAGATTTACAGACTTACAGACTAGGCCTGAGATACTACAATGGCTTTTCCCCACTATATGCTAAATTAAATCCTGCTGCGGGTTAGCTTTACCACAGCAGAGGACAAGGAATCGTTTGGTTTGCGCCCCCAAGTTTTTTTAAAAGCAACTTTATTAAGTTTTAAAAAAAGATAAAATACAAATTAACAAAAAAAATTAAAAGAAACACGGAGGGGATGGGGGGGGAGTTTAAAAGTCACAAGAGAAAAGAAAAAAAAATACAAAAATTAGTTATGACTTTTTTCAGTACCAATTTACAATAAAGTAACCCCCTTATTCTAATTTAAAACAAAAACATCAGACAATATAAAAATCAAATGAAAAACTAAACCTATATAAAATAACCACTTATTCTCTCTTTCTAAAGAAAGAAGTCCAAAAGTGGTCTCCATGTAGAATAGAATAGTGAGTTCTAGGTAGGCTGCGCCTGTCTATATAAAACACTAAACTACAGTATGAACCATCGTTAATAAACCACAACACTTGAGTCAACAATCAAGCTAAGCCAAAAAGATAACACTATGTAATAATTTAACAGAATGATCTAGGCCAGAGGTGTCAAACTTAAGGCCTGGGGGCCAGATCTGGCCCGCGGGGTGCTTGGATCTGGCCCACAGGCCCACCCTTTAAACAGCAAAGGACCGGCCTGCAGCGCCTCTGCCAGCGAAAACATAACTTGAGAGGGCCTTTCCAAGCACCATTTTCACTGGCTGACGGCTGCAGAAGGCCGTTGCAGCCAAAAACGGAGCCTGGAAAGGATGTCATGACCAACAACGAAGCCTTGATGAGTGACATCGACTGGCCATGCCCCTGGCCACGTCCCGTCCTCCCCCGAGGTCAAACACAACCCCGATGCACCTCTCAATAAAATTAAGTTTCACACCCCTGATCTAGGCAATATATGATACAGCATACAATAAAGGTAGTCCTCAACTTACAACAGCGACTGTTCAAAGTTACAACAGCACTGAAAAAAGTGACTTATGACCATTTTTCACAGTTACAACCTTTGAAGCATCCCCATTATCGTGTGATCAAAATTCCCGTCCTCCCCCGAGGTCAAACACAACCCCGATGCACTTCTCAATAAAATTAAGTTTCACACCCCTGATCTAGGCAATATATGATACAGCATACAATAAACGTAGTCCTCAACTTACAACAGTGACTGTTCAAAGTTACAACAGCACTGAAAAAAGTGACTTATGACCATTTTTCACAGTTACAACCTTTGAAGCATCCCCATTATCGTGTGATCAAAATTCAGATGTTTGGCAACTGGTTCATACTTATGACTATTGTCCCAAAGGTGTTTTTTCAAGAGGCAACTGGATTTTCTTGTTTTTCTTTGAAGACAGTTTGCTTCTCATCCAAGATCCTTCTTCAGCTCTTCTTGGATGAAAAGCAAAATGTGTTCAAAGAAAAACAAGAAAGTCCAGTTGCCTCTTGAAAAAAGCAGCTTTGCAACAACCATGATCTGGATGATGCGAATCCCCAGACACTTATGACCATTGCTGTGTCTCTCAGGGTCATGTGATCCCCTTTTGTGACCTTC
This sequence comes from Bungarus multicinctus, assembly GCA_023653725.1. Lineage (NCBI taxonomy): Eukaryota > Metazoa > Chordata > Lepidosauria > Squamata > Elapidae > Bungarus > Bungarus multicinctus. The sequence continues at coordinate 48,785,982 of CM042848.1, forward strand.
TAACAAGCAAAGTCAATGGAGAAGCCAGAGTCACTTAATAACCAGTTACTCACTTACCAACTGCAGTGATTCACTTAACACCTTTAGCAAGGAAGGTCGTAAAATGGAGTAAAACTCACTTAAGAAATATCTCACTTAACAACAAAAAAATTGGCCTCAATTGTCATTGTTAAGTGGAGGACTACCTGTACTGTATTCCAAGCTGACCTATCCAGTGCATTTGTTAATCAAGGCTTACAGTTTATTCTGTGGCAAGCACAGCCATAAATGTGTGTAGGGTTGTGTTGTGACATATTTTATACCGACAGATAAGGAACCTCTGATTGTGCTCCTGATCCATTTCTCTGCCTCCACACTGACTTTTCTAGTTAGGACTGCTGAGAGTTGCAACCTCTAATGTTTTCCCCCCAAAGCATACAGAGGAGGGTTATATCCTAACCGCGGCCTGACTCCAAAGCAGGCTGTAGTAGAGAGAGTCAAAGCCTTAGCAAGCGCTGCCCCAATTCCCGCACGTCCCCCGCCTTCTCCTTCAGCAGAGGAGATATCAACACTCGGCCCGCACAATAATCCGTGGTGACTGTCACCTGACACTCCCGGCAGCAGAATCCCCCACAAACACACACAACCGCGGCTGCATCCCCATCCGTTTGAATCCTTCCCGAGGACCAGCATCGCCACCCAGCCACAGGACACCCACCCATCCCGAAAACTTGCTTTCCCTCCCCTTTCGCCTCAGCCCTGGGCCCCGCCTCGCGTCAGCTGATTGGGCCTTTCGAACTGTTGCGGGCGGACGCGGCCGAATGAATCAGGGAGCGCCGGAGCTCGAGAGGATTCCCTGCCGCTGCCGCAATCTCACGTATGCCCCCCGGCAGAAGATGCGTGGGGGGTTCTGACTCTGGGCTTTCCCGTAAGTATCTCCAAGTTTCTCCGCTAGATAACAGATTGTTTGATTGATGTGCGATTTCTCCTGGTTGAAACGCAGTAGGTCCCCCAAGCACATTTGGGACAGATCACAACCTACTAGGCTGAAGCATGGTTGGTTGTTTATGGCTCAGTAGAGCTTCTTAAGTTCTCTGTGCCATACAAGGGGATGCATTGCCTTAGACCTCAAGGCGCTAATGCTGTTTCCTTGCTTCCTTGGGATAGGGCTAGGGAAAAGTGCTGGCCATTTACCCAGGAAAGGGGAACAAGATCAGTTCAGCGCTTGCTCTCTGTTGCAGTGACGCACATACAGTCTTGACCAGCAATTTTCTCGCCCGGAGGAAACGGCTTCCTGCAATCTCAGCCCTCATTCCGGCAGGTATTTTTGGAAAATCGGAACTATAGTCCAACAGGGAACCAAGTTGGGGAAAACTTGAAATAGAAGCTTTGCCGACTTTTTTAACCGCATTTTGCCAATGGCATGAATACTCAAATTAACTGAAACTCAAAAACAATGAAAGGATGTGACTCAATATAACAGCCTGTGGCAAGTTGTTCCTTATCCTGGCTGATTTTGGAGTTTGCAAGTTCTGAATTCAACGTTATATGGTCTTCTAGTAATTTTCAAACGATGTAAGACAGTGTTTTTCAAAATTGGCAAGCTTAAGATCTGTGAACTTCAATTTCCAGAATTCCCCACCCAGCATAGATGAAGTTTGAAAAATATTGGTGTAAAGTAATCATAGTTTAATATATTAACCTTAAAATGGAATGCAATTATAAGGCGTGTTACTAACATCACATACATAAATATATATATATATATACACACACACACATATATATGAGATGTGAACCCCAAATAATTTAAAATATCCTTTCAGTTTACAATTTGAAGGCTAAACTGTAAAGGGTTAAAATAGCAGGAAGGGTCTTACAAGAACAATCAAAATATTGAAACCTGTGTATTCCTAAAAAAATGCTTTTCCTCAACTTCCACAAGATTAAGTTGTGTTTCCTTTGGAAAAATAATTTTGTTGGTTTAAATGCCCAAATGTCCTCTCCCCTTTTCTAACTATTGTTGAAATAATTGTTAAGACAAGAACTCCTCTTTAAGAAAGTATATATTTTCTGATCCTGAAAGATCATTGCTAGTGTTCTAATTGTACAAGAAATTAATATGCATCCCTTTAATAGTCAAATAGCATTGAAAAGATTTCACTAACTACTACAAGGTAGCATTATTTGAAATTATCACATGCAGCTCTGTTCCTACTTGCTTCGTAGTTGACCCATTGAATTCAGTAGCATTTCTGCATAAGTATATGCACAGGATTATATTATGACTGGGTTTATGTGATCCATGATTTATTTTAATTAGAATTTGTTAAACAAGCCATGTAGTCTGATTCTCACGTAATGTAATAAGCCATGATTTATAAATCATAATGGCTATGATGTATGAACTGAAATATATTTTGTATTCAGACATCACAATCCTAATTCAACTGTTTTATGAAAGATAGAAAACAAGGAACAAACTTAATACTTGTATATCTTTTTTCTTATTTTTTTCCCATAGAAGACTTCCTAGTTTTCTTAAACCACAATTTCCTGTGATTATTGAACTATAAATCTGTTGTTTGCAAGTCTCCTTTAAGGGCCAAAGGGGAAAAAAAGAAAACCAGGGTGAAAAGGCATGTACACACTCCTTATTTGTTCCCAATCCTCAATTTGATAGATTCAAACAAGTTAAGTCCTGAAACATAGGTTAGAAAAGGTCCCATTCAGCCAGAAAATGTAAGCCACATTGTACAGGTAATCCTCGAATTACAACTATTTATTTAATGACCATTCAAAGCACTGAAAAAAGTGACTTCTGACAAGTTTTCACATTTATGGGCACTGCAACATCAAACACTTGGCAACTGACTCATAATTATTAGGTTGCAATGTCCCAAGTTTATGTGATCACCTTTTGCAACCTTCTGACCAGTGGTGGGATTCATACATTTTTACTGCCGGTTCTGTGGGCATGGCTTGATGGGCGTGACAGGGGAAGGTTACTGCAAAATCTCATTCCCTCCCCACCCCCCTAACCTTTCCAGTTCCGTTCTCCTGTGCAGGGCAACAAAAGAAGACCTAGCTGATCATCTGGGACTCGGGAGGCAGAGAATAGATGGGGGCAGGACCAGTCAGAGTTGGTATTTGCCGGTTCTCTAAACTACTCAAAATTTCCGCTACTGGTTCTCCAGAACTGGTCAGAACCTATTGAATACCACCTCTGCTTCTGACAACCAAAGTCAATGGGTAAGACAGATTCAGTTAACGACCATGGTACTAACTTAACAACTGCAGTGATTCACTTAACTGTGGCAAAAAAGATTGTAAAATGGACAAAACTCACTTAACAATGGTCTCTCTTAGCAACATAAATTTTGGGCTCAATTATGTTCGTAAGTCAAAGACTACCTGTAGTATGCTGTAATGAGATTTCTGTTAGGCTTATTGTGACTTGAAACACTGTAATTTATTCCATAAAAAAATCAGTCAGTCCACAGCTTAACTTGGTATGTAAATTCAGTTAATAAATCTGTAATGTGAGAAGCAAAATTCCAGCCATCAATTTGTGAGCTTCATAATTGTATTTTAATTTATTCCAAAGACAGATGTAATATTATAAAATGAGCTGATATTAAAATGTTCTGACATTTTCTTTCAAGTGTGTAGTCTTTTTCCAGAATAGGCAGGCTTTGTGTGGCATTCTTGAAAAACGAAGATGCTGAACATTCTTTTAATAGTTCTTTTTTTGAATATTTCCCTTTGTTCAAGCTGATAGTCTGCCTGGCAGTTGGCTTGTTAGGGGCCTTGTTCAAATGTGGTGTTCCATCATTTAATGAGAGCAATATTTTTGGTAGCTGTTGCCACCATGTTTTTTTCTTTCTAAAATGTCAATGAAGCCCCTTACTTTGGCCTATTAAGACAAAGGGCTTTTTATGTAAATGAACTTTATTCCCTGGTACTCACTGTGGGAAGCTGAATACATTAGTTAGTAAAGACTTGAAAGACTTGTTCTACTTTCTGCCTTTTTTGTGTAGAATAAAGGAGAGAAATATCAGGAAGACATGAGTCTCTTATGTTCAAGTAGTAAATGGTGGCATTTGTTTAGGATCTGTGTTCCCAGCTGGCTAGAAACTGAGATGTTTGATGTAACTTTAAATTTACCACTTTATCAGTATTGCTATGCAAGTGATTTTTTTTCTATATGTGATTTGAAGATTATTTTAAAATGAAATTTACAAGGTGGTTTTGTTCTAAATAATGTCATGCAGTAGGATTTACATTGCAATAAAACTGTTCGCAGTGTGGATTTCCCCCCCCATACAGTATTAATTATTCGATTGATTGAAGTCTCATATGCTTTAAGTGTTTCTATGGAAATTTGTAACAATTCAGATTTCAATTGCAGTTTGAATTCGTTCTACTCTTTGCCAATAGTCGATGAAATGTTCTTCATTTTTTAAAAATTGAGATAAATGTAAAAATATAAACTATGTTTAAAATGTATGAGAAACTAATGAGCAAGCACTGGATGTTATTTCATATTGATATACCTAGAATTATTCCTATGCTAACATTTTAATTAATTAGATCTATAGAATTGATAATTTTCAATGGAAAGCACAGACTCTTAGATTTTTCGTATCTAAATTTCAAATTTGCAATAGGTCATGTAATTTGATATCAGTATGAGAATGATCTTTCTATGACATCTGTCACCCCAGTGATTGCCGAGTTGCTTCAACTCTGTCTGTCTGTCTGGCCTCTTTTCCTTTCACTGCATCCCTCTGGAAGCTGTGTGCCTAGTGAAAGAGGGCAGCCATTCCAGATAAGAAAAAGTGGAAACCGTTTTATGACTCCTTCAATTTCAAATCTTATTCATATGCCATTTTTACACTTCGCAATAATCCCATAATTAATCTGTAGATCTATGATTTTGGGGCAACTATTGGTATTAATCAGTTGATTACCAAACAAGTTTTTAAACTATTTGAAAGTTATTACTAAGATGGATGTTAGTTATTTGCAAGAACTATGAAAAAAAAGAGCTAAAATATCTCATATTAATAAAATAATGGCTAAAGATCTTTAAAATGTATTTTTATTCGAGGATATTTTCATGTTCATTTAACATTCCAGAGATAGTTTTAAGAAGTGTAGAAATCAATGTCATTTTGCTGGAGGGAATATTTACACATATGAATTAGGCTTGTGTACTGTAATGCATCATTTGATTGTTTTACTCATATTTGCCAAGACATGAATCCACTTTTGATATATAAAAACATGGAATCTTGTTATAATGATCATGGAGATACTGAGCATGAAAGTTGAAACAAAGGTTATATTCAATATTGGAAATAAAGTACAACCCCAATTTTGGATAATCAGTACTGCTTTACTTTTGGTTAATCCGTCTTTTCAGTGTTATAGATAAATGAAGGAAAATAAACAAAATACAATTTGACACTTTTTTCTCTTTTTTTCCTCCCATTCCTGGGAACATCAAGTTATCATGCAGCATACAGTTCAGGTAGGCAAACTGAAATATTTACAGCTATATCTGTTAAATATTTTCCTACTTTCTGATATGTATCTGAAGAACATAACTGACTATAGATTTAATGTTAAACTCTAATGGAACTTTATGCCTGTTTTGTAAAAAAATATAGATGGGTTGTACAAGCCAAATTCAGCTTTTAATAGAGCTACAGTATTCCAAAATAATAGTGAATCATTTGGAGAACATATATTACATTGTTATGAACTTTACATTTTTAAAGACATTGATAATGGATTGAAAATATGATCAGTTGTTGCATAGTGCTGAAATTGTAATCAGTATTGTTGATATGTTAGGTGTGGTTTGGAGATGATTTACCTATCAGTCCACGCAGTCCACTGACTCCAAGGCATGGTCCTGGCCTGGCTGATGTTTTATTATATGACCAATGGATATCTGTCCGACATGAAGCAACTTTGATTCCTATGCAAGAGGATCTGGCTATCTGGCTATCTGGTTTATTAGGTTTGTTTGAAGAACCATGTAATTACTACAGAAATAGATATGGGCTAGAGCTAGATTTAGAGTTCATGCTGTTAGAAGTTACAACCATTAATTTTACTGTTTCTCCTTTTATAGAAGTCTTGTCATTTGTTGAATACATAATACTGCTTTACCCTAAACAATTTTAAAATGCATGTCTGCTTTTTGAAAGATTGACTAGTATGAGGTTCAATATTTTACCTAATTAGTATAGTTAAAACTACAGGCCAACATACAGCTTAAAATAGAAAAAAATACTTTAAAATACAGTAGGATCATGTGCTCTAAATATGAGTGACATCTGTGACATTGAGTATCAGTTTGGATATTGCCGCAACCCTAATGTCGATAAACCACAATAAAATGGAGTGTTACAGAAGCTTTGAATAGAGAGGTGGGCAGCATGTAAATTTAATAATAAATAAATAAACTGTATTTTCCAGTTGATTTAGGTTGAAGCTATGTTTATATCTGAATTATCAGTTTGAGTTTTATCTTTTCTCTACTAATGAAAATTATGGCTTTTCTATAGGTATTGAACTTACAGCAGAGCATTTATTGGAAGAACTTGATAACGGGGTACTGCTATGCATTTTGATTGGAGTCATTCAAAGCATAGTTAAAAGTAACTCAAATGATTTAAAAGTAAGTTCATTTTTAAAAAAAAATAGCAATTAATTTTTCTTTAAACTAATGAAGCAAGATTATCCTATTAAATGTGCTTATACTTACCTGAAAGGAAGACAATCCTGCATGTAAGTTTTAAAGGAACATTAACAAAAATATTCTCTACTAATATGTCTTAGTAAATCTAAGATTATTTCCACATTTTAAATATAAATTACTGATTAGGGAGGAATTTAGTCTTCCTCTCAAATGAATGTAGTACATTGCTTTTCTACAAATGTAGATAGTTTAAGAATGTTAAACATAAAAATCCTATGTACTACAATTCAGTATATTTTTTTCAGATGTGTGGAGGCAGCCATAATATTCTTGCATAAAAAAAATATGGTGCTGAATATTTCACCCTAATAACAGAGCTACTTTAATTCTAATATTATATGTTTAATTAATGCATTCAGATAGCAATTCTTGGAATTTATCCTCTGCTTTATGCTATTATGTTCATCCCGTACAACAATAAACATGTGTATCTCAATTTGTTATGTGAATTAAATGGGAAATAAACCAAGAATATTAGAACGCCTTCACCTACGTTTTTAGAATTCAGGGACATACTGATCTGGTTTATTTTTCTAAGTCAGTGAGTAGTTTGGTATTGCTTTGGATTAATGTGTTGTGTAAGTGGACATATTCCTACTTTAATGAACCACATACATTGCCCCAGGGATAGCTTAATGTTACTTAATACATTTTGTGTTCTTCAGAGCATGAGAAATCTACATATAACAGTCAGCTGGTTTAGGATGATATTTATTGAAAAAGATTTTTGGTAAGCATGAAGTGTAATGCAGGAGTTCTGAAAATAGGAAGTGCTACAGCTGGTACAGATATTGGCACTTAGGACTTTTGAAGTTGGGGAGTCAGGTGATCTCTCATAAAAGAATGCTGAAAGAATAGTTGAATGTATACCATGGCTATGGTGAAAAGTTGGGAGAAAAGTTACACAAATTAGATGCACTAGATGAATTATGAACAAAATATTATTTGGATAATACAGACAGTGGCTTGAGATGGTATAGAATACATGAAAGTTGTGCCTCAGATTAGGTTCTGTGAAAAAGGAAAAGTAATTTGAAAGATGAAAGTCTGCTGATTAAAATTTTACATGACTTGAAATTCATTAGAAAAATGTGAATCATATGTTCAAACTGCTGACAAATTTGTTCTAATTTTAAAATACTGAAGTAGTATTTTGGATATAAATATCCTGGAGGGTTTGTTCTCGATATTCATATGATACATGTTATTGCCCTTGTATCTTTTGCCAGTAATATATATTTAAAGTATCTTTCAAGCCATGTTTTCAGCTAAGTAAATGGGTCATCTACTTTTTTCTGACAGCTAAAGGTGAATGCCACAGTTTGGTGTGTGGCCTTTTTTGCCTCTTAGCTGAGTCCTCAACAGTACTAATTTAAACAAATTTTCCCATATACAGCTGAGATTAATTTCTTTTGAAATGTAAACTTTTTTGGGGGAGAAAAGAAGAAACCCCACTTTCCTTACTGGTTCTACTCTAGAAAAAGCTTTTGTGAATGTTTTGGAATTTTTCCTGTTAAAATTTCTACATTACTTTCCAGAATTTCCCTTTGAGAAAAGTCCCCTATAAAAAAGATGCTCCATCAGGATCTTTCTTTGCCAGAGATAACACAGCGAACTTTCTGAATTGGTGTAGGTGCATTGGAGTGGATGAGACTTATCTTTTTGAATCTGAAGGCTTAGGTAACTTTTGTTGCTTTTTTGCATTGTTTTATTGAATTATATTAAACTAATTTCTTATATAGGCTATTATTCACTTCTAAATTTAAAAGACAAGAGGTGTTTGTATAAATGAGGTCCTTCTGTATTGGAAAAATAAATTGCTGGCACAGTGGTTAGAGTGCTGTACTGCAGACCACTCCTACTGACTATTGGCTGCCTGCAATTTGGCAGTTCAAATCCCACCAGGCTCAAGATTGACTCAGCCTTCCATCCTTCCAAGGTGGGTAAAATGAGGACCCAGGTTGTTGGGGGCAATATGCTGACTCTGTAAATCCACTTAGAGAGGGCTGTAAAGTACAATAAAATGGTATATAAGGCTAAGTGCTAGTGCTATAAACTGTTAAAAACATATAGAAATGCAAACACTAAACAGGGCAAAATATTTCTTGGACTGAATTATTAAAACAACTTTTTTTTGGGGGGGGGAATTTCTAATAATAGAAGTTACTATAAGAATTTTACATTTTAATTTGACAAGTTTTATAATTGTATCACCTTTCCAATAGAATTAAGAGGGTTTTTTTTTTCAAAAAATGTTGGGATTGTCTGATTTTTGCAAGATGAATTTGTATCAGGTTATTCTGATACCTTTGGAATATGTTGATGTGATAATGGCTTTATTAAATGCCATTGAATGAAGAATTTAATGTTAACAGTTGATAATCTTTTGCTTCAAGTCTTGGATTCTACCCTTATTACTTCTTTCTAAGTTGTTAGAAGTTAACAGTTTATATAAAAATATAAACTGTTAACTATGCTAACTGCTACCCTCAGTTTATTACTCATCCTAACAAAATCTGTTGTTGGGTTTCCACATTATGGATTGGACTGCCTATCTTTTGTTGTTTCAGGTTGGATCTTATAACCAGCAGCTGCCAGACCAGATTTTTCCAGATGGACTAAAATCTTGTAGTGCTCATTAAGAAAAATAGCTTGAAGATGTATTGTTAATTAGGTTTTTAGCATTGTCTCTTTTAAAAATAGATAGACATAGCTGTAAATCCTAGGCCTATATAAAATAACTGCTTAAATTGTTTGGTATTGTATATTCTTCTTGAAGAGTATTCTTTTTGTATTTGCTTTGCATGGTGTGGTGTATTTAAATTTAAAAAATATTATTCAGAATTGTTAAAGGTATGGCAATGTTCAGTTTGTAGACAGATTTTCAATATAACGGGATAGTGTTTATAAGACACAATGTCATCCAAGAATGATAAGATTCATCTATCTCCTGCGCACCATATTTTAATCTACATTCAGTTAATTTTTTCTATAAAGGGAACAAGGGTATAGGTTCACCAAGCCTGTATAATAATGCAATTTTAAGGGCACAATTCAGAATGCTTCGAAAGTGGTTACTGATTACAGTAGCTGGTTTTGTGGCATGAATATATGCTTTGTGTGTTCTTGGCAAAGATCTGCAAGGACCCTTTTGTAAGCTTGTGGGGGTGAAATAGAGAGTGGGTTTGTGCCTAGACAATATTCACGTAGGGGGCATATGGGTCTCAAAAGAGTTTCACTGCATTCATCGTTACAAGTGCCATTCAATCTTTAAACTTTTAGAAAGAGGCTAAGTTCCCTTTGCAGTTGTAAACCTGCCATAAGCAACTTGTAGAAAATGTTGAGCTGGGTGAGATGTGCCTCATCACAGGGGCCAGACCATATTAATATGACACAAGTTATCCAAATTCCCTCACAGTAATCAAGAGCGGAACATTCAAGGAGCAAGTCTATTTAAGTTCTGATTAATCAGATTTATTTTAAAGAAATTGATAGTTTTGCTTTCAAAAGTAAACTGTCCAAACTTGCTTCATTGCTCCTGCTCTTTTGGTGAAAGAAAAAGAAAGCTTGACTCTTCTGAAAAAAAGCCTCAAACTTGATTCTCAGTGTGACCATTTCCATATTTTATGCAGTTTATTTCTTAGATAAATCTGGTAATTGATCCAGCCATTATAATGCCATGTAATGCCAAGTTTATAACTCAAACTGAATGTCTGAAGCATTCCTCTGCTTGTATTGCCCAGATTATGCTGCCTTCTGTTCTAAACATTTAGAATGTTATACTATATACACTAAATACCTATGAAAATTATGAATATGCATCCATTCTATTACATATTCTGAATGCATTTTTCCTTGAAGCTGAGAATTTTTGAAAGAAGGGATCACAGGATTTTTCAAAGTGGGAGTTGAGAATTCCTAGAGGGTTTCAGATAAATGGAAAAGTCAGAACAGCATTTGGGACTCTTTTTTCTGCTCCGCCTCAGAAGGTGACAATTTGGTAAAGGATTCCTTTTATTGAAGAACTTCATTCTAAGCATTTATCTTCCCCACCCACCTTTCCGAAAGTCCAGTCAAGCAGGGGGATTGGAGAGCCTACCTCTTCCTCCATGGAAAACTTCCATTGGCCAGGCTAATTACAGTAAGCTGGTGGCCCTGGCAATTAAACTGGTTCCACTATGCCAACACCCATGGTTTCTGCTTTAAGGATTCCCCCCAACCCCAGTAGGAAATTGTAAATGTAAAAAATGGCCCTTATCATTGGATGTCCTCTTTAACAGAGGTTTGTTACCAAGGTCTTTAACTAACCCTGCTGGCTTATGTTTAGAATGTCATGGGAAGTTTTTTTTTCAGGAGATGTCTATGATTCTGTTCCTTCTCATTGCTGGGAGATTCTGCTACAGACATATGAAAAAGACACAGGTCACTCTGACAAAAGTAAAAGAGGCATACTAAGTTAAACTTTGTAGATAGTTTGTCCAGGGACAGAGGGAAGGAAAATCCTTAAGAGTCTTATGGGGCAATTGATCTGCCAAAGTAAATCCCAAAGGGAGTGCTAATAGGACTCCAGCACAAACCTCATGTCATGATTCTCATAATTGGGTCGCTGCTAGTATTGGGAGCTAGGAAACATGCCTTTTCCATAGCAGCACCTGCCCTATGGAATATTCTGCCTCCTGAAGGCCTCTATCCTAGCCTTCCATAAAGCTTTGACTACCTGGCCCTTTCCCCAAAGCACTGGGATAAGATTGAATGATTGTATATTAGAAATTTGACTTCTAATTAGGTTTTTTTTTTAATGTTTTAATGTGTTTGCTTTTATAGTTCGATAGTATTTTATATGTTGTTTTAATTTTTGATTGAGAGCATCCCAGAGTTGTTTAAAAGATGGAGTTATATATAAATGTTTTAAATAAATAAATAAATAAATGCACTGGTAGATTTCCAAACCAATGACAGCTAAAGAAAGGTCTGGATGCCAAGCAAGAGTACACCAGGCAGTAGATTAGAAAAGAACTTGCTGGTATAGACTTACATACAAGTTGTATGTGTTGCAAATTTTGATTCATGCTGTTGAATGTAGGCAAGTTATCTAGGTTTCACTAATTTCTTTTCCTTACCTGCAGTAATTTTTTTTTTGACAGTGCTGCATAAAGACCCAAGACAAGTGTACCTTTGTTTACTTGAAATTGGTCGGATTGTATCAAGGTATGTATTCATTGCTTCCTCCAAGTAGATACTTTGAATGCATTGTGAGTCTCCCCAAAGGTTCTTAAGAATTTTCACAGCAGAGATTGGCTGTTTTCCTAAGAAAATATGGTACTACAAACTAACCTAGTGCGTTTTAACTAGTGCTTGATTTACAGCTTCGTATTTGAGTGCTGAAAATTGGGTTAATTGATAAATCTCATTTAAGTTAAGAGTGTTATGAAAATACAACCATTCAGGAATAAGTCTATATTTCCTAGCAAAGTAGTCCAGGTGTCATAGGATATTTTGCATTTTCCACCTACAGGTGGAAAAGGAAGTTTTCCATTGGGTGAGAAAATGAAATAACTTCTACTATCATTGTTCCACAGCAGAGCAAGTTTTACTGAAGAAGCGAGTAACACATAGGACAATAGGATGTTTTATTCCTGTGTTCAACCCTTATTCCAAAAAGTACTCAGTGTAATAGCCACTTTCACCCTATGGTTATTGTCTTAGAATTTTGCTAACATTCTAAATGTAGTATTTTATACATTTTTCTTTTTATAGACATGGAGTTGAACCACCAGTATTAATAAAATTAGAGAAGGAAATTGAATTGGAAGAAACTTTGTTGATGTCCTCTGATAGTGTAGCCCCTATAGTTTCCTACAAATCGTGCTGTCAGCATGGAGAATTACATGAAGCAGTAAGTAGTATGCGTATTTCTGCCTATGAAGCTATAATCTAAATATTTCTGGAGTCTATAACTTGAAGAACCGCAGTGGTGAATTATGCAAATTTTCTAGATATTTTGAATGAATAGATCATGCTGTGTCCAAGTTTGCTTGATTTGGAATAACATATTATGCAGGCCAAGTCATAAACAGTGTTTATTATCTGTAATAGCATTTGGACAAAAACAGCAAATTTTGATTTATCATATAAATCATAGTTAGGCAAACCATGTTCAGTATAAAATGTGAACCTAGCCCAAGTGTCTGCAAATCTCATTCCAATAAAAAATCTATCTATTAATGAGCTGTGGTGATGCAGTGGTTAGAATGCAGTACTGGTAGGCTAACTCACTGCTCATTCCAGGAGTTCGATTCTGAACAGCTCAGGGTTGACTCAGCTTCCATCCTTCTGAGATTGGTAAAATGAGGACACAGATTGTTAGGGGCAATATTCTGACTCTGTAAACCACTTAGAAAGCACTACGAAGTGATGGTATATAAGTCTGTGCTATTGCTATAATGTTGGTCAAGATTACAGTAAAGCAAATTAGTTGATTTTTTTTATATTTCTGATCCACTAATTACTAGTTTATGACTTTATAAACTGTGATGTAGCATGAAAGGTGAAACCATTTTGTTGTCAGACCATGACTTGTCACAGGAGAGAGCCATGCGGAAGAGACAGAATTTGACAGCAGCTAATAAAATGATGAAAAGAACATTAAAAAGCCATTTTAACTTCTAGCAGGGGGTTAAATTGAATCAGCATTCAACAGTATATTAACATTTAAAAGTAGATATAAAAAACCAAAACAAAATGTGCAGTTAAAATCCAGGCATTCTTAAAAAGAAGACAGTGGACAGAAATATAATGGAGACTTAGCTCTCTGACTACTCTCATATAGCATTGTTACCTACTAGGTCCTCTTCTCAGGTAGGTTCATGGTCATCCCAAGAGTCATCTTGAGTCATTCCTAGTAGCTCCCGTTCATGCTGCCAAACAGCCAGCTTTGACAGTGAAACCAGCTGTCTCTCATCAGGAGAAAAAAATTCTACTGGCTCAGAACTTCACCTTGGAGGCAGGCCCAAAAACTAATTCACATTTAGTGCTGTTTTTAATATATATTATATTAAGATAACAAAATCTTTGTACAATATAGGTTAAGCATATTGCTGAAGATCCTCCTTGTAGCTGCTCTCATAGATTTTCAATTGAGTATTTGTCTGAAGGGCGCTATAGATTGGGAGACAAAATACTGTTCATTCGAGTAAGTATAAGTTTTCAGTGATTTTGCTCAGTCACTTATGTATCAATCTTAATTGGATAGTTCATTGCCTATCTGAAAATGTCCTCCTGTTACTGATGTTTGGGAATATTCGGCAATCATTCTGTCTCTTTGCTGCCATAATATTGGGCAGCTTGTACTCCTCTGCATCTGTTGGTCTGCACTTGTTTTTTAGGGTCTGTGTTGGTACAAAACTTATTGCTTTCTAGGGATTGGTGCAAATGGGAAAACTGAATGTTAAAGCCATTTTAATATTTCATACAACACCTATGTTGCTTAAGTGCAATCAGTTATAATCAAACTGTTTTTAATCTCTTCTATTAGATGTTACATGGCAAACATGTAATGGTCCGTGTTGGTGGAGGCTGGGATACTCTTCAAGGTTTTCTTCTCAAATATGATCCTTGCCGAATGCTTCAGTTTGCAACGTTGGAACAAAAGATTTTGTCATTTCAAAAAGGTGCATCTGGTGATACGGTTTCTGATTCATCTGCTAAACCCCCACAGCCTCCACCCATGAATCCCATATCTGCCATTGATGCATACCATAAACAAAGTTCAAAGCTCTCTACTATGGTTTCTGTTTCAAAAAATCCTCGTGTAGGTAATAGGAAACAGGTAGGATGTAAGTTGTCCCAACCAACAGTTCTTTCTTCTTCAGAAGCAGCAAAGCATTTGTTACCTACAAACCAGTTGATACGAAACCAGCCCAAATTAAAAGATTCATCCGTAAATAATGTTCAGCCATTTTCCAAAGCATCAAAACCTGTTTCAAAAAAGCCAGCACCACCTTCTCACAACCCTACATCTATTTCAAAATATAGACAAACTGCAAGTAAGTGCTCATCATCAGCTCAGGGGAGAATTGCTTTAACACCATCAGCATCTCTTCAGAAATGTACTGCATCATCTTTCAAGTCTGCATGTTCCCAAAACACTCCAACTGTACAACATTCTACTCTAAGTTGTTCAAACAATAAACTTTCCAGGTTGCCTGAAATGGCTACAAGGGTAGGTTGCCTAGAAGAACATCATTCTCCTGATAATGCAGCTGGGCTCAAAAATGTAGCCAAATGTAAGCCTCTTTCAAAAACTTCAGCAAAATCGGCAAAGACAATTAACAGAAATGTACATGTGTCTAAGCCATTTTGCCCTCAAACATCTTCTACAATGCCTACAAAAATAATTTCCCAAAATAGTAGTCAAACATTACCCACACAGTTTTACTCACACAGAGGGAAATTAGAAACTAAGCAAACCAAACAGAAAATTGCTCTTAGCCCCAAAAGTTCTAATTCTTCTCTTACAAATGATAAAACAACTGAGCAGATATCTACACTAGATGTAAAGAGTAAGAATTCATTTTCATCTGTTAGTAATAATTCTTCAGCCAAGAAGAGACCAGTTCAAAATAACAGGATGAAAATACAAGTAACAACTGATGCAACAACACATTCTGATCGTATGCCATTATCTATTATGCGTCTTCCTCAAACATCGACCATAAGGAAAAAGACAGTCAAAAGTCAGGCACAGGTCAAAGTCTCCCAGAAGAATGATAAAGACCTGGATTCAACCACTAAGGATCCCATTTTAAAAGGAAAAGCTACAACTGTTCTAACTAAAGGGACACAGATTAAGTTAAAGAGTTCCATAGTAAAGTCAAAACAGGATGATAATTACTTTGTTGTGACCGGGAATAAGAAACTCAGAAAGTAAAGTACCCAGAATTTTCTAATGGCCACCTTATGCTTGGGGCCTTAACATTAAATAACAATACAATAATTTGAATGCTCATTGCCTTGGAACAGGAGAGTTTAAAAGGTTTCTTAGTCCCCATAAGTGCAACAGTTGACTGATTACAAATAGGCACTTTATCACAACCTGAATTATAAATACTTTGAGAAGTATTTCTCACATTGATATTAAGGTGATAAGGCTGCTCCCAATAGGTCATTTATTGCTTAGTTTCATGTGGCAAATATCTCTTAATGAATTGTAAGGTGGTGTTTACCATCTTCAAGGAAAAATACAGCATAATAAATTGGCTGTATTAGTTACATCTGCCAGAAAAAAATGATATCTTCATATAATATTGTTGACTCTACCATGAATATTGGTTTTTGGAAAGGGCTTTGGTCAATCATGAGCATGAGAATTGGTATTTACTACTGTTGTATGTGCATACTACTAAATAGAAAAGCAACTGTCAGATAGCCTTGAGTTAAGAATAACTCCAAATGTCTATAATGCTAAATTTTATTTAAACTTTCAGTGCACAGAGAAAACTAAGAACATTTTACAAGAGTTCTTGGCTTTAGAGACAATAATTTTAGTGCCTTCACAGATTATGTGCTTTGTTAGCTGTATTACAGGAAAGACTGAAAAGTGGCTAAAATGTGTCTTCTAATTATGGGTTGTGTTCAAAGCTACTGTGACCAGCTGGACTTATATGAACAAAATTATGCATTCAATTATAATTTAATGATGATACTGGCACTGTGTAATCTTTTCATGTTTGCTTTCCTGAAATGACGAAAATTTATGCCAGCACAGTGCTTCACCCTTAAAATGTGACAGACAATCTATAGAAGAAGAGCACTCAATATATTTCTAGGAAATTATTTGTGTTTACGAAGTGAGAGAATAGCTTCAGAAATGGGTGATATAAGCACAACTGAAAATCTTTCAAATAAGCTGCCTTTGGAATTTTTATATGTTCCACATTATTTCATTTTTAGATGTATAATATATTTCTTATTACATTAATCATTTTACTTACAACATAAATAACTAACAAGAAAGGAAAAGTACTTTTTTAGTTTCTTGTTTGCATTCAGTAGTGTGTATTCTCTGGCACTATGTATGTGTGTATACTGCTGTTAAGCACGGTTGCACTTGTCAGGCTTTTGAAGCAAGGTTTAAAACAAATTTGTGTTCCCCCTCCCCTAGGAAGTAAGAAAAACTTATTAATTTCATTGTTGGCTAAAATGCTACTCGACTCAGTGCCAGTAGTTGAAATTCAAATTCTTATTGTATGAAAATATTCTCCTCCCTGCGCCCCCACCGAAAATTGTGAATTGGTTGTGGCCCGAGTTGAAAAAAATTAGTCAAGCAAACTTCCTGGCTCTGCTCTTGTTGCATTTTCAAAATAGATTGTGTCTGGTTCCTTGAGGTTCATGTGGACAAGAGTTACATTTTGTAATATATATTTTATCTTAGTGAAAAAAAGCAGTCAGATATTCTTAGGCAATGAAATTTATATCCATATTTCCAGGCTTGCTTATATACACAGATATCCTTAGCTGAATCAGACTAACTTTGAGATTGTAATCTTATAGCTACTTACCTGAAAACAACCAAATTAAATAATGGCATTTCAGTGCCCATGCTGCATAGTGTTTTAGATATCGGCTAGCGTTCGATACAAAAGTAATTTGTATCTAATACAAGAATGTCTAAATATTCATTTTTGCACTTCAACAACATATGGATTTGGGGAGGGAATGTCTCAAATTATTATAACAAGTTTGAGAAAAGTATTTATCAACGCATTTTTGCTTTCAATTAATGTTTAGGTTTAAACAATTTCAAAACTGGTTACAGTTGGTCCCTGTATTTATTCTTAAAACTGAGCAGATACTATCCTGATTTCTTTCTCTGCCCTTCCAACGCTAAGTAGAAAAAATCCTAGGTATGGGATTGTAGATTGTTGTATTTACCAAATAAGCATTGAAAAGCTGTAGCAAAATTAAGTGATACGGCTATATGGCTTCAATTGGGAACTGAACATTTAATTTTAGAAGCCATACATGTTTCCAAGTATACCTGAAAGTACAGGTTGTGATGGACTTAACATTACAATTGGGACCAGAACTTCCACCATGATGCAGTTAATTAAGTCATGACATGACCGCAACCAACTTTACAATCTTTTTTGCCATGGTTGTTAAGCAAATTGAGCTTTCCTCAACAACTTTGCTTGTTGGAATCTGACTGGGAAGCTTGCAAATGGGGATCGTATGACCTTGGAATACTGAAGCAGTTGTAAATACATGTTGGTTGCCAAGTGACCAAATTACAATCATGTGGCTGCAAGCTCTGTGTCACTCTCATAAATATGAGGACTGGTTGTACCATATTTTTTGCTCTATAATGGGTTGCCAACCTTTTGGACCTCAGGGACCACCAAACTCATAATTTTACATACCAGGGACCACTAACTGGTTCTGTGGGCATGGCCTAATTTGTGGGTGTGGCTTGGTCATGTGACTGGTTGGGTATAGCTTGTATGTAAACATTGCAAATATTTATATAAATACTGAATTTTTTATAAAAAAAGAGCAACTTTTACCCAAAATCAGGCAAAGCAGGAAGGCAGATTGAGTTGCTCACAGAATCACAGATTTATTCAGAAATCTATCTATCTGCCATTGGCTAGCTCAGTCTGTCATATAAAATTTGCTAGCAAGCAAACTCACAAAATTAACTCTCAACACACCATGTATGTAAATATTGATTTTTTTATACAAAAAAGCAACTTTTACCCAAAATCAGGCAAAGCAGTCAGGCAGATTGAGTTGTTCACAGAATCACAGATTCATTCAGAGATCTATCTGCCATCGACTAGCTCAGTCTCAAATTTGCTTGCCATGAGTCTGCACTGAATTTGCTTGCAAGTAAACCTTCAGTCCTAAGGAAGGCTCGGCTGTACTTAAAAGCAGAGCCGAAGATCTAAAGACTAGCTAGAAAGCAAGAAATCCAACCATTTCCTGCTTCCTAGCTAATCTAAATCTCCTGGCACAGCAGAACAGATGATGGTCGGAAAAAGGAAAAATAGCAATTTAGCAGGCAAGTTTGCCGAGTAAGGAGTGAATAGGAGTGAGTAGGGTTCCCGTGGGCCATGTGGGCGGCGCAGCCTTGTGTTTCTGTGCAGCCTGGATTAATTGCTTTGGGGGGGTGCTCTGGGGGTGAGATTTCTCTGTGGTCCAAAATTTTCTCAGCCCAGCAGTGGGCCGTGGCCCACCGGTTGGCAACCACTGCTCTATAAAACGCACTTCCCCCCCAAAAAAAAGTGGGTGGAAATGTCTGTAACTTATGGAGTGAATATTGCAAAGGGGGTGGGGGGATGGTGCACCAGTAGCATTCGAATACTGCCAATCAGCTGTTCCAGGTGGTGGGGATCACCATTTGCCACCGCTGATCATATAGGTAGTAGGCAGCAGTGGTGATCAGTGGCGAACAGCAGCAATCCCCACAGCCTGGAACAGCTGATCGGTGGTATTCCAGAAGGCCGATCCAACTACCAATCAGCTGCTCATGTTGAATCGGACTGTGATAATGTGCTGAAGGTGACCAGGCTGTTTACGGCAAGAATGCTAGCTAGATGAATACCGATGGATGCTGGGAGGCAAGGGCAGATTTTTTTTCTTGTTTTCCTAGTTAGGTGCATCTTAAATTCCAGAGCATCAGGGCAAAAATGCGGGTAAATCACTTTTTTCAGTATCGTCATAACTTCAAATGGTTGCTAAACAAATGGTCATAAGTCAAAGTTAAAGTTTCTACTGAAGAAGTCTAAAAACAAAACATTCTGCATTCATGATAAAAGCTACTGCTATGATAAAGGAATAAATTGTTTATGACGTTAAAAACACATTACCTTTTCTAATTAAAAATATATTTGATTTAACTGCATGTTTACCTTTATTGAATTCTAAGAGCATGTTATCACCAAATTCATTCACATGACATTTATTTGAGTGGCTACAATCAGCACATGAAACTTTTAGTTGAGTGGGATCTCTAGTCCTAGCAGAACAATAATCATTACAATATATTGACTATCAATTGGAGTGTGATTGGGTCATGACCTTCTGCATGTATAATTTAAAGTTTGTGAAGATGAGGACGGAATGAGACCCTCCTGCTGTACTAACTGTATTTTATAGCAGAACAGGAAAATAAATACTGAGAATTTTATTAAATATCTGTCCGTGTAGAAAATCCAAAGGGATCTCTTGCCACTGGATTGTTTACACCGGCAAAAGAGTAATCTTCGTTCTTTAGCCAAAAAGTTAGCATCCAGAAAAATCCAGCTGAGGTGCTAGGATTGTAGACATTGAATGAGGCAGAATATACAAAATGGATGGGACTGGAGTTTGAATACATTCAGTCAGGCAAAAAGCAAAATAAGACAAATGGCCACTCTGCAAGTGATGGAGGGAGAAATATCCTGACTCACTGATCCTAGTCTATTTATTATTATTATTATTTATTATTTAAATTTATATACCGCCCTTCTCCCAAGGGACTCAGGGCGGTGTACAGCCCATCTAAAACTCACAAATATACAAAAATATCTAGGGATATTTTATTTTATTGTGGTAAATTAATGAAATATATACATTCAGTAGAATCAGCTTCAAACTTAAATCGTAATAACTAAGAATATTTTACATAATTTAATATGTTGTAAAGAGAACAAAATTATTTTATTACTTACAAAATTAATTACAAAATTAATTATTTTATTTTTATTACCCCAGCAACCATCTCCTAGCCCCATATGCATAATCAACAAATTGCTACAAACAATAGCATTTAGACTTCTATACTACATCATAGTGCTTTACAGCCCTCTCTAAATGGTTTACGATATCAGCATATTGTCCTCAACTATTTTGGTCTTCATTTTACCAACCTCGGAAAGATGCAAAGGTGAGTCAACTTGAAGCCAGTGAGAATCGAACTGCTGGCAGTCAGCAGAATTAGTCTGCAATACTGCATTCTAACCACTGCCACCATGCTCAAATGGTTAGCAAGTTATCCTTCCTTTGTTATAAACAAGAAACTTCTCTGCTACAAATTAGTTCTTTGTCCAAAGTCTCTGAAGGAAAATAAAAGAGTTCGAAATGATTACATAAAATTTATATACCTACTCATTTACACATAGCCAGTGAGTGTGGTGTATTAATTAGTTTAGTTTATTGTCATTGCACCTCGTACAACGAAGTCAAACACCATCTTCAGTGCACATCATGACCCTGACCATGAAAATAAGCACACACATCCTTTACCCTTCACACATTGGACCGGAAACCCCAGACGCCACACCAATACTGCACTAGACAGCAGAATTCAAAAGAGCTACTGCCCTGGGATAGAAGCTGTTTTTCAGCCTATTTGTCCTTGTTTTTATTATTCTGTACCGTCTGCCAGATAGTAATAGTTCAAAAAAAGGGTTCCCAGGATGAGATGGATCTTTGATTAATAATTATTAATTAAATAATTAAGGACTCTTAGTCTATATTCAAGTATGGAAGAGTGTCTGGCCAAAGGCTACCATGCCAATTCTCATGCCCAAAGGGGGACTAGAATTCATATTTATGTTATTTCATCTTACCCATTACATCAAAGACCACTGTGTTTGCCTTAATATTTTTAGAATTTCTGATTATATAACTTAAGTTATTCTAAAGGCAAAATAGAAGAAAAGAACAGGACATCTTAGGGCATAACTCTTTATAAGTTTAATATAAGCTTTATAAATATAAATTAATATTCATTCTTAGAGATTGCATGCGTTTTATGAATCCTAAATATAAAACTTTGAAGCAATTTATAACATGTTAACAGACTTCATACATTTCCAAGAAAATATTATCAATGCACTGAAATTATAGCTCTGGATCTTGCCTGTTTTGTTATTGTCTGATATTATTAGAAATTTTACAGCCCTGTAAAATCCACTGTAGTTTGAAGGCATTATCATTAGAATATTGTGCTATATTTAGAATATCTATGATAGCTCATTAAAATTTGAAAGTCAGGGACTTAAAAATGTTTACCATGCAACTCTAGCAAGGTATGACATAAAAGCCCCATATACTTTTAAACAAATCCAATGGAAATGACTCACCAGTTTTATACTGTAGGTTTATTTGTAATAACAGATTTTTCAGTGAATTAATAACTACATCCTGATATCAATATGGTAAAACTAGTGCAAAAGAAAATCTAATCTTTTGTTTAATTAGTGTGTTTTGAATCAAATTCAAAAAAATTAATGACACATTCCACTGTGTACCCTGAATAGAAGGCACAATATCATTTCACTAATTTGTTTTAGACCTCGAACCTAATAATATATTTTACTCCCTTTCCACAATATTGTTGCTTTGTGCAAAGTATGAAAATGTTGGCACTTGCTGAGTTTATTTTTTGCAAAGACCGAACATCTATATCAATTTGGCAATGAATCTGAACAATACTAAAGAGGGTTAAAATAAAAATGGATGAATAAAACTTTTATCAGTAATCATATCAGAGATGGTATTCAGCTGGTTCAGACTGGTTTAGACGTACCAGTAGTGGAAATTTTGAGTAGTTCGGAGAAGCGGCAAATACCACTGGCTGGCCCCGCCCATCTGCCCTCGCCCCTTTCTTGTCCTAAATTCCCATGGTTTTTTTAGCTCAGCTGATTTGTGTGGCAGAGCAGATTGCCGCACCTCAACTGAGAAAAAACAGCTCACTTCACCAGTTCTGACACTAAGGGAGGTCTTTAAGTGCTGCACTGCACAAAGAAGAACCAATTGCAGAGAACCAATTGCACCACTGGCTGATACCACCTGCCCCACCCCACCCCACCCATATCTTGCCTTTGTGCTGCTAGCTAATCTCTGGGCCTCGCTTCTGGGCCTCACCTGCTCTGTTCGCCAAAGGTAAACATGTCGCCAGCTTGCCATTCGCCTTGACCAGGTCAGGGAACATACCATTTCCCAGGTCCGGCCTTGCCCTGGGCTTCCGCCCGCATGCTGCTGCCCCCTCTGGCCTCAAAATATACCCTCATGGGCCAATGCAATTTATTCACCCTGCGGCCTGCTGCACTAGGCCAAAGGGCTGTGGGGGGCAGCGTAAGTGCAGGAGGGGAGGGCCGAAGCCGTTTGGGAATGGATCGGACAGTTGTTCTTACTTTTAAGAAGATCCATCCGGAAAGCTCTGCAGTGGAGATGTTGCAGCCGCTTCTTACATCCCTTGCTACCAAGGCTTCGCTCGCGGAGATGCTCCATGTGCTCTCCGGGGGAGTGGCTGATTCTCTCCACTGCTGCTCTTGCTGGGAGAACAGATTGCAATTTAGCAACTGTCAGCCACCACTTTGGGTCCTCTAAGTCCCATCTGGAAAGTGCTGCAATTGAGAGAAACAGCATTCAACATGACTGCTGCTTCTCTGTGCCACAGTGCTTTCTGGATGGGACTTAGAGGACTCAAAGCGGCGCCGACAGCTGCTAAATTGCAGTCTGCCCTCCCAGCAAGAGCAGCAGCGGAGAGAAGCAGCCACTGCCCTGGAGAGCAGAGAGGGAAGGGAGCAGGGCAGGCTCCGAAAGGCTGCTTTGTTGAGCCTTGCCGCACGGTGAAAGCTGCGCATGCATGGAAGCCATGTGCACAGGCATGTGCACGTGCTCACATTTTCAGCGAATCAGTGGTGGGTTTATTTGAAACCCACCACCGAATCATACCAAGGCATTGCTATCTGCTTTATAAAATTTGTATCATTCAAGACACATTAAAGAACCATTTAAAAAGCTGTAAGTTTCACAGAAGCATGATCGGAAATTGTAATAACACCTACATCAAAACATTAATTTTAGATATCAAAGAATAAATTAGCAGAAGAGAAAAAGCTAGCCTAGAACAATATGTGTGTGGAAAAAGCAAACTACATTCTTATTAAAAAAGCTTAGTAGACTACCAAATATCCACTAAGTTAGGTTTAGACAATATTCTACCAAAATACTATGAATCCAGGAATATCATCTGGATGGTAAAATGTTTCCATAAAAAAAAAAACTTTAATGTGTAGAATTGCTGCTTTATATAAATCTCATCAAAATATTTCAGTAAAAATTTTATCTTTAAGAAGACCAAGTCTCTTCCAAAACAGCATTTTCAATTCCTATCAGACTTGTTTTCATCCCCATCAGTGGTGGGATTCAATTTTTTTTACTACCGATTCTATGGGTGTGACTTGGTGGACATGGTATGGCTTGGTGGGCGTGGCTTGGTGGACATGGCAGGGGAAGGATACTGTAAAATCTCCATTCCCTCCCCATCCCACTAACCTGCTTTCCAGCTCCATTCTCCTGTGCAGGGCAACAAAGCCAATCAGCTGGGACTCGGCAGAGAATAGATGGGGATGGGGCCAGTGAGAGGTGGTATTTGCCAACTCTCAGAACTACTCAAAATTCCCGCTACTGGTGCTCCAGAACTGGTCAGAACCTACTGAATATCACCTCTGATCCCCATCCTATCTTCTAATCTAAATGAATGTCCATTGTGTTGAGAAATAAACTTTATGAAGTTATACAGTAATAATTTATGTGACATTTTTATCTAAATCTCTATTTCATTTCTCTGAAGCTTTTATTTTTCTCTGTGGTTTGATGGTTCAAAATCTTAACCACAAATTTGTTGTCTCATGAAGAAGAGCTAGCCAAATAAATTGGACCAACATGATTGTTATGCACAAAATGAAGATGGGGGTGGGCTTGCTCATTGTCATTCATACCTTGGTCATTCACGGTTGGATTACTCCAATATGCTCTACAAGAACTTCCCTTTGAAGATCATCCAGCAACTACAACTTGTCCAGACTGTGGCAATGCATACCTTTCTGGGCACTCCTCATTTTGTCCATATTACTCTGTTGGTGGGCAAATTGCACTGGCTTCCAGTTTCTTAATGGGTCAATTCAAAGTGCTGGTTATCATCTTTAAATCCCTAAATAGCATGGGATTGGGCTATTTGCAGGATGCCCTTCCTTGAGGATCTTTATGCATCCAACCAGGTCAGATAGGATGGCATGCTTCAGGTCTCTTCCCTTAAATTAGGTTACCTAGCAGGACCTAAGAAGTGTACCTTTTCCTGCCCCACGTAGCATTTTTCACCAAGAACCTGGCAAGTCCGCACCCTCATCCCTTCTGGAATGCCTCAATTGTTTTCCCCCCACAAAGGCTGAAGTAAGATACGGTTGGAACCCAATAAGATGGTGTGTGGATGTATGGGAAAGTGCTGCCCCAAGTGCCATGGTCAACACTGTTCAACTATTACGAAGTCTGTACTACTATTACTGTTAATCTTCTCATCACTCCTTATCACCCATCCCATCTCACTTGTGACTGTATGACTGTAACTTTGTCGCTTGTATCCTTATGATTTATATTGACTGTTTCCTAGTATGACTATCATTAAGTGTTGTACCTTATGATTCTTGATGAATGTATTTTTACTTTTATGTATACTGAGTGTATTTGCACCAAGACAAATTCCTTGTGTGTCCAACCACACTTGGCCAATAAAGAATTCTATTCTATTCTATTTTGTGGAGGTTTATACTGATGGTTTGGTTTTTACTGTTTGATGTGCCACAAAGAGTTGTTACAATATGGATGGCTATACATGTCAAATAAAACACAATTCTACTTAAGAGAATTCTACACCAGCCTACACAGGCCAGAATATCAATCTTGCACTGCACAATTACAAAAAGGAACTACTGAATAATTCAAACATGAGACCAATCCCAAAATAATTTAGAAAATCCTAAATTATTAAAGATACAATTTATAGCAATGTTCTCTTAAACCTCATGCACAATTATGTAGCAGAATAATTATTTCCTCAAATTATTGAGCATTTTGCCCATGCTTAGAGTATATCTAGTACTTCAACTGTAGATATGTACAGACCTTCAATGGTTGTGTGTATCTGTATTCTCAAAATGTTTTTTGGTGTCACTCAGCTAGTGTCATCCACCTGTTCTTTATTTCACAAGCCTTTTGTAACCATTTGCAAATTCTTTAGCTCACAAGCCACATGCCATTTTCTTAGAGGCTTATGTGTTTTCACTTTCTGGGCAGCTTGAACTTATCCTATTTTCGGCCTTCAACTGACCCCATTTTTCCACACAGTTCGGTACAATTCAATTTACTTGCAGCTTTGACTTCACTTATTATGGTTTCCCCCATGCAAAATTTTCCCATTCATTCCCCATTCATGCTCTAAAAGCTTTTAAGCTATGTGAATATAGACATTATAGTAATAATATAAATGAATAATTGTGATTGCAAAAATTAGAAAAAAAAACAAGTAGAAATGTAAAGCTAGACAGCATATCCCACCTAGTGGTGAGGGTGCATTAATGTACCATTATTTGCATGGTAATTCTAAGAAACCCTCTGTGAAGAAACAAGACTGCTTTGCATTAAGACACATTTATTTAACTATGGGTTTACTGAGGAAGCCTAACTTATTCAGTTGCCCCAGAATACACAATATACACAATATAATACACAATATAGTTCTTCAACAAAAAAATGTAGTTACTGTAGTTCATGCAAAACATGGAAAGAAGCAGATTCTATACATGAAAAGGAGTGAGACTATTGGATTATCTGTAAGATGTTCCAATATATGGAATAGAAATCAGGTTTTGGGTTCAATGATTTTTTCAAATAAATTGCCTGCTCAACTCAACAAATTATTTTAAAATATAGTAAGTGCTTTTAAGCCACAATAGGCATTAATTAGTTATTGACTTCATAAGCTGCACTTCTTACTAGAAACTCACAGGTAAAAGGTGTGTCTGTGTGTGAGAGAGGGAGGGAGGGAGGGAGGGGGGAGAGAGAGAGAGAGCGCACACTCCATTGCCCAGGGCCAGGATATTTGTCTCCAATTATCATATGATTGGCACATTGTGAATTCTTATCAATTTTTTCCCCCACTTCTATGGTTTTGCTCTCCTGAAGTTGTACAATGATTGCAAAGTTAGATATTATTTCCAGAGTAGCCACTGCCATCTAGCATTTGATAGCTCATCAACAATTCTTATCTCAAGTCTCCTGGATATAATTTTAGTATCACTTTTTATCTAATACTTTTTTGAGTTGCAGCAATTAAACTTTCTGCATATTTGTATGAGAAAAATATGAGTAAAGATGTAACAAAAGCTTCTGCTTCCTTTTTGATACTTAGAGTACAATCAGCAAAATGGGGCCTATGAAATTTTGGTAAATTTGTTTCCTAATTATCAGCTTATTCTAATCCCAGTTTAAATATTTAATACGAATATTTAATTGAAATTCATTCTTTTTTAAAAAAAAAATTCCAGACTTGTGAAGTAGTAGTAGTAGTGACCACTATTTAAAATATTGGCAGTCTTGAGTTTTTAATAGTTTTACTTGGGCTATTAATAATAGACGGTGACCATTTTCTTCACCTTGCTTCTCTGTCCTTTTGGTCTACTCTGATATGTTACAGTTACCACTACTAAAATTAAGATTTAAAAAAAACCTCTAAGCCCTTTTTCAGATTACCATCTTGACTGAAAATGAATTCTTAGGGATACAAAAGTGTGCATTAAAAATACTTCAGTTGGCTTAATACAGATACTGCCATAGAAAGGCCATGGCACCCTTCACTTATCCATATTCTGTGATGCTTTTTTCAGGTTCACTGAGTGGCTCTAAAGTTTATATGTGTCCATATGCTCAGTGCACTACATTTTAATTTAGCAGGTTAATATAACTATGTTCTGATCTTGCAATTTGAAACACTTTTCTTGAAGTTACATAAATATTTTCATACCTTATCTTCTTCATTCCTACACAGCCCATGAGATATTGCTTAAACATTTAGATACTACCTAAATAATAAAAGTAACATTGCAAATTAGTAATGAATTCTGCTGTCATCTGTTTCACTTTCTTGCTTACTATCCAATTTGTTTATGTGCTTGAATTTTTTTTAAAAAAGTAAAATGACAGCTTCTTGATCGTTTGGGGACCTCTAGTGGACAACACTATAGGAATGAAACAATTGGGAAGAATTCTAGAAGTCATATTTTGTGTGCTTTTCTTATTTTTTTTAATAGAAGTTGCATATTGTTGCCATGTGAAGCCTAGTAGAACACAGCACTTTACTAAGAAGTATATCTTCACCTGCAACTCTTACTTTACTGTAACGATTATTATTCATAATATTAAAAAGAATATTATAGAAGGAAACACCCTGATATTGCTTACTAAGCATAAGTAGCAAATAATAATAACAGATAATCAGAGTTGGAAGGGACCTTGTAGGTCATTTAGTCCAACCCCCCTGCCCAAGTGGGAGACCCTACATCATTTCTGACAAATGGCAGTCCAATCTCTTCTTGAAAGTCTCAAGTGATAGCAATAGCAGTTAGACTTATATACTGCTTTACAGTGCTTTAACAGCCCTTTCAAAGCAGTTCACAGAGTCAGCATATTTTCCCCAACAATCTGGGTCCTCATTTTACCCACCTTGGAAGGATGGAAGGCTGAATCAACCCTGAGCCTGGTGTCATTTTAAACTGCCAAATTGCAGGCAGCAATAGTCAGCAGAAGTGGCCTACAGCACTGCACTCTAATCACTGCACCACTGCAGCTCTTTGTAGTAGTAGTAATTCGTGAGCCACTCTTTATGCTGTCTTCTCTTATCCCTATTTAAAAGTAGGTGTAGGAAAAGTTATATTTTCTAAGAACTGCATAGTACAGGTGATATCTGACTTATGACCACAATTGAACCCCAAATTTCTGTTGTTAAGCAAGAGAGTTGTTAAGTGAGTTTTGCCCCATTTTACAATCTTTTTTGCCAAAGTTAAATGAATCACTACAGTTGTAATGTCAGCACCACACTTATTAAGTGAATATGGTTTACCCATTGACTTTGCCTGTCAGAAGGTTGCAAAAGGTGATCACATGATCCCAATCATAAATAAATGCAGTTGCCAAACTTCTGAATTTTGATGATGGGACCATGGGTATGCTGCAATGGCTTAAATGTAAAAAATAGTCATAAGCCACTTTTTTCAGTGCTGTTGTAACTTTGAATGGTCGCTAAATGAACTGTTGTAAATCAAGGACTGCGTGTGGTTACAGGCTATGCTAAAGTTGGACAACCAACAGACTTTGAATTGTTGCATATCTTGCAGTTCCAGTATAGTCACTGAGGAGAAATGCTTGGAGCTGTACTTTAGCAACACTTTGAGCCAGCAATTATCTAATCCCATCTTGAAGAATGCAGTTATCTAAGAAAATAAAATGAAATATAGTAAAAACAACTTTAAACCATTTAAACATGATTTATTTGAATGAAGAGAAACTGGAACCCTATTCTGCCCCAAAGCTCCTACTTTGTAAGCAGAGCAATCCTTTGAGAGTCATCTTCTGTTCAAAGCAACATGTCTGACCATTTGGCCAGAGTCATCAACATTCTCTGTAGGAGTTCTACACTGAAGTCATCCTGAGTAAATTCCAGGTTTACACCCTATATGATGATTCCGTTTTATATTATTTGTACATTTTCTAGGTATTGATTCTTTGCAAACTACCTTAGAGATTTAAAAAGTAGGTACTAAATATTTTAATATTGTAATAATTTAATAAACAAAGATCAATTTCATTTTATCTTCTCATATAATGTTTTATTACAAATCTGTGTATTTGATAGAGTAGGGGGACCCACTTTCTTACAAGTTATTTCTACCAATTAAGCCAGAATGACGCAATAATATTTCTGTACAAAAAACACTATAAATCATTCTGTATTGGTCCCTGTGATGGCTGCTGGAAAAATATAATTATTACCAAGTGTTATTCTGATGAATAGTATGTCTAATGGAGTTCTGTTTTGCTGAGTCTAGCATTGAAATAAGGGCGTCATAAATTATGTGTACACATTACAGAACTAAAACCTTTGTAATACCTGAAAAGTACTTATTACTAGTGTCAAAACAGCATTGCACCCACAGCATTTTAAAAAAATAAATTATCAGCATTTTTGCTACTTCAAAGTCTCCTTGTATTAACTTTGAGAGTGCCATCTAAAAATCAATGTGAATGTTACATTTATTTTGCTGGGATGCAGACTAGAATTTCCATGAATAAAATATTTGATAATATTCATGGATGATATCAGCAATGTAAGGTCAACTTTTTGATTTATTAAATTTTACAAACAATGGCAATGTTATAACTGATCTCAAAATATGAGAGAGACTGAAAAGTCTTTAGTAGAGGCTGATCTGTCTGCTTAGATAAGAATGATGATGTAGCATGGGTAAGCATGCAGTTTATCAGGGAAAGGTGAGCCAAGAATATATTAAGAACAAGTGTTCAGTCTAGGTGACTACTTTTTCTACAGATTGTTTTGCCTTAGCAAGGTAATAGATTTAATCCAACTTCAAAGGAGAAACTGAGGAAAAGATTCAGGGATTTTATTAAATGAAACAGAATATTAATGGTCTCTTTACATCCCTTTATGCCTAAAAGAAGGATAATAAGGAATGTATTACTACAAATTATATAACTTAAACATGTATTTCTTAAACCTAAGCAATGTTTTACCAAATAGCAAAAAACCATATTTACTATCAATCATGCATCTACCTTAAGCCAAGCTTCATATGTATCATTGAAAAATAATAATTTAACTACTTAACTAATATAAGCAGGATGGGAAAGAAATGGATTTAACAAAAATAATTTATAAGCATGAGCAAAAGATGTGCTTGCCACTAAACTTCCTTGCCATATCTTCCACACTATTGTAAATAAGGAAATATTGTTTTTATCTTCTGTGCTGCATGATTTCTGTAATTCCGTTCTGTTCCTTATCAATAACTTTTTCACTAATGTGCATGAAGCCACTAATATCCTATATTTAGAAAAAATAGCTATTGTACTCAGTAAGTACTTGTTTTCCCCCCAAAAAAGTAACTATGAATATTTAGGACAAAGATCTCTCCCTAGTACCAAAGGTGTTTTACATAGAATAAAAATACCTAAAAATTTAAACTATCTCCTGCAAGTGTTAACAAAAAAGCAGTAAAACATGACATCACTTTGTTCATCATAAAACTATTCAATACAATCAGTACACATGAAAAAAATGGAATTCTGAGTGCACTGTTGTGGTTGCCATCTTCAACTTGGATCACTGTTCATGATCAGACTGGAGTCAGTCAAATCTCCACTTGAGCAGATATTTAGAGGCAAAGGGACAAACGCAAGTAATGAAGATTTTCTTCCCTGCAATAGACACCATATACACCATGTATGGATTTCTGCTTGTGGAAGTCTCATATCCAGTGATGGAGTTTAAAGACCAGTCATTTTGCAGGGTGCCAAGATGTCCCACTGCCTGAGCTGCGTTTATTGCTTTTATGCAGGAGTATACAAGCAGGAAAAGGTAATATAGAAACAGCATTTGGATTGGTGAATCCTCTCACCAATCCTTAAGAATATACAAGTAAGGAAGTGATAGTGTTAGCAGGTGAGAGCACGTACCAGCCAGGGACAGTTTGCAACATCCTGGTGATGTGAAATGGGTGAGATCATGCAGGTATTTGAGGCCCATGTAGGTATTGAGGCACGGCAGTGTGCTGTTGTGCCTCCTACAGGATCTCCATCTCTACTACAATCCAGATTATTTTTTAATTTTATTTTTATTCTGTCTTTCGTTTTAGAAATTTTGGGGCAATATGCTTGATTGAACTCTGCCATCTTATCTACATAACAATTCTGTGAGAGAGTAAATTGTATAAGGTCACCTACTGAGCTACTTGGGCAAGGAGGGAATACTGGATCTCTAAGCCAATAATAAAGATTGATTTTCCTTGGTTCCTCTTTTAGGTTGGCTTTCCAGGCCTCTAATTTAAGACAGCCATTTTCAGGTGGTTTATTCTGATTGCAACAGACTGCTCCTTGAGGCAAGAGGAATCATATTAATTAATGTGGTTATGTAGAGGACCAAGGAGGAGCTATGGAAAGAACATTTTTTCCCTTTAGAAAATTAGACTAATGGATAATTGCTATAAAAATGAACTAATAAAGTATCCTACATGAATGTCCATTGTAGATGTATAACAGCCACACTGTACCTGAGAATAGTATAATTAAAAAGTGATTTGGTCTTTTTTTTATTATATTAAATGTATTGTAAGTGGTCTTGGATATTTTTTATCCTTTTCTATTTCAGAACAGAATGCATGTCTATGTGGAGTGTTGAAACATCTGTGACCTATTTATTTACCCAAAATGAAGAAGATGTATTGCGGGGTGGGGGAGAAAATTAATCTTGTTGATTTGCTTTCAAAACTTTCTGGGGTTATATTTTTTCTGTTCAGTTAATTGGATACACTTCTTCATGCCTCAATTTTTTTAAAGCTTTCCAGAGTTGTTGTTTAATTAAAACAAACTACACTAAACAAACATGTACTGTGTTTTGCTAAGTTCCAGTTTGAGACTGAAATATTCATACTTACTGTTTCCAAGTTCTTGAGGAAAAGGAGTACTCACTGGCCACAAATAGTTGAGATAAGCTCAGAACAGACAGAAGCACTTAGTCAGCTTAGCAGATCTAAGTGAGATTAAAAAATAGTTGCTGCTTCTATAGTGTTGCAAGAAAACAACAAATCCAAGTCCAAATAGTGGGGGTCAGATTTAAGTTGCTACCCCTTTATCCAGGGGCATGCATAAATTGGTAAGAGTGTCAAACTGGCAAGCATAACAAAAAGATCAAAGGTGTGCCACCTTTTAAAATACATCACACATATGCTAAGAGGAATGGGTGTTTGTTCATTTGGTCATGCCCACAGTTGGCCTGCACTGTTGACCTCATACCCCACATGGATGTTTCACATTTATGTTAATATAATAAAAGTGAAACATTTCCTTCATGCTCATGGCAATGTCTGTTTTGATGTACAATAAAATAGACATTTAAAAGAAAACTAAAAGTCAATATGTCTAATGTTTGGCCAATGAAAAATCTCCTTTACCAAAAAATTCACAAATAAGCATTTATGTTTAGAAATCTCATAATTTAGTTCAGAACCACTGTAGGAAAATATTTTATTGTATTTGAAAGTAAGCAAGTATATTTGCATCAGATGTGATGGAGTATATTAACCTTGCCTGAGGTATAATTTAGACTTTCAGGGATCTGTGGAATCTCCCATCATAATATTGCTTAGAATAGTAGCCAGCTAAGGATGAGTACTTTTTTCTGAGTATATTATGCAAACAATATTGAAATATTGCTGTTTATACACAGCAGCATGGGATCCATTTGCTATTGCTTGGCTCATTCAGCATTCTACTTAGGACAGTATCATTATTCATATCATTATATTGTAGAAGGATATGATATTACTAGGACTCTGAAAAGCAGCCTTCTGTAAATAATGTATCAGAGCTGTTAATAAGTCATATAAGTTGAACTTTTTATTTTTTCAGGGGATTTTTTGTCTTATTTGCTTGTGCTTTGATGTTTTCTTTTTTTTTTAATATAAATTTTATTTGGGTTTTCACAAAGACATACAAATAAAACATCTTTTTGAGAATAGCATGATCCCGGGTTATCACTTCTTCATACAGACACAAACTCAATTTCATATTATCTTTGTGTTCTATTCCATATCTCATTACTATTTTAACATTTTCTCCATAATTTTTACCCTCCCATGGTTTTCTCACCTTTATTTTTAATTATCTCATATCTAAATTCAATTATATCTCTTTTTCTAAGTTTCAATGTCTTTCTAATCATTATATTTATACTTTGGTCTGTCCTGTTTCAATTTCATATTATCTTTTCTCATTAAACAAATTTTCCCCTGTAGTTACTAATTGGAGTTTGACACCTTTATATCTTTTAATTTAATCCATTCAACTCTTATTTAAGCTTTCAATTTATAGCTTTAGAATTATAACATTCAATATAGTACATAAATTTCAATCAAATTCTGCTTGGTAATTTCTTAAAATACACACTATGTTTTTTAGAATATATATATATATATATATATATGGATCTTTGGTTCTTTGGGTTTTCTCCCGCGTAGAATTGGAAATATCTAGGCGACGTTTCGATGAAGTCTCATTCATCATCTTCAGGCTGAAGAACCAAAGATCCACATACAAATACCCGCGAAAACCTCTGAAAACAAATATATATATATGTTTTTGGAGGTTTTCGCGGGTATTTGTATGTGGATCTTTGGTTCTTCGGGTTTTTCCCCGCATAGAATTGGAAGTTTCTAGGCGACGTTTCGATGAAGTCTCATTCATCATCTTCAGGCTTGTGTCTTCGGCTTTGTGCTTCTCAGAGTAATGTGAGCTTGCAGCTACTTCTTCCTTTTAACTGCTAGTGGGGGTGTGACTTGATTGGGTGGAGGCTTGGCTGTGTTCTGATTGGCTGGGGGTGTGTTCTGATTGGTTGAAGGTTTGGCTGTGTTCTGATTCATTAGGGGTTGGCTGTGTTCTGATTGGCTGGGAGTGTGTTCTGTTCCGGTGGGGGTTTGGTTGTACTCAGGTTAGTCTTAGTTGCTGGGGAATTTGAGCTGGTGAGCTGTGATCCTGTTGTTTGGCTTCGCGTTCGTGGTAATGCCATCTCTTCATGGTGGGTGTCAGTTCGCTTCATGTATGGGTTGTGGCGGTTTGAAGCAAATAGTGATGCAGCTGCGGTGCGGCTTCTGGTCCGTGGTCATGTCTCATCTTCTGTGAGAGTCTGCTTTCTATGTGGAAGTGTGGTGGTAGCTTCTTGTGTGACCCTCGTGGGTGTGTGTCTGGTGTCTTTCTTCATGTTAGGTACTCGTTTGTTAATGAGGGTGGGTTTCCAAATGGCTGGTAGGTGGGAGGTGTCATCTAAACCACCAGATCCAAAATAAAATCCTCCCCCATCAGCAAAGAAATCCAGCAAAGAATCATACCCAGAGAGAAATCATCCAGATGCCCTAAGCTTTATGGTCTCCCCAAGATACACAAAGAAGGAACCCCACTTAGACCAATAGTCAGCTCCATAGGCTCACCTCTACAAAACCTAGCCAAATTTCTCACCAAACAACTACAAACAACTAGGAATCTCCTTAAACTAGCAGTTTAAATACTTAAAAATAAATGAAGACATAAATATCTTATTCCTTTAGTTAACATAGACCTTTTTCCTTGATTAACTTTTGTTCTGATAAAGCTACCCTGCCACCTCTAACCTTTGTGAAAACCTATGTTCACAATGGAGAGCTCTACATGGAAACTCCGTAGTGACGAGAGGTGGTATTAAGCAAGTTCTCAGCAGTTCTGGAGAACTGGTAGCGGAAATTTTGAGTAGTTCAGAGAACCGGCAAATACCACCTCTGACTGGCCCCACCCTTTATATTTTCTACCTCCCAAGCTGATCGGCTGGGTCATCTTTTGTTGCCCTGCACAGGAGAATGGAGTTGGAAAGCAGGTTAGTGAGGTGGAGAGGGAATGGGAATTTTGCAGTAACATTCCCCCTAGAGTGGGGTGGAAATGGAGATTTTACAGTATCCTTCCCCTGCCACACCCACCAAGCCATGCCATGCCCACCAAGCCACGTCCACAGAACCAGTAGTAAAAATTTTTGAATCCCACCACTGGTAGTGACCATCTTGCAAACAAATCATGTTTCTAATCTATGGCATCGTCGTTTTCTTTTTGCATAGGAAAAAGATTGGACTCAGTAATTCTATGGCTGAATTCACACTTTATGCTAAGCCGGAGTATACTACAGCTTGTTAGGTTTTAGATTAGTGTATTATGTGACCTTACTAATTGTGATTTATAAACTGTGGTTTATAGCTTAGTATGTTGGGTAAACCTAGGCATTTATTCCATGATCCACATTTAAACAAACCATGATTTAATATAAAATGCCCTTACCTAGACAAGAAACCATCGTATTTGGCTCACTGAGCTTTGTGCTGGATTTGTTGTTCAAGTGTGTGCTTAATCTGTCTATAAAAAAATTGTTTAAGGGGCAATTTTACATTGGGAATATTGCTTAAGTATTACCTTCCTTTCCTAATTGTCCTTCATATATCTATGCAACTGAAACAGCTAAAAGCCTGCTATTTCTGTTTCCCCCAGGTAGAAATGAGCATTTCCAAAAAACTTTACAAAAATGAATCCACCCTAGTGTCGGTTTCGGAATAGCAGAAGCAGCACGTGGAAGAAAACCAGCCCATGTGCATGCTGGAGGAAAAACAACTTTCAGTTGTTTCAACAGAGAGGGGGCAATATAATTGAGATGTTCAGCTTAGAATGTGGCTCCTCTGCACATTGTCACTTTCAGAAGCAGAGAGGAACTTGCAGAGAAGACTTCGACCAAGCCGATACACAAGGAATCAGATCTGCTGCAAAATGGGAGCTATTCAGAAAGCAGAACTGCAAACATCACTGAAAGATGTAACTATATTTTGTACCCCTGTCAATAACACCATCGAGAAAGGCAGCAGAATGGCTTCCGTGCCTGAATACGGTAAAACATCTCTTACTATTAAATATATACATTTTTCATTAGCATAATGAATATATTAGTATAAAAATATGGGGTCATTATGGTATCATACTCTGTGCAACAAAGTATTAGGTTTCCAGGTTCTTTGCTTCAGTGGAAAGCAGCAGCATTATGGAAAAACCTTTTACTGTCTTTTTATTTACCTCCAAGATTGCATGACTATATTAATATGAAACATCTAGCCAGTCACATTTTAGCCTAGCATGTTTATGTGCCCAGTTTACTGTGAGTTCACTGCGTGGAGTGACCACGGAAAATTAGGTTAAAATGGGAAATTAAATGATTTGCTAACTATGAAGTAAGCATCTTGTGTGAATGCAGCCAATGGATATCTAAGTTAGGCGCGCTTTTGCTGGCTGAAGAGAAAATGCTTCATTTTACTTTTAAGACAATTTTTACGGAGTTTTGATTTCAGATGCAGTGAAATGCTAGAACTGAGTATGAGAACTCCAGAAAGAATAATTTAGGCTGAATTTGTATACATATTAAGACAGAAGTAGTTTTAGATGGAACTGAATTTCTTTCTGAGTAAATATACATAAGAACACTTTGCAAATGTGTGTTTGGGCTCATGCCACTATTTTGGTCTCTGTATTAGTACTGTTAAAAGTTAATCTTAAACTTTATAGCAAACATGTATCACATTTTATCTGCTGCCATTTAAAACTTTGGGATATCACTTGATTTTTTATTTGCAAAGAAGGCATATTTTTTTAAATGTCAAAAATAATAATTTATAAACATTAGTGCCATTAATGCCAGACTAAACATACCACCAGTGATCATTTAGAAGAATTGGAAAATACGTGTATCTATTGCAAAGTAAAGGAAAAGCAGCATTTCCACAAATCAAGGTTTTATTAATTGTTTCTTTTCTGGCACATAAATATTGATATACTATTTATGAGTGCTAGATCCACGAGACGTTACTTAAGATGAAATTTTCACCAGTAGAAGAACAAATAGTTAATAATCAGTAAAAACAAATAGAGACTAATTATAGCAAAAGTTGAGTTTGAACTCTACATTTTAAAGTATTTCTCTTTCATAAATGGATTTCTGAACAAATTACTCAGTAGTATAATTAATTACAGAAATGGTTGAAATGCATTAGTCCAAATCAGAACTTTCATACCAACGCAGATAGCAGGCATCCACACATATCCACGTTGGATTGTCATTGTTATAATTATATTATTTAAAGGGGAAAATACTGCTGTTAAAAAAATAGAATAGACTACTATACTGAGATAACTATACTAACTACAGAAAAATATATATTTGCACACACACACACACACATTTACATTAACATATACATTCCAACCAATAAGTTTGCCCAATCTTTGCCCTTTTTTGGTCATGCATGTCCTCTTTATTGTATGCCCAAAGAGGATTTGTAGGAAAACTTAAGACTCAAATACAAAGTTTTAGTTACAACCATTGTGTTGTATATATATATTCTCCTGCATTTTTATTTTAGATAATAATATTTCTCATGGCAGCAGCAGTCTTTCTGTTGGAACCAGCTACCATAGTTGCATCAGCCAAATTACAGTAGGTAAGAAATTGGATACACTTTGTTTTCCTTTTAGTTTATAGAAAAATTAATGATGACACTTGTGATTCTACTAATTTACAGGAGATATTGTAACAACGTTATGCACAAACTTTGTGATAAAAATATGTGTTTATATTTTATAAATATTGTATAAAGAAGAGAACTGGGTAAATGAATTTGGAGAGCTGCTATACTATAACTTTTCTTCTGAAGCTTGGATTTGATTTCTCATATGAAGCCTAAAACAGTTGCAATTTTTATAATTGTTATGAGAAGGTGACTGTAGCTCAAGAAAAGTCATAAATCAACTGAAGGTATTTTGGATTTAGATAGGGAACAGATACATAATACATTACAATTTGTGTTGATTGTGAAATCCATGATTCTGACTGGTGATGTGGTTTATGTAGATAAGCAATGGATATCCTTGGCTCAAATAGCTCATGTTGCCTCTTGTGGAGATTCAGAAGTCCTTTCTCTTAATACTGTGGAAATTTAGTGATTGAATATCAAGTTTAAGATCTTTGGCATTACTGGACAAACGTCTAATATGACCAATACCTGTAAATAGGAATTAGCCAAAAACTGAGGCATGATTCTATTCTAGAAAAACCAGCAAAAAATTGTCAATTGATAAAGGTTCCATACAAATTTCAAGAGGTACAAATATTCCAGAAAGAAATAAAACATGGGTGGTTTAGGTAATTGGGAGAACAATAGAGCCAGCAAACATTTCCTGAAATCAATCATTTTGAAGAAAGAGCTTCTAGAAGAAATTGAGGTAAAAGGTTGCTTTATATTTGCTACAATAAAATTTGAGGAAATATCTAATCAAAACACTATAAATAATTATTTTTAATCTCAAGAACTGGATGCTTAAATCATCTTATTGAATTTTCTCTTTTATAAATAGTTTTATTTTGTTCATTTTACAACTTTAATGATACCTACTCCTGCCTGTGTTTGCACTATAGATAGGCTTCAAGGGTGGGATTCAAATTTTTTAACAACTGGTTCTGGGGGCATGGCTTAGTTGGTGGGCATGGCTTGGTGGTCATGTGACTGGCTGGGCATGGTCAACTCAATATCACTCACATCGAGGCACACATCTCCTCGCCTGCCCTCTTATGACTGTGGGGATGCTGCTACAGTCGTAAGTGTGAAAAATGGTCACCGGTCACTTTTTTCAGTGCCATTGTAACTTTGAATGGTCACTCCACACAAGCAAAGTACCAGCAAAGGAGGGGGAAAAAACTCCAGAGATGTTCCTGAGACAGGAAGTCCAGTCCTGCCAAGAATGTAATAAGGGTTAACGGAGAGGCAGTTTCTGTAAACAACACCAGAATGTTTCCTTCCTGCCTTCCTTACAGGATTAGGCCAGTAATTTCTTCTAACAACCGGTTCTCCAAACTGCTTAGAATGTTAACAACCGGTTCTACCAAATAGGTGCTAACCTGTAGAATCCCACCCGGACTTCAGTTTATGACCATAGTTGAGCCTGGAATTGTGGATTTAAATTGTGCTGGTCATTAAGTTAGACAATGCATGATTGTGCACAATTTTATTATCTTTTTTATTGTGTTCATTAAGCAAATGTGGCAATTGTAAAGTGAACTCAGTGGCTATTAAGCAAATCTACCTTCAGCAATGGGTGCTTTTTTGTTGGAAATTGAAAGTAAATGCCAGTTTCTGGCAAACACCCATCCTAACTTACAGTCATATGACCCCGGGATGCTACAAACAGGCATAAATTTAATCACATGACTGTGGGTGGGACCCAGTTGTCAGAACTTCAAATCTGAGTTGTGAGTAGCTCTGTGGAGGTCTGTTGGAACATTGAATGGTCGCTAGGTAGCCAGTCATAAATTGAGGACTATCTCTATAGGAGTCAAATAGTCAAGTCTCTATATAGATTTATTTTGGTGATAATATCTCGATTAGAATTAAAACTATTATTATAACCAGCTTGTTAGAACTGTTGAAAAAAATATTTACACAAAAGGAAGTTTTGTGAAATTGAAAGGGAATTCCAAAACCTAATCTTCAGGTCTGTAGGAAACAAGATTCTGTTGTTTTTTTAGATTGTGTACAAATATTTGCATAATTGGCCATGAGTTTTATACATTCTGAAATTGCTTTGCATAACATGTTTCAAACTGAATGACTATAAATATGACTGGCTTTAAAAAATTCAGTTACTAGACACACATATAAAGATGTCCCAGGCTGTATTTAATGTCATGTGCAGATTTCTGTTCACTCAGCAAAACTTTCTTTTTCTTTCTTTTACCTTGGAACAAATCTAGAAGTCAACATAGAAAAGGGGATATATCCACTACACATTTCTAAGGACAAATAAATAATTTTGAATTAGACCAAATAGTTAGTTAGTTAGCTTGCTAGCTGGCTTATTAGAGCCAGTTTGGTCTTGTGTTTAAGTGAGAGACCATGAGTTCTGGTGTTGCTTTAGCCATGAAGGCCAGCTGGGTGACCTTGGGCCAGGCACTTTCTCTCAACCCAACTCACTTCACAGCCCTATTATTGTGGGGAAATAGGAGAAAGAAGGACTATAGATATGTATGTCATCTTGACTTATTTGTAAAAATAATAAAGTACACAAATAAATAAATCTCTAGATCTCTCTCTAAACAGCGGAGAGTGGTGAATTCTTCCCTATCTCCAAATCTGATCGCCTTTCAAAGAGAATATTCTGTCAAATAGTGCTGTTTATATTAATGCATACCTTGTTTATTTTCAGGTTTTGATGCTTCTGGCCAGTTCTCAATTGGACTTCCTCATTGGAAAAATCCCTGCTCTCAAGCTTTCCATCCTCTCCCTTTCCCTTTCTATGAAGAGGCTGGCACATCTCAGTATTATGTCCCACAGACCGACTTATCTGCTCCTTTGTCCTGTCCAGCTTCACTTTCTGTCACTCCAGTGCCTTCTTTCAGTGACAGCAGCAGTGAGGATTCGCTTAATGAAAACCTCATAGGTAAAAGAATTTGGGGAAAGAAAAAATAGCTTTTATGTCGGCATTGAGGTTCTTGGTTTAAAGTATATAAAATAAGTACATAATCTGATGCTAATACTTTAAAATTTTGGGCAGTCTCCTAGGTCTCTCCAAGAAATAACCTAAATTTGTTATTTGTATTACAGAAGATGATTATTAAATAACCAGAAATAGTGATATTTAATTGCACTCAATTTTAATTAAATCAAAACTTACATTTTGTCCTATCCTATCCATCGTTTAGATTACCATTCCTAACATGCTTCTAAAGGACAAGCTTGGTTCTTGAGCCACAAAAGATTGTATATCATTGATCAGAACCACTTCCTAAATTGTATCCTACATGAAAATTGGCCAAATAAATTGTAGGATAATCATTATTGAAAAATGAGAGTTTTACCAGGAATGGAAAATGGTTGGTTGAGGTCATTTTAAGGCATTGTCAATATCAAAGAGAAAGTAAAAACAAGCGGAATAATGGAGAATGAAAGTTGTCAAGCAGGAAGAGCTTCATGATTTGGATAGAAAAGCAAACAAGGCCAGATAGGAGTTCGTGATCAAGGCAGGGCATAATGGAGAAAATGATAAAAATACTTTTCTAGAAGCCTTTCTCTCTTGAAATTCTGTTATTAGTTCTTAGTTGTTGGGGTTTGCAACAAACTTTTTTAAAAATAAATTTGTATGCATTAGCAGAGTGCTTATATTAGGTCCTGTATCTTATACTTGTATGTGTCTAAAGAATGTATATTATACAATGTGAAAATACAGCCCAATGCAGTACAAGAATAATTGATTCTAAACAGACACTTAATCTTACCAAGTTTCTTTTATTAATGAATTTTCGTTTAAAGAAACAATTATCTTAAACCAAAAGGAACCAGATGTTGAGAAACTCCCAGCCAGACAAGGAGGGGGAATTAAGCAGGGAGCTAGCCTTGAGATGTTGTGCAGACACGAGAGACATAAACCTGACTCCCTGATATTTTCTGTCTTTAAAGGGAAAAAGGGATACAAATCTGTGGACAGATTTCATCTTACCAGATAGGTTTTCTGAAGGTGCTAAGATTTGTTGAGACAAGTTCTGAGTTTGATGATTATAGTATTCAATCTGTTAGCTTATTATTTCTTATAACAACTAATGAAAAGATGAAATAGTTAGGTAACTATGGTAAATGCAAACATTCCAAAATAAATGTTTTAATTATGAATAAATGACTAAACATTAGATTATCAAGTCCCTTTTCTTGTTCCATGCAGGAATCCGCATTAAAATTTCTAAGATAGATGACAGTTCACCTATATAGTGGAGCCTTGGGTCGCAAACATAGTCTGTTCCCGGACTCTGGTTGTGACCTGATTTGGCCGTGTCTGGAAGCACGACCAACTGCATATGCGTGCAGTAAAAAAAATGGCACCGAAAGAGAAATTGGTGCGGAAAGGGATTCTGTGCCAATTTTGTTCACTACCCGATTTTTGAATCGTCATCCACCACCCGATTTTTGTTCGCCATCCGATTTGGTCACAAACAGAAGCATTCGCAATCCAAGGTTCCACTGTACTTGAATATATGCTAGAAAGGGAGGCTATCACGTCTATGGATAGTTGATTCCACTGTCAAACTCTTCTTACTATTAGGTATTCTTTCGAAAATTAAATTAGAATCTACCTTCCTGTAACATAAATCCATTACCTCATAAACTCTACTTTGCAATGACAGAAAATCAGTCTTGACCTTCTTCTGGGTGACATTCTTTCAGTTGACGAGAATTATTGCCAGATTTATAAGAACACCAAGGTCAATATTCTTTCCTTTTTATATCTCATAGTTTAGGAATGAGTACATCTTGCCTCTTTCATTTAGCTGGTATCTCTACAATACATATTTAGTACTGCTTTTTGTTCTCAGCTGTAAAGGAACAAAATTAACAGGCTTTCTCCTATTAACTTTATTTAAAACAATATTGGAAGGAAGCCTATAAATCAAGGCTTTTTGCAATATTTTCTCCCTCATTGCCCAGTCCTAATGAGAAGCTTAACTGCAAAAGGTTTCTGGATTATACCATCTTTGTTCTTACCAGCTGGTCCTTTTGTAAGGACAGGAAAATTTCCTAGGCAGGAAAATCAATTGTTAGTACCAGTTTCCTTCATTTTCAATTTCTTTTTTCCTCTTCTCCCAAACTCCCATTTTTTCCTTTTCTTTCCATTCTCCCCTTTAGGGATTGTTTTTCAGTCCTGCTCTTGTTTCCTTCTTTTCAGTTCTAGCTGCTAAATCATCAAGGTAATGTTGTAAAAAAAATCACAAATCGCCATTGCTGCATTTTCCTTCTTATCATATTTCCCACGTCTCTTCTCAAGATAAATATTTTTTCAAGCACTGTACCTAGGATATAACTCCTAGACCACTGATCATCTTCACTGCCCTTCCCTGACATTCATAGGTAATTAATTTTTCATGCCATTTATAATAAAGGAAAATAATCAATTTATTTTTAAAAAGTACTGGAAATGCTAATTATCTGGCTTAATCAGGACTTTTTCTATTTGTATTAGTTGCTGCACTGTACTAAAATAGCTTTTAAATGCAATTGTTCAGTATTCACCCAGCCAATATTTGAGCTCATTTTCTATATGTACTTACGGAACAGGCAGCTTTCACTTCATTTCAATAATATGAACAATATTAAGGAGAGAAAAAAACATTAATGGATTCATTGATTTTCCTATTTTAACCTTCCTTTAATAGCTTTTATACTGATTTAGAGCCTAAGATGCTTGTAGAATGGTTCTGTACCTGATTTGACCCCAATAGGCCCGTCCAGTTCCTTATCCTCTGATGTTGAAGCAACATCTAGAAAAGTTTCATGGATTAGAAGGGATACCTGTCCTGTTTACAAGCCTTATAGATTTATATAAGTTATAGATCTATATATAGGTTCTGTATAATACATAAAACCATAAAACTGAGCTATATTGTTTTCTTTTCTACTTTTCTTCATATACAAATTAATTGATGTAATTTATCACTAAAACAGTATGAAATGCTGATGTTGTTTCTGACAGAACTATCTGGCCATTACAATGTTAATGCAAGAGAACATCTAGAAGTCTGATGTTCTGAAAGATTAACCATCAACAGATATATAGAAATAAACTTGAATATAAATTATTTTTTTTAAAGTAAGCAAAGGCCAAGACTGAATAAAACATTCTGGGATACATTTTCCCTTATCACATAACCAGAAAATAATATATAGATAAGTAAAACCCAACACAACACTCAGAAACAATCTTAGATTAACCAATACAACTAATTAATTCAGGTAGGTGAACTATAAAGTACCATAAACTACAATCCCTACCAAGACAGGTAGAATATCTGTCATACATAAAAGGCAGAAAGCCCCATTTTTGCCCTATCAGAGCACTGACAATCTTAACTACTTTGATAAAGAAATTTTTTCAAGAAAAAAATCAAGTTCAGTGAATATCAAGATCTCAATGTTTCAACCCTGAGCTACTCATTTCTACTTTGAACATTTGCATGTGAGGTACTACCTCACATGCTCAAACCTACTCCAAACTGTTCCCTTTGTGGTGGCAATATCACAATGCACAGCAATTAATGTTGTCAAGATGTTTTTTTCCAGTGCTCAGAA
The DNA here is from genome assembly GCA_023653725.1 of Bungarus multicinctus. Classification (NCBI taxonomy): domain Eukaryota; kingdom Metazoa; phylum Chordata; class Lepidosauria; order Squamata; family Elapidae; genus Bungarus; species Bungarus multicinctus. The sequence goes on from CM042848.1 coordinate 48,830,571, forward strand.
GTTGTTGAATCTGAATGGGCAAGAACACACTTTAGCTCAACTTAAGCAAGACTGAATGGCTATGAGTTTTAGTTGCAGAACTGGGAGGATCTGCCCCTTATCTTTCATTCTTGTGCACCTCCCAATTACACCACTGCAATATATTCTATATGAGATTGCCTTTGAAGACCATCTGGAACTAGAACTGGTCTAGAATGCAGTCATACAAAAGTAGCTAAACATCTTCTAAGACGTTTTAACATAATTTTGGGAACTGTCATTCTTACAGGTCTTTTCAGATGTGACAAATCCCTTATTGATTAACTTCAGGCACACCAACATTTCTTTAGTTAAACACTGAACAAAATAATTTTATTTTCAGTTTCTTAATTGCCAAATTATCAGAAGTCTGAAAAAAACTGCCTCTTGTTTTAAAATGCATTTATGAAGTTAAGACTGACAATGCAGTATATTTAAAGTAAGCATTGCATGCAACTTTTAAAAAGATTATTAGTCTACATAGTTACTACAAAGGTATGAGTTTATACCATACTTATAGCATTCAAACATTATCATATACTGGAGGCTATGGAAATAATTACATCTATACCTAATTTGTATGGGATCTTTTTTGTTTCTGATGTATATATGTGCAGATATAACAATCAGTTATGCATTTGCTCATGATTTGCATCGCATAAGAATTCTTCTATATATGAAACTCCAACATTACTTATAAAATGACATAGTGGCATTGAATCATTATTTTTTCTGTCACTGTTTCTATCAAGAGCCTGATAGAACCATTCCCAACTAACAAATTTTCAAAAGCATATTTGTGACATTTTCAATAATTTACCAGGAATGTTCCTCTGCATTATATGTAGAACAAATGGTGAAAACCTTGCACAAAATAGTTAATGGACACAAATTTGATATCAGGACTCAAAACAAGGATAAGGTAATATACAGTTTTTCAACTTCCCAGGATAGATAAAGCAGATCTCAAAGTGACTATGCTGTCCAGACTGTATATAGTTAATTGGGAATTAGGAAAGTTAGTTAGGAATTGGGAACTGTCCTCTTAAGGGAATGCCTCATGGGAAATGTAGTTAAAGCATCATGGGAAATGTAGCTCATGTCATGTGGTCACATCTGTAATCCTGATTGGTCACTGAATTGACCCTTGGTTGGATTGGGGGAGTTTCCTTTACTCTTGCTTGGATCCCAGCACTGTGCTGGTGTCTCACCCTTCGTTCCATCGTTATGGGATGAAAATCACTGTAATTTTACGCTATGAAGTCAGCTATGCAAAGATTTGGACATTAGATGAATCTCAACATAACTGAGTTATACCTTGAGAATGCCTTGTGACCCAATAAAGAAACTTTGTATGGAAGCCTTTGTAGAGTTTGCCTGTCTGTCTTTATATTCAGCCAGCAATTAAAAGACAGAACAGTGACTGCTTAGAAAAGTGGGACTTTAATATTATCATTGAGAAATCGTTGAACACTTGTACATCAAAAGGATTCTAGCAATCTCAAAAAGTCTCAGCAAATTGGAAAAAGTACAGAAATTAGGCTTCATTAGATATTATGATGTTTGTATTCAGCACTTTTTCTAGGAATGCTAATATGAAAACAAACACAAAAGATTGATTAGAAATTTCATTTAGAAAGGATTTATCATAGCCACAATGTCTGTGTTTCCCATCCTAGTCTGCAACTTTTTATTTTGTAATCTACTACTTATCAGGAATAAAAATACTCTAATGGATTTATATTTATGGAAGTTTCTGAAAGTGTTCAACAGTGGAGTAGGACTTAACATCTACATTATGGCCATTTAAGAGAGCTAGCATACTATTAATCTAAATCAATGAATTTCAAATTGTTACCCTGAAATCTTGCAGTAATGCATTTAAGTGATTTTTTAAAATAGGATTATTATTTAAAGGCAACCAAGTAAATTGATTCTAGCAAAAGCCAAGAATATGTATATTTCCAGAATACAAAATATGCATGCACATGAATATGTGTATTATGAATATTGATCTATCTTAGCTTTTCCTGCATGCCTTTATTTATAAATTATGTATGTATTTTAATTACGTTTGTGTGTGAATATGATGGAATATGTACCTGCAGGACTAGAGGAGGACACTTTTGGCAACACAAGAACTTTTTCTAGAGAGAGATCCAAATCTAGAGATTGTGCAGTCCCAATATGAAGGTGGGACAGGGGAAGAAATTCAGGGTAGACAAACTTAGAATCTCTCAGGATACATCTAGCAGTGTAGAAAATTATAGCTTTTATTTGGCAAGATTTTGTCCAGAGATAAGCAAGTAAAGGATTTAACTCAATTGGATTTCACTATGTCGTCTCTAGGCTTCGATCTGACGGTAAGAATAATTTCAGATTTTTTACTGATATATTTTACTGATATATTTTCTTAAGCATCAGATCTCTGATTGCAAAATTATTCCATTAGCCTTTGAAACTGATGAATCACTACTTTAGGAATTGCACCTGCAGCAATATGGAAACTATTTTTCATGTGTCAAAACATTCTATTTTAGATTTAAAGCCAGATACTTTTGCTAATATTATTAAGTTTATTTTTAAGTGAATGAAACATGCTACTATATTGTAAAAAGTTATTCGGAATCTGAAATTCTAACATTTTACCCTACAATTGAAAAGCATGATTCTAGTTATAGTTATATAAAATTTTGAAGTATAAGATAACTTTAAAAAAAAAAGTATTTTTTAATGGTTCCAATGTACTTCCATCCATGAGATGGGCTGAAGACATATACACTTTTCTTATTTCTTCAGTAAAAATTATTTTATTTTGCATGCAAATATGCAAGCCATATTCTCACTTTTAGATTAAGTAAGAATTAAACTGAATCCAGACTTTCTGGATGAACTCAGTTGGAAATGCATGCATTCATATTGTATCAGGGCTGAAGGGTGGAGTTCGTTATGATCCTGGATTTCTAGTTGTGATGTGATTATAGTATTTGTATTTGTTGTACAGTATTTGCAAACAGAAAAACAAAGCCTAAGGTCCCTATTGTAAGACGTGTATTTATTTTCTGTAAAATATTTAAACGTGCCCATTCTGCATTTCTGCCTGTAACACCTTGTCCTCTCCGTGGCTCCGGGATGACTGCGGCGTGGGGGAGAAATAATGCGGTTGACTCCAAATTATTCGGACCGCAGGGGCTTCGGATCCCCTCCTCAGATAGGAGAGCCAGCGGGCAGCCAGCGAACGCCTCGGGGAGGCCGGGAAAGCGGCGCTTCAGCACTGTTCCGACCCCAGCCTGGCAAAGGTGTGCGCGGGGCTTGCTAGCCTCAGTGCCAAGCTGCCAAGGCTCTTGGCAACGGCCGACCGAGTAAGAAGCCTGATGCTGGCGAGGTCGCTCCCGCCACTTTTTCCTCAGCTCCACAGAGGGGCGCGCGCCCCCGCCTCTCCCCTACACACACACACACATACATATATATATATATATATAGGCAAACGCACGCGCGCGCAAATAGTCGCGAGCTTAGGAAGGCGGCAGGGCAAAGCGAGAATCCCCACCGCGGAGCTTCGGCTTGTGTCCCGGCGAGACAGGACCCAATTGCCTGCGTTTAAGCTGCAGTGCTCCAAGGGCAGAGCCTTGCGCCCCACACTGGTCACTGTCGCACCGCGAATCGCCGCTGACAGGTTTGGTAGATAGTGGAAAGGCTTTCCTGTTGCCGCGCGGTTTGTGTCTGTTATCTCTGTGTGTGTGTGTGTGTGTGTGTGTGTGTGTTGAGTCTCGCATCTCGCCTCCTTCGTTTTGCCTTCGTCCTGCAGAACCAGATGACTATTTGCCGGAGCTTTGCTTGAATCTCGTCCCGTTAAGATCGTCTTTCTAAAGGATGCCTCCTTTCCTAAACTGCTTTTTACCCTCCGTTGTTCCGATTCGTGTGGTAAGTGGCGGGTTTGCATAGATGGAGGTGTACGGTATTTGCTGCAGTGCTCTCTAGCTCTACCTCCCCTTCCTCCTCCTCCTCGGTCTCACCCCTCCGGATCCTCGCGCCCTTCGTTTGCTGGCACATTTTCTTCAGGTACTTGGTTGAAGTCAATGCAGTTTCCTTATGATTTTGATCCTCGCAACCCCGCAGAAGCCCCTCGCTTGAAATCCCGTTTGTCCTTGACGGAGGAGGCATGGAAGAAGCGCCGATTTGCTGTGTGCTAGAACAATACAGATAAATCCCGCGAAAATAAAATGGTGTGTTTGGAGATTACTGCTGGTTTCTGTATGCCAGATTACAGCTCATTCCACAAAGCAAAATAACCCCGAGCTGCAAAGAACTGGGGAGGAAAGCAACTCGCGCAATTCCAGTACACTAAGAAGTGGACAGGGTGCCCCCCCCCCCCACGCCTCACGCATTGTCATCGGCAGTTGGTCCCTGTCATTAAAGACAGTTCCTAAACGCGACTGCAATACTAAGTGCAAGCATCTGAAAAAAATTATCAGACATTTAACGGCCGTGTGTGTGTGTGTATGTGTGTGTGAGAGAGGGAGGGTGAAGTCAATATTAGAAAGCAAAGCTATTTGATCCAGTAGGTTGTGTAGATTTGTAATCCTGTGGTTGTTTTGTTTTTAATCTGAAAAGTTGAAATGTGTTGCAGCTCTTCAGAAGAAAGAAAAGGGTGCATAATGGAATTGTAATGGAGAATGTAATGGTTTTGACCTTACTTTGTCAGTTAGTGCAACTTTAACTTGAATATGTGGGGTGTTTAGTAAAAAGCAGAACTGAATCATTATACAGTACAGAACAGCAGCTTTCTGGAATAGCAAGTCCTTACATTTTCCTTACTTCCTGTTTACAAAATAAACACTTGTATATAATTTACTGTGAAATCATATATCACAATATTTTTCCACTATGTATTAACAATTTCAATAAGATCATTTATCATAAACAATAATAAATCCTCAAAGTGCCACAAAATAAAAACTAGGACTTTAATTCAGATATTTTGAGCTTAATATGCAGTATTTGGATCAAAGATATGTTGATAGGAATCCATGTGCTTCCTGTCAAAAGTATTTGCTGTTTTTATATAAATCATTCTTCTACCAGCATACTTGGCTTCTGGGTAACAGAGGGTCACATTGTACTGGCCGCTAGCTTGCATAGCATACATCACATCTTAGGAAATGAAATGCCTGCCCATATTTTATCTATATTCCCCTCTTTGAAAGAGATTTGAAAGCAGAGTTTTTACAGAAAATCAGAGTTGGAAGAGATCTTATAGGTCATCTAGTCCAACCCCCGATCCAAGCAGAACCCCTACACCATTTCTGACAAGTGGCAGTCCAATCTCTTCTTGAAGGTCTCAAGTGATGGTGCTCCCGCAACTTCCAAGGGTAAGCTGTTTCATTGGTTGATTGTTCTCACTGTCAGAAAGTTTGTCCTTATTTCCAGGTTGAATCTCTCCTTATTCAGTTTCCATTCATTATTCCTTGTCTGGCATACAGACGCTTTAGAAAATAGATTGAGCCCTTCCTCTTTATGGCAGTCCCTCAAATATTGGAAGACTGCTGTCATGTCTCCCCTGGTCCTTTTCTTCACTAGACTAGCCAAGCCCAGTGATGGCTAGTCTAGTTGCAAGATTGGTGTTGCAGACATTCAGATAACCACTAAATGGAATCAAAGGGACAGAAAACACCAATCCTTTGCTGCCATTTAGTGAGCTCTTGGATTTGTGCTATGGAGATTCAGTAGGTACAAAAGTAAATATTTCCCTTAGTCAGCATCAACTAGTGGTTAACAAATTCACAATCCAGGTCATGTTCTTGGCTCAACTACAAAATGGATTTGCATCTGCCTTCCAGATTTTTTCATTGTTTTCATGGGATTTCTTTATGGTCTCCTATCAAAATAATAAATAATCTAATTCTGTTTTGTGGGTTCAAGCAAGATAGGCTAGGCACTGTCATCAGCTATAGGCTGGAGTGCAGACCTATGCATTCATGAGTTGGCATTAATGGATTAATGATGCAACAGCAGTGAATTAATGGGCTTACATAATGCATTTTACAATCATATGTTTTCTTGTTTGAGAGTTAACCTTCAACTTAATGGTACTTCTTTTTGAGTAAATGAACATGGAAAATCAAAGGAACAAAACAGGCATCTCTTGAGACTCTTTAAGTACGGTAGCATGTAGTTTAAATTTCTTATCTGAAGTGTAATGCAGGTAATGCAGTTTATGGAATAGTATTTGTTTTCCTGCACATAATAGAAGTCCCTTATTCTATTATCAAAGATCATTATTCCCAGCAGCCTTTCCCAACTTAAAGTCATCTTCCAGATATTTTGGATAATGGCTCATTCACTATGTTGGACAGAAATTCTGAAATCTTGTAGTCCAATATATCTGGAAAACAGCTGGTTGTGAATTGATAGTGGTGTTTCTCAACATCAGCAATTTCAAGATGTGTGGACTTGAATTTCCAGAATTCCTCAGCTGATATGCAGTACAGATGATTCTTAAGATCCAAAGATCCTCCCAACTGTAAGTATCTACACCAACTGTGTTCACACCATAAGGATTGGATTAAATGATCTTTGGATATCTTCCAACACCAAAATTCTGTGATTCTAATATACTGATCAATAAACCAGGCAAACACAGTTTAGCTTTGAGTGTACACTGAACCCATATCATTTAGTTTAGAGTGTAATGTGTCATACGGATCTTGATGGTTGGGTTGAAAAGGCCATGGTTAACTTGATTCTGGTGCCATGCATATATAGTCATTTCAGGTAAAATGGGAAATCATTTTCTGTTGAATAATTGTAAATAGGATACAAATATACATTGAAGCAACATGTTTTATTAGTCTTACTATAAAATACAATTTTTATTCTGAAGAACCTTTCTTCAGAAAAAGATTGTTGCCTGAAAATGGGATGAGGGTTATTTTAAAATGTGAATTGCAGTAATAATTTTAAAAACAATGGAGCAAGGAGGGGGAAACAAGGTATGTAACAATTTTGTAAAACAAAAAGTGGGAACTTCCTATAATAGATTGTGTGTATGTTCTTGTACTTCAGAAAAAAAATCACATTTTAAACTAGAGATCTAAAATACAATTCCTAAATTGTAGATAAAACAGCCTTTGGAGTTTGCTTGATAGGATTAGTAGAATTATTTTAGCTAGTACATCTCCAACTTATACTTGGTATTGTGTGAAAGTATTATTTTCAGTATATTTATTTGTCAGGATACTAGAAAAATGAATAGTTCTTCTGCTTCAGGCATGTTCTATATCATAGAAGTCCTCTTTAGTCCCAACAAAAAATGTGTTTATGTACTTCACAGTTAGTGCACAGGATGAAAATTGCATTTTGCTTAGGTGAAGAATGTCTGTTTTATGCTATACTCAAAAGTATTGCACTGTATCACTATATCTTATATTTCATTACTAGAACCCAGAGAAATTTAGAGTTAACCCATCAACATATCATCTTAAAATGGTAGCAGATATCCCTCTTTATATGAAACACACTTCCTCGCTACAAGTGTGTATAGCGAGGTATATAAATACTTGCAGGAGATTGTGAAGATCAAAGTATCCTGTCAAAAAGAATAAAATTATGTTTTATATAATTAAAATTATTTATCATATAATCATTTACTGAAAAATAGAATACTGATTACTGCGACATACTCTCTTCCTATTGCGTGTAGTGACCATCTAATAACTATAACAGCAGCAATATGTATATAAGCAAGAAACACATTGTTTCTATTTTTAACAGCATCATGAAGATTTTTCCTTTGTTACATTTGAATAAAACAAAGCCTTCTCCTGTCCAATTAATGTATGTGTTAAACTATGATTCCTATTAGCCCTAAACAATATGGGTCATGCTGGCTAGAGATTATGGGAACTGCAGCCCAAAATCCACAGGCACCAAATTGGAGAAGATTCAAGTAAAATGAAGCTTTGGCAACTCAAGCAGATGAGTGGATTGAAAAAAGAAAGTGAACAGTGATTCCTTTTGTGAAATGAAGTTCATTATTATTATGGGCATAGTTGAATAAATCCAGCTCTTCACTCACTTTATTTATTTGATTAATCTAGCCATTCATCTCACATTTGTGACTCTGGGCAGTTCATATAATTAAACAACAGAGCAACAAAACAAATAAAAATGGACATTACAATTCTTCAGCAAGTTCAGTATCTGAATTCTTCAGCTAGTTCAGTACTAGCTTGAATCTACTTGTACAGGCGGTCCTTGACTTACTGTTCAAAGTTACGACACTGAAAAAAGTGACTTATGACCATTTTTTACACTAATGAACATACAGCATCTCCATGGTCACATGATCAAAATTCAGATGCTTGGCAACTGACTCATATTTATGATGGTTGCAGTGTCTAGAAGTCATGTGATCACTTTTTGCAATCTTCTGACAAGCAGTCAACGGGGAAGCCAGGTTCACTTAACAACTGAGTTACTAACTTAACAACTGAAGATACTTTCTTAACAACTGTGGCAAGAAAAGCTGTAAAATGGGGCGAAATTGAATTAACAACTGACTCACTTAACAACAGAAATATTGGATTTAATTGTGATTGTAAGTCAAAGACTATCTGTACTAGATACAAACTACCAAGCTTTTCATTAAGGCCACCTTTGCCCAGTGAACTAAAACAGAAGGTGGTAGCTAGTGAGGTTAAAAAAAATAGGATCTTAATCCAGCAACAACAGCAGCAGCAGTTCTGCTTCCATCTGAAGCTCCAGAAGCATGTGTGAGACATGAGATACAGCATTTCTTTCATAAAGTCTGTTATTTTTATGTTGGAAATGCAAAAAGTAAAAAGACAATATGCATCATAGAGTTTAATGCTCTGTTTGTCAATGGCAGAAAAAGTCCCTAAGCTCAGGGAGATGATCATTCATGCTGATAACAGACACCATATCTGTAGCAGAGCTCACTGAGAGATAAGCCTTCATTAAATATGAAAGCAAAAGCAAAAACAATGGGGGTTACCATAATAGTATTATTTAAATATTTATTGGTATCCGTGCTTTTAATTGACAGGTAGTTTCAGAGGATCTACTGTAGGTTTTAGCTCTCACAGCATGTAAGGTAGTGCTTTGCTGCATAGCATGGTGTTAATTCTTTCTGCTGGTTTCCTGAAGACTGCACAGATTGGTGCTACAGAAATAATGAAAAACATATGTTTTACATTGAGTGAGTAAATTGAAGTAACTGTAAATAAATAGCATGATGTCAAGGATTACTTTAAAAAGTCAATTTAAATGCTTAAAACACCCTTGTGATAATTGTGGGATTTGTGTTGATGTTGTCATAGATAAAGCCTATTGTCCCTGTCCTATTGTTTCTTTTTATTTTTCTTATATGTATCCATTTCATGTATTCATAACTATGTTTATACTTATACCTGTTACCTTATAATCGCTTGACAAATGAAATAAATAAATAAAATAAAGCTTTAGTTATATTTTAGTATAAGCAATTTGAACTGAGATGACATTGTAAACAATCAGACTGCATGTCTTCAGACTCTGTCAGATCAGTCCAATTCAGCTTGACTCAACCACACATCCAAAGTAAGATTTGGAAATGAACATTTTCATCTCAGCAAACCTCCTTCCCAGGCAGAAGGAAATCAACAACTAGCAGATGACCTAAATGTGTTTTACTGCAGTTTGAAAGGAAACTACAGCCACCTATCTCCACACCCCCCATCTCAAACACAACAGCCAGAGCTCCCACAACTGATCCCAACCCATTGGATTAACAACCTCTGATGATCACAGAAAAAGAAGTGTAAGATTTATTTCACAGACGAAAGCCAGGAAAAGCACCAGGCCCAGACAAGATAACTCCTTGCTTAAAAGTCTGTGCTGACCAATTGGCCCCCATCTTTACCCAAATCTTCAATAAATCACTAGAGATGTTCTATGTGCTTTCTTGCTTCAAATGCTCTACTATCATCCCAGTACCAAAAAAAGCTCTCTATCAGGGAACTGAATGACTACAGACCAGTTGCTCTAACATCTGTAGCTATGAAAACCTTTGAAAGGCTAGTGTTGTCCCACCTGAAAACCATCACGGATCCACTGTTAGATCCCATGAAATTTGCACACTGAGCAAATAGATCGACAGATGATGCTGTTAATATGGCTCTGCACTACATCCTACAACACTTTGAACCTCCAAGTACCTATGCAAGGGTCCTCTTTGTAGACTTTAGTTCAGCATTCAATACCATCATTCCAGACATTCTTCTAACTAAACTAAACCAGCTAGCGGTAGCTGATCACACTTGTAAATGGATCATAAGCTTCCTAACTAGACAGGAAGCATCAGGTGAAGCTAGGCAACATCATATCTGATGTCTGTATGATTAGCACAGCCCCCCACAAGGCTATGTGCTTTCTCCACTTCTCCCTATATACCAATGACTGCATCTCAAATGATCTATCTGTTAAAATACTGAAGTTTGCAGGTGATACAACAGTGATTAGTCTCATTCGAGACAATGACAAATCCGCATACAGACGGGAGGTTATAAACTTGCCTCATGGTGTGACCGGAACAATCTGGAACTGAACACACTCAAAACCATAGAAATGATGGTAGACTTTAGGAGAAACCCTCCCATACTACCACCTCTTACACACCTCTAGATAACATAGTATATTGCACGAGTCAAAAAGAGGGCTATGAAAATATTTATAGACCCCTCACATCCTGGACATAAACTGTTTCAACTCCTACCCTCAAAATGCTGCTATAGAGCATTGCACACCTGAACAATTAGACACAAGAACAGTTTTTTCCCAAACACTATCACTCTGCTAAACAAATAATTTCCTCAACACTGTCGAACTATTTACATTTGCATTACTATTACTATTACTTCTCCCATCTTTCACCCATCTTCTCCCACTTATGACTGTAACCTTCTTACTTGTATCCTAATGATTTTTATTGACTGTTTCCTAGTATGATTTGATTGCTTATTGTACCCTATGACTATTATTAAGTGTTGTACATTATAATTCTTGACTCTTGATGAATGTATCTTTTCTTTTATGTATCCTGAGAGGATATGCACCAAGACAAATTCCTTGTGTGTCCAATCACACTTGGCCAATAAAGAATTCTATTCTATTCTATCTCCTATTGACCATCATAAAAGGCTGATATTTATTAGACCATGATATTTATTAGACCATAATATTTATCTACCAAATGTCAAAGTATGCGTGGGTATTTGGATGGTAGGTTTTTCCATATTTGGACTTATTTTTAAGATAAAAAATTGTAACTTGGGTCCAACCCTCTATAATTTTTGTACATTATACATTTCTTTCTTCTATTCAATTCTATCTGATTTGCAGAGACTGCCTGGACATGTCCCTGCAGTTTTCTTGGCAAGTTTTTTAAAAGTGGTTTGCCATTGGCTCCTTCCAAGGTCTGAGAGAAAGTGACTGGCCCAAAGGATTCTGCATGGAAAGTTTGGGACTGTAGAAATTGAACTTGGTGGCCACATGCAGCCCATTAGCTGCATGTCTGTTGTCCATTCCTACAATAGTTTTGAGAAAATACCTAATTATGCAAAAAAAATTAATTTGGAAAGATTGAAATACTGCTGGCCCATATTTATCTGAAGTCAATCAGCTCAAGTCATAATACTGGGGTTTCATCTAAGAAAGAATGAAAAACAAAGCTTTTTAAGGTTTTGGTTTAGATCATAGATGTAAGTTTTTATAATGCTAGTTGAGATGTATAGTGAGAAGGAAAGTTGATATTTATTATCCAAACAAGGAAACATAACAACTATTAAAAGACTGAATGGACTTTCTCAATACATATCAACTAGCAGTATAGGCATCAGCAGGAAGTGTAGATTTTAGAGAGTTGGCTTACATTTCTTTGCAGAAGAAAAAATTGTGGGATGCCCAAGAGGAACTTAGTTTAGTATTGGAGATTGCAATTATGACTTAATATTTATTAAAGCATATAGGATTAAGGTTTTGCAAATATCTCTCTTCTTTGGCCATATTCCCAAAGGTTAAATCCATGCAAATGCATTCAGCCCAACACAACACAAATGCACATGGAAATTAAGGATGTAGCCAGCAATTCTAGCCTGTTTGCATCTTCAGTGAACAGAAGTATTTTTCTGGGAAAAGAAATAGTTGTGATATCAAAACGATCAGGCCCTTAGCATATGTAATAGAAGCAGCTATGTGTTTTGATTTTGGAAACAAAGTCAGGAAATCAGCTCAAATATTTATTATTATAGGCTTAGTGCTAAATTTTTTAAATAAGAATACTTGTTTTATAAAATATTGCTATTTGTTTAATTTTATCTTGTATTGTATTTACCTTGAATTGATAGACACATGAATACCTTGTATTGATAGAAACATGAAAAATTATTGAAAGTAAAAACAGTAGATTGTAAAGATCAGCAAGTTTAATGATAATTTTTTCTCAATTCATTAAATTATCTATGTGCTTTAAATTATGAATACAGTGGAATCTATTACAGTTTCTAAAGTGTACATGTATAAACCTAGGAAAACAGATTGAAAGGTTTAAGTTTTGCAAAGTATTAATGTGATGATTTAATTGCCATCATTCACGTTTTTTATCATTGAAAGATCTAAGAGACAGTTCATCATGAAGAAAATCTTTGTGGTCACTAACAGTCAACATCAACTTGGTAGCATATAATTAAATTACATTTTAATGCATTCATCTCTTTTCAGAAAAGATAATTGTGGGCAGTTTTACTATTTGCACTTTTTTATCCACAGTTTCATATATCTGTAGATAAGGGATATCTTTATGTAATGCCTGCCAAAAATGGAAGGCTTTTATAGACGTGTAAAATATATATTTTAATACATCTTTATTTATAATCTTATTATTTATAGTTATTCAGTTGAAACAAAACCCTGCAATTAGTGAGGCTGCTTTTTCAATTAATGGACCGATAAAAACAACATTAAAAAACAGCTGAATTTTAGTTCTTTTTAACATAATGTATTTTCCTCCATTGATAAATTTGAGCCTTTACCACAATGTTTTGACATGAAACAATTAACTTTTAATATTTATTATTAGATATTTTCTATTTGAACAGACTTTAATATTCACAAATCCATCAATGAAATGACATTAAATCATTACTACTGTGGAAATAACCTTTCAGTAGACACTGCACCTTTTCCTGTTTAAATATATTTATATCATAGAAGCTGACTTACATTATGTGAAAAGTGAATTATCCTATACTGTTTTTGAGTGTAAGGATGACAAAATTTCAATCCTTTTTAAGAAATCGGATCACAGAAAAAGTCTATTGCACAGATTTAATGGTACAAAAAATTCCTTGAGATTCTAATATAATATTAACATATAATGTCACTTTTTCCTCTTTCTTCATCCATAATGTAATTGGGGAAAGCAGTATGCAATATTGCTAATGCAAATAATTACACAGTTCTTTTGAATAAGTGGATGTTCATATACGTTTGGCATAATACAAAATGACTTAATTTGGATACTTGGGTATAATCTCAGGTAATTCTTAAACATTTGCTTAAAATTTTAAGTGATTTTGAAAAACAATTATTTTAAAAATGGAGTACAGAAATAATATGTGTACACCTAGTACTTATTTATTATTTATTTATTTATTTCATAATTTTATATACCGCCCTTCTCCCGAAGGACTCAGGGCGGTGAACAGCCAACTAAAATGCATACAAACACAGAGATAAATATGATTAAAAAAGAATTAAATTATAGGCTGCCCCAATAAAAATCTAAAACCCCCGATTAAAATAAATTAAAACTTTCGTACCCCACCCCAACTAATCTAAAACCCCTTATTTAAAAATCCCATTTGAGTGAGCTCAGGCCGGCCTGCTCAAAGAGCCAGGTCTTCAGGTCACGTCTGAACGCCCTTAGGTCAGTGGTTGTTCGTAGCCCCGGGGGCATCCCGTTCCAAAGGGCGGGTGCCCCCACAGAGAAGGCCCTATTCCTCGGGGTCACCAGGTGGCACATAGAAGGCGTCGGGACCCGGAGGAGACCATCTCTGTGGGAGCGCAACGGTCGGTGGGAGACTACTGGCAGAATGCGGTCTTGTAAGTATCCTGGTCCGATGCCATGGAGCGCTTTAAAGACCAAAACCAATACTTTAAAGCGAACCCGGAAGGCCACCGGCAACCAATGCAGCTCGCGCAGGAGGGGCGTCACATGGGAGTATCTCGACGCTCCCATAACCACCCGCGCGGCCGCATTTTGTACCAGTTGAAGCCTCCGGGTGCTCCCCGCAGGGAGCCCCATGTAGAGGGCATTACAGTAGTCCAGACGGGAGGTGACCAGGGCATGGGTGACCGTGCGTAAGGCGTCCCGATCAAGAAAGGGCCGCATCTGGCGTATCAGGCGGACCTGATAAAAAGCCCCCCTGGAGACGGCCGTGATATGATCTTCCAAAGACAGCCGTACATCCAGGAGGACACCAAGATTGCGAGCCCCTTCTGTGGGGATCAAGATCTCATCCCCAATAGCCAGCGACGGAGTCAGCTGACTATATCGGGCCGCCGGAAACCACAGCCACTCAGTCTTGGAAGGGTTGAGTCGAAGCCTGTCCCCGCCCATCCAGTTCCGCACAGCCTCCAGGCAACAGGCTATAACCTGCACAGCATTGTTGGGGTGGTTTGGGGTGGAGATGTAAAGCTGAGTATCGTCAGCATAAAGATGACATTTCACCGCGAAACCAGCGGCTTCACATAAATGTTGAACAGAAGAGGGGAGAGGACTGACCCCTGAGGCACCCCACAAATGAGGGGCCTAGGGGTGGACCTCTCCCCCCCCCGTCAACACAAATTGCGAATGGTCCGAGAGGAAGGAAGAGAACCACCGCAAAACGGTGCCCCCAATTCCCAACCCCTCCAACCGCTGCAATAGGATACTATGGTCGATAGTATCAAAAGCCGCTGATAGATCTAATAGGACCAGGACAGAGGAATAACCTCTGTCACGGGCCCTCCAGAGATCATCTACCAACGCGACCAATGCTGTTTCGGTACTGAACCCGGGCCTGAAGCCCGATTGGAACGGATCTAAATAGAATCCTTCCTCCAGGTACTGAGGGAGCTGACGCGCCACCACACTCTCAACAACCTTCGCCACAAAGGGAAGGTTGGAGACAGGACGATAGTTATTTAAAAGAGCCGGATCCAGGGAAGGCTTCTTGAGGAGGGGCCGCACCACCACCGTTTTCAGGGCAGTAGGAAGAGCCCCCTCCGTCAATGAAGCATTGACAATCCCCTGGAGCCAGCCTCGTGTCACCTCTCTGGAGGTAGAAACCAACCAGGAAGGGCACGGGTCCAGTAAACATGTGGTGGCATTCAGCTTCCCCAGTAATCTGTCCACACCCTCGGCGGTCACAGGATCGAACTCCTCCCAGATAACCGTCTCAAGACTTGCCCTGGACACTTCCCCCGGGACCACCCAACTGGAGTCCAGCCCATCCCGAATCTGAGCGATTTTATCATGCAGAAATCGGGAAAACTCTTCTGCCCTACCCTGCAAGAGGTCCTCCCGCGCTCTCGGCTCAAGCAGAGAGCGGGTCACTCTAAACAGAGTGGCAGGCCGATTTTCTGCCGATGCAATAAGGGCGGAGAAGTGCGAACGCTTCGCCGCCTCTATCGCCACTAGGTAGGTCCTAATATAGGACCTCACCTGTGTCCGGTCAGACTCAGCACGACTGGTCCTCCAGATGCCCTCCAGACGTCTTTTCCGGCACTTCATCCCCCTCAGCTCCTCCGTGAACCACGGAGCCAAATGGGATCTGTGCCGGGTCAGAGGTCGCAAAGGCACAACTCGGTCCAGAGCCTCAGTGGCCAACCTATCCCAGGTGGCCACCAAGTCTGCGGCCGAGTTATGAGCCAGAGTTTCAGGGAATGGCCCAAGCTCCATCTGAAACCGTTCAGGATCCATCAGGCGTCTGGGGTGGAACCATCTTCTCGGTTCCACCTCCCTGCGATGAAGGGTGGCGGCACAGAAGTCCAGTCTAAGAAGAGAATGATCGGACCATGACAAGACTTTTATAACTAGATCCCCAGAACGATCATTCAACCACTGACCAGAGGCAAAAATCAGGTCCAGTGTGTGTCCCCCCGTGTGAGTGGGGCTAGAAACTAATTGGGTCAGATCCATGGCCGTCATGGAAGCCAGGAACTCCCGAGCCACCCCAGAGGTTTCCCCGAGCGAAGGCAGGTTGAAATCCCCCATAACTAAAAGCCTGGGGGTCTCAACCGCCAGCCCGGCTATCACCTCGAGGAGCCCGGGCAGGGCTGATGACACGTGGCAGGGAGCCAGGTACATTATCAAAAGGCCCATCTGAACCCCCTGACCCCACTTCACAAAGAGAGACTCACAACCAGCCGTCTGAGGAACAGTGGCCTCCCTAGGACAAAGGACTTCTCTAATAATCGCCGCCACCCCACCACCCCTTCCCTGAGACCTTGGTCGATGGAATGCTTGGAAGCCTGGTGGGCACATCTCCACCAGAGGAACACCACCCTCTGGGCCCAACCAGGTTTTGGTGACTCCAGCCAGGTCCGCGCCCTCCTCCTGAATAAGATCACAAATCAGGGGGGCCTTGTTAACGACGGACCTGGCATTGCACAACATCAACCGGGTACTCAGGGCCTGAGACTCTGCACAACCAGGCCTGCCAGACGGGTCGGGAGGGTCGGAGCGCGCCACCGCTTGGAGATAGCGGGCACGTGATCCCCTAACCTGATATGGCCCTCTACCCCCGTCATATCTGCCCTCCCACTTATGGTGCCAATGAAACCCGCCCCCTGCTGTCCAAATTGTGTTCGCTCCCACAACTCACGACCCTCTGGGCCCTCCCAGTCGTGCACTCCAGCCTGGCTGACTCCAACCCCCCCCCCCCGGGTTATCCCCCAAACCCGGTCCGGGTATCCTCCCTAACCCCAATAAATTACCATCCCCCAACCCTCTCCTAGTCACCCTCCCCAACCCCAATAAAACCCTGAATAAAAATTTAAAAAGTTTAAACCCCCCCCTAAAAATCCTTTTTTGATGGTCATGCCACCTCTCTGGATCCCAGGAACCGTCCTTGAGGTAGGCCGTCGATAGACCGGAGGGCCACTTCAGGGAGTGGGGGACCCTCCCAAGAGCTCGTAGTTCCGCCGAGGAATAACTGATTGATCTTTTAACCATCGTCATCGCCGGATCGAGGACCACCGTCTTCTTGCCACGAACCAACCTGTTCAAGACTATTTGTAATTCCCACTGAACATATGAGACTTAACTGTGACCAAAAAGCACATAGACAAGCTCTTTTAATAACAGAACGAGGTGACAGTTGCTTGTATGCAGAAACTAAACTTTTTACTTATTTCATAAATTCAGAAGTTTTATTCAATATCTAATTGGAAATGCTCCAATTGAAATAAATCCTTAGAGGATGTATATTGCGTATATTGCAATATAATAAAAATTAATGATATAAACTCTTGAATAAATTATGAAGAAAATCAATTGCTGTTATAGAATGTTGGCATCATCCTGTACAATGAGAATTTTGCAAATAGCAACATTTTTTTACCTTTATGATTTATGGATCCAAAGATATTTGGTGGGTGTTTTTTTTTTGGCTTAATTGGCTGAATTTTAGCCAAAATCTAGGTTATTCAAAGGTCTTAATCAAGCTGAAATGCTGTATGTTACTTACGAGATTACCGTTTTAATTTGATAGTCTTTATATGAAGCAAATATAAAACTTATTTCTGATATTCCAGTTTGCTTCTGATTGTGTTAAAATTTTAGTAACTAAACATAAACTGAGTTCTTTTTTTAATACTGAAGGTTAGTTAATTCAGTAGCTTTTCATTCTAAGTATTATAAAAATATTGGGGGAAGTACATTTGAACCTATGTTTATATGTCTGTAAAAATATGTTTATATGAAAGTAAAAAACTTTCTTAATGTCAAAGATGAAACGTTTTTGGACAGTATCTAGAATAGGGCTGCTTGGCCAGCAGAGTGCTGCTGGAGGCCGGAGAAGCTGAAAATGGGTCACACGGGGGCCTTGTGGGGCCTCCATACAGATTCTATTGCACAACTGAAATTTGGTGGTGTGCTCAAATAGGACTCTACAGGCTATAAAACTAAACATAACTTAAATAATATTTACTTTTTAAGATATTTTTAGAAACTAACTCTTATCTGAGTATAATTTTGACAAGATTTCAACATCTAGAAGAGGCAAAATGACAATATGTATGGACAGCATTGCTATGAGTGTAACATTCAGAGAGAATGGGCAACCTCTGTAAAATATAACAATATTCTCTGGGGTTGGAAAAATGGGAAATCCTGCCAGATTTATTTACAAACTATTTTATTAGTAGACTAAATAATTGTACAGGAAAATAATAATGCTTATAAGTTAACTCATAAGTTGGAAATATAAGTTATATAAGTTGGAAATGCTGACAAATGCAAATTCAGATAATAAAATTTGGTTGTTGAAAAAGGGAGAAATTGAGAAATTTTCTGAATGTATTTTAATTTAAAACAATATGTATTTATGAACATACTTTAAGGGCAATAAACTTGGTTATTGTCTAGCTCAGTTTTCCTAGTCAGCAATTGAACCTATTTTTGTCTATGCAGGAATTGCATATAGTTAAAGCATTTGTTTTTGTTTTTAAAAAAGGAAAGCTCTTTGGGCTTACAAAAATTTATTTGCGTTTTGAAGATGATAAAGATAGCATGGCATTTAAAAATCTACACAGATGTTAAAAGTTAGTATAGAAAAGCAAGATTTTAAGAATGTAAAGGGTGTCCTGTTGGATCAGGCCATAGCCATATCTGGTCCAGCGTTTTGTTTTACACAAAGAACATTTGCATGCATTGGGGAACCTGGATTAAAGGACACTAAACTTCTTCCAATGTCAGTCAGTATTTAAGACAGGTTATGTATAATTTAGAAGGTACTGTAGTAAACAGCTACCAGCATTGCTAGATATTTAATCTGACCAGTATTCATGTTTCTGCAGGGACCTGTGCAGGCAGTCTCCAAGAATTCGACACAATTGAATGGAAGGGAAAAAAGATTGATGCTTTGTATATCTCTACCATATCTCCTATTACCCTTCTTCGTTTCAAACTAAAGAGCCTTGATTGCTGTAAACTTTCTTCATAAGGGATCTGTTTCAGTTCTCTAAAAAAATTGTTGGTAATTTTTGAATTTTTTTTTTTAGATCTGTATATCTCTGTTAGTTACCAGTCAGCCCTAAAACAAGATCATCTGTGTACAAATTTTAACAATACTAGCTCTTCCCCCGCATCTTCTTTAGTTATTATCCATTTCTTTCTCCTTTCTTAGTAATTGCCAGTTCACAAAAACACTTATCCTTTTATTCCATTAGAGTTGAATTTATTTAGGAGCCTTTAGAGTTCTTTGTTCAAGATTTTTAAAATCCCAAGCAACATCTATTGGCTTGTTGTTATTTCAAAAACAAGCACTTAGGGGTGTCAAACTCGCAGCCTGCAGGCCAAATACAACGTGCACTGGCCAAGCCCACCCCCAGATTAGTGAAGGGGAAAAAAAGCTACGATATGTCACGTGATGACAACGTAACCCTGCAAGTTTGACACCCCTGACTTAGATGCTAAGTTTCTAACTCCTCTATGGACCAGATGAGCCCAGGCCAAATATATGAAGCCAGATATTTTCTATTTATTCCCTAGTCATAGGCAGCAATATATTAGAACCAGTTTTGTTATAATTTCTAAAATGGTCAGTTTTGCTCAGATTAACCAGTGCAAATATTTTAAGTGTAGTCTTCCTATGATTCTATTGTTACCAGTTTGTTAGTACCAGCTTCCCCAACCCATAGAGATTTTAGTGGGACTAATGGCATTTGTAGTCAAAGACATCTAGATTCTCCACTGAGCTGAAGGGAAAATCCAGAATGGGTAGTCTCTAGTCTCATAGCTCTGCAGACCGAGTTGAAAAACTGAGAACACACCCCCTGGTAACGGTCCCCAGTTCTTCACTCGGTCTCAGCGTGTTCAGACCACCCTTTAAGGGCTCTGAATAGTTAAGACTGTAGAAGAATCACCCCCTGGATTAAGTTTTTTCCTCTTCGAGAGGCTTAGAGAGGGTTTGACAGCTAGCCAGCTTGCTGGTTAGCACTTTTGTTTTTCTTTTTTCTTTTTGACTGCCTTTTTTTTAAAAAAAAATTCTTTGCTGGTGGACTGGTTTTTGGAATTGTGATTGTAAATTTGGTTGGAGGTGCCCCTGAGAGTTCGTGTGGCCCAGGCTGGGGAGACGGGAGTCAGTGTCTTATTCAACTCACTTTCTCCTGGTCCGTTTTTATTGATCTGTGCTAACCGTGAAAACCACGAGGCGCTTCTGCCCCTTTTCAACATTGGCAGCCATTTCAGACATTTCAGGACAATTTTATTTTGTTTATTTTATCTTGTCAATTGCTTACAAGGTAATAGGTATAAGTAAAAACATAGTAATGAATACATGGATACATATAAGAAAAATAAAAAAGAAACAATAGGATAGGGACGGTAGGCACATTGGTGCACTTATGCACGCCCCCCACAGACCTCTCAGGAAAGAGGTGAGGTCAATAGTAGACAGTCTAAGGTTAAAGTTTTTAGGGTTTGGGGAAGAAACCACAGAGTCAGGTAGAGTATTCCAGATATTGACCACTCTGTTGCTGAAGTCGTATTTCCTGCAACCAAATTTGGTGCGATTAACCTTGAGTTTGTATCCATTGTTTGCTCTTGTATTGTTATGGCTGAAGCTGAAGTATTCATTGACAGGTAGGACATTGCAATATATAATTTTATATGCTATACTTAGATCGGACCGAAGGCAGCGTAGTTCTAGGTTTTCTAGGTCTAGAATTTTGAGTCTGGTGGCATAAGATATTCTGCAACGAGTAGAGGAGTGGAGAACTCTTCTTGTAAAATATTTCTGGACTTTCTCAACTATGTTAATATCAGATACATAATGTGGGTTCCAGACTGATGAGCTGTATTCGAGTATTGGTCTAGCAAATGTTTTGTATGCTCTAGTTATTAGTGTGATATTACCAGAGAAAAAGCTACGTATGATTAGGTTAACAACTCTTAACGCCTTTTTGGCTATGTAGTTAGAGTGGACTCTAGCAGTTAGATCATTAGAGATGAGTACTCCAAGGTCCTTGACAGAGTTTGGATCATCAACAAGGTCTTTACTATTCAGCCTGTATTTTATTTTCTGATTTTTTTTGCCAAAATGTAGGACAGAGCATTTATTTGTTGAGATTTGAAGTTGTCATTTGTTTGACCATTCTGATACATAGTCAAGGTCTTTTTGAAGGGTAGCAGTATTGTCGGTGGTGTTGAATAGCTTTACATCATCAGCGAAGAGAACGCAGTTGCTCTTGATATGATCACAGAGGTCATTTATGTAGAGTATGAAAAGAGTTGGTCCTAGAACACTGCCTTGGGGGACATTACTTTTGACAGGTACAGAATTTGATAGGACTCTCCCAATTTTGACCATTTGTTGTCTGTTTAACAGGAATGCTTCTATCCAGTTATGCAGATATCCAGAGATACCATAAGATTTTAGTTTTAGCAGTAGTTTGTCATGTACCACTGAATCAAAGGCTTTACAGAAGTCTATGTAGATTGCGTCTATTGCTTTGCCCTGATCGAGTTGTGTAGTCCATATGTTTTTGCAGTGTAAGAGTTGCAGATTACATGATAGTTTTTTCCTGAAACCAAATTGTTTATTAGAGAGTAGGTTGTTTGTTTCTAAGTGGAGGATGATGGATTGGTTAATAATTGATTCCATGACTTTACAGGTGATGCAGCATAAAGAGATTGGTCTGTAATTTTCAACTAGGCTGGGGTCTCCCTTTTTGAAGATGGGGATGACTGTGGCTTGTGACCATAGTTTTGGCAAGGAGCTGGTCCTGAAAATTTTTTCAAAGATTATGCTTAGAGGTCCTGCTATGGCAGTGGATAGCTTTTTTAAGAAGTGGGCACATATTCCATCCGGTCCAATAGATAGAGATGGTTTTAGATTGCATAGTGCTTTTTCAACATTGTCTTCTGAAAAATCGATATGTATTAAATCATTATAGTTGTCTGTGATTCGACTAGGAAATACTGGGCATGATCCTTTGTTGTTTACAAATACTGAGCCAAAGAATGTGTTAAAGAGGTTGGCTTTAATAGTGTCATTATTGCAGTCTTTACCATTAGGTCCTTTCAGGGGTGGGATGGACCTTGAGTCTCTTAGTTTACAAAATTGTAGAAAGCGCAGGTGGAATTTGTGCATAGAAGGTTTTCTTCTTGTTTAATGTGATAATTGGTGCATTCAGTCTTTATCTGGTGGCATAAATTTTTGTATCAGCTTTTGAAGTTGGCAATATGACCAGATTTGTTTTTCCACCAAAGTGATTTCTTTTTGGATTGAAGCTTCCATATTGTTATGGACAATTTGTTTTTTCTGGTTTTAGGAGTTATTTCTATATATAGTTTGATTACTCTTTTGACTTCAAGTAAAAATATGTTGTAATGGTCTTCTACAGTATTGCATCCAGTGAATAGAAATTGCCAATCAAGGGATGAGAGATCGTTGTTTATAAGGTCATAGTTGCCTTTTTTGAAGTTATAATTGGGGATTCCGTCATTGTGATGATTTTTGTGTGGACGTATGTTGAAAAAAAAGTCAATCATGTTGTGATCACTGTTGGAAAAGAGTTCTTTAATTTGTATTCCGTAAATTGAATTCAAACTATTGCAGAATAGTCTGCAAAAAAAATTCGTGGCAGTTGTTAAGTCTAGTGTTGTTGGTTACTAGTTGTTCTAGTCCCAGATTTGTTACTGCATTGTAGAAGGTTGTATGTATGGGTTCAGTTGTACATTTATTAAGGGTCCAGTTAATATGAGGTAGATTGAAGTCACCAAGAAAGATAAAAGTGTGTGGGTAGGATGCTGCCCATGTTAGCAGTGTATTTAGCTTGTTTGTATGTTCAATGTCATAATCAGGCGCTCTGTAACATAGTAAGAACCGAAATGTGATATTTAGGGACAGTTCACAGACGATGGTCTCAGGAATAGCAAGCTCCTGGGTAACTTGAATGTTTTTTAGATGTAGGGATTTTTTATAGAAGATAGAAACACCACCTCCTCTACGGATTTTACGATCTGATCGGTAAACATGATAGTCTATTACTGTGGCAATGGAGTCAGGGAGAGGTGCGTTGAGCCATGTTTCACAGACAAATATAATGTCGAATTTAGCCGTATTTAGTAAGAGGAGAAATTTAGGTATTTTATTTACAAGGCTTCTTGCATTGAGAGCTTGCATTTAAGGCCAGTTGTGGTTGGAATTTAGGTAGTTAGGGGCGTGCGTGCCTAGTGTTGAGTGATGGTGGATTGGATGGTGTGGGGTTGGATGCGGAGTTGTGGGTTGTGTGACTTTCTTTTGATGTATTCTGCAGTTCATCTCCAGGATTGTCCCTTGGGGGGGTACTGGCCATCTGGATTGAAACCTGACCCCCTGTCCAGTCACCAGAGCACCATGGCAGCTGTGAGATGCTTGAGACTGCCAAATTGATTGGGGTGCAGCCAGCACTGGCTTGCAAACCTCTGTAGCAATTTTAAAGAGTCAGCCATTTTTTTTCCTTTTTGCTTTGACTCTTGCCTTAAATTGCGGAGCTGTGCTGAGCTCACCACTTCTGGGTCGCACTAGCCTCCTAAAGTGGTGGATAGCTGCTGTGACCAAAGCAGACAGCTTTAGATCAAATAAATTTTGTTTTTATTTTTCTTTTGCCCCTTTTTTCCTTTTCTCTCTCCCTGTCAGTGACAATTATTTTTGGTGGGCTCAAAATGGCCGCCAGGGGAGCTGGCCAAGAATTATCAGCTCCTCAGCAGAGTAGGAGAGAGCTGCAAGGGGATCAACTAAGTCTAGGACTGCTGGGCTGGAGGCAGCAGCTAGGATCAGAGCTAGGATCCTAGCCCCTAAAAAACCCTTTAGGGCAGAGGATAGGCAGGCCAGGCATAGACAAAAAGCCCTAGATAAGGAGTTTGATAAGGTGGTGAGAGACTCCAATATGGCTGAAAACAGGGCCATCTCTCCTCTGCTCCCAAAAGATGGGAGGCAGCAAGACCAATTGGCATAGACAATATTTGACTGCCTGATCTCCTGGTGGCTCAAGTACTCAGGATTTGCAGGGAAACCTCCAAATCAAGGCAAAAGCCACTCATAATAATTCAGAGGCACCACAAGGATTTTTGATTGCTGCACCTGGGAGCCAAGTCTCCAGCAGAACCAGACCTGCGCCTGAAAATAAAAATAATTTTAAAAGCCACCTTTACCCCTACAGTGGCTGGGTTGTGGCCTGAGGAGACCCACAGGCTAGAGATGCCATCCTTCATGAGAGCCTGGATCTTCCAAACAATTAGACAAGAATTTCAGGCTTAAGTCAACCAGCTGTGCCAGCTGCCTGGTTTGGACACCAACAGAGGCGTTCCTCAGGGGCAGGGGCAGGCATCTGCAGAACAGCCGATCTGCTTCAGAAATCGTTCTGCATCCCCTTCGGAAAGAAGCCAGTCTTATGTTTCCGAGAGGGATCTCCTTCCAGAGAGAACTTTTCGGATGGGAAGTCAGAGGTAGCAGGTCCCCCCTCCTTTAAGGACCTTTTCCAGCTGGCTCTCTTCAAGACTCTGTTGGTTAAGGCTAAGAGCACGGCTCATCTTTAAAAAGGGACAAGGGATCTTCCCCCAGAGGGGGAGGATCAGGAAGATTACCTATTCACTGAGAAAGCATCTGTAATGGACGCTGTACCTGTGCCCCAGACATTTATGAATGTGATTAAAAAGCAGCGGGAGTCCCCTGAGGGTACATTCGCCCCAGTGGGTCTGAGTCTACCTTATTTAATGGATGTCTATGGCAGCTGCAGGGTAGAATCTCACCTGAGGACCTCAGGGTGCATCAGGACTTAAATAAGATAATAGCTGCAGCTCAATCGACAGCTAATGCCACCCTTAAGTCAGCCAAAATTTGTTCCAGAGCCATGGCCTCATCTGTAACAGCATGTAGCCAGATGGATGTCAGAAACAAATGGAAGCTGGTGTTTGTTCCCTTCAAGGGAGAGAGGCTTTTTGGGAAGACCCTGGATCCCATTTTTGTTGGAAACTAGGGACAAGCGAAAGATCCTGCCATCCCAGGGGAGGCGTTTTGATTATAGGTCTCCACCCTACTACAGAAAGCCCTCCTTTAAATGGGGAAAGCTGGGGGCAAGCTTTCCCCATCAAAGTAGGCCCTTCTTCCAAAGATCCTCATTTCAGACTGATAGACCGGCCTTTGCCGCAAGAGGACATCAGAGGCAAGATGACAGAAGGTTCTTTCGGGGTTCCAACAGACCTTTTAGATGCAACAAGTGACAAGCCTCCTCTCCCACAGGGGGCCATCTGGGACTGTTCTGGCAGAGGTGGGAACAGATCACGACGGATGCTTGGATCCTGACAACTTTATGGTCAGGTCTCCCTTGGGAGTTTCTTTCCTCTCCCCCCAGTGCCTTTGTGTGCTGCCCTGTCTCAAAGGATCCCTCAAAGAGGGAATCTCATGGAATCGGCGTTCCACCATCTGCTGGACGTACAGGCCATCCAGCCAGTTCCTGGAGACCAGGAGAGACAGGGGTTCTATTCAATTTGGTTTGTGATTCCAAAGGCCTTGGGGGTGGGGGGACTGGCTAGCAATCCACAACTTGAAAGGGCTCAACAGGCGTCTAATCTACGGAAGATTCAAGTGCACTCCCTCCACTCTAACCTACAGGGCCTGTGGGAGGAGATACTTATTTTTAGCTTCGGTAGACCTGGCAGAGGCCTATTTCCATGTGCCTTTATTTATTTATTTATTGATTGATTGATTGATTGAATTTTTATACCGCCCCCTCTCCCAAGAAGGGACTTGGGGCGGTGTACAGCCTACTAAAAACGAACAATATATACAATTAAAAACAAATTAAACAAATTAATCCGGCCGAAATCCCATTAAATACCAAATATTACTAGTAAATTTAAAATTTAAGAATTATATTAAAATTTAAAACCTAGTTAATTTAAAACCCCCCAAAAACCGTTTACTGGGCCAGGCCGGCCTGTTGGAAGAACAGGGTCTTTACTGCGCGCCAGAAGGTCTGGATGTCGGTAATGGCCCGTATCTCCGGGGGCAGATCATTCCACAGGGAGGGGGCCCCCACAGAGAAGGCCCGCACCCTCGGGGTCGCCAACCGGCAGCGATCAGGCGGCGGAACCCCGAGGAGGGCAACCCTGTGGGAGCGCACTGGGCGGCAGGAGGCTGTTGATGGCAGCAGGCGGTCCCGTAAGTACCCAGGTCCCAAGCCATGGAGCGCTTTGAAAACAATCAATACCACCTTGAATCGGATCCGGAAGGCCACAGGAAGCCAATGCAGCCTGCGGAGAAGTGGTGTTACATGGGAGTTCCGAGGGGCTCCCAAGATCACCCGCGTGGCCGCACTCTGGACCAACTGCAGCCTCTGGACACTCTTCAAGGGGAGCCCCATGTATAGAGCATTGCAATAGTCCAAGTGGGAGATGATGAGGGCGGAGGTGACTGTGCGAAGTGCGTCCAGATCCAGAAAGGGCCGCAACTGGTAAATCAGACGAATCTGACAAAAGGCCCCCCTGGCGACGGCCGTGATGTGATCTTCTAAAGACAGCCGTACGTCCAGGAGGACACCTAGATTGCGAGCCTTTTCCATGGGGGTCAAAATTTCTCCCCCCATGGCCAGCGATGGAACAAGCTGGCTGTATCTGGGCGCAGGAAACCACAGCCACTCGGTTTTGGTCGGGTTGAGATGAAGCCTGTTAAGACCCATCCAACTCCGCACGGCCTCCAGGCACCGGGTCATCATTCAACAGCTTCGTTGGGGTGACCCAGGGTAGAGATGTACAGCTGAGTGTCATCAGCGTACTGATGGAACTCTACCCCGAAACCACGGATGATCTCACCCAGCGGCTTCACATAAATGTTGAACAGCAGGGGCAAGAGCTCCTGATGTGGGATGACTCCTGAGGCATCCCACATAATAGGGGCCTCGGGGTCGACCTCTGCCCCCCCGTTAACACAAATTGCGAGCGGTCAGAGAGGAAGGAGGAGAACCATCGTAAATTGGTGCCTCCCACTCCCAACCCCCCCAACCGTCGCAATAAGATACTGTGGTCGACATTATCAAAAGCCGCTGAGAGGTCTAACAGGACCAGGACAGAGGAACAACCCCTGTCCCGGGCCCTCCAGAGATCATCCACCAACGCGACCAATGCCGTCTCCGTGCTGTGCCCGGGCCTGAAATCTGATTGGAGGGGGTCTAGGTATACCGCTTCATCGAGGTACTGAGGGAGCTGACGTGCCACCAAACTCTCAACAACCTCATAGACCCCAAACACCGTCAGTTCCTGAGGTTTTGCTATGGTGGCCACCATTTTCAATACAGGGCTCTCCCGTTCGGCCTGTCATCAGCCCCATGGACTTTTACCAAGCTCCTGGCGGCTGTAGCGGCATACCTCAGATCCTTACCCATAAGGATCCAATGCTATTTGGACGACATTCTGATAGCATCCTCTTCCAGACCCCAGGCGGAGGAGGATATGATGTCGACAATCAGGATCCTTCAAGAGCATTGGTTCTCGATAAACCTGGGCAAATGCCACCTAGTACCATCGAACCATCTCTTGCATTTGAGGGCTATCATAGATACCTTAACTGGCCAGGTCTTTCTCTCACAGGAGTGTCGAGACAGTATAAGGGATGTCACATCACAGATCCTGTCTGCCAGAGAGGCGCCTATCATCTTGCTGTCGCAACTTCTCGGCAAGATGATACAGTGCATCAGGATCATCCCAGGGCCCGTTTTCATGCCTGAACCCTGCTATGGTTTCTGCTCCCCTACCAGAAGGCGGGCAGGTGCGACTCACCAAGGAGAGTTCACATCCCCTTACTGGTTCTTCATTCTCTCCATTGGTGGCAGTCCTGAGCCATGGATCAGGGTTGCTTGTACAGGGAGCCCCAGAGGATTACCATCACCACTGACACCAGTCTGTATGGTTGGGGGGCCCACCTGGGAGTCCAGGATAGGTGGTCACGGGAGGAGCTCGCCCACAACATAAATTGGCTAGAGCTCGGGCCTCCCACCTAACTCTCAAGGATCTAAGGTAGGAGGTGATGGGGAGACAGGTTCTTCTCCTCACAGACAATGTGGCCACCAAGGCCCATATAAACCGGCAGGGGGGCACTCGGTCCAGATTTCTACTGCAGGAGGCGACGGTTGTGCAGATGGGCAGAGAGACATCTGTTGTCCCTGCGAGCAGAAAACATCTCAGGAGTTTCCAATGTGCAAGCAGACTGGTTGAGCAGGGCCACAGTTGACAAGTTGGAATGGCGACTGCATCCCAGTCTGTTCCAGGAGATGACGGAATGATTCGGCTGTCCGATTATGGATCTCTTTGCATCTCCGGAGAACTTGCAGCTCCTGAGGTTCTTTGCACAGTTCCCAGCACCAGGAGCAGAAGGGGTCAACACTCTCCAGTGCAGGTGGCCCCAAGCGGGGATATGTCTTCCCCCCTTACCCTGATTCCGGGGACAATCAGAAAGCTACTGACATAGAGGGCGGAGGTTCTGTTGGTAGCCCCTTACTGGCCCAGGTGCTCATGGTTTGCCAACCTGGTGGGCCTGTCGGTTGCCAGACCCTGGAGAATTCCCCTGCACAGAATCTCCCTCAGCCAGGGCCTGATTGAGTACCCAGATCCAGCCTGGTTTCGGCTGACCATCTGGCGCTTGAGTGGGTGCTCCTGAAACAGGAGACGTTTTCCAGAAGGGTCATTCAGACCATCCAGGCGGCCAGAAAACCTTCCACGACCAGGATATACGACGCATCGTGGAGGATTTTCTGCGGCTAGTGTGCCAGTCACCTATTGGAACTACTGCTGTGTCTATGGCAAATGTGTTAGAGTTCCTGCAGGATGGGTTGGACAGAGGTCTCGCCCCCAGTACCTTGAAGAGACAGGTGGCTGCCTTGGCCTCGTTTTTTTCAGTCAAGGACTCTACCACTCTGGCCCAACACCCCAGGGTGAAACCCTTCCTTAGGGGAGGCACTAATTTGAAACCACTGATGGTCCACCGTTACCCCTCCTGGGATTTGCCTGGGGTCATGCAGGCACTCACTTCCCCCCCATTTGAACTCTTGCGTGAAGTCAGTCTTCGCCTACTCAAGTGCAAGGTGTCATTCTTAGTGGCCATTATTTCGGCCAGGCATATCTCGGAGTTGACGGCCTTATCCATCAGAAAGGACCTGTGCGTTTTCCATGCAGACAGGATGGTTCTGCGGTTGGGCACTACCTTTCTGCCCAGGGTGAACTCCTTATTCCATCGCTCGCAGGAGTTGATTTTGCCTGACTTCTGTCCAGGGCCTATCCATGCACTGGAGAGAAAATGGCACACCTTGGACATTAGGAGTGCCCTCTGTATATACATCAAAAGGACCTCCTCTTTTAGGAGGACTGAAGCCCTGTTCGTTTCCTTTCAGCTGTCAGCTTTGGGTCGCAGGATGACAGTAGGTCGCTGGCTTAGAGCCTATATTGCGAAAGCCTATGAGTTACTAGCTCTTCCTGTGCCCAGGAGAATCACTGCACACTCAACTAGGAATGCGGTGACCACTGCAGCCTGGGCAATGCGGGCTTCGGTTCTGGACTTTTATAGAGCTGCGACTTGGTTATCTGTGACCCCATTCATAAGACATTATAAAATTGACTCCTTTGCCTCAGCAGAGGTGTCCTTTGGAAGACGAGTCCTGCAGGGCATTCATGTAGAAGTGGGGACCTCCGACCAATCCAGTTCCTTCCTGTAGGATAGCCACCAGCCAGCTTTGGTATGTCCCATCCTGGATTCTCCCTTCGGCTCAGTGGAGAAGGGGCGTTGGTCCTACCTGAACGCTTCTTCTCGGAGAGCCGAAGGGAGAATCCAGTCCCACCCTGTATTCTGTCTGGTTGGAGTAGGGAGGAAATATTTTTTTCTCGCAGTATCAAATAGGCTATCTGTTAGAGGACAAGGAGCAGTTGGATTTACTTCGACGTCGTTCAGAACTGGGGATCGTTACCAGGGGGTGTGCCCTCAGTTTTTCAACTCGGTCTGCAGAGCTATGAGACCAGAGATTACCCATCCTGAATTCTCCCTTCGGCTCCCCAAGAAGAAGCGTTCAGGTAGGACCAACGCCCCATCTCTACAATGGGAAGGGCTGATATAAAAAGTGAATGGAAGTATACATTTCATTTTTAATTTATATTTATAGATTCGTCTCTCCCTTAAGAAATATTAAGGAGCGTGTGTGTGTGTGTGTGTGTGTGTGTGTGTACGTACACACACATATATAAACTAAGACTCTTGATTTTTTAATTATTACAATAAATTTGATTTGATAACTATGGTTATAAATAAGGAGAATGAATACACTGACAATGATTTAGTTTTGAAGGTAAAAAAATTACAGAAAGTTGTTAATGAATTTTATATGCTCCTTTTCAGGACCTTTCCTCCAATATAGATAAATTATTCCTCTACCATCTTTTAAAATCACTAAGAGGGTAATCATAAGATATAAAGTGGTTTTCCCCCTTCTGATTCCCACAAGTTCTGCAAAAGAGATAGGATCTTGTATCTTTAATATTTGCATAGATATGGGAATTTTATTAGCTGCAAATAAACTCTATTGTTATTTTGCCAGTTTCCCATCCCCCTTTTTTCATACTGAAGAGAGAACTGGTAGTAAAAAATGTTACCATTTGGCCGAACCAGTAGTAAAAAATAGCTACTTTTTTCTTCTGACAACGACCAGCTGTTTTGATGATCAGTTGTTCCAGGATCTGTCTTACTACTTTGCCCAGAAGGCTTCCTCTGATGCGCACCACCCTCCATGCTCCATTTTTTGCCTCCTGGGTCTCATGGAAGCCTCCTGGGAGCAAAAAAAGGAGGCTTCCCTATGGCCCAGTAGGCAAAAAAAACAGAGGGCCCCCTGCTGCTGCAGCAAATAAGCCACGCCCACACAGTCACATGGCCATGCCCAAATGGCTAGGCCCACGGTAGTAAAAATATTTGCATCCTACCCCGGGAACTTCATCTGGAAGTATTCTAATAGAACCTTCATAAAGAAGTGATACTTAAGTATACCTACTTAGTATATTGCAACAGTAATTCTCAAAACTGGGAAATGTTCAGATTTAAATTATGAATCCAGATTAGCATGAAATTTATTCATTTCTTTGAAACTTTTCATTTCAGATTCTACACCAAAATTTGTAATAGTTATTCAAAGTTTGCCTCCTATAAACTTTTATCTTTTCCTTCTTGGTAGGTAAAAGCTTGTGTATTCATGGGGCTGAAAATTGTACAAGGGTCTATCACAGGAGAAGTACAGAAAATAATTGGTTATTACAACATCCATCTGTGGTTAGGCATTCTTCATTTCCACAAGTCAGAAGGCCAATAAACATGGAAGCTTCCTCTTCTGGATTTGTTACATCACCAATTTCTCATTACGCAGGTATTTAGTTCTTTTGTTTTCCTAACTGCTTTACAAAAATTATCCCTGCTGTGAAATACTATGTTTATCTGTCGACCTCCATAGAATTAATTTCTAGATCAATTAATAGATTGATTTTCTTTTTTTTAAAAAACTACAGTTATTTGCAATTGTCGTAATTATTGATAAGGAGAGCAGGAACATAGATGGTTGGAAGATCTTAAGAGAAACTGAGAGATTTCATTTTGTTTCTAAGATACTCTATTATCATCATCCAGTATTGTTATTCCCACTTACTGTATTTTAAAAAAGCCATGCCAAAATAGCTATATTTCTTCTCTGAATACAAACAAATTAGATAATTATAAGTTTATATGTATACTATGTTTGTAATATACAGATAATTTCACATTAACCTAATTTATGGATATAATTGCTTGTTACTCAGGCAACATATACTTCAGACATGCAAAAAAAAAGGATTTTCACACCAGTGGAGACAACAGTAGCTACTGGGAATCTTTTTTTAAATATCTTTGGGCTTTCTGGTCATTCTGGCGATTCTGAGTTCTTGAGCAGCAAGAGCATTTATTTTTATTTTATTTTTCTTTCACAATCACTTTCAAATTATTGACACTCAAAATATTAATAAGCATCCAATTGTGCAGTTGTTAGAGAGACACCTCAGTCTAACATTTTAAATCTATATAGGAATAACTTAAATTATATCTTTATATATGCAGGTGTATCTATATAGTTTCAAATAAGTAAAGAACATTGCCTATCTTTGTTATATCACTCCACTCTGTGATTATTATCCAGTTGACTGATGATTACCAGGCATGCAGAGCCAATTAAAAATGTAGCCAAGAGGCATAAACACATTAACAGTATTTATAAGTGACCATTTGGCCTAGAAAGGGCTCATAATGTGATTTAACCTAAAGTTTCAAAATGATTAAAAACGTTGAAGGACATGAGTCCACAACAGAGGGCAATGAATTAGAACTATAAATGAGGCTAAGTTTTAAAAATTTGTTTCCAAGGGTTAAAAGCATAGTTCTGATATTTCTAAATAAATTTAGGGACAGTGGTAAACTTTGCTTATGAAGCATGTAGTATTTTCTAGACGTATGTTTTGCATTCATCCAACAAATGTCTGAATCAAAATGAGCCTTATCCAAAATCAGTTAAATATAAATCTGAAATCTCCTGAAATCTCATAATCCTGTTTCCAATAACTGATACATTTTTTTTCTAAACATTCGATTTATCACCAGTACCAAACTGGGAAGAAGAGGCTAGACATAAGAAAGTTTTGAAATGTGTTTGAATATTAGTAGCTTGGGTTAGTAATTAGGCTGTTAGTTTGGCAATTTGGTTGCAAATATTTCATCATCATTTGAAGATACATCGTCAATGTGTTTTGAATTGTGCTCATCTGTCAGAACATGGGTCTTTAAATACATTTTTATGAGATGCAAATTAGTCTGTATGTTGTTTGATATTTCTAACTCATGGTCAGATTTAGGACTGTTTGATTGGCTGGCTGTTGTTGCTGGGCTGTAGTTAAATACCATCTGTGTGATGCAGATTAAGATTAGAGTTGTTTATCTGGGTGCATCTGAGTCATGGTTTGGTTTTGGCTTGTTTGATAGTTTGAATGGCTGGCTGTTATTACTAAAACATAGTTCAATTTCTTGTGAGACAGTGGCTTATAATTTTGTTGCTGTGTAGTGGGATGCCTGTTTTTTTTTAATGCTACCTTTGGGATTGTGGTTGATGCAGTTCTTTCGTTCTCAGCTATTGGTACAGTGGGTCGATGTCAATGCGTCTATTAATTAACTTATTGGTGGAAAACCAGGTTTCAAGGAATTCTCTTTCTCCTTCTTCAATGCACATCATGACCATGAAAATAAACACAAACACACATCCTTCACACTCCACACATTGAATTGAAACCCCCCAAACTGGCCACTTACTCCACTGGGTCTCCATTGATAAGCAAGAGCTGGATGTCTGATCTGTTCCTTCTATAGTCCACTATAAGCTCCTTAATCTTATTGGTGTTGAGAACCATGTTATTATCTCCACACCATGAAAGCAACCGGTCCACCTCATTTCTGTAGGCAGACTCATCCCCCCCACCCCCGGAGATGAGTCTCACCACTGTTGTATCATCTGCAAATTTAGTAACAGTATTACTAGCATGAGTGGGAATGCAGTCATGCACATAAAGAGACGTAATCCTGTGGTGTACCAGTGTTAAGAATAAGGGCTGAAGAAATATGATTATCTAATCTGACCCTCTGTGAGCGACCAGACAGGAAGTTCATAATCCAAAGGCAGATTGAATAGAAAGTCCAAGGTCCAGAGGTTTAGACACTAGTCTACGTGGAAGAATTATGTTATACTAAAATCCAATCTTGCCAATGTTTCTGGTGAAAAATGCTATCTATATAATACTTTATACAAGTTTTCTTTATATGCAGTTGACATAGTTAATTTAACATGTCTATCTCACAATTTGTGCCATTTATCCAGTTCTATTGCATATCCAAAGTTTTTAGCTCAAACTTCATTGACTCCTTTACTTGCTCGCTTTCCAATCTGATGCTGAATTAATAGCTATATATTAATAATAGCTATATATTTCCTTTATTAATTTTTCATCTGTCCCAGTTAATATCTGGTCTAATTCTGTTAATTCTTTATTAAAACCATACATTTTAGCATTTTTATCATATCAAGATTGTATCTGCACTTGTAGCCACCATGCTATATCCATCCCTTGACTACTCAGTTGTTGCTTATTTTTTAATTCCCCCTTTTCATTCAAAATAGTTTTATATCCTATAATTTTTACCATATTAATAACATTAGGATATATCAGTGCTTCCATTGTGGAAAGCCAGACTGGTATTTTCAAATAATGTTATTCTTTAATTTTTACCCATACTGATAGTAGTACATTTCTAATATAATGTCTTTGAAAATAGCTATGTATTTTATTTTTCCCATACCATAAGAAAGCATCCCAACCTATTTGAAGGTCATGTCCCTCTAAGGTTAATAGTCTTTAATGCCTCAAATTAACCCATTCTTTCACCCATGTAAGTACTGAGGCCTGATAATACAATTTCCAAGCTGGCTCAATAGGTTTATTGAAAAGATCTTGAACATACTTAAAGCAAACCTGGAGACACTAAAACAAGCATCAACTTTGCCTGCTGATCAATCAATCAATCAACCAAACATTTATTGTCAATGCACATGTGTACAATGAAATTGAAAATTGATTTCATCCAACTTGACATATTTCATAATAATAATAATAATAATAATAAATATTTATTTATATACCGCTCCTCTCCCGAAGGACTCGGAGCAGTGCACAGCCATACAATTAAAACAATAAATATGTGAAAAATTAAAACTAAATTAAACTAAGACCCTGGCTGTAATCAATTAAAACCCTTTCCTAAAACCCTAAAATTTAATATAAAAGTAAAACACCCAAATCTAAAATCAGCCGAAGTCAGCTTGGTCAAAGAGCCAGGTTTTCAAGGCACGCCTGAAGGTCCCCAGGTCCGTGGCTATACGTAACTCTGGGGGCAACCCATTCCAGAGGGCAGATGCCCCCACAGAGAAGGCCCTATTCCTCGGGGTCACCAGCCGGCACATAGATGCCGACGGGACCCACAGGAGACCCTCCCTGTGGGAGCGCACCGGACAGTGAGAGGAAAATGGCAGAATGCAGTCTTGTAAATATCCTGGTCCAATGCCATGGAGCGCTTTAAAAGTTAACACTAAAATCTTAAAGCGCACCCGAGAGGCCACTGGCAACCAATGCAGCTTGCGCAAGAGGGGCATCACATGAGAGAACCTTGACGCCCCCATAACCACCCGCGCGGCCGCATTCTGTACCAGTTGAAGCCTCCGGATGCTCCCATTTGGGAGCCCCATGTAGAGGGCGTTACAGTAGTCCACTCGGGAGGTGACCAGGGCATGAGTGACCGTGCGTAAGGCATCCCGATCCAGAAAGGGCCGCATCTGGTGGATCAGGCGAACCTGATAAAAAGCCCCCCTGGAGACGGCTGTAATGTGGTCTTCCAAAGACAGCCATACATCCAGGAGGACACCCAGATTGTGAGCCCTCTCTGAAGGGGGCAAAATCTCACCTCCAATAGCCAGCGATGGAACTACCTGGCTATATTGGGATGCCGGAAACCACAGCCACTCAGTCTTGGAAGGGTTGAGTCGGAGCCTGTTCCCGCCCATCCAGTTCCGCACGGCCTCCAGACAACGGGACATGACTTCCATGGCATCGTTGGGGTGGCTTGGGGTGGAGATGTACAGCTGAGTATCATCAGCGTACAGATGATACCTCACCCCAAAGCCACGGATGATCTCCCCCAGCAGCTTCACATAAATGTTGAACAGGAGAGGAGAGAGGACCAACCCCTGAGGCACCCCACTATCGAGGGGCCTAGAGGTGGATCTCTCCCCCCCTGCCAACACAAATTGCAGACGGTCGGAGAGGAAGGAGGCGAACCACCGCAACATGGTGCCCCAAACCCCCCAACCCCCTAACCGCCGCAATAGGATACTATGGTCGATAGTATCAAAAGCCGCTGATAGGTCTAATAGGACCAGGACAGAGGAATAACCCCTGTCACGGGCCCTCCAGAGATCATCAACCAACGCGACCAATGCCGTTTCAGTACTATATCCGGGCCTGAAGCCCGATTGGAAGGGATCCAGGTATGTATCTTCATCCAGGTACTGGGGAAGCTGACCTGCCATCACACTGTCAACAACCTTCGCCACGAAGGGAAGGTTGGAGACAGGACGATAGTTGTTCAAGAGAGTTGGGTCCAGGGAGGGATTCTTAAGGAGGGGTCGCACCACCGCCATTTTCAAGGCAGTGGGCAGCGAGCCCTCCATCAGAGAAGCGTTAACAATTCCCTGGAGCCAATTCCGCATCACCTCTCTGGTGATAGAGACCAACCAGGAGGGGCAAGGGTCCAATAAACATGTGGTGTCATTCAGCCGCCCCAGTAACCTGTCTATACCCTCGGCGGTCACAGGGTCGAACTCGTCCCAGATAACCGTCTCAAGACTCGCCGCGGTCATCTCCCCCGGGACCTCCCAACTAGAGTCCAACCCGGCCCGAATTTGAACGATTTTATCGTGCAGAAATTGTGAAAACTCCTCCGCCCTTCCTTGCAAGAGATCCTCCCGCGCTCCCGGCCCAAGCAGGGAGCGGGTCACTCTAAACAGGGCGGCGGGTCGATTTTCTGCCGATGCAATAAGGGCGGAGAAGTGAGAACGCTTCTCCGCCTCTATCGCCACTAGGTAGGTCCTAATATATGACCTAACCTGTGTTCGGTCAGACTCGGCACGACTGGCCCTCCAGACGCCCTCCAGACGTCTTTTCCGGCATTTCATCTCCCTCAGCTCCTCCATACACCCTGGAGCCGAGCGAGATCTCTGCTGGGTCAGAGGTCACAAAGGCACAACTTGGTCCAGAGCCTCGGCAGCCAGCCTATCCCAGACAGCTACCAAGTCTGTGGCCGAGTTATGAGCCAGAGTTTCAGGTAATGGCCCAAGCTCCATCTGGAACCATTCAGGATCCATCAGGCGCCTGGGGCAGAACCATCTCCTCAGCTCCGCCTCCCTGCAGTGCGGATTGGCGGTACAGAAGTCTAGTCTAAGGAGAGAATGATCAGACCATGATAAAGGTTTGACAACTTTATCCCCTAACCGATCATTCAACCACTGTCCAGAGACGAAAATCAGGTCCAGCGTGTGTCCTCCCGTGTGAGTGGGTCCAGAAACTAATTGGGTCAGGTCCAAGGCCATCATGGAGGCCAAGAACTCTCAGGCCACCCCAGAGGATTCACCAAGCAAAGGCAGGTTGAAGTCACCCATAACTTGCAGTCTGGGTGTCTCCACTGCCAGCTCGGCTATTACCCCGAGGAGCCCGGGCAGGGCCGATGATACGTAGCAGGGAGCCAGGTACGTTATCAAGAGACCCATCTGCCCACCCTGACCCCACTTCACAAAGAGGGACTCACAGCCAGCCATCTGAGGTACAGTGGCCTCCCTAGGACATAGATCCTCCCTAATAATGCTATTGTGATTGAGGAATTTTTGGTGCTCTCTATTTTCTTGCTGACATTTCATTACCCAAATTATTACACTGATATTACCTATTTTGGATAATGAAACATCTGCAAGAAAACAATCAAACTCAGAGAGTACCAAGAATCTCTTGTTTCAGTGCTGAGGTACCAATATTCTCCTGTATCACAATTATAATATGAAACATCAAATGTGAAAGATATTTAATTTAAGAATGTAGGCAGCATTCTCATTGCCCAAATTTTGCGTATAGATAATGGAGTCTAAAGCCCTGAGGGAAATCCACCTCTTCAATTGCTAGGAGATATGCTGCTGGTATGAACTATAAAGGAGAAAGAAAAGAACCAGAAATGTTGCCATATTTAGCCCATTTGCAAAATGTGCATTTTCAAATGTGTTGAAAGTTTGGCTGGAAATAAACATTTCTTTAAGAATGCTGGAAAGTCAAGTATGCAGTTATCAGGAAGTATATTTTAGTTGAGCATCTAAATATGGAAAGTATGTTAGTTTCAGTGTGGAAAACATTTGGATACAGCATTTGGATGGAATGCCTGTTCCAAGTCTTACTATGGTTTATCTCACTGAAAAAAGTACATTTCTTTGTTTTTGCAATTAACTATTCTTCATTAGATGTCCACATCATATACAAAACAATGATAATATTATAATACAACACTTTTACAAAATAAGGCTTATCAAAGGACAGCATGTTGGGACAAAGTTTTGTTGCTATCTCTAGTAGCTATGCATATTTTTGTAACCTTAATCTGGTAGACCTAATGTTGGGCTTGGTATTATACTTCTACGTACTGCTAGTGGAAGGGGGTGGTATTCCACTTTTGTCTGTATTAGTTTGTCTTAATTTCCCAGTGTACTTGTACATTTTATACAAGTATTAGTATCTTAGTATAAATTGTACTTGTGATACAATTT
Source organism: Bungarus multicinctus (assembly GCA_023653725.1). NCBI lineage: Eukaryota > Metazoa > Chordata > Lepidosauria > Squamata > Elapidae > Bungarus > Bungarus multicinctus. The sequence continues at coordinate 48,869,346 of CM042848.1, forward strand.
ATAAACCTACCATAATTATACAGAATTTTGCAATCACAAAATGAATTCTCATAATTCTTTATGGAACGTAGATCACTTAATATGGAGAATATAAAATGCCAATGCCAAAGCTTCATTATGATTTATGTTTAAAATAAGAATTCTAAACTTCTGAAAAGCTTCCCTGAATCTTAGACCTTCAGTTTCACTCCCCTAGTCTCAGTCTAAAGGCAGAAAGGTAGAAGATCCAGAAGCCTTCAAGTTAATTCTTGACTCTTAAATGAGTGCCTATCAGAACACGAAGAGTCTTACATTATAATTCTAAGCTCCTGCCCTCCTTCAATAAGAGGGGGAGGGGCTGGGAAGGGGAGGAAGTTACAAGGGTTTTTTTGTCCCCAGGAAGTCTTGGTTTAAAGTTCCCATAGAAACAAGGAAAACGAAGCATAGATTTTGTCTGATTGAACCTAAGATTCTGCTCTGTGCCAAAACAAATCAGAAAACTGGAATCAGATAGATAGCATTGGCAAGGAAATCAGAGAGCAGTTATGACAGGATAGTTTACATATCTGCAGTGCTACCTTTACAACTATATGCCCCCATTCTTTATTGGTTTATCTTTGTTTGAACAAATAAGTGCCAGTTTTGTATGTGGATCTCAGCCTCATGTAATATTGCAACATGCCTTTCTTTATTGTCTTTTTTCTTTTGCTTGCTATTACTTCAGTGTTAAATAAGCACTATACAACTTCTAGCAATGTGTAGAGATCCAGGGATGAATTTGGCAAGCCTGATAGTGTGGTGATGACCAAGACACCTCACTTCTTTGCTACCAGTATCCATAAATCCAGAGAGCAAAATGATCAGAGACATATAATGTTGTCATCACACAAACATCATTATGACATACTTGCAAAGTATGCATAGCAGCATTTGTGTGATGATATCATGGTGCTTGTGTCATCATATATCACATATAGACACACAGACACACCTTGTTGGTGCCAGCTCTTCTCTGCTGCAACTATATATTAGGAATATATCAGTCTTCAGTTTCCAGAGCTTTGGCAGGCAACTTATTTATGACTGATTTAGATCCTGATTATATTTATTTGCAGCATATATGCAGAAATAACTCTTTTTAACATATATTGTTAAAACTGCACATGCGAAAAGATGGTTTATCAATAATAAATTTTGGAAAATGGATAATTTAGCCTCTGTTATATTTTATAAAATTTTGTTAAGCAGTACAATTTTTACTGGTTCAGAATAATTTATGTACTGTTTATTGAAATGCTACATTTAATATACATTTGGCAAACCAAAGCTAAACAATATTCCGTAGCTAAAGAGATGTGCTTTGAAACTGCAATTTAATTTGCAAATGCAGTTAGTCAAATATTTGCCACTTTTTAATAGCTGGTGACAAATGTCTATGGAGAGGTAAGGAGGACAAATAATAACATGCATGTAATTACTTCATACAAATTCCAACAAAATGTTTTATGACACAGGTTGATAATCATCATATTTGTGTCATAGCTTAGTTTTACATGTTGTTTTGATTCATGTTTGCTGCAGGGAATGAGAAATACATTGTAATTTGATTGTTGGGCTGATATTTCCCTGCACTGTTATATACAGAAATATATATATACAACAATAGTAGTTGCTGCCATGGTATCTTTTCCATTTATTGCTGTTGCAGTCACTACTAAATTGTTGCAAACTCCACCAATCTCTTCAATTTCTTTAGATAGAAGAGAGCAATATCATGGTTGTGAGCTGGAAACACAAATACCAAAAAGGCCTGATGCTCAGAAGACACATGTGGATTTTTCAGAGATTCTTAATGCAATACAAGAAAGTAAGTTATTTTGTGAGCCTTAATTTTTATAATATGTGTTTATATATGAGATTTGAAAAATGAGCTAGAGTGGTTATATTTACAGGAATTGAAGGTTGCTTCTTATATTTAAGTGATGAAAATGAATGTCTGGAAAAGACTTCTAGAGGTAAGATACTTGAAATACCAAGATAGATGACAGGCCTTCCACCTTATCTTTCAAGCGTAATAACATAAACTGAACTGGAAACACGAATGTATGATGTTTGGGGGAGGGGGGAAATCCAATGAGACTGGCCCTTACCAGAACCAATGCTTGAAAAATAATCAGAACTTTAATAGCTTCTGAAAGATAAGCAGGCAGTCTCAGAACTAGACAAATATCAGAGGAATATTGTTCCAAAGACCAGTAGGACAACAGAGAAGGCATGTCTCCTGCTTCACAGAGATAGCATTGCCTAAGGAATGGAACATGCCAACCATGTCCATTCTTACTGAATAGACAGAAATAATTGGAAGTAGATGAGTAGATGGAAGTAGATGAGTAGCTTGGCTCTGCTTCATGAAGCAGTTAACCAGCACCTAGAATTGGATCCAGAAAGTGGACTGGTAATCATTGCAACTCACAAAGTAAAGATGTCAAATGAATCCATTGAATTATGCCTTTAATGATCCATGCTGATGTTTCCAAGTGGTCATCAAGGGCAGCTCCATATATTGTGGTAATCCAATTGTGAGGTGACAAAGGCATGAATGACTGTCAGCAGGGTGTCCCCATGTGGAAATGGGCTCAACTGGCACATCACATCCACATGCACAGTCACATGTTAATGATTTCACAGGTCATTAACAAATGCAGCCAATACTCTGACATGTTGGAAGTGCAAGAAGAAAGAGGGTACTTTTTATCATATGTGGTGGTCTTGTTCAGAAGCCCAGAAGTACTGGCTTAAAATTAAAAAATGGTTGCAAGAGATCCTTAAGGAACAAATAGAATTGGAACCAGAATTATTGTTAGGGAGATTTAAAAAGAAATGTGGGAAAAATATATAATATTATACAATTTAACAGCTGTTAGAATTGCCTACACTCAGTGTTATATGCACAATTATATACCATCACACAAATTGATCATTCAAAAATTTGAGTAAACTGATTTCTAGCATGATGAAGGAAAATACTATATACTTTGTCTCAATATATTTTAAAGTAAAGTATTAAACTTAAAACATTTTTGCTTTCTTTCATAAGGGGACGGTTGTAGAGATTATTTTATTACCCTCTTTGTATCTTCCTTTGCTGTTATATGGCTCTAGAAAACAGGGACCAGATTTTTATATCTTAGGCTGCTGTTATTAAACCTTTTCTTAGTAGACAAGAAACAAATAACATTTATTTTGTTAAAGTTTTTTTTATTATAGCTATAGTGTCCATTAGATCATGATTCATGTGAAAAGGCCTCAATATAAACTACTTCTTCTGCTGTTATAAATAATATAGTTATTTATTGTACTTAATTATTGGAAGTCCTTAGCTTAAAGAGAAAACCATTAAATATATATCTCTGCTTATTCTGTATTGCCTCAACACAAAACCATTATTATTGAATGTGTTTATGTATCATACTAACCAGAGGTGGTATTCAGTAGATTCTGATCAGTTCTGGAGAACCGGTGGCAGAAATTTTGAGTAGTTCAGAGAACCGGTAAACACCACCTCTGACTGGAGATTTTACAGTATCCTTCCCCTGCCACACCTACCAAGCCACACCCACAGAACCAGTAGTAAAAAAAAATTGAATCCCACCACTGATACTAACTTGTAATGTAGTTTGTTTGCTTGTTGTGAAATATTATATCTGAATTCAGCCCTTCTAGTTTATCTAAAAAAAACATACTTGAAACAAGCCATTACCTATGGATCAAGCTCTTCCCAGATAGCTATGTCAGACCATGCCTCAGGCAACTTCATAGGATCTGTCATAATTCCCATTTTTCCTGAGCTCAAGTAGAATAAGTTTGAATACCTTGTTTTTGCAAATATTGGTAAAGGGGCAAGATGTTTTTAAAATAGTAAACTAACAAAATTAAAAGATCCATACATTATCAAAGAAAAATACAGAACAAGTAATTAAAAATAAGTGAAGAAAAATACAATAGAAAAAATAAATAAAAAGATAGAGCATAATGTCATTACAATAATGAATAATTACAGTTGTTTTTATATAATCCTTTGTTTTTCTTTTTCTGTTACAATTTTAAAAGCAATAAAAACTGTGTTAAAAATAGTATAAATAGTATTTCCTGATCTTTAAATGCAGTTACTACAACAAAAAAGTTTGCTTCCTATATGTTGAATCCTCTCAGAGAGAACATTCCATAAAGGGTTGCTATGGGAGCCAAAACAAAAAAACTTGAAACATTAACTCACGTGGCTTGGCTTGCCGTCTTTTCCTTTCAAATTCTCAAAATTATCAGCTTGACCTTAGATTGTTGATGCAAAAAAACAATGCAAAAAAATCCTTTACATTATAAAACTAGTCCTTTTTAAAAGTACAATAGTCCTCAATAGGACTAAATATTTACTTGATACTAGCACATGAATTCCAGTAGATATATCCCCGAATGTGAATAAAAATACTAGACCTGACATTTATTCATTAGAATTATATTCCCCCTCTGTGTGTGTGTATGTGTGTTCTGTATTCTGTATGCTGTATATACATAAGGTATATATTTTATATATCTATAGTATATGAGTGTGACTACAATATATGCATCTCTCTCTATACAAGTCCAATTTTTCACTTTTCTAAAATAATGGTGTTTGTACATATACACTACATACACTCCAAGCTGGCGTTTTTATTGCAGTTATTGCATACACATGAATAAATTTGAAGCAGATTAACTGGAGATGGGAATGAAAAGTTTACAAAGGTAGCAAACTCAACTTGATAATACAAATAAGATATTTATCATTTATTTGCTTGTTTTTTCTTTCATGAATGAAAAATAAATTGAAATATTATTACATCATTTAAACCAAGTCAATGGAAGGTATTTCTTAGCCAAATATAAAACTTTGACAATATTTTGGGGTACAGTTTTAAAGCTTTCTTAAGAAAATAGGTTTACGTCTCATAGTATTTGGAAAATAATAGATTCTGTAGAGTGGATATAAAAATGAATAACAGACATTGGAATTCCTGTCAAATGATAAAAGTTAAATGGCTGCTAATATTTATCATGAATTAGAAAGTTAGTGTAGGTCAAAATACAGTGCATGTATGTATGAATCACTGTCACTTAGAAGATGCTCTGCTTGTTCATGTAACATATCTATTATAATCTGAGCCTGCAATGTGTTTGTGATGCACCGGAACAAAAATAATACATATAGTTTGAGAATGTACCCTCAGGAAATTTCAAGGCACCTGGATGATCTCATTGCAGCCACACCAGAAGCAGTTAGATGGTTAGCTTCCTTACATATTTAATTATAAGATCTATCCCACTGCAATTATACAGCGCCATATTATGGTGATTTTATTATGGTTTTATATTAATTTAATACTTTATTATGTATTGTATATATTTTTGCGTGTGTGTGGTGTGTGTGTATGTATGTGGTGTCTATGTGTGTGTGTGTGTGTGTGTGTGTTTCGTAGATTTTCACAGGTACAGGTATGCAAGTCTTGGGGTGTTTGGGTCTTTTCCCATGTAAGATTGAGACTGTCTTGGCAACGTTTCAACGAGATCTCACTCGCCATCTTCAGGCTAGTGCTTTCGGCTTTGTGCTTGTGCGAGCAAAGCGTAATCTGAGCTGCTGTCTCCCTATATATACTGGTGGGGAGGTTGGCTGTGTTGTCATTTCTTGATTGGTTGATGGAGTTCTGAAAACATCAACTCCATCAACCAATCAAGAAATGACAACACAGCCAACACTGCAATCTTACAAGGGAAAGGACCCGAACATGCCAAGACTGATATATATATTTGCTGATGCTTCATTTAAACTTATACTGATATTTGTATCAACTAAAAAATGCTTGTTTGGTCCTTTTTGTTGTCAGCAGAAAGGGAGAGGGGAAAGTAGTGCATTCCTTAAACGCTTCAGATAATTGCTTTGGCAACCGAAGCTTCTGGCACACAAAATTATTACTGGAGAGCATGATTGATGACTCTTGGCTATGGATGTGTCTCATTGGAGAATATACATTTAGTGGGTGGTGGGAAGAACAGGGTCAAGGGTGAAATGAATGATGTGTCAGGGTCCGTTGCAACTGGGAAATACCGACATGTCATTTCCTAATAAATCAATTCTTTGTCATTTGCTTTTTAGTAGCTAAGGATGTCAATATTATCTTTGATGAATTAGAAGAAATAACAAACTCTTCCAAAGACGATGAGTCTTTGCTTCACCATGGAAACTTGACTAGTACTTCAGATAATACTAGCAGATTGGAATCGATTGAAGAGGTAAGACATTTCATACAAATATTTTATTTATAGATTTCCTTTAGGTGGCTCAGAGTTGGTAATACTAAACTTTTCAATTTACTTTCCAGATAGAGCTGTGTGTTCAATATACTATAAAAACACAGTGTTCATCCTTGTATTTTGCAGATTATGTGCTAAATTACACCCCTGGATTCCCTTAAGAGCATACTTAATTCTTGTGTGGAAAATAAACATTTGCTTTGTCATATGACTGACAGAAAGTCAAACAAGTATATTAAAACAGTACATGGAATGACAATTTATTTATTTATTTAAAACTATTTATATGCAGCCTACTAAAAATAAAATAACAAATATAGAATTAATCACCTCCAATCATGAAAACTATAACCTCCAGGAACAAAATAAAAACCAACATTCATTTTATCTTCTGAAGACATGATAAAAATTAATCTTGACTTGTTTCTTAAACAAATATGGGGGGAACCATTGTATCTTCATGGAAAAAGAATTCCAAAGGATTACAGAGGAACTTGCTTCTATGTTACTATCTCCTAATGTATCCATGCAGAAGGAACAATTAATAAATGTTCCTAAATAAAATATGCCACTTGGAAGATTCTACTCAGAGGAAGGGATCCCATATAGATCAATGACGAAAGACATAAAAAGCTTTGTAGGCAGTGACTAGCACTTCAAAATGTATTGAGAAGCTTACTTCTAGGCCCTAGTATTTTGTGTTCTGACCCAGGCTTCATAAATCGTAATTATGCACAAACTTGTTTTAAAAGCAAAACTATTTTATTGCAATGCTGGAAATTGTTTTCATTCCCATCTGGAGCTAAGCTTAAACAATCCCCCACAATAAGCACACACCTTTCAGTTCTGTGGAATGCTGCCAAAAAAAAAGGCGTATCCAATTAACTATAAAAGAAACCAACCAAAGTACAAAAAAAACCAACCAAAATACATAGAGCTTCAAGGAGGACTCAGAACCAATCAAAGTACTTTGCTTCCTGCCAAGGTTTTGTCATTTAGGCCTGACTTTTATCCCTTATGAGAGGGGCAATCACCTCCCAGCCTTACTCCTGAGTCGCCCCTTTTGTTTCAGCTGCTCTCGCCTTCTAGCAACTCTGCACACACGTAAACTGGGAACAGGCAGCCTTGGGTCCTCTGATTCACTGCTTCCAGGCTCCGGAGGCAGCACCCCACTTCCAGATAGTCCTGACCCCATCCCTGCATTGCTCCCTGACTGGTCCCCTTTCTTCCCCACTGTCCGATTCTGCTGCCGTTTGCATCGGTTGCGGGCGAACCACAATATTTTGGACCAGTTGCAATTCCCAAATAAGGCAGCCTTTCCTTTCAAAGGCAGCCCCAAGTAAAGCACATAACAAATGTGTGATGATGAGGAAATGAGTGACAGTTACAAGGGTATCTTCTTTCAGAAACAGTTGTATCAAGCATTCCAAGTGTTCCTGTATAGACCATAGTTTGTACCCTCTATTCCAGCAAGAGTCATAATTCCAAAAGAATCAATCGATTCTGGATCAGCTTCTTTTGGAAGAGTGCAACTCAGTAGTAGTTAAATATTAAATTATAATGGTTCCAAGTTATTTTTAAAAAAGATCTGTCAGAGCAATCACTGGGACAGATAATATGAAATTTTGAAAACAGGTAATAGGCACACTCAGAAAATAACTGCAATAGGAGAACAACTATATGGTGATCATACAACATGATTATATGGAAAATTCTTATGTGGTTTAATAAATCTGTTTTTAGTGTTATGTTGTGTTGTGTTATGATTATTTATATGCTCTGTACTAGTTTTCAGATATTTTGTTCTGAAATCCTTTTTTTACCAAAACTGTTAAAGTCACTAGTGGTGATGTTGGGGGGGGTTTATTTGACAACTGTACTGACTGCCTTTACAGGATATTCCAGAAAAAAATAAATCCAGTGGGCTATACTTCAGAGATGGAAAATGCCGCATTGACTATATCTTGGTATACAGAAAATCTAACTTACAAGCAGAGAAAAGAGAAGTATTTGAGAGAAATAGTAGAGCAGAAGGACTTCAAATGGAGAAAGAGGTAGGGGGGCTGGAAACAAGAATATTTCATTGCAATTCATAATTTACAGCTGATTTCAAGAGGGTTACTAAAATGTCCATTGACCTACATAATTGATTAAATACAGTCTAGTGATTTAGGAATGACCTGATTCATCTCAGTCTAATTCAGTGGCTTCCTGATTTGACTAAAAACTTGATCTAAAATGAGGTTTGAAAAACCACATCTTTGAAATGAAATATAATAATGTGACATAAAATCTGATATGCAACACAAACAAAGCAAAATAAAGTTATATTCAGGATCGGCCTTTGTAAATTTTCTCAAGAATCATACTTTATGTTTTAAGACAAAAGCTGTTGTGAGCTTCGACTAGAGGACCTCTGAGAACCCTTCCAGCCCTATTATTCTATTATTTGTACCACATCTTTTTCTATATCACTTTTATAATCCAGATTTTTTAAAGAACTCCAGATCCACATTGACAGCAGTCTCAGTTTATGTTTATCCAATAAAATCTTTTGTTCTTATATTCACTGCTATAATATTAAACAATCTTGAAAATAAGTTCTGAGTGCATTGTTCGGAAACAGCCATATTTTTTTAATAATCATTGTAGTCCATTTTAATAAAGGACCTGTCCTCCTTCAAGAGTAATCCTTTGCTCTTTTGGTTTCCTATACCCAGCCTTCCGTTCTCTTATTATTAACTTGTTTATTTTCCAACCAGCAAAACTTTCTCATAGAAGGGTTTTTTACAATTGATTTCAAAGACTTCATGTATTGTCTTATATATTTGTAATCACCCACAGGAAATATTCTTTCAAGTCCATCTAGCCCCTTAATTTTCCAAAATCAATATTTTAATCCCCATTTGGTTGTTTTCCAGAAATTAAACCTTCTCATTTTTTAAAGTCTGAATCTCTCTTTAAAGATTGCTTTGAAACTGCAATATGCTGTACACAACAACTTGCCTTAGATTATTGCCTTCTTGGAAAGGGATTAATTCCTCATCTGTATTCCATTAAAGCCTCTAAAATATGCTGACCACACTTGTCTATTTGTGGTCTTCATAAATAGAGTATGAATTAAAGCACATTAGAAAGAAGTATAGTTAGTGCTTGATTCTCTTTCTGGTTAGAGCGTGTATGATTTAATATACAGTACTGTAAAAAGCACACTAACACAAAACCAATACCTATGTTGTTCATGGAGGTAATATGCACTTTATACTGAATCAAGGAACACTAACTTGATGGCTTTGTGTTTTGCTTTGTAAAAATTTTGTGTAAGGCTTATGGCTATGCATTTAATGAATATTCCTATAACTGGATGATAACTAGATAATTCCATAGTAAATCTAATCAGTTGAAAAGCAATTATAATTTTGATCAGGTTTTCTTGTTCCAGTTGTCTTGGAGCAAATGCAAAGGAAGTTAGTATGCCTAAGAGTTAATGGACTCGATGCTTTATGAAGCACCTTTGAAAAATGTTTCATACAAACTTCCATCACAAACATATGGAATATGTAATAATTTCAATAGTGTTCTGCAATCAAGCTATGAAAGAATTGTGAATTCACAAGTTGGAAACCACAAAAACATTCGTACTGTGCTAAAACTGATTTACAAGCATCATCACAAACTCTCCAGTATTCTACAACTTGCAACTCTAACCTTGCAGAAAGGCAGTTCTGAATGGGATTTTCATATATTTCATTAATGAGTCTGTGAATGAAACACATGAAACAGATTCACCTTGGGTCTTAAATGACGATTTATATTTTGTGGTCTTCTACACTCTTAATTACTTAACCATTTATATTAAGAAAATATTTGAGAGTAATTTTTCAAATATTCTGTGATTTTTAAATTATATATCAATTTTTTCATTCAGTTTATTTTGAGAATATTTACTTTCAAAATATCCTGTTTAATTTTTATAGGGTCATCATATTCCTATTTTCTAAATGGTTTCTACACTAAAACAAACCTTTTCCTTGTTCAGACCTTTCCTTGTGCTTCGGAATAATTGATCCTATTAGTAACAGCTAAAATGGTATTACCCATCAGAAAGAAACATCAGAAGAATTGGGAGATTCCCAAGACTTGCAGAGGTTTTAAAATGAAAATTAATAATTTTTACATGTAGGGATTTAATTTATTATCTTTCATCTGTTGCAGTCATCTTTATCAAACAGTGATATCATCTTTGTGAAGTTCCATGCGCCTTGGGAAGTCCTGGGAAAATTTGCAGAACTTATGAATGTAAGAATGCCTTTCAGGTAGGTTTAATTACAATCATGGAGAATTTAATATGAACATGAAGTTGAAATGATTATGATTCAGTTGAAATAATTATAGTTCTGCTGCAATTTTGATCCAATTGGTTCTGACTTTGACTCAATATGATATATTCTGCAGTGCCGCTAGTTTCATGGAGCATTCTGTCCTTTAGCCCCTTCATTATTAGAGCCCAAATCATGCTCTGCTGTTTTTCCCTGCTGTTTTTTAAAAGGACCTCTGCAAAATCAGTGAAAGGAAACAAACTTCCAAGTGCCTGTCTGTCAGAACCATCTGGCATATTTAATGGCTATGATGAACTATGATGTAACTTGCATTATTAGAAACAAAGTTCACCTAAACATTCAAGAATTCAGATAGGAGAAATTAAATATTTATTGCTTATTGAAGAAGAATTGTTAAAATGTGATGTGATAATAATACTCAATTAACAATATGTCATTATGACAATTTTGATATATTTAGCTGTATATTTTTTCTAAAATTGAATACAAGAATTGTAATTGACTAAAATTGATTCCTATATTGTTAGAAATGTGGTATTTCAAGATACATTTGGCATATGTTACATTAGCATAAAGCAGTTAATAGTGACATAACATAACACATAACTTAGTTCATTTGTCCCCTCTATAGATTTATATGTTCTAAAACAGCAGTCACCAACCGGTGGGCCGTGGCCCACTGGTGGACCGTGAGAAAATTTTGGTGGGCCACAGAGAAATCTTACCCCCAGAGCACCCCCCCAAAGCAATTAATCCAGGCTGTGCAGAAACACAAGGCTGCTCAGCCCACATGGCCCATGGGAACCCTCCCTGCCCACTCACTCCTTACCCAGCAAACTTGTCTGCTAAGTTGCTATTTTTCCTTTTTCTGACCATCATCTGTTCTGCTACACCGGGAGATTTAGATTAGCTAGGAAGCAGTAAATGGTTGGATTTCTTGCTTTCTAGCTAAGCACAGCCAAACCTCCCTTAGGATTGAAGGTTTGTTTGCAAGCAAATTCAGCGCAGACTCATGGCTAGCAAATTTGAGAGACTGAGCTAGCCAATGGTAGATAGATAGATCAGTGAATGATTCTGTGAGCAACTCAATCTGCCTGCTTTGCCTGATTTTGGATAAAAGTTGCTCTTTTTAAATAAAAAAATCAATATTTACATACATGGTGTGTTGTGAGTTAATTTTGTGAGTTTGCTTGCTAGCAAATTTTATGAATTTACTTGCAAGCAAACTTTATGTGACAGACTGAGCTAGCCAATGGCAGATAGATGGATTTCTGAATGAATCTGTGATTCTGTGAGCAACTCAATCTGCCTGCCTGCTTTGCCTGATTTTGGGTAAAAGTTGCTCTTTTTTATAAAAAATTCAATATTTATATAAATATTTATAATATTTACATACAAGCCATGCCCAGCCAGTCACATGACTACCAAGCCACACCCAAAAATTAGCCCACGCCCATAGAACCAGTTAGTGGTCCCTGGGATCTAAAATTATGAGTTTGGTGGTCCCTGAGGTCCAAAAGGTTGGTGACCCCTGTTCTAAAAGACATTTGTTTAATTTAAATTTTACAAAAGGTATTCTACATAAACAAAAATTAAATTCTTACTATGTAAATTTTTCTGATTGAATTTTGTTCTAAATAGGTATTAATATGCAAAGCTAATTTCAAAGGCACAATTTAAAAAAAAAATCCCTTCTGTAAACATACAATGTTAAAACTGTAATGATTTCATCATTGACTGAATTTTCATTGTAATCTGTAAACTTAATTCTAAAAATGTTTGGGTAACAAAATGTGTGTGTCTATAAGTTTAATGCTGACCAAAATGCTTTATAGCTAGCATTCTGTTTCCAGTATTCTTTAACAAAAAGGGGAATGATTTGAAAAGAATGCAGAATATGTTTTGGAAAATTTATGAAAAAAATATGAAGGTGAAGTCCATTTTCTACTGCTTTTTCTCTTGATAATTCAGTTGCTGAATGATGGTGCATATATTCATGAATATGGGCATATATGGTCCCTATGGGACACTAAGTTCCCTTAGTTTAGTTCTACCAAGTTTCCTAAATGATAAGATTAGAAAAGCCAAGTAATGTGTTGAAATTGAACAGGTCCAGCAAATATGAGACACCTCTGCATAATCTTGTCCTCCAATTGGTTTTGTTATGCATCATTGTTCTCCTGCGTAGGACCTACTGAAATAGCTATCATCTCATATTATTGTAGTGAATTTCATAAATGAATTATGCAGCTTTTCCTTTCCATTGGCAATTCTGACATCCAGAAAAGGAAAGATATTTCTACTTCTAATAACCAAATTCTTAGCTAAGTTAAGCATGTAATGTTCTTATAGACTTCAAAATACAATAATCCTTAAGCCCTATGAAAAATCTTATCTCAATTTACTTAATAACACTTCCCTTAAAGCAGTGAGGCAATTTTTGTAACTTAAGATCTATTATTAATATAGTGGGACCACTACCAATTTTATAGCTCTATTTTTATTTTTAATTAAATCTTAATTGAGCAGAAGTCCATATCACTTGAAATAAAAAACTATATTGTCCCACTGTAGATCTCTAACTCCAGTAGTTTTAGAACTATTACTAGTAATAATGCAAGAGACACAACTTGTATGAGATATAGATAGTTGCTGGTTCATAACAGAAATGTTTTTTAAATGACCTTTTTCCCTGAGTGATTTTTCCACTGGACTTTATTCTTATTTTTAATAAATGTATCAGTACACTCTGTCATCATCTTTCAGCTCTAACTCCAAAATGCACCCATGGCAACAAACATTTATCTACTTGATAGGATGATCCTGTCTCTGCAAGGCAATTAATCAAAATTAAGTGTTGGTCTAGAATAAATTAAAGCACAATGAGCAAACCAGATGGCAATATTTGAGTTGAAGGAAGCAGGCAACAAGACTTTGAAAGGGGAGCAAAAAGATATACCCAGAGGTTGCATTGCGGATGGGGGGAGAAGGGAGAGTACAAAGCAATGTCCTTGATTTGTGCTCTCAATATGGTTGCTGGTGATATGGTCACTGGGCAAGATGGCAGTGTAAATAAGCCCCTGCTATATTGCTTTTTGCTCTTGATTGAGTTAACTTAAGCCCGTAACATCAGTTGTGTTATTTTCTCTTCAGAACAAAAAAATGCTAATGATAGTTTGAATTAGTAACATTGTCTCATGATCTCTTACATCACATTCCTAATGGAGAATGCAAAAATCATTCTAATTAATATAATCTCATACTCATATCGCAAATGTAGGAAATATAAAAATTGGTAGGGAGAACAATACTAAATGCCTCAATTTCATACTATTGTGCATGAATGTAATCTTTTCAAAACTACATCACTGGCACCAACGTCACCTGATTATTATTGCATGTATAACTATATACATGCAATAATAATTATTTTATATTCTCATGTTTAAAGCATTTTATTATCAACATAAAAGCTTAGCATTTTATTTCATTTCAGGTTTTCCATGATTCATTGAACAAAAAGTGCTTCAAGGTGCATGACTTAATTGGAAAAAAAGAAATAATGATCATGCATGCATGTATACACACATACAGAAAAAGTGAGAAAGAGAGGTTAAGGATGTTTTTGATGGTTCTAATTGTTAATCTCTTTTTAGTTTCTTCTTCCACCTCTTACAGGATTCTATCTTCAATCTCCTTTCCTTCCTTGCTAGTTCATACTGTAACTGACGATGGGTTTTCTTCTCGACTGGCTTCATTTTTGCTGTTCTTCCAGGAGAAAAATCTATTACCTGCATCGACGCTACAAGATCCTGAACAAGTTAGTGGGTTTTGTTTTATCGTTTGGGAATTCAGTTTAATCAAAAAGTTAAATCATAGAAGAAAAATCTAAACTGGGTTTTAAGCAAACCACAGGTTGTTAAACAGTCACGTGCTTGTTAGGCAAATCTATTTTCCCTCATTAACTTTGCTTGTTGGAAGCCAGTTGGGAAAGCCACAAATAGTTATCACATGACCCCAGGAAACTGCAATTGTTATAAATATATGCTGGCTGCCATGCACTGAAATTGTAATCATATGACTGCAGGAATGCCATAAGTGCAAGGAGTGGTCATAAGTCACTTTTTCAATGCCATCATAACTTCGAACAGTTGCTAAATAAATGGTCATAAGGCGAGGACTATCTGTAATTTTTGTATCCTGCTTTTCCAAAATCCAACTTTCATTAAATGGCTTGTCACAGGGAATTCAGTTGCTTGCACTGCTCAGATCTTTATAGGTAGAGAGGAGTTATTTGCTTTTTCTTCCACCTGGCTCCTAAGATAAAATGGAGCTGTTGTATCTGCTTTCCATTTTTAGCAAAAAAAACCTTCCATCATGCATCTTAAATGTATTATTTTGTTACTTCCCCTAAGAAGCCAAGGTTTTATGATTAAAAGCATAATAGATAAAAGTATAACATTTGAAAGAAACAAATAATCTGTTAAAAAATTGTACTTCGTAGAGTCACTGAATATATGATCAGCCCAAACAAGACACAGACTTGTTTGTAAAATAAATTATGATGATCGTAAATATATTTCACAGAGTATTCTCCAAATGTTAATTTGAAATATTCTGCAAAACGATGATAAATAAGAATAAAGATAGGACATTTCAGCTAGGAATAGATATTCAGACAATCACAAGAATGTTTTAGATTTTGTTGTTGTTGTTTTTTCATCTTTTACCAGATTATATGCCACTGATATTAATGCCATTGTTTTTCAGTACAATGTAACAAGAAAATAAAACCAAATATTAACATTAACATAATATGGTTATTTATTTATTTTCTATAGTCATCCTTCTCAACCAAGTGACTCAGGGTGGCTTATAGTTCTAAAACAATAAAATATTTAAATATAAAAATGTAAAAATGTAAAAACAACCCAAAACTAAATATATGACAGCTGAGATAATTAATCAATTAACAGTAAAGCCAAGAAATGGGGCCTTTAACATATTCAGACCACAGTTACAGAGCCAAGTTTATAAAGCCTTACAGAAGGCCAACAGGGCTGGGGCCATTCTAATCTCCAAAAGGAGAATATTTGACTTAGCAGGGTCTACAAAAGAAAATGCCCATCTTCTGATCCCTGTCAGCCAACACTCTGGTGGGATCTTCTGGACCAAATTGAATGGGTAGAGACTCTGGGAAAAAGTCTCAGATAATCTGATCCCAAGCCGTGTAGTTCATGTTGCCTAGGTATGCTGTTTGTACAGTTGCAAACTTGATTGAACAATACAGTATATAATGACTGACTACTCTTCTGATAACTGCTTTGCTTTTATTAAAAACAAACTCAGAATTTTGGGAGTGGGAATGGAAAACCAGTGTGCATGACATCTTCTGAGAGTTGATACATAAATCTCAGCATTTGGTGTCTATATGGATACATCCAGGAAGTTTCCTTGGTAGTGATTTTTCCTTCCTAGACTAGCTTATTATTCTCAATTTCTTATTCAAATACTTACCATACATTATCCTGATTAGCTTTTCATAATCACCTAGCTGGACCAAAACAAGTACTATTGAAACAAACTAAGATAGCAGTGCTTTTTTAAAAGCTCTCTTTGTGACACATGATTAGGAAGAAAATGGCAGCAAAATAATTTTCCTAAAGTTCTGCTGCCAGAACCTTTCATAATGATTCTAGGAAGTTTTTATTGTATTTTATGTAGTTTTTCAGATAAGATTACATTTTTAATCAGAGTTAAACCTTTTGAAAATGAAATTGCTAATAAATGATCTGTATTGAAATCTTGTGTTAAAAATTAATGGAGAAAGCATCCTGAAATTATTGCCATAGCGCAGGGCTGTCAAACTCCCAGCCCATAGGCTGGATGCATCACATGCTGGCCACACCTCCACCCAGTTTAGCAAAGGGAAAAAAAGTTCCGATACATCATGTAACGCTGCCGTGATGAGGCAAGTTTGACACCCCTGCCGTAGCATCTTTTCTTATTTGCTACAATCTTTAAAGCTCTTACTACCTTTTTGAACTGAGACACTTAAGAGGAAGAGAAATCTAAATGCTTCATTCCTTTGCTTTTCCTTTTCAAAATCTTTGTCAAAGTAAAGACGTGATTCTAAGAGATGTATCTGAAAAATCCTCCATGTTACCGATTGTGAAACAAGCTAGATTGACAGTTATTTTATATATAGATTGTATACACACACATGTATAGTCTGTTTAGTCATGGCAGAGTTAATTGCCCAGGGTTAATTGTGATTAATGTCTGAAAAATTATTGCATTTAATATCCCTTGCATCCATAATGTTTATGTATAGAAAGTGCTTATTTCCACTTAAATGTATTGGTATCATTAGGTTTGCCTTTCCTTTTATCTCCTGCAGAATTGAAAAGCAATTAAGCAGGTTTCGAGGATGGTTACCTAGAAAGCCAATGAGTCTGGACAAGGAAAGGCTGCCAGATTTGGAAGAAAATGACTGCTACACGGCTCCATTCAGTCAACAAAGGATTCATCAGTGAGTTTTATTTAAAAAGGCAAATGTGAAGGGGGAAATATTTATATTTACGTGAAAAATGGGATATAATGCTTGAGAATTTTTCAAATGCTGAATTCCGAATCCACCTTAATATATACTAAAAAAATTCCACTCATCTTTTACCATCTAAGTATTTGCTGGGTGCATAATAGCTAAATGAAAACACTAGGCTAGTAATGTATTTAGTTCTGTTTTTTAGTTACCCTTTGATCCAACTTCTCCATATAAAATATATCCTATGCAGCATATTATATAACATCAATACACGAATTATGAAGTAAAGACCAAACATCAAAATAAAAAGCTGAAATAGTTGATCTACTTAAATGCTTATAATCTTCTGTATATAGTTCATAATTCAAATCTATATTTTACAAAGCACCTTATATAAAAATTTAACCGCAATAACAAATGCATTTATGGATTTCCATTATATCTGTCAAAGAAACAAATAGCTTTCTGACATAAAGAGGTCCTTAACTTGATCAAGATATATATCTTATTCCATTTTATAAAAACATTTACTTTTCTATCTCCTCTAAGAATAAAAAGTTGGAGAATTAGTGTATAGTACAGTAGTTGGGATTTTAGTCTAGGCCTATAGAGATCAAGGATCAAGTTTACTATCAGCCTCAGAAACTCACATTTGCCCAGAGATGACATCATTATTATTTTACCAATATTTTGAATGTACATAAATGGAAAATGAAAAAATTAGTGCTTGAATTAATTGTAGAAAATAAATATTGTTTGAAAGAAAATAGATGGTTTAATATGAAAATAAATTTTGAATTATCTTATCTTTGGAAATTTCATGTTGAATTCTACACTAACCATTACCACCACAATAGGAAAATAAAATAAAAACCTAGTTAAGCACCTTTCTGGTCCATATAGTACATGGGTGATATTTTTAAAACTGGCTATTTTTATTTGATATAATGCCCTTAGCGTTCTAAAAGAATTATAGCGAAGTAATAAAGCAGGTTCAATCTATCTTTGCATATCTTGCAGTAGATAAAAATGCGTTGCCTAAATTTTCTTACAGGAAATCTGTACATTTGACCCAAATCTGTGGTTTTTAGTGTAGAACATTTCCAATCTAGATAAATCAAAATTAATTAATTGGCTGATTTACTGCTGGCTGCAGTCAAAGCTATTCTTTATATGACTGTGTGCTGCAAATCAGTTCTGCTTTTTTATGTCACATTGAGAGCACGTTCAGATATCTAAATAACCACTATCTAGTCTACCATATAACAAATGAAAATATAGTATTTCTAGTATTCAATATTCTTAAAAAAGAATGTATCCAAAAAGTGAATAAAATGACATTTTGTAATCCCAAATTACATTATCCAGTTTGCCTCCTATAATTCACTTGTCTTATGCTAGGTATTTCAATTGTTTCCATGTCTTGCAAGTACATTTGGTTATATACTAACTGGTATGAGGGCTCAACGATTCTGAAATGTTTCTGATCCAAGCATTTTGAATTTAAAAGCAAAAAGGTATTTCAGTATATGTAGGATATAATTTCTTAAAGCAGTTGCAGCTTTTCCTGTATTTCGGAATATCTTTTTGCCTTTGTATTCTAAACACAGCCTTAATGCTAACTTCTCATATCTGGTAAGGAATCACATGATACTTTTTCATTTAGATTAGGAATTGATTTAAGATTCAGTGGCCAATTTGGTTAGCATAGAATTGGCAAGGGAACTCACCATTTGCTTCATCCACAAAAAATTGGTATGAACTTTCCTTTCATTTTACAAAGAATATCACTGAAGCTGATTTACTTCTTTGTGACTATATATCTTACAAGTTCTAATAAACAATAGCTTTTGTTTACAATATTTTAAAATATTGATTATAACTTTTATAGAAGATTCATTTATTTATATTTTTATGTTTTACTGTTGATATCTCAGAAATATTAGTGAAACTTTTTCAGTTGTCAGAAAGAATAATTGAATTTTTTCCTTGTATTTTCAAAACAGCTTTATCATTCACAATAAGGACACATTTTTTAACAATGCTATAAGAAGTAGAATTGTTCATCATATTTTACAAAGAGTGAAATATGAAGAAGGAAAAAATAAAATTGGTAAGCGTGGGATTTATGCATATTTTACTCCATTTCAATCTTTCCTATTATATAAAATAGAGTTAAGAGAAGCTGCAGTACAGGTAGTCTTCAACTTACAACAGTTCATTTATTGACTGTTCAAAGTTACAACAGCACTGAAAAAAATGACATGACTGTTTTTCACAGTTGCAACCTTTGTAGCATCCCCATGATTATTGATCAAAATTCAGATGCTTGATAACTGGTTCATATTTATGACCATTGCTGTGTCCCAAGGTCATGTGATCCCATTTTGCAACCTTCTGACAAGCAAAATCAATGGGGAAGCCAGATTCATTTAACAACCTGGTTACTATTTTATCAGCTGCAGTGATTCACTTAACAACTGTGGCCAGAACAATTATAAAATCAGGCAAAACTCACTTAACAAATGTCTTATTTAACAGATATTGTGGTTGTAAGTTGAAGACTACCAATACTAGTATATTTCTTGATAAAATTATTAGCTACCAAAATTGTTCCTTTTTGTACCTTTTAATTCAATAATAACTTTCAGAAAAAAATATTAAAGTGTGTGTGTACCATTTGTAAATTGTATCTACTCATGCTTACACCTACTGCCCACTCTTTGAATACACAGTCATATTAGATTGATTGATTGATTGATTGATTCAATTTAAGCACATTGACTCTAGATTAATGCTAGATGCAATGTATGATGTTCATTCCAGATTTTACCATTATATGTTACATATTTCTATTTCTAGGTCTCAATCGGTTGCTTACTAATGGTTCCTATGAAGCTGCATTTCCTCTTCATGAGGTATTCCTTTTTATTTTTTTAAATCCAATTACTTCCCACCATTATTGTTGGTCCATTAATTCTGATTTTCACTATATTAAGGAGGGAACCCATTTAGGTCATTTTATTTGGCAAATGAAACAAAATGCAATTTCAGATTCTTTTTTAGAAAGATATGCCTTTGAATTCACAATAAATAATGACCAAAAAAGTCAAAGACAAAGTAATTTAAAGGTTTGATGTATAAACTCGTATTTAAGAAAATATATCTGAAGATGATGTTCATAAAAGATGATTTACAGCTTTTTAAGTCAAAAACAATGAATGATAGAATGAAAGGATATAAATTCAGGACTCTCTGTGAAAATTTCAGAAGAATGGTGTTATGTCCAAGTAACAGAATAACTGCGTTGTAAGGGACCCTGGAGTTCTAGTTCAACCCCTGCTCAGGCAGGAAACCCTACATCATTTCAGACAAATGGTTGTCCAATTTCTTCTTAAAAACTTCCAGTGTTGGAGAATTCATAACTTCAGGAAGCAAATTGTTTCACGTGTTCCTTTTGTTCCCACATGAATGAGAACCATTATAATCAAATCATGAATTTACCAATATATATTCCTCATGTGCTTTTTCTCCTGATGAAATTAAAGACATATAAATAGGTTATTCTGATGTTTGCCTAAATGACATTACAGAAGAAATAAATCCAGCAAGTACAAAATTTATAATCAATAACAACAATTAACAACTAAATATACAATAATTCCCAATCATCATGCCTTTCACATTTTTGTCTTGGATAGGTATAACTTTGCACATGCAAGACAGTTGTTCTATGTGAACCTAGCTTAATTTTGTATACAGATAGTCCTCAACTTACAGTAGTTCATTTTGTGACTTAAAAATTACAACACTAGTGGAGAAAATGACATCCCCATGTCATGTGATCAAAATTCAGAAGCTTATCAACTGACTCATATTTATGATGGTTGCAGTGTCCCAGATCATGTGATCACCTTTTGTGATTTTCTGACAAGCAAATCAGTGAGGAAGCCAGATTCATTTAAGAATATGTTAATAACTTAACAACATGTTTGTTGGACTCGTGCCCCTCCTGGTTGGTTTCTGCCTCTGGTGAGGTGACACGAGGCTGGCTCCAAGGGATTGTCAACGCTTCGTTGAGGGAGGGGTCGCTCCCTACCGCCCTGAAAACGGCGGTGATGCGGCCTCTCCTCAAGAAGCCTGCCCTGGACCCAGCACTTTTGAATAACTATCGTCCAGTCTCCAACCTTCCCTTTGTGGCGAAAATTGTGGAGAGAGTGGTGGTGTTTCAGCTCCCTCAGTACCTGGAGGAAGCGATGTATTTAGATCCCTTCCAATCGGGCTTCAGGCCCGGGCACAGTACTGAAATAGCATTGGTCGCGTTGGTTGATGATCTCTGGAGGGCCCTTGACAGAGATTACTCCTCTGTCCTGGTCCTATTAGATCTCTCGGCGGCTTTTGATACTATCGACCATAGTATCTTATTGCAGCGGTTGGAGGGGTTGGGAATTGGAGGTACCATCTTGCGGTGGTTTATTTATTTATTTATTTAATTTTTATACCGCCCTTCTCCCTGGGGACTCAGGGCGGTGTACAGCCAATCTAAAACCCCAACAATAATACAAAAGTTAAAAAAGATTAAATTGGATATTTGGCCGAATAAAAAACCCACCCCACCCCCTTAAAACCCCCAAATTAAAATTACTGGAGACACATTAAAACCCTCTCTCAGCCCAGGCCGGCCTGCTCGAAAAGCCAGGTCTTCAACGCGCGCCTGAAGGACCTCAGGTCCATGCCGGTACGCAGTTCCGGTGGCAGAGTATTCCAGAGGGCAGGGGCCGCCACAGAGAAGGCCCTACCCCTTGGGACCGCCAGGCGACACATGGCAGCCGACGGAACCCGGAGAAGGCCCTCCCTGTGTGCACGCACTGGCCTGCTGGAGATCACCGGTAGGATGCGGTCCTGTAGGTAACCTGGTCCAATGCCATGGATCGCCTTAAAGGTCAGAACCAGAACCTTAAAGCGAACCCGGAAAGCCACTGGCAGCCAATGCAGCTCGCGCAGGAGAGGCGTCATGTGGGCGCTACGTGACGCCCCCATAATCACCCGCGCGGCCGCATTCTGTACCAGTTGGAGTCTCCGGGTGCTCCCCGCAGGGAGCCCCATGTAGAGGGCATTACAATAGTCCAGGCGAGAGGTGACAAGGGCCTGAGTGACCGTGCGCAGGGCGTCCCGATCCAGAAAGGGCCGCAACCGGTAGATCCGACGGATCTGATGAAATGCCCCCCTGGAGACGGCCGTGACATGGTGTTCAAGCGACAGCCGCACATCCAGGAGGACTCCCAGATTGCGAGCCCTCTCTGTGGGGGGCAAAATTTCCCCCCCAATAGCCAGCGACGGAGTCAACTGGCTATATCGGGGCGCCGGGAACCACAGCCACTCGGTCTTGGATGGGTTGAGCCGGAGCCTGTTCCCGCCCATCCAATCCCGCACGGCCTCCAGGCACCTGGACATAGCCCCCACAGCATCGTTGGGGTGGTCCGGGGTGGAGATGTATAACTGAGTGTCATCTGCATAGAGATGACACTTCACCCCAAGACCACGGATGATCTCGCCCAGCGGTTTCATATAGATGTTGAACAAAAGAGGGGAGAGAACCGACCCCTGAGGCACCCCACAAACCAGGGGCCTAGAGGTGGACCTCTCCCCTCCCGCCAACACAAATTGCGAACGGTTGGAGAGGAAGGAGGAGAACCATCGAAAGACAGTTCCCCCAATTCCTAACCCCTCCAACCGTCGCAACAGGATACTATGGTCGATAGTATCGAAAGCCGCCGAGAGATCTAATAGGACCAGGACAGAGGAGAACCCTCTGTCACGAGCCCTCCAGAGATCATCAACCAACGCGACCAATGCCGTCTCAGTGCTATGCCCAGGCCTGAAGCCCGATTGGAATGGATCGAGGTAAGTTGTTTCCTCCAGGTACTGAGGAAGCTGACGTGCCACCACACTCTCAACAACCTTCGCCACAAAGGGCAGGTTGGAGACTGGACGAAAGTTATTTAAAACAGCTGGATCCAGGGAAGGCTTCTTGAGGAGGGGCCGCACCACCGCCATCTTCAGGGCGGTCGGGAGCGACCCCTCTCTCAGAGAAGCGTTGATAATCCCCTGGAGCCAGCCTCGTGTCGTCTCCCTGGCGGCCGAAACCAGCCAGGAAGGGCACGGGTCCAATAAACAGGTGGTGGCATTCAGACTCCCCAGCAACCTGTCCACACCCTCGGCGGTCACAGGATCGAACTCTCCCCAAATAACATTCACAAGACCTGCCCCGGTCACCTCCCCCGGGACCATCCAATTGGAGTTAAGCCCCTCCCGGATCTGAGCGATTTTATCATGCAGGAATCGAGAGAACTCCTCTGCTCTACCCTGCAAGAGGTCATCCGGCGCTCTCGGTTCGAGCAGAGAGCGGGTCACTCTAAACAGGGCGGCAGGCCGATTTCCTGCCGACGCAATAAGGGCGGAGAAATACGAAGATTTCGCCGCCCCTATCGCCACAAGGTAAGTCTTAATATGAGATCTTACCTGTGTTCGGTCAGATTCAGAACGAGTCGCCCTCCAAATGCCCTCTAGACGTCTTTTCCGGCACTTCATCTCCCGTAGCTCCTCCGTAAACCACGGAGCCAAATGGGATCTGTGCTGGGTCAGAGGTCGCAGAGGCACAACTCGGTCTAGAGCCCCGGCGGCCAACCCATCCCAGGTGGCCACCAGGTTTCCAGGCGAGTTGAGAGCCAGAGACTCAGGAAATGGCCCAAGCTCCCTCTGGAACCGCTCCGGGTCCATTAGGCGCCTGGGGCGGAACCATCTAAGTGGCTCCGCCTCCCTGCGGTGGGGGGTGGCGGAACAGAAGTCCAGTCTAAGGAGGGAATGATCTGTCCATGACAAGGGAGTAATGACTAAATCCCCGCACTTACAGTCATTCAACCACTGCCCAGAGACAAAAATCAGGTCCAGCGTGTGTCCTCCTATGTGAGTGGGAGCAGAAACTAACTGGGTCAGGTCCATGGCCGTCATGGAAGCCAAGAACTCCCGGACCAACCCAGAGGTTTCACCGAGCGATGGCAGGTTGAAATCCCCCATGACCAAAAGCCTGGGGGTCTCAACCGCCAGCCCGGCTATCACCTCTAGGAGTCCGGGCAGGGCTGATGAGACGTGGCAGGGAGCCAGGTACGTCAACAAAAGACCCATCTGAACCCCTTGCCCCCACTTCACAAAAAGAGATTCACAGCCAGCCGTCTGAGGGACAGTGGCCTCCCTAGGACAAAGGACTTCCTTTATAAGCACCGCCACCCCGCCACCCCTTCCCTGAGCCCTAGGCTGGTGAAATGCAAGGAAACCTGGTGGGCACATCTCAACCAGAGGGACACCTCCCTCTGGGCCCAACCAGGTTTCGGTGACACCTACCAGGTCCGCGGCCTCCTCCTGAACCAACTCAAAGATCAGGGGGGCCTTATTAATCACGGACCTGGCATTGCACAACAGCAGCTGGGTATTCAGGGCCTGAGATTCTGGACAACCAGGACTACAGGATGGGTAAGGAGGGTCGGAGCGCGCTACCGCTTGTAAACATCGGGAGCGCGATCCCCTAACCGGATATGGCCCTCTACCCCCCGCATACCTACCTCTCCCAGTCACCGTGCTAATAAAATTGGCCCCCGGCTGCCCACCCTCTGTCTGCCCCCCCGACACGGGAACCCCCGAGGCCCCCCAGGCGCGCAAGCCGGCCCGGCTGCCCCCAATTCCGTGCGGGCTGTCTCCCTCACCCGCCCTGGACCTTTCCCCCTTAAAAAACCCCATTAAAAATTTAACAACCCCTGGATTACAATGCTTTCCCCGGTTTCCCCGGTCCCACCATCGCTCCGGATCCCAGGATCCATCATTACGGAAGGTCTTAGAGAGCTTCGAAGGCCATCTAAGGGAGAGGGGGACATCCCTCAGGGCCCACAGCTCTGCCCTCGGGTTCTCCTCCTTTCTCTCTGACCGCTTGCAATTTGTGTTGACGGGGGGGAAGAGGTCCACCCCTAGGCCCCTCATTTGTGTGGTGCCTCAGGGGTCGGTCCTCTCCCCTCTCTTGTTCAACATTTATGTGAAGCCTCTGGGGGAAATCATCCGTGGTTTTGGGGTAAAATGTCATCTTTATGCGGATAACACTCAGCTTTACATCTCTACCCCAAACCACTCCAACGATGCTGTGGAGGTTATGTCCCGGTGCCTGGAGGCCGTGCGGAATTGGATGGGCGGGAACAGGCTTCAACTCAACCCTTCCAAGACTGAGTGGCTGTGGTTTCCGGCATCCTGATATAGTCAGCTGACTCCGTTGCTGGCTATTGGGGGTGAGATCTTAGCCCCCACAAAGAGGGCTCGCAATCTAGGCGTCCTCCTGGATGCACGGCTGTCATTGGAAGATCACATTATGGCCGTCTCCAGGGGGGCTTTTCATCAGGTTCGCCTGATGCGCCAGTTGCAGCCCTTTCTCGATTGGGACGCCTTACACACGGTCACTCATGCCCTGGTCACCTCCCGCCTGGATTACTGTAATGCCCTCTACATGGGGCTCCCTATGGGGAGCCCCCGGAGGTTGCAACTGGTACAAAATGCAGCCGCGCGGGTGGTTATAGGGGCGTCGAGAAGCTCACATGTGACGCCTCTCCTGCGCGAGCTGCATTGATTGCCGGTTGCCTTCTGGGTGCGCTTTAAGGTTCTGGTTTTGATCTTTAAAGCGCTCCATGGCATCGGACCAGGTTATTTGCAAGACCGCGTTCTGCCAGTAGTCTCCCACCGTCCAGTGCACTCCCACAGGGAGGGCCTCCTATGGGTCCCAACGGCCTCCATGTGCCGCCTGGTGACCCCGAGGAATAGGGCCTTTTCTGTGGGGGCACCTGCTCTCTGGAATGGGCTCCCCCCAGAGTTGAGAATGACACTGACCTGAGGGTGTTCAGGTGTCATTTGAAGACCTGGCTCTTTGAGCAGGCCGGCCTGGGCTGATCTTAAATTGATTTTAAATGGGGTTTTAATCAGGGTTTTGATATTGGGGTTCTAGATTTAGAAGCAGCCCATATTTAATCTTGTTTTAATTTTTTTATATGTATTGTTTTAGTTGGCTGTGCACCGCCCTGAGTCCTTCGGGAGAAGGGCGGTATATAAATTGAATAAATAAATAAACTGTTAACAGCTGTAGAAGCAAATTCATAAAATGGGGCAAAGTTCTCTTAACAAATGTCTCACTTAGCAACATAAATTTGGGCTCAATTGTGGCCATAAGTCAAAGACTTACACCTGTAATTGTTGCACAAAATTACATATTTTAAGAGAAATGGACATTTGGGAAAAGGTTTCTACACATAGGTAATAATTGTAGTATTTTCTCTTTTTGCTTAAGTTTGTAATATGTATAGCTTTAACTACAAAATACCAAATTCAGTATGGACACTGCACTTATTTTTACACTGAGTTAAGATCTGGAACTAAAAAGACCTCCATTATTACAAAACAAACTTCAAAAATTATGATTGCTACTTTGAAATATGTGGTCTACTCAAGTATGAACTCCATTGTGTTCAGTAAGATTTATTCTCAGAAAATTGTATACAGATATATAGCTTCAGTCTTAAGTTTCTGAGATGGTATAGATCACAAGCTAATCATAATTTCAATTATAACAGTTAATTTCAGTGATAAAATGTTAAATCTATATTTATGAATTTAATACTCTAAAATATTATTCATGGATATTTATGAATATCTATAAACTAATTATTCTTTATTTACTTGTATCTTAGGGTAGTTACAAAAGTAAAAATTCCATACGAAGTCATGGAGCAGAAAACCACAGGCATCTACTTTATGAATGCTGGGCCTCATGGAGAGCTTGGTATAAATACCAACCTTTGGATCTTATACGGTAATTTTTAAAAAAATCCATTTGTATTGGGAATGTATAGGTAACCTAAAATACTGAAATATATTTCGGAGTTTTATTTGAGGCAATTCACAATATGTATTTGAAATTCTCAATAATTTGTGAGTGCCAGGAGACTAATCTGTTGTCATGCCCTGGTGGAGACTGACTCTGATGGAGAGGAGGAACAGCCGACAGGGAGTAGAAGTGTGGCTCCGGAGGTTGTGGAGGAGGCTAGGAAGGGCAGAGGCCGGCTGGGCAGTTGGAGGAGGACCCAGGCTCATCCCATCTCCATCCTAAGGCATGCAGGGAGGAGAGGATAAGGGAGAGATGTGGTCTACTCAGGAGGAGAGGGCTTTGGTCCTCTTCATGGGCTGCAGCTGTGACAACTGGATAAGAAGACAGACATGCATACGGGCGATTGCTGGAAACAAAGCATGGAAATATCTCTAGTTTATTGTTCCTCTCTGAGTTTGGTGTCCTTCCCAGTGTGTGTTCTAATATCTGTGGATATCTTCAAGCCCTTATCTTGCTTGGTTTGTGTTGCTTTTTACTCTTTATAATTTAAATGGCATTTCCTCCTTGTAACTGCTTGTGTGGGAGATTTTGTCTTCAGTGAAGGATATTTGGAGCTTGGAATCAAAGGGACTTCACCGGATTTTTGTGACTGTGTTTATTTTGTATCCCACTCTTGGTCATCACACCTGCCCTGTTACTTTTTCACTGGCAAACTGAAAAATATGTCCTATTGCTGCTTTCTCTGGGAATGAAACAAGTGTTATATCTGCATATTAATATCATATCAAAATGGTGTAATATGTCATTACACATTTTTCTGATTTATCAAAGTGATAGTTAAGATAGTAAACTCCATTTAGGAAGGCCTCCTCTGACAGATATTATTCTTGTGAAAACTGGCACTAAGAAAGGAATATGAAAAATTATTCCCAAAAACCTTTAGCACCTTCTATATTAGTGCAATGAAGAATTTCAAACAGTTTAAAATGGGTTTACAAGCAGAAGCACAGAAACCAATGCAAGTTCAATTAAATATACAGAAGATATATTTATATGGAGTGGAGATCTTTTTCTAGCCTTTTGGAGGAAATTCTACTTGTTTCCCTTTTTTAAATTTTCTTTTTACTGCTAAATAGTTCTACCAGGACTAACCAAGTGAAAAAAAACAGCCCAAGGACACTTTGCCCAGCTGTGCAGAGACTTATGTGGGGATTCTCAAAGTTTCTAACTCTAGGATCTAGTTAAATTTCTGAAATCACATGCCATAAAAAGGCAAATTCTGACAATGGCAAATAGTAGGATTTAATAACACTATAAAATCAATTTGGAACAATATCGAGATTGAAAGGGGCTTCTATATCCATAGAAATTATATCTTATATGACCAATTTTGCTATGTAAATTAGTTCTAAAGATCCTGAGCAAAAAACTGAGAAGCAGTATTGCCAAAACTCTCATGGAAATTGAAATTATCTCATGAAACTAATTGTTCTTTGTTTTTAATACTTTTGGGCATAGAATGGCAAAACTCAATCTGTCAAAATTAATAGCAAACATCTCTAACAAGGTTAAATGAATGAAGAGGCAGGGCTATTAGTCTAATTACGTATAAGGAATGATCTGAATATTCTTTCACTAGTGATAATCAGTTTGTGAAACAAGTAATATATTCAATATTGCTTATCTGCACTGATAATGCATCTGCATCAATAAAACATTTTTTAAAAAAATAAGGCTGAAAAGTTGTGGACATGTGATCTTATTCATGTATGGGAGGTCCATATATTTCGGAATCATTTTATATTAAGAACCGCCAATAAATTCTACTTCAAAAATGTTAATAAAATTATTTGCTTTTGTGTTTTTGAACAGACGGTATTTTGGTGAAAAAATTGGGTTATATTTTGCCTGGTTAGGCTGGTATACAGGAATGCTCTTTCCAGCTGCCTTCATTGGACTGTTTGTCTTTCTATATGGAGTAGCCACACTGAACTACTGCCAAGTCAGGTGAAGTCAACATGCTTATCTCTAAAATAATTATATTTATTGTTACTTTAAAAAATAAATAAATTATTGTATTATGTCTATTTTTTTTTACACAGAAGATGGTAGAGAATATGCTTATGAGTAGTCAGAAGGGTGGTAGCATTGCTAATGGTCTTCACATTCTAAGATACATTTATTTTTCTCTTTGTATGATTTCTTTTAATAACCTGTATGTACCTAACTTCCCCTTTCTAATCTATTATATATTGCTGTTATGCTCCTGCAATGTGGAAATTTCTCTCTTTTTGCTACACAAATGAATCCTAAATTACTTTCAATGGGCAACCATACACTATGGTATTTTGCATCTGCTGATAAACCTTGCTATCTTTATATCAGAAAAATCATATTATTTGTTTAACAGGTCAAAATCCAATCCAATACTGTACAGTAATCATTGAATCGTTCTGTCATTCAAACTCTGATTTATTGCAAATGAAGGCAGATATACATGTCCCAGGATAATGTTACAGGATCCAATCTGGGTCAGTCACTGGGACCAGAGGTTTTGTGTTCTGAGCTTTTGGACTCGTGTTGGAGCTCAGCTTCAGAAAACTTCTCTCTCTAAATCAAACTAGAGAGAATTTTTCTGAAGATGGGCTCCAGCACGAACCTGAAAGCTTGGAAGACAAAACCTCTGGTCCCAGTGACCGGCTCAGATTAGATACTGATTTATTGATTTAAGTTCATGAGTTTGATCATAGATTCCGTGTGCTCTTTTTAAAAAACCACACAGCTATTTCAGTTCCAACTTTTAAATAACTTAATATGATTAAGAAAATTAATCAGATTTTTTTCTCTCCTTCTCTGCTCGTATCTTACTCTTTGTCTGTGTCCCTTTA
The DNA here is from genome assembly GCA_023653725.1 of Bungarus multicinctus. NCBI lineage: Eukaryota > Metazoa > Chordata > Lepidosauria > Squamata > Elapidae > Bungarus > Bungarus multicinctus. The sequence continues at coordinate 48,899,361 of CM042848.1, forward strand.
TCCTACTTCTATCTTCCCATATCTCTATCATTTTCTCAGATGCTTTAATTGATTTAGTTTGTTCCTTTATCAGCCAAAATGATTATCAGTCAAAATGGGGCAAATATTTTCCAGAATATTCTGTAAATATTCTGTAAATAGTTAATTTCTTGTCAGTCAGCAATAAAAATGCATTATATAGTATAGATCGATTTGTTTGTTTCATTGTCTTGATTTATTTATTCTGTATGCAGGGTTGTTGTTTTTTGTAAAATAAGGGTTTTGTACTACTCTGACTTGTAAAGATGTATAACTTTATTACAAAGAATGATCTTCCAAAGTGCCACTTGTACTGGGATGAAACACTAAAGGTTATTATATAGGCTAATGTAGTCTAAATGTTCTAAACAACAAAACAGTTAACGATTTCAGAAGAATGTATTATAATAATTTCAATGAAACACACACAAAAAATTCTAAAGTATGGTTGGAAAGCAAAATCTAACATCAGTGCTTCTTATCACAGCAAAGAAGGCAGGAAATTTAGAGATACAACAAGAACACATATCCAGAAAATGTTCCTCCCCTTATTCCTGTCTCGGCATAAGGAAACATCTCAGGGTTCTACAAAATAAATATATATTTAAGGAAACTAGTCAGTGAGGGAACAGTATCAAGTTATGTGTAACATCTGTGCAGATGGGAATTGGTACATAAATGTGGAGAAAAATTGTACACATATTGAATTTAATGTCCTGAACTATTGATTGATGTGTCTTTAAATTAATTTTAAGCCAAAAAGAAAACATTTTATTGGTGCAGTTATTACAGAAAAAAGCCATCTTTTCTTTACAACTCCACTAGTATCTAAATAATGGGAGGGTGTTGTTTTTTAGTAAAATATTTAGAGCTTGGGTTAGTAATCATTATCTCTTCTCTTGTGCAGTAAAGAAATTTGCCAGGCTACAGAGATTATTATGTGCCCAATTTGTGATAAATACTGTCCCTTCATGAGGTTGTCAGATAGCTGCATTTATGCCAAGGTACAAATAAATGCTGTTTTTATTTTTCTATCAATACGTGTATGCATGCATGCATGCATATATGTATGTATGTGTATAATGGTATGTATGTGTATTCTAAATAAAGACATTGCATTTAAAAATGCTAGATATTTAAGTCTGTGGAGCTGAATGCAACACCTTCAAAGATCTTGCTGCTTAAGTATTAAAGTATTAAGCATACTTAGTTTTTTAAAAAGGATTTGCTGATAAATAAATACAATGAGTGAGGAATAAGGAGAGAACAGCAAGTTTTTAATGTCTATAGGTCACTATATTATATTAAAGGTTATATAAAATTATTACTGTTTTGTATCTCCTTTATTATTGAAAGTCATGAGCCTTTTGACGAGGATAGGGATTCTGTTTATGTTTTTACTTGTGAGGTTTTGAAGGCAATTATTGAACAGAGGCTAAGAGTTGTGCTAAGCTTAAGAAATAATTTAAAAATATATGTCACAGTTTGTGAGAGTTTAAATGTAACACTTTGCATTTGTCCCTCGATCCTGGGAAAGATACAGCTGTTTTAAAGAGTTTCAGACAGATGGTACATTTGAGCCCTCATGTGCTGTGAAGCCCATTTTTTAACTGCATTGTCCTACAAAATATCCTGGATTTAATATTATAAGCAAAGATCCTTTACTGTTCCCATGAGAACCTCATAAGTAGAATCTAGTGAAAATATTTTAGAACTATGAAAAATTATATAACAATTCCTTCCAATAAAATCACATTTAGCTTTAAACTTCAGGAAACTTACAATAAATCTTTGTACCCATTTGAACTGTCTGGATCTCCTGATTTTCCTGGCGCTAGACAGAAAACATTTTAAAAATTCCTAAGTAGAATAGGTAGAAATAAAAAAATAGACTATATGTAGTTTACAAATCACAAACCAATGTGAATAAGAAAAATTAAATGAATTTAAGTTAAAATTATTTTTCTCCAGGTATCACATCTTTTTGACAATGGAGCAACTGTTTTTTTTGCTGTTTTCATGGCAGTATGGGGTAAGTGATGACAAGGGAATAATATCAATGTAATCGTGTTTAAAATAACTAAATGGAGGATGTGCTTAACTTCAGCAGAGTTCAGTGATATGAAATTATTCATATTCATACTTCTACTCCTCTGTTCTATCCTTTAAAAGTAAACACTTCTATTTTTATCTGCTCTCATCTTTGCAACTTAATAGGAAAGTATAGGACAGCAAGACGTTTATCTTATTTTTTAAAAGAAATTAAAATAAAAGTGTTTCTCACAGGGAGGCTTCCTTATAATTAATTCCAAAATCTTATTCCAAACTTTTCTGTACCCTTAGTTTGTCTGTAGCTTTCTAAAAATCAAAGATTTAATCACTCTTTTGCTGTTTATTTCATGAAAAAAGAAGTTCTTAAATTTGCATTTAAAACTTCATTTGCTATTCGGATTGAAAGAAACTTCCTTGGTTTCTTCAAACTCAAACACTCAAGCATCCCTAATAGCTGAAAAACAGTTAACAAGCAATTGCCAAAAGTGATTAAAAAAGGAAGTATGCAAATCCAGTAAATTTTCAGAGGCACTGACCACAGTTTAAACAAGATGTTTTTTGCTCATCTCCCAGGGCTCTAAACCTACCAGAGACCACTGTCTTGCAGTCAATAGTGGTGTCCCCCAAGGCAATATTCTAGGACCAACCCTGTCCATACTCTACATAAATGACTTCTGTGATCATATTAAGAGCAACTGCGTTCTCTTCGCTGATGATGTAAAGCTGTTCAATACCACAGACAATACTGCTACCCTTCAAAAAGATCTTGATTATGTGTCAGAATGGTCAAACAAATGGCAACTTCAAATTTCAACAAATAAATGCTCTGTCTTACATATTGGCAAAAAAAATCAGAAAATAAAAGCTGAATAGTCAAGACCTTGTTGATGATCCAAGCTCTGTAAAGGACCTTGGAATATTCATCTCTAATAATCTAAGTGCTAGAGCCCACTGTAACTACATAGCCAAAAAGGCATTAAGAGTTGTTAACCTAATCCTACGTAGCTTTTTCTCTGGTAATATTACACTACTAATTAGAGCTAACAAAACATTTGCTAGACCAATACTCGAATACAGCTCATCAGTCTGGAACCCACATTACGTATCTGATATTAGCATAGTTGAGAAAGTCCAGAAATATTTCCAAGAAGAGTTCTCCACTCCTCATTGTAGAATACCTTATGCCACCAGACTTGAAATTCTAGACCTAGAAAATCTTGAATTACGCCATCTTTGGTCTGATCTAAGTATGGTATATAAAATCATACATTGCAATGACTTACCTGTCAATGAATACTTCAGCTTCAACCATAATAACACAAGAGCACACAATAGATACAAACTCAAGGTTAACTGCACCAAACTTGATTGCAGGAAATACGACTTCAGCAATAGAGTGGTCAATGTCTGGAATACTCTACCTGACTCTGTGGTTTCTTCCCCAAACCCCAAAAACTTTAACCTTAGACTGTCTACAGTTGACTTCACCCCTTTCCTAAGAGGTCTGTAGGGGGCGAGCATAAGCGCACGAATGTGCCTACCGTCCCTGTCCTAATGTTTCTTTTATTGTTCTTATATGTACCCATTTCATGTATTCATAACTATGTATATACTTATACCTATTATCTTGTAAGCGATTGACAAATCAAGTAAATTCTAAAAAAAATAAAGTTTCTGGAGCACTTGTAGGTGATCTCAAGTTCCCTTCTTGTGCAGAGCAGAATTATTCATTTATTTTATCTATTCATTTATAAAATTTATAGGCCACTCATTCTTACCTTGAAGTAACTCTGGGCTGCTTATAATCATAAACTATATAAGTTAAAAACATAAATAAGCTTGTATAAAATCCAGAACTTTGTGGTCCAATTAAAAAACGGGGAGGGTGGGAGCAGGATTGGGGTGGAGGTGGTATCTATTGTTAATTGATCAGCCACCTCCACTGTGATATTCCTCCATTGGAGCTCCAAGCCAACTTGCAGAACCAGGTCTTTAAACTCAAGAGAATCAGGGTTGACCACACAGATCTATGCAGAACTGTTCTACTCACTGGTTCTTCATTTCATTAAGATCATTAGCTTTTCATGGAGCTGTCTTCAGTTCACCATTTGTTCCACTGAAGTTAATATAGCACAACAAGATAAATGTAAGTTTCTTTTGTTATTAAGGGACATAATTGAATTATCCCAGATAATTAAACTAGAGATTGGAAATATATGAATTTTTTTGATTATATTCTAGAACAGATTGGCAGCAATGAACAGAATGCATAAATTATTATGCATTCCATTATAAATTATCTCCACCTAAATTATTGCAATAAAAATGTATGTTAGAAATATGTATCCAAAATAGATTTGCTGGCATTGAAAATGAAAACATTTTCGATTGACACATTAGAAAAAGTTTTAAACAAAGCACCATATATTAAGAGGAAACATGAATAGCAATCTATAGGATTTTTCTTCTTCTTCCCCCTTCTCATACTTTTAGGTACAAAACAAAATTAACAACACAAAATAATACGTGGAAAGATGTTACACCAACACTGACCAAATTTAGACTGATTTGTATATTTCAATTTATGTATTCCTTCTATTAAATACAATAGAATTTCATGCTTTATTTTTAGGATCCTTTCAACTTGAATCTCTGCTACAGAATTCTAGGTCACACTATAGGGTCAAATTATATACAGTATTCCATAAACATTTTTTCCATTCTTTTCAACCGAACAAAACATTGAGAGGAAGGTGGCACCAGAGGTTAGAATATAGTATTGCAGGCTAATTCTGTTGACTGCCAGAAGTTCAATACTCATCAGCTCAAGGTTGACTCAGCCTTTCATCCTTCCAAAGTTGGCAAAATGAGGACCCAAATTGTTGGGGGGCAATATGCTGACTGTGAACCGCTTAGAGAGGGCTGTGAAGCACTGTAAAGTGGTATATAAGTAAGTGCTATTGCTATTGCAATTATATGAAGGAACTCAATACTATATTTGTCTGTCTATAGGTCTGTGCTATTGGCAGAATAACACTCTGAACAGCACCAAATTTTGTGTGGGAATAGTAGCCAGCAAAAAAAAAATGACTGAAAATAGGCCAGCTTCATTCTTACCTAGATCTGATCAGGACTGCAGAGAAAAAATAATCAGAAAAAATGCAGACATTTTCTTCATGAAGATATTTCCTTTTTTAAATATGAAGGATTATCACCACTAGCCATACCTACAGAGTAAATTAGATGAAATACCTTCATATGTTGTTTATTTCCTACATTTTCAAGAGTAAATATTCTTCATTAGAAATATATTTTTCCTTCTATTTTTCTGCCGTAGCCACTGTTTTTTTGGAATTTTGGAAAAGAAGACGAGCAGTAATTGCTTATGACTGGGACTTAATTGACTGGGAAGAAGAGGAGGTTTGTATGGATAATATGTCAAATTTGAACTAATATTAATGTATTATTAACAGACTGGGTTATAATATAAACAGAAAATACTGGAGATGATTGCCTATCACATAGAGTTTAGTTTGTTTCCTTGTATCCCTTTTAGCTGTTCTAGTCTATGTCATTTTAGCTGAATCACTGTCTTGCAGAAGACACAAATTAGTCAACGGTCTGACCAATGTGGAACAGTGAACAGAAAATGATGGGCGATGGTTTTAAAAAAAAAGACCAAGCAATATTAAGGAATCTTATATCCATTTCTTGCAGAGAAGAAACATATAACAGTTTAGTCATCGACTATTCTATAGTTCTAATCTGAAGAAAACATTGAGGCTAGGCATAGGCCTTTTCCTTAGCTCCTTTCATGATAGCTTTAGCACTTTGGTCTATTAATTACTAACATCTATTCTCAATTCTCAAAAATGAATTGATTCAATATTGTGGCAAAATATAATTTTAGTTGCAAATATTAATATAACAGAGTAGTTTCTCTTACTGGCAGCAAATCATGCATTTTTTTCCAAGAAAATAAGGACCTAATAGTACAATGCTTCATTTACTGGTTTTTAGATAAATGAAGGGATGTGAAAAATTAAATTATGTGTTCATTTGGAATTCTTTTGGTATAATAAGCATGTATAAAACCCTTCAATGTAAGAACCAGGTGAGCACTCTGCTTCTAGCAGTAATTGCCAATCTGCTAATTTGCCTAGAGGCAATACCAAACATGAGTGTTATCTTAGGGCTTAGGCCATCTAAGGTAACTGCCATTACAGAATCAAACAAAGCACCACCTCAGAATCAGCTCCTATAATAAACTCAGCTTTTAAGTAAATAGGTCTCAGATGCCAATGAAAGAAGTGAGTGCAATTAATGAATTAATGGCAAAAAGTAGCAGCAAGGCCAAGATGTTTATCTTAGATCAAGTAGGCCAGACAGTTGAGGACAGCTCATAAAGGGCCCTTTTGTGATTTTTGGTTCTTTGATGCTGCCCCAACTACATTAATTCTTTGGCATTGCTGCAAGATACTTAGTTAAAATATCATAATTAACCTTCTATTGTTATGTTTTTATAGTGAAAGGCAACAAGAGAGAGGAAACAGTCATTTTCCTGAACTTTGAAGAATTTTCCTGTAGCGTATTGTCAAAAACTAAATAATCCTTTAGCTTTGTAACGATATTTCTACCTCTCTCTGAAGGATTACAATAATATTTTATTAGTTTCTTAGCAATTTTTTTTTAAATTAACATCTTAGTCTACTGGCTTGGCTGAATATAATGTATTAATAAAAGCTTCATAAAAATTACTAAAAGCTTAAGCTCTCTACACAATTATATCTAATTCTTTTTAAATATTTTGTATTCTTTAGGAAGAAATACGCCCCCAGTTTGAAGCCAAGTACTCCAAGAAAGAGAGAATGAATCCTATATCTGGAAAACCAGAGCCTTATCAAGCATTTGCAGATAAATGCAGCAGAATGATTGTTTCTGCATCTGGAATATTTTTTATGGTTTGAAAATTTTAATTCATTGTTTAAAAAATTAGATTTTTTTTAAATATCAGCAAAATGGAGAGCATATATATTTTAAAGTAGCATTAAGCCATCTTGACGTTTTTAGTTTTGTTTTCCTATTTTAAAATCATTTGTGTCACAGAGTTAACTTATGTTCTAAAAATATAAAGGAATGTAATATTCAGTAATACTATCATTGAAACATTTACTTGCTATCATATTTAATAAAAATTAAATCCAGGAGTGATTTTTATAGTATTCTAATTATTGTTGCTTGACTCCCATTGTGGCTGGGAGGCCCTGTGCTTGGAGCTGGGTAGGGAATGTAGATTTTAGGAGTCTTTGTTTTTCTGCTTTTAATCCCATCAACTTCAGCCTTCTGTGGGAGCTGTAGCTGAAGGCATTTTGTTTATGAATGGAGCTGTCTGGCTTTCTGTAAATGTATAATGAATAGAATGGAATGCTCCAGTTTTCTCAATAGATGCAAAAGTATCTCATTCATAAAACTTAACTGTTGGAGGGACTGCCTGGAGTATTTTCCTGGTAATGGAGAGAAGTGTATGATTTGTTCCTAGGAAAGCCTCCTTTCCTAGGGGAGGGGGGTGTTGTGCTGATTCCCAAAAGCAGAAGTTGCCAACCAGTGGTCCGCGGACTGGTGGTCCGTGAGAAAATTTTGGTGATCTGCAGTGTACCCGTGTTTGCAACAGGGATGATACCAGCGGCGGATGGACTGATGCATGCGGAGAGGTAGGGTAGTGTGCAGGAGATCACGGCATGGAACCCTTCCCGGGTGTTCCCTGGCCTGCAAGGAGATGGGGGGAAAGGAACCTCGGAACTGGTGTTACTTCCTATCTCCGCATTGAGGAGGCCAAACGGTTGCCAGCGATGCCTCAGGTGAAGATGTTGTGAGGGGAAGGCTCGACCCCTTACGTCAGGAGCCGCAAAGAGCTCACCACCCCTTTGGCAGCTGCCAAGCCTCCTCCTTCCCGCTTGTGAGTGCTTCTGGCATGAACGCTTCTGGCGAGCAGGAAGAGAAGCACAGTGGGAGGAGACTGGGGGTGCTCGGCCTCCTCAATGTGCTGAGGCAGGAGGCAACACCAGTCCTGAGATTCCTTTCCCCCCACCCCCTCGCAGGCCAGGGAACACCCAGGAAAGGCTCTGATGCCATGATCTCTTGCGCGCATCAGTCCATCCACTGCCAGTATCACCTCTTTTGCCCCACCTCCCTGCCAGCCATCTGGTCTTCAGCACGTGGCTCGTCTGCCTCCGGACATCAGATTTCCAACACCCAGCACCAGTTCAGAGGTTCCTTTACCCCCACTCCCACCCTGGGGACAAAGGAGGGGAGGGAAAGAGGGAGAAAGAGGGGGGCAGGGAAAGAGAGAGATGAGAGAGAGAGAGATGAGAGATCCCGGTGTTTTGTTTTCTGTGGAAATGCGTCCAAATGACTCTATGAGTATTTAAGATTGCAGAAACAGTCAGCCAACCCAAGTGCCTGAAGGATCCCATGCCGTCAGTGGGAGCCCAGGCGCTTCAGCGAGCGGTATGTTTGATTCATATCAGTGGTCCGCGAGATTTAAAATTATGAATATGGTGGTTCCTGAGGTCCAAAAGGTTGGCAACCCCTGCCCTAAAGTGTCATCAGAGCTTCCTGCAGATACTACTGCTTGCATAAGGTGATTGTAATGGTTGTGATACAGAGGTCCCTGCACTCTTGAAGTGCTTATGTGAAGTGAAAGAAAACCTTATGCCTATAATAACTTTAGATTTCAAAACAATAAACTATTATTTTATGATTTTTATTTTGACTGTTAGTTATATGAGCTTAATTTTAACCATATAAAAATAATTGATAGCCTGAAAATTATTCTTTAGCATTTGATTCAAGGTTAATGAAATGTTTAATTAATTTAAAACTTATTATTTGTGGAAATGTATTTTTTGAATATTGAAAATATCTGTTTCAAGCAGCTGAACTTCGTTTTATAGGAGTCATTTAGAATTAAAATAAATAGAACCGGCATTTATTTTATAATACAGGGAATTGAATGTTACTATATTGTTACTGTTATATAAGAACTAAGTGCTTTTCAAAAGTAGAGGGCCTATTAAAGCAATTATTAGCTGCTTTCATTTTATTTTTGCTTGCTTCTTATCAAGTAAACCTCAGTAAATTATTATCTCCTTGTTTTTGTTGATTATCTCCTTTATTTTCAATAGTATCTATCAAATAAGTGCTCCAATAGCTATAAGTCCCAAATAATTCCATAATTATTCTATGCTGAGATTACTCCAAGAATTATATATCCATATTTATGGTAATGGTCATTACTTCCTTTCACAATTCTCATCTGAGACTTGGCATATTTTTTTGTTATTGCGGATGAGTGTTAATTTACTTTTCTGAGAGGAACAGTTCATTATAATAGGTTCTGTTCTTGTAATAAAATCTCAGTTCAGTAGAGCAATTAAGCAGATTTCTTTCTCTTTTAATCAGAGCAGCAATTTACAAACTATTAGTTTAATTGCTTCTCTGAATCTCAGCCTAACTGAATCCTTCAGAGAAAGGATTTTTTTTCAGAGAAAAAATAGAGAAAACTGCCAGCCCTTGGATATGATGCAAGGTTAAGTAATTTCACTGAGAAGCGAAAACTCACAGAACACAAAGTCCTCCAAGCATGAAATTTTATCTTCAGAAAATTAAATTGCATAATTGACCCTGTTAGTCTGACACTTCGGTCCTTGAATATTATTTCTTGACATGACACTAATAATAGGAGATCACATTAAAATGAGAAAGGAAATCAGTGACAAATCCCAACACATGTCCCATTTAAGAAAATAAGAGTACATTTATAGATTACTTACTTGGATTTATTATTTAATTTTTGAGAGCTACCGTACTGATGGTAAGCTATAAGCTGTATGTTCTTTCTATTGCCCCTTTTTCTAGATCTGTGTGGTGATCGCCGCTGTTTTTGGCATTGTTATTTATCGTGTTGTGACTGTCAGTACTTTTGCTGCCTTTAAATGGGCTTTAATCAAGAATAACTCTCAGGTTGCAACAACTGGGACTGCAGTCTGCATCAACTTTTGCATCATCATGCTGCTGAATGTTGTAAGGAAGCTTTTTCGCACCTTGATTAATCTCAGACTGTGTTTAGGTTGTTTCTTAGTTGTACTCAGGTTTCTGTAATAAGAAATCACCTCATCAAAACTATAGAACAACTTGTATTATATGGTACCGTAGTTTAGTCAAAGTTTAGCCATATTTTTGGATTAAATAACTGTTTCTTCTCAGACCCAAGGCCATACAAATATTTGAGCAGGAATAAATTGCCCTTCTTTTCTATTCCTGCTCTTCTTCCAATGATTAGAGTTTTAACTAAAAGAAAGTGCATATTTGCAATAATAATAAATACAAAACATAAATAATTTAAGTCTCAAATATAACTTTCTCAAAGCACTGTCTCGGTTGATTCAAAATATAGATTTGTATAAATGCAGACCAAAATTGAATATTCAAACTCAGTGGGATTCAAAATGCTCTAACTCTAGTCATTTTTAAAAGAAAAGTCAGTAAGGTTTTGCCTCTAAAGCTGTTATTATCATCGCTAGAATAGAGAAACAAGGAATAAAAATAATAAGCACATAATGTTCATCAAATCTGATTTATATATTACATTAAAATTATATGCTGTTTTTCATTTTTTGCAGTTGCATGAAAAGGTTGCTCTTTTTCTGACAAATTTAGGTAAGTAATGAAAATGAAGTAATATGTTTATGGTCATCATGCACCTTCATTTCCTGCATAAATGGAGCTAATGGAATCCTGTATTATTTGTTTCTCTGTGTCACTGTATGTATGTGTATTTATATGTGTTTATTTTTGCATAAAATCAACTTAGTTTTCTATAAGCCATTTTTCCCATTCATTTGATCTTCCATTCTACACAGCAAGGATGCAAAGAAATAAGATACAGAGCTGATTGCATCAAAAGAAAGTCACACAACCCACAACTCCGCATCCAACCCCACGCCATTCAATCCATGATCACTCAAAACTAGGCATGCACACCCAAAACTACCTCTATCCCAACCACAACTAGTCTTAAATGCAAGCTACTCAATGCAAGAAGCCTTGTAAATAAAATACCCGAATTTCTCCTCTTACTAAGTATGGCTAAATTCGACATCATATTTGTCTGAAACATGGCTCAACGCATCTCTCCCTGACTCCATTACCACAGTAAGAGACTATCATGTTTACTGATCAGATCGTGAAATCCGTAGAGGAGGTGGTGTTGCTATCTTCTATAAAAAGTCCCTACATCTAAAAAGCATCCAAGTTACCCAGGAGCTTGCTATTCCTGAAACCATCGTCTGTGAACTGTCCTTAAATATCACATTTCAGTTCTTACTATGTTACAGAGCGCCTGATTATGACATCGAACATGCAAACAAGCTAAATACACTACTAACATGGGCAGCATCCTGCCCACACACTTTCATCTTTCTTGGTGATTTCAATCTACCTCATATTAACTGGAACCTTAATGAATGTATAACTGAACCCACACATGCAATCTTCTAAAATAGAATAGAATAGAATACTTTATTGGCCAAGTGTGATTGGACACACAAGGAATTTGTCTTGGTGTAAATACTCTCAGTATACATAAAGAAGGAACATTCGTCAAGAATCAAGAATCATAATGTACAACACTTAATGATAGTCATAGGGTACAATCAACATCAAATCATACTAGGAAACAGAGGATACAAGCAATAAAATTATAGTCACAAGTGGGAGGGGATGGGTGATAAGGAGTGATGAGAAGATTAACAGTAATAGTAGTGTACACTTTGTAAATAGTTGAACAGTGTTGAGGGAATTATTTGTTTAGCAGAGTGATGGCTTTGGGGAAAAAACTGTTCTTGTGTCTAGTTGTTCTGGTGTGCAGTGCTCTATAGCATCGTTTTGAGGGAAGGAGTTGAAACAGTTTATGTCCAGGATGTGAGGGGTCTGTAAATATTTTCACAGCCCTCTTTTTGACTCATGCAGTATACAGCATCTTGCCCACACACTTTCATCTTTCTTGGTGACTTCAATCTACCTCATATTAACTGGAACCTTAACGAATGTACAACTGAACCCACACATGCAATCTTCTACAATGCAGTAACAAATCTGGGACTAGAACAACTAATAACCAACAACACTAGACTTAACAACTGCCTTGATCTCATCTTCTGCAATAGTTTGAATTCAATTTACGGAATACAAATTAAAGAACCCTTTTCCAACAGTGACCACAACATGATTGACTTTAGTCTCAACATACGTCCACACAAAAATCATCAAAATGACGGAATCCCCAATTATAACTTCAAAAAAGGCAACTATGATCTTATAAACAATGATCTCTCATCCCTTGATTGACAATTTCTATTCTCTGGATGCAATACTATAGAAGACTATTACAACATATTTTTACTTGAAGTCAAAAGAGTCATCAAACTACACATACCATTAACAACTCCCAAAACCAGAAAAAACAAATTACCCAAAACAATAAGGAAGCTTCAAAAATAAATCACTTTGGCGGAAAAACAAATCTGGTCATGTTGCCAACTTCAAAAGCCGATACAAAAATTTATGCCACCAGATAAAAACTGAATGCACCAATTATCACATTAAACAAGAGGAAAACCTTCTACGCACCAATTCCACCCATGCTTTCTACAATTTTATAAACAACAAACTAAGAGACTCAAGGTCCATCCCACCCCTGAAAGGACCTAATGGTAAAGACTGCAATAATGACACTATTAAAGCCAACCTCTTTAACACATTCTTTGGCTCAGTATTTGTAAACAACAATGGATCATGCCCAGTATTTCCTAGTCGAACCACAGACAACTACGATGATCTAATACATATCGATTTTTCAGAAGACAATGTTGAAAAAGCACTATGCAATCTAAAATCATCTCAATCTATTGGACCGGATGGAATATGTGCCTACTTCTTAAAAAAAACTACCCAATGCCATAGTCGAACCTCTAAGCATAATCTTTGAAAAAATTTTCAGGACCAGCTCCTTGCCAAAACTATGGTCACAAGCCACGGTTATCCCCATCTTCAAAAAGGGAGACCCCAGCCTAGTTGAAAATTACAGACCAATCTCTTTATGCTGCATCACCTGTAAAGTCATGAAATCAATCATTAACCAATCCATCATCCTCCACTTAGAAACAAACAACCTACTCTCTAATAAACAATTTGGTTTCAGGAAAAAACTACCATGTAATCTGCAACTCTTACACTGCAAAAACATATGGACTACACAACTCAATCAGGGCAGAGCAATAGATGCAATCTACATAGACTTCTGCAAAGCCTTTGATTCAGTGGTACATGACAAACTACTGCTAAAACTAAAATCTTATGGTATCTCTGGACACCTGCATAACTGGATAGAAGCATTCCTGTCAAACAGACAACAAATGGTCAAAATTGGGAGAGTCCTATCCAATTTTATACCTGTCAACAGTGGTGTCCCCCAAGGCAGTGTTCTAGGACCAACTCTTTTCATACTCTACATAAATGACCTCTGTGATCATATCAAGAGCAACTTCGTTCTCTTCGCTGATGATGTAAAGCTATTCAACACCACAGAAAATACCGCTACCCTTCAAAAAGACCTTGACTACGTATCAGAATGGTCAAACGAATGGCAACTTCAGATCACAACAAATAAATGCTCTGTCCTACATATTGGCAAAAAAAATCAGAAAATAAAATACAGGCTGAATAGTCAAGACCTTGTTGATGACCCAAACTCTGTCAAGGATCTTGGAGTACTCATCTCAAATGACCTAAGCGCTAGAGCCCACTGTAATTACATAGCCAAAAAGGCTCTAAGAGTTGTTAACCTAATCTTACATAGCTTTTTCTCTGGTAATATTACACTAATAACTAGAGCATACAAAACACTTGCTAGTCCAATACTCGAATACAGCTTATCAGTCTGGAACCCACATTATCGTTTCTGATATTAACACAATTGAGAAAGTCCAGAAATATTTTACAAGAAGAGTTCTTCACTCCTCTACTCGTTGCAGAATACCTTCAGCTTCAACCATAACAACACAAGAGCAAACAATAGATACAAATTCAAGGTTAATCGCACCAAATTTGATTGCAGGAAATATGACTTCAGCAACAGAGTGGTCAATGTCTGGAATACTCTACCTGAATCTGTGGTTTCTTCCCCAAACCCCAAAAACTTTAACCTTAGACTGTCTATTATTGACCTCACCCCTTTCCTAAGAGGTCTGTAGGGGGCGTGCATAAGCGCACCAATGTGCCTAGCGTCCCTGTCCTATTGTTTCTTTTATATTTTATTTTTCTTATATGTACCCATGTATTCATAACTATGTTATATTTATACCTATTATCTTGTAAGCAATTGACAAAATAAATAAGATCTGGAACAATTCCTTGTATAATAGACAATAGTAAGCAAAAGAGGTATCTAGTTGAACCCCTATGTGGTACAGTTTCATAAGTATTAATTTTTTTGCAGAAAAACTCTACTCACATGATTAGAATGGATTGTAACTTACCTTCCTTGTTCTAAAAAGCATAACATGGACTCAGAGCTAGTTCTAAACTTGCACAATCTATTTAAGAGCCATCAGTATGAGATAGACTTTGTAAAAATCTGGAGTTGTTTTTGCTATATCAAAAAGAGATCTTTGATTCCAGATTGAAATTTCCCCTTCACTACATTAAACAATACGTGTGCTGCTTTATTTCTCAGAGTTTGTTAACCAAGTATGTATGTGGCATGCCTTGCCTAACTAACTAACTTAGTGCTTGAATTTTTCAGCTAGCATCTTTAAGATGTTTTAGTGTTGTTTTTTCAGGCAGTATTAATATGCAATGGAAGGAAAGTTCCTTCAAACTAATTATCTTTGAAACTTATCATCCAGCATTTTAGAACGTTTTCTGTCAGACTTTGGTCCAGGTCCAAGGGATATCATGTGGGACCAAACATTCTTTCTGTAAAACAGTGTTTATTTGTTAGAACTCTGTTCTAAGTTATTGAGTAGAATATTTGTAACCTTAGTAGTATATCCCAGGATAACATTACAGGATGCAATCAGATTTACCACCAACATATCAGATACATAGGAGCCAAGAGACACAAAGAAGCAAAAATCAATGGTTTAAAACCTATCAACCCTAATTAACAACTAAAAGCTACACCCCTATGTGAGTCAATCAATGAGACCAAAGGTTTATTTTTCTAAGCTTCTGGGCTTGTGCTGCAGCCCATCATCAGGGAACTTCTCTCTCTCTCTCCAGAGTACCAGCACCTGGCTATTCTATGTATTTGGGTCCTAAATACAATACAGCTGCTGAGAGACATGAGTCAATCCATACACATTCCATTATATTGAGTTCGTGCATGTTTGACACTTTTAAAGGCCTAGAATAGTTCCAGGTCCAGATCTTTCTCTGTTCAGTTACAAGCATCTTGAACTAGAAAACTGAAAGCAAGAAGCTTTCTCTATAGAGAGCAGGCAGAACCTACAAGTTCCTGCTATCTGCTTGCACTATGTATACTACATATCCTGCAGTGTTTCTCAATCATGGCAATGTTAAGATATGTGAGTTTAATACTAAGAATACTAAGAATTCCCTAGAATCGCCTAGAGAGCGGTTGGAGGGCCACCCACTCCGGATCTGACCAAACACTATTGTGGTCCTATATTAGGACCTATTTAGTGGCAATAAGGATGGCAAAGTGTTCTCACTTTTCCGCCCTTATTGGGTCCACAGGAAATTGCCCAGCCGCCCCTTTTAGGGTGACCCGCTCCCTCTTAGAAGTGGGAGCGCGGGAGGATCCTCTGGATTTTTCTAATTTTCTGATGGACAAAATCACTCAGATCCGAGATGGGTTGGATTCTGACTGGGCGACTCTGGATGGGGGATCGGGGACGGAATTCAGGGAGGTCATCTGGGGGGAGTTTGATCCTGTTTCCCCCAAGGACGTAGACAGGATGCTGAGTGGGCTTAATGCTAGCTACCACATGTTTACTGGATCCGTGCCCCTCCTGGCTGGTATTGGCCACTCGGGAGATGACGCGAGGTTGGTTCTAGGGTATTATTAACGCTTCCTTGAGCGAGGGGTTTCTACCTGCCGCCTTGAAAGAGACGGTAGTAAGACCCCTCCTCAGGAAACCGTCCCTGGACCCAACTCTGTTATCTAACTATCGTCCGGTCTCCAACTTTCGCTTTGTGACGAAGGCTGTTGAGAGTGTGGTGGCATGACAGCTTCCCGGCACCTGGATGAAGTATCTATTTAGATCCACGCCAATCAAGCTTCAGGCCCGGGTACAGCACGGAGACGGCTTTGGTCGCGTTGGTAGATGATCTCTGGAGGGCCCGTGACAGAGGTTATTCCTCTGTCCTGGTCCTGTTAGATCTCTCAGTGGCTTTTGATACTGTCGACCACAGTATCCTATTGGGGGGGGGTTGGGGGTGCGAGGCACTGTTTTACGGTGGTTCTCCTCCTTCCTCTCTGGCTGTTCGCAATTTGTGTTGGCAGGGGGGCAGAGATCGACCCGAGGCCCCTGATTTGTGGGGTTCCTCAGGGGTCGGTGCTCTCGCCCCTTCTGTTCAATATTTATATGAAGCTACTGGGTGAGATCCTCCGTGGCTTTGGGGTGAAGTTTCATCACTACACTGATGATACTCAGCTGTACATTTCTACCCCAGGCCACGCCAAGAAGCTGTGGAAGTAATGACCCGATGCCTGGAGGCTGTGCGGGGTTGGATGGGGCGAAATAGGCTTCAGCTCAACCCAGCCAAAACCGAGTGGCTGTGCTTTTCGGCACCCCGATACAGCCAGTTAGTTCCATTGCTGGCTGTGGGAGGGGAAATTCTTGCCCCCACAGAGAGAGCGCGCAATCTGGGTGTCCTCCTGGACGTGCGGCTGTCGTTAGAAGATCATATAGCGGCCATCGCCAGGGGGGCTTTTTGTCAGATCCATAGGATCTACCAGTTGCGGCGCTTTCTGGATCGGGATGCCCTTCGCATGGTCACATCCACCCTCAACATCTCCCGCCTAGACTATGCCAATGCTCTCTACATGGGGCTCCCCTTGAAGAGCATCCGGAGGCTCCAATTGGTGCAAAATGCAGCCGCGGGGTGGTTTTGGGGGCTTCTTGGAGCTCCCATGTTACGCCACTCTTGCGCGAGCTGCATTGGCGATTCAAGGTGTTAGTGACTATCTTTAAAGCGCTCCATGGCTTGGGACCTGGGTACTTACGGGACCGCCTACTGCCGTCATAGATCTCCCGTCGCCCAGTACGCTCCCATAGGGTGGGCCTCCTCGGGGTGCCGCCTGCTGGATGGCTGGCGACCCCGAGGGTACAGGCCTTCTCCTTGGGGGCACCCTCCCTCTGGAATGAATTGCCCCCGGAGATGAGGACCATCCCTGACCTTTTGGCCTTCCGGCGCGCATTGAAAACATACTTATTTCATCAAGCCGGTCTGGCCTAGGGTTTTATAGGGTTTAATATTGATTTTAATTGGTTTTAGTCTTTTATACTCTTGATTGAGTTTTATCTTTGAGCCACCATATTTAATCTTTTTTAATTGTTTTTTTAAATATTGTATTTGTACTATTTTTTAACTTTGGCTGTACACCGCCCCGAGTCCCTGCAGGGAGAGGGGCGGTATAGAAAACTAATAAATAAATAAATAAATAAATTCTGGAAGTTGAAGTTTACACATCTTAACATTGCCAAGGCTAAAAAGTAGTGTTTCGGAAACTAGGATTTTCCCTGAATATAAGCAAGATCTCAGGACATTTTCAGACCTTAGGGTGCATGCAGTTTCCCCAAATCCAGCATTCAAATTTTAATAAAGATTTCCAATTTTTTTTTCATTACAGAGCAGCCTCGTACTGAATCTGAGTGGGAAAACAGCTTCACTTTGAAAATGTTTCTTTTTCAGTTTGTTAATCTGAACAGTTCTACCTTTTATATAGCATTTTTCCTTGGAAGGTAAGATTAATTAATATGTTATCTGCCTCTTTCTAAAATTGTTGTTTGTTTTGAATTAATGCTAAGTATTAAGTAGTAGAATACAGTATGTCCCTCAAAGTTCCTAAATGTAGATTAATTATGATCATGAAAGGCACATTTAGGAAATCATATTGCCTAATACGTTCTGTATTTTTATCTGTAATACCACTTACATTAGAACATGCTATTTCCTTGCAGTTAAGCAATGTTACAGCAAGTTCAGAAAAACAGTAAGAAAGGGTAATGAAAGGTAGAAGATAGTGGAAATATTCCCATCCCCGTATACTATATTTCTCCATAAATTCTATCTTTCTTTCACTATGTCCATACATTAACTCATACAAGCCTTTGGTTATTTAAATTTCACGGCTTAATTCCATCCAAACCCACTTTGTCTATCTTCCTCTTACTATCAACCCATTCAATCTTCTTTGTATGATTTAATAATTCATTCTCTATATAAAACCAAGCCCTTTCAACACATTTCTTTTGTACTGTATCCATAAAAATGTTAAAACAAGTAAAGAAATATGATCTTAGTCTCATAATTAAGCATTTCAATTATTCCTATACATGCTTTACTTCCATCACATCTTCCATTACACTGTTGAACCACAGTGAGATGAACAGCAAATAAATTTAATAAGTAAATAAATAAATCATATACCATTTTTGTATTCCACAATATCACTCTTTTTCAGTATTCAGTCCCCATTCATTCTTGACACTATGTGTTTTAAATTTACCACATATTTCTTGATTAAATCTTCCCACTGCATTGATCTTCCTTTTAAATTTCTCCTTATACAGCTTTCTTGTAATGAAGTGGATGAAAGTATATTATAAGCAGCCATTTTTGCTTCTTTTAATAAATGTAAATTCCTGGCATACATATTATGTATTGCCATCATTTGCAAAATCTATATCTCTCCATCAATTTTTCCCCATCTTTAATAAATACTAAGCAATCTAAAACCCCTCGAGTCATCATTTCAGAGATATTTCCTTACCAGATTCCTCAGTGCCTTTAACAATAGCACAGCTTATAATGCACTGCCTTCAATGGAAAAGTTGGGATACATTCATGTATATAGTATATACATTCATGTGTATAGCCCATCAAACATCAGCACAGGGAATCTTTTATGACATTTTCTATTATGTCATAACTGTTTTAAGGTAGTTTTATGTCATAATGTATTTTATAAAATTTACCAAACTTTAATTCTACATGAATCATGGGTCCCAGATTTTGGACTCATTCTATAAGCCCATTTGAGGTTTATACCCGACTATGCTCTATAACACTTTCCCATGGTACCTATCTCCCTACAGTCAGTACCACACGTGCCTGCCTCCCCATTCATGCCCGCCTGCAGTGCCTGCCTCTGATATTCTCCCACACCCTGTAGCGCTCTCCCAAAGCACCCTCCCACTTGACCTTAGCTTGTCTGATTTCCCATCTTACCACATGACAGTCTATGCTTAATAACCCATGTGCTTCTTGAGTTATGGCAATAACTAAGATTGCAAGGACTGTGATTGCTACGTAATGTGCTCATATTACCCTTTATAATTGCATCACTTAATGATGGAAATTCCAGTCTCAACTGCCATCATAACCCAAGAGCTACCTATATTTGGGACAATATGTCACAAGCATAACTAAAGCCCAGTTTTATTCCAAACGTGCTGAAGCTATTCTACACAAGATAAGATCTCTACCGATAGTTTAAATTCTATATTGCAAACTAACTCCACAAATAGTGAAGTGTATTATGTGCAGTGTATTGACAGTCTGTCAGAATACTTATTACACAATGTGAATGAAAAGAGATATCTAAATGTCCTAGTGGACCACTGCTTAAGTATGAGTCAGCCGTACTGCAATTGTAAAGACTCTATTGTCTTTTAAAACATCAACATCAAATAAAAATGTTTTGGGGGTGTTTACAAACATCTGAAATTATCAAATTTATCATTTGTTTGAAAGATTAGTATGTGCTTTATCATGAATATTTCGATATTGTTAAGCTGAAACAGTTATCTATGAATCAAAACCAAGAACAAAATTATTATTGTTAGCCAATATCTTGCTTTTACCCAGATAGGAAAAACAACTTTTATGTTTCATCTAGATTCTTATATAAACCACAAAATATTAAAAAAACAATTGGTACATTATACATTCAAATACTAACATTAACGCAAATTTAATGCCCCTTTCCATGGAAAAATACAATTGTGCCCCTCGTCTTTGATCTTCTTCTCTTACATTCCTATTGTTTTGATCAAATACGTACCTGCAAAGACTTGATGACCTCTCCTATATTGAAGGTTTACAGGTCACCCTGGTGCCTACCTCAGGCTGATAAACAGATGGAGACTGGAAGAAGTAAGTGTTTTATATTCATATTGAAGCATATTGTACAAAGTTTCAACACGTACATTATTAGGGTTGAAATAAGTTTTGCGGAAGTATATCATAATTTATAGTATCTAAAATATATCTAATGTACTAAAAATAATATATGAAGTAATTAACAGTGCAATTTATTGGAAGTAATTGCTGTTGAGTTAATGTGCCCAATTCCTATATAAATGCACATGGAATTATAGTAAAAGGATGCATTTCAATTTAAATCCAATTGATTTATAGGTGTTATGCAGTTAGAGGGAGATCTGCACCATTATAGTTTTCTATACTTTATTTTTTGTTTATTATGTTGTTCTTCATTTTTTATATTTTGTACATCCTCTAGAGCCTTTGGAATGAAATGGTTTTATAAGGGAGGCAGGCAGGGAAACAGGCCGGTAGGTAGGTAGGTAGTAAGCAGGGTATCCAAATATGCTTACATTTTAAATCTAAAGTTAAATTCAGATAATTGAAGTTTTGCTATTAACAAGCATGGGGAAATCACAAACAACTATAATGCTTTTAATTGTCCTGAGTCCTGGAATTAAGTTTCTTTAGCTGTATGGGGGGGTGGGGGAGAGGTATGTGTGTGTGTGTGTGCATGCATGGATTGTGATACATATTTCAGAGTTATTATTGCATTATTACTTTGCATAGTAAAGTTGTAGTTCAATATAGAGGCGGCTGCCTTTAGGTAATTGCTATGTAATTTCTACTAAAACTATAATTGCACATATTATATGGTATAGAAATATATACTAATATTTTTGGAGGACAAACATCCTTCATCAAATATTTAATTTGCAACCCTATATTATTTTATCTGGAACTGTTTTTGCATATACATCTCCAATCCTTCCGAATTTTTTCTATAGCAGCTGACAAGACAAAAACTTTACTGTACCCATTTGACTGATTGCTACCGTTCAAGCTTTTTCTGGTTTTGTATTGTCCATGTTAGTAAGCAGATGTCAGTAAAGCTTAGGTGTTGATCGCTCCCAGACTGACCAGTCTGTAGACCTCATTGCCCATTCTGCAGAAATCATTTTCCTAGTAGGAGAAAACGTGTGCCTGCACAGCTAATCATTAATAGGTCTGGGAAAATTTTCAAATTTTACAGCCGATCAGTCATACAGATAAAAACTGATTTCCTGAATTCCCACTTCAATCCTTGTAGCTTCTGTTATTAATGTCAATGCACCACCTAAGCTCATATCCTAGCCTCTGTGGCTCAAAAAACAGTTCTATGGGTTCTGAACTGCCCAACCTAGCAAAAGCACTTATGGACGAATTTAAACAGCAATATGTAAACTCTTCCTCCATAAATACCTTAGTGCAATTTTAAACAGCAAGGTACAAGAAAGTGAAAGGTGTACATAATAATGATACAATAAAGATACATACTAGAGTTCTATGAAATGTATATTGCCAGTATTCCTCAGTATGAATGCTGGGGTTTCCTTCCAGTAATTACCAGTCAGCATGGCTTAAACTTCTCTTTGTTTCCTTGCTGCCTGCTTCTCTGCAGTGCCACCCTAGTGGATGCCTTATTGATCTCTGTATGCAGATGGGTATTATAATGGTGCTAAAGCAGACTTGGAACAACTTCATGGAATTAGGCTACCCGTACGTATGTGCTTTTTAAAAATATACATATTAATGTTTGCTTATTGTAACATGTACAGAATACTGAAGCCTTGCTGACAGATATCTCCTGGGCAATATAACCTGTTCATTCTGCTTTTGGAGATAATGTCCTATTTATTGTGTAGAGATGTCAGATCCATTATATCAGTGATATCCAATCTTTGAAGCTTGGCATTCCGGCTGTAGGGGAGAGGGGAACTGGGCTGCAAAGCAGTGGCCAGTGCGTGTGCATCTTGACTCATGCGAGAGGCTGATGCAGATGCACGTGCAGCTCGACTTGCATGTGTGGTCCAGCCTGCCACTTGTATGCGTCAAGTTGTGCATGTGCCAGCCTACCAATTACGTGGCCCAGTTGCAAATAGGCTATGGCCCAGTAGTGGGTCATGGCCTCGGGGTTGGGGACCCTTGCTTTGTATAAATTGGAATAGTAATAATGAAAGGTTTCTGTATTGCCAAATTATTTGTTATACTGTGTCATCCTCCTGGAGTTTCAAAATCTTCTATTTTTCATTCTTTAATACATAGGCCAAACACCTTCTTGGTTTATTGCATATTCAAAGTTATTTTGTTTAGGGGTGTTCAATTTATTCTCTAATTATCTAAATACTAAGTAATAAGTTTGGTTTAGAATGTTTATCTTTGCAGATGATTTCCTTAATTCTCCTTTACTTTTAATTTCTTGTAAATTCTCCTAGATTTTTCCTTGGCTTTCTTTTTCAATTTGCTTGCATCCCATACTCTTTTTATGTCTATACTTTTGTTTAGGTTTTTGTCAAACAATTATGTTAACTTCTCTTTGACATCGTTACTATTCATTCTTTCTGTAAAAGTTTCATTAAGTGTCCATCTAAAGTTTGCTGATTTCTTTGTTACAGTCAATTTAACTGGATTGTGATCAAAGAAAGCCTTTGAGGCCAGAGTAACTTTTTAAAAATTCTTATCATGTCTATTTTGTAAATGATTGGTGAAAAATAGGTGTATTCTCTAGAATTACCATTTTTTTTATCTGTAGATATTGACTAATGTTACATTTTCTGCAAGAAGCAATTTGGAAATTTTCTTTGGGTAGTTTTGATTATTTTTTCAGATGTTCTATCCAGTTGTGGAAACACCATAGCATTCCAGTCGCCTATCAGACACCAACTTTGGTATGGTAGATTTAACACTAGGTCCATCATATGTTTGTAGAAAGTATTTCAATTGTTCAGTGCATAAATTCACAGCACACAGGATTTTTGGTCATCTAGTTCTGTTTCTACTCTTACATAATTACCATCCTGAACAGCAGTTATTAATTATGTTTCAATTGGGAGATTGATATATAGAACACTGCCATTGGTTTTATTTGATTCTGCTGAGCTAAATTCATCAAAATTGGTAAATTAAATATTTTACATCTTTATTTCTAATATGTGTTTCCTGAGGACACATTATATCCTTTTTTTAAAGGTGGTTTTTTTCCCCTTTTTGGGGGAAAGTCAGCGCCATTTATGTTCCAGATTAAGCATCTTATTACATAGTTAATGAACTGTTTTTGAAAAGTCCATGTCCATAGCCTTCAACTCATCATTTTTTCTTATTTCTTGCTGGTCATATATTTTTTCTCAATTTGTTTGGGTGTTTTCTTCTCAATGCCTTTCTGAGTCTGTTGTAATTATTGTATTTCTCTCGAAATTCTCTGGCCTTTTGCATAGTATTTAGTCTAAATATGTTTTATTGGAAGGTAAAATCTATGTCTTCTAACTTTTCCCAACAAAATGAGTAGTTTTAATATTTCAGTCAGGAAAGAGTAGACTTTTCTTATATATGGGATTCTAATAGGAATTTATTTCAAAATAATTACCTCTACATTGTTGAGCTTCAAATTGGATTTGAAATGGCATTGGAGGATTTGTTCTCTTGTTACTTTCCTTTAAAATAATGCAACAATAAATCTCTTGGAACCTTTCTTATTGTCATGTAAAAAGAGTTAATTCTATATATTTTGTCATATATGGATTTTTTTGCGGGGTGGGGGTGGGGAATCTACTTGCCAAGCAAAGAAATCAGCCGAGAAGGCTTGGATCACCTTTTCCTGGATGTTTTCAGCTGGATCCTCCAGGATAGCTCCAAGGCTTGAACAATAGTCATTTTGATGAAGTTCCAACAGTGATGACTTATAGAGCTCTCTCAAACTATATTCCCACGGCATGGATATGTTTTTATTCCATCCAGAGGAATGTTCAGCATCCCACCAGTGTTTTCAATAAGAGCTCAGCTAAGGGCCAAAGTGTCATCTTGCTGAGAAGAGATTCAGATTCAGACATTCACTACTAGATCCACCACACTGGAACTTTGCACTTTTGGCAATCGGATTAGTAATTGGTTATTCCAATTTTTATTTTATACTTTAAGGTATTTATTTTAATTATGTTTCTCTTATGTGGCTATTTTTATTGGAATTGTGTGAAAATGAGTACCTCTATATAAAAATACAAATATATAGAGCAAAAATGAAAAAGTTGAAATATGAGTGATCTGGGAAATATTTAAAAATAATATTCACATATGCAGGATAATTAAGAACTGGTGGACCAGACGAAGACTGCGGCAAGAGTATAGTTCACAGCAAAAAACAACTTTACCACAATGGGAAAAAGACTATAATTTGCTGCCTTTGAATGCCTATGGACTCTTTGATGAATACCTCGAAATGAGTATGAACAATTCTTTCTTTGTTGCCTGATTCTGGTGTTGTTTATATATTACCCATGATCCAATATAATAAAGTATTTGGTTTTTTTAATAAAAACTTCCAGGACAGTGTTGCATCCATTCTTGTAAATTTGTAAAATTATTTTCAGAGAGCCATTTTGCAGCAAAAATATCTCTTGTGGCATTGTGATATAAATTCTGAGGCATCACAGACCAAAGTGTAAATGAAATTAGGTTAATCAGGCATGTTGACTTTAGGAATAGCTACTATGCCTTCTAGCATTTCAATCTATAGCATTGATAAAGAGCAGGTACTAAAAGAAGAAACTGGTTTAATCTAGAAGCTTAGATTCTTTTAATTATTTTGGTGATGATAAAGCATTGTATATTTTGATTTGTACCTTGCCATTTTAAGCAGCAATGTCGTCTGCAAATCTATAGGTACTATATACTGTTCATTATTGGATATATTGTCTAGATGATTCCAATATGTACAGAAAGAATATCTACTCTTATGAATCTGCCATCATTAGTATTTAATGTTGGGGTTACTAAAGAAATGTTATTTCTGTATAGAAATCATAAACTTTGTATTCATCCTTTATTCTGAATGTACTTTTTACTGGCTTTTGATCATATACAATATGCATTAAATATACATGGCTAAATATTCATTCCTTCTCTCATTTTCCTTCTCAGTCCTTCAGTTTGGATTTACAACCATATTTGTAGCAGCTTTTCCACTTGCTCCATTTCTGGCTTTATTGAACAATATCATCGAAATACGTCTTGATGCATATAAATTTGTCACCCAGTGGAGACGGCCATTAGCTTCCAAAGCAAAAGATATTGGTAAAATTTTAATGGGTGTAAAGCATTGGTGTGATAGCAAATTGAAGTTGAAATTTTTAATCTAAAATCATCTAATCTCCTTCTGGGAGTTTTTCAGACTAACCTATCAGATCCTGTCTCATCCAAGACGTGACAGGGTCCAATCTTACTTAGCTTTGTTTCAAGATCAGCCAAGATCAACTGCTAGTGTTTACTTAGACAATAAGTAGAACCATAATCCAAATGTACCAGCTCATTACTGGTACAAAGTTTTTTCTTAACAACATAGACTATTCAAACACACATATATCCTCCCAGCTGTGATTTCCAGAAATAGTGTTCAAGGAATGGCTTATTTCTGAGACAATTTTACTTGCTCATTTTCACATCGTAAAAAAAATTAATTAATTATCAAGTAACAGATAGCCGATAAAATATCTGATAGCTAATACCACAAGACATTTCATACTTTGAAGAGACCATTTTTAATAAGCTTGCTATCTTGGACCTTGCCTTTTCCAATTGAATTGTAGCATTGAATTGTAGCGATATTGAAAATGTTTGAGGCCAAAACCGATGGTAATTTCCAGTTATTTCTGTCCAAACCAAAACAAATATTTACTCTACATCTGGAATAGATAGTGTATACCAGGCAGAAACTGGGAGGGGGGAGCCAAATGGGAATACAGTAGTGTCAAAGTAGAGGTGGCAAAAGAAAGATGTTGGAAAGGTAAGATTGGTTGAACCCATTCATTAATTTCATTTCCTTGATGCCACATTGAGTTAGTTTGCCTGTCGCTGAACTTTTCAAAGACTCTTCTCTCCCTGCTTCCCCTTAGCTGCTATCAATGTCCTTAGCTTCAAACTTTGTTATAAAGGAAGGAAAAGAAGGCACTGTAAAGATGAGCAGGTGGGCCAATGCACACCCCATGGGAAGGACAAAGAAAAAAACTTACCCAGATTTTATCTTGGTTGAAACCCAAAGCAACCAAAATTTTGTGTTTCAGTTCTGCAGAGCCATAGCACTTCCAGAATGTCAACAGAACTTCTGAAACAATGTGTACAAGTCCACAAAACACATTTTCTGTTTCAAGCTTCTCCTTAAATAGCAGAGTTGTACTACCATCATTATAGATCATATAGTCCAATGTTAGAATATCATTATTAATAAGATTTATCGATGGATACTACCAGATTCTGGTTTTTTAAATTCATTTGAAAAAACATCTAATGGGGAAATCTTTGGTATTGACATTTTGTAGGTGTAAATCTGGTAAACCTATATAGAACTGGGCCATAAACAATGTTGATTAAAGAAGTGCATAAATGCTACAATTTAGCTAACAATTTCAGAAGCTGAAACTGACATCCTATTCTTTTCTTTTGTTAGGAATCTGGTATGGAATTCTTGAAGGCATTGGAATTCTTTCTGTCATCACAAATGCATTTGTTATTGCTGTGACTTCAGATTTCATCCCACGGCTTGTTTATGCTTACAAATATGGACCGTGTGCAGGTCAAGGAGAGGCTGGACAAAAGTAATTTTTTAAGAAATATGCTACAAAATAACCCAAATATCTTTTGCAATTTCAGTTTTAGAACCTCATAGCAATATATCTAACATTCAGTTTTTCATAGATAGAACTATGAACTTTTTAATAAAATATTTAAAGAGAAGTATCATTAAACTTCTTCTTTGCATCCAAATTATTCTACTGTTTGACTCTACTGCAATAATAATAATAATAATTTGAAGGACTAAATCATCAATACAACCAGCTTTTATTAGCTACTTATGGGAAAACAGGCCAAAAAGCTTTTTAGAAAGAACAAGTATTCTGATGCCAATAACTAAACAAATAACTTTGGTTTAAGATTATTGAACATGTGATTGCCATATTAAAGATAACTATACTTTTTTAAAAATTAAATAACACCACCACATAAAACAATATGTTCCTCTGATACTAATAAGATTTATTATTTCTATTTTGTTATTTCTTTTCTATGAAATAAATCTCTCACTAATATTTAGGTTTTTGAATGACTATAAATGGCATATCTATATGTCTGAATCAGAATAAGCTAGGGAGCATTTGTTTCATTAACCATTTAGATGTATTATATTTTGCATTCCTGTTATACAGAAAACTATTTTTGAAATTTGAATTTTCTTATGAGTGAATATATTTGGATATTATTACAGCTTCATCATAGAAGGATAAAAGATAAAAAATTACAATTTGGGTATGCATTTCTGCTCATTCATTAATGAGTCATGGATTTGGCACTTAATTACAGACAGCCTATATTCTCCTGTTTTAATTTCTATTAAAAAAATTCCTGTAAAGCTAAGTGTGAGGAACTGCTTATCCTTTCTAGCAATGTATAGCTGCATTTCTTTTTCTGAGGAAAAACATTTTGAAGCTGCATTATATGAAGTTTTTAATCTTAAGCTGCTATATTGAGAACAACAGTGACAATTGGTAGAAGCGTAGTAGATTAAACAACACATTTTATAAGAAAGTCGATAAAGTTATTTAATCCATCAGTGACCAGTAGAAAGTACTTGAACTCCATCCCAGTTTTAGCTGTCAACCGATCACTGGCAAAAGATTGCTGTATCCAGGGGCTTTTTCAAAGCTGCCCCTTTTCCTATGACGGACTCTCCAGAGCTTGAGTTGTTTGTATCATTCCATATGAGTGCAGAAATAGGCTTTATTAGGGGTGGAATGGGAATATTTTTTTTAATTCTTGGAAGTAATGAAGTCTCATGTAGCTAATGATCTGATCATATGCTATATCTGAGGATAAATGAAGGTAATTCTAAGACAAGGCAATTATAGAATATTGTCATTTGTCTTTAATGACATTTCATTGTTAGATGTTATTTTTTTCCTAGGATTAGTAAACTGATTTGAAGTTTAAAAAATTCATACGTGTATCGAGCCAGTTGAAGTTGAAAATACATTAAAAATCAGCATGAGAGAAGTATATATTTAGCATATTCACAAATAAATATTTAACTAAGATCTATTATAATAGTTTGAAAATAAAAAGTATTATTTAGGAAGAATATAATAACATAAGAATAGTTGGATCCATACTGCATTCTGTGTATCCTATTCACTTCATCCCATTAATTTCAACTGAAATCAATATCATTTAAATTAGCCTTGATTAAGATTCCATTGAGCCCTGTGGATATGCTATAATTTAAATTTTAAGTTTGTTCTTCATTCCAACTGTGAAAAAAGTATCTTTTCGTTATAGCCCTTTAGCTACATATTAAAAATAAATTAACTAAAAATTGATCAGAAACCAGAATAAAATGTATTCATTTACTGCATAACTAACTACACTCCCATGTGCAATTCTCCAGTGACTGGGATTTCTTTTTAAATAATTTTATATAACATGATTGCAGAACAAATATTTTAATTGAGAACGATTTTGTGTTTTTTTCCAGATAATAAAATCCTCGGTGCATATGTATCTCAACATATAAATAACCTGACTAATGCTTTGGAAGAGATGTTTACTCTTATTTTGCAATTGTAAATGATCAGAAGCTTGGCAGATAATTTCTGTATTACTTTCATCAATCCAGAATTAAATCTAACAGCTCTTCCTAGGATGTTCATTGTTAGCAAATGATCTAAGTAATGTAGACCTCAATTTTTGTGAGTACTTGTTACAGAATCTGGTGTAAGAAGGATGACTTCTGAATAAAATCATTCTTTCTTTCTAGGTGTATGGTTGGCTATGTTAATGCAAGTTTATCACTATTTCTGGTGTCTGATTTTGAACATCGTTCAGAACCATCATCAAATGGAAGTGAGCTTTCTGATGCATCTTTAAAATATTGCAGGTAAAGAAATATGTGTGAAAACGCTATATGTTTATCAGAAATTTACCTCTTTACCATCATTATTTTTATTCAAAACAGTATACATCTTTTTAAAAAAATTAACATTGACCTAAAGGACAGGTGTCAAACTCACGGCGTCACATTGCTGTTATATGACATTGGGCATGGCCTGTGTGTGATCCATCCAGCTCGTGGGTCACCAGTTTGATATCCCTGACCTAAAGCAATAATAGCTACAAAAATCCATTTTCAGAAAGAGAAAACTTTAAATGCTTGCTTAAATAAAAAAAAAGCTTTTATGCCATATGAAATCAAATCAGGATTTTCCTGAGTTATTCTTAGATCTGCATCTCAATATGGAATGGTAATTAATTTATCCAGTGTAGTGCATATGAAGCAAACTACTAAGATACTGAATGGATACCATTTTATTATAGAAAAAGCTAGAACATTATCCACTAACATCCACGGTGAGGGACAAATAGGCAAGGTAAATGATTAAAAACCCATATTTATTTATTTATTTATTTATTTGATTTGTCAATCACTTACAAGATAATAGGTATAAGCATATACATTGTTATGAATACATGAAATGGGTACATATAAAAGAAACAATAGGACAGAGATGGTAGGCACATTGGTGCGCTTATGCATGCCCCCTACAGACCTCTTAGGAAAGGGGTGAGGTCAATAGTAGACAGTCTAAGGTTAAAGTTTTTGGGGTTTGGGGAAGAAAAACCACAGAGTCAGGTAGAGTATTCCAGACACTGACCACTCTGTTGCTGAAGTCATATTTCCTGCAATAAAGTTTGGTGCGATTAACCTTGAGTTTGTATCTATTGTGTGCTCTTGTGTTGTTATGGTTGAAACTGAAGTATTCATTGACAGGTAGGACATTGCAATGTATGATTTTATATACCATACTTAGATCGGACCGAAGATGGCGTAATTCAAGGTTTTCTAGGTCTAGAATTTCAAGTCTGGTGGCATAAGGTATTCTACAACGAGTAGAGGAGTGGAGAACTCTTCTTGTGAAATATTTCTGGACTTTCTCAACTGTGCTGATATCAGATACATAATGTGGGTTCCAGACTGATGAGCTGTATTTGAGTCTTGGTCTAGCAAATGTTTTGTACGCTCTAGTTAGTAGTGTGATATTACCAGAGAAAAAGCTACGAAGAGTTAGGTTAACAACTCTTAATGCCTTTTTGGTTATGTAGTTACAGTGGGCTCTAGCACTTAGATCATTAGAGATGAGTATTCCAAGGTCCTTTACAAAGCTTAGATCATCAACAAGGTCTTGACTATTCAGCCTGTATTTTATTTTCTGATTTTTTTTGCCAAAATGTAGGACAGAGCATTTATTTGTTGAGATTTGAAGTTGTCATTTGTTTGACCATTCTGATACATAGTCAAGGTCTTTTTGAAGGGTAGCAGTATTGTCTGTGGTATTGAACAGCTTTACATCATCAGCAAAGAAAACACAGTTGCTCTTAATATGATCACAGAGGTCATTTATGTAGAGGATGAAGAGAGTTGGTCCTAGAACATTGCCTTGGCGGATACCACTATTAACAGGTACAGAATTTGATAGGACACTCCCAATTTTGACCATTTGTTATCTGTTTGACATGAATGCTTCTATCCAGTTATGCAGTTGTCCAGAGATACCATAAGATTTTAGTTTTAGGAGTAGTTTGTCGTGTACCACTGAATCAAAGGCTTTACAGAAGTCTATGTAGATTGCGTGTATTGTTTTGCCCTGATTGAGTTGTGTAGTCCATATGTTTTTGCAGTGTAAGAATTGCAGATTACAGGATAGTTTTTTTCTGAAACCAAATTGTTTATTAGAGATAAGGTTGTTTGTCTCTACGTGGAGGATAATGGACTGGTTAATAATTGATTCCATGACTTTACAGGTGACGCAGCATAAGGAGCTTGGGTCTGTAATTTTCAACTAGGCTGAGGTCTCCTTTTTGAAGATGGGGATGACCATGGCTTGTGACCATAGGTTAGGCAAGGAGCTGGTCCTGAAAGATTTTTCAAAGATTATGCTTAGAGGTTCTGCTATGGCAGTGGATAGCTTTTTTAAGAAGTAGGCACATATTCCGTCCAGTCCAATAGATAGAGATGGTTTTAGATTGCGTAGTGGTTTTTCAACATTGTCTTCTGTAAAATAGATATGTATTTGTAGTTTTCTGTGGTTCGGCTGGGAAATACAGGGCATGATCCATTGCTGTTTACAAATACTGAGCCAAAGAATGTGTTAAAGATGTTGGCTTTAATGGTGTTGTCGTTGCAGTCTTTATCGTTAAGTCCTATCAGGGGTGGGATGGACCTTGAGTCTTTTAGTTTGTTGTTTACAAAATTGTAGAAAGCATGGGTGGAATTGGTGCATAGAATGTTTTCCTCTTGTTTAATGAGATAATTGGTGCATTCAGTCTTTACCTGGTGGCATAAATTTTTGTATCGGCTTTTAAAGTTGGCAATATGACCAGAGTTTTTTCGCCAGAGTGATCTCTTTTTGGATTGAAGTTTCCTTATTGTTATGGGTAATCATTTTTTTGGGGGGGGAGTTGTTATTGGTACACATAATTTGATGACTCTTTTGACTTCAAGTAAAAATATGTTGTAAAGGTCTTCAACAGTATTGCATCCAGTGAATAGATTGCCAATCAAGGGATGAGAGATCGTTGTCTATAAGATCATAGTTACCTTTTTTGAAGTTATAATTGGGGATTACGTCACTGTGATTATTTTTGTGTGGGCATATGTTGGGACAAAAGTCAATCATATTGTGGTCACTGTTGGAAAAGGGTTTAGTTTGTATTCTGTAAATTAAATTCAAACTATTGCAGAAGATGAGATCGAGGCAGTTGTTAAGTCTAGTATATATATGCATGACACTGAATCATATAGAAACTGGTAGAGTCTCAGTCATACCACAATTACCATCTTGCTTGTTCTGACACCCTCCCACAGATATGAGAGACGTTAGGAGCTATGTAAACCATTAGTGTCTGCCTTTAAGATGTGGCTTGTGTAGTTAAGATTATGACTATTCATTCAATGACTGTTCAAAATTACATTGGCATTGAATAAGGGTGACCTAGGATAGGTCCTCAGAATTCCAGCTTTTGCAGTGTCCCGCTGGTCACATGAGCACAATTTCCAACATTCCCTGCTGGTTTCCCACAAAGACAATGGGGAAGCCAGCAGGAAGTCAGAAGTAACGTCAGCCTTACCAAGTAGATCCAACAAGAAACATAAGCTATTTCTACTTTATTATAAAACTACATTAACAGAATCCTGTTAAGTGTGAAAGTACAGTTGAGCCTTTCTCTGCCCACTATGCAGCTATGGGAGTCTCTTATCTGACTGTTCCCTAGACCAGGGGTCGCCAACCTTTTGGACCTCAGAGACCACCAAACTCATAATTTTAAATCCTGCAGACCACTAATATTAACAGCTTGCCCTTGGAAGTTGTGGGAGCACAATCACTCAAGACTTTCAAGAAGACATTGGACTCTTGTCAGAAATGGTGTAGGGTCTCCTGCTTGGGAAGGAGGTTGAACTAGATGACTACAAGGTCCCCTCCAATTCTGATTATCTGTAATATGAATTTTGACTGACAGTGGCTTTCTGACATTGGTGGGAGAAAGAGAGAGATCCGATCTAACCCCAGAGAGCTGGCGGTGATGTTCTCTCTCTCTCTCTCCTCTCTCTCTCACACACACACACACATGCCCCTCACACACCCCACCCCCTCCAAGGCAGCCACATGCTTAACCTGCTTTTCAGCTCCGTTCTCGGGGTGTGGGGGGAGAAGATATAGTATCCTGCGATCCCAAATAAAGAAGGATCGATCAGTAGGAAAATGGGGTGGGGAATTTTCCTGCAGACTTTTTTTGGGGATTTTCCCAGGGCCTCAGTCTGCAGTAAAATTCCAAAAATTCCCCACCCACTTTTCGTACCGATTGATCATTCTTTATTTGTGATCATAGGATACCATCTCCAGCTCTGTTCTCAAGAGGGGAGGAGGGGGGGGGGGGGGAGAGAGAAACATCCATATAATCTTTTATCAATGGCAACTGGTACTGCCAGAGTTGGAATTATTAAAAGTGAAGAAGAGCCAGATATAGATAGAAGAGGGGTAGAAACACAAGAAATAGTTAAGAAGCACAAGTAGTAAGGTAAAAATCAGCTATTTATGTAGATAAATGTAGCAACCTGTGACATCATGATGACCTAACCTATTGATTACCATGGTTGATCTGATTGGTCTCACTAGCTTGGCAGGTGTTCCCTTTCTTCCTTATCATTCCATGTGTCCCTCACAAAGATATGTACTCAGTGGAATGGGATGACAATAACAGATAGGATTGGTATGCTATTATACTTCATAATATTACTTATACAGTAATTTACAACTGTCATACTGTTCTCTTTAATGGCAAACAAGATTATGCAAACATAAATGGTTAAATCATCTTGTTTGTTTAGAAGCTGAGTATATTGGGAAATTCCATAATCCTTTCAATACCTTTAATTTCAGTTATTTATGGGCTCAATGGTGACTTAGTATCATAGTAGTGTTGATATACATTCAGTAGATATTTTGCATTTTAATAGACAAACTTTACCTTTTTTTGCTTGTCCTTTCAGGTACAGAGACTATCGTGACCCCCCTCATTCTCCAGTGCCCTATGGTTACACACTACAGTTCTGGCATGTCTTAGCTGCACGGTTGGCATTTATTATTGTTTTTGAGGTAAGTTTCAATTTTGCAGCATTCCAAATGTAAAACTGAAAAATGATCGAACTGCCACTTAGTTGTTCAGTGTCAAGGTATAAAATGTTGATACTATTAACACTGGGTAGGCTGACCCTGTATTCTGGTTTCCTAATAGTGGTTTCCAATATCTATTGAAAGGTTGCTGAAATCTTTTTTTTCACAACACTATTCATATAAATTCACAGTATAAGATCTTCTTATGTGAATCTATTAATTCAAAATAGCTGTTGTTTGTATGTAGGATGGCTCATAGTACCATGGATGTACAGATAATTCACTAAATTTCAACATATTAAAATGTAATGTAAACAGTATTAAAAATAAAAATTCTTAAATGTATCTGAATTGTTTCCTCCTCCTATTTCTTTATTGTAGTGAACTAAATAAATTGATGCTAGTACGTACAGTTAGCAATGAACATTGCTATTTGAGTACTGTAAGAATAGAATAGAATAGAATAGAATAGAATAGAATAGAATAGAATAGAATACTTTATTGGCCAAGTGTGATTGGACACACAAGGAATTTGTCTTGGTGCAAATACTCTCAGTATACATAAAGAAGGAACATTCGTTAAGAATCAAGAATCATAATGTACAACACTTAATGATAGTCATAGGGTACAATCAACATCAAATCATACTAGGAAACAGAAGATACAAGCAATAAAGTTATAGTCACAAGTGGGAGGGGATGGGTGATAAGGAGTGATGAGAAGATTAACAGTAATAGTAATGTAAACTTTGTAAAGAGTTGAACAGTGTTGAGGGAATTATTTGTTTAGCAGAGTGATAGCTTTTGGGAAAAAACTGTTCTTGTGTCTAGTTGTTCTGGTGTGCAGTGCTCTATAGCGTCGTTTTGAGGGAAGGAGTTGAAACAGTTTATGTCCAGGATGTGAGGGGTCTGTAAATATTTTCACAGCCCTCCTTTTGACTCGTGCAGTATACAGGTCCTCGATTGAAGGCAGGTGGGTGGTAATTGTTTTTTCTGCAGTCCTAATTATCCTCTGAAGTCTATGTCTGTCCTGTTGGGTTGCAGAACCAAACCAGACAGTTGTAGAAGTGCAGATTATAGACTTAATAATTCTTCTGTAGAACTGTATCAGCAGCTCCTTGGGCACTTTGAGCTTTCTGAGTTGGCGCAGAAAGAACATTCTTTGTTGTGCTTTTTTGATGATGTTTTTGATGTTAGGTGTCCATTTTAGGTCATGTGATATAGTAGAACCTAGAAATTTGAAGGTCTCTACTAAGGAATAGATACCAGTAGTTGTTCTTGGTCTCTTTGGAATACGAGGGTATTAATCGAAATTGATTCTTTACAAAAAGGAAATATAGAAATATAAAAAGTGTGTGGAGACGTAATTGTATTTTTCCCATTATTAATAATAAAGATTACTGTATAAGTGTTCAGGTTTTTATGCTAGTGAATTCACTTGCTTTTAAAACTTTATTTACAGCACCTTGTGTTTTGCATAAAACACTTGATTTCCTATTTAATCCCAGATCTTCCTAAAGATCTAAGGGATCGTATGAGAAGAGAAAAATATCTGATTCAGGAAATGATGTATGAAGCCGAACTTGAGCGCCTCCAGAAAGAAAAGGAGAAGAAGAAAAATGGAAAATCTTACCACAAGGAATGGCCATAACTAATGGAATGAGCATTTCTAAATACAGATGTAAATTCTCCAGTAGACTGTGATTTTTCAAATCAGAAGTTTAGATGAGTATTTTATGAGGATATTGAACAGGGGTACTGAACACGAATCAGTAACCTGCACGTTTTCCACAGTTAGTGTATTTTCATTAAGGGATACAGTATAGCATACTTATATCCAGCTATGGATAGGATTTAGCAATATATTTTTCAGAGCTGTGCAAAGCATCTGTAGAAGGCAGTTGAAGTACTGTTCCTTGAAACATTAAAATGGCTCTATTCTGCAAAAGGATAGGCATGCTAAAGGTAATTTTTTTTTAGAGAATGCCTCATTTAGCAACTCTCCAAAGTTATAATGGAAAAAGTAACTTTATAACATTTGCAAGTCTGTAAAGCACAGGAATTCTGAAACATAAGCAATGTTGTAGTTTCCCTTAACAACTGCTTTGCGCTTAACTATCGATTGGCTGGTGCCAATTGTGATTGCTAAACAAGAACTACCTGTACTTTGAAGATTTTTTACTGGCTGCCAGTCCACCATGTTTGTATGCCCAGGTCACATTTCTGCTGGATATGCAGGCACACACACAGATAGTAGCCATTTAAAATCTTTGAAACAGTAGTTGTGCTTCTTTCAGAGGAAGTGGATTCTTTAATATTTTAAGGATGGATTTTCATCATTATTTTATGTGGCTCAGGACACTTTATAGATATTAGCATCTCTCTTCTCTTTCTTTGACATATATGTCATCTTTCTGCCAATACGTTTTGGGTCTGGAAATATGACCAACTTTCCCTGTGTGCTGTGTATGCGTGGACCTCCTCTTAGAGAGGAAGAGGGGAATGGCATGCATACTCGGTAGTATCTGATACCTATCTCCAAGATACTCTTTTGTAATCTGATTATGTCTCTGAGGCCACAAAAAAAGAAGAAAAAACAACTAAAGAAATATATATTGCATTAACTATCCAGTTTTAAATTAAATTGAAACTTATTTTTTAACATTCTAGTAACCATATTACAATCATAGTACAAGTTTAAAGATTCAGGATTAGTTACTATAATATACATTTAATATAGAAAAGGCATATACACCCTAATAATTTAACTGGAAAAGATGGAAATAAAAACTATTAACGCATAAAAGTTTTAATGAGAGCTCAGCTGGTTTTTGTTTATGCTGTGTAGAGCTGGGCAGGATTTTTTTTTGTTTATTGTTTAAATCCTTATGACAAGCAAAGAGATTCTGTGAATGGAAGCCCCCAGAAAAAGTAAGAGCAACTCCTTTTCTCCATATTGATGCTGCTCTGGGGGCAAGTTACACACATTCAATATTTACTTCATTTAGATTAGGGACACAATGCTCTGACAATCTGAATAATGTTTAGATATTGTGTTGTTCATATCTGCAAATAGCAGACCTATATTCTTTTTCTTTTTGTATTTCCTTAAGAACCCTGTCTTCAGGAAAGTGGAAATGATGCAACATGAGTTCATGGGCAATTTTAAAACAGGAAATGGGGCAAAACATTTCAAGGAGTTTATTATTTGGAATAATGAGACAGTTGCATAGGATTACTTTTGATATCTAGAAAAAAAGTCTAACATGCAAACAAACAAACAAATCTAACATATACACCCTGGATCATTTTTCAGCCTGATTGCTCTTTTCTGTGTTACGTTTTTTCTGACATTTTTGATTTTGGAAATAGAAATATATATAACATTATCGCTGATTAATGTAATGTATAGTAGCAAAGTATATTATTGTAGCATTTTTACTGTTATGCACATTAGACATACTGTTTGCATTGCGAATTTTAAAGGAAATGCTATATATCATTCATGTATACTGTATATATTATTTGTAAATACCAAAAAATAACATGAAATCAATTTTACACACTTATAGAATACCATTATCATAAAGCTATATTTAGCATTCCTACAATTATATAATAAATTTTAAAATATGTTATGAATTTTTTGTGTGTTTATTTTTCAAAGAATAAAAAACATATTTTATGAAAGTTTGTTATGATTTTTTCTTTTAAAACACATTACTCATTTAAATCCACATTGTATTAAGAAATCGGTTGCTCCCAAAATTAGAATAATTATCATATACCCATTCTCTGGCACTTTAAAAAATTTCCCAAGGGAGCACAAAACCACAGTGTTTTCCTGTAATCTGGTAATCATTCCAGCATTTCTTTCCAGTGTGAATCTGCCAGATTGTTTTTGTTGTGTTTTCTTTTGTTGATTTAAAAAAAAAACTAAATTGCAGTGGTTATTGACAGATTTATGGTACTTTATTTTTCCCCTATTAATTTCCTTGTATTATTTATAAGAATGATATGTTGTTTACTATTCCTTTTCTAAATTGTATTTTTATTGATTATATGATCTTACAATTTTGACTGAAAAAATCTCGTCTTCAGTCTTGTAGTCTTTATTTAGCTGAAAACATTTCTACTGGGATTCATCCCTTTCTATTCCCAAGGAGTAAAAACAGTTTCAAGAAGTTTTCTCTCAGGTGATTAGTCCATCTCAATGTAAGATGGTTAACTGTGAGTTGCTACTTTGAATTGCTCCAATCACATTTCCTATATCATTGATGGCTTTTCCCTGCTTAAAAAGAATTAGTAATAAAAGCCACTCTTTGGAATTATCGCTTCAAGTAGTTGTTCTTTGTGCATTAATATTTTAATTTAGAATTTGCAGAAAAGCTATCAAAGAATGAGAACATCAAGGGAGATGCCAGGCTAGCAATAGAGCCTTAATAAAAATTTATTCAGAAATACACCTACAGCACCAGGGGATCCTTCCTCAATCTGCCTTAGTGAATCCAAGTGGCAAGGACAGCCTCCAGAAGTAGGGTCACAAGATCATACAGATTTTCCTCATTCCCCTACCCTTTGGACTTCTCACCCTAGCGCTGACGTGATTAACAAGAAGAAAATTGCTGACGTGATTAACAAGAAGGAAACTGTTTGCATTAATTGGAAAGGAAGAAATAACGTAAGATGCGTAATATGGAATTCACATGAAAAGAAAGTCACAAGGCTGATTGTTTGCCTAGTATACACTCGCAAGGCAAAACCCATCAGCTATTAACTCACTAAGATCAAGGCAGGGATCTTTTAATTTCAGGTAGCAGTGCCAGCTATAGGAAACAACTAATTAAGGTCATAGGGTACAGCTTGTTAACTTGCTATTAGCACTTATTAGGGAAGTGTTCAGGGGTGGGCTTCAAAAAATTAGCAACCAGTTCTTTGCCCGGTTTCTGGGTGGATGTAGCCATGGTGGGTGTGGCCTAGTCAGCCTCCTGTACCACCATGATCTGGGAGCAAAAATGGGCTGGGGGGGGAGTTTTCGCCCTCCCTGGACTCCGGAGGCTTTCCTCGAGCCTCCAGCAGGGTGAAAATGGCCTCACCAGGCTCCAGAGTCTTTCCGGAGGCTGAAAACAGGCCCGTTTCTGGCCTTCCCATGCCTCCATACTTACCTGCAATCCAATGGACCTCGTTGGGACTCCTGGGAGGGGTGGGGCAGGAGGCACCAGCCATGGGTGGGATTTGCTGGTTTGCCAAACTGACCATAAAATTAGCTACCAGTTCACCTGAACTGGTGAGAACTAGTAGCAGCCCAACCCTGGAAGTGTTGCACTGCAGAGAAAAGCTCCTTAGGAAAGTGGGGGATGGCTCTGAAACACAAACTTCACAAACCTAGTGGAGAAGAGTGAGTGGGATCTCTGCTGCTTACCCACTGAAGACACTAATCCAAAGTTACCAGTCCTCCAAAAGGGCCATTTGCCCTCTAATTGTATCTTCATTACTTCTGTTTGACATTAGTCTAACTGTAATACAATAGTGGAATGTTACAAAATTCCTTTTATTTGTTATTATTAATACTCCAAAAGATTGAGGGCTTTCTCAAAAAGTGAAAAGCGTTCCTAAGTATCTTATTAACCTGTTAGAAATGAAAAACAGATGAAAAGGTTACCCGGATTTTGTTATTCTCTATATTTTAAGACAATGTGCATTGGAAATTGCAAATATTGCAAAATCTGAATTAAATGGACCAGGGAGAAGAATTTTTTAAACTTCTTCCCAGGTTGAGGAACCTGTTAGTTAAATATATAAACAAATTCCAAAACCTTTAATCAAGACGAAGAGCTTCAGTTGATGATCCATATTTTCTGCTGTATCTTGAGAAAATTGTTACGGATACTCCTGATGAATTTTATTCTTAATTTCTCACAAAATAGGCTCAAGTTCTTGTGGAGTTCAATGTTCCATGGAACACAGTTTAAAAACCTTAATCTAGACATAAACCAAGTATATTTACACTGGCTTTTTGCTTATTCTTAATAAAGACGGTTGAAGGACATGCAAAACTGATCAATTTTCAACTAAGAAGGCACTAATCTAAAAAATTATTTTGTGCATATTGGCAGAATGGTAAAGATTTAATTTCAACATACTAGTCTTTAAATCCATTTGCAACTTCCTTTAATAGCTTGTCATTAAAAATAAAACCTCCATTATATAGTTCTGCTACATAAGAGTCGGTGGGATGCTGTGCGTTTTATGCATTGCAAATTACGTTTATTTGGAAAAGAGATGAAAAAAAGAAAAATCACACAAAATGTGCCAAATTCTGTTTGTAATTTATATTGTGAATATTTTGTTACTTAACAATATTACTTAACAATATTTACTGTAAAAATATGTTCAAAACTTGGAATTCAGTAAAGCATTAACTGTTTTACATAAAACATAAATAAAAAATTAAGGTTCTTCAACCAATAATGAAATGTTATATATTAAACTTCTAATTATTTTATAATAATTGTTTTTGCATTGCTATAGAATTTAGTTTATCATAAAAACATGCTTATGCTTTGATAATCAGGTAATAACATAACCAAAATAATTTCAATAATTAGTGAAAAATAAAAAAAAATTTCCACTTCAAATATCACTGAATAAAGATTGCTGTATGCTCTACGTTACTGTATT
The DNA here is from genome assembly GCA_023653725.1 of Bungarus multicinctus. Taxonomy (NCBI): domain Eukaryota; kingdom Metazoa; phylum Chordata; class Lepidosauria; order Squamata; family Elapidae; genus Bungarus; species Bungarus multicinctus. The sequence continues at coordinate 48,940,433 of CM042848.1, forward strand.
CCATGGGTTTCATTTACAGAAGTTTTTTTTATAGAAATGCTGTTCTTTTCTGTTTTGTCCTCTTGTTCAGGAACAACCTGTTTTGCTGACTGCAAATATAATACAAATAAAAAACAACATAACCTTTATTCAAGGAACCTTTGTTCCTTTACCAAGGTCACATTCTTATTTATGTATCAATTTGATTTATGTCACCGCCCATCTTACAAACTGAGACTCTGATCAGCTAATACAATATAACAATAAAAGCAAAAGCAAAATTTTCAAGGAAAAAAATAGCAGGAAACAGATGTAACGTAACTGAAAGTAACTCCATTTGTACAATTTCCATCATTACAATGAAGCCCAATATTCAAATGAAAAGCCAATTCTTCAAGGACTTACAGAAGTCCAATAAGGTTCTAGTCTTTAAAACAGCATTTCAGATGTGATTCAAATGTATCAAGGTACATAAAAGCAGAAATGTTGTACTTTTCTGGAACTTTTAAAAACAGGTACTATGCTTTTCTTGAGCAAAGGCTGAACTCGTCAAGTACCCTGTGATCCAATAGCGGAATTCAAAATTTTTTACTATCAGTTCTGTGGGCATGGCTTGGTGGGCATGGCAGGGGAAGAATACTATAAAATCTCCAGTCAGAGGTTGTATTTACCGGTTCTCTGAACTCAAAATTTCTGCTACCGGTTCTCCAGACCTGGTCAGAACTTGCTGAATACCACCTCTGCTGTGATCCCAGGGAAAAAATTGTGACATCTACTTCTGTCTGTTGCTGTTAGTTGCTATATTTTCATTCCTTGGTTCTTCAAATTGTCTTACTGAAATGAAATCTGAACAGCTCTATTAATATATACTCTTAAATTCCACTGAAACAAGTGAGGTTGGAGAAATACTCAAAATCCACTTGGTCTAATTTATTGTGATCTAATTGTAAAAAGGTTATTTAAATTGCCTTGTGATCTGATCATGAAGTTCAGAAGAGTGATATAGTTTAGATAAACATCTTGAATCTGACACCTATATATTTAGTAAATATTAGTCACTGATAATTAAAACTTGGAAAAAAGATACTGAACTGTCCTGCAAATTCAAATTTGTACCAGACATCTAATATGAATCTATTAAATTTAAAGCTCCAAATATTCTATTTGCATACTATCTAACTAGAAATACATACATCAATAGCACTTTTAAACTATACTTACAAATTTGTCTTTCCAATACTGAATATTCACCATAAAATCCTTTTTTGCAAACAGAAGTCTGTGGTCTACCTCTTTATTTAAACCTCCTAAAAGAAAGTTTAATAATATAAACCAAAATTCTGCACTTTAAGCACTGGTATGATGAGCTTTGTATCATTTTAAACTTTCCAAACATAAAATGCTGAAACAAAAATGAAAGTTGGAAATGTTTTTGAAGTAATGGCATACAAAATAAAGAGACACTTTATCCCTGGGATCTATTTCCAGTTGCCAAACATACTAAATTGGCATTAGCAGATAATGGTCTGTCACACAACTGCTGATGCCAAAAGTGGACTTTTGAAGAAATGAATATGGAAAAAAGGAAAGACGTTTCATTGGGCTTTTGTTTAATTTAAAAAAAAATAGTTTTAACTTTTTGTTTTAACATTTTAGGTACATGTTTCTACTCAAAGTTGATTTATAAATTAAGTCATCAATTATTAATTTGATGGCCTTTTATGCTACATAAGAATTGTAACATACAAATAATGCATAAGAATCCGTTATTTGTCTGTTACAATATCGTTGATATAATACAAACATCAGTAAAAATTGCAATATAATTTTTAATAAACAGGATATGAATTTCCATAAATCTAAATTAGATAGAATTACCTGTTAATAAACTTATAATTGTTCCCACAATAAATGTAATCAAAGCACCTAATGTGCTGAAATATAGATATGACACTGAATACCAGTACTCTTGAAGATATGATCTGAAAGAAAAAAAAGTTTAATATTTCTTGTTCTGTTAATTAGAGGTCACTTAAAACAAACTACAAATTTAAACTGCTTTAGGTTTAATAAATATATTAATGTGGCTGCCCTACTCAGAACTAAACATTTTTGATAGAATACATTTTAACAGTATAGCCCTAGAGAAAAATCATTCCTATTCTGTTTATATTGTGCCATATGACCAATGCAGCAGGTCATACCTGAAGGCAAAAGAGACACTACAGAACCCAGAGAGTTGGATGAACTCCCAATGAAGACTTAAAGAATCATTGGTTTAAAAAGGGGAAAAAAAGCTTTTCCCTCATCTGGTTGAGAGATAAGCTAATTATCTTCTTGATGGTGAGCTGCCCATAAGATGGGCACCTATATAAAAGATATAAGTAAATATAAGCATTAGGACATTTTATTAATAAAAGCGCTCTTTGCAAAAAAAAAAAACCCTCTGTTCAATCCAAAGATCCAGACTGCAATCTTGAGTGAGTATTAACAGTTTCAATCATGTAACAAGCTGGTGTATTTCTAGATTTTCTAACAGACTGATATGAACATACCGTTTATGAATCCATACACCTACATAGGGAGATGTATGTTTGATAAATTATCTGCAGAGTGGCAAGCTCATGAAATATAATTGGCTTAACACTTGGTAATAAAGTCACTTCCCATTTTGTCCAGCCCAAAGTTTATCGCCAAGAAGATTCTGGCCCTCTCTAAGAATCTTGCAAATGCAAGAAGCTGCATGTTAAAAAGATACACAGTGGCTTCCACATTCAATATATTATGAAATATAAGTGAATTTCTGAGAAACACTAATCTGAAATAATCAGAAATGGAGAAGTGTTGAAAAATCCAACTATAAATTATTTAGGTTAATATGCAGTCAATGCTGAAAATGTCATAAACCTGACTCCTAACTTAGTATTTTGATATTCCATTCTTAAAATTTTGGACTGTTCTTTCAATGTTGCTGTGCTCTTTACCTTGGTGTTTGGATTCCAATAAATTTATCTTCAGTTTGTTTCTTTAAGTTTCCAATTTCTGATTTCACCTTCTCCTTTTGCTATAATTTCTGGTGTTGAGTCTAGACTGGCTATATAGAGGCAGTTGTTAATTCTAATTCTTGACACATCTCAATCTCAAGCACGAAAAGATAAGACTCACTAATTTATAGCAGCGCAAATGGTGGCAAATACTTAAATCAAGAGCCTTTCTGAATTCTTCTATATCAAGGAGATAGGTAAGCAAAAGCTTTCCATGGGCCAAAAAAAGTAGCAACAGGATTTAAGTAGATACAAAGATATATTTGGTGCTGATATTGCTCCTGTGGCAGATTAGGCATAGGAATCAAAATTTTCAGAATGGGAACATTTCAAACAGATTAACAGTATAAACACTGTTATATGTTATGTATATCCTTCCAGTTCAGTAATTAAGTACATGATTGGCATAAATAAAAAGGAGCTCTGATACAGAAATTACACTGCCATGCATTAAGACGTTTTCTCTGCTTACCCTTACTGAGGGTTAGTCAGGATAGCAACTGATATAAACACACAGCCAGTACTTAAAAAAATGAGGAATTTTATTCTGGATATTAAGATGGTAAGAAATCAACTCTTAGTGTATTAAATTTTCCTCCTCCTCAAATCTCCTTCCTTCACTTTCTTCTTTATTTTGTGCTTTATTTTGGCTTATTCTTCCCCTATCTCAATTACTGATACTGGAACATCTCTGAGTTTTCCTCTGATGTCTTGCTGTCTAAGACAGGGGTATCAAACTTGATTTTATTGAGGGCCACATCAGGGTTGTGTTTGACCTTGGGGGGCCAGGGAACATGGCCAGAGTGGGTGTGGTCAGCTCGACATCACTCATACCAGGGGCACCTGTGGTGACCAAGTGCTAAGGCAGGACTTCCCTCAGACCCTCCCCACACTCTCATTATAATCTTCCTTCCTTCCTTCCTTCCTTCCTTCCTTCCTTCCTTCCTTCCTTCCTTCCTTCCTTCCTTCCTTCCTTCCCTTCCCTTTTCTTCTTTTTTCTTCCCTCTTCATTCTTCTTTCTTCTTCCTTCCCCTCTTTCCTTATTTTCCTTCCTTACTCTCTTCCCATCGTTCCTGCTTTTTCTTTGTCTTTCCTCTTTCCCTTTCTCCTTCTTGCATGCTCAAATGCAAAACAGGAAACATTTCTCCTTTTGTTTTTAGTTTGTTTTTCTAGCCCTCTGCCAGCAAAAATGGAGCCCGGGGGAGAGAGGACTTCCGTTTTCGCTGGCAGAGGCACTGCGGGCCAATCTTTTGCTGTTTCCAGGGCAATCCCGCAGGCCAATTCTAAGCACCCCAAGAGCCGGATGCCACCCGTGGGCATTGAGTTTGACACCCCTGGTCTAAGAAAATCTTTAACTCACAATGTACAATTATCCAGCATCATTCTCCATAGTCAGACTAAAATCAGTCATCTATGTTTATCCACATTTTCATAAACCATGCCATTTTCCTCCTGGTTTTCTCCCCATCTGACAGCCAGAATCTCTGTATTTGGCAAACTCCACTCCACTCCATATTAACCAGGTGACATCCTTTTCAGCAACCTGAGCTGCAGCATCTGAAATACCACTCCTCATTTTTTTGATGGCTCTTTTGATATCTACACGCACTCCTCATTTTTTTCCTGGCTCTTTTGATATCTACACGCAGACATACATATGGCACTATAGATGTCTTGTAGCATTTGCCCCTTTTCTGTCTACATACAGTAGAACCTCTGGTCACGAACACTTCTGACCATGACCAAATCGGGTTCCAAACAAAAAAAATCACTTTTTTTTTGCAGCCAATTTCCCCTTCTGCCCCATTTTTTTGTAAGCGACAAATTTCCAAAATTAGGTTCAGGAATTAATTATGGTCGGGACCAGAGGTTTTACTGTACTCTTGATTATGTGCTGAGTCATCTGCTTTTCAAAAAAATAAAAATAAAACATGATCTTGGCACACATCCAATGACTTTCTTACAGGGAGGCACTTCAACCTGTCACCACTAGCTCAAGCATACTGTAATACTCAGGATTCCAGTCACAGAAACTCCCTTGGGACCAGTGTTTAGGTCTTTTTGGGGAAAACAAACAGGACAGACTGATATGTATCTGTTTTGTACTCCAGAATAAAAGTCAGAATATAAATCCAAGAAATGAACACATGTATTTACACATATACATATGTATGCAGTATATACAGCACCAAATGATTGCTATGTACAAGTGTGAAATATCAAAAGATACTTCATCTTGGTTGATTTCTTGGGCCTACCTTGAAGGAGCTGGTGAAGGGCTAGTAACAATCATTGATACAAATGTACTGTCATTGGATCTTTGACAGCCTGCAATTGAAAGAGGTAATGGTACTGTCCTGTGTGGTGCCGGTGGGTATTTCTGAGCACCGATTCCAATCCACATTATTACACAAACTCCACAAATAAAACCCAAGAATGCACCCTGAGAAGTAGAAAATTATACACAACTCAAATGTATGTAACATTAAGAGAAATGATATCTCTAATTGTTTAACTGGAAGCTAATATTATCTACTTAGACATGTTTTTTGCCCTCAATCCAATTATCTCCTGCAATTACAGGTTTTTTTTTTGTTACAATGGAGGAAGTACTGTAGGTCCTCATGTCTATTGATATGCAAGAAAGAAACCTGTAAAGGCACAAGATCTATGTGCATGCCTAGGAATACATGGTCCTCTGTAACTAGAAACCTACTTTTAACTGCAGAGTAAATAGGCTTGATCTAATAAATAAATGTTTATTTACCAGTACTGCTATTATATTGGTTTTTATCCAATCTATTTATTCCTGAAGAATTCTTTGCTAGCATGTGGGGCTTCATTTTGCTGTGGTCAAGTATCCTTATGGCAATGTGATATTAATATTGAATAAAAATATTGACAGTTAAAAATAATATGTTTAAATTTGTCACTCTACAGGCAAATTTGATTTTTTTTCCAGGAAGCTTCATTACCAGATCTTCTAAGCCCATGATGGCTGTTTTAGCGGCGGCAATAACGAGGCACGTACACTTAGTGATTTCAGCTCTCTCTTGTTTATTTCAGAACGGACACAATCGGCGAGCGCAGGCAGCCTCTCTTTTAAAGGCTTCCTGCGCTTCACCCAGCCAATGACAGGGCAAGGCTTTCCCGCCCGAATCACGGCCAATGAAGGGTAAGTATTTTAAATACAAATGAACCAATCCAGAACACCCCTCCCCTCTTGGTCCAGTCCGACCAATCAGGAGCTCCGCCTATGTTACGTAATCACGTAGATAGGCGGGGCCCCTGCGGGTCCGACTGGACCTGCGCGGCTCAGTCATTTCGTTGCTGACTGTCGGAGCGGGTGGACCTGTTGGTCCTCCTGCCTCTGACCTGGGAAACTTCTGGAAGGTCGAGCCGGCCGAGTCACTCCTAGCGGGCCTAGCTCGACTGGTTGAGATGGCTAGGCCGCTCCCTCTCTGGCTTGGATTATCGTCGGCCGTGTCTGCTGTTTCGTCTGGAAGTTCCCCTGGCTCAGGTACGTAGCTGCGAAAATCGACCGGAGCTAGTGTTGAGGGTGTGTGTGTGGAAGTTAGGTTGTCATTGTTTGTTTGTGGGTCTGCTGCTTGTTGATTGTTGGTTGGGTGTGGGTCTGTTGTTTCTTGATTGTGTGGTGGTTGATCCCCTTCCCCCCCAGGGGGGTCGCAAGGTCTTGTAAGGGTGCGGGATCTAAGTTGATCGATATGCCGCTTCCAGCTTTTATTATCAGAAGTGGTAAGTCGGTATGATCGTGGGCCGGTGATTTGTGTGATGGTAGCTGGTACCCATAATGGATGTCCAACCAAATTTTTTGCATAGACTAAGTCTCCGATTTGAAATGTTCGGAGCTTGCTGGAAGAATCTAGTGGTTTGTCTGTGGAGTGTGTAGGGTGTAACCTATCCAAAGGGGAGCGTAATTTCCTCCCCATAAGTAGTTCAGCTGGGGTTTTGTTTGTAGTGCTGCTAGGTGTGGTATGCTGTATAAATAGTAGTTTGTCGATGCGTGCTTGTATGGGGCCGTGGCCTAACTTATGGAGTGTTTCTTTGGTGAACCGAACCATGCGTTCGGCTCGTCCATTCGCTGCCGGGTGTGCCGGTGCGGTTAGGGCATGGCGTATGCCCGAGCTGGCTAAATAGCCCTCAAATTCTGTAGCAGTGAATTGAGGGCCGTTGTCTGAGACTAGGACGTCTGGCAATCCGTGTGTGGCAAACCATTTTCTGAGTTGTCGAATGACAGCTTCCGAAGAAGTTGATTGCATTAGGCTTACTTCTAGCCAGTTTGAGTAAGCGTCTACCAGGATTAAAAATGTATAACCTTTTGTCGGACCCGCGAAATCTATATGGACTCTAGACCATGGGCCCCTGGGTAGCTCCCACTCAGTGACCGGTGCTTTCGGGGGTGAGGGTCGGGATGTCTGGCATGGCTGGCAACCCGCAACCCACTCAACAACGTCCTTGTCCAACCCCGGCCACCAAACGTAGCTTCTAGCCAAACTTTTCATTTTAACAACCCCAGGGTGTCCTTCATGCAATAATCGCAGAATCGGATCCCTCAGTCTTAGTGGAATAACCACCCGGTCCCCCCAAAGTACACAACCTTTTAGTACAGAAAGTTCTGTTTGTCTCTGTTTAAAGGGTCTATGCGAGTCTTGTAGTTCAGTTTCTGGCCATCCCTTTGTAATCCACCCACTCACTTTGTGCAGCAGATGATCGTTGGCGGTTTCGTGAGCGATGTCTGCTGCTGTCATCGGGAGGTCGGTCAGGGTTTCAATTAGTAGTGTGGATGTGCTGGGGTTCGGGTCAGGGTCACTGTCCGGCAATGGGCAACGACTCAGAGCATCGGCATGCATGATGGATGGACCGGGGCGGTAGGCTAATGTATAGTTGTATGCAGCGAGGAATTCTGACCATCTCGTCATTCTGGGTGATAAAATGTTAGGCGTCGCTTTGTTTCCAGCCAGAATTCCTAGTAAAGGTTTATGGTCGGTAATTACAGAAAACAGTCGGCCATAGAGGTACTCATGGAACCTTTTAATACCTGATACAATGGCTAGTGCTTCCTTGTCTATTTGACTGTAATTTCGTTGGGTTTTAGACAATGTCTTTGAATAAAACGCAATCGGGGCTTCTCTGCCATTAGGTAAAAGATGGCTTAGAACGGCTCCGATCCCAAAAGGTGATGCATCACAAGTTAATATCAATGGTAAAGTCTCATTGTATTGTATGAGTACCTTTGCTGAAGTAATGAGGTCTTTAATTTTGTTAAAAACTGTTTCTTCCCGACTGCCCCACTTCCAAACCGTGTCTTTGTCCAGGAGTCTATGTAAGGGTTCCGCCACCGTTGCTTTCTGCGGCAGAAAAACATGGTAAAAGTTTATTAATCCCAGAAAAGCTTGTAGATCTCCTTTGTTAGTCGGAATGGGGGCGTCTTTGATTGCACGGATTTTTCCTTCTGTCGGATGGATGCCATTGCCATCAATTAGGTATCCCAGAAATTCGATTTTCTCAGTTATTAGTGTGCATTTTTCTTTTTTAACTTTGAGACCTGTTTCAGCGAATTTGGTGAGCACTTTTCTTAGTCGGTCTCGCAGTTGCACTTTGTCTTTAGCTGCGATCAGGACATCATCAAAGTATGGAATGACTCCCGGTATTCCTTGAAGGAGACGTTCCATTAAACACTGAAAAATGCCTGGAGCCACACTAACGCCGAATTGGAGGCGGTTACATTTAAATGCGCCCCTGTGTGTGACAATCGTTTGGGCTTCCGCTGTTTTTTCGTCTACAGGTAGTTGTTGGTATGCCTGAGCCAAATCGAGTTTAGCGAAGATCTTTCCGCCTTTGATAGAATGTAACAAGTGTTGCACAACCGGAACGGGATATGCACTTTGTTGCAACGCATGATTAAGGGTTGCCTTATAGTCCCCACAGATACGAATCGACCCATCCGCTTTGATAGGGGTAACTATGGGGGTCTCCCACCTGGCATGGTCCACTGGTTCGAGGACTCCTTGCTTAATTAATTTGTCTAGTTGTTCCTCTATTTTAGGTTTTAAAGCGCCTTGCCTTTAGTCTAATTGGGGCTACCTTAGGGTCTAGGTTAAAAGATATCGGGTTTCCCCGGTACTTGCCTAGTTCGCCACTGAATAGGTCCTGGAATTCTTGAATGAGGTCTGCTTCCCAGTCTGCATCTGCGACGTGGTTGATACCGGTCATCCCAATTCCCAGCGGGTCGAACCATTCCAATCCTAAAAGACTTGGTCTGTTTCAGTCAACAATTGTGAGGGGTAAAATTTCGGTGCGATTTTTGAAGGTTACCTGAAAATGTCCAACTCCCACAACAGGAATTTTATTACCTTGATAGTCTTTTAGAGTTAAGTTTTGTACTTCAAGCTCTTCCTGTTGGATGTCTGGAATTAAGTCTTTGATAGTGTCCCACGATACCATTGAGAGAAATGATCCCGAGTCCACTTCCATTTTACAGTCTTGTCCTTCAATTTTTACTTGAATGTGGACTTTTCTTACATTCTTTGTATTTGAGTGTCCAATTATGACTGTTTGGTGTGTTTCTTCTTTCCGGTAAGTTGATTCTTTGTATCTTCCCTGTCTTCCTTCTTGGCTCCAACGGCTACTCGTTTTTTTCTCTTTCGCTCTTTCTCTCTCTCTTGGGGGAGGGCTTCCTCTTCGCCTCGGGCTATAATTGAATCTGGCTCTGCATACCTTCGCGATGTGCCCTTTTCTCTCGCATTTTCTGCAGATCGCATCGATGAAACGACACTCAGATCTGGGGTGATTTCCCCCGCAGCGGTTGCATTCAAAGTCAAATTTTCTGTTTGCCCGCTCTTTTCTCCCTCTACCTGTCTTCAGGTGGCATACATCTTCTTCTTCACTACTGGTCTCAGTCTCCAGATCCTCATGGTGTGTCGTGGTCTTCTCTCGTTCCCCCTCTGGTTTTGGTGGTTCTCTGGTGTTGTGGTTTGCAGCTTGGTTAATTTTTTTCATTCTCGCTGCTGATTTCTGGGTGGCTCCGGCTGCGGTGGCTTCTTCTATAGCCTCCTTGACTGTTATTTTTGGGCGATTTAACAGTCTGCTCTGTAGTATTGGATCTCTCAGCCCTAGTACGATCCGGTCTCTTAGGGCTTCGTTGAAATCCGAGAATTCGCACTCACCCCCGATGTCTCTTAAGATTGCCACGAAGTCGGCTATGGATTCACCTTCCTTCTGATTCCGGAGGTAAAACTCATGGCGCTTAATTAGGCAGGAGACTGTAGGAGCGTAGTGGTCTCGTAGGATCTTTTCCAGTTCGGGCCAGGTTAAGGTCTTAACGTCGATCGGAGATGCAAGCGCTTTCGCCATTCGGAATACAGCTTGGCCGCAATGGGTCAGGAAAACCGCTCTCTTCCGATGATCGGAGACGCCGTTCAGGTCGCTGCTCTCCAGGAACATGAGGAATCGGTCCACGTAGGTCTGCCATTCCTCTTTTGCCGGGTTGAATTTCTCTGGCGGTGTGTTGTTTCCAGACATGGTGCCGTTCGATCTCCGCCGCTATCGTACTCGCTAAAAGTGCTGTCTCGATCCCACCCTCGTCGCCAGTGTTTTAGCGGCGGCAATAACGAGGCACGTACACTTAGTGATTTCAGCTCTCTCTTGTTTATTTCAGAACGGACACAATCGGCGAGCGCAGGCAGCCTCTCTTTTAAAGGCTTCCTGCGCTTCACCCAGCCAATGACAGGGCAAGGCTTTCCCGCCCGAATCACGGCCAATGAAGGGTAAGTATTTTAAATACAAATGAACCAATCCAGAACACCCCTCCCCTCTTGGTCCAGTCCGACCAATCAGGAGCTCCGCCTATGTTACGTAATCACGTAGATAGGCGGGGCCCCTGCGGGTCCGACTGGACCTGCGCGGCTCAGTCATTTCGTTGCTGACTGTCGGAGCGGGTGGACCTGTTGGTCCTCCTGCCTCTGACCTGGGAAACTTCTGGAAGGTCGAGCCGGCCGAGTCACTCCTAGCGGGCCTAGCTCGACTGGTTGAGATGGCTAGGCCGCTCCCTCTCTGGCTTGGATTATCGTCGGCCGTGTCTGCTGTTTCGTCTGGAAGTTCCCCTGGCTCAGGTACGTAGCTGCGAAAATCGACCGGAGCTAGTGTTGAGGGTGTGTGTGTGGAAGTTAGGTTGTCATTGTTTGTTTGTGGGTCTGCTGCTTGTTGATTGGGTGTGGGTCTGTTGTTTCTTGATTGTGTGGTGGTTGATCCCCTTCCCCCCCAGGGGGGTCGCAAGGTCTTGTAAGGGTGCGGGATCTAAGTTGATCGATATGCCGCTTCCAGCTTTTATTATCAGAAGTGGTAAGTCGGTATGATCGTGGGCCGGTGATTTGTGTGATGGTAGCTGGTACCCATAATGGATGTCCAACCAAATTTTTTGCATAGACTAAGTCTCCGATTTGAAATGTTCGGAGCTTGCTGGAAGAATCTAGTGGTTTGTCTGTGGAGTGTGTAGGGTGTAACCTATCCAAAGGGGAGCGTAATTTCCTCCCCATAAGTAGTTCAGCTGGGGTTTTGTTTGTAGTGCTGCTAGGTGTGGTATGCTGTATAAATAGTAGTTTGTCGATGCGTGCTTGTATGGGGCCGTGGCCTAACTTATGGAGTGTTTCTTTGGTGAACCGAACCATGCGTTCGGCTCGTCCATTCGCTGCCGGGTGTGCCGGTGCGGTTAGGGCATGGCGTATGCCCGAGCTGGCTAAATAGCCCTCAAATTCTGTAGCAGTGAATTGAGGGCCGTTGTCTGAGACTAGGACGTCTGGCAATCCGTGTGTGGCAAACCATTTTCTGAGTTGTCGAATGACAGCTTCCGAAGAAGTTGATTGCATTAGGCTTACTTCTAGCCAGTTTGAGTAAGCGTCTACCAGGATTAAAAATGTATAACCTTTTGTCGGACCCGCGAAATCTATATGGACTCTAGACCATGGGCCCCTGGGTAGCTCCCACTCAGTGACCGGTGCTTTCGGGGGTGAGGGTCGGGATGTCTGGCATGGCTGGCAACCCGCAACCCACTCAACAACGTCCTTGTCCAACCCCGGCCACCAAACGTAGCTTCTAGCCAAACTTTTCATTTTAACAACCCCAGGGTGTCCTTCATGCAATAATCGCAGAATCGGATCCCTCAGTCTTAGTGGAATAACCACCCGGTCCCCCCAAAGTACACAACCTTTTAGTACAGAAAGTTCTGTTTGTCTCTGTTTAAAGGGTCTATGCGAGTCTTGTAGTTCAGTTTCTGGCCATCCCTTTGTAATCCACCCACTCACTTTGTGCAGCAGATGATCGTTGGCGGTTTCGTGAGCGATGTCTGCTGCTGTCATCGGGAGGTCGGTCAGGGTTTCAATTAGTAGTGTGGATGTGCTGGGGTTCGGGTCAGGGTCACTGTCCGGCAATGGGCAACGACTCAGAGCATCGGCATGCATGATGGATGGACCGGGGCGGTAGGCTAATGTATAGTTGTATGCAGCGAGGAATTCTGACCATCTCGTCATTCTGGGTGATAAAATGTTAGGCGTCGCTTTGTTTCCAGCCAGAATTCCTAGTAAAGGTTTATGGTCGGTAATTACAGAAAACAGTCGGCCATAGAGGTACTCATGGAACCTTTTAATACCTGATACAATGGCTAGTGCTTCCTTGTCTATTTGACTGTAATTTCGTTGGGTTTTAGACAATGTCTTTGAATAAAACGCAATCGGGGCTTCTCTGCCATTAGGTAAAAGATGGCTTAGAACGGCTCCGATCCCAAAAGGTGATGCATCACAAGTTAATATCAATGGTAAAGTCTCATTGTATTGTATGAGTACCTTTGCTGAAGTAATGAGGTCTTTAATTTTGTTAAAAACTGTTTCTTCCCGACTGCCCCACTTCCAAACCGTGTCTTTGTCCAGGAGTCTATGTAAGGGTTCCGCCACCGTTGCTTTCTGCGGCAGAAAAACATGGTAAAAGTTTATTAATCCCAGAAAAGCTTGTAGATCTCCTTTGTTAGTCGGAATGGGGGCGTCTTTGATTGCACGGATTTTTCCTTCTGTCGGATGGATGCCATTGCCATCAATTAGGTATCCCAGAAATTCGATTTTCTCAGTTATTAGTGTGCATTTTTCTTTTTTAACTTTGAGACCTGTTTCAGCGAATTTGGTGAGCACTTTTCTTAGTCGGTCTCGCAGTTGCACTTTGTCTTTAGCTGCGATCAGGACATCATCAAAGTATGGAATGACTCCCGGTATTCCTTGAAGGAGACGTTCCATTAAACACTGAAAAATGCCTGGAGCCACACTAACGCCGAATTGGAGGCGGTTACATTTAAATGCGCCCCTGTGTGTGACAATCGTTTGGGCTTCCGCTGTTTTTTCGTCTACAGGTAGTTGTTGGTATGCCTGAGCCAAATCGAGTTTAGCGAAGATCTTTCCGCCTTTGATAGAATGTAACAAGTGTTGCACAACCGGAACGGGATATGCACTTTGTTGCAACGCATGATTAAGGGTTGCCTTATAGTCCCCACAGATACGAATCGACCCATCCGCTTTGATAGGGGTAACTATGGGGGTCTCCCACCTGGCATGGTCCACTGGTTCGAGGACTCCTTGCTTAATTAATTTGTCTAGTTGTTCCTCTATTTTAGGTTTTAAAGCGCCTTGCCTTTAGTCTAATTGGGGCTACCTTAGGGTCTAGGTTAAAAGATATCGGGTTTCCCCGGTACTTGCCTAGTTCGCCACTGAATAGGTCCTGGAATTCTTGAATGAGGTCTGCTTCCCAGTCTGCATCTGCGACGTGGTTGATACCGGTCATCCCAATTCCCAGCGGGTCGAACCATTCCAATCCTAAAAGACTTGGTCTGTTTCAGTCAACAATTGTGAGGGGTAAAATTTCGGTGCGATTTTTGAAGGTTACCTGAAAATGTCCAACTCCCACAACAGGAATTTTATTACCTTGATAGTCTTTTAGAGTTAAGTTTTGTACTTCAAGCTCTTCCTGTTGGATGTCTGGAATTAAGTCTTTGATAGTGTCCCACGATACCATTGAGAGAAATGATCCCGAGTCCACTTCCATTTTACAGTCTTGTCCTTCAATTTTTACTTGAATGTGGACTTTTCTTACATTCTTTGTATTTGAGTGTCCAATTATGACTGTTTGGTGTGTTTCTTCTTTCCGGTAAGTTGATTCTTTGTATCTTCCCTGTCTTCCTTCTTGGCTCCAACGGCTACTCGTTTTTTTCTCTTTCGCTCTTTCTCTCTCTCTTGGGGGAGGGCTTCCTCTTCGCCTCGGGCTATAATTGAATCTGGCTCTGCATACCTTCGCGATGTGCCCTTTTCTCTCGCATTTTCTGCAGATCGCATCGATGAAACGACACTCAGATCTGGGGTGATTTCCCCCGCAGCGGTTGCATTCAAAGTCAAATTTTCTGTTTGCCCGCTCTTTTCTCCCTCTACCTGTCTTCAGGTGGCATACATCTTCTTCTTCACTACTGGTCTCAGTCTCCAGATCCTCATGGTGTGTCGTGGTCTTCTCTCGTTCCCCCTCTGGTTTTGGTGGTTCTCTGGTGTTGTGGTTTGCAGCTTGGTTAATTTTTTTCATTCTCGCTGCTGATTTCTGGGTGGCTCCGGCTGCGGTGGCTTCTTCTATAGCCTCCTTGACTGTTATTTTTGGGCGATTTAACAGTCTGCTCTGTAGTATTGGATCTCTCAGCCCTAGTACGATCCGGTCTCTTAGGGCTTCGTTGAAATCCGAGAATTCGCACTCACCCCCGATGTCTCTTAAGATTGCCACGAAGTCGGCTATGGATTCACCTTCCTTCTGATTCCGGAGGTAAAACTCATGGCGCTTAATTAGGCAGGAGACTGTAGGAGCGTAGTGGTCTCGTAGGATCTTTTCCAGTTCGGGCCAGGTTAAGGTCTTAACGTCGATCGGAGATGCAAGCGCTTTCGCCATTCGGAATACAGCTTGGCCGCAATGGGTCAGGAAAACCGCTCTCTTCCGATGATCGGAGACGCCGTTCAGGTCGCTGCTCTCCAGGAACATGAGGAATCGGTCCACGTAGGTCTGCCATTCCTCTTTTGCCGGGTTGAATTTCTCTGGCGGTGTGTTGTTTCCAGACATGGTGCCGTTCGATCTCCGCCGCTATCGTACTCGCTAAAAGTGCTGTCTCGATCCCACCCTCGTCGCCAGTGTTTTAGCGGCGGCAATAACGAGGCACGTACACTTAGTGATTTCAGCTCTCTCTTGTTTATTTCAGAACGGACACAATCGGCGAGCGCAGGCAGCCTCTCTTTTAAAGGCTTCCTGCGCTTCACCCAGCCAATGACAGGGCAAGGCTTTCCCGCCCGAATCACGGCCAATGAAGGGTAAGTATTTTAAATACAAATGAACCAATCCAGAACACCCCTCCCCTCTTGGTCCAGTCCGACCAATCAGGAGCTCCGCCTATGTTACGTAATCACGTAGATAGGCGGGGCCCCTGTGGGTCCGACTGGACCTGCGCGGCTCAGTCATTTCGTTGCTGACTGTCGGAGCGGGTGGACCTGTTGGTCCTCCTGCCTCTGACCTGGGAAACTTCTGGAAGGTCGAGCCGGCCGAGTCACTCCTAGCGGGCCTAGCTCGACTGGTTGAGATGGCTAGGCCGCTCCCTCTCTGGCTTGGATTATCGTCGGCCGTGTCTGCTGTTTCGTCTGGAAGTTCCCCTGGCTCAGGTACGTAGCTGCGAAAATCGACCGGAGCTAGTGTTGAGGGTGTGTGTGTGGAAGTTAGGTTGTCATTGTTTGTTTGTGGGTCTGCTGCTTGTTGATTGTTGGTTGGGTGTGGGTCTGTTGTTTCTTGATTGTGTGGTGGTTGATCCCCTTCCCCCCCAGGGGGGTCGCAAGGTCTTGTAAGGGTGCGGGATCTAAGTTGATCGATATGCCGCTTCCAGCTTTTATTATCAGAAGTGGTAAGTCGGTATGATCGTGGGCCGGTGATTTGTGTGATGGTAGCTGGTACCCATAATGGATGTCCAACCAAATTTTTTGCATAGACTAAGTCTCCGATTTGAAATGTTCGGAGCTTGCTGGAAGAATCTAGTGGTTTGTCTGTGGAGTGTGTAGGGTGTAACCTATCCAAAGGGGAGCGTAATTTCCTCCCCATAAGTAGTTCAGCTGGGGTTTTGTTTGTAGTGCTGCTAGGTGTGGTATGCTGTATAAATAGTAGTTTGTCGATGCGTGCTTGTATGGGGCCGTGGCCTAACTTATGGAGTGTTTCTTTGGTGAACCGAACCATGCGTTCGGCTCGTCCATTCGCTGCCGGGTGTGCCGGTGCGGTTAGGGCATGGCGTATGCCCGAGCTGGCTAAATAGCCCTCAAATTCTGTAGCAGTGAATTGAGGGCCGTTGTCTGAGACTAGGACGTCTGGCAATCCGTGTGTGGCAAACCATTTTCTGAGTTGTCGAATGACAGCTTCCGAAGAAGTTGATTGCATTAGGCTTACTTCTAGCCAGTTTGAGTAAGCGTCTACCAGGATTAAAAATGTATAACCTTTTGTCGGACCCGCGAAATCTATATGGACTCTAGACCATGGGCCCCTGGGTAGCTCCCACTCAGTGACCGGTGCTTTCGGGGGTGAGGGTCGGGATGTCTGGCATGGCTGGCAACCCGCAACCCACTCAACAACGTCCTTGTCCAACCCCGGCCACCAAACGTAGCTTCTAGCCAAACTTTTCATTTTAACAACCCCAGGGTGTCCTTCATGCAATAATCGCAGAATCGGATCCCTCAGTCTTAGTGGAATAACCACCCGGTCCCCCCAAAGTACACAACCTTTTAGTACAGAAAGTTCTGTTTGTCTCTGTTTAAAGGGTCTATGCGAGTCTTGTAGTTCAGTTTCTGGCCATCCCTTTGTAATCCACCCACTCACTTTGTGCAGCAGATGATCGTTGGCGGTTTCGTGAGCGATGTCTGCTGCTGTCATCGGGAGGTCGGTCAGGGTTTCAATTAGTAGTGTGGATGTGCTGGGGTTCGGGTCAGGGTCACTGTCCGGCAATGGGCAACGACTCAGAGCATCGGCATGCATGATGGATGGACCGGGGCGGTAGGCTAATGTATAGTTGTATGCAGCGAGGAATTCTGACCATCTCGTCATTCTGGGTGATAAAATGTTAGGCGTCGCTTTGTTTCCAGCCAGAATTCCTAGTAAAGGTTTATGGTCGGTAATTACAGAAAACAGTCGGCCATAGAGGTACTCATGGAACCTTTTAATACCTGATACAATGGCTAGTGCTTCCTTGTCTATTTGACTGTAATTTCGTTGGGTTTTAGACAATGTCTTTGAATAAAACGCAATCGGGGCTTCTCTGCCATTAGGTAAAAGATGGCTTAGAACGGCTCCGATCCCAAAAGGTGATGCATCACAAGTTAATATCAATGGTAAAGTCTCATTGTATTGTATGAGTACCTTTGCTGAAGTAATGAGGTCTTTAATTTTGTTAAAAACTGTTTCTTCCCGACTGCCCCACTTCCAAACCGTGTCTTTGTCCAGGAGTCTATGTAAGGGTTCCGCCACCGTTGCTTTCTGCGGCAGAAAAACATGGTAAAAGTTTATTAATCCCAGAAAAGCTTGTAGATCTCCTTTGTTAGTCGGAATGGGGGCGTCTTTGATTGCACGGATTTTTCCTTCTGTCGGATGGATGCCATTGCCATCAATTAGGTATCCCAGAAATTCGATTTTCTCAGTTATTAGTGTGCATTTTTCTTTTTTAACTTTGAGACCTGTTTCAGCGAATTTGGTGAGCACTTTTCTTAGTCGGTCTCGCAGTTGCACTTTGTCTTTAGCTGCGATCAGGACATCATCAAAGTATGGAATGACTCCCGGTATTCCTTGAAGGAGACGTTCCATTAAACACTGAAAAATGCCTGGAGCCACACTAACGCCGAATTGGAGGCGGTTACATTTAAATGCGCCCCTGTGTGTGACAATCGTTTGGGCTTCCGCTGTTTTTTCGTCTACAGGTAGTTGTTGGTATGCCTGAGCCAAATCGAGTTTAGCGAAGATCTTTCCGCCTTTGATAGAATGTAACAAGTGTTGCACAACCGGAACGGGATATGCACTTTGTTGCAACGCATGATTAAGGGTTGCCTTATAGTCCCCACAGATACGAATCGACCCATCCGCTTTGATAGGGGTAACTATGGGGGTCTCCCACCTGGCATGGTCCACTGGTTCGAGGACTCCTTGCTTAATTAATTTGTCTAGTTGTTCCTCTATTTTAGGTTTTAAAGCGCCTTGCCTTTAGTCTAATTGGGGCTACCTTAGGGTCTAGGTTAAAAGATATCGGGTTTCCCCGGTACTTGCCTAGTTCGCCACTGAATAGGTCCTGGAATTCTTGAATGAGGTCTGCTTCCCAGTCTGCATCTGCGACGTGGTTGATACCGGTCATCCCAATTCCCAGCGGGTCGAACCATTCCAATCCTAAAAGACTTGGTCTGTTTCAGTCAACAATTGTGAGGGGTAAAATTTCGGTGCGATTTTTGAAGGTTACCTGAAAATGTCCAACTCCCACAACAGGAATTTTATTACCTTGATAGTCTTTTAGAGTTAAGTTTTGTACTTCAAGCTCTTCCTGTTGGATGTCTGGAATTAAGTCTTTGATAGTGTCCCACGATACCATTGAGAGAAATGATCCCGAGTCCACTTCCATTTTACAGTCTTGTCCTTCAATTTTTACTTGAATGTGGACTTTTCTTACATTCTTTGTATTTGAGTGTCCAATTATGACTGTTTGGTGTGTTTCTTCTTTCCGGTAAGTTGATTCTTTGTATCTTCCCTGTCTTCCTTCTTGGCTCCAACGGCTACTCGTTTTTTTCTCTTTCGCTCTTTCTCTCTCTCTTGGGGGAGGGCTTCCTCTTCGCCTCGGGCTATAATTGAATCTGGCTCTGCATACCTTCGCGATGTGCCCTTTTCTCTCGCATTTTCTGCAGATCGCATCGATGAAACGACACTCAGATCTGGGGTGATTTCCCCCGCAGCGGTTGCATTCAAAGTCAAATTTTCTGTTTGCCCGCTCTTTTCTCCCTCTACCTGTCTTCAGGTGGCATACATCTTCTTCTTCACTACTGGTCTCAGTCTCCAGATCCTCATGGTGTGTCGTGGTCTTCTCTCGTTCCCCCTCTGGTTTTGGTGGTTCTCTGGTGTTGTGGTTTGCAGCTTGGTTAATTTTTTTCATTCTCGCTGCTGATTTCTGGGTGGCTCCGGCTGCGGTGGCTTCTTCTATAGCCTCCTTGACTGTTATTTTTGGGCGATTTAACAGTCTGCTCTGTAGTATTGGATCTCTCAGCCCTAGTACGATCCGGTCTCTTAGGGCTTCGTTGAAATCCGAGAATTCGCACTCACCCCCGATGTCTCTTAAGATTGCCACGAAGTCGGCTATGGATTCACCTTCCTTCTGATTCCGGTGGTAAAACTCATGGCGCTTAATTAGGCAGGAGACTGTAGGAGCGTAGTGGTCTCGTAGGATCTTTTCCAGTTCGGGCCAGGTTAAGGTCTTAACGTCGATCGGAGATGCAAGCGCTTTCGCCATTCGGAATACAGCTTGGCCGCAATGGGTCAGGAAAACCGCTCTCTTCCGATGATCGGAGACGCCGTTCAGGTCGCTGCTCTCCAGGAACATGAGGAATCGGTCCACGTAGGTCTGCCATTCCTCTTTTGCCGGGTTGAATTTCTCTGGCGGTGTGTTGTTTCCAGACATGGTGCCGTTCGATCTCCGCCGCTATCGTACTCGCTAAAAGTGCTGTCTCGATCCCACCCTCGTCGCCAGTGTTTTAGCGGCGGCAATAACGAGGCACGTACACTTAGTGATTTCAGCTCTCTCTTGTTTATTTCAATCGGCGAGCGCAGGCAGCCTCTCTTTTAAAGGCTTCCTGCGCTTCACCCAGCCAATGACAGGGCAAGGCTTTCCCGCCCGAATCACGGCCAATGAAGGGTAAGTATTTTAAATACAAATGAATCAATCCAGAGCAATGGCAAACCTGTGGCATTTGTGCCATAGGTTTGCCATCACGGGCTTAGAAGATCCATTTGTGCCGGCATGTGAGCCACAGGCAAATTTACCTCACTGCATATGCACGCGCCTTCCAGCTGATTTTCAGCTGATTTGAGGCCTTTTTCGGCCTTCCAGGCTTGAGGAAAGCCTCTGCAGCCTGAAAAATAGGCCCGTTTCATCACTTCCTGTATTTCAAGCCTGGGAGGCCGAAAAAAGCCTCACACCAGCCGAAAATCAGCTGGGAGGAGCAGTGAAGGGGATGGGGGATTGCGCACACATGCGCAGTGGGCATGGGGGATTGCATTGCCTTCTGGGTGCTGGCATGCAAACGCGCGTACAATTTTTGGCACAGGAGCTCAAAAAGGTTAGCCACCACTGTTCTAAGTCATGGAAATATGAAAGAAGTAATACACGTTGCTTGAAATGTTATATATAAGTATCCCATATTGGTCTAGTACTTCAAAAAAATTGTGCCAGGAGGCTTCTAATTATTCACCCTTGGCAATCTGGACTCTAATTCTACCAAAAGAGAAAAAAACTTCATCCTGATTTTCACCAACTATGCCTTGCTTATAGACATTTTTATATCTAGCAAAAAAAGTATTTTAAATTAATCAGAATATTATTACACAGTCTTTTAAATTCTTGGGTTGTTTGGGGCATAGAGTAATGTTCTGTAATCTGTATATTTAAGTATATGATCCAGTGGTGGGATTCAAATTTTTTTATTACCCATTCTGTGGGCGTGGCTTGGTAGGCATGGCAGGGAAAGGATACTGTAAAATCTTAATTACCTCCCCACTCCTGGGGAAGGTTACTAAAAAATCCCATTCCAGCCCCTCCCGTGCTTTCCAGCTCTGTTTTCCTTTGCAGGGCAACGAAAGAAGACCCAGCCAATCAGCTGGGACTCAGGAGACAGAGAATAGATGAGGGCAGGGCCAGTCAGAGGTGGTATTTGCCGATTCTCCAAACTACTCAAAATTTCCGCTACCAGTTTTCCAGAACTGGTCAGAACCTGCTGAATACCACCACTGATATGATCCCATACTTTATTTTTTTGCCTCCCTGGTATACACTGGACTTCTACTGTATACTGTTTTAAGGTAAAAATGTTTTGCTAATTCTGATCTGAGTAAGAAACAAAAAAACATTGCATGCAGGAAGAAGAGGGTAGTGAGAGTAATTATCCTGACTTTTTCATTCCTGGCTTCATTTTTTTTTAAATGTACATATAAGTACTGCTTGATTTATAGCAGTTGCTTAAGTTTGGAAGTATGATGAGATCAAAAATAGTTACTTATAACCTATTCTCGAATTTACAACTGTTGTACCATCCCCATGGTCAAGTATTGCATTTTGGGGACTTGGTATTTGGTTCACATTTATGACCAGTTGCACCATCCCACAATCATGTTTTGAAACGTTTTTTGCTATATTCTAGCAAAAATGCCAATTCGATAAGTTGAATTCAGACTTATGACTATGTATTTGCTTAATAGCCACATGATTCAGTTAACCACTACAATGACACACTTAATGACCACTATCCAGGCCCATGGTGATTTATGACTGCAATGACTTATGACTACAATTGAGTATGGAATTTTGGTTATAAGTTGAGAACTATATGTATTCCCATCAAGCTATTAGAAGTAAAATCATAATAGACACATTAAAATAGAAAATTTTTAGAGAATTATTTGACATACTTTTCATTTAATGACAATAGGATATTACTAACACTTACCTTAGAATTTGCAAAAGGAAATAGGATGCCTAAAGAATATATTCCTAACAAAGGTCCTCCAATTAATTCAAAAACACTGAATGCAGCCTGAAAGAAGCAAAAGAAAAATTTAAACTTTTTGTAAACACAGAAAATAAGCATTGATTTCTTCTACATAAAATGGGAATCCTGAAGGAAGCTATACCCCATAAAGTGGAGCCATTGGGATGGATCCAGACTTAAATGGCTAAGGTCTACTGAAATCAGGAGAACAAATCATGGGGGAACTTTTCAGAATTCTACAGGAATATCAAAAAGCATGTTGGTAAGAGATACAGCTTTAATTCTGATTTTATGATTTTTTTCATCAAAGGCTCTCTATTAATATAGGTAGTCCTTGACTTACAACAGTGACCATTCAAAGTTATAAAAAAGTGACATGACCATTTTTCACACTTATGACCCATTGCAGCATCCCCATGATCATGTGATTTACATCTGGACGCTTGGAAACTGACTCATAGTTATGACACTTGCAATGTCCTGGGGTCATGTGATCACCTTTTGTGGTCTTCTCACAAGCAAAGTCAACAGGGAAACCAGATACACTTAACTATGTTACTAATTTAACCACTGCAGTGATTCACTTAACAAATGTAGCAAGAAAAGTCATAAAATGGGGCAAAATTCACTTAACAAATGTTTCACTTAGCAAGATAAATTTTGGGCTCAATTGTGGTTGTAAGTTGAGGATTACTTGCATATCATTCATTGATAGAAATAATGGAACATAAATTACTAATTCATGGAAGAACCTAAAAAACATAATCACACAAAGATTGCACTGGGAAAATGGAGCCCCTGGCTGCACTACAAACTACTACTAACGTTATTTTTCTGGAAATGTATATTAAATATAAACTTATTTTAGATTAGAAGCCATTAAGGTCTTACCTGTAATAAAGAACCCATAACAGATACTAATGCAGCCATGGATAGACATACTATACCAAATAATAGACCTATATGGATAAAGTTATATGAAGTTTATATGATTTATAAAAACTAATTTACACTATTAGGCAGAGGATTCACTATTAAGAGTTGCTTCCAGGATAATCAATAAAAATGCATGTTCTCTTGGAAAGGGGAAACAATCAAACTACCAGTTGTTAGACATTGGTTTAGTCCTATAAAAATCTATCCAGCAGTCCATATGAAACATGTTGATTTTTTAAAGTTCTTACGGTTAAGATGTTACCAAATAGGTATTATTTAGAGATGCAGGTGCAGAAATGGCCCAACATTTAAAATATATCTCTGATAGTTTCTACTTTTAACTAACTTTTAAAAAAATTAACTATGAATGGATGGTCCCTGGCATTATATTAAACAAGTCTTTGCTTGTCATTGTCCCCATACTTATTTGTGTCTACAACCATTTTAAAAATAAAGCCTTAATAACCAACCACATGCCGATAATTGCTGGAAATCAGAAAGGCTGCCTATCATCATATAATGAGAAAAAAATTCCTTTGGTCTCAATTCTGTAACGGATTCACAAACTTTAATTCCAAAAGACAATCTGCTAATTCAAACCTCTTTTAATCCATGCATTGTCATAAACAAGGCACCAAAAAGATACCAATATTAGTATATATTGTTTTGTGTTATTATGTACAGTATTATATTATATTACTTTACATTATGTTATAATAATATTATATAAAATGAATCAATATTAATAGGCACACAATATTATGCTTCTAAAATTTTGCAATAACTGTTGCCATACAATTAAAAAAACAAATAAAAAGAGTAGCCTGGAAGGAGACACTAATTTCCATTCCCTGAAATTGTTATTTGGAGGCAAATATATGACTGCTTGAGTCTATTTCGGATTTCTAGGCCTGGGGGTAGAACAATATGACTCCCAGTGGCCTTACACTTACACAGACAGTCCTCAACATACGGCCACAATTCAGCCTGAACTCTTGGTCTTTGAGCAAAGGGATGGAAATGGTGTAGGGTCTCCCGTTAGACTAGATGATCTACAAGGTCCCTTCCAACTCTGATTATGTTATCTGTTATCTGAAATGCCATGTGACTGATTTGCTCAACAATTGCAATCCTGGCTCTCCCAGTTGTGGTCATTAAGCAATCGTGCAGGGTCCTCCCCAACCCTGGATGGCCTGGCACCTACTGGAGTGTGGAAACTTGCCACAGGCCTGCAGGCTTCAGCCGGATACTGAGCCCACCAGCATGTGGAAACCTGCCATAGGCCAGGAGGCCCAGGCCACAGCATATCATGCATGGGAGCCGTTTCCCTGCCCCACTACAGCTGGGTCTACTTACTTATGCCTTTTTCTGCAGCTGCTGACAGGCATACCCAGCAATGCAAAACACAGTCAGAAAGCCAGCAAATGCAATCTTTGCAAGCCAGAAAGAGCTTTTCTAGCAGTAATTGCACCTTGCCTTGACTGAGCAATGTACACTGTGTTTGTTATGATAATTTAGCATAATAACATACTTAAAAATAAATAAATCAGTGGTGCACAATTTGGAAATTCAGGGCCATCTGTAGCCTTCAAATGCTTTGCATACAAATGCTTTGTATATGCTTTGCATATACTTTTTTAACATGACAAATCATCAACATATTAAAAAGGGAAGAAATCATCATAGAAATTATTCTTAATAAGATTCTACAGCATTTACATATAAATTTTCAAAGCAGAATACCAAAAATAAACTTACTTATTCCCATGGCAATATATGATAACTTTTCTTCAGACAGTGTGAAATAAGGCTTAATAAAATCTTCTAAAGTTACAGTTGCTAATGCATTGATGCTGATAGACACTGAACTAAAAGAATATAAAATTAAGCATTGTTAATGTTTAACTTGCATTATTATTTCAAAATTATTAAAAATGAGCTAATGAGAAAAAAATAAACTTAATCTGACAAGCAACAAAATACATACCTATTATTTATTTCATTTATATTCTATTATAATCCAAACCAACTCTCAGCTTTTGTTATCTGCACAAACACATATCTGCAAAACTATATTTCTGTGTCTATTGTATGGTGATAGAGCTGGTTAGTTGGTGGTAATTTTGTTGTTATTGTTATGTTTCCTTGATCTGATTATGTATACATACAAAGAGATTTTATTGCTATTTCCATGGGTTTTCTTTTATTATATTCTTTTTGGAGGGCTAATTAATTTATTCTGATGAAAGCAAGAGGCTTTCTTTCTGGTGAAAGAGTCTTCTATTTCAAAGGATGTCTCACTTATTTAGAATATATGGTTTTTTAAAATTCTGACTAGTTTAATATCAGACTGATAGAATGTATAGCAATAAAACTTATAAACAGCTTACTTAACAAGTTGGCATTCCATTCAGAACTAGTTAATGCAATATATATGTGGAATGATTGATATAAAATAGTAGCCTTCCAATCTGAGCAAAATGTAAGAATTTATTTCCCAAAATTGTTTCCTAATGCAATTCAGCGGGGTTTATCCATGAAAAAGTATATAAAGAACTGGAGTATTATTAACTCAACCAAATATGAATCTCTATTGTAGGATGTCAATAAGAGTTTCAGCAGTTATTGATTTTATGCAATGATGTGCATCTAGGAATAAAACAACTTTCATCATGAAAGCAGTATTTATTCCACAGCATCGCACCACACAAAAGGCACTGCTCAATGGAAATCTACAAATGTAAAATTACATGTAGCCAGTATTTATTTAAACGTTTACATAACAGTTGCACATTGTAATATCTGGCCTTTGAATGACAGAAGTGGCCTTTGAGGACTTAAAAATAAAATCTGATATAACTTTATTTATATTTCTAATATATCATTATTTTCCACTATATCTTACTAATTTTAGTTTTTTGAATCATACCAAAATGTATAAATTGATATATGTTGGAAGTCAATGATTTGGGACCCAAATGTGACTCTTGGATCTCAGATTATACATTTCCAGTGGTGGGATTCAAATAATTTAACAATCGGTTCTCTCCCCTAATGACAGGCTGGGTAGGCGTGGCTGGATGGTCATGTGACTGGGTGGGCGTTGGTAGGTGTGGCTGAGTGGCATCACTTACCATGCCCAACCCTGCCTCCTGGCCGCTTGCCTCAAAGGGCTCAACAACATACAATCTCTATTTATTTACTACTACTGAACATCAATTAACACTGGCAAAGAATATCACAAAATGGATCAAAACTCACTTAAATCTTGCTTAGCAATGGAAGTTTTGGCTCAGTTGTGGCCACAGGTTGAGGACTACCCCTAATGAGAATGCAGGATAAGGAGCCTACTTTGCTCAACCCTTTGGGGTGACTTTCAAGAAACATTTCAAAATAGAAGATTTTGGGTGCAGGTGGTGGTGGTGTGGCCGAACTGGGTCTACTTCTTGATGGGGCAGTTGCGCTTGGCCAAGGGCAGCCAGAGGGAGCCAGGCCATCTGAATAAGGACAGTGCTCCCGGTGAGAAGGCCCTTCAGTTGCTTCTCATGTGAGGAGATGGATGCTACCTGGCTGCCTTGGGAGTAAGGGGGAATAAAGAGGCCATTGGGCTGGCCAAAGGTTCATTCATTCGCTTGCTTTGCTTTTCTGCCTCCACTCTTATAAGCTGCCTTTTCTCTTCCTGGTTCCTCTTGTTCCAGAAGCATTCCCCTCTCTGCTAGCAGCCGCCCACTTCTCCCTCTCCCTCCTTGCTGCCAGGTGATCCCGTGTGAAGAAGGGAGTCACCAGCTGCCTTTTGCTAGTCCAAGCTGAGAAAGTTTACTTCCTGCGCTCTGCTGCCTTTCTGTCCTTCCCCCCCCTCCAGCCCGTTAAATTTCTCATCCTTCCCCAGGCTCTAGGCCCAAGTTAGTGAGACGAAGCAGTCGTACCAGGAAGGGAAGGAAGAGCTGGTTTTTTGGGTTCGGGATTGGATCTTGGCCACCACATTGGAGGCTTCATTAAAAGTCCTTTTCAAAAAGTGTGGCCACGGAGCCCTTCCTGGAGAGCAAAGCTTGATTTGGACGAACTGATCCGTCACAAAAGCGAGCTCCAGAGTTTTCACGCGCCTCTGCCATCCCAAGCATCCTACCCTTCAGATCCCAACGGGGCGAGCACCTGGTGGTGGCAGTGCTCCAGGCAGGCAGATGTCCCAGGGCTGCCCGCATGCACCACAGTGGAGTAGCAGTCTCGGCTCCAGTGTGGCAGTCTCCCACAAGTGATGCATCTCCCTGTCGCACCCTGAATGCGGAATCCAAAGGTGAGTGAGCAGCATGTGGGCGAAGGCCTTGCAGAAGGCAAGAGGCAGGAACTGGCATGTCCCCCTGACCCAAGGTGGAGGGCGAGCGGGTGGCATGCGGACAGAAGAATGACAAGAGCCAGGTCCAAAAGATGACCAAGCCTCGCCGTGTCCACCCTGAGGCAGCCATTTGGCCGAGCACCTTATTCTCATAGGCAGTCGCAGAGAACAGAGCGGGTGAGGCGCAGAGATCAGCTGGACTGCGTGGTTGGCATGGTAGGCTGTGGCGAAGGAAGGCAAGTGAACAAAACGCAGAGAGGTGCTGGGTCATGGGAACCACGTAGTCTGGGCAAGTGAAGGAGCGAAGGAGCCAGAAAGCAGCTTGGCCATGGGCATGACTCTAGGCACCAGCCAAGGTGAGTGAGGTGAAATAAGAAGTGACTGGGAGGGGAGGGGCAGGGCCAGCCAGTGGTGAGATCAGCCGGTTCTTCAAACTGCACAAAAAGTTAACAACTGGTTTGCCTGAACCAGTCCGAATTGGTTGAATCCCATCACCTCTGTACATTTCTATGTAATAATATAGAGGTGATTATAGTGAATTTTTAAAGAGATATTCTAGCATTAAAAGTCAAATAGAGTGAAAAATAGAGTTAAATTAAATATAAAGTCCAAATTAATGAGAATAGATAGAACTAGCTTGAGAATTGACTGAAGCAGTAGATAGCTACTGTCTTTTAGGATCAATCAGCAGCAGCAAAAGAATAAGCAGTCAAGAAATAGCCATGAAGGTCTTGGAAAATATATTCAAATGCTTTGTCTATGCATACAAAGATCAGATTTGTGCAAGCAGCAGTATTCCCTGTGACACAAAGTCACAGACTTTGGACTATGAAGAAGCAGGATAGGAAGAGTATTAATGTTTTTGAAATTTGGTGTTGGAAAAGACTCTTGAGAATACTGTGCATAGTCTGGACTAGGGGTCGCCAATCTTTTGGACCTCAGGGATTACCAAACTCATAATTTCAAATCTTGCGGACCACTAATATGAATTTTGACTGATGATGGCTTGCTGACATTGGTAGGAAAGTCGGTCCCATATTCCAGAGCTGCACTAATCACAGGACTGGCCTGTGCAATGGCCTGCCATGGATGAGCTTCTCCGGGATGACCAAAGGGCCAGACTTGTGACTACTGCAGCTCTGGAATATGGGACTGGCCCATGATGGGGTTGGAAATCTCCACCATAGAGGCTGGCACCCGTAATGTGCAAATTTGCGGGTGGTGCAACATGCAAAAAGCAGCGCAGCATTCACCAGCCAGGATGAAGTATTGGTGCTGTTGCAGCAAGAGGGAGCTGATGGCACAGGTGGGCTGAAGTGGTTCCTTGATGGTCACGGGCTATAGGGACAGCCCGAGGCAAGAAAAGTACCAGCTGGTGGTGGTGGGATGCGGTGGAGTGGGAAAGTCTGCGCTCACCATCCAGTTTAGAGGCCCAAAATGGGGCGGTGTCGGTGCCAGTTTTCTTGTCCCTCTCAGAACTCTGCTCTGCTAAGGATGGGGCATAGTGCAACGGTCAGGCCCCCAGAGCCCTTTCCTCTTCCTCCAACCTGGGCTCGCTGCTGGTGGGTGGGGCCTCCTCGGGAGATGCCCTTGCCCCATGGGGAGATTCCAGCATGCACGTGCTCTGGGGAAAGGCTTCAAGGGCTGGAGGGAGGGACTCTTCTCTGCTTGGAAGTGGTGCGAGAAACCTGGAGCTTAGCTTCGAGGAATCCTCTTGGATGAAGGCCAAAGGCGGGGCGTGGCCTGGTTATTAGGAGCCTATCTTCCTTGATGCTCTTTTGGTCTGGGCATCTGACCTTTGCTGCCAGCTTATTGCGGGACTGACGGGAACTCAGGGTTGGGTTGAGCTGAGCACCTTGGAAGCCCCATAGTTTGCCTCATCGCTGTTTGTACAGGTGAGAGATCTAACATTTCTGGGTTCAACACCCCCCATTCGGCCCCCACACAAGAGGACTCCCCGAGACTAAGCTAGACTAATGTCTAGTGGCAAAGAAATTTCCAAGCGGTCCTCTCATTACTGCTATTGCATTATAATTAACATAAAATTTCTGACACTCCAATTTCCACAGAGAAACTGAATATCTGCCAGTAACTTGGGGCCTTTACCTAATACCCATTTTTTCTTGGAAGGAACTGATTTAGATATTAGTCTTTTGAAGACTTTCTATGTAAATTATAAAATGGCATTTTATAAATAAATACTTAAAACTATTAACATTTTTATTGAAACATTAAAACCATAGAAAGACCATCAAAAAATCCAGCAAGAAAAAAGAAATAGAAGGAATTTTATTAATAATCAAGCTATCTCACTTGTACGTTGCATTGCACTTTCGAAAATAAATAAATTGAAAGTGCTTTCATGGGCATTCCACACATTGAGGATCATAATTGGGTGATAGCAACGTTGGAAGTGGCAGCTGATAAAATGGACTCTATTAAAGTTTACTATTCTAAAGACAACATTTTGCCAGAACTGCTTTTACATTGTATTCCTAAACAATTATAGAGCATATAAAGTCAGATTTTGGTTGTTTAAATCAGATGATACAGTCTAAATTCATTTAGTCTCATATTTCATTACTGAGGAATGTCTCAGTATATCCTGAACAGAGCGGCAGTAAAAGGCATTCGTCCTGTTACTCAATCTTTATTGGAAAAAGATATGAATTTAAATTTCTAATCCCTGGTGAGGAAACCTGATTCTAATCCCCCTATCTAGAGATTAATTCAAGACCTTAGGTTGGTCATCCATGATTTCTTAATAAATAGAATGTACCTTCTCTGTTATATCATTTTCAGCATTTGATGCTGATATCTGTTATCCTTACTTTTAAAAAATACTATTTTTTAAAATAAATCTTATCTTATAATACAGATTGACTTAAAACCATTCATTTAACGATCAAACTTATCACACTAAACTTATCACACTAAAAACTAATTTATCAGTGAGCTTTATAATGTCATACTTAAAACTTACCTTAATGAAGTACTATAGGTTCCAGCGACAAAAAGTCCTGGTAAACCTGGATAATCTTTTAGAATATCCAGGACAAAATATGGCATGAGCTAAAAAAAATTACAATTAATAAATATTAAACATGTATTTTTATTTTGCTCTTTACAATCTATAGTTGAAAATCAAATTTGAAATATATTTAATTTCAATCATGTAATCTGAGAACTCAATAATTATGACTTATACAAACATATATTATTTTCTAGTTGTTAATCTACATAAATTATGTTTCTTTTTATATGGGTTGACATCAGTTGTGGGTTTCAAATAATTCCACCGCCGGAATTGTGAGCACGTGCATGCGTGTGGTGCAGTTTCCGCGCATGTGCGCATGCACAACTTCCACCACACATGAGGCTCAACCGAGCAGCCTTTCGGGGCCTGCCGTGTTCCCCTCCATCTCTGATCTCCAGGCCAGTGGCTGCTTCTCTCCGTAATTCTGGGAGAGTATCTTGTGCAATTTAGCAGTTGTGAGCCACTGCTTTCCTCTAAGTCCCATATAGAAACCGCTGCGGCACAGAGAAGCAGCAGACATGTTGAAGGTGGGCGGAGGCTCCGGGGCAAGGCCAAAGCGGGGAAATGGTGTGTTCACTGACCCAGCCAAGGTGAACGGCAAGCGGGCAGTGGCTCCAGGGCAAGGTTGGAGCCAGGAAATGGTGCGTTCCAACCCAGCCAAGGTGGGCAAAGGCTCTGGAGCAAGGCCACAGCAGAGGAATGGCACGTTCCCTGACCCAGCTGAGGCGAATGGCGAGTGGGCAGAGGCTCCGGAGCAAGGCTAGAGCTGGGAAGTAGTGTGTGTCCGGGTCCCGACCCAAGGTGAAGGGCAAGCGAGTGGCATCCTTACCTTTGGTGAGCAGAGCAAGTGAGGTGTGGAGGCAAGGCACAAAGATTATCTGGGCCACATGGCAAAGGTAAGATATATAGGGCGGTATATTTTTAAAGGAAACTTTATCCACTAATCAATAAAGGAAACAATATGCTCTCCTTTGTTATAGATTTTTTGACATATTTACATTTTGTAGCATTAGATAATTATCATTTATAGTCATTGATTTAAACCTAGAATTGGATAAGATGGAAATAGATTTTAACAAATTTTAAAATGGCTGATTACAAGAATGATCAGGAAAAATATGAAATACTGGATATACAAATGATCCAAATGCTCCCTTAATAATTAAAGGGGAAATGCAAATAACAAACCTGGAGGATTGGGATAATTTTCTTATATTAGACTTATAAAGGAAACCTGTTAAAAGTTTTGAAAAATTTGATAAAAAGAAACAAGAAAAAAATAAAGGTACAGCACAATATTTGAAGGGATTAAAGACTCAAATATCTTAAAAAATAAAGGAAAGAAATATAAAGTTGCTTTATTTCAGGGCTGTCAAACTCGTGGTCCACAGGCCAGATGCGTCATGCACTGGCCATGCCCAGTTTAGCAAAGGGGGAAAAAGTCACGATGTCATGTGACAACACTGTGACGATGCGAGTTTGACACTCCTGGTTTATTTGATCAAAATTAAAATAGATGTTATTATTTCTATTAATCCTTAATGGACTTTGCTTACCATTACTGAATGTCAATGTTTTAATGATTTGTCTATAAATAAGAAATGTGTTATGGGATGAAGATACTGTTTTTTAAGATAGTGACAAGTTTAAAAATTGTTTATATTTGTTGTGACAAGAGGAAATTTATATCTTTATATTTTATTCTCTTTGTTATAAAAAATCAGGTCTGATGTTACCAACATAAGACCAAGAGAATTTGTATTCTTCAGACTACAACCAAAAATTGGACCCATAAATATTTAAAATTGTTTGCTTTAGAAATTAATAGTTAGTCAACGAATTAAACTAGGATAGATACTACATATTCCCTAGCACAGCTGCTGAAATAAAATAAATCAAGAAGCCATTATTTGAAGAGAGAAGCAATCATTTGTGTTAACAGTAGTTGTTATATTGCATCAGATATATTTGAAAACACTTCACAAAATGAAGCAAATATATGTATCCCAGGATAATGTAACAAGATCCAAACTGGGTCGGTCACCAGGACCAAAAGTTTACTGGTATTTCTCAGAGGAAGAGTAAATCTCTGGTCACAATGACTGATCCAGATTGGATCTTGTAAAACTGCACAAATTTATTTATTTATTTTATTTCCTTCTCTTCCTTCTTTCCTTCCTTCTTTCTCTTTTCACAAAATACATATATTTTAAATTTATCCCCACTCCAGAAATACATCATTCTCTTCCTTCATGGATTTACATCTATTTCTAATAAAATAGTACATTTTTGGTATAAGCATTTTGTTCCAAAATAATATGACCATAAATTATTTACATAGGAGATGCAAAGAAAAAATACAACAAATCCAAACAACAATTATTTCACTTGTGCCGAATACTAAACCTGATCTGGAGCTGATACAATTCCGGATGTCAATGGATCACAATCTTTGTATATTGAATACATTGATAATCCATCCAGTGATGCAAAAATCAGAGCTATCCAGAGGCCCACAAGATTCAGATATAGAGCACTATAATAAAATTGAATAAATGTTTGGAATATTAGAAACATTTATTTCTAAAATTATACTATCATAGAAATGCCACATTTATATGCTGTAATACTTTTTCATTGAGCAAAGTATGAAGTATTAGTGATTTCTTTTTATCGTTTTAAATTTTTTTGTTAATTGTATTGCAAGAAAGGATCACCAAAAGTTAAATGAAAAAAAGTATTGAAATGGCAAAAGTATAATAATGGAGAATTGCTTAGCTTTGTACTTTTATCTGCTTTATGAGATATACTAGATTTGTATTCCACCTTTCATTTGAAGTTTGAGGCAGAATATATAATACCATTTCCTCTTATTCCCTTCTGCCCCAAGAATCGTGCAAGTATCACCACAAAAAAATAGCATTCAGGTATTCCTCAATCTCAGGTCCTCTTCCTGAAGCCTTGGAATTTGAGGGTTCTGTGCAAGATCTTAAATATCCTGGCACTGCACTCTTTTGGATAAAGAGCTCCGATGTTGTTCCTGGAATCTATTAAGAGCCACTTTCCCAGCTTAGGAGTCATAGTGTTCTTACCACCATTGGTACCATTTTGGTCTTTCCCCTCCAGTTCAGCCTTCAGGTTCTAATACTTCTCCAATCCTCTACTCCTTATTCCTGATGTTGCTGTCACACGGCATCTATCACAACCACTGTCTTTTTATCCTTGTCTACTGCCAAAATGTCTGATTGATTGGCTAATATCTACCTATCTGTCCGGATCTGGAAGTCCCATGCTTTCCTTCTTATTATCCATGACCTTCTATGGGATGTCCCATCTGGACTTAGGATGATCTGGCCTGTATTCTGTGCAGATGTTCTTGCCATGGCATGTTCTCTGTCTTATCTTCCTCCCATATCTGCTGCTGCTTCAGGCATTCTCTCAGCAGCTCATCTTTGGGTGCCATCTTACTGATGTATTACTGGATGATCTGAATTTCATCCAAGACAGTGTTTTTTGACACTCACCAGGCCCCAATCACCCCCATTACAGCTAGTGTAGTCTCTGAGTGTTGGATTTGGGGTAGAAACCTCAATACATTTTGAGGAGCTTCCAGATCTTCATGTTAGCAGCTTCCATGTACGTCTTTAGCCAGCTCACTATACTGGCAGGGAATTTGAAGTTGGCGGGATGTACATGTTAACAGTTGTTCTTCCTATAGAATTGGCTCTTCAAAACCTGTACGATCCTTTGGTGATACTTGGATGTCACTGTTTTCCTTGCTTCGTCCTCATGGTGTCCATGTGACTGTGGGAAACCAAGGTATTTGTAACTGGGCTATATTGTTACACCGCCAACCTTTTAGGCTCCAGGGATCAATTCCATGGAGGGCGATTTTTCTGCGGAATGTGGGGGTGGGGGGGTTGTTTGCTGCCCAGATCCCATGCATGCGCAGATGGGGCTTCACTCATCCATATACAGGCAATGACTGATGGTAGTTCTACTCTTGAACATATATCCATATCCAGTCCTTGTGGTTATCTAGCTAAGTGGTTCAAATTTATGCAGAATAGCATCTTTTAGAATACTATCTGATAGTACTTCTCAATGAGCCTTGGCAACCAGTTTTGAGGGTTGATTGCAGCTAGTTTATCCATGATCTTATGTCTCCTATCAACTGTTGTGCTCTGTAATGGAGAAGGTGATAGTGACATCCCAGCTTCAGGGGTTGGCTGCACATCCAGTTGTTTTTCCAGGTCCTCTTGAATATAGGTTGTAATGTGTAATTGATCTATTTCAAGTTGTGAGACTAGTTTCCTCTTCACTATATTAAGGCATTGGGTAACTAGCTGTTTCTCAGTTAGTGTGTGGATGCAAATCTTCTGTCCATTCATAGTTCCCGCGTTTCATATAGCCATGGTGGTGCAGTGGTTAGAGTGCAGTACTGCTGGCTACTTCTGCTGACTGTTGGCTGCCTGCAATTTGGAAGTTCAAATCTCACCAAGATTGGCTCAAGGTTGTCTCAGCCTTCCATCCATCTGAGGTGGGTAAAATGAGGACCCAAAATTGTTGGTGCTGATATGTTGACTCTTCAAATCACTTAGAGAGAGCTATAAAGCACTGTAAAGTGGTATATAATTCTAAGTGTTATTGCTATATATTCTCTCTCATTAGATCTATTGTTGTAATAGCAGTCCATCAATTCTAGGTTCTCTTGTTTTGTCCATAAATGGTAGTCACTTTTCCACCAGAGTAGGAAGGTGAAGCGTTAGGGGGTCTTTGTTCAAGGACATCTAATAGTAAGGGACTTGAACCCTGGTATCCCACATCAAAAGCAGCGTTCTAACCACTATCCAACCACTACATACACACACACACAAACATAAACACATTGTATTACTACAAGGATGTTTGGATTGGAACATACATTTACAATACGCAAACCTACCATTTGGCATCCCATTGTGATCTGCAAGCAAAATATCGTTGAACTTGACTTTGATTTGTTGCATACATGCCAAGCCAAGTAAAAGTGCCACCAATCACAACAGTCCACACAGTGTGCCTTTTCAAAGGATTCGGGTTAAAGCTTCATAGAAAATTCAAGAAAATAATTTAAATATTGTCATTAAAAGAACTCTAGAATTTAGTGGGGGGGGGGGGAAATGGACTTTTCAACTTAATAAAAATTTATGTTTTCCCAGTATAAATAAATAAACTATAAATAATTTAAAAAGTCAGTCTTACAAGTGACTTCTTATGTTATCAAACCAATGCCATCATCTAATCTATAACAAGCTCCTATTTTTCCTATAACATATTACAATAGTAAAAATTCTCTGTTCCATAAAGAAAGGTGTGAAACTCCAAATAGTTGCCATTTTGTTTCTTTCACAGTTGCAAGTTGGAGAAAATATTAGTTGGCTCAAACAGGGAAAGGTGAAGAAGAACTATGCGTTGGGAAAACTATTTGTTATGGCTTTTTGGAAAAGGCTGCAGAGAAGACTAATTTCTGAACACAGCACACAATTAGGAGATAGTACAGATCTGAAAACAATTTGGGGAGAAAATTTTCTCTGAGGGACTACCTACAAATCCTTGAAATAGTGAAATAGTGGCATTTCACGGGATAGATTTATGTCAACATACTGTGAGAATCACTTGAGTCAGTCTCATCTCATCATTAAACGGCAGTGGCAAGGATTTAGAATTTTTTTTACAATTAATTATATATAGCTTTGCCAGTATTGCTACCATGTTTTAGACATTTTACTTTCTAAATTTCCAAACAAGAGAATCCTGTTGCTATGGTTCATGTAGTCCAAGTTTAAGCAGTTCTCCTGCAAACTTTATAAACTTAGGATAATAAAGATACTTAACCTTGATAATTCCTTTTCAAAACACTCAATGTATTCTTTATTTTTTATAGCTGATATATAGATAGTTTAAACAAAATAGAAGCTTTTCTTCCTGAGTTACGTTGTTATTCAAGATGAGTATCTTCTATTTCTTTTAATACAAACAGTTGTCACTTAGAAATTTAATCTGGCATTCATATATAGATGATTTAGGTGAAGAGACAAGCCTTTAACAATCACTTTAATAAGTAACCTCCTAAGCTTCAGGAGAGACAGAATGTCTTTCTATATATAATATAAACGACTGTTCTTTAAAAATGAATCTAAATCAGCTTGTTATAGTAACTTATATTAATATAAAATGTTTTATTTATTTATAATATTTATTGGCCACCACTTTTACCACCGGGCAATTTTGGATGGCTTATAATCATAAAAGATACATACAGTGTTTAGGACTGCGTGATGTATTGGCGAATTATGCAAGCAGACCCCAGTAAGGTAGCCTTCTGCAGCTGACCAATGGTGATCTTGTCAGCGCCAATTGTTTTTAAGTGCTTGCCTAGGTTTTTAGGCATAGCACCCAGTTTATTATTATTATTGTTGTTGTTGTTGTTGTTGTTAACAACAACAATAATAATTTGCTATTTTAAAATGATTAAGATTCATATCATTGGTCCACTAGTTCAAATACAAATTCATAAATCTTAAAAACACTTTAAATAATTTTAATAAAAAGCTGCATTTTTATTAGTTACCATGCAAAAGAGTACTTACTCCCAAATATTTAATCTTCCTCCCTGGTAAGCATCGTGTAG
Organism: Bungarus multicinctus; assembly: GCA_023653725.1. Lineage (NCBI taxonomy): Eukaryota > Metazoa > Chordata > Lepidosauria > Squamata > Elapidae > Bungarus > Bungarus multicinctus. The sequence continues at coordinate 48,977,277 of CM042848.1, forward strand.
AATAGGACCAAATCCTCCTTTAATGATCACAGTCCTTGAAAATACTAGTCCCAAACCAATTATCATCAGTATATATTGGAAAACACCTGCCCAGACTACTGCCTTTAGACCACCCTAGTTGGAAACAACAGATATAAACTATAGTAAAATATATGTTCTGCCTATATAAACATGCATATGAAATCTGATCTTTGCACAAACTACCCACTAAATATAGAAATATTGGCATAGATCATGTATCTGCTTTAGAAAAGAACATTTTCAAAAGTTGAGCTTTCATTTATATTCCAGTATTCAGTTTGTTTCAACTGAATAAATTAATATTCATGTTCTAAATAGCATCAGCTTCTTTTTCTGAAAACAATCAGGAGCTGCTGTGTTTATGATATTCTTGTGGAGGACTTTTTTCTTTACTTATGATATATTACAATATTAATACAGAAAAATATTTGTATATACATTGGTTTTTATATAATACAGAAATGTTTACATGATGAAAAATTCATGGCCTTAAAAGCAGTGAAGTAATTTATAAATGCATGGCACAACATAGGAGAACAAACACATCAGGACTAGATTCAGCAGTTCATCTGCATTTAAAAGACATAGCATAGGCCACTCTTTTGAAGACAACGAAGTCCATATTTTGGACAGAGAGTATTGCTGGCTTGAAAGAGTGGTTAAAGAGGCCATCTATGTCAAAACTGAACAGCTCTCTCTCAACAGAGGGGGAGGGATACAACATCATATACCTTATTAAAAATAAGTATATTAACGACCTGCTAAAAGAATGCAAATGACCAACTGTCTGCAAGGAGTATAAATGCTTCCAGTCAGAGCTCAAGAAGCTTCTTGGATGGAAGCAAAACATCTTCAAAGAAAAACCAGAAAGTCCAGTTGCCTCTTGAAAAAAGCACCTTTGGGACAATCATGACCTAGATGACTGAGAAGCTCCATATCTAACTTGGATTGCTTTACTAATAATTTACAAAATGTGAATTATAGAGATTTTTAACATACAACTGAGCAGTAGAAGACGCAGATTAATCCTGTTGCTATTACTGAATCCCATAATCGAAATCCTGCAACTGAAAAAAAAAGGAGTTTTTGAAATATTTCTAGGATAGAAGAAATATATTTAAATTAATTAAAGGAAAAAACCAGAAGCATGTAAGAAAAACCATAAATTATAGTGTATGTAGTGCATAGATTGACAACCTCTTAATTAACAGTCCATAGGCAGACAGCTAGTGTCTCAGCTAAGTGCAAATCTTTGTCTCAAGCATAGACTTTGCTGTTTAAGTGAAAGGCAAGTTTATCTTCGGTCCACCTTCCTAGAAGACTTTACTATTTTGTTATTGTCACTAAGCAATGCGTTCATAAAGTGTGATAGCACACGGTCGTATTGCTTGACAACAGCAATCCCAGCAGTGCTTATTGTCATCATTAAACAAGGATCCCAAGTTATTAAGTGAGGGACTCACATGAGTGTGACTTGCAACTTCCTGCAGACTTCCCATAAACAAAGTCAATGGGGAAATCAATAGGAAGTTGCAAGTTCTGAGTGGCTCACAAGCAGGGAACTTACTAGATTGAGAAGAGAAGAAGGGCTGCTGGAGAGACAGTGCTGTGGTAAGGTGCAAGTGCCTGCAGAGTGGGAGAGGGTGACACTGTAAGGTGTGAATATGTGCAAGCTGGGGAGAGGATGTGCTGCACCATGCAACTGTGAACAGGCAGTGGAGGGGATGCTGCTGAGAATCGCAAGTACATGTGGACTGGGAAAGGATGTTGCAGAACCATATAAGTGTATGCATGCTATGAACAGGTGCTACTATAAGACATGAGTGTACTGGGAGGGGGAAGAGGATGCTTATGCCTGAGTGCATACTACAAAATATGAGATCCCTGGTATCTCATACTCCTTTGTAAAAATCTTCAAGAGAAAAAGCATGGGAGTATCATCAGCTTCTCCATTGGATTTGCTTGTGGGAAGCCAGCAGGGAAGATCACAAATAATGATCAGTTGATCATGAGGATCCTGGGATGGCCAGAGCTTTCAGATCTGGTTGAAAGTACTATTAATTCAGCACTTTTGTATCTTCAAATGGTCACTGAACAAGTGCACTACATGTAAAGTAAAACTTGAAATGCAACATTCCATAAATAGATTTTAATGTAATATTATATAGTATAATAGTGTTGCAGGATGGGGGAAATTGATCACAAAACACAATATACGACTTTTCCCCCCACATAACTGATGGACATTTCACATAAAGTTAATTTTATGAATTTATGGATTGGTGTGAGTCACCTAGATTTATTATATAAGCTAGGAGGCCATAAAAGTCCTCTAAGTAATAAATAAAGAAAATCTGAATAATGAATTTACATAAAATTCAAATAAACATTGAACTAAAAGGAAACTTTTTCCTCAACAAGTTCTTTTTTATAATAAATCAACAGAAAGACAAAATTACCATCAGAAGAATTAAACTTAAAAGTAGGTGTATGGATGTGAATTAGATACATTCAGACTTTATTTAATGATACTATGTTTTGTTTACATAGTCATCCTTTTTTGTTCCGAACTCAATAAAGTTGTAGCTCTAGATTATGTAGCTTTTTCTGTGTTAGAAAATTATGTCTTAGTGTGGATAAAATGTTCACGGTACCTTTATTCAAAGCCAGTGATGGAGAATATATAACAATGCTGGTGTATAATATCTGCAGAAATAACAGAAAGAAAAAAGCATGAGCACATAGATATCCTCATAAATATTCTTTATGTTAGTTTATACTGAATATAATATGAAACAATAACTATTCTGTAAATTTACTGTAATAGTTTCCACCAGTACAATACTAGTTCAAGATGAAAAGAAAAACGAGACTGTAACACCCCATTACAGCTTTGTATTTTTCATTAAACAACTGTTATTTTTACATCTGATTTCTTATAGTAAATTCTCTGTACCCAAAGAGTTACAATGGGGTGATCTTTACTTCAGATCAAGTAAAAGAAGAAGAAACCAGTTTACATTATGACTTAGTTCTTACTACTAAGAGCCAATAGTAATAGAATAATTATTACCATAGTTTCAATAAACCTTTAGTGCCCCTTTCCAAACTTTTCATATGTGAGAGATTATATATGGTACCTGCCTTTTCTTATAAATATGACCCTTTATAAATTAACTCATTAAAACCAATTTAATTTAAAACTAGGAGCATACCATTTATAATAATATGAAATCTAGGCCACCATCGGTCTCCCGCCGGTCAGTGCGCTCCCGCAGGGTGGGCCTACTTGGGGTGCCAGCAGCCGGATGATGCCGGCTGGCGGCCCCGAGGGTGCGGGCCTTCTCTGCGGGGGCACCCTCCCTCTGGAATGAATTACCCCCGGAGATGCGGGCCATTACTGACCTGCAGATCTTCCGGCGCGCACTAAAGACCCACCTTTTCCAACAGGCCGGTCTGGCCTAGTATCAATTACTAGGGTTTTAATTTTTGGTATTTTTAACTTTTTTACCTTGTTTTTATAGTGTTATTCCAGCCACTCATTTAATCTTTTTTAAATCTCTTTTAAATTTTTTATTAATTGTGTCCTTTTATCTTGGCTGTACACTGTCCTGAGTCCCATTTTGGGAGAGGGGGCGGTATAAAAATTTAATAAATAAATATATGTAAATAAATAACATTGCATTTAAAAACTACTGTTTATAATACTTTAAATAAAATTTAAAGATAATAACATTTTGTGCTTCTACTTGCCGTTAGTATTATAAACATCATTGTTCCAAGTATACGCATATACTTGTTATATCGAAGCTCCAAGTACTGCAAGAGAGGTAAGTTATTAAAACAAAGTAAATGTGCTCGTGAACAGAAAAGTGCAATGTACAAAAGGAAAAGAGCAAAGAAGTTCTAATGCCCAAATTTTAACAAGAAAGCCAACATGAGTTAACACAAATTTATCGGTGAATAATCAGAGGAAGAAAAGGAATTTACTTATGAAGTATCAAACATTTTCAGAATAGTTGCAGATTACAATGGAACATCTTGAAGAAGGGTGTTACTTACCTTTGGTATTGGTACTTATAAAAAATGTATTGGAATAACGATTATATGCAGAAAATGACTGCAGTGTAACATGATTACAGAAAAAAATGCAAAAACAATTTTAAGATGCACCAACAAAAATATACTTTCCAAATTGTGGCAAATAATTATCATATATTTTTCTGCTATGATCAGGCCCCACTTTGAGTTATATGTCTTTCTGGACATCACACTTGATGAAAGTGGAGAATATGGTACTCTAAAGGGCGAATGAGAAAATTAAGATCTGTTCTCTTTCATTTCAGAGTGTAAGACATTAAAACAAATTTAAATTACAGGAAGATTCCAATTGAAAGAGTGAAAAAAGCTTGTGCAGTGCTCCTTTCACTGGATATGGTCAAGTGGAGGCCAGATAACTCTCTTCCTGAATACTTTATTTGGGATTAATGTACTTATTTACTTAGGGGTCTAAATGGATTCTTCCACTCCTATATTCCAAAGGCTGGTATGGATTGGAATCAAGTATTAGTTTCTATTCTTTAGAATGGGGAGCCATGTGAAAAGATTATATTTTATTCCCATAAACAGAGATGACTAAAAAAATAAACAAGGACACAGTTGGGGGAAGGAAATTATACTGCTCTCATTTTAGAAAATATCTCTTTTTCAGGGAATCTTGATTAAATTATACTTTTGGAACAAAAATTAAAGAACTTATTTTAAGAGAAGCCAGAAAATTAAATTGTTCTAAGGTATTATTTATGCAATATAATAAATTCCACTGAGTTCCAAGAAACCTTAAATTTCATTTTAAATTAATTTCAGCTTTAGATAACTGGAAAAAAGAGTTTATTTTTTTAAGCATTGTTGTTAATTAGATTAACCATAAATTGTGCCAATGGTTGGTTAATGGATTTTAATAGAATTGAAAAGCGCTGAGTGGTTTAAATTAGCAATGAAAAATATATATTGTGCATATATATTTTATAGATTGCAATTGCTAATGGCAATTGACATAGGAATTGCCCAATGAACAACAGATAGATCTCTCATAGAAATAGGAATTTAGATGGAGGAGTTCTAAAACGTTTTACATTTTCACCATTTGTAACTTTAAAATAAACCACTGGTTGAAATCCAAGAAAGATTCAGAAATTAAAAGCTTTCCTGCTGGGTCTCCGTGCAATTTCAATATGAAAATTAGATAGACAAACTCATTTATCTTGCAAACTCAGCTGGAGAAGAAATAAAAATCTATGTTTAATTCAGTTTATATGCAGTCCATCCCATCTCATTATCCAAGCGAAATGTTAATCTACAAGTCCAGCTCCAGCAAAAAGCAGGAAAGATTTTAACATTAAACTAGAAAGTGTATAGTTATGACGTGAGGTAAATTTCAGCTTGCCACGGCGTAGGAGTATGGCTACTATGCCTACCTCGTAAACGCTTGTGAGTCTCAGGCGATAAAAGACGGGTAGGAACACCTCAGCGCTGATCACCACCATGATAGCATACGAGAAACCAAAGAGGACAAAAATACTTCCGAAGCGGTAGACTTCGGCCGGAGTTCCCAGCACTGTCAAGGCCGACATGAAGCTGGTCGCAAGGGAAAATGCCACAGGCAAAAAACTTAGGTTGTGCTCCGCCATCAGAAAGTCCTTATGAGATTTTGGGACTCCCTGGAAGGCGTAGAACACACCGATTATCGCCGACAAAAGCAACATTGTTGAAAAGATGACATAGTCCAGGGTGGTGAAACGTTGACTGAGTAGGTCGGGGCCAAGATCGGACTGAGAGCGGGTCATAGGCATGATAATCCGGCTCACTCGAGGGCAAGCAATAGCCTGGGTCAAATTGAATCTTCCCTTGCGAAGCAATAGCCGCGAGTATAAAGCACCTCCCAGGTGGTCTAAGGTCGACTCGCCACCCTGAAGGGCTGCTTTCCTTCCGCAGCCTAACGCAACGCAAGCCCTCCTAGCCGCGTGCTCGGGAAGACACGCGCTGCCAACCGTCCAGACCAGGCCTTCGCGCCCCATTGCTTAGAAACGCTCGCAGAGCCTGGAGAGCTCCGTGTGGGTCCGTTTTTCCACTTTCGTGCGCTTTTCCACCAATTTCTCCCGTTGGTTGTAGGCATTCCCTCCTGCGTCGAGTTTTTCTGGTGCATAGCTGTTCTCTATCACATTGCTCTTTCTTCATCCCGTGTTCCCAACTGAAGTGAACAGACTTTAACACTTTAATACCTTCCCTGTTAATTCCATGGTGTTTGATGTTTGTGTTATTTTTTTTCCTTTATACCTTTCTTTTTCTTTTGCCAAGACTTTGCAAAATAGCCAACTTCTGGAGGGAGTTGTGAGCCAGGCAGATTTTCTGATACTCAAGTGTGCCCCGGAAATACCTTTTAGCTGCAAAAAAAAAAATCTCTCAAATACTTCTTCCACTGCCAAAAAAGGGTGACTCCAAAGATTGTTCCAATTATCACACAATTGCTCTCATCCCTCACTTCAGCAAGATTCTGCTTAAAATTATTCAACAATGTCTACTAGCAGCAACCATCAAAAGATATCCAAGCCAGCATCCGAAGGGGGGGGGGGGGGTCATAGCACCTGCGACCATATTGGGTATCTTTGCTGGATCATGAAAAAAACTTGTGAAGATCATTTATATGTGCTTCATCCGTCTAGCCCAGATAAAATGCTGAAATAAAAGGATTGAAGATTATATCATATAATGTGATCATATCAAGAGCAACTGTGTTCTCTTCGCTGATGATGTAAAGCTATTCAATACCACAGACAATACTGCTACCCTTCAAAAAGACCTTGACTATGTATCAGAATGGTCAAACAAATGGCAACTTCAAATCTCAACAAATAAATGCTCTGTCCTACATATTGGCAAAAAAAATCAGAAAATAAAATACAGGCTGAATAGTCAAGACCATGTTGATGATCCAAACCCTGTCAAGGATCTTGGAGTACTCATCTCAAATGACCTAAGTGCTAGAGCCCACTGTAACTACATAGCCAAAAAGGCGTTAAAGAGTTGTTAACCTAATCTTACATAGCTTTTTCTCTAGTAATATTACACTAATAACTAGAGCATATAAAACATTTGCTAGACTAATATTCGAATACAGCTCATCAGTCTGGAACCTACATTATGTATCTGATATTAACACAGTTGAGAAAGTCCAGAAATATTTCACAAGAAGAGTTCTCCACTCCTCTACTCGTTGCAGAATACCTTATGCCACCAGACTCGAAATTCTAGACCTAGAAAACCTAGAACTATGCCGCCTTCGGTCTGATCTAAGTATAGTATATAAAATCATACATTGCAATGTCCTACCTATTAATGAATACTTCAGCTTCAACCATAACAACACTAGAGCAAACAATAGATACAAACTCAAGGTTAATTGCACCAAACTTGATTGCAGGAAATACGACTTCAGCAACAGATGTCAACGTATTCAATGTCTGGAATACTCTACCTGACTCTGTGGTTTTTTTTCCCCAAACCCCAAAAACTTTAACCTTAGACTGTCTACTATTGACCTCACCCCTTTCCTAAAGGTCTGTAGGGGGCGTGCATAAGCGCACCAATGTGCCAACCGTCCCTGTCCTAATGTTTCTTTTATATATATATATTATTTTTCTTATATATATCCATGTATTCATAACTATGTTTTTGCTTATACCTATTAGCTTGTAAGCAATTGACAAATAAAAATTAATAAATAAATTAGAAAAGAGGAATACAAAGTAGAGGTATTTGTGGACAATTTGGTGTTTTTCATTGAGGAACCAATAGAGACAGGGAATAATTTGATACAAGAAATAGAAAGATATGGGATGGTAGCAGGATTGAAAATTAATAGAGAAAAGACAAAAATATTAGCCAAAAATTTGACGGAAAAACAAAAAAAAGATTTAGAAACAGAGATGGGATTGCAATTTGAAAAAAGAAAGTATTTAAGAATTTGGCTAACAGGGAAATAGATACTCTATAAAAGAAGACAATTATAAGAAACTGATACAATTAAAGAAAGATTTAATAATTTGGGAGAAATTACAACTATCTCTATTAGGAAGAATAGCTATGATAAAAATGAATGTGTTACCGAAATTATTGTATTGTTTTCAAACAATCCCTATAAAGTTACCGTGTTTCTCACAAAATAAGGCAGGGCCTTATTTTTTTTTAAGCCCCGAAAAAACAGCGAGGCCGTCTTTTCGGGGGGAATTAATTTCTCCCCCCCCCATCAGCGGGTGGGTGGCAGCAGTGTTCCCGCCGGCACGACAACAGCAGCACATTCCTGCCGGCGGGAATATGAAAGCGTTTCTGCCGCTGCTCGAGCGTGTGAGCGTTCCTGCCGCTGCCCGAGCAGTGGAAGCCTCCTGTCACCCGAGCAGCGGCAGAAACGCTTCCACATTTCCGCTGACGCTGCTGCTGTTCTCATGCGGGCAGGAACTGTGGAAGCCATGGAGGCAGCTCCCCCACCCGAGAAGCAGCAGAAATGCTTCTACACTTCCTGCTGGCGCAAGAACAGCGGCAGCGCCCAGCAAGGCCCTGTTAAAGGCAAGTTCCCCCCTCTCCCCCCCAGCATGTTTTAACCCCCGGCCGCCCCCCCAGCATGTTTTAAACTAGGCCTAAATTTGTGGGGGAAGGCTTAATTTCATTTCATGCCTAGAAAACATGCTGGGTCTTCCTATTGGTGGAGGCCGTATTGTTGGAGAAACATGGTAGACAATAAACTTTTGAAGAATTAAACAGAATAGTTACAAAATTTATATGGCTGGGCAAGAAAGCATGAATAAGCTTAAAAGATGTTACAAGATAACAGAAGTAGAGGTGGCTTTGGACTCCCAAATTGAGAATTATACTATCAGGCTGCAGTCCTAACCTGGATTAAAGAGTGGATAAATTTAAAAAAATAAAAGGATTTTAACAATTGAAGGCCATGACCTATAAGCAGGATGACATTCCTTCCTATGGGATAAAAGAAATAAGTCATACTCATTTTTACGCACATCAAATAAAGGAATCACTAATACAAACATAGGAAAAATTAAAAAGAAACACTAAATGAAATTACCAGGTTGGGTCTCACCTATGGAAACAACAATATATCTAAATACAATGGACATAAAGAAAATGATTAGATATAAAGAACTATTAGACAGTCAGGGGAATCTTAAAACAAATTGAAAGAACAGGGTATAATTGTAGACTGGTGGCTATATTTACAGATACAGATGAGATATAGAAAGGACTTAGAGGAACATGGAATTGAAAAGGAATTACAACAATTGGATCAAATTTTAATATGTAAAGAAGAAAAACTTATAACAAGATTGTATAATTATTTATTAGGAGTGGAACTGGAGGCAGAGACAGTGAATGGACCAATGATAGCTTGAGCAAAGAATATAGGTCATAATATAAAACTAGATGATTGGGAAAGATTATGGACCAAAAATTACAAATTAACATTGTCAACAGCTTATAAAGAAAATCAGTATAAAATGTTGTATAGATGGCATTTAGCACCAGTGAGATTGGAAAAAATATACCCAAATACAAAATTAGAATGCTGGAAATGTAAACAGAAAGGTAGAACATTTTTTCACATATGGTGGCAATGCCCAAAAGCTAGAAAATATTGGATGAAAATACAAAGATGGCTACAGGAGATACAGAACACCAAATAGAATTTAAGTCTGAACTATTCTTATTAGGAATAATTACAGGGAAATTTAGCAAACAAATCCAATATATCATATTGCATATAATAACAGCAGCGAGAATAGTTTTTGCACAGGATTGGAAATCAGAAAACACCACCTGAAGAGATATTGATACAAAAAATATTAGATTGTGCTGAGATGGACAAACTTACAATAGAACTAAAAAGCAAGGAGGAATCAGAATACTATGTGGTTTGGAATAGATGGTATAAGTGGAACGAATATAGGAATAAGGATTAATGTATAGAAATAAATGTTAATATATGTAATATCAATGACACAATACTGTTAACAATGTAAGTAGAGATGTGTAACTTTGATAATAAATAAATTTAAAAAAAGAATTACCAGATGTCCAAGCCAGCATCCAAAGGGGGGGGGGGGGGGTTCATAGCACTTGTGACCATATTGTGTATCTGTGCTGGATCATGGAAAAAACTTGTGAAGATCATTTACATATGCTTCAACAACTATAAGAAACTCTTCATTTGTGTTGTTCATGAGAAGCTGTGGAGAGTTCTGTAAGGCCTGGAGGTACCAGTACATCTCATCAAGCTGGTGCAATCATTGTACACAAATGAAGTCACTGTGCAAATACCATATAGAGATACTGATTGGTTTAAGATAGAGAAAAGTGTGCAGCAAGGTTACATTCTCTCCCCTTTCTTATTCAACCTGTATTCCAAAATGATAATGAGGAAGTTAGGTCTTGAGAATCAAAAAGTAGAATAAGGATTGGTGGAAGAAACATTAACAGTCTTGGATATGCTGATGATACAACTCTCAAAAACAGAAAGTCATGGAACATCTGATCAAGAAAATCAAAGAAGAAAGTGAGAATTTTGATCTCTTTCTGAACTTCAGAAAGACCAAGCTCATGACCATTGCAAGGAATGGAAACATCAAAATAGAAACTGATGCTGAAGAAATAGAATGCATGGAAAAAAATCACTTTCCTAGTATTGCAGATAGCTCAAAGTGGTGAATGCAGCCCAGAAATAAAATATCCGATTGCACTGGGTCGCACAGCAGAAATTAACATGAGCCAAATATGGAAAAGCATGGACATCAGCCTGGCAACTAAACGTAGATTAATTAATCATTTGTGTTCCTCATAGCTACTCTATGGTTATGAAAGTTGGACCTCAAAAAACAGGATAGAAAAAAAATTGACTTGTTTGAGTTTTGGTGCTAGAGAAGGCTGCTGCCAGGGGTGGGATTCTACTGGCTCAGACTGGTTAGGGTGAACCAAATGTTAAAATTACATCTAGTATGCCTAACCAGTGGTGAGATTCTACAGGTTCTCACCTATTCGCTAGAACCGGTTGTAGGACTAGACTTCCTGTCTCAGGAACCTCTCTGGAGTTCTTTTTTCCTCCTTTGATGGTACTTTGCTTGTGTGGAGTGACCATTCAAAGTTACAATGGCACTGAAAAACATGACTTATGACCGTTTTTCACACTTACGACTGTTGTAGCATCCTCACAGTCATGAGAGGCCAGGCGAGGAGATGCGTGCCTCAATGTGAGTGATATTGAGTTGGCCATGCCCAGCCAATTAAATGACCACAAAGCCATGCCCACCACCTAAGCCACGCCCACAGAACCAGTTGTTAAATGTTTTGAATCCCACCCCTGTGTCTAACTGGTATTTCAACCGACTGCTGGCCCCGCCCATCCTGCCCTGCCCCGCCCAGGAGTCTCCACGCAGCCCATTTTCAATGGAGGTAAGTGCAGGGTCCGTGCGGAATCTCTGAGAGGGCGAAAAATGGGCCTTCCGGAAGTCTGGAAATGGGCCTGTTTCCAGCTTCCAGGGGGCCTCCAGAGTCCGGGGGAGGCTGTTTTTGCCCTCCCAGAGGCCCAAGGAAAGCCTCCAGACCCTTGGGAAAGTGAAAAACAGTCCTCCCAGAAAAACCGGAAGTTGCAAAAGTTACATGAGCCTTCCAGAGGCCCGGGTAACATGAGCCTCCCAGAGGCCCGAGGGAGTCATCTGGAAGCTGGAAACAGGAAATTTCGGTAGGCCACACCCACTGGGCACCGAACCAGTTGCTGGGATTTTTGAATCCCATCCCTGCCTCCTGTATATTCTTTGGGCAGCAAAGGGACTAGCATGAAAGTACTGGAACACATAAATCCAAACATGTCACTAGAAGGTAAAAATCATGAAGCTGCATTTTGCTTATTTTGGCCATGTCCTATGGGGGAATTCACTGGAGAAAGCAATTATGCTTGGAAGAATTATTGGCAAAAGAAAACCATCAAAGAACACGGTGGCTAGACATCATTAAATCTGACATCAGCCAAAGCATAAAAAAACTCAGTTAGCCAGATGTGGAGGGACCTAGCCCATAGAATTGCCAAGAGTCAGACAGGATTGAAAGGTTAACATCATCCCCATCAATAACATTTAAGATAGAAGTACCATGTCATCTGAATAGAACAAAGTTGCAATATGTGTTTTTGTTTGTTAGTTTTGGAGGGTGATAATCTAATTGGGTTTTTTTTTCCATAAGTGAATGTATGTACAGATTAAACAGCTAGAGAGCTAAAATACATCCCTGCCTCATTCCTGTGTAGTTGAAATCTAAGTAGTAAGCTGCCTTTGCATACTACATCAAATTTAGATTCTAGTATTCCAATAAAGAGTTCACATAAGCAATAATAACCATCTGTCAACAGCAGTATTCATGTCAGGCCCAAGTCCAGAGATGACATTGTAAAGTCCAGTTGAGCCAAATCCTTTATTTGCTTACACCTAATGGACAAAATCTTGCCAAACTAAAGGTATAACTTTCTAACCTGTTAGACATACCCTGAGAGATCCTAGGGTGAGGCTATACTGAATCTTTTCCTCCCTGCCACATCCAGCCTAGCAGTGCAAGTCTCTTAATTTGGGAGTTTTTTGCGGGGAGGCTTATGTGCTGTCAAAACTCTACCCTACTACTCCTGCAGATGCACATTCTATCACAATTCATAAACTTAGTCCATAGCCATGCTCTGGAAACTAGATCAAACATGGACCTAAAATCAATACATGCAGCATATAATATTGAACCTGCTTTATATGTGCATTGTTTCAGTCAGGTGTTGAAATATAAGGGCATGTCCATAGATAGAATGTCTGCTCCTAAAGCCTGTTTGCTCATCTGACAATATATGCTCTAGGTTGATCTAGTCAACTAATTTATTGCATAAGTGTCTGCCATAGAGCCTGCTTATTATAGTTTAAAGGCCAATAAGGCTATAATTAGACAAGTCCTGGGTGCCCTTTATTTATATAAATGTGCACTACATGACAGCTAGCCCTTAGTCTTTTGGGATTTACACGGTGCAATTAATATAGATAAATAGAGAAGAAAAAACTGGGACTCACTATTCCAAATTATTGTGTAATGTTTCAGGAGCAATAAAGTTGTTGCCTGGAGATTTACCAGGCTTTAGCTGCTGTGTAAGTATTTTTATTTCAGCACTTAAAACTGGAGCCTAATAAGGAGCAGGTTAGCATTTACATTTGACTCAAATTTAGGAGATTCTTATTGTGAAGACGATGCTCTAAAGTTATTCACTCATGCAGATGCAGGTAAGAAAAGAGGTGAGGAAGTGAAAGTAACCTATCAATTGGGTAAAAGTCTATTTGGCACAAGAATATAATGGGATTTCTGGCTTGAAATTCTTTTATCAATTGCTGAGTGCTCGGCTGGATTCTCTTTATATAATTTGAGTTTCTACTCAGTTTACTCTTGGTCTGAAATCATTCCCTGTTAAACCAGGGCTCAGAAAGATAAACCTTACTGTCATTCCCACCCACCCCTCCCCATTGATTTCTGGATGGAGAATATTGGCTGGCTAAAGTAACTAAATCAGTTGATGTCTGCAGAACAGAATCCCCAGACTTCTTATAACTATACAATTATCTAGAAAAAGGTTTTATACTAAAGATAAGATTAAAGTCTAATAAATCAAGGAATGTTTTGAGCCAACCCAGTGGGACAATTTGTCCAAGAAATCATTACTGATAGATCCATTCAAAAATATAAATGTAGTTGGCTAACCATAATAAACACAATCCCTTGTAATCCAATTTTGAATATTTAGATTGCTGGGTTGATACATGGGAAATTGTAACTAGTTTGTCGTATTGGTGGAACTGAATAAAAAAATGTCTATCGCTAACCCACATCAACGTTTTTAGGTTACCAGAAACTGTTACATAAACAGAGGGATTATTAAGCACAAAGGTACTTTTGTATGCTTCATGTTTAGCCCATTAGCTGTTAAATTGGAACCTGTTGTGAGAAGGTAGAGAGTAGACATTGATCATTAGCAATAGATTATTACTAAATGTTAGCCGCACGGATTTGTTGCATAGCACCCCACTGGGTCTAACTATAATACTTGAACATAGGTCAGTTAAAATCTGTATGCTTAGGTGTGATGGAATCTCTAGATAGCATTAGAGGAGGGAGTAAAGAGGCTGGCTAGCTTAGAATCACTTCATGGGAGGAAGAGGCCAGACTCTTGAAATCTTTATCTGCTTGTTCTCAAGAAAATGCAATTAGTCTACTCTAGCAAGATTCTTGTAATTAGGAGAACAACATAAAACTACTTTGACCTGCTCATGGAGTCATTCTGGTTGCTTGTGCCTGACATTAAGCTACCACATAATCTATCTCACCCTGTTCCAGGAACTGCTGCAAAAACCTATGTTGTTGTTAGTTGCGAAGTCATGTCCGACCCATCGTGACCCCATGGACAACGTTCCTCCTGGCCTTCCTGTCCTCTACCATCCTCCGGAGTCCATTTAAGCTCAGGTTGACTGCTTCAGTGACTCCATCCAGCCACCTCATTCTCTGCCGTCCCATTTTTCTATTGCCTTCAATCTTTCCCAGCATTAGGCTCTTCTCCAGTGAGTCCTTCCTTCTCATTAAGTGGCCAAAGTCTGACCCTCTAAAGAGTAGTCAGGGTTGATTTCCTCTGGGACTGACTGGATTGATTACCTTGCAGTCCAAGGGACTCACAGGAGTCTTCTCCAGGACCATAGCTCAAAGGCTTCAATTCTTTGGTGCTCAGCCTTTCTTATGGTCCAATTTTCACAGCCATACATTGCAACTGGGAAAACCATAGCCTTGACTATACGCACTTTTGTTGGCAGGGTGATGTCTCTGCTTTTTAGTATGCTGTCTAAGATTTTCCATAGCTTTCCTCTCCAGAAGCGTCTTTTGCTGCCCCCATCTGCGGTGATCTTGGAGCCCAGGAAAATAAAATCTGTCACTATCTCCATTTCTTCCCTATCTATTTGCCAGGAATTGAGAGGACCAGATGCCATGATTTTAGTTTTCTTAATGTTGAGTTTTAAGCTAACTTTTGCACTCTCCTTCTTCACCTGCACCAAGAGGCTCTTTAGTTTCTCTTCACTTTCTGCCATTAGAGTGGTATCATCTGCATATCTGAGGTTGTTGATATTTTTCCCGGCAATCTTAATTCCAACTTTTGATTAATCTAGCCCTGCCTTTCTAATGATGTGCTCTGCATATAAGTTAAATAGGCAGGGCGACATTATACAGCCTTGCCAGACTCCTTTCCCAATTTTGAACCAAGCAGTGGTTCTGTGTCCAGTTTTCACTATTGTTTCTTGACCTGCGAGAGACAAATAAGATAGTCTGGTACTCCCATCTCTTTAAGAACTTGCCACAATTTGTTGTGATCCACGCAATCAAAGGCTTTAGCATAGTCAATGAAGCAGAAATAGATGTTTTTCTGGAATCCCTAGCTTTCTCCATGATCCAGTGTTTGTTGGCAATTTGATCTCTAGTTCTTCTGCCTCTTCGAAATCCTGCCTGTACTTCTGGTAGTTCTCTATCCACATACTGCTGGAGCCTAGTTTGTAGGATTTTAAGTATAACTTTACTAGCATGTGAAATGAGTGCAATGGTGCGATAGTTTGAACATTCTTTAGCATTACCTTTCTTTGGAATTGGAATGTAAACTGACCTTTTCCAATCCTTTGGCCACTGTTGAGTTTTCCAAATTTGCTGGCAAATTGAGTGTAGCACTTTAACTGCATCATCTTTTAAGATCTTGAATAGCTCAGCTGGAATACCATTAGCTTTGTTGTTGCTCAGATTTCCTAAGGCCATTTCACTTCACATTCTAGGATGTCTGGCTCAAGGTCAGTGACCATCCCATCGTGGTTATCAGGGATGCTAAGCTCGTTCTTATATAATTCTTCTGTGTAATTTTGCCACCTCTTCTTAATCTCTTCTGCCTCTGTTAGGTCCCTGCCATTTTTGTCCTTTATCATGCCCATCTTTTCATGAAACATTCCCTTCATTATCTCCAATTTTCTTGAAGAGATCTCTGGTCATCCTTATTCTATTGTTTTCTTCTATTTCTTTGCACTGTTCATTTAAGAAGGCATTCTTATCTCTTCTAACTATTCTCTGGAATTCTTCATTCAATTAGGTGTATCTTTTTCCCTTGCCTTTCACTTCCCTTCTTTCCTCAGCTATTTGCAAAGCTTCCTCAGACAGCCATTTTGCTTTCTTGCATTTCTTTTTATTTGGGATGGTTTTACCTCTTGTACAATGTTGCAAACTTCCGTCCATAGTTCTTCAGGCATTCTGTCTATCAGATCTAATTCCTTAAATCTATTTGTTACCTCTACTATATATTCGTCAGGGATATGATTTAGTTCATACCTGAGTGACTAGTGTTTTTCCCTACTTTCAATTTAAGCCTAAATTTTGCAATGAGATCTCCTGATCTGAGCCACAGCCAGCTCCTGATCTTCTTTTTACTGACTGTATAGAGCTTGTCCATCTTTGGCTGCAAAGCACATAGTCAATCTGATTTCTGTGTTGACCATCTGATGATGTCCATGTGTAGAGCTGTCTCTTGGGCTTTTGGAAAAGAATGTTTGCTATGACCATCGTTTTCTATTGACAAAATTCTATCAGCCTGTGCCCTGCTTCATTTTGTACTCCGTCCAAACTTGCCAGTTATTCCGGTTATCTTTTGGCTTCCTACTTTAGCATTCCAATTCCCCATGATGATAAGGACATCATTTTTTGGTGTTAATTCTATAAGGTGCTGTAGGGCTTCATAGAACTGGTCAATTTCATCCTCTTCAGCACCAGTGGTTGGGGCATAGACTTGGACTACTGTCATATTGAATGGTTTTCCTTGGATTTGAACTGAGATCATTCTGTCACTTTGGGGATTGTATCCCAGTATTGCTTTTCCTACTCTTTTATTGACTGTTTATGGACCAATTGTCCATTTTAGTCCACTGATTCCTAAGATGTCGATGTTCAGTCTTGTCATCTCTTGTTTGACCATGTTCAGCTTGCCTTGATTCATGGATATTACATTCCAGATTCCTATGGAGAATACACCTTTACAGTATCGGATTTTCCTTTCACAACCAGATGTATCAACAGTTGAGTGTCCTTTTGGCTTTAATCCAGTTTCTTCACTCTTTCTGGCACTACTAGCACTAGCCCTCTACTCTTCCCCAGTGGCACATTAGATACCTTCCAACCTGAGGAGCTCATCTTCCAGCATCATATCAACATCATAGAAAACACCTACAGCTACTTATTAAAAAGTATATTTAAAAGAAGTATTATTTAGCCAGGTTTCTTGAAGCTGAAGTGTTCAGATTCAGCAACATAATTCATGAAAGTCTGAAAGGGATTTTTAAACTTTATATTCTAAAATTCAGGGTAGTAGATTATAAATCCCCTGTAATAAATTTAATTGGGGTCTTCAATATATATATTAAGAAACTTGGCTGTATCTGGATATTTTTTAGGAAGTTTTGAAGGAACCATCATAAACTGCTTGCTCAAAAATAAAAAGCCATACTGTTGAGATTAATAGTCAAGAACAGTTCTTTTTTCCAATTTTGTTTTATTTTCTAACAAAAGATTTATTTCATAGAAAGGATATCCTGCTCCCAAAATAACTTTAAATACATTGTTCTGAAATTAATTAATTGATTTTCCATAGACAGGTCATATTCAAATAATTTTTCTCCCAAATATACAAACATAGTGTTAAGAGATAAAACTTCTCTCTCTCTCTCTCCCTGTCTCCTCCGTCTCTCTCTGTCTCTCTTCATCATGCCTTAAACATATTCTTATTCTTCTGGTTAGCTCACAAATCTTTAGTCTTTATTACATACACAGATAATCAGTCTTCCAGGGATTCACAGCAGGGGTGGGATGCAAATATTTAAACTACCAGTTATGTGGACGTGGCTAGGTGGGCGTGGCCATGTGGTCATGTGACTGGGTGGGCATGAAGCTTTCTTTGCCTCCTAGGCCTCAGGGAAGCCTCCTGAGAGCAAAAACAGGGCAGGGGTGTTGCGCAGCCCCCCACCACCACCCGCAATCCAATTTTGCTGCCAAGAGGCTTCCCTGAGGCTCAGTAGGAAATAAATAAATAAAAAAATTAAAAAAGTTGCCTACTGGGCCTCAGGGAAGTCTCCTGGGCAAAGCAGTATAACAGCGAAGTGAGGGAAAATCAGCTGTGCCAAGTGATTTAGATTAGCAAGAAAGCAAGAAATCCAGCTATTTCCTGTTTTCTAGCTAATATAAATCGCATGGCACAGCTGATCTTTGGGTGGGAGGGGGAAAAAAGGAAATACCTTGACCTTCAGAGTGAACCGGTAGAATCCCATCCCTGACCATGTACCTCATTATTCCATCACACAAGTACTATTTATTCCCAAACTCCTATTGGCAATTTCAGCCATCCATCTAACCTCCCTTTCCCAATTTTAGCCCAAAAGCTCTAATCTTTGATTTGTGCCACTTTTTTTTTCTTCCGTGTTCTGAGTCCATGGCACAGTGAGATCTATTCTTTGGCAAAGAAAAGAAGGATGGTAGCTTTACTGCTTTCCATTTTAAAAAAAAGTTTTAAAAGTTTTAAAGATTTTAAATAAAAAGTCAACTTGAGAAGCACTAAGAAGTTTGGGATTGCAATAAAACATTTCTCTTTTAATATAAAAGGACTTATTTCTGAGTAAACGTAGGATTACATTCTGATCTCTATTGAATAACTCACATTGGACCATGTCTCACAAATTTGCATCAGGATGCAAAATCAATTGAAATCAATTGTAGGGCTATTTTTTAATTTTAACCTGATAACATAAGCCCTCTTATTACACTGGAAAGATGTTATAAGGAAGACATTTGAAATAGGGAATTTTATATGTAACCATCAATATAGCTAGCCTTTCTGCAATTTTAGTACCCTGACCATAAAGGATCCAGGAGAAAAAGTTCCACATGAGATCTAAACATGGGCAATTATTAATGTTAACATGCAAAAATCAGGGCATGAAGAAATGTGTAACAGTCTGGGAGATGCTAAAGACAAATAAACGAAGCTTTTGGAAAATAAACATAGCAGTGCAATTGTATGTATTTTTTCCTCAGAAATAAAGTTTCATTGAGTTATTTGATTTTACTCCCAAATACACATAGCCAATAGCCAAAGAAATAATAAAAAAATATTCATAACATAGTTTTCATTTTCACACAATGGTGTGACAGGCATTAATTTCCAAAATGAGTTTCACATATCTTCTGAAATCAGAATGTTGGATTTGTTATTGTTTCCATATTTTTGCAGTTACTTTTTGCATAATGTATTCTTTAACAATGTCCCAGCCAATATGGAATGAAGTTAAAATATGAGTGGACAAAAGTTCAGGTTAGAATGAAATTTCTAACGTATTCTCATGAACAAAACTTTTAGTTGTATTCCATGTTAATACATTTGAAATAGCTGTCAACTTTAGCAAAGTATCCAATGTTTTCACAAATAAGTGTCATTTCCATTTTTATTGTCTGTCGTCATTTCAATATGATTGAAGGCTGGATTGTCAGTTCCTTCATTGTTTGGTGTGCCGTTCAAAACTGTTTTATCTTCCTGAAAAACAAAATATATGTTTATAATAAATGTAATAAAGAACAATATATATAATCATAAATGCAACAGCTTAGTAAATAGATGTGATTTTGCTTAGTGATAAAATAATAGTAATATTGTTACCAGGCAAATTATCCTGGGGAAAAGGTTCCTGGTGGAGAAGAAAAACTCTTATAGCTATCTGGGTATCAAACCATGTCAGGATTTAAGGATTAATAGCATGACACTGAATTGTACGCAAGAAGGGACCAATTATTAATGAAGTTTTTTGTAATTTCAAATCATTCAGTAACTCTTGATAAGTCATAGCAGTTATTTATTATTATTTTTAATACTACCTAATTTTTTATATAAATAATTCAAGGTGGTGAACATACCTAATCCTCCTACATTCTTCTATTTTCTCCACAACAACAACCTTATGACTAGTTGGATAGTCCAGCTAGTTTTCATGCCTAAGATAGGATTAGAAATCACCATCTCATGAATTCTAGGCCAGCACCTTAACCACTAGACCAAACTGGTGTTCCTTATATTACAAAATTATTTAGTTCCTCAATGGTACTTTAAAAATGATCAGTATGCCACACCTTATGAATAAGCAGTTTGGTTTAGTGGTTAAGGTACCAGGCTAGTCACTGAAAGACCATGGGCTCTCATCCTGCCGTTGCCATGAAAGACAGTTGGGTGACCTTGGGCAAATCAATCTCTCTCAGCCCAACTCACATCACAGTGTTGTTGCTGTGGGGATAATAGCAGGAGGAAGGTGAGTTGGATATGTTGGCTTCCCTTGAATTCCTTGTAAAAAAATTAATAAAGGCAGGATACAAGTAAATAAAAAAATAAAATGAGGTGCTCATGAGAGTTTATATTTAATCATAAACAAAACAGATTAAAAAATAATTTACTGTTTGGGGAATTTTTATTGCTTAATAATCCCCTGAGTGATCAGATATAGTTTTGAGAAGGTTCCAGCATTCTTCTTATGTGCCCATGTCACAGTGGTGGCCCAGGATAATATTTACCTGCTTGGGTCAATACATTAGCTGCACTTACTACTGAAAAACAACATTTTCATTACATTGGGAATTGCAGGGTTAGATTATTGCAATGGATATTTCTTCTATTAGGGGATCTTTGAAAACAGTCTGTTATTTCAGCTATTTAATATATCTGTTTATCTGCTGCCAAGTGCAAATAAGACAAATGGAACGTCCTCATAGGCTTTCAATTTCTGTATTGAAACCAAAGCTTAGATACTGATTTTATACCAACAAAAGGTCTAAATCCTAAATATCTCAAGGATAGGTCCTGTTTCTTGGTTATTATCAAGTTGGTGGGGAGGTGGAGCAGGGGTGGGATTCTACCAGTTCGCACCTATTCGCTAGAACCGGTTGTTAACATTCTAAGCACTTCGGAGAACTGGTTGTTAGAAGAAATTACTGGCCTAATCCTGTAAGGAAGGCAGGAAGGAAAAATTCTGGCGTTGCTTACAGAAACTGCCTCTCGGTAACCCTTATTACATTCTTGGCAGGACTAGACTTCCTGTCTCAGGAACTTCTCTGGAGTTTTTTTCACTCCTTTGCTGGTATTTTGCTTGTGTGGAATGACCATTCGAAGTTACAATGGCACTGAAAAAAGTGACTTATGACCATTTTTCAGACTTACGACTGTTGCAGCATCCCCACAGTCATGAGAGCCAGGCAAAGAGATGTGTGCCTCGATGTGAGTGATATTGAGGTGGCCACGCCCAGCCAATAACATGACCACCAAGCCATGCCCACTACCTAAGCCACGCCCACAGAACCGGTTGTTAAAATTTTTGAATCCCACCCCTGAGGTGGAGGTAGGGTAGTATGGGTTTCTATGCTGTGGATTTTTAATTTTTTAAGCAGCCCAGAGTCTTTCTATGTGAGTTGGGGCAGCCATATAAATTTGTTCAATAAATAAATATATTTCAAATAATTTTTTAAACAGGGACCTAATTTAGATATGATAAACTGAAAGCTAGCCTCTTACCAAGAAAAATACAAGATTCAATCTTCACCGCCACCCCTTTCTTTGGAACACCATCCTTTTGGAAGTTTAGAAGGGACAAGATTTCCAAAAGGAACTGAAAAGTCTTTCATTGAATAAAGGTATGTATAAACAATTCCCTCACTAATGTTAGCTTTCAGATAGAAATGCTAGATTTTTCACATAGCTAATAAAAGATAACCAACAAAGAAATGTTATTTAATAATATAATTGCAAATTATTTCAGCTTTTGAGAATTAATTTTATTGTAAATAAAAATTGTATAAGCTAACCAAGGGTTTCATTTTTAAGATATAGTGCCTAAAAAGGGTTGTTTCTGACTTTTGATTGGTTTAGACAATGTTATAAAGAAGAGTTTTGTTTGTAAAAGAAAGCACTGTGCAAAAACCTCTATAGCCTAACTCATGGAGCCAGGCTATGATCATCTAACATTTTGAGAAATTCAGATTCCTGTGAGTAGAATAATTTCTGGAATGGCTTTTTAGTGCTCATATATAGCAGAGAATGTAATATAAAATTTCCACTTGCCAGAATTATCCATCCAGATAGGAGTATTAATATCTGGAAAATGGTGGGTATGATGTCAAAAATAAAGCCCTGCCATTTGTGTACTTGCATGCAATGTTGATGCATGTACAAAAAAGGTAGAATTTAGATCAAGGGTCTTCAAACTTGGCATGTTTAAGACTTGTGGGCTTCAACTCCCAGAATTCCTGAGGTAACATGATTGGAGGAGGAATTCTGGGAATTGAAGTCCACAAGTCTTAAAGCTGTCAAGTTTGAAGACCCCTGATTTAGATTATGATACTAAACCTTCCCTTTTGCAGGTTTTGACCTTCCTCCTTGGACATCACCTACAGTAGCAGAATCTGATAAAGGACTCTTCTGTTATATCCTTAGGGCCTTCAGCTCTATAACAAAAGCTAGTTAAGGTACTTTTAAGATCCAGAACTTCTTAAATACCGATTTTCTTCTTTTATGTAATATTTCATAGCCAGAAAAGTATAATAACTTAATGATCAAATTTACTTTCCACCAGCTTATAAACATATAAAATTTATTATTTATATGCTAGATTCAATACAAATTTAAACAAATTTATTAATCTACTGCTTCTTGGAAATATAAAGTTATATAAAAAGGTAAAAGTAGGGTGACTATTTAAAACTGCAGAATTTATCTAATTTTTAAAATACTGTTTCATAAAATCTGAATTATATAGTAGCTGAAATGTCTTCATAAAAACATGAAATCTTTTCTATGGTGAGATTAAAGTACATAGTTGGCTGTTCAAAAAAAATTGACCAATATCATCTGTATATCCCTATTATACATCTCTCTCAATGTCATTCTGACAGTGGCTAATTATTTATTCAGATAACAGTCAAGAGTAATATTGATGGAGTAAATAT
Organism: Bungarus multicinctus; assembly: GCA_023653725.1. Classification (NCBI taxonomy): domain Eukaryota; kingdom Metazoa; phylum Chordata; class Lepidosauria; order Squamata; family Elapidae; genus Bungarus; species Bungarus multicinctus. The sequence goes on from CM042848.1 coordinate 49,000,479, forward strand.
TGATGTAAAAAAAACTGGTAACAGCAAAACCACATCATAGAAATAATAATAATAACAACAACAATAATAATAATAAAACTTTGACCTCTGCAATGGATTGTACTTTGACCTATCTTTGAAGATAATATGAAAACTTAATTTTATCAAATATAATTATTACCTGACTAATTAGGGGACAAATCTATCAAATTATGTGTACTATTTCTGTGCTCAGTTCAAAACACTAGTTTGTTCAAAGCATCTGAAGCACTAAAAGGATTGAAGTTGGAGTATTTAATAAATGCATCTTTTTATAAAGTGTGTTTTGGACCCCTCTGTCATTTTTGGATTCTTTGTTTCTTTGCAATCCTTATCTGTCTGGAGTCAAATAAAATAATGTATACATACTTGTTTCAATTTACGACCTAAGAAATTATAAAAAATATCCTCTTTGGTGAGTAATAACTTTTTGTCCACAGTCTGCTTAAGTCCTCCTGAAAAACATTTATGAGGTTAGTTAAAATACATTCACACACAGTTTAGAATCTGTATAGTTAAATTATTACTTGTGCAAAATAGTAACACTAGCATTAACATGCGATGGCATGAAATAATCACTTTTTAATTTTTCTAACTTGTTTTTATTTGTTTTTATTTTTGTTTTTGCTTGTCTTTTTTATATAGTTTATATCCCCAAATATATATATATATAAATATATAGTTTATATATTTTATATCCCCAAACTCCAAAAACTTTAACCTTAGACTTTCTATTATTGACCTCACCCCTTTCCTAAGAGGTCTGTAGGGGGCGGGTGTAAGCGCAACAACGTGCCTACCGTCCCTGTCCTATTGTTTCTTTTATTTTTCTTATATGTATCCATGTATTCATAACTATGTTTTTACTTATACCTATTATCTTGTAAGCAATTGACAAACCAAATAAAATAAAAAATAAAGTTGTATAGCTTTATTTGTACACTACACAGAATCACTTCAGAGAGATGATCAGTATGTAAATTTGATAAATGAATAAACAACCAATGTTTCTTGAATTGAATAGTTTATTTATTTATGATTACAATCTATATCCTCCCTATTTACTTCAATTAAACATATCCAAATTGTGTTAAATCAATAAATCTATAAAGACATCAAGCTAGTAAGAAACTTCATATAAAATAGTGCAAACGTATGACAGAAGGTTATGCTTTTTGATATAGAAGAACCATGTGAACTGGGATGTTTACATGTTTATTTATTTATTTAGATGTTTTAAAATCCTACCTTTATTATTTTTATAAATAATTCAAAATGGTGAATATACCTAATACTCCCTCCTCCTATTTTCCCCACAACAATAATATTTCCCCCCTGGGAGAGAGATAGAAAAAGACAGACATTTCCTAAATCAATCGTCTCCAACCTATGTTATACCACAGCCAGACTGGAAATTCTGGGAATAGTTCATAACACACAGAAGATGATAGGCTGGAAAAGACTCCTCACATAATCTAAAAAAGCAGGAATTTACAGGACAGCCATCATTCTTTAGATCAGTGGTGGGACTCAAGTTTTTTTATTACTGGTTCTGTGGCTGTGGCTTGCTGGGCGTGGCAGCGGAAGGATACTGTAAAATCTCTAGTCAGAGGTGGTATTTGCTGGTTCTCCAAACTACTCAAAATTTCTGCTACCAGTTCTCCAGAACTGGTCAGAACCTGCTGAATACTACCTCTGCTTTAGATGTTCTAGCCCTAAATTGTTTAAAGATGTAAAAATAACAAATTCAAATTGTGGCAGGAAATGAACACAATTTACAACACAGTACATTTTTATGCAGCCATCACTCATCTGAATCAGATGTTATTCAAGCAACCTCCATGTGGTAGAGAGACTGGCTGAGCCAGTAAGAAGAGTCAAGCAGGAAATCCCTAGTGCAGGGCCCCCCACCCATTGGGCCATATCCCACTACTGGGCTTTATGCCGTTCAGAACTGGGTTACAGAGGTGGTGAGTGAGTGCAGGCACACATCCCCATTTGCACGAGGAGCAGGAAAGCACATGTACTCACACAGAACCATCCCTTCCCCCCCATCCCGTTGGTCAGCAAAACTGGAAAAGTTGGGGAAGTCTGCCCTAGCGAACACAAGAGGATGAAATCCAATCTCCCTTGCTACTGAACCTTATCTACTCTCACCCAGGTGCAAACCATCAGTCAGAAGATTCCTGTGTATAGGCTTTACCAGTAAAACAGTTGAATTATTCAGTTATGGGGCTGGGGTTTATTCCTGACACTCCTCTAAGATACATAACAATTCTATTTTGATAAAATGTTTGTAATCTGTAATATTCATAATAAGTGAATATTATGAAACCATTTTTTGCCAATGAAACCATTTTTCATGCATCTGAAGTAAACTTGAATTTTTTTCAACCTGATTTGAATTTGCAAACAACTAGGTGAGGTTGTCTGCAAATTCAAATCAGGTTGATAAATTCAGGCACCTAAATAAATTACAATTTAAAATAAAATGAAGATTCATCATATACCAAATTATTTGTTCGACTGTATATTAGGTTGGACACACTTTAAAAACATTTAGAAATGTTCGTGAGCTTGTAAAAGCACTTCTCAGGTAAGTTCAGCACCTTGTGTTACTTATTAAAGCAGTCTGAGTTCCTGACTTTTAAACAAGATTGCAAAAGAAATTGTTATGCAATAAGAAATCCCATTATTCTAAATCAATGTGTATTATTTTAATGAATAACATACTTTATTTGCCCAGGCTCTGAAATATAGGCAGACTTTTATTATAGAAGAAAAAAATGTAAATTAAACTTTCAAAGTTTAAAAGATTAATATTATAAATAAACAAAAAATTAAAACTAACTTCCCAATGGATATTTAATTTTTGGATTCTAAAAATCCAAATATCGATGCAATTGCAAAGCAGAAATCTAATCCTAACATCTTGCATTATAAAGTTAGATATGATTTTATGCAGAGCAGGGTTTGCATTATGTTCTTCTGGAAATAAATCTATACTTGAATAAAATCAAAAATAGAGGAATCATTAATTACCTTTCGAAAGGCTAACAACTATTCCCACACCAATTGTAATCAAAGTTCCAACTGTGCTTAAATACAGATAGGATAAGGAATACAAAGTATCTGCCAGGACAGGTCTAGATAGACAAAAATAGAATTTATTGATGTATTTCCACAATTCATATGAAATCTCACAATGACAATGTTATATTAAATGTAAATATTTAAAACAGTTTAGCAAAGCAGTAATGTAGTCATAATCAAAGGCTCTTGCTGTCTTCATTCATACAAAGAAAACAGTCTCATGCCCGCAACAGTATTGTGTATGCACAAAGCAGGCAGAGTTTTCATTGCAACAGCACAAAGTTCCTTTTGTCATTCTGCTTGACTTTGGCCACCCTTGTGTACATTCTTGATTACAACCACAGCTTACTCAAAAGTGAGTCTAGACTTTCAAGCTAATGAAAACCAAAGCAAAGTAGCTGCTTTTCTTCTCTGTATCTGAAGATGATACAGAGATTAAAAGCAGTTACAGTAAAAACATAATCCCAGATTTGTTCTAATTGTACTACTATAACCAAAGGTTTGTCTTCAGGACTTTAGAACATGATGTTTCTCTGCAAGAGACACACTATGGTGGCCAGGTTTGCCTAACATATTAAACTATATTAGTTGATTTTACTGTGTGCAATATATTCAGCCATGGCAACGTGGCAATCATAGTTAATGGCAAATATATAATTGTGGCTTAATTAGTGAATCATGATTAAAAAATAATGGCTTAGCACAATGTGTGAACCCATCCCAACAGATATATCAATTGTTCAGTAACACATAAAATTATGGGATTTTACCATTTTCCTTTTGAATTTAAATATACATTTTCATATAAAATGTATATTATATGTATAAAAATACTAGCAGAAGCAAATTAACATCACTGGACAAATCAATAGCAGTGGGAATGAACAATTATCACTTTCTCTGCATGTGATCTGCAAAGTGTTAATGTACCTTGTAAACATGAACAGAAAAATGTATACTTGAGTGGGTCTCAAATCCTACTATGCAAAAAATAACATTAGTTATCAATAAAAGACTTACTGTGCCTGGCATAATTAAATGTTACATATTACGTGGATGGTTAATAAATTTATTTCGCAAATACCTCTCAATTTTGAAAGCTGGCAGCTCTGTGGAAGCCATTGCATAAATGCTTGTGTTTAGGCTGCTTGCGTTACAGCCTGCAACTGAAAGAGTTAATGGCAGGGTCCTAGTTGACAGTGGCTTATAAATCTGAGATCCAATTCCAATCCAAAGGGTAAGAACAAATCCACAGATGAGACCTATAAATGCACCCTATAAAACAAGAAATAGAATCTGATCACATTTAAAAGAAAAGTACAGGTGTAAGAAATAAATCCCACCATAATTTCTGAATATTTTATTCTTAGTAATATAACAAATGTTACATTAGTTATTTAGGAGTGTGTGTACCACTTTCCTAACTAAAAGCAGCCACAGAACTTTTTAATATAGTTTAGAACTCCAGAAGGAGAAGTATCTCCAAGTCATCCTGTTGATATTATTTCTGAGACAAACATTATGCCCCTAAAGTATACCAAAACTAAAAGAAAGCTAAGGTTCACCAATATGCTTACAATTCACTGTGGTTTGAATTGATACATTTAATAGCTTCAAATACATTTGACTAATTTATTTTTTGCAAGGAGACTGGGGAATATCTTGAATCTGAAGATGGGGCAGCAATTAAATAAATAGTACTGTAAACTGAAGGTTTTCTTACCGTAGCGTTGACAAATGGAAAAAGGACTCCCAAGGAAAAGAGTCCTAGGAGAGGTCCACCAACCATACCAAAAATGGTCAATGCTGCCTAAGAAAACATTAAGTTATACATTTGAAGGATTAAAATTTATAAACAATGCTAAATAGCTTCATTTTCATTTAAACATGTTAAAATGAAAAGACAATATTTATTTATAATATGCTTATCCATTTCTATTGGAAAATATTCAGAACCAAAATAGTGGTTATTTATTAGAACATTCTCTAATTGATGTCTTGCAGATATGTTGGGATTCAGAATGTTAAGCGAGCATGGCTAAAACAAATATATTGTAGGTAGGCATTTAGGAAACTGTGATCTTCTCCAGCACATGTGTAGAATACCACATAGGCAATAGTACATTAACTTACAGATAGGAAACATTATTTATTAAGATACTGCACAATTAGTAATAGGAAACGTGATGAGAAGGTATAGTTAATCCTTTCCTTGCAAACCATTTCCCCACTTCAATTGCTCATGCTGAATTGGTTGGGTTCTGATTTTTCAAACTAGAGACAAATATAATTGAAAGGAATTTGCCTTGAAAAGTAGAAATTACCTATGAGGAAATTATTCCCTTCCTTTATATTTTCTCTGACATTATTTGCCCCACTTTAAAATAGCTTTTAAAACAATAAATGCACATAAACACAGACAGACACAAACAAAGGAAAAAGAAAGAAAAAAGAAAAGTATTTTATGCTGACTTTTAGTTGACTTTTACTGACTTTATTTGTAAATGTCTTACTGACATGTCACATGTTTGTACTGCACTCTTACACTGAACCTATCATGTGCTCATGCTGAATCAATTCACTGCAGGATGAGGCCTCTTCTTCACTGAACATTATGGACTGCACTAGCTTACGCTATTGAGGTTTACTCAGTGCTAATACTACAATCAAAGTAAGTCCAAAGTATAAAAAAGAAGAATCCATTAAAAGGAATAAAGGTTAGGGTTTGTTTTCCAGAGAGATTTCTTAACAAAGAAATTATTAAAGATACCTGTAATAATCCTCCTAGAACTGATGCCAAAGCAGCCATAGCAATGCACACAAAACCATAAAAGAAACCTGTGTGAATGATGCACACAAAGAGGTCAAATAACAGGTTTTTATTTATTTATTAGCAGTAGACAAAAGTCAGGTTGTCAATAATAATAACAACAATAGCAATAACAGCAATAACAACAGTAACAATGTCAAATCCAGTCTAAACATCTGGCTGACTATGCAACCAATCATAATAGTGGGCTTTTTTCACTGTGCAGACTTTTTCTTTAAGTATATAGCCATTTAGCTTACGTATAATACTACAAAATAATAGCTAATATATTTTAAAAATAGTAATTATGAGATATAATAAACTACTTTAAAAACAAATGAATACTATCCTCCTTAAGATAATTTAAATTTAAAATAAATATTAATATATACTTACTCATCCCCATAGAAATCCAAGACAATTTAACTTCAGTTAATGCAAAATGAGGTTTAATGAGGTCCTCTACAGTCACAGCAGCTAAAGCATTGATGCTAGAGGACACTGTACTAATGCAGATAAAGTAGAGTTCATGTAATTTCATATAATGTATTTCATTTGCAATCAAATAGTTACTATAATACTTATTATTTCTGCTGTTAAAGTTAAGCAGCTTTATAATTACAATAGTTGAAAGACATTAGTTTTTCAACTAGTTTTATCTATTACTTAGAAAAAAATTTAAACATTCTTCATTCTGTTCAAAGAAGTTCCTAATTAAACATTAAAGAAACCAGTCTATATAATAAAGAAATTATTGACCTATTATAGCATATTATAATAAGCCATGATTAGTATATACCACAATGGATTCATGGCTTATGCTAAAAACATTTTGGTTTAGCATAATGTACCAATCCAGTGACTTTCATTTCTCTGTAAAAATTTCCTAAGTTCACTTTTCTTTTTATTTATTAATATTATAGTTACTAAAAGTTATTAGTTAAAACATTTTAAGTCAAAGGGCAACAGTATTCCCATAAAATACAGTTACTAACGTACTAATAAAGTATGTGCTCTCAGCTCACATTTAGATTAATTAATATCTGCATCACTTAAAATAATTGTATAAACAGTGAAGCTGTGCTACATAATCCTATAGGCAGAACTGGCATGAGTGGCTATATAGATGGTTTTAAGGGGAAAATGTATATAGCTGTTTACTTGGAAATCCCAGTAAAATACAGCCATACATCTTGGTTAAGAAGTAAGTTTCCTTGGGTTTAATGGGTATACTATTGCACTTGTTATAAGGTTGCTATTACCATTTGACTCTATTGAAGCCTCCCCCATTTCTCTGTCTATTGAATTTGAATTGACTTACCTTAAAGTTCCACTATAAGCACAAGCAACAAAAAGGCCTGTCATTCCTGGAAACCCTTGTAAAATTTCCAATACCAGATAAGGCATGAGCTGAAAAATGCAAATATCATATATATTTCATACTTTTATTTTTATGTGTGTTTTCTTCTCTTATACTTTTCTGCCTCACTTACAATAAAAGATAAACACTTTTATGTGCTAAAAGTATGTGTAAAATAATCTTTCAAATTGCATTTTTATAAGGAAGATAAATTCATGTTCAAAATTGACATAAAAATACAACATTAATTTAATTCCTCAATTATTCATGGCATTCTTTGAGAGACATTATCCTAAAATGTAATGTTTTTAATTCCTTAACAGTTTCCTTCAAAATGGGTTTCTTATAATTGCTCCTAGTAACTCCCTGTAATCAAATCATATTCCAAACTGAAAACGATAGCCCTGATGTTTATTTAGCATTAGTTAAGAATGTTTTAATACTAAACCTGGTCTGATGCTGCCACACATTTTGCTGTCAATGGGTCACAGTCTTTAAAAACAGAGTACATTACTAATCCACATAACACTGCACATGTAAGAATTATCCAGAGTCCCACAAGGTTTAAATAAAGAGATCTATAAGAAAACAAACGAGAGGTGTTTTTTTTTAATTTGTGTAGAAATACCATAATTTTGTAGCATTATGTAAGTACACATTGCATGGCATTGTATCTGCATTCATATCTTCTTTGGCAGAAAAAGTCTTTGTTAGATAGGAATGTACTGGATTCTTTGGCTTAAAAAGTTGTGCAAATATTCCAGCAAATGCAAATAGTTACATATATGTTAAATTCACTATCTGACTTGCCAGGATTTCAAGTGGTTTTCCCCACAGGAATTAAAACAACTCTTCCTGGTGTTTAATTATTTTATAAGGATTTAAAACATTGTAATATTCTTATTATTGTAAACGTACCTTAAGAGTAAGATGTTAGAAGAATAAGGAGACAAATAAATGTATAATGTGCATCATATTGAACAGCATGAGGTATTATTTGGGCTAGCTTTAGGTCAGTTTGAAATTTTAAAATACAGTTGCCAAGAAGTAACAGATATAATATGTGAGAACTAATTTCCAAACAGTATGCAAATGATGCTCTTTTTAAATTGTTATCATCCTGTCAGCAGATACCTTGAACAGCAAAATTAGCTCTTTGCTTAAAACACAGATTGGACAGTTAATCTCCAATGTTTATGTCAACAGTTAATTATGCCCTTCATAAGGACATTATTTACACATACATAAATGGGTAAAATCAAAGTTCCATACCTGTTTGAAAATTTAATAATATTGGTAATAAATAATTTGATAACTGATTGTTATAGTTGTGGTTTATGCCTTTCAACAAGGTCATATGTAATACGAAATTCATTGTTACTGAAGTTTTGCATTTAAAAAAGGCTGTAATACATACCACCTTGTAAGTATTTAGGTTGTATCATTATTGGACACTGATGTTGAGAATGCAATTTAAGTGAAAATCCTTGAGCAAACAAATAGAATATATTAACTTACAATTTTGCTTGAAATCTGCTTTTGCAGGAAAGATATCGCTGAACTTGAGACTGATTGACTGCATATATACCAAGCCAGGTGAAAGTCCCACCTATAACAATTGTCCAGAATGTATGCCTTTGCAAAGGATTAGGATTGAAGCTACATTGAATAAAAATGCATTTTATAGTATTAGCTAACTGATCATATGTCTATTAAGCACTGCTTTGTATTTTCTTTCAATGAATATTTCTCAAGCTTAATTTGAAAACATTAAGAAATGTTAAATATTAAGTAGGGGTACTGAAAGCATGGAACACATTTTTAAAACCTATTATATAGAGGTAGTCCTCCAGATATAAAAGGTCAATTAACGAATGTTCAAAGTTACAACAGATATCCTCAAACTACATATGACTCTGTTTTAAAGTTAGGATGGGTCCAGTGCCTCCGTGGTCATTCACCCTTATGACCAACCATTGGAGTGCTGCAGCACCTGCCCACCTGTCTCCCTTCCTTCCCTCCTGCCCTGACATGACAATTCCTTGCAAAAATGTCAGCTGCCTTTGGAACTTTCTGCCTTTTTCAACTTGCCATTGGGAGACTGCAAACTTCTCCTGGCACTTTCTAGTCTTCAGGTAACTAGACCCTGTATTCTAAGATAGCAGCTTCAGGCCAAGCTTCCCAAAACCTTTCCCTTACCCCTTCTCTCCTCCAGAAAGAGAGTTCCTCTCCTCTCCTTCTTTATTTTTTCAATAAATAAAGTAAAAAAAAAAGCTGGGGGGAACAGAATTGTTCATCTTTCTTACCCCCCTCCCTGTGATAAAACTAAACCCCGCTGCCTTTCTATTACTGGAAAATATAATTTGTTCCATATAAATGGTTCAAATTAACTACATAACAAATAATGTATATTTGAAAGTTTCTTCTCCAGCTCAAATAAATTAAATACTTACTCCCAGAAATGTAATCTTTTTCCATGATAGGCATCATTTATTATATTTCCAAACCCATCTTGTACTATCACACCACGTATAATCACAGATAAAAATCCAGCAATCATGATTGCAGCTTGAAAAACATCTGTCCAAATCACTGCTTTTAGTCCACCCTGGATGGATAAGAAAAGAAATAGATTAAAATACAAGACAACTAACTAATATTAAAAGAAATATAATAGTCATTGGAGTCTAAGACACTCAGTGCATTTCTTATCCAAGCCATACAAATATCTTTGCTTAATGCAGGTTACAAGTAGTCCTCGACTTACAACCGTTCATTTAATGACTGTTCAAAGTTAGAAAGGCACAGAAAAAGTGACTTATAACACCGTTTTTCACATTTACAACTGTTGCAGCATCCTGATGGTAACATGATTAAAATTCAGATACTTGGTAGCTGTTCATATTTATAACATTTGCAGCCAGATTCACAACCGTGTTATAACTTAACAACTGTAGTGATTCACTTAACAATTGTGGCAAAAAATAAAATAAAATGGAGCAAAATTCACTTAACAAATGTCTCACTTAGCAACAGAAATGTTGGGCTCAGTTGTGGTTGTAAGTTGAGGACTATCTGTACTTAAAATAATGGAAGTAAATATAATGAATTTGTTCAACTAAGTGTTTAAACTTTGCTGTTGTAGCAATTTTCAAAATAATTGCAAACTTACCAGTGTGCAGTAGAAAGTACATACTATTCCAGTTCCAACAACTGCACCCCATAAATCAATTCCTGTAACTAGAGAAGAAAAAGTACAAAATATTTTTTTAAAAAATTAAAATAGCAGAAAATAAATAATCCAATGCATATTCAACATAATTTTAAAAATTAACTCATATGGGATTGAAATATGTTCTTGAATGACAACTTTCCTGGAATAATGCAGATAGTCTAAATCTGCAAACAAAAGAGTGAGTCTAATAATGTTCTTGTTGCAGGATTGATTAAAATAGATGATTATTATATATGTATTATTGAAGGCTATTATAAAAATAATGTAGAATATAAATATTTAGGTTTTTGTGAAATAATAAGAATGAAAATCATTATAACAGAAATTTGCATTGTATTGCAAATATTACACACAAGATTAATTGTGAATTGATCACATTTTTAAAAGAATTAATTGTACAGGTAGTTGTCAACTTACAACGATTCGTTTAGTGGACTGTTCAAAGTTACAATGGCACTGATAAAAATGATACATTTTTCATGCGACTGTTGTGGCATACCCATAATCATGTCATCAAAATTCGGGTACTTGGAAACTGGTTCGTATTTATAATGTTACAGCATCCCAGGGTCATGTGATCACTTTTAGAAAACCTTCTGACATGCTGTGATGACCCAGAGTGTACCACAAATGTAACAAAATCCAAAACGTAAATAAATGTCCTTTAATGCCTCCAACTTGGCCTCCCTGTTCAATAATACTCAGTTGGAGATAAAACATACTCAAAAATAGTCTTCAAAAGAAAGCAATACAGTCTGAATTTAATGAGCAGATAGAGGTGAAATAAAAAACCAAACAAACTACAATGACAAAATTTCCACAATGGAACAGGAGAAATATTTACCAAATTCAAGGAGATAACAAGGCACAGTCTGTTGGGAAGGATGCCAACCAAGATAACTTCAGACCAAAATAAAACACACTTTGTTTCCAGCATTTGCCAGTATGCAGGTCCAAACTCTTATGCAGTTCTCACACCTGCAGCCCATGAAGAGGATCAAGGCCCTCTCCTCTCAAGTAGACCACATCTCTGCCTTATCATCTCCTCCCTGTGTGCCCTAGGATGGATAGGGATGGGCCTGGGTCCTCCTCTGACTGCTCAGCCGGCCTTGGCCCTTCCCCAGCCTCCTCCACAACCTCCGGAGCCACACTTCCACTCCCTGTCAGCTGTTCCTCCTCTCCCTCAGAGTCTGTCTCCATCAGGGGCATGACACATGAAAAGGTAATAAGGAAGCCCGATTCATGTTATAACTGTGTTACTAACTATTGCAGCAATTTACTTAACAAATGTGGCAAGAAAGATTGTAAAATGAGGCAAAATTCACTTAACAATCATCTGGCTGAGCAACAGAAATGTTGGGATCAATTGTGGTAATAAGTCGAGGATTACCTCTAATACTTTTCTAATCCATGTGAATCTTTATTCAATATTTAGAATTGATTAAACCTAAGCTGTTTAAGTTGTGTAGCATAATTTAATTATATCACTTTTCAACATTATTGAACCTACTATTCTGATATTGCAACTTGAGTTATATAAGCATGTTCAGAATCAGCAGATAGTCGAAAAATTTCCAAATTGTTCTGCATTAATTTTATTTGATTTTTTAAAAAAGTTACCTTGATATAATGCTAAAGCTGGAGCATAAATGACAATTCCAGTGTAAAGTATCTGAAAAATAAACAAACAACACAAATTGCTCGTCTTGGCCTTCCAACAACTGTGAAAACAGTACAGTACTGAATTGCACAGTGAATTAAATCCAAACAATATAAGACAGACATGTTGATAAAAGTGATAGGTTTCAATAGAATTTATACAAAATATCAATAAAATAAGAATAGTTTTCATTTTTAAACTCAATAAATAAGAAACTATCATAATCATGATAAAATTATTGTCTGGAGCATTACTGCAGGCAAAGTAACAGTAATTATTTGTAAGCCTCTCAGAGTCACTTATACAATGAGATGGGTGGCCTATACATTTGATCAATTAAATAAACAGGTTATTTTAAGAATATTGTTGATTTCCTGAACAATTAAAGATTTCAAAAGTGATTATGGTTCATTCATAGTCATAAATTATGGTTTTACATTGAAAGATCTCAAGTTGATTAAAATTTGTTTTTCACTTGATAATCATAATTCTGAAAAGTAAAATATGTTATGTGATAGTTAACTCCTGAAGTTGACAAGAAATTTACCAAAGCTCATCTTCTATTGTTCAGGAAACATCTCTGGTGCACCAGAGAATTCTTAGGATAATGAAAACTTTAGTGGAGTAGAACATGACTGAAGACACCATTTTAGTTTTGAATCAAAGGTAAATTCCAAAGAAAGGACTAAAGAGCAAATATACCACTTTACAGGTTATAAAGAAGTGTGTAAATATCAGGAAAACATTTTCCTGTTCAAAAGGTTTAATTCAAGATTCTTTAGCATATTTATTTAAACATCTATTCTAACTTAAGCAATCAAACTCTCTTTATCATTGGGGGTGGAGATTTTCTTTACTTCGTACTTCAGTTTTGTTCCATATAAAATAATATCGCTCATAACTTCATAACTGTTTTTAAAAACCAATTTTATTTTATACTATTATTTACACTACATTAAACTTCTTACTTATGTAATCTACTGCAGAGTTATTAAATAATAAAATTTAGCAATAGCAATAACAATAGAACTTAAACTTATATATAGTGTTTTACAGCACTCTCTGGGCAGTTTATAATATGAGCATATTTCCCACAACAATCTGAGTCCTCATTTTGCCAACCTTGGAAAGATGGCAGGCTAAGTCAATTTACTTTAGAAATCTCATACATTAAGAAATGAATAAAATTAATTTTCTTACCGTCAGTATAATAAAGAGTCCTGTTCCACACAGGCGCAGCTGTTTATTAAACCGCATTTCTAGATACTGTAATAAACAAATACTTTGTAACATTTGTGTAACTTTGAAGAAAGGATTAACATTTTACTGAAGAATTATTAGAGCTGTCTTAATTCTTCAGTCTTACTTTGATATGCCAATCTTTGTCATTCTATAGTGTTTATATAAATCTACATTCCTCATCAAGCTTTACTCTATACATAATTGTTTTGTTGATCTAATATGTTGTTGATCTAAGGTTTCGTGGTGATGATGATGATGATTATCCAATAAGACTTTGTGTTGAGTCACACATAATTCCATTTCGTAAAATGAAACAATCATTTCAGGCAGCAGAAACTAGGGGTCTATATGATAAGAAAGCAGATTCATTTGCCAGAAGTTGTTCTCTGCTCTCTAAACCAGGGGTCTCAACCTTGGCAATTGTACTTGTGGATTACAACTCCCAGAATTCCTCAACCAGCATGCATCGCAGACCCCTGCTCTAAACTAATGTTAGCAACTTTTAAAATGTGCAACTTTTAAGACAGGATTCCCCAAACTTGGCAACTTTAAGACTTGTGGACTTCAACTCCCAGAATTCTTCAACCAGCATAGCTTTTTAAAGTTGCCAAGTTTGGAGATCTTTAAGACTTCTTAAAGTCTTAAAGTTGCCAAGTTTGGAGAGCTCTGTTTTAAGATGTGGTTGGGGAATTCTGGTTAGGGAATTCTAGGAGTTGACATCCACACATTAAGTTGCTGAGCTTGAGAAACTACTCTAAATTATTTTCAAGCCTGCTGGGATCACATGCTAATGGAAGATCCATCTGCAGAGTCCAAATCTCTAGGACAAGCTGCAGAGCGTTTTCAACTCTTTCTAATCTAACCTCTTAGTTGAAGAGCTCCGAAAACGAGTGATGGAGTGGAGAAAAAACAATATGACAGTAACTATTTATGTACAATTACTAGGATGTGACTAAAACAGTAGTCCGCAGCCAAAGAGAAACGAGCGAGTGCCTCTACAGAGCGCAACTGTGAGCGGGGTAAGTCGCTCTCCCTCCCTACCTCGTAAGTGCTGGTGATTTTCAGACGGTAGAAGACGGGCAGGAAGATCTCCGCGCTTATAACCACCATCAACGTGTAGGAGATGGCGAAAAGGCTGAACATGCCCCCGAATTGGTAGATTTCGGCGGGGGTGCCTAGTATCGTCACGGCCGACATGAAGCTGGCCGTTAAGGAGAGCGCCACGGGGAAAGCTGTCATGCTGCGGCCCCCCATCAAGAAGGCTTCGCGGGTCCTCTGGCCACCTCCCGCGAAGGCGTAGTAGACCCCGATGACCGCGGACATAAGCAGCATGATCCCGAAGACCACATAGTCCGCGACGGCGAACCCCCCGATTTTTCTGCAGGTGACCATTTTTCTCCGTGAGCCTCCGCCGAGCGGGCAAAGAGTCCGGTGGCGCTCTGGACCGTCTGCTTCGCTTCCTACCGGTAGCTCAGAGCGCGCTTTGACTTGTCACCAAGCCCGGCAGAACTCAGCGCGCTCCGCTGAGGAGACGTCCGCTTCACCGGGAACCTTCGCTTCTCAAAACTCCAGAAACTGCTGCTGTTCTCTTTCAGGACGGAGCTGCTCCTTTCTGGACGGGTTCCCCTGCCTGGCGCTCGGCTGTTTGCCTGCCGTCTTTAACGCGGTTGGAAACCAAACCTACTTAGCGAGCTCCTCTCTAGTGCTTCGAGGAGGAAGCACTTAATGGATAAGCTCCTTTTTATCCTCGGGTTCAGTACCGGAGTAGTGTCATCATTCCGAGCATCGAAAGGGGAGGGAAAGAGAGAACAGCCCTAACCGGTCCAGATCAGGAAGACTTTCTCAACGGTGTAATACAAGTGGTGACCGAAGGGTGTGGAGTGGCATAGTCATTCCTGCTCCAACCCAGCTGCTATCTCTTCTTATTCAAGGTGTTGGATTCTTTCATCCGGACAACACGTTGTCATGAGATGTCCTAAGAACCAGGGCCCCTTCTTGCAGGTGGATTCATTTATTCATTTAAATTGTCTGACTAATAACACCTTTGGTCTCAAAAGGTGTTCGGTTGTGTGTTTGCTATTTAATCTCTGCTGGTAAATTGATCCCTCCTCTTATATCAATGCAGGAATGAATCAAAAATGAATCAACCCTTTCCCCAGTTTCTCTAGGAGCAGGTACAATATTAGATAATGATTCTTCATATTACACCCACCCAAGCTAATATTTGCAAGGCCAGGTTGGTAAATTTTTATTATGATTTGGTTGGCAATACATGAGCTGATGAAGTTATAAACTATGTTAAACACCCCCACATCATATAAATTCCATCAGTTATGGTTTACTTAATAAACAATTCTGAACAATGTTATTTTAGAATGATATATGAACTTAGCTTCAAAGTAAACTTAAGCCTGATATAGAGTTGCCTACAATTGCCTGTAGCGGTTGTTTGGTAAACCTAGGCTACTGATGACTGCAGATTGTCAATACACACACCTCCCAAATTCCAACTGTGAGGAGGTGCGCATCCTAGAGTATGTGCTGATTGGTTGAGCCAACTTCCTGTTCTGTGCTTTGCTTTTTGAGTGCCCTCTAGTCAGAATATTACATTTGCAGAAATATAAATGGAACAGCTATGCAACCATCCCAGAATGACAGGTACATACATTCCCTGATGTACAGTGCTGTAGGAATCTGCTCGATCCTTCACTAAAATGAATTACCTCCAACTTTATGATATCTGATAGACGTAAACATGGTCTACTAATAAGTAAAATTAATCTGTAGGAAAGCCAAACTTTTTTGCTTAGATATATGGGGTTAAGTATTCATAAACATTTAGACAATGATCTCTTGTGAAAGTTAGTTCTCACATGATTGAAAGAAAACCATATTAGAACAGGTCGTTACTAGAACAAGAATAAATAAAAACTCTATCTCTTGCACACAAAATAATTACTTCTGGCTCTTTTCATATTGTGGTCAGAAAAAAGGAAGCATAGAAATTTGAATGCTGATTGTATAAATAAATCTTGTTTCTGGACAAAGCTATATAAATCATCACAAGTTTGTTGTTACAGCTTCTTAGCTTTACTGACATAAAAATTGAATTATCACAAGTTTCTGGATTCTTGATTGTCCACTTAATTGCTTCCTGAGAACCCTGTTAGTAAAAACCTGATGTCACACTGTTTTTATTGTCGTATAACTGTGTATTAACAGATTAACAGATAATCAGAGTTGGAAGGGACATTATTATTGTCACTGTGTTTGTTTTGGATTTGTCTGAGAAGCTTCCAAAGAAGTTTACAGAAGGAGCTGGACTGGTTATCAAGTTTCCATAGTAACAAGATACAAGTGTCTTGTGATGTTCTGTTTTACTGTGCATGTGTGCAGGGGAGGAGTTTTACTTCTACTTCATCTTTCATTAGGGTCTTCTTTTGCTTGCTTATTAGAATGGTACTGCTGTTTCTTTTGTTTCTTTGTTATTTTGTAAATAAAATATGCTGGCAACAGAAAAACATGATTCATTTCCTCTAATTTACAAAACTGAATGTTTTCATTTTGACCATTATAATTACCCAGTAAAAGTTATAGCCTTTTGTATTATGTATTTCTTTGTTTTTAGCGAGTTGGTTTTTAAAATGTATTCAGTAATATATGTAAAAAATTAGAAAGTCCTTATGAATGTCACCAAAATTATAATTAGTGTTCAGTTCTGGGAAGCAAAGAACTGAAATGCCATATCCAGTTCTATTCAAATGCTGCTTAAACCCCAATGGCAAGAAATCAATGATACCTAATTGACCTTTATCCTTTTGGCTTTCAAACTGTTCCTTGTTTGCTTAAGGTTTATAATTTTACAAAAACAGATTTATGATTTAACTAGAGGTTAATCATAACTATAGGTTAATTTAAGTGAAAGAATTGAGAAAGGTGACTGAGAGAGGTGACAAGGAAAATAATTATAGAGATCAGTTCTCTTAATTCCTTCTGTTGTTAATCTGAGGTTGATGATTGTCTTCAGTTGCCAGCTCTTGAGGTCAAATTAGGTCTCCTTAAATCATTGCTTTGTTGTGATTACATTAAAAAGGTTATAGTCACTCCCAGTATTGTCTCTATTTAACTTTTCCCCATAACTGAGATTACTTTATAAAAGCAGAAATTAGAATCCAACTTATTTAAATAAATAAATAAAAGGAAATCAATTGTTTATTTGAACTGACTGTTTCCTTACGATTCCTGATTTTCTTGAATTAAAATTTGTTGCTTTACAAAGTTTTTTTTTTAATATAAAAGTCTGTTTGACACAAATTACATTTGAAAAATTAGCCATAACTAAGACCTGATTTTGTAGTATTATAATTGCAAAGTTTGTTGATGTCCTTTTTTCCTTTGCTTCTCTCTCTCTGCATGTATTTTGACACTGTAAAATGGGGAAGTTTGTGCATTGGAAGGCGATAAAACGTAAGGGTGAAATAGGTGTATTGAACAAAGCAAAAGAATAGCTTTAATGGAGAACTATAATATTCATGGACAAAGCAACAAATATGAAATGTCAACTTTTAATAGAGAATAGAATAGAATAGAATATTGGCCAAATGTAATTGGACACACAAGGAATTTGTCTCTGGTGCATAAGCTCGATGTAGGAAATGACCAGACTGAGCCAGAGGGAGGGGTCAAATGCGTCATCAGTCATGAGTCCCTGCACACCCACAAGATATCTAAGTCCAACCCACCTTTAATTCCTTTGACCCTTATCTATCGCCAATTTGCTTTGACTGTTATTAGAATCTTGTAGAAAGTTTAAGCTTGCGATACATCTTTATACTCATTAAAACTGCCTAAATCTACTGATTTCCACAGTGCTTGACCTTTCCACCGTGCATACAAACAAGGTAATATACAATATACAATATATATAAAAACATATAAACATGTACATAGAAATAACAAATATATATACAAACAGAAAGGATACAACAATAGGAGGAGAAGGTAGTAGAAAATACGATGATGATAACAACAGCAACAATAATAATGTATACAAAGCCAGTGTTGGCCCTATTTCGGAAATCCGGAAACTCAGTCAACAAACACATTTACTCACAGGTTTGGTGAAAAGTAGTTTATTGTAGATTGTTTTCTTCCAGTGGGCAAACAATGTCAATTTAGAGCAAAGCCAGCATTGAGAGTGAACGCCTCTCAGCGCCTTTTATGCCCCATCCCCTTCCCATTCCCAAACTAACATCCGCCTAACTAATTAACCCCACACGCCGCCGCTCCACAATCCTAATCGCAACTGTATCCGACACCCAGAATACACCTAAGCCTGAAGTGCTGACTCATAAGCCAAAGAAAAGAAAACCACAATAAGATGAGTTCCCCCCTCATCGCTGGAACGCAATACAATCCTTACGCCCTGCAAAGATAGTTCGGCAGGAACTTGCAATGGATCCACATCATTATGCACTGTAACTGGAACAGTCAACGTTCCCGTGTTGTTTCAGTGAGGGGAACAGCTAGTCGGGTGAGAGGCGCAGATTCGGAGACTCATCCCCCACTCCCTATTAGGTGGCTGGCAATGTGTCGGGCATGACCAGTGAAGCCCGATAGCCAGAATGTTTGTATATACAGATGTATACAAAGCCAGAATTGAGAAGACAGGAACAGACAGGAAGTGCCGCCTATGCAAAGAAGCTGAAGAAACAGTGGACCACCTGGTAAGCTGCTGCAAGAAGATTGCATAAACTGACTACAAGCAGCGGCATGACAAAGTAGCAACAATGGTGCATTGGAAGATCTGGAAGAAATATCATTTGCCTGTAAGCAAGAACTGGTGGGACCATATAGTCATAGAAAATGGAAACATTATATTGTTCTGGAACTTCAGAATCCAGACAGACAGGCACTTGCCACATAACACCTCGGACTTAACAGTTGTCAATAAGAAAGACAAAGTCTGGATAGTGGATAGAAGAGAAGAGAAAGAATTGGAGAAGATAACAAAATACAAAGACCTACAAATAGAAATAGAATGACTATGGCAAAGGCAAGCAAGAGTAGTACTAATAGTAATAGGCACCTTGGGTGCAGTCCCAAAACAACTGGAGCACCACTTGAACATCATAGGCATTGACTAATTTGCCATCAGTCAATTGCAGAAGGCAACTTTACTTGGAACAGCTTCCATCCTGTGGCGATATATGTAACACCATCAGACATTCAGATTTGCTTATCCCAGGACCTTGGTAAGGACTTGATGGGTAAACAAAAATGCCAAACCCAGTCTGAACATCTGTCTGAGTGTGTAATAAATAATAACAACAACAACAGTAATAATAATTTCTGATCCTGCCTTTCTGCCACCAAACAGACAGTTAGGCTGCTTTCCTCCCCATCCCTCATTCCTGACCCTGCCTTTTTTTCCACTAATCAGGCAGTTAGGTTGCGTGGCTGGGCCTGAACAGCTATCGGTGCAGTTCCTACGGTTATAGGATTACCGTCTTTGGATCAGTAGTGGCTTAGCTACTGTAAACCAACCCAGACACTTACCATCACTAATGATAAGAAATCAACAAAATTCCACACCAGATCGGTCATCACCCGGCTCAACAAGGACCGCGTCAGATGCTATGGCTCCTGGAAATCTGCTGAAAAATGGGCTACAGGGCTCAGTTGTTACTGCTTGGGGAACCAGGGCGTGCAATTGCAAAGCAACTAGAACAAAAGTGCAAAACTTGGACAACCGAAGAAAATTAGAAAACATCAAATATTACTACCAGGCAGAACCAACAGGCAGAGGATTTCAAAAAGAATGATGCAACTGTGGAACGAAAAACACCCAGAAAGTGACGTAACTGAAGAAAGATTAGTGGATCAAAGATGTTTCGTCATCCGTTAATAAATTTTTCACAGATGTGGAAATGCAACATCTAGAAATATTGGCTATAAAGAAAACAACAAGTAATGCTGAACAAGCTGAAGAAAGTGCTCCAACGCCTGAACAAACTAACCAACCAGTGGAAGAAATTAACATACAGGATGAAGATCCTCCTGTGCAACAACTCGAAAGTCTAGAGCTAAGTGATCTAGCAAAAATGCTAAAGAAAAGATTGAAAACCACATCAAAGAAAACATAGAAAGAAAAAGACTACCTACCATTCATGAAGTGCATAGCAAATGAGAGAAAGATCTGTTAACTGCCATGAACAACATTTTAACTTCCATCCAATTCAGCATGCTATATGAAACCAACCAACTAATGTATAGCACAGCTGAATAACTGCAGAACTGAGTTATAAAATGCCAAAAAAGAAACCCACTGGAACACCAAAGTGGAAAATTGACTTGAAAATAAAATAAAAATAACTACGAAGGGATGTCAGCAATTTAAAGTACTTGAAAGAAGGAAAACTAAAGAACAAAAAGCTGAAAAATAGTTTACACAAAAAATATAACATGGAAGAAAAACTAATAATGGAAATCATGGAAGAACTAAAACAACATGTAATAGTAACAGAAAAAAAATTGAAAGATATGAAGGATGAATAAAACAATATCGTGCAAATGTCCAGTTCAGAAGAAACCAACACTTCTTCTACTGGTCCCTTGAAATTGAGTCCACCCATGTAAAGAAAAAACTTTGAACTTTTGGAAAGAAGTGTGGAAAAACCCAGTGGAATACAACAAAACTGCCTCCTGGATCAAAGATATTCAACAACAAATAACACAAAACAAAATGGAAAACATTGTAATAACAACTGATATGGTTGGATAACAAGCAAAGGAGCTCAAGAACTGGAGTGCACCAGGCTTGGACGAACTGCATGGATACTGGCTAAAACACCTGACCAGCTTCCATCATCACATGGCTACTCAATTTGATGAAATGCTTCAAAATGCAACAAGAGAAGAATGGTTAACAGCTGGCCAAATATATTTGATAATGAAAGATCCAGAAAAGGGCACAGAACCAAGCAATTATTACTCAATTACTTGTCTGCCAATAACGTTAAAACTTTTTACAAGAATACTGGCAAATTCAATATTCAATGATCTGATAGAAAACAGCTTGTATCCGGTAGAACAAAAATAAAATTATAAAAAATCGAGAGGAACAAAAGATCAGCTGTTCATTGACAAAATGATACTAAAAATGCAAGATGAAGAAAACTGAATCTAAATATGGCATGAATTGATTACAAGAAGGCATTTGACTCATTACCTCACAACTGGATTAACGCCTGTCTGGAAAATTTTGGAAAATCAGCAAAAAAATTGTACATTTTTCAAAGCAAACATGCAAAAATGGAAAACAATTCTAACAGCAAATGGGGAGA
Source organism: Bungarus multicinctus (assembly GCA_023653725.1). Taxonomy (NCBI): domain Eukaryota; kingdom Metazoa; phylum Chordata; class Lepidosauria; order Squamata; family Elapidae; genus Bungarus; species Bungarus multicinctus. The sequence goes on from CM042848.1 coordinate 49,022,241, forward strand.
GCATTGGTGAAGTCAACATCAGAAGAGGAATCTTCCAAGGGGATTCACTTTCACCACTACTGCTCAACTTCACATTAATTCCACTGGCAATAATTCTACAAAACACAAAACTGGGATACCAAATCTCAAGCCAACATGGCAAAATAAACCATCTACTATACATGGATGAATACCCATCAATCTCACAGAACTTGAATCAATACTCAACACAGTCCAACTGTTCAGCAGTGACATCAGAATGAACTTTGGACTTGAAAAATGTGCCATATTATCCATGCAGCAAGGAAAAATGGAAAAAATAGAAGGAATAGATCTGGGATATGGAAGCATGGTGAAAGCATTAGCAAAGGATGATGGTTATGTCACCTAGGATGATGATATACCTAGGCATATTGGAAGCAGAAAACATTGAATGGAAAAGTCAGAGTCAACACAAAAGGAGAGTCCGTAAAATACTAAAACCAAAACTGAATCCTGGAAACATAATTAAAGCCATTAATACATGGGCAATTCCAGTGATATGCTACCCAACTGGAATCATCAACTGGACTCTGGCTAAACTAGAAAATTTGGACCAGCAAACATGTAAACTTTTGAATATGTACCATACTTTACATCCACAAAGTGACGTCAACAGGCTATACCTGCCAAGAAGAATAGGTGGCAGAGGGCTATTGCAAGTCCATCAAATTGTAGAAGAAGAAAAGCAAAGTTTGAATGACTATGTGAACCAAAGTACAGAGAAATTGCTGCAGGCTGTGAAAATGGAAACACTATTAAAACAACAGAAACAAAGGCAGAATATAAGGAAAAACAGCTAGATGACAGATTAAAAAGATGGAAAACCAAAGCTTTGCATGGACAGCATTTGAAAAACATTGAAGGAAAATGTGATAACAACTTGACATGGGCATGGCTTAAAAGAGGAACCATCAAGAAAGAAATGGAAGGTTTCACTGCTTACTGCTCAAGAACAAGCACTACAAACTAATGCCATGAAAGCGAAGATGCAAAAAAACCACCGACAATCCAAACTGCTGACTTTACAATGACAAAGTTGAAACTGTTTCACGTTTAACATATGAGTGCAGCAAAATCGCACAAACTGATTACAAAGCTAGACATGACCGAGTTGCTAAACTAATCCACTGGGCATTACATAAAAATTATGACTTGTATCTGAAAAGTCATGGTAACACAAAGTGGAAAAAGTTGCCGAAAATGAGAAGGTGGAGACGGGTGGGATGCAAATATTTTTATTACCGGTTCTATGGGCGTGGCTAGGTAAGAGTGGCTAGGTGGGTGTGGTCATGTGACTGGGTGGGCGTGGCTTTTTTGAAGTACCCCCCTTGCCCCCTTTTGTCTCCTGGGCCTCAGGGAAGCCTCCTGGGTGAAGCTGTAAGATTGCGAGGGGAATACCGTAAAGCTGATTGTCGGAACAGTTGATCATCGGAAGGGGAAAAAAGAAATATCTTAAGGAGTGACTGGACAGGGGAGAATTCTGTCAGCGATGATGGGCATGCGCACAATGTCGCACATGTGTGATAAGGACTAACTGGGCGGGGAGGGGAGGGGCTAGCCAGGGGCACGATTTGCTGATTTTCCAAACTGTGCAGTCTCGTAACAATCGGTTCTATAGAATTGGTCTGAACTGGTAGAATCCCACCCCTGGGTGAAGGTTTGTGGGACTTTCAAATACAGACGGATTGTCATTTAAAACACAACACACCAGATATCAGAGTCAACAAAACCGAAGTGTACAAGGTATTGATATCGCTGTACCAGGAGACGCCAGAGTTGAAGGAAAAGAACTAGAAAAAAATCACAAAATATCACGACCTGGCCATCAAAATTACGTGATTATGGATGAAACATTTTGACAGCGATATCCATTGTCATTGGGGCACTTGGTATCATGTCCAAAAATTTTACAAAATACTATAGAAAGTTATCCCCACCCTTCTCTTAGAAAAATGAAATATTCTAGGAAATATTTAAAAGGCAGATTATACCTCCCTGGATGAGAAAAGGAGAAACATGCTCTTGGAAAGCAGCCCTCAGCTTTGTTAATAGCCCCAGAAAGACATCTTATCTACAACACAAAAGACCTTCAGCTCTGGAGTGATGGGATTAACCCTCACTCAGATCCAAACAAGGACAAAGCCATTAAGTCATAATAATAATTGCCCAAAGCCCCTTCATTACATCACCCAGCAAGATTCAACCAAGCTTGGGATTCAAGACAACCTACAAAGTTACCCCTGCATGGTCCCATGGGAGTCTGACAACCAGTCAGGATACATTTCTTGCCACAGGAACAGGAAGCAAGTTCAAAGCCTAACAGAGATTATAAATCTCTCTCCTTCTCTCACCCATGGGCTTTTTTTGTCCAAGACCTCAAATCATGTGGTCCTGTTCCATCATTAAACCATCTTTCCAAGCAGTCTCCATGTTTCCAGTGTCTTTCGTCCCACTTGGAACTGAACCCAGATGGATATCTCTTCCAATAATACATCAAGAAATTACAGCTTCCCGCAATAACACCAGTGGAACTGCAAAAAACTGTGCTACTCGAAACATCATATATTTTAAGAAGATACTTGGTCAATACCTAGGATGCTGGCAGTAACCTTTATCAACCATCAGTGCCAGTCAATAATATTTGTGATACATTTTTAAATGTTCAGTTGATTTGAGTTTCATGTTTAACGAATAAAAGTGTAATAATACTATAGCCATACCATTTGGGTAAATATCCTTAGCCTAATAAGGCAGCATTGTGGTAATCAGGTGTTCAGTAGTGCTGGCATGCGGGGGGAAACTATTTTTGTGTCTAGTTGTTTTGGTATGCCCTGTAGAAGCGTCCTGAGAGGAGGAGTTTCGTTTGTGTCCAGGATATGAGGGGTCTATATATATTTTTTCAGTCTCTTTTTGACTCACGCAGCATACAGCTCCTCTTGGAAGGCAGGCTGGTTGCATTTTTTTCTGCATTCTTAACTGTCTTTTGAAGACTGTACCTGTCCTGTTTGGTTGCTGTAACAAACTAGATAGTCATAGAAGTAAAAATGACAGACTCAATGATTCCTTTGTATAACTGTATCAGCAGCTACTGGGACAGTCTGAATTTTCTGAGTTGATGTAAGAACATTCTTTGTTGTACTTTTTTAATGATCGTTTTAATATTACTGTAGGTGTCCATTTCAAATCCTGGTCTCAGCCGGAACCCAGGAAGCTGAAGCTTTCTACCATTGATACTGTATTTTCTAATATTGGGAAGAGGTGGTAGAATAGGAAGGCTCTTCTTAAAATCCACTTTCATCTCTACCGTTTTAAGTGTGTTCAGCTCCAGATTGTTCCAGCTACACCACAGGGCCAGTTGTTCAACCTCCCATCTATATGCAGACTCAGCACCATCTCGAATGAGACCAATGACATCTACAAACCTCAATATTTTAACTGAGGGATCCTTTGAGATGCAGTCATTGATATATAGAGAAAAGAGTAATGGAGAGAGCGAAAGCACACAGCACTGAGTGTGGGGGGCTGTGCTAATTGAACAGATATTCAATGTGATTTTACCTAGCTTTGTTGATTAGGATTTTGATAATTCTGATTATGGGTCAAAAAGTTCTTATATTTGAAACAACAGAATTAAAGGTCAGAACTTATTGGCCTTTAGAGCTGGGGAAATTTCCGTAAATTGTAAGCCTGTGGGTTAAACTTATGATTCCATCAGCAGAGGATATAACTTTTATACCGTATCCACTGTGTGATGACTTCCTCTTTTTTTTAGACTTTATTGAATTTTTATTACATTAAAAACATAAGAAATATATCACTCAATAACAGCTATCGTAGTGCTTATCGTATGACAATAATTTGTGCATTATTTACAGGCATTAATTTATGCATAATTACATTCTTATTCTATCTATTACTTATATTTAATAATTACTTATCCTTAATCTATCTCCAATCTATCCAGCTATATCATTGTTCCCACACTTTATCTTTTAAACTCAGCATTAATTTATCCATTTCAGCACAGTTCATAACTTTTTGTATAACCAATTTCTCTGTGGGTATATATGGCTGTTTCCAACATTGGGCAAAGGCAATCCTAGCAGTAGTCAATATATATAATAATAAGTATTTTGTGCTCTTTACATTTTTTTTGAAGATCCCCAATAGGAACAGTTCTGGTTCTAGGTCTAATTGTTCATTGGTGATTTCCTGTAGCCAATTTTTGATTTTAAGCCAATATTTTCGAGCCTCTGGGCAATGTGATGATTTCCTCTTATGTAACCAAGTAAAAATAAGAAATCTATATATACTTGCTTCAAACTGCATTCAGGGTTCTTCCAATTTACGGGAGGACCCACCTTTGTTCAGCTGAATAAATGTGCTTTTGTTTTAATATGGACTCCGTCTCTTTGTTTGCACCAAGCCACAGCTGATTCCTGAGTGACATTTTCACTTGCTGCTTTCTATTTGTCAGAAAGTTTATAATCCACCTACAAGTGTGGACAGGCCCAGCTACCTGAGTTAAGAGTGGAGAATTTCTAGCATGATGGTATTGAATTACAAACTGAAGTCTACAAAAAGGACCCTTGAATAACTCATTGAGGATTCAAATGTTGCAAGATGTAGTGTAGCACCATATTAATAGCATCATCCGCTGATCTATTTGCACAAGCAAATTGCAAAGGGTCTAGCAGCGGATCCATGAAGATTTTCAGGTAGGCCAACGCTAACCTTTCAAAGGTTTTCATAACTACAGATGCCAGAGCAACTGGTATGTAGTCATTCAGCTCTTTGATGAACGGTTTCTTGGGAACCAGGATGATAGTACAGGTATTCCTTTGAGTTACGACATTTCATTTAGCAACCATTCAAAATTACGACTCCCCCAAAAGTAGTTACTGCCTATTCCCGAAGTTATGTTGTTCACCCTTATATGACTGATCACAGAGATGCTGCAACATGCCCCCTGCCTATTTCTCCCCTATCCTGCCCTGCCGGGTCTCCAAGGCACTGGGCCTTCTTTGCTAGCCTGCCAGATTCTATTTGCTGCTCCATTTCTGATTACTCACTTACCTTTCAAAGATTTCCAGAGTTGCAGAGCAGGCTGACCCATGTGGCAGAGAAACAGCAGTCTTTTACTCAGATGCTGGTGAAGTTGTAAGAATGTGAGATCTAAGGATAATAGCTTTGCCAGTATCTGAGTAAAAGACTGCTGCTTTTCTGCTACAAAGCCAGCATCCCTGCAGGCCTCATTTGGTCCGGACCTAGGCGGTGTTGCAGCAGCTTTCTGCTTGCTGCTGGGTGGCTGGTTTGAATGAACAACTTCAGGGATTGGAGCATGAAGACGGTGATGGCAATCAATGCGGAGCTTGCAGTTCAGCCTGATGACACAAAGGAAACAAGTATCAGGTCTCAATGACTATCAGGTCCTAATAACCAAATGACTGCAAAGAACATAAATCCTTCCATTCTATACCATTCATTCAGAACTGAAGAAACTTCTTAGGTGAGAAGTGAAATATCTTCAAGCAAAAACAAAGAAAGACCAGCTGCCTTTTAAAAAAGCACTTTTGGGACAACCATGACCTGGATGATTGAGAATCTTCATAGATATCAGTGAGTTCAGCCAAATATGTTGAAGAACTGAATACAGAATTGAATACAGAACATAATATTTTATATCTTCAGCTAGTAGAGCTCCATTTCATCAAAAGCATAACAAACAACAGCAAAGTTTTCCTGGATAGTGATAGCCAATGTTCGTTCTTCAGGATTCAGATCCAAACTGAAATAGCCTTGGGAAGCATTTGAAAGTTATATAGTATGCTACTGAAAGTTCTACTTAAGAAACTTGTTTGTATGTCTTGCCTATCAGCTATCAAAAGCTTTATGAGACAGTACCAGCTCTTACACCAGGCCTTCCATATCACAGAAAGATGATCTCAGTTAAAAAAAAAAAGATAATACTCTTGGCTGCCCCAGATGAGAAAAAAGCTCTGAAAAATAGCCAGAGGGAACTGGGAAAGGAAATGAGACACTTAGAGACTTTCTCTAAAACCTGATAGCTTACTAAGTCATGTTACATGTAAGAACAGAAGAACATAGAAGAAAATGGGGCACATCATCCTTAATAGACCCCCTTCAGTGTATTAATTATGGTGGCACAGCGGTTAGAATGGTGGACTTGTGTAGTGCAATGGTTAAGAGTGCAGGCTAACTCTGCCCACTACTAGGAGTTCAATCCTGACTGGCTCAAGGTTGACTCAGCCTTCCATTCTTCCAAGATTGGTAAAATGAGGACCCAGATTGTTATAGGCAATATGTTGACATTTTAAACTGCTCAGAGTGCTATAAAGCACTGTGGAACAGTATATAAGTCGGTGCTATTGCTAATTACAGAATTATCTAATTACTCCTATGGTTTTATGAGTTCCACTTTTAATCAAGTATTCTCTTTTTTCTTTCTTTGTGTAAACACTCAAGTTCCTCCCACTTAATTTGATGACGTATTCACAGATGATAGTCTTGGACAAGCTAATTTTGAATAGCTAAGTTAAAAAAGATGAGATTTTATGATGGGAAAACAAGTACGCATCATTCAATGGGACTCCTTTCCCTATTTTCCCTAAGGCCTTAAGGCAGGACTCAAACTCATGGCCCGCGGGTCCGATGCGTCACACGCTGGCCACACTCATGCCTGGTTTAGTGAAGAGGGGGGAAAGTCCAGATGACGCCACCATGACGCTGCCAATTTGACACCCCTGCTCTAAGGTAATAAAGCAGCTAGACTCTTTCAGTGACTTATGAACACAGTATTCTGCTAATTGCAAAGCTATATTGAAAATATTTTATCCTCATTATTGCATTGTGATCATGATTCCTTTTGGTCTTCTAAGATTTGTTTTCTACAGTTTCTTTTCTGGTTCTCAAAGTTTGATATGCCAACTATCTGATAAGATGTTGATATGCTTCTTTCACTTTCTGATAATGGCTTCTTGAGCTCTATTTCACAGATACTGGCTCTAACTTACTTGAGGCCTTTAAAAAAAATTTTCTCCCATTGTGTGGCATTATATTGGCTTCTACTGTTATATTGAGTTTATGTAAAGAAATAAAAAGTTATGTAAGAATTTAATTATACTTTCTACTTTTACAGAATTGATGAATTTTCTTCTAGTTATACCATATATAGTAGTTACAGAAAAGCATGCTAATGGTTAATGCCTCTGCTTATAAGGCATGCCTCTGCTTGTCTTGTCACAAAAATGCAGGTTTAGTTTGACAAACTGTACATTGTTTTTCTCCTCCTACACCAACATTCCATGCTTTACTTCTACTTGTATTTAAAACTTCTGTTAATATATCTGCAGTTTAAACTCATTGAAATCATGATGTTTGTTAAATATGGGCTATACTGAGGTGGCAGGACAATAGTAGAAGGAAAGGATTTCTTTATTTAGCTCTGAACAAAGGACTGCCGCCCGGTGTGCCTGCTGTTCTTTTTACAGGCTGCTGTCTACCATTTCAGCCACTGATGGCTGTTCATTTTCCCGCCCGGAAATTGAACCAATGGGGGAAGTCTGACATCACTGACTTTTCCCATTGAATATCTAACAATGTTGTCAGGTATCCAGATGCCAAATACATTATTGAGAAAGTCTAATACATTGTAATGTAAAAATATGATAACAGTAGTTAAAAAGTCCCAGACTAAAAACAGAGACTGAGTTATAGTTCTCCCTCAGGCACAAAAGCTGAGTAGATGACTTTGAGTCAACTCTCTCAGCCCAACCCATTCCCACAGTTTTTGTAAGGACATAGAAGGAGAAAAGAAACATTGTATCTACTTCCTTGAGTTGTACAAAAGAAAGGTGAATAGAGGTGGGATATAATAAATAAAATATGCAAATATCCACACGCATAATTTTGATCTAAATACTTCCTTGCCAACCTACAACTTTATTTTCAAAGCAGGAGTCAACCTGTCTTTGTCCCCACGGCCAAGATTAATTATAGCTTTAATTACTGTAAATCTATTAAACTGTATATTTTTCAGTATTACCTTAGAAATGTACTTGCAAAAACCACAGCAACTCCAGCCCCAAACTCATCACTGACAGTAATCAGATTAACAATAGTACAAGATTCCCATTATAGTTTTTGATCGTTTGTCCAATTATTTATTTGTATTAGGCTGGACTCCCAAGGACCCCCTGTCTATGGATCTATTTCAGAATCCACCCACAAGTAATTTGGTTTTAGATTAATGAATTCGCTGCAGCCTTTTCCTTTTATTTCCCAAGCGCATTCTCTCGCAGCTCAGCAATGCACACGGACAAAGCCTCTACAGAAGAAGAGCCGCGTTAAGTTATAGCGACAACAAATTAGGAGTCTAGTAAACCTTTTTTCAACTGACAAAAGTTATTAAAAGGCACAAACGCCTTGGAGGGAGGGGGGGGTTAACTGTCACAGAGACCCAGAAAGATTTACAAAACGATACCACCTCGCCGAGTTTTCCTCCCACTTTTTTGTTTTCCGGCTTACGTGTCACATGATAGCCGTATCCCAGAATCCCTCAATCAAGATGGTAGCCTCCTGGAGCTGAGGAGACACATGTTTGTACGGGTGTCCGACTGAATAAATCGTTTTTTTTGCAAGATCTCTTGCAGAGCTTACCGTCATCGTCCCCTAAAGTAGCCTTTTTTTGTTTTAAATTTTCGAACACATGAAGACCAAATCGTCAGCTCATAAGACTGAGAACACGCATCGGGTAAGACACTGGTGCCAGTCAATTTAATATTTGATTTACCGTAAAGGAGAATTAATACATGTGTTGCTGTTAATTGAATCCTGAATACAGTATTGATTTTAATGGAACTTAGATCTGAAATTGTGACGTCTATTTTCATATTAGAATTATGGAATTAATAGATGTCTTTAATGATGCTAAAGTCTAGCTAAATCGTTAGTTTGCGAATGAAAATAACGCCCATTGTGGTTGCCCATATACATTATAATAATGTTTAGTTTAAGAGAGGAGTCATCTACAAGTAGGTGTACTGAGCAAATTCGTCCAAACAACAATTTACAGTACTAGATTGGGAAGGCTCCTATTTGGGGACTAGAGTAAGTTTTTCAGCCAACTGCATCAGTATCTTAGGCTTATAGCATGCTATTATTAATTATATCCAGAATGTGGAACATGTGGTTAAGTGCAAAAAAGGACATTGACATATGTGTTAGTATCAAGATTATAGGGACCATATGCTTTCAAATATCATGCCAATATAATAAAAATATTTTAAAGATGCAGTGGCATCAGATTTGACCCAAATGACAAAGTATTTTTTTTAATGTGATTTCATGAATTACTGATATTTAGCCAGAGTATCTTCTGTGTTTTTCTTGCAGTTCCTCACTTTTTCAGAACGTTTGAGCAATGTAAACATTGACATTATACATCGCATTGATAGAACAGGAAGCTATGCTGAGGTAAGACCAACAGTCTTAAAGTCATATTGCCTTTGTGAGAATATTGCCATATATCATATTCCTTAGTGATAGGAACAGAATTTTATTTACTTGCTGAAATAGCTGCCCTTTAGGATTCTTTCATCTCAGTTGATATAATTGTCCTCCGTCTCTTCCTCCCTCTCTCCAAGTTGGTAACAAAATTACTATCCCTTTTTGGTACATTCTTATATTATTCCCATGATGCAATTAGCTGCCTTGAGTGCCGCTGTTAATAGAAAGTTTGAGGTACCGTATTTTCCGGCGTATAAGACGACCGGGCGTATAAGACGACCCCCGATTTTTGGTTGACTTTTTTCAAAGTCATCTTATACACCAGAAAATACGGGTATTCAAAATTAAGCTACAAGGATTTGTAAACTAAGATGCTTCTCCTTCCTTCGCGCTCGCATCAGCCGACCGTACAACCTTCCTCCTCCGGCCCCAGGGCGGCTCTCTCGGTCTCTCTCCCCCACACACGGAAGACGACCCGGCCTCCCGCGGAGCATGATGGGCCGGCAGAGCGGCCGCCATCTTGTTCTGTTCGGGAAGGGGAGGAGCGTCTCCCGGCGACGCCGCCGGTGTGGTGGGGAAGTGGCTCCGTTTTGGTTTCGCTCCTGCTTGTTAACCAGCCCCTCGAAGCGCTCAAGCTTCACTCCTGATGTACCCGTATTTTCCGGCGTATAAGACGACCGGGTGTATAAGACGACCCCCGATTTTCGGTTGACTTTTTTTCCTTTCAAAAGTCGTCTTATACGCCGGAAAATACGGTATACATTAAAGAAATTCTATAGCTCCACTGTACAAAAGAGGAACTATAGCAGAAAGACATATGGGCCTCATTGTACCACATCTCAAATTATAAGTGTGTGTGTGTGCACGCATAAATAAATATCCCTGGGGAGAAGTTAATGCATCACAAATATTCTTTTTACTTGGACACATGTACATCAACTTCCATGCTAAAATTATGGCATCATGGAAGAATTGTTGTCATGGCTATTATGTACCTTGAACTGAGAGAATTTATTGAATGGATTCTCATTATTTACTCCTAAATGCTATGATAAACACTATTGTTTTCAATTCAGCAGTAATTATATATGCAGACTCTATTTTAGGCAGATGTGCAACATGTCAAAATCAGCTTCTGAATACGATTGTTTAGTTTTAAAAAGAAGAAACAAATGTTTAAAACAGAAAAAGAAAATTTACATATATATCCCAATTTACAATTTACATTATCTGTAGAAAGTCTCGTCCTAATGTTCCTTCTCTACTCTTTTCTTCTCACTCTTTCTTTCTTGATAGGAAAACAAGCAATAGAAGGAAATTAATATCTTACTGTAACAAAAATTGGCACTTAGCTTCCTACTGTCAAATCATTACTGTTGGATTATAAGATATTGCTATAGTCATTGATTTATTAGGATTTCCAGTTCTTTTTGTAATTCATTGGCAAATCATTTCAAATTATATATGCAATAGAATAACCACTGGAATATTTCAGGATCTTTTGTGTTACACACCACAAAACATTGATCAACCATAGAAAAGATTGTTTGCATGCCTTATTCTTTGAAAAATAATATGTATGACTACTGATTAATGTATATACTTGATTTTGGTAGGAGGTTGAGACCTATTTTCATGAAGGACTTGAGAAATGGAGAGAGCTGAATCTGACATGGCATTTTGGTATACTCTTTTTTTCCCCTAATTTTTTTATATTGCATTTCACTCAGAAATCCAAGTACTTATAATAAAAAATTCTGAATTACATGGTACTTTCTCCCTTTGTTTCTCCTACTTTCAGTTTCTAAACTAAGTCTTCAATTTTTGGTTAGCATCAAGTCAAAAATAGTTTTTCTGTGCCTTCCTCCTCCCTCTATAAAAAGAGAGTTGTCTTGTAAGACAGCCAGGAATTTTCTGGAAGGATTATGTTTGGCTACATAACAAGTATCAAGTAATTTCTTGACATCAGATGTCATCTTCTACTTCAGTTTAATTTTGCAAATCATTATCCACATCTCCCCTTAGATTGGATGAACAGTAATATACTAAAAGCACTATTATTTTGTTGGTTCCTTCACTTAATTTATCCCTAGAACTTGCTACAACATTGCTTAATTCATTCATTTAGATTTTTGAGCAAGAGTGGATATTTTTAAAATACAATGCAACTTCTCCCTTTCTACTACTTCTTTTTCTTATTGGAATCATTGCATTCAACTCTTGCATTCTGGTCATGGGATTCATTTCATCAGCTTGTTGTATCAAATACACCATATTTTCCTGTATGTGTAAAAGATCAAAAGATAAAGATATACATACATACATACATACATACATACATACATACATACATACATACATAGAACACCAAGCAGATTATGCACAGTTTTAACATTAGATTAAATAGATAGATATTGTGTAGAAGTAGCCTGCCAAAACAATGTGTTTCTCTGTCTGTAAATTAATAAATATGTAAATAACTGAAACGTTACTTGTTAGTGACACATAATGCAAGTGTAAACCATATAGGATTATTACAGTCTGAATAATTTTGCTGGTAACATTAACAGGCATTTTAGGAATATAATAATTTGCATTTATGCAGGATCATCGTCTGGTACTAGTATAGTAGTACAGGTAATGCTCAACTAACAACCACAATTGAGTCCAAAATTTCTGTTGCTAAGTGAAACATTTGTTAAATGAGTTTTATTCCATTTTACGACCTTTCTTGGCACAATTGTTAAGAGAGAGAGAGTTATAATTACTTATTTTTAAAATTGTAAGATTTCTGATATGTTTTGTACAAGAATAGGAAGAATGAAGATGTTACCCTTATTAATTCTTCTTGACTCATCCATTTGAGTATATCTAATTAGAGAGCTTTAGCCCTTAGTCTCTTAGCCCTTTGAACCCTTTGAATCCTTAGCCCTTACAATCCTTTGAATTATTTATAACTGTTACTAATTACTTTTGTTTTCTCAGTTTTTTTCCTAACTTTTTTTTTTACATAGTGACATTCTACAGACAGGTTGTCAACAAATGCCAGTCTTTCAATCAAATAGTATACTATCAGAATACAATTGTAAAAAGCTTGAAAACCCACCTGCAAGTGAAAAACAGTCTTGCATTTCAGCCCCTTTTGGAGTAAGTATATGTTGTCATTGGACATACGTTTTCTTCGCAGACCCAAGACAAGAATGCAGATATTTTTATCTGTAAATAAAAAGACAGGATAATTCTGTGGTACTAAGTGCCTTTAATTTTTTAAAATCCTAATGATTGTTTCTGTTACTTTACTTACAACATTTTCATTAGGTTCACACAATGCATTAACCTATAATGTGACATCTTTACTTTTTGGTTTAGATTATGTGGTAAAATCAATTATAGTGCAATGTGTGAAACCAGTCTATATGAATCACATAATTCATATAGGCATTACATCACATTTTAATGTAGAATAGTCCTCTCCAATTTGATGTTTACCAGCTGTATTGGACATCAAGAGATATATTTTCTATAGAAGTTTATGACCAAATGATGATATAAATTGGTCCAATGGATCAAGAGGGCAACAGATTGGAAAAAGTACTATACTGCAGATTAAATACTTCATACATATGGATAATATAATAAACTGACTGTTTGATAGTGGAGCAATAATATGAATTATATCTGCTTCTTGAAACTTGTAGTTGATATTACCTGTAGCTGAGGAATATTTCAGCTGTAAGAATACATTATAGAAATACATTGCATTATAGGACATCAACATTTTTCAGAGCTATTTATAATTACTATTGAATGTGTATGTTTGTTACAGGCTGTATTCACACATTGAGGTATGCCATAAAGTTATTTGTTTCATTCTGATTTAGTGCCTCATGCAACTTACTATAATTGAATACCATGGTTTTTAGTTGATCATATTGTGTCAGGCTATCCAATTAAGAGGTACTCAGTTAAACAAACTATAGCTTAATACACTGTGCAAATCAAGTAATTCTGCTATGTGTTTTTCAATCTAGTTTGGTGGTACAGCTGGCTCGTGATCTTCAGACAGATTTTTATCCACATTTTCAAGATTTTTTTCTCTGCATTACAAGTCTGTTAGAAACTCAGGACACAGAGTTGCTAGAATGGGCCTTTTCATCACTTTCCTATCTTTACAAATATTTATGGAGGCTGATGGTGAAGGACATGAACAACATTTATGGGTAAGCATTTTGATCAAAAATACTATAGAGGATTTTAGTATACAAGTTTTATTAATTCCCATCATTTGAGTGCTAATCCTTAATTCATTTTACTGACCATGCAAAATATTTTCTATACACCAAATCCTAGAAATCCTAATAGTAATATATATATGGTAGTCTACTCTAAGCTTAAGATGCACCCTAATAATTATTGTAACATTAATTTTATCCAAAGTCCTTAATGAACTAGAACCCTAACTCAATGTGAATCTAGTTCTAGAAGAAAATCTCAATCATAATGTATATCAGGGCCTATCACCAATCTTAAACATATATCCTAATTCTTATGACATTAATTTTAACCAAAGTCCTTAGTGTACTAGTACCTTTCACCATATCCAAAAGCAAATACCTATCTCAAAAAATAACTCTGTAAAAATCTATGGAAGAATATTTATTAATCACACATATTTCTTTCATTTTGTAGAACTCAAGATGCACTAATGCTTGTGCCTCCTATTTTCCCCATAACAACAATCCTGGGAGATGCATTGTGTTGAGAAAGTGTCTGGCCCAAAGACATTCATTCAGCTCTTCTGCCTAAGGGAGAATTAGAATACATAGTCTCTGTTTTCCAGTCCAGTCTCCTAACTGCTATACCAAACTACCTTTCCATAAATCTAAATTAATATAAATCAGTGATTGGTGCAAGCCATAAAAATGCTCCTAATACTTACTAATTTTAAACAGAATCCACAATGGACCAGAACCCTATCCCATGAGGAAAATTTTGTCACATAAATCATATAAATATCATGTAAGCTACTTGGGAAACTGTTTTGAAAGAAAACCTTTAATATCTAATTTAGAAATATTCACATGTTCAGAATTATGATTTCAGACAAGCACAGAATGTGGTTCTGATAAGGAATTTGGTGTCCATCAAAGGTAATGGAAATATGTCTGCAGTCTTAGTACAATTATGTGCTGATAGCAAAAATTAACTATTCCTGACAGAAAACCCAATATTTTGGTGTGGATATTTCACCCATTTTAGACCTACAGAGCCTTTAGACATTTAGTGATCAGTTGCTCCATTTGCCTTTAATATCTGCATTAGTTTAATACCTTGTGTGTATATGATAATAGGCTGTAAAAATGCCCAGTATAATGAATAAATAACTAATTCCTGTTACATTCTGGTGTGTATGTGTGTGAGAGAGAGAGGGTGTGGGGAGAAGGAATTGATGGGAATATATTAACAGGAATGTATTTTTCTTTAATCTTCTGACCACCCCATCCCTGTGCTTTCATGGAACTACTTAGAAACAATCCTTGCTGTTTATGTCACCAGTTTCTTCCCTACCCAAGTGAAGTTCGGCCATCTTTTCCCATTCTTACAAGCTATCTTACTTTAGTGTATGTATTCCATTTATACATAGAACAAAATATGTTCTGTCCTAAGTTAGATGGGTGAGTCTGCAAAATGTTGTTGGAAGAATCAGTTGACCTGGCCAGCTTTCTTTCTTTTTGATACATGAAAACATTGTATTTACAGATTGTACAGTACCCTTCTGGCTCATCGCAAAGAACACATCAGAAACTTTGCAGCAGAAAGCTTCACCTTCCTGATGAGAAAAGTAGGTGTGATGGACAGGGGGAGCAGTACTGGGAAGAATGAATAGGAAAGGTTAGCCATGGTATTTAAATCAATGGAAACAGTTGCCAGGAATTCCTTTGGCACTGACATCTGTTTCTGTTTCATGAATACATGTGCTCTACCATGAATGATAATCTCTTTCTTTTTAATAATATATGTTAGAAGCTATAATACTGTTTTAGTCAAGGGTTCATTAGTTAACTATGCAGTAAAATCAGTTCTCAAGGTTACATGGAAGTCACAGTATTAAGAGTAGCTCTTCTCTCCTAATATACATATATTTATTTATTTATTAAATTTTTATACCGCCCCCTCTCCCAAAAAGGGACTCGGGGCGGTGTACAGCCTACTAAAAACGAACAATATGTACAGTTAAAAACAAATTAAACAGAATTGATCCGGCTGAAATCCTATTAAGTACAAAATATTACTAAAATTTAAAATTCAAGGATTATATTAAAATTTTAAAATTTTAAAAACCTAATTAATTTAAAACCCCAAAGAACCGTTTACTGGGCCAGGCCGGCCTGCTGGAAGAACAGGGTCTTTACTGCGCACCGGAAGGTCTGGATGTCGGTAATGGCTCATATCTCCGGGGGCAGATCATTCCACAAGGAGGGGGCCCGCACAGAGAAGGCCCGCACCCTCGGGGTCGCCAACCGGCAGCGATCAGGCGGCGGAACTCCGAGGAGGGCAACCCTGTGGGAGCGCACTGGGCGGCGGGAGGCTGTCGATGGCAGCAGGCGGTCCCGTAAGTACCCAGGTCCCAAGCCATGGAGTGCTTTAAAAACAATCAGTACCACCTTGAATCGGATCCGGAAGGCCACAGGAAGCCAGTGCAGCCTGCGGAGAAGTGGTGTTACATGGGAGCTCCGAGGAGCTCCCAAGATCACCCGCGTGGCCGCATTCTGGACCAACTGCAGCCTCCGGACACTCTTCAAGGGGAGCCCCATGTAGAGAGCGTTGCAATAGTCCAAGCGGGAGATGATGAGGGCGGAAGTGACTGCGAAGTGCGTCCAGATCCAGAAAGGGCCGCAACTGGTAAATCAGACGGATCTGACAAAAGGCCCCCCTGGCGACGGCCATGATATGATCTTTTAAAGACAGCCGTACGTCCAGGAGGACACCAAGATTGCGAGCCCTTTCCATGGGGGTCAAAATTTCTCCCCCCATGGCCAGCGACGGAACAAGCTGGCTGTATCTGGGCGCAGGAAACCACAGCCACTTGGTTTTGGTCGGGTTGAGACGCAGCCTGTTAAGACCCATCCAACTCCGCATGGCCTCCAGGCACCGGGTCATCACTTCAACAGCTTCGTTGGGTGGCCCGGGGTAGAGATGTACAGCTGAGTGTCATCAGCGTACTGATGGAACTCTACCCCGAATATATGTTATATAATACTTGCAACTGCTCAAGATATGTTCAGCTTTCATATTAGAGAACTGGGAGAGGAAGATCTATATCTGAGCCAGTTATGTTCATGCCTGAAGTTTGATTTGAATCAAAGATTTCTAATTCTTGAATTAAACTATTGAATGAGCTCAGAATTCTTCAATTTTCTACTATGAACTATTTAATGGGGAAATGTGCTGAATTATGGGCATTGCTGTGTGTTAATTCTAGATCCTTGTCTCACCTTAGTCATCTAGTATAACAAATTTTGTATCGGTTTGTGATGTGCAAGTTGGGCTTGTGCTTATACATCTGACCTTGATAGCAAGAATCAGTAGGTATGATCGTTATCATTATAATGATTGCAACTATTGTGATCTTAAGGCAATGAACGACTGTAATATACATCAACAGAAATGGGTGGGGAAGAGGACAAGAAGGAAAACAACATTTTTGATAGTGTTGAATGTTTTCCCTGAAGAGCACACGTGGAAATTTGGAAAATCTTGTGACCATATAATCAAGTGCAAGTTTTTCTATGAGTTTTCTTATCTATAATATAAATAGCATACTTAATTCTTGCCAGGATACTATTAAGCCTAAGAATATTTTCAGCTGGTGACATTCATAAGGACCTTCTCTACATATATTACTGAATAAACCAACCCACTAAAAATAAAGAAATATAACAGAAGATTGTAACTTTTACTGGGTAATCATGCAACAACAACAACATATACATAGTACAATAAAAAAGATCACGTTTGTCATGACAGGATTGTCACGATTAAGTAGGTGATCAAGAGCCCAAAAACTTGTGATATGTTTTTATGGCTGCAAAGCTTAAGAATTTCAGTGACATATACAGCTTATGCTAGCGTTCACATTTCTATGCCTCCTTTTTTTCTGACCATAATATGTAAAGAGCCAGAAGTAATTATTCAGTGTGTAAGATATAAGTTTTATTTGTTCTTGTTCTAGTAACGGCCTTTACTATAACTGTTCATATTTTCTTCCTGTAAGCAATTGTGGATCCTTTTTCTACTTTTTCTACCAAGTAATTAAACATTATTTGGTAAAGTGCTACTAATGTGATTTGAGTTGACACACCAGTTTAACAAATTTTTCCACTTGCACATTTCTGCAGCATGATTATCAAAAGTGCTTAGAACAAGGATTGCTTTATTTAAAATCTTGAACAGGTGGCCACTTGTCTTTTTTCCTCTTCCCATTAGGGATTACATTGCAAGGAAAACATATGAATAGTTTCTCTGTTTGATCTACTTGATAGGCTGTTGAAATCGCAAATTGATCTGAATTACTGAGAAAAAGAATGAGATACCTAATAAAACAACTAATGAAATATTTTTCATTATGAGATGAAAGAATTTTATTGACAATAAAATATGTATTATATTAATGTGTTGATGACATAAAGCAACTCATGGTAGTTTAAAGTGTAAATAAAACCAAATAACAGTAAAATTCAATTAAAATATAAAATCAATAAAATAGCAAGCAATAATATTAATAGGACAGTAAAATGTTAGTACTAATAAACATGTTGTCAGGCAGTCAGTTATAATTTGAGGTCTTTCCATAATAATAATACTAATAGGCTATGTCAGGGATGTCAAATTTGCGGCCCGTGGGACGGATACATCAGGTGTTGGCCATGCCCACTCCCAGTTTAGTGACGGAGAAAAAGTTGCGATATGTCATGTAATGACAACATTGTCCGGGCTCCGGTAGCAACTCTGTTGGCAACTCTAAAAGACCAGAGAAATATTTTATGAGTTAACGAACGTGTTATTGCGAGTTTGACACCCCTGGCTTATGGTTTTCGCCCATCTACTTTTTCCAATTATGTTTAAGTAAAATGGAACAGTACTACAGTGTGGAGAGTTTCAGGCGGAGAAGTCAGAGTATCACTGGGAATTAACTGAATTTGAGTGTAATAGTGGAACACTACATTTTCATTCTTCAATTTTGTCTCACAGGTTTCTGACAAAAATGCCCTTTTAAATCTTATGTTCCTTGATTTGGGAGAGCATCCAGAGAAAATGGAAGGTGTGGGACAATTAATTTTTGAGATGTGCAAAGGGGTTAGAAACATGTTCCATTCCTGCGCAGAAAAGGTAAACAATTCTTGGTGCATGAAACAAATATAACCTAGTTTATAGATGATCTATAATCATAATCACATCATGTGGCTGTAAACTGAGGGCATATACTGGTCCAGTACCTGATTTTTTAAAATATAAATAATGCTGTGCTTCAATGGTTACATGGCCTAGACATTGGTATTTGAACATAGATCATTTTAACATTTATATTTTATTGTGTTGTACTAATCGAGGTGAAATGTTAATATATAATGCTACTCCATGTATGATATAACATACACTAAATAATAAATAAGAGTATCTGATTTGCTATATTTAAGTTAGCATAGATTTGGATCCTTTATTTTATAACCACTACTAACCACTATTGAAGAATGTTTTGCTTACTACTTGGTCAATGAGTAGACTGAAAGTAAGTGCCAATGGCGGAATTCAATTTTGAAAGGGCTTAAAAATATATATTTTAATAAAACATGTATCCATCAGAAGTTAACATATCTTTTATTATTTTTAAAAGGACAAAATCATATTACCATAAGGGGTCCTTGATGTTCTCTGAGCTTAATTACAGGTAAACCTTGACTTATGACCACAATTGAGCCAAACATTTCTGTTATTAAGTGAGACATTTGTTAAGTGAGGTGTGCCCCATTTTATGAGTTTTCTTGCCACAATTGTTAAGTGGATCGCTGTAGTTGATAACTTAGTAATCTGGTTAAGTGAATCTGGCATCCCCATTGACTTTGCTTCTCAGAAAGTCTCAAAAAGTGATCACATGACCTTGGAACACTGCAACCCTATATATGAACCAGTTGTCAAGCACCTGAATTTCAGTCACATTATCATGGGGATGCTGCTAAGGTTGTAAATATGAAAAATGGTCATAAGTCACATTTTTCAGTGCCGTTGTAACATTGAATGGTCACTAAATGAACTGTTGTAAGTCAAGGACTACCTGTATTAGTGCACTAACGATGTTACCAAGTTTGAGTAATGAAACGTCTGCAATAATACAACTAAGCTCAGAGGGCACCAAGGATCCCTCATTTCAACTCTGAGCTATAAATATTCTCTTATATTGGTAGCACATTATCATAATCTGGTCATATGATAATATTTTCCAGCAATATTATTGAGTGAGTATAGTAGATTGCTCATTTCTCTCATAGACTAAAAGGAAACTTTTTAGACATTTGATCCAATATTTAACTATTATCTTTTGATTAGTTGAAGTACTGAATTGGACACTATTAAAAATCATGGCTGTGGAAGAAAGAATTATCTCTCTAACTTTTTGATTTCTGATTGCTGAATTCTGTAATGATCAATTCACATAGAATAACAACTTACTATAAAGGTTATTGACAATAACTTTAAAATTTTTATTTAGAAAATAGCCCTCATATATCTTGACTTTTTTTTTGCAGGCTATACCATTAATTTTGAAGAAGATGGGACCAGTTACAGAAACAGAGGTTATTCTCCCCTGGGCTTCCATTGGAGAAGTTTGCAAACATATGGCACAATCAGCTGCTAGGTTCATCTATAGGGAACATTTTGATATATTTTTCAAATGTTTGCAGGTGAGTTGAAGATGATTGAAATACAAAGAGAAGTCCCAAATCTCCACCTGATATTAGTGATCAGGTCACATAATGAAAAACTCAGGAAAAGTATTTTATGTTGAACTAGCAAGGATCTAGTATTATTTTGTATTCCAGCAAACTAGAGTACTCTATATAAGCCATCCCAAAATGGTTGCCCTGCCTGTGGCATATGAGAGTAGTTGTTCCAATTGCTATAGACTTATGCTTGGGGAAAACTGTTTTGAAAACTTAACTGATGAAAAAATACAGCAGATGTACAGGTAGTCCTCGACTTACAACAGTTCATTTAGCGACCATTCAAAGTTACAACGGCCCTGAAAAAAAGTGAAAAGACCATTTTTTACACAAGACCATTGCAGCATCCCCATGGTCATGTGATCAAAATATGGATGCTTGGTAACTGGTTCATATTTATGACGGTTGCAGTGTCCCAGGTCATATCATCTTTTGAGACCTTCTGACAAAGTGGGAAAGCCAGATTCGTTTAACAACCATGTTGCTAACTTGACAGCTGCAGTGATTCATTTCACAGTGGTGGCAAGAAAGGTCATAAAATGGAGCAAAACTCGCTTAACAAATGTTTCACTTAGCATCATAAATTTTGGGCTCTTTTAGCTAGTAAATTAAGAACTACCTGTAGTCACAAACAATTATGTCGATACATACTGTTTACAGACTCATCCAAAACTTGTGTGAAAATAATATTTTGTCCAAGATTGCTTTCACATCAGCCTCATTTAGATGTTATAAAGCATTGCAGTGTGAATAGCAGGGCAGAATCCATCCCATCTATAATTTTGCTTTGATGACACCAGTGATAAACCAGGCTCCCTAAGTATATTATCATTAACCTTTTCTGAGTGGCACATATTACAGTTTCTGTATGAGTTGAAATCTTTATAGTTCAACTTTGGGGTCATGTGGAAGAGCCCCAGAGATAAATAAAATTATTGTACTCCCTGAGACTGGTTTGTTATTTGATATCATATGCCCATGTG
The DNA here is from genome assembly GCA_023653725.1 of Bungarus multicinctus. Lineage (NCBI taxonomy): Eukaryota > Metazoa > Chordata > Lepidosauria > Squamata > Elapidae > Bungarus > Bungarus multicinctus. The sequence goes on from CM042848.1 coordinate 49,043,773, forward strand.
GAAATGTTATCAATAGTTCATTAGTTATCTCTGAAATAAGGAAGGAGACAAAACAGAAGTTATAAGCACTGAATCTCATTAATCTTAATGAATCTTCTGTCTTATTTTTATTAATCTAAACTTTGAATCAGGAATCAGTGTTTACGTTGCAAGAAAAGGTAACCAAGGAGAACTGTTGTGAAGCTTCTGAACAAATGGAAAGATTATTGCAGGTCTACTTAATCATAGGAGAGCATGCATATGGCTCAAAAATTTCACAACCTGAAGAAGTTTGTAAGGTAATATCGAACCTATTTTTTTAAAATTGGGGCAGGTCATGTGGGTTTGCTATCAAGAATACTTTTTTAATCTGATGCTCTTGGGGGGGCATTTCTAAACTGAAATGACAATTCTGGGAATGTTAATTATTGTATTCTGAATATATTTGACCAGCACCAGGTTGGAAAAGGCAGGCAAGCAGCATGACTTAACTGTTGTATAGGTTGTGTAAAAAGTTTATATCCAATGATACTTGACATTATCCTGGAGAATATTCTAAAGAATAAATCTTACTAATTATTTTATACAATCTGTAAAAAACTCTGTAGATAGATTCTCTTTGAAAGCAAACATATGTGTCCCAGGGTAATGTTGCAGGATCCAATCTGGTTCAACTACCAGGTTTAGAGGTTTAGTTATCTGAGCTTTCAGACTCATGCTGGAGCCCATCCTCAGGGATCTTCTCTCTGCCAGAATGTGTGATTCTCTTTTCTTACACCTCACTGACTCTCTTATTATATTGTTGTGAAATATTGGCAATATTGCTCCAGAAGGAAGAAGTAGCTGAAAGGAACACGACAATTGAAAGATTGAAAGATAGGCACAGCTCACAGATAGAATAGAGCACTGAATAAGGTTGTCAGATAAGACAACATTTTCAGGTGAACAAATAACGAAAATGTTTTAGACTTCATGGCTTCGGAAAGCAATGTTAAAAGACCCACATTTTGGAAAGAAAGCAAAGAAACATTTTAATTGTCACTAAAATTAGTTATCATATAATAGTAGAATTGCCATTAGAACAAAAGATTTCATTTAAATAAATGTAGGCAAAATTGCATAATGTGTTTCTAAGTCCTAATGCAATTGGATTATCTTTTTACATTTGTCATTCTTTTTTAGTCTCCATTTTCAGCCCACCTGCTATAAATTTTCTGAGAAAAAGTATTTTATAGATACCTTTTCATATAAAGGAATATTACAGTATTTTTTTTAATATTTTCACTTTGTGAGATTCCATGTACTGCTATATATATGAAATAATGAGGGAAACAATACTATTGAATTGAAGCATATTTTTATATATTTTTATTTTGCCTGAATGTCTTAGAATTTTGAAAATCATTATTTGTTCTTCTATTCCAGACATTAACAAAAATAATAGATACATCTGATCTCACAGTGCCTTGTTGTGATTCCCTGCTTAAAGTTATTTCTGTTTTGCTTCTTCATGAGAATGTCTTATTGTCTGATTCTTTGGTGAAAGAAACTGTTGAAAAGGTAATAAGGCACCAAGTTAAATTAATATGTAAACTTTGGTAAAAGATCTAATGAACATATGCCCGTTGTACTGTAATGTTTGTTTTATGGAATAGATCTAAATATTTCTGATAATACAAGTAGATGGGCATAAGTGACAAGTCTCATCCTCAGTAATGGAAATGAACTATATGTGTATTGACTGAGGGAAAATGCATGATATATGACATTTATTATAATTGTTCATGGATCATGGTCTACTTTATCAAACGTAAAGTGCATCATCCAGAAAAGGAATGTTTCTGTATATACCAACCATTTGTTAACTTACCAACTTACTTTCACTGAAAAAACTGCCTAAATATATATGGAAAAGAATAAATGGGTACAAAACTGAAATGTCAATGATAAAAAAACCTCATCGGAAAATGGAACAAGGGGACAGTAACCATGCTACTTTTTGGGCCACAAATTTTTCCTGTAAAACATTTTTTGTAGTTCTGCATATTTGAGTTGTGCAAATTTGTGCATTTTAAATAAAAGACCACAGTCAATATAGCAGAAATGAAATGCATAAAAGCATTTCAACAGCAGAAAAAGATTGTGTCGTTTCAAGGTACAGAGGAGGAAATATCAGGATAAATAAAATATTAGGTTTTAAAGCAATAGGAAAATTTTTTGCTAATATTTGTCTGGCCAAATATTAAATCTGCAGTTCATGGCTTATGAGAATTATTACTCTAAATGTTTTTATTTTTTAATTTAAATTTTTAATGTTTTAAATTTACTTAGCTAAATGTTTTAGTATTCTCCCTTGAGTTGAGGTTCTCAATCAACAGTGCCTGAATATGTAAAGAGCTGAAGACATAGTTTTGCATATTGACATGTCAGATTTTTTTCAGCCATTTCTTAGTGTGATCTGCTTAGATGCTTTTGTATATGAATGCAGTTAATTCTGGAAAGATGCCCCTCGTAAATCAGTGTTAACTTTAGTGATTACCTTTGGGCAAACTGCACAGAATCAGTTTGAGAGTTCTTTGGAAAAATCATATTGAATCTGGACTGGTCCTTTATTTTTCTTTTTAATAGGTCTTCAGAAGTGGATTTGAATGGTATTCTATTTTGAATTTTTCCAAAACGATGTTCCTGATGAAACAATTTGAAAAGGTAGGCCACCGTTTCAGCACATTTTCACCTGTGAGGAAACAATGCAAGCATCTCGGTATATTGTTGAGTTTCAGTCCAAGCAGCCCTCTCCAACAGTGTCAAATGCAGAGAGTTCTAATTCAGCCACAGGTTGCCCAGCCGTGTTTTAATTAACGTGAGGATTATGTGGAAGGAAGCTCAAGAAATGCCTATAGTCTGCAAAATCCAACAGCCATTGGCTAAGGGGATCCAGTGCCTAAGGCTGCATTTATTTGTTCTGAGATAGCTTTGTATTTATTCTGTTCTTCATGTTTTAGTTAATAATAAAAATAAAATAATTGATTTATGCCAGATCCAAAATCTCAAAAGGATAACCTGGGTATGAAATTGGTACAGTTCATAACTATCAAATTAATATCTTCTAGATTCTTGAAAATCTTGTTTAGAGATAATGCATGAATTTAATTAACATTAGCAACGTTTTGTTTTATGCAGCATATTTAAACATTCACAGAAGTGAGTAATAAGAGCACTTCAGGTTTATGCACTTCATTATCCCAGTAAGCCCTGGGCTATTTCATAAAGAATGCCACTATTATCTCACAGTGCAGGTAGGGCTGAGGCTTAGGAACGCAAGTAGTCCTTGTCTTACAACCACAATAGAGCCAAAGACAGTTAAAGGAGTGGTGCCCCATTTTAAACAATCTCTCTTTCCTAGTTGAATCCTTGCAGATGTTAAGTGAATCATGAGATTGTTAAGTGAAACTGACTTCCTCCATTGCCTTTGCTTATCGGAAACCAGCTGGGAAGGTTACAAATGGTAATCACATAAATACATGCCAGTTGACAAGTGCCTAAATTTTAATCAGGTGGCCCTGGGGATGCTGGGATGGTCGTAAGTGTGAAAACTGGTTATAAGTTGCTTTTATCAATACTGTCGTAACTTCGAACAGTCATTGAGCAAATGGCTGTAAGTCGAGGACTACCTGTAGTGCTTACCATGACAGCTTGTGGAGCATGTAGCTTAGTGGGAGATGAATTGCAGAATTCCCATGCCCAGCTTATATATTTAACTGCTTTTCGAGTGAACCAAATTTTTTTAAACATTCAATAGCCTGAATAATAAGTGCCCTCTACATCTTAAGAAGTTTAGTAAATTTTTTCAGGTCTACAATTTAAGCCTTGCTTCTGTCTCTTTAGGGGAGAGAACATCGTTTCATAGGGTAGAAAAGTTTAGATGAAAGTTTATCATGAAGCAGTACAACACGGAAACAGCAGTATAAAGTGTTATGAAGGGGGAGAGTGGGAGGAATATGAAATATGCAACCCATGGAGATTTGCAGTTAGGTTAAGAATGTTAGAGGCTGACACAGAAATTCTAAATGTATCCCTTAGAGAGCAACTCATTTAATTTTGTTTTTACATTGAAATGTAGAGGTTTCTTTTAATAAATAAGGTAGTTCATTTAACTGTTTTTAATCCAATAGTTTCCTCTGAGTCATGGAAATTCTGAGTCATTGATTCCTGGAAACTTTGCTGATATGTTTCTTTATCATCAGAGCTTTCCTGGTTTTTTATTTAAATTGTTCAGTCTACTCTGCAGCCCTTGAATTTCTTATTAGCTTCTCTCTACATTTGCATTTAGAAACCAGTAGGGTGTGGCTAAGTAACACCACTTCCCCGAAGTTGCTTTTAGACCTTGAAAGATTTGACTAAAGAAGATGAGCAATGTAGCTGGCCTGATTAGGATTGCTAAGAATTAGGCAGTGTAAACTTTTAATGTATATAAATAAATGATATAAAATAGGAAGGAAAGCACACATTAGATGCCCACATATTGAATCCTTCATCTAAGGCATAATGGACAATGTGTAGCCTTCCAGCTATGTTTTTGCCACTCCCAGGTTCCCTCTAAAATGCATTGCTAATATAGCAGCACAACAGTTATTTATGATTGTGATTTTTCCCCCTTCGCTCTCTTGACAGCTAAAATGTTGAAAAAAATCATTTTGAAGCCTTTGGAAAATATAGCATATCTGTTTTCTATACATCTCCCCAAATCCAACCCTAAGGATTCTTGAAGATTAAAAATAATGGCACACATACATAGGCATTTCCATAGATATTGTGAGCCCCAGATTAAAAAAAATGCTGCACCTGGTTTGGAAGATTATAGCTCTTTGTAAGCTGATAGAATTAAATAAGACTAAGTTCTATGTTTATGTGAAAAACTGGCTTCCTGATTCTGATGTATTTATGTCCTAGCTTGAAAAGTCTTGTATAGGAAGTCCTTGGCTTGACTTTGGACTATAGTTGAGCCCAAAATTTATGTTCCTAAGTGAGACATTTGTTACGTGACTTTTGCCCCATTTTTTGGCATTTCTTGCCACAGTTGTTAAGCAAATCACTGCAATTGTTAACTTAGTAACACAGTTGTTAAAAGAATCCATTTACTTTGCTCCTCTGAAGGTCGCAAAGGGTGATCACATGACCCCAGGACATTGCAACTATCATAAATATGAGTCAGTTGCCAAGTGCCTAAATTTTTATCATATGACAATGGGGATACTGCAGTGGTCATAAATCACTTTTTTCCGTGCCGTTGTAACTTTGAACGGTCACTAAATGAACTGTTGTAAGTCGAGGACTACTTGTACTGTCTTGTTCTTTTCAGCAATTTCTTCCCAGCCTCCTTGAATATATTGAGCACTGTATCTACAGCAATGATGCTATGATCCAGCAAGTGGCCTTAGCAGTTCTCTGTAGACTTATCCTAAAGAAAGCAGAACCTCCCTCTGTTGGATCAATGGCATATGAGAAGTATCCTCTAGTTTTTGCAGAATCAGCTAAAGGGTATGTATGTCTTAACCTTATTTGGAATTACATAAATGATGTTCCTTAACTAAGGTTAGCTAGTCCAGCAAATAATCTGTTTTAACACCTGATAAAGATGCTTTAATTCCCATTTTGGTTTAGTTGTTTTGCAGTTACTACATTAAAACAGGAGGGACATTAATTGGATCATCATCTTGCTGCAGTACTAAAATTCATTCATTTCTATTAACCCAATTTGAAGTGGACAGGGCTGTTCTAAGCCAGTGATAAGCCAGTGATAATCTGGCCCTAAACACTATTGATTGTATTGCTGCATTAATCTTCAGTGTTGGGTCAGTGTCATAATTTCATATTTTAAAATGCCTTATTTAACAACCACATTTGCAGTGGGCACCAGTTGGGATCAATTGTTAAGTAAAGTGATTGCAAGACATAAGTCTTATTTCAGCTTTCCTTTGCTTTACAGATTTTCAAACGTTGTAAATGCAAGGAGTAGTCATAAAGTTGCTTTTTAAAATCACTTGTAACTGAATGGTTGTTAAACAAGGCAGTTGCTATCTAGGACCAACTGTATGAGTAATTAATTCATTTTGAATATTTCTCAGGTTGTGCTGCTACTTTCTAGTTCAGATATCACCCTTTATGAATCAGAGTTCAAGTTCATGTATTATTCAACTCCATAATGAAAGGCAAACTATGCAAATTAGCTTTCTACTGAAACCCAAAGCAGTTGTTGGTTTTTAGATTTCTTTAGATCCTGCCTTTATTATTTTGTAAAAATAAGTCATGGCATCAAACGTACCTAATTACTCCTGCCTCCTTCTATTTTTCCTACAACAAAAACTCTTGAGGTGAGGTGAGTTGAAAGAGTGACCCAAAGTCACCTAGCCAGCTTTCATCCCAATTGCGAAACTAAAACTCACAGTTAACTGGTTTCTAACCTGCTGCTTTAACCACTAGACTAAACTGGTCTGTTCATACTTAATAAGCATATTGGCTTGGGTCATTTTTAACTATTACTTAGCATGAGTTTGTACATCACACTAAATAAAAAAACAAACAGTGATCTATGAAGCAGATCAAAATTTCTATAATAAAGAAAAATAACAAGAATTAAAGTTCCAAAAGTGTAGGTCCCTAATCTGTTCTTTTGTGTTAATATGTATGTATGTATGTATGTATGTATGTATGTATGTATGTATGTATGTATCGGGGAGGTCTTTGTTGGGCTAGTAGCTAGGTTGCACATTATAGTGGAAAGCATAATCTCTAAAATCTGATAACTTTGAAATAACATAGTGCAAACAATTTCATGTAACTGTTACAGCATTGATTCAATTTTATTTTAGGATGAGTAGAAGATATTTGAGAAGTAAGAAGATGGAAGAAAAAGAAGAGAAGACTGTGCTCGATCATATTCTGTCTTGCATCAGATTCCCCACAAGTAGAAACACAGCTGATATTTCACAATCCTGGGCAGCCCTTGTAGTTCTTCCACATATAAGGCAACTATAAATCACCTTGGCTTATTTTTGACTTCTTTCCACATACTGGAGTACATGTATTATAACTGACGTGTAGATCTTGGGACTTATTCTTCTGCTTTCCCAAAACATCATCAACTAGAACTAGGAAGTTAGAAATAGTAAAATAACCCCAAATACTTTGCTGGTTAAATGACTATTTAGAAATCCAACAGTTGAAAGTGAAGATCATTTGCAGTATTGATACTGTACAGATACTGTACCTGAGCACATTTCCTGGATTTATTACTGATCCCTTGTTGCCTCTATTATTACTCAGAAGTTGTTTGCTCTTTCTTTTTTTTCAAATACGTTATTTCCAAAGACCCACTAATTTTGCAAAATAGACATCTTAATTTGGAGTTGCATGTAAAGAGAACTAGATACATCTGACAATGTTACCTTTAATCTGTTACTCTTAAGTTTTTCATACAGCTTTGAATGGACAGCTAAACATAATGTTATAATTCTCAATCCAAATTGTCCAGGGCAAATTACAAATTTTCTCTCTTCTAATGTTCTCTAATTTTCTCTCTCCTTTATTAGAATTCACTACTTCTATTTCTTTTTTGATGATTTGGGGTACATTAGAGGGTAAAATAAAATCACAGTTCAAGGGTGAAATTCAGAAACTAATTCTTAGCCTTCAGTAAAATTATAACTTATGTTTGCATTTATATGTTTGACAGGCCACTTGTGAAAGAAAAAATTACACCAGTGTTTACAAGGTTTTCTGAGAGTCTCTTTGCTGCCCTTGACAAAGGTTAGCTCTTTAGATTAACCTGTTCTTTCTTTGTAAGCATCAAGTAAAATAAATACGATCTGTACTCTTCCCTGATTCTTCCCCCTCCCCCACTTTGTGGAAATGTGGTTAATTTTGACTGCTGTTGGATTGATACTCCCTTGTTTGTCCAGATTTTTTTTAAAAAACTTTGCCTTTCCAATGTGATCCCTGGAGGTAACTGCAGTTGCCAATATGTTTCTTGGCACTATCCAGTTCCCTCCCTTTTTGAATTCAATTTTTCTATTTTTTAATTTTAAAAAATGAATGGGTAGTCAGCTTGCTCAAGTGTAATCACTAACCTCAAGTATAGCCTGCATTTCCAACTGTGCATTTTGGTCCTGCATGAATCCCAGAATCGTTCTTAGAAAAATATTTGGAGGCTATAGCCCAATGCTTTATTTGCCTTCTAATAGAAGGATAATTTGCAATCAGCCTCACTATGATGACAGTCATTTCTGAAGTACTCATAAAATGCTCACAAAATTCCAAATGTGCCTGTTGGCCATAAAAAGTTTGGCAATTCTATTTTAAAATATTTTTATTTGTTTGATTGGCCAAATCTGCTGTTTTAATGCTTTAGTTTGCTTTTAATACAGTATTAATTAGTTGAGATAAATAAATAACAGTACTGGACAAGATTATATGGGAAAAGCTTTGTTCTTACAGCTACTTATTTCTATTGTGGGGTACCCTGAACTTCTGATATATATTGCATTATTGCACTAAGGTTGTTTAAATGTGTTATTATTTTGTGGAAGATACATACCAGAAAGATACAGCTACATCACTGATGTGCAGATGTTTGCATGAAATACATTGAAACAGAGAAAATTCTTTCCTAATCTGGTACTTATTCTCTGTATAGGATTGGCTTCAGCTTTTCTTATTCAAACCAATGTCCAGATCTTTGATAATCATACTTACTTAGTTCATGTCTAAGCAATATGTTAGACTTTTGCTGTGCATTTAATTTACCTTATGACATTTTGTTAATATTTTTTTCATATTTATCATATTTATATTTAGGTGGTATGTTTTGTAAGAAATTGAAATATATTTTATTTTTATAACTTTTAAAGTATTTCTGAAATGGGCATATGGATTAAGACACAAATTTGTTTTTCATTTTCTCAGGAAACTTGTTTGTGGCTTGTCAAGCTGTGAGTACGCTTCTTAGTTTAGTGGAAACTTTGGAAATTTTAGAAATGTTACCAGTGGAACGCATAAAGACTTTATTGATGTATGTATAATAGGAAAATATTTCCCTGTGAAATAGCAACTCTAGCTGAAGTTAGCTTATTTTATTCTATATTGTTACCCAAAACTAGATTGAAGTTTCTGTGACAGGGAAATAGATATTGATTAGAAATGAAAGGTAATCCTCGGGATATGGCAACAGTTGGGCTGGGATTGTTGCTGTTATGTGATAAAGTCTTAAAGCACTATGTCATGTGGCTGCATCATTTAATGATGGCAATCCCGGACAGTCCCAGTTGCTGCGATAACCCCAAGATGTGTGAGTTGTTAAGTGAAAAAAGGTGGAAGTCCAAGGTAATGGGCATGGGAATGCTACATGGGGTTGAAGAGACCAGGGAAAAGCATGGGAGGGCCAGTGCAGACTGCATGTGAGTCATAGGAAGCTGGGGGAGAGCCTGTGGAAACTTGCATGAGCCAGGAGATGGTGCAACCAAGAAAAAAAAGCGGAAGGAAATTAGCAGAGTGACTTGTGGCCTTTCCTGCTGATTTTCCTATTTCTTGTGGGAAATTGGGAAGGTCACAAATAGCAATCATGTGACCATGGCTCCCTGCAGCTGCCATTGAAATCATAATTGCAACTATGGTTACAGGGATACTGCATTGTTCAGATTTTTTTTTCCAGCACTCCTGTAACTTTGAATGGTTGCTGAAAAAATGGGCATAAGCCAAGGACTACTTTTACCGTGTTTAATATTTACATGTTTATTGCTAGACCTAGAGTTTAACATCTGTTGAAACTGCTTTTTTACATGGAACATATAAAAGACACAATTGGTCTGGCAGAGATGGGACTTTTTCTTTCCCAGAAGAAATACATTCCCCAAGGTTAATAATCAGACTACTGAAAAAAAGAAAAGACTTTATGGTAGAAATTTCAACTATTGTAAAAAGTCCTTGGAAATCTAGCTGTGCTGGGAAAAGTAGAAAATTGCATCTCTGTATTTAAAGGGTTCAGTTCCCATAGGCTTGAAGTTTTAGGTAAAAATGATATGGAGCAAAATTCAGGAGGCTTATACTGAATCCTATAATGGGGCATATCAGTTTGCTGCTTCATGAGCTTTATTTTAATTTTGTCATCAACTGTGCTTAGGTTTGATTGTCATTGCCATCTTGCCTGTCACTGATGTGCATATGAGTGATATCAGCATCATTAGCAACAGATAAAACAATTGTTCTGTAAGATATGGGTTCTCTACAGGTTACTGATAACCTGAGAACCAGTGTGGTAAAATAATAGACCAAGATGCAAATAATAAAGCACAGTTTTACCCTGGCATAAACTTAATAGATGGCATTAAAGCAAGCATGTTGTGCTGTCATTTAAATTTGCAATATGAGGGATAAAACATAATTGTATAGCGATATTGTAAGGATTAAGATTAAGTAATGCAGGATAAGATCTTAAATATTTGAAAGTAGACAGCAGAATTGCTGTATTTGCTTACTGCTAACAGTTATATTGAATTTATCCTCCATTTTCTTGGAGGTTATCATATAAGATTCTGTACTTAGAGGATGCTAGAGCCAACTTGACATCTTGTTTGATCCCTTCCATTAAAACTGGCCAGTTAATGTCCATGTACCTTTACTTATACTTGTTTTCCTTTTTCCTCCCTATCCCCAACTCTGTTGTTGTTGGTTGCTAAGTCATGACCAATTCTTCACAGTTTCATGGACCATAACATGCCAGGCCACCCTGTCTTCCATTTTCTCCTAGAGTTTGCCTAAATTCATGTTCATGTCTAGCTATCCTTTTTTTTGTACCACATCATAAGAATGTAAGATGATTTTTATAGAAAGCCTGGGGTTGAGTTAAGACAATAATAAAGTAAAATAAAGTAAAGCTCATATTTTTGAAATATATGTTGATTACTGTTTTCTTTTTCCTTAGGATATTTCCCTCAGAACCGTCTGTCTTACTATTGGCTGATCTCTATTTTACGAGATTAGCATTGTGTGATTATCATGAACACTTATCTAAAGAGACTCTGATGGAATTATTTTATAAATTGCAATTCAATATTTCTTCCAGTGTACCAAAAGTAAGCTGATCTCCAACTGATTTTTTTTTTGCTTTTCCACTCTTCTTTCTTGCTTCACAAAGAGTCACTGCTGCAGAATATGTAGTAAAATTGCTGCAGTGCAACCAGCAGTCTAATATGTTCTCACCCTCTTGTCAATTAGTGTTGCACACATAATACTTTGTATTAAATGCCCTCTGGCACTACCCAGATGAACAAGAATGGTCTTTGGGAAAGACTCAAAAAATCAGGACACAGAACAAATATTGGAGGATATTTAAATCTCTATGATCACATTCACGGATTTTAAGGATAGCTATTTGCAAGAAAATCAGTTTGAGGGGTGACTAAAAGATGAAATTGTAAAACATGAATTCCTATTAAAATATGATTCCATCCGGAATTTGTAATTGTATTACTTTTTTCCCATGATACTAATATATTGCAATTTCTTTAAAATGTAGAGATGGATATTATTATTTTTTACTTCTTTATACTGACTTCTACTTTCTTTTGTCTATATCTGATGTAACAGATTTTGATATAAATTAAATTATTAGTCTGAAAGATGTGACCATATATCACTTGTTTGCAAAAAAACGCACCCTATTTAAGTATGGAAGGTAACAAGAAAGAAATACATATGTTGTATTGGGAATATATTATTTCTATCCAAGTAATTTGAAGTTTTAATAATTCCTAACTTTAGGGATATTGGCTAAAGCTCATGGAAGATGAAGCCAAAATATTTGGAAACTAGGTTATCTATTGTTGGCTTATATATTATTAAATGAATTAATGAAGCATGATATCTTTGGAACAGGTGCGACTGCTAACCATAAGGATTTTAAGTCGTTTTGATGACCTGCTTTCAACAGGAACTCAGGTAATGTTTCAAATTGTAATTTAGTACAACAAATGGTACAACATTCATGCAGAAAGAGGCTTCTCCAGTGTTCCTAAAACTGCTAAAATTTCAGTGATAGATAAAACATAATATAAATCTAATTATATTATATTATATTATATTATATTATATTATATTATATTATATTATATTTCTGAATGTTGGTATGCCATTTTTTTTGGTGAATTTAGAGCTTGCACTTGGTGAAGGTTTGATTTCTGTAAATACTTTATACATTAGTAGATTTTCTTTTTTCAATAATGAATTGCTAGGAAGAGCTCTGATTTAAATTTAGGGTGGTGTGTGTGTTTTTTTCCTGATTGAAAAAAGTATTTAATGTGATTCATATCCATGCATTGAGTTTCTTTTCACTGAATGTTTTTAACATAGTGTGGGGATGTCAAACTCAAGGCCCCGGAGCCAGATCTGGCCCATGGGGTGCTTAGATCTGGCCCCTGGGACTGCCCTAGAAATAGCAAAGGACCAGCCCATGGTGCCTCTGCCACATACGGCCCTCCCAAGCTCCTTCATTGGCAGAGGGCTGTAGGAGGCCGCCATGGCAGCTGAAAATGGAGCTTGGGAGCCCATTTTCACTGGCAGAACACTTGGGCCACCACAGGCACCACCAACACAAGTGACATCAAACTCACCCTGACCACACCCCCTGCCCCCCCAAAGTCAAACACAACCCTGATATGGCCCTCAATGAAATTGAGTTAGATAAATGGCAGAAGCTATGGGAAAGAAATTATAAATTAATAATATCGACAGCATATTAAAAAAAAATGTACAAGATGTTTTATAGGTAACACTTTGCACCAGCAAAATTGGCAAAGATGTTTCTCATGCATTTTTCCCTTATTTGCTAAGGATGTGGGGTTATTTGGTATGTTGCTTCAAGCTGAACTTGTGCCAGCAAATATCAATGATTATCGTGAGAAGCTGCTCTACCTGAGTAAGCTGAGACATGATTTGGTGTGCTCCAGGATCCCCGAGGGAGCTTTGCAGGAGGTAAAAATGTCCTTTGTGAAAAGTATTAGCATAATTACATTTTCCTACCAGCAGATCATGTAGTTTTTGTATATTATCATAATGCTTTAATAATATGATGTTAAACAATATCAATTCACAATTCAATATCTTCACCAGTGGTGAAGATCTGGGATTTCCATGGAATATAGAGATCATAGCCATCTCTATTTTTATTTTCTGATCAGATAAATTTGTGGGTATGTGGAGGTATCAGGTAATTATTAATTTATGTTAGCAATTAGGTTTCAAATCAAGGGCAATTATTCTGTTCTTTTTAAGGCAAATACATTTATCTTTATTTGATTACAGTAGCTTATCTCTCTGGTAAATCTGAAATACTATTTTCTTTACCAAATGTCTGTCAAATTGGTCAGATGTTTGCAGGAGGGCACTCAGTATTGTATAGACTACTAGGCTGAAGTGGGATTTAGTGCATTTTCCCTTTGTAACATAGATCACATTTACATGGAGCACCTGGCGGTATTGTGGCTTCATTTACTGTACTAGCTGGTTAAACATGGAAAGAAACATCCATTAATCATAGTCCATAACCACAGTACGTTACTGGTCAAGCGGTTTAGTATGAGCTGGCATGTCACCCAAAATTTGGTTAAGAATTAACTTCTAAGACTTCTAAGAAAACAGCTATTGATACAAGAGTGGCTACATGGGTAGCTAATAAAGGAGAATATTATATATGTAGCCCAAGAGTTCAGGAAAAAAAAGTCCATATTGTTATCAGAATTTAAGAAAATTCACAAAATTAAAGCATTGGATACTAATGTACTGATAGTATTTAAGAAGAATAATTTTGTAGGCCAATGATCTTGTTAAATATGTAATAGTGGTGGTTTTGAAAGGCAATCAAACATGTTAGCATGTTATTCTAGGTACCTCTTCGGTATTTACTGGGAATGCTTTATATCAACTTTAGTCCACTGTGGGAACCTGTGATTGAGCTTATAAGGTAAGTCTTTGTTTTTTCAAGGAAAAGAGCAAATTGGGTATTGTGGTTAAGGATTCTGATTCTGGTCAGCCCTGAGCCATGGGATCTCACTGGGTGATGTGAGATCAGTCCCACAACCTTTGTTGTGGGAATTGTAGGAAAGAATATAGTGTATGTCATTTTGAATTTCTGAAAGAAAAGCAAATATAGTTCTACAATTCTATAGTTATAAATAAGAACAAAAATCAATTGTATCATATACCTGTGAATTAAGTGGCATGGAGAGTTAGTTTAATGTGCTAATGAAGTGTCTTATTTCTGGTGAGATTGTTGAATATGCCATTCTTTTGAAGGAGGGGATAATTAACATTGTTCAGCCTATGAGAAATATGACTATTTTTGGCTTACTATCTGGCACCTGGGTGGGTTTATTTTTACTGTAGTAGATGATTGATATAATATGAATCATGATCCATATGATATGAATACACAGCATATAATGCTTGAGTTAACTTGAAATCCTAGCTTCCACATCCATCATGAAGATACTATTGCAGAATTACAATTGTTTTTTTGCCACATCTACACACTGCAGTTCTACCTGACTTGTCCACGAAAACTGTTTTGTTTCATAAATGAAATTAGTCTTACAGAATTATGTTGGTTCCACCCATATACACTAGAATGTGACCTCAAAGTCTTTTGTTCAGCTTGAGTCTGGGAGAAAATGAATGATGCCAAACATTTGTGGGAAGGAAATTTACTTAATGAGCAGATGTTTGAGAAGTGAAGGAGTGCAGTTTCATGTTTGTGGCAGTGCAGTTTAAGGACTCCTTGCACAATCAAAGGGTAGAGAACAAAGATCCTCATCCCTCTCTGTAATTGAGTTTCTGGGTGGAAAGGGATCTCCTTTCTCATTCACATATGACGAACATCTAGCAGGCTGAATCCAAGGAGCTTTTCCATGAGTGGAGATGAGGAAAGAGCTGAAATCCCAGTTGCACAAGAATGTTGCACAAGTCTTAAGTTTGAGTTCTTGACCCGTGTTTGTGTTGTGAGTAATAAGTACCATATCTCTCAGAAGTAGCTGGCTGAACTGCTAGAATTTCTTTCACTGACATTGCTCACTAAATGATTTCCCACTCTTATCTCTGCATATCTGTGTGTGGATAAATCAGTCTTAAGTTGCTTCTTGCAAGTTACCCTTAATAATTAACCAAAAATATAATTAACCAAAAAATGTAATTAAACACATACACGTATGTATGTATATATGTATGCAATTATAATTACATTTTTGGTTAATTATTAAGGCAACTCACAAGAAGAAATTTAGAGTGTATATGTATATACCCTTAAATCAAACTGATCAGGCAAATTAGACAAATTACTTTATGAAGGATCCTACTACTGAATTCTCCAGTTTAGCTGAAAATCTACTCTTCTCTAGAGTGTATTTAAACTACAATGACCAAATTAAGGACAAAACTGAAAATGGGCAAATTTGAAAGAATTCCATAAGGATGTTTATGTTTATAACTTTGCTTTACAAAGGAAAATTCAGGAGCAAAACCAAGAAAACAAATACTTAAATAAATTAAAAGTGTAGCTTTCTGAAATAAAGAGCTGCCCTTTCTGATAAAGAACATGTAGTCACGGAAATTTAAGCATATGCTGAAGAATGACCACAAATAAAAAGAAAAAAAATCAGTTCACTGTGCAAAAGAAAACTGAACAAGCAGAAATTTTTTAAAAAGAAAAGAATTAAAAAATAATCCCAATATGGTGGCTTTTTTCCTTCTCTTTGTGACTTAATGAAGCACCACTTCCGAATATTTTAGTGCCATCATTCTCGTGTTAAACTACTTTGCATTTTTGAAACAAATCAGATTATGGAATGATATGAGCCAGTTAGATATATTCATCAGATTTCTTATGCTTCTGTTTTTCAAAAATACAGCAAAATGATTTTGTACTGTGATACAATCTTATTGTGATACAATAGGAATAAAGCCCTATAAATTAAGAAAACCCTATAAATTAAGAAAAGAACCTTGCAAAATAGTTTATTTTCTGTGAAGAAAAGAAGGCATGCCTATATGATAATTAATAGTTGATTTATTCAGTTACCTTTTTTAAAAAAATAAAACCCCTTTTTTAATTAGGTCCCATGCAGATGAAATGGAAAACAAACTATTCTGGAAAGTTTATTATGAACATTTGGAAAAAGCTGTATCTTATGCTGGTAAGACATTGTCATATAAAAGACTCAATAATGATGGAGGCTAGGCCCAAGCTGCTTGTTAACTAAGCAAATAGTGTTTGACTTTGTACTCTTCAGGAATTTTCTCCCTTGCCCCCTCTGTCTCTCTCAGGTTCCAGTGGCAAAACAGGCATGCTTGCAGTGATCTGGAATTGTTGCTTGAGGTTTTATTTTTTCTTTTCTGTCTCAAAGAACACAAAAACAATATTTAAAGAAGCCTCAATTTCTGGAAGTACCCAATTTTCTGAGCCTGCTACAGAACCCCAGTGATAGAACAGTATTTACTAAAGTAGAACTCTTAAATTTTAACTTAAAAAAATCTTTATTAATTATCAGGACAATAAATATATTTTCTGTATATTTACAGTAATAGATTAGCTGCAATAACTAAAAAGATGTTTATTTTGTTTTTAATGCTCATTTTGGTGATTTTTCCATAGAAAAAGAGCTACATAATGAGTTAGAAGAAGAATCAAAAACTGTTGCGGATGTTGGAAGTGAGGAAATCTATCAGCATCATGTCAGAGCTTTGTATGATGAACAATTGAAATGTCACACATGCTGTTATGAGAGAATGGATCATACAAACTTTAGGTTTCTGCTTTGGAAAGCAATGTCAAGATTTGCATACAGAGTGGAATCCAGGTCAAGAGAACTTTCTCCACTTCTACTAAGATTTATTAAGTAAGTGAGGATTTTTATGGAAGAAATATTTATACATGCAGGTGAAACTCAAAAAATTAGAATATCGTGCAAAAGTTCATTTATTTCAGTAATGCAACTTAAAAGGTGAAACTAATATATGAAATAGACTCATTACATGCAAAGCAAGATAGTTCAAGTCGTGATTTGTCATAATTGTGATGATTATAGTTTACAGCTTGTGAAAACCCCAAATCCACAATCTCAGAAAATTAGAATATTATATGCAATCAATAAAACAAGGATTGTACGTAGAACAATATCAGACCTCTGAAAAGTAAAAGCAGGCATATGTACTCAGTACTTGGTTTGGGCCCCTTTTGCAGCAACTACTGCCTCAATGCGGCATGACATGAAAGCTATCAGCCTGTGGCACTGCTGAGGTGTTATGGAAGACCAGGATGCTTCAATAGCGGCCTTCACCTCTTCTGCATTGTTTGGTTTCATATCTCTCATCTTTCTCTTGGCAAGGCCCCATAGATTCTCTATGCGGTTCAGATCAGGCGAGTTTGCTGGCCAATCAAGCACAGTAATCCCACGGTCACTGAATCAGGTTTTGGTGCTTTTGGCAGTGTGGGCAGGTGCCAAGTCCTGCTGGAAAATAAAGTCAGCATCCCCATAAAGCTTGTCTGCGGAAGAAAGCATGAAGTGCTCCAAAATCTCTTGGTAGATGGCTGCGTTGACCCTGGACTTAATGAAGCACAGTGGAGCAATACCAGCAGATGACATGGCTCCCCAAGTCAACACAGACTGTGGAAACTTCACACTGGACTTCAAGCATCTTGCAGTGTGTGCCTCTCCATTCTTCCTCCAGACTCTGGGTCCTTGGTTTCCAAATGAGATGCAAAAATTGCTCTCATCAGAAAAGAGGACTTTGGACCACTGAGCAACAGACCAGTTCTGTTTTTCTTTAGCCCAGATAAGATGCTTCTGACGTTGTTTGTTGTTCAGGAGCAGCTTGCCAAGAAGAATACGACATTTGAAAACCATGTCCTGGATCCATCTGTGTGTGGTGGCTCTTGATGCACTGACTCCAGCCTCAGTGCACTCCTTGTGAAAGTCCCCAACGCTTTGAATGGCCTTTTCCTGACAATCCTCTCCAGGCTGCGGTCATCCCTGCTGCTTGTGCACCTTTTTCTTCCGCACTTTTCCCTTCCACATAACTTTCTATTAATGTGCTTTGATACAGCACTTTGGGAACATCCAACTACTTTTGCAATTACCTTTTGAGGCTTTCCCTCCTTATGGAGAGTGTCAATGATGGTTTTCTGCACAACTGTCAGGTCAGCAGTCATGATTGTGATTCCTACTGAAACTGACTGAGAGACCATTTAAAGGCTCAGGAACCCTTAGCAGGTGTTATGGCTTAATTAGCTGATTAGAGTGGGACACTTTGAGCCTAGAATATTGAACTTTTTCACAATATTATAATTTTCTGAGATTGTGGATTTGGGGTTTTCATGAGCTGTAAGCCATAATCATCTCAATTATGACAAATCACAGCTTGAACTAGATTGCTTTGCACATGATGAGTCTATCTCATATATTAGGTTCACCTTTTAAGTTGCATTACTGAAATAAATGAACTTTTGCATGATATTCTAATTTTTCGAGTTTCACCTGTATATGTTTCACAAACACTATTGGAAATACTTGGTTATTCTTAAATAAACATAAGCAATTTTTCAATTAAATCATATGGAATAGTTCATATTATGACTTATCAACAAGGAGGTCTGGCTGTACTTGCTGCTCCCCATACCCTAAGCACTCATGACAAACAGACCATGGTGAGAAATGGACGGTGAGAATAACTTTTAGGAACAGGAGCAAGACCTGCAACCAAGACGTTGATTAGACAAATAAAATATAAGTCCAAAGCAGAAATGCAGTTTTGGGAAAATGTCTGAGACCTGATTCTCCCCAGTTCTCTTGTAGGTAAAGGCTTGGGGGCTGGGGAGGTGCATTCAGGTGTGTAAAATTCTGTTACTCTAACACTATAATAAATGTAGTTTATTATAGCTTTGTTTTCTAGTTGGTCTGCCTTGAAGTGCAATATCAATAGGAAAAGTAAAGAGTCTGTCAGGTGCATAACACAGACATTAAAACAGAGAAAGAGGTAGGGCCACGAAGAGTAACAGTAATACAACTTATTTATTGGGTTATTATTTACTGAGACACAATTAAGTCACTAGAATAAATTGAAAAAGGATAGGTAGGAAGACCAACTCTTATATTTTGTTTTGTTACAGCAATGAGTATTATCCTGCTGATTCACAAATAGCCCCAGTGCAAGATCTTAGAAAGAAAAGCAGTTGTAGTGAGGATGTAAAAGATCTTCCAGAGAAAATGGATCTTCAAGACACAACTGAGGATGAGTCATATGATTTTGAAGAAGAGAAGCAAACTTCTGAAGGCCGAATGACTGAAGAGATGCCAAAAAGGAAAACCAGAAGGGCTGCAACAAAGTATGTTTGTCTTAACTGCAATGAAAATGATAAGGGTTTTCTTCAAAACGTATAAGAAACCCTGCATTTAAATATAATTTAGGCTGTAGTTCTTCTTGTTATTCAACCCCTAACATGCCTTGCATAGTTTCTTAATTCTTTCTTTCTCTTTCTCCAGTCATTAGAATATGTAATAGGAGAATGTTTTAGTCATATGTGGATTAGGTTCACAATTTAAGTTCAATAATGTTGATTTGTTAAACAAGCCCATGATTTAATGTAACAGGATTCCAGTGATGGATCAGAGACAGAGTGAAAGGAGTTCACATTTATTGACTATGTAAAGGCTTATGATTGTGAATAACCCTTAAAAAACCTGGGTGTTCCTCATTTATATGATGAGTAGGAAACAGCAGAATGGAATATTTTGCAATTAAATAATTCAAAATTTGGAAATATTGTATACACTGTTCTCTTTTAGTTTATATAGTTTGGATTGAACAAGTGAGAAAAATTTAAGGAATAGTTTTGAAGGTGAAAAAGGGAACAAAAACATGTTATTGTTCAATATTTAAAAATTTAAGATTATTTCAGCAGGCAATACCAACCCCACGAAATTTCAGCAGAAATTGAAACAGTGGTAGGTTTTATCATTTTAAGCTTAAAATTTTACTGCAGTCAAGAAATCATGAAAGAGTCATGAAAGAATGTTTATCATGTCTTCTGACTTACTAGTTTGTGTTCATGGATGTGTTCTGCCAGTCTCCTGCCTGTTTGTCCTATGTAGTGGCTGTTGCAGTCATTACATTGTATGTTGTAGATTAGAGTTCCCCAACCTTTCCAGTTTTGCGGACCAGCGGGTGGGGAGAGGAGATGGTTACTCGTGCAAGTGAGGATGTGTGCTTGCGCTCTCTAATCTCTTACGTGAACGACTCAAGGCTCAGGTTTGGGACCCCTGTTGTAGATGTCTTCTATTTTTTTCTGTTGGGGCTGCTATGTTTTTGGTTTACTTAGGATGTTTTGAAGGGCTTTAAGTTAACTTGTGTACTACATGAATTCCTTTTGGTTGTGATACTCTGTTGGTTTTTCTTGGTGGTTTTTCTATACACTTGTGTTTCCAGTTTGCCATTGTAACTGCTGATCAGGATGTCCAGGAAGGGGAGTGACTTGTTTTCTTCTTCTCTGATAAATTCCTTTAAAGATGTTGTTGAGGTTCTATGGGTGTTCTCTAATTGTCCCCTTTTTATTATGGTGAAGGTGTCTACATATCTGAACCATATTTGGGTTGTATTTGTGAAAGTGCTGTGGCTTCTAACAACCTCTGCATAAGTCCTGAAAGCAGTGATCACATAGGTGTATTTCAATTTGTTGGTAAGTTTGTCCAGGCAGAGAAAAAATCTGACCACATTGCTCCACAACACATCTAATCTAACCAAATATATGAAGATTAAAACACCCAGGATTATGAGATCCTTTGTGTATTTGGTTAAGTCAGATGTACTTTGAAACAATGTGGTCATCAATTCTTTGGCTAATTCTGGATCTATAGACGTGAAAAGGGCTGTGATATCAAATGAGACTATGATTTCTTCCTTATCTATAGTATCGATTCTGATTGTTTGAAGGCACTATTTTGGGGGGTTGAGACTGAGAGTCAAGCCACTAGAATATAAACTGAGACCAAACCTCACTGCTTACTAGCACTGAGATTTTACTTAGTTTGGGTAATGAAATGTCTGTAAGAAAAAAAAAACCAAGCTCAGAGAGCAAACACCCCTCAATTCAGTACTGGTGTAAGAGCTGATTTTTATATTTGCAAGAAATCTAATAACTGTTTC
Source organism: Bungarus multicinctus (assembly GCA_023653725.1). Classification (NCBI taxonomy): domain Eukaryota; kingdom Metazoa; phylum Chordata; class Lepidosauria; order Squamata; family Elapidae; genus Bungarus; species Bungarus multicinctus. Next base: position 49,064,992 of record CM042848.1, read on the forward strand.
CAAAAGTCTGCTTCAAAGAACTCAAAGAAGCAAATAGTGTCATGAATATAATGATATTATTTGGGTCATTAGGGGTTAGAAGTATCTAACCAATAAAGTGACCCTTTGGATTTTTCCAAATTGAATACATTGGTGTTATCTTCTCTGGAAGAAATATGAGACTGGAATTTTCTGTTTTCAGTTGATAAAAAAGTTTAGTTTTCTACAGCTTAGCAAACATCCAAACCCAGATAATCTGGTCTGTCTTGTACTTAATATGATTAATGGAAGTAGATTTCAAACTGTATGGAATTGGCTTTTTTGTTGTTATTACTCACCAGCTAAGGATACCGTTAATGGAGTTTGGGTGACATAAATATAGCTAACACAGAATGGAAGCAAAGGCATCTGAAATCACATGGACAGTCCTGGCTTGTTCCTTTTCATAACTTCTGAACCAAGACAGGCTATCAGTCAATACTAGATTCAATAAAATAACTCAGTGATCTTTGCAAAAAGCTGTGTAAACTTAAGTACATAAGAACATTTAAAAGAAAGTATTTGATAAATTTGTTTGTAGTTTTGAACTGTTTCCATCTCAAAAGTCAATTTTTGTTTTTTGGTGTTTTACTGACAGCTGGTCTGTTTTGTTTTGTTTTTCAGGCAGCTTATCAGTCACTTACAAGTTTTCACTCAGTTTTCAAATCCCCGTGCTTTGTATTTAGAACCCAAATTGAATGACATATATGTTCAGGTAAATAATTTTTTTTAATGATTACTTTTTAAAATGATTAAAATGATTATAATACACGTGCATATTTATTATCTTACAGTTTGGAAATAATTTGGGGAAGTTTTTTATATCAGAATTTGTTCCCAACCTGATGTCTCCAGAGAAATTTGAGAATGCCACTTCCAGAATTACTAGCCAGCATAAGAGTGACTAAATTATTCTCAAGAAATTAGTTGCTTAACAAATAAATAAAAGTAAAGCAAACATAAGATAGGTGAAAATAAAAAGGGAAAAAGAGAAAATAAACAAACATAATAATCTGAACTCTGATGTTCACATTAGAAAATAATAATTTCTGAGCTCTGTTATGATCTTTCTTGGCTAGTGGTAGAATTATTATGATAGTAGTGAGGAATAGCTTAAATCAGCCTTCAGTTTATTAAGAAAAATCAGCTACAAGATCTAGGCTTGCTGTCTCCTATCCCAGCAAGTCAAATAGACAAAGAGGAATTGAATTTTGTTAAGTATATCCCAAGCTGTGAGCCGTGGCCAGTACTGGACTGCAGCCTGTTTGGAACCAGGCTGCAGAAGTGATGGATGAGTGTGCATGCGTATGCAGCTCCATTTGTGTGAGCAGTGGGTACACATGTAGGCACAAATGGAGTTATGTGCACACACACTTGTGCAGAACCATCCTTTTACCCCCCCTGCCATTCCTCAAAGTCAGAAAGGTTGGGGAATGCTGAAGTATATGATGAATTTTTGGGGAAAGAAAAAGCTTTATAGAAGTAATGATGTAAGCGAGATACCTAGGGATTGCACAAATATTTTTGAATTATAACAACTGATTATTCTTTTTGACAAGGAACTGATTCTTGGAGATTCTTGTTTTGAGAACCATTCTTTTTAATGTGCAATCTTTACAGTAGCTGGAGTTCAATAATAGAATATAAATCATTTTACAGAACTACCTGTCCCAAATTCCTTGTTGGAAAAATAAAACATTACCACAGTTTAGGAATAGATATTAAAGAGTCTAAATGGTATGGTAATTATTAGAGGACCAATGGTTTTAACAGAAGAGCACATATGTGTTTCAGATTTTAACAATGGTGTAAGAGCACATGTTTGAAGTTTATGGACTGTAAGTATAAGAACAATTGTTAAAATGCCAAAAGCCTTCCCTCCTGTTTGCTGTTTGCATAATTACTATCATCTATGGATTCTCTTCAATAAAAGGACAGTGTAAATTGTGACAGAATATTGATTGTAATACACTACTCCCTAACACATCTGTTTTAACCCTGGTTTGTTTTAAAATATTATTTTCAGCTGCTGACCCACCAAGACCAAAATGTGCAAAAAGTAGCTCTTGACTGTATCATGACTTACAAGCATCCACATCTTCTGCCCTATAAGTAAGAGATAATGTCTGCATTGAATTATATGTGATTATACACTCACATATATAACTTCAGACTTAATGATTATGGAATTGTGTTGTTTTCTATTTCTTTTATATGAGGTGCATTTTTATTTCTTGGACTATAATATTTTAGATGTAAACTTGCCTGGTTTAATGACATACACTATCATACTAGCTTACGTTACATTTTCATTATAGAGTGAGGGAGATGGGTGATTTAAAAATGAGACAGAAAGATAGATAGAACATATTAAAATGAATAGAGATTCCTTGTTATGTTGGCATTTTTATCCAATCCATTTGATTTTACTTTCATGTTATATATTTTGTCAATTTTGCTGGTCATGGATTGAATAAGCATCTCTCACATATTCTTTCAAATACTAAAAAGTTTGTGATCTTGTATTTTAATAAATTATGTGAAGAATCTTTTTGTTTAAGTTGCATTATGTACTTACAGAGAGAATTTATATCGGCTATTGGAAGACAAGAGTTTTAAAGAAGAAATAGTTCATTTCAGTATTTCTGAAGAAAACAGTATAGTAAAACCACAGCACCGACCAGAACTTATTCCTGTTTTGATGAGGTAAGGGACTTTTGTATGTTAATATAGATACAGGTTTATTTTTTATTGCTTTAGGCAATATGCATTTTTATTCCTTAGAGTGTAATATTTTAAGCTTCTACTTGCACAGTTTACCAGACTATACATGTTTGATGAATGTTTAAAAATGAAATCTTACTTCCTACCTCCCTGAGAAGATGGCAATTCTGATCCATTGTCCAGATTTTACTGTAAATATACCATCTTTGTAATAAACTTTTACTTAACTCTTGTTCTTTTATAAAACTATTACCATATCTTATTTTTTAAAAAGTGGATTTTCTCTGACATTATAAAAGCTAACTTTATTTCTAATCAAAACAAAGGACAGATTTCCTAACGGTGGGCTTGATGGTAGACTTGGTGAAGACTGAATGTGGTGAAATTGTTACATTGCTGATTTAGGTTTGGAGAAAAGGCTGTCTCTGAATACCTCTAAGCCAAGGGTCTTCAAACTTGGCAAGTTTAAGACTTGTGGACTTCAACTCCCAGAATTCCTGAGCTAACATGACTGAAGGAGGAATTCTGGGAGTTGAAGTCCACAAGTCTTAAAGCTGTCAAGTTTGAAGACTTCTGCTCTAAGTCATGAAATTTACTTCGTACTATTTACTACTTTCTACTCTAACGTATTTCAAAGATATTGTAAAAATAAAATGGAGGCAAAACTGTTTACCATATGCATGTAAACTAGGGTTTAATTAAATATAGGGTTATTTGAATAATTTTATGGCAACAATATAGATTTTTTTTCAAAATGGGTGACTGTAGAAGATAAAATTATCAATAAATAAAATGAATGTGGATATAGAATGAAATGTTCTATTAAGCATGGATGGAAGAATGAAACAACTCCCAATTGTGGATTATTTTTCAGTAACATTCATTATAATTGTTGATCAGATGGCTATCCCACTTTTATCTTTTTTATATCAAGATGTTTATTACTACTGTTTTCCCCATAACAAAAACCTGTGAGGTGGATTGGGCTGAGAGGAGTGACTATCCAATGATCCCACCAGCTTCCATGCCTAAAGGAGGACTAGAATTTATTCCCAGGTTCTAGACCGGGGCCGCTAATCGTTTGGACCTCAGGGACCACCAAACTCATAATTTTAAATCCCACAGACCAGAGACCCTGGGAAAATCCCCCCAAAAGTCTGCAGGAAAATCCCCCACCCTGTTTTCCTACCAATCGATCATTCTTTATTTGGGATCGCAGAATACCATCTCCAGCTCCGTTCTCGGGGGAGAAAGAGAGACTTTTGGTTTCATGCAAGGAAAGCAGGTGAAGCAGCAGAAGTCTTTCTTTCTCTCCCCAAAACTCCACCAGAAATGAGACCTTGTGAGACTTGTCTCACTGGCACAGTCTCTTGGAGCAGGATGCCTTGAAGAGTGCCATATACTCATTTTTGGCGGAGTTTGGGGGAGAAAAAGCTGCTTTCCTTGCGTGCAGCTAAAAGCAGAAGAAAAAAGGGGAAAGAAGCAGCCTGGTGGCCAGGTGAGATGCGTGGGGTGAGTAGGGCAAGATCCCCCCCCCCTCTGCCATTTCCCCCCTCCCCTCACTACCTCGTGTTGTTTGCAATGCAAGAGATGCACAGGCCATGTGGGCGGCACAGCCTTGTGTTCCCACACAGCCTGGATTAATTGCTTTGGGGGTGACATTTCTCTGCAGACCACCAAAATTTTCTCACGGACCACAGTCCCCGTCCCATTGATTGGTGACCACTGTTCTAGACCAGCACTTAATCACTACACCAAACTGCCTCTTTGATTTGGGATGATTATTGCAATTTGTAGCATGCAGAGAATTTCTTCTAGGACTATCACATACTGAACCTTTTGCCTTATAGACCTATTGCTTCTGAAAAACTAACATGATTTCTTTTTACTCCTTGAAGGGTTCTATATGGACGGATGAAAAACAAAACTGGAAGCAAAACACAAGGGAAATCAGCAGCAGGGACCCGTATGGCTATAGTTTTGAGATTCCTGGCAGGCTCTTTGTCTGAAGAGATAAGAGTGTTTTTGGATCTGCTCTTTGAACCTGTGAGACATTTCAATAATGGTATGTTGCACAGGAAAACAAAGTTTTGGCAAATGTAATAGAACTGTCAACCTGTTTATGGAGATTGAAGCTTGTAGAAATAAACATAACACAAAACCATATGGGAACCATCTCTACTGTCAACATTGCCCATTGAAGATTGAGCGTGGCTGGTAGCCTTGAATATATATTGCAAAATAATATTACTTTATTTCTATGCATGCATTATTGCATTGACTCATTGTTATTGTTCTTTTGTACTGCCTGGAATATTTCAAGATTGAGATGGTTTAATAAAAGTATAAAGAAATTAATTGGAAGAACGAGTGGGAAGTGGAGCGTTGGATGACATGCATGGTTTCTTAACATTTAAAGCAGAATATGGCATTTTCGATGTGACAAGTGACATGGTGGCTACAGTTAATATCACATTCTTATGACTGCAGTCACTTTCTCTCTGGTTAATAGCAGCGGAGAAAAAGAGGTTCCCTTCCATTTCCTTTTCTTTCCCCACCCCAACTCTCTTACCCACTTTCCTGCATTTTTCTTTAGATTTCCCCCCCACACACTTTTATTATTTTTATAAATAACTCAAACATACTTTTTCTCCCTCCTATTTTCTGCATAACAACCCTGTGAGGTGAGTTGGGCTGAGAGAGTGGCTGGCCCAAAGTTACCCAGCCGACTTTCATGCCTAAAATGGGACTAGAGCTTACAGTCTTCTGGATTTTAGCCTGGTTGTTTTGTTTGATAGGGCAGTCAAGACATCAGATGACTTTGATGGGCTCTGTCATGAACCATCAACCCTCTCAGAGCTAATGCTACTTCTTGGGGGGCAAGAATGAAAGCTTTTAGTTACCTAGGCAATTGCTCTGAGAGTGCTCTAAAGTTGATTTTGAGTCCTGTTATAGGAATGCTAATACTCTTTAAGAGTTAAGTGACCTTTCAGCAGCCATGTCATAACTACAGGAGTGATGACAGGTAAAGCCAGTGTTAACAGTGGTTGAGAATTACGGTATATTGAATTGTCGTGAACTGCAACCTGTGATTTCAAGGTTTACGTGGCTTTGGTGTTGGCTACATGAAGCACCTAATATTCTAAAGGAGGTTGTGGAATGACTGAACACAGTCTTGAAACATGAACCTGCCTGTTTAGGACAATTACGTCCTACAATATTTTGTGTTGAGTCCAACTTTCTTTAATGTAAATTCATGAGCATGAGCACACCATATGCAGCAATGACAAAGGAACAAATGAGAAAGTTGGTTTAATAATATTATATTAAGGAGATTTGTTGAACAGTTGATTATGGGAAAGTAAAGCTTTCTAATTCTAGAGATTAATGCTGGATCAGCATTATCTAGTGGAACGGAGATTTTGTGTACACCTAATATTAAGCATTTAGTTACTGAACTCAGTCATCACATCTCATAGGTCTTGATTAACGTGAAATAACAGTTGCACTTTGAAAACATGAACATTCACCATGTGTTAGAATCTTAAATGTACTGTTTTTGAAATTGAAAATTGATTTGTTAAGTGAGACTAACATATATGCACATATAGGGTTTCAGCCTTCTCCTTTTTATTAGTTAGAGTGGGGGTTTTAATATTTTTTTAAAATATCACCTAAAAATTTGATTCCCCAAACTGGGCATTGTTTTGTAGGTAAAGCACAACCATTCTTAATTTGCCAATTTCTACGTATTATAACCAAATCTTGAATCTAGATTTACATGAACAAAATATTGAACAGTATCCCCATTCTGTAGAATGTTTATCAGTGTCAATGCATTATTCTCTTTGTTCCTTTTTTATTTTTTCTCTCTGTTTTGAAGGACATTGTCACTCTGCAGTACTTCAAGCTGTGCAAGATTTGGATTTATCTCAAGTCCTACCGTTAGGCCGTCAGCATAGCCTTTTCAACAGCTTGGAAGTAGTACTAAAAAACCTGGGACATCTAATCAGCCAGAACCTGCCTGAGATTTTACAGATTTTGCTTTGCATGACAGCAACAGTATCACACATTCTTCAGCAAAGAGAAAAGGTGAGGCCTGCTGCATATTTAAGTTGGCATGTGAGAGTTTAAAAAAATTTTTTGGGTGTAATTAATTAAGAAAGGAATGCTAGTAAGCTAATCTGGTGTTCTTTCTCATTTAGTGTACTTGAATCAAAGTAATAAAGATAAATGCTTCTTAAACATTAGCATGACTTTCAAGGATGCATTTCAGTTATTTTTATAAAATTAAACATTTGGTTTAGGTTCTACATTTAAAACAAAGAGTCCAGTGAAAATATTTTAGATATACAGTATCAATAAAAGATTATTGATAATATTAGTAACCTTCTGTTACAGTCCTTGTGGGTATTTTTGGCAGAGTCATGGTACGTTAAATGAAGTGTACTACTTCAGTGCTACATAATATAGTAAGCTAAATTTGCTTGTGAAATTTAATTCAATTGTCTTGATAGCCCTCTTCTGTTTTACCAACATCAAATCAAATCTTTATTATGGTCTACCATAAAGTTTCCATATGCTAACCAGCATAGAGCAATAATCCTAATCCTTATCTTTAGATATGGGGAAAATAATTACATTGTTAAATTCCTTTCAGACTCTGACATTTATGGGGCAGCTAGTTAAACTGGGAAAAGGCTGGTCTTTTTTAGCAAGATAATTATTGGTGAACTTTTGCATAAAGTTACTCAATAACACTGAAATGAAAATCTGTAATTCAATAACCCCAAAAATACTTTCATCATTGTCATTTGTTAAACTGAATTTAATAGTTAATTATCTATGGAGGAGCTAAAAGTTACTTAAAGTCTGTGAGAGTCCTATTTGTATTTCACTTGGTAGCTTTCTGAACGTATTAATCATACATTGCAGACAAACATTCCCATTTGTGTTAAATTTTAATTTTGTATAGTTATAAAGAAACTTAGCTTTATAATTTCCTAAAGTGTGCAATTCTGAGTAATGTTTTTGTCGTTATGGTGCTTAAATTTTCTTTCTTTGCTATGCAAGTTTTTAACTAGTGTTACAGGATTTTGTGTTGACTTTACCTCTCACACATTATAGAAGTTACAATTTCCATAGTAAGAAAGTTACAGAGAAAAAAATGCATTTATACAGGGTGAAATTAGCAAAATATCTAAAGCTACTTCCCAAAGTATCAACATATCTAAGTAGATATAATATGTGGATAATGCATGCTAATGTCTAATAATAAATCTTAAATATTTTGACCCAATACGTGAATAAGAAATGCAATTTTCTGAAAATGTTTTGCTTAAGGAAAGAAAGAACCACCAATTTCTTTTACAGATTCAACTCAGATTTATCAACCAGCTGAAAAACTTAAGGCGCCTTGGACTTAAGCTTATAGCAGACTTTTTTTCTGACTTTGAAATGTACAGCTTCAGTGGAGAAGAGATTGATGCTGTGTTCTGTGCAGTGGTGTGGCCCCAGGTAAGGCTGCTCCTTTCAGTAAGTGATTCCAAGGTTAGCCCATACCTTCTGGGGGAAGAGTAAATTTTGGGGCAAAAGGAAAAGAGTACATTAAATCATCTTACTTCATTATCTCCATCTTAGATGGTCCACATTTTAATGGCTTATATTTTACTTAAAATGTTGTCGATCTGTCAGGTGCCCGAGGGTCAAGAGGTGGGTTGAGCCTGTGTTTTGGCTATATTAATTGTTACTGATGGAGCTGTTTTTACCCTGGCTGCTGTTGTAGATATGTTGTTTTGTTGCTTGGCTTTTATATTTTAAAAGTTGTTAGCTGCTCAGTTGAGATTAGCGTCCATATAAATTGAACATATGGTTCAATAGATATTGGCTGAAATTTCACCACTGTGACATAGGTCAGCAAATATGACTCTACGTTTGCAACTGAGAAATGTAAAAATTACAGAAGAGTTTCCTTTAGATGAAATATGTTTATCCTTAAGTTATCCAGAGTTACTGTACAAAGGTTTCTGCATTCAGAGTTCCTTATATCTTTCCTTATTTTCATGTGTACCATTGGCCTCCATAATAGGTGAAGCTACTGGCTAAGTCCTGGTGGAATAGGAATGGAATCTGAAGTTCATAAATTCACCTTCTTCTTAAATCAGACCAACTTCCACTAACAAAGATGAAATAAACCACATTTATAGTAACTATGTGATATTGTATAATATTTAAATATAAATACTATGAAATTTCTTCTTGTTAGCTCAGGTTGGAAGGAAAATTTCTGTAATTTAGCCAGAAATGGTATGTGATATCCACCTTTCTCTGGAGCTTGCATCCTGGGACTTAGGAACTATTCTTTAAAATTTAGCAGCAGGCCCCTCTCACTTGGTGAACTGAAAGCAATGCCTGACAGTAACATCCTGGGTTGGACTCTTTAAAGTATTTTTGCGCTTGGGGTCAATGGAAACAGCTTTCGCTATTCTAGTGCAAAGGGCATTACAGCAAATATTGGTTGCATTCATACTAGTTTCATATGTTATGCTACATGAAAGGAACCACTAGCATAGTACAGCAGGTGAGCCCAGATAGTTCATTGTTCTTTCAGATGCAAATAGTTTTGCTTCTTCTATTCTGAATAGCTGTCCTATGATACACTTGTTAACAGATCCTGATTTTATCTTCTTGCTTTTTTTTTTCTTCAGATCACTAGGCTGGCTTCAGAGAGCCAATATTCTCCTACTCCTTTACTCAAAATTATTCACATCTGGAGCAAAAACTCCAGGTAAGCTATTTGTTTTTAGCAAAGTAAAACTACACCCTTCCAATAATTATTATAGACGGTACAATTTACACCATTTAGAAGCTTTAAATCCAATAGGTTTATTGCCCTGCAGGTTAACCTGCAATTGTGGTTTTAGAACTCTCTGCCATCTGCATTAGTTACAGACTACAACCTCCTTTAGCTCTTATTATTCACATGGCTGATTGGGCTGACAGAAATTGTATGTCAGTCAGAGATGGAGAGTCTTATTGTCTGCCTGTGTTCTTTATGTACAAACAAAGCAGTTATGATAACTGTAATGCAGTACTGGGATCAGGCAAAAAAAGGGCTAGAACCATGTATTGCAAATATTTGTGTCCTGCCAAAATATAGTGTCCTTTTTGTCCTTTTCCCTGTTTGCTTTTCTTTCCCTGAAGCTGTGAACAAGAGTAAACTGCAAGCTTGTGATTCAAAGAGGCATATAGAAGAGGTCACTGCAGCTTCCGATGTTTCTGCTTTCCCTGTCCCAACCTTTTTAAATCAAGTGATTTATTGCATTGCACCCAAACAATGATTTACAAATGTCAGTGGCTGGTTTTGTACAACCAAAAAGGCAAAACTAAATAATGTGATTATTTAACCATATCTTAAAACAGTGTATGAATCATGTCTTATTATAGCAGGTGTTCTATCTATTGAACTTCTCAAGTGTTTTTAATTGTACAGATAGAATCGTACTCAGTTATGTTTTCATCTCCAAGACTAGTGCGTACGTTTGTAGAATAGTCTGTTCCGGATCTCGAGTCATAGTTTGGAATTTGGTAGCGGTTACTCAGGGGATTTCATTCTTTTGGTTCACTGTTAATATCTGGAAATGGTCATAAATGTTTTTATAGTAAAATAAGTCGAAGCAGTTTCTTTAAGTTGTCTACCAGAAGAATGAAAAACTTGTCCTTTTCTCAGTTTTGAATCCCATATAATTTTATTTCTTAAAATTTCCCTTACCCTTTCTCACTTTACTTTTAGGTATTTCGTTTTGCTGGCTAAGCAGAATCCAGAGCATCCAGAATATGATATATTAACAAATGTATCTGTTCTGCTCTCAGCCAAGACTCTGGGAGAGGGAACAGCTGGTATTGTGATGGATGTGATTGACAGCCTTCTCAATATTCCTGACTTTGAACCTAATGATCAATTTAGCAGCTTGACAGTGACTGACTGCATCTTTTTTGAAGTTGAAGAAGTAGCGGGAGGTAGGAATAGATAGGTCTCAGTTGGATGGCATTGTTTGTTTGTTTGTTGTAGGGCACAAGGAGTTCAGAAAAACAAAGAAAATATAAAAAATAAAGTCAAAGGCACATAATATTAAAACTGTATAATTGGCGGTCTGGCTACCATTGAACTCAAACTCTTAGTGAAATAGCTAGATTCTAAGCAACTTTTAAAATGGCTTCAGTGTATTATACTGTATTTGAGCTTTACATCCACAATTGAGCCCAACATTTATGTTGCTAAGTGAGAAATTTGTTAAGTGAATTTTGTCCCATTTTACGACCTTTCTTGCCACAGAAGGTAAGTGAATCACTTCAATTATTAAGTTAGTAACATGGTTGTTAAGTGAATCTGGCTTCTCCATTAACTTTTGCTGCAAAAGGTGATCACATGACCCCTAGGATCCTACTGTCATAAATATGAACCAATTGTGAAACATTTGAATGTAAATCACTACGGGGATGCTGCAATGGTCATAAGTGTATCTATGGAGATTCTCATGGTCATGGTTGTCGCAAAGGTGCTTTTTCAAGAGGTGAAGAAGCTTCTTGGATGAGAAGTGAAACATCTTCAAAGAAAAACAGTCAAGTTGCCTCTTGAAAAAGCACATTGGGACAGTCATAAATGTGAAAAATGGTCATTAATCGCTTTTTTCAATGCCATTGTAACTTCAAATGGTCACTAAATGAACTGTTGTAAGTTGAGGACTACCTGTATATACTTTTATTACTTTAAGCTGTTTTACACAGAACAAAATGAAAGATACTTCCTGGTTTTAGCTTAGGATGCTTAACGGGTTGTCCAGGCACACAATAATCAGCCTTTGCATTGAAGTAGCCTTCACTTGCTTTCCTGCAATTCGAAGTCAGAAGTGTAGTGGTTACAGCGATTACCTTTTCACCTTACAGAAGAGTGGCCTAATATGGGCTTCTCTTCAGAATGAGGCACAGATTGAAAAAGTAGAGTTGCCAGCTTTTAAGACTTACACTTGAAGACAGTCACCTTTTCAATATTTGGTATAACTACATGATATTTTTGATAGCCAAAAATGACAAAAAAATTAAATGACTCAGAAATGGGAGTACGTGCAAGATTCTGGTTGCCTTGCAAAGTTTCTGAATTTAAATATTTTGAAAAAATGTGTTCATCATCATCATACTGTATATAAATAAAAATAATAGCAAAGTTGAAACACGGTTGTTGTTTTTTAATTGTAACATTCTCACTAGTCTGTTTTGTAAGGATTTGTGTTTTTTGCATAGAAAAAAGGGTTGGTTTTTCACTTGAAATGGCCATATTCTATATCTTTATTTTAGATATTCCTAGTATGGGGACGAGACTAGTTCTCCCCCATGTCCCTTCAGTTCTTCAGTATCTCAACAAAACTATGATCAGCGTAGACAGGATAAAGAAAAAAAAGTACAATGCACAACTCAGCAAAGAACTCAACATTCTTTCAAAGTAAGTGGTTTCTTATCCTTTGTAATAGTATATATTTACAGAGATTTGTAATGCTGTAGAAATGGTGGAGAAAAAACAGTTCTTTTTCTTTGGTGGGAAGGGGGTTAATAGAAAATAGTAGAAACAATCTCATCCCTAACCCCTCAGAAGGCAAGAAATTAGATGTCTTCGACAATTGTTCATTTTCACTCAAAACAGATGCAAAATTTTTCTTTCTTTCTCTACATCTCTCATATTTCTATGAATGCAATGACATGTTCTTTCTATGCCGAAGTTCAAAACTTTTCAAAGCTACATATTTAAAAAGCTTGGCTTTTAATTTAGACACCTGAAACGTTACATTGTGATATAACGTGAGTGTATTTTCTGTTGTGTTTAGGATTAGCAAGTTCATAAAGGATAAGAACCAGAGTTCTGTTCTGATTGGCCTCCTGCTCCCTTTCCTTCAGCAGACCAACATTACTCAGGTAGGTTTACAATAAAGTGTATGGAAAATAATATTTTCTTTCAGATTAGATTACTTTTGTGATGATATTTTAAATGTTTTTGCACTTATGAACTTTACATCCATTCAGGCTGACACTGAAAGGGTTATGTATAAGCCTGAAGCTCAGCAGGATATGAAAAATAGTGGATGAAGCAGAGAGAACAATATGGAAGCTTGGGCTATAGTCACTTCAGTTAGATTCAGAATGAATCTAATGTGTTGTATACTGATCTATGTATTTAGGTAACATACTTTTGTGTTATAAAATAGAAGTTTCTAAATACAAATGTAGAGGGCAGAATACCCTCTTGAACATCTTGTTAATTTACTGTAAATCATTTCTTACTCCCCATCTACTTCTGCAGGCATCGTCTTTACATATTTGAAAACATAAACACAATTTGCCAAAGGCTTTATAAAAGACCCATTTTGGTGTGATTCGCTGAACCAGGCCTGCCTTAGTTACGCAAAAAATGGGAGCAAAAGAAAATCTGATCTTGGCATAAGAAAAAAAAACCTTCATGTGGCCTTCATGGATGACCAGCTCACATTAAGTTTGTCATAAATGTTTGCAGGGATCCGTATCATAGCGCTTGTATAAGCATACAGGGAAAATGCGAAGCCTTCCAAATTGATTGATCCTTCCATTCTTTTTTACTCCTTGTTTACAGGACTTCCCCAAAAGTTGCAAGATAAATTAAAATTGTTTTCCTCAAAACCAGAAATTACTTTGTTCATTAACTTGAGCATTTGATTTAAAATTCAGAATGTCGGCACATGACATAAATCTGATCAAGAATTTCAGTTCACTTTATCACTTTAAAAATCTTGAAATATCACTGACCCTTAATTGGGAAGTTCTTACTCCAGTGTTATTGTGAACATGCATAAAAGAAAATGATATACTCAGGAATGTCACATGATTAACATGATAATAAAAAGAAAGAGTAGGAATTTTCTATTGGTGACTGGATGATGTTTTTTCCTTCTGCCAATAAAATCCACTATTAGGATCATCCTGCTTGACTAGCTATAAAAATCAATACTAATTGATTTCAATCAATACTTATTTACAGGATAAAGTTGAAAATATTTACTGGTTTGTGATAGTTTGATGGAGATTCAATATTTAGACTTACTGATAGATACTTCATTTTGTGATGGCACATTGATTGTAATTTATTCAACCAAAATTTACTTGATATCTCTAAAATTCGCAAAAGAGTACATAAAGGTACTTTCAATAATCTAGTCAATTGTAGTCCTTTGCAGTGTATTTATGTAGAACACAAGTGTCACGTGACATTTCACGATGTTTACCCCATTTGCAGAGCTGGGATGGGCATGGCTTGTGCATCATGGGCCCGTAGTCCTCCAGTTTGACACCCCTGATGTAGATGAATGCATGGATAATACTCAAGAAGAAAATATACAAGAATCAATAAGGCAAATAAGAGATAACTTAGTCCTGCAAAAGGAGAATACATGACAAAGAAACTCAAGATTATCCTACCTTGAATCCTTTCAATATAAGCAGTGGCAATAGGATACTCTGGCAGGCTTTCAAGATTCTGTTATTACACTTTAAGCAATAAATTAGCATTCATGTAATCCTTGTTCTGTCTTTTTCCTGTACTTGGCCTACTGACAATCTGTTTCTTTTAGGATACAGAGATTGACATTTTGGAGACAGTACAAAATCTACTGAAACATTGCTTAACTCCAGCAAGCTTCCTTAAACCTCTAGCAAAACTGTTCTCTGTTATTCAAAACAAGTTGTCTCGTCAAGCACTTTGTGGAGTTTTTGAGGTATTACTGTATATAAATGCTTTTTTTAAAAAAATATTCGTATCCCACTATGATCCAGAGTGTTGAGTTGTTTGTTCCACAATAGAAGCTAATCTTGACTCCTTTATAAGTCCTTCTAAAATATTAATCTTTTCTAACTTTTTGCCATAAAAAGCAGTATAGGTAGTCCTTGATTTATGACCTGTCACTGTTTGAAGTTATAACAGACCTCCCCAGGGCTACTTACAACCTGGATTTAAAGTTCTGATGGCCTGCGTCTTTCCCCGCAGTCAGTACTGGGTCATTTGGTAACTGGTCCACATTTATAGCTGTTTGTAGCGACCTGCAGTTATGTGATTTAGGATTTTTTTTTTTTTTGCTGGAAATTGGCATTTATGAGGACCCAGATTATTGGGAGCAATATGCTGACTCTAAACCACTTAGAGAGGGCTGTAAAGCACTGTGAAGCCGTATAGAAGTCTAAGTGCTATTGCTATTTATTTCCGGTTTCCGACAAAACAAGCCCAATGCAGACAATGCTAAAGACTGCATCATTTACTTAAGAACCACTGCAAATAGTTGTAAAATTGACCATGATCACATGATGAACCACTTAACAACTGGCATGACTTATGACTCTAATTCCTGGCTCAGTTACAGATGTAAGATGATCTATAGTTGGAGGAGGAGGCTTTTCTGATACTTCTATTAAAAATCTCTGATCATAGATAGGTAATTTGATATCTTTAAGAGGTTTGGGATTATATTTCTCCAAATATTGATCAAACAAATGCAACCTTAGTCAAATTGCAACAAAGGTGTAGTGTATTTACATACTGAATACATATTCCAGCATGTGTGGTCTATATACGTTTAGTTTTAGCTGCTCTAGCCATTTTTATCTTCAGTGAAGTTAAAAATAGCTTAAAATTAATCTATGAAATAAATATAAGTTATGTTAGTCACTAATTTTTGTCTTTTAATGATTTTCAATCTTTTTTAACAGACATTATCACATTTAGAAAGTAATATAAAATATATCACAGAAACTGTCAAGGTATGTAGGGGTTTTCCTCATTTCCTTAATTTTTAAAAAATTCAATTTGATTTTTATCTTGATTAGACATTTTGTTTGTCTTAGCTGAATGCTTTCAGTCCGCACCATCTTGATGAAATCAACTTTGATGTCCGTTTGTCAGCATTCCAGGACATCATTTCTCATATCAAAGGGATGAACAAAATAGATGTCAACTATCTTATCCCGGTAATGCATAACTGTTTCTACACTATACAGGTGAGTCCCATTAATATGGAAAATATCTGAGCTTGCTTTATGATTGGGCTCTTAGAAATATATTCATTTTATATTGTTGTTTATCATATTTACAATTTAATGAATTTTTTTAAAAAATCAATATTTGCATACTTTCTTCTGTTTGTCATGTGTCACTCTAATTGTAAGAGTAAAGCCCCTTATATCCTGTTAACAAAAATGAATCTGTTAAAACAGCAACCACAACAAAAGAAATGAATGGAAAATGTTGGTTGTTCCTAAGACTTTTATCCTCATTTCTACAATAAATAAACCAGGTTTCATTTGATGCATAGCAGTTGCTACTACAATACATCTACTTACCAGCCATGGTGTCCTTAAAAGTCTTTCTTTCATTTTCTTGCAACTGAATGAAATTGATGCCAACTGTAATTTAACTGATTTAGAAATTTCTATAATGTAATTAAAGCCAATGCTCCTTTATTCAGGATATAGCAAGTGTTTTAAGGTGGGCCATGCACACTCCAAATCACATTCCATTTTCTAATCTGGTTCTCTATATACCCTAAAAAGCAGTGCCAGTATCATTTCTATAATGATATTGAGAGAAGTGCCTACAGCTATGTGGATGTGTATGCATTCTTGCAAAAGCATTTCTAAGTACCAGGGATCTCATGTAGAGAAGTATAGTAGGAGATAGAAATAGTCGAAATAGTTAGAAATAGGGGCAAGGTAAAGGAGCCTGGTCCTGCATAACCTGGTCCTTTGGTTTTTTGCTAATTTCTTCCTCTTCTGCCTTTTATCTGTGCCACATCTTGACTTTCCTGTGACACAAGGGGAAATAATGAATTGCAATAGGAGGTGGTTGGGTGATAGGGAAAGCATGCATTCCCTTAACATGAATTCCTGAATGAGGAATTCTAATCCTAATGAAGATAACTTGGAAGTTTAATCACATTATAACTGTCTTGAGCTATCATTAGGGAACTGGTTTATATTTATTTTAGTGCATAGTTTTAACTGTTTCTCCAATTTATAGGATTAATAGGATTATAATCTCATGCGTCCTGATCCTTTTCTTTTGCAGTTAGAGGAAATGGCTTTAAGTGATAATGCTGTCCTCTGCCTGACTGCCATTATTCAAAGATTTTCTGAACTTGAGCATACAGAGGATGAATTCAAGGAAATTATTCAGCACACACTTCTGGATTCTTTGAGAAAAGGACTAAAGAGCAAGATTGAGGTGAAGAGCCTAGCACTCCTGGGCTTTGTGTTATTAAAATCAGGATGAATTGAAAACCTGTGTCTGCAGATCTTGCAATTCTCACTTTTATTAAAATAAAAGTCATTTGGATGACATTTTAATGTATTTTCTGCACCAGCTGTATTTTTAACAGGACTTTTATTTATTATTTATGCTTGAATTAATATGAGTCTCAAATTACTAAAAACTCATAATAGATATACATATAAATGTTCCATTATCTGTTTCTATCATGACTCCTACTTTTCTTGGCCATTCCTTATAACCCATGGTGATCGGAATATGGAGAAATATCAAATATGTTAAATGAGTTAAATTTGGTACACTTTGGGACATTTGCATATATTATCCTGAATGCAAAAACCTGTTTTGCAGGAAACAGATAGACTCATAATGTGTTTAAGGTGCTACTATTATTATTAGTTTAAGGTTCTGCTATGGCCATCCAGAGTAGCCCATCAGCGAGATGAATGTCAAATAAATTAAACAAACAAATATTTATAAAGTATAGATTTACTTCCATTATTGCTTCAAAAGTCTAGTCTTAATATAATAAATATCTGGTATTTAGAAATGGTCACATTTGCCTAGGATAGTAGTTTAAAAAAGAAAATTCAAACAGATTACTGTGAAAAAAAAAGTTTTCTGTTTAAAAAGTGGAGCCTATGATATAGTTTAGAATGTCAGATGTAAAAATAAACCACTTACATTTTCTTTGCTGCTTCAGTGCATTCAGCAGGATTACACATCATTGCTATCAAACTTGATTCGAGCATTTTCAGAACATCCAGAGTTTCATGACTTGGTCCAGCTGACTGATTATCATGATCCAGAGATGGACTTCTTTGAAAATATGAAGCATATTCAGGTAGAAGGAAATGTTTTAACTGATTCTTCTAAAGCACCATATGAGCTATCTGATAGCGATAGCATGAAAACTGATTGCACTTATTTCCTTTTTTCTATTGATATAAAATATCTGATTTTAGTATTCAAATGGCTGGTGGGCAAAGATCTCTCAAATTCTAATATAATTTTTATATTCTTTCAGATTCACAGAAGGGCCCGAGCTCTGATGAAATTAGCAAAGCAGTTAGTGGAAGGCAAAACCATACTGAGTTCCAAACCTCTTCAAAATTATATTATGCCTTATGCAACAACTACCATTTTCAATGAGAAAATGCTTAAGGTAAGCTTCTGAACATAAAATGGGTGACATTACTTCTGCCTCAGTGCCATAAGAACAATTTACTCCATCAACACACATGATCTTTATGTAACTTTTCATAAAGTGTGAAAATTTAATTGGCTCTACTACCTTTAGTGAATCCATAGCTCTTATGAAGAAACTATTGTGTATATAATGGGGAATGGACATAAGGGGCTTGTTCAGAAAGATTGCTTCCTGCCGCCTACTTTCTGAAGAGATCTTGATCCAGCTAAGGGGACTATAGACTTATTTTTATATTAAAAAAGAAAAGCTAGAGAAATGACTTGATGTTGAACATGTTCTGTTGTTTAATCTTTCTGATAATACTCTTTTCCTTAGTATGAAAACATGATAACTGCATCAGTTGAGATGGTGGGAGCTGTCTGCAGACATCTTTCTTGGTCAGCTTACCTCTACCATTTGAAACATTTCATCCACGTATTGCAGACTGGACAGATCAATCAAAAACTGGGTGTCAGGTACATTAAATGCCAGTTGTAAGATTAAAATTATAACCATTCGGATGAAATAAAAATTAATACCATTGGATGCATGGGCCTCTAAACAAATATGAATTATTTTAAAGTTTGGAAATTATTCTGCTCTTATATTGATATTTTTTTTAAAGTGTCTATGGAGATTCTCAATCATCCAAGTCATAATTATTGCAAAGAATTTTTAAAAGTGGCATTATATTATAGTTAACTCTCAATTTCTTTAAGATTATAAAGCTGTTATTTTTACTATATTGCTGTATGTATGTTTATTCCATGAGATTCATCTATTAATTGAGACTTATTTTCACCAGAACAATAGTGGCTCAATTTTTCCTTATTTGTATAGAGTGTATTGTAAACTGTTTGATAAAGTTGGAAACTTGGAACTCAAATGTATTTCTTTTTTTTCTTTTTTTTATTTGAAAGTGTGCTAGTAATGGTGCTGGAGGCTTTTCATTTTGACCATGAAACTCTTGAAAAGCAGCTTTCAATTATTGAAAAGGAAGGTACGTTTTTTTTAATTCCTTAATCTGATTGAGGGTACCTTGGCCCATGGGAATCTATTCTGCTTGAAATCAAATTTACATTTTTTATTAATATCCTGAAGTATTTTGTTACATTTTTTATATCTTTGTCTTATTCCAAAAGGGTATCTTGATTAATTAATGCCATAGTAATTTCATTCATTTTATGTAACTTAATGTAGATGCTGTGGATATCAATCCTGAAGTAGAGAATGAAGCCATGGAAGTGGAACTCAGTGATGGAGAAGAAGAAAGCCAAAAGACCAGCAAAGAGCAGTCTTGTACCAATGATGAGAAAGTATATGCTGAATCTAGGTCTGATCAGCCTGCTAATGAAGAAGATGAGAATTTCAAGAAAGTTACAAAACCACCCTCATTCCTGCCCAGGAATAAGGAAGAGTTGGAGTGTCTGATTAAACATATTCAGGACACAGTGACTGGCAATATATTGCCCAAATTGCACAGGTGTCTTATTGCAAAGGTACATTTTAAAATTACCTTCTTTTTTTCTCTGAGGCATTTAAGTTGGCCTTATGGGGATTTCTTCTTATTTCAGAATAATAGTGCAAGAAAAGTCAAGCTGCAAAAGATCATATAGAGATTTTTATGATCGAAAAAAGTTTTAGATTTAAAATGCCCTTAGTCCTTGTCCACCAATCTAACTAGCCTTTCTTAACACATCTCCTAGCTAGGGTATGATTGGAATTGCAGTCAAGCTAATCTGGAGGAGGCAGATCTAGCTTATACATTGAAGTAGACTGAGTATAAATTTCTTTCCCAAGATGAAGAAAGATACAAAATGCATCTTATAATAAAATAATTACTGAGGAATATTTGTTTCGGTACTTATAGGTGAAAAGAGATGAACAGCATAAGATGGTGAAATCCAAGATTGTCAATGATGAAGAGGTAGTACAAGTGCCAATAGCTTTTGCAATGGTTAAGCTAATGCAGTCCCTTCCTCAGGATGTTATGGAGGAGAATTTGCCAGGGTAATTATTATATTTATAATCTACATCTACAATGCATAAATCATTCACATATAAATCCAACATCATCATATAAATCTTTGGAGATAAAGCATATCAACATAGTATTAAAATTTTATTACAATTGAAATGAAGCTTCTCCCACGGGTGTTTTGTATTTTTCTATTTGGCATCTTTAGGTAATTGTAACCTCTCTTTGTTTCCAGCATTCTTCTGAAAGTCTGCTCTCTTCTGAGGAATAGAGCACAGGAAATCCGGGACATTGCACGTAACACCTTGATGAAAATAATAGAGGCTTTGGGGCCTCAATACTTGCAATATGTCTTAAAAGAGATGGTGTCAATCCTTGTCACTGGTTACCAGGTAAGAAGGAAGCATAATAGATTTGAGAAGGGTTCTGAAATTCCTTTTTCATTTTGCTTTTATTAACAATCCATAATCATTGTAGATAGCGACAGATTATTTGCAGAACTATATGCGAGAATGTCTGCATTTTCTCCTAATTAAGCATATCATTTGATATTGGGTTAGTTGCACAAGCTGCTCAAGGTAATTTTTTTTAAAATATTAGAAATAACATTAGAAAGTTATTTCAAAAGTTTGAGAAATACAGAATATTACCTTGAAAACTGACCTGCTAGATAACCATAGAAAAATTGTGGAAAGATACAGTACATTGTAGCATTTTGACGTATATTTTTACAATACTCATTTGGTGGTTCTCTTTTCATTTAACATATATATGGTCTCTCATAAATATATAGGTCCATGTGTTAACTTTCACTGTCCATCTCTTGCTGAAGAGTCTTGCCAACGATCGACTTAAAGTTGGTGATTTGGATTCATGCATAGAACTGTTGATGGAAGTATGTATTTACAGCATATGAAAAAAAATAAAATGCAAAATGATTTTATTTCACCAGGTCTTTAACTTAACTCTTGCATGGAGAAAATCGGGGGTGGGATTCAAATTTTTTAACAACCAGTTCTGTGGGTATGGCTTAGTTGGTGGTGTGGCTTGGTGGTCATGTGACTGGGTGGATGTGGCTTGGTGGTCATGTTACTGGCTGGGCGTGGCCAACTCAATATCACTCACATCGAGGCACGCATCTCGCTTGGCCTCTCATGACTGGGGATGCTGCAACAGTTGTAAGTGTGAAAAATGGTCATAAGTCACTTTTTTCAGTGCCATTGTAACCTTGAATGGTCATTCCACACAAGCAAAATACCAGCAAAGGAGTGAAAAAAACTCCAGAGAAGTTCCTGAGACAGGAAGTCTAGTCCTGCCAAGAATGTAATAAGGGTTAACGGAAAGGCAGTTTCTGTAAGCAACACCAGAATGTTTCCTTCCTGCCTTCCTAACAGGTTTAGGCCAGTAGTTTCTTCTAACGACCAGTTCTCCGAAATGCTTAGAGTGTTAACAATCGGTTCTAGCAAATAAGTGCGAACTGGTAGAATCCCACCCCTGGTGAAAATGTTATGTTGATAATGCCAAGGTTAAAATTCTAGCTCTCTGAAGAAATCCAGTTTATGAGCTGTTTCCTTAAAGGAAGAGAAAGCTGTTTGATCTTTAGCTGGGCTTTCATAATGTCCAGATACATGATCCATGTTGATATGTGATACGTAAAAAGAAATTATGTTGACATTCACTCTGAAGGGACATTGCATTGCTTTGTTTATGAATTGGACGAAGCATTATGATTTGCTGGTGTTTATTGGATTTTTTTTTTAAAGCGGAAGAAGGCTGTGTTTATGGTGCTGTACTTCTGATCTATTACTTAGGGTTTCTTCCTCTCCCTTGTATAACAGCACAGACTTTTGTGGTTAATCTTTATGGTGTCACAAAATTTGTGCATCAGTGAACTAAAGAGACTGCTGTCTGGAAACCTGTACTGAAAACTACAGAAGCAACTATAACTATTTCATTATTATCTATTGCTAAACTATTCTTGTTTCTCTTGTATCTCTTATAAAGATTTTCCACCGTGAATTGTTTGGGGAAATTGCTGAAGAAAAAGAAGTAAAAGGCATTGTTTCCAAAGTTATGGAAGCTCGTAGAAGCAAAAGTTATGATTCTTATGAAATCCTTGCCAAATATGTAGGAAAAAACCAAGTGATTAAGCTTATTCTTCCATTAAAAGAGGTATGAAGATAGGATATGTACAAGATAGTATACATTGGGACTTCGTACTAGGAAGTGTCTGAATACAGTAACTGTTTTTCTAGTGAGTGACATTCCTGGGCAGAGTGAGTAAATTGTAGCCCCAGAGTTGCATGTAATGTCTTTTCTTTCGTCCTCAATTCCAGGATCCTCTTTGATCATTCTTTCAAAAACTTCACCATTTCGATACAAGAAGCTATAGCATAATGGCTAAAACAAGCTTAACGATTGTTTAAGAGAAGAAAATACTGTAAAACCTGACCCACCTCTATCACTTTGTATCATTGCTGTGGTCCCATATATAATTCCTGGTCATTAAAACATCATTTTTTGCTAATTAGTCCTGCTAGGGCTCATGGTGGGACTGAGGTGTATGTATATCTGTGCTTTAATGAAAAGTGGCATATTTGTTTTATGTATAAACAATGAATGCAGTCAGTATTGTTCCAGAGGCTGAAGAAGTATAGAATATAGGAGATTTTTATTGATCTGGGAGAGTTTGGCTGGCAACTGGTTGATGCTGATCTCTCTTGTAGAAAGCACATAATCAATGCACGTCTACAGTAGGAACAGTATGATGAATAAAAAATGAGGAGAAAAATCAGTGATGCAGTGGAGCACTTTTAGAAATCTCTTTTGATGGAGAGGCATGGGGAAAAGCAAAACGATCCATCCTTTCAGAACAGGGATCCCCAACCTTGACAATTTTAAGCCTGGAGGACTTCAACTCCCAGAATTCCCCAGCCAGCTGGCTGGGGAATTCTGGGAGTTGAAGTCCACCAGGCTTAAAAGTTGCCAAGGTTGGAGACCCTTGTTTCAGAACATCTGCTGCAGAAAGTGGGGAGTTGTGTGAGTGTTGAAAGTGTCATTCTAAAAAGATTTCTGTTCCAGAATTTGCTTTGTATGCTGATTGCTGTGCTGTAATGTTGTCCTACAGGTTTTGGAGAATACAACCAGTCTAAAACTGTCTCGAAAGGTGCATGAAACTTTACGACGAATTGTGTCTGGATTGATAGTGAACAAGGCAATGACTGCAGAGACTGTTCTTCTACTCAGCCATGGTTTGATTAGTGAAAATCTACCATTGCTAACAGAAAAAGCAAAGTAAGTTTAGAAAGAATAAAAGTATAGAAAGCTAAATCTAGTTTGATTCTCCCTTTTATTTATTGCCAATAAATGTTATTGCTGCATACAAAATTCTAATAGAAAATCTATACCTGAATGCCTAAGTCCTATAAATGCACAGCAGCCACGCATTTATAAGCAGCAAATATAATTATCATAAATGCAAAGAAGTGCGTAACCTCTGGTTCTGTGTTTCTGCAGTGTCTACCATTTTGGATCTTCGCATTTGTTTACTTGCCGTTCTGTTGTTTCTAGTAAAGCCATGTTTTATTTTAACCAGCATTTGATTCCTTGTTTGAGAGTTTTTTCCCTTCCTCTAATGAGGGCCATTCAATGCACACAGCAACCTTTTGAGATCGGTATTATAGGACTGAACTTTTCCAAACCCTGAAGAAGGGATGGCTTCAGTAAATAACTGGGCATAACTTTGAAATCTATCGGTTGATTCTAAATATCTGATTTTGGTTTCCTCTCCTTTTTCTGCCAAGTAAGTGCCTTTACTTTGATTGGAAGAACTGTCTGCTGAGACCAACGTTCTCATTTTTGCTTTCTTCTTCAACAACTTTTTAGAATGAAAACCGCAGTTCCTCCAGATCCTCATTTGCAACCAGAGAGCTGCCTCCTTCTGCCACCGACTCCCATTCGAGGAGGTCAAAAAGCGCCTGTGAGCAGCAAGACTAATATGCATGTCTTGGTTGAGTCAGGGCTCCGGGTAAGAAGTGCCAGGCATCTCCCCTCATTCTCTCTTTTATTGTTTTTTTTTTTCTGTTTTAAAACATGTAGCTCTCCAATGAAGTGAATCCAACCCTTTATGTTTCATGCACAGAAACACTATAAACAAACCAGATGAAACATCACAATCCACTTTAAAATTGTTGAAATAATTTCATAGCTCTAGTTTCTTCCTGTATGTTAGAGATGACCAGAATAAAGAGTTGAAGGGACAGGATCTCTTCAGTTTTGAGAGAACTGCCAAAGTGTGTAACACTGCGTTCCCTTTCCATCCTTCACTGGATGGAAGGATCATTCTGAGTTGGAAGGATCATTCAAGCTGCTACATTGGCAGGAGCTAGGGCAGGGATGGGAGCTCATCTCATCATATGGAGCTTGGGTCTCAAACCTGGGCTGCTGCCTTTCCAGCTGATGAGCTCAGCATATTATCCACTGAGCTCTGTATTATTAGCACAACAACATTGAAATGAGAACATTGGAAGTCACTAAGAGAATGGGATCTGTAAGTCTGGCCATTTTGCTTTAACTGAGCCAAACTATAAAGATTTGTTATTTTGTAATAAATACAGAATACAAAGCTGTTTTAAAGGAAAATTTCTGAGCAGCATTATAGTTATACATACTTGAAAGATTGAAGAGAAGGAATATATTTTTCTCCATGCATTTCTTTCGTGCCTTCAATCTTTTTCATTCTTGCATGAATGCTATTAATGCGCTGCATTTCTAAAGTATCACTAATATCCTACTATGTTAAATAACATCTGAGATCACCATTGTGTCTGAATAAGTCACTTGCCCTCTTAGATTTAAGGCCTCCTAATGTATCTTTATTACATACAGCTGCTGCACATGAGTTTGAAGAGATCTAAAATAAACTCTTCAGATGAGCATGTGTTAGAAATGATGGATCCATTTGTACAACTGCTTATCAGCTGCCTTCAGTCCACAGATATTAAGGTATGTTTAGCAACATGTAATAATGTTATAGCAGTTCAGACTAGACTGTGGAGATCAACCCTAGAACAAAGCTCTCTTCGATAAGTAATAGAATTGGGAAAATGCATATTCACTGCTTAGATGTCAATACAGAAAGTCAAGTGTTTTTTGCATTTCTCCCTTTAGAGATTAGGATGATCCTGCTGGGCTTTCATAATGCTGTGAAGGCTTGGTTGTATTAGTGGACCTGGGACCCTGTTTGTGTTAAGGTCCTGTTTCCATGGCAATAGGACAATAAATATACATATTTATTTTGGATTGCTATGATTGTTTTTAATTTGTTTCTACATTTTGTAAAGTCAGTTGTTAAGATGGGTGTCTACAGAAATCAAACAAATGAAGAGAAATAAATGCCCTGAAAAGTTTTTCTATTCAAATGCAAATTTCTGGATTTTACAGTTGCAGAGAGAACTTCAAAACAGAGATACATAACTGAAGACCCAAGAGCTACAAACAGCCCCCAGAGCCTCCAAGGATTTCTAAACGTTATTATCAGATTGTAGTTTCAGTGCATTAGAAGTTTATCAAGAGTTGGACTCTAGTACAATGGTCCCCAGCCTTTGCAGCTTGATGGTCAGACGGAGGGGGGGGGCAGGCCCCCCAAGCAGTGGATTGGTGTGTACACACATGTATGTGTGTGCATTTTGACTTGCACAAGATGAGCTGCACACATGTGCAGGCGCGCAGGACTGCCACTCATGCAAGTTGAGCTATGCGTGTGTGCACTGACCCACTGCTCGTGGGGCCCAGTTACGAATAGGCCACAGCCCAGTAGTGGGCCGTGGGTTGGGGGTTGGGGACTGCTGCTCTAGTATATAGTATATTCCATATTAGCCGGAAGGCTAGCAAAATTAAAGGCGCTCTGCTTTGGTAGAGGTTTGCTTCCCCTTTCAGGTTCTAGATTATATACCAATTAATTATTTTGTCTGGTTTTTTAAAAAAATCTGTATAATAGCCTTTTCATTGTAATAGTAAGCTCTAAAGTATTGATTCAGCAGTAGTGGCCTATGTGGTGTTTGCTTAGGTGATACTTAGATGGCCCATATATTCTAATGTTTGGTACAAGAGATAATTTGTGGAAAACATGTAATTGTAGATTTTTAAAACCTCAATAACCTTAGTAGATTTCTGATTGCTACCAAGATTTTGGTGAGCCATATAAATCATCCTTCCTATTTTCTTTCCAGGTCATTACTGGTGCTCTTCAGTCATTTCTCTGGGTTTTAAAGTTTCCTCTACCTGCAGTAGATAATAATGTGGAACAGTTAACAACACAGCTGTTCCTCCTATTAAAGGATTTTGCTAAACAAGGCACAGTTAAAGGACAGAATTTTCATTTGGTTGTCAATTGTTTCAAAGTAAGTCTTAAAGGAACAGTTCAGTGTTGATTTTGGATGAGTTTTATGCCAGTAATATCATATTACCTGTGCCGTAAAGAAGATATCTCTGCCTCCTTAGAATTTGCACATGTTAGCAAATTCTACTGAAATGTACTTATTGGTGAGGGAGGAGGCTGTTGTGCATGCAGAAATCTCAGTAGCAGTTTTCTAGCATTTTGTACAAAGTGATAATTCATTGTATAACCTACTGTACACAG
Organism: Bungarus multicinctus; assembly: GCA_023653725.1. NCBI lineage: Eukaryota > Metazoa > Chordata > Lepidosauria > Squamata > Elapidae > Bungarus > Bungarus multicinctus. Next base: position 49,091,876 of record CM042848.1, read on the forward strand.
CAGATGTCTGCAGAAATAAAGAACTGCATAGGTGCCTCATTTGGAGATAAATGAAACTGGGCAGGGTGGAATGTGTTTTGTAATAATCTGACCCAGTTTCAGGGTTGTTGGAATTGATTCAAATTTGATTTGCATCTGTCCTTAATAGCAAAAGAAGGAAATCATTTAAAAACTTGCCTATCACTAATACTTATCATTTTTATTATATGTACCGTCATATGTACGGATTTGCCTGTTGTATGTTTTTGAATGTTCAAAGTGACTATCATTAAGTGTCATACCTTACAAATTCTCGACTCTTGACAAATGTATCTTTCTTTTATGTATACTGAGAGTATTTACACCAAGACAAATTCCTTGTGTGTCCAGTCACGCCTGGCCAATAGAGTATTCTTTATCTAAAGAATTGAATTTTAAGTCACATCCTACCATTTTATGTTAAATTAAAAACATGCCTAATTTTTTAAAAAATGTTGAGCTGCAGAAAATAAAAAGTTCAAAAGGTGTAGCTTCATCTCTCCTCAGAAAAGGGTTGCATAGGTCTAATTCATCAGAGAGAAAAGACCCTGCTTATTTAAAAAAACAATAATGGAGGCTTAGTTCCTATTTAATTCTATTTAGGATTGTAATCATCATGGGAAAAATAATGTTTTCACACATGTATAGAGTAAGATGAGATTTTTTTTTAATTTGGTAGGTCAGCATATAATTAAGTTTTTAATGCAAAATTTTACTTTGCAGTGTGTAACTCTGCTGGTGAGGAATACAAAGAGTCAGATTACAGATAAACAACTGCAAGTTTTGCTCGGATATGCTGAAGAAGATATTTATGACTCATTACGACAAACTACTGCTTTTGGCCTCTTAAAGGTAGTAAAGTAACAAGGTGTCATTTAAGAATTATTGCTTAAAAACAGAATGACTTATTATTATTATTTTTGTGAAAATTGAAAATGCTCCCTTGAAATCAGCCAGCCTGGAATCAGAAGCCAGGTGCAAGTGTCTCCTCTTGATACTCACCTCAAGTTTTTGAACTATGAGTTGTCAGCCTATCATATATCTTCAGCTTATCTATTTCTCCTGCGGCATATTATTCCGCATCATCTTGTTGTGTTGCATCTTAAGCAGTTCTAAGCCACCAGTACTTTGCATATAAGCCGCTGTTCGTCAGGTGAGCAGAATTCCAGTCTTGCCCGTCTGACTGCAGATCAGAAGGGATGACAACTTCTGAAGTGGGTGATTGGACATAAAATACTTTTGATTCTACCGATTGGATATCTCAAGGGTTGCCTTTTGCTCAGATTGGTTAAGTAGTTGGGTTTCTGGCGTGTGATGTTTTTGTGTCCCCAGGGCAAAGAAAGGAAAATTCTATTTTAACTTGCTTTTGATAGATTAGAGCAACTTCACCCTGACTCATATTTATACATTATTGTCTTTTTTTTTTAAAGGCGATTTTATCTAGAAAATTGATAGTTCCAGAAATCGAAGGTGTCATGCAGAAGGTTGCAGATTTTGCCGTTACAGGCCAAAGTGAGCAAGTTCGAATTCAATGTAGACAGGTTTGTAGACATGTTAAAAACATCCTTTTCATTATTATGATTATTTTCTTAGGAGCACAAGGATACTTTAAGTAATTTTATTAAATCAGAGATAATGATTACTTGAGGTGTGGGAGCTAAACTGAACCTTAACAGGCTTTCTGGTTGGTATTTGCCAGCAATAGAAAGGACCACAGTTAAGTTGTAAAGTTTACCCACTATGGGATGTAGACTCTTAATGTGCTTGGACTAGAATCATATAAACATTCTTTTTTTGCTTCCATACTTGTACATCAACCGTTTTATAAATTCCCTTGCCACTGTCCCCATTTTTTAAAAAATGTGTACGTGGTGTGTGAGTGTGGTGAATGTATGTGTTTACATACCATTTTCCATTGTTGGCTAATGATGATTTTGGCTTCTAAATTTAAATTAATGAAATTAATTTATGAGGATTTTTCACCTGCTAGCACTTGGATAGTTGTCGCCTCTTTGTAAATTGGAAAATACACTTAAATCATTTATATTAGTATTCTTTTTTCTTGTTCATTTCCTCCCCCAGATTTACCTGAAATACATAATTGATTATCCCCTTGGGAAAAAGTTGAAACCCAACCTGGAGTCTATCCTTGCCCAGCTTAAGTAAGTAATGTGAATATAATTCTCAAATGAAACCATAAGAGCATAAATATTACATATTTGCTCTGTTGTTTCTTTTAAATGATTATTTTGTAGTTGTTCTCTGTTTTCCCTTTGGTTGCAGATAAACAAATGCATGTGTTCTAAACAAAATCCTGTAGTAGATCTTATTTATTTCCCTACCAAGTTTGTATTGTTGTTAGTGCCTCTTTCATCAACTTTTCTCTCATTCCTTTATCACAGGGGTGAGGAACGATGGTCCCTTTATGACTTGTAGATTTCAACTCTCAGAATTCTTGAGCCAACATGGCTGGCTCAGGAATTCTAGGAGCTGAAGTCGACAAATCAGAAAAGGGCATTGTTCTCCATCCCCGCTATATCTGAAGATACCAAGGACTGAATATGAAGCCTCCTGAAAGCTCTGAAATTGGCCTATGGCAGAAGTGTCAAACTTGATTTCATTGAGGGCCGCATCAGGATTGTCACATCTGGATGGATGTGGCCATGGTGGGCATGGCCAGCTCAACATCATTCGTGTCAGGGGCGCCTGTGGTGGCCTGAGCGCTTTGCCATGAAAATGGACTCCCAGCTCCGTTTTTGGCTGCGACAGCCTCCTGCAACCATCTGCCAGTGAAAACGGAGCTTGCAAGGGTCATATGTGGCCCTCCCGAGCTCTGTTTTTTGCTAGCAGAGGCATCATGGCCTTTGTGTTTCCAGGGGAGCCCCACAGGCCAGATTTAAGCACCCCGCAGGCCAGATTCGGCCCCTGGGCCTTGGGTTTAACACCCATGGCCTATGGCATCTTCTTAAGTTTGCCAAATTTCTATTAATGCTTGAATTCTATCCCATGGATGCTTCAATTAAATAAAACGTTATGTAGTACATAGTTGCATAGCTTTATTTTTAGCTTAGATATCCTGTCCATTTTAAAATATATATACCAGGTAATTTGGATCTGGCAAAGAGCTTGTCATGCTGAACACCTGAAAGAGATGATGGAATAGCTGCTGGCAGTCTGTCTCCCATTTGTTGTGAATGAAAGATTGCCATATATGTGTGTATTTATTTCATTTTTCCTCTCCTCACTATTAAAGGAGCAAAAGCACCCTGCACATCTAATAGTGTTATAGGCAGACCGTATGAATATTTTATATATCTGGGGGTTCCAAACACAAATGTAAAAATAAATCTAATTGAATGGTATTATGCAGTTTGGGCAATTTTGGAAATATTAACTATATCTCTGTTAATTGTTTTCATTGTAGTTATGAATATGAGACGGGAAGAGAGTCTGCTTTGGAAATGATTGCTTATCTCTTTGAAATGTTCCCTCAGGTATTGTGCAGTTACCTCACAGATACAATACCCTCTAATGCAGGGGTCCCCAACCTATGGGCCATGGCCCACTACCAGGCTGTAGATTGTTGGCCACCGGGCCATGTGAACGGCTGGCCTGTGTATGTGTGTGTGGTAGCGAGTGTCCGTGGGTGCTAGTGGCCCCATTTGCATGTACGCATTCGTGTGTAAAGGTGCCTGCCCCTCCAGGCTGCCAACCCAGAAGGTTTGGGGAACTCTGCTGTAATGTTTTCTTTAAACTAAAATAAGTACAATGTTTCAAAAAGACTGTTTATGATAAATGGGATCAGATTGCTGAGAAAATATGTACAGGATCAACTTTGTAAGCAAAGTCAACAAACATATAGCTTGTTGCAGGAGTATTCTGGAATTTGTGGGTATATGGATTGGATTTTATTTCTGTTTAAATCCTAGCTATTCTATTAGGAGAGCTCCCACTTCTTATTTAATTCAAAGTTTTTTATCCAAAGCCATTTCCTAAAGTTATTTTGTATATATTGTGAAAAGTAGCTCAAATATTTTTGAACGTACATTTGCTAATTGTAGTTAGAGTTTTGGCCCTTGGTTTCTTATCTATGAAATAGATGCAATTGCTAGAGACAGTATTATTTAACTGAAACAGAAAAAATGTCGTATGTTCATCTGTACATGGAATACAACCATTCCTTGTTTAGCAAGCACAATCCATTCCCTAAATAGGAAGCAAAATGGTCACAGAGAAAGAGAAAAAATTTGCTTCAAAAATCACTGGTTGTTGTTTCAGAGAGACAACTTGTATAGCTTACTCTCACACTAGCATACATTGTCGTCAGGTGCAGAAATTGATGATCAGAAAACGATGATCATTTTTCGTATTTGTGAACAACTAAGTGAATATCCGCTAAACAAGGAGTGGCTGTATTTTGATTGTCTTGATATGATTTTTTTTCTTTCATTATGGTTTACAGGGGAAAACTGACTTTCTAGAGATTTGCAGCCTGTATGATTCCTGCTTTGTTTCTGCAGGGCTTATTGCATGAGTTTTGTGGCCTATTCTTTGTCCCATTATGTATGCTGATAGTAAATGATGGTTCAGCAAAGTGCAAGAGGATGGCGGCACTGGCGATCAAAAATCTCCTCATCAAAATTAGTCCTGCAAACCAAGACCTGATGTTTTCCCTGGTTGCTTCGTGGTTTACAAGTAAAAAGGTACTACATGGGTTTAGGTTGTCATTAATAATTAGTCTTTTAATCGGCATGAATAAAATAAGGGAATGTCAAGAGTCTAACTTTTTTCCAAAGAAAAATTATAGCTAACTGACCTTTCTTGGTAGAACACTTACTTTATTACATGGCATTCATTTTCTGATTGGAATTAAATTCTCTACTCAGAATTATGGCTGAGTGTGTCGTTGGTAAGGGAGACACACTTTACAGTTTGGGCCTCCTTGCATGTAAAGGATTCATTTACATTTGTTATTGATAACGAAGAAATATATTGGTATTCAGCTATGTTTATATGCTGCTTCAGTCAAAACCCATTCCAAGTGGCTTACCTACTGTTGATATTACAATGAAAATAAAACACAGCAAACCATAATACAATAAACAGTAATGAGTAGTAAGAACCTTAGCTCAAGAAAGACACTAACCATACAAACCTTATCCTACAGGGAGGATCAATTCTAATACCTCAAAATCTTGTTGGTCAGCTTTTAATGATTCTTTAAAACCACCCAAAGCACTGGAGATGATTTGATCTTGGAAGTCGGGCAGGATTAAGATGCCATTCTAGAGAAGGGTGGGAAATAATAGAGAACTCTTACCATCTTCCATATAGTTGGTATTCCTTAGAGACAGGGATTCTGAAAACTCTTCTAGATTCTGTTGGATGCACAAGATTGATGTATTTCCTTCCTTCACTCAAATTGATGTATTTTACTTTCCTCATTACAAAGAATAACAAATAGTACTAGTTTGACTAGCATTTTTTTGCAAAATGTCTTATTTATGTGAGATTGTCTTTATTGATAGAGTGTACATAAGAGATTAGCTGCTCAAGCCTGTGGAGCATTTGTTGAAGCTGAAAAAATTGAATTTGAGAAAAGGCTTGGAACTATTCTCCCTGTTATTGAGAGAGAAATTCATCCCTCAAATTTTGAAGAAGTAAGTATTTTAATCAGCAATAATGTTTCTGGGAAATTGAAAATCTGAGAATATTGATCAAACGCCTAAATGAGATAAAAAGCTTCATTATTTTATAAGAAGTCAGGTTCATGAAATTTGACAAATTATTTTTGGCAGAAACATGTCATTTTTTCCAAAAAGTGTAAAAGAGCCTTATTGAAACAGTTTTAAGAGATTATACATTATAGCTGTAATAAAGAGGGAAGGGAAAAGTAAAACAGGAGAAAATAATTTTTATTCTATAAGCTGTTTAGACCAGCGATCACCAACCAGTGGGCCACTGGTGGGCCATGAGAAAATTTTGGTGGGCCACAGAGAAATCTCACCCCCAGAGCACCCTCCCAAAGCAATTAATCCAGGCTGTGCAGAAACACAAGGCTGCGCCACCCACATGGCCCGCGGGAACCCTCCTGCCTACTCACTCCTTACCCAGTAAACTTGCCTGATAAATTGCTATTTTTCTTTTTTCCGACCATCATCTGTTCTGCTGTGCCGGGAGATTTAGATTAGCTAGGAAGCAGGAAATGGTTGGATTTCTTGCTTTCTAGCTAGTCTTTAGATCTTCGGCTCTGCTTTTAAGTACAGCCGAACCTCCCTTAGGACTGAAGATTTGCTTGCAAGCAAATTCAGTGCAGACACAGCAAGCAAATTTGAGAGACTGAGCTAGCCGATGGCAGATAGATAGATCACTGAATGATTCTGTGAGCAACTCAATCTGCCTGCTTTGCCTGATTTTGGGTAAAAGTTGCTCTTTTTTTAAATAAAAAATTCAATATTTACATGCATGGTGTATTGTGAGTTAATTTTGTGAGTTTGCTTGCAAGCAAATTTTATGTGACAGACTAAGCTAGCCAATGGCAGATAGATAGATCTCTTAATGAATCTGTGATTCTGTGAGCAACTCAATCTGCCTGCCTGCTTTGCCTGATTTTGGGTAAAAGTTGCTCTTTTTTAATAAAAAAATTCAATATTTATATAAATATTTATAATATTTACATACAAGCCATGGCCAGCCAGTCACATGACCACCAAGCCACACCCACAAATTAGGCCACATGCACAGAGCCAGTTAGTGGTCCCTGGGATCTAAAATTATGAGTTTGATGGTCCCTGAGGTCCAAAAGGTTGGCGACCTCTGGTTTAGACTATAGGTGAATGGACTTCCTCAGTGGGTATGAAGGAAATAAATGGTTGAGTATCTATATTATTTTTGATTGTTGTGGGAAACTATTAAGAAATGTTGAATATAGGCCTAGATCTATTAGTTTAAGAGCTCCATTTTCAGTGCTGTAAAATCTGGCATGTGTTAGCTTTGCCAGCAATCATAGTGTATCCATTTGTGATGCGGATGGAAAGATGCCAGGGTAATACATGACATAGTAGTACGTAGATATTTTCAGAGTGGACCATGGTTTTCATAAAGTGATTATAAAGATTCAGTTTAGAGATAGCATGATCTTAATTGGGAAAAGTTTCCTACTGTTTCCCTATATCCATAACAACAAAGGGAAGAAGGCTACTTGTGGAGTTTTCTGGATAAAAGAAAGAAAATGATTAGGAAGCCAAAATATGCAGTTTATGGTGACTTCTGTGTGAAGAGATGGGGTGATCATCCACTCTTTGTGTTTCTTTGGCTAGGAAATCCTTTGCAAATTTCAATTTCAAATTGAATGTGGAACCTTATCAGAAAAGAGTTTGTGTTGTTTCTGCTCAGTTGTGTTTCAGATTATAGACCCACTGTCCCATTTGCAGCTAAATTTTCAATATTATATCAGTATTATCAATAGGCAGTAACCTAAACCAGGCTATGAAGAATAGTAAGGGATGTATTAATTACTTGAACACTATTACTTCTGCAGAATATCACTTACCTTCCACGTTCACTTTTTTTAAGGTTAAAGAAGAGACTGAAGAAAAGCTGGCAGACAGATTGCTCTTCAGCTTCCTAACTTTGCTTGTTAAACTAATGAATGAGTGCAACATTATTCAATTAAACAAACACCATGAGATTCTGATCAACATTTGGGGTTAGTAATAACATTTTTTCCTTCCATTCAGTTGTGTCTAATTCTCAGAGACAGCCTGGACAAGAGTCTGAAATTTTCTTGGCAAGGTTTTTCAAAAGTGGCTTGCCATGCCTCCTCCATAGGGGCTGAGAAAGTGATTGGCCCAAGACACCCAGCTGGCTTTGTGCCTAAAGTGGAATTAGAATTCATGGTTTCTAGCCTGAGGCTTTAACCAGTACACCAAACTGGCTCTCAAGTTTACATTGCTGCAAAAAGAAGCTTTGGTGCCTGGCATGTTTATTATGAAGACTGTGCATTTTAAAAGTGTGTAACACCTAACCATGTTTTTTAAATGTTCCTGCATATAAATGAATTCAGTTCAAATGATACTTTTTTTCTCCATTTTTAAGGTCATGTCCAGTCCCATTTATGGTATCCACACAGCTGGGTATGGCTGACTTCTGCTCAGATTTTTGGCCTGCTATTTGCTTCTCACAAGCCAGAAGAACTTGTTAATAAATGGAATAAAAGAACAACAGGAAAGAAACAAGTGACACATGAGCCACCAGCAACAATTTTCTTAATAGAGGAACTTAGTGAAAAGGTTATCTTACTTATATTGCTGCATATTCCAAGCCATGGTAGCGCAGTGGTTAGAATGTAGTACTGAAGGCTAATTCTGGCGAGTGCCAGCAGTTCAATTCTCACTGGCTCAAGGTTGATTCAGCCTTTCTGAGGTCAGTAAAATGAGGACCCAGATTATTGGGGACAATATACTGACCCTGTAAACTGCTTAAAGAGGGCTGTAAAGTACTATGAAGCAGTACATACGTTTAAGTGCTATTGCTATTCCCATTCCAGTTGGTGGATGGAGCAGAAATTAATATTAATTTCAATATAATGTATTGGTTTTGTTACATTTATAGATCTTCAGTGCTAGAACTTATTATTTTTGTTGTATTTTAATTGTTACTTCTTTTGGGAGAGTGATTTACTTTTGCCCCAAATTTAGCACCAGATGCATCTTATTATCTTGTCTTGCATGTTCCTTTACAGATGAAAACATTTGCTTTAGCTTTCTGCCATCAGCTGAAATCCAAATTTCTCAGTTACAGTCTTGGAGAACAGGTAAATTATTAAGTAGAATTTGGCACTTTGTTATATTTGTAATGCATTTGGTGAAAGAATACATAGTTGAAACAGATGTTAAGAGTTCAAGATCAGAAAGATTCATAAATGATAGTCAGATTTTATGCCATTCAAAAGTTCACAAATTCCTGGGCCTGACTACACCAGATATGTTTAGTTCCGAACATGAATAGCCTTTTTTATAGAATGTTTGTAATCTGAATTATTTTCTCAGTTTTGGCTTTTTTCCCCCTACAATCATTTCTTTTAATAAATTGTTCAGTTATCTGATGCATTTGGTTTCTGCAAGAGAGATAGAGATTACTACCTATTGGTAGTATTTCATTTTCATAATAAATGGTTATTAGTGCATTTTTCCTGTTTTGCACATATATTCCTTGATGTAAGAATATTATTTTTATATCTTGGCAGAGAACTCTGTAAGTTGGGAAACGTTGAGCCTCAAATGGCATGATAATCATACTAAATCTTCCACTTTTGCAATAAAGGAATATTTCTCAGCCTCAGCAACTTTAAGATACGTGAATTCAACTCCCAGAATCTCCCAGACAGCATGTTGAAAACACTGTCTTAGAAGTCATAAAACAAGAAGTTTAATCAAGTAGCTAAAAATAGTTCATTGAGAGCCTGCCCTAAATCTTTTGCAAAACATGTTGTAAGTAATTTGCATATCTTTCTTTTGTTTTTCTCTGTACTGAAGGTTATAAAGAATTTACTGTTTGTCTCCAAAGTACTGTATCTTCTGGCTCCTACTCCAGAAGATAACAAAGAGATTGGTGAGGATGTGGTCTGGGAAACTGAAGATCAGGGTGACTTAGGAAGCGAAGATGAGAAAGAGACTTCAGCTATGGAAGCAAAAGAAAAGAGCAGTCCAGCCAGTTTGTTGTGGGTGATGAAGAAACTCCTAGTCATGGCAACAAGAGAAGCTGCTTATTCACCCAAAGATTCTTTAAAGGTTGGTTTATCTTCTGCAAATAACACCTTCAGCTCAGAAAATATTGTCAAGGTATCAGTGACTTACAGTCCACAAGTGCAAATGGTTAAAAAAACCACAGGGCAGCATGAAAATACAAGTGGGAGCAGCATTGTTCCAGTTCAGGACAAGAAGCCATCCAGCATCAGTTGTTGTCCTTAGCTTCATAGGAAGAACATAATTTTAAATGAGCAAAAGATCCTCACTTCAATTCGCTTCACTGCTTTTGCTCAATTATACTGTGTTATTTTGTTTTGGTTTTTGAAACCTATCCAAATCCAAGGATTCTTGCTTTTTTCATTATTACTTTAATAAAACCTGAGGCACAGAGACTGTAACAGTAATTGTGCTAAAATATGAACAAGGTTGCCAATGTAATGCTTACCTCATAGTTAAACTGAAAGAAGCCATTTAGATTTTAACCCTCGAAATGTAATATGGGAAAGAGAAAAGGATTTCTTTCTGCCTCTTTTTTTCAGATTCTACTGGGTTCTGCTGTTACATTTGAATGCTGAGAAATGCTACTTAGAGTGCACTTGGCCTTGCCAGACATTGTAAAAAGAAAAGATACAAAAATGAAAAATTTGGAGAATAGATAGTAAATGGAGAGGGCTGTAAGCACAGAAGAGGAAGCAGGACCAAATTAGGCTTAAAATTATATAATGAGCAAATCAAACTGTTGTCAGAACTGCTGGAAAATGTTTGTACTTTCTAAGATTCACTGAGAAAATACTCCCTTGCCACTAATCCAGGGGCCACCCTGGAAACAGCAAAGGGCCAGCCCTTATTGCCTCTGCCAGCAAAAATGGAGCTCTGTTTTCGCTGACAGGTTCCAAGAAGCCGTTAACAGCCAAAAATGGAGCTTGGGAGCCTGTTTTCGCTGGCAGAATACTGGAGCCACTACAGGTGTCCCCAACATGAGTGATGTTGAACTGGCCACATCCACCTGGCCCACGTCCACCCCAACCCTCTGAGGTCAAACACAACCCTGATGCAGCCCTCAATGAAATAAGAGTTTGACACCCCTGTTCTACTGCTTTGTGGGCTAATCTGTTGACCAAATGTGCTTGCCTCTTCAGAGAACCTGCATCTTTAAGTTTCTTGGTGCTATTGCAGTTGACCTTGGGAAAGAGAAGGTAAAACCGTATCTTCCAACTATCATAGCCCCTCTATATAGAGAACTGAGTAGCACGTATGCAGAACAAGGTAAGGGAATTTGCATTCAGGTAGTTGAATAAAACGTTAAAAATGCTTATTTTATACTTTGAATATTTTAAAATACCTAGCAAGCATTCAAGTTTTTTTTTCAGAATAATGGATTTATTATTAATGCTTATAATGGAGGAAGAGGGAGGTTTGGCAACCTGCAAGTTTTATATGGTGCTCATTAGCATCATTTTTAAAAAATTTAACGAATTACTAAAGTTTAAAACTTGTAGGATGGCTAAATCTTCTAAAATCCGCCTTTTTAAAAGGATCACATGAAACTTTTCTACTTGTAATTTTGTTTTTTTTAAGGTAATTATGCTTTTTGGAGTCAACAACTTTGCATAATATTACAAGATTGAGTTGTTATTCAGGTTCTGTTTCTTTGCAACTACAGCTCTTTTAAATGTCAATATTCCATTCTGGATTTTATATAGTGAAGTGATTGCATAGCTCTCATCTCTACAATGTATATAAAGTAACTCGATGAAGAGGCTTTTATACATGGCAGTTGGTATGCGACACAATATTTTCTGTGTATTTTTAAATGGTCTTATGGAGATAATGGCAAATGGTTCATCTAAGTATCAGTATGGAAAAACAATCTGCTCTGAAATCCTGAATCAATCTCTTCTTGTATCTCCTTCATGTACTGGATATTGAAATCCATAATTCCTTGGCATTTTATCAGTCAGATTGCGTAAGAATTATGGAACTTGAGATCCAATATATCTGGAAAACAGTATGTCAGTAAAAGCTGCTTTATATATTCACTTGTCCCTTGTAACACCCAATAGTTGACTACAATGCAAGCTGTTGGATTCAGATAGCTTGGCTGCATTCTGCAATAGCAATAGCACATAGTCTTATATACCGCTTTACAGTACTTTACAGCCCTCTCTAAGCAGTTTAGAGACAGCATGTTACCCGCAGCAATTTGGGTCCTCATTTTACTCACTTTGGAAGGATGAAAGGCTGAATCAACCTTGATTAAGGGATTAAGTATCTGGCAAAATCCTTGCTATAGCTTGGTGAGTCAAAACCTAAACAATCAGTGTGTTTCCCATGCATGCATTTCTGTACTAAATATGTGGCTTTAATTAAGCATTACTGGCTTCATGTTATGTGAGTGGGCCTCAGATTAGTTACTTTTCTCAAATTATTTTCTGCTCTCACTGTAAAATCACCTCTTTCCTTTTTACTATTCTTGCGCAGCTGTCAGGAAGAGATAAGAAAGGCCTCTTTCATCTAAGTTAACTGCAGTTTAGTGTATCCAGATTCTAAGATTTATTTAAGCTGAACTTTTATTGAAAATTGATGGTTTAGGACAATCACAGGCCCTTGGAGTTCAGATGGCTTGGCTGCACTTAATCTATACTGAAAGAGGTGGTTGAAGATGAAAAGAGCCCATTTTCTCCAATAAAAATAAGGGTTCTTTAAATAAGTGTATTTCAAATAATATTTTAGTATGGAAATACTAATGCTGTTTTCTGAGTAGCCTTAGTTTTGATATTATATTTTATGGAACTCTATAGAATATTACACTTGTGCAGAAGATAGAACAGTAGATAGCATACTTCAGCTTCTGTCCTCAGATTTTAACTAATGAAAATCATACTCTTGCCAGATCCAACTCTAAAGAATCTTTCCCAAGAAATCATAGAACTACTGAAGAAATTAGTTGGATTGGAGGATTTTTCACTTTCATTTGCTTTTGTGCAAAAACAAGCCAGTCAGAGGAGAGCTAAACGAAAGAAGCAGAGAGCCCTACAGGTTAGTATCTACTTCATTTTTCACCTGCATTTGCTTAAAAAAATGACAATCTCATTTGTCACAAGAGGCTTTTTTAAAACCAGGCAATTTTAGAAGGTGTGGAGGAAATGAGACTATCAAAACATTATGATTCTTTGTTTTTCATTAGGCTGTTGCTAATCCTGAGATTGCTGCCAAGAGGAAGTTAAAGAGGCATAAGAATAAAATTGAAGCAAAGAAGAGAAAAATAGAATTTCTACGGCCTGGTTACAAAGCCAAAAAACAAAGAAACCATGCATTAAAAGATTTGGCAATGGTTGAGTAAAACTCTTTTATCACATGACTTTTTAGAAAAAAGCATTTAATCTTTTCATGTTTGCTTAAGAGAGAAGGCGGAAAATGTTTTCTGTCATTTTTAACAAAATAAGAACAATAGATTCAACAGCTTTTATCAACTGACTATTTGTATTTCTATGGTTTAAAAGACAGTATAAAGCAGAGGCTTAACTATCACATCATCGCCTTTTGAGGTTTGAGGTTGTTTCAGGAAACCATACTTTTGTTTTCAGAAAGATACACCTACAGGCTTACTAAATATTTATTTATAATTTTTATTCCTTGTAAATCCTGTTCAACTGGTAGTAATATTGAGAAATCTGTAAAATCTTCAATCATTTCAATGAGAAGTCTTGTGATTAAGAATGGGGAGTTCTCAGCCTTTTTAGTTGTCCGGAGATTATTGTACATTAATGTACAGCTTGTGATATATGTGTTTTCATTAAACATGATTAAAATGTTTTATTCATAACAGTGTGCTAAAGTTATTTTGGTACATTTACTTGTAGCATTAAGAGTTTATTTCATACCAGCAAGCATGACATTTAAGTTTTTTCACAATCAAAATCTCTCATTGTGAAACTGGCTTATTAATCTCTTTCCATCAAATTTATTTTGATGAGAAGACTACCTCTTTCAAACAGCATATTAGTGAAATATTATTTTTCCACTTCAATATCCACTAAATTTAATTTGTGCACTGTACCAGTTCTTTCAACATTATAGAAAACATTTGCATATGCTGGATTCTCTGACTTTAAGCTTAGTTATTAGATCAGATTTAGTCCATAGTTTGCTAAGTCATGGTTGGTTGAACAAGCCACCAGCAATTAGATTCAAACATTGCACTGAGTAGCAGAATTTATTGTGTGTGCCAAAACAGGTAAGATAGCAGTGGCAATATTGGGAGGCAAGCTGTCTCATTTCTACAAGTCATGTACCCTGCAGATGCCACTGGTATTAAGTTGAAAACAAGTTCCTTTTTGCTTTAGTATGATCTATGAACTTGGCTTTTCATTGTAAACTGAACTATTAACACACTTTATTATAAAAAAGCTTTATAAAATTTTAGGACATTTTACTTCTAATAACACTGTTGACTCTATGAAAGAGGCTTCTATTTCTGTATGTTTCAGTATAATGAAGGGGATACTTGATAGAATCATCTAGTTTCTCTGAAAATGCTAGAGAGCCATTCCCATATCTCTACAACACACTGTATCTTTTCTTAAAGGAAATAGAGTTAGTCCTTGACTTACAACAGTTCATTTAGTGACCAAAATTACAATGACATTGAAAAATGTGTCTTATGACCATTTTTCTATTACGATCTTTGTAGCAGCCCCATGATCATGTGATCAAAATTCAGATGCTTGGCAACTGACTTGTATCTGACCATTTCTGTGTCCCAAGGTCATGGGATCCCCTTTCACAACCTTCTGACAAGCAAAGTCAATGGGGAAGCCAGATTCACTTAACAACCAGATTACTAACTTAAATCAACTGCAGTGATTCACTTAAACCTCACTTAACAACATACATTTTGGGCTTAATTGTGGTTGTAAGTTGAGAACTACCTGAATAAGGATCAAGGTGGTTTTCGACTTACAATTTTTCCTGAAGGAACAGTATGTGATGGTTTAAATAGTTTTTAAAAACACACATAAACTTTCACAGCTTCACCCAATATTCCTGACTTTTAGAAACAGGTTACACAAAAAACGTCTCCTAATTCATCTTCAAATGGAAATACTTTATAGATAACTAGCATGAGACAAAGTGTAGACAGTTAAATATTTATTAGTGTTAAATAGTTTCAGACACTTAAAATAAAGATTTATTCCAATTGCTCTAGCCAATATTCAGTAATGAGTATCATAAAAATTGATGTTACGTAACTTACACCAGATATGAAGTAAATACAGTATGCAAACTTTCAGAGTGATTGCACAGGAACACCATTTTTTCAAAAGATAATCTGTCAATCATATTTACAGCATTGCATTTATTCACAAAACCAATGAAGAAAACCTCAAGTCTGTTTCACTGTCTGCTCTTCAAGGTCTCAACCAGCCTGAAAAAAATGTTTTGAAATTTAAATATCAAACATATTAAAAATAAAGTAATAAATTCATATTTATGTACTCTGGGCTTCTATAATTTGCACTAGGACTATGCAGAGATCCAAATTCAAAGAGAAAAAAATGATTTGGTATGTGCCTCAGCAGGTACCGAGGGAGCATCTGTTAGCATCTCCTTAAATGAAATGTGGCTTTTCCTGTAAGTTTCTATATAAATTCAATATGCTACTTCAGAATTAGTCAGTCTCTCTTATTGGGATCATGAATTCAGATTACACTACTTCAAGGAAATGCTGATAGGTACTTCATGAGCACTGCCAACCCCCATGTGCTTTTAATCAGTGTTTCCATTTTCTTGCACTATATAAGTAATCTTCTAAGGGAATCAGAACAGTAATACTTACCACTCCATAGCTTCATCAAGTCCAGTGCCTTTGGTTGCAGATGTTTTGAATATCTGCCATTTTCTGTCCTTTAGAGCTGGCAGTCCAAGTGCATTTGCCATTTCTGTAGGAGTCATGGCTTGTTCCATATCTTGTTTATTTGCAAATACCACTAAAATGGCTTTCTTTAATTCTTCTTCCTAAAAGAGCAGATAATAGATTATATTAGATTTTCAATACAAAATCATACTTCCGGTATGAAGCAGCTTAATCACAAGGCCACAGAGACAGTTAAAGAATGAGTGGGGATGTCTAAATCCACAGGTTACTCAACCTGGCTTAGATTTAGTAAAATTATTAACATTTTATTTTGATAGACAGCAACATTGGACTATCCGTCCTTCGCTGTGTAATGCAGACTTGTACTGAATCTGGGATATATCTTGGAATTTCCCAACATCTAAAAGACAAATTTCTTGCATTTTCATATTGAATGAAAAAAATCCTAAATCAATTTCATTTATTTTTGCCCCCACCAAAAAATTAAGGTAGCACCCAACTGAATCTCAAGTGACTTCAAGCATCTAGCATTAGTTTCAATACTGAATGATTTCCACAGAACTTTCTGAAGCCCGTCATCTTATTTCTGCATGGAGAAAGTAGAAGAGATCCTGACTCTAATCAGGAAATTTCTGAATACTAGCCTCTGTCAGACAATGAAATCTTACCATCCACTATTTAACAGAATGCTAATACGGGTAGTGCTTGACTTATGATTAGAACTGAGCCCAAAATTTTTGTTGCTGAGACAGTTCTTGAGTTTTGCCCCATTTTATGACTTTTCTTGTTACAGTTGTTACGTGAATCACTGCAATTGTTAAGTTAGTAATACAGTTGTTAAGTGAATGTGGCTTCCCCATTGACTTTGCTTATCAGAAGGACGCAAAAGATGATCACATGACCCCAGGAACTGCAACCATCATAAATATGAATTGGTTACCAAGTGTCTGAACTTTGATCACATGACATTGGGGATGCTACAACAGTTCTAAGTGTGAAGAACAGTCATAAGTCACTTTTTGCAGTGCCATTGTAACTTCAATTGGTCACTAAATGAATGGTTATAAGTCGAGGACTACCTGTACAATAGTCCTGAAAGCCTATATACAGCTTATTTGGTTGAAATAATCCAAGGTGTTTGAAGAGGAACTCATTGGAATTTGGGCCAATTAGCTTCAAGTGTGATTGAACAAAGACCTTGGTTCCACCACAATAAACAGGCAAGAAAACAGCATTCTCAGCAACAAAGGGTTTCTTATCAGCCCTGCTATATCCATGATGTGCAGTAATTCACAGATTATATAAAACTTAAATTGAGTTCTTATTTGTCTCCCTTCCCACTCTCCTTAGAATCTATAGCTATTGAGGGGAGAAGAGGAAATGATCTTTGCTAGCCTCAGAGAACAGAAAATCACATTACCAAAATTTCTATTTTTTCCTCTTTTGCATCATTCTAAAGTGATTAATAATTATTAAATTTATCTGCCCAAATTCCCAGTGACTGGGTAGTTTACAAAACATTTAAAAACAAGGAATAGAAAAACACAAAAATATGATAAAATAAAACAACAAAGATAACAGGAAAAACAAACCCTGATAGGAACAAGGAAGAGGAAGTCAATCATCCTCATCAAAGGCCTAGATTTAGGGCCACGTCTTTTGAGCCCTTCAAAATACCAACAAGGTGAGGGTTATTCAAGTCTAGGTGGAAACTGCATTCCCTCTTGACATGCACTTCCGGGGTTCCAAAGAAAGGCGTTTAATCGATGGAACTAGATCACACCAACTCTGCCAATTCGAACTGGCTGGGAAAATACTACACAAGAGAAAAGAGTCTCTCAAGTAAACAGACCTCTGTTATGTAGGCCATTGTAGGTAATAACCAACACTTCGAATCACATCCAGAAGCAAACTGACAACCAGTGCAGCTTGCAAAGCAGAGATGCTACATGGGCATACTGAGGCATGTCCATCACTGCCTGCGCCACTGCATTCTGGACCAGCTGAAGCTTCTGTGTTGCCTTCAAGGACACTTCCATAGAGCACAGTGCAGTAGTTAACCCATGAAGTGACCAGGACATGAGTAACTGAATGGCAACCAAATAAATGTGCAACTGGTGCACCAGATGAAGCAGGGCAAAAGTCTTCCTGTCCACAGCTACCACCTGCTCATGAAGCAGGAGTTTGAGGACAGGAAGACTCCTAAACTATGTACTACCATTGAAGTACCACACTAACAAAAGTCAAAATTGAAATATCCCCAGACATGGGTGGTCAAAACACTAACCGTCATTACATTTTGGTGGGACTGAATGGGAGATGGTACCTCCGAATCCTAACTCATAGACTGCAGGCATTTAGGACAGAACCTCAATAGCCTCAATTGCCTGGCCCAGAGTTGAAAGATATAATTGGGCATCATCAGCATACTGTTAATGCCAAATCACAGATTAGCAGATGTTAATATATATTAGTCCAAAGCCTGCAAGAATAAACAAATTGTCAACTCATAAAACATTCCTATGCCTATTTTAGTAATTACCATAAAGGGAGGAGGAGGAAGGAAATCTGGAAGAGCAGTGCAGCAGTTTGAAATTGAAAGTACATTCCAACACCTATCTTTAAAAGATTGTAACTAAACTACCAGACCTTTTGCCCACAAATATACTTAATTGGAGAACATGAATGATGACACCCAGCTTGTAAACGTGTTTAATTGGAAAATCTGGTTTATGAGACATCCGGGGAAAGTGGGGAAACAGTCACAGGTGACTGTAAATTATGTATGCCAGAGTTGGCTTGCTGTCAGGATTCTAGCAATTGCCCTAATTATGATTCTCGAGCTAAACTTCAAAAAACTTCAAAGGATTTATTAGAGGCAACATACTGGCATTGTCCTATATGAAGCCAACTCTGGTATACATAATTTACAGTCACCTGTGACTCTGTCCCTCCTCCTCCTCCCCCCCCCATAAACCAGATTCTCCAATTAAGCACGTTCACATATTCGTGGGCAAAAGGTCTGGTAGTTTAGTTACAATCTTTTAAAGATAAGTGTTGCAATGTACTTTCGATTTCAAACTGCTGCACTGCTCTTCAAGATTTCCTCCCTCCACCCCCCTTTATAGCAACTACTAAAACAGGTATAGGAATGTTTTATGAGTTGACATTAAGCTCGTCTAAAGGGTAAACTAAAATGATGCTTAAATTAGTAAATTTAAATTAATAAAAAAGCATTTTTACTTGAAAATGAAGAAACAGGAATAGCATCAGAGTAAGACACCTTTTCATAATTATGAGCCTAATTTTAAATGCAGTATTCAGAACTACTTCTATTACTTCATACCTCCAACATGGCAACAAGCTCAGATTTTGAAATTCCAATTCTGTCTCTATCACAGCTGTCTACTACATAGATAACTGCATCAGTATTGGAATAGTAACATCGCCAATATGGTCTAGAAAAGAAAAGAAAAATGTAAATTGTATCTTATATCAAAGAGAATTCATAGCTTTCAAGAGTATTTCTTAGTAGTTTTAAAATCAAACTTTGTAAGTTTTGAGTTTTAAAACAAAACTTAAAAAGCTTTTTAGATGTTTCCCCCCAGTATCCATCATCTACAATTCAACAACTAGCACCTTCAGTTCCTTCAGAAGGTACATGAAATTTCAGATTGTTCTTTATACATAAATGTATTTTACAGCCTAAAAATAGTTTTCTTAACTATAATGGCAAAATCTGTAGAAGCTGATACAATTATTCACTGCTTAATCTATGTGAAAGCCTAACCCAAAGAATTGTTTTCTGATATAAAGATATTTTTTTGTAAACTGGAAATTTGCAACATTCAGTGAAATATTTAGATTTGTTGTGGTTTCAAAACCATTTTACCTGATGCTAGTCTGTCCTCCTAAGTCCCAGACTTGAAACTTTAGATTCTTGTAGGTGACTGTTTCAACATTAAAACCAATTGCTGAAAGAGAAAACAAAATTTAACTAGCATGTTAAGAACAATTGATATCCAAAAGTTTGAATACAGTAAATATTGCATGATTTTTAATTTCCAAATAAATTTGTTATTACTGCTGAATAATATTCAGTACAGGTAACTCTCAACTTACAACCATTCATTTAGTGATCATTGAAATGACTTATGACCCTTTTTCACACTTACTACCATCACAGTACCCCCATGGTCACATGATAAAAATTTGGATGCTTGACAATCGGCATGTATTTATGATGTTGCACTGTCATATCATATGATCACCTTTTGTGACCTTCTGACAAGGAGTCAATTGGGAAGCCAGATTCACTGAACAATTACATTGCTAATTTAACAACTGCAATGATTCACTTAACTGTGGCAAGAAAAGTCGTAAAATGGGGCAAAAGTCACTTAACTATCTTGCTTAGCAACAGAAATTTGCGGTCAATTGTGGTTATAAGTCAAGGAATATCCATATTACTAAAAATATAGCCAAAACATCAATATATATTTGTTCATTGTATCTATATAGCTCTTTCTAAAAGTGCCTTGAACTTTATTAGGAAAGGATGGACTGCATAAAGAATTTTTAGACTATCTGGAGGATAAAATCACTTGTATCCTGGCAAGTTCTGACCAGATGAGCAAAACCAAAACTATTATCTTGAATGGGGCCATGGTGCCTCACATGGTAAAACGCTGGGCCTGCGCACTGCTGAGGTTGGCAGCTCAATTCCTGCTAACATGTGCCATACGCTAAATAAATAAATAAAATCTTGAATGAATTTGAACTTGTAAATCCTGAGGAAAGATACGGTTTTTGTGTATCAACTCTGTAATCTGTAGACATGATTCTCTGCCATTACTGGTTGATGAAAGCCTTTGAGATGACAAGAAGCTGGACTAGGTAATTGTACTCTCCCTGAAAGAGGCAGTCTATGCCTTGTCCTTAAGTAGTGAGGGTTACTGGTGGATGTGATTACCTTAGTGTGAATTTTATAAATTTTGTTGATTTTAATATTTTTAAACTTTTCTATTGTTCTGTTGTTTTATATTGTTTTAATTTTTTGTAAGCCAAGTTGCATATAAATGAGATGAGAGAATATACATGCAAATAATAAAAAATATTGAATAACTGACAACCTTCCCTTTTTGGGCAGGATAGATGAGAAGGGCTGCAGTTGCAGAAGACCCATCAATTCTATGCATACTCCTTCTTTAGTACTGGATGGGATTATGATTTCCCATACAGAACATAGGGCTCCCTCTTGACTTATGATTCCTGCTCAATGAGCAGACAGCAACTGTGTCTATGTGCTTTCATAAATACAACTACTGATTTCATACAATTGCTTGCTTATTCCCAATTATATCTCCTCATCCGACAGGATATCATAATATAGACTCTCTCCATATCCCTTCATACAGGTAATGTCATCAGCAGATCTCATTGAAAGAAACTCAACTCAAATATTGCTTTCTTTTTCTAAAATGGCACCCACTGAAAATTCAATAGTTCTTATCTTAGTGGTTTTTAGGAAAGCCTTTCAAACTTGGCTGGAGGTTTTATGTTGCTGCCTGGTTTTGAAATATTTCATCAGTGTAATTGTTTTACAAAAACAGTATAAAAAGCTAGTATGTAACTATTGTTACCATAATTTACATATGACTATTGTTTTTGTATTGTAATTTTATTATTGTTTAACCTGATCTATCGACATCTGAAATATACACTATTCAGACTTCACTGATTTCAGCAACATATAAATCTGACAAGGAAATGAATTCATTCTACAGCTGAAAAGCCAGTATTGGAAAATCCTGATTTCCTTATAGGAAGAAAAAATGACCCTATATATGTTCAGAAGTTATAAAATTTCCTTTAGTAATATTTGTAATATTTAGTAAATTTACATTTTTTGTGTGCAACCCATATGAAAATGGAAGGTGAAGTAGTCTTAAGATTTTAAGATACTTCAATTAATAAATGTATAAGAGGAGATAAGAACATTGCATTATGTGCTATGAATCACATTTCATTTTGGGGGGAAAAACACTTACTAGGAATGGTTGTTACAACTTCACCAACTTGTAACCTGTATAGAATTGTGGTCTTTCCTGCTCCATCTAATCCCAAAATTAAAATTCTCATCTCCCGTGTACCAAACAAACTGGAAAAGATTGTTGAAAAAAAGCCACCTACAAACAAAACAAAACAAGCATTATTAGAAATATATTATGATATCAGACTGTCCCAAATTAATAATTTTTAAAGCTTTCCTGAGAAATACATTTTACTTCTAAGACATCTACTTAAGATTTTTTCTCGTTTCTGCCCTTTTTAATAAATACACATATGCAATACAAAAGCAAGCCATAGTAATCTTAAAATTTGGACTTTCTGCATTATTATATTTCATATTTTTGTGAATGCAATTTCCTAATTTCCAAACACCTTTTAATGAAAACTTTCACTTTTCAAATTAGTTTCATGATTATCAACAGCTGCATGTTCCTTTTTTAAATCTTCCCAACCTAATAAGGATTCCCTGATGTTGTCAGATCTAAGTACTAATCAGGTCTGATCCTGCTTGCTTCCAAGCTCAGAAAAGATCAAATAAATACTGCTAAACTTTCTGAAACCCTGCTGAGGGAAATAACAGGAAAAACTGAAGTTTACGTTATTTATAAAGATCAATTCTGCACTCCTTAAAGCAAGAGAAACAGGAAGAATTGAGCTTGCAATTTTAAATTCCAAAGTTGTGGCAGGCACCCACTTACTAATCTCTTCTTTGAAATGTCTTAGCATAGCACAAAGAATTGGCTGAATTTCTTAAACTACAAGTCCAAGGATTTCCGAGGGTCCCAGAAGACCCTCTTATAGGTCCACAACATCAAAATTATTTGCCAGAAAGTTTTACCAAAACCTTCAATATCTGACATTAAACATTTATGTCAGATGACATTAAAACAATGTCAATTTTCTCATTTTAAAATACAAGGCTTTTTCATGAAAAGAATTGTTAACATCTAAAGGGATTGGCACTATTATTTTTACATGATTCAATAAACGTTTCATGAATGCATCAGTTTTTAACTTTGAATACGATAAATAGCAACAAACATAGCCCACACAAACTAAAGCTATTTTGGAAGCCTCCATAATTTTAAAAATTAGGAAAAGATCCTAAGGGCAAAACGTTGAAGAAACACTGTTGTGGAGCCAAGGAGTTGGGAATGGCTGTGGTGCCCCTCATCTCGTTTAATTTTCGTCCAAAAGTTTGTTTGCAGACACCTGAAATTTATAGCTCAGCGATAGATGGGCGTCCCTGCGGGTCGCACAGGTAAAGCTTGTGAATGGGAAATTGGACAATCAAGAGCCTGGACATGTTACCGTCTCCGAGCAGAGGAAATGTTATCCGCTACCGTCCAACGGTTCTCAGAGTTAACGGGGTGAGGAGGGGAATAGTGTGCGAGAACGAGGAAAGAGAAAAGGGGAGGGGAGCCGGTTCGAGGGCATCCAAGTTGCATTTCCTCAGTGTTGTTGCGGTCTAACTTTTGTCTCCCTCCGAGGATCTGCGCACTCTTGCCTTTGACTCCGGGAAGGAAATTCCCCCACACTGACCGAGACGCCGAGTTTCCCCTCCAGGAAGCTCCCAGGCAAGCGAATTCAACGGCTCCATAACCCCATGAATAGCCCAGAACCACAAGGGAGGCCCGGAGGGGGAAAACTCCTCACGGAACCCCCTCTGCTACCCCCACCCCAAACGCTCCATTTGTCGGATCTCCTCCCGTTCGAGCCGCCATCTCCGCCCTCGCTCAAGCCTGCCTTCCTCCCTTCCCTCACCCATGACGGTAAAGGTTTCCTGGGCTGTTTTCCGCTCAGCTTCCCGGTCGTCCTCCTCCTCCTCCTCCCCCTCAGACTCTGTTGCTGCCGGCGGCGTTCACCCGGAAGTCGGCGAGAAGCAGGGTTCCACGTCGGCTCCCGAGTGCTTGAGTCGCTCCCGCGACGCGCACCAGCTGCTTGACATAAGGACCAAACCAAGGACAGAATTTTCGACACAAACCGGCGGCGCCGCGACTGAGGACGAAGCTACGAATCTGCTCGGTCAAAAGCAGAGCGACAGAACCTCTCTCGGCTTCCCCATTGGAGGAATGTAGCTGGTGGGCCGGGAGTAGAGGCGGGGCTACTCCGTTCCGGGATCACGTGGTGCTGAGTGGCAGCGGTGATAGGAAAG
Organism: Bungarus multicinctus; assembly: GCA_023653725.1. NCBI lineage: Eukaryota > Metazoa > Chordata > Lepidosauria > Squamata > Elapidae > Bungarus > Bungarus multicinctus. Next base: position 49,115,748 of record CM042848.1, read on the forward strand.
AAGCAAGCGGGCGGGAGGGGAGTTGCGGGCAGCGTTTTCTGCTATTGCATTGGCAGTATTTCTATTTTTCAGTTTAGGAGAGCTACGGTTGCGGGTCTGCAGTGCCGTAGTTATTTATTGCCAAACTCGATGTTTCGTTCCGCGTAATTTAAGAATGAAGCGCGATGCCGCAGCAGCATATCTAAGTGGAAAATCTTCAGGTACAACTATGAAGAAAAATGCAACAGGACAGCAGAATGTAATTATCCTGGGATTTTCCAGTGTAAATGAATTTTTATTTTTTTAATTTGAATTGTCCCAAAGGTGCTTTTTCAGGTGGCAACTGGACTTTATTGTTTTTTTTTCTTTTGAAGACGTTTCACTTCAAGAAGCTTCTTCAGCTCTGGCAGAATAGTGGGGAATGGATTTGTCCTTTGAATAGTGTGGGAGTAGGGGGCGGGAATTGCAGGCTACAGGAACCAGGAGCACCATTCAGAGGATCCCGAGGACACAGATAGGCCTCCAAGTGCTTCAACAATCCTCTAAAACAGGGATGTCAAATCTGCAGGCCAGATGCATCATGTGTTGGCCCTGCCCCTGCCCAGTTTAGCAAAGGTCAAAACAAATACATTAGCACTCTCCTGAGAAAATCTAGATTTTATTCAGAACACTTTTTATAGCCTCATATAATTTCAGTTTGGTTTTTGCAGCAAGTAGAGTGGGAGACTACGACAATGTTGCTATAAGAAGCTATTTTTCCAACAGTTCATTAAATACAGATAGTCCTTGATTTATAACCACAATTGAGCCCAAAATCAGTGTTTTTCAACCTTGGTACTTTGAAGATGTGTGGACTTCAACTCCCAGAATTCCTCAGCCAGCTCTGCTGAGGTTGAAAAACACTCTAGACATTGTGAAGTGAATTTTGCCTCATTTTATGACTTCTTGCCACAGCCGTTCAAATTAGTGAATCAATGCGGCCGTTAAGTTAGTAACAAGGTTAAGTGAATCTGGCTTCTCTGTTGACTTTTGCTTGTCCAAAAGTCATAAATATGAGCCATTTGCCAAGCAACAGAATATTAATCACATGACCATGGGGATGCTGCAACAGTCCTAAGTGTAAAAAACAGTTATTAGTCACTTTTTTCAGTGCTGTTGTAACTTATGAACAGTCACTAAATGAACTGTTGTAGGTCGAGGTCTATCTGTAGACCAAATTACTTTCACGTGGGTTGCCAGAGTTAAAAAAAAATATATGGCTGGTGTTTGCACTGATATATTGATACGAGAAATTTTACTCTTGTGAATTAATTATATCCTATTTCCTTTTCAAAGTAATTAACTTTGTACACAAAAGTGGTTGTTTAAAAAAGTTTATTTTTCCACAGGTAATAATGAATGGCAGAAACACATAAAAATTATTCATTCTTGTAATAAAACATATTAAAATAATTTCACCATAATTTATAAAATGTTACTTGTACAAAAAACGTCAGTAATGAACAAACATTATTCTTCATCCCCTTGATATTCTTAGCAAGCCACGGATACGTCTAACAAGTGCTTGAATGAAAGTATAGCGGGACCGCACCTTAGAATACAGTCCTTCTATATCTAGAAGTTTCTTCTGAAGGGATTCTCCAAAATTATTGGTTGCCTCTAGCTGAAGCTAAAAAGAAACAACAAAAAAACCAAGATAATCTTTATTTATTAAATCCTCTTTTAATGCACTGCTAATTTAGATTCAGTGGTCTATATAAGTGGGTCCTCTTTGAGGCATACCCAATCTTGCTTTTTAAAATCTGAAAAGTAAACATACAGATTATGAGTCATGCCATGTCTAGATTTAACATGTCCTTTAAACAAGTTAAAAGGGCCTGAAAACCCAGTCGTGATAAAACATTGTAACAACTGGAAGCCTATTACAATATTATTGAAGTTTTAAAGTATAGCCTTTGATTGGAAAGATAAAGATAAAGCGATGCCCTCAAGAAACTTAATTATCCCAACATTTCTGTTTTCAAGTATATGAAAAATGATACATACAAATAATAACATAAATTATTCAACTTTATGGGGGGAAAATAGCCAAGTCTTTGGAATTAATTACAAGCATATTTATTTTGAAGCTAATATGCTTTTACTTTCATAATAATGTAAAATTTGAAAAGAAAAACAAGGCAAGGCATGCTTTCTTTTAGTTGGTTTACATTCTGTTACCGTAATTAATTGAAAACAAATGAACAGAAAATTCTGATATTTGCTTCTGCTTTTCTTTAAATTTAGTATCATGATAGAAGAGACTGAAAAAATGTAAATATTGTTGGATAATTTATTTTATTACAGAGCCAGTTTGGAGTAGTGATTAAACTTGGAGACTGTAAGTTTTAGAGTTTAGGTTGGTTGTGTAACCGTGGTCCTTCTCTCTCAGTTCTAAGAAGATGGCAGTGGTAAACCAAAAAACTTATCAATAAAACTGCGTGGACTAGTCCAAGCAGTGTGTCAAAAACTGATTTATTTATTTATTTAAATTTATATACCGCCCCCTCTCCCAAAGGGACTCGGTGCGGTGAACAGCCAGAATAAAAAGCACATATAAACACATATACAATATTTAAAAATTAAAAGAATTAAATATATTGGCTCTTACAAAGATTAAAAATAAGGGAATTAAGAAAGATTAAAACCAGATTAAAAAATTTAAAAACCCCTAGGCCAGACCGGCTTGCTGAAATAAATAAGTTTTCAACGCACGGCGGAAAGTCATGAGATCAGGGATGGTCCTCATCTCTGGGGGTAATTCGTTCCAGAGAGGGGGTGCCCCCAATGAGAAGGCCTGCATCCTCGGGGTCGCCAGCCGTCCAGCCGGCAGCACCCCGAGGAGACCGACTCTATGGGAGCGTATCGGTCGGCGGGAGGCCGATAATGGCAGGAGGCGGTCTCGCAGATATCCTGGTCCCGAGCCATGGAGCGCTTTAAAGATGATAACTAAGACCTTGAAGCGCACCCGGAGGGCCACTGGGAGCCAATGCAGCTCGCGAAGAAGTGGCGTAACATGGGAGCCCCGAGGAGCCCCCAACACCACCCGCGCGGCCGCATTCTGCACCAATTCAAAGAGATCAACCCTCTCACAAACCTTTATTACTAATATCATTCATAATCTGCAAGGACAGGTATGGTTATAGAAGCAATATTTAGCATACTGGATTGCTGTGTATTTATTGACCATTCAGAATGACTATTTTCAAAGTTAAGTAGCAGTGAACTAATCAAAACTTTTATTTTCAAGTCCCAATAATCACTTAATACAAGTTATGTAGAGTTAAGCCCACTATTTATAAAGAAAAACCTTTGAAAGATCCTACCTGATCTATATCAAGTTGGCTTACTCTGCTCAATCCACTTGTTACATCGAAGTTAGTTTCTGAATTAAAAGAATGTTGGAATTAAAAATTGGCGTAGTTATGTCCAAAGCAAGCTTTAAAAATATGCAATGTAAAGTCATTTAAGAGTTGCATAATATCTATAATAAATAGAAATATCAATTGATTCTTTTGTTTTAGTACATATAAATAGAGAGGCAAAGAAAATCTGAGATCCTTATACCAACTGTGTCCTAAAGGAGCTAACTTAATTCAGATGTTTGGGAGACTATCAACCTTAGGGAAGTGGTAGGGCAGCAATTACAAAACACTGTAATAGAAAAGAATTGTCTGAATCCCTTTCAGATAAGATAAGATGTAAGAGAGGGGAGGGGAGAGGAGAAGAGAGGAAAGAAGAGGAGATTCTTTATTGGCCAAGTGTGATTGGATACACAAGGAATTAAAGTCTCTGGTGTATAAGCTCTCAGTGTACACACAAACAACATGATAAATCATAAGATAATACGAGATGGTAATAAGAAAGATGAGCAGGATAATAGCAATACAGCCCAACTACATGAGCCAATATCCTTAGGCATAAGACAATGCTGTGGGAATTAGGTGTTTAGCAGAGTGATGGCAGTGAGGAAAACTCTTTGCATCAAACTGTTTTGGCATGCAATGCCTTGTAGTGGCATCCTAAGGGTGGGAGAGGGAGTTGAAACACTTTATTTCCAGAATATGAGAGATCTGTAGATATTTGCTTTTGCTGAAGGAATAAATGGAAACCTTTTCCGAGAGACAAGTTACAACTTCTGTTTCAATTGCAATCTTCCCTGGAATGGGAGCCTTTATAAATATGATTCATGCATCTAATTAATCACAAAATGTTTAAACCAATATTTTAATTTTGTGGTAACAGAATCCATTAAAACTTCTCCAACCCTAATTGATTATAAACAGTTGCACAATCTGCTGATTAACTTTAAGGGATAAAATAATGTAGGAATTAAAATAAATTGAAAGAAAATTACCTTGTAATCTTCTGCTCCTCAACTGAGTCCTGGGAGCCAAAAGAGAAGCTTGGGAATCTGCAGGAGTACAGTGTAGAAGATAGTGTTCAAGATGCCTCCAAAGAATAAAAAGACAGGTTTCTATAATATCTGCAGACATATTTAGTAAAGGAGCTTACATTTACTGTCCATATTCTTGGTCATGTATATAACAAAATAAAACAACAGATAATAGTACATTTGCTACTTGGCAGCAAACAAGCATCTGTTTCATCCCCACATTTTAATCATTTTTTCTAGAATACACATAGATACTATCATTTTTAAGCAAAATCAGGTTCTCTAGTTGCAGTCTAAATTATTTTTGTTTCTCAAACTTTATTAAGTTAATAACTATTATCTGTTGTTTTACATTTAGACAACTCAATATTGCTAACAATCATAATCCCAAAATACATGTAATGCCTCTTAAAAGAAAATATCTTCCCAGATGTTCCGCTGCTTTAAAATTTCACCATTTTATAAAACTAAAGAGTCTCTCACAAAAGTTCATTTTCTTCATTAATTTTAAAGGTTATAAAATTGTAATGCTAGATCAATGGTTATCAAGGGTTTTTTTGATATTTAAAAAGTTATTACATCTGATTACAGTTTCTTAAAGGCTACTTATTTAAAATCAGGAAATCACAAATTGTTGAGATTTGCAAGATTGTTTTAAAAAATTAAACATTTAAGTTGGATAGCAGTGGAAGAAGTCATTTTTACCATGTATGATTATTAAGTTTTTAATTTTGTGATCAAAGGATACAGCAACACAGTGAAAGCAATTTGGCTCGATTGTTGATCAGCTTCACTAAACGTCGCTTTGCTAAAATATACTTTTGTGTAGTAGGAATTTTGTCTACTCCAGCTAGAATAACAGACTGGCACAACTATGGAAAGAATCAAAGATATATAAACATGTAATACTGTGTACATAAGCACTATACAAGTTATGAGCCCTACAAAACCAACTTCGCATATAAATACACATGTTAATAAATACACATATTATTCTAAATAAAAAATAAACTTCAAGAGAAATTTTACAGTGCAACCTCGGGTCACGACTAATCCATTCCAGGACGCAACCCGATTTGATTGTGGCCAGAAGCACAACCGTCTATGCATGCAGAGATAAAAAATGGCACCGAAGGGGAAATCACTGCAGCGATTTTCGGGTTTGCTTGGTCACCACCTAAAGATCTATTTGCGACCAGAAGGAAAAATTCTGGTCATCACCCAATTTGGTCACGGACAGAAGTGTTCACGACCCAAGTTCCCACTGTACTTGTATAGCAACTTCAATACATTTGGCATCTCTAGAGACGTAACAAAAAAAAGTGTTTTATTCTACTCAGGAAAGTAAGAATATTTAGTTCTTTCTCATTCAGAACTTAAACTATTGTAGTACAGATCTAAAAAGAGGCAGTAAATACCATCCCTCCTCATTATACTGATACACTTTGTTAGTATTCCCTTCACTGATTGTTGTAATTACTGTCATATAAAACATAACATGAAGGGATGCAACTATCAAAGGATAAACTTAATGGAAATAGTGAAAGCAAGGATGCGGAAGGTTACCTCTTTTATCTCTTCTGGTGGTAGCTGTTCCACATTTTGCAACTTGTTAACATTCTGACGATGACTATCATAGTAACTGAAGAAATCATTAGCGCTTTGTTTTAAGAGGTAGACAATAATACCCAGGCCAGGCAATCGCCAATATGGAATCACTGATGCTTGTGTATCTAAAACAGGTAATAATAAGATAAAACAAAGAGCATTTGCCATAAAGTTGGATTCTATTAAACTAAAAACAAACTTAATCTAAAATAAGGGCCAAAAAGTAAATTCTACTTTATTACAAAAGTGTGGCATCCAAGGTCATGTAGTTGATATTGCCTTCCTATCCACATGTACAGTACAAACGTAGAAGATAATATGCTACATACATAAACATTGAGAGCAAAGTCACACAGACATGCATGGTATCCATATTATATGGAAGATAATCATACTATCAAAGTGAATAACCATGACAATTCAGTATACTGTATTGCTGAACTAATGCTTTAACAAACTAAAACAGCCTCTGTGGCCGAGAATGTCTAGATTCTGCATTAGCCTTGACCTCTCGAATGTAAAAGCAAGTCTCATAAACATAACATAAACAGCATTCTTAGTACATGAAAATATTGGAAGAATTGTTAACTGTAATATCTAGAATGCATTTTTAAGTTACCCAAGTAAACCTACCTTGCCGAGGTCCATCTCGATTGGTGGACTCAGAAAGACTGGGAGTGAACAGGCAAACTGTGTGTTCAAAAGTAGGGGCACACTGTACCATAAGCAGTTGGCAATATTCCATCACATTGGCACAGATCTACAGATATAGATGTAAAGATTTTTTAATACAATGTCTCCTACTGCTATGACAAAGAAAATACAAAAAGATATTTGAGAATGTTGCAGTAACAGCCTTTTGTTTCTTCTTTTGATTTATATCCAGCCTTTTGTACAGGAGGCCAAAGTGGTGCTCCCTCATATTCCCCATAACAATAACCTTGTAAGGTACGTTGGGCTGATTGATCCCAGAGAGAGCAATTGACTAAGCAACCCCCCCAAGCTTCTGCAGCAGAGAATGAACTAGAACTTGGATCTTTTCATTCCTAGTACAACACTTCAGCCACTATATCATCTAGTTTCTCAATTTTACACACTGAAGTTCACTGACTGGCTCACCTGTTGCATGGCTAGTTCAATGTCATCTCTCTTGTTCACTCTGTCAGCATCTGTGTGATCATCTTGCAATCTGAATTGGCGTAATCTCTCTGAACTACCAAACCGTGTGAGTAGGCCTAAGCACTGGCGCTAAAAGCAAATGAAAATAAACCAATTAATTCTGTTCCCTAGGTATTTACCATTAATTGTATAAAAATTCATGTGCTTTTAAGATATAAAATCATATTCTGCATAACTGACAACATTACATTAAAATTCTTGCCTTTTCCATTTTTCTCAATGATTTATCAGTTCTGAAAATTTGCAATTCACCTCCCCCACTTCTCACAAAATTCTACTCCTAATGTAACTTGGACCATACCTTATGTTCCTTGTTTCTGCACACCTTTTATGCCCTAAAGTTCATTCTGCAAAACTATATGTTGTATATAAATATTATGCCATGACTAATTTTTTCTTTGGAACAGCATAGGAAATATGTTGGTAAATTTCAGCTAAATTGTAACATTTATTCTTTTGTAAAAAGATGGATAGACAATAAATACTTTACACAGCCTATACAAATGTGTATAACACTTATTTTATCATAAGCTTCTTAGAATTGATGATGATTCAAGTGGTCTATACAATTATGTCATTAAGTAAATACTGCTATGAAGCTATGCTATTAGAGAAAGTTGCAAACTACTAAAAAAAGCAATTGCGATAATTACAGAAATTTACCTGAAATCGTCCTATATGTCCTTGTAGTTCAATCTGCATTCCTTCATTGAAATCAAGATCAAAGTCACCCAGCACACCTAATGAAACAACACTACATCATAGATTCAAATATATTTTTTTATAAGGGCATCCTCTCCTAGGTTGTACTAATCACTCACTTTATTTAGCAAGATCATATTAATTTTTAGCTGTTAATTGTTTCAGGATTTTATTGCATTTTTAAAAAATTATGATATTTTTTGTTATTGTTGGTCTTTTTCTTGTGTTTTGTCTTGGATCCATAATAATCTTTGGTTGGATCTCTGAATATAACATCTGTGCAATATATGAAATTACCCTTAGCCAAATTTCATTCAATAAATACAATACACTTAAACTTCTTCTGCACAATGTCCCTCTATAGAGAAACAAAGCTAACAGCATCCATTTTGGGAGCTTTTCTAATAAGCATATTCTGCTGAACGGCATAAAAAATATAGTTCAGCATTCTAATTTCTCAAAATACACATAGTCATTTTGATTGATTGATTCACTTCTTGGAAGAATATAATGAATACATGAGTCTAAAAGTCATATTAGAATGCAAGACCATAATATCTATTAAATGGACTATGAAAAGCTTTTGTGAATTTTCTCTTCCTGCTCTGTACAAGTTGAAAGTTTTTATAATATATTTTATACACTTGTACTGTTACTCCAGTAAAAGAAAGTATGTTGTTTTGTATCAAAAACAAAACGATATCTTGCCTGGTAAAGCAGCTTTGCTGATTATTCCAGTCAGTAATGCCAATTCTTGCAAGGCTCCCACACTAACTTCCTGACACCGCAAGATTGCTTGGACAGCATCTGAATGGGATATTAGGAACTGCAAAACCTATGAGAGAAGGGGGGGTGAAGAGAGGGGGGAAGGAGGGAGAGAGACAGAGAGAGAGAGAGAGAGAGAGAGAAAGAGAAGAATACAAAGAAGTAAAATTAAAATGTAATTAATTCAGGGAGCTGGAAATAAGAGAATGATATCCAGTATCCAATAGTATTTAACTTTGAGAATAATTGAAATGAACAGCCAGTGCTACCAGAGGTTTCTGTCATTTTACCTGTCTGGCAGCCTGAGCATGTTGTGCCATACTAGAAGTAAGGATGATTTGGCAAAGCTGGAGAGCAGGCAAAAGAATCTGGTGATAACGCTCTACAGGAGCAGGAATGAAGACTGGAGGGTCTCGCATTCCAAATATTCTTAAAGGAAGAAGCAAAAAGAAAATCAATAATTTGGTTATCTTAAAAAAAAACCCTTAAAAACTCACCACAATACACATTTTACAAAATACAAAAGATACTCTCTATATACTCTCAGAACACTTATCTAGCTTAGTACTAGCTTGGTTTATACATGATATAATCCTAATACAGGTAATCCTTGAGTAACAACCTTAATTGTAGTGGAATCTCCAGCTAGATTGGAGAGAGGTCTTAAAAGGGGAGGGGCACAAACTTAAGAGTCCTTGGACTGCAGAAAGTGCAGTGACCTCCCAGAATCCCTAAAGTCTAATCAGATTGTTTCAAAGGGAATGTATTCAGTCTGGCAAGACTTCTGTAAGACAGGTGACCAACAATGAAACATCTGCTGGAGACTATTCATGAATGGTTCATGAACTAACACAGATGGCTGGGAAAGGATCATTTGGCATTTCTATTTGTTCTGATATTTAAGTGGAAGTCATGATTTAGATAGATGGATACATTCATTTCAATAACTAGCTGGAAAACAAAAAAACAAAACAAAATTCAGCCTTGATTTAACATTAAAGTGAATGAAATCTTAGATTTATTCATTTGATTTACATAGATGATTTCTCAACCCACAACACAGGCAGTATACATAAATCCTTGTAAAATAATTAACAATTAAACAAAAAAAATGAAAGAAAAGTAATGAAACATAGATTAATATAATCAGTTACTATTTATAAAACTATCAAACCCTATATTTTTAAATCAAATGTAACAGAGTTTACCAGTAAGTGAAATAATTTCAATTCTAGTCAAAACATGCAACTAAAACATGCATAAAACATATAACACTAAAAACATTACATTATCCTAACCAGAATATTACTTTGGAAATCTGGTGTATAAGCTTACCCTTGTTGATCTATTTCTGGCCGCATATCATATACCTGAAACTGTGCAAGTTTCACTATTACTCCAGTTCTCAATAACTCTAATGCTCCTTGCTGTATTTTTGCTACTTTAGTCAGGAAGGCCTTGAGGAAAAAAAAGTAAATATTTTGTAACAACAGGATCTAAGAATCAGAATCTATAGCAAGAATTTGCCAAGTAGTAGAAAGAGACTGCATTGAGTGATGTCGTGTTGGCAAAATGATAATTCAAATATTGATTTTAGCAAGTCACAAACAGACCAAGGGTCAAGATAAATTTGGAAAATGCTTTTATTTTGAATTACTTAAAATAATAAGATAATAGAATTTTAATAATTTGAACTAAAAATTACAATTAAAGGAGAAAAAAGACTCAAACTAAAATTACAAATATGAATGAAACAAAATACTTCACATTGAACATACTGAAGGATAGTTTTGAACAATAGACCCGAAAGTTAATCTGTCTCTGTAGACAGTCTGTATTTAAAATATATTATGGAAAAGGAACTGGTTTGGAAGTTAATTTTAAAATAACAGGCTATAAAAAATGGAAAATATGTCACACTGGGCATACAAAAGAAACTGGCTGTCTTAGTAATTGAAAGATATACAAATAACAAACCCAGAGTGACCTAGATAATTCTCTTATATTGGATTTGCAAAGGAGGTTGCAAAATTGAAGAATTTTATCAGAAAGATCAAAGGACATTATTTGAAGAGATTAAAGTAAAAGGGAGTAATATAAAGTTGGTTTATTTGATGAAGGTTCAAATAGATGTTATCTTTAATAACCCTTAATGAACTTTACTGACATTGGGACTGAACTGATGAGGTTTTAAGGATTTGTTTATAGATAAGAGACGAGATATGAGAAGAGATCATTTGCTGTATTTTAAGAGAAAGTGCTAAATTATTGAAAATTATACCTGCTGTGATGAAGGAGGAAGTTGTGTGTATGTTTTTTTTCTATACTCATTATTTTTCTTTTCTATTTTTTTCTTTTCTGCACCTTATAATTTTTTCTTTTAATTCTTTTTTTATTTATAGTTTCTATTAGCTTTTCTTGTTGTAATTCAAGAGAATTAATTGGAAAGGCTCTAGGAATACTAGATAGTAAGTATGTTATGATTTGCTTCTTGTAAATGAAATGTGCTTGCAAAGCAGAAAGAGAAACCTCACAAGAGGTGTTAGAATAGATTAGACTTCAGAACTTTAACGGTTTTCAACAACGATTTTATAAAAATATGCTTTAGAGATGAAATAGAAAGTTCTAGTCTAACTAACAGATAGAGGATATTCAGAAACATGGACAATGTATGCAAAGATTTAAAAAGTGAAATTTTTGTGACATAATAAGAGTTACATATTAGTGCTAAATGGTGACTGATTACTTTAGGCTGGAATACAATAGAAGCAGAATTTGCACAGAATCTCACCATTTTTGACTCATAGGTATACAGCGCTTTAAGCAAAGGAGGCTGGGGTATGAGCAAACTTTGCAACTTGAGATCATCATCTGCCAGGCTGTCAACAAGCACTTTTAAGTAGCCACTGTTGGAGAGGTATAATAACCACTGGTGCTGTTTATCTATAGAGACGATACGGTCCAGTAATGCTAGTGCTAGCATCTAAAAAAACCAAAGAAATTAAATTACGTTACAAGAATGCAGAGTCTCTGCTTAAAAAGATTTGATTCATATCTTTAAACTTGAATTGCTGTCATCAACTTTAAATCATAATAAATAAGAGTTTGTAGGTTATATATTATTGCATTTATATCTTTATAACATAACTGTATAAGAACCAACATATCTAAATATTATGTATTGATAGTTCAACATAATCATTTCTTATAATAGCCAGAGCATTTTGACTATTTATTTATTTATTTTATTAAACTTATATACCGCCCTCTTTCCCTGACAGGACTCAGGGCGGTGTACAGCCGATAAAAATGCAACAATACAAAATTAAAATCAATTAAAAATCAAATATAATGACTGAAAGGTAAAAACATATAAAAGGTATTAAAAAGACTAAAAACCAGATAAAACCAGATAAAAAACCCTAAGAGAACCCTAGGCCAGACCAGCTTGGCGAAATAGATGAGTTTTTACCGCCCGCCGGAAGGTCAGGAGATCAGGGATGGTCCTCATCTCCGGGGGTAATTTGTTCCAGAGGGAGGGTGCCCCCAACGAGAAGGCCCACACCCTTGGGGTCATCAGCCATCCAGCTGGCGGCACCCCAAGGAGATCCACTCTATGGGAGCGTATTGGCCGGCAGGAGGCCGATGATGGCAGGAGGCGGAGACTATTACAACATAACTGCCCATCTCCAAAGATTTAAGTCTGTTCAAAATTAATAGGTCTAATTTTATTTACCCGTCCTATCTCATGTCCATCACAGGCATCTCTGCAGACTACCTCCATTAGGGCAGAACCATAGCTTTCAATAATAGCCATGTTTTCTCTCTGCAGTTTACTGAAACCATCTTCAGGAGCTGTTAAACGTTCCCACATGGACTTTTTGGCTGTAAAGTAAATCAAAGAGTGTTAAAAATAACTCCTTTTCTCTTTAAAATGTATCATAAATTGTATTTAGCAAAAATATATAAAAGGATAATATCTTATGGAGACAGGTGAAAAAACATAAAAAAGCAAAGTTGCTTTGAGTCAGATTTGATTCTTGGTGATTTCATATATGGAATGGTTTCCCTTTTTTTTTTTTTTCAGGAAATGTTTAAATTTTGGTAACTTTTCCTATATAGTCCTGCTCTAGAAGTTTCCTAAAGCAGTAATAACCAAGCTCAAATCTGCTTAGCTTTTCAAGTGAGGTCTTTTTGTGCAAATGGCATTGAGAACTAAGGTCCAGGAACAGATAACAGAAAAGTTGGTGGAAAAGAAATACTCATTGGAATTTCAAACTTTAGACCTGAAAGCTATCACCACTAATGACAGTCTGTCTCTATAGAGACAGACTGAATATGCAACTGTGTAAGATGTCATATTTTCTATAATTGGATTGTATTTTTACCTGCTTCTAGGGTATCTGGTTCATCTGGTCGTTGAGCAATCTGCAAATAATAGAGCAATGATCCATATAGGTGTGTCCTCACTCGTTGAAACCCACCACCTAGTCAGAGAAGGAGGGAGAAGCCAACACATGTAGCATTATACAAACATAAAAATACAGCCACTGTCCTCTATTTTTGTCAGTACAACCCACGTGCATTGTCTGGTGCTTATGGCTATAACTGTTAAATAAGATGTGCAAATCCAGTTTAAGTATAATTTTTAATTTAATGAAACAAAATGAAAATACATTCAATTCCATCTTGGTCTTTATGGAATTTCTTTCCAATAAGTATAAGTGATTTATGTATTCACCGGTCTTCAGAATAAAATCCAGAATTTTTTTCAATATGATATGTAAAGAAGAGTCTCCAATGGAGGCAAATCCCACTGCCAAGTCTTCAGAAGCAGGTGATGTAGCAAAAGAACCATCCAACATTAGGACAAACTGGGAACGTCCAGGCATAGGAATAGCAAATGGCTCCTTTTGTTCTGTTCGCACAGACTGGCTTAGGTGAGCAGTCAAAGTAAACACGGCTCCTGCCACGACCGGCATTAACTCTTGAGCTGCATCATCATTCAAAATCTTATGGGAAGAAAAGAAATTAAATAGTCTTCAGTTACATATGTAACATGGTGTCTATCATCTTTCTAGCTGCAAATGACAGCAACTATAATGTGACATCTAAAGCAAATGAATCTCAAACTGCTGTTAAATTGTCTCTGATATAGTCTTCCTTTCCTTACTCTATTTTATAATTTAATTTTAGAAGAATTAAATTATACTTTTAAACAACATAATGTAACAATATATCTTCATAGTTTACCTTATCATGTAAATCTTGCAATAGATCACGGATAATAAGCTGTCTATCTTCAGATTGTATGAGGTCCTGTGGGCAGGCAGTTAATATGATTTCAACCAGCTGCCTCCAGGATTCCAGAGCATGTTTCTTTGCATACAGACACTGAAGGAGCCTATTCCTTTCCACAACATATTGAAGAATTGTATTGATTTCCTGGAAGTCAATAGAAAAAAAATATTTACTAATAATAACAAAAACAATCACTCAAGTTATACTATTATGATATCAGTTTATAACCAAGCAGGAAATATTCATGTCAGAAATACTTCGGGGATTTTAAAAACAAGTTACATAAAAGGAATTTATATTATTTTCATGGAATTTCCTTTTAAACACCATCAAAATGTTTGATGATGAGAAATCATAGAAGAAATTGGAAGGGGCTTTCAGGTGAGGAATAGTGAATTAAGACATCTCCAAATTAGGAAAAATCACAACCATAACTAAGACCTAAGGACCTGTGAACAGACTAGTCTCACAGAATCTCTCTAGATAAGGAGAGGATGGGAGATGGTTCACTTGTGCTCCAGACACTTGTTCCTCGTGAAGAGACAACAGGACAGAGATTCCTTCTGAGTTTGAATGCTGAGAGATGAAGAGAACCATCATGCTCTCAACTGCAGCAAAGTGTTTTAAGGACACTTAGCTCATCCACTCACCTTCTAATCACTTTCATAAATTATCTAAAATTATCCTTTTTTCTCTGTATATCTTTTATTCTTTTTTTACTTTCCCTTGTTTTTGAGTTTAATTTGTATTTTTTCAGTATTGCTATGTCTTAATATGGGTAGCCCTTGAATTACAATTGCCTCCATTATGGTTGTAAATTAAGGACTACCTGCAAAAAAAAATTTTTTTTAAAGAAGAAATTGGATACATCCCTGGATAAATTCTCATTTATTAAAGGTAATAATAAAACTGAGATTCTAGCAGTACAACATGCTTATACTCACTTCCAAATTGGTAAGCATTATATAAAATAGTAAACAATTAATAAATATTTACTAAAGCAAATAATAATATAGCCTGATAACCTTTTTCAAAATCAAGGGTATTCTAGTTATTTCATTTCTTTACCTCCATAAGTAAAGGTCTTTGTCCAAGGGCTGCCATTCCTTGCAAGGCATTAACTTCAGCAATCAGAACTTTGTGAAGATGCTAGGATTGAGGAAAAGACAAGGCTCATGTCTAATGAACAGTAACAATACTAAACCCAGCTGTGAAGAGTATATTCACCCTTTAATTTATTTTTTATTTCTATTTTTACTTTCATACTAGATAAAATGATACACTTTAATGAAGCTACTCAGGAAAAATACAATACCCAACATGAAATGTCAGTTGTTCCTTTACAACACTCAGTTCAGTGTAGTAACTGGTTTCTTGGGGGGAGGGGGGGTTTGTCAGGAAAAAAACTGACCATAACTTCATAAGAATCTCTCCAGAACTAACTTTCAAATAAAAATAAGGATTCTAATGGATATATTAAGAAGAGATACTCAATCACAGAATTACCAAATATATTTTAAGAACATGAAGCAAACTTGATAAATAAATAAATAAATAACAACTCTGGCCCCTAATAAAACCAGGAACTAAAATCCATTTCAAACCTTTCTTTCGTACTCAAGCAGGGCCCCCAACATGCTCTTAAAAGTGTTTATATATTTTTCGACAACTCCAACATTTCTCAAAGCTTGCTGACCTTCACATTGCAGATAATTGGTCCATGTGCAGTCCTATTTTCACAGTTAGCAATGACCTCCTCTATTTGAGCACGGTCAAAAAAATCTAGTTGCAAAGGCTCTGGGATCTCTTGACTGAAGTCAATTGAATCAAGGATGCTCAAGATTTTCCTATGCACTGAAGATATTAGAAATCAATTTAGAAATTTCTGGAAATCAGACAAAAAAGAATTCGGGAACTCATACATAACAAACTTTTATGATTTAGATGTTTTCCTATTTATTATAATTTTACATTTTATTTCTATTAGTATCTATATCCCAAAAGAATAATAAAGCTCCACCATGAGACAGAGATACCACTGTATACTTACATTCAAATTCTGAAATAGTATCCAGCATGTAATTACAATGCACAAAACTGAACTGTGAGTGCTTTAGCATTTGTTAAAGTTTTAATGCTCTTTGAGCTAGTCTTATTGAACATTACTGTCAGGCACAAAGAATCAGGACAATACTTTAAGTGGCAGTCAAGGAGATTTATTGCTGATGACTTGCTTAACCCCCTCTCCCGCCCAACTCTCCCTCTTCTTCTCCTACAACAACACAGTATTTTAGGAAGCTAACAAAAGGGGAAAATCCCAAAACTTCAAATGATTATTAATTTCTGGATTGTGCCCACTCATATCTTTGTAATGTATTAAGTTGCTTCCTATTATACAGTGCAGATACATCACAAAATATGTATGCCAGAAGCCAAAAAATGAATACATTATATAACACCTATACAGAATTATATTTATCATTTATAAACTAAAGTATATTATGATTTTTCCAACAATTTCTGAATATTCTCATTATAATAAACAGGCAAACAAAAAAGAGAGACCCAGTTCTCAACCTGGGTGTCAGCACTCCCAGGGTTTGTGAGATGGCAGGGTGTGACAAAGAGTGATTGTATCCCTTGGTGATGGGTCACAAGTCACAATTACCTTTGTAGGGGGTAAGAATATTAATCATTTTCTAAGAGTGTGGGACATACAAAGGTTGGGAAGGCACTAGGATAGAAACCAGGAGACTGGGTTCTAATCTGCCTTAGGCATGAAAGCTGCAGTAGTTTTATTACAGCAGTCAATATAATAGTCACTATATTCTTAATTAAAATCTGTAAAGTAGATCTTCACAAATAACTTACCCTTGGAAGCAGTGTCAAAGTGAAGGAATCCAGTGACAGAACGACTATCATCTTCTATCCCTCCTTCACCATCAGCTAAGAAAATTGAAATTTTAAAAATTAATTTATAAGTTCAATTTTATCACAGAATAAATTTAAAGTAATAAAATACAAAATGTCTACACACTTTGAAGCAGCTGCACAAAGTGAAAGATGCAAACTTCTTTAATACTCTGAAGAGAGGTGCTAATATAAATGTGTTACACATTGATAGCAATACATTCCACCCAATCCTAACTTTACACTGAGAGAGATGAATAATAAAAACTATGTATCCTATTAATAGGCAAGAACAATATGTTATACGGAATAATCTTTTATTGTTAATAATATGTCAACTTTGACTAAACCAATGTCTCCATTATTTAAGTAATGTTTGCTTTCCTCACTCCTAAAATCCTAACATTAAGCTCTCTATGAGAAGAATTAGAAACTGTTGTGGTAAAAATCGTTAACAACTGGATATGAAAGTGACAACTAATTCCAAAAAGAAAAAAAGGCATTTAAATATAATAATCTTCATCCTTCTATCTATCTAGCCATATTCCATTTACCTAAATAAGATCTAACTGGGACATCATCGAGCAGGAGCTGCAACAGTCTCTGTGTGTGAGAACGCTGGCGGTTCAGTGAAGTAACTCGCAATTCTATAGATGCAGTTTTCATTAGCCATGACATCTGATTCAAGGCAGGAATCTCATGCTCTGAGTAGAAGTGACAGACAGAAATAGCACACTCAGTAAAATACACACCCTGGGAAAGCTCTCCTGCTCCGACATGCTTGGAAACCTTCACTTAGAATGTTTGAGAACAGTCGTATTAAAATATGGTCCAATTAACTGTAAATGTTCCCAAAATGAGATGCCTCAATGGTAATGCTTCCTGACACATTCTTTCCCAATGCTGAGATGGAAAAGAATCAAAAAAGATAGGATAGGATGCACAAAGTGTCACAAAAGAAGGGGAAAGTATTTCTCTTTCTTCCAAGACAAGATTTCCAATATTCTGAAATAAAAACAGCTTTTCTGCATGACTAAAGTATTTCAACTTAAAATTAAACAATAAATGTTTCAAAGCAATTAGAATAAAGTATATCCAATTAAGAGTGCATTTTGAGTGTTACCTTTGACACAAAAAGGCAAGTGCTGCAACTGAGAGAATAAGAAATCTTGGCTAGTTCTCAAGTATCTCATTGTTGGTCCTGACGTGTCTGAGCATGCACATAACTGATAGATCACCTGTTAATAAAAAAACCCATATGTGCATTTGGGTATAAACACAAAAACATGCACTCCTTTTTAAAATTTTACAAAAAATATCAGGTTAAAAAGCATAACTGAATTATTAATAATACAATATTACAACTGCCGTTAGTGATTTAAATGACTTACATATAACATCTCTTTTTTTTAAAAATCAACTTCGGCTGCAAAGCTATAAAGTGAAGGATTCAGATATATAATTATCTAAAAGAAAATATCCCTGAATTCACACAGGCTTCTTTCTCGGATATTATATGTAAGCCTTAGGAATAAATTATTTTAAGATATCATATGTAAACCTTAGTATAAATTATTTTAAGAATCAAAACAACACAATAAAATACAAAAAGCCAAAAAAAAAAAAAAAACCCACTGAAAGCTGATCGGCTGTATATACAAAATTTAAATTTGAAATTTACTCAAAATTTCTTTCATACCTGATAACATAACTCTGCTAGATGTGGAGATTCCCGAACTGCCGTGGGATCAGACCTTGTTCCAGTACCATTCTCTAATATGTTCAAAATAGCATGAAGGCAAGTACGAGGACAACCCAACACACCTTAAAAGATTTAAGACACTTGTTTAGATAAACGATGTATAAGGTGTAATAATGCAATTCACAAAAAAAATAAACAAATTTCTGTTTGAATTTTTTCTGCACTTTTTACTAGGTAGAAGTGGCAGAGTTTGCCCTTACAAAATTTTATAACATTTTAATGTTGCATTTTATTACAAATGGGATATGATAGGAACCTTATATTACACAGATTTGCAGAATTTGCATCTAGATGCACTTTCTACAATGCACTGATTTTAACATGTAAAACAGTTAACATTTATTCTGTGTACCATATTAATATTGTGCTATACTGGAAAATTAAAATAAAATATCACCATCCAAGTGTGTTTTTTTCCAGATGGTAACTAGCCACTTCCATCTCTTTCTCTATATCATCAGAATACTTTCAGTTGGGTACCTGGATCTTGCAGATTTGTAGTGCTGACAGGCTTCCTGAATTCATAACCAAGAAGATACAGAGCAAGATTGGGTGGCTTGCACTCCAGAGAGGCAATGAGAAGGTTCAGAATATTAATCCTTGTTTCATGGAATATCGGTGCTTGCTTCCTTTCAACTTCAAATTCTTAAAATCAAGCACAAACATTCATATTAAAAGTGGATTATCCAGAAAGCACTCAGTCAATTCATATACTGTATATTTTCTATTAATCTAATTTACAATCACCTGCAAATTTCTTAGCTTAACAACAGAAACACATGTATGAGTGCTATTGTTAAAAGTTTTTCAGGAGGTATCAATTTGTTTCTGAAATAACTGTATAATCAGCTCACCTATAAATATAAGTTATGGGAAGCAGAACGGTAATATATATTGTGAAATTATTTTTAAAAGATAATTTTTTGGCAGCCTTTGGCAGGTTAACTATAATTTTGTTGAAAATTATAAGGCCTACAATTTTAACTTCCAAATGAATAATTTCATCATTATTCTATCTTCTAAAATTAAAAGAATAAGATTGCAAATAAACTCAAGCATTTTCATTTTTGAAAATAAAAAATTAAAATTAAATGTACAACTTTCATACCTTCATCAGGATTAATGATTTCTTCTGCAGTTTCATTGTCCAAACACTCCACAAATCCAGCCATTAGTTTCTGACTAATACTCTAGATTTGTAATTAAAAGTTTAAAAAAGATAATAAGAATAGAAGTTTTACTGATATATAAACAAAAATATATACAAACCTAGAATGTAATAGCAGTATACAAAAAATGAGAAATATGCTTAAATTTAAAACAACCATACATTACAAAAGTTCTGCATATCATTTCAGATCTGCCACGTTTAAGCAGAAACAAAACCTAGTATATTTTAGTTGTTCCGGGTTTCAGTTGAAATAAACATGTGAGGGATTCTCCAAATGATTTTATGGGGTCACTAGAGCAAAGCTGAGGTACATCCTCCCCTCCCCTCCCTTCCCTCCTCCTCCTGCTTTATGTGCCACACTACAAACCCCCCATCTGTCCATTACTGTCTCTTTCTTTTTCTCACCCTCTGCTTAGCCACTTATGTCCTTACATGGCATCACAAAGGAAAGATCCAGCCTTAGGTTTTTCCTGCTTCCCCCCACCCAACAAAAAAGTTTGTTTGGAATAATGATTCAGTCTATATCCAAAACAAAATAGATCCACTATTCGACATATAGATCAAAACTTGCAAACATGGTGTTTAGTCTGAGAACAGGCTGGCTCAAATCAGCTGTTCCTCTCATGGAATATTTTAAGCCCTGAATATTTGCACATTACTATTAATAAATCATTTGCTGATAATTGGATAACCATTCCTTTTTTCTTGCTTAAAAAAATTAATTGCAAATACCTGGTCTTGTGTGAAGTCTCCAATCAGTTTGACCTGAATGTTAGAATTGCAAGAAATGCAACAAAGGATCTTGGAACTTTCAAAAGCCAGTTCAGGATTGGTATTACCATGATAAAGGTACCTTTAAATACAACATTATAGAGAAGTAGTGGTTGCAATCCATATGTTGAACAGAATGTCAGAGAAATCCTATACCTGTATTTTTTACAATGTACATGGCATACATAGGTGTAACTTTATTCAAATCATTATGTACACTTGGGAGAAAAAGCAGCTGACACTTTATCTCATAATTCAATTGTTTCTTAAATCCCAATTTCTTCAGGGCACACGCACATAATATAACATCAAATTAATTAAATTAAAATATAATATTATTCACCATATACATAGAAATTGTTTGGAGATGTTTTTGACAAATGTATAGCTCAATCCTATGAATTACTGTATATGAATAGAGGGACAGTATTCTATTTCTATGAAATCAGCTATTAAGGGAATTTTTGTAAACATTCATGCTATAGGAACGTCTGGAAAAATATCGTGCTCTGAGTAAAAACAGCATTTCACAAAAGCACATCAGCCTTTCTAAATTTTTGGGATTTACCTGGCAATATTTACTACGTGATCAGCTTTTTTAGTCCGGGGGTTGATTCCTTGCAGCAGCTGCTCTAGTGAGGTAACAATGAGAGAGAGATGGCTTTCTCTTAAGAAGTCCATGAAAAGGTTCTCTTTCTGTAAAGTTAGATTGAGCAGCCCAAGACAATACTGTACAGCCTTCTCCAAATGTTTTTTTCCTAAAGGAAACAAATCAAACTAATAGATTATACATTCATGATTCTCCAAGAGTGAGGAAATGGGGAAGGGGGAATAATTCACAGTGAGTTTACACAAGTACACTGATGGAGGCAACAGAAACAAACAGCCCTTCAAAAACTGCCAATTTTAAGACATCAGGTTTTTTTCAACAGCCTATACTAGAGTTATATAAATATTTCCATATCTTAATTAAAAAGAAACTTGCAACTTACCAGGAAAAGGTGCATAGGTATCTAGTTGTTTAACTCCTTCTTCCAATAAGCTAAGACATAATTCCAACATTGGTGATTCATTCAACAGATGATACATTAGGTTAAACCCAGGTGGTTTATAAGCTATTACCTCCTCTCCTAGAAAATGAAATGTACATTTATGTGTTATTTCTGAGATTGCAATTTACCAGAATAAATGTAAACCTAATCATTGTCATTTTTATTTTCTCCTTCCCTTTTTCCATGTAAACTATTGAAACAAGTGCAAAATCCCTATTTTCCCACTAAATTCTTTCATCTATTCTTGAAACCTTTCCTTTTCTCTGAACTGCCCCTTTTTCTCTTCTTAAATCAAGTGAGCTAAAGCAAAAAACTGAATTCCCATCTTTATATGAACCACTATAATCTTTCTTGGGATTTACATCACTTATTCCATCTCCAGATATTTAGCCTTATTGTAAAAGGCGTTCCTTTGTCACTGCATCCCTCTTCCTCCCATTCTACTTCTAAGTCTCTCTTAAAATTTTAATTGTGGAAAATGATTTTTAATACTCCTACAGTATTAAAAATGCCACTGCAGCTCAATTCTTCTTCACATTTCTACATGTAAGCATCCACACCATTCCCTACTGTAACACTGTGCATGGAAATCTTATTGAATTATAAATATCCCTGCTTATATTTTGAGCAGTACTTAGAATATAATTAGTAGTCGCCAAGAGATCAGAAAAAAAACCTCCATGGGATTTTGTTGACTTTCTTTCTCAGCAAGAGGCCAACATAGATAAACAGAGATCAGCAAATAACATACCTTGCAAGTCTACATATTGGTCCACAAAATCTTCAAGCTGGGGTTCATAGTCATTCAGCAATTTATAAAAGACCTCCAGAACTACTTCAGCAACTTCCCACTGTTAAAAAACCATGTCCAAAATATCATTTAATTTTTTTAAAAGGTTATAGTTACAAAGTTATATTTTAATCCACTGAGTTGGATCAAATTTTTATCCTGACAGAAGGAGCTTAATGAGACATTTCCTGATAGAAGACTTGTGCCATTGAAAGAAATCTTGAAAAAATCTTTAATTCAACCAACTGCCAATGTAAAATGGTTCTGAAAAAGAAATGAAACAAACCCCACTACATACATTGGCAAATACCCATATTCTATAGAAATGAAATCCAGTAACATTGTACATATTAATTTCTTCAGTTTATTATTGTGCAAATAATAACAAATAAATTCCAATAGCACGTTGTTTCAGATTAGCTGGTAGAGGATTGCATTTAGAGAAAAAAGTCTTGTTTGAACTTCCATATATGATTGAAAAAAGTCTGGACTGGAATTTTAGGTCACAAAGACGTAATAAAAATTACAATATTTAAACAATATAGATTTCAATATATAAATACGGGGAAAGATCAATTAACTTGCTGTACAACCTAAAAACAAATGGAGGTCTCAAACTTCAGTTTCCAGTTCAAAAGTTGAAACAGTGTGTTGAATCAGATCAGTAAAATATCTAGAAAGTTTAGCAGTAATTTCCCAGCATTTGCAATAACCTTCCATTTGCAGAACATATTCTGAGTTCTGACTTTCAGTACAAGGTCTAAAGAAACCACAGATTTTATAACTCTATAATGGCTTTTTAAAAAATGATTCCATTATTGTTTAAATTTGCTGTTCACCATCCACACCCACATGTTGAGTGGGGGGTGACACAGAGCAAATCAAATCAATACATGAATGTCCCTTGTAATACCATGGTAGTTTATTGTTATTACTATTGCCATAGGATTTTTCAAAAGAATAAGATCACAGAAGTATTACATAATTAAAATAAAGATGATTACAAAGACAAATTATCATAGATTTGTAGTAATATACATTACGAATTAAGAAAATAAGTAATGTTTACTTTTTCAGCAGCTCTCCGGTAGGCCCTGGTCCGAAATCGAAGAAATATAGATTCTCTCAGAAAATGAAGGTACGGCTCAAATCCTGGTGGGCGCAGCCCAGCACCCAGGTTAGAAGGAAATGAACTCTCTACCAGGGTACTGATGAGCTGGCAGAAGGCACGAGTTAATGGATATTCCTCACATCGGGATTCTACTTCATTCAGCTCAACCTTCCAAGAACAAGTCAAATTCCAAACATGTTACTTTTTAAACACAATGGCAATACCATCTCATTTACCAATCTCAAATAAACTCATGCAAATGCTTCTTCCAGTTTTCTTAAGGGCCCTTTATCAAAAAAACCAGACCAATTTACAATTTCAGTCTATAATGTTTAATCTAATAAACAGATAATTTATCATCATTTACAGAATCCACAAATGCTGTTCCACTGGGAACAAGTAACTGTTGAACCTACAGGTAGTTCTCAACTTACAACCATTCATTTAGTGACTGTTTGAAGATGAAACAGCTGGTGTGCTAGAAATAGAAGATTTGGAATTAAGAACACATGTCCTGAGATTTGGGTGGCATGGTTCTCTGGGGCATGCCAAAGTCAAAATTAATGTGATTAATTAGGAAAGATTATAGAAATAAGAGAAACGTGTTGTAACTTTAAAGAGGTAATTTATAATTGTATTTGTAACTGTTGTAAAGAACGCTAGAAGCTGCTCCTCTGTATCTTTTTTTCAATTTTTATTTTACTTTCTTTCCTTTCTTGCATTTTTAATTTTCTCTTAATGGGTAGGGATAAGTAAATAAATTTTGGAAAGCTTAGAATTGTTCTATTCTGCTTTAATATTTAAGACTCCAAACCATCTTAAACAATTCCAAGATAAATCAAAATATAATCGTCATAAGCCTGTAGGCGGCAATATAAATTTTCCAAATAAATAAATAAAATTACAAAAGGACCTAACTGCAGTTTGAGTATCACTATTTTCACACTTGCAAGTTTATTTTATTGTATACAGATTTAAATCTGTGCAGATCAAATTATTGATCCCATTTTTAAAACTGGATTGAGGTTCTAGCCAATGATATAATTGATTTTTGATACATTTATGTTGTTTTCTTGTGCTTTTGTTTAAAAAAGCAGTATATACAGTATTTATAAGTGTCAGCAACAAGCAACCAAATTCTCATGTGAAAGGTTCAAGCTCACTACTTTTTTCCTATTACACAGGAATTGCCAGATTACCAGCCTTAGCAGGTTAGATTCTATACAGCTCAAAGAACCTGTGTGTGTGTGTGTGTGTATGTGTGAGGGGGGAGGGAGAGAGAGAGAGAGTGTGCGTGTGTGTCCTGGCCCTCTTGCACAAGAATTCAAGGCTAAATCTGTGATCGAGGCATCCCCCTGCCTAGATAGATATTTCCCAACATCAAGATACTGAAAGGTAACAACTGTCTTATGTTATATAATCAAATATTAATTAAAAATAGAATGACTTAAATGCAAACAATTTACCTCGATACCAATGGCTTGCCTTTGGCCTGGAGTTCTTACAGTCTGCAATATCTTCCAAAATAAATGGGAGAGAAATGAGATATTTGTCACTATTAACAAAATAATACAATATTAAAAGAATGAACTATTGTTGATTGTACAAACCATTAGTGACAGGTCCTGCTCTAAAATTAAAGTACCTGCATTCTTCTTTTCATACTTTTTTTGTTTACTAAGTATACATTTTGTTGACAGAATTTTGAGTTTGAAAAGTTTCCCACTAAATACGTAAAAATCCTTTTTATTTCTTATATACAATCAGAATTTTTGTCTCTATCATTTACTTCCCATATACTAGCAAGAATTCATAATATAAAGGAAAATAACACACTAAAGTTGGAAGGGCATTCAGGAACTCAGTTTTGCTCAATACATTTTCCTATTCTGCAGGCCAATTTTCCAAATTGGAAAACATAAAATAAATTGGACAAAGTACAGGGATAAACTTCCCCTTATAAGATACCTGTGTGTATTCCAATGATTGCCATAGTGAAGCAGCAATTTCTGGAGATTTCCCAAAGGCTGAGAGAGTTTCTAATAATTCTGCTTTCAAAATTGGATGTATACTGCATTGCAGAAGTCCCAGAATAATAACTACTGGTGTCCACTGAGGATGTTCACAGAGAGCCAATCGTGCATTTTCACTCTGAAAAAATAAGAAAAACTATCACTGATAGCTAGTGTCCATTATACCAAAAATGAATATTCAGAATTGTAACATTTTCTTACACATTATTTTTCTCTATCAAATTTACCTTCATTTAAACTAGATCTATGGCCACCTCTTAGCTCCTTTTGCATTTATTCCTGGAACCAAATATGTCAGTAACTATTGAATAAAGTAGCAACTGAATTTCTTCATATATCAAGTAACTACCTACCCATTTCACAATAGTCTTAGTAAGCTGCAGAAAGGCAATCAATCCATCCTGTTCTTTCTGTGTGATGCCTCTGAGAGGAAGATGACGATATTGAATGCTCTCTGCACTTGGCAAATCTTTACGTAAATGTTCATGGTACAGCATCAAGGAGTGGAAGAAGTGTTCCCAAGAAACTGGACTTCCACCTGCTCCCTGGATGTTTTCAGCTGAACGGAAAAAAATCTACAATGTAGATTATATTAAATAAACTACAAGTGAAAAAAACATTTCCCTAAATTCAGTGACTAAAATAATTTAGACCATTCTAAGTGAGGACTGCATATTAAAGCTCCCAAAAATAACTAGGAGGCTGTTTCCTTGTTTGATTCTTTTCTTAAAAAGACTTTTTTCCTTTATCATCTCCTGCTTTAGGGCCCTTACTGTTCAGTCCATTTTTTTTTACTTCTATTGTTAGTTACCATTCATTGCTACAAAACTGCAAATATATGCCAGCTTATTTTCAAAAAGAAACACAAAGACATCACAAGCATTGAAAATCAGAATGGCAAAATTTATTCATACTCACTTCTATTTCTTAAGGTACTAAAAATGGAAAGAGATTTATTCCTCCTTGTTCCTATCTTAACTTCCAGATTAGCTGAGTAATTGTCCTCTTACATTTATTATTAGTTATTAGTGATTTCTCCTGTCCAAAGTTTGTTAGCTCTCCTTGTTTACTCTAGACTAGCTCCCTGGAAAACTGATTTGTCTTCAGCAGTACCCTATGCTTCCTTAATAAACAGCAACTAAGCATCTACAATTGAAAACCAGCAAGTCTTCAAAGATTATCTTTTTGCTCAACAGAGCTGAGTCCAAAACAAACAGCTGTCATCATTCTTCTCTACTCCACTACAAGCTCTTTTTAAATTTCTTCGTACACTGACATTATATTATATGAACAAAATTCGCAAATGTATAAATAAAAGTGTATTAATTATCCAGTTTTGGCTCTTATGTTGAAAAAGCCAGAAATCATATAAAATACAGAGAGAGAGAAAATGTTTGGTTTACCAATTATTTTAAAAGTCAAGCTTTTTACAAATTATTAATCGTTCAGAAATTATACTAAAATGAGGATTTCCTAATGATCTCCCTATAAAAATGTGAGTTAATAAAAGAAAATAAAGAATGTAAAGATCAAGGACAACATATGTACCTTTAAATTTTTATCTATTTTATTATTTCATTTAAGTAACATCTATAAAATATTAATTAAAATGCATGGAATTTTCACCTAATTAACAAGCTTTATTAGATACTCTAAACATTAATTTGAAATGTCCTATGAATAGGCAATACAAAGGAGTGATAACATAATACAGGTAGCCCCCGACTTATGACCACAATTAGGCCCAAAATTTCTGCTGCTAAACAAAAAGTGAGTTTTTCCTCATTTACGACCTTTCTTGCTACATTTGTTAAATGAATCACTGCAGTTGTTAAATTAGTAACTCGGTTAAATGAATATGGTTTTGCCATTGATTTTGCTTGTCAGAAAGTCGTAAAAAATGATCACATGACGTGATACAGCAACTGTCATAAATATGAACCAGTTGCCAAGCATCTGAATTTTGATCACATGATCATGGGAATGCTGCAAAACTTGTAACCAGGGTTGGGATTCTACCAGTTCAGACCGGTTCTAAAACCGGTTCTATAGAACCGGTTGTTACGATTCTACGCAATTCAGAGAACCGACAAATTGTGTCCCTGGCTCCGCCCACCCCTCCTCTCCCTGCCTTATATGCATGCCCGACATCGCTGACTGCATTCTCCCCCACCCAGTCACTCCTCAAGGTATTTCTTTTTTTTTCCCTCCCAACAATAAGTTGTTCCGACAACCAGCTGTGCTGGGATCCCCCTTGCTGTCTTAATGCTTCGCCTGGGAGGCTTCCCTGAGTCCAAGAGGCCAAAAAAGAGAGCACGGGGGGGAGGAGGTGCTGCAAAAAAAAGAAACCACACCAATTCAGCCATTCCCTCCTAGCCATGCCCACAGAACCAGTAGTAAAAATATTTGTATCCCACCCCTAGTTGTAACTGTGAAAAATGATCATATCCGTTTTTCAGTGCCAAATGAACAGTTAAGTCGAGGACTACCTGTAAATATGAAAAGCTTCAATCTCAGTGTTCAATTACTTCTCTGAAAATATTTGTACTTAAGATTATGCTTATGTGTGTTTACAGTGAATGGAAATAAAACATTAAAACATTCAGCCTATGTGGTGCTATATTTCTTACCATGAGTACTACCATTACCCTTTAGCAAAGTAAAGCAATAATGAGAACACCGGGGTCCATTGGCCAATCCTTGGAGCATTTTCAGATAAGGAATATAAATTGTGGAAGGAAGCAAGTCTCCCATTTGTCTAACAAATTTTGATAAAACAACCTGCAATATAAACGAAGATTAATCTAAGTAGAAACACCTACCCAAAGAAAACCTTGACATTTGTTTTCAAATATATCTGCTTAGCACACACAGATAGCCCTTAAATAACGACCA
The DNA here is from genome assembly GCA_023653725.1 of Bungarus multicinctus. Classification (NCBI taxonomy): domain Eukaryota; kingdom Metazoa; phylum Chordata; class Lepidosauria; order Squamata; family Elapidae; genus Bungarus; species Bungarus multicinctus. The sequence continues at coordinate 49,144,212 of CM042848.1, forward strand.
CAATTGGGTCCAAAATTTCCGTTGCTAAGTGATGCAGTTGTTCAGTGACTCACCCCCAATTTTATGACTTTTTGTCACGGCTGTTAAGCAAATTACTATGGTCATTAAATGAATCAAATTCATAAGCAAATCCCCCCCCCCCACTGACTCCCCTTATTGGAAACCGCCTGTGAAAATTGCAAGTAGCAATCATGTGATCCTAGCATATTTATGGCAACTGACGTAAATACAAGCTGATTGTCAAGCAAATTTGTGAGGACCAATCATATTTTCCCAGCACCATTGTAAATTCGAATTATTGTTAAATGAACGTATACACAATCTGCTTAAATAACAGCAATCACTTGAATTTTTATACGTTGTGTTTATTAGAATTAACTGCAATATGCATCCTACTGGCAATATTAACAACCACAGATATGGGGGGGAGCCTACAATCCCATGGTTCTCAGAAAAAGGTTCCAGGAACTAGTGGATATTGCAGTCTACCATTTCACAATCACTGTTTTGCCTCTGGTACTTCTTGGGATACATCTCCAGGATCAAGTGGAAGAAATGCTAAGAGTGCAACAGAAACTTCCACTGTCAGTGCCTCAAAAATGGCCAGAGATGGGAATATAAATAATATGTCAATAAGTAAATGGTGTACAGAAGTGGATCTACAGCATCCAAAATCTTTATGTTTCCCTCAAAAACTCTTGAAAAGTGATAGACAAGTGTACTAAATAATAATATACAGTTCTAATATTTTTCTCTCTACTCGCCCACATATACTCTACACCAGGTCAAGTCCTTATCCAGCAGGGGTTTAAATGATGGTTCTTCCACTGAATATTTCTGATTACTGTACAGATGATTATACTAAGTATGCATTTATCTCTCTCAAAATCAAAAAAGGTCTGAACTTCATCAAAAAAGCACAACAAAGAATGTTCTTTCTGCGCCAACTCAGAAAGCTCAAACTGCCCAAAGAGCTGCTGATCCAGTTCTACAGAGGAATTATTGAGTCTGTCATCTGCACCTCTATAACTGTCTGGTTTGGTTCTGCAACCCAACAGGACAGACACAGACTTCAGAGGATAATTAGGACTGCAGAAAAAAAACAATTACTATCAACCTACCTTCAATCAAGGACCTGTACACTGCACGAGTCAAAAAGAGGGCTGTGAAAATATTTACAGACCCCTCACATCCGAGACATAAACTGTTTCAACTCCTTCCCTCAAAACGATGATATAGAGCACTGCACACCAGAACAACTAGACACAAGAAGTTTTTCATGAAAGCCATCACTCTGCTAAACAAATAATTCCCTCAACACGGTTCAACTATTACAAAGTCTGCACTACTAATCTTCTCATCATTCTTTATCACCCATCCCCTCTCACTTGTGACTGTATGACTGTAACTTTGTTGCTTGTATCCTTACTATTTTTATTGACTTGTTTCCTAGTATGATTGCTTATTGTACCCTATGACTATCATTAAGTGTCTTACCTTATGATTCTCAACTCCTGATGAATGTATCTTTCTTATATGTATACTGAGAGTATTTACACCAAGACAAATTCCTTGTGTGTCCAATCACACTTGGACAATAAAGTATTTTATTCTATTCTATTCTAACTTAGATAGGGTTGTATTTTATTTTTAAAACAGTAAGCAAAACTAAAGCTACATAGAACGTATGTAATATTTTAGATAATCTTCATAACTACACTTTAAACAAATGCTGAAACATAGAGACTGGTACCGGTATTTAAAGAGGGGGCAGGAAAAGGGGGTTAGTAGTCCACTCTAATTTCAAAAAAGGAGGTGGTGTGCAATAATTTCTTCTCAACAGGGCTCTTCCTTTAATAGTGGAGACAGTTCACAAAGATGTTTCAAGAAAACTATCTAAATTAAACGAAGACATTTCAAATCACAGGCATTCCAAACAAAGAAGTCATTTTTCTAACCTGACGCTGAGGTGGTCTTTGATGGGCTATCCCAAGATATGAACCTATGATAGTGGAGCTCTGCAGAGAGTCTGAAGGACACCAATATTCAAGAGCAAATTCCAGATTAAAGGGATCTTTCTTGTATAACTCAGCAATCTGTAAAGGAAGAAAAATAAAAAAAAATGTATTTCAGCAACTGTATAAGGTGGTCCTTAGTTAACAACAGCAATTAGGATTGGAATTTCTCTTACTAAATAATGCAATTATAAAGCACGATGTTATGTGACCACACCGAGGAATTCAACATACAAAAACTAAAAAGCATTTTTGTCTGGCGCTGAAATCTACATTTTAAAATTTCTGAAACTGAGAAATGCTGCTACAGACACTCAAGACCACATTCATTACTTATAGCAGAACTTCATAGACACAGCTACATAAACTATTTTATGGCAAAATATGCAAGTCAATATTTGTACAGCTTTGCTTACTGAAGAACAAAGAAAATAGGTTGTCTGCTCTGAGGTTTAAATTGTAGATGAGGCCACAACGTTTCCAGAAAGAAATTAAAAACCATGGTTTAGTTACAAGACTTATTTCTATTGCTTTCTTTACTTTTAAAATGTTGTGCCTGAGGAAATTAGGTTAATAAAAATGTGATGTATATAAATGACTATATATGTAATTAAAAATAAATTTTTAAATACATTTTAACATAAATATTTTGCTGTTTTTAAAGAAATATTATTAAAAATAAGAACATTAACTTACTAAAAGCATTAGATGTTCTAAATCCCTTCTAACAGATATAGGTGGTTCATTACCCATCTGTATACTCATATGAATCATACGAGCATCTTCATCAGCACGGTTTCTTAGTTGTTTCACCTATACAATTGGTCAAGCAAATAAAGAAGGAAAGAAAAAAATCTGTCTGATTTACCACCATTAGCATTTTAAATTTAAGACAGAATAAATGAATGAAAGAATATTTTTTTAATTAAACATAATTATTCTGCTTGAATAACTTAAGCCCCATCTGAGTCCAGCATTTTAATTCTCAAAGAAATCAATCACTGGATCCCTGCAATTAGTAATCCAACTCACAAATAATATTGAGCCTTAAGAACAAACCTTTAATAGATTTATCTAAAGCCCTTTAAAGAGACCCATATTTGTCAGTATGTAAAAATCACATTGATGTATGAATCTTTAACATACCCTATATAAGGCAAGACAAGACTTTTGTCATTATTCTACATGTGGAAAATGTAGAAAGTTAATCATACAGTTATAACTCCCATTGAAATCAATATTCTATTTCTGAAGTATTTTCTATACAATCCAAAAAATTAATTTTCCCAAGGGAGGTTTTTTTAAAAGGCAACTGGACTTTCTTATTTTTTCCTTGAAGATGTTTTGCTTTTCATCCAAGAAGCTTCTTCAGTTCTGATTGAATGATGGGGAATGGAAGGATTTATATTCCTTCAAGTCATCTGGTTATTAGCACTCTCTCTGAGAGTTATTGAGGCTATGGGGGGTTTACCTGTGCCCTTAGGATCACCTAAATCAGTGTGAAAATGGGTGTTTAAAGAAGGTTCCATTGGAGACACTTCAATGATTGTAAGAGGAATGTTGTAAACAGTCAATAGACAGATAATAATTAAATGAGGACCATTTATAACTATAGATTAATAAAATGTAACATTTTGACTTACTCGAGAGAACTCAAATTCTATCTAGTTATATAAGAAATACAGATGAAGAAAAATAATTATTTTAATACATTCAGAAAAGGCACCTTCAACAGTTTAGATTTTTTTTCTTTTTAATTAAGTCTATATTTAGATGAATAGTCAGATAACGATTGTTACGTTTGAATGTTGTTTGAAGGGTATGTGTCATTCTACATATGTTTATTTTTAAATCAATTTTTTTTCTGTTTAAAATCTTCTCTAAAATGTTTAGACATGCTTTTTTCAAATTATGTAAATAAATTACACTGAAATATTTGATCTATTTATATTCAAGATAATTCTACCTTAGCTCCCTTCCCATAAAACTTACTTTCATTGGCATGAGGGTAAGGAAATCTGTGATAAGGTTGTGGATTCTACGGATGTAAAATTCTTCCTGATAAAAGTTTTCTGCTCTCACTACAGATTCAGTGAGGAATAGAAAAACATTGTCTGCAATTGCTAACTCTGCCATTGCTTCATCAGCTTCAGTGAATTCCGCAAATGCTGCAAAGAAGAAAGAACAGAAGAAGCAATGTCATAATACATCACACTTCATAGGAAATATCAGTTAGAAATGCCATTTTAATCAGTGGAATGTGTGCAGATTTGCTTCCTTCATTGAAATGAAGGCAGGGGAGTAGAACTGAGTTCCCTGACTAAATACCAATTTAATCAAATTTACCTGTCACATCAGAGAAGTGTGAAATTCCACGCAAAGTTAGCGCCCAAGCTAACCTAACAGTAGCTTGAAGTCCTGGTAGTTTCCAAGGTCGAGATTCCTGAAGGCGTGTATGGATTGCTGCTATATACTGTCTCTCTGTTAGCAACGGCAACTGGCGCATCAGTTCTAAAGCAACAATAAAAAGCATCTACCAATGAAATGGTCTAATTCCATTGGGAAAAAATACTTAATTTGTCTCATTTTACACCATTTTAGTTCTTGGATACACAATGTTTATTGTGTATCATGACTGGGTTCAAGCATGCAAATCACATTATGGCTTAATGTGGTATAGATATTATAGAAGCACAACCAATACAAAGTTAAATTTAGAGATAAAATAAAATGTACATTGGATTTTCATTTTAACACAAGTGGACTTCTATAAATAAATGCATAGTTATTGTTTAGTATTATACTTCTTTAAAATTTCTCTGCCAAAAAAGAATTCGCTATCAAATTAATTGGCTAATGAAACATTTGATCAGGAATTCTTCCAGTTTATTTATTTTTCAGAAGACTTTAGACATCAATGGTCACCAGTCCCTTTTTTTAGTACTGTTGCAACTTTGAATGGTCACTAAATGAACTGTTGTAAGTCAAGGACAACTTATATTACAACTGGGAAGTAAACTCAGGAATAGAAAATTTATTTATTTATTTATTTATTTATAAAATTTTTATACCGCCCTTCTCCCTAGGGACTCAGGGCGGTGTACAGCCAATCCAAAAATCCCTTTTAACTACCATCTAATTCCCATAAATTTATAAATGATAAGTTTCTATCCACAAGATAGGGTCAGTTCCTACTTTTTATTTTTCATCTAGTGTAATAGTGAGTTCTTGGCCTAATAAAAATTCAAGAAATGGTTATATAACAACAGCTGCAATCTATTCCATTGTCCATGAAAAGACCCACCTCCTTTCTAAATCAGGAAAAGGCCACTAGAAAAAATAATAAAAATGTCTGGAACCTAATATCTTATGAGATAAGCTTATTCTAAATGAAAAATTGCTGAAAAAATTCTAACCCATCTCTTATATCTCATTAAATCTTGCTATAGCCTGTCCTAGTCTTGTTAGGAAGTAATCATTTCAGTGTGCAAAAGTTTCTGGACACTCTTCTCATATCTGAGAAACTATCCTTTTTAGAAAGCCTACCATAGAATCATAGTAATATAACAGCTAAGATAAATATGGAAGCAATGCATATTTTAGTTGTAAATATTTAATTATAAATTAATGACATATATGAATGGCATCTTTCAGTACCAACTAAAATGGAAAATATTACCGTCTCGATCTTCAGTGATCTGTTCTAGAAAGCTGACATCAAAACAATACAGAACAGCCAAAAGTAATGCCAAGTTTACTCTGTCCAATGACCCATCAGCTTCTACAGTTACTTTCTCCAAATAACTAATAAGGATTAAAATATCATCACGACTTAGTGGTGACTGGCAAGTCCAAACAAACAAGCTTTCAGCCAATGCCTGCCGACACTCCTTAATAAGATCAGCAACCTAATTCAAAATAAAATATTATTACAATTGCATAGGCATACAATTATTATACTTGAAAGCATGCAATTTTATATTGTGCCATTTTATAACTGAACTAGCAAAGATGCATTTCACACATAACAGCATATAACAGGAGCAATACAATCAGCAAGAGACCAGTTCACTGCTAAGCCAAAATTGTTGTGACTTGGGCTGATCTCTGAGGCTAAGCAAGATAGGCTCTGACTAAAACTGGGGGAACTGCCGGGGCATTGCTGGGCTACTGGTGGGAATTGGAAAAAAGCAATGAGAAACCACTTCTGTGACACTTTCAATAAAATTGCATGGTGAAAATCATTAGGACTGAAAGCATTATGACATTTGTCTTAATGGAATTACAATGGGACTGAAGTACCGTATTTATTCGAGTATAACGCGCACACGTGTATAACGCGCACCCCCTAATTTTCCATTAAAAATCGGTATAAAATTTTGTTTCACATCAAGCCGCGCACTATATGCTACGAGGGGACGTTTTGTTTTTCGGGCTGCAGCCGCGCACTATACGCGAGGGCGAAGAAAAACAAAACGTCCCCTCGTAGCGTATAGTGCGCGCTTTCCCTGCGACTGGAGAAAGAGCGAGCGCGGCCGCGAGGGTTTTCTGCCCCGTTGCGATAGTTTTGGAAGTCGGTGGTGGGAAACGGTTGGCGTTTGCGGACTGTGGTTGTCTGGGTTATTTGGGGCTTCAAGAGCATGTAGGAAGCTTTTTTGGTGGGTGTGAAGTCTCCACCTGTCCAGAACGATCTCGCCCTCCCCACTTCCATCTCCCCCACGGAGCCCTTGCAACGCTAAGAGGGGCTTGGCAACCAGGGCGTGCCTGCTGGAAGCAATCCGTCCTCCACAGCCTGCACCAGCCCGAAAGAGTCGCCAGGCCCCGAAGCCCCCGGGCTAGTCCCCACTGCAAGCTACCCGCCACAGACAAACGCCTATGCTGCTGCCCCAAGTCACTTGCCCAACGCTCCGTCCTGGCCCCGGAGGTCCCTGCGACGGGCTGGCCGTGGCTACCGCCCGAGGTTGCCGGGAAGGGGCGCCCGGCAGCGCAGCCGTCTCCGCCAGCGCCTGCTGCACACATTCCGGGGCTGCCCGCCACACGGGGCGACTGCGCGCGGCCCCCGGACGGTGCTTAAGGTGGCCCCGGCGTCTGGAGCGGAGCAGCCTTGCCGGGCGAGCTCGGCCTGGCTGTCATGGGAGGAGATGCCCTTCACCCACGGCGAGACTCCGCGGGCTCTCGGGACAGGCTCCGGCCGCCGGGAAGGCCAAAGAGGCGGCGACTGCCGGGCGAGGCGGCCGTAACCTGCCCAACCGGCGGAAGGGTCGGGGCGCCAGCCCCTCGCCTGCTTCCCGAGGGCTGAGGAGGGTCCCGGGGGGCGAGGGAGCCACGCAGAAACCGTCCTCCCCGGGCACCGATGCCCCCCGGCTGCTGCTGCTGTGTGCGCGTCCCCACGGGCCAGCGAGAGCCGCCGGTGGAGCAGGTGAGCGCTGGGCGGGGGGCGCGGACCCCGGGAGGAGGCATGGTTCCTCCCCAGTCCCAAGTGGGCGACGCTGGGCCGTCGCTCTCCGCCTGCGGGGGGGAAACGAGACACTCCCCGAGACCCCCCCCGCCCACGGCAAAGGACCCGGGGGAGCTGAGTGGGAGAAGCGCGCGGGGGTCTCCCTCGTAGCTTATAGTGCGCGGCTGTTGGGTCGCCGCAGTGCGAACTCACAATTCGCCTGCGCCCTCATTGGACCGGCCGCCATTGCCACCCCACCCCACCCCTCGTTTATAACGCGCACCCCCTAATTTTCAGTTTAAAATCGGTATAAAATTTTGCGCGTTATACTCGAATAAATACGGTATGTGAATTCAATATCACATGTGTAACACTAATTTGCAATTTAGTATTCCATATATGGGTTGCATTTACAGTATATATTTAAAACACATAACATATTTTACTGTTCTTATTAGAAATTTATTACTGACTATTGAAAAAAGTTATATACACATACATTTGTACTATATAGTATAAGAACAAGAGGCAACAATATTATGAATTATCACATACTTTAGCACTGAATTTATAATTGAATTAATCTTAGATTGGCATATATATATATGTGTGTGTGTGTGTGTGTGTGTGTATAAAAACACACACACACAGTGTGGTCATGTGATAAAATTATACCCTTTTGGCTAATTTTTTTGGGAGAGATAAGTAACACTAAGCAAAGAATTGAATGCTCTCCAGAGTTAGGCTTCTTACAATTATTTAGGACCAAACCATACGTTCTTAAAAAATAAAGAACTGATTACTATTATCTATTTAATTTTAGCAAAGCAATCATTATACAACATTGGAAATTCTAGATAACATAACAATTGTGAATTAGAAAGGTCCTTTCAACTGCTGCATTAGGAAAACACATTTATTTATTAAATATATATACCACCCATCTCATGTCAAGCAGCTTGAAAGCATCATAAAAACAGAGGTACAAATATTAAATATTAAAATTAAATTAATCAGACTTCAGAAACAGGAACCATAATTTTATCAAAGTTTGTTGCATTATTTGGTTTAACTTACTAGCAATAAGCTATAATTTAGTAAACTCTTCATTATGGCATATTTTTACCTTTATAGTAGCCATCTCTGTGCACATTGCAGTAGATCTTTTTTGTATTTCTATCTTTTTTTTTCTTTACATGTACCTTGGTTTTATGTTAATATACATTAGTTACCTGATACTACTTGAAATTTTAAAAAAATGATTTTGAAACTAAGGCTGCTTTTCTAATTGTATTCCAATATTAAAAGTACTATAAGTATTTTAAAATTATTTACCTCTTTGCGATGTTTCTCACTACCAAGGCCTCGTTCTTTCTGTAATTTTTCAAATTCAATGTTCACATCAATTTGAGATACCAACGTCAGAATTTTATGAGTTAAACCATGCTCCATCAATTCATCTGTAAACTGTGTTGTTATGGACACCAACTCAGGACTGTAATTGAAAGAGAAAGTAGTGTCATAACTAACTTTATTTTGACATGCTAGTGAATGTTCCTGAGTACTGTAGAACATTAGAAATTAAGTTATATTAACAATATTAGGCTTTCAAGAGAACACATATACTTAAGTGATAAAAGTTGGAATCACTAAATTTTGAGGCAGAACCAAAATGGCAACATAACAAATTGTATCACAGATGCAAAGACTGAATCATGTGCTCTACAACACTACACAAGTACTATTTAAACAAAAAAAGTTATAAACCATAGGCTGTTGGCTTGTTCTCTTTATTCACATGGGAAAATATTCAAATTAGATTTTCTTCACTTTACCTTATAAATGCTGCTGTACTACCTCAGTTTTTTTTAACTCATCAGCCACATGCTTATGTTTATGTTTGTTTATGTTTATTAGATTTCTGTATCGCCCCCTCTCCCAAAAAAGGGACTCGGGGCGGTGTACAGCCAGCTAAAACAGAAACAGTATAAAATTATACAATTTAAAACAATTTAAAATGATTAAATTGGAGGCCGAATATAAAATTAACAAATATAAAACTGATAAAAAATTTAAAAATACCAAATTTAAAACCCCACAAATCGTTAGTGGGCCAGGCCGACCTGTTGAAAAAACAGGGTCTTTACTGCGCGCCGGAAGGTCTGAATGTCGGTAATGGCCCGTATCTCCGGGGACAAATCGTTCCAAAGGGAGGGAGCCCCTGCAGAGAAGGCACGCACCCTCAGGGCTGCCAACCGGCAACGCCCAGCCGGCGGAACCCCGAGGAGGCTGACCCTGTGGGAGCGCACTGGGCGGCGGGAGCCTGTTGGTGGTAGCAGGCGGTCCCGTAAGTACCCAGGTCCCGAGCCATGGAGCGCTTTAAAGACGATCACTACCACTTTGAATCAGATCCGGAAGGCCACAGGAAACCAATGCAGCTCGCGCAGGAGCGGTGTAACATGGGAGCTCCAAGGAGCTCCCAAAATCACCCGCGCAGCCGCATTCTGGACCAACTGCAGCCTCCGGACACTCTTCAAGGGGAGCCCCATGTAGAGAGCATTGCAGTAGTCCAAGCCGGAGATGACGAGGACAGAAATGACCGTGCGAAGTGCGTCCAGATCCAGAAAGGGCCGCAACTGGTAAATCAGACGAATCTGACAAAAGGCCCCCCTAGTGACAGCTGTAATGTGATCTTCTAAAGACAGCCGTACGTCCAGGAGGACACCTAGATTGCGAGCCCTTTCCATGGGGGGCAAAATTTCTCCCCCCACGGCCAGCGACGGAATAAGCTGGCTGTATCTGGGCGCAGGAAACCACAGCCACTCAGTTTTGGTCAGGTTGAGACGAAGCCTGTTAAGACCCATCCAACTCCGCATGGCCTCCAGGCACCGGGTCATCACTTCGACAGCTTCGTTGGGGTGGCCCGGGGTAGAGATGTACAGCTGAGTATCATCAGCGTACTGATGGAACTCTACCCCGAAACCATGGATGATCTCACCCCGTGGCTTCACATAAATGTTGAACAGCAGGGGCGAGAGCACAGACCCTTGGGGCACCCCACATAATAGGGGCCTCGAGGTCGACCTCTGCCCCGTCAACACAAATTGCAAGCGATTGGAGAGGAAGGAGGAGAACCACCGTAAAACGGTGCCTCCCAATCCCAACCCCCCCAACCGCCGCAATAAGATACTGTGATCGACAGTATCAAAAGCCGCTGAGAGATCTAACAGGACCAAGATAGAGGAACAACCCCTGTCTTGGGCCTTCCAGAGATCATCCACCAATGCGACCAATGCCGTCTCCGTGCTGTGCCCGGGCCTGAAACCCGATTGGAGGGGGTCTAGATATACCGCTTCATCCAGGTACTGAGGGAGCTGACGTGCCACCACACTCTCAACAACCTTCGCTACAAAGCGAAGGTTGGAGACCAGATGATAATTCGACAATAATGCTGGATCCAGGAACGGTTTCTTGAGGAGGGGCCGCACCACCGCCTCTTTCAAGGCGGCGGGTAAAAGCCCCTCTCTCAAGGAAGGGTTAATAATCCCTTGGAACCAACCTCGTGTCACCTCCCGAGTGGCCAAGATCAGCCAGGAGGGGCACGGGTCCAATAAACAGGTGGTGGCATTAAGCCCCCCAAGTATCCTGTCCACGTCCTCCAGGGTAACAGGATCGAACTCATCCCAAATGACCTCACCGAAATCCGCCCCCGCCCCCCTGCCCGGAGATGCCCAGTCGGAGTCCAGCTCATCCCGGATCTGAGTGATATTGTCCTGCAGAAACCTAGAAAAATCCTCGGCCCGTCCCTGCAAGGGATCCTCCCGCGCCTCCACTTCCAAAAGGGAGTGGGACACCCTAAACAGGGCGGCCGGGCGATTTTCCGCGGACTGCAATAAGGGCGGAGAGGTAACATCACCTCGCCGTCCTTATCGCCACTAAATATGCTCTAATATGGGATCGTAATAGTGTTCGGTCAGATCCGGAGCGGCTGGCCCTCCAACCACTCTCTAGGCGTCTTTTCCGGCGCTTCATCTCCCTCAGCTCCTCGGAAAACCAAGGAGCCGCTTGGGATCGGCACCGGGTCAGAGGCCGCAAGGGCATGACCCGGTCAAGGGCCTCAGCCGCCACCCTATCCAAGGTAGCCACTAAGCCCTCGACCGAGTCATGTGTGTGAGTCTCGGGAAACGGCCCAAGCTCCATCAGGAACCTATCTGGGTCCATCAGGCGCCTGGGGCGGTACCATTTTATCGGCCCCGCCTCCCTGCGGCGGGGAGGTGCGGAATGGAAGTCAAGTCTAAGGAGAGAATGATCAGTCCATGACAGGGGTTCTACAACAACATCCCCTATAGCTAGATCATCCTGCCACTGATCAGGGACAAAAACCAAATCCAGGATGTGACTCCCCAAGTGAGTGGGTCCTGAATTAATTGGGTCAGGCCCATGGCTGTCCTGGAAGCCATGAACTCCTGAGCAATCCCCAAGGCTCCGCCGGCAGAAGGCAGGTTGAAATCCCCCATGACCATAAGCCTGGGGGTCCCAGTCGCCAAGCCGGCTATAACCTCAAGGAGCTCAGGCAGGGCTGATGTCACATAGCAGGGAGCCAGGTATGCAATCAACAGGCCCACCTGAACCCTGGAACCAAACTTCACGAAAAGGGACTCACATCCGGTCGTCTGAGAAACAGTGGATTCCCTAGGACACAGATTTTTCTTAATAACCACCGCAACTCCCCACCCCTTCCCTGAGCCCTCAGCCGATGAAAGACCCGAAACCCGGGTGGGCACATCTCCACCAGGGAAACTCCTCCCTCTTGGCCCAATCAGGTTTCGGTAACACCCGCCAGGTCCACTCCCCCCTCACAAATCATAGATGAGGGGGACCTTGTTAACGACGGACCTGGCGTTACACAACATCAGCCGAAGGCCCAGGGCCCGATGACTCAGACCACCCAGGGAACGGGACATGACTAGGGGGTGGCGCACAAACAGCGGGGCGTGTTCCCAATATAGGATATGGCCTCTATAACCACCAAATCTGCCTCTCCCGCTCACCGTGCCGATAGACTGTGTTCCGCCCTCCCTGGGACAACCCCCCATCCTCGATATGACCCCACCCGATCCCAGCACCTCCCAGCTACGCTCGACCAGCGGCCTGGCCTTATATATACTAGACACTATAGAGCCAAAATGGAGCTGTCAAAATAAAGACTATTATGAGGAAGACAAAAAGATAAAAACAATACATAATACACTGTATAACTATATAATACTATATAAATAGTATAGAAAATAGATGCAACTTTCCCTTTGACTGCAAAAATCAGGCTTTGAACAATCCAAGTTCAAAGTAAATATGCTGCTAACATCTAAGATTTTTCCAATCTCTTTGAAGACAGACCTGAGCTCTAGTGTCCATGTCTTGCCTCGTCGAGACTGGATAAGTGTTCTCAATGAATTTGCAATGCATCGCTTCCCATCCCAGTATAAGAGAACAGCTACTAAACCCCTAGTGAGACCTGGGAAACGAGGCTGCTGGTGTTCTCCTAAAAAAGAAAATAAAGTTGAAGTTACATATGAGGTCACGATTTCTGATCCTTTTCATTTTCTTATTTCTTCTGTACCCAGTTTCAAATATGAGGGAAGGGGAGCAGAATATATGAAATATTCCTTAATAAAATGTTCAAGTTCACCTCTGACTCGCCCTCTGCAATTTTGTACCCATTACTAATATTCTAAAAAGAGTAGCCAAGGGGACAGCCTTCCTCTCTGCCATGTGTAAACTGACTCTGCATCATGGTAAGCATTTTTCCTAATTCCTACAGAAAAAAATTAGAAAGGCCAACCAATTTGTCCATCAAAACTGAAAGTGTGACAACTAAATGTATATAAGCACTCCACAATACCATTACAGTAATAGAGCATGTAGCTTACACAACAAAATATCCTATCTCTACTCTTTATAGTTACCGTTTCTCCAACAATACGCCCCCATAGAAAGACCCAGCATGTTTTATAGGCATAAAATGAAATTAAGCCCCTCCCCCCAAATTTAGGCCTATTTTAAAATATGTGAAATGGGGGGAAAGGCAGGGCAGACTTGCTGTTAGGAGTTCCCATGGGCAGCCATGCCTTGCCACCAGCCGCTCCTAACAGGCGATCATGGCGGACTGCGGAGAGCTCCCTATTCCCACCAAGCACCTTTGCTGCAGACCTGAGACCTTCGGCGCCCACCGCTGTTGCTTTCCCTTCTGCACATGCCGCTGAGGCGTTTGGAGCTGCTGCTTTCATGTTTGGAACACCACCACCGTTTGGAGCGCCGCCGCCATTTGGAGCACCGCCGCCGTGCTTGGAGCTGCCACTTTCACTTTCGGAGCACCGCCGCCTCATTTGGAGCTGCCACTTCTGCGTTTGGAGCACCACCGCCATTTGGAGCTGCCGCTGTTTGGAGCACCGCCGCTGTGTTTGGAGCTACCGCTTCTGCGTTTGGAGCACCACCGCCATGTTTGGAGCTGCCGCTTCTGCGTTTGAAGCACCACCGTTGTGCTTGGAGCTGATGCTTCTGCGTTTGGAGCACTGCCGCCATGTTTGGAGCTGCCGCCACGTTTAGAGCATGTTTGGAGCGGCAGCAGTGCTTCCAAACATGGAAGTGACAGCTCAAAACACGGCGACAGTGCTCCAAATGCGGAAGCGGCAGTTCCAAACGCGGCAGCAGCATGGGCAGAAGGGAAAGCAACAGCAGTGGGTGCTAAAGATCTCAGGTCTGCAGCAAAGGTGCTTGACGAGAATAGGGAGCTCTCCGTGCTCCACCATGATCACCCGTTAGGAGCGGCTGGTGGCGAGGCATGGCTGCCTGCAGGTGCTCTAGGCGAGGATGCAAGGGGGGGATTAAGTCACCCCCGAAATGACGGCCTAGCCGTCTTTTCGGGGCTCAAAAAAAAAAAAAAAAAGACCCGGCCTTATTTTGTAAGAAACATGGTAGTAACCTTTCTCTACTATTTCACTAGTTACTCTATGAGTATCTTCAAGTTTCTCTTAGTAACCTAAAATAAATGCTTTTGGTAAGGCTTAAAGACACAGAAAAAATAAGTCACTACTTTTCAAAGTAACCTATTAAAGTTGCTATTAAAACGTGATTTTAATATTATATTGTGTTTTTATTTCCTGTAAGCTACCTTGATTCACCATGGGTGAGTAGATAGCAAAATATTTTTAAAAAATAAGTAAATAAATAACTGACTTTTGGGGGGTAAATTATATGGGAACATTTTTTAAACTAAAAGGAGTAACATATAGTTTTTAGGCATATTCTAGGAACTTCTCAGCCTTCCTAGCTTATTTTACTAGTACAATGAGTCAAATACAACCAACAACTTCTGGATGCATAGTAATACTTAACTATACTTAAAGCTGGACATATGATATAGCAATAGCAATAGCATTTAGACTTATATACCTCTTTATAGTGCTTTACAACCCTCTCAGAGGTTTATAGAGTCAGCATACAACCCCTAACAATTTGGGTCCTCATTTTACCCATCTCAGAAGGATGGAAGGCTGAGTCAACCTTGAGCCTGGTGGGATTCGATATGCCAAACTGCAGGAGTAGCTTGCAGTACTGCACTCTAACCACTGTGCCACTGAGGCTCTATAAACCATATGTATTTATTTTATTTGAAAAAATTACATGCTGCCCTTCAAAACAACATTTTCTCAGGGCAAGTTTACAACATTTGAAAATCATTTATGAAATTGCATATGGTATAATAAAAGTGTGGGTAGACACAGTTTTAAATGCTGTACTGAAACAAGTGTAAGCATTAAACATTAAACACTTTCATATGTTTAGATGCTAGTAAAGTTTTAAAATATATATCTCTAGGTTAAAAAAAAGAGATGCTAACTGTGTCTTGCTCAGGCAGAATTTTCTAATCCAAGGTTGCTGAATTAGATTACTACTTCTGCAGAGAGAGAGAAACCCACTATTCCTAGCATAGGAAAGTACCTGGAAAGATGCTTGATATTTACTTATTTATTTTTACTGCCTATTCGCCAACTAGAGGCAGCTTATAGAATGTTAAACAATATTTAAAATAAAAAACAATAAAAACTAACAAAAAGAATCAAATAAATTAATAAAGTACAATAGAACAAAATCTGGAAAAAAATAAATAAAAAATCATCCCCAACTCCCATCCCCTGCATGACGATAGCAGATTACACGAGCCATTTGATGGATTCCATCCCGCTCTGGGTTCCCCAGGCCCACTGGCAGAACCAGGTCTTCAATGCCTTCTGGAACAGTATTAGAGAGGGGGCCATTCTAATCTCTGGGGGAATGTTTCAGAAAGAGGGAGCCACCACAGAGAAGGCCCTTTTTCTGGTTCCCGCCAGGTGTATCTCCCTCCGGGATGGGACCAATATGCTTGAGCATTTGGCATTTATAGGAATCCTGAACTATTAGAACACAATCAGAAAATAAAAGAAATGACAGTTGGATCTCATCACTTTACCAGCCAGGAGAAGTTCAACAGCTGCCAATTCTCCAATATCAAAAAGATCACTCAGAATAAAGGCCTCTTTGATGAGCTGTTCTGGTAACAATCGGGTGCCCTGTTGGCCTTGGATAGCAACTCCTTCAGTATTTGCTTTCTGAACTTTTTCATGCTGTTGGGCATTCTTCGGCTACAAAATATTTTTTTAAAAAAATATCTAATTATTCTCAAAAATACATTGAAAAAATTATTCTAAAATACAGCTACAAAGTATTGTACTAGGAAATACAATACTTACCGTTTTATGGATAGAATGTTCCAGGGAATACTGAATTAGTCTACTTTTATTCTGGAATGCATCGGAATGTGGTTTGGTAATCTTTTCGGAACGGAAAATTTGGTAAAAACATAGACCATTTCAGTATTTCCCATAATATTCTGCCCACGAATAAGTTCTGCAAACATGTGCATAGAATATTTTAAATCACTGACCAAACTCCAATATTTTTCACATTTCCTAACATCTTTAATACATTAAAACATAATCTATAACTGATTTAAATTGACTGATTATACATTGTACTATATTGTAATAATGTGTACTTAATTTTGGATTGTTTTTTTTATATCTCTACTCACCATTCTCTGTGAAGTATGGATTATTGGCTAACTTGGATACAAGATAACTTGACTATGTGTACCTAGCATGTATGCCTTATTTGATGGATAATATATAACTGCATACTGTTTTGCAGGTATTATCTAGATTAGAGATCTCAGCTTTCATAAAATACACAAGTATATTTAAAATAAAACTTATCTTTGCTCACACTTAAACATACTATCTAAAATGTGCCAAAAAACTGGCCAATATTGTCATTAACAGGGAATGTTTAAAGTGGCATAGCTAAGATTAACTTTGGTAACTTAACCTTCTCACTAAAAAGCAAGTCATGATGGGTAATGGATATCAATAACAGGCCCCATCTTCTAAATTAGAGCAGAATTTTGCTTTTCTATGGATCATTTAGCTATTTTCTTACCAGAGAAATCATTATTTTAGTTATTGGGCTATTTTTCTCAAGCGATCTGTCATTCCCATTTAACTTGACTGTACTGAGCAATATTATATTCTTCTTTAAAAATACTATCAAAAATCCCTTTCCCCTTATCTAATATCAGTATGTGATATGTCTATTAAGAAATATTACTTTTACTGCAATATTATTAAAATACTTCATTCGGACAACATTATATAAAGCTTTAATTCAAGTAAAATACAAAGCATACTTTAAGGAACAAGAATAATATCAACACAATTCTTTTTTACACATCTAACAAATTTTTTTAAAAAAATTGTTTACCGGATTTCTGAAGAGTGATATAAAGTCCGCTTTGTGTTTCTTTAAAATCTGATCAAGAACATGTATTGCTTCAGATTGCCTTTTCCATATAGCATTAACCACTGCTTGCCAAATGTCTTTGTATGGCCCCCACAAACTGGCAGCTGAAAATAATACATGTGTTGCAATTTTAAAAAATTATAATAAAGCATTGCTACATTATACAACATTTACAAAAAGCATTTAAATTATATTAATTATAAGTGATGGCAGTAGCAAGAGATCTGCTGCCCCATAGACAGCAATAAGTGATAACAATTTATTTAGTCATAAATAGCCACCCATTAAATGAGATTACAAGTAATCCTTGCTTAACAACTGTTCCTGTTGAATGACCAAAGTTACAAAGATGCTGAAAAAGTAACTTTACAACCAGTTCTCACACTTCTGAACAGTTGCAATGCTCCTATGGACATGTAATTAAGTTTGGATGATTTGCAACTGATGGGCATTTACGACCTCACAGCATCCCACAGTCACAAATGACATTAGTGCGTTCATAGCCAACTGCCAAAAGCAGAGTCAATGAGAAAGCCAGCAGTAAAATTATAATTTGTGGTCAGATGTCTTGCTTAATGATTGTATCACTGAACAATGGAGTTGCCAGTCCCGATTGTGATTTTTAAATGAGGATTACCTATACATTATTGTCTTTTCTTACCATTAATAAACACAACAGAATATTTCGTGCTTCACAAACCAGTAACTGAAATATTAAAGGATGGTATATTCATATGAAATTCAGGTGTCTTCAGGTGACCATTTATTCACCAACGTTCAAAGTTAGAAAAGAACTGAATCAGTGGCATCTATGATCAATTCTTGAAGTTCCAGCTGTGACAGCTTCCTTGCAGTCAGGTGATCGTGATCTGGGTGAACTTAGCTGCTGATTTTCAACAAGCAAAGTTAATGGAGAACCAAGCAGATCGTAAATGGTGACCATGTGAGCTCACACTAATGGTGCAGGATTTGCTTAACTACATCAAGCAATCCCAATTATAGCAGTTAACTAAAGATCATCTGCATACAAGTTCCATTGTTTATTGATAGCTCACATCTATCACACAATAATTCACACCAGAAGAACATTTCCAAAGTATCTGGGAATTGTCAGCTGATGTATTTGTATTTATTTATTAAATAAATTTATATGCTAGCCATCTCACTGTTACAATGACTGGGTGGCTTACGATATGATAAAACATAAAACAAAACGATTAAAATTATGCCAAATAAGAAACTAAAACCCAAGAGAACAGGCGACATAGGGGTGGGGATCTTCTCTTTACCCTGTCAGCCACCCTCAGCATTGAGCACCTTATCAGGACCCCAGGCCAGCAAATTTTAAGGCTCTTTTGGAAGGCTAGGAGTGTTCTAGATTGAGCAGGAATCTCAGCAGCTCTGCTCCTGGACCATATCAATTGAAATTCTTTGGCAGATAGGATCCTAAGTAGTGAATGAGATAAGCTGGTTCAACTGGGATGAGCCAGTTGTTAAGATATCTTGGACCCATGCAATAAAATGACTTAAAGATAAGGATCAACATTGTTCTGACTAAGGCTTCCCAAGACCGTAATTAAGCACACACTTAATTAAAACAACCTTGTTTTATTTCAACGCTGGGAATTATTTTCATTCCCAGCTGGCAATGAGTCCCAAACAGTCCCTTCAAGATAAGCACCCACCTTTCTTTCCTTTCAATTGCTGCCAACAACTAGAGTGCCAACTGAATTATAAAAAACCAACCGAAGTACAAAGTCCACAGAGCTTCAAGGATTAATCCGAACAGAACGAACAACTTTGCTCCCTACAAAGGTTTCGTCACCTTTGCCTGTCCTTTATACCTTATGGAAGGGGCAATCACCTCCAAGCCTTACTCCCGATTCGCCCCTTTTGTCTCACCTGTTCTTGCCTTCTAGCAGCTCTGCACACACGCACACTGGGAACAGTCTCCCTTGTTCCTTAGCCTTGCTGCTGCCAGACTCTGGAGGCTCCAGAATCAGCACCCCACTCCCAGATGGTCCTGGCCCCATCTCTGCATCGGATGCAGGACCCTCATCTGAGTCTTCGCCAGACTCCCTGACTGGTCCCCTTTTCTTCCCCATTGTCCAATTCCACTGCTGTCTGCACAGCTGCTGGCCAACCACAACAAACATCTTGAATTGGACTCAGAAGCAAACTGGCAACCAGTGCAGTGTTACATGTACCACCTAAGGGGCCTCCAGAACTATCTGCACTGCTGCATTCTTTACCTATTGTAGCTTCCAAATACTTTTCAAAGGTAGCCCCAGGTAGAGTGCAACTTAAATTTCAAATTATTTCACATGTTTTCTAACAAAAAAACATAGGATACAGAATTTTAAGTAGCACAGAAGTCATAAATTACTATCACCAGTGAAGTTCTCAAGTATTTCACTGGGATCACATGTGTGTTTGCTCCATTTCTTATGCCAAACTATTTCGCATAAAGAAAATAACCAAGATGTAAAACACCTCTACAACTTGAATTAAGAATTGAAAAGATAAAATAGTCATAGTCCCCAATTTCATTCTAATTCATAACAACTTAGTAACACTAAAATAAGCAACATCAAAGGCCAAGCACTATCTCCTCTTAGTCTCATTCCTTCTTGCTGTTTTCAGTTTGCATTCCTTCTGTATCCGTGAAGCGACAATAAGTGACCTATAGAACGTTATTCCTTACTTGCTTCATGCTGTTTTCTGGGGCATATCTATGAACTGAGAACCAGAAAAAAGCAGTGGCCAAGCAAAGCTGTCAACACCACCTCAATGCAGTGAAATCAGCACCTTCCAATATTATTATTTGTCATAATTCCCATGGTAATATGGTACACTATTCTCCCTATTCTGCCTCAGAGGATTATGAACTTCTAGCAGCCCGCGGACACTTGGCTACAGACATACTGACTGTCACATTCCAAAATTAGGTGAGGGCAAAACCAGACACAAAGCATTTCTGTAAGTTAAGGTGTCAACAGTGGTTTAAAATTCTACAAAGCTCAAGACACCCATGTTAGCCCTTACACATTTCTATCCCAAAATTGCACAAAGACAAATGAAAATGTTGGCTCCACTCATAAAAAAGTGCCTTCCCATAGTTCTCTGATGTCCAAGACAGGATATATGCAGCTAGAAGCTACAGGTAGTCCTCCACTTATGACCCCAATTGAGCCCAAAATTTATGTTGCTAAGTGAGAAAGCTGTGAAATGAATTTTGCCCCATTTTATTATCTTTCTTGCAACGCTTAAGTGAATTACTGCAGTTATTGTTAGTAACTTGGTTGTTTATTGAATGTCTTCCCCATGGATTTTGCTTGTCAGAAGGTTGCAGAATGTGATCACATGACCCTGGACAGTGCAACTCTCATAGATGACTTAGTTGCCAAGCATTTGAATTTTGATCACATGACCATGGAGATGCTGCAGTGGTCGTAAGTGGGAAAAATGGTCATAAATCACTTTTTCAGTGCCATTGTGATTGGCACTAAATGAACTGTTGTAAGTCAAGGACTACCTGCATGGAAAACAACCACTGTTTCACTGACAATCAAAATAACCTAAGGACAATAATTCAGATTTCCTCTGGTCCGAACGTTTTAAGAATTCTAATTTTCATCATAGAAGAATCTACTTTTAAAAAAACCTCTAGATCCGCTCTCGGTTTTTACTCGTTTGTATGTTATTTTTAATGTAGTGTTATTATTAGCCGTTTAGAATAGCTTTTCCCACTTTCTCGGACGCGTTAGTCAAAAGATTTGATTGAGATAAATTTGATTTTTTAATCGGGAGCCGCACAAAGTTGGTTGTAAGATCGGCGGTTCCTGCTGGATCCAAAGGATTATTTTTTCGGTCCTGTAAACTTTTAGACCAAGACGACGTGCAAGGAAAGCAGCAAGCCCATAAATCTTCCTGGAAGTAAATGTTATTCTCACTTTTGAGCCGTTAAGTAAAACAATTGCGCGAAGCAATACTCATTCATACCAAAGGAAGATCGCCTTAAAACGATTCATAGTTTTCCATAAATAAGGGGGAAACCGGATGGGACCGGGGCCGCTTCCAAGAAAAGAAAAAAAACAAAAAACGCCCGAAACCAAACCACCGCTTCTCCTCTCGCTCTCCAGCTCGCCCCCGAGCCTCCCTACCTGAAATTACCGCCAACGGCGCCGACATCTTGGACGCTCCCTCACGCGAGCCCAGCGCTTCTCCTGGCTGAAGGGCCGGAACGCCAAGCAGGCAACCTCTGTGATTGCCGGGTAGCGCTATTAATCTCCCGACACACCACTCGGATGCTTTGGCATATCAGGAATAATTTCACCTCCTGCTTACTTCCATAGCACGGTTAGCAGATGGTCTCTGGCTCGTTAAATAAAAATTGACATTTTTTTTTTAGCAGTAGAGTGATAGCCACATGTCCAACAATTAAGAAAAATCAGGACCTAGAAGTAATGAATGCTGGGAATTGTAGTTCGGCCCAACATGATAGAAGCGCGGGAAATTGAATGAGCATTGCAATGGAGTAGGGCAAATCTCATTCGTTGGCTGAAACGATGATACGGATTTCTCCGCAAATATATAATTTTGTTTAAAAATATAGGTAAGAGCCGAGATTATATATAAAAAGATATCTTTGGTACATCAGAAATGAATAACAGGTTGATTAGCAAGTTCTAACCTATCTTTCCTTTAGAAAGCCAATGTAGCATGTTAAGTTTCTCCCTCGCACAGATTGTTTTCACAATACCTCAATGAACTGGATTAAATAGAATTGCCCTGATGAGTGCTCACCAACGTTATTGAAACATCTCGTCACGGTTCCCGTGAGATTAGCCATTTTTTGGGGCAGTGTTTTTGACAAGGCGTGGATTTTTATACCTTCCTGTTTAACATACCAGAATTCATGGGTGTAAATAGAACTTAACTCTGAACGCCTTTTCAAACAAATTCAGGCTGATATCAACCAATGTAGAATCCAATGAATTTAAATCTGAACGTATTTCAAACAAAAGCAGGCTGACATTATCCAATTATACCGAAAAAAAATATAATCACCGCTTCATGAAGCAAGGCTTATAATCGTTAGAGATATATAGAAAGGGGGAATTCTTAATTCCCCAAACTACTGGAGTAGACCTGCTGGGGGCGGACACTTCGGACTGCATAGCTTTGCTTCCTATCTTACCGTTACACTAACTCACTGGTGGCTTGTGCGTGTTCACTTTTTGAACAGCTTCCGGGGCACGCTGTTAACCCCGCCTGAGAACCCCGTTGAGAAGATGCTTGCGTCCAACTGATGGTTGATGGTTTGGAGGTTGGCCGTCTCTCACATAAAGATCGTCTGTGGAACTACGCAGCTCTACTCCCATTGTGATCGAAGAGAACCCAGCGACCCAGAAGAAATTGTTGTCCCGGGGATCGGATCCGACGATGGGGGTAAGTGGAGACCATGAGGAACGAGGGAGCCGAAGCCACTGACCGTAGTTCTCTCTTCTTCCTCTGCCTAAGTTCCTCTGTCTTCTGATTGAAAGATTGCCTGCATGCAACGGCATCCACGCTACCACACGTTATGTACGAGCAAGAACTTGAACTTAATGTCAGTGAAGATTCTCAGTCCTCCAGGTCACGGTTGCCCCAAAGGTGGGTTTTCAAGGGGCAACTGGACTTTCTTGTTCTTCTTTGAAGATGTTTCGCTTCTCATCCAAGAAGCTTCTTCAGCTCTCAAATAGAGTAGACTAACAGAGTTGAAAGGGACCTTGGAGGTCTTCTAGTCCAGGGGTCTCCAACCTTGGCAACTTTAAGACTTGTAGACTTCAACTCCCAGAATTCCTCAACCAGCACACCTAGAGCAAAACTGGCTGAGGAATTCTGGGAATTGAAGTCTACAAGTCTTAAAGTTGCCAAGATTGGAAACCTCTGTAATCTAGTCCAACCCTCCTGCTCAGGCAGGAAACCTTGTACCATTTCAGACGAATCTCTTATTTTAAAAAAGCTGATGAGCTGAAGAAGCTTCTTGAATGAGAAGTGAAACATTTTCAAAGAAAAACAAGAAATTGCAGTTGCCTCTTGAAAAAGCATCTTTGGGACAACTTGAACTTAGGTTTCCCTGCTTCCACATTCTAACCATCCTGATTTTTTAATTCAGGACATTGCAAATGATCTAGAATAGCATTTCTCAATGTCAACAACTTTTGGCTCTACCATTTGAGAACAAACTCACCTTCAGAAAATGTTTCTTTATAATCTCATAAGGTGCCTCAGTGCTTTAAAGGGGATGATATCCTTGTCAGTTTAAATAGCCTTTTTATTGATGTTTGTACTGCTTTCCATATAAATAGGCTTTAATTGAATGAATGCTATTTTTTTTTACTATCACAGTATATTATAAATGCTTTTTAAAAATTGTGTGAGTAGATGGACAATAACATTAATTTTAGAAATCTATTTTTTCTCACTTTGGAACTGTTTTTCATAATTTTAGTGCTCTGTTTTATGCTTTTTGATTTTTGCAAATACTTATTTATTGGAAGTTTTGTCAGTTATTAAAAACAATTAGCTGGCAATTTTAATATTACAGAACTAATTTCTAAAGGGTTGGGTTCTATGTATGATTAGCAGAATATAACTACTCATTGAGGTAATTTCTTTCAAAAGCTCTGCTGGATGGCGTTCCCTATTGTATTAAAATAAGCAGGATCCAGTGATGGCAATTCTCTTGATGAAACAGCAACTAGTCTTCTGGAAATGCATCTTTTTCCTTAATTATATTGGTCTAGTATTGATTTGAAAAAATGCCATTGTGACCAGTGTCAGAAAAAAATATAAACACTTTACTGATCCAACAAGGGATAAAAGTGCCATCAAAGCTCACAAATAGCAGGGCTGTAGTTGAGGTGATAAACATGCTCATTATTTTCCTAAAGGCCTTACATTTCTTTTTTTCCGATCTAGGGATAGTGCTTTTGCTTGCCACCATGTTTGTGTTAGTAGAAATGACAGATACAGTGCGAATACCTCCATGGCAGTTTGAAAGAAAGCTTAATGATGCAATCACTGAAGAGTTAAATAAAAAGTTGGCCAATAAGGTAATCATTAGAAGTTCAAACATTGATTCTAAATACCTCATCAAACAATTAATGCATATTTTTATCTCAGGATAATTCATATATTTGATGAAATACTGTAGACTATAGTATATGGCAACTTATGCCATAATAGAATTGTGAATTTTGAAGAACCTATGAAACTCAGTTGTAAATTACTGGAATAAGGATGAGCAAGCTTATGGTATCCTTATTTTAAGTTACAATTCCCATAAGCTGCAAGTAACAGTGATCAGGATAACAGTTTGGACATAAGTGGACATTAAGAAGTATGTTCCTCAATTAGAAAAATTTTGAAAAATGCCTTCCAAATTTTCATCAGTTTGTTTAATGCATTTCTTGTACTGTTAATACATAGTAGTACTATAGAAATTATTTGCAGTTCAGCCCAAAAGGGAATAAAGGAAAATAGGACTGGCTATTCATGTTTCTTTCTATTCATCTCCCGCTCCAGGGATTGTTTGTCATGGTTTTGTTTGTTTTTAATTCTTATACTTGTCTCGGAATCACCTGGCTGAAATGTTTAGAAATAAAAATGACCTAATCTCTTCATTAGTTAGATTCAGTTATGTGGCTTTTCTTTTGAGCATAATGCTTACATGAACTTTCTAACAATTGTGATTTGTTGCTCTCTGGACCTCCCCCATTTCTTTCTCATTCTACTATATTTAGGTTGTATATAATGTTGGCCTCTGTATCTGTTTATATGACATTACAAAGCTGGAAGATTCCTACATATTTCCAGGAGATGGTGCATCACACACAAAAGGTTTGACAACTTATATCTAAGTTTGACTTCTTCTGATTTGTGGAGAAACCACAAAACTCAGTATTTAATTAAAAATATTTAACTCCATTTTATTCTTGGTACCATTTTTCCTTAATATAAAGTACAAGTATTTATGATATATTCCATGTATTGTTGTTCCATTCTAGAGAATTAAGAATTTGTCCTCCTATGATATATCCTAGTTCATTTTTTGTTAACTTAGTATGATAGTGAATTAGCACATGATTAAATTCAATATGTTATATAGTAATATTAAGCAATTCTTCATTATTAAGGCAGATATTGATGTTTGAGAAATCATGAACAAATTGACACATACTGTAGACATTCAGCTTGCTGATGGAGTTATTTTTACTATTCTAATACAAATATGCATTTTAAAAAGGGCATTTAATAGGTTCAATTTACAAAAGAAATATCTGCAATGTCATGTCTGTAACAATTCTATCTTTCAGTGCAGTTTATTCATAATATAGTAAGAAAGATTGATTCATTTATTAGATCTATGTTTTAATGTAATCTTTTAATTTGGTTTTTGTTTTAATTACTTTAATCTTTTAAAAGGAAAAGAGAAACTATATAGAAAGTACAAAATGCATATATGACATGGAAAAGTTTGCAAAACAATGTAACATCAGTGGATCAATATCAGTGATTAGAACAAATTTAAAGATAATTTAATCACAGCTAAACACTTTAGTACTTTCAAGCCTGTTACATTTAACTGTTATCAAAATCAGTATTTAAATTAGCTAATTGCAGTATGCAATAAAAATAAACAATAGGGAAGGTTGGGTTGTTCAGATTTCTGATGTTTGCTGCTTTTTAGTACATTTTAGATATGTTGTATTTCATCCATTTTTGGATGAAATTCTGGTCGGAGAGATAAAAGGCTGCAGTCTTGAAGGTGTACATGGTAAGTTATTTTTTTAATTATTTAAAATGACAATAGTTACTACAAACATTTTTTTTCAAAGGTGTGCCTCCATGTACCATAAAATAATAAAAACTAGTGGAAAATATTATGTTGTGGTGTGTAACCAAGGTAACCAAGATTTATTGAATTTCTTTTTTGAAAACAAATCTGGAACTAATTGATTCCTGTCTAATTGATTAATTTCTTGCCCACTGTTTCAGCCATTTTATTTCTATCATTTAAAATCAATCTAATAATTTCCTAATAATAGTTTCTGTTATGTAGAAACTTTGGGGATAGCAGAATCAAACTGACATCTTGGATCAGAGAGCAATTACCAACATATTTGCTGTATTAGTTAATAGTGTTTTATTGGGTTTTGTGTAAAATTATACAGACATGTCTCTTTAATCCTGTCCTTTGAGAAGTGGTAAGCACCTGTAGTCATTGTAACCTTAAGTATAATATTGAGAATATTACATGTAAAATACATAATTAGTGGTATGTTTGATACATAGTTTTTATTTTGTAAATGCACTTTAAAAATTAGAGCTGAGCAGTTTTAGCTAGATATAGGCAGTCCCTGACTTAAAACAGTTTATTTAGTGACTGTTTGAAGTTACAACACTGAAAAAAGTAATTTATGACCATATTTCACATGGCTATTGCAGCATCCCCGTGCCATGTGATCAGAATTAAGATGCTTAGCAACTGACACATATTTATGATGATTGCAGTGTCCCAGGGTCATGTGATCATCTTTTGCAAAATTCTGACAAAGTCAATGTGGAAGCCAGATTCACTTAACAACCAACCATCTTATTAACTTAATTGCAGTGATTCACTTAAGAATTGTGGCAAGAATGTTCATAAAAAAGGCAAAATTCACTTAACAAATGTCTTGCTTAGCAACAGAAATTTTGGGCTCAATTGTGGTTGTAAGACGAGGACTATCTGTATTTAAGCATTACTCTTGAATTTGTCCAGAGCTGATTAGTTTGAATGCTGCAATATTATTTTTAGAGGAGTGTTGTCTTTTTTCCCCCTCACATATATTATTGGACAATCTAAGGTTTAATCAGGAACTATTATGATGTAATTAAGTGACTACTTCATTAATTGATCTTTCCATAGTTTCTCTTGGGTTCTTTGATGACATACTCATTCCTCCAGAATCTCTGCAACAGCCTGCCAAATTGTATCCTTCACGTAGCTTTATAAAACAGTACATTCAATAATAATAATAGGCAGTAAGAGGCAGAAGAGAAAGAACTGGGGGGGGGGGGACACCTCTAAATAGAAGTATAATGACTGTGGCAAAAGAAAGCAAAGATAGTATCAAACATAATGGTATTTGGAGTATGATTGCAAAACAACTGGAGCACTATTTGAACACCATCGGCATTAAAAGGTCACCATTAGTCAATTGTAAAAGGCAGCTTTACCTGGTTTACATCCAGAAATGATACCTTTAACACCATCAAACAACACCTGCACTTTCCAGGCCCTCAGAAAGGGCTTGATAGGTGGATAAAAATGCCACATCCAATCTGAACATATGGCTTTCAGATCAGGCTTATTTCTGTTTTATTTTTTTAAAGTCTGTTTACTTGGTTAGGAAATATTTTATTTCAAGCCTCAGCCTTAGCGAAATCAGCAAGAATTATCCTGGTAAAAATGCAGTAGAGATGAATTTAGGGAGACATGAACAAAATACTTACTTCATATTATATGTCTTAATAAAGTACCTTAATATTATAAAACTTAGAGATAGACTATTTAAGCCATTGATTCTAATCTATTAAATCTGGAATCCACAGGAAAACATAATTGCCTAGTCTTGTTTGAAAACATCCAGTGAATGTGAGTCCTCTATCTCCTATGCTTATCAGTTCCATTAAAATGTCTTAACCTTCAACCAGAATCTGTCCTTCTTCAGCTAAAACCAATACTCCGTGCCCTATCCTATAGGACGTTAGTGAACAGTTGTTTGCTGCCTTTGTCATGTTGTTGCCTTAACCTTTTCATGTACACAGCGATGAAACAGAACAGGTATGGGTTTGGGAATATGAGACTGAAGAAGGAGCTCATGACCTGTACATGGATATGGGAGAAGAAATACGTTTTCGTGTAGTGGATGAAAATTTCATTGATACATCTCCAACAGGCCCAAGCTCTGTAGAGCCTTCCACATCTAGTGGCACTGAGGAGACACAGAAGAAAGAAGCACCCTATACTATTGTGGTATGTACTTTTATTTGGAACTTATTAAAATGAAGAGCTTTACTAATACCTAAATAGAGAAATAAGTTTAATGTCTAGTAAATCATCCATATAGTTTTGGTAGAAGCAATACACATTGCTTTCCTCTGGAATATGCACAGACACTCATACAAACCTACTATTGTCTACAACTTGAGATTTCCTAGTGATCTTCCCTTCAAGTATAAACAGCTCTAATTCTATTTAATTAGTCATGAGGGGAGAAGAACTTCCAATTATAGTTGATTTTATAATAATGTGCAGAATGTTTCATTTTGAAGTATCTGGAGCATGAAACTTTTCCAGAACAACTGTTTCCACTGTGAATCTACTGTTCCTATTCTGCAATCAAATTGCAATTCTGCAATTGGGGGAAAGTGTTTTATGTTCAAAATGGCTAAGCACAAAACATTTTGTACCCATGTAGTTTATGCTTGCTTCTTAGAATGGAGGGAAAGAGAGTAGAATGTGAAGGTATAGCTTAAGTGTGGAGCTGAACAATATATTTTTGTCAAATGTTTTGCATTCATAGAATGTAAAGCAGGGCACAGATTTTTGTTTATGATTGTACAAAATCTGTATGGTCTAGAACCTAAGTATTGGTAGATATTTATGTTATTTTTTGAAGTTACAAAGGGATAGGCCTGGAGAGCAAGTGTCAACTCAAAATATATTTAACACATATTAATTCAAATGTTAATTGTTACAATTTTTCATTAAGGGATCTATCAGTGAACCCGGCCTGGGTCTTCTATCCTGGTGGACCAACAGTTAATTGAAAGTAAAGATGGATAGTTTACACTGAAAAAGCCAGGAAATGCCTTGATCGACAGTTGCAGAATGGTAACTTTTTCCCCATTTCTGCTTTATATTAAATCAAGTCAATCTGATCGAGATATAGAAATAAATGAGTGCGCTTAGTGGAATGTCATCAAAACAGAATAACTATGTATCATAACTCTAGAACATTACTGTAATAATCCTGATGCTTTTTTCCACCAATACAGGATATAAGAACCTGGGAATAGTATGTTAGCTGAAAAGAAAAAGAAAACAAGATCCTCTAAATTAAAAAAAAATGCAAAGACAATATTCTGAAGGATTGACCTCATGCTGCTACAGTTCATTATAAAAATAAATGTTAAAAATGATTGATACTGAAAAAGCACCACTTAATTTTTTCCCAAAGAATAGAAGGGCTGCTTGTTTTTTAAATTCAGACAGGTTGCAGGAAAACTGTGGTATAGCTGGAGCGGTGATCAAGTTGCCTCTTCTCCATTTTGTAATAAATTATCATTTGGAAGGGCCGCAATCTTGGGTAAAATGGGTAAAATGAATAAGCTGCTTTTCTGCCAGAATTACAGTTAAAATAGAAGATAATATGTGTAGCTCAAAGTTGAACTGTAGACTCCTTGGTGTTCTCTGAGCTTTGTTGTTAGTTTGCACACATTTCATTACCCAAACAGTAACATTGGTATTAACATTATCAGATGATACCTAGTTGGGTAAAGTAACATTTGCAAGCAAACAACCAAATTCTAGAGAGTAGCAAGGACTCCATGTTACAGTCAGAAATTCTGTTTTATCCAGACAACAAAGAAAACTTATTTTTCTGAGAAAATATACAACCATTACTGTTTTTAGCATAAATACTGCAGAGAGACAGATAAGCTCCAGGGATGTTCCATTGAGAAGGGGCATTGGTCTTACCTGAGACGCCCTTTCTCAGAGAGTTGACGGGAAAATCCAGATTGGGTAGTCTCTTGTCTCATTGCTCTTCAGACTGAGTTGAATTCTGAGGACACGCTTCCCTGGTAATGGTTTCCAAATTGAAACGAAGCCGAAGTGAATCCTGTTGTCCTTCTCCAGCCCAAAGATACCCCTCTGGGGCTCTGGACCAGATAGTCCTCAGGGTGGGGCTGGATTCTCCTGTCAATTCCCGAGAAATGTTGTCTCAGGTAAAACCGACGCCCCTTCTCCACTCATTCAGGAGAATCCAGATTGGGACATACCAAAGCTGGCTGCCCTATGGGCGGGAATTGGTCTGGTCTGGAGTCCCCACCTCAACATTTACTCTTTGGAAGATGTGGCTGCTGAAGGCCAGTTCCACGGAGGCAAAGGTGTCCAGTCTATAGTGTCGTATGAACGGTGACAGTGATGACCAAATCCTTTGCCATGATTCAAAAGGCAGACTTATGCGGTAGTGTAGCTGCCATGGCGATTCAGAATCTCAGTCTCCAGGTGCAAGCATGGCAATGGCCAGGGAGTTTGCCAGTGGGATCTGAACTTCGCCGCCGACCAAAAGGCAGGCTTATGCAGAAACACTGCTGCTGCGGCGATCTAAAAAACAGGAGTGTGACCGATCGATCAGGGACTCTAGCCCCCTTCCACAGCCGCGGAATGCACCAGCAGGGCCTTGCCCGCTGTCCTGGCCGTCCTGCCAGCAGAGTCAGACAGCCTGCCTGTCAAATTCCCTTTTGTTCCAGTTATCAGTCAATTAAAAGAATCTAGGGATTGGAAGTCCTTTGAGCGGTTCAGAGTCTCTTAAGGAAGACGCCTGAACAAGCTGAGACTAAGTTGAAAACTGGAGACTGTTACCGTGGAGGCATGTCCTCAAAATTCAATTCAGTTTGAAGAGCAACAAGACAAGAGACTGCCCAATCTGGATTCTCCCGTCGACACAGTGGAGAAAATAAAATTTTACATATACACATACACATATCTACATGTTGCTATAGCTCTTTTTCAATGAAAGAACTTTATATGCAACATTTGTCCCATGTTAAGTATGAAACGGGCCTGGACCATTTTTCTTGCACTGTAATAGAAATTAAGAATATTAAAACAGTTCTAATATATTATAAAAAACATTCCTTTAGAACACCTGGTTCTTGCTGACTATATTTTCTAACAATTAAGCATCCCAAATTCTAAAAGTTTTCATCATGCTGCAATTCTGTGTTTGTGCAGAAAATTTTCTACTCTTGGTTTTTTGCTCTGATTACTGCTGAGATGCAATGTTTTGCTTTCTAATATTGTGTAATGAAAGTTGGTAGAAAAATGAATGTTTAAAATGTAGCTGATAACTATACAACCAGGGTTTTCTTCTGCTTTTCAAAGAAAGGATTTTGGACTAAAGGCAATGATCTTTACCAGTATTAAATTTGCCACCTTTTTTGCTTGTTATCCTTTGATGTTATTTAAATGTATTTAGAATTTTTATATTACACATCAAAATTTTGATACTTCTTATACAAAATATAAAATTACTAGGAGTTGACAATAATTCTTATCATTTTTCTGACAATTTCTGTGTCATACTTGCTATTCTATACCGGATCTATTAGACTATGATCTTTGAATTGTTTTAAGACTGGTTCTGTTAAATTACTTCCATATATCTGCTCTTCCTTTAGCAGATATTTTTCCATTAACAGATACTCATTATTAATGCAGTATTTGAATCTGGAATAAATTACTGAACACAGTGTAATTTTGGGATGTGTATATGTATTCTTACAAACTTGCAATAAAACAAATAATATCAATGTTTTGTGATTATATAGTGTTGAACTTCTGAAAAATTAGGATAGTCGGATGTGATTGAATTAGTTTGGTCACTGCCCTGAAAAATATCTGCAAAAAGAATAGTCTTCAACTAAATGGGTCCTTCAGTATAACACCAATCAAACCTATCATATGCAGCCCCTGCAACAAGGAGAAAGGCCTCTGAATTTAATTGGAACTGGGATATCAGTGTCCAATTTAAGCAGCCAATATTGGTGTGAAAGGATTGCACTGGGAACTGTTCAAAATTTATTTTAAAATAATGCACAAAAAGAGAAAAAGAGTGAATACTTATAAAAACAAGATTTACATGTTTCTGTGACTAGACAGTCAAGTAACAAGATACAATTTTCTCATTTGCAGTATTATTTGTGGTAGTTCCATTCTATACAATCACCTTAAACAGTAACAAATATTGAAACCTCAACTGGAAACATGCCTATCAGAAGACTCGATTTTTTCCCTGCTCTACATAAGGATGAAAGCACAAGTATTGATTTGTGGTTGCAAATAAATTTGAGTAAGCAAATTCACAAATACAAAATTCACAATTAGCAGGAATCTGCTATACACACCCACATATGTCTTATGTTGTAGAATTATTCACATTTAAATCTGTTTATTCAAACAAAGAAATAAGTTATTCAGATTAGTCTTGCATGTTTTTTAACAGGAAAGTATCCTGGAATCATAAAAAAGAAATAAGCCATTTATTTTTATTATCCTTTAGTTTATTTCAAAATCAGTTATGTACTTAAGAACATGAATATCTACAAAAAATAGCAAGTCTTTCAGAACAACATATAGGAAATTAATTTGATCTAAAAGGATACCACTGTTAACAGCCATATTGCATGAAAGTAAATTGCCTATTGACAATGACTTAATCCCTCAAGTTCTTCCAACGCATGTGGTTAAAATTGCTCACACAAAAGGTTATCAAAAAGATCAAAAATAATCTTATGAAGTGGAGACATTCTTTGAAACATTCAGTAATGTAGTGGGGAGAAACAATATAATTCTAAGGAAATTCAGTAAGAGGAACAGAATACGAAAAGAGGGAGGAGCTGAAAGACTAAATGGGAAAACTTCATAGCAGCATTTTATTGAGGATATTCCATCTGCTTAATTCAGACAACACAACAAAGTTATCCTGCTATTACAATATCCTTGTTTGGTGCTTTTAAAATCTTACATTCAAAAAAATTAATAACATGTAACGTGTGAATGATGAGATTTCACTCATGTTGAAATATAACAAAACTAATCAATGTAATGCACAATCTTTCTCCGCCCCCACCCCCAAAAATCATTATGCAGAGAGTAGGAAATTTTACATTTGTTGTCTAGGAAATTATTCACTCCTCCAGCCGTTCCCTCTCTGTGTGTTAGGGCTGAGTTCCCACGGGTGTGCAAGAGAAGACTGTATGCCAGATGTCCAGATCTCCTCACCTGATCTACATTTTGTACATCTTAAAACTGTAGCAGCTGGGCAACTCACCTTATCTACCTTGCCTTAACCGATTTTAATGTGATAATCAAAGAGACTAAACAGCAGAATAGTAACCTGCCCATGAGGATGGCAAGAGTCCAAAACTCAACTATTGCCAACTCTGCTCAATTAACACTTGTAAAGTGCTACCATCCAAGGGAGGCCCTAAGTTATGAATAAATTTGGAGGCTAACACGAACACCAAACTAGAAGTATCTCTTATCCCGTCAATCGGTGGTATTCAATTTTTTTTACTACCGTTTCTGTGGATGTGGTTTGGTGGATGTGGCTGGGGAAGGATACTGTAAAATCTCTAGTCAAGAGTGTTATTTGCCGGTTCTCCGAAACTACTCAAAATTTCCGCTACCGGTTCTCCAGAACTGGTCAGAACCTGCTGAATACCATCTCTGCCGTCAATGCTGCTTTTCACGCAGCAACAGTCTCCAAATCCACTGAGGGCAGCAACCACCAGTTTCTCCGCATGTAGCAGGTAAGAATACCAAGACTTGGTTCAACAAATCCATCTACAAATGGACGAATCGCCAAGCTGCCCTCAGCAGCTCCCTCAAAGTTTCCGGAAGTAATGTTTGCTGGGAGTTGGAGATGGAGCTTGCTGGGGCAGGCTAGAGGAGTGAAGGATGAAAAAAGTCCTGCTGCCTCTTTTTTTTTACTCTCCTTATCAAAGTTGCAGTATTTATAAAACATGTTGGAATTAACATTTAACATATCTTTTCTGTACCCTTAAGCAGCTGTGCAAAAAAATGTTGAAAAGGTTTCCAAATTACAGTACTTTACTGAATGAAGTTTCACAGTGTGATTGATCCTCTGTGAAGCTAGGCAAAAGTATATTCCGTTTAATTCAGTGAGATTTTATTTTGTATGTATTGCACCATTCTGCTTGATTTTGCTAATGCTATCAAGAAAGCAGAATGTTATATAAAACATGGCTTGATATGTTTATGTTTTATCAACAAGAATAAAATGCAAAACGGAAAACAAAAAAAGACATCCAACAGTAACAAAAAAATGTATACAAAGAAAAAAATGACACAAACATCAAATAAGTCTAACACTGAACATACAAAAAAAACCCCACCCTGATTGGATGCTTAAAAAAAATTAAAAATCTGGATAAATTATCCTCCACTTACATAATGGGTCTGCAAATAATTCTAAGCTTTCTCATCCTTATTTAGCAAGAAAAATATATTAAAAATATTTCAGATGAGTCTTTAATAAACAATTGACCCAGCATCTGCCCATAATATATATAAAGTAAAAAAAAAGAACACTTAACAAATTAGCCTGAATATGACATTAGTCTTCAAATCCCTCTGTTAATCATCTGTTATTGTTTTTAATTCATAGAATGTCCACCAACGGCTTCCAGTCTCTTATAAAGCTGTCTAGTACATTGCTTCTAATCAAAACAGTTAATTTTGCCATCTCTGCTAATTCAATTTTAAAACCCATTCTTCAACAGTTGGCATCTCTTTTCTTTTCCAGTGCTCAATGAATACAATCATCACAGTTGTCAACATATAAAGAAATAACATCCCAAATTGTTTTTGATTGATCCATAATACCAAAAAAAAAGCTTCAGGTTTCATTAATTTTTGTATCTCAAATATTTTCTGCATTATCATGTTTATCTGGAAAGTTTTGACATTGCAAGACAACCACATACAATAAAATATATCTGGATTTTGATTACATTTCCACCATTTGTTAGAAGTTCCTCTTATACATTTTCACTAATCTATCTGGAGTCAAATACCAGTGATATATCATTTTATTTTCTTTCAAACTATAATTCAAAGTAACTTTTACTCCATTAGTCCATATATTATCCCATTTATCTAGTGTTATGTTATCCCTATTTTTTTTGTCCATTTTACAATACAGTATTTGACATATTTGTCTTCCAGATTCATCTTGAGTAACATTTTACATACTTTTGCAACCAAAATATAAATCGATATAAAATTCAGATTTAACGCTTGTGAAAACAACTTTTTTTTTATCATGGTTAAATCTTTCAAAAATTCTACAATAATTAAACCAATCACAAATAAACCTTTCACTTGCTTTTGATCTTTGGTTCCTCTTTTTCAAATATCAATAACTCGCAATATGTCATCCATTTACATCACAATAACATCTCTGTTCTATGTAGTGTTCATGAGGTGATAACCAGAATTGCACTCTTAGCCAATCTTCTTTTATATTTCCACCATTCACCCCAATAGATTGCATAATAATATGATTCTTAAAACCAGGGTTAACTTTTATTTTGTCATGCCACAAATAAGCATTTCACCCAAATTTCAAATCAGATCCTTTGAGGTCTAACTATCTTGAGTTTTTTAACCATACCAAACAACAAATATAGTATAATCTAAGATCTGGCAAACCAGATCTTGTCTCACTCTTGAATATTATAAGAGCTTGTATTTAATTCTTGGGTTTTTTATTTTGCCAAATGAATTTAGATATATCTTTCTGCCAAGAAGAATCTTTAATCAATATCAGTATAATCTGGAATAAAAATAGCCTTCCAGGTAGTACATTAATTACTGAAATTCTTCCCATCAATGACAATTCTATTTTTTGCCATCTGTTTTAAATACAGTTTTATCTCCTTCCATATTTTAACTTAGTTGTTTTTATATAACTTAGAATTTTCATATATAAGAATCACCCCAAAATACTTTATCTTTTTCACAACTTTAAAGTCAGTTTTACGTTCCAATTTCCTCCAATACTAGTGTTAGTGTTACTAACTTAACAACTGCAGTGATTCATTTATCAACTTTTCAAGAAGGATTGTAATATGGGGCAAAACTCACTTATCAACTGTTTAGCTTTAGTAACAGAAATTTTGGGCTCAACTGTGGTTGTAAGTCGACAACTCCCTGTATATTTGTAGTTGTACTGTACATCTACTGCTGAACCTCACTTGAGAAAAAATTAAGTCAAACTGCAAGAATTTTTCTTAATAAATCCATGCTGATTTCAGCAAACCACCATCTATTTTTTTCACAGCTTAAAGATTCAAACAGTTTACTGGTTGTAAAGATTTAAATTAACTCAAAGGAAAGTCTTTATTTTTGTTACTATCAAGCTTCAATCCCGTCCCTTCATTCTTCTGCCTGCGTTTTAGAACGTAGTTATTGTTCTACTAAGATATACTAAGATTATTAGTAGAGCTGCAGTGGTGCAGTGGTTAAAATGTAGTATTGCAAGCTACTTCTGCTGGCTGCAGTTCAGTTCTCAAGGGCTCAAGATTGACTCACCCTTCCATCCTTCCGAACTGGGTAAAATGAGGACTCATATTGTTGGGGACATTATGCTGTCTCTATAAACTGCTTAGAGAGGGCTGTAAAAGCACTGCGAAGCGGTATATAATCTTATTGCTATTAGAACTGAAAGAGTTTTTTTATTAAACACTCACCAGGTTTCACAGATTAATATTAAGGCAAAAGCCCTCCCAATTATTCAACTACAATTGGCAATTGTTCACCTGGACAACACAATCTTGAAGATCGTAATTCTCGGTAAGGAGTGATCAGGAGGTTGAGTCTTTTACCATTTTTTCCATTCAGCTTTGTTTTTTTAAGCACGCCTTGGTTTTAATTGCACTTTTAAAATGTTTCTATTTTTTGTATATTTTAATAGACTAGTTGTTATTGATCTATCTTGAAACTCTTGCTGGATTTTACATTTCTTTGTTCTCTCATTGTTTACCATTGAACTATAAAATATGTTTACTTTCCATAAGAAAATTGCCAATGAGAATTCATTCTCCAGTAATGAAAATCACTCAGTTGGACTTACACTTACATTGGATTATATAATATGGGAAAATTCCTTTTCTTTTGATTACTTTTCAGCCTGAGTAAAATTTTAACTTTTCTCTATGGATATTTTGTCATAATATATCTGTTTCTCTTGTTCTTGGAAGGAACAGTATATTTTTCAAAATGTCTGAGATAAAGCTTTCTGGGAAATCTTTGAAAAAATAATGCTTTCTAGCTTACAGACTGTTTTTGAAGATATAAATAAAAAAATTGATGGGTTAACAATGGTTTTGAATCAAATCCAGGATGATACTCAAAAGCAGAAAATAACAATGGGACTTAATTTGCAGTTTGATGAATTGGAATCTGATTTGTTGCTGCCATATAGGAAGAAGAAAATACCTGGTCTAAACATTACAGATTTGGCAGAAAAGATTGATAAGTATAAGAAATTCAGAGATAACAGAACTGATGAGTGATGGATTGGATTTTTTAGGCAAGATCAATCCAGTTTTCAAAGAGTCCTTTTGAACAATGGATGCTGCAGAGAGACCTGCAACAAAGACTTATGGGTCTAGGAAATGGAATGCAATTGTTGGGGAAGCTACCTGCTAAAGTTCTAAGGAATGTTTTCATTGTTAAAAATCAAATGAGAATATTTGATCCTGGACAAATTGGAGATAACAATTGGGGTGCTTTGTAGTAGATAAAAAATCTGTAGGCTTTCTACAAGCTAATTAGAACAACAGATTGTTAACAAAGGGCTTTGAAGTTGTTGATTAAACTGTTAACTATTATAAGAACTAGATGTACTGTATAATAGGTCAATTGATTGCAAATAGATGTAAACGTTTATAAATCTTAGACCTTAGTACAAGGGAAGAAGGCTATTATTATTACAATGTTTAATTTTGTTTTGTTCTTATAAAATTTCCATTTTTCCCCTTGGAGTTTTGTCTTTTAATTTTCTGTAATAAAAAATATCAAAAAACAAAGGAAAAGTAGACTAGTAGAATAGATTGAACTGTACAGATGATATAACCAATGCTCAGAAAGAGTTGCATTTACGGTAGTGACAGATAAATTAACATGGACTTAAAATATGTTCAACAAAGAATACTCATCTCTAATGATCTAAGTGCTGGAGCCCACTGTAACTACATAGCCAAAAAGACAATAAGAGTTGTTAGTCTAATCCTACGTAGCTTTTTCTGTGGTAATATCACACTGCTAATTAGAGCAAACAAAACATTTGCTAGACCAATACTCGAATACAGCTCAGTTTGGAACCCACATTACATATCTGATATTAGCACAGTTGAGAAAGTCCAGAAATATTTCACAAGAAGAGTTCTCCACTCCTCTACTCATTGTAGAATACCTTATGCCACCAGACTTAAAATTCTAGACCTAGAAAACCTTGAATTACGCCATCTTCGGTCTGATCTAAGTATGGTATATAAAATCATACATCGCAATGATTTACCTGTCAATGAATACTTCAGCTTCAACCATAATAACACAAGAGCACACAATAGATACAAACTCAAGGTTAACCACACCAAACTTGATTACAGGAAATACGACTTCAGCAACAGAGGGGTCAATGTCTGGAATACTCTACCTGACTCTGTGGTTTCTTCCCCAAACCCCCAAAACTTTTAACCTTAAGACTTATCTACTACAGTGGTACCTCTACTTACGAAATTAATTCGTTCCGGAAGGCGTTTCGTAACCTGAAAATTTCGTAAGTAGAGGCACACTTTACCTTTAAATATCCTAATCCGTTCCAAGCCCCCGAACTG
The DNA here is from genome assembly GCA_023653725.1 of Bungarus multicinctus. Classification (NCBI taxonomy): domain Eukaryota; kingdom Metazoa; phylum Chordata; class Lepidosauria; order Squamata; family Elapidae; genus Bungarus; species Bungarus multicinctus. The sequence goes on from CM042848.1 coordinate 49,183,308, forward strand.
TACTGCCTCGTTCTTCCTGCTTTGCTGGCGCGAGACTGAGAACGCGGCGCGGTGCATGCGCACAGACCCCTCCTAGCCAGGAAGACATGCCAGGAAGTTAACCAATGGCAGCGCAGCTCGGACGCGCCATTTTCCAACAGAGGCTTTCGTATCCTGAAACATATTCGTAAGTAGAGCCGATATTTTCCCGAAGACGCGTTTCGTAACCTGAAACTTTCGTAGCTAGAGGCTTTCGTAAGTAGAGGTACCACTGTATTGAGCTCACCCCTTTCCTAAGAGGTCTGTAGGGGGCGTGCATAAGCGCACAACGTGCCTACCGTCCCTGTGCTATTGTTTCTTTTATTTTTCTTATATGTACCCATTTCATGTATTCATAACTATGTATATACTTATACCTATTATCTTGTAAGCGATTGACAAATCAAATAAATAAAAATAAAAGTATCAATTATGTCATTGATTTCAATGGAGATAACGCTAACCATTCCCTAACTACTTCATGAAATACAGCAGGTAAACTTCACCAAATTATCTTATTCCATACTAATTTTATTTTTAAACTACATAAAGAAGTCATAGCCATAGCTTTGCGTGATGTGTGAATCTTAAAAGGTTTTTTTTAAATACACTGAGATAACGAAATGAAGATTCGAAACAAAATCCAGTCGTATTTAACAGAAACCCGAGTTGTCCATTTATATTATAGCATACACTTATATGAAAGGACTCATTGAAAAAACTTTTTATACGGCCGATTACTACTAACACACACACGCGCACACGCACAAATTAGTCTCGCTGGGGGCTCAACACCTACCCTTCGAGTTTAGAAAAAGAGGTGATCACTAAAACTACTAATCCCATCATGCTCTCGGGTTGCGTCGCATTTCTTTCTACTTTTTCCTTCCCCCGCACCAAGACACACTCTCTGGTGGCTTGTGCGCATGCGTCTTGAAAGCAGCGTCCGGGGCAGGCGGGCAGTCTCACCCTAATGTAAGATGGTGGCCGGTCTGGCAGCGGAACGCGCAGAGCCTAGAGATTACCCGTCTCTCAAATAAAGGTCGTCGGTGGAGACACTCAGCTCTATCCCCGCTATCATCAAAAAGAACCAGGGCCCGAGAGAGTATTGCCGCCCCCGCCACCAGACAGCCCGGTTGCTGTGGAACAGGGACGACGAGGTGGGTAAATGAGCGAGAGCAGTAGGGGCTGGGGGAGCCCGAGTTGTGAGAGCGTGGAGGCGGCTTCTCCGGGATCCTGAAGGCCTCAACTTTTCTCAGTCCTCTGTCTGCCTCGGCTCCTGGGTCTCTCTAGGGCGGAGAGGCAGGAGGAAGGCAAAGGAAGCCTATGTCAGCGGCGAGGGCCGACAGTCTTTCCCCGGTAGCGGAAGGGGTCTTCTGGGGCTTCATTGCTTGAGCCGGAGATCTCCTGGTTGAAGAGAGGATCCGACTGACCCTGGAAACCCAGGCTCAGGCTTTTGCGGGAGGGGGCCAGGAATAAATGGAGACGGAGAGACCTGTGCAGTACTTTTGTGCTTTGCATCTTTCTCGGGATTTCCAGCTTTAGTAGGTGAGAGGTGGCCGGACCTGCTGCGGTAAGCGATTAGTGCTTTGGTGGGTTTCAGATGAGGTGGGGTGCAAAAAACCCGAAACAAAATAAAAACAACCAAAGACTACTTTCCCATATGTTGAAAAGAAATGGGAAGAATTCCAGTCTCCACAATAGCAGCACGTGTGTTTGGTTGTGGGTGTCAGTTAACTGTATGGGTGTTTCCTCTTTTACACTATTTTTATATACCATTTGAGTTTCCCTGGATATTTTCTTAATAGGTTTTCTGTTCCTTTTATTTTATGTCTCTTGGTATTCTTGAGGTAAGCAGTTAGAGATGAGATTTCACACTTCAGAGTTTTGGATTACCTTGCCTCTTTTTAAAGGGATGCTGTGGACCAGCCATCTATTTTGCGCTCTAATGTTTCCATATAACAAATCTCTCAGAGTTTCTCCTGATAATGTAAGGGTAAACTAAGCAAGTTTGTCAGTAAAGAAGTCAGTTATAATGACATATATTTTATCTATGATGCATATTGTAATAAAAGGTGGAATTTTCATATTTAAAAGCTAGCTTAGCAATGTCCACCTATTTCAGTTTGATGGTCTTGAAGATTTATTATTTCAAGTAATGGGCTTTTGATAAAATTGTTATCCATATTCTGTAATGCTGTCTATTTGTTTTTAAAAAATATCATTAGTGCAAAATATAGTAAGAAAAAGTATTTCCTTTTATAATAACCCTGGAATTATAAATATGTATATAGAAGATATAAGCTATTTAATATGTCATATGGATTACTACTTGGTGTTTTCACAGAGAAAGTCCAATTTTTTAATTCCAGGAAAACTTATATTTAAGTATCCTAAGTCACAGTATTATAGATTTTGAACTAAACCTCATGAAAATTAGCAAAGCTTCTTAGTAGATATGTAAGAATACACTGTCAGAAACTGACTTGATAATCAAATCATGTATTGATTTAATAATATGAAAAAGTTTGTATCTAATCCCCAAACTCAAATAACCAAAGCAGCTCAGAGCCTTTATAATCTGCTAAAAATAAAATATGTCACACATTTCTTAATTGTATTCATTTGCCACAGAACCATCCTTAAAGTGCCCAGTGATTTAATTAAAAACAAAAACAAAACTAATGCATCTTTTAACTGTGTGTGTGTGGTTTTATATAGATTTTTTACTTGAAAAAATGTATTAAAATTATTTTAATGATTTCTAAATTTTTCTACTGATATAATTGCTATGAGTCATTTTTATTCCTCTAAAAATATGCTGTTTGGGACTGAAACAATTATTTACTCAGCAGAGTAAGATATGCACACATATCAGATCAAGTATTTTTTCAATTTTTCATTTAAAAGTGTTTTCTAGTAGAAAAAAGCAAGGTAGTGTCTGCACCTTAAACTGGTACAGATTATAGTGATATCTGATTGGTTAGAGAACTGCATAATGGACTTGTATTTGAAGACGAGTTAGAATATGCTATAAGGTTTTAATCTCTGATAGAATTACTTGATGTTGAAAGGCAAGTACAATTTCTCTATAACATGAGTTATTTTAATTAGTGGTATAGAAAAATGCTATAAAGCATTCCACTATAAAGTTCATGCTTAAATTAATTGTTTATTAGTGCACTAGAAGATTTAAAAATATCTAATATCGAATATTCATAATTTTAAAATATGGTTTCTGATGTTTTTTATAATTTAGAAATCTTAGGATTGAATTCTGTCTTTTGTAGGTGCTGATATTAATTTAGAATAGAATATAATAGGTGTACAGTCATCTTAACTATAACTCAGGAGAAAAAATCTATGATTATTACTATACAATTAATTTTTCTGAAATCTTTCATATATATAGATTCTTGCTGCTAGCTACTTGTGTTGCTGCTAACTTGTGTTTTTCCTAAAATCTTTAATATGTATAGATTTCTGTGTAACTTTAGATATTTCTTTTTTACTTGTGAAAATTCTACTAGAATTTAAGATTTGCTTCATATCATTTATAGTATAACCGAAAAACAGAATTGGAAGGTGCCTTGGAGGTCTTTCAGTTCAATCCCCTGATCAAATAGGAGACCTATACTATTTCAAACAAATGATTGTCCAATCTCTTCTTAAAATGCTTTAGTGTTGGAGCACCCACTACTTCTGAAGACAAGCCATTCCACTGGTAAATTGTTTGCACTTTCAGGAAATTTCTCCTTATTTCTAGGTTGCTTCTTTCCTTGATTAGTTTCTATTCACTGTTTCTTGCCTTTCCTTCTGGTGCTTTGGAAAATAGGTTGAGCTTTTCTTTGTGGCATCTCCTCAAATATTGGAACACTACTATTACGTCATCCTAGTCCTTCTTTTCACTAGAAGAGACTAGACAAATCCAATTCCTGCAACCATTCTTATATTTTAGCCTCCAGCCCCCTAATCATCTGTGTTGCTCTCTTCTGCACTCTTTCTAGAGTTTCTACATCTTTTTTATAATATGGTGACCAAAACTGGATGCAGTATTCTAAGTGTGGTCTTACTAAGGCTTTATAAAGTATTACTAATATTTCATGTGATCTTGATTCTATCCCTCTAGAAATTGATGGAATTGGCTTTCTTGGCTGCTGCTACATACTGTTGGATCATATTTAAATGATTGTCCACTAGGATTCCAAGATCCTCACAGTTACTGCTTTGAGTCAGGTTTCACCTAATCTGTACCTATACATTTGATTTTCCTTGCCTAACTGTAGAACTTATTTTTCTTATTGAATTTCATTTTGTTAGATATGGCCTTGTGTTCAAGTCTGTCAACATCCTTCTGTATCTTGAGCCTATCTTCTGGAGTATTGACTGTTCCTTCCAACTTGGTGTCATCTCATTTTGATATGTTTCCCTTCTATCCCCTAAACCATTTATGAAGATATTGAAGAGTATTGGGCTTAAGACAGAGTCTTGAAGTACCCCTCTGCACTGGTGGTCCTCAATTTATGATTACAATTGAGCCTAAAACTTGTGTTGCTAAACAAGGAAGTTGTTAAGTAAATTTTGCCCCATTTTGCGATCTTTCTTGTCACAGTTATGTGAATCACTGTGGTTGTTAAATTAATAACATGGTTAAGTGAATCTGTCTTTCCCATTGACTTTGCAGATCAGAAGGTCACAATAGGATCATATGATCCTGTGACACTGCAGCCATCCTAAATGTGAACGAGTTGCTAAGTATCTGGATTTTGATCACATTACTATAGAGATGCTGCTATGGTCCTAAGTGTGAAAAGCAGTCATAAGTCACTTTGTTCAATGCTGTTACAACTTTGAACAGTCACTAAATGAACTGGTGTAGGTCGAGGATTACATGTACTTCTCTCCATGTAGATGCAGTTTCATTAAAAAGACTACATGTTGAGTGTGGTTGGTCAGCCAGTTACACATCCATTTAATGTTGATGCTGTCTAACCCACATTTTTCTATCTTATCAAGTGGTAGATTATGGTCTACTTTATCAAATGCCTTACTGAAGTCCAAGCAAATTACATCCACAGCATTTCACAATTTTGTTTATATTGTCAAAGAACACAATAAAATTTGTCATGATCTGTTTTTGACAAACCTGTACTGGTTTCTGATTATGATTTTGCTTGCCTCTAGGTAGTCATAGAAGAATACCTTTTCCAGAATCATCTTAGATATTGATATCAGGCTGATAAGGCTATAATTTCCTGGATCCATCCCTCCCCCCCCACTTTTTTTTTGAAGATGGAAACCACATAAACCCCTTTCCAGTCATCTGATAGTTCCACAGTGCTCCAGGGTCTTTGAAAGATCTGGTTCAGTGGTTCTTCTGTCAATTCCTTCAGAATCTTGGGGAATCTTGGGTGTAAGTGGTCCTGGTGATTTGAACTTGTCTAGATTGGATAGGTGTTTGCTTACTATTTTCTTGCTTACTTTCACTTGCATTCCTAATCTCCATTTTATGGTATGTTTTTTAATCAGTTGGATTGTTTTTTCTTTTTGTGTAAAAACAGATGCAAAAAATGAGTTAAGCAATTCTGCTTTCTCCTTGCTGCTCGTTACCACCGTGCCATTTTCTCCCATCAATGGGCCAATGGTTTCCTTGGTTTTTTTCTTATTTTTTATGTTTTGTTTTGTTTTTACAAAAAAACTTTTTTTGTTATTTTTGACATATGTCTCAAACCTTAGTTCATTTTGAGCCTTACTTTCCTGGCTTCATCTTTGCAGGTTCTGGCTATTTGCTGATATTCTGCCTTAGTTATGTGTCCCTCTTTCCACTTTATATATTGTCCATTTTATCTTTCAGTTTATCAGGGAGTTCTTTGTGCAGATCTCTTATTTATTCTTCTTCATTGGAATTGTGCTAGACTGAGTTTTTATTGTCTCATTTTTCAAAATTTCCCAAGCTTCTTGAGTTATTTTCCCTTTGAAGATTTTCATCCATGGAATCCTTCCCAAGTTTTATCGTAAGTCTATTGAAATCAGCTCTTTTAAAGTCCAAGACTTTTTTATATTCCTTTGCTTGCATAATTCTGAATTACAATATTGCATGGTCACTCCCCTCCCCCCCATCTCTCTTAGTTAGAGTTAAAATCTATGGCTGACCCTCTAATTCCTTTCTCTACATTTTGGGGGACAAGTTATCTGCTATATTTTCCAGGAATCTGTTTCATTTTCTGTTATGAGTTCCTCAGAATGTAATTACTCCTTTACTTTGAAAGGAATAGTAGAAGCTTATTTATCTTACAAATATTTTGCTTGAAATAGAGCATATATGTCTTTATTGAATAATTGTCCATTTAGATTTATTATTTGGTAAAAAAAAGGTTTATAATTGTTTTCACTATCCAATCCTTTATTTATGATCACAGTTGGGGCCGGAAACTTCCATCATTAAGCAGTGTAATTGTTAAGTGTTGCATCATATGACCACACCCATTTTTACACTCTTTTTTGCTGCAGTTGTTAAGTGAATCACTCCAGTAAGTATGACATCACATGACTGCAACTTGAGACTTTCCCTGCCGGTTTCCTCATTCACTTTGCTTGCCAGAAGCTGACTGGGAAGATCACAAATGTCCAAGGGGTAAATCTGGCTCATTGCAACTATCATAAATGCGAACTGATTGCCAAATGCCTAATCAGGCTAGGAAGATGTGATGATTGTAATTCTGAAAACCTGTACTAAATAATTTTTTCATCACATTGTAACTCTGTACAGTCACTTAAGGAGTGCTCATAAGTTGAGGACTACTTGTATAAGTCTTTGTATCACGCTCTACATTTGGTTCATTAGGAAATTTACAGTCACGGCATCTCCTTCAGAACAGATGTTGTCCTCTTAAGCCAGGGATCCCCAACCGCCAGATCATGGCCTGTTCAGAACCGGGCCCTACAGGCAGCAGGCAAGCGTGTGTGTGAAGCTCCTTTCATTTGAGCAGCAGCCGGTTGCCCTTGCACATGAAACTCTTCTCACACGAGCTTCTGTCATCTTGCCCTCACGCACAAAGCCCCCCCCTTGCCATGCAGTGGATGCAATAATATGTACCCTGATCCTTCTTCAGGTGTTGATGATCTTTTTCTCAACTGTGATCCATCTAGTCTCCCAGATGACTTTTATATCCAAAGTTTAACTAAACCAGTAGACCCTTTAACATTTGTAATAACATAAGACCATTAATAGGCAATTATGTCAACAGTAATGTCAGTATTAAGAGTAGAATTAAAGTGGAATAACCAGCCACTAACATCCAGTAAAGAGTTTCTGAATTCTTCAGATTGCTTAAGTGTCTTAGAGAGCACCACTTGATTGGTGTCTTCTACCCTAAATAGATGAAATGGCTATAACTCCAAACTCTTTTAAAAAGCAATGCCTAAATAATAATTGGCTGGTAATAAATTCCTCTACTTTCACATCCACTTCAATAATAATACAAGAATAGGAAATCAATTTTACCTATCAGGATTTTACCACTACTCACGGTCTAGGAAATTAGTAATCAAACAAAAATATTGAATACTTTCTAAACTCACACAATTTATTGAGACATTTGACCTACTGTAGAGTAATTGCACTACTAGCCTCCACATTATTCTTGAGATATTTGTTTTTTACTGAAGATTTCCATCTATATGGATCGTAATTTAGATTTATGGTATACATTATAATTTTTTAAACAATATTAGGAACTACATTTGTTTTGTTTAAGACAGTGAAGTATTCAGGAGGAACTGATAAAAGGCAATTTCATATCATTCTATAACTGTGATATGTCTTTTCTGATTTGATCTCACTTTTTAAGAGTTAAACATATGTAGATGTAATAAATAGTTGAGGGTGATAGATTGTAATCAAAATGTTGAGTTGTTCACAACAACATTGGTAATAAGAGTACCTTCTTGAGATTTATTCATTTGCTGGCTTTAATCCTTCTTGACAGACGTTTATCTTTAACAGTCAGTTACATTTGACTAAATTTTATTTAGGCTTTTGCAGAGTAAGACAATGTAGAGCTGGAGAGAGAATAGTGAATGAAGCTAGAAGATCTGGCTGTATCATTCCTGTTTTGTTTTGGATGCGCTTCATGATTCTGTTCAAGATGCTAAATGATCTGAGACTTTGGCTTTGGTACTTATCTGGTCTTTTCAACTAGATCCTTCAAACTTGGGCAATATAATTCTAATTCAGGGATGAGGCTTTCTGCAAAATAGAATTTAATCTATTAAATGTACCAGGTTTATTAGAAAACATTCTTGGCTAATATAAGATTATAACTATACTGGTAGATTTCTGAAAATTATATTATTTTATATTTTGTATATTTAAAAATTATAAACATAATTATTAGATGTATATTTAAATATATAAAATTATAAAATATCTAATATGTTTGGGTTTTGTAATATTATAGTTTATAATATATTTTAAAGATTGTATAAGACCTTACAAGTTTTTTTTCCCATCATGGTCTGAATGGATACTGTTGGAAGATGGTTTTTAGCACGTTGAGGAGATTTGCTGTTCTTGATTGAATTATAGAAGAGCCTCTCAAGATCATCTCCTGAGTGGGCCAATCAGAGTGGCTTACCATCTGGTTCATGCAGCTTATATTCTATCCTGAGCTGTCAGTGTGTCTGGGAAAGTATGAGAGGCTTCAGAGGCCCTTTCCTTTATTTGGACATAGAGAACTATGTCTCTGTGGGGGATTTGAGCCAACAGTGGTGGTGGTTAGATTGGAGGCTATGGCGCTGGAAGCTGGATTTTTGGGCTACTCGTTTAAGGATCTACTGCTTTGTACAGGACACATTCTGGTTGTTTGGCAGAGACTGCTAACATGGCAGTAGGAAGGGCACCAGCATTGATGATGAAGAAGCTTCTATCAGTTTGCAAAGAAGATGGAGCTACAAAGTGAGCTGGATGGAATTATCAGGTATTAAAAGAGATCTACTTATTCTTCAGGGTCATGGGATTATGTTTTCATTGTAGCAGATACAATACTGCATTGGGTTGGCTGTGGCTGTGTAATTCCTTTCCCCCATGTGATTGGATAACCATTTTACCTCTATCCGGCTAGAGTTGGAAGACATTGAAAAAGTCACCTCTGTATGAGTTCATTTAATGTTAGTGACTGGGATTTAAGAAGATCTTACTGAGAGGATTGGATTGAGAGTCAGACTTGATTTAATATACTTAGTTGGCTCCTGATTGTAACTGATTCTGTCTATCCTCACAGTGAGAACTGGAGAGGAGAAGCTGAAATCATTTGGTTGTATGATTAGGTGCCTCAACAAGAGGACTGATTGAAGGCATTGGAGGATTTGTATGTGGATCCTTGATTGTCCAGATGTGTTGAGTGTTATGCAGAAGTGCCCCTGGTATTAGGGTACCACTCAGTTGACTGGTTATAGATTGTGTCAAGTGACGAGCTGTGGGTTGGAATATGGATCTTTATGGACAGGGAAGGCTTGAGGCCTCTGAAGAAATGAGGGCAGGCTATGAGATTTCAATACCAATGAGTAGGGGAAAATGTGATGGTAGATAGAAGGCCGGCCACCCACAGGACAATTTATATATTGTGCTATTCCAACCTTCTGAACTTGTTCCCAAGCGACAGATGGCAGATTTCAAGACCTTGGCTGGTTGTCAGCTACTGCCAGTGAATGTCAGATCAAGCCACCCTTATTCATGATTTGATGGTTGATAAAAAAATTGTTCTGGGCTGCATTATCAAGAACTGGCTAGGCCAAGAGAAAAGTTCCCCTCTCTGAGATCTGTTTGACTGGTTTCCGGGTATGGTACCAGACAAGATCCCAGAATGGAGGAGATGGGATGGTGTTGGTCATATGAAATATTTGGAGGGATCCATGAATCCTGCTCTTTAGATTGCCAGGTGTAGGACACTTATTAAGTTGGGTGCCAAGTGAGATCAGTTGGGATTGTTGCTATTGGAGCAGATTCCCTGCTGCATAGCTACTTTCTTAACTCACCAGTGGCTGGGCTGGTAATGGAGTTATCTGGGCTTATATCTTGGAGGATTTTAATTTGCCCAGGATAAAAGAATTCATGGATGTCATTACAAGAGCATATTCCAAGTTATCCATGTAACTTAATAGTGGTAATACACCTGACCTATTTGGTTTTTGTTTTTAATTGTCACTTGGTCCCTCCTTTGCGGGTATAATACTGAGGTTCATCTACAGCAGAGATCGCCAACTGGTTGTCCGTGAGAAAATGTGGGTGGTCCGCAGCGCATCCATGTCTGCAACAGGGGTGATACTGGTGGCGGATGGACTTATGCACGGGGGAAGGAGGGTAGCATGCGGGAGATTGCAGCATCGGAGCCCTTCCTGGGTGTTCCCTGGCCTGCAAGGAGAGGGCGCAATCTCCCGCACCCCTCTCCTCAGGAGCTGCAAACTGCTTGCTGTCCCTCTGGCAGCTGCCTAGCCTCCTCCCACCGTGCTTCTCTTCCTCTTCATCAGAAGTGCTCACACGCCTAGCGGGAAGGAGACTTGGTGGGTGCCAGAGGTATTTAAAAATCCAAAAATGGTAAAAAGCAATAAGACACTAAAAATATCCAGATTAAATATACATAGAAACAAGCAGAGTTGAGTTCTGAATTCTAGTTTAGAAGAGATAGAATCTTTTCCATTCCAAGTAATATGGGATACATTTGGATCCCTCAGAAGTTAGTAGGTGGAAAAGTAAAGATTGAAAATAGATCTGACAGGTATGTTATGTGTATCTGTGATAGTCACCTTGTAGTCCTGATGATGGTATTGTGATTTGAAGGACATTAGGAATAAATACAAGATTAGTAAAATCTTCCCAAAATGTTTAGCACCAGAACATTTTGATAGATTTCTAGCTGCTGGATATCACAAACGGTGTCATGCTCCTGGTGGAGACTGACTCTGAGGGAGAAGAGGAACAGCCGACAAGGAATGGAAGTATGGCTCTGGAGGTTGTGGAGGAGGCTAGGGAAGGGCAAAGGATGGCTGAGCAGTCAGAGGAAGACCCAGGCCCATCCCCTATCCATCCTAGGGCACTCAGGGAGAAGAGGATAAGGGAGAGATGTGGTCTCCTTAGGAGGAGTTGGTCTTGATCCTCTTCATGGGCTGCAGCTGTGACAACTGAATAAGAGTACAGACCTGCGTACAGGCGAACTCTGGAAACAAAGCATGGAAATATTTTATAGTTGATGATTACTCTTTGAGTTTTGCGTCCTTCCCAGTGTGTGTTATCTGTGGACGTCCTCCAGCCCTTATGTTGCCTGGTTTGTGTTGCTTTTTCCCTTCTTGTAACTGTTTGTGTGGGAATTTTTTTGGCTTCCGTCAAGAATATTTGGAGCTTGGAAGCAAAGTGAAGGAATAAAAGAGGCTTCACCTGTTTTCTGTGACTCTGTTTGTTTTGTATCCCACCCTGGGTCATTACAAACAGTTTTAGAGTTAGGAATTAGATTGCAAATATATGGTCTTAAGAGGGCAGTGAAGTTATCCCAAACTCCAAAGAAGGCATCCAGGCCAAAATGTTTAATAGAGAGAAAAAGGTAAGAAGGAATTCACCATTTCATCAGTTTAGTCCACCCACAAGTTGGTTTAGAAGACCAACAATCTCCATCATTGTAAGGTTTAGGTTGAGATAATATATTTATATTTTATCTCTGTCTCTAGAGATGAAAGAGATATATAGAAAAAAGAAACAAGAAGGCTCACTAAACTGGAGTTTGCTGCTAGAGAAGCAATAACCCATCCATATCTGTGCTCATAAATATCTGAATTGGGCCAGATGGGAATGGTAAGTTTCCAGAGTAAATGGAAGGCTAGAATATAGATGCTGTATATTTTTGTCTTTAAGATTTATGAAGACACTAGCTGGATACCTGTGCTTCTGACGTAACTATGTGATTGGGCTATGCAGGAGCCTGGGCTTTCCTTCTTTCCTCCTTTCCCTTCCCTTCCTCCTTTCCTTTCCTTTTTCCTTTCCTCCTTCCATTCCTTTCCATCCATCCATCCATCCATCCATCTATTCAGCAAAAGTTTTATAAAATACAATCTGCCAACTGTTGTCCCAAAGGTGCTTTTTTTTAGGAGGCAACTGGACTGTCTGATTTTTCTTTGAAAAAGTTTTGCTTCTCATCCAAGGAGCTTCTCCAGCTCTGACTGGATGGTGGGTAATAAAAATACTACAGGTTTTGATGCCAAAGTAGCTTCCTGTTGGATCCATTTAGAGAGTTGTTGAAGCATCTTTGTAACTAACTTTGAAATCCTGTCAGACTTGGAAACCTAATAAAAGGGAGGATAAAACTCTGGAGGAGGATAAAGATTCTAGGAAGAAACCTAGCAGACATATTTTGTGATTGTAGCAACTATCCTACCCTTCCATATACATGAAGACAGCTTGTTATTGAGTGTTAGGTTGAGGGAAACAAATTGCCCAGCAAAGTCATAAGCTCCTCTCTTTTGGATGTGTTCATATGGGGCTAGATAGCAATCTGTATGGGATGCTCTGTTAGATTCCTGCAATGAGCAGAGGATTGGACTTAATGACCCAAATGAAATAAATTGTTTGTTTAAATGTGTGCTTTAATTTACTTTGTATTCTTCTCTATCCTGGAAAATTTTCTTCTAACCTAGCCAGAACAGAAGAGAGTGCAAATTAAATTAAGCCTTTTCTCCATTGGATATGGAGAGAATTACAGGAGTCCCAACAGTATATATAACACATATTATTAAAAAGAGAACTTCAGAAGAAATGATCTGTCAAAAAAAGTGCAGGTTGATGATAGGAATGGCTGTTTCAAATAAATAATAGCTTAAAAGATGTGTACATGTAAACTTTTTCCTTTGCTGTGGATGTGAATTTTATTTTAAATGTTCTCTTTTTTGCAAGAAAAGATGATTAAAATATTATAAATTGAATAACAAGGTAATGCTATGGAACCCAAGCAGCATGACTAAGCAGCAGGCACTTAGTTACGCTGAGTTCTGACATGACTTTTCACATGTCTTCTATCTCTTGATTCAGTTCTAAGTACTTCAGCTATCCTATTACTTTTCTTAAGAAAGTAGGAAAAAATATTTTTCTGCTATACCCTGTCCATGGTGCTGCGTCTTACTGCTTCTATATATGAATGGTTTTAACCAGCTTTTTATTTTGCTATTGGAGAAGCAACTATTTTGTGATGGGATTTTGTCATTCTGTTTTAGAACTAGTGGTAATGACAGTTAATATTCAGTAAATAACACAAACACATTTCATGTCCAGGATGTAGAATTTAGAGTATTTTAGTAATTATGCTGATTGCGATTGAAGTTCAGTTATTAAAAAGATTATAGGCTCCTTAATCTCTAATCAAGTCAGTATATAGATTACGTGTGTGTTTATTTTATTTTATTCCATGGTTCTTTAGAAATCTTAATGTTTTTGTGCCTGATAAGAAACAACTTCATTAACAGTTAAGGTTAGTGAACTGTTAGAGAACATGATTCTTATTAGGCATTGTTATGCAATTAACTATTAGTTTAAGTCAGAATCTGGTCGGGGTCTGACCATGTCAAAGACTGTATAATTAAATGGATGCAGAATTTGAATATAGTAGATATGCAACAATGAAAATTTCAGTGAAATAATATTAAATGTAAATATTAATTCAAATATTAAGTTTTAACAAAATTAGTATAAAATGTTCTTTTGTTAATATTTTAGTCTAGTTTTGATTGCTAACATGAGCAATTCATTTTCTAAAATATTTCAGAAATGTAATAATCATGTTGTAATTATTTTTACATGTCGTAGCAATGCTACAAATCCTAACAGCTTTGGGAAATGGTTTATATTAGAATGGAATAAAATTTGAAAATTGAATTCCCATTGCAATCTTAGATAATTAAATGTTAAATTACATCAGGTACAGTAAATTTACTTGATTTCTGATATACTGAACAAGATTTTAGGTATTAATTTATGCTTGGTTAAGCTGAGTTTCAAGCAGCATAGGGATTTTTAATTCTTCAAAAATGATACGAGGTAGTTGGTATAAGTCCGTGATGGCGAACCTATGGCATACACAACCACTTCTGCCGGCACGTGAGAGGTCACCCGGAAGAGCCCCACTGTGCATGCATACAGCCAGTTGATTGTTGGATATCTGCTGTGCATGCACAGGGGGAGACGTGTGCTTGGAAGATGTGCGTGCATGCGCAGAGGCATGCAGTATGTGGGGATTGCATGCTCAGAGGCGTGCAGGGAAGTTGCGCATGCATGCCCAGGGGTGGGAGAGTTACTCGCGCATTGCATCATGTGTGCAGGCATGCGAATGTGCAAGCACACATGTATTTTTGGCACGCAACGTGGAAAAGGTTAGCATATCACTGGTATAAGTAATTAATGATATGTTGAAAAAAAATAATTTTTATGATATTTTACTTCTTTACCCTTGTAGTCTTTTACATGTTTTCTGCTTTTTTTCTTTCTTTAAAATGTTTAATAAGTTTTATTTTAAAGAATCATCTTAATGGTTTCAGACTGCTATTATGGTTGACTACTTTAAATATCAGCTGTCATTACATAAAATTTTATTTATTCTTACATTATATAGACATTATAGGCTGGTTTATTTAATTGCTCATTGTAGTAGCACATATGTTACTAGTATAAAGAACTCTGAGAAACTTAGTTTGTATATTCTAAAAGGTAAATGATTAAGATGTAAAATAGTAATTCCATGTAATTTTCTTGACAACAATATGGAAGTAGTTTTCTGCTGCTTTCTTCTCGGCTGTTTTTTTCTTCTTCCCAATCATTGAAGCAGATTGCTAACAGTCTCAATTCTTTGGGATTTTGAATCCAGATAAAATGAGCAACCTTTTCGTGTATTGCATTTCTAGGCTGCCTTTCTACCACAATTCAAGTAATTTAAAAATAGTAAAAGTATATTAATAACCAAATCAAAAACATGCCAACTAAATTATATCTATCTGTCTGTCTGTCTGTCTGTCTGTCTGTCTACCGATCAATCGATTGATCGATTGTTGTCTCTACCTTACTAGATGGGAGACTGTAGATGAGTGGTAGAGTCTATGTTTTGAATGCAGAATGTTTCATGTATAGTCCTCATGGATTGATTAGCGGCTTATACAAACAATTTCGATCAAAATTGTAGTGAACCTCTGCCAGACCTTATAGACAATACTGAATCTTGTGAATAGGTTTGATTTGAAGTGCTTTCCTATTTATCTACCACCATATATATGGTTAATAAAAAGGAAAGAGAAGCAGCATATATCATAAACTTTTTTAATGAATTGCAAAATAAAAATTGCAATTTATAAAAAATTGAACTGTCCAATAGATACCCTTCAATTCAATTCTAATTTGTTAGTTCCCTCGGTACAGCATCTTGAATTTGACCTGGAAAACTATTGGAAGCTAGCATGGATTGTAAAGTAGTGTTCCATAGGCATATCATGGTGCACTCAAACCTGGTCAGGCCACTGCATTTTGCCCAATTGTCCCATATAGCATACATTGCAGTAATCCATCTGAGAGGTGCCTAAGGTATGGGTAACTGTGAATAGCCTGCCCCTCATCCAAGAACAGAACCGTTTATTGCACAAAAGGGATTTGGGCAAAGACCTCGTCATGGCTGGTCTAGTAGGAGCTGTGAATCCTAGAAAACCCCAAAATTGCACAGAAAATCGCGTGATTGCTGTCCCATCTAGAATCAGAGATGGAAAATACATTGGGCAAAAAAGTATTTAGTCAGCCACCAATTGTGCAAGTTCTCCCACTTAAAAAGATGAGAGAGGCCTGTAATTGTCATCATAGGTAGACCTCACCTATGAGAGACAAAATGTGAAAACAAATCCAGACAATCACATTGTCTGATTTGGAAAGAATTTATTTATTTATGTACCTTTCAGATGCTCCTTTAAAAGACATCCTTGCATGGCCACTGCATTTCTTCAGCTTTCAGAGCTACCATGGGAGTCCAGAAGAAGGCATAGCATAAGGTGCAGTTGATCATATTAATGATGGATCAGAAACATCCTTATCTGCTTTTCATCTAAATACTATACACTATTTATTAAATCCAGTCCTTCACTTCTCTGGATGTATTAATTCTCCATGGGATCACACTATGAGATCACACTTTCCCTTCTCTTAGTTTCACAGATAAAATATTTTCCATTCATTAATTCATACAGATCACTGTTAATTTTTGTCGCATTCCAAGTGCAGTCTTCCAAATGCCATGGTCAGGGGTTCCTGGATATTGGTTTCTATCACATATCATTGTTTTAATCAATTGAAGTTTCCCATAATACAGGGATGTGCAACTACTTTCCCCAATGGGCCACATGTGAATGTGACTGTTGTGGAGGGCCAAACCAATAGGCTCACTGCAACATTCCCTTTAGGCTTTCTGTCTCAAACCTGGAAAGAGTTCTTTTGCTATCTTATTGTGATCATCAAGATACAGAATACAACCACATTGCCAATATATAAGCAGTAGAAAGGTGGGTTGATGGCTTATGTAGTTTGAGTTGGTTTAACAATGACATTCAGTTTACTTGCTGCTGTTTCCAACAGTTAATTGAAAGTTTGTAAGAGATACATCAAAATTAAGTAAGGAGATTGTGTAATTATATTATGAAGGACTTCTATCAGAAAATAATAAAGATGTATAATTCCAATAAATAAAAGTAACGATTGCATCCCAGTATATATATAAATACTAATTCATTTATGTTTATTTTTCTTTTACAGATCTTTGAATATCTTCATTTTTTTCTGGGCTGATCTTATTACTCCCTTAAGTTATTACATATATTTGCTGCTCTGTGAGAAGAGATGTCTCGCAGCCCAGATGCAAAGGAAGACCCTGTCGAATGCCCCCTTTGCATGGAGCCTCTGGAGATTGATGACATAAATTTCTTCCCTTGCACCTGTGGTTACCAGATCTGTCGCTTCTGTTGGCATCGTATTCGCACAGATGAGAATGGACTTTGTCCTGCTTGTAGAAAGGTACCTGTCTTAAGTTCATCAGAAATATTTTGCTTGATAATACAATCTCAGAATGAAATATTGCTTCAATTGAATGTAAATTTCTTCCTAAAAAAATGGGGAGGATCTAGAAGTGCAATTTCTGGAAAGAGTGATATAAGGCCTGAAAAGCAGTTCTGGCCATCACCATCCCTATAGTCATCACCAAACACTGCATCACTATCCTTATAGTATTTGGCAACCTGTTCACACTTACAGCCGGTTGCCAAAGGTCCCACGATCACATGATCACAGTTTGCAACCTTCTCTGCTATCTTTCCTCAAAAGTCAAGAGCAGCGGCCCCAAACCTTTCGGACACCAGGGACTGGTTCCATGGAGACAGGTTTTTCTGAGGGGTGTGTGATTTCGCATTCTGCCTGCATCCCACGTATGGGGCTTTGCTTGTTTGCACGGCCCAGTTTCTGGCATGCTGTGGCCCGGTGTCAGTCCATGGATCGGGGGTTGGGGACCCTGGGTCAAAAGGGAAGCTAGCAGGGAACATTGCAAAGTGCTGTCACTTGCTGACAAAATGCTTCTCCTCTCTGAGGTCTGGCTGTAAGAGCTGCCTCATGAGAAGCTGAATTGCTTTGGTGGAGTGCAGAAATACTGAAGATTTTGGCTCCATTCCTACACAGCACAAAAGAAGTTCCTTTCCATTCATGGAGGGGAGCTGAATTCCTTTGGCAGGGCAGGCTCTTTTAGCCAGCCCCAGTGACGAGGAAGCCAAAATCCAAGCAGAGAGCAGTTGGCCACTAAGATAAGGAACATAGGATACCTCAGGTGGGTAGGGAGAGCGCTAATGCAGATTATGCATGAAATGTCCCTTTGCTCAAGGGTTGATAATTCTACTTGGATTTCAGCAGGGAGGATTTTCAGCTTCTGCACAGAATTCCCACCCCACACTCCTTACTTGAAGTAATCCATTAGATTGCTTAACAACCACAGTTGGGAGTGCGAATATTATGGTTGTTGAGATAGGTAGTCACATGGGCACTCACACATTATGTAATAACTGGTCCCTATTGTGGTTGTAAGTTGGAGACTACTTGTAAAGGTTGTTCTTGGTTAGTTCCTTTGTCCTATGCAAGTCGATAACTATACATTACTTTATATATTTCATCATTTTTTTGTTTTATGTGATTATTTTCAACTGAAATAATATGTTCTACAATGATGTTTATGTCATCAAGAATGTATACCTTATTTTTCTTAATGACATACTTCATGAAACCTTGAAGCAAAATAATTAGTTTGCTGCTTCCTATACTATCAAAAATCACCTATATCGGGTCTGTAACCTTAAACACTCAAAGAGCTATTTGGACCCATTTCCTACAGAAAAGAAAATATCAGGAGCCACAAAACCTGGGTGGCCATGGCCAATTCAACTTCACTCCCACCCAGTCACATGACCCACTCCCAGCCACACCTACCCAGGTTTGTCCTGTGTTTTCTGTGGGAAATGGACCTCTTCCTCCTTCCCTCCCTCTCATTTCTGTTTTTTTCTTTTTCCTGTCCCTCCCTCTCTCTTTCCATCTTCCTTCCTTCCTTCCTTCCTTCCTTCCTTCCTTCCTTCCTTCCTTCCTTCCTTCCTTCCTTCCTTCCTTCCTTCCTTCCTTCCTTCCTTCCTTCCTTCCTTCCCCTTCTGTCTCTCATTTGTTTCCCTCTCTTTTCCCTGTCTCTCTAGCTCGCTCTCATTTCTCTCTCCTTCTCCCCCTTCTCTCTCATTTGTTTCTCTTTCTTTTTCCTTACTCTCATTCTCTCCCTCCATCATTTTCTCATTTCTCTGTCTCTTTATCCCCTTTTCTCTCTCTCATGTCTCTCTCTCTTACAAGCATGCACAAGCAGGGATACCCACTGCAAGCGAGGGGACTGGTGCTTCTGGTAGCGTTGATTGAAAAGCATCCTCCGGGCAGCTTTAAATCTCTCACACAGGCTTTTCGTCGCCCTGAGAATGCTTTTTTAATCAACACCGTCACTGGCACTGCTCAGCTGGAGGAGTAAAAAAGCTCAGGGCAGTGGAAAAAGAGGGCTGACCCCACCAAATCTCGCATGCCCACCCCGTGGATCAGGCTCGGAGAAGGCCGGAGCACCCTCGTCAAACATGCTCACCCATCAACCAGTCAACCCACTGCTCCGTGCACCTTCACTGCATTTTCGCTAAGTCCAACCACTTCCTTAAGGAGGGTATCCCCTCTTGTACACACCTTCCCAGCTCTGCAACAGCCAGCCAGGGGGTCGCATGAGGAGGAAGGTCATCTTTAGGGAAGCTGCCATCACAGTTCATGCTTGCTCCTCAACTGCAGGCCTGTCCCCCTTTCCATCATAGCCTCTTCCCAGTTCCCATTCCCACCCCGCCATCCCTCATGTTAGCAAGGTTGGCGTCAGCCATGGCTGGGTTGGGCCAGTGTATTGAGGCAAAGAGCAGGTTGCGCGACAGGGTCAGCAGGGATCCGCAGGAGAAGGATCAAAGAGCCACATGCGGCTCTGGAACCTTAGGTTGCCAACACCCAACTAGATGTAGGGCCTTTATTCTGAGGCTAAGTGGCAAGCTCTCCAAAAACTGCCTCTATTTTTTAATCCATTTCATATTATTCCAATATAATATCTGTATATTATTCTCTCTACTGTTTAAGGAAAGCATGATGATTAGTTTCACTGCTGTCGCAGTATGAATTAAATTGTCTAACCCACTGGAAATTTGTAGTTTCAAGATTACTGGGACACTTTTCAATAATAAAATGTTATTATTTAAGCTATTGTAGTTCATTCTTACCTTATTTAACAGTAATAATTTTCTCAAGGAAAAACAATTGTTCAGATGTAACATAGATGTTCATGAAATATTTGGTGTGCTCATTTTATTAATAGATTTCGTTTCTTGCTAGAATGCTCCAGTGTTTAGACTCTTGCAAGCAAAAAGTACAAAAACACTTTTATTTCCAGAAACCTCCTATGATTCATAGTTTTCTTATTTTTGAAATTCACTGGTCAACAGCATAATAAACTTCATTTAGTAATGTCTTATCATAGATTATAACAACACAGTTTTCCTCTTCACTTCCTGAATCAGTTTGTGCTTTTTAAATCATTGGTGGCTTCATTCTTCTTTCAAAAAACAGTTATGAAACAACAAATGAATGAATAAATTAATTCATACATTTTACAGATAAGATTCTATTTTATTGGGTACATTGATCCACAAAATGTTATGGCTGATGCAACAAATGATGCTATTCTTTAGTGAGAAGCTCCAATACTGTGCATCTGCATTTTGTATAAAGAAACAAAGTAGTGAATCTTCTCATCTCTTCCTAACAGAATCTCCAGCTAGGATTGGGGGTGGGAGTGTGGGTTGAATCAGTTCACTTGAAATAAGGATCTTGAAAAAGCCACTGAGATTAACATCCTTGTGAAATTGTTCATGTTTTTCCTCTTTGAAAGCTCTTAGTTCAGATAGCTTCCATGCTTTAGTGACGCTGCAATATTTCGTAGCTTTTCCTTAATGTGTATCTTTTTCAAAATGTATTATAATAATTTGGCTGATGACTTTAACTGGTGCATTGACTTCGAATGCTTCTGACGACAGAGCTGTTTATACTTAATAATGGGTCACTTTTCATGCACAACTAATAGATAAAGAAGACTAAGTGTTGTGTTTCATGAGATTGAAACAGTCCCATGCTTTCTTTAAATACTACAGTGTATAACTGCAAATTAGCAAGCATTTCGGCTAGGGCTACTTGGGACGACATCCCTTGCTTTGTTGTGTTACTTATTATTTGTGTTTCTGCCACTACTGATTGAATTTCTTCAAGTTATGTTATTTGATTAGAATGTCAGTTACTACTTGCTCTAGGCAAACAAGAATGCCCTATAGTTTTTTCAAAAGCTGATTTAATATACTTAGTAATCTTAATTCCCAGTGTCTACATTGATAATTTTCTTGCAATAGTATAGAAATGGTTTGCTGTTACCTAGTTATGGATTATTTTCAGATTTCCTGTTTTAGTCTACACATCTATCATTTCTTAGAAATCTCTGCTACTAATTAAGCATAACCCTTTCTGGCTTTTTAATATAGGCATGGTTGCTAAGTACTATCATTTTAGCATTTAATTTACTTGTTAACATATTTAGAAATAAGCGTGTTTTGTGCATCTTAAGCCTAAGTACTATTTAATGTATTTAGGTATAAAATAAATTCTGCTCATTTCTGTTTTGATGCTGCTTATTATGCTCAGGTAATATATACATTGTCTTCATCCAGCCATAATTGGAAGCTGATATAATACATGTATAGTATACCTATAATAAAATGATTGACTATTTTCTGGGTGTGATGAAATGAAGTTTGTGAGTTAAATATAACTTAGTTCTGGAAATTGTAAATCTTCCCATGAAATGCCTTCAGTTCATTTTCTCATATATTAAAATAATAACTTACCAATTAGTATCATTGCATATCATGTTGTTTTTTATTGATCAGTATATTGATCAGTATTTTTTAAATGGTACTAGGTTCAAAAATGAATATAGTAGCACTAGTTAAGGCAGTATTTTCAAACTAGGTTTTGTAGTATGTATCCTGGTAAACGCTTCAAATTTCCCCAGTGAGAATAATGCCAGTTTGTATGTCCTTATCTGTCTCCTCTTAAATTCTGCAGTGGCAAAATTAGACCTCTTATAAAGGATAGTAGCAAAGTTTAACAGAGGTACCTGAGAGAAATTAGAAATTAATATGTTTTA
The DNA here is from genome assembly GCA_023653725.1 of Bungarus multicinctus. NCBI lineage: Eukaryota > Metazoa > Chordata > Lepidosauria > Squamata > Elapidae > Bungarus > Bungarus multicinctus. The sequence goes on from CM042848.1 coordinate 49,205,168, forward strand.
GCTTATTTGATATAATTTTTTGAGTAATTTGCAAAATATCAACTGTAGCACACACTGGTTTTATAAAGAAATTTAATGTAGAAATTATTCACTGAGAGGAATATATATCATTGCTAGAAAGCACAGGTATGTCTATCATCCCTGCTGAATAGTGGATTGTAATAAAACAAGGATTCCTGAAAATAAGAGATATTATTAGCTTAGTGTCCCTATTGAATATGAGGGACCTTCTTCCAAAGTTCATTTCACTCAGCAAGATTTTCCATTCCGGGTAGCTTTTTAGGCAGTATCGGTTCCAACATTAGTTCTTGAATATGTATTCCTTTTTTTTAAAGCCATATCCAGAAGATCCAGCAGTATACAAACCACTCTCCCAAGAAGAGCTGCAGAGGATAAAAAACGAGAAGAAGCAGAAACAAAATGAGAGAAAACAGAAGATATCAGAGAATCGTAAGCATCTGGCCAGTGTACGGGTTGTACAGAAGAACCTTGTTTTTGTAGTAGGTTTATCACAGCGTCTAGCAGATCCAGAGGTAAGCTGTTTCTAGCAGTGCACCTTTCATTTCTCTAGTATATTCTTTTTGAAAATGTACTGTTTTCAATCTATAAACAGAATTTTAAAAGAAGTGTCCAAATACAAACATGACAAAAACAAAAAAGAAAGAAAAGGAAAGAAAGAACATGTAAATCTAAAAAAAAGCATATGTGGCTTAAAATGGATGGAAAACATGATTACTTTCTATGTATGAACTGAACTTTCATTGAAATTGTTTTATTGAAATTGGGAAGTTGTGAACAATATTACTCCATGTTGTCAATATTTTATTAAGACGAACTTCTGAGAATATCTGTATTCTGAATTTTGCGTTGTATCTTAAGTATGTTAAGGTTACCAAATGAGATTATTATTCTGGACTTTTCTGAAGTATTTAATACAATAGCCAGTTAATAAGTTGAATTGCCTGATACTTAACATCATTTTATCTTTTCTGGAGCCAAATTAAGAGATGTTTTCAAAGCCAATATAAATACTTCAAATTTATCTTAAACAATGGTATGAGTTTATAAACAACTTGCAATTATAAAATTTATTTTTGTTATGTTATCCAATACAGGTTTTGAAAAGGCCAGAATATTTTGGAAAATTTGGTAAAATACACAAAGTTGTCATCAATAATAGCACATCATATGCAGGCTCACAGGTAAGACATTGTTTTGTACCTTTGAGGAAAAGGAACAAACTCAATATTTCTGTGGAATATAAAGAGCTTTGTGTTGGTATACCATTATTTTTATTTTACTTACTGATGTAATAACTAAAATTCAATCAAATACACAACCTAGATTACTAGTGCATAATAGAGATTTTGGATAATTATGGTGTTAGCATTTTCCTGACTGCTACGAAATTAGATAAAAAAATAGGTAGCAATAGTAGCACACAAATCTGATATTTACTAGTTCAAATATCTTTTTAATCATAAAGTTAAAGGTGAATTTTAAGAAATTATTGTTTTTCCATAAAACATTTTTATGATTTTTAGATGATTTGGTCTGTTGAAAACATTTACACCTATGTGCAATGGTCTTGAAACAATAAATTAATTTTATTCTTAAGATTTGCAATTTTGTCACATTTTAAACATTTTGTATCTGTGTAATGAAGCAGAAATAGATTTTACGATGTTTCTTGCCAGCAAGAATATTAATAAGTACTTAAGATGATTTTTTTCCATGTAAAAATAACTTTATTAATAAAATTTATTTTTACATTGAATTTAATTGTGCATTAATCATACACTGCAGTCCTAATTATTACTAATTTTAAAGTAAATAGGAATTTGGAAAACTTGATCTAGACTTATTTTTTAAAAGTTTTATAAATTAAGTTTTACATTTAGCTTACAACTTCATAAAATTTTAAGTACTTAAGCATCTGATTTGTAATTTTCTTTAAAAATCTAGGGTCCAAGTGCAAGTGCATATGTAACATATATCCGGTCAGAAGATGCACTCAGAGCTATACAGTGCGTTAATAATGTGGTAGTAGATGGAAGAACACTTAAGGTAATGTTAACAAATATTTTATAACTTTAGCCTTTGCATCAGTATAAGAATTTACCAGATTTATCCAACGGAAAGACAAAGGAAGGGTTCTCTTACATTTGGCAGATAGACAGGCACTGTTGAAGGCAAAACTAATGGGTGGAAGATGCATATATCTAGTTGAAAATACTGTGAACCAGTTATCTGAAGACTCAGGTGAGGAAAAGAAGGTATTCATATTGCTTTTGCCTTGTTGAGGCATAGATTTTTCCAGAACCTTCATTCTAGATGCAATGACTTTTGTTCATCCCTCCCATTTCCTGTCTAATTGTGAACATTTACTGGAGAATTGGGGATGAGATGAATGTACGTTCATACCACCTCAACTTAAATGGGAATAGACTATTGTAGGATTGATGATTGACAAGAACCAAAAATCTTTTTCATGCTTATCTGAGAGTAACAGCCATTGAATCAATGAAACAGCTGCCCAGAATCTCTTGGTTGAATTGGGCTATAGAATTTGAATAAATAAATTATTCAGAATAACATGCATATTTGGTAAGCTCAGTACAGGTAGTACTTACTTAATGACCTCTATGGGACCAGCATCTCTTTCTTATCACTAAGAAAGTAAGTATAGTCCATGTAAAGTGTTTTTCTTCTTTAACATATATATGGACATAATAATATTTAACATTAAACAAATTAATGGTGATATAATTGAACAAAAAAACCCTGAGAAATTGGCTTTGCATTGATTTATTCAACAAAAAAGTAACATGACATTTCCTTCTTTCCTTATGAAGGCAAATCTACTTCTGCAGTATATTGTTTGTTATTTTTGAAATTTTTTTTGACACACTACATCTTTCATCAGGCATCTTTAGGAACCACAAAGTACTGCAGTTATTTTCTGAAGAACATGCAGTGTCCAAAGCCAGACTGTATGTATCTGCATGAATTAGGGGATGAAGCAGCCAGTTTCACAAAAGAAGAAATGCAGGTAGGTATTTTGAAGGTTAATGTTTGTGTCCTAAGCCACTCCTTTCTTCAAAAATTGATCCCATATGGCAAAACAGGTCTCCCCCCCCTCTCCCTCCCCAATCATAATTGCTGTATTTCAGATTTCATAGAGTCAAGGTTAAGAAAGAATGAGCTATAAAGCAGAATTATAAAATCAGCTGTTAAGCACTATAATGCACTAAAGGCTATAAGTACAATTCTCACAATATAATATAGCTGCTTTAAATAAGTAGGTTTACATTTGTAGTTCCAGCAGAATCTCTAAATAACTTTTTTGGAAAAGAATCCAAAGCACTGCCCCCATAGATAAATAGATAAAATAGATAATCAGATCTTCTGAAATGTGAAAAGTCTACTTGAAATTATCAATAAGTTGAATGAGACTATTAATGGGTTGTAATACTTTTGTACAAGAGCCCTGAAATTGTGAGTTTTTGGACAATATCACTAAAATGTAATTGTGTGTGTGGCCCAAAAATTCTGTCCCCTCCTTCTTACCCATCTTTTTTTAGTACTAATGTCTTTTCTGTTGTCAGTTGATCCTGAAAGGCAAAATCTCTCCAACACTTCACTGTCAAAATTAAATAGTATATGAGTGCTTTGTGCTAGCATAAAACTGATCAAACCAGGTATGTCAAGTTAAATCAGTAACTCAATAAAATCTGAATCAAATCCCATGAGAGGACGATTGTTTTGTGGTGTATTTGGTCTTACCAAATTAAAATTTCCTAAAAACTGAATTTTTTTTAGCCTTAAAGGTATTGGTCAAAATATATATTGATGAAAAATAAATTTGACATTTAAATATTTTATGCGAGAAATGATAGAGCACATTAATTGGACAGAAAAGTTATATATCTATTTTTTAAAAATTATGTAAGGATCTTCACAATAGTTAACATCAATTGAAACTTCATTTTCCAAATCAAAATTAGTATTCCCACTAAATCAGCATAATCTGTAATATAGCATAATTTATATAGATGTAATGGAGTGGACTAAAATTTCAGCATACTAGAAAACTCTAATTCAGTTTGCAGGTAGTCCTCATTTAGCTACCATTTGCAGTTATAACAGTGATGAGAAAATAATTTCGAAATCAGTTTACAATCTTTGCAAGAGTGTAAAGGAAAGGAAAAATAATAAAATAGTTATGGTTTCATTTAGAGAATGCTTTACTTAATGACCAAGTTGTCAGTGCTAAATGTGCGTACTAAAAAAGGACTGTTTGTATAACAAACCAGATTTTCCATTTCTCTCAATGATTTGTAATGATTTGGCACTCTTGTACTATCTTATCCAATATAGATATTGATTTAGGAACTTGTGTGTATTGTGCAATAGTATTATGTCGAGCTACTTGTATGTCATGGAATAAAGTAAATGCTTTAATTGATCAGGTTTTTTTTTTTACTTCTGACTTTTCTTTCACTTCAGGCTGGCAAGCATCAAGAATATGAACAGAAGTTACTCCAAGAGTTATACAAATTAAACCCCAATTTTCTCCAGTTGTCCACAAGTGTAGTTGACAAGAACAAAAACAAAGTGACTTCTCTACAGAGGTATGATGTGTAAGTACAGATTCTCCACCAAAGTTTAGTTGTTTTCCATCAAAACTCCTTCTTGATCAATTTTACTTCATGACTTCGTAAATCAATATAGATGGAAATGATTCTTTTTGCGTTACTTCTGTTTTTGATATATATGTGTGGGATATTTTCAAACATACGTACATATGTATATTAAATTTAAAATTGTGTTTAACAAAATTGCCTTTCTGCTAAGCATATATACATTTACATAGAATGTCCTGATCATAACCATGCTGATAGGTTTTTGGACTATAGTCTGAGTTCATTTCAGTTTTGACTGATGTTCTGAAAAATGTTTTATTAACTGTTATGAAATAGACCTGGTCTTCAATTTGGTAATGCAAACTGAACAAATTGGTCAGACTTAGAAGATAATATTTCCACAGAGCCTTTGAAAAATAAAATTAATCTTTATGTAAATTTTCTTACATTTGATACCTTATTTGAATTGTGCTTCTGTATACTTTAACTACATTATGTTGGTGATTGTTAGATTATAGTACTTGAGAGGAAGTGTATTCTCAGTATGGGTAATTCTCTAGCCAATGTTGTTTCAATAGTATCAGCTGTTACCAGCACTTTTCTTGGTTCTAGTCAAGTATCTTTTCTAAATGCACATAAAAGTTCAGATGACATCAAAATGTCTTCAAAGTGATTGTACTGAGTCTTCAGGTAGATGGAATAGTTCAGGAAGCAAGTTTAAAGTAATGTTTTGGTTGTTTTGAAACTGTCCTTCAAGTGGCTTACACAGTCCTGCTATTTAACAGTTTGTGGGTCTCTTACTTTTTAGGGTAGTTTTGTCAAGTTAAAAGTTTTACTGATTATCTTAACATAGCTATATTGTTATTTAGAAACAAGTAATTTTATGCTTAGAAAGTATTGTGTTAAAACATTTGTTAAGTACGTTTTTAATTAATAAACTAAGAGAAAACAAAATTCATTAATAGTATAATGATTGGATAGGGTTGGTGCAATAAATACCAGTAGTTGATGACTAAAGCAAATGGATGGTGATCAAGAATAAGTTCTTTTTTTAATGGCTTAGTAAAACTACTTTTCAAATAAACTTTCATATAGCAGGGTCTTACATTTCTTTGTCATTTTGTCCCGTGTTGATTCAGAGGATTAACTTGAGAAATAATTAAAGAAACTTGGTGTTTAGGAAAGTTGATGAGATCTTTGTAAAGTTAAAAATTTATTAGCAAAATTTGTAATAAGTACAGTGTAGACTTTTCTTCTTAATCCAAGCAATTGATTTCAAGTGAACAGGACAATCAGCTTGATCTTTTTAATTTGAATGTCTTGTTTGGATCACGTTCTATCTAGTTATACTCTATTTAATGTATGTCTCAAAAGAAATACTGTATATATGAAAGAAACATCAAGTGAGGTTCAAATTAAATTTTCTCACAAAATGAGTTGTATTATAAGAAAAGGACAAATAACAGCATTGGATTCTGAAATGACAACAAATTTTGAGGTGGCCTGTCTCAACAAAGGAGGAGTCTAAAGATTTTGTGTGGAATTGACTGATATCAGACTGGCATTTGTGATATATTTATTTGATCCAAATATAGATTCTCTCAATTTATAGATTGCCTAAATTTTCTATTTTACCCCAGCGTTTAAGTCTTCATTATCAGACTTAAAAGAAAGCAAGCAGCATGAAAGTGAATCAAAAGAAATCCTAGAGTCTAGTAAGCTGTTCTTGATAGCATATTTTTACAAAGGACTGAGTTTAGCTCTTTAATTTATTTATCTTTGTATCTAAAAGAAGTGGTATTAAGTGGCAGGCAGAGGTGGCCCTCTTCTCAAAGTACCAATGTAATTTGTGCCAAATAATATTTCATTAAGATTTTTGATACATGTATTTGTATATATTGTGGAAAAGTCACTACAGAAATTGCCTGTTCTTCTGTAGAAAATGTCAAATTCCTACTTTCTGTTTAAGGTCTTTTTAGGAAGCCCATTTTATTAAAACTTTGCAGCAGTAGCAGTTATAAATACATTCATCTAAAATAGACTTTTAGGTATCGATTTTTTCTGAACACTGTGCATTTTTGAGCAGAGATTAGCATAACTGGTAATAATTTCATTCTCCATTTGAAAAACGGAACTGAAGCATTTATGCTGTTTTTATCTTCATCCATTGCTGGAGAGGATAAAGGCACTAATGAAGAAAAACAGTGAATAGATCCCAAAAATGGAAAACAGTAAAAAAAGTGTTTTGTTCCATTACCAGCTTATATAATTTTAAAATGCATAAATACATGTTCATATTGATTTCTTTTAAATCATTTTTGAGAACCAAGAACTTTCTATATTGCAAAAAAAATGTAGCATAAACAGGTAGTCCTTAACCTACGACCACAATCGAGCTCAAAATTTATGTTGCTACGTGAAACATTTGTTAAGTGAGTTTTGTCCCATTTTACGACCACAGCTGTTAAGTACATGACTGCAGTTGTTAAATTAGTAACATAGTTGTTAAGTGAATCTGGCTTCCCCATTGATTCTGTTGATCAGAAGGTTACAAAAGATGATCATATTACCCCACGACACTGCAACTGTCATAAATATGACCCCATTTCCAAGCATCTGAAGTTTGACCACATGACCATGGGGATATTGCAATGATCATAAGAGTGAAAAACGGTCATAAGTCACTTTTTTCAGTGCCGTTGTAACTTTGAATGGTCACTAATTGAACTGTTGGAACTTGAAGACTACATGTACACATATGTAACATGTAGTAGAAGGTTCTGAAATTTTTATTTTTTCATACAATAGCACTTTCTAAAAGTAACAAGGAAAAATTACTGGGTCAACAAATAGAAGAAAACAGCTATAATCATGTTTCCTTTAATATGAGCAGAAGTTCATGTATTCCTATGGAAATCATCTAAATAGCTAAAGATGTTAATTCCTTTTCCATTCCAGAGGAGCCTACTTTATTTAGATGTGCTTATTGGTAAAAGTGTTGGGGATTAAAAGATGGGAAGCGGTTAAAAGCAAGGTAGGTTAGCTGAGGTTTATAATAATAATAACTAATACGTTCTAGAAGTATGCAGCCAGACAGGGAAAATTCGTATTGAGAGTGTAGGGATACAGTTTATCAGATGGAAAATGAACTATATTCAAGAAATAATAAAAAACAGACAGTGTGAAATCTTTGAGTATTCTAGATACTGATGATCAGATTTGCCTGGACCATTACATATTCACAAATACAAATGTAATTTCTTTACCTGATGCAACTCTTCCTCACTCTTACTTCTGTAGTGCTACATACAGACACTACAATTGAGTTAATGATTTCCCTGTTCCTCAGCATCATTTAAGGAACAAGGAATAATTTCCCCAATGTTTCAGTTTTAAGATTTTCTCTATAACTTGAACTCTCTTTTACTTTCACCTCTTTCCAGACCCAACAGTAATAACAAAGATGCCTGGCCATCATTACAGAGTTCAAGTAAATCAGTCAACGGCTTAACAATGGAACACAGGAAAACGCCTCCTATTTTAGAAAATGGCACAGACCCAGAACACATGACTCCAGATGGTCCAGATTCAGATTTCGGGTAATTGTGCTGCCTTTTATACTTCAGTTAGTTTTCTTTCTCTCTCACGTTTGTGGAGGGATGATTTTTTTCCAGCCTCTGTCTGGAGAGCTGAATTCAAATGCTGATAAAATTATAAATAAATATGGTTTCCCCAGTTCACTAGTTGATTCTTAATCCTAATGTGGGTGAAAAAAACCTGTTCATTATTCAATGAGCAGCTTTTCAGTAGATGCCTGTATAAAGGTATGGGTTGCAAAAGAGATGAAACATTTTCAAACAATTATTGACATCAGCATTCTAGGAAGGGATAATATCATAATTCAATAACAAACTTGAATTGCAGCGTAAGAACTCTGATTTCTGGTGACCTTTACTTAAGTGGTTTAAATATTTTGAACCAAATGTAAAAATAAAAATATTCACTAATATTATATTGGTATTACACAAATATGGCACTATACTGAGTTGGATTAACTTTTCCCATTCCTAAAAGTTTCTAGATTTTTAAATTAGTATTTTAAGAAATCTCTGGCGTCATGAATATTTTGTATGGGTTTTTATATCTTGGATTCAATGTGCATATTCTAAAGCAGGTTGATGTAGCTCAATTTGTATATTTCATATTACAGTAATACTGTGTAATAAGGAAACAAATAATATGAGGTCCAATACATAAATTGCTCAATTAACTTCCTAGTAATAGATGAACAGATGAAGTGCCTTTTATTTCAATAGTTACTCTTGCATTGAATGAATGCTTCACATCTAATGATGATATTTGAACAGTTCAGGATGCACCATTCTTGTAGAAGAATACATTTGTGATACCACTCTTCATTTTACAAAGCATTTTATGTTCTTTTACCCAAGTTTAATGTCCTACCCTGAAGCAAATAGTCTGTTTTACATTGTATTAATTATAAATACATAGATAACTACTAAAATGGGTCATAAAATAGTATGGTAATGCTTTATGACTGTTAATTTATTTCATTTATAAGCATTGGAAATATATTGAAAATATTTTGAAAATCTAATGTGATTTCAGCTGAGCAGGAACTCCACAGCCATATATAAAATGAGGCTTTTCTTTCGTATCTTCCCATTGTATTATGGAGGTTATCGAAGCTCAAAGGAAGGAAAAATGGCCTTGTTAATGTTTTGGTTTGAAAAAGAAAAAAATATATTTTGATAGATACTCAGCATTTCATCTAAACCACAAATGTAGTTTCAGATATCAAGATTGCATGTAACCTATCAAAAGTTTCAATATGGCCTGCCCAGCCCCCCCCCCTCCAAATATCAGTAAAAATTATAAAGTTTTAAGGAACAGAAGCCAAAATTATTAAATATTGGGATAAGTCATATTAAATTCTTCATAGTTGCATACCTCAGCTTTAATTGGTTCTAGGAACTTATTTGATATACTTCCACTAGAATGAGAGATTAAGTTTGTATTTGTAAGGAAAATTTGAATATTTAGGCAACTATTTATCAAGCTATTTTCATGATTATATAATGGAATAAATTTCAACATTAAATCTTGAGTAACTGAAAAATACAATCTGTTCCAATTTAGTTTAAAACATCTTTAGAAAGTGTTAAATAACAGTTGGAAATGTAATATACACTTTTTACATCTTTTCCGGTGTACTCCTTTATATTAAATAAAATTCCAAGTTACCTTTTGTCTTCCTTTTTGTCAGTTAAGTATGGAATAATCATGTTCCAACAAAGGTCATTAAACCTAGGAAGTGTAATTGCTATTTTATTTTAAATAAAAAGTACAGGTAAAGGAGTCCCTGTGGGTGTATTCCACAATTGTAGCTGACTTCAGAGGGCGTGGCTCATCTCTGTATTTTAAACCATTGAACCAGAATTGTCACGCCGCAGGGCAAAGCATACAGTGAAACATTGAATGCTGTTACCTTCCCACCTAAGTGATACCTATTTATTTACTTGCATTTACATTCTTTTAAACTGCTAGGTTGTCAGCAGTTGAAGCAAGGAAACTCACTCTCACACAGTGGTAGAACTCAAACTGCTGTAGTAATATACCTTAGCTTATGATCACAGTTGGGACTGGAATTTTGGTTGTTAAGTGATGCAGTTTTTATGCAAGTCATCATTGACCAGACCAGATTTTACAATCAGTTTTACTATGTTCATTGAGTGAATCACCATGGTTGTTAGGTGAATTGCATGGTTAGGAGAGTAGTGATTTTTGTTGCTCTAACTAGATTCAGTTGAAAGCATAGGCTTGGGATGTATAGGCTTACAGCATTAAGACACTTTTTGAAATATAAACCGTTGTAGATTTAAGATTAGATTTTTTTGTGAGAATGGTTTAGAAAGTTGTTTTATATTTCTGAGTGGGGCCTAGGTTTAGTGCCTCATTTAAATATTTTCATTTTAAAAATAATAGATTATTTTTGTTTCTATTGTTACAAGCACAAAATCATCTAACAGTTTACAATTTTTAGATTAAATTTATTTTAATTTAAATATCAAAACTCACAGTGTTAGAATCATGTTTGTTTGATAGTTTGTTAATCAAATTTATATTACTGTCCATCTCAATGCAGGCAATTCTGGCTGGCATAAAACAAGTTTTAAAGAAATTTCTAAAGACATGTTAGGAGTAGAAGGAATACCCTACAAGTAAACTGGTTGTATCTGTTACATTAGGATGCTTTGCCAGTAATTAGAATTTATATCATATTTTAAAAGTACTAAAATTACTTCAGTGACAATTGGATACAAAATTAGCTAATTTCAAGAAACACAATTTGAATGCTGAGTTTTTTTGTTCTACTAATTAATACTTTTTGCTGTTCCTTCGTCTTCCCAATTTTCACATATTCCTTATAAAACTCCAGTTTAATATTGACCATATCACTTTCATCTATGAAATAGCTAATGCCATTCTTCAAAACAATATTAATAGTGAATATTGATTTGATTGGTTTCCATTCTAATTTTATATATTGTACTGTGTAATGATTAAATTATAGTTTTATTGTTCCCTTCCTCTTTTAATAGTTTTATTAGACCATAGGATTTTAAATGTTACCATTGTAATGTGTTGTTGCAGTGATATATCAGCAATTGTATAGGATACATTCCAGCAAAAGAATTGAAGTCTCCCTCACAATTTAGTTTTTTAGAGCAGGGATCCTCAACTCCTGGGGCACAGACCAGTACCGGTCATGACCTATTAGGAACTGGGTCATGCAAATGGTTGGCAAGCAAGCAAAGCTTCATCTGTGCATACATGAGAATTAGGTTGTGTATTAACAAACCCCACCCCACCCCCGAAACTGGACCCTTGAGCTATTAGGGTTGGAGACCACTGAAAAAGAGGAAGATCTATTTTATCTACTTTTCCAAGTATTAACTTTGTTCTAGTTCAGCTCCTTCATTTTCTCTTTATTCTTCTAATAACTAATCTGAAAAGCTGTATATATCAATGTCCAAAGGTGCTTTTCAATAGGCAACTGGACTTTCTTGGGTTTTTCCTTGAAAATGTTTCTCTTCTCATCCAATAAGCTTCTTCAGTTCACCAAATTCAGTTCTTGGATGAGAAGCAAAGCATTTTCAAAGAAAAAAACCAGTTGCTTTTTGAAAAGTATCTTTGTGACAACCATGATTTGGATAATTGAGAATTTCCAGAGACTGTATATTAAAAATACGTTTTTCTCCAATGGATTGTGTACAAATATTATATCAGCAACAAAATGAAAGTAACATGTTCTGGATTATATTGGTACTAGTATGTGTTTGGATCACTATCTTGTTTGAATAAATAAGTGATGAAAGAGGGGAGCTTTGTTACAGTTTAAAAAATATGGACATTTAAAATGTGTTTATTTAAATGTTTGTTTAAGTGAGAATAGTATAGTACATTACTATATTCAAATGCATGATTAAAGCAGAACATTCCAAGACTTCTTTTGTCTGCCCTTCAGACAAAGACTAGGACACCAGAGTTATGAATGATAATACTACTTTTATTATAAAGTTATAGCAATAAAATCTTATAAATCTGAGTGCATTTCCCCTCATTTCCCCTTTATCTTTATGATAACTAGGGAGGTTATGTTTGAGACACTTTCACAAATTACTTTTCTGTCCCAGACACAGATTTCATTTTTCTGACCATTGCCTTGGTTGCAGTTCTACCCTACTTCTCCAGATTAGAATAGAATAGAATACTTTATTGGCCAAGTGTGATTGGACACACAAGGAATTTGTCTTGGTATAAATACTCTCAGTATACATAAAGAAAAGATACATTCGTTAAGAATCATAACATATAACACTTAATTATAGTCATAGGGTACAATCAACAGTCAAATCATACTAGGAAACAGTCAGTATAAATTGTAAGGATATACAAGGGACAAAGTTACAGTCCTACAATCACAAGTGGGAGGGGATGAGTGATAAGGAGTGATGGGAAGATTAGCAGTAATAGTAGTGCAGACTTTATAATAGTTGAACAATGTTGAGGGAATTATTTGTTTAGCAGAGTGATGGCTTTCAGGAAAAAACTGTTCTTGTGTCTAGTAGTTCTGGTATGCAGTGCTCTATAGCGTCGTCTTGAGGGAAGGAGTTGAAACAGTTTATGTCCAGGATGTAAGGGGTTTGTAAATATTTTCACAGCCCTCTTTTTGACTCGTGCAGTATAAAGGTCCTCAACTGAAGGCAGGTGGGTAGTAATTATTTTTTCTGCAGTCCTAATTGTCCTCTGAAGTCTGTGTCTGTCCTGTTGGGTTGCAGAACCAAACCAGACAGTTATAGAGGTGCAGATGATAGACTCAATAATTCCTCTGTAGAACTGGATCAGCAGCTCCTTGGGCAGTTTGAGCTTTCTGAGTTGGTGCAGAAAGAACATTCTTTGTTGTGCTTTTTTGATAACATTTTCAATGTTAGGTGTCCATTTTAGGTCATGTGATATAGTAGAACCTAGACATTTGAAGGTTTCTACTGTTGATACTGTGTTGTCTAGTATTGTAAGAGGTGGTAGTCAGGGAGGGTTTCTTCTAAATTCTACCACCATTTCTATGGTTTTGAATGTGTTCAGTTCCAGATTGTTCCGGTTACATTACAAGGCAAGTTGTATAAACTCCTGTCTGTATGCAGATTCATTATTGTCTCGAATGAGACCAATCACTGTTGTGTCATCAGCAAACTTCAGTATTTTAACAGGTGGATCGTTTGAGATGCAGTCAGTGGTATATAGGGAGAAGAGAAGTGGAGATAGCATTCAGCCTTGGGGCACCCTTGTGCTGATTGTACAAGTATCAGATGTGATTCTGCCTAGCTTCACCTGCTGCTTCCTGTCTGTTAGGAAGCTTATGATCCACTTACAAGTGTGTTCAGGTACCGCTAGTTGGTTTAATTTACTTAGAAGAGTATCTGGAATGATGGTATTGAATGCTGAATTAAAGTCTACAAAGAGGACCCTTGCGTAGGTGTTTGGAGATTCAAGGTGTTGTAGGATGTAATGCAGAGCCATGTTAACAGCATCATCTGTAGATCTGTTTGCTCGGTATGCAATCTGCATGGGATCTAACAGCAGATCCATGATGTTTTTCAGGTGGGACAGCACAAGCCTTTCAAAGATTTTCATAACTACAGATGTTAGAGCAACTGGTCTGTAGTCATTCAGTTCCTTGATGGAGGGCTTCTTTGGCACTGGGATGATGGTAGAACGTTTGAAGCAGGAAGGAACATAGCACATCTCTAGTGATCTATTGAAGATTCGGGTGAAGATGGGGGCCAATTGCTCAGCATAGACTTTTAAGCAAGAAGCAGTTATCTTCTCTGGCCCTGGTGTTATTATCCATTATATCGTTCTATTCTCAATAAGATTTATCGAAATCTGTATTGTTAGTAACTAATTTGTTACATTATGGAAAATTTACTATTACGTGAATTACCTGGGTGATTTTAATTGTACTTGTGGCTTAAATTAGGTTCTAGTAATCATTGCTGCAGTTGACATTACAATGTGAAGACAGCTGTTACTTTTGCCAGCTTATATGCTTTCATTGCTTATAATACATCACTTGTTAGGATTGGCAAGATTTTTTTTTTGTTAAGGACTCAGACTTAAGTAATTTTCTTAGAACCTAGAAGATGAGAGAAATTACAGAATTTACACCAAATTAGACTAGGATAGGTTTGTTTTTATTTTAACATGTTCTATCAAACATAATGTTTTCAAAATCTTTTGAAGTTTGGATTAAAAATCTATTAGATTTATGTTGTTGTACCACTGCCCTTATCAGACAAGCACTTCGAATTCAAGTACTCCTTTAACTATTTTTGGAAATGTTAAATTCAAGTACATTTTTGGGTGCCAAATTCCTTTTCTCCAGTATTCATCTCACAGATTAGAATCACTATTTCTGACTATGGTATTTTTTGAACAAAGTTATATTGGAAGGCATTTATGCAATTTTGTGATCAAGATAGAGATGCATCCATCTTCAAGTCACAAAACCACCTAAAGTTTTATTTTAATGTTAATTTATTAACATGTTAATTAATAATTGATAGCAAGTTAATTTATTAACTTTAATACAATATATCTAACCAGTGATGTTCAGTACTGTATCTCTTATCTATAGCTTCTACCAAATCAGTAATGTACTATTCTTCTGCTGAACAGCCATGACAATAAATGTTGAAATCTTGGATTCTTATCAGTGTTTCCTGAATAAATTTATTTGGATTAGTGGAAGAGCTCTGTACAGGCAAATATGTATAGCTTAATTCAGTGGTGGTATGCTACTGGTTCAGCCCGATTCACCTGAACTGGTAGCCAAAAAAAAAGCCTCCAAAGATCAGCTGAGAGGAGAAAGAAGAGAAAAGCACAGGATCGGCCCTCCCACCCACTGTTCTGACCCAAACCCTTTTCCAATAAAACAGACACGAACCAAAGGGAACAGAAATCTTTTAATGATTCTTACGAATCTCCAGTTAAAAGGCTGCTGCAAACTAATTAATTTTGATAAGCACAAGCCTCACCAAAACTGTGAGAGGCTGCCAAAAATAACAGATAAGGTTACCTAGAGATATTGTACAACACAAGAGTCTTCAAATACCAACTTAAGATACTGCAATGTCCATGAGGCTCGAGTTTCAAAACGTCTTTGCTTCCTACAAAGAACGTCCGATTCACAGCTGGCTTTTATCTTCTTGAAGGAGGGGCCATTACCTTGCAGACTTACTCCCGAGTCACCCGTGCTGCTGCAGCTGCTCTTTCCTGCGAGCAGCCCTGTGCACACGCGCACTTGGCACAGGCTCCTCGGGAACCTTTTCATCGCTGCTGCCAGCCCCCACAATCTCTGAAGGCAGCAGTCCACTCCCTAATGGTCCTGGCCCCTCATCTGAGTCTTCACTCTCCTCAGCTGTCTGCACCTGCTGCTGGCTAACCACAATACCCACCCCTGCGCTTTTCTGTTCTTTCTCCTCTCAGCTGATAGGCACTGCAGTACTCAGCTGGTGTGTGGAAAGCTGTGTGCGCACATTAGGTGTGTGCGTGATCATCAAACCGGTAATGGAACAGGTAGGATCCTACTGCTGGCTTAATTCCAATTAAAAACACACATTCCAGCATGTAAAGCTGACCTAATCTTTTTTGCTCGCTTGATTGTTTATAGTGTTTGATTCAGTATCTGCATTTGACCTACATTACTGTAACTCATTCAAGCTACTCTTTCCTTATTTTTTATGAATTACAGCTTCATCTATGTATTTATTGATCTTCCCTTGTTCTTTCTGTTACAGTTGTTTTTCAAGCTACTTTACATGTGCAGTAAATTTGTGAATATCAGTTTTTAGATGCTCAGATTACTCGAGAATTACAATTAGCAATAGCACTTAGATTTATATATTGCTCCACAGTGATTTACATAGATTTACATGTCAACATATTACTCCGAACAATCTGGCTCCTTATTTTACCAATCTCAGAAGGATGGAAGGCTGAGTCAACCTTGAGTCTGTCAAGACTGAACTCCTGGCTATAGGCAGAGTTAGCCTGCGACATTGTATTCTAGCCATTGTGCCAGCATGGTGCTAGAATTGCTAGAAAGAGACATTACATTAAAAGTATAGCTTTTCTGTTAAAATAAATGATTCAAAGAGACCTAATTAATTTCAATTCCTCCTGCCTCTTCCAAATTAACATGCCTTTAATCTGAATACCAGAATCTCTTGAGCATTACACATAAACCATCAGTCTGAAATCCAGTGTTATCTCATTTATCAATCTTAAAGCCATACTGAGAACTTTTCCATTCATTTAATTACTGGACTGATATCTCACCTTACATTCAAGAGCTCAAGTCAGCATAATAAAAGTACTTTTCCCAAACAAAATTTGAGGTAGCCTGGGCTAAGAGACAATTATTAGCCCAATGTCACCCTGGCAGCTTATGTGATTGAGAGGGGATTACAACCTGGGTCATTCCGTTCCTGATTTAATCTGTAGGTCACATTTAAAAAATGCTTGCAAATAAATTTCTATTCTAATAATTACAGCTGGAATTGATTGCAGATAAGGTTTAAATAATTAAACCTTACAAGAAACAATGGGTGGAAGCTACCAAGGAGACACGCAACGTAGAACTAAGGAGAAATTTACTGACAGTTAAAACAATTAATTAGTGGAACAATTTGCTTCCAGAAGTTGTGAATGCTCCAACATTGGAAGTTTTTAAGAAGAGATTGGACAACCATTTGTCTGAAATGCTATAGGAATTTCTGCCTGAGCAGGGGGTTGATTAGAAGACCTCCAACTCTATTATTCTACTAATTTTTTTCCAGGATATTTCTAATTGAATTTTTCATTTCATTAATGAAATTCAAAAGTAAAGCAAATATGCAAATAGATATATAAATAGTTAGCAATGAACAATACAAAGTTCTCTTTAAGGTAGTAAAAGGTTTTAATTTTACTTCCTATAATTTACTCCATTAAATTGATTTTGTATCATTTTCCATTTGCTTAAGTATTGTTTCTTTTCTCTAGCTCTATTGACAAGCCATCAGATTCTCTCAGTATAGGAAATTGTGACAACTCACAACAGGTAAGATTCTAACAAGTGCTTCTGAATTTTGTATTTTTATTTTTGTAAATATAACTAATATGTGACAAAGTGAGACCTGCCTGTATGTAAAATACATGTTTAATTTAAATTTATAGTAAATACAGTAGATTTTTTCTCAACTGCCAAAATTTTTAGAAATGATTTTAAAATATCTATATACTACTGAAACTCTTGGGTCTGTTTGATTGTTTTTAACCTTTAATTGGGCAAAACTGTGCACCATCGGACAAAGTTAATGAGGAAGCTGGCAGAAAGTTGGGAAATCACTTGTTTTGTTTTTATTTGCCCACTCATGGTCATTCCTTTTCTCTGTTTAGGTAATATATCTGGAAAAAATGATCCAATAGGTCATGGGTTATCTAGTATGCTGATAAAATTATCCTCTCTAATATTTTACAGTTTGTTTTAAAGTTGTAGCATAGTTTACAAAACTGAATCTTATTTTGCCTGACCTTTTCCTCTCAGATATCAAATAGCGACACACCATCACCACCTCCCGGTTTATCAAAATCCAATTCAGTCATCCCAATCAATTCATCCAATCACAGTGCACGTTCTCCATTTGAAGGAGCTATAACAGAGTCACAGTCCCTCTTCTCAGACAACTTTCGACATCCCAACCCAATTCCAAGTGGACTCCCCCCATTTCCCAACTCCCCACAGACGTCCAGTGACTGGCCCATGGCACCAGAGCCACAAAGTCTCTTCACATCAGGTAATATAGAATTGCTTTATGAGGAAGATTGGGTTTTTTTCTAAATATGATAAATAAATAATATGTAGTGTAAGAATTATTAATAAATATTTGCACATTGTAATTTGAAATAGTAGTTTGGCTAATTTTCACTTCTAAAGTAAATCATGAATACTTATACGTTTGTAAAGATTATCTGTGTGGGTGCTGATAAACTTTATTTAAAAAATGAACATTGTATCTTATATTAACAAATACTTTCTTAAAATTTCATATATTGTGTATGAATGCGGTATAATTTAACATCAGGATTAGTCAGAATATTTTCCTTACAATACAAACAGTGATTACAATACAGTGATATTTTGTATTTATTTATTTATTTATTTCAAACATTTATATACCGCCCTTCTCCAGAAGGACTCAGGGCGGTGCACAGCCAATTCTACCCCAGACATGAATACAAAAATTAAAATGGAATTAAATAATTTGGGCTGTTAAATTAAAAGTCAACCCTCCCCCATTAGTATTTAAAAACCCCAAATTAAAATCCAAATTAAAACAGGAGACAGTTAAAATCTCATATCAGCCCAGGCCAGCCTGCTCAAAGAGCCTATATTATTGCCTATAATTTATATATAGGCTTTGTTTCCTGGCTTTAATATATTTAAATTTAAATCTCTGAGGAATCATGCCTCTATATTATAAGTGTCAAACTCGATTGTGTATTGTGACATATCGTGACTTTTTTGCCTTTGCGGAGCCTGGATGGGCCTGGCTTGCATGTAATGCATCTGGCCCATGGGCCACCAGTTTGACACCCCTGCTCTATATGAACAACATTCACCAATTGATATAATACATGCATACATTTATTAGCTTAGAGGATTGATTTCAAGATACAGTAGCCCTTGACTTACAACCAATTGTTTAGTCACGGTTCAAAGTTACAAAGGTACTAAATAAAAGTGACTTATGGCTTTTTTTCATACTTACAACATTGCAGCATCCCCCTGGTCACGTAAGCAAAATTTGGCCACATGGCAACTGACCCTGATGGTTGCAGTATCTGGGTCATATAATCACCTTTTGTGACCTTCTGACAAGCAAAGTCAATGGGGAAGCAATATTCATTTAAAAACTGTGTCATTAACTTAACTGGCAAAAAAGGTCATAAAATGGAGCAAAATTCACTTAACTGTCTTGCTTAGCTACATAAATTTTTGGGCTCAATTGTTGTAAGTCAGGGACTGTCTACAACCTCAACTGGTATGTTCCTTTGTTGAAAATTCATCCCCTAATATGGTAATTCATTAGAGGCTAAAATTAAAAAAAAAAGAATTTATTTTAACAAATTTAAGATATTTGTGTTTTATCATGAAAATAATAAAGAGTCTCGTCTCACAATAAAGACTTACCAATTTATTACCATCTAAATATTGGGAGATCATAGTCAAGTTGCATTTGATTAAGTGAACTGTGTCTTATATAATAGAAAATTGTTCATTCTTTAAAGACTCTTTGTTTTAATCTTGTTAAATATAATATATTTTCATAACTAATCAGAATGGGAACAACAATGGTGATTTATTTGGTATATAATTTACTTTTAGAATCTCATATACATAACATGAAATAGTAGTTTATTTATCCTATATGTATGTGACAGGAAATAAAGATCATCCTTGCTTATTGATGGAAACCAGGAACACCATCGATAAGCGATGTCCATAAAGCATGACATTAAACGACTACATCAACTTATGATGGCAATTCTAGCAGTCCCAGTTGCCATCATTAGACAAATCCTACATTGTTGTAGCATCCCACATTATGTTATCACCATTTGTACCTTCCTGTCAGATTCCCCATTGACCATGCTTCTTGGAAGTCAGCAGTGAAAGTCACAAATTATTATCGTGACCATAGGATTCCGTGACATTGTAATAGTGAGCCAGTTGCTGACCATCCAAATTGCATCGGTTATAAACCTCCTTTTACAGTTCCATTGTCACTGGAATGGTTGCTGAATAAGTGGTAGTTAAATGACTATCTGTTCAGCCCTCTTCCTACTCTCTGTTTAGTCTTGCATTTGTTTCTAAATGTGTTACAAATAGAATTCTATATACCATAAACTAAGTCCTGCCAGTATCAATGGAAATTAATAAGTATGTTTTCATACTAAATATGTTACAGTTATGCAAATGACAAAAATGCTAACATTCTCTTCATTTTGGGGAGTTACAAAAAAAATACTGTTTGAATCCAAATTTAAAAAATTTCATGCACAGTAGGGATGAGGGTAAGAAAATAAATAAAAAACTTATAAATAGTTTGATATAGGTGGATTGAGAAGGCATTTATCTCTCCTCTCCTCTCCTCCTCTCCCCTCTCCTCTCCTCTCTTCAGAAACCATCCCAGTATCCTCCTCTACAGACTGGCAGGCAGCATTTGGATTTGGTTCATCCAAACAGCAAGAAGATGACTTGGGATTTGATCCCTTTGATATCACCCGCAAAGCCTTAGCAGACCTGATTGAGAAGGAACTGTCAGTTCAAGATCAACCATCTCTTTCACCAACATCTCTTCAGAATCCTTCCTCACACACTACAACTGCCAAAGGGTCAGGATCTGGATTTCTGCATCCTGCTACACCCGCAAATGCCAATTCTCTCAATAGCACATTTTCAGTCTTGCCACAGAGGTTCCCACAATTTCAACAGCATCGTGCAGTTTATAATTCCTTCAGTTTTCCAGGCCAAGCAACTCGCTATCCATGGATGGCCTTCCCTCGCAATAACATCATGCACTTGAACCACACAGCAAATCCCTCTTCAAATAGTAATTTTTTGGACTTAAATCTCCCACCTCAACACAGCACAGGTCTAGGAGGGATTCCCATAGCAGGTAAGTGCCTTGAGTGAGGCAATACATTTGAGTCATATCTTCAGCTTTTCTAAACCAGGATAAGAAAAACTGGGAGTGGGAATTTATTTATTTGTTTGTTTAATTATTTATTTATTTATTGCACTTGGTAGACCACCCTAATTAGAAAGATTCTAGGTGGTGCATAACTCGGAGAAAATTGTTTTCATCAAATCTATTAAAACATATTCAATCACAAAATACAATCAGAGGGTCACCTGCAATTGCACTCCAAGTGAAACTCGTATTAAAATGAAATGATTTCCAGGACCTTCCAGAATACATGGAGGCTTAGAACTAACTTTACTGCTGGGTTAATTAAGCATGTTCCATAATCTGGTGGGTACTACTGAGAAGGCCTGCCTTCCAGCCCATAACTTGATGTTTGTTACTGAAAGTGGTATAACTGGCATACTGGGAACATGTCTTTTTATAGAGAAATATTAAATTTGAATTTAGCCTTCTAATTATGAGCTTTATAAGAAAAGTGGAGTATTCCATATCCAATAATTAATATTTTGGAAGTTTTGTAATTTGCTTTGACTTCTTAGTAATGCTGTAGAATTGATTTTTATTTATAGTTTGTGATATATTTCTACATCTAAATATTTGCCCTGGCCTACTCATTATACCTGGAGAACATAATAGCAAATCAGGAGTCATATCATTGACCATTTTCAGCATCTGAACAATGAGATCTAATATTTATTGAGACTGGTACAGAATGCTTTATGAATGTAATTATGGTATATAATGTCTGTACTGTCCTGTTCAGTTTGACATTCAACCAGAAAATTAACCATCCAGAGTTTTATTTGGATATCGTTTACATTCCAAATTGCAGTGAGAATGTTGAAAATAGAGCACATTCTTCTACATACACGAAGTATGATTGGCAAATCATGATTTTATTGAATTCAGAACAAAATTTGGGAATATTGAAATCATAATTCATAATATTACTTTTTAAAAAAGATATTTTGTAGGTAGCAATTACATTCTGATTTAGGAGTAATATGACTTGGAGATAACATTTTATTTTTCTAAACTACTTATCATGAAAATCTTGGTTTTCTTTCTGTATAAATATTTTAAAATAACTAGGAAAACTAACATTTTTGCTTGATACCATTTTATATTAGTAATTGAAACATTCACAAAAGTTTCAATTTTCCAGTATCTTTGTCTTCACTTGTTTTGTGTACAACAGGGGTGTCAAACTCAAGGCCCGCGGAGTGCTTAAATCTGGTGTGCAGGGCCAGCCTGGAAGTAGTAAAGGACCGGTCCACGGTGCCTCTTGGAGCCAAAACGCGGGGCGCAGTGGTCCGCCCTGCATGCACCCCCCACACCCCAGAAATGCTGCAGGAGGCATCCATCCCATATCCCCTCCCCCCCCTCCCCCCCGGCTGGCCCATGGAAAACTACAATGCTGATCTGATCATCGAAGAAATGCAGTTTGACACCCCTGGGCTACAAGTTCTTTGGTACTTTAATTTCCGCTTTTAGCCCACCTCATTTTTAAAAATCAGAATCTACAGTCCATATAAAACATCTACTCATCCCTGTTAAAATGGCAGGGTTTTAAGATTTAAAAAAAAACACACCAAAATAAATTACTTCAGATTTTTTTCCCATATTTAACATATAACCTATAAGCTGTTCAATTCAACTGAAAAGCAAAGTGAAATATTTTAAGGAGAAAATAACAATAAAAAACTTACAATAACATGGTTTTATAAGATGCACACCCTTAAACTAGTAGTTTGTTGAAGCACCTTTTGATTATGTGACAGCATTCAGTCTTTTGGGGTAAGATTCTATCAGCATGGCACATCTTGCTTTGAGAATCCTTGAAAAAGTGCTCCAAATCTGCCAGATTACAAGAGTGACTCCTGTGCAGAGCCTTCTTTGGATTATCCCACAGATGTTCTATTGGATTCAGGTCTGGGCTCTGGCTGGTAAAACTTCCAAAACTTTGATCTTCTGGTGAAGCCATTCTTTTGTTGATTTGGAGATAAGTATTGGGTCATTGTTGTAATGGAAGATGAAATTCCTCTTCACCTTCAGCATTTTAGCAGAAGTCTGAATGTTTTGTACCAAAATTGACTGATACTTGGAAGTATTCATGATTCTCTCCACCTTGATTAAAGCCCCAGTTCCAGTTGAAGAAAAGCAGCCCAAAGCATAATGTTGCCACTACTATGCTTCATTATGGATATGATGTACTTTTGGTAATGCACAATGTTTTTTGCACCAAATATACCTTTGGGAATTATGGCCAAAATATTCAACCTTGGTTTCTCCAGACAATCACCCATTTTTCTTCATTCTTTTATTAGACTGCATGTAGGTTTTGGAAAATATAGCTATTTTTCTTTGTAAGAAAAAGGATTCATCTTGTCATCCTACCCCACAGCTCAGATATATGAACAATACAGGACATTGTTGTTGCGTGTAGTATATAACCAATATTTATAGAAATCCCTGCAACTCCTTTAATGCTACTAAAGGCATCTTGGCAGTCTGACAGATCAGTTTTCTCCTTGTTTTTTTCATAAATTTTGGATAAATTTTGGATTTTTTTCATAAATTACCAGTTCTTGGTAATGTCACTGTTGTGCCATATTTGTTCCACTTATCGATGACTGTCTTCACTGTATTCCGTGGTACATCCAATGCCTTGGAAATTTTTTGTACCTTTCTCCTGACTGATATATTTCAACAAAGAGCTTACAAAGCAATCTTTGACGCTTTGTAAGCTCTTTGCAGACCACAACTATTGTTATAAGAGGCAATTGAGAAAATGTCACAAAACTCTTATGACTAGAACAACTGAACTTCATGTGGGTTTGATCAGTCACTTTAACTGGTGGCAGGTATGTACTAACTACTATTTAATATAATTTTTATTAAGATTATTGAATTTAGAACACATTCACATCCCTACTTATAAGAGGATATGCAAACTACTGCAACCACATTATTGTAACTGACTCATTCTCCCACCCACCCCCACCCCGAAAGATTGTTTTTCAACTGAATTGTGGAAAAAAATTCTGAAGTGATTTAATCTCGATTTAAATACATTTTAAATGGTATTTTAATGGGTTGTGTAGACTTTTTATATCTACTGTATTTTATTTCAGTATCCAGAGTCTGTATAAACATTAAAAGAAAAGATTCGTGGTTCCAGAGTGATTGCTGATTTTAATGAGAACCCTGTCCTAGTGAAATATGATTTAGAAGGAAAGCCTGTACCAAAAATAAATACCAACCTGAGTTGGAATAGACTGTGTCTCAGTGTCACCAGTGGTATATTCAATCCTGGGGTGTATCTCACTTCAGTAATATTAAAGGCAAGTTAGGAGAAAAGTGTTCTTATGGGGCGCTATTCTATATATTCATTGATTGTCATTTGGACCTACAGAATTTATTGGGCCATTATTCCTCAAAATAAAAGTATTACATTTAAGAAGGTTGGATAATTCTAAATCAATTTAGCAACATAAATTTACATGTACTCTGTATTTTAAAACTGCATTTTTCTGTACAACCATACTTTCATTTGCCACTTGCCCAAATATACAAGTACAGTATATATGCAATTTTCCCACATGTTTAATCTTTCCCACAATAAACTGCATGTAATTGTTTTCTGCAGTGCTATATGTTTTGTATTATCTAAGATATAAATGGGAGATGACTGTCAGCCTTGAAGTTGTTAGAGTTGTATCCACTTCTGAATCAGGGTGTATTCTAGCATTTCAATAATTTGATGTTCTTTACTCCTGTCTGTAGTACTCTAGACTTCTTTGATTTGTGCATTCATTCCTTAATTTGTATTTTATTGTTTTAAAAAAATCAATAAAATGTGATTAAATAGATACAAATCATTTACATTAAAAAAGTATTTCAATCTCTTTGTTATTCCCCTAGTGCAAAATGTTAGAGATGCAGGTTTTTAAAAAATAGGCAAGCAAAGAATTGAATATTTTTTCACTATTGTTCATTAAGAACTGTTCCTATTCATTTTAACCAAGAAGAGACATTTACATTTTTCTTGTAGAATGTAAATTTTATGTTAGAGATTTAAAGGTTTACGTCAAGATTATACAATCATCTTATTTAGCCATAATAGATTTGATTCTTTGAAAAAATAGTTGAGGAAAAAGTGGCATTCTGATCTAGTATGCATTAATGTGTTTGACCACATTTATTCCAGGTTAGACAGGTGTGTTTGTTCACCAGAGAATTCATTCTGCTTGGATTTATGCTGATTTCCACTAGAAAGGGTGAAACTATGATGAATTGGACAGTAGACTATTTAATTTGTCTTTTTAAAGGCAGTTGCATCACTAGTTCTAATTCAAGTTCACCATAAAAATCTAATGTTACATTTCATAATATATCTAGTGTGACAGCTTCACGTGCTATGTTCATTTGCTAATACATGCTTCATCAAGTTCATATTAAGGAACATGAGACCTACAGTTCATCTTTTGTAACAATTCATTTACTATCTGGGAAAATTAATTACATTGAAAGTAACGTCTTTTCTACAGGAACAATAGATTCACAATTATAGAGGATTTTAAAATATTCTTACAGACTATATGAGCTCCTAGCATGCTTTACTACTCTTACATAGTATTCATATCTCAGTTAAAAGGTTTTCAAAGAAGTTTTATTACTTTGAAAAGTAATAAAAAATAACTCATATTAAATTACCATAAGTTACATTTCACTAATTTTAGTAAGTGAATTAAACTTGGTTTTATTGATTTAACTTTCAATAATATGTACTTTAGGTATATGGTTTTGTTGATCCATATAGTTCCAAATTCTTCACTCTTAGGAATGAATCCACATAAACAGTATGCTTTTTGACTTTGAGCAATTGTTCTCCTGCTTAATTCATCTGTGGGTATTCTTCTTCTTTCCTGCCTTTTTTCTTTCTTTCCAGTTCTCCTGTGAAAATTTTTTAAAGCTAAATCAAAGAACTATATGATCAAAATATTTCTGCAATGTTGTAGCAAGATCAGATTTTTCCCCTCTGTTTTAATACTATTGCAAACCTGAGTGCATACCTGATATCCTATTTAGGGACATGGAAGAAAACTATCTGATCACTAAGAGTTGACAACAAATTGATGGGACATAATCAATGGCTATTTGTATGGTAACTAAACAGACCCTTCAGCAATGTTCAGAACTGAAAGCTGGCAGTTTTGTATTTCACACAATATTCAGAAGTAAAAAGTGGCATTCTTATATTTCACACAAATTTCCAGTACAATGCTCCTGTATCTCTTAACACTGTAATTGTAAAAGAACCTCAACTTTTTTATTATCCAATATCTTTTCTAATCATCAAAGCCACAAATCATAGGTGCAATTTTCCCCTGTTTCATGGAAAAGTCTACAAAGGGTTTCCAGGCAACTACAAATGTAAATACTGTTTTTTCTCTGATCAAAACAGTGAATTTAGCCATCTCTACAAATTCTGAATCCTGAAGTCTTCTGAATTATTTAACATCTTTGTGAATCTTCTGAATTAATTCACATATTTGTTTTGGTTTTTTTGTATATCCATCAAACAAGATAGAATGTCCCTTCATGTGATTTCCAGCTATTCAAAACACCTTTATATATTATAGATGACAGATATCAATGATAAATCATTTTATAAAACTAAATTTTATAAAAATTGTCTTTACTAGAACATAATGTAAATCTCAATCAACCACATATTTTCCACTTGTCCATTTGTTTATTATAACCAACATTTTAAACAACATTTTATTTTATCATACATTCTTTCAGTTGTTTTTCTCTTCTCATGTTTCAACAAAAGTTTATACAATTTAGCAATAACATGTTCATCATTAATACATAATTCTGTTTCAAATTCACTCACAAGTAATTTGTTTTTGAGGAGTAGCTTGATGTTTTCAATCCATACTTTGAGCAATGCCTGAAAATATATTTTATGCAACTGGGATTTTCCAAAGGGAACACTTGTCTTCTTTGAAATCTTCCTTTACTTGCCCAAGAATCCATGACATTCTGGACCTTGGTTTGACTTCTGCACCAAATGTAAGTAGGAGAGAAAAAGCAGTAATTCAAATACAGCTGTAATTATATAAGTTGGAGAAATCATCAATATTTCATTAGCTCTTACTTCTCATTGACCCTTCGATATGTCTATTTAGCTATTAGCTATGTTCAGGCTTGAATATTAGCATTGGGCAACATGTAATTCGTTACTACTTTATCATGACCAAATCTAAAAGAGGGGCACTATATTAACTGTTAGAGTTTAACATGTCAGAAAGCAACTATATAGGTTGCCTAGTGTGATTATTAGATATTCAGGGCCTGCGGTGTATTAGATACTACATTGACATAATGCTGAACATTATGTAGTGTTGTCATTTAAACAAAGAAGCTTGCCAGAGTAAAGCATCAGGCTGGTATATTCATCTGCTTATTTTGCCTAGGCAGAGGATTTTGACTATGTGTTATATAAATATGTAAAATTATACTACACTACTGTAAAATATATCATTTCACTAATGTTTTACAATTTCAAAAATTAGCATTCAGATATTGCTCAGATACAGGCAAAATTCCAGTTCAAGAGCCAAAGATACATTTATTCATTTCTACCATTCATCCTTAGGGCAACTATTTATTTGCTGGATCATTTGGTGGCCAATTGATGCATGTGACTCTAAACGTTAGTAAGTCTTATTGCTCTGGAAAACTTACATATCAATAGAAATATTAAAGTTCATTTAGCAGGTGGACAACACAGTTAAATGCCAGTACCTGCACAAGCTCTAAATGTTATTCTTAATTTTTTTGTTTATTTTTGAATGAACTAAAGCTGCCTGCCCCTACTTTCCTATAGAGTATAGCCTTTAGAATTTACAAATAATAAAATGCATATGAAATGCATACTCAGTTTGAAACAGGAGAAACACAAAAACCGCAAGGAGACACAATAGACAAAACAAAATCTTGATTTCACATCCCTTACATTGTGTCAAGGTTCTTTCCTTTAGCTGGTTCATATTCAACACAGCTTGTTAAGAATTCTTATTGCATGCTAGATTAAAGACACGGTTTATTTTTGACAGTTGATTATTCTCTGTCCAAATGAGAATGAAGTTTCTTATATTCTCTACAGATTATACCTGGTGCTTCTTTCTCCTGCCTTATTCACAAGTTAATGAATACCCTGCTTTGTATTTTTCATACTTAGTGCTAGGTGGATTAGCTATTGATATAGCCAACATTCTTGCCCTGGGAACACCAGCTTCCAATATATCTCCACATTGTTCTTTTACAACAAACATTAACTATTTTTAGATCATGGATATCTCGCATCTTTGTAATGGATGTGGCTTGCATTAAATAACTCATTTTACCTGAGTTAGCAGATTGTGGATTTGAGAGTATTAAATACTAAAATTGTTGATTTTAGTGTCTTGCAGTCGGAACCTACAATTGGATTATATAAGCTGTGCTGGGTGAATTGCTAAACAAAGCCAATTTTCATATAAAGTTTAAGTGAAATATGAATCTTGTCTTGGTGATGTTTGGATAATTTTTAAGGAATATTTTTTGTTTTTAGTTGTGTGATTTAGTTTAATAGAGAAAGTACCAAGGTTTTGTTTAGTGTGTCCTTATAATTAGAGTAAGGTCAAAATGTCTTAAATTTTTATCACAAAAATGTACAATAGAATTAAACATATAATGTTTTTCCCAATGTTTCATCCCAGCACGCCTCATAATATTCAGCTTTGCTTTCTTTGATATTAGCAAGTACTGCTGGAGGGAAAGAAAAATATTGAAGTTAGGCCTCATTTAGATTTAAGCCTCATACAGATAAAGCATTTCCTTACCATACTAAGCTCCAGTTTCATATTAGTGTTGGTATGTTCAGGCTACAGGTAAGAATTACTGCAAAGAGAGTTTGATTTAAGAAGTGTCTATGACTTTTTATTCTGTAGCTCCAGTTCATTTTAGGTTTTAAAACACAAAGTTGATACAGATAGATAGCATATATATATATATATATATATATATATATATATATATACTTTGTATTATATATATATATATACTTTGTATTATATATATATATATATTTTGTATTATATATATATATATATATATATATATATATATATATATATATATATATATATATATATATATACTTTGTATTACAACACCCTGTTAAGCCCCAATTAAGGGAGAAAGCATACTGCTTTCTTTTCTGTCTTTCGGCTCATCACCAGAGACCATACCGACAGAAAGCTATTTGTTTCGTTGCCTTTTGTTTACATGTGTGTAAGGTTTTTTTTTTAAGCTGATAATTTTAAATAATAAATAAGGGAGACTAGTATAGATCTATTTGGTATGGCTAGCTGAAGAGAGCTAACTAGCTCGAAATAGATCTATACTAGTCTCCCTTATTTATTATTTAAAATTATCAGCTTAAAAAAAAAAACCTTACATATATATATATATATATACTTTGTATTATATATATATATATGTATATATATATATATGTTTGAATACATACATATGCTAACTTCGGTGCCATTCATATATATTGGACTGACCTTAATTCTCACTCCACATCAGAAGAATACAGACAGCAATTTTCTTGATCATTTTAGATGTTGATGTCTTTTACCATTTAGGTCCTTATCACTTTATTCAAATAGAGAATTCAAAGACTGCCTGGGAAATAACCTCTTTGTTAGGTGTCTGGTTCAGAAGAAAAATGAATGCAAATTATCAATGCACTAGGAATGTCAAAAAGAGCCATCACTGTTTGTTGCATGTTCACAGCAAAAATGTTTTAATATCAAAATACTGTGAAATTCTGAGGTGCTTTTGTGTACATCTGTGATAAAATTGTTCATGATTTTATATTTGGTAAGTGATCTACGGATGAGAATGTAAATTGGGAATACTAATACTTTTTTTAAAATGCTTAAAATATTTTTTTAAAGCCTTTTCAAAATGCAGGAAGGATGGAGGCCTAAGCATTGTTTCGATGTACTTGGAAAAAATTACTTACTAGCCTTATATTGCTGGTGTTTTTATGGCAGCAACTTTCTTAATGCTGTGTTTTTTTTCCCTTTACTTATTTATGTCTATAAAATAAAGACTGAAAAAGATTTTCATCAGCTCTCCAGGATGAAATCCTTCTAACTGGAAGTTATTAGTTCAAATGAGTGCTATAATTGAAACTTTCCATATTTTTAAAAATATGGAATTCAGATGCCCTTGACATTACAAGTATTATTGATAGACTTTGATCCTTTCTCTGTCATTTGAAGAAGTCATTTCCTTCAGCTCAAAATATGCCTGATGCAAAGATAATGATTATGCCAAACTGTACTAAAACTAAATAAAGACAAATATACAATGGTATGATTTTTGAAAGATTTTCCATTAGAATTAACATGGAATCTGTATTAATGTATTGGGAAGTGACACTGTTAAATGAAACATAGCAGATAAATAAATTGCAGGATCCAATCTGGGTTGGTCCCTGGGACCAGAGGTTTAGTCTTCTGAGCTTTTGGATTCATGCTGGAGCTCATCCTCAGGGAACTTTTCTTTAGCAGAGTGTGGATTATTGGGCATACTTCTTGTTAAATGAATCTGGCTTCCTCATTGACTTTGCTTGTCAGAAGATCACAAAAGATTATTACATGACCCTAGGACACTGCAACTATCATAAATTTGAGTCAATTGCCAAGCGCTGAATTTTGATCACATTTCCAAGATGATGCTGTAACCATGGTAAGAGCTAAAATTGGTGATAAAGTCACTTTTTTCAGTGCCATTGTAACTTCAGATTGTCATTAAATGAACTGTTGTAAGTTGAGAGCTACCTGTAACAAGAGATAGTCATTCTAGTCTCAAGCAGGAGACTGTCTCTAGGCTCAAGCAGGAGACCGTATATCCATTTCAGACAAATTGTTGTCCAGTTTCTTCTTTAAAATCTTCAACGATGAATCACTCACAACTTCTGAAGGCAAACCGTTCCACTGATTAATTGTCCTAACTCAGAAAATTCCCCCTTGTTTCTAGGTTGTTTCTCTCCTTGATTAATTTCCATCCATTACTTCTTGTTCTGACTTCAGATGCTTTGGACAATAGGTTGACATCTTTGTGGCAGCCCCTTAAATATTGGAATTGCTATCATGTCACCCTTGTCCTTTTTCATTAAATTAAACATAACCAATTCCTGCATCCATTCTTCATATGTTTTAGCCTCTAGTCCCCTAATCATCTTTGTTGCTTTTCTCTGCACTCTTTCTAGAGTCTCAACAAATATTATAACGTTGACAATTATGTATAAAACAGAATAGAACAACAGAATGGTGCACTCTGAGTTTAGTGGTTTTCTTGCAGATGTTTCATTATCCAACTAGGTAACATCATTAAATAATAAAGAATATAAACAAATGCATTCAGCATAATTAACTGATCCTTTGCTATCCTTTTTCTATTGCAGTTCTGATTAATTTAAAAAAAAATCTTACCACTTTAAAATTGTCATCTCTGCAGAATTTTTTCCAGAATGTAAAAACCAGTTCGTGTGTTTTTCACTTGTACAGAAAACTTATGGTCTAATAGTACAAACTGTGTGCTAGATAGTGCTGTGAGATGACAGATCTGTCTCTATGACTCAGAAAATTAAACTTTTATCTGGGACAACATAATCTATGATTTTGTCCTTTGGCATCACATTGCCCGTTGAATATTGTTTAGAGTTTTATTGTCCTTATTGTGTTTTTCTTTCTCTTATGTTTGCTTATGTATGCCCAATGACCTTCTGGAGAGATTGGCTAATAAAATTGGGTGGCCAGACAGTTAGCTAGTTAGATAGGCAGGCCAGCCAACTGGCAGGGAATGTAGACTGTATTTATATCAAGTTATCAGGAAACCTCAGTTGAAATTAATCAGGAATCATCATTTGTATGAAAAATGCTTTTTTCTTGTTTATCATGATATATCCATACTGTATTTTTTAGCATGCAGGAAGAGATATAGGCTGCATTTTTAGAACATATATAAAATTGAAAACAATTATGTTTTGAGATCAGTTCAATTAATTTAGCCTGTGATGTCATTAGGTGCTGAACCATCTTCAGTTTATTTAATTATAGTGAACGTTGGAAGGTATTTTTTGTCATTATTTGGTACATTCCAAGAGAATAAGCAGTATTTCAAAATTTTGTTCATTGCCTTTTTGTTTTGTCCTTGCTCTTTCAGTGAATAATTATTAATCATATTTATATAGCTAACAAAATCATCTAACAAAATGTGACTCACAGTCACATAATAAAAAATATAAAAGCAATCAATAAAATATTTATTACAATTTTTAAAAGTCAAGGAGAGAATCACAGATATTAACAACAGCAAGACCAGCTCAACAACTCACCATTCCCTCGGGGCCACTGAACCTAATGGCACAGCTAGATCTTGGGGAACTTGTGAAAAGTTAACAGGGATGAAGCCAGTCTAACCTCAGGGGAATGATGTTCCATAAGATAGGCGCCATGCAAGAGAGCCCATGTCCAGCATCCTCCCAGATGTAATTCTTTAGTAGACAGAACTTGCAGTGTACCTCTTTGCTGGATCTGATGGGAATTGTGTAATTGGGAAGAGGTAGTCCCTCAAATAACCAAACCTCATGCCATTAAGAGCTTTAAAGTTGAAAACCAGCACTTTGAATTGGACCTGGAAGAGAACTGCTAACTCAATGCAGCTCACAGAGCAAAGATGTAACATATTCCATACAATGAGCACGCATAAGTTTCTAGGTCACTGAATTCTGTACTAGCTGAAGCTTCTGGATATTCTTCAAGGGGAGCCCCATGTAAAACTCATTGCTATAATCCATTTGGAGGTTACCAGGGCACAAGTGACTGAGCAGAACCTCCTGATCTAGGAACAAGAAGCAACTGGACCACAACATGAAGCTGTGAGAACACCCTATTAGCCTATGACTGCTATCTGCTCTGAGTAGGAATTGAGTCTAGAAGAACCCCCAAGTTATTAGATTTAGTTATTAGATATCTTAATTTAACCTTAATTCCACCTCATTAGCAGAATGGATTGGAAAAAAATCAGATATATTAAAGCATTTCTAATATATGTTTTTCATTAAGAGTTTCAAAAAGTAAAGATTAGATTATGAAATGTCCTTTAAGAAATATTGTGAAAATAATTAACATATTTTTATATTCTAAAATCCTTACCCCATGTAATGATGAAATATTACAAAAATATAAAATCATTAAGAATCATTTGCTTAGATAATGTATAGCTTGAAAATGTTTTTCTACTTTCTGGGAAACTCTTGTTTTCATAAGAGAAGGGAGAATGTCCAAATGTTTTCATGACTGATGGATTGTGTTTTCCTCTTTTGTAGAGATTGGCTTGACTAACCTACAGATGACTGGTAGAGTTGATAATTGTACATTTATAGTTGCATAGTACTCTGAAAGCTACAAAGAGAGAACATAAAATGAACTACTAATCCATTTGCAAGACTGCATTATTGAAGACAATTTTGAACTTGATATTAAAATATGCCAAGAATTGTATTGATTTATGGCAACATACAAATATACATGAATAAATTAAAAATATTAATCCCAGATTTCGCTACAGTAGTACTGACATAATTTTATACCATGCTAATCTTATTCATTGCAAATAAATCTACCAAAAAAATCTACACTTTTAAATTTTGTATGCCATTGTAATTTATAAGGTCAATCTTTTTCATCATAGGGTCTGCAGTTAAAAAGAAAATCTAGCAGCTGAAAAGAGGTTATGTCTGGGGAAAATATTGCATTCTTTGGGGTTAGTTTAAGGTTGTATATGTGTATACACACATATATGAATATAATATACACATAAAGAAATAACTAGTACACAATGGTGACTAGATTACTGGACTAGGATCAGGGAGACTCAGGTGCTAGTCCTTCTGTAATTGCAGAAGCTAGTTGGATTCATGATTTGGGGCCTGTTCTCAGTCAAGTCTGTATAGTTGCTCATCTTGCCAAAAGGAAATATCTTAAGTTTCAATTGGAATTTAAGCGAACATATTCCCTCAGACACAGAAGGAAGTTTATGTAACAGTTTGGTTGTTTATAACAATAATTTGAAGCTCCTTATGTATTGAGCAGAAAAAAGAAGAAAAATACATGCTTCTGCTAGCTTCAACCTTTGACTAAAAAAATGGTGAAACATATGATGGTTAAAGAATCATTTGGTATATGTAATGGACTATTCATTTAATTTTCACCGTTGTATTCTGTGTAGGCACCTTCTGTATGATACTAAATTAAAGTCATTGAAGGGATTTAAATAGTAATTACCTCACTGAAGGTACTCAATGCTGAGATTTGTTTTTGCTCATCTTGCCTAACTGTTCCAATATGTTGCTAAGAAAAATGGCTATTCTGAGTATGTATGTATGTGTATGTGTATATGTATGTATGTGTATGTAGTATACACATACACACACACACATATATGTATGTATGTATAATCAATGTAATGTAATATAATTAATATATATAATCATTACAATAATGCTTGGGTCACATCACTAGATTGTTGGCACAAATGTTTGATGATCGATGATAAAATGTTCCTTGTAAAGAAAGAATTTTATATATAGCACATACAAACTGGACTTTTCTCTCTGACACCTAGTTTTTATGTAGGATTTTCCCTTTCCTTATTTGGAGGGGAATTAGGAGTCTACATGCATATTCTAGATTTGTAGATCATTAAACTGGTCCTTAGGAGCTTGAAGATACTTGTTCTATCATAGAGGAATAAGGAAAAGTTTTCAAGTAATAAATCAATTATGACCAGAATAATCTCTAAGTGAATTTAGAATTAATGTCAACTAACCAACTCTGGTGCTTCCATTATTAAAGTCAATATGCTTCAACTAAAGTGACTTTTGTGGTACATTTATATAAAAATATATTTGCATGACCATAAATAGTTAATTCCCCTCCCCCCTCTTTCAGTAAAATGTATGTAATTGTTGTTATATTCTATACTGTTGCTGAGATAATTGTACAGTTATGCCCTTGTAATCTTCAGGTGTGTATCAAAGCTTGAATGTTTAAATGTTGTATCTACTCAGTTGCCAAAAAAGGAATAATTTGTCTAATTTTTTAGTCACACATAAACTGATGCCACAATAAAAAATGTTTTAGGAAATGTTTAGTTTTTTTCTCTTTCTTTTTTTTGATATCAAAGATACAGGTAGTTCTCGACTTACAACCATTTGATTAGTGAACATTCAAAGTTACAAAGATACTGAAAAAGTGATTTAAACTGTTTTTCACACTCACAAGCACATCCCCATGGTCACATGATCAAAATTTGGACACTTGGAAATTGGCATGTATTTATTTATAATGATTACATAATACCAGGGTCATGTGATCACCTTTTGTGACTTTCTGACAAGCAATGGGGAAGCCAGATTCAATTAACTTAAGAACTGCAGTGATTTACTTAACAACTGTGGGAAGAAAGATCATAAAATGGGCCAAAATTCACTTAACAATTGTCTTGCTTAACATAAATTTTGGACTCAGTTGTGGTTGTAAATCAAGGACTACCTTGATTTCTATGATCAGGGCTTTAACTTTATTGTACCTGTACCTTATAATTTCAATAATGTAGAATGAATGTAATAAAGTCTACTTCTTTTATTTTAATATTAATAAAACATTTATAGAACAACCAAGCATAGGTTGTTCCTATAAAAATAAATATAAACTTTTCTACTTAAGATAATCCATTTACTAAACCAATTTCTTAAAAGGTTCTAGAAAAACTGTTTTTGATAAACTCAAGGATTTATACTTAATAAATGATTTCATAATCTTATTCTAGTATACTGATAACTTTTTCCTTTTTTAAAATATGCATTTCTTATTTAAATGTAGCATGTTCAATTTAGAATATAGCAAAACATTAGCTATGTTTACATTTTCCTTACTCGTTTGCTTCCTATTAAAAACAGTTTTTCCGTTGAAGTGCTTTTCTTGTCTCTACTTTTCTATTTACTAAGAAAATATTATATTGCTATTTAACTGTAGATATAACATACACCTTCAGTTTCCAGTATGATAATAATAGCCCAATCATTGTCAGATTCACTGTTTATTTTTTTCAAGTGTCTTAACAGTTAACTGTTCCTTTAAAAAGATTTAAGACTAGACATGTTTTATTTCTACTATTTTTGCATATGCTAAACATACCATTATAAGTCAGAAACAGCTTTTTAATTAGTGAATACAGCAAATAACTACTACATAATTGTATTGATAGCTGGAGACGAGAATATACTTTTATCAAGAGATCTTTAGAATTTCCAGAAATAATTACAATCCTAATAAATATATATGAAGTACCAAACAATCCAAACATAATAACTTCTGACCCACTGGCATTTTTTTCTCAAAAAGCTTTGAATATTATGTATTTTCAGTGATAATTATAAAATGTATTTTAATAATCTCCTTCCTAACATTACAGTTTTTTACCTACTAGGTGGGGGGAACTATTTGGTCATAGGCTACGAATTATGATGATGAGTTAACCAAAAAAATTCTCCCTTTTTACTGCTATTGAAGCACATCATTAAAGGGAGTTCATTCTAATCTCTGAAGTACTAAGGAAAAATCAACAATTGAAAAAACTAATTTTTAAGAACAATATTGATTCAAATTAATTGGGTTTTACTTAAATACCTTTTTATGACTGATTAAAAGGAATATTAATACAAAATATTTGTAAACAAAAGCATATTAAACATTGTGTATGTCAGTAAATAAAATATTCTAGGTAATATAAATCATAATTATTTAGAATTAAACTGAATATAATTAAAAATATTGGTTATAATTTCTGGATTTAAGTGGGTTTAATCTTACTGAAATTTCCGGTTTCTATTCCCCAGCTCCCAATTTATAAGTAAAAAAAAGTACAGAAAAGAATTGTTGCAGATGTATCTAGCTAGTATTGAACAATAGACATCTGCATTATAGGATCTTTTTACCAATATATATTGATTTTTTAAAATAATTCTTGAGAAGGTTTAGTCAGCTTGAGGAAGCTTCAACTATCAAAAAACTATTCATGTATGCATTAGTAACAGCAATATTTTTTGTGTTCAGATGTTTAATAGCAGTGACTTACTGCAAAATACTAGATTTAGTATGATTATATGGTTTTCTTTCTCACTGGGTAAATTTGTGATAAAGATACAGCAGTGTTTTGGGCTGTGTATTGGTACAAATCTTAATTGAAGACATCTTAAATAATTCAATTTCCTCCCGGTAAAGAAGAAATGTTAAGGACAAGCTATACATGGATATGTAAACTGAATCAGAAATCACTCTGCAGCGCTAATCTGATCTCCTTCTTTTCTAGTCTGTTTGGTCTGTACTTTTGAAATGCAATGAGTAGAATTATATAACTCAGATTTATATTGAATACGTTGAACACGGGCTTACTGAATCAGTCCCAGAATCTATGGTCAAAATAGAAGGGTGATGTTTTGTTTTGTGAAGGACACAATAAAGCATGTTTAGGTTCTATTAATGAAATATTTTGGTAGTCACTGGCTAGCTAAATAACTTTTGAATATTTGAGGTTTGTCTCCTGATAGTCCCCTGAGAATACCTATGGGATTTCCCCCAAAAAGGCATACTGCCTTAAGATGTAGACATTGCATTACTTTGATTACTGTCTTAAGATGTAGACATTGCATTACTTTGATTACTGTTGAAAAGTATTTTTCCTAAAACTATAGCAAATCCATTTTAAATACAATACTACCTAATCAAGTGATTGTTGCCGCATCTGATGGGGTATTTTCTAAATTGTATATTTGAAAGAAGTTCAGAGATTAAAAATCAAAATATTGGAAGTTTCC
The DNA here is from genome assembly GCA_023653725.1 of Bungarus multicinctus. Lineage (NCBI taxonomy): Eukaryota > Metazoa > Chordata > Lepidosauria > Squamata > Elapidae > Bungarus > Bungarus multicinctus. The sequence goes on from CM042848.1 coordinate 49,243,168, forward strand.
TATTATTAAAATAGCCACTAAACTTGTCTTCCTTAAAAAGTAAACTTGCTGCTATTTTGCAGAGTAGTATGATAATGCATTTGGTCCTCCACTTTAGGATTGTTAATTCTTTCTTTAAAATGTTAGAATGTCCTTCTCTCTTCATTCTTTTAGACAAAGCAGGCTGTTCTCACTTTCAGTATTTAGTATCTTTTTTTTTTAAAGGTAGATTTGGAAGGGTTTTATAGCTGTAATTCTGGTGAGGGTTCTATAATCTTGCTTGTATCTTCTTTGTGTAGGGAACTATTAAATACCCCTACTATTCAGCAAAGCAGGCAAATTTATCAGTAAGTAAGGCTGCTTTCATATAAAAGATGTTTTTTTTTTCCTTGCTAGTAATGGAAGATTCAATCTTTTGTTTAACCATTGAGTTTCTGCCCAGTTTTAGTAGGAAACATTTAGTTTTTTTCTCCATTAGATGTTTAAATAATTCTATATTCTACAGCAGCTCAACACTGAAGCTTCATCTTTATCATCGTCCCATTCTCTTGATAGAAAAACAATTGTAAATGCTTAGAGAGCCACCATCTTTCACTAAAAACAGCATCTGTTTCTAACTTCAGCTTTTTATTTTCTATCTTTCATTTTCTTTTTTCTTTTTTTGTTGATAAATCTCCCAGACAACAACAGTTCTGTAGAGAGTTTAAATATGAAGGAATGGCAGGACGGGCTAAGGGCACTTCTACCGAACATTAACATCAACTTTGGTGGACTGCCCAATGCTACTTCCCCCTCCAACGCCAACCACAGTGTACCAACGTCCAACACTGCCACAACCGACAGCCTGAATTGGGACAGCCCTGGGAGCTGGATGGACCCCGCAATCATAACAGGTAACAATTTCTCGCTCATTCAGCTCCATTGACAATGATCAAGTGCATATTTGGCACAAATTAATCGATACACCTTTTTTGGAAAAAAATGCGGTGGTCTCTTCCAGCTTCCATCTACCAACTTTCAAGAGGCCCAGAAATCTTAGAGCAAATGAACATTAATACCCTACAGTCTTTTCTTTTGCATGCCTGGCGTCTTTCTTAGCATATCTGAGGTTTCTGTCGGTTTCCACATCAACATAATGGCATGCATTTCTGTGCAATATAGTTCTTATGCTACTGGATTTTAACTGGATTATTTTTTTCATTAAAAAGGGACATACTCCACTGTTTATAAAGCTCTCTTTATAAGGCTGGTTTCCTTGTAATGGTTAATTATGATTTGGAAAGGTTAATTACGGTTAATTATGATTTGGAAAAGAAAGTAATTGTATGTTACTGTGGAAAAATATCTGGGCAGTGTGAAAAGCACTTTTCTTAAGGGACAAATGCTTCCCAGGAAAACTCAGCTTCAGTTGTGTTTGAAAAATGGTATTCATAGTCATTTCATTTCTGCAAGCTAATAATTATTTTTCTGATCTTGCTACTGGTTAAATTGCACTGTCCTATTTCATATATGTAGTTCTTGCTTGCTTTGACTAACCTATGTCTCCTCCTGTGTTTCTCTTCTTCCTAGGTATCCCAGCCTCCGCTGGAAACAGTTTAGACTCTCTTCAAGACGACAATCCACCGCATTGGCTAAAGTCTCTTCAGGCTCTCACAGAGATGGATGGCCCCAGTGCTGCCCCAACACAAACCCCTCACAGTAATCCCTTCAGTACACAGATTCCATTGCACAGAGCCAGTTGGAACCCCTATTCCCCTCCTTCAAACCCTGCCAATTTCCACTCTCCTCCTCCAGGCTTTCAGACAGCTTTCAGACCCCCCAGTAAACCCCCCACAGATTTACTACAGAGCTCAGCGTTGGATCGTCATTAGGAAAAGTACAAAAACATTAGAAATGCAGGAATTGCTCCTCCCAGACTTCCTATGGCCCCTCTTCCATGTATTTCTTTCTGAAGAATCTGGTTTCTGGTCAAAAATCTTTCCCAACCAGCTTCCAAATGCAATGCATTCACAGGGTCAGAACTATTATCTTTTTTCTTAAGTTTTGCTGAGTCAGTGTTTGAAGTACACTGTTTAAAAACTATTTCTTTAAACACACTAAGAGAAATCAAAGTGCATAATATTTTCATGAATCTTTTGCACATAATTATTTTAGCGTAGCAGAAAAATGTCATGTTGACAATAGAAGAAAATAATACAAAATTCAGAATTCAGTGCAGAAATATATTGGGGAAAAGCAGTGGCCTAACATTCATGTTGCATTCTGTGAGTTGATTATACAGGGAAATACTTATTTTTCTTCTTCTTTTTTTTTTCTTGAAGGGTTGGGACAGTTTTGTCAGAAAAGTTTTGGCATAAAGTAGGTGAAAGACAATTTGCCTGTAGAAACAACTGACATGTTGGTAAGAAATGATTTAACAGAGGGAATTTTTAAAAGTTTTGGCTTTAGATTTCAAATAAATATAATGTTTTAAAAATATCACAGATTTAATACCTAGCATATACATAATATAATTATAAGCAGCTGAAACACGAGTGATATTCACTTCAATCTTTCTGTCTTCTTGTCAGTCTCTCTTTTTTTTTTAAATCACCTGATTAAGACACTCTGAGATAGCACTGCATTGGGGCCACAAGTTCATCATCAGGAGCGCAACCTTTGACGACCTCTGCCTGCAGCTTTTACTTAACCTTGTAGTTTCTGGACGTTTGTGCAGTATTGAAAGACAGGGAAAAAAAAGAAACATAAAATTAAACATGGTTATAACCTGATGCTAAAACTAAAAACAAGGAAATGTACCTCTTTCTTCAGAATTAAAACTAAAATCTTAAATAAAACAGAAAACTTGATGACAACCTTTTGTGAACTTTCTCTTTTTTTTCTGTTTTATATATATGTCAATTCCTGTGACAAGATTTCCCAAAAATTATTGAGGCTGTGTACTCCCCATGGAGCATTTGATGTCCTTACCTAACACCATTATTTATATTTTTGTGTCATGTCTCATTTTTATTTTCTCAAATAAATGTTATGCCATCCTCCCTGACAATTCTTTCTCCTCTGCTTTTAAAGTCAAGAATTTTTAATTTAAACAGATCAAACTTTCTTATTAGATTATAACTGGTATTTTGTACAATATTCCTAATAGTCATACTTTATTGGAATTTGTAGCTCCATTTTAAACATCATGTTTTAACATAATATATTTAAAGATCATATTTACTAACTCGGTGTTTCTCTGAATGGAGAATTCTGGGAGTTGAAGTGGCCAAGGTTAAGAGAGAAATCTTAATCAGATTTCATAGTTTAGAAATGAACATGATACAGTGCATTAAAACATTTTATCCAGGGAAGGAGTTTTGCAAGCTGAAAACTACATTTGTGTTTCTTGTCGATGTCACACAAATACAGAAGTCACAGAAATATAAAGAAAGCAAGAAATTTGCATTTTCTGACAATATTTGCCTTTTTTTCTGCTACGTATAGTATGTACTGTTCCTTATTATAGATAATCAAGAAGTTGAATCGTAAAGGCTTGCCTCAGATATATTTTTAGTCTGATAAATCTATGCAATACCATCCAAGGAACAAGTTGTATCTGAACTATCTTATCTTTACAGCCCCATGTACTTCATGCACTCTACTTTTAACAAAACTATCAATTTCTGAAACCAGTTTTCTGGGACATCGGAATCAGCAAATGCTGATTTAAAGAATTTGTCAGAATATGAAGTTGGGAGCATTGCAAGAGGTTGGAGCTATTGTTACTGGCTGTTAGCTAGAAATTGTGGAATTTTTTTCAATCCTCCATGAAGCTGTTAGTGGAACTTTTTAGTTCTGGTATGCCATTGCCCTTCACCAAATGATATACTAGGAAAGCATATATAGAAACATAATTTCATCCTAGGCTAGATTAGGCTTCCTAGACTAAATAAACCCTCGTTCAAATCACCTGAAGATCTTCGCACATAGGCAGTTGTACAATAGAAAATTATTGAGTTGATTCTGAAACTTAATAAAATGTGGCAGCACATAGAATATTGGCTGTACAAGTACTCCTCGACTTACAATTATTTGTTTAGTGACAGTTTGAAGTTACAGCAGCGCTGAAAAATGTGACTCGTGACCATTTTTCACACTATCCTTGCAACATTCCAAAATTCAGACACTTGGCAACTGACATATATATATATATATATATATATATATATATATATATATATATACTGCCTCACATGTAATACTTCCCTGGTTCGAATCCCAGTAAGGGTATGGCTAGGTGAAGAGAGCTAACTAGCTCGAAATAGATCTATCCTAGTCTCCCTTATTTAATTATTTATCAGCTCAAAAACTTACACATACATACATACATACATACATACATACATACATATATATATATATATATATATGACAGTTGTAGAGTCACGGGATCAAGTGATCACATTTTGAGACCACCTGAGAAGTAAAGATTCATTTAACTTAACAACTGCAGTAATTCATTTAACAACTCTGGCAAGAAAGGTCATAAAATGGGGAAAAATTCAACTGTCTTATTTAGTAATAGAAATTTTGGGCTCAACTGTGGATATAGGTAGTCCTCAACCTATATGCACAATTGAGCCCAAAATTTCTACTATTCAATAAAACACCTTCATGGTGAAAACTATTATTACTCAGAAGAAAAATTTAGAATGGATCAGAGGTGAAGAGGTTACTTACTATTTTATGCCATTGCAGGAAACCTAACCAAGTGTATAGTACAATTTTATAGGTTTAGTGTTGATGTATTTACTGCACAGAGTCTATACAGCTTATATTGGTGCACTTAGTGATAAGTAACAAAATCTATGAGTTAGTTGCATTGCTTCTTTTAAACCTACAGTGTGTCACTCACCTTTAGTTCTAACATTCCAGTTCTAACATTCCAAACGTCTATTGTTGACATTTTCCTTTTGGGTTGGAAAGAACAAATAATTGCTAATTTTTCATAATTAAACAATGGGATGCTGACTCCTTTATAGCCTTCTTATTAAAAAATTAAGTTGGAGCTCTGTTAGCCAGGATAGATGGGGACTTATGTGTAATTCAAACATTTTGGTTGAACCAAGGCAGTTAAAATGATAAAACTTTAATTTTTCAAAAATTTCAAACTCCTTCAATAGGTGTGATACAATGTTAACACTTTGGGAAAGAAAAATTAAGTTTTTTTTTGTTTAATACTAGAAAAATTAAGAAGAGTTCCATTTTAATTTTTTTAAGGCAGCATATTTCAGATATATTGTTCCCTTCACAATGGAAAACTCAACAAGACATAGGTGCTGCTACAAAATATGAAAGAGATAAATGTTACTTTTTTTCTTCCAGAAGACTTTATAATAGGTAATATAAGTAATGTGTTATTTATTGGGCATTGATTATATTATAAATCTGATCTATTGTGTTGAAAAAGTAATTGCCAGACTTAAAGTTTGTTTTAAAAATAGTGCTTTCTATACAGTCAATTGCTTTAACCACCTCTAATGAGCATACTGAAAGAGAAACATTAATTTTCAAGAGTGAATAATAATTAACAGTTTTCTGGTGAGACTAGATATATTTCTTTTTGGAATGAAATCTGGTTAGGCTGCATAATTTCTCCTATAGTTAAACTGAGATGTTAAATTGTCTAGTAGTTTAGTAGATTATTTATAATAAATATGGAGAGAGATAAGTCTGGAAGAAGATAATTCTAATGAATCATTGTGTGATTTAGGAATGAAAGATATTTTAGAATTGCACTAGCATGGGACAAGAAAATTACCTTAATGAAAAAAATTCTCATTTAATAATATATTTAAATGCCTTATAGAGCTCATGTTAGAACCTGGGAATTTTCTACTTTCAATATTTTTTTTAAAAAAGCTATAAACTTCTAATTGTAAAAATATTCACAGCACCAGAAAATTTAGGTTATCTGGGTACTTACTTTTTCTATCACAAGGTTTTTAGAAATATTAGCAAACTAGAGTTGCCTTCAGTGAGTTGGGTAGCATACAAGCTTGATAAATAAATAAAATTTTAAATAAGATGTTTAGTATTGATGACTTGACCATAAGTATTATTTATTGCCTTTAATAACACTTTCCTTTACCATTTGGAAGCTTATTTTCCAATAATCTTGAGTTTTTATTGTTAAATACATAGTATTTTTTATTTAAAAGTAAAAAAAATATGAGCTAATACTTATCCCAGTTTCTAAATATCAAACCTTTTCTTTTTCTTAATGCTTAAGTATATATATTAATTAAGTCTGATTCATATAATTTTGAAGACCCAATTTGGTTTAGTGGTTAGGGTACCAGGCTGGAATGTGGGAGACCATGAGTTCTAGTCCTACTTTTGCCATGAAAGCCAGCTAGATGACTTTGAGCCAGTCATTCTCCTCACAGGATTGTGGGGAAAATAATAGAAGGAAGGTGTGGGGTATATATTCGCTGCCTTGAATTATTTGTAAAAGTAATACAGACAGGATACAAATAAATAATACATTCATTATTTATGTTGATATCTTTTTATTCTGCTCATTTACATTGTATTTTCACTTCTTATATATTGGATTATCTCTATTTAGACTAATTTATTAAAAAATAATTAAGGCACAAATATAGTCTATCCTCAAATGGGATTGGTATCTCTTTGAATAATATGTAAAGCTCTTTGTGAGTGAATGCTTTGTGTTAGAGATATCAGTATGTTCATGCAGTTATATCAAATTCTGCAAATCTAGATGCTAAAAGCTATTTTCTATTTTCCTGATTATTTGTCTTATCAACTATTGCACCTTCATCAATATTTAAATTAGTCCATAGAACCAAATTCTTCTAGCCAAATTTATTTAAGGCTTTCATGAATTTTTGTATAAATTTGATTTACTCTGACAGTAGGTAGGTAGAGAACAAGTTATAACTTTACTATCAAAATTTCCTTTAATCAAAATCAATCTTTCCTTTATGTTTTTGAATCTTTTCTACATAATGTCTATATTAGCATAAAATGAGATGATTATCTTTGTTGACTTGGTTCTAAAATCTTTAATTTTTTCTGATGTATATATTTTCTGTAAGTTATAGATTGAAGGATCTTAAATATTAACTGATTCTAGTTCTTTAATTGGATCACTAGCCTCCAACATTTAAAGAACCTATGCCTGTGTTGCTTACTATTCTTACAAAATGAATTTATTGTCAGTAAAACCTTTGCTATCTTACTAAGCAATGATTAAATTAGTGAGGTTATTATGAATTTTCATGCTAATTATTATTTTTGCTCCATACTGTTTTCCCTCATGCATCCCTAGTTCTCTTCTTTATATACTCCCTACACCTTCACTTTCCCAGCTTGTTAGATCTTCTAACTAGTCTAGTTTAGGAAATTGTTGTACTGCCTCCCTTTCCAGCTAGCCTTGTCTTTACCTCAACTTTTAAACAATTCTCGGTGTTTTGTCTTTCTTCATAACTAATATGAAACAATATCAAACATGCAAACTATAAGCAGCAATTGTTTTATGAGTCCAAATGCTAAAAGACCCTATTGTCAAATCTTTTATAGAATTATTTTATTTATTATTTATTTATTATTAGAATTTCTATACCACCCTTCTCCCTAGGGACTCAGGGCGGTGTACAGTCAGATCCAATCCCAAACACAGTACAAAAATTAAAAAGACATTAAATAGTGGCTGATTATATTAATAGAACCCACCCCCCCGACTTTAAAACCCAATTAAAATCAAGTTTAGGAGACAATTTAAAACTACCTCAGCCCAGGCCAGCCTGCTCAAAGAGCCAGGTCTTCAACACGTGCCTGAAGGCCCTCAGGTCCGTGCTGGTGCGTAGTTCAGGTGGCAGAGTATTCCAGAGGGCAGGGGCCCCCAGAGAGAAGGCCCTACTCCTTGGGGCCGCCAGACGACACATGGCGGCCGACGGCACCCGGAGAAGGCCCTCCCTGTGAGAACGCACCGGCCTGCTGGAGATCACCGGCAGAATGCGGTCCTGCAGATAACCTGGCCCTATGCCATGGATCGCCTTAAAGGTCAAAACTAGAACCTTAAAGCGAACCCGGGGAGCCACCGGCAGCCAATGCAGCTCGCGCAGGAGAGGCGTCACATGGGAGCTACGTGATGCCCCCATGATCACCCGCGCGGCTGCATTTTGCACCAGTTGGAGTCTCCGAGTGCTCCCCGCAGGGAGCCCCATGTAGAGAGCATTACAATAGTCCAGGCGAGAGGTGACAAGGGCCTGAGTGACCGTGCACAGGGCGTCCCGATCCAGAAAGGGCCGCAACCGGAAGATCCGACGGATCTGGTAAAATGCCCCCCTGGAGACGGCCGCAATATGATGTTAAAGCGACAGCCGTACATCCAGGAGGACGCCCAGATTGTGAGCCCTCTCTGTGGGAGGCAAAATTTCCCCCCCGATAGCCAGCGAAGGTGTCAGCTGGCTATATCGGGGCGCCGGGAACCACAGCCACTCGGTCTTGGATGGGTTGAGCCGGAGCCTGTTCCCGCCCATCCAGTCCCGCACGGCCTCCAGGCACTGGGACATAGCCTCCACAGCATCGTTGGGGTGGTCTGGGGTGGAGATGTACAGTTGGGTGTCATCTGCATACAGATGACACCGCACCCCAAGACCACGGATGATCTCGCCCAGCGGCTTCACATAAATGTTGAACAAGAGAGGGGAGAGGACCGACCCCTGAGGCACCCCACAAACCAAGGGCCTAGAGGTGGACCTCTCCCCTCCCGCCAACACCAATTGCGAACGGTCGGAGAGGAAGGAGGAGAACCATCGAAGGACAGTTCCCCCAATCCCCAACCCCTCCAACCGTCGCAATAGGATACTATGGTCGATAGTATCAAAAGCCGCCGAGAGATCTAATAGGACCAGGACAGAGGAAAATCCTCTGTCACGGGCCCTCCAGAGATCATCAACCAACGCGACCAATGCTGTTTCGGTACTATGCCCAGGCCTGAAACCCGATTGGAACGGATCGAGGTAAGTCGTTTCCTCCAGATACTGGGGGAGCTGACGTGCCACCATGCTCTCAACAACCTTCGCTATAAAGGGAAGGTTGGAGACTGGACGATAGTTGTTTAAAACAGCTGGATCCAGGGAAGGCTTCTTGAGGAGGGGCCGCACCACCGCCATCTTCAAGGCGGTAGGAAGTGACCCCTCTCTCAAGGAAGCGTTGATAATCCCCTGGAGCCAGCCTCGTGTCGTCTCCCTGGCGGCCGAGACCAGCCAGGAAGGGCACGGGTCCAATAAACAGGTGGTGGCATTCAGACCCCCCAGCAATCTGTCCACGCCCTCAGCGGTCACAGGGTCAAACTCCCCCCAGATAACATTCACAAGACCTGCCCCGGACACCTCCCCCGGGACCATCCAATTGGAGTCCAGCCCTTCCTGAATCTGAGCGTTTCTGTCGTGCAGAAATCGGGAAAACTCCTCTGCTCTGCCCTGCAAGAAGTCATCCCGCGCTCTCGGTTCAAGTAGAGAGCGGGTCACTCTAAACAGGGCGGCAGGCCGGTTTTCTGCCAACGCAATAAGGGCGGAGAAATACGAAGATTTCGCTGCCCCTATCGCCACAAGGTAAGTCTTAATATGAGATTTCACCTGTGTTCGGTCAGACTCAGAATGGCTCGCCCTCCAAGTGCTCTCTAGACGTCTTTTCCGGCACTTCATCTCCCGTAGCTCCTCCGTATACCACAGAGCCAGGTGGGATCTGTGCCGGGTCAGAGGTCACAGAGGCGCAACTCGATCTAGAGTCCCAGCGGCCAGCCCATCCCAGATGGCCACCAGGTCTCCAGGCGAGCTGTGAGCCAGACACTCAGGAAATGGCCCAAGCTCCCTCTGGAACCGCTCCGGGTCCATCAGGCGCCTGGGGCGGAACAATCTATGTGACTCCGCCTCCCTGCGGTGGGGGGTGGCGGAACAGAAGTCCAGTCTAAGAAGGGAATGATCTGTCCATGACAAGGGTGTAATTACTAAATCCCCGAAATTACAGTCATTCAACCACTGCCCAGAGACAAAAATCAGGTCCAGCATGTGTCCTCCTATGTGAGTGGGAGCAGAAACTAATTGGGTCAGGTCCATATAAGAGTTACTTAGACTTTAAAGATTATTCTGTATTTTCTATGAAGGCATTTGAAAACTATTATTTCTGGAATATATAAATAATATTATTCCTTGGGGTTGAAGTATTAGCTTGAGAAGAAACCCTTATTTAAACATTCTTCCTCTTAATAATTATTTTATTAGAGATTTGAAGCTTGTACTATGGCAAGACTAAAGTCATGGAAAATTAACATTTATCTCTGTCCCAATTTATCTCTTAAGTCTACAAAATTTCTGTGGATTTTTCTTTCACCTGATCATTTAAATTTTTATTAATATGTTTCTTGGTTTTTGGATTTTGTTGAATTTAGGAGCAAATCTTCAAATACGGAAACTTTTTGAAATAAATTAGCTATTTGCTATATTTTGCCTAATTCCTCTAACTTTGAAATTATCCTGTCCCAGTCCTGTGGATCATCCAAATACATTTTACCATCATTAATATATTTGTGAACTTTTCCAATATCAAGCTCATTTTTCACAGCAAGTTCACTTTAAAAGACAATGCTTAATTGTTTACTAACTTGTTCAATCATATTTGCCAAGCCCATTCAATTTAGTAGATGATTTATCCAGATCCTCTATTAGTTCTTTAGTTTAGGTTTTTAAGGGTAGCAATCAAGTTTTGCATCTTTCAAAGGGGCAATTGCCTTCACCATCTGTTCACTGAGTGAATTGTTGTCTCGGCCATCTTGACTCATCCATGCCTTAGTTCCTCTGCCATGTTGGGAGGTTTTCTTGGGCATTTTGCTATTGTTAATCTTTTAACTAATCAAATCTTAAGTCAAAAAATAAACAGCAATAATGATCAAGAAAAGTGTGTAGGGAAGAGAACATGGAACTCAATACAATATCATCTTAAATATCTAGCTGCTCCTCCTTTACTAGTTATAAATTCACTCTTTAACCAAATTGCTGTACTTTACTTCAGTCTCTACCTAATTATAATATGGGAGTAATATGAAAGAGTTAAAAGAATTAAGAATATAGATGAAGTTTAGATTATTTGGGGATGATCATGAGAAATTCATTAATGCTTTTGTGCAAGATTCAGCCTCTATAAAATATATTGAACCTTTGCTCGACCAAAAAGCAAAAAAAGCATTTTACTCATACGCTCATTTTCTATGTCTCATAGACATAAAGTCAGTGCCAGATGATTTCTTAGAAGTAGTAATTGCAATATATTTGTACACAAGGATAAATTATTCCTATGACCATTCCTATTATTTCCAGGAATAAGTTTTAGTAATGTTTGTGCCAACCCTTTCTTTATGTAAAATAATTAAGTCTTAAGTTAATTTTTGTGATGCATATATTTTACGCAAACTGAAATAAAATGCATTAGGAATTGGTAACTATGCATTATCTTTTAATGTTAACTTATCTCTGCATTTTGTGAGTTTATGTGTCAAGATGTTTTCTATTTCACATTATCCATAATTGATATGCCCAATGGTGGAGTATGACTAGAGTTTTAATAATCTCTGGAAAGTAGTTTTTTAAATGAGAAATGTGAACTAAGACCAAGGACACACAATGCATACACTGAAGAAAAAACTACAAAACCACATAACAGGAAAAAAACTGGTTTCAAAAATATATATTGTAAAACTACAAAAAATAAACATTAGAAAATTGAACACCAGAATGTGGGTTTTTATGGAATTTTACTATGATTAAATGATTAGAAAAATAAGAAACAAAGAGAGAAAAATGTTCTAAAAATTCTACAAATTGAAAAAGACTTTCCAAATTCGTATTGGTATGCTAACGCAGCAGTTGCTAATCGGACCACGAGAAAATTTTGGTGGGCCGCAGAGAAATTTCACCCCCAGAGCACAACCCCAAAGCAATTAATCCAGGCTGCAAAGAAACACAAGGCTGCGCTACCTACATGGCCTGCGGGAACTCTCCCTGCCCATTCACTCCTTACCCAGCAAAGTTGCCTGCTAAATTGCTATTTTTCTGACCATTAGGTGTTCTGCTGTGCCGGAAGATTTAGATTAGCTAGGAAGCAGGAAATGGTTGGATTTCTTGCTTTCTAGCTAGTCTTTAGATCTTCGGCTCTGCTTTTAAGCACAGCCGAACCTCTCAGGACTGAAGGTTTTATTATTCAGTGCAGACTCACGGCAAGCAAATTTGAGAGACTAAGCTAGCCAATGGCAGATAGATAGATCACTGAATGAATCTGATTCTGTGAGCAACTCAATCTGCCTGCCTACTTTGCCTGATTTTGGGTGAAAGTTGCTCTTTTTTAAAGTAAAAAATTCAATATTTATATAAATATTTATAATATTTACATACAAGCTATGCCTAGCCAGTCATATGACCATCAAGCCACACCCACAAATTAGGCCACACCCACAGAACCAGTTAGTGGTCTCTGGGATTTAAAATTATGAGTTTGGTGGTCCCTGAAGTCCAAAAGATTGGCTACCCTGTGCTGAAGGATACCAGTGGACAGACAGTAAATGATAGCAAAAAGGGAAGGAGCATATCAAATTTTGTACAATAGAAATACCAAATTCAATGATAACTTGGAAGATATTTTCTATTTATAAAAATCTTTAATATTAGAAATTAGATCAGTGATTACCAATTGAAACTCTGCAAGAATTGTTGGAATATCTACATAAGTATGAAAACAACAAAAGAAGAATCAGTAAAGCAAATTATGCTACGAAATGTGGAGAATGATATAATTGGAAAAGGTCAGTCTACATATTAATACCAAAAAATGGAGTCTTAATGGGATCTGCAAACTATTGCACAAGGTTCTTAATTTCACATGTTAGAAAAATAATGCTTAGGATTATCCAATGTATCGTTGGAAAATGCCAACATGGAAAGGAAAATGCCAGAGCTGGCTTTAGAAAAGCCAAGGAGCAAATTGTTATTGCTGATGGGTAAGTGAGAAAGCCAAAGTATAACAGAAATAAGTCAATGTGATTCATTAATTGTTTCAAACTATCAAACTATGGAATGTGCACAGAAAAAGGAGAATCTCAAAACATCTCATTTTCCTCATGAGAAAGCCATAGACAAAAGTCACATGATGTTCTAGATGGAATATGGCAAAACTGACCTGCAAAGGAGTGAGATAAGATTGCATATTATCCCGTTATTTATTCAAACTATATTCTTAATATACATTGAGTGAAGTTGAAATGGAAGAAGATGAGTAAGGTTTTAAAACTGGAAAAAGAAACACTAATAATCTGCATTATATTGACAATAGTAATCAGAGCTAAACATGCAAATCATCTGAAAGCTCCAGTAAGCCAAGTCAAGGATAGCAGTGAAAAATGGGAGTAAGGTTAAATATAAATAAGACCAAACTAACGCAAACAGGTACAGAAAACCAGCCTTAAAATTTACAATGAAGATACAAATAGTTTCTGATGTAGGCCACAATTGTGTCCCAAATTCCCATTGTTAATCAAGGCAGTTTTTAAGTGAATCTTAATTTCTCCATTGACTTTGCTTGTTAGAAGCCAGCTGTGAAATTATAAAGGGTAATCACATGACCTTGGATATTGGAAATAGTCACAAATAGATGCCAGTTTTCAAGTGCCGAAATTTTGATCACCTGACCATGGGGAATGCTACATCAGTCATTAGTGTGAAAAAATCCTGTTTTTTAGTGCTTTGTAACTTTGGTCACTAAATGAATGATTGTAAGTTGAGGACTTCCTGTACCGAAGTGGTGAATAGCTTCTGCTTTTTAAAATCAACCACTACTATTTATCCAAAACTCTCTTTGGTCTTTGTCGCAGTTGTTGTCTCCTCTCTGTCATAGACATATTTAATTCACCCTGCCTCCACTGGAAGTTGAAATTTTTGATTTAATGTTGGAGAGGGCTCTTGAGAATACTCTGGATACTCTGGGTGACTGAGTTCTAGGAAGAAGGCAGTGGCAAACCACTTCTGAAAATCTTGCCAAGATAAGTGAGGGACTTAGCCAAGTAGTCACCATGAGTCAAGACTGAGTTGGAGCATCAAAATAAAAATAAAAATACAATGTCCCAGCTCACTAGCAACCTATAATGCTAGGAAAGATAGAAAGAAAAAGAAAAGGAGGATAGCCAATAGCAATGGTAAATGTGGAAGTACCCTAATATCTATCCAATGCAGCATCTAATAGCCAACAGGCAAATAGATTCCCTAGAAGTCAATAAGCACAGTCCATTGTCCAAATTTTGTTCTAGGCATCCATTTTTAAACCCTCTATATTAATTCCCTACGACATAGAAGGAGTTGAAGAACCAAATTACCAGTCAACAACTTGATTGCACATTTTCAAAGATAGTAAAAAAAAAATTAAACAGTTTCAGTTATGAAACACAACCTATACTAGAAAAATCAATATTTTCTCCTTTGCTCTACTTTTGTTTGGAATAGTATTCCTACATTTAAAAAAATATTTAATTGAATTCAATACACTTTAAAAAGAAGAAGAATGCATTACTATCCCCTTAATTTACTGGTTAAGATTGTAATATTATACCAACAAATGTTTTATGAAAGATATTAGTACACCAGGAAATGATTGTTAGATTCAGTTAAAAAAAGCTTTGTATCTAGAAAAAAATAAATATAAGGACTGTTTATTTTTAATGTAGACAGTTTTTGTTGAATGTGTCACTTGATCTGTTTGTTCCACATGATGTATAATTTTCTTAAATTATGTTATGTAACTTGCATTGATTAGATGGTCTTGTTTAGCCAGTTAAGGTTCTTTTCTCTTACTTAAAAGTTCCAATGATTAATATTAAAACATCTTAGAGCTCTTTGTAGATTTTAGTTTTACATTGCTTATTTCTATATTATTAGTAATTTTATTCTTCCAGAATTTTTTTCAGTCTGTAGGCATAAGTATGGAAGGATTGTAAAATTTTACAATTTGAATGGTACATATGCTGGTCAATGACCAACATACAATCACATGACATCAGGATGCTGCAAATGTCATAAGTACATATACTGGTTGCCATTTGCAACTTTCCCATGGGACTTCTGATGAGCAAAGTCAATGGGGGAACAACCATTGCAAAAGTTTGTAAAATTGGACACAACACACTCAATAACCTCATCACTTACTGATAGACATTTCTGTCCCAACTGTTATTGTAAGTCAAAGACTTCCTGTAGTATGTATGGATAATCAAGGAATAACCTACAGTGAAATGGTCCTCCAGTAACAACCACAATTAAGCACAGAATTTTGGTTGTACATCATTGCAGTTATTAAATGAATGATAACATCATTGGATGCCAGGCATCCAAATCACGATCACGTGACTGCAGGAACTCTGTGATGATCATAAATACAAGGACTGGTTGTAAGTCGTTTTTTTCAGCGCCATCATAACTTTGAACAGCTGTTAAACAAATGTCATAAGTAGAGGACTATCTTAGGGTTTATGTTCTTAAACAGCATAGAGAGACAAGATCTTACATATTATATGGACAGTAGGTTTTCCATTTATCAGAAAACTAAAAAATATGCTGATATTATGAAAACGCTGGAAGTATCTAAAATACAAGAACAGATACAACAATTTAACAATTATAATTAAAAATTATAATGACAGTCTGAAATAGCCTGGCTTCTTAAATAGATCTATTTTGAGAGATCTATGGCAGACAATTGTATTGTAACCTGCTCTTTGGTTTATACCATTTATATAATTTTTCTTTTTCATTCCACATTTTCAATAATGGGGCCATTAATGTCTCTTTTCACTTTATCATTTCATCTAAATAATTTAGACATGCATACTGTCTCATAATGCAAAATTGGATTAATAAATTATTTGAATTATTTTTTCCGTAGTCAATATTGTCAAAAGAAATTAGTTTTTTCATGTATGTGGGAATATTTCCCATTTGATTTTTTGACCTGCAGGAGGCAGCATTAGTTAAGCAATTTGCTTGCTAATTTATGAAGGATGTGATTGATAACCAGCAACAAATATTTAAAGGGGGGGATCATTGTAAGATATATTAAATATTACAGCTAAAGA
The DNA here is from genome assembly GCA_023653725.1 of Bungarus multicinctus. Classification (NCBI taxonomy): domain Eukaryota; kingdom Metazoa; phylum Chordata; class Lepidosauria; order Squamata; family Elapidae; genus Bungarus; species Bungarus multicinctus. The sequence goes on from CM042848.1 coordinate 49,259,330, forward strand.
GAAAACAAAAGTCAAAACAATAATTCAATTGGCTTATCAAGATGAAGGAAATCCTTGATTTAACAGAAATTTAGAAAACTTTGGAGGCTGTGGGCAAAATATGTCCTTTGGGGCATATATCCTTATTGTTATTTCTTGGTTTTCAGAGCTCCCTTTAACTAAAATTATCAAAACAATGGGCACTCTGTTTTCTGACTAGTTTGATGCAAGAAACTCCCCCAAATGTAATATAAATCTTAAGGGAGGCTTAACTAATCTAACTGGTTGTCTAAATTTATAATCCTCCTATAAAAGAAGTTTCTTTGTTGTGTCTTCCATTGGGGTATAATAAAGAAGACTAATTATGAGAGGCCTTGCAAACCTTTGGAGAAACAATGAAAAATAAAAGGCATTTGTTTCCCATCAACTACAAGGAAGAATGTCAAAGTCATAAATTTTAGTAATATTATAAGTAACTTAATAGGTATGCTTCTATGACAGTGATGAAATCTGGAATATCAAGAGTCTAAGGAACTATATGAGATTAATAGCGAGAAGTGAAGAAAGATAAATTGAATTTAATCAAACTTACTTGCTCCAACCAAGTTTCATTTTAAGGTAAAAAGAAAAAAAACCTAACTTCTTAGCAGAGAAGGAAAAACTTTGAATTTCCTTTCTCATGCCAAATAATCCTAATATTTCCATTTCAGTGATGAAATCTGGAATATCAAGAGTCTAAGGAACTATATGAGATGAAATAAGAAAATATTCTTTTATCACTTGCAACTAATTTTTTTATTCATTGCAATGAAAATTAAGCATGGTTCAGTGATCACAGGACAATTAGCAAATCCTTCAGACCGCAACCTCAGCCCTCTGTGTTTGAAAGCTAGATTTAAAATATTAAGTATGGATTTTGCATCCAAGATAATTGCATCAGTTCTTTCCTTCATACTATTTAAGATAAATTCAGCTCCCAACTAAAAATGTATAGACTTGCAGCCTAAAACAGTACCAACAGGAAATTGTCTGACTTTGAAAATTTAGATTTGAGCAATTCTTAGTTATTAGGTCAGTGTTCCCCACATTGGTGCCCACTGTTTGCTAATTAATTTTACTATTGTAAATGGATCCAATCAGGGTCATGGATGGAACTGTCTCTTAAATTGTGTCTTTAAAAGTGTTACTGCTCCGTTCAAATCCACTCAATATTTTGTGTATCAGGCTACACAACTTTAAAGGAGCTCAGAGGAGTAAAAATGACAAATCTGCCAATAAGAGAGGTTGCCAATTTTTCTGTCAAATGATCTTCTGCCAAATGAGAGACATTAATTCTTAAATAAAGTATAAAAAAGGAAATTTATACATAAGCCACTTCACCTATCTAGAAGGATAGCTTGCTTTTTTGCTGTTGTTACTGTTGTTGTTCATATAGACTGAGAAATAGATATTTTACTGGGGAATTATTTGAAGATAAGTCATTTATAATAATCAGAAAGCATCAGAAAGTTTTCATAGGTTATTCAACAACTTCCAACAATTGTTCTTTCCAACAATTTTTATTTTTTTAAATTGTTTCTAGTACTACAGTACAGAGCCTGGATTGAGACCTATCACATGTTCAGAGATCACCAGATCACACTATTATAGCTAACACCAAGAGACACAAGTTGTTATTAATTTTAGATTTAAAAGGCTGATTGGATTATGTTATACATATTTTTCTAAAATCTTTCAGCGCAACCAAATACGTACAGAATTTGTTCTTCTAAAATTAAGGTCCGGAAAGTTTACCCCTTCCAAACTTTTCACGGATTCTTGTTTTAGTCATTTTGAGCATTATCAAATGTTTGACTCTGGATTTATAATGTTGTCGTAACAATTTTTCTTAGAAAGAAAAGGAAAAATGCAACTTGCTTAGGAAAGTGGAATAGCCAGTTGGGTACACCCATGTTAATTTTAATAAGGCAATGTGCTAGCATGGTAGAATTAGGGCAGTTTGGCATGTTAGCAAAACAGAGAAAACAAAAAGAGCTTATCTAATTGAGTGAAACTAGATGAACAATACTGATTAAAATCCTGGGTTGAATCCAGTTCTATGAGTGCAGAACCAAGCATTCTTATCTAATAATTTTCTTTCCATTTAAAACATCTCATATCCTTTCTAGAAGCTCAGGTTTCCAGAGTTCATATAATATGTATGTAGCCAAAATGAAATCACAAATAGACAAGAAGATGTATACTCAGGCTTGATGGAAACCAAGGTGTCCACACATTTCCATTACTGTTTTTAGTTTGGGTGGGGGGATAACTTAAGGTGAGGGAGCTGCCAAGTATTGGGAAAGGAAACAACAATATAGAAAGGATAAGAGGAGAAGGAAATTGAGTATTGTGAAAAATGATTTGGTGATCAAAAGCATAGCATACCCTGGTTAAATTAACACATTATAAAATGAGTGAAGCACAAACATAAGGAGTTGCCAGACATAAGCGAATCATTAAAAAACTTCCCTTTTTACAACCCTGTAATCCCTTAATTTGGGGTAGAGTTGGGATGACTGGATGAATGTCAGCATTTACTGGCTGCCCTTCCTGACATCATATGGGATTCATGGCAGTTGTTTTTTCTTTGTACCCTTGGAGAGAAATATCTTGCTACCTAGGATAGAACTCTCAACCTTCTAAATATCAAGAAATCCCAGTTACCTTCATGGTCTTGGAAAAAAAAACCCAGTGAACTATCCCTTGAGTTAGAAAGGCAGAAGGAAAAAAAACTCAAGATTTAAATCCTGAAGCATAGACCAATATACAGGTTTTGACTGTTATATATTACAGTTGACAAAACTTCTCCAATTGTTGGCTTAATTGTTCTCTCCAAGAAAATATCTATTGTCAAGGCATTTTCAAGAATATATTGTGGAGTAAGCAATTTCACAATAACCTCACACTATGTTTAAGTTTGTTTTGTTGTATCTCTTTGTGGTTTATAGTGTTCTTTGCTTTGGTTTTAATTGTTTGCTGGCTAGTTTCAATATATTGTGAGATGGGTAGCTATATAAATTGTATGAATAAATAAGTTGAGAATAAGGAGAGGCTAAATGTCTGTGGAGATTCTCAGTCACTCAGGGCATGGTTGTCCCAAAGGTGCTTTTTCAAGAGACAACTGGAACTTTTGGGTTTTTTCTTTGAAGATGTTTCGCTAAGATGCAAAACATCTTCAAAGAAAAAACCCGAAAGTCCAGTTGCCTCTTGAAAAAGCACCTTTGGGACAAGGAGAAGCTAGATTAATTCATAAGGGACAAAAACGATTACATGCCTGAATATGTTATGCTACGATAGCCTGTGTTCATATAATAACAATAGACATTTTGCAGTGATGTAAAAAGACAACATAAGCATGGTGAGAATCCTGGCCTTTCATACTTGCATTCCCACAACACACAAATACTGCAAATATTTCACATCACACACAAATTCCCCCAAATAAAATGATTGAAAAGTTGGTTAAATTATTAAGAGTAATTCATGTCTGTGCTTTGGATGTCAATTAAAGAAAAAAACAATATGACAAAAGATCCAAGATTCCATTTTTATCATCTATTGTTAAAGATATTGTAAGGCAACAAGTCCAGGAAAGATCTCTGCATGGGTCTGTGAGAAAATTGTAGATAATTGAATGAATAAACCAAGTCCAGACATGTGCCAGGCCTTCTGCCATAAACCCCTTTGGAAGTGCTCTTTCTATTTTTAGTGATAGCTCTACTACATTTTCTTGGACAAATGTCTCAAGGCATGGATATTGCTGCAGAACATGATATATTTACATAATAAATTTATAATGTGTGTTAAAACTTGGCTAATACTGGTGTGAAAATAACATGTAAATTTTTGGAAACTTATAGGCAAGTGTGTTATTAATACCTTAAATCAATTCATTGCGGACCAGGTTTTTAAACTAACTTCTGAGTAAATTGTAAAAAGAGGGATTGCCTAAAATTGCAAAATGGCAGTACAGTTCAACGTTCTTTTGATTTCACAGTTTTGTCCAGGTATGTTAGTAGTGTCTCCAACTTGTGAATTAGAATAGAATTTCATTATTCTCAGTATTAGAATAATGAAAAATTCAGCATGTGATGGATTAGTCATATCTAATTCAACAAAATATATTAATGATGATTGTTGCTTCCATTTTGCTTTAGTAGTAACTCTGCTTTAAATTTGTGGGATCCTCTACCCTGCATCTAATTTATATAACTTTTCACACCTTGCCATCTTCCAGATGTTTTAGGACTACATGCTCATTCTGCTGAGTAGGAATTCTAGATACTACATGCCTACAGAGCACCAACTTGGTGAACTTTGTTTTCATTGATATATAAGAAAAGACATATTTATTTCATTCAGGGTAGAATATATATAAGTCTACCCCAGTCTATTCTAATAATAAACAAGGTGGAATATGTAATTATTTAACATTGGTTTAAAGTTCCCTCCTTTATTGTCTCAGTGCCATCTACACCCACGTACAGCTCACCTGGTTTTGACATCTTGGCAGCTCTTCAATTTATTCAACACTCAGTGACTCTAAGAAGCTGTTCAACCTGAAGGAAAGCAACTGGCTCTGTGACATCTGCAGTGTCTTGGGAGCAAAAGTACAGTTGGACTGAAGAGCTAAGGTACACTTCTTAACTTCCTTAAGTAGAACATTAAATATTAAAAAAAACCAAAAAGCCCTCTGAAAAATAGACTCCTGTTGTTACACAATTGGCAACCTATTTGATCAAATGTGAAAGCAAATAACAATCAATGCTTGTTTAGTGTTTGCAGGTGTGGCCTAAAAGGTAGAGATATAGCTTAGAAACAGTGTCCGTAATGATAATTAAATCTATAGAACTATGGATAAAACCTGAACAATGAAACTAATTTTATACTAAGAAAAGGTAGGTCGTTTCTGATGCATTATTACTATATTGCAACCAAATATCAAAACATTTCTTGAATACTTTTTTTTACCTTAATGCTGATTTAACAATCTGATATAGATGGCAGGAAATCATATCTTTAGTTATAGTGAATGATAAGATGATTTGCTAGATATGTTTAAAAAACTGAATTGGTATATAATCAACATAGGAAGTAGGAGTAGGTTTGAATCTTGGGAACTTTTAGTCTTATTTGTAGAATTATAGAAGAACTTCATCAATTGTTAAGATTCAATTCTACAAGAACTAATATGCATATAATTTGGAAGGCATGGACCCTATGTTTTGCTTGGTGTAGTAAATTTTTAGGCAATGTCTAAATTTTTATTCTGAATTATTTTTTTTTTGCATTTGAGATACGGTTATGTTATTGATTTGAAAATAGATAGTTGCAACAAATTGCTAATTCAAGAACTGAGGAAGATAAAAGGGAATAGACTCAGTAATAAACTCCTATTTTTAATAGAGAAACTTGTATTGCACAAGCAGGATTTGAATCGATTTATTCCTGATTTTTTTTATATATCGTGTTTTCAAAAACTCCATGCCTATCTTTTACCAAACACTTTTGATCCAACAATAGTTATAATTCTTTGGAAAACTTCAAAGGCAACAAGAGCCTGTAATTTGTAACTTTAAAAGATATTTGTCTTTTTGCTCAATAATCTGACAATTATATTTGCTAGCCACGATAAAGTAATTTGCTGATTTTTAATTCATTATTATATACTGTATGGAATGAGCTATAGTACCAAAGCAAAAAGAAAATGTTGTGGTATTATAGTTAATTAAATTTACGTAACATGTACTTTCATTGTTCAGCTATAGGGCAAATACTGTGACTATTATTTATACACTGTTTTAAAGCCTTGTGTAACTGTTTTGAAAGCATTATTGTTTCAGATATAAAATGTAACTGTCTAATTCAGTAGGAAGAACAGAGTTTAGCTATACTATAAGTAGTTTAATTTCTTTTTAGACAACAGATACTAAAGACTTCAACCAAGTTATTTACATACATGATACATTCTGGCGGGGGAAGCAAAGTTTAAAAGCAAGTAAGCACACATCTGAAAGAAATATTTTTATTAGATTTATCTTAGATTCCCTCGAGTTGAATTGTAGGCTATTTTGAACTTTTTGGTTCAAATTACTTTGTACTAAAATGCTTTCTTTTTTATTTTTTCCCCAATTTCCAAATTCTGTTGCCTTCTCCTCTTCTATCTCTTCTGATTATGCACTATTTTCCCTGAAGATGTACATTGGAGGAAATTATTAATCAGAGTTCAGAATGTTTGTATAGTTATTTTAATGATTAAACCTGAATATTGTTGAAGATACAGAAAAGATAGGGACAAGAAAATTTTTGTCCAGATTAGCAACATATTGATCAATGAACTTTAGTAATTAATTACTAAACAAGATATTGAATATTGATTGTTTTAAATTACCATTTGCAAGTTTAAAATAGTTTTCATATTTTATCTTTGGAGTTACTTTTGTGTTTTTGCTCATTTTTTTTAGCATTTTCATTTATAAAAAAAAGCAGCAGATATATGACATAGGCTTGCAATCTAAAAGATGCAGAAAAAATGATACTAGGGAAATTGGAGGCTACTATTGAAAATTGATCTGCTGGAAATAGCTCCGGCAGAGGAAGAGGTTTTTCAGCAGAAATAGTGATCAATGTAATTTGGTTTACGACTGAGATTATAATATCATTTGAGATTTCTTTGATATATTTTACTATTAATACAATTTGTTCTGAAATAGGAAACTTTATTATCCAATATTCAAAGGTTTTACCAAGCAAAACAAACCTTGCAACAAAGGATAGAGGACATTGAAAGGCAAACTGACCAGTGGTGGGATTCAAAATATTTTACTACCGGTTCTGTGGGTGTGGCTTGGTGGGCATGGCATGGCTTGGTGGGTGTGGCTTGGTGGGTGTGGCGGGGGAAGGATACTGTAAAATTTCCATTCCCACCCAATTTCAGGGGAAAGATACTGCAAAATCTCCATTCCTTCCCCACTCCTGGGGGAAAGTTACCACCAGTTCTCCAAACTACTCAAAATCTCCGCTACCGGTTCTCCAGAACTGGTCAGAACCTGCTGAATACCACCTCTGAAACGGACTTAGGGAAAGCTCTGTTGTTTCTGGCCACAGGCACCATTAGATATGTTGTTACTCCGTCAGCTATCTTAGCCAGTTGGAATCTGCAAACCATTAGAAAGCATTTTAACTCACACGGTGCCATGCACTTCCATTGGCCATCCTGTATGCCAAGTATAAAAAGATACCATTGACAGAAAGAGTCTGTTCCTGTGGCTCAGAAGAGGAGGAGACCATTGGTCACATACTCCTTCGATGTTCCTTTTACACAGAGCTTAGGAAAAAACATATTCTACCAATAATTGCTAGGTATCCTGGCCATTCTGGCACTCTTATCTCCAATTGCTGTTTAAGGATGAACAGTCCATAACAGAGGTGGTACTCAGCAGGTTCTGACCATTCTGGAGAACCGATAGCGGAAATTTTGAGTAGTTTGGAGAACTGGCAAATACCACCTCTAACTGGAGATTTTACAGTATCCACCCCCTGCCATGCCCACCAAGCCACACCCACAGAACCGGTAGTAAAAAAAATTGAATCCCATCACTGGTTCATAATTACAGTTCAAGTGGCTAGATTTTATGAAGCTGCACTGGGGATTCGTCAGAAACTTCTGTCTAATCCACCATAGTTATTTTATACAACAAATGTGGCAACACATTGCACTGCTTATCCTTCCCTTTTAGTATTAAACCCTTTTAGTATTAAACTGACAGTTTATGGAATGTAATTTTAGTATAGTTAGACCATGTGTAATTGACAGATTGGATTTTATCATAGATTTTAGTTGTTATTTATTATTTTATACTAGAATTTTTAATTGTATATTTACTGAGTGTTTTTATTTGTTCTGGTCTCTGGTCTATGACTGTGATAAACTGAACTGAATTACCCTGTTTTTAGAAGACTTATTTAGAAGAATATAGCTCAGAAAAATTCTACTCAGAATGTTCTGAACATGTTTTTATACTTCACTCAATCCTGGATTTTCCCCAAACTTATGGGCACTTCCTTTTAAACATGAACTTCTCTGACTAATGAAGGAGAGGCACTGATTGGACTGGTTTGCTGTGATTTACACAATGAGGCAAAGATGGACAAAAAGAAATGGGCCAAACAAGGAACATTGTTACTTCATGCAATAAGTTGTTGTTCTGGTTAGCCAAGAAGTAAGGGTTTTATAGAGCTTGATGCCATTTCATTGGCTTGGAAATTCAGTTGAGAAATTGAAGATCAGGTCTGTAGCGGGGATGACATTTGCATTCTTTAAGTGAGTCGTTAAAGTTACCTGGAAGTTTGTCTTTGTCATCAGGGTCACCCGAGTGGTGCAAATGGGAGTGGAACCTTCTTGGAACTGTTGAACACAACACAAACAAAACCTCCAGGTAACCTTAATGACTCGGTAACAGAATGCAAATGACCAGCTATCTGCAAAGAGTATAAATCCTTCCATTCCCCATCATCCAGTCAGAGCTGAAGAAACTTCTTAGATGAGAAGCAAAACGTCTTCAAAGAAAAACCAGACAGTCCAATTGCCTCTTGAAAAAGCACCTTTGGTGTAATACAGGTAATCCTTCAGTTATGACCACAACTGAGCCCAAAATTATTTCTGTTCCTAAGTGAAACATTTGTTAAGTGAGTTTGCCCCATTTTACGATATTTCTTGCCACAGTTGTTAAGTGAATCATTGCATTTGTTAAGTTAGTAACATGGTTGTTAAGTGAATCTGGCTTCCCCATTGCTTGTCAAAAAGTTGCAAAAGGTGATCACAGGACCCTGGGATACTGCAATCATCATAAGTATGAACCAGTTGCCAAGCATCTGTATTTTGATGCTACAATGGTCATAAATGTGGAAAACGGTCATAAGTCACTTTTTCAGTGACATAACTTTGAATGGTCACTAATGAAATGTTTTAAGTCGAGGACTATCTGTAATATTAATATCAACAGCATTAGGTTTATATATGGCTTCATTGTTTTTTAAAGCCCTCTCTAAGCAGTTTTCAGAATCAGCATATTGCCCCAACAATCTGAGTCCTCATTTTACTGACCTCGGAAGGATGGAAAGCTGAGTCAATCTTGAGCTGGTGAGACTCGAACTGCTGGCAGCCAGCAGTCAGCTGAATTAGCCTGCAATACTGCATTCTAACTACTGCACCACTTCAGTAATATCACCGGAAGGATAAACAGTGGGATTTTAAACATGTTTTCCCTCCTAACAAAGTCTTAAAGCAACATTAGCTTCTATCTGGAAATCAGTGGGAAATTAAGGCACTCTTATTCAGTTGTTTGTTGGCAATTTTAAACTGCCAAATAGGATGTATGAATGCACTGTATAGAATCTGGATTTCCTGCTGCTTTTTAAGAACTTGTTGAAGATAGAAGATGATGCTGATGTTAAAAGTCCTGATTATGCTCCCCCCCAAAGCATCATATTCAAGATGTAAGAATAGGCGCTGAATATAATCACTGTCTCCTAGGTTCAAGGGATTAAAATACTCGATTTCAAAGCTTATTTTGAAGCAATTGGATTTATTTTGTGCTAGACAAAATATTGCCTGAAATGCAGCATATTTCAACCTAAAGGTGCTGGAATAAAAATACATTCATAAATAGAATAGAACAAAATAATTAATATTCTCACAAGTTTTAGGTCCTGCACTTCACCTGTTTCTTTTCCTTTACACCTTAATTCCTGACAGCCACACAGAACTGAAATCACAAATTATGAGGTGAGAAGTTTCTGTTGACTCTCCGTCTAGTGTTTAGGCTGAGAAATGTACATTATATCCATCTAAATATTTGAACAAAAAACTCAGGTAAGATCTTATCTACTTTATTAGGTAAATGCCACAATATACGGAAACTGAAGGATGTTTATAAACCTCACCCATTGAGCAGAAGTAAAAATGAACATATAAATAAGAAATTGATTTTTTTCTGTCCTGAGTGAGGGATTTAATGATTTATAGGATCCCTTCACTACTATGATTCTGTGAAGCCAGTCAAAGCTCACATCTGTGGCTGATGTCATACTGTAACCCAGATTAACAACCTTTGTAGGCTGACCCAAACAGTGCCCATGAATGATGACCTCACCAAGCTTAAGAATTTCTGATGTTCCAAATTAAGTAATGTTTTCTATATGTTGACCACATACTTTTTAAGATTTGTGGCTTTAGCCAATAAATATAAGGTTGAACATTCTGAATACTACTGTAAAGCAAAGGTGTGCAATTTATTTCTATCCAAGGCTTTACTTGACCTTTCAACATCATGCCATCTGGCCACATTGTGTAGGAATAGCAGGACAAAAAGTATTTTTCCTCTAAATAATAATGTGTGAGTTGGGGATCATTTTATATTCACTGTTAAGAATAAACAAAACAGAGGAATGGGCCAGACATATAAATAACTGCTGAACTCTCCCTGCTGCCTAGCACCTTGGCCATTACTTGAAAGGTGCTATTTGACATATTTGGAAACAGTCTCCAGGTTTTACCAAATACTTATTTGAGGACTGGGCAGGTGGCCTTGGGTTGGGCTCTGAATGGGTCTCTCTTCATCACTAGTCTATTAAGGAATATGCAAGCAATTCCAGTCTTATTTTCATAGACTGGTAATGAAGTGTTATTTTATTACGTCCCAGGTAGAACTCTGGTTCTTCAGTTGTAACCTTTGCATTTTGGTTCATTACTGACACATTGCTATTATCATTCTAGTGTTCATTTTTGCTTGTTAACATTATTAATCTGACTCAAATTATTACACAATTTTCTCTATTCACCATTGGTAATTTCTCATGTAATCTTATTGTATAAAATAATATTTCTCCCTCATAATCATTAGAATGCAACAAAATATCAGTAGAATTGGTTAAACTTTAACTTTCCCCCTGTTATTTTAATTTTCTCCCTGTTCATAGCATATAAATTGACTTTAGAGGTATTAGAGCAACAGTTTTAATACAGAAAGCAAAGAGTTTTCAAAGGTGTGAAGCTCCTCATCGGTAAGTTATACCATTGGATTGATGGTTTAGGCAGCTGAGTTAGCATAAATTTATTCTAGGTCTGTGTGTCTGGTTTTGATTATTCTAATTTGGCTGTTTCTGTAGTCATTTATGTAGTTTTACAATCATTTTCTTTTGTTTCCTATCTTATGTATTTCTAATGTGAGCTAAATTCCTCTAAGGAGTGTGCATGTAAGTACAAATAAAGTTTAATAATTAGATTAGTAGGAGCAGGAGACCCAGATTTTAATTCACACAGAAATTCACTGGGTGACTGGGGAGGGCAGTCTCTCTTAGTCAACTACCTCAAAGGGCTGTTATTCTGAGAGAAAATAGATGTATGTAAAAATGTTATTATACAAAAGGTAGAATACAGATTATATATGCACATATGCTTCCTTTCATCAAAAGGCCTCAGTCTGATTGTTACTGAAAGACAGCTGCCAAAATAAAACCAAGAACCCTGAATTGAATAGCCTGAAGGATAACCATATGTGTTATATTTACCTTGGGTTTCTGTGGAAAGATCTGTTGGCCCTTTTCGTTCAAATGTACTTTTTAGTGTTTGACAGAATTTGACATGTTGAATATTAATTTCTATAATAACATCAACTTATTAGTTCTTAATAAGTGTGAAATCAAAGTATAGTGTGATGGATACATAAGTTTGGCAATCTAGTGAATCATAACTTCACTAAAAGTAAAAGTAATGCATGTAAAGCAGCTGTTAAGGAGATATAAATTATATTTTATTTTCGTCAAACTATATTTGATGGTGAGATGTTAATGTTTTCTGTAGACCACTGAGTAGGTCCATATAGTTTATCCTTCTATTGCTGAGGAATAAATCTTTTAGGAATTAATAGGGCATGTTGTTTCATTGTTGTTCTCTAAATGTCAATTTCCATACAGCAATAACATACTTAAAAACAGTATGTATAACTGAAAATGTTAAAGCTGTCTCACACCTAGGAGACTGCATGTAACAACTTTCTTTCAAAAATTGAAAAACTATATTAATGTACAAATATGTATTTAAATACTGCATTACTGTAATCTTACTGCATCTTGAGTAAAATATCGATTTATTGAAGTCTGTTGTTATACACATAGTTTTATATAAACAGAATGGAGTCCAGTCAGAAACATTCTTGTTGGTTTTGAATAAAATATAATCTAAAACCTATTGAAAATGTAGGTTTGGTGTAAAATATCACTTCTCATTATCTAGGCAAAATACAAATCTTAGTCTTTATTCTCTTCAAAAATTAAAGTCTTATCATGAAATGGATTCATTGCCAACAGAATTTCATAAAGAGTAATTGTAGGGATTTTGGGGTCATAGGATTTAATAATTGCCTAGATCAGGGGTGTCAAGCTGGCGGCCCGCAGGATGCGTCATCCACAGGCCACGCCCATCCCAGCTCCGCGAATGGGAAAAATATAGTGAAACATCACAGGACGGCAACGTAATGTGGCAGGTTTGACACCCATGGCCAAGATGCTTCCAAGGTTAAAAATGCTTAGTTTCAAACTGAATTGTCATTAAATGTTAATGTAAGAACCTAAATTCAGCTACTGATCCTTAATAGATAGTTATCCTTCAATGAAAAATGATTAAAATCATCATTTTCATCTACTGATTTATTCTAACTATAAATTTTACCCCCAAACTATATTTTCCAAACAATAGGAAAGAGAAAGAGCTTGGTCTAGATTATTTCCCAGGTTTCTTCCAGTTCTGTTTCTAATGTATAGCTAATAATCTTTACAGGAAACCATAGCTGCCTTCTGTTAATAACTAAATTGTACTTACAGTTTCTTCGGTGATATTTCACTAAATAAACATGAAAAATGATTGAATTAGTGATGTATTGACTTGGACTATTCTAGTATTCTATGTGCCTTTATCAAACAAGGAAATATTCCTCACCATTTTTCATGACTGCTACAGTCATTCTACTGCTTATCTTTACCTAGGTTAAACCAAGTTCCTCCTCATGAGTTTGGTGAACCTTCATAATAATTAAGTATTATTCTTTTTTTGCACTACCAATATTTGCTACATCAGGGAATAGTTGTCACTTAAATGTAAAAGGACAAGATATTTATGATCAGCAATTTTACTGGATCAGAGGAGACTCTGCAGACTAGTCTTAGATAAGGAAACTAATTTTAATACACCCAAGAGCAGTTACAAGTGTCCATTCCTGTATTAGAAACTTGTTATCTTTGATAACACTCTCATTTGTGCTTTCTATGTTGTGATTTTTCCTTATGTTCCCTAGATACCTTTTGTCACTTCACTCAAGATTGCACCCATAATTTTCTGATTGCATCAATATTGTGACTATTTTTTTCTTTTCCTTTGGTAAGAAAATAGTAAGCCAACCAAATACTTTGAGATTAAGTGGACCTTCATCCATAACCAAACAATTATCAGTTGGTAACTGTTTTATATTTCTGATATGTTTTAGACTCAGGCTGGGTCTTGCTCAAGAAATTACTCAATTATAATTATATTGGCCATTTGTGGCTTTACCTCCCAAAGAAATGTTGTAACAGTTTCTTTTGAGTATTGTAATTGCTCTCTCAATGACTGGAAAATAACTGAAAAGCTCAAGGTCTGTTGCTTATCAGAGAACACAGAATTTTATATATACATATTTGTCAATATGTAGCTGCCAGGATATTGATTATTATCTTCATATTAAGATTACGTAATGTACCACTTCTAGAAATGTACTCAAAAGGCCTGACAATAAGTGATATTTTCACATAAAACATAAAAACAAAAATTAAGAAATTCTTAAAATAATAGAAAATTAAAATTCTGTTTAAATTCTATTCATTTCTTTCTAAGACATATTTTCTCCTAAAACTACTCAGTAGTACTATCAGTAAAAGTAATTTTCATAATCTGTCAGAGAAATCAGTAGTACTCCAAAAGAAATGGCCTTGTTATGGAGATGAACTGTCATTGTCTAGCACTTCTTTTGCTAAACTTCCAATGATGACGGATTCAACCCCCACAGCAGCATTGCTTTTTCTAGAGAACTGTGCATAAAATCTATATATCTCAAGTTGCCCAGATTTTGAAAGATATGAAATTCAGGTCTAATAGATCTAAAAAGGTCTGAAAGTGAAACTACTGAATCTCATATTGTCTTAAGTGATTATCACCTTCTTAGAACCTTAGAAGTTAGAACCGTGGGTGTCCTTTTTTGTCTCTTCATAATAAACTGGAGGGGTTGCATGGCCATGTACTCAAAGCACTCGAACTGAATTCACTCTCTTGCTCATCCTTCCTTTCCCTGCTTTTTCTTCTGTTCATCTTCTATGATTTTTCTCAGAAATAATGGAAAATAGTAGTTAAATAATATAAATATCTGAGTGGAGTATTTATTCTGAGATTGCGACTGCTGGGGCTTAGAACTTGTCTGGCTGGTTTGATTATTGATTACTTGGCTAAGACTTCAGGTGCAAAATTATTTTATCTGTTGTAGGTTTCTGCCTCTAGGCAACATTCATTACTTAATTCCGTTCTTACAATCTCTATTTTTTTAAATCTTCTCTGTTTTTCAAGTAATCAGTTTGTTTACTCACTGTACATGAAATGTACAACCAGTGGCAAACAAATCATTTTGACATGCAGCTATGCTGGAGTGGTGGCGGAAGCTAGGCTAGTTTGTGTTACAATAACTCGTGAATAATGTGGTGCTGAACACAGTAACTAAAAAGAAGTTCTTGAGTTAATGCAGGAGCAAAATAGCAAGACAGTAATTCCAGGCAGGATATGCTTCCATTAATAATTGTAAAGACACAATATATTATGCTTTAGAGAATTATTGATCAAAACTGTTAGTTTTGATCAAACAGTGAACTATTCATGGTTAATAAATAGTGTGCTTAAAGAAAATTTATACTGAACCTGTGTCATAAACCTGTAAAAACAGGGAAGGAACGATATTCAACTTTGGAGATGGAAGAAGTGATTTTCAGTTCTTTTGGATTCATGCACAAGGTAGAGTCTTCATTACTGTGGTTAAATATCAGAAAGGTGACTAGCTGAATATGCTTTCAATTGCGATATATAAGATTTAGTATTCCTGTCATTATTAGCCAGAATTATGTTTAACTTGTTTCAGATCACAGATGAGGGTTTTTTTAAGTCCAGAATTCTGACTTTTTATATTATCGAACAAATGTAACATTACTTTATGTTAGGTTCCCATAATCTTGTGCTATCCAGGTGTTTTGGAGCATGACAGTTGCTTATTTTGGTCCATTCAGACTGGGACTGATAGGTGGTAAAGACAAAAGCATCTGGAGCAGCCGTCGCCAACTGTGGGCTGCGAGAAAATTTTGATGGGCCGCAGAGAAATCTCACTCCAAGAGCACCCCCACAAAGCAATTAATCAAGGCTACACAGAAACACAAGGCTGTGCTGCCCACATGGCACGCAGGAACCCTCCCCACCCACTCACTCCTTACTCCTTGCCTGCTAAATTTCTATTTTTCCGGTTTCCAACCATCATCTGTTCTCTGTGCCAGGAGATTTAGATTAGCTAGGAAGCAGAAAATGGTTGTATTTCTTGCTTTCCAGCTAGTCTTTAGATCTTTGGCTCTGCTTTTAAGTACAACTGAACCTCCCTTAGGACTGGAGGTTTGTTGCAAGCAAATTCAATGCAAGCAAATTTGAGAGCCTGAGCTAGCCGATGGCAGATAGATAGATCATTGAATGATTCTGTAAGCAACTCAATCTGCCTGCTTTGCCTGATTTTGGGTAAAAGTTGCTCCTTTTTTTATAAAAAATTCAATATTTACATGCATGGTGTGTTGTGAGTTAATTTTGTGAGTTTGCTTGCTAGCAAATTTTATGAGTTTGCTTGCAAGCAAATTTTATGTGACAGACTGGGCTAGCCGATGGCAGATAGATAGATCTCTGAATGAATCTGTGATTCTGTGGGCAACTCAATCTGCCTGCCTACTTTGCCTGATTTTGGGTAAAAGTTGCTCTTTTTTATATAAATATTTATAATATTTACATACAAGCCATGCCCAGCCAGTCACATGACCACCAAGCCAGACCCACAAATTAAGCCACACCCACAGAACCAGTTAGTGCTCCCTGGGATCTAAAATTATGAGTTTGGTGGTCCCTGAGGTCCAAAAGGTTGGAGACTCCTGATCTGAAGGGTATCAGATAGCTTGATTTTGGTTGTTACAGAGAGCTTTTGGACCTTTGGAAGTCTACAGTCAACTATTAGTGTTTGGAGGGGGGGAATCTTTGTAGGAGTAATGTAATGTGTATTGAGTTTCCAATCTAGTGCCTTATGAATGTGTTTGGCTACAATTTTAATCACTATAGTTATTGATAGGAATTCTAGTCCTAAATATCTACACAGTGTTGAGTCAGAAAGGAGAGCACCACATAGAGGTAGTTATTAAATTAATAGCAGACATCACCGTCCCCACAGGTGATATTCAGCAGGTTCTGACCAGTTCTGGAGAACCGGTAGTAGAAATTTTGAGTAGTTCAGAAATCGGCAAATGCACATCCGACTGGAGATTTTCCCTGCCATGCCCACCAAGCCACATCCACAGAACCGGTAGTAAAAAATTTTGAATCCCACCGCCCCCCCATGCATCTTTCTCCCTCTCCGCCATCTTGTAAATCATATTGCTGTACTTTCATTGTTTTTTATTGTTTAATTTTTTACTGTGTTTTATATGTTCAATTGTTATAAGTTTACATTTTACTGTTGCAAGCTGCCCAGAGTAGCCCTTTGGTGAGATGGGGTGCAAATAAATTTAATAAATAAATTAAAATAACACAATTTTTCAGTTCATCTAATAGAATTACTTCTAATTTATCTATAAAACATTCATTTGCATTGTTAATAAAACCTCAGAAAAAATAGAACAATTAAAATTACATTTACAGTACAATCATTACATTACAGTTACAACTACATTATCCATAGGTATACCTATATATCCATAGGTATACTATATCCATAGGTATACTTTTTTCATTTGCAAAACAGAGTTGGATTTATATGGTTTTTGGGATGGAGGAAGAAAGATATTAGTATTTAATAAGCATATAGAAGGTCAATAAAAAGGCAATAACAGTAAAAAATGAAGCTTTACTTGCCTGATAAGACAATATAATATTATTTCTAGTACAGCAAAGATAGGGTTTAATTAAGGAAGTAAGTTTTAATACTTCCTTCCTTTTTTCATTTTAGCAAATGTGCTTTTTAAAATAGTAATAATCATCATAGTTATACAGGTAGTCTTCAAGTTACAACCACAATTGGGACCATAATTTCTGTTGTTAACAAATGAGTTGTGCCTACTTTTATGACCTTTTTTGCCACAGTTGTTAAATGAATCATTGCAATTGTTAGGTGAATCACATGGTCATTAAGTGAATCAGTTTTCTGCTTTGACTTTCCTTGTCACTTTTTTTCAGTACCATTGTAATTTTGAACAGTCACTAAAAATGGTTGTAAGTTGAGGACTAAGAAGTAGACAAATTTCGCTATTCAGTATGAAACATTTTTTTGTATAGAAAAAGAACATTCAATAGATCTGCATGGAAATCCATGATATTGGCAGAAAGAATCCCTCTCTCAGTCACTGATCCATTATTCCTCAAGCAGGATGATTTTTAAAAAAAGTTTTCAAAGCCTTATGCTGCTATATAATTGAGCTGAATATGAGAAAATGATTTCAGCAGGCTAGGGAAGCGGGAATTACTCCAATTCGTTGTTGATTCCTTCAACTCGTTGTTGTTCAGGGTGCCAAACATCTCCGCTTTCTCTCTGCTTTATTCAAGGATGTCCCATGAAATGGAGCTGACCCATGCTGAAAAAGAAGTGAATGGATTAGACAATCCCACTTTTATTGTAAGTTTATATTTTCATCTTAAATTAAGTATCTGTATAAAAGAGTTTCAATCACATAAAGAGCAAGAATGATGTGGGCAATAGTTGGTATCATATGCAATCACTTGATCTGTTTATTGTAAAAACTATACATTTCCTCCTGAGATCTAACAGAACAGCGTTTAGCACATTCAAATCTAAGCTGTAACTTTTGTTGCGTGTATTTCCCTTTTTTATTCTGGAAAAAAGTAGGAGAAAGGACTGTTATTCATTTTAATATGTGTCCTTCCTCCTATTTTTGTTAGGTTATTAATTCACTATGAATCATTCTCTGTAATTTCCTTCTTGTTTTTTTTAAAAAGAGAATGTATTATTTCTTGCTATTCACAGTCTATCTGAAATAGAACAGACTGTGACAAATACATTACAATTTAAGAGGCTTTCACATTATATGTTTGGAGGGGTTTTTTAATACCACTTCTCATCAAAAGAAATCTTGAAACAGCTTTATAGCCTTTTCTCTCTCTTTCTTCTCCTACTCCTACTCCTACATGCCATTTATGTACTACATTTATAGCCATTTAGTTATAGTTTGAAATTTGTAGTTCTCTGAATTTGATTATTTCTTTCATTTGTATTTCCTTCTTAAATTTTTGTTGTTTTTTTTGAATTATCTGTCAATGTGGTTTATTTCTATGTGTCTGTTGACGGCTGATTTGTCGGAATGCCAAGTTTCCAGGAATTCCTTAGCAGTTTTGATTTGTTTTGGTCTAGGATACTCTCAGTTTTCCAGTTAAAGTTGTTGTTGAGCCTATGCTCCTTTATTAAGAGGGTAAGGAGTTTTGATCTTGTCTTCTGACTGCTACTTAGTATTCATGGATATCCTCTGTTGGCCTTCTGCCTATCTATCTACATAGTGGCTGTTACAGACTTTACACTCTATTTTGTAGATAACCCCTAGTCTTTTTGAGTCCTTTGATTTCCTTAAGATCTTTTGGAGGGCTTTAGGTGGCGTGTGTGCTACAGTGCTGTTGTGTGGTTGTAGAGGTTATTGGTTTTTTAAAAAATGTTTTTGATGTAGTGTTATCTTTTTTATAGCTTATTTGAGTTGTCTTGTAGTTGGTTAAGTGGTCGAGCATTTTTGATGAAATTGCGTGGGTATTCATTTTATTGGAAGATGTTGTATAGATGGACTGTTTCCTTTTCCTGATGTTCTGGGTTGCTATAGTGGGTTTGTGTTCATGCTTTTATACAATTCCTCATGTGGGAGGTTGGTTTGTTAATGTAGTAATGAAGGACTTGGTTAGTGCCTGTTGAACCCTGAACTGTATATATTCTGTTTATATAAGAAGATTCATTGTTTCTGCAGAATGATGATGGCAAACATTGTAACATCCCTGAAGAAGATGCTACAGTTCTAGACTATGAAGAAAAACCAGAAGACTTCAGCAGGCAAGGTGGTAACAAGCTGGCATACACTGTCACAGATATACCTCCATGGCATCTTTGCATCTTCTTGGGAATTCAGGTAAATCTTCAAAGAACAAGTTAGCTGGGAATTCTTGGTAGGGCAAAAATTAAATATGTTGAGCAAAAAGGTGAATAAAAATGTGAGTCAGCTAACACAATATAAGGATATCTGTCAGACAGACAGACAGATTGTATCTGTCTGCTGCCATCTATCTGCCTGCCTGCCTGCCTGCCTGCCTGCCTGCCTACCTACTTATATCTATCTATCTACCTACCTGCCTACCTCTATCTATCTATCTATCTATCTATCTATCTATCTATCTATCTATCTATCTATCTATCTATCTATCTATCTATCATCTATCAATTTGCCTGCCTGTATCTATCTATCTATCTATCTATCTATCTATCTATCTATCTATCTATCTATCTATCTATCTATCTATCTCTATCTAATCTATCTATCTATCTTCCCTGAAGTTTTCTTGGCAAGATTTTCAGGAGTGCCTTGCCATTGCCCTCTTCCTAAGATTGAGATAAAGGGACTGGCTCAAAATCACCCAGTTGGCATCATGCTGGAGATGGGACTGAAACTCATGGTCTCCTGATTTCCAGTCCATAGCTTTTGACCTCTACCCAAATATGTAAATATAATAAATAAATAAAAGAATCTAGAAGTCTTTTATTTTTCCTTACAAAGTATGACATTTATAGCAGCAGATATTTTCCTGTCAACAATGCAAAATCCTGTCAGTCACTTCAGTAGTGAGATAGGCAACATATAAATTTAATGAATAAATTTTAGAAAATAAACATTTTTTAAATTTCTACTTCTGCTTCTAATTTATTGTTGTCCATTTTTTTTTGGTGAAGTGTATCTTCACCAGAAGGGAAACTAGTTCCTAGTTTTGCCTATGTCAATGAAGTGTGACAACTGCCATGCCTTGCATAACTGAACATAGAGATTTATGTTCTATCTCTCCATTGCCTGAGGTCTTTGACAATACTTCACTTGTCTGTTCTTGTTTAAGTAGAAAATATTATTATATCTGGCATATTGGTTCAGTTCTTTCAAAAAGCAGTTTTCTGTTATAAGTCACTTCTTCACACTAACCTGAATATGAAGGCTGAAATTGGAACATAGGGGATTCATGATTAGAGTTTCTACCATTTTACCATTTTTCCTCTTTCTGGAGGTAGAAAACTGGACACCACCAATGTAGCTAATCACAACCTAAGCAGGTTTAGAATGTGTACTTATGGAGAAGGAATCATACTAAAATACACTAAACTGTTTGGATAGATTAAATGTAATCAATTCAAGTTAGGAAAGGAATTAAATCAACTTTGCTTTCAACTAAGTAAATGTATTCCAAAAAGTGAAACAGAGGTTCCACTAAGGACTCCATAAGTTAAATTACGTAATTTAAATGCTATAAATAACTTATGAAGCAATTCACAGGAGTGTACATGAAAAGAAAAACACCGATTGCTTCATAGTATGGCCTAGTTTAAATTTAATTCCTTGTGAGCTGCTCAAAAGCAAAGGAAAATTGGAGTTCTGGTTTGAGCTTCTTTGGCGACAGACTGAAATCCATGATCATGCACGGTTTCAATCTGTGCTCGCCGCTGGAGCGCCCCGAGCCGGCTGGTTTCAGGGTAAGCCACCCGTAGAGGTGGTGAAGAAGGGGGACACTGCCAGCAGGATCGAGGAGAGCCGCATCTCTCCTCCCCAGCTAGCCATTATTCCCTTTCCCGAAGGCAGTTGTAGTAGTGGTCAGAAATGGCCACCTCAAAGAAGAACTCGACCTGAAAATAATGTACAGGAGGAAGATAAGAAAAGAAAGTTTTGGTTGACCTGGTTGAACTGAAAAAGCAACAAAGTAAGATACCCTGGAATTTGAACTATAAAAAATAACATTGTTCCCAAAGAAGATTTTGAAGCAGCAAAGGAGAGAGGGAAGGGAAAGGATTTGGCTTTTTTTTTCCTTCCCTTCCTTATACTGACAGCTAAGAGATCTAAGTAAGAAATTGACAAAAATCCACTTTGACATCAATAGGCATTTAAGCTGAAAATAAAATGTCAAAGGGATAATAAAGACTTTTGGATCCTCAAAAATCTTTAAAAGAAGGAAAGGAGAGAAAAGGAAAGAATAAGAAAAAAGAATAAAAGGGCGGGATCTGGAAAAATGGAGGAGACTGCCTGGAACTAAAAGGAACTTACAATGAAACTTTAACAAGATTCCTAAAGATGCATTCTAACTGAAACTTTGTTTCAGTTAGATAATAGAACCCGAGGAAGAGAAAATGGAAAAAAGAAGCAAGAAGAAACACTTTTGGATTATTTGGATTGCTTGGTAATTTTTGGATTTTTGGCTATTGGATTTAAAGGACTAAAATCAATCAGGTGATTGTTTAAAAGTGCTTAAAATGGCATGACTTTTGGAAGAACTGAAAATGGAACTTAAAAAATACAAAGAAGATGCACAAGAAGGAAGAGGTTCTTTTGGCTTCATATTTCAATTTTTAGAAATGGAGATCTGGAACTATGAGAAACAACAAGAAACACTTGTAGAACAAGAAGGTCGGGACAAAGAAGAAGCCATCTTTAATTATCAAGTAATTTTAGGTGGGGAAAAGAAAGGAAAGGGGGGAAAGAGAGTGGAAAGTTTAAGATTTGAAAAGACAACCAAAACAAAAAAAAAGAATAGTTTGAAAAATAATTATAATATTAGGAAGCAACAGAAGAGAGGATTACAGAAGAGAGAATTAGAAATAGAGAGACAAGGGGACAAAAAGGGGAGGGAGAAGAAGAGGGGGGAGAAGGAAAGGAAAAGAAGTTATAAAAGACAGAAACAAGATATAGAGAAACAGGGAAAATGTATAAGGATTGAAAGTATAAGCCTATTTAGAGATAATGGGTGAAAATTTAATTGAAAAAGGGATTCTGCAAAGGTACATAAGATAGTATTGTTATATTAGAAATAGAAATAATTTTAGAAAATATGAAACAACGTATGATTAAAATGATGGATAAAATACTTATTGTAATGCAATGGAATGTTTGTTAATAAATAAATGAAATAAAGAGAACAAGAGAATGAAATCTGGAAAGGATGGGAACATGTTAATTATTATTAATGATTTATAAAAATATAAGTGAAGAGAAATATGGAAAAAAAGAATTAATTATGGAAAGTTTATAATTGTTCCCAAGGAAGTATGATACTCAATTGAAAAGAAATGTTAAATAAGTTAAGATTGTAATTAATATTAATGATAGAATTGAATTGAATTGGAATGGAATGAGTGTCTTATTTACTATATATATGTATGTATGTATGTATGTATGTATGTATGTATGTATGTATGTATCTATCTATCTATCTATCTATCTATCTATCTATCTATCTATCTATCTATCTATCTATCTATCTATGCAGGTCTTAGTGTGTTCGGGTCTTTTCCTGTGTAAGATTGAGACTATCTGGGCAACATTTCGACGAGATCTCACTCGCCATCTTCAGGCTGGTGCTTTCGGCTTTGTGCTTGTGCGAGCAAAGCATGATCTGAGCTGCTGTCTCCCTATATATATTGGTGGGGAGGTTGGCTGTTTTGTCATTTCTTGATTGGTTGATGGAGTTGATGTTTGCAGATTGGCTAGCTTTTTCTTAAGAACATGTGTGACTGAGGTATTGGCTGTGTGTCTATCAGCCTCCTGTGTTGTAACGACTTGGGTAATAGGCTGTGTGATGACCTTCTGAGTTCTATTGTTTTGACATCCTGGGTCTTGTGCTGTAATCTCCTGGGTCATAATGGGCTGTGTGATGACCTTCTGAGTTCTAATCTTGTGATACCCTGGGTCTTGTATTGTAATCTCAAACTTGGAGCCAAACCAAAACCTGGAACATCACATCACAGCCACCTGCTCAGGATATCACATCACAGAACTCAGGAGGCTACACCACAAAACCTCACGATGTTGCAACACAGCCAACGAAGCAGGAGATCACAAAACCTAGAAAACCTAGAATTACACCGCTTTCAGTCTGATCTAAGTATAGTATATAAAATCATACATTGCAATGTCCTACCTGTCAATGAATACTTCAGCTTCAGCCATAACAACACAAGAGCAAACAATAGATATAAACTCAAGGTTGCAGGAAATACAACTTCAGCAACAGAGTGGTCAATGTCTGGAATACTCTACCTGACTTTATGGTTTCTTCCCCAAACCCCAAAAACTTTAACCTTAGACTATCTACTGTTGACCTCACTCCTTTCCTAAGAGGTCTGTGCCTACCGTCCCTGTCCTATTGTTTATTTTTTTTTATTTTTCTTATATGTCTCCATGTATTCGTGACTATGTTTTACTTATACCTATTATCTTGTAAGCAATTGACAAATTGACAAATAAAATAATAATAATAAAAATAGTATAGGCACCACTACGCAAAAAGCATTATTTTATGCACCCACCATTATAGTTAGTAAGCATGACTCTTTATCTCTTAATTGCATTTCTTTCCTCTTCTCTGTTTCTTAGCATTACCTGACTGCACTTGGAGGTCTCGTCGCAATTCCACTCATCCTTTCCAAATCACTTTGTCTGGAGCACGACACTCTGACACAAAGTCACTTGATCAGCACCATCTTTTTCGTTTCAGGGATCTGCACTCTTCTTCAAGTTATCTTTGGAGTAAGGTAGTCATATATATCTACAGCTTGATGCCTCTTTTTTATTACATCTACCTATCCCATCAGGTCCAGCAGGAAGGGCATGCTCAGGTCCTGTCTGCTTAAGAATTATATCTGACAGGACCCAGAAGTTATGTATTTTCTGCTCTAACTCTTGCTGTCCAGAATATCATTGCCCCCCTCCACCAAGGTGAGGTTAGCCCCATTTCTTTTAGCATTCAAGAAAGTCCTTAAAATCTGTTTTTTTTTTTCAGAAACTTTGAGGATGCTTGAGAACCTGCATGGTGGTTATATGATGTTGGGTGATTGTTATTTTCCCACAATCTTGAATTTTTTTTATGTTTTCATTTTTAGTTATTTCCATTACCTGGATGACTGAGAATCTCATAGACAGATTGTTATACTGTTTTAATTGTGATTGTGTTTGTATGTCACCCAGAGTCACATTCTCAGGGACAGAAACAGCACTGGTTGCGTTTGTAGATAATCTTTGACAAGAGAGGGATAAGGATAATGTATACAATCCTTGTTTTCTTGGTGGCTTTCAATACCATTGATCATGGTAACTTTTGGGGCCAGCTGTGGGTCTGAGTAGTACAGTATCAAAATATATTTCTGCTGTGGCATATTTTTAACAATACTTATTTAAAGAATCTTTTCATTCACTGTTTCCAATAGGAATTAACAAAAACTTGTATGAGGTTCTTAAAGCAAAATAATAATTGGAAATTTTAAAGCAAGGATAGGATATTATCTTCTTCCTTATATGACCTTACAAGGAAGGCCTTGGAAGAATTTTAAGGACCATTTATCTATTCATATGATCATGGAGGGAATTTAAACATGTGCTGTTAGAATGCAGTGGCTATTTATACTCCAAAATGATCCGCCCTACTTCTTTGATATATAATCTTCCTTATATTTGCCTCGTGAGCCTAGTCTTTTTTTTTTTTTCGGATGAAAAATTATGGCTCCCTAATCTAAGACATGTGCTTTATTTAGATCACCTTTCCAAGCTTCATTTTTTTTGCAGTAAAATCACACACATCCACAAATACATATTTTTGTTTGCAATACAGTACAGATAATGATTTGAGAGTGAGAGATTTTCTGCAGGAAAATTTGTTCCAGATTATAATCCAGATTAAGAACTATTCCAGTTTAAAGCCCTGGGCTGTCTTCTCTCCAAGTGCCTTTTTTCCAGATTTAAGTGAACTTTTTAAAAATAAAAAAACAAAGTAATATATAGAATCAAGTGAGTTAAATAGAGTCCAAATCAGGTTGAAAATCCTATACATTTTAGTCCATCTGGATGATTTGGTTTTAGTCATTCTATCATGAGTTTCTGCCTTCAGCCCAACTCTAGGAAAATAGAAAGGAAAGTACTTTGGACCCTCTAGCAAAAAGCTGGCAGCAATAAACTTAAGAAACACAAGGGCAACTTGGCAACTATCTGCAAATAATTTTTTAAAGAAAATTTCCTTTTTTAAATGAATGAAAGTAAATCTGTAGTTACAATCATAAATTTACTGAGAACTAGAATCACAAGAAAAGAATGGAAGGCAGCAATCCCTCACATAGTAAACCAAAACAGTGCAAACAGCTTAGCTAATCTATGTATTTATACCTGAGATGAATAGGCTCTTGAGATT
This sequence comes from Bungarus multicinctus, assembly GCA_023653725.1. Lineage (NCBI taxonomy): Eukaryota > Metazoa > Chordata > Lepidosauria > Squamata > Elapidae > Bungarus > Bungarus multicinctus. Next base: position 49,285,134 of record CM042848.1, read on the forward strand.
GAGATGTTTCCAGTTCATTTGAGGAAATACTTGGAAATAAATAATCTGGACTTCTACTTGGATGCTGTTAGGGAAATCTTCCTAAATCTTGCTATGCCAAATGAAGCAAAAAGTTCATATATCAGTGTCTTGACTCTAGCCAACAAATCAGAAAATTATATAGCTGAATTGAAATAAAAGGTTAGAGATAGAACTTTAATTTGGATATACAGTATGTACAAAATGGGGATTAGATTCAAAGGCCTAAATGGCTAAAGGTAGCCTTGATTTATGACAATAATGAAACCCAGCATTACAGCTGTACATCATGATGGCCATGAGTTAAGGCCTGATTTTACTGCCCTGATTTTACAACCTTTTTGTGGCAATCATTAAGTGAACAATGTGGTCATTAAGCAAACTCATTGTCCACAGTGGGAGTGTTTCGCTGGGAACTGAAAATAAACACTAATTTCCAGCAAAGAAAATGTCTTTAATTGTGGCCACATGACCATGGGAAGTGGCAAATGACCATAAATTTGAGCACCCAAAATGCAATCATGTTACTAAGTTACCTTTTGGGTGGTAACTTCAGATGGCCACTAAGTGACTGGTCATAAGTCAAGACTATGTGTATTTTCAACTCTATAGATTCTTTATATCAATTTCATATCAAGCATCTGCTACAAAAATATCAATGACACAGTGAACTGAGTAATAAATGGTCCTGATATAAAATGCTTTGGAGGATTCTACATTGAAAAACAAAATAGTTGGCACTCCTGGGAGAAAAAAACCATGCGGGTAGAAGAAGAATGTGCAGCTCTGTCAAGGAAAGGCAAATTCAAATGAAACATTAGGAGTCCGACAAGTAGTATTAGAACAGATTGTTTAGCCTAAGGGTATCAAACTCGATTTAATTGAGGGCTGTATCAGAGTTGGGGGGACCTTGGGGTGTGTGACCAAGATGGGCGTGGCCAGTTCAACGTCACTCGTGTCGGGGGTACTTGTGGTGGCCCGAGTGCTTTACCACCGAAGACAGGCTCCTTAAGTCCATTTTCAACTGAGACAGCTTCCGGCAACCCTCTGCCAATGAAAACGGAGCTCAGGAAGCTATCTGCAGTCCTCCTGAGTTCCATTTTTGCACAGAGACACCACAGGCCAGTCCTTTGCTGTTTCTAGGGTGGCCCTGTGGGCCAGATCTAAGCAACTCACAGGCTGGATCTGGCCCCTGGGCCTTGAGTTCGACACCCCTGGTTTAGCCAAAATGAAGCAGCTTCAGAGTTCCCTTTTAACAACTTTTAAAGAGTATCATGAGATTTTTTTTTTTGAAAGGGACATGTGCTGCCCTGTATGCATCATTATTTTTTTGAGAGTGAAAAAGAGGAAACTGAGCAGAGTAATTTCCTGAAGCAGTGTTTTCTCTATCCAACAATAAAACTTTCAGAACTGGGCAACAAATGCCCTTTGTTTATAATAAAGCAAGATTCCAATTTATTTAAGACTCCTTTCCCTTCCTCACCCTCTCAGGAGATTTTCAATTTTACAATAACTCCTTTGATTCTGGTAAGAATCGCAAACCACATACATAGCTACTAAATTAAATCTGCATTGCCAAGAGCTTGCTTAATTGCAAAGAATATACTTTACCAAGAGGCTTGGCCTCTGCTATCGAATGAGGAATAAAGATGGTGAACACCTCCCAACAATTAGGAGAGACTTTCAATTCACATACTACTAAAACTCTTTTTGGGTTATCTGTTTGTCTGTATCTTCAAGTTATCCCAAATGATAACTTATAATGCAACAATTTTGAATCAAGGTACCTATAGTATACTCTTCTTAGATCAGGGGTATCAAACTGATGGCCTGCAGGCTGGATGCGTCATACACAGGCCACAACCCACCTCAGCTCTGTGAATGGGGAAAATTTCGCAAAACATCACGTGATGGAAACATGACACGGCAAGTTTGACACCCATCTCTTAGATGATCATAGGACTGTCCGGGATTGGGGTGAAAAAAAAATTGTTTGTGCAAGCTTATACTAGCCTCTACTTTCTTTCTGGGTACAATTCAAGGTGCTAGTCATCACCTTTAAAGCTGCATATGGCACAAGACCAGTTTATCTGTGGGACTGCCCCTCTCTAAAGAATCTACCCATCTCCAGGTCAGATAGGGTAGGCACACTTGTAGTCCTTTCCCATAGGTATTGTCATTTGATGGGAATTAGAAAACATATGTTTTCCATCGCAGTCTCTCACCTGAAGTTTGGCAGGCCTCTGCCTGCCTAGCCTTTCACAATTTTGAAGATCTTTTCCCCTAGGCGCTGAGATAAGAGATATTGACGTGGTGCCAGGTTTTTGTTGTTTTTAATTTTAAAATGTGTTTTAAGTTTTATAATTCTACTGTATTTTTATGTTGTTTTACTTTTGATCAGGAGCCACTTGGCTATAAAATGGGCAGCTACAAAATGTTTTGAATAAATAAATGCATTTTTGAAAACTTTATCAATATAAGTACCGGTATCTCATATTCAGTATCTCAATCGTTCAGGTCATACAAAGAAAACAAGCTTCCTGATGCCCAAATAATAAAAGGGTGTGGGATATTTTTAATGTGTGCTGACAGTAAAAAAAAATGTCAATAAAGTTTTTCTTGTTTTATCTTATATCCTCAGAGAGAGCTGAGATAAACTTTGATAAGTGCTAAATGGGATTTAAAACATATACCTTCATATTTTGCTTTAGAATGTATCTTGACATAGATTTGCAATGTGTGGTGGGGCAGTGGTTAGATTGCAGTATTGTAGGCTAATTCAACTCACTGCCAGGAACTTGAGTCTCACCAGCTCAAGGTGAGACTCAGCCTTCCATCCTTCCAAGGTCAGTAAAATGAGGACCCAGATGCTGTAAAGCGCTATTAAGTGGTATATCAGTCTAAGTGCTATTGCTATTGCCATTTCCTTCAGGCTCTATCTCCAAAAGAAATTAACCCTTCAGGGTCTGACCATTAATTCAGTCTGCACATTGGAGCAGAAATATGAGAAATAACATAGTGAGACCTGATTTCTGAAGCTGGGCTTATGGAATCAGCTAGCTAGTGTACCAGCCTCCCTCCTGCATGGCAACCTCCCTGCCTGAATTCCTGGAGACTGTCTCAGGGCTGGCAGTGGAGTTCCCCAACGTAATGGTTCTCAGGGACTTCCACTTGCCATCCCTTCGGCCTCAGAAACAGCTCAGCAGTTCATGAGCACTGTAGCAGCAATGGGCCTATCCCAGATCATCATGGGTCTGACTCAAGAACAGTAGTCACACACCAGATATGTAACAGTGATTCTTCTGCTGCACTTAAAGCACAGTGCTAAAGCCTTGAGGTAAAATAAGAGATTTTTTCTCTAGATATACTTATTGCTGTTGTAAATTCTTCTTTTATTTTTACTTGGCGATGTTTGCACTTTTAAATATATTTTCTTTCAAGTGTTGGTCAAATAAGTGATCTACACATTGAAAAAGTCTGAGTGGGAATTAAGTATGCAAAAAGCAATGTGTTGTATGAGCTAATAGTTCTGTTGTGAAGTATAAGTCCCTTCATCTTGGTTGGTAATCGGTAAAATACTTATTGGAATTCTTTTTAATATAAGTGAAAGTCCAAGCTGTGGCTTTTACTGTGAAATGCAGTTTTAGTTGATCTACAGCAAATTATGAAGCTATGACATAAACTTATAAAGACAGAAGAATTCTGTTGTGCTAAGACTATTTTGCTCTACAGTTCTCTCAATCTCCTGTGAAAATAGCAACACTGTACTATGACATGAAAGAGAACAAATGAAAATGTTAATATTTTCAGGAATTCCATTTCCTCCACACCCGGAACACTTCAATGAATTCCCCAGATGTAATCTGCCTAATACTTATTTGTTTAGCTTTCCATGAGTTGGAAATGCCATATGAGACAATGTATTTCTTAAAATAGAATGACGGAGTCCTGATTTATAAAAGCAAAAAAAAAAAAGTTCAAAGTTTTATATTAATCAAACCTTTAAATTCTGAAACTATGAAGGAAAAGTAATCAACATAGTTAAAAGAACTTATGTATTCAAGCATTTCATTGCTGTAGAACTAAAAAAAAGAGTATAAGAAAACAATGTGGGATAAAGGAGCTTTTAGAAAAACCTGCATGGGCAGGCATTTATCCTTAGTATATGGATCTGGTATGTAAAAAGCTTTTCCTTATATATAGGGTTTAGGGGACCTTGTATGTCTTTGCTGGAGTTTCCTTGAAACATCCAAAGTATTGGGCAGGGATCTGGGGAACTGCATTATAGACTCCAGATCAGTGTGTTTTTTGAGCCCATTCAGTGTGGGACTGCTGGACATGTTCATGACAACATTCCAGTTTAATTACATAGCCTGTGAGAGTTCTGTGGTCTCTTCTTGTCACTTTATGATAGCACAATGTTTCTCCAGGGCCATAAAGAACAAAGATTCTTGAATATATCTCCACATTCCAATGATGTTCTTATTTCTGCAGAACATTCTTTGAGAACTAAGATCAAAAGACTTTTAGGAAGGAAGAAAAAAAGGAGCAGTTTGTGTTGTGGAGCTAATTTACAAGTTTAATTTTGATTCAGATAAGTTAAACAGTGTACTTTAGTCTTGTTATTTAATCAAGTCTTACAAGGCTAAGTTTTTGCAACTTACCCTAAGAAATAGATCATGTGCTTCAGAGAAGAAAGGGGGTGGTTAACTCTTCATCTGTTAGTCTTTTTAAAGAAAAAAAATCCTTAAAAGTTTCTTTATTCTCTTGTGGTTTTTAATGTAAATATTTGTGTGATGTAAAGTTTTAGCCTTAGTAACAACTATTTCAGAGAAAAATACTAAGAAAAGAAGGTGGGGGCATTAACTGTAATTGAGCCCAGAATTATGATTGAAGTTTGTGGCAGTCAATAAATGGATCACCATGTGACCATACCCAAATTTACAATCTTTTGTGCACTATTCATTAAGCAAACACCACAGTCATTAACCAAGTCCATTAAACACAATGGCAATTTTTGCCAGGAACCAGAAGTATTCTGGAAACCTGTAAAAAACCACAACAATCTTGGTAATATGACTGCAGGACACTGCAAAGGACCCTAAATGCAAACCAATTGCTAAATTCACAAAGTGCAATTATATGACTGCAGGTATGTGTGTATGAGATCATTGGATCTTCAAAATTGGGTCATAAATACCTTTCAGAGGTTCCGTTGTGACTTCAAATGGTCACTAAGCAAGTAATCATTTAGTGAGGACTAGTTGCAGATAGATTTTCTCCATGATAATCAGTATGCAGTCTTCAATGGAACGACATCTACATGGAGTGAATCAGCAGTGGGATACCTCAAGATTCTGCTTTGAGCCCAATACTCTTCAATATCTTCAAAAATGATCTAGAGGAGATATTTAAATGGTGCCCATTCAATTTGCGGGTGACATTAAGCTGGGCAGAATCCAAAATATTAATTTTGGAAGATAAAGTTGAGATTCAGAAGGATCTTGATAGACTTGAATATTGGGTTCTATCCAACAAAATGCAGTTCAGTGGTGAGAAAAGTAAGGTCCTGTACTTAGGCATGAAAACCTGAAGGCAGAACAAGAAACAATGGCTAGGAAACTTGTCAGAAGGAGATTCAACCTGGAGCTAAAGAGAATTTTCCCAACAGAACAATTACGGTATTCAGTGGAAGAGTTTGCCTCCTGGAGTTGTGAGTGTTCTATTGTTGGAGGTTTTCAAGAAAAGATTGGACAACCATTTGTCCTGGATGGAAAGGACTTTTGCCTTGGGCAAGGTATTGGACTAGAAGACCTCCAAGGTCCCGTCTAGCCCTATGGTTCTATCATTCTTTTCTAAAGCTAGCTTGAAAATCTAACCTCTCCTTTCCCCACATGGAACTCTAATTTGCACTGGGTGATCCTAAGCATTATTTTCTAATATGTGAAATTAAGGATATTGTAAACATAGTTCATACACGCTGTTAGTGTTCCTTTTGTGTGTGTTGGCATATTGATTGATCTCTTCCAATCTGTTGGCCACTCTCCAGATTTGCTGGCATGGCTTAGTTTTACCTTTACTTATGCCTTTAAAACTTTACTGATCCCTTTTCTGTTCCTCCCCATATATTCATAGATATTTTGACAATTCCTGTAGCATTCTGTCTTGGTAATGATCAAAGTTGGCCTAACTTCAGCAATTAGTGCTAGAAGTTCTTGTAAGTATAGAATATACTCTAAGCTATTTTGGATGTTGACATCATTTAAAGGTCCAGTGGTGCATTCTTTCTCAAAAGGCCATTGCTGCACCTGACCATTTTGGACAATTTCTATCCAGCTTTCAACCTACCCTCTTGGGACAAAGGAACAGGATGAAGTGGAATGGACAGGTTGTCCAAGATTGGTTTTAGAGCTCATGCTCAAAAAGCAAATGATAGTCATGGCAAGGAGGGCTTTTACAAAGCATCTTCTTGTGCTTCAATTGCACCTATTCCTACACTGAGAGACCCTATCATATTATTTATGCTCCCATAGTGTCTCATTTGGATTACTGCAATGTACTGTGAAAGGGGCTGCCCTTGAAGAGCATTTAGAAACCTCAGTGGATAAATGGAAGCTTAGGAAATAGAGTGGTGTATAAGCTGAAGTAATAAACTAATAAACTAATATACCAATAAAGGAAGACAGACAGTACTGTCACATAACACCAATAAGGTGAGATTGCATCATCAACTTATCTGGTTCCAAGTACATTTCAAGGTCCTGGTTATTGCCTGTAAATCCTTATATGGCTTGAGGCCTGGCATCTGCAAAACTCTCTTTTCTGAATCTAAATTGATTATAATGACCCACTGACTGCAGAGTGCTGATTGAACTCCTATTGAGTTGTTTGATGGAAGTGGAAACAGAATGGTAATAGAATACAGGAATGCCCTTCTCAGAACAGTTTGCTATCAGAGATAAGATTGTCAAAACCTGGTTGTTCTAGGCAAGACTTTGGAAAACAAATATACTAAATTGTGTGAGTAAATTACAGTGCCATCTAGAGTATATACAAGTAGATGATGTATTTTGTATGCATTGCTCCATTTCCCTCTCCCTCTTCATTACAGGCTACCTATCCTACAAGGAGGAACCTTTGCATTTTTAACTCCTTCACTGGCCATGCTCAGTTTGCCCGCCTGGAAGTGCCCTGCTTGGACCAATAATGCCAGCATGGTGGATCCTACTTCCCCAGATTTCATTGAGATATGGCAGGTTCAAATGAGAGAGGTAATCTACTGAGGATATTTGTATGAATGTATTGTTTTGTGGAAAATTTTGTTTTTGTGGTGTTTTGTATTGCCTTTCAAATAGTTTTTGATCAACTACAGCAGAGGTCTCCAAACTTGGTAACTTTAAGACTTGTGGACTTCAGCTCCCAGAATTCTCCAGCCAACATAGCTGGCTGAGAAATTCTGGGAGTTGAAGTCCACAAGTCTTAAAGTTGCTAAATTTGGGGACCCCTGAACTACAGGGAGAGAAGATTTTATTTTGCTTCAGGATGAGTTAATTATTATTAATTATTAGGTTTCCTAAATATTGTTGAGAATAGTAGTTAAATGTCCTCCAGAACATCAGGCTCTCAAATAAAAATGGCATGATAGCTGCCCTTCTCTCAAGTTTAAGAGGATCTATCATGATCCCACAGAAATATTTATGGATCATGAACAAAGGAGATACAAAGACTTACTGCTTCCAGTTTGCACTTACTATCTTTAATTTTAATTTCTTCCAAATCAGAAGCATCAAAAAGATATTTCCTGTCCAGTATTTGTTAATCATTCAGAAAACAAATTAATAAAAGCAATTAATTAGTTTTCCTACTAAATATAAAGTACATGGCAACTTCGCTAGGATTACTAAGATGACATCCAATTCCATTAACCTAATCAACTACCAACCACTGCTAATCATACATCACCACTTGCAATTTAAATGCAAGGATTTCCATTAGAATAAAAAGCATTTACAGCCTTTGTTGTTTCAGTTGCAGGGAGCAATTATGGTAGCATCTTGCTTCCAAATTTTTGTTGGCTTTTCGGGTCTCATTGGATTCTTGATGCGGTTCATTGGCCCCCTGACTATTGCTCCAACCATAACTTTGGTGGCACTGCCTCTCTTTAGCTCAGCAGGAAAAGATGCTGGAGAACACTGGGGGATAGCAGCCATGTAAGTTTTGTGTTCTTTTAATAACCAAAATAATGTAAACTGAGAATATAATGCTTTTTTCTTTTTTTTAATGGATTAATTAAAAAAGAAACTTCTTAGCTCTTGTATGTTTACATATGTAATGTGCTAAATAAATGTGAAGTAGAATGTAGTCCAGAATTACAAGAAGGGTTACAAGAATTCCTTATGCCTCCAGGCTCGAAATTTTGGGCCTAGACAATCTGGAACTGCGCTGTCTGTGATCCAATCTAAGCATAGTTCACAAAATTGTCTGCTATAACATCTTGCCTGTCAATGACTTCTTCAGCTTCAATCACAATAATACACGGGCAAACAACTGATATAAACTCAAGGTAAACCGCTCCAAACTCGATTGCAGAAAATACGACTTCAGCAACAGAGTGGTCAACGCCTGGAACGCCCTACCCAACTCCTTTGTTACAGCCTCAACACCTCATAGCTTCAACCTCAAAGTGTCTACCATGGACCTCACCCCATTCTTAAGAGGTCCTTAAAGGGGGTGTGCATAAGCACACCAGTATGCCTACCGTCCCTGTCTTACTGTCCCCATTTATCTGTATTTCCTTCCTTTGTTCTTGTTTATGTTCATACTTATACTTGTTATCTTGTACATGTTTGACAAACAAACAAACAAACAAACAAACAAATAAATAAAGGGCTCTTTCCCCAGGGAGTAAGTAGAGAAAAGCTTGGAATCTACCGGAATCTACCAGGAAAGTGTGAAGGTGAAACCCCCCCTCCACAGCAGTTCACAGATACTTTATTTGGACAAGTGTGATTAAACACACAAGGAATTTGTCTCCAGTTCAGATAGTTATTACGGATAAATACTTTAGTCTGGCAAGATCAATGGAACCAAGGAACTAAGACTGAGAGGAGGAGTTGCTTCAGAATAGTTTCTTTTTTTGCTGCTCTCATATAGACAGAAATCTTGCCGATATAAAGCACTAATCTGCAATAACTATTAGATATGTGAAGGGGGTATGACTTTGCCCTTTTCCTGCATACCAACAATTCCAAGCTATGTTGTCTCTACTTCCTGGGAAAGAGCCCACCCCCCAGTCCTGTAACTCTGGACTATATTCCATCATATTGTGCATATTACAAGAAACATAAATTAAATAAGGAAAGTTCATCGTATAGACAATGGACATTCTGTTTTTAACTAAGTGTTTGATACATTAATATTTGCAAACATCAGCAATGAAATTATTAACTGTAAAGGTGTTACATTTCTGAATCAGAATGTTATCAGTGGAACCGTTTTTCTCTTTTTTTAATTACTTTAGAACGATTTTCTTCATAGTTTTATTCTCTCAGTATCTGAAAAATGTGCCTGTTCCAGTACCATCTTACCAAAAAAGCAAAAAATGCCATTTCTCCAAGATCTACATCTTCCAGATCTTTCCAGTGAGTAAACTCTAATGATATTTGAGTAATCAAGTACATCTCAGAGCTGAAGAAGCTTCTTGGATGAGAAGCGAAACATCTTCAAAGAAAAATCAGAAAATCCAGTTGCCTCTTGAAAAAGCACCTTTGGGACAATCTCAATGGCTCTATTGTGAATTTGACATAACTTAAAGGAATAAATGAGAATGATTGTATGTGATAATTACATATTTTAATGCACCCCTGAAGTATAATATGTGTCTTCATGTATTTTCCATAGAACTTCCTGCTTTGAAGTCTGAGTTACCTGCTAACAAATAAAGATTCCTTTATTAGTTCTCACAATCATATGGCTACTATGTTTTGTACTAACAAAGATTCCTTGTCATTTGTAACTACATAGGTGCTGTTTGCTCTCACAATTACGTGGCTTTTATGTTTTATACTGACCATCACCAACGTTCTTCCTTCAGATACAACAGCTTATGGTTATTTAGCTCGGACTGACAGCAAAGGTGATGTCATAAGCAAGGCACCCTGGTTTCGATTTCCTTACCCAGGTATTCTTATGCTGTTTCTCTTTCCTGTTTAGCATAGCAAAAAAAAAAAAGGAAGAAATTATCAGTTTCTTCTATGCAAAAATGTGTTTATGTTCTGGCCCATTAGATCTAGAGCACCCCATTTTATCCAATTCCTTCATCACTTATGTCCAAGCTCTTTGGCTTTTTTAAATGTCTGAATTCCTTGGGAGTAATTTTTGATCAGTACTGCTTAAGTAAGCATCCCGAACAATGAAAAATCCCAGTGCAGAATAAAATAAAAAATAAATAAAATAAATAAAAAAGAGACTCCCTCCTTTTTCTAATATCTTTCTGCTTCCCATTTGGATCTTTGCTTTGGGGCATTCAAAAATATGATTGTGATGATGTATAGAGTTTTCCCAAAAAGTATTTAGATAAATTGTTAGAACAATCTCTTATCTTTTTATCTAGATGGAACAACATACATGAGACTAGGGTACAATACTAATATAAAATTGTACAAGGTATTTACAAGGAGTTGTTAACAGTACATGCTTTTAGCTTTCCTGAATTTTGCAAATCAAAAAATTGCAGATAAATTTTATCAGTTTCAGACCTTCAATTTTAGCATGCTTGTTTCTTCTATTTAGGCCAGTGGGGAGTGCCCACAATTAGTTTGGCTGGTGTATTCGGCATCATAGCTGGAGTGATCTCCTCCATGGTGGAGTCAGTGGGAGATTACTATGCCTGTGCTCGTTTGTCTGGTGCTCCACCCCCTCCCAAGCATGCAATCAATCGTGGAATTGGAGTAGAAGGGATTGGCTGCCTTCTGGCTGGAGCCTGGGGAACAGGAAATGGTACCACTTCTTACAGTGAAAATGTTGGAGCTTTGGGGATCACCCGGGTAAGTCTGATTCTGAATGTCCAAAACCAAAAGTGGCCGTGAGTGACTAGGAATAATGGAAGATAATGGAAGAAGATGCCTATGCATCATCTGCTTTGGAGATAACTTGGGGGCATTTTTAAGATGCTTATGCTTCAGTTATAAGGCATTGACATTTTTGTATCTGATTTGAGGCCATGAGTTAAATTCCCTAATATTCTTCTGGTTTTGCACACTGCAAGGAAGGTCACTGCAAAGGAAATCCTGAGTTTTATAAACTCAGAAACCAACTTAACGCTGTTTTGGTATAGTTTTAACTAAAATATATGTATCATATTTATGTGGCCCCCTATTTCACAAGAACGTGATTCTGGCTGACACACAACAGTTGTGGATGGAAGTGAGTGCTTCTTTAGCCTTCTAAAAATAGCAACTGATTGCAAACATGCCCTTCTGCTTTCCTATATTCAAAGCACACCACAGAGTTTGATAAGCTTCCAGATTTTAAAAATAATAACAAACACTGGGTGAAGGAATTTAGACATTCTCTGAGCAAGTTGGAACTTTCAATTGATATTAGCACTTAAAAGGATTTACTTTCCATTTTTTTAATAAATTGCATTAACGTTTCAGTATTTCTAGTTATATTGTATCTTTACATATTAATGATAGCTGTATCATAATATGATCCATTGTATTATATTTTAGAACTGCATTGTATATTTCTCTTTTATAAAAATAGCATTATTTGAAATAACTATTCAAAATTACAGTAAGGGGACACTTTTAGCTTGATAATTGTTAAATAGAAGTCCTATGGCTTACTATCAGGTAAAGGATATTTGACTCAGCTAAAGAATCTTGAAATTTTACATCGAACCCTATTAAAGTTGACAATTGTCAGGCATAGATCAGCTTTCTCCTCTTTTTGTTTCTTATAATTACTTTCTCTCTCTCTCTTTCTCTCCACAGGTAGGTAGTAGAATGGTCATTGTAGCTGGTGGCCTTGTTCTGCTTGTAACTGGCATGTTTGGCAAGATTGGGGCTGTGTTTGCCAGCATTCCAACACCCATCATCGGAGGAATGTTTCTTGTGATGTTTGGTATCATCACAGCTGTGGGGGTTTCTAATTTACAGGTAAGTGGATTTTTTTCTAGGATAATTTTGCATGGATAAGACAGAGGCATGGGCAAATTTCTTGTAGGATGATTTACAAATTGAGATGTGCTGAATATCATTTGGTATTTCCAAGTGCCAATTTACATGGATTGTCACAATCAATATTCAATTTGTTAATATGTTCAATTGATTCTTTTTGTTATGTATTTATGTGCTTTTATAAGACCATGCTAATTCTAGTTATATTGACTTGTAGGAATCTTGTATTGAGAATTGACCCACATATAAGAATTTAGTCCAATTTAATATTTTTTATTTGTTGAATTTAGATACTAGCCATCTCACTCAGAACGATTCTGGGCAGTATAAATTTAGAAAACATAAAGACCTAAAATCCATATAAATATACAATAGATCAGTAAAAGAGGCCGATAAAACAAGAATAAAATAAGTTAGAAGTTAAAAGACGGGAATAGGACTATCAAGCCTCAACCCTCAGGATTGCATGCTGCTCAATGAGCCCCAAGCAAACTGGCAGTCAGGTCTTCAGCTTCTTCAAGAGGTGGGGGGGGGGGCGGGTTCTGCTTCACCTCTGGAGGAAAGGTATTCTAGACTCCAGAGGACAAGGACAATGGCAGAGAATGCCCTCTTTCTGGACCCCGCCAGTCAAAAATTTTTAATTGATGCGTCTGTAACATAATTTTTCTACCTGACCAAGTGGGAAGGGCTGAGGTGTTGGGGATGAGATGATTCCTCAGGTAACCTGGCCCTATGCTATATAGGACTTTTAAAATAATAACCAATACTTTGAACTGACCTGGAAGCAAGCCTTGAATTGAATTGGATACAGAAACAAGTATTTATCGTAATATACAATCTGATTCATTTACATGTATTCACATCCATTTTTTTGCCTTGGGTATTTTAATTCTTTAGTTATCTTAGAAAGCATCATTAGAATCAGTTTTTCTCCACAGCTATTAATTCCTACCATCCTTCCTGTCTGAAGGTCTTCTTTCCCCAAAAACCCCCCACTAGCCCTTCTTTTTTCCTGTCATATTGTGGGAATATCAATTACCTCTCTTCTTCAGTCTTTCTTATGAATCCTTTACTTTAACTACCAAATTCTCATAACCTGTCATAACCCAATTTATATTTATAAAAATAACTATATTTTAAATATATGCTTTACTATAACAATAGAAGAGAATATTTACAATATACGCTTCATTTACAATATATACTTTACTAAGCCTATATTGCTTCTCTTATTTACTGCTGGCTCTTCTGGCTCTTGTTTCCCAGTGTTGGATTTTAGAATCATGTTCTTCTGCTCAGGAACTTGTCCTTTGCAACTCTGAGTATGTAAAGTTAAGCAAAAGTGTCCTTGAATTGAATTAGACTCCAGAAAACAGTATTCATGCATTTTTTTCTTGGCAGCATTGTGGAACTGATTTGCTACTACAGCTAGTTCTTAACTTAAAACCATTCATTTAGTGACTATTTGAAGTTACAACAGCAGTGAAAAAAGTGATTTATGACCTTGTGTCAACATTCATGACTGTTGCAGCATCCCCATGGTTACATGATCAAAATTCAGGTGCTTGGCAACTGACAAGTATTTATAATGATTCCAATGTTTTTGGGTCATATGATCACTTTTTGTGACTTTCTGATAAGCAAAGTCAATGGGGAAGCCAGATTTACTTAACATCCGTATTACTAACTTAACACTGCTGTGAATCATTCAACAACTCTGGCAAGAAAGATCAGAAAATGGGCAAAACTCATTTAACAATCATCTTACTTAATAATTTTGGTCTCAAAATTAAGGTTGTAAGTTGAGGACTACCTACTCCTTTTTCAAGGAAACTTTTCACAACTTCTCAATCTAGTTAACAACTTGGGAATTTCTAGCAGGTTCCCATTCTTAGTATTAATCAATGATAACCCTGATTAATATGGGCAGAATCAAAGTTTGTCTAGGTAAGGCTCAGAGTACATAGTGTGATATAATAATGCTGAACTGTTTACACGTAAAATCATTGGCGTAAGTTAATATATTTTCTTTCAATTATACGTTTTTGTCAGTACACAGACATGAATTCTTCAAGAAACATATTCATCTTTGGATTTTCTATATTCGCTGGCCTGACCATTCCACACTGGGTGGAGAATAATACAGACAAACTAAAAACAGGTACATAGGATCACAGCTTTGATTGTCGCCTTTCATCTGAAATAAGGTTTAAGTCAGAGCAATAATTAGAAGTACAACAAAAATGGGGAGGTATTATCATATATTAGTTTTCTATACTGTAGGTTTCAAACTCTACCATGCTTCTCTATTTATTCTAAAAGATATTTTGAATATGCAAAAATATTGTTACATGTGGCTTATATAATGAGAATATGACTGCAAATGCTGTGTATTAGTTCAGAAGTGAGGAGGCTATTACTAATCTCTAAATCCCAAATAGTGTAATCAAATATGAAGAATATTAAGTGATACTATCAGCATCTAACAGAGGTTAAGGTTTTCCAGCTCTGATTTAATTCACTATTTATTTATTTATTCTATTGTATGACATACTCAACCTTCTTTGGGAAATATAGACATGCAAATCTATATTTGAGCTGCCAGTGTGTATCAGATCTGAAATGGCTCCAGTAAATTCTAGTTGCAAAACTACAGCTTCAATTGAATCTTCATGACAACATTTTGGGCAATTTACTGAGTATTATAATTAGATTATTGCACATATCTTGTACAATATGGCATTCTAAAGCATTGCTGAGACTTGGATGATTTCCTGTTAGATAAATATAGCAGATCATTAGCATAAAAAGGAAGTATTGAAGGACTGAATCAGCAACTTCAACTGGTTGAAGGATAGCAATCAAATTACTAGTTGCTGGATGAGAGCTAATTAGGGAATTGGACTATTGAAAATTGAGTTCTTCAGAAAGTATCCCATTCATGATGCTAAAGTCAATGGTTCATTGAAGTGAAATTGCAAAACCAAATCCTATACTCTTATATTCCTTGTTTGTTTATCACACTAATCTATGCAGTAATTTGGGAAGTACTCATACCAGGGTTTCTGTGTTGAAGATAGAAACAAAATGAACATTCCACATGGACTACAAATGTTTTTACTCTAAAGTAAACACCATGGCCTGATTATTAAAAGAAAAAAGAACATTTCAATGACTCTCCTTTCTTCCCTTGGGAAAGAATTGGGAGGTCATTTTTTGTTCTGATACTCACTGGATTCTCTTCCCAGGAACTGTACAGCTAGACCAAGTGATCCAGGTGCTGCTAACTACTGGCATGTTTGTTGGTGGATTTCTGGGCTTTTTTCTTGATAACACTATTCCAGGTAATTATTTGATCATGGTTCATCTTCCTTGACTTTATGATAGCATTTATGGTTGTAGTACAGCAGTAAAAGTAAAGGGTATGCTTGCATTTTGAGAATTTGTGTATGGGTACAAAACGTCTTACTCCAGGGCTGCCTAGTGGTCCTTGACAGCCCTCAATGATACTCCAAGGGCCCTTGTAAAAGTTGCCAAGAGATTATGATATTTAAATGGCTGTGGGAGAAGTAATACAAAAGTAAACAATGATCAACTCTCCAAATATTAATTTAATTATTTTATTTTATTTAAAAGATTTATATGGCCATTCACTTTCAAATACAACAGAATGAAAATGTTATTTAATTATAAATAAAATCAGAGAAATTATGCAGAATTTAATTTTTTTTTTTGTTAAATGCTTAGTTTTGGAACCAACTAGATCCCATTATCAGGAACAGTACAAAACATTTTCCACGAGCAGTTCAGTACTATGTGACATAAAAATAAAAAAAATATATACTTTTTAAATTGCTGCCCCTGAAGATAAGATTGAGATGCTACCTAGCGACATCAGAGCTTGTTGTTCTATTGAGGTTCTATTAATGGAGCAAAGTAAATTATATAATTACATTCATGCATACACTCTGACTACAGAGTCAGCACCTACAGGAATATTCATGCCAATTCCTTAGGAAAGTTTCATATGATTTGGCCTTACTTTTGGCCTAAAAGCACTTAGTATTCTTTGGTGTTGTTACCTGAGAAAAACAGGAGTGTTGTATTGTTGAGTGGGATCACGGATATTTCTATTTAGAACTGATTTGTGCATGTCTCATGATACATATTTTTGGAAAGAAAGAATGTGAGACACATTTCTGTCACTTACAATCTTGTTATCATTGATCAAGTACATTATGGCAAATATTTATTGTAATATTTTCATCCTGAAGCACAGGTAGGCTTGCAGCTGTTTGGTGTTGCACGCTCTCTCCCCTCCCTACTCCCACATACTGGAAGCCTCCTAATCAGATACTTTTGCATAGAAGCTCCCTTCCTAACTGTGATAGCATGTGGTCAGCTAGTTGAAAGAGTGCCAGATAATCTATCATGTTGGAGAAAAGTGGTACAAGTTATTTCTTTCCTCAAAGCCAATACTATGTGTATCCTTAGCTGAATAGTGGGGAGCAGAAACTATTGTACTGAGGAGAAAGACTACAAGGAAAATTCCTTCTGCCACAGAATTGAGTTGGGTAGATGGACAAATTTTCTCTCTATTTCCCCTGACCTTTTGTGTGGGCTTTTTCAAAATCACACATTCTGATACTAGTATTTCTGATACTAGGACTGGCATTTACCAGTAAAAGCAAATAACTTTCTAACCATAATATACCTTAGTTGAGAGGCTTTGTTACTCACCATCTTACTTCTATTTTGCAGGAAGCCAAGAAGAACGAGGACTCCTCGCTTGGGGAAAAGATTATAATGAAGAGTCTGATGGTGCTGTGAATAACCTGCATATCTATGATCTTCCATTTGGAATAGGTTCCAAGTTCTGTGTTGCTAACTGGTTTAAATATCTTCCAATGTGTCCTAAGCAGATGGCTACCAGAGGTGCAAAGGAACAGAAGAGCAACAAAGCTGATTTTGAAAATAACCCTGATAATGATATTAACACAAAGGTTTAAATCTGCATCAGAAAGTGGGGGAAACCTGGTTTCCTAAGCTTCTGAAAAATTACCTTCTTTTTTGTATGTTTTGTGGCCCTTGATTGTATGTGGCTCAAGGCTAATGTCCAGAAAATAGTTCCATTATTTCCTCTTCCCCACTCCTATCTGGAAGAATCCTGAATGTCAATTTCTTTATAGCATCATTTCAGGAAATCATTTATTTAAGGAGTGGGGAGTGGTAAGCGTGGGAAAGAATTTTCTTTTCCATGATGGAAACCTATTGCCCAGAAAATCTGAGAATAATTATTGGGAAGATGAATAAACTAATCCTAAAGCATCAGGCTAAAGTTTCAGTAAATACAGCCTCAAGCTTTATGTCAACTGAACTGATTGGATGCAGTTGATCAAATCCTAAATTTGCCTGCTTTGGACTTTTGGTGTCTCCCTATTTTTTCAGAAAGGTTAAGTTTATAAAAGTTCTGAAGGATAGTAAACTCTGGTTTCCAACAAAAATGTAAATCGTCACATGACCACAGGATGCTGCAAACGGCCATAAATCAGGGCCAGTTGCCAGGCATCCAAAATGCAACTATGTGATGGGGAGAGTGGCCATCAGAATTTTGAATCATGGTCATATATGCCTTTGGAGAGGGGTCCCTCATAACTTCAAATATTTGCTAAGTGACCAGTCATAAGTTGAGGACTATCTCTATCCAGATTAATATATGTTCATATGATGAGGAAACTCTTTTGATCATTCTCTTGAGGGTAGGCCATTTTGGTTTGCTAATAAACCCTACTTCATGCCGATAGTTATTTCTTATGTTCTGATTTTGAGAGGATTTGCACTGATGACTTATTCTTGATTGTTTATATCATATCCACTTAGGAAAGCAATATTTTCTAAAATTCTGAAAAAGGGGATTTGGGTGTGATTAACCATAGGGCATTATGGAAGGGCCAAAGCAGGTCCTTTCTGCCCATTTCAGTTTCCTATTATATGGTTAAGTATGTCTAATCACACACAGCCAAATAAAATATTCTATTTCTACTTCTGTGTTGTATATCCTTTTTCATGCCACCTATATATGGACCTTTCAGGCTTCATTTCAGATTTAATACTATCTTTCCACTTTGAGTATTGTTACTCTGAATATTGTTACATACACTACTTCCCAGCTTAGCAATTGCAACCTTCTTTCTCTACATGGCTATTAGGAAATATGAATGGAAACCTTCAAACATGTGTGTTTCTGTTTGTTGTTTTTGTTTTGGTTATAATGTACACTGAAGGTGGCATTTAACTTCATTGTATGAGGTACAATGACAATGAAGTAAACTAAACTATATCTGAATAGTTTGCATGGATATTTGGGATAAAGCAAGGTAACTAGACAATGTACAACAGTTGTTTGTCCCTTTCATGATTATTAAAATGGAATGAAGCCTAAAATCACATTAGCTTACTTTCATAGCATCCTATGAATCTTTTGAATGCAGAACTGAGCTGCATGTGGTTATTGCAGAAGAAAACCCTTTGCTTCTTTTTTAAACTATGAGTAATGATAAATCTATAAGAAGCTCTTCTATTCATCATGGTGGTATCAGCAAGGTCCTGCTTGCTGCCCAGGAACAACTGGGAAATGTGCTGTATAAATAAGAAAGCAGAGATTCTGACAAATTCAGCTTAATGATCTTCCCCATTCCAAGGAGCAAATTGGACTGGGGCTGTTGCTGATCTTGTGAAGAAATGGGAATAGGAAAATTTTGTTCCATTCACATAAAGAAAGCAAACTTGTAGAATATCCTCTTTTCCAATGAATCCTATGGCACACATGCATCATGTTAACAGAAAGGTTTATATATATGTATATGTAAATAGAGATTCTGTAAAGTGTCCAGAATTTTATCTTTACAATTACCGGTAGTTATGCAGAAGCAATTAGGTAGGTAACAAATACCAGACTACTTTTTAGTGGACAAAACCCTTTACCAGATTAAACGTCCCTTAATCTGTGTGCTATACCATACTACTTTTAATTTTATGCCATACTACTTTTAATTTTATGCTTAATGAGTCCTACAAATGGAGATTATAAGGTGAATTTCATAACTAGTATGAAAAAAATAAAAATCTCTTGGACAGCTTTTGAAATGATGAAATGCTGCTTTAGCCTTTGTTATGACCAAAGTTAGATTTAGACCAGTCTAAGTAAACTGTTTGTAAAACAATCAAGTTTTAAACCATCCAGAATCATTAAGGTAGGAATTTGATGAACGACAAATATTGTTTAGGGAAACAATGGACATCCTAATGTAAGCAATAGGGCCGTGATGAAGAACCTATGGCATGTGTGCCAGAAGTGGCACGCAGAGCCATTTCTGCCAGCATGCGAGAGGTCGCCTGGAAGAGCCCCATTGCGCTTGCGTGTGCGCGCCGCCCAACAGCTGATTGTCAAGTATCTGGTGCGCATGCGGGGGGTGGGGGTGCACGGGAGATGTGTGCACATGTGCAGAGATGCACAGCGCATGGGGAGAATCACATGTGCATGCACAGAGATGCACGGCGTGTACGGGAGGGGTCACATGCGCATGCGCAGAGGTGTGTGGAGGCCCAGTATGCATCGCCTTCTGGGTGCTGGCATGTGAGCGCTTGTGAACAAGCGTGCGCACAATTTTCGGCACAGGAGCCGAAAAAGGTTAGCCACCAATGCATTTGAAAAAGAAAGGACTACAAACATGTGCATCATTCTTGTGCTGGGCCCAGATCTAATCTAATCCAGAATGGGCTTAAAATGAATGCCATTTCTCTACTTGTGTCCTGTCTTGTAACCATCATCACTAACTTAAGTTTGGCAAGAATACTGTAACTAAAGGAAAAAAAGTGTTTGCTGATCTGCAGGCTGGCAAGCTATTGGCAGCTGACCCAAACATTTCAAACCTTGAAGTAATTCTTTGGTACATGGTTGAAATAATTCTTCTGTATAGAGAAACAAGATCAATTATCTCAGTAGCAGGAAATCACATTCTGACTAGTTTAGTATCAATTTGTGATGGAGTTACTCTGGCAGATTTCCTTGGTTAATTACCGTATTTTCCGGCGTATAAGACGACTTTTGAAACCAAAAAAAGACAACCTAAAATCCGGGGTCGTCTTATACGCCGGGTCGTCTTATACGCCGGAAAATATTACGGGCGTCGCCGGGAGACGCTCCTCCCCTTCCCGAAGAGAAGACGGCGGCCACTCTGCCGGCTCATCATGCTCCGCGGGAGGCCTGGTCGTCTTCCGTGTGTGTGGGAGAGAGACCGAGAGTCGCCCTGGGGCCGGAGGAGGAAGGCTGATGCGAGCGCGAAGAAGGAGAAGCATTTACAAATCCTTGCAGCTTAATTTTGAATACCCGTATTTTCTGGTGTATAAGATGACTTTGAAAAAAGTCAACCAAAAATCAGGGGTCGTCTTATACGCCCGGTCGTCTTATACGCCGGAACATACGGTAATGTTACCACTGACCAATCTTAATTTTTGATATAATAAAACTATATTCTGAAGTATCTGGTAAATTAGTGTCTCCACTAATCTCTCCAGAGAAACAGGCTTTCACTTACCTTCTGTTTTCTTGTAACTGATTATTTATTTTATTTATCTATTTTATTTAGTTTAGTTTCTCAAGCATGCACGAGAAAATAAGTATAAGTATGAATATAACATATAAACATATAAGTATAAATGGGTATAAGTACAGGTGGGATTCTACCAGTTTGCACCTATTCGCTAGAACTAGTTGTTAACATTCTAAGCTGTTCGGAGAATCAGTTGTTAGAAGAAATTAGTGGCCTAATCCTGTAAGGAAGGCGGGAAGGAAACATTCTGGTGCTGCTTACAGAAACTGTCTCTCTGTTAACCCTTATTACATTCTTGGCAGGACTAGACTTCCTGTCTCAGGAACTTCTCTGGAGTTTTTTCCCCCTCCTTTGCTGGTACTTTGCTTGTGTAGAGTGACCATTCAAAGTTACAATGGCATTGAAAAAAGTGAATTATGACCATTTTTCATACTTACGATTGTTGCAGCATCCCCATAGTTATGATAGGCCAGGCGAGGAGATGCGTGCCTCAATGTGAGTGATATTGAGTTGGCCACGCCCAGTCAATAACATGACCAAGCCATGTCCACCAGTCACATGATCACCAAGCCACACCCACCACCTAAGCCACACCCACAGAACTGGTTGTTAAAAGATTTGAATCCCACCCCTGTATAAGTATATACATAATAAATGAGTACGGATAAATGGGAACAGTAGGACAGGGACGGTAGATACGCTGCTGCGCTTACGCACACCCCCTTACAGACCTCTTGTTCAGAGTATTGCAGCATAAATTCAGCACCAGAAAAGTAAACACAGATGGCTGAGGCTTCATTTAACTTCTTTATAAACATATAAAGTAAATTTTACAATACCAATTGTAGATTTCTCCAACATGGAGCAAACTCAAATAAAAGCAGACATGTTACAGGTTCAGAGCAGAACAGCAACTCAGGAGCAGAGAAACAGATATCAGTTTCACTTTAGTTCAACAGCAAGCAAGACACACAGCAGAGGAGAGAAGCAGTTTCATTTTCAATAGACAGCCTTAGCCTTCAATAGAGCTTAACATAGCTTCAGAGCTCCAGAGATTAATATAGGCTACTTCTAGTTTCAGTTTCCAAGCAGTCCTCATTAGTTGGCTTGGTTGCAATGCCTATTTATTGGCTGACCTTATTACCATGATCTATTCCAGTTCATGAATATACACTGACACCTCTTAGGAATCGAGTGAGGTCCACGGTAGACAGTTTAAGGTTAAAGTTTTGCAGGTTTAGCATGCTCCAAATGAAGAAGAAACATGGAACAGATCTCATGCAGATGAGAAATACAGAAACTAGTTCAGGGAAGCTAGCAGAAGCTGTATTTTATATAGCATTCAGTGTATGTGACATTGTAACCTCTTTTTTATATCTAGGGCTAAGTAATAGGTTTAATAATTTTTCACTTTCTCATGTTATTTTTATTATTAATGTTTTTGGATGGGTGGATCCAAAGTGCCTTTTAAAATCTATCATGTCTGTCTGTCTGTCTGTCTGTCTGTCTGTCTGTCTATCTATCTATCTATCTATCTATCTATCTATCTATCTATCTATCTATCTATCTATCTATCTATCTATATTTATCTATCTATCCATCCTCCTAATGGACTGAATGAAGATAGATCCTAGGCAGAGGGCTGCAAACTCCTCAGCCAATTGAATAATTAAGCTTACTAAAACACAACTGTAGGTAGGACTAACTCCTAATAAAGTTGATAATTCAAAATAATAAAATGAATCCAAAAATAATATTAAACATTATATAATGTTTCCACATCATATACATCATCAAAGCATTTTTTTAAAGATAAAATGCATCAATAAACAAATCTGCATGTTCTCTTTTTTTCAACACAATATTGTTACTTTACAGCTAAGCTGCTTCTTTCTACCCCCAATTGGCTTTGGAGTCTTTTGAATGATGACCCAAAATGGGAAACCAGGTTTAAGAAAGATAGCCTTACCCTTTCACCTATCTTGCATATCTAATCAATCCAATTTGTTTGCATGATCCCCACAACATTCTAAATTAAAATGTAGCTAGTTTGTAGTCTAGTATGTTATATGCAGATAGTCTTTAAATGAGCTCTGAAAACAAGTTGACTTTCATTTGCATCCTTTAATTCTGTTCTTAGTATTTAACTTAAATGCATTTTAAAACTTCATATTTTAACTGATGAGCTCTGTTTTGCTATTTCCATGTTTTTTCTATTGTGGCAGCTTTGTAAACTACCTTGAGTATATCATGACTTGGAAGAATAGAACAGAAACTAATACACAGTGATATGCTTGTTATGATTAAATATCATTAATAACTGAATAATTTAACAGTTTCAGATGCTAGTCTCACTTCTAAAAATATTCATTTGATAACTGCTGAATAAGGGAAGATTGTTAATAGCTGCCCTTAATTGCTTTCTTTCTTTTCAGCATAACACTACTGTATGATTGCAAGTAATAGATATCCTTTTCCAGATACAGAAGCTATAAAAAAATGTATTATAAAGAACAACAGAACTACCTGACTACTGTATTTTGGACCTATTCTACAAATGTCCATCCTAATTTTAAATAATTTTTTTTAAATGAAGTGCCATATTCTTAACCCAGATAATTATGGTGACAGCTGTATTACTATTACTTGTTAGCTTTACATCCTATCTTTCTTACAGAAGCTCAGGATGCTATACATGCATTCCTGTCTCAAAATTTTCCCCTTAAGAATCCAGAGAGATGACAACTGGCACAAACTTCCTTACAGGTGCAAGAAAAGATTTAGGCACCCCATAGCTAAATAGTGGTTTTGGGTGAATCTCCACATGAATGGAAGCTGACACAGCCTCTACATCAGGGCTGTCAAACTCCTGGCCTATGGGCTGGATGCATCACATGCTGCCTATGCCCACGCCCGGTTTAGCAAAGGAGAAAAAAAAAGTCCCAATACATCACATGACGCCTCTGTGACGTGATTTGACACTCCTACTCTACATGCTACGAAGTTAAACACACATCTTGGTACTTTTCTTGCAGACATTTCATTTCAAAACTAGGTAACATCACCGCTAGATAACATGACCATCACATGTGGAAGTTACCTAGTTTGGTAATGAATCGCCTGCAAGGAAACCACCCAGGCATCAAGGATGTCCCAGTTCAACTCTGAGATACAAATATTCTCTTCTATCAGTATAACATGGGCTTGTAAGTATATTCCTGAATAAATTGGCATCCTTCAGTCCAGAAGTGGTATTCAGCAGGTTCTGACCAGTTTCTGGAGAACCAGTAGCAGAAATTTTGAGTAGTTTGGAGAACCGGCAAATACTGGAGATTTTACAGTATCCTTCCCCTGCTATGCCCACCAAGCCATGCCCACAGAACCAGTAGTAAAAAATTTTTAATCCCACCACTGCTTCAGTCTCAAAAACTATGGTATTGTGCTCTTAAAAGAGGTCCTAAAATAGTATCTAGTGTAGCTAAAAAGGCCAATTTGAGAGTGGCAATCCTTTCCACACTGAGGACAGATACAGTCACTCCCCTGTCCCGCCCCCAGATTTTGCTGGTTCTGGGACGGCCTCTTTGACTCAGCCTGCCAAACGAGTGTCTCTTTGAATTGGAGAAGGCCATGCTACGTCTTTAGCCTCCAAGCTAAAGGTCAAGTTTTCCCAGCTATTAATGTCCATCCCCTAGGCCTTTAGATCCCTTTTGCAGATGTCCTTATATCGCAGCTGTGGTCTCCCTCTAGAGCGCTTTCCCTGCACTAATTCTCCATACAGGAGGCCTTTCAGAATCCGAACATCAGCCATCCTCAAGTCATGCCCAAGCCAGTATAGACATCGCTGTTTCAATAGTATATACATGCTAGAAATTCTAGCATGTTCCAAGACTGCACTATTTGGAACTTTGTCATGCCAGTTGATGCTAAGACTACATCAGAGACAGCGCATATGAAAGGCATTCAACTTTCTCTCCTGCCATGCATAAAGGGTCCAAGACTCACTGCAGTTCAATACATACTTTGTAAATCTGCGCAGCTATTTACAGACTCAAACTAAGGAAACTGAATATCAGTTTTAATACTTTTTTTTTCAGTTAGTAATTTGTTAATTCCACTTTTCGCAGAAATACCTTCTCAGCATTTCCTCTAACCAGTTAAGGATCTTTCCCTTCCCGCTTTTGAAAAATTTCCTCACTTTCTTGCATAACTCCTCTAGTTCACAAATATTCTCAGGCTTGTGTGTGTTTAGTATGTTTGAGATCCCCTCATAAATTGTTGATGTTTAATTATGAAAACTATTAAAGTTATTGCAGAACATTTAGCTTTTTTTTCCCTATACATGCTTCATGATTAATTTGGATTGCCTTGCTAAGATAGGTGGTCTTGTTTCAGTTTCTTTACTGACATTAACTTCCAGATATATTGATATTCCACCTGTACAATATTGCATATGCCACTGATCGCCATCTAACCCCAACATATAAGGCACCTCTGTGCTTCAAGGTATCCATTTCTTCAGATACTTCACTCCCTTTTCTCCAAATGCATCTTGTGCGATTGTCACCAGACAGTTCAATATTTGTTGCAAAATGTTTCAGGCTTATTGAAGCTTTCTTGTTGATACTTTGGACAATGGTTTGGGGGTGAGTTTAGAGAAGTTTTCCTTACAGTAACTCTTCCATGGAGATCATTGCTGTACAAGGGAAGCTCTGATGTTGATAATTCCTCTATTAAATGTTTCATTTCAGGAATCTGAAATTCTGTTTTGTAGATCTGATCAACCTGGAGGAAGTTTGAAGATATTTCTTGCACTTCCATTTCTTGCTATTCCTTTAAAGTGTTCTACAGTATGTAATCTTATGGCTGAAATTGGTAGGTAAGCATTTAGAGTACTTTTAGGAATCTCTCTCTGCTTTTTAAGTGATGATCTTTATTTTTAAATGCTCAAAGACCAGTTTTGTGGTGCTCACGATTGTTGAAAATACATTAAGCAATCTAATCTGTGAGTTCAGAAGGACCAAAGGCAATTGTTAATTTGTCGGTATTATCTTCCCTAATTAACTCTAATAAATCAATAAAGGGGCTTGTTAATATATGAGTTTAAAAAAAGGTTTAAAAGGAGTGCCCATACTTCTGTGCCTATCATATTTTTAATGTCATATTATTTCACAATATTTTCATATAAAATTTGATTCTGCAAATAGTTGCACATAAAAAGTGATTATGATTATTATCTCTTATTTTATAACTAAAAAGCAAGATTTTCATAGGCATGCTTAATTAGATTTATTGAAAAAAAGGAATTACGTTACAAAAAATTTTACCAACTGAGTACACTGACTTTAGTACCCAATTTATCTTTTAAGTTTGTTAGGTTGGAGAGCTCTTGATCCTTTTGCTAATTGATGGGTTAGTGGTGTTTTTGCCTTTTTCTTGATAAAGGAAGAACGTACAGACATTCAGCATTTATAATTGTTTTCAAATAGAAAAAGTGCAGAGAGGAGCAACCAGGATGATTAGGGGACTGGAGACTAAAACGTACGATGAACATTTGCAAGAACTGGGCATGGCTAGTCTAGTGAAGAGGACCAGGGAAGACATGATAGCAGTGTTCCAATATTTGAGGGGCTGCCACAGAGAGGAGGGGATCAAGTTATTTTCCAAAGCACCTGCAGGCCAGACAAGGAATAATGGATGGAAACTGATCAAGGAGAGATTCAACCTGGAAATAAGAAGAAACTTTCTGACAGTGAGAACAATCAACCCATGGAACAGCGTACCCTCGGAAGTTGTGCGAGCGTCATCACTTGAGACTTTCAAGAAGAGATTGGACTGCCATTTGTCAGAAATGGTGTAGGGTCTCCTCCTTGGGTGGGGGGGTTGGACTAGATGACCCTTCCAACTCTGTTAATCTGTTAAATCACCATTCTCTTTCTCAGGCTGTTGAAGCCTATTTACATTAAGTATGTTTTCAAATGTACAAAAATATGTGTTTTAACTTTTTGTCTATGGAGATTCTCAATCAATAGGTCATGGTTGTCCCAAAGGTGCTTTTCCCAAAAATAAAAATCTTTCTTTTCTTTTCTTTGAAAATGTTTTGCTTCTCATGAAAGAAGCTTCTCCATTTAGCTTCAGTTTTGTTTTAGCTTCAGTTTTCTACAGATTGTATCTGTGTTGTCCACCTAGTGGTTAACTGAAAGACACAATTTGACCAAGTGCTTTTACTGTTGCATGGAACAGCAGTTGATAGAGTACTGCATCACTCTGCCCCATTCCATTATACTACACTGGTTTTATTGTGAGTTTTCCTTGAGATGATGCCACAAATACATACATTTTAAAGGGACTTTAATTAATCTGGGGCCTTGCTTGCTGGGAATTCTGGGAATGTCTTCTAACATATCTAAAGGCACCAGGTTGAGGGAAAGCTGTTTTCATTAATAAGACAATTGGTATCACATGTAGTTTGCCCTTAGTTTTTAACTTTAACTATAGGATGTGAGAAGACTGACTTGACGCTTGGCAACACTGAAGACATATATTTAAAAAAATAACTTTATGAATGTTAAACTTCGATACACGTAAAGTAACTGCTGAGAAACTCAAAGCCAACATAAACAGAACTGTTTGTAACATGATGTATGATGAAAAATTGTAGTAACGTCTCCCATTGTAATGCTTCTTTTTCTTTTTTTAAGGAAAGGGGGGAAATGTTAAACAGCAGCTATATTTCTGCACTTAATGCAAACATGTTCAGTTACAAATCATCATCAAATGTCTCCGTGCATCGTAACATTACAGTCTCGTAGTCTAACTGAAGAATTTCTTCCTGCCAAAAAAAAGATGGAGAGAAGAAGAATTAAAGTTCTGTTAGGAGCTGACTATTTTGGGTAATAGAGTTAATGAATAAACATTCCATAGCAAGTTTAAATGACCTACAGAACCATTTTTTGGCAGTCAGATTCTTAAATATACTAAGCTTATTTGTGTTTTTACATAAATGCAGCATGACATTGTGACAGATGCTAATCAGAGTCTGTTGATTTATGGATATGAATGCTGTCCCTTCAGCTGGTTTCCTTACCAAGAGGATTGGCTATCTCATAGCTCAATAATACAACAAGTCAAGTCTACTAAATTTAAATCAAGATGTGGAAAAAAATTCACAATAATAATGTGATTAAAAAGTTATCCAAATACTACTTTGAAACACAAAATCCCAGTCTAACTCTGTACCTCATGTTAGACAGTGGCTCTAATCCAAAAGTGCATTTTTTAAAAGGTGAAAATTAAAGAAAGAATGTACTACTAAATAGGCAAGCTTTTTGTTTAATTTAAAAAAAACAACTTCTGATGATTTGTTGGACAGAAAGCAAACACTCAGTCAAACTTACAAAGAATTGATTCTCTTAGGCACTTTCTTTTGAATATGGCTCCTGGTATCTGATGTAATTTCTGCTTTTTTTTTTTTTGCTAATTGCAATGTTCAGATTTCTAGAACTCAGTCAATGGGAAACTCATTTATTAGCTTTCTAAAAATATTTAAAAAGAATTTTAAAAAGATACTTAAGGCTGGTTATATGATTACACATGCTTACTGAGCTTGTGGGATTAATGGTGAAACATATACATAAACATCCTTTTATTGCCATCCATCAAGCTTAGTTTAACTAATTTATTTTATCACCACAACAGTGTCAAATTCAGAAGGAACAGATGAGGAGTAAGATAAGGTAAGTTGCAAACTATGCGTGCAAAATAAAGTATGATCTGCTCCTCTCAAACAAACTGTTTATTTTGATTCAAAATACTTTTTTAAACAACAGAAATATCTACATTTCACTGATATCAAGAAAAAACTTATAATTAATTTTGGTTCATAAACTATAAATTCTATGGCAACCTATGCATAAACTGCACTGAGCTAGAGATAGTAGGAACTAGAATGGGAAGCACCTACAGCTCATTGGCTGGAGGTTTCCTGCATTGGGAATTTATAAGTTGATTTTAAAAATCATTCTCCTAAGCAATTCCACTTGATCGGGTGCTGTTCTTCTCTTTAAATTCATGTTTCCATACTAGGATCTGGAAGGAATTTTAATTGTTTTTCCATAATGTAGATGTTATTTCCTAGAAACTAACTGGAAATTGAGGAGCTGCAACACCAGCATATCAGGATATATCCGTTTGTGGGACGCCACCATAATAAAATTGCTCAACAGTCTCACATTCTTTTACAAGCAGATTATATAAAATTATATTGATATCCATCATTTATTCCACCTAAACCATTATGGGCATTATTTTAATTTGCATGCTTAGAGTATGAGCATTTCCACAACACCCAAATTGTCAACCCTCAAAAATCAGTTTGAAACTAAGCACAAGTAACTTCAAATCTTTCAGGCTTGAAACACTGAGAATCTCACAAACCGATTAGTGCTTACCCTACATCTAACAAAAAGAGACTTTAAAGAACATTTTTATCTACTATCAAAACAGGACTTCATCAAACAGATTTAAATAGATGATTATTTTGTAATCCGCCCTGTTTTGAAATCTACCTACATAATTCTTATGGGAAGGTAGTAATTAGGTAGCATTTGATAGCAATCAGACACAGACAGAAGAAAAGCTATGTATTTGCATATGATAATAAATTACATTTAAAAGAGAGAAAATAGGTATTGGTCTTGGTTAACTAGCTTTTAGCTGTACAAAATAAAAATACTTCAGATTATTATTAATGAACAAAATGGTATTTAAAGTATATAACAGCCTGGCAATATTAAAAATTCTTATTGGATATGAAACCCAGAGTTACTATTGAGAGAACATATTTAGACTAAATTAACTTGCTTAGAAATAACACTGATTAATTTTTTAAGTAAAAGAGACAAGAAATGAAATAATATTGCTATAACATTAGTTTTTTATAAATAATTTGTGTTTACTTTGTGTTCCTACACTCTTCATTTATTGCTAATAATTGCTCATTACTGCTCTATGTGAAGCTGTCTTTGAAGACAATAAATGATCCAGCACCATGGGAAGATATAAATTTATTGGGGTCATGTGATATTTCTACCTTACTATCTGCGTGATTTCCAATAAATTTTGGTTGCAGTTCATCGTGTCTGATTATTTATGTGAAGCCTTTTTAGGACATAGGATTGGGTAATTTGTGGGGTGTGTTTCCAAAAAATATCTATCCATTCCACACACTTGAATAAAGTAAACACATACAGTAGGGGTGTCTAGCTGAAGGAAACAGTGAAGGACCAGCCTGCAGTGCCTCTGCCAGCAAAAACGGAGCTTGGGAGGGTCACGTGCGGGCCTGCTAGGCTCCATTTTCACTGGCAGAGGGCTGCAGGAGGCTGTCATGGCTGAAAATGGAGCCGCAATGAGTGACATAGAGCTGGCCACACCCACCCTGGCCAGGCTTCCAGCCCACCAAGATTAAACACAACCCTGATTCGCCCCTCAATGAAATCAAGTGTGACACCTCTGACATACAGGGTCCCTTCCTTAAATAATCATCTTAGGAGTCCCAGTATATCAAGAAGCCCATAAGACCTAATCAAATGGTCACATATTTAGGCATCAAATGCCAATTGCTGTAAACCACACCATTGCATTTCTACCTTTTTCCCTTACTAAATACCTTCGTTTATACAATTTTGCTTTCCTTCATTCCTTGTGGTTTTCCCATAAACAGTGTGCCTTAAAAGATCCGGGGATTGAGTATTTTATCAATGAAATACATATTTGACATGATCTTCAATAACTTCAAGCAAACTTCAACTTTTTATGCTACTTATGGAGCATAAGAAAATCCCCTTTCCCCTCAAATGCTCAATTTAATTATGCTACAGTTCTCCAGCTATTTAAGAAGGGTCTCAATTTACAACTGAGAAAAATTAAATGTCGCTGTAGATGGTGGCAGAACTTGACTGATGTTTTTTAGGTTTGGAAGATAAGCAGGTTTGATGGTGGTTAGTATTTGGGTGAGAGATCACCAGGAAATTTCAAGGTTGTAGGCTAAAGTGAGGAGGAAAATCCCAGAAAATGATAGTAAATCATTTCATTACTACTGCCATGAAAACTGCATAGCCACATACATGTAATTATCAAACCTCATCCTAACTCAAGGGCAGTTTCAGTTGAAAATTGTTACCACATGAGTAGCTGAGAAATGACATAATTATGGGACTCTGAAAGTAGATTTAAAGTGATTTATCATCACTGTGCATTAGTTACTTTCAACTTTTCCCAACTGCTTCAATGTCTTTTTGATAGAATTTGTACTTCTTCCACAACATAAGAAACGGTCCTAACAAAGCTTGTTTCAAGCACATTGCAAAATCCTACCTGTGATGGTTGTGTGCTAGCAAAAAAAAGATTTTTCAAGAAGCTGATGATCTGCAAGTAGAGACGATGGTTATCCTCTTGACTATCTGAAGCACAGATTGTGAATGCTGAGCTGCAAACAAAATAATCTATACTGAGGCCTCCTATCAATTGTGTGGAAGAGAAAGCAAGCCTTTACCTTAAGAAAGTGCATATAAAGCCTGTATGATTACAGGTTTGACTGAAAGGAAATTCACATAATTGTCCAGCTTTGCTTTCATTGCGGTGCCAGTACTAATGGAAAACTGTGACTCCTGAAATTAGGCTGCTCCCAAAGAGTTCCTTTGTAGTGCCACCTGAGCAGGTCTGCATCACTGCTCCTTTCAGCCTGCCATGCCAAAGTTCACAATTGATGGCAGACAAAAGCCAGTGTGTAGAAAGCCACAATCAACATATTGCTGGCTCAGTAGGGTTTTTTTTTTTTTTTTGGTCTCTTCATAAGGATAATTAAATGTGTAACCTCTATATGTTGTCAGCTGATCATCAACCTCTGACACACTCCAATGACTTTTGGGGGAAGTCGGCAACTGGTCAAGCAATTTGTCCATTAAAGGAAATTAAAAAATGGCTGTTGGACCTGGAGGATTAATTATCTTCATAGCAAAGAGGGATGAGGGGCAGAGAGGGCAGAGTCCCACAGGAAATAGCAATACCACTAGCAATAGCACTTAGACTTATACTGTACTTCAAAGTGCTTTGTAGCCCTCTCTAAGCAGTTTACAGAGTCGTCATATTGCTCCCAACAATCTGGGTCCTCGTTTTACCGACCTTGGAAGATTAGAAGGCTGAGTCAACCTTGAGCTGGTCAGGATTGAACCCCTAGCAGTGGGCAGAATCAGCCTGCAATATTGCATTCTAAAAGAAACTTGCGGAACCAGCTGGAACATGTGATTTTAGGCTGCCTTCCCCATGAGCATTCATGTGCCATATATTGTCTGCATGTGGAGTCTTGAGGCAGAATATTACACAGCATAACTTCTAGAACACCAGAAAACCTCTTTCAGGTACCCCAGCTATATGCTGCCTTGAAATACAGGCAAAGGTATAAGAACATGTGGACCGAGACAAGGAAGTGCTTGTGGCAGGATCAGGAGACTATGTGGATATGGCCTTATAATCTTCTCAGTGCATTATTTTTAGAAACATTGACCAAGGCAATGAATAGCCCAGACATATAGGAAAAAATAATTATTCTGACCTAGTTGAATATTCCAAATCTTCTTCTTCCCTTTAGTGCATCTTTTTCCACTGTAGTTCTTCCTGTCATCTCTATCCCAGTAATGCATATTTCTCAAATCAGAGCCCCTTGTATATACTGCAAGATCCTCCACTTGGATGGCATGTCTATAGCACTGAACCGTTACACACCAAACATAGTAGTACTAGTGATCATGCATTATCTGTCAGTTTGGTCTCACAAGAAACATCTATTCTTGTACTTCAACAATGACATTTAAGAGAAAGTCAGTGAACACTTACAGTATTTTCAAAAGGCTGCCCCTGTTTTTTAGTTAATCACACTATTTCCAAACAGGATCTATAAAATTATAACTTTCACATTATCCCTGTTCTATACCAACACATCTCCTAGATTATGTGCTATTCTCTCGCTTATGGTCACTTGATTAGAAAGTGTTGAATTTCAACCTGGTAAGTAAACAGGCAAATTCTTTAGACACTTATTATTGTATTATTGTTCCAGAAGATTAACTTGTTACTGTTCTTTCTCTTTTAGTCTGCCTTATATAACAACATAGCAATTTATCTAGTTAAAACCATTACCTTTGACTGGATATTTCTTGTGTTTCATTTCTATCAAGAAAACTAGTGGCCACATCAAAAGCATCTTCAAAGAGGATCTAAAAGAGAAAGCATTCTGGACATTACATCCAAAAGCATCATACAAGAAATCTCTTTTTAAATTCTTGCTGTTGACTAGCATTTATTCGAATGATTTCTAAATAAGTAAGGAGTGCAGCACTTGGTTATTCTAAGATGAAACTGGTTGGTAAGCATAATTGTTATGCACTATTTTTTCAACAAAGTTTTAAAAACAGTTAATAACTTTTACCCAAGAACATTTATTTTATGGTTTATAGTTTAGGATAATTTCTAATTATGAAGGAGGTTATAGTTTATTAATCTCTATTTTATGTTCTCAATGAGCTTGGTTGTAATTAAGATTGCTCAAGAAGAATCCAACAGTGTAAGCGAATAACTAAATTACTCTCAGCCTCCTTATTAGATGTTCTTTTTCTGAAACTGCTGTTTATAGTGACACCTCACAAGTGCTGCTTTACTAACAAGTGTAACAGGAAAAGGCACTGTCAAAACATTTTAGGGCATAAGACATGACAGGAATTAGTTTCTCTGGAACCTATTAATTAAAAATAATAATATCCTTCCCCAATGCCTATTATCTTCCATGGATTTAGTGGAGAAACCCACATAAATACTAGTTGATAAATGTTTGTAGTTTTTCCACCTAATCTACCAATCACATATTTCATCTGGTTCCTAACAATATGTTTTCATTATCACCAATATGAGCTAACTGGTGAATAAAGCAATGATGTGGCATGAGCTTACATTCTGAAAAGACCAAATGTAGTTGTGCTGTAATTAAGATTATTATATATTATATAGGTTGCTTTGGTTACAATTTTATTTACTCTAGAGATTTTTTTTTTTTTTGGAGCTGTTTTTTGAACCATTTCTGAAAGTTATTGTCAAGATCTATACTTATTTCCTGGTGTTTTTACAAATGATTATACCATCCTCCCTTTTATTACTGAAGAAATAGAGACACAGCAATTTTAAATGTTAGAACGATACATTTAACTAACTGTTCAACTACAATCATAGATGACACCAATTCTCACCTCCTCCGGTGTGGACACTACTGAACCGCTGGCTTCCTGACTATTGGTTCCACTGTCTCTCACACTGCTCTCATCAGTACATGCAGATTCTTGAGATGCTGTCTTGATCTCAGAGATGAAATTCTGTCTTTGACTACAATAGTGCAAAACACTGTCCTTCCTGTCTTCTGGGAGACCCTGCCACAGATGGGAAACAGCTGTGGAGACCACAGGGAGCATAACTTCTTCTGGGCTTACAACTGCATTATCAACCAACAAGTCTACAGTCTGCTTGTAAAAATATAAGTATCTGGAATGAAACAGGAAAGGAGACATCTCTCACAATATTGTCTGGATGGCATCTAACAGGCATAGAGTAATAAGCTGACTACACTTTGGACATCACTGAATTGAAATGGATGGGAATCAGGCACAGTCAGTCAGAAGATCATACCGTCTATTGCTCAGGACATGAAAAATGAAGAAGGGCTGCCATTGTTTCTTTGTCATGAAGAGTGTACAAAAACAGCACTTTGGTACAATGCAGTTAAATAGATTTCATGAACAACTCTTTAATATGAAGATTATTTAATTTTTGGCCGTAACAACTGATACAGGAGAAGTTGACAAATTTTATGGTCAAATTCAATTTGAAATTGACAGAACACACATACATGAAATGTTGCTTATGCCTGAAAAGTGGAATTCTAAAGCTGGAAATAGTAAGGATGACATTTAGTTGGATTACATGGCCTAGGGAACATCACCAGATCAAACATTTGACCATATTATTGGCACAAGCAGATGGAAGATGTGGTCTGGACTCTTTACTCATGTGCAAATTCCAAGACAGGGTTAAACCAGTTTCCACCATATGATATGGAACACTGTATATCCACCACTTTCAAGAAAAATTTTGAAGTCCTGAACTTTATTGATGGAAGCCAGAGGCATTGTGGAATTAAATCAAATAAGTTGTTAATAAAAAGTATGAAAAGAGACTGTCTACGATCAAGAAATAGAAGAAACTGAACTGGATGCTTGAAACAGACAGTAGAAATTTTTTGAAAAGAGAAAACAAAAAACCAAGAAAGACAAAACTTTCTGGAAGGCTCTAATCTAATTTACATGGCCTAGGGAAGGAATAGTATTATAATATCTATAAAGGTATCAAAGATGGAAACAGACATGGAAAACCAAAGAAAGTCTTCTGAAAGATTTATTAAACTAGAAAGAGGATCTAACATCTAATTGATTTGCTAATGATATCAACAGACAGATTCAAAGAAGTCAAAACATATAAGGAAGGAGTACATTGAAATTCTGTACAGTACAGATGTCAACATCCAAGACATCCAAAATATTCGTACTTATTAGAATACCAAGTTAAATCAACACTCTAATTATTATTAAATTGGAAAGCTCTAAGAATTGATGGAATATCTTCAAAAATATGGCAAGCAATTAAGACGAATCAGTAAAAGTTCTAATTGAACTATGCTAGAAAATGTGGAGAACACAATGGCCAACCAGTAGGAAGATGTCAGGCTACATACCAGTACCAAAGAAAAGATCCTTAAGAGATTGTAAAACTGCCACACAAATTGACACGGATCATCCAACACAAATTAGACTCTTATTCAGCTGTTCAAATTGGTTTTAGAAGAGGGCGATATTATTGCAGATGTATTTTGGAAAAATGAGAACAATAAAGAAAATACCACCCAAATATCAGTGTACCATTCACTGTCTATAGAAGACTTTTGATTGTGTCAACCCTATCAACCTGTTAAATATCTTTAGAAAAACGGGATTAACAGAACATCTCACTATCCTCATGCAAAAATTATGCACAAATATGATGCCACAGAATATGATGAAACAGACTGGCTCTAATTGGCAAAATAATAAGGTAAGATAAGGCTATACTGTATATTATCTCTTTATCTGAATATATAATGAGAGAAGCTGCATTAGAAAATCAGTGCAGTTTTAAAACTGAAGAAATAACTTGCTCTATATTGAAGAGACTGCTCTGATATTTATTAAATTTATATACCGCCTATTTCACTGTTCCAACGATTTTGGATGGCTTACATAATGAAAAATAGATAATACAAAATGAATATGCCTATATGTTGATTAATAATTAATTATCTTCAATGTTTCAACTCAAAATACCAGAGGTCACAAATACTAGAGGCCTGACAAGGAAGATCGCTACTTTAGCTGCACTGTTAAAATAATTGCAAGGACACAGAGCTTAATGGCTTAACTACAGAAAATAAAGTGTAAGAGAACAAAACTGATGAGAATTATCAAATAATTTGGAAAATTAATTTTGTATCTAGAGTGCCTAACAAGGCAATATCTTCAGAAAATTGTTACTCATCCTTAATTAAACCACTTAATATTCTATGTCAACATTATCTGTTGCTAATGTTCTGCAGCAAAGGAATAAAAGGACAGGAAAATGGTAGTGTCTGCTTTTATCATAACCAACATTCAAGAGGTCACTTTCTAAAACATTTCATGGAAGGAGAAAATCAAGATAACTTGCTGTAAATGGAGTTCCTGTTTTAAACATAAAGTTTTTACTGCCATTTCTTATATTTGCTGTTCATGGAAACAACCATTTGTCACATAAAATCAAACTCAAAATATAAACAAATATACCTTGCAACCATGATTTATACAGAATAAAATGTAATTATGATGAGACCTCACAAAATGAATATACCCAAAATAAAATCCAGAACAACTGCCAGCATGTAATCATTTATTTTTCATAAAATTCTAAAATATTTCAAGTTGATAGCTGAAAATGTAAATGATCTCAACATTTAGTAATGATGATAAAGGAGCACAGTACAACAATGGGGTAATAATTATTTATTACATTTATATGCCACTAGACTCCCAGCAGCTTTGGAGGGGTATTCAAATGAAACATTAAAAACAAGAAAAAGACAAGAGATAAAGATGAAAGTAAAAATGGTAAATGTGACAAGAACCAGGCAGGAACAAAAAAGAAACAAACCGACATAATCCAACAGAGCGTCATTCATCCTTGCTAAGAACCTGGATGAAGAGTTGTGTCTTCAAGGCCCTTTGAAACATCAACAGGGTGTAGCCTGTTTGGATCTTGAGAGGAATCGCATCCCAGAAGGCAGGCACTGATATGGAGGAGCCATGCTTCTGACTATCAACAGATGGTCTTGTTTAATCAAACATGCCAAACAGAGCATGCCAACCAAGCCGGATGAAATCAACTGGGCAGATACTATGGGTAGCAGGCACTCCTTCAAG
Source organism: Bungarus multicinctus (assembly GCA_023653725.1). Taxonomy (NCBI): domain Eukaryota; kingdom Metazoa; phylum Chordata; class Lepidosauria; order Squamata; family Elapidae; genus Bungarus; species Bungarus multicinctus. The sequence continues at coordinate 49,322,526 of CM042848.1, forward strand.
TTACCAGATCTTATGGTAGGTAGGGTTTTATAGATAGGACCAGCACAATTAACCACAGCAGAAGTAAAATGGCAACCAGTGCAGCACACAAAGCAGATGTGTTGTATGGGATACCAATGTATGACTACCACTGCCTGCACCACTGCATTCTGGACCAACTGAAACTTTAAGGACATCCCTATGTAGAATATATATCTTTAAGGACATCCCTATGTAGAATATATTGCAGTTAAATTGTGAGATTGGATGTTTGTCAGAAGAGGCTCTAATCTAGGAAAAGGCCAACAGGAGCTGTGAGTTACCATTGCTTACCATTTATTAGTTCTCTCAGGAAAACCAGAACCTCATAAGCTAATTCTGCTTTATTGTTAAGGCTACACTAACAGAATCTTGCAAATCTGAAAGTATAAATCTCCCACAATCATTTTGCAATCTGATCACTTAAGAGTTGGTTCTTCTTGTTTCTTTCTCTAATTAACTAGTTACTAAGGGGTTTTTCGCTCTCATGTCTGTTCCCTAGGAAGCATCTCTTTTCCCTGCCTGTCACATCTGTATGTTACATCTAATCCAGTCAAGATCACAGACAGAATATTCAAGATCTGGGTTGCTCAAAGACACACACGCCCTTCAGCCATTCAATCTTTGTAGACCTGATTTGGAGAACAGACTCCAGGCACTGGGATGAAACCTTGAAATTCTCACTTGGCCAACCCAAAAGCAAAAGATAAGAGACTAAGATTAAATACAAAAAAAATGACCAAACTAATGACAACAGGCACAGTTACCAACATTAGAACTGACAATAAAATTGAAGTGGTGGATAGCTACTATTTTTGGGGACTGACTACTAACAGTAAAACAACTAGAAATATATCACAAAATGGCACCTCACAAGGCAATAATGAAAGTCTGGTAAGGATATGCAGAGGCCTGATCATCAGCTCCTTCTTCCCCAATGTCTACACTTACTGTGACCTATAAAAATTAGAATTGTAGTGTCAGTAGTTCTTTTTTTCTTTATTTTTGTCAATTGCTTACAAGATAATAGTATAAGTGAAAACATAGTTATGAATAGATGGATACATATAAGAAAAATAAAAAAAATAAAAGAAACAATAAGAGAGGGACGGTAGGCACATTGGTGCGCTTATGCCCCCTACAGACCTCTTAAGAAAGGGGTGAGGTCAATAGTAGACAGTCTAAGGTTAAAGTTTTTGGGGTTTGGGGAAGAAATCATAGAGTTAGGTAAAATATTCCAGACATAGACCACTCTGTTGCTGAAGTCGTATTTCGTTTTTCTTGTGACACTCTATAGGTGCCAAATTTGTACTGACACAGAATAAAAGTATTAGTGCTTTTGATATTGGAGAAAACTCAAAAATACCATGGATAGCTGGGAAAAAAAAATAAATGCATCATAGTACAAACAAATTGAAGATAAGATCTTTGAGTTAATGGACCTTCACCAAATAAGGAAGGAATTCCTTTTATATGATTCTGTCATGATTCTTACTTTGCTTTCTGCTATATTATTAAACAAATTATGATCTGTAGGATGACATTTGGGTTTATTTAAGTATAACCTAAAAAAAAACAGGAATTAATTTCTTACATTAATTAGGAGACTGTGGAATTAGAAAATAAATACAAGCAAATTCACTAAAATCTTGAAGAATATGAATAATTTGCATTATTATAAAAACGGTGATCATAATTGCTTTGAAAGTATCACTGTAAAAGGGAAGGAATGAGACAAGAAATAACAAAATAATTTTATAGGTCATGGATTAAGAAACAAATCCATTTTTGCCATCTCTGAAAAAATAGATAGGTTAATTAAGAAATGCCTCAAGTTGTGTAACTGAAACATGTTTGCACCACCTGCTGGTCATATTCCATAGTTATTCTGTCCCCACTTCATCTCAGAAAAAAAGTGGCTTGCTGTAAAACATATTATGCCATCTAACAGGTATACAAGGTCATACTTTGTGATAGGCACATTTAAGAACAACAGAAACAGAACATACATTTTTCAGAAGCAGTTCAGGTTAAGTAGGGGCTTGCAATTTGTATCAATAAGCATTTCCAGCTTATTTGGAGCTTTTGTTACATCTTTGTTCTTTTCTTTTCTTTCTGCATCTTTGTTTCTGCTTTTTCCTTCCTTCATTTTTTTCTCTTTTTCCCTTAAATATTGGTTCTTGTTTATTTTTATTCTAAATTAAAGCTTTTAATAAAACTTATAAAAAAAGAAAGCAAATGTCACTTTGTTGACTAGGATTCTTGAATAACATGACACAAATGAACCTTTTCATTAAGCTATACTATAACATAAATGTAACATAAACTTACTTAGACTAACTCAAGCAATTTAACCCTATATAACATTATTTGTTGAATCAGTTCAAAAGGAGAAATATCTTATTTCTTCATGTACCGTTCAAACTCCATGAGATCAGGAGAAGAGGTAGCTGATGACTGTGTTAGCCTTTGACTTACATCTTCTTCTACAATTGGTTTCTCATGTTCTTGGATCACATACCAGACTGTGGTACCATTTTGACTCAAAAGATCTGAAGAAGGTATGATGCTACAAAATAAATGGAGGGGTTACCTAAGTCCATTTTTTTGTCATAAACAGCGTTGAGAAATCAACAAATTTTGTTTAGCATTAATTATTTTTCAAGAAATATACTAGGCTACAGAAACGTCATGGGGAAGCAATATAAACAATGAGAATAAAGAGAAACAAGCATAAAAAAGTGGGACTGAGATTCATTGTGTTAAAAATCCCACTTTCAAAATCTCTATTTCACTCTAATTTTCCTTCTTGTTTCTGCAACTCAGTAAAGACTGTAAGTCCATGCAAATTTCATAGGATAGAAATGTAATTATTTTCTGAAGCTCAAAGGTTTATTTGAGATATTTAAAAAGGATGCTTTTAGAAAGTTTAAATTTTGTAACCTATGATTGTTGAAATACATCTTGACATATTCCTCCTTTACATCTTCCAAACTGGATGGATTGCCATCTTCCAGATTTAAAAGTTCTGTTGGCAACAGAAATAACATCCGTTACTAATAGGCATATTCTGAAATTTGAATATAATCAAATGCATTTGAAGAAAGTATTGTAGCAAAATATTTTTTAAAAAACATACCTATTATCTTTATTATTGGTTGTTTGTACTTTTATCATTACTAGTATTAATATTGTGTTGCTGCCCAAACAATATACATGAAGTATGCCACTAAAATAATCCAAATGTATAATTTCAACCGATATAACAAACAGTTAATATAATGGCAACAAATATTATATAAGCAACAATACAGAAAGTTCTATGGATAATGACCTAACTATATTTTGGGAGGGGCTATAGTTCATTGATGGAGCACAGATGTTCTCTGAAGAAGTGTCTGTTGCTCATATTTTCAACTAAGGCCCCTGATAATAGGTTATATAAAAGCCAATCACAGCATGTGATACTTGAATAGATAAATAAATCACTCATAAATAGTAGCTTGAAGAATTAAAAAATTAGGCTGGAAAATGATGACATGAGCAATGAATTGAATGCAATAATGGAAAAGGAATGTGAATAGAGTTCTCTTTGATCCAAATACAGTTGTATTTAATAAATCATATTTGAGAATGAGAGAAATAGTCAGCCCAAAACTAGGAATATAAAAAGAAACCATTAAACACAACAAATAACAAAATGCACAAAAAATAAGATTTAAAACAGAAGAGCAAAATCTATAGATCAACTTTTATATCACCTTTCCTTTCTTGGTAAGCATAGTGCCAAAGACAAATTTTGCTACCTTGTAATATTGCCTGAATTTGAATCATATAAAAGAAGAGAAACATGTGTCTAATCTACCAATGGGGAATATTTTAACTAATACAGGATAACAGCTACAGATAATAAATATACAGTTTTAAAAGGTTTTAGTATTTTAATTGTAAATTTTTTTTTAAATTGTAAGCTGCTCAGTCATTGATTGAGATATGCTATGATAGAAATTGACTGATCGACTGACTGACTGAGTGAATGAATGAATGACATTGCCCTTCAAAATTGTCCATTCCTCTGAAGAGATATTTTGGCGCTTCCTTTTTTTGGCTTGGTTAAATATATATTTATATCAAGTTCAGCACCTATTCAATCTTAGTTGATCTAAAAAAGACTAAGCGGAGTTCTTCAGATTAGTATTTGGCTAGAAGACCACCAAAAAAATCTCAAGACCATAGATTTATTTAATTTATATGGCCACCCATGTCACAAGAAAGGACTCTAGCCATGTTGGGGAGGGAGGGGGGGAAGAATAAAAAGTATGTCAAACATATAAGCACACACACAAGAGATTCAGTCAATAATGGAGCAGCCTTGAGATCTTATCTGTCTGAGACCCTGAGGTCTGATGACAAAGCCAGGTCTTGAGAAAACCAGATCAGGAATTCAAAGTATTTTCTGGAAGAAAGCAGTGTCAAATCGCTTTCATATTGATGACAAGAAAAACTCAATAGGTATGTCTGTAAAGTTCCCTACAATGAGATCAAGTCAGAGTCTAACTTTTATGAATGCTCACTGAATATCAAACATGGAAGGAAATCTACATGAAAATTTTTAGAGATTAAGCACACCCTCCCTACCTTCTGATAATTCTGTTGTTGGAACTTTCTTCCAACAAATATGAGATGGAAAAGATTCATCTTCTTTTGTTCCAGCCTTATAATGATTCTATAACTTTGCCACTAATCTATTTTTTAAAGAAAAAACAAGGATATAGCAGAGGAAAAAGATTTAATGAGTACTTCCATATAGTACCTTTCATCTTCAACAGATTTTCCAAAGTTTGCTCCAATTCCTGGATATAATTCTTAGCTTGGCATAAAACTTGAGACTAAACACAAAAAAACAAAAACAAAAAAACCCAGAGCCAATCGTATGCATTCTGAATAGGATAATATTCATGTATTCATTTAATTGGTAAGCTAATTAATTAACTGGATTTCAAGGCCAACTTCCAAACATGGCATTAAACCGTCATAAATACATGCCAGTTGCCAAGTGTGTAAATTTTGATGTGACCATGGGGATGCTGCAATGTTCATAAGTTGAAAATGCCTATATTCATTTTTTTCAGTGCCATTGTAACTTTGGACAGTCACTAAATAAATTGTTGTAAATTAAGTACTACTTATCTCATCTACTTATACTAAGTATAATAAATAAGTCAATCAGGAAGGAGATTAAAACTTGAGAAGCAAGAGGCTTGGAAATAGCTTGAGGATAGATTACATGTAGTCCTTGACTTATGATTGCAAGTGAGCCCAAAATTTCTGTTAAGTGAGAAATTTATTAAGTGAGTTTTGTCCCACTTTATGACCCTTCTTGCCACAGAACAGTTGGCACAGTTTTTGCCAACATTCTCTTGTTAAGAGAATCTCTGCAATTGATAAGTTAGTAACATGGTTGTTAAGTAAATCTGGCTTCCCCATTGGTTTTGCTGATCAGAAGGTTACAAAAGGGAATCTAATGATCTTGGGACATAGCAACAGTCATAAGCATGAACCAGTTGCCAAGTGTCTGAATTTTGATTATGTGATCATGGGGATGCTAGAAAGGTCATAAATGTGAAAAATGGTCATGTCACTTTTTCCCTCCTGCATAAGTTTAAATGGTCACTAAATGAACTGTTGTAAGTCGAGGACTGCTTCTATTCTATTTAATTATTCCAGGAAACCTCATTCTATGACAAGAACTAGATACTTTTATAAAAAAAAAATAGTTTCGTCATTAAACCTTAATTATTATTTCAGTTTAGAGGTGAGTTCTCTAAAGTAACTATTTTTTACAGACTGAAGATTTTGCTTTGACTTTGCACATACCTCAATCATCTCAGCAATAGATTAAAATGTATATTTGTGCTTGAGTATGTATTTGTTTTCCTAACATGTTTTTTATTGTGCTAAGTGCACTGGGTAAATCAGTCTTGCTTTTGATCTTTTTTAAAAAAATACATGAAGCAGTATGAAACAAGCTTATAAATTAAGATAATACCAAAATATCATCGACCAGAAAGAAACCAAATTATAAATCTGTATTTCCATATCACATTCTGCATCACACCTTGATAGCTCAAAGCTCTAAGCCAAAAGAAGGACTCTTGGTATCTACCAACTTCCCTGACATCTGACTTAAAGAAAGATTATTTTACTAAGTAAAATAGGAAGATAGCATGTTGCAAAGTAAAGCAAAGCATTCATTTGCAATATTATTTATGTGCAGCAATAGTTTGACACTGAAAAGAGAAACCTTGGGATTCCTTTTGCTAAATGGATGGTTAGTAGTGGACAAGCAGAGTTGCTTTGAAATGAGATGGGTGGCAAATAAATTTAATAAATAAAAATATTTTTTTTTAAAAAAATGGATTGCTATGTCTGTTGTGGCAGGGTTTTTGTGAGTTGGCATTCTCCCATGGTATTTACTTCTTTATTAAAAAGGCTGCTTGCTCTTACTCAAGAGATATAATTCTAGCACACCGAAGACAATTCCCTACATTTAAAACAAAACTGGAACAAGCACTAAATCAAACTTCCATGACAGCTTTAATTTGATAAATGAAATTTAAAAACAGCATTGTAAGAATATGTGAATAATACAGCAAGAATAATATTGATTACTAAGTATTATTCTTATGGTATTTAATTTTTTTTCACATTTAGACTTGCATACTTATTTCTGTACCTTTGAGACAGAATTTTCTTGCTGCGAAAATACAGTTTCTCGTAAGTTGTTGAACAGTCCTGCCAAAGTAGCTCTATGACGTGCCTGATATAAGCGTCTTTTGCCCACTTGTGGCTCTATACCTTGCAGATGAGTATGGTATTTAGGAGTCACTCTGGCATACGGGGTGCTGTAGTCTCCAGATATCTCCATCAAAATCTGAAAGATAATACCTACACTAAACATGCATAATGTGAAGCCTATGGTTTCTTACTATATTAATGTTACAGCATCACTATGAGTGAATTAGATCAAAATTCATTTTAATTGCTTATATTTATGTAACAAGGACAAATAAGATGGCCAAAATTAGATGAAAAGATATGCATGTTCAACATTTTCACTGTTATAAAGGTCAAAATGCTTAAATCTTAATATTTTGTCATTTCGCTTGTTATATCTTGATGCCAAATAATGACTCCAGTGCTTTAAAGCTCTATCTATTATTGCTGTTCTTATTCATAGTACTATTAGTTACGCTAGTATTTATTACATTTTCATATAATTTTTTTTTGGGGGGGGAGGACAATGACACTCTGAAATTTCATGAAGCAGTCAAAGAGCTGAAGAGTTTGGGGACTCCTGTCCTACAGATGATCCAGCCATCTTGGTGCTGATATAGCAATAATGAGAAACTTTCTACTGCCTCCATAATGCTTGGGTGGTGCTAAAGGTATATGTCACAGGTAGAAGGTCAGGCTGTTTCAGTTTTGAGTTTACTTAATAAAGTTTAGGTAATCTATTTCTCTTCTTGCTCTTACAGATAACATATATATATTGACTTCCTTGCTGTCCGCTTGGACAATGAGGAAGAGGCAGCTATGAGGACTTTGGTGGGGTATGTATGCGGAGCAGCATCAGGAAGTTGCTGAAGGTCCCAAACAAGGAATGGAGAGGCCAGGGGCATGTCAGAGGGGTCACGGGAGGGGCAACTGGATGAACTCCCTGCTGGAGAAGAAAAGGAGAGGCACAGCTGCAGCCGGAGAGCTCAGAAGCCCTGCTGGAAGTGCAGGGTGGAGAAGGTGGACAGCTGCAGCTGGCCAGTTTGGATGAGGAATTGCCTCCTCCACCTGATCTGCGAACATGCAGGGCAGAACAAAGGCAGGCTCAATGGAGGCCAGCAAGGATACTTGCGAGGAGGCAGCCTCATCCCTCCTAATAAGCTACACTGGCAAGTATTTAGTTGGGCAAGTAGAACAGAGGGTTGTTGAAAACAACTGCCCATTCTCCAGCCATGTGCATGCTTGTCTTCATGAATTTTCCTCAACTCTGGACTGTGCTGTGTTTGACCATGAGTTTGGACTTTGGACTTCTTCATGGATTTTAGATTCATACCTTGGACTTTGGACTATACCTGAATTGTGGACTTTATGAACTCTTGCCTTTGCTTTTGAACTCGGTATGCTCGTGCCTAGACTGAAAAGCTGTAAGTGCAAAATATGCAGGCAAAACATTATCAAGAAGTGAACACTAGTACCATTTTATGTTTGTACAACAGATTTTTTTTAACTGGCATTTAGATTGGTTTCAGACCTAGTGCAAATTGTTGTCATTAGCCTAAGGAGAATTTTATAGCTTGAGACAATACAGTATTGATTGAAGCATTTTCCTTCAATTTTATTCCCAATTTTCAAGATTATTAAATACCTTATTTTGAGTGCCTTCATATGTTGAGATGTAATAGGAGGTTGTTGTCAGCAATGGACATTTTCATTAATACTCTCCTAGTTTAAGGTCTGCCTAGCATATATATTATTCCAGGGAAGCACTTGGCAAAAATTCAGAATTGTTAATTCTTTGGGTTTTTTTATATGTGTTGTCTCTACTGGTTTAAAATTTTGTTTTATCTGTTGTTTTATTAATTTTTTTCACTGATTTTACTGTATTTTTATGGTACATTGTCTTGATAGATTTTTTTTCTCTAATATCCAATTAGCAATTACAATTTAACAACAATTAAATAAATAAATATAGCCTGCACTGGAGACCTTGAGACTATATTTACATGACACATTTACTCAAGGTTTGATTAATCAATAGTTTTCTGAATTTGCACAAGAAAATAAACTCATACAGGCTGTGTTCACTCAAATGATAAAAAGTAGGTGGCTAAACAGAAAGTCATCCAAATGTGAAAAGGCCAACTATCAGAATATATTGTATTATAGAGGTAGTCCTCGACTTATGACTACAATTGCGCCCAACATTTCTGTTACTAAGTGAGACAGTTGTTAAGTGAATCTTGCCCCATTTTACAACCTTTCCTGCCACAGTTAAGTGGATCATTGCAGTAATTAATAACATATTGTTAAGTGAATCTGGCCTCCTCATTGACTGTCAGAAGGTCACAAAAGGTGATCACATTATCGCAGAATATTGCAACCTTCATAAATATGAACCAGTTTCCAAGCACCCAAATTTTGATCAAATGATTATGGGGATATTAAAAGGTCCTAAGTGTGAAAAACAGTCATAGGTCACTTTTTTTCAGTGACATTGTAACTTTGAACAATCACTAAATTAACTGTTGTAAGTTGAGGACTACCTGTATCAGCATATTACAACTATTAGTATATTATAATCCTTCTAATGTTTTGTATAGAAAATTATTTTTATGAAGAAACATTCAATATATATATATACACATAATATATAATATAGTGTATGGCACATGTTAGTCAGGGATCATCGTGGTGGCTAGCTGCTTTTGTGAAAGGAATTTTTTCATGAGGTGTTATCTTTACCCGTGGGATGCCTGAATGCCCTTAGGCAATCGGGGGAGGCTCCTTTCTTGTCCCTCCAAGGTTTATTTGCTCACAGAAATCGAGCCGCCGAGCTGCCAACCTCAGCGGTGCGCAGGCCTAGCATTTTAAGTGAGCCACTGCGGCCCATTTGCCATATAAACTTCTACCCATAGCATGACACAGTAAAGAAACATCGGCTGCTGTCTTTGAATGAAATTCTATTTAAATTCAGTCTTTCTGTTAGGAGGCTCAAGATGATACAACAGAATTTATACACACAATTTAATTAGAAAAATTAGGCAAATAGACATTAATTAGATAATATAATTCAGTAAATGGATTTGAATATAGGCTTCATTCTAATCATGATAATCTTGCTTGTCAGGCTATACTGTTGATCCAGAGGGAACAAAAAATACAAGAATCATCCTTCCTGCATATTCAATGAATATATCTACAATATTAGTTCAAACGAATGGTTTAAATATGATTTAAATAAATTAACAGAGAATAAGTCTATTTATTCAGACTCCAAAAATTGTGGAGTATGCTTGTAGCCCAATGTGCTTAGCACAGGACATGATAACAAGGTTATTTATGGCTTCTAGTTAAAATAGCAAGAGATTACTTTCAACATTGAAATAAGGCAAGGTGCAATACAGCAGTGTTCCTCTCTTGCTAATGGGTTTCCAATTGGTATTTGTCAACAGAAAACACCTTGCAGTTTCAGTTGGATCTATTCCTTTTTTTGCTCTGATGTTGTCTTATTGAAAGAGAAATATTCCTTGCTTCTGACTAAATATGTGTTTAGGGCATTTAAAAAAGTGGGGAATAATAGCCCATATATTGGTCAGTCATACACTTTGCATGCAAAAGAGCTAAGATTTCTTCTCTTAAATCCCAGAGAATTACTGCTACTGCATAGATAAGTTGAAAGAACCAGAGAATTACTGCTACTGCATAGATAAGTTGAAAGAACCAATAAACTGACATGACAACATTCCCTGAATATCAGTGGCATTTGAAACAGCAGCGTTTATCATTTTCTCAGCTTGTTTTTCCCAGGATTTTCAAATTACAAGTAACACAGTCCCTCCTGTCTTCGAAAGATAAAAGAGGTTGAAACTTACTACTTTTTCTATTAACTATACAGCCAATCAGCCACTCTATGTATCTACCACCGTCTGCGTCCAGCTATTCTCCGGATTCGTCCCGTCCCCTTCTGTAGAAGCTCCCTTTCTTTTCACCATCGTTTTCTAACGTCAGCGTGCCTGACTAACCTTCCTTAGGAGTGCAATTCTTTCCCCACGTTATGCTCCCAGTTCCTCACTCCACGCTCTCCCGTCTTTACAGACTCGACCCTGAAATACGAGAGACAAAAAGTACACTTTTCAGAGTTACGTAACTCACTCATTCGTTACTCCCAAAACCTACCGCCCACTCCACCTTGCATACGTTCCACACACCCACCTACCAACCATCCCCGCACACACTCTCACCATAGCATTAACTTAGCGGCGCATAATAATGACCAATCACATCGCAGGAGAATTCGCCAACTTCCAATAGGAAGACACGAATGTTAAGCAAGAGATTCTGACCGAGATGATGCCGGAAATGGTAACAAAAACGCGGGAAAGATAAGACGAGGCGAAGTGAGCAGTTAAGAGAAAGTGAAGGTTTCAGAGTTCTGGAAAAGAAATAGTTTGGATTTGTGCATTGTTTATTATATATTAGGTATATATTAAGATATGGGGTTGTTTTCCCACCGTAGTTTTAAGCTCCTGGAGATTTCTACGTGCTTGCTTCTAGGTGCATTGTGTACTGTACACAGTGTCATCAAATAAGGGTGTGCACTTTCCGTATTTAGTTTAAACCGGGTCTACTTGTTTGTTATGCCAAAGCAGCTGATAATCTATTTCATATAAATATCAGGTGCCTAGAAACGTACCCAATTCTCAGATTGAAGCAGACATTTACTTTTACTCTGCCCTATTTCTTTAACAAACTTGCCTACAACAAATTACAAATAGCCTAGAAATACACCATAATTAAAGTATGCTAATTCATTTTTTATGGAGGTACTGAAAGTTTTGAACTTAGCATACAGATTCTAAAAACACTTATAATAATACCCTTATTTAAAAATAAATAATATATAAGAATAATTTCATTTTAAGGGATAGAGTAAATTAATTTTGCTCTAACCAGATGTTATTGCTGACTTGGTGTCAGTAACAAACTAATGACTGGTTGTTATAGATATTGCAGATTGAAACTGCATAATTAACTTAAAAATGTTGACGAACTTAGGTCAACATTTTAAAGTTAATTATGCAGTTTCAATCTGCTGTTGAAAGAAATATCCTTCTGGGTTCAGTTCCAAGTGGGGAAAAAAGACACTGGAAACATGGAGGCTGCTTGGAAGGTTTAATGGTTACAGGGCCACATGGCCTAGAGCTCCAGAGAAGAATGATCACATGCTTCACGATGAGAAGAGAAGGGGAAAAGGGGAAAAAGAAAAAAGGAAGAAGTGTTGAGGTGCTGAGAGTACCTGGGTTTTATACCCTCTGTTGGGATTTGAATTGGAGCTTGTATTCTAATTGGTTGTCAGACTCCCAGGGGCGGGGGTCTTAATTCTATAGGCTTGGTCTGGACCACATGGCTTTACCTGAATGCTGGCTAATACAATCTTCCCAGACCATGTAGTGAGATGGGTAATCCTATCATTTCCTGAGGGCCATCCTTAATCCCATCAGCCTGGAGTTCCTTCTTATGTAAAGTATTCTGGCCCAGGCCTTAATGGCCCACCCATTAACAAAGGTGGGGGTGAGTTTCTGCTTTCTTGAGTGAGTTTCTGCTTCTTGAGTTTCTACTCTTTTTAGAAGAAATATTCTGCCTTTTAATATTTCCTGGGCTATTTCAATTTTTCTAGGAGAGGGGTGGATGCTAACTTCCCACAATCCCTCATTTTTTTTTTTTTTTTTGAAAACACGTGAGAGTTCTGACAAAAAATTAAAAGGTGATCAGATCAGGGAAACTCGATGGGTGCTTTTAAAAAATTTTTTTTTTCTCTGATGCAAAGGAAAGGCATTGAAAAAGAGGCAACAGAAAAGGATTCCTTCAGTGGCTCCCAAAAGCTTTCAACCATAAAGCTCTGGGAAAACTTCTGGTTTTTTTTTTTTTTAAACAGTATCCAATTATTCTTGCCAAATGATTTTCAGATGTTTGATATACTTTTTGTGAGCTTACAGTCAGGTTGTAAGCACAAGCCTCTATACAGTCCACAACCTTTAAATTACAGGCTGCTCATATCCAAGGTTATGGTTACTACCTGCCTAGCTCTTAGCTTCCAGGGTTTGTGAGGCCAAATTGTGGTTAGCCAGTGTGCAACAAGGCTATTTTGTATTTTTAAAGTTACACACAATGAGCCCTGGGACTTCTACTCATGAGACCACCAGTGCAACATATCCTGCTTTACTGTGCAACTGGGCAGCATCATTTGTGAGTCACAGTCAGGACTTGGGGTTTGGAGATCTCTTTTCTGCTATCTCTTCAGGAATTGCCTGAGGGAGATGCCTTCTCCCCCATGGAATTAGCAGGGCAATATGACTGCTTGGGCCTTAGTGCCTCAGAGCAGCAAACAAAAACAAAACAAATAAAAAAAACACATTAAAACGAAACTAGGAGCAGCTTTGTGTAGAGGTAGGTGAAAGGGGTTAGCCTCTCTCTAATTCTAAATGGTGTGTCTCTGTATGTGCCTGTGTATGCAGCTAGTTTTACAATACAGATAATACAAACGTGGACAATTTTCCCTCCCACCAGACAGAAGTACAAGGTGTTCAGAACTTGCTGGGCCAGCCACTCTCAAATACAATCCTTACACGAGTACATCAAACTGGTTACAACATAAATAATGCAAGAAAGAAAACATAACAATGGATTTCACATTACAATGAATTTTCAGTTACAATGAATTTCCATCCTCCCCCCATAATCTTTCTGTCTTCTGGGGATTGAAAAAAGTCTTTTAGTCTTTTACTGGTCCATCTCAGGGTCCTTTCCTTCACGTCTCTGGGTGGCATAGGCTTGGCCTGGTGGTATGGGTGGTCAGTCAGGCTTGGGAAGGTCTGCCCACTCTGGTTGCTGTAATGACTTTCAGTGGAGGCTGGATCCAAACCCAATTCCTGGCTCCAATGGATGGAATGTCTCTAGGGGCAGTATCTGCTTCCACATGTGGCAGGCCTGGAACACACAAAACAAGAGTCCCTTCCCCCCTTCACTGGTAATTCTACCAGGCATTGTAAAAGGATTAGTTTTTGGTGGGGGGCTAGATAGCTTGCGGGCATGGTTTGAGGATGAAGAATAACACATTAGTATTTCAGTTACTAAAAAGATAAATCAATTTCAACAAAATGGAGACACAGTAGATGAGAAAGGAAAAAAACTGGATTCACAAGCTTCAGAAAAAAAGGATGAACAGGTAAAATCATTTAAACACACAGGATGAAACTTTTCTTGTAAATGAACTTAGAACATTCACTAATAACCTTAGGTTTTTTCTTAAAAGCACAGAGAGGAAAGAAAATTGATTGTTCCTCATCCAGTTTGGTTGGCCAGACCAGACCGGGAGAAGACAATTTCTCTCAGTGTTTTTAAATCTTAACAATTTAAAATTAATATCTGAAGAGGTCAGACACTTTTAACAGTTGCAACAGTTACCTCGAGGACACACAAAGACTTAGACACACACACGTACGCACGCACACACACAGAGAAACAAGGACAAAGAAAACAAAACTCTGAGATTTACACACACACTGATCATTCCCACAATAAATATCTTAGTTAAATTGGGGAAGGCATAAATCTTAAGGAACAAACCACGTGGTTGCATAGAAGACAAAGAAAGAAAGATAGAAAGAATTAAGAAAATTCCATGTGATCCTGTTTATACATTGCCCTTTTAAGTACCTTTATTTACCACATTGGTCTTCCTGTATCCCTCAGCAAAGCCAAATCCCTACCTATACATTTTACCTTTTTCTTGCTTATGCCAGCTAGGGTCAGCATCTGCTGCTCATCCCAAGCCTCCAATAGCTCTCCCTGGGGGGTTCCATCCAGGACCCTCGAACTACCGCTTCCCATGTTCCCCTTACATGTGGGGTTTCACACTTTGGCTTAGTCGGGTCAGTCAGCTAGGCGAACCAGTTTCAGACACAAGCAATATCCAAGCAAGAAGAAGAAAAAAAGAAGGGTGTCTGGGGGAGACTTTGGTCGTTGCTCCTGGCGCAACGGAATCAAACATTTTTCTTTAACCTCAGAACAAAAATATAAAAAAACTAGGTGTTTCCCAAAGTATGCGCGCTCCCCTTTTTAGTAAAAAAATTCCCGAGAGACTTTTCTCTCTCTCTCTCTCTCTCACTTCACCACGGTTTTCGGACTGGGGGTGTTGCTGTCAATGCAGCCTACTTTCCTTTCCCCAAAAAAAACAGCCCGTGAGACTCTCTGCCCCCCTCAGACAAGTACGAGTACTCCACTTTTCTCTATTCTATTCTTTTCTTCCTAGCCCACGTTTACAGATCTGGAAGAGCTCAGATCCGAGGAAAACTTGCTGCTCTTATGCAGGCAAGTACTGGCGCTCCTAATTTAGTGTCCAAATTACACTAAAACTACCTAAGTTTACCTAAAATCCTGGGGTTTGCTTTTGGGATATACTGGACAAAAAAAAAATGACAAATTTTCTTCCCTCCCTTCAATCATAACCCGCTTGGCTTTTCCTCTTATATACAGAAGGTCCCACACTCTGATGGCCCCCCCTTGCTTTTCCTGTCCTGATGGTCCTGGCTCTGTAGAGCTAACAACAGGCAAGAGGGCGGCTAGAGGCCAAACAAAGAAATGAAATCCAGCTGCTGTCCAAGGATGAAGCCACTCATAAACATGCTCTTCCTTTTTCCCTAACAAAAGATCCTGTGCTCTGGCAAAACCCCCATGCTCTCCAGACTCTTGGTCTTTCTGCGGTTAGGAAATGCACAGAGGAAGCAAGATCCAGTTGTGTTTAGGAGAAGGACACTCTCACACACATGCAAGCATACACATATTTTCCACGTTTTTCCATGCTTTAAAATTAAAATTTAGAGGTACTCACCTTCTTTCCAAGCAGCCTTTGAGCTCAACACTCAAAACCCCTTTAAAACCATTTTTCCAAATGGCCAAGGTCCAGGAAAAACTCACCCACAGACTCAATGGGTCTGTTTGCTAGCAAGGGAATCTTACCTGGGCCTGGTCCATTGGTTAGGTTAGCTTGGAGTCCCATCTGGGTCGCCAATTGTTGAAAGAAATATCCTTCTGGGTTCAGTTCCAAGTGGGGAAAAAAGACACTGGAAACATGGAGGCTGCTTGGAAGGTTTAATGGTTACAGGGCCACATGGCCTAGAGCTCCAGAGAAGAATGATCACATGCTTCACGATGAGAAGAGAAGGGAAAAAGGGAAAAGGGGAAAAAGAAAAAAGGAAGAAGTGTTGAGGTGCTGAGAGTACCTGGGTTTTATACCCTCTGTTGGGATTTGAATTGGAGCTTGTATTCTAATTGGTTGTCAGACTCCCAGGGGCGGGGGTCTTAATTCTATAGGCTTGGTCTGGACCACATGGCTTTACCTGAATGCTGGCTAATACAATCTTCCCAGACCATGTAGTGAGATGGGTAATCCTATCATTTCCTGAGGGCCATCCTTAATCCCATCAGCCTGGAGTTCCTTCTTATGTAAAGTATTCTGGCCCAGGCCTTAATGGCCCACCCATTAACAAAGGTGGGGGTGAGTTTCTGCTTTCTTGAGTGAGTTTCTGCTTCTTGAGTTTCTACTCTTTTTAGAAGAAATATTCTGCCTTTTAATATTTCCTGGGCTATTTCAATTTTTCTAGGAGAGGGGTGGATGCTAACTTCCCACACTGCAATATCTCTGCAATCTGTATGTGCATAATATGATTACCATTCTTGAATTGTACTGATGGATCATTTTCCATTCCATAAGTCCTCCTCAACTGGATAGAGAACATAGTCTATAGCAGCTTTTTGCAAGCATAATCCAATAAATCCTGAAGTCTGCTATTAAAAACTTGATTTATATTTTAATATATTCATGTAGCAATACCAGAATCTTTTCAAGATTGAGAAGCCCAGAAGTTGAAAGCTGAAAGTACCAATTCATCTCCAATTTTTGCTGCAGCCAATTCTTTTTTTGTCTAGTGGTTTGTGTCAATTGCATCAATAGCCCAGTAATTGAGAAGGCAAACAAGTGAATTATTTCTTACTATATTTTATAATTTAGTTTTGTTCTTTTGAATGAAAAATATTGTCAACACTAGGATGCATAGTACCATCTCAACCCCTCCTCCTGGACAATTGCTTTAAAAAGGCCTTGCATGTATGTTAGAAAAATATAATGGGTTAACAGCATACAGGATAGGTAACAGTGGGTCTATCCACACGAAATATTTTTTTATTTGCATACGCTGTATGTGATAAGGGAAATTCATAACTAGTTAAGCTAATTAAGAGACATCTGGGTTCTTTAAAACCTGAAATACAGAGGGTTGTGTCAAAACCATGAGTATTCTTTACTAAACAGCGCTGCCAATTCTCAGTCAAATGATTTATTTATTTAGCGTATGGCATATCATACAGGGACTAGCAATATAAATTAACATTTCAACCAAAAATCAGGCGAAGGAACGAACGTCTTTTGAGGATATAAATGCTGCAAGACTCAGATCCAGTTTTCTAAGCCAAACAAATCACAAGTTGTAAATAAATGTCAATATTCATTTGTAATAAAAAGTTGGGTGGCGAAACGAAAAAACACCCAGGGGCGGAGCGAGGAGGAGGATTGGAGCAGCGAGCGAGCGTAGGGCGGTGCATGGAACTCCGGGCGTCTCTTCGTCTTGTCGGCGAGACGGGGGCGCGATGGCGGCTGCGGTGGAGCGTGTTGACGAATTGGTGCGGGAATACTTGGTGTTCCGTGGCTTCACTGCCACGCTGAAACAACTAGATGCGGAGATCAAGGCAGACAAGGAGAAAGGCTTCCGGGTGAGGATTGCAGGGAGGAAAGGCCTGGGCTGGTTTGAGGAGGCTTAGGTGATGGGGAGGGCATTTAGTCCAGACAGAACGCCCCTTCTTCCCCGGTCTTCCTTTTTCATGCTGACTTGCTACCGCCAGAAACAGAGAAAATTGTGTCCCGGAATTCTGAGCGTCTTTTCCAGAACAGTGGTTTCTGCCTGGACGGGCCTGCCTTTCAGTAGGGGCTGGTTTGAAATGATTTTGGGATTTGCTTTCAATTTCAAGGCATCCAGTTCCTTGCAGCTCTTCTTTAGAACCAGTCTTCCCAGAGAACGGGAGACGAAGAGCATGTGTAGAGTGCATCCCTTTCAGAACTGAGTGACTACGATGGTCCATAGACATCATGGATGATTGCTCAGGCATTTAGTTAAGTTGAGATGTTGACATTTCGCTTATATATAACGTATTTTTCTATTATTTAATCTGCCCAATAGATTATCAATCAAAATAAAATAATTGACACTAGAACTTCTTATTTAAAAAGACCAGGTCCAGATATATCTCATATAAAAAAGTTTTAACCACTATTAAATTATTTAATATTTCATTGGGCAGAGATGCATAATTGAGAGCCTTTGTGAATCCATGTACCATTTCTGAAATAAATGTTTTTAAAGCAGTCATGATAGATCTTTTAAAATTATTTTGTTTAAAAGCTCTATTTAGCTACCTACAGGGCCCACAACTCTGGTTGGTTAACAATGACTAAAAATACAATAAAATCAATATAAAAAGAAAAGAACGAAATAATAAAATAAAATTAAGAAAACCCACACACCCAACCCATAACTATGTATCTATTGATCTCTTCAATTCCTGAACTCCAACATTATTGTCCCAGCCAGCTCCTTACCAACATGCAGAACACCTGTTACCAAATTGTAATTTTTTAAATATGATGGAAGTGGAAAATTATGAAACAGTAATCTAGAATGGCAAAAGTAAATGAAATAAAATATTTTTCTTCTAATATTTGGATTATAATACCAACTAATATTTGGATTGCAGCATCTTGACCCAACATTCAAAGGCCAGATGCAACTTTTGTCTGGAAAGTTACTTATATATTATGTTTCTATATTCCCTGGTATTTCTTTATATGTTTTGTTTCAAGTTCCTTTTGAAATGACCTGTTTTTTCCTCTTTCTATTGGTTTTAGTTAACAATAGCTGAACTCTACTTACAGGCCAGTAACCTGACATTCCCTTTATAGCTGAAATTGACTTGAGACAGAGGGTTATAAATTCCATTTGTATTGGCTACAAATTACAGATAGTGCTTGACTTACAATCACAAGTAGAATGTCCATGGCTAAGCAAAGCAATAGTTAAGTGCATCCAGTTTTACAATCTTTTTTCCTATGGTTGTCAAGCACATCATGTGGCCATTAAGTGATTCTGGCTTCACCCATTGACATTGCTTGTTGGGAGCCAGCTGGGAAAGTCTCATATGACCCTGGGATTGTGCAAATATCATAAATACATACTGGTTGCCAAGTGCTTGAATTTTGATCTTGTGACCATGGGATGCTTCTGCAGTTGTAAGACAAGCAAGCTTGTCATAGGACACCTTTTTCAATGCTGTTGTAACTGTAAGTGGCCACTAAATGAATGGATGTAAGTCAAAAACTACCTGTATATCAAAACAAAGGTTATAGTCTTCTCAATTAAAGTTAAAGATAGATTAGAGTTAAAGATAGATGGAGAATAAATCAGAATTTAGAGGTACTTTTCAGTATTTGAATGAAGCAAATGAGAATTGTTCCAGATAGTAACCAAAGACATTGCAGTACTATTCTAAGCTTCCCTACCTTACTTAATACCTGTATCAGTTACTTGCCATTTGCCATTAATTTGTTCAAAGTTAAAACAATAAGGCAAATGCTTTGTGACTCCCAGGTCTGTTGCTATAAAGATTTTGGATTGCTAGGAATTCTCAAACATTTAAGAACTGCATCCTGGACCCCAGATATTTTCCCATTGCATCTTGTTACCTCAAATATTTGCCTCATTTGGAATTGGAGAGACATCTTTTCAACTGCATTGTTTACAGAATTGCATGGTTATATTTCATCCTGGAACAAAGAAATTGGAAGCAATCTTTATTGTAGATTCTCAGGACAATTGTCTTGAGTAGTTTTTGAGTAGGCTAATATATCATCAAAAAGTTTTAAATAAGAATAAAAACTTAAATGGAAAGGAGTTAACCAAGGGCTGTTAATCTCCATTAACCATTTATTTAATGTTACACATGTTTCATAAAATTTTGTCCTTATAGAGGCTAATTGTCAGACCGTCAATATTTTTGGAGAAGAAGTAGGGAAATTGGGAAAAATTGCCCATATGAAGTTGGGTAACAGAGACAGCCCCACATGTACTACTATACTGCCCTTTTAATATGGACTATTGTCCTTCCCTGAAGTATTAAATCCTGTCAAGTGTACTTGAATCTTGTTTTTATAAAGGGGCAAGCATTTGCATGGAAAATCATGGTCACCATACATGATTCTGATTTTTTCCTTCTCTCCTTTATCCTGTGACAGATAATTGAACCCTCTAACTATTGCTGTGATTTTGCTTGATGACTGAAATTATTTGATTACATAACTTACTTTGGAGGGTTTCTAATTAGGTGGACAAGATAGTGGACCAGCTTCTGCAGTTTGTTCACAACTATGATCTAGCTGCCCTTCGGGAGTACTGGAGTTACCTTGACAGACGCCTTTTCAGTCGACTGGAGGATATGTATCGACCTACAGTGAACAAGCTGAAAATCAGTTTATATCGCTATTATCTCATTCATGCTGCGCAGGTTTGTTTCAATTTAATAAGCTTGCTCCAGAATAAGGATAGTTAAAAATAGATACAGGTAGTCCTTGATTTACAACAGTTCATTTAATGACTGTTTTGACCTTACAATGGCATTGAAAAAAGCAACTTATGACCATTTTTCACACATGTTGCAGCATCCCCATGTAATCAAAATTCAGATGCTTGACAACTGACTCATATTTATGACATTTGCAGTGGCCCGAGGTTGTATAATCACCTTTTCTGGCCCTCTGACAAACAAGGTCAATGGGGAAACCAGATTCATTTAGCAACTGTGTTACTAACTTAACAACTGCAGTGATTCACTTAATAAAGTAAGAAAGGTCGTAAATGTGGTAAGAAAGGTCATAAATTGAGGCAATACTCACCAGCTGTCTTGCTTACCAACTGAAATTTGGGGCTCAATTGTGGTTGTATGTCAAGGACTACCTGCATTCTGTCAAAACACAATAGAGACATTTCTTCAGAAAATAGTTTCATGGTTTAGTGGGAAATGTTTTCTTATCCTGTTGGAGAACTGTAAAATCTGTATTTTCAGCTGCTGAAGTTTGAACAGCAACTGCTGTGGGGAAAAAGTGATGTCTGAACTCTTTTTTTGTACATTTTAGGCAAACAGAAATGATAAGATACAGGAATTCTTTCTCAAACAAGCCTCTGAACTTCAAAATCAGACTGAATGGAAGGACTGGTTTGTTTTGCCTTTTATCCCAAATCCAGATGCAAACCCTAACTTTGCCATGTATTTTTCCCGTCGCTGGATAGATATTTTCATTGTTTCTCTACATAACTTTCTCAGTGTTTTATTTCAGTGCATGCATATCCTTTTCCATATGGAAGAATATTGTAAGCCTGAATCAATTGCTTTTCTGTGTACATGTTTTCTTTCACTTTTTTGTTAGAAAGTCATAATTATTTTTTATGAGGGCAGTAGGAATCATCTTTGCATTCTAGCACAACTGCTTCTATAACTAACAAATTAATATATTCTCTCATGATTCAAATAATCATCCATCACTCTTCCATGCTAGAATTGTATGCTAGAAGCCCAAGTAAATGTAATTTTGGCTAAACTTCTGTGTGGTTTAAGTGGGAAAGATATTCTTGTTATAAACTATAGCATTCAGGTGAGATCACATATTGCCCTGGTACAAAAGGACTCACAAAGTCAAGTTTTTATATTGGACCTGATGTGTGTGTGTGTGTGTGATATTTCATAGGGCAAGAGCAGCATCAGGGAAGGCAAAGTTATTTCCTAAAAAATTATGTACGTTCTTGAAAAGTACTTAAAGCTTAGTGCATATGCAAAGGGAAGACACCTGTAAATATCTTAAGTTTCTTTATCCTTAATCTTTGTTACCTGTGCCAGTGATTCTGAACTTTGAAGCAGAATGTCAGCGGAACAATGTTCTGCAAGAAAAAAATGAAATCCTTTGTCAAAAGGTAAGAATGGCACTTGTATATTAAGATTTGTGTTCCAGTTCTGGCACTGAAATATATTGTTCAATCTTTCACTATATGTAATTGGAAAAACCAAGAAAGAATAGTTCTTCATAATATGAATTTGAATTAAGTATCAAATAAGTCAGGATTTATAAACCAAATTTCAAGCAATGTTTGTTAGACTATCCTGAAATGTTTGAATGAGTCATATAAAAATGTTCCTTTGTGACTTGTAAGCATACTTGTACATGATGCCCATTCATATTGTAGTTTGATAAATTAAGATTCTTGGCTAATAGGTTATGTTAATATTATTTCTGTTTTGAAATTAATGACCAATTAATTTCCATTTCTATGCCTTGCATTAATATAGAGGGAAAGCAATTCAATTTTTTATTCATTCTCCATTTTTTTCCTAGTTGTTTGCTTTGCAAGCAGAATACTCCCATATAAAAAAAGAGGAACTACAAGAGGAAGAGGAGAAGGATTCGACGCTTCAACATAAGCTTCCTCAATATGTAGTTAACATGGACCATCTGGGAGACTCAGAGCTGTGAGTGTATGTGAGAGGCCAGTCAGTGAACACAATTAGATTACCCAGAGAGATTTTGGACTTTTTAGAAGTGTTTGCATGATTTACTTAGTCAACTTTCCTAGAAATATAGATAAATACTATGGAAGAGAAAGTTAAGGAAACATTTGAAAATTACTGCTTGTCTTGCATCTTTTCCCTGTCCTTGGTATTTTACGTTCTCATAGAAATGATGCTTAGATATCTCTTTTTTACAAAAAAATCTTCCTGAGTTGTTAAATGCACTTCATGTAAGAAAGCATCCCTCAACTAGGTACTTCTAATATTCTTCAGACTGTATTACTATAAATTCTCAGCTAGTTGGCTATGCAAGAATGGGAATTCTGAAAATTGGACCCCTGTAATGTTTCTGAACAAGGCAGGTTGGATAAGTGTAGTTCAAGGACTCTTTGTCTGAAAATGAACATTGTGTGACATAAATGAAAATTCTTTTGGAAAGTGGAATTTCTGTCAGGTATGGAGATTTAGGGTTCACCACCATTAATTTGCCTCCCAACCACTACTCCCTGCATCTCATTTAGTGACTTGATATGCAGCCAGAGAAGCACTGCACATTCTCTACAGGCCCGAGGAGGATTCCTGTCTTCCTTGCTACCTCAGAGCAAGAAGGGCCCCGCAAGAGCAACCCAGCCAACAGCAGCCACCTCAGCACAGACAGGAACCATACAGGGAAGCAAAAAAGAGCTGCCAAACCACCAGGTGAGGAGAAATAATTGCGGTTTTTCTCTGTGTAAGAATCAGAGTACACAATACAGTAATGTTTCTGTATCTGCCATTCTGTGGACCTGAACTTTTAATTTAGGCATGGGCTAGGGAGAATAAAAACATGTCAAATCTTCCCTTTCTAGGTCCCCAGAGGGAAAGAGGCAGCAATCGGAGGCAAGGAATCAAAAAGTCATGTCAGTGGTGTAGTTTCCATGGAGCCTACCTCAATACAACAGAATCAAAGACGTTTACAGGATCATGGAAAGGAAAAGAAAGAGTTTGGATCTAAAATAACTTTCCAGGTAGTGCAGCTAGTGTCTTGTATAGATAGGGCAAGTTTTCATTCTCCTGAGTATTTCTGAGTAAAGTGAATTATGTGACTTTCTGCTCATAACCAGCAGATTGGTGTAAAGAAAAAAATGACCCATGACGTTTGAGCAGTTACTTATTTGTTTTTGTTTTTCTTAAAATGAGTCACCTATTTGAACTGGGGAAGTGAAGCATCAGTGTTAATTTCTTCTGCCAGCTGATGTTCTCTTATGAATCACGAAAGGAACAAAGGGTTCTAAAATATTTTTTCCCTAAAGTTATTTGAGTCAGCTGCTTGTTTCTCCTGCAGTGTATTTGCACTGGGGGATGAATATTATGTACGGGAAGAACTTGTGCAAGCCTTCTCAGCTTTTGAAACTTGATAGAAAAGAGATAAACAGCAGTTTTCCTTCTTTATTTATTTTTTTATTATGAAAGACTAAAAGATACATTGTGGTCTGTGGGTCAGAAAATATAATTGCATTTTATATGAATACTTCTTGTTGATTGTGATAAGCTCTCATTTATTTCTAGAATGGTAGAAAGTTGCTAATAGTTGACTCTTCTATTAGAACTGACTGGGCTATGATGTCTTTTACCCTTCTACTGGCAAATAACATGTTACTAAGACATGGTATCTACAAAGGATATTGTCGCAGCATACGTTTTAGAAACAAAATGTCCTTCAAATCGAACCCTTAGAAATAAATTTAGAATATAGCAATAGCATTTAGACTTCTATACCGCTTCACAGTGCTTAACAGCCCTCTCTAAGCGGTTTACAGAATCAATATATTGCCCCCAACAATCTTGGTCCTCATTTTACTGACCTTGGAAGGATGGAAGACTGACTCAACCTTGAGCTGGTGAGCATTGAACTGCCAAACTGCTGGCAGCCGATGATCAGCAGACGTAGCCTGTAGTACTGCATTCTAATCACTGCGGCTCTATAGGGAATAGGTTCTTCATTGCCTTTCAATATTTTGTTAACGTAGACAATTATAATATTGACAATATTTTCATTGTAGATTACAACATTATGGTACTTGGTGTTCTCAATCTTTTTCCTAAATGTTTGTAATTCTAAACTTGTCTCATTAGTTCTTTTTTTTGCTGCTGTTTTTTTCCCTGCTGGATCCCTGAGACCTTAAGTTTAGGGGTCCTGTTAAGAGTTAATTCTTAACTTTTGTATTTGTAGCTGAATGTGTTTGTGTGTGCATGTACCTATGAAATGAATTAGCGAGCTTTATCAGCCATTTTGTAGCAAAACTGCCAAATACTCTTTTTGGATTTTTTTTATTCTTATTGTTATAATCCTCAGTGAATATTACACTATTGGAAGAACCCTTGGTTTCCTCAGCCTAAATTACCGGTAAATATCCTTGTGTAGAATATTTTTTAATATGGAACTCAAGTCTAATTTCTTTCATATTGAAAACTCTTCCTTTAATCTTGCTCTCTGTTTTCTGATTTTCAACTGTTCCAACAAAAGAGTTTGATTGGTTTATTTTTGTTTGGTGAGTGATGGTTGAAAAAATGTGTCTGGTTGTGCTTTATGCTTTTCCTCTTTTTGTACAATATTTATCTTCTGTTTGTGTCAAAATTGTTCAGTGGTTCCATTTTTCAGTGAAGAAGTGGCAAGTACTAAATATTCCTGCCTAATCCTGCTTAATGCTTAGAGAACTGTGTTTCTAGTTGAGTTTGGCAATAATCACTTTTTCTAAACCAATTGCCATTGCATTAAGAATTCGTTGTCCCGCGTACTGTTTGTAAGGTTTGTAGATATGCAAAATATTCTGTAGTATAAAATCCTATTTATAGTTATCATTATAGGTATCGCTGTTATAGTGTATACCATTGGGAATCTTTTCAGGCTACAGTTGTATTCAACTGTAAATATGTATATAAACATAAATATGTGGATGCATATTTCAATCTTTGTGATTATTGATTAAAATCATTATGCTTCTGAGACATGGAGCTAATGCTATGCAGAAGTGATTTTTTGCAAGCTCCCGTTTATGTGCCCCTGAAGGCAGTATGGGACCATTTGCTGCTTAGAAAGTTTACATTTTGGGAATGGCAATATACTTTATAGAAGAGTATTTAATATTTAGCCATTTTTTCTTCATTTAATATTTACTGCTTTTTTATTTTTTAAAAGAAAATGATTTAATAGAATAGAAAAGAAGTAGAAAACATAAAATACAAAAAGGAAAGGGAAATAAACAATACCTAATTTTTGAAACAAATTAAATCTTTACCACAGGCAAACATATTGTCCAAACTTGTTATTGTATCGCTAAGGAAACATTTTGAAAGGTGTGAGTTCACACCTTTAATCTAGCCAGTTTTTTGGTCCCTGTTATACATGTATCTTTCCTAGGATACTTAATAACTTGTTACCATCCAAGCATGAAGGGCCCTAAATAGATTATTTCTAAATTTTTGGAATGTAATGTAATAATATATTTACACCTTTGAAGCTTGAATCCTTAATAAAAATGAATATTTAATCAGAAGATATAACCAGGTCATGTGATATAATTTACCTTTGATTTTTTTACATCTCCACCATAAAATGTATATAAATCTGAAAAATAAATTAGGCTGAGTAAGTAAATAATCATCTTAAGATCATTAGAATATATATGAAACCTATTGATGCAATACTTGAGCAGTTATTTTTTTGTCTTCCCTGAATCATGGGCCATTCCTATTACATATAAATGCTTTAAACACACTATAATCTAAGGGTGTGGGCCGAATCAAGCCTGTGGGGTGCTTAGATCTAACCCATGGGGTCTGTTAGGATATGTGCAGAGTAACCCTTGTATGAAAAGGATATGCACATGGAAATGGTTTATGAGAACAGTTATAAATAAATATACAGCCACACAGTTGAACAAGTTATATTAATGTTTACTTGAAGAAATAGCACAGTCCAACATATAGTCCATGTCATACACGTTTTTATCAACCCAGAAATATCCAGTTATAAAGTCTTCCTACTGGTTTCAAGTCTTTTACAGACAAGTATCAAACCATAATACAACAGATAATTTTCGGTAACAACAGACTATCAAAATAAACATGGTTAATCAGTATCGGTCCGTATTCAGTCAGTATCAGAATTCAAGAGAAATCATCAGTAAAAAAGAGAGAATATTATACCATGATCTATATAGCTCCCTCTTATGGCAATTTGTAACATAATTAACCAACCAGAACACAGCATAATACATTACAGTATTTTTCTTTAAAGGTACAAACATATATATTTGTAGTTTATATATTGTCAACCCAACTACGTTATTTACATATACATAACAGGGTCACCCTGGAAACAGTGAGGGACTGGCCCACGGTGCCTTTGCCAGCTCTGTTTTTGCTGGCAGAGGGTTGCAGGAGCCAGAAACTGAGATCAGGGATCCCGTTTTCGTTGGTAGAGCGCTTGGGCTACCACAGGCGCCTCCAACATGAGTGACATCGAGCTGGTCACGCCTACCCTGGCCACACCCACCCCAGCCCTCCCAAGGTCAAATCCTACCCAACAACCCTGATGCAGCCCAATTTAATTTGATACCCTTGGCCTAGACAGTCATCAAATTAGTTAATTGTCTATTTGAAAAAAAATATCAAAAATCTGAGCTTTGGATCTTCTAATAATGAGATCCTAAAGTACCAGTTTGAAATATCTTCCTAAATGCCATAAATAATGTCACTGGTTTGTGATCAGATATTATAGTAGAATTTCTGAATTTCATACAGAATTTCTGCTTTTCTGCCAGCTGCATGATGGGGGTTTGCTTTTTAAATATAGTAAGTTAAGCAATGGTCTGACTTGCAGTGCAGTTTCTGAATGAGGTTGTATTTGTAGACTGGATACTGAACAGGATCAAATTTCATTGGATTCAAATAGTTCAATGTTTGCTTTTCTCCCAAGGGCGATTTCTCTGAGATTGGATAGATCAATGAACAAAAATGTCTTATTTTGCCATTTGTAACTTTCATAATATTTGTGTTGTTGCTGATAGGATACAAATCTGTAGCCCTAAAACCTACCTTAGGGCGAGATAGGTTTGAAGAATTTAATTGATTTCCCTAGCTGGCTGTATCTTTTTAGGGACAGAATGCTGAGAAGAAAGTGGAGATTACTGCCATTGAAACAGAGCCATTCCCTGAGCTTCATGTTGAACAACTGGAAAACCAGACAAAAATATTTGGAACTGGCATGGATGTTGGAGGCATCAGGCATGAGCAGCCTTTCATTGTTCTGAGTCAAGAGGAATATGGAGAACACCACTCATCCATCATGCATTGCCGGTAACAATTGGCTAATGATTAAAAAACTGAATGTCATATTTGCCAATTTCATCACAGTAGAATAGAATCCAAATCTTCATGAATTTACCAAACCGTTGACATTTATTCTTGGCTCCCAATCTGTCAAATGCAAATTATAATTAGATAAATGCTTGTTAGCAGAAGAAATATACAAAGTTTTGCATATTAGAAATACTATCTAAATGAACATGAAAATATCTAGGTTTTAATAGATGTAAAAGATCAAATGGGTAGTAGAAATCCATATCGTATTTATGAAGAGGCTATCAATGAAAAAGCTTTTTTTCTGTGTGTAGGGTGGACTGCTCTGGCCGAAGAGTGGCCAGTTTAGATGTGGATGGAGTCATCAAGGTGTGGTCTTTCAATCCTATCATGCAGACAAAAGCATCTTCAATCTCCAAGTCTCCACTGCTTTCTCTGGAATGGGCAACCAAACGGGATAGGCTGGTGAGTAGCGGGGTGGGTAGGTGGGGGAGTGATTACTGGGACTACAATTTTGGCCAGGGATGATTTTTAGGCCAGTGCATGAGGAGGGAATCATATTGAAGAAGTTGTACTAAAGCCATCTTCCTTGGATGTTCCTAGACCTAAAGTTTCTTAAGATACCTGGCTCTGGTGGCAGTTATGGTTTTAGGGCATCACAGAGACATGCATAATCTTCATGTCCACTGATGAAGCTACAAATACTAGGGTTGTAGCAAAATTAATAGAAAAGGGTTGCAGAATCCAAATTTTATGTGTTGGGTGCTTTCTGGAAAACAAATTCAGAAAGTGAAACTAAAAGATTGTAGCTTGGATATTAGGCTAACAGGCATTCTTCCAATGACTTCCATCAGTTTAACAGGTATCGGCTCATTATTGTTGCTGAGCAATTTTGAGTTTCTTCTGCATGAGGATCTCTCAACTGGGAATATTCTGTGGCTAAAACTATTTTGATTATCCAATTGATTGTTTCTTACAGCTTGTTTGTATTCCTTGGCTGATTCTGTGATTTATTTTAAACGTGTGCCATCCCAAATAATTGAATTGGTCATATAATAATAATCCCCAAATATCTGGAGTGCCACTTGAATGCCATTGGCATTAAAAAAATCCCCATCAGTCATTTTCAAAGGCAGCTTTTAATGGAACAGTTTACATCCTGTGACATCTTTAACACCATCAAACAACATCTGCCTATTGGGAAAAACTCAGGTGGATAAAAATGTAAACCCTCTTTAAATATCTTGAGAACTGTGTAACCATCCAAAATAATAAATTAAACTTACATGCCACCCACCACTGGCGCCTCACAGCAATAAAACAAATTACAATGGCATCAATAAAACATACATACATAAAAACTTACATAATAAATAAAAGGCCTTGTTGTGTTTTATATATATAGTTAATAAGATTACCATAGTAGCTATTATATAATTCTTAGAATTAAAATACCTTCCATGCAAGAGTGGGAAACTCTAAATATTTTATTTATTTTATTAAACTTAATATGCTGTCTATCTTTCCTGGAGGTGACTCTAGATGTCTTACAGCCTTTCAGTAATCAGGAGAATCCAGAAATACTTAGATTTCTTCCTGCCCGCCCCCCTCCCTCAAATTTCTCCCATTTTTCTTACGTTTGCAAGATTTTAGAAGTTTACCGTTCAGACAATGTCTAGTAATTTCCTTTTTGTCAGGAAGTATCCTGAACAGTTGCAGTTTAGGCTATGGATAAGATTAGTTAAAGAAAAATAGATTAGAACAAAGACAAGGTTTGATTTATTTATTTACTGTGCTAGAATCTGGTCTTGCCCTAGGCTCCAAGAGCATTGCTTTCAATCAGGCTTCTTTAAAAATATATGTAATCCAATTTTAAAAAGGCATACTATCTAGCAAACAGTAGATGGTGAAAGCTGAATGATAAACCAACACACACAAGCAAACACAGAAGAGAGAGAAGAGAGAGAGAGACAAGCCTGTTAATTTTCAGAGGAATACCAATCGTATCCTTCATCTGTTTTTTCTTCTGTTGCTTCTTTGAAGTTGTTGCTTGGCAGTGGAGTTGGTACTGTTCGTCTCTATGATACAGAAGCCAAGAAGAATCTTTGTGAAATTAGCATTGATGAAGATATGCCCAGGTATAAGCCTGACCTTTAACCTTTGTTAAAGATCACCATCGAATGATGGTGATTTTTGTGACAAGAACAGTACTGCTATTTGTGGCATCTATTTGAGACCTGCATTTATCTCTCCATGACATAATATTGATTGTTGCTTAAGCTGATTGCTTATTTGTGAATTGGAATCATGAGTCCTTAGCGCTCTCTTGAGTTTGGCTGTTTTCTTGCAGTTGTTTCTTTATTCAACCTAAGATAAGATTTGATGAAGTCATCTAGCTGGGTAATGAAACATCTTCAAGAAAACAACCAAGCTCAGAAAGCAATAAGGACCCCTCATTTCAACTCTGAGCTACAAATATTCTCCTTTATGAATCATGTGTGTATTTTCAGCTTTGCTTCTGTCACTTCTGTGCCATTTCAACAGTATTGGGGGAGGAGTTGTTAATGCTGTATTTAAGATGTTTTAGATGCTGTGACTTCTCCGAGTAAGAAAATTCTGTGACATAAGAATCAAATATTTTAATAATTTCACTTATTACTTCTGGTAACTGTGACAAGCCTCCTTCTCCACTTTGGGTTGTAAGACAGTGCCCAAGTTAAAGAGAAAGAATGAAATACAATGCTGCTATATCATCAGAGTTCTGGTCATGGTCAGGCACAGGGTTGAGCCAAGTTGCAGAGGGAAGCAAAGGATTTTTCCGGGCTTCCTGTAGAGGTGCAACATGAGCTGAAACACAGTCTTTATTCTGCAGATATTTGATCACAGTCACACATACCGTGTTTCTCCAACAATACGGCCTCCACCAATAGGAAGACCCAGCATTTTCTAGGCATGAAGTGAAATTAAGCCCCTCCCCCCAAATTTAGGCCTAGTTTAAAACATGCTGAGAGGGAGGGCGGGGGTTAAAACATGCTGGGGGGGGAGCGTGGGGGGGGGAAACTTTCCTTTAACAGTGCCCTGCGGGCAGCCACGCCTCGTCACCAGCTGCTCAGGTCACCAGGCACATTCTTCCACATTCCCGCTGGCACGAGAACAGCAGCAGCGCCGGCAGGAACGTGGAAGACACACAGGAGGCTTCTGCACACACCCGAGCAGCAGGAGAAATGCTTCCACATTCCCGCCGGCGCTGCTGCTGTTCTCATGCCGGCGGGAACGTGGAACACACACAGGAAGCTTCTGCACACACCCGAGCAGCAGCAGAAACACTTCCACAGTTCCGCCGGCGCTGCGGCTGTTCTCGCGCCAGAGCCGGCGGGAACTGTGGAGGTAAGCGAAAGAAAATCAAGAGTGGCAGAGGAAGCAGCAGTGGCAGGCGCCGAAGGTCTTGCAATTTAAAATGCTCTGCCAAAGCCGACATCCACACCGCTGCCGCCCACCCGCTGATGGGGGGGGAGAAATTAATTCACCCCCAAAAAGACGATCTAGCCGTTTTTTCGGGGCTCAAAAAGAGAAACACGGTAGCTGTTTTTACTCATTTACATTTATTTAACAGATGTTCAGAGACAATGAAAAAGATAATATGTTTACATTTTTAATATTGAGAGTATTAGTATTAATACTCTCTATACCCAGTATAGATACATGTTTTTGTGTTAGGAAAAAGGACAATGTAGAATTCTGATCAGTGCCAATAGTAATTGGTATGCCTCTTGGTTCTCTGGACTATCTATGTGGAAAGCCACAGTAAATTTTGTGTCTTTATTTCAGGATCCTGTCTCTTGCATGTAGTCCAAGTGGTGCTTCTTTTGTCTGTTCAGCTGCAGCATCTGGCCTTGTCAATCAGCTAGATTATGCTTCATCAGATTCTGGAGGAAAGGGCATCAATCAAGTTCCTGGAATATTGCTTTTGTGGGATACCAAAACTATGAAGCAGCAGGTATAGTCTGTGTTTTTTGCCCACTCTTGAGCTTGTTTGATAAAAATAAAAGAAAGTTTTCTTAATCTGTAGCTCAAAAAAAGAAGTTACTTAACTGATGTTTTTAACAGATCCTTCATATGTTTCTCCTTAATATTATGGTTGCTTAGAGCGTTTGAATAATTGTTATCACAGTAGCTATAATGTTGATGTGAGCTAATGCTAAGTTGACCAATTTATGTTTGCTTACTGTCACTTTCTAGATTCAATGTTGCTCAAGGATGCCTAGTTGGCTTTTGTGGCCAGGCGAACTTTTGTTCAGCTTTGAGTGACACAGGGCTTACATTCTTCCTGGAAAAGATCCAGTTGTCCTAAGCACTGAATCATTCCAAGCTGAACCACTTTTAACGGCAAAGAAAACAAGTTAAAGCAAAGTATGTCTCCTCCAATGAATCTGCAGGAGGATATACTTCCTCTCGAATCTGAAGTTATATTTAGACCTCTCTTGATGGGAATTTTTTTATTTTATAAATAGCTGGTTTCTGCTTTCAGGAAAAATAGGCTAGTATATGAAAAAGCTCCTTGTGTCCATTTAGTATTTACAGAATACAGTGGAAGATGAAGAAACTCAGATGTAAGTTTGGTTGAACAACTGGATTATTTATTTATTTGATTTATTTATTTGATTTATTTATTTGATTTATTTGCCGCCCATCTCATTTCAACATGATTCTCACATGGATATCTCAGAGTAACTGCTCCCTTGGGAAAGAACAATTTAAATTCTGTGTTCCCTATTTTTTGTTTGCTGTTTCAGCTCCAATTTTCTCTTGAACCGGAGCCCATTGCTATAAACTGCACAGCCTTCAACCATAATGGGAATCTCCTGGTCACGGGAGCAGCAGATGGCATAATTCGCCTCTTTGGTAAATGGCTTTGTTCCTTTTTTTTTCCATTTTAAATTCTGTAGGTCGTAGGATTTTCAGTTACTGAGTCAGTTACTGTTGTGCAGCAGGAATAGGAAAATGGGCCAAAGGCTAGTATACTGACAAAAGTTAACCAGTTATGTTATTCTCATTTAATCTTTTACTTTTTATTAGATCCCTCATTTTAATAGATACAACACAGTGCACCTTATGTATATTTTGATTATAATTCTCAGCTAGGATACAATATTCAGAGAGGTTGTTATTGTTCTGTATATGTGTAACGTTGAGTGAGGGTCTCTATATCAGGTTTTATGTTAGGACTTGGCAGTTATTTATTTGTATCCCCCCTTTATTATTTTTACAAA
The DNA here is from genome assembly GCA_023653725.1 of Bungarus multicinctus. NCBI lineage: Eukaryota > Metazoa > Chordata > Lepidosauria > Squamata > Elapidae > Bungarus > Bungarus multicinctus. Next base: position 49,355,654 of record CM042848.1, read on the forward strand.
TGACTCAAGGCGGTAAACATATCCAGCATATCCATTCTTCCTCCTATTTTCCTCATGACAATATTCTGTGAGATGAATTGGCCTGAGAGAGAGTGCTTGGCCCAAGGTCACCCAGCTGGCTTTCACAGCTAAGGTGGCACTTGAATTCACAGCCTCCTTCTTTCTTGCCTGCTGCTTTAATCACTAGATCAAGGTGGCTCACACTTTTCTCTCTGTTTCTTACCTCATACTGGAATAAACAGAACTAATGATTGATTGTGTTTTGGTAGAGATTGTTAAGATTTCAAAATTGGTCTCTTTTTTTTGGGGGGGGGGTTCCATGTAGCTTCAGTTAGGAATGAGAAACATTTTCTCCCCCAAAGAGTGAAGTTCTAACTCCCATTTTCTCCCATAGCAAAGCCAGTGATGAAATCCACAAATACATATGGTGCCCAAAATCAAAGGAGGTTACCAAATTGCTGTCTTCCAAGCTTCAGAGCATCTATAGCTTTTTAATAAAATGGAGATGAAGAGTTAGTGGAATTAGTCATGTTGAACACCATTGTAACTGTTACAAAGATAATTATTTTCCTCCTTTATTGTTTCCTTCCTTTAGAGAAATCATCCCATTATAATACCAGCTAGCACAAATCTTTCCTGTCAGGATATCAACAGGGCTGGCAAGAGAGACACCAAGTTCAAAAACTGATTTAGAAGCCTGTAAAGGTAATCCACCTGCACTTTTTTCCTTTCTGTCTTCCAGATATGCAGCAGCATGAATGTGCTATTAGCTGGAAGGCCCACGATGGAGAGGTTTATTCTGTTGAATTCAGCTATGATGAGAATGCTGTTTACAGCATAGGTGAAGATGGAAAGGTAAGTTTTAAAAAATTGTGGCCAAGCTGACATATATGACAGCAACACATTTATTTATATCACTATTTATATGTCTTTCTTTGGAGATATATTTGGCCTCAAAATAGCTGGTATCTATATCTAATTAATGATACCTTATCTGGAAAAGACCATGCAACCCTCTATCTTCTGAAGTTTCATCTGAAACCTGTTGATCCAGTGAATCTATAAATCATTTTGAAAACTAGCAGATGTCCTAATTTGTAGGATCCCATTGGTTATGTTTCTTCTGGTATCAGTGATTTTTTTTCTCTATATTTGTAGGTGCTATTGCACAGTAAAGAATGCATATTTTATATCTTACTGGGATCTATTATATCATTGTAGTTTATTCAATGGAATATCCATAAAAGCGGATGCAAAATTTCTGAATTTAGTCTCCCTAAAGATGCCACTGGGCCCTTTGTGTTGTCTGGCTATAGCGGATACAAACAAGTCCAATTCCCACGTGGAAGGCTCTTTGCATTTGATTCTGAAGGAAACTACATGTTAACCTGTTCTTCTACTGGAGGTGTTATCTACAAGGTACTAGCCATCGGTTAAGATAATTACATGTTGTTTCCGTAACAAGAACTGATTTTTTTTTATTCTTCAGCTATGATTTATGAATAAGCAATTTGATGGACTTGCATAACTTGCAAAAGCATAAAAGATTTAGAAATCACATGGGGTGGGAGGTGATTTTATTATGATGTTATTATTATATTAATTTGATTCTTTTTATTAGTTTTATAGTTTTAATGTGGTTTTATATTCTGTAAGCCGCCTTGAGTCACCATAGGTGAATAGGCGGCAATATAAATTTAATAAATAAATGTCTAAGCCAAAACCAAGTAGCCACATTGAAATGTAGCATTATGTGTTAATCTGACTACATATAGTACCTCTGGGTGGAATTTACCAAAGAAGATCAGAAGGGTTCTTGTAGCCATCTGGATAGATATTGGAAACAGTTAACTACATTAGATAGGTCTTTCCTGTGGTCATATATCGTGTTAAAGTTAAAGGCTTTGGGAAAGTCATGAGTGGAGACAGGGTAAATACAGCATATTTTGAGAAGTAGAGTGATGAAATTTTGGTCTATTTTATGATCCACGTAACCTGTGTTGACATTAGTATATATTGTACTTCAGTAATCATTCTGGCATTATTTGTCTTAGCTCTGCTCTATGGCTTAAAGTCCAGGATAATAATCTAATTTTTTAAAAGGACCAAGTTTTCCTAGAATTTTAGATTCCAGATTGGTAAGTGATTTCTGCCATAAAACCTTGCTAATCTTTGATTTATCTTTTCTTTGTTTCAGCTGAATAGCAATGACAAAGTACTAGAGAGCTGTCTTTCCCTTGGAGGACATAGGGCTCCGGTGGTCACTGTGGACTGGTGCACAGCCATGGATTGTGGGACCTGCCTCACTGCATCCATGGATGGGAAGATCAAACTAACTACTCTACTTGCACAGAAGTCTTAAATGAAACTGTGCTCCAAGATGTGAACAATTTTTTTAACAGAAGAATGAATAATCAGTATTAACCTTTAGCTTCAAACTTTTGTAGGGAGGGAAGGTTTAATTATTTGTCTTAATGTCATCATCTCTTTTTAAGTTAGGAGTTAAATTTAATTGCCAAACTACTGCCACTTAGAAGAGTACATTCTAACAGTTCATTTCAACAAATATTAAACATTCCCAGATTATCAAGTTCCTTTCAATAAGGAGAAGCCCATTGTTCCTCTTGGTCTTCATTAGCACATAGCCATAATTCTATGGGTTAGTCCCAAGATGGAGAACAAATTTGTTGTGGTTCTAGCAAGTGGGAGAGGGAATGGGAAGTCTTGTTCAAAACAATATTGACTGCATTTTTACTCGAAGAAAACTTGATTGCATTACATTATGCTGCTTTGTTTGAAGAACATTCCATGCTAATGATCCTAGAAGAAAAAAAAGTTACATATAATTCATATTGTTTATTTTCCTTTAGAGTTCTGGACATCTGATATAGACAAAAAGCATATGATAGTAAAACATTATGAAATGGCACCTGTTTATTACTACCAATTTTTAATCAATTCATCCTAATTAAGTTCTGTTACGCATCAAGCAGTTTTATAGAAGTCTCAACTTTCTTTTATATTTCTAGCAATTTGCATATTTGGAGAGGATAAGAATACACTGCACCAGTGATGGCTAACCTTTTCGGCACCGAGTGCCCAAAGCGCATGTGCGCACATCGCCAAAATGCAATTCACATCTCCGTGCATACATGTGCATACTCCATGCATGTGCCCTGCCCTGCATGCGCCCTGTTCCCTGCGCATTTGCGGCAGAGACCTGAAGACCAGCTGGCCAGTGGGAGATGCGCACGCATGCGGGACGGAGCTAAGCTGGGGTGTTGGCTTGCGTACTCAGAGAGAGGGCTCTGCATGCGACCTCTGGCATGCGTGCCATAGGTTCACCATCAGGGCACTACACAGTGAAACACACAGACACACCAGCATATGATGCCTTGAAATTACTTTTATGTCAACCAATAATTTTTTAGATGTACTTGTATCGTGAATAAGTATTCTTGGTCATCAGCCTGAGTTCACCAAACACAGTTACTCTCAGAAATACATGTAAGGAGGCACAGTTGTGGCCTTCAGCTGTAACAGAATTGAACACCACAGAATTCCAAGCAGAAAGTGAACAATAGTGTCTTAATAAAATGTTGTTTGGCAAGTACTGAAGGTAGTTAAAAGAAATTGAGAAAAGTTATGACCTACAGCCTATAATAATTTAGAATCATTTTATTTTTGTTAGCGGGGAAATAGATGAAATGGCACTATTCATAGCACGCTTGTGGAAGTGAAACACCGACTGATTTAAAAATTGGGGAGGAGAACCCAGAACGACCCCCTTCAGGCTGAATGTTGCCATTATTGTAAGGTCTTTTTCACTGGAAGAAAAGTGTTGAGCTGACAGAATTTCAAATGGCAGCACCCCACGCTACAACAGTTGGATATGCAATTTCCATACTTAAGCATTTGTGAAGTTCAAATGTGGCTGCATTCCTATGACAAGTTTTATGGTTTATGACAAATTATGGTTTATTAATTGCCTGACATTGCACACCAAAGCATGAACTAACCACATTCATTTCATTAAAACAAAAACCTAGTCTAAAATATAGGTAATCCTCAATTTATGATTACAATTGACATTTCTGTTGTTAAGTAAGAAATGTATTAAGTGAGTTTTGGCCCATTTTACGACCTTTCTTGCTACAATTGTTAAGTGAATCACTGCAGTTGATAAGTTAGTAACCTGGTTGTTAAGTGAATCTGGCTTTCTCATTGACATTGCTTGTCAGAAGTGGATCACATGACCTTGGGACATAGCAACGGTCTTTTAAGTATGAACCAGTTGCCAAGCATCACATGATCATGGGGATACTGCAAAGATCGTAAATGTGAAAAATGTCACCTTTTTCATTGCCGTTGTAACTTTGAACGGTCACTAAATGAACTAAGTCGAGGACTACCTGTGCAGCTATTGTATAGTTCAATGTCTTGTGTAAACTGCGTATGAAGTTAAGGGGAAGAATAAATGCATATCTGATTTCTTAAAAAAGGAAAAATACAAGTATATTTAAAAAAAATTGCACCTAAAAACCCTTCAAAGCATTTAATTGTGATAAATGTGATAACTAAAGATATGTGGACATTTAACAGATAATCAGAATTGGAAGGGACCTTGTAGGTCATCCAGTCCAACTCCCTGCCCAACTCCAAGCGGGAGACTACACCATTTCTGACAAATGGCAGTCCAATCTCGTCTTGAAAGTCTCAAGTGATGGCGCTCCCACAACTTCCGAGGGCAAGCTGTTGCATTGGTTGATTGTTCTCACTGTCAAAAAGTTTCTCCTCATTTCCAGGTTAAATCTCTCCTTGTTCAGTTTCCATCCATTATTCCTTGTCTGGTGTACAGGTGCTTTAGAAAATAGCTTAACTCCTTCCTCTCTGTGGCAGCCCCTCAAATATTGGAAGACCACTATCATGTCTCCCCTGGTCCTTCTCTTTACTAGACTAGCCAAGCCCAGTTTCTGCAACCGTTCGTTGTATGTTTTAGCCTCCAGTCCCCTAATCATCCTGGTTCCTCTTTGTACTTTTTCTAGAGTCTCAACATCTTTTTTATAATGTGGTGACCAAAACTGGATGCAGTACTCTAGGTGTGGTCTTACTAAGGCTTTATAGAGTGGTATTAGTACTTTCCTTGATCTTGATTGTATCCCTCTGTTAATACAACTTAGGATTGCATTAGCTTTTTTGGCTACAGCTGCGCACTGCTGGCTCATATTCGAGATCAACGTACAAAAACGATGCAAAAGGAACTAGCAATTATTCAAAGGACAGAGCGGGGTACTATACATTTGGATCAATGATTTTTCAAACTACTTTTAAGGTGTGGACTTGAGGGAGTTCTGGGAATTGAAATCCACACATCTTAAAAAGGTGCCAAGTTTGAAAAAAACTGGTTTCGATCATTTTTTTCCCCCCTTCTCACGAAAAACTCTAGTCAGTGCAGGGGACTCCAACCTTGGGAACTTTTAACGCTTGTGGACTTCAACTCCCAGAATTCCTCAGCCAGCAAAGCAACACGTCTTATTCTGCTTCCTCTGCTTCCGGGTGTTCTTGAAATTCAAGTCTCAGAAGCTACTGGTATGCAACTCACGTGACGGAGTAAATCTTCGTTTCCGACGCCGATTTTCGAACCGGAGCTGCTCATCTCCCCCCCCCCCCCTCCGCTGCCACCTTTGAGTTGGTTGTTTATGCCGTTGCTTTCTGTTTGGAAATGTGATGGGTGAAGGTGGTTTTACCCCCCCCCCCCCTTTTACATTGAGCACTTTTCGAGGAAAGCCTTTCCAAGGTGGGCCTCGGCAAGCGACGCGAAGCATCTTGATTCGCAGGGAGACTAAACGCCCCGTGGTGTTTTTCTTTTAAAAACGGATTTATTAATTTTATGGATCCTAGCTTGAGAGAGTAACTGCACAGCTTCTCGCACGAGGAACTAAGAAGAATTGGATTCAGTTGGCAGTTTTTTTTTCTACTGGTTTAGGAATAAGCGCCATGGAATAATGGTGAATCTTATATAGACTGAATTTAGTGTACAATAGTATTCGTGTCTTCTTTGCATTTGCACTAGTGAGAATTTTGTGGCGGGTGCTTCTTATCATTCTTTTGCCTGGTCGTTATGGCTCCAAGTACAATGTAAATATGTAACATTGCCTATTCTTATTAGTGATGTCGATAAATCTCTGAAATATTCGATGTCTCAAAAATCTAATGTTGGTTTTCATCCAGAACTCCCTTTTTCTTCTTTCTGTCTCTCTCTATTTAGACTTGCAGCATAATACCATGGGAGATAGTGGAGAGGCCCTTATTATTGTACAAGTTCCAACATTGGGTGGATTTGACCCAATTTAGGAATTGTACGTCCCACAAGTGTCTATAAATCCCAAACCCATATTATTACAGGTAAGGAATTATAGGGTAAAGATTGCCTACTTAACTTCTCTAATGCAGAAACTCAGGAGCTTGCTGTGTATAAGCAAGGAAGCAGAAAACCTTTTGAAGATCTTTTGGTCCAGGGTTGAACATTTGGGATGGAGGGAGGGGCTGAATGGGAGAAAATTGAAGCAACATAAAAACCTTCAGTAGTTGTCCTTTATTTAGAATATTTTAAACTGTTGAGCTCTTATGTTTTCTACATATGTGCTTTTATCTACAAATTATTGAAATGGGAACACAAATAGAGTGGGTGATACTTAACTTTTCCTGCCCACAATCTCTGGTAACTCTGAGTGTAATTGCATAGTTTTATTTATTTTTTAATATATTTATAAAGTAAAGTGTTAGCTGGCCAGTTTTGGCAAAGATAGCTAGTATGTTTTTTGATTGACACACCAAAAGTAGTTTCAGTTACTCTATTTGCTGCCAGTTCAGTTATTGCCTATGGTTAGCACCAAATGGATTTGAGATGTATAAACATTAGAGAGGAATACTAGGCTACAAGGAACCATTAATTCAATTGCCAAAGTTTAATTTCAAGTTTTTCAGTTGTACAAATTGTTCTCCTTTTTGAATTAACAGAAATGAATCCCCCTGAGGCAGCAAAGAAGAGGATCCTCCCAGCATGGATGAGCAAGAAGGCAGCTGAACCAGAAGAATGGGCAAAAATGAGGTCAAAGAGAAGAAAAAAGACAGCTTTAGCGAGGTATAATAATAATAATAACAACAACATTTATTTATATGCCGCTCCTCTCCCGAAGGACTCGGAGCGGTGCACAGCCATACAATTAAAATATTAAATATATAAAAGTTAAAACTAAATTAAAGACCCTGGCTGAAAACAATTAAAACCCCTCCCTTAAACCCTAAAATTTGATATAAAAATTAAAATACCCAAATCTAAAATCAGCCCAAGCCGGCCTGGTCAAAGAGCCAGGTTTTCAAGGCACGCCTGAAGGTCCCCAGGTCCGTGGCTGTACGTAACTCCGGAGGCAACCCATTCCAGAGGGCAGACGCCCCCACAGAGAAGGCCCTATTCCTCGGGGTCACCAGCCGGCACATAGATGCCGACGGGACCCGCAAGAGACCCTCCCTGTGGGAGCGCACCGGACAGTGAGAGGAAAATGGCAGAATGCGGTCTTGTAAATATCCTGGTCCGATGCCATGGAGGTATGCTGCCTACCTGTCTCTTAAAAATCAGAGAAGAATGGATTGTTCTAAACTTCCCTTTCTACCCCAAAGGCCAAATTGGGAGGAGGGTTGGGGTGTGTGTGATGTGTGTGTAGAACTATTGATGGACTAGAGGACATCCAATCAGTGTAGACTCTTAGTGATTATATAAATAGATTTTCTCCAGATTGTAGAACTATCATATTCTTTGATTTCAGCTTTTATCTTTCTATTTTTATACCCTTAAATAGTCACACACGTGTATCTATGCATACTCACACACATCCAATATAGTCTATGGAACCAATTTATGATTAATTAAAATGGTCTTTTCTATGGTTTTACTGTTTACAGAATACATCATCCCAAATAGCTAAACTCATATTTTGAAAGTTTGGCTATGAGAAACCATATTTTAGATTCAGTTGAAGTTAAATTAAGATTAAATGTTAAAAAGCTTTCCTTCTGCAGTTTGAAGAGTAAGAAACATTTTAAAACAACAGCCACAATTTTGTTATACAGTACAGAAATTATGGGAGACAGGTTCCACAAAAATAAAGGCAGATCACAGTAAAGAGCTGTTTGAGATAATAGGAAAGAGTTTTAAAATATTTGAGATGGTTGCCCTTGTGGACAAGGGGCCATTGAAATTACAGCTCATGTCCTGCTATACTGTATCTTCTATAAGGACTCACTGATTAGTTTTGTAACACCTCGCTTAATAAAATACCTGGGAAGCACTGATCTCTCTTATCTACAACTGCTGTTATCAGTTAAGTATAAAGTAGTTTCTTTGAATGTCGCCAAATTTTGTTATACTGTATGTAAAATTAGCCAGACTCTAACATTGGCAACGTACCAGTGTTACCGTTTTTTATTTTTATTTTGTCACTGTTTCAATACTTTTATTTGTAGTGCTAATAAAAAAAATTGATATATGAGTTGTCTTTGCTATTTTTCCTGACACCAGGGCTAAAATATATTTTATACTGAAATAGATATACTCAGTAAGGCTACAAAGAGAATTTGACAAAGCTTAATGTGCATTTCTGATATCTGCTGGTTGTCTATAAATTAATATTTACTGAAGGGAGGGTTGGTCTTCCTTCTTATTGTACAATATGATTTTCTTTTGTAGGACTGAGACCGTGTATTGTATGAATGAAGCAGAATTGGTCGACATGGCTCTTTGTATTTTAGCTGAGGTGAGCAATGCAAAGATGTTGTTTAGGTGGCAACTTCTTCTTTTTTCCATACAATTGCCTGCAGTTATGGAAGCTGCAGCTTTTCAGTTAATTTTTGCCAGAACATCTTGCTCAGAATTGAAAAAAAAGAATTGGTCCTGAATACAGCCAGTTGTACTGGGTGATCATACTTGCTGATAAGCATATTTCTTTTGACTACAGAGAACTAGTTATATGTTTATCAACCAGGTATGATTGTAGATATTCTACCAGGCATCGTGCATCTCACTTATCCTGATTTAGATAGCAGAGAAATAATGTGTCTTCATCCCAAAATGAAAAAAAATATGATTGCTTCCTTTTTAGAATTGCAAGGCTATAGAAGGTGATGTGATTTCTCAAGAGCATCAACCGGAATTGAGAGAGGGTCACCACCCAAGGACTGCTGTCAACATTGCCAAGGATCCTCCTGTACCATCCACACACCCAGCTGCTTTAAGTAGCAACGAGGAAACCAAACTGGAGGAAGATGATGATGCCTTAAAATTTGTCAGGGAGATTTTCTTTACATAATTTTAACATTTATAAGCAACATAGCTTTTTAAAATTAGAATTAGAATTCTTTTTATTGGCCAAGTGTGATTGGACACACAAAGAATTTGTCATGGTGCAAATGCTCTCAGTGTACATAAAAGATACATTCATCAATCCTGACAATCCCCTTAAGTGAGGTCCTCACAACTTACAGTTTTCAACAAAGTCACTGGGAAGTCCCAGGTAACTTGCAAATAGGCCAAGAGGCTGCTGTGATGTGAGTATGGCAGGGTCAAGGTGACTTCTGCAAGGCGCACAGGGGGCCTGAGTGCCAAGGAGAGGATGTTGTGAGCACATCCTACAAAGTATGAGATTTCTGGCAGAAAAAGGCTTCAGGAATGCAAATGACTTGTAGGAGACTAGAAGCGTTTTACAGCTTTCCCTGCTTTTTCCACTTTCCCTGCTGGCTTCCTCATTGGCTGCTTGTGAGAAGCTGGCAGGGGTAGTTGCAAATGGTGATCATGTGACCCTGGGATCATGTGACTTACAACCATTGTAAGTGCAAGGTGGCTGCCAAGCACCGGAAATGTGATCATATGATTATGGAAGCATTGTGACAGCCAGAACTCTGCAGATCAGTTTTAAGTGCCCCTCTTTTAGCACCATCGCAACTTTGAATGCTAACTGAATGAGTAAATAAAAATTACCTATATTTTAATTTATGATTAAACTCTTTATAATACAAGAATACAATACAGTAATAGGGAAAAAAGCTGCTAAAGTTCTCAAGTACCCCGGAGACATGCATTTTTGGATCAGGTTCTATTATTTGTCTTCAGTAAATAGGTATCTCTTCTCCACTAATGTTCAGACCATTTGACAATTAGCTGGCTTATGACTAAGAACCAAGAAATTATCACAGTGCATTTATTACTCATATGGTAGCTTTAAACCACAGATTTGGGACATATGTGTTAATGTCTGTCAGACGGGGAAAGATATAAAAATGCTATAATTTTTTTCCTTGACATTGTGCCATGGTCGCACAATGATTAGAATGCAACACTGCAGGCTACTTCTGCTGAGTGCTGGCTACCTGCAATTTGGCATTTCGAATCTCACTAGGCTCAAGGTTGAACCCAGCCTTCCTTCCTTCCGAGGTTAGTAAAATGACCCAGATTGTTGGGAGGAATATGCTGACTCTATCTGCTTAGAGAGGGCTGTGTAGTCTAAATGGAGCCTATTAAATGGCTCGTGTGATCTGTTACAGGGCAGGGGGTGGGAGTTGGGAAATGATCTTGTTATATTGTACTATATTAATTTGATTCTTTTTGGTAGTTTTTAATTGTTTTAAATATGGTTTTATATTCTCTAAACCGCCTTGAGCCACCTTGGGTGAATCAGGGGCAATATAAAGTGAATAAATAAATGCTATTGCTATTTACAAATGCAACTCTGATACATCCATTAATAATTAAGATTGTTTTATTTACTTTACAAATTACTTTGTTTTTATCAGAAATTTGGTTGACAGAAAGATGGACTTACCATATACTAATATAAACATTAAAACAATTCAGTTTTAATTAAAAGCTTATAACATTGTTCATATACAATTAGAACCTGGGGAAAGAAAAACTTCCCATTTAAAGATTAACGGCAATACATTGGTGTGTAAATAATCTTACTGTTTTATTTGCAATAACCAAATATTTGCACAATAACTAAATAGTAAGATATGTGCCTTTAATACTTGTGGAGACTGAATAAGTCTTCTGTTATGTTCTAGGATTAAAACAATCCTTTTCAGCAATGGAAATTCTCTTTCTCTCCCCCTCCCTCTCAGTTTGCAGGCCATACCATGCTTCGTATTGCAAGGGCTATGCTCCAAAAATAGAAGAGACTAAAACCTTTTGTGGGAGGATTTTATGGCGCTTCATTTACTCCTTTTTACCTTAATCCTTTCCTCAAACTTAGTACAATTCTTAAATCGTGTGTTTCCTCTTGAGAGCTTTACAGTTGATCTTCCAGCCCTTGAAATAGGGGAACCTATGCATTAAATGTAGTATTAAGAGTGTTACCTTCCTTCCAGTTCACATATATTGGGAAGCATTTCTCTGAATTCAATTTATTCAGGCCTTGGAAGGTGTTTTTGCACTGGTTCTGCCACTCAACTCACTATAGTGTGTATTACATTCAGGTGCTGCCACACATTTGTCAAACAAGTTATGCATATCCAACTAAGATTTATTGCACTCAAATTTTCTAGGTTCAAAGTTGAATAGTAAATAGAGGATGGTGTTGCATGACAAATTCTTGTCTATTTTGCAGTTCAGTATGTCAATTGAACAAAAATTCATGGGAGGCTGCAGTCAAAGGTCTCTTATGAAGAGTGTTTTTAAGGTAGAGGCTAATTATGAGCAGATGGAGGAGAAGTAAAACGTAAGCTCCAACTAGGGCTGCAAAACCCTCACTGAGTTCAGAGACTTGAATCCATTTCTCAGTGGAAAAAATAAACAAAAGGAGACCAGCAGGCAAACTCATACTGCTAACAGACAGAAGAATCTGAGCCAGTTTCCACCCATCTCTGTCTTTGAAGCATAGGGACTGCTGAATGATTGTAGTGGCACTGAAGAGACACAAAACCGGGCTGATGTATACACACAGTCTTGATAGCCCCAGTGCAATGTTGCTAATTCCCAACTTCTCTATTTCTTCATTCATGAGGCAATCCAGTTCTGCTTTCTGATTCCACAAACAGAAATTGTAGAAGCCAATTCTTTTGGTGGGAAGATTGACGATATTCCCAGATTCCCAGACAAGGGCATATAATAGCAAAGCATTATAACCAATGGCAAGGCAGAAATTACTCAGGTACAAGAGGCAGGAACTGTAGGTTGTCTCTTTTAACCCTTTAATGAACCCAACAATGGTTTTTGGGAACTTCAGCTGCATTTTTCACCTGAATACCTAACAGAAGAAAGTAAAACAGTCAGGTTGGCTTCTAGGGACTATGTCTCCACTTTGTCACATACTTCCCCAACTGTCTTAGAGACCAGTTTTATACAATGTTATAACAATGTGATTCAAATCATGTTTCTATTGTCAACAGTGTTTTTAATATATTGCAATTTGCCTGGTTCATACAATATGAAACAATATGTGATGGTTTACAATCTATAGTTGGTAAGTATACATCATACACAAGACCATTGACAATCCTGGAAAGGTTTGGTGCAGCCACTGAGACTTCCAAAAGTTTTTACAAATTGTAATTTGTAAATGATAAAAAGAATTTCATGCTGTAGAAATGGAATAAATTGGAATGTTTTAAATTTGCTTGTACATGCTTCCAGCAGAGCTTTCAAAGACCAAGTTTAGCTCCTATACTATGTTAACAAATGTATTCCAAATGTAGTGTTGGAATCTTTTTTTCCTTTTCCCAATATAAGAAATTTTAAGAAATATACTGTTGGGAGGAAAGGTTAAAATAATAGACAGTTTTATAACAGACAGTTATAAAATTAGGCATGTTAAGAAGAAGCAAATAGTTATTCCCTCTCACATTTCATAATCTGGTGTTAGGAGTAACACAAACTGGTGCTACTCAGATTCTTATTTTGAATTTTAACCATCATAGTGTATAGTAGTTGATATGCTGGGGATTAAGGAAGATTGTAATAATAAATGGTAGAAAATTTACAACAAATGGTAGAAAATTTATAACAAAAGATGCTTTTTCAGAAGATGCGTGTAAAAAATGGAATTCACTACAAGACTTAGTAAGGACCAATAGCATGAAAAATTTTAAAGGGAGAATTATACAAGTTCTTAGGTAAGTTATATCAATATTACCTCGAGTTTCATAGGCAATATGTCCCTTACAACAGGAGCAGCTGAAGCAAATCATAACATGATCATTGGCTTTCTTCTAATGTGATTCATGGTGCCTCTTATGTTTGGATGTTGAGTAAACATGCTTCCTTTACAAGATAGAAGATGCATGTGTACAATACTTATTACATCCTTCTTCAAATTCAGTAGGCAAAGAATGCTCTTTAGAGCAGCGGTCGCCAACTGATGGGAAAATGTTAGTGGTCCGCAAAGAAATGCCACCCCAAAGCACCCCCCCAAAGCAATTAATCCAGGGGGGGGGGGAGGGGGCACAAGGCTGTGCCCGCACACATAGCCAGGGAACACAAGGCTTGAATTGCTTGCATTAGGAACAACCCGAGGTAGTGAGGCAAGGGGGAGGAAAAGGGGAGGGGGGAACTTGCTTGGCCACAGGGTTGCTTCTTTCCACTTCTTTCGTCTTTTGCTTTTGGCTGCACACAAGGAAAGCAGCAAAAGTCAGTCTTTCTATCTCCCAAACTCTGCCAGAAATGAGTCTTTGCAGCCTCTTGGAGCAGGGTGCCTTACAGGGTCCCAAAGACTCATTTCTGACAGTTTAGGGGATTGAAAGAAAAACTTTCGCTGCTTTCCTTGCGTGCAGCCTGAGAACAAAAAAAAGCAGGCTAGGAACGGGGCTGCCTTGGAGGGGGTGGGGAGGTGTGAGGGAGAGAGAGAAAGAAAATCACCAGCCCTCACGTTAGATCGTCTCCCTCCGCCTCCCTCTAAGAACGGAGCTCAAAGCAGACTAGGAATGGCACCCCAAAGCAATTATTCCAGGCTGAGAAACACTTGCGTCACGAACAACACGAGGTAGTGAGGGAAGGGGGGAACTTGCCTGACCACCGGATTGCTTCTTTCCGCTTCGTCTTCTGCTTTTGGCTACATGCAAGGAAAGCAACAAAAGTCTTTCATTTTATCCCCCAAGCTCTGCCAGAAATGAGTCTTTGGGACCCTGTAAGGCATCCTGCTGCAAGAGGCTGCAAAGACTCACTTCTGGCAGAGTTTGGGGGAGAGAAAGAAAGGCTTCTGCGGTGTGCAGCCTGAGAAAGGAACTCAAAGCAGGCTAGGAATGGGGCTGCCGGGGGGGGGGGGGGGGGGGGGAGTGAGTGAGAAAGAAAATCATCACCTTGCTTTAGGGTGATTTAAGGGTGAACTAAGTCTGCATTAAAAATGCAACTTCAGTCATGTGCACTAAAAGAGAAACAAATCTACTGTCTGAAAAGTATGATGAACAGATCCAAGATCGCAGGCAACACGCAATCGAATCTATCCGCGGAGCATTAGGATGCCGAAAGCTGAGTTAAAGACCTCGTTCGAGATCTTTTGACTTAGTACGAGAAGAAAGGGAAAGGGGCGCCTAGACCGCTGGTTTTAGTTTGGGCTGCCCGCCGTTGAAGCCAATTCAGTTAGAAAACCCACAGGGCTTCCGTTCTCTTGCCTCCTGCGGGAGCCGTCGCTGGCAGGGGCTGCCAAATATTCAAGACCATTGCAAAATAACAGAGAACAATTAAAAGAGTGATCTTGCCTATCTCTAATTCCGTATTACAATGGCCCTACATCTCGTGAACGCTTAAAGTAGCCAGGAGTAGTAATACTTTTAAAAAGATTATTACTTGCCGGCAAATCCAAAGGAATGAAACTTCCACTGCTGGGAGAGATCTTCCTTCGCATTCAACCGCCCTCAATTTCAGTCTTGTTTATGGCTTGATCTGTTTTTAACTTCTGGGATCACGTGCTAACCTCAGCCGATTTCCCTTTCGGTTTTGTTTTTGTCGGTTTCTCCGCAATCGGGTGCTTTCCTACCAGGGCCTGGTGGTGAATCTGTGGTCCCGTGGCTGTTTTGCTGCGTCATCTTTCAGACTGTGCTGTTGTGACATGTTCTTGTGTTTATGCTTTTTAAATATTTGTGTCACAGTTTAGGCACGCCTCTGTAAAACTCACAGAATTATGAATATTGTAATTGTGATAAATATATCAGCTCCAAGCGCGAAAGCTTGGTGACAAAGCAGAAACGTCTGGTTGTTTTAGGCATTTTTGTTTCCTCCTTCCTGCCTTGCACAAAACACAAAAGGGCCAACGACTCCAAATTTCAGAGCTGGCCTGTATAAGCGTTTCTGTAAATACCAGAGAGGACAGCAGAAATTCTTCATCTCGCGAGGCTGATGCTTCTCAACGTCGGCGATTTTACGATGGGCGAGCTTCAACTCCCAACATTCCTCCGCCCGTATGAAGTTGACGCATCTTAAAAGTTGTTGAAATCGAGAAACGCGATTTTTTTAAAACGGCCCAGCTAAACCAGGCACTCGAGTATTCCCCGGGTGACGCTGTTTCCAGGAGACAAATGGTAGTGATTGGTAGGCGATGCCCAATTGCTCCTAACATCGCAGTTTTTATTTATTATTTATTTTTGCCAAGTTGTTATAACAGGTATAAGTATAAACATAGTTATGAATACATGAAATGGATACATATAAGAAAAATGAAACAATAGGACTGCGAGGGTAGGCACGTTGGTGCGCTTACGCACGCCCCCTACAGACCTCTTAGGAAAGGGGTGAGGTAGGACACCTTACAGGTAGGACATTGCAATATGTAATTTTATGTACTATACTTAGATCGACTGAAGGCGGGGTAGTTCTAGATTTTCTAGGTCTAGAATTTAAGTTCTTAAAAGATTTCCTCTTAGAAGCAGAACAAACACCTGCTGCACACACCAATAGCAAGAGAACAGAAACACTTATCAAATAGTGTTGTGGCTTTGTGCACATATACAGAAACATGATGCAAGGTACAAAATGCATAAGGTACCTAGTTTCTAGGCAGTTATTATTATAACTGCCAATTGTAGGCTTCCTTACTGTTTTTTGGTTCTGTAGGGTTGGGATTTTGTTGCTTGATTTTTCTTCTAAGAAGACTAATTAGAACAGATTTTTTAATAGTTTCATCAGGAATAGCCATATATAATTTCGTTGCTGTCTTATTGTTAGGATTCTTTCACATAAGATCTGAAAAAGCTTACTAAAATCTAAATGTGATCTATTCACACAGCCTTAATTTATGTGTACAGCTAGTCCTCATTTACAACTGGATCTGGCAACTGCTTGGCTAAGAGACACAAGCATAGAGTGAAACATCATGTGATTATGCCAACATAGGATATCAGTTCCAGCTGCAGTTGTTAAGCATGTCACTGGACTGCAACTTGTATTTTCTTGCTGGCTTCTCCAGACTTCGTTTTTCCAAAGTCTGCTATGAAGATTGCAAATGGTGATCATGTGGCCATGCAGACAACTTTGACAACTGGTCATAAATCTTCAGCACTGTGGGTAACTATGAACAGTCTCTGAACAAGTGGTCAGTAAGCAAGGACTCCTTTCTTGTTACAGGTATAATATTTACCCAACATAGAAGCACCTGCTAAGATGAAATCTTGGTGTTCTTTATACTCTTATATCTGAATATGAACAATTTCATTTTGCTGTTTTGTGTGGTATGGAAATGGAAATGTGACACATTTCATTTTGATTTTTCCTCCTATCTATCTAAAAAATCTGAAGTAGCATCTGTTTGGACAAAAATACTTCAATTTTTACTGATTTTTCAAATTTTTGCATTTTTAATTAAACTCTTTTAGTCTATAGGCCTAATCGGTTGAGCCATTCCAGCAGTACTCATTCAAGTATCTTTTATTGGTTATTTTTTTTCTTCTCTTTTTTTTTATAGTAATGTAGAGGTATATTTAAAAGAAAAAAGAAAAAACCCACTAATGCTCCAATGGGAACAGAGGAGGAATTTGAGTGAAAATTAACAAATAATTAGGGATCCTAACTATTGATCCTAAGCAAGGATCAATAGGAAAGAATAAAATGGGCTAACTGCAGTAATAGTCATATCATTTTCATTAAAAATTCCAAAATCCAAAGTTAGTAGTGCATGGGCTGCAGGCCATATTTGGCCCTTTGGCTGTCCTTGTCTGACCTGCACCATTGGGGAAACGGTGCCAGGGGACAGTGTGGCAATTCACCACAGTTCCATTTTCCCATATAGCCCCTTAGAGAAATTAATCACCTGCCCCTATTTTAGGATGATCTTGGCTATTCAAAAGCTCTTGGTTGGATAACAGAAGTGTACTCAAATGCTGACTGGAATTTCCATTTATTTCTAATTCCAGGTAATCCTGCAAAAATAATGCTTTAACATGTATACTATTCATTTATGATAGCAATTATGTTTGGAAGATTTAGCAATAAAAAGAAAACCGAGTCTCCCAGTGATGGATTTCAAATAATCCCACCACTGTTTCGTCAAAAATGTGAGTGCACGCACATGCGTGCAGGGGCAGCTTCCATGCATATGTGCAGCTTCCACTACACAGCGAGGCTCAACCGAGCCACCTTTTGGGGCCTGCTGTCCTCCATCTCTGCTCTCCAGGACAGTGGCTGCTTCTCTCCACACTGCTGGGAGAGCATCTTGTGCAATTTAGCAACTGTGAGCCGCTGCTTTCCTCTAAGTCCCATCGGAAAGCACTGTGGCACAGAGAAGCAGCAGCCATGTTGAATGCTGTTTCTCTCAGCCGCAGCGCTTTTTGGATGGATAGCACCTGTGAGCACAAGATGCTCTCCCAGCAATAGCAGCAACGGAGAGAAGCAGCTGCCAACCTGGAGAGCACACGGAGCAACTCCGGAGCAATCGAGGCGAAGGGACAGAAGAAATGGCTGCAAGGACTCTGTTGCAGCGCTTTCTGGATAGGACTTATTACAGGTAAGAAGAACCATCTGGTCCATTTCCAAACCGCTTTGGCCCTCCTGTGCCCCCATGCAGCCCTTTGGCCTATTGTGGCAGGCCGCAGGCCAAATAACTTTCTATGGCCCATGGTTTGAAGCTACAAAGGGGTGGCGGCATACGGGTGGAGGCCTGGGGCAAGGCCAGAGTGGGGGAATGGCGCGTTCCCCGACCCAGACGAGGCAGGGTGGAGTGGGCAAGGCCAGTCAGTGGTGCGATTGCTTCTATGAGAGACTGCTTCACGCAGTGCAACGAAGACTTTCCTTGGTGTCAGTGCTGGTGAGGTGAACTGTTTTTTAGCTCAGCTGAGACGTGGCAATCCGCTCTGCCAAGCAAATCAGCTAAATTAAAAAACAAGGGAATTTAGGACTGGAAAAGGTGAAGGCGGGGGCAGTTGGGAGAGGCCAGCCGAGGTGGTTTTTGCCGGTTTTCCAAACTACTCAAAATTTCCGATACTGGTTCACCTGAATCAGTCCAAACCAGCTGAATACCACTTCTGAAGTCGCCAAATAACACAGTGGTTGGATATCATCAAACATGACACAGGCAAAACAGAACAACTCAGGAAAATAGTTCAAGATTGGAAGATGTGAAGAGACCTGGCCCATAGAATCATCAAGAGTCTGACTTGACTGAATGGATAGCATTATCATCATCATTGCCTTACTAAATGACAAAAATTAAAAATGTGGTTTAAAAGCAACTATACGCATTAGAACATAAATTTTCATGGATGGAGTTTCAGTTCACTAGATCCATCAGCTGGCAGGTACATATAATTATTGATACTTGGATTTTACCATAGATCAGCAAAAACTGGTGTCTTTCAATATAAAATTGGTCACATGGTAGTTATTTGTAGATTTGATATAATTAAGGTGAAGTTCACTGGAAACTAGGAATAGTTAATTATAAGGATTGTCCAAGACGTTTATATACAGAGATGTATATTTTACCTCTTCATAAGAAACATGGAGTTAATTACTGCAGCCCCAAATTGGAAAAGTAACCTTATTTCCTCTATTGCATTCTTAAGATAAACCCCAAAGAGAAACCATTTAAGTTTATAGGTTTTTTTTCTCTTTTAGATTCAACACTTTATTATGGAATGAAAATCCTACCCCTGTTTAATATGATTTGGCACTGAGAAACCCAATTGCCATCTCATTTTTTCCAGATCATTTTCTTGAAATATTATATTTAGAAATGAAATGATTCAACTTGCTTCCCTGTGCAATTGGCTAACAATAAAAATAAATAAATCAGATTATATTTTAGTTTTCTTTATATTATTCACAGCCACCTCTCTCCCAGATGTTCTAGTTTGTATCCAATATTCCAATCTTGTGAAAGTGCAATTGCTCTGCATGCAACATCTTCCCAGTATGGTGTCTAAAGAGGTAAAGCAGTCTGCTTGGATGATATCACTTCTGGGTAGTATGAAACGGTACAAAAGAAACTGCATCTCGTGTTACGCATGAAAAGAAATCCTCTCAGTTGTATTTGGAAGATCTTGCACTGAAGGTCTGTCACTTTTACATCTCTTAGGAAAAAATTTACTTTCGCTCTGGCAAAGCAGGTTTCTTGATGGCATTTTTGGCCTGCTTTGTAGTAGAGACCTGGATGTTTCATCGTCTTCAGAATGTTTCACTAAAATTGTTTTGTTGGGCCCTTTTGTAGTCAATAAAGTAGCCAGGCGTGGTCTGCACAAATAAGGAAAACGAAGTAATTTTAAAGAGAAATACCTTTAAATTATTTTGCTAGTTGTATATATGGTTCATAATCCAGATTGCCCACCACAACAGCGGCCATGTTCGTTTTTAGAATCAGTGAATCCAGATGTAAAACATAGATGACTGGAAGCTACTTATTTTGAAAAAGTACAAATTTTTATATATAAAGCTAAATACGTATATTATATATAAGTATATACGTATATTTTTTCTTCCTGACTTGCTGTGGCCACATTCTTTATTCAGTGAATTCAGAATGCTTCTTTATATTATTTGCAATATAACTGAAACTTACTTCAGTGAAATATTTCTTGATCTGGAATTGTACTGTTTTGTTGAATCTTCTGTTTTAATCTATTTCTGCCCACTGTTACAGAAACTTGATTTTCTCATTAAAAACAGGAGTCACAAAACAATTTTGGATGGAAGCATTAAAGGTCAGGCTGAATAGAACAGATACTACATTTTACTTACCGGTGTCGGCCCAAGGATTTTAGATGTCGTTCATTCCTCAAATATTTTTCGGTGGGTTGACTGTATTTTCCCTCAGACATCAAAGGAAGGGAGAGTAGTAAATCTTGATTAATAGAAGACCTGTTCAGTTTAAGACCTTCTTCACAGTTCCCTCCACCAATTCTGTTAATTTTAGCATTCCTTGCTGGTGACAATTCCTTTACTTTATCTTTGCTTCCAGGTACATTACTTTTTTGTGTCTCGGGGAAACCTGTGATCAAAAACAAGTAAATTTGAGACAATCTTTCCAAAGATCAATTTATCATACCATTCAACAATTTAGACCTAACCCCTTTTACATGACTTTTTTTCCTGTGATGTATTAATAAATTCACATTATCCTATCCTATAGAAGAAAAATAATCTCTCATCCTGCAGTATCCTTCTTTCAGATCTTGTAGTCATGTGAGCGTATATCATACTCAATTAGGAAAAATGTATTTCAAATTGGCCTTTGTGTCATAAATCATTATGTTCCTTTATGATCTGATATTTTAAAAATTTCCCAGATATTTTAAATCATCTCAAATCATCTTCTCTTATGAAAAGGATTCTGGGCTTTGCAGAGAATATGTGCATGTCTGAGAGAAAGAGGGACAGAAAAGAAGGGAGGAAGTTTATCTGGCAGTAATATGGAAGTGACATGTCATTGTGAGGGATTTCTTCCTCCTCCATGTTTAGTCTTCAGCACAAGGATTTCAGCCAACTATAATTCTGTCCCAGCTTAATTTTTAATTCTTTCGAAGTTTTAGAATATCAGCCCTCACAAAGCTTTTCAATTCATAACTCTGGTTAGGATATCACTCCCCCAGAGAGAATTGATGGGCAATATGTGACCTTGATCTTTCAACAAATCCATCAAGTATATAAATTTCATCTGTTCCTGGATTAGAAAGCTCTGCATGTAAATCATTCATGCCTTAGTCACTTCCCATTTGGATTTCAACAGTGCTGTGTTCTTCAGGCTCCTTATTTGAAACTATATTCTGGAACCCAAGAGAGGAGACATGCCTTCTGTGTAGTGATTGATACATGTTCTACGAAACATCCTCCTCGAGATCCACATGGTCCCAGCCTTCCAGAAGGCTGTGAAAACCTGGCTTTTCCTTCAGGCATTAGGGCCAGGCTGTTAGTGGATCCTAATACACACGTTTTGGGGGATTAAGTATGATTCCCCCAACTCTTGTAATCTATTATGATTGTTTTTAATTGTATTTTTTGTTCTGTCATTTTTCTATTCTTGCTACCAACCCAGTTGTTTAAGTTGGATGGGAAGGAAGGAGGGAGGAGGGAAAGAAGAAGGAAGGAAG
The DNA here is from genome assembly GCA_023653725.1 of Bungarus multicinctus. Taxonomy (NCBI): domain Eukaryota; kingdom Metazoa; phylum Chordata; class Lepidosauria; order Squamata; family Elapidae; genus Bungarus; species Bungarus multicinctus. The sequence goes on from CM042848.1 coordinate 49,377,209, forward strand.
GCTATACAACCCTCAAGTTCAACTTGCTTGGTTTCATAATTTAATGAATCACATAAAGTTCCCCAATGAGTTTTCCCCAAAATTCTTTCATGCACAACCCAAATTAAAGGTGATATAAAAGTATAATAAATTAATAATTAAAAATGGGATTCTAAAATCTCAGCTCATCTATATATTTAAATCTTAGAAACAATCCACTACCCATTACCACAGAAGCTGTTCACTCAATATTAAAAGTGTATTTTAAGTCTTACTTTAAAATAACTAATGAAATAATGATGTGAATTATTAAAAATAAATTTAAATCATATTGTTAAATTTAATTGATACTCTGTATCAGTCTTTTCACAGAAGGCATTATGTATATACATTTGTGTGTTTGTATGATGTGAGGCTAATTCATTCTCCATATCCTCTTTTGAGCAGTACTGGATATACATTTCATAAAGTAGCATTGAACATTATATTTTATTAAATGTTCTTCAGCTTCTAAACACTAGCTTTTCTCACCCGGAATACAAATTTGTAGTTCAAACATTATTTCCTCTGAGAAGGAGTAAATGAGAACGAGAAAATACAATGTGCATAAACATTTTACCTTTGCATCAGATGGTAACCAATCCAACCCACATTTTGCTAGCAGGTTAAAATGGCTAATTATGAGCATATGTGATTGAAATATGTTTTACTGTTGTACTACTTTTTGCTATTACTGACTCTGTAGTTGATTACTTTATCAGAATATTCTTCATTAACTAAGAAGAAATCCTCAAGCTAAAATTAGTATTCCTTTTCCTAAGAAAGATAATGTATCAACTAAAATATTTTAACAAGTTGCTCATCAAGACTTGGAAAACTTTAAGGTCCCGCCCTTTATAATATACAAGTAAACTAGTTAATGTATTTTAGAAATTTTGATGAGAATATAAAACCCTTTGTAAATGATAAAGATTTAATTTCCAATATGAGAAAAACCTTTGATTTCTGGAGATGCCTTCTCTCTGCAACTATTGGTTTTTCCAGATTGATATTTTTCTAATCGCCAGATTGCAGCTTTTTTATATGGAGCATTTAAATGGATTTCTTGAGCTAGAGCAATATTTTGTAGTTCTTTTTCTTCTAACTGCAGTGTAACACAGCCCCTTTCATGATGATTTTCTGCTTCTGGCTGAGGCAGATATAAAGAGCTGAAACAGATTAAGATTAAGCATCTCAAAACTCAGAAGAAAATAACATGCAAAATGAACGAATTCTTAGTTATGCAAAAAGGATACATTTCAAAATGTTGTGACTTCTGAAATATACAGTACAGTCAAACCAATCATTTTGTGAAATTAGTATTATGCTTACATTTATGCTACATTTGGATATGAAAAAATTGACTTGTTTCTGAGCTTCTAGGAACTGGAAAATGTTTCTTTTCTAATATTTATAAGCAAATTTTGCATAATTCATTTTAAATAAGTGGATTCTTAAAGTATTGATAAATACTAAAATGACTTCATAGCATTCAGTATTTTTCAGAAAATATATTGTGGCAGAATCATAAAACTTATTCAAAGGCTGAATAAATTAAGACCTAGATATAATCACTTGGACTACAATCCATTTAAAATGTGAAATTATGACTTCTGAATAACCTACTGATTGTATCTACACTAATAAAATATCATTTCTAAAATAAGTGTTCTTCTCTCTCTGTAGATTATAACTAAGTGTCATGGCAAGCTTTATCCCATAAGAGAACGCTCCAACTGTCAATATGAAAGAAGAAATTCTCTTAGAATGATGTTTTACGCTTTGCAGATTTTTTAAAATTACTTCTAATATAAATTATATGAAATTGTTTGCTCAGTTAATTAGAGTGAACTTTTTGATTAAAATAAATCCACTAAATATTACTTGCACCCAAACTTGCAATGTAAAATTTATTGTAAGAGAGAATGATAAAAAATAATTAAAATAAAGACTAGAGAAAATAATTTTATAAAGCACATGTGCAGTCTTACCTGACTGATCCATATTAAATTAGATTCTATGAGATTTTTCCAAAGATTTAATATGGTTTCAGAAATTGCTAATAACAAATACACAATTTTCCTACCTTGGGTGACTCTCCAGTTGTATGAGTGATGCTACAAATAAGAGATAAAAAGACAACAAACGGTATAATTAAAAATAAAGGTCCTTATTTATTACATGGATTTCAATCCTTTCTTATGTTAAGAATGAAAATCATTATTCTCTTCCCTGTTAGAAAGCCACATTAATATTTTTGATTGCTATTGTAGTTTTTGTACAAGAAAATAATTCTGCCTATGTTCATTCATTTGGACACTTAAAATTAAGCAGATTGTACATCTCCTTGTTTTAAATATTTTCAAGATATTGTTAATCAACTTTTAACAAAAAAAACAGCTTCTATTTATTTATTAATTTAAACAAAACAAAATTGGCCTTGGCCTAAGTAGATCCTTCCAACTCTATGATTATATAAAAATACAGAATTTATGAAAAAATGGCTCATGGAAATTGTGAACATCAAAATTATTGTTGTGATATTTTGAATTATTGTTGAAGAACTCAAGCAATTAAGCACAATTTTGTTTGTATTTGAGATCATATATATTTAAATATTCTAGAATAACATAGTATTCAAGAAATAATAACCTTTTATTTTTGTACGGTGTAACTACAAACCCTAACCATTGCCAGATATTAACAACTGGCAATGGTTAAGCTGTTAAGCCTCTTATATTTGAGGAAATAAGATGAAAATTAAAAACCCTATTTAGCTGTTAAGCTCTACACTGGGGCTTGGGTAAGTTATAACTTAGCATACTTTATTAGATAGTTATCTGGATAAAAATGAGAAAATTCCTAATACCTCTATGATGTTTGATGGTTTCTAATATCTACAAAAAATGTTACATTATCTTAATCTGTATATCACTCATACATTGATTAAAATGACTTTGTCTTCCCAATCTGTCACTTTTGGGGTGTCCTGAGAACTAGTAAATAGAGTCATAGCCCTAACACATGGGTGTCAAACTCACGGCATCACATTGCCGTCACATTACGTATCGCAACGTTATTCTCTTTGTGGAGTTGGCGTGGGCATGGCCTGCATGTGACACATCCTGCCCACTGGCCGCCAGTTTGACATCCCTGCCCTAACACAACTGAAGGGTGTCAGGTTACAGAAGCCTTCTAAAACTGGCTGTAATTCCATCAGATTTGTCTATGAAAGGAAATTACCATATAATATTTACTATACCTGCATGGTTGATCACTTCTTATTATCTATTGCCTCTCCCTTCCCCATCTCATAATATTGTGCTACAATACTTAACTTTTTTGATGGATGCTTACTTCCCTCTTCATATTTTCCACTTTAGGAAGTCGGCAACCCAGAAGTGCACTATTTTTCCTTGGTGTATTGCACATTTGGTTATGAGCAGTGGGAGGTAGGAAAAGTCTCTGGGAAACAACGTGCTTAAAAGGGTGAGTTAGGTCCCATCCAAAATCTGTTTATATAAAAGACCAAACCCAGACACAGTACTGTAATACAATCTTGACATGATAAAAGTTGACTGAATCAAATATAGTTAAGGAACCTATCTAGTTCTTAAGTGCCTAGTTTTGCTCTCTCATACTGTACGTACAATCTTATTAAATATAAAATGCTGAATGTGTGTATATTTATTTGCAATTAAGTGAACTGACATATGTAACTAAGTTTTAAAATTAAGAAAAATGCAAAATTACATCACTGAATTTATTTTGTAAAACATTACTATTATAATCATATTTTGTTTTTAGTTTTTCCTCAGAATCCTAAAAGCTGGAAGTGTAATTATTTTATTAAGAATCGCAAAATTGAAAAAAGAATTGTGGCAAATGTCAACTTGATTTGGTAAGTCTGGCCCACAGAAATGATATCAAACACTTAACACTTTTTACCGCTTTCAAACCACATTCCATTTCCACCCTCAGACAAGGTAAGTTTTACCAAAAGACTGTTAGGGACATTTTAGCTATCAGCATTTTAGGGATTAGATTTCATTTAGACATTTTATATATGTTTACGTTCTGTAACAGTATATACTCTTCAGCAGTTTTTCTATAGTATTAATTTATCACATTAGAATCTAATTATTAATATGCCTAGGAAAATCAAGAAGCATAGTTCACTTGCACTGTAATAAAATGCAGAATTAAATAATTTATTCTTGTAAACTGTGACTAGACCTGGGAACAAGCACTGTGGAAACAGCTTGGCTACAAATATGTATTTCATAGTCATAATTTCACTATATTGTGCTGCCTGTAAATATAATGTTTATATATGCATTTCTATCTTAATCGTACTTATAGATGAATTACTCACTTAATCCTTGTTCAGGGAAATAATGACTCAGATACTGAAGAGTATATTTACTTGGCACATTCGGTATAGTATCTGAGAAAAATAAATTAAAGATATGAAAGCGATACAGTAATAGATTTATTGTGGCCATAGACATTCATGATGATAAAAAATGCCATCCTATCTCTTGTACGTGTATCCTAATATTGGAGGAAAAATATTCACAAAGTTTATGTTGAGATATCATTACACACATTTCATTCCTTTCCTCATCATTCCCAGAAGCTTATGGCTGTTGCTTTTATCTGTATTGATAAAATATAGATAAATGAACAAAATAAGCCACCTTCTTCACTGGCAAAGATGACTAATGCTTATAGAGTAGGATATATGACAGAGACCAGTGGATGTATCCTTTACTGGATGATAATGTTTATGTTGCTGTGTTGTTTATGTGCAGCAATCAGTAACATCAACATCTCCCAGCTTACACTTCCTCAAACATAACTTCATGTGTGTGAATTATATCATAGTTTATTAAGGTTTACTGTATATAATAAGACATTTGTTATCTGTTAGCTTTTAAGGTACTACAAAATTTGGTAACAGCCCAGAGTTGGGCTGCATATAAATTTAACAGATAATGATGATGATGCACATGAAATATAAATCCTTCAGATAAGTTTGTTTAAACGTATACATATTTTGCTTTGCTTTCCAACAGGTAAATAGAAATATCTGGGACAGTTCTGATATAACTTCACATAATTAATATTAATTAGTATACCCTAAGAAAAAAACAAATTAACACAAGCAATAGGCTTATCTGTTTGCTTTCTATCCTTGCATTGCTCTTTCCTATTCTCTTCATCTCAAAGTATATGTGTATTCAGTACTATGCTATAACATAATATAATATATTGCATTTATACCACTGTGTGTACACCAGGAAACTATGTTTACTAGATCTGGTATAATCCAGAAGTTATAATCTTTAAACTAAATTACAGTTTAAAGATTTTGTAATAATAATTTCCATATTGGAATGCTATGATAATTGACATTTAACAAAATATTTTGAGAGTTAGTCATGGCATAGTGTGAAGAGGAAAAGTAAGGATTGATGTGGCAGTTCAATTTGTATTCATATTTACAATTATTAAATTAAGGTATAATCATCTAAGATGGCTCACTGATTAGCCTAAGACATGTGATAGATTTTGTGACTTAACAAAACTTTAGATTCAAGGTTTCACATCTAACTCTCTCTAAAATGCATACACCTTTGTGAAATATCTGTGGGATTAGAAATAACCCTAATCCAAATTTTTAAAATGTTTTCTTGCAGTACGTTTTTCGGAAAAAGAGTCTATTTTATCTAATGTATAAAAAGTTCAAAAAAGTGGTAGACACATAAACACACTCTCTAAAGAATAAATGAAATTACAGACCTCAAGACATCCTCATCTACTGTTTTGTAGAACTGGAATGTATCCAGAATGTCTAGCATATCTATATGCACCATGAGTTTATCAGGAAATTAAATGGCAGGTTGGAAGAATCATGTATTTTTTACACAAAAGTTTTACATATAAAGTTTCCACACTTAATTCCCTATTAAAATACAAATTTGGAACACAGAAAATATCCAGTAGATGTACTAAGTGAACAATATAAAATATAAGAAGTGTAAAAAAAACATTGTATAATCTTTGTTCAGACTCTGGAAGAAAGAATCTAATCCAGGAGTCGCCAACCTTTTGGACTCAGGGACCACCAAACTCATAATTTTTGATCCCAGGGACCACTAACCCAGGGGTCGCCAACTTTTTGGACCTCAGGGACCACCAAACTCATAATTTTTGATCCCAGGGACCACTAACCGGTTCTGTGGACATGGCCTAATTTGTGGGTATGGTTTGGTGGTCATGTGACTGGCTGGGCATGGCTTGTATGTAAATATTATAAGTATTTATATAAATATTGAATTTTTTTATAAAAAAGAGCAACTTTTTACCCAAAATCAGGCAAAGAGGCAGGCAGATTGAGTTGCTCACAGAATCACAGGTTCATTCAGAAATCTATCTATCTGCCATCGGCTAGCTCAGTCTGTCACATAAAATTTGCTTGCAAGCAAACTCATACAAAATTTGCTACCAAGCAAACTCACAAAATTAACTCACAACACACCATGTATGTAAATATTGAATTTTTTATTTTTAAAAAAGAGCAACTTTTACCCAAAATTAGGCAAAGCAGGCAGGCAGATTGAGTTGCTGACAGAATCACAGATTCATTCAGAGATCTATCTGTCTGCCATCGGCTAGCTCAGTCTCTCAAATTTGCTTGCCATGAGTCTGCATTCAATTTGCTTGCAAGCAAACCTTCAGTCCTAAGGGAAGTTCGGCTATGCTTAGCTAGAAAACAAGAAATCCAACCATTTCCTGCTTGCTAGCTAATCTAAATCTCCCGGCACAGCAGAACAGATGATGGTAGGAAAAAGGAAAAATAGCAACTTAGCATACAAGTTTGCCGGGTAAGGAGTGAGTGGGCGGGGAGCGTTCCTGAAGGCCATGTGAGCGGTGCAGCTTTGTATTTCTGTGCAGCCTGGTTTCATTGCTTTGGACCGGTGGTCTGGGGGTGAGATTTCTCTGTGGCCCACCAAAATTTTCTCAAGGCCCACCAGTGGGCCACGGCCCACCGATTGGCGACGCTGATCTAATCTGAGAATAAATTCCAGTTCTTCTGTAATCTTTGCCTGCAATTATGTTGGTTGGGAATTTAAAGTGAGAATCAATGTCCAAGGGGAATGAAAGACCAGCTTCCTCCATACTATTTTTTAAAAAACTGTCCAATGCAAGTATAATATTAGAGCACATGATCAGTTTACAGATATCTTATCACCAAAACACATTTTTCTCTGTCCTCTCATAGTAGCATTATATCTGCAAACAAGATAGGGCTCTATAAAGATTTTAAAAATCATCTTTTTAAACTGGCATTTAACAATTTCTGATTGTGTATTTTAAATTTTTAATGTTGTAATGTTTAATTTCATAAAATGAGTAAACAGTTTACTTTATTATAGGTGTTATTTTTAATATGCTTGACTCACTCATTCATTCAAATTAAGTGGTAACTACCAGTGGAACTCCCTCCCTCAAACCATAATTATTTTATGTATGCATTTTATTTTATTCATCACACTTTTACTCCAACTATCTAACCTAAGTGACTTTAATCTTTAATACATTTTAAGGGCAATGTTAGTCACTAGTGCATGTACTTGCTACTTCATAGCTAAAACAGACCATGGAAAGTTATAAGGACATTATATAAGACTGGGAAAATTATATAAAATGTAGAACATACCCTATTTATAGTGCACCATGTAACTAACAAAATGTACAAGCTGATAAAAATGTTCTTACCTTTTTTAGAGGGGAAAGCCATTTGATCTGGTTTACTTTTTAAAATGGAACTAGTTTCTTTAAACAATTCATGAACCCCTGCTAAAGCCTTTGACTATTAGAGAAAACAGAGACAAATGCATGATTACTATTCTTCCACATTTCTGAACTCCCTCATTACTTTTTTCATATGTAAAGACTGATTAAAATGTGTGATGAATAGTTTTATGACACAGACTATAAGTAGTCTGGGTATACTAAATACTGCTGCATCTTTTCTCATTACGTTTGACCATAATTCCAATGAATTATGTAGGTACAAATTATAGATGCTGTAGTCTAAATTGATAGAATTAGAGAAAGTGAAGACTAACACATTTGAAGGGTACCAGGATCAGGAAGATTGGTTTAAAGAATGGAATGTTTACAGATGAAATATTCTTTCTGCACATAAACTCAACATCTTAAAGCCTAACACTATTTTATTTTTAATCGGTCAATGTAACCTTAGTATATGAACATCCACATACTATGTTCTTTTGGAATGAAGAACATTAATCAAAGAATAGAAAAGGAGTAGGAAATATTAAGGCAAAGGAATAGAAGGCATGAGGCATGAGCAAAGGGAAAAAATCTACTTTATACCTATAGTTTAGTACCTGTACACTAAGTCTAGTTTACAGAAATGCCGTCAGACACCTCTATTCTTGCAAAGTCCTCAATAAAGTCACTCTTCTTTATATACTTGTTTTTCAATTTGATTGTCATACATGGTTGCGATATGATCAAATCACTGAACACACTTTTTGCGCACTAGTCATTTTTGAATGAGATCCACTTCTTGTTTTACCATACCTACATATTAAATACTCCATTTCCAATGCATTCAATTTACTTTTCTTCTTGGCATAACCAACTTTCATGTGTAATAAAACAGGCAGAAGCATATTCTTAAACATAAAAATGTCACCTTCTTTTGCAATATTGTGGACAACATTACTTGCAATGAAATATACAACTGCCTTTTTGCTAGTTACATACTATATTTCTTTGCAATAGCCTATTATGCTATTATTTCCTTGCAATAGCCAACACCTTATTGTAGTGATGTCTTCTACCAGTGTTAGCACATCTTTACAGTTCTCCACCTAGCTTCTCAACTTTAGTAAACATTCGGTAGGTTTACATATGAGTGAAATTCTATAAAGTTATATTTATTCATATTATTGCTTTGCTTTTCACTATGTATAACTTGCAATTGCTGTTAAATACACTAATTTGATACATTAATTTTCAGAACCATATAATCAATATTCACTGCAAATCATTCAGACTGTTAGCGGTCATGCACATACATATACATTCAAATCCACAACCAATCCCATTGAAGTCACCTTAGCCATTCCTTATATAGTTATCCCAAACTTTCAGCATTCCCAAACTCACTAATGTGACCCCCCTTTAGTTTTTGCATTTAATCTTGCTATTTTTATCTTTGTAGAGGGGAACAATAATGGCACTATTTCAATTAACAAAAACAATGTAATGTTCACACACACAAATATTAAACAATTCCTATAGCAACTTCAATTATGATGATTTTAGAAATGGGAAAAGCAGGAAATGGAAAATGCAGAATTGGCTCTACAATATAATTCTATTTTAGTAATTTAAAAATATATTTAATCATTGCGATAACTTAAATGATGCACTGCATTAATATAATATTTGTAATGGTAACTGTATAGCAATAAGATTTAAAAGTATATAGAAAAAAGAAGTCAGCATTCTCTTATTTATGTTGCAAAATTTATTCTAAGATGACAGCCAAACCTTTTTTGCATTTGTTGTTCTAGAAAAAGTCTCTACATTCTGCTTGGTAATTTCATACTTTTCTCTTTCCATGTTTTGTAACTCCATCAGTTTTAATTTCTGCAAAACCTGGGCCTGTTGGAGAAAGATAAATGGGTAACAAATATACGTAATATTATAACAGAAAGAAAGCTTGAGATTAAAAATTACTTCACATGACAGACAAAATCTGGTGCAATGTTACTCAAACAGATTCCCTTTTGGACACCTGGATATTCTTCTCTTACAATTTTTTTTTTAAATGCCTTTTCCCAAGTTCATCTAGAGGCTGTAATTAAGAGACTGAGATTCCTGTCTTAGAAGGCTGGGAAATAAAATGAATTCTGAAAATGAAAACAATCCAGTTATTGAGATTTCTGTAACTTAATCACTTTTCCATTTCAATAAATCTGATTAAAGAGATTTCTGTGAGAATATTGCTTTTGGGGTAATTGATTGTTAAGGCTTAAAACTAATGTCTCCAGAAATTTAGACTACAAGGTCTATTATTTGTATCAACATGGCATGTTTGTTAGGAACAATGAACTTACAATCAAACACAGCTGGAAAGCACCCACTAGGGAAGGCTAGTTTATGATAAGCAATTCTTATCCAGTTCTAATGGTGTGTCTTGATAAGTGTATCATTCCAGTGCACCAGAAGTGGCATCAAACAATTTCAGTAGATAGGAACAGTGTAATATTGATATGGAAGATGTACATCTACATTTTCAGCGGTAACATTCTGTAATGTCTTTAGGTGAAATGAAGAATTTGTATTTTATAATTATAAAAATATTACTTGTAGCAAAAGTTATATATAGCGTTTCCCGTAACAGTAATGAACTTATTCAGAAATAGTTCATGTCTGCATGTCTGCATTGTAGAAACTTCATAGAATTACTCAGGCAGTTTTGAAATTATATCAAGGTTACCTCATTATGGTCATGCTGTCACAATGATGATTGGATGAATTACCAGTTATATTTCTCTTTGGTCTAACTATAGAAGGACAGTTGAAAACATTTCAGGAAAAAACCAATGAAAATAAGTTTTCATTTGATATTGTGATGCATGGACAGGTATGTACAGCAAAATAAAATAAACAAATGTGACTGGCTAGAATGACTTATTGCACACATAAGGTTTGCTATAAGTCAATTATTTATTATTTTCTGTAAAATCATTGTACCAGATCACTGAGCTTTCTATTACAATTTAATGATGCAATAAAATATTTACATTTTTAATTATTTGTTCTTGGGTCTTGGAAACTCTGTGAGAAGGGTCTTCTGGTTTTTTGGATTCATTCTAAATAAGAAAAAAAACTAATTACTACAAGGAATAATCACTCAAGATATAGAACTGTTTCCAGATTTTCAAGACTTTATGTTTCTTTTCTATTTCTATTTCTACAGAAGAACAAAACATTCAGGATATAATCTTTCTGAATTACTGTGTATCCCATAATAGGAAAATATTGTATTTAAATTTATAAGTATGTTTTTTTAATGTTTTTTAATTTATAAGTATGTTTTTTTTTAATGTAAGGTAAATTGCCCCTGATTAAGATCTCTCCTAATCTTATGATCTATGAGAAAATTTTGTAGGTGAAATAACAAAACCACAGTCACAACAATAACACTAATATATCTTCATGAAATGGTTCCTTTGCTGGGCTAATATATAGTCTGAACTAATCTTACAGATCTTTCTAAACTACAGCACATATTGTTTATTCTTCCAAGTTCTTTCCATTTTTAAATATATTTTAAATATAATACAGAAATATTAAATATCTACATTAGGAAGAAAAATAAAAAAATAGTTTAAAAAATGACTAAGAAAGCTATGGTTGAATTGAGGAGATCTGAAAAAAGAGGGAGGCAAGAAATTTAAAGAATACATTTATAAAAAAGAAAACATATAGTGGAAGCAACAGTGCTTTGGTGGAAGATGTAGAAAGTTATAGTAAATGATGTTTTGCCCTTTTACTATACAATAATTATAATCTACCACTGGTTCATGTAAATGTTTAGAGTATCTTCTTCCTGAGGATTCCAAAACAAAACTTCTTTCCTTCTTTACTTTCAAATATTTTTTCTTTGATTTTGTCTGCCAAGAAAAAGAAAATTAAATTAAATTTAACAAGATTAAAGATAGTAGAATATTTACTTAAGTCTATTTTAATTATTAAACTAAACCATCCCTCACTATCTCCAAAATATTTAAAAGCAAATACAAATGTTACAAGAAAAATGACATATTTCTGTCAATTCCACAATTTCCAAATTGGTGCAATCATTTTGATATGCCCAGGTAAATTTTTTTTAAATGCTCTCATATTCACCAATAGCTGAAGCAACTCAATGTAGTGTTTTCACTCTTTTCCCAATCCATTTTTCAGAGGTGGCTGATATGACCAAGAGTTGGGATCTGCCCAGTTTCTAATTACTGTTTTAGACTTGAGGTATGCGCACTTTTGCTTGGTTTTTAGCACTTGCCTCCATGGTATTGGGTATTTTGGTTTTGCTTCTAGAAAAAATTGGACATCTGATTAATGCAGTGTCATCTCCTTGCAAATGATTGCCATTATGCTTTCTAATGTGTCGAATGCACTTTTAAAAGAGCACTAGCACAGGTTGATTTAAGGCAGGAAAAGGAGCCAAGATGTGCTAACTTCTTTATTGCTGCTTCTGTCATCAATGACTACTTTTATAGGTTTTCCATTGTTTTTGCTAGCAAGGTTGATCACCCAACTTTTCTGATTTTATTACTACAGTTGGGAGATTTGCCATTTTGCCTACTTCATCAGCTCCCTCTGTGTGTTGCCAGTCGCTTCTGGTGAGACCTGCTCTTTTTTGTAACACTTGTTAGAACAGGGCTTGCTTTTGATTGCTGTCTTCTGTTCCTTCCCAAGAGCATTTATCAATATATAACTATGTACATAGACCAAGAGCTTGATATATCTTCCCTCTTTAAAGTACAAGTGAACTTTGTCTTTTATTTACTCACTAACTAACAGAATGCCTATTCCTTCTGGCAATACTCATGTTTTTAGAGTATCCTTGAGAAAGGATTATATTTCTGATATGGATTTGGCTTCAATAAAATCATTTTCACTGTCACTTGGGAATCTGTTTTTCTTGGCTTATGTAGATACTTTTCTTTCTAAATTTGTATTCTGGCCTTTTTGCAGCTAAAATGAAATGGATGCATGAAGCCCTAGGATAATAACAATGGTTATTGCCCTGCAGCAGATATTTCTTCCTTGCAGTCTCTCAATTGCAATGATAGCAGTGCCCTTCAAAAAACAAAGTTGTTGCTGGATAGAGAGGTATCTGGAGTAAAGTCTAATGTACAGTAAATTAGATACTTGTAACTTGCTCAGAGAGTCTGTCTGCCATAACTGATTTATCTAATTTCCTGTGTGATACTTTTAAAGAAGAGATTGGGCAAACATTGTCTAAAATAGTATAGGATTCCTGCTTCAGTGGATCCCTTCCAACTCTTTTATTCTGTTATACCAGGCCAAAGAGACATATGGAAGCTGCACTTCACTAATGGATCTTATTGTTCTTTATAGCTTATTGTTCTTTATAGCTTTCCAAATTCAGGCCTTTAAGGTCCCTTCATTTTAAAGATCTTTTTAAAAGGTAATTTATTTAGCCATGGCTACTTCCATCTTAGAAAAATGGGAATTATCATCTGTGGCTTTTATGAAGATCAGAAGACTTCTCTCTTAGTCTGGATTTGGCAATTTGCATCTTCTGTCTTATGGAATTTAGTGTCAGATTATGGTTGAACATTTTATCAGGTCAATGCAATAGTTTATCATAGTTTAATCATGCAACAGTTTATCTTAAGTATTGCTTTCCCTTACATTATTTTACAAAAAAAGCATAATAGTATAGAATCCTTAATCTTATGCCAGCAGCTAATAATCAAACAAGGCAAATCAAATCACTGATACCCTCAGCTTCAACCCTAGGGATGTAAGCAAATATATAAACGTTTGAAATTACTTTTAACACACATTTTGTCTCATATACTTTATTTTGACATTGTAATTAAATGAAGGAAGATTATAATGTTTGGATATATCTCAACCATCTTGCTTATCTCTATATTAAATGCCAAGAAAATACATTTCAAGTATAAAAATGATGTAAATAGTTGAATGGTAATTTTTTTACTGTACCTGGGTTTCTGTTTTATCAGTAAACTCATTAGAGTCTGAACTGTCTGAACTGCAAAAGAAAACAAATATATTGTTTTGATTTACAGGATTGTGAACAATAATATACTCAACTACATAATTACCTGATCAGATAACAGAACTGGGAAACACATCATAGCTAATAATTTCACTTTTTAATATGGCTAAAATATTTTTGGTGAAACAATCCATTTACCTAGAATCTCCTCTGTCTCCTATATCATTGACAGAGGCAGCTGGATCATCCTGTTTTACTAGTTCCTCCAATTCTTTCAGGCATTCATTGTACTAGGAGAGATCACAGAGTCAACAGTGAAAGTCAGTGGTTATGATTATTCAGTTCTGAATGATAATGAAAAAAAAAAGTTCCTCTGTATTACCTTGCTCTTCTTTTCAGTACAAAATGCCAATAATGAATCACAGAAATTGTATCCAATGGACTCCAAATCATTAGTACTGAAATGGGTAGCGTTTCTATTTCCTATAATATAAAAGAGAAACCATATTAGAAAAAAGAATTGTCCAGCAATGATTGTATGTACTCTGGAGAATATAAGAAAACTGAATTCTGGCTACTGTCAGATTATTATCTGCCATTATTACTATTGTTATCATCATCATCATCATCATCATCATCATCATTAAATAAAAATGTTATGAAAATATTCTTATATATTTTATAAGTCACTGAGGAATGGTTGAATTTGTACAAACTGTATGAGGTGCTAAAACTATCCTTGAAGAATTAGCTTCATTTTAAAATGTCTTCACTTTGTTTGTTTTGCACGATGATTAACTCATGACACTCTACTCCAAACCTTCTGGCAATTAGGAATTTTGCTCCCTTCCCCACTTCACTCACAGGGCTAAAAGTAGCACACTATAGTAATTGAATCTCATCTTTGATAATTGATGTTCATAACTATTTTGTCCTTAGTTAAATGAAATTCTAAGACATTTTTGTAAACAGCTAATTTCAACCTAGCCAATTTTGTGGAAAGTTCAATCTGCTTAGTACTTGGCAGGTTAGGCTGGCAATTTAAGAAAAAAATATTCAAATAAGGCAATACCACTTTCATGGTTTACCAAGAGTGAACATGTCCATCTAGTCACTGGGAATTGATTATCTTATCTTTATTTAGCAATTATCTCTATAATGCAAGAACTGTTTTTGAATGCATTAATTATTAATTCTGGAGTATTATTACTTGTTTTACCCAATTTAGAGCCACAGAAGGTTACTTCCAAGGTATAGCTGTTGTTGACGCCCATTTTCCACATAGCTACTCGACCTGTTCCTTCTTTGCCTTTTTGTATTTTAAAATTGCAATCTTGGAATGAGAACTTAATGGAATAAGAAATGAAATAAAGTTAGCAATTTCTGCTAAAGAGACAAATTACTAATTAAGAGCAGATATGCAGACATAATTTAAAACAACCTCCTCAGATAATGCTCTCATTCAATATGCAAGCTGTAATGTCAAGCTATCAATTCATGTGGTTCCTTTGTATAATTCATATCATTTCTGAAAGAAGGAAATGTATCATGTGACATTCTGCTCCTGTAGAAAAAACTGGAGTAATGCATAAAAATGTGAACAGCACAGCATAGCCACAATAAAATGTTTTTAAGATATGGGAGAAAATGGTGTACAGATGTAGTAGTTATTGTTTTATATGAACTAAAAATCTCACTGCAACTGCAAAAATCTGATCAAACTTCTAGAAGTAGATCTATGAAACTGTTGTTAATATAGAGATGCACAACCTAAAGTTCTGCTCAAAGATTTGGGCACATTGTTGAAATGTTAAACATATTTGTTCAAAAGATGGTACTATTAAGAAAAGTATATATATTGGAATATACAATGATGGTGTTTAATTTATTACATTTTAAATACATTTTTTCTCCTTATCCTACTACCGCCCAGTTCAATACACTCAGAGACTAAACCTGAAAAACATTTATATCTTAATAGAATTAATAGTTAACATATATCGAAATCTATGTTTAAAATATTTATTAGATTTGAGGAACAGACTGATTCTGAGTTTACGATTATTATAGTACAATATTAAACTAACATGTAAAGGGATTCCAGTTTTGATTAATTATCTGAGACATAATATTAAAAGTTGGCTTACTTTATCTGGACAATTTTTGCTCATAATGAAAGGAAAAATGCGCTGAAGTAAGTATGCCCTTTCATCTTGTTCTTTTTTTTCACAGCCATACATGAAGACATTTTCTTTCCTGCTATGACCGTGAAGGTCACAGTATAGAAGAACATTTCGCTCTTCCATTACTCTGTTACAAGAGACAAAATCACATTATGAGAGCTTTGGTTATTGAAACTTAAGATACTCTGATTGGGGTTTTGGCTTATGTTAGAAATTGAAGGTATCATTTCAAGATAGTTTAGATTTTTTAAGTTAAACCCATTATATGAAGGCATGACAGCCACTAGTAGTGATCCAGTTTCAATAGAAGCTTTTTCATTGTATACACCTGGAAATTTAGCTTCATCTCCTTGTCACATCTCCCTTAATTTTGGGAAATATTAAATATACAATATTAAAACGCTCTCTCCATAAGTAGGTTAATATTTTTAAATTAAATCGTATGGATGGGCTTCATTTTATATAACTTGATTAAAATATAGTGTATGACTTTTATTGTTATATATAGTACCTATTCTTTTCTTTTCCTCCAGAAATCGGTCTTTTCATTCCACGTCAATTATAAAAAAATAATGGTTACAATAAAAATTAAAGTACTATATAGAAAAAGCCAGTAACCTCTGAACTAAAAACAAATGAAATGGAACAAGTCGGATAATAAAATCATGCATTCATTAACAGTGAACTAATATTGAACAGAAGTGATTGTGTTACCTTTTTACCTTTTGATCATGCTGCGGGTATACCAAATAGAAGGGAAAGAGTCTTTAAGATCTGATCTATAATTGCGATTCAAGTCCTTGCCGGCTAAAGAGCAGCGATAATTGCCCACAATCACACCATCTGGATTCAGCATTGGTACCACTTTAAAAATGTAAGTGTCTCGAAGCAATTGGGCATTATCTGAATCCCCCAAAAGGTAATCCAGAAAGCCCTTTATCATCCACGAACTGTTTGTTTCACCAGGATGCACCCTTGCTGTCAAAATGACTGCTGACTTGCATTTTTCCCTATTAAAATCTTGCAAGGGATTGGTAATAGTTAAAACATAGACTATATTCCTAGCCAGAGAATGACATAATATACGGATTTTGCAGAATTTGGAGCGCCTTGGGTCTCTGGCGATGGCTGACAAGTAGTCTTGCAGGTTGCTGTAAGTGTATGGATAGCAATGGGCAAAATAGCAAGTATCCCTGTCATGTGGAAACTGGAAAGTCCATGTCAAGGAAAAATATTGGTGCCCATCACTGCTGAAATTGTTTTTATAATATTTGATTTGATCTCCTGTCCTTTGCCACCCCACCTTGTGGATCTTTGCTTCTGCTTCTGAATATAATAATGGACGCATGCCACGATTGTACAAGCTTGTTGGCTTGGTGAAGTTGACAATGGTGAATCGGTAAGGTATTCCTGCTTGGGTGTTGGTAACCTGGAAATAGTACCATTGGGTATGCTTATTTGTGTAGAGATCAGTACGCAGTGTCAACTGGTATTCAAAATCATTACTAGCAAAGGAAGAAGGAGAAAAATATTTTTAATATAAATTATACATGGGACATCAAACTATTGTGTGATTTATTCATGTTTGACATATTTCCTTCATGCCTGTTAACAACACATATTTTCTTAAAGCCAAATTTATTTGAGTTTTTATTTACAGGTGCTATTGTTAATTATTTATGTCAGTTTTGAATGAAACTTTTTTATGGACATATTTTAACATTTAAAAATAAACTCTAACATTTATACTGAGTTACAAACAAATTGAGCAGTATCGAGGGTGATGAGGTAGAGAGATCCAAACCTGGCATAAAATTCATTTAGTAATTTGGGATCCATTGCAACATATCAGACTTATCTACTTCACAGAGTTATCAGGATAAATGGGAAAAGAAAAATCAAGTTTGCTGTCTTGAATTTACTAGACATAAAACAGACTATAGATGTAAAACCATATATAAGTGTGTGCATTAAATTTCCCATGAATGGTATTTTTAATTTGATTATATAACAGATGTATAGAAATTGTTTTAATAATAGAATTTGGATACATGTGGAAATCTAGGGCAGATATTAGTTTAACAGTGTACTTGAAAAATAACATCTTTTAATTTTGTAGCCAAATGTGATTTACAAATCTATTTAATTCCATAAGCCAGTTTGGTCTAGTGACTAAGGCACCAGGCTAGAAAACAAAGAGACTGTGAGTTCATGTCCTGCCTTAGGAAAGTCAGCTGGGTGACTATGGGCCAGTTACTCTCTTCTAGGCCAACCCACCTCACAAGGCTGTTGCGGGGAAAATAGGAGGAGGAAAATGTGTTGGATATAAAGAGTGCCTTGGATTGTTTGTAAAAATAAAAAATATGGGATACAAATAAATAAGTAAAAATCTAGAATTCCCAGGCCAGACATATATGATGAATATCAACTTAGTGAAAGCAAAAATAAAGAAATAAAACCCATATTTAAAAAATCCAGGTGAATATTTGAAATTCATGAGTAGTTATCAGTCCTCACTAGCCCAGAATATCCAAGGTCTCCTCCAATTTGAGATCAATGATTCACAACCTTATGGAGATTGTAAAGTTGAGTCAATTATCTCCACAAATTGATATTTTTGCCTCTAAAAATCATTAATAAGTTTGGCTCTCATGGTGTCAGTCTCAAAATGCTCCTCTAGAATGGTGGGTACGGTAGCTTCCCAATGACAGGAATTCCCATTTCATTCCACCACCCACCTCTGAGTTTTTACAGAAGCCAAGGGGCTAAGGTGCCTTGACTTCTTCAGGCCTTTATTACTGAATGGAGAAATAACTGTCACTCCCACAGTAATGATTCTTTTTTTTAAAATTGTAAAGCTAACTACAGTGAGGTGAACAGTTAAGGGCAAAGCATGTGTTGCTTCCAGCTTTTAAAAAGTTCAGCTGGTTGGCTAGAGGAAGTATCAGTAGATGTTAGTGAATAATGAGGAAAATGCCAAGTACTACATGGAATTGAAAAAGATGAAGAAGCTGACATCTGTGTGGAAGAAATTATGTATACATGTAATACATGTATAAGCTTCTCCATGCTCAGACAAGATACAATGGGATGTTTTATTACTTTATTGTGCAAAAATAACAGCTCACAAATGTGAACACTCAGATCCCAATAGAGGTGCAAACTATACACAAATACTTTTGTGTTATTTTTGAGATCCAATTTCAGATGCATTACCAGTTCAGAATTAGTTATACATTCACATGATATTCATTCCTCCCTCTAAGATGTTAAGTATGTCAAATATAAATATGTACGTTCTATTCCTGCTCCTGCTGTAGATTAGAATATTTGTACAAGAAAACATGAAGGATGCCTTATTTAGTTTCTTTCTCTAATTTTTTAGCTTTTACAAAGATTTTGGTAAGCAGGAGTAGCATTTCTGCTAGTCATAGTTAATTGTACTTGAGAAAACATTTTTTTCCTGACAACCAGCTATTGTCTTTGTCTTATACAGCACATAAATTGATTGGCAGTCACTACCAAAGGAACTGACATTTTAACAACTCAATAGGTATACTGTTGCAGAAGAAAAATAATTTTTAAGGTGCTCATGAGAAAGGTTAAAGTAATCAAATACATTTAATAAAATGGTTTGGGTTGAAACAGAGATAAGAGAATTTTATGGAAGAAAGCCAACTGGGCAATTATAAATGCAGAGAAGTGGAGGCAAGAAAAGTGAAAGGGTCCATGCAGAAAGGAGTATGGAGAGCAGATTCTGGAGATGGCAAAATGGAAGAAAAGAATAAAGAAGGGAAATTGGATGTAGATGAACAGTAAAAGCAAGATGGATCGTATGAGAGCATGCAGTCTAAAGTGACTGAAGTGATACAAAAAGACAATCCTTTGTTTCAAACTATGCCAGACCTTAGAGAAGTAAAAAGACTACTGATGCGATTAATGGAGGTGCAGTTTGGAGTCTAGTGGGGCTGTTTGTGAATTTCTGTTGCCACCATTGCCATACTGCATGCACATCAGCTGATTCTCAAAGCTCTTAAAAGGTCTTCTCAGAATCTGACATTTGTGTTCGTCATTGGCTACCTCTTGGTTACTTCTAGGAAGACATTCAGTGAAGCAAGTAACTGTAGTCAAGGAATTAGGTGGGCACTTCCCTGTACTCCAGAACTGGAAGCAGGGAGAAGTGGATAAGAATTGATTTTACAGGTCATTCAAAATCTAAGATAATGGATTTGTTTGTTGAGAAAATACAGAGTTGAAGTGGGTCTGATGGTTGAACTGGAGTTTGTGGTGGATCAGACTGGGAGAAATGCTGATTTGGGATAATAGTAGAGTCCCTCCCCAGAATAATAATCATGGGAAAACTTATTTTTTACTTAAATAAATCATTCATCTGCACATGAGCATGCAATCCATTATAGCCCTCCCAAACTTCCCCACCCCTATAAACTGCTCATATTTTGTACTTAAATAAAAGCAATATATAAGGGGTGGGGAAGGTTGCGGGGGACTATAATGGATTGCATGCTCATGTGTAGATGAATAAAGTAGGGCTGTATACTGACTTTGCCAAAGCAGTTACTGGATGGATGCAGTAAAATTCAAAGAGGGAAGAAATGGGATGTCTGTCATTCCCTTGAACTGTTGGGAGAGTGAATGGAGAGAGAAAAGTGGAAAAAGAGGAAGGTGCAGCATAGCAGCTGTAATAGGCAGAAGACACAAAATATGTCTGTCAAACCATACAATACAAGCAGAAGTTACAGTGCTTCAGCTGACTAGATCTTATGCCATGAAGGGCTTTACAGAGGAAAATGAGCACATCAGCTACCACAAATGGTAGTGCATTTGTAACTGTACTAAATGTTTTTTTTAATCTTCTGATATTAATTTAGAAACTATTTATAATCTTCATAAATGGAACTGAGTATAAATTGATGTAATAAATACATAAATCCTGTACTGGGACAGTATTTGCTAAATTACCATTGAAGATTATTTATCGTATGGCACCTTCATACCACATTTTGATTAAAAAACACAAGAGATAAAAATTTAAAAAGTGAAGTAAAATCTAAAATACAGATAGTGCTCGACTTACAACCACAATTGAGTCCAAAATTTCTGTTGTTAAATGAGGCATTTGTTAAATGAGTTTTGCCCAATTTTACAACCTTTCTTGCCATAGTTATTAAATGAATCTGGCTTCCCCCATTGACTTTGCTTGTAAGAAGGTCGTAAAAGGTGATCACGTGACCTTGGGACACAGCAATGGCCATAAGTATGAACCAGTTGCCAAGCATCTAAATTTTGATCACATGACCATGGGGATGCTGCAAGAGTCATAAGTCCCTTTTTCCAGGGCCATTGTAACTTTGGTCATTAAATGAATTGTTGTAAATTGAAGACTACCTGTATTATAAATGCATATCTAGATTGCAGGTATAATTTTTGCTTCATTTGTCACAGCCAGGAAATCAGCAGAGACCATTGAAGAAAATATGAAGTACAAATTTATTAATAATGACTATTTTCCTAAAACAATGAATAAGACTTTGCATCTCATTTCATGCTGTCTAAATTCAAGGTTTACCAAGGATTAACTTAATGCCTCAGAAAATGGACTATTTTGCAAATTAAAAGAAAAAATGAGAAGCAACTTACATTTTGACCACTTTTTGCAGATTTCCACTTTCAAATCGTGCTTCAAAAATCAAAGTATTATCCCAGTCATTCCATGATTGAGGAAGCACTTGCTTTGAAGGGAAACATCCCCCTATTCGAGAATATCTAAAGTTGGGGTCCTTGTTGGCTGTTGAGAGGAACAGAATATACCTAACCTTCAGCTGCAAAATATTGTTAAAGAAACATTTTCTTAACATATTTAATTAACAAAAAGGCATTTGACTCAGTATTCCAGCAAGCAATAATTAATGCATTGCTCAACCAAGATGTATACTGCTTATATAAACTTACTACAATAAATATATGAAAAAACAATGGCAACAATTTTTCTTAATGATGTTAAAGTGGAAAGCAACATAGAAGAACAAGGCAATACAATATTACCTATCCTTTTCTCAGCCTGTGTTGAAGAAGTATTTCACAAACTAGACTGGGCAAAAGATGGAAGAAAAGTCAATGGCCCCTATTTAAAACATTTAAGATTTGCAGATGATGTTGTTTTCTGCTTACAAGACCTAGAAGAGCTACATAACAAGAGCTTCATGAAGCAGGAGAATCACTGGCTTAAAAATTAACCTGAAAAAGCCAGGTTATGTTTAATAAATTCACCAAAGAAAGAAAAAAAATATATCCGGAGAAGAACTAGACATTGTAGACCACTATATATATGAATTGATATTGTAGACCACTATATATATAAATTTCCTCAAAGGAAGGCAACACAATAAAGGAAATTGAATGTGAGTTAAATGTGCTTGGCAGACATTCGGCAAGCTAAGTATAATTTTCAAGAACAATCTTCCCCTATGTCTTGAAGAGAGACGTTTTCAATCAGTGTGTGCTACCTGCTGTTCACCTGCCAGTGAACATGAACATTAACCTCACAACAGGGGCACGCATCTCCTCGCCTGGCCTCTCATGACTGTGGGGATGCTGCAACAGTCATAAATGTGAAAAATGGTCATAAGTCACTTTTTTCAGTGCCATTGTAACTTTGAATGGTCACTCCACACAAGCAAAGCACCAGCAAAGGAGGGAAAAAAACTCCAGAGAAGTTCCTGAGACAGGAAGTCTAGTCCTGCCAAGAATGTAATAAGGGTTAACAGAGAGGCAGTTTCTGTAAGCAACACCAGAATGTTTCCTTCCTGCCTTCCTTACAGGATTAGGCCAGTAATTTCTTCTAACAACCGGTTTTCCGAACTGCTTAGAATATTAACAACCGGTTCTAGCGAATAGGTGCAAACTGGTAGAATCCCACCCATGCCTCACAATCGATACAAAAGCCACAAGTGGCACAAAGAGCCATGAAAAGATACATGCTTGGCATTACAAGACAAGACAAAAAGTTCTGCACATGGATTAAAGAACAAATGAAAGTATGTAATGTCATCAAGAGAGTAAAAGAATTGCAATGGAAATGGACTAA
Organism: Bungarus multicinctus; assembly: GCA_023653725.1. Taxonomy (NCBI): domain Eukaryota; kingdom Metazoa; phylum Chordata; class Lepidosauria; order Squamata; family Elapidae; genus Bungarus; species Bungarus multicinctus. Next base: position 49,400,346 of record CM042848.1, read on the forward strand.
TCACATAGCAAGAAAAACTGATGGCAGTGATCAAGGCAGTCATAAAATGGATTTCACTTAATAAAAAGTATCCACAAAAGAGACCTAAAACAAGACAGATCAACGACATCAGCAAGTATAGTGGGCCTGTTTGGCAAAATAAATCTCAGGATCGTATTGGTTGGAAACATAATGACAAGGTAAGTCTTCTAGATTAATAAAGGTCTTGCAAAGAAAAAAAAAGTTCAAGAAATCAGGCTCTAGACATAAGGAAATTCAAGGGGTAGTAGTACAAGTTAGACAGGAAAAGCTAAGAAGATATTACACTGCATTCAATCAAAAATGCAATTTTTCTATTCAAGCCAAGTGCTTAAAAACAAAATATTTGAATGATTAAAGCAGAATGTAGTTGTTTATCAAACTGATTAGCATCTTAGCCATTATTGTGTAAGGCATATCTTCACCACTACTCTTTTATTCTCTCATCCTTCAAATCATTTTAGTGATTTAAAATGATTTAAAATCATTTTAGTGAAGCAATAAGAACAATGACAGAAAGGTAGAAGTAGCCAAGAGACATATATAAGAGAGCACTGTTCTGAGGATGTTTAAAAATGGGAAGGCAGAGATGAGGGGAGAGAGGGAAGGAAAGAGAATAAAGCCACAGTTTTGATTAGATTAAACTCTTAAGGAGGTAACAGGGTATAAATTATTTTCAAAAACACTGATCCTATTACTTGGCACAATAAAACCTTTCAAAAATTAATGATCTGTTACATTAACTAAAAGGATAACCAAAGAAAAGAACTAATTCTGGCAGAAAGAAAATTAATTTATTAAAACTGATACACTTCAAAAGATTTGTGGCATGGATTATGGAAAATGCTGTACATTTAGTGTTACAAAGATTCTGATGCTAAAATTTAGGATTCTAAGTTCTAGAGCTTTTATGGTCTTTTGTCTTAGAATTTGCATGTAGAATTCTGTTTGAAAATTACTTTGTACAATTAAGATGTAAATAATTAAGTTATATGTGTGTTCTCAATAAAATCTGGTCAAACCTTCATCTGCTAAATACACGACAGCACCTTCGCCTGGATCCAAACACTGAGGCTCAAACTCTAAACCTGTGGGATTATAGAGAGGCTCCGGATGAGATGGAATCCATTCTGGAAAGAAAAAGAAAGAAAATAGCTTTAAAATGCTGTGTTAAAAAACAAAAACATATTTTAAGGTGCAAATGGCAGGATATTTTTATTCCTGCTCGTAAGAAGACAATGAACTTAGTTTTTTTAAATAAAAAAGACATATTTATGGCCCTTCATTTTATCTTTTCAAAAATATAAAATAAATCGATCAATTTTGTTCCACAGTGAGATTCTTAGCATTGCCAATAATCCAAACATAAGTCTTCAACACTGAAATATGTGCAGTAGCTGCTATTTTATTATATCTTTTCTGCAGTAGATAAACTACTAGATTTGTAACCTTTAAACTTTTTGTTATGTTTTATTAAATTAATACCACTTTTTAAACAAATATTCAAGAACTGTTTCTTCTTTTTTAGTTCAAGTTTTTATTTTACAGCATATAAAAATTCCAATTTCAATTGAACAGTGTGTTGTCTAAGTACAAATAGTTTTAGGAAATAATAATCAAAATGTTTACAATATTCATTACATTGATATTAATTATAGTAGTGTTAATAATAATAATAATAACAATATTATTTGCTTAACCAATTCAACATATCTTCCTTATATCACTGATCCTTTCTGTATATTCCCGTTTCTAGCTCCTGTTTTTTCAGCTAACCATTGATAAAATAAATCCCAAGTCAGAAAGTATTCAGTTTCTTTCTTTTCCTTAAGTGTTAGCTTATTCATTTCTACACATTCTAATATTTTTTAAATCACATTGGGATCTCTTCACTTATCCATTGTTGCGCAAATACAATTCTGGCTGCAATCAATACATGTAAAATTAAATATGCATTCCCTTTATTATATTTATCCAGTAAATAGATGTGTTTCTTCTTGTGCTACAATAATGGAAATATAATTTTATAGCCTGAGCAACAGAATTTTACTGAGCAGTTATGATAAAATTCTTAAATTAGGAAAGGTTCTTCCTTATATTGTTAACAAGTTATACAGTAACATCAATGTTGACATGTTATTAGGAATAGGAAGAAAATTTATAAAAATAATTATAGGAACCAAGTGAGCAGTGTGGTGGCCTAGTGAAGATGTTTGCCTCCCACTTGGAAGGTTGAGTGTTTAATCCTAGGTAGCAGCGGATGTTTTTTTCTCAGGGTGCAAAAAGAAAACATCTGTTGCAAACTCCATATAGGCATCAGGAAGGGCATCCGGCCAGCAAATGCTCAGCTCCATTCAGCACCCCAATTCTACCCAGAATCAAGGGATTACAGGGCCATGAAAAGAAAAAAATATAGGAACAAAGTGACTAGTTAAAAAAATCAAATGTGTATCAGTAAGTCCCTGTTATCTCTGTATTTGTACTGGTAGAATATTCTATAAATAGAAACATGTTAACATAAAAATGTATATACATGCTTCCTTTGTTATGTGTGGGGGTTGCCATAATTGATAGGCTTATATAACCTATCTTCAAGTTATTTGATTTTATTCTACGTAGCAGAAGACTGCCTTTGCCAGAAGATGTCATCACAGGAACTCAAGACTTTATCAGAAAAAAATCCTGCACAATTCTTTTTGCTAAGATCCTATACAACCTGAAACAAATATAAACTTCTTTCCATCACCATTTCTAGTAAGTAGATGGACATTTCCATATTGTTTAGTTGGCAAAAGTAAGGAAACAGTTTGCCACTAATTGTTTCAATGTAGAAATTTTCCCCGTATACAATTCTTAAATTTCCTGATGTTCACAATCAAAATATTCAACAGATTCTGGCTTTTCTTTGCTTCTCAAGATCAATTATAAAGGTTGGCTAAAAGCTACCATCTGTTCTTGAATTTGGCCTATAATCACAACAAGAATGGAGATTCACAAAAGCTGACGAGTCTTCAAAATAAAAGCTCAGGCTTGTCATCTCAAGAGTATTAAATTAATTTTTATTTTTCCCATTTGCTGTATCTGAAATTAAATTAAAAGTAGATATTTAAAAGTATTCATATAGTACTCTATTTTGCCAAGGTCAGTTCCCTTTGTAGGGGATGCCTGTTGCCTGAGATGATAAGGCTAAAATCATGACATTACATTCTATCTCTCTAGGTGTCTCTCCTTATCTCAGTCACCCTTTGGAGCAAATGTGTTACTCTTTAAAAAGTCCACAGAGCAAGAAATTAGGGTTGGTGACCACATAAAATGCTTATGTCATCATGAACATTAGAAAAGGCTAAATAATTATTTACCAATATGCTTAATTTTTTCTCTGATAACTTCATACTGATGTGGCCATCGTACTAAGTGCAGATCTCCTGTAGAAGAAAGGCCATATAAATCTCGTGGTTCACGAAGTCGTGGCACCCATTTTCCAGAATTATATTCCAATAAAATCTGTGTGGTCCGTGGCAAAAGTTGATCACAAAAAGAATCTGTAAGACAAATGTGTGCATGTGTTGATCACTGATCAATTTTGATCTTTATGCTTCAATACCCTTCCCTCTGCAATCATGTATGGTAGATTTAAACAGTTCCCCTTTTTTCTGAAATACAGATTTTTCAAAGAATTGTGTTCTCATACTTAACCCTTAATATATACACTTATGAATAAGTAGAAATAAATTGATCTGACTAATATAATTTAAATGTTTTTCCTAAAACTTAAGTGCCCTGAAATCACTTATATGATTGTTAAATGCTATAAACCTCCTCCACATTCAGATCCGACAAGAGAAGTAAGTTATTCACTGTGATGTTGTGGCAGATTGCATTTGATTTTTAGGATCTGATCTTAAGACAGTAATAAATTCTTCTTTTGTTAATTTTAAGAGTTTTTGATCTTGGAATTATATTGTTTAAACAAATCAAGAATTTTGTCATCTCTATATCCCAAATAAAAATATTAATTATGATTGTGGCATACTGCAAGCTTTGCAAAAGCTGCAAATTAGCCAAAATAGCAACAGAAAGTGCTCCACAAAACAAATGCATAATTTATTTTATAAGACTAGACTTTGAGTGAAGGGTTAGTCATTTATATGGTATTATCTAGTTTGATGAAGTCATATTTGAAAGAATCCATACTTTGGCAAGAATTGCACAATAGCAGTGGAAAAATAAAGATTTGCAACATTCTGAATCAATACAACTAGGAGAAAATATTCTGTGATGTAACATGAATAAATGAATGGGATCAAGATGATCTAATGCAGAATTTTTTTTACTAATATTTGGAACATTCAAAGACCCAAACAAGAATAGTTCTGAACGTAGAACAGACCAGTTCTGGTAGTGCCAAGAGGAACTTGAGGAAAATGGATTTGAAGGTAAAGGAAAAAAGTAAAAGAGCCTAAAGTGGAAGGGAAACAACAGGAATAAAATATATAACTATGAAAAGCTATTAGAATATAGATGAATTTCCCAATAAAATGAATGAAATTGAAGCTGTGAAAAGTGAACACAGAATGAAAAAAATGTTGTAGAGTGCCATAGAAGACTGTGGATTTATTCTTCCAATTGGAAGTACGAAAAAGGAAACCTGACAGAATGATGAAACAGGTGAGACATATGATGGAATTATATTGGATGGTAGAAACATACTTATAGTGTACAGAAAAAAAGATCGCAAAGAATGCAGTAAAAATAGTTAAAATGAAGGAGCATAGAACATTTAGAACTATTCTGATGAAAATTAAATAAAAATTGAAGCGTGGAAAAGAAATCTTAAATTAGGAACCATGAGCACAGTGAATGGAATTAAAAGTGATAAACTAAAATGGTGGCAAGTTGGAAAGAGCATTTTCTCGTGACGGATGTGTGTGTGTCTGCAAGCCATGTTTTTCTTTATTTTTCAGCAAGTCACTGAGAAATGTAGCCATATGAGAAAGGCAATTAATTGTACATGTGTTTACTCAGATAAAATATGTGATAATAAGGTTGAATTTTGGAATGTTTTGTGTAACATTGGAATTGAAGGTAACTGCTGAATGTAGTGAGTGATAGTTTTTAATGTATTTATAAATAAATATAGGCAGAATGCTTTTGGTGACATTTGTGGTGGAAGGTAGCCCAGATTCCCAGGAGGGAGAGAGTGCATTCCAGAAGAGCAAAAGAAAACCAAGTTTGTGTGGGACAGAGAGAATTAAAACAGTTCTTCCTTAGGAGTTCTCAGAGTATATTTTAATGGTGCAAGTAGTCTGCTTTAGTTTGGCAAGATTTCTGTTATAGGAGAATGATAAAGGAAACTGCTTGGAAGAATTTGTGTGTGCCTTTCTTGACTTTTGGAGTCTGACACATTAGAAGTGTACTGATTGGAAATGTGAATATACATATATCTCTTAATGCAGATGATGTTATGTTTTTCAGAACTTGGATGATATCAATGTATAACAAGATATGTAATTGAACATTAATGTATCAAAGTCTATTGTAATTAGTTTTTGTCAGGGAAAGTATGAGTGATTCCATATGCTACATAAATAGTTAAAACTAGACAAAATAGATGAATGTGTACACCTTGCTGAAATGTTTGATTAAGGTAAGAAAACAATTGGGGAAATCTGAAGATATACAAATGCTGGCAGAAAGCAGGAATTACATGGTTTTTTGCAAGGAATAAATGTTTGCTGAATGAAGTAGAACAAGCTTCTATTCACAGTCCGCTGGAAATTAGATATATCAGAAAAATTGAAACAGTAAGTTAATGCAATAGGAATGGTGTACTTAACAAGTATAAATAATAAAATAACAGATTTAGGAGTGAATGGAAGCTAAAGGAATATGTAACTAGTATGAAATAATTATGCTGAGATAGTTTGGTCATAAAGAGAGAAAAACCCAAGCTGGAAAACAAATATTTACAAAGTTAATGAGTTAAGAGAGGGGACAACCAAGGACATTCATAATTAAATGGAGTTGATAACTTCCTGAAAAACTGAGAGGGAAGAAATTTAATGAAGAAAAGGCAATGCATGAAGAAGAGGATGGATACAATCAAAGCACGAATACTTTGTAAGGCTTGAAAAGTATGGCGAAACAATAAATATTGTTGTGTAAATTAGAATTAGATATATTTTCTTATCATCATGGCTTTAACATACGTAGATTACACTTTCTGAATTCCTTTTCTGGGCTACTAATTAAAATTCCAGTTATAATGAACATATAAGTATGTTATTCAGTATGTTATTTTTTAATATAAGAGATAATTCATCAACAAAAAAGTGAGCACAATTTCTTCAGATGTGTTCCAATATATTTAGAAGGTATTATGTGTGCCAACCTTTTGTTACACCTACATGGCAATTCATTTTTAATGTTACCCATCGCAAGAAATAGAACTATTCAGACCTGCAACAAATGCACACTGCTCAAGATCTTCTGCTACATATGGGATAAAGGAATCATCATCCTAAAATATAAATAAAATAAAAGGGAAAATGTGATTCTTTCATGCAAAATGAAAATTAACAATTTGGTAAAAAATAACTATTAATAGAAAATGCATGCTTAGTTTTTAATTTTGAGGACAAAACTAGAAAAACCAATGAGATGAAAAGAAAAATAGATCCTAGGCTTTGGAATGCAATATGAAAAATATGCATATTATTAGGCATCCTGAACTACCAGGGTGACCTATCCTACAACATCAAATAGGATGAGTGTGCTCCAGTACTTTCTCTTAAATGTTGCAATCTGGTGGGATCTCAGACACGTTTTTCATGATAGCCTCAATCCTTTTGAAAAATCTCCCTTTGAGATTCAGAGAGCTCCCACCTTATTAGCTTTCTGAAGCTAATGAATGAAGGTTTGGTTCTTTACCCAGGCATTGGGTTAGATGGAAGTGAGACCAGCAAATCTAAATCTAAATGTAAAGTTGTTTGGATGTTGTGGCATGTTGTGAGACTCTTATAGAAATGTATTGCTATATTAGCTATTGAGTGTCATTGTGAGCTGCCTGGGATTATCATGTATAAGGTGATCATATAAGTTTCCTCAATAAATAAATATAGGTTAATTCCAGTATACATTTGGTAAAACACACAGGATGAATTGTTAGAGATCAAAGCAGAGAGTAATATTTAAATCGAACTATTCATATCTTTTAGTTGTATACAATAATAGACTACAATTCCTATCACAGTAATCTCAGCATTTCACAGGGGTGGGAGGGGAAGGAACTGTAATTCAACACATCTTATATATATGGTAAGGCAAGATTACTATGAATTAAGATTATTGCCTCTGAAGTATGATATCTGAGGCTTCCTACACCAGGTAGATTCTGCCCATCTGGTACAAACAGGCTGAGAGGACTTCTTAGATGTCAGGTGAAAATCTAGAGGAAGACTTTTTCAATGTGAGCCCCTTAATCTGCAACGTTTTATCATTTGGGTTGAAGAAGACTATTGATATTATGGCCTACTAATGAGGCTATAAAGGTAATCCTGTCTTGTATAATAGATTCCAAACAAGTGCTCAGGTCTAGTTTGCTAAGGAATGACTGAGTATATTTTTATAAATTTATGTTGTGATAGTTAGATCATTGTTTTATTATTTCCTTGGTTCTATTAGATTATGATCTGCTGATGGAGGGAGCATAAAAATAATGATAATAAAGAAGTAAATATGAATAGATTCTATTTTCTACTAAAATTATTAAGCAGAAGGAAACATTAATTATTTATAGAAAACTTCTGTATCAGGATATGTGGCATTTAGTTTACTTTATTGCCATTGCATTTCGTACAATGAAATTAAATGCCATCTTCAGTGTATATCATACATAAGAAAACTATAAAAATAAAACAAAAACACACATTCTTCACATTCTATAAAATTGAATTGAGAACCCCTGATACTGCATTAGTATTACGCTATACAGTATAATTCAATATAGTTACTGGGCTGGGATAGAACCTGTTTTTCAGCCTATTTTTTCTTGTTTTTATTGTCCTATACTTTCTGCCAGATGGTAATAGTTCAAAAAAAGGATGCCTAGGATGAGATGGATCTTTAAGAAAGTTTTGAACTTTCTTAAGGCAGCAGGAGCTATAAAGCTCTTCCAAGGAGGGGAGAGGTCAACCAATGATCCTCTGAGAAATGATGTTGACTCTCTGGAGTGCTGTCCTATCTGCCACTGTGCAATTGGCAAACTATTCACAGGCACAGTAAGTTAAAATACTCTCTATAGTGCAGCAGTAGAAAATCACCAGCAATTTGTCATTCAGTTGTTGTTTCCTGAGAAGTCTCAGGTAGTAAAATCTCTGTGGGGCTCTTTTGATCAGTGCTGCAATGTGAGCGTCAGGTTCTCTTTTATGATAAGACCCAAAAACTTAAAACTGCCACTTGCTCCACTTGCTCTCCATTGATAACCAAGGGCTGGATGTCTGATCTATTCTTTTGTAATCCACCATAAGCTCCTTTGTTTTACTGGTCTTAAGGACCAAGTTATTTTCTCCACACCATGAAAGCAACCGGTCTATCTCATCTCGATAGACTCATCCGCGCCCCCGTCCCCGGAGATTAGTCCCACCACTGTTGTATCATCTGCAAATTTAATAATAGTATTACTGGCATGAGTGGGAATGAAGTCATGTACATACAGAGTATAGAGTAAGGGACTCAACACACAACCCTGTAGTGTATCAATGTTAAGAATAAGGGCTGAGTAGGTATGATTATCTGATCTGGCCCCCTGAGAGCATCCAAACAGGAAATCCATAATCCAAAGGCAGATTAAATAAGAAAGCCCTAGTCCATAAGTTTAGACATTAGTCTATGTGGAAGAATTGTGTTAAATGCAGAACTAAAATCTACAAAAAGCAACCTCATATAGCCCCACCGCAATCCAGATCCATTTAATAGGAGAATGATACAAATATTCTTTAATTTAAACTACAATTTTGGGATTAGTAAATTTGGATTTTATAAACTGAAGATTTATAAATTGAATGTAAAAAATGTAATGTGGAGAAAATACTGCACAGATAATGCAAGGAAGTCCACACTGTATATTTTGAATAATTGTTATGGTATCTATTACCTAGCCAAATACAATTTAAATCCATATGAGGAAATCCAATAGGAGAGGATTAGTTATCTATGCTATACTCCCTGTAACAAATAAATGGATTATATAGCTTAGAATCAGCCTTGTTTGAAGTGCATACAAGCTCAGTAATTAATTAGATGTTAGAAGAATATAAAAAAACTGAAGGTTAAACATACTGAGTTGTAATTTTCACTGGTTAATTGTTCTATGTACTGCTTGTCCTTATTTGAATCTTCGGACATAATCTTCTGAAACCAGGCCCTTTATTTTTCTCCACAGACTGAAACACAATCAAAATCTATTATATTAAACACTGCAAATATGCAACCTCCTTTGTTTTTATTTCTAAAAATGTATTAGTCAAGCTATTGAAAGCTTTCACTATAGTAATATAACATATTGTAAAAATAAATAAAATTATTAAAAATCAAAGATTAAAAATGCAATTTAAAGAAGCAACAATTAAAATTGAAACAGACTAATTAAAAGCACTACATATCAGATGAAGTTCTAGAAATTAAAAAGTTCTAGGCTGAAATAGATGCTACATGGACAATTGTGGAAGCAGCATTCCTTATCTTGGAGTTATCTACTTCAATGACTCACCCCGAGTAGGCACCTGAAACATTGGGAGTAGCAAAGGTGGTTCAGCAGGTTTTGACCAGTTCTGGAGAACCGGTAGCGGAAATTTTGAGTAGTTCGGAGAACCAGTGGTAACATTCCCCCAGGAGTGGGGAGTGAATGGAGATTTTACAGAATCCTTCCCCTGGAGTGGGGTGGGAATGGAGATTTTACAGTATCCTTCCCTTGCCACGCCCACCAAACCACGGCCACAGAACCAATAGTAAAAGTTTTTGAATCCCACCCACTGAGGAGTAGGGCCTTACTTTATGAACTCAGGACTTAAAAAGGAATACATGTCACAGATATTCTTCCACATAGTACAGCACAAGGATGGGTATATACAATGGCAAATTAAGGCTCACTGGTGCCCTAAGCACTGACAAATCTTGATGCCCACCTCCTCTGTACATACTGTACAAACGAAGCCATATTCTCAACTTTGTGGTGCCCCCTTTGGGCCTGGTGCCCTAAGCACGTGCTTAGTCTGCTTAATGATTAATACACCACTGGGTATATAATTCTCCCATCTGAAATATAACCCTTAGTTTAATTCCTCAGCTTGTGACAGCTGATAAAAGCTGTGATTTAAACTAAAAAATCAACATAGATTGCAATTCTGTTCCTAGTGCACAGCAAAACATTATGTGGGTCCTTGTTGCTCTCTTGAGCCCTTCCTTGTTTTCTTTCATTACCAAGTTCAAGTTCAAACCTTTATTGTCAGAGTACAACATATGTACAATGATTTACCACACCCAAATAGATAACATCTTCAGTGCTAGAAGGGAATTGAATTTTTCTCTATTTATATACTAATGGCTTGTCCTGTCAGTGTTGGTGGAAGTGTTCTTGGTGGTTCGTTCATTAGGCTTTTGTTTACTGTTAGCTTGTTTACCAGAGCTTGTAGGTCCTAGTTGGGCAATGAAACATCTGCAGGAAAACAACCAAGCTCAGAAGGGCACCAAGGACATCACAGTTCAATCCTGAGCTACAAATATTCTTCTCTATCAAAAGCAATATGCAGATGCATATTTTAAGGAAATGTTTCTCAATGTAAGTAATTTTAAGATATGTGGACTTCAACTCCCAGAGTTTCCAGGAAATTCTGGGAGTTTAAAGTTCACACTTCTTAAAGTTGCAAGACTGAGCAACACTGCTGTAAGGTTTTCCTCTTTAATAAATCATCAATTCTGCAAAAACGCCAGTTAAATAATTTCTAGGTAGTTTCTGCTAGATGGAGACCAATCCAATTAAATAGATGGATTTATTAATTATTTCAGGAGTCCTAGAGAAAGTCCAAAGTGCAATTTGAAGGCATCGTAAGTCCTATTTGGTTGAATGTGGAAGATTATGGTCCATGATTCAGTAGATGAGTCTGGAAATTATCTCAGATCATAATCCATCAAACAGATCCTCCTTCCCCATCTCACTTGTATTCTGAAGAATTCAAAATCTTGCATTGCTATTAGTCGACAACTGCTTGGCTTCAAAGAGCTATCGCCTTAACGTGGGGGGGGGGGGTTGGAATCCACAGCCTGCGATACTTTTATTTATTTTATTTTATTGTCAAGCAATTATAAGATAACAGGTATAAGTATAAACATAGTTATGGAACAGTTTTTTTCCCGAAAGCCATCACTCTGCTAAACAAATAATTCCCTCAACACTGTTCAACTATTTACAAAGTGTACACTACTATTACTGTTAATCTTCTCATCACTCCTTATCACCCATGCCCTCCCACTTGTGACTGTAACTTCGTTGCTTGTATCCTCTGTTTCCTAGTATGATTTGATGTTGACTGTATCCTATGACTATCATTAAGTGTTGTACATTATGATTCTTGATTCTTAACAAATGTTCCTTCTTTATGTATATTGAGAGTATTTACACCAAGACAAATTCCTTGTGTGTCCAATCACACTTGGCCAATAAAGTATTCTATTCTATTCTATTCTATTCTATTCTATGGATACATGAAATGGATACATATAAGAAAAATAAAAAAGAAATAATAGGACAGGGACGGTAGGCATGTTGGTGCGCTTATGCACGTCCCCTACAGACCTCTTAAGAAAGGAGTGAGGTCAATAGTAGACAGTATAAGGTTAAAGTTTTTGGGATTTGGGGAAGAAACCACAGAGTCAGGTAGAGTATTCCAGACATTAACCACTCTGTTGCTGAAGTCGTATTTTTTGCAATCAAGTTTACCTTGAGTTTGTATCTATTGTGTGCTCTTGTATTGTTATGGTTGAAGCTGAAGTATTCATTGACAGGTAGGACATTTGCAATATATAATTTTATATACTATACTTAGATCGGACCGAAGGCGGCGTAGTTCTAGGTTTTCTTGGTCTAGAATTTCAAGTCTGGTGGGATAAGGTATTCTGCAATTTTCCGTTACCTCCCGCTCATTTAGAATCATTGGAGCTCAGCGATGCACACTTCCACCGTGCTCTCTTCCCTCACCTTTGTATGAACGCGTGGCTGCTGATTCCCGAGTGCCGGGGAAAGAAGGGGAATCCCTAACCTCGCATGGCTAAATGTCAGTTTCGACTTCAGCATCCAGCCCGCAGCAATGTCAAACCGCTGCGCTGCCAGGGCGTGGCCTCGGCACCCTCTCGTGGCCTGTGATGGCGGCGGCGGCGGCCGTGAATTCCAACGAAGAGACTGTTGCTATAGCAACCCCAAGCGAGCCGGTTCTTTCCTAGAATCGTTCGCCTTTCCCGCTCCTTCTCCTGGGAAGCGCTTTGATTTTAGGGAAAGGCAGCCCCGCTTTCGCGGCAGGAGAGGCGAGAAATAAGATGCCTCCGCTTTCCCCCCGAAAACGGACGTAGGACTCGAAGCAGAAAAGGAGAAAAAAGAGGAATATTTGATTATCTTTTTCTTAATTGGCTTATACTCTTTGATTGCACTGCGCCCTGTTCTCCTCTCTGCTACTTACTGGGAGAGGGAGTTGGTGAAATCGCTTCCCAGGAGCACAAGCGGGGAAAAGATTGCCGAGAAGTGCGCTTACCTGCCTGGTGGCATTGTGAAGATTGTGAGTTTCCCTCCCAGCCTTCCTATCCTGGGAAGATCCGGCCGAGGTTGACAAAAGTTCATTTCTGAATCCCCATGCCGTGAAAAGCGGAGGGTTGTAGTTGTCCGCATTTCTGCACACTGACATAATCGGCCACCTGTACAAGTACAGAGCCTGTCATGCTTTTATATTTTAACAGGTACATTAACCGAAAATTTATGGGAGAAAAACATTGGGTATATATGCATTTTGGTTCTGACTTTGGAAGCATTTGGCATGTCTGCACTGCCAATTGTACTGTCAATTATATACCTATAAGTGCATCATATATGACATAATTTTTGGAATATGTAAGAAATTTGAACCAGCCCACAAACTGTCATTTCCCATTAGTGTAAACATGGAAAGTTAACAGTGAAATAGATTTGGGAAGAGGAATGAATTTGATTAAATGGAAATGTTGCTAAGCATAGAACTGTTGAGTAAATTTGCAGCTGTTTCTGCTGTTGTCTTTTTATTTATGTGCTTATAATTTTACATTACATTTTAAAATCAGTTAAATTGAATAGGAATAAGATTGTGACTGAAAGAATCCTAATTCTTGAAATATAGTAAATATCTTTTACAAGTAATGTTAAATTTATTTAAGTAGTGTGATTTGTTTGTTTACTGTAGCTAAACCTGGACATTATGTTTCTAAAGCACTAGTATGGATCATTGGAAAGAACAAAGATTTAATGCTTATGATTCAAAAATGTAAATGTGGCGTGAGAAGCAAGATAAGAAAAAAAAACAAATAAATAATAATAGTAGTTTATAATAGTATAAATCATATTTTATGTATCATTGGAAAAGTGTTTCTAAAGATCTTTACAGCTTGTTCTTATACATAGCCTGCCAAAAGAATAAATACAAATTATGAATTTTAGAGTCTACCAAGCTTCCCTTCCATGGACAGAAGACAATCCATGGGAAATGTGAACCAGTAATCTATAGCTTTCAGTAAATGAAAAGAAATGGGATCTGTCTTATTCTGCTCATGAACATTTTGAGAATAGTTGCTTACAATTTCAATTAATATCAGATTATTAAAATATAATCATTAACTACACTTTAACACTGATCTTATATAAACAGTAAAACCAAATCCACACTTTGGTTCCCTATGGAAACACAAATGTGTAATTTGCTCGTTTCTGATTTTGAGTGATTCTGTCTCTTAGAGCTTAGCAGAATTTGTGACTTGAAGTCAGTTTAGGAGAGCAGACGAGGTATTGCTTTCTTATCATAGAATACAGTTTTTATCATAAAATATAGACCAGCTCAGTGAAGATATTTTTGCCTGTGTTATTATAATATATATTTCTTTTTCCCCTTGCACTCTCTAGATATATTGAATTATTATTCCCATAATAACAACTGAATTATGGGAAATGTAGTCAAGCATGTCCAGAGAACGCAGATTTAGGGAGTCTGAAACATTTTCAGTACTTTTTTAGTGTACACTGTTGGATAATATATATATAGTACAAAAGAGGTTAGGGAGCCAGTTTTATAAATTATTTATATTAACTCTGGTGGTTTCCGTGGTGATGCACTTATACTAATGGCATAAGATACTCCAGGGAGCCTGATAATGCATTGTATCTCTTTTGTATACAAATATTCACATTGGTTTATACTGAATGTGATCTGATATCCATTGTATATATATACTAATAGATAAATAGCATAGCATTCATTAATTCATTTGGAAGATCTCTGTTGAAACTGTGTCAAATTTCTGAGTAAGCTTTCATAAGATGCTTGTAATGGAAGTTGATGGTGAAGCATATTAAATACCTATTATATATGTTAGGATACCAGCAGCCAGATTTCTGACTCTACCCCACTCATTCCTATACGAACAACTTTTTTTGGAATTAATTACTTTACTATTTCTGTCTTTCTATCAGTTTACATGAGGAATGTTATTGATATGAAGCATGTATCAATTTTAAAAGGAGAATTCAATCTAAGCATTACTGCAATTTTTAAAACAAGTTTATAGTAAAAGAATGAAGGCATATTTATATTCTTAACTATATTTATAAATATTAGAAGATGAAGCCATGACTGAGATACCATTACCTCTTAGGTAATTGAGAATGAGAATTAAGAAATAATATTTATTTATTTTTGTAGATAAATATTATTTGAACTATAATTCTAAACATATTTATGTGAAAAAACTCCATTTTCCAATCTATGTGATTTCCAGTTCATTTCAGTGTGTGTCTGGGTTGCCATATAAAAATATAGTAGGGAATAGGGGATTCAGGGAGCAGAGAAATCAGGAATTTCAGGGGAAAAAGGAATAAAAAGTATAATTAGAAAACATAAAATAAAAACATTTAGAAATGCAAGAAAATTTGACCTAGAAGCTAATTATAACTCAATGGCAGACGCATGTTCAGAAGTAATCATGCATATGTAAACTAATGGCTTGCTATTTGTAAACTTGGGTAAGATAAGCAGTGTAGAAATTGATGCAGTGATGAATAAATAAGTAAATAAAATAATCTCTGACAACCCCTATCTTTCTCTAAAAGGTACAAATCAAAATCAACAGTAAAAGGGAAAAATATATACCCCCCAAATATGTGATGGTGAAATATTATAACATACTTCATCCTGAATATCATATAGAAGACATTTAAGATGAAACCCTACACTATACAGAAATCCGTCAGTTCAGTGGCCATGCTGCTAATAGGATAACAGAGCGTTTCCAGATCCAGCATATGAGATATAGAGGATTGGTCTGATCTTCCTTCTGATTCACCCTTTATTTGTTTTCATTAATAAAATAAGATATATATACATATATATATATATATATATATATATATATATATATATATATATATGAACTTGCTGTCCTTCAAATATTGCTAAAGTGCTACTTCTAAGAGATTCTATCAACATAGATGATGACGAGGGATTTTGGAAGTTCTAAATCAACAATATTTTCAACTTTACCCCTAAGGCAAAGATTAATCCTAGAATTTTCTGGGCATATTCCAAGTGAACTCAATGAAGTATAAAAAAACAACACAGTAAAACTTAGTGGTGGAATAAAATTAGGAGAACATATAATAATCAGATAAATAGTAATGTTTATTGGAATTGTGTACCACCATTGCAAGGGTAAAGTGGAATAGATGAGCAACAGCAATAACAATGTAAGCAGCTATGAGGTATCAAGGATGTGCTTCCATAAATAAATGGAGTGTCCAAATTGATAGGCCTTATATTATCAATAAAAAAGCACTGTACCACTATTCTGCTTTTCCTTTTCTGAACGGACATTTTCTGGCAAGGAAAAAAATGGAAAAAGATGTAGGAAATATTTGAGAGTTAAAAACAATAGATTATAGATCCACCAAAAAATTATGTAAATATAATCAGCCATTTGAGACTAAATGTTATGTCTGGAAGCACTAATAAAAAGCTTGAAACCATTGGAATCTATATGCTACAGTACAGCTTAGCTGGTTCACAATAAAGTTTTCTTCAGCTGTGTAAGGGGGGAAAACATACCCATAAATGCAAAATTCTATTTCATGCTGAATATGTGTGGTAAAGTAAGGTAAGTTAAATGGTCATCACTATTGATGGTGCAAAAAGATTTTGTCTCTAAAATCGAGCATTGGGAGACACATTATTCATAAAATAGCTATGAAAGTTACAGTCTTTATTGGAAAACTATATATTTTTGAAAGAAGCTTAGTTTATACTAAAAATTCATCTTATTTTGGAATTTTAAAGTGCAAAAAAGTATTAATTCATTTGAGAACCTTCATTTTTTTCTTAACTAAAATCTACCAACCAAATCCACTAGTGAGACCATGATATCTGAAACTAATTAATTTATAAATGGAAGCTTCAGGATGATTTTGAAATCAGGAAAACTTAGAATGGGTCCCTACTCCACCACCATTCAGTCTACAAAAACTGGCTAAATTATCAGCTGACTCTCACTTAAATGTAGATTGCCTCTTCTATACTAAAGATAAAAGGAAAGTTAAGATAAATAGGACAGATTGTGTAATCCAAATCACTGCCACTTTGTGTCCTTCAATATCTGAAGCCTGAAGTAATCAATTCAGTATTTTTAATGGTTGAATTAATTCTCTTTGAAATGTTCCATTCATGAAAATAAGAGTACATTTACATAGCACACATATATAACTTGCCAGAAATCCCCTTTACAAGAAAAACTAAGGCAAAACCAAACATTATTATGTCTAAACCAGGCCAATAACTTTATACTATTATCAAGCCCTTGTTTTTTTCTGGTGCTGTGGTTCATAGAACAGTTAAAATTTTTTTTCCCAAAATGATACCTAGTTTTGTAATTCTTTGGAAATTTCCATTTATATTTAGTGATAAAACAGCACAAGGGAGTGATTATGAGAGTATCATATCAAATTTGCCCACATGTATGATTACATATGTGTGTGTGTGTGTACGTATGTATGTATGTATGTATGTATATATGCAGGTCTTGGCATGTTTGGGTCTTTTCCCGTGTAAGATACACACACACACACACACACACAAAATGTACAAAATTAGGAAGTATGGGTCCATGCTTGAGAAATTCTAGATTACAAAATTCTAGATATTAACAATTTTATTTTAGAAAAATGCAAGCTATTTCAAAGGAAACTTAGAAGCTTTCAAGATTATTGACTGATTAACCAGGTGAATACTTCAGAAGACTTTCATAATTTTCTGAGAAATGAATCCAAGACCAAAGTTTCACATCGCTGATCCTTATTTACAAAACCATCTGTTGTGTAAAATGTTAATATTTTAGATGGAAGGATGAAAACGAGAATTGTATGTAACCAAGGATAGGAGCTTCAGATGCCATCAGAGACAAGCAGGAATTTTGGCTGATTATATTATTCCAAACTGTGCCAATTCATGAAGTTCCAGATGGCTGAAAGCTTCCCAGGGGCAGATGACAGTGATATCTGCAAATGAGACAAATAAATTTCTGCAACTGATCAAACTATTACAAGGTCGTATAAGAAGGATATCTGTGAGTTGAAACTTCATGCAAAAATATCTCATGTTAACATTTTTCTTAAAATGTAGTTAACTTCATTATTATAGTGTGACTAAAACAGGATTACGCAACACAATAAAAATATTATATAACAAGTTAAGGAAAAATTGCTCTAAGATAACAACAAATTGTCAATTAGAAGAAATATCAGTAAGAGACTTAATACAAATGTAACTAAAATTGTTGGCTACTGAAATGATAGTTCTTGGAAAATTGATATGAATAAATGAATATAAATTTGTCAATTATCACTAACTTTTATTCAATATTGTGAAATCAGAAAATGATAGTCTTAAAATTGTGCTCAGGATCTATATCTTTTTTAACAAGGAAAACTAAACAATTTTATGACAAACAGTAATGGCATTCAAGAAGAATTTAGCTATTCTTCTGGAGGTCATTTCTAAGGTGACTTTAAAGTGTACATTTGCACAGAAAATGGAGGATATGAAATGCAAGGAAGTAGCCCTTAATCTAACATATGCTATTAGTCAGATTAGGAATTGATGGCTATTTTGTTCTATTTCTGGTCTGAAATGTCATACAATTTCATTTCTAAAACCATTATACATTATTTGCCAATTACAAGTCCATTTATTTTCTTTTTGTAGATATCAGCTATTTTTTTGTTATGGTGTCTCATAAAAGAAGGCAGGAGAAATAGCTAAAGGCATTTCTGAATTCTATCAAAATATTTTTGCAGTATATGGATGTTCTGTTAGAGTCATAAGTTCAACTCTAATGAATTTGCCAGTTCTTGCATTGTACTTGAAACTTTTATAACTATATTTCTCATCTGAAATTGTATGCCGTATATGGTACAAATGACCAGCTTTTAGTGATACATTATATTAACTTACTGTATTTATTTGTATTAACTGATATAGCTCCCCAAATTTTTTCCACAGACAAATGCAGCAAGACAAGTATTCTCCTTTTCTGACCTACTAAATTATTGAATAAAGGAATATAATTAAATTTGTGCAGTACCAGGGCATTTAGAATACACACATAAAGGTCTCAGATTTTTTTAGCAAGTGTGGATAAACAAACTTTCATTGGGTTTTTATTTTATTTCCCTTCCATTAATATGGACTGAGAACGTTAATCTGGTCAAACAAAAAGCTTGCCAGTAAGGCAAACACAGGTTATAATTGGCTGAAATAAAAAGCCTTCCAGACCGATCACCTCCTTAATAGGTAGTGATGTACTTTCAGGTAATCAGTGTGGAATATATAGTAGTGCCTTAGTTACATTTTAACTATTTCAAAACTATATGTGATGAAATTTTGCATTGTGATTTTATAATATATTAGATCAGATTCAGAATAATGGAAAGCTCCCCAAAGGAATTAAGGAGGCCATCAATTAAAAAATTGTAGCCAGAATTTGAAATAAGAGAACTAACTACATGTATGATTCTAGAAAGGCTAGTCTAGATTTCAAATGAAATAAAGAACAGGGGGTACTTTGAAGAACATGAAGTCCATGAAGAACATAAAATTTTTTAAAATCCTTAATACTTTAGATTATATTGTGTGGATAGATTCTCAAGAAAGTCATACTGCATTGATTCCAAAGTTAGAAGGTTACATATGACAAAACTAGTGTTTTAAAAATTGCATTCAGAAGCTTATTGGATCTATTCTAGGCTTTAAGCACAAGTTTAATAGGCTTATTGGGCATTAGTACCTATAGGTTTTTTATTTTTTTATTTATTTTTATTTTATTTGACAATTGCTTACAAGATAATAGGTATAAGTAAAAACATAGTTATGAATACATGGATACATATAAGAAAAATTATATATATATATTTATTTTCTGAGGTTTTCGCGGGTATTTGTATGTGGATTTTTGGTTCTTCGGGTTTTCTCCCGCATAGAATTGGAAATTCTACACGGGAGAAAATGCGGGAGAAAACCCGACAAATATATATATTTGTATCTTCTGACTGGAAAGGCACTCTATGTACGGTGCACTGCAGTACTCCATATATGTGCTGATAGTGGCATGAATAAGAATTGAGTTGAACACTGTTTTTAAATCAGAGACTTTTCAAATAGGTGGCATGTACAATGGTAAATCTGCCAGTTTGTTTCTGACCTGTATAGTGACCTGCACCAGCCAACTGATTAATTTCTCATAAAAATGCCTTCTGCAAAATGTACTGATTATAGGTAGGAGATTAATTAGGTGAAGGAAGGAACCAAGTCATAACATTCTCTGTATTAAATAGTCTGTATTAATAACACAATTTTCTATATTATTTACCCGTTCCAAGTCCTTCCATTCCTGGAATATCATCTCCAAAACTTTGGACAAAGAAAGCAGAGAAAGAAGATGAATTAAAGGGAGGGAAGGTGGGAGGAAAAACAACAACATATACATACAACAATACTTTTTTCCTAACCCAAAAGGAGAATGACAAGAAATGAATATGTAAGAACTTTTGCAATTCTAGGACTTGAATGTGGTTTTCATTAGCATGTTACATTTGAATTATCATGTTTTGCCATTCAGTGTTCTGACCTAAAATATAGACTCTCTGGACAAATAGAAGGATAATGTAAATCATGATGTAATCTACTTCTTGAAATTACATGCTAATTGTTTAAGTCAAAGGAATTAAAGCCCCCTTAATGACTAATGAACTTTCAGTGTTCAAGTTGGCTGTCTTAGGAAATAACCGAACAGAATAGGAAATACTATTTCAATTAAAAAAACAAAGACCAAAACAAATAAACACTATTCTTGCAGCCCTTTGAAAATATTTCTGTCATCATGCCACCCTGATTGACTTAATTAACATAGACATCTATGCACATATCACGGGTGTCTTATCTAAGATCTAAAATATAAAACAATCAAACATAGAAATATGTCCCATTTAAATATAATTATATATGTACACATTTAATATGTAAGCCAATATTAATAGAGATACTGGTTTTGGCAAGTACAGTAGTTATTCAATTTGATATTCAGAAAATTCAGAAAATTTCATCATTTTATAAGTAGTCCAAGAAATGGAACAAACTTTATATCTTTAGTTCTGAAAGGGTTGACAGTTCTTATCAACTACAGTACACTTACAATGCAATCCTATGTATACATGCTCAGAAATAAATCCCATTATGTATCATGGGGCTTATTTCCTTGCACTTTATTAAGATTGCACCAAGATAGCTGCAACACTTGAACTTATGTTATGATTTGAAATCTAGAATAATTTCTATGTATTATTTATATATATTCATTTAAAATGAGAATTAACACAAGGAAGATGAAGAAGAGAATTAAAGGCAGCAGTAAATGAAGGAAAAATACACACTCATGCATTCTCACAAAAATATGTTCATTTACATGCATATACCCCCTCCCACCAAGAATGTGTATTTTTACTGCTATTCATATTTAACTGAAAGTTCCACTGGACTCAAAAACCTTACTTCTAAGTACAGGGTTGTTTATAATGAAGAATAGGGAACATTAGGGTCATGCCTCTAGTAACTGTAATTACTAAATACTTATACTCTATTAAGTGTAATTGGGCATTATCAAGATGCCAGGCAGCCCTGACACAAGAAGTCTTTGACAAAGCCAATGACCATAGTAGTTGAGAGTTAAGAAAGTTAAGAAAGCCACAGTTTAAATCTTCTGGAAGAAACAAGTTGGAGAATGCTGTTGCAGAATCTTCAAGTACGTAATCATTTGATTTCTGGATAGTAATGCCTACCCTTTTACTCCTTTCTTGGGAGGCTTGCTCTTGAATTGTCTTGTTTGCCTTTGCTTGAATTTAGGAGGCCCCTTGCGTGGGGTAGTTGGACCAGTTGAGTCTTTTGTATTGAGGTTAGCAGCTGCAGCTTTATCAGACATCTTGAGTTACAGTAAGTTAATTGGCTTTTTAAAATTCTCCTTTCTAAAAGAGAAAATAATGCCATTAATAATGTTGGAGAAGACATTTGATGCAACAAAAATTGAAAATTCTAACTAGTACAGTCATTTTACACTTCAAAATAGATAGACTAATTAATGCTGTTACATAATGCTATTTCTCTCTTTCCTCCCAGCCACTTGAAACAGAGGACCTGGTTTTCTTTTTTGTTGTTGTTTAATGCATACATCTGTATTTCTTCTTCATCAGTGATAAAATGACCCCTGAATTTAAAAATGGATAAAATTTTAGAGCAGTCAATACGGGTAGCTTATACCATGGTGATGACTTATATACATTGACAAAAAGAGAAATTATGTCTATTTATCTTTTTCATATCCAACTTAACTTTTTATATTTAAAAACACTCTCATAAAATAATGCTGAATAGGTTTAAATGATCTTCAGTGAATTTATGGAATTCTATTTACTAAATTCAGACAAGAATTTAGAATTTTCTATTTACTAAATTCAGATAAGAGTTCTTTTCTTTAGCTCAGATAACAATCTGGTCCTTTGCAATCTATAGGTTTTATGCTTACACGAATTTAATCCCCTCCTCCTCTATATTTGATTCTTTTATTTCACATCAAAATAAGACCAATGTTGTTTGGACCAAATTATGTTGCTAATGGCCTTTATACTATGTATTATCAAGTGCTGCCAAGAAAAGTGCTTGTCTTTAACCTTTTCTCTCTCATATATGGAAAGTCACATGCTCCTTTCAATTTCCTTGCAAAGTCAATTTCTGCTCCTTAATAATTATTTTGATTTCTATACTTTTTTATTTGTTCTTTGTATGTACTCATAGAGATATGAGGGAGAGTGCTATTTCTGTAAAAAATTAATGCTTAGTATTGGATCATAACAGTATATTCTTAATGCAATCTTGAGTTCTTTTTACATGATCAGTTTTTTAAAAAATCATTAGGAAAATAGACTTAAAAAATCATCATTCAGAACAGTGAGAATATTCATAAATAAAAATTACATCTACAAAATCACAGGGGTACGTCTTAGTAGCTAGGTCTTTTACTTGGTGGGAATTTTTTTGTGTATATATTTAATAACATATTATTGGTTCATCATACAATCAGCCAGATGTTTAGGCTGAATTTGGCAAACTATCAAGTCCTTTCAAGGACTTGAGATAGGCAGATGCTGATGTTGTATGGTGCTAAAGGTATTGTGGCAGGGGGTAAGTTGTTTTAATTGCCTTTTGCAATGGACCAATGGTGATTTTTGTCAATCCCAACAGTATTCAAATAGTGCTCCAGTTATTTTGGGATTATACCCAAGGGACCTATTACTATTGATATTACCATTGCTTTCTTTTGCCACAGACTATTGTTGCTACTTATTGTTTATGGTCAGTCTGTGCAATCTTCCTGCAGCAGCTAACCAAGTGGGCTAGTTTCTTCAGCTTCTTTCCAAAAATGCCACTTGCTGTCTGTTGCTGTCTTCTCATTTCTAGCTTTGTATGCATTTGTTCTTCAAATTTAGTCTTTGGCCATCAGAATTAGCTCCTCTTTCTCTTTCATCAACTTTCCTGCTCTAAATCATAGCCAGGTCATGTTACATTTGATTCTCCTGCTATTTTTTAATCTACTGGCCATGTAATATTTGGTCTTCCAATGTCTCTTTTTTGTTCTTTTTATTCTTATTATTACCGACATGTAGAGGCGCAGATATTCTAGCAATTATTTGTCAAGTGAAAGAATTTATTACAGCATATAATCTCCATACCCATTTGTATATTTGATTGTATTGATAAAATATATGCTGTGTCATAGGCCAAAAATAAACCATGAAAATGCAGCAAACTTCATACAATTTAGGTTTACATCTCTTATAACTATATGCCCAAGAGCCATATTTGGAATTACATTTTGCCCAGTAGACATATCATTTCTATAAAATTCTAAGCTTGTTCATTCAGAAAAAGGTTATATTGAATTCAATGGGGATTTAATCAGGAAGTAATATATTTTCTTGGAAATCCCATTAAAGCAGTGTGAGTATAAACATGTATGCATTTATGTGTGAGTACATAGATATTGGATCATTGTTGCATGTTGGACTAGCAATTACTTTTCTTCCCAGGAACATTTTAGCTATATACTGTATTTTGCTTTAAAAATCCATTCCTGATTTAAAGAATATGTATTCTTGCAAATAGGAGGGTGAGGAGAAATCAATAACCAGGCTGACAGTGACATTTATAGGAGAACCAAAAATTTAGTTAAAACTCCTGATTTCCTGACCGCCTTTATAGAGCCAGATTGTTCGCTAAATTTAATAAAATTGCACCAATTATATAAACACAAACCTCAAGGTCTCAAGGACTACACAATTTTTTCTTTATATGTGAACATGCTATTTAAAGAAATGGCAAAATATGGGAACAATTAAAGTGAACTTATTTTGTTTATCTTCACATGAAAAACAATGGGTAAGAAAAACTCTTTATCCTTAATGAGGGTTCTCACATTCTACTTTAAGTCACATAACAATAATTTCCTGCCAGCACCAGAAAGTGCTCATTATAAGTCAACAAATCTACTTCTAGATAGCTTTCATCAAATCAGACCACACTTTATTTATATACTTCAAAGAAATTATTTATGAGTTCAACATCACTATAATACAACCTAACACTAACTGAACATCTTCTCCACCCCACCACTTGCCTACCTATTGATGTTTGGATTTTTTTCTCAGTGTCTTAGCCAAAAAATTATTTACAATCTTACCTTATTCAAGAAATGTCCAAAGTGATTCTTCTAATAAAATTGCTCACAGTTCTTGGAAAAACGTGTAATCCTATGATATCCAGATTAGTGTAGGTAATAGCAGTGAAGTAAGACTTGAAGACTACTGTGCAAATGATGTTCTATCTTTTCCCTGCCCTTCTCAACTCAGTGTAACTGCCTCTGACATATCCTTGTTTAGCATAGGAGTCAATCCATCTCATTTGCGTTGATGGCTAATTTTACCTAGTTTAATCTGTCCCTAGAAGGTTCTTATCACGATGCTATCAGATGGCAACCTACTTCTATGTTAATCTTCCTCCCGTTTGTTGACTTGTAAACAGGAATGCTTCTATGCTAATTGGATTTAGTTTCTTCCTAGTCCATTCCTTTTTCAGCTTTAATCTCTGATTCCTTAGGAAAGGTAAAATAAATGTTTGGGCTGATAGTTTTAACAAGGCTAGACAAAACACTGAAATATATTTCTAATATATTTCATCCAGCCCCACAACCCTCCCACCCCCAGTTCAATAGGAACATTTTGCTAGTTCATGGAAAGATCAACTGGTGTTATTTTCTTTTAAAGAAATAAAGATAAACAGGAAAAAAATAGAAGTAAGAAAGATAAAAAGTGTTGAAAACATTAGAGCAAAGTAAAAGAGAAAAAGATGTTAAAGATAGTTAAAAATGTGATTTCCAATCTTCTTTGCAACAGTTGTAGATGATAACACTTCCCCTCATAAATTATGTAATTACATAAATTACATAATATAGTTCCTTTTTTCCCATATACAGACATGGTAAATTCACAAATCACCAATTCATTTTTATCCATTTTCATGAAAAAGTCCATAAGGGAAACAGCAACTACTACTAAACTATGGAAACTTACGTCTTTTTACAGTATTCCCAAATTACTGCATCAGATGCAAGGCTTATGGTTGCCCAATGTAGTATGATTAGCGTCACATATTTCTTGAAATTTAGAGTTAAAAACTGATTTGATCAGTGAGTTTCTGAATTTTTTTGCACAAGTTCACACAGGAAATAGTGGAATGCTTCCTTGTCATTTCTTCCTTGAAATTAACAAGAGTTAATTCCTCTTTTAGCTCAAGTACTGTACCAAAATAATAATAAAAGGCTAATATTTCTTTTTGTGGGTCTATTTGTAGATGCTCTAGAGTAGACAGGTATGGAGGGGACTCACTTAAAGGAGTGCATACAAAAGTTCTATCTATGGAAAGGACAGAAAAGAAAGCAATTGTTATTTGCTCTCCTGACATGGGTGGGAAGGATAAAAAATCAGGAATTATCCAGAGAGAATAGTGGGTGATCATTGTAGCTAGAGTAGAGAAAAGAGTTGAAAATGAAAGGCAAATTTTAAGGTGGGTTCCTTTCCAGCCAGTTTTTAACCAGGAGTCACGTGATGTAAAGCAACACAATGGAAAAACCTTGAAAGAACTTACCTTTCAAAGCCCAAGAAAATTGGGAATTTTAATGTTCACAGGCTGCCCAAAAGATAGTTTTTCAAAAGTATAATAACTAAGAAATAAAAGGCAATAACAATGACATTAATAATTATTTTGGCCAGCTCTTGATCATTTTAACACTAAACAGTGTTGCTGTTTAGCTTTCTAAAGAAGCACAAGATTGAGGAAAATTTTTATTTGGCTAAAAGAGCAAAAGCAAACAACAAAACAAATGGAAAATCATATCTAAGAACCATTTAGAGAAAAATACCCGCTTATTTGTTAGAGAGTTTTCCTACTGTCAAATAATACGTTCTACATCCAAAAGGAGGTAAGCGACATGTGACTAAAACTGCTACATATACTGAGCTACTGTCATGCCCCTGGTGGAGACTGATTCTGAGGGAGAGGAGGAACAGCCAACAAGGAGTGGAAGTGTGGGTCCGGAGGTTGTGGAGGAGGCTGGGGAAGGGCAGAGGCCAGATGAGCAATCAGAGGAGGACCCAGGCCTATCCCTTATCCATCCTAGGGCACACAGGGAGGAGAGGATAAGGGTCAGACGTGGTCTCCTTGGGAGGAGAAGGCCTTGATCCTCTTCATGGGCTGCAGGTGTGACAACTGAATAGGAGCTTGGACCTGTGTACTGGCAAATGCTGGAAATAAATTATGTAAATATATCTAGTTTATAGTTGCTCTCTGAGTTTGGCATCCTTTCCAGTGTGTGTTATCTGTGGATGTCCTCCAGCCCTTATCTTGCCTGGTTTGTGTTGCCTTTTTCCTTCTTCGTGTAACTGTGTGGGAATTTTGTTTTTTTTTTGTCTTCCATCAAAGATATTCGGAGCTTGGAAGCAAACTGAAGGAATAAAAGGGGCTTCACTTGTTTTCTGTGATTGTGTTTGTTTTGTATTCCACCCTGGGTCATCACAGCTACTAATCTCCATGTTACAACACCTACTTACATTATTTTCTTAAGCACTAGACTGAACACATCCCCACAAATACAAACATTCTAAAGGATTAACTTTTGAATCCTTTCAGGTGGACTTTATTAGCACTAAAATTCAAATTCCTTGCTTGGATAGTTTGATCTGTCTTAACTCTGATGGATTTCCTTATCATTTTCTTCTTGCCTATTTGTCGAATATTCCAGTTTAAAGAAAACTTGCAAACTGTATCTGAGATTTATTTATTTATTTAGAATAAATAACATAGTCACCCATCTTCTAACTAATTCTGGGCATCTCTCAATTAAAAATTAAGGCAACATAAAATAGAAAAACAACAAAGACATGGAGTCATGTCAACCTTTTAATATACAATTATTCCATCTTATCACAGCACTTGAGGAAAAAGCCAGGTCTTCAAAGCTTTAAGGAAGGCTAGGAGAGTAGAGGCTGCCAAACTTTAGAGGGCAGAGTGTTTTATAGGGCAATGGTTTCCCATCAGATGGAATATTTAGGAGAAGGTACTAGGAGCATATCCACTCTATCTGGCCTGATAGAATATATAGGTGTCCTTAAGGAAAGGCAATCCTGCAGATAGCCTGACTCTGTGCCATATACAGGACTTTAAAGGTGGTGACCTACACCTTGAATTGCACTCAGGAAGAAACTGGAAGCCAGCATAGACTTCTCCTGAGGTAGGAGTGGGCTGTTATATGCAAAATATCTTCCAGTTTTATTTTATCTTTGTCAAATTTCACTGTAGTAAAGAATTTAACAATATTCAAACAGTCTATAAGCCATTTTGTTCAAGCTAAGCAGCAAGGACAAAATTAACGTGTGATATAAATTCTAGCTATAATTTCTTCCCTCTTCACTAGTTATATTTTTGAGAATCAACTGAATATTTATAGCATTTATGCAGGATGAAGAAATTGTAGTTTTGTGTGTGTGTGTGCTTGTATATAGCAAGCATTGAAAGTGTCTCACTGCTGTGTGACCAAAATGATTAAAACCATGATGTTCTCAGATATATGTACGGTAAGAGTATGTTTCAATTATTAAGAAATTACATAATTATTGTCTTTTAGCACCTACAAATTTGCTTTGTTCAGGGACAGCCTAATACATTCTGATGACTCCATGGCTCGGGACCTGGGTACTTACGGGACCGCCTGCTGCCATCATCAACCTCCCGCCGCCCAGTATGCTCCCACAGGGTTGCCCTCCTCGGGGTACCGCCGCCCGGCCGTTGTCGGTTGACGGCCCCGAGGGTTCGGGCTTTCTCTGTGGGAGCCCCCTCCCTTTGGAATGATCTCCCCCCGGAGATACGGGCTATGACGGATATTCTGACCTTCCGGCGCGCAGTGAAAACCCTATTTTTTCAACAGGCTGGCCTGGCCCAGTAACTGTATTTTTAGTTTTTTAACTTAATTTTAATCGGGGTTTTATTAGTTTTTAATTTTTAACTCTATTTTTGGGTTAGACAGCCGGATCAATTTGGTTTAATTTATTTTAATTGTATTTATTGAGTATTTATTATGTGTTTTTAGTAGGCTGTACACCGCCCCGAGTCCCTTTTTGGGAGAGGGAGCGGTATAAAAGTTTAATTAAATAAATAAATAAATAAATGACTGAAGCTAAAACCAAGCTCATAATTTTAAAAGGTGCATTTAGTTCATCATCCTGTTCTATGCAGGAATTTAAAGCATCCCTGATAAATGACTAATAAGCTCATCAGAACATTGAGATGGAAGGGGAATTATTTAATTTATATAATCATGTGTCTCACATATGTGACTCTACACAGGTTACAATAAAATAGATGAAAATAAATAAAATATATAATATAAAATAAAAACACATGGCAGCTGAGCTTCATAAAATAACTATGAACAAAGTCAAGAGTTGAGCTCTGTCACATATTTGGGTTTCTGCTAGGCAGAAAACCAAATTTTTAGGGCCTTCTGAACAGTGATGGGATTCAAATTTTTTTACTACTGGTTCTGGGGCGTGGCTTGGTGGGCATGGCATGGCAAGGGAAGAATACTGTAAAATCTCAGTCAGAGGTGATATTTGCCAGTTCTCCGAAGTACTCAAAATTTCTGCTATTGGTTCTCCAGAAATGGTCAGAACCTGCTGAACACCATCTCTGCTTCTGAAAAGCCAGCAGGGCCAGGGCTAACCTAATCTCAAGAGGAAATGGTATTAAACAGGGTGGGTATTACTGCAGAAAGGGCCCTCATTTTAAGGCCTACCAGTTGACACTACTTAACCAATGGCACACAGAACAGGTGAGACAAGTAAAAACAATTGAAGAGAGATCGTCTCATAGTTCCACAATCTCTAGCCTTGAAGGACTTTAAAGTTTAAATTACCCCCAGCAGAAAACCAATGCAGTTCATGGTATAGTGGTGTCACATGTTGCCATTAACTGCTTGCAGTGCTGCATTCTGCATCAGCTAAAGCTCCCAAACTCTCTTTAAGGCAGTCCCATGTACGGCAATATGCAATTATTTAATCTGGAGGTCATGAGGGCTTGAATGACCATTAGCAGGGCCACAAATCCAGGAGAGGGCAAAACTAATGCATAACTCAAAGCTGTGGAAACATCAGGTATTTATCTCAGAAGGCCAACAGACCAGAACCATCTGAATATGAATCCAGGAAGTAGGTGCAATTGAGGCACATAGTAGACATTCCAAGGCTCTTTAGCCATGGCTGCTACCTGCCCTTCAGTCAGAAGATGGGAATTGAACAGAAGTCCTAAATTGTGCATCAGTTAAATCTAAGGTAGATAACCTCCTTTGAATGGAAGTCTTCACATTTTTGGGGAAAGCCCTAAAAACTCACAGTTACTAGGTTCTCCACTGGTTGATCAAAGCCTGTCCTTTCCTATCAAAACCTCCTCTCCTTCCAGCTAAATGGGAAAGAATTTCACAAACTCAGGGTAGAAATCACCAGCCAAGATAGAGATACAAAGCTTCATATTCAAGATTGACTCATCCTTCTATGCTTCCGAGGTGGGTAAAATGAGGACCCAGATTATTGAGTGCAATATGCTGACTCTGTAAACTGCTTAGAGAGGGCTATAAGTCTAAGTGCTATTGCTATTACCATCTCCCTCTATGCCCAATCAGATTTCAATTATCCATGCCAAGTTGGCCTTATACATGCTATCAAATCATGAATGTAGGATCCTTATTATATACCAATCTGGCATTTAGTACTAGTAATAGCAGCATGTTATTTTTAAATAATGTAGGTTGGTTACACTGATTTATACAGAAGCTGATAGCTTCTGTAATAAAATTGCAGTTTGGCAAGACAAGGAGCTTGCTATCCATGATTAATTATATAGGAGAAAGGAAGCTTAAAATAGTTCTTGTTCAAAATCTGCATTTCACTTGGTTAGATGGTTGCTCATACCCAGAGTTTTTTCCTGGTAGCAGTCGGAGTACACATACATACACATGGTACACAGATGACATTTTTTAAAAAAAAGTACATTTTGTTTCTTACTGAAATTGTAAAACCTGAAAATGCTCAGTAATAAAAATAGTCAAACAAATCAACATAATTTATAATGCTATTCCATATTTATCTTCTTTATTTACTAATCTTCTTCCCATTATTAATGTATTTTACAAAAACAATGTGCATGGGATTTATTGTCTCAAGTTTATTATTTATTAATGTATTTTACAAAATATTTATTAATGTATTTTACAAAACAATGTGCATGGGATTTACTGTCTCAGTTTATTATTTATTAATGTATTTTACAAAATGTTTATTAATGTATTTTACAAAAACAATGTGCGTGAGATTTACTGTCCAATAAAAATAATTCAAATTAGAAGAAAATGTGAACTTCATATTACAGTTACATGCACTAAATTTTAAAATAACATAGCATTCAAAATAATTTTAAAATGCAAAAAATTGACAGTTTTAAAAGAAATTACTGAAACAATATTAAGGAATTAAGAAACAAGGAATATTTTCCATACAAGACTTAACAGGAAGAGAGTAAGATTAAAATACTGTCTTATATATGGCAAGAGAAAAGAATAAAATTGAAGTTCTATAAATGTCTACTTGGACATCAATATATCTTTCCACTTCATTTAGAGAGGTAAAAGACTGCAATGTGATTCTTACCCTCCATAATGCTCTTCATTCAATAAACCAAACAACTTTTTAAAAAGGATGCTCACCAAAATCTTTGTTGGATAATTAATCAGCATGCTCAAGGATAGTCACTTACCTTATGAGTTTTACTCAGTTTTAAATTAGGGACACAAATTAAGCAGCTGCCTTGTAATGACATGAATCAGAGGCTAAACACCTGCAACTAAGAGGTGGAAACAAAGATTGTCACCAAAATAGAGCAGTTTCCTCTGAAACAAAAGTTCAGTTACAACATGGTGTCAAACTTGCGGCGCCATGTTGTTTCGCGAAGTTTTTCCCATTCATGGAGCTGGGGTGGACATAGTCTGCACGTGACACATCAGGCCCTTGGGCTGCCAGTATCACACCTCTGAGTTACAATATCTTGTTTTTCAGTTATCCAAAAATAATTAAGTTAGATATTTGGGGGATACTTACTTCTTGGTAGATAACTCCTCTTTCATCATCAGCTTTAGAGCACATGACTGAGGAAAGTATGTTGTTAAACTTGGCTAGTGAAACATTTAAGAGTAAAGCTAAAATCATCTTTTTTTTTAAGACAAGAATTAGTAGTTTGGTTCATATACTGGATTAATCATTGTTTGTTGACAAGATCACACCATTTTTTGTGCATCCCATAATGTACCAAGATTGTAATGTACAAAGAGGATTATTCATTACATTTAACCAAACATTAATTAATATTTAATATGTTGTTGGTGTTTATCAATTTGCTAACTCGTAGTGAAATGACCTGTTTACTGAATTAATCAATTTTTAAAAGTTTACATGACTCACTAAACCATAAAGGAAAGTTATATTAGGATTCAGCTGTAGTTCAATGCATTGTGAGCACTCAGGAAAAATTAAACTGAGCAAGATAGCTCAGTGGTCTTGGAATAATAAAGCAGTTTATCAAATTATTAAATGAGCTACATGTAAAATATAGATGACAGGAATGCATTCAAGAGCCTTTATTATTTTATATGGGTTTATTTAAGCATGTATCTTTATACATATATTAGCACCAGTTTCATCGCTGTACCAATCTTCATTTAGACACAATTCCTGCTATATCCTAAGAATTGAATACTATTAAATTGGTTATTAAGTAAGATACATAGTTATCAACTGCTAAGTGACTAGAAAACAATTCGATACACCAATTGCCTTTCAAAATACATACATCAGGGATTCTTGTACGGCTTTTAATGTGGGTTCAATATACATGCATTCAAAAGGAATAGTTGAATAGGCTTGTCGTATTTTATGAATCGTTTGTAAAGTTTGCCAACAGGAAACTAGCAATAAGAAAAGTTTGCATACTGATGCATATCACCAGGTTATTATTCTGAAATGAACTGAAATTCGAAGAACTCAGAGAAATCTCAATGCAAGGCAATCATAATAGTAAACATTTGAAACAAGGAAGGAAAGTCTAGGGTATGACTTCTGGAAATCTTCCAACCTTTTAATGATAAATAGCTCCAATCTGGGTCATGTGAGTGGGAAGGAAGGGGCTTAGAATGAAGGAATCAGCAACAAGCTCTGCCCCATTTCCCCTCTGCAGACTTGCTGATTCTTCCCATATTTGAACTTGATTTTTCTTTTGCCAATTTCTCCTCTCCATGCCAAATTTGGTTTACTCCTGTTTAGTTTCCAGAAAATTATTCTATGGATGAAAAGATAGACATAGTACCAAAGTCTCATTTGGCATGTGTAAAAACTACACATATAATATTGGTTATTTTTGAGAATTGAGAATGACCATGAAATTTCATATGAACTTGAGGCTGTTTTTAAGGAAAACTGTTAACATTCCAAAACAACTGCATAACTAATTTTTTCAAGGCCAAAGAATTTACATTAATAACTTTGAAGTTACTTTTAAAAGTCTGTTTTTAGGCCATCATTGTCTGCACTTTTACATTTTATCAATTCCCTTTATAGAAAGGCTTATATGATAACCTACAGTACTCTAACTGAAATATCTTCTCTATAGCTATTAAATATGCAAGAGTCCTGGTATCTGACATAGATGAGATCAAATAATGCTGTGAATCTTGGATATCTGTGGGTGTCAAGACATGGTCCACACTGAGAGAATCAAAGCCCACTGCAGATGGTTTCTACTGTTCATCAGAGGCTGGAAAGCCAGAAATACTATAATCCTGCCCTTATGTTTGTTTGGATACATCAATTAAAAAAAAGGAAGGACTTCTGTTTTAAAGTAATCTCAAGTCTGGTGAATGAGCATTCTTCTTCAGAATGTTATCCATCCCTCATTGAGTCAACCAGTAATTATATGCATATGAGTTTTGGGCTTGCTATTGAATGGTTTTGTCTTGGTTTACCATGTGCAGCCCATGATAAGCAAAGCAATTGTTTGATTTCCCCTGCTTTGCTGTCTTCTCTCTTCTATGTATGAACAATGAATGGAAAAATCTTCCCATCTCGGTGTTTTGGCAGGAATGGAAAGATTCTGGCTGCAGGGTTTTGTCATTCATCTATAAGTGCTTAAGTTCCAAGCCATTATAACCCCCCCCCCACCAAAAAAAAAAATTAGAGAAATAAAGGAGTTGAGTTACAAGCCTATTTAGGATCCCCACCCCCATCCTATATGCAACAAATGCTGATTTCCACATTGTTTGGCCCTCCTCTTATTGCACACTTTCCGACTTGAGCTAATCACTTGAGGCCACAGAGCTAGAGCATGTGC
Source organism: Bungarus multicinctus (assembly GCA_023653725.1). Taxonomy (NCBI): domain Eukaryota; kingdom Metazoa; phylum Chordata; class Lepidosauria; order Squamata; family Elapidae; genus Bungarus; species Bungarus multicinctus. The sequence goes on from CM042848.1 coordinate 49,434,275, forward strand.
AGTACTGCTGGCTGAGCAATCAATTGCTAATGCACATTCTGACAGACCATTGGCTTGAGGTTGCTGTGTCCAGTTCTTTTAGGAGACAAGAGAATGTTGGCAGATGAGGCTGACCAGGAACCTGAGGGGAAGAGCATATCCACATTAGCTTGAAACAATCATTAGGCCCAGCTCTGCTATCACACACTGCTATCCCTCTGATTTCTGTTTCAACATAATGGGTGACAGATCTTAAGTTTATACATTTCTTGGATGCTATTGACTTGGGGTAGAAACATTGCTTTAATACTGATATGATAAAAACAATCTTAAGATTGTTTCAATCAAGGAATGGAAGTATTCCACCGTGGCTGTAATCTATACATGATTAGTTTATTCTTCTAAATAAGATCCAAGAAATGCATAAGACTTGTTTATGAATCAATAATCAGATTGTTAGGCTGTACAGCGTTATAGATGTCCATTTTTTCCCTTAAGGAAAAAAGTTGGACTCACATCTATAAGGAATTTCTGGTGTCACTTGATCTCAATGAAAACAAGTTTCTGTCCCACTGCAATTAATGTACTTTTTTGGGATGTATTTGCCAGGTCTTTCAGTAATATTTTCCTGTTTTCAAATTTTATTCAGAATGAAAGCATAGATGACTTGGCATTGTTGAAATACAGCCCACAAAGTGGTTAAGATTCTATAGAGTTTTGCAAAACAAATTCATAAAGTAGGTTGCATATAGATACATATACATATAAAAATAATTTTCCTATTGCGTTAGGATTTAATAACAAACATAGCTCTCCTCCCCAAATACCTAATGCTTCTGAAGTGTGTGATTATAATCAAGGCAGAACATCCAGATGGCAGAAAACAGAAACATTAGCTGACTTTTTAAATGGAGGGTGAAAAATGAGCTATGTGGTTTTTTTCCCTACTCTAATAACTATTATCTCCCAGAAATAGCATCCTTTAGAATCCTCGGTAACATCACAACCAAACATGAATCCAAGGCACTTATCACTGCTTGTAGAGTTTCCAATGTCTACATCCCGAAGGAATGCATGCATATCACAAGCAAGGGGAAATAGCCCACGAATTCCTAAGGACCACAAGCGAGGATACTTAAGGAGTTCACACATACAGCTAATCATCTTTTATGCTTTATTATATTTTGTGAGTACAATAAACAACGAGGCTCTAAGTAAACTCTGCGCGATAGAAGAACTAGCAACGCCGCAGCTTCCTCTTCTAGTCGGATTTTTTGTAAATGATTATTATTTTTTTTAACCAACTTCCTTCCTGCTTTTAACTGCCAACGCTGAGACAGAAAGGAACCCCGGACGCAGCCGCCAGCAAGTACCGGTAAGTACGAGGAGGGCAAGTGAAAGAAGAAGCGAAAAGCGAGGCGGCCCAGTGCTCCCGATGAGGAGAGGCTCTTGAAGCCCCCTGGAAGGGTTCCCTTAAGCCGGGGAAACCGGGCAGAAAAGGAGGCTCTAGAGCAAAGGGGAAGAGGGGAGGTTAGGAGGAGCAGCGTCTTCAGGGCGATGGCTCTGCAATGCAGGGAAAGCTTCAGCACAATCCGCTGCTTGCGGGGGTCGCTTTTTGGAGAGACGGCCGAAGGAAGGTTGCAAGAAGCTCTGCTTGGCGCCTTTGCTGCAAAAAAAAAAAAACCTGATGAATTTTGCCTGTTCCACAATTTGAGGGTGAGGGGAGGGGAAAGGAGCAGACCTTGCCCACGGAAAAATCCATTGCGCATCCTATTCCGTCATTCCTATAGACTGAATGAAACATCTCCCCCACCCTCATTATTTTATAGATATTCAGTGACCATTAGCGTGGGCTAATGGTAGGTGGCCTGGTGACCTTTGGATATTTGGGGCTGCAACTGCCATTAGTCCTGCAGTCACCAAAGTCCCAGGAAGCACCAGAACAAATAACCTAGAATTATAGGGGCTGAGAAACCTGACAACTTATTGCCCATTCTTATCTGAATTTCAGGCAGGAAGCAGTAACTGCTTGTTGGCTGTAAAGGGTTAAGGGTGTGGCTGACTTCCTATGGTATTGTTAACCAAAATGTCTGGTTAGCAAGTGCGTGCTGCCTTCTCATCCTTCCTTTCCTTCATGGCTGGCATGCTGTGACAACCAAATCTGAAGCGACTGCATTTTTAGATAATGTGTACCGTAATTTATGACCACCAATAGTGATAACAATGATAAATTCTATGTCTGAGCAGCTCCAAACGGCAACTAATATAAGCTCTGATGACATAATAAGCTTAAAAGCATGTAATTAGGAGGAAGGTTATGGTGCAAGCTCCTTAACTGGGCTTATTGACTGAAAGTAAAGACACTGTCTTCTGTGGAAGATTTTAACTTCTGTAGCTTACGAGATGTGCTGACTCCTGACAGTTCACAGGTGTTAAGTTACAGGACAAGTAGATGGATTCTGGATTGACTTGTAACTCTTCTAAGAACATATATTCTATCTAAGATCCTCCCAACATAGAATGAGGAATTTATATATTTACCATTAAGAATAATTGGCCAAGAGGAAAGCCGTATATATTTAAGGAATTTATATAAATTCTTGTTTCCATCCTCTTGGCTTAATGAACTCCAAAATTTAGCATTTAAAGCAGAAATGCAATAAGAGCATAATTAGGAAGCTCTTAACAGATGTGAGAAGTGGTACGGATCTAGTTAACCAAAGAATGATTATAAAAGCTCATCAAACTGCTGAAGAAAAGTGCCGTAACCCAAGTATCACATCTGGAAAGATTCTGTTCCTTATTTTAAAAAGTACTGCTGACAAATATAAGGTGTGATCAAGTTTCTTGTGAGGAAGAAGTAATTTAATCAGCTCCACAATTTGCATATGCTTTTGTAGATAATATGCAAGTGCATTAATGGCTGGGTACACACAGGAAATTATACTAAAATATATTCTTGTATTATGTAACCTGCATATTTTGAAACTTTACAGAAATAGAAACCTTCAAGAGCTTTCTAGATACAATAATTGTTTGATGAATCCTAAATAAGATAAGTAGCAGAGATGTAAAATCATTTATGGGACATAGTTCTTTTTCCATAATATTGCTAATTATATAGCAATGAGAAGAAGAATGAGAATGTCACTTTTCTTTTGTTGTGCTTTTAATTTATGGAATTCTAATTAAAGGGAGAGGATGAATTCATCCTTCTTGAGAAACTGCTACCTGTGAAACTGCTACCTTTTTCTTCCTATTTAGATCCAGGCTCCTCCTTTTTTGCAGTAACTATTCACAATTTTTTAAAAAAATCTGGGAACATCAAAGCACAGTGGTATTATGTATAAAATTAAAATACAGGGTATAAACACAGAACTGCTACAGGAGATATGTAGCAAATACAATGAAATAATATGTAAAAGAAAGAAAACATTTGCTTATTTGAATTTTAACAGAAAACTAAAGGGCAGAACTTGTGAATAATTTATCTGTAATTAAAGTTTCATAGTATTTAAGGATATGCATATATTTTTACTCATTATTTAGATTTTTGTCATGTCCTACCTTTCAAAACAATTTTTGTAACCAACAGTTATTGAAAATCTATAAATTTTCGGGTTATATTTTTTACTCTTTGCTTCCAAATGCTAACTAGTTTGCATGTTACTCCAGACCTTCTAATTTAAAAGATTGTTTCCTTCATAACAATAGGCTATCAGCAGTCAATATCATAACTTAAATCCTAAACCCTATTGGCACTTAGCCATGCTTGGATGCAATCTGATCCAAAGAGATCCCAGGTACCCTGCTTGTACCAGCTTGTGCCCTAAATCCTCCATAATTAAAATGAGATCACTGGGGGGTCAGTAGCTATCTGCACTATCTGAGGCACCATTAATTTCTTAATATTCCTTGTCATTCTTTACATTTTAATGATCTATCTATCATTACAAAATCCCCTCTCATTCGGCAGTGAGTATCTGCTTCAGATTAACAGGAACTTCATTTGCTTATCTTCTAAACCACGAGTCAATCCCTTTAACTTGTTCTTACAATTAAAAAAATAGTTTTTAATAAACTGACTTCGTACTGTAAGGAAAAACTGACCTATGAGATCTCAGATTTGAATTTTTATGAGACCAGAACAGGTTCTTCAGAGAGCTAGGCATCACTCTGTGATGTTGAGCAAGCCATAACATCATATTAGGTCTATTTGAATGAAAAAAAAAACCCTTATTGCTGTAATGTTCATTTAAGTGAAGCTGAAGGATTATAATGGTTGGAGTCTTATACTAAGTTAGCTACTATCATATGCCAGTAAAGAATCTGAGGTCCAAACGGTTGCTATTGAATTACAATTTTCAGCATCCTATAGGTTGCTGAATTTGTATTTACCTGCAGATTTGAGAACTTTATTTCTAGCTTAGATTCATTAGTTTGTATTGCTTGAATATGACAAATTAAGGATTCAAATAAACCAACTTTTTAGTAGGGTTCATGAATAACCCTTGCACTAAACTAGCCATAATTAAAGTTACGATTTGCACTGAAAAATATTCACATCTAAACATCCAATAGAGCAGGAAGTCCCAACCCCAAAAAGGTTGGGGACCACTGCAATAAAGCTAGAAAAGTTTTCTGACTGGCAGCAAAAGGGTGAGGTGGGATATGGTTTCACGTGCACATGCGTCCACTACTTGCACAAATTCAAATTCAAATAAATATATTTTGCTCTTCTGAGTAAAATAGGCTGCCTGCCATATTGTGTCTTTATCTATTATTTCTGTTATCCATGTAAGGGCATGAAAGGTTAGCAAAAAAATATGCCATTCTTTATCATTGCACACATGAATTTTGGCAACTCTGATTCATCTGGAATGTGTGAGGTTGGGGGATATTAGAACAGAATATCTGTTCTTTGAGCCAAATGTCATATGTCTCTTCCATTATAGTTGTTCAAGAACTCAGATTAAAAACAAGCGTAATACGCTATTGTGTGCCATGGATTAGCAATAATTCTCTCCTCGCCTTTTTGTCTTCTTTATTTTGTTTATTCTTCCTTGGTCAAGAAGCTAACAGCAGACTGATTCTTTTGGTGCTGAAAAGGGAGTTTCATTTTAAGTCATTCTTGAACATATTGCTTACTGATTTTTGTCTTTCTTACCCCAATTTCAGAGAAGTTTCAGTGTTACAGATTGTGGTAGCTCCTTGGAGTCGGTAGCCAGGGCATGGGTTGTCATAGGAACAAGGCACATGTTTCCTTCCTGCATAAGAAGGGGACCTGGTCACCACACAGACAACAGCTATTTTAAATGGTGTGCAGTTGGAAATTACATGATATTTGCAGTTGGACTGATCAGCTTAAAAAAAATTGTTAATAAGCTCCATTCAGGTATTTTCCTTCATTGTCTGCTTTTGATGTAAAACTCTGTATGGTATTGCATTAACTATTCAATTTATTTCTATTGCTGTTGTGTCAATGAAGGTTTGAAATAGCTATTGTTCAGTAATGTGGCTGCTATGGCTTCTGAAGGTCTATTTATCTTTGTCAATGTGACACAAAGAAGTTCTTTAGTTGGAGGATTTGCTGGTCATAGTGGAAGCAGTGTGAAGTATTTTGTTACTGATACAAATAATAAGGTTATGTACTTATTTTTCTGCTCAAGAACTTCAATCTCAGCATACCAGGATATATTTCAAAAATATGGCTGAATCTAGCTGCAGTTCTTAGCCTGTAAATGTTTGGCTCTTAAAATAGAGCTCTCAGTTGTTATACTTGGGGTAAATGCTCATGTATAACTGTGTTTAGATTTATGTCATAGAGAGAAGGTGAGTATATTGTGGGAAATATATGAGCATAAACTCACATTAGCACCCTTCTCCGGAATTCTCAGCTAGTATGAAATTCCAGGAATATAGGAATTGAAATTCTGCACATCTGAAGATACCAGGTTGGGAAAGATGCCTTAGTATGCATTCATGTTTGCTGTGTAAGATGCGAGCAAGTAGCTTATATTCCAGAATCTTTACTTTCACAGAGAACAGAGGATTTTTTTTGTTAGTAATATAGATAGCAAGAAATATGATTCAGCTTTTATAGCAACATTTGAGATTCTGCTGCTGTTTCTGTTGTAGGTGTGAATGGTAAAGAGAAAGAGGTGGTGATGGGTGCCCAGAGGATAGAGGGAGTCAAGCTGACCTTGATGTGTGAATCTAGTATAGTATTTCTCAATCTAGAAAATGCTGGCTAGGGAATTCTGGGAATTAGAGTCCATACCTCTTAAAATGGTTGTATTTTATAGATGATATTGGTTTTGTTAAGAGACCTCAGCTTGTACAACATTTTACATATATGTATGCATATATATGTGTGTATAAACAGAAAGAGAGAGAATGTAGTTTTAAAATTATCTTGCTGTAGTTATTGATTAAATTTATTTTGGAGAGACAGGAATATCAGTGGCTGTTTCAGTTGACCAGATCAGGTGCTATTTTTTGTGCTATGTCCTCCACCATTAAATTATTTGAAAGGTGGAATGATTGACAAATTCTGGGGATCAGTTTGGTTCTTTTATGCAACCAATGTCATGAATCTGGGATGAGCAAATTACAAGTGAGGAGAATATTCAGCAAAGTGGCTCTTGGACTAATAGTTAAGAGCAATTATATTCTTCCATCTAGAAATAGCATCTCTCTCCTTATAGAAAAAAAGCAGTCTAGCTGCTGGATATCTGAATTTGACAAAATATCTATTGTCAGGTTAAATGTCTTTGATCAAATTTGCTTATAAAAGTATTTAAATGGCTGTGCCTGTGACCTTCACTCCCACAATTGTTCTCTTTGTAGCAGAAAGCCAGCCAAGGATTTACACACCTTGTAATCAGTACCTTACTCAGTGCCCTAAACTGGCAAATCTTCCTTTTGTAGCCAACAGCCATGACTGAGAAAGACCCTGAGGTACACGTGGAAGAAGATGACGATGAGCTAGATGATAAACTAAACTACAAGCCTCCACCTCAAAAGACACTTCAGGAATTACAGGAGCTGGACAAAGACGATGAAAGCCTTGCAAAGTACAAGAAGTCTTTGCTAGGGGATGCACCGATAGTTGCAGGTACAGCTAGAAAAGAAGAACCATACTTAGGGGTAGAAAAAAAAGGCAGTATTTGTATTTGCTGTGTGATGAAATTAATATTGTCAGTGATGGAGAGCATTAAATTTGATCCTAAAAATGAAAGTGAAGTGATTATTTATTTATTTAATTTCTGTGCTGCCATCTCACTGATAAAGTGACTCCAGGTGGCTGTATTACGTTGATCTGGGTATATTTTACTATAATTGAAGATCAACTTTCAGTGTTGCTTTTAAAGTAACATGGATTCTATTTTCTGTCCTCTTGGTTGGGTGGAGGACTTCGGTATTCAGTATAGGAGCAAGAACATAGTTTAAAAGAATCAAATCAACAATGCTGAGAGAGTCTTCTAGCCAAGTTCTGGAATAAAGATTCCAGTCAAGTTGACAACAGTACTAGGTAGACACTTATTGCTGTATTTCTTAGCATATGAAGAAATTAGCTGAGATATATACTGGAAGTTAGCAACAAAACCTGAAGCATTATTAATTTACTGCCCCTGGTCTATATTTCAACAAAGATAATTCATGCAACTCATATAACTTTTTGGTTATGTTGACTGCTATCTATTTGCTTACATTTATTCTTGGAAGGTATTCGATTATTCTTGGCAGCTATTCATATTATGTAAGTTTTTTATTATTGGTTGTACTTTTATTCTATTTTAATTGTTAGCCAGAGATAAGACAGTCTTGTAAATGTATTAAAAAACAAACTAGAAGACCCTCTAGGGAGAGTGTGAGTGGGAACAGTGAGATCTGATTGAATTTCCCTGCATGACCAAAACTAATAATGTATCAGAAAAAAGATTGATATTAACTGTTAAGTAACATGCTAATTTTCTGTGCACATGAAGGGTGTAGGAAGATAAATTTTGCATTAAAAAAACAAGGAAGCACCCCAGGTTTCTCAATGTTTGGTTAATAAACCTTTTATCCTTTTCCTGACACCACAGACCCAACACTTCCGAATGTGACTGTCACTCGACTTACTCTTGTATGTGACACTGCTCCAGGACCCATTACCATGGACCTCACTGGTAGGAAACTTTCTCTCTTCATTATATAGCAGGTTGAATGGAATTCTGGGCCTTGCTTCCTTTTGAAATTGACTTTGTGAATGTTGAGTTAAGTAGGATTGGGATGGATAACGTCTGAGGTATAAGATAGTGCAACTCAGTCCTCAATCTTCTGGAAGGCTACTTAAGGTGAACTGGTGATTCAGTAATGTAATGTGAAGGAATGTGAGGTTCTTGGACAGTTGGAGGGAGGGAATTTAAGATAGGAGTGGGTAACCTCCTGGCCTGTATCATTCTTCCCCTTAAACTTCCCCTTAAACTTTTGGACTAAAAACAGTCCAAAACTAAATGTATGAATTTAAGAAAACTTATTAGTCCAATGCCTTAAATCATCAAGAGTGAACAGCTTTGTGGCAGTGATTGAATCCATTATCAATGAGTTTAATTATGTTGGTCTAATAATTATGAAAGAAAAGTAAACCTTCTGTTTGTCTAGTTTATGTAATTATGTAAACTTCAAGCAGATGCCTCTGTATGCATTCCCTCAGAACTATTTAAAAACACTAATTCTTCCATTTTTTTCCTTATAAGGAAGGGGTTTTAAGCATTTATATCAGTTGCAGATGGGTTGGGAGCAGAGTGTGATGAATCTTAGAAACAGCTTATTGCGTGTTTGCTGAAATTCCAGGTAGGAGAGGTTTTGAACAGGGGATTTCTGACTTTTAAACTATCTAATGTCCTAATATTGTTATTTCTTCTGGCCACCATGAATTATTTCCTATTTTTAAAAAAAGATTTAAAAGTAAATTTTAGAAAGAACTAACGAAGTGTAGGAGGTATTTAAGTAGAGACTAGATGGCCATCTGTTAGAAATGCTAAAGCTGCATTTTTGTGGTTCTTTCTAATTTTAGAATTCTATAATGGGTGTTGTGTCTTTGGTAGTCAACTAACTAGAATGGGATTAGTTGGTATTAGTTGGTGACACATAGTTGTTGATGGGATGGGGTCATATACTGGGAAAAATAGACAAGGTTTGGATTATGCTGACTTGATTGGAATGTGGGGGCATAAAACAACATCCCAGTAGGAAAGGGTAGAGGGAGATAAGGTAGGAAGCATGGTGGACCACTCTCTGGGAAAGTTCACTTAGTGGCTAGTACCGATGTTACTTTTTAGCTTGTATATTATGTGCTCAATAGTACTTGGCTTAAGCTATAGCAGCTTAACGCCAGTTCTGCCTGAAATGAAGGCTCTTCTGAGAGCCAACCTGCTGTGTATTACTGAGACTTAGTGGATGAGAACGGGGCTCTTAGAAATGTTACCAATTGGGCCTGGGATGTAGCACCAGCTACATCTCCCAGGAAGGGATAGGAGGATGAATACTGCTGTCTAGAAATCTCTTGTGGCTTTCAGAAGTAGTTTTCCACAGATGACTAGATGTGAAACCCTGTTTGTGTAGCTCAGTTCCAGAGAACAGATGGGATTGCTGTTGGCAATGAGTGGCACAATGGTTAGAGTGCAGTACTTCAGGGTACTGTTGCTGACTGCTGTCTGCCTGCAATTTGGCGGTTTGAATCTCACCAGGTTCCTGTTTGGGAAGAAGTGCTTTATGGCTCAGTTCTCTCCCTGCTCCTGTATGACATCTTCATGAGGCTGTGGGTTATGTCATTCTTTGGCATAGGGTAAGGTACTGTCCATATGCTTATGATATCAAATTATACATCTCAGCCTCTAGTTGCTCAAGCAATATTTTCAAGTCAACTGACTCAATGTCTGGAGGTTCTGAGGTCTGTATGGAGAGGAACAGATTCAATCTTAATCCTAAACAAATCCATGTAGCTGAAGATTTTAAGGCCTGATGAACCTGGAGATATTCCACCTTTAGTTCTGAATGAGGTTGCTTTCTGCCAGGCAGATCCAGTGTTCAGGCTAGGAACCTCTAAGCTCATGACATCTGTTGAAGAGAAGGTAGAAATCATGATTGAGAGGCCCTTTGCAGAAATCTATATTTTCCAGCTCATAATCACTCCTCCTCTTTGAATTAGTGTTTATGGCTGCCCTTGAAATCCACTCTGAACGTAAAAGTTGGTCCAGAATGTAATGGCATTAATAATTATGGACTCATCTTTGTATACCTACATTATGCTGTTATTTTGTCACCAGTATTGGTTGTCCATAAGCTTCTGGACACATCTCAATGTGCTGGTTATCAGTGGTAAAGCTCTTAATGGAATGGGCCCTAGTTATTTGTGGAACCACTTGTCTCTGATTATCTCTGCCTTTTCTGATAAGCTCTAACAGAGTTGACATGCTCCATATTTCCTGAGAAATGTTATGAAAACTGGATAGCTCTGCCTTTTGTAAGACCTTGAAGATTTAATTTTTCTTCCAGGCACTGGATCAGGTGGTTTTGTGAATCTGCCTGGAGAGTTTATCTTTGATTGTTCAGTTGCCTCTGGCATAATAAATATTTTACAGCATTATTGTTGTTTTACTTATATACTGTCCTGAGTTGTATGTTGAGAGAGCATGTAATTTAAATGAACTAAATAACTAAAATATAGTGGTAGTGGATATAGTCAGTTTTCTCACAGATCAAGTTTTTAGTGTGTTCAAGTACAGCCAGAAGGCTGCCTGCTTAGATCTCTTCATTATTGGCACATCACCAGTGCAATAATTCCTTCTGCATACTTAAGTAACAGTCTGTGTTCCCAGGAGTTTAACATCAGCAAGAAATAGTCACAGTTTGCCTTATATGGGTTCTTGCTTGATAAGAGAGGAAGTCATGGTTTAGCAAAGCACAGATGCTTCCTCTGTAGCTGAAATCTCCAGGGGAAGCAAATGGTTTGTTGATAAATGTATTATAAAATCTTTGTGAATGCTGCTAGCTTTTATTTACACAAATATGCATTTTTATAATTATACAAGAATGCTTCCAGTGCATAGTTTTTTTAATTAATTGGAATAATGCAAGTGTGCTCATATGCACTAATTCACAGGAATAGACATATACCCGTTCTAGTTCATTAACGCATGCACTTTTACATTTCATGTTCATTGGCAAGATACTTGCTGCACACTTATTTGGTACATCTAAACAACATATTTAATACATTAAACATAAAAGAGTGGCTTCTGTTTCCTTAGAAAAACATTGTGTTGCAGTGGAAGAGTAGGGGGGGCGGGGCGGTAGAACTAAGAAACCTCTTCCTCTGTTCATGTGCTTTCTAGAATTCTTTGAGCGAAGTTATTTTCTTTATTGTTTGTTTATTTTATTTAAACTACCACATGCTGCTTAAAACAAGCAAAATACTAACATATGTTTGCAACACAGATATGCTTATATGCAATGAAGTGCTAGAGCTGGCTCCTATTGACTTAAGAGAGCTGATTTTCTGGAATTTTGCCAGCTGATTGAGAGCAGAGCTGAGCTACCATGCCTAGCGGGCTTGTCAAGCTATTTGGAAACTAGCTGTGTGGTAGCAATGGAGCCAGTAGAGCCTTTCATTAAATGTGTACCAGTACACCACTGCTTATGCATATGTACGGTACTCCAATGTACAGCAATCAAATGAATCCATGGGAAGAAAGCTGTTCTCTTCCACATCTTTTAACCTGATTGATTAAGGCATTTTCACTGTTCCAGGGGACCTTGAGGCTCTGAAGAAAGAGACCTTTGTATTAAAAGAAGGAGCTGAATATAGAGTCAAGATCCATTTCAAAGTAAGTGACTTTCCTATGGAAATTTTCTGGAGCTGGAGTCTATTCCAATCTGCACATCTTCACTTAAAGCCTCTTGTAGTGCAAATGTGTACATTGCTAGTTCATAAATGTCACACCTATCAATTTAAATAATAAAGCATTAACCAAGATAAGAAGTTTGCATTGTCTGCAGGCAGAAAAGAAAGTATTCCCAGTATTCTTGTATTCTTTAATTATTTTGACTGGGCTAATTATTTGTATTCTACTAAAGACCAAGTACACTTAAATGAAACTATACGTTATTCTTATGTTATGATACAACAAAACTGATAAAAAGTTTTTTCCCCCTTGTGCAACTTAATTAGAAGCAGAAAAAAGAAACATGAATTCAATTACTTTTATTAACTAGGCTGTTTTATCGTTTTAGCTTAATATATATCATTGTTTGTGTTACAGATCTATTACTGTATTTCAGAACAGTGCATCAGCAACAAATATAATTAAGAAGTGTATTGTCCCAAAATATATTAGGGTTTTTTCCCCCAAATATATTTAATCCTAAATATATCCAACTGCTGGTCTTTAATACCCTTCTCCCAAATTTTGTTTAATGTAAAATGACCTCTTAACGGAAAGTGTCATCTGGGCAAAATGCAGAAGTGGTTACACCGGTAGGCTACATTGCTGAAAACTGCTTTATTTTTCCCTTCTCTTAAAGAAGAGTAACCAGAATCAGACAAACAAAACTTCTAATTGTGCTGGATATAGCATTTCATTTCCATTGATGATTACATTAATTCAAATTCTAAATGTCTGACAAAGAGATAGTGGCAGTTTCATTGGTTGGCACAATATAAAAACTAGCTGAAGATCTGATGTGATTTATTCAAGCTGTCGTGAGGAATCTTAAGTCGAACTAAAGGCCTTTATGGTTGAGTGTATGAAGATTTGGGCTGTTAAATTTACCTTTCACTGTATTTTCATTTGATGATTAGTCTCTAATCACAGGAGCCTCATAAATAAATAAATATATTGTTTTGTTTATTTACAGAATGTTTTTTTCCCTACAATATCCCAAAGGAAGGGTATTGAAAATTTGAACTGAATTACCTCACTCAATGGACTATTTTTCTCTTGCAGGTAAACAAAGATATTGTATCTGGTTTGAAATATCTCCAGAACACTTACCGGAAAGGAGTGAAAGGTGAATATATGAAATCATTTTTTTCTTCTCTTCAATACCTGTAGATGATATTGCTATAAACATAGTCTTGTTTGTGTGTTCTTTCAAAAATCACCTTGATGTGGTTGTGCTGTATAACTCACCTTTCACACTTTGTAGATAAAGTGATCATTTCCCTTTTTGTACAGTGCAAATATGGCAGAAAGCTTTTGCCTCTAAGCTGTAATACAAAGACTGCTATCCACAGGAGCAGAAATTATTTTGTTGATATTTCTGTTTGCATGGTAAATATTGGGCATATAGTTAGATGCCTGAAAAACCCCTTATTTGTAGACATTTGTATGGTATGCTCAGACCCCAGAGAGAAAATTCTCTTATAACATCAGAGGACTTGAGCTAACTTGGGCTGTCTCTTCTATCCTAATTTTAATTGCCCCAAAGTGCGTCCATCCTCCCTCCCCTCCCTCCCTGTATAAAACTTCAGAAAAATCTGTTAAGAGGTTTATATAGCATACAATAAGATTTAAAACAATAAATTGTATCAACAAAAAATAAATCCCATAAAAGAAAAAGAAAGGAAACGAAACCATTTCAATAAACTATCACACCAAAGAAATAATCAAGCAGAAAGCAGATTCTTAAAATCGGAAGTTCTCCATTCACAGCAAGTTCAATTCTCATGACCCTTTGAAACAGTCAAGTTTTAATGACTTTCTGAAGAACAATGACCTGATCACTAGGGAAATTGAGGGAGGTCGAAAACCTATGTGAGAACATTGAAATGTGCAAACATTTAATAATCTTGGAGGATTTGAGGCATTTTTTACAAACTGCATTTTGGAAATTTGGAGGAATGCTATTGTTGTTATTTTCTATCATATAGAAAATATAAATTAATTAAAGTTTGTTCCAAATTCCTTTCTGGGATGGTTTCTGAGTATTGATAAATCTTCTAAAGGCTAATATAACCTGAATTCAATCCAGGTGATGGAAAACTACAGTCATTATTACATGAACTGTTTGTATTGCATTTTAAAATTGTTTGTGTTTTGTGTTCAATTCTATTTCTGTCCTACCTTCTGATACACTGTCTTTCTATGGCTTGTTCTCTCCTAGTGGATAAGGCTGTATTCATGGTGGGCAGCTATGGGCCGCGGCCAGAAGAGTATGAATTCATGACACCTATTGAGGAAGCACCAAAGGGCTTGGTGGCGCGAGGAAACTACTGCAATAAGTCCCTCTTCACTGATGATGATAAGCACAACCATCTTACCTGGGAATGGAACTTGGCTATTAAAAAGGAATGGACAGAATGAATTTGACCTAGTTTTCTCTTTTTGCTTCTTCTGCTGCTTGTGCTTATTCCAAGAGTGTCAGTTTCTGGCACATGCATGCCATGCTTCTTCCACATAACCCAATCCTTTTATTGTGAAAAGAAATTTAGCCAATACAGGCTATTGCTACCTTGAAAATAATTGCACAAAAATCAACAGGGACAAAGCATTTGTCTGGTTGCACAGGATCAATTCTTGAAGTGCCTTTGGTCAGAAGATTACATAGTCACCAACTTAAACCAATTGCTATTATGGCACATCAGTTGACTGAAAGAGAGTTGGCTTTGGAATTTCTCTTTGCCCCTGCCTTATATGAAAAGTTCTGTCAGCGGATAGTGTCTTGTTTAAATTTGGTTCCCAGAATTGCATTTGGAATTGCCTTGTCTAGTAATATAGGATATAATTCCTGACCTGGCCTGTAAAGATAACAGTGTCTTTGAAAATAAAGCCAATTTTGTCCTTTGCTTCAGAGTGAGCTTCTTGTGTTTCTTACAATACATAGATTTATTTTGCCCTTAACACATAAGGGACATCAAACTTCCATTCTTGCGTCATACCTCCCCCACCCCCAGATCCAGGCACTTTAATCTTCTTGCATCATTTTAATAGTTTAAGGCATAAACAGACCACTAATGATTAGGATTATAGAGAACATAATGGGTATTGCCACTGGATCACTCTCAATATCATCAGAAGTAGATTGTACAGAGGAAGAATATAGTCTGTCTTTGTCATCAGTATATGGGTCTATTTTTTATTCTTTTGCTTAAGATAGGTATAGGCAGTACATATTGCTTGGGGGGGGGAGAACCCTTTTTTAAAATAGCCAATGATAACTCTGTATCTGTAGGCCTGCAATGTTTGGTGGGAGTTTTATTTGCAGGAGGCTAATGCATCTGTGTCATATTCTCTCCTCTAAAATATGAACCATTTTTGCCACAAAAAATCAACAGTTTGCTCTGGATTTTGAAGTTTGATTTTAGCTGTGTCTGGGAGGCCTGCAGAATCAGGAAATGGGATGCATGTGCCTCCCATGATAGTTGATCTGGGAAGTAAAGTGAAACAAGAGCTAGTTAACAATTTAAGGCTATATTCAGAATCACAGAATTAAGGAATAAAATGAATAAGCAAATAGCTTGAAGAGTGTTCCCTGTACAAATGCTGTTCTGTGTAATAGGCAGAAATTACTGGGGTTCTGTAAGAGAAAGCACTGTTCATTTCATAGAAACTTAAAATACAATGGTGGGAGGTGGTGCAGGCAAAATGTGCACGAGATAAGAGAGGTTAGTTGAAACAGCCACAAAACAAATTTTCAAAAAAAAGTTTTTTCAGACTCTAAATTCCAGTCCGTACGATTTGTGGGTGATATTAGTAAAGGCCAGCAAACAAGTACAAATAACATCTATAAAAATAGGACTGCAATATTTAACCAATTGAAAATACAGTATTTGTTTCAATTGAAAATAGATATGTAATGAAATTGGCAATTTATTTTTTTATTTAAAATACTGCTATCTAGTTTCAAAGGTAATGAAATTCTAAAAATAATGTTTGACAACATGCTAATATCTCTTTCCATGCAAACTTTTTGAAAGTTTTTTTCCTCCTTTCCCTTTCCTCTGCATCTCATCAGGCACCAAGAAGGGGATTGGTTGTAATTCATGACAATATGAAGATTTAATCAGTTCAAAATCTATAGTGATTTTTTTAATCAAACGAACATTTAAAAAACAATTTTAATGCTAGCCTGGTTGTGTAGAAATAAGCAGCACAGTTCTGTCAATGTTAACTTACCTGAACATTTTTATTTTGTTTTTTATTTTATTTTTTATTTGCTAAACTATGAAAATGGAGCTTGTCTTAGAATAAATAGATTTATTACATCAGAGGAAACATTTGGGAGTTCATATCCCCATTAGTTTCTTATCAGAAGGGGAAAAAAAAGATACATGTGGCCATTCCCAACTGTTTAATTCCCACAGCTTTTGGAGCTGTCATGTCTGATTAAGTGACAGCTCTCAAAGGTGTTTTTTTTCTGCCTGAAACAGAAGACCAGACAGGCAGAAAAGAAGACAGAGCAATGGAAAACTTCCTCTTGCATATGTTTCTTTTAGTTTTCCTCAGTGGTGTGTTCCTGTTAGGATCTGGACAGAAAAACTCTTCATCTGAAGGTAAGAGGGCCTGTCTCAAATTTAGAAAAAGAGATAGTGAACAGAATAAATGGGAATGGAGAGCAGCATTTAAATCAGCTTCCAGAAGCTGGTGCTCTTCAAAGGTACTGGATTCCTGCCCTCAATACCTTCAGTAAGCATGGCTATACTAGTTTGGATTAAGGAAGGGTAACCCATCTGAGGGGTACTGTGGGAATGCTACTGTAGTAGGCAGCACACTCAACTCCTAGCTAGAACACAATTCTCAATGCCCAAGAAGGTTAGGAAAATCTTAGGGGAAATCAGATGCACGATTTTCCTAGGAAACCTTAATTAATTGAAAATTAATTGAAAAGAGAGATTGTAGCACAGACTGCTCCCCTTCATTGGTATAATCATGTGGGATCACTGTAAATCAAATTGCTGTTTATTTCATTCCAAATTCCTGTTTATTATGAAATCACTCAAACAGCAGTCTCAGTTCTTCATGAATAATATAACATGGATCATAGTAAAGCAATTCATGCTTTGGTCTTGTATTGAAAAAAAAATCACAAGAATAAAATTCAGCTGCATAAAAGAAACACTAAGAGGAAATATATCTGTCATGAATAAAACTTGAAGCCTAAAAGTAATCTATCAGCTCCATCTATCCCTTAAAAACCAAATGGAACAAGCAGATTTCTCCATCTGAAAAACCAGGTGGCTTTAGGCCTTACTTTGAGAAGTGGAATTTTAAACATCAGGTAAATCATCCAAGATTTCTCCATGCTGCAACAGATCTTGCTTCATGACAGGTTGGCACCAAAACCAGAAAAGGAATTTTTTTTCTATTGGTTATGTTATTCCCAGGCAATGTTCAAAGACAAATATGTTTGTCCAGGTAATATGAATATTCAAAGCAGGTCATTATGACAATGGGACGGAATTGACCATAAAAAGATGCTGGCCAAACAGAACTTTCCTTCTATTTCTTCCAGATACTATCAAAGAGGAAAGGAAGCCTGTGCTTCTGGAAGATATCCCAAGTACCGCGGCCTTCATTGATGGAGCTGAGGTCGCAGTTGTTGGATTCTTTGAGGTCTGTTGAAGTGCAACAAGATACTGCGTGATTGGTTTTACAGAAAGTGCACTATGGTTTGCCTACTTCGGGCTTAGTACTTGTGTAACCTAGGGATTATGCTTATTACCTATGATTTATAGCTTAGCACATTGTGTCAACTATGAAAAATGTGTTTGGTTTCATAAACTATGTTTAAGGGAACAATATTTAGCATGCTGTATCACTCCCCCAAAGATAGTTTATTTTGTATATATTATAAATCTCTTATAATACTATATAATATATTGAAGAATATGCATCTTAAACTTGCTGGGCTGAGAAACACTGACCTAAGGGACCATCTTTCTTGTGGCCAGTTTCAGTTTTCAATCGCATGGAAAGGACTTTTTCCTTAATTACTTTCAAAAAGAATCCAGATTTATCTTTTTAATTCAAACTTTTAAACAGTCCTTGCTACTTTAACACTGTTTTGAAAACAGTTTATTAATGTTTTATATTATTATTTCTTTATGGCATACTATTTTTAAGGATTAAAAAAAATGCCATAGAAGTTTTTTAAACTAACAACTTTTTGCTAATTGAGGAGCTTATTGTGGGAAGTTGGAAAGGTATAATTAGCATGTTATAGAATGCTGCAATATCAAAGGATCCAGGAAAGATTAATCTGTCTATTACACGGACAGAAGACAAATCCAAGTTAAAAGTCATGACAGCCGTATTTTCCAACCTGCTACCTTCTAAGATGTGCTGGGTCAAAAACATCTGGAAGGCCTCAGGTTAGGGGAAGGCTGTATTATTGAATCAGTGCCAAACTTACCTCAAGGGCACATAATACGTTTGTCTATTTTCTCAACCTGTTTTCTGAAGGTTGTTTCTCATAATCAGGGCCAAATGAGCACATGATACTTTGCTGCAGCTGCTATAGTTACAAGAGGATCTCCCCTGGAGTGTCCTCAAAGGGCATCAATAAATCCCATTAAACATGATTGACCTACAGCTCACAATCTTGATCCACATTGTTTGGGAATTATGACAAGTATAGTCCAATTTATTAAACAGGTATGAAGTTAAGGAAGCAAATTGTACCTGTAAGAATGTGTCTACATTAGATAGTCCAAAACATTTTGCTATATGAGGGGAACAGGAATCCCCTTTCCTATACCAAGGACATTATATCTGAACATAGCTAAATAATGTTGACACCAGTGATAAAATATTTCAAGAATGCTTCTCTCTAAGAATAAAAATGCAACAGCAATAATAAACACTTTGTAATAAACCAATATACCAGTTTTAACTCTCCAAATCATGCTGTTTCATTATTGTTAGAAAAGATTACAACAAATTACAAACATAAAAGACCTTTCTGAGGTTTGGTATATTTTAAGTGATTTTAAAATGCATTTTCAATAGAGTCTGTGAAAATAAATAGCCACCAGATGTCAGCATTCTCCTCTTTAAATTGCTGATAAGTATAAAAGACAGTCAAATTGGAAGAAATTCTTACCGCATTACTATCATACTTTCATTTAGTTTAAAATGTGGCTTGCTTTCGTTGTATGTTGTATTTTTTTAAAAAAAATCTGGTCCTCACCATTTTGCCTTTCCTCTGCATCATTTTCATGTTCCTGTCCTCTTTGTTTTTTTTCTACCTTTTCCTCCCACTACATTGCTTTTACATCTTTGTAAAAGAAGCTGTAGGGAAACTGTTGTCCTTTAGATATTATTGAACCACAGTTACCAAATCCTACCATAACACCCACTAGTAAAGAAAATGCCAGGAGTTCTAATTCACCAACATCTGGGTCATCACAGACAGTCCTGTTTTCTGCCATAGGCCAACCTTTCTTACAAGTAGAGTCAAGAGCTGGCTTGTAACTCTCTTGTCTCCTAATTGGCACTCTGAAGAACCCAATTTTGGGGAAGACTGTTGCAGATTGATGTCTCTTTCCACCGTTCCTTGCAAGGTCTCTGTATGTATATGTGTGTGCACACACACAAACACACACATTTTAAACTGTGTAAGTTACCTTTAATTGGTTGAAATGGTGCATCATAAGGCAACTGTCAACTAAAAAATACTCCTTTGGTCTTTTTAGTTGCCAGCAGAAAAAGAGTGGGGAAAGCAGTGCATTCAGATAATCACCTTGGCAGCCCAAAGCTGTCGGTGCATAAGAATATTACTGGAGAGCATGATTGATGACTCTTGGCTACGGATGTGTCCCATTGGAGAATATACATCTGGGGGTGGGGGGAAGACCAGGGTCAAGGGGAAAATGAATGATGTATTTTAGTGTCAGCTGCACCCAGCTAATGCCAACATGGCCACTCCTAATAAATAATTTTTTTTTTACTCTGAGAGATGCTGCTAGAGACTTATGATTTGAATGGGGGTGGATTTATTGGAGCTCTGAGAGCAACAATTTTTGAACCAAGGTACATCAAATGGTTAACTTACAGAATGTATCCAAAATCCTGGACCTATGGCTCCTGGAGAGTTAAAATTTTGCAAATGTTATAAAACATTTTATAACATAAACAGGATCACAAAAAAATTCCTATGGTTAACTGTAAATATTTGACTGTGCTATCTAGCTCGATAGGCTATTTTCAAGACAGCTACATGTCTGAAAAATTCCCTGAATTTTAAAGAAATTTTCCAGTGAAAGCAGTACATTAGAAGCTCTGCTACTGTTGAAGGCATGGAGGAATCTGGTAATAAAGTATCTCTGGAACGATGCCCCAAGTGGATTCAGATTGTCTAATTGGCAATAATCAGGGTAACTGATGTGATGCAGGAACATTTTCTTTCATTGTTTTCTGCCTGCCTGCCTGCTTATCTATCTATCTATCTATCTATCTATCTATCTATCTATCTATCTATCTATCTATCTATCTATCTATCTATCTATCTATCTATCTATCTATCTATCTATCTATCTATCTATCTATCTATCTTCTCTCTCTCTCCTGTATCATCTCCTCCTCGTCCTCGTCCTCCTCCTCCTCCATCTTTGTACCTAAAATAAATTTTAAAAATTGGCAAAGCCTCAAATGTACTTTTGTTTAATTTGCTTGTTGCTCTGTGAGCTTCAGAATTGAATGAAAGCGGCAGATAAACCATTATTTAAATAATGCATAAATTAAATTTCTGAAACGGGACCTGCTCCGCGATGGTAAAATTTCACTGCAGGAAAAGCTCTAAGATAATTTTTATATGGTACCTTTTCCTGTTCCTACACTTATGAATGGGATAGCTCTGGAGACAAAAACCAATCATTATAGTGTTGCAAAATCTTTCTCAATTTGTTCATTATTTTTTCAGGATTCAGAAAAACCCGAAGCCTTAGAGTTCCTTACCACGGTAAAAAACATACCAGATGTACCATTTGGGATCTGCACCAGTTCTCAAGTTCTTTCTCACTATAATATCACCCAAAATACCATCTCCCTCTTTCGTATGGTAAGTTTAATTTTGCAGTTCTGCTTCTTCCTTGGATAATATCTAAATGTTACAGCTAATAGGTATATTTTTCTTCAGCCATATTTATGGTATGTAGGAATTTATATGATATTCCAAAGTTTGGTTCATAAAACAAGCTAAAGCGAGTCAGTCGCAAGGATAGTGTTTTGCAACTTGCTAACTCGACCAATTTTGGAGTAAGAACAAATTAGTTTTAATCCCAAACTACATTAGGATAACTTTTGATTTATTTTTCTTCCATTAGATTCAGCTGTGCTTTATGAATTCAAAAACTCAATGGATTGTTGAGAGCATCTTGCTCAGGCAGTCCTCAAAGGCAAAGTGATGAAGCTGAGTTGAAGTTGCCCAAACCACAAGATGCTTCATTACAAAAATTTTTGTTGTATCCTGGAACATGTTGTTAACCATGGAACATGTCTTCTTAATATTGAAGGTTTATATCATGTCAATGGGGAATGAAAGCCAGCATGACATAATGGTTGGGGAGTTGGGTTAAGACTAGAGAAGTCCATGTTCTAGATCCTTCCTTTTGCATGGACACCAGTTGGATTACTATGAGCCAATCAAGTCCCCAAAGTAGCATTAAACACTATAACAAGTCAGCTGAAAAACTAAACCTGTTGAGTACCACACTATCTAGAACTAGAGGGCTCAAATGCAAAACACATAAATTGTACAATGAAGCAGAACAAATGATAAAAACAACAATCAACAATATTATCAATGAGGAGGCACTATTTACAGAACAAAAATTTACCAGTATTCTCCTGGCACAAGAACTTATGAAATAAAGGCAGGACTGAACAAATTTGGTATGAACTCTTCATTTATCTAAATAGCAGCTGTCAAACAAGTTTCCATGACTATGTGTTTCATTGATCATTGACTAGCTGAACCATCAAGGCAACCCAGGAGTACTTCCAGGGAGGAAACTCTAAGTGCAAACAATCAAAATATTCTGTAACTACCCCATATTTTCCTCCTCCTTTGTAGGATAAAATGGCAAATGATGCATTAGGAAAATGAGAGTGTTACAGCTAAAGGATAACAGCATTGTTCAGTCTGGTTTAAAATACTATAAATATGGCAAAGAAATTTCCTCATTAAAACATCATTGGAACCAGTGGTGGGATTTAATTTTTTGAATTTTACTACCGGTTCTTGGGTGTGGCAGGGGAAGGATACTGTAAAATCTCCAGTCAGAGGTGGCATTTGCCGGTTCTCCGAACTACTCAAAATTTCTGCTACCAGTTCTGTAGAACTGGTCAGAACCTGCTGAATACCACCTCTGATTGGAACATTGTAAAAAAGATGCTTAGATTCTAGAAAGAGTGCAGAGAAGAGCAACAAAGATGATTAGGGGGTTGGAGGCTAAAACATATGAAAAACAGTTGCAGGAACTGGGTATGTCTAATCTAATGAAAAGAAGGACTAGGAGAGACATGATAGCAGTGTTCCAATATCTCAGGGGCTGCCACAAAGAAGAGGCAGTCAAGCTATTCTCCGAAGTACCTGAGGGCAGGACAAGAAGCAATGGGTGGAAACTAATCAAGGAGAGAAGCAACTTAGAACTAAGGAAAAGTTTCCTGACAGTTAGAACAATTAATCAGTGGAACAACTTACCTCCAGAAGTTGTGAATGCTCCAACACTGGAAGTTTTAAAAAGATGTTGGATAACCATTTGTCTGAAGTGGTGTAGGATATCCTGCCAGGGGGAAGCAGTGGGTTGGACTAGAAGATCTCCAAGGTCCCTTCCAACTCTGTTATTCTATTCTATTCTATTCTATTCTATTCTATTCTATTCTATTCTATTCTATTCTATTCTATTCTACTCTACTCTATTCATCTGGATGAAGGTAGAGATAGAGGTATGAAGAGATGGTTCCAATTATGAATATATTGCATAAGAAAGATAACCAATGAGGATCCTTAAAAAAAAAGAAAAGAACATCTCTTCTCAAAGTCAATGGAATATTTTGGAATGACTCAAGCTTTTAAAAAAAGCAAGATCAATTATATTATCAGTACACATTTTTTATAAATTTAGGTAATTTATACTCCCCCCCCCCCAAAAAAAAAAAGTTACAGTAGTATTTCTGCTGTGCTTATTCTCTTGTTCATTGCCTTGCTGCCTTAAAATCCATCCATCCCCATTTACCTTCGAGAATCTGTGTTTAGTTTCAGCCCAGGAGAATTGTACAAACTGTATGGGCATTATATACTTTATGAAGAGATAAATGAACTGCTTTATCCAACTTGGGCCCATGAAACCCAAAGTAGCATATGATACCCTTTTTTCCTAAATGTTCTCCTTCAAAATTTGAAAAGTGAAAGGGAGAGAAATATCAAGTTTGTTGAATGATTGGCTGAGTTACAGTGCTAATATAACATCTAGGTATTAATTGCACTAGTATTCTAGCATATTTCTATATTATGAAACATCTTTTTTGATAGGCTTGGCATGGACTGCTTCTGTATTTACATATCTATGCATATCTAAACATCCAAAAGCATTAAGCAAACCAGTTGCTTTTCTGTACTCTGCAAAGGCACCAGCTGGCACTGTCTGTTGCTGCTTTAAAAGGTTTTTGTGGGTAGAATGACCCAGTTCTAAAAGGTCCTATTCCAACTGGCTGTCTCCGTCTTATCAGAAGTGTTCCAACATTATTCTGATTTCAACATTTCAGCCTCAAAATAGACCATTCCAGCAATATTGAAAAAAATATTGAGGCAGTTGAACTGAAAATCAGTATAAGTCTGGTTGGGTTGGAACAGTCCATTCTAGGGTTTTCACCGGGGGTGGGAAACGACAGGGTTAACTCCCGATTCAGGATTTATGAGCTTCTCTGCATGCTGTGAGCTGCATGCCTGTAACTTGTCATCAGCATGCTGTGTGCAGAGACGCAGCCTTTGAAACAGTCCTGTTTTCCTGCTTTTTTAACTACAGCTGTGCCTCGTTCGGTAGCTGAAGTTGAAAAATCAGGAAATAAAGATCAGATAAGAGCCCGAGTGGGCGGGTGGGCAAAAACATCAGCAGACATAGAACCAGTTCTATGTCTGCTGCTCTTCAGAGTTACCGGTTCTACAAAGGTGGACAGAACCTGTACAAAGCCACCCCTGGTTTTCACCATGAAGCATTTTGCATACATCTACTTGACAGTGATGCATAGTTATTATCTATATGATTTATAATGACATTTTTCCATTTGCGTATCTTAGGGTAGGGGTGTCAAATTGGAGTCATACCATCTAGATGCATCATGCACAGGACACACCCACCCTGGCTCTGTGATACATCGCAATATGTTACATGATGCAATCGAGTTCAACATCCATGTTTTAGGACTTTCACCCTATTTTGTTTCTCTACTATAAACCTTGACACCCCCCTCCCCCAGTTTTTAGCCTCAATATTAAGAGGTAGGGAGTGAAAATAAATAATATCTGCAAATTAAGTACGGTCAGGAAGATTTTTCCCCTTCTTGAGAGGTAGCTAAACTAACAATGTCCTTGAGGAACAAGGTAGGAATTACAAATACAGTCCCCACTCAGTACGTTGAACTTGTAGTTGACTGATTTGTACAGAAAATTATTTCAGTTACTTTGAGTAGAGATACTGGTTGTAGGTTTCCTTGGCTAGTTGGTATGATGTCAGAATAAGTGGGTTTTTTTAAAAAAATCATCTTAAAAGTACCACAGAATATATCTGCTTGATAAAAAAATTCTATTCCCATTACACATCCAATTAATACTTCTACTGACAGCCAATGTGACAGAGTAGTTAAGATGCTGGAATGAGCCAGCTGGTGACATTGGGCTAGACACTTTCTCTCTGCCCTAGGAAAAAAGCAGTGGCAAACCACTTCCAAAATTGTTGCTAAGGACACTGCATGGACCTATCCATGTACAATAATTGCCAGGAATCAAGACTCACTTGAAGGCATTTTCCTCTTCCACTAGTGAAGAGAATCTAGTCACCCCAGTCTATTATAGGTAGTCCTTATGGACTGTTCTGTTCCTAACCATTTGAATTTACTATGATAATAATAAAAGCTTGCAATCAATCCTCACATATAATGGTTGCAGTGTCTCAGAATCACATGGTTGCCATTTAGGCACTTCACAACAAATATGCAGTTATGACTGTTGTAGCATTCTCAAATCTCATGATTGACATTTGTGTACTTCCCAAATGACTTGGGAAAAGTAGATAAATGGAGAATATGGAAGAAAAATCATAAGTTACAGCTATGAGATGGTTCACTTAATGACCAAATCGGAAATGATGTAGTAAGTCCATTACAGTCACATGATTTTCTGTTTAGTGACTATTGTGCTTAGTACAAGCTGGGATTTGCTGGTCCCAGGTGTGGTCACTAAGCAAGAACTTCCCTTGTTATGTAGATATGGAGGGATAAATAACCAACTAACTGCTGTATAGGACTACATTTTCAAGGCTAACATGTAAACTGAAGGCAACAGGAATTACAATGTTACAGTATATGTCAAAAACATCAGACTGGGGATAGCTTATTAAATACTTTTGATGGGTTTATGTTCAATACTTGACATTCTTTGGGGT
Organism: Bungarus multicinctus; assembly: GCA_023653725.1. Taxonomy (NCBI): domain Eukaryota; kingdom Metazoa; phylum Chordata; class Lepidosauria; order Squamata; family Elapidae; genus Bungarus; species Bungarus multicinctus. The sequence continues at coordinate 49,459,905 of CM042848.1, forward strand.
TTCTGGATATATTAAGATGACATGGAAGTACCAGAGTTTTGCCATCAAAAACTAACCACGCTAATCCAGATCTAATCCAATGGCATTGGATGAGTAACCCACCCTCCCCAAATAATTTCCTTAAAAAGATCTGTCTGCAAAAACATATATATGTTGCTTCTCTGATATAGGACAGCCTTTATGCAACAAAAATATATGTACAGCATTGGAATAGGGCTGATCTGTTTTTACAGAGTCTGTAGCCCATCCCAACCCCAAGTAAAGGCTTTTTCCACTGACTCCGATAGTCACTGGACGTATCTCAAAAGTTTATGAGTTCTGGCTCTCACTTGTTTTGTACCAGTTTAACACTTCTTATTTTCTGTGAAGTTACTTTTCATTTCTTCCCACACCAATCAAAGAATAATTGACATTAATGACTGCTTTGATATTTGAAGGTGTATAGTAATAACAAAGTCAAAAGACTTTCTATTAAAAAAAAAAGACCGGGACAGGTATTTCTGGGGAAAAGAACACATTTGCTTGGTGAATATAATAGAATATAGAGATGTGCATTGCCCAGGATCTCCCTCTTTCTCCCTCCGTCATACAAATCATTCACTTGTACTCTATAGAGCCATGCATACATCAATAAGGAAATTTAACTGACACTGACAATCCTCTGGAATCTGCTGGATTCCTAGCAGACTAGATGATCTATAAGGTCCCTTCCAACTCTGATTATCTGTTATCTGCTGTTGAATTTTTGTTACTTGCCTGTCTGTTAGGGTTCATAAGATCCAGGAAGATGTCAGTGGGAGATCTGTTCCACCAAAAGGAGTTTTTGGAATCTGAATGTTTTTCCTTGATCTTCTGGAAAAATGCCTGTATTTATTGGAAAGGATTTTTGCTTGCACAATGTTTCCAAGAAATCCATACATGCTTATGCCAGTGTTTATTAAGCTTAGAAGTAATGAAATTAGCAGATGAACTTTTGCAAAAAGTAGAAATTAGTTTTTTTTAAAAAAAAAGATCTCATTCCTAAAGTCCCACAAATGCTTAATAATCCACCTTATTTTTTTTTTAGAATCCAGGGTAGTTTAATTCAACTGCTAATAGTTCAGAAATTTATGTTACCTATTTCTCTAGCTAAACCAAAAAAGCAAAGACTTTATAGTTTCAATTTTCTAGGATAGTGAGTACTATGAAAATCTTGAGCAAAAGCATAGTTTATGTGTATATGAGATGGAAATGAATGGAATCAGAAATTTGTCTGGAGAGAGGCAGAAGGCTAAAAATCTGTGTAGAAAACATACAGCTCAGAAGTGGGGAAGTAATGTCTGGGGCTTGAAAGAGTATTATTGGCTATTGTTTCACATCACATCGCATCACACTTGAAATTCATCACATCACACTTGAAATGCTCTCTGCAAGTGTTTTAAACAACAGTGGCTGAAATGCAATGATGATAGCAAGATTATTTGCTTTACTTCAGGTGGATAACAAAAGGCAGGATTTGGAAATCCAAGACGGTAGTGAAGTTGATGTTGCAAAATTGAGTCGCTTTATCCGGATCAATGAACTCCGTTGGGTGACTGAGTACAACCCCATGGTAACAAAGGAATTTTCTATAACCTAATTAGTAAAGTTTTTATTTGACTGCTGAGTTTATAATGATTTAGGTATAATTTAAAATAATAGGTTTATCTGCATGACCGCGTTCTGCCGATAGTCTCCCACCGACCTGTGCGCTCCCACAGGGAGGGCCTCCTTCGGGTCCCGACAGCCTCTATGTGCCACCTGGTGACCCCGAGGAACAGGGCCTTCTCTGTGGGGGCACCCGCTCTCTGGAATGGACTCCCCCCTGAGCTGAGAACGACCACCGACCTGAGAGTGTTCAGTGTGATTTGAAGACCTGGCTCTTTAAGCAGGGCTGATCTTAAATTGATTTTAATGGGGTTTTAATTATGATTTTAATGTTGGGATTTTAGATTCAGTAGCAGCCCTTATTTAATTATATTTTAACTTTTGTATGTGTTGTTTTAGTAGGCTGTGCACCGCCCTGAATCCTTCAGGAGAAGGGCGGTATATAAATTGAATAAAATAAAAATAAATAATAAGGAAAATAATTGCTATATTAGGAGGAAAGTTTTAATGTCAGATTATCTGTTATCCTAAATAATTCATAGTGGCATATGCTTGGCATATGTCACGTGAGCAGAAAGGGCAGGCCTCAGAATTGGGTTGATCCTAGAGTTAGGTTGCATGTGGCTTCCAGAGACCTCTGAAATTATACAGTGGTACTTCCGTACTCATTGTTAATTGGTTTTGGCAGGCATAATGAGTACCAAAAATGATGAGTACCAAATTTTTTCCATAAGGATAATGTAGTGAGTCACTAGGCAGCTGACACTGACAAGTTCTAGCTTGTGCCTCGGGTACCAAACAAACTATTAGTACTGGGACAATATGTTCATGTCAAAATGCATTGAATACCAAATTTAATGAGTTTCAAAGCAGTTGAGCATCAAGGTACCATTGTAATAATTGTATGAAGTATATTTAATTGTAATTAAATGTTAACATAAATGTAAACATTATATTTTCTTTTGCCTCTTGCCCTAATGTCTTCTTTTTGAAATGTGACCTGTAAGCAGTTGCAGTCCTTGCTCTGGAAAACGTTGCACAGGTGTAATTTAAGGTTTACAATAGATACCTGCATTTCAACTCTGCAGGTCAGGAATATATCTCTTGCTGAGATATCTTTTTTGTCCCTGTTGAGGGTTAATAGTCAGAAAATCGCCCATGTCTGGCTTGGTCTTTTCTTGAGTTTTGTAGCCTAGTTATTTTCATGGAAAGAGAAATGGAGCTTTGAAACTGAAGGCCAGAATATTCTGGACCTCCCACAACGTAGAGTCCCAGTGGTCTGAGCTGGAAGGCTTCATCAAGAAGTGCACTCACTGACCTTTTCTTATTAATTCTGGAATCCTCTCACATATTCCTCTTTTTTAATGGAAAAGCTGGCAGGGTCTGACACAGAGGTCTTTCTCTTTCTCTCACTGTGGTTCTATGAGGCACATGAAGGAACAGCAGGTCAGCTGCAGACTCTGGCTTGTGGGAGCAGCAGCTGCAGTTCAGAAAGTGTTAGGGGAAGAAAGGGGAAAGGAAAAGTCAGATGACAAATTATCTACCACCTAGGGACTATGCAATAAGTGCCAGGTGACTGGAAGCTGCTCACAGAGACTTAGTGTGTGTTGCTTCATCATTTTGCCCCCAGGTGATGTGTTCCTTCTTTTAGTGTTCTCTTCCAAGTTGCCTCAACTTTGTGGCTTCCAGTTCCAGATGATGTTTCCAGGTTTCTGCCGTTTTTATAAGTTATCATTGTAATATTAGAGAAAATACATCTGTGGTCATTTCAGTATTTTCAGAAGGTTTGCTTTTACTCTGTTCTGACTTACACAAGCACACTATGCTATACAGCAAATTTAATTACATTCATGATGAAAGGAAACAATTCATTTATAAAAAAATATTGGAACATGAAATTGCAAGGTATTTAAATATTTAAATAAGTAAAAAACAAAGAAGACTGCAACTGAAAAAAATGTAGCATTGAACTACCTAGAACTACGCCGCCTTCAGTCCGATCTAAGTATAGTACATAAAATTATATATTGCAATGTCCTACCTGTCAATGAATACTTCAGCTTCAACCGTAATAGTACAAGAGCACACAATAGATACAAACTCAAGGTAAACTGCTCCAAACTTGATTGCAGGAAATACGACTTCAGCAACAGAGTGGTCAATGTCTGGAATACTCTACCTGATTCTGTGGTTTCTTCCCCAACCCCAAAAACTTTAACCTTAGATTGTTTCACCCCTTTCCTAAGAGGTCTGTAGAGGCGTGCATAAGCGCACCAGGGACCTACCGTCCCTGTCCTATTGTTTCTTTTTATTTTTCTTATTTGTATCCATTTCATATATTCATAACTATGTTTATACTTTTACCTGTTATCTTATAATCGCTTGACAAAATAAAATAAATAAAAAATAAAATAAACTCAGTGAAACTTCCTTCTATTGATTTGCAAAGTAAAATAAGATAAGGTAAGGTAAAATAAAGTAAATTAAATTAAAGTACAGTGGTAAATTTAATTAAATTAAAGTACTTGGTACTCAACTGTTTTGAAATTCATCAAATTTGGTAGTCAAATTTTTTGATATGAAAATTTTGTCCCGGTACTCATTGTTTATTTGTTACTCAACACACAAGCTAGAACTTATCAGTGTCAGCTGTTTTGTGACTCATTACATTATTCCTTATGAAAAAAAATTGTTTGGTATTCCTTGTGTTTGGTATTCTTTGTGCTTCCTGGAACCATTTAAGGATGAGTACTGAGGTATCAAAATAAAGCAAAATGAAGTGAGGTGAGGTGAAATGAAGTGTGGAGTAGAAATCTCCAAATAAGTATTTAGATGTACAACAGCAACAACTCTGGCAAATACAAAAACCAACATTAAAATGAATGTCAAAGAAAATTTGCCACTTCCGATGTGGATTGCAGCAAGGCCTAGGTTGGATAAGGTGATTTAGCCTTTGACATAATTTCTTTCATGTCCTTTTATCAATGTCATATTTGTTGTACAAATATAGGGGATGAGGTATACAGATTTCTCAGTAGAAGTTGTGCCAACATTAGTCATATTTTCCTCCTCTCCATGTTTATTTCTTTGAAACCAGGCCTATATCTTAGTTCAATAGCCTTAAATACATTATTTGGAAATTGTATTCATATCAGCAATGGCACCAGCAAATGATTTAAAAAGAAATAAAGAGATTTCACAAAATGAAACAGATCAAACATCAGGCAAACCTCAGAAGAATAACCAATTTTAGGTCAGTTCAATCTGTTTTTCAAAGCTTAGCAGACATGCTTGGAAAATTTTTAGTCCTGTTATTGATGTAGCTATGTCATTTTTCTGGGCAGGTGAATATGGTTCCAAACTAAGCCCTTATCTGCAGTCACTTGCCACTTTTATTTTTTATTTACAGTTTGGGGTCTAACTAGAAAATACCAACTTCCCACTTTAAAAAAAAGTAAATGTGATTTAAAGGACAGTAAAAAAAAGTGAAGCTTTGTAAATACCAAAAAAGGTGTTTGTGACTTCTACAATGCCTACCTCTGATATTGAGCACCATCCTGCCTTTGTTGTTTCTCTAGCCCTTCAACTCAGTTGCATTCTCTTCCAATCATTGACTATAAATTTATCTCATGGCTGAGGGTTATTTTGAACATGTGAGAATTAATGCTTACATTCTCTAATCAACATATTACTTCATCTGTTCTGTTAATCGTGACAGACTGCAGTAGGCCTCTTTGATAGTGCAGTTCAGACCCATCTTCTTCTGTTCAGTGACAAAACTTCCTCACTGCATACTGAGAGGATTAACAAGTACCGTGAAGCGGCAGTAGCCTTTCAAGGCAAGGTAAGTCTGAAATATTCCTAGTCAATACCACAAAAGATTTTTTTGGGAAGTGCTAGGTCTGCTTACATCATATCTCATATATTAAAATACAAATGGGGGAAGTGGGAGGATTAAATGTGAGTGATACTGCACAAAACCCCACTACTTGTCCACTCAAATTAAGAATGAACAAACTTTTAATATTATATATAATAAATACATGGAGGTGGAAGGACCCAATTTTAAGTGCACATTTCTGATTAGAAAAATCACCTAAGATTTTTTAATCTTTTCTTTATCTCTATCATTTCATATTATTAATTCAAATTATAAGCTTCATCATATTTTCAAAGTGTGTGTATATGTGTGTGTGTGAGTGTGCATGACTTAAAACTAGGTTAGCAAACAGAAACCAAATTATTGTAAACACAGACTTGGAACATATGCTGCATCCACATACATTCTCTAGAGGAAAGCTGATGAAATGAAGAAGGCTCAATATTCAGCTGTTCCATTCCAGCACCCATTTACTGGCACCATGCTGCAATGATAATCATTTTGTCAGCAGAAAGAAAAGTTAATTGTGTCATTTTTGTTTAATACTGGTAGTCAACTGTGGCTATAAAAGTATTGCATATTCTATAGCACATTCAGGATATATTTTGCTATGTTTCTATTTCTTCAGTTTTTCTACTATATAGTATCTGGGACACCCTTTAATTGCAGAAAAGAACTTGGATAAGTTAGTGACTTTCCAGAATTTGCGAAATCTTTTGTTGAAGTCCAATTCATCAAATATGAACCCATATACATTTTGGGATTCATTTACAAAACATAGCAAAATACATATTTGGATGCATGTAGAGCGTATTTAAAAAGGGAATATTGGTAAGATAATATTACCAATACAAATTTTTTTTTTCATGCTGAAATCTGGCTTTTTTCATTAGTGGTATTTAATCTACAATACTCTTTATGATTACTTATAAATAAAATTAATGAATGAACTTGCAACAGGTTTACATTTCTTTGGATAAATTTAGAAGCCTTAGAAGATTAGATTTAGAAAGACAGCTCTGATAAAACCTTATCATCCTTTAATTCCTCATCATTATAAATATGTGTTATCATATTTATTTGCTCCATAAACTTTTTAAAATTGTATTTTTGTTCTTTCTTTGAAGGCTCTATTTATCCTGGTGGACCTCAGCATCAAGGATAATGATCGGGTTCTGTCTTATTTCCACTTGAAGAAGTCCCAACTACCTGCCCTGGCTGCCTACCACACTGCAGATGAGGAGCAAGATGTGCTGCTTCTGGATGAAGTCTCTGTGGAGAGAATAACAGATTTTTGTAATGCCTTCTTGAAGAGAAAGGAAGAAGTGAGTGTACAGAATGAGTTTTTGCACACATGATTCCTTGACTAGTCAACAGCTTGCTGTTTCCTTGACATCATCATGGAAATTTGGTGCTAGGTTTTCTCTTCCTGTCAACATCATTTCCAAGCTTATGCTTGAAAAAAAACTATAGGATTTCAAAAGATTTCTTCCTATCCCCTATCAGCTTTGTCCAATCTAGTGTTCTCTAAGTGTCTCTGGAGTTCATGGTCATCTTCAGAAAGATGGTCACATGAAAATGTCATCTCATTTAGCTAACGGCTTACCAAAGAACTGCTTTCTCCTTTTGAAAAGCTGTGCAATTCCATAACATTTAGAAATGTTCTATTAGTTATTAATCTTTAAACCTGAAACTCTAGAATTGAAATAGGTAATACAAATTGGACTAGTTTGAATGATTACATTCAGTGTCTTATGTTTTCTCCTTTGCACAATTTGTTTTTCCAACCTCTGGAAATTCTGAGTTTATGTTTATTTATGTGTTTCTAGGGATTAGAGAAAGGAAGCTTTAGACTCATGGAAAAATAGAGAACTGTGGTAAATTTTGTGTGTACAGATACTTCAGACCCTGGGCAAGGTTTGGGAATTAATAGGCATTAAATTGGTTCACTTCTTTGACAGAAGCAATCTTAAGAATTAATTATAAACCTTACTTGATGTTGTTAAAAAGGAAGATCCATTCTTGTAATATAAATAATCAGAAATGGCATACACTATATTTTCAAAACCCTGATGCTCTCTGTTCCCCAAGGGTTCCCACCAAGGAACTCTGTTAGAGGAAAAATACATATATTGCACATTTCTATTACAATGCCTCTATTATAACCAACAGGAACACTTAGGAACCCACCTGTTTTAAGGAAAAAGTCATAGACTTAAGGTTTTTGTAAAATATTTAGTCTTTGAGTAATAACTAGCTTATTCTTTTCAAACCTACTTTTGCAGCCTGACAGTTGATTCATGAGTACTAGTACTTCAGCACATCAGATGCCATGTGTCATATGATTGCTGTCATTGCACATATTCTTAGTCTGTTAGCTCAAAAGGGCAACAATTTGCTAATTAAACATCTTACGACCTTTCTCCACTATTAAACACAACTGCTACTCTCCACCAATTTTTCAGTTGTCAGAAAACAATATTGGCATGCAAGGTACAATCCCTATTGCCATATTCTGTTCCATCTGTTTGCTACTGTTGCCAATGATGTTATCCTATTTTTTTGCGTAACACTTTTGGTATGCAAAGTAACTAGTTTAATCATCTGTCTGTGTCCTCCTCCATCTTCACTTTACCCCAGCTAGCAAGAAAAACACCCACCAATGAGAAGAAATAGGGAGCGTTTGATTTCAAGGCTCTGTCTTCCTAAGGCAGCTTTGTCTGTCACTGTTTGATTCTTTGTGTTTTTTGAGATTGCACATCTCAAATATATATATATCCCTCTTTAAGTTACAGAATGGCAGCTGGACAAGCTCCTACCCACTTTTCTTCAGCAGAATATCTTCTCCTTGAATAGGTGGCAAAACATACCAGATTTTACTTACCTGTTGTTGGATGATATTGAAATAAGGGGAGGGGAGGGACTATTTTAATACCTGAACACTGATGAGAACAACATCATGAGGACAATGGAAGAAATTGCTTTTTATCAAGGAATACATAATTGAGTGATGGTTAGGTACCAGCAGAGCACATGAATATTTTCAGCATCTGCCCATTTATCTGGCATTTGTCCATTTAAGATTAAGAGAATCTAAGTGTAATTTTAGTTTCAGTAATATGTCTTTGAGTCCTGAAGAGGAGAAAGTTTCCATGAAAAGTATATAGTCATTTCATAAGGAGAATTAAAGTTAAAAAAACCCTGTACTTTTTAATATAGTGGTTCTCAACAGCGGTGGGTGAGAGGATAGGAAATGGTTCTGTGTAAATGGCAGGTCTGTGTGCTCAGCTCCATTTGCATATGCACAGCTCCACTTACACAACCTAGCTCTGAATGGCCCACTGCCAGTACTGGGCCATGGCCTGGGGGCTGGGGACTCTCATTTTAAAGTATTAGAATTGAGTTTCAATATCCCATTTATGTATTGCTCAAGAAATGAGGAAAATGCTTTGCTCCTGAAGGAGGCCATTGGTCCAGCTAATGAAAGATAGTGCCTAAAGTTCTACAAGTTTTTAGGAATGAGACTTTCCCAGTCCTACCTGATGATGATAGAAACTGCATCGGGGGCTTTTGAAATACAAAACATCTGCTTTGCCATTAAGCTATAAGAAGTGATCAGGAATTCATTTTATGATAAGGTACTAGTTTGATTTTTAGGATTACATGTTTCTGATTTGTGCAAGTGACACTGAGCTAAAATTGAAACATAAACTGGAGGTGGAAGGACTTAAGCTTAACTCTTTTGTCAAGCTATATATATTTTATTTCATGATATGACGTGTTTCTCTTTATTCTGCTTTGTTTCAGAAAAAAACCTCTAAACCAGAGGACAACCTCTTCAGAGAGGAACTCTGAATTTTTTTCAGCTCTATAACAGAAATATGACAACTGCAATTACTGTAATCAACAGCAACCTAGAAAAATGTCTTCTCTATATGAGGTTCTCACTTAAATCAGATTATGATTCTGTTCTGGAATCAATTTCCATAGAAGTGCTGCCTGCTTTCTCAAACCCTGTGTTCTTTCATTTTTGATGTTGGAGATATTACACACATTTTGCATTATAATATGAATAAATTATATGGCTGAATAAATAAAGTTGTGAGTTTGTATATTAAACAAAAGTCTAATATTCCCGGAATACATACTGTATTGGAGGAATGTTCATATGCGATGGTAGAAACACACGATACCTTTTTACATAGTATTGAATATAGCTTGAACTAGGATTTCTATCTATCTTGTATGCATTTATCTCAATTTTATTTGCCTCTAATAAGCAGTTTTTCAGATTTTGCTTTATGCCATAAACTTATCTGAACTGTAATAGAAATAGAATGAATTAATATGCCTATATGATTGGAAATTTTCCTTCTCACAAATAGTTTAAAATGTCCTAAAATGATTGAGAAATAAGTGTAAGTTCAGCTGTCTCCTTTTTAAGAAAGTGAGGAACTTTAACAGAAACTTTTCATGATGAGGCATCTTTAAAGCCTTTCTTCTGAGTTAACATGAAATAAATGAATCAAAGGAAGACATTTCAACTGAATGAATATGAGTACAAAAGATAAAGAATGTGGGGGTGAGTAATACGAAAAAAGGTAAACACAAATAGTTAAGGAAGGCCATTGAGAACCTTCTTATCAGAATGAAAAAGTTGGCTGAAGATATAATAGAAAATGTTAAGGAGAAAAATAAAAAATGGGTAACAGGTTTTTGTTCTCTCATATCCATCATGAAGTGAGGTGTTGTTTATTTTTATACATTGCTCTTAGAACAAAGGAAACCAGAATCCCATAAAAGCACCGACTTTAAAACTTTACAACAAAACTTTAAAATGTTTTGTTGTAAAGGGAAAGCCCTTTGTAAGAAAAGTTTATCACTGGCACATTAAGTAGCCAGTTCTGTTCCTTTACATTGACTCATTCCATTGAAGCCATTCATGAGGTGCTTGCCTCATGAATGGTTAGCCCTTTCTAGCCTGAATGTTTGCTACTGCCATCAAACAGTCACCACACTGTCTCTTTGAAAAGAGTTTAGCTTTAAGAGAACTGCTCAGAATGGCCAAATATAAAAATCACAAAACAGCTCCTGTGTGAGATTGGCCAAAAGAGTAGAGCTAAGAGTAAAAACCAGGTTTGTTTTCTTTATCTTCTTCAGTCACCATCTGAAGTTTCCAAAATCAATGCATGGTAATAATCCAGGTAAGGAAAATGGTTCTGAAGGAAACATCTGACTTACCATATTAAGTTCTAGGATGAAAAAGAGAAAATGGGGGACCATAAAAGCAATCTTTTATGCATTTGGTGTCTTATTTTTATCTCTTGTTAATTTTTTTCATCTCAAAACTTTTCTACTCTTATTTGAATTAATCAACAAACCAGAATTGTTAAGCCAAATCCTGCTATTTTGGCAGAGCTGCATGAATCAAAATGGTACAGTTGTGGACTGGATTGTTCAATGCTTAAACCTGCCAAAGCAAATCATTTGTAATATGGCAAGCGTCCACTCTGAAAAACACCTTGCAATATACATAGACACACATATCAGTTGCGTGCACTGTAACACACACCACATGTAAATCTGGTCTTCAAATGGATAAATCAAATATAGAAAATATCTCCACCTTTTAACCAATGGGTTTTATTTGATTCTACCATAATAACTTACTAATAAGCACCACGATTGATCAGGATCTATTAGTAGAACTTTGAGTAACAAAACAGTAAAGATTTCCAGGGCTCAGTTGTTTGAAGAATAATAAAATAAACTTCTCCTCACGGGGAAGCAATAGTAATTTTGATCTGGAAAGATCCCCCCCTTTTTGCATGGATCTAGTGTTTAAAATACTCCACACTCAGAATGTTTTGATTCCAATAGTACGATTTTCACACCAGTTTCAAGTTTACCTATTTAAAACGTAACAGGTCAACTTTCAAAGGAGCTACAGAGATAGATGGAGGGCTCATACAGAGAGCTATATTGTGTATAATATGTTGGGATAGGCTGTTTTGCTTAAATTGATTACCTCCCCCAATGCCTTTCAGACGTGACTTCTTAATAGATGTGCCAATTTAATATTAGGGTTGCTATGAAGATCTGTCCACCATAAATCACTTTGATGCCTACTATTACAAGTTAGGCTTTCATGCGGCATATATTACCATGCAACTGAAGTATTCTTGTTCATGCAGAATAGCATTTTACAGATAAATGATGCTCCTTCTTTACCTTACAAATTATCATTCAATTAGAGGAAAGGGAATTTGCTTTAGAAATTTTATCAAATGAGAAATTTTTATGGTGGATTGTGATTTTCTTCTACATCAGGGGTGTCAAACTTGCGTTGTCATGGCATTGTCACATGATGTATCATGACTTTTTTCTCCTTCTCTAAACTGGGCCTGGGCGTGGCAGCACATAATTAATTTGAATATTAAGTGTTGAATATTTCAAAATTGCCTGAAATACTTGCAATTATTTATAAATAGGGAAATGGCTTGGCCAAAAGTACCATGTAAGGAGCAGAGATGAGCTACATCTTAACAAAAGAAGGGGTAGAACAGCTTCACTGATTAGTCTGTCATGCATGATAATGAAAATAACTTTTAGGCACACAAAGTAGAGAAAAAGTAGAGGAAAAATAAAACGGAATGTAACAGGGTCTTGTGGCTATGCTTATGTCCTTGGAAGAAGAATTATACACACATTTTGCACGTCTACGCAGATAATTATAGAGACAACTTTTTAAAGAAGCTTGTTGTTCACATTGGTAAATTTAACACCCACCCCCTATTTTTTGTCTAGATGAGCACATCTCAAACAGTAATCCTTTGAACCACAGTCTGACTAAGAAGGCCCCAATTTTCCCACATAGTTGTCCATAATTAACTAATACTAAAACATAGAAAGCTGTAATATGATGTCCTCAGAAATCTTTCAGCTACTGGAATAGTTATGAAGAGTTTAGCTATAAGATAATGAATTCCTTAAGATTGTGAATTTCACAATTGCATTTTTAAAATATGGAATCAACATGTCTAGGCACTTGGGTTATGCGTCCTTCAAATTCAGACAATTGATGAGGATCTTGTGCAAGCTTAGCATCTCTGTTATTTCTCAAAGGAACCTAACCTTTTTTCAGGTTTCTGGATGAGACTGAAAAAGAGAAATGTTCCTGTTTTAATTAATTTACTTGTTAAAAATTTCATGCCTGGAAGAAACCTGTAAAAACTGTACAGTACATACCTGATTTAACTTGAATTATTTTTTAATTTGTCTAATTTTTGCTACAATCAACAGGCACAATTTCCTTATGATTTGCAGCAGATCCAAAATCCAGCCCCCAAATATCTAAACACTAGGACTATTGGATCTGAACTTCAAAACCAACCAAACACCAAGATGGCAGCAAAGAAGTACAATTTTCTATGCATTTTAGTTTTCATCTAGTTGTAGGGAAGATCTTATAGTCCTACAAGAACCCTTGAAAGTTGGAAATAGAAATTTCTTCTTATGCCTGATGAAATAATGCTTGCATCTAATTTTGCAGATATGTCAACCTTTAGTAATGTTCCTAATGTTTCTTAGAAAAATAGAATGTGATCACTGTAATTTCATTTAGATAATTCTACTATTTAGATAATTAATAACAGACCGGTTCTTTTGCTTTTCCAGTGTCCAAGACTAACCACCATTTACGATTCTGAAATATACTACACTATAAATCCCTATAAATATGGTTCTTATGATGTAGATTTCTAAAAAGAATTTTAGTATTAGACTCAAAGTCACTTTTCCCGTTAAACATTTATTTGAAACTGCTAACAACCTCTTAAGAAATTGAAGTCAAAAGGAAGTTGCTGTCTCCTCAACAGAAAAAATGTTGGCTGAAATATATATTGATCTGCCATTCTAGGTTTCATGACTATGACAAGAACAGAATTCTAATGTCCAAAGGGAAAGCATTCTGGATGATTTCTGGCCATGTTTAGGATATTGAAAATATTTACATTTGCAGGTTTGTACATTATAGTTGCCATTGAAAACTATTTTAAAATATCTCATGTTCTAGAGGTTCTTAGTTGAGAGTAATAAAAAGGATATTGAATAATTGTTTATGATTATTTTCCTATGTCAAAAGAGTGATTGATTGATTGATTGATAATTCTAGAAACTGTACTAAAACAAAAAATAGGATATTCTACTAACCTATTAAATCAAGGATGCATGAACATTAAATATTTAGTTGAAAATAAATTGTAAGCAAGTGATAATTGTTTGAATATAAAAGTGAAACAAGTAACATAAACATAAAAGATGCATTATTGGCATGTTCTTGGAGACATTCAGTGACTTATCCAGAATCTCATAGACAGACAGGAAGAACATTTCCTAAGTGTCATTATGCTGTCAAATAACAGATCCTTATTCTGCACCAGCAAGTAAAAATAAAACCTTAGCTACATAGCAATTATTTTTAAGGGAAAAAGTGACATAGACTTAATAGAGAGTTTCCTAATGCATTAGCTTGTACATGGGATCACTTTGGTTAAATGCCAAATCCTCATCATCCCACACTTCTCCTTTTTGAAGACTTTGTGACAGGAGGAACATACTGTGAGACACAGCGTTTGTTTATTTGCTTGCATGGAATAAGGCAATAGTAAACCACTACTATATTTTTACCAAGAAAAGCACCTGGATAGAAAACATAAAATAGCTGGCAATATAGTGCCACATGAATGGATTCAGGTGGCATTCAATGGCACATGAGGATTAGATGGCACTCAAAATCCTACTGAGGAAGAGCTGAGAATATTTTGGAGTACTAATTATGTGGCTAAGTTAAAGTTTTTTGGACATCATGATGATGATGTTCCATAAAGGGAAAAAAATATAAAGTTGCAAAGACAAACTCAATGGGAATATTGAGTTTGTAAGAATGTAAGAAAATCCAACATGATGAAAAATGAAATAAAATGATTACAATTTGACATCTCAGTGAATTGGGACCACTGATGCAGATGAAGTGGAGGTGGATGAGTTTTATGACCAGGTTCAATTTAAAATTGACATAATATGCAAGCAAGATATGCCACTTGTGAATGGTGACTGAAATATTAAGGAGTAAAATGTTGGACTATGTAGTGTAGGAAACCAAAATGAAGCAGAAGAATGACTTATAAATTTCAGCCACTCTTGTGTTGCGCTCATTGCTAACACTGTCTTCAAACAACCACGATGGTGATTGTACTGTGTACATAGATATCTAATTGACTACATTATTGCTAAAACAAGATAGAGGAACTAAATTATAACATCAAAGATATGACCAGGTGCTGACTATGGAACAGATCATGAACTGCTTATAAGCAAGTTCCAAGTTAAGCTAAAGCAGGAGAAAGCCAATTAGATTCCATAATGTGATCTTGAGCATATGCCTACCCTTTCAAGGAGAATATCACGAATCACTTTGATGTTCTTAACTTCATTAATAGAGAATGAGAGGAATGATGGGTTGAATTTAAAAATGCTATCAAGCATGAAGGTGAAAAGAAAAAACTAAAAATGAAGAAACAGAAGAAATCAAATTGATGTCTGAACAAACCATAGTAATTCTCAAGAAGGGAATAAAAACCAAAGCCGAGAAAGGCAAAAATCCCAATTTCAGGCTGAAATGGCAAAATTGACTACTCTGCTTAAAGAAAAGAACATTAGTATTTTTGTTTCCACATGGAAACCGCTTCTGAACTTCATGCTTGATGTGGAAAAGAATGAAACTTTGATTCTGGGTTTTACTGATTAGACTTTTGTAGAAATAACTGGTTCATACTATTATGGTAAAACAAAAAATTGTGATTTGTTGTTAATGCCTTATTCTACTGTAATAGAGTCAAAAGTCAATGCTTCTTTTTCTGTTTCTTTTCCTACACTTCCTCATTTTTCTTTGTCTTCTCCCCTTCCCTCTCCCTGTCCTCTTATTTGTTTTTGTATTTTCTAATATCTTATAACCCAAAAAAAACATAAATACAAGAAAAAGTCAAACAACTCAAGATACTTAACAATAAGCTTCTGAGATCAGTTAGAAGAAACAAATAGTAGTATTACAATAACATATGTAAAGACATAGAAGATAGAATAGAAAAACAAGGAAAGCCTTCCAAAGATATCGGAACTCAGAAGTTTCCAACCTTGAATTGATATGCTGAAGGATATCAGTGGACAAATACTAACTAATTTCATCAGAATTGAGCTATAAGGAATCTTGGAGGTCTTCTAGTCCAGCCACTGCTCAAGTAGGAGACCTATACCATTTCAAACAAATGACTGTCCAATCTCTTCTTAAAAACCTCCAGTAATGAAGCACCCACAATGTCTGAAGGTCAGCTGTTCCACTGGTTAATTGTCCTCACTGTTAAGAAGTTTATCCTTAATTCCAGGTCGCTTCTCTCCTTGATCAGTTTCAATCCATTGTTTCTTGTCCTGCTCTCTGGTGCTTTGGAAAAGGAGTATACTGAAATATGTCAACATCTGATATAGTTCAAAAAATATTCCCTACTTACAAGAACCTCTAGTACTAGAGGATGAAGTTAGATCAATTCTCCAGTCATTACCAAATATGAAGGCTACAACAGGAACTGATAGAATACCCACTGAAACATGGCAAGCAACAAAATCAAGAGGCAGTAAAAATTTTAACCAAGCTATGGCAGCAAATCTGAGGAATGACTGGAAGTAAAATTCCAATATAAGAAAAGGAGATTTAACAGAGTATGCAAACTATCACTTGGTAATCTTATTTTTACATGCTAACAAGCTAATGCTTAGAATCATGCAATACAGATTAGAGCTTTACACAGAAAAGAAAATGTCAGAAGTTCAAATTGGCTTTAAAAAAGACAGACAACAGAAGGCATTATTGCTGACGCACACTGGATAGTTTGGAAAGCCAAAGAATATAAAAAAGGAGTCAGTTGAAAATAGAAAAGTGCTTAGAAAAACAGGAACCCCAGAAGATATCATTGTCCTCATGGGAAATTTAATACAATATGTAGATCAAGTAGTCACAGTATGAAGAGAACATGGCTCCAGACTGAAAAAGGAATGAGACAAAGCTGCATACTTTCCTCTTATTTATTCAGCCCATATAGTGAATTAATTAATGAAGGAAAGCTGGATTGAAAGAAGAGGGATGTGCTTTTAAAATTAAGAGAAGAAGCATCATTAATTTGCATCATGCTGATAACACTGCCCCATAGTCAAAAAGTGCAAAGGATCTGCAAGTTCTAAAAATAGGTCAAGAAGCCCAGTAAAGAAACAGGACTAAAATTAATACAAAGAAGACCAAATTGGTGATAATAGGCACCAAACCAGCCTTGGAAGTGGCAACAAAGATATTGAAGTGATAGATAGCTTCTGCTTTTTAGGATCAACCACCAGACAGTTTGGTGCAGTGGTTATGATCAGAGGCGGTATTCAGCAGGTTCTGGCCAGTTCTGGAAAACCAGTAGCGGAAATTTTGAGTAGTTCGGAGAACCAGCAAATACCACTTCTATCTGGGAATATTATAGTATCCTTCCCCTGCCATGCCCACCAAGCCATGCCCACAGAACCAGTAGTAAAAAAATTTGAATCCCACCACTGGTTACGATACCAGGCTAGGAACCAGGAGGCTGTGAATTCTAATCCTGATTAGGCATAAAACAACCTGGTAATCTTGGCCCAGTCACTCTCTCTCAGCCTAAGGAAGGAGACAAGGATAATTCACTTCCAAAAATGTTGCCATGAAAATTACAGGGACTAGTCCAAGGATAATCAGGAGTCAACACTGACTTGCAGATCAGTAAAGGAACAGGCAGTCAAGAAATAAATAAGCCACAGACAATTTTGGTTTGGAATGTTTCATTTTTGAAATTCTCAGTCAGATATTTGTTCCTTTCTTCTTGTGAAACTTATCAGTATTGACCAGTAATGAATAGCAAATTGTTATGCAATGATTGATTTTAACATTTCTTTTAAAATATCTTAATGGCATGTAATTCTTTTATCAAGGTCTACAATAAAAAAAATCAGTAGGAAAAAAAAAAAGTCACAGGCCAGTATGTGATAGAGCAGGGATGTCAAACTCATGGCGGTGGATGCATCGCATCCCGCCCCCCACCCCCCCAGAGTAGCGAAAGGGAAAAAAAGTCCTGATACATCACATGACACCACTGTGACGATGCGAGTTTGACACCTCTGTGATAGAGTAACCATAAAGGTTTTGAAAAAGATATTCAGGGGCCATGATGTTTCTATACATATGAAAAACAGACAATGATATTCTTTGTGATATAATAGAAGCAAAAGTTGGACTTTGAAGAAACAGGATACAATGCAGATTGACACTTTTGAACTTTGATGGAGAAAATTCCTGAGAAGACCATCCTCCAAGAAAAAGAAACAAACAGATCATAGAATAAAGTAATACAAAAATTTCACCTGAGGCCCAAATTTCCAGGTTCAAATGATCCTACTTCGGGCATATTATGCAAATACCTAGAGAAGAAAAGAATAACCATCACTTTTGGAAAACCTGAAGGACCAGGTTAAGGATGAATTGTCATGGAGAAAATCTGTTTTTGGGTGGATACCAACTTGATGGTACATAATCCATAAAGGTAAAAACAACCTAAAATTACAAAAAGACATTTCTGACAAATATATACGTGTGCATGTCAAAGATATACACAATTCTGCCCTTCCAAGAAACTATATAGAAATCTGCCATCATAATCTTCCCTCAGTCATGTCATAATAGAGTATGAAGGGGCCATTCAGAGTAAGATAGTCATAAATATCACCTCTGAATGGTACCCCAATGGTATGCACACAAACTTTATTAGATTTATTAAAACAACCCTCCAATGTGTTTTCTTGAACCTAACTTGGGAGGAAACGATCTCCTAATGAAAGCACTGAAAAATATCAGTTGATATTAGTCATATGTCCTGGAAGCTCAATATTTTGAAAACTTATCCTGTCCTAAAAAATGTGGGTGTATGCTGTTTAATATAAACTGTATTTAATCTTTTCCCTCCCCTGCTTTAATAAATCAGAACATCCAAAACCCCAAACTGAGAAAAAGAGAGCTTCTATTTCTAGTTGTAAAAGTCAAATCTCAACCCATGGTTTATTTTTTAAAAAAATGCATTAATGCCATGTCAGAGAATTTACTGTGACTGAAAAACAACTTTAGAGTCCAGACCGTGTAATGTTATTATGCCTTAAGACTTGCGTGCTGTGAATGTTTTGGTGGATTAACATTTCAAAATAAAGATTCCAATCTGTCATACATCTTAACAAAATCCATAAGGTGATATTCCGTAACTGGTTGCCTTTAAGATCTGCAGATTAAACTCTGATTGTGTTTTAGCAGTTTGGCTCACACTTTATTTATTTATTTGTTTGTTTGTTTGTTTATTTAAAAAGATGAATGGAGGGAAGGAAATTAAGATGAAAAATAATGACTACTGGCTTTTTCTTCAACATATAATTCAACAGATAAATACTATGCATTTCACTTCAGCCCTCATTTAATCTACAACTTTTTAAATTTTTTAACCTATAAATCATTGTATCATTTTTCTTTTTTTAGCATAAAGTCCATTTTCACCCTGACCAAACAGATCAACTATTCTATTTCTATGAATTCTGACTTTTTCATAATCCTTCACTTGATGTTCGACTTGCAATGGGAGGGGCAGGATTCAACAAAAAGGAGAGGGAGAATTTGACGATAATTTAAATCAAGTTCTTTAGCTCTTCCCCAATAACTTCTCCAAGCACTGGACAATCCTTATATAAATAATTTTTGTTTACTTTGGTTTTAAACAAGAGTTATGCATTTCAAAGCATTTGTACACTAAAGTATCCTAGGATATGAACTGGACTTGTTTAAATCTCATGGTTGTTTATGTGTTCAAGGAATGAATAAAAATTGATGTACTGCAAGAATCAACAACTCCCAGCGAGAGACAACTGGCCTATCTTTCAAGCACATAAGTGATTATGAAACCAACAGAAGATCCATTATTTCCATTGGTGGGACAAAAAAATTACCATTCCAGAAAAAAGCAATGACTTAAAATGGTCTAAAATACATAATAAGTACTCCAGGGATGGGATTCTACAGGTTCACACCTATTCGCTAGAACCGGTTGTTAACATTCTAAGCAGTTCAGAGAACCGGTTGTTAGAAGAAATTACTGGCCTAATCCTGTAAGGAAGGCAGGAAGGAAACATTCTGGTGTTGCTTATAGAAACTGCCTCTCTGTTGACCCTTATTACATTCTTGGGAGGACTAGACTTCCTGTCTCAGGAACCTCTCTGGAGTTTTTTTCCCCTCCTTTGCTGGTACTTTGCTTGTGTAGCGTGACCATTCAAAGTTACAATGGCACTGAAAAAAGTGACTTATGACCATTTTCCACACTTATGACTGTTGCAGCATCGCCACAGTCATGAGAGGCCAGACGAGGAGATGCATGCCTCGATGTAAGTGATGTTGAGTTGGCCACCCCTAGCCAGTCACATTACCACCAAGCCATGCCCACCAACTAAGCCACACCCACAGAACCGGTTGTTAAAAAAATTGAATCCCACCCCTGGGGTACTCTATAATTGTTTATTAAACTGGCCTCTGCCATTTGATAGTAAGAGAAAGCTATAAGAACTATTCAGGTAACAGACTTCCTCTGTGTTCATGAGCACAGGAGATACATTGATAACAGTGGTGGGATTCAATTCTTTTTACTACCGGTTCTGTGGGCATGGCTTTGTAGGAGTGGCAGGAGAATAATACTGCAAAATCCCATTCCCTCCCCATCCTATTAACCTGTTTTCCAGCTCCGTTCTCCTGTGCAGGGCAACAAAACAAGACCCAGCCAATTGCCTGGGACTCAGGAGGCAGAGATTAGATGGGGGCGGGGCCAGTCAGAGGTGGTATTTGCCGGTTCTCCGAACTACTCAAAATTTCTGCTGCTGGTTCTCCAGAATTGCTGAATATCACCTCTGATTGAAAACCTTTTGAGGGAAGTGCCTATGGTATACACTAGGACTGCAAAAATCTAGATGTTCATAAGAGTAACAAAGAGAAAATTCTATATCAAGGGTGTCAAATTTGATTTCATGGAGGGCTGCATTAGGGTTATGTTTGACCTCAGAGGACACAGGGTGGGTGTGGCCAGCTCGAAGTCACTCATGTTGGAGTGCCTGATTGCTCTGCCAGTGAAAACAGATTTTTGAGCTGTGTTTGAGTTTTCAGCTGTGACAATCCTCTGCCAGTGAAAATGGAACTCAGGAGGGCTGCCCGTGAACTTCCTGAGCGCCATTTTTGCTGGCAGAAGCTCTGCAAGCTGGTCTTTCGCTGTTTCCAAGGCAGCCCCACGGGCCAGATCTAAGGACCACGCACGCCAGATCCAGCCCCCGGGCCTTGAGTTTGACACTCCTGATCGATAGCATTACTCCCATATGCAGGTCATTCAGATTTCTGCAGCCTAGATTTGATAACTCTAGCATATATAACTTGCCATTTTATATAGATGTATACTGTCTTGTCTCATGCACAGAGGTGGATTTGTAGCTGTGCAGATGTAGGTAGATAATTCCACAAAACATCCATAACAAAGTACATGTATTGATACA
Source organism: Bungarus multicinctus (assembly GCA_023653725.1). Classification (NCBI taxonomy): domain Eukaryota; kingdom Metazoa; phylum Chordata; class Lepidosauria; order Squamata; family Elapidae; genus Bungarus; species Bungarus multicinctus. The sequence continues at coordinate 49,481,095 of CM042848.1, forward strand.
TCAGGTATCTTCATAACTCACATTTGTGATGAAGCTCTTCTATAATGACCAATCCTTTGTATATCAGCATTGCAGGTAAAAGATGGTTATTTTCCTAACCCATCATGTAGCGATAAGCTGCTTATCAGTTCATGAGTCCAGGCAAAAATGGAGACAAACCTCCCCCAACCCCTCAAGGTTCAATTTAGTGACCAATCAGGGTTACGTGACATGAACTACATTTCCCAGGATACCTTTAACTACATTTCCCATGATGCATTCCCTTAAGGGACAGCTCTCAATTCCTAAGTAACTATCCAATTCCCATAGACTGGCTGGAACAGCACATATACATCATCCATAGATACTTATATATACATCCAAACACATACCCCTATTTAGTATACAAAACAGAATTTCTAAACTAATGTTTAAAAGGTCATTCAAATTGGGAGCATTTGTAGACAACTGTAGAAAAGATCAGGTGGCTATGGATTTGATGCCTTATTCAAGGGAATCTCCTCTTTTAATTCTGAATGGGGCTGCACTCCCCAGACTAAACTGGTATGCTATTTAGGGGTTTTCTTGAATTCTTGGCTGCAGCTGGAGGGAAGACTTTTGCATAGATCCACCTTAAGCACCAATTGTACTTGTACCCAGATAAAGAAGTCCTGTCCACAATCATTCATTTCCGTTTGAACCACTATCCTGCTCTTTACATGCGTCTGCTCTTGAAAACTATCCAGTGTCAGGATTCCAGCAGTTACTCAAATCATGAACTTTAAGCCACACTCCCAAAACTAAAGAAGATTTATTTGAAGGTAACATTCTACGTTTTACACGTTTTATAGTTGACATCCAGAAGCTGCAAATGATCCAGACATCATGGCCTAAATAGTTAGGGGTGCACCTTGATGAGCCCATGTAACATTCTACTTTGTCAGCTGCATTGCCTCCTATAGATTTCTGGATGAAATTCAAGTTGTTAGTTATCATCTCTATCACTCTTCATGGCATAGGGCCAGATTATTTCCGGAACTTCCAATCTCAAATTGTCTTGTTTATCTCATCCAGCAGGATGGGCAACTTTGGGCCTCCTCTACAAAATAATGTCATCTGGCAGGACCGAGGAGGCATGCCTTCACAGTTGGAGTGCAGCCCTATGGAAAACCATTCCCCCTTAAGTTCAAATGGGTCTGATCCTATTGGCTATCCTTAAAACCCTATCTCCCTATGCCTTCAGAATTTTATTTCTATCTGTAACCAGTAGGCTAGGTTACAGATATGCAATCAATTTTCTCTCCCTGAACCTGTAAAAATATTGCATCTGCCTCCTCATTCATGGAGCAACCATATATTGGTATTTGCGTATTCATTACTTTTCACTGATCTCTGTAAATGGTACAGAAATATTTTTGTATTGAGCTTAAAGTAATACCGTCAGGTTTGCTGTCATGGGGGAGGGCTTCTGAATGCAGCTTTCTTGCAGTTGCCATATGATATTTGTTGCTGTTTAGAAATTGCCACACTGCTGCTCCAAGCAGAGGTATTTATTTGCACATCATAATTATTTATTTTCCTTCTCCACAACAGCCTCTCAGAAGGGCTTTCTTTTCTTCCCTTGTGCAAAAAAACAAAGTGGTTCCATACGAATACATTGAATTAGCAGTTAAAAGGGAGAGGAAAACTGCATTGTTTTATTTTCGTGGCGGAGGAATTAATGGATTTTTGCTAGTTTAGTACCTGTAAAAGTTCAAATGCGCAGTGGGCAGGATCTGCAGATTAGAAGAAAGGGGACTTCCCTACTGAGCAGTTTGAAAGTAGCAAGAACAAAGATTTGTTAGATGACATGCTCTATAAGCTACAAATGTCAACTTAGATCTGCAAATGAAACTGAACTATTCCCATTATATTTAATATGCAAAGGGTGGAAAAAGAGGTGGGCTGAAGTCTCTATGTCTGTTGCTATTCCCATTCTGCCACAAATTCTCACAGAAATCAACTGGTTCATATTATCCACTTGATTTGTATTTTTGCTTTATCCTATCATTTAACATAATCTTTACATTTAAAATTAAAATATCCAACACATTATTTCTTCACTAAATCAGTTGCAAATACAGAATACAACACTCATGACTATAAACATATTTGTGGAACTCATATTTTCTTAAGCATTTGAAAACACAAAAATGGAAAAATTTGAAGGAGGCAAAACTAATTCAATTTTACATTTTAATCCAGCTGTATACTTTTCAAAATAAGCACATATTTATGCATAATGCATCATGAAGTATGTGCTCTGCCTAACTGAACCCTGCTGAGAATGAGCAATGTTGATGCCATACTTGGGGGAAGTTGCTCATAAAATTCAACCTGCCTTATTTCCGTATATATGTTTTGAGTAATTTGTTTTGGTTTGCTGTCAAATAGCAGGACCACAACTTCTTGTTGTTTTCCATCTTTCCACTCCACCTTTTGTGCAAACACAGCTGGCATTGGTGATGCAACAGATCCTTTTAAAGTACTGCAGCAGTAACCATACAAATGTTAAATGTTATCTGTTAAGTATTTTGTCAATATTTTTGATCTTAACTCTATAGCAGAGGTGGTATTCAGCAGGTTCTGACCAGTTCTGGAAAACTGATAGCAGAAATTTTGAGTAGTTCAGAGAAGCGGCAGATACCACCTCTGATTGCCCCCCCCCCCATCTATTCTCTGTCTCCTGAGTCCCAGCTGATTGGCTGGGTCTTCTTTTGTTGCCCTGCACAGGAGAACAGAGCTGAAAAGCAGGTTAGTGGGATGTAGAGGGAATGGGATTTTCCAATAACCTTCCCCCTGGAGTGGGGAGGAAATGGAGATTTTACAGTATCTTTCCCCTGGAGTGGGGTGGGAATGGAGATTTTACAGTACCCTTCCCCTGCCATGCCCACAAAGCCACACCACACCCACAGAACTGGTAGTAAAAAAATTTGAATTCCACCATGCTCTATAGGGAATAAAATATTCTTACATAAGGGTGCATAATATTGGACTGCAGAGCTTGGGTACAGTTTCAAGAATTAATCACACACCACTCACAGAGAAACACACAAAATGCTTAACCCACAACTATTTATACTCAGTGTATACTCCTTCATGTTGGCTCTGGAAGCACACAATAATATGGATTACCTCAAGGATTACAATTTTGGGAAATATTCCTGCTTGGTATCCCACAAGTTTTTGTGCCAGAGAGTACAAGTAGCCCTTCATTTTATCAACACACCCTTCCAAACTGGACAGGCAGCCAGCAGTGGGAATGACTATGGAGATTCTCAGTCATCTCGGTCATAGTTGTTCCAAAGGTGTTTTTTTAAAAGGCAACTGGATTTTCTTTGTTTTTCCTTGGAGACATTTTGTTTCTCATCCATAGAAACTCCTATTCTGACAGTCAGAACTGAAGAAGCTTCTTGGATGAGAAGTGAAATGTCTTCAAGAAAAAATAAAATAAATAAATAAAAATTCTCAGTCATCTCGGTCATAGTTGTTCCAAAGGTGTTTTTTTAAAAGGCAACTGGATTTTCTTTGTTTTTCCTTGGAGACATTTTGTTTCTCATCCATAGAAACTCCTATTCTGACAGTCAGAACTGAAGAAGCTTCTTGGATGAGAAGTGAAATGTCTTCAAGAAAAAATAAAGAAAGTCCAGTTGCCTTTTGAAAAAGCACATTTGGGAATGGTTTGAAAGCTTTGAGAATGGTTTGAAAGCTTAACCAATCAATATTTAGGGAACATTTCTATGGCTCCTTAGCCTTTGCAGTACACTAGTAATAGCATGACTGTTTTGGAGCGGCAATGAAGAGGCACACACCTATAGTGATTCAGTCTTTTTGTTTATTTGCAGGACACCGACTGACTCGGCGGCGCGGCAGCCCTTCTTTTAAAGGGCTCCCGCGCCTAAGCCAGCCAATGACGGGGCGAGGATCTCCCGCCGGAATGTAGACCAATGAACAGTAAGTATTTCAAATATTAACCAATCCAGAACACCCCTCCCTCCTTGGTCCAGTCTGACCAATCAGGAGCCGCGCCTATGTTACGTAATCACGTAGATAGGCGGGGCTCCTGTGAGTCCGACTGGACCTGCGCGGCTCAGTTGCGTCGTTACCATTGGCTGGTGCGGAAGGACCTGTTGCTCCTCTCGCCTCCGGCCCTGGAAACTTCGAGCAGGTCGAGCCGGCTGCATCACTACCAACGGGCCTAGCTGGGCTAGTTGATGTGGCCATGCCACTCCCTGCTCGGCCTGGATTATCGACGATCCTGTCAGATGTTTCAGCGGGACGTTCTTCAGGATCAGGTGCGTAGCAGCGCGACCCGACCGGAGCTAGAGTTGAGGGTGTGTATGTGTGAGTTAGGGCGTCATTGTTTGTTAGTGGGCTTTCCTTATCCTGACTGCTTGGTGGTTGCTCCCCTTCCCCCCCAGGAAAATCGCCAGGTCTGGGAAGGGTGCGAGTTCGGAGTTGGTCTATGTGTCGCTTCCAGCTTTTGCCATCAGCAGAGGTAAGCCGGTAAGAACGGGGTCCGGTTAGATGTGTGATGGTGGCTGGCACCCATAAGGGGTGCCCTACCAAGTTTTTAGCGTAAACTAAATCCCCAATTCGGAATGTTCGGACTCTGGTTGAAGAATCCAGGGGTTTATCTGTAGAGTAGGTAGGGTGTAGTCTATCGAGAGGGGAACGTAGTTTTCTCCCCATAAGTAATTCAGCAGGAGTTTTGTTAGTAGTGCTACTAGGTGTAGTGTGTTGGAGGAATAATAATTTGTCGATGCGTGCTTGTATAGGGCCCTGGTCTAACTTAAGAAGGGTCTCCTTGGTAAACCGGACCATGCGTTCGGCCCGTCCATTCGCTGCCGGATGTGCCGGCGCGGTTAAGGCATGGCGTATGCCCAAACTTGCTAAATAACCCTCAAATTCTGTAGCCGTGAATTGAGGGCCGTTGTCAGATACCAGGACGTCTGGTAAGCCGTGGGTGGCAAACCAGTGACTGAGCTGTCGGATGACAGCCTCACAAGAGGTTGATTTCATGAGGCTCACTTCTAACCAGTTGGAATAAGCGTCTACCAGAATCAAGAAGGTATGCCCCTTAGTCGGACCCGCAAAATCTATGTGGACTCTAGACCAAGGGCCCCTAGGTAGATCCCACTCAGTGGCTGGCGCCTTTGGGGGTGAGGGCCGGGAAGTCTGGCAGGGCTGGCAACCCGCGACCCAGTCGGTAACATCCTTGTCTAACCCAGGCCACCATACATAACTTCTGGCTAAACTTTTCATCTTTACCACCCCGGGGTGTCCCTCATGCAATAGTTTCAATATGGGATTTCTCAGTTTTAGTGGAATGACCACTCGATCCCCCCATAGTACACAGCCTTTTAGTACGGAAAGTTCCATTTGTCTCTGTTTAAACGGTCTGTACTGTTCTTGTAAATCAGAGTCTGGCCAACCCTTTATGATCCACCTACTCACGGTATGCAGTAGGTGGTCGTTAGAGGTTTCGTGCGCGATGTCTGCTGCTGTCATCGGGAGGTCGGGCAGGGTCTCAATCAAAAAGGTTGAGGTGCTGGGGTTTGGTTCAGGATCAGAGTCTGGTAACGGGCAACGACTTAAAGCATCGGCGTGCGTGATGGTCGGACCCGGGCGGTAAGACAGGGTGTAATTGTAAGCGGCCAGGAATTCTGACCATCTTGTCATTCTGGGTGATAAAATATGAGGAGTGGGTTTGTCCCCCGCCAGAATACCTAGTAGGGGTTTGTGGTCGGTGATGATAGAAAATGATCGGCCATACAGGTATTCATGGAAACGTTTAATACCCGAAATTATGGCTAGTGCCTCCTTGTCCAGTTGACTGTAATTTCTTTGGCTTTGGGACAAAGTTTTTGAATAGAAGGCAATCGGAGCCTCTCTGCCGTTAGGTAGAAGGTGGCTCAGGACAGCTCCGATCCCAAAAGGCGAGGCATCACAAGTTAGTAACAATGGCAAAGTCTCGTTATATTGAATTAACACTTGTGCTGAAGTGATCATGTCTTTAATTTTGTTAAATGCTGTTTCTTCCCGATGTCCCCACTTCCACGACGTGTCTTTGTCCAAAAGTCTATGCAAGGGTTCCGCCACCGTGGCTTTCTGGGGCAAAAAGACATGGTAAAAATTTATCAACCCTAGGAAAGCTTGTAGGTCAGCCTTGTTAGTTGGGGTGGGGGCATTTTTGATAGCACGGGTTTTTCCTGCTGTTGGGTGGATGCCATTGCCATCGATTAGGTATCCCAAAAACTCTATTTTGTCCGTGATAAGGGTGCATTTGTCTTTTTTGACTTTTAACCCAGCCTCAGTAAATTTGGTAAGCACTTTTCTTAGGCGGTCTCGCAGTTGCAATTTGTGTTTAGCTGCAATTAGGACGTCATCGAAATACGGAATGACTCCTGGAATTCCTTGAAGGAGGCGTTCCATAAGAGATTGAAAAATGCCTGGTGCCACGCTAACGCCAAATTGGAGGCGATTACACTTAAAGGCACCCCGGTGTGTTACAATAGTTTGGGCTTCAGCTGTTTTTTTGTCAACGGGCAGTTGCTGGTAAGCCTGAGCCAAATCGAGTTTAGCGAAAATCTTTCCGCCTTTGATAGAATGTAGCAAGTGTTGTACGACAGGCACGGGGTATGCGCTCTGTTGTAGTGCATGGTTGAGGGTCGCCTTATAGTCCCCACAAATACGAACCGACCCGTCTGCTTTTATAGGGGTCACTATAGGGGTCTCCCATTTAGCGTGGTCAACTGGTTCGAGGACCCCTTGCTTGACTAGTTTATCCAGTTGTTCTTCTATTTTTGGCTTTAAGGCAAAAGGTACCCGTCTAGCCTTTAGTCTAATTGGGGCTACCTTAGGGTCTATGTTAAAAGAAATCGGGTTACCCCGGTACTTGCCTAATTCTTCGCTGAACAGGTCCTGGAATTCTTGAATGAGATCTGCCTCCCAGTCAGCGTCTGTGATATGGTTGATACCGGTCATCCCTATTCCCAGCGGTTCGAACCATTCCAGACCTAAAAGGCTTGGTCTGTTCCGGTCCACGATTGTTAGGGGAAGAATCTCAGTATGGTTGTTGAAGGTTACCTGGAAATGTCCAATCCCTACTACCGGAATTTTGTTTCCCTGGTAGTCTTTAAGCGTTAATTTCTGTTTGTCTAGTTCGCTTCGCCGTATGTCTGGGATCAATTTCTTAATAGTGTCCCACGAAACCATGGAAAGGAATGATCCCGAATCCACTTCCATTTCACAATTTTTTTCTTCAATTCTTACTTGCACGTGGACTTTTTTAACGTTTTTTGTATTAGAGTGACCAATTATTATTGTTTGGTGTGTTTCTTCTTTCTTGTAAGATGACTCTTTAAACTTTCTATTCCTTCCTTCCTGGCTCCAACGGTTGTTTGTTTTCTTTTCTCTCTCTCTTGGAGGAGGGCTTTCTCTTCGCCTGGGGCTGTAGCTTGATCAGGCTCTGCATACCCTTGCGATGTGCCCTTTCTTTTCACACTTTCGGCATATTGCGTCTATGAAACGGCACTCTGATCTGGGGTGGTTTCCACCACAACGGTTGCATTCAAAATCAAACCGCCTGGTTGCCCGCTCTTTTTTCCCTCTCGCGGCTTTTAGGTGGCAAACCTCGTCTTCTTCACTACTGATCTCAGTTTCAAGATCCTCGTAGTGTGTTGAGGTTTTTCCTTGTTCATCGTCAGCTTTGGTGGCTTCTTTGGATTTGTGGTGTGCAGCTTGATTAATCTGTTTCATTCTTGCCGCCGATTTGTGAGCAGCTTCGGCTGCGGTGGCTTCTTCGATGGCCTCTGTGGCTGTTATTTTGGGTCGGTTTAGTAACTTACTCTGCAATATTGGATCTTTTAAGCCTAAAACGATCCGGTCTCTCAGAGCCTCGTTGAAATCCGAGAATTCGCACTCTCCACCTATTTCTCTTAAGTCTGCCACGAAATCGGCGATAGGTTCACCTTCTTTTTGGTTCCGGAGGTAAAACTCATGGCGCTTTATCAGGCAGGAGACTGTGGGAGCGTAGTGTTTCCTCAGGATCTTCTCTAGCTCGGGCCAAGTTAGCGTTTTGACATCGATTGGAGACGCTAGCGCCTTTGCCATCCGAAAAACGGCTTGGCCGCAGTGGGTCAAAAACACCGCTCTCTTCCGATGATCCGACACTCCGCTCAGATCGCTACTCTCCAAAAACATGAGGAATCGGTCCACATACGTCTGCCATTCCTCCTTTGCCGGATTGAATTTCTCAGGCGGTGCGTTGCTTCCGGACATGATGCCGCTCGCTCTCCGCCGCTATTCACTCTCTAAACGTGTTGCCTCGATCCCATCCTCATCGCCAGTGTTTTGGAGCGGCAATGAAGAGGCACACACGTATAGTGATTCAGTCTTTTTGTTTATTTGCAGGACACCGACTGACTCGGCGGCGCGGCAGCCCTTCTTTTAAAGGGCTCCCGCGCCTAAGCCAGCCAATGACGGGGCGAGGATCTCCCGCCGGAATGTAGACCAATGAACAGTAAGTATTTCAAATATTAACCAATCCAGAACAATGACTACAGAATTTCAGCTCCTTTTTACCAAGGGCCTCATTTCTTAACTGGCAGTTGGAGGCCAGTGGCTTTAGAAGTATTTGGATTCTAGTTTATAACTCTAACTGGGAGAAAGTGGTTTAATAAACAACTGATCCAATTGTTGGGCTTGGAAACTGAGTAGATTTCTGGGTTGGCAGAATAGCTTGAATCTAGGAATGAGATCAAACAAAGTAGTTTTAGACAAAGTGAATAAAGCTCAAAACTGTTAGTGAACTGTAACTTTTAATCTTATAGAAGAGAGAAACTATTAAATACTAGGAATAGATAAGTACAAAAAATTTAAATTATATTAAATTTAGTTTTTGTTTTGTCTTGCTTCCTGCTTTCAAATATAGCCACAAATGCATCACTTGATTTCTAGGACCTCAAACCATTATAAGTGAAAGACCTCATATATTTGTCCCACTTGGGCCTCTCTTTAATGAAGCATTTCCAATGTTTCCCCATGCTGATTTGCAGTTAAGTTACAGCATATTAAAACATGACATATTGATTATTATTGGAGTAACAGCCTTATTATGGAGTGAAATTCATTCCTATACATTTTCCACTGTTCTATTGACATGTATTTTCTAACACCAAAATGTGTTGTTATCTGTATACATAAAAGAATTAGAAGGCAAATTCATCCTAGTCAAAAGAAATTATAATTTTTTTTAAATTCACAGAACAAACTATCCCCTTAGCACAGATACCTTTAGGAAGTTCAGAGTAATCATGAAGACCTCATTTTTGGCTTTACTATCTGAAAATACAAGTCCCTTAAATTAGTTTAAGAAAGTAAAGTTTGTTGTGTTTATTCTACATTGGAATATGCTATTAATATAAAGACTCCTAATGATTACGTGAACACATTTTTTGGGTAATAAATCAGAAATGGTTGACCCTCGCCTTCTTCCTAGATTTTTTTTCAATTTTCCAATCTAGTTTACAGCTCTCAGATTTCCAGACAACTTCTTATCCAAAAACTGTTTTGAAGCCAGCTGCTTAGCAGCTCAAAGATCAAGATAAAATATGAAAACTTCCAGATTTCCCAGAATCTCAATCAAACAAGTTCTTTAAAAAATCATAACAAACAGCCAAATGATGATGCTGAAGTCATATAGTCTACGTTTATTTATAGAGTATGAGAAAGGATACAGATGCTAAAAACTGGCTTGGTAAAACATTTTCAGGAGAAAATGTTGGAAACAAATAAGCAATAGTTGATGCACATTTTTGAAAATGTAAAATCCGACCTTTATTATTACGAATGATATTCTTAAGTGAAGCCTGAAGATTCTTTAATAAAAAGAAACAAACAATAAATAAAAATCATCACTGGCATTCTATCAGGTGGCTGACATTGCAACCAAATCGCCCTCATATATACTTTTGGAATTAATTCCAAATATATTTTTCAGCTCCATATTTATCTTTAGTTCACATGTAATTAAATACAAAAGAGCCTTTTCAAAAGCCAGATTAAATGTGTTGCCATCAAATAGATAAATAGAGCCAGTTTGGTCTAGGGGTTAAGGCACAAGGCTGGAAGTCAGGAGACTTTGAGTTCTAGTCTTGCCATAGTCAAGAAAGTCAGCTGGGTGACTTTGAGCCAGTCACTCTCTCTCAACGTAACCTGCCTCACATGTTTTTTGCTGTGAGGAAAATAGGAGGAAGAAAAAGTATTAAGTATGTTCACCTCCTTGAATTATTTATAAAAATAATAAAGACAGGGCCCAATAAATCTGGTTTATTTATTTGGTCCATGATATATTTCAAAAGATCCCTATCTACCAAAAATATTGTCCCTATAATGGTATTCATCTTGAAACAGTGGATCATACTTCATGGTCCTTGAATTGTACAAGAGTTTTACAAGGCAGGATATTATCTGGCCTATTTTAAAATCAGAACAAGAAGAGATATTTCTCAGTATATTAAAATTTTCCTCGCAAATGAAATTTCTATAATTATAGTGACAAAAGATTTTTAACTATAGCTATAAAAACAAGGTCTTTGATAACACATCCATATGCTAGAATTTTGTGTAGTGTTCTACTTTTTTTGTTAAACTGTTTTATCTAATGCCAAATTTTAGATTATATTTGTCATTTCCTACATGGGTCTTTTGGCTGTAAATACATTTATTATTATAAATTAAAAAAAAATCATATGTTTTACAACTGATATAACTGAGGAGTTTTAGTTTGTGTGTACATATTCTTCTCTTTTCAGACCTTGATTCCTTTTCCTGAAAAACTGTTCTAATCCAAAATACATTTCAGGAGGCAAATCTACAGATAGTTCTCAATTTAAGATCACAATTAAGCCCAAAATTTCTGTTGCTAAGTAATGCAGTTGTTAATGAACTTTACCTCATTTTACAACCTTTTTTGACACATTTAAGTAAATCACTGCAGTTGTTAAGTTAGTAACAGGGCTGTTAAGTGAATCTGGCTTCCCCATTGACTTTGTTTCTCAGAAAGCTGCAGAAGATGATCACATGATCCCAGGACACTGCAGCCATCAAAAATATGAACTGATTTCCAAACATCTGAATTTTGATCATGTGACCAATATGACCATGGAGATGCTGCAATGGTTGGTGTGAAAAACTGTCATAGCTTACTTTTTTCAGTGCTGTGTTAACTTCGAATGGTCACTAAACAAATGGCTGTAAGTCAAGGACTACCTATTGTTCCCCATTCCCAAGTGCAAGGACTCAAAAGGAGATAAGAATTATTTCATAGTCAGCAGCAACCCAGAAAAGAAATAATACAAATTCTTGTCACTCCCTGGATTACATTGTTTCAGAAGCATCTGGCAAACAATTTTCATATCTTATGGCTGAATGGACTAAGAAGATGGGGAAAAAATAAAGCCAAAATATTAAGGAAATCTGTCTGAGTAGATAAAAAGTAGAGCAGAAACTAAGAAACTTTTTTCCCCTTTCATTCCTCCTTACTTAGCCTCAGGCTGGCATAATTTCACCCTCATTCTACATACATGTTAGTATTTGCTGATAAATAAGAACCATGCCTTGTTTTGACATGCCTCTGTTTTTTTTTTGTCAACCATGGAACTCAAAGGTTAAGCAATCTGGAAGCTTTTTCTGGGGCTGGGATGCATATAACCTATCCTGTTCAAGGAATAGATTAGAAAAAAATCAGCATCATCTGATTCTTTTCTGAACACAATACTCACTACAGGGTGAGGCCAATTGCATATAGAATATACTTTATGCAAAAGGGCATTGATGCAGGCGTGACTCACAAATGTCAATGCAATGTGCACAAATCCTGTTATATATTCAAGTCACAGGGCTGCCCCTTTTTCAGTTGTAATTGTATAAACCTGGTTAGAAAAGACGAATCTGGTTGTATTTCAATTGATAAACTCACATTTAACATGGTTGATTAACACAGGATCAATCTAATCAGTGTCAATGTTGATAGCATTGTGTGGTTTAGTACAGTGCTAAACTGGCTGAGAAATTTGACGAGTTGGTCCAAGCACCTTAAAATCACCCAGGCTGAGAAACTCTGCAATAGAGATTAAGGTCATAAAAGGCTCAGCAAAGGCATTTTGTTCTGTGAAGCAAAAATGATCTGGGAGCAATTTTCAAAAATTCTTCAAATCTGACCCTTGATGTACCACACTTGTGACATTCTTGCAACACAGAAAAATCTGCAGCTACCTAATGAGTTTTCCTTTTCCTTCCTACTAATTCAGATGAGACACAGAAACTCCCTGGCAGCTGAGAGTAGCAAATGGGAATATTTCTTGGCTGTATCTGAAGAAACTGAAAATGAATTCTGGAAACTTCTGCACACAGAGGAGAAATTCTATAGGTACCTTTTCTTGAAAAGGATGCTGGCTACCTTGTAAAGAGTAGCAAGATATGCTTTTTGTGCAGTGTCTTTTCCAATGGTTTAGATATAAATCGATGAGAAGTCACTTTTTTCCCCAACAGTTAAAAAAATTGCAATTTTTACATTCCTTTAAATTTAATTTCTCTAATGCAGATATTCTAAAATCTACATGCTTGTTCTGGGAACAACAGATTGATCCAAGAAAGTTTGAAAAGAGTTATCTGATATCAATAATACTACACTGAAGGAAGTACATTGACTCTTAAACTAGATGAGACAAAATGCTCTCAGTTTATTAAAGGAAAAATCAAGAATTTCCTAGATATTTTGAGTACCATTTTGGATGAAGGGCATATAAATCTAAATAGTAGTAATAGTAACAGTAATAATAATAATAATAACAACAACAATAATAATACCTAGGATGATACCTGGATGTTGGCAGCAACCCGTATCAACCATCAGAGCCAGTCAATGATATTTGTGATATATTTTTAAATGTTCAGTTGACTGAGTTTCATGTTTAATGAATAAAAGTTTATAATAATAATTTATTACATATATGCTGCTCAACTCCTAGTGATCCTAGGTAGTTCATAAATGATTAAAAATGTTAAAAAACAAGAAAACCACACACACACAAAGGAACAAAGAAAGCAGAGATAATAAAATCAGATAGGAACAAAGAAAAAGATGAAATAAATGCATATTTTCTTTGGATTTTTGGCTGCTTTTGCCAGGATATATGGGGGGCTCTAAAAGCAGTTTCTTTTTCTACATCAGCTGATTAGAAAGAAGTGCTCCAACTGACCATCAGATCATTTAATGGGATGTAGCAGATTGAAGGGCCTGTGCTGTTCAACATTTCACATTGCTGATCATTTACACAGAGGGATGATGCAGACACTAGAGTTTGCATTATCCCACAGAATGATATTGACTGACAGGTTTGCTTTGTAGAACAGTTCAGGCCAAAGGCCAAGAGCTCACAGTTGGTTACTTTATTGAGTGAAGTTGGTTAAGCTTCTGCCATCCCATCCCTTTGCAGTGCTCTAGCTATCTACCCAATTCCACTTCTCCCAGCCTCAGTCTTCAGTGATATTAAGGAGAGCAATTGGTAGATATTTTTCCAGCCCTAGGAAAGCCATCAATCATTGTACCTTAATTTGCTCCATAGCAAAATGGTAGAACAATATCACTCATTGGCTTCATTGATGAGGCAGTGACCAGGGTCCATAATATCAGCTATGTAAACAGATTTGTTTTTACAATTACAATTTTGTGCTCCCATACTTTGTGCCTTGTGGACTGGAAGATAACAAACAGGTCATCTGGGTCTACCCTATGTGAGTACTATCAGTTTTGGGGTGCCATAGATAAACAACAGTTACTTATTACATATCCATACATTCTTACCCTCAGGGAGTGAGGGAAAGGAATGAGCTTGAAATGTTCCATCTCAGCTGTCACAGCTTGGGTGGCCTTGGTTACTTTGCCCTTAAGCTGGGCAAGTCAGAAAATGTGAATTTGCTGCTTTGCCTCAGGCAGCTGATGGCTTGTTCTTGCCTGTTTTCCTCTTCATGGCTTAGGCTAACAAAAAATGTTTTGCTGCATAAAGCAAATAAAAAAGGCACTGCCCTCCCTCATTTAGAAGTTGGCCAGACAGGCTGTTGAGTCTGCCTTCAACCATTGGCTGGCTGCTCACTACCTGAAGGCAGCTGGCTAGCTTAAGAATATATAAACAGGGTGCATATATTGCTCAGGGCACATATACAACTTGTCTGCCAAATTGTTGTATTACTCAGGATTCCCAGCTTACCTGAACAAAAGCTACTTATAAGCTCAACAGAGCATAGTACTGTTAGATAAGAATCTTTAATGCATGCTAGAATGAAGCCACTTACGTAGCTCATTTCTTCTGTCATTGAGAGATTGTGGTGCCCTCCCATATGTAATGAAATTGAAACCCAAAGATTTTTTTCCCACCTTTCCCTTGGCTTAACAGGCACCCTTGTGATTTTCAGAACTGGTGCAAAGTGGTAGTTGGCTGTTGACATACTGTAATTAATGATTTCTGCTGTGAAACGTCAATTTTTAGTATAACTCCTACAACATCTATTCTCTTTATCTTCACCCAAATTCTGTTGCCTGAAAAAAGTTTATTATTCCTAATGACAGTCTTCCCAGATAGGCAGTAGCTCTTCCAGATGATCCAATTCCCACATCCAATTTTTCTAAATCTAGCTACAATCTAGGATCAAATCTGTTCTGGATGTTCTGACTATGTTCAGGTTTATCTGAAGATCAATATGCTGTCTACACTTGAGAAAACAGAATTAGCAGGTAATCAGCAATGTCCTTTTCTGGCAATTGCTGAGCACTGAGACTTTTCAGCCAATTGCTGGCATTTCTCTGTTTTCCTTATGGTAACAAACTTCTATTGCTTTCCAAACTCAATCCAGCATTTGGGCTCTTTCAACTGTTCTATCATGCTGTTGTGATGGACTTCCAGGAACTCTGTCCAGGAAGAGCACAGGCTGTCCCTTCAAACACAAGTAGAAGTGTGCTGCTATTTCTGAAGCAGCATTCATTGCCTTGAAATGCTGTTTCTCCATCCACAGATACAACACTACTGCTACAGATTAAAACTAAATAGCTCACAATTTTAAGCCACTATTTGGCAATATAAGTAGGTGTGCATATATTACTTCTATATCCTTTACAGCTTGCAAGTGGGTCTTACTTTATTTTAAACCCACAACAGCAACCATGTGAAGGAAATTAGGCTGAGAGACAGTAACTGGCCAAATGTTATCCACTGATTTTCTATGGCTAAAGATAGATTTGGACCTCTGTTGCTCAGCCATAGTCCTTAATCACTACACCAAACAGTCATATGACTTATCCTTGCCACATTGTCAGAATTTTTGTTAAAGTAAGGCTACCAAATATAGGCTTTAAACATTTGGATGGCCATTGGATTGAGGCAAACAGATACAGAAAATCAGTGGTTTTTTGCAACCCAGATGTGGGAGCTCTAGTGAGGATTAGTAAATTGAATACAAATAAGAATTATATCTTTTATGGCAAGATACTGTATGACAAAAACAGTTTTCTGAAAAAACTAACCAAACACTTCGTTTACAGTTTTAATTTTTATTATCATCTGCAGTAATACATAGGAAGATAAGGTTAACTGGAATTCAGGACACAGAGATGTTATGTTCTCACACTTAAAAAAATGCAGAATTGATTAAGTGCATTTTATGGATTACACATTCCTCACCTTTTGTTCTATATTCTTGATCTGCAGAAAGATATGACTACTCTAAAGTACTCTACATAGTAAATACATTCATCATCCTCACATATTCCAAATGTGGTGCATTCTGCTTTCATGCCTAAGCATCTGATTTTAAACTGATTAATTAATTCAAATTAATTCCATTTGTTAGGTGAAGGCACTAGAAGCACTTACTCCATCCAATGTTCTTCTTTCCAAGATCAATAGTTTGATATACTGATGAAATATCGGTTTGCTTATATTATCTTGAACTAAGGGTCCTTTGCGTCTGGTATTTGTACTTTGAAGGTCTATCAGTGGAAAACCTTTGTTTGAAATTGTCCTCTCTGGAAAATTCCCTTCTTCTAAGGCTAATTTCAGATAAATGAGTCATCTCCTGCTAATAAAAAGACATTGGCAACTACTTTTTTAAAAGCATTTTTTCCTTAGCAAATTTTCTGAAAAGAAGAAAAAAAAGTAGACAAAATGGTAGGAAGACCATATCATACATATTATGCTTGACTAGGTTTACATAATATGTTGCACAATGTTATAAAAGTTAATGACTGATTTCAACAATAATCAAACTAAAACTGCACATTATAGCTTAGTCTGATGAAATTTCTTTTAAACCAAGTTCAGCTTTTGTTGACCTATTTACATGATTTTTCCTCCGTAGAAACACTAAAATTTATATTTTAAAGAAGTGACCACTGTCTTCTTTGGAGATTGTTTTTCACCATCCCATTTTTGCCTCCAGTCCTGATATTTTATATTCAGATGTATGAACTTGATTTAAAACTCTTCTTCTAGGTTTAGGACTTCCAATGAGTACATGGCAATCTGAACACACCTACAAAGAAGCAGAGATATTATGGGTGAAATTGGTGGCTGGATGCAAGATCGAGTCAACAAAAGGAGAGACCATGAGATCACCCAAACATATTCTGGACAGTGGCATCTTGTGAACAGACACTAGGAACCACCTTTAGGCTTAGTCCAAGAATGACAACACAATCCAGCCAAACTACATTCTTTATTTGCTTACACTGTATAGACAGAATCTTGCCAAGCTAAACCTATATTACTTTAATATAATGGCTATGACTTAACACCCGCTAATACTGACAGGGCAAGCTATTAATGTATAAAATGAGTGGAAAACTTCATTCCTTTCTAGCACTGATGATGTTACCTAGTTTGATAATGAAATATCTGCAGGGAAACAATCAAGCTGAGGGAGCACCAAGAAGCCCACAGGTAGTGATAAAATGTTACAATTATTTATACTTGCTGGGATGAAGGGGGAAGTTATTTCTTTTGTTTCTTTCTCTTTTTATTTTTTTTATACTTTGTATCAGTTTTATTTGTACTATGTAATCTTTAATAAATTTTATTAAAAAGTTTTCTTCTAAAGAATGGTTTAATGATTGAAAACCAAAAGGGGGCATTGGGCCTAGGTGTTTCCTAACAATAAGGGGCATCCATCAGTAGATGAGAAGGCAGAAACATACATGTTCTTGTCTGGTATGGTAGATAAATATACATCTCAATCTGTACATTTATTCAAATCTGTGTGGGCTTTTGTTGTTTCTTTTCAGACACTATTGTTACACTTTTGGTGAGACCAATCTAGCCTGACATTCTTTGGAGTATAGGACAAGAGCAAGAAAGCACTTTAACAAAAATAAAAAGAGGCTTTAGTTTTAAAGTAGAAAATGCAAGGGAATACTTTTATGATGTCTCATGGAGATGTTTGTTTCATAACCATGGATCAAATCCAACACTTTATAAGAAACATATGAAGATTTTGGATCTCAGGCAGGGCTTTGGCCTAAGGCTGCCAATAGAGCTGTTTTGTAAGAAAGATAAAAGACAGGTGTTTTTTTCTTCTTCTGGCATAGCGTGTCAGGCAGTTCAAGGCAGTTCTTATCACCTCTTACATTTGGACAGGAATGTTGTTTAAATCACATCTGGCTGCAGAGAAGGAGTCATGTTATTAGGTTAAACAAGGGGATGGGCAGAAAATTGCAGAAGACTTCTGATTCATATTCCAATTTGAATTTTTGCCTAGTTCTTCTTGCACTTAGAGCATTTGATTAGTTTCATGTTCTCCTTGTCAAAGTACTAATCAAATGTTAAAAGTAAAAAAATAAAACCGAGAGACTTTGTAAAAAAAATAAACTCCCTTTCCAGCCTGCCTTCCTCCATTCCCAGACTGTAGAAATAATAGCTTCATTAAACCAGAAGAGGACTATGAAGAGTAATTGAAAGGAAGCTAAGAAAAGAATTTATAGTTATATGCTTTCTCTTGGATGACAGGACCCTCATGTGCTCTTGGTTCATACTCCTACCAGATTTATGTCATAATGGAAGCTAAGAACTGGGGATGCTTTTCTAAATGGATTATTTATCTGTGAGGTTGAGTCTCAGATCCTGTTCTACTGGTGTCTATTGTAAAAAAGAATATACCTTCCTTCTCCTATCTTCTTCACACAACCCTGTGAGGTAGACTGGACTGAAAGAGAATGACTAGCCCAGGGGTGTCAAACTCGTGGCCCGCAGGCCAGATACATCATGTGCTCTCCCCCGCTGGTTTAGTGAAGGGGAAAAAAGTCCAGATATGTCACATGATGCCACTGTGACAACACAAGTTTGACACTCCTGGACTAGTCCATGATTACTCAGGTGACTTTCATGGCTAAGATATGATTTGAAGGGCTTGTGCTTTCTCGCCTGGTGCCTTAACCACTAAACCAAATCAGTTCTCAATAATAGTTAAAGTTGGTTTTTTGGATCATCTAGTTTATTTAATTACTTACTGTTGATACAGTAAGTTTAGAAATAATTCCTCCTGTATCTTGTCCCTATATGGCATTTTCTTTAAGATAATTCATTTCTTTGTCAAACTGCTGTGCTATCAAAACATTTCTTCTAATTGTTAACCATATAATCCTGTTGTAACTTATACCCTTTAGTTCTAGGCCTATTTTCTGAAACAGGAAAGAAACAAATTTAATTTTAACTTTCCTAAGATTATTCTCTCCACAAGGCTGTATCCATATGAGATCTAGGTCATACTCTTACATCCATACAATGCCATGCAATATAGATTGGGCATGGGAAATTTAATTCTTGCTACAGAGAATCCACCGCAAAAACAGTTTTACAATACCTCATCTAGAGTTCTGTGGTGGGCAGTTGTCTATTGAAGGGAATCTATGCTCTGTTCTGCATTCTGATATTCTCTTGAAATGAGAGCAGAGCATCATATTATCTTCCCATCTGCCCCACATTTGGGTGCAATTAGAGGAGCATATTTTCCACAATTCCTATGCAGTCATTTGTGGTCCTTCTCTTACTATTGTGCAACTAAGGTAGGACAGAGAGATAGAAGTGCTGTTTGAGGCCCTAATTTTTCCACTCTCTGGTCAGCGGGTGGCCTTTTCATCCTCCCCAGCTCTCAGTTCAGTAATAAAGATACTTGTATGATGGAGTAAAACTATGGCGGAGCACAAAGGAGAAGGCTGCTTGTTATGTGAAACTACCTTTGATAACAATCCTTCAGATATTTGAAGAACAGGTCTGCCCAATGATTGTTGCATAATGCAAACGGCAGGACGGTATCATCCCTGCAGTAGCATGTGCAGAAATCCATTGAACTGCAAATGAATCTTACTTTGATATTATCTGCTGCCATTAAACTGTGGAAAGGTTGATAGTTTAGAGTTAAAAGCAAATCGTATGACATCCAGCTCTATTTTCCAGCATTTGCTACCATTGTTACACTGCTGCCATTTGCTACCTGGTTCAGCTAACATTTCAGTTGAATGTAAGTCTAGCCCTAAAAAGTGTCACCATGCCCCTTCTCAGTCTTCTTACCCTGGCCTAAACATTTCCAGTACCATTCATCAAAGGACCTTATCTTCATCCTCCCTAAATGATGGTGTCCAGAAGAAGACATTTGAAACATTCTGTTTGTGGTTGACATTGAGATTTACGTGTACAATGAATATACTACATTATTGATGAAATATAGAACTTTGTATTTATGAATTTTATTTCAGCTAGTATTTCCATTTTGTGGAAATATTAGTCTTTGAAGAAGTTAATAATCTTTGCCAGTGATTTGCTCATGTTTACTTGATAAGAAGGTTTAAATCAGATAAGAAAAATTATGTTTTTGCAAATGAGAAAACTGTCTTTGAATTGATTTTGTGTACCAATAATAAACATGTTATGCTAGATGTATAAGCTTTTACTGAAAATGAATATAGAAGATGAATATGTTAAAGACTTAACTTTATGAAATGGGCAGAAAGTTTGGGTACTGTTTTTATTTAATGTCTGATAAACTATCAAAGATGTGTAAATGAGGGTGACAAATAGATTTTGGAAATGCAATCAATGGGTAGTTAATTTTTATCATTTTGGTGGACATGTGATGATGATGTTATTCATTCAGTCGAGTCAATTCTTGGTGATTCTGTGGGCCAGGTCTTTCCACATCTTTCTATCTTGCACTATTCATTGAGTTTTCTATACTTTGGACGTGTACAAAATTAAAAAATACTGGCATCAGATATGTATTTTAATCCAGAGAATTCTTAAAATAAATATTCAGTTGAACCCAAATATTTTTTCCTCCAGGCTTGATGGATAAACAGATTGAAGGAAATATGGGACTTTGTTTCTATACATGAACTTTTTTATGCATAGAGGTAAAAAAACCTACAAATTCCTACAATGGAAGAATGGACAATGAAGTTAATAGAATTGGCTGAAAGAGCCGGGATTAATCAGAGATTCTAATTAAAGAAAAGACTGGTTAACTTTGTTTCTACTTAGAAATCACTTCTGGATTTCTTTCTGGAAATGAACGAAAATGAAAATTTAATTTTGGAATTTGATGATTAGAACTGTTTATGATTATAGAAACATTGTGTATTATTGGTGATTTTAGAGTAAGATATTAACCTATTTGTATCTCCACTGAAGAAAGTTGGAATTTCCCCCCTTTCCTTTTTATATCCCCTTGCACTCTTGACTTTGCCTTTTCTTTAATCTCTCCTTTCCCTAGCCACTTTTTTTTTGTATTTTATTTTTAGCTGAAACTTAATAATTATTTTTTTTAAAAAATCAATAATTTAAAAAAAATTATTGTGAACAAATCAGAATACAAATTTCCTTTATATTTTAATCTGAAGGACGCCAGGTAGCCTATGCAAACTGTAAGCTCTGAAACCTCTTATCAAGCTAGACCAACGGAAGGGCCTTAAAATGTACTTTCCTTGGGTTTCCTCTTATGTCTGGAAGTGACCTGCATAGAACAATTGGGCTAAAAAAATATGAGTACCATATTAATCCCTCTACATGTTGTTTAAATATTTACCTTGCACTGTTTGCCATAACTGTAAGAAAATGGCAGGCAAGCATTACACTTTGGCATTGTTTGCAATGGATGCCAATCTCTGGGAAATATCTAATGTGCCCAAATTGGTATTCACTCAGAAGTAAGGCAAACCATGGTCTGGATGTTCTTCTTAGGAAAGGAAAGTAGATGTTCCAAAGATTTGATTGGTTCAATATCTGTTATTGAAAGGGTGTTTATTACTAATATAAAATTCTATTTCATTGAAAATAGCCTCCAGGTGTACTTATAAATATCTAGCCCAGTGGTTTCTTTCCACAAGCTCAGACATTTAACTATGAGCATGGAGAGGATTTTTTTTCCTTTCATTTAATGATATTTGGATGAGGACACCAATTGTTCCATTTATTATGCTTGTCCAAATGGCAGGGATTGTTCATTCTGTCATTACATGTGTAATGGATTTCTTTAAACATTAATTCATCTGCAACTAATTTAGAAATTGCTTCCTACGGATGCCAAACTCCCACTCAGTTCAAATACATGATTTTATATTTTCTAATTCCATCCTGAACATCTCTTTTTAGATGGAGAAGTCAGGTTGGGAAAAGCAGAAACTCAGACTTTTTTCCCCACTCTCAAGGACCCAAGTTAAGCTCTAAGTGTTTAAAGGACTACTGTGCTTCAGAGCCTGATTACTGAAGGATAGAAAGGGTACCACAGCCATCAGAGAGTCCCTGTATAAAAGTGTGATTTGCTTTCAATACCTCTATTCAAGGTCCTTGTATAATTTAGATGCAGCTACACTGCCCCCAAGATGTGGCTTTTTGACTCCCATGAGTTACTAGCATCTGTTGTCGCACCCACTCAGTCTCCTGGTTTCATTTCCTGAGGTTTCTGATTTCCAGAGTGAGTGATGGAAATATTCAGAAAGAGGGTGGCAGTCTGAAGGAGGAGGCCTCATGGAGAATGGGAGGGAGGGGTCACTTATCATAAATAAAAAGGTCTCCTCTTTACCAGTGTAGAGTGTAGGAACATTGGGAGAAGAGAACCTGCCACATCAGAAAAAGCCCTATATAACAGAGGACAGCACAGATCATTATATTACAGTAAGTATGCAGACCCTAACTAACATCTGTGCACCAGTCAATTGCAAATGCAGTAGCAAAAAAAGAAAGAAAAAGGTGTATATATTATAATATTGTAATCATGAATAATTGCAACAGGATAAATTCCAAAGGACTCCTGTTTGCTCTATTAAAATGCAGCATTGTTAATGAAAGTAAGCGCAGAAATTAATACTAGAAATATTGGTTTATAATTGTAATACGAAATTAAATGATATGAAATGAGAGTGGATCTGAATGTTTTAAATGTGCATAGTAGTACATGATATCTGTGATAGCACAACCTTTCATTTTCAAATAAAATTTCCTGGGGTTTATTTGAGCCTAAGAATTAAATGATATATTGCTTAGAATTGGGATAACATGTGCCTCTAATACTGGAGCTAAACTACAATTCCCAGGATACTTTAATATTTGAAGCATGCTGTGTAGGTTGGATGAGAAATGTAATTCAGCAGCAAGGAAGGTAAGTTATATAACTTGCTTAAAATTAAAATGGTTTAATATTAGCACATAAAATGTTCTTCACTTTTAATAAAAAACATAAAGTTTAATTTTCATTAAAACGTTGCTGGATATTCCATATTTCCCAAATCATATTTAACCTCTGATTTTAGCAATATATAAGCTGCCTATAATTAGCCCATATATATGATATATTTTCATTAATTATGAGTCAAACTTGAAAATAGCATCATTTTGGCAAAGACTGTTGTAAATAATAATTATAAACCAGAACCAATATTAACCCCAAAGCATTGCTTAATGAAGTGAATGAAAATAGTGATACAAGCCCATGTGGATCAAAACAGACTTTTCTCTGACAATTTATCCTGCTTTACTAAACTTTCCATTGTTTGCTTTGGGAAGTATTAGGCATGCTGTGAGAAAGATGCTTAAAATAAAAATATGGTGTTTAAAAGCCTATCCATATTTCTATACATTTCACAATAAGTATGATAATGGATGAATGGATGGATGGAATGATGGATGGACTATCTGAAAAGATCAGATAAACCACAGATGGTGTTGTGGTGAGCCACTATTTTCTCTCCAAGCACGTCCTGATAGCTTCCTCTGAAAGCTAAGATCTGAATAACTCTCCTGTTTTGCAAAGAATCCTCCACCACTGCAGGGCTTCAGAAATTTCTCTGAGCCTCCTTGTCCTCCCCAATTCAGAACTCTTCCAATAGCTCTGCCTCTGTTTGCCCCCCTCCTGATTACAGTTGTTTTCCTCAGCAGGAGGCCAGGAGAGATCCACATAGATGCCAGGTTAAATATAAACAAGTGAAATATAAACATGCAAAGTGAAATATAAACAAGTCATTACCAAGGCAAGTTAACATTTTAAAGGACATTTTTGCTGCTTTAATCTCAGAGATGCAGGGCTAGAAGGAGTGGAAGGGAAACTGCTGCAGAAGCTTGGAGGATCGTAGGGTATCATGGGCTAATGTCTACCATGATTGCTCCGGTTGGCTGTCTGAGTTGCTCAGCGAGGAAGCACAAGATTTCCGGTCTCAGTGTGATTTTATAAGCAGTTTGAAATTTTTAATAGTTTGGGGATTATAGGGCAAGGTAAGCGATATTCTTCCGTTCTTATTTACTAGGAATTTTGTAGGTTATATAAGCAGAATCCCTGATACTGGAATTCTATATATCTTTCTTCATACACAGCCCTTCATACACATCTCAATGGGGGAAAATGGCATTGAAGGAATGTCCTTTGTGAAAAACATATTCATATAGATATGTTATACAGTATTCTGGACATACACACACGTTCGTTTTTATGCACACAGTTTGGAAGCCTTCATTGCACTGACTTATCTGAGAATACTTTTTAGCTAATCAAAGCAAAATTGGCCTGCTGTTTGATTTCCTTGCTCTTTTATTTTACAGTTCTTCTAGGCTGTCCTACTCCTAACAAACTCTGGGCAGGGAATGCCTAGTCCAGCTCCATTCATGAATTTATTTTATATTGTTTACCTCTACCACTCACAATAATGGTTATGGGGAAGTAGCTGCCAAGTCACTTTTATTGCATTTTTAAAGAACTGTGAAATAACAGTGGCTTGGCAAAATGCTACAGCAGATGATATTTATTGGAAAAGGATTGCAAGAACCAAGATGATGTGAAACTCCTCACAAAGGAAATCAGAAATAGAAATGGGTAGAAGTACAACTGACTGAAACCTGATTGAAAATTCATTATTAATATAATGGAGACATGATGATGCCATACTCATTTTATGTGGAAACTGTTCTTGTGATATTTCTGCTATAGTATAGCATGTAGATTCTATCTACATAATCATTAAGATTTTGATTAGGCAAGAGACTGAGAAACTATGATTTTGAATTGATGCCAAAAATCAAGATTTAGCAAATAGTTAAACACTATTTGATTGTGCTTATTGCAGAAATCTATATGACTCATTATTGGTCATATTTTTATAGTTTGGCAAACCATTGGCTTGTCTTACCAAAGATAGCAATTAAAGAAATCATAGTGTTCTCTGCATAATTTATTTACTATGAAATGTAGACTGGAATTCTGATTTTTCTTCTTCGAAAGATATGAGGACTCTGATTGCAAGAACAAACCTTGATGATTTTCCTCTGTTTTTTTAAAAAAGAAATCAGTCAGAGATCCTGGTTCACAAACCATGATGGCATAATGAACAAAAGAATGATATGCCTTATGTAGTAATTCTGCCTGACCAAGATCTCTGGTGCTAAATTCTTCACTCTGTAGTATAATCCACAACTTCCATAGCAGTCTGTTTACTTCTAGGTATGTACACATAATATTCAGCACTGCACAGTGTATCTCCTGCTCAGATTTCTAGTCCCATTTTTCTTGCCGTCTTTTTATCTTCCATTATTTTTCTTTTGTTCCTTTAATTATCAAAGAGTTTGGTTGCATAGTAGAGAAAAGCGATATTGCTGCAGAGACTGTACAGAGTAGAACCTGCCTCTAAGGTATGGAGCCTTGGACCTGTGATGGCTTTCCTCCTAAGGAATTTTTTTTAGGATGGGAAAGAAACTAAGATAAATGTTTGTGTTTTAGTCAGCAAATGAAAAGCAGAAAGGACTTTGTGCCCTTAAGTGAACCCTCTGTTATCAAAGGAAGATCCCCTCCCTGCAGTTGTATTTTGAATACATTATATGAACAATAGTTATGGTTGCTTTTGTGATATTTAGATTGGCTCTGCAAGATATAGTAAAACTGTTTGGGCTGACTAAAATGGAAAGTCACATCCTTGACTGACTCTACACACACAAACACACACACAAATCTTCTCAGAACATAAAATAAATCTATTAGACAGAACTTTACAGTAAAATTTTTTCTTAGGAACTAATTTTTCTTGGGGGGCGGGGGGGGGGATTTTCTCTTGGTCTCCACACTGCCAGTAGTTTTATGGATAAGATATAAGGTTATCAACTTGGTGAGTAGATGACAATATAAAGTGGAAGACATGGAAATTTTAAGATTCACTTTGGGGACAATGAGAAATTAAGTTGTTATATAAAAATAAAAGGGGTGGGGCACTACTGGATGTAGCTTCCAATTTGCCTCAGTAAGTCAACTCAGTAAATCAGTTGTTGGTGTTCATCCATGTTTTTATTGTGCCAAATCCCTTGTTGCAAAAGCCTTATAATATTAACAAGGGCTTCATTTGCATTCTTGGGCATATCCCAAACCCTTCTTGATTGACTTAATAGATAAATAAGGTTTAGAAAAGTATGAAGAGAAGTCAATAGTTGAAAGTAATACTGAATTTTCCAGAATGATACGGTAAACCCTGTTAATTTTGAGAGAACAAATATATGGAAGTATGTTTCTTGGGATTGGGGAAACTGCAGTCCAACTTTCTGGAGGGGGTCAACTAAGGAAAACAGTTATTAATGGAAAGGGGCAAGGACAGGAAAATCAGCAATCCACAATAGTTTCTTAATATAGGGCTTTGTCTGGCATTTTAGTGACTTGTTGAAGGAAGCATTCCAAAAAGTGGAATGGACCAGGACAAAAATAGAAACTTGATTTGATTTCATCTACATTTATACTGAAATGTATTAAGTTATATGGTCATGCATATAACTTCAGTCATGCATTTAGTAATATTCAGCTTTTGTAATGTGGTAGCAATCTTGGGGGAGGGATTTCTTCTGTGTACTACTTTCTAGTTTTCACAGGAAAGGAAAGGCCTTGGAGCCTTCAATTGTGCCCTTTTGACTCCGAAAATTAAGAATTCTCTTTTGGAGAAAACTAATCCTGTCTCCATGGGCCTGGGTTAAACTCTGGAATTCTACCCCATACATATCCAGTATTTTTGAACATGAAGAGTTAATATCTCACTTTTGTTTAAAATGTGAAGCCCTCCCTCTATAGAAAGGGAGGGAAAGAAAAGAAGCCCACTGCCACCAGAGGCTGATTAAACCTCTAGGAGGATATTTTATAACAGCCTTTGAGAGACCAAGTGTCAGGCACATCATTCTGCTGACTGTTGTTTTCCTACTGCTGCTTTTAAACATACATATTTAATTGCTAAATTTTGCAGCTTGCTTGGAGTTTGGGGCCAGATTCCATACAGACAGAGAATAAGGGAAGAACAGAAAGCAAGAAATAGACCTAAAAATGCGGACCCTCATCATTCTTGCACTCCTGGCTGTTCTCATGGTGACAGCTTTCTGCTATGGTAAGTGAGTCTTCAGTCTCCCAATGCTTATTTTTGGAGGTTGGGGTGGCAATAGTCTATCATAAAAAGTTGACATTCTGCACACATTCTCATCTAATTTTATTTTCCCTTCACTGCTATTTATTTCTGTGTTGTATCTTTCTTCCTTTGCACTCGTTTTTCCAGTACTTCAGGCTAGATACTTCCTGACTAGTGCTCAGTTGTTGTCTGTCCATTTGGTACAACCATTCTGTTCTGTTCTTACTCTCTAGTAACCTATATGTGTTTTCAGCCAAGTTAATTGTTTACTAAGCAGCAGTACAATTTATAAATAAACTGTATGCTTGTAAAATTGCAGAATGTAATTTGCAGAAAATGCATAAGGTTCTTTTTTTTGTTTAGCTGAATGTCAGCTGTGATGAAGAGTCCTAGATTTTAATTTGGAGAGATTGATAAAGTTATTGTGGTAATCCAGTGTTCAAAGAAAAACCTATCCTGCAGAGATATTCCAAATGTTTCCTTCTGAATTTTAGAGATGGCCAGAATATCCAATAAAGAGATATCAATTAAATAGGTATATAATTAGATAAATTTAGTTATTTTGATAGATAAATAAGTTTTTATTAGACAATGTAATCTTTTGATTGTCGGCTCCACTTATCTGCAGTGTCTAAAAAAACCAAGTTCTTTCAAATGGTTTATATTTATCTTGCTAAAATATTTTTTGCTCTGTTGCTCTTTTGTTGCTAATGTAGCAATGTCTCCCTTCACCCATTATTCTTGTGCCACAAGAATGAATGACATGATCTAACCTGATATGAAACATGATACATAAAATTCTGTAAAAAGGTCAAGCTGTGAGTAATAATTAGATATGATTGATTTCAGTATGGGCTACATTACCTTTTTTGGTGTCGTTCATGCCTACAACAACTTGATGCTTTATTAATGCTGGACAAGATTTTATAAAATTGCCTAATGTGGAAATAATAGTACTTGGTTTGTTTATCAAGGTATATTTATTCTTGGAATGATGGTGCATTTTATAAAAACAACGTAACTTATAAAACATTTTTCCATTTGAACTGTCTGAATGAAGATACTGTAATCTTTTAATCTAATTGTATATATTTAGGAACTCTAAAATAGCTAGCGTTTTAGGCCTTGTAGGTAAATTAAAGCATGAGTTTGCTTTTTAGTGGACTATATGTTATGCTAATATGCCTTAATTATAAGCCAAATTCACGTGTTCTTATGACTCAAATATCATGTAACAATTATACATTATAGAACTCTTTATCAATCAATTTGATTGATAAATTAATTGTATCTGTATTTATGTTATTACAACATCCACTAATATAAATAGATTTAAAAAATAATAGTTGCTTGTACAAATAGCTGAATCTATTGCCCAAAGCTGGGAATGAAACTTCTTTATCCACTACCTTGAGAGGATATCTATCTTTAGAAACAGATTGTGGAGACTAAAAACATTTTTGATCTGGTTCACTAGCCTGGTTTAAATGTTTGCATTCTTATAGTGCTGTGATTAAATAAGTCACTTTCTCTTTATTTTCTTACAGAGTCTCATGAGAGCATTGAATCACATGAATTTACAAGTAAGATATTATGGTATATGGTTCTTGAAATGGTTGGTTTTTGAGGGAATCTGAAGTGATCTCTCACTGTCACTTTAAAAAAACCCATTTTTTTCAGTTAATTGAAGGAACACAATCATACCCTTTTACCATAACTTCAGTCTATCCAAACAGCCCACTCAGATTCCCCTATGTTTTCTTTTCCCATCTGGGCACAATTGTTTTCTTATCATCCAATCTTGTGATACTCTCAGGGAGCCAAGTGGTTTAAGTTAACATCACTAACCATTGTGTTAGAGAACAAGCTAAGAATAGCATCTGTCATAGAAAGGGTGGCAAGAAATAAAATAAAGAAAATAACTTTTCCAGTCCACACAATGAAAGCCAAGTCTGACCTGTCATCCACAATGGGAAAACACTTCTAGAAGCCCTGCTTATCTATGCCTGAAAAAAAGATATATTTGAAAGGGTGGAAAAGAACATCCTCCCAGGACTGTGTCCAGTGAATGTACTTTCAAGGAAGCATTTTTAAGATTGGACTATTCAATTTATATCCATTAGGAGATGTGGGGAAGGTAGATTCATTGGAAGAATTACAAACAGGGAGAATATTTTTAAAATGGTGATGTTTTAATCATATAACAAAGATATTTAGCCCGCAATATATTTTTACAAGCAATTTTTTACAAGATCTTTGCTGAAAATCAACTAAACCTTGTAAACCTCTTTAGATCCAAATCACATTTTTATCTACAAAGGAAGCTACTTTTACAGCAACATGAAACTTATTTTCAGTTTTTAAAATTACATACCAATCTTTAGGATTACTTGGGAATCCTGTTTAAGAATCTGCTTGCCTCCCAGTCACCTCCTTGGAACACTGTGGTAACACTGGATTTTATCTCCTTCCCTCAAACACTTTTTTGTCCCCTGGATTTCCCTTCTTTAAGCAGAAAACTGGATTTTTCTGTGCTAAGGGAGGTACAAAGCAATCATTCTCTATCTTCGTCTGCACAAATAACAGGGCACAGTTAAGAATGGGAGGTGAGAATAGAGAATAAGTTCCCCGATTTCCAATTTTTCCTTTAGGCAATGAGGAAGAGTTTCTGAAGATGAAAGGAAAAAAAAGACACATTTTTCTTCTCAGTTCTAGGAAGTCAAGTACACACAACACTATTCTATTAAAAAATCTGGCCTCTATTGCATCTGACTTCTTCCTGATTTTCTATTTCTTTTAAATAAAGAAGCTTGCCATGAAATACAATAAATGGTAGTAAAGTCAGTTTAGATCCCAAAGCAACTTATTTGTCAATATTCTCATCCAGCATCTTACTATCATTAGTCTAATCAGAAGTCTTTCATGTGGAGTGATCATAGAATATTGTCATAATATACTAGTGATTGCTGATCTCTCTCTGAGACTGGAGAGAGATCTGTTTGTTACTGAAATGCCTTAAATACTGGAACCATTTCAAAAAGTTGGAAAACAAAATGTGAAAAATAATCTGGAGAAGATGAAAGGTTAAGAAATATGAAAAATAAATAAATGTGTTCTACATTCTGGAGATAGTAAATTACTGAAAAATCAAAACACAGCTAGTTTATATGCATAGTGGATAATACTGGTGAATATATGAACTTTACATACACACTGACAACAGCAAAAGGAAAGGATGAGAATTGAAGAATAACATTTCGAACAAGTTTCTCTCAACTCTATACTTCACTTAAATGTAGGGTCAAAAAGCTGAAAGATTTTCTTGTCCGTGTGTTCTGCTTATTGGCATCCCAAGGCATCAAAAAGTTGGACTAGATAGATCCTTGCTCTCATTCATCTGGACTCTTGCGTTCTTATATAATAGGATTTGCACTAAAATAAACAATCCTCCCTCGGATACTTTGCGTAGGCAGGGTGAATGAGTTGGAAGCTCTCATGGAAAGTCATGCAACAGAGAAGGCATTTGTTTTTATTAATAACAGCAGGCCTGCATTGAACAGAAGAAAATGATAGGTCTGGCTGTCTCAGATGTTAAAGCTAATGTCAAAAGGACATGAGCACAGGATGGATGGGGGAGCACATAAAGCTGTTATCTTTTGATTCATATATTACCATCTATGTATCAGCAATTATTAACTATTTCACTCTTTCCCTTCAGGTCCTTTTCTTAACAGAAGGTATGCCAACATCTTTATGAGACCCCAACCAGACAACAGGAGAAACTTTTATTGGCAGGAAAGGTAGGCTTCATTAAAATTCAGGATCATGACAACCAATGGAAAAGTTCCTCATCCTGGTATCTTGGTGCTGGTTTCCAATTTTTACAATCCAAATCAATTATGGGCGCTGAACTCAAATTATCTGAAAGATAAGAGTTTATATAAGACTTGCCTTGAGGAAAAGCCTCTCTTCCTCAAAGAATGCTGACTTACATTTGGAACAAATCATAGGAAGAAAATGTCCAGAAAGGTGTTATTGTTGATACACATGTATCCTGTGCATAGCTGAGAACCACTAACAGCCAAGATACAACAACTGCAATGTACAATGTTTGGGTGTGTGTGTGTTGCAGGTTGCCATGGTCAATCAGTTCTGCAATTTCCCAATAATCCTGTTATTTCTCATCATTGCATTCTTCTCTCTTATTCTTTTTCTAGTGCCATTTCTTCATAAAGCTTTTTAACAGCATCCCCCAGCCACTATTAAAGTGATAAAAAGCATGTCCTGATTACTGATATTTTGGCACAAAAATTGTAAAATGATTCTAGAAAATTCCCTAGAGGGGAAGTGACATAAGGTCTAAGCTTATGTGGTTGCTGGTTAGAGGCTATGCATTTTTATTTTATTTTGGTTTGAATGGAGATCAGCACTATTTTATTTATTTTGTTTTAGCTTGATGGGGGTCATCACTATGGTCCTGTCACACAATTGGGAAAGATTGGCTCCCATAGATACCTTCTTCTCTCATTTTCTGACAAACGTTGACAACTTAAAAGTTCCAGAAGACACAGATAGTCTTTGATGGAACTTATTGACTGTGACTGTCCACTTTATTTGAATTTAGACATGGAAAATTTGATATCTTCCAGGTGTTGTTGAATATCAAGCTTTCCTGGCTGTTGGCTACCTAGGTGGGGCTCATGATTTCAACATTTAGAGAGCATGGGTTTCTCCCCTTCCAATTCACAAGTTTGTTTTTAATGGGTAGATTCCACTCACAGAGATATTAGCTGTTACTTTGGGAAACATCTGTTCTATTTGAGAATCCTGAAAAGATTATTCAAAGACTTTCTATGGCAACATATGTGAACAGAACTGGAAGTCATTTAAAACATAGCACAAGAAGAAAAGTAGAGTAAGATGGTACTTACCAAAGGTTCACAGGTAATCCCCTCCACCCTGCTCCCAATCTGCTTTTTCATCATCTCCTCCTGCTTATGTTGACAGGATCCGAGAGCGCAGGAAGACTACCCAGGAACTCCAACGGGAGGAATGTGAAGATTATAATCCATGTGAACGTTACGCTATGCGCCACGGCTACATAGCTGCCTACAAACGGTTTTTTGGGCAGAGGAGAGGAGAGTGAAAACATTATATTCCCAGTGCCTGGATCCTGGCTTTGTAGTTACAAAGAGTGACACCTTTGAAATGTATTGTTGCTTCTCAACTGCATATTATTCCACCTGTCGCTTCATTCTTTTGTAGCCAGTGATTTCTAGTATCTGTTAATTAGCACAATGCTGATGTAATGGTGGTTGGGCAGAGGTTTTCTTATGAAATAAACGTTATGGTTTGTTCATAACTGAAGTGTTTTCTTGTTGCTATTTGTATGTCAAACATGAAAGTGCATAGTTGTACACACTTACTTAGAATTTAATATAGCTAATGAAATACCTTCTGTCAGTTGTAACTTTAGAATATTTATGAGTGAAATAAAGGAGCCAACAGCACTGTATTCTCATGATGTCCTAGAATATCTAGGACAGTCTCTGAATTTTAAATGTATTTTTTAAAGTGTAAAAGTAGGTACAATGTCAGAAGATAACCAAATCTTCCACACAAGTACTCAGTGTTCTTTTGGGGTTCTTACATGAGATTGCACAAGGATTTGGAGTGGGGTGAGATTGTCCAAATCTCATAGGAATGATGAGCTCAGGTGAAATTGTTTTGTGGCTGTGCCTTTGAGTCAGTGATGATTCCTGGCAAGTGCTTTGACTGATCCCTGCAATTTTAGGAATTCTAAATTTTTATTTTTATTTGGCTGTCCTGAAAAGTTGCTGATACTATTGTACACCAATATTAATAGGTATTGATTTTTACAACTTCATCTAGGCACTTCAGTAGATTTAGTGATTATTGCCACAATCTTAATTGTTTCCATGATTAAGTGCCGCTAGCTTTCAATATGCTATTAAAGGGCAGCCCCCTGAAATTAAATCCATTAGTTCTTGAAAGTATCCAGATAGGTATGATCAAAGAGACATAATGTTGTTCGTTTCACATTCTAAATCAAGCAATAACATTAGTCATCTCCCATCTTTAAGATTGCGTAAGACACCCAGGGACACATTCATTTATATAACATAGCATGCTGATGTAGTATGTTTATTAGTGTTAAAGAAATGAATAAAGCTGGGGTCAGTCATGTGGTTATGTCAATATATACTGTCCATTGCAATTTGAATCTTTTTCTTCAATTCAGCTCATAGACCAGTATGACAACTATACTGCAATCATAGACCAGTATAACTGACAAACAAAATACAGTTTAAGATAGGTGTTAAAATACATTGGTAAAAAAATCCCAACTAACATTTACGGTATAAAGTGGTCTATATAATTGCATCTATAGGATGCAGCCTATATTAAATTATAATGTAAAAACTAATAATATATTAAATACTATAACATTTAAAATTGGTATCAACAAAATAATATCTAAAATTTAAATTAATTATAGTTACAAAGAATGCATTGTGGAAGATTGGCTCATCAGAGTGTGATGGCTCTTCTGTGCTGCTGCACAAAATGTAACTACATGCACTGTAACAAATAGTACTTCATTTACAAGCAGCATCTGTGTATAGGTCAAATCTGGGCAGCTACAAGATTTACTAAACAGAAGTAGTATAAATCTGGCTCAGAATGTGTCCATAAAAAGAACAATAAAGAAAAACACTTCCTCTAATACCAACAAGAGGGGAGGGGGCGTAAAGAAGATAATAGAAGGATAAGGCATACTATATGGGTAGTATGACATTAGCCAACCCTGTGAAATTAGGTGTTCAGCAGAGTGATGGTCCAAGGGAAAAAACACCCTGTGTCTAATTGTTTTGGCCTGCAATGCCCTATAGCACCATCCCAATGGGAGGAGTTGAAACAATTTATGTTCAGGATGTAAGGGATCTGTAGATATCTTCTCAGCTTTCCTTTGTCCAGGTAGTCTATGGAAGGCAGGCTGATTGCAATTCTTCTTTCTGCAGTCTTAAGTATCCGTTGGAGTCTGTGCCTGTCCTATTTCTTATCAGACAGTTATAGAAGTTCAAATAATAAGACTCAATAATCCCTCAGTATCAACAGCTCCTGGGGCAGTGTGAACTTCCTGAGTTGATGCAGGAAGAACATTCTTTGTTGTATCTTTTAAACGATGGTTCTAAAGTTAAGTGTCCATTTCAAGTCCTGAGGGATTGTAGAATCCCAAAACCTGAAGGACTCTATTGCTGATATTGTGCTGTCGAATATAGTAAGATGGGGTAAAATAGAGGAGTGCCTCCTAAAATCCATTCCCATAGCTACAGTTTTAAGCATGTTCAGCTCCAGGTTGTTATGGCCAGTTGTTCAACCTCCCATCTATATGGAGACTCATTACTATCTCGAATGAAGCCAATGACTGTTGTATTGTCTGCAAACTTTAAAAGAGAGTTCCCTTCGAAGTGCAGTCATTGGTATATAGAGAGAAGAGAAACGGAGAGTGCACACACTGAGCACATACACTGAGAGGTGCCTGTGCTAATTGCCCGGATTGTAGGTGTAATTTTCCCTAGCTTCACTTGTTGCTTCTTATCTATCAAAAAACTGACAATCCACCTGCAAGTATGAATTGAACAGGCACTTTAGTCTTTCCTTGTTTCACCTGATCGTATTCCATTTTAAGAATTGAGGAAGCAGAGTAGCCTACATTTAAAAGATTAGATTCAATAGCCTTGATCCACATGGGCTGAAAAATTGTTGTGAAGAATCAGTGGTGCTAAGTCTTGAGGATAGAAGTTAAACTTTAATCAAAGGTTCACGGAAGTTAGCCACATTTTTGACTCCACTTTTATCATACTTGTCTCTAGTTGATATGTGACTTTGAGAAACTGCAGGATATCTGGAGACCCCACTTGGATAAATTTGTTTATATCCTTTCCATGAAATATGAAGCTGGAGGTGGTGGTCAATTATGATAGAACAATATACTATTTATTCACTGCATTCCCTATAAGGCTCATGCAGAACATGAATGGAGTTCAGAGAATCCACTTTTTGGACATTGCTTTTCATCATGCAAAGTATGCACAAGCTATAAAGCTAGCCATGAAAACTAAATGCCAAATTTTATCAAACTGCTCATTCACCATTGGTAGGACTGGCAGAAACTGTTCATAAACAGATAGGCTTTTGGCAGCATTTAACAAAACATACTTATTCAAAATGTTTTGTGCAGACTGTTCTGTAAATATTGTATCTAATAATATGGAAAAACATATTATCATAAGATAGTTCATGCAGACTGGCTAATAGTTGACATGAAAAGCAACTTCAATCTGTCCCCATACTATCATAACATACCATGTGTTTGACATCAATAGAAGAGATTAGAAGATTTGCAATTGATGTAAATATTATGAATAGAGTATGGGTTGTGTTATGGCCAGCATTCCAACAAAACAGTTATTGAATACATTTGGAGCAAAATATTTTTATACTTTGCCTTCAGAAAAATCATTAAATCATTGTATGCTGATATGGCACTAGTGTGACTTTTGAAAAATGTATGGTATGTATGCAACATGAACTGAGACCTTTCAGCAACATTATGGACTTATCAGAAGAAAAGCAGCTGTAAAAAGGGCATGGTGCCAATTCCATAAGAAGATTACAGTTCTACACTGTGATTACACTGTGTCAGCAAAGTAGCATATGTTCAAAACTTTTCAAAAGTTGTGAACTACATCAGGAGCAGGGAACCTATAGTATGCATGGCCAACTCTGAGGAATGCTACCATTTGTAATTCATCAACATCTAGTTGGCCATTGGTTCCTCATCCCTTGTCTATATGAGCCATCTCCATCTGCTAAAATGATTCCAAAGGAAGAGAAATCCAACTTCTTGTTTCTCTGTCCACATGTATTTTGGTCCCCTTCCCTCTAATTTCACTTTAGGTTCCATTTTTATCTAAGCAACAAACTAGAGTCAAAGTTAAAGATAATAAAAAAAGTTTCTTCCAACATATAAATAACAAGAAAAAAATCAAGGAAACAGTTGGTACACTAAAGAGAAAAGATGGCAAGGAAGTAACAGGCAACAGAGAGAAAGCAGAACTGCTTAACTCATTCTTTGCATCTGTCTTCACACACAAAAAAATTATAGCTCAATCCACCAAAAACATAACTGTAAAAGTGTTCTGTATTGGATACTTTGTATTTGAAATACTCACCGTTCATTGGTCGTTGAGTCGGCGGGAGATCCTTCTCCTGTCATTGGCTGGTGAGGCGCAGGGAGCCTTTAAAAGAGAGGCTGCCGCGACTCTCCAGTGTGTCCGTTCTGAAATAAACAAGAGAAGAGCTGAAATCACTAAGAGTGCAAGCCTCGTTATTTCCGCCACCAAAACACTGACGACGAAGGTGGGATCGAGACAGCACTTTTAAGCGAGTGCGATAGCGGCGGAGATCGAGCGGCACCATGTCTGGAAACAACACCCCGCCTGAACAATTCAACCCGGCAAAGGAAGAGTGGCAGTCGTATGTAGACCGTTTCCTCATGTTCCTGGAGAGCAGCGATCTGAGCGGCGTATTGGAACATCGGAAGAGAGCGGTTTTCCTGACCCACTGCGGCCAGGCTGTTTTCCGCATGGCGAAAGCGCTAGCATCCCCGATCGATGTTAAGACGTTAACCTGGCCCGAGCTGGAAAAGATCCTGCGAGCACACTACGCTCCTACAGTTTCCTGCCTAATTAAGCGCCACGAGTTTTATCTCCGAAATCAGAAAGAAGATGAATCTATCGCTGATTTCGTGGCAGTCCTAAGAGATATTGGGGATGAGTGCGAATTCTCGGACTTCGACGAAGCCCTAAGAGACCGAATCGTGTTAGGGCTAAAAGATCCAGTACTACAGAGCCGATTGTTAAATCGGCCCAAAATAACAGTAAAAGAAGCTATGGAAGAAGCCACCGCAGCCGAAGCCACCCAGAAATCAGCGGCAAAAATGAAAAAGATCAACAAAGCTGCAAATTACAACACCAGAGAATCACCCAAACCAGAGGGGGATCGAGAGAAGACCTCAACACACCATGAAGATCTAGAAACTGAGACCAGTAGTGAGGAAGACGATGTATGCCACCTGAAGACAGGTAGAGGAAAAAAAGAGCGGGCGAACAGAAGGTTCAATTTTGAATGTAACCGCTGTGGAGGAAATCACCCCAGGTCAGAGTGCCGTTTCATCGATGCGATTTGCAGAAAATGCGAGAAGAAAGGGCACATCGCAAAGGTATGCAGATCCAGATCAAGCTATAGCCCGAGGCGAAAAGGAAGCCCTCCCCCAAGAGAAAGAGAGAGAGAGAAAGAGAGAAAGACAAGCAGCCATTGGAGCCAAGAGGGAAGAGAAAGGAGATACAAAGAATCAAGGTAAAGGAAAGAAGAAACACACCAAACAGTTATAATTGGACACTCAAATACAAAAAATGTAAGGAAGGTCCACGTCCAAGTAAGAATTGAGGAACAAGACTGTGAAATGGAAGTGGACTCGGGATCATTTCTCTCTATGGTCTCGTGGGACACGATCAGAAACTTAATTCCAGACATCCAACGAAGTGAACTTGAAAGACAAAACTTGACCCTAAAAGACTACCAAGGCAATAAAATTCCTGTCGTAGGCGTTGGACACTTCCAGGTCACCTACAAAAATCACACCGAAATTCTACCACTAACAATTGTGGACCGGAACAGACCCAGCCTGTTAGGATTGGAATGGTTCGAACCGCTTGGAATCGGGATGACCGGAATCAACCACATCTCAGATGCAGACTGGGAAGCAGATCTTATTCAAGAATTCCAGGACCTGTTCAGCGGCGAATTAGGCAAGTACCGGGGTAACCCGATATCCTTTAACCTAGACCCTAAGGTAGCCCCAATTATACTAAAGGCAAGGCGTGTTCCCTTCGCTTTAAAACCAAAAATAGAGGAACAACTAGACAAATTAATTAAGCAAGGAGTCCTAGAACCAGTTGACCACGCTAAATGGGAGACCCCCATAGTCACCCCTATTAAAGCGGATGGGTCGATTCGTATCTGCGGGGACTATAAGGCAACCCTTAACCATGCATTACAACAGAGTGCATACTCCGTTCCGGTCGTCCAACACTTGTTACATTCCATCAAAGGCAGAAAAATATTCGCTAAACTCGATTTGGCCCAGGCATACCAACAACTGCCTGTAGACGCAAAAACAGCAGAAGCCCAAACAATTGTCACACACCGGGGCGCTTTTAAATGTAACCGCCTCCAATTCGGCGTTAGTGTGGCACCAGGCATTTTCCAATGCTTAATGGAACGCCTCCTCCAGGGAATACCGGGAGTCATCCCATACTTTGACGATGTCCTAATCGCAGCTAAAGACAAAGTGCAACTGCGAGACCGTCTAAGAAAAGTTCTCACCAAATTCACTGAATCAGGCCTCAAAGTTAAAAAAGACAAATGCACATTAATCACAGAGAAAATTGAATTCCTGGGATACCTAATCGATGGCGATGGCATTCACCCGACAAAAGGAAAAATCCGCGCAATCAAAGACGCCCCCACTCCGACTAACAAGGGAGAACTACAAGCCTTCCTAGGGTTAATAAACTTTTATCATGTTTTTCTACCGCAGAAAGCCACGGTTGCGGAACCTTTACATAGACTCCTGGACAAAGACATGGTTTGGAAGTGGGGCAGTCGGGAGGAAACAGCTTTTAACAAAATAAAAGACCTCATTACTTCAACAAAGGTACTAATACAATATAACGAGACTTTACCGTTGATATTGACTTGCGATGCATCGCCGTTTGGGGTCGGAGCTGTTCTAAGCCACCTTTTACCTGATGGCAGAGAGGCTCCGATTGCATTTTATTCAAAAACATTGTCTAAAAGCCAACGAAATTACAGTCAATTAGACAAGGAAGCACTAGCCATCATATCAGGTATTAAACGTTTCCATGAATACCTCTATGGCCGCCTGTTTTCTGTAATTACCGATCATAAACCACTATTAGGAATTCTGGCTGGGAACAAAGCAACGCCTAACATATTATCACCCAGAATGACGAGATGGTCAGAATTCCTCGCTGCATACAACTATACTTTGTCTTACCGCCCCGGTCCGTCTATCATACACGCAGATGCATTAAGTCGTTGCCCATTGCCGGACAGTGATCCTGATCCGAACCCCACCACATCTGTGCTACTGATTGAAGCCCTAACCGACCTTCCGATGACGGCAGCAGACATCGCTCACGAAACCGCTAATGACCACCTACTGCACAAAGTGAGTGGGTGGATTACCAAGGGATGGCCAGATGATAACTTGCAGGACTCTTATAGACCTTTTAAACAGAGACAAACGGAACTTTCTGTACTTAAAGGTTGTGTACTTTGGGGAGACCGAGTGGTTATTCCATCAAGACTGCGGGATCCGATTTTGAACCTTTTGCATGAAGGACACCCAGGGGTGGTTAAAATGAAAGGTTTGGCCAGAAGCTATGTCTGGGGGCCTGGGCTGGACAAGGATGTTGTTGATTGGGTTGCGGGTTGCCAGCCATGCCAGACATCCCGTCCCTCACCCCCGAAAGCACCAGTCGCTGAGTGGGATCTGCCCAGGGGCCCATGGTCAAGGGTTCACATAGATTTCGTGGGTCCGACTAAAGGTTATACATTTTTAATTCTAGTAGACGCTTACTCGAACTGGCTAGAAGTAAGCCTCATGCAATCAACCTCTTCCGAAGCTGTCATCCGACAACTCAGAAAATGGTTTGCCACACATGGGTTACCAGACGTCCTAGTCTCAGACAACGGCCCTCAATTCACAGCTACCGAATTTGAGGGCTATTTAGCCAGTTTGGGCATACGGCATGCCCTAACCGCGCCGGCACACCCGGCTGCGAATGGACGAGCCGAACGCATGGTTCGGTTCACCAAAGAGACACTCTATAAGTTAGGCCAGGGCCCTATACAAGCACGCATCGATAAATTATTATTTATACAACATACTACACCCAGCAGCACTACTAACAAAACCCCAGCCGAACTACTCATGGGGAGGAAATTACGCTCCCCTTTAGATAGACTTCACCCCACATACTCCACTGACAAACCACTAGACTCTTCCAGCAAACTCCGAACATTTCAAATTGGAGACTTAGTTTACGCAAAAAATTTGGTGGGACATCCCCTATGGGTGCCAGCCACAATCACCCAACTCACAGGCCCACGATCATACCGGCTTACCACTTCTGACAACAGAAGCTGGAAGCGACACATCGATCAACTTAGATCCCGCACCCTTACCAGACCTCACGACCTCCCTGGGGGGGAAGGAGATCAACCACCAAACAACCAAGAAACGGCATACCCACACCCAAACAACAATCATAATACAACAGACCCACAAACAAACAACGACAAGCTAACCTCCACACATACACCCTCAACACTAGCTCCGGTCAAGTTTCGCAGCTACGCACCTGAGCCAGGGGAACTTCCAGATGAAACACCAGACATGGCCGACGATAATCCAAGCCAGGAAGGGAGCGGCCTAGCCATCTCAACTAGTCAAGCTAGGCCCGCTAGGAGTGACTCGGCCGGCTCGACCTTCCAGAAGTTTCCCAGGCCAGGGACAGGAGGACCAACAGGTCCACCTGCACCGACCATCAGCGACGTTGTGAATGAGCCGCGCAGGTCCAGTCGGACCCACAGGAGCCCCGCCTATCTACGTGATTACGTAACATAGGCGGAGCCCCTGATTGGTCGGACTGGACCAAGAAGGGAGGGGTGTTCTGTATTGGATACTTTGTATTTGAAATACTCACCGTTCATTGGTCGTTGAGTCGGCGGGAGATCCTTCTCCTATCATTGGCTGGTGAGGCGCAGGGAGCCTTTAAAAGAGAGGCTGCCGCGACTCTCCAGTGTGTCCGTTCTGAAATAAACAAGAGAAGAGCTGAAATCACTAAGAATGCAAGCCTCGTTATTTCCGCCGCCAAAACAAAAAGACAGACCAAACACCTGTTTGATCTTGATGAAAACAAATCACCAGGGCCTGATGGATTACATCTCAGAGTTTTAAAGGAGCTGGCAGAGGTCATCTCAGAACCACTGCACCATATCTTTCAAAAATCCTGGAGCACCGGAGAACTACCAGAGGACTGGAAAAGAGCTGATGTGGTTCCCATCTTCAAAAAAGGAAAAAAAACAGACCCAGGAAACTATAGACCAATCAGCCTAACATCAATACCTGGGAAGATAATTAAAAAACAGATCTGCCAACATATAGAAACAAGTAAAGTAATAACTAGCAGTCAGCACGGGTTTGTTAAAAACTGATCATGCCAAGCCAATCTTATTTCATTCTTCAACACAGTGACTAAATTAGTAGACCAGCAAAATACTGTGGACATAATATATTTAGATTTCAGCAAGGCATTCGACAAAGTAGACCACAACCTACTTCTTAGTAAGCTAGAAAAAAATTGAATAGATAGCACCATCACTAGATGGACTCACAACTGACTGGCAAACCGTACTCAATGAGTAGTTCTTAATGGGTCTAAGTCTACATGGAGGGAAGTAAGCAGTGGGGTGCCACAAGGTTCTGTCTTAGGCCCAGTACTCTTCAATATCTTCATTAACGACTTAGATGAGGGATTATTAACGACTTAGATGGCTTTCCGGGTGCGATTCAAGTTGTTGGTGACCACCTTTAAAGCGCTCCATGGCTTGGGGCCTGGGTATTTACGGGACCGCCTGCTGCCACCGTCAGTCTCTCGCCGATCAGTGCGCTCTCATAGAGCGGGCCTCCTTGGGATGCTGCCGGCTGGACGGCTGGCGACCCCGAGGGTTTGGGCCTTCTCTTTGGGAGCTCCCTCCCTCTGGAACGAACTGCCCCCAGAGATGAGGACCATCCCCAACCTATTGACCTTCTGGTGCGCACTAAAAACCCACTTATTCCATCTAGCCAGTCTGGCCTAGTGTTATATGTAATGGTTTTAAATTTGGTTTTTAAATGGTTTTTAACTTACTTAATTCCTTACTTTAAATTCTTAATGCCAATTTATTTAATCCTTTTAACGTATTTTAAATTACTGTATTTGCATTTATATGTTTTATTTGGCTGTGCACCGCCCCGAGTCCTTAGGGAGAGGGGGCGGTATACAAATTTGAATATAAATAAAAAATAAAAATAAATAAAATAGAAGGGGAACTTACCAAATTTGCAGATGATACTAAGCTGGCAGGAATAGCTAACACCCAAGAAGATAGGCTCAAGATCCCGATGGAT
Organism: Bungarus multicinctus; assembly: GCA_023653725.1. NCBI lineage: Eukaryota > Metazoa > Chordata > Lepidosauria > Squamata > Elapidae > Bungarus > Bungarus multicinctus. The sequence continues at coordinate 49,523,418 of CM042848.1, forward strand.
CTTGACAGACTAGAACACTGGGCCATATAGAATAGAATAGAATAGAATAGAATAGAATAGAATAGAATAGAATAGAATAGAATAGAAGAACTTTATTGTCACTGTACAAGTACAACGAAACTGTGGATGCACCCCAACAATGTCTGCAATACAAGACCAAAGCACTTAAAGATAAAAATAAGAAAAATAGAGTACCCACGTCACCATTTGGAATTTGAGAGTATAATATCTATGAATATACACAAAATATACATCCAACACTGACTGTGACACTTGCCAACAAAATGAAATTCAATATAGAGAAAAATAAAGTCCTACACTTAGACAAGAAAAACCAAAAGTACACATATAGACTGGGTGAAACCAGACTCAATAGCAGTAACTGTGAGAGGGATCTTGGAGTCTTAGTGGACAACCAGCTAAATATGAGCCAGCAGTGTGCAGCAACAGCCAAAAAAGCTAATGCAATTCTAAGTTGTATTAACAGAGGGATACAATCAAGATCAAGGGAAGTACTAATACCACTCTATAAAGCCTTAGTAAGATCACACCTAGAGTACTGCATCCAGTTTTGGTCACCACATTATAAAAAAGATGTTGAGACTCTAGAAAAACTACAGAGAAGAGCAACCAGGATGATTAGGGGACTGGAGGCTAAAACATACAATGAATGGTTGCAGGAACTGGGCTTAGTTAGTCTAGTAAAGAGAAGGACCAGGGGAGACATGATAGTGGTCTTCCAATATTTGAGGGGCTGCCACAGGGAGGAAAGGGTCAAGCTATTTTCTAAAGCGCCTGTAGGCCAGACAAGGAATAATGGATGGAAACTGAACAAGGAGAGATTTAACCTGGAAATAAGAGAAACTTTCTGACAGTGAGAACAATCAACCAATGGAACAGCTTGCCCTCAGAAGTTGTGGGAGCGCCATCACTTGAGACTTTCAAGAAGAGATTGAACTGCCATTTGTCAGAAATGGTGTAGGGTCTCCTGCTTGGGCGGGGGGTTGGACTAGATGACCTACAAAGTCCCTTCCAACTCTGATTATCTGTTATCTGTTAGAATATTCTGTGTCCTGAAGATCAGTTTAATTAAGATGTTCAACAGATCTTCTGGATAAACTTATTTGAATCTGCACCCAGAGCACCCTAAATATGAACTAAATACACATAGGAAAATATTGTGAAGTGTGATTTCTGTCCATGTCATCAGAATTTATAGCAGTACAAATGTAACAACTCTGTTTTGTTTTTGGTTTCCTGCCCTTAGAAAAATCTACCTGACACAGTCAAGGCATAGCATTGAGTTAGTACTCGTTTTGAGATCTTCAACATACTGTATGTATTTTATGTACCTTCTAATATACTTCTTAATGAATATCATACCAGCTCTGTTCCTGTGAAGTGCTACTTCTGATCATGGCTGTATGCAAGGAGACAGGAATGGGCAAATGATGACATGTCACAATGCAAAATCCAGTCCTTTTAATATGTGATATCACATGCAAGCATTTAGGGTATAGCTTGCCCCATAATATCATGATGCACAATTGGTCTTTTTGACTTCTGCCTATTACAGACATCATACCTGAGAATCATTTTCAGAATATATACAGTACACCTTCACTGCAAGTTATGTAATCAGACCCTCTTTCTCTCCAGTACTTTTCCTCAAAGACTGAAGTGGAAAATTAATTGGTTTAAATGGATCTCATAACATGCATTACTGAGTACTACTAGTTTAACCCTGAATATGAAGCTATTTTAAATGAAATGCAACCTCTTTTGATATTCCTATAACATAGTATGTCCTCTTTTCTTAATGTCACTTAATATCATAGGGAATCCTTTGGAAAACGAATAACCTGGGGTAGTAACTACTGTCCTTGTAGTCCATTTGTAGAACCAGATCTACTGAAGTTCTTCCTTACTGAAGCATTTGTATACTCCATGGGTGTTAGTTAAAGGGGTAATTCTAATAGTGGGAGTTGTACTGAGAGAATACATTGGTATCTCTTTGGGTGAGCTCACTTATTGTCTTTATGTATGATTATAATGGGAGATTTGTTTATTTTGCTGATATTATTAATTATGGCTTAGTGTTATAGAGAAATAGGGAATATGTGAAATGGGGGATAGTCTGAAAGTAAATACTACATTAACAGATGGGGTGGCTACAATGAGAGACTATTATCTGAGTATTGCTGGGGAAAGAGGCTTTTGATGGACCTCACTTCCTTTCAGACTGTAATCTTAGTTAGGGAGATGGAAGTGAAGGTGGAAACTCACTCTTAAGAGTCTTGCTTTTTAATGGAAGGTCAGTTGCTTTTCCAGGATTTAATGCCAAATGGAAGTACTGGTTTGATATATAATGTGAGGACATGACAGAGAGAAATGTATTAGGTGTATTTAGATCAGGGGTCCTCCACCCCTGGACCACAGACTGATCCATGGCCTGTTAAGAACTGGGCTGCACATCTGGAGGTGATTGGTGGGTGAGGAAGCAAAATGGAGGCTTCATCACCATTATCATCCATGAAACCAGTCCTTCATGCTAAAAAAAGGTGGGGGATGCTATTTTAGACAAAGTTCAGATATCTTATAAGATATAATACCGAGATGACCTGTGCTGAAAATTAAATTTTATTTATTTATTTATTTATTTCTTTATTCCATTTATATACCGCCCTTCTCCCGAGGGACTCAGGGCGGTGAACAGCTCAACTAAAAACCCCACAAAGAATACAAAAGTTAAAAAATATTAAATTTAAATCGGCTGCTTGATAAAACTAACAAACCCCCCCCCCCTTAAAACCCAATTTAGAATTAAAAATGGAGACCAAATTAAAATCATTTTCTCAGCCCAGGCCGGCCTGCTCAAAGAGCCAGGTCTTCAACGCGCGCCTGAAGGCCCTCAGGTCCGTGCCGGTACGAAGCTCCGGTGGCAGAATATTCCAGAGGGCGGGGGCACCCACAGAGAAGGCCCTACTCCTTGGCGCCGCCAGACGACACATAGTGGCCGACGGCACCCGGAGCAGACCCTCTCTGTGGGAACGCACCGGCCTGTTGGAGAACGCTGGCAGAATGCGGTCCTGAAGGTAACCTGGTCCCATGCCATGGGTCGCCCTAAAGGTCAAAACTAGAACCTTGAAGCGAACCCGGAGAGCCACCGGCAACCAATGCAGCTCGCGCAGGAGAGGCGTCACATGGGCGCTACGTGACGCCCCCATGATCACCTGCGCGGCTGCATTTTGCACCAGCTGGAGTCTCCGGATGCTCCCCGCAGGGAGCCCCATGTAGAGGGCATTACAATAGTCCAGGCGAGAGGTGACAAGGGCCTGAGTGACCGTGCGCAAGGCGTCCCGATCCAGGAAGGGCCGCAACCGGTAGATCCGACGGATCTGATGAAACGCCCCCCTGGAGACGGCCGTTCAAGTGACAGCCGTACATCCAGGAGGACACCCAGGTTGCGAGCCCTCTCTGTGGGGGGCAGAACTTCCCCCCCAATAGCCAGCGAAGGTGTCAGCTGGCTATATCGGGGCGCCGGAAACCACAGCCACTCGGTCTTGGATGGGTTGAGCCGAAGCCTGTTCCCGCTCATCCAGTCCCGCACGGCCTCCAGGCACCTAGACATAGCCCCCACAGCATCGTTGGGGTGGTCCGGAGTGGAGATGTACAACTGGGTGTCATCTGCATACAGATGACACCTCACTCCAAGACCACGGATGATCTCACCCAGCGGCTTCATGTAAATGTTGAACAAGAGGGGAGAGAGGACCGACCCCTGAGGCACCCCACAAACCAGGGGCCTAGAGGTGGACCTCTCCCCCCCCGCCAACACGAATTGCGAACGGTCAGAGAGGAAGGAGGAGAACCATCGAAGGACGGTTCCACCAATCCCCAACCCCCCCAACCGTCGCAACAAGATACTATCGACCATAGTAAAAGCCGCCGAGAGATCTAATAGGACCAGGACAGAGGAGAACCCTCTGTCACGAGCCCTCCAGAGATCATCAACCAACGCGACCAATGCCGTCTCAGTGCTATGTCCAGGCCTGAAGCCCGATTGGAATGGATCGAGGTAAGTAGCTTCCTCCAGGTACTGGGGGAGCTGACATGCCACCACACTCTCAACAACCTTCGCCACGAAGGGAAGGTTGGAGACTGGACGATAGTTGTTTAAAATAGCTGGGTCCAGGGAAGGCTTCTTGAGGAGGGGGCGCACCACCGCCGCCTTCAGGGCGGTAGGGAGCACCCCCTCTCTCAAGGAAGCGTTGACAATCCCCTGGAGCCAGCCTCGTGTCGTCTCCCTGGCGGCCGAAACCAGCCAGGAATGGCACGGGTCCAATAAACAGGTGGTGGCATTCAGATCCCCCAGCAACCTGTCCACACCCTCGGCGGTCACAGGGTCGAACTCCCCCCAGATAACACTCCCAAGACCTGCCCCGGACACCTCCCCCGGGACCATCCAATTGGAGTCGAGCCCCTCCCGAATCTGAGCGATTTTATCATGCAGAAATCGGGAAAACTCCGCCCTACCCTGCAGGAGGTCATCCCGCGCTCTCGGTTCAAGTAGAGAGCGGGTCACTCTAAACAGGGCGGCAGGCCGATTTTCTGCTGATGCAATAAGGGCGGAGAAATACGAAGATTTCGCCGCCCCTATCGCCACAAGGTAAGTCTTAATATGAGATCTCACCTGTGTTCGGTCAGACTCAGAACGGCTCGCCCTCCAAATGCCCTCTAGACGTCTTTTCCGGCACTTCATCTCCCGTAGCTCCTCCGTATACCACGGAGCCAAATGGGATCTGTGCCGGGTCAGAGGTCGCAGAGGCACAACTCGCTCTAGAGCCCCGGCGGCCAGCCCATCCCAGGTGGCCACCAGGTCTCCAGGCGAGCTGAGAGCCAGAGACTCAGGAAATGGCCCAAGCTCCCTCTGGAACCGCTCCAGGTCCATTAGGCGCCTGGGGCGGAACCATCTAAGTGGCTCCGCCTCCCTGCGGTGGGGGGTAGCGGAACAGAAATCCAGCCTAAGGAGGGAATGATCTGTCCATGACAAGGGTGTAATGACTAAATCCCCACAATTACAGTCATTCAACCACTGCCCAGAGACAAAAATCAGGTCCAGCATGTGTCCTCCTATGTGAGTGGGAGCAGAAACTAACTGGGTCAGGTCCATGGCCGTCATGGAAGCCAAGAACTCCCGGACCAACCCCGAGGTTTCACCGAGCGATGGCAGGTTGAAATCCCCCATGACCAAAAGCCTGGGGGTCTCAACCGCCAGCCCGGCTATTACCTCTAGGAGTCCGGGTAGGGCCGATGAGACGTGGCAGGGAGCCAGGTACGCCATCAAAAGACCCATCTGAACCCCTTGCCCCCACTTCACAAATAGAGATTCACAGCCAGCCGTCTGAGGGACAGTGGCCTCCCTAGGACAAAGGACTTCCTTTATAAGCACCGCTACCCCACCACCCCTTCCCTGAGCCCTAGGCTGGTGAAATGCAAGGAAACCTGGTGGGCACATCTCAACCAGAGGGACACCGCCCTCTGGGCCCAACCAGGTTTCGGTGACACCTACCAGGTCCGCGGCCTCCTCCTGAACCAGATCATAGATCAGGGGAGCCTTATTAACCACGGACCTGGCATTGCACAACAACAGCCGGGTATTCAGGGCCTGAGATTCCGGACAACCAGGGCTGCAGGATGGGTAAGGAGGGTCGGAACGCGCTACCGCTTGCAAACATCGGGAGCGCGATCCCCTTACTGGATACGGCCCTCTACCCCCAGCATATCTACCTCTCCCAGTCACCGTGCTAATAAAATTGGCCCCCAGCTGCCCACCCCCTGTCTGCCACCCCGACACAGGAACCCCCGAGGCCCCCCAGGCGCGCGAGCCGGCCCGGCTGCCCCCAGTTCTTCAAATTGAAGAAATGCAATCCTGATCAATTTCCTGGCATCTTAGAAACATTTGGTATTGGTGTATATAGCTAGGCTTTTTGGAAGTATGGGGGCTCTAAGGACTATTTCTCTCCTCTTTGACCAAACTAGAAACTAATGCAGATGGACTATTTTTGAGTTATGATGTTCTCATAGCATCCTATTTTATCTTCTCTATTGTTTCATATAATACTTATGCATAAAAATGTTGAGGTAGGTTGTTCAGAGTTTTGGTGAAGGGACTACCAATATTCCAGTGATAATTAATTCTAATGCTAACTATCTCATTAATGCTCTCTTTTTGTCCAATGTTAATGGATTAAAAAAGGGTAAACAAACTGAAATAGAACAAGGTTAGAAAAATTATTAGAATATTTGGAATTCATTTTTCAAGTTTCATAAATCAGTTTCCTTTTCTTTAAAAGATAATATGATTTAGGAAATGGAATATGTTGCAAAATGTGAAAAATTTTTGCATGCATGTCTTGTATACATGTTTGTGGATTATAATATACCAGAATGGCCTTCTTCAATTTGCTATCCTATCTGGAAAATATGGGAATTGCAGCCTAACACATCTGGAAAGCATCAGCCTGGAAAACCCATCAACTTTTGACTCAAGGTGACTGAAAACCCCAAATGTCCAGCATTTTCCTGTCTCTGTGATCAGTTCCATGTTCCAGGTTCTATGCAATCTATCAGCCTTAATAGCTGGGTAAAATTAAGCAATTAGTTTTTCTAAAGTGGCCAAAGATTCCTTGAGCCAGCAAATGCTGAGCTGTTATTAATGCTGTTATTGTTGAATGTGCTGAAATCCAACACTTAATAGAACATTTCTCAACATGAAAAAAAATTGTTGAAATCCTCATGTCTTCTTGGAAAAACTACTCAAAGTACCAAAGGAACTAAAATGTTTATAATTGTATGATCTACAATCTGTTTCAAAATAATTAAATTTTAGGAGCGTGAAACAGTAAAACACAAGCCTTAATTCAGTTTATCAACAGGAAATGAAGAATTGTTCCAAAATATCATCAGGCCTCATTTGGCTGGTTCATATGATTTCATAATTTATTTTAGCTTTGTTTGCCTAACATAAATTGTGCTAATCTATAAACCATTATTGGCCAACTAAAATAGGTGCCTTCACACAGTAGGCTAAACTATTTAGATGAATGAGACTCATTATGAATTATGACTTAGCACAATTCATGAATCAATTATTTGTTTTACTTAATAATTCTCAACTCTTAAGACTCAAGGTGGCATGCATAAGCACACCAACATGCCAACCGTCCCTGTCCTATTATTTCTTTTTATTTTTCTTATATGTATCCATTTCATGTATTCATAACTATGTTTATACTTATACCTGTTATCTTATAATCGCTTGACAAAATAAAATACATAAATAAAATAAATAAATAAAAGTAAGACTCAATTGTGTTGGGGTTCACAAAATTGGCTGACACAAAGGAAAACACATTATGATTTGGAACCCAACACTAATAGGGTTGGATTATTATTATTTTTAATTTTTGAGGGCCATTAGTTGGATTTTACACAATTTGCTGGTAAACAGTGGGGCAGAAGAGGATCAGTTTCAGTTCAAAAAAGATATATTCTGTGTTAAATTATCTTTGCTAGTTCTTCTAAGCCCTTTCTCATCAGTTATAGGATGGAAGAGAGAAATTAGCTCATTACAGGCAGCATCCTGGCAGCCCCAAATTCTGAGTGGGTGCATCATCTAAGTCAGTGCTTTACAAACTTACAATTGGACTTCAACTTCCAGAACGCCCATCCAGCATGAGATCAGATGGGTGGTACTCATCAAACCAAATCAAATTAAATCAAAACACTGATCTAAGACAAGGCCAATGCTGCATGCCAGTAAAATGAAGAAATGCTACTGATGGAAAGAAGCCTACCCAATACTCTTCTGGTGCAAGTATTCCTGGAATATCAAAGATACTATGAAGGAGATAGGTGAAAACTGTATTCCTCAAAACATTTGGTTTGGAACCAATTAGTATGATTATGTGCTGTCACACCCACAGTAAATGTGATAATGGTTTTAATGGATGATTTAGTAAAATGTCATCATCGTTGTCATCATCATCATCATCATCATCATCATCATCATCATCATCATCATCATCATTACCATTGTCTATCCACTGCAGGATAAGGCCTTTTCCATATTCCCAACCAATACTTTTATTTATTTGTTTTATTTATTTTATTTGTCAACCATTTACAAGATAATAGGTATAAGTATAAACATGAGTAAGAATACAGGAAATAGGTACAAATAAATGGGGACAATAGGACAGGGATGGGAGGCGCGATGGTGCAGTTATGCACGCCCCTTACAGACCTCTTAGGAATGGGTGGATAATAGTGGATAGTTTGAGATTAAAGGAGTATGGGTTTGAGGATGTAAGAACAGAGTCAGGTAGTGCATTCCAGACACTGACCCCTCAAAAGGAAAGCTGAAGTTGTACTTTCTGCAATCAAGTTTGGAGCGGTTAATATTCAGTTTGTATCTGTTGTGTGCTCTTGTATTGTTGTGGTTGAAGCTGAAGTAGTCATTGACTAGTAGGATATTGTAGCAGATAATTTTGTGTACTACACTTAAATCAACCATAGGTGGCGTAATTCAAGATTGTCCAAGCCCAAAATTTCAAGTCTGGTGATATAGAATATTCTGTTGTGAGCAGAGGAGTGTAGTACTCTTCTCACGAAATACTTCTGGACTTGCTCAATTGTATTAATGTCCAATTCCAGACAGATGAACTGTATTTGAGTATTGGTCTGGCAAAAGTTTTGTATGCTCTAGTTAGCAATTCGATATTTCTGGAGGAGAAGCTTCGTAAGATTAGATTTACAACTCTTAATGCCTTTTTGGCAATGCTGTTAGTGAGCTCTGGCACTTAGATCATTAGATATGAGTACTCCGAGGTCCTTGACAGAGTGAGGGTCATCAATGAGGTCATATCCGCCTAGCTTGTATTTGGTGTACTGATTTTTTTTACCAATGTGTAGGACAGAGGATTTGTTGGTTGAAATTTGGAGTTGCAAATTATTTGATCATTCAGACACATAATCAAGGTCGCTTTGAAGAACAGTAGCATTGTCGGTAGTGTTGAATAGTTTTACATCATCCGTGAAGAGAATGCAGTTGCTTATAAGGTGATCACAAAGGTTACTTATGTAGAGTATAAAGAGTGTGGGTCCTAGAACACTGCCTTGGGGGACGCCGTTATTAACTGAGTTAGTCAATTGGGCCTGCAATACTTGCTGATTTCATTGCTCCATCTTGTTTTAGGTCTCTTTTGTAGACACTTTTTATCAAATGGAATCCACTGTATAATTAAATGTATTATGCAAATAGTGCCATCCTCTCATATAGTTAAGTTCTTAGTTTTAGGGTTGATTTCCTTTATACAACAGCTGTGAAATACTGTCTTTTCAATTATCTGTTTATTTTTACTTATGTGAATCTAAATAAAACTACAGAACACACCAAATACGATCTGTCTCCTCTCAGATTTCTAAAAGGAAAGCTACCCTTTTTTTAGCCCTTTCAGAAAATTTTCAATATTTTCTGTTTCTTCTGAAGTGGAAGCTACACAGAAGCATATGCTTCATAGAAGCTTTTTCATTGGAACTGTTTGAAAAAGATCTCCAACTCTCAGGACCCATCAGTGAATGTTTTTGGTTTCCTAATCTTTACCAACCACCTAACATAAATTTATTTATATGTTATATATTATGTATATCTTATGGTGACTCCCTCCCCCTAATACTAAATGATACAATATATTTCAGTAAAATTATTCTCATTCACCTTATTTTTTCCTCTTCCTGAAGTGTTAAAACTATGAGCAATTGTTTTAAAACCATGATCTGATAAAATTTTGGAAAGCTGTCTGAGCCATGTAACATTTCTTAGGGGGAAGATTTTACCCAACAGTCAACCAGTTAACCATCTCTGAGCAATTCACATGATAGTTTAAGATGTTTCTCTCCTATCTGTTCCAATCTGTTTTTTAAACCAACTTTAGAAATTTCTGACTAGGTGGCAGTGGGTTAGCAACAGACCTGGTGCTCAGTGCAGTTCATACAAGACTTGATAGATTGTCATCTTACTTCTTGCCCTTCTCAGCCATGCATGGAAAAAAAGAGTTTTTGTCTGGCTGCCGTGCCTGATTTTTCTTTTTAAGGATTACTTCCTCCTCTCTAATCCCCTTATCCCTTTTCTTTCTTTCTTTTTTTGGTCCTGGAGAAAAAATGATCTATGTCAAACTTGTGGCATTTTTCCCCCTTGGCGGAGCTGAGATGGGCATGGCCCTCACATGACGCAGACTGCCAGGTTGACACCCCCTGAATTCTATGTGGTTGCTAAGAGTCAACACCAATTTGATGGCACAATCAAATAATCCCCTGATTTCCCAGATGTTCACATAAATGGATGTCTTGTCTTCCCTTTCCCCCACATCGTTATCTCCTTTTTCTAAAATATTGCCCTTTTTATTTATTTTTTTCCTTTGATGGTTCTGTACAGTACCATTGTAATTCAGATGCTACTTCAATCAAAACAAGAGGGAATAAGTATTCATTCATTGCTATCTTCAACCAGTCCCTGGAAGAGAAGAGGTATGCAAGACCCTGCAGCCAACTGGAGCCAGAGCAGCTGCTGGAATAAAACAGACTGCTGGAAACCCTCTGAAAAGCGACATTAGAAAACATTAATTTTGAATCAAACATGGAAAACACAGGCACTGGGTGTATCTGCAATAAATTGGGAGTGAGATGAGGATGTATCATCTATTTCGACATTTAGGAAATGGTAAATAGGTATACTGCCAGGGAGACAGTGTCGATCTGCTTGTTGTCTCAGATTATATCCTTACATTATCTAGTGTCCAAAAAAAGGAACTACTGAAAGAACAAAGGTTAGACAACCTGAATTAGTTTTTTTAAAAAAAAACAGCATTGGAATTGGTTGCCTTATATGTGGTCATTTCCAAGGAAATGTTAACCACAGCAATTTTTCCCATTCCAGGCTGGAATTCATTTTTATTGCATATAAAACTATATTTGGAGAATAGTGCTAAGGTTTTTTATTTTTATCTCTAGAGTAATACATATAATTTTACTTTTAAAAAGAATATTAGAATGTTAAAGCTGCAACTGTCTACATCCCTGCTTGTGAATCAGTTTCAATGGACTTAAAAGTATACCTACATGTTTTTTTTAATATAAAGCATTCTCTTCAGTTTCATTAATGTACCTTCTTGAACAGTGTAGCTAATACAGGTGCATTGTAATGCTTAGCAATAGGCAATTCCCACATAACATCCAAGTCTAAATATCAGAGGAGCATGCATTTTCTGCCATCTAACCAGCTGATGTACCTTTAACCAGAGTCTTATGTTAACATTTCTACCAAGCCTAAAAAAGCCACAGTTTTTAATGTATGTAAATCAGAATTTCCAATCTATAGTTACACACTTGTTTTCTGTAAGGGCAACTTAGTGGAGTTGAACTTGGTTAGGAGTTACACTTACAAAATTAAAGATGACCAAAGTTGTGTATATAAGATGATGTTGTGTACTTGGGCTTTTTGGTGTAGCATATTATACAACAAACCATGCTGCTATAAGATTTTCTCCATGGTTTCCTCTGTTGAGCTGAAGAAAGCAAAGGCTTGGCTTAGAATAGCAGTCTCCTAAACTCATGAGGCAATGGCAGATGTGGAGGAATTTCCAGATTATTTTCTATGTGCTCCACCATTCTGCTATATCTTAGCAGTGAAATCATGGACCCTCAAAATGGCAAAGGATTGAACATTTTGTTACTGCAAACTTTCCTACATCCCACGAATTCCAGGAAGCTTTGGATCTTCAACTATTTTTCTTCCGCCCACTTGGAATAAATTGTTTTTTTCAGCAGCAAGTTTGTCATTTGCTTTTTGTTTGAAATACATTTGTGGGAGTCCTGGAGATTCTTTGAAAATGCCAGGAGCTTTTGGTTTCAGGCAAATGTGCAAATGACTGCAAGAACCAGATGTGGGCTTTTTAGTCCAAATGAAAAAATGTGAATTAGAACCAGGACTCAAGAAAGAGACGGCCAGAGATGTCTTGGCTTTGAGCCTGATGTATGTAGTCACAGAATATAAGGGGTGGCTGAAAAAGAAAAGCTTATAAGAAGTTACTGGACTTTTCAGGAGAAGCTCAAGCAACAGAGAAAAATTATTAGGAAGAGGAGAATACGATGAATCTCCTGATGCTCCTGCTGTTTGCCTTGCTGCTGACAGTCCCCTGCTGTTGTGAAGGAGGTAAGGGAATATGACATATATAGGCTGCAACCTTCTCCAATTCTGCAACATGCCACAGCCCTACAGTATTTCTCCATACATATCTAGGTATTAGCAGTTGGATCCTTAATATGAGATCTGCTCAAATAAATCTGAAAGAAGGGTTGACTTTCTCACTTAAGAAAAGTGATACACACACCTCAGTACATCCCACCAACATTTGAGCAGTCTCTTTCTCTTATGAGTGAGGAAAAAGAACTTGATGTGATTATTTAATGTCAAGATAACATTCACCATGAATTTATATCCAAACCCCTTTTTTCTGATGTTTTAAAATAGAGAAAAAATGTGTTTGATCGATTGAATAGAATTTTTGTGGCAATGTATAAAAGAAAATAATTTCTTTTTTATGTCCCTTTTCATAATTCTTCAGCTTTAAAATTTATTAGACAGAAGAAAGAAAGCATCTCATATATCTTACACAAATAGGTTTCTTTAGAAAGCCCTGAAAAATATAAACTACTAAAACTTTTTTGAATATATTTAAATAATTGTTTAGAACGAAAGAACTAACACCGATTGGCCAATAAATATGTTTTACTGTAAAAACAAGTACTTGTGTGTTTTGTATGTTGTGCCTAAATGAGTGGGAATACAATGTCTCTGAGTTGTATTAGATATTTCATACTATCTTATCTTTTTTTAAAGCTTCATCCAACGCTTTGGATGAAGGTAAGTAATTCCCAATTATGAATCCTAATAGATTTGGTGTGTATATAGGTAGAAGAAACAGATAGATAGATAGATAGATAGATAGATAGATAGATAGATAGATAGATAGATAGATAGATGTGTGTGTGTGTATTTGCTTGTTTATTTATTGTTCATTTGATGCCTGTTTTTTATTCACCTCTTTAGAAAAGATACTGAAAACTTATTGAGAAAGGAGTGACAATGCAGGCTCCCTGAGAATGATGGGACTCAGTTCCAATATGTTAGCAATCCCTTGAATTAGATGGGGGAAAGTTAAGGCTTCCTTGATTTTCCATGTGTAGGCCAATTACGGTGACAAATACTACTATTTTTCGTAATATTTGAATTTTCAGAGAGCCAAATAACATGGAGAAACTTTACAGGAAAGCATGTGGTCCATATAGTTAACTTAACACACATCTCTTTTAGGTGTTAAAAGAGACCTGGCACAAATTAGGTTTGCCTATTAGTCCCCCAATGAATAAATGTCCTATTGGCTAGACATATAGGAATATTCTTGCCAGATAGTCTGGCAAAAACTAAGAAAAGTTCTCAGAACGTGGTGGCCAAGTCAGTCTGTTGCAGCCAAATAACCCTCCTGGCACCTACCTGATTTATTGTAGCATAAACTTTGTGGATTAGAGTTGCTTCCTCAAATACTATTTGATGAAGGCAGATCTAAGACTAACATACAAGATCTCACAAGATGTCTTCATCTTTAAAAGGAGGGGAAAAAATATGTGTCTGGCATATGTTTTCTTTGGCCATTCAACAGAATTTAAATGATTTTTCTCCTCCAAAATATCCCTGGCATTTTATGAAAGGTCTCAGCAATTCATTGACTAGAATATTAGACATTTATCTGTGATACTCAATGATTTATGATATTTCATGTGTGACACAAGATAGAGGTAGTCCAGAGGTGGTATACAGCAGGTTCTGACCAGTTCTGGAGAACCGGTAGCGGAAATTTTAAGTAGTTCGGAGAACTGGCAAATACCACTTCTGACTGGAGATTTTACAGTATCCTTCCCCTGTCATGCCCACCAAGCCACGCGAACTGGTAGTAAAAAATTTTGAATCCCACTGCTGATTGGTAGTCCTCAACTTATAACCATAATTGAGCCCCGATTTTCCATTATTAAGCAAAGCTATTGTTACATGAGTTGCTCCCAATTTTAGAATCTTTTTTGCAATGGTTGTTAAGGGAATCACTGCAACTTTTAGGGAATTTAAGCAAATATGGATTTTCCCATTGACTTTGCTTCTCAGAAGTTCCTAAATGGCGATCACATGACCTCAGGACACTGCACCAAGCAGCCAGATTTTGATCATGTGCTGTGGGGAAGTTGTGTTGATTCTAAATGGGGGGACTGATTGTAAGTCATATTTTTCAGTGCTGCTGTAACTTTGAATGGACGCTAAATGAATAGTTGGTAAGTTGAGGACTACCTCTAGTGTACAACACTGAACACTAATATGATGTGGCATATTAATATAATTTTTGAATTCTCTGGTTCAGGGAATATTTTTACAATTATGACTGCTAGACAGAACCACTGTATTTATATGTCCTTTTGGAGAAGACATATTGCCCAATAAATGGAGCATATTGAGCCACTAAATCACTTCTTGACAGTGCTTTATATCTAGATATCGTAGAAGCTCCATTAACATCAAATAATCAGTCTCAAAGCTATTTTTCATACCAATGAATTCTTCAGAGAATTCCTGCTTCCTGAATGTAGAAATGCTACTCTGTCATAATCATGTCCCTAGATAGATAGTTGGACTGTGAGAAGTTGGGGCTTTGAACAGAAACTGCAGGGTTTTCTTTCAGTCAATGTCCTGTCATCAAACACTCCATCTGGCAACCCTAATGTTTGCTTGCAGAGGATCACACTTTGTACTCTGAGGGGAGCTAAGGGCCACAACATTCATATAAGCAGAGTAGGATGGGAGATGTTTGACGAGTTTTATTTTTTAATTGCTACTTCTATTTCACAATTTAAACTAAAGCTTTCACCAGCTTCCTACTTCAAACAGACAGCAAGCCAGAAAAAGGGAACTCTCGGTTTCATACCTTCAGTTTAGGGGAGGTTCTAAACTAAATAGGTGAAATTATCAAACTTTTACAAAGTCCAAACATTTACACTTTAGTATTTTACCTTATTTGTTCCTACCCTACTTAGTACTTGATACTGGTATTTAGATTCCTATCACTTTTGTCAGTATTTGTTTTATTTTTATGTATGCTATACTTCTACATTCTTTTTCTATTTCTTTTTGTATGCTCTAGCTTGATACAAAACTGCTCTTTCATTGTCCTATTGCTATAGTCTCATATCTTTATGGTTCTTTATAAGACCATACACAACTGTTTCCCACATCACACAACACTGTCCAAAATCACTTCACCTGGTTCTTGATATTCTAGTTCCCGTGGTGCTGGCTGCACCGCTCCTGACATCCTGGCTACTGCCAAGTTTTTTGTGCTATTGCTTGCAAATGCTGAAGTGTTATTTATGTGCCCATTGCCTTTAGGACTTCAGCTTCCAGCCAAGTTCTTTCCTAAAAGGTGGGGAAGGGAGACTCCAAAAAGATACAATTGGGCAGAGGGTTTTTGCCACTGGCTGTGTGTCTGTGCACAAAAAGCAACTGGAATTTCAAGGGCTACAGGTTTCCCACTCAATCTAGAGCATGAGAGGAATTTTAACTTCAGAAACTATTTTGTGCTTGGCATTTAAAACTGTTTTCCCATTTTTAAATGTATTTTATTTACAACAGGGATTAAAATTGACCAGGAAAAAGCAAATACCTTTATTAGAAGACAGAAGAGGGCTTACCCATATTCTGAAAGGTAATGCAGATATGTGTAATTATTAATTCTCAATGTAATTGAGAAAAGATGAATGCAAAGATTATGAAAAGCATTGACATGCCAGCATGTGTGATTCCATAACTACTGGAAATAAATGAATTGTTCTTTGCTTTAACAAGACTAATTTAAATATCATTGTGGGGAGGAGAAAATGCTTTTTAAGGTGATATTCAGTGTAACTGATGTAGTATTTCGGAACTGCTTATTTGGCTTGTATCAGTATACATGCATCTTGACTCATGGCACACAGCTGTTATAATCTCATGAAGGTGTTGAATGTATGAAATAAATAAAAAGCAGGAATATATTTAAATGTTATGATTATCATATGTTATGATTATGCCTCTGTAATGGCTAGAGATAATCAGGGCTGGAATTCTACCTGATTGGACTGGTTCTATAGAACCAGTTGTTACAATTCTGCGCAGTTCAGAGAACTGGCAAATCGTGTCATTGGCTGGCCCCACCCCTCCCTTCCCCTTCACTCTTTACCTGGTATGTGCGCCATCAAACGTGCCTGCTAAGTTGCTATTTTTCCTTTCCCTCCCAACCATCAGCTGTTCTGCTGTGCCGGTTTAGATTAGCTAGAAAGCAAGAAATCGTTGGAACTTGCTTTCTAGCTAATCTAAAAGCTGAGCTGAACCTTCCTTAGGGCTGACACTTTTATTGTTCAGTGCAGACTCAGCTAGTAGATTGCAGAAAGATAGATCTCTGAATGAATCTGTGATTCTGTGAGCAATTCAATCTGCCTGCCTGCTTTGCCTGATTTTGGGTAAAAGTTGTTCTTTTTTTAAATAAAAAAATCAATATTTACATACATGGTGTGTTGTGAGTTAATTTTGTGAGTTTGCTTGCTAGCAAATTTTATGTGACAGACTCAGCTAGCAGGTTGCAGAAAGATAGATCTCTGCATGAATCTGTGATTCTGTGAGCAACTCAATCTGCCTGCCTGCTTTGCTTGATTTTGGGTAAAAGTTGCTTTTTATAAAAAATTCAATATTTACATAAATATTTATAATATTTACATACAAGCCACGCCCAACCAGTCACATGACCATCAAGCCATGCCCAGTCAGCAAGCCACACCCAGCCAGTCACATGACCAAGCCACACCCATAAATTAAGCCACACCCACAGAACCGGTTGTTAAAAAATTTGAATCCCACTTTTGGAGATAGTTATACATATTCTGGCTTCTAGTACTACTGAAAGGGGCCACAATGATGCCAATAAAAAACTTGCTTATATTAAGTACATTCAGAACTAAGGTTCTTCTCATCAGCCAACAAACATTATGTTCCTTCCAATAGCTGTTCTAGCTACTCAGATCTAGAGTATTATGATCCTGTATTTCCTGCAGCCTTATAACATCTTGCTTCTACCATCATGGTTCTGGGGATGAATACAGTTTCTCTTGCAGTTTTGCTCTCCACATGTTTTGCTCTTCATTTTTGCCCAAGTTATAGAAACTCATGTTCTTCCTTCAATATACATCACTTAGGTTTACCTGGGCTCCCGTATTTTTGGGATCTCAAGGTTCTACTTTTTGGAACAACTCCACTAATTCCTGGGCCACTCTGTTCCTGATCCCTGCATGTCATCATTTTGTTCTAATTTAAGTGGATTTCTTTCTCCATCGTATAATATTCAATCATTTTCTCACTGGCATCATAACACTGAATCAGCCTTAGAGAGCTAAGAAAAAATAAACTCCAAATTGGTGTTAATTGTTACCAGCAATAGAATTTTTTTCTGCCAAATTTAAATTTGCTGAAAGAAAAATTCCTTTAGAAATTATTTCAAAGAATAAAATGACCCTTGGGAAGATGAAAAATGGCCCTATTGGAAGTACCGGAAGTTGTGAAACAAGCCTGTTTCTGGCTTCCGGAGGCCA
Organism: Bungarus multicinctus; assembly: GCA_023653725.1. Classification (NCBI taxonomy): domain Eukaryota; kingdom Metazoa; phylum Chordata; class Lepidosauria; order Squamata; family Elapidae; genus Bungarus; species Bungarus multicinctus. Next base: position 49,541,199 of record CM042848.1, read on the forward strand.
TTTTCTGGCCTGGGGAAGGCCATTTTTGCCCTCCCAGAGGCCCGAGGGAAACCTCTGGACCAGTGGTGGGATTCAATTTTTTTTTCTACTGGTTCTATGGGCGTGGCTTGGTGGGTATGGTAGGGGAAGGATACTGTAAAATCTCTAGGCAGAGGTGGTATTTGCCGGTTCTCCAAACTACTCCAAATTTCCACTACCGTTCTCCAGAACTGGTCAGAACCTGTTGAATATCACCTCTGCTCTGGACTCTTGGGAAGGCGAAAAATGGCCCTCCTGGAAATTCCCACCCCTGGATACAATGCAAGGCTATGAAGTCAAGCCTCCAGCATAGTTTCACAGTATTGCTGCTTTCTCCCTCTGATCTTCTCCCTGTTCTTCAGGTACTATGAAATTTTCAAGTCCCCGATGGAGATGAGGCAAGAACAGTGTGAGCATTATGCACCCTGTAACTACTACTCTGAAATAGTGGGATTTCCTACAGCATATCGCCATTACTTTGGAAGCATCTGAATATAGTCATTTCTCATCCAACTGTAACATCTGCAAGGACAAAGAGTGACTGGTGCGGGGCAGCTTAAGAAAAATAAAAATAGCATCTTGTTTCTATTTCACTAACAAAACTTTAACAGCAACATATTTGCTTTAAAGATAAAAAATAAGTACTTTCTACTTTCTGAGGACCAAGTAAGTATTAACACGGTCTGCTAGCAATTCTATAAATTCCAGTATTTCTTGAAACATGAGTGACATTTCGTGGAAAGGGAAGGCAAAAATTTATTAAGGTAATTGGAAGTTGAAGGTCATTTTTGGGGAAATCTAATGGTAAAATCTATAATTCTATAAAGATATGCTATGCTAAATGTTCTCACATTTCAAACTGCGATGTGATAGAAGGAATTTCTATGAAGGTGGAGGGTGTTGATGATAAGGTTTTTCTTATATAAGTTCATAATTTTTTACATAAATTCATCAGTGCACACTTATGTTTTTGTCCTGGTCACAGAAGTATCTGAAATAAAAATAAATAAATAATACAAAATTCTCATGTACAATGCAAGCATTTCAAAGAAACATATTCCTCAACTATGCTGAGGATATTCTCCTTACCTGTAATGGGATTAAACATGTTCCTGACTAGGAACTAGAATATAGTGATGCAAATGTAAAGTCTTGTTTTGGTTTTTTGTTCTCTTATTACTACTATTTTGCTGACAACATACAATCATTTCATTTAATGACTAAGGAAGGATGCTAAAATATGGATTTAATTTAAAATATTCTTCCTACATTTCTAATTTAGAAGATATGTGGTCATGGCTATTGCACTCATCTGAGTATATGGGGAAAAAAGATTTGGAATGGGTCCAGAACACAGATGTTTATTAAGAATTATGTCCAACAGAATATCCACTAGGATTGCAACAAGCATCTGCTTTAAGATACACTGAGGAAGTACCACTTAACTTGATTATATTTCTAATGGTTTGTCTTCATCCATTCAAATGATCAGTTTCCCTTAATGAAACACAGTTGGAAGTTAGTAAAAAGCATCCTTGAGCAATGGCCAATAAGTAGAGAATTTAAAAAAATCTCATGGAAATACAACTGGCATAAAGGAAGAAAAATTGATAAGGAAAGGAGGGGAGGAAGATTTTGCTATAATGAGACTTTCCTTAGTTTAATGTGCTGTAGGTGGAGATTTCTATGAAAACAGATTCAGCAACTTCAATTACTGGTAGGGAATGTTGTAGCCAATTGCCAATAAATCCTCTCTTCATTGGGTTGCATTAGAAATGTATATGCTAATTACCTCCTAATTGCAACTATCTTTTCCTGAACTCCAAGTTTTGGTGTATTCATTAAGACTAAAAGATTGAAGGCTATATTTCTTAAACAATTGTTTTTTTCCTGAAAAAAATTGCCCATGAAATAAAATTTTCTGGAGTAGCTTTCTTATATTTAACATCAACCTAGTATCTAAGCTTTTTGCTATATTTGTTTTCAAGTTCTAGAATTAGTACCTTTCTGCTATTCATTAAAGCAGCCTTTGTTTTTCTGCTTTAATAGAATGCCCAGAACATATTTCCAAATTATTTTTGAAGCACAAATAACCTTATTATACAATCTCTTCCATCTAAAAACTTCTACAGCTGTGTTCCTACTCTATGTCTAAATATTTGACTGTCTACGGCAGAGCTGTCAAACCCGTGGACCAAATGTGTCATGCGCTGGCTGCGCCCATGCCCGGTTTAGCAAAGGGGAAGAAAGTCACAATACATCACATGATGATGCCGTGAAATCCAAGTTTGACACCCCTCGTCTACAGCAAAAACACAAACATAAGAAAGATACAAATATATAAATATGCCATTTGTCTAGGGTTGTCCTATGAAATCAAATGCAAGGAACTGACTGCCCATGTTCAATTTTTGTGAGTCAGCTAGGGGGCTAATATTTATTTTGCTCATATTTTGCTCATATGCACATATGGTATATACCAAAATTGAAAACCTGGCTCTTCGAGCAGGCCGGCCTGGGCTGAAGTGGGAGTTTTAGAGTAATTTTAGAATTGTGGGTTTTAAATTTTGGGATTTTAATATTCGGGGTTTTATTAATTTATTAATTTTTAAGGCAGCCTTAGGATGTTTAATCTTCTTTTAACTTTTATAATTGTAGAATGTTTTATGGTTGGCTGTACACCGCCTGAGACCTCCGGGAGAAGGGCGGTATATAAATGTGTTAATAAATAAATAATAAATAAAATTGAGCTTTATACCAAGGAGAGATGAACAAAAAGTATTCAGCCTATCTTCTTGAATCATTCAATTGAACTTGGTTTGAAGAGCAAAATCAGATTCATTTTGTGTCTTGATACTGTGATGTTTACTGGAGAGGGAATTATTTGTCATCAAATTCAAATATATGGGAACAATGGGAATTCCCAGGCAAAAACAAATGCTTTCAAATCAATATGCTAAGTATGTTTACTTTGAAAAAAAAAACCCAGAGTGAGAAGGAAGAAGATGCTAAGTGGATTTCGTTTGTCAAATTATTATTTATAATTGAGTAAAGTTGAATTAACTGATATTGAAAAATGAGGATAGTTATTAAAAGGAGAAAAACAGATATGTGATGAAGAAATGAAAACCACATATATACAGTAAAAATAATTAAGCAGAAGAAGAGAAGAAGTAGCACAGGGAAGAATTAGTAAAGGAGGATAATCAATTTCAAGGGAATTGATTAAAAAAAACAACTTCGAAGTTATTAAGGGGAATTTTGAACAGGAACCAAACCATATACCGTATTTATTCGAGTATAACGCGCACACGTGTATAACGCGCACCCCCTAATTTTCCATTAAAAATCGGTATAAAATTTTGTTTCACATCAAGCCGCGCACTATACGCTACGAGGGGACGTTTTGTTTTTCGGGGCTGCAGCCGCGCACTATACGCGAGGGCGAAGAAAAACAAAACGTCCCCTCGTAGCGTATAGTGCGCGGCTGCAGTCCCGAAAAACAAAACGTCCCCTCGTAGCTTATAGTGCGCGCTTTCCCTGTGACTGGAGAAAGAGCGAGCGCGGCCGCGAGGGTTTTCTGCCCCGTCGCGATAGTTTTGGAAGTCGGTGGCGGGAAACGGTTGGCGTTTGCGGACTGTGGTTGTCTGGGTTATTTGGGGCTTCAAGAGCATGTAGGAAGCTTTTTTGGTGGGCGCGAAGTCTCCACCTGTCCAGAACGATCTCGCCCTCCCCACTTCCATCTCCCCCACGGAGCCCTTGCAACGCTAAGAGGGGCTTGGCAACCAGGGCGCACCTGCTGGAAGCAATCCGTCCTCCACAGCCTGCACCAGCCCGAAAGAGTCGCCAGGCCCCGAAGCCCCCGGGCTAGTCCCCACTGCAAGCTACCCGCCACAGACAAACGCCTACGCCGCTGCCCCAAGTCATTCGCCCAACGCTCCGTCCGGGCCCCGGAGGTCCCTGTGACGGGCCGGCCGTGGCTACCGCCCGAGGTTGCCGGGAAGGGGCGCCCGGCAGCGCAGCCGTCTCCGCCAGCGCCCGCCGCACACGTTCCGGGGCTGTCTGCCACACGGGGCGACTGCGCGCGGCCCCCGGACGGTGCTTAAGGTGGCCCCGGCGTCTGGAGCGGAGCGGCCTTGCCGGGCGAGCTCGGCCTGGCTGTCACGGGAGGAGATGCCCTTCACCCACGGCGAGACTCCGCGGGCTCTCGGGACGGGCTCCGGCCGCCGGGAAGGCCAAAGAGGCGGCGACTGCCGGGCGAGGCGGCCGTAACCTGCCCAACCGGCGGAAGGGTCGGGGCGCCAGCCCCTCGCCTGCTTCCCGAGGGCTGAGGAGGGTCCCGGGGGGCGAGGGAGCCACGCAGAAACCGTCCTCCCCGGGCACCGATGCCCCCCGGCTGCTGCTGCTGTTGCTGGGCGCGCGTCCCCACGGGCCAGCGAGAGCCGCCGGCGGAGCAGGTGAGCGCTGGGCGGGGGGCGCAGACCCCGGGAGGAGGCATGGTTCCTCCCCAGTCCCAAGTGGGTGACGCTGGGCCGTCGCTCTCCGCCTGCGGGGGGGAAACGAGACACTCCCCGACCCCCCCCCCCGCCCGCGGCAAAGGACCCGGGGGAGCTGAGTGGGAGAAGCGCGCGGGGGTCTCCCTCGTAGCTTATAGTGCGCGGCTGTTGTATGGTCGCCGCAGTGCGAACTCACAATTCGCCTGCGCCCTCATTGGACCGGCCGCCATTGCCACCCCACCCCACCCCTCGTTTATAACGCGCACCCCCTAATTTTCAGTTTAAAATCGGTATAAAATTGTGCGCGTTATACTCGAATAAATACGGTACATATGCCTTTGTTGGCACTGTAGATGGGAATACACATGCTGCAATCAGAAGTTTTCTCTTTTTTTATTTGCAACTTTCTTGCTGAGTAAAGAGCAGTAAATTTCTAAAAGCTGAGCAATTGTCTTCTGGTTTATTGCTTTTTGTCAATGATCAATGTGACATACTCTTCAGCCACCTTAATATATCTTTGGAAATGTTCACAAGATGGTTTCAAAGTCTGAACAGCTTCTGCCATTATTTCTGCAGCCAACTGAACTGGATCCTTAGATGTTTGTTTTTTACAATGAATTATCCGCATGAATTTAGTAAGTGAAAAAGTGGGCACAACAGAAAAACTGCGGGTTTTCTGTTTGACTGGTGGTGAAGTGTCAGATGAACAGGGATCGAAGTCTGGAAGGGCTTTAGCAATTTCTTCTTTGGTCATGAGAAGCTCACTCACTTGAAGAGACAGCACGGGTGTACTCATTAAATTCTGAATAGCAACCTCAAGTATTTCAGGGAAATTACCATGCTTAATTATAACAGCACAAATGGGACCACAGATACTTTCAAAAACACCATTATATTGAGAATATATATCTTTTACAAGCTTGATTTTTTCATCAGTGGAAAGGGTTGGCAGAATAAGTTGAGAATACAAAGGAACTTCAATTTTTTGCTGGAAATCTTTGTCTTTCAATTCTACTAGCATCTGCATCTCTTTCAGAGCACTCTGTAGAAGCTGAAGATTTTCCTTGATGCTAAGGTTTTCCTGTACTGTAATTATGGCTAATTTACTTCCAAGAAATTGGTTGAGCATTCGGAATGCAGTATTGATAGAAGAAACAAAAATGTAGACACTGTCATACATATCGCGGCTGGCCTTGACTAGCTTCTCCTCAGACTTTGCTCCACAAAAAATGGACTGCATTTTCATAAAAGGATAGGTCACACTGAAATTCAAATTAAAACAATATTTAATGGAAAAAACAAATTGTTTAATTTTATGAAACCAAGGGCAATATATATTCTATGATGACTAAGCCATATTCACAATATTTCTGATGTATTTCCATACTTGGAGCTAGTACAATATATTTTATTTGAATGGCAATAAAAATATGAATAGCCCTCTTCAATCAGGCCAAACCCATCTTTTTTCTCCAGTGTAGCCAACTGGATGCTTTGAGGACCTTGCATGTAAGAAATATTCCCTCTCTCTTGTCTTTGTTCCTTTGAATCTGCAGGGATGAGATTGCCAACAAGACTAATCTAAATAAATGTCAACAGAGTCATCTCCCTCTCCTTGTTTGATAACAATCTCAGATATCAAACTATCTTGTTTGATAGCAAGCTTAGATAGGCTGGGCACAAATAGCATAAATACAATATAAAGTGACATACGTATAGCATATTGAAAGAAAAATGCATTTAAACACTTGACAGCCATCCTCCAATATCTGGTAGATTTTGGCCAGTTTGGAAATTCATGGTTTCAAACTTCTCCTAAAGGATGGCAAGGTGCACCACTTTTTGCTGCAGTTGTTAAGAGAATCACTGTGGTCATGAAAAGAATCCATTGTCCACAATGGACATTTTTTTCTGCCAGAAATTGGAACAAAATGCTGATTTCCAACAAAAAACTATTAAATAACAATCATGTGACCATGGGCTCTGCAAATGACTATACATGTGGGCTGACTGCTAAATGCCCAAAATGTGATGTGACACTGGGGGCATCTCCAAATACCTACGCAAGGGTCCTCTTTGTAGACTTCAGTTCAGCATTCAATACCATCATTCCAGACACTCTTCTAAGTAAACTAAACCAACTAGCTAAACCTGAACACACTTGTAAGTGGATCATAAGCTTCCTAACAGACAGGAAGCAGCAGGTGAGGCTAGGCAGAATCACATCTGATACCTGTACAATCAGCACAGGGGCCCCCCAAGGCTGTGTGCTATCTCCACTTCTCTTCTCCCTATATACCAATGACTGCATCTCAAACAATCCATCTGTTAAAATACTGAAGTTTGCTGATGACACAACAGTGATTGGTCTCATTCAAGACAACAATGAATCTGCATACAGACAGTAGGTTATACAACTTGCCTCGTGGTGTAACCGGAACAATCTGGAACTGAACACACTCAAAACCGTTGAAATGGTGGTAGAATTTAGAAGAAACCCTCCCTGACTACCACCTCTTACAATACTAGACAACACAATATCAACAGGAGAGACCTTCAAATTTCTAGGTTCTACTATATCACATGACCTAAAATGGACACCTAACATCAAAAACGTCATCAAAAAAGCACAACAAAGAATGTTCTTTCTGCGCCAACTCAGAAAGTTCAAACTGCCCAAGGAGCTGCTGATACAGTTCTACAGAGGAATTATTGAGTCTATCATCTGCACCTCTATAACTGTCTGGTTTGGTTCTGCAACCCAACAGGACAGACACAGACTTCAGAGGATAATTAGGACTGCAGAAAAAACAATTACTACCCACCTACCTTCAATCGAGGACCTGTATACTGCATGAGTCAAAAAAGAGGGATGTGAAAATATTTACAGATCCCCTCACATCCCGGACATAAACTGTTTCAACTCCTTCCCTCAAAACGACGCTATAGAGCACTGCACACTAGAACAACTAGACACAAGAACAGTTTTTTCCCAAAAGCCATCACTCTGCTAAACAAATAATTCCCTCAACATTGTTCAACTATTACAAAGTCTGCACTACTATTACTGCTAATCTTCTCATCACTCCTTATCACACATCCCTCCCACTTGTGATTGTAGGACTGTAACTTTGTCCCTTGTATCCTTATGATTTATATTGACTGTTTCCTAGTATGATTTGATTGTTGATTGTACCCTATGTCTATCATTAAGTATTGTATGTTATGATTCTTGATTCTTAATGAATGTATCTTTTTTTTATGTATACTGAGAGTATTTACACCAAGACAAATTCCTTGTGTGTCCAATCACACTTGGCCAATAAAGTATTCTATTCTATTGGAATTTTGAATTCTGATCATAAGTAATCCGAGGGGGGGGTCATTTGTAACTTCAAAAGGTTGCTAAGCAACCAATCGTAAACAGAGCACTATCTATATTTATTTATGAAATGTGTCTAAGCTCTGGAAACTGACCATATTTTAGGAAGTTTACAGAATTTATAGACTGAAAAGAAGATACAAAATAAAATGATTAAAATAATAAAAATAACACAACTAAAAATTATAAACATGCAAAAAGTGGTATCACTAATATAGTTAAACCCAAAGACCCTTAAAAAGAGCCACATTTGCACCTGCTTCTAGAAGACCATGATGGTGGCAGACATCTATCTTTTGGGGGAAAGCTAGTGCAGAGGAATAAATTGCTTTAGAGAATGCCTTCCATTGGGGCCTATCTCACTATATTTTCTGGTAAATGGAGGGTATTAGTAAGCTACTCCTAGTTGTTCAGGTAGGATGGCAAAAACCTATTGAGGAAAAGTCACCTGTAAGATACCAGGTCATCAAGTATATAGGGCTTTATACCTTGAACTGCACTTGGAAATCTATTTGGAAACTTATAACAGAGGATTAATATGGCACTATCATGTCTGACCAATGAGCACGTGTGTTATTACATTCTGAACCAGCTGAATTTTCCAGGAGCGGCCTTTAAGAGTAGCCTCAGGTGCAATGAATTATAATTATCTGAACAAAAGATGAGAAGGCATGAGTGAGACTCTTCAGATCATCCTGTGGAACAGCCAAAGGTGTGCAAATGCCTTTCCAAAAATAATATTTACCTGCTCTTTGAACAGGAGCAATTAGTGCAAGAAGTCCTGCTCATTGCAAGCTTGCACTCTCTGTGGGAGCATCACCCCATCAAGAGTCAAATATGGTATAACCTTGGTATTATTCAACTTCTGAATAAACAGCCTTTGTGCCTCTTTGGATTGAGTCTGAGACTTTTTCATTTCAGGTTATATCTTCTATGACATCTCCTAATGGGTCTTAGAATAGAATAGAATAGAATAGAATAACAGAGTTGGAAGGGACCTTGGAGGTCTTCTAGTCCATCCCCTTGCTTAGGCAGGAAACCCTACACCACTTCAGACAAATGGTTATCCAACATCTTTTTAAAACTTCCAGTGTTGGAGCATTCACAACTTCTGGAGGTAAGCTGTTCCACTGATTAATTGTTCTAACTGTCAGGAAATTTCTCCTTAGTTCTAAATTGCTTCTCTCCTTGATTAGTTTCCACCCATTGCTTCTTGTCCTGCCCTCAGGTGCTTTAGAGACTAGCTTGACTCCCTCTTCTTTGTGGTAGCCCCTGAGATATTGGAACACTGCTATCATGTCTCCCCTAGTCCTTCTTTTCATTAGACTAGACATACCCAGTTCCTGCAACCGTTCTTCATATGCTTTAGCCTCCAGTCCCCTAATCATCTTTGCTGCTCTTTTCTGCACTCTTTCTAGAGTCTCAACATTTTTTTTACATCATGGCGGTCAAAACTGAATGCAATTTTGGGTGAAAGTATATAACTAGATAACACCAGTATATTATAGCTATAGCAGTTAGATTTATATATAGCTTCATATGCTTTACAACTCTCCCTAAGCAATTTACGGAGTCAACATATTGCTCCCAACAATTTGGGGGCAATTTTACTGACCTTAGAAGGATGGAAGGATGAATCAAACTTGAGCTGATGAAAATCAAACCTCTGGCGGTAATAAGAGTTAGCCTGCAATACTGCATTCTAACCACTATGCCACCATGATGAGATTTCACCCCAAACTGGCAGATGACCTCTCCCAGAAATGTTATATAGATATTAAACAGGATAGGAAAATGGTCTGAACTCTGATGCATTTCATCATGAAGTGGTCAGGAGTCTGATTGCCCTCAACAACCACCTTCTGAACCTGCCTACTGAGAAACACACAAAAACCTGCAACATCATGCTTCCCAACCTTCCCAACTGGTCTAGAAGAATACAGTCAACAGAATTGAAAAGTGCTGAAAGATCAAGTTTATATGATAAGTTAAATATACAACTGATTTCAGATCTGAAGAAAGAAATACACAAATGTTGTACTACAATAAAATATTAGAAAGTAAGACATACATATGCTGTTAATAAGAAGTAGTAAAATAAAAACACTGAACATATTTTAATTGTGATTAAGAAATAGAAATAGTCAATATTATCACAAAAGTAAAATGTAGCGGCCTTTCATAAAAGAAGATGTATAATATATCTTCTATTATATTGTTCACAAGGAAATTCCAATCTTGAATAATTTACGAACATGAAGAATTTATTTTACCTGCCTTTTTTTATTTATTCCATCTGGATATGTTCCATCACCAATCTTCTACCCTCAGTGGCCTACTTTGATATTCCTCAGGGACCCACTTGCATCAGTTGTCAATAGCTGTCTTCAAACCACAGACTCTGGTGTTCAGTAAGACACACATTTCAGATACATACTTGACACTGTAGAGGAAAAAAAATCCTGATCAGAGATATATTTTATACTTTAGATTTTTATACTATGAAGATAATACCAGCTGTTCTCTTATTTTTCCTCTGTTTTCTCTTGGTCTTTCTCCTACTTTCTTTTAAAGTTGCCCTTCTTTACTTTATAGTTTTTTTTCTGTGTTACAATAATTAAGTATTATTAAATAAGCAACATTAGGAATACTTTGTACCAATATATTTATGGTTGCACAGGTTCAGACATAAAAATCACACCAGTTTTGAATTTAAACCATAATGAAACTTAATTTCTTTGGAATAGCAGTTAAAATAAATAGAAAACATGGCTCAACCTGCATTTTGCTTGGTATGATTGCTTTGAAAGAGATGAAAACACAGTTCAGTGGAGAAGAACTAGAAGAGAACACCTTATCTTGTTGAAATGTTATCAGTGGTTATACAGGCAATGACCTCACAGAGGCCTGTCACTTGGATAATCCTGCAGGATACCAATAATATAACAGTGACATCATAAGATATAATCAAAGAAACAACACAGCACTCTAACTGCTTCAATTTAAACAAAACAGAGCAACCTCTTACTGTATCTCCTCCATATATCTAGGTTGCACATATATAACCACTCCACTAATTGTTTACCTTTATTTTCCTTGTTGTTCTCAGGATGCTACATTTTCAACACTTGAAGACTGTTTTTGAAGAAGGTGGCAATCTTTCTTTTCTAAGGCTTATTATTTTATAAGGGAAAATTTTCTAAAGAAGAAATGGCTTCAGAGCTGAAGAAGCTTCTTGGATGAGAAGTGAAACATCTTTAAAGAAAACAAGAAAGTCCAGTTGCCTCTTGAAAAAAACATAAAGACATAAAAGACATAAAGAAGAAATGGGTTCATCAAGATAACAATTCTAATGAAACAAATACATCACATTTATCACTGCTAATCAATTCAGTAACAGAGTTGTAGCGATAATGTTATTGACATCATATACATTTCAATTTGCTGCAATTGTGAAAATTACAGAGTTTAATCTTAAGATTTGTCAAATTATTTCCAGCCACTTTGGTCTAGTGGTTAAGGCATTGGGCTAGAAAGATGGAAACCTTGAATTCTAGTTCCCTTCTTAGGTACGAAAGCTGGCTGAGTGACTTTTGGTCAGTTACTCTCTCAGCCTAACCGGCTCACAGAAAGGTCATTGTGGGGAAAATAAGAGGAATGTTAGATAGGTTTGCCATCTTGAGTTGTTTATAAAATAAAGGTGATTAAATAAATAATTATACTGACAAGATTCTGAAATACATATTTCTCTGCTTCTATAACATCAGTTTTTCATTTACACAATTTTAGCTTTCCTTTAAGCCTTTGCTAACAACGCTAGCATTCTCCTGTACAGAAGTACAGTATAAAGTTTTCTCCAACATCTAACATGTCTTGTATTTGCCCATCCTTCCTTAAATCTACATTCCTTACCAAAGCTCAAACGTCTGATGTGGGTCTGACTTGCAGCAATTGGACTGATGAGCACAATTATACCTTTTCAAAGGTGGCCAATTACTTATTGAATTTCCTGTCTTAAAATGAATGTTTGGCTTTGTAGATGAGATCTTAAACATCTTTTCAAATTAGTCTTTTGAACGATTTTAGTTGGTTGACTTATTATGAATGTTTTGAAGTTCCTAGTATTAATGTGCTGCTGTTATGGCTTTGAACATTTTAAAACTTTTTAAAATCCTGTACGCTACTTTGGCAAACTTCATTTAAAAAAATAAATTTAAGTAAACATTTAAATAATATTTAATTTTCCTCAGTCTAGAAATTCTGCTTTCCTGCGGTTGTAACTCTGTACTTTGACATGAGTATTGGCAATATATTGGTGTTTTGAACTGGATGTTTTCTTCATTGAAGCTTCTATTGGGTCTGTTTTATGTAACTGCTTCCTGTCAGCAATTAAAACATCATTATAAGTACAAAATGAATGATCAAGATGAAACCATCAGGTCCCTTCTTTTTTCTGTGGACATTTAGACACAAAAATTCTCCACTTACACTTACACCTAATCATAGCATCAACATGGACCTGCAACCTCTTACATTTTTTGCCACATTCTCATGATTTCACCTTCAGTTTTTAATCTGACATAGCTCAAAATTTCCATAACTGTTCCAGATTTATAATCCAGTTGTACCCTTAACTCTGCGATGGGCACCCCATTTCTCCCTAGTTTTGTACTTTCACTCAGAACTATTCATCTCTGAGCAGGAAGAGAATTCAATTTTTTAAAACTGGGATCTGCCCAGTATTTGCCAGATTGCCAAGTTGATCTATAGACCAGAAATCTAGATCACCTCAAATAATAGTTGATTAAGTGATGGACATGAGACCATGGGAAAAAGAGAGACAGCTTTCCCTCTAATGCTTCATGGTACAATCACTCCACCCTGTCTCTCACTGATGGGCTATTGTGAATTTGGGTATCTTGCCTTTTCAAAATCATACTAAAACTGTTTAAAATAGCTTATGAGTTGATGGATACTCAGGGGCAGTTGCACTGATACTGTAGTAACTAGAGGACAAAGCAGTTTAGAGAGATAGAAGGAAGAAGAGAAGTTATGCCTTTTATCCTGCAATCTCTCCTAGGGTCTATAATCACCAAGTCCTCATAGTTGCTAGGAGATTATGCAAGTCTGCAATAACATTTGAAGATAGCTAAACCAGCTGGGAGAACAATCTATCCAAACTAGGATTGCTTCCCAATCCTACCCTACGCCACGTAAGGAATGATTGCTGTATATTTTTCTGCTGGCAGTGATTCTAGGGGAAGAAGATAGTGGGGGGAGGAGATAGGAGAATCTATTAATTACTTTCCTTAACTTGCCCTTTTATTATTTTATTTATTGCTCACAATAAATAAGGACACTCACAATTCAGTGGTGGGATACTGATAGGTAAGGAGGTGAAGGAAATTTTGTGCTGGTATACAGTAATTTTCTGCCATTAGACTGGTGAATGATGCTTTAATAAGCTGTAAAAAAAGTGCTTAATCCAGGGTAGATACCCTAAGATGTTGTCTTAAAACATCAAATGTTTAAGCAGTAACTTGAAAGTCTGAATTATACTTCAGAGAATTTCTTGCTTTGGAGTTGGCTTTTAAAATGTCAGCTTTAGAAGTTTCTAGCTCCGGATTATTACTTTCTATAATTTAATACCTTATTTTACCTTATTATATAAACCTTATTTTAAGAATGGCGACCCTTAGCACCAGCTAAGACTGTACAACTTGGTTCGTTCTTTTAAATCTAAAACATCTACCAAATTTGTTCTCCAGCTTTGTGGATGAAGTGTAACATTTAATTCTTCTCTTTTGCAGGCAGATGATGTGCTTTGTGAAGAGCAGGAAGAAGATTGTGCTAACAGAGCTGAAGGGAGCTGATCTTTTTTCCCCTTCATTGCTAGCTATAAAATCTACCTCCACTTTAAGAGGTGTTTTGCAAGCCCAACAAATATCTGAAGAATCATCAAGCAGCCCTGCCTCACTTTGGAACTTTGAAAGTGGATTCAGAGAGAAGGATGATTTCCCTTTGAACCATCAGCACTGACCTATACACTTTACAATTGGTCTTGAAGCCCAAGATGAATGGCAAACTTTGCAGCTGAAGTATTAGTCTTTCTTTGGTGATTGATGTTTTGCTTCTTGCTTTTTGTAACATCATTTTTATCACTTTGGGCTGGATCTCAGATAGATGCTTCTTTCTGCACATTACAGCTTGTACTTTTAAAACTGGCTTTCTTTTTTCTTTTTTAAATAAATCTAAATTTCAATCCTTTGTTGTTTCTGGACTACAAATGCTTGTTTTCATTTATGTTTGATATCTCTGGAAAAAATGTGATTAAATTTTGCAACATAAAATTGATAGTTGCTACACTTGATGCATTTTTCTAACAGCAAGTAGGGTAAAGTGGGGCTGTTTCCCACAGAAGCAAATATTACAGAATGGTTGCAGTTTTGCATATAGAAATGTCAGGCTGAACGCAATGCCTATTTTTCTTCTTAATCGATAGTAAAATCTTAAAATGCTGGGAACAGAATAACAGCAACATACACGCATATTTTTAAAGCATAATAAAAAGCAGTGCAAAAAATAGTCAGCGAGCGCCGTCTGCCGTCCCTTCGGGATTTAATCGCTTGCCTGGCCTAACCGGCGCTCTCTTCGCTCTCACGACTGCCCCTCTGGTGACGGAGAGACCGCATGCAGAACCCGCTTCGCTCTAAGCCGCTGAGCTGAGAACGGGAGAAAAAGATAATGGGTAATTAACTTCGCTAGGGGGCGCAGTCGAGCTGCCTCGTTGCCATAGAGATAGGAAAGCTCCTTAAACTGTCTCTGATTTAATCCGTAGAGTATTGTAAAATACTCCGCGTGGGACTCGAGGATCACATTGGAAGTTATCGAAATAATTCAAGAGTAGACCGATAATCTCTGTTAGAGAAGATACTTCCTGATTATTTTATGTTTAAAACCAAACTGATCTTTTAAAAAGGAAATAAAACATTTTAGGATAATGGTAATGATTTAAGAATATACTGGATTGATTTGTTATTTGTATAAAAGCAAAGGAAAGATGCTATTGGGACCCAGGGTGGGGATGGAAATTTGGGAGCTTTGTTTGAAGCTAAGCCCTACAGTCAGAGATGGGAAACAGGAGGAAAGATGCTTCCTGAATTATTTATTTATTTAGTTTAGTTTTTCAAGCATGTATGAGAAAACAAGTATGAACATGACATATAAACATATAAGTATTGTAGGAAGTTAGCATCCACCCCTCTCCTAGAAAAATTGAAATAGCCTAGGAAATATTAAAAAGGCAGAATATTTCTCCTAAAAAGAATAGTCACTCAAGAAGCAGAAACTCACCCCAGAAGTAGAATCTCACCCCCCCCACCTTTGTTAATGGGTGGGCCATTAAGGCCTGGGCCAGAATACTTTACATAAGAAGGAACTCCAGGGTGATGGGATTAAGGATGGCCCTCAGGAAATGATAGGATTACCCATCTCACCACATGGTCTGGGAAGATTGCATTAGCCAGCATTCAGGTAAAGCTATGTGGTCCAGACCAAGCCTACAGAGTTAAGACCCCCGCCCCTGGGAGTCTGACAACCAATTAGAATACAAGCTCCAATTCAAATCCCAACAGAGGGTATAAAACCCAGGCACTCTCAGCACCTCAACCCCTTTTTTTCCCTTTTTCCCCTTTTCTTCTCACCTTGAAGCATGTGATAATTCTTCTCTGGAGCTCCAGGCCATGTGGCCCTGTAACCATTAAACCTTCCAAGCAGCCTCCATGTTTCCAGTGTCTTTTTCCCCACTTGGAATTGAACCCAGAAGGATATTTCTTTCAACAGTATAAAAGGGTATAAGTATATATATAATAAATGAATACAAATAAATGGGAGCAGTAGGACAGGGACGGTAGACATGCACACACCCTTACAGACCTTTTAGGAATTGAGTGTGGTCCACAATGGACACTTTAAGGTTAAAGTTTTGGGGGTTTGAGGATGTAAGAATAGAGTCAGATGGTGAGTTCCAGACATTGAACACTTTGATGCTGAAGTCGTATTTTCTGCAATTGAGTTTGTAGTGGTTTACTTTGAGTTTGTATCTATTGTTTGCCCGTGTTATTGTAGTTGAAGCTGAAGTAGTCATTGACAGATAGGACGCTGTAGCAGACAATTTTGTGTACTAAGCTTAGGTCAGACCGTAGGTGGTGTAGTTCTAAGTTGTCTAGGTCCAAAATTTCAAGCCTGGTGGCATAAAGTGAGTTTGGTAACTATGCAAATTCTGTAGGTGGGACTGTTGAAACTCAGGAAATTGCTGGCCTGGGCTTTTTGCAAGGGTAAGGGAAGCCACAAGAAGACATTGCAAGTGGTACTTTTCTAGCAATCTTTCCTTGCTTTGTCTAATTGCAGTAGAAATATGTCCCAGCAGTCTTCTTTTGTTTTTGTTATGTGCTTGTGACATTTCTTTCATTTAAGCTCCTGATGCAGCCTTAAGTTGTCTTTACCTGTCCTAGAGTTATAGGAGTGATTTCTCCTATTTCCAAATACTAGTTTTGTTGTAAAGTCAATCTGATCCACTTCACTTAAATAATATGTTAATGATGCAATCAATGACTTCCACAGAGTGATATTACCTTATTTGCCACATGAAGCTGATGCAGGTACAGCTTTTTCTGCTTTGGGTAGCAGAAATGTCTTCTCCTGCCAGGCCTCTGACAGCTCTTGGCTTCATATCATTTTTGATCATCAGCTGACCAGAGAAATGCAGGGTTGGGTGGGTATCAGATTGCCTAATGAATTATGAGAAACAGAGCTAACTTTTTTTTGCAGGTTCATACACACTACCAATTTTTTATTTGCTTATAAAATACAAAAACAAATAATAGGAAAAATAGGAGAGGAAAAGGAAAAGGGAAGAGAACCAAAAAGAAAGGAAAAAGAAAGGAAAAAGAAAGGAAAAAGAAAGAAAAGGCATTGACTTCCAACTCCTTTTGGTGCAGTATAATAAGATAGTAACATCCAAACTCAACTTTTTACTTTCACATAGTAGTATAAACTAGCTATTTCTAAATCAACAAATCTATCTAATTGGTTAACCCAAAATCAAAGTTTCATTTTTTTCCACCTCAAGCACTAAGTCCAGAAGTGGTTTCCAAGTAGAAACAAAAGTACTTATATTTTTTTCTTTTATCAAAGCAGTCATATCAATTTTTGTAGTCATTCTTCCATTGTGGGGATCGAAGTGTCCTTCCATCATATACCAATGTTATCAGTGTTTGGATTGCTTTGGGATACGGATTTAAACTTTAAATTTGAATCCAAAAGGAGTTCATCAATAGATAACGCTGGTAGTCACCTTCCCTTTAAATGCCATCATGCAAAACTCTTGCACATAAACTCATTAGGTTTTTACAGGGATAAATGCAAAGATCTAATAAATTATCAGACCTAATCTCATAACCTGTATAGTCCCAGACTATACAGCATTAAGATGAGTAAGCAGGGAATATATTCCCACTGGTTGATGATGATGATGATGAGATATGAGAGGAGGGAGAAAAATCTTGTTAATTGTAAAACCATCTATCACTATCTTTAAAGTACCAAATGCTTGTTGCAGGATAGAGATTGGTATTGGAAGTAGAAAGTATAGGTTGGTATAAATTTATGCTGGGGCAAGATGTGGTAGATAGTACTTTTAAGCTGTGAGGAATCCCAATAGACATATTCTTTCAGAAACTTTTATTTATTTGGTTTGTCAATCGCTTACAAGATAATAGGTATAAGGATAAACATAGTTATGAATACAAGAAATGAGTACATATAAGAAAAATAAAAGAAACAATAGGACAGAGACGGTAGGCACGTTGGTGCGCTTATGCATGCCCCCTGCAGACCTTAGGAAAGGGGTGAGGTCAATAGTAGACAGTCTAAGATTAAAGTTTTTGGGGTTTGGGGAAGAAATCTACATAGATTGTTCATGCTGTTATGAATGCAGCTGAAATGCAGAAAGCATTAACCAAATTGCAAATCTAGTATAAATTAGTGTCTATATTATGAGTAATATGCTACAGTTGCAAGTGGCTTTTAAAAGCCGTATTAGTTGAGTTTGGTTGGAATTTTGAGTCGCAACCTCTTTAAATTGAGCCTTTTTTATTTTGCAGTGGTGTTAATCTCAGATGTGTATTTTAATAACGTTAAAAATTAATCTAACAATAAATACCTTGAAACAAAATAAGATTGTATCTTAAAAACAGTAAAGCCTATCCCCTACCCGCCTATCAATAGCGCCAAAATAAGGTCGTATCTCAAAAACAGTAACACCTTTTTCCTGTTACACTTTTAACTGGTATGCACTGAAATTAACCCGGAAGTTATACGCTAGAGGCGAGTTTAACAAGTCTATGTGACCAAACGTCATCATTTGGCCGGAAGTCGGCGCCGTGCGACTATCTCTAGCCCGCATTAGGTTTTATTGGTACGGCTGTGAAATCGCGTGGATTTTTAAGATGGCGTCTGAGTAGTAAACTCTCTGCAAGCGGATTCGATTTTTTTTCCGCCGGAGGCAGGTCATCGGGCTGGGCTAGCTGGTTGGACGACTCCGTTTGAATGGGCTCTGTGGAAAACGTAGCCCGTAGTTTTGCCTTGGCGGCTATCTTGGTTTAAGACTTGCGACCTTGGCGGCAGGTAAGGAAAATAAGGTAGAAAGGGCGATTTCTCTCTTCGGGATCTTCTCTGTCCTAAACAGTTACGCTCTTTGCTCTAGCATTGTTTATGTTGCACCTTTCATTCTCCTCTTTAGATTTACAAATATTTCACACTAGAACTTGATAAAATATTAATGTGGCTGTTAATAGAATGGAGATTATGGTTGTGCTGTACTGGACCTTTATTTTAATCTTATCCAAATGATGAGCCGTCCGTTGTCAGCCAAGTAATCTCAATTCAGAAGAAAAAGATTTGGATTCAGCAACTGGGGATGGGGGGAATGTCTTTTGCCTTTCCTCCTTTGTTAATCAGTGTTTTAAGAGACTCCTTGGCAGAAGCAGTGGTCACAAGAGATTCGAGGAAACCATGGGAAACTTGATGGCTTATTATTCTTATTAGGATATTACTGAAATTATGTTTTTCCTCTACCTTGTCTAGTTTCAGGAAGTGGAACAGTAAAAGAGATAAATAGTCAAAATGGGAAGGAGATCTACATCTTCCACTAAAAGTGGGAAGTTCATGAACCCCACGGACCAAGCACGTAAGTATCTTGAAATCTTTTTCAAGTTTGGACATCGGCTAGAGAGGATATGTCATTGTTGGTTTGTAATATGTTCTATGTATTTAACACTATTGAGGTTTCACGTGCAAGTATATTCTTAAGTTCATCAGTAAACAATATCACTTATTTAGGAAAATAAAAGTATGTATGAATACATTGCATATATGCTTTCTAAATTTATGGAATGTAGACATTGCAAGGTGACCTCTTATATTGGAGATTCTACCTTGCATAGAATAGCATGAACATGCTTGGAGTAAAGTTGGGATTTGGTGCTTGAGTTTACTGGACAAAATGTGCCCACATTGATCAGGCTGTCCTTATCATTAGCAGGAAATGCTTCATATGCCATGAATGCTATTAAGACTGATCTACAGCTTCTCTATCATACTTAGAAATCCACACTTAACCAAAGCCAGGATGGGCAGTGGGGCTGAATACCTGTAAGACCTGCTACTGACAATTAGGGCATATGAAGATTATGATTTGGAATATAAGAAAAGAGTAATAAAGAATATGAATTGATGAAGTGAAAGAATCAATAAATTAAAGTAAAATATATTGAATGCCTTTGAATTTAAGACAAAGATGAAGAATACAGTAGATCTGAATAAAAGTAATTCTATCTTTGGAATGGAATTGATGCATCTATTCAGAAAGTGAAAGTGCAGATTTAATTATGAATGAAAAATTAAATATATATCAAAGTCTGAACTGGGGTTATTTAGGTTGTTTTGGGAACATGTGAAAAAAAATCTGTGATAGTTGGTAGAATATTACAATGGAAATGGATGGAAAAGTTTTAACTCAACTATAAAATAATCATATGAAAAGGATATCCTGCAAGCCCGGAGAGCTACATTTTTTTGCAACAGTCTATAAATGGAATGCTGTCCTTCAAATGGATGATGACTGGATATATGATAGATTTTTTTAAGGTGATATTGATTCTGAATGAACATACCAAATATAAAAGTAAATAGGTACAAAATACAAGTAACTTACAACCATTTGTTTAGTGAAAGTTTCAGTGGAACTGAAGAAAAGTGACTTATGACCACTTTTCACAGTATCCCCATGTGATCAAAATTTGGGTGCTTGGGAACTAATTCATATTTATGACGGTTGCAGTGTCCCAGGGTCATGTGATCACTTTTTGTGACTTTATGATAAGCAGTCGATGAGGAAGCCAGATTCACTTAATCATGTTGCTAAGTTTAACAACTGCAGATTCACTTAATAACTGGCAAGAAAGATCATAAAGTGGGACAAAACTCACTTAACTGTCTTGCTTAGCAATAGAAATATTGGCCTCAATTGTGGTTGTAAGTCAAGGACTATATATTGAGATGGTTTGATCATAGAATGAATGAGTATCAATTTACAAAAAAAAAACCAAAAAATCAAACAAAAAACTGTAGGAAGAGTTAATAGGTTAAGAGAAAGGGGAAGACCAAGAAAGTTTTTAGATTGAGTTGACTAAATGTTGAAAAAGGGAAAGGTGAGAATTTTTTAAAAAGTCTAGTGTGATCAAAGATCAGACAGAAGGCAATATATATGAAGTGATACATGGTCCTTTAGAAGGATAGGAAAGTTTAGGGGGGCATATTGAATGGTGGTAGTATACAGTATTTTTAACTAGTTTGTTTAATCATGCCTTTAATTTTTTTGGATGAATGTTTCTCCTTTTTTGTGTTTTTGCACGGTTTATATTAAAAAGGAATTATGTGATGCATATATATGTTTATGTGAAATTAATGTCCAGGTAGATAATACCATGAATTCTTTAAGGGAGAGTAGAATTAATTATGGCATTAGATTTTCCAGTAGATGCTGCAGTTAGCATAATTCAGTCTTGTAACAATATTGGACAATATTGAAAAATGACAATTCCAAAGCAGTATTATAACACATTGTGCACTGTGGTATTCTATATAATGCTACTCTGAACAAATGAAAGCATTTACTGACTACATAGATCAATGTGAAATGGCAATATTAGAAACAAATTACCTTTTATGCTTAAAAAGAATAGATATATGTTTTGAATTACTTTGAAAAAATGTTATTTTCACAGCAAAATAACCTTTTTATTGCATTAAATTGTTCATGACATGAAGCTGCACATGATCCTTTTCTTTTAATGTTGCTCAAAATCAGTTATTTTTTAAAGTTTGTTTATTTATGATAGTATCCACCTTTTCTATGAAACGCAATTTGATATCCATGGATGTAATATAAGCCCTACAAGAATACGGAGTAGGTTGGATGGAGAGTAGCTGCCCCACAGTTAGCTTTGTGATCGAGTGGTGACTAACCCTGTATGCTATGTATGCTCCCAAATTTTCATTTTCTTTATTAATTATATATATGATGACTAAATCCCCAACAGTTGTTCTAAATGGATTTTAACATTTGGGATGTGGAGTCAAATTTATTGCTGTTAAATAATAAATACTAAAATTATAGAAAACTAAATTTCAAATTGTTTAAAAATACAAGTTAACAGATTTCTGATTCTAGTCTAATTCATAATTTTATATATTATCCAAATTTGTAATCCAGTTATGGTATAATTCTAGAACTATTCCAAAAATACTAGCTTGATTTGCTTCAACTTATTTTTAAGTTCATTTATAAAATATGCCTATTAATATACAGTATTATGTCCATATTTGCACTGTATTTTTCACAAGATATATATTTGTGATAATTTAAATTTCTTTTTGTAGGAAAGGAGGCCCGGAAGAGGGAACTGAAGAAGGTAATAGATCTTTGCCAAATTACAAACAGAGGCTGGCGGTGCTATATGTTTCTTGTTGGCTTTGTATCTGACATTAAGTGCATGTGTATTAATATAGAATTTACAAATCATATTAATCAACTTTTTTCCTAATAAATTGTTTTGTCTGAGCAAGATTTGATATAGGGCACCGGATTAGGATTATGGTGTTATTAATAAAGCTATATTTCATAAATATTAAGTAAATTTTAAAATCATACAAAAACTGCCTCATAAAACATGGACAGAAGATAATATATGAAATGATTATGTATATACAGTGGATATAAAAAGTATACATACCCCTTGATAAAAGCCAGATTTTTTAGATTTTAAAAAATCAGACTAAGATAAATAACTTCAGAATTTTTTCTATCTTCAATATAAATAAAACAATACAATTCAATTGAAAAACAAATTGAACACTTTTAAGAGGAAAAATAGCAATAAAATGTACAGTGTAGCTGCATAGGTGTGCACACCTTATAAGTATGGATGTGGCTGTCTTCAGAATTAATGACAAATGTATAATAAAAATATATTTTTAAAAAGAATTAATAACATTCAACCTGATGGTAAATAGTAAGTAGTACACAGCTGTTGATCAAGTCCATATAAAGTTCAGTTGTTCTACTAGATTTGTTTGACATTTATGCAGTTGACTTTTATAACAAAAGGCATGATCTGCAAAGCATCAAAGGGATCTCATTGTTAAAACGTATCAGGAGAAAGGCACACATTTTTTTCCCAATGCATTGGATATATCATAGAACACAATGAAGACAGACATCAACAAGCAGAGAAAATATGGCTTCAAAATTGATGAAAAAACAATAAGAAAAGTGATCTGAGAGGTCCCCAAGAGGCCTACAGTAACATTAAAGGAGATGCAGGAATTTCTTTTAAATATTGGTTGTGTACTATATGTGACAACAATTTCCCGTAGTCTTCATATGTCTAGGCTATGGGTAGGATGTCAAGATGACAAGACTTTTCTTACAAAGAAAGTGTCATCCAAGCCTGACTGAATTTTGCAAAAACTTACATCAGGTCTGGGAAACTGTGTTAAGGTCTGATGAGATTAAGGTTGACCTTTTTGGCTATAATTCCATAAAGTATGTTTGGTACAGAAACATCATTGCGCATTACCAAAAGTACATCACAATGGTGGTAGCTTTATGCTTTAGGGCTGCTTTTCTGCTGCTCGAACTGGGGCATTAGACAAAATTATGAACATTCAAAATATTTTTTTTTATTTATTTGTTAAATTGCCTATCTCCCAGGGAAAACCTTCAGGTCTCTGCTAAAATGCAGAGGAGGAATTTTATTTTTTAACACAATGTCCCAATGCATACATCCAAATCAACAAAATAATGCCTTCACCAGAAGATAAAAGTTTAAGAATGGCATAGCTAGAGCATGGACCAGAATCCAATTAAAGTGTGTGTATGTGCGTGCGTGCGTGCAACCCAAACAGGTTTATGCATAGGAGATGTCCTTGCAGTCTGACAGATTTGTAGCACTTTTGCAAGGAAGAGTGGGCAAAGATTCCCAAGGCAAGATGTGCCTTGCTAATAGGTTTCTACTCCAAAAGGCAATGCTATCATAAAATAGAAAGATGCTGTAACGAAATAGTTTAAGGGTATGTACACTTATGCGATCACATTGTTATATGTTTTTATTATTTTTCACCATAAAGATTTCAGTTTATTTTTAAATTGAATTGCATAGCATATGTGTTATATTAAAGATGGAAAAATTCTGAAGTGATTTATCTTGGTCTACCTTTTTTACATCTCAAAAACCTGGCATCTTAATAGGGATATGTAGATTTCCCATATCCACTGTGTTAAAGAGAGAGAGAATGAATATATATTTGGATATGTTGGTGGAAGTCACATTGCCTGTAAAACTTGAATAAATAAAACCCTCTTGGTTTGCTGGATACATAAGACTCAAAATTAGAAAAGTTGCACTTTTATTTTATTAAGTAAATTAAATATATTGCCTGTGAAATCCAGGCCCTTAATTCTGGCTTTTATTTTCTGCTGAGTTCAGAACAAAAAGCAGCGCATGATGGTGAGAGCAGCAGTGCTAAAGATGAAGGATCCCAAACAAATCATTCGAGACATGGAAAAACTTGATGAAATGGGTAGGTTTGAATCTCTTTTTCAACATGCATAGAAAAAGTAATGTGATAGAAAAACTAGTTTAACAAGCATAATCCATTACTTTATTGTCATTGCACCTCGTACAACAAAATCGAACACCATCTGCAGTGCACATCATGATCATGAAAATAAACACAAACACACATCCTTCACACTCCACACATTGAATTGAAAACCCCGACATCACACCAACACTGCACTATACATTAGAATTCAATAGAGCTATTGCCCTGGGATAGAAGCTGTTTTTCAGCCTATTTGTCCTTGTTTTTATTATACTGTACCGTCTGCCAGATGGTAATAGTTAAAAAAAAAGGGTGCCTAGTCTGAAATGGATTTTTAAGAAAAATCCATATTTTGAACTTTCTTAAGGCAGCGGGAGCTATAAAGCTCTTCCAAAGAGGGGAGAGGGCAACCAATGATCTTCTGGGCAATGACGTTAACCCTCTGGAGTGCTTTCCTATCTGTCACTGTGCAACTGGCAAACCATACAGAGGTGCAGTATCTTAACTTATACTGTCTATGGTGCAACAGTAGAAGGTCACCAGTAGTTTTTCACTTAGTTGTTGTTTTCTGAGAAGTCTCAGATAGTATAATCTCTGTTGGGCCCTTTTGACCAGTGCTGCAATGTGAACACCCCAGGTCAGGTCCTCTTTTATAGTAACACCCAGAAAAACTGGCCACTTGCTTCACTCAGTCTCCATTGATAAGCAAGGGCTGGATGTCTGGTCTGTTCCTTCTATAGTCCACTAAAAACTCCTTGGTCTTACTGGTGAAATCAGGACCAAGTTATTGTCTTTACATCATGAAAGCAACCGGTCCACCTCATCTTGATAGGCAGAATCATTCCCCCCTCCGGAGATGAGTCCCACCACTGTTGAATCATCTGCAAATTTAGTAATAGTATTACTAGCGTGAATGGGAATGCAGTCATGCACATAAAAAGTATAGAGTAAGGGACTCAACTTGCAACCTTGTGGTGTACCAGTGTTAAGAATAAAGCCTGAAGAGGTATGATTACTTAAACTGACCCTCTGTGAGCGGCCAGACAGGAAATCCATAATCCAAAGGCAGATTGAAAGTCCAAGGTCCAGAAGTTTAGACAATAGTCTATGTGGAAGAATTGTATTAAAAATGCAGAACTAAAATCTACAAAAAACATCTTCACGTAGCCCCCCTGCTGTTCTAGATGAGTCAGAGCAGCATAAAGAATGATGGCTATAGCATCCTCTGTATTTCTTCTGTATGCAAACTGGTGTTTATCAAATGTATGTGGAAGACCAGAAATGATGTGCTGCCAGACCAATTTCTCAAAGCACTTCATGATGATAGGAGTGAGTGCCACTGGTCTGTAATCATTGAGGTTATTGATAGGGAACTTCTTTGGCAGCAGAACAATGATGGAAGCCTTCAAACAAGATGAATAGTGGACTGGGATAAAAACTGATTGAAGATCCTGGTAAAGACTCCAGCCAACTGAACAGTACAGTCTTTACGCACTTGTTCAGAGATATCATCAGGACCGGCAGCCTTTCTAGGGTCCACAGCCCTCAGAATGCTCCACATCTCCTGTTCCTCCATAATGAGGTGGGGGCTGCAGTTGGCTGGTGGTTGTATTTTAATTGTCTCTGATGTCTCCACTTCAAAGTGAGCAGAGAAATTATTTCAGTTCCTCTGCCAATGAACATCCCCCTCAGCAGGGATGATACTGGTCGGTTGATGGTTGGTAATTTGTTTAATCCCTCGCCACACCTGCCTCATGTTACTGCTATAAAAATTATCCTCAATTTTCCTCTTATAATCAGCCTTGGCCTTCCAAATATTTGTCTTCAGATTAGCTCTGGCAACATTGTATCTTGCCCCATCACCGGACTTAAAGGCCTTGGTCCTGTCACGCAAGAGGCGCTGGGCTTCCTTGGTCATCCAGGTTTTCTGATTGGGATAGATCCTAATATGTTTATCCACAGTAATAGTATCTGTGCTGTTTTTGATATAGCACAGAACAGCTGCAATATGCTCCTCTAGATCAGGGTGGTAAAAGATGTCCCAATTTGTGTTCTCAAAACAATCCTGAAGTTGTTGGGAAGCATCTTCTGGCCAAGATTTCACTGTCTTTATTATAGGCAGAGCCCGTCTCCTAAGAGGGATGTAAGCTGGTGCTAAAAGCAGTGACATGGTCTGATTGTCCCAAATGTGGTAATTGTATAACCTTACAGCCATGTTTGATGTTGGTATATACTTTGTCCAATATGTTTGCTCCTCTAGTAGCACATTTAACATGCTGATAGAATTTAGGGAGCACTGCTTTTAAATCAGCTTGATTAAAGTCCTCCGCTATGATATGCACAGCATCAGGATATGTATTCTGCTGATTACTAACAATGTTATACAAAAATCCTGAAGTTATGGTAGTATTGGCATCAGGTGGGATGTAGACTGTAGTAATTAAAACCATGTGAATTCCTGTGGAAGATATATGGGGCTACATTTAAGAGTCATGTATTCCACATCCATGGAGCAGTGGCTGTCTACAGTCTTTGTATTGATACACCAGCTTTTGTTCACATAAAGGCTTAAACCTCCCTCTTTGCTCTTGCCAGAATTTTTACTCCTGTCCTGTCGGTGAGCTATCTAGCCTTCCAACTCAACAGCTGTATCTGGAATGAGTGAATGAAGCCAAGTTTCTGTGATTAGCAAAACACAGCAGTTCTTGATGAATTTAGTCTTTGCAATCTGTAGCCTTAATTCATCCATTTTGTTAGTCAGAGATCTTGCATTGGTAAGAAATATACTTGGAATTGAAGGCTTGTGTGGAAACTTACTCAGCCTAAAGAGAACCCCAGCATGGCATCCTCTCTTCCTGTTCCTCTTTCTCCGCCTCTTCCTCCTTCCTGCAGGGATAGTGATCCATGGCTCCCCCAGGGTCCTAGCTGCCTCCTTCGGTATGTTATGAGAATATATAAAATGGCGCGTAATAGCCTTTTCACATTTCAGTCCAATTTGTAACAAGGCTTGCCAACTATAGATGCCCCTTGCCCCACAGGATTCAATCAAGGAAAGGATCAAAAACACACATAGAATCATACACACCATACACTGAAAGAAGGAGCGACCAGCTGCAGCATCCATGTGCGTAGCCATCTAGAAAACCCTGTATGAGAAAGAAAGTAAACCCAAAATTAACACATGATAGATGATTGCATAATCATACCGGCCACACGACCACAAAAATGTGATCAATCCTGGTTCCTTCAGTTAGGAAACAAAAATGAGCACTGCCCCCTGCAGTTAGACACAACCATCTTTACCTTTTTTTTTTATGATTATCAGAAAGAGTAGCTGCTATTGTTTTTTTCTATTTTCTATACCCTTTATGATTGTGCTTGGCATTATGAAAGGGGGAAGATGAAGGTCTGCACAATCTTTTTCATGTATCTGTCCTAATTTTGTTTACAGAATTTAATCCAGTACAACAGCCTCAATTAAATGAAAAGGTGCTTAAGGACAAGCGTAAGAAACTGCGTGAAACTTTTGAGCGTATCCTGCGACTATATGAGAAGGAGAATCCAGACATTTATAAGGAGTTGCGCAAGCTAGAAGTGGAATATGAGCAGAAAAGATCTCAGCTCAGTCAGTACTTTGATGCTGTAAAGGTACCTATTTACATCAGCTTTAAGCTATTGGTTTGATTTTACATTTTATTTCCTAGGTACTCATGAAAGAGATTGGTTGAGTCTTCAGATTGCTTTTCAATCTTAATTATTTGGAATTACTCATGTGCATAATATGTGTCTTGCTGATAACAGTATGGACAAGTGATCATGATACTCATGATACTCCTGGATGTACGGCTGTCTTTGGAAGATCATATTACAGCCGTCTCCAGGGGGGCTTTTTATCAGGTTCGCCTGATACGCCAGATGCGGCCCTTTCTTGATCGGGACGCCTTACGCACAGTCACTCATGCCCTGGTCACCTCCCGTCTGGACTACTGTAATGCCCTCTACATGGGGCTCCCTGCGGGGAGCACTCGGAGGCTTCAACTGGTACAGAATGCAGCCGCGCGGGTGGTTATGGGGGCGTCGAGATACTCCCACGTGATGCCCCTCCTGCGCGAGCTGCATTGGTTGCCAGTGGCCTTCCGGGTTCGCTTTAAAGTACTGGTTTTGGTCTTTAAAGCGCTCCATGGCATCGGACCAGGATACTTACAAGACCGCATTCTGCCAGTAGTCTCCCACCGACCGGTGCGCTCCCACAGAGAGGGTCTCCTCCGGGTCCCGACGCCTTCTATGTGTCGTCTGGTGACCCCGAGGAATAGGGCCTTCTCTGTGGGGGCACCCGCCCTTTGGAATGGGATGCCCCCTGGATTACGAACGACTAGTGACCTGAGGGCCTTCAGACGTGACCTGAAGACCTGGCTCTTCGAGCAGGCCGGCCTGAGCTGACTCACATGGGATTTTAAATGGGGTTTTTGGATTGGTTGGGATGGGTGTACAAAGTTTTAATTTATTTTAATTGGGGTTTTTAGATTTTTATAGGGACAGCCTAGGGTTTAATTCTTTTTTAACTATTTATATTTGTATACATGTATTTTAGTTGGCTGTTCACCGCCCTGAGTCCTTCGGGAGAAGGGCGGTATATAAAACCTAGAATAAATAAATAAATAAATGAGGTTATCATTGTAATTTAAGCTTACAAACATGGCTTCATTCAGGAGGCCAGTTCACTAGAACTTCTCATAGAGTTTAGTAATTAGGGGTCACAGCAAAAACACTAATTTTAAAATCTTTCTTCTGATTTCATTTGCAGAGCTGAAATAACTGAGCTCAGTTAATATGGTTTCCTTCTGTAAACTTGTATTACAGAATTTCACACTGTTCCTTCTTTGTATGAATTGGTCCCCAAGGAAACCAAACATTCTGCAATTGGTTACTTGTCATTTATTCATTAAATACTATTTTTAAATCATTGATTCCAGACCTGTGGTTCAGAGATCAGTAATGGTGCACAAAGGACTAGTGTTTCTGATATATTTCAAGTACTGTCCGGTGTAGATATTAATGTATAACAAAATATTGGCCTAAAACTCCAGAGTGAGTTAAAGATTTTGGCATTCTTCCTCCAAATCTTATAAGGTAGTTTATAAGAATTTGACTATTTTTTAAAGCTAGAATTATTTAAGGGATCATGTGAGACATGATGTCTGCAGACATTGTTGTCAATCCTGATTTATATAGTGATCCTGAAAATATTTTTATGATGATGTACTTGCATAAGGAAAAGGTTAGGAACTGCTATTTTAAACAGTTAAGATTGTTTTGCTTGTATTGATCTAATAAACATTAGGTAGGGAAGAAGAAAGTGTATATAGCAATTCTTGAAGTTAACTTTTTCTTCAAATGACCATTAAAAATGGAAACAGTAAAGGAATGTAGAAATTGAAGTGGGATACCACAATGAATATAAATTCTTGAAGTTAAAAATAAATAATAATTTATATTTGTTACAATTGTTATTTTCTATTTTTCTGTCAAAGCACTTGAACATTTTTTAAACATTATGATGTCTTATGTGTCCTATGTCAGAATGACATAATTTAAAAAAGAATATGATATGGAACTTAGGGTCAATCAGGCAGTGTCAAGTACTTATGAGATGCAGTGGTAGGAAGCACTTCCAGGGAAGCAAAAGTGGATTTTGCTTTTAGCAGAACTGATGACTGCAGTGGAAAGGGTAGCCGGTGAATGAATTGGCTCACCAAACTCTTTTCCAAATTAAGGACAGGACTTGGGATCACACAGAACACTCCTCACAGATACCTCCCCATCTCCAGTGGATTTTAGAGCTCTGGGAGTTGGGAGAGTCAGCTTTTCCCAAGATGCAGTTCGGAGCTTTCAAAAGGATGCTGGGTTGGCTCACTTCCCCCTGTGATCAATTTATGGAAAATGGCTTGTAAATTGCTTTTTTGGATAGTAAAGGCCTTCAGAAAGACAAGTTTTATTACACTGGATGAATGTCCTTCAGCCTGCAGTGAAAGTATTTTTATGTAAGTTTAAAACTTAAAGCATTTTTTATTTGGAAATAAGCAGCAAAAGGATGATTAGAATATTGATTTTGGAAAGCTTTCAAAGAGGCTAAGTAAGGGACCAAGTTGACTGGAAATAAGATGTTGAAATAATTATAGGAATATTTCTTGTAGTTTATTTAAACTCCTATTAAAATATAATAAGTTTTTGAATGTAAGTGTAATATATAAGTGTAATATATACTTTCTTCCTGGTGAAAAATTCTGGATGAGAGAAAAGTATAAGAGGAGGCCTTGAATGCTGGCTTTTAAAGGCAACAAAAAAGAATTAAAGATTATAATTAAAGGAGAAGAATTACTAGTACAGAATGGAGAAAAGTATTTTAACTCTGGAAGAATTCAAGGATGTTTGACAATAATGTACCCAGAACTTTCTCTTTAGATTATCTGATACCAAAAAAAAGAGCTTAAAAGAAGAGACAGGATATAACTGAAAATCAGGCTGTTTTGAATACATATACAAGAAATGAAACCAGCTGAGTTTTAATAGTTAAAAATTAAATATTTATTTTTGATATTTTTAAATTTAATAACACATAAATAACCTAAAAAAATAATAAATTAAAGCACCAGTTTGTTCTAGTAGTTAAGGCACTGGGCTAGCTACTGGGGGACTGTGAGTCTTGTCTTGATGAAAGGGAAGTCATTTCTATATTTTTTCTTCTGTTTTTCTCATCTATGGCTATTTATCTCTATCTATCTATCTATCTATCTATCTATCTATCTATCTATCTATCTATCTATCTATCTATCTATCTACCTACCTACTTACCTACCTACCTATCTATCTTACACACACTCACTTTTCCACTCCACCCTTATTCTTTTTCGTGGGGCACATTTTATTTTTACTTTTTATATTTTTCTTAATTTATATTCAATTTTTATTGTACTTTTAATTTCAGTAAATTATTATAGAAAAAAGTCAATTAGGCAGTGTCATGCAATACAGATAGATTATCAAATCTTTGCAAGAGGTAGTTTTGCAAGGAGAGGATGCCAGTCAATCCAATAGAATTTATTTATCTATCTTAATTACCAGACTAAAATACTACATATCACTTCAGCTAGGAACTATTATTTCTGTACTTCTTTATTCTTGTTTACCACTTCAACTGCCATTTTTTAAAATGGAAAGCAGCGTATAAATAAGTTTTCCTATATTTCAGCTTCAGTGATACTATTTTATAAATCAGTTATTGAACAGAGTTGGACTTGTAAAATTTTTATATATAGTAATTCTTTTTCTCAGTAACATTTGTTACTGAAATTGTTGGATCACTTGGTTCTGTTGCATTAATTTGAAATTCTGATTCAGTGTTTCTAAATATTACTACTTTGTTTCCTTTTTTTTTTTTTTGAAAAACAAGATTGCATGTTGTAACTGGAAAGTTTTAAAAAATCCTCCTGTTTTTATATTTTAAAAGCTATTTTGAAAAAAAGTATTGTAAATCATTTTCGGGATATAATTCCTTCAAAATTAATAGAAATATGCAATTTACATTGCAAACACTGATGTACCCATTGACACCACTGAAGGAAACTTAATTTTTTTCCAGAATGCTCAGCATGTTGAGGTAGAGAGCATCCCCCTGCCTGACATGCCTCATGCTCCTTCCAACATCCTCATTCAAGACATCCCTTTGCCTGGAGCCCAACCTCCTTCCATTCTCAAAAAGACATCAGCCTATGGGTAAGAAAGAATTACATTGCAGATGAGAGAACTTGAATGGAGTCAGTAAAATGATTGGAATCCTGTATTGTTATTTTGTAATTGCTTTAGTTTCATTCTAAACATAATTGCTGTTTTCTTTGCTTTCTCATCACATGCAATCATGCAATCTACACTTCAAAGTGTAGATTAAGGAGTTCAAAATATACATTAAGACAAAAGTTGACTTTCTTTTCAAGAGTTAAATTAGGACCAGAGAAATTCAAGTTTGAATCCTCATTCAACCAGGAAGCCCAATTGATGGTTTTCCATCATCAACATCACTTGGCCTAGTCTTTACTTTTCATGATCATTGTGATATTTGCAAATATGTTCCATATTTATTAATTTCCTATTTGTTTAATTTTTAGTTCTAATATATCTTTTGCTTTTTGCCTTAAATCTCTTTTTTGGTATTATTAACAATAAGGTTTTATAAATAACTTTTTTTGTTATTGCTACTTTAACCTATTCTGGTGAATTCAAACCAAGAAACAAAACTTTTGAAAATAGCTGTTTTTTAATATATGAAAATGCACATTACGAAACACATGAACAGATTGTAAGGCCAGGAACTGAAGGCATAATTATGGTAAACCCATCATAACTAACAGGCTCTGTACATTACATTAAATCATGGGTCTGCAACCTTAAACTCTCAACCATTTATACCCGTTTCCCACAGAAAAGAAAACACCAGGAGCCATAAAACTTGGGTGGGCATGGCCAACACAATGTCACTCACATAATCACATGACCCCTCCAGCCATGCCCCACCCAGGTTTTGTGCCCCCCTCCCCCGGTGCTTTCTGTGGGAAATGGATCTCTCTCTCCTCCTCCCTCCCTCTCATTTCTGTTTTTCTCTTTTTCTTCTCCCTCTGCCTCTTTCTTTCTTTTCTTCCTTCCTTTTCCCTTTCTTTTTCTTTCTCATTGAATATGATAGCAAATCCAAAATAAAGTTATTAATTGTGGGAAATTGCTTCTCCATAATCTTTTAATAGTGAACTCTATGGAACTTGATAGAAGCTGACAAGATTGTACTAACAGCAATATCATATTTATAAAAATAGCCTTTACATCACCAGTGCCGGACATTGGAGCCGTGGTCAACTGGGCCGCTGAAATATTCATCTGCGGACCTACGGGCCTTGAGGAATGTCCCCCTTTCCCTGGTGTGGCCCTCCGGACTTCCAAAGGCTTACCTTAAGGACGGATCCTGGGATCCCGAGAGGTGGCATGGCCATAGGAAATGTTCTGGGCATGGTGCCCATTTGTACCAGTTTATATCCAAATTTTTATCGGGGTTAGGGAGGGCAACCAGGTGGGGGTTGGGGGAAAACCCGCCTGAGACGGGCCAGACCGGAGGTCACACGTGACCGGGAGGTCTTGAGATCGGGGGTGGTCGGATCGAGGATGGGGGTTTCTTTCTGGGAGGAGGAAGGGATGGCTATTGGCACAATAGGTGGGAGAGGCAGGTATGGCGTTGACAGGGGGCCTTATGTTGTGGGAGCTCACCCCCGCTGTTTACGGGCGGTGGCATGCTCCGACCCCCAGGTTATGTCCCGTTCCCTGGGCTGTTCGAATGATCCGGCCCGGGCCTTCAGCTGATGTTATGCAACGCCAGGTCCGTAATTAATAAAGCTCCCCTCATTTATGATTTAATTGAAGAGGGGGGAGCGGACCTGGCGGGCATCACCGAAACCTGGCTGGGACAGGAGGGTGGTGTTCCCCTGGTGGAGAGAGGGGGGCAGAGATCGACCCCGAGGACCCTGATCTGCGGGGTTCCTCAGGGGTTGGTGTTCTCACCCCTGCTGTTCAACATTTATATGAAGCCGCTGAGTGAGATCATCCGTGGCTGATGATACTCAAGTGTACATTTCTACCCCAGGCCACCCCAACGAAGCCGTTGAAGTGATGACCCGGTGCCTGGAGGCTGTGCGGAGTTGGATGGGGTGGAACAGGCTTCAGCTCAACCCAGCTAAGACCGAATGGCTGTGCTTTCCGGCACCCTGATACAGCCAGCTAGTTCCATCGCTGACTGTGGGGGGTTGGGGAAATTCTTGCCCCCACAGACAGGGCATGCAATCTGGGTGTCCTCCTGGACATACGGCTGTCGTTAGAAGAACATATAGCAGCCATCGCCAGGGGGGCTTTTTATCAGGTCCGTAGGATCTACCAGTTGTGGCCCTTTCTGGATTGGGATGCGCTTCGCACAGTCTCACATCTGCCCTCGTTATCTCCCGCCTAGACTATGCCAATGCTTTCTACATGGGGCTCCCCTTGAAGAGCATCTGAGGACTCCAACTGGTGCAGAATGCGGCAGCACGGGTGGTTTTGGGGGCTTCTCGGAGCTCTCATGTTACACCACTCTTGCGCGAGCTGCATTGGCTGCCGGTGATCTTTTGGGTACGTTTTAAGGTGTTAGTTACCATCTTTAAAGTGCTCCATGGCTTGGGACCTGGGTATTTACGGGACTGCCTATTGCCACCATCAATCTCCCGTTGGCCGGTACGCTCCCATAGAGTGGGTCTCCTCGGGGTGCTGCCGGCTGGATGGCTGGCGACTCTGAGGGTGCGGGCCTTCTCTTTGAGGGCACCCTTCCTCTGGAACAAATTACCCCCGGAGATAAGGATCATCCCTGACCTTCCGACGCAGGTTGAAAACTTATTTATTTCATCAAGCCGGTCTGGCCTAGGGTTTTATGGGGTTTTAAATTCGGTTTTAATTGGTTTTAGTCCTTATTTTTAAACCCTTGTCTCATTTTTATTATTCAACCATCTAATTTAATCTTTTAATTGTTTTTAATTATTGTATTATTGTAATTTTTAATGACTGTATACCGCCCCGAGTCCCGTAGGGAGAGGGGGCGGTATATAAATCCTGTAAATAAATACATAAATAAATATTTTGTTTCTTTTGAGTTTGACAATATAATATATTATCCAACATTATAAATAATCTTATTTTCAGATGCATTTTTTGCATTTCTGTTATTTCCTTAAAAAAAAAAAACAGACTTGCTTCCAATTTGTCCCTTCTGGCAAACTGCAGTTTTCTTGGCAAGAGATCTAGCTTGCCATTGATTTCTTCATAGGTCTGAGTTCTTTCTTTCTTTCTTTCTTTCTTTCTTTCTTTCTTTCTTTCTTTCTTTCTTTCTTTCTTTCTTTCTTTCTTTCTTTCTTTCTTTCTTTCTTTCTTTCTTTCTTTCTTTCTTCCTTTCTCTCTCTCTTTCTTTCTCTCTCTCTCTTTCTTTCCCCTTCCTTTCTCATCTGTCCCCTTTCCTCTCCCTCTGTCTCTCCCCTTCTCTCTCTCTCAGTTGTTTCTCTCTCTTTTCTCCTCATTCTCTCCCTCCATCATTTTCTTTTCTCTTTTTCTCCCTTTTTCTCTCTCTCGTTCCTGTTTTTCTTTTTCCTTTCCTCCCCCTCTTCTCTCTCATTTGTTTCCTTCTTTTCTCTCTCTCATTTTCTCCCTCCAGCTCTTTCATTTCTCTTTCCTGCTTCACTCTCATTCTCTCTATAATGTTCTCATTTCTCTCTCTTTTTCTCCCCTTTTCTCTCTCTGATCTCTCTCTCTTGCGCACACATGCAGGATACGCTTCTGGGCCAGGATCACAGCGGCGGTGGCAGTGGCTACTCCTCCCGCTGCTGCCACTGTGGACTCAGATGGGTAGCCGACCACATTATACAGGAGAGCCGGAGCTCTTCCCTCCCTGCATCCGGCAGTGGCTGCTCCTCCTCCCCATTCTCCTTCCTGAGCCGACACGAAGGGACTCGTGGCTGGCACTGTTGCCCATTAAGGACACAGAATCGCAAAAAGCAGCCAGTCACAGGCAGTGTGGAAAAAACACTAGGAGTGCTTCAACCACGTGACCGGGTCGGGACAGTGTCTTGTGGTGTAGAGCTGGTTGCGTGACCGGGTTGGCAGGGAATTGCAGAAGAGGAGTGAAAGAGCCTCATGCAGCTCTGGAGTCGCGGGTTGCTGACTCCTGCATTAAATCATTCTTTGGCCTTATATTCCAAAGAATAAGCTTCTGCAATTATTTTGATGAAGCTATCAGAATTAGCTAATTGTCCCTTGGTTTTTTTCCCCAGACTTAGATAAATCTAAGATAAATTATTAATTTTCTGCTTTAGTTAATAATTCAATAATTAAACACTTATCATTTTTTATAAATTATACAATCAGATATCTTTAGATATCTTCAAAACTGAAGCAATTATTTCTGATCTTATATCTTTTTAAGCATGCGTTTGATAAAAGTTTAGACTTATTAGGAAAAAAGTAGGAAAAATTTCAGACTTCCAACATTCCTAATATTGTACTTACCTCAATCATATTTCTAGGCCTCCTGTCAGGCCCGTTACTGTACTTCTACCTCCTGGGCATGGTGTACCCCGTCTACCTCCTGGTAGGAAGCCCCCTGGACCCCCACCAGGACCACCACCACCTCAGGTTTTGCAGATGTATGGGCGTAAAGTAGGATTCACTGTTGAAATGCCTCCTCGGAGAAGAGATGAAGACATGTCTTATAGTCCAGAGGCAGGTAAATGGCTTCCCCTCTTCAAATTATTAGTACAGGTTGACCTTGACTTATGACCACAATTTGGATTAGAATGTGATTGTTAAGTGGTATAGTTGTTAAGCAAGTCATGAGATGCCCATACTTTTGTGGTCATTTAGTGAACCCAGCTTCCCCCATTGGCTGTATGTTGGAAGCTGAATAGGAAGGTCACAAATTGCAATTGTGATTGTAGGATACTGCAATCAGTCATAAGTAAGCATTGGTTGCAAAATGCTGAAATTACGATCATGCAACTGCAGGGATGGTACAACAGTTATAACTTTGAGGACAGTTCGTAAGCCCCTTTTTAAAAATGCCATAGTAACTCCAACCATCGTTTAATGAATGGTCATAAATCGAAGACTCCCTGTGTGTCATTAGGAAAATAGATATTTTCTGAATATACCATCTATTTTTTCCTCTTTACCTTGTATACTTAAGTGCTGGAACTAGAAAAATTGTTTTAATTTTAAAAGCAATTGTGATAGAAAAGAATCTCTTTCTCTCCACCCCCCATCTGCCTCAGATAAAACATACCTTAAATTTTACAGGTCGAAGAGGCCACGATGAAGATGCTTCCAGTACAAGTGAAGATGAGGGATATCCTGACGATATGGATCAGGACAAGCATGATGACACTAGTGATGACAGTGATAGTGAAAGAAGTGATGCTGACAGTGAAGGGGAAGAGTTCATGCATCTTGATGACAATGCTGAAAGGGAGGGTGGTGAAGACAAGAAATCTGGTAAGCTTAGGAAAAACGATTTGGATCAGAATTAACTAATATAAAAATTAGTAAATATTGCACTTATAACATGCATGTTTATAGGCTTGGGAAGAAATTACTGTATTCTTAAGCTGAAAACTGAATAGATAACTTTCGGGAAATTAGATATTGGTAAACCTGATAGAAACACTGATAGACGATGAAAAATTCTTCATATTTCATCACATACTTTTGCAGGTCATAGTGTACGTTTTGCTGACATTCCTGGAAAACCCAGAAAAAAAAAGAAGAACATGAAGGAACTCACACCACTTCAAGCAATGATGTTGCGAATGGCTGGTAAATATTTTTTTAAAAAAAGTTACCTCTGTCCCATGCTCTTTTTATTTTTTTGTAGTTAGAAGCTAGGGAAACTTGTTTAAAGAAATAACACCCAGGATAACTTTTAAGCAAGGATTTATTTTAAGAACTCAGTATAGTAAAGGATGTAATACAAACCAATTGTGATGAAATAATTTCAAATGATAACTTGTTTTCAGTCATTGTCTTTCAGATTATTAAATTCACATGTTCCAGAAGCATCGCACAGAGCTCAAAAGTGGTGGATTTGTGTTCTCATAAAATGAGTTCATTTACAATTTTATTTATTTGATTTGATTGCTGTTATTTTAGTCAAGGAAATAATTGAAATAGCAAGTAAAACAGAAATTAAAACTAAAGCACAAATTAATTAACAAAAGCCAAATGAAAACCTGTATCTTGAATGAACTTTTAAAAGCATTGAGAATGAAACCAAGTGTAAATCCAAAAGAATTAAATATTATAACCTGGAAACTGGGAAGGAGCATACAGTATCATCCCAGTGATGGACTATAGATGAAATATTCACTCTGGATAAATATAACTCTGTTTTGTAATGGAAATTTGTTCCAGTTGTAACTAGCTTAAAGCAGGGTTGTCATGACTCTTACTGGAATCACATTAGGACACATTTTTAGTTTGTACAAGCAGAAGTCTCTTGAGTATCTGTGGGATTTTTTTTTACTAAATGTTGAACAGATGGAAATTCTGGGAGTTGAAGTCCATATATCTTAAAATTGAGAAATATTATACTAAACCATTTTATAAATACATTTTTATTCTGTACCATGGTGATCTGTTCTAAATATTTTCATAAATTTCTTGATTTTAATGTGTCACCATTCATTTTAGTCCACCATTAATATGCAAGGCTGATCCAAAGTAAATATAATATTGTACCTATTAAATTCATTTACACAATCTTTGTTAGATTGCAGCCAAGTGAGAAAACACATTTCTGTTTAATGAAGACTTCCCTGATTCCCATGGAAGTTTCCGTTGAAATGAAGATAGAAGCCTCAAATTAAAGGATAGTTATCCAGATCGTGGTAGGAAGGGTAATAAAATAATACATTCCTACACTTCAATGCCCACTAACCTTGAAATTGCTTAACATTTGCTTTGTCTGCTATTTGCATAGCAAAGAGAATTCATATGCCTAGAGTGCATTTTTATCATAATGATTGAAAATATGTTTCTTTTTTAAATTTCCATAACATTAAGAAAATA
The DNA here is from genome assembly GCA_023653725.1 of Bungarus multicinctus. Classification (NCBI taxonomy): domain Eukaryota; kingdom Metazoa; phylum Chordata; class Lepidosauria; order Squamata; family Elapidae; genus Bungarus; species Bungarus multicinctus. The sequence goes on from CM042848.1 coordinate 49,579,992, forward strand.
CATAAAAGAATATTAGGCTATTATCCACAACCCTTAATTTATTAAATATTATAAAGGGAGAGCTGTAATTGTTTGCAGGTCAGGAAATTCCTGAGCGTGGCAAAGAGATAGAAGAATATTCTGAAGAGGATGACGACGACGATGAAGATGACTCTGATGCAGAGGATTCTCAGCAACAGCAGCAAATCACAGAAGAGTCACACTCAGAGATGGGATCCTCAACACCTTCTCAAACAAATCCACCCCAGCAGCAACCTCCACCTCAGCCTGTCCCTCCAACTCAGATCCAAGCACCTCCAATGCCTGGGCCACCCCCTCTTGGACCACCTCCTGCACCACCTTTGAGACCACCAGGACCTCCTACTGGCCTTCCTCCTGGGCCCCCTCCAGGTGGGTATTCGAACAGGCAGTTTTATTATTAAACTAGCTATATGTAAGGACACTGATGTAGTTTTATGTGATTAATAAAAAGATTGCTATATTTTACACAAAACTGAACTTCTGTTACCTCAGCAGAATTTGTCACAAAAAGAAAATCCCCCCCAATTTTCTTTTGTGACAAATTGGGATGGATAGATGCTACTCTACATATACATGTGACAAACTGGGATGTGTGTATACATACATACTTACATACATACATACATACAATTATGCATACTTACCTGTATATATAGGAGAGCTTGATTCAGAAAGAAAATAATTTGTTTTAATTGTTAAATCATTCTTTTCATAGAATGAATTGGAGTGCTTTATAAACAACACATTCTTGAAACATTTTTCAATTTAAATCATATCAATTAAAAAGATGATAGTGAAGAATTACCCTTAATTGAGAAATAGTCAACTAACATGTATCTATGATATTTTTAGGTGCTCCTCCTTTCTTAAGACCACCCGGATTGCCTGGACTGCGTGGACCTTTGCCACGACTCTTACCTCCTGGTCCGCCACCTGGCAGGCCACCTGGCCCTCCACCTGGCCCACCTCCTGGTTTGCCTCCTGGCCCACCTCCTAGGGGCCCCCCACCTCGTCTGCCACCTCCAGCTCCTCCAGGTAATGTTATAATTGAGAAGTGGAATGTTTTGTTTCTCCAGTGATTTCTAGTAGAACAGAGATCTCATTCTAAGTTGGGATTCCATGAAATGAGAGATGGTGACTGAAAAAAATAAATATTAATTGTTCAACTTTGTGTACTGCACAAAGTGCAATGATAGGAATGTTTATACTTTGGAATTCAACTGCTGGCTTGTAACTCTGCTATTGTAAATATTGTCATACATGAATTGTGTAGGTAGAAGTGAAATTCACTAGGATATGTGATTTAGGATTAATCTTTCTTGATAGATCTCTAGAATTTTCATGGATATTGTGCATGTAAGAAAATGAAAACAATGAATTTATGATTAGGAAAATTCTTGGGAATCTTAACTGAGACATAGTATATAATTTAAGATTTAAATTTTTATTTTTCACAAAGATCAGAAGAATAACAATTTCTCTTTCTGCAGGTATTCCACCTCCTCGTCCAGGCATGTTACGTCCTCCTTTGGTTCCTCCACCTGGATTATTCCCACCTGCTCCCATTCCAAATCCAGGTGTATTGAGTGCTCCCCCCAGCTTGATTCAGCGCCCCAAGACAGATGATACTAGTACAGCCACCATTGAGAAGAAAGCCACAGCAACGATTAGTGCCAAGCCACAGATTACAAACCCCAAGGCTGAGATCACCCGGTTTGTGCCTACAGCTCTTCGAGTTCGGCGAGAGAATAAGGGAACAGCTGCCTCTGTCTTGAGAAAACCTGATGATGAGCCTTCTGTTCAGATAACCAAAACAACTCCTAAAGTTGGCTCATCTGCCCCTGTTTCTGTGCAGACCAAGGATGATGTTTATGAAGCTTTCATGAAGGAGATGGAGGGGCTTCTGTGACAATTAGTTAAGATTTTTATCTTCTGTGATGAGATATGGAATGGGGTTCCATGTTATAGTGGCATCCAATTGAACAACATCTTTTGTGACAATAAAGTATCTTCCATCCCAATCTATGATCATACTTGGGAGAATAAATTGAAATAGAAAAATGGAAGAAAAGGCACTGTCATATTATCAATTCTTAAGAAAGACTGTGCTGTATGGGAAGTATATTGTCTTGAATATTTTTAGTGATCAGAAGAAATACATAGTTTACCAGGGTAAATTCTGGTTCTAATCTCTTACATATAAACCTGATCATCAGGCTTTTGTGTTTGGGTGGCTTCTGTAAATATTTTGCAATGCTATTTTTTAGTTGGTGAAATTTCTTGGTTTGTACACTTGTCTTAGAGGTGGGCAGACAAGATTGTTTCCATATGTGGCATTGCAAATGGTTTGTATCCTGCTTATTCTGCAGTCACATTAGTGGCTTCTTGCTGGCAGGACCAATACCATTGTTTTATTAGAGAATAAATATTTGATGTAATACAACCCTTTTTGTGTCTGCATTAACACTTTATATTTAGAAAGAGAATGAGGACTTTGATTAAATTGTTCATCTGAAAATTAGGTGATATTTAGTAAATCTTAATCTCCAATAAATCCAGGAAAGAGATTTTATTTTTCCAATGTTCCCCAACTTCGTAGTTCATATTCCTAATTTTTTTTTTATTATGGTGGCTGGTGGGATACAGAGGCAACAGTCCATGAATTTGGTGCTCATGAGGTTAGGAAAGGACATGTCATTGATTTCATTTGAGAGAAAAGATACAGTCCATGAATTTATGATCTTTGTCTTTCATTTTTTTGTACTTTAGGCTTGCCTATAAACTCTTAAAATCTTGACATTTGCTAGACAAAAAGAGAGGGGAAAATGATTTGGTTCAGAGGACTAGGCTTAAAAAACAACAAACATTAAGGGAAGGAGAACTTATTTAGTGCTCACTAATTTTATTATTTTGGCAACATAACATTTCACCTGCTTCTAAGCTAGGAAAGTGTGAATTCTGCTTTGTGTATCTAACATGGTTGGTTTTTCTATCCATTGACAATACATTTTTGAACTTGTTAAATTGGGGAAGTTCTCTTGAAGTTACAAGGCATCTAAATTGTAGTGATAGGTATGTGAAGCAGGAATGAATATATTGTACAATCAAAAGATTTAACATCTGAAAGTAATTTATATTGGCTGGTGCTTTTTGGTGTTTTGAAGGGTCATGAATGAACTGAACAAAAGGGTCATGAAAAATAGATATGTACTACATCCTGTTCCTGGGAATTTAATGGTCGGAGAATTCTGGAACCTTACATTTTTTTCTTTGGATCACACTGAACCAGTCATTCCAGGAGCAGTTAATATACTGAATCAGAAGTTATTTGTACTATATACATGCTTCAGACAAAATAAACCTGTCTCAGGGCGTGACCATATCTGAAACATCATAAACCATTTTCAGTTTAGAGAATTATTAGAAAACCTCCAGAATCGCTGAATTAGTGTGGTTTAAAGGAAAAATGAAATGTTCCTTAGTTATGGAAGGAAAATTCCTGTAATAAAAGCTACCAAACAGGAGGGCAATGTGAGTCATTTCTCAGTTATATTCCCATAAGGAAGAGGGATGTAGGAAGTATTAGCAAAACAGCAGGTCTGAAATAGGCTCAGAAGGAAAGCCTGAGAATATTCCTCCCCTTCCCCTTGAGGAAACAGAGTTAGGAATATTTTTTAGCATCTCCCTAAGATTTTGGGAAAATAGAAGTAAGAGAGTCTATTTAAAAACATGTTTAATTATTTAATGTTATTTTCCTTTGTTTCTATGGTAAGCAAGTGTCTGTAATATCTTTTATTTTCCCCATGTGCCATTTAAATGTTACCTTTGAGACTTATGTATGTGTAAATCAGAAAAGTTTAATGGCGATAGATAAGAAATAATAACAGCAAAGGTATATGACAACCATTCAGGAAGCATAAAATGTTCCTCTTTGGTATCACTAATCATTTTTTGTGATTGCATTCATATGACATTCTTTCCATGGTTAATGATTTTCTCTATCCTGTGAGCTGAACTCATGCCATGGACTGAAACAAACTCAACAGGGATTTATGCACACTGCCTGCTTGACCTCACCATGGTAAACTGACTCATTGTATTGTGTTAATAAAGTATTAATAGAAATATACAAAGCTACATTTCAGCAAAGCAAAATATCACTAGGCAGTGGAATATATAAATACCATGATTCTAAAAGGCATGTCCTTGGTTTATAACCACTTTAGTGATGATTCAGTTACAATGGCATAGAAAGAAGTGACTTACGACCAGACCAGTCCTCACACTTAACGATTGTTACAGTATCCCCATGATAATGTGATTAGAATTTGGTTACTTGACAAGTGGGATGTATTTAGGACAGTTGCAAGATTCTGTCACATGATCACCATTTGCAATCCTCTCAGCCAGCTAGCAACAAGCTAAGTCAATGGGAGACATAAGCTTTGCTAGCAGCACTGATTCACTTAACTGCAGCGATTCCCTTAGCAGCCATGGCAAAACAGATTGTAAAATTGGGCACGACTCACTTAACTGCTTTGCTTAGCAACAAGAATTGTGATAAGCCAAGGACTACCTATTGATATAGCCCTTTGGGTGGGTTACATCAATTATCTAGGAATTTGTGAATAAGTAATGTGACCTTTTTCAGATTATTCTGAAAAATAAGGAGGAAAGAGATAATTAAACTGAAACACACAGCCAGATTTTAAAAAGTTTTGTAGTCAAATCTGCTCTCCTTGAAGTTATCTAGGGTTAGGGTTTTATAGTATGCTCCTGCAAGGGATATAAATCCTTTCAATTTACCAGTCAAAACTGAAGAATATTGGATGAGGAAGAAAACTTAAAGGAAAAAAAACCCCAAAAGAAAATAAAAGTTGTTTTGAAAAAGCACATTTAGGACATAAAAGTTTGCAGTATTTCTTAAAATTTGAAATTAAAATATTGATGGAAACAGATTTTGAGATTTTTAAGGTTTAACAAACGGGAGTTCTGAAAGCGTTCAGAAACGTGGATGGATTTCAAGATGTAAAGGTCTCTATCCAAAATTCAGGAGGCGCTGCCCCTGTCATGTAAATTGCTATCTAGAGTTCTTGGCGGGAGTTGAGGCTTGTTTTCAACGTGTCCTGGCCGTTGGGCGGGAAGTTAGAAGTTTAGGTTCCCCTTTTTCACTCATCGGAGGATCAGAAACTTCGTAACTACCCTGGGGCAAGCGCAGTTGACGGGCTCCTGGACAATTGAGGTGAAATAATCCTTCCAAAGCTACAAAAAATTCCTTTACACAGGTAGTCCTAAATCTCCACAGTATACAGAATTTTCCCGATCCCAAAATGGCGGTTTATATAATGGAAACACTTGTGTCCAGAACAATCGCGCCTTAAAATGAACTAGGTGTACAGAATACTTCAAAATTCACTTTCCCTGCTACAATTTAGGTACACTGTGGGGGGGGGGGGAACGGCATTTACTTAAGCTTCCTTAACCGCCTCGGGATTTGTTTGACAAATAGGCTCAAGCTCCTTTCGAGAGGAAGGTGGCGGCTCTTAAAAGAGCCTTTGGGTATGGTGTTATTTGTTTCGAAAAAGGCCGAAGGAACCGGAGGGGCGCCGGACTTAAGCTCTCTCTCCGCGGATGCGCCGCGCCAGCTGAATGTCCTTCGGCATGATGGTCACCCGCTTGGCGTGAATGGCGCACAGATTCGTGTCCTCGAACAGGCCCACCAGGTACGCTTCGCTCGCCTCCTGCAGCGCCATCACGGCCGAACTCTGGAAGCGCAGGTCGGTCTTGAAGTCCTGGGCGATTTCACGCACCAGGCGCTGGAAGGGCAGCTTGCGGATCAGCAGCTCGGTGGACTTCTGGTAGCGGCGGATCTCTCGCAGGGCGACGGTGCCCGGACGGTAGCGGTGAGGCTTCTTCACGCCGCCCGTAGCAGGGGCGCTCTTGCGGGCAGCCTTGGTGGCCAGCTGCTTGCGGGGCGCTTTGCCGCCGGTAGATTTCCGAGCCGTCTGCTTCGTCCGAGCCATCTCTCCGCTCGCGCCAAACTTGGACGAGAGAAGTAGCCTTTAAAGGAAGTCTGAGACTTGCTGTCCAATTTATAGCGAGACCCAGTTTCTCTCTTGATTGGCTGGCTCCAGGAAGGCAATTTCCATTGGAAATCTTCTGGATTTGAAAACGCGCGCTTTGGTTAATGGCAGGAAGCCCCGCCTACTACTCTGGTTTGATGTTTATGTTAATTTTGCGACTTTCCGCAGCATCTCTGCCAACCTGAGAGCTTTAGGATTTCGTGATTGCCGCTCTTTAGGAAAATGCGATTGTTGCTGCAGTTACATTTTCTACCGAGGGGGTGGGGGAGCGTACATATGTTTGTACCTAAGAGAAAGAGACTTTTAAAAATCCTACCTGTATTATTATTACAAATATTTCAAGGGATGAACACAATACTCCCTCCTCCTATTTTCCTCACAACAATCCTGTGAGGCAGTTTGAGAAACACCCAGCCAGGTTTCACGGCTTAAGGGAGAAGTAGAATTCACTTCAGAACGCTTCATCATCTGAAAATGCATAAAATGGGTGTACAAATCTTAGTTTAAAGCCTCCTACCTAAATATCAACACTTTACATTTCTCTGAGTTTTCACAGAGTTGGTTTGTTGGATATTTTCACTAAATGTTTTTCAGGAAAGATAGCGGTACATGTAGCCCCAAATGAAGTATTCTAGTAGCAGTTTTAATAACATAGACTTGCCTTGGATTCTCTATAAATAAAGTTCATAATCCTATGTACAAGTATTTGAGTATAAATTCCATTGACTCCTACTAAATTTATTTCATTCCTGACATGCCCAGCATTTGTAGTTTCATATACCCATTGCTTCTAAAGGTATGTCTAAAGTACCTAGATTTTGTTCATCCCTGTGTGCACTGTAAATTTATAGGGTAAATGAATCTTATGACTTGAGACTTTCATCCAAATAACTAAATAGGATATAGTTTTAAAGGCTATTTGTACTCAAATGTAACAAAGGAAATATGGTGATGCTCAGCAATCAGAACATTTCAAACTAAGGATTTAATGCCAAACCAACTGAAAAAATAAATTATTTTGACAGCAAAGTGGTTTCCATGCTGACTGCACTTATTTAGACTGAGGCATAAATCAGAATTTTTAATAAAATATTTGTTCTATAAAACTTTTCTCCAATGAAAAATGTGAAATTGTAATGAGAAGATTGTAATCTTCTCTATTTTTTTAGGTATAAATCTCATTGAATTCAGCAGAATGTAGCTCTCTTATGAATAGAAATGTGTCTGGTCATTTTGTTTCTTATCTTGGGTGAAATCTCAACAGGAAAATCCTTTTAAATTTTTTATTATTCAATCCCCAACCAGGAATATTAGTGTTATCCCCAACCAGGAATATCAGTGTCTTCCTAAACTGAGTTGTGAAAGGTCTCACTAAAATGGTCGATTTTTAGGTTGCCTTTTTGCATTCAATATAGGGTGAAGTTTGTAAATATGAGAAAAGGGTATTATAGCATATATATTAGCATATGAAATTTTAATTTTGCCCATATTGTTATATTATGACAGTTTTTCTTTGAAGATAGTGACTTGGTTAGGGCTTGCTTGATTAGCAATGGTGAGTGTACTTTGTAGAAGTCTGTGTTACCTCAGTTTACTTGAACTTGATTTATAGTGAGGCTGTTATGCTAAAATCCACATATTGTGCCTCACTCCAGAGATTACTATCTAAAGAAGTGATCTGCATAGTTTTCCCGAACATTTAAAAAAATGCATTGTTTTAATTTACGAAGAAAAACAAAACTTCCACTCTTTCCAGGTCTTCCCAGATCCTGCATTCGGTGGTTAAGTGCCCTTTTAAAAAGTATATGTTGCGTTCTGCTTTTTGAAAAATTAAAGGAATAAAAAGTACACTTTCCTCTTTTTCCCATTCTAAGATTTCGTTATTTAGTGGCATAAATTCTGTAAAATTTGCAATTTATTAACTCTAAAGAAACACAAACTGAGCGGTCGGAAAAGTCCCTTCAGCCTTGCAACAGGGCGGGTTCTGGAGCGGACCAATCACAAAGCAGCTCAGCTCTATAAATAAACAGCGGCTGACCTACTTGAGCTCACTTTTTGTGTTTGGAGGTTTTTTTTTTTAGTTGATTCTCTCAGCGATCATGTCTGAAACGGCGCCTGCTGTTGCTGTTACGGCTGCGGCGCCAGCTGTAGCTTCGAAAGCTCCGGCGAAAAAGGCGAAGAAAGCGGGAGCGGCGAAAGCGCGCAAGGCGTCGGGTCCCAGCGTCACCGAGCTGATCACTAAGGCGGTGGCCGCTTCCAAGGAGCGCAAAGGGGTGTCTCTGGCTGCTCTGAAGAAAGCCTTGGCCGCTGGGGGCTACGATGTGGAAAAGAACAACAGCCGCATCAAACTGGGTTTGAAGAGCCTGGTAAGCAAAGGCACCTTGGTGCATACGAAGGGAATTGGTGCTTCCGGATCCTTCAAACTCGGCAAGAAATCGGGCGAAGGGAAAGAGAAAGCGCCCAAAAAGAAAGCAGCTAAGCCTAAAAAGCCGGTTGCCAAGAAGCCCGCGAGTGCCATCAAGAAGCCCAAAAAAGCGGCAGCGGCGGGCAAGAAAAGTCCGAAGAAACCCAAGAAGCCCGCGGCGGCTAAGAAGGCCACCAAGAGCCCCAAAAAGGCTAAACCGGTCAAGCCTAAGAAAGTCGCCAAAAGTCCGGCTAAAGCGAAGGCTGTGAAGCCCAAGACTGCCAAGCCCAAGACCAAGCCTAAAGCGGCCAAAGCAAAGAAGGCGGCGCCCAAGAAGAAGTAAATCCAGAGTTGGCCCGTGGTTGCTTCTCTAAAAACCCAAAGGCTCTTTTAAGAGCCACCCACAGAATCCAAAAAAGAGCTGTCATCCGCTCAGTAAAACGCTGTCCGGATGCTTTTAATACCCTGAAACAAAGTAACAATGGAGTGTGGCTTGAATGGAATCTTGTACACTCTAGGGCATCATTCTGTACCATTTAGGGGTGTAATTAAGCTTTAAGCCAACTACACTTAACGGAGCTCCATACACAGCGGACTAATCATTTCTTCTGAAAAGTAGGGAGGGAGCGGGGATAGCAGGTTTCCACTCGTATCTGGTTAGTAAGAGGCGACTGGGCAACAAATGTCACTGTTAAGTGGGCACTTTCTATTTAAGGGTTCACGGGGTCGGGCTTTCACTTGCTAAGGGAAGTTCTCCCACTTTTCAGTAGTTCCATTTAGGGAATATCTATTAAACAAGAGCATTTATATCGAAAGTGTAGGTCCTATGAAATATATTATTACCGATATTACAACACCTCCACGTTTATTTCGAAAACCCTAAAAGCTTAAATGGACTTGTCAATAAATATGAATCACGCCTTTTAATTTAAAAAGAAAAGATGCTTGTTCTCCCGACTGGGAAACCGAATGGACGGTGTGTAACTTTAAAAAAGCTTGTGAATGAAGATTTCGTTCGCTCAGGTTGAATTACAGGTCTTTTTCTTCCCTATCAAAGGGTTTTGTGATGCGTTTGTGATAGGCTCACACTAAGACGTCATCTGAACAACCAATAGCCACTCGATGTCAAGTAATCCAATCAGTCGTAACTCTTTACTCTGTTGTCCAATAAAAAACGAGAACCAGAACCCTTTTATTTGCATGGAAGTTAGTATAAAATGAAATCACACTTACTGGTTTATTATTGGGATATTTGTTGTTGGGTATATTGGCTACAGCTAATTGTTCGCATATCTCCCTCCCCCCTTCTTTCCCCGATTACGAGGGAGAATAGGAAAAAAAAAAGATATTTTAAGAGAGTTGCTCTATCAGCGTTTAGAAAATTTCGAAAACATCACTGGACCTGTGAAAGCCACTCGTTTATTCCACTCAGTATTTAATTGTCCTTTCCAGAGATTCAAAGTAATAAGTGTTTGCTGTTGTGTGTATCAGCATAAAGTTACTAAGATAAAAGTGTTTTCAAGAAGTCTCAGTTAAATGATTTCATACTAAGACTGCTACTCCTTAGAAGGGCTAAAATAAATACACAAATGGTTATTTTAATATTGAACGGGAGATAGAACGCTTAGGATGTAATGATTGTTTAATGTTATAATTGAAACGAAACCACGTTCTCAACGGTGCCCGTGCGTAAATGAAATTGGTGCCCATTGAGTATAATTGAATATAAGGCACTTTGTTCCAACAATAGAATATTTGGAAAAAAAAACGTCTTAGTAATAATTTCCTAGTTCCTTAATTTTCAGTCAAGCTGCGAACGAACGAAATTTTTTTTTTACCTTCCGGCTTTTTATATTTAAAAAATATAGTAATACTTGGAGAAAGCATAGAATACTAATTTAAATTAAATACAAGTATAGAAGCAAAAAAAGCTAAAATTGGCAATCTCATCTTAAATTATGGCGCGCACTTTTAAATTATCCAATGAAGCTTCAGTTTCCTAGCTTCAGCCAATCAATGGTTAGCTTTCTTCCAATGGAAAGAGGCTTTTCCTTAGCAGTAGCCAATCAAAAGTGGAAGGCGATGTATAAATGCTGTCCCGCGAAATTATTTTCTTCAGTTCCCTTTTTTCCTTTCCTGTGAAGAGATGGCTCGGACGAAGCAGACGGCTCGGAAATCTACCGGCGGCAAAGCGCCCCGCAAGCAGCTGGCCACCAAGGCTGCCCGCAAGAGCGCCCCTGCTACGGGCGGCGTGAAGAAGCCTCACCGCTACCGTCCGGGCACCGTCGCCCTGCGAGAGATCCGCCGCTACCAGAAGTCCACCGAGCTGCTGATCCGCAAGCTGCCCTTCCAGCGCCTGGTGCGTGAAATCGCCCAGGACTTCAAGACCGACCTGCGCTTCCAGAGTTCGGCCGTGATGGCGCTGCAGGAGGCGAGCGAAGCGTACCTGGTGGGCCTGTTCGAGGACACGAATCTGTGCGCCATTCACGCCAAGCGGGTGACCATCATGCCGAAGGACATTCAGCTGGCGCGGCGCATCCGCGGAGAGAGAGCTTAAGTCCGGCGCCCCTCCGGTTCCTTCGGCCTTTTTCGAAACAAATAACACCATACCCAAAGGCTCTTTTAAGAGCCGCCACTTCCTCTCGAAAGGAGCTGAAAGTCTCTTTAATTCAAGTTAAGTGTTTTTTAAACTTAAAGCAGTCAGCCGTATACATACGTACTATTGTAATCCTCTTTACTAAGGTAACGGATAGTTTAATAGGATGATTAAAGCATCGGGAGATTGAGTTCTAATCCCGGTTAAGCACGAAGGTAGGTGAGAGCCATTGGGCCAATCTGCCTTAGCAAATAGCCACCGGCAAACCGTTTATGAGGGTCAAGAAATTACGGGACTGAGAGAACATTGAGGCGCGTGGTAGCGATTACGGTATTCCTGAAGTTGCTCAACTAGTAGGGTTGAGTTTGTAGAAGGCGCCGTTATAGGGTATCTTAGGTTTAATTCCGAGTGACAGCAACTACTTGGGGAGCGAATGTATTTAAAATTAAAACCGGATAGATCTCTTCCTTTTAACTCCTTAAATTCTGAAAGTATTCCTAACAGGAATATGTTAAGTAAAACTCAAAAAGTACCCTAGTTTGATTTGCAGTAGACAAGTGTTTCATTTCCTGCTTAATTTCTTAAACTGCAGCAACAAATGGAAACTATTTTGGATTACAGGTTATTGAGTAATAAAATGAACTGATAACAAGCCCTTTCTCTTGAAAATTATTCCTAGTGGGTTTTGATTTTGGTAACTCTTCAAAGGAGTGTGTGTATGCAAGTGTCTATCAATGTGTTTCTTCCAGACAACAATATCACTTAAGATATACCACTTCACAGTGCCTTTACAGCCCTCTAAGTGGTTTACAAAGTCAATATATTGCCCCCAACAATCTGGGTCTTCTGTGTTCTGGAGTAAATTTACAAGCTGACAATGCAAATCTTGGGATAAAATTCTATAAAGGGCAGGTTATAATTGTCCACAAAGATCTATGTGAACTTACGGCTGCAGTTTTTTGTTACATTCCTTAGAAAAATGCAAAGCTTCCCACATGGCTTTGTAATGAAGTCAATGTTCTGATTATCCTATGATATGTGAACACCTGGTGTTTGTAGGTGTTTCCTATTTTGCTTCCTGACCAGAGGTTATTGGGGTACTGTATCTCACTCTCCTGTAACAAGTCACCCACACATCACAGCTCTAGTGCAAAATTATGAAGCTGCTTGCCATACATCTCATTTTTATTTGTGTTCCAGGATTCTGCTTGACCTTAAAAAGTTGATGTGCAATACCAATTGAGGTCTACTTGCTCTCTAATGCTTTGTGTTCTCTTTGTAAATGTGTTTCCTAGTTTGTTTTTGCATAATTTCCCCTACATTATTAGGGATTTGCAAAGAGTTTTGGGCATGAGGCAAGTTATTTCAGATAGTATTGTGGATGTTTTGATCTATAAACAACAGCTTTAATATCTTCTGGATATTAAACTGAAACATGATTGGTGTAGGTGGTCAGAAGAATGGAAAAGAACTTGGCATTGGGGACAACTTGCATGATTGATGGATAGATGTCACTTTGAATAGACACTAATTTGCATACATTAAAATGAAATTTCATTGCAGTTCGGATGTATACTTGTACATAGCAAGAAAAAAGAATCTTGTGAGTTTACCAGACGGATGGTATAGGGAACAAAGCTGTTAAAGAATCTGGTAGTCCTGTAGAAATACTTTGAAACTTCCTCCCAAAGGGGAGCAACAGAAACAGACCATAAAGTGGATGTGTGAGGTCCCTAACAATGCTTTGAGCTTGTTAGGGATCCCACATAGCGCTTTTAAGCAGTATTCTGAATAACAGGAAGCAAAGCTTCTTACAACCTCGGCTGTCCTTACCACTCTATGGACTTTCTAGTTGAGGCACTGCTGCCACCAAACCAAACATACAATTTGTTAAAACAGTCTCAATTGTGCCTCTGTAAAAAGTGGCCAGGATGGAAGGAGGAAGATATGCTCTCGTCCAATGCAGGAAATGCAGACATTGGTTTACACACTTCACTAAGGATGATGTTTGGAGAGATCATTAGTTATCTGTACCCCCACATAAGATACTGTTGACCACTACAGGTGGAGTATGAGTGTGATACTGAGTGGAGTATGACCATGCCAGCTCTTTCTAAAATCTACAAAGGTTACTTTTATTGCTTTTATTATGAACTTTGGTATTGATAGTTAAGAGAAGGCCTTTGGGGTGGGGATGGGCTGGGGGACATGCCAGAACATCCTAAGGAAGGAAGGAAAAGCTATATGGAGAAATATGACAAAACAAGTAATGTCCACCAGGGTGGTTCTCTTTAAAATTACTCACATTCTTTTGGATTTGGTTTTTGCTCAAACTTACCCCAAATGATCCAGACCTATTTCTACCAAACTTTAGCGGATTCAATTATTTAATCAAACATGGAAATTTAGACTGAGCTTGAATGAAAACTTTTTGTTCAATGCATACCTAATCCAGCCCTTTCCCCACTTGCATCCTACTATATAAATATGAGCATCTTTTTCCACTGTTATGCTTTGACACCCATTGTATCAGAGGTGAAGATAGGTGAGTAATTGTGAGTGATAACAGTGGGGCTTAGTGGCTATTTTAAGCTATGGTGAGGGCTCCCTTTCCCTTTACCACAGGGTTGAAATAATGGTCCTTGGTGCTCAACCAAAATCAGAGCACCAAGGACCTCTTTCCCTCTGATCAGGATCATCTGCCACCTTATTGTCTTTAAAAAAACATAATTTCATCTCATAAAATGTGACTATAGTAAAATATACTATATATATTATATTTTATAGTGTACAATAGTAAAATAATACATTATAAAACATTTAAAAATAGAAAAGTCAGCATTAAAATGAAGATAAAATAAATAAAGATATATGCAAATTCCAAGCAGAGATTGACTTAGTATATCTACCTTAACTGCTGAACCATCTAAACAAGTCTGTTTGGTAGTTCCTTGTTGCCATAAAGCAAGGCTCTTCAAACTTGACAGCTTAAGACTTGTGAACTTCAACTCCCAGAATTCCTGAGCTAACATGACTGGAGGAGGAATTCTCAGAGTTGAAGTCCACAAGTCTTAAGCTGTCAAATTTGAAGACCCCTGCCATAAAGAAACTTAAGGGACTTAAAGAAATGTAAACATTAAAAGGGATGGGGCTAACCTAATGTCTGTGGGAGAATATTGCATAGGGCAGGGCTGCTTCCTAGGGCCTGTCAATTGTAGATACCTGGCAGATGGTATCTTCAGCATGCTCTCTCTTGGATCTAATGGGTTAGTTAGACTGATATAATTGGGAAGAAGTAATCTCTCAGATAATCCGGACTCACCTTCTCTATACTTTCCATCCAAAAGGAAGATTAGATACCAAATAAAAATTGTTTAGGATAGTGGGGTCTAGGCTTCTTGAGAATGAATGTCTATGGAGATTCTAAGTCATCCAGGACCAGGTCATGGAAAAAAGCACCTTGAGAAGGAAGTAAACCAAGACCTCTTTAAGAGGTAAAGGAAAAATCCCTTCAGTCAAAGAAAAGATTCCCACCAAAACCCATTCTCACAACAATCTCTGGGCCAGGAGGGGCATGGATCTAAAGCCCATGTGGCTGGGTTCCTAAGGACCCTGTCCACTTATTCAAGTCCAACAGCCTCAAACCGTTCCCAAATAACTTTGCAAACACTTTTGTGAAGTACGTTTAGGCTATAATTGGTATAGGCTTCAGAGAGGCTTCTCCTCTTTAGTTATACCAGGAGAGTGCTGCACACAACATTAAAGCCTTACAGGTGTAAAAATTGTACCGGAGGGTATTTATTGAGGTATTTATTTTTTAGGTAAGACCATTACTTAATAGAGTAATCCAAGTTTAGAAATGGAAGGATCTTAGAAATTACCACATTCTATGAAAATAGTGTTTATGTGTTAAATAAATAGTGTTTATGCCCAAACAATTAACCTCTTCTAATGATCCTTAAAAAAAATAAGTATTTTGTGATTTAATATTTAGTGCTCATATAATATAACTTAATTCATCTTAGACAGTTTGTACCCAATGTATTACTTGAATGTGTTCTGCATTCTTTGATCCTAGAACAAAAGGAACATTTGAGTTCTGCATTTGGGCTTCAAGATCAAGATAATTATTAAATTATGTTAATATTGTTACTTTATTCAGTTGTATTTAATTATTCATTCTTAAATGAGCTGAGAAATCAAAAAGGGAAATTAAACATATCCATTCCAAATTTCTTTTTTCTGGCGTGGCGGGAATACTTATTCAAATTTAGACAGAAGGTAAATTCTTCAGTTCAGACAACTGAATAATTTATGGACAAAGGGGTATTCTTCCAGCTTTGCAGCATTAAGCTTTTTGCAATCTTTAAGAGCATGAATGTTTTCACTGATTATATGACTGCATGCCATGAAGTCATTCTTGAATCGTAGTGACCACATAGATTTTCTCCATGATGATCCATTCCTAACCTGGTCCTTCAGATCTTCTAATGTTGCACTCATCAATACTATAACTGACTTGATGCACCTTGCTGCTGGTTGTCCTCTTCTTTTTTTCCCACCTTTCTCAGCATTTGACCTTCTCCAAAGAGCTAGATCATCACATAGTATGTATGTCCAAGTTATGAAAATAGGATAATTTGAGCTGCTCATTTGTGCCTTGAATGAGTTTATTTGTTTTATGGTCCATTGTTTTATTATTTGGCTGTCTAGAATAATCTCAGACATTTTCTCTAACACCAAGGTTCAAAAACATTGATACTCTTCCTTTTCACAATCCTCCTATTAATATGTAAGTCATTGGTATATAATTAGAAAAAACAAGAAATCTGCAAAAACGTATAAGTCTTCCAGAACAACATTAATATGCTGAATATTCCTGCCTCCTATTTTCCCCACAACAAGAACCCTGGATTGGGCTGATATAAATTGACTGACCAAAATAACTTTCATGCCTAACTCACATCCTCCTTGTTTCTAGTCCAGCACTTAATCCTTAATGAACCATACTGGCTCATGTCAATTTCTTTCAAAATGCAGAGTCATAGTGTTAAACCACATTAATTTTCTCTTTGTTTTTTCAGTCTCTTGTATGAAAACCTTTCTAGATTTTAAATCAGACCTGGGCATTTTACAGTCCACAGGCTACATCTGGCTCTTTGGCTATCCCTGTCCAGTCTGTGGTGGTGGGAGGGAATGAGGCATTAGCAGGGAGTGAGGCATTAGAGGCTGTGTGGCAGCAGCAATGGCCCTCCACAAAAGTCCCAGTTTCTCAAGTGTCTCCTTGAGGAAATTTATTGCCCACTGCTGTTCTAAATGTTCATTCTTTGCTATCTGTACTTATGGAACTGACTGCAGATTCAACTACCAAAATTAGCTGAGTTTCAAGCATCTATATCTAGTACCTGCAGACAGCTGCCATGATGGAAGCTCATTTATGTTTGCTGTTTTGTAATCTGGTCTCTATTTTGGGAGACCCTGGATTCTAGGGCTTTTCTCCACCTGCACCTACTTACAGTATATCAGCTTAAACATGTCCTTTAGCAATAGTGAGGGACAAGAAACATGCTGTTTAAAGTTTTCTGCAAACTCAACAGTACAAGGTGAATGAATCGCCCTTCAACAGTAGAAGGCCTATAATGTTTCAGTGGAACAATGATAAAACTAAGTACTCAGTGTTATTCAATTCCTGAAACTTTTAAATGATTTCTGTAAAATATATCTACTGTGATTCCTTGGGATAAACACTGTTTCAAAAGGAAAATTATGTGTATTTTCTGATCTTGCCTTCCCAAACCATCCTGCCTTTTAAGGAAATAAACTAGCTAAGAGCCATATAATATAATGGTTAAAATGTTTGGAGAAGAGAAATCCAGGTTCTAGTCCTGTCTTAGGTATGGAGCAGAAGTGGTATTCAACAAGTTCTGACCAGTAGCGGAAATTTTGAGTAGTTTGGAGAACCGGCAAATATCACCTCTGCCCGGCCCCACCCCCATCTATTCTCTGCCTCCCAAGTCCCAGCTGATCGGCTGGGTCTTCTTTGGTTGCTCTGCACAGGAAAATGGAGCTGGAAAGCAGGTTAGTGGAATGGGGTGGATATGGAGATTTTACAGTATCTTTCCCCTGCCACACCACGCCCACCAAGCCACACCCACAGAATTGATAGTAAAAAAATTTGAATCCCACTACTGGTATGGAGGGCAGAATTAATAGTAAAAAAATTTGAATCCCACTACTGGTATGGAGGTCAGTTGGTATTGCCTCTCAGTCCTCTCAGGGCCAATTTTTGCAATAAACCCAGAAGTGGTATTCAGCAGTTTCTGACCAGTTCTGGAGAACCGGTAGCGGAAATTTTGAGTAGTTCGGAGAACCGGCAAATACCACTTCTGACTGGAGATTATTTATTTATTTATTTAATTAATTAATTAAATTTTTATACCGCCCCAAAATGGGACTCGAGGCGGTGTATAGCCAAGATAAAATGATACAATGAATACAAATTTAAAAGAGATTTAAAAAGAGATTAAACAAGGGCTGGAATAATACTATAAAAACAAGGTAAAAAAGTTAAAAATACCCAAGATTAAAACCTTAGTAATCGATACTAGGCCAGACCGGCCTGTTGGAAAAGGTAGGTTTTTAGTGTGCGCCGGAAGGTCTGCAGGTCAGTTATGGCCTGCATCTCTGGCGGTAATTCATTCCAGAGGGAGGGTGCCCCCGCAGAGAAGGCCCGCACCCTCGGGGCCACCAGCCGGCATCTTCCGGTTGCTGGCACCCCAAGGAGGCCCACCCTGTGGGAGCGCACTGGCTGGCGGGAGGCCGATGGTGGCAGCAGGCGGTCCCGTAAATTATACAGTATTCTTCCTTTGCCACACTCACCAAGCCACGCCTACAGAACCAGTAGTAAAAAAATTTGAATCCTACCACTGAATAAACCAGCTGAAAACAATACAACTTGTGGCATCATGAACTGAAATTTGCTGTGTGACCTTTGCAGGCACAACCTAGAAGAAGAGATTTGGCAATCAAAAAAGAGAAATGCTAAGAAAAATAGAAGATAAACTATCCAAGTTTCTGCCATATATATACAGCAGAGCTCTTATTTCTTCAAGTCACTAATATATATATGTTAAATACTAATATTTTCTGTCTGGAATTTGCACAGTTGTCACTGTGTTCTGGCTATTCCTGTTCAGTCAATTACATTGTGGAACCATTAAATCTTTATCTTACTGGATAAAATACACTATTCAAGATCTTTCTCACCACTTAGAATTTTCCCAGCCAGCAGGTGCTGCGTGGGTGCTTTGGCTTTCAAGGATTGGAGAACCGCCTAAGGAAAAACAGATTGTCACTGAAATTAATGGATAAAGAAGAGAAAATCTCCCAAACACTGCAAAAGACGTCTGCACAGTATTTGAAAAAGCTGGTAAAAGAAAATATGCTACCCAAAGTTGCAGTCCTGATTACTGTAGCTCTCAATTGGCTTATCACATATAAATATAAGTAGCAGAGTACCAATTGCTTACTTTGCTGGATGATTTAGGTTTTAATCCTAATTTTGGTACATGAAATCTAGCAAAATTTATATGACTCCTATTGGATTTAATGTCACATATAAGGCTGTCACCTGAGGCACAATAACTGGGACTAAAATTGATTGAATCTGGTAAAATTTATATAGAGGCCTAGGAGTCTGGAAAAAGAAATATATTGGTTCATGTGGCACATAGTTAAGGTATTGGACTTTGCATGTAGCACATAGTTAAGGTATTGTTAATTGGTTAATATGGCACATAGTTAAGATATTGGAAATCAGTTAAATATCTCTATTCTGGATCTGAATGTATATATTTTTGAGTAGTAGCTGGCTGTATTGGCTCTGCTGGTTTTGCAGCTATGCTATTGGCTTAAAAAAACGATTTCTGCCTACTTTTCTCTACTAACTGCATTTTGCTTTTTGGATTAGTAAGAGTTCTTTTTTATTTTACAGATGGTGCAGGCAGTGGGGCTATGGAAGAAGCTTCAATAATCCCAGTTGGAGGTAAACTCTTGGCAATGCATGCTATATTTATTTATAACTAAAAGCTTTCCTATCCTATTTGTCTAAGGTATTATATATTGTTATTGCAGCAATAACAGTAGACAAAATTATGGATATATAATATAAATATCTCCATTCATGATTAGAAATCATCTGTCTGACTTTGCTTAATCTAAAAAAATTAAGGAAAATTGATTTGTCTGTTTATTTCCTGCCTTTATTATTTTTACAAATAACTCAAGGCAGTGAACATAGCCAAAACTTAAAAACAACCGAATTGGCTACAGGTTGCTCTTTGCTTAATTTTGGAAATATATATTACATGCCAGTTTTGATGGCAAATCATGATTGATAGCTTATATGGCAATGTGTGAATTCAACCAATTATGGCTTTAGAAGAAATTGATTGAGTAAGCATGACTAGTAAGGCTCAGCAAAGAACTTTTTCATGCAGTTCAAAGTGAATAGCTTCAGATTGGAGAGCTAAGTGGCCTTTGGATGTTTGGGGACTACAACAATCAGAATTCTTTAGAAGGGCATCTCTGAAAAATCCATAGAGGGGAGGAGATGGAAGGAAGGTGTCCTTACCCACACAATTTGCGAGTCCTTCCTGGGATTTCTACTCTCACACTTCTATTATTTGAGTTCCAGGCTGCCCAGGTAAAAAAAGTTGTGCCAGGCAGGGAGCTATGTTGCTAAAACATCATGAATGAGGAAATCTTCTCATCACCTAGAATCCGGATAGAGTACAAGAGAAAATCTCCCTTCACTAGCAATCAGCTCCCCCGCCTCCCCCCGCAACCCCTTAGGCTCCAGTTTCCTTTTTTTAAAACAAAGACACCAAATCCAAGTAGGTATGGCAAAACGTGGAACTGGATTACAAACTTAATCCTAGAATATTCAAGAAAGTAAAGATTTATATTCAATTATAAGACACAAAGTAGGGATTAGAGAGAAAAGCTGAACTACAACTATCTGAAGCCAAGATCTGTATCACAAAGCTGTCTTATTTTCAGGGAAACACGATAGTCATTTAGATGATGCTAAGAGATTATTTTCTGATATCTCAAATGTGTGTCTCATATTATTAGATGCCCTCTTGTTTGCTTTTGCATTAAATTAATATATCACTGTCTCCATTTCTATGCCAGATCCTAATGTAGCAGTGGGAAAACTATCATCCCAGTCGAGTACATTTGAAGAAAAGGGAGAGTCAAGGAAGGCCATGGATGGATCCCTTGCAAATATCTACACAAATGGAGACTGTACTCTGACAAAGAAGGATTTTGAGCCCTGGTGGATGGTAGATTTGATTTCAGACTTTCAGGTATCTGCAGTAGTGATCACAAACAGAGGAGATCGTTGTGAGTCACGGATAAAAGGAGCTGGGATTCTGATCGGAGATTTGCCACAGAAGGGAGGCACAATGAATCCGAGGTACTGGTATGATACTGTAATTGTCCTCTTAAGTGTGTTAATGAGAAATATGTCTTATCAGGGGTGGGGTGCTGGTGGTTTGGAGGGGTTTGGAAGAGCCCCTAGCTAAGATTCTGTGCAGTTCGGAGAACCCCCAAATCCTACTCCTGGCTGGCCCCACCCCACCCTGCCCACCCCTCCTCTCCCCTCCCAGGAGTCCCAACACGGCCCGTTTTGGATGCAGGTAAGTGCAGGGCGCATGCGGAGCTTTGGGAAGGGTGAAAAATTCGGGAAGGCTGGAAATGAGCCCATTTCTGGCTTCCAGAGGGGCTTTGGAGCCTGGAGAGGCTATTTTTGCCCTCCCAGAGGCTTGAGGAAAGCTTCCAGAGCCCAGGGAGGACAAAAACGCCCCCCCCCCCCCTGTGGTGCAGCAGGCTGACTAGGCCACCCCCACCATGGCCACACCCACTCAGCAACCGAGAGAGAATCCGTTGCTAAAATTTTTGAAGCCCACCCCTGAATCTTAAATCCAAGCGTTCGTGTGGATAAACCCAAGTGAAACTTTTTAAAGACATATAACTCACAATAATTTAGAAAAAAATAGATTTCCTGTTCTGTGAAATGGAGTATTACAGAGTGTGGCATTACAACAGTCTGGATAAGTAGCAATTTTAGGAGGAGAGACATGTTAGTCTATGGTGGCAAAAATGTCAGAGGGAGTTTGGTACAATCTTTTCTGCCTAACTATTTTTTTTAAAGGACATACACTTTTGTGATCTGCAGTTCACTTCATAAGATGCATAGAATGGCTAGCTAGACTGATGAAGGGTTGTACATTGCATCCCATGAGCCTACATTCTGCCCCTTTCAAAGTAAACATGTTTCTGTGACACTTTGAAACAAATTCTAATCCACTTCCTATAGGGTAAAAGTGAGTGTTACAATACTGTACAACCTTGTATGACATGTACAATATAGTCGCAAAACATAGAATTTCAGGTTTTCTCTGGTCTTTTGAGCACAGAGTCCTTGATTTACAACTATAATAGAGCCTACCCATCATGGTCATAAGTTGCGACAGTTGTAAACTGAGTCACCCACATGATCGTAAATCAATTTTACAACTTTTTTCCTGGTAGTCATTAAATGAACCAGTGTACTGGTTTTGCTGAAAACTGGTAAATGTCAGTTTTTGGCCAAACTGTCATAAATGCAGTCACGTGACACTGCAAATGGCCGTAAATGTGTCCTAGTTGTTGAGCACCCAAAATAATTCTTTTAAGTAATTTTCTTGGTCAGTGGTAAGTCCACTTTTGATACTATATTTTGTCATCTAAAATTTGTTCTACATTTGTCATTTCAATGATAATATCTTTTAGACATAGTCTGTCCATAGAAGCAGACATCATTATAGACATTGTTGAGATTGTGGCAATTTCTGATTCCAATCTTCAAAAATCTTCTTCATATACTCATTCTTAGAATGTTTTCAACATTTTTCAGGTTATAAATTGTTCCTCTAACTTTTAGCCCCACCTAGTGTCCAATTTTTGAATTCATGAAATTGCTTGTTTTGTCCTGTAAAAGCTTAAAGAGAAATCTATTTCCAGAGAGCAGCTGTTTATTCTTTATAATTAATTCAAAATCTTATTTTAAAAGTTACAATATTTCAATTTTATCTGCTCTCTTAGCCCATTCATAACTTTCTAAAATCAAAACCTTATTTAGCTTTTTGCTGTTTATTTCAGTTTCTTTAAATTATTAAGCTTAGCATTAAATTTTTCTTTTGGGATTGAAGGCAGACTCATCCAGCATTTTCATATTTGTCAATCATGGAGCTTTAATAGCTTAGTAGTTAATGAGCAATTTCTGAAAGTGATTAGTGAAGTTTGTGAACTTAAAAGTGTTTTCAAGTGTTTAAAAGTGTTTACAACAGCTGCAAGCAAGATAGTTAATCTCATCATCATCTGGTACTCAACCTGTGGAAAACAGCTGTCCTTTGATCTCCTTATGAGGAGAATGTGTCCTCACTTATCCCAATCTCCCATCCTTTCCTTATGTGAGAAGGTTCCAGGGAACCATTTTATTAACCAGTTTCTTGGTCTTTGCTACAGCTGGTCATTTACAGTTTGCCATACCTTCCCTGGAAATCCACATTAAACTTCCCTTTCAATGCTTGACATGCAGCTACATCCACTGCCTGCTCTTGACACCACTGTGTAATCCAGACATAGAACTTTTCAGGCATTTAGCAATCATCCAGATGTCTATAGCCACATCTGTAGCTATAGTTTTTGCCAGGTATGGTCATTTTCAAAATACTGCATTTTATTACTGATTATTTTTATCTCTTTTTGTCAGTTAGCACTCTATAGCAATTGAAGAGGTTCAATGCACCAAGGTATCTAAAACGTACCTTGTGGTAAGATGGATAGCCAATACATTTAATAAATAAATAAAATTTCAACTTGTGAATTAGTGCATCTGCAATAAAATGTAACTAATTTACAAGATTGCCAACATGTACCATCATAATAGTTTATTCTACTTACTCCAGAAGCAAAAGAAATTGCACAGTATAATTTCACAAGGACCATTATTGAGAGAACAGAGATTACTAGCAGATATGTAATTATGGCAGATATAGTTTCCCATCTGTTCTGAGAATCTTGTGGAAATCATGGCTTCTCTTAGCATGAATGTTGATAGGGCTCACACATAAAACTCAGGGACTCGGATTCATGCGGTGCCAGTCTGCAGTTCAGTAACAATCTGGCCCCTTGGCAGGTGTGCTACAATCAACAGCATGGCACGTGGGGAAACAATGTCATTTAACTGTGCAGGTATGCAAGGACAATATGTGACCATCACAATCCCTGGGAGATATGAATACCTAACAGTCTGCGAAGTGCAGGTGCTTGCACATCCATGGCTTCATATAGGTAAGTAGAAACTGTGTGAATACAGTTGTGAATAGAGGATGTATGGCTTATATAATGTTCTGTGTTTACTGCATTGTATTGTATTTCAACACAACGGGGATGTTTTCTTTACATCAGACATCTAATGTAAGAATAATATAGATTAAGATGCATATACCTTTAACTAACAGTATTGACGGTTGCTTGTTTTGGGGTAATCAGCACAATAGCAAAATAATCAGACAAATAGAAAGATAATCTAGCATTTCACAACAACTTTCACTTCATGGAAAAGAAGGTAAAAATTATACAGTTAATAAATATTCAGGTAGTAGGAGCTGTATTTCAACAGCGGGGGTTTACTGGTCTGAAGGTATAACCTTTAGTTATCCTAAGTTGCGCTATAAAAAATTACCAGCAAAATATGATCAGAATAGGAGACTTTTAGGAGACAAATTGTCTACATTTCTTATTTTAAATCTGCATTTAAGAGAAGGAGGGAGGGAGGAAGAGAGAGAGAGAGGAGAGAGACCCTCTTTCATTTCTAGTAGGTCAGAGTAGTGATACTGTCAAATCTATGGTGAATATTAGACATTCAGACATTTCATTTCTTACAGTTCATGGTGAAGGAAGGAGTCCTGTTCGAGACAGTGACACTGACTCAGGTTTGTGGGTAGTCATCAGACATCTAATGTAAGAATAATATAGATTAAGATGCATATATTTTTAACTGACAGTATTGACGGTTGCTTGTTTTGGCTTTGCCCAGATGTATTCACATGTACAATTAGCCCATCAGAGGATCTCTGACAGGTCACTAGGGCATGTGGGTGAATACAGCAGTCATAGGGTAGTAACTGAACATCCCTGATTTGCTTGGCTGGAAAGATGCAAAACAAGTATCAGATCAAAAAGGTGGCAATATGTTACTACTACTACTGCTTCTTTTTGATTTATATTTCACCCCAATCAGAAAATACTCTTAGCAAAAATGCAATACAAAATCCATGGCAAAAGGCTAAATACAATCAAATCATACCCCATTGTTACTTATACTACCTCCAAAGTAACTTTGTTTTTATCAATTTAAAGAAAGCCTGCAAAGTAAGCAGGGATTGAATTTCTGAGGGGAAGCTATTCCAAAGTGAAAGTGCCTCTATGAATTCTTCCCAACCTCTATCATTTAAAAATGTGTGGAATAACAAGGTAGTTCGGAGATGTTCAAATTGAATATGTTCAAGTGGGCCAAAATTTGATAGAAAAGATGATCCTGTAAGCACGTGGATATCAAAGTCAGTCTTTCAAGGTGAAGAGGATATCACATTGGTCTTTCAAGGTAAAAAAAAACCCCAGCACTGTCATTACACTTGGAGGTACCAGAAACCAATACAGGGCACAGATGTAGTGTGCTCATGTTAGTGAATGTCCTTCAGCAACTGGCTGATGCATTCTGGACCAACTGAGACCATGCTTCTAAGCAGGTTTAAAAGGCAGTCTCATGTATTGCATGCAATAGTCCAAATGAGAGATGATAATGATGTGAAGTCACTGCCACAACATCCTGTCACTCCAGGTATGGCTACAATTGGTATACAAACTGAAGTTAGGCAAGACCTCCTTGGCCATGATTTTCTTATCTAGCAATAGCTGTTACTCCAGGAAGACCCTTCTTCCGTCACGATAGTAGCATTCCATGAAGAAGAACACTTTAGACATTGAAGAACTTTAGTGAATGAATAGTAGCTCTATCTTGATTTGGTAGAATTAAAGCTTTTTATATCA
The DNA here is from genome assembly GCA_023653725.1 of Bungarus multicinctus. Taxonomy (NCBI): domain Eukaryota; kingdom Metazoa; phylum Chordata; class Lepidosauria; order Squamata; family Elapidae; genus Bungarus; species Bungarus multicinctus. The sequence goes on from CM042848.1 coordinate 49,605,259, forward strand.
CATCCATACCCTCACAGTCTACAAACATTGGGTCTTGATATTGACAGCATCTCCTGTCTACCTCAGAGTATAGATTGGTATCATCTGTCTATTGTTGATAACCATACTTATATAATATATAATGGTTTTCATAACTAATGCTAATTACTGTATTATGTAAGATATAGCTCTGTGATAACTCATAAGTAAAAACATTGATTTAGTGTGCTTCTTGAAAGATCATGATAATGTTCTCTCTTCTAGGTCTACAAGGCAGAGTTCTGAGTTTTCCCAATGAAGCAAAAGGCAGTTTTGTGATCATATCCCCAATGCAGCCTTTGAATTTGACGGAATTCACACTCTGTATGAGGATTGCAGTTGAGTGTTTAGATGAACATAAAATAATTCTCTTCTACCATTCTCAAAGTGATGAATTGAGAATCTTGCATGAAGCAATGGGCTACTTTAGTTTACACATGGAGGGTAGGAGTGTGAAGTTTGCCCTTCCTGATCTTAGCACTTTGGGGAGCCACATCTGTGTCACCTGGGAGTCAGTATTTGGCCTTACAGCCTTTTGGATAAATAAAAAAAGTAGTATCCAAAAGGTGCACAATAAGGGACACATTCTTCAAGCAGGTGGCATAGCAATGCTTGGACAGGATCAAGGTGCACAAAATATGTCTGATCAGCAAAAGCCATATTTTGTGGGAGAAATAACAAATCTATACATGAGGGATTATATACTGAAATCACATGACATACAGAAAGTTTTCCAGGCCCACGAGTTCCCCAGAGGAAACATTTTTGATTGAAAAATATTGTCATATAAAATTATAGGAAATGTGATGGTATTGCCTAAGAGCTAATAAATACTGTCCTATTGCATTGGACAGCGAGTGAATAGCAATATTGATACGAAATCTAAGATGTTGAAACACAACTAGTGAGCATTTTGTTCTTAGTTTGAAACTTTTCTTTGTAACTGTTTAAATTCCTTGAATTAACCCATGAAAATGTAATAAATAAAATTGTCCTGTGAATAACAAGTTTGAAAAACCTTATTTTTCTTTCTCATTTGATATGGCCAACTAAAATATAAAAAGACATGTCTGGTGTCACAGTTTAAGAAAAAACACCAGTTTTCAGCAGAAATGAGGTAAACTGGCCCTATGACTGTGGGACACTGCAAATGGCCCTAAATGTGGTCCAATTGCTGAGCATCTGAAATGTAGTTACAGGACCATGGTTGGGAGGAGGGCAGGGGGCAGGAGAATAGGCCATCAGAAACTTTTTGGGAGGGTGTCTATCCTAACTTCAAACAATTGCTAAGCAAGGACTATTCGTACATGATGATTGTCCAATCTGCAGTTCTTCCTTCTGTCTCCCAAGGTCATTCCCACATCTCATTATATCATCTTTTTGGTTTTCAGAACATTGAAAAGTGGGATATCATCCACAAACATAAACAGTTCATTGTTTTTCCTTAAGTCAAGATCCATTCTAAGCATTAACAAACACAAGTCCCAACGTAAATCTATTTCTTCCTTCCCTCCACTAAAAGTTGTTCATTCATTCTTGCTTTTTTCCTTTTATGTGTTTTAGTTACAGCTAGTTTGGTGTAGTGCTTAAGGCCTCAGGTTAGAAACCAGGATCCCCTGAATTCTAATCTCATCTTGGGCGCAAAGCCAACTGATCTTTAGACCACTTTCTCTCAGCCCTAGGAAGGAGGCAAACCACTTCTGAAAAATTTCACCAAGAAAATTGCAGACATGTCCAGGCAGTCTCCAAGATAGCTAATGATAAGTGAATGAATTATCTTATCTCATTACCACTAAGTCTGCCCCTTTAATGAGGAAAGTTGTCTAAGGCTTTTTGAAAACTTTCAAGAGTGGATACAATAGGAGCCTATATGCATTTTTGAAAGCTGGATAACTGGACCTGGTGTATCCCAGGCAATCAAAAGTAGTATTCCCGTGACAAATTTTTTCTTTACAAAAGAAACAGAATTCAACTAATCTGGAAGTTTGGATGAGATCATTCTGTATTTTCTGAAAAGGTTCTGCCAACTCAGTCACCTGCCTGGAAGGCACAGAGTCCCATAAAATGAAAGAATGATGTCACCAGTTATTTCAAGAAGAGGAAGGGTAGAGTCTTACCCTTGGGAAATGACCACATTTGATTAGAGTCAGGAACAGTAGTGTGTATGTTTGTGAGTGTGTGTAGATGTATTTCAGAAAAAGTGAACACACAGTTTAAAGATGGTTTCCTGAATCTAACAGGAGTGGCACTTGTCTCTATAGCCAGTGTTCAGTGTCATATCCTTCTGAAATCTCCAGGGGAAGGATGGTGTGTAGGGGTGCCAGGAAATGACAGATTTCTGGTCTGATGCAAAGCAATCCCACTGGAGCAAAGGGGGGTTGTGGAAAGTATATATAAAGCTGGTTCCAAAACAGCTTGAGATTCATTTATGAGAATACCAGTCTGAGAGAAAACAATGGTAGGTGGAATAATTACTTTTTCAATCTTTGAAAACTTTTTGAACATTTCATTGAAGACACTTTTATCCCTGCTTTTCTATGAAATAATTTCCTTTACCTAAAAAGAATGCTAACTAATCCACTTCACATAATTTAGGTCAGTGATTCTTCTTTTGTGCTTTCTGCTCAGTGTTGACTCCTGGTGACTGCTTGAACTAATCCTTGCAGTTTATTTTATCAGATTTTTGGAAGTCCTTTGCCATTTCTTTCTTCCCAGGGTTGAGAAAAGTGAATGGCCCAAGATCACCCTGCTAGCTTTATGCCCAAGACAGGACTAGAATTCAGAGTTCCCCAGTTTTAGCCTTGTGCCTTAACCACTAATAAATTGGCTCTCATTATTGTTCTACTTTATTTTAAATTATCATTCAAAGATATCCGGCAAATCTTCTGCAATGTAACAATGTCTTGGGCTGCAGTTTACTCTCTTGGACTTGGAAGGGAAGGGGAAGAAGTTTTATTTTTAATATAAAAATGGTTATGTTTTACTGGTGAAATATAGAAAACTACAACCTTAGTTTATGTGTAGATAGATAGATAGATAGATAGATAGATAGATAGATAGATAGATAGATAGATAGATAGATAGATAGATAGATAGATATTATACACACACACACACACAATCCCCATAACATCACTTTCATTTAGTTATTAGCTTAGGAATGAGACAGTCAATCTTAGCTATACCAGTGTTAAAATATACTCCCCACTCCTTTATTTCACTATTGTCCAAAGGCAACATTAAAGTTATCATAAATGGTCAATCTTCATCATCCATTATCGTTGAGATGTGAGGTGAGTGGCAGAAACTGAAAGGTAAATAAAGATAGCATAATAGATTGTTACTGGGGCTAGCAAATTTGATTCCTGTATAGTATTCTGCTGAGTAAGATGGGTGAAGTATTTGCAATAGTGGGGAAAAGTTATACAGTATGCACAGGAGAAAGTTGAAGTCTAAAATAGATCATGTTTGTTTTCACTTAGGGATATATACTTCTCTTTCTGGTGATTTACAAGGGAATGCAGTCATTTCATAGCTCTCAAAGGATGCTACAAAAGAGTCCATGAAAATGTTTGCTTGTCAAGATTTTAGGAATTATTTTTAGAGGGTGGAACCAAAAAGAATAAAGTGCCTTGGAGCAATCAGGAGTTATGGGGCAAGGGCTTAAATCTCACATTAAAATAGAAGAAAGGGATATGGTTTTATAGAATGGGATAAAAGCAAATTGCCAAATTGCTGCCCTCTAGATATATTAGCAAGGGAACTCTCAGAATTCCTGAGCAAGGCAAACTTTGTTTAGGATTTCAGGCATATCTGTACGTCTCTTGGTTAAAATATGAGATTGTCTTTCTTAGTGACCTTCTTTTATTCTCCCTTCTCTTCCATGAAGATTATGGAGTATGGTATTTTCCCCTTCAATTTCGATCCTACATGTCACTTCTACAACACACTGCTTGACCAGCAAAGCCAGCTATGCAACCACATCAAGAAACTCCAAAAGATATTACAGAGACTCAGTAAACTGAACAGATGTTCTCTCATTGCACATCTAACGGGAAATTCTTTAAGTGCAGCAGGAGCTATTATGGCCATAGTGGGGCTGTCTTTGAGCCCTGCAACTCTAGGAGCCTCCCTCTTGGCTTCTGGGGTGGGTTTAGGAGTGGCGGCTGCAGGGGGGGCTGTTTCCATGACTTCAGACCTTTCTTTAGTGCTCTATAACTCCAAGGAGGTGAAAAAAGTAAAAAAAATTGCAGTGACTTGTCACAATCAGATGAAAGAAACAATGAATTGCTTGGAGTTCCTGCACCGCAGTTGGAATCCCACTGACCCTTTCTTATTGCAGACTGAAAAAAATGCATCCATTGCCCTTTATAATTCTGCCTGCTTCCTGGTATTCTGCGGTCCTCGGGGCTTTCTGGTGCCTGAGCACACAGAAGAGGTGACAAAAGTGAGCCATATCCTACTTAAGGCAAAAATCCAAAAACTGGCCGAAAACATAGAAGTCTGTGCAAGACATATGGATGAAATCTGCAAGCTTTTAGAAAATAGGAAAGCATGTTCCTGGAGGATAAAAGGATCAGTATGTTGACATGGAATCAATGGTCAGAATGACTCTGCAGTAACACCAAGTCTTCTTGAAAAAATGAAACCTGGACTTAAAACTGCTTAATACTGGTACTGTAATTTAAAATTAGGATTTCATGTACCCTGGAATTCCTCTACACATTTCCTATGATTTGCAATTATCTGTACCCTTCTATTTTGTTTTGTTTTTTGCTAATCAATGCAGAAATCATGGTTGTATCAGTTGTAGTCTATACTTTCAGCACATTTCAAGGGAAGTAGTTTGTCACAAAGCACCATATTTGGGTTTTCTAGGTAGGAAAAGTTTTCCAAATGTCTGATTGAATGATAGCACTGTAAGTTGAAGTTGTCTTAACACGTGAAATTTCAATTAATGTTTAACAATAATAGGAAAAATAGGCAGGAATAATTTTCAAAGTTCTGCCAGTAATTGTATTTGAATGCTCAAGGGGTCATGATGGAATATGCCAGCATAGACAAAAATATTTGGCAAGTCTAAAACCTTTTGAACTGTGAAAATCAGATAGATAAACGAAGCCTAAATATTTTTGAACTGTTCCTTATGATGTTCTCATAGCAGATGGAAATTTGTCCTACAAGTAGGGTTAGAACTGAATTATTTCTTTACTTTCGTTTCTAGACTTTACAATCTTTGTCTCATTTCTCATAGCTATCTTTCATATACTCTTTTCACACATATGCCAGAATATCATGTAGTTTTTTATTTATTTATATGAGCTAATATTAATGAACTCTTTGTTTAAAAGAATAAGAACATTGTCAACACAAGATAAAATATCTTCACTGTATCTGAGGCAACATGTTTAAATTGCTTGAAGTCATTCTCTTTGCCAATATTTTCATTCAAAAGATATGATAAAGAAGCTACATAAAAACTAGGTTGTAAACCAAGTTTTTTTTCAAAATTCTGTTAAAATTTCATTTGAAGCATTATTTTTAAGAGATCATCTCCATATGCATTTATATTCAGAAACATTTTATTAGAATGTGTAAAAATATTTTTTTAAGAAAAGCCTTTGCAGATTGAATCTTTTGATAAAAATTGTTTTGTATTCATTAACTTCACTGTAAAAATTAGATGCTCCAATTCACTTAATTGATTAATCATCAGTTTTGTAGCTTGAAAATATTGTTGAATAGAAGGCTAGGAAGAAAAAAAACTGAACCAAAGATGGTGGAAAACTTTCCTCAAAGACTTTTTCACAATGATAAAGCCAATGAGCCAAGCATTTCTTTTTCTTTTTTCCATTTCTTTTACAAAGGAAAAGGCATACTGGGATCAAAAGAGAAAAGAACAGTTGAGTTGCTGCTTTGTAATTGGATACTGTAATGAACACCTTCTATGATTTTATTGTTTGAAATTCATTTAACATAAAAGAACCTGTAAGATTCAGCTGTCTTGATGGAAAACTAAGAATTACTTGGGACTAATTTGTGCACATGTTAGAGAACTTCTTCACACATCTATACATACTTATGCAAATAATTTTGTACTAATAGAGCTCCCAGATCTGGACACCAGATAGGGTCATCTGAAAATTTGCAGCCCAAATCTGGTAGTAGTATAACCCTCTCCCCCCATATCCAAATGGATGTCAGTTCTGTAAAGTTTTATGTGCTACTGGAATTTATTGCCTGGGATGTGATAAATTTGGAAGCAGACTCCCTAAAAGAGAAAGGATGAGGAAAAAAAAGGCAAAAATGACCATATGTGTCTGTCAGAAGAATGAGAAAATGTTTTGAGGTATACATGTAAGCTTAATTCTCATCCATATTTTTGTATGGAGGAGCATTCAGTCATATGTGCCCAAAGACACAGCTTGGGCTTATTGGTAGTGACAACTAAGCCATCAAACTGTCAAACCAGAGATGATATGATGTTTCCCATTTCTTTCTGTATTAGTAAGGAGTATCTTGGGAGATCTCGAGTTCCATAAGTGATGGCAATGAAGGAATTTAAATGCATGAGAGCCAAAATATGTGAGTGTGTAAGGTCTATTTTGTGGAGACATTATAGCAAATCTGACATATTCTTTGCCTGTCTGTGGGAAAGCAAAATGCATCCATTATGATCTCTGAGTTATTTCAGTCATTTATAAAATCAAGAAACCTACAGAATCCCAATGCAGTATAAAAATCAGAACAAATATGAAATAATTTTGTTATTTGTTATTTATATTATTTCTCCCCAATTCTTAAAAAAATCTACTTCAGAAATAGCAACTCCCTAAACATCTTAATGAATTCAGGATATTTGGAAAAATAATTATGAAAACTGGTGTTATTTTCTTCATTTTCAAATATACAAATTCAGCAGAAATTATCAGTTGGGTAAATAAAGTTCCATGATTATAATATGATCCTAGTTTTTTTAATCTAAGCTCCCTTCTGGTCTTCTACACATCTTGTTCTGAGAACACTTATTATAAAGTTAAAACCAAGCATGACCTTTTATCCAAATGCTTCATATTATGATTTATTCAAATAATAATTAACTAAGTGAGATCCCAAACAATGGTCTATCTGAAATTTATGCAGGTAATACTTTGCCACATACTAAGCAGACACTTCTGATACTGATATAGTACTGCAACTGAAATTCAGATCAGGAACACTGATCTCTGAACTCCTAGAGCTAATGGATCTGAGTTTTAAAAATCAGCATGGCTACTAGATAAAAGCAGAAAGCTAATGTTCTGCACTTCTTTGCTGCTATCTAGATTCGTGAAGTCCAGATCTCGTAGCCCTAGGATTTCCAGATGACTATTAACCAAGCAGCTTGTTTCACAGTTTTAAACAAAATGCTGCATTGGTCAGCTCATTTAATTTTCAGCAGCCACACATGTTATGTTAGTGGCATATGCTTTGAGGCAGGGAGATGGTTGTGATGGAATGCAGCCAATGGAGGCACTAGTTTCACTATAAACTTTCACCATTAATGAAAGATAAAAATGACCAAATGAATGCATTTATCTCCCTTCTGTGCTTTGTATTTTCAACCTAAAAAAGAAAGAATGCTACTGAACAAGCAAAGATGAACAAAAAGCCCAAGAAGGGAAACACGAATCATTGATCTAGAAAGCTAACAAAGATACAGTATATTTCTGATGCCATACTGCATTGTATTGGACATTTAGACACTACTATCACATATTCCTATGGATTGCTGGCATACATAAGCGATTCCAAAGTTATACAAAGGGCAGATAATATGACAAGCAGTTTACGCTGGCAAGTAAAAATGCCTAAAACAAGTCTAATGCAAATTTCTTGGAGACTAATCCGGCATAAGGAAGAAAAACTCAAAGGAAAGATGGATGTTGTGGATTTTTGAAATATTGTTTGTGAAAAAAGAAACTGACCAAGAATGAACAGAGAAATCAGAAAGATTATGTAAGTAGAAAGATTAATTAAGAAAAATGGAGAATCAGAGAAAAAAACCCTGCAGATAAGGCTGCCAGGTGACTATATGAGTCTCCTTTTTGAATAATGATAATCCACAAACAATTGGTGGATGTTTAGTCACTGTATATGTTACCACTTCAATTTTTGTTTTTTGTTTGAAAACATTGTTATCTGGCAAGTGTTGCAGAAACATGGCAAAAATAAATATTTCATATTTATAACTAATAAATTGGTGACAATATTATTTGTAACTATACAGCAACTGTGTTGCTTGGACTTTAAGAAAATTACATACTGTAAGTTTGTTTGGATTTCTTAACACATTTCCTGGTCTTATACAAGAAGAGGATATGGCACTGTGAGATACCAGCAACTGATGATGCAGATACGTCATAGTTCTTTAGTGGTCATGCACGTAGCTAGGATGGGTTCTCCCCTCCCCCCCACCATTAATTGGGAAAGTATTCATGCTATGGATACACTTCCTGATATGTTTTAGCCTACGTGAACTCCCTGCACAGCATATTTCCTGGTCACATGAGAGATCTGAATTTGGGAGTAGAGAGAACTGTTGTACATATAATACATGAAAATATTGAACAAAACTAAATGAATAAAACACAGTGTATAAGTAATGCTGCTAATTTCTGTTTGTAGGATAGGCCCTAAAAAGTGCCACACAATCTCTACTTAGATAATAAAGAACAAAAATAAGAGACTAAAATCTCAGATGTGTTTTTTTTCAGAGAATTAAGAGTAAAGCAGGCGTGTAAATAAGGCAGTTAAATGAGAAACATTTGTAAAAATCATATTCAGATCTATGACAATGACAACTTGTGATCACTAGGTACATCAGTTTTATAAATCCTTGGCAAATTACATGTGCACTGTAAATAAGTACAATAAATACACCTTATATTAGAATAAAGGTGCTTTAATCGAAGAACTGTTTTTATAGCCTTTTATTAAAGTTTACATGAAAGCTGGCTAGGTGTCCTTGAGTCAGTCACTATCTCAGCCCAATTCACCTCATAGGATTGCTATTGTGGGCAATAAAGGAGGACAAGGAGTGATAGGTATGTTCACTACCTTGGTTATTTATAAAAAGGCAAGAAACAAACTAATAAAATGGGAGCTATTCTGGTGTAGTGGCAAAGGTGCTGGACTAGAAACCAGGACACCATGAATTTTGATTCTCTGATAAGCATAAAAGCTGACTGGATCATTTATGTGTAACATTTCTACTTTATACTCCAGTCAAGGAACTATCAATTCAGACAAACAGTAAACAACAGATTAATCAAGGAACCACTAAGAATGCTTCCACAAATACTGACAAGATGAACCATTTGAATAAACAGAGCAAATCTCACTCACTTCCAGCACAGCTATTACCTAATTGGATAATGAAAATAATCAAGCTGAGAGCATCAAGGATCCTACATTTTTGCCTTATGCATAGCAGCCAGAACTATTCTTCTCTTTTGACTTGGGATAAAAACTTTACTGTTCCTAAGTATTGGAATAAGTCCCAATAAATCCACATAGATTTGATAGTTCAGAATAAATATGTATTTATAATTTACTCCCTCAGCAGTTTTTATTTTAAACTAGCAGAATGCATATCTGGGCTTAAAAATACTTTCTAAATTCTCAAAGTATTTGTTCATTTTGGGGAAATGTATGTTTATACAATACCATTTCATAATTTTCTATATCTATTCTGGAAAATAAAAACAATTTGAACACTGCACCAGCTTCCTTTATTTGTATGTAATTTTTTAAAGTCATCAAAGTTTTTGAATCAGAAGTTAGTTAACAATTTTGTTTCACTTCAGTTGATCGGACCTAATAAAGGGCTTTATTTAAAAGTTTGCTTCTCTGGGTTTAGCTTTAGGAAGCATTTACTTTTTCTTTTTTTACTGTACTTAGCTCTACATTTCACGCGTTCCCTACGATCTCTTGACAGCAGTCTTTGGGATCAGTGGTATTTTGTATTGTAACACTCAAGAGCCTCCTACAGGAGCTTTGGGCAACGGGAAAAGAGATTATAAGAATTAGGCGCCTCTTTTTCTATATCGAGAACTCCAATTTCCATTTAAAAGACTAATCTAGAGACTCATTTCTGAGTTCCAAAAACCCGGATAATCAACAGTGGCAGAAAACTGTAGTGGAGTTTTCTGTATCTCTTTGCTACTTGCTATGGTTTTCCAGATTTTTGCATCTCCATAGGAATAGACATAATCTGCAGGGAACCCGATAGTGACATTCCATATAAAACTATGGGGAAATTCAAGATTTGCTGAACGTGCGAATTCTAGGCTTGCCGTAAAGTAGAACACCCGCCCATCTTTGGGAAGAATGTTGTTTAGGTCTCCTGTCCATCGAAAGTTTTACTTCTGCGCTGGAGGCGAGACGGGAAGAGATGCATTAACATTAGAGACTAATCCAATAAGCCTTTCAATGGTTATGTTGAAACGGTTCAACGTTTTTAACTGTAAAGCGAATACATCCGTCTTTCCGAAACGGGAGGCTTTGGGATGTTGATGTTTTTTCTCTCTCGTTCTCTATACCGAAGTGGGAGGGACAAATGTAAGCATTTGGACTCCCAGTCCCAAGATGCTTCGCGCTATCTCTGAGGTTAAAGTTGAAGCAAAACATGGCGTCGAGCGTGGAGCACGGGGAAGACACGGGAGAGATCGCGGAAACTTTCAAACAACTGGTGAGTGGGTTTTCTCTTTTTAACTTTATTATTTATTGTCTCTTCATTTGTCTCCCTCTTCTAGTGTCTGACGTTTCTTCTATTTGCTTCTCATTCATTTTAACTCTCTGAATGACTTGCTATCATAGCTAGTTTTCTAGTGGTCTGTTTTGCTGTTTCTTTTTTCTGTTTCCCCCCCTATAACGTTCAAAGAAACAAACTCTATTATGGCAACACACACACTAAACAACCCCCCCTCCCCCAAATCTCACAGCACAGCACCAGATTTCTAAAAGTAGGGATCTACCACACTAGGCGGGATCCCAGGTGCAGAGTACGCAGAGAAGCCTCAGAGATAGTTCAATACACAGTGGCAGGGTGTGAGATGCAAGCAGGAAGTAGCATGTATTGAACGGCATAACCAAGTAGCTGGCATTGTCTACAGGAATATCTGAACAATATATGGGCTAGGTAGAACCTTCCAAGTTCAGATGTGAGATCACACAAGAAGATCGTGGAGAAAAAGAGGGCTAAGATCCTGTGAGACTTCCATATTCTGATGGCCAGGCAGGTACTAGCCAATCAACAAGACATCATGATAGTAGACGAAGACCAGAAGATGGTTGTGGTGATAAGTGTAGTGGTACAAGTGACAGCAACATCAGGCAAAAGGAATAGGAGAAGCTGGAGAAGTTCCAAAGCCTGAAGGTGGAACTAGGGAGGATGTGGAAAGTAAAGGCCAAAGTGATGCCAGTGGTGATAGGAACACTCGAGACTGTGACTCCTAAGCTGGGACAATGGCTACAACTAATCCCAGCAACAACATCATAGCTTTCTGTCCAAAACAGTGCAGTGTTAGGAACAGCTAAGATACGGTGTGGAACCTTCAGACTTCCAGGCCTCTGGTAAAGAACTTGAGATTGAGGAAGATATATCACTGTTAGGGGTGAAAAGGATTTTTATTTTTATATATGCATACCCCTATACACATGCCACCTGAATCTCTGGAATACAATAAATAAAAAGACAAGTCATAGAGTGGGGCACTGCCTCATTTAATTTTTGTCTCAAGTTTCCAAGATCATGCAAAGATGATCTTGAAGACTTAAGGACTTTGATTTTTTAAAATATTCTTTCAAATTTTACAAAAGCCAGACATGGTGATTGTATTGTTGCCCATATTAACTTATGGAATAGAGAAAAAGAACTAGTCATCCTTATAGAATCATCCTTGATTGTCCTCTGATGTTAAAGGACTCAGGTGTCTTCCTCTTTATCTTAAGTGTTCTAGTTGTAAACTAAGCTAAAAGACACTGCTATGCAGGGATGCAATTTACTTCAAAGCTGACTTAATAAGCATTATTGTATACATACATACAGGTAGCTGTCCAAGTGTGATCTCATTAGAGTGATTGAGACTTATTATCATTTGCTCCAGAAATAACCTTATGAGGACAAAATAGTTAAGAGAATAATGGTTATTTAGTTGCAGATGTCCTGAGAGACTTGGTCATATCTCTTGTTAGTCTGGTTTTTGGCATGTTTGGAAATAAATTTAGTCATAGTAGACCTCCAGGGATAGATAGTGGAAATATGAGTTTTGATCTTGCTTGACCGTTTGATTGCTTTGAATACCATTAATCATGGTATCTTACTGGAATTTTTGAGTTCAGGATTAGGGATACTGTTATACTAGTTCTATTGTTAGTTGTAGGGATAGGCTTCAACAAATAAATAGGTTGCTGTACCTCTAGACCCTGACAGTTATCCTGTAGAGTGGCATATAATTCTTTATCAGTAGTTTCAAACATTGTCTGTCACAAATATTCTGGTGGTACTGAAGTCTACTTTTTCATTACATTTTAGTTAGATGTGACTGTGCTCTAAACTGATGTCTTTTTGTGAACCACATTAGAGACATTGTGGAATGTATCAGGATGAGAAAGGGGAAAGAAAGTGGTCAAAACAATGTGGAAAATCCAAAGAAAACATTTTTTTCTTATGATCCTAAACTATTTCCTACTATTGTCACTAGAACCATTTAGCCACTGAGTTCAATCTCCTGAATACTGCATGAATCCAAATTAAATAATCTAAGATGGTTTTTAAAATTATGTTATAATATATTTGGTGAAGATACCCTTCTAGGTAATTGGCCCCAGGTCAAAATGTACTTGGTATTAAGTCGTGTCTCCCCCCTCCAAGATACAGTTGGAATCCATTGTCCTCATTATCCTGAATTTTAACCTGATCATCCTTGTTTGAATTTCTCTAAACCTATTCTATTTTTATGAATACTTCAAAATTGGTGCTCAGAACTGGATTACTATTCAAGATGCTGTTTGACCAAGGCAGAATACAGTGGAATGGTTATTCCCACAAATTAAAAACTATGATTTTGTTGTATCTGCCTTTTTTGTAACCACGTATTTCTGCTGGCAGATATTCAGTTTGCAAACTGATGTTCCAAGACCAAGTATTCTCACCAGGAATCATAGTATAGTTGAACCTCTGGTCATGAACTCTTCTAACCATGACCAAATCAGGTTCTGACAAAAAAATTCACAACATTTTTGAATCTGGTCACAAACACATACTCAGGCGGTGATCAAACACGACCCCTGACCCAGAAATTCCTGAAGACGAAACATTAGAAGATGAAGAAATCTCCAGAGTTATGGAATAACTTATGGTTGTGACCAGAGGTGTATCCCATATCACAACTATCACCAAGCTAGGTATTTCCCATCTTATACTTGTGACTGTGATCTTTGTTTCCTCCGAGGACGTTGTATTTCTTTTGTAAAATTTCATTCTCTTACTGTCTGTCAATTTCTGTATTTTATCAAAATTGTATGCATTCTATTTCTGTCTTCCAGGGTATTAGCTATCCCATTCAATTTTGTGCAAGTGGATCTATTAAGCATTGTCTCTTCTTCATCCAAGTCATTAATGCAAATATTGACAGATAGAGATTTTGGGACTGAATCTTATGGGTAGTCTTGGCAACCTTGTGTCCAGTGTGATGAGGAATCATTATGGGAACTTTCTGTGTATAATTTTCAAAGACAGATATGTACTGATTTAATTGACATGCCATCTAACACTTAACTAGCTTGTAAGCTCGTTAATCAGCATGTCATGGCATACTTCGTCAAATGCTTTGTTGTCGTCAAGATTCATTATGTCTACAATATTCCTACTATTTATTAAGGTTGATGTAAAGACAGGCTGGGAAGATTTCTTCTTTCCAAATCAATGCTAATAAATTACTCCATTGTCTTAAAGGTGATTACAAATTAACCCTTTTATGATCTGTCCTAGATTCTTAGAAAATAATCAGTAGTTTATGGCCATTTTTGAATATAGGGAGGTCTTCACTTCCCGTCAACTAACATTTTCCAGTCAATTAACATTGCATTTTTTTTACTTTAAATTTAGTCAGATATTTCTTGATCATGTTTTTGTCTCAACCTTCAGTGCTATCATGTCACATTTTTCTGATGAAACAATATTTTGGAGATGACTAAACCAAAATAAAAGTTTTTGAATAGCTCTGACTTTACTTTGTGATTTGTTAGTAATTTTATGTCTTCATTGAGCAGCTATTATACAATTTTTTTCCTTTTCCTTTTATTTTGAATGTATCTATATCTATATATATATATGTCTTTTCTGTCATTCTTACTAAACATAGCTTCTTCTAAGAGTTAGTTTTCCTGACATGAACTATATAATTCCATATATTTGTCTATATTCTTCTTTTGTGACCTGGACTTCATCCTTTTCCAATTTTCTAGATGTGCTTTTTGTCTTCAGATATTTTCTAAATTTGTGTAATGACATTGATTTCTGCTGTTCTCCATTTTTCCTCTTTACAACTGTTTGCAAGTATGTTTTTAGTGTTTCCTTCTTTAGGAATTCACACTCATCTTGAAGTACTTTTACCAGTTCTGCAAATAGACTGAAGGCAGAGGAGCAATTCATTTGGATTTTGGCAAGAATAGAATTTTTTTTACAGATAGTGCAACCGCTATTGCATATCTATCTTTTGAACAAATTCTGTTGCTATTTCCAGTCATGGAAGGCCACACTCCAGGTCCTATTTGCCTTTCTGTACTAAGAATTTAAACCTTATTTATTGTTATTATTTATTTCATATAGCAATAGCGTTTAATAATAAAGGAAAGGATCCCATTCTCCACTGTAGTGTTTGAGACAGATCACAAGATGGCACTAATTTGCTACATTTAATATGGCTGGACAAGATCTTCGAAGAGAGTTTGCTATTTATATTTTAGTTCACAAGAAGTGCATATACCTTCTGAATCTAGCTTTAAAGGGGGGAAAAAACTAATGATAGATGGGCAGAATTTTCTCTGTTTTCCAAGAAAATATAACCACAAGGCTTAACTAGCAATCTGGAGAGAGAGAAAAAAATATATAAAAAAATAGCACTCTTTTTTTCCCTCTGGGCTTATCAATTCCCAGGAAACAAATAGATTCTTGATGCACAGGTCCCTTTTTTGCCTTCATGGTTTTTTTTGAGCTGTCAGATTCCCACCTTCATCAGGGAAACACTGTTAGGTTTCTCCATTTTCCAGCACCAGTACTTAAGTTTCCCCCGTAGTTCTCAAAGAATTAAAACCTCTTTCCTCTGCTGAGAAGAAGGGGCTGGGAGAATTCTGATTCTATATGAGATTGAAAACATGACTCTGTCACTTGTAGATTTAGCTCTGTCTGACATGAGAACTGGATTTTGGAATATGTGACTATAATGTGGCTTTGGAGCAATCGCATTTTGCATTGTGTGGTTTTCTTCAGAGTCTGTTTCATCTACAAAGGCCTGAAAGTAGTTCTGAGTTCCATTGGGGCAAATGAGTTTTGCATTCTGGCTGTTACTCTTGACTTCTAGGCTTGCTTCTTCTACTTTGGTGGATCATTTTTGTTATGCTTTTTTTGAACTGATAAATCCTTGTGGTTTCCAATCTGAAGTGTGGCCATTTGTTCGTCTGTCTCCTTGACATTTCTTAAATAGAGCTACTAAGCTCCCTCAAGGTGGGAGGAAAACATGTAGTGAGTGGTTCCCAGAGATAGGAATTTTCTATGAGATTGCACTTCGTCAGAAAGAATAAATATGTAGTTGAAGGTATTGCTAAATCATTACTGACCCTGGAGGATCAAGTAGTTATGGCAGCTTTGGTTGGTATACCAACTACATTTTTCTCAAGAAGGATATCTTAGCAATTTAATAATTCATTATATAATATTTAAACAATAATATTATTAAAGATAGTAATTTGTTTAAAAATAATTACATTAGCTTTCAGTAAGCTTCTAAAACCAAGATTTTACTTATACTCTACAAGGCCCTGAATTGGATGGGATTTGTAATTTCAGCCTTGATCGATTTCTTTCTTTGTTGGAGAAGGTCCTCCTGCATCTGCCTAGAATGGCAAGATGCAATTACGTTTGCCTGTTGATAAGCTTTCTCTGTGATAAGGATTTTACTCTGGACAGTTTTCTCTCTTGAAATTCATGAGCCACGGTGGCACAGTGTTTAGAATACAGTACCGCAGGCTACTTCTGAGTGCTGGCTGCCTGCAATTTGGCAGTTCAAATCTGACCAGACTTAAGGCTGATTCAGCCTTCCATCCTTCCGAGGTCGGTAAAATGAGGGCCCAGATCGTTGGGGGCAATATGCTGACTCTGTAAATCAGTTAGAGAGGGCTGTAAAGCACTGTGAAATGGTATATAAGTCTTAAGTGATATTGCCGTGAGACACTGTTATAACTTATATTGGAAAGCTGTTGAAGATCTATATCATTACCCAAGCCTTCTCTGTATGAAGGTTTGAGAAATCATTTTTCCTTTTCTTTATTGTTATATGGTTTGCTTTATTTTATATTATATTTTGCATTGTATAAATTTGCTTTCAGATGATTTTGTACAGGAAGCTATAAACACATTAATAAAAATATAATTGTCCTTTAAAATTTTCAGTTTTCTGGACATTGAAATTGTATTCAGATCTGTGGCCTCTTGCTCATTGTAGATGTGCTTCTTCCCTCTTTTTTCTTTGAAATAACAGGGAGTGACAGATGTACTGTGTGAAGCATGCAGCCAGTTAGGATGGAAGACACCAACAAAGATCCAAGTAGAAGCTATTCCAGTTGCACTCCAAGGTGCGTATGATTCTGGGACCTGCAATTTAAGGGAAAGGAAGAAAGTTTGCAATACGGATAGATTTAATGTGTTATTCAGAACAATGTAATTAACGGGTCTGCCTTTCCAACTCTGTGAACTAGGCTAAACAGCAAGGCATCTCTTATTTATTTATGGGATTTTTCCACAAACCTCCATTGTTTAGTCTAGCCCTACATTAATGTAAGGATAAATACAGTTTTTAAAGATTGTTTGGTGTTTGGGAGAAGAGCCAAATGCTTCAGTAAGTGAACTATCTTACTTCTGGTCCTCTGTTTGTACATTTGCTCAACTAAAATTTTGGTTCTATCAATCTGTATTACTATGTTTGTTTGTTTTCCTCATTGGTATTGAATGTGACACTTTTTCCCCTCATAGGTCGGGACATCATTGGCTTAGCAGAGACAGGATCTGGAAAAACAGGGGCTTTTGCTTTGCCCATCCTTCAGGCACTATTAGAAACTCCCCAGCGCTTCTTTGCTCTGGTACTTACACCCACTCGGGAGTTAGCCTTTCAGATCTCCGAACAGTTTGAGGCTCTTGGATCTTCCATCGGTGTCCAGAGTAGTAAGTAGGATAGCTACAAGTCTTCAAATGAATATAAAACATTGTGAAATTTAAGAGAATAAGTAGGTGCAAAAGCATCTTTACTAAATATTCTACCAAGATACACAGATTCATCTAGTTGTTCTAAATGTTCTTTATCATATACATAAAATTTGCAACTATTGTTCCTGTTTACACATAAATCTTCCATCATAATGTCTGTCTAACGTTCACTGCAAGCTATTCAGTTTCTCAGTTGACAATATAGCAAATACATTACTTACAGAGACAAACTGTTTGGGTAGGGGTGGAATAGTGTTGAGATTGACTTGCTGAGGTGGACATTATGTAATGTTTTCTTTTCTTTCCTAAGCTGTCATTGTTGGAGGAATTGACATGATGTCCCAATCTCTGGCCCTAGCCAAGAAGCCCCATGTAATTATTGGTAAGGATCTAACCTACAATTTGATCTTATAAAAACTGTGAGATACTAAATAAGGGTTAGGAGATATAATTGACTATCTGATAACTCCCCATCTCTTGCCTTGCCATCTTAATGATCCATGAGTCAGGTTAACTGCTGATCTTATATTTTAAAACAATAACAGTTGAGAAAACATATCTGACACAATGACTTGCAATGTTCTTTTGGCTGTTCTGTTTGCTTTGAATATCTAAGTTTAATTTCTGTAATTCATTATCTTCCACTTTGACAAATTTCCTGTGGACAGTAGTAATTGATATATGCTGTTTGGATAGCATGTCCTCATCAAATTTAGCTTTAGAATGAATGGATTAGCTATCTACTCTTTCCTAGAGAGGAATTCATTTAAAATTATTTAGAGCAAATCCCAGGATTGCTGAGATTCAACAAGCCCATGTAATTTCAGTTCTATTTAGGGCTCTAGCTTGATCTATACTCTTCAGGATAGGCTTTCAAACTTTTTGGTATAGGGAAGCAATGGCCCTATTTTGTCTGTTAACCAAAAGAGCCACAACAGACAAGAAAGTGGGAGACCATGAGTTCTAGTCTTCCATAATCAGCTATGAAAGCCAACTGGGTAAACTTGCATCAGCCATTCTCTCTCAACCCGACCAACCTTACAAAGTTGTTGTGGGGAAATAGGAGGAGGAAGCTGTGCTCTATATGTTCACTGTCTTGAGTTATTTGTAAACAATAATAAAGGTGAGATATAAATAAATGAATAAATAAAGAACCTATATAACGTCTTTCTCTTGGTAGCTACGCCTGGTCGTCTTATTGATCATCTTGAGAATACAAAGGGTTTCAATCTTAGAGCTCTGAAATTCCTAGTGATGGATGAAGCTGACCGGATCCTCAATATGGATTTTGAAACAGAGGTGAGATGTGCCTATCGCTGCCATTTTAGAATGATTCATTGTATTGTTAAGCAGGTATTTTTTTCAGAAACATGGTTCCAAAATAACATGCACATTCATGGGACCTCTCAGGTTTTCCTTCCTGATATTGAATGTATACCTGTATTCTCTTGGCCATTTAGAAGTAGCTGCCTGGGAAGTAGATTTATTAAGTTCCTTTAATATGGATATGACCCTTCCCAGTACATCCTTGCTAAAGTGAACCCACTTAAATTTGAACTGTTCCCACTGGAACCTTTTAGTTGCTAAACTCATCATTCCTTGCTGAAGAGTAGTGCAATCTCTTGGCTTAAATTGAAAGTTCTTGCTCTATTGCTTCCATCAGGCATACCTGGTATAGGTCTGCATACATGCATGCACATTGATCAGTGTTCTATTCTTTTGCATACATGCATACACATTGATCAGTATTCTATTCTCTATCCTCTTTACAGGTAGATAAGATCCTGAAAGTAATTCCCAGAGACAGGAAGACATTTCTGTTTTCTGCTACGATGACTAAAAAGGTATGAGGCAGCTTGACACTTTGCATTTGTTTAGGAGAATGAGACAGAATTGGGAGGTAGTGGTACAGTGGAATTATTGTCTGCAAATTTAATTTTAATTCTCAGGTGCAAAAACTCCAGCGTGCAGCCCTCAAAGACCCCGTAAAATGTGCAGTGTCCTCAAAATATCAGACAGTTGAAAAACTTCAGCAATACTATATTTTTATTCCATCCAAGTTCAAGGTAATTTATTTTTCCTTTTCGTTTTGGACTTCCTTTAGTACTTGCTGTCTTTTTAAATGTGTTCTCCTTTGCCTTTCATATTTCCTGATTTAAGTTATTTTTCTGATGCTCTTAGGATAGTTACCTTGTGTACATTCTGAATGAACTTGCTGGCAACTCATTCATGATATTCTGCAGCACATGCAACAATACTCAGAGGACAGCCCTCTTGCTTCGAAATTTGGGCTTTACTGCTATTCCCCTCCATGGACAGATGAGCCAGGTACAGGTTAATGTGCTTGCAAGAAAACTTCTAGATCAGTGGTCGCCAACCAGTGGGCTGGGGACCACTGGTGGTCCGTGAGAAAATTTTGGTGGTCCGCAGAGAAATGTCACCCCTAAAGCAATTAATCCAAGCTGCATGGGAACACAAGTCTGCGCTGTTCAAATGGCCTGCGGGAACACAAGGCTTGTGTCACTTGCATTGCGAACAACATGAGGTAGTGAGAGGAGGGGGGGAAAGGCAGAGGGGGGAACTTGATCCACTCGCACCACGCGCCTTGCCTGGCCACCGGGCTGCTTCTTTCCACTTCTTTCTTCTTCTGCTCGCAAGGAAAGCAGCAAAGTCTTTCTTTCTCTCCCCCAAACTCCGACCGAAATGAGTTTTCGGGACCCTGCAAGGCATCCTGCTCCAAGAGGCTGCAACGGCGCGACAAGTCTCACAAAGACTCATTTCTGGCAGAGTTTGGGGGAGAGAAAGAAAGACTTCTGCTGCTTCTGCTGCTTTCCTTGCATGAAACCAGAAGTCTCTCTCTCTCCCCCTGAGAACAGAGCTGGAGACGGTATCCTGCAATCCCAAATAATGAATGATCGATTGGTAGGAAACCACGGTGGGGAATTTTCCTGCAGACTTTTGGAATTTAAAATTATGAGTTTGGTGGTCCCTGAGGTCCAAAAGGTTGGCGACCCCTGTTCTAGATTACTATATGAAGTAACAAATGTGTATTAAGAGCAAATAAGTATGCATGCATCCTCAAATTTGTTTCCCTTTCAATATTTTTTGCCCAATGTGATTGTGTGTGACACATTCAAACATTGTGATTAATAAATAATGCTTTCATACCTTCCATTTGCCATGCTAAATGAAGTGAAAAAAACCATAAGTAAATGCTAATGTGCTCTTTTATTCTTCTAGAATAAACGATTAGGATCACTGAACAAGTTCAAGGCTAAAGCACGGTCCATTTTGTTGGCTACTGATGTTGCAAGTAGAGGCCTTGACATACCGCATGTTGATGTAGTGATAAACTTTGACATTCCTACCCATTCCAAGGTGAGTTGGAAAGAGCTGTTAGCTGAGATATGACTGACTCTGACGCCTAGAATTTGAAAACAACATCATTACAGATTTTGAAACTGAATTTGCCTATCTATTAAGAACTTTTTGTGAAGGTTTGCTGTGTGAGGTTTAGGACACCTGGACCCCACAGCAAGGGTTTTCTATTGTGGCCCCCAGAATATTGCTCTTACCAAGTTCCTGTAGCTCTTTCTGTCTCTTAACATTTTGTAAGTTCATTGGAACAAGTCTGTTCTGCTGTGCCTTTAATCCTCATTGATTAGCAACATTTGTCTTGGAAGTGGATTTAATGTATATATTTTTATTCTTTATAACTGTTCATAGTTTGTAAATTGGGGGAAATTATAAAAGATTTATAAAATAAACCAGAAGAAATGGGCAACTCTTGGCCCTGTTCTTCCCTGATTTCATATAGAGTTTGGAAGCACTGAGTAATATTAAAGCTCAAAAGGCTAAAGGTCTGTTAGCAAGAGGTTGAATGAAAGAGTGAGAATTATAGATAAAATGAATTCGTATTGTAGGTATGAGGCAGTGATGATGGGTTGATGGGACTATCAGCTTTAGTGGTGGCAGCAGCACTAGAATAGATTTTCCTGTTGGAATCTCAAATGACAGCAGCGTCTTTACATTTTGCACTGTGAATTGTGCATACTATATTGCTTTTTAGGGAATTAACTTGCTTTTCTCCTTTCCAGTTTTGAGAAAGCTGAGCTGGCTTCCTTTATCTGGAAAACAGTCTGTTTTATTAATTGACATTTATGTTGCAAATGTCCTCCTGGGAACATTTATTTTAGTGGTTGTCCTATATCCACCATCTTGTTTTGTAACTTTGGATTCATTTCAGGATTACATTCATCGAGTAGGGAGAACAGCTCGGGCTGGACGATCTGGTAAATCAATCACCTTTGTGACACAGTAAGATATTATTTTGTACTACTCCAGCTGTGCCACTATGAGAATTTATATATTGCAATGCAGTGATTTCCAGCTACAGAATCCTTGGGGAATGCAGAGTTATTTCAAGGGACCCACAATTTGCAGTAAAGGGGGTGGGGGGGGAAGAAGCATCCCACCCCCTGCACTGTTGGAAGGAGATTTGAGAGAACAGTTCTTGAGTTGGGCTAATTCTTCCTTCCTTCCAATGCTAGATTTGTCTGCCTCCCAGCATCCATAATGTAAGCATAGCTTTTTCTAACATTAAGCTTCTGCATTATACCTGGCCTTAATCTGTGTAGACTTCCCATAAATTGATGGGTGAAGCCCCTACATGCTTTTACTGGATGAGCAGATAGCTTGCCTGGTATTTGCAGCAGAATCCTCCAGACCAAGGGTATTAAACCCACATAGTCACGGCAGTGTCATGTGACATATCGGGACTCCCCCCCCCCTTGTTACATTGGGTGTGGGCCTGGCCAGCACGTGACGCATCCGTCCCGTGGGCCGGGAGTTTGACAGCCCTGTTGCAGACAGACCATAGTTTATGGTATTATTTGCTCTGTTCTTATATAATACTAATGTCTAGAATGGTTTTGGCTCAGAGGGCCTCTTCGGGGATGAGTTGTATTTTTGCTATATAGTGGAAAAAGTTATGTTTTGTTAAAGATTGAAAGGAAAAATTAGTAAAGTGAATCAATAGCATAAAAATATTGGTGAATTTGTTGCTTTTAACACTCAAGGAACTGACAGGGAATTAATTAGGGTGGGATTCTTTTTCCTCTTCCAGGTATGATGTGGAACTCTTCCAGCGCATTGAGCACCTGATTGGCAAAAAGCTGCCAGCCTTTCCCTCTCAGGAGGAAGAAGTCATGATGTTGACTGAGCGTGTGGCTGAAGCCCAGAGATTTGCTCGCATGGTAGGCTGCTTTAATGCTTGGTCTGGGTTTGTTTTATGTAGAAATGTAGCTGTTGCACCCATTATTGTGAGAATAATATTAGCATTTATACAGCCTCGGGTGTGTATTGCTTGGGCAGTCAAATTCCAAACAAGGTTTCAAGTAGGGGTGGGATTCAACGGTGTTACTACTGGTTTGGTGACTATGTTTTGGGTGTAAAAAGAACATCAGCTGTGCCGCCTGGACAGCTGGAAAGCACAGTGCGCAGGTGTGCATCGTTTGAAAAGTCTCTTTTTTCCTGCTTTTTCAACCTCAGCTGTGCCATGCAAAGCAGCTGAGGTTGAAAAAGCAGGAAATAAGGGACAGGTAAGAGCCCAGGTGGGCCAAACAGCAGCAAACACAGAACCGGTTCGGTGTCTGCTGCTCTTCAGAGCTACCAGTTCTATAGAACCGGGCAGAACCGATAGCATCCCACCCCTGGTTTCAAGAGCTGAGAGATTCTTTTATTCTTGCATGAAGAGCTGTATTGTATGTTCTAGTTCTTTTTTTTCCTTTCAAAATTTAAAAGCATCCCATTAACTCAGGAGCAACTCTAAGCTGTCTTTTGCTTTTGCTACCACTATCAGACCCTTTCCTAATTAACTTCTATTAAATAAAATGCCCAAAATGTTACCTAGGGGGGAGTATCTGAATGCAAAATCACATGCCAAAAAAGAATGGTTGTTTAATATTTTCAGCAGCTGTTTATCTTTTTCATTGTCTCAGTGATGATTTCCTTAGAGGTCTCGTGATAATGTTCTCCTGTTTCCTTCGCAGGAATTGCGGCAACAAGGGGAAAAGAAGAAACGCTCTCGAGATGAGACAAATGAGGATGATGATGATGATGCAGAAGGAGCGCTCGGAGTCAGGAAAAAAGTTACTGGTGGGAAAAAAAAGAAATGGAAAGTTCAGAAATAAATACCATCAGACTTTATTTCTCTACATTTTTATGCAGTTTGGAATCCCGGAATCATCACTATCATTATCAGAATGACTTTCAAGGAATCATGAAGAACATGTCAGCAAATTTAGCAGTCCACCTTCATGGATATAATCTAGAAATGATTTTCCTTGCAAACTGGAGAAATCTCTTTAACATTGTAGGAGTCTTATTAGTCTCTAACAGCAGTTGGTATTCCTCTGAAGAAAGCAGAAGAGAATAGATTCCATATATTCTTTATGGACAGTGGAATTGGGAATATGGCAGAAGCTTTTCAGTCTGCTGCCATCCAAGTTGCAGTCAATTATTTTTACAACCCATATTTATTTAATAAGATGATTTGCAAAAACATGGGGTGGAGCGGGGAGAAAAAAGTAATGTATTCTAATGTTCAAGATGTGTCAGCAAATAGCAGACTAATAAGATCCTTGAATATTAAAGTGAAGGATTTGATACAGAGGAGAAGAATTAAAAAAAATTCTGCTAAAATTTGTGTTTGCTTATTTACATAATTGTGCTATGGCTGCAGCTTTTCAATTTCCTTTTTCAGTTTATCTAACATTTAGCCATATTTATTTCTCTTAAGTCTGTTATGAATGCATCTGTGGACTTTGCAGTTCAGTAAAACTTCTTTACTGTAAAGACCACTGTCTTTATAGTAAAGAAGTTTTTATTAACTGGTGGTTTTTCTTCTGCAGGTCATTCCTGAGGCAATTCTGCTTGACAGCAAACACTAAGAGGCGCTCTTTTTTCATATAAGATCTATGCCAAAGTGAATTGTCTGTTACAGATTGATTGTTCATAAAGCAAAAATCCAAAGCCGTGCCCAGGGCTTAGAATGAGAGAGCACTTTGCAAGTTTGTCATCATTTTCTGTCTTACAGTTTCCACTATGGCTCATTTTTTGTGGGTGACTATTAAGAAAGAAACTTCACCCAAGCATATCAGATAACTGATTGATGAGTTGGAATTTGAAGGCATTCCTTTTAATTCCCCTGTTGATGACATAGCTTCAGCTCTTGAAATTGTGTTTTTACCTGTGTTGTGGAGCCACTCAATGGGACAATCCCAAAGATATAATTTATTTATTTATTTATTAAATAATTTTATATACCACCCTTCTCCCGAAGGACTCAGAGCGGCGAACAGCCAACTAAAATATATATAAATTACAAATATAAATACAATTAAAAAAGAATTAAATTATAGGCTGCCAATTAAAAATTTAAAACCCCCGATTAAAATAAGCTAAAACTTTCATACCCCAACCAATCAAATCTAAAACCCCTTATTTAAAATTCCATTTGAAGTCAGCTCAGGCCGGCCTGCTCAAAGAGCCAGGTTTTCAGGTCATGTCTGAACGCCCTCAGGTCAGTGGTTGTTTGTAGCCCCGGGGGCAGCCCGTTCCAAAGGGTGGGTGCCCCCACAGAGAAGGCCCTATTCCTCGGGGTCACCAGGCGGCACATAGATGCCGTCAGGACCCGAAGGAGACCCTCTCTGTGGGAGTGCACTGGTCGGTGGGAGACTACTGGCAGAATGCGGTCTTGTAAGTATCCTGGTCTGATGCCATGGAGCGCTTTAAAGGCCAAAACCAATACTTTAAAGTGGACCCGGAAGGCTACCGGCAACCAATGCAGCTCGTGCAGGAGAGGCGTCACATGGTAGTATCTCGACACCCCCATAACCACCCGCGCGGCCGCATTTTGTACCAGTTGGAGCCTCCGGGTGCTCCCCACAGGGAGCCCCATGTAGAACAACCAATTGAACAACCAAAGCCAGGAGTACAGTAATATTTAGAAGTTTAGACAGTGGGAGGAGGCATTTTGTCAGGACTTGTTTATCAGCTGACTTCTTCAACATCCAGGCTATTTATTTATTTATTAAATTTGCCACCCATCTCACTACAAGATTTACAGTTCTGGGCTCCCTTTTTCATCTGTTTCAGGAAATGATGAAAATAATTATAAGGTTGACATTTGTTTATTCATATTGGTAAAAACTGGGTGGGAATGGGAAGTATTTCCTGCTCCCAAGCTGCGTGTGATAAATCCATTGATGGAAAGGGGAAGCCAGTTATGTGATCAAGGAGAGCTACGGGGTTAATTACATTGATAGCAGGAATTAATTACATTGATAGCAGGAATTGAAAGACTATTTGAGTTGAATCTGACAGCCAGAAGGCAGCTGGACTTTCTTCGAAGAAACAGCAGGAAGAGACTAGTACTAATAAAAAATATTCTGGCTCTGGTCAGCCTTGCAGAATAGTTTTCACAACATTCTGATATTTTCATTTACAATGCATTTTTGATCCAGGATGTTTTATAGGATTTTGAAACTTAATTTTTTACATTTTTATTGCTATCACAAAACTTATATGAGAGGGAGAGCGGCCTGTATTGTAAGTACATATGCCATAACCTAATGAGTACTACATTTCCAATGGCTGGGAATAAACAGCTATTCATAACTATAGTAGAAAATGGTTACAACAAAGCAAAATTTGTCCACTTTCAGTAGAGGTGATTTCTTATTTTATATGCTGCTAAAGGGGTTTGGTAGAGGCTGATCAGGAAACCCTGGATTTGGGTAGAGTGCGTGGCTATTTTGAAAAAAAACTATGAGGGATTATTAGAATTTGATCGTAATTTGTATGGTTCTGATCTTTGCATCTCCAAAAATGTATTACACAGCTGGAAAAGTAGAGGAACATCTTTTAAAACATCTTTAGCAATGTCCCTTTGAGAGTATTTGGTGATGCTCATGATGAAAGCTAA
The DNA here is from genome assembly GCA_023653725.1 of Bungarus multicinctus. Lineage (NCBI taxonomy): Eukaryota > Metazoa > Chordata > Lepidosauria > Squamata > Elapidae > Bungarus > Bungarus multicinctus. Next base: position 49,631,787 of record CM042848.1, read on the forward strand.
AGAAAAAAAAGGCAGGTGAAGAAGAGTTTGAATAAAAACATCTATGGTATGTACTATTGCACTCATGTCTTGTTCTGGGGTTTGCAGAGGCATTTAATTGGCTTCCATAGTACAAAATGCTGGACAAGATGGGCTTTTGATTACTTCAGCAGAGTGATTGTATACATTGCCCATTAACTTTACCCAAAGTTAATCTTTCCCCAATTTTTAGTTTTTAAAACTAAAAAGCCAAAACTTTTTTTTTACTTTTCTTACCTATATCCTAGATTGCAGATGGTTATCCCCAGGATCTTGTCACTTCATAGAAATGAGAGAGATCTGGATATCCTAATAGACTACTACTTACATATGACCAGTAGTGTACTGCAGCTGCCAAAAAAACTAATGCAGGTTGCATCAATAGCAACAAGACCACAAAAGGTGGTAGTACCTTTTATATTGAAATACTGCATCCAGTTCTGGTTGCCACAATACAAAAAAGATGCTGAAACTAGAAAGAACAGAGAAGAGCAACAATGGTGATAAAAGATCTAGAGGCTTAATTTTACAAAGAATGGTTAAGGGGACTAGATATGTCTGGCCTAAGAAACTGAAGGGTTAGAGGTGACAGGATAAGTGTCTTCTAGTACTTGAGGGGTAGTTACATAGATGAGGGAGTTGATAATCTCCAAAGCAGGACTGGAGCAATGGGTGGAAGCTTGTTAAAGAAAGGTCCAATATGGCATTAAGAAGAAATTTCCTGACAGAACAATTCATGGAAAAGTTTATCTCGTGGAGTTGTGGGTGCTCCATTGCTGAAGAGTTTCAAGAAAAGGCTGGACATCCATTTTTCTGGGATGGAATAAAGACTTCTGGCTTGGGTAGGGGAGTTGGACCTCTGAGGTCTCTTCCACCCTTATGATCCATGATCTATTACTATCATGAAAGATGGAAGGACAACACAACGCTACAGTGAAGTGACTGAGGGTTGAAGGAGTAAAAGTATCCTTAGAAATTTCTAAAGGGTTTCCTGCATTTATTGCAGCAACGTACAGAAAATGGTTGCATCTTAAAGATGAATAGTCTTGCATATTATTTTATGTATATTAAAGTCTAGCTCATCAAGAACATTGGATTGTCTTCAGACAGGAATAAGTGCTTATCCAGGCATTGTTGAAGGCAAAGTGGGGAGTAAAATGAGAGGTCACCAGCAGTGAGAATTATAGAGTGTCTCGCAAATAAGTAGTAGTCACTTGTTCCAGCTCCTGCCAACCTAGCAGTTTGAAAACATGCAAATGCAAGTAGATGAATAAGTACCGCACATAAGTACGTAGGAAGATAACAAGGTTCTATGTTTCACCATACACTCTGAACTGTGGCATGATGTCAGGCCGGCCACATGACCATGGAACCATCTCTGCACAACGATTAAGAAGTGGAAATGAGCACTTCCCTCTAAAGTCAGTCAAACTAGTGGCAAAACCCATATTGGACATCATTACCATTATCTAGTAAACAAAACAATTGAGTGTGATGTAGTGTTGCACTGAAGAGATGATGAACACATGGTTTATACATCTTGCCAAATGATGTGTTATTTGGGGTGATTCCTGATATAATAACCTAAATACTATAGCTTATTCATTAAAAAAAATATAGATTCAATGTGAAGATTGATCTCATTGCTAGTGTATGTTTGCTTTTTAATTTGTGAGACATAGGCAGGTTAATTGTCAAAAAATGTTAATCAAATGGAAGAGTAACATGCAATGGCTTTCTAGTTTTGAACCAGGCCATTGCTAAGTAATTTAATACATTTTATTTGAATTATTTTGTGAAGAATTGGTGGTATTTGCACTGATAGAGGACCAGCTTTGGGAAATTGAAATAAAATTTCTTGAGGGCAAGAATTGCTTTGAATGTCACCACATAACAGTCCTTTTTTTCTGTAGAAAAATTGGATCTTAGAACTTCAAGCAAATTTTATTTCAGCATATAATTTGAGGCAGGTAAATATAAACATTCTTCAAATAAGAATTCTTTGCCAATCCATTGAAAGTCAGGGATCTACCAATAGTTTATGCTTCCCATTTTTCAAGAACATTTATTTGTTTAGAAAATTACATGGCCACCTACTGGTAGTTTATACAGGATAATCGCAGGCAGTTCACAATAATTAAAAATAAAAACAGAGTAAATAAATCAACTCAACAGCAGCAAAATGGCTTCTATATATTTGAAAAGTCTGAGTATATATTTCCCCCAAACATTTTATTTTATATTGATTCTTATCAAAAGAAAAAGAAATACATCTAGTTTTTCTGTAGATCCTTTAAGTTTCATTTAAAGCAGAAGTTACTGACCATCTTAAGTCCAGCACAACTGCAAGAGGACATTAGTCTGATATATTTAGCAAAAATTCTAGTGTATTATAACCAGCAAAAGGTAGTCAAAAATGTATATATTTTCTCTTTCTTTTGCAAATATTTGCTGACATATCTCTTGATTAAATGCTGTAGAGAGGAATGATACTTGAAAATCCCAGATGTCTGATGTTGCAGAGCAAATTAAGCAAACTACCTAATGCTTGGGCAAATAAAATGCTTTAATCTGGGTTAAAAAGCATTCCAGAGTCAAGATGCTACCATGGAGCTTCTATTAAGTTTCCCATAGCAAAACTACCCCAGGACTGAGCATTTAAAAAGCTACTTGAGTTTTGAAAATATTGCCATTTTAACTGCATTTTGATAAGAACAATACATAAGGAAGAAAACCATTTATTTTTGTATGACGAGTGTACTTTGACCAGATGAAATAAAAGATTTATTTCTTTTCCCTTCCTTCCTCTTGTCTTACATTTAAATGTGTTGTCCTAGGCTACTTTGATATGCAACTAACTTCAGATTAAACACTTGAAAAGCATGTTACACCCACATTCTTAATAGTGGCCCAACCTGTTAAAAGTATGTGCATTTTTTTGGCTAAAAATATTTTCTCCTACTTCTAGTTTTTGTGCTAAGAAATTGCTTCTCTCTGTGTACAAGTCACAGGACAGCCAACAAGTTTAATTAGAGTCTTCAAAAAACTTAGACTGATTAATATGAGTACAAAAAGTTTCACCTTAGTATCTGCTTATAGGTTTTTGTTTTGAGAATTCCCACAACCAAAAATGTTGAAAGAACAAAGGATTCTGTAGAGAAAATAATTTGGGAGTTGATGCTGAATGTCAATACATGATAAAGGTAAAGGTTTCCCCTGTCCAGCCATGTCCAATTCTAAGGGGCAGTGGTCTGTTTCTTAGCTAAGGAAGCCACCATTGGCCAGAAACGCTTCTGTGGTCATGTGGCCAGCAGCATGACTATATGTGGAGGCTCACAGAATGCGTGTTACGGAAGTGGTACATATTTATTCATATTTGCATGCTTTTCAACTGCTAGGTGGATGGGAGCTGGGGCAGGTAACAGAAGCTTACCTGTCAGCCATGGGGCTCAAGTCTTGAATCTGGGCTGTTAACTTTCCAGCTGGCAAGCTCAGCATCTTAATCACTGAGCCATCGCACCCCTCACACTATAGATGGCATGTATAAATTGATAGAAAGATATTGCATTCTGGGGAAGAATTTATTTCTGTTCAGGAACTATGGCCTTTGGTGAAGAAGAAAAGAAAACACTACTAGCTGCTCTCTAAATTACTTGGAAAGTTTTACAGAACATATTGAAATTTAACTTGAAGCTTTTTTTTTTTTCCAGATGAAGCACTTTCAAACAACATTTTGAATGTGTTGAAGGCATTTGAACACATGTTTAGAACTGGCAAAAGAAAAGTTGAAAAGTCCTTTATGTACTTACTCCATTGAGAAGGACAAAGGAAAGATGAAAGTAGTGATAAGTTAGATTATCACTGAATATCGAAGTGGGACTGAATTGCCAATTTATAATGGACATCCTAACTACAATTATCCGAAAGAAGTCCCTTCTGAGCAAGCAGACATATACTTTTGTGATAAAAGCTCATTGATTGCAATAGGATTTAGCATTTTTCCAGTATTTACTGTGGTTTTTAATTTCCCTGGGGCATTACTGAAACAGTTCGCTGGATGACCTGGTGGATGTGCTTTGTAGCTTGAATGAACAATGTAATGAAATATATCAGGAAAGGACAGTTCTTTTGAGTTAGGGAGATACTCTAAACAATTTTCTTTGACATCTAAACATCCTTTGATTTGCTTGCTCTCTAGTGGCAAAACTGGGCAATCAAGTCTTTCTGAAGACAGTACATTGCATTCCCCTTTACATCAAAATATGGAATAATAGACGTGGAAAGGGTGTTGTGGCCAATGAGTTCAAACTGAGGTATCCAGAGATATGGATGCCTAGCCTTTGCATGAGTATGTCCTCTGAATGAAGCACATCCTTTTTCCAGGTAATTGGTTCCGCAGACAAGCTCTGCTCTTGAGGGATTTTTCTCCGAATAACATTTTTGTACAGTCCTTTTACTAAAATCCTTTTGCTTTGGTCATCCTTCCTCCTCATCCCCCTTCTTTATATGTTCTAACCAGTGCATCTGTGGGATTTGTGTATGTGTGAAAAAAAGTCAAGATAATAGCACAGCTATGTGATTAAAGCCCTGTCTCTTTTTAAAAAGTGCCCCTTGTCTTGAGTTTTAGCATGTAATTCTCAAGGTTACATCTTTTTTTCTTTCTGATAGTTGTATTCTTCCCTCTAATATGGGAAGAATGGGACAAAAATGTGTTAAATAAATACACGCGCTTTCCAAGTACAGTTATAATGTAACATGGAAGATAAGATAACTATCCAAGTTTGGTCTTGTGGTTAAGGCAGCAGGTTAGAAAGTGGAAGACTGTGAGTTCAAGTCCGTCTAGCCATGAAAGCCAGCTGGGTGATTTTGGGCCAACCCACTTCACAGGATTGTTGTTTGGGGAAAATAGGAGAAAGATGTGTTGGGTAAGTTTGCCACCTTGAGTTATTTGTAAAACTAATGAAGACAAAATGGATAGGTAGATAGATAGGTAGATAGATAGTGTAGTTGATCTCTTACCAATGACCAGTTCTGCTTTCAAGCCCAGCTGTTCTGATGGTAAAGAACCAGTCGAAACTCTACAGAATCTGGAATAGTTTATTAGCTCCGTGAGGGAGATGGGTGGTTGAAAAAAATTGATATATAAATAAATGAATAAATAAAACTTATTTGATTTGACCTTTTTCTTCTCAGTGTAGGATTTAATTCATGCCTGAACTGACTCAGATTTGGATGATACATCTGTTTTCAGTTCCATTGCTCAATCATGTAATAAATAAGGGGTGTGAATGTTTATCTGGACTGAAAGCTGTGTTTGGCATGCGAGTGGTGTGTGCCAGGATTGCACTTAAAAAAATAATGAGGGGAGGCAAAAGTTAAAACTGATTTGATGGGATTCAAAATTCAATATATTTATTGTGATTATTGTCCTGCCATTAAACAATTATAGTTTAGAGTTTGGGAAGTCTTTGCAGGCTATAATCAACACTTCTTGTGGTCCCCGGTGGCCTTGGCAACTCAGATGTCTTTTTGTCATAGCTGAAGATGCAAAGGCCATATCTCTGGCAAAAAGAAAGGCCAGGAGAGCTTTTAGAGAAGAGCAAAAGTATCAAGACCAATATTTTTAGCACATTGTGAAAAACAGCTCCTTAGATTATTTTTAAGGAGCAAGGCTGATTTAGAATATTGCTACTTCTGTTTATGCCAGTATCATGGAAACATTCTTAGCATTCCACCCGTTTAGTTGAACAACTATGCTTGCAATCAACTCTTTTTCTTTCTCAGAATTACGTATTTATCTAGAGCTGCCCATCTCAGCCAAGAGACTCAGGGTGACTTACAATTCCAAAACTATAGAACAATCAAAACTATTGAAAATATCCAAAAGACAAATTCATAGAGCAGCTAAGATAATTACCAACTAATAGTAAAGCCAAGATACAGCAGTCTTAACACATCTGGAGCCCCATGTCCAAATACACAGCAAAGTTTTTGAAGCCTTATGAAAGGAGATCATTCTGTAGGAAGTTATCACCCATTCCTCTCCTAGAAAAATGAAATATCTTAGGAAATATTAAAAAGGAAGAATATTTCCCTAAAAAGAGTAGAAACTCAGAAGCAGAAACTCACCTCAGAAGCAGAAACTCAGCCCCCCCCACCTTTGCTAATGGGCCATTACTCTGGCCTGGGCCAGTCTATTTTTACATAACAAAGATCTCCAGGTAGAGCTATAATAGGAATTGCCCAAAACCCTTTCATTACATCATCTTCCAGCAAGGCTCAACCAAGCCTGGGACTCAGGAAAGCCTACATGCCCCTACATGGCCCCATGGGAGTCTGACAACCAATCAGAATACAAGCTCAAATTCAAATCCCAACAGAGGGTATAAAACCCAGGCACACTCAGCATGTCAGCCCTTCTTTTTTTCTTCAACTTAAAGCATGTGATCGTTCCTTCCTTCTTTGGAGCTCCAAACCATGTGATCTTGTCCACCATTAAACCATCTTTCTAAACAGCCTCCATGTTTCCAGTGTCTTTTCCCCCCACTTTGAACTGAACCCAGAAGGACATTTCTTCCAACAATTCTAACCTCCAAGGGGAGAATATCCCACAAAGCAGGGTCTACAGCAGAGAAAACCCTCTTCTAGTTCCCGCCAGTTAACAGGCTTTGGCTGGGTTGATTTGTACAGGTAGAGTGATCAGGTAACCCGATCCCAAGCCACGTAGAGCTTTAAAAGTGATACCCAGGACCTTGAATTGTGTAGCGAGCATACCAGTAGCAAATGCAATTCATATAGTAGTTTGTTACTTGTGATGTGTATTTACTATCCACACAGCCGTATTCTGCATCAGCTGAAGTTTTCAAATGCTCTTCAACTGCTGCACTGGCCTTGCAGTAGAGGCGACAACAGGAAGCACAAGTAGGGCATGTGTGTGCTTTCCAGACCACACTCTAGCCTTCATTCACCAGCCGCCTCCATCTGCCAGCCTGTCCCAGGCCGGTCCTCTCCAGGTGTGGTCTGTAGGGGTATGGGTTTCTCTCTACCCTCACCCACCCCCATCCCTCAGCAGCAAAGCTGGCTTTTGCATGTAGGTATTCTTAAGCACATTTCAGGTTTATATTCCATTATAAAATGGCCTCTCCAGGAGGCTTCCTACTTTCCCTCCCTTCTTTCTTCTTCTTTTCCTTCCTTCTTTTCCTCCTTCTTTCATTCCTTTGTTCTTTCCTCCCTTCTTTCTTCTTCTTTTCCTTCTTCTTTCATTCCTTTCTTCTTTTCCTCCCTTCTTTCATTCCTTTCTTCTTTTCCTCCCTTCTTTCCTCCCTTCTTCTTTTCCTTCCTTTTTTCCCTCCTTCTTTCATTCCTTTCTTCTTTCCTCCCTTCTCTCTTCTTCTTTTCCTTCTTTCTTTTCCTTCCTTCTTTTCCTCCTTCTTTCCTTCCTTTCTTCTTTCGTCCCTTCTTTCCTCCCTTTCCCCAAAGGCTCTGTTGTTCGGCTCCTGTGGAGAAAGGCCCCACTGCTCTATTCCAGTCTGGGAAGCCCATGCATGTGCACACACACACACACACACACACACACACACACACACACACACACACCATTTCAAGCTTGGAGACTTATCCACACCTGAGCTTTCAGATTGCCAGTCATGCCTGGGTTTGGGAAAAAGGCCCTCTCCTTCCTCTGTGGATAAAAGTCCCCAAACTTGGAATGTGGGTGCATGCACACACATGCTTGGCTACCAGCAGTTTGGATAAGCAAGGAGCTTGTGGAACACCAAATAGTTCTGTCCCAATCCTGGGTGTTAGGTGACACCTAACCCTTGATGAAACCAGGTGATTTTGCTTTGGTGATTTCAACAAAGCTTGATAAGTTTTGAAAATAACCAGACCGACTTGTCTGACTATGATTTGATGTATGAATAGAAGGCAATTTCCACAAATATTCTGCTTGGAGGGTAAAGTAGGCACACTTAATTTTGGTTCACAAGTCCTGAAAGACCTTATGATCCTATTTTTTAAGATTATCTGATTGGATAGTCCCTTGTCTTAGGAAAAGGGAATTAATGGGAAAGGGAGAAGGAAGTATGAACAAAGGAACAAAGGGCTGTTTTTCTAAAAATCAGTTTCAGAAGATGCCAGATTCGCCCCTCTTAAGATCCCATTTCATTACAAGCTGCCCATTAGCCATTTGACCTGGTAGCAGAACTTTAGTGGGAAGAAAACTGCATCATTTTGCCAAGATTTTTAGGGCATTCTTTATCTGCAGAGCTATGTGAGCTCTGATAAAAATGCCTTGGTTTCACTGAAACTGTTTTTGCATTCCACTTGATGCTGTTTTGAGTGTTTGGCAGAATATTCCTGAAGCCTTGCCAGGAGGTGGTGCCTTGAGAAGGCCACAGAGATTGATTCAAACCTGTGCCATATTTATTAGCCTGAGAGCTGATGTATTATAGGATTCACTGTTGTGTTAGTGTCATTATTATTTATCCAGACAACCAGGTGTTTTTGTTGGAGTTGGTTTTAAAGTTAAACAAGTTCCCACCTTTGTTCCTCAAAAGTAGGAAAGCGCCAACATTGGAAAATGAAGAGTACATAAAAAATTACCAAGAAAACCAGTTTCTGTTTTCTGTCATAAGAGGTCATAAGCCCTTTTGAGTAGAATGTCTGAAACATTTCCTTCTAAGTAGTGACAGCTCTCTCTCTCTCTCTCTCTCACTCTCTCTCTCTCTGTGTGTGAGAAAGAGAGAGAGAGGGGGGGGAATATATGTGTCTGTGTGTATGTATAAGAGAGATGATTGATCTGTGTATGATTATACACTTGATTGGAAGTTGCTGCAGAACTCTTCAGGGCCTTTGTTGCAAGCAACTGTCACAACACTCCTTCTGTAAACTGTTCTTTGTAAAGGCTATATAAACCTCACAATATGTCCAAATGTATTTAAAGGAGCCTGAACTTGATTTGTTTTTGTGTGTCTCCCCCCTCACTGAGCTATATTGTTTCTAAACATTGGTTAATAAAACAAATCTTAAGATAATACTGCCTATGTTGATCTTAGCACACAGCCTCAGTTATTTTATTTTTATTTAAAGCAACAGCAATATATTGAGGACCATGAAACTCCATGCTGCAGCTATAATGTGCAATTACAACCATTCCCAAAAAACATGTGGAAGTTTATAAGGGCTTCCACATGGTTTTTGGAATGCCATGTGGAAGCTTATAAAGGCATGATTTGTTAGCTTCCATTATATTTGATGTTCATGTCATCTTTATACAACTACAGCAACAAACTTATTAAGATGCTCCCAAGAGACTTGTCTGGCAAGACCCTGACTGCTATGGGTGCTTTTTTTTCTACAGGCTCCATTTCATAAAAGCAGAAAATCTCTCTTATTAAGATAAATCTGCATGGCAGCCAAAATTGTTTCTTTATCTTGCTGCTTCCAGCTACTCCTAAAAACAATTTTAGCCATTTTCTGAAATGATTAAACCTCAGCCACCAAGGGTCCTGATTGAACATGACGATTTTATGATTGCCTGTCCATCCATTCTTACCTGGAAGGCTATACAAAAACAGGCAGGAGGCCAGATCTGATCCTCAGACCAGAGTTTGCTCACCCCTGATCTCTTGTTTCTTCATAATTTAATACAGACTCCATAACTGGCTGAATTCATATTTAAAAAAATCATAAACTATGGTTTACAAATAACAACATTTCTTCAACTTGCTAAGCCACAAACAAGATCTTCTTTATTTTGCATAGTATCTGAATCCAGTTAAAAACCATTTAGTCTTTTGTTCAGATGAAAGATGGGAAGTGTGAGATGGGAAAAATTGCAAGGTTGATTCTGATCTTTGGAAAAACGTTCTGCAATTGAAAAGTTTAAAAAGTGTCTATGTAGCATTTTCTCCATGAAGGGGTAGCAAACAGTTGATCAATTCTGCTGCTTGGATAAATTTATTAGGTTGTTGACATTGTGGTGGCATAAATACATACTGAAGTACTTAAGCATTGTGTCGTATGTGATACCACTGCTATGTGAACAGTTTCTATGTAAAAAGGCTGTTTTGATGTACGTGTTTCTATGTCTTCATTATGCAATCTAGTTCTGGTTGAAGGAAGAACCTTGCTACCTTTCTCTTTCTAGACCATTGTCTATTCTGGAAAAGTGACATGTGCATACTTTAATTAGTCATTAAGCACCCACTGACTATTTTTCCTACGAACTATAACACCAAATGCAATCAACTGAACTGACTAGCAAGGGCACCGCATCACAAAGCTGAACAAAATGATTCCCTTTGGCAACAGATGCTGGAATTTGAAAAATACTAGTTAGAAGCTAGAAAGAAATCTCCATTTGCCAAGAAACTTGCCCTCTGCCCCTCTACTAATGTTCTGGACTCAATGTTTAATAGAACACGTTGTTTGAAAACAGCTTTTGAGAAAGATTTAACTGCCAATCTACTTAGCTTTTATACGTCAAATTTTGATTGATTGACTCCCTAAAATTATATGCCTTCTACTCAACACACGACTCTGGGTGGCTAACAATCAATTTTAAAAAGTAACCATAAATAAGCAAAAGCACTTTTAAAACAGACAACATGCATGGAGTGACTCAGAAACAATCATGGCATCAAGGCAGGCTCAGCCAAATGCTTGGCCCAAGACTTCAGAGAAAAAGCAGACATTCAGTGCCTTGTGAAAGGTGAGCAGAGTTCGGGCCATCTGAATCTGAGTAAGGACTGTATGGTGTTTTGTAGGGCAGGTGCTATTACAGAGAAATAATGCTAACTGTACCTATTAGATACCACTGTGTGATAGCGTAGTGCCCACTCTCATTTTGGGCTGAATGGAAATAATTAGAAGCAGCTGTCCTGTAAATAATACTGACATAAAACGGTTTTAAGGGTAATAACCAGTACCTTGAAGTGAGCCAGAAACCCACTAGGAACCATTGCCATTTACAAAGTTGATTGCAGGTCAACTGTTAGTTAAAGTTAAACGGGTGTGCCAAAGCTCTCCTATAACTATGTGTACTGTTGCATTCTGGACAAATTGTAGTTTCTGAGTGGTCTCCAAGGACAGACCCATGTCAAGCACATTGCAATAATTCAGATGGGACATGACCAAATAATGAATGATCATATGTAAAGACTCTGGGAAAGCAAGAGCGATAGCACTAACAACAGCACTTAGACTTACATACTACTCCAGAATGCCTTACAACACTCTCCTGGCAGTTTACAGTGTCAGCATATTTCCCCCAACAATCTGGGTCCTCATTCTACTAACCTCAGATAGGTGGAAATCTAAGTGAACATTGAACCTCATCAGGATGGAATTCAAGACTGTGGGCAGAGTTTACCTGCAATACTGCATTCTAACCACTGCACCACCGAAGTCTTGAAGGCCACTGATAGCTCTGTCTGGAGAGTCCTACTTCATTCAGAATCAAAGGTGCAAAGTTCTCAGATCAGAAAGCTCCCAGGATTCACAGTCACTTGATCTTGCTTGGGTTGAACCTGAGCCTGTTCTTCTCTATCCAGATTCTAAGAAACAACCTAAGTGACAGAGTTGCTTGGTTGGCCCAAAGACAAATTGTTCTTTGCCTAGAGGCAACAAAATGCCTTAGTAAAATCCTGATCAGGCATGCAATTTGACAGTCAGCCATGGAAGAATGATGTCAAAAATAGGCTCAGGTGTGTCTTCTGAAAATTGCAGCTGAAGTTCCATCTTTGCTATTCCAGTTTGGTTCTTGTCTAATATTATTTATGTTCTGAATTGGGTTCATGCTCTCCTATTAGAAGTTGACTAGGATTATTTGACACATCAAGAAAAATACTGGTTTTACAATATTTTCTGGGAGGTGAGTTGCTTGATGAATGATTTAAACTAGATTAGCAACTCCAAAAAGAACACCTTTTTACCTCTCTAAGCTCCTGAAATGCCTGACATCTTGAACTGTTCCTTGTCATGCATCTTCAGGAACTCATCGTTTCTAGCTCAGCCACTTGTCAGAAGAAGCATAGCAATTAGAGGTTAGAGATCTCTGACAGTGATCATAAATCACTGTCTGCCAGTCATTTCTCATCAGTTTTAATGAACGTGCAACAGCCCTTCAGCTGATGTTAATTGCTGCAACTCGAGGCTGATCTAATTGTCAGGAAACTGAGAAATCCCATTGTCGGCACATGGATGAGAAATTATTTCCTTTCCTTAACCTTTAGGTGCTGAATTATCCCTTGAAGAGAAAAAGAGAGTTGGAATCACTGAAGAATTCAGTTTCAGTGCTGCAGTCACAAAAAGGCAAATATATCACTATTGGTAAATCGAATATTGGTAAAAATAGCTATACCAGGAAGGGAATAGAACCTCCAATCCAAACTTGAGGTGTCCCTGTGTCCTGTGTTAAAGTACACATTTGTTTTTTCTTCTCCATTTGTTTTTCTTTATTCTTCCCAACCAGCAACTTATGCTTAGTCACTGCCCATCCTCTATCCTGCATTGATTTTCCCTTCAGTCTGCTGATTCTTCCTGTAAGTGTTAGAACAGTTTGGTTGGGTTTCACAACTGGAGAATAACTTCATGGTCAGAATATTGGATAGAAACAATACAGAAATCAGAATGATTTCTTCAGGTTACAAATCCTGACACTTTTGAACTTGGTTCTGAGTACACACAAACTCTCCCTCCCCCCTCTCACACACACATTTGATTACAAGCCTTGATATGCTGAATAAATAACCATGGAAAATCTGCCTGACTTGTTAAATCATAGCTGACATTTAGAATTGAAGTTGTCGAATTGGAACAGATGAACTTAATTTTCTTCTTCTAATTGCCAAGGACCATTGTGAACACAATTAGTGTTTCCACAAGTGTTTTTAATTTTATTTTTTAGATTTGTTAAGTCTACTTAACAATATATGTGTCTTTTAATCTGCTCTTGTTAGAAAATTGATATGACATTAAGCTTTGGTGGTTTGCCATCAGATGTCTCACAGACAAAGAAAATGGTTGGTGGGGAAGCGTCAGCATGATTTTCTGGTCATTATATTGCCTGTCCTGAATTAGGATTTGAATCGGGATGTTTAGGTCCTGTTAGGGACTTTAACATAGGAGAAGATTTCTAGATAGAAAAATATTATCCTGATAGAAAATGGGATTTTCTGTTGAAAACAAGAAATTTAAAATCCTCCAACTGAAAGCTCTGGTGCAAATGAAGAATTTGTTTTATTTTAAGATATAATTTGTACAGTGTTGGGGGCAGTTCCACAGAAACCCAATTAAATGTTTCGCTTTGATATACAACTCAACCAGCACTGTAGCCAGGCTGAGTAGGTACACAATTTAGTCTGCTTCTCCTCCCCCCACATACACCATACCGAGATACATTTGCATGCAGTTTTGATAACCCAGAAGGCGTGAGGTGCTGCTATATAGGAAGTCAGCCCTATCTTCATTTCTGACTTCCTTCCAATGTGTTGTGTTGAGTTGGCCAGAGAAGTGAATACAGTAAGCTGTTCTTTGACACATTTCAGCAAATTGTCAGTTACACATTTATTAATTTCTCCCTGTCTGCAGCCATTGCTTGTTCCCCTACACTCTTGTTTCTGTTTTCTTTTCTTTTTATCAAGGGGACGAACCAATGGTGGAATTCAATTTTTTTTACTACCGGTTCTGTCAGAATGGCTTAGTAGGTGTGGCAGGGGAAGAATATTGTGAAATCTCCAGTCAGAGGTGGTATTTGCCGGTTCTCCAGACCAGTCAAAATTTCTGCTACCGGTTCTCCAGAACTGGTTAGAACCTGCTGAATACTACCTCTGGGAGGAACGCACCTGCATATTTCTGTTTCTCTGTGGGCAGTGAATGAAAGAGTCAGTGGATATGACACAAGCCCTGATACAAAGGCCCTCCTTTTATATTTATTTATTATTTATTTGTTCATGCTTCTATACCGCTCCCTCTCCCAAAAAGGGACTCGGGGCGGTGCACATTCAACAACGAAAACAGTACAGGTAACGGAGATGAAATAAATAAAAATCTAAAATGGTTAAGAACAACACCCAACAGAAAGATTATCTAAAATTTAATTTAACCCGAATGATTCAATTGGCTAGACCGGCCTGCTTGAACAACAGGGTCTTAACTGCGCGCCGGAAGGTGAGGATATCCGACATGGCTCGTGGTTATATGGTTCAGTTTCTGTGCTTGAAGGCCTTAATATACAAGGAAAGAAGAAAGGAAGCTCCTTTTGTCTTTTTCACAAACCTTCTTGGCTTTCTTTTTCCTTTAAGTTGATTTTAAATCATGATAACATAAAAGCAAGGATAAAGCAACATAGAGTACCCTATGTCCAATGAAATAAATCATCTCAGGACTTACATGGTGGCTTAGTTCTCAGAATCTGCTAGGGTCCTGGCTGGACTTCCCATAATGTGTAACCGATTTAGTCTCCTCAAAAGTCATATTGAATAATAATGCAATTTATTTCATCGTAGAATCATAAAATAGCAGAATTGGAAGAGTGACTTCTCAGTGCAGAAATCAGAGTAGAGCATTCCCAAAATATAACTCTTCAGCCTCTTCTTAATCATACCTAGTGAAAGGGAGCCTATCACTTATCTGAGTGATGGGTTCCCCTGCATTTCTGCTCCTAGCATGAGAAAACATTTCTTAATTCTGCCCTCTTCTAAAGTTATGTCATAACCTGCTTGGTCTTCTTTCATGGTCCACTTCCCTTAACTAAACAGCAATGCTACTTTGAAGTCAAGAGCAGCAGCAATCTATTGATCAATTCTGTTAGTGCTTTAATTTTTATAAGTAAATATAAATCAATTAAACATCCATATGGGCCTGTAATCACTAGGGGCATGAAAGCCCTGAAAGGGAGAAAGATTTCCTGAAGAGTCAGTCCCTAGTGTATCATAATAGTTTTGTAGTTTCTGACAACAAATGTTCCTATATTAACAAAGTTAGAATGGACAAAACTATCTAACTGCCAAGGAAGATCCTAATTTTTTTAAAATAGGAACCTGTAGATTAACTTATATTGAAACACTGAGACAGTATATCTCATATTTTTACTTTTGATTAAGCTTTTCTTCTGGAATTGTTAGAACTACTGGTTTTCCCCAAAGTGCTCAGAGGTTACAACAGATAAGTGCAGAGTAAACAAAGTTATCTCTTGCTAGCTTTCCAAGAGATATTAAAAAGAGTCATTGACCTTGATGAGGATTTGTCAGGGTATTCATGTGACTGTATTCTATTCCAGAGGTTTTCTGCTTAGATTATCTTATAATAGAAGAAGGTGAATACTATACCATCCACCTTTCTATAAAGGAGGTACCAATAAAACTGTACTTGGCAAATTGCAGGACCAAAGACACAGGAGAGGAGCTCAGTAGAAAAATAAACATGTTTTAAATATATACGTAGCATGCAAACCATTCATTCCTGGTATCTTTAAGTATAAATAGGAGACATTCTTCTTGGCATTATGTCACTTTTTATAACCATTTTCACTTAAAGGATCAATAATTGACTTGATTTAAGGCAAATTCTCATGTATCCATAACTGTCCCTATTTGTAGTGAGTCAAATAATAGAAAAGGTCCTGTTCCTGTAACTTGACTGTTACATTTGGTTGCTCTTCCTCTTTCAGACTCCATCATTGGACGTGATCTGTAAGTAGTAAATAAAGAGGAGAAATGTCTTGAAAGGGCAAAATGGCAAGTGGAGGTGCTTTGCATATATGGAGCAGACACATATAAAGAAAAACATAATTGAATCAACTCTTTTAATTAAATCTTTATTTTAGTAGAATGCTTCTTTTTCAAGTATTTAATATTTTTTTAAAAAAATTCACCAAACTCAAAAGAAAGAAAAAAAATCTAAAGTATATCTGAAGTTTCTAAAGAAAAAGAACATTAGATTTTATTGTTTTCCTATTAATTATGGTTTGTTTCTTGTCATAATTGAGTGGCACAAGGACTAAGTATATTTACATAAATACATTTTACGTCAGCCATTTCCCCCCTATTCTTAAAACTTTTTAATACCTAAACCTAGCTCTAATCCTAACTTGATATTATGAGGCAATTGGTTATATTTTCAATTGGAGACAGGCAGCAGTTAAGTTTATTTTTTTATGTTTCTCAGAGCAGAAGAAACATCTGTGTAGTACTTCAAAAGCTTGGACATTCTGTTGGAACAAACCCCTAACAAAATCATTAAAGAACTGTACATGTGTCTACCACTGAAATATCTTGTCCTGCACTATCTTAGAATTATTTGTGTAGATATAGAGACTAGATGTAACTTTGCTATTTCTGGGTGGTTGATGGGTACCCACCCATGTATTATCCCGTTGGTCAGCAGATTGCTTGGCCAAACCCTACAATAGCAGAAGCAGATTATTTTTCTGGCTCATTCCTCCTTCATTAAAAAAGTTAAGTAAAAGAATACTTAGCCCTGCCTGAAGAAGGTGAAGACTGAATCTGGGGCCTTTTGTAGGCAACCCATGTACAATAAATGTTAATTGGTGTGAATAATCTCTTGCTCACTCAGAATGTGTACTTAAAGAAAATTTTCACTTCCTCGGGACATGATAAGAGAATTTGCTTAAGATTTACTTAAACTCAAGGAACTGCAAGTAAAATAGTCAAAGATTTCAAGATCGAGATTTGTCAGCTCTTCAAGAAAGATTTGTCAGCTCTTCAAGAAAGATTTGTCAGCTCTTCAAGAAACAGTTGGGATTCTAGGTATGTTCCTTAGCATAACAAAGTTAGATAGCAGGGTTTTAAAAGTATCTATCTTTAACAATCAAAATCAAGGCAGGGTTATTTTACACTTTCCTTTTTCTTAGACTTGAGTAATCTTTTCTCAACGTTCTTTCCTTAATGGTTCACTTATTACTTTTTCTATCCCCAAAAGTCATTTTTAACTTCCTGCATATGGTTTGAGGCTGAGGTGGCATTCAGCCGAAGTGGTATTCAGCAGGTTCTGACCAGTTCTGGAGAACCGGTAGCAGAAATTTTCAGTAGTTCGAAGAATCAGAAAATACCACCTCTGACTGGAGATTTTAAGTATCCTTCCCCTGCCACTCCCACCAAGCTACTCCTACAGAACCGGTAGTAAAAAATTTGAATCCCACCACTGGTTTGAAGACTATCCTACGTGGATGTTGTTACATCCCGAAAAGGAGATATGCATAAGATTATAATTTGATGGTGAGGAAAATGAATGAAATCCTCTCTGGAATGATTTGCTGAAGGCTTTTAAAAAAGTGACTATGTTGTATTCCTGCTCACCTTCCAAAGGGATTTTATAAGTAAAAGGAAGTGGTCCAATGTACTTTGGACAGTTACACATCATGAAAATATATGAGCAGAGGAGACAGAAGAAACTGAGAGGGAAGAAAAGGATAGAATAAGAAGGAACAGGAAAATAGATAATGGGTTGCAGGAAATTCTGGAGTTATATTATTTATTTATTTATTTATTTATTTATTTATTTATTTATTTACTTATTTATTTACTTATTGATTGATTGTTTGATTTTTATATTGCCGCCTATTCACCCATGGTGACTTGAGGTGGCTTACACAATGTAAAACCATATTTAAAATAAAATAAAAATAAAAATAACAAAAAGAATCAAATAAATTAATAAAATATAATAGAACAAAATCTGGGGGGGAAATCACCCTCCAACTCCTACCTCCTGCCCGACAACAGCAGATCACACTAGCCAATTGATGGGCTCCATCCCGCTCTGGGTTCCCCAGTCAACCAGGTCTTCAGTGTCTTCCGGAAGAGTGCTAAAGTGAGGGCCATTCTAATCTCTGGGAAAATGATGTTTCAGCGAGAGGGAGCCACCACAGAGAAGGCCCTTCTTCGGGTCCCACCAGGTATATCTCCCTCATTATGGTGGAACTGGGAATAATAATTTCAAGAACTGAGGAAAATGATAAAATAAGAATCCTAGAATAATTCATAAGCAGTAGAAAAAGAAGTTTCTCTTAATGTTTCAAATTTTGAGTTTCTTTAAAAAAATTTTTTATCTAGGGCAAGAAAAAGATCCCCAAATGTGCAGAGAAGAGCAAAAAACATGACAAAGAGTCTGGAGGCTATATTGTTGATGAATGATTGATGGAGGGAGGTATGTCTAGATTATCAAAGACTTAGGGGGATATAACTATCTTCCAGTATTTGAAGGTTTGTCACAGAAACTTATTCTCCAGAGCATCAGAATGCAGGGTAAGAAGGAATGGGTAGAAGCTTCTTAATAAGAGGTCCAACTTAGAAGTAAGGAGAAATTTTCTGACAGTGAGAACAATTAATCAGTGGATTAGCCTACCTCCCAGAGTTGAGGGTGCTCCATTACTGGAAGTTTTGAAAACTAGACTGGACATCCATTTGATGAAGGTGGTATAAAATCTCCTGCCTTGAGCAGGGGGTTGGACTAGAACAGAGGTCACCAACCTTTTGGACCTCAGGGACCACTAAACCCATAATTTTAAATCCTGCGGACCACTAATATGAATTTTTTAAAAAGATAAATAGTATTTAGGTAAAAGTAAAGATTCCCCTTGCACATACATGCTAGATGTTTCCTGCTCTAGGGGGCGGTGCTCATCTCCATTACAAGCCAAAGAGCCAGCGCTGTCTGAAGAGATCTCTGTGATCATGTGGCCAGCCTGACTAAATGCCGAAGGCACATAGAACACTGTTACCTTCCCACCAAGGTGGTCCCTATTTTTCTACTTCCATTTTTACATGCATTCGAACTGCTAGGTTGGCAGAAGCTGGGACAGGTAATGGGAGCTCACTCTGTTACACGATGCTAGGGATTCGAACCGCTGAACTGTCAACCTTTCTAATCGACAAGCTGAGGGTCTTAGCCACTGAGCCACTGTGTTCCTAAATAGTGCAATATAAAAAAATAGTGCAATATAAAAAAATGCAAATAATTTTTCTGTGGACCACCAAAATTTTCTCATGGACCACCAGTGGTCCACGGATCACCAGTTAGTGACCGCTGGACTAGCCCTATGATTCTGTGTTCTAAAAACTGAGGGGGACATGGAGAACTTGCCTTCAGTTTATATGTCCATCCTTTAGTTTAAAATTTAATGATTCATTTGGTGTTTGTTTTCTGAAAGGAGTGGTTCCTCAGTGTAAACATGTGTTAAAGAAGCAGTGACGGGAATATCAAAAGATTTGTAAGTTCCTGTCAACCATGGGAAGGGTGAAAGAAGGGCACTTTGAAAAAACGATATATCTAACTGCTTAGGGAACACAAGTGTTTGTAAGATTTTCTGAAATCTAAATTTGGTTTCCTTCCTCCCCTAAATTCCTACTAAAAGAAATAAAAAGGGTGTTTCCTTAATGTCATTAAGGCATGATTTATAAATAACTTAGCAGCAGAAATGAAAGAAGCATAGTTGGTCTCCAGCCAATTGGCCCCAAACCTTTACTTTAGTTGAATGCATTCCAGAGGGATGAGCAGAGTCACTCCCTATGTAGGTTGAAACTAGCTTTGCACAACTTATACTCCACCAAGCTGTGTGCAAATGGCAGTTACAGCCTGTTCCCTTCCCTCTGTTCAGGAAGAGGAGGAATCTTGAGTTCTCCGGGACCCCCTTCTGTGATTGCTGAGCTGTGTTTTCTTTGAAAATTCACCAAATAAAGTCTCTTATTCTCAACTCTCAATTCACATCATTGCAGAGATCAATGAGTAAATTTATTTCTTAATTATTCAAGATGTATCATTATTCTGGACTATATTAGTTGCTATTCTCAGTAAGTAAGTGAATGAATGATAATTCATTCACTTACTGATAATTTAAGACAGCTCATAAATATGCACATATTCATCACGCTATTCACTTTTGGTAAACAAAGTAATGCAGAGCACCTCAACTTCTTTTGCAGTAGCAACTGGCTACTGTGTTCCATTTCTCTTTACATTATTTACTAAACATTCCATCTGATAATATGCTGACTTTACTTCCAATCAGTCTTAATAGTCACCTAAAATATTCTACAATTCAAAGCTATTCATTTTATTACGTACATACATACAAGCTCACAAACACATGTAAAACACCTTCATATTTACACATTTTCCATTACCCATAAGAATTAAAAGTAGGTTTGCATGCCCAGCAAAAAGCTCCATTACTCCCCAAACTTTTCTCATGGTCACTTCAATTTAATCAAACTCTGGCAAATACTAGTCTGGGAACATTTAACAAGCTAAGATCCCTTTGATGGTCCATGATGCTCTCTGCACTAACTGGTTTACTTGTAGATGTTTCATTACCCAAACTAGGTAACATCATCAGTGCTAAGACCCCATTTATTTTGCTTTCACTTTCGCTGCTTTCCCTTTGTACACAGGAATAGTAATAGTATTCTTCCAATTTTGAGCACAGACACAATTTTTGCACAATCATTAAGTCACACAAACACTTGATAAACCAATTGTATTGTCACATAGCATCTACTCCCACAAGTTTACCAGTTTTCAAAATCCTCACAGCATTTACGATGTCCTTTTTATCATTTCCTTTCTTGGGAACCAACATTTATGACATTCATTTCAGTTCTACTGTTTCAAATATCACTATCATTTCTATACAGACTTCCAATATTCTCTTACTTTTGTTTCACCTAAATAATGTAATCATTTTTGTTTTTAATTCCATTTGTTATGCTGGAAATTATTTATTGGCTGTCTTCCCTCCTTTCCAGAATGTTTTAAAATTTTCATCAAAATCACTCTGAACTTTCTCTGCCTTTCTTAATCTTAATTTCTCTCTTTGATTACATTCCTTGAAGCTATGTTTTTCTTTCTCTATTTATATTATACAACATGTTTCTCTTATGCTCATTTTTTTGCAGCAACCATTCTCTGATATGCATTATTTTTTCTTTTATCCCCATACATCCTTTTTCAGCCTTCTCACTGGCATCCACTTTCCATTCATTCTACTGGAAAATCAATTTATCTTTTAATACTTGTTCATTCAACCTCATAGTTTCTCTTCCTCGGGGCATTCCACTTTCATTTTAGTTTCTTTTATTTCTTTCCTTCCATATCAATTTCCCTCCAAGGTCCGCTCTTAACAATACCCAAAAATGTCTTGCTCCAAATTCAGAACATCTCATCACCTTACTATCCCTCATTAATTCTTTCAATTTTTCATCATAAAATATCACATTGATCACACTTCCAGATTTATATTCATTCTTTTACCATGGGTACATTGACATAATTGAAAGAAGCAGACCTTTTTCTAAACACATACTTTGTAGTCATCTTTTTTATTTATTCTTTTAGTCAGTTCCACTTCATCTTTTTTCCCAATCCATCCATTCATGTCATCTAACTTTGTGCCATGGATCATATTCATTTGGAACACTGTGCAATCTTTTTTTCCAGACTTATTTCTGGTTCTTAACCATCACCAACCTATCAATTCTTATTTCTAGATATATGTGTAACAAATTAGATGACAACAATTCATATTTTATGACATGCATTTTATCTCTGTCTTTCATAACTAAATCTATGTTACATTGAAGTATATGGAGGAATACGAATTAACTGTACTCAGCAAAATCAGATCACCTTATTCAGTTCTACTACAAGCCTCTCCTTTTTTTAATTTCATGGAAACCCAACCTATTTGTTTTTTTCTCATCTATTTCATCATAATCAGAGTTGGAAGGGACCTTAGAGGTCTTCTAGTCCAACCCCCTCTTGAGCAGTAGATTCTATACCATTTCAGACAAATGGTTACCCAATCTCTTCTTAAAAGCCTCCAGTACTGGAGCACCTATAACCCCTGAAGGCAAGCCTTTCCACTGGTTGATTGTTCTCACTATCAGGAAATTTCTCCTTAGTTTAGGTTGCTTCTGTCCTTGGTTAGTTAATTTCATTAGTTAATTGCTGCTCTTTACCATTTAGTCTTCTTACATTCCAGGTTGTGCCCTTCCATATGCTATGATATGGGCCATAGATATTGACCTTGCTACCCATCATGGTTTTGTTCAATTCAGTCTTTGATATAATATTCTTAATAATGTAGAGAAAGTAAAATTAAGTTACTAGCCTTGATCATATCTGTGCCACATGCAGCATTCCTTGCTACCAATAAAGTCAATAATGGTTAGGTTGTTTGGGATTTTTTTGGCTGCTATGCCAGAACTGCAACTACAACCCAAATCCAGTGTTACTTCAAACATGCTTATGCTATCCTATGCAAACTAGGATCTCTAATCTAGCAGCTGCTTTGTAAGTCAAAGTGCCTACATCCCACTAACTAACATATGCAATGTACTGACATACACTTAAAATATGTAGTAAATTATTTCCTTAAAAAAAAAATGAAAATAGCATGTGGGAGCAGCCTTAATCAGTTTGAGACCGAAGAGGCCAGGAAAGGAATTTTATTTTTATCCTGTTCTATTGCAGCTGATTTGGATGAAATATATATTTTGGAGAGGATCCAGAACAAGGGTTGTACATCTGTTAAAAAGCTTCCATACTTACAAATAATACAAAAATAACATAGTGACACTCTAGCACAAATAACAACAATATACTTTCCTTTCCATAAACAAAGGAAAGTAATCCTGACTAAAAAAAAATCACAACCTACAGGCAGGAGATTCATTTTTTTACTGTGTCAATCCTCCCAACCTTTTCAGAGCAACTTTCTTAGCAATTTAGTTAGATCATGCATCTTTCTTTGGAATACCTGAGTAGATACTCAGATTAGAAAATATTATAAATCTATAACTAAACTCTATCTGATCAAAATTTAACTAAATTGCCCCTCCAAATAACCCATAGATCCAATAACCATTCCATGCAAAACTGTTGGTTCTCCTATAGTTTGTACTCTAAGTGAGAACTGGGGAAAGAGACCTGCTCTAGCAATAACAAGATGCCTTTTGCAAATCAAACAGAGACTGTGTCAAAAACCTAGAATTACAAATGTAAAGACCTGCATTCTCAGGCCAAATTTCACATAAGGAGACTGCTTTTGTCACAATAAGAAAACATGAATTTCACAGCCAGTGTTGGGGGTCACATCCCCTTTCCACATTGGCACAGAAGGTACAACAGCATATACAATTCTCTTAATTTCCATCATAAATAAAATATTTGAACACAGAGCATAGTAACGTCTGTTACATATAGTATATTTATTTTTAGATGATCTGGAGGCCTAAACAAGCACTCTATTCTAAGAAGAAAAGAAAGAATCCAATTTTGTTCCCATACTAGTTTAAAGAAGCAAAACCAGGAAATTCCTGAAAATTTTTAGATATGACCAACTTCTGCTCCAAGACCACACAGAACAATGGAGAAAGTAGGAACCTACTACACACAGACATTTTTTTTTTGCCCAAAAAAATAGCACACAAAAGTATTATCTAAGGCTGAGGGATCTCCTTGTCCCACACCCTCTAGGTTTCTCAAGCTTTAGGTGGCACAAATTATTGGCTGACTGGATCAATGGCAGTAGAATCTGTTGAGAGGTGAGCCAGTCAAAGATTCCTTCTCCACCCAGTCATCGGACTGACTATCCAGTTGACGTCAGAAATTTGACTTCATCTCCTGGCACTAGAATGTTATATTTATAACAGCACCAGGAGTAGTGAAACTGGAATAGGCGTGCCCAACTCCTTTATCCCCCCTGTTTTCTCTATTTGCTTTTAAAGCTTCCCAGGAGACTGTGAAAGCAATTCTTTGCTTGTCCATGCAAGGACAGAAAACCAGCAAGAGCAGAGTATTTTTCAGGTGGGCAGTGCAGGCATATTCCTTTGCTGTCGACAACAACACTTCTTCTCCTCTGAACCAGATCACAGTCAAGGTAAGTCCATGCCAAAGCTTAATTATGGGAGCACTAGAGTACGCTAATGCTAGTAACAGGAACAATAAAAGTGGATTTCTCTCAAGCTTACCAAAGACATTTTGTTGTATTGCTTCCTTTACCTGATATGCCTAGTTTAATAGAGATGTAATATAGGTTCCACAAAGTTTTTAAGAACTTTTCATATTTCAGCTTCTGAAAACCATTTTAGATTATTGTAAGGATTAATGGATAGAAGAGAATACTGTCCTAGGGAAAGACAATGATTCATTCAGGCTCAGCATGAGGTTTTCCATTGGTGATATTTTTTTTTAATTTTATTTATATGCCGCCCTTCTCCGGAGACTCAGGGCAGCTTACAGTCTTTAGAGCACCATGCTAAGTGCTCGGCAATAGCCTTCATTCTATTGTATATGCCTGCTTATTACTAGGGCTTTTTGGCACCCCCAAGCCGCATTTTTACAAAGTCAGCTTATTGCCCCCAACAATCTTGGGTCCTCATATTTAGCTAGTTACAGTATTTTATATTTTACTTCTTTTTATACAATTATTGGGAAGTTAAATATCCTATTTTTCAGAAACTTTTCACCGAATAACTTGGATAAAGAGAAGACAGGAAAGGGTAGAAGATCTTTTCTAATAGAGAAATCTTTATTAGATAATTTTGTAGCATTCATTGAAGCCTGGATCTTTCACAGTAATTTTGTTTATATTTATTTCCTAAAACGATCTACCAAAAAAAAAAAAAAACCGGGAGCACAGCAAGGCACGATGTAGCACAAGTAAGAAGGTGTCCAGACTAACACTGATTTGGGGACACCTATACTTGCCAAAAGCTTTTTCAAACAAAACACTATATGACTTGTGTGACCATCTTCTCCAGGTAGAACATTAGACAATCTGGCAAGGAAACGATGGAGCAGTTCTTGGCCCCTAGAAAGTTTAGGGGTGGGAACCCAGAAAATTGCATGCTTAATGGCAACCTAGTCCCTGTCAACAGCTTCCCCTTGGAGACTGGGCTACCTCCTCCCTTTCTTTCATCTTTTAGAAAACAGGATAAGACCTCCCTCTTACACAGGAGTTTAAAGAGTTAATTTTATGAAAGACCGCAGATTGCCCACCCTGATTCAGTCCAAGATTTAACATTTCAAGCATTTAACATTTTATTGGGTTTTTTTAATGTATCATTGTAGACCACCTTCCGTTACTAAAAAAAGTGACATACGATCATAATAATAACTAAATAAATATTCTTTGTTGCCATGTAGTGCCATCAGGATTATATAACTCAGAACTTGAGAGTGTGGGAGGTACCAAATTTAAAGTATAGACACTGATCTGCTTCTGGTAACGAGTTTGCTTTCTATTAATATATAGCAAGGATCAAACCACAATCCTTTTTAATATAACAGAGATAAAAAAAGAACCATAATTTGTGGATTGACAATGTATTATTAATGTAATAAAGTTGGGCCGTGATTTTGGAGAGGATTCGTGTGTGAGGGGATTGAGTTATATTCTTTGTATTGTTATCAGTATTAGCTTACCTAGATCTGTTAGGTTTGAGCCTAACAGTGGATATCACATTTCCATTTTTCAGTAGATTGCTGCTGAAATTCAGGAGGGGTTAAAAAAATCAAGATGTCAGCCATGACCATGTGATTGAAGCCCCACCCGTTTTGTCCAAAGGTCACACACAGTTGTACCTGCCATTTTGATATTTTCCCTCCCCCACAGGAGCATCTCTGTTTATGGGATCAATTAGGTTAAAGTGGCAGGTGTAACCAGGTGTTCCAAACCCTGTTCCTATTTATACATGTTTTGCATGCATCTCATGCATGTAAAAAAGGGTGGGGCTTTGATTACTTAGACACACCTGCCATTTTTGTTATTTATCTGCCCTGGATGTCTCTGCCTTGAGACTTCCCGCTTTGTTTATAGGGGTTGCTGCTGCTGCTCCTTCAGAAAAAAAAAGATTATCATTTACAATAAAGCCCTGGTGTTTGATAGATCGAGTTGTTCTTAAATTATAGAGACCCTTGTAGTGTTTTTTCCTATTTCTTCTCCTATGTAGAAAAATACGGAGTTGATAAAAAGATGGGCCTTTTTATTGCAGTAAGGGCTTTTCCTATGGGATGATTTCTTAATCTCAGTTTAACTGACCTATCTCCATCCCATTATTGGATCCAGATTTTATACCCCAGCACTGTTCCCAATCCGAACAGATGATGCTGGGCAAAGAAAATCAGTGATCTAACTTGGAATAAGGCCATTTTATATTTTCATGTGAAGTAAATAAGAAAGTACTTGATTCACACAAAAAAAATCATGGGCTGACCCCTAACCCCACTGGATGAAAATAGCTTTTATCCATGGGCTGTTAGACTTTTAAATGAAACACAGCACCACAACCAGAATTAATATGACAGGAGGCTCATTCAATTTCATTGTACACATGTTATGCATTGACAATAAAGGTTTGAACTTTGAACTAACTTGGTCTGTTTTTTAACATATTTATAACCCCAAATTTGCCTTATTTCCTACAGGTTTTCTTTTAAGATAAGTCACCTGAAGTGCCATGACTACTGCTGTACCCCCAGAAGGCTGTGGCAACATACAGGATGACTACTATTTGCTCTGTAATATCAAAGCTTATTGGGGAATTATTCTGGAAGCTCTAGCAACAGCTGGTGCGATTGTCACAATCATCCTCATTCTGGTGCTTTTTTTCCTTATCAGTAAAACCCAAGACAATGCAAAACGTAGCCTGATCCCAATTCTGTTCCTCTTCCTCTTAGGTACTCTAGGAATTTTTGGGCTCACATTTGCTTTTATCATCAAGCTCAATGAGCAAACTGGTCCCACACGTTTTTTCCTTTTTGGGGTCCTCTTTGCCCTCTGCTTTTCCTGCCTTCTGGCTCATGCCTTGGACCTCGTCAAGTTGGTGAGAGGAAGACATCCATTTTCAGCACTAGTGTTGCTAATTATGGTCCTTGCATTGACTGTTGTACAAGTGATTATAGCCGTACAATATGTAGCAGTCAATATCAACTCTTTGAAGGCTCTACACCGTGTAATGGATGAGGAAAGACGAAGAGACTTTATTTTAATTCTTATCTATGTATTATTCCTGATGTTTCTCCTCTGCATAGTTTCCATGTTTGTGTTTTGTGGCTTATACAAGAGGTGGAAGAGGCATGGTATCCACTTATTCTTCACAGCTTTGTTCTCCATAGGCATTTGGGTGGCATGGATTGCTGTCCTGATGTGTAATACCAGTGCTTTAGGGTTAGCTGATGATCTTATCATTGGTATTGCTCTGATAGTAAATGGCTGGATTTTCCTGTTTCTGTATGCAATACCTGAATTCTGTGTCCTCACTGCTCCACGGAAACCTGGAGACTACCCTCTGGAGAATAATTCTTGCCAGCCAAAGGGCATGAAAAAAACCTATGGAATAGAAAATCAAGGTTATGCTCAGGAAGACAACACACAAGGTAAGAACAACTAATATATTCCAATGAAAAGAAAATGCTAGCTGAAAGAAAATGCTTCAAGCAAAAGATTTATAATATTATTCAAAAAGCTAACGTTCTGATAAATAATATATACAGTAAATTGATTGATCATTAAGCATTAGTTCAATTACTGGATGTATTAATCTTTAAGTATGTACAACAAGGTCTTTATAATAGATTTTTTTGAGATGATGATGATGAAGAAGAAGAAGAAAACAATAATAAATTAAGCACCCTTATGTACCTTGATTCATCAAACAAATTGCTTAATAACTTTTTGTGTGTTAGAAATACACCATTCTATAACATAAGAAAACTTCTTTTTTGCTATTTTAATAAACAGTGAAAAGCACATTAAAATTTTATGCAGGCTTTCATCAATTAAAACCTATCTGCTGATTAATCAGCCAAGGTTTTAATTGAACAATCCACTAATTGAAATATGCAGCTTTGTTAAAAATTTCTCTGATAAACTAATCTGTAACCAGAATTAATTTAATTAAAACATTATTTGTTGAACTGCTTGAAAGGCTTTAGTTGAACCTTTTGTTGGCATGAAAAGATAAATTTGTGACACATACACATTGTGACTGTCTAAATATTTCATTTGCTTAAAGAGAAGTTGGGATATCTAAAATTGTTCAGAAGCATCAATAACAGAGATGTTTTGCAAGAATCCTTTGCAAGAATTAATCATTCCTCCTTATTTCAATACATACAAGAATATCTTATGAATTGCATATGTGCAACAAGAGTTGGACTAAATGAGGAAGATTTTAGATATACTATATATGCAAGTCCTATCTCCAAACACCCCATGGGATTGTCTACTCCTAGAACACTTCCACCCACCTATCACTATTTACTTAACACTATTTACATTATTTTTTGCTATAAATATATATATATATATTAAATATAAAATATATTTTTATTATAAAATAAAATTGACAATCAACATTCCTGTGGTTAGCTGTGGTGGCACAGTGGTTAGAATGCAGTATTGCAGACTAATTCAGCTCACTGCCAGGAGCTCAATTCTGACCTGCTCAAGGTTGACTCAGCCTTCCTCAGGTTGATAAAATGAGGACCCCAGATTGTTGGGGGGCAATATGCTGACTCTGTAAACCTTTTAGAGAGTACTGAAAAGCTCTATGAAGCAGTACATAAGTCTAAGTGCTATTGCTATTCCAACCTGAGATATGCCTACCAACCTCTTCATCATCTCACCCCATTTGATTTGCAGCAAGAAAGAGAGTGAAAGGCAGAGGTGGTATTCAGCAGGTTCTGCAAAACCGATAGCGGAAATTTTGAGTAGTTCGGAGAACCAGCAAATACCACCTCTGGCTCGAGATTTTACAGTATCCTTCCCCTGCCACGCCCACCAAGCCACGCCCATAGAACTGGTAGTAAAAAAAAAATTGAATCCCACCACTGGTGAAAGGGACTTTTTTCACATTAGCTGGCAAGCCCTGGAAATTGATAAGGTTGGTGCTATGACATTGTGGGGTGGGGTGGGGAAGGGAAAATCCCAGGACCTAGGAGATGGCATGTGACTCATTTTGCCAAATGGTCATACATTCTTTATAACTCTTTTTAAGAATAGATTCCAGAAATAGAAGTAGAGATTCCAAAAATAATATAAAATGACCTTTTTCGACCTAGTGACACCCAGAGGTGTTGAGATGGCACATTTATAATGTACTAGGAATTGAGCATTCACAGCAATGTCAACTGGCTTCAAAATGACTGATGTGGCTCTTTTTATATCCCTGTAATCTGAGCAATAGATGTTAAAAAGGGGTGGGGCTTTGATTGCTCAATTTTACCTGTCATTTTGAAGCCTCCTGGGAATTCTGAAGTTATAGTCCCAATGAATTATTATTTTTGTTTATTTGCTTCAGTGGACATGTTGCGCCTGGCATGCTAAAACATTGTTATTTTGAACCAAACTAAATTTATTTATTTACTGTATACTAATTCTAAGACTCATTGCCTTTTGCCCTCTTGTCTCTCTTTCATCGTTCCAGAAGAAAGTACTGAGTCATATGTCCCTTATTCCACTCATTTTCAACTGAAGGTAAACAAAACCATTTTTCTTTCATTAGCGTAATAATCAAGTGTTGTAAGGAGGAAAATTTATAACATACTTAGAAAGTTAGACATCTGGGAAAAAGGGTGATATTCATATAGACTTAGTAGTTAATAAGTCGCTTTTGATGTGATAACTAGTTATGGTAATATTTTTATGTAGATGAACAGTTTCCTGAGCAGAAAAAAAGTAAAGTGTTTGTAAAAAGTTTTAAAGTGCTTGTAAAATACTTGATAAAAATTGATTCTGGGACCTAGTACAAGTGATTTGATTAGGCTTATAACATCAGATATTACCCTCAGAAGGTAAAGTGTGATTTCAGAGAGAAATGATATATTTCCTAGTTACTTTTCTTTATATCTTGTGTTATCAGATAAATCTAGGCTACAAAAATGTAGGTAACTACCAGATAATAACTTAATGTTACTGATATTTTTTGGTCATCCAGATGTTTATATGCCTAGATATGGCAATCCTACTTATACCGATAGACCTTTATGTAGTAATTCACCAAGCTCAGCATTTTTGTTGTAGCCTCCAAAGCACCAAATAATTAATGATTGCAGAGCAAGCATTGTGTTGGTGCTATGGAGGCTACCAAAGGCAAACAAATGATAAGTGCCATTTCTTAACCCAAAGGTGCTTTTTCAAGAGGCAACTGGACTTTCTGTTTTTTTATTTGAAGATGTTTCGCTCTTGGCTGAAAAGCAAAACATCTTCAAAGAAAAACCGAAAAGTCCAGTTGCCTCTTGAAAAAACACCTTTGGGACAACCGTGACGTGGATGACTGAGAATCTCCATAAACGTGCCATTTCTTAGCATACCTGAACATTAAGGGTGTTCTTGGATCTGCTAAGAATTTAGTTTCTCTTTAGTTTAGAGATAGGCTGTATAAGCTAGCTATCTAGTACAAAGCATTCTACATTTGACCAATTCATGGTTAAATATTTAAGCTCTGGCTTTCCTTCTTGATATTTAATGAGATAGTAAATACTGCCACTCTGTCTTTGAAGGAGAAAGGTCCACTCTTTATAGGTTCCTCAGGTTCCTTTCCTCTAGGAGCATAAGAATGAACTAATAAAAGCCTGCCTTTTAGGGATAGATGCTACTTTATAATCCCAAAGTTACAATTCTTTCTCTTCCTTTTTCAGGAGTTCTCCATTCCCCGCCCTAAAACACGGACCAGTCCATACCAAGGGTATTCTGGAGGGAAAGATATCAAGCAATAGCAAGGAGAAGCTATGTTGAGTTGACTGAGATGTTGGTATAACAGTGCTTCAGTTTTGCAAAATCAGGGACACTGCTCACATTGCAGTGGATGAAGGAAGATTGTTTTGTTTTCTTCTGTAGGTCTTCTGGCTCAACACACATAGCACTTTACACCTCTGAATTCAGTAATGGACCTCTTTTGCTTCCTCCCCCCCCTCACACAATTATAACTACCCCCACCAAATCTTTGTTAACTGGGCCTTCACCTTTGATCCACATGTGGGGATGGGAAGCTCGAAGTGGGATTTTTCCTCTGTGTTTATTGGTTCCCTGTGTAATTTTGTCTCCCTCTTCGCATGAGTTCCAAATTGTTCTCTATATAGGGGGAGCTTAGACCCTCTTTTAGATTTTTCACCATGATGGATGAGGAGCAATGCTACCATGGAAGGACCATTCTTCCCATCAATCAGAACAGAGCTGGAAGGGACCTTGGAGGTCTTCTAGTCCAATCCCCCTGCTCAAGCAGGAGACATTATAATGATCACATATGGGCTGGTCACCTTATAAAAATGATGTCTCTCAGATCTATCGAGATTTTTTTTCTCTGAACTATTTGTTTGAGCTCACTTTCCCTCAGCAGAGAGATTTAGCCCAGTCATAGGGGCTGCTGAAGATAGACGTGGAGAGCTTGCTGGCCATTACTAGTCTCTGAATTAACTCTATTTACTTATTTATTTTGCTCTCTGAAGCACTGAAATTAGGATGATCATCATGATGTTTAAAATACAATTTAATGACCTTCTGTTTATACAAAAGACAGTCATAAGAGGGGATAGTTTTCAGTTTAAGTCTGATTTATAGCTTGCCACAGTGTATAATAATGGGAACTATTCATTTGCACCATCGTTCTTAGCCTATAGTGCCTGGGATGAAGGGAGATGACACCTCTGGGAAGTACTAGACAGGGGAAGCTTGCAGGAGTGAGGTAGGTAAGCCTAGGTGGCAAGAACTTCTGAAATGGTTGCAATGGAAGAAATGAACCCTGCAGTATGTGATTCTTGAGAATAAGCCTTATTATATATAACCTTTGCCAATATCTGTTAAAATGTATACCAGATACTCTAAGAAGAACAGCAAATAATAAGAACCTTAAACGTAATTGATTTTAGAGAGAAACAGAAGGAAAAATCTTTGGCTCAAGTCAGTGACACCAAAATCTCTTATGTTACTTGACTTACTTGACTTTTATAAGGAGAGTCAGACAGGTGTTTACATTTCCCCACTGAAATCAATGGGAAAACACAAGTATATGGTATTCTGTATTTTGTGGAAAAGCAGTCCGGGAGGGTTGCTTATACACTTTTGTCTGCCTTATGTAATATTTATTTATATAGTTCTTATATTACCTTGAATATAGGTACACATGTAATAAATATATAAATATTATGTGTCTGTACCTCGTCCTTTTGTTAATTCCTTTTCATGTGGTATAGTTTACCAAACAGATGCACTCTATACACTTATGATGTACAGAGAGTTCATTAGAAGTCCATTAGCATATTTTAGAACACATTATTAAAGATTATCATCCATGGAGCATTTTATAGCTTGCCAAGAAAAATATCTGGGTGATCTTGCTGAAAGCTTTGCTGAAATTAAAATATTACATCAGTGGCCATAGCATTCCTCTAATCCACTAGCTTAATATTTGTAAAAAGAAACAGAGAGAGAAAAAGAGGAAGGATACAAAACTAGTCTGACATGCCTTGTGCTTGAGTGCCATAGAATCACTGTCCTCATAGGAAATCACTATGCCACTGAGGCCAGGGCCCCTGTTTCATGCAGGTATTGAAACTAAACCGTGAGTGTGAGATGGCTATCTTGAACTTACTGGATGCCAGCCCTGATCTGAAGACATCAAGGATGGCACATACATTGTGACACTTTCCTGTTGTAACTCTAACAATGGTGCAATTCTTATTTGTATTCAAGAAACAACTAGAAAGTCAATCTGGCCACTCCAGTAATCTTGCTGGCTCATCAGTCATACCTTCTATAAGTTATGCAGCTTCTAGCTACAGAAAAGATGCCAGCCCCTAGTTTAAAAGGTGCATTTCCTTTAAAGGCTGCAGGAAAAAGGGCCAGATCACTCTCAGTGATTAAGTCCAAAAGTTTGTTTTATCAAGGCACTACCATCTACAAATAAACATGCTATAAATTGGCTTAGCTACACTGAGATTGCTTTTGATTCAGTAAAAAAAAACTTGTAAATGTGTGTGTACCCAAAGTGATACCTCTTTAAATATTAGAAGGCTTATTTCTGAGTAAACACATTTAACCAGCTAAGACAGATGCCTGCAATGATAAACTATTGGCAAACCATGTTACAAATGTTCCTGTGAATTGCTTTGGGAATTGATAACAGCTAATAAACCTGGTGAAATAAATATTCGCGATCATTTTCTCTTCCTTCTGAACTTGCATTTGGTTTTGCTCTCAGTCTCCAGGATTCCTTCTACACTGCCCTCTATGTGGCTTTTCCAAATTCTCTTTTCATTCGTTCTCTGTATCTTTACATTTTGGTGGGGGTAGGGGGTCTTCCACAGGTGTTCTTTCTTCTCTCCTATATTTAAAATCAACATATTGCTATATAGTAATCAAAGCAAACATTTTTTGTTTGTTTTACCATGGTGAGTGCAGGCAGTGTTGCATTATACAAGAAATATTTTCATCACTTTTATTTTAAAGCAAATGAATGGAAAAAGAGCACCTTTTCCCCCTGCCAAGCCAAAATATTTGATAGTGTTTGGCCAGTTAATATTAATGGGCAAATAAAATAATCTAGACTGGAATCTTCAAACAATTTTGATAATGGGCTTGGGTTAAGTTCTGTCTCTGATAAGATTCAATCATAATTATAAAACTCTCAGAAGAAACTGCCTGGAACTCCAACTCATATACAACACTTTTTGTATGAATAGTTTTGTGTGAGTACTGGACAATTTTTTTAAAAAAAATTGCTTCCTGAAATTTTGAAATTTTGCTTCTGGTGATTATGATACTTCAAACTGAACACAAATATAATTTCAGAATGACTATATCATGTGGGAATCTTGAGAAATATGAATTTAACTTTTAATGACTATAATATATTTAATCATGTAATGTTTCTGGCATGCAACATGAATTCAAAAGGATGGTAAGTGTTTTGTTGCTGATTTTCATTTGTACTCTGTCTGATGTATCTCTCTGCAGTGTGCATTGATGGATTCCAGTTGACCTAATACTGTTTTTCCATTGTGGCAATGTTCTGATAAAGCTTTTCATCATGTTTGTGACTGACTACACCTAGATTTTCAGAAAAGAAGTCCAAGTGTGAATACAGAAAACAAATATTCAGTGACATGTTGATGTCATTGTCTGATATGCTATAAGACAGGAGGGTCAAACTCGTGGCCCGCTGGCCATGCCCACCCCAGTTTAACGAAGGGGTAAAGAATCATGATACATCACGTGACGATGACATGATGCCATGAGTTTGATACCCCTGCTATAAAATTTGTATACCAGCTGAATGTAATTACCAAGAAAATTCTCAATGGCTTCCTTGAATGCTTTCCAAGCAATTTTCTCTGAGTCTACTAACAGATCTTTGAACCACTTGTCATTGATGATGTATGTGATCTGTGGACCAACAAAATGCTTTCTTTAATCAGTTATTGTTGGAAACATCTGCTTCAGATAACGAAAACCTTCACTTTACATTTTTATCGCTCAGACAAATTTTTTTATCAGCCTCAGTTTGGTGTAAAGGGGATGCAACAATTCTTTATTAGATGTTCATGTTCCATGTTTATCTGTCCTGGAACCAAATTCTTTCTTAATGACCATTTCTTTTCAGTGTATGGCAAATTTCTTGCATGGCTGTCCCATTTGCATATGCGACAACAGTACATGATGTATCTAAGCTGCATTCCAGAATTGCCACCTTTAGATCTCCACAGATATTCCAGTTATACTTAGTGTACTAGAGGTGCTTCAATTATAGTTCTTATGTGTTTGTACGTTTCTTTCAGGTATGCAGCATAGTCAACAGAAATTAAACTGCCAAAACATAAGATTTGACTTTTTAATAAAACGTATTAGAAAAGATACGGGCAGAGTCCTTCTAATTTTTTTTTTACAAGCCGTGTGGGTTTGCTGCATCACTTTCCCCTTGGCAAAATATACCCCAGAATAATAAAACAGAATGCTCTGTATTATTACAAAGGCTTCACTGGAAAACCATGCATTAAATAAATAATGGAAAGCTACACATCATTAAAAAAAGTTTTTTTAAAAAATTGTAGCTGGAACAACAATGTAGTATTACAAGTGAGGCAAGGCATTTATTGTCTTCACCCTTCTGGTAGCCCTGAGAAGTCAAAAGTAATTCTATGGCCTGGGCTTGACAGCCTTGAGGACTGGTACTTTGTTGGGAAATCATTGCTGGAGACATTGCAAGCACAAGCTTGTTGTAGAATGAACACGCACACAAAATGGGCATCTTTGATATAACTTAAAATAATAGTAAAAAAGGCACGGTGCGACCAATATCAGCCCCATTACTCAGGAAGTTTATATCAGCCCAAAATTGAGTCTGAACTTCTTTGCTGCTGCTGCTATTGTTGCTGCTGCTCTTATCAACTACTGGCCTTGGTTAGTGTCTGGGTGACTCTGTGCAGACATTCAAGCACTCAGATTTTCAGGGCTTTACTATATTGCTCTGGTGCCATCCTCTAGCAGTTTCAGTCAAGAACTCACAGACAGAAGGAAAGTATAAGATTTCCATTTGAGACCCTGGAAATCAGTGTTACCATTTACATCAGGGCTGTCAAATTTGTGGCCCATGGCCTGGATGCATCATGCACTGGATACGCCCAGTTTAGTGAAGGAGAAAAAAGTCATGATACGTCATGTGATGCTGCCGTGATGATGCACGTTTGACACCCCTGATCTACATAATTTTCAAAGCAGTTTAATTTCTTTTGACCCCAAATACAAGGCTTCAGAGGATTCAATTGACACTAGCTAGTCAATTGCCTATTAGAAGAGCAACAATCCAGTCCTGAGGTTATTTTCCTGAGGTTAGTTTCAGCTGAGGAGTACAACATTTTTCTCACCCTCTACTCATTTCAAAAGTATAGTATAAATGGTTAGTCCCCATTCTATGGTGTCACATTTTTCAGTACATGTAACTGTTGCGCTTGTCAGGAAGGAACGTAGGAAAGGAGGAAAAAAAAATCCTTTAATGGGAAGCCATATAAGGAAAAGTAAAATATAAAAAAAGAAAAGAAAAAGAAAATAGAAATCCTTCAAACTTTTCTTTGGAACAGAAGAATGCTGCACCCCAATATTGCCTTTTAAAGCCTGTGACTTATAAAGGTGAAATAAATGGCAATTTTGCAAACAGGCATTTTTTCCACAACACTCTATGCAAAGCAGCCATGATACAAAAGCAATGTTAGCTGTGGTTTCAGATAAACCAAAGTCACAGCCAAAATAAAGTGACCTGGCTCTAAAAACCAAAGGATGTTCAAAGATATGTGAGGATTAGAGTGATGCAAAGATTAGTGGGGAAGTGCCCCCAAAAGAACTACATTCCTTGCACTCATAAATTTTTAAAAAATGCCATTTCAAAAAAGCAATGTATCAAGTAGCCCTTGTACTGTGAGCTTTGCATTTCATTCTTAATGCCACAGCAAGTTTGCATTTTGGTTTGGTTCTGAATTTGTTGACTTCAAATCCATGTCAAATATTAATCTAATAATGTTCATTTGCTCCCAAAAGGCACTACATGCTCATTTGATTTCTTAGTTGATGACACCTGGCTCAGAAAGAGATATGGTTGTCCTCATACATGTTTTTAGTGTCTCGGTAAGTGTTTCTATTTGAAAACAGGTGGCTCCTATTAAACTTGCCACGTCTTGATAATTGAACAGGTGATATCTGGATAAATACTGATTCCTGAGGGGTGCAAAGATAGTAGATTGCAGCAAAAGGATTCCCTGTGCCATTATTTCCTTTGCAGGTTAGCAAGTTGGCCACTTGATGGCAAACTTGCATCACAACCCTCTTTGGAATTGCGTTAACAATTGTTCTGACTGAATTCTGAGCTATAAGTCACTCTCATCCTTTCCCTCCCCACTTGTATTGTTCTCGTTCACAAATATCCTTTATATTAAAAGATGATCCATGCATGCAACTTTCTCTTTACAATTTGCAAGTAACTGGTATATAGTCTGGTATTTTACAGCAGGGATCCCCAACCCTTGGGCCATGACCCGCTACCGTGCCATTAACCGGTTCAGAAATGGGCCATGGAAGCACCAGGCTATGTGCGCCAAGGGTGGTATTCAGCAGGTTCTGACCAATTCTGGAGAACCGGTAGCAGAAATTTTGAGTAGTTTGGAGAACCAGCAAATACCATCTCTGACTGGAGATTTTACAGTATCCTTCCCCTGCCACGCCCACCAAGCCATGCCCACTGAACAGGTAGTAAAAACATTTGAATCCTACTAC
Organism: Bungarus multicinctus; assembly: GCA_023653725.1. Lineage (NCBI taxonomy): Eukaryota > Metazoa > Chordata > Lepidosauria > Squamata > Elapidae > Bungarus > Bungarus multicinctus. The sequence goes on from CM042848.1 coordinate 49,669,090, forward strand.
TGATGCGGGGGTACTCACCCACACCCACACCGGCCCACTGCTTGCATGGGCCAGTTCTCCTCCCCTCCCTACTGGGCTACCAAGCCATAAAAGTTGGTGTAAATGCACTAAAGTGTATCACATAAGAGTTCTGACTTAGAAACACATGCTGTTCTTGGTCCACAAGAGTTGCGCACATTGACAAAGTGGTAGGGGGTGAAAATGTTTGACCCTTTGGAAAGGTTGGTGGCCTTGGGGTTTACTTTTTATTCTTCTACCCAGGAAATGCAAAGCAGCATGCTAATAGTATGCTGACTGGAGAATTCTGGGAGTTGAAGTTCACAAGTCTTAAAGTTGCCAAGTTTGGAGACCTCTGCTAATAGTGTTGAATTCTGGCAGTGCAAAGTATAAAGGACTGGATGAGATCAGTTTTTGCCATCGGGATACATGCTAGTTTGCTTGAAAAGCTTTATAGCAAACAGTTATATCTGAAATGCCATGTGAGCCCGGAACAATTATTAAAGCTTTTTTGGTTGAAATAAAATAAATATGAGCTCAATTTCTTTATTACTACTTTAAATATAGAACAATTGAAAAAATAATTAATTGCTGATTGCAAATTTATAACAACAATTGTTAAAAAAATAAAATTTACATGTTTTGATAATTTAAGAGAAAATATGTGGTTGCTAAGTTTCATACTGAAATGTGAAATGCCATAAGGATTCAAATATCAGAACACTTAATCATGAGTACATAAATACTGTAAATGCATTTATTATTGTTTGAACAACTTAAATAATAAGAAAATCTCCATTTTCAGTTTTGTTTTCTTATTTTCAAGTCCTGAGTTTCTATGGCAAATGTCTTGATATTTTTCGGTATTAGATAATATATTTACTTGGATCAGTTAAATGTTTTAGAAATGTAGAAAAGTGCATTCTGCTTTTGGTATATTCTGCAGTATCATTAGGTCTTCCACAAATTGTTTACACAAAAGTTTTCAGGAAATAATGAAGTTGTTTTGACTGGAAATATTGTGAAAGTGCTTGTAATTTAAACACAAGTTATGAAATGCCATAAGGATTCAAATATCAGGGCACTGTTTCTGACTACAAATATGACTACAAATAATTAGTAGACAGTGACTTGGTGATGTTAGATTTCACCATAAAATTGGAGGCAGAAGTTTCAATATCCTGTGCTATGCTCATGATACTACTATAACTAAAAATGCAAAAGGGAAAAAGGGGCTTTGATGAGGCATATGGACTGCATCTCAAAGTGGGAACTAGGCAATATCTTCAGGGGGCAGAACTCTGGAACTTGACACTGTGGTAATTTCATCCCCTACAATGGCCTCAGAACACAGAAAAATGAGATAAGACCCAAGCAAAAATAATATATATGTTAAGTTTTTAAATTAAAATTTTGATCATGAGAATTTCTATTCCACAGAAAGTATTAATTTCAGTGGTAATGTAGGTGTCAGTCTGCATCTTTACTTTCTTTCAAGCTTGCTACCAGCTGCCATGGAAACGGGGGGGGGGGAAGCACTGGGTATTTGGGAGGGGAAGCGTGCAGGAAGTGGAAAGGGAATTTCTGTGAAGCAATGAGGAGGTTTGGACTCAGAGAGGACAGCTTGGGTTATTTAGCATTTCCAAGGCCAATCTAATTGGTGTTGGAATGCACAAAGGGGGAGAGATGCAGAGGCTTCCCCAAAACATCTTGGCCGATGATTTAACTCTGGTTCCCTGGCTTCTGGGGCAGATGGGGAGTTCTGGGATTTGTTTCAATGTTTTTTTTGCATACGTTTTGCTTTAGATCTTGCCTGAATCTTGCTGAATCATTTCCTTCCTACTAAAACGACCTTTCTCTAAATGTGTGAATGTTCTATATTTAATTGCATAATCCCCTTCCTTGTGGTCTGAAGTCTTTGCTTATCTCTATGGTCCAGTGAAAGGCCAGCAAAATATTATCAACAGGTACTTTGGCTCTTGTTTGAATTAGGAAGTGTACATAACTGGGAAGTGTTATCGATGCAAAGCAAATAAAGTAACAAAGCACCCTCTGTTGCTCTACTACCTCCAAAATATAGGTTCTTAAAGAGAATAAAGGAGTAAAACAAAGCTGGCTATGGTAGTGGGGTGGGGTAGTATTTCTAGGAAGCAGAAAACTATATTTGGGCCTATCATAAATGAAAGGGTAGAATTAAGGACATGTGCATTGTTGCTTGGTTTATAGAAACAAACAGGTAAATCTGGAATCAGGAGTGCACAACTAGGTAATGAAAACCTAGAATCGTATCACAGGAAAAAAGAGGAAAATGTTTGGAAGATGTTAATAAATTCTCATTTTAAAAATGCTACATGAATTTAAGGTACAATAAAGCTGAGTGTCACATGCATAGATCAAAGAGATGGGAACTGACAAGTAAAAGAACAGCAGCAATGTTTCAACCCCTTTCTTCCAAATTTTACTCATATTGAAAAATTGCTTAATACTGATAGTCCTCTATGTAAAACCACAATTGGGACCAGAAAATTCATTGTTAAGCAATGTGGTTGTTAAGCAAGGCATCACATGACCACACCCGATTTTACAACCATTTTTCCCATGGTGGTTAAGTGAATCACTGAGATGATTAAGTGATCACAATCATGTGATTGTGACTTGAACTTTCCCAGCCAACTTCCTCCATTGAGTTTGCTTCTTGGAAGTCAGCTAGGAGGGTCACAGATGGTGATCACATGCAAGACACTGCAACTTTCTTAAATGTGTGCTGGTTGTCAAGTGCCCGGATCACAATCATGTAATCATGGAGACGCTGCAAAGATTGTAAGTGTAAGGATCGGGTGATAAGTCACGTTTTTCAAGGCTTTTCATAACTTCAAACAGTCGCTAAATGAATGGTTATAAGTCGAAGATTACCTATATGGCTTCCTAGCCTGCTAGCATATCTTGCTGATATTCTGAACTTATTTATTTATTTATTTATAAAATTTCTATACCGCCCTTCTCCCTAGGGACTCAGGGCGGTGTACAGCCAAATCCGAACCCCAAAATACAATATAAAAATTAAAAAAGAATTAAATACTGGCTGATTGCAATTAATAAAAACCCACTCCCCCAACTTTAAAACCCCAATTAAAATCCAAAGTTCGGAGACAAATTAAAACTATCTCAGCCCAGGCCAGCCTGCTCAAAGAGCCAGGTCTTCAACGCGCGCCTGAAGGCCCTCAGGTCCGTGCTGGTACGAAGTTCAGGTGGCAGAGTGTTCCAGAGGGCAGGGGCCCCCACAGAGAAGGCCCTACTCCTTGGGGCCGCCAGACGGCACATAGCGGCCGACGGCAGCCGGAGAAGGCCCTCCCTGTGCGAACGCACCGGCCTGCTGGAGATCACCGGTAGAATGCGGTTCTGCAGATAACCTGGCCCAATGCCATGGATCGCTCTAAAGGTCAAAACTAGAACCTTAAAGCGAACCCGGAGAGCCACTGGCAACCAATGCAGCTCGCGCAGGAGAGGTGTCACATGGGTGCTACGTGACGCCCCCATGATCACCCGCACGGCTGCATTTTGCACCAGTTGGAGTCTCCGAGTGCTCCCCGCAGGGAGCCCCATGTAGAGGGCATTACAATAGTCCAGGCGAGAGGTGACAAGGGCCTGAGTGACCGTGCGCAGGGCGTCCCGATCCAGAAAGGGCCGCAACTGGTAGATCCGATGGATCTGATGAAACGCCCCCCTGGAGACGGCCGCAATATGATGTTCAAGCGACAGCCGTACATCCAGGAGGACTCCCAGATTGCGAGCCCTCTCTGTGGGGGGCAAAATTTCCCCCCCGATAGCCAGCGAAGGTGTCAGCTGGCTATATCGGGGCGCCGAGAACCACAGCCACTCGGTCTTGGATGGGTTGAGCCGGAGCCTGTTCTCACCCATCCAATCCCGCACGGCCTCCAGGCACCGGGACATAGCCCCCACAGCATCGTTGGGGTGGTCCGGGGTGGAGATGTACAATTGGGTGTCATCTGCATACAGATGACACCTCACCCCAAGACCACGGATGATCTCACCCAGCGGCTTCATATAAATGTTGAACAAGAGAAGGGAGAGGACCGACCCCTGAGGCACCCCACAAACCAGGGGCCTAGAGGTGGACCTCTCCCCTCCCGCCAACACAAATTGCGAGCGGTCGGAGAGGAAGGAGGAGAACCATCGAAGGACGGTTCCCCCAATCCCCAACCCCCCCAACCGTCGCAACAAGATACTATGGTCGATAGTATCGAAAGCCGCCGAGAGATCTAATAGGACCAGGACAGAGGAGAACCCTCTGTCACGAGCCCTCCAGAGATCATCAACCAACGCAACCAATGCCGTCTCAGTGCTATGTCCAGGCCTGAAACCCGATTGGAATGGATCGAGGTAAGTCATTTCCTCCAGGTACTGAGGGAGCTGACGTGCCACCACGCTCTCAACAACCTTCACCACAAAGGGAAGGTTGGAGAGTGGACGATAGTTGTTTAAAATAGCTGGATCCAGGGAAGGCTTCTTGAGGAGGGGCCGCACCACCGCCATCTTCAAGGCGGTAGGAAGCGACCCCTCTCTCAAAGAAGTGTTCATAATCCCCTGGAGCCAGCCTCGTGTCGTCTCCCTGGCGGCCGAAACCAGCCAGGAAGGGCACGGGTCCAATAAACAGGTGGTGGCATTCAGACCCCCCAGCAACCTGTCCACGCCCTCAGCGGTCACAGGATCGAACTCCCCCCAGATAACATTCACAAGACCTGCCCTGCACACCTCCCCCCGGACCATCCAATTGGAGTCGAGCCCCTCCCGAATCTGAGCGATTTTGTCATGCAGAAATCGAGAAAACTCCTCTGCCCTACCCTGCAAGAGGTCATCCCGCGCTCTCGGTTCAAGTAGAGAGCGGGTCACTCTAAACAGGGCGGCAGGCCGATTTCCTGCCGACGCAATAAGGGCGGAGAAATACGAAGATTTCGCCGCCCCTATCGCCACAAGGTAAGTCTTAATATGAGATCTCACCTGTGTTCGGTCAGACTCAGAACGGCTCGCCCTCCAAATGCTCTCTAGACGTCTTTTCCGGCACTTCATCTCCCGTAGCTCCTCCGTATACCATGGAGCCAAATGGGATCTGTGCCGGGTCAGAGGTCGCAGAGGCACAATTCGATCTAGAGCCCCGGTGGCCAACCCATCCCAGGTGGCCACCGGGTCTCCAGGCGAGTTGTGAGCCAGAGACTCAGGAAATGGCCCAAGCTCCCTCTGGAACCGCTCCGGGTCCATCAGGTGCCTGGGGCGGAACAATCTATATGGCTCCGCCTCCCTGCGGTGGGGGGTGGCGGAACAGAAGTCCAGTCTGAGGAGGGAATGATCTGTCCATGACAAGGGTGTGATTACTAAATCCCCGAAATTACAGTCATTCAACCACTGCCCAGAGACAAAAATCAGGTCCAGCATGTGTCCTCCTATGTGAGTGGGAGCAGAAACTAACTGGGTCAGGTCCATGGCTGTCATGGAAGCCAAGAACTCCCGGACCAACCCCGAGGTTTCACCGGGCGATGGCAGGTTGAAATCCCCCATGACCAAAAGCCTAGGGGTCTCAACCGCCAGCCCGGCTATTATCTCAAGGAGTCCGGGCAGGGCCGATGAGATGTGGCAGGGAGCCAGGTATGCCATCAAAAGACCCATCTGAACCCCTTGCCCCCACTTCACAAAAAGAGATTCACAGCCAGCCGTCTGAGGGACAGTGGCCTCCCTAGGACAAAGGACTTCCTTTATAAGCACCGCCACCCCACCACCCCTTCCCTGAGCCCTAGGCTGGTGAAATGCAAGGAAACCTGGTGGGCACATCTCAACCAGAGGGACATCGCCCTCTGGGCCCAACCAGGTTTCGGTAACACCTACCAGGTCCGCGGCCTCCTCCTGAACCAGATCGTAAATCAGGGGAGCCTTATTAACCACGGACCTGGCATTGCACAGCAACAGCCGGGTATTCAGGGCCTGAGGCTCCGGACAACCAGGGCTGCCGGATGGGTGAGGAGGGTCGGAGCGCGCTACCGCTTGCAAACATCGGGAGCGCGATCCCCTTACCAGATACGGCCCTCTACCCCCAGCATATCTACCTCTCCCAGTCACCGTGCTAATGAAATTGGCCCCCGGCATCCCACCCCCCATCTGCCACCCCAACACAGAGGCCCCCGAGGCCCTCCAGGCGCGCGGGCTGGCCCGGCTGCCCCCAATTCCATGCGGGCTGTCTCCCACACCCGCCCTGGATCCTTCCAACCCCTTAAAAAACCCATTAAAAACTTAATAACCCCGGGTTTCCCGCGCTTTCTCCGGTTTCTTGTCTTTGTCTGATGGGTAAGGAAGCATAATTTGAATTCAAAGCTCACCAAAGACTCCACAATTATCCCCCAGCCCCAAACAAATAAATAAAAAAGCTATGAAAGGTTAGAAAAGAAATTATATCCAAAAATTAATTGTAAATTCACTTTTCCAAGCAGATGCCCTTTCAATTCTCAGAGTTGAAGCAGAGATACAGGAAGGTGTTGAAAGTAGGCGATCACTTTAGCGCCAATGGCAAAGGTATCATTTCATACTTTGTGGGAGAATGCAATGGCACAGCACTCTTGTATTTACACTTTTCATCCATCCCCACAACAACCTCATTGTGACATTGGGTGGAAAGCAAGTTAACTTGATCAAAGTCATCCGATGATTTTTGGATAAATGTTTCAAAGCTGGGTTTCTTCAGTTCTAGTCCAACAGTTTAGCCAGTGGTGGGATTCAATTTTTTTTTATTACTGGTTCTGTGGGCCAGAACTGTTCTCCAGAACTGGTCAGAACCTGCTGAATACCACCTCTGAGTTTAGCCCTGTGCCAAACTACCTCTCAGTGGAATGTGGAAGCTTTAATTCTGTTGATTCAGCTTAAAATCACACCTGTGTTTTTAGCTATCATGCCATTCTGTTGACTCAGCTTATGTGTTGAAATCCAGCATTTTTCATGGGTACTATTGCTAAGCCAAGTATCCCCTACTACCAGGGGTGGGATTCAACTGGTATTACTACCGGTTCGGTGATTATGGTTTGCGTGCCCCTGCGCGCTTCATGAGCACATGCATCAGACACGCTGCGCCACGTCTAATACACCTAAAGCTGTGCCATCTGCGCAGCATTTGAAAAAGCACTTTTTTTACTGCTTTTTCAACCTCAGCTGTGCCGCGCAAAGCAGCTGAGGTTGAAAAAGCAGGAAATAAAGTTCAGGTAACAGCGGGCGGGCAGGTGGGCCAAACATCAGCAGACACAGAACTGGTTCTGTGACTGCTGCTCTTCAGAGCTACCGGTTCTATAGAGCTGGCCAGGACTGGTAGCATCCCACCCCTGCCTACTACTTACATATAAGTATTTGACTTTTCCCTATGCAAAGAACTTCATTTAACCATATTACATAGATTCTGTTACTTTCAAATTGCTTCTCTAATCAATCAACAGAATTCTGAATTTTATTATTGTCATCTAGCTATCTTATCTGGTTTCTTTCATACAAGCTGATTATCGAAGAAACCAAAATGGGGAGAGGAAGCAAACAAGCCAAAATAACTCTTATTTTGACTCAGTTTTCTCTAGGAAGAACATATATTACTCTTTTTAGCAGATGTGCAAAAACTGTTTGAAGTAGCAAGATGCCACCTCAAGTTGTAGAAATATAATCAGTAAATTCTGACTGATCCAGAATAAATTCAGATCTCCATGTCAGATAGACTGTGTGTATAGAGGAAATATGATGATGGTTTTTTTTGAAGCTCGCTCTGTTTCTCAGTCTGAGAAATTGTGGAGAATGTGTGAAGAATCAACTAAGAAGAGGAGGGCAAGCATACTTATTTTCAAGAAAGGAAGAAAGGAGGAGCTTGGGAGTGACAAATAAACCAAATTGCTTTCCTGTGATAAAAAAATCCTTTTATTTTCCATACTCTAAGCATCACTTTATAGAAGTGGCCATGAATTTTATAAGACAATATTTCCCCACTAAATGATTTAATAGGCCCAGGTAAGTTATGCTCTCATTCTCTCATTTATTCTTGAAGTATACAAGTCCTGATCAATGTTCTTATTTCTGTGATTCAATCTTCAGTCCCCACTGGGTTTAATTCAAAAACTACATCTACGGTTGTTTCTTTCATCCACAGAATGTGTTTCTCTGAGTCTTTCTGATGAAGAATTACCTCCTCTGATCCTTCTCTTGAACAGCTGCCATCATATTATCTGTATTATAGAATGGTTATATGGTTATATAGTTCAAATATATCTCATAAACTTCATGTCACCTATTAGTGTGAAGATATAAAAAGGCATGGATGTAAGATGTAGTACATGGCACGCATGCAAAACAGGCAATTCAGGCACAAGGTTTTGTTCCAATTAATTTCCATTTATAAAGCAAATGGAATAACGATAGAATGAAGAGAAGACTCAAGAAGGATGGTTCTCAAAGCACCAGATAAATTTCAAAACATGAAGCAGTTCACAAAGCCAGAGATGGTTCCACGTGAAGTGAATCAGGTGATAGCACTTAAGAACCAAGATGGGACTGGCCAATTCTTGTCAGAACTCGTAAAGGTGGATAAGAATTGTAATCCTTCACATATATCACCAGAATAAGATACCATGCACAATTTCAGTTCTTCTCACTTTGACTTTGACTTGGGTGGGGAGACATGTATGGGTGTGTATGTATGAATAAAGATTTTAGTTCAGAAATGAGTAACATAAGTTGTGGAACTGCATTTGTTTTCACATCTCCCAGTTCTCTAGAAAAAGAACAATTTTAACCAGAAAAATAAGAGCTGAAGTTGTTGTAAAGATCCTTTTTATGATTCTCTATATGGGAATAGTGCTGCCTTTATTAGCTCTAATAAATCATCTTCTCTTACAAGCTGAAATATAGCCATTTTCTTTTTCATTCCTTTTTCTTCCATCAATGCTATACATTTGCACTTGTCACAGATAATATAGCATAATGTTTTCAGGCAAAGATGCCTGAAGCATTGCAGGTCACAATGGCAGAATCACATCTATCCATCTTCACTTCTGTTTCTTAAAGCATCACTAACAGGAATCATTTATTTCTCCTTGTTCCCTTCTCAAGCTTTCAGAGTAGCCATTTACTGTAAGGCTCTCATAGCCCAGTTAAACAGGAGTGAATTACTCCTTGATCCAGCAGAAAACTCAAGTTCTCTTTCCCTGCTTTTCCTGGTATCTATTGTAAAAGAAATAGGGGAAATAAGAAATTGGGTCCTTCTCCTGCTAGGATTCTCACCCTTCCTTGCAAGAATAAAATTGTCAGAACCACTTATCTTCAGCTGCAGGCTGCTCACAGGGGAAGGATCTCTGTTGCCTGCAGGAGTGGTGCAGGAGAAATTGCTGTATTGTCATAGAGCAGGGGTCACCAACCTTTTGGACCTCAGGCACCCACCAAATTCATAATTTTAAATCCTGCAAACCACTAATATGAATCCAGCATGCCGCTCGCTGAAGCACCTGGGCTCCCACTGACAGGATGGGGTCTTTCAGGCATTTAGCTTGGCTGCCTGTTTCTGCAAACTTAAATACTCAAAGAGTCATTTGGACCCGTTTCCCACAGAAGACAAAACACTGGGATCCCTCATCTCTCTTTCTCTCTCATCTCTCTCTCTCTTTCCCTCCCCCTCTCTCTTTCTCCCTTTCTCACCCCCTATCTCTTTCCCTGTCTCTCCCTTTCTCCCTCTTTCTCTCTCTTTTTCCCTCACTCTCCCATTGCTCTCTTTCTCCCTTTCTCCCTTTCTCTTTCCTTCTCTCTCTTCCCCCCTCTCTTTCTCCCTCTTTCCCTCTCTCTCTTCCCCTCTCTGTCCCCAAGGGTGGGGATGGGGGCAAAAGAACCTCTGAACTGGTGCTACATGGTGAGAATCTGATGTCTGAAGGCCGACCAGCCACATGCTGAAGACCAGATAGCTGGCGGGAGGTGGAGCAGCAGGGGTGATACGGGGGTGGTGGTGGATGGACTCATACACATGTGAGATTGCAGCATCAGAGCCCTTCCCAAGTGTACACTGGCTTGTGAGGGGGTGGGGGTGAGGGGAAAGGAACCTCGGAACTGGTGTTGCCTCCATGTATCAAGGTTGAGCGGCTGCCATTGATACCCTCAGATGAAGATGTTGTGAGGGGAAGGCTCAACCCCCTCCCCTCTGGAGTTTCTCTTCCTCCTCGCAAGGGGAGGCTCAATCCCCTCCCCTTCAAAGCTTCTCTTCCGCTTCACCAGAAGTGCTCACACGCAAAGTGCTCACCGCCCCTCTGGTACCCAACAAGCCTCCTCCTTCCCACTGGGCGTGTGAGCGCTTCTGGTGAGGAGGAAGAGGGGGTTGAGACTCCCCCTCACAACATCTTCACCTGAGGGCATCACTGGCAGCCACTTCCTGTGGCTCAGGAAGTTTACTCTCTTCCCGCTGCTGCTTGGCCTCATCGATGGGCTGAGGCAGAAGGCAGAAGCCACGACACGGGACTGCAGGATTGCCCCACCTCCCCATCAGCCATCTGGTCTTCAGCACACTGTGGCCCACCAAAATTTTCTCACGGATCACCAGTGGACCACGGCCCACCAGTTGGCGACCACTGTCATAGAGGGAGCACTGGTAAATTGGTGGAGCATCAAGATGACATGATTCTATAATGATCTGAAATCCCGCTGGATGATTATTGGGTTCTGTTAGGGGACAGGCAACTATGTCATACAAGGAAGGGCTTTCACACTTATGTGCTGATAAGAATCTTCCAGGAGGAAGTGGATAATTCCTGCCTCTCATTTTCTATTTATCACTTGGACATTACAGAAACATTTCAAGACCACAATGTCTGGTTTTCATGGCAATAGGTAGGCGTTGAACATCTCTTTAAAGTAGCCTTGGCCTGGAACTTGATATTAAGTAGAGTAGAGTTGGACTGCAGTTCAAACAAATGAATTGGGTTGTTGGAGAGGAAGAATGGGTCTTCACAGACTAGAGGAGCTCTTATTTTCTCCCAATTTAAAAGATACAGGCCACTCTTTTGAAGACAACAACGTCCATATATTGGACAGAGAGGATCGCTGGTTTGAAAGAGGGATTAATGAAGCCATCTATGTCAAAACTGAACAGGCCTCTCTCAACAGAGGGGGAGGGATGTAGCATCATCTATCTCCAATCTACAACACAGTCCTTTCAACAATTCCAAGAAGAAAGCTCCACACCAATTTGCACCACTCAGGTGACCCTGATGACACAGACAAATCTCCAGGTGACCTTAACGACCTGCTAAAAGAATGCAAATGACTAGCTGTCAGCAAGGAGTATAAATCCTTCCATTCCCCACCATCCAGTCAGAGTTGAAGAAATTTCTTGGATGAAACCAAAAGATCCAGTTGTCTAGAAAAAAACACCTTTGGGTTTCTCCCCAATTGTTTTACCTTGCTCTTATATAAGTCCCTCCTCCCCAACACTTGAGTTTTCCCATTTCTGCCAGTACAAAAAAAAAGGAGAATACACAATGCATGCATACCTCATGGCCTTACTCATGATTCTTTTCACAGCTAAGATTGATACATTTTCTTTTCTTTCTCTATGAAATTGCACTGGCCTAGTTTTGTAGGCTTTACAGAACATTTATTTATATCTTTATTATATAACGTTACATTCTGGAGGATAGATTTCAAGTGTCTACTATAGAGTGGTTAGAGAACGTCTCCCAAGTTTGCTGCTAAGAGGATTTAAACTTCTTCACTTAAAGCTGTAGAATGAGCAGGGTCCATCTTGTAGACAATGAAGCCCCAGATTTGAATATGCCACTTTTTTCTGTATTCACATTGGATTTTAGTTCAGTTTCCTGGAATTTGTCCTCCTCCAGCCAATGTGTTTTTGGTACCCCAATCTTGTAAGCTTTACAAAACATGTTATTTTGTTTTAAATGAGGATATTCTTGAAAACTGCACTATTCAAGCTAAGAAGAAAGCAGATGTTCAGATTGGAAATATGGAGAGGAGCATTCTACATTGTTAAGAAGAATATTAAAAAGAAATGCAGATGCTTTTTGAGTATCCACATTAAGTATCACTTAAAAATAAAATATTAATTTCAAATAATTATACTTTAAAAAAAAATTCTTGTTTTTTTATTTCTTGACTGGATTATAGCTGTAATGAACTGAAATTGAAACAAATACATTGCATTTCCCCAGTGTAATACATTTAATTACACTATACTGCATTGTAATGCACTGCACTATTCTGTATTACAGTATAAAATGCAATATTATGCTATATTTCACTTTAATACACTACATTATAATATTTGAATACTGGTATACACAAAATGGAATAATAGTTATAAATTAAATGGATATTTAATATTAGCTCCTTTCTCCAAATAGAAGAGGCTACAGGCATTAGAAAACAAGAATTCAGCAAGGCAAACATAATATATTTTCACAAGTGAAGGCAAATATACTGTACATGTTGCAGGATCCAATCTGAGTTGGTCACTGAGACCATTTTTTTGTCTTCTGAGCTTTCAAAGTCATGTTGGAGCCCAACCTCAGGGAGCCTCTCTGTGGATGGGCTCCAGTACAAGTCCAAAAGCTCATAAGACAAAACCTCTGGTCCAAGGGACTGACCCAGATTGGATCCTGTAATATAGCTTATTCTGAAAAAAAAAAGAATATTTATGACTGGCTGAACTAAAAAAGTGAGCAGGTACCCCTTTTCTAGCATTTCTATTCAGGAAACACAGAGTGCCTAAATATGCCTAAATATCCTCTATTTTTAATAGGGACATTGTTGTTCCAATGTTTCTAGTGCAATGCATTAGTGATGTAAACAGTTTTATAATAGGTGCTATACATCTCTTGTTACTTATAGTCTTGTTAACTAACACTGGTGTGCTTTGACACAGATGTATTTGAAATACTTGTTTTGAAGGATAAGCAGTTGTATTGATAATCCTATTGTAAGAGATAAATTTCTGTAATTTGTCTACAATCAGTTTGTTAAGCAAGCAACAGGATCTAGTTTAGGATGTATTTGGTTGCCCTTGACTGTGAAGTAAGGTGAAAAGAGCATATTTCCGAGCTAGCTACTCAGAGGAGAATCATCTTTGGACAACACAGCTGTGAAAAACCTGAAGACCTTTAAGAAAAATCTTAAAACCTTTTGATTTGATTGAAAGATACAAGAAGCCCTTTTCTGGTTGTGTTTAATTCTGCTTCTTAAATGCTTCCTTTATCCAGTATTATGAAAGGTCACCAGCTGATTGATGATAAGAGTCTAAGAAAATATTCTACAAATGAACAAAAATCAATTTGCCAGCTCAACCGAGCTTCTTTTAGAAGTAAACTCTAGTAAATCACCATCTTTCAATCACAAGCTCTTTGCTAATTAGTTGACAATTAGCAAAGAAGGTTTTGCAGATTTAGACTGAATCATCTCATCTTTACAGGAAGGGAAGTTAGTCAAGGATGAGCATCCTTCTGGACTAGCCCAAGGGATCTTTTGGTACAGCCCTTCTAAACTAGTGTTTTCCTATTGACTTGGGATTGACATTCTAGAAGGACAATTCTGGGAAATTGACATATCAATACAATTACAGGTAGTCCTCAACTTACGAACACATTTGAGCCCAAAATTTATGTTGCTAAGTGAAACATTTGTTAAGTGAGTTCCCCCCCATTTTACATCTTTTCTTGCCACCGCTGCTAAGTGAATCATTGCAATTGTTAAGTTAGTTACATGATTGTTAAGTAAACCTGGCTTTTCCATTGACTTTACTTGTCAGAAGTTGCAAAAGCTAATATCATTTATTTATTTATTTATTATTTCAATTTATATACCGCCCCCTCTCCCAAAAAGGGACTCGGGGCAGTGAACAGCCACAATAAAAACATACAATCAGAAAAGTTAAAAAAGAGTTTAAAAATTAATTAAATAGATGGCTAAGACCAATAAAACCCGTAAAAAATTAAAATTAAATAAAAAACCCTACTCATAACGTTACGCCAGACCGGCCTGTTGGAAAAGGTGGGTCTTAAGTGCTTGTCGGAAGGCCCGTAGATCAGTAATGGCTCGCATCTCTGCTGGTAGCTCATTGAATCGCACCCGGAAGACCACCGGAAGCCAGTGCAGCTCACAAAGGAGCGGTGTAATATGGGAGCTCCGAGAAGCCCTCAAGATCACCCGCGCGGCTGCATTCTGCACCAGTTGAAGCTTCCAGATGCTCTTCAAGGGGAGCTTCATGTAGAGAGCATTGCAATAATCTAGGCGAGAGGTAACGAGACCAGAGGTGACTATGCGCAATGCACCCCGATCCAGAAAGGGCCGCAACTGGTAGATCCTATGGACTTGGTGACGGCTGATATATGATCGTCCAATGACAGCCGCCCATCCAGGAGGACTCCCAGATTGCACGCCCTCTCTGTGGGAGCCAAGATTTCACCTCCCACGGTCAGCGATGGAATGAGCTGACTGTATCTGGGCGCAGGGAATCACAGCCACTCGGTTTTGGTCGGGTTGAGCCGAAGCCGGTTGACCCCCATCCAACTCCGCATGGCCTAAAAAAAGGAGATTTGAGGAGGTAATTAAAAAAGGGGATTTCTTGAAAACCAAACAAAGTAAAAGGAAACAGCAGAAAAAGGAATTGCAGAAGGAAGCTGTAAAAAGGGAGGGGGATAAAAACTGGAGTAAGAAAAGGAGGGGAAAAATGAAGGGGAAAAGAAATAATAAAAAACAGAATCAGGAAATAAATACGGAAATTGAATAAAAATGAAAAGAAATTGTTTATTCCAAAGACATAGATATAATGGTTAACTAAGAATTAAGAAAGAGGATTCTGCAAAGTGATAAGGTGTAGTATAAATGTACTGGAAGTAATAAACTATCTAGAAAGTAGGAAAATATAGATTATTAAAATTAAATATTGGAACTGATATTTTTTGTTTTTGGAATACCGTTTTTTTGTTAAACTAAATATAGAGATAAACGGAATCAATATGATAAAAAAAATTATGATAAACCTATTAACTATGTTTGATTAAGTTATGGAATATAGTTGAAATGAACTATGAAGATTGTAATGAGATTATAGAGAAAAAATGGAAGAATATGTAAAAAGAGAAATTATGATAAGTTTATTAACTATATTTAATGAATTTACAGAATATAGTTAAATGAATTATGAGAATTGCTGTAATGAGATTAATATCAGTTTTTATGATTAATTGAATAGATTAATTTTTCTGTTTGAAACCATAAATGTTTTTGATGTAATTGAAGGGGAAAGTACCATGCAGAATCTGATTTAAAAGGTATTCTCCTCCTTCCTTCCTCTCTTTTTTCTCTTCCTCCTCCTCCTCCTTCCTCCTCCCTCTCTTCCTTCTCCTCTTCTTTTTCTCCTCCTCCTTCTTCCTCCCTCTCTCTCTTATGTTATGTAGCTTTTAGGAATGATTATTATAAATGTTTAAGGGGATAATCAAAAATTAAATGATTACTGGGATTTAAAAGGGAATTCATTAAATGATATATAAGCTATAGGGGTGGCACACTCTAACTGGTAATTGTAGGGCACATTTCTGTTTTGAAATGTTTGAACTGAAGTGGAATTTTTGAAATGATGAAATAAGAATATATGATGAAACTGTAAACATGACAGATAAAAGTATAAGTATAATGAATATGAAGATATGAATATTATTTAAAGTTAAAAGAAATAGGTTAAGAAAGGAATTGAAGATTTATAAAATAAGCCCGAGGAAAGTATTTGAGAAAAATAATAGAAAATATGTAAAGTAGAGGTATATATGAAATTAAATGTGAAAGATGAATATGTAAACAAAGCCATGTCTGTACGGAGATGTGAAAACCTGGAATCATGCTATTCACTACCATGTTTCTCCAACAATATGCCCCCCCAATAGGAAGATCCAGCATGCTTTCTAGGCATGAAATTAAATGAAATGAAATTAAGCCCCTCCCCCAAAATTTAGGCCTAGTTTAAAACATGTGAAATTGGGGGGGAGGGTGGGGGGGAACTTGCCTTTAATACTGCCCCACGGGCAGCCACGCCTCGTCACCAGCCACTCCTGATGGCCAATCATGGCCAAGCGCGGAGTGCTTCCTACTCCTGCCAAGCCCCTTTGCTGCAGATCTGGGTATGGTGCTGGTTGCAGGCTGGGTCAGCAGATGGGTGGCGGTGCATGGATGGCGGTCTTGGCACGGCACTTTAAATCACAAGACCTTCAGCACCTGCCGCTGCTGCTTCCTCCGTTGCTCTTGCTTTTCCTTCGCATTCTTCCACCGGCAGTGTTTCAACTGCTTCTCGGGCAGGGGTGCTGCCTCCATAGCTTCCACAGTTCCCACTGGCGCTGGCACGAGAACAGTGGCAGAGGCAGCGGCAGCGGAACATGGAAGTGTTTCTGCTGCTTCTCGTGCGGGGAAGCCGCCTGTGTGGCTTCTATAGTTCCCACCGGCGCAAGAACAGCGGCAGCATCGACGGAAACGTGGAAGCGTTTCTGCTGCTTCTCGGGTGGGGGAACTGCCTGTGTGGCTTCCACAGTTCCCACCGGCACAACAACAGCGGCAGCGCCAGGGGAAACATGGAAGCCACACAGGCGGTTTCCCCTCATGAGAAGCATAGCAGAAATGCTTCCACATTTCTGCCGGCGTTGCCGCTGTTCTCTCGCCAGCACCGGCGGGAACTGTGGAAGCCACACAGGCAACTTCCCCACATGAAAAGCACAGCAGAAACGCTTCCACATTTCCACCAGCGTTGCCGCTGTTCTGTCACCAGTGCCGGCGGGAACTGTGGAAGCCACATAGGCAGTTTCCCCACATGAGAAGCACAGCAGAAACGCTTCCACATTTCCGCCGGCATTGCCGCTGTTCTCTCGCCAGTGCCAGCGAGCACTGTGGAAGCCACACAAGTGGCTTCCCCGCACGAGAAACGGTTGAAACGCTGCCGGTGGAGGAATGTGAAAAAAAAGCAAGAGCAGTGGAAGAAGCAGCAGCAGCGGATGCCAAAGATCTTGCGATTTAAAGTGCCTTGTCAAGTTATATTAAGGCCACATCCACACCGCTGCCGCCCACCCGCTGACCTGGCGGGGGGGGGGAGAAATTAATTCACCCCCGAAAAGACATCCTAGCCATTTTTTCAGGGCTCAAAAAAAAATAAGACCCAGCCTTATTTTATGAGTAACACGGTAAAAAGAGATATTTTTTAAAATGTGGAAAACTGAAATAAAACTTAAAAAAAAGAAAAGAAAGTCTTTGCTTAGCTTTTGCTACTCATAGAAATGTTCCACCTCCTTTCTACTCATTTTAACTGTTCTTTTGTGAGATTCTTTTCCTCAGCTGGATGATTGCAACTGTTATTTTCCAGCTGGATTGTTTTTCAGCAAGATATTTTGGAGTATTCAATACTTATT
This sequence comes from Bungarus multicinctus, assembly GCA_023653725.1. NCBI lineage: Eukaryota > Metazoa > Chordata > Lepidosauria > Squamata > Elapidae > Bungarus > Bungarus multicinctus. Next base: position 49,686,555 of record CM042848.1, read on the forward strand.
TAAATATTCTTAATAATTGGTCCACAAATTGGCTGTCTCATTGTTCTTCCTTGAACTCTAGTCATTTATGAATAACTAAAACAGCAGAGATTCCAGCACAGATAGCTGAGGGATTTTAAATGTTTCTCATACTGTATAAAATATTATTACTGTTTCCTGAATGGTTCCAAATACGACTTTTATTGTGCAATTTTCTATTACATTCATGGAATTTTATAAGCCCAAGACATATTCATCTCTTTGTAAGCCTTTGTGGGTTTTGTTTAGGTTTTTTTGCCATCTTTGCCATCTTCTTTCTAGAAGTGAACATATGCAGCTCAGGGCTGAACTGCAGAGTCCTTGATGCTCTCTGACCTTGGTTATTTGCTTGCAGATATTTCACTACTCAACTAAATGATATCAGCAGTTGTAGGGAGTGTAGAGTTTGCTACAGATACATGCTTACCTGTTGTAAGTATTAAGTAAGTATTGTAAGTATTACTGGAAAATAACATGCTAATATTCTGATCTGGGCAACTTTTGAATGTACATCTGTAGCACCTTTGGTTGGACAGGTAGTATTAAGATTTCACTATATACTAAAAAAAGTAGCTATCTCTGGAAACAATTATATAAGACAGCTATGGAATGGAATGTTTAATAAAAACAGATCTGATCCATTTTCTCTAAAATTGATTTTATGGAGAAACCCAAACCCAAATTAAAAATTGGGAAAATTTTTAATTGGAAAAATTGGATGAAGGCAGGAATATTGTCATTGGACCAATTGATTGATACCGAGAATGAATTTTTAACATATGCTATGCTAAGAGACTATATTATCCAGGGGTCGCCAACCTTTAGGACCTCAGGGACCACCAAACTCATAATTTTAAATACTGGGGACCACTAATATGAATTTTGACTGACGGTGGCTTACTGACGTTGGTGGGAGAGAGAGAGAGAGAGAGAGAGAGAGAGATATCTGCTCTAGCTTCTTTCTCTCTCTCTCTCTCTCCCTCCCCCCCCTCTCTCTCACACACACACACATACACACATGCACACACACAAACACACAGAGGCAGGAATGGGATTCAGATTTCTTATTGCAAGAGTGTCAATGGATCTCAGACCAGTTCTGTGGGCATGGTCTAATTTGTGGGTGTGGCTTGGTGGTCATGGGACTGGCTAGGCATGGCTTATATGTAAATATTATAAATATTTATTATATTGAATTTTGAAATATATTTTGAAATATATATTGAAATATTGAATTTTTTATTAAAAAAGAGCAACTTTTATTCAAAATCAGGCAAAGCAGGCAGATTGAGTTGCTCACAGAATCACAGATTCACTCAGAGATCTACCTTTCTGCCATCGGCTAGCTGAGTCTGCACTGAATTGTAGAAGCTTCAGTCCTAAGGAAGATTTGGCTCTGCTTAAAAGCAGAGCCAAAGATCTAAAGATTAGCTAGAAAACAAGAAATCCAATAGTTTCCTGCTTTTTAGCTAATCTAAATCTGCACAGTAGAACAGCTGATGGTTGTGGGGAGAAAAGGAAAATAGCAACTTTAGCAAGCAAGTTTGCCAGGTAAGGAGTGAGTGGGCAGGGAGGTTTCCTGCGGGCCATGTTGGTGGCGCAGCCTTATGTTCCCATGCAGCCTGGATTAATTGCTTTGGGAAGTACTCTGAGGGTAACATTTCTCTGCAGGCCACCAAAATTTTCTCGTGGACCACCAGTTGGCAACTACTGATCTTTGAGATATAACTCAGTGGCAACATTTACAGCAACAATATTTCTTGGCAATATTTCAGAATACAGAATAACAAAACTGGAAGGAGATCTTCTAATCCAAACCCCTGCTATCATGTCACCCCTAGCCCTTCTTTTCATTAAACTAGACATACGGTCACATACCCAATTTCAGCAACCGTTCTTTATATGTTTTAATCTCCAGGGCCCTAACCATTGCTTGAACCAGCAGCATTTTCAGCTTCTGGGACACCTGAGCTACTAGAACAACTAGTTAAATCTTTTAAGACTGAAAAAAAAAAACACCCTACCATTATTTTTAGAGATATTCATTATCAACTATTTGATATGCAAAAATTAAGTGATGAGCAGAATTGCCTAGGCAATGGGAGTGTTTCTTAACTTCTATTGCAAGAGTGTCAGCGGATCTCAAACTACAATTTTTACAAGAACAAAAATAGAATTTATTGGATTCCATTATGCCTGTATAGAAAAGGATTGTTTAAGACAACATTTTGTTAGAGATGTAAGAAGGATAATGTTTCCTTAAAACACATTTTTACAATGTCCTATAGTTACTATATTTTGCAAGAAATCATGGGAATATATAAATGTATATAAAGGGGGTGTGATGGCTCAGCGATTAAAGATACTGAGCTTGTCAGCTGGAAAACTGACAGCCAGGGTTCAAGATCTGCCAATCTAGCAATACAAAAACATGCAAATTCAAGTAGATAGATAGGTGGGAAGGTAACAGCATTCCATGCACTTCGTGTATAGTCATGCTGGCCACATGACCACAGAAATGTCTTCGGACAATGCTGGCTTCCTTGGCTAAGAAATTTAGATGAGCACCACTCCCTTGAGTGGGACAAAACTGGTCAGTGACTATGACAAAAGCTAAAATTTTCAGAAGATAACAATCTCTTGAATTACATACCTGGTACATGGAATTTTAACAACCGGGAATGTAAATGAATTCTCTGTGCTCTTTCTATAACTAAAAGACCAATATTGCAACATTGGAAAGATATATGTATGGTCCCATTTTCTCAATAGATTGAAGACTTCATTTCATTTGCTATTTATGAGCAGATTGCCTACAGACATAGACTTTGAATGGATAAATGTTAAAAACATTTATGTTAAAAACAAGAAAAAAGTCAACAATTGCTCCATTGCTGGGAGAAAGTGGCAAGAAGGTGACAAACAACAGGGAGAAAGCAGAACTACTTAACTCATTTTTTGCACCTGTCTTTACACAAAGGGAAAAAATAGTCCAACCTATCAGAAACAACACCACAAAAAACAGATTAGTGACACAAATTAAAATAGGGAAGAAAATGGTAAGTGAATACCTGTCTATCCTAGATGAGTTCAAATCACCAGGACCAGGTGATTTACACCCGGGATGGATTACACTCCAAAGTTCTGAAGGAACTGGCAGATGAGATCTCAGAACCACTGAACTATATCTTTCAAAGATCCTGGAGCACCGGGGAACTGCCAGAGAACTGTAAAAGAGCTGATGTAGTTTCCATCTTCAAAAAAGGAAAAAAAAAATAGATCCAGGAAACTACAGACCTCTCAGCCTGACCTCAATACCAGGGAAGATTCTGGAAAAGATAATCAAGCAATGAATCAGCGAACACCCAGAAGCAAACGAAGTAATAACCAAAAGCCAACAAGGGTGTGTTAAAAACAGATCATGCCAGACTAATCTTATTGCATTCTTTGACAAATGACAAAATCAGTTGACCAGAAAAATGCTGTTGGTATAATTGACTTGGACTTCAGTAAGGCATTTGATAAAGTAGACCATAACCTACTACTAGATAAAGTAGAAAAATGTGAGTTAGACAGCATCACCACCAGATGGATTCGTAACTGGCTGACCAACTGCAATCAATGTGTAGTCCTCAATAGAACTGCATCTACATCTACCCCAAGGCTCTGTTTCAGGCCCAGTACTCTTCAATATCTTCATCAAACTTGGACAAGGGGATAGATGGGGAACTCATCAAATTTGCAGATGACACCAAGCTGGCAGGAATAGCCAACACTCCAGAAGATAGGCTTAAGATACAGAAGGATCTTGACAGACTTGAACATTAGGCGCTATCTAACAAAATGAAATTCAGTGGTGAAAAAAGTAAGGTTCTACATTTAGGCAAGAAAAATCAAGTGCATAGGTACAGTATATATGGTACCTTGCTCAATAGTAGTAACTGAGAAGGATCTCGGAGTTGTAGTGGACAACCATTTAAATATGAGCCAGTAGTGTGCAGCAGCTGCCAAAAAAACCAACACAGTCCTTGGCTGCATAAACAGAGGGATAGAATCAAGATCATGGGAAGTGTTAATACCATGGGTGGGATTCAAATTTTTTAACAACTGGTTCTGTGGGCATGGCTTAATTGGTGGGCGTGGCTTGGTGGTCATGTGACTGGTTGGGCATGACCAACTCAACATCACTCACATTGTGGCACGCATCTCCTTGCCTGGCCTCTCATGACTGTGGGGATGCTGCAACAATCGTAAGTGTAATAAATGGTCATAAGGCACGTTTTTCAGTGCCATTGTAACTTTGAATGGTCACTCCACACAAGCAAAGTACCAGCAAAGGAAGGGAAAAAAACTCCAGAGAAGTTCCTGAGACAGGAAGTCTAGTCCTGCCAAGAATGTAATAAGGGTTAACGGAGAGGCAGTTTCTGTAAGCAACACCAGAATGTTTCCTTCCTGTCTTCCTTACAGGATTAGGCCAGTAATTTTTTCTAACAACCGGTTCTCCGAACTGCTTAGAATGTTAACAACCGGTTCTAGTGAATAGGTACAAACTGGTAGAATCCCACCCCTGGTTAATACCACTTTATAATGCCTTGGTAAGGCCACATTTGAAATACTGCATTCATTTTTGGTTGCCATGATGTAAAAAAGATGTTGAGTGCAGAGAAGAGCAACAAAGATGATTAGAGGACTGGAGCCTAAAACATATGAAGAACGGTTGAAGGAACTGGGTATGTCTAGTCTAATGAAAAGAAGGACTAGGGCTGACATGATAGCAGTGTTCCAATATCTTGGGGACTGCCACAAAGAAGAGGGAGTCAAGCTATTCTCCAAAGTACCTGACGGCAGGACAAAAAGCAATGAGTAGATACTAATCAAGGAGAGAAGCAACTTAGAACTAAGGAGAAATTTCCTGACAAGTTAGAACAATTAATCAGTGGAACAACTTGCCTCGAGAAGTTGTGAATGCTCCAACACTAGAAGTTTTTAAAAAGATATTGGATAACTATTTGTTTGAAGTGGTGTAGAGTTTTCAACTCTGTTATTCTATTCTATTCTATATATAAGTATAATGAAATTTGGGGTTCATTTATACAAAACAGAGTTGGTTCTGTATACAAAAAAGTATGATAGTTGTACAATATAAGTGTGTGTGTTTCATGATATAATTATATATAGAATTGTAACTGTTTACTGTGGCAGATATTCATCTTAATCGCAGAATTGCTTCCCAACAGTTAAGTCTCCTCTCCTCTTAACATAACTTTTTAATGTTACTTCAAGTTCTAAAACAATCATTTTGAAATAATATACAATTCACATTTGTCGTATTAACACCCAAGTATTTTCCTTCTCTGGGCTAAAAAATGGAAAGGTCCATTTAAAGCAGATACACCAGAAATATATTATTTTGCAAGGAAAATCCATTATGGATGCTAATTAACTTGATGAAACAGAGCTAGAAAACTTCATTGTTTTTTTTAAGTATAATTAAATGGTAATTTTTTTTTTTTAAAGGAACACAAATTAAGCTCCAAATCCATGCGCCAAAAATTCTTTCAACTGGAGAACTGCTGCTGATTTGCATTCTGTAATTTAGGTTATAGGTAAAATTTGCATTTAAATAATATGAGCATGACTTCAGGAAGACAAGTTACTCATATTATTTATCTCAGAAAGTTTAAGGCAAATTAACAACCATACGAAAAAAACCTCAAGCAGATGTTGAGACCACTCTGTTTTTCGGGGCACTCACCCATTTCTTCTGCTAAGGCACTTAAATCTTCTAATGCTATCTTTGAAAAATATAGTAATATACAAGCATCCGGAATTTCAGACTTATGCTGTATCACTCCCCAAGAAATGGAAAGTACACCAGAATTCAGCGAGGCTGTGCAATACAAATCAGTGTGCAAGAATCAAGCATCCAGTGTCATAAATCAGAACTACTTGGATAATTAGCAAATTAAAGATCCATTTGATCCAGCTTTCTGTTTATAATTGTAATGAGAAGCAGCGTTGATGTTTACAACCAGGACATTAAAAGCTTTCCCAACTTTGTACCCAAGAGTCATTCTATTTCTCAACTAAAAATTCCATTTATTTTTGCTTGATCTAGCTTTTCCAGCCTGGAGCTGGAGTGAACTGTTTTATGCTTTCCTAAACCCATGTATCTGCTATCTAGGATGATGCTCCTATTTCTTCCATAAGCACTGCAATATGCAACAGAAAGCCTGTCAGCCACAAGCATACTTTTAAATAGAACAAGTGATTGTATAACCTCATATTTTGTTTCTTTTAATAATTTTTGACAGCTAAATTATTAATCTTTTCAACTAATTTATACTTATGATAGAGGCAATTACATCTTTAGAAATGTAAAAAAATTTTTTTTAAAAAAATGGGATACGTAATAAGCAGTTCTGAAATCCATATTTAGGTAAGTAATTGCCTAATTATGCAGATGCTGACAAGCCTTAGCAAAAGACACTGGGTATTTCATGGCTTGAAATTCACGCACCTATGTAATATTCTGTTGTTCTGCTGCAATGGCATTAAGAATATGCATTCTTGATTCCAATTCCAAGAAGCATGGTGAAAAATAAATCAAGATGGTGTTGGTCCTCAGAATCCCACTAAAGAGTAAAGCAAAGAGATAGATTCATATTCCAAGGGTGTTCCAGGAACAATCCAATGGCCATTAGGTATAGGAATAGGGATAGAAACTGACCTAACAGACCTTTTCTGTTGGCCCTCTGCCTTTACCTGTGTTCCTTGAGCATTAGTATTTGTGCTGTCCCAGCCAGTCTATGGAATGGGTTAGTTACTTAGGATTTGTGAGCTGTCTCCTTAAGGGAATGCATCATAGGAAATGTAGGTAAGGGTATCCTGGGAAACATAGTTCATATCACGTGGCCACATCTGTAATCCTGATTGGCCACTAAATTGACCCTCAAGGGGTTGAAGGAGGTTGCCCTCCATTCTTACCTGCACTCATTACTGATAACATCGTTTTCTTCTATTGATACAAGATGGGTTAGGAGATAACTATTTTCCACGTGCAAGGCAGATATACAGAGGATTGGTCATTGAAAGAGGAACTTCGTCACAAATGTGAGTTACGAGGATACCTGATGTACCAATAAATGAACTTTGTTATGGAAGCTTTGTTGAGTTATCTATCTGCATTTGCAGAGCTATAAGTCTACCTCTGTGAAGGCAGGACAGTGGAAAATAGTTATCTCCTAACCCATCTTGTATCAATAGAAGAAAACGATGTTATCAGTAATGAGTGCAGCAACCAGATATCGTCCTCAGGCCCCATACTTAATACCAGAGACAAACCCTCCAAGGTGGCCCGGGACACCGAGATCAACACCTCATCCTATACACCCCAATCTACATCTCCCATTACAAGGAGACATCAGTTTTGTCCTATGCACAACACTCGTCACTCGCTGAACAGCTGCATTGGATTTGCAGCGAAATCACTGACACAACGAAAAGAATTGCTAAAACAGTACCAATACTGCTCCAACTGTTGCGAATCCAACCATCCGCCCAAATACTGCACAACTAAAGTACAATGTCTCGTCTGCAAAAGTGACCAGCACCCGACCGCGCTGCATCCAGACGACGAGCAGCTACGGCAGATACCTCATAACCCTCCCTTGGACAAGGAGCCGCAACATGACGCAGAAATAGTCAGGGCTCCTCGGCAGACCGACAAACCTCAACCTAAACCAAGGATGAGCGTCAACTGCACAGCACTGCTCACCGACACACCAGCCCCTCGTTCATGTCTTCCCATCTGCTTAGCCAAAGTGTACCCTGACGGATGCCCTGAAGCCGCCGTGAAAATGTATGTGCGGATAGACACTCAAAGCACCTGTACCCTGGCCAGACCCGCATTCTTCGACCTCTTTGAGGTACAACAGGCCACACTTCCCTTCACGGTATCAACATGCCATGGACCGAGAAGCATGGCGGGGAGGAGAGCTACTGGACTTTGCATAGAATCCTTAGATGGAAGTACCCAGTTCCCGTTACCGCCCATATTTGAATGCGATGGGATTCCGAACGACCGCAGTCAGATCGCAACACCTGAAGTCATAAGTAGCATTCCTCACCTACAGCACCTTGCTCCTCACTTTCCCGCTCTAGATCCAGAGGCTGATATCCTACTCTTGCTGGGAAATAATGTCCCACACGCCTTTCTCTTCTCTGAGTCGATAGGCGGTCCTATAGATGGCCCAGTGACCATCAAATCTCCTCTAGGATGGGGGATCGCAGGAATTGTCAGTGATGCCCAGATGCAGGCTCCAACCCTGGCAAATACCTTAGCATCCATTCCACCCGCTTTCCGACGCCCGTTGGCACCACCAAAAACAAGAACGAAGTTTCCACCTCAAAGGCCGCTGCCGATTAGCACACATTCATTAGAACACCCTAAACGGCCGCCAACAACCACTAGACGTCCACTAAGACACTCTACACAGGCATATGCCTCCTCAACACCCGTTCTAACAGCCCCCCGACGTTCCCGATGTCCTTTGACACCGTGGAAGCAAGAATACCATTCCCACCCTAGAAGGCCACCAGAAGAGGCATCCAGACTTTCGCCTTTGCCACCAAGTGAACCTGTCAATCCTACAAGGCCGCCAGACGTGACCTCCAGACTTTCACCTTTGCCTAAGAGAGTACCTAAAAAACTGCCAGAGGCGACCAGCAGATTTGCACCAAGGGGCCGAACTTGAAGATTGAACCTCAAGCTTTGCATGTTTTGCTTTGTTTGATGCTTATTAATGTTAGATAGCTAACTGTTTATCTTAGTTATATAGTTACATGCTATTCAGTTACTATCACTGTTTACTGCTTATCTTAGTTTATAGGCAATTTTTTTTCTTTTCTTTTCTTTTTTCTTCTCTTCCTTTTTATAGTGGAATTTATAATTCCAGGCGGGGAGTGTGCTGTCCCAGCCAGTCTATGGAATGGGTTAGTTACTTAGGATTTGTGAGCTGTCCCCTTAAGGGAATGCATCATAGGAAATGTAGGTAAGGGTATCCTGGGAAACGTAGTTCATATCACGTGGCCATATCTGTAATCCTGATTGGCCACTAAATTGACCCTCAAGGGGTTGAAGGAGGTTGCCCTCCATTCTTACCTGCACTCATTACTGATAACATCGTTTTCTTCTATTGATACAAGATGGGTTAGGAGATAACTATTTTCCACGTGCAAGGCAGATATACAGAGGATTGGTCATTGAAAGAGGAACTTCGTCACAAATATGAGTTACGAGGATACCTGATGTACCAATAAATGAACTTTGTTATGGAAGCTTTGTTGAGTTATCTATCTGCATTTGCAGAGCTATAAGTCTACCTCTGTGAAGGCAGGACAGTATTGCTTTGGTCTCAACCTCTGAATCAAATTTGGAAGATTAGTTTTTGGTAGATTTGGACTATTGGCTCCACACCTGAATTATAGTACTTGAAGTTGGTCACTGTCTCAGAGAATCTGAGTCTAGATAAAAAAAACTTTATCTGATGAAAACTCTTGCGAGTGGAGGCATGACATTTCTTTATATTCTTTAACATATGATAGAAATTGAGGAAAGAGGGATTTATATTGAGATTCTCCATTCCTCATTCATTAGGAGAGAGAGAAATGAATATCTTCAACCATACTAAGTACATGCATAATCCCCCCCCAAATCTTCAGAGTATATTTTTAATTTGTTATTTTTGTTAAAATTGAGATTTCATTAAAATTGCACAAATATGTATCAAAAATGCAACATAATTATAGGCATTAAAAACCAGAAATGATTGTATGTGATGTGGCAAAAATAAGAAGGGGATTAAAAAATAGCAGAAGATGAAGTTTCTTATTTATTTATTTAACTTTTATACCGCCCCCTCTCCCAAATAGGGACAGCCATAATAAAACAATGCAGTCCATAAAATTTAAAATAGAATTAAAAATTATTAAATTAGTGGCTGAATTTGAAAATAAAAACCAATAAAACCCAAAAACGTTTAAAATTTAAAAAATTAAAACCCTTCTAATGGCACTAGGCCAGACTGTCTGAAAAAGGTGGGTCTTCAGCACACGTCGGAAGGCCCATAGGTCAGTGATGGTTCATATCTCTGTAGGTAGCTCATTCCAGAGGGAGGGTGCCCCCGCAGAGAAGGCCCGCACCCTTGGAGCCACCAGCTGGCATCGACCAGCCAGCGGCACCCCGAGGAGACCACCCTGTGGGAGTGCACTGGCCGGCGGGAGGCCGATGGTGGCAACAGGCGGCCCCATAAATACCCGGGTCCCAAGCCATGGAGTGCTTTAAAGGTGATCACCAACACCTTGAATCGCACCCGGAAGGCCACCAGCAACCAATACAGGTCACGCAGGAGCGGTGTAACATGGGAGCTCTGAGAAGCCCCCAAGATCATCCACGCAGCCGCATTCTGTACCAGCTGAAGCCTCTGGATGCTCTTCAAGGGGAGCCCCATATAGAGAGCATTGCAATAGTCTAGGCGGGAGATGACGAGGGCAGAAGTGACCATGCGCAATGCACCCCGATATAAAGCATTAACAGTAATAACTTTATTCCCATGATCAACCTTCCAAACCTGGCATCATCCTCCCACTGTGCTGAGAAGCTGCAGTGCCACCATACTTGGAGAAGGTACCAAGCTGAAGAAGGCTGATCTAGATATGCTCCTCAAGTGATGAAGACAAAGTTCAGAGTTACAGCAATCGCTTTTGAGACATCAATAACCTGCTCAATTACATTATGCAAGCAATTATCAGACCCATGGAAGAATCAGAGTTATGACAGAATATTTGCTACGCATCCAGAAAATATCAGGGTTTTTTGACATATTCAGTTCAGATTGAAAACCTGTCTGGATTTTGGAATGCAGTCATATAGTTTAGTAGTCAGACTATTCAAAAATAGCCTATTTACATATAGTCATTTCCCAGTAATGAAAATATCAATAGCAACATGGGAATTGTGTTTTCATCTTTCTCTCCTGCTCTTTTATCATCTGAAAGACACCAGGGATTCTTACTAAGAAACATTTTTTGACTTGGCATTTCTTACCCTGCCAAATGATCAATACTTGGGTGATTTGCCTTTTTAGGTCAGTTGTCAAGAATTTTCTTTTGGGGCAGGTCCTTTTCAATGGGATGTAGATTTATTTTGATAAAATACTTTATTGCTCTTTATTGTGATGGCATTGGTACTCAATTTTCCTTTTTTTATGAGAGGAGGATCAGAAAGAAGGCTATAAATCATCAAATAAGTAAATGTGTTGGCTGAGAAATAGCAATATTTGCCTTGTTGAGACCAGTTATTCTGCATGCTACTGGTTGTGTACAGGTACTGGTTGTGCTAACTTCAAGTATGATTTATTGTGGGACTTTTGGACAAATGTCAAAAGCTCCACCATTTATCCAGTACATTTGTTTTTAAAAATCACTTTTGGGGGGCTCAATAGAGTTCCGAATAAATAATTTTCTATTTTCTTTTCATTTATTTCTGCCTTTCCAAGTGTAATTAGGGGAGACATAGCTACATTTCCTTTAGTTTGACTCCTAGTGACTGCCCAGACAAACCCTTACACACTGCATCATGATAAAAAGTTGCCTCTCAGGAACAAGAATATGCTCCCTTCTCTAGAGTGAACATACCTCCCTTATAAATATTATTATGATTATAAAAGGATATACTTTATTCCTCTGCCATCTATACATTCCCATAGTATCCTGTGCCATCCTTCCTAAGACTACTACACTTGGAGATGATAACTATTGTCAGGATGGTAGCAAGTCCTGTTCAGATGTGTTTGGAGATTCTCAGTCATCCATGTCATGGTTGTCCCAAAGGTGCTTTTTCAAGAGGCAACTGGACTTTCTGGTTTTTCTTTGAAGACGTTTTGCTTCTCATCCTAGAAGCTTTCTCAGCTTCTTGGGTGAGAAGTGAAACATCTTCAAAGAAAAACCAAAGTCCAGTTGCCTCTTGAAAAAGCACCTTTGGAAGTCCTGTTCAGTTTAGTACAGACCAAGTTGAACTATAGAACAGAAAATGACTATTTTAAGTTTGAAGAACCCTGGTTTAGGATTGTGAATTGCCCAGTCAATTGCTGTTATTAACAGCTGTCTGTCACAGGCATTTCATGGGATGAATGAGGATATGTGTATATTGACGTCATCAGATGTCATGATGCAAGAATAAAGTTGTGTGATTATGCCATTATAGTTGGTTACAGATATTGACATCACTGATAATAATAACATGAACCAGGAACTGACAAGAAAGAGATAACCTGATTTATTTGAATTAATATTTGGTCTTCCCACAATTCAATAATTGGTCTGTTCATTTGTGTGGTGCAATAAAAAAACTATTTCTTATGGCTCACTTAATGAAGTTTAAAATATTGTTCTTTGTAGAAGACACTTTATTCTTCCTATTCTGTGGAGAAGAAAATCATCTCAAGAAATATAATTTATGCCTTATGAAATTAATGGCAAATACAAAAGAATTTTATGAATATATGTTCATTAAAAAGAAAAATAAATGCTGAATGAATCTCAAAAGCAAGCTGTCTTAGTTTTCTTGTTTTCACTTTCATAGCTTTCCATGGCACTTGTGGATATTTTCCTAGAGTTCTTTCCAGCTTTTTTAATTGGTCACTTTTTTCAACAGCCAAACTTCATTGCGCCGCCCATAAGGTTTCATGGGAGGATCATAACCATTGCAAAAATATAAGTCTTTGTGGAAGGATGCCTCATTTCCTAAAACAGAGGTTAGCTTGGCTGCATAATTCACATAATCTGCTTCTTTTGCATAGCCTCCAAACAGCCTATGAGGAGGAAAAAAGAACAATAATAAAAAAACAGCCCACAGTTCAAATCATGTGTGAATGAATTCCAGAGAGATGAATGAAAATGAATGTATCAGGGATTTGTATTTGACAGGAAAAAGACTGAATGATTGAAAGTTTATGTAAACAGTAAAAAAATAGAGCAACCAGATTAATTTGTGTACTTTGTAAATTTTAGTACGTTAGTACTTTAGTAGCTTATCCATATTCAAGACCTTTGTTTGGGTTAAATTTATATTTACTGACAAAGAAATAAAGATCAATAGCTTTGTTTGGGTTGTTTCAGAGTTATTCCATTTCACTTCTTAGCTCCACAGAATCTGAAACAGCCCAAGTTCAAGATCCAATTTGATACACCTAATACCGGGTTTTAATTTTCTTGAATTGTCAGTGTATATAATACCTTACAGAATTATATTAGCAAAATTAAATTTTAAAATGGAACCTCTTGCTTCAATTAACTTAAAAAGCTAACGATTCAATAGGGTAGTTATAATTCCCATTTGACTCTTGCATCCATAAGAATCATGCCTTGATGCACAGATATTGTCTTTTAACTATATGGAAGCTGTTGTGAAATTAAAAATATATTTTTGGGTTGTGCTAGAAGAAAAAATGCTTTGTACCACTACATGATGAAATAAGCACTCAAGATAACTCACTGATCCAAAGTTAGCTATGATTATAATTTGCTGAATATTAAAAATTAACAGAGATAATAAAATCTGAAGTATTCCTAGAAAACTTTGTGTTTTCCAGTTCAATCTTCACAATTTCTGTAGCCAAGGTCAATAGCTTTGTTAGAGAGGGTGATAAGATTTCAGGTTGAATACATCTGGAAAGTACCAATTTAAGGAAAGTGAATGGCAGCCATGGACAAATCTATGAGTCCTTCACTCAAACGTATTTAAAGAAACTTACGTAGAATAAACAACCATTTCTTCCCTTTTCTCAACCTGGATGCTCTCATCACTTGGTGAAGGGGGGTTATCCTGGAACTGGCTTGGAATTCGTAGAAGAACTTTCACCTTGTGCTGCAATGATCCGTCCTCTGCAGGAAAGACAGTGCTACACACTGGGGCCATCATCCCCATGCCAGCTCCTGAGAATAAATGAAGAATTGGTGATTTATTGAGGAACAAAAATTATGTTCACCTATAAATAGGTTCTTAAGCAAATATACAGCTAAGCAACTGAGTTATAAAGAGCTTCCTGAAAAGGGAACCTCACCTTGATTATTGCTTCCTCCAACATATTTAAGAAGCTTCAGCACTGCTTCACGTAAAGCCTCGTCAAAGGGCTTTCCAGAGAGTTCAACACTGGCAAACATCCCACCTTCGTATGTTCTTTCCTCATAGGCTACATCATCCTAGTATCCCAAGAGATTTAAAAAAAAGACTAATTGATGCATTGCTAGAAATATTCATACAAAAAAGAGTGGATTTTAAAAATAAATCCCATTTAACCTTTAACTCAATTTTAACCATAATACCATTCTACATGTGATATTCTACAATTATTGAATAGTCAGAGAGGCAATAACAAGCCAAGAACCCTGTTCTAGCCTGATTCCCATCTCCTTTCCAAGGCTGTTGCCACCAACTGTCCAATGGACGATATAAAGTGCTATAATAATTGCAGTATAAATATTTATACAACCTATAAGAAAATTAAAGAGTGATACAAGTACATGCAATAAATAAATACTAACGTTCAGCAAACAGAAAAACTTCTTCACAACAGAATATCCACCAAGAAGTAGAGAACTGGCTTCAATCATTTTAAGACTGAACTTGGGAAATAAGTGTTGGAAACCATGTACATGCAGGGATATTCAGAAGTTGGCAAAATATATCTTCTGTTTAAAAAGAAAATCTGCAGCAGTACTCCTATCTATATTACAAGCCAATAAGGTAGGGGCTTGCTTACTTGCTCCAATATACCTAATTGGGGAGGGATAAAAGAAATGGGACAGATGAGGAACTGAGTAGCTGAGATAAGGCCATGGCTGGCAGGCTGGCATGCAGAAAAAGAATGGCCCCACATTTCCTGCATGTTTGATTGAGTTTCCTTGTTTGCGTATGTATGTACTGATCTCCTTTATAAAATGTTTTATTATTTCAATTACATTTTTTATTCACTCTGATATTGTCTGTGAAATAAAGTGCTTGAAATCTCAATGAGACCATTCCACTGTGCTCTTCCACATAGCTTGGGAAAGGTTACTGATATGGTAGAGCACAAACTTGGCCAGGAGAATAACTCTGCAGGTGACTGCCATACCCATCACACTCATTCAGGCAAGTTGTAGCTTCCCTTCTCCCAATTCCACCAGGCAGGCAATACCAAAACCTCAAATGCTTGAAGTGGAAGGGAAATTGTGTCTAAGTTAACCCCACCCCCACTCCATCCTTCCTCCTCTGTTTGAAAAACCTTTGGCTTGGAAAGAAGGGGGAGAGAGAGATGGAGTTGAGAAAGGACCCCCTGGAGGAGACCAAAGTGGAGGAAGATGCCGGAAAGACATTAGCAAGATGGAGAATGGAAATAGCCAAATGGTTTCAGTGAATCAGTTTATAGGAGAAGCATTGAGAAAACCAATTCTCAAGCAGAGCTGTGATAGGGATGAGTCTGCGTTTTTCTGAGACCAAAGGTGATGGCAGCTGTGACATTACTCACATCTTTTCCAGGGCCATAGCAAAGGTAGATAAGGGACTCAGCAGGGCCCATGTACAGCACAGCTCTAGTGGTACCAAGTTTGCTCTTTCCATTGTCCTGATTCAAACTATATATATATAAAAAAATCCTGTCTGAAACCATGATGTACCTCTACTTATCACAAATGACTCTGGAAACTATACCCCAAAAGGACAGTGCCAGAAACCTCACAGCACTAGAAATCTCAGAAAACAGTGCCAAGAAAACTCAAGCCAGCCCTTCCCCCTTAAAAAAAACCAAGAATCAGCAGCTCAAAGAAAAAACTCAGAGCAGCCTGCTGTTACAAAAGTAACAAAAGCTGACCACAGAAATACTTAAGTAGAGCCATTAAGATAAAGGGAATCAGCTAAAAATAAACTCTCTGATGTAAGCCAAAACTCTCTTTTTCTTGCCTCCTGACAAGATTAATTCCTAAAATAGGAAAAGACAAAAGATTGAAACAGGATTAGCTCATCAGGGTAGGAAGGAAAAACTCAGAGCAATCACTAACCAAGACAAAGCCATTAAGCCATAATAGGAACTGCCCAAAGCCCCTTCATTACTTCACCCAGCAAGATTTAACCAAGCCTGGGACTCAAAGACAACCTACAGTTACCCCTGCATGGCCCCAGGGGAGTCTGACAACCAATCAGGATACATTTCTTGCCACAGGAATAGGAAGCAAGTTCAAAGCCCAACAGATGGTATAAATCTCCCTCCCTCTCTCAACCATGTGCTTGACAACCATTTTGTCAAGACTTCAAACCCCATGTGGTCCTGTGCACCTTAAACCATCCTTCCAAGCAGTCTTCACGTTTCCAGTGTCTTTTTCCTTACTTGGAACTGAACCCAGATGGACATTTCTTCCAACAACTTTACACAAAATATAATGCAATTTATTTATGTCTTACAACATATGTATCAGGATTGGGGGCTTCTAAACCATGGTTTAAGGCTTACAGGAAGTATAAATCTGGTCATTCTAATTTGATCAACAGTCATTATAAGAGACCACAGCTTACTGCCTTGTATGAATCCAGTAGATAATGAGTTACACAAATCAATAGACTGACTCAGTAGAAGTCAGTTTTCTTTGTTCCTGTGATATTTTATCATTATTAGTTTGAATCAAATAATTTTAGATTTTTCTCCCCCCTCTTTTTTTTTGCTCTTTTACTTTATATTAATTGTATTGTGTTTAAAATGTTTGATACAATTCTACATTTTAAAAGAAACTCAATGAGGGACCTGCAACCTGCATGCAGCCATAGAAGCTTATGGGCTACAAGACTTTAAGCAACAATGTTTTTCAGCAGTGGTTGAATTGTGGGCCATTCTTTTTTAACTATATCATGGCTGAAAAAAATTTGTATTAAACCTTAAGTAGGGGTGAAAGTTTCGGTCCTGTCCCCATTGTTGGAAGAAATATCCATCTGGTTCAGTTCCAAGTGGGAAGAAAGACACTGGAAACATGGAGGCTGATTAAGAAAGATGGGTTATTGAGGAACAGGACCACATGGGTTTGAAGTCCTAGGCAGCTGACCACATGGAGTTGAGCGGGTGGTTTTTATACTTTCTCTTGGGCTTTGAACTTGAGCTTTCTGTTCCTGTGCAAGTATATATATTCTATTGGCTGCTGTCAGACTCCCCTGGAGCTATTCAGAGGTCATGTTTGTCTGAATCAAGTTTGGTTGAAGCCTGGAGGATGATGATGTAATGAAGAGGTTTGTGTTGGGCAATTCCTATTGTGTCTTAATAGCTTTGTCCTGGTTTGGATCTTGAGTGAGGGCTAATCTCATCACTCTAAAGCTGAAGGTCTTTTGTCTTGTAGATAGGTTGACCCAGTCCTGCTGGGGCTAGTAAGAAAGGTGGGAACTGCTTTTCAAGAGCATGTTCCTTCTTTAGGGAAATACAATATTCTGCCTTTTTAAATATTTCTCAAAATATTTCATTCTTCTAGGAAGGGTTACTTCCCTCACCATGAATCCTGAAATAAAACATATGCACATATTAGACTGCCCAGCCTTGACATAGCATACCTCCTGAAGCATGATTATATTGACATGGGCACAACATTGCGGAAAGCAGGGCTGGAAAGAGGAATTCTAAGCCTAGACTCATCACTGGGATCATCCCCATATTGCTTATGTTCCTACAAGTTGGTGTACAACTCCATGCAATTAGAGTCGATTTTCAACATACACACAGAATTCCTGTTCTATATCATTCTCATCTATTTCACAGGTCTGGGCAGTAAATAAACTTTCCTAAATTCCTTAGAGAAAGGTGGGATACAAATGTGGCAACTACTTGATGGATTTGGAATGCACAAATTCATGCTGAGTAGCAGGAGAAAACACTACCAGCTGTGAAATAGCTAGTAATTTGCCTTCTATGCCTTTCATAGAAATGTAAGATTTGACTAGCATCCATGCTGTTCGTTTTCTATATCACAGTACAAGGATGCTGTTCCTCAGTGTGCAATTTTCATACAAGAAAGAAAATGTTCACATTATTAGATAGAATAGTTACAGCCATAAGATTACAGCTGGGAGCTATAAAGGATTTAAGATATGTGGCTTGCTATGACTTGTAAAATTGCAAGGTTTCGCTGCAGATAATTTTGCATCTTCCATTTTGCCACCTGGGTCAAATGGAATATGTGGTAGAAATTGTATGGAGGCCATAAAAGTCAAGATGAAGAGAATTCAGATTGAGGATCACATTAGGGAAGACAAAAGAGTTGCTGATACAGGAGACAATGGATTCCAGGATGGCACCAACTTCAGCTTTACAGGAGTTGGGCTGAGGAGTTCTCATTCAGCTCCTGTTAAAAGATCAGAGAGAAGCTATAACCAGGAAAGCTTTCCCTAGTTTTGAATAGTGTACCTGTAAAGGTCTTTCTTGGAATTAGAGCTGCTGCCAATGATCACTCCTGACATCCTATTTGGACCACCATAACTCACTTAATAAGGATCTGCCCTTGAAGACTGTCCCAAAATTCAATTACCATGTACAGAACATACTCACATACTTCAATTACCATGTACAGAACATACTCACATACTAGAGAGAAGTCAAGACTACTGTTATAATAGCAGTATATTATATAGCAGGGCTCGCCAACCTTTTGGACCTCAAACTCATAATTTTAAACCCCGCGGACCACTAACATGAATCCAGCATGCTGCTCACTGAAGCGCCTGGACTCCCACTGACTGGATGGGGTCCTTCAGGCACTTAGCTTGGCTGCTTGTTTCTGCAAACTTAAATACTCAAAGAGTCATTTGGAACTATTTCCCACAGAAAACCGGGATCTTTCATCTCTCTCTCTTTCCTTCTCCTTTCTCCCTCTTTTAACAGATAACAGATAATCAGAGTTGGAAGGGTCCTTGTAGGTCATCTAGTCCAACCCCCTGCCCAAGCGGGAGACCCTACACCATTTCTGACAAATGGCAGTCCAACCTCTTCTTGAAAGTCTCAAGTGATGGCGCTCCCACAACTTCTGAGGGCAAGCTGTTCCATTGGTTAATTGTTCTCACTGTCAGAAAGTTTCTCCTTATTTCCAGGTTAAGGTCTTTCTTTCTCCCTCTTTCTCATTCTCTCGTTCTCCCTCTTTCTTTCTTTCTTTTTCTTTCTTTCTTTCCTTTCTTTCTTTTTCTTTCTTTTTCTTTCCCTCCCTCTTTCTCTTTCTCCCTTTTTCTTTCTCCCTTTCTCTTTCTCTTTCCCTCCCTCTTCCTCTCTTTTTCTCTTTCCCTCCCTCTTTCTCCCTTTCTCTTCTTTTCTCTCTCTCTCTTTATGCCTTTCTCTCTCTTTCTCTTTCTCTCTCTCCCCCCCGCTCTGTCCCCGGGGGTGAGAGGAAAGGAACCTGTGAACTGGTGCTGGGTGGTGAGAATCTGATGTTTGGAGGCTAACAAACCACGTGCTAAAGACCAGATGGCTGGCAGGGAGGTGGGGCAACAAGAGTGATACCGGCGGTGGGTGGACTGATATGCGTAGGAGATCATGGCATCGGAACCCTTCCCGGGTGTTCCCTGACCTGCGAGGGGGTGAGGGTGGGGGGAAAGGAACCTCTAAACTGGTGTTACCTCCTGCCTCCGTGCATCAAGGTCGAGTAGCTGCCAGCGATGCCCTCAGGTGAAGATGTTGCGAGGGGAAGGCTCAACCTCCTCCCCTCAGGAGCTTCTCTTCCACCTTGCCAGAAGCGCTTACACACAAAGTGCTCACCGCTCCTCTGGCACCCGCCAAGCCTCCTCCTTTCCACTGGTGTGTGAGCACTTCTGGCGAGGAGGAAGAGGGGGTCGAACCTCCCGCTCACAACAGCTTCGCCTGAGGGCATCGCTAGCAGCTCAGGAGTTCCGTGCTCTTCCTGCTGCTGCTCGGTCTCCTTGATGCGCTGAGGCAGGAGGCAGCAGCAAACAACATGGGTTTGCTTGGCAGACTGCAGGATTGGCCAACTTCCCTGCCAGCCATCTGGTCTTCAGCACGTGGCTTGTTGGCCTCCAGACATCAGATTCCCACCACCCAGCACCAGTTCAGAAGTTCCTTTCCCCCCACCTCCACCCCCTTGCAGGCCCAGGAACACCTGGGAAGGGCTCCGCTGTCGGGATCTCCCGTGTGCTACCCTCCCATCCCGCACGCATCAGTCCATCCGCTGCCAGTATCACCCCTGTTGCAGACATGGGTGCGCTTGCGGCCCACCAAAATTTTCTCATGGACCACCAGTGGGCCACGGGTTGGCGACCACTATTTATTTTATTTATTTTTTATTTTTATTTGCATTTATATGCCGCCCTTCTCCGGAGACTCAGGGCGGCTTACAAGTCTATGGAGTACCATGCTAAGTGCTCGGCAATAGCCTTCATTCCATTGTATATGCCTGCTTATTACTAGGGCTTTTGGCCTCCCCAAGCGGCATTTTTACAAAGTCAGCTTATTGCCCCCAACAATCTTGGGTCCTAGTATATAGTATGCACGGTTTGCTGGTTTGTTCCAAATGCAATTGATATTGCTGGTTACAACCTAATCAGATTGCATTCTGATTATCTTCAGATGTACCTATTCCAAATAGAATCTAATAGCTCAAGATTGGTAGCCGAGGATGCATGTTTAAACCATACACACTGTTAGGTTTATTTAAGAACCTGAACTATATTGGTTTACCATATATGGCTGCAAGTCATAATGACTAAGCACTTTAACTGAAACCAGGATATTGATTGGCTACAGGAAGCAGGATTACTATATAGCAAGAAACCAGAGAGCACATTGCTGCTGCTGCTGCTGTTTGTTGTTGCTTGTGGTTACTGTGGCTGCTACTGGATGCTTCTCTGCTACTATGCTGCTTCTTCTACTAGGCTACTCAGCAAGTATCTTCATCACTTTGTAACTATATTTCTCCATTGCTGCATTGATGTATTGAAGTTGCTGTATTGCCTGCTGACTATGATGGTTAGTTATATATTCTATTGAAAGATGAACTGTGTATGAACATTGGACTGAATTTTGGATTGTGCTTCTACCCCTGTATATAAAACCTTTACCCTTCAACTTCTGTGCTTGTGTGACTCTATACTTACTGCTACAATTTTGCACACTACTTCCATGCTCCTTGATAGACAAGGAAAACTCTGCTAAATACTTATCACACACACACTTCTTTATGTTGGCCTTCTTTATGGAATAGTTTCTCCCAGATGAGAATAGCATTTTCCCCTTCCCCCTCCCCCCAAATTGTTAAAGATCCAATCTGGGTTGGTCACTGGGACCAGAGGTTTAGTCTTCCATGCTGGAGCCCAATTTCAGAGAATTTATCTCTCAATGTGAGAATTTCTCTCTCACCAGAATGTGTGCTTTGAGCTATTCTATATGTAGCATTTATGTGGTGTCTGGTTGTATGTGGCCTTTTAGTTGATTGGGCCGGCTATTCAGTTGTTGGCTGCTGTTTCTTTCTGCTGCCAAATCTTAAGCTCCTAAGTATCTGATAAGTTGGTGGTAAATCAGCACTTCTGTTGACTGACAAGGGGCCACTTTCTCAGCCTTGGTAAATTCAATTTGGTCCTCTGGGGACTGAGATTAGTATGTTATCCTGGCATGAGAAGATTGCTCTTTTCAAAGCATCTGGATCGCATCAGAGTTGAGATTGACTGAATTAAAGAGTAGAACAACTTCTCCTTAATGGGCAGCAATCCCATTATTAACAGAGGGATACAATCAAGATCAAGGGAGGTACTAATACCACTCTATATAAAGCCTTAGTAAGACACACCTAGAGTACTGCATCTAGTTTTGTTCACCACACTAGAAAAAAGATGTTGAGACTCTAGAAAAAGTACAGAGAAGAGCAACCAGAATGATTAGGGGACTGGAGACTAAAACATACGAAGAATGGTTGCAGGAACTGGGCTTGGCTAGTCTAGTGAAGAGAAGGACCAGGGGAGACATGATAGCAGTCTTCCAATATTTGAGGGGCTGCCACAGGGAGGAAGGGGTCAAGCTATTTTCTAAAGTGCCTGTAGGCCAGACAAGGAATAATGGATGGAAACTGAACAAGGAGAGATTTAATCTGGAAATAAGGAGAAACTTTCTAACACTGAGAACAATCAACCAATGGAACAGCTTGCCCTCGGAAGTTGTGGGAGCGCCATCAGTTGAGACTTTCGAGAGATTGGACTGCCATTTGTCAGAAATGGTGTAGGGTCTCCCGCTTGGGCGGGAGGGGTGGGTGGGGGGTTGGACTAGATAACCTACAAGGACCCTTCCAACTCTGATTATCTGTTATCTGTTATCCAATCGCAAACATTACCCATTCTAGCAGTCGCTGGGTTACAATAACCCAAAAGTCTGGGTTTTATGAAGTCTGTTAAACTGCTGCTTGCTTAATCGCTTAAGCCAAAATTGACTCGGTTTGCATTACACATAGGTGGATGAAGCCCCCAGGTGCCCCTTTCTTCCTGTCCCTCCCACTGGGAGGCTCCATTTCCTTGTCCAGTCGAGTAGGCAACCAAGACGATTCCTGTGGCCCTATGCAGACCCCGCCCTCTTTCCTACCTTCTCCCCCTTGCTCAGAACTCGGCAGGGCCAAACCTCTGCGGTACCAAAAAGGGAATTTCGGATCATTCCAAACATGCTGAACGGCTCTGACGGGTGATCCGCTCCGCAAGAAGCAGCGCTTCCCCTGCCGATTGGGTTTCGCGCAGGGAGACAAGGGCTGCGCGGCGTCCTGCTCCGCCCTCCCAGCTCTCAGCGGCTGCTGGGCTCGCCGGGGGAAGGGCGAAGAACGAAGGGAAAGCGAGCAACTGCGGTTAGATAAGCTGGTGTGGACCAGAGCGCAGTCGCCCGTTTCGCTGTTCCTGCGGAGAGGCTGGGAGGTTGTGCCAGGCAAAAGAGGAAGAAGATAGCAGGATTTCTATGGTTGTTGAGAGGCGAAGAAAAACTTTACTCCCGTGTCGCCTCCAACAGTCCGAAGGCCAGATATTAAAGGGACCGAAGCTTTCCCCATAAATGGTAGAAGTTTCCTGAACAAAGTAGAGGAAGAGCAATTTTTGAAAAAAAAAAAATTGCTTGCAAAACAGGAGGACTCCAAACTTGGCAACTTTAAGACTTGTGGACTTCAACTCCCAGCCAGCTGCTGGCTGGAGAATTCTGGGAGTTGAAGTCCACAAGTCTTAAAGTTGCCAAGTTTGGAGACCTCTGAGTTAGAAAAAGGCAACTCGCGATAGCGTAGGGATGGGTAGCTACCAATTTATTTTGCTGCTATCATGTAATCAGATGTTGCAGGCAGATCATTCTAATGTCGATGGCCTTTTTCTGATCTTATTGTCTGTTCTTTGTGATGGCTTAACTCAGCATATTTTATTCTTTCCATTGCATGAAGTAGATAAAATAATTAGTTTATATTGCTTAAAAAGCTCCTGGATGATCCTCTTGCTAGTAAGGAAGTGAACAGCTGAACAGATCAGAATTTATTGTTATTGTTTCTCCTTAAGAATATAAACAGCATTTTGAGCTAAGGTAGTGGTTTTCTCTGGCAGGTAACTTAATACAATGTAAATCAGCTAATCTTTAAATGTAGTTGAAAGGCACCAGGTTGAGGAAAACTTGTCTGTGCTGTGATTCTGCAGAATGCCAACCTGGATAGCAGCTTGAGATGCCAAGGGACTGAACTTTATTCCATGTCACTTGTGATATTGTATGATGGATAAAGTGACAAGGAGATAGCTATAATTATTATGTTCCTTTAGTCCAAGGGTATCAAACTCGATTTCATTGAGGGCCGCATCAAGGTTGTGTTTGACCTGAGGGTGTGTGGCCATGGTGGGTGTGGCCAGCACAACATCACTCGTGTTGGCATTCTGTCAGCAAAAACAGGCTCCTGACCTCCATTTTCAGCTGCAACTGGCATCCTGCAAGTGAAGGCCTGCAGCCTCCCGACCTCAGTTTTCATTCGCAGAAGCACTGCGGGCTGGTCCTTTGCTGTTTTCAGGGCTCCCAATGGGCCAGATCTAAACACCCACCAGACTGATTTAGCTTAACCTCCCCAAATCCAGATCTTAAAAGAAATCTGATACCAAGATTTTCTTCTAAAGCCTGGCTTTTTTCTCAACCAATGGACAAGAAAGAGCTTTAAAATAAAATTTGACCAACTGGGGGAGCAAATATTTTGGAGTTGCATTTATGTTACAATTTTCCAAGCCTTTTTGTACATGTTGTCAGTTCTGTTATAGGTGTGTATCTATTACTGTGTGTATTACTTATTCTTGTAAATTAGATAACAAGATGAAGTTGCTGCTCACTGAAAAGTATCAGGTTGTGGTGAATAAAGTGGATGGAACAAATTTTCACAGCTGTGCACTAAAATGAAGGATAATGAAAGACAAGTAGTAAGTGGCATGTTTTTTTTAAAAAAAAACTGAAAAGTTTCAGGTATATGTGGATCACTGTCTATTTTGAAGAGGGTTTATAGTGTGGAAAATATCACCTGTAGGGATTCAAAAGAGCTACAATGACTGTTTGTAGGGCTATACAGAATGCTTATTTCTGGTGTAGAAAGTTAAACGTTCTAAAGAAATGTGATTTTCTGTAGAAAAGAAAAAAATGTCTGACTTACTTGAAAGTGCTCATCAGTTCTTGGCTAGCTCATGATTAGTCTCAAGCAACAATTAAAGCAGTTGTGCAAAATGTTAAGAGTTTCCATATGAATTGGTTTCCTTCCCATCTATATTCTGAACCAAGTAGATTTAAATGCCCTGCTGAAGATATCTCCAGAGAAAAGAATGAGCAGATTCCTTTTAAAGCTTTAAATATGGTTTATGCTTCTGATGATTGACTATAAAACAAATTCTTCAAACAGCAGCCGGTGGAGACATTTATTCACACGCTCCTGAAAGAGCCCTAGGCAAATAGGTTGGTGTAGATCTGTAGTGGGCATCTTGATTCAATAAGTTTTAATCATTCACAAACTTTTAAAATAGCTGAAGCATGATAAAGATGCTCATTTTGACTCCATGCATTGAATTTCTTTGCTAGCAAGATAGACATTTTCATTTCTAGTTCACTTATGATTTTGGCTAAATCTACTATAGTGCTCTGCCTGTAACCACTTCCATATCTGGGCAGCAATCTGGGGGAAAAAATTTGTGACAATTCTCTAAAATTGATATGATTAGCCAGATCTGCTTTTCCAGAGCATACTTAGGGCAGGATTTGCTTTTATTATTATAGCTTTCCTCTGACCTTTTCATTCTGTTAGCTTGAATTTGTTTAGGCAGATTTGTTTGGAGAGAAAGAGATTGTTATGGGTTTTTTCCTTGTTTCTTTTATGATTCACAACCCTCCCCCAAATCTTATCTATATCTTCATTTGTCTGGCATAGGATTACTTTGCAAGTGTTTTTTAGTTGCTTTAATTTCCAGAGAGAGCCTGGATACCCCTGCAGTTCTTTTGGCAAAGTTTTTCAGAGTGGTTTCCCTTTAGTTCCTTCCTAGGTCTGAGTGTGTATGTCTGGCCCAAGGTCATCCAGCTGACTTTGTGCCTGAGGTGGCATTAGAATTCACAATCCTCCTGGTTTTAGCCTGATGCATTAACCATAATACCAAACTGGCTTTCAAAATACAACTCTCTAAATGGAGGAAATTATGCCTAAATAGTTCTGAGTTTGTCAGTTTTCTGTCAGATTTATAGTTTTGATTTAGAAGACTATTCAACTCAGTTGGCCGGTTCCAGTGACATGGGCCATCTTCTACTTCACTATTTACTGCCATGTATCTTTATACTCTCTGCTCCCAACATGGTGCCTTCTTTTTCTTCTTCAGATCCTCCTCCTCCAATGTTCTTTCTTCTGGCTTTTATGTAATATCCATGTGATTTTCACCATTTCTGATGAATCCTTAAAAAAAAGAAATGCAGGCTTCCCATATCTTGTAGTAAGAAAACCTTCTAGTAAGAAAGATGCCTACATTTGTAAACTATGAAATTAGCATGATACTCAGTTAAATAGTCAAACCTGGTGGTAAACTTCACTATTATGATTCCAACAAATGATAAAACTGATTTGTTTGTTCCCTCTCCCTTGCAGTTCTTGCCTCCTCTAATTTTTGTTAGTTCTGTTGCTTCTGTTGTGGTTGAAAAATCCTAGCTACATGTCCTTTTTCTAAAGCCTATTAGCTAAGAATGAGCTGCTAGCTGAGGAATGTGACTCTGCTTGCTCTCATCTGATCATTGAATCAGCTACAGTCATAAACTTCCTCCTCAGACATACATTCAACAAACAAAAGTATACTCCTTTAACCAGAAAACCACAGAGTCAAACATTCTTCCCCAAGGTTCAGCAGATTAGTTTCACAACCATTTAATTCCTTTGCAAAACTTTCCTGATTTTTTCCCCTTCTTCTCATAACAACCATCTGACTATTCTCTTTCTAAAGAAGGCTTTTAGAGTTGTTGTTTTTAAACTTGAATCTCAAAGCAAATCAAGATCAAATCAATAATTTTGAAGTACAAAATTAAATTGAATGCCGATACATCAACATTTTGAATCTTAATACACAGCTTATATGTATTGAAAACTCACAATGGGAAAGGAGATTTCTTGAGACTTCATGGGCTACATGGACCAACCTAAAGACTGGAGATTTTTGTTTGTTTGTTGTAGAAAGTTAGCACCCACCCCTCTCCTAGAAGAATTAAATATTCTAAGAAATATTAAAAAGGCAGAATATTTCCCTGGATGAGAAAAGGAGAAACATGTTTTAAAAGACAAAGCAGCTCCCTGCCCCCCCTTCAGCTCCAGAGTGATGGGATTAAGACATGGCCCTCAGGACATGATAGGATTAGTCCTCTACCCATCTAACAGTAGAGCTCACTATATTGTGAAATCAGCTGGGGACATTACATCACCCAGCAAGATTCAACCAAGCCTGGGACTCAAGACAACCTACAAAGTTACCCTTGCATGGCCCGATGGGAGTCTGACAACCAATCAGGATACATTTCTTGCCATAGGAACAGGAAGCAAGTTCAAAGTCCAACAGCGGGTATAAATCTCACTCCCTCTCTCACCCATTTGCTCCATTTTGCCCAGGACTTCAAACCCCATGTGGTCCTGTCCATCATTAAACCATTCTTCCAAGCAGTCTTCATGTTTCCAGTGTCTTTCTTTCCACTTGGAACTGAACCCAGATAGACATTTCTTCCAACATTGTGTTCTATAGAAATGGTGCTTCACTGAATTTAGAAATAGGATTGAAAACAAGAGTTGAAGAGGGAGAAGGAATTATTTTTTCAAATAGCAAGAAGTCACATGTTTAAGAAGCATTTGTGAGGAGAAGCATCTTCAGTGAATTAGCGTTAAACCTATGTCCTTTTAACCAGGCTTTTATTGTGTGGTTTCTTAAAAATCTCAGGAATTTGCTAGTCTTCTTCCTTCATAAAAAAACAAATTAATCCCTCTGAGCTCGCCTCCATGCATGTGTCCTCTTCTCTGGTAGTCTTTGCAGCTGGAGATTAGTAAACTGTTGACTCCTGGCCTTGTAACGGATAACAAACTGAGCCCTTTCTATTATCCTAAGCCTCTCATTCAGTTCTGCTAATCTTGACTTTATTGAATCCACTTGTTTCAGGAGATTATCAATTGCTTCTGAAGCAGGGCGGAGGCTGCAGATTTTAAAAAAGTGTCATGAGGTGATGTACAGATCAGTATTCAACAGAAACCATAGCAATCTATTGACAAGCAATGGCATACTGCAACGAAGCATATGTCAGAGTTTATGATAAAGTATCAACAAATTCAGGGCAGCCTTTCCCTTCCTGGAATTCTTCAGATATGGCAGACTGCAATTTCTGTCATTCCTAGCCAATATGGCGCTGACAGTTTAGACAGGGAGATGTAATTCAAATCCTCTGGATAACTAGTTAGCTTTTGACAGGAAAACACATCCAAGCTTTTTGCTAGTTGGATTAACCAAATTTCCTCTGAGATCCATCAAAGCTTACACTGGTTGGTTTTTTTTATTTGTTCCAGATTTAGATATACTTTACCACAGAGGAAGCAATAGAATCTTTTGACAGGTGGGGCACATTGAATATTAAACTTGCTTTAAAACAGGGGTGTCAAACTCACGTTGTCACAATGGCATCATGTGAGGTATCAGGACTTTTCCCTCCTTCACTAAACTGGGCAGGGGCGTGGCCACCGCATGACATATCTGGCCTGCGGGCCGTGAGTTTGACAGCCCTGCTTTAAAAGCATATCATAGATAGATATTTAAAATATTACAGGTTAATGTGCAGTTGTATGCTAGCCTGGAAAATGCTTTGATACCAAAGCAGAAGATAAATTGACTGACAGAAAATAAAATCCCTAAATATTATTTACATGAATAATGCATGACTCTGACCAGGACGTTTTACCAAGTAGCCTACAATCCAAATTCAGCATTAAAGATGTCTAAACTGCCAACAGTGCAAAGTACTTGAATACTGCAGAGATATGTCATGAACTGCAGATACATATATTGGCATAAATTGTTAGGGTTTGAATCTCGTGATGTTAAAATAGACCACATTATCCTTCATATGATTAGCATTAGTCATCAGAAACAAATATGCATTCTAAAATTAATAACTGATAGAGAATCATTTGAATGTTAAAGTGCTTCATATATGTTATTTCAGTAACCCTTATTACATAGACTAATGACATTTATTTGATACTCATTTTAGAGAACAAGCAAAGGGAAACAATTAGGTTGATATTTTTCTATGAATCATAATTTGCTTGAATTCATCTGTCTGATAAAATGTCTGATAAAGGAATTTTTAAAAACTGTTTATTCTATTTGTGTTTATATAAATGCCTGCCTACTGATTTCAGTCAGCCCAGGTAATGATCTATCCAGTGTCTGCGTGCATGGCTATGTGAAAGAGAGAGAGAGAGAGAGAGACTCGTCCTGAATGCATCTTTAATCTTTGGAAAATGGATTAGGATAGCATTTTACTATGTGTTTAGCATGACATTTAAAATCCTTTGGAGACTCCCGTACACTTAACTATCACTTTGCATTTACTTTAAGAGCATATTTTACACAGGGGAGCATTTCATGCTCACAACTGACACCATAAATGTTTCAGAATATAAGCAAATAGCTCTCATCTTTTTCTAACATTAAAAATTCCATTCTTGTTATTTAAAAAGAAGTAAGTGCAATAATTTATTTGTTGTCAATGGGAATCAGTCCTCCTATTCCACCTCGTCTCTCATATAACCTTTATCCAATACTACAAACCCCACCCCACTCTCTCTGATTCTATTTTTCTCAGTTTTGTTCAGCTACTTTTGAATGATGAACAGCAATTCCTTGCTTTCTGGTGGACAGACAACCGCTTATCTCTAGACCTTTACAAATCTAACTTATTTGTTAAACTGAAGCATTACTATCTAAGCCAGGTTAGATTTATGTATAGGAGATGCAGTCTGATCCTTCCCATATTTACTCGGAAGTCAGCTGATGAGATCAAAAGAACTATCTTGTTTCATCAGTCCTGCTCAAGCTTGGGCCTATTCTCTTGTAGGCAAATCTTATAGGTGCCAGCATAATTCTAAACCCCTTTACACATTTCTATAATGGCATTATATTTGCTGTTTTTATTTCTAGAAAACAGACACACATGAATGTATACACTAACTACAGAGTATGTGGTTCCAGCCAGGGGAGGGATTCAAATTTTTTAACAACTGGTTCTGTGGGCATGGCTTAGTTTGAGGGCGTGGCTTGGTGGTCCTGGCTGGACATGGTCAACTCAACATCACTCACATCGAGGCACGCCTATCCTTACCTGGCCTCTCATGACTGTGGGGGTGCTGCAACAGTCGTAAGTGTGGGAAATGGTCACTTTTTTCAGTGCCATTTTAACTTTGAATGGTCACTCCACACAAGGAAAGTACAAGCAAAGGAGGGGAAAAAAAAAACTCTGGAGAAGTTCCTGAGACAGGAAGTCTAATCCTGCTAAAAATGTAATAAGGGTTAATGGAGAGGCCGTTTCTGTAAGCAACACCAGAATGTTTCCTTCCTGCCTTCCTTATAGGATTAGGCCAGTAATTTCTTCTAACAACTGGTTCTCCGAACTGCTTAGAATGTTTACAACGGGTTCTAGCGAATAGGTACGAACTGGTAGAATCCCACCCCTGGTTCCAGCAGAAGACATGATAATTGATGGCTGAAACTCATTTTGTCCTCATGGTGGTACAGTACTTACAAGGGAAATGTATCTCAAGCAAGTGGAAAGTGAAACACCCGCCCCCCAATTTCTGACACACCATGGAGTCTCTTAGAGCCTTGGATGTTCAAAGGCAAGAAAAGTCTGGAGCTGCAGTTCAGCAGCAACAGGTACGAGCTACAGAATCTCCACATCTATGTTAATCTAGTCTTTCCTACAGAAGGACAGATTATACAGAAAGATGAACTGCCATTCTCTTATTCTTACCTAGACAATTCCGGCAGCAGAGTGTCAGGGTGACTCAACAAAGAGAACTTTATTTGCCAAAAGATGCTGTTCCCCCACTTCTCCAATAGGCGTGAGATGCTCTTGATTCCTTGAACATTGACCTTGTCAGCTACAGAACCAAAATTGACATGACGGTGCAGGGAAAAAACAAAGACTTGGAAACAAAATAGTTTTCTTATCAACTATCAATACACAGCTACCTTTGTGAATTAATAACAGCTTTAAATAGTGTAATCTGCAATACAGGTACATTTTATTCAAGTCCTGCTTATGCCCAGTATTGGGAGGGGGACCAATAGAGAATTTTTGTAGCTCAGAGTTGAAATTAGGGGTTTTTGGTGCTCTCTGAGCTTGCTTGTATTCTTGCAGTAATTTCACTACTCAAATTAGCACTGATGATGTTACCTAGTTTGGCAATGAAATGTCTGCAAGAAAACAAGCAGGCAACAGAGAGCACCAAGGGCTCCTCACTAGGAGAGGAGGCAGGGAGAGAAAGGAGAATGCTAGATGAGACCTACTCCATTAAGATTTTCTTCATACATATGTGCAAGATTGCTTTCAGTTTTCTAAGATTCGTTTTTAGACTTTTGAGAAATGTGAGTGGCTGATCCATTGTCCACAGCTTCTCTTCTGTACTCCTGCAGACTGCCTAGTTTACACTGCTGGCTTCTGGGAACAAGAGTTCCTTTTTTCTCAATTTTTGGAAGGAAATGAGAAAACAGGTATGTATGGTAAACCTGCATTAGGCTTTGATTTCATTGAGGACATACACATCTCCCACCAAAACATCACACAAATCACATAAAATAAGTTCCCTCATTGGGCTTTATTGCCATCATTTAGAAACCTACTAGGGTTTAATGGTTTTATTACTATAATGCATTTTGATTACTTCTGAAATATCACTACCATTATTTCTTAGATTTGTCTTCATATGCACTCTCTTTTGCTAACTTTAAATTCCAGATTAAAAATTATTGTAATGTTGTGCTTGAATGATAACTTGGATAGGCAGTGCTAATTTTCTATACTTATTTTTGTTAGTCTGACTTTTGGAAAGATGAGCACTATGAATGCATATAGAAATAGGGTAAGTTAAGGTAATCAAAAGCTACAGAAAAATGGGTGTTTCTTTGTAGCTTTCTCCCAACATTTAGTTTTTTATCTTTAGTGCACCAGTGTGTTCCAGCATTCCTATCTCAATGTCTGCATAAAACTTGGAAAGGCTGGCCAACTGAGATAGGGTTTCTATGGAGACAACTCTTCTTGGGTTTAAGCTTTTGAATAAGTAGGGGAACTGTCTAAGCTTCATTGCTGGAGACATTTCAAAGGATAAAAATGAAGAGAATAAAAATCCTGATTGGATATTTTCAAAGTGCTACATAAGCACAGATAGGAATGTCCGAACCTCTAACTTTACAAATTTATCTAATATTTTACTAAGATGTAGCTATTCAGTGCGGATTATACTAAATGAATGTGATAGATTTTGCATAAAATAGATCCCAGTAATAATTGCACTGACAAACTGGAGTAATTTTTATTTGTCCAGTTGCAAGATATTGGGTATATGCAGTATTTCAGAAAAGCAATGGCACTCTATTGAGGAAAGACAACCGTTTCAGGGGGAAAATGCAGGGGCAGTGGCTTAACTATTGTAATTATTCTATGAAAACTTTCAACATAGCATGAAAATAGTGATAAGAAGAAAAATTGTTTGGATTCCCCTCCCCCCACCTATTTGATAAAACTTAAAAACTTAAAACTTTGATTATTTCAAAGGAGCATTTTGGAAAAATGTTGCTCACTGATGTAGCTTTTTTATACTTATAAAATAAGGGACCCAGCGATTGAGTAAATACCCCTCCATTTATTGTACAATTGTTTTTCCCAAGTCTGCAGTCAGCTTCCCTTTATTTCTAAAGGACAATATAATGAAATTATTTTTTCATTGTGGTCTAATGAGCATGAGATATGCTGAGAAATTTTACAGTTTATTTATTTCTCATGGAGAACTTCGAAGAAATTAATCATCAGTATTTTATAGAGAATTTTGAAAGATATGTGCTCTTCCAACTTTTATGTTACATTCTTGAGTTGTGCAAATCAAGTTAAATCTCACTAGAATGATGGATCTCTGAGTTGGATTGTTGTATTCAGTTGATTCAATCTGAAAAGATCTGATCTGGGAAAAGCTTTTTTGTGTAGGAGAAATGGTCATTAAATTGGCAGATAAATTCAAATTGATTCATCTGTTTTATCGGACCTGATTATGTGATTTGAAAAACTGATTGAATTTAGAAATTATATTGTTACTTCATATTATAATGTTATAATATCAGATATACTGATATATGGATAACATTTTCATCTTGCATTTGTTTGTAGTTTAGTGTTCTGTACTTATTGTAAAAATAAAGGAGTCATTCAGTACCTTACAAAAACATTCATGTTTGTATTAATATAGAACCCTATGTGCTCATGAAATCTTTAGAGGGTTTAACAGACAAACATAGATACTTGCCTTCCTCTCTCAAGAATGTGACTCATCTAATGTTCCACAACTGCTGTATTCTTGCCTAATTGCATCACTTACCTCCGTCTCTGTAGTCCCATTCCTGAATCTGATCCAGAAACTCCTTCTGACAAAGGCTATTGGGCAGGAAGTGGAACAAGAGAAGAAGTGGGAGAGCACCTATGATGGGCTTGGTCAGAACTTTCATCTTCTAGGTCAAGAAAATATAATCCAATTCTGAGTTTCTTTTAAAAAGAAAAAAAAAGCTAATTCAAAGAAGCAGAAATAACACAATATAAGTTAAATGTCTATGCAGATTCTCAGTCCTCCAGGTCATGGTTGTCCCAAAAATGCTTTTTCAAGAGGCAACTAGATTTTCTTGTTTTTCTTTGAAGATGTTTCTGAAGAAGTTTCTTGGATGAGAAGCAAAACATTTTCAAAGAAAAAGAAAGAAGTCCAGTTGCCTCTTGAAAAAGCACTTTTGGGACAACACAATATAAGCACTTGCTGTGGCTATATTCTACACATGATGAATTATATTTTTGGATATTTTTTTACCTTTGGAAAAAATAGCAGGTTGTAGAGATCACTAAAGAGAGAATGAATGAAGCTCCCTTAAAACCTGCTATATGATGCCAAATGCAGTTTCCCCAGCCCCATAATTCTGCTCAATTTAGTGAAATTTGATCTTATTGGATAAAGATCATTAGACAATTAACATATTAGTAATATAGAGACTCCATTTGTTCTGTTAGTTTTCACAAATATCACTTTAAGGAAAGATATATGTGGCTCATGTATGTAAGTCTTCCCATTCCTTAATTTCCTTGGAACCAATACAACAATCTGTGCCCTAATAAGGAACTAATACAATTGCAAGGGAAGGTTAATCCTTCCTCATTTCTTCTCAATTGGCACAATTATTGGATTAGAAGGCTAAGTGCCATCTATCTCTAATCCTATCCTGCTTTTCTGGTTCATTGTAATGAACCAAGGACTAGACTCTGAAAGAAGTGGAAGAAGAAGTGGAAGAGGTCAATTCATTTCAAGATCAGGATGTTCTTAAGCACCGAACTATACTGTAACTGTAAATACCAGATGATCTTTTGCTGTTTTTCTTCCAATGGATTAACATAATTGTGTGAAAATGGCTACTCATCATTTTTGCATCTCACATTTCATTTTTGTTGAGCTGGGTGTATAGCTGATCACAATTGGTGGCAATACCCAGCCAGCCTTAGCCATCTTGAAAAAGCTGAGCAGGTAATTATACTTAAATAAGAATTAAGAAGAAATTCCCAGACTTTAGGCTATATTGGGAAGTTAGGAAACCATCCAAGGCAATGGCAATCCACTTCTGTGTTAGTGCTAAAACAGCTGGATGGCCATCTGTGTTTATGTAGGTTCCATGAATTGAACTGTGACAGATTTTGCATTATTATGGATATCTAATGATTGCTATAATGAAAGCTTCTAGCAGTCAGCAAGCAGTTGTGCTAATTCTGTTAGTTCTGTTAAATTGCAGAGGCTTAAAAGAAACCTCAGTACTCTCAGGATTACTGGTAATAATTCACAAGGTTTATATCATTATAAACTAAGTTCTCATAAGAGAAATGAAAAAATAGATATTTCATGTAGAATTCATGTGTCAATTACTTATGGTAAGCTTGGAAAAACTTAAAATATCCTTCCAATTAAGTATGATTTGCATTACTTAATGACATAGAAATCATCATAACCTCTCTTCTGAATGCTCTTAGGAATTATTGGAAATTGACTCAAATATGAACAAGGGTGCACACTTTTCCAGATTGGGGACTGCAGCTATAGTTTAAGAAGAGTTAATACTCAATGGAACATTAAAATTTATTTCATGCTTTCCCATCCCACAGGTGCATGGTGGAAGTTTCACAGTTTTTAGATTAATGTTGTTACACATTTCTGGTAATATGACATTACAGAAAAGAAGTAAGTGAGTTAAAAAAAAGTTTTGGAAATTTTATTATTGACAAATGCTTAAGTATGCAATGTATCTTTGATCTTAATGTCAGAGTTTTAGGCAGGTTAAGTGAAAGGAGGTACCATGAACTCTGAAATAAACATTGCACAGGTTTATTACAAGTTTTACCCCAAATGTTGTTGGAAACATCATACAGGACGAGTTATATAGCAATATTTTTTCACAGCAAAGATTTGTGAACATTTCTCTCATGGACAGGCTCACTGAAATATGGACAGGCTCACTGATTTTCTACAAGCTCCTGAAGATTTTTCTTAATCCATTTGTTGAACAGTACTATATTTCACTAATATATTCTTAGTGACTTTCTCTGCCAATTTTTATTAATAATTGAAAATTCTTCTTTCTAAATAAACTGCTACTACTTTATATATTAAATTGATAATGAAAATGCCTGATCATTTTCTCCCAGCAGAGACAGATCAAAGTTTATTATAGCAAAAGGCTGAAATTGTAGCACAAATCTCATAGGTCAAATAAATGAAAGTGGAGGCAATCTAACAGCTCCCATCCCTTTACTGACTCAGTCCTATGAGATAAAATATCTCAAACCTTTCGCTGTTGAGGATATAAAAGGCAGAAATAATCTCTCTTGTATCTGGGAAAAAACTATCTTTGTGACTGTAGATTCTATAAAATGTAAATGGTAAACCTTCAAATAGAAATTCCACTTATTACATTTTTCAGGGCCTTATGAGACCAATCTTCCTCCCAAATCTCTTTGTAACAATACACTTTCAATTTCTATTGATTATAATATCCCATCATACCTGGTTAAGTAGTTGCATTTGGATTACTATGCTATTTTCCTTCTTTACTATTTAAAATTGAAGTCTTTAAAAAATGTATTTGTCTTATTTTTCAGTCTTGCAGATTTCTAGATTCACTTTCATCATTTCTTTCATATCTTGTAGATCCAATCTCACTTCTGCAAATAGTTCTCCCATTTTTAGGCTGCTCCTTTTTTCCTGCTTTCCTTGATAATTATACAATCCAAACATCCAGTAAGTTGTTTCAACCATCATCTTTTATATTTAATTTCAACAATCAATGTCCATTAGTCTTTGTTTCCACGTTCCTTCTATTGGTTTTTCCAAAGACACTGGATAGTTCCAAAGCAATTTCTTCAGATGTCTTCCCCTTGTAATATTCTAATATTTCACTTTTCAGGGTTTTTCCAGGGTTTTAATTTTATTATAATGAAGTTCCTCTTATTTTCTTTTAAGTTCCAAGTCAATTTTAAAAGGACCAGACACTTTTCAAAAAGTCGCTGAAATTTTTCCTGTACCATTAGGTGGCATTCTCAATTCTGTTTCCACATTCCACCCTTGCTTTCACTTCTTCCTCTTTATTTAGATAAAACTTCTGTTAATTTTGCTAATTCCAATTATTAGCTATTATTTCTTTTCAACACATTCTATTCCAGCATTTACTGATACCTATTTAGTACCAAAAATCCAATAATTATCCAATTTAAATTCCAAGCCTTTTGTGTTCAAATATTTTCCTCTAGATTTTCATCTCCAAATTAATTCTTTCAATATTCAAAGCCAATTTTATAAGTTCTAATTTCCTTCTTTCTCTCTTTCTGGTTGCCGCTTCAATACACTTTCACAAAACAGTTCTTTATTCCTTAATTCTGGGGTACCTTAATATCCATATGTTTAGCCTCGTTCACATTCTGCTCGCAACTTCACCTCTCCAGCAGTGTCTTAGTTTCCAGGACTGCTTCCTCTCTTTGTGGTGGCCATTTTGACCACTGCTTCAACTTGTCTTTGGAGGGGGTTTATCTTGTCAGGGAGGGGAGATGTGACTCCCCTCGAGCCTCCAAGCAATTCCCCCTTTTTTCACCAGAGTGGTTCTGGTCTCAATTGGGACTCTCCCAAAAGTGAGCTTGGAGTGAAACTGCGCACAATCATGGATTCCATTTAAACCACAACAGAAGAGCAACCGGAAGTCCCCCCATTGCTGCATTCTTCATGTTTAAATTCCCAGTCAGATCATGGGATTGTGTTCTTCTTCTAGAGCAGTTTAGTCTTGCTGCTATGAATATATAACTCATTAAAGTATTATTTTTTCTGAAATCGATGCCTAATAAAAACTATTGTGGTTTCATTTCAAACTTAAATGCCAAAAATTTCTGCATTATACTATGTATGTCTTTCTGATACTTTTCTTTTTTTAATGTGTCCACTATATATGATGAAATGTTTTTTCTATAACATGGCATTTCCAAAGTTTCTTACTGTAAGATTTGTTCATTTTAAATATCATTGATGGAGTGGTGTACCATCTATATAACATTTGATACCAATTTTATATCAAACTATAAATTAATGTAATTTTTATATATTTAGTTCATTATCCTTCCTATTGTTATATTGTAACTGTGACTTTGAAATTTCAGTTTCTAGTTTATTTCCTGGATCATTTTATTGAGATTTTTCATGTAGATGGAAGTCTGTCTTTGCAGTTTCAAATTTTCTTTTTGTTCCTGGCAGCCTTTTATTCTAGCCATGCAACAATGGTGCTTTTTACTTTACCTGATATATTCATTGCTTCTTAGGCTACAGGCCTATGCACATTTCCCTATGAGTGAATGTTATTTGATAGCTGCCTTATATTTATTATACATGTTTTTATTTTTAGATTTTGAAAAATGGATTTTTTAAATATGAAATGAAGAAAACGAAGAGGAAAATTAGATAAATTAAAGTTAAATAAGTAAATTAAATTCAAGTAAACAAAAGAAGCAATAAAATCAAGACAGATTCAATCCCACTTATAGCTTCTACAATTTATATATTATTGAATACATATTGTTAAGCAATTAGTTGCTTTGGAAGGAATAAATAAATGACTGAAATGAGTTAAACTTTATTTTAGACTGTTATCCTTCAGATATATCTCAAAAGAGGCATAGTTATTTCATAACATAGATACATATATATGTCCAGAATCTAAAGTCTTATATACACAAGATCTATTCAAAGATTCTCTCTCTCTCTCTTTCTCTCCAACTACTTGAACTACTACCTCATTTGTAAAAAAGCACATACATTTTCACATTTTGGCAACTGGACACATCCAGAGAACTGATAGAAATATTACAGGTCACATAATATCTTTTGTATATTGGACATTTACTTTATCCCTGACTAGGTAAGCATGATAGTCTATGTAAAATTTACCTGGATTTCACAGGACAATGCTCTCAAGAAGTCTCTGTTTCTTCTTCTCTATCACAAGCACTCTTCTATGTTCAGCTGATAAATGATGAATACTATTATGTACTATTGTGATTTTTATTCCACATGTTTCTCCAAACTGTGTTCAGAGCTTTCTCCAATTTCTCTTTTCTCAGCTTCCCAATTTATTCATTCAAGATAAACATATCTTCCCCATATATGGGAATAGCAGAGAACTGAAAATATAATTAACTGGCTGTTTTCAAAGCTACTTCTCCTGTCCAGCGTCTTTTGATTCATCTTTCTACTTCCCGTTATATCCCCACAATTATTTGGCTGCCCCCAATGATGATATAACTCCGTTTGCTGTCCACAGTAGTTTCTACTACTCTGTTGTTTTCCTTTATGGAAGACAAAGTTTTGTAGCCAACTGAGAATCTGTTCCCCAGAATGATCCTGCTGTTTGCCAAATTAATTCTTCATTGATTACCTCATTTGGGATATATTATGCCAAAATTTTTTTGTCAAAGTAAATAAGGAAATGAAGGGCGTTTCTGTTTTTTTCTTTTTTCTTTTTTTGGTCATGCATTTCTTTACTCTCAAAGTTCCTGTATTGTCAAACTAAACAAAATCAGAATTACCCAACAGTTTTATAACAGTATAATCCTAAACATGTTTACTTAGGATTAAATATTATGGAGTTCAGTGAAACTGCAATGAAAGAACTTCCAAAGAAATATGTGATATGACAAGAACTAATTTTTGTGTCTGAGCGTCTGTGTTCTTATTCATCTTTAAAAAGTGAACTGACAATTCAGAGATACCATAGAATAAGTCATATATCCTTCAAGGTAGACAAATTTAGAAAACAGGAGTTATTAGGAGTCTTTGAATGTACTTTAATGTTGTTAAGATATTGTAACAGAATCTTGAAAAACTGTCAAATATCCTCCCTACTTCAACTTATATCTAACCCAATTAAATTGGAGTAGTTTTGAGTTTCTTTTTGTGGTTTATTTTTTCAGGACTCCAATCAATTTTCTGCAATGTCTTGGCACTTCACTCCTCGGAGTCAAACCAACCTTCATGTTGCCTTCCCTATCAGAATTACTCTTCCCTCCCATGAGGCAGGTCTAGAAGCTCATCATGGTAAATGGAGAAAGCCAAGATGGAAAACTTAGATGACTTCAGAATGCCCACCCCACCCCCTATTGCCAAGCAACACCAACTAGAAAGACTAAGGTGGCAGGAAGCAAAGTGTTCATTGTCTAGTGAGTCTAAAGTTCATAGAGTTGGTGCTCGCATGGATATTTCATATGGCATTATTACAGGGGTGGGATACGACAGGGTTAACTACTAGTTCGGGATTTACGAGCTTCCTTGCACTGCTGCGAGCTGCTGCGTGCCTGTAAATCAGCAGCAGCAGCTGCGTGCAGAGATGCAGCCTTTGAAACAGCCCCTCTTTTCCTGCTTTTTTTTAACTGCAGCTGTGCCTCGTTCAGCAGCTGAAGTTGAAAAATCAGGAAATAAAGATCAGGTAAGAGCCCGGGTGGGCGGGTAGGCAAAAACATCAGCAATCATAGAACCGGTTCTAAGTCTGCTGCTCTTCAGAGCTACTGGTTCTACAGAGGTGGGCAGAACCGGTAGAAACCCACCCCTGCATTGTTAGACCAATTGCGATGCATGTGGGATCAGGGATAGCCCTTCCATTGAATTAAATATTCATTGCTCCTTGTATACAGAATTAAAAAAAAACAATACTCCACCTTGTATTCCTCTTCCCTGTCTATGAAACTAGACAGGGAGGAGAAGGTGATGAATATGAGAGACAACTACTCCTACCATTGGCTGTCAGAACTTACTGAACAAAAGATGCAACCTGAACACTCTCTGTCATCCAATTTTAGTGTTTTGGCAATATTGCAATATATTTTCTCTGAGAGAAAGAGGAACATATAAATGACATTTGTGAAACAGTTGTCCGTCAGTCACAGAAGAAGGAGGTGAATCAGTCAGGTCTCCTTATAGGTCATCAGTATAGGTCTCCTTATAGGTCATCAGTTCAAGCTTTAATTGTGGGTTTGCTGTTGTGATAAGTAAAACTTATCCAATTTATCTGTTGGTGATCTTCCTGCCTTTAGCTTCTTTAGAATGCACTTTGAGGGGTAGAGTTGGCAAAATTTTCAGATTTCAAGATTGTGATAGATGGAAATGGACAGGAAATGTCAATTCAGGTTTGCATGATGGCACATTTGC
The DNA here is from genome assembly GCA_023653725.1 of Bungarus multicinctus. Classification (NCBI taxonomy): domain Eukaryota; kingdom Metazoa; phylum Chordata; class Lepidosauria; order Squamata; family Elapidae; genus Bungarus; species Bungarus multicinctus. The sequence continues at coordinate 49,727,142 of CM042848.1, forward strand.
CAATTTATTTTGTGAGTTAGGAGTATAGGTGATGCAGAAATTGAAGCAGGATAGCAATAGCACCTCACTGATCTTATATAGAATGAGAGACTATCCATTCTGCAAGTGTTCCTGATTTCTCACTTGCACAAGATGGATGGCACTCATTAAAACATTCTTTATCTTATTATTGATATGCTGCTTTATTAACAAATCTTTAATGAGGATACGACAATTCTCTTCAGCAGGGAGAATGTAAGGTGAGGTAAGAGGGCCTTTCCCCCTTCCACTGAAGCCTTGAGTAATAAAGGTCCTAAAGTAAAGTTCAGCGTATCAGTTTACACAAAAACGGAGATCTGGATGTCTGAATAATGGCTTGGATGAAAAGATACTCTAGTTCTCAAGGCATTTTGCTCTTGACATTTAAATTGGCATTCTTAGTTTACATGTTCTGTTAAACAGGAATGACGCTTCTAAAGATGGTAATAGCCAGAACATTTTGGAGATCTTTAATCTTTCTGCATGTAAATATGGAATTAACTTTTATAGGATCCATCAGATTTATAGAAATCTGACACCTCTAATAGTCTAAGATAAAAAGCATTTTTCCAACTTGGTATACTGTTTGTTTTCATGTTGGTGCTGTATCATAATCCTGACTTGAATTGAATATAAAGAAGGGATATCTGAAAAAAAATCTGAATGTCATTCGGATAAATTACTGCACAATTGTCCAAAATATCAGAAAATAACTCACTCATGAATCTGGAGAACATGACAGTGCAGGTAAGTACACCACAGGCATTACTATGCATTCAAATTTGTCACATCAGCTGTCATGATAAATATCCATGTTCCCTTTTCATTCAAATGACTTTGTAAGATCTTTCAATTTAATGAAAATGCATGTATAGGAGAAGGAGTGGCAGAATGTGGATGAAGTTAAAAGAGGGATCAGTCTAGAATCCCTTCATAGCCACAAGCAAATTACATCCCATCTCTCTTGAATTCCATTGACCCTTATCTAACCCCAAGCAGATATTAACAATTAGTTGAGAAGATTCTTGTGCATAGGCATGATTAAATCAGTTTAATTGGATCTTCATGTGTGGACCTGATCTTTTATACCTGACAACTTTCTTCTGAGGTAATCCAGCAAAGAATGGTGGGTAATGGGCCCTAATAATCAAAGAGGTTAGAAGTCCATCATGAACAGTTCTCATAGAAAAATAATCTGTTTAATTAAAAATATATGCAGGTGCAAGAAAGAAAGAATGATTTTTTTTGACAGACTAATACAGAAATTATTTTAAAGTAGTTAATTTCTGAATAGTCATGGAATATTTCCTTTTGACTGGGACACGGGGTCCAAGTACACACATGACACCCATTCAACAAACATATCCACCTGCAAACCTTTTGTTCCAAGCAGAAATGCTGGAAGAATAGAAAAGACTTAAAACCTTCCTTTTCATTTTAACAATCTTTATATTTCTGGGCTCCTGGCTACCATTTGGCAGAATGAGAACCAAACAATCTTGATCAGAATTTCTGTAAGAAAAACCACGATTTCCCCACAATTTCTTGCTTTAGACAGCTAAGTTCATGCTGCCATTTGTAGACATGTTTGGCTATTGGGAGGTACATATTTTTTTGAGACAGTTCCCAATACAATCAATCTTTCCAATTGCTCACAACTGAACTAATGGATGAGGTTACAGGGACACTGTGATGGGCTTCCAAAGCAGTCTGCAAGAGCCACAAGTATTAAGCCAGAGGCTCTAGTATTAAAAAAATAATATATAATATCAGATTTGTAATAAAAGGAGGCATGATTTCAAAGCCATGATTGTCAAGATGTGCTCCCTGGCTTAATGGGAAACAGCAATTCTTGCTGCCAAAACAAAAACCAAGAAAAACAAATAGTTTTAAGAGATGTCCAAACAATAATCTATATCACATGGGTTTCTTATAGTTGTTTTCATTTTAGAAGGGCAAACACATTGCAGTTTCTTTCATCACCATTCAGCAAACCAACATTCCTGGAAACATTTAAAACCTGAAGAAGTAAGATAAGGCGGACTTAATAAAGCTGCGATGGCAGATGGTTTCATACTGAATAGCAATTTCTATGCTTCTAAAATTTACCTATGTAAAACACTGTTAAGAAATATGTACTTTGAAATAGCACTGGCTAGAGGTATGGCTAAAAGCACAGCAAATAATAATTAACAATAATGTTTAGATAGCTTTTCATTGACCTGTATGTTTTTTTTTCAGTGAATGAATTGAATTATATTGGGGAGATATTCATGCCATCATTTTATCTAATGTACAGTATCTTGGGCAACCCTTGTTTATCTGATGTACAGTATCTTGGGCAATTCTAGAAACCCATAGCTGTTCACAGGGATGGCTTCAAAAATTTCAGCAACCAGTTGTCTGCCTGGTTGCTAGGGGGGGGAGGGGGCATAGCATGGTGGGCGTGGCCTAGTCAGCCTCCTGCACCATGGTGGGGAGGGGGGGAGTTTTTGCCCTCCCCAGGGTCTAGAGGCTTTCTTTGAGCCTCCGGGAGGGTGAAAACGGCCTCCCCAAGCTCCAGAGCCCCTCTGGAGGCCAAAAACGGGCCTGTTTCCAGCCTTCTGGAACTTCCGGGAGGCACATTTTTCGTCCTTTCTGAGCCTCCACATGGACCCTGTACTTACCTGGCATCCAAACGGACCCCATAGGGATTCCTGGGAGGGGCAGGGTGGATGTGGCCAACCAAGGGCGGGCTTTACCGGTTCACCAAACTGGTAATTAAAAATGATAAAATTAGATACCGGTTCACCCAAACGGGGACAAACCAGTAGCAGCCCACCCCGGCTGTTCGTAAATTAAACATAATCTTTTATTGGGACATAATCTCCAAATCATTAGCCAGCTGGCAAAATTTTCAGACTGCAGAAGTTCTTTCTCAAGATTGGATAAATATTATTTTAAACAGAGTTCTCTATGGGAAACAATTACTCCACATTTTGCAAATAAAAAATTGAAAAGTCCTTTGATGTCAGATTTTTCTATGCTTCATTCGACTTATGAAGAATAATATACAATATTCACACACTCTAGGTTTTGTGTGGAAGCTATCACTATACTGAGGCAGTAAAACTAGAGAAAAATTTCATTGTTGCAACAAAATTAAAAGTCCAGGAAACTATCAAAAAGCAATGGTTTAATTTAGAATCAATGTTTAAAAAACAAACAAATCATTCCTATGTCTTTTAAAAATGACTTTAAGGTGCAGAGATAGTAAGTCTTGTGATATCTTAAAAATCCACACAAACTTTTCTGCATAAAGAAAGATTCCAGGAACATTTTGTTATAAAAATAATCATCCTTTGGGTGAGATGGGCAACATCCAAGTTAAATAAATAAATAAATAAACAAACATTTCTTAGAAATAGAATTTTACAATATTCTGTACATTTTAACAAGGGCAGTTTCATATGATAATATTGACTTTTACAGTGACCAATCACACTGGGATATTAATGCTTGCCAATCTGCCTCCCACCATCACCACATTCACCTTATTACACCCCAAATCCTGGTACACTCTCACTGTGGGTGAACAAGGGAGTAAAGCATCACTAACTAGGGCAGTAGGGAAGGTTGCTATGGTACTTGTTTGCTTCCCTCCTGGAGGCAGTTTAGATGCTTTGCTTGCCTCCATTCCACATAATCCACTCCAACTACAGCTAAAGTCTTTCCCTATCTACTTCCCTTTTTTAAATGCAGTCTTTGAACACACATTGCTATAAGATAGCAAAGATGGTATATGATCCTGTCCCCTTTAGTTCCTTTGCCACAGGAGAAAGATGGCTGTTGCTCAGAATAATGGGCTCCATGGTAGTTGTAAAACTCAGGCCAACCTCCAACTGAACTACCAGTCTGAGTGCTCTCCTGCTGCCTCTCACTTTTGGCACCTGGGTCCCCAGGTCTTCTGCAACACTCCTGCAGCTGAGCAGGATAACACAGCTCTCCCCCTCCCCCCCCCCAAAAAAAAAAAAATCAGTTGCAGTCAAATCATTATTATCACTTCAGCCAGATCAAAGACTTTCACTGACTCCACTGCAGTCAAAATACAGCTAAACTCCATGAGGCTATTGGTGGAGTTTCCACTTAGGGTTAAGCATCTCTATTCCCCTGAACTACTGATTGGTTATGTTGTTGCGCTATCATTATGCCACCAGTTCCTCAGTCAGCCTGATCCACATCATCTTGTCTGGCTTTGGTGTCTTTCTTGGTTGCTGATTCTGCCCAATCATCCTGGAACTTCTCAATGTTGTTATCCTGGGTTCGCTAATCCATAACCCTGGGGCTCTAAGGAAAGCTATCCAAGCAGTAGTTGCAACAGAAAGACGTGAACCCAGTCCTGCCAGAACAGCAAATGCTCTGGGAACAGAACTATATTCTCTCCAATAGCTACTGGAGCCTCTCTCTATGTCTGTCAGTGGTACAAACAGAGATTGAGACTATCTATACCCACTCAAATGTCTACACAGCTCATTTCAAATGCTTTAACCACAAACTCCCTTATGTTGATACCATCCCTATTCTATCCTGACATTCTTATGAAAAAGAAAGTTCCTTTTGAGCAGGTCAGATCACTATTGTACCATTTTTCCAGAGAGCTAAAAAAGAGAATAATTTGGAAGACCAGCCAAGCTATTAATATAGACTTTATATCTCTCTCTCCTTTCTTTCTTTATATTAATATTATTAATATTATCTATATAAAAGTGAAATACCACTCACGCATCATCACAAAATCTCCAGAACCGTAAAGCCTACAAACTTGAAATTTGGCACGTATGTTTCTCTTGGCTTCTAGGTGCTCACTAAGAAAGGATTTTTCAAAATGACCACCAGAGCATTAGCATTTCGTATATTATTATTAACACACTCTGATACTAAGAAGTTCTACTCCCCCTCCCCACCTGAAAAAAAATCTGTTCCAAATGCAAAACACAAGCAGAGGAGAAGAGTTTCAGTTTCAGCATTAGTTTCACAGCCCCTAGCAGCTTTAGTAGAGAACAGTTGAGCTAAGCCACTCCCGGGCTCCTTGCTGTCTCCTTCTTGCTCATACAGCAAATACTGTTTCAGTTTCCAAACAGCCCTCAAATCTCTCACACAGTGTCAGGACACTAGCCAGATGAATATTGATGGATGTTGGTAGGCAGAGGCACAAATTGTTTCCCCTTATTTTCCTCCCCAAAAACTAAGCCCGACCACATAGTTTCATAGCAAAGCACAGGTATCGAGCTAACTTATAATAATGCAACATTTCCAACCAAGACATAATGGGTAGAAACTTGTTAAAGAGAGATGTAACCTAGAAATAAGGATAAATTTTCTGACAGAACACTCAGTGGAATAGGTTGCCTCCCAGGGTACTGAGTGCTCCATCACTGGAGGTTGTGCCTTCCAGCCCTATGATTTTATGTTTACATATTCACTAACTTGCATGCGCTAAAGTTTTTTTGAATTGCATTACAATGTCATTTATCTTTGAAAAGGCGTTTTGTGATCCAGTCATCACACATACTCCCATGATCACCATCAGCTTTCTTCTGTAGGCTGTAGAGGTTCGTAGCTGGAGCCAAAGTCCACCTTGGCTGCAAATCAAGAGTGTGTTGCATATTGAGGCATTAATGTTTATATATCTGGGACTACAAACCTTGATGGTGCTATTTGCAGAATCGAAAATGTTGGTGCCAAGAAGAGATGCGCCATAATTCCCGTAGAAAGGACAAGCAACGCATTCCAGGGGTAGAAAAACATTCTGATCCAGGACATACTATAAGCGGAAACGCTAATGGGAGTATCCTGATCGGAAAGTTCGTTTTCGTTCTCCGATCCTTGAACGACTTTTGGCCAGGGAGCAAAGCACTTGGAAGGCGCTTCCTCTGAAGACGCCTGCTAATGACCCCTCCCCCAACGTTTGAAACATAAGCAACCTTTCTAGCCAACCTCCCCCATCCCCCATTAAAATACGGCTCCCAAATGGGAATTGTAGTCCTGTTTATCAAGGGCAGAAGCGTCATGTCTGGTCTGGATTTTTCTGTCGGAAAGTAGGATAAAAAAATAATCAGATCGTGAAAGAAACAGCAAAACACTTGTGGACTCTCGTCCCTCCCAATGCCCCACAGCTGTCTCTTTCGAAGGAAGGGAACTTACAAACTGAAACCCTTTGATTGAAAAATGTGATTTATTAGAATTGCCGGGGTCGGGGGGGAAGGAGGGGGTGAGGATGGGGGGGGGGGAGTAGGAGAAGTCCTGGCGCCAAACTATGCGCCAACCGAATATTAATTATCTCCCAGAAGTCCAATATTCCAATATTAGCAAAGTTTGGCTCATCTCTTTAGTGCCCTAGCCGGAAAGGATCCTATAAAAAAACTGGTACCCAGCATTTTAGAGAAAGCTGAAGTGGATCTCTTGCATCGTGTCATATGATCCAGTCACTTAGAAAAACAAAATGCCTTACGCTGATTACCTTAAGGCGGTCTCAGCCGTAAAATATATACAGTTGCAAAGCTAATTACAAACGCAGACTGTCGGCTGTTTTCCCATCTACGTAATTTTCGTGCAAGCACGCTAAAGTTCATTAACACCTTAATGCCTGCCATCTGCAAAACTACACTTCCCAGGAGGCAGAAGAGTCGGACGCATGCGCGTCTCCTGTCTCCAGCATGGCTACGGTGTTGTCACGGGCGCTGAAGCTGCCAGGTAGGGGTCTTGACTTGCAGCGCGCCAAACGCTGGTGGGAAATGCAGAGTGGGCAGGATGAGGATGATACCCCTGCAGTATGCAGGGCTGGGGCTTTTAGCCTCGGATTTCTCAGTCCGAGAGAACATCCGGGTCCCATCTGGAGAATAGACCCACCAACCTCCTCCCCGCGTATATCCGGGTCCCAGCAGGTGCCCTTTATGTCTGACCAGTTCTAGAGAAAAAGAAAGATGAATGGATTGAAAGAATAAGGATAATTATTATAGGGAATGGAGAGGCGATTGTGATAAATCGTGGCTATCTTTGTTAAGCGTTTGTGGATGCGCAGTAGAGGTGCGGAGACCACTTTAGCGTGGAGGAAAGGTTAACCTTGATGGCAGAAGAAACTGAGGCAGTGCTGGTCCCAGGGGAAGTGATGGGGTGAAGCTTTGAGATAGAGGAATGAGTAGGTATTGTTTTACTGTTGCAACAGAAAATAGGTCTGCCTGTTTGTGCAATCCTTGTTCCTAAGATCAATTTGGATCAAATATGCTAGCCAGCATTTTTGCAGGTATTTACATTTCACTAGGAATAACGTGTTTTGGAAGTAAAGGAATTATTTGAGAACTCGACAGACAGTGAAAATTGGAGCCAGATACTTTCTGGCTATGATACTATGTTGCAGTCGCCTTCACTTTCATTCATGGGATTTTCAGGGAGCGTAAATAACGCTTTTGTGTTTGGAATACTTTGTTTTGTTTCTTCACAGAAAAGGGGAAAAGGCAGAGCACAGATAGAATAATAATACAATCCTTGGTTTATTGGCTGTGGTACCAGCTGTCCATTTTGGAATTTTTCCAGCAGTTAGTGAAAGTGCTGGGAAGGTTGTGGTTGATTTAACTGAGTTTTTGTCATCTCTTTTAAACTTCAAGAGATATAAATATAATTAAAGTCTTATTTTAAGCTTTTCATGGTTGAGTGAGGCTGCATATCACACTGCCTGCAGAGGTCAACAAATAATAACTTTCTTGTACAGCTTGGTTTGTCTTGTTCAGGATTTTCTGTTGGGCTAAGTCTTAACCTTAAGAGCGAAGTCATTTAGGTGAGATGGATGATATAGGAATATGAATAAACATGTTCATCTTTTTTACATTTTAATAGATTTAAAGCAGAGGTCCCTAAACTTGGCAGCTTTAAGATTTGTGGACTTCAATTCCCAGAATTCCTCAGCCAGCTTAGCTGGCTGAGAATTCTGTGAGTTCAAGTCCACAAGTCTTAAAGTTGCTAAGTTTGGGACCTCTGGTTTAAAGGCTGTAACCTTGTGTAAAGATGCAGAGAAACATTTTTAGAGAGAATTGAACGGTGAGAACTGTGAACTATGCGCTCTTCAGTGAATTGGGAAATTCTGAAAAATTAATTGAAAAATTCCAGCTAAATGCAGATTGAGCAATTGCATTATGGCACATAATTTGATTTGGTGAGTTAAAGCCTGAGAAATTCCAGACAAAAATGAGAAAGTACACCTAAGAAGCTATTTTTTCTTCTGAAACTTAACATCTTGCTATTAGCTGAAAATGGGGGACTATTCTAATTTCTTGTGGCTGTAACTAGCAAAAGTAAATCAAGTATCCTATAGCAATGTAAAGAGAATCAGTTTGGTGTCATAATTAAAAGCTGGATAGAAACTGAGAGACTGAGTTATAGTCCTGCTTTAGGCATGAAGCCAGCTGGGTGACCTTGGGCCAGTCACACATACCTAGTCCTAGGAAGGAGACAACAGCAACCACTTCCAAAATCATGCCAAGGAAACTCCAGGAAACCTGTCTGGGCAGGTAGGAGGAGTTAAGGTTGACTTAATGGCAAAAAAAAAAAAAGTTAAGTAGAAAAGTCCTGTTATTCTGGAATTGGATTAATAATGGTTGGCTTCAGATTCTGCTTTTCCTTTATCTTCTTTGCTCTGGCATAGATCTACAAATTCCCAGGAAGAGAATTCCCTGGAGTATTGAGACAATGCACTTCTGATTGGGAATTCTTTCAGCTGTCTTGTTCATTAGACTGAAACCGTGTAATCCCTTTTTAAAGCATTTCCCACTTTTCTATCAAATACAGCCTTTTGTCTGTATTATTTTTCCTTATAGAAAGCATTCATGTATTGTGTACCCCATATTTTCCCTTTCCTTCCCCCCCAGGCATTGAGAAGATTTAGTTTCAGTTGAGTTTGTGTAGTATGTTTTTCTTCATATTTGATATTTGATTTGCATAGGTTTTTGTTACTGACATTTTAAAATGTATTTTTAATCCTTACTGCAAAATTAATAATGAGGAGTGAGGTAGTAGATAAATGGGATAAAATTGAAAACAACAAATATCATCCATAACATTTTCAGAGCAGCCACATAAATTCCAAAACATGTATCAGAAAACAAAGTAGTGAGGCTCCCCCTGCTACAATAGCTTAGTCTGCAAGTTAAGTTAATCTTTGTTGGGAATAAAGAGGATGCCCAAAGACAGATCTTTGTTTTGCATTAGGCTAACTTCTCACTTAGTTTTGTTGCAGTTCAAAGGATATTTAAGCATAATTTCAAATGAAGCATAAAGCCTGATAGGCTACTGAGTACCATGGAACACATTGGCACACACAGGTGCTGATTTTAGGATCCAGGATTTATACATTAATTTTAAATGAGTTATGTGAGTCATGGCAGCGTTAAGATGCTGGGCTTGACTGGAAAGCCAGCAGTCCAGGTTTGAGACCTGATTGTGATACACCATGGTTCCCATCCTTGCCCCAGTTCCTACCAGTTCGAAAGTAGAAATGCAAGTAGATAAATATTGGTAGGTATCACTTTGGTGAGAAGGTAACAGTGCCCTGTGATGTCATGCTGGCCACATGATCACAGAAATCTCTTTGGAGAGCGTGGGCTCAATGGCCTTGAAACGGAGATGAGTATTGCCCTCTATAGTCAGCAATGACTAGCGAAGTAAGATCCACAGGAACTCCTTTTGTTACTTCTCAATTTTACATTGCCTAACCAAAGCAGGCAAAAGAAATTGAGGATGTAGTCTTTTAGTGAAATTGATATAATTGGATGAGTGTATAAGTGATTTTTTTTTAAAAAAGTATAGTAACAAGGCAAGTTTCTTGCTATAGTAAACTATATTAGATATTGTTCTGAAACCTTAAAGTGTGATCTCAAGCATAATTATGAGAAGTAAATCATACTGTTATACATGCTTATTTCCAAGTAAGTGTGCGTTTATAACAGTTTAAAATTCTTTTTGCTCTGGGCTATAAAGTCAAAATTATTTGTTAACCCCTTTTGTATTTTTAACATTTTAGGAAAATTCTGATAAGTGTTCCTATGATAACACTAAACAAATGTACTGCTTCCTGAATGTGTTTACAGATTTTTGGCTACTAATCATGAAAATAACCTGTAATTTAAACTATCATGTACCATTTTATAGAAATCATCTATTTTTACACAATGGCAATGTAATGTACAACCTTCAGTACCTGTTGGTTGTGCTGCATGCATGAAATAAATATACAAAAATGTGAAACTTGTTGAAGCACATCCATTACACTAAGTACAATTGGAATATCTGCAGAGATCTAAAAGTAGTAGCTTTGCTGCTTGGAATAAAGCTTGCCTATATCAAGTACTGTTGTTACACATGTGATGGGACCGCTGAGCAAGAAAAAGAAATGGTCATAATTATATTTGTGTTCAGTCTGAAAGGGTCTATCAATGCCAAAGGTTTTATGGAAACAAAACTTTGGGAAAATGTGGTTGTCCAGTGTAACTTTATAGCACTAGGCCATAAATGATAGGCTACAAAATCAATCATTGTTTTAGTTATTGTGCTTTGAAAGCAGGTGAGAGAATTTTTTAAACTGCCTCACCCGAAAGATGGTTAAGAGCAGAGTTCCCCAGCTTTCTGGCTTTGCGGATTGGCCAGGAGGGAGAGAGGGGATGTTTTTGCATGAATGGCGGGCAAGCGTGTGTGCACATACAGCTCCGTTTGCATGAGTGGCAGGCACCTGCATCTGCTGCTTGTGCAAATGGAGAGCATGTGCCCATGCTTGCCCACTTCTCACGGAAGTGGGGGGGTGTATGCAATGTTCCAAAGGGCTCAAGGCCTGGTAGTGGGCCGCAGCCTGGGAATTGGGGACCCCTGGTTTAGAGGACAGAATTTTGGCATATATAGGTTAACCATAAAGGAAACACATAATAGCTTCACAGATAATTGTTTTCTATTATAGAAATGAAGGCATTAACAATTATATAATCCATACCCTTTTTTTCTTAGCAAAATTCTGCCTATAGTGAAAAGGCCGGTCAATAAATTTGATACATAAAAATAAAATAACTCAAAATAAATTTTGAAATATAGGCAGACTTTTTCTTCTGTCCAACAGTGTCATCTCCATGCAGTAAGCATGCCTATTACCTTATCTAATAAATTACCTTCTTTTCTTTTTTAGTGGTTTTAAAAAAAAAATTAGTGGTCTTGAAAATGCCACAAGTACTTCTCACTTTCCACCTACCTTCTCAGGTAAGAAGAGCCCAGACCTTGGGGAATATGACCCTCTCACTCAGGCTGACAGTGATGAGAGCGAAGATGACTTGGTCCTCAATTTGCAGAAGAATGGTGGAGTTAAAAATGGGAAAAGTCCCCTAGGGGAAATCCAGGATGTGGATTCTGATGTGGAAACTGGTACAGCCAAGCAGCATCTCTCAGAGGGTATGATAGAAGAGTACCCAAGTGAAATGAACAATGGTTTGGAGCAGAAGACATCCAGTTCCTTGATGCCTTATTTGCGCACAGCCATCTTTTTACTCACTGTAGTTATCTCTATGATCCTTGTGCTGGTGTGTGCTTTCCTCATTCCTTGTCCACCAAGAGACTTGCATAATACTTGGATTCACAATCTGGGTCAAGTAGCAGGTAAGAAATAACAGATTATGAAATGTATACCCTACCAAGAAATATACTGAGAGTTTCATTGAAAATATAGATACCAATAAAGGAGAATATTTATAGCTCAGGGTTGAAATGAGAGGTCCTTGGTGCTCTCTGAGATGTTTTCTTGCAGAAGTTTCATTATCCAAATTAGGTAACATCATCAGTGCTTGTAAGGAGTGAGGTTTGCTCTCAGTTATTCTGGTGGCTTGCTTTGTTGGTGGGGGTAGTTTTAGAGATTCTTTGGTTAGGCTGTTTACTGTTGGCTCTTTGGCAGTTCCTTGACTGGGGTATTTTATATCATATTGAAAGTTTTATTTCAATTTAGTAAAAGCTATCTTAGGCTATTTCCAATTAAACACTTGTTCCAAATTATCTCAAATTCCATAACTAAAACACATTAAAGCTTATTTTTAAACCAATTGCATAAATTTATCTATTTAATTCTGTGACAGTTACTCTGTTCAAAGATTTATTTTCTATGATTTTGAGTATAGCAATGCTCTATCCAGTTGAGCATTTAATGACTAGATTAATTAATGTGCATATGTGAATCTTTTGAGTCATACATGAGAATGTTAACTAAATTTGACCTTTGGACAGAGGAAGAACAAATGAGGGCTTAAATTTAAGCTAATTTATTATTCCAGGAAACAAAACAATTATCTTTTATTTCTTAATTTGCTTAATTTGTTATTCTGTAGCTGGAAATGCCATTTTTAAATGCTGTTTTTGGTATCTACATGTTTCTCACTTCAGAATTATATAGAAATGGTATAACTATTTTGATATTTAGTATAGTACAAGATATTTAATATGTACAAGAGCTATTATGTTATAGAGTGAAGAGCAGGATTTATAGTTTCTAAAAACCACAGCATGATAGGAAGTAATCCTCAAAATAGCTTTACGTTAGTAGCTTATCTTTGCTGTTATGTAGATTCAGTTTGTTACTTTGGACCAGTCCTGACATCAATTTTGTTCAATTCCTCTTTTCCTTATATTGAAATGTTTCAAAACTCACGCCAGGCACCTCAGGTTCTTGGATTTTAAGTGATCTGAACTCTCCCTTACATTTGTAGCAATAGTAGTGACATTGAGTTTCAGGATGAGGGGTCGGGATCAAAGGTTTCTCAAGAATGTAGTTTTGTGAGATGTTAGCTCATGTGACTTGATTACAATGGTCAAGAAATATGTCTGAGTGGACTAAACTGCAGAAAATAGTGAAATTACATTTACCACAAATTTTTTATGATACCTAGTATCGATAGCCATCCTAAGTATGCTTAGAATAGATGGGAGGTACACTCTGGAAAAGTAACTATTCTACCTTATTTTTCAGATGGAGTTCTGTTTCCACCAGAACTTTTTGATATAAATAATGATGGTCTCCCTGATGTCTTACTCTCCTTCACAGCTTTGAAAAATGCTAGTGTATTGGGTAAGTATTCAAATTGTAATAAGTAATTTCAGAATTGAGAGCTTAATGTAATTGTATCAAGCTGGCAGCCCACAAACTCAACCTTCTCTCTAGCAAACTTGCCTGCAAAGAACATGAACACAATTTCTCCATATCTGGGTGACAGTTTTTAAACAAAATGTTTAGTGTCTTTGATTTCTTACTGAACAACTACTTCACTTAATCAGTTGAATTAATGCACTTCCTGTGATATGTTGCAATGTATACTTTAGTTTCCAAGTAGCCTTGGAAAAATTTGAAAGTAGCACAACTCTCCACAACAGTTTCCCTCCTTTTTGTTATAGAAAGATCAGTTTACCTCTTCTACATGTGTCCTCAGGTGTCTCCACACCATGGGTAACAATAATGGCACTTTCGGGTATGAACGGCAGCATCTTATGGTCAAGCCATGTTAAAGAAGAGATTCTGGGTGTGCAGTGTAAGAATTTGGACTCTGCATTCTCTGCAGAGCCTGTCTGCCTTGTTACTGGGACCTCTGCATTCCTCAGTCTTCTGAGTGCCTCATCAGGTAAGTTGACTTGGTGCAGCTAATAATTCACACGATTCAAAATGAGGAGTTTGGTATCTTTTGTGACTCTGATTCCTTATTAGAAGGAATAATGATACCTTGTTGAACAGCTTCTTCTTTTCTTCCAACACTTGATCTTTTAGATGAGAAGTGTCAAGGATCTGCTGTGCTATTGAATTGTCAACCTTCTTTCTTCAGAGCTAACCATATAAATTACTTTTAAAATAATGTAATCTTCAACAATGGACACAAAAAGGCTCAGTAAGACACAGTTTTGGAAACAGGCACAGATTTGTAAAGTGGAAAATATTTTGCAGGTCAAACTATGTATTATGGGCGCAGGCATGTGCACGTGCATGCACACACTTTCGGCACACAACGATGAAAAGGTTAGCCATCACTGCTCTTTTTCCTGAGGGAAAAAGATGAATCAGTTTGTGTTCAGGATGTGAGGAGTCTGCAATCATGTGACTACATTTTGGATGCTGGGTAATTGGCTTGCATTTATGACAGGTTGCAGCATCCTGTGGTCATGCGATTGCATTTTGTGGATTTTTAAAAATGTTTTACAGCAAAAAAAAAAAAACCCTATTGGATAAGCTGGATTTGGACTTATGACCGTGTGACTTTCTTATTGATGGCAGTGATTCACTTATCAAATGTTGGAAAATATTCATAAATTTAAGACTGGTCACATGTGACTTGACTTTAGACTGCAATGGCTTATGACCAAAATTCTGAGCTCAGTTGTGGTCATGAGTCAAGGACTACCTACAAATCCAGAACTGCTAGGCTTTGCAACATTGTCACCAAATATGAAAACAAAACAAAACAACCTAAGATAAAAAGAGTTCTCAAACTTTTTCTGTTTATTAAGTAATAACTGTGACACTCCTGTAGGTTTGCTGGGGCAACCCCGGGGCAGTGCAGTGCGCAATTTGGAACCACAGATCTGACTTAATTATTGTATTTCCGTCAATTTTTAGAAATTAAATTATTGGAGCTGCGATCCTAACACACCTGCAAAGTGCTAAATTGAATAATTGATATATGTGACCAGCTTTTGGTTGAAGTTTGTTCAATTGCCGTCACCCCCCTACACTCTCACCAATCAAGCACTCTACTTGTAAACCCTAGCCAGTTTGTAAGATGCTTCTTGGCTGATACACATTTTATTGTATATCATCCTTTAGGGAAGCCAGTTTGGACCTTTGATTCCTCCCACTTTTCTAATGGAATCTTGGCTGCTCCAGCTGTTATTATACCTGATGTGGATGGAGATCGGGTCAGTGATTTGATGGTCTTGACCCTTGGAAAAACACAGGTAGGCTGCATTTCCCAAGCCTGGGTAAGGAAGGAGAAAGATCTGAACACACTATTTTCTTACAGCTTATCCCAACAAGGTGTGCAAGATATTTAGAAAGATTAGGCAAGATTAGAATAATTGCTTAATGAATAGTCTTCCACAATGTGCCAGCCTTTTTTTCTGAAGCAGAAAAATATTAAAAACTTTTGTTAATTTAAAAACTGCTGTATTAAGCTATATTCAACTTTCCCCACAGCATCTGACCCTTGGATAGATTGGCTAAATAAGAAATCTGATAAGATTTAACAGGATGCAGCTAGAAAATAATAATTTCTTTTTTATTCAGTCTTTCTTGGATGTGCATTGGATAGAGAGTAATTGGACTTCCATCTTTACATTCCCTCTATCTTTTTTTCTTCTTCTTATGTAGCCAGAATTAAGCTTTATCCTGATATCGGGTAAAACTGGAAACCCAGTGGGAGGACCTGTGAAGTACAGTATTAATAGAAGTGGAAAACTGATTGAGCCACAGACTTATATCACCTGCCATGGAGCAGTCTACATCCTGTTTGGTTTTGGTAAAATGTCCAGTTGCTTTCTTATTCTTATTTCTAAATCATACTGAAATTACATAAAAACAGTTTGAACCATAAACCCCGGCAGCATTACTTTAATCCTGATGATTAGCATTTCATAGGCTTTGCCTTCAGGATATTTATTTCTTTAATTTATAAATGCCAAAATCATACCAAGCATAGTGATTTACATTCCTAAAGAATATCTAGTTGGCAAGGTGGATAAAAAATGAAATCATTGGAAACTGAAGGAATCTAGATGCCCTATGGAAATAACATCAAGAGTCCAAAGAAGATCATTACAAATATCTGGATATATTTCAATTTGACAACATCAAGCACATTAAAGTCAAGAAATTAGAAGGGAATATATGAAGGGAATACAGGTAGTCCTCAACTTATAACAGTTTAATGACCGTTCAAAGTTACAATGGCATGAAAAACACGATCATTTCAACATCCCCATGGTCACGTGATTTACATTTGGATGCTTGACAACTGTTTCATATTTCTGATGGTTGCAGTGTCCTGTGGTCATATGATTATCTTTTACAACCTTCTGACAAGCAAAGTCAAATGGGGAAGCCAGATTCACTTAACAACTGTGTTACTAATTTAACAACTGCAGTGATTCACTTAACAAATGTAGCAAGAAATGTCATAGAATGGGGCAAAGCTCACTTAACACATTCTCATATAGCAACATAAATTCTGGGTCAATTGTTGTACATCGAGGACTTCTTGTATAAAAGATCTTAAAATCCAAACTCAGAAATACAATCAAGGCAATGAACACCTGGGCAATTCCAGTCATTACATACACAGCTGGAAAAATGGACTGGACCCAAGCAGAACTAAAAGCCCTCGAGACAAATAATGACAATGAATCATGATCTTCATTCACACAGTCATGACTACTTTTACCAAGGAGCACAGGTGGATATGAAATATTGCAAGTACACTAGAAGTTGAAAAAAAGGGGGGAGCATTGGAAGAATATCTGAAGAACAATGAAGAAGATATAAGTTGTTCACAGTGAAGGCTTACTGAATACCAGAGAGACCAAACTGGCTTACAAGAAAGACTTAATGAAGAATAGAAAAGAGACGTGGAAAAGCAATTACATGATCAGTATATACACATACACACAAAACTAGCAGGTAAAGTAGATAACAAGAAAACTTGGCACTTGCTAAGAGCAGGAAAGTTGAAGAAAGACACAGAGGGACTAATTCTGGCTGCATTACCTAAGCTTTAAGAAGAAATGCATACAAAGCTAGAATTGCAAAGATGTTGCTAACAGCAAATGCCATCTCTACAAGGAAGCTGAAGAAAGAGTGGCCGCCTGTTTAGCTGCTGCCAGACGATCACACAGACTGACTGCAAAAAATGGCATGACAGAGTAGCAATAATGGCGCATTTGAAGATCTGCAAGAATTCCCATTTGTTTGCAAGCGAGAACAAGTGGAAGACAAAGTAAACAAAGTAATGGAAAATGAAGAAGACAAATGCTTTGGGATTTTAGAGTTCAAACTTACAAGCACCTGCCACAACATCCTAGACTTAGCAATTGTTGATAAGAAAGATGTAGAACAACTATGGCAAAAGAAAGCAAAGATAGTATCAATAATTAATACACCTTAGGTGCAATCCCAAAACATCTGGAGCACCACTTAAACACCAACATTGACAAAATCACTACTAGTCAATTGCAAAAGGCAGCTTTATTTGAAAAAGCGTACATCCTGCAACAATACCCTTAACATGATCAAATAACAGGTCCTCAGAAAGGATTTGATAGGTAGGTAAAAATGTCAAATTGAGCCTAAACATCTGGCTGACTATGTGATCAACCATAATAATTATTTATTTATTTATTTATTAGATTTCTATACCGCCCCCTCTCCCAAAAAAGGGACTTGGGGCGGTGTACAGCCAGATAAAAATAGAAACAAGATATAAAAATTGTACAGTTAAAAACAATTTAAAATGATTAAATTAATGGCCGAATTATAAAATTATCAAAATGTATAAAAACAGATAAAAGTTTAAAATACCAAATTTAAAACCCCACGATTATTACTGGGCCAGGCCGGCCTGTTGAAAAAAGTGGGTTTTTACTGCGCGCCGGAAGGTCTGAATGTCAGTGATGGCCCATATCTCCGGGGGCAAGTCGTTCCAAAGGGAGGGAGCCCCCGCAGAGAAGGCCTGCACCCTCGGGGACACCAACTGGCATCACCCAGCCGGCGGAACCCCGAGGAGGCCGACCCTGTGGGCCGACTCACTGAGCGGCGGGAGGCCGTTGGTGGCAGCAGGTGGTCCCGTAAGTACCTAGGTCCTGAGCCATGAAGCGCTTTAAAGATGATCACTACCACCTTGAATCGGATCTGGAAGGCCACAGGGAGCCAATGCAGCTCGCGCAGGAGCGGTGTAACATGGGAGCTCCAAGGAGCTCCCAAGATCACCCGCGCGGCCGCACTCTGGACCAACTGTAGCCTCCGGATACTCTTCAAGGGAAGCCCCATGTAGAGAGCATTGCAGTAATCTAAGTGGGAGATGACGAGGGCAGAAGTGATAATAGGTCACATTAATACCAATGCAAAGAGTCTTGTATGAGTATTTTATATATATATATATATAGTATATTTCAACTGAACAGAAATATGATTATATAGAATAGCTAGAATTTTTATCTGTATACATATAAAGGCCCTCATAGTGATGGGATGTCTCTACTGAATGCCTTTAAGTTTCTAGCTCCTGACTGATTTCACACCTGCTTTATCAAACGCAACAGAATTTTAGACTTTGCATTTCCTTTTTACCTAGGTCGAGTCTATGCAGTTGCTTTACGAGATATCTTTGCGCAAGCCAGAAATCATGATAATTTCCCTTCAGGACTGCAGCATGAAGAACCAGAATGGGAAAAACACAGATCGGTCAATTTGTTAAAGTTCATTGATATTTACAGGTATGACACTATATTTTCTCTACAATGAAATTTGTGAATCACCCAGTCTTAATTCAGTGTGAAATGCATGAATCTTCAGCTGGCTAAAGAGTTAGAGTTAGGTCCAATTATTTTTGTTGTTGTGATCCAAGTCCAATATACATATACTGTAAAACTAAGATTAAACTAAAACTACAATTGGACAAAAGCAGTGCACTGTCCAGTAGAAATATCTATGCATTACAAAAAACCTCTTTATTGTCATGACCTTTAATTGATGAAAGTACAAACAACAATTTTTGATCCATGACTCCAGAGAGAATGAGGGAATGAAATTTGGGGAGGTTATAGCTTTTGCTGAACTGCTGGGCTGCTGCTATGGTCATATGATTTCCATTTTCAATATTCTGTGACAGTTTCCCAGCCAATCTTGCAATTTATTGCTCCCTCCCCCACCCAATAACAGCAACTTACATGCCCATTGCGAAGGAATGGGAAGAGGGGGGGAAGAGAGGGAGGGAGCAAAGGAAGGAGGGAGATTTCCAATGCCCCTGCCACATTCCCACGAGAAAACTCAGTGGAGAAGCTGGCAGGAAGTTAAAAGTTGCTCCTGCTTCCCACTGCATTTTTATCTATCCATTCTGTTTCACTGCTTTAGGTAAGGAAATAACTTTGAAATGATGGCCGAGTGTTGCATTGGTTGTTTATTAAACATTAAAAGTGAACTATATAAAACTATACAAAATAGACACCCCTCCTCCCAAACCCTCCAAGCAAAAAATTATTAAGAACATAAAAACCTGAATCAGAGAGTAGCTAAAATTAGCCCTAAATGTGCAGATGGTAACTAATAAACAACTATCTAATTTGAAAATGGAGATTAATATTTAGTGGTTAAAAATTAGAGTTAAAAAGTTGGGATAGGAATAGTTGTTTCAGATTAAATTACTTAAAATATTTATAAGCCTGGGCACAGACACACCTGTAACATTAGCAGAGAGGTTGTACATGGAGATAAGTATATATAATGCTATCCTAGGTCCTGGATGAGCATGTCAGTATGTAAGGTGAAACCTAGGACTCTATTGGCATCTTAACATGGGCACCGATTTATCTGCAGGCTGCATGGATATAAATTGGGTAGGGAACTATGCCACACTGCCTTAGGAATTCTGGGACTTGAAGTTCAGAAGTCATAAAAGGGTCCTAGTTCCCTATCTGATGTAAATAGTGGTCTGCTTTGACCCAATTTAGAGCTTCTCAGAGTCCACTGTGTTTATTATGCTGTTATACAGAATTTTGCACTGTGGTGCATAATAGCGGGGAGGTTCACTGTCCTGCAGCATAGACATGCCCATTGCGAAGGAATGGGGGGAGCTGCTTCTTTGGTTTTCTCTAGTGGCGCAGTCCTGGGGCATCAGGCACAGGCAGCTTCTGAAAGCTTTGAATTCAACTCTTGGAACCCGTCCAGAAGTGATCGTTGAATTCTAATATGTAATCTGGTAGAAGGGAACATTATTAAAGACCATAGGCTGTAATCCTATTTATTTCTTTTAGTTAGTTTAATCTAATTTAATGACATTAAATCATTTTGGATTTTTCTGGGGGAAAAAATAGATATCTAAAAACTTTTCATACAGGTATTCCTTAACACAACCGTTCATTTAATAACAGTAGCGACTTAATGATCATCTTTGCATTTATGGCTGTCACAACATTCCCATGGGCACATAATGCTATGGGTTTCCTCTCCTAAGAAGGTCCATCTGGTGAGTATCAAGAAGAAGGGCCTTCTGCATGGTGGTTCCCTCCCTATGGAACAGCATCCCTGCAGAGATGAGATTGCCCCCCCCCACTTTGACACTCTTTTGCAAGGCTCTGAAGACATGGTTGTGCCAATGGGCCTGGGGATCCCAAAATGCATAGAGCCATCAAATGGCTTGATTATTGTCACTCTGTGTGTGTGCGTGTGTTGCTTTTTATATTGGGATTTAATCCTTGCAAATCACTCAGTGTCACTGAGAGTGAGTTGGGCAGCCATATAAATAAAAAGTAATTAAAATGTAGGCACTTGTCCACCTGCGTGTATTTCTGAAGACTGCAGCATCCCAGAGTTGTGTGATTGCCAATTGAGACCTTTTCAGGTGGATTCCAACAAGCAGAGTCAATGAGGGAAGCTGGATTTGCTTAACGACCACATGAGTCACTTAGTAACTGCAGTAATTCACTTAACCACTGTAGCAAAAAAAAAAAAGGTTGTAAAAATGTCCAACTGCCTTGCTTAGCAACAGAGTTTTGGTCCCAATTGTGCTCCTAAGTCAAGGACTACCAATGTACTCTAATTATTCCTTAGCAAAGTGCAGGACAATTGTCTTAAACTTATCACAAATGTTTTATGCTGGAATTAGTTTTTAGTAAAAAAACAATACACTAAATACAAGCTAGGCGGATATGATCTTGTTGAAGACCCTCACTCTGTCAAGGATCTTGGAGTTCTCATATCGAATGACCTAAGCGCCAGAGCTCATTGCAACAGCATTGCCAAAAAGTCTTTAAGAGTTGTAAATATAATCTTACAAAACTTCTCTGGTAATACTGAGGAATCCACACTGTATATCAGACATTAAAACAATTGAACGAGTCCAGAAGTATTTTACCAGAAGTGTACTACACTCCTCTGTTCTCACAGAATACCCTACACCACCAGACTTGAGATTCTAGGTTTAGACAACCTTGAACTATGCCGGCTAAGATTGGACTTAGGCATAGTACATTAAATCATATGTTACAATGTCTTACCAGTTAATGAATATTTCAGCTTTAACCACAACAACACAAGAGCACACAACAGATATAAACTTAATGTAAACCACTCCAAACTTAATTGCAGGAAGTAAGATTTCAGCAACAGAGTGGTCAATGTCTGGAACCAGAGGTGGTATTCAGCAGGTTCTGACTAGTTCTGGAGAATCGGTAGTGGAAATTTTGAGTAGTTCAGACAACTGGCAAATACCACATCTGACTGGAGATTTTACAGTATCCTTCCCCTGCCATGCCCACCAAGCCACGTCCTTAGAACCGGTAGTAAAAAATTTGAATCCCACCACTGTCTGGAACTCACTACCTGGCTCTGTTGTTACATCCTCTAACCCCCACTCCTTTAACCTCAAACTATCCACTATTGACCTCACCCCATTCCTAAGAGGTCTTTAAGGGGCATGCATAAGCGCACAATCATGTCTACCGTCCCTGTCCTATTGTCCCCAATTATTAGTTCCTATTTCTTATAATTAAATTTATGTTTAGTCTTACTATCATATTGTAAGCATTTGACAAATAAAATAAAATAAAAATATTTCTGGTGGGCTTAAAAAGTAAAAGTCTGAAGTGTCTCTCGCGAACTCCCAGCAGTAACAATAGCACTTAGACTTATATACCGCTTCACAAAGCTTTACAGCCCTCTCTAGGCTATAGAGTCAACATATTTTCCCCAAAATCTGGGTCCTCATTTTACTGACCTCGGAAGGATGGAAGGCTGAGTGAGCCTGGTGAGAATCAAACTGGCAAATTGCAGGCAGCCAGCAGTCAGAAGTAGCCTGCAATACTGCATTCTAACCACTGTGCCACCAAGGCTCAATACACAAATTTGTTTAGACGTTGCCCCAGACTACACACCTTCTCCTTCATATGAACTTAACTAGCAATACAAACCATGATTTGATTGAGTTTGTCTCAGCATCTACTCTCATTTGATAACCCTATCTTATAAAGACACAATTCTTTTCCCTATTAAAAAGACACATTTTTTTCCCTATTAAAAAACGCTATAAGTAGTTGCATAAATGTCTTGGTTCAAGTGCTCTCTCTGAGGCTCAAATACCCAGCACAATTATTGTGTAGTTAAAATTAGAAGATTCCAAGGACAGAAACCCATAATAACAAACATAATAACCACTGAATGGTAGCACTTACCAGGCTTGGTTAATCTAGAAAAGTTAAACTGACTCAGAGCCTTTTTTTTTAAGATAAAAATTTGTTGCTTTTACAATAATAGCAGAAAAATAAAACAGATGGTACAGACCTGCTTAATACTTGAAGCAGAGATCATCAGAAAGTTCTAGGCTTATACGATAGATTGGAAATTGAAAGGGGAAAAAAACACATTAGAAGAAAAATGGGGAACTGTTCTGTACAGCACTGCTGCCTTTACAATGAGTCCATGACCAGAAAGGCAGTATGAATTAAGTATACTGGGAAAATGATTGACATTACTGTAATTTACTCATTATTTCTTTTTCCTCTCTGTATTTTGCAGTGATGGCGTTCTGTTTCTACAGGCAGTGAAATCTCCTGACAGCAATTGCAGTGACCTTTTGATCACCACTGAACATGTTTTGACTTTACTGCGAGGTCAAGATTTAGAACAGCGTTGGACTCTAGAGCAGCCGGATATTGACAGGTTACTGGGTTTGAATGGGGGAATGTGACCTTTTCTGCTTCTCCTGTTGAACTCATATGTAATGGCAGGTTAATAGAGAACAATTCTTATTAGCGTTAATCTATAGGAGCTTCCTCTCAGCTTTGTGGAATATTTTTCTGTTAAAACAGCTTTCCTTAAATCTGGTTAAGCTGGATGGGGTTTTGGGGAGTTGGCATTCAGCGCATCTAGTGAATCATCAAGCTGGGTCAGGTTGATCTGTTTGTTTGAAGAGCCACTGGAGAACAGTTCTAAGCAACTGAAAGATATATTCATCTGACCCATTGATGGCTGGTGTTTTTTAAATTATTCCATTAATATAACATGTCTGTAATGTTGTAAGTTGATTCTCAGACATGAAATAAGTTAAATTGTAGAGGAAAGTAATTACTGATGTCAACATCAACATTTATCATTATGGAAGCAGGGAACTCATTCTACTTTTGGCTAGGCGGTTATTCATGTACCTGCCACATTCTTCTTAGTAACCCTTATTAATTTAGGTTTCTCCTTTCAGGAATCTGGCTGGCCTTTGTTGCCTTCAAGTGAGCAATCAATATATTCCCCCTTTTTAGTTGTTTGACTCATTTAAGTTATTCCCTCAGAATAACCTTAGATGAACAGGTACATCTTTAGTTTATGCCAAAAACTTATTAGATGTGGCAACAGCCCTAATTAGATGGAAAATAATATCACACACATTTTAAACAAGCTACCTCTGACTATGAAAGTATTTATGACTTTGCAGTTGAAACAAGAAGCTTGGCATTACCAGTAGCATTAAAAAAAGGTTTTGGTTTGAAGTAGTCCAAGTCCAAATGTGCAGTGTACGTGTGTGTGTGTGTGTGTGTAATCCTAGCCATGTTAAAAAGATGCATGAAAGGATCATGAGGTTTTGAAGACTGCCTGTTCTTGTATTACTGTATGTACGTGCACAAGATCCATCTCCATGCACTACTCTGAATTGGGGGATAATGGTCATAAAGGACATAAAGATTCAAGTGAAGTAGAAACTTAGCTGAATCAGATTCTACTTAAGTGGGAAAAAATTGCTGCTAGAAAATTCAAGTTATTGCTAGGGCCCAAAATTGTCAATTTGCTTTTGTTTTAACAACTCCTGTCTCCTGGTTAGGACAGCAGTTTCAGTGAACAAACATTCTGAAATTTTCTGATGAAGTCTAGGCTCGTAGGAATGCAGATGTGCTCCAATGAAGGAAAAATTACTTTTCTCCAGGCACAGACATAAGATGTTTCCTTTGTTCACTTTTCAGTCTAACTGCTTTCTTCATTTTTACAGCCAGCCTTGCCCGGGATTCTTCAATAATGATCAAACTGTGGACTTCATGTTTCAGGCCCAGCATGGAAATGTCTCTAGAAAGGTGCAATCACTGCTTTCTTACAGTACAATTATGTGCAATCTTAACTATTCAGGCAGGTAGCTCCAAAGTAAATGTTTATCACATATTTCCTCAACCCAATGCTGGTTTGGAAATTCTGCAGTTGAAGAGCACCAGATTGGGAAAGAGTTATATAGCTGTCCAATGTGCAATTTAAAGTTGATCCATTGTGATAAGCAGTATTACTTGGATTCTAATTCAAAGTAAGCCAGATGATCCCTTTCCCTGATATTTTGGATTTTAATTCCTACAAGTTGTGGTTAGTGGCAACATATAGAATATGTAGTTTATGCCCTTTAAATGCATCTGCTGTTGATACAGCTATGACCTTTCTTTTAAACTGACCACAAGACGTTGATTACATTTGTCATATGATCATTCATTTCTGAGATTAAGGGCCAAGCTAGACATTAAAGGCATTTTGGCATTTAATGTGCGTCTTTTAAGTATGGCAATTAAAGGGAACACAACAGATGTGGAACGGGTGTTTAATCCTTTGTTTAATTTTCTTCCACTTTCCCCCCCTTTTCCCCTGAAATTTTATCTTGCTAATTCTGGGTTTCTCTGTTTTTAGATTCTGGTTGTGGATGGTAAATCAGGATTGCCAGTTTGGAATTATGAGCTGCCGTATCACATGAGAAAATCAGATGCACTATCAGTGCTGACTTTGGACAAAAAATCTGTCTTTCTTTTCTGGGCTAATGAAAAGCAATCTCTCTTCAAAAGCTTGGTGAGTGCAGAGTTTTTGAGTTTGGAGGAAGTATTTGCCCTGAAACCACACTATCTAATTATGTTTGAAAACAAGCTATGGCTATATAAGGGCATGAAAAACATTTTGCCCATTCTATCTTCCTTTTCTGATTTTATGTGTTTCCGGGACTTTGAAAAAATATTTTTTGGGAAAAAATATTCTTTCTGTGAATATTTTTCTGGCCCATTTATTTATTTAAACACCTATGTATCTGTCATCAGCCTGAATCAAAGGCTTCTTCTCTGACAGTTATGGACCATAATCTACCATGCTGTGTAGATCTGGTCGATAGATAGAGGGTTTTTAATTTTCCTGTCTAGGGCTAAGAGAGAAACAGACTGGCCCAAATTCACCCGACCAGCTTTAGACGGGGACTAGATTCTTGGGTCTCTCTTCTCCTAGTGTAGTAAACATTATATTTCTCTCTCTCTCTCTTTCCCTTCCCATTCCCCACCCCTACATATTTTTACATTTTAAGAAAAACTTCCTTTGGCAAAAAGTATCAGCCTAATGCAGTATAGCACCTACAAAACCTAGGCATTATGCATTTAAAAGCATATACATGATAAGATATAAGAAATATGCTTTTAAAAGCCAATAAGTATTCGCACCCACATTTTTTCCTAGGAAAGGAATTCCACATGGGGCTTCCATTTTTCTTGTACCTGCTTGTTTGGGCAGTCTAGTAGATTGACAATTAGGGCTAGAGTACTATAGATGGAGGGAATGCTTAAATATATTAGTCTCAGATTATGAGATTATGAGAATTTTAAACTGGATTTGGAAGCAAATTCCAGTTCTGAATAGGTGAGTGTATTCTAGTTAGTAAAGTCATTGGCAAATTATGGAAGCTACAAACCTAATCATCTGAAAACATCAAATTGTGTCGCCCATTGAAATTTCACACTAGCTGACTTAGGGTAAATATTACTTTACCATATCTGGAATGTTGATTATTTTTCAGATGCTTGCCAGTTCCATTAAACTTAAAAAACCATAATGGCCTTGAGTTGGACATGTTTATCAGATCACACATGTTGGAAGATGTAGCCATGTTCATTTTGAACCTGTGTTCAACCTGGCGTGCTATGGAATTACTGCTGCCCTAGATATAAATCCAAGCTAGGGAACACACCTTATATTTTAGGATAATTATTTAGCAAGTACAAGAGTGTGCATGTCTTTGAAAGCAACAGTGTTCATGCTTTCATCTGTCTTTTAACAAAGGGGCTTATTATTCTGTCAGTAAGCAGTAGCAATATTTATTACTGCAATGCAGCTTTGACCACCTTGAGGTAATTTTCATGCCAAGGTTGCATAAACAATCTTTATTCATCTCAGCCAAACTGTATCAGCTACACACAGTAAAAGAAAGGGAGAACATTGACCAAACTGTTAAGTTTGATAAATCCACGCAGACATTACCTATATAAGGAACTGAATAAAATATGTTTAATAAATGTAAAGGGCTAGCACAGCTAGAGAGAAATCTGGTACAAGTAGCCCTTGATTTACGATCAGAATGGAGGCCAAAATTTCTTCTGCTAAGTGGGATGCTTGTTAAGTGAATTTCCCCCCATTTTATGACTTTTCTTCCCACATTTGTTAAGTGAATCACTGCACTTGTTAATTTAAGGATGTTAAGTGAATCTGGCTTCCCATTGACTTTGCTTGTCAAAAGGTTGCAAAAGGGGATCATATGACCTCTGAACACTGCAACCGTCATAAATCTGTGTCACTTGCCAAGCGTCTGAATTTTGATCACTTGACCTTGGGGATTCCACAATGGTTTTAAGTGTGAAAATCGGCCATAAGTCACCTTTTCCAGTACCATTGTAATTTTGAACAGTCACTAAATAAACTGTTATAAGTCAAGGACTATCTGTACGCATGTGTTTCTATTCTGACATGATGACATAATAGCAGTGTTCCAATATCTCAGGGGCTGCCACAAAGAAGAGGGAGTCAAGCTATTCTCCAAAGCACCTGAGGGTAGGACAAGGAGAGAAGCAACCTAGAAATAAGGAGAAATCTCCTGACAGAACAATTAATCAACTTGCCTCCAGAAGTTGTAAATGCTCCAACTCTGGAAGTTTTTAAGAAGAAGATAACCATTTGTCTGAAATAGTATAGGGTTTCCTGCCTAAGCAGGTGGTTGGACTAGATCAGCGGTCATCAACTGATGGTCCATAGACCACTGGTGTTCTGTGAGAAAATTTTGGTGGTCTGCAGAAAAATTATTTTCATTTTTTATATTGCACTAAATCAGGGGTCTTCAAACTATGGCCCCTGGGCCAGATACGTACAATGAACATTTATTTGTGTTACTGCAGAGAGTCTCCTCCTTCAACCTATTGTGTTGAAGGGTATTTTTGTGCAGGTCACAGAAATTCCCATTTGGGGTCTGCTTCAGCCTCTTGGGTGGGGCTTTGGGCGATGGCTAGAGGGAAGTGCTTCTGGTGGCAAAGAGCCTGAGGGCTTGGTCCAGTGGGACTGAATCATGGCCTGGAGCTGGCTGACCATCTCAGCCCGCTGAGCCTCCAAGTGCCGGTACCTGGCCTTGCACTCTGGCAGGTCTTCCCTCTGCTTGGAAAGCCTATGCTTGTAGTCCTCAGTGAGGTGCTTCTGTTGAGCCTCCTTCTCGGTCAGATCCAATTTGAACTGAGCCAGCTGTTTTGCCAACTGTTTCTCATGGTGGCTGCTTAGCTCCAACAACTGCTTCCTGTTGGGGTCCTAAAAAGCAGGCAGGTGAGGAGTGGCTGGGAGGGGAGGGGTGAGTAGAGATTAGCGAGGTGCCCCTCGACTTGAGTGACATTGAGTTGGCCATGCCCTCCCAGTCACATGACCACCTAGCCATACCCACCCAGCCAGTCATTAGGCAGATTATATTAGTGGTCCTGGGATTTAAAAATATGAATTTAGTGGTCCCTGAACCCTGAAAAGTAGTGATCCCTGGACTAGATGACTTCTAAGCTCCCTTCCAACTCTGTTATTCTATTCTGTTCTGTTCTGTTCTGTTCTGTTCTATTCTATTCTTATGACTTCCTCACCCTGTCTGTGCTTTTCCTCCACTGATCACACATGATCATTGGAATACCTGTAATGAGAAGAAAACATTAGAAGGTAAAAAAAAACATTAGAAGGTTTCTAATTCTTGTTTTCATTTTACCTTCATATCACATGACTGTTACTATCGTTATTAATTTCAATTTAGGCAATATAAACAACCATATAAGGTGCAATACTGATCCTGCCTTAATCTATGGATTTGGGCAAACCACTGCTTCCCCCCACCCCCTTCTCTTGGAATAAAATGAAATGAAATAAAAGCTGTCTCTCAAGAATATTTTCAAGGAACACTGGCAGTTATTGTGAATCTGGCACTTTAACTTACAAGCAATATTGAGGTGAGTGGAGGAGGCAGCAAGATGAAATAGTGGTAATTGACATACATACATAGACTCATTTTAATGGGAATTTGAAGGTAGTAATAACTGGAAAATATCCATGTACTGACTGGTGTTTGATCATTACAAGCTTTTCTCATCTCTGATCCAGGTTGCTTTAGATTCTTTTTATTACACTGTGTAATCTTGTGTTTTGCAGTGTAGCTGTCATTACCTTTTATCACTGGCCACGCTGGTTGGGGCTATGGAATTGGTCTACAAAGTCTACTTTAATTCTATTGAAATGAGTGAGATTAATTAAGCAGGGCCCCTTTATGATTGCTACTGTTGTTGCTGCTGTTTTAGGAACCCAGGCCAAGGACTCACCATCTTTATCTTCTTCATCCTACTTTCCCTTCAGTCCTTTTGGACCTGAGTAATACGACAGACCCAGTAATTGCTTCATCTAGTGAGTATGCCAGAAAAAAAATGGGAAAGGAAAAGCCAAGTTTCCTTAAGTAAATGCTGAAAGATGTCCTAGTTTATGATGGCTAATAATGGCTCAATTCCCATTTTTGTTGTGTTGTTTGTAGTACTTAAGTCTCTTAGTTAAATATTGATCTCTCCTTTGAATGCACAATGCAATTCATTATTTGCATATTTCATTAAGCTGGTCTAGGCTGTCAAGGATCTAAAATATTGAAGGTGTATTTTTCTTGGCATCTTATATTCTTCTAATGAAATTGGTTGCGTTTTTTGTTGTTGCAATTACAATTTTTAAGATTTAGAAGTAGTTACAACGTGCTAAGGTTTCAGATTATTTGTTTTTGCTTGTGTGTAATTGTGCAACCAAAAATGCTGTGTGATTGTGACCTTGTATCTGTGCTGCAGAGCCATTTGTATTCATAGCACTTTCAGACCGCTGATCATCGTTCCTAGCTTTTAGCTGCAACTAGAAGCCAAACCTGAATTCATTTAAGAACAACTAATAGATATTAGCTTTAGGAATCCAAATGTGATTTATTGTTTATTAGTCACTGGTGGTTGTTTTTGTTTTCCTTTTCATCTGATAGTTGGAATAAATGATCTTCAAAAAGATGCCTTTTATGTTATGGTGACAAGAAGCCCCACTTCTGAACACCAGCCAGGGGTTCTGTCAGTTAGGAAGCTCCGCCTGAGGTGGGCCTTGATGACACAGAGCCGGGATGTACCTCTGAAAGACACAGATCCCAAAATCAATCATGGGGAACTGAGGCGGATTCTTTCTAGGATCAAATTTATTGATTTTGCTCAGAAGGTGAGGTTCCTTGGGGTTTAAACAAGGGCATGTAAGAGGGTGGAGAACTAACTTGACTATTCTATTGAAAAGGAAGCAAAATGATGTTCTGGTGAATTACAGAATAAAAGAGTTGAGAAACTGCTAAGCTATATGATTTCTCTATTTTGATATGGGAGGAATTGGCCTTGGTCATGCTCTGATTCTACAGTGGCCCACTTATCTGGAGAATGCTTAAGTGAGACCTCAATAAGCAATTGTGGATTAAAGTTTAATGTTTTAATTTGTCTTCCCCTAATACAGAAGTTAACTTGCATGACTCAGAAATGTGATATAGTAGTCAAATGTAGACAATGTGGATTTTTATGTTTTTGTTTTCCTAAAATTTAGTATTGTGCTTCTGGGTCAAAAAGTGAAAAGACTCAGATTGGGCTGCGAGACTTTGGGAGATGAATGAATCCTGTATCCACAGATGAACTGACCAATTCCTCAAATACATAAAAAAGATCAATTTTCAATGACATCAGAATTACTATGTGGAAATATGGTTAGAGACTTCCTGGCCAGTTGCCTTTTTCTGTACTTCTGTAGAGTATTTCCATATTTTGGAAGATTGCCAGAATCTTTGAAAAGGAAGTCTTTATTAAAGGAAGAAGAAGAAAATGAATAAACTCCAGCAGATCCATTGGAAATTGCTTTCTTCATTAAGATTGAAGTTTTAAATATAGTTAGTGATATTCTCAGGCAAGAGTAGGCTCATTTTTCTAATCTGTTGAGATCTTTAGTGCAGGAGAACTGCAAGTATCCTAGATAGGCTTAGAGAGATTTATATAGTTCACATATTATTGTAAGCCATTATGTGTTTGGTTAACACAATATGTGAATTCCAATTGCAATTTGTGTATTTTGGCTTACAGATTAGTTTGACATGAGAACCTAGCTAATTATAAATTATTCAATAAACCATGCTAACTAAAACCTTGGTTCTGACTACTGTCTGGCTGACATGATACAGTTGATGTTTCATTTCCTTCTCCCAATATTCTCTTACTGTTAATTGTGTCTTGCTAATTCAGAAGCCAGACTTGGCATACCTGACATCTTTTTTTCTTCTCCCCCCCCCAGTTCTAGCCATATATCTCAGGTGTTCTGAGTGACAAATATGGAGCTCAATGTCTACAACCAAGCTGGTCAGTCAGACTTTATGAAAATTCCGGTTAATGAAGAATGGGAACGAAGCCCAGATGTTTTAGCACTGGGGAAGCCGAACTGTTCATCCTTAAGTATCCTGACTTGAAGGAAAGCTGCTTGTCCCTTTGTTTGCTATTACATGTGTACATACTTCTTTCCAGGTGGATTGAATGTATTTAAACTGGGATATTGGGGTATGGGTATTGCTATCTTAATTTATGAAATATATTAAAAAGTTCCTATTTATATTGTAGAAGTATTTAAGCTCCTATTTATATTGTAGAAGTATTTTGGTGTACTCTGCCTTTCACCACTATTCTCTTGACTGGCACCCTTCACTCTGAGTTCCTTCAGTTTTTTTTAACCTCCTTTTGTTTTAGGATTACTCTTTTTTCCCATTTAGTCATTCCAATCTTCCATGTCTCAATCCATAATCCTCAGTCAATGATATTATGTGTCCTAGTGCCGCTTGACTGCATGCATACATAAATGCATGCATGCATTCATTCATTCAGAGCCAGGTGGATTAGCTACTGAAAGTTAGTCTGGTGACCATCAAATCTTCCAAATGAGTCTAGAATCAATCTATTCAATTTATAGTGGAGCTTTATATAACCGATGGATAAAATGTTTGTTGTAACATTTTATATTAACTTGTATATGAACCATATGAATTCTGATCAGGCATTCCCAAGGAAACAGATGTTAGTATTACACAAACTTTGATATTACCTCCTAAAATAGAACTTGTTTATCATTAAACAAGGTGATGATGATTCTACTATCTTCTCATAATGTATGTTTTGCTTTAAAGCATTAAAAAATACTAATTCTGAAAGAAAATACAATTAAAGCTTTTTCATAAAAAACATGAGAGCTCTAAAGAGTAAGATTAAACATCTGTTTATTAGCTGAACATATGCCTTTAGAAAAACCCCTAGTCATTTCCTGCTCCTATTCCCCAATACACATTTTGGTGACTCCATTGCTTACATTCCTCCTTTATGAGAAATGTCAATTTATTCCTGGATCAGGTATGGATCAGGACTACTGCCTTGGCAATGTAAGAGGAATTGCCATACTGGATTGAATTCAAGATCTGTATATAATCCCTTTCAAATGTGTTTATCAGCTTTTATCCTCCCAGTAATTCTGAGACAGTGCCTCACTCTACTGCTCTATTTTTATTTGTATATGTTGGAAAGGAGCTTTGCTAAATGTTAGCACAATTTATAGCACTTGTCTTCCTCACTGCCACCTCCTGGGCTTGTTCTGGTTTTTTAGATAACTTAAATATATAAGATAGTCTTCCCTAATTTGTGTCCTTCAGCTATATTGGACTGCAACTCCCTTAACAATTTAAGGCCCTACTGTGTAGCAGTAACAATCTAACACAATCATAATATGTATGTCATAAATGTTTTGAGTGTGTTTCCCATAGATGCTTCACATGGCAGTTTGATATATCTGAAAGGCACTCAGTTGGAGAAAGCAGTATCCACATTGCTTCCAGAGTTTAACAAGGAAAAAAAATCTGTGTTGCTCATCCTGTGTTGCTCATCCTGTTGGCAAATTTTGAAAACTACTTGAAATGATGACATGCAACCTGAGTTTTTCCCTTCAGTTCAGATTTGATTTATGCCATTTGGTGCTTCTGAGCTTTCTGTGATTGTTTTTTTTCTCTCTCCCTGTATTCCTTATGCACTTTAAAGAAAAGGCTTGTCTGTATGTTGTTCTAAATCTTACTGGAAGAAATAAATATGTACAGTATATCTCTGTGTCAACTGAGTTTTATAGCTTTTCTATGGCAATTGAAAGTTGGTCTTGAAAAGAATAAAATTAGAGTCTGTAGGCTGTCAGCAGTTAAAAATGCCATGAGAAGCTACTGTGGGATTATGCACATATCAGCTGTGATCATATATAACCTTCTGCCTAGAACAGAATTTACAGAAATCTCCCCTCCCCTACCTCTGAGGTAAAATCAGATTTATGGAATATTGATAGTTTAGCCATGACACAATGCTAATTGGCCCTTTAGTTAATCATATAGCTATTCTTCCTAATAAGTCTAAAGTTTATATCCATGGACACAGATTCTTTAAATTCCAACGAAGTTTGACAAAACACAGGACATATGGAGTGAAGACAAGGAGAAGCTAAGCATATAATTCAGTAAAATAAATCCATATTGTGCAGTTATTATGCAGCTCATGTGAGAAAAGCCCAGATTGTCTGGGATAAAGTGTCAGTGCCAATCACTATATGAATCTCACTAACTTCCTGTTATTTCATGTTGTTAGCAAGTCCTGAGGCTGTTTTGCTATAGAATGAAATGGAAACACATTTATAGGCCAGTATATTATCTAATAACCTGCATTTCTGATTGGATTTATAAATGCTGATTCTCCCACCATTAAGTAAATAACACAAAATGGCAATTTAAACTATTTAGATATTCACATTTCTCCTTCTTCTAACTGAATATCGCATGCCATGCCTATAAACAGTGAGCAACTGAGGCCAGCCAGCCTAGTGAAATGTTCCTATACGTGAAAGTGTTGCTTACTAGTTGGTCTAAATTTCAGCTCCTCCTGTCTCTGGAGCATTGACTTGCCTCCTGTGGCTTTTGGCAGATGACAATAATGACAAGGCTGTCAATTGGAAAAAAAAACCCTTGTCAGCTTGAAACATATGGAGTCTATATGCTACTTGTATGCTTCCTGAATGAGACTTTTGGTTATTTGTTCCTTCTGGAGAGCAAGATCATGGGAAACATGCCTGAGCTATTTTGCTTTGGTGTCCAAAGGTTTTATGAAAAACCACAACAATAAAAACAGCCCCCAAAAGCAAGCTGTTTCTTATTTCAGTATGAAAATACTGTTATACTGTGAATGCTAAAAGCAGAATCCTTGGGACGTGGAACCCTGAGACGGTGTTTCTAGGCAAACTATGTGAGTAGATTAATTTGTTTTCCATGAATGCTTACACCACACTCCAAATTTAATGGCAATGTCACTGGAATGAGAGTAATTTATGGCATTTTTTGACAAATCTATAATCAAGCTTGTCTGTCAGGACACTCCCTCTCAGCCATTTTTAATGTGCTTTCCTCTCATTCTTGAGGTGGGAAGAAAACAGATCAACCTAAATTGTGCTACTTCCCACAATCGGCCTTGACTGTACTGCAGTGTTGTTGCCATCACACAAAGGACATGGAGTGGTTTCAAGGGCAGTAAATACAGATAGTTCTCTATTTCAGTTCATTTAGTGATCACTTGAAGTTACAACAGCACTGAAAAAAGCAACTTATGACTATTTTTCACAGTTACAACAGGGTTGCAGCAGCCCTGTGTTCACATGATCAAAATTTGGACGCTTGGCAATTGGCATGTATTTATGATGATTGCAGATTCCTGGGGTCATGTGATCCCCTTTGGCGACCTTCTGACAAGCAAACTCAATGGGGTGGTCAGAGTCACTTAATGACCGTGTTACTAATTTAACAACTGCAGTGGTTCATTTAGTAGCTGTGGCAAGAACGGTCCTAAAATGGGGCAAAATTCACTTAACAAATATCTCGCTTAACAGCAGAAACTTTGGGCTCAATTGTGTAAGTTGAGGACTACCTGTAATGGATTCCCTGCTAATCTTTTTCTTTTCCCCATTCAATTTCAACTACTATTTAGACTATTTAGATCCGTTCCAATCGGGCTTCAGGCCCGGGCACAGTACTGAAACAGCATTGGTCGCGTTGGTAGATGATCTCTGGAGGGCCCGTGACAGAGGTTATTCCTCTGTCCTGGTCCTCCTAGATCTGTCGGCGGCTTTTGATACTATCGACCATAGTATCCTATTGCGGCGGTTGGAGGGGTTGGGAATTGGGGGCACCGTTTTGCGGTGGTTCTCGTCCTTCCTCTCGGACCGCTCGCAATTGGTGTTGACGGGGGGGGAGAGGTCCACCCCTAAGCCCCTCATGTGTGGGGTGCCTCAGGGGTCGGTCCTCTCCCCTCTTCTGTTCAACATCTATGTGAAGCCGCTGGGAGAGATCATCCGTGGTTTTGGGGTGAGATGCCATCTGTATGCTGATGACACTCAGCTATACATCTCCACCCCAAACCACCCCAACGATGCTGTGGAGGTTATGGCCCCTTGCCTGGAGGCTGTGCGGAACTGGATGGGCGAGAACAGGCTTCGACTCAACCCTTCCAAGACCGAGTGGCTGTGGTTTCCGGCGGCCCGATATAGTCAGCTGACTCCATCGCTGGCTATTGGGGATGAGATCTTGACCCCCACAGAAGGGGCACGCAATCTTGGTGTCCTCCTGGATGTACGGCTGTCTTTGGAAGATCATATTACAGCCGTCTCCAGGGGGGCTTTTTATCAGGTTCGCCTGATACGCCAGATGCGGCCCTTTCTTGATCGGGACGCCTTACACACAGTCACTCATGCCCTGGTCACCTCCCGTCTGGACTACTGTAATGCCCTCTACATGGGGCTCCCTGCGGGGAGCACTCGGAGGCTTCAACTGGTACAGAATGCAGCCGCGCGGGTGGTTATGGGGGCGTCGAGATACTCCCACGTGACGCCCCTCCTGCGCGAGCTGCATTGGTTGCCAGTGGCCTTCCGGGTTCGCTTTAAAGTACTGGTTTTGGTCTTTAAAGCGCTCCATGGCATCGGACCAGGATACTTACAAGACCGCATTCTGCCAGTAGTCTCCCACCGACCGGTGCGCTCCCACAGAGAGGGTCTCCTCCGGGTCCCGACGCCTTCTATGTGTCGTCTGGTGACCCCGAGGAATAGGGCCTTCTCTGTGGGGGCACCCGCCCTTTGGAATGGGATGCCCCCTGGATTACGAACGACTAGTGACCTGAGGGCCTTCAGACGTGACCTGAAGACCTGGCTCTTCGAGCAGGCCGGCCTGAGCTGACTCAAATGGGATTTTAAATGGGGTTTTTGGATTGGTTGGGATGGGTGTACAAAGTTTTAATTTATTTTAATTGGGGTTTTTAGATTTTTATAGGGACAGCCTAGGGTTTAATTCTTTTTTAACTATTTATATTTGTATACATGTATTTTAGTTGGCTGTTCACCGCCCTGAGTCCTTCGGGAGAAGGGCGGTATATAAAACCTAGAATAAATAAATAAAATAAATAAATAAATACTGCTGGGAAATTCAACCAATGCCCATCCTCATGAAGGTCTAGTGGGGCAAGGTTGGTTTGCCCTTTTATTATTCACTGGATATTCATAAAGGAGCTTTAAAGGAGGTTGGGAGGAGTTGGTCTATGGTGGGAAGCTAAATGAAGAACAACAATTAAATGAAGTAAAACAATATAATTACCCTGATAAGTCTACCCACCCAAAGAGTGCTTTGATAAGAGGAACAAAGAAATTCATAAAAGTAAATAGAGTCACTCCTTGGCTATGCTGCTTTCTGTAACTTCTCGCTTCCAAGGCTGGATTGGAAGAGCAGTTCCATGAGTCAAGACCCTCCCGTCATGATGATGATGACGATAATTTGCTAAACTAATCCACTGGTCATTGTATAAAAAAATATGACTTACCTGTATCTGAAAAGTCATGGGAACATTAAGTGGAAAAAGTTGTCAAAAATGAGAAGCTGAAGATCTTGTGGGACTTTCAAATACAGACGGATTATCATTTGGAACATAACATGCCAGATATCACAGTTGTCGAAAAACGAAGCGTACAATTTATTGATATCGCTGTACCAGGAGACGCCAGGGTCAAAGAAAAAGAACTGGAAAAAAATCACGAAGTATCGCAACCTGGCCATTAAAACTACATGATTATGGATGAAACATGTAACACTGATATCCACTGTCATTGGGGCACTTGGCACCATGTCTAAGAATTTTACAAAATACATCAAGAAATTGCAGATTCCTGCAATAACACCAGTAGAACTGCAAAAAACTGAGCTACTCGGAACATCATATATTTAAAGGAGATACTCGGTTGATACCTAGGATGCTGGCAGCAACCCGTATCAATCATTAGCACCAGTCACTGGTATTTGTGATACGTTTTTAAATGTTCAGTTGACTGAATTTCATGTTTAATGAATAAAACAACAACAACAACAATAATAGGAAGGTGGGGGGCTCTCCTGCTAGAATGGGGAGTTTGCCTTTCTCTAGAGATTAGTAATCATATACTGATTTTTTAAAAGTTCAGTATGATGGAAATATTGATTTCTTCTCATGGAAAAGATCGATATTCCCTCTGCAGATTCAAGCTGCTGCTCTGCATTTCTGTGGCAGAATAAGCTACTTAAAAAAAAAATCTAGAGACCTGTGCTGTCTTCCTTCCCTCCCATTTGAACCTTTTTCCTCAGTGTCAGCATGGCAGAGTTGCCAATAAAACTGCAACCTTAAGACAGATTTGGGCGGAGAAGTGTGTTCTGGGAGCTCGGTAGCCACCAGCAAACAAGAGAAAGGCAGCCAAATAAAATAATATATTTTCCCTTCAAAGGGAGTGGATGATCCAGAAAGAAAAGAAGTACAGGTATGTAGGCACAACAAATCAAAGTACGAAGTACAAAGTGGAAAGGTGCAAATACATGCCAATCATTAACAAAGAAGAATAACGAACTTCCAAAGAGAAAGGAATTAAGGCAGAAGGCAGAAGAGGGTTTGTAAGAAGAAAATACAGCTAGTAACACTAGTGAGTATAGTATAGTTATAGTAAAAAGGAAATGTAATAATAGTTATACTATAGGTCAGGGATCCCCAACCTCCAGTCTGTGGACTGGCACCGGGCAGCAGCATGCCAGAAACTGGGCCCCGCATAAACAAGCGAAGCCCCATCTACGGGTTGCAGCATGAGAAATCCTCTCTCCACGGAATTGGTCCCTGGTGCCCAAAAGGTAGGGGGCTGCTGCTATAGACGATAGCATAAAGGAAATGTTGTAATAATTGATTAGTAGTGTAATAGGTTATAGTAATTGTTATATAAATGGTAATTAGCATAGTAATGTAGAAATAATAGCTTTTAAAATACATGTTTGGGATAACTGGAAGAAACAAATCAAGATGATAAATGAGAATAGGATAGAAATTTTGTGTATCCTTCTATCCTTGCTAAATAAGGCATTAATAAAAGCATACAGACCTGGAAAATTTAAAACTAACCAAAACTAAATCAGCTACATCAATCATGCTTGACTGCCTGGCATTGATCTGATTTTGGCAGATTCAGCAGGCAACTTAACTAGTTTAGCAAGCCACTAGTAGCCTGTCATGTATGAAATAAAAGGTGTGGCTGTACTAGGCATCACAGTCCAGTTTTAGGAACTGCTAAGGATTCTCATATATCCCTAGGCAACAATGGATGATGGGCAATTGCAAGGAAACAAAGGAAGTATGGCTGTTATCTACAGAAATAGCACTTAAAATTATAAACCGTTTGTTTCATAGTGCTTTACAGCCCTCCCTAAGCAGTTTACAGTCAGCATATTGCCCTTAATCTAGGTCTTCATTTTACCAACCTTGGAAGGATGGAAGGCTGAGTCAACCTTGAGCCAGTGACAATTGAATTGCTGGCAATCAGCAGAATTAGCCTGCAGTACTGCATTCTAACCACTGCACCACCACGGAAATGCACTATGGAGATTAAATATGGCTATTGATTATTCTCTCTAGGCCAGGGCCTGGAAAGCCTCCATGGCCTGCTTATGTTCCTCTTGACACCAGACAGATCAAGCTGAAGAGTGGGAAACACATTGTAGATTCTCATTCATGCTGGCAGCAGCCTGGACCAGAGTCATTTGAAAAACCTCTCTCCCTGGATCCTACTAAAGATTGGTGATGTTGCTGCAGTTTTTTTAAAAGTGTGTGTGTGTGTGTGTGTGTGTGTGTGTGTGTGTGTGTGTGTGTGTGGAACGGGGACAAAGCATCCCCTACTAATAACAGATTGTTGGAAAAAACAGAACATTTTTCTCTTCCTGGCAAGCATTTTAAAGACTATTAATGACAATGGAGAAGTAATGATTACAGCATAACTGTAGAAAGAAAGAAGCATGGGGAACCAATGATCTCCAAGCATGATGGGATCATACATACAGTAGATATGTACAGCCTGTGACTTCTGACTACCAGATGCAGTTCTCAAGGCTGGAAATATGATTCATCCTTGTCCTAAGTAACAATCCTTGTTACTTGTCTGATGTTTCTGAGCCACAATTCTTGATATCATTTATCATTGGATATATTGGCTGTCATCGCTAGAAACTGTAATTCAACAAATTTCTAGCAATTGAGAGATTCCTGACATAACTAAGAATTGACAAATTATTGATATCAAATTCCAAATTGAAAAAAACAAACCACATCTTCTGCAATACAAAGGATTGTAAAGAACAACATCTCAGAGTATATTCTTCAAAGGGCTGAAACATTACGGTTTTTAAAAAAGCCTGGATTAGTTCAGGCATCAATGTCTTAAATGCACATGGAAGGGAATGGATGAGAATCAGACCCTCTACCTCAATAGCTATATACGAAGAACATATTATCTGTTGTAAATAATCTGCAGCAGGACTCAGTACTGTGGAACTGAACTGGCTAAACATTTTTTGTAGCTGTGAATAGTGTTGATCATAGTATCTTAATGGAGCACCTTCAAGCAGTGAGAATAGAAAGCACTGGTTTGCAGTGGATTTTCGCCTTCCTAAAACAAAGGATCTAATCAGTGACAGTGGGAGGAGAAAAGTCATGATTCCAGGGTTTTCCAATAGGCGGTGCAACTGCAGCAATATTCAACATTGCCATTGACTATTCTGAAGCCTCCTGCTCACATTCACCATGCCTTAGTTATCTGATGGTCTTGCTTATCTGATCTTTCCCTAGGCCGGG
This sequence comes from Bungarus multicinctus, assembly GCA_023653725.1. NCBI lineage: Eukaryota > Metazoa > Chordata > Lepidosauria > Squamata > Elapidae > Bungarus > Bungarus multicinctus. The sequence goes on from CM042848.1 coordinate 49,767,012, forward strand.
AGTGTCAAACTGGATTTCTTCAAGAGCCAGATCAGTATTGTAGTAGTTCTTTTCTGTGGGTCAGTGGGTGGGTGGGGGGTGGGGGGCAGGATGGATGCCTCCCGCAGCACCCTGCCAGCCAAAACGGGACATGGGAGGTCTGCACGCAGCCCCCCCTGCACCTCATTTTTACCCTCCATGGCTTCCTGCAGCACTCTGCTGGCCGTTTTTGGCCTGTTTTCCGGCCCCATTTTCAGCCCATTTTTGGCCCATTTTCAGCTGGCAGAGTGCTTCAGGAGCCATGAAGGGTGAAAACAAGGTGTGCAGGGGCGCGCGTACATGCAGCCCGATTTAGCCTCCAGAGGCACTGTGGGCTGGTCCGTTGATATTTCCAGGCCGGATTTTCTGTGGGCCGGATTTAAGCACCCCAGATCCAGCCCATGGGCCTTGAGTTTGACACCCCTGCCCTAGGCAGCATCTATTTCCCCATCAAAGACAAGGTCTTTCCCACATATCATTTTATATATTTACTTGGTATACAATAAAACTAGGTTACTACAGGATACTTGCGATTGTTAAAAGTGAGAATAGAGGAAACCAAAAATACCATAATAAAAATGTAATCCAACATAGTACACACTAGATGATCTCCAATAGAAAAAGACCAAATAATATAGCATGTAGTTGAAGAATTGCATGTATCACAAAGATTGCCTGGTCCAAAATCAGTAATGGCTATTCTCCATTTAATCTAACCTCAGTATGAATGAATTTCATTGTCATGATGATGTTCCCTTCCGCCTGTGTGTAAGATAGCTTTAAATCATCTTTATCTGCACTGTTGTTAAAAATAGCGTTTTCTTCTTAAGGTAACAGCAACTAGGGACAGTTTTATGATATGTCAAATGGGATACCCTACACCACTCATGCTATTGGTGATAACAGTCAAAGGCTGTACGGGCAGAATTAGCCCAGGGCCTATAGGTGGTTTGGGGTGGTGCATGCATGACTCCCAATCACTGAGAAAAACATTGAAGTACCTGGAGTATGCATATTATATCGCCAAAAAAGACAAGATGGTGGCCATGATGGAGTGGTCGAAGCTCTACTCATTTTAATGTGTATCATACATATGATACATAAAAACAAACAGAGCTTTAATCTCATTATCCTGGCTGACATTTTAACTTTTCTTTAAAAATTCTGTGCAGATATTCCTGGGACCTTTTAGTTTTTGAAAGAGGCCTATTTTTCTGCTTGAGTGCTATTTTTTAAAAATCCTAAATTTCAACAAGCCTCTGAACAAGTGATCAGGAGGCTAGCAGCCTTTCAAAATGCCAAATCTCCTCAACTCCCTAAGTGCTTGGCTATTTTAGTTAATTAAAACCAAGGAGAGAAATGGGGGAGGGAGAAGGGGGCGATATATTAGGGTTCCACTCCCCTCTCTAAATCAGCACTAATTAATATCATCCAAGGGAGCTCAGTCAAGTCAATCTGCCAGAATTTTGCATTCATCAGAGGGACTGAAAAGACTATTTGTTCCAATTCTTTTAACTGTCAGCCTGTGTGTCCTTTATAGCAAACATCTTAAACAGATTTATTTGCAGTACGATTTAAAAGGTGCCTAATAGACAAACAGTAAAGTTGTACAAAGCAATCAGATTTCACATGTGTTATTGTATGGCAGATGTTTCCTATCAGTTGGTAATGCTGAAAAGCATGGAGGGGTAGCAAAGCCAGAATGGATCAACCAAGGACTTTGTTTAACACACCCTGCAGACACTCCATCATCCTTGCACCATGTAGCCGCCAGCCAGAACAGAGGCTCTAGGGGCAGGTTAGGAATTGGCAATGGAGACCACAGATTTCATGCCAGGATATTTTTTTCTGCCAACTCAAAGGATAGTAGATAGTATTTCAGCTCAGCAGTGAGAAAAGGTCTCTCTCTCTCTCTTTCTCTTTCTCTTCTCTCTGGCAGAGATGAATGTTCAATGAAGCTATGGCATTTCTCATCTACAATAGAAGAAACTGTAATGATCAAATGTCTCTCAAAGAACAGGAAGGAAATGTCAGTTCTTATGCAGTAAGTTAGCTTATAACTCCTGGCCAATGTAGAAGTTTGTTACATTTTATAATTTTTAACATTTGTTTTTTCAAAAATATTTGTTCAGCACATTAAAAAAAATTAAAAGAAAAAAGGACTGAAAAAATAAAGAAACACGGAATTATGACTTCCCCCTTTCTTCCTATTAAGTAATTTCCATCTTATTATTCTCCTTCTACCTTGGCCCTTTTAAATTCTCAGTCTATAAATCATAAGTTCATAGCTCTCTTTCTTTCAAAAAAAATCCATTTAGGATTTTCAGTTTTTTAAAAAACATCCTTATTTTCCCCTGACCTAACTATTTGCTATTTCCACAAGCGCTGCCAATTTTATAACCCAGGTAGGTATAAACATTTTTAGAATGATCTACATTTTCCATAAGCAAACATGCATGTATTTATTTTGAGTAAACATGTATATTCTGCCATTCCCAAACTTAAAAATAATTTCTGTCCATATAATTTTCTACATAGTTTGACTAGATAAATCCTAGCACCTTGTTTCCTGTTAAAGGGGATGGGGATATATTATTAACTAGCTCTGGGCGAGTGATTGGGCTTAGTTTTTGGGAGCAAAATAAGAAGAAAACATTGTGCTTCTGCCTACCAGCATCCATTGGTATTCATCTGGCTAGTGTCCAATCAGTGTGTGAGAGAGTTGAGGGCTGTTTGGAAACCAAAACATGGAAACTGAAACAGTATTTGCTGTGTGAGCAAGAAGGAGACAGCAAGGAACCTGGGTGTGGCTTGGCTCAACTGTTCTCTACTAAAGCTGGTTGCTTCTGTGAAACTACACTGAAACTGAAACTCCTCTCCTCTGCTTGTGTTTTGCATTTGGAACAGATTTCTTTTCAGGTGGGGAGGGGGAGTAGAACTCCTTAGCATCAGAGTGTGTTAATAATATTATACAAAATTATAATGCTCTGATGGTCATTTGGAAAAATCCTTTCTTAGTGAGCACCTAGAAGCCAAGAGGAACATACGTGCCAAATTTCAAGTTTGTAGGCTTTACGGTTCTGGAGATTTTGTGATAATGTGTGAGTGGTATTTTCCTTTTATATATATCTATATATTGTGGCTGCATTCTCTGAAAACCTGGCAGGACAAGAGCTGCTCTTGGCAGCCTCTCAGATGGAGATAGATAGGAAAAGGCTCTGAAAGGATGCATTCCAGGAGAATATAATATTTAGATCAAAAGCCACCCTCCCCACCCCCAGTGGCCCAATTTAGACATGTAAAAAGTAGCCTAGAACTGATTCTGCCAACGGTCTCCTCCCACCTTTACCAATAGTTTTCAGAGGCAAAGGAATTAAAGTTGAATTATTCCCCAGGTCAATTTCTTGCACTTTCACTGAAAAGGTAGAACAATAGGGTTTGGGGTATGGTGCTAGCCTAGGTACTGTATAAACCCCACCTAGTCTTGGCTAATCTTTCCTCACAATCTCTTTTGGCAAGAGAATGAGAGAGTGAGGGAAAGTTTAGAAAATCTTTCTCTGAAGTAGGCCTAATATTTCTTTCTATATTTTATTTAAAGTGATCATATCATTTTTTTTCTTTGAATATTTTTGGTTCATGACACCCCAGTACAGAATTTTCTTAGAATGTCATTTTAGAATTTTAAATCATCTAGAAAATAAAGTTCTGCTAATTCTCTAATTGGGTTTGTAGGGAACAGGTTTATACAGTTCTACCTGTTTATGCTTCACCCATTTTTAAAGTCTTCATGGTATTTGATTTTCTCAATTTTCTTTTGGCAAAAGAGCCCAGTCCTTTTCAGATGACTACACCTTGCCTCACCCAATTCCTTTTAATTTCATATTGCTTTGCAGTTTATGAAATTTATTCTTTCCAAAGCGGTCCCTTGACATATGAATATATAGATCCAAAGCACTATCTCTTTTCATGTACAACAATGCAAAGAATGGATATGCTGTGATAATTTTTTAACATCAGAAATAGGGCAGGAAATTGCAAAATAAAAGGTTAACATCCCAAGGCTAATTTTTTTACAGAATTATTTTAAGCATAGTGATATCTTATGAACTTTAAAACTTCGTATCTGCTAGTCAAATTGGGATCTTTCTGTTCTTATGATCTTAAATAGATAAATATTTGAACTGGGAAGGTATTAATTAAAGTAATACTAAAAGAATATTTACAGTACTACAAGTATCTGCAGCACAATGTTAACAGAGTCTAGGTTTGCATTGTCTTTCGTCACATTTAAAAAGTCTGCTTAATGGCTTTTACTACAGCTAATTCTTTGGTTCTCAAACTTTACATTTTGAATAATTACAAAACTTCCCAACTTTCTAAATGTTTTGGCACTACAGCTCCCATGATTACGGTACTTTCTCAGTCTAGGAGTTGAGATTGAAACACTTTTAATGAGTATCAGGTAGAGTGAGGCTGTCCTGGGCTTTCAATTAGAAACTGGCATTACAAATCATGAAAGACTCTCTGTTGTTCCCTCAAACATTTCATTTACTGTATAGGCTGGGAGGAGGTGGCTAACCCATAGAATCTGATCTAGAAATAATGTAGGGATTATGGGTCTGATACAGAGGTGGTATTCAGCAGGTTCTGACCAGTTCTGGAGAACCGGTAGTGGAAATTATAGTAGTTTGGATAACTGGCAAATACCACCTCTGACTGGCCCCGCCCCCATCTATTCTCTGCTTCCCAAGTCCCAGCTGATTGGCTGGGTCTTCTTTTGTTGCCCTGCACAGGAGGATGGAGCTGGAAAGTAGGTTAGTGGGGTGGGGAGAGAATGGGATTTTGCAGTAACCTTCCCCAGAGTGGGGAGGGAATGGGGATTTTACAGTATCCTTTCCCTGCCACGCCCACCAAACCACACCACAGAACCGATAGTAAATTTTTTTGAATTCTACCACTGGTCTGATAACTCTGTAATGCAGTGGCTTAAAGAAATATTTCTCTTCCCCTAGGCAGCCAAGGCACAAGTCATAGAATAAAGCAGATCTCCACCAGTGTTTCTCAAAGATGCCACAACTCTTCACAGCTTCATATACAGCTTTCCACACAAATGTACTGTAGATAAAATTTCTCAAGAGGGATTCTTCAGTAGCAATAGCAATTTCACTTAGACTTATATACTGCTTTATAGTGCTTTAACAGCCCTCTCAAAGCAGTTTTACAGAGTCAGCATATTGTCCCCAGCAACCTAGCTCTTCATTTTACCCACCTCGGAAGGATGGTTGGTTGAGTCAATCCTGAGCTTGGTGGGATTTGAACTGCCAAATTGCAGGCAGCTGGCAGGCAGCAGAAGTAGCTTGCAGTACAGCACTCTATAACTATGCACCACCGAGGCACAGTAGCTTTGAAAAAGGGATGAAACAGGATAGTTTAGAATACTACTCTGTTGCCTCCAATCTTCAGTTTCTCTACTGCTCTCTTTGGTTTAATATATCTTAAATATATCTTAGAGAAAGTTTTCTGTCCCTCCAATCCTTTTATTTATTGACATCTAGAAGAAAGAACACCTACCAGCATACTAAACAGACCCAATCCCCAAACCAGCAATAGACTGTAAATGATGGATTTTTCTCTTTTCTTTTTGGCCAGACTACAAAATAATTTCACTTGGACTGTAATCTTTTTGGCTTTTTAATTCTGCTTAGGTGATTACCTTGAGTTGTGCATTTCTAGCTTGAAATTACCTTTTTAAATGGAAAATACATTTCTGTAGGTCTATAAATGTGAGAGCCATTATTCACTTTAGAGATTTTGAGTTTGGGAATAACTCAGTAGGAACTAAAAACCCCGAAATTCAAAGTGCAGAATCAAGAGGGACAGTTAAATCTTTTTCTCTGGTTGATTCAAATACATTTCTGAAATGATAGCTGTATAAGGGATTGTGAGAATCAAAGATACAGCTTACTGATCTATTAGATTCAATAAGTCCTATGGATGATAGCAGGCCACAGTAGAAAGAGACATGAACCAGTTTTCAGCTAGGATGGTTTCAAAATATACCAGAACTACTTGTAATCCTGCTGAGCCATTGCTAACTATGAAAACATATTTTTGCAAAGTATGCTCTTGGATAAATACGTTTAAAACAGGAAGAATGAACTGTTGGAAACGAGGAACTGACAGTAATGTACACAATGTAAGGCATCCAGAAAGTATCCATGATATCAATCACTCCAAGACATATTGTGTTTAAAGAAAGTGACAGTTAGTGAAGTTGTGAAGCATGTATGTAGTTAGAAGAAAAGTATAAAGGATAGGTTGGAGATCAGCTCAGGGCCCTTTGATTTATGGTAGTCCTTGCAGGACCTGCTGTATGTCACTGGACCCCATTGCAATGGCTTATTAATGTAAGTGTATTGCTGCTATTATATTTTTTATATCTGTTCATTTCTTATGTTCCAAATTATTAGAAACAATAAACCTCTGACCTTAAAGTAAGAATTTTTGTTTGTGTTGCTCTCTGTTTCCTATTGGTATTTTTTTATGACAGGATTATTAAATTATTTCCCTTATCAAAGGGAAAGAAATCAGCAGTCATTTTCTCTAATTTGGGATGGGCAGGATATTGGATTTAGCCACCAAACATTTTTCTAACAGGTAGTAGGTATTAAATGAGATCGGGCAACCGTTTGTTTGAAATGTTTTATTTTTTATTTTATTTTTATTTTATTTGTCAATTGCTTACAAGATAATAGGTATAAGTAAAAACATAGTTATGAATACATGGATACATATAAGAAAAATAATATATATATATATATATATATATATATATATATATATATATATATATATATATATATATATATATATATAAAAAGAAACATTAGGACAGGGACGGTAGGCACGTTGGTGCGCTTATATACATCTTCCTGCCTGATCAGGGGGCTGGACTAGAACACCTCCAAGGTCCCTTCCAATTCCGTTATTCTGTTAAATAAGGTCAGGTACTGAAGTAGAAGGAACTCTCTCTGTGCCCCTCAGAACTCCTCCTCCACCTCTGTTAAACGTCTTGAAAAATAGCTTGGCTCACAAGTAAACAAAACAAAGAGGATTCAGGAAGCAGAAAGGAGGGAATGAAAACGAACACGTTCCATTCCTGTGTGGTGTTGCAAAGGAATACTGGTCTGGCAGAAAGTGACTATAGATAGCCCTCGACTTACAGCCACATTTGTTTAATGACCCTTTGAAGTTACAAGTTATGACAACACTGAAAAAAGTGACTTCTGAACAATTTTCACAACAATCATTGCAGCACTACGGTCATGTGATCAAAATTCGAACATTTAGAAACTGGCAAGTACTCAGGAAGGTTGCAGTGTCCTGGAGTCAGTGATCACTTTTTGTGACTTCTGACAGGCAAAGTCAATGGGGAAGCCAGATTCAATTAACAACTGTGTTTCTAACTTAACTGCAGGGATTCACATAACAATTTTAGCAAGAAAGGTCATAAAAGGAGACAACACTCACTTAGAATAATAGTGTCAGGGCTCCAACAAATCCCCCTCATTCAAAGCAAAAGTCTCTAGATGCATCTCAGAAAAAGTAAATTGGTTTATTAGAATTTGCCATGTTGGTGCGTGGCTGGGTGCAGCTGGTACTAAATCACATCATACATTTCCCCCTTGACCCTGGTCTTTCCCCCACCCCCTGGATGTGACTTGTCCAATAGGACACATCAGTCTCCAAGAGTCATCCATCATGCTCTCCAATAACCTTCTTTATGCTCCGACAAATTTGGGCTGCTGAGTTGATATCTAGGCATTTCAAGAATGCCTTGTTTTCCCCCACTCCCTTTTTCTGGCAGCTAAAAAGACCAAAGGAGTTTTAGTTGACAAATCTTTTTAGTTGACAAATAGAATAAGAGAGTTGGAAGGGATCTTGGAGGTCTTCTAATCCAACCCCTGCTTAGGTAGGAAACCCAACATCACTTCAGACAAATGGTTGTCCAATCTCTTCTTAAAAATTTCCTGTGTTGGAGAATTCACAACATCTAGAGGCAAGTTGTTCCACTGGTTAATTGTACTGTCAGGAAATTTCTTAGTTCTAGGTTGTTTCTCTCCTTGACTAATTTCCACCCATTATTTCTTGTCCTGCCCTCAGGTACTTTGGAAAATAGTTTGACCCCCTCAGCAACCCCTGAGATATTGGAACATTATCATATCATGTCATCCCAGCCCTTCTTTTCATCAGATTAGATATACCTAACTATCTTGTTTATCAATGGAAATTTTGGGCTCAGTTGTGGTCATAAGTTGAGGAATACCTGTAAAGTATTCTGTTCTTATTTTGTAGCCAATAACACCTGGAAGTAGTTGTTGGATCATATAGTGCAGGGGTCCCCAACCCCCAGTTCATGGCCCAGTGCCGGGCTATGGAAATGGCATGTGCGCATACACAGCTGCATTTGAGAAAGTGGTGCACAAAACCATCCCCTTTCCCCTCTGCCACCATCACTGCTTCCACTGATCTCTGGAGTCAGAAAGGTTGGGGACCACTGATGTAGTGGAATTCCTGATTTAGGTAATTGTGATGGGTGCAGATGTTAATATGACGGTCCTCACAATAACACATCATGTCACCAAAACCACAACGGAATGGGAAAAATGGTGCCTGCCCCCACATCAAACTGTTAGTCAAACTGTACCCGGAAGGAGACTGGTGTCTATTCAGGGCGATAGATATAGCGCTCTTGCATGAATACTCAGAAGTATTAAAAAAGGAAGAAAAAAGAGAAGCCCCCCCCCCCCCCATTCCCCTCTCCCAGCCACTCAAAAACCTCTTGCTGGCAGACATAAATCCTGAACAAGTGCTGGGAGAAGCAAGCTAGAACAGGGGTTGCCAACTTTTTGGACCTCAGGGACCACCAAACTCATACTTTTAAATCCGGAGGACCACTAATATGAATTTTTTTAAAAAAGATAATATATCTAATATATATATTATTTTTATATTAAATATAAATGTACTATTTAAAAATTATTTTTTAATATATAAATGTATATATTTAAATATAAAAATGCTTATTTAATTATAACAAAAAATATAACAAGGAAAGCAGAGCCCCCCCACCAATCTGGTCTCCTGTCATTTCATATTTTCCCCCAAGTCAGAGGAAATCTCTCTCTCCTTTGCCAGGTGTGGCTGCCTGGAGTTGGGGAGGGAAGAAGGGCTGGGTTGGAAGCCTCCCTCCACCTGGAAGCCCCCCCACACCCCGGATCTTTAACACCTGGCTTGCTTCTCCACTACTGCCTCCTCCTCCTCCTCTAGCACCTCCTTCTCTGGGTAGGCGATCACGAACTAACCAAGCAGCTACACTGATACCCCTAGCTACTCTCTTTCCCGTGGTAAAACTTGGTGTGTGAAGAAAGGAGCTGGCAGCTGCTACTTGGCGGTCCTGCGGGCGAGGCAAAGTCATCCCAGTCCCAGTTAAGACATACCAGTCACAAACCCAGAGTCCAAGCTGAGAGGGGTTGCTCCCCCCTGCCGGGAAGACCAGCGGGCGTGGGTGTGCACGGTTCAGCAAAGCGGGCAACTTTCATTCTGGGCTGATGAGCCACGTGCTGAAGACCTGATGGCTGTCAGGAAGGTTGGCCAACAGGAGAGTATTTGGAGGACTACTCGCTCCGGACCTGACCGAACACTTTTACGGTCTTTTATTAAGACCTATTTAGTGGCGATAAGGGTGGCAAGGCGTCTTTACTTTTCCACCCTTATTGCGTCCGCAGGAAACCGCCCGGCTGCCCTGTTTAGAGTGACCCGCTCCCTCTTAGAAGGGGGAGCGCGGGAGGACCCCTTGCAGGGACAGGCTGAGGATTTTTCAAAGTTCCTGGTGGATAAAATCACTCAGATCCGGGATGGCTTGGACTCCGAATGGGCAGCTCTGGGCGGGGAATCGGGGGCGGAATTTGGAACAGTCATTTGGGACGAGTTTGATCCTGTGACCCCCGAAGACGTGGACAGGTTGCTGCGGGGACTGAATGCGACCATATGTTTATTGGACCCGTGTCCCTCCTGGCTGGTGTTGGCCACTCGGGAGGTGACACGAGGTTGGTTCCAGGGTATTATTAACGCTTCCTTGAGTGAGGGATATCTACCCGCCGCCTTGAAAGAGGCGGTGGTGAGACCCCTCCTCAAGAAACCGTCCCTGGACCCAACTTTGTTATCTAATTATCGTCCTGTCTCCAACCTTCGTTTTATGGCGAAGGTTGTTGAGAGTGTGGTGGCACAACAGTTTCCCCAGCACCTGGATGAAGCTGTCTATTTGGATCCACGCCAATCGGGCTTCAGGCCTGGGCACAGCACAGAGACGGCGCTGGTCGCATTGGTGGATGATCTCTGGAGGGCCCGTGACAGGGGTTATTCCTCTGTCCTGGTCCTCTTAGATCTTTCGGTGGCTTTTGATACTGTCGACCACAGTATCCTATTGCAGCGGCTGGGGGGGTTGGGGGTGGGAGGCACCGTTATGCGGTGGTTCTCCTCCTTCCTCTCTGACCGCTCGCAATTTGTGTTGGCAGGGGGGCAGAGGTCGGCCCCGAGGCCCCTGATTTGCGGGATGCCTCAGGGGTCCGTGCTCTCGCCCCTCCTGTTCAACATATATATGAAGCCGCTAGGTGAGATCATTCGTGGCTTTGGGGTAGAGTTCCATCAGTACGCTGATGACACCCAGCTGTACATCTCTACCCCGGGCCACCCCGATGAAGCCGTCGAAGTGATGACCCGGTGCCTGGAGGCCGTGCGGTGTTGGATGGGGCGGAACAGGCTTCAGCTCAACCCATCTAAGACTGAGTGGCTGTGCTTCCTGGCACCCCGATACAGCCGACTGGTTCCATCGCTGGCTGTGGGGGGGGAAATTCTTGCCCCCACAGAGAGGGCCCGCAATCTGGGTGTCCTCCTGGATGTACGGCTGTTATTGGAAGATCATGTGGCGGCCGTCGCCAGGGGGGCTTTTGGACAGGTCCGTAGAATCTACCAGTTGCGGCCCTTTCTGGATCGGGATGCGCTTCGCACGGTCACTTCCGCCCTGGTGACCTCCCGCCTAGACTATGCCAACGCTCTCTACATGGGGCTGCCTTTGAAGAGCATCCGGAGGCTCCAGTTGGTGCAGAATGCAGCCGCGAGGGTGGTAATGGGGGCACCTAGGGGCTCCCATGTTATGCCACTTCTACGCGTGCTGCATTGGCTCCCGGTGGCCCTCCGGGTGCGCTTCAAAGTCTTGGTCACTATCTTTAAAGCGCTCCATGGCTCGGGACCAGGTTACTTGCGAGACCGCCTCCTGCCACCATCGGCTTCCCACCGATCGGTACGCTCCCATAGAGTGGGTCTCCTTGGGGTGCTGCCAGCTGGACGGCTGGCCACCCTGAGGGTGCGGGCCTTCTCATTGGGAGCACCCCCTCTCTGGAATGAATTACCCCCGGAGGTAAGGGCCTCCCCCGATCTCATGGCCTTCCGTCGGTTACTCAAAACGCACTTATTTCGGCAGGCCGGACTGGCCTAGGGGTTTTTAAATTTTAACCAGGTTTTAATCTTTTTTAATACTTGCTTTATATTTTAATTAGAGCCATATTATATTTCAGTTTTTAAATTTTAATATTATTATGTTGTCTCGTGTATTGTACTTTGTATATGTGTTTTTATTGGCTGTTCACTGCCCCGAGTCCCTTCGGGGAGTGGGGGGCGGTATATAAATCGAATAAATATTGGCGTGGTTGGACTCATATGTGCAGGAGATCATGGCATAGGACTGGCCTGCAAGAGGGAGGGAGGAGGGTAAAGGAACCTCTGAATTGGTGTTACCTTCTGCCTCTTGCCTCTGCGCATTGAGGAAGTTGAGCAGCTACCAGCAATGCCCTCGGGGGAAGATGTTGCAAAGGGGAGGCTCGACTCCCCTCCAGAAGTTTCTCTTCCTCCTCGTCAGAAGTGCTCATGCGCAAAGTGCTCACTGCCCCTCTGGCCACCGACAAACCACCTCTTTCCCGCTGAGTGTATTCTGGCAAGGAGGAAGAGGGGGTCGACCCTCCCCCTCGCAACATCTTCACCTGAGGGTGCTTCCTGTGGCTCAGGAGGTCCGCACTCTTCCCGCTGCCGCTCGGCCTCCTCGATGCGCTGAGTTTGGTAGGGAGACTGCAGGATTGCCCCACCTCCCCACCTCAGCATGCTGCAGCCCACCAAAATTTTCTCACAGCCCACCAGTGGGCCGCAGCCTACCGATTGGTGACCGCTGAGCTAGAACCCATCCAGATTTAACAGAAAAAAAGGAAAGTATTACGTTAAATCTGAAACAATAAGTTGATACTAAGGTCCCTCAAGGAAAGGCTAGAGGTGAGATAAAGGTACCATGGTAAAAAAAAAGTTACTGGTGAATGCCTGTGATGTGTTTAACATGGGGCATAGGGTCCAATGAGGGCATCTGTGGCTTAAATTAAAGATAACCTGGTGAATGCAGCAATGAAGGAGGATTGTAACAAGTGATTTTGATAGCTCATTTGCCAGTCAAACAGTCTTCCAACATGGTATGTTAGATGAACCAGAAAGGTGTTATCTAGCTAGCTGAAAATAACTTTTGATCTGAGGAACTTAAAAGTACAAGGAGAATAAAGACATATTAGCCTTTCCTTATCAGACAGTTTGCTTTGGTTGTACTGACATACATCAGGGTGCTCTTAACAGAAAAATACCTTTCTTGAAAGAAATGTTTTTTTTTCTTTTTTGATTGGGGGTAGAGAGTAAAAATGATTGTTGCTAACAAAGAAATCAGTTGTAGAGAAATTGGTCGTACGCTTTCCATTAGATATGCCAAAAGGAATTTACTCAAACTCAAATTAATAGACCACAGTAAACATGATGTCCCTTCCTTTCCCCATTTTCTTTCCTTAGACCAGAGGTTTTCATACTGTGAACTGGGAGCTTATGGGGGTAGTAGGGTAGTGTCACACATACTCCAATGTTGCATAGATGCTGGTGGCCTTCTTCAAACACTGATGCTTAACCAGGCTGTGTGCGATTCAAGGTGTCAAAGATCACTTTCAATGGTTTTTGCAGCCATGGAATCAACAATCGTAGCCCATTCCTGAGCACCATCCAAAATGATCAAGCCAGATCAAAGTACTCTTGTCTAATCTCAAATCTCTTGATTTGCAGGTCTTAAAAATCCACATCATCAGCACAGAGGTGATATTCAGCAGATTCTGACCAGTTCTGGAGAACCAGTAGCAGAAATTTTGAGTAGTTCGGAGAACCAGCAAATACCACCTCTGACTGGAGATTTTACAGTACTCTTCCCCTGCCATGCCCACCAAGCCATGCCCACAGAACTGGTAGTAAAAAAAATTGAATCTCACCACTGCATCAGTATCTCCTCACCTTTTCTCTATTCCAGATTCTGGTTTTTTTTAGGTTGGTTCTGGCACTGCTCCATGTCTGCTCCAGACAATCCAAGCCTGTGCCTCTTCTAATTCTTGCAAAATGATCAAGTGGAGTAATAATGGTAATGATCAGTGTTGATGTTCCAGAGTAAATTGGAGCTGTTTCAGGAATAATTGGGACAAAGGAATAATTGGAAAAAATTGGAGGACATCTTTGGCCTCGGTTCTGCTAAAGTTTCAGTTTTGGTGTGCCAATTCTGGTTGTCCAAAATATAGTCTAGCAGTTTTATTTGGCAAGCATAGGTGTGTTACTAAGCTCATTATTTTACATGAAATGATTTAGCTCATTGTGGTAGTCTAGAAGAAACAAAATCAGGAACATCAGCACTAGCTTTATTTTAAGGTAAATAGAATCTTGCCAGACTAAAAGTGTTCCCCATCCCCTCTTTTTGCTTTTTGGAAAATGAGGGAAGGTCCCATTCCAAAATACTTCCCATGGTTTTCCTCTTATCCGTGGATTGAGTTGCCTCTTATCAGATAGGCTATGGATCCTTCTCCTGTCTCTTAGGTCATTCCCATATACTATCACACTTGGAAAACTATAGCTTAAGGACAATCAGAAGACAGGGTCCAAATCAGAAATTTACCAAGAATAGACTCGGATTTCCTTGAACGTTTATTTCAGTAACATTCATTGTGGTTGTGTTCTTCTTTTGGTTGTGTTGGACTATATAACCTTCAGTTATCATGGGCTATGATCATACTGACTAGGTTAGAAATATTGAAATCCAGTACCTATAGAGGATATCATGTTCACACAGACTGGACAATGCTGACAGCAATTGTTGGCTATGCAGACAGTTCGAATTAAATTTTCTTAGGGGTGACAAACTGCAGTTTAGAACTGATCTAAGGTGCTTAATGTTTCAGTAATAAAAAATGAGATAACATTATTTCTCACCATAACAGAGTTATGATGACATTTATTCTATATATTAGTAAATGTTTTGAGTGCATTTATTGGTACCTTTTAGTCTGAGCAAAGAGACAAATCAGATTCTAAGGCTCCACAGAGTTAAAATCATTTAATAGATATTCTCCCAAAGAATTTCTAGGAGCTGTAGCTCTTAGAAGTTCTATGGACTAAAAGGCTTGGGAGAATGCCAGAGTCTTTCGGGATAAATATTCATTCATCCAAATTATAACTCCCATGATTTTTGAAGGATATCATAGTAACCCATTGTTAAAATAAAAATGAACATTTTCTATAAACATTGATAATTGCAGAAAGACAAGTCCTGTGAATGACATTCTTGTGCCATCATAGTTCTTCTTAAAGGTAAAGGTTCCCCTCGCACATATGTGCTAGTTGTTTTTGGCTCTAGGGTGTGGTACTCATTACCATTACAAAGCAGAAGAGCCAGTGCTGTCTGAAGACATCTCCGTGGTCATGGGGCTGGCATGATTAAATGCCAAAGGCGCACGGAACACTGTTACCTTCCCACCAAGGTGGTTCCTATTTTTCTACTTGCATTTTTTGAACTGCTAGGTTGGCAGGAGCTAGGCAAGTAACGGGAGCTCACTCCATTACGTGATGCTAGGGATTTGAACCGCTGAACTGCCGACCTTTCTGATCAACAAGCTCAGTGTCTTAGCCACTGAGCCACCACATTCCTTTAGTTCTTCTTGAGAATATCTAAATTACTTGAAGAAGCACTGTCAAATATGCTGTAGTCATTAGGAGTGACCAATGCTCAAATCTTCACTTGGCACAAGAGCTCATCTGGTGAAGTTATTCCACACAGCCTAGTCTTCCACTTGGAGTTTTTGCTATTATAGTAAAAAGAAGAGACTTCCCCAAAACCAAGGTGGCATAATAAAAGATGCTTAGAAATTGCATCACAATTTTCAGATTGAAAGCTTTTCCTGAGAAGCTTCAAATTCAGGAACCAGAGTTTATTATTGTTGCCTCTCTGATTATGTTGGACATTATTTCTCTGGAAACCATCAGATTTCCAAAGCTCTACAGAATAATCTGAGATCCCTCTTGCAGAAACTAAAATCGCCTGGCCTTCTGTACTCTGATCCAACTAGCATATACAAAACCACACAATATATTTAAATTCTGGCTGAGGTATTTGATCATGTGTCCTCTCTATTTCAATATTTAAAACCTCTTTAATTTAAGAAGCATTCTGATCTATGCCTCCTCTTTTTGTGATTTTAAATATATTTTATTTTTTGTCCATAAAGTGGCTTCTTATTATATGAAACAATGGGTTTCTCAAAAAGAGTAGAGATGCTTCAATGTCCAAAACAACTTGGTATCCTAAAAGTAAATTTGATGTAAAATGTAATTCAAATTGGAAACCATTTTTGGACTATAGCTTATTTTATGGATTTGTTCAAAATTTGAATTTTTCTATGTATAGAGATGATATGGTAACACTATGGGATATTCAAAACAGAACAGAATCTGTTTGGATGCAATCTATCGTAGTTTATAATTTTGCTTCATAATTTATAATATATTAATCATGCTTCTGCATATTTATCTTTGCTTAAAGTTTAATGATGCGTTTAATCATTAAAAAAATGTATTAACTCATCCATCATAATTAACTAATGATATGCCAGAAATCTATAACCATTTTGACATTTTTAAATTCCTTGTTTACTAATATCTGTCTTACCCTTTTATTTGCTTGATCTATTTTCTATTTGTGTTTGTTTATATATTTTCTCTAAAAATTAATAAAATTAAGAAAATGCACTCAGAAACATTTTCTGGATTACATTGCTAATTGGTTGTTGCTCTAACTGTTCTTATGCCTTTAGCAAAGAGACATTTCAACAGTTTTTCTACAAATTATCATTTAAGAGTATAATTCACTTTGTGAATATTTTATTGGTTTTCAAAATGCCCCTTATTCTTTCAAGATTTATCTGATAGAGCATTTATTTACAGGGTGAAACAAAATGGGTGCTTGTTCATTTACCCTGTTTTTCTGAGGTATGACGAGGAAATCAGTTTTTCCCCTTTTTAGCCATTAGGTGGCAGTAAATGTCTAAGGAAACAACTGAAAACAAGCATCAATTTGGGGACAGAGTTCCACGCACATTTATCTGGGATTAAGCTTTGTAGAAGGTCTGAATCTCAACAAACATTGAAAAGATAACAACGATGCTGATTTCCTGAGTTTATTAGAAGCCTTTAGTCAGACCTCAAAATTCTGTATAACAGACATGTGTGGATATAACATTCTCGGTTATTTTGGGTGAGGGAAAAGAGTCTAGTTGTTAAAGAATAAAACAAGACTAGATTATCTAAATCAGGAGTCCCCAAACTTGGTAACTTTAAAACTGGTGGACTTTAACTCCCAGAATTCTCCAGCCAGCTGGCTGGAGAATTCTGGTTATTGAAGTCCACCAGTCTTAAAGTTGCCAAGTTTGGAGACCTCTGATCTAGATGGCCAGATGATTACTTTCAGTTCTCCTAACTTTTCCTACACAGTTTCAAGGAGAGAGAGTGCATTTTGACTTATTTTGTGAAGTTTAACCATGATTCCTGTCACTTAATTTTTGGCAGAGCTTATGAATTTAGGCACATGCGGGATACTTGATGCTGTTGGCCTTCTGAAAGAGGTATTTGATGCCACAAAGAAAAGCTGTGTTTATAACAGTCATCTGGGAATCGGGTGGCCTAAAGTTTTAATAAAAATAAAAAATAAAAACTTTGTCCAAGTATCTATGGATTGTAAACCTAGTAATAATATCAAAGAAAATACCATGTAAGTCATTGTAAACTGGTTACATGAAGAGCAGAGTGGAATAATAGCAGCAGGATCCAGCCTTGTCTCACATGTGTTTAAAACAGAATTGTGAAATAGTATGCACCCTCCCATTTTGTTTCTTTGATGGCTTTTTGGATAATCAAGAATCAGCAAGAAAAAAATAAGGAATTTTTTGAATATTTTTTTAAAAATAAAATGAAAAGCTCACCCACATCAAATCTTGTTTCTCATCATGGCCAACCAAATATCATTGTAAAGTCATAGACATCATGCAATAGACATCATGCAATATACACAGTTATATCAGATTTATTTATTAAATGTATATGTCTGGACAGACATGATGTAAGTAATCAATGGTATAATTAGCATGATTATATCATGGCAATATGTCATTATTTTGATGTCATCATGTTTTGAATGGCACAATGAAGAACGATGGCTTGTTCTGAATGGCACAATGAAGAAGTCCAGAATATGAAGTAATATCTGTTAATTGTTGCAGTTCAACATAAAGAACAAAGTTAAAAAATCAATTATTCTACATTATGATCGATATTACACTCCTCCTTCCCCCTAATAAGTCTTACCCCTTTAAATAGTGGAGAAAAACAAAAAACTTAAAACAAAAAATGGGTGAAATCTGGCTTACCAGAGAGGTGCAAGTGTTGAAGAACACCTGTGGAATTGCTGAATATCATTCACCACTTAGAAGACCAAAAACTAAGTGGAACTTCTATGAATTCATTATTTGCCATCAAGGCCATCTTTAGATTCAGCCTACCTGGACAATTTTTGCTCAAGTCTCCAACCTTTATAACATGGGTGTCAAACTTGCCACGTGGTGTTGCCATCATGTGATGTTTCCTGCCATTTTCCCCATTTGCGCAGCTGGGGTGGGCGTGGCCTGTGCATGATGCATCCGGCCCACAGGCACCAGTTTGAAACCCCATGCATAAGATTCAAATTGAGGTACAGCTCAGAGATGATTTTGGTTGTACGTGTCAATGACCTGTTTTGAGGAGAAAAAATTACTGATTTCTTCCTACGTGTCTAATACAACTCCAATAATTGCTAGCCTTCTCAGCTGATCTTACTTGTCTTTGAGAAATCTGATGGGTTAATGGCAAAATCACACTTATCTAGTTCTACCTTCAGCATTTGAAGTACATTTGTCAACTTTTGCAAACAGTGAATGTTGCTTCTGTTCCTCTTATTTATGACACAAAAAGATGATGAGACTTTAGAAAGAGTGCAGTAAAGGACAATAAAGATGATAAGGGGCCTGAAGGCTAAATTGTATGATGAACCATTGCGAGAACTAGATATCCTAATATAACAAACAGAATAACTGGAGTGACAGCATAACAGTCCTCCAATACTTGATGGGCTATCATAGAGAAGACGGGGTCAACCCAGGGGTGGGATTCTACCGGTTCTGCCTGGTTCTATAGAGCCAGTAGCTGTGAAGAGCAGCAGACACCGAACTGGTTCTGAATTTGCTGCTGTTTGGCCCACCTGCCTGTCTGGGCTCTTATCTGTCCTTTATTTCCTGCTTTTTCAACCTCAGCTGCTTTGCGTGGCACAGCTGAGGTTGAAAAAGCAGGAAAATAGAGGCTTTTCATATGCTATGCACCTGCGCGCAGCACTTTTCAGCTGTCTGGGCAGCACAATCTATGGTTGTTTTACATGCGTGGACAGCACATGTCAGGCAAAACATAGTCACTGAACTGGAAGTAACACTGGTTGAACCCCACCCCTGGGTCAACCTATTCTCCTGAGGACAGGAAAAGAAGTAATAGGTGGATGTTCATCAAAGACAGATCCAATCTAAAATTAAGGAGAAATTTCCTGTCAGTGAGAACAATTAATAAGTGGATAGGCTTGCATTCAGAAATTGTGGATGCTACATCACTGGAAGTTTTCAAGAAGAGATTGGATAACCTTTTGTTCAGAATGGAATAGGGTCTCCTGCTTAAGCTCCAAGATCCCTTCCAACCCTGTTATTCTATGTTCTCATTTTTGGTCTTTTGTAGCAAGTTACTGACAATATAAATCCAATGAACACTTCACAGCAACATATAGAGATCGGATTTTTTTTGGTCAAGCACTACAGAATACAGCAGTGGCAAAGCTGAATTTTATTTACCTCAGAGGAGGTAGTCAGAGGATTCTGATCAGTTCTGGAGAACTGGTAGCAGAAAATTTGAGTAGTTCGGAGAACCAGCAAATCCCATCTCTGATTGGAGATTTTACAGTATCCTTCCCCTGCCATGCCCATCAAGCCACGCCCACAGAACCGGTAGTAAATTTTTTTGAATCCTACCACTGATTTACATGATCAAATTCCTGTTTCATGCACTCTGTAATACCATCAGAGATAATTGCAACATGCTATTTCCTTTAAAGCAAAGGCTCACATACTTGTATGCTTGTATCTAGAGAATATGATTTCATTTTCTCCTATTTCTCTCCAACTATTTGCTCATGTTTGGAAATGAAAAAGGGCTTTGAAATGTCGGCTTCACTTCAGAAAACCATTTTTTTTCTTGCTTTCTTAATGGATTCCATGATTCCAGTCATTATGAGACCATAGGCTATCATGCTTCCGAGATGACAGGCATCTCAGGGTTTCTATGGCAAAGAAAGACCCTGGCGTGCTTTAAGGGCACTTGATTTGGAAATTAGGACAACATCAGAGCATCAGAAATTACATTTGGCTAGCAGACCAAATGCTGCTAATCATAATGCATATGAATTATCTCCAGTTTAGAGGAAACATGAATATCTGTTGCTATCGGGTGTGTGTGGGAGGAGGTATTAAACTCTTGACTTGTTTGTGGTGTGAGATTCCCCAAAGCAACTAACTGGCTGCTGAGGGAAGCAGGATACTGGAAAAGATGAATCCTTGGCTTCTTTTACGTTCTGTTGGAAATAAAATCTGGCCCAGTTCCAAGCTGGAAGAAAGACACTGGAAATAAAATGGAGGCTGACTGGCTGCAAGAAAAGATGGTTTATATGGTTTCGAGAAACTTCAGTGACAAAAGCATGTTTCTGGGGTGGTTGAACCCTTGGCTGGGTAAATGGATGGATCTTTATAGGGTTCTGGGATTTTGTGATTGAGATGCTCCAGGGGTTTGTGCAACGTAGTGAGCCTTTTGTCTTTTACTATTCTAATGGTGGTGGGTGTCAGGTGAGGCTCTATTCAAAATCCAAGAAAGAAACCCTTAGACTCCATTGTTTTAGAGAAAAGGACTTTTATTGAAAATTGATATGGTAGCATCAGAGGAATAAAAGATCTGAAAGCAATAAGCGCGAAAATCACATATAGAAAATTATGCCATTGTTCCCACCCCCAACAGTTCAAACTGGTCGTCCAACCTGAGATGTGCATAATGGCATGTGGGGCATCTTCAGGTGGTGTTTCAGACATCTGCCCATTGACCTTGGCCTGGATAGATAAGATGCTGCAGCTGCTCAGTAAGCAAGTAAGCATAGACAAGAAAGTTTCCCCTAAGTTTTACAATTCACCCTCTCAAGCCTCCAGGACTCTCCCCCCCCACACACATAGCCCAATTTATCCTCCCTCCCCCCGTTACTATGGCAGCCGGAAAGACAAGCAGAAGAAGAAATCTTGAAAGCTGACAGTGGGTTAATCCTATTATGTCCTAAAGGTCATGTCCTGTCCTTAGAATTTGGGTGGTGAAATGTAAATTCTTAATCCCATCAACTGTGGGGCTGAAGGTGTTTATGAATAGATTGGCCCAGGCTTTCTTAATAGGTACACAATATCCATCTTTAAAGATTTGAGGCATCTGCTTGAGGGTATTAAGAAAGACTGGGGCTGCTTTCTGCCTTTGTTAAGATTTTTTTTTCTCCATTTCTCCTTTGGGGAAATATAATATTCTGACTCTTTAATGTTATTAATAAAGAATATTTTAATGGAGGGGGGCTTCCTACAGTTCTTAAGATAATAACTATTGCTAGTTGTTCTGCCCCCTGCAGTGATCAGCTGGCAATTTGAAGAATTCCACCCATGAACATGGCTATGTACAGCCTTTCCTGCCCTGCCACGTATAACCAGCAGGCAAAATGAGTAGAGTTGTTCCAGGACAGAGTGAAGGACTTTAGAAAGAGTAACAATGTGGGTGATAGCCCAACTACCAGAGGGAGAGAGTTTCATAAAGTGAAAAACATTGCCTGTAAGGCCTGCCTCCCCTGTTTTCATAGATTTGGGGAACCATTAACAGATCCTGATGTGAAATAATGTGTTCTTTCTAATATTAAATCACTGCCATGTTCTCACAGAGTACAACTTTAGTTGTGAGAAGAAGGGAGCACGCTACCACCAAGATGGCTGCAGCTGACTAGTCTGAAAGTCAGCTTCTGCGTAAGGTAGTTGAGAACAATCATCTAAGAAAGCAGGAACGAATATTTGGAACCAAGCTTGTATTCATTGGATTTCATGTCTTCCTTTGTTAAAAAAAAAGCCAGCACTCTGAGCTGATTTGTAAACCTGAAAAAAGGCACTTTTTCTCAAGCTGCAATCTGAAACTGCACTGATGTCTCTTCACCACATCATGTGATAATTGCCACTTCATTTCAAGTGCGCTTTACCCCTCTTACCTTGAACTAACCTATCCATTTGAAGAGATTCCCATGCACTCACATATCTCCGGGCACATTAATCAATGGCTTTTTCTTTGTATCTATGTCAAACTCCAAGTTTTCCATGTAACGCAATGTTCCTGATGCAGTTATTATTTCTTTGCATTTCCTTGCCACAAGAAAGTTTCCAAAAGGAAATGCCTTCTTTCTTTGCTGTTCCAGGCCCATGTCATATTTGAGTTAGGAGCACCAGAGTAAAAGGAAACAGAGACTTCTGGGAATTATTGTGCATAGTTCATATTTGCTTAACAAGCAATTGTAAATACTTCTCCCTGAGTTCAGTATTACTAAAATGGGCTGCAGGATAGAACTCTTCATGATGGCAAAAAATTCTTGCTTTAATTTCTTCCATGGCAGCTGAAACTGTTTCTTTGGCTCGTTGAATTCCCATGTCTTCCAGGAGAGAAGGCTGCATTTTTATGAGGGCAAAAGAAAAGAATTTGGAGACGTTTCAGATTTTAATGTCTACATTTCCTGTGAGGAACGAAAGGGTGAGATCTACTTTGATCGCTGTTAGAACCAGAGGTGAAATGCGACCGGTTCTGCCCGGTTCTGGAGAGCCAGTAGCGGCGATGACCAGCAGAGAGAGAACCAGTTCTCTCCGCTGCTCTGTGTTTGGCCCGCCCACCCGCCTGGTCTCCTATACTCACTTTTATGGCCAGAATTCGAAGCGCAGCTGCTTTACGTGGAGCAGAATAGCGCTGCGCGGCAGCTGCTGCAGCAACCGGCATCATGCAGGCTTGCAGGAGGAGAGGTAGAACAACCCTGCGCCTGCGCAAATGCCTCTGCGCCTGTGCAAATGCCTCTGCGCCTGCGCAAAGTGTGTGTTTGGTGTGCGTGTGCATGCAAAGTGTATGCATGCGCGCAAAGCGCGTCCACCAAGCCACACCCATCGAACCAGTGGCAACTTTATTTGTATCCCGTCCCTGGTTAGAACCCCAAAATTTAGCAATCACAGCCAGGCACTAAAGAAAGGCAATAGAATGTATCTGGCAAATAAGAGGTAATACAGTTAGTCTTTACCTTATGACCACAAGTGAAGTGAGTCCAAATTCTGTTGCTAAGTGAGACATTTGTCAAGTGAATTTTGTCCCATTTTGCAACCTTTCTTGCCACTAATCATTAAGTGAATCACTGCAGCTGTTAAGTCAGTGACACAGTTGTTAAGTGAATCTGGCTTCCCCATTGATTTTGCTTATCAGGATGTCACAAAAGGGACATTGCAACCATCACAAATAAGAGTTGCCAAAAGCGTCTGAATTTTGACCATGTGATCACAGGGATGCTGTAACAGTCATAAATGGTTATAGATCACTTTTTTCAGTGCTGTTGCAACTTTGCATGGCCATTAAATGAAGTGTTGTAAGTTGAGGACTACCTGTATTAGATATTCCTGAAGAAGACAGAGAAGACCTGACATGAAGTGGTCCCGTTCTGACAAGCAACTCATCAGCACAATATCTTGCTTATCATTAGGAGTATTTGAATGCATTCTGAACAACTCCAGAGGCTGAAGGAATTGGGGAACACGTAATTTTGTACATTTCACATCATTTGCAAAGAGAGTATTCTTAGAAGAACATTGGAAGGAAAACAAGGACATAGTGGGTGAGAATCCAACAGTCACATCTTGGTCTAGACTCATGTGAGCTTCTCAGGTTTTCAGGTTGGTTTTGAAGTTTCCAAAATTAGTAGATGTGTCCTTAAAAATCTCACAGGTGCTGGCTTTATACATAAATATTTCACAATTAGTATCAAATATTCACAGTGCAGGGTCTAGATTGTTCTTCCAATCATTATCCAAATAGTCATGGAGATTAATCGTATTAAATTTATATGCTGCCCATTTTAAACGGAGGCAATTCTAAGCAGCTTACAATGAAGTAAAAAGTAACGAAACATTAAAAAAAACTTAATTCTTAATTTTCAGCCTTAATCAATATTGTCAGTGCTGAGGGATGTTTCAGCTGAAAGTCCACCCACTTGAACAACTAAAATAATTTGTGAATGATAGTTTCCTACTTTGGCACATATGCCCATTGCACGTCTGCAAAAATTGCAAAAATTTAGACTATGCTAAAATTATTTAAACAATGTAGTAAGATTGGCTTTGGAGAATAAATTTCCACATCTCAAAACAGAACATCAAAATTGTACTTTGTTCAAGTATGAAGCTCTTGCTCTGTCTTTCTTTCTTTTCTACCCAGATATGGGAGATGGAAATGGCAACTATTCAGAATATTTCTAATGTGGCTGCCTTACATTGTTTTCTGATGATATAGCTGCCCTTGATTTACATCCAAGTATTCCATTACCCTCTTAAAACAGCACAAAGTTGTACCTGTTAACAAAAGGAATCATTTTCATTGGTATGCATCAAGCTATCCCATAGGTTTAAATCTAACACAGAAAACCTGGAATTTATTGTACCATCATTTATCTATGGAACACCTAGGATTGTTCTTTCATTCTGAGTACAATAGGCAGGAAGATCCAAAGCAGAATTAAAGTTGCTAAGATATATTCTCTTATGCAAGGTTATTTACCTTTGCCCTACCCTGAGTTTCCTCTTTATTAGTCTCAACAGAAACACACCCAAGTGACCCCTGGAACAAATAAGGAATGCCAAAGTAGATTAACAGCAGTCCTGAAGTGGCAATCATGCATGTAATCCTTAAAGGAGCATACAAGTCTTTCTTTACGTGGTGTGGAAAGTGCAAAGACATGAATGCTGAAGTTCAAGTTCGCTCAACACAAGCTATTGAAATCTGAAGTGAAAATGGTACCAGGCTCTCTAACAATGGGAAAGATCAGGCATTCAAAAAGAAGATTGAAAAATAATGCATCTTTCACTCCGAATGATAGCTTTTACATCATAAAACAGATGAAGATTAAAATAGGAGTCAGGGACTAGCAACGTTGGGCACTGCCAAGCCTGTTATATGAGAGAATCCATTTTTGACCTCAGAAGCCCTTCTACTTGTCTCTTGCATCTTCTTCCTTGAGCCCTCACAGTTATCCTCTAGGAAAAAAAATTCAAACAGTGGAATAATGTCAATAATTTCCATTCCTACTCAGGGTATGATGGAAATAAAGTGGAAGCAATGAAAAAAATTGATACATAAGGAAAGATAGAAAGAGCAAGTCCCAAATATTTCTAATGACAGTAGTGCTAGTTTTAACATTCTAGCAGACATGTTATTAAAAAAATTAACCTATTTTCCAAATCACTAGAAGGCAAAGCAAAAAACAACGGGTGGAAGCTAACAAAGAAGAAAAACAACCTAGAACTAAGGAGAAATTTCCTAATTGTGAGAACAACTAATGAATGGAATGGATTGCCAGCGGTTTAGACATTAATGGCTGTGTGTTGCGTTATTTTGAGGGGATAGCACATTTACACTGTTATACAAGCTGTATACTCACTACTTTATTTTGTAGCCAAGTGTTGTTTCTTCAGTGTTATCACATGAAAAGGTATACTTAAATACTTACAAAATGTGAGAGGGTGTACTCACTTCTGCGATATACTCAGAGGTGGTATTCAGCAGGTTCTGACCAGTTCTGGAGAACTGGTAGCAGAAATTTTGAGTAGTTCGAAGAACCCACAAATACCACTTCTGACTGGCCTCGTTCCCATCTGTTCTCTGCCTCCCAAGTCCCAGATGATTGGCTGGATAACAGATAATAGATAATCAGAGTTGGAAGGGACCTTGTAGGTTATCTAGTCCAACCCCTCGTCCAAGCGGGAGACCCTACACCATTTCTGACAAATGGCAGTCCAATCTCTTCTTGAAAGTCTCAAGTGATGGTGCTCCCACAACTTCTGAGGGTCTTCTTTTGTTACCCTGCACAGGAGAATGGAGCTGGAAAGCAGATTAGTGAGGTGGGGAGAGAATGGGAGTTTCCCCAGGAGTGGGGAGGGAATGGGGATTTTACAGTATCCTTCCCCAGCTATGTCCACCAAACCACGCCCACCAAGCCACACCATGCCCACTAAACCACACCCACAGAACTGGTAGTAAATTTTGTTGAATTCCACTACTAAATATACTGTGTGTGTATGTATGTATATATATATATATATATATATATATATATATATATATATATATATATATATATATATATATATATATACACAGCTCACATTACTCCGAGAAGCACAAGGCCGAAGACACAGGCCTGAAGATGATGAATGAGACTTCATCGAAACGTCGCCTAGATACTTCCAATTCTACATGGGAGAAAAACCCGAAGAATCAAAGATATATATATATATCATATATGGATCTTTGGTTCTTCAGGTTTTCTCCCACGTAGAGTTGGAAATATCTAGGCGACGTTTCGATGAAGTCTCATTCATCATCTTCAGGCTTGTGTCTTCGGCCTTGTGCTTCTCAGAGTGATGTGAGATTGCAGCTGCTTCTTCCTTTTAACTACTAGTGGGGGTGTGACTTGATTGGGTGGGGGCTTGGCTGTGTTCTGATTGGGTGGGGGTGTGTTCTCATTGGTTGGGGGTTTGGCTGTGTTCTGATTGGTTGGGGGGTTGGCTGTGTTCTGATTGGCTGGGGGTGTGTTCTGTTCTGGTGGGGGTTTGGTTGTACTCCGGTTGGTCTCAGAAAGCAAATACACACACACACACACACACACACACACACACACACACATATTCAATTCAGATCAGGTTTTAGTGTTTCTCTCAGCCCAAACTGTTTCTATTCAGAATTAGAGAGGTGTGTGTGTTGGTGGGGGTGGGGAGGTAACTTGGTGTTTATCATTCATTTTCACCTGAAAATGTATTTATTTATTTACTCAACTTAGACACCACCTGACTGTAATCAGTTCTGGGGCTGCTCACAACATGAAAATAAAAACAATAAGCTAACCTTTCCTTCCTTTCTATCTGGGTATATCACAGGAGCAAAGGATTTTAGAGTCCACTCTCACATCCTGATCTTGCTGTCTTGCAGTTTTCCATGATTTATTTCTTAACAGTTATTCATATGGTTGTTTGAAGGTATCTGTCTATCCTGATTTTGATTGATTTTTCTCTGACATTGAAAATATTTACAAGAAATATTTATGCCAAATACATTTCTCAAGCACTAAAATTTAACTTGGCTCTTGCAGATTGCAGCTCTTGTTTGAAAATAGAAACCGAGATAATCTTATCTCCACCAAGGCAAAAGAATGGTGGAAACTCTACTTCTTCCGCCCAAGTTTATCTGTACGAATACTTTTCTTGTTTAAAGTTCAAATAACTTGCAACAAATGTGCAGAAATATAAACCATTAGTTTACAATTTATCACACCCATGCTGGTAAAGTACAGTAAGCTGCAGGCAATGGATGCAGTCTCAAGAAGGGTGGAGTTTCAATCTCATAGAACTAGTATTTATCTAGATATGACATGGGCACTCCTGTATGTCTCTAGGAGTTACCTGTGTGATATGTTATGAAATTGGATGTCCCAATCCCTTTATTTTAATAGGGCTTTGTTCCAAAGAATATAGGGCAGACTTAGTCAATAGAATACATGGTCTTTCTACTCCATTGGGTACCTCAGAATTCAGTTAACCTAGCCAACAATACTGACAACTGTGAATTATAGGCATTTAATGTCTGACCTGGGAAGATTGATGGTTGATATAGTAGATTTCACTGCTTCCACCCCCTGAATATTATTCAGACAACACAGCAGAAGAAATGTCATGACCTTTGGGTATTTCAAGGCAAATGGCTTCTAGTACAACTGTGCAAAAAGACACTTTGCAACTATTCTGTCATTTTCTGTTTAATGCATTTATTTAATCAAGTCACAAAACTAAGGTAATGGATTTTTCCTTTAGGTTTTTAAAAAAAGAAAATGAAAGAAATAATACAATAACTCAAAAGGTTTAGCAATGGAAAATGCATTATAGTTCCAATCACTAAATGAATGAAGTAAAAAAAAAGTTACATTTCTTCTTGGTGAAATTTACTGATGTGAGGAATGCTTTTCTACCTTTGGATGATCATTGCTCTGGGCAAATCTTTCTCTTTGCCTTCCCCTTTGCCTTCCCTCTCCTTTTCCTTTCCTTTTCCTCCCTTTCCCTTTCCCTCCTTTTCTTCTTTTGATTACTTTAACAAAAAGAACAATTTCCAGTTTAAAAATTGACCATTTAGTTAGTATTCAGGCATTATAGCTCCTTTCCACAAAAATCATGTCAATTCAATTATTTGACTGGAAAAAGAGCATAGTGAAAATACAAAAAAAATATCCCACATTTTAGTTGATTTTCTTTCCCACTGTAACTTTGATTCACATCTGAGACATTCAAAGTACATGACACACACTCTACAAGAACCCCTTTAGCTCTTTCAAGTTCCTGCTGTAATGATTGTAAGATTGCTTCCCTTATCGTGTTCCCCTTTTTCCCTGACTGCAATGTTTGGGGAAGCGATTAGATGTTAACTCTTGTCCTTCTTTCCAATATGCAGCATTGAAGCACATGACAAGATTTTAAGAATCTCCTTTTAGCATTTGTAACTGATATACACCTTTCTGAAATCATGGATAAGGATAGGGAAATGCAAGGCTGAAGGATCTTTTGGAATAAAAATAAATTTAAAAAATGATCTAGGAAGTGGTGAAAGAAAAGATGGTTTTCAGCATAGTAAACCCATGGAACTACACAGGAAATCATAAACTAGATTTTTCAACATTTCCTTTTTGATTTTTAAAAAAATCTCATGCCTTTAATGTCTTCATATTTCTATTTTATACTCCTTTTCTATACTTTGCACAATGTTATGTTTCCTGTAAGGGAATAATGTGATGGGTGTGAATATAATTGCAAACCATGGGTCCATTAAAATGTTGCCCAGTCTCCTTGCAAACAATGTGTCTTCTACACATTTGTATTCATGAAAATGAGATCGTGTATATAAGATATATACAAGCAGATAGAAAAATATATGCAATGCATAATGTCAAAGACCTACCTTTTGTTCCCAAACTCAATTTCATTAAGTGTCAATTCTGCCATCGGACCTCCATTCTACCACTTAGAGGGTGGCAATAGAAATTGAGCAAATAAATAAATATTTATACATATGATTTTATCCTCATTCTTTACGCAGTTTACAGATCTTTAGGAACAGTAAAAACAACAATAATGAAAGTCAATAAATCATTATACTATAAATTAAAAATTCTATTAATACATTGACTATTACAGGTACCAAGCCTTCATAACTAACCTCTAGGACAGGGCTGTCAAACCCACAGCCCACGGGCCAGATGCGTCATGTGCTGGCCATACCCATGCTCAGTTTAGTGAAGGGGAAAAAGTCATGATACATCACATGATGACATAGATCCCTACTCTAGGAGAATCAAGTTTTTTTTACCAGCTCCCAGAAGGCCATGAGAGTGGAGGGCACCCTTCCTTCTGGGAATAGGCTGTTTCATTAGGAGATGGGAACTTCCACAGAGGATGCCTGCATGGGGCCTCCTTCTGCCACACCTCCTGAGTTAGTGCAACCAGCTATCCAGGTCTTGTGGCATATAGAATTTTAGAAATAGTGACCAGCATATTGAACTGCACTTGAAAAGATATTGATAACTAGTGCAACTCTCATAGCAAGTAATGTAGCAGTATTGTGGTTGTCCAGTAAGCATGCAGACCTTTCCATTCTGCATCAACTAAAGTTATCATTGAGTTAACTGTAGTAATGTAACTGAAAGATGGCAAGACATAAGTGCCTATCTTCAGGGAATCTTGTTTCTACCTGCTCTTTACATAAGAGCCCAGAATATAGGAAAATCCCAAGTTGTGAGTCTTCTTTCTGGAAAGTATGGCCCCATCAAAAATCAAAATTGGTACAATCTTAGAACCTACATTTCTTAATTAAAAGCAACTCCATCTTGCCTGGATTGAATCAGTGTGTTTCACTGTGTCCAACATCTGTCCTTACAGTCCTCAGGCACCAAATCAAAGTTTCCACTGCATCTCTTACTGACAACAGGATACAGATGAACAATGGAATACTATCACCATATAGATGCTACCTTATCTAAACAAATGACTAACCTCTCCCCAATAGCTTCATATATTCAATTCTTTGAGTCAGTCCAGAAAGAAAACCAAACAGTGAATTTTCTGTTTTATGTTTCCAATCTGAAATCAAATTGGGGTCTAGATAGGTCTAGATAATTAGTACATTCTAGACCTTTCTAAAGTTATAGCCCCACAATATTCTCAACAATCTTTCCTAAAATTACATATGATTCACTTATACCCTTTGTTGATTATTCAGTGTATATTCTTCCTGAACCAGGGTAAATCTGTAGATTTATGGTAAAGTATTTGTACTTTGTTCCTCTTGAAATCAATGGAACATAACTGATTAGCAACAAAGAGACCTTTAATGCAATTATGCTATGAATGGACTTGATGACCTTTGAAATATCTTCCAGCTCACATGTTACATGTCTGAATCCATTTTGATTGTTATGCCAATTGTTCATCCTCATAAATTGATGTCTCTATTTAAAACTTTAAGTGACACTGTTTTGAGAAGTCATGTTGAAGATTCTGAATAAAAATTAACCCGTTGCCCTTACAAATTTACAAGCCTAAACTGAGACATTTAAAATAAAAAATACGGCAAAAAATAATTTGAATGATAAGTTTTTAAAACAAATGTTACTTTACAAAGTAGTTAAAGCAACTTAGTCAATATTGTGCAGTAGTTAAGTAATGGGTTTGCACTTCCTGATTTCAGATTTTAACTGAAAGTTTTCTTCATTACTACTCTGAGACACCTGGTATTTTGTCCTAGTCCTGGGATAACACTTCTATAATACTACAGCATTTATTTTACTTTTTGTTTAATGCTGTATCTGTTGCTTTTACTGTTATTTTCACATGATGTTTATAAGCTGCTTTTACAAAATGGTTTTATGCAGAAGAAAAAGTTGTAATTTATAATATCCATATCTGTATGTCATAATGAAAAATAATTTTAAACTATTTTGGCCCATTTTTTCATTGCCATTTACACTGGGACCTGTCAGTCTTTCACTGCACACAAACAAAAACCAACAAGTAGATTCAGTTACATTTCATTACCACCATTTTGACTTTTTTTTTAACCACACCCAGTGGACATATCTGACCAAACCAGCTTTAATCATTCATCAGCAGATTCTCAGGGAATGCTGGTGATACACACCACTGGCAATTTATCAGCTAATCAACATTCTTAAAATATCCTGCATCCCTTCATCTGGTTAACTGCAGAGACAGACATGTCCCTATTTTGAAATAATGAGCTCTGAGTTAATGCTAATGATCCTTTGTGTTTCACATCTGTAGAGAAATCTTTCCAAGATAAAATTATCTTCTAACATTGCAGTCCCATCCAGTTCGGTTGCTCTTATTCCAAAGAGAATAGATATAGGATTGCAGCCAATTCTTACAATAGTTATTGGCTTTGTTTGGTTTAACACATGTACTCCATAAAAAGAAAGAGACATGAAGCCATCTCCCACTAAAAGACATTTCTTTTCCATAGTCCCAATTTCATCATGTAGGGATGCATTTCAGTTATTGAACCAATACAGAGAAATTACTTGTCAGATAATCCTGTGCATACCTGATAAAGAGGACATTATTCCCCTGTAGGAGATTAGCACATGTAGAGCAATCTAGAGAAAATATGCTAGACTTAAGAGTATTAAATAAGTTAGGATTCAGTGAAGGAACACTGACTCCAAAAATTCCCTGGATAAGATCCTCAGTGCTATGCATGACTTTGAACTGGAGGCACTGGTTTTATGCAGTGGTGGAAAACAATTTTTTTTACTACCGGTTCTGTGGGCATGGCTTGGTGGGCGTGGTAGGGGAAGGATACTGTAAAACCTCCAGACAGAGGTGGTATTTGTCGGTTCTCTGAACTACTCAAAATTTCCGCTACCGGTTCTCCAGAACTGCTCAGAACCTGCTGAATACCACCTCTGGTTTTATGGCAGGCTGTTCTTAGCAGCTTGGTCCTCCCCCTTGCCAATTTTTTTAATGAGTCTCAATATTCAAAAAGTTCATTTGGACAGACATTCCCATAGATTAGATTTCAAAAGGAGAAACGTCTAAAGAAGTTCTTCATATTCAAATGACCTCCAGATGTGAATATTTCCTCCTCCCATTTGGAACAGGGGATTCCCAGGTTGCTTCTCTTCAGTGGAAAAGGCTACCATTCCTAAGGTGCAAATACAGCTTTAAACCCAAGCCAAAAGTTAGGGTTTTCTGTATCTCTTTGCTGCTTACTATAATATGAGGAAGATAAAAATTGACCTCCATTGCAATTGGAGAAAAGAGGGAAGAGACACAGAATAAAAAAATCTGATGCTGTGGGGAGGTAAGTGAACTGTTATGCATCATTTCTAAAATAATATTCTTCTTTTCTTTTTCATAATTAGGGCATTTGATTCAGTCTTACATTCTGAAATTCCTCCTGGGATATTTGATAAAGAGATGGAAAGCCAACAATGATAGTAAAACTGAAATTATGTTTGGCAGCATCTGCTGTGTTCATCATCATGTATTTTTAAATGAATTTCCTGTTTAATATTGAATAGATAATGCATATGTTTTTACCAGTTTTATTCATTTACTAAACATTTAAACAGCTCAATAGACAAAGCTCTGTCTTGGCAGTTTCAATAAAACACACTAAAAATGCGGTTGGAAGAAAAGCTTATACAATAAAGTTAAATAAAATGCAAACTAAAACACCATCTAAACCAGGCAAAAACAAGGTAGTTTAAAATCTAAAGCAATAAAATAGAATTCCTGTAAAATACTATACATACAGTACACACAGATCTTCCAGCACATAAACACAGCAAGACAGTGGTGAGAATGGTTGGTCGTGTCAACCTGGACTCTGTTGAATATTTATTATGGTGTTATGAAGATATGTTGGCTCATTGGTGACCCACATGCCTTTCCCAGGCTGGCTTTGGTGGCAAACTGGACTGACTTGGATCCAGAGGCTTTGGCAGGGATGGTGAGAATATTCTGCCTAATGGAGACTGTGTCATCCTGTTGTAGGCAATGATAAATCTGCCCAACCATGTTTTTGTTATGCTTGTGACAGCAACGGTGTGATAGACTGACAGACAGTACAACAGAATATTTCTCATGATTCCATATCAAGAGGCCACCCATGAGATTATCTGAGACCATGAGGGAGTGTTTGATTTCATCTTTGAGGGAATTGGATGGTTGGGATTAGCTGAGCTGGGAAGGAGTAATGGCACTGGAAGGCTTGTTTTAGAAGGCTGCTAGGGATTCTTTCCCTTGTGGAAGCCATTTTGCCTTGGATTCTCACAGTGGGGTTTTTATTGATAGAGGTTGATTATCCTTCTCATGGGTGACAACTCTCAGGAGAATTGATGGGTACGGGTGGTAAATGAATTGGCAGGTAACCTTAGCCAGCTAGTGAAAGTGGTTGGTAGAGGAGAGTATAGTTTGCAGATACTAGAAGAGATGGGGTTTCATCTGAGTCTCCTACTATGTTGTGAAAACTTGAACTAAACAGCCCGGAAAACTCAGTTCCCTGTTCACAAATCATAGGGTTAGACAGGTCTTTGGTGATCATCAGTTCAACCTCCCTGCCCAAGGCATGAGTCCTCATACCATGTCAGATTAATTATTGTTCAATCTTTTGAAAATCTCCAGTGATTGAAATTCT
This sequence comes from Bungarus multicinctus, assembly GCA_023653725.1. Lineage (NCBI taxonomy): Eukaryota > Metazoa > Chordata > Lepidosauria > Squamata > Elapidae > Bungarus > Bungarus multicinctus. The sequence continues at coordinate 49,800,657 of CM042848.1, forward strand.
TCCTTATTTCCAGGTTGGATCTCCCTCTGAGGAGCTTCCAACGGCATCTTGTCCTACTCACAGGTGATATAGAAAATAAATCAATGCCCTCAACCTTGAGGCAGGCCCCTCAACAGGGGTGGGATGCTACTGGTTCTGTCCACCTCTGTAGAACTGGTTGCTCTGAAGAGCAGTAGACATAGAACTGGTTCTATGTCTGCTGCTATTTTGGTCCGCCCAGCCACCTGGGCTTTTACCTGTCTTTTATTTCCTGCTTTTTCAACCTCAGCTGTTTTGTGCGGCACAGTTACAGTTGAAAAAGCAGGAAAAAAGGGCTTTTCCAACCGCTGCACACAGCGCTGCTCAACTGTCTGGGCAGCTCAGCAGATTGTAAATTGCACTCGCATGATTCGTGTGACTTGTGCATGCGCACGCAATTCATAGCAACAGAACCGGTAATTATACCAGTCGGATCCCTTCCCTGCCCCTCAAATATTGGAAGAGAGCTAACATGTCTTCTCTAGGTTTTCCGTTCATTAAACTAATCATATTTAGTACCTGTTTGCCCTTCTTCATAGGATTTAGCCTCCAGATCCTCTATCGTCTTTACTGCTCTTCTAGGCACTCTTTCTAGGACCTTAGTATTTTTTGGGTACCGTGATAGCCAGAATTGTATGCAGTATTGCAAATGTGGCTTCAGTACTGCAGTATAGAACAGGTCTATCAGAGGATTGCATTGGCTTTTTTTGGCAGCTGCTGCACCCTGTGGATCATACTTAAGTGGTGATCCACCAAGACACCTATATTCCTCTCATAGGCAGTAGTTTTGAGCCAGGTACTATCTATCCTTTACCTGTGCCTATTTGCCTGTCTGGGCCAACTTTAATGCTGTGATCAAGCATAGGGCTTTATCATGCAAAGTTTTATATTTTCTACCATTGAATGAATGAGTAATTCACCCCTATTTTGAGTTGACTATAGTCCTCATTACTACAGAATATACTAATGTTGAGGTAAAAGTTTATTCCAGGCTATGGTATGAATTGAATTTGGGTTGAAATCAGTTTGCAATGTGAGGGATAGAAGATACTACACAAATGTGCATTATTTATTTAATTGGGGGTGGAGCAGGGTGGGGTGGGGAGACTTAATAATCTGTTTGTGAAACATTGTTACAAAATTTTCTTTTCTTTTTAGAGAAGTTATGAATGACAAATAGAGAAAGAGTTGTATTACTTGAAATGTAAGTAGGAACTCCTCGTTGGCCCAGAAAAAAATGTGAAAGCATCCCAGGTATGCAGTTTCCTTAGGTGTTCCTGATCTATGCATTTCTCTCACACCCAACTCTTCTTTGCAGCCCATTCCTCCTCTCCTCTGTGTGCACAAGCCTCTGTCAACAAAAAAAAAAAAAGGAATCTCAATGGTGAAATAGCTGTCACATTTACAGATGGAAACCACAAGTAATGCAACCACATTAACCAAAGTAATAAATTGACAGATTAATTCACCCACATGACAAAATGGCCAATATGCCTTCACCCTCTCATTTCTTAGCTTTCTTTTATTCCTGAAAAATATAAGAGCACAATATAGAAACAGCAGTGGCAAAGTTTCCATTCCGCATGCTTCTTTAGGGCACAGCAGCTTCTCAGCAATTTTATTGTAGTCAGCTGCCCTTTAGCCTTGTTCTCTTGCTTATCCATCTGTTTTCTGCTGCTACTGTTCCTTCATGTTTAGGTCCTGATAAAATTTGTCCAGATCCTATGTTCTCCTTCTTTCCAAGCTCTATTAGTTGCTCCTTCTGCTTCTCTCCCTTTCTTCTCCTTTTCTACACAATGGATAACCTGCCTCACTCTCTTTATCCCATTTTCCTGACTTACCTTCTTCCCTTTAGAACTGGCAGCTCCTTTTCACTCTTCCAGAAACTTTCGCCCAAATTCTGTGTATCTTTGCAGAGATTCCAAAAACCTATTTTTTTTACAGTTTGCAACGCCTTATACCACTGCTATCCTGTCAATAATGGAAATAGTATTCTCCCAAACACAATTGCATGGAGCATTCCAGCCTAGAATGGACATGATTTGTTGGAAGGGCTTGAATCTGTTCATTGTCTGCAGGATATAGCCAGTTTTTTTCAAAATTGCTGGAATAGCTAAGTAATATTGACACCCAAGCCATTGACAACCCAAGCATGGTCCATGGGATAGGAATACAAAAGTAACATATTGGGTTAATTTACCTAATAGCTGTTAATTGTAGTAAAGCAAACAATGGCTTAGTAAGTTGTCTGAACAGTATTCTCTCTGAGACATGTTGTTGTTTCCCTCCTTGTTATGTGCTTCTAACTCCATTTTAAAACATTCAAAGTAATTTCTGTTAAATTTGGAGCCCGTGGGAATGTCTTTGTCTATTACTTTCAACACTGTGCCCTGTGAGTAGGACGTCTGACATAGCTGTTTCATATCAAAAAAACAAGCTGTGAGAAATTCTGCCTTTGGATTGAAAAAGTAATTTTCTAGCTTCAGCTTTCTGTTAGTACAGGTGAGAGGAGCCAAAGACCCTTCAAAGACTTGTGAGAGTCATGCATCCTTCAAAAAACTACTCTGGAGTCATATTTATACATTAATGGGGAAACATATTTTAATTCATGAAAGAAACTTTAGTTGATTAGCTACACCAACTGAGACAATAAAGCCTCCAGCTGGAATTGCTACCCTATTTCTGATATCTTTATCTTATGCTACTTCTATGGTGTGTACAATTTAAAAGTTAAAAAAATATAGGACCTAACCTAAATATATACAACCATGAGAAAATAAGTGGGATAAGTTTTATAATTGCAGTCCCCCCCTTTTTTTACCACATTGCCTGGTCTACTTCTGCCACACAGTCTAAATATGCTACAGCTGAAAAAATGTTGCACTCAATCCTGTAATCCTGAGATTTGACTACATCTGGAAAATAAAACACATGCAATATGCAGTGTTTGGTATGAATTAACAATGATGTGAGGACTGAGGTAAGCTACCTTTAAAAGCAAACATGCTTGCAAAGTCGTAATATTACAGTAATCATACTGTAGAAAGTAATCATAGCTTATTAGGCAAGCATCTGTTTTTATAATAGGCTTTTCCCAGTTCCAAACTTCCCTCCACTGAAATATCTGTTTCACATTTTCCCCTGTTAAAAATGCTTGCATATTTCTATGCTGAATCTCAGAAAATCATTTCCTGTCCATATGGTCATAAAATAGAATGACAATATAATGCGAAAAAGAAAAAAGCAAGAAAAGAAAACTGACTATAAATGAAGATGAGGAAAAGATGCATTAATTCTCAATTTATTGTGTGGAGGGGTGGGGTGGAGGGGTGAGAGTCACACGAGTGTGTTGTTTCATCTCCCCTGGTTGAGAGCTGGGGAGGAGGAGAGTGGCTCCCTGCATGGTGGGTGAGGGTGACTGGGCAGGAGCTGTTATGAACTGAGTGGGTATATAGTGAGTGTGTTGAGGGATATGGGGGTGGTGGGTATGACCCCTCTGCTGTGAGGAAGGAAGTGGTACGGGCTTGAGGGCACTGAGAGTAAGTGCTATAGTGCCTGTTGGGTTCATTTTCCCCCTGACTGTTTGCCAGTTGGAGGAGATTCCCCTTTTAGACCAAAAAGAGTGTTGAAGATGGAATGGCTGGCGGGGAAGTCAAGGTAGGGCAGTGTATTTCAGTGGAGTCAGGTAACTGGAGATACGGGACACCAGAGGGAAGCCAATCGCTTGGAATGAGGCCTTGATATTTAGTACCAGGTTCTCATTCCACCCCCTTACAATCACCTCATTTACCTGGTCAGCAAATCTGTGGTGGCTTCGGTTTTATGCTGCTGCTTTTAACTGTCAGGTCAGCCTGTAATAAGAGTTGCCTTTTTCCTGACTTGAATCTTGCAGAGAAGGCTGTTCTTGCTTGTATCACAGAGACCTGCTGGGCCCAGAGGGAGGTGTTTCTCTCTCAGAAATGTGCCCAGCAGGTTATTGAATATGACACCAGCTAGACTACAAGGCTGGGGAGGGGCGTGTGGCTGTTGTCATTAAATACTCTCTGGTAGATTCAGGAGCATGGCTCCGCAAGTATCCAGCTTTTTCTTAGGTTGGGCTCAAGGGCGCAAGTGAAATTGGTGCTACTGTACAAGCCTCCCTGCTGTATGACAGTTTCCCTACCTGGCTCACTGCAGGGCTGGCAGTGGAGCTCTCCAGGTTTATAGTTCTGGGTGAGGGGGCTTCATTCTACCATCCGTGGGACAGGGTAGGAGATCGTTCCGGATTTCATGGAAACCATGATTTCCATGGGCCTGTCCTAGGTTATCCAGGACCTAACTAGTCACCAGGGGTGGGATTTTACCAGTTCGTACCTATTCGCTAGAACCGGTTGTTAACATTCTAAGCAGTTCGGAGAACCAGTTGTTAGAAGAAATTACTAGACTAATCATGTAAGGAAGGCAGGAAGGAAACATTCTGGTGTTGCTTACAGAAACTGCTTCTCCGTTAACCCTTATTACATTCTTGGCAGGACTAGACTTTCTGTCTCAGGAACTTCTCTGGAGTTTTTTCCCCCTCCTTTGCTAGTACTTTGCTTGTGTGGAGTGACCATTCAAAGTTACAATGGCACTGGAAAAAGTGACTTATGACCATTTTTCACACTTACGACTGTTGCAGCATCCCCACACAGTCATGAGAGGCCAGGCGAGGAGATGCGTGCCTCAATGTGAGTGATATTGAGTTGGCCACACCTAGCCAATAACATGCCCACCAAGCCATACCCACCACCTAAGCCACACCCACAGAACCGGTTGTTAAAATTTTTGAATCCCACCCCTGGCGGTCACCCACCTGATCTGGTGTTCTTGGAGTAGTGCCTATGTGACCTGGAATTGGTGGAACTATCTTTGCTGCCATGTCATGGTCAGATCACAATGAGTTTCTGTATAGCTGTACCCCCCACAGGGATGCAGGACCTATTAGATCAGACTGCCCCCAGTGACTAATGGACCCAGATGGGTTTCAGAAGGAACTGGGGGTTATAACTGCAGATCTACTGTATAGCCCTGCTGAGCTATTAGTCACTTCTTGGAATAGGTAGGTTAGGATTGTGCCTGTGCAACCTCTACTAACCCACAGATCCCTTCATCTCCTGTGGTATATGAAAGAATAAAGAGGGATTAAATGGATGAAAAGATTCTAGAGTGCTGCTGGTGGAAGACAAGGTAAGAACTCAATCAAACCTGGGTATGAGCCACTATTAAAGCCTACCTGGTGGCAATTCGGGTGGTGAAGTGTAAGTAGCTCTCCTCACTAATTGTTTCTACACTAATCAGCTACTCTCTTTAAGGTGAGCCATCTTCTTCTGGAGAAGAGGATAAAGAGGCCCACCTGAAGGGGAGTGTGGAAGAATTTGCTGATTTTTTGAAAGACAAAATCACTTGGCTTGGTTCTCAGTTAGATGCCCATGTGGTTGCTGGTGCGGTGGAGGCATGTTGGTTGAGTTTTTACTCAGTTAACTGGGAATGGCTTAACTCTGCTGCTTCTAAGGAAGTCGACACTGGACAGGATTCTAGTGAGTATGAGCACATCTGTTTTAGAACTATGCATCTCCTGGCTGGTAAAAGCTTCCCAGGAGATGACATGTGGGTGGGTTGTAGGGGTGATGAATGCTTCCTTGTGGGAAAGGGTTGTTTCCTAGCATTTTAAGGAGGCTCTGGTCTGCCTTTTCTTAAGAAGCCATTGCTAGATCCATCTTGTTGGATAATTTTCGATCTATTTCCAAACTTCCTTTTTGGGGGAAGGTGGTTGAGAAGGTGGTTGCACAGCAGCTCCAGAGGTTCCTGGATGCAATGGATTATTCAGACCCTTTCTAGTCAGGATTCAGGCCTGGATATGGGATGAAAGCTTTTCAATTATCTCTGGCAGAAGCAAAATGGGATAGTGCATCCATCTTTGCTCTACTTGACCTCTCGATGGTCTTCGATACCATCAACCAAGATATCCTTCTGGTGCAGCTTTGGGGGTTGGGTGGGGTCTGCATTGTCTTGGTTCAAAAAGGTATTAAAATATCTGCACACAGTTTAAAAAAAATACATTTTGAAATATACCTGTTGATTTCATTGATAAAATAAATCATCTAAAACTTATGTATGTTTGCAGATTATTTATTATACACATATACAGGTATTTTCTTCATATGCATACATTTATAAAAATAAATATAAGTATGAGGACATTTTCATTATTATGTTTATTTATTATGCTGCCCATCTCACTATTCAAGCAACTTTGTTTGGAAGTTTGCAAAAATCCTGATTCTTTCAAGTTTGCCAGTAAATATCCAGCTTAAGGCAATGTTAAGTTATGTTCATTGTGGAGTGGACTTTTTGTGTGTGGAAGTCTGCAACTGTTGTGTAATACCAATGATCAGAATCAACTCCTGGACACAGTCTTTTTTAAATTCTAAGTTCATACTATTTCACCAATTCTAGTTGATAAATCTCAGGGTTTTTAGGTAAAAACAAAGATCATTCTCTGTGTCCCAAGCCTGCTTATTTATTTATTATTATTTATATACCGTTCTCTTTCCCTGACAGGACTCAGGGCGGTGCACTGCCGATTAAAAATACCACAACAATACAGAATTTAAAAACAATTAAAATCAAATATATAGTGGCTGAAATAAAAGTATATAAAAGGGAATTAAAAAGATTAAAAACCAGATAAAACCAGATTAAAACTCTAAAAGAACCCTAGGCCAGACCGGCTTGGTGAAATAGATGAGTCTTCACCGCCCATTGGAAGGTCATGAGATCAGGGATGGTCCTCATCTCTGGGAGTAATTTGTTCCAGAGGAAGGGTGCCCCCAACGAGAAGGTCCGCACCCTCAGGGTCGCCAGCCATCCAGCCAGCGGCACCCCAAGGAAGCCCACTCTATGGGAGCGTATTGGCCGACGGGAGGCCGATAATGGCAGGAGGCGGTCCCGTAGATACCCTGGCCCCAAGCCATGGAGTGCTTTAAAGATGGTAACCAATACCTTGAAGCGCACCCGGGGGAACCACCGGGAGCCAATGCATCTCGCACAAGAGCGGCGTGACACGAGAGCCCCGAGGAGCTCCCAACACCACCCGTGCGACTGCATTCTGCACCAGCTGGAGCCTCTGAGTGCTCCTCAAGGGAAGCCCCATGTAGAGAGCATTGGCATAGTCTAGGCAGGAGATTACGAGGGCGGAAGTGACCATGTGAAGCGCATCCTGATCCAGAAAGGGCTGCAACTGGTAGATCCTATGGACCTGATCAAAAGCCCCCCTGATGACGGCCGCCACATAGTCTTCCAGCAACAGCTGTATATCCAGGAGGACACCCAGATTGCGTGCCCTCTCTGTGGGGGCAAGAATTTCCCCCCCCCCACAGCCAGCGATGGAACCAGCTGGCTGTATCGGGGTGCTAGGAAGCACAGCCACTCGGTCTTAGATGGGTTGAGCTGAAGCCTGTTCCGCTCCATCCAACACCGCATGGCCACCAGGCACCGGGCCATCACTTCGATGGCTTCATCGGGGTGGCCCAGGGTAGAAATGTACAGCTAGATGTCATCAGCGTACTGATGGAATTCTGCCCCACAGCCACGGATGATCTCACCCAGCGGCTTCATATAAATGTTGAACAGAAGGAGCAAGAGCACCAACCCCTGAGGAACCCCGCAAATCAGGGGTCTCGGGGCCGATCTCTGCCCCGCCGCCAACAAAAATTGCAAACAGCCAGAAAGGAAGAAAGAGAACCACTGCAAAACAGTGCCCCCCATCCACAACTCCCCCCCAGCCACTGCAATAGGATGCTGTGGTCGACAGTATCGAAAGCCTCCGAGAGATCTAATAGGACCAGGACAGAGGAATAACCTCTGTCACGGGATCCTCCAGAGATCATCCACCAATGCAACCAACGCCGTCTCCGTGCTTGAATGATCTACATTAATTAGCAACATGCAGGACTTTAGACAAGCATTGTCAGGCATTGATAAGATAGCACCTAGGATCTTCTGGGCCTGCAAAGTGTGATATAGGGTCACCATCATTTATTTGAGCAGTACAGCAAAATAAAAACAATTTTCTTGTATTCGTATCTTGCTTGTGAAAAAACAACAATGAAATACAGCCCTCCCTCCTCTTACCCAGCAATGAATGACATCAATGATATTGGTCTACTTGTCATGTCTATTTTCAATGAATGAAGAAAGAGTGGTAGAATCAGCATCTTTCTAAAATGCATGTCTTTTTAAATTTTCAAAAGAAATTTTATTTGCCCAGAGTGTAATGGTTGATAAAATGTTAACCCCAATTTTTTAGAATGTAGAGATTAGATTTCTAAATTATGAGATAAAATGTTACCCTTGAAGATTCTTTTTAATTATTAAGAAAATATTAGATATTAAAATAAGAGTTGGGATGACCAATAGTGAAAGGTGAACATTTAGCAGATCAAACATTAAAAGTGCTTCTTCTAAAAGTAAAGCATTGCAAGTTTTGAATGAATTCCTCCTGAAGCTGCAAATGAACTACTCTATTTTTCTAACTATAGAAAGCCCAGCAGAAGATAATTATGGGTTCTGTGTTCAGGTTAATAAAATAGGTAAGTAAATAATAAGTTAGAACTGTGTATCAGTTACTTTTAATTAATGTTTTAGAAGTATCTGGGAAAGGGATTAGAATGATATTGTTATTAACAACAGGAAAAGATTGTATGTTGTCTCTGAATCTCTTTTTCTTGCATGGGGAACATTAAAAAAAAAACTTTTACCCTCCCATAGATGAGAATGGGTGGCATTCAGCTATGGATCTGCAGAAAAGCACGTGGCTAATATTTTTAAAGGGCTATATGTGAAATAGTAACAACGACATTCTAGAAAACAGAAAAATGTAGGCTGTTTTGTGTACTCAGGTGACATCTCTTTAAAGTGATAAATTCAGGTGCTACTAAGTTGGGCCTTAACATTGCCTATAGCAGGGGTGTCAAACTCGCGGCATCACAGCAATGTCACAAGACATATTGGGACTTTCTCCCCCATCACCAAACTGGGCGTGAGTGTGGCCAGCGCATGACGCATCTGGCCCACAGGCTGCGAGTTTGACAGCCCTGGTCTATAGCATCAGGGCTAAGATCCATATGATGGGGCTTAGTTCTTCCAGATATATAGATCAAAGTATTTCACTGTCAACAATGGGAGGGAGACTTTACGTACATATTAGAATTGACTATAAAGAAAACTATCTCCTATGAACAGAGCAAATTCCTTACAGTTTGGCTGAAAGGAAAGTTCAATTCCATCCTTTCCTGAGTTCTTTACAGGTAAAGGGAGCTGGCTCCAACTTTGGCATGGACTTGATGTGCATGAATTCTTTAGGTAAGCATTTGGTTTTTAATGGTATCCAGACAAGGTGATCTAACAATAGTGCACATCTACAAAACGATCTCTGACAGCATGGCCTGAACATCAAACTGCACCCAACATGTGGGTGATTTCAATAGCCAGCATCTTAATTGGAAATACTGTTCCACTGATGACAACAATGAACTATTGTCCACCTGGGCATCAGCAAAGAAGTCCAACTGATTTTCAATGCTGAAGATAAAGGCACGTTTTGATTGGTAGCATGGAACTGCAAAACTAATCCAGACTTGGTGCTTTGTCACAGAAGGCCCACATTTGCAGCCCAACCCTATAAACAGCAAAGTAATGGATATATTCCTGCACAGCCAACACGGTTCTATCTTGCTAGAAGTTAGAATCCAAATTCCCCTAATTTGTTCACCTCTAGACCCAGATGGAACTTTCAGGGCTGCCATTCAGCTATGTTATGCATTGCCTGCTGTTGACAGCCTGCTATAGCAACCTGGGTGGGTGGGGGAGGGAGCTATGGGGTGGGATAAGAGGGAGGATTACCATGAGGAATCGAAACTAAGCATTGCCCTGTTCTGTGAGAATTACTGGCCATTCCAAAGTCAAGCAAAGGAATTCGTTCAGCTGCAAAGACCGGGACAGTTACCCAAACTATTTGTTAGTCCCTAATTGCACACTTTTTTTTAAAGAAAACTTTATTGAATTTTATTACAAAAAAAAACATTAAAAAGTATATAATTCAATAATGATTGCTATATGATAATGCACCACAAACAGCTATTATTGAATTAATTGGACACTTTTTGATAACCAGGGAGGTGGAAGGGAGCAAGGAAAAGTTAAACATATGCTTTGGGGGTGAAAACCTGAGATCCAACTTCACTTCTTCTGTAACCACTTGGCTTAAGTAAAGTATACCTTTGGCTAACCAAGGATCCGAGAGTCTTTCTTTTCTAACTGAACAAGTTGAGACAGCTGACAGAAACTTTCAAAAAAGCCAGATGGCCCAAATTTGCTGAAAATCTTGCTAAAACTGTACAGTGGATTCCACCAAGTAGTCAACACTATTATAGATTCATGAAAGCAATAATCTCCTCAGCAAAAAGACACCTATTTCAAGGATTTAGAGGAAAGTACACCCCAGGATGGAATGAAGAGACTGAAGGACTCTACCAGATCTTCCTACAGAGTGGTGATCTGGTGATCACTGATGATCTCTTACACAGCTTGGATGCAGCTCAACATCAGAAGTGGGAACAATACACAGAATCACTAAATTTTAGCAAATCTAGCAGAAAAGTTTGGAGACTATTAAGGAAACTGGGTAGAGCTAGACAACTCACATGACAAACACCCAGTGTAACCCTGATCGAATAGCCTCTTGAATCATAACTCTCTCCAAAATCCAAGAGTAAAAGGACATTTTACTCTCATCAAGAAAGTGCTTTCAGCTTTTCAGCCAAATGCTTTCTGCGTACTTTTGTCCCTTCTCTAGAAAGGAAATTAAAATGTGGTAAATCACCAGACTTGATGGCATTCATCAAGAATTCCTCCAGGAGTTGCACATGGAATTGAATTGGTAAATTCCTCTCAGATGTAGTTTCCAATGGCTGCCTCCCATCAGAATTTTAAAAAAGCTAAAATAAGATCACTTCTAAAACCTGGCAAACCATAGTCAGAATTGAAAGCTACCACCCAGTCGCCCTTTTGAGCTCCTGCTACAAACTTCTGGAAAGATTAATTATAAGCAAGATAGGTCCCATAATAGATGAACATCTATCCGTGGAACAAGCTGGCGTCTGATAAGAGCAGAACTGTGTAGACCAGGTGCTAAGTCTAACAGGCTCTATCGAAGCAGAAGGAATGTGTAGAGATCCACATTGGGAGGGTGGAGCTCTCGCCTCACAATCAGGAGGCTGTGAGTTCGATGCTAGGTAGAGGCTAATATTTGGAATAGACTCTCATGCTTGAGCAGGGGGTTGGACTAGATGACCTCCAAGGTCCCTTCCAACTCTGTTATTCTATGAAATTCTATTTCTGAAGTATACAGGTAGACCTTGGCTTACAACATTTTTTTTAGTGACTGAACTTACAACAGTGCTGACTTATGACCATATTTCACACTTACGACCATAGCAACATCCCCATGGTCATGTGGATCAAAATTCAGAAGCTTGGCAACAGACTCATATTTATGACAGTTGCAGTGTCCCAGGGTCATGTGACCACCTTTTGTGAACTTCTGACAAGCAAAATCAATGGGAAGCCAGATTCACTTAGCAACTTACTAACTTAACAACTGCAGTCATTCACTTAATTGTGGCAAGAAAGGATATAAAATGAGGCAAAATCCACTTACAAATTGTGTTGCTTAGCAGTGGAAATGTTGGGCTCAATTGTGTTGTAAATTGAGGACTACCTGTACTGCACAGGTGAATAGGAAACCCAGGAGCATTACCTCTGAATTGAATCAAATTTGTCATAGAGTAGATGGAGATGTCTGATAGCCCACTAATTTCAAATGATCTACATATATGACTAAATGTAAGTTTGATCAGCCAGAGTAATCTGGTGGTTGAGTGACCTAGAAATATGACAAGTAATTTAATTTGCAATTTAATTAAATTTAACATTTAATTTAATTTATTAATGTAACAACTATTAAATTAAATTTACATTAAATGTTATACATATGCATGTAACTAACAAGCTTGGCTCCCAAGCATGTTTCTATTTATTTTTGTTGCATGCTTAAAGCTGCCTTAGTTACTTCTTTTGCTGTTTGTGTACTTTACTGATTTCCAATTTCTCTTACCTATTTCCAAGGGTCACAAATAGTAATGCCTGCATTTTTTGAATATTTAAATTTAGGTTGCCTTAACAGAAGTATAGAATCAAGGTCACATGAAGTGTTAATACCACTTTATAATGCCTTGGTAAGACCACACTTGGAATTCTGCATCCAGTTTTGGTCGCCAAAAAGCTGTTGAGACCCTAGAAAAAGTACAGAGAAGAGCCACAAAGATGATTAGGGGACTGGAGGATAAAACATATAAAGAGTGGTTGCAGGAACTGGATATGTCTGGTTTAATGAAAAGAAGGACTAGGAGTGACATGTTGGTAGTATTCCAATATCTCAGTCACAAAGAAGAGGGAGTCAAACTATTCTCCAAAGCATCTGAGGGTAGGACAAGAAGCAAGGGATGGAAACTAATCAAGCAGAGAAGCAACCTACAATTAAGGAGAAATTTCCTGACAGAACTATTAACCAGTGGAACAACTTGGCTGCAGAAGTTGTGAATGTTTCAACACTGGAAGTTTTTAAGAAGAGATTGGACAACCATTTATCAGAAGTGGTGTAGCATTTCCTACCTAAGCAGGGGGTTGGATTAGAAGACCTCCAAGGTCCCTTCCAACTCTGTTATTCTGTCTCTTTTGTTAATATGGTATGAATAATTGTTTTGCATCAAAAATGGGTTGTTTTAATAATAATAAGTTTGAAAATATTTTTAATAAGTTTGAAAATATTTTGAGCATGAAATTGAAACATCTCATTCTGAGCGTGAAACAAGGGTTTTTCATTTTAAATTCCCCATCCTGAGTGTAAATTAACTATTTTACACTCAAACTGGGGCACTTCAAATTTAAAATAAGTCATATTTTAACTGGCAATTCAAGGTACACCCTCCTGTTTTAAAGTCCTTCATGACATAAGGCATGACCACATATCTACAATTATTTCTCTCACCCAGGCAGAGTAGGTGCACTCCAGATCCATTCAATTAAATATTGCCCTAATGTGGGTCTTGAAGAACCATGCCTTCTCTATTGTGACCCCTGCTCCCTGGAATAGCATGGCTCCAGAGATATGGATGGTGCCCATTCTTCTGGAGCTGTGGAAGGTAATTAAGACTTCTGTCCAAGCCCTGAGCTAACTCAGGATCACAATAGATAAGGCATATGGTTGTTATATATTGGTAGGATTCTGTCCAGCTTGTTGTTCTACTTGTTTTAATCCAGACTGTTTGTTTATGTATATTTTAACTGTTTTGATTGTTTTGCTGTTATTTTTTTAAATTTTGTAACCTGCCCAGAGTCTTCTGGAGTGGGTGACCATACTAATTGAATTAAATCAACTTTTTGAAATGTTTGTGTAACTGTGTTTAAAATCCTGCTTATCACCCAGCCAGATTGAATTAAAATAGAAATTGCTATGTGATCAAGGATAAATTTCAATACCTAAGGAGCAGAATGGCATAATTTGATCATGTCACAAGATATAGCCAGGAGATTCTCTAAGCCATGCTTTTTTCCATCCATGCCTGAGAAATTTTGCTTGGTGTTTGAGGGGTAGATCCACGTGGAGTTGTAGAAGCTGCTTAAGAGCTAGTTGTAGATTTGGGAGAAGAACATGTTTTGAAAAAAGAAACCTGTCAGAATCCTATAAAATGTGGACAGTTTGCCAAATATCTCTGTGCAGGCTAACTAGTAATTCTCTCATGGTAGTCCTCAGACAGAAGATCAGTTATTACTGTGTTTCTCCAAAAATAAGACCTAGGGCTTACTTTTGGGGAAACATGATTTCATGGTGATCAGCAGAGGTGGTATTCAGCAGGTTCTGACCAGTTCTGGAGAACCGGTAGCAGAAATTTTGAGTAGTTCAGAGAACTGGCAATACCACCTCTGACTGGAGATTTTACAGTACTCTTTCCCTGCCACGCTCACTAAGCCACGCCCACAGAACTAGTAGAAAAAAAATTGAATCCCACCACTGGTGATCAGCCTGGCTGGGTGCGCTTCCCACCAGCATATGCACAAAAGGTGGAAGTGCATAGGGACCAACAGTATCCGGCAGCAACTGCAGCTCGCCAGTCCCTTGGTCGGCATACTCTGGAGCTGCACAACCCATGCAGTGCAGATGAATTCATTCTCTGTCCAAGCAGCAGATGGAGGGGGAGGCAAGTGATCTGGACGTGGCACATGGGCACGGGAAAGCTGAAAGTTGGTGGGCTAGACTGGGCAGCCAGCCACAGAAAGCTTATCTTTGCATGGCGACATTGGCACCAGGCGGTGGCAGAGGCAAAAGGCAAAAGTCAGGCGATCTTGACATACTGCTGGGGATGCAGGCAAGCTGAGGGATGCTAAGACAAGCCTCCCATGGCCACCCACCTACTCTAGGCCACTGATTCTTAGCTTTCCCATGGCCTGCATAGCGCATCCAGATCTCCTACCATCTGCCCCCTCCTCTGCCTTCATCTGCTGTTGGTGTCGCTGTGCAAAGATGAGCTTCCCATGGCCAGCCGCCACCCTGGCCCACTGACTCTTGGCTTTCTTGTGGCCTCCCACATTGCATGCCTCCCCCCACTTCTTCCTCCGCCTGCTGCTTGGACAGGTAATCAACTCATCTGGGCTACACGGGTTGTGGCTGATGCTGGACACCATCGGACTGTGCACACTCACTGTCTCCTATACTGGCCTTGCCCAACCCCTTCACTAGGGCTTATTTTTGGAGTAGGGCTTATATTAGGTGTGCATATAAAATCAATCTAGCACTTATTTTGGGGGGTAGGTCTTATTTTTAGGGACAGTAGGGCCTGGCAATGTTTTATTTTTGAAGGCAAAGAAGTGAATAGGGATGCAAACATAATGTTTAGCATTTTTGCAACTCCTTAAAGCAAATACATCTTACACCTTAAAGCAAATACAAGGGCTTTAAAAGGTTTGTTGTGTTCACACTTTTGCATATTACAAAATACTTTTTTGCCTTCAAATCTGAAATGCTTCTGAAATGTATACTTACAGTACATCAGAATGACATAGATAAAGTGGTAAACCTACTTTTGGCTTGGAAAGAACAAGTCATTGGGTGGGGGATGTAACACATTCCACACTACAAAACTGGAACACTCTGTCTCCATCCCCCTAGAGTATCAATGAAGCCTCTTATATGAAGCCCTGCTGGTTTGTGCATGACAAATTCAATCATCACAATCTTCTGAAGGACATCACATGTTGCTGTAGAATGCCACTGATATCACATGGATGTCTTCTGATCTTATGGATGCTTTATATACAATAATAAAATATTACTTCAACTTCCAATGATCCTTTCCTAAAAGCCTTTGTGGCTTTTAGAACTTCTGTAAACAAATTGACTGTTTGCAACAGTTCCAAAGCATCAGTTATTGAATATCTTCTCTGTTTAGCTGCTATTTCCCCAGTTTTAAAAGTCCAGTCAGGAGGACATGACTTTCACGCAAAGTATAGAAAGCAGCAGAAAGCAGAGATTTGGTCTTTCTTCAAGACCCTTATTTTCCCATCCCACTTCCATCCTTTTCCAGACCCACGTTTACTTCAGAACAGTTGCTGAGGGAGGCTGAAAGATTTAGCAAGAGAACAATAAATAGCTCTTTTCCTCTCTGCTGCTCTCTGGAAATTATAATTATAATTTCCAGACCCTGCTCAGCAAAAGAAGAAAAGAAAGATCTGATGATATGTGATGAAAACGAGGTAAAACATTTCATTTTACCATGCATATGTACTCAGCTCTCCCCTTAATTTATGTATCTGTGATGAAATGAAGATATAACAAGTCATACAACATTCAGGCAAATATATATTGGTGTGACAAACTGTAAGTTGAGTGGCCTGTTACGCTGGATGTGAAGGGCACAGCTTGTACTTTCTGCAACTATATTGATTTTCCTACCAAATAGCTTGTATTCATGTAACCATGCTGCCACTTATTGCCTCCTGTATTTTAGAGTTAAATAATGAGGACAGGTTTCACATAATGTGAGCACACCTACTTGGTAACTTGGGGAAGAGAGTTGAAAAGTTGAACAACTGGTGTCTGGGAAAAGCTAATCAAATTAAATAAAGTTAATGTAAGGTTTGCATACATTTATCTGTTCAAGGTTTAAACTAATTGTTGGAACAATTAGGAACTGAGAAACTGTTTAGTTTAGTGGTTAAGATACCAGGCTAGGTTTCAGGGGACTGTGTGTTTTAGTCAGTGGTGGGATTCAAAATTTTTTTACTACCAGTTCTGTGGGCGTGGCTTGGTGGGCGTGGCATGGGAAGGATATTGTAAAATCTCCAGTCAGAGGTGCTATTTGCCGGTTCTCCGAACTACTCAAACGTTCCGCTACTGGTTCTCCAGAACTGGTCAGAACCTGCTGAATACCACTTCTGGTTTTAATCCTGCCTTAGGCATGAAAACTAACTGGGTGACTTTGGGCTAGTCACTTTTTCACAGCCAAACTCACCTCATGGGGATGTTGTGGGGAAAATAGGAGAAGGGAGGTGTATTAGGTATGTTCTCCACCTTGAATTATTTATATAAGTAAGAAAGGTGGGATTAAAAAAAATGAATAAAAACAATTGACAGCTGTGTAGAGGAATTTCTAGTGTTGAATCAGATATTCAGAAAAAGATAGAAAAGGCTTTATGGCTTATCTCCTTTTCTTTCCTTTTTAAATAATTATTGTAGACATTTTTAACAGAATAAACACAATACAAATTTTGAGCTGAAGAGAAGAAAATAGGAAAAAGTAATAAGAAAGTGAAAAGAGTACTTTACAAAGTAAAAGAAAAGGAACAAAAAGAAAAAAGTAATAAAGAAGTGGCTTCCAATCTTCTTAACACCAGTTGTATTTTACCCTTTATTTTTAAGGTTGTATCATAATTACCTGCTTTTAAAAATCTACTGCGTCTTACCATCAAATCTATAAATCATTGGTTATGGACTGTATTGGAACAACCATCTGATGGAAAAGTGAAAGTCAGTAATGAACATTGGCTCCTCCTTGCTGACTTCAGTTCAAATCTTAATACTACTTCAAGGATTCAAGTGACCAAACCTGATTATAAATCCTAATCGGAAGATATTATTGTTGTTGTTGTTGTTAGAAAGTTGTGCAGATTGAGCTCAATAATTGGGAATGATAATGAAAGAGTTATTACTGGACCTTGAAATGCACATCCTAGTGTCAAATTTTAGGATGGACATTAAGGTCTAATAATAATGCTTAGTATAACCATCAGCATTAATGAGGCATCACATCTAAAATAATTGTAATGTATAAATAATGCCTCATTTATTAACAATAGTGCCTTTATGAAGTTGAGTTGGAAAGGGACATAGCTGTTTTGGGAAGCCTACTGCTTTTTGTCCCAATCTTCAAAATGTCCTTGGTTAATCTTCCTGAAGGTGCCAGTTCACTTTGAGTCATTCACAAGCACTGTTTGATACTACTGTATTATAATTTTGTTTCACTCGACTTTATAAAGACAAAGGTGAATCAATACCAGGCAGCTTGGTTTGAGGACCTAGAATTCTATCTGTTTGATGTTTATACTGTATGATATCTTTTGTGACTTTCTGCTATGGGGCTCTTAAGCAGATAATTTTTTTAAAAAAAACAACAACAAATTAAATATAAACAATGGAATCCAGTGAAATCTCTGAGAATTCCAAATCATAGCATTTGGAAAGTGTGGATATTGGCATATATGACTGTATTTTGTCCCAGGTAGTATAGTTTCTTTTATTTGCATTCTACCTTTCCTCTAGAAGGAAACATAGGTTCCTCCTTCATTTGCTCCCACAAATAACAACCTGGGGGGAATAGATTGGATTAAGAGGTTCAAAATTACTCAGTGAGTTTTTATGGCTGCAGGTGGCCTTGAATTTAGGCTTCCTTTTTCATAGTTCAGCATCTTAACCATTATCTAATATTGGTAGGTATTGGCATAACAACAGGGCCATGCCTTTATTGCTTATACCCTGGTACTCAGTTTTTTGGGTGATTGGTAAAACTTGATCCTTTCCAATTTCTCTAAGGAGATCATCTATCATTTGTATGTGTTCTCCCTCTGGGCAAGTTTTATGAGTGGATGTAAATAGCAAATGAAAATGCAGCAGTGATAGTAAAAAGAAAGAAATAGCTTGTTCCTGGAGGTGGATTCTTGAAACATCTTGCCTAAGGTTCCAAATCTGAAGCGACTAGGGAATAATTATGCTCATGGTTTGCCTATGGCCAGACATCAGCCCACCAAATTCACACTTTGTATGAGCCAATGCCTTCTGAAATTGAAGATATGAGCTGGTGTCACAGTGTTCTCACAGTACTCCATGATGGACACACCCTGAAATTGGAGAACTTGACATTCCAGTAAACCAAAGTTTACCAAATTCCATTCCCCCCTCTTTCCACTGCTGTTTTTTTTTTTATGAATGGTCAACATTCTCCACACTGTGGCCAAGGAGGGGTGGTGTTGGAGCATGACTCATGAGACTATCACCACCCTCTGTACCCAGCAGTTGTGTACTGGATCTTGTTGGCATTTTTGCAACATTTTTATCTGTTAGTGTTTGTTTATCTATTATCATTGGCAACGAGAATTATTTTTATTCTTAAGCAGACATAGCTTGAATCTTTTTCCCTCTTTTATTACTCATCAGGCTGGAAGCCTCCCGTTTTTATACAGTCTTCTCTCACTGCTGCTTTTGTTGCACTGAGTCATGAAGAAAGAGACTTTGCAATTGCCGGTTCCCGCCCAGCAGCTTCTGGCTCAGATCCAAGAAAACAGGGTGGAGTGGATTATTATTTTTTCATTCTCTCTGTAAAGAGACTCTGATTCATTGAAACTTCTCAAACACAGTCAAAAGACACCACCCAACTGAATATCCTAATACAACAGCTGGGAAAACTTATAACCCCACCAGCTGGGGCACTCCCTCCAGTGCATCTCTGGTTTTCAAGGCAGTAGGAGGACAAGCAAAAGAAGCTCTCATCACAGAAGTCCTTTCACTAAGGTAAGTCTGCTTTTCCACAACTCTGACTGCCGATTTCTTCTCTGCCTTTGCGAGATCCCATTTTCGCATTGAGCTAGGAGCAGATTGTCTTTCCTCTCATCCACATGCATGGTTAGGGTTTCCAATGGATTTTAAGTTTTGATTGTTCATGCACTTACTTCAGAAGCTCCACTTCTCTAGCAGGCATCCCAGGCAAAAGAAAAAGCAGTTGCAGAGGCTGCTGTTCCTTGCCAAAATTAAAGCCTGCATGTGGAGGAGAGAGTCTAAGGTTTACGTGTGGCAGAGAACTCAGGAGTTGCCACGTTCCTTTATTATGAAACTTTTGCATTTGCAAATTTCCCTTTTGAGGAAAACACAACTTGTAACAAATTTGAGCTGGAGGTAGCAGAAACTGCTACAGTGAAAAGTCCAATTAATTTATTCTGGGAAAGATCCCTTTTCTTTAACGCAGGAATAAAGAAGAAAGAGGTTATGGAATGCAATATGTTTTCCACTGTTACTGTGATTAGATAACTTGACTTTATTAATAGGTCTGCTATAGCATTGGATTTTTTCTCCCCAGAACCTACAGCAAAGTAATTTAGTCAGAGTAAGAAAATTCCCGATGCAAGAATGATGTTAAAGGTCCATAATTTAAGAAATTAGAAAAGGTCACAATGGAAATGGGAGGAGATGCACCTAGATTTGTGTGGCTTCACTAATTATGAAATTTTTGGAGAGGTGAACCTATAGAGTGATATAATCTTTAACTGCTAGTAATTTCTCTTAATTGCTTTCTCTAGGAATGACTCAGGCCTTAATTCCTTCAGTTTTAGATTATAAAACTAATGTTCTATGCAGGACGATTTGGAAAATGTTTGTAAACTTCAGCAAGTTAGAAACACTACTGTTATAAATGGTCTCAGATCAACTGCACTGGCTTCCAGTTTGTTTCCAGTTTTAAATTAAGGAAGTGCTAGATCTAATCTATAAAGATATAAAATATGACTAAGAAGTAGAATATCTGGACTTTCTCCCAGTTGAAACTTGGCACTCATCATCAGAAATCCCATCAGTGGATTACATTTATAGACAGTTGAGACAGGGGCTTCCTTAGAATAATATTCATGTAGTAACACTCTAGACTAACTTTGCTCTTTTTCATTATACTTTATATAGTTTTATATTGGTTGTAATGCATTAGTAATATATAATACCTATTACATTTTTACTAATAATGTTCATGGCTACTGTTATTTTATTATTATGTTATTTGTTTTACTTAGTTTTGTTACTTATTTTCATATATTTCATACCCTTAGCTGTACGTTGGGCAGAGAGGCAAGTTATAAATATTATCAAATAAAACATATATATAGTTTAGATAAATGATTTAACTTAAGATTAATTAGTGGGCATTACAGTTGCATTATTTGAATGTGGATTGTATCATGTATATATGACGTTTCATAATGTTGATGTTATTATGGCTGTAAGCAATTTGCTTGCAACTCAGTGATGTTTTCCTTGCCTAATATCAGCTTTAAAGAACAGTGTCTAATTAACGCTATTCACTGATGAACATGTAGGCAGTTAAGCAATATGAAACTTCTAATCATTCAATAATAGCATAGATCAATAATCTCTGGTGAAGATTAGATGTTACTTTGCAGAGATGTCTTAATAGATACTGCTTTGCATTTTTGCCCTGAAGACAGCCCACATTCCAAGGTGGGATTGAACAAAAAAGCATTTCTAAGGCTACATTGCAGTTTGTTGAAAATATGTTTTTTTTCTAAGTTAAGAGGCACAAAAGTCTTCTTAATAATAATATATGTGTGGGTGTATATGAACATGTGGCTTAAAGAAGTTTAGAGATACTCTGTTTGGTGGAAAACAGTTTCCCCAAGGTATGGCCTGTTTCAGCATGTTTCCAATGAGATGATTTTTGTTGTTGTTGCTGTGAATATGTAATAAAGTGGATAAAAACATTCCACCTGATTTGGATGAAGAACTTGTTCATCTGCTCTTATGGCAATGGCATTAGTCCTATAATGTGTTCTGCTTCTGGAGTCCATTCATGTTAAAAAAGATGCCTGGGAGAAGTTGAAATGGAAGAGTTCCACGATTATGGAGCTCACATTGAAATATGGTTTGCTTCCAGATAAGATAGTGGTGCAGAATCATGGTATAAAAGGCCTCATGAAACTTCTCCCATAATGACTCACCATCTCCTACCAGTTCACAGAATTAGCAGCTGTTTATTGAAAAGACTGGTGTAATATCAACTGCAATAATATTCCATCCATGAAATTGATAGGTTTATCTCCATTTTTTCAATGGTTCATTCTGCAGATTGCAGAATGCAAGTCTTTCTGAGAGACTTTTTAGACCTGATCATATACATATGTGAATATGCATTAATGGGCTAAATGGACCCTAAGTTTCTTTTTTCAAGTGGATATGTACAAATTTAGGTTGTCTATATTAATGGGCCATATGAAAATACCTCATTTATTAAAAATGGGGCTATTGGCAGGCAAATGGCTGTAGTTTCTGTCCTCCCACCTAATTTCCTGCTCCTTCCCATTTTGCTGCCTATTTTAAAAAGGAATACCATATGTACTTATTGGCTAAAAAGATTCTCAACAGGAAGGATTTTTTTTAAAAAAACAAAGTTGGGTCATAAGTTAAGCACTTCATGTTACAGTGTCCAAGATCACTAGTTTGTGTGCTATTCATGAAAGACATGGTGGCCAGTATTTCAGATTAATAGAAAGCATGAGATTGAAATAACAGCCATGCCAAAAAGTTTCAGATGACTTAATTTATGTAGTTGTGGGAAGAGAATAATATTCTTGCTCAAGGAAAATCATATGGTAGGGGATGGGACATATGCATGTCCTAGAATGCAACTAATTAGACACAGCACTGCTGGATCAGGCCACGTGTCAGGTTCATCCAGTATCCAATTTCTAATAGTGGCAAGAATGGGATCGGTACAAGCCAGGCCATAGGCTATCAGCTTTGCTTTTCACTTTCTATCTGGTGCACAGAAGTATAAAAACACATGATCAGTGTAACTATCACTGCAAATGGCTACTGATTTGAATGAATAATGTTAGGTGAGGGTGACCTGATATCATTGTGCAATCTCATATGATGTCCAGGGTACTTCCCCCAAAGTTACAAGTTTGAAGAAAAAAAAATCCAGGATAGGTTGCTAGCTCCTGTAGATGCTCAGATGTGATTCCCAAACATTAGTTTTTCTGCTACCTTTTAAGCTTTTCAATGGCTAATGAAAAAAAAAAAAGACTAGCAATATTTGTGGTTAGGGCATGTGGTCCTATGTGGCTGTTAATGTTAGAATAGCTTTACTGTTATTTTAAATTGTTTTTTTTTTAAAGCAACTTCAAAACATCAGTTGTAAACTGATCTTTTGAACTGATTCATGCACACACAACTTGCTCAGTGTAGATCAGTAGATATTCTTCCATTTCCCAGGCTACGGCTGAGTGAACTCCTCAAAGTTATCCACCTACCTTCTGTGCCTAAAGGAAGACTAGAGCTTCCTTGGGTATGGTTATGTTCCATAACTTTCAATGAAAATGCCTTTATTTACAGTGGATTGATTTATCTGTCTGACTGTCATTGGTTGACCCCATGAAAGGGAGATGAGTATCAACTGGAGAATAAGCTTCCATTTGAACAGGCTACCATTAGAAAACTATTAATATATTTATATTAATATAATGATAAACATCAAAATAGGTAAAACAAATGAAAAAAAAAATCTAAGCTCACTTTGAGGGCTCCAGGAAGATATACCATAAATGCAAAAGATGATTAAGTGGACAGAAGTCTGAGTAGAAAAATAATACTGTTCAAAATAGTTACTCTCATATGAGAAGGACTTATGCTTCGATTAACATGCTTATAAACCAATCAGCTCAAGTCTTTGGCAGGATAGATACCCTAATTCTTTCCAGAACAGAGAATCACCTGGTCACAGTCCTCTTGTAAGACAGAATGTTGTGTTACAAAGCTTGGTTGAAGTAGTTTATAACTTTGAGGAGTTATATTTTTCTGTATTGATCTGCACCCTAGGAACCATAATGGTGGCAGACTTTATACTTCTGAATCCGTATTTTCAGCCTCTGGAGCATTGACAGCTATTTGGGTTCCTTTTTTCAAGAACCAACTATGTGTTTATTGAACAGAAAGACTGCTAGAAAAAGAAATTCAATTTAGTCCAGCATATGTGAATATGAGACACCAATGGTGGCTTCTGGCCTTCTTAAAGTCAAGGGGTCCCTATAGAATCCAAAGGCAATCTCAGTGCAACTTCAGAATCCCTCTAAAACTCACTATCAAATTGCAATTCTTTAGATGACTGAAGTAAAAAAATGATCGCTTACACAACAAGCAATTATGATCTCTGAATTTTATTAAGTTACTGTTAATTTATTTCAATTTAATGAAATCAGGTGTCATACTTGCATTGGTTCTGCCAGGTGCTTTGCCCATTTTTTTATGACTAGTCTTCACTATGCCTTTTTAAAAACCTTTGGTTTTCAATATGTAGCATACTGCTGAGTCAAAGAATTAGATTCAAATGTTTGAAACTATTAGATTCAAAGAGATTCAAAGAGACAGAGACAGGATTCAAAGAGACAGAGCAGAAATTGTCTTCTGCCATCAGTAACAAAGCAAAAGGGCACATGAGAATTCTCAAAATTATCTTTAAGGAAGAAGTTTTGTCTTTCTTACAAGTGTGCTATTCTACTTGCAGAGGAGAAGGGAGTCTGGAGAGCTGCTCCCCTTGTATTTACACAATACAGAAAATCTTAGTTGAAGTGTGTTTTATTTTTGCATATTTTGCTTTGTTTTAGTAGATTGTTCAAAACCTAAAGCAAAAGCGGAAAGAACAGAGATGTCCAATCTCCTCCTAAACAGGATCCTCTATTGTGACTAAGTCACTGTCTCAAGATCCAATGAGTATTCTGAAGCTTTCCATCTAATATAACATAAAGCTTTTATTCAATCTCAAATGGGATAAATAATCCGTCTTTTAAGTGTTGGACAGTGAGAACTCTTTTCTCATAATGCCTTTAGATTCTGGAGAGGTTTTTAAAAAGCAAAGAAGGCAGAGCTGAATTTTCAGGAAGAGATTTGGGTAAAAGATTAAAAAGAATTTTAAAATAAACAATGTAGCTTTACAGATTAGATCACCATAACTAGATAACTACTAGAAGGCTGCAAAAAGATGAGGGAAATGCCAATAAGTTTCCTACAATTTAGTTATTGTCCTGATTGATTCTTACAGCCACATGATAGCCACATAGGTCAGCATTCTTGTTTTGCAAACCACTATACCCCAGCTATACTTTTAAAAATTTGCTGTCAGGGGTTAACCCAGTGGTGGGATTCAATTTTTTTACTACTGGTTCTGTGGGTTGGTCAGTGTGGCTTGGTGGGCATGGCAGGGGAAGGATACTGCAAAATCCCCATTCCCTCCCCACCCCACTAACCTGTTTTCCAGCTCCGTTCTCCTGTGCAGGACAACAAAAGAAGACCCAGCTAATCAGCTGGGACTCGGGAGGCAGATGAATAGATGTGGGCGGGGCCAGTCAGAGGTGGTATTTGCTGGTTCTCGGAACTACTCAAAATTTCTGCTACTGGTTCTCCAGAACTGGTCAGAACCTGCTGAATACCACCTCTGGGTTAACCCCAACTGTGGTCCTACAGTTTGGGATGAGAAAGAATAATAATCTTATAGCTGATATTTGGGGGACCAAAGCTAAGGTCATCCACAACCCTAAAATGCTTAAGTAGAAATTAGCATGATGTGGCCATGCGGTGTCCTAGTTCATAGCTACATTTGTGGATGCTTTGGATCTTGCATTCTCAAATGACCTCCTTGTTCTCCTTTCCACATCCTTATTGTAATATACTTAGGGATTATCCAGGGTGTTTATATGAATTATAGTAGACACACCATTCGATAAGAGGGAGCAGAGAGAAGAAACATTTTTTCCATATTAGAAACACAGGAGCAGTCTGTTTGAGAAGAGTTGCAAATGAAAGGTTGCATTTTGAGATAAGAAGTCCAATTAGAAGAGAGGTGAATTACAGTAAAAGAGTAGAAGCAAAATGAAGACAAGAAAAATAATTATTTGCACAAGGAGCAACATTTTACCTTTTGTAATAATAGTTGATACATATTGATACTTATATTTACATGAGCTAATTTTGAACTCTTTAACATTTCCTTATACATCCAAACCAACCTCTTCATACTTCCCTCTTTTCAGTATATATTTAGGGTAAAATAAAGATTTCAAATTTGTGTTGAAAATGGTAGTGGGTGGTATGGTTTTTCTAGATAAATTAGGACATTGTTTTATTATTTAGGATCTAGCAAGGTGTTTCCAGTTCTGTTTTCTGGACTGCCATTTTTACACTTTTTACACTGACCTCTACTACCCACCTCTTTCCAGCAAAGATACAAAATGTATGCCTGGAAAATATATTGTGGTGCCTTTCTGCAGGTGATGCTGATTAGACAGGGAAAAACAGCATTCACCAACCCTGTTTTAAGCATTTTAATGCCATGTTTGTTCTTGCAAAAAGCACTTGAAGGGCTTTCAGGCTTTTGACTGTGCCTTTAAAACTGATTGATATTCAGCAATTAGCAATAGTTTTCCTGACATGATGAGAAATATTGCCACTTGCTATTTATTGCAGAGCAACTCATTAAATCAAGCACAACTGCTGGCAGTGAAGACTTCACGAAAACTAAGCCCGAGTGTGTATTGCGAAGGGGGAAGAGGTGGTGGGCTAATTGGTAAATAATTCCTCTGCTTTTTTGTCTGATGTTATATACATATACAGTGCCTAAGCCAAATTCTTGACAGTATATAATGTATAAGAATATATTAATGGGAAATTATTTATGACTAATAAAGGTGAGATTGGCCCAACCCTCATGGCTTTCCAGAAGATCCTCAATTTTGTGATTGTTAGTTTGGATTTGGATTGTATATGCTACTCAGAGTCACCTGCTAGTGAGATGGGCAGACATAAATTTAATCAATAAATTCAATAAATATAGTCCACAGAACTCGTCTATTTGTATTTTATCAAGCTACTAATAAGTTAGTAGATCTCAGTGGTTGGTCATATGTGGCATTTTAATAAATCACCAGATAATTCCTTACAACCTTTGAAAATCTGTTTATATTTTTATGTGTTTTTTCCACATCGGCATGCATGAGAAAAAAAGTTTTCAGATGACAAATATGCATATTTTATTTCACTTCCAGAGGTAGAATGAGTACTGTACCTGTAGATACTTGTATGAGGATTAAAGCCAAAAATCACATTGCCTGTTTCAGCATGAACTTTATTATAGCTCTAAGAGATTACACACTTTAGAGTTCTAAGTGGAACCAACCTTATTATCCTAACATCCTGAAAACAATCATAAGGAGAATTTGAAGCAGGACAAAAACATTCCCTTTGAGAAGCACCAATAGTTCTGGATCTACCCAGCAGTAAATTGCTTTGCTTTATTCACATTATTCAGTACTCACTGCAACAGCCTTGCTAATTAATATAATCCTTGTATTACACGTGTTGGGACTGGAGCTGACAGTGGCTTGCCTAGGGCTATCCAGGTGAATGTATGGTTATAGTCAATTGTGAAAACAAGACTGCTGGATCAAATAGATGTTCTCTCCTCCATTGAAGCAATTTCACCCTTACTTACTTTTCCATTTCCTCAACAAAAAAATGTTGTGATTATTTTTTATTAAATTGTAGAAGAGATACCTCTGGATAGAAATACAGGATATAACATGAAAAAAATAGCTACCTTCCATAGGTAGTTGTCTATGTTGTTCATTTAGCAATATGTAACAAATGCATATAGATGTCTTTCATTCAGATCCCACATTTAATATTTCCAATTTAGGAAATTATATGTTAATGTAGTTGAAAAAAGGGCTTGAAAAAGTGCAATCCCTGTTTATTTTGCTTAAACAAAAACCTGCAGGGTTCAGGAGTGAATTTTAGACAGTCTGACCACTGTCAATATTTTTCTAAGCTCCTTCGCCATTAATATCCTAAGCTTCTTAAAAACATGCCATGAGACAGAAGCGTTGACCTAATGCATTTTTAAGAGAAGTTGTATAATAATTCCACTTGTGTTCTATTTCCTCATTTTTGGGGTAATGATTGAAAGACCCGCCCTCATAAAAGAACACTTATTCCATTAGTACAATCAGTATCCACTTCCTAGTTTCTTTATTTATATATGCTGTGTTTAGATAATAACAACAACAATAATAACAATATTATCATCATAAGAAATACTGCATGCTCTCAGGCATCAACCCATTTCCAAATACTCCCACACAGGAGAGGACAACTATAATACCAGATGCAGAAAAGCCACTGAAAAAGCCAGATCTTGATTGTTTTTGAAAGCTCTAAAAGTTGGGACTAATTTGACTTCAGGGGAATGCTGTTCCAGAAAAGGAGGGCAGCTCTTGATATGGCTTGACCCCATGTAGCCCCTGAAAAGGCCTGATCTCATGCTTCCATCAAATGATATTCCCTATGGGCTGGAACCTAGAAGACCCCATGTCTTCCAGATCTTAACCAATGAGCAATTGGGAGTAAGGCTTGTTCTGGTCTGGAGCAAAAATGGGAAGCAATATTCCTATAGATGTAGTTGAACTTCAACTACCAAAAGCTCAGGCAAACATGAAAAAATTAGAATTTATACAAGGATCACAATTTCCCAATTCCTTATGTGAGGCAGCATATTTGTTAACAGAGTTGCCATAAGTTTCCACATACTACAGAATAATACTGTATATTAGTTCATAGCCTGGATTTTCAGTGGTGCACACAAACCATAATGGGACATAGATGCAAAGTCATACAAATGAGGAATTGTTAGGAACACAATGTTGTTACTTAGAGAGAAGCTCACCTGTCCTTTTCAAAGGAATACTTAATCAGTAGTACCAAATGTGTAAATAATTCCCAAGTTCATTTTTGCAAATCTCTGTATAATTGCTAAAAGCTGACACCATAGTTTCTTATTTATACATACACACACATATATGCATACATACATACATACATACATACATACATACACAGAGAGAGAGAGAGAATGAATCCTCATGTGTGATACTATTTATTCACTTTGTGGTTCTAAATGGCTCCTTCCCATATTAAATGTGACTTGTTCACCAAAGATTTGCACACCCATGCGATAAAAAGTTATATCTCTCACAATAAAGTGTACCATTCTTTTCTAAGTATCAAACCTGTTCCATATCAGTACATTAAAATCCAGCACTATAATTTATCTTTCATCTTCTTTTTCTGCTCTGATTTTCCTTCCTTCCTTCCTTCCCTCCCTTCCTTCCTTCCTTCTTTCCTCCCTCCCTCCAATAAAGTTTCAAGAGCTCTAAAGCCTTAGGCTATATGTAAACCAGAAGAAAATCAGAATTCAGTAACAGCTTTTGCAAAAAGCACTGGATGTGAATGATGCACCAATTTAATTATGTCCCGATTTATAAAACTTCTATTACTTGTTTATTTATTTTTCTATAGCCATCCATCTCAACCCAATGACTCATTTTGTTTTGAAAGGGGAGGAGGAAAGATCTCTGGGTGGTTTTCATCCATGATAGCCCCTTTTCTTGTTCCCTGCTTCTTGTTCCTTCATTCCTGCACGTTTGGAGTAAAAGTGGGTGGGACCAAAGAGATACAGTATTTTCCTCCCTCGTTGCTCTTGGCTACTTCAGGCAGGCATGTTCAGCTGCCTGCATGTCTCCCTTCTATAGATTCTTGCATGACTTAATTGTTGTCACTTTCTGAGCAAATGTCAGCTGTATTTATTACTCTTCAGAAGAGTCATCCATTCTCCAAGTGAATCACAGCCACTAGGAAAGCAAGATGTTGCTCATGTTTTCCATTCTTCTAACCACGCAAGTAAAAGCAGTTATTCTTGCCAGGATGCTTTTCTGAGTATTGACTGATGCTGTCCAGGCTTGCTCGCCAAGGATTTCCATTGCTCAGGTGGTTCATGGGCTTTCCTTCATCAAAACCTCTCCTAAAAAACTAGCCAACACATGCTCAGTTGGCTTAATGGCATATCCTATTACCATATTGTTCATCATGCACATGTTTGAGTACTTCTGAGCAGTTAGTATATCCTCAGATTATTATATATAAACAATATATATATATATATTTAAAGGTTCTTATTTATTGGTTCATAAATAAAATGTCCTAAAAGTTGTATGCACAATATGGACATCCACTTTTCTTTTGCCTTTCCTTTTAAAATATTGAACTTGCTGCATCAGGATGAAGTGTCAAAACAGAGTGTACAAGTTCTTGTAGTAGCCCATCTGAGGCTTTTCAGATGGGAACAAGGGATCGGTTCTGGCCAGAGCCTGTTGGAATTGAAGATTTTTAAAATGAATGACTGAATTGCATAAAATGTTTGTTTTAGAATCATCAATGATTTTCCCATCATATATTCTAGATTGAATTCATGATTTATTTATTTGTGGGTGACTGATGAAACTGCTCAGTTACTTTGCATACAAGGAAGAATAGAATGTGATTAATATGCTGGTCAGATATTATATTTGCAATTATTTTTTATGTTGCCTATTCAGTCTTTATTGTATTCAATCAGGCTACGTGATCATTTAGCCTAGTATTCTTCCTTCTTATTAGTAGCATTCCAGGGTTAGAGATAGAGAAGTCCTCTCCTCTCATCTGCTGTCTGTCCTTCTGTTCCTGGAGATCCCAGAATGTGGAATCTCCTGCATGCATATCAGGTTCTAATGCTAATCTGTCACTCTGATATACTCTTCCATGGCTCAGGAGAATATGCTAACATGAATATAATTTCCTCCAAAATAAAGTAAATATAACAATCCCTTAATTACAGCATTGAGTTGCTGGAATCCACTTTAGTGAGCAGGTAGTATATGTACAAATACTATTTCGTCAGAAACCTGATTACAACAAAAAGTTACATACTCCGACCTCTTTCCTTTCTTTTCAGGGAGATGGTTGGCCTTGTGCGACTTAAATGAGCCCGGACTCCCAAATACAGTTAGCCTGATTTCAGTTAGCTAAATGGCATGTTTTATTTAGGGTGGCACTCAGCATTTGATGTATCACAAATCTTACCATGCTTTTGCTTTTGATTCATCGCTTTAATTTACAAATGTCCTAGTACTTGATTTGCTCTGTTACTCATCCTGTTGTCAAAGAGCTAACTTTTGGCCAGTGAATCACATTTGTGAGGGAGGCAGAAGCAAATGCCAGGGGAAGGGGCTTTCTGATAAGAAGTACAGTTACCATCATCTTTACTATGCAATATAAAATTGTAGAGGACTATAGTTAGTGAGCAACATAAAACTTTCACTTCTCCTTCTCTGCCAAATCCTGGCTTGTCAACCATAAATCTCCCTCCCTCCCTCCCTCCCTCCCTCTCTTCCCTTCCCTTCCCTTCTCTTTCTTTCTTCCTCCCTCCCTCCTTTCCTCTCTTCCTTTAAAATAAAGCACTGGATTACAGCCCTCTCCTTTAATTTTTCTAAGAGTTTTCCTGTGTCCCTGGAAGGTTATAATTTATTGTTTATTAAATGTATATGTTACCTGTCTCACTGTCCTGAGTGATACCGGGCAGCTTACAATAACCTTAGAGGTATTGTTGAAAATAAGTATGATAACAGAAAATGGGACGTTGCTTTGTAGACTCCTGTTCAGCTTTGAAACTAAAAGAAAATATATGTATATGTATGTCTGATGGATATCAGGAAAAAAAAAAAAGATTCCCTAGGAATTACTCCTTACTCCGTGGTTTCTATTGATCAGAAGTACTGTGGACTAGTGAAGGTACTTCTGTCTCAAGGGTGAAAAGTATTTTGTTCCCAGGGAAGCTAATTTCCCATCCACCCTCTTCCTCCCACTGAATGAGACAGCTCTTAGGCACATCTAATTATACCTCTAAGAGGAATCCCTGCCTATAAGCAACTGCCAAAATGATGGCTGTTTTGAACATTGCAAACATTACTATGCCTTCTGCACCTATGCATCTTCCAAAGTTTTATGAATACCTCAGCTATCTAGCTACCAGAAAGGCAGGGATGAGTGTTGTCCTTTCTGTGGAAACAACTTCCCCCCCCTCGCCCTGCAACTGTTTTCTTTAGCCATGGTCTATGACAATCCTCAGGCCTGACATCTAGCATATCATGAAATACTAATGTGGCAGGACAACATCTGCTCATTTGATACTGCAAGTGAGAGACAAGGTTTTCTTTTATTATTATTTTGTCTTTTAAGAGGCATGGAAAACTTGGGTGAAAGAAGCAAGTAGCGCTAGACAAGTTATCGTATGTATTGCAGGCATTAAAAAAAATCCTGCCTCAGTGGATTTAAACATCATCACGCTTTCATTAGATTAAATTCCACCCTCGTCTTTTCTTGCCATCAAAATACAAATTATATCTATCATTTAATAAATGATTGTCTTCCTTTTGGGTAAGGAGATTTTGAAAACATGTTAAGAAAAAAAATCTATTTCTATAAAATTAAAACTGTCACACAGCTCACAGAGTTGGTTGGGAAGGAATAGTGGAATGGCGGGCACTCACATAAATATCTGAAGAACTGCTGCATCTTTTCATTACTTTAGTAAAGTGTTTTTCAAACTTGGCAACTTTATATTGTGTGAACTTCAAGTCCCAGAATTCCCTAGCCACCATGCTGGGAATTGAAGTCCACACATCTTAAAGTTGCCAAGTTTAAAAACACTGTTTTAATGGAAATAGTGGGTGTGTAATCAGCAAAGGTATATGATCTTAGTGGAAGAATTTCAAATTGGCCTTCAAAGGGTGAACTCATTGGGATAGCAAAACTTTCCATCACAAACTTATACTGAAGAAATGTACGCTAAAGAAATATAGTTAAATGCAGAAATGGAAATACTTCAGAATTATGGAATCTGCTTTGTACTGGAGCCTCAAAATCTATCAAACCATAGCTTGGTACAAACAACATATGCTTAACATTAAAAGAATACTGAGTCCAAAAAACTGTTTTGAATACTAGAATTTACTGGAGCTTGCAGCAAATTCCAGTGTTTATTATTCCAAGCTTTATTCATGTCAGCAGTAAAATTTAAGGCATGAAGCAGATTGGTTGGTTTCTGCTATTGTTAAGCAACTGGGAGAATGATATCCTTATGGAACGATTGCAGATCACATCTATTGATAAATTCTGATCTAAATTTTGTTCATAACTGGTTTAGCAGCTATGCAAATCAAAAAATGACTATACATCTCTTTTCTGTACTAGAGAATATAATTTATTCCTTTTTCTTCATTTATTCCTTTTCCCTTTCTATATGACAATGGAAACTGCAAAACTTGCTAGGATTTCAGAAACCTTGCATTTCCAAGTATTCCCTAAAGCATGTTATCAAACCCTCTTTATGGGAAATAAACAGACATAAGTAAATATTGTGTAGGATAAATGTATAGTTCCTCTTTGAAATATGAAAGTTTAAGTTGGTGATTCCTGAAGTTTAAAAAAATTAATCAACAGATTACTAAGGGCATAACAATTCCATTAGCTCATACTCCTGATATCTTCCTTTGATGAAGTTCAGCAGGTGGCTACTCAGAACTGGACCTTCTCAATGGTAGCCAACTGCCTTTGGAATAATCTTTCCAATGAGGTATTCCTGTTGCCATCTTGATTCTCTCTTCTGTGTCAGATATACCAGAAGTGATAGGATAGAAATGTTTTCCAATAAATAAAGACAAACTAGATAAGGGGTCTCCAACCTTGGCCACTTTAAGACTTGTGAACTTCAACTCCCAGAATTCTGCCTTAAGTCCACAAGTCTTAAAGTGATCAAGATTGGAGACCCCTGAACTAGACAGTTACAGGAAAGTTTTGCATCATAGGGACAAATAACAGACAAAATTCAAAGGTGTTCCTCATCATATATTCCCTTTCCTGGGGTTAGGGTCTATTCAAGAGTTCTTCTCTGAATACATGTAGGAATAGTCGTTAGCAATGTTTCTTAGAAAAAAAATGCCAACACTGCTCATGAATTTGTTTTCACAGAATTAATCTTTGTGGTTTGTGATACTGAATATAATGTTCTCTAGAAAATCAGCTACATTAAACTTGTCATTCCATAACTAAATATAGAACTTCCACTACTAATATCACTGTTGGAATTCACAGAATAGGAATGGATTTAAGCCATAATTACTGAATAGAACTACTAATTAAATAAATCAACAACTTCCTTGCCCTGAAGAATTATCTTTTTGGGATAAGTACCTCTTGGTTGGATGGCTTTGGGCTTCTGGGCGTTTATAAAAGGAATAGCTTTACCTGCAGTTATTAAATGAAAATACATGTTTATTATGTTATCTCCTACTATCATTGTAACCCTCCCATTTATTGCACTGTACCAGAGAAAAGAAAGGTAATGGAGCTGTAAGGCCAAAGCAATAGCAGGAAAATAGAGGTTGGAAGTACCATTAGTATTCAACATGGAAGGCCAGTATATTTTATCACAAAAAAGATTTAGGGAAAAAACATTTTGAAAATATATTCACAGAAGAAATCTAACTCATACCTGGATTACAGCACAAAATATGTCATTTCTGTCTCTTGTTTCTATCATCTTGAGTGTTCTGTTTGGTTACTAATTTTGATGAAGGAGAGCTAGAGAAGAAATGATAAAATTGGATAGACCTAGTAAAAATGAGTGAAATATATCATCTTGTCCCAAAACAGATCAAATAAATTTTAAAAACTGTTCTCTCATGCATGCAGGGCTGCAATTAGATGAAGAAAAGAAAATGGGGATGGTAGAATAAATGAGTAACACATGTGATTCTATAAATTTCTATGATTAAGGTTTCCATGACATCTTTGTTAAAGGAAATCTGCATTATTATATATTTTATCATCACAGCTATTCTGTTTCTAACTTTCTGATCACAGGCACAATGCCTGCTGGCAGCAAAAATGGCACTAATACAGTTTTCTTCTCCACTTATGAAAGTTGCTTTCTTAACCATCTGTGTCTAGAATAAACCCTACTGGAAATAATAGAACTTATTTCTGAGTAATGCATAAAGCTGCATAGCTAGCAAATCGGAAAGGATACCAGCATTTATTTGTCACTTTGAGTGATTTGCAGTAGGAACCTAACATCAAGAAATAAGTTTGGTCCATCTAGCCTAACATTCTCTACCATCACTGGTAGTAGTTCTCCATGGTTTCATATAAGAATTTTTCCTAGCCCTGCTAGGAAGATAGTAGGAATTGAATTTGTAACCCTTGGTAAGTAAAACAAATTGTCTACCCCTGAATAGATTACAGGAATTTCTGACTCCAACTTTTAGAGAAATAGAAGTAACAAATAGTCTTTAGTTCTACTTGTTGAGTTATAAAAAAGGTAAGAGCAGCTAATATTTATTTCTTAAGATTGTGCATTTATTTTAAATCTCTGTCATGAATTATGGCACAGTTATTGTTTGTCCCTTTGCCGAAATGATACTCACCTATAAAATGTTAGCATTAATGCATTTCCATGATCATGTAGTTTCACTTGCCTGTTTTGTATTCATGTTACTTATCAAGAATAATCAAGATGGATATTTATACTTTCCTGATCATTTTTCTCACAGTGTGTAGCTCATGAGATCCAGTTGCAAATTTGCTCCACCCCTAAAGTGACTATTTTGCAAGTGTCTCCACAGTCCCAGCCTCTTATTTGCAGCTGTTTTTAGTCTGAGGGCAATGCTGCATAACAGCCTAAACTGCTAATCTGCCATGCCACTCCCAGCTGTTTCTTAAGACAAATTCTTCTAAGTGCTCCTTATTGAATTGTAATCCTATAAAATAACATTGAGCTTATTTCATTCTAGGGGTAATATGATAATATATCTGGTTAGTCTCTATTTTTTTGGCGTGGCAGAGATGTGAGGTAGACCAAAAGTTAAATATTGACAGAGATGAAAAAAGTGCTAATGTAGTATCTTGGGAACAGGAAGCATATGTATAGCTGACCCCTTATTTTTTAAAAAAGCCATGAGACCAGAGATTCCAACACTGACATGCAGGATTTAGCATTTGCTTCTATATTGCTGCAGAATCGCAGATGATTAAGATGTTGAGCTTTTTCCACTTCCTAACAAAAACACTGCAGCACCATTAAGAAATCCCACAGATAATCGCTAGTTGTTCAGTCAGGAAAGAATGGGAACATGAATCAACTTAATTACAAATAAATGACAGCTTTCTTCAGAAATGTACTGAGACAGACTTATACAATTAAAAAGAATTGGGTGGGTCTCACATTACAAAGCCTGGATTGTTCTTGTGCAGAAAACTCCACAGTAACATCATTGATCCCTCTTCTCCAACAACAGGTCTTCCTAAATGTCACTGCGTCCAGTCTGATAGTAGCCTAGCATGTTGCTTTTGCAGATGCCAGCCACATTCTTGTACAATAAGGTTTCCATCTGGAAATAAGCAATGCAGGCTGTATGTGGGAAGACTGCCTGCTAGAGTGGTCACATACTCAAGATAAGTAGTGTCTCCTAATGCAGTAGCAAGGATAGTAATAGACACTTCTTTAAAACCAGGATCACATTGCAACTACTATGCATTGGCTGCCAGTTTGTTCCCTTTAAAACTCTCAGGTTGTTATGATATAGGAAACCAATTTCTGTTTCACCTTGAATCTTTCTGAAGAACACATGGAGAAGGCTGAGTCTGCAACAAGAATGAAACTGGCCATCGGTTCCGTGGAATACTTTGCCTTATGAAGTCCAAATTATTTTTTTCTTTAGGTATTTCCCACAAGTAAGATATTCTGGCAGATTTTTGTCTTGCTGAATTGATAAAAAAATAGAGGACAAGATATATTTCTATCACTTAAGTAAAATCAGGAAGAACAGTATATCCTAGCTGTGGGAAATTCAAACAAAGACTTATAATACATGCCCAGTAGTCCTAAAAATTCCATATTTCATTTAGTTGTGTTGACAAGGAGTCATGGGAGTTAGGATCCAAAGCACCTGGAGGTATTTATGGAAGCATCTACATCAGAGGTGGTATTCAGCAGGTTCTAACCAGTTCTCGAGAACTGGTAGCGGAAATTTTGAGTAGTTCAGAGAACCGGCAAATACTACCTCTGACTGGAGATTTTACTGTATCCTTCCCCTACCATGCCCACCAAGCCATACCCACAGAACCTGTAGTAAAAAAAAATGAGTCCCATCACTGATATACATATGAAGACATTCCCTTCACAAATGGAATTCATTGGATTAAGGGTGGTAGTGGTGATGGGAAGAGAATCTTGATTCCAGAATAATGCCACTTATTCTAATGTTGTAATATCATGTCACATTTCCTATCTTCCTTGAAGTTTGCCTTGACTTCACCCACTATTCTGTGGTATGTGATCCCAAGCACAATACATTGCTAATTGTGATGTTGAGAGTTTCATAATGAGATAAATATATGTTCACTATATTTATATTTATATACTATAAAAATCCATCAACAAATGCCAACAACCCACTCCATAGTTGACATTAATTCTCATTAAGCCTACATGGCTGGTTTTTTTGGAAGATTGGATCATTACTGAAATGAAAGATGGTACCTGTCTGATGAGCATTGTTTTGCTCAGAGCAAAACCATATATCTTTTCTCATTCCTATTTTAGGTACGGAGATACAAAAGCATTATATGAACTTAGATAGAAAATGAAGTATTTAGATGGGATAAACAGAATCCAAATCACATCAGAGTGTGCAATCTTTTTTCTGGCAAGACTGCCCTGGGTCTTTGAACAGTGTGCTTGGAACTGCATTGCAAAAAATTGTAGTTGAAATCAGGGCAAAACATAATTTTAATTGGAATTTACATTTAATTAAAATCAAGTAGAGTTAATATATAATTTAATTTATTTCTTTTTATTTACATGGCTCCCTCTCTTAAGCAACTCTTAAGCAATGATATGATAATTTGTAATGCAAAACTTACTAGTCATACAGAAAATATTTCCCTTACTTGTCATACAGAAAACTTACTAGTCATACAGAAAATATTTCCCTTTTGTCATTTTAACAGTTGCAATTTGGAAAAACTTTTAAAGTCTTTTGGTACTATTCTCAAGACATTCAAAAGGCACGTGTGACTTGGGCTTCACGCAACTCTGCTTAACATTAGCCATCTAATATTAATAGACCTTATATCATGCATAAACCAATACTTTTGCTTGCAAATTATTTGGTACGCTTGTGTATTATAGACTACTGAACTGACATGTGGATTGGCAGATAATTGCCTCTATAGTGGGGATCAGAGCTTTTAAACTGAGTAAGCAATAACTTATTTGCTTTCTCCGAAGACCCTGGAATTTTAGCATGTGCCTGGAATAAAGAACTAGACCAGGAGAAAATCCCCAACCTCTAAAGAGGAGAGAAAATCCTTTGTTGAGTTTGCAGGATACTAATAAAAATAAATGCAGGTGGTGGAGCCCCTTCCAGGATTCTTCCAAGTTTGTTTGTTTGCTTCTTTATTTATAAAATTTATAGGCTGCCCCACCTTACCTCAAGGTAAGAGTACTGTTTGTGGTATTTTTCCTTGTTTATGCCTGTGCTACCTTGCTTGCCAGGATGCCAATGGGGAATTGGCATGGGGAATTCTGGGAGATGAAGTCCTAATGTTGCCAAGGTTAATTTAGAGGGAGCAAGGCAGAGCAAAAGTTGGCAAATGCAAAGCCAATGAGGCAGGGCAGAGTTGGAAAACTGGGTGAGATCTGAAATTAGAACAAAGTCTCATGGGAACAGGTTTTCCATCTCTGCTTTAAATGAAGGCTGGGATAAAATATAAATAGTAAAGAAATAGGATTTAAATTAAAATAAATGTAATAAAGGTTC
Organism: Bungarus multicinctus; assembly: GCA_023653725.1. Lineage (NCBI taxonomy): Eukaryota > Metazoa > Chordata > Lepidosauria > Squamata > Elapidae > Bungarus > Bungarus multicinctus. The sequence continues at coordinate 49,838,883 of CM042848.1, forward strand.
ACACATCTATACATTTTCATAGACTTATTTATTTATTCAGGCTCCTTTTTCAGATATGTTTGACTTTTACTCAGTGTTTCATTGACATCTCAAAATAATTAAACTGAAGATTTGCTAATACAGGTAGTCCTTGACTTACAACAGTTCATTTAATGACTATTCAAAGTTACGACAACATTGAAAAATGTGACTTATGACCGTTTTTCACAGTTACCACCTTTGCAGCTTCCCCATGATCATGTGATCAAAATTCAGATGCTTGGCAACTAGTTCATATGTCTGACCGTTGCTCTGTCCAAGGTCATGCGATCACCTTTTGTGATCTTCTGAGAAGCAAAGTCCATAGGGAAGCCAGATTCACTTAACAACTGGGTTATTAACTTATCAGCTGCAGGGATTCACTTAACAATCATGGCAAGAAAGGTTGTAAAATGGGGCAAAACTCACTTAATGAATGTCTTGTTTTTAACAACAGAAATTTTGGGCTCAATTGTGGTCATAAGTCGACGGTGGTTGTAAGTCGATCCTGTGTTTGCAGATCCAAATTACTACATTTTGTCACTGATCAGATTTTTAAAAATACATCCTTTGTTGCCTGCATAGAACTAATATTGAACCACGCTCGTACATTCAGTGCTTATTTTTTAGATTAACCTAGATTTGTTTCTCTCCCAAAGATTTCTCTGCATCTGAGATTGTTCCTGAAGTGAAGAGCCAAGATGTTGGTACTACTGGCTGGAATTTTTGTGGTTCATATTGCCACTGTCATCATGCTTTTTGTCTCCACTATTGCTAACGTAAGTAGCAAAACCTTCTCAACTTCAATTTCTGTTCTGCAATAGCAGCCATAAGCTGTTGGATCTCCTCAACTTGGTTCAGATCCATGGCAAGCAAAGCTTTTGCAGTCAGAGGCTTTTCTGTGTTTGGGGGCATCTGATAGTTATAGGCACCATGGTATAGTGACAGGGTGAAATTATAAGGGTGGATGATCAAGAATTTTCAATCCTGCTTCTATTTCTATGGGGCAAGGGAGAGATAAGGAGAACAACAATTTTGAAAAAACAAAAACAAATGTGTAAGCCTTACCAGAAGTTTTGCACGTAGTTTATTTATACCTGGCTATAAAGCAGTAAAAATCCTATCACTACAATAAGGCAGAGTAGGCTAGAACTAGAGATCTTGTTGACCTATGTGCTCTAAGCTGCCAGTCCCTTCATTTTCAGACTGAGTCCAGTACATTTTCCTAAATGCAGGATTATTTAATAATGTTAGACTTCAATTTCTCCTTTCCTCATGCCTAAGAATCTGGGACTTACACTGATTTCAGACAACACACTAAACTATGGATCTTTTAACTACATTTTATTAAATAAACATTAGTTGGCTAATTTGCACTATACTAAGCCTTTAACCATAGTATGCAAACTAAAATGTGATCACACAAGGCATGTTAAGGCAAGACCAAATAAATCACATTACAGTTTTGGGTTTTGTGTGGACCAAATAGAACTGACTGTATTTGGAGAGTGGCAGGCATGAGGAAGACAGGTCACTTACATTCTTGATTTACACATCCTTAAAAGCCAATTCATCAACCATATACTTACGCTGAACTACTTTCCAAAAACAAATTACCTCCAGGAAAAAACAACAACAGAAAACTCCTCTGGTTTATTTATGTGGGTTAAGGTTTCTAAATCTGGTTGTTGAAAATTACAAAAGAAGCAACGCCCTAAGGCTTGGCTTATTCCCCATTTATTAACTGAAACAAAGCAGCAATTCAAAACAGCCTAAAGGCGTGAAATAGAGATCATTCCATTCTCTTATCCTGATCCTGAAAACACCTGGACCCATCCCACTCAGAAACAAGTTGAGTGAGTTAGGACATACTAGTTATAAGATCATTTGCTCTCCCACCTGCCAGACAGTCTGTTGTATAATTACAAGGTCTTTCCCAGCTTGTCTGTTTTGGAATCATAAAACATTCTCATGAACTCTTTGGCAAAGCCAAACTCAACGGGGAGAGAGGGACATCATTTGGCAGGATTCTTGGTTTATATGACAAATCTAGCTTGGTTCCTTCCTGTCCATGCCGAAACACTGTGTCCTCTCTCACTTTCAAAATTACATATTTCTGGAACTTGACAAATACAGAGCAGCAGAGACAATAGCACAATAGCACCTAAGAACAAAGACGAATTTTACACATTTCTGAATTGTCATATCTAAAACTAAATTAATAAATGTGGTTGAATTAATGCAAAAGAAAAATATAAACCAGTATTGAGAATGTTCTTTTAAATAGCTAGCTATATATTTCACTCTGATGTTTTCCAGATGTGTTGAGCACTGAAATCATTAAAACAGGTTCTAGGACTAGTATATGAACATTAGCACTGAGTGGAGTTTGCTAGTATCTCTTTCTCTATTCAAAACATAGAACTAAGCCACAAGTGACATACACACTGCATCACATTGCTGTCACATGATGTTTCACAATGTTTTCCCCATTTGTGGAGCTGGGGTGGGTGTGGCCTGTGTGTGACACATCTGGCCTGCAGGCCACCAGTTTGACACTCCTGACACTAAGTGAATAATCCAAATAATAGCTGAAAACAGATTTAATTCTTCCTCTCAAAGCTTTAACTTTTATTTCATCATTTCCTATCAAACTGTGACAAGAAGAGTAGCGCCATTCATTTCCAATATTATTACAGGAATGTCTTTTCTGCATTAAAAAAATCAGTAAAAAAGCAACGATATGGTAAATTAACTTATTTCGATTAACTGAATTCTTTTAAAATCTTCAGTTTATGACTGATTAGGTCTGCTTGCATTCACATACACTGTTATTACTATACCGTATAATGAATCTGTGTAACTATTTTTCTTTTGCTGTGTCATGTACCAATTTTACTTGCCCTCTGTGATAATTAAAAACCAATAGAATTAAGCTTGCACTTGCTGGCTAAATTAGCACTTCATGGAATCTGTATTGCTGTATCTTGCACCGAGCAAGAGGTTAAACTAAATGACCTTTGATGTGCTTTCCAACTCTGTAATTTTGTGATTCTATGACTGGGAATTACCTGTGGCTGAACAAGATTCAAAGTTCAGGAATGTTGGCTGGGAATTCTGGAGTCCACTTATCTTAAAGTTGCCATGGTTGAGAAAAATTGGTCTAACCACTTTGCAAGACCCCATATAGAGCAATCTTCTAAATTTGTTCCTTCCACTCTTCCAAAACGTTGAGCTTGAAAACCTTGTTCCTAAAGCATCGAATAAATCAACCAAGAATCAGAAGAGAAGGAAGTCTAATGTCAGTATTGGATCATCACACACAGCTTTCTTCTATTTTTTTCAATAATTAAATACACCATTCCAGGAAATTGTACGGATAAGGCATTTTTAATGTAAAAAAATAGATAAAACTTTTGGCATTTTTTTATGCATTGAATAAATTAAGCACAACCATGACCCCACCTCATAAATTTCAAAATGATTTTTTTTTCATTCTGTGCAAAAACAGACAGGCTCCCTACCACACCCTTGGTCAGGAAGCAAAGAATTTCTCAAAAGTAGGCTTGAGATAATGCATCCATTAAATTCTGTAGTCCTTGGCATTTTGGGCCACATTGTAGAAATTCCTCTGAACAAAATTTGCATGTATTTTAAGATTTGTTTAATTTATTGTTATGATAGACAAAACCTCTGAGGATTTTAGCTAGATGGCTAATGAAAAGTCTGCAAAATAAAATTAAAAAAAACATACACACACATATACACACATAAACATACAAACATCCAAGTTCAAGGGAACACCAAGGCCTCTACAAATGTCAAAAATGCTATAATGTCACAGATATGCAATAGGCAAGAAAGACCTGTTGGTATATAATTTGATCACAAAATAGCCTTTTCTAACATTGCTTGAAGAACTGAAATTACTTAGTTTAGTATTTAGATACAGTTTACTAAAAACGAAGTTCACATGGACACACACACACACACGGACAGGCACAGATACGAAAATCAGAAAGAGTCTATAGCACTTTTCAAATTAACACATTTTATTTACAAGGCATAGGATCTTTGGGAACTATAGCTCAGTATTCGATGCTGTGGCTAGTGAAGTCTTATGTCTAAAATGTAATAAAATGTGTTAGTTGGAAAGTAATCCCAAAGTTGTCCTGATTTTTGTCTACCATAGACTAGCATGGCTCTTCTCCTACAACAGATATAAAAAATTAACTCAGCACAAGCTAGAGGCTTTTCCAATGTTTATGATTGCCCTTGGTGACTGTGTGAGTAACTTTTGAAGTCCAATGTTGTTTTCTAATTGAGCAGGAATTGCTTTGTTAACTCTTTTTCTCTTTCTCTTTTTCTCTCCCTCCTTCCTCTCTCCCTCACTTTCCCTTTCATCCCTCTCTCTCTCTCTTATATTAAAAACCTTTCATGTTTAACTTGGTTGATACTTCAAAAGAACCAGGGTTAAAAGTGAAGCAACCTGGCCTTATTTGGTTCCCTTCTGATCTGCTAAAATTTCCACAATCCAAAGTCTATGCAGTTGGTAATGTGGCTTGAAGTCCAGTGGTGATCAGGTTGGAAAAATAAATTTAAGATGGTTTTAGTTTTGCTAACATCAATCATAAACAAATAATCAAATACAAAAGAATACCCCAATTATTGTTATTCCTTTTATAGACTACTATGAATATTTCAGTAAAGTTAATGTATGGTTGATTTGATATTGTTAGAGACATTAGCTCTAAACTACATAATTTCTGTTATGTTCTCTTAATTAGACTAATCTCAATAAGCTCGCAATAAGGATAACCCTTAGGAGATAAGCAAATAAGAGGGAACAGTGTTTTCCCCAATTATTTATTTTATAATGATTCAATAGCATGGTTGAGCAATTCTGGGGGTAGTGGGGAAGTACTTGTGGCTTTTAAAAAACTTCTGGTAAAAGATTCAAAATTCCAGATTCTTTTTCCACCACTTCCTTTGGAAAAGAAAACAGTGTACTAAAAAAAATCAGCTGTGGGCTGATTTTCAATAACCCACACCCAATGTTGCATGGATAAGTATACTTATTAGGAAAGAAGCCTCCTTGGATTTCACAGCATTGATTCTGGACGACTAGCTGATGAACAGTAGAAGAGAACTAAGCAGGAAGATAGTGGAATGACCTACTCATTGTTGCTTTGGACACACATATTTACATATCAACTGGCTCCTTTGCTTTAGTTTATGATGACATCTGCTGGATACTTCTATCTGAAGCAGCCTACTTATTTTATACACACTCATACACACCCATGGCACACAAGCCAACATACTATTGAACAAAAACAGGAAAGATATTCAGAAGCCAAAAAACTCAGGAAACCATAATAAGTTCTTTGTTTTTTCAGCACTCTGTTCTTCCAGTATTTGGCATCTATCCCCCCTCATCAGAAATCCATGAGAATAGAATAGAGAGATACTTAGGAATATCTTTGTCGTATGCATTCCAGATTCTCATGACTCTCATTTGAATATGGAAAATAGCAAATATGCAGTTAGATTTCTCTCCTGAATATTTCCCTCCAAAATATTTCATGAAATAAGCAGCCAGAACAAAAATACTCTGTCTTTACTCTGCTTCTCCATGTTTTCTCCATCAGATTCTCTCAGACCAAATGGGCCCCTATTAGCTGTGTGGGAATCATTGAAGTACTCAGCCTAAATACTTTTTTGTATGCATAATGTATAGATTTTTTTTAAAGCTCAGGAACCAGAGGTGGTATTCAGCAGGTTCTGAGCAGTTCTGGAGAACCGGTAGCGGAAATTTTGAGTAGTTCAGAGAACCGACAAATACCACCTCTGTCTGGAGGTTTTACAGTATCCTTCCCCTACCATGCCCACCAAGCCATGCCCACAGAACCGGTAGTAAAAAAATTTGAATCCCACCACTGTCAGAAACACTCTGTTACATTCATCTGAATGCATTTTACAAAGAATAACACCCAAGGAACCATTTTCATGTTGTAAGTTATAAGAATTCACTGCTGTTCCTCTCCTATACCCTTTCATAAAGTAATACTAAGATCTGTATCTTAAACTAGGCTCTGAAAAATTGATGTCCATATATCCTATTAATCTTGTTTTTAAAGTTGCGTTATATATATATATATATTTGTTTTTATATATGATGTCTGCAATCCTAAGAATTAGGCAGCCTTCAAAATTATAAGGAAATTATATCAAGAAATAAACAACTGTATTTTCATTTGTTGCAATGGCCCTCCTCTAAATAAATCTGCTCTAAATGGGTGCCTATCCTGCACACTGTAACCTAGAAGCATAGAAAATATATTTCTAGCCTAAGGGGTCCATATATAAATGAAATGATAGCTAACGTATCAGATTACATTAAAAATATTTTAAGATACAAATGCATCAAAAAGCAAATAACTCTGACTCTTCAACTCAAGACAAAATCCAGTTGAAGGACTACAATATTTATGACATCAGAAGTATGACCCATTCCGCCACATTCTGCAGGCATCTAGCACCTAATGATTCCTAAAGGATACTTATTAATAAGTTATTTTCACTTTTTAAAATCTGGGAATGTGGCTGCATTGTAATTGAGAATTCTCAAAATGATAGGGAAGCCACTTCATGGAGCAGCCAATCTGGCTTCTGGTATTAACACAATGGGAACAGTTCATCTGTGGTTGGGGGGGGGGGCAGTCAAAACAGACAAGGGAGGGGCAAAGTTTCATGTGATTTACAGTACATTTTTTGTGATTTTGACCCCCTCTCCTGTCTATGTCCATGAATGGGAGTGATTCAGCCTTCTTTATGATTTATAAATATTGTGTTATAAACAAGAGTAAATACAGCAAGCATTAAGAAATATTATTGCAAGAGATGATGAGGCAAATTTTTTTTTTAAAATTCAGCATCAGTAGTTGAAATAGACTTTTTTGAATTGACCATCTTTTATGTCATTCACTTCATGGCTTCCTGAATTTGCTGTTCTATATTTCACTGAATTGATAATCTTAGTTATTAGATTCCAGTTCTTCAACAAAAAGTCAAGGGGCCATCAGCGACTGTTTTATCCTAACATCCAGTACAAATCTAAACTTGAGAATCTCTATTTTCTTTTTTTGAAAAAGATAATCCTATGTTTCTGACTTGCAAAGGAAGTACTGTAGATCCTCAGATATTGAGGAGTATGTGAACAGATAAGCTAACTCTCCTGAAATAATCTCTAGGAAGGGATCAACCTAGTGGAACAGTCATAGTTTTCATGCAGTAGGCTGTGTATTTGGGTCCTAATTGAAAAGGATCAGATCAAGATGATGTAAGTGGTTTCAACTTCAAGCCATTGAGACTTATTGTCAGAACAGAAAATACTGAACACTTGGTGAAGAAATAGGTCAACTAGTACAAGGCAGTTCTTTATACCTGGCATACAAGGACAAACACCATCAGTTGGAGCAACCATCACCATGTCATACAGTTTTCAAAGGAATGTGTATATGATTGTATTAAGGTGTTGAAAGTCAAAGCTAATTCATTTTCATTACCTAGGACAAAACAGTAAATCTGTCTCCCTATCACAAGCCAAGAAGCTCAAGAGAGATAAATGTGATAATAGCTATCCCTTTAAATGCTTCAAGAGAGATGTAGATATTTCAGGAAGGCATAGCTATTGGTGACTAGTAGCCTGAGTGGCTGTAAACTATCTCCAGAATAAATGCAGCATACTGTACTTTAGACATTAGCCTCTGGGAAACAACAATGAAAAGAGCTGTCTCATAAATTTCTCAGATGAAACAGACATGACACTGTGTGATACAGTGCTGAAGTAAATAGCCCTTTGGTGTAATCCAGCTGGCAGTTTTTAGATTCGAATGTTCTCATTTTATACCCACTGAGTTTCCTTCCCCCAGTTTCTCTATCTTAGATCATGACTGGTTTCAAACATTTCCAAATTTGCTACAACAGCAATCTCAATACCACTTTTCAAGTAGTTTGAACATAACAAGTTTTTAAAAATAAATATTTTATCAATAGCTATTTCACTTGTTGGAAACCAATCTCCTTTCCTCCCCTTCCCCAAGAATAAGGGAAACTCAAAATGAACTTTCTAGATGAGCTTCCAAGTAGGATTTGCTAATTATAGTATTTCCTAAGCAACAATAACTATTGAATGAAGGCAAATATATTGCAATGAACAAGGACATACATTCAATTTAGCAGCAACTAAGCTGGTTGGCCATGCTGGACACCTTGACAGTCAACTGATCTACCACAACTTATCAGGTACTTAGGAGCCAAGGTCTTGGCAACACAAGGAAACAACAACCAATAACCATCTATCAACACACCAGTCAACCAATAGGAAGGCACCACATAAATATGATGCATAGAATAGCCCAAGGCACACATTATAGTAGAGAGAAGTTCCCTGAGGATGAAAACTTGGAAGGCTAGTCCTTTGGTCCGAATTACCAACCTAGACTGGATTTTGCAACGACAACTACATCCCTAAATTAATGTTATATTTCACATCAGTAATTGCCTTCCATTTTGGCAAACTCTTTTTTCTAAGTTTATATTATCTTAAACATATCAAAATTATCAAATCAAAACATATCAATGTATATTCTATAGTTGAAAAAATACTCTAGTATCAGTTATATCTCAGCATAATCCAAAATGTCTTTTGGTGCAAAAACATCACCCTTTCTGGAAAACCTAATAATTATTGAATGACAGTTTTGCAAAAGTTCAGCTAAACTGGCTTCCAGTTTTAGCTTGATGTCAGTTCCTGAAGGGAAGTAATCCAAATATGAAAGCTTCTTCTGCTTTATTTTAGGTCTGGATCGTAACCACCATTTCTGGCAAAACAAACTCCTCAGGGCTCTGGAAGGAATGTACAGAAAGCAATTGCTCTGACCTCCATTTTCAAGATGATGACTTGGGTAATATACTGTTTATTTTCATCTATGGATATTGCTTTAATGATATATTGCTATACATTGAACTCCTGCATTCCTTTATCTCTTTCTTGCCTTGTGTCTTTAGCTGCCCTCAAGGCTGTGCAGGCCTTCATGATCCTGGCCATCATCTTTTCCTTCATCTCTTTGGTCATGTTCGTGGTACAACTCTTCACCATGGAGAAGGGGAAACGCTTCTACATCACTGGATCCATTATGCTGATTTGCTGTAAGGAAAACCATTGTCTATAGTAGCAAACTGGATATTAGTCCAAAATACTGGGGAAGGGTGGTATATCCTGGCCATCATCTTATGAATGTAAACATAACAAAATAACAGAGTTGGAAGAGACCTTGGAGGTCTTTTAGTCCAACCTCCTACTCAAGTAGGAACCCTATCTAATACTATATGAAGAACTATTATCTATTACTTCATAATTTTATTGGATGCAAGAGGCACATAGTTCATTGCTTAAACAATAAAATATTCATCAGAAATAAGAAAATAGAAAACCAAAGTTTAAACATGAAGTCTTCTTTCTTGGAGAGCTGTTAAGGTACCAGAGAAAATTCCACATGGAGGGTATTTTATAATTGTGAAAGGCTACTGATGGTTACCTTCTCATGGTTACCTTCTGTATTTTTTTCATTTGGGGAACTTGGACAAGGGGCCCCAATGTTAAAAATGAAAAAAAAATCACTATATGTGGAAAGAGATACTATTTTCAGTGACGGGCTATAGAAACAGTTACATTACTATAGATAATCAGGGGCCTACTACAGAGAAGAAAGTATAATAATTCCAAGGCATTCAGATAGACTTTGTCTATATAAGAGACTATAGAAGTATTCTATATTGAGCCTGAAACAATCTTTTTAGACCAACTCAAGTTTACAAAGTAGCATATGCAGGCATTGGAGTTTTCAAGAACTTCTTATCAGGCATGGTGATAAGGAAGGGAAAAAAGACAGAAAAATGGGTAAGGGAAAATAATGTGTTCAGTGTTCAGGATATCAGTTATGGCTCTATATAGAATTACTGCAGACATGCAACTGAGTCCTATCATTATTAATGTTAGGTTCTGAATTTTTTTAAAAAATCCATCTGATAAGATAATCATAAATCATGTGCCTCAAAACAAAATATATTTTTATTTTATAATAACAAAGCAGTTGGTTTTTTTTTTCAATATTCAAATAAGGGAAGTTAATCCTTTTCTTTCCAGTTTTTTTCATTGTGAAATCTACAATTGTTTGGATAAAGATTTAAAGTGTCTTCCCAATTTTACTTTATTTTATTATTTATTTGTTTGGTTGCTTTTGTTTTCACAGGGCTGTTTATTTTGATTGCTGCCTCGATCTATACGGACCGATTTTCTCACTTTTACAAAGACGGTCACCATGGATATTCCTTTATACTTGCCTGGATCTGCTTTTGCTTTAGCTTCATTATTGGGATCCTGTATCTTGTACTCAGGAAAAAATGAGAGTTGTCAGGGTAAAATAGAGAGGGAAGATTAGAAATTGGGGGACTTGTGGGAGGGATTGTGAACTCACTTTGCTATGAGACGTTTGCCAAAAATAATGAATACACTACTCACCCAACATGCTGAAACACAGAAAACTCCACAAGAGAGAATTGCTGTAGACTCTTTCCTATTATGAATTTAAGACCATGAAGATGGTTGAAGAATCTTCAGCTTAGAGAGGTGATATCTCTCAGACTCCATTCAAAAGCTTCAATGTTCTCCTTCACTGACAGCTGAAAAGGCAGAAATAAATAAGTTGTTCAATTTCCTTCTTGATCCTTCAGCAACATGACATAGTACCCATGAACACCACCCACCCATTTCTAGTATTCCAAGAAGATATCATGAAGTGAGACACTAGAAGTATCAACCTCCCTTCCAAATTAAACACTGTTAAAGTTGGCCACATTATAAAATAAAATGAGGTGCTTGCCTCAGTCATCTGATGCTAAAGGATAGCAATGAAGTACTGGGTGACAGAACTGTAATTACTTCTCGAACTAACCACCATCTCAAACTAACAGCACCTAACTGTTCCATAACCAGTTCCATTTATCACTGTGCCTATTTTCCAGATTTGGAATGGGAGACACGTTACTTCATTGTGCATCTCTTTTTTCTTCATACAAAAATTCCTTGGAATTAAAAGATATGAAATGTGAAAAATCAACCTGTTTTAATATTATCTAAATTGTACCCTTTAAATTTAATGTTTTAAAATATTTAATTTCCATCTTTATTGTCATGTAAAGAATTAGTGCTGCTGTTGTTGAACGAGATAGAAGGCAGAGGCCATTGAAGAATGAAAAAGAGGTGAATGGTAAAGGAAGATGGGATAGGGTGGAGAAAGGCAAACAATATTCCTAATTATAAAGCATGTCATTAAGATATACAACTTTCTAGAAAACTTGATGTATTCATTTTACACAACTACACTATGAAGATAGAACTGTTGGGTCCATAAAGTTTGTGTTCTTCAAGCTGCCAATCCTTGAGGCATTCAACTCTGGCTCATGTGATCTCATCTCCCAGCATCAAATTAGATAAAACATTTTCTCATTTCATTGAATAGAATGGGGGATGTGGGTGGAACATTGTTAAAGTGGGGCTTTCAATATTAGAACTTGCATTTAAACTATAATATATAATGTATGATGGGGGCAGACCTTAATATTGCATTGGTCAAGAAAGAAATTATTTCTACTATAAAACAGGGTTCCTTAGTCAGAATTTTGTGATAATAGAAACAACACTTCTGATTTGTGTGTGTGCCCATCTTAACTGTTTTTATTGCATATAGTTCATCTCCCAAGGGATAGGATCGGCTAATTAAATTTTGCAAATAGAGGGCCAAGCAGAAAATTGCTATATTAAAGTGGAAAGACTTCCTATTACATCATAGTTACCATTTGCCTTCCTACCACATAGATCAGTTCAAAATAATGAAAATATGCTTAGGAAGTTGCTAATACTCTCTCCGCTTTATTGTACTTGAGTGATATGAAAAGTAAGGAGGGGTTCAGGGTTCCAACTTTAGTATAAATAGTATTCTCTTTCTTGCTTTCTTCATTATACTGTTTTTACATGTATTTGCTAGATTATGTTCTGTCATACTTGCCATTTCTCATCATTTATTTTAAGTGTAGCCATTGTAAATATTTTGATACAAGTGTCCCTAGAAATAGGGATATATAAAATAAAGTAAAATAAAATAAAATTCCATTTCTCATTGATTTTCCAGCAGCATATATCAATATCACTTCTTCCCCTGAAGGAAAAATGAGGACAATCTAATATTTTCAGGATAACCAGCTTGGCAGAGGCTGGGGTAGAATTGCTGCTATGCAGCTAAAGTGGTGATGCACAGGTTATTTCTGGAGCCCAGTTTTATGTAAAGGCATTCATATTAAGCTATTTATGTACCCAGTACCAGTTGAGATCTCACAAAGGATCATTGCCACCACTTTTTGGTGAGCAGATCTTGAATAGGAAAGACTATCATGCTTCTAGCTAGGTTTTGGTAATAGCATGGTCATCTCTTTCCTCTACTATCATGGTGGGGTGATGTTTTATTGCCTATAGATGGAACAACTGAGAAAGCGGCCTCCAACGAAGAGTTCAGGTTATGCTGAACCAACTGCAATAAATACCTTACCAGAAACATTTTTGAAACAGTGTCAAAAGTTAGCTGCTTGATTTGAGAATAAAGAGTGACCACTAATTTGCCTTTTTGAATGGAATCATTCTAGAAAGCTAGGAGTGTTGACATAGCTGGTTCGCAAAGTTGTTTTCTTCATTACTGACTTCAGTGAGATGCCAAACTAGGAATCATTGGAAAAGTTTGGGCCCTTCTGGACAGATAACAATGATTATTGTCAAAACGAAAACATTCAGTTTTATAAATTAGAGGAAAAGAATCGTGTTTTTCTGTTGCCAGCATACTTTATTTACAAAATAACTAAGAAACAAAAGAATCAGCAGTACCATTCTACTAAGCAAGCAAAAGAAAACCAAAATGAAAGATGAAGTGGAAGTAAAACTCCTCCCCTGCACACATGTGCAGTAAAACAGAACATCACAAGACACTCATATCTTGTTACTATGGAGATTTGATAACCAGTCCAGCTTATTTTGTAAACTTCTGTGGCAGCTTCTCAGACAAACAAAATAAACGCAGTGACAATTATGACCTCCTCACCACATTCTGCCCAATTTAGCAGAATCAGCTGAAGGAGGCAGGTATAATGCCACAGAGACAGACACTCAGAGAAAAAGTTGTCATCTTGTGCAGGGAAGAGCCACCTGTAGCCTTGCCATCACCTATTGTACATATACATATACAATACATGTACATGTTTGCCTCATGACATTTGGCCTAGCACACACCTTCTTGGAATTTTTATATAAAGCTTGCTTTCACAAGGAACTTTAAAATAAAGCTTGATTTAAATAGGTCAATAAAATTTAAGGCATTCAGAGTGCTGAATGGAAATTCGAGTTAAACTGGAACAGCTAGCACAGAATGTAAGATTCCATTAGTTGGTATAAGGGTAAAGTTAGAGAGTAGATCACACAAATACAAGGGTCTTTGGAGTGAGTGAGGGGAAAGAAAGTCAAGAACACAAGAGCAATCAAAGCTTTGCCTGTTTCTTTTGCCTGTTAGACATGTGTTTCACAAAGACGTGGATGGAACTTTGATCACATTATGTCAGTTGCTTTTTTTAGTGTTTTGACCATACCCTAAGGTCACACTTGGATAGATCGAAAGATTTTAATAGTTTATGGATTTGATGAAAAGATAGAAACACACACAAAATGAACCAATCACAAGAAGCCAGAGCAACAGAATGGTCTCTCTTCTCTTTTTCTTAGAAAATAGAATGAGCAGGAAAGCAAGAAAATCATTGGTAGACACTGAGAAAAAAATATGTTCGAAGAGCAGAAAAGCAAAGGAACATTCTTCTCCCAAACTTTTTTGTAACAAGAAGAATTAGTGGAAATGATAAGGCTCAATAACTGTTTAATCATGCCAATGACAGAGAGACCACAATACCATTCACCCCTAATCATTACCCAGCGTTTTCTAAACAAGAGAGAAATAGAAAAGCAAACATTTTGTAGCAACCTGGAAGCAGGACAAAAGTTCTTTGTGACTATCATATTTCATTCATTTCACTGAAGTCAGTCCAATTGTGGGATAAGTTAATCAAATCTTCATTAAATCAAATCATTTTCTTGTGTATTTCCATAAAACAATACTATTCTCTTAATTTCTTATATTAATTTGCAACCATAGCAACTAATTCCTCTGTACATAATAAATATTCCCTCAAATCTGTATTGTGTGATATGAAAACCTGAAGGTTTCTAGGTTACATGGATATGAAGACAAAATGGAAATGCACTCTAGATGCTAAAAGCACGGAAAGTGGAAAACAAATTTGCTGAAATCAATTTTATATATTTAAGGTGAATAAATGTATTTAATCAACTTAGAGATGTGTAAAACTATTTTCCATTGGCTGGATAGAATTCGTGTTATTTAGAAACTTAAGGTTCATTATTCTGCCACACAATGGATTTGCTGTGGAAGAACATGGCTCTTTGGTGCTGTGTAAAGAAAAACAGATCTGCAAATGTAATTCCTATTACTTTTCTTATTTCAAAGGGGGGAAGACTGCAGAATTTTTGATAACCTATTTTCCTAAGCATTTCTAAAGCAAGATTTTGTTTTTCCTTGTCTGCAAACCTTTCATGTGCAGCCTATAATAGAAAAATGCATTTGTTGTACTTAGTTCTTTATTTTTCACACTTTTCTTAACAACTCCTCCAGAGGTGGTATTCAGCAGGTTCTGACCAGTTCTGGAGAACCGGTAGCGGAAATTTTGAGTTGAATTTCAGAGAACCAGCAAATACCACCTCTAACTGGAGATTTTACAGTATCCTTCCCCTGCCATGCCCACCAAGTCACGCCCACAGAACCGGTAGTAAAAAAAAAAAACGAATCCCACCACTCCTCCTAATATATGCATGTTTGCGTGTTTTAGAATCACAAACTGTAACATAAAATATTGAAGTTCGGGAGTGCATATAAATTCTAAATCTTACTCTATATTCCTGGCAGGTTTGGAATTAATTCTAATGGATCAGGTCAAGTCTCAATTCACACTAGAACCTATATTATTGCATCACGTAAAATGTGCCTTAGTTCTACAGCTAGTATATAGTGCAGATTTACTAGATGAAAATAATTTCAAATTATTTAATTGCTTATATGTGACTAATTGTAGACAGTAACATGAAGTTTTCATGATGACTTTAACCTGTGAGACATTTGGCTAAATTCCTGGTAATCCATTACAGAAGGAAAGGGAGAAAAACTTGTGTGTATATGTGTATATACCTGAAAATGTTATGAGAAACTCTAAAGGACGGGATCTATCAATAGAATATTAAAGATGACTGAAAATAAAAAACCAAGGACTAAAGGCTTTGCTATATGTTGTGTGGTAACTCAATAGATTTCAGTTGCTTAAAAAAACATGTTTAAAATTTCAATTGTTTAAAAATGGGGCATATGATTCCTTCTTTTCCTGGCCTTTATATCATGCCAGGTAGTTCCAACTCTCACAAAATTCATTTATGATATAGTATTTTTGGAGGTAGCATTGAACAGTGAAGCAGCTCTGCTGCTCTGACCAGTAGCACTGGTAAACAAACCAGTTTTACAGTGTCTCTTCTGCATTATCAAAATATCTTTGATAGAGTGAATTGGATTGGAGAGTTATGCACAAAAGTGCTGTTGAAAAGAAATATCCTTCTGGGTTCAGTTCCAAGTGGGGAAAAAGACACTGGAAACATGGAGGCTATTTGGAAAGATGGTTTAATGGTGGACAGCAGGACCACATGGTTTGGAGCCATGTGAGAAAGATGATCACATGCTTCAAGGTGAAGGGAAGAAGGGTTGACCAAGATGCTGGAGACCCTTATATAACCTCTGTTGGGCCCCATCTTAGTGTTTCCTGTTCCTGTGCAAGAAATGAATCCCATTGGCTCTCAAACTCCCAGGGGCGGGGGTCTTAACTTTGTAGGCTTGGTCTGGACCACATGGCTTCACCTGAGTGCTGGCTAATGCAATCTTCCCAGAACATGTGGTGAGATGGGTAATCCTATCATTTCCTGAGGACCATCCTTAATCCCATCACCCTGGAGCTGAAGGGGGGGCAGGAAGCTGCAGGAAGCTGCTTTGTCTTTAAAACATATTTCTCCTTTTCTCATCCAGGGAGATATAATATTCTGCCTTTTAAATATTTCCTAGGCTATTTCAATTTTCTAGAAGAGGGGTGGGTGCTAACTTCCTACAGTGCAATGCAAAAAGAAAAAAAAATGCTAGATTAAAAATCTAAAAATCTTGCCAGCAAACAGTAATGCTATATTTTTCTCACTGAAAAGCGGAATAATTGGCAGCCTCATAGAATATAAGAATCTGATTGTCCTGCTTCAGACTGTTTATGGAGGTAATAAATAGTCAAATGCTCTTTCAGTAAATTATTTCCAGAACATTCAAAGCATACATGGTAAGGAGAAGTCTACACTCCAATCTTTTCTCTGAGAGAACCTATCAAGAGGTTCATCTTACTGTTGTCACTATGGGGGTTGGGGTTATTGATTTTTGTATTGGGGTTTTATCCTTGAAGACCACCCAGAATCACTGCCAATGAGTTAGTCAGCCATACAAATTTTCTAAATAAATAAATAAAATTAACTGAATTTAATTACATTGAAATGTACTTTCCCCCCAGTCTCTCCCTACATTTTGCATGAGAATATCTGGTTAAGCATTTTCCATCTTGATTAGACATTCTAGTTCTAAGTATATTTATCATACTGCAGTGGAATGTGATTTCAAGAACACCTATTTAAGATCAGAGCTTTGTCTCCTAGAGCATCAAAATACTTTTGGTTTTTTAACTTTAAATTGAGACAGACACACCGAAGATCTAATAATTTTTGAAGTCTTATTTCCATATCAGTGTTTTTTGTTTTTATGCTCTGGGCATAAACATATGTCAGGACATGTGTTCTGTTGATTTTAAGCAATGCTATCAGAAATCAGGTGAAGGTTAGCAGCAGATTTCCACTGCTCAGTTATGTTCGGGCTTAATTTGACCAGTTAAAGTCAATGGATTATATATTAACTGCAAACTATAAAAGTCAGCATGTTGTATTCCCAAGTACCCTGTCATGCCCTGCATGACAAACGCTTTGCTAATGATATTGATCAGTACCAAACTTATGTGGTTTGATGGACTTGAAATGATACTAATTTGTGTTGATCTTACATATTCCTATGATAATAAACAAAGGAAACTTCAGATCATTCTCTATTATGTTACAACACATACTACCTCATGTTTCAATGCAAGTAATTTAGGCAATGTAGAACTATATGATAAAGGTAAATATTCAATTAAGAATACACTTTGGTTGGATTAAGCATGGTACAGCTCTTTCCCATACTTCAAAAGAACAACAATTTTTGTAAATCTAGGAGCCCAAAATATGTATCTATGTATGAATAATTATTTTTAATTCACTGACCAGTGAATTAAAAACAAAAACACATTAAAAATAAAAATAAAGTAAAAGCAAAACAAAGAAAAATATTACAATTGGTGGTGAGTTTATCAGTAAATAATAAAATATCTGCCTAATTTTATAGGCAGTATAATAAAATTCAGCTAGGTAGAAGGAGACAAGGCCCAAGTATCAATACCCCCCTAATATGTCTACGAGTAGAAATTTCCCACAATTTACATATTGGAATATTTGTGCTATGAAAATTTATATATAATATTATTCTATATTCTATTCTAATTAATTGGTTATCCATAATCATAGTGGCCAGATAGGGCCTTGCAGATCCAACATCTAAGGCCAAATGTTAACTCCAAAGAAAAGTCAAATACCGAGGTACCACTGTATGTTATAAACAAAGGAATTTTTTCTTTTTTAGGGAAATTGGTCCCTCCTTTTTCTTTTCCACTGGTCCTGTCTCTTTTCTAATTCCTGGCTAAAGCAAGTGGGCAAGGAATCCAGAACCAAAGTGTCACTTTGTTCCTTGTTTGTTTGTTTCTTTGTTTCTAAAGCACCAGAGATCAGGACAAGAAACAATGGATGGCAACTAATCAAGGAGAGAAGCAACTTGGAATTAAGAAGAAACTTCCTAACAGTGAAAACAACTAATCAGTGGAACAGTTTGCCTTCAGAAATCGTGGGTGCTTCATTACTGAAAGTTTTTAAAAAGAGACTGGATAATCATTTGTCTGAAATGGTATAGGGCCATTGTTCTGGCGGTAGAAGAACGAGGCGCACACATTCAATTGACTAGCTCTTTTTCTTTAATTCCAGGAATGCAATAGCCTCGGAGCCGCGGCAGCCTTTCTTATATAGACTGCTCGCGGCTCACCAGCCAATGACAGGGATACAAACTTCCCGCCGAAAGGAGCAACCAATCACGGGTGAGTATTTGAATACAAAACAGCCATGATGGCGAACCTATGGCACGTGTGCAACAGGTGGCACGCAGAGCCATTTGTGCCGGCACACGAGCCACGGGCAAACATACCTCACTGCGCATGCATGTGCCTCACAGCTGATTTTTGGCTAGCTTGAAAAAAGCCTCTGCTGGCCAAATAGGCCCGTTTAATCACTTCCTGTAATACTGGAAGTGACAAAACGAGCCTATTTTTCATCCTGAAAAGCCTTGCAGAGGCTTTTTTCAAGCCTCTGGGAGCCAAAAAAAGGCCTGAAACCAGCTGAAAATCAGCTGTGAGGTGCAGTGCAGATAAGGGGAGGATGGCGCGGGGGGGGGGAATTGTGCACGCATGCGCAGAGGGCATGGGAGGGGTGTGCATTGCCTTCTGGGTGCTGGCATGCAAGCACACATGCGCCAGCGCACACACAATTTTTGGCACAGAAGCCCAAAAAAGTTTAGCCACCACTGGTATAGGGGCTCCTGCTAGAGCAAGGGCTGGACTAGAAGACCTTGAAGGACCCTTCCAGCTCTATTCTGATTGATTTCAGACAAGTGGCTTTCCATTCTCTTCTTAAAAATGTCCAATGTTGTAGCACCCATAACTTCTGGAGGCAAGTCATTCCACTGATTAATTGTTCTAACTGTCAGGAAATTTCTCCTTAGTTCTAGGTTGGCTCTTTCATTGATTAGTTTCCATCTTTGCTTCTTGTACTGCCTTGAGGGGCTTTGGAGAATAGGTTACCACCTCTTCTTTGTGGCAGCCCTTTAGATTTTAAAACACTGCTATCATGTCACCCCTAGTCCTTCTTTTCATTAAACTAGACATACCTCAACATTTGGATATAATTTTGAAATATTCACTATTTCTTTGTGCTTAATTTGCTACTGAATAAAAGTAAATATAGAATTAATTTTATTGCTCCATTGGAATCTAAACTGAAATGCAGAACTCATGGTCACTTGCAAAAGAAACTCCAGTTCAATTCCTCCAGATTATGTTGCCAAAGTTCCCCAGCACAAAAGTAATTTTTCTCTCCCATCCTACTCAGTGCAATCAGTATTCTTTTGCTTTTCACTTTCTACTACATGTTCCATCTTCCTCATATTTTGTTGCTGTCTTTCCAGCCTTCCCTCTTCTGCAGCATATTGACCTTTCACACCTCTAGTTATTTTTGCTGTTTACTTGAGAGCCATTCCTCCATATAGAATGTGAGCCCTGATATGACCTGTTGCTCAGTGAATAATTGTGATGTTCAGCCCAATAGATGTTGAGAACTGCTATGATTGTAAAGAAATCCTATTCCAAAAGGTTTTGGCACAGAAAGAATATATGAAAAATAGGGTGATCATTTAATCCAGTTAGTGGGTAAAGATGGTAAATACTTTGGAAAATCAAATAGTAAGGAACTAATTGTTTGGGCTTTTATCTGAGGGAAGGCAATCTTCATTTTCTATTTGTCCTTTTCTCACAGCTTCTCAATTAACAGCACTGATTAGAATTGATTTGAATATCCTCAATATGATATTTGGGATGCACACCAAACCACTGAATTACTTTCTCTACATATCTCTATGTAGATAAAAGGCAAGACAGTCAACTTCTAAGACACCACCCATTGAATTGGCCTAGGCCCCAGTTTTCTTCCTATATACCCACTGACTGGAACCATGAATTCAGGAAAATGTTGAATCATCCACCATCAGTCCTTGCAGGCTATTCAGGAAAATACAGTTATGAATAGTATCGAATGTCATAAAGAAATTCAGCAAACTAAGTCATACTTTCCTTATCTAAAAATTACCTCTAATCAGGTATAAGCATAATCAACGTGATTCCTGCCTCATATACACATCTGAATCTTAATTTTAAAAGATCCAAATAATACGCCTCTTCAGAGTCCTTTGGAGTTGTTGGTCCACCAGTCTTCTCAACAACTTCCCTAAAAAGGGAAGTTTGGCTTGGAGACTTGGTAGTATTAATTGTTCAATGTAACTGGGTGTAAAACCAGCTCTTCTTCAAAATCCCCCCCTCCTGCAATGAAACATTCACAATAGCCCAGATCCAACCTCATGTTGCACTCTTGGCTGCATGTACCTACCTAATTGGGGCAGAAGATAACCTTGAAGAGTTTACCTTTAGAACCCTACTGGACCTTCTAATTTTGAGAGAATATAAATTTTATCTAAAAATGCTCACTAACATCTCAGAGAGAGAGGCGTCAGCTCTTCTGGCGTGTCCTTCTCTAAAAGGCTCCAGGTTAATTTTAAAAAGAGCCACTAGATGGCAGTCCAAGGATGCAGTAAGCAATTCTGTTCTGGGAGAGCTGGGATGGTTAAGGGACCTCTCATGCCTGTGTACCCAATTCTCTTATTCCTCAGGGCCTTCTCCCAAGGTTCCCCCCTCTATTAAAGCTACTGATGGAAGGAGGATTATCACTTTCTTCCTCCTAAGTAAACACAAGTAGAGAAAGATTTCTTAGGAGAAAAGATGCTAGTGGCAGTATTACAGTGACAATATTGCCCAGCAGTGGTAGAAAGATTGTGAGTGGAGCTTTGATAGGTCCTTGTGAGAATCATCAGAGCATTATCTATCACGACTCACATATGCATCTGCACTACCCATTGCAAGGCTATTAAAAAAGAAGCCAGCTCAGCAACGAGGCCAAAGCAGTCAAATCAATTAAAGCATTGATGTACCACCCTTGCTGTACTTATATGAGACTTTTGACATCACATGGATATCTAAAAGAGGTGGAGTCTGTGGCATGACACATCTGTCATCATTTTGGTGGAAGCAGCTGGAGCTGCAGATGTTCCTGGGCTAGCTTTGGTAATCTGCTGACCTGGTTGCATGCTACTATAATAGAGTTTCCAGAGACTTTTCACAAAAGTCTTGACTTCATATTGTATTTTTACTTTTAAAGCTGGTCAACAGCAGTAAGGTTTAACATTACAAGCAAAATCCAAAAGATTCTCCAAAAGACTTATCAATAAACTTCCTCTCACAGTTATTCTGCAGCACCTCAATTTCCTACCATGCAGATGTTGGCTTTAAAATCTCTTCTCTGTAATTTGCTACCTCTAAAGTTATCTGAATGGATATGATTTATCCTCACATCTCTATATCAGTGGATTATCATCATCTCTGGGGAGTTTAAATGATCTGTCAGATCTTTATTATCATGTGACAGATTAAGAATTGAAGTTGAGAGATTAAAGATTTGCAAGACTTTATTTCAATAACGGGGATCAGCCACTTCTAAACCTTGATGTCATAGATTATATCTAGCTCAGCCATTACGCAAGAATTAGTAGTGCTGGAATGTGGGAATTCAGTCTAACTAGAATGTGGGAATTCAGTCTAACTACTTCAGTCTAAAAGTATATAAAGTTGCAGAGAGTCATAAAATCAATGAGAAACATCATATCTTTGAAACCCTCTTTTGGAATAAATGTTTATTTAACATTTAAATAAACACCATACTCCAGTACCTTGGAGTACTGCCTAAAATATGGTGGTATAACTGTTAGAGGCATCCACTAGGCAAAAGATGTGCAATCTTTGAAAATGAATGAATGAATGAATCCCTTAACATGAAAATGGGACAGGTAAATAGGTTGCAGTAAATAAGGGGAACAAACTGTGAAACAGTCTCAGGGAGTTCCAGAATCTGGTAAGCAATTGTCCAGATGTTGGCATGGCTAAATGGTTGAATGAAAGTGGATTCTTGATTCAATCTTCAGTTTCTAAGTAATTCATAGAATCAAAGGCCTGGAAAAAGTTTTGTATGCTAAATAACACAGAGATATTCTCTCTCTCTCTGTCTGTCTCTGTCTGTCTCTGCCTCTGTCTCTGTCTCTCTCTCTCTCTGTGTGTCTCCCTCCCTCCCTCCCACCCTCTCCCCGTCTCTCTTAGAAATACTACATTCTAAACCTAGATTTTTGTTTTGAATATCTCATTGGACTCAATCTCAGTTTCATTTAAAAAGCTACTTTTGGTTATCTTAAACCTTTTTTTTTTTGTAAATGTTTTATTTCTAGCATTCTTTAAAAACTGAAAGAAAAGTGATTTTTGTGAATTTAATAAAAATCATGTATAAATTAGCAACAGATTCCAATTTATCTTTTCCCTATCATCTATTGACTATTATCTCCACATTGAAAAGCGACAAAGTGAGAATTTAAGAATTTCCGGCAAGAGCACACTCATCAGTTCCTGAAGCAATCATTATAATTTCTACATACCTGTTTAGTTTATTTAAAGGAAACATTGCCAGCAGGAATTTATCCGACCCGAGTATCAAGACCAGGGGTGTCAAACCTGTGTCATCCTGGCAGTGTCTCATGACATCTCAAGACTTTTTCCCCCTTTGCTAAGCCGGGCGGGGGAGTGGCCAGCATGTGATACTTCCATCCCAGGGGCCATGAGTTTGACACCCTGGTCAGGACTGTTTCCCATCTGTAATGTGTTGGCTGGATATCAGATTATTTGGGCTGGGATTTATAACACTATCAAAACTGCACTAAGCATTCTTAGGAGACATCAGTGAAATAAGCTCTGTTTAGAAGTCTGCATGAATTTATACATGAGCAATATTTCTTTTATTATCATTATTTTTACTGATAACATTTTTCTGCTTTTCATTGATGAACAGTTCTGGCCATATGTAAGTGGAAAACTGGAACTGTATTTCATTAGCATTTCAAAGCTAAAAGACTATTTTCTCAGGAACTATTTGTCTTATACAAAAGGAAGGCAAAAACGAAGAGTTAAGTGGGAAGCTTGTATTGTACAAAACTAGATAATTTAAACAGCCTCCAAATTTGCCTTTCCAAAGCATAAATTAATTACTTCTAACCCCATCTGTCTTAAATAATAATCTGTTCCACAAATGATAGACTAATTCCTAATTAAGATATGCTAATGAGACTGACCACATATCACTCAAAACTTGAGTCTGATAAAAAATTCTTGCTATTCCCTGGTTATCTTACTTTTCCACTCCTAAACTTTGCACTAGATTTCTCTCCCTCTAGTTTGATAGCACCATGATGTATTCACTAATGATTAATTTATGCTAATGGCCTTTCATCTCTGCAGATGTCAGCATTGAAGAGCTCACACACAATATCCTTCAAATTCTTATTGCACTGTGTTATTTAAAGGAACAACACATCTTTCCCTCTCACCCCATCTGGGTTTATGAAGGAAGTTTTCCATGTCTTCCTATATTCTCAGTTAATTTTACAAATTTGAATTTTATAAATTACATGTCCTTTGTTCCTCTGACTCCTGTATATCAGTTTTGTTCTAATCTGGATTGCTTCAGAATTTCTTGTATTGAGGTACTAGGTCCTCATTACTAGTTCCAACATTTCTGGAAAACAACTGCTAATGAAGTTGCCCATTTCATCAAATAAAGTGGGCTTAACCTATCAGTTAAAAAAATGGAACAGAAAAAAAAAGTCTGCTCACTTGATAAAAAGAAACTTCTTTTATCACTATCATTACAGGTAGTCCACAACATATGACCATAATGAGCCCAAAATTTATGTTGTTAAGTGAAAAAATTGTTAAGTGAATTTGTACCATTTTATGACTTTTCTTGCCACATTTGTTAAGTGAATTACTGCAGTGCAGACAAGGAATAATGGATGGAAACCGAACAAGGAGAGATTCAACCTGGAAATAAGGAGAAACTTTCTGAC
Organism: Bungarus multicinctus; assembly: GCA_023653725.1. Lineage (NCBI taxonomy): Eukaryota > Metazoa > Chordata > Lepidosauria > Squamata > Elapidae > Bungarus > Bungarus multicinctus. Next base: position 49,863,161 of record CM042848.1, read on the forward strand.
AGTGAGAACAATCAACCCATGGAACAGCTTTGCCTTTGGAAGTTGTAGGAGCGCCATCACTTGAAACTTTCAAGAAGAGATTGGACTGCCATTTGTCAGAAAACTCCTGCTTGGCCAGGGGGTTGGACTAGATGACCTACAAGGTCCCTTCCAACTCTGATTATCTGTTATCTGACTTTTTACTCATGACGATCAAAACTGGATGTAGTATCTCAGGTATGGTCTTATCAAAGTTAAATTAGTAACATGATTGTTAAGCAAATCTGGATTTTCCATTGACTTTGTTGTCTGAAGGTCGCAAAATAACTCCTGAATACTGCAACTGTCAAAAAAATGAGTCAGCTGTCAAACATCTGAATGTAAATCATGTAACCATGGGGATGCTGCAATGGTTTTAAGTGTGAAAAATGATAATAAATCACTATTTTCAGTGCTGTTGTAAGTTTGAACGGTCACTAAATGAACTGTTATATGTCAAGATCTACCTGTACTGTGCCATAGTCCTTTAAGCTGTATTTCACTATTGGTACTTCAGCAAAGAAAAGGTTTATGTGAATAAAAGACAGGATATCAGTTCTGCCAATGACTGAAGTTATTCTATTATAAATCATGAAGAGCCACCCAAATCTTCAGAAAAAATGATTTCAGTAGAATTTGGTCTCCTAAAATTCCAGGAGGAACACATGAAATAAGAGACAGAGGAGAAGCGGAAGAAAATGGGAAATTCTCAGTCATCCAGATTATGGTTGTCCAAATGCATTTTCTTTTTTTCAGAAGGCAACTGGACTTTCTTAGTTTTTCCTATGAAAATGTTTTGCTTTTCATCCAAAATGCTTCTTCAGTTCAGACACTGGAGGAGAAAGTGATCCTGGAAGGTAATTATCCATGCATGATATAAAAAAATTTATAGACTTCTGTAAAGCCTTTGATACAGTGGTACTCCTAAAATTAAAATCTTATGGTATCTCTGGACATAACTGGATAGAAGCATTCCTGTCAAACAAGCAACAAATGGTCAAAATTGGGAACGTCCTATCAAATCCTGTACCTGTCAACAGTGGTGTCCCCCAAGATAGCGTCCTAGGACCAACTCTCTTCATACTCTACATAAATGACCTCTGTGATCATATTAAGAGCAACTGTGTTCTTTTCGCTGATGATGTAAAACTATTCAATACCACCAATAATACTGCTACCCTTCAAAAAATTATTTCAAAAAAATAAAAAGACCTTGGCTATGTGTCAGAATAGTCAAACAAATGGCAACTTCAAATCTCAACAAATAAATGCTCTGTCTTATATATTGGCAAAAAAAAAAATCAGAAAATAAAATATAAACTGAATAGTCAAGACTTTGTTGATGATCCAAACTCCGTCAAGGACCTTGGAGTACTCAAATGATCTAAGTGCTAGAGCCCACTGTAACTACATGGCCAAAAAGACATTAAGAGTTATTAACCTAATCCTGCATAGCTTTTTCTCCGGTAATATCACTCTACTAACTGGAGCATACAAAATGTTCACTAGACCAATACTTGAATACAGTTCATCAGTCTGGAACCCGCATTACATATTTGATATTAATACAATTGAGAAAGTCCAGAAATATTTCACAAGAAGAGTTTTCCACTCCTCTACTCCTCTACCTTATTGCCCCCAGACTTGAAATTTTAGACCTAGACAACCTAGAGCTACGCTGCTTTCGGTTTGATCTAAGTATAGTACATAAAATTATATATTGCAATGTCCTATCTGTCAATGAATACTTCAGCTTCAACCACAACAATACAAGAGCACACAATAGATACAAACTCAAGGTTAATCGCACCAAACTTGATTGCAGGAAATACAACTTCAGCAACAGTGTGGTCGATGTCTGGAATACTCTACCTGACTCTGTGGTTTCTTCCCCAAACCCCAAAAACTTTAACCTTAGACTGTCTACTATTGACCTCACCCCTTTCCTAAAAGGTCTGTAGGGGTGTGCATAAGTGCACCAAAACATGCCTACCGTCCCTGTCCTACTGTTTCTTTTTTTCTTATTCGTATCCATTTCATGTATTCATGTTTATACTTATACCTGTTATCTAATAATCGCTTGACAAAATAAATAAATCAATAAATCACAAATGTCATCAATAGTGTAGCTCTTGATTCAAAAATTTTCTAGCTTCTCCAAAACACATATCTTTTCCCCCTTAATCCTCTGAATCTGATTCCTTTTTGAATCACAAGAACAGAATAAAACATTTCACAATTCCAATAGAAAATATATATATAGTTCAGGGTTGAAGTGCAGGGTTCTTGGTCCTCTCTGAACTTGGTTGTTTGCTTGCAGATGTTTTATTACCTGACGATGAAATATCAGTGCTATTGTGAGTTATATACAGTCACTTGCTTAGCCAGTGTTAATAGGTATGTGTGGTTTTCTCTTTGGTAGTTCATTTATTATGGCATTGTTTTCTGCTTGATTATTTCTCAGTTGTTAATCCCTGATTATCTGCTCTGCAGATTCCTGGCAGGGATATGTTCTGGTCTTTTCATTTACTTAGTTTTTTATTGTCTCTTTTGAATGGTATATAAATGTGGTTTACCTCTATGTGCCTACTGATCACTGATTTGTTTGAATGACAGTTTTCGAGGAATTTTGTAGCATTTTTGGGTTTAGTTTTATCTAGGATGCTACCTGCAGCTGGGATGTCCTGACTTTCCAGCACCATATAGCAATAGTAATAACACTTAGACTTATATACCACTTCATAGTGCTTTGCAACCAATGGTGGGATTAAGTTTTTTTTATTATAAGTTCTGTGGGCGTGGCTTGGTGGGCATGGCAGGGGAAGGATACTGTAAAATCTCCAGTCAGAGGTGGTATTTGCCGGTTCTCACTACTCAAAATTTCCGCTACTGGTTCTTCAGAACTGGTCAGAACCTGTTGAATACCACTTCTGTTTGCAACCCTCTCTAAGTGGTTTACAGAGTCAGCATATTCCACCCAACAATTTGGGTCCTCATTTTACTGATTGTGATGACCTAGGCCATGGCATAAAGGTGACACAGTCAGATAATCAGTAGGAGTCCCTTTATTAGCTCCAACTTTGCCCCCAATGTCCTGGTTACCTTCTGGCTGGAGAAAAACTCTCCCAGGAACAGGCTTTGGCTGCAGAGAATCAAGTCCAAAACATGGTCAACGAAAACTGTAACTATAAGTCCAATCAAGGCAAAATGAGGTAATTAGTTCAGCAGGAGAGGAGCAAGAAGAAGGCACAGCAATAACTCAACATGGTTGGAAAGATGCCAGGAACACAGATAACTAAAGTTAACACATGATAAACTCACATTTGCTCCCAGCAGCTGCCGCACTCATTTGCTTCCAGCAGCTGCCGCACTCAGCATGCATCTCTTTTATACTCTCATTCCCAGGTGTGGCTAATGAAGGGAATCAGGGCCCTTTCCTCCCCTATAAGCCACATAACCCATGTTGCTCTCTTCTCTGTTCCTCCCTGAACAGGGAGTGGGCCTGGGTCTTCCTCTGAACTCCCTCTCCCCTGTTCTATCTCTCTGCTGCTCTGCCCAGCTGGATTTTGCCCTTCCCCATTTTCCTTCACAGCCAATGGAGCACACTCCCACTCCCTGTCATCTGTTCATCTTCCTCCTCAGATTCAGACTCCAACAAGGGCATGATACTGATTTCAAAAGGATGGAAGGCTGAGTCAACCAGTCAGGATCGAACTGCCAGTAGTCAGCAGAAGTAGCCTGCAAATACTGCATTCTAATCACTGTGCTACCATGGCTCTTAATCCATAATTAAGATATCACTTAATATCTTTTCCAAGTTGTAGTAAACAAATGAACAATATATATGCAGGGCAAAAGATTCTTAAATGAATTTCAAATTTCAAATAATATTTATCATTCTCTTTCTTCTGTAATGCAAGAAAATGAATAATACCATCATTCAAGTCCTGGTCATTTCATGCCTGTACTACTGCAATGCACTCTACATGGGGCTACCTTGAAAAGCATTCAGAAGCTTCAATTATGCCTATTTAGGGCCAAAATCATATATTTATCCAATTTAAACAGATATCTTCTTCTGGCTTCCTCCTTTCAAAGTTCAAAGCCATTTTCAGCTGTCAAAAATTTTTTTCTTCATTTTCTCTAGTCGCTGCTTTTATTACCTCTCTTAAAAATTTCATAAGATTTTAATTCCAGAGTACCTTATGTTTAAATGTTATGCCTGATTAGCCCAATTTTCATGCTGTTCTCTTCTTCACCGCTCCTGCACAATCTTTGTCCTGGTTAGCTCTTCCTCTTCAGGTGGCCATATTTGACTACCGCTGCAGCTGTTTTCAAGGGAGGGGAGGGAAGATGCAGCTCCCCTTGACCCAGCTGGTGGTCTCCCCCTTCTTCACCATCCCTACAGGGTGGTTCTGGCCCCAAAAACATATGATCGGGGCCCTCTGAAGGGAGAGCACAGATCGAAGCCACAGACGATCGCGGTCTCTGGTCCGTCAGCGAGGAGTACACTACCGGAAGTCAGGTCCAGGTTTCTTGAGGAACCATCTCACCTCACTGGGACTGGCCTGCCCTACTCGCACAAACAGAGGAGGCATGCTGCAGTTTGCTTTGGTCAAGTAATTCCTGCTGGTGAGGTCCGGGAGAAGGACCTTCTTTGCCATGGCTTCTACCTTTTGGAACAACTTAGCCCTGAGTGAGATTGGCTCCTACTCTTCTGTCCTTCTTCAGGAACCTTAAGTCCTGGCTCTATCAGATGGTTTGAGGCCCTAACAGGGAAGCTTCACACTGGAGGTGGTTGTTGAATTAAGAAGCAATTCCATCTTCCCCCTCTGCATCCTATTCGTTCCCTTCCCATCTTTTAACTGTAATTTTATCTTGATTGGGTTACTATTTTTATTCTTTTAAAGTTATTTATTTGTTAGGATTTTAAAGTATTAATGCTGGAAGCTGCCCAGAATCATTTCATTATGAGATGGGTGGAAAATAAATTCAATAAATAAATAAATAAGAAAATGATAGTGATATTTTCTTTTCAGTTGAATTATTCATACTAGAGATCATTTAGCACAGAACTATTATGCCTTTTCAAGCACTTCCCTTTTCTGACTAAATGCTTAACTGATTAACTATTGCAAAGCATTTGCTCACTGTGGTTCAGGACTGGGATATTTAAAGCCAGATCCTCTGTATTTCATAGAATGAATTATCCTGTGGTGCATTTATATTCCATATGAATCATTGGATTGTCTGTTGAGAAGTTGACCATCAACTTACTTGCAAATGCAAAAGAAAGTTTCGTATTAAAACTGATTTGAAACTAAAACTGAGATTGCCTAGTTTCTCAGAGCTTTGCTAAAGCTCTATGCTATGCTAACCATATTGTTATTAAAATATGAATAATATGTTCTAATTCCCTGCATAGTTTACTAAATGACCTGTTGATCTGCCTGAATATTACACATGATCTATTATCTTGAGACTCCAATGGATGTTCTTACTGCTATAACTTGGCTTCATATAAGTTTTTTATCCCAGGAATTTTCTCCCAACTCTGCTCTATTCTCACATTAGAGAAAGTTGTTCTTGGTGAAAAGAGAAATGCAGGAGTTGAGATGCTCCTTTCCTTTACTATCTCAACTCTGAAAAATCCCAGTAGGATATTCACCCTTCATAATCTGCCCAGAAGCTGCTTTCTGCTCAGTCAGATTATGTGATGACTGGGATGTGGCACAAAGACACACAGTCAGATTATTAATAAGAGTCCCTTTATTATCTCCAACTTTGTCCCCAATGTCCAGGTTACCTTCTGGCTGGAGAAAAAAACTCTCCCTTTGACTGCAGAAAATTCAGTCTAAAACAAGGTAAACACAAATTGTAACTTAAAGTCCAAACAAGCCAAACTCAAGTAATTAGTTTGGCAGGGCAGGAGCAAGAATTTCAGACTTGAAAGCACGGCAAAACTCACGCAGTTGAGAAGACGCCAGGAATAGAGATAAGCCACAACAATACAAGATAAAGTCATGTTTGCTCCCAACATCTAGCACAAACTTCTCGCCCACTCGATCCTGTATCCGTCAACGCTGGTGATGACGAAGATGAGGACGGAGGTTAAGATCTGCTGCCCGGGACATCTGGATGGATCAGTCCTGAGTGGGGCCTTCCCTTCCCCAATCCTGATGTCAATCGCCAGCTGGACGCCGTTTGTCCTGCCCGATCACCTACTCAGCGGCAGACTTGTGGGCACTCAGGAATGTCCCCCTTTCATTGAGTTGGCCACCCCGACCTTTCTGTGGCATACCTCGATGACAGATCTTGGGATCCTGAGAGGTGGCACAGTCAAGGGAAGCATGCCCAACTACATTCTTTTATGTCTAAATTTTTATTGAGGTTAGGGAGGGTGACTAAGTTGGGTTTGGGGAACAACCCGACTGAGAAAAGACCCAGACCGGGGGTCATGCGTGACCGGGAGGTTTTGGGATCGGGGGTGGTCAGATCAAGGATGGGGGTTTCTTCCTGGGAGGGGGAGGGGATGGCTATTACCACAATCAGCGGGAGAGGCAGGTATGGCGTTGACCGGGGGCCGTATCATGTTGTGGGAGCTCGCCCCTGTTGTTTACAGGCGGTGGCACACTCCGACCCCCAGGTCATGTCCCATTCCCTGGGTTGCCCGAATGATTCGGCCCTGGGCCTTCGGCTGATGTTATGCAATGCCAGGTCCATAGTTAACAAAGGCCCCTTATTCACGATCTAATTACGGAGGGGAGAGCGGACCTGGCGGGCATTACGGAGACCTGGCTGGGACAGAAGGGGGGTGTTCCCTGGGTGGAAATGTGCCCAGCCAGGTTTTGAATTTTTCATCGACCGAGGGCCCAGCGAAGGGGTGGGGGGATTGTGGTAGTTATTTGGGAGGATCTAGTTCCTAGGGAATCCATTGTTCTTCAGATGACCGGATGTGAATTCCTCTTCATAAAGTGTGGTTCTGGGGTTCAGATGGGCTTATTGATCACATACCTGGCTCCCTGCTATGTGAAATCGGCTCTGCCTGAGCTCCTCGAGGTCGTGGCCAGCTTGGCGGTTGAGACCCCCAGGCTGATGGTCATGGGGGATTTCAACCTGCCTTTGGCTGGCGGGACCTCAGGGGTTGCTCAGGAGTTCTTGGCTTCCATGACAGCCTTGGGCCTGACCCAATTAATTAGGGACCCCACTCATACTGGAGGTCACATCTTGGATCTGGTTTTTGTCTCTGGACAGTGGCAGGATGATCTAGGTGTAGGGGATATAGTTATTGAACCCCTGTCATGGTCTGATCATTCGCTCCTTAGGCTAGACTTCCAGGCCGCTCCTCCCCGTCGCAGGGAGGCGGACCAATTACGATGGTACCGCCCCAGGTGCCTGATGGATCCAGATAGATTCCTGATGGAGCTTGGGCCTTGTCCCAACGTTTGAACACATGACTCGGTTGAGGACCTCGTTGCCACCTGGGATAGAGTGGCAGCTGAGGCCCTTGACCGGGTCGTGCCCTTGCGGCCTCTGACCCGGCGCTGCTCTCACTCGGCCCCTTGGTTTTCTGAGGGGGTGATGAAGCGCCGGAAAAGACGCCTGGAGAGTATTTGGAGGACCACCCGCTCTGAATCCGACCGAACATTATTACGGTCTTATATTAAGATCTATTTAGTGGCGATAAGGGTGGCAAAGCACTCGTACTTTTCCGCACTTATTGCGTTTGCGGGGAATCACCCAGCCGCCCTGTTTAGAGTGACCCGCTCCCTCCTGGAAGGGGGCGTGCGGGAGGATCCCTTGCAGGGACGGGCTGAGAACTTTTCAAATTTCCTGTTGGATAAAATCGCTCGGATCCGGGATGGGCTGGGCTCTCAATGGGCGACTCTGGGCGGGGGGTCGGGGCGGAATTTGGGGAAGTCATTTGGGAAGAGTTTGATCCTGTGACCCCCGAGGACGTGGACAGGATGCTGCGGGGGTTGAATGCTACCACATGTTTATTGGACCCGTGCCCCTCCTGGCTGGTGTTGGCCACTTGGGAGGTGACATGAGGTTGGTTCCAGGATATTATTAATGCTTCCTTGAATGAGGGATATCTGCCCGCCGTCTTGAAAGAGGCGGTGGTGAGACCCCTCCTCAAGAAACCGTCCCTGGACCCAACTCTGTTATCTAATTATCGTCCGGTCTCCAACCTTCGCTTTGTGGCGAAGGTTGTTGAGAGTGTGGTGGCACGACAGCTCCCCCACACCTGGATGAAGCTGTCTATTTAGATCCACGCCAATCGGGCTTCAGGCCCAGGCACAGCACGGAGACAGCTTTGGTCGCATTGGTGGATGATCTCTGGAGGGCCTGTGACAGAGGTCATTCCTCTGTCCTGGTACTATTAGATCTTTCGGCAGCTTTTAAAACTGTCGACCACAGTAACCTATTGTGACGGCTGGAGGGGTTGGGGGTGGGGGCCACTGTTTTGTGGTGGTTCTCCTCCTTCCTCTCCGGCCGTTCGCAATTTGTGTTGGCAGGGGAGCAGAAATCGGCCCCGAGGCCCCTGGTTTGCGGGGTTCCTCAGGGGTCGGTGCTCTGGCCCCTTCTGTTCAACATTTATATGAAGCCACTGGGTGAGATCATCCATGGCTTTGGGGTAGAATTCCATCAGTATGCTGATGATACTCAGCTGTACATTTCTGCCCCGGGCCACCCCGATGAAGCCGTTGAGGTGATGGCCCGGTGCCTGGAGGCCATGCGGTGTTGGATAGGACAGAACAGGCTTCAGCTCAACCCATCTAAGACTGAGTGGCTGTGCTTCCCGGCGCCCTGATACAGCCAGCTAGTTCCATCGCTGGCTGTGGGGGAGGGGGAAATTCTTGCCCTCACAGAGAGGGCTCGCGATCTGGGTGTCCTCCTGGACGTGCAGCTGTCATTGGAGGACCATGTGGCAGCTGTCACCAGGGGGGCTTTTGGTCAGGTCCGTAGGATCTACCAGTTGCGGCCATTTCTGGATCGGGGTGTGCTTTGCACGGTCACCTCTGCCCTTGTGATCTCCTGCCTAGACTGTGCCAATGCTCTCTACATGGGGCTTCCCTTGAAGAGCACCTGGAGGCTCCAGCTGGTGCAGAATGCGGCCGCGCGGGTGGTGTTGGGAGCTCCATGGTGTTTCCATGTTATGCCACTCCTGCGTGAGCTGCATTGGCTCCCGGTGGCCCTCTGGGTGTGCTTCAAGGTTTTAGTTACCATCTTTAAAGCGCTCCATGGCTTGGGACCAGGATATTTGTGGGACCGCCTCCTGCCATTATTGGTCTCCCGTCGACCAATACGCTCCCATAGAGTCGGCCTCCTCGGGGTGCCGCTGGCTGGATGGCTGGCAACCCCGAGGGTGCGGGCCTTCTCGTTGGGGAAACCCTCCCTCTGGAATGACCTACCCCCAGAGATGAGGACCATCCCTGATCTCCTGACCTTCCGGCGCGTGTTGAAAACTTATTTATTTCATCAAGCCGGTCTGGCCTAGGGTTTTTAGGGGATTTTAATTAGAGTTTGTCTGGTTTTTAGCTTTTAGCCCTCTTTTTTAGCTCTCAGCCTTTTATAATTGGTCTTTTAGTAATTTTTAATTTTGTACTGTTTTTCATATTTTAATGTGGCTGTACACCGCCCTGAGTCCTGTTAGAGAAATAGGGCGGTATATAAGTTTAATAAATAAATAAATAAACAAACAGCCTGCCGCACACAGCTTGCCTTTTTAATAAACTGTGTCCTGCAGCTAATGAAAGCAATCAGGGCCCTTTCCTCCCCAATAAGCCACGCAACTCACGTTGCTCTCTTCTCCATTCCTCCCTGCATACCCTAGGATGAAGAGGGGTGGGTCTGGGTCTTCCTCTGAATTCCCTCTCGTTTGTTCTACCTCTTCCCTGCTCTGCCCAGCCAGACTTTGCTCTTCCCCAGTTTCCTCCATAGCCAATGGAGCCATACTCCCACTTCCTGTCAGCTTTTCAACTTCCTCCTCTGATCCAGGCTCTGACATGGGCATGACAGATTATTTGTTTATTTAATAAATATAAATATTTCTGATCGACAGAGATTTTTCAGGTTGCCTACAGCTTTGTTACCTGATTGTACTGGGAACTCAGTGTAGCGGCTTCTGTGTTCAGTGTATTTCTCTCATACTGAATTCCAATCAAGAAGTAGCGTTATTGTTCCTCCAAAATAGGGTCTACCTCAGATTATAAACACAGCAGGATATTTTTATTTGTTTCAGCATAAGCTATGCTCCTGAATGTCTAATCAATGTTATCAATAATAATGTCTAGGAAAAAATGAAATAAATTATACGGTACAATAATTGCTTAAACAGACTAACAAATTTGAGTTGAATTGGGTTGAACCTGGACTCTTCCTAATTAACTTCCTGGCCACTTTTATGTAGCTGTCTTGGCAGCATATGGAAATGTTTTGTCACTTCAAGTGTTTGGGGACATTATTTCCTACTTCCTAATCTAGTCTATAGCTCTGAAATTTCCTGGTGGCCTTTGATTCAAATACAAACCAGATTTATGAGATTTTTCCCTTTAAGCAACACATATTTTATTTAATAATAATGTATATTATTATGACAGTTCCAAATTAATATCTGGATACTTCAATGATAAAACAACAGTGTGAGAAGCACACTATTAAACCAGAGGTGGTATTCAGCAGGTTCTGACCAGTTCTGGAGAACCGGTAGCAGAAATTTTGAGTAGTTCAGAGAACCGGCAAATACCATCTCTGTCTGGAGATTTTACAGTATCCTTTTCTTGCCACACCCACCAAGCCATGCCCACAGAACTGGTAATAAAAAAAATTGAATCCCACCACTGTTAAACACATGTACTATGTTCTCTTGTATAAGGAAATATTATTGTTGTATTATTCATACAGATTTATCTGACTAAAATGTTACCTGAATCCTATCTTTCAGAGACATTAAAATAAAAGAGAAAGCTGTTACTCTCCAGAGTCCCATTTGATTTTATTTCCTATTTATCACCATTTTAAAGGGATTATGGTCAATGGCAAAATAATTTTATGAGAATAAAATTTCTCCAATACTTTCAAACAAAGTTACGATAGCAAGAGTTTACAAACACTTAAATTCTATACATATACACATACACATAACCATACATATACACACACACACACATATCTGTTATTATTATCTTATACTAATCAAGGAAGTTAATAGTGAGTTAGATCTATCAATAATGTATGGATGAATCCTATATTTTTATTTATTTATTTATTTATTAATAGGTTTTATATACCGCCCTTCTCCCAAAGGACTCAGGGCGGTGAACAGCCAACTAAAATACATATAGACAAATATAAATATTGTTAAAAAAGAATTAAATCCTAGGCTGCCCCAATAAAAATCTAAAACCCCCAATTAAAATAAATTAAAACTTTGTACCCCATCCCAACTAATCTAAAACCCCATTTAAAATCCCATTTGAGTCAGCTCAGGCCGGCCTGCTTGAAGAGCCAGGTCTTCAGGTCACGTCTGAACGCCCTCAGGTCATTGGTCATTCGTAGTCCTGGGGGTATCCCGTTCCAAAGGGCGGGTGCCCCCACAGAGAAGGTCCTATTCCTCGGGGTCACCAGGCGGCACATAGAAGGCGTCGGGACCCGGAGGAGACCCTCTCTGTGGGAGCGCACCGGTCGGTGGGAGACATGGTTTTCAGGTTCATTTTAATTTCCTAATAAAACAGTGGTAAAAGTGTGTGTGTGTGTGTGTGTGTGTGTGTGTGTGTGTGTGTGTTCAGGAGGGGAGATTAAACAACCTATGACAAATTTGAAGGGTGCAAAAAATTCAATGGTGCTGCTTTCACAATGAAAAAATGATCATTTTGAGGATTTAATTCTGGTTTGATCTAAAAGCCTGCAGTTAAAAACTGTATTTTTAATCAAAATCTATTAATTGTATGTTTTCTTTATGGTTGCAAACTCATAGTGATGTATAACAAGTTTGGTAGTTTAGACACCATTGATGAGATTAATGCTTGAATAGAAACACAAAATTTGAAAATAGACCATATTGAACTGCATAGCACAGTAAAGCATCAGCCCAGGAAATAATTTACTACATTTTGTATTATGTCATAAACTGTTTTATGGTAACTTTTATATCAATAAGGTAAAGATAAAGGTAAAAGTTCCCCGCACACATATGTGCTATTCGTTTCTGGCTCTAGGGAGTGGTGCTCATCTCTATTACAAAGCCGAAGAGCCAGCACTGTTGGAAGACGTTTCTGTGGTCATGTGGCCGGCATGACTAAATGCTGAAGGCGCACGGAACACTGTTACCTTCCCACCAAAGTGGTCCCTATTTTTCTACTTACATTTTTACATGCTTTCAAACTGCTAGGTTGGCAGAAGCTGGGACAAGTAACGGGAGCTCACTCCATTACGCGGTGCTAGGGATTTGAACTGCTGAACTGACAACCTTTCTGATTGACAAGCTCAGCTTCTTAGCTACTGAGCCACTACGTCCCTTGCTTTATATCAATAGATGTTCTATAATTTTTGCTGAATTTCAATTCAATGGAAGTCATGTGCCCCAGTTTTAGGCCCATTTGGTAAGTTAGCCCATTTGAGGAATCTTGATTCAAGATATTTTGCCCTATTATGCACCATTTCACCCAGTTAAAGGTTACAGGAATCAGAATTTTAGTAGTATATAGATATTGCATTGAAAAAATCCAATTAAGAATGCTAAAAAAGAAGAGTTATTAAAAGAAGGAAAAATAATAAAAGGAACTGAATAAACTATTAATCCTGCTTACTTCTGGAAAATATACATTAATCCAAATATAAAAGATTAGTATATGGAGGGAAGATGAAATGAAACAAGAATAAATTAAATTCAACATGAAGGGGGAAACAGCACAATTCTATTCTGAAATAATGTTTTCTAAGGGGTAGTTTGAAGGTTATTCCTTAGAAGCTGAATTAAGCAAGTTAAAATAACAATTTTTCATTTGTCTGCTCCATTTTGGTCTTTGATTCTCCTGAAAACGATGGATCCTTTGTACTTAAACAAGAATGGATATGCTATTTTGGAAACAGAAAAAATTGTTGTTGGTGATGGATTACAGAGACTAAATGTCTTTAGGTCATTTACTAAAGCATCACAATGGAAGGATTCAGAAAATCAGTAGTAGCAGCCTTAAGTTATCTGGCAAAATGATTGCCTCTTAAAGCCTTCTTCCTTGGAGAGTGGCCAGAGATTAGACATTTTCTACACATGAACATTATTTAAATTAACATTTCTTGCCTTTAAAGTGGCCCTTTACAAACATAATGACTTTCGTTTTTAAGTAAGGTATACTTCCAGTTTCTTGTGATCCCATGGAACTCAAGCTCTTTGAATTTAAATTTGAGGTTCTCAAATTTAGAGAAGCTCTTTGAATTTAAATTTGAGGCTAACTGGGGATGGAGATGGATGTGAATTCATAAAGATTTTAAGACAAATTAAGAAATTAAATCATGTTGCTTAACTAATTATTAAAAAGCAATTTTTTTAACCCACTGTTTACTACTCCAAAGATTTATTAGCCTTCTTCTGAGTAAAACAACTTACTTGCCAATATAATTATCAACACATTAATGCCAAAACCAGAGCTTTGTAAAGATAATAATTTGCTGTAATCTTACAGAACTCTTTTAAACTGACATTAGTTGATTATATCTAATTTTTAATTAAATTCCCCAAATGGCAATTCTTCAATTTTACTTTCTTAAATTGGAAATCTCTGAATGTTATCCCACGCACCTATGGGTATAATCATAATTGTTTTGGGCAATGCTCAAATGAAGCATTCATCTTATTTCATAATCATAATCTCTAAGAGGTTAGTCATGATATAAATCAGGCTTCTATACTGTAGTTGAGCTTTTCTTTCTGCCATAAAGAACATTTCCTTTAGAAGCCCAGAATAAACAGGACACTCACAAATACCTATTTTCTAAACTATTATTGCTTCATTTAGATGACAGTTTGGTAACATCTAGCACTATTGTTACAGATATACTGTAATGGAGAAATGATAAACTGTGGCACACATGAAGGAGAGAAAGGAAGAACAGAAGAATATACTTGATGAATCTAGCCAATGTCTCAAAAGATCATCCCTGGTTTCCAATTCAGAAGTTGCTTAATTTTTTTATCCATAATCCCTCTTTTTGAGTACAGTATATATCTTCATGAGCATAGCTGACATGTGAACAACATGGGAGCAAAAGTGGAACAGTTAAAATTCTAAGACTCTGGATGTAATAGTCTTATATGTCTTTTTCTTCCACTGTCCTTCCACACTTAAAATTTGTCATAAGTCAAATAAAAACAAACAAAATAGGTCGCCAACACTATTTAGAAAAGAAATACTATGAACTTATGCAGTTTTATAGCTGTTTTTTGATAATCGTATTAAAATTAAAACCATTAAAATTTTAAAAAATGCCATTAAAATAAAAAAAGCACAATCAAATGGAATGTTTTCTATTGTCCTGATATATTAGGTTGGGAATATGTAAATAAATAAATCTAGGACAGAAAACATTATATAAGATATAGGCTCTTGGTTAAAACGTTATTTATAGTCTGGGACTATAAAGAATGAGTGGTATAGAAGTAGAATAAAAATGCCAACATGGGTTCAATTATTTGAAATTGTAGGAAAATTATTGAAGAATAAGTGAATATGGACTATCTGTTGTATGTTGACACCTTTATTTTGTAAATATGCTAACCAAAAACATACTTACAAGTGTTGTCTTGCTTCCTGCCTGAATCTATTACCATTCTCAAAATGAACTTAGAACAGTATTTATTTTATTGTTAATTTTAACTTATATTCTAAAGCTTTTATATCCTGCCTAATTTCAGTAGTAGCCTTAAGTGCTCACCAGAATAGTAAGGTGAACTATAAATCAATTAAATTCAGACAATTGACAATGAATTAATGAGGAACCTGATACCAATAAAGTTAAAAGGTTTATTTAAGTTTATTTCATAGTTATCTTTTATTGATAAATATGAAATCCAAGATGTAAGTGAATTGCCACATCAATATGGCTGCTAGCTAGGAATTAATTTGAAATCTTAACAGATTTGGGAAATATGATATTATAAAAGGCTACTAATAATTTTATCCTACACTCTCTTTGGGTGGCAGAAGAAAATAAAATATGATTTGAACTATAAACTAGTTTTTGAAATCTGTTTTCAAAATATAAAACACTTCATCAATTACGACAATAAATATTCTTCAGAAACCCCATTGCTACTTCAGGTAACATCAGAACTTCACAGATTTGACATATTTAGACAGATTGCTTTATTTAGAGAAGAGAAAAGTCACATAAATACAGAAGATATACCTACTGAAGGAATAAATAAAGGAACTTTATATTAAAACCTAGACTTTTACCACTAAGCCCTTCAAATTAACAGCTGTTCTTTGCCTAATGTTAACAGTCAGAAATTGTTTCATCTGTAGGAAACATTTCTGTTTACCATAAGAAGTGTTGAATCCTAGCTAGCCAGCTTCAACCTTATAAAGGAAGATGTATTTGTCCTTGAAAATGAATAAAATATGAATGAATGAATGAAACATAACAATGAAACATTTTTTATTAGAAGTCAAATTAAGGAAAGTTGGGATGACAAGACTAGACAGAGGATATCTGTTTATCTTTCTAGATTCGTTCATTTATACATACATACATACATACATTCAATTTTTGAAGTTGTGAAAAGACCCAAATGTTTTGCTGTACAATATGTTGTTCATAAGCTTCTAGTTAAAAATTAATAACTCAATAAGCAAAATAAGTATAAATCTAACAATATTTTCTTATATTTGCTATTAAAAGTGACTTACATAAAAACAAAATAGAGAATGCTAGTATTGTATTCTGTTAAATTATATTTCAATTATACCAAGAGAAGAAAGAATTCCTGTAGGAAAAGAAGATCTCATCAAACAAAGCTGATGAATTCCAGGAAGTAAAATAGAAAATCAAACATGGTGGCTCTTAAAAAAAAAACCATCAGAATTATACTGAACACATTGAACAATTGAAAATGGTGGTGATTGTCGTTGAGAAGGTTCAGACATGCAAATAATGGCCTGTGGATTTCCTTACACAATGTGACATACTCTACTTTACAGTAAAGTAGTTAATTCTATACAAGGTATATATTTGAGAAGTCCCTATTATCTATCAAGTCATACAAGTTGCCTGAAAAAGGAAGGAAATTACATCCTAGAACTCTTCAAAATTAATCAAATTTAATTTTTCAGAATTATTTACTATTTACATGAAGCTTGAATGCTAATAACTAACCACTATAGGAACAAAAAGTTAGATACATCTGTAAAATGCAACTGGTAAAACCTACAAAGTGCTTCTCAAACGTTTCCCCAAACTTTTCAGATAGTTTGAGCTATGATTTTAATCATCTGGAAGTTTACTGTGCTTTTTGGGACTGATGAGAATTGTCATATAAAATATCTAGAAATTAGAATATCTATCTCTTTATCGTTCAATCAGAGGAACATAGGAATTCACCTCAATCCTTCTAGATTTGGTCCAATTTAATAAGAGTATATACTGTCAGTAAACACAAGATTTGGTTTGGTTCTAGAAAAAGTCAAACTAAATCACACTGCCCAAATTGATTTGAGCCCAAGCCTGAAGCAAAATTCCTTCCTAACAAGGGAAAATACAAATAACTGTAGTATTTAGAAAAACATTTTACCACAAGGGATGCCATTTGCTTGTGTAATAGATCTACATAGATATAACTGTCAGGTTTCAAACAAATAGGTGCAGGATGGTTGTGCAAAATACTCTTTAGAAACGGGAAGGTAAAACAAGGACTGATTAATCTCACCACAAGTTCTACCCAGGGACTTTATTTGAAAGGCAGTATCTTTGGAACTTACAGGGATGATAGACATCATTTTGATAAGAAGCCAGATTCAGAGAAATATGTATAGGGGGTGGAAATCTAACTGTTGAAAATATTTTGAATTTAAACAAACAGACAATTTTGTGTAACTTTTTTCTTTGGATAGAATTAAATACTATGAATTACAGGCATGGAGTTCCTCCAAAGCATAAAACTTTGTATGACACATTACTTCTGATGTCAGTTTGATTGTATTCCTTTTTCCATCTTTGCATTTTCATGGAGATATGAAATCTAAATTTAGCATTTTTAAAAAAGAAATAGTACCACACCCTCATCCCTATCAGTAATACTGAGATCCAGCTTGGTATAGTGGTTAAGTATCAGGCTAGAAACTGACAGACAAGTTCTAAGAAGGAAGCAATGGCAAACAACTTCTGAGAAAAAAACAAAACAAAATTGCCAAGAAAACTTCAGGAACTTGGCCAGGCAGTCACCAGGAGTCAGAATGCTTCAAAGATGAAGTTAAACATGAGTAGCCCCTCTCTCACTGTTGCCTTTTAACAGAATATTGACAGAATATGAGATTAATTGATTAATTTGTTATAGGGATAAATTGAAGTAGGGAGGACTCTATGTGCTGTCTTGAACTCCTGAAAGAAAGATAGATACATTATCATTAGGAATCTTCTCCAGAAAAGTCAGATGCCATTACAATCTACCTGAACACATTGCCCAGAATAGAAGCTGTTGGCAGCAAGGATGTAAGTTTCTCAGTTTTCTTAGAGTCTTGGAGTTTATATCTGTATCATTATGCTTATCAGGGAAGTACAAACCCTTTGTGTTTAAAAACCACAACCATATTAGAATTTTCCAAAAGACCAGTCAGATTGAAAGAAAACAAATCTTGTAATAAACATGTAGTCATGGAAATATGGACAAGTTTGATGTGAACAGTGATCAGGCTATTAAATAAGAGTTGAATCTTGTTAGATAGCAACTAGTGGTTAAATTAACAGGATGTAATAACTCAGCTTCATTTTAAGGCGATTAAGAGAACACAAGTATCTGTTAATTTGGAAAGGCAAGGAAAATGGCTAGAGTTTCAGTCTAGACAACAAATTTATATAGTTTGGACTTCTTTGCACTTCAGTTTGCAAACTATAAGTTGTGTAAAATATTTTATTCTTATCTGCAATAAAGATTCTATTCTAGTCCAGTCATGTCTGAGTATCTTCTGCCAAGAGAAATCAATTGCTGAATAAAGGGAATAATGTTTGGTGAGCTACGATTTTCTGCTGAATCCTTGTGTAAACCCATAATAACCAATCCTGTTTTAAAATAAAATAAAATAAATGTGAATCTTTAAGAGGACATTCTATTTTAAATGTTGGTTGTCCTAAATTCTTGTGTATCAAATTTAAGTTAGTTAAGGTATTTTGCTTATTGATGTTTGAGCACTCTGCTCAACAAAAAGCAAACAAAAGGTTTAAATGTATATGTAAATGCACAGTTTTGTACAGTTTAACCTATTTTGCATTAATGTCTTTTCTGATTTGTATTTCTTCTATTAAGCTGCATATCATAGTATATGGTATTCTTATGATAATTCCACAATTTCTATTGCCTGAATGTATTTCTTTTCCCAATGGAGCACCACTAGATGGAGCTCAAGAACATGTTGAATAATTCCTGTATTTGTATAATGATTACACCTGTTGGATCCTGGTGATGACTCTTTGCTCAGTGCTATTTTACATTATTACTGCCAACAGTGTATCAAGTACATCTATGTGGATACACACATACTAATGTAAACAATAGCCAGGCTTTTCTTTTTAATTTGGATTATATTTCTAAGGGGATTAAAAGACTATGCTCAATTCCACATCAAGGCTTCACCGCATAGACTAACATTATGCCATCCAGACAAATTTCAGACTGCTGACAAAAGAAGCATAAAATCATCCCACAAAATGGCTGGCATTTCCAATGCATTCTAGGGACAGAGAATTTTCTTCCTGTTTTGGCAGAATCTTCTTTGTGTTTTGGCTAAACCTGGGCTAGTTTCTCCACTTTCCTTTTATTTTTTTTTTCTATGTGATAATAGCATTTTGTGCAATGGACATGATAAAAAAATATCTTGGAAAATGGACCCAGAAGCAAAAAAAGAAGTGCTTCCGATAATAAGGAGTTCACTTCTATCTCATCCATTATTTTATAACAACAGTATTGCGAGCATTCATGTTCTGTCTTTGGTTTGATGTGCTGGAACTAATTCAGACCACTTTACTTTCCCTGCAGTCTCCTGAAAACAGATCTGGAACTTCCTAAGGGAAACTCCATCTGCTTCCAGTTCTGGATTGTGTCATGTCATAATTATTCCTAAGCATGCCTCATTTAGTCTGATATGTACCAGACTGAAAAAAGATTTGCTGGTGTAAGCAAACATCTTGGACTGCTGAAACATTCAGGCAAGTTGAGTGAATGTGTGAACTGGACCTTAACATAGTTGCTATTACATGTTGGCAGACAATTGTGCTGCAAGAATGGAGTATCATGATTAAGTGTACAGGCAAACAGTCAAATATAAGCACCTGACTAATGAAAACAAAACTATTTATTTGATTATTTGACTTGGAGGCCAAACAGCTTTCTAGAGAAAGTTATACTCCTTGGGCTATTTGAGTGCCACAAAATTATATGCTTATTTAACCACACTCAGGAAGTTAGTAGCACGAACTGTGTTTATTAAAGAGGTTGGGCGGCTTCCGTGGTAAATGGGGATGCCTCAGGGGTCGGGGCTTTCGCCCCTTCTGTTCAACATCTATATGAAGCCGCTGGGTGAGATCATCCATGGCTTTGGGGTAGAGTTCCATCAGTACGCTGATGATACTCAGCTGTACATCTCTACCCCGGGCCACCCCGATGAAGCCGTCGAAGTGATGGCCCGGTGCCTGGAGGCCATGCGGTGTTGGATAGGACAGAACAGGCTTCAGCTCAACCCATCTAAGACTGAGTGGCTGTGCTTCCCGGCGCCCTGATACAGCCAGCTAGTTCCATCGCTGGCTGTGGGGGAGGGGGAAATTCTTGCCCTCACAGAGAGGGCTTGCGATCTGGGTGTCCTCCTGGATGTACGGCTGTCATTGGAGGACCATGTGGCGGCCGTCGCCAGGGGGGCTTTTGGTCAGGTCTGTAGGATCTACCAGTTGTGGCCCTTTCTGGATCGGAATGCTCTTCGCACGGTCACTTCCGCCCTCATGATCTCCCGCCTAGACTATACCAACGCTCTCTACATGGGGCTTCCCTTGAAGTGCACCCAGAGGCTCCAGCTGGTGCAGAATGCGGCCGCGCGGGTGGTGTTGGGAGCTCCTCGGGGCTCCCATGTTACACCACTCTTGCGTGAGTGGCTCCAGGTGGTCCTCCGGGTGCGCTTCAAGGTCTTGGTTACCATCTTTAAAGCGCTCCATGGCTTGGGACCAGGATATTTGCGGGACCACCTCCTGCCATTATCGGCCTCCCGTCGGCCAGTACGCTCCATAGAATCGGCCTCCTCGGGGTGCCACTGGCTAGATGGCTGGTGACCCCGAGGGTGTGGGTCTTCTCGTTGGGGGCACTCTCCCTCTGGAACGAATTACCCTCAGAGATGAGGATCATCCCTGATCTCCTGACCTTCCAGCGCGCATTGAAAACTTATCTATTTCATCAAGCCGGTCTGGCCTAGGGGTTTTTAGGATTTTAATTTGGTTTTTATTTAGTTCGGCTTTTAAACGTCTTATAAATTTCAGCCTTTGGTCTTTTAACTGTTCTTAATTTTGTATTGTTCTCTGTATTTTAATTTGGCTGTCCACCGCCCTGAGTCCTGTCAGGGAAATAGGGCGGTATATAAGTACAATAAATAAATAAATGCTTATGGTTCTGTCCCCAATGCCTGGAGAATATGTCTTATTTGTCAACAATACTGAACAAATCAGGCCATGGTTATTAGACACCAAAAATATTTGCCATGCTATCCTACTGCCTTTTCATGAATGATTAGAAACTGTATGGAAGAAAATCTGAAATAGAAGTGCAACACCATCCGAAGTAGAATTCTTGCTCTACAATGTCCATATATACAGTCAAAATGTTCAATGGACCACTAGACAAATGTAGCACTCCTATCTTTTACAAGGGAAAAACAGTGAATACTTAAGGAATCAAGATGCCCCATGGAAATAATATCAAAAGTTTGAATGAAGAAAATCAGTACAAATACTTGAGCATCCTTCAAAGTGACAATATCAAGCACACGAAAGTTAAGAAGGAAGTTAGTAGTGAATACATCAGGAGAGTGAAGAAGATTTAAAAATCTAAGCTCAGTGGCGGACATACTATCAAGTCCATTATACCTGGGTAATTCCAGTCATTAATATCCAGCTGCAAAAATAGACTGGGATCAAGCTAAAGAAGAAGCCATGAATAGTAAGAGCAGAAAAATAATGACAACGAATCTTGCCCTTCTTTCATGCAGCAACTTTGCCAAGGAGTATAGATGGGCATGGAACATTGCAAGTATACCAGATAGTTGAAGAAGAAAAAAAATGGCATAGAAAGAATATCTGAAGGACTAAGAAGAAGAAGCACAAAATATAGTTTATCACAAAGGCTTATAGAATACCAAAGAGATCAAACTGGCTTGTAAGAAAGACCAAATGAAGAATAGGCAAAGTATTACCTGGAGAGTACATAAAAATCTAGCTGGCAAAGCAAGACCTGGTAATGACTGAGAGCTGAAAAGCTGAAGAAAGAAACCTGGGGGCTACACAAGACCAACCCTTATAACCTTGCAGAGTGCATAGCTATATAAATGTTCTGAAACAAACGAACAAACAACAATATATGCATACAAAGCCAGAATTAACTAGACAGCAACAGGGGCAAAATGCTTTCTCTGCAAAGAAGCTGAAGAAATAATAGTCCACCTTGTTAACTGCTGCAAGAAGGTCCAGACTGATTACAAACAACAGCATGACAAAGTAACAACAATGCTGTATTAGAATATTTGCAAGAATTGCTACTTGTCTGTAAGCAGGACCTTGTAGGACTACAAAACAGACAAAGTAATAAAAAATCATACAGGTGTGATGAGCAGAATATCAGCCTCCCGCCTACCGATACACTCCCATAGAGTCGGCCTCCTCGGGGTGCCACAGCTGGATGGCTGGCGACCCCGAGGATGTGGGCCTTCTCATTGGGGGCACCCTCTCTCTGAAACGAATTACCCCCGGAGATGAGGACCATCCCTAATCTCCTGACCTTCCGCCGTGCCTTGAAAACTCATTTATTTCAGCAAGCCGGTCTGGCCTAGGGGTTTTTAAATCTTTTAATCTGGTTTTAACTTTCTTAATTCCCTTATTTTTAATGTTTTGAAAGGGCCAATGTATTTAATTCTTTTAATTTTTAAATATTGTATATGTATTTTTATATGTGTATTTTATCTTGGCTGTTACCGCCCTGAGTCCCTTTGGGAGATGGGGGCAGTATATAAATTTAAATAAATAAAATAAATAAATAGAAATTTGATAGGTACATAAATAAATAAAATAAAAACAAAGAAGCTAAAATTCTTTGGAACTTTAGCATTCAAATAGACAAGCATCTGCTATACAATACCCCATCATTAACAATTGTTGATATGAAAAATAAAAAGTCTGGATAGTAGACATTGTGATATTTGGAGAATATCTGTAATATCTGGAGATATCAGCAGAATACAAGAGAAAGAACTGGAGAAAAATCACAATATATAAAACCCACAAATATAAATAGAACAACTATAGCAAAAGAAAACAAAGGTAGTATAATAGTAATAGGCACTTTGGGTGCAATTCCAAAACACCTGGAGCAGCCTTTGAACATCATCAACATTGACAAAATCACCATCAGTCAATTGCTAAAAGGCAGCTTTACTTACTTAAAGACAGTTTACATCCTGTGAAAATACCTTTAACAATATTAAACAACATCTTCCCATCCCAAGTCCTTGAAAAGGATTCAACAAATGGACAAAAATGCCGAATCCAGTTTAAACATCTGACTGAATGTTTGCCCAACCATTTTTATTTATTTTATTTATATCTTGCCTTTGTTATTTTTAGAAGAAAATTAAGGTGGCAAACTTATCTAATACTTCTTCCTTCTCCTCTTTTCCCCACAACAACAACCCTGTGAGGTAGATTGGGCTGAGAGAGAGTGACCATCATCCCGCTGACTTTCATGGCTAGGCTGGATTAGAACTCAAAGACCATTTATAGGGTTTAATGGTTACAGCACCTGGTTTCCAACCCTGTGCTTTAATTTTTGGACCATATATTAATATGTAAAATCTGTATGCTGCCCAACTATCAGTAACTTTGGGTAGCTCACAACATTCAAATGAACAAATTATAACAAAATAAGTAACATATAAAACATCTTCCTGCAATCATACAAGTTAAATATTATTTGATCACTAGGATTGATTTGCATGTATTTCCATGAAGGAGTGTTTATTTTTATTTTTTTAAGTCAAATTTTTTTTATTTATATACAAGTATTTTGAATACAGTATATTGTCTGGGCATACCATTTTACAAAAAGGAAAGAAAAAAAAGATAACAAACATACTGATCGCAATAATAATATAACAAAATAATTCTAACCATATTTATAATTACATTTGCATATTTATGTTCCTATTAATTATATAATTATAATATAATTATAAACAACATTTATATTTTACTTAAACATAACAATACTTTCTTCATCTAATTTCTAACTCTTATCTCTACCCATTGATAAAACCTATTCCATGTTAAATAGTATTCTGTCTCTTCTTTATCTTTTATTTTGAATGTCAATCTATCCATCTCTGAACAGTCCAATATTTTCCGGATTATATTTTCATCTGGTGGGTGGTTCTGATTTTTCCAATATTGTGAAAATACAATTCTCATTGCTGTCAATACATGTAAATATTAAGCATATATAGTCCCTTTGTCATAATTTTCTGATATTATATCTAACAAAAATATTTCTGATTTAAAATCTATGCTTAATCATCTTCTCCAACCATGTATGCATTTTTGTCCAATATTTTCTTGCCTGCATACATGTCCACCACATATGACAACAAGTACCTGGAGTCGGATTACATTTCCAACATTTGGTGGACATGTTGTTAAACATTTTTGCTAGCCTAGCTGGTGGCAAATGCCAGTTATAAAACATTTTGTAAAGATTTTCTTTATATGCAGCAGCCATTTTCAGCTTATAGTATCTATGCCAAAGTTTTTGCCATTTGTCTAATTCTATCATATAGCCAAAGTTTTTTGCCTATACTATCATTGTTTCTTTTACTTGTTCATCTTCCATTTTAAAATTTAGTAAATAATTATATATTTTCCTTATCAATTTTTCCTCTGTCCCTAATAACATGAGTATTGTTGGTTCTTTATAAAAAAAATACCCATGCTTTCGTATCTTTCTCATATCTCAATTGTATTTGCAGGTGTAGGACACCAAGCTAAATCTACCCCTTGGTTTTGTAATTCAGGAGCATTTATTTTTGAGGAATGATGGCTCTTTCTTGATCTTTACGAAAATACAATTACCTGCAGAGGATATGGTACCTAATTTATTGCTGGGTACTTAAAAGTCATTAAAAATATACTTTCTCAAAAATAACCTACCCAGTCTCGTCCCTCCAGTGGGATTGATTATAGATTCTGATAGTCATACAGGCTGAAGATGATGGAAGTTAAGGTGAGCATATCAGAAGAACACAGCATGGAGGAAGTGTATGGGAAAACTTGAATATGGGCAAGAATTCCAATGAAACAATGGTTAAAACCATTGGTTAGTGACACAATTGTCACCATAACAATTCACTTTTCCTTTATGTAATGATATAAACAGGCATTGGCTTAAGCAGAATATTTTTTGATGCAAAGATACAGTGGTTATTTTCTATATGGTTTACTGTGTGTCTGTGTCCATTGGGGTGGCAATAGAAGGATTAGATCATGCAGCTGCTGCTCCAAAACAGCATCTCACAATTTTGAGCACATGAGAGATCAGCCTGGTGGGGGCTCTAGAGCATTGTTTGTTCACCCTGTGGCTTTCACAGCTGGCCCTGCAGTTTCCTGGGCTCAGCTAACTCTCTGGCATCGTTTACTAATCTATGACAAGTTCAGTATGCGCCCAATGCTAAAGAGTGAAGAAACTGATATTGACTAACTCAGGGCAGTGTGTTACCTTACCTGTCATTCACATATGAACAGCAGATGGCTCTCTATACAACTCAGTGAAACCATGCTATGTGGGCTTTTTTTTCCCAGCTGCATCTCTTTGGCACTGCATTTTCCTATGTTCCTGTTCTCCCTCCCTCTCTCTTTCCACCCTTAGATTTGTGATTTCCACAGTGCCCGTTTCTCATTCCTGTATTTTCCTCTTTCTACTGCCATTTAACTCCCCCTCCCTTTCTTTTATATAAGATCTCTTATGCTAGTTTCCTGGATTATTTTTGCAATTGCATCTCATCTTTCGATCTGCTCTTATTATATTTTCGATCCTGTGTCGTTCTTTTGGAGATGTATATGAAAAGATGATATTCTGGTGAGAGACGACAACAATTTATTTTAGCTGGCAAAATCAGGCAGAAAACTGCCCTTCTGTACATATGCTGTCTTTTACACTACTAATTGATTCAGATAGTGCTTCAGTACCTTGTTTTGCTCTAAAATTTCTTTCATTTTATACAAACTATTGAAAGTTTTTTTTTAGCATTGATCTTAAATTTCTATTGAGAGGTAGAGCAAGACAGAATGTGAAACTGCACTTTGTAATCTCATTGTTAAACGATTCTGATTTCAATCTTTTTGAGAGATAGATATTAAATTTTTATGAAATTTTATTTAATAAATATATACATCATATATATTATTACATACAGAGGGTCATTTTTATGTACCAATAAATTTATAGATCTACCAGACATTTATAAACTGTATTACACCAAAATTGGTTTTAATGTCTTGACACTATTTGCTGGAATAACACTCTTGCATAGTATCATACATGAGAATCTACAATGGGATTAAAAGAAGAGAGAAAAAATAATACCCCTTCATCACTTTTTTAAATTTTTGTACTGTTCTTTATTCATATATCTAATCTGGAATCAGCCAAGATTGGGTAAATTAATATCATGTAACTGCAAGAGTATAGCCAAAATTCGGATTATGTGTTGGGTAATAAAATTATACTCACTCATATCTAAAGTGTATTTCAATGACCATATTTAAATTATATGCACATCCTAGCTTCAACGAGGGGAAACAGCTGATTCACCTATATCCACTGCAAATCTATTGTTTAATATAAATAATTTTTAAATAGAATGGAAATTAACATGGAATAGAAATTAAACATATCTGATTTTTAAAAAAGTATATGTTCCCTGTCATTTTTATAATATGCAAATGTAAACCAAAATAATTATAATTTATATTTTATTTTACATATGCTACAAGTTAAAATATATTTTGATGAGTTGAAAAGATGTGTAAAGTATTAAACTGGACAAATAGATATCGAATATTATTGCCCAGAATTAGTGTTACATAGAGTGCTAAAGCGGAATGCATCTGTTTTTCCACATTAAAAATAAATCTGATTATTCTAAGCTTTGTTTTATTTCAATAATATAGTCTATTCTGGCAGAGAAGGGATTATTTTATTGCTGCGTTGATTAATGTTAGCCAGTCTGATCTAGTGGTTAAAGCACCAAGCTAGAAAGCAGGGCACCATGAATTCAAGTTTCTCCTTAGCCATGAGTCAGCTGGGTAACCTTGGATTAGTCCTTCTCTCTCAACCCAACCTATGTCATAGGGTTGTATTGTGAGGAAAATGAGAGGAAGATTGTGTGTTGGATATGTTTGTTGCCTTGTAAAAATAATAAAGGTGAGATACAAAATAAATAAACAAATATTTGCCATTCTGCTATAAATGAGCCAATGGTCTATTGAGAAGTAGATCCCACTTATCTGTAGTATCGATCCTGTCTATACTTTCATTCATAAAATAGGAGTGATTGAGATTGTAATTATGCTAATGTATCAAATACCTTTCTATGGTAATAAATAAAGATAAATGGGTCTCTTCTCTGTTTCTAATTTTAAAATTTCAACCCCTTTAAACTTGTGAATATATTGTTAAACAAATAAATCATGTGCTGGTGACACTTATCCCTGCAAAGAAATACAATCTTGTTGATCACACTGTCTCAGGCAAGTGATGGACCCTGTTGGGTTCAAAGAGAAATTGGTGGGGGTATTTTGGTAGATAGTTCATCTGAGATCTTGGTAGCAGCCTGGAATAGGTGGGTGATTGAGGTGTTGGACTACATTATTCCTATGTGGCCTCTGTGCACCAAATCACTGGTTTTATTAGGAGTTCTAGGAGATGAAACACCAGAAGTGATGCCTGGAGTAACGCTGAAGGAAGACAAAGGGTGAATCCAACCAAACATAAGTAAGAACCCATATTAGGACTTCATCATAGAAATAAGGGCGATGAAACAACATTATTTCTCTTCCTTTTTTGATAGCCCTTGGTGGTCTTGGTTATGGTGCCTGGAGAAAAATGAGTTATGGGACTATCTACCAGGCCATCAGAAAGAATATTCGTCATATCTGGTGGATAGTCACTTGGATTCATTTAGAGTTGGATTCTGATTAGGGAAATCCAAATGAGTTGCCTAGGGCCCAGCCTTGAGATCTGGCTGAGTTTGATTCTGTAACTTCTAATGAAGTGGATAAGATCCACTGTGTTGTAAGTTAGGCCATCTATCTCTTAAACCTAGGCCCTTTTTGTTGTTGTTAAGATGGCCCAGGAGAGATGACCAGTGAGTGGCTCCATGCAATGGTATCAGCCTTTTTGAGGGAGGGGGTAGTCCCCCTAGCCTTGGACGAGGCAGTGATGTATATCCCCATCTCAAGATGCTATCTCTGGTCTCCTCCATCTTGGGCAGTTCTCATCCAATTCCCAATCTTCCATAGATAGGGATCATTGTTGAGAAGATGGTTGGTAGCCGGTGAAGTAGATTTTTGACAAAATGAATTACTTGGATCTGCTCCAGTTGTGTTTTAGTTTGAAGTATAGAACAGAATGAGCATTGGTCATACTACTACTGTACAAGAGTAGGACACTGTGCACTTAACTCAGAAATAAAGCAAATTTATTTACTTTTCAATAAGTATGGGTAAGGGCCAGACTTCAAGAAGACATGATTTATTCATGAACATTCATACACTCCACAACATTCAGTTACTAGCTATCAGCAAAAACTTCATGGACTCAGAATGATTAGATAAAAGCTTTCTTGAAAACTAGAAGAATCATATATAGGTAGTAATTCCATATAATAAATGTATTTGTGGGTGTGGGTTTAAACCAGTGGTAGTCAACATGGTCCCTACTGCCCACTAGTGGGTGTTCCAGCTTTCATGGTGGGCGGTAGGGGTTTTGTCCCCTACTTTAAAAATCACCATTACTGTGGAAACGGTGGGCGGTTAGAGAAAACATTACTACTAACAGAGATACAAAAGTGGGCGGTAGGTATAAAAAGGTTGATTACCCCTGGTTTAAACCAATCTTTTTCAAGCTTTAAGATATATGGAATTAATTCAGATGAAGTTTGAAATATATAGTTAAATAACTAGCCAGTTTGAAAAATACTGTTTTAAATCACTGGCTTCTTTTCACTATCCTATCTGGCTCTTTTGTCAAACTGGAATGTAGCGGGCTGTGTTACATAATAGGCATCTTTGTCTGAGTCTGTGCTTTCTGCCTTATCAGCTTCAGCTCTCTCATTAACCTAGTGGTTCTTGGCAACTTTAAGATGTTTAAAAACACTATGCAGCACAGATGCCTTTTTTTGTATTTGTATAGACCACTGTCTTCCCCCAAACTTCCAGCAGTTTACAATTTAATTAATAAAATACATAAAACCAGAAAACATCAAAATACATAAAATAATCTGCTTATCCCAGCATGTAATTATCCAAAAAATAATGATAAATAAATTAAGATTTGTATATAATGTAAGTATTCTGGTACACTATTTTTCTGAATACCATTAGGGAGGATGCTGTCTGGATCTGTAAGAGCAAACCATGGTACTGCTATGGAGGAAACATCAAAAGTTATAACTGGACCAGATGGTTTGTGGACAAACAGTTCTATTTCCGAGGCACAGCTAGCATATTTAGCATGCAGAGCAGATCGGGTTTTTTTCACACCCTGTTTCTCTATCACTGAGAGCTGGTTTAGTGATGAAGGCATCCTAATCAGATGACTATGGTTTCTGGTCCTGCAATTCCACCCTTGCCACTAGCTTCCTCATTGTCTTCAGTATTACATTACAAGTAGTCCTTCACATATGACCACAATTGAGCCCAAAATTTCCATTGCTGAGCAAGACACTTGTTCAGTGAGTTTTGCTCCATTTTACAACCGTTCTTGCGACAGTTCTTAAGTGAATCACTGCAGTTGTTAAAGTTAGTCACATGGCTGTTAAGTGAATCTGGCTTCCGCATTGACTTTGCTTGTCAAAAGGTCATACATGACCTTAAGACTCAGCAGCCATCATAAACACATGCCAGTTGCCAGGTCCCGATTTTGATTGCATTGCCATGGAGATACTGCAATGGTTGTAAGTGTGAAAAATTGTCACTTTTTTCAGTGCTGCTGTAATTTCAAGCAGTCACTAAACAAATGGTTGTACATATTGTACATCTAGAGCAGAGGTGGTATTCAATAGGTTCTGACCAATTCTGGAGAACCGGTAACGGAAATTTTGAGTATTTCAGAGAACCGGAAAATACCACCTCTGACTGGAGATTTTACAGTATGCCCACCAAGCCACGCCCATAGAACCAGTAGTAAAAAAAATTGAATCCCACCACTGATCCAGAGTGTCCTGTCTTGGTATGCCACTGCAGGTATTCAATTTCATCTTGTTTCCTCATAGCCTCCAAACAGCAGTTTAGGTTTTTGACAGGATCTTTGGTTTGGAATCAGTAAGTACCATTAGCATACTGATGATACTTCAACATGACAGATGGACCTTCCTCCATGTATATTTGAAAAGAAGAAGAGACAGAGAAAGACAGAGAGACAAGAAGTGCTTTACTCAAGAGCAATTGCCATGCTGACCTCTCCTCCTTTAATTTTTTTCTTTAGCTTTAATGTTGTTTCAATCAGTAAATCTCCATGTATGGTACAGAAGTTCTCTTGGCAAGATTTCAGAAGTGGTTTGCCATTGCCAGCTTCCTAGGGCAGAGAGAGAGAGTGACTGGCCCAAGGTCACCCAGTTGACTTAGTGAATAAAGCAGAACTAGAATTCATGGTTTCCCAGTTTCCAATGTGATGCCTTAACCACTACATCAGACTGGCTTGAAATATGATTAGTAGCTACAAATTCAGTCCACCAGCTTTTTAAAGACAATGCATAAGCACTTTTAACAAATTAAATAGAAATCGTGTAAGAATAAAGACACAAAAAGCAAAATAGAAAATCAACAAGCACTAATAAATAAACACAATGAGGGAAGAAAGCCTTTGATAATGCATTCTTCCTTTTCATTTATTTCCCCAGCTACTAACCATTACTTAAACATTTGTACCTTACTTTCAACATGAAACATTGGAGGTTATTGCTAGTAGTTGTTTGAGTGATTTCATGGATTGCTTTTTTTATTGGTCTCTAACTCTTTTCCTAAATTCTCCCTCATTTTTATAATTCTCAGCCAGCTTTTTTTGTGAGGCACAGGATACCTGCCCATTTTTTGTCTAAAATAGACCATATTATTTAAAAAGTATATTTATGAATAGATTTTTTTCTACATTGTCCAGCTAATATTATTCTAAATTACATTTTCCAATTTTGTATAACATTGCAATAGTGAAACAGTGAAATGATAAAACCAAGAACCATTCTTAGCTAGTGCTACAAATGATATTAAGTTCTCTTTGCCACAAATAACCCAATTACCATTTGCTTTTCTTTTTAAATATGTGATTAAAATTATGTTCTGAATGAATGGAAATTAGGAGCAGTGATCCACAAAACAGCTAAGGATGCCATAAAAGTCCTATTGGTAGATTCACTCCACACTTGCAGCAGTTCAGTGATTGACAGATACCTTTTCCAAAGACTGGTGACATATCAAACACAAAGGACAGCAATGGTGCTCAGCTAGTTGCTTTGCTGATTACACATTTTATGTATCTAATCAGGACAACACCATTCAGCAATAACTGGAAAATGTTGCCATTCAGACAGTTAGGAACTTACTGTATATATCTATATGCAAATTTCACACTGTGTAGTTATTTTTATCTACTGAAGGTAAATGTCATTCATAGTTTTTTTTGTCTTTAACTCAATAGTAGATTGGATTCTAATTGTGACAAGGTAGATTCCATTAAAATAGATAAATAAGAACACCCTAAGTACAAGTATGTTAATAAAAATGGTTGGACACATGATTGCAGTATTGCTTGTCCAGAACAAGAACCATTGGCTTGTTAATAAAACCAAAGCAGAAATAATATCTCTGGCAATTCAAACAGTATCGCCGTCAAGCCATAGTTCAATAACGCATTCAATTTGCTTACCTCAAGCATCTTATTAGTCTTATACACTAAAAAGACATAAAAGGAGATTGAAATATAATATTTTACATATAACTAGTAACATAGCTAGATAGAAAAATATATAATTGGATCCTATGTTTTACTCTACAAATTAAGGAGTTAACAAAATAGTACTTGTGTGAGATAATTGTGCCAGTCCTGACAAAGGTTAGCATTCCATGATCTTCCACTCTTTATGTTCTACTTTTTAGTTTTGTTGTGTTTTTCAATCTCAGATTTATGGATCTGATTAAAGAGGTACACATTTTATAGCTTGCCTAGTAAGCTGACCTTCTCGATTATTGTCTGTCACTTTTTTTTAATTATTGCCAAGTCCTTTTCTTATTGAACTTGTATTGTCATTAAACCAGCAAAGCTTAGCCATAAATAGAGAGAAGCAGGTGAGACAGAAGAGAAACTCATGGGTTGGAGAGGGAGAAAAGAACACATTCTAATTGTACGGTAAGAGTAGCGCTCACCATAAACATTGTCTTACACCACTGTATCTCCTTTGTCAGCCGTTGTAGGGCATGGAGGAAGAATAGCATGAATGCGACCTCTAAACAACTGGAAGTTGCTGTGAGTTGAGTGCCCTGCTCACAGTTTCTTTGAGATTAATATTGGAGGAGAGAGATTCTGTTTTGCTTTTCTAATGCATGATAACCACTGCTGCCAATCTATCAATATTTAATCTTAGCTGCCACAGACAAGAAGAGGAAAATGGTAGATGGAGAGAACAAGAATCAGGAGGAAAAGAGAAAGCGGTAGGAGAGGGGAACAGAGAGGTTTTCTTAGGATAGGCTAATCAAAACCTTATTTCTAAGTCTTTCTGTAGGATTGATATTTATTATTGTGTTTGAGGAACATTGTTGCTGACAGTATGCAAAATCCAGATTTTGACTTCAAGATGCTGAACTTTTTTTTTTTTTTTGAGATACATGATGCATCCATGCTATTCATAGATATTTCGATGCAGCCACAGCGCTACAAGGACAAACTGAAATGAAACTAAATTCAATGGACGATATAAAGTATATGTTTCACAAGCATAAAGTTCCAGGTTTTATTTCACATTAAAGTGATCTCAGGTAGAAGGTGATGGGAATTATTTTTCCTTGTCCAAGACTCTACAGTAGATAGCAATATGTTTTGAACTAGATAAACAAATGATTTGGCCTGAAACATACCAACCTATTGTTTAAACCAGGGATCTCCAACCTTGGCAACTTTAAGCCTGGCAGACTTCAACTCCAAGTGTTGTCTCTCTTTTTTTCCCCAAAGCTGGCTAGAGAATTCTGGGAGTTGAAGTCCACCAGGCTTAAAGTTGCCAAGGTTGGAGATCCCTGGTTCAAACACTATAAGGAATGTTAGTACAGGTAAAATAGTCAACACAGTCTAAAGCAAATGATTAAATTAGCTTACAAAATGGCAGTAGGTGTCATTTTATGTATTAATGCTACTGGAATGAAATGTATTCCATAATACAGTCTCAAAAAATACATTTTTCTGTAGACAAAATAATTGTGTTTGGTTGCTTAGAAGGTTATTTTTTAAATTAGTGTCATTATCTTTCATCAGAATAGCAACTGCTGTAAGCTGCCTTTTCTATGCTTTTTGAAAACCAGCTCTTCTGCATGGCCCACTAACCATGAGCAGGCACTAGTTTAAAAGCGTTTTTATGACTCCCAATTGTCATTTAGACAAGTTGAAGCTTTCCGCCATAGATACCTGCCTACATTTCTCCCAGCCCTGCCTCCCCCCGTGTTAAGGAAAATGACTGTTTTTCTGTGAGTTTTCCTATAAGCTTGATCAGAAGAGAAACTAAGCCAGGGCAGAATTGGATTCAGCAGTCACACCTATGCAATTCATGCTGGTCTTTTCTGGAGGACTGGAGGATAATATATTAATACAGTTGTTTGACTATGCTCTAAGGCTGCCTATTGATCTATGAGGCATCAGGGAGCATAATATAATAATGTTGACTGGCAGGGACCAGGAGATGTGCTTTCTATGACATTGTTCCTCTCTTCTGGAACATTCTCCCTTCAGAAATCAGGATCACCCCAACCTTGTTGGCTTTCCATAAGACTGTGAACACTTGGTTGTGTGCCTGAGCCTGCACCCTGAGTTTGTCAAGGCCACTGTTACTTGGTTGAGTTAACAACCATAGCAATAGTTTTATTCAATGACCATACATATTTAATTTGTATTATTATTATTTTTTTATGATGCACACCACCCAAAGTACATTTGTTGAAATGGGTGCTATAAAAATCAAATAAATAAACAAAGTAATTGGAAAAGTTAAGAACGTTGTTCAACTTTCCAGCCATTTTACATAACTGGGTTTTTCTGCAAAATAAACAGTCAAGCATGGTATTATAAATAGCTTAGTGGACACTGAGAAGATATGGTCAATTAAATTGAAGTATCACTATATTATATTTTGACCTAATGGCAACACTATACTAGCCCAAAGAGATTGGGGTGATTTGCTTCATACCTCATGAACATTATTGATTGTTTAAAATGGTCAAACACCACAATAACAGCAGTGCTTGAAACTCTTAAGTAATCAATAAAGATAACATTTCTTAAGTGGTTGAATGAATTTTTACACAATTGCGAAAGCAGAAGCTAATTTTTCATAGCTGGAGGTTGTACATCTTCCATTTACCATCCTTATGTATCTAGGTGTGAAACATAAGTAAGGGAGAAATCTAAACATATATAGACTAATAAGTATAATCTTTTTCTTCCAGATGAACACATTCAACATATCAGCATCAAAGAATGGTCAAGCAGAGTAGCTGTTCTTTCTAACAAATGAAAAGGAGGGTAAATCGAAAATGTATATATTTCTCCCTGCTTCAGCTTAACTTCGTAAAGATGAAAATGCAAAGAGACAGGGACATGATCTAAACTTTGTAGAGGCTTCTCCATTATTGAGCTGGAATTTGAGCATTTTATTATTGATATTTCTATTCATAATAGTTTCATGGAATACAAATCATTTTACCTCCATTTGATAGAGAAAAAGGAATGGGGCACAAAGAAGAGATAAACCAAAGTATAATAACAAACGATAGCTATTTTTTCATAAGCCATAGGCAAACTATTCCTAACTGTGTTAGAAGCAATTGTGTTTCACTCATCCATACTGAAGCACTGCCATTAAAAAAAAGAAATTTTTTATCTCCACTTAAAACCACAATATGTTCAACCTTCATCTATCCTCTTCTGCTAACAAATTTTATTTGGATTTAGCTGCCTAGACATATAGATAATGTAGCCATCTTACTTTTATACTTCAGACATAATAGCTCGAAACTTGAGTTCCATTCAACTAATAAAAAAGGAGATGTATAAAAATAGCACCATTGATTTTGTTAAACAAAAAAACACCAAAGCTATTTCAGTTGCAAAAATATTTTTTTAAAATTTTTTATTTATGTGCCGCCCTTCTCCGAAGACTCAGGGCGGCTTACAGTCTTTAGAGCACCATGCTAAGTACTCGGCAATAGCCTTCATTCCATTGTATATGCCTGCTTATTAAATCCTCACATGGACCAAAGCCATCTCCGTTTGTAAGTGTTGGTCTCCTTTCCCATGTAGCCATGAGCAGAAAAGTATGTTGTATAGTTTTTGCAAATATTTTGGGACTTAGGCGCAGTTGCAGTTGAAATGTGATTTCAAACATGAATAGAGGAAGGAGGAGTCAGGCTCTTACATGACAAGAAAGAACCCAGAATGAACAGAAGTAGGACATAGCTGGGGAATGAGGTTTTGACTAGGAAAAGAAGGCAAAGAATCATAATAGGTATATATTATAGCTATTAAAAATAAACTGAGTCATTTAAATAAATATTATTTAAATAAAGTATCAGGTTTGTTCTAAAGAATAAACATCCTAACTAACTTTAACTAGAAACAGACAATGGTCCTTGTCAAATAGACATGAAATAGCATCCAAATATTAAAACAATGTTTCATTATATATTCCAAAAATGTCAAAGCATGTTCACCTCTCCAAATTAACAACACAGAAGACTTTAAAAACAATCTGTAACATTGGCATTAAAAGAAAAAAAGTTGAAGATATATATATGTGTGCATGGCCAACCAAGATTTTGAAATAATGTTTCAATTTCTTTTAATCATTTATTTTTGATTGTCCATTTATTTTATATCTGAATGAACAACTCAGCATGTTGTAGAAAAAGCATTTGGTCACAATGCACTACAAAATACTTCCTACAAGAAAGCTTATCATATTAAAAAATAAGCTCTTGAGAAAAAGGCATGGAGCACTACAGAAATGATTCAGTAAATTGATATTTTGAGAACACGAAGCATCAGTTGAAAACACACCAAAAGCTCAGAGCCACTTTTTATCTGGAAACAACTGCATCAATGTTAGCATAGTCTAGCTTTAAAAAAATTTAGTTTTTTGTAGAGCATCTGAGCTCTATAGAATAACAGATTTGTACCTTCCAATCAGCTTGCCAATTTCTTCTTCTTAGGACTGAGACAACTAATTGATCATCCAGCTGGTTTGTGGCTAAAGCAGGGATAGCATTATAGTCTTCTGGTTTTTAATTTATTGCCTTAACCACTTATACCAAACTGACAAATGGAATGGAATAGAATACAATAGAATAATCTTAAGAAGTTGCAGTTAATCTAGTATTATAAATGTAACTGTATGCTCCAATGTTTCCTTTAAATTAGAAATAGTTGTTAACAATTTATATTTATTTCTCAAGTGCATTTTTGTTGACTGCACATTGTTATAAAAACTGAGCATAAAAATAATAATGTCTATAATAATCCCTTTTCACACACACACAAACACATTAAGGAAATCCTCATAATTGTACTTCTTATAGTCTTTGGTTCCAATATACTTCATCTTAAACTATTGGCAATTCTGTGCAAACATTCAGACAAACACACAGCTTTATTATAATCAGTCAAAATCATGCAGTCGCTTAGAAAAGGCAACACGGTTAAACTGAGATACACTCAGAATGCAAAGTGTGTTGCATGTACAAACTTTGATGAAATGTGATGTTGTGTATTGACTTGAGTTTTCACTCAGGTCCGTGCTTTGAGCGGGAAGCATGGACCTCTCCCATTGGCTGATGCCGTTTGACAGCCGGCTATAAAAGGCAGCTGTCAAACGGCATCAGCTGTTGCCGCTCCAGCTGGCTGCCATGTTAGCGTGGCAGTAGCGGTAACCCTTTATTTTTTGAAATAAAGTGTGAGCTGAATTGTTGCCTTAGTCTCTGCCTGAGTGATTCCGCCGCTCTACAACACTGGTGACGAGGATGGGATCCTAAATAAAGGCAAGCCAGGCAAGAAAGGAAAAAGAGCGAAATCACTAGCCAAGAGCTGAAATCGCTACAGAGTTGCTGTCACTGTTCGCGAAGCGCGGTCTCTAACTCGCCTCAGGAGAAGCAGCACAGCTGACAGAAAGATGACTTCGAATCCTGCATTCCCGCCCTTCAGACTGATGGCAGAGACATGGGAATCATACAGGAACCGGTTTGACTATTTTTTAGACGCTATAGACCTTTCAGAAATCTCTGACCATAGAAAAAAGTCTTACTTCCTAAGCTTTTGAGGAGCCATGGTATTTGACACCGCAACAGCATTACTGGCCCCACGATCTATTAAGACTATTCCCTGGGAGGAATTACAAGAAATTCTCTCAAATCATTACTCCCCTAAGCCTTCCAGAATTGCTAGGCGCCATGCTTTCAGAAGGCGCATTCAGTCAGAGGGAGAAACCATTAGTGACTATATGGCAGCACTGAGAACAGCTGCCTTACATTGTGGTTTCAGGGATTACCTTGAAGATATGCTGTTAGATCAGCTGGTATGTGGAGTTAGAGACCCCAAATTACAAAGACGATTACTAGCTAAAGGGGATCTAACCTTAAAGCAAGCCATAGAGGAGTCCCAGGCTGCTGAGCTATCAGTACTCTCAGCAGCTGAAATACAGGGAAACCTAATCAGACTAGAAAATCCAACAGTGCATTTTGATGAAGCCTCCACAGAGGAAGGTTTAGAAGAGGCTACTGAGATAAACTGCCTCAGACAGCCCAACACAAATCAAAGGGAGTACAGGCAAGGTACAAGCCAAACCCCACGTATACAGACTACCTGTTTAAGCTATGGGGGCAACCCTCTCAGGGCATCCTGCAGATTCAGGAATGTCATATGCTTAAGATGTCAAAAGAAGGGCCATTTGGCCAAAATATGTCAGGCAGGAAAGACCTTTAATCAGCCACAAAGGCCTCAGAAACCCATACAATATCCAAGACAAATTGAGGACTCTTCACATGCTACCAATCTAAGATACCAAAAAACAATTCTAACAAAATTAGTGTCACTGTTTCTATAGAAGGTAGACCTTGCAGAATGGAAGTAGACACCGGCTCTGCACTATCCATCATCTCGTGGGGCACCTTGAAGAAACTACTTCCCAGGGTATCAAGACAGAAGATTCCAGGCTGCAATCTTAACACTACAGGACTACCAAGGCAGAACCATTCCTGTCATCGGAAAAGGCAAGTTCCTAATTCATTTTCAAGATTTTAAGGGTTACTTGCCTCTAGTAATAGTGGATGGCGCCCTCCCAAGCCTTTTGGGCCTAGACTGGTTCCCTGCCCTGGGCCTCCACATTGGTGGAATCCACACCATTGCAAGTTCAGAAGTTGATTCCCTGTTCAGCGAATATGCTGACGTATTCAGCGAGGGCCTGGGCTGCTACGTGGGAACTCCAATATCCTTCAAGGTGGACTCCCAAGCAGTACCAATCTGTTTAAAACCCCGTAGAATTCCTTTTGCAATTCGTCCTAAACTTGACAAGGAGCTAGACAAATTGATTAAACAGGGCATACTACAACCTACAGATTTTTCAAAATGGGAGACCCCTATAGTGACGCCTCTAAAGAAGGACGGAAATTTAAGAATCTGCTCTGATTATAAATCTTCGATAAATAAATATTTACAAGTAAGCACGTATCCAGTCCCCGTGGTACAACACCTACTCCATTCCCTTGAGCCTGGCTCCATTTTTGCAAAATTAGATATGTCCCAGGCGTATCAACAGTTCCCTGTTGATGACGAAACTGCTGAACTGCAAACAATAGTGACACACAGAGGGGCTTTCAAATGTACACGTCTACAATTCGGAGTTAGTGCTGCCCCTGGAATTTTAGAGTCCCTTATGGAAAGAATTTTGCAAGGGCTGCCAGGCATGGTGCCTTACTTCGATGACTGGTGACATCCTTGTGTCTGCCACCAGTCAACACCAATTACTACAAAGGGTCAGAAGTGTACTTGAGCATTTTAGACAGTCAGGTCTTAAATTAAAAAAGGAAAAATGCACCATAGCCACTCCACAAGTGGAATTCTTAGGTTACAAAATTGACGCCAAAGGTATTCACCCAACAGAGTCAAAAGTCAAGGCCATTCATGATGCGCCCACTCCTACTAATAAAACAGAGTTTCAAGCTTTCCTGGGCCTCCTAAATTTCTATGCTTCGTTCTTACCCCATAAAGCTTCAATTGCAGAGCCTCTTCATAGGCTCTTAGACAAGAAATCGCCATGGCACTGGGGACCAAGAGGGAGTCTTGCTTTCAAGGAAGTCAAGTCACTACTAACCTCCAAAGCTGTATTAATTCAATTCAATAAGGACTTACCACTAGTTCTAGCAGCTGATGCTTCCCCCTTTGGAATTGGGGCCGTTCTGAGCCACAGACTGCCTAATGGTGCAGAAGCACCTATAGCCTTCTTTTCCAGGACACTGTCCTCCACTGAACGCAACTATAGCCAGATTGATAAGGAGGCCTTGGCTGCAGTTGCTTCAGTGAAGAAGTTCCATGAGTTTCTCTACGGGCATCACTTCGAACTCATAACTGACCACAAGCCACTGTTAGGTATTTTATCCGGCACTAAACAAACTCCCCAGATTTTATCCCCAAGGATGACCAGATGGATTGTTTTTCTGACTGCATATTCATACACTCTGGTCCACCGCTCCGGAAAAAGCCTTTGCCATGCTGCTGCCCTCAGCCATTGCCCCCTGCCTGTTCCAGTCGAGGACCCAGCACCAGCGACTGCTGTTTTCTTCATTGAAGAACTCAGGCTGCCGGTCACCGCTTCTGACATCGCTGCCCATTCGGCCAAGGACCAGGTAATGTCCCAAGTCCTTGACTGGGTAGGGAGGGGGTGGCCTACAACCCCTTATCCATCAGAATTCCTACCGTACAAGCTACGCCAACAGGAACTTTCCTCATTGCAAGGCTGTTTACTGTGGGGAACCAGAGTAGTGATTCCCCCCAAGTTGCAACCCTCAATCTTGAAGGTGCTGTATGAGGGTCACCCGGGCATAGTTCAGATGAAGGCCCTTGCCCGCAGCTACGTATGGTGGCCGGGCATGGATGCCCAAATCTCTAACTGGGTCAATTCGTGCCAGGCATGCCAAGCTACTAGGGCATCCCCACCAGCAGCCACCCCTAGGACCTGGGAGGAGGCAGGCAGCCCCTGATCCAGAATCCATATAGACTTAGCTGGCCCCTTCCATGGGCGCACATTCCTGGTGGTAGTGGATTCATTTTCAAAGTGGGTGGAATTGACCTTAATGCACTCTGCCACCACTGAAGCAATTAGCAAGGCACTGACTAGGATGTTCACCACACATGGCCTTCCTGATTCCATTGTATCTGACAATGGCCCCCAATTTACCTCCTGTGAATTTGAGATTTTCCTAGCAAACCTGGGCATCAGACACATATTAGTAGTCCCTTTTCATCCTGCTAGTAATGGGCTGGCTGAGAGGGCAGTCAGATCTGCCAAGGAAGTACTACAGAGATTGGGTCCCATAAATTGGCATGCTAGACTGGCCCAATACCTGTTGAGCCAACATACTACACCCTGTGCCTCCACAAATAGGTCACCAGCTGAAGTGTTAATGGGATGCCGGCTAAGGACCATTCTTGACAGGCTGCACTCAAATTATGCCCCATTGTTTCCCCTTGGGTCAAACAGCCAAGACAGAGGGTTCCTAGTAAATGACAAAGTGTTTGTTAGGAACTTTGCTGGGCAACCACTATGGTTACTGGGTCGTGTGGTAGCAGTAACTGGTCCTAAGTCTTATAGAGTCCAGTTACCCGATGGGTGTGTCTGGCGGCGCCACGTGGACCACTTGAGGAGGCATTGGAGCACAGCACCCAGAGGTCATCTAGATGGTCCCCATACAGGAGCACCACCACCATCCGGAGAAACCAGCCTCCAGCCCACTGGGGATGACAGCCTACCTGAAGAAGAAGCTGACCAAGGTCCTGACCCAGCTCCAGACATCCCAGCAGGCTCACCTCCGATAGAAACCATGTAGCAGGCAGAAGACAGCAACCCGGCGCCGTTTCCAACCGAGCCAAGAAGATCCGGACGAGTACGCAGGCGCCGAACTTATTTACAGGACTATGCATGCTCCTCACTGGGAGGGAGGAGTGTTGTGTATTGACTTGAGTTTTCACTCAGGTCCGTGCTTTGAGCGGGAAGCACGGACCTCTCCCATTGGCTGATGCTGTTTGACAGCCGGCTATAAAAGGCAGCTGTCAAACGGCATCAGCTGTTCCCCTCCAGCTGGCTGCCGTGTTAGCGCAGCAGTAGCGGTAACCCTTTATTCTTTGAAATAAAGTGTGAGCTGAATTGTTGCCTTGGTCTCTGCCTGAGTGATTCCGCCGCTCTACAACATGTGATGCTGCTGCAAAAGTAGTAATGAAATCCTATTCAATGCATCAAAATATATTGTAAATCTACAATTAGTTGCTATAATATTTTTAAGCATCTGAATTATTTTAGTTGTTTTCTTTTCTTATTGTTGTATTTAAAATACTAAGAACACTTTTCCTGTGCTTTGTATGTATGCATATGCACCACGTTTATAATTGTACTTCCAGACAATCACTTTTGTTAAAAAGTATTTTACTCTAACCAAAGAATATAATTGTTCTGCAGGAAGCAATATCTTTAATTTCTTGAAAAAATGGCAGCACAACAATCTGAGGCGCCATATGACCCAAGCAGGTGATGTGGGGGTGTAGGCAACATGGAAAAGGCCTTGCTACAGGAAGGAACATTTTCATTCCCTCCTCACTCCCCCAGCCCCCAAAATAAAATAGTGCTTCTAAAAAGTGACTATAGAGTAAATGCTGAAAAAGTCCAGCAGTGGCAAATGGGCAGGATCAAGCTTTAAGAACCTTTGCATATTTTTAAAGGGGAGGGAGAGAGAGAAAGAGAAAGAGAGGAAGAGTTTGGTTTCCATGGTAACTAGGCATATGGGCCGATGTTTGAGAATTTACAGGAGAAGCAGGGCCTTTTCACACTACAAAAGCCAATGAATTGGAAAATAATTGTAGAGTTTTCTGCCTTCCTCCCCTCTGTTGGGTGCATTCATAAATATACTGCAGAGTTTATTTTTTTTGTAAAAGGTTCTGGTTTTCTTAAAGCTGAAAAAATAAAAAGATTGATTTGAAAATGAAACAGGATCAATGGTTCTGAAATTACCTCCAATCTCACCTGGTTCTTTGGCAGTTAATACAAAAAGCATCAAAAAGGAGATATCAAACAGCTGGAAGTTGTATCTAGAAGCCTGGAAGAATAACATTGCCGGTTAGTCAGTTGCTCAGGCTAAATAGTCAACTGGGAACAAAATTTCTAGATTCAGAGTTCTTTATAGCAATAGCACTTAGACTTATATACCGCTTTAGAGCACTTTATAGTCTTCTAAGTGGTTTACAGAGTCAGCATATTGCCCCAACGATTTGGGTCTTCATTTTACCCACCTCGGAAGGATGGAAGGATGAGTCTGGTGGGATTTGAACTGCCAAATTGTAGGCAGCTGGCTTCAGAAGTAGCTTGCAATATTGCACTCTAACAACTGTGCCCCAGAGGCTCCTATTATATTATAGCTATTTCAAAGGAACAACAGAAGCAGAGAAGAAAGGGGGAGGAATCCTAGATAGAAAACCCACTTCAGGTAATACTTGACCCTAAAAGAGCCTGCCCATCATGATTTAAGTCACGAGGGTCCTAAAGTGGATCACCCATGTGACTGTCCCAATTTCACAACTTTTTTGGTAGTGGTCATCAAACACTGCAGTGAACACTGCAGTTATAAAGGGAATCCATTGTTCTCTATGGGGCAATTTTGCCAAAACCTGAAAGTAAATGCCAGTTTTCGGTAAAACTGCCATAAAACACAGTTACATGCTGAGTGTTCACCATGTGGTCATATGATTGTGGGGTAGGGGCAGCTGTCAGAACTCTGAAACAAGATTGTAACTACCTCCAGGAAGTCTGTTGAAACTTCAAATGGTAAGCACCTGGTCATAAGTTGAGGAATATCTGAGGGCATATTTGTCAATATATCAGGATTGGTAGTAGGAGCATAGTTTACTTGATACCTTTCACCTAGCACATTGCAATATATATTAATGCATGCTGGGAAAGGGAAAGGAACATTATATAATATATGCTATGCATTACATAATAGTTCTTCCCTTTTCCCAGCATGCATTCTGTCTGTCTTCCAATCCTGAAACAAATGAATTATAACAAGAATTTAGTAACTAGATCTGAAGTAATCAATGTCCCTGTGGGAGTAGCCTTCTCCTTAACCCAAAACAAGAAACAAGTGACACCAAAGTACTTCTTCAGTTTA
This sequence comes from Bungarus multicinctus, assembly GCA_023653725.1. Lineage (NCBI taxonomy): Eukaryota > Metazoa > Chordata > Lepidosauria > Squamata > Elapidae > Bungarus > Bungarus multicinctus. Next base: position 49,906,586 of record CM042848.1, read on the forward strand.
TTAAGCATCATTTACTGCAAATGGTAAATTATGCCACAATTGATGTTTTTCAAACTTTGAAAAACTTGTTCTTTTGCTTTTCTGTCACAGATTCAACAGTGACAGAATAGCATTGGATTCAATAGACCATCTCAAGGCTTGGAGAACTTTACATTCTTCCGTTTTTGTCTTATACTTGAAAATCCATATATGGCCTTTATAGCATGCATTCCAACCATTGGACATCTTCTAAAAGTCACTAGTAGACACAAAAGGCATATTTCTTTTTCTGGATAACTTTAAAACACCCTGTTTTCTGCAGATATACATTATTTTTGTCGGAGTTTCATTTTAATCACAATGCAACAATAAAGTAATGAAAGTGAAAAATTTGTTCTGTATTTTAAAAGGCCAGATTTGAATCAATGTAATGTTATAAAATCAGAATTCTGATCTGTATGAAATAAGTTTTTAGAGTAATCCAGATGCTTAGAAATAAACTATTCTGTATTAGAAAACTTTAGGTCTGGAGCATTATTAAGCAGCTTTTTGTTATTAAATAATGTCTAGATAATGTCCTTGATTTCATACGTACCACTAAAATTACCTGTTCCACACCGAGGTCCAGCTCTAAAAGATTTCCTTGATGACTTTCATGTCCCTCTTTCTCTCTAATTTTTCCAAATTTATTTTAACACCTTGACCCATAAAATGGTTCATTGGCTCCACATCACCAAGCCCCCAAATTTTTGGAAAGTACGGGTAGTTTTTGACTTACAACTATTCATTTAGTAACCAAAGTTACAAGGGTACTGGAAAAAAAAATAACTTACAACCATCCTCACACTTACAACTGTTATTCCATTTTATATTTACCTCGACTGAGCTTAGCATAGTACTGTTCTACATACTTACTTTCATAGTAGCTGCATCCTCATGAAGCCAAAGGGTCTATTTTTTTTCCAGCCCATGTTGAATATAATTCACCATGACATAAGATTAATTTAATTTAATGCAATTTGTATGATTATTCCCTATGTCTTGAATTATTTTCTTTTTTGTCATATTGACAATTACAATCTGATGGGAAAGAGGCTGTATACAATGCATAAAGAGAGTGGTTGCACACATAACTTCTGTAGCTATGTCTGGTATCGACATGCTGGGGTCCTTTGTGTATCTTACTTTTAAATTAGTAACTCTGAGGGCAGGTCCTTCCTCACTTTCTATATAATTGATGTTAGCCTATGGGAACTGATAATTGACTGAAAAGTGGAATCTTAGATTTTCTCCGAATCTCTATTCCCCAAAGAATAGTCAAAAATACAACATTCACAGAAGAACTCCATGCTTTGCTCTTGCTCTTTCCAGAATGTTCTCTGTACGGTGAAATAAAGAAGAGAGGCAAGAGAGCTGTCATTGCTGCTAGGACACAGAAGCAGAATCCAGGGAGAGGACTGGTATTGAATAATGATTTGATGGAAGAGCTCCGTGCCCCTTCACTCTTAAACAGAGAGCCCTCTCCCCCACTCAGTGTGCCAAGAGAAAAAGCCAACAAATTATTGAGGTGATGCATGGAATTGTTCCCACAGTTCCTTTTGCAAGTATATAATTTGCAACATCTGCTTCTCTGGTCTAACAAAAGCAAAGCTTTTCAAGCATTCATCTCACTGCTGTAGCTGCAGAAATGTAACTAGTCTCTCATTTTAGAAACTGGTTAGCTGAGAGGGGAGGAGAGTGTGGGAGAGAATACAGAACATTATATTGCCAATATATTGACGTAAATATATCTCCCCATACAATATAATCGTAAGTCTACATTGCATTGGTAAATGCCATGAAAATAGACCCCAGCAGGGTGTCCCAAAAAGCACCAGAGTTCCTACACACACACACACACACATCAATGTGCTTCTTTGATCATTGAGAGAAGAGGAAAATATATCACTTAGGGAAATTTGGATTTAAATCTGCAAGAGACTAATTGGTTTGCCCATGCTTATGTTAGTCTAAACTTCTTCATAGATACTGGAGGAATAATGTATGTTTGTAAAGGAGGTATGTTTGTTTGAACTTCTTGCTAAAGATGGAACATATATGTTATAGCTAATAATCCTTGTAAAAGAATAGTATGTAGAAATCAAAAGGGAGAAACTTATTGTGTGGAATAGAAGGGATTTACCTGTGAATGACTGTACTGCAAATTGATATTAAGAATAACATCCTAAGCAGAGAATTGAGAGAACACACTGGTGAGATGATGGGCTGTTTATGAATTATGTCAAGTAGAACTGCAAATTTGTGAATACAAAGCACTTCTTTGCCCTAAAAAATAGATAGTAAGTTTCAAAAAGGGGAACTGTACTCTCAGTAAGATTTCAAGCTTCTTGAAAGGTTTTCCTTTTTAAATGAAGAAATAAATTTGTGGATATTGGACTCCACCTGAATATCCAATCAAAGCATTCTTTAATACCAACAGAATATAGTGGTGGATCCTGCCTCATTTGTGATTATCGGGAAGCTGATTATGACCCATAAAAAGCAGTTATCATGATTAAAGAACAGATCCTAAGGCAATCAGATAATCCTATCTACCAGCAGCAACTGTTTAAATGGGTTGGGGATAATACATTTTGTCTTAGTATTAACTTTCAAAACTGCTTGAAATGTAAGGAATAAATAGTGGAGACAATACTAAAGTGGACAGCAAAACAATAAATTTACATTCCTGGACAGTTAAAAGAGAACAAAATTATGGTAAAGGGGAGATGGTGCCTTCTCTTCGTTTTTTAAAAGAACTCTGCTATTAAAATCACAACATAAGTCTAATTGCATATTACTTTCAGATTGACTTGTTCTTAAAAGGATAATGATTTGGGGTAATGCCATGTCTCATCACTTGTGAAGTAATGTGCTATTGTATTACAAAATGTCTGTAGAAAAGAGAAAAGGAAAATAAGACTTTTAAATTTTTTTTACAGTATCTCACCTCACTTTTCTTCTATCTCCTTTAGTGTTCACAAATAGAATGGGACAACCTTTTCATATCATGTGTGTGAATGATTTAGACTGTTCTCTGCAGGCTTGATAGATCGTTGCTCTATCCTAGTTTCTAGAAATGTTTTCTAATGCAAATGTTAGAACTAATAATCACTAAGTACAAAAGGATTAGTTTGTCCCCATATGTTCCAACCCTTTCTATAACTTCTTCATAGTCATATTCTCGTATCTAATGCCCAGAGTAATTTTGAGGCTAGAGAAGAAAACCTGATAGCTTTGCTGTGAAAAAAGAAGGAAAGGCACAAGAAAACTACAGTTAATGGGAATTTCCCCAATTAGAGAATCCATCAATTTCCTAAGACAGTATCCCCCCTAAATTAAAATGTGGTGAGTATTGTATCCTTTAAATTTAAATATCCATAGCTTTAGTAGAATTATTACAGGATTAATAGAATTATAATGATATAAAATGTCTTTATCTTTACTGTATATGCCCATTTAAAGGGTTATAAACTGGCTCTTATTTTCTTTAGTAAGCATGTATTTTAGTTTTGGCTTGTATAATCAAAATATAGCAAAGATGTTCACTAACCAGGGACTAGATGCAAAAGGGATAGTCAGTCTATTGAAGTTTTAAATGTAGTAATATACACATAAAGTGCTTTTCTGGTTTACTTAATTATTTTGTTCCAATCTGCCTAAATCTCTTCTGATCAAATATCCCACCTACATTTATATATTGTTTTTATTTCCTTATCTGCCTATTTGTTAGATTTATATCCTGTCTTTCACTGAGGATTTCAGGGTGTTGTGATTATTATGCTCTTCCTGATTATTCATCACTGATTTTCTGTCATCCTCCATCAGGCATTGATGATAGGACAAGCCTGGCAAACAGAGGCATGAAATAATACTCATATTTTTATCTGTTGAACTTTGTCTCTAGTTGGTTGACTTGTCTCTCCTTTGCTTTCCAACTTCCAATAATGGGCATCTCACTTAGGTTAATTTCAAGATACTTGGTAAGCGTTTCAAGCACGAATAGGTAGAGATAAAATGCGGAGAAACAAGAGCAACACAGAAACTTAGTACTGTCTTGGACAAATATTTTTCTTCCTGTTTCACAGAGACTTTCTGCATCTGAAGCACACAAATGTGGGATATTTGTATTACTAAGATATTTTATTACAGAGAAATATTGAGGCATGCTTGCCATACCAGCTTTATTAAAGATCTATTCAAGCAGCTAATATATTATTTGTGAGAAAGCATATATGCTAACAACAGGAACTATTTCTACTGTATATATTTCTGGAACAGCACACTCTAACAATGCCCACCTATAATTACATAGTAGTGTGAAGCTGTAACTTTTTTTTTTCATTCAGTACTATGTGTAGCATCATAATATATGTACTGGAATATGGATCTCTACACTGCTGTTCAATTTCAGAGAGGTAGGGATTGTCATGACAGTCTGCACTTGTATTTAACATAAGATCTAACTATCTTTCTTTCTTTTCTTTCTTTCTTTCTTTCTTTCTTTTCCCTTCATGTGCTTGAATTCTCTTTGAGCACATTAGTGACATGTTAGTATATATACTTTAATCTTTGTGCAATAATACAATTCTATAAATTTCTCCCTTACCTCCTCCAAATTATGGGTTGGGATTGGATGGTTTAGGACTTTGGGAATAAAACAGCTATAGTATTTTTCTCTACATCATTGCTTTTTATTTCAGCTGAAATCATAGAAAGGAAGATATTTTAAGACTAAATTAAAATTGTATCTACTTTTTCTAGCTTTTTCTTTCACTGTGTAAGTCTACATGATTATGCTAACAAAATGAATTTTCAAATAGAAACCAGTGTCACAGTGTGCAATGCATAGGTGTAAATTAAAGGAACATGCAAGAATATTGAAAGGGGAAGAATGGAGGGTGGAGATGTGTGGGGAGAAAATTTTCCCTCAGATTTGTTTTTATTGTTAGCATTGCTATTGGAAAATGCTTTTTAAATTTTGCAGTTTTATATGACAGCTTCAGAAAGGCCTGTCCATTCCATAATGATTACAAATAATTACTCCTGAAAATGATCATATAGAGGAATTTAGATAGGTAACAGGTCGTCCTCATTAAATGTCCATTTGTTCAGTAACTATTCAAAATTACAATTGTACTAGACAAAGGGACTTATCACCAAACCTTGATGTTCTGGCTGTTGCAGCACCCCTGATGTTGCAGCACACCCACCTCACTCACATAGACTATTCTCTTGTTCCCCCTTTTGCTCACATGGATTGTGTCCTCCTTTCCTCCAAGTTAATAAGCACTATGTCTTCCTTCCACCCTTCCCATTCCTGTACAATGCCCTCCCTTCCCTTCTTTGCTTGCATGCATCACATTTTCCTTCCCCCAACTTGCCCTGCTCTACAGCACTCCCTTCCCCCAACTCATTTGCATTCTTAATTGGCCTCCCAGGGCCTACCCCACCCCCCTGTAGCACTGCTGTATTCTTTATCTGGGACTCTCTCTGCATATAATAACCTGCACATTTCAGGGTTATGGTGGCAACCTGACAATGAGATAGGCAGCATATAAATTTAATGAATAATAATAAAAAAAAAACAGATTGCCATCCATAATCAATGCAATCATGTGACATTGCACTTTATGACCAGATTACTTAGTGATAGTAATCCTGTCATAGTAACTCAAAGACTATATGTACTGTAATTTCCTTTTTTTCCCCTAAGAAGAAATCCTAGAGGAGCTGGGAAAACATACAATCTACATTTGGTTACAGACATAAGGAAAAAAGGATGTACTTGGGGATAACATAGCGAAATCATGAGACACATTCAGGAAAATTTCAAAAAGGCAAATACCAAACTTATGCAATTGTAAAGTACACTATGTTGCCAATGGTTTAACAAGCCTGTTTTTAACTAGCAATGCATGCTTTGTGTAAGATATAATATACATACATAATATTGGTTGTTTTCAGTTCAGCTAGCTGTGAATAAACAGGAGAAAATGATCAAATTATCTTGAAAGTCAAGTTGCTCAGTCTGATGCCTTCAAAGGAGAGGTGGTATTCAGCGGGTTCAGACCAGTTCTGGAGAACCGGTAGCAGAAATTTTTAGTAGTTCAGAGAACCAGCAAATCCCACTTCTAACTGGAGATTTTACAGTATCCTTCCCCTGCCATGCCCACCAAGCCACGCCCACAGAACCAGTAGTAAAAAAAATTGAATCCCACCACTCCTCATAATATATGCATGTTGTGTGTTTTAGAATCACAAACTGTAACATAAAATATTGAAGTTCGGGAGTGCATATAAATTCTAAATCTTACTCTATATTCCTGGCAGGTTTGGAATTAATTCTAATGGATCGGGTCAAGTCTCAATTCACACTAGAACCTACATTATTGCATAATATGTAAAATGTGCCTTAGTTCTACAGCTAGTATCTAGTACAGATTTACTGGATGAAAATAATTTCAAATTAATTAATTGCTTATATGTGACTAATTGTAGACAATAACATGAAGTTTTCATGATGACTTTAACCTGTGGGACATTTGGCTAAATTCCTGGTAATCCATTACAGAAGGAAAGGGAGAAAAATTTGTGTGTATATGTGTATATATCTGAACATGTTATGAGAAACTCTAGAGGACGGGATCTATCAATAGAATATTAAAGATGACTGAAAATAAAAGGTGTTGAGACTATTGCTGCTAGAGTCTGGGAATAGAGTTTCTTGGTAGGAAAGTTGAGCAGTAGGTTTTTCTTTTCCAACTTCTCTGAAATATGCTATTGTCTAGCCCATCAAAACAACCTTTCCCCCTTTGCTCCCTTCATAAGCATTTATTTCAGTAGCTGATTTCAACAACATGCATTTCCTGTTGTGCTTTGGATTCTTTCTCCCTGTTTATTCTTTTGAAAGGTTAAAACAATGTCCCAGCATCTACCCACCAACCTCTCAAACTATCTTCCTACCTACCATCCTGCCCTCCCATCTATTTAAGCATTTTAGTTCTGAATATAACACCACATTTTTGTGGCATACGGCGATAGCTGCTGCTGCTGCTGGCAGGAAATGTCATTCAGACTAAATGTATATATTCTCTTTTAAATAATATGAAGTCAACTTTCCTGACATTTTATATGAATGCCTTATATTACAAAATAAATCATTACAGTATCATTCCTGAAGAAACAATAACTTTCTACTATCTCATTTCTTTTTCTTAGGAATAGCATAGACCAGGGCTGTGAATCCTTCTCTCAAACAAGGGTCATGTGCCAAGATGGATAATCAGCCATCACACTGGGGCTTGGCAGGGCCAGTGCCAATCACTCTCCTTTCTTCTCTTCACCCACAAAATTAATTCAGAGGGCTCCTTAGATCAGATACTGTAAAATGTCAGAGATTACTTATCCTCAGGACATTTCTATTTTATTTATTTCTAAAAATATCTACATAGAATCTCCAACTAGAGAATTTAGCACTGATTACTAGTGATTTCAGACATTTCTTCAAGGTTGTTTTCTTAATCTGTTATTTTACTTTCTCAGATTCAAGCACACATATGTATATGGAATGAGAAAGCAGTTAAAAAAACTAATTTAAGAAGTGGAATTTCTTGTGTTTTTAAAAATAATTTTTTTAAAAAAATCAAAGATAAAAGATAAACATGAAATAATAGAAAATGAAATTAAAGAAAAGAAAAAAAAGCGATGTGAACTGAAAAAGTAAGAAAGGAAATACAAACAAAAGAAAAAAAGATATATAAAGATTTGACTTTCGTTTATCACAGCAGTTAAAAACAAATTTTTCTCTCTTCCCACGCTGAAATTACATCATACAGAATACAGAATAACAACTTGGAAAGGATTCTAGAGATCTTCTAGTCCAACTCCCTGCTCAAGTAGGAAACCCTATACCATTCTGGACAAAAGGCTATCCAATCTCTTCTTAAAAATCACCAGTGAGGGACTTTACACAACTTCTGAAGGCAAGCCATTACACTGATTAATTGTTCTCACTGTCAGGAAATCTCTCCTTAGTTCTAGGCTGGATCTCTTTGATAAATTTCCATTCAATACTTCTTGTCTTTCTCTCAGATGCTTTGAAGAAAAGGTGATCACCTGGTCTTTGGACAGCCCCTCATATATTCAAAGACTGCTATCATGTTATTCTTCTCCTTGTTAAACTAGTCTTACCCAGGTTCCTGCAATCATTTATCATATGTTTTAACGTCCAGCCTTCTAATTACCTTTGTTGATCTACTTTACACTTTTTCTAGAGTCTCAACATCTTTTTGTGTAGTGCTGACCAAAATTGGATGCAGTATTCCAAGTGTAATATTACCAAAGTAGTATATAGCAGTACTATTGCTTCATGTGATCTTGATACTATTCCTTTGTTAATGCAACCTAGGACTGCATTTTTTTGGCAGCTGAAGCAGACTACTGGCTCATCCTCAAGTGTTGTCCACTATCTCTCCTAGATCCCTCTCATAGTTATTGCTGTTGTACCAGGTACCACCTATTCTATACCTATGCATTTAGTTTTTCTTGCCTAAGTGTAAAATCTTACTTTTCTCACCACTGAATTGCTTTTTGTTGGATAGGACTCACCTAAGCTTATCCAGATTCTTCTGGATCATTATTCTCTTCTTCCCATAATCAGTCCTTTTTAATTGACAAATCCATAAATAACCAAATTATCTTTTTCCATTTTCTACAAAAAGTCCATAAGAGGTTCATTTATCATCTTCAATTTGTAATTCAAAAGGTCATGGTAAAATCAAAGGGGGAAGCACTCAGTAGTTCTATAGTCAGATGATTTTCCTTTACCTCTTTGTTAATGAAGCCAACCAATCATTCCTTTTAGCAAATCTAAACAGTACTCATTCCCATGAGGGTAGGTTTTATTTATTTAATTCAAAAGTACTTCAAAGTAAATAAATGTTCCAAGTTCAAGTTTATCCTAAATTCATGTTAAATTTTCTTAGTTCAAACACTTGGCAAAGTTTTAAAATTCTTTTTAAATAGTTACAGTTATTTACTTTTATGTTAATCTGTATTGAAGGATCACTTACTTGGTAGTTTTAATTTACTGCTGCTCATAAGATCTCTATCTTTAAAAATTATTGTATTCCAAATATACAATAGAAAATGGAGTTTTGGACAAAGTTAATACAGTATAAGTCATAAAACTAATTAATAATTTACTGAAACAAAATAATAGACATATTGACAGCTGAATAGCTCTGGCAATTCAATGATTCATATTGGATTGGGAGGCTGTTCCATCAGGCAAATAACACTGCAAAGAAACTTAAGTATCCCGGATCTCTTATGCGGTAGGAACCTCAAAATTGAACCTTGATGCATAGATTAGATGGGTACCGTACCATCTTCCTAAAACAGATGGTACTGCATTCCATTTAGACACTTTTACATTCTCCTGAGTGTGCAAATAAAACAATTACCTGTAAGAATCTGGATACTAAAAATATATTTTTTTGTAATTTCAGTTTACTATTGCATATTAATCCTTTTATGGTATTTATTGGCAATCTTCAGTCTCTCTCTTTCTCTTTCACATTTTACCCAGGCACATGTGTGATTTAGTTACAAAAAGCTTCCTGTCCAACGTTATGTTGACAAAGCAAAAAGAAACTAAGAAAAGGTCATGACTGAATGGATATAAGAAAGATGCCTATGTCAGACCAAATACATGGTTGTAAAAGAATGAGAGAACACGAGAGAGAGAAAGAGAGAGAGAGAGAGAGAAGGAGGAGGAGGAGGAGGAGGAGAAGAAGAAGAAGAAGAAGAAGAAGAAGGAGGAGGAGGAGGAGGAGGAGGAGGAGGAGAAGAAGAAGAAGAAGAAGAAGAAGAAGAAGAAGAAGAAGAAGAAGAAGAAGAAGAAGAAGAAGAAGAAGAAGAAGAAGAAGAGGAAGAGGAGGAGGAGGAGGAGGAGGAGGAGGAGGAGGAGGAGGAGGAGGAGGAGGAGGAGGAGGAGGAGGAAGAAGAAAGATTTTTCCATTCATTTATACCTTGCTTGCTAGCAATTTGTTCAGTAAGGAGTTGCCATAACTATTCAGCATCAGCTTTCAAGATGATTATATCTTTGCAAGTTTTCTGTACCATATTTTCCTGTGATGTTTTGTTCTCCATTAATCATGATCCATGGAGAGTAGGTTGTGATGATGGTAACTGGCATGCGTGTACTAATCAGAATGTTTGGTACTGCTTTTATAAAACATCACACAGCATGGATAAATCATTTTTTAGTCAGCAATATACAAAGCATAGAATACAGCTTATAAAAAGGAATGTAAATTAAGATTGGGTCATCTCATACCACGCCTGTATATCTGATCTTTAGGGCCACATTGGTTGCTTTAGGTATGTATACATCATGGATTAGGCATTTAAAAATACATAATTTGTGTAATTTTTTACAAATATAAAAAGCTGCTTGGTTAAATTTCAAAATATACATTTGCTCCAAAAGCCTACTTGCAGGGTATTTGGCTGATAGAATAAACATTTTTAAAATGAGACTTTACATCTTACGTTCAAATATGTTAGAACTGGAAATGTGCATTTTCAAAGGCACTACTTACGTTTTAGTAAGGATCTAAATAATTTAAAAATAATAATAAATTGCCATCTAGCTCAGCACTGTCTAAAGCAGCAGCTTTCCAGAATTTCAGACATTATTTTCTCAGCCATCTGTGAAGATGCCTGAAATTTAATTTACAGGAATCAAAGCATATGCTCTAATACTAGGTTATGTCATTTACTAGGTTTTTCAAGGCTCAATTCTGATGTGTTCTAATGTAACTTTTCAAACTGCAAAATCAAATGGATTTATATCACATTTTTCATTTTAGAAGAAATGTATTTTCTGAACAAATATAACAATGCATTCATTTGAAATAGTGTAATTATGTTTCTTTTGAGAAAGTGTAAATCCTTTTGTCATGATTATTTTATATGACAGGAGGTTGCAATTATTGCAGTTGTTTGGATGATTGTCTCCAAACACATGTATGGTCGCTGAGTAATTGTGCATATGTGTATCTATATTTTGCATTTTTTATTATCCAGATCATCACTACTGAAAATGCATACATTCAGACTTAAAATAAAAGGAATTACAATATAATCAATAATCATTAAAACTGAATTAAGGAAAAAGGATAAGAACCAGCTAATCAGAGCCTTATAGAATTGAACAGCGTACAGGTTGCAGAAATAAATAAATCATTTATTAGCCCATGGACTGTAGTTTACACTGAGCAATCATTAACCTTTAAAGATAACAAACTGTGTCACAATCTAACAATCTTATATGTATGATGAACATATGTTAATAAATAAAATATATTAAAAATTAAATCAGTTATCAGTGCACACAGGAATTTAGTTAGTAGGGACACAGTTGGAAAAGACCTACTGTCACTGCGATAAGACAAGTAGTTCAATTGCTTTCAGGTCTTTAGCATCAGATGAATATCATTTCACTAGTATTCTCACTAGTAGTCATTGCTCTTTTCAGGAGTTGCATGCATGTTACATTTAAGTTTCAGCTTTATTATAACCATTTCTAGTGAACAGTCCAGTGATTCTTATCTGATGTTTAAATATTTATTCTTCTTGCAGTGCAGGTATCCACTATCATTTTCTTCAGCATCACACTGTGAGGGCACTGATTTTATTTCACTCAAACTTTCAGATAGTTCAGTTTTTACTGCTATATGTAACAATTGGGAAACTATAACCTCAAGAATGGGCACATTTATTGTCAGTCTGTTGTTTTTGTACTGCAATATTTTCTCTATATTTGACATAGTCTTTCTCCCAAATAGTAGATGTCACTTTATTTCATGGGTACAGCCACCATGTGAATTTTGGGGCCTAGAAAGACAAAGTCTTTTACTACTTCAACTGATATGATATACACAGAATCAAAATCTATGAGATAAACGTAAAAAGTAGATAACTTTTGGAACTTTTTTGCTATCCATGTAGCTCTTTAACTTGATCTTTGTATAGGACTATGTTACAAAGTCACTTCAGCAGATGCTTTATCATCTCCCACAGCTTTGTACTTAGAAACATTTTCAAGAGCCATTTAACTTCACATTCCAGAATGCCTGATTCTAGACCAGTGATCAATACGTCATTTATTAGAGATTGTTTTTGTACAGTAGACTGAATCACATCATCTTCTTTTTATAGTTTCTTGACTTTATTGTTGATTCTTGAAATGTCAATGTTCAAATTTGACATTTTTGCTCTGACCCTGGTTTATGATTATGACATTCCACACACATAAAAAAATTCTTTGCAGCATCACAATTTCGTTTTGCCTTTAGATATATCAGCAGTTTGACATAACTTCAACTTTAATTTAGCCATTTTATGAAAAAATAATATTATTAATATTTTCATTTTCCTCTCCCCCAGTGGCTTCTTGGATATCTTCTGATCTGAGGGAGACATCTTGCAGTTACATATCTATATTTTCATTTGTGGTTCTCCATTGAGCTTTTGTGGCAGAATATGGAAAACAGTGATGTCATTTCCTTTCCCAGTGAATCATATTTAATTTGATTTCTTGTCTATGACATATAGTACATGCCTTCCTTGAGATGTGCAAGTATTTTACCACTACAGAAAAATAATCCATGAAGAGAAAGAGCAACATAAATATGGCCTAAAAATTCTACTTGTATAAACCCACAAGGGCAGATGGTGCCTTTCATTGTTATTTTTTGGAATGCTCTTTCAATATCACCTAGGAAAAATTGAACTGATCCAGATTCCTGAAATCCTGCTCCCCAGTGGGACTTTCAAAGTAGATCTTTTCTGTGGTGTCTCCACCTTGTGAAACACCTGGCTTTTTATTAAGGTGCTGGGATTGATTATATAGATAGAAAAAAGGAATGAAGTCAACTGAATCTTGCTGTGGGGGACCCTGGGAGGATAATTAAACTGCAGGATTCTATGGTTATGATGTTTACTGTTTTATGATTGTTTTATATTTTTTGGTTGTATTGTTGCTCAAAGTTGCTTAAGATGGGTGGCCATATAAATCTTTTAAACAAACAAATAAATTACTGCTCTTGATAATGCATCAAAAACATTCTAATTGGAATGTTTTCTTTTTATTCTGGGACTTTAGAAAAAAAATATGGGAATTCAAATTTTAAAATGTAGCTGACCAGTTAGGCCATAGGCTGCCGATTTTGCCCTGTCAGTTTACATCTAGATCTATTATTTTTATTGCTTTCTTAGCTTTGCTGAAAACCCTGAGACATTAAACGACTACAGTAGGAGAGAAAGAGATCATGTATTTGACTGCACGGAGTGTAATCTTGTCAATTTACCTGGGGAATATTGTCACTCTAGTTTAGAATAAGGTTCTCTAGGATCCCTGAATGCAGAGCAGCCATACTGGTCTTAGGTTACAGGAAGGTAAGTTCCAGGTGAATGGAAGAAGGAGAAAGAACAGAAGAAGTCCAGGTGAATGTTAGGAAAAAAGCATCTAATTATAAGAAAAGTTTGACAGAGAGACCGATTAAACAGAAAGATAGTGGATGTCACTTCATTTAATGTCTTAAAGCAAAGCTATTGTTTGTCAGGGATGGTTCAATTTATAATCCTGTACCATGACATTCTGTGTGTGACAGTGTAGGGACTACAACTAACTCTCAAGTCAGAAATTTATTTATTTTTGCTTACATTAAACTATATGAAAAGAATGAAAACAAAGAGAATAAGATAATAAAAAGAAAGGAATAGAATGGATTAAAGTTCTATTTATCCTTTTTACCCACAAAGTTCAGAGTCCTACCCATTAGTCAACAGTCTTTTTCACTTTTCATATTTTCTGGGAAATAGATGATGGTAAAGAGGTCACAATGTTTGCTTTTAATTAAGCTTCAGAGAGGTCAGACATGATTGAAACTTATCCATTTACATTTATGTATACAGCAACAATATTTCATTTTTTTTCCTTTTCTGGATATCCTATAGTAATTACACACACACTCCATTCCATAATAATTAATCCCCTACTCTTTTAAAGAAATTTTCCAATTCAAATCCATAGAGGTTTAGTACAAAAATAACGTAGCAATCAGGGTTTTATGAATCTTCACAATGTAGAGCATTTTTTTTCCTTATGAGGCATTTTTTATTACAAAAGCCTGTAAGGGGAAAAGAGCTGCAGCCAATTAGGTATGAAATTTTTAATTCAGAGATTCAGTTCAAAAGTGATTGAATTATATCAATTTTCTCTACCCAATTTCCCAATTTGATTTGAATCATGATCATGATCTGACTATTCAGGCTGACATTCTCAATTAATTTACTCATTCAGATCAAATTTACTCGGCTTTTTAAACTGAATTGACAATTTTAATGGCATCAGATATATACTTTATAATTAATAATGATGATGATGATGATGATGATGATGCTTCTCTTCTTCGACTGTCTGCTTCACTTGCAAAAGTCCTCTGCCGCCTGCTTTTCTGGGCAAATACAGCCTGTCGATGTCACTACGCGGGTGCAGCGCATAGTGTATGCACGCTATAATGAAGCATGCTCTGGCAGATTATGTGAAAGACAGTGTTAAACCAGCTTTGATGGAGGTCAACAAGAGGAAGCTGCTCAAAGTTCAGCAAACCAAGAAACAATATAGAAAAACAGCAATGCAAATTTGGGCTGACAGCTGGTGTAACAAAGCATTGCATGGACAGTTCCTTGAAAAGATCCAAGGAAAAGTAGATAAGGAAAAAACCTGGTTATGGCTGACCAATGGAACACTGAAGAAAGAAACAGAAGGCCTGATTCTTGCAGCCCAAGAACAAGCCATCAGAACGAATGTAATCAAACAGAAAAATCTGCTGATGATACTTTGCAGACTCTGCAAAGAAGCGGATGAAACCATTGAACACATACTGAGCTGTTGCAAGACAATAGCTCAGACTGACTACAAACAACGTCACAACACAGTCGCTCAGATGGTCCATGGTCCACTGGAACTTGTGTCACAACTACCATCTGCCTGTAGCAAATAACTGATGGGATCATAAGCCTGAAAAAGTGGTCGAAGTATGCAAAACTACTGTGGGTCTTCCGAATACAGATTGACAAAGTTTTGGAACACAATACCCGGATATCATGATTGTGGAGAAGAAAAAAGTGTGGATTGTTGACATTGCCATACCTGGTGACAGCAGAATCGACAAGAAACAATTTGAAAAAGTCATCAGATATCAGGACTTGAGAATCGAACTGCAGAGACTCTGGCATAAACCAGTGCAGGTGGTTCCAGTGGTAATCGGCACATTAAAGACCTAGGCAAGCACTTAAAAACAATTGGTGCTGACAAGATCACCATTGGTCAGCTGCAGAAGGCCACCTTATTAGGATCTGCTCGCATAATCTGCCGATACATCACACAGTCCTAAACACTTGGGAAGTGTTCGACTAGTGATTTGTGATACAAAACATGCTGGTTATCTCATTTGCTGTGTATACTGTCATTTTTGTATATATAATAATAATAATAACAACAACAACAACAACAACAACAACAACACATCTGTTCATAATGAAGGTTTAATTTATTTATTTGTTCCTTATTGAATGTTCAATTATGGAGGAAATTTTTTTCTTAAAGTGCTTACTCTCCCCATCACTTCTGTTCACAGAAGTTGTGGCTTATTCAAAATAAATTCTCAAGGAGTTGAAGGGATTCCCTGTTTGGATGATCTGTGGAGAATCAGCTTCTTGAATCCAGAACCCAGCTTTTGTGTCAAAACAGAAGCTAAGACAATCAATAATTCCTCCTCCTCAGTCTCACGCTCTTTGTCTCATAAATCTCTTATTTTTTGTGAAAAAAACATGGATAACTAGCAAGTTGTAAAAGTGCTGAAGTAACATTTTATTTTCAGGAACAAGGCAATGTTTATATTCTTTCAAGTTATAAAAAAAATACCAAGTCTGACTTTCTGAGAACAAAAATAAATTTAAAAAACTGAATTGTAAATAAAACTACACCATTAAACTACAATTCAAAATAATCTTTACATTTTAAAGGTTATGATTACATTTAAAAAAACAATCTGAAGAATACTGGGACATACAGAATGCATAAAATTAAAGCAGCCCTAAGTTGGTAGCCTAATCATCTATAATAGGTAAATAGCATATATGTGCATATTATAAATATTCAGATTTCTGAAATGTTAAACAATGTACATCTTGCTAATGGCCAAGGCAGCAAGAGACAATTTAAAATTGGGCATCTTGCCTGCAGCTGCAGGCATTTTAAATCATAACTACCAAGCTGTCCAAAACAGAGAATATGCAGACAAAGATATGCCATCTTGAAGATCTTGGCTACTACCCAAAGCATTGCCAGTTTTATCCAAAAAATGCATTGCAAATAATGCATGCAGCATCATGAAAATGTTTAACCTTTTGAGAGAGGCTACAGTTATGATAAGTTAACCGAACCAAATACAAAATAGGCAAATAAGCAATCTAGTCCTACAAAATGGAAAACAAATGGTTTGCTTTGCTTACAGAGAACTGGCCATTGATCCTCTAAATACTGAACAGTGTACAGTATATTTTTGTGGGAGATAAAGCGCTTTTTTGTTTTTTCTTGATATATTCAGTAGGGGCATACACTGTGATTTGTATTTGTTTATGTGTTATTAAGTCAGTGTAACTCTTAGCAATCATACACATAGATAATTTCCAGAACACTTAGTCTCCAATCCAGTTCTTCAGAACTTCCAAAGATGTACTCATTGCCACTGTAACTGAGTCCATCCAATTTGCTGGTGTTCATCCTCTTTTTCACTTTCCTTCCAGTCTTCCAGCATTATAGATTTCTCCAAAGAAAAGGTATCTGCATACTATGTCAAAAATATGATAATTTGAGCCTGGTCTTTGTGCCCTGAGTGAGAACTCTGCATTGATTTGTTTGATGATCCATTTGTTTGTTTTCTTGTCTATTCATGGTGTTCTCAGTAGACTTCTCCAACACCAGGAACAAATAATAACAAAATTGTTTGCATTGCTAGATCTTGTTATTATCTGCTTTCCCTGCTATTTTTTTTTAATGTACTGCCATATAATGCTTTGTCTTCACATGCCTCCATTCTGTTCTTAATTTGGTCTTTCTTGGTCTCTCCAATATTGTAGGCCTCCCTGGTATACTAGCATAGCAGTGTATCTTCTCAATATCCTTTAGATTTTCATCCAATGTATTTCTTCTTCTTCAACCATCCGATGTACTTGTACCATTATTATTATTAAATTTATTTATCGCCTAAGTCACAGTTTGTGGTGATTCTGGCATCTGAATAACTTGATTTGTTTGATGTTGATATCCAGTCACTGCAACGTAATTAGATAAGAATACTGCCCATTCTTGTTTTTCTGTAACAGTCAGTCCAACAGTCCTGTCACATCACCTTCTGCCCATTCAAATTTGTTATTTGCTTCGTTTCCTCTTCATTCTTTCTCATTCATACCCTAAGTCCCACCTATATCACCTGCCACTGAAAGGCACTATTTATATTCACCATTCATTCTCACCATTCATCCACTCAGATAGGTCAGATATCTAATCAAGGCTACTGTTACAGCCCCATCCATTTTTCATTTAAAAAATGCACCTAGGAACCAATTACCCTCTTGTGCCTCCCCCAGAGTTCATTATCCCCATCACTTCCTTCACACCCAGAAAGCTACAGCCAGTAGAGTCCTCTCTGCATGCTCAATATAGGGAAGCCATCACCATAGCAGGTCTTCTTGCCACCCATTTCTTCCATAGACTGCTATACCCAGCATTGATAGACTCCTCTTTTGTCCAATGTTTTAGTTATTATTCTATGGCAATGTCAAAATTTCTGTCTTTCATTCCTCTACTTGAGTCTGGTCTATCACTTTTTCTCCTTCACCAACATTGCCTGAGCCTTACCACTTCTAATTTTATTTCCTCCATGCAAATCTACCAAGCTCTTCTTTAGCTACCTAGCTCTGAGACCATTTGCTTCAATATTTAAACTTTCTGTGGTTCCTATTTCATTTTGTTCTGCACACCTACCTTTCTTGTTCTTCACCCTTATCTATACTGATAACCTCTAATACTGGCCTTTCTTCTTCATATCCCATCCTCCAGGTCTCCACTCTTCTCCAGCTATCATCAGCACTGTGCATACAAACCTTATACCTAACCACTAGCAAATGCACAGAGAGTATCTACCCTATTCTCCTGCAAAAAATAACCCCCCTGACTCTCATACAGTATAGATGCTATACAGACACACATAAACATTTGGCCACAAAATGTAATCCTTCTTTTCTGTGGGAATGATAAAATTATGAAATGACAATTTAAAAATAGGAGGAGGAGGAGGAGGAGGTTGATGGCATTAAGGTACCACTGGAAATGTAGTACAGAAGGAAACTTATTTACAGTCATATGCTGCAGAGATTACAGGGGCACAAATTGGAAGTAAAAGTAAGTAATTCAAGCAAGCTTTTTCCATTCTGCAGTTTGTCACTGAAAATTAATCTTTGATGTACCAGGTCCCATAAATTCCTGCTGAAGATTTGAAACTTGAGCATTACTAAAGTTTTATCTTCAAAATAATGATTGTGAAAGATGATAAAACCTTTACTGCCAGAACTTTGATATAAAGGTTTCTAAAGCTAATTAGAACAGGTATTAAAACAAAAATAATGATTGTGAGACTGATAAAGCACAATAAAGAAATGACTAGTAAGGCAAAATATAAAAATAAATTTTAGTAATAAGTGGCATGTCCTAAAAGCAATAGAAGAGCAATTCCTATATCTTTTACCTGTTAAAATGATGTGTAATATAATCCATGTTATCTAGAATTTGATGGACATGTAGTAAAAATGATTTCACTAATAACCTTACCACTGGCCATATTGGGGGAGGCTATATTAATTCCTGGTAAGCTGGTTATAAAGTACTTAGGCATTGTTTTTAGAATAAAAGGGGGATATTCTTGAATATTATGGAATTTATCTTATTAATTTTCTGTACTTAGCACTGAAAATTATAAGGATGACATTTTTGCTAGAGATAGAACTAATTCCTTTAAAGTATACTTAAAAATGAATACTTTATCAATTCCATTTAACAAATTTAATTTAGTTACAACTATGTTAATTTAAAGCCAACTAATGTTTTGATCTGGTGTTCTTTTTTTCCTTTCTTACCCCTTTCTTTTAAGGTCTACTCAAAAGCCAAGGGCAATCATCAGCATAAAAATATTGGGGTCCTTTTAGGATTAGTTTTTAAAGTCTTTACAATAGAGACTTAGAATGTTACAATGGAACATGCCTTATCAATTTCACTAGACTTCCAAAACGTAGATTTGAGAGTGAGAGAGGTCTTTAATAGAAGAACAGAACTGTCCTAATTATATTCGGTAGTATTTGTGACTCAGTTATATGATCTTCAGTCAGTAGTGGATGAAGCATAACTGAGCACTAAAAATCAAACAATATGATACAGACAAAGAATTTAAGCCTGACAGAGAAAGCAACAAGTAATCACTTTTACTGGTTTTATATTTTGATAAATAAGAAAGAGAAAAACTAGAAAAAAATAACTATAAATTGATGAACAAGGTCAAACATAAACATTGTATGCATTAGGTATCAGAAATAAATTGATTATAAGGCCATTTTGATTGCTAACAGCAACTGCTTGAGAGAACAGCAAATGAAACACAGGAGGGGATGTAACAAAAATTACTAAAAGATTGTAAAGATGAATCCAGGTAAATGGAAATTACAATTTTTTAAACTGAGTGAGAAAAGTGTAACCAGCACAAAGATAACTGAATGGGAAACCTGTAATCATATTTGTATGCAGAAATGTAAGATGTCAGCAGAATACAAAATTGAAGTAGAAGGCTCAAAGTGAGCAAGGAAAGACCAACTAAAACAACATTTCAATATAACTAAAAGAACATGCAGTACCACAAGTAAAAATCTACAAAAATGAAAGAACATATCTGGCAATATTTGAGAAGAATTGCAAAATTTAGTAAGAATACAATTTTAGAAAGAAATGAAAAGATGTAAAGATATCATTATTACCAGCAGAAGGAAAAATGCTAACATCAACATGAGACAAAAGAAGATAAGAAGAAAGAATTATTGACTTTGAAAGAGTTAACTTCGAAGAAACAGGAGCCATGGTGGAGCCATGGTTAGAATGCAATATTGCAGGCTAACTTTGCCCATTGCCAGGAGTTCAATCCTGACCGATTCAAGGTTGACTCAGACTTTATCCTTCAGAGGTTGGTAAAATGAGGACCCAGATCCTATGACACTACCTTTAATACCATCAAACAACAATATCTGCTTATCCCAGGTCCTTGAAAGGGACTCAATAGATGGATAAAAATGCTAAATCCAATCTAAAAATCTGGCTGATTGTGCAACCATCATTCAGTTGCATGTACACCAGACAACTGAAAAATAAAAAAGTAGATCAGAAGACTATCTGAAGGACAGTGAAGAAGATGTACCGAGGCTGGTATACTATGAAGGCTTACTGAATACCAAGGAGCTTATAAGAAAAAAATAAGAAAAAAAAATCAAATGATTTTTATAAGAAAAAAAATCAAATGAAGAATATAAAAGAGACATGGCAAGACAAATTATTAGATGTCCACACACACACACACACACACACACACACAAAACTCTAGCATGCAAAACAGATAACAACAACAAGGCTAAGAGCAGAAAAGTTTCTGCTTTAAGACAGAGTGACTAATTCTTTAAGAACAAATGCATAAAAAAAGCTAGAATTGTGAAGGCAGCAATAGATGGCAAATACCACTTCTGCAAAGAAACTGAAGAAATAATAGAATATGAAGTTCTCTGCTACAAGAAGATCACACAGATTGATTACAAACAATAGCATGACAAAGTAGCAAGAATAGTCTATTGGAATAGCTGCAAGAAATATCTTTTGTCTGAAATCAAGAACTATGTTGGGACCACAAAATGGAAAAGTAACAAAAAATGAAAAAGCTAAAGTCCACCAAAGTTTTAGAATTCAAAGACAGGCACCGTCCACATTACACCTCAGACTTAACAATTGTCAGTAAGAAAGACAAAGAAATCTGTATATTGGATGTGGCTGGCAATACCTGGAGATAGAAGAAAAAAAAGAACTGGAGAAAATAAATGAAATACAAAGACCTGCAAATAGCATTAGCAATAGCTCTTAGACTTATATACAGCTTCACAGGGCTTTACAGCCCTCTCTAAGCAGTTTACAAAGTCAGCATATTTTCCCCAACAATCTGGGTCCTCATTTTATGGACCACAGAAGGATGGAAGGCTGAGTCAACCTTAAGCCAGTGAGACTCAAACTGCTGGCAGAATTAGCCTGCAATACTGCATTCTAAATACTGTGCCATGACGGCTCTTAATAGAATGACTGTGGCAAAAGAAAGCAAAAGTAACATCAATAGTAATAGGTACCTTGGGTGTAATCACAGAACATCTGGAGCGCCATTTGAACACCATTTGCATTGACAAAATCTACTGGACAATTGCAAAAGGAAATTTTACTCAGAACAGTTTACAAACAGAGACAGTACTTTACTATTATTAAACAACAGGACAAGGCTATTCCAGGTTCTTGGGAAAGAGTGGATATATGGACAAAAATGCCAAAGCCAGTCTAAACATCTGCCTGACTGTTCAGCTAACCATAATAATCATAATGGCATAATATAGCCACCTACTCCAAAATGTTTTTTGAATTTTGACTTTCTCAGAACATATATGAAAACTACCACAAAAAATAACTAATAGAAAATGAGGAATGATTGCAAATATAGGGTTTCCTCAATTTAGTGGCATTTGGGAAAAGTCAGAATATTGTGGTGGGGCACTCAAAAGATTTTTCAGGGACTATATATAAAAATAATAGGCAATAAAAATATTTTTCTTAATTATGACTACTCCAATTTCATGGATTCCTGTCAATAGAAAGAGCTTGTCTGGGGGGGCGGGGAAGTGGCTGTTGTGTGCAGTGCTTAATTAACTTTTGAGTTATAACTATATTCTGTCTTTGCTCTAAAGAAGTCAAGATGTACCCTTTCATGTCATCTTCACAACAACCCTACAAGAGAGGTAAAACAAAGACTCTCACAAATCACCATTGATTTCCATAGTTTTTGTAGGATTTGAATTAAGGTCTTCCCAGTCCCAAATTCTAAATCAGCAATATTCCCTAGATGGGTACTATAAAATCTTCCATCATAATCTTCCCAAAGGGGGGAAAGATCAAACTTGTTTGGCCCTTCAGCTCTCAGAAGACATGGACATGTATTCTCACCTTTGTTTTTACCTTATATTTCAGCCAACAATTGTGTCTACTTTGGGGGTATATTTGTGACTCCTTTGCCACTAATTTCAGCAATGTTATTTTGAGATACTTGGGGATTAAAATAGGGTGATATTTTAATCACCTGCTACAGGACCCTGGCCCTGCTCTGATCAATAAAGTCCTTTGGCTTAGTTCAGGCACAAAGATTGCCAGAATCCCATTTGCAGAATGGATGCCTTCAGTGCTAAAGTTGCTCCTGCTCTTCATCTGCCACAGCAAGCAGGATATGTTTGGCCCATTGATGAGCAGAGGAGGAGGGGGTGGCCAAAAGAAGTTGAAGGGAAATAAATTGAAACATTCAGGGCTATTTCATATTCTACTCTAAAGATTAATATATCTCCTCCCAGCTACATTCTGGCTGCCTTGCCATAGTCAATATCAATCTCAAACATCAAAAGAAGATTTATAAAATATATATTCCTGCTCCAGTCAAAGTTTTAAATGAACACTGCTGGCTTTTTAATTGTTTCCATTGTTTTTGCTGATTTTACAATTATGAGAGTTCCACTAGAACAGAATATATGTAGTTTAGGGTTGAACTGTGGTGCCCTTGCAAACCACTCTGAGCTTTATTGTTGCTTGCATTTCATTACCCAAGTATGTAACATCAACAACGCTGATGATTGTGAGGTTTGCTCCTTCTATGAGAGTTCTAGTAATAATAGGCAGCATGGAAGGAGCACAATTAATGTTTCAGTGCCTAGCAGTGCCCAGCACATATCAATCACCTGCAAAGCAGCACAACTTTTATAAAAAGCTAACACTTGAAAACACTCTGGTTTTAGATTGTACTGGTTTTAGAAATAATTGTCTATCAAACCTATCTACAGGAGCTCACTGCATCTTTGTACATTATATTATCAGATAGAAATTATGCCTTTCTTTTTCAGTAATGTGATGAAGATGCTATAAAAATGAACGAATAAAGATGAAACAGAATCAGGAATAACATTAGCCATTCCAGTAGAAAATTATTAGCCAAAAATCAACACATCAGGAGAACACCAAATTGGAAAATGTTGATTTAGAGAGACCATCAGGGCAGAGGTCACTCCTTGGTTTTTCTGCTGCCTTTTTTCAGAGCCATCAAATTCTGATTGTTATGAAGTATTTAGATCAAACTCTCTGAAGTTCTTCTGTTGTTCCAGGAGTAGGTCTTGATATCAGTCTACAGAAAATGTTTTTTTCTGTCTGTCCATCCAGAACAGAAAAATTGGGAACAGAGTATGCATGTACTTATGTAGAGATCAAAATGAGGACAACAATCAGGAAACGACAGCAAAAATAAGTGTGCTGGGCAGCCAAGCATTCTGTTGCACATTTAGATCATTGCAGGTGAACAATTATGCAAAAATCTAGCAAGGAATGCAGGGTGAAGGAAGAAACAAGAGATAACATAAAGTGAAGGAGTAACAAAAAGAAAATAGCTAATGAGTGTGAAATGGGAAAGAAGCAATGGATGAAAATTAGGAGGGATTCAATTGAGAAATTTCTTGTCAGTTAGAACAATTAATCAGTGAAAATGGCTTGCCTCCAGAAATTGTGGGTGTTTCACAATTTGTGTTTTTAGAAGAGATTGGACAATCGTTTATCTGAAATGGTATAGGATTTCCTGACTGAGCCTCCAAGACCCTTCCAACTCTGTTATTTCTGTTATTCAAAAGATAGATGTAGAAAATGTAAAGGAAGGATGCAGTTCAAAGCACAAATTAGAAGAAGCAGAAGGTAAGTGCTACATTAGGAACATGACAACATACTATCACTTATCTTGCAGGTAGGATACCATAATTCTGACTGTGGCCTCTAAAACATCACAGTTCTTTCCATTGTATGGAGAAGAGCATTGTTATTTTAATTCTCTTGCAATAATGGTCAGGCAAAATTTTACCTGCTCACTCTCAACACTCAGGAAGTGTGTACCTTGATCAGGGTGGGATTCAAATGTTTCTAACAACCGGTTCTGTGGGCGTGGCTTAATTGGCAGACATGGCTTGGTGGTCATGTTATTGGCTGGGCGTGGCCAACTCAACATCACTCACATCGAGGCACGCATCTCCTCGCCTGGCCTTTCATGACTGTGGGGATGCTGTAACAGTTGTAAGTGTGAAAAATGGTCATAAGTCACTTTTTTCAGTGCCATTGCAACTTTGAATGGTCACTCCACACAAGCAAAGTATTAGCAAAGGAGGAGGGAAAAATTCCAGAGAAGTTCCTGAGACAGGAAGTCTATTCCTGCCAAGAATGTAATAAGGGGTAATGGAGAGGCAGTTTCTGTAAGGAACACCAGAATGTTTCCTTCCTGCCTTCCTTACAGGATTAGGCCAGTAATTTCTTCTAACAATCGGTTCTCCAAACTGCTTAGAATGTTAACAACCGGTTCTAGTGAATAGGTGTGAACTGGTAGAATCCCACCCCTGACCTTGATGCTCACTAAGATGCCTTTTCATAGTGAGAGATACTTGAATAACAATAGAATGTATGATTTATAATGTACCTCAAACTCTGCATATACCATCAGCCCTGCCTAGAATCACAATGTCCATTCCTGCTAGATTCTTAGCAGTGAATTGTTAGTCCACCAAAAAACTTCAGAAAGGGGCTCTTGTCATTTTCACCCACCCTGTTCACTGTCTGATCACAAAGCAGCGACAAGATGCACTGATCATAATTTAATTAATTAGTACTCAAGTCAGAGTTTTATGTAAATGGTATTTAAATCCCAATCAGTGTTTTCATTTCCGTGCATGGTTATTTATATCATGACTCTCAGGTGAGCAGAGGTCAGAGTCTTCTGAGAAATTGCAATTTGGTATGTGTAGCTTGGGAAGACAAATAAGTGGCACCAGACATATTGACACATCTTTAGGAAGAAGGGGAACAATCTCAACCAGGCAGTTTAATAATAAAATGAAAAACAACGAAACTTGTCAAGGTGTAGCAAATTATTGGTTTTGAAAGAATTTAGATTTTTTGCTGGATGTTACTTTAGTCTTTCTTGGCCCTAGAAAAGGAGAATTAGATTTAATAGAGCAAGATAACACACAGTACTAAAATCTATTTGCATAGATTTTGATTAATATAGAAACATTTCTTTTGTAGTGCACACTATGAACTCCAGTTTGAAATTCATGGGATTAAAAAATAGCAATGTAGTGTAACAAAATGCTATTGTGAACAGTGGAATTTTAAACATAGAATACTGATACAGGTATGTAACCCCAAAATATGTTTTGGGGTACTATTTTTGTACTTCCAGGCCTGGATTTCATAAGTCCACAGGTAAAATATAGTCATTTTAAACTGGGATTCAGATAAACACCTACAACTCCAGTATTGCTATATTTACCAATATTTATGGAAAAACTTTATACTGTTTTCATGCTGTTTGGAGGAAATCTGGGTTTATAACCCTTACAATGTTGAGTAAGATACTTGCCTATAGCTATAGAACAGAGCTGTCAAATTCCCAACCCATGGGCCGGATGTGTCACGTGCTGGCCATACCCATGCCTGGCTTAGTGAAGGGGGAAAAAGTTGCGATACGTCTCGTGACACTGAGGTGACAACACGAGTTTGATACCCCTACTACAGAATATCCCAAACTAGCATGATACAACTGACTTCATATCAGTTTCAAAGCTTTAACATTTTGTTACATTAAATTGGTATTTTTTTTTAGTCCCACAAGTTACAAAGATTTCAAATAGAAGTTCAGAGTATGAAATGTTCCTATATTCATCAAAATCTATGCAAATAGATTTTATTATTTTGTGTTACCTTGTTCTACTAAATCTGGATTTTGTAACTTTCTCTCTAAAAGTTGGCAACTGATGTGCATCCTGCTGGGAACAACAAAGAACCTCAAAAATCACTATGACTCCATTTACTTCAAAACACAACCAAAGCCTCTTTTCTGGCTTTTTGCTTTTTACTGCTTGTTCCACCAAGGTTGAATTTTGAATTTGGTTCAGTCATATTTGCATAAACTTTCTGCACCAGTTTGGGAATAATTTCATATTGAATAAATAGAAACAATTTAATGTAAAAATATGGTAGCTATTTCAAATTAAATAAGTAGTGTATGGATATGAATTATTACTAGAAGAAAAAATAAATAAACACTGATACTTAGATTTTGAAAATTATATCAATATAAAATCAAAGCAGTTACATGGAATTTACTTTTAAAGTTTTCATCACCAGGACTGGAAGTATTCTAACAGTCCAATATGCAAGGCATGGGGATTTATGGTATGGTACAGCTATGTTACAACTCTTTGTTAAATAGAGTTTATTATTTGATTAAGAGAGAATGCAGTTCAAGATCAGAAAACCTGCTATAATGTGTGTGCAAGTAAGGAAGCAGGAAGAAGGGGAGTCTTGTCTCCAAAAATACATATCCTAATGGAAAATCAGGACATAGGATACAGATAGTCCTCCACTTATAACTGTTTGTTTAATGAATTTTCAACATTACAGTGACACTTTAAAAAAGTGACTAATGACCAATTCTCACGCTTACTGTATGACTGTTGCGGCATCCCCATAGTCAGATGATCGAACTTTGGATGCTTGGCAACTGGCATGTATTTAATTTGGTTGCAGCACCCCACGGTCCTGGGGTTGTCATTTGCAACCTTCCCAGAGTGCTTCTGACAAGCAAAGTCAATGGGGAAAACCAGTGTCATCTCATTATTGCACAATAACTTAACTAGCTGTAACAGTTTGCATACAACCATGGCAAAAAAGATTGCAAAATGGAGCCCAACGCACATAACTTGCTTAGCAATGGAAATTTGGGGACTCAATTGTGGCCGTAGGTATTGTACTTTTGCTCTTCAACCTGAAGTTTTTTTATCTCCTCATGTATGTAAATTAAAATTCCAGTAATAGTTAGGACTAAATGCCTGGGGAGTAAAAATAATGCAGATTACAGAGAGATGAAGAGTACCATATTAAGGAAGGCTGATCTAGAATGTATTTTTACTCCCAAGTTGTCTCATCAGAGCAGTTGCCTGATCCCTAGTCATTTATTTCAGATACAATCTTAATTAGTTTACTCATAACTGGTAATGGCTACATTTTCTATAGAACACTTGATATATTAAATTTGTATTTTTTAAAAGAAGCATTTGCTTTATTTTCTGGGTTTATTTTTGCTAGCAGCAATAACAGTTTATAAAGGAACTTCCAGACATGAAAGTAGGAAAGTCTGTAATCCCAGAAGTTAAAACAACAACAACAAGCTTTTAAAGTAATTCACTAAATGATGCAAGCAGGAGGAGGAAGGGAGAGAGACATAGGAAATGTTAATAAATAGTGCAAATATTGATTAGCAGGTTAATAATTATTGTGGCTGAAGCAAAAGTCTTAGTGAATCCGTTCATGCAATAATTGATAAAGGTAATAGAATGACCTGGACTCAAATTTCTTTTGAATCTCTACCAATCCAACTTGTTTTGACTGAATATAGAAAATTAGTTTTTTATGTATTGTCCCTGAACTTTAATTTGAAATATATATATGCATCCACTTCACTTTATAGCTACAAAACCAAGAATTGCTAGTAGAAAACAGGTACAGAACAATTTTGGTTTTGGGTGGAATCCAAATACATCAAAATTGTATATTCTAAATATCACAATGGACTTTCTGTCTGAGATATAGAGGGAGGGAGGGAGGGAGGGAGGGAGGAAGGGAGGAGGAGGAGAAGGAGGTCATAGATTATTACTGGGACTGGGTCCCCCTAAATCAAATGGAACACTGTAATGTAACTATTGCGATGTTGACCTAGGCAGTGGTTCATACCCTCCCTCAATCATGATGACTTTCGGTCAATAGCTCCTTTATCTTAGAAGAAAGTCAGATATCTAATAAGTAGATAAATTATTACCTTATAAAAAATTGACATATTTCTAACGTTTCACTTCTATAGAAAGAAAATAGTAAACATTAGTTGTCACTTATTGCAACAAACTAATCTTGAAATCAACAATTACAGTAAGGGAGGGAACTCTATTAACAAAAATAGCAACACAGAACTAGTTAGTTTGCTATGCAATTCTCTGAGCTCCTTAGCAACTGCCTCTGAGGAACTGCTACATATGGTCTTACTTCCTATTGTGAAGTTTCCACGCTGTGGGAAGGTTGCCTAGCTACTGTACAAAACCTTTTCTACCCAATATTTTCCTATACCAGCTAGTCTGTATGGATGGCTAACCAGTTGCAATAAGATTTTTTTTTCTGGTGCAGTGTTTGCAAGACAAATAGCTCCTCACTAAACAACATATGTACCAGCCTTCCTTCTTGATTATACCACCAGGTCTATTTTCTCTAGAATCGGATCAGTTTTATGCTGCCCTCTCTGAAATTACCTTACTTGGGACAGAAGAAGCAGGACTCCACCTTCTGTAAAAGCAGAACTGGCAGCCAAAAGGCTAGTATGCATTGCCCAGATTCCCTTTTCATTCCCTAGAGTTCCCTCCT
The DNA here is from genome assembly GCA_023653725.1 of Bungarus multicinctus. NCBI lineage: Eukaryota > Metazoa > Chordata > Lepidosauria > Squamata > Elapidae > Bungarus > Bungarus multicinctus. Next base: position 49,935,564 of record CM042848.1, read on the forward strand.
AGACCACATTCAGTGCCATAGTTGAAACTATGGATGGATTTGAGCCATGGTGGTGCAGTGGTTAGAGTGCAGTACTGCAAGCTACTTCTGCTGACTGCCGCCTGACTGCAATTTGGCAGTTCAAATCTCACCAGGTCAAGGTTGACTCAGCCTACCATCCTTCCGAGGTGGGTAAAATGAGGGCCCAAGCGGTTGAGGGCGACATGCTGACTCTGTAAACTGCTTAGAGAGGGCTATAAAGCACTGTAAAGCGGTATATAAGTCTAAGTGCTATCGCTATTTCCCCTCAAAAGTAGAAGTAAAATGTGTCTGTTCAAGCTATTGCACTTGTTTTCCTTTTAAAAAAGGGAAAAACAGAACTCTAATGGCAAGAAAACACCTCAAAACCTGGCACAAGAAGTAGGCAAACAAAACAAGCAGCTGCTTTATTTGGTGAATACAAATTCCTTGCAATTTTGTGTAGTTCTTTCAAAAAGGAGATCAGTAATCAGACATAAATTACAAGGTTCGAATTATGAAATGTGCTTACAATGACTGTAATTGTTTACAAATATTAAATTTATAAGTTATATTTAATAATGTAATTATAATGTCAAAATGCTCTTTTTATTTTCAAAATATGAGATTCTATAATATTTAATGAAACAGAATGAAATGTTGCATCCTTGGATAAATTTGTAGGAAGTGAGCTTTTTACGAAGTATTTCGAATTCCTGATCATATGTGATATTTGATTTAATTCTTTAAATTTTCTAAAAACAGGAAATAAGAATTATGCTGTTATTAGTTTATTAATTAAATATTGATTAACAACCAATACCAATGAATCACTCAACTAAAAGAAAATCTGTTCTCCACAATCACCTTGGTTGTGCATTTTTTTGCAACAGCCGATGAGAATAGCTCCCTTCTCAGAAGAATAATGGTTCATATGAATATGAGAGAATCTATCAAAACACCTGAAGCTATTAATTTGGAGGAAAAAAAATAGAACTGTTGAGCTTCCGCTGCCCCTGCATGTCCCCCTCCCCCAGCATTATTTCAATATGCAGTGAGAGCCACTTCCAATGTAGCTTAGAACTTTTGGTTTTTTCAAGACCATGCAGTTATGAAAAGATGAAGATTCTCAACAGAATGTTATCATTATTTAATTCCTGTCTCTAGTATCCCTGCCACATTCATTTTCAAATATAATTGTATTCTAAGCAGCAGTTTCAAGAGCATTGGCTATCTTCCTATTTCCCCAAAGCACAAGGAATGCTTTAAAGAATTTCAGAGCCTGAGGATTTTCACAAGTTGAGATCACTCTATTTTATTTTTTAATTTTATTTATTTGATTTGTCAATCACTTACAAGATAATAGGTATAAACATAGTTATGAATACATGAAATGGATACATGTAAGAAAAATAAAAAGAATCAATAGGACAGGGATAGTCCTATCCTATGCACACCCCATACAGACCACTTAGGAAAAGGGTGAGATCAATAGTAGACAGTCTGAGGTTAAAGTTTTGGAGGTTTGGGGAAGAACCCACAGAGTCAGGTAGAGTATTCCAGACATTAATCACTCTGTTGCTGAAGTTGTATTTCCTGCAATCAAGTTTGTATCTATTGTGTGCTCTTGTATTGTTATGGTTGAAGCTGAAGTATTCATTGAGAGGTAGGACATTGTAATATATAATTTTATGTACTATACTTAGATCGGACAAAAGGTGGCGTAGTTCTAGGTTTTCTAAGTATAGAATTTCAAGAATTTCTATTGTTATCTGTAGACTCAGATTCATGGTTTTACTGTCTTATTACAAAGCTAGAATCAAGAGTTTTTAGACATGTCCAAAAATGATTTAGGACCAGTCTTAGCATCAAACAGGCATAAACATAACATTAGGTCCTACCAGCCTTTGTACAACTACAGTTAAATACTAATGCTTGCAGGTATAGCATTTCTTGTCAAAGTAAACTGAGCAAGATTTGGATTCTCCAATGTCTTGATGGCTATATCTAGTCAAGGTTCAGACATTGTTTATGTTTCTGTGTTCTAACCATAGCCAGTTTCCTTAGGGCTGAGGATTGACAAACTTCCAGAATTCTCTGGTTGAAGATCTAATAATCCTTACTATCATCTTGTAAGGCTTCTGTGCCATTCATACCTCTTTTGGCCTTTTTTGTAACAGTAGGCAGATGATAAGCTGAGCTGATATTGCTGGGGGCAACACAGGTAATAATAGCAAATTTACTTTCTAGGAAGGTTGCAAGATTCTAATACAGTGCCATCAATCCTGAAAACAAATTGTATGAGAAGAAGAGAGATAGGGAGAAATAGACTTAATAAATATTTCTAAAAGAAAGTAAAAAAAAAAAACTTAAAAGAGAATTTTAAAAATGTGTTGTCTTTTCTTTTTCCCATGGAACATACAGTCCAGACTCAAGCAGATGGCACTTCCCATCTGTTCTATTCTATGGACAGGAGGGCGGTTCTTGTTCCTGTATCCAGACTAATTATGCCAGAGAACCTCCCTCCCACTGCATCCTGAATAATGCTTTCGTTTATTCCATCTGGCAGATATATGGGAAACATTTCGCGCACATGAAAGCTCCTACACTACCTTTTGTGGAAGTAATAAAGAGATTATAATAAATTATTGTGAAGCAATAATTCATAATTATAATTACTAGAATTATTAAATGATATATCACTTCAAAGTGGATGGTGTGCCAATAATGAAACTTAGTCCAGTATCGATCATGGGTATAATACTCAAAAAGTTGAAAGAAAACTAAAAAAAAATTACAAGACGACCTTTCCTAGAATTATCCCTCCTGGTACAACCAGTATTACAATCTTGTTCAGCAATAGATTGGAATCCTACATAGTTCTCCAAGTGATCACTTCCATCCCTTTATTTCCTAAAGCTCCTCCGTGAAAAAAGGAGAGATTGGTCAATGAAGAATTTGGTCAAATGAACTGGTTGCTCTTTATTCAATCAGGCAGTTAGCAGACCTGCCTATGAGATTATTGGGAAAATTCCTAATGGGCTGTATTAGCCTTCATTCATGGAATGTATTCAGATCTCTAATGCAATTGGGGTGCATCATCCTAATTGGTCTTCTCCTCTTGTGAGATCCTGAGCAGCAACAAATTTCATCTGGGCCAAAAAGTAATTTGATGATGACAAAGAACTCAGAACAATATCCTCCAGCTTCATATCACACATGAATTGCTCTGAAGGAATGACAAGGTCCACCATGCGGTTTCTTGGACTGGAAATATTGGGATATATTAACAGAGGCCATGAATTCTAGCATTAGATACTTATTGATATATAGCAAGGACTCTAATGAAGACATGAAAGAGTTATTTTCACATTTCTAAAGCTTATCCAGCCCTGGTCTTGGTCACACAGATTCCATAGCTGTAATGTCAAACATATAGAAGAATAGAAGTGGAAGCTTTGGTTATTTGGAACACCAGTAAAAGACATTTATAGAAAAGAAAGCATTTTGTTGTGGCCCTCAACCTGAGAGAGCCATTTGCCTGACCATCACTAACAAAAGAAAGATGTTTTCAATGCAATTTGTAATGCCTCAGAAGTGTGCCTACTTTGCTTTGCAAACTACATTTCTAGTTGTTTCTCTTTCATTCCTAATTAAGTTCTGACACTCAGCAGTGACTCATCATTTCCCTCTGCTGATGTTTGCAAAGGTTTGCGAATATGATTATTAGCTGATCTCTGATTTCATCTGAACAAATGGCAATGATCTGGAATGTCCCTTTGTAGTTTATTCACAGACTTTTTAAAAAAAAAACACAATCTGCTTGTGGATAGTCAGTATATATCTCTGTATATGCTTCAATGTTCATTGTTCCTTGGTGTTCTTAGTTTAACCTTGGCAGTAAAATAGGGTTTAGTGCTGCCTGTAATAACAAGACTATAGACAGCTATGCCAGCAATGCTGGTATACCTTAGATATTCCTGCACATATTTCTTTTTTCTTCTTTTCTGAGGAATTGCTCCTTTGAAGTTACAACATTTAAAAACAATTTTCTCCATTTTTTTCAAAAAAAGCTCCAAATACTCTTTACAGTATTTTTAAAAGGGTCCTACATGTTTGTGCCTTTTGCAAAAGTTTAACAAATTGTCTCCATATAATATAGGGCTCAGAAGATGGGAGGGATCACAGTACCCAAAATATAACTATATAAAATCCTTTAATCTTAAATTTAACTATGTGGAATACTTACAAGAAGAAAATTCAGTAATGGTTACTGTTTAAAAAAAATTCTACAGCTAGACATCCCAGAATGGAAAGCGTATGTTCATATGTTGATATAGGTATAAGGTGTCATGAAATACCAATGACATACAGAGAAATGTGTTTTGATCAATCACACTGCCATCTTAACAGACATTATCAATATCTTCCATACAATAGAAACAGAGAGATATGGGAAAGCAAAATGCATTTTATAATTTCCATTATAAAAGATTTCACAGAGTGCAAATGTTACTGTTCATAAGCAATATGAAAATTTAGTTATAGTATTCAGCCGATTCATACTATTTATTGGTCAACCTGCATGATACATTTTGTAGACAAGTCAAGATTTTCATCTGGAATAGAAACAAGAGTAGAGTATCTAGAAACTGAATTCCCTTCACTAGATGTGTGAGTGGTATCTTAATAACTACATTATCATCATTAAAACATTTGTTTCTATCTATACAATTCTAATTGTACAACACCAGCCTCCAGTGCTTCTTGATATAATTGATTTTCCACTCCTGATATATAGTTCAACTATGATTTTCAGTTGGCTTCTTGACCCTGCCTCTTGGTTTGTTCTTCAGCTCTGATTTTCTCTTAATTATCCTACTCTTTGGGATTCACTCAGTGACTCCAACAGAACTCATAACTCACATACTATAGAAACACTACATTTAGCAGTTAAACAACTAATTTTGATATAAATGATTTGTGATTTTAAGATTAAACTAGAGGAGACTTAACAGTCATTGTTAAGTTGATCTAACTAGCAGTTTTGCTTCTTTCCCATCATATTCTCAAGAAAGGTCTCATACACCATTACTGAGCTGCCATAATACTGCCAAAGAGGTTTCTACATATAATTGGCTAGGTTATCATAAAATCTTTGCCAAATCTGGGCTGCCTCTAGATCTTGACTCCAACACCTGATATTCTCAGCGATGGCCACAATGGTTGGAAATTCTAGGAGTTGAAGGTCACAAATCTGGAAAGAAAACAAGTCAGAGAATACACACTTATAATGCCACAAACATATGAATTATTAAATTCCTTGTTACTCAAGGAATTGTTGGGTAACCTTGTTACCTGTTTGTGTGTTGAATTCCAACCCCAGAATCCTTAATAGCATGCACTGCAGTCATGATGAGTCAAGTCGAAGACATTTAGGCACGTAGGAGAAGGCTGTGCATAATTATTGGCACATGGCAAGCGCCAAAAGGAGAGTCTCAAAGAGAAAGAGCTAGAGGGGCAATGATCATTTGCCAGGGTGAGGGTATGAATATAATTATGAATGTCAATAACTCAATTTTGTGTATCTGTCTGAACAGAGAGAAAATAATGTTTGAATGATATATAGCATACCTATTCATGGATAAGCCAAGAATTTTAAATGCCAAAATACTCCTAAAAGTTGAATTTGGCTTATCTGCATATGGGTTTATCTATGAGTATAAAAATACTTTTAAAAATTACTTATATTTCGCGTATATGCTCATGGAAAAACCCATCAATAGATAATCCAACGGACAAATTTTAGCCAAAATACTGTGAAAAATACAGATAAGCTGATCCACAGAAGGCACACTTTTCATGGTATTTTGGTTAAAAATTTAAGGGATGAGTTTATTCATAAGTATGTATGTTATGTGAATGACATAAACTAATCAGAGAATACTGAAGGTCAAATTGGGTGACTTTCAATACTGATGACACAGCTCTGACTGCACTACCAAATGTAGCTTCCTGCCATTTTGAAATGAAAAACAAGGAAAATTGTAACAGAAGCCTAAAACAGACTTACCAAACTTTTAAATATCCAGCCACCTAAAAGTATTATAGCAGAGAAACGCTCAGCCAAGAAACATAATATAGCCTCATCTATCTATATCTTTGCCTGCGGCCCTTGCTTTATCCAAAAGTAACTGATCCTTATGCTCAGTTATCAAAGGATAGCTCATCTTAGTAAAGATATAGAAAAAATATTGCAAAAAGGAAAAAAAAGCATCCATGAATTCTGATAAATATCAAAATAAATCAGACACAGGCAAATCATTCTTAATTTCACTGGGTCATATATTATCTTCGGTTTGCATATCTTTCTTGAATGCTAAGGGAAATCCATCATCAAGATTATGAATATTTCCAACATATTTATTTCCAAGGAGAAGTGCAAATAAACAAGATAAGCTTAGGTAACAGCCAACTTGCAGCAAATGCTATGCATTCTCTTTGTGCTCCTAGCACTCTTTTTCTCATAGCATAAGCATAGAGTGAAAGAGATAATTTAGTGCAAAAGAGAGCTGACTAGAAAGACATGGATGAATGGAAAAATTAACCATGAAATTTAGTGTCATATTCAGAATGGAGTGACTGTCTCTTCCTCTTTTCCACTGAGCTCTGAAGCTTTTGAATTTTTTGTTGGATTTTTCTCATTTTAAAATGTCCATTGTTGCAATGTTGCATTTTGTACTGTAGTTCACACTAGAGAGCTGTAATAAACCTTTTCAGACAGTGAGTAGCATAATTATAAGACACAGAAGCTGTGGTCTAAAGGGCTATCCGTGATTGATTGCATTACTGTAGTTTCCCTGGACAATTCAGATATTCTTTTTTTTTCTAGGTATGACTTGAAGCCAATGATCCTGCAACATAAGCAAAAGCTTTCATACCGGAGAGTTGTCAGTTCATACCCTTATATGAAGAGCTTTGTACCCTTCACCAATATACTCAAGAGAATCTCCAACCTTTGAAACCAGTTTTGAGAAATGAGTGTGTCAGAATTTTTCTCGCACAGCAGAAATGCCTTCGAGGCATGCAGTAGAATGAAGATTTTGTTTTGTTTTTGTAGAGGTCTGCTTGAGGTGTGACTTTGATCTTTATGGCCAATGCTATAGCACAGACGAGAAATTATGCGTCCTATCCCTGTAAGCAACTGATGTTTGAACGAGAGCTATTATAAATAAATAAATGCTGCTGCTAAAATTTATTTTAGAAAAATGGTTAATAAGGGGAGCTGAAAACCTAATTTTCATTTCAGAAGAAATCTCTAGTCTTTGTATCATAGTAAATCAAGAAAACCTTGCAATGTTAGATAAAAATTGAACTATATCCAAAAATGGCAGGGAGCAATGGATTCGTGGCAACTACATCAAAAGTATCAAATTAGGAATGAGAATCATAACTTTTCTCAAAAAACCAAAACCAAAACTCAGACACCTAATTAGAAATCCAACAAAATTACACTGAAGAATCTAAACCTGGTCCTTTATTTATTTATTTCATAATTTTATATACCGTCCTTCTCCCGAAGGACTCAGGGCGGTGAACAGCCAAATAAAATACATACAAAATACAGATATAAATACGATTAAAAAAGAATTAAATTATAGGCTGCCCGAATAAAAATCTAAACCCCCCGATTAAAATAAATTAAAACTTTCGTACCCCAACCAACTAATCTAAAACCCCTTATTTAAAATCCCATTTGAGTCAGCTCAGGCCGGCCTGCTCAAAGAGCCAGGTCTTCAGGTCACGTCTGAACACCCTCAGGTCAGTGGTTTTTCGTAGCCCCAGGGGCAGCCCGTTCCAAAGGGCGGGTGCCCCCACAGAGAAGGCCCTATTCCTCGGGGTCACCAGGCGGCACATAGAAGGCGTCGGGACCCGGAGGAGACCCTCTCTGTGGGAGCGCACCGGTCGGTGGGAGACTACTGGCAGAATGCGATCTTGTAAGTATCCTGGTCCGATGCCATGGAGCGCTTTAAAGACCAAAACCAATACTTTAAAGTGAACCCAGAAGGCCACCGGCAACCAATGCAGCTCGCGCGTAGGGGCGCACATGGGAGTATCTCGACGCCCCCATAACCACCCGCGCGGCCGCATTTTGTACCAGTTGAAGCCTCCGGGTGCTCCCCGCAGGGAGCCCCATGTAGAGGGTATTACAGTAGTCCAGGCGGGAGGTGACCAGGGCATGGGACCGTGCGTAAGTCATCCCGATCAAGAAAGGGCCGCATCTGGCGTATCAGGCGAACCTGATAAAAAGCCCCCCTGGAGACGGCCGTGATGTGATCTTCCAAAGACAGCCGTACATCCAGGAAGACACCAAGATTGCGAGCCCCTTCTGTGGGGGTCAAGATCTCATCCCCAATAGCCAGCGACAGAGTCAGCTGACTATATCGGGCTGCCGGAAATCACAGCCACTCAGTCTTGGAAGGGTTGAGTCGAAGCCTGTTCCCCCATCCAGTTCCGCACAACCTCCAGGCAACAGGCCATAACCTCCACAGCATCGTTGGGGTGGTTTGGGGTGGAGATGTAAAGCTGAGTATCGTCAACATAAAGATGACATTTCACCCCAAAACCACGGATGAACTCTCCCAGTGGCTTCACATAAATGTTGAACAGAAGAGGGGAGAGGACCAACCCCTGAGGCACCCCACAAATGAGGGGCCTAGGGGTGGACCTCTCTCCCCGTCAACACAAATTGCAAGCGGTCCGAGAGGAAGGAGGAGAACCACTGCAAAACGGTGCTCCCAATTCCCAACCCCTCCAACTGCTGCAATAGGATACTATGGTTGATAATATCAAAAACCGCTGATAGATCTAATAGGACCAGGACAGAGGAATAACCTCTGTCACGGGCCCTCCAGAGATCATCGACCAACGTGACCAATGCTGTTTCGGTACTGTACCCAGGCCTGAAGCCCGATTGGAACGGATCTAAGTAGAATGCTTCCTCCAGGTACTGAGGGAGCTGATGCGCCACCACACTCTCAACAACCTTCACCAGAAAGGGAAAGTTGGAGACAGGACGATAGTTATTTAAAAGAGCCGTATCCAGGGAAGGCTTCTTGAGAAGGGGCCGCACCACCGTTTTCAGGGCGGTAGGAAAAGCCCCCTCCATCAATGAAGCGTTGACAATCCCCTGGAGCCAGTCTCGTGTCACCTCTCTGGAGGTAGAAACCAACCAGGAAGGGAACGGGTCCAGTAAACAGGTGGTGGCATTCAGCCTCCCCAGTAATCTGTCCACACCCTCGGCGGTCACAGGATCAAACTCCTCCCAGATAACCGTCTCAAGACTTGCCCCGGACACCTCCCCCGGGACCACCTAACTGGAGTCTATCCCATCCCGAATCTGAGCGATTTTATCATGCAGAAATCGGGAAAACTCTTCTGCCCTACCCTGCAAGAGGTCCTCCCATGCTCTCGGCTCAAGCAGAGAGCGGGTCACTCTAAACAGAGTGGCAGGCCGATTTTCTGCCGATGCAATAAGGGCGGAGAAATGCGAACGTTTCGCTGCCTCTATCGCCACTAGGTAGGTCCTAATATAGGACCTCACCTGTGTCCAGTCAGACTCGGCACAACTGGTCCTCCAGATGCCCTCCAGACGTCTTTTCCGGCACTTCATCCCCATCAGCTCCTCCGTGAACCACGGAGCCAAATGGGATCTGTGCCGGGTCAGAGGTCGCAAAGGCACAACTTGGTCCAGAGCTTCAGCGGCCAACCTATCCCAGGTGGCCACCAAGTCTGTGGCCGAGTTATGAGCCAGAGTTTCAGGGAATGGCCCAAGCTCCATCTAGAACTGTTCAGGATCCATCAGGTGCCTGGGGCGGAACCATCTCCTCAGTTCCGCCTCCCTGCGATGGGGGGTGGCGGCACAGAAGTCCAGTCTAAGAAGAGAATGATCGGACCATTGACAAGGGTTTTATAACTAGATAAACCAATCATTCAACCACTGACCAGAGGCAAAAATCAGGTCCATTGTGTGTCCCTCCGTGTGAGTGGGGCCAGAAACTAATTGGGTCAGATCCATGGCCGTCATAGAAGCCAGAAACTCCCGAGCCACCCCAGAGGTTTCCCCAAGCGAAGGCAGGTTGAAATCCCCCATGACTAAAAGCCTAGGGGTCTCAACCGCCAGCCCGGCTATCACCTCGAGGAGCCCGGGCAGGGCCGATGACACGTGGCAGGGAGCCAGGTATGTTATCAAAAGGCCCATCTGAACCCTCTGCCCCCACTTCACAAAGAGAGACTCACAACCAGCCGTCTGAGGAACAGTGGCCTCCCTAGGACAAAGGACTTCTCTAATAAGTCTTCCCTGAGACCTTGGTCGATGGAATGCTTGGAAACCTGGTGGGCACATCTCCACCAGAGGAACACCACCCTCTGGGCCCAACCAGGTTTCGGTGACGCCAGCCAGGTCCACGCCCTCCTCCTGAATAAGGTCGCAAATCAGGGGGGCCTTGTTGACAACGGACCTGGCATTGCACAACATCAACTGGGTACTTAGGGCCTGAGATTCTGCACAACCAGGCCTGCCAGATGGGTCGGGAGGGTCGGAGCGTGCCACCGCTTGGAGACAGCGGGCACGCGATCCCCTAACCTGATATGGCCCTCTACCCCCGTCATATCTGCCCCTCCCACTTATGGTGCCGATGGAACCCACCCCCTGCTGTCCAAATTGTGTTCGCCCCCACAACTCACGACCCTCTGGGACCTCCCAGACATGCACTCCAGCCCGGCTGACTCTAAACCCCCCCGGGTTATCCCCCAAACCCGGACCGGGTATCCTCCCTAACCCCAATAAATCACCACCCCCCAACCCTCTCCTAGTCACCCTCCCCAACCCCGATAAAACTCTGAATAAAAATTTAAAAAGTTTAAAACCCCCCTTACAAATCCTTTTTTGATGGCCATGCCATTTGAAGGAGGCTGGTTTACCTGGTGCCAACGTTACCCCCTCCCTTTCTGCAACTGTTATTATCCAGAATTAAACACATAAGTACTGGTAGATATATTCAGACCCAGTAGTAGCATCTGCCATCTTCAGGCAACTGCTTATCCACTCTCTGCATTCTTCTGGCTAGAGTGTTGATGAGTAGCAGTTGGTGAATTGGTGTGGGGAAGCTGCCAGTGCCAGCATCATTGGTGCATGTGGAATATGACAGCCAAAAGAGTAATGAAAAGCTTGGTCAATGGTGGATAAATCTCCTCTGTGCTTCCTATGGCTATGAGTAGCTGACTAATGGAAAGGGACACTCCACAGATCTAGACAATAGGACTTTCCAAGAGATGCTTGCATTTGGCTTTAGGGAGGGCAAGTTTAGAGCTGATCAAGGGCATAGAAACAACATAAGAAGGATCTTTTCTACCAGCACTGCTTTCCCCACTCTTTTTAAAGGGAGAAATCTTATATCATCACTAACATCTTCTCTGTTCTGGCTCCTACATTTTTTCACTCTGCATATAAAGAATAACATGAAAGAAAAGGAAAAGATGATTATTATAGTAGCTCTGATGCATTATACTACTCATTGAAGAAAAAATGCTGAACACATGGACAATTTCCCTGAATTTTCAATATTGGTCCTTTGGGTGCAAATTCATTTACAGAGTCCTTTTGTTGTTACCCATCCTGCTCCTTTTACATGGTTTTGCTTAGAAAGCAAAAGTTTGTTAAAGAAACAGAATAGAGAAGCTAGCATGCTGCAGAACAAATCACCTCTCTTTGATGTAATCTTTACTTCAGAACATATGATGTTCAAATATGCCTCAGGAGGCATATAACCTTAAGAAATCAAAAGGTTAGGAGGCTGCAGCCCAGGTCTCTCTTTGAAAGTGTACACCTTTCTCCATTAAAACTCAAAAGATGCAAAAAATATTCTGGGTCCAATGGGTTGGGCAAGAGAGAGCCGCACCCTTGTTTTGCTTTATGATAAACTGGTAGTTACTAAGAATATCTATAACATTAAAATTCTCAATGTTCTCATTCTTGTCAGTGTAGCCATGTTTCATTTCCCTCTAGCTAGTCATGGAGAGTCCTCAAAACTCTATATAAAATCAATAAAATTTAGCCATTTAGTATGTTTCAAAGAAATCTTACTGACTATACAAGATCACTTGTAATGCATTTTCTTTCTTCCCTCAGATTCCAATTCATTCCTTTCTTCACAAGCTTGGAATTCTATTTTATAAATCATTGAACTTCAAGGAGAAAGCACTGAAAAGTTTCTTCAGTCCTTTAAGAATTCAGCTTCAGTTGCACAGTGACCTGGATGCTGATTAGTTATTTATTGCAGAGGAAAACAAGTCACAAGTTGAAGGAGAGTTATTGACTTTTCTGTATGCAAATTGCAGAGCTGGTGTAATCAAAGCAAGTGAAGCAGCTGCAATCTGTCTTGCACTGAACAGCCTATCAGTCTAGGCGTCTTGGCTTTATCTGTGCTAGAAAAATACATCCTGCTTAAGGATGCAGCTAACACTTTGCAATCCATAGCATGTAATGCCTCTATCTAAGTCCCCCTGAAAACTGTGCAACCTGAGCCTGCATCCCAATTGCTCAAGCTCAGTCCCATAACCAGTCCTTGATTGCTTTTGACTAAAGATTTAGGAATAGGGGAAGCTTAGAAAGAATCAGGGAGATAATTTTTCTCTACATTGAGCTCTTATCTCTTCCTAGCTAACTGCCATTTTACACACATCTTAGTTGCCTTATTTGACGCACCACTAAAAATTGTTTCATGCTTCCTCACTTAGTCCTCAATCCTTCTTGCCAACATTTTTAAAGTAAAAAATCACTCAGATTCTTCTTATCCAGGTTTCTAATGGTTTTTCTATTGTGTAGATCAAGGAAAATTTGACATAGTTTTCCTAAATGTCTTGATGTTTTTGCTTTTTCTGTCAGCTATAATATCCTGCTGTAATGGAAGCTAGGACCATGGTGACAGGTGTGTGTGTGTGTGTTTCCATTCCTATTTGAGTGATCAGTTCTGAAAATGGTACTGGGGGAATATTGTTCAGATATTAGTATAATATCTGTATAAATGGCATTTGTACCATTGCATTCCAAGCTATCTTTCACATGCTTTTAATATTTAAATGAAATATTTAGAGGAAGTCTTTTGGAGACTGAAGGGCAATCAGTTAGACCTTGCTTCAATGTTGTTTTGAGACAATACCCAGACACAAGGAAGGATAAACTAGATTGAAGTTACAACTGGGGACAAATATAGAAAATTGTAGTCAGATATTAATTTGGGCTGGGGGGAAGAAGATGACAATACAAACAATTTCATAAAATGTGAGGAAAAATATTGCAGAGATATTGTGGAAAAACTTTGTGTAAATTTTGACTAGTCCTAACTACTGAATTGCAAGAACTAAATAATGAAAATGCTTTTCACATATTTGATCTAATTGAAAAGTAATTTGCTCTGACTGTACTGCTGTCACCTTTCACGTCTGTTGACTGTGAGCATCTGAGTAGTTGAGTTCTCCACGCACTAAGGTTCAACAAAAGCACAGTACATACTAGAGCGTTTATTAACAGAAGCAGCATATTTTCACAGAGATGGAAAAGCTGCTTAACACAGCAGGGGGCACAATTCACAGAACTTCTTGCCAGCCCCCTTGAAAAGAGGCAATTAGGCACAGCAAACAACTTTTGAATATGCCCCTCACAATGATGGCTTTGTAAGGATCTGTGATTTACCTGGTGAGTTACCTAGAAAAACTGTATGGATGTAGCCCTCCATTAAATTCTAGAGCTGCATTGCATTCATTCATTCATTCTTAAAGAATAGATACATTGACTACAAACAGAAGTAAAATTATTGAAGGTATTCAAATGTCTCCCTCCCTTTTTTAAAGCCTTAAGAATCCTTCCTTCCTTCCTTCCTTCCTTCCTTCCTTCCTTCCTTCCTTCCTTCCTTCCTTCCTTCCTTCCTTCCTTCCTTCCTTCCTTCCTTCCTTCCTTTTAATGCAGAGTTATCACTCAGTTTAGAGCCTAGGGCCACCTTTACTAGAGATGAAAACTTAAGAAAATATTCTTTCACAATATTCCAATTAATTGAAAAGAAATTTGCATATTTTACTAGGGGATGAAATTTGCAAGTATTAAAATCAGCCAGGCAACAAACTTATTCATAGATAGATAAAAGTATTCAACATAGCATTAGCAAATGGCTGATGATCAAAGCTGTCAAAAATAATTTGCTAATGAAGTACTTGCTTACATAATCAATTTTAAGGAATTGTTGTGTGGAGAAAATAAAGCTTCATTTGCAGCCTAATATTTCAGCCACATGTGCTCAGTCATAGGACATTCTACTTTGTATAGATGCCATTGATCTATGAACATTTACACATGCATGTGAAACAATACAGTATATATGGATATGTGGATACATATATGTGCGTGAGAGAGAGGGGGGAAAGGGAGGGAGCTAGGGAGAGGGAGAGTGTTATAGAGCTTCCTAGTGGTACTTTAATCATAAAAGTTGGCTGGGTAACTGGGCCAGTTCTCTCTCTCAGCCCAACTCACCTCGCAGAATTGTTGTGGAAAAAAACAGGTGAGGAAGTGGTATTAGATAAGTTCATCACTGAGTTATTTATAGAAATGATAAAGGTGGGATAAACAAAAATAAAATATTTTAAGATTTGATTAAATTGGAAGGTTATATTTTCCTTGACTCATGATTAATTTCCGATGATTTCATGGACACATCCATGTAATATGGAAGTAGTTTTGAGAATATTTTTTAACTTTTTAATGAAACCTACAACCCTGGAAATTCCTGATTGTCTCCCTTTTAAGTACTAATAAAGCATAGCTGTGCTTAGGTTTTTGAGGCATTCAACATTAAAAAATACAAATAATTCAAACCCAAATCTAAACCAAGGCATTTGCACACTGACCACAGATGGGCAGAAGGAATCATGTTCCAACTATTGCCTTGAGCCTACCTCCATTGTGGTGGTTAATTATTTTCACTAACAAGGGAACTGTAATATTTTTTTCCATTCTGTTGCTTTTTCTTATATCTGTTCAGCTGCCAGTTCTTCCACTCCGCCTTTTAATATTTTATTTTCAACATCCTGAAATCTATCTGCTCATTTCTCATTACCTTTTTTAAAATCCTATTTGTGTTTGCCTTCCATTCTAGTCCTCTATCACTTTTTACAAGTCATAATCCTAGTTTCTTAGGACTAGGCATTATAAATGTTCTGAGTTTCTATGTACAATATAAAGAGAATTTGCTGCTGTTACACTCATGGTAAGAATGCAAAATTTAATCCCACCTTTACTATCTGAAATTTCTATTCCAATCCCAGAAGGATTATATTAAAGACACAAATTGACTGAAAATATTCAGTTAAATAAATTAATACCTGCAAGAAATCAAATACTCTAAAGTCATCCTGCGCATTATACCAGCAATCCTCATCCTTCATCTCACACATCAAAGGAGAAGCTAAATGAGTGTAAGATTTTTAATTTCCAGGCCAATGCTTTTACAAACAGAAATTCTTTCTCAGACTTTTGAATATTTTAGCATTATGACCACATTTCCTACTGATGAACATGAGATAGGAGTAAATGCACAGAATGAGAATAGATGGGAATGATGCAAGAATATGGTTAAGTGAACTAGTAGGAAGTTTTCCTTAACTTTGAACGGCTAGTATGCCCTGTGTCCCCATGTTATGATATGACAACAGACAAAGTAGCATTTGTGTCCCTTGACCTGCTGCTCAGAAGAAGTGGGAGTTAAGAAGACATTTGGAAGCCATCTGCCACCAGTCAGCAACCAGCCTGTTTGATTCTATTTATGGGCCTAGTTTCTCTCTCTCTTTCTCTGTATGTGCTTCAATTAATAAAACAGAGATAGTTCAAAATTTAATTTGCAAGAGAAATAAATTATAACTATTTCCACCAAGCTTTTAAACACATTGGTTCTTTAGGTAGACCTTGCTTGACTCCTTGTAATGAAATATGGCTGGATAGAGCTGTAAAATCTAAGAAATAGTCATTGAATCTTTGTTGAACAGGTTGTATTTGTAATCAGCCCAAGAGATCAGCTGGAGGATTGTTCCATTTTGAACTTTCTGGTTTATTTCTCTTTTCACAGAGGGCATTTGTTTACTTCTTTTTAACCTGAAGAAGAAGAATTTAGGTACATAGTTTTGTTGAACATGTAGATCAGTTCTCAAGAGTTAACTAATTCAGAAACTGTTCACACCTTGAACCAAAATACAACTGGCACCTATCTCAAATGATTAAAAGTCCCTCCTGTTACCTTGCCTGCAGACCAGAAAAAATCAATCCTATTTGCAAAGACCTCCAAAAGAACCTAGCCTGAAAAAAGAAAATATAATAAAACTTTGCCTTACCTGTAAATCAGAAGTATAATTCCTGATTTAAGAAGTATAGAAGCAATGTTATTGATGGCTGCTGTGATACAGAGCAAACCTGAAAGTTTTGCAGGTAGGTTGGGCATTATTCAAAATATTCCTATGGGTTCTACAGTCTATTTTCAAAACTTAACAGCATTAAATGTGATGAATAACTTGAGTATGAAATGTTCTTAGCCATATGGAGGAGGATTGCTGGTATAACAGACTATTAAGGATGAGTAAAGAAGTACATATTTCATGTCTTCATATAATCATATAGCGTATCCAGGATGCCAAAATTTCCATTGAAAGAAAGCTTGAAGGAAAAGATAGTTAAGAGTGTATATAAAATTAGCAACAGTA
The DNA here is from genome assembly GCA_023653725.1 of Bungarus multicinctus. Taxonomy (NCBI): domain Eukaryota; kingdom Metazoa; phylum Chordata; class Lepidosauria; order Squamata; family Elapidae; genus Bungarus; species Bungarus multicinctus. The sequence goes on from CM042848.1 coordinate 49,952,361, forward strand.
TGTAGGAAGCCATTCCATTTAGAAGCCCTTTTTTATAAAAAAAGATCACAGCCTGAGAATAAGCTGTCTTATCAAAAAGAGAAAATAACACCTAGTTCTTCCACAACAGAAGAAATGAAGAAAGATGAAGAAAGAGTAGCTAAATTAATTGATTGTAATTTACCTGTGTTTACTTTATAAACTTGTTCCATTCGGCTTTTCTTGCCGTCTCTAATTCATTTAACTCTATCCTGAGTTTGGCTGTTGTCCTCAACTCTCCCCTTTTCTTGAATCACTTTTGACTGTAGACCTGGTGGAAACATTCACAAGTTGTGAAAAAGAAGCCATATCTGGCTTGCTGCTACAAAGCTCAACCAAGAGGAATCTACTAAGAGGAATCTACTAAGAAGGAAAGAAAAAGAAAGAAAGAAGAAACGGCTTTTGCTGCAGATGATAGCTAGGAAGAAAGAAAATGCTGGTTTTGTATATATAAACCATTTTCTCTGGATTCTTAAGGAAAGGATAAATAATTGTGAATACAGATACAAGAAATGCTTATGTTGTTGTTGGCTGAAAACCCTAATTAATGACAGCAAATTAAACTATCATATGCCAAAATAGCAGTAGTCAATGGGAAAATTGTAATGAAGTTATACATGTAGAGTAAAAACCTAAAGCAAGTATATGAATTTATAAAGTCTGTTAGAATCTTTACTAAAGGTGAACAGATGGAAAAATGGAAATGCTGATAGAATGATGTCAGGTAGTATATGCTTTGTTTGAAAAAATGTTTCTTAAAGAAGTCAGAAAAATTGTATTTAAAGGCATGCTTCTATCCACTTTGTTATATATAGAACTGATTATCCCAACAGAAGCATAAACATAAGTTGAATACAGAGGAACTTGATTACTTAAGAAGTGCATGGTAAAACAAGAAGAAATTGATCAAGTAGAAATGAGTGCTGAAAACACACTGAAACATTAAGAGAATATATGAGGAAAACATCCAGACATTAACAAAATAAATGAGGATTAAATTACAAAACTAACATATAAAAGAAGACTGAATGGTACTGATAAGAGGAAAATATTTGTAGCTCAGAGTTGAAATGAAAGATGCTTGGTCCTCTCTGAGCTTGGTAGTTTTCTTGCATATGTATTGTTACCCAAACTGGGTAATATCATCAGTCATGATGATGTTGCCTAGTTTGAATAATGAATTGTCTGCAAGAAAACAACCAAGCTCAGAGGACATCAAAGGACCCCTAAAGACTGAATAAATGGAGAGAGTGGATGAAATCCTGAAAAAAAAAGGAGAAATGACAACAACCAACACCAAAAACTGAATAAAAGTAATTATATACAGCAGTGTATGGATGTAGTGAAAACAAGGATAATTTTCAATTATAAAAAGTATGGAAATATCTAGTAAATGGTGTTGGTATAAACTAGATACCAATCTTTTTATGCTTTTATTTTATTATTTCTTATGCCCTTTCTGCATTTTATATAGTGTTATTTGTATCAAAAGGGAACACTGTAATATACACCCTGTACATATGTAGTTGTTTCAAGGGAGAAGAGAGTCTTGCTGAAATACTTATGATTGTGATATTATGCCATTGTTCATATTGATAGTGATAAGATGACTATGAAGTATGTGTGTGTTTTTTATTTCATTGAACAATCATTTTGCTTGCAGCCTTCCTAGCTTCCATTCAATCCCAAGAGATGATATCATCATATCATCAGAGGACACTTCCTATGCAGCTTTTTGTGATCAGTGATGCTACTGCTACTGCTATGAATCCTGTCATGGAGAAATAATGATTGGATGAATTTCTTCCTCCTTGGAGAAAACTGAAGACCAGAAATAGGCCAATAACTGTGGAAGACAGTATGATGGAACATGCTAACAATATAACACCACAATCACCAACAAAAACAGATGCAAACTAGATGTTATCTTCATGCATGAACACAGTTTATGCATTTTAAAAATATAGCAATAACAGCTGGTGGGGACGGGCTGTAGACCAACACTAAGACAGCAGGAGGAAGGGATATTTCCTTTCCTGTCTTGCTATAGTCTAACAAAATACCACTCCCTACAGCTGCTATATTCACAGAGATTGAAACAAGATAGCCTGTGTCAAAGAAGTGACTCTCCCTAAACAAAACCGAGTCCAGGTGTTGGTACAATAATCTCAAAGGTGATATTGTACTGTCTCAAGGGAATGTGAAAAAAAATAAGAACCAACACAAAACTAGAATGTCTCTTCATTTTAATAAGATTCTGAATCAGTCACCTGATTTAAGCATGATGGCTGGGAAAGTTGTAGTTTAATAATAGAGAAAAGCTGTTCTAAATATTCTCTCTAATAAGATCTCAAGATGCCCTATAGAAATAATGTCAAGAGTCTAGATCAGGGCTGTCAAACTCCTGGCCCAACGGCTGGATGTGCCATATGCTGGCCACACCCATGCCTAGTTTAGTGAAGGGGGGGGGGGGAAGTCCTGATATGTCATGTGACATTTCCATGACAACATGAGTTTGACATCCCTGATCTAGATGAAGAAGATCACTACAAATAACTGGACACCTTTCAGGCTGACAACATCAAGCACACTGAAGTTAAGAAAATTAATAATGAATATATCAGAAGAGTGAAGAAGATCTTAAAGTCCAAACTCAGTGGTGGAAATATACCATCTAGACCATTAATACCTAGAAAATTCCAGTCATTAGATATACAATTGGAATAGTGGACTGGACTTGAACAGAACTAAAACCCTGGGTAGGAAGACTAGAACAACAATGACAATGACTCATGCCCTTCATTCACACAACAATGTTGACAAACTCTGTTTACCAAGTAGCATAGGTGGGTGTGGAATGTTGCAGTACACCAGATAACTGAAGAATTAAAAATAGCATTGGAAGAATATTGAAAAAATAGTGAAAAAGATGCACTGCAGCTAGTATACCATGAAGGCTTTCTGAATATCAAAAAGACCAAATTGGCTTATAAGACCAAATAATGAATAGAAAAAAGATGTAGCAAGACAAAGTATTACACCGCTAGTAGATAAAAATGTAACAGGCAAAAGAAACTGAAAAGCAGCATTAATTTTGGTGTTGATCTCTATTCACCTGGGGGTTGATTGCTGGTGAGGAGATGTTTAGGTCTTTTTGTTTCCTTTTTGGTTTTTTGATTGTCTCTTTTAAATAGTATGCAGATGATAAACAACATCTACATATGTTTATCTCACCAACAATCAACACCCAGATGAATAGAGATTAACACCAAGATTAACACAGACCAAAAAAAAAAAAAGCAAACAATACCCCAATCAAAATTCTACCATCTCAAATAAGCTATCAATCAATAACACTGACAGAATAAGCCACTAATATATAAACTGAGAGTAAACCTTACCCCCTTACCAGTACTGATGATGTTATCTAGTTTGATAATGAAATGTCTGCAAGAAAACAACCAAGCTCAGAGAGCTCCAAGGACCCAAAAAACCTGACAAAAGGGGCGTTAGTCTTACCTGAGATGCACCTTCTCAGATGGTAGAGACAGGATTCAGGAATGGGATATATTCAGCTCTGTTCAGCTATAGACTGAATAGAAAAAACTGAAGACATGCCTCCTTTGGACCACCGTCCCCAGTTCTTGATGAAGACGAAGTCCTACTGCAGTTGCTATAAGAGTTCCATCATTAAGTATAAGACATAGGCCATATCATTCTACACACCTAAGATCATTGAGGCCAGAGGAAAAAAAGGGGGAGACTGGATCCTGTCTCCACCATCTGAGAAGGTGCATCTCAGGTAAGACCAATGCCCCTTCTCCAGATTGGTGTTGACAGGATCCAGGCATGGGACATACCAAAGCTAATGTCCTATAGGTGGGGTTCTGGCCCTTATTGAGAGTGATCTTCTGGCAGGACCCTCTGTAATACCCTTCACCCAAAAGCCGCATCAGTGGAAGCAAAAGAATCAAGATGATAATGTCAAATGAAGGGTGAAAGGGTAGACAATGTCGCCACCAGACATATCTCTTTTACAGAAGCCTGAGATGTCCAAGCCACTGTTGTGGCAGCACTATGTGTAGAGTGAATCATGACATATGTCGGAGTGGGTAAGCCTTGTGCTGTGTAACCTTTAATAATGGTTGCTCTAATCCAGCTGCCTATGGAAGAAGAAGAAACTTTCTGACCCAAAGAATTCTGATGAAAAGAGATAAACATAGCCTCGGTTTTTCAAAACAGAGCTGTTCTCTTCAGGTATATGTGAAGGGCTAATCTTACATCTAGCATGTGCCAGAGTCTCTCTAGGGTGAGATGGGTTTTTGCACCCTATGAAAGTAAGAATTGACCTTCGGAATAAAGGCCAGATCCAATCGCAAAACAACACGATTAGGATGGAATATACAGAGGTCAGCCCTGACTGACATAGCCACTAGCTCCGATACTCTCCTGGTGGATATAATGGCCACCAAGAAAATTACTTTGTGGGATAGAAATTGAAGGGTGATAGTTCTCAAGGGCTCAAAAGGTGGTACTGTAAGAACCTGAAGCACTCTGGAGAGATCCCAGGTGGGAAATCTATGTATCACTGCTGGTCTTAAGTTAGATAGATGCTCCTTTGAGAAATCGACATATCAATGGAACCTGCGCTAATGAATCTATGCTACCAAAGGATAGTACAGAGGAAAGTGCCACCACCTATTTACATAATGTTGCGGGAGCCAGACCTCTGTCAAGTCCATCCTGTAAAAAGTCTAACATTTGGTTGATCAATACCTCGGTGAAGTCAAAGCACTTTCCCTTGCACCGTATACAGAAGGCCCTCCATGTGGCTTCATAAATTTGAATGGTTGATGGTCATCTGTCTGCCTGGATGATATTGATGACTTGAGAAGAAAGATTCACCCCCTTTAGAATCCGCCTCTCAAGTGCCATGCAGCCAATTGGAGTCACTGGGGCTCTGGATATTGGATTGGCCCCTGGCTGAGAGAGATCCTGTCAGGGGGAATCCTCCATGGTTGTGACACTGACAGATTGACCAAGTTCGCAAACCACAGCCTTCTGGGCCAGTATGGAGCCACAAGGAGAACCTCCGCCTTCTGCTGCAGACTCTTCTTAATGATCACTGGAATGAGAGGCAATGGAAGGAAGGCGTAAAGAAGTCCCTTCAGCCACTGACAGCAAAGGGCATTGACTCCTTCTGCCCACAGCAAAGGAAACTTAGAGAAAAAATGAGGCAACTGATGGTTTGTGTCAGATACAAAGAGACCCACTAATGGCAGAATAAATCTGCCAAGACTTCCTGGAACAGAAGAGGGTGTAAGGTCCATTCGGTGTGATCAATTGTGGACCTACTCAACCAATCTGCCCTGACATTGAATATCCCTGAAATATGCTCTGCTTTGATTGACTTCCCACTTGCAGAGCCTAAAGGCCTCCTTCATTAAAGTCCTGGAATGCATTCCTCACTGATGATTGATGTGCGCCTTAGTGGCCACATTGTCCGTTAGAAGAGCACATACTGTCCTACAATTTGTGACTCAAATTCTCTGAAAGTGAGGTGGGCCACTCGTAACTCTAGCCAATTGATGTTATGTTTTAAGTCAGTAATGGTCCAAGTGTATCCCGACAATGGGCCCCCCATCCTGATAAGCTGGCATCAGTAGTTACGGTTATACAATCCTGTTCTCTAAATGAGCACCCAAGGCTGAAGAGGTCCACCAAAGTAAAGATGATAACACTTTTGGTGGTAATCTCACTCTTATGGGCAAAGTCCCCTTCTTTGCTTTCTGAAACGGGAGCAAGAACCACTGCCATTCTCGAGGGTGCATATGTGCCCAAGATATGATATCAACACACAATATCAACTTGCCTAGCAATTGAGACATTTGGGCAGAAGAAGCCATCCCATCAGAACTGAGATGACCTGCTAACATTTGTAAGTCCTCTCTTCATTGCTGGGAGAGAAAAACTTTTTCAGCCTCCATGTCTATTATCGTACTGAGGTGTGATAGTCATGTTGTGGGATACAAACGACTTTTTTCACGGTTGACTAGGAACCCGTGAGTTTCTAAAGCCTGCAGGGTGGTCCTCAAATCATGTAAAGCTCAATCTTGAGAGACCAACTGAATTAGGATATCATTCAAGTAGGTCAATATCCGGATTGGTATAATTCTGAAATGAGCTGTCAAGGCAGCCAGGATCTTGGTAAATGTCCTGGGGTCTGACACTAGACCAAATGGAAGGGCTCTATATTGACGGTGTCTGCCATGTAACAAAACCTCACATATTGACAATGGTCAGGTAGAATGGGGATATGTAAGTATGTCTCGGTGAGATCTTTTGATGTTAAATAGTCCCCGTATTTCATACTCTTGAGAATGGATTGAAGCATGTGCATCTTGAACCTATGATAAATAATAAAGGAGTTTAGTCTTTTGAGGTTCAAAATAGCCCTCCAGCCCCCCAAAACTTTTGGAATAACAAATAGCATTGAATAGAAGCCATATCCTTGTTGTTCCTTTGGAACCACTTCCACAGCTTGAATTGTCAGGAGGTGATGGATCACCTCCTCCATCAGCTTTCATCTTGAGGTGTTTGTCAACACAGGGCAGCAGATGAAAAATCTCAGGGGATGGAATTGGAATTCTAGGCCAAGCCCCAACCTCATGTCTGTCTAACCCAGGCACCAGAGGTTGTTTCTCCCATTGGTCTGCGAAAAGACAAAGATTGCCACCAACGAGAACTATGGATTCCTCATTTGTATTTACGAAAGGGCCTATCGGAGGACCCTCGAAATTGCCGCATGCCCTATGGTCGCCATCTTACCTTTTAACGCCTCCCTTGCACAGGTTGGGTGTCTTGTCGCTGACCGAAGTTTCCTTGATTCCTCTGGCCAGTTGCCCTATAGTATGGGGTACGAAAGGAAGGTCAATAAAAAGGTGAGAACCTGGTTTTTCCCTTCTTCAAAATTGATGGCAAGTTCTAACATTTGTCCCTGGACTCGACAACAATGTGATCCAAGAATGGGGCATTACACAGTTTGCCACCTTTATATGGTGCTGACGCAAATTTCCATTTTTGTTTGGTGTCTGCCTGCCAATATCTGAGTCACAGTAAATGGCGAGCTGCCACCGCCAATGATAGGGTGCGGGATGCAAACTTCAAAGAGTTCAAAGTTGCATCTGCCATGTATTCCGATGCTGCAATCACCTTGTTGAAATCTAGGTGGGCTCTGATGTTGCTGGTTGGTACTTGTTGTTGCATTTGACATAGCCAGATTAATGACATCCTGGTGAAGAAAGATGCCACTGTGGCGGACTTGACTGCCCATGCTGCTGCCAAGTATGTCTTTCACCACATTAAGTCCACTTTCTTGTCCTCGCCTTTAAGGACGTCATCTTCAACATTAAGTGTGGCTGAAAAGGAGGCGAGTGCTAGGACAGAATCATCGACTTCTGGAAACTGTAAAGCTGCTGCTAAAGGCATGTCTACATTTTAGAAACATTTGTCAAAAGCAGTCGCACCAGGGCAGGAACCTGGGAAATCTAATTGCCTTTGGACCATATTAAAAAAGATTTCATAGAAAGGAATTACTTCCATTTCATTTTTTGGGTCTGTGAATAGAATTTCATCCCCCCCCCCCCCCCCCGGTCTTATGCAAGGGAATTGGGGCCTCTTTATTAAGCTCTAACCCAGTCACGCTCTTGGCCTTGGCCAACAATGGCTTAAATAAATGAGGCCTAAAGAGTCTTTTGAACCCAGATATTTTGGGTTCTGTTTCCTCCTCTGACAGTGTCTCAATTTCTCCTTCCTCAACTAAATAAACAGATTGGTCCTCCTCTGAGGAAACCGGAAAGTAAGGTTGGAGCACTACAGTTTTGGAGGCTGGTTTGTATTATGTTTACTGCGGTGGGTAAAGCCTAGACTAGTGTCTACCTGAGTGGGTGGCATGGCTTGCTGAGTTCCCCCAGTCAGTCCCTGCCTAATTAACTGGGTAAACCATTGTTGGATCTCAATGGACATTAACTGTGCTCCTAAATTTGGCAGTTGATTGGAAACAGGGATTGGATGTGTTGCCAAGCCGGCTACTCCAACCTGTTGATACTTTGGGACCAGTTGCCGTGGAAAGGGAGGTGCCATTGAGGTAGCACGCTCCAAAAAGATCAACCGGGAATTTCTGTAGTCTGAGTGTTTCTAACTATCTGCCCCTGGTTCTATATACCTGATCCTTCCTCTTGAGCTTCAACTGGTTGACTTGCCTGATCCTCTCAGGCTCTCTTATTCCCCTTGGGAAGACTCAGTTGGATTAGCTTTTCCTGCTCTCTGGAGTTCTTTTCCACCTGCCTAACCAAGGTATTATGGAGGCAACGCTCAGCCTGTTCATCTGCCTTGGATCTCCTAATTGCTCTGGCCTTAGCCCTGATTTTGTCTGCCACCTCCTTAACTGAACCTCTGGTTTTACAGGTTCATTTTCCTCTTCCCTTCTGCTTGGTTTCAGAGGCCTGAGGTGGAGAAAGTGTATTGGAAGAATCCTCCATTATTTCACTGGATGTGGTTGACACTAGTGGTTGTTGGGACCCTATCTGATTATATTGTAATCCTTCTAATTCTATAGAAACTCCTAGGCCCTCATGAAGGATATCTGCTAATGGTGAGCAAACCTATGAAAGAAACTGAAGATCCTGGCTCTATTCTATTGGCAGCAATATGCCAGAGAAGATTGATTAGCAGCTGTAATTTCCTATATAGCTAGATGAAGGATAAAACCCTATGTCAAGCTATGGCTGAGACCCTCTTCAGGCAGATCAGCGGAAAGGATCACATGGCTGTTAGGCTTTTAAAAAATGTCCAGCTGCTTCAAAATGTCCAGCTGGTTCAAAATTAACCACTCCTGTGGCCCGTCAGAAAATTCCTGGGACAGTTGTGCCAGTTGTTACTCAGCTCTGCCTAGGCAATACTCCCTTATTTGGGCAGGCTGCCTACCAGGCTTATTAGTCCAGGTGCCCCCAGTACCTTCCTCTGTGATGTGTGTGATCGTCGAATAAAGCGCCAACGGATTTCCGCTAGTCTGCCGTTAGGCATGAAGCTGTTTCTGGCTCTGTATTCCGATCTTCCGTGCTCTGACTAGGCAGCGCTCCCTTTGTGTGGGCAGGCTACCTAGCAGGCAGATGAGTCTTAGACGCTCCCAATGCCTTGTTCTAGTTTCTGGGAGTGAATTGGAGGAATTTGCAATCAGACGCGAAATGGGCGCTCCGTTGGTGAACAGGCAGGCACTTGCTATGCCTGTAGCTGTTCTTGTTCCTTCGAAGGAAGCACGAAGGCAATTTAATGCCTGTTGTGGCTCTAGTCCCTTTAGGACTGTGTGGATATTTCAAAAATAATAATAATAATAATTTTAAGCTGCCATTGCCTGTCTATTTATAAAAAACAGAGGAGCTATTGAGTAGCAGTCTATATCAGGTGAGGATGAATAGAAGAACTGGGGACAGTGGCCCAAAGGGGGCATGTTTTCAATTTTTTCTATTCAGTCAATAGCCGAACAGAACTGAATATATCCCATGCCTGGATCCTGTTGACATCAATCTGGAGAATGCTAAATCTAAACATCTAAACATTGGACTAACTGTGCGACCAATCAAAATATAATAACTTATCTAATAAACTCTATCAAAGCTATGTTATTTTTGCTTTCTACTGCTTTATATTATTTGCATAGTTTCATGGTAAGTTGACAAGACAATACTAGAAATTGCTATACTATGCCTTTCATTTTTGAATGTAACAGTCCTTAAGTTTATGAGATTTTACATGCAGAAAAAAATCTAGTTAAAATACCTCACTTTGCACATATATAGTATGTAAATTTTCCAATGGTCAGATCCCCATGAAGGAAAAATATGCATGAATGTCCTCACTTTAATCGGGGTATAGGGAAATCACTAAGCCGTTTATTTAGTGAAATCCATGCAAATCAAAAGAGATGCACAAACTTTTGCCAAATTTTCTTAAATGAGTATTCCTAGACTTGAAGCAGCCAGCTTTCTTCACTTGAACAGAATTCAAGCAATATTCTGAAGGATTCAAGATAAATATGAGTCAGCAAAATATAATGCTAATCAACAGCTCACATATGAATCATAGTCATATTGCATGTAAAAATTCAATTCATCTTGATCTGGATAATTCATTGCCACAGATTATGCTGTTTTCTAAAGTTCATCTAACTCATGTTATGAAATTGTATTCAGATTAAGAGGTTTGAGAATTTGGACACAGTTCTTGGGCAATGATATCACATATGATCTGCTTAGGTTTTTGATCCCTAGTGGTTCATAACATTACAACTGAGATAGGAAGTATTAAATTCCTCTTCAAAAGGTCAGTGTGAGGCTCCCCTTAGGGGAAAAAAGGCTTCTTGAGGAATTGTAACAGCTTTTAGTCTGATATTAATATTCCTTTCTAGGTCAAGGTGTTCAGGTAGATAGTGTCAGTAAAGTCCCACAATCTCTTTCATGGTTCTAAGTATCCTGGTCTATTTCAATGGTCTATTTCTATTCTGCATTCTCTTAAGATGAGAGGAGAATGTTTTTTTGTCTTTTGCCCTGTGAACTGTGATCTGCATTCCATAAAATAAGACTTAAAATGTTGGTACCCTCCATCTCTGACACAGTATTCCTTCAGAGTTTCTCAAAACTTATAAAGACCTCTGGAATTTTGTGTATACCACTTAAAAGTTTGAATATCAATGGTTGCTAACTATGTTTACGATATTTTGAATTGCATGTTTTATGCATATGATTTAATACAATACATAGCTTAGAGTCAGTTATTATTTTAATATTAAATGTATTGAACTGTGATTTGAATGACAGCCTTCTTTTACTTAAATAAATTTGCTTGGTATCTAAATAATAATAATGGACTCAATCAGTGGATAAAAGTCTCAAATCCAGTCTATACATCTGGCTGAATATATGTCAAACAACAACAACAACAATAGTAATGGACTGCCTGGGTGCAATCCCAAAATAAGTAGAGCACCACTCCACATTGGCATTGAGAAAATCACCATCTATCAATTGCAAATTGGGCTTCACTGGGAGCAGCTTACATGCTGTAATGATACAATCAATCAATCAGAATAGGGCTGAAAGGGACCTTGGAAGTCATCTAGTCCAAGCCCCTGCTCAAGCAAGAGACCGTATAAAATTTCAGAGAAGTGGCATCCAGTGTTGAAATGCCTTCAGTTTCTGAAGGCATGTTTTTAATTCCTCTCATGCTTAGGAAGTTACTCCTTAATTCCAAGTTGCTTCTCTCCTTGACTAGTTTTTATCCATTGCTTCTTGTCTTGCCTTCTTTGGAAAAGAAGTTAATCCCCTCTTTTTTGTGGCAGCCCCTCAAATACTGGAATACTGCTTTCATGTCACCCCTAGTTCTTCTTTTCTCTAGGTAACCCATACCCAGTTATTGCAATTTTTCTTCATATGTTTTAGTCTCTAGGACTTTAATCATTTTAGCTGGTCTTCTTTGCACTTTTTCCAAAGCCTCAACATCTTTTTTGTAATGTGGTGACCAAAACTGGATGCAATATTCCAGGTGCGGTCTTACTTACCATCAAATAAATCTGACTATCCCAGGTCCTTTGAAAAGATTCAATAGGTGAGTCCTCTTTAAAGGTCTAAAAATGCTTAAACATCTAGTTGTCTCTGTGACAATCCATAATAATTCTTGGGAAGAATTCAGGGTGTCTGAAATCTGATACTAGTTAAAAAATGAACTGGCCAGTGTGATTTCACATGTTTTTGTATATAATAGTAATTAAACTTTTATGCTGCCTGTCAATGAATCTGGGTAGCTCATAATAATCAAAAAACGTATAATAAAATCAACAAAACATAAAAAGGTAAAAGATGGCATGTATAATGAACAGCAGGTCTCACTTGGGCTATAGGCAAGGACTTTAAAAAACACTGAAGCTTTTAATATTTGTTAAGAATGTTTAATTCTGACTTTTCATTGATTTTATGCAAATTATGGGTAAACAACCTTGACAGATTTGAAGTGAAGTTTCATTGCAAGGTTGTGGAAGCTACCTTGACAAATTTGAATTGGTAAAGAAGACAAAATATAGTCCTGACATCCTGGGATCCTGATTTTTTTAAATTCCAATTCTCAGTTCTTTCAAAGCACAAATATTTTCAGTTTTCCTGGTACATAAATCCATGATGCAACTCAGCTGATTAGACCCCCGAAGAGTGAAATCTCCAATATCCATTCACCATTTTAGCTTCACAGTAAGGCAAATAATTTTGCACATCTGATCTTATCTGCCCAGTCACCTCCAACAGCTGTCTACAACCCAATTTTGGATGAAAGCCATCCATGGCAGTTGTTCATCTCATCCATATCCTCTTACTGGGCTTCCTGTGAATCAGAAAAAAGATCTTGCTGTTTCTCTTTTGTGTCTAGACTTTAAATGTCTCAATCATTCTGATGACTTATTCCTTGAAAATCCAGTATTAGATTTAACTAAAGAAAGAATTGTAAAAGACAATGCACATCTGTAAAAGATAAAAGTTTTTTTTTCAAAATGCCACAGTGTATATAAATATGTTGGCAATGAAAAATATTTTTCAAGCACACAACATATTCCAAAATAATATAAATCTGTTATTGATTACACTACAAGCTGTATAATCAGTCAATCAATTTATTGTTTTGATCTTACTTGTAACAAGTAAGATAAAATCTGCATGAAAGGAGCCAAATATTAATAAAATATACTAAATGTACAAACATCTGTAAAACATTAAAACAGTGTTATTACAGCAAACAAAATACTAGAAAACATTAAAAACATTTGATAACATATTCTCTCTATTTAGCAGCAGTCAGTACAAAGCTTGCTAATTTCCATTACAATGTCTCCTTCTCTAAATTAATTAGATATTCAATTTTATATGAATCAGGCCAAAATGAGTTTCTTACCAAGAGGGGCTCAGAAAATTTGCTGAAATGGATGTAGAGCACTAGAATAAATCATGGATATATTTTAGAGCAAGGGCAGAAGCATATATTATTTGGAATTTTGAGAAATCAGACCTAATTGCTGATACCATTTGCCCCGTTTTGCCCCGTTTTATGACTTTTCTTGCACATTTGTTAAGCGAATCACTGCAATTATTACATTAGTAATACAGTTAAGTGAATCTGGTTTCCCCATTTTTTCAGGGCTGTTGTAACTTTGAATGATCACTAAGTGAATTTTGTAAGTCAAGGACTAACAGGACTAGTAGTCATGTAAGGGCCTCTCAGAGGGATGGCACTGTAATAAACCTCAGATAATGATCATATTTGATTTTGTTTTATTAAGTGCTTTCTAAGGAGCAAATTTATTTTGTGATAATTTAGACAAATTTATTTGGGTAAAGATATTCAGCACCCCATTTTTAAATAATAGATTATTTGCATTGTTTGGGTTGAAAAAGAATTTGAGAGAAAACCCAAAGGTATGCATTTGATTGAATAAAAGTGTAAACTGCTGCAAGTAGAGGAGAAAATCACTTGTTGTAGGAGGCACCACTTGATAAGTCAAGGATCAGGTTGTGAGAAGAGTCTAGCTCAATATTTAAATGCCCTAAGAATTATTCTATCTATAATTGTGTGTGTACGTGTTTCTTTATAGAGAAAGGGGATAGGAATACCATTAGCTGTACAAGCTGCATTATATCTCAGATCAATAAGTCACAGTGCCAGCAGGGGTACATAAAAAAATACTAGCATCTATATATTATACCACAGTTGTTTTGTTAAATGCAATGGTGGCTATATTTGTAGGGCCCTACCACTGGGCACCATGAGGTGCTTCTCTCATATGATATATTAAGAGCAGAGACCAGTGCCTGCCATCTAAACATTCCATCAGATATCCTTGCTTGTTTTCATAATCCAAATCCTTCACTCACTATGGTGCTAATTTGATGCTGCCCTTGACTCAGGTATCTAACCTATTAGCTTTCCTAAGAGATATATAATCTGAAAGGCTAGGACTGCATGCAGCTAGGAACACCTTGGTTATTCCTAACAAAGTCCCTTCAAATATCACTTCTAACTATAACATTTAAGGAGAGATGATTGAATATATGGGGACTAATCATACTAACTTTAATTTTGATTACATTTAAATGAAATTTAATGAAATTTAATTTGTCTTTATATGCCACTGCTGCACAATTTTTTATTCTGACACTTTTTACTTTTTGGAATCAGGTACCTACCAGGATGGTGCCCCAAAAGATTATATTGAGCTAAGACATAATAGTCAACCATATTAAAATGGTCCTCAACTGAGCACATAGACAGAGAATAGATAGTCTAGACTCAATATACTTTTGGAAATATCATGAGAACCTATGTGTTGGGATAAGATTTTGGATAACAAGAGACAATTTTGGAGATATGACCTACATTTTTCAGATGAACTCTCATTATTGATGTTAAAGTAAAACTGAGCCACAGATTTCTTTGTGACATACTCAAAAAAGCAAAGCAAGAAATAGATTACATCCATGGTTCAGTGAACAAGGAGGAACAAAAAGTGTTAATGAGTTTATAAAAGCAGCATGAGGTTATATACAAAAAAGTTGTAAATTGTATTTAATTAAATATATACATTTAACTTGAAGACAAATAAGCTAATTGTTTCTGAATCAGCAAATAGATAAGGAAAATGAGTGCTTCTTCACCCAATTTAAGCTTGCCATTCCAAACTAATGCCTAACTTCAATGAAACCACATTTTATTAAAGGGTAGATCACATGATTTAATAATCCTTTTGAGTTGTTGTGACTGCAAAATTTTAGAATCTCTAGTCCAAGAAGATGCTAGTCTCCTCTTCATTTAAAGACAGCTCTGCACAAAAGAGGCTCCAAGTTGATTAAATGCACTTATTAAGTTTGTACAGAGAAAATATAACTTACATAGTAACACACAGAAGAGAAAAGATTCCCAGTCACGAGACTGAACTTTGGGAACTTGGCAACATTTGCAGTGTCTCATGGTCATGTGACTATGTTTTACAATGGTTTTGCCAAAAAAAAAACACTTCTGGTTTTCAGACAAACCACTCCCATAGGATTTGCTTAATTACTGTGGTGTTCACTTAAGAAACATGAATTCACTTAACAGCTGTTGTATAAAAGGGTGTAAAATGGGTTGGTCACATGACAGTGGGCTCCATTATGGTCGTATGTTGAAGATTGACTATATACTGTCTGCAGAAACTCTTATGTATAATCTGTAATCTTTCTCTTTAAGCATCTTTGCCCGGAATTAGACTTTTGCCAAGTTAGAAAGATGCATTAAAGGGACCAGTGATCCGATTCTAAATTAAATGGCAATATATGCTTAGACCTTCTTATATTTATCCTTATGCTTATATGGGAATTGCATATAATTCCCTGAATTAATGTGGTAAATCAGAAAATTATTACATTCTTAACTGAAAACATGAAAAAGGTGTTTAAGAACTGATATTGGTAACTGATATTTCTCACCATTTTTATTTAACAAAAAGACAAAAGTATACCAAGCACCTCCAATTGCAAAGAATTTGTAGATTTGTAAATATCTTGAATACGTTGGTTTGATAGTTTAAACTTATCTTTGATAATAATGATTGAAAATCCCAACCCAAACCTGCTAACAGACATCAGCCCCATAAAATTCAATATGTGTCTTTGTATGCTGAGAATCACAAACTTAGTTCTGAATGGCTGTTATTTGGCAAAACTTTTCATTGCCAAATGAAATAATTTTGGGAGTGGTGGGCAAAGTAGAGAACAGACACAGATGAGAATCCTATTGCAATCCACCACAGCTGGAGTGGACCAGATAATGGAAATCTCAGTTTGTGAATCACAGGTGCTAATAATAAACTCTGGGAGGAAAAAACAATAGCTGTGAGTTATTCAAAAAAGAATTGGAAAGAAATTCGGGAAAGGAACCGCCGGAGAGATATTTGGCTAAGGAAGGCAGAGGTAAAAGGTAACAGTTCAGTGGCCAGGAATGGACAGGTTTCTTGTCACTGTATCTGTTTTCTCCAAATCTAAGGCACCAAAGCTTCCAAGTGTATGTTAAATGCAATGGCCTTGCTAAATAATTATTGCCCTTTGCCAAATACTTTTCTATAAAGAAAATTATTTCTGTAATTTATTAGAAACATTTCCTTGCATTACTCTTCTCTCTTGCCATTTCTTTTCTAATAATCTCTTCTCTTCCCTGTAACAGCAAAAAAGAGAAAAGATATGCGCTTGTTCTTTAGGTTTTGATTCTGCAAACAATGATTTTGCTTTTTCTCTCCACTAAGTCAATTTTGGAGTAAAATCTGGAAAGAAAGGAAGGGGATATTAACATATTTTTGTTCAAGATTCATCCTTCTTCCCCTCCCCCTAAGGCTTTGCATTTGCATTTGAATGCCCCTCTGTTCTTTATTATAAGTAAGAATTAAAAGAACAAAGGGGATAGGAAGTGGGGAGTAACAAAAAGAGACAGAAGCTGGAGGTGGTGACTGACACACAGAAGAAGAGCTGGTGCTCTAAGTCCCTGGTTGTCTAGATTCCAGCTGACAAGTTCCAGAGGTGTAATTTAGTAGAAACATTTCCTTGTATTTCTCTTCTCTCTTGCCATTTCTTTTAAAACAAATGAATACACATCCAGACCAAGAGCATTCTTTTTTGCTATACTATTGCTGCAGAAGAATTGCATAAAATGTGAACGCTTATCTTTTTTTTTTCTCTGCATGTAGATATTTATAATCCTGTTAACAGTTCTGCATCGTGAAACATACCTACAAATCTTTGAAAAAGTTCAGAAAAGTAAAGACTGGCTTTCAGATTCATTACACAAGGCACATAAAGAAGCTTATTGTTGCCCAATATTTTTAGGATGAATGAAAGGCTTTTGAAGAGCTTGAAATAATTGTATATTTATTCATTCAATTTATATGGCTACTCAAATCAAGTATATGACTCTGGGTGGCTCTCAATATTAAAATAAATAAAAAGACAGATACAGATACATGCCCTTTGAACAGGACCCACAAATGAAAGCAGAGGATTGGAATATGCTACTGGAACAATATATCTTTCTATAGTCCTTGAGAATGGCCTGTGCCCCATCTCCCATTAAATTTCCATTACAGTCACTACCAAGATATTGCAACCCATTCCCAACCCATCTGTTCTGTATTGGATACTTTGTATTTGAAATACTCACCGTTCATTGGTCGTTGAGTCGGCGGGAGATCCTTCTCCTGTCATTGGCTGGTGAGGCGCGGGGAGCCTTTAAAAGAGAGGCTGCCGCGACTCTCCAGCGTGTCCGTTCTGAAATAAACAAGAGAAGAGCTGAAATCACTAAGAGTGCAAGCCTCGTTATTTCCGCCGCCAAAACACTGGCGACGAGGATGGGATCGAGACAGCACTTTTAAGCGAGTGCGATAGCGGCGGAGATCGAGCGGCACCATGTCTGGAAACAACACCCCGCCTGAACAATTCAACCCGGCAAAGGAAGAATGGCAGTCGTATGTAGACCGTTTCCTCATGTTCCTGGAGAGCAGCGATCTGAGCGGCGTATCGGAACATCGGAAGAGAGCGGTTTTCCTGACCCACTGCGGCCAGGCTGTTTTCCGCATGGCGAAAGCGCTAGCATCCCCGATCGATGTTAAGACGTTAACCTGGCCCGAGCTGGAACAGATCCTGCGAGCACACTACGCTCCTACAGTTTCCTGCCTAATTAAGCGCCACGAGTTTTATCTCCGAAATCAGAAAGAAGATGAATCTATCGCTGATTTCGTGGCAGTCCTAAGAGATATTGGGGGTGAGTGCGAATTCTCGGACTTCGACGAAGCCCTAAGAGACCGAATCGTGTTAGGGCTAAAAGATCCAGTACTACAGAGCCGATTGTTAAATCGGCCCAAAATAACAGTAAAAGAAGCTATGGAAGAAGCCACCGCAGCTGAAGCCACCCAGAAATCAGCGGCAAAAATGAAAAAGATCAACAAAGCTGCAAACTACAACACCAGAGAATCACCCAAACCAGAGGGGGATCGAGAGAAGACCACAACACACCATGAAGATCTAGAAACTGAGACCAGTAGTGAGGAAGACGATGTATGCCACCTGAAGACAGGTAGAGGAAAAAAAGACCGGGCAAACAGAAGGTTTCGATTTTGAATGTAACCGCTGTGGAGGAAATCACCCCAGGTCAGAGTGCCGTTTCATCGACGCGATATGCAGAAAATGCGAGAAGAAAGGGCACATCGCAAAGGTATGCAGATCCAGATCAAGCTATAGCCCGAGGCGAAAAGGAAGCCTCCCCCAAGAGAAAGAGAGAGAGAGAAAGAGAGAAAGACAAGCAGCCGTTGGAGCCAAGAGGGAAGAGAAAGGAGATACAAAGAATCAAGGTACAGGAAAGAAGAAACACACCAAACAGTTATAATTGGACACTCAAATACAAAAAATGTAAGGAAGGTCCACGTCCAAGTAAGGATTGAGGAACAAGACTGTGAAATGGAAGTGGACTCAGGATCATTTCTCTCTATGGTCTCGTTGGACACGATCAGAAACTTAATTCCAGACATCCAACGAAGTGAACTTGAAAGACAAAACTTGACCCTAAAAGACTACCAAGGCAACAAAATTCCTGTCGTAGGCATTGGACACTTCCAGGTCACCTACAAAAATCACACCGAAATTCTACCACTAACAATTGTGGACCGGAACAGACCCAGCCTGTTAGGATTGGAATGGTTCGATCCATCCAAAGATTCTCAACCCCCATAATGATCCATACCCAAGCCAATAGCCCCCATCAAAGACACACAAAGTATAATCTATTCCAGGGGCCCACTAAATCCAGAGGCACTTCTACAAAGCACTCAGCACCTCCAGATAAACAAGGACCCTCCTACCATGCCTATCATACATAAATTGTTTTTCAATGCTCCCACCAGTCCCCCATCACTAGAATGGCAGCATATTCATATCCATCCAACAATCCAGAGGGTGATTCAAACCCTCCTTCTTCCAGTTC
The DNA here is from genome assembly GCA_023653725.1 of Bungarus multicinctus. Taxonomy (NCBI): domain Eukaryota; kingdom Metazoa; phylum Chordata; class Lepidosauria; order Squamata; family Elapidae; genus Bungarus; species Bungarus multicinctus. Next base: position 49,971,471 of record CM042848.1, read on the forward strand.
TCACCTATAGGAAAGGCAAGCAATCTCCTGTATTCAGGAGAGAATCAAACTTTTCCAAGTCCTTACCTCCAGTCACAAATCCAAAAATTAGCCACAAGATCCATTGAAATTGTGATAGATTATCTTTCAAAACAGAACACCCTAACGTTGTCTATGAAATTGCTTCTTGTTCCACATGGAGGCAAAAGGTCTACCAGACTAGGTAGGGAAGGGCCCTAGGGCCAAGGATAAAACTAACACCTTGGCTCATCCCTTCATATTCCACAGTCAACTTTCCACCATATAAATGCTTCCTTTCAATGCTGGGGCAGCCCCTTTCATCTTGTCTAAATTACTTCCATCTCCACTACTACAACCCCAGTGCTCAACATCTCTGCACAAGCCAGCAAAAGTCCTTCTCACTGTTTCCCAGCTCTCCTTCCCACCACCACATTACCAAATGCTGATAAGTGCACCAAATGTTCAACAGCTGATCTAGGCACTTAGATGTCCAGCTGTCACTGTTTGTCCCAGGTAGACCATTTTCCAGTTAATAACTCAGATAAAGGTGAGCTCTGGACACCATATTTTGGTTCTTTTATCCAAGGTGCCACCAAGCCTGACAAGGGATGCAAACTGCATGGGACTGATAAAAAGCAGTATCCACCAAGTCCAATAGAAGGAAGAGCCAAACCCCATCCAAACCGATTATCTACAATGCTAACCTTGTAAACTGTAACTTGCCCAGAGTCACGTGTGAGTTGGCTGGCCATATAAATTTATTTAATAAATAATTAAACATAAATAACCTCCTGCAACATTCTAAAAATCAACTACCACCAATGCTTGCTCTGCAAACGCCATCTGTGTCATCCCAGTGTTAAAACAAAACTATATCACATTTCTTCATTCTTCTTTCCATCTCTGTTCATTAATTGATTCTAGATGACTAGAATCATTTTTCACCTTTATTCATATTCTTCCATATTTAGTAATACAATAATGATATTGAAAGCAGAATAAAGCTAACTAATGAAGTTTTTTTCACAATTTACAATTAGAACTTTTTGTGATCTTTCACATTTCTTTGCCGAGAGTTAGAGTTGGTATTCAGCAGGTTTTGACGAATTCTGGAGAACCGGTAGCGGAAATTTTGAGTATTTCGGAGAACCGGCAAATACCACCTTCCCCTGCCACACCCATCAAGCCACGCCCACAGAACCAGTAGTAAAAAAATTTGAATCCCACCACTGTAATCATTTTTCTAATTAACTCCAGTTTTGTATTTTCTTTCTTTAGCTATAAATGTTCTATCTTCCCTTGGTTTCTGCTTCTTCTTCTTTTATCCTGTTGCTGAGACTATTTCCTGCCCTTAGTTATTCTATCCACTTTTTTATTTTTTTTCAAGGAACATGCATAGCCCTTTTAATGTAAAAATGTTGAGATTTTATTTCCAGCAAAATAGATAAATTTTGCTTTCCTATCAGAAGCTGAGCTGCAGCCCATTCTCCCGGTTATCTTTCAAATCCCAGTTTGAACGGTTATCATCATGATGTGATATCATTGAGGTTCAGCAAATTATTACCAGAGTAATATTAAATTTAAAATTTCAATATTTTGATACATGTATTTTTATTTATTTATATTTCACTTTTATTATTTATATAAATAACTCAAGGTGGTGAACATATCTATTTTCTCCACAACAACTTTGTCAGATGGCTTAGGCTGAGAGAGTGATTAGCTCAGGTCACCCAATTAGCTTTCATGGCTAAGGCAGGACTCACAATTTCCTGCTTTATATTTTGATGCCTTAACCCACAAAATCCCTTTTTGAATGAAGCTATGGAACTTCCATGTGGGAATTCCAATCAGTCTTTCTTGATGCCCAAACTAAGCAGATGACTTTACCAGACCACTAACAGGATTTTCAGGCAAGTCTTTCAATCCTATAGCATTCACGTAAAAGGGAAAAGGAGGATGGTTCTGCTTCTGGCACAAACCACTGTAAGCAGTCTGTATAATCCTTACTTTGAATGCTATCATTATTGTAGTTTACAACAGCTTTATCAGAGGATTAATTGAATTGCTCCTATTCTGGCTATTCCTTGCTAACATTAACAGTTTTAATCGGAAAATCCAGAACACAATTACAAGTTTTGGTTTGCATTGTGCAGGCTGCCAGCAACAAGAATTATGAAATCTAGAGGAAAGTGCCTCAAAGAGAGAGCTCAAAAAGACATCAGTTTATTCATGCTCAGAAATGTGTGTACCATACACGTAGCAAAGTAACAGAAGAATGAAATTGATATCAACTGATCACTATAGGACAATAGTGTGGCAAAAGCTTCTTTTACTTCTCCATTCTCTGTTATGACAACATGGATAAGAGTGTTTCAGTACATGTTTAGTTTTCTATTTGTACACATTAATGAAGGACCAAGGGTAAGAAACCTTGGGGCTTTGGTTAAGAATTATTTGATAACCGAGTACTGATTGTGGTGTGGTACAGTACATCAGCTGATGCAAATTGTTGCGCATCTCACTAGGCCAGCATTCACTGTTGGAAATTCTTAGTCATTCTCTTCTCTTGAGTTTTGCATTCTCTCGTATTTGATTCATGGCAAAAGGTGCCGCTTAAGTTCACGTATGAAAGTACTTCATTAGATTTTTAATAATTCAGAGCTGGATGAGGGTCATTTGAACATCTGTAATGCCTCAGTTGAAAAGTAAAGTGTTTGAGGTGAAATCATAATATTTGGGTTGGACAAATAGAGATTGGACAACATTTGTCTGAAATGGTATAGGGCAGTGATGGCCAACCTTATTCTCGTCACATGCCGAAAGTGCACTCCCGTTTTGTGAACCCCTGGGCATGCGCGCACAACCCTCCGCATGTGTGTCTCCCCCCACACATGCACGGCAGATACCCAACAATCATCTGGCTGGCAGGGGGTGCACGTGGGTCTGTTCCGGGCAACCTCTCGCATGCTGGCAGAAATGGCTCTGTGTGCCATTTCCGGCATGCATGCCATAAGTTCGCCATTATGGGTATAGTGTTTCCTATCTAAATAGGGGGTTAGACTTGAAGACCTCCAAGGTCCCTTCTGATTCTATTATTCTATATGCTCTCACAATTCTAGTGCCGATGTAAGCAAAAAGTATCTTGGATAATGCAACATGCAAGAAATATGAAAAAAAAAAACCAAACCATTCCAAAGTAAACTTCACTGACACATAGGACCAATTGTCAAGCTAATATTTGTTTTCTTCTTCTATATTAACAGCTTGAAGAATTATTTATTGTGTCCTTTCTTTTACTACTCTTGATATTGGAAGTGCTTTAAATACCGTGACCACAATATTAACTAAGATGTATAGATTTCCCTAATCTATGCAGAGATCAAGGTAGACAAGACTATTTCAAATAACTGATTACACATGTAAGAATTGGATGGAGTAACACTGCAGCTGTTCAGGCATACAACTTGGGCTTTTGCCCCCTCCACATGCTAAAAACTTTAAGGATAACTCAACCTGCTTTAGTTTCTTTTGGGTAAGAAGTCACCAGAGACCTAATATGCCTTATGGTTACTTCACTTATAGAAATAAAAGCAAAATACAAGGAGAGAAAAGGAGATAATCCTGTAAGGGAACTGAACTCCCCTCTGAGGTTCCCATTGTATATCCCTTTTGTCTCTTCAGCTCTGTCTTAAGTCTATTCTCCAGTTCAAAACTTGAAAATGATTTTTTTTCCCAAATAGCTGTGTTCTGACTCACTATAAGCCTTGAACCTAATGCAGAATGCTTTGATTCAAGCTAGGTTTTAACTCACTTGATGCAGGATGGGGGTATCTCCTTCCTCTAGTCTCTAGTTTTAAATCCTCTGTAGGGCTTAGCTTTTAAATGGAAATTGTCAGAACCATATAACAAGCTCCTGTGATGAATGACTTGTAAGCCAATGATGACAGCAGAGAGAAAATTATGAATTAACAAGAACTGAATAAATTGGGCATAAATTAAATAGATTGCAATAAGAGTAAAGCTTGGGGTAGACAGTTCAAATATCTTTGGGACACAAGACCTAGAGCTTGGGAACAAAATGAATCCTTGAATTATACAGAGAATTTAACAATTTGAAGAAGGTTACATTAACCGCCCCCCTCCCCCCCCCCCACACACACACATATTATGTGATAGATATATCAGCCATTTCTTCACCATTATGAAAAGCCACAAAAGGATAAAATCAACCCAAACTGGAAATGCTAATTCTTAAGAAATCTCTAAACTGGGTAAAAAAATTAAGAAATAAGAAATAAAGTGGGATGTCATTATCATAATGTTAAAAAAGACTTCCACCCAAGAAGAGTTCTGAAATAGTTTTTATTTTTTTATTTAGAATAGAATAGAATAGAATAGAACAGAATAGAATACTTTATTGGCCAAGTGTGATTGGACACACAAGGAATTTGTCTTGGTGTAAATATTCTCAGTATACATAAGGAAAAGATACATTCATTAAGAATCAAGAATCATAACGTACAACACTTAATGATAGTCATAGGGTACAATCAACAATCAAATCATACTAGGAAACAGTCAATATAAATCGTAAGGATACAAGGGACAAAGTTACAGTCCTATAATCACAAGTGGGAGGGGATGGGTGATAAGGAGTGATGAGAAGATTAGCAGTAATAGTAATGCAGACTTTGTAATAGTTTAACAGTGTTGAGGGAATTATTTGTTTAGCAGAGAGATGGCTTTCGGGAAAAAACTGTTCTTGTGTCTAGTTGTTCTGATGTGCAGTGTTCTATAGCATCGTTTTGAGGGAAGGAGTTGAAACAATTTATTGTCCAGGATGTGAGGGGTCTGTGAATATTTAATTTGATTTGTCAATCACTTACAAGATAATAGGTATAAGTATATACATAGTTATGAATACATGAAATGGGTACATATAAGAAAAACAAAAGAAACAATAGGACAGGGACGGTAGGCACATTGGTGCACTTATGCACCAACAAAGATGACCCTCTGAATGCTACAGCTCCTAGACTTAAAAACCAAATTAACCTTGATCCAAATCCAAAGATATCCCTCTCTCATAAGCAGCACAGAATGATGGCCCATGTACAAAAGTCATACAAAGTATTATAGACACTTGTGAAGTAAGAAAAGGATATGTGAAATTACTATTATCAATTACTATTGTACTTGGATATAACCAGTATGACATTGTTATAGCATTGGCTATGCCTATGTAATCATCTTCATCCTTTGATCTCCAGTGCTAAATTCTTGTTTGAGACAAATAGGTCTAACAATTATTTTGTGGCAATAGTCACTTATACTTTTCCCAGAGAGAATCAGAAAATTATATTAATGTTTTGTTGATGAATATTATTGTCTCTTTTAATATGTCCATTTTTATGCTGCTCTTACTTAGAGATTAGGTTGTTTTAATATTTTTAATTTTATCATTTTTCTTTTAACAGTTCTTATTTATATTTTTGAGCATGTTGGGTCAGTTTTCTTCTGTACAATAGGAGCCAAAATCTGTACTTGCAAGTAAATGTGATTAACACATTGGTATCTGATAAAAATGTACAAGATTATATTGATTATATTGGATATATATACACATGCAAACATGCAGGAATATGAACATTCATTGAATAGATGCTAAAGATTTTCAAATGCTAATATGCCAACTAAATACACATGTATACACCTTGTTTCTACCTAGGTGCTTCTAGTTTTGGTTTCATTTACAAAATCAGTTGATAAAGACTTAGGAATGGAAGAGAATTTCATATCATGCAAATATCTGGACAGGCTTATGCAATGTGTACTTCCTGAAACTATATATAAAATAAAACACATTTTTCATGAACCATATTTTTAGTAATTTTCAATGTTCACAACCAAAAAGGCACTCAAAATGCATCTGGAGGTATGTTTGCCTGCACATTACAATATGGAAAAATCACACAAAAATATGCTTGCTAGGGAAATGAAAAAAACATTTTTTTCTATTCAATTGTGTCCAATTTTTAGACTCTGCCTGCAAGGTTTTTCAGAAGTCATTTTCCATTGTATTCCTAGACTTGAGAGAGAGTGACTGGCCCAAAGTCACCAAACTTGTTTTGTGCCTAAGACAGGACTGAAACTCATGATTTTCTGGTTTCTAGCTTGATGCCTTAATCACTACAGCAAACTGACTCTTAATATATCAATAAAATTATATGCCATAACCATTATGGTTTTTATCTTAATTTAATATATTATATCCATTATTGTGTGTGTGCGCGCACACACACATTTGCTAATTAAATTTATATATCAGTATTTATATGAACTCTGTAAATGCCATATACTAGACAAAATAAATAAAATAAAACCATATATACCTAATCATGCAGATATTCACAGGTTAAATTTTCAAACCAATGGGAATAATAGAAGAGGAAAAATAAATTTGCAGTCTGAAAGGGAGAAAGTGCTACAAATTAAAGTGAATAGCTTGATAGTATCTATCTTCTTTTTTTGCCTCTCTTCTGAATTCATGCCCTTTCCAATCAGGAAAAAAGTGCCAGGAAAAAAAATTATCCCGTCATTACTTTGTTCTTAGTGGCTAAGATGCTACTTCTGCTAATTATGTGATATCTATTGTAAAACTGAAGAAGAAACCAAGAGTATAGGTTGGAAATACAATAGGTTGTGATTTGGGGTTAGAAGATAAAGATGGATCAAAACTTTCCCTGATTAAAATATTGTCCCTGATATTGACAAATGGAAAACAATATTCTTTGAGCCACATCTCATGACAGAAAGCAAAAAACATCAGGCAAGCATGTGGGAAAGTATATGGGCTAGACATTAACATCCCGAAGTAGAAAAGGACAAAGTCTAAGGAAGCCTATTGTGTAATTCTGGTGAAATGATTATACAGGAACCTGACAAACTGACAAATGTGGCTATTTCCATTTCAAATGGGAAACTGAGATGAGATCAAATGCATTTCACAGTAATGAATCAGAACTTCTTCCTGCACATCAAGCCTTGCAAACACTCAGCATAATTGAAGGTCCACAGAGCCAATAACCCCCCCACCCCCGAATATATAAAATCTGCTCAAGGGGTTTGAAAAAATGCCAAATACAAAAACAACCTCAGTTAAAGATCAAAATCATTAATGCAGCCTGAAAGCATCGAGACCATTTTTGGTTTGGAGTTCTACTTGCTTGAAGAATCTATGCCAAACTTTGTATGTTAAGTTTTAATGGACTATATTAAGCCCCTCCCTGCGTAATGCTCATCAGTTGTGCTGGAGCTATCCTTCCAGCTTGGAATTTTGGGAATCCCAGCATGCCTGGGCTATAGGAGCTTGGAAAGGGGAGTTGTTATATAGCGAAAGCTTCCTCTAGTCACCAACAGGCAAAAAGCCAATATTGGCAAAGGAACTAGATGGAGCTAGCAATTTATTTTATTTATTTTATATATTTATTTGATTTGTCAATCACTTACAAGATAATAGGTATAAGTATAAACATAGTTATGAATACATGAAATGGATACATATAAGAAAAATAAAGAAACAATAGGACAGGGACGGTAGGCACGTTGGTGCGCTTATGCACGCCCTCTACAGACTTCTTAAGAAAGGGGTGAGGTCAATAGTAGACAGTCTAAGATTAAAGTTTTTGGGGTTTGAGGAAGAAACCACAGAGTCAGGTAGAGTATTCCAGTCATTGACCACTCTGTTGCTGAAGTCGTATTTCCTGCAATCAAGTTTGGTGCGGTTTACCTTGAGTTTGTATCTTGAGTTGAAGTATTCATTGACAGGTAGGACATTGCAATGTATGATTTTATATATTATACTAAGATCAGACCGAAGGCGGCATAGTTCTAGTTTTCTAGGTCTAGAGTTTCAAGTCTGGTGGCATAAGGTATTCTGCAAGGAGTAGAGCAGTGGAGAACTCTTCCTGTGAAATATTTCTGGACTTTCTCAACTTTGTTAATATCAGATACGTAATGTGGATTCCAGATTGATGAGCTGTATTGGAGTATTGGTCTAGCAAATGTTTTGTATGCTCTAATTAGTAGTGTAATATTACCAGAGAAAAAGCTACGTAAGATTAGGTTAATAACTCTTAATGCCTTTTTGGCTATATAGTTACAGTGGGCTCTAGCACTTAGATCATTTGAGATGAGTACTCCAAGATCCTTGATAGAGTTTGGATGATCAACAAGGTCTTGACTATTCAGCCTGTATTTTATTTTCTGATTTTTTTTGCCAATATATAGACAGAGGATTTATTTGTTGAGATTTGAAGTTGGCATTTGTTTGACCAATCTGATACATAGTTGAGGTCTTTTTGAAGGGTAGCAGTATTGTCTGTGGTGTTGAATAGCTTTACATCATCAGCGAAGAGAATGCAGTTGCTCTTAATATGATCACAGAGATCATTTATGTAGAGTATGAAGAGAATTGGGCCTAGAACCTGCCTTGGGGACCACCACTGTTGATAGGTACAGAATTTGATAGGACGCTCCCAATTTTTTTGTTGTCTGTTTGACAGGAATGCTTCTATCCAGTTATGCAGGTGTCCAGAGATACCATAAGATTTTAGTTTTAGGAGTAGTTTGTCGTGTACCACTGAATCAAAGACTTTACAGAAGCTCCTGTGGTGAATACTATTGCTTTACCCTGATCAAGTTGTGTAGTCCATATGTTTTTGTAGTGTAAGAGTTGCAGATTACAGAATAGTTTTTTTCTGAAACCAAATTGTTTATTAGAGAATAGGTTGTTTGTCTCTAAGGGGAGGATAATGGATTGATTAATAATTGATTCCATGACTTTACAGGTGATGCAGCATGAAGAGTTTGGTCTGTAATTTTCAACTAGGCTTGGGTTTCCTTTTTGAAGATGGAGATGACCATGGCTTGTGACCATAATTTTGGCAAGGAGCTGGTCCTGAAAGATTTTTCAAAGATTATGCTTAGAGGTTAGGCTATGTCAGTGGATAGCTTTTTTAAGAAGTAGGCACATATTCCGTCCAGTCCAATAGATAAAGATGGTTTTAGATTGCGTAGTGTTTTTCAATATTGTCTTCTGTAAAATCGATATGTATTAGATCATTGTAGTTGTCTGTGGTTCAATTAGGAAATACTGGGCGTGATCCATTGCTGTTTACAAATATTGAGCCAAAGTATGTATTAAAGAGGTTGGCTTTAATGGTGTCATCATTGCAGTCCTTACCATTAGGTCCTTTAAGGGATGGGATGGACTTTGTGTCTTTTAGTTTGTTGTTTACAAAATTGTAGAAAGTGCAGGAGGAATTGATGTGTAGGAGGTTTTCCTCTTGTTTAATGTGATAATTTATCAGTGACCCAAGTTACTAATGGTACTGTGAATATTGCAGGTGCTGGTATATAAATACATTTCTAGCATGTGTCTGGGATCTTAAAAATAAGTATTAGCAATATATTTACATGTCATTCTCAGAGAAGACAACTTAAACTTACTAAGAGATGGGTAACCCTTTTATTGTTGAAGACCTTTTGTACCTAAGATTTTAAACTGTTGGTTCAACTAATAGAAAATCTTTGCAAATATTTCTTTATTAATATAAAAGAGGTAATGAGGGCATAATACATTTTAATAACGACATTTCACATTATATGTAAGTTTTCGTTAAAGAACATAAGCATATAAGACAATTTGTTGTATAATTGTCAATTAAGAGGATGCATACCATAAAGTGAACAGGTTTGATTATGGCATTGTTGCACACAGGTATAAAAGGTGATAGTTAGGTGCCACAAAAGACAAACATCATGGAAATAAAAATGTGTGAACATAAATGGAATGCTTAGCAAATGCTTTAATACTGAGCAGAAAGGCAAAGATATGCAATGCTCCCTTGGTTGTTTAATGTATTTAAGGATAAATTTGTGTGGCTTCCAAGGACATCAGGAATATCACAAGCAAAGGTGGTATTCCGTAGGATTCTGGAGAACCAGTAGCAGAAATTTTGAGTAGTTCGGAGAACCAGAAAATACCATTTCTGACTGGCCCTGTCCCCATCTTTCTCTGCCTCCTGAGTCCAAGCTGATCGGCTGGGTCTTCTTTTGTTGCCCTGCATAGGAGAATGGAGCTGGAAAGCAGGTTAGTGGGGTGGATAGGGAATGGGGATTTTGCAGTATCCTTTCCCCCAGGAGTGGGAAGGGAATGGGGATTTTGCAGTATTGTTCCCCTGCCACGCCCACCAAGCCATGCCCACAGAACCGGTAGTAAACATTTTTGAATCCCACCACTGATCACAAGGATATAGTGAACAAACAGAATAGGGCAAAACTTAGGCTTATATCTTGAGAGGAGAGTAAGGTGAAGACTTGTGAAAGAAAATATATGCTGTACATTCCACTTTTTTTTCTATGAGTTGATGTTTGTGTACATAGAAATGCTCTTCATTTTGGGGGCGAATAGAGACTTATCCACTTCACAGGATTTGAAAGAGAGGAATTGGTCCAATGTGCTGGTTGAGGCCTTCAACCTAGGTTTGTCTTATCCCAATCTAACATTTTATTTAGTATACAACATTATTCCAACATCCATTTTCGTCATTATTTTTCCAATAAAGTATGAAAAATCACATTGCTGAAAATCAGCAATTTGCAGCAAATTTCAGCATCATAATATAGGGACAGTCCAGGAGATACAAAACTGGATCTTGGTTCTGCATATGGCCTGCAGGCTTTCCCTTTATTCCTGTGATGAAATAAAAATGAAAAAATAATACTTCCCAGTAGGGAAGGGAAAATACAGTATGCCATATGCTGCATATATTAATCCAATTGGGATGTAAAATATGAATTATTGTGTTTCTGGACTAGGTACAGTCTTAGTTTTGAAACGCACTAGCATAACCAGACGAATAGTCTATACTGTCTAGAAAATCTGGTAATTGTAGTCAAACATACCAAAAAGTACTAGGATGAAGTCTATTGAAAACTAATGATTGAATGCATTTCCATATTCCATGCTATCTGTGAGTGAGATGGGTGTTACCTAAATTTAACAAATGTCTATCCATCCAATGCTCTAGAAATTAGAGTAATATTCAGTGATTATAGAGTCAGGATTTCTCACATGAATTCACCAATCAATGACACTCACATGACATCAGCTTCTTGCAGAAGTCTCCAGGAACAGAGCTTTCATATGTAGGATTGCAGTCACAGACATTAATACTTCTACCATTGAAGACATGAATGCTTTCCTTCTAGAAAGATTGAACCTGAAAAAAGGTATCAATAAAGTACTGATATAAATGCTGTTGCCCAAGATAAAGCATTGCCTGTGTGCCTTTGTATGACCTTGATCATTGTAGTTTTACACAGACATGGATCAGGGTGGAGGTATGGGGAGAAACAAAAGACTCCTAAGGAAAGTACCCTTAGGAGTCAAATCAGAAGGCGGATTAATCAGACAAATTAGAAGGCAGTCATACATTTCCCAGAAACAGAAATAAAATGTATTGTCTATAAGAGGTGCCATAAAGAAGTGAATTGGATTTAGTTTGTTCCCAAATGGGAAGAAAGCAAACAGCTATTACAGGTAAGTTTAAAAAAATGCAGCATCTTCTCAAAAGGCAAAAATACGAGCATTATTCTTCCAATGGGATTATCAACAACTCTAATGTTTTTGTATGGATATTCTTGCTGTTATCTCTCTGAAGGTTAAAAAGGACAATTTATTTATTTAAGAAAATTGATAAGACTGCCCAAATCACCCTTAGTGGCTCTGGGCAGTTTATAAAGATAAAAATCCAATTTGAACACTTTGATGTACATTTCAAACTTTCTAGGTAAGATTTTGGCACTGTGAGATGATAAAGAATCCTTGTGAATGGATGCTAGACTAAACTTGGAACATGCAGTGTGGAAAAAAGAACTTTGGCCATAAGATAACTACCATCTCTCATCTTTCTTTTTCTTTTTTCTTACTTTTTTATTCCGACTTTATTGTTTTATCCAAATATAAAAGAAAATAGAAATAGGAAATTAGGGGAAGGAAAAAAGAAAGAGGAAAAGAAAATAAAGGGTATAAGGGAAAAAAGCAAAAAACATTGACTTCCAAATCTTTTTGGGCACAGTAGAAGATAACAATATTACAGCCTCAACTTTCTACTTTTATATTTCTCTATATAAAAGGAAAATACCACTCATGCATCATCACAAAATCTCCAGAACCATAAAACCCTCAAACTTGAAATTTGGCACGTATGTTCCTCTTGGCTTCTAGGTGCTCACTAAGAAAGGATTTTTCAAAATGACCATCAGAGCATTATAATTTTGTATAGTATTATTAACATGCTCTGTTGCTAAGGAGTTCTAATCCCCCTCCCCATCTGAAAAGAAATCTGAATGCAAAACAGGAGAGGAGTTTCAGTTTCAGTTTTAGCTTCACAGCAGCAACCAGCTTTAGTACAGAACAGTTGAGATAAGCCTCACCCAGGGTCCTTGCTGTCTCCTTCTTGCTCACGCAGCAAATACTGTTTCAGTTTCCAAACAGCTCTCAACTCTCTCACATACTGACAGGATGCTAGCCAGATGAATACCGATGAATGCTGGTAGGCAGAGGTAGAATTCCCCCCCTTATTTTCCTCCCCCAAAACTAAGTCTGATCACATAGCTTCGTAGCGAAGCACAGGTATAGAGCTAGTATTAGTATATACTAGCCATTTCTATAACAACAAATATATTTAATTGGCAAAACCAAAGTCAAAGTTTCATTTTTTTCATCACAAGCACAAAGTCCAGAAGTGATTTCCAAATAAAAAACATAATTAAATATATTCATTCAGTTGGCCATCATAACTGGAAGAGAGAAGAGAGAAAAGACCTTCAGATAGGCTGATTACAGGTAGTCTGCAACTTACGATCACAATTGATCCCAAAATTTCTGTTCCGAAGTGGGATAGTTGTTAAGTGAGTTTTCCTCCATTTTCTGACCTTTCTTGCCACTGCTGTTAAGTGAATCACTACAGTGGTTAAGTCAGGAATACAGTTGTTAAGTGAATCAGGCTTCTTTATTGACTTTGCTTGTCAGAAGTTTAGAAAGGGGCTACATGAACAAGGGACACTACAACCATCACTAATATGAACCAGTTGCCAAGTGTGCGAATTCTGATTACATAACCACGAGTATGTGGCAATGGTTGTAAGTGTGAAAAATGTTCATAGGTCACTTTTTTCAGTGCTGTTGTAACTTTGAATGGTAAATGAATGGTTGTAAATCGAGGACTACTTGCATAGTAAACTAGCTGAGCGAAAAGAGTGTGAGGCTGGAAATCTAAAACTTCCTTTCTCAATCTCTTGAAAGTTTGCATCCTTGCCCTGCCTTTTGCATTGGGTCTGTAGTGGCCACCTATCTTCCAGGAGGCACCCTAACTCTAGTATGTGAGAAAGAGAGAAAGCTCACTATCTGTGCTGTCTTTCTGACAATTAAAATATCCTCCCTTTGTCTTTAAAAAAAGACATCTATGTCCAGGAAGCAGCAGCTAGGGTATCTCTCTGTGTATGGGACAAACAGCAGGTTTCTCTTACGAATATGTTAATCCTACAAATGAGCTCAGCTGGACTGAGAACAAGAAGGACCAGTTTATAGTGTATCATTAAAGCACCTTGCTTGAAAACTCTTTAACCAAATAAGTGCAAGAAGACTACACTGCATCCAAAAGTATCCATTTTTCTCTTTTAGAAGCATTCAAAAATAAAATTCCCTTTTAAGGCTAACACTGAAGATGTTACCTGGCCTGGTAACAAAACATCTGCAAACAACCAACCAAGCTCAGAGAGCACCAAGGACCCACAAATCTGAAAATAACTCATGAAGAAAGTATGCAAGATCATTTCTTTGCTATTTCTCAGTAACAAACATTTCCTGGTCTTGCCTTTGGTGAAGCTACTGGTTACTCACCCTCGGCCTTTCATTGGTAACATGAATAATAATCCACTTAATTGACCTACCATATCTAATTATGAAGAGGACTAAAAAAGACTGCATGGATGTAAAAGACTGAAGGTATGAACTATGATGAGGGTTCCTGTTTGGGAGCCAAACTGGGGTGTATGCCGGCCTCAGACTATACAGTATCTCTGAAAAGTAAAGAATTTCCTGGGAATGGAAAGCTTAAGTACATAAGCACAGTGAGGCAAATAAGGATTTGTACAGAAATGAAAGGCAAAACATTTTTCTTTCTTGCAGACTACCTACTGTGGGGAAAATACTAGAGCTTTCCAGAAAACTCAAGCTTAAATGTTTGTGGGTATGTCATTGCATCTTGCAAATGAACTTGAAATGTCATGTGCACTAAAGCACTTCATACCATGACTAATTCACAGCTGCATTAAGGCAACATTAAACTGCCATAGTTATGTAACGAAGACCCTCATTATCAGGGAATTTAAGTTGTAATTTTGCCCAATGCTTGAATCTAAGGTTCATTTTACTGTACTGAATTGCAAACATATGAATCTGTGTATTTCAGAAACTAAATTTTATCTGGAGGATTAGGCTCTAGAGAGGATGCCGTATTGGCTTTATATTTCATTGAGATTATATATCAATTGCTTGCTGTTTTCCAAGGACATGAAAGAGGTGAATGAAAACTACGGGTTTTACAACAATATTTGTCCCATAAGTGCATTTAGAAGATTCATACTGTCATTTGTCACTGTTAGCCAAGGCATTCAAGAAAGCCTCTTTGTATAGGCACCTGGCAGAATCTCCAGATTATAGAGGTCCCTGGCAAGATTCACTTCAAGCAGCACGATTGATGAAATTTATTGTCAGGATTTAAACATGCCTTGTGCCTCACAACTTTATAATACATTTAACTTTAGAGCTATCCTGATCATTCTTGTTGTCTCTACTCTAGATTTCACCTTCTTGGCCTCTGTTGAACACAGCTCAAAAGGACAAACAGCTCCATAATTTATTCTAGCCTTGTCATGGCTTATTGATTTAAAGAGGAAAAGTGAACCAACAGAAAAGCAGCAGCATCAGGAATACTCTAAAAGTTATCATTTGACTTTTGCCTGAGGGTGGGCCTTGGCAATTGCCTGCTGGTGCTAATCCTGATTGCTAGGTGTTATTGCATATTACTCTACAGGATATTACTCTACAGATAACAAAAGATAATATTATCACTTTTTTAAAAATAATAATAATGAAGCACTTAAAATATCACTTTGATATTTGAGAAAGTTAATTTCTCAAGTTAATTTGCGAGGTCATTCACAAATTTTGTAGCTGACATTGTAGTCCAGTGAGAAGAGAGCTATTTTCTTAATTGCAGCTTCATATATTTTTCACATATATCAATGGCTTCTATTGACCCACGTAGAGGAAGGAAAGTGCTTGTAAGCATTGCAATTAAATTGAAGGAAAAGAAAGGAAATAAGCTTCTCATCCAATATCTCAATAATGCCCTCTGTTCTTTAGAACATTACATAGTATATTCTGAGTGGGTTTTTTTTCAGTTCGCTTCTCTTTAGAAGCTATGTTAGTGTGCCTCCCCTTTTCTATATGCTTGCATACTAGAGAATTTTGTGGTTTTTATTTATCTAAGCCTTATGCTAGAGTTTTTACGTTGTTTCTTCTCAAGGATTGCTTATATATCTTTAATGGGATACCTGCATACAAAACTTCCCTTCCCACAAGCTACTGACAGTCAGGTCAGAATAACTTTAAAGTTAAATGTATTATAAAGTCATTGGGTGCAAGGCATGTTTAAATCCTGTTAAAAGTTGAACATAGAACATCTAGTACAGAAGATACCTATGCCTGAAGAGTCTTGATAAGGACAAAACTGTTTATGTTGTGCCTTCTATTGCTCATAACTAATATAATTCTTTACTCTTTCTAGTATCCTATAAATGTACAGACTATTTACCCATTACCTAACCAAGTCTATAGAAAGTATAGATGGAGCAGCAACTTCTTTTTATTTCAAGTCCTATGCAAAATTTCTGGCACATAGATGGTTTTGCACATAATATGTGGCATATTTAAAACAAAGATGCATCATACTTAACATAACTAGTTACATACAGTATTCTTATTTTACATATATACACATAGTTCCTCCTCCCCTTGGCCAAATTATGAAGATCATGCATAAGAGTATTTTCATCCCAGTGTAATATTGTGGATAATTTTTTAAAAACCTTTTTTCTAACGTATCATGAAAGAATTTAAAATAACTTTCTTTTTTCACTTTAGCTGATAGGGAAGATTTCTGGAAAACCTCAAAGTATCCCTTTTTCATTTCAGTACAACAAATTGGACAAGAGAGATATGGGAATGTATTATCAGACTTCTCTATTTGTTCACTGAAAATAAGCAAGCTCAAAGAAACCTTTATAAAAGAAGAGCTAGAAATCACGAGAAAAGAAGTACTGTTTTCATATGTATCATGTATTTAAATGTGTGTGAGTGTGTACTTGTGTGTGTGTATATGTGTGTATATTGTGGGTGTTAACACTGTTAAGCAAAATAGGAAGATAGCAAGATGCATTTGTAGATCTCAATGGATTCTTTTTTTAGCAGCATGACTAAATAATGCCTTATGTTTGCTGCATGATTTATTGTATTGATTTATTCTATGAGTGCTTTATAGAAAACAATCAGAGAAGCTGATGATCATCATTTATAATCAACATGATCAAATAAAGCCAATATCTTTGGGGAACTATAATGAAACATGAAGGAGATTGTAGGAGTCTGGAGAATAGTAGCCTTCTCTTTTTAAGAGAGTGAGACATCTGCATTCTACACCATGCCACCTTTTGGAAACAGTGGAAACTGCTTTGCACTGAATCAGATTTTGTTGGTGACCAAGTTTCACTAAAATGTCCTTTAAGACAATGTCCTTTAAGTCCTTTAGCATGTATAGGTTTTCAAAAGAAACAAATCGATATTATCTTAGAAGAAAATATGAAGAAAAATACAGTATTAAAGCTGAGAGGTGGGCAGGATATAATTTCATTTACATATTTAATTGAGATTCTCTAAAACAGAGTCAACTTTAATGTCTAATACTAATCAGTAAAACATAAACATGATTTTAGAGCAAAATGAAATAAATTAAATTACTGAATTGGATGTAAATATAAGTATGTAACTAAGCTTTTGCAGATAGATTGCCCCAACTCTTCTCTTTCCCATATTCCATTTCTCAGGAGAGGAGAAGGGTTGTCATGGAGAGGATAGGACAGGAAATGCACCTTCATTTGCATATAGCGACCTAGGGCGTAGAGGTTGAAACAAACCAAGACTTAATTCAAGCAGGTCTTCAATCGTTAATTCAGATGCCTGCTGATTCCAGATACTGTCCCTGGGAAGTTTGTTTATGAACTACACAATCAAAGGCTTGAGTGTAGTCAATGAAGCAGAAGTAGATGTTTT
This sequence comes from Bungarus multicinctus, assembly GCA_023653725.1. Classification (NCBI taxonomy): domain Eukaryota; kingdom Metazoa; phylum Chordata; class Lepidosauria; order Squamata; family Elapidae; genus Bungarus; species Bungarus multicinctus. Next base: position 49,988,935 of record CM042848.1, read on the forward strand.
TCTGGAACTGCCTTGCTTTTTCCATAATGCAGCGAGTGTTGGGCATTTGATCTCTAGTTTCTCTGCCTCTTCAAAACCCAGCTTGTACTTCTGGTAGTTCTTGGTTCCCATATTACTGAAGCCTAGCTTGTATGATTTTGAGCATAATCTTGCTAGCATGTGAAATGAGCACAATTGTATGGAAGTTTGAGCATTCTTTGGCATTGCCCTTCTTTGGGTTGGAATGTAAACTGTCCTTTTCCCATCCTGTGACTGTAGAGTTTTCCAAATTTGCTTGCATATTGAGCAAAGCATTTTAACAGCATCATTTTTTTAGGATTTTAAATAGTTCAGCTGAAATACTGTCACTTCTGCTAGCTTTGTGGTTGGTAATGCTTCCTAAAACCCACTTGACTTCGCACTCCAGGATGTTTGACATGAGGCCAGTGATCACACCACCATGGTTATCAGGGACATTAAGATCTTTTTTGTATAGTTATTCTGTGTGTTCTTGCCACCTTATTTTAATCTCTTCTGCTTCTGTAAGGTCTCTACCATTTTTTTACTTTATTGTGTCCCTCTTTATATAAAAACATTCCCTTGTTATCTCCAATTCTCTTAAAGATATTTCTAGCCTTTCCCATGGAGTTGCAAAGAGTCGGACATGACTTAGCAACTGACTTTGACTTTCAATGAAGTTACATTCCTCCCATCCCAGAGGGGGCAGGATTGCAATATGAAGTTGTCCCATATATTTATGATTCCTGTTGGAAGCTTGTAGGAATAAGCTTTTTATCGGGCAAACCAGTTGCAGCCTTACCGGCAACATGATGCACTGAAAATGGATCATTCATGTCCTTGTCATCCCTTGTCTAGTTTGCAGTAAATCACTACACATAAGGCTATTTTTTTAAATTAAAATTGAACACTTTAAAGAAGTCAAAGCATTAAAAAGAATAAAATAACATAATACAATGAATAAACCAGGAATTTAAAACTATCCTGGAGGTTATTGCTTTCTCGTATATCTTATTTGTAAATAATTAAATATAGCATATGATATGCTATCTCACATCCAAGAGATTGTTAAATCTGGACTATGAATGAATATCAGGAAATATGATGAGCAAAATAGAAATAATCTAATGGAATTATATATTGTCCATATTACAAAAATTCAGTTATCTTGGAAAACTGAAATATGGATTCTATGCCTAGATAAATCCAAATTTAGGATGAAATAGCTGTCTATGTTTAATAAGACTATTTTAGGTAGGAGTGGGAATTCAACTTTTAAGTTTTTACCAGAGGTAGCAGAGACTAACCTAAAAGAGGAAAAATACAAACCCCGTTATGCAAATTAGAATATATAGTACATCTGATTGGATATAGCATAGTGATTGATTGGATAGCTCAAGATATATTAACTGCTGTTGAAAATGAACCAGGAGGTTGACTGTGTTAAAGAACGTATGACTAAATGGGCAAAAGATGGATATACTACTATGATCAATGGGAAAATATGAGGGTTAATGGATTAAAATTTTCATCAAACTATAATTTTAAAATCTTTTATAAAATGATGTCTCAGTATTTAGCTCCTGAGAGATTGTGAAAGATGTATAAAGGAATACCAAATAGGTGTTGGCAATGCAAAGATATCTTTTATCATCTTTGGTGAATATGTACTGTAAGCCTGTCAAGTAGTGGTTTTGGGATCAGATATAGTGATTGATTCAGAAAATGGATTGTAACTCTGATGCTTATGTTCTATGATTTTTAATACGGCTTTACATGATTTTATTTCATGTTGTTTGTATGTGTATTTTGCTTATTGTTCTTTGGTGTTGTAAGCCTCCCAGAGTCATGTATGTGATCTGGACAGCTATTAAACTGATCAAATGATGAAAGAACAAACAAACAAACAGATTGGATATAGCATTTAAAAAAAGACTTAAATCTTGCCATGGGAAATAATATTTCCATTGAATTTTTCCAACAGAATTTACAAAGGAAGGTGAACTCATATAATCAACTCATGATTGTAATACTGGAATCACATTGCCTTCCTGTCAGCTTTGAGATTAGCAAGGCAAAAGGAGTGAAGGACGGGAATAGGGATACCTGGACAAATGGCCACCCCAGAACAGACTGAGAAAAGACTGGTTACCAATTCTTTGCAGCATACAAATGGAGGAACAGGGTTTTAACCCTGCTCTGTGCATTGGACCGGGGACATAAGCTTGCTGGAAGCTGCTCTTCATTGTTGTGTCTGTGATAAAGGAATTTTATATATTCAAGTCAAGTTCTAGATTTCCTCTGGGTGCACTTCAGTTCGGTAAGAATTATTGCAGCCATCTGAGGGCAGCCTGAACTCTTTCCAACATCAAAGAATAACCTTTTGTGCTTTACCACATGCTTACTAAACAATAATTCTTCATGTAATAAATTCCAGGTTTACATTCATTTCTTTAAATCTTGGTAGTCAAACTTTTGGATATTAAACCAAAACTGAGCAGTAATGAGATAAGCTCATATCATGTGGGAGGTGTCACCCCACCCATTTTACACTTCCAACACTAGATTGCTATCTGGTTGTCATCCTGATGTTTTAACAAATCCAAGTGTCTCCTCACATCTAAGATCTTTATCTATGGAGAAGCAAGATAGCCATAAATGATTTTTAATGCAAGTCCTTAATAAAGATAGAATATTTAAAAAAAACAATGTAGAATTTGTGCAAAACAAAATCTAACAGGCAAGCTGGTAATTCATAGACAAGCACAAAATTCTAAGGAAACGAAAATAAATTCTTCCATGTAAATGTAAGTATTGGCCCCTTAGTTTGCAACATTCCTGAGCTGAGACTGTGGCAAAAGTTAACCATGTGCACATACATGTACAAACATATGCACTATACTATGAGCAGGATAATATATCTCTTTGCACTCCAAACGAAACATCTGGTACTTCAGTTCGCATATTTGCTATTTTTCCTGGTTGCTATGACATACTTTGCAGTGTGTGTGTGGTGTGTGTGTGTGTGTGTGTGTGTGTGTGTGTGCTTCAGCCAATCCACAGAACTGTCTTTGCTGGACATCTAAGGAAATGAGAGGTAAGACACTATAAAGTTAGTGTTATTGTTATTATCATAATCATCATAGCTGAAGATTCCGTGTATTAGATCAATTGCTTTACATTCACTTTCTCAATGGCTATCTGCATTTTGATTGGCAATTTATGGAGAGGAACCACAATTTGGAATTTGTCACATTTTGATTTATGCCACTCCTGCTCATTCTTTTCCTTCTGTCAGAGTGTCTCAATTTGAGCAGTAACAATTACAGATATTTGTTTGTTCTGTTTTCTGTATTTTTTGCTTTTCTTTTTGCAGCACTTAAGTTCAGACATTAGAAACAAGCAACTGAACATTGTCTTTTTCTTATGAACCACACATTCATACTATTCATCCTCATAACATTAGTAGCAATATCCTTTTTGTTCATGTCTGCTGGTGCCAGTAACATCTTTTGCAATCAATGATCGCATTCGTATTTGTCCCCTAACTCACACACTTGCATTTATCAGCTGACAAGTAGAGACACTTGAGAAATAGTTCCTGTCTTCTTCAAGGCAGCAGACATCTTGTTTCAAGGGCCAGCGTGTCACCAACTGGAACCAAGGATTCTCCAGCATCCCAATCCGCAAAGCGAATTGTTCTCACCGAAAAGCTGCATGCAGGTGCCAAGGCGAATGTGCTACAATTGCTGCCAAGACTTGTGTGCCAGGCATCTAAGCCATAGATTCAGGTCAAGGGAGACTTGCCATTTTTACCTGGACCATAGGTAGAGAACCTGTGACAACTTTAGGTATGGCTGAGCAGAAAGCTTGAAAACAGAGGAACATTGAAATGATGATTATTGGGTCAAACACTCCTTTAAAACAGCTTTCCCACTCTTCCTCCATTTCTGAAGAGCCAAGTGAAGATTTTTCCTTTGCAGTATTTCGGATGCTACCTTCCAGGAACTGGAAAAAAGGTTTCTATGATAGCAGCGCATGCATAGAAGTCTTTTGCAAAGCTTCCCAGGTATTTTGGAAAATGGGATAGAGGGCAGCAATGCCACAAAACAACTCAGTCAGGTGAATCACATCATCATTGTGACTTGTTAAGACAAGGAACATCAATTCTCTAATGCAAAATGCTTCACTGCAGTGAAGTATGGTCGTTTTCAACAGACTTATTACTTAACTCCTGTTCCCAGCATTCCTCTCCGTGAATCCCGCAAACTAAGACTTCTGGGAACTGTGGCCTTTACAATAGCTGAAAGGCACCTACCCCAGGTGAGAGAATGATAGGAGTGCAATTGTTACCCATCCATACATCCAAATTTGATTATTAATGACATGTACATTATTAATCAAATTTGATTGCCTCCGGAAAGCATTTGCAATTTTCAGTTGGTCCTTAATATATCAGCTCTGTTCACAGCACCCGAGTCAGTTCTCTGTTTCTTGCTTAACTCCAAGTACAATCATTATCAGCTTTCTGACAAACAGCAAACTTGGCTCATTCAGATACTACTTAGTTCCATTTAACTATTGCTCACCTTGCCATTCCCTTTTTCTCTCTCTCTATCATCTGGCTCTTTAGTCTTGTTGCTGTTTGAAACTGATTCTATGATTCTTGCTTAGATTGAACTGAAATCTACAGTACTAGCATAATTCAGAATTATTTTTTAAATTATAAATGGGTGAAGGAAGGAGACCTAAAGATGCTTTTTTTAGGAGGCAACTGGACTTTCTTATTTTTTATTTGAAGACATTTCACTTCTCAATTAAGAAGCTTCTTCAGCTATAACTGGGCGTTGAGGAATGGAAGGATTTATATTTCTTGTAGACACTTGATCATTTGCATTTGATCATGATCTTTTAGAGAGTCATTGAGGCTACTTGCAGGTTTATCTGTGCCCTCAGGGTCACCTGAGTAATGCAAATGGGTGTGGTGCCTTTTTGGCTGCATGCTGTTTTCTGTCCTATGTCCCTTTCCTCTTGAAGACTGACTCAGGTCTCCAGAGATGAGCCAGTGCTGTCTGCATCCCAAACTGTAGTGCAAATGCATTTGCACTTCAGCTTGAGACAAAGACAACACAGAACATCCCCAATAGCCTGTGCCTGTCTTCAACAGAAAAGGGAGCAGCAAATGACCAGCTGTCTGCAAGGAATATAAATCCTTCAATTCCCCACCATCCAGTCAGTGCCTGAACAAGCTTATTGAATGAGAAGCAAAACGTCTTCAAAGAAGAACAAGAAAGTTAAGTTACCTCCTGAAAAAAGCATTCTTGGGACAACTATGATCTGGATCAGGGGTCGCCAACCTTTTAGACCTCTGGGACCACCAAACTCATAATTTTATATCCCAAGGACCACTAATATAAATTTTAAAAAAGATAATATATTTAATATATTTTTTAATGTTTATATTAAATATAAATTTAATATTTAAAAATCATTTTAATATATAAATGTATATGAATATATATACATATATAGATATATACATACAGTATCTCTCTCTATATATATAGATATATACATACAGTATATACATATATACATATACATATACATACACATACACATATACATATGTATGTGTGTGTGTATATATATATATATATGTAGATCTTTGGTTCTTCGGGTTTTCTCCCGTGTAGAATTGGAAGTATCTAGGCGACGTTTTGATGAAGTCTCATTCATCATCTTCAGGCTTGCGTCTTCGGCCTTGTGCTTCTCAGAGTGATGTGAGCTTGCAGCTGCTTCTTTCTTTTAACTACTAGTGGGGGTGTGACTTGATTGGGTGGGGGCTTGGCTGTGTTCTGATTGGCTGGGGGTGTGTTCTCATTGGTTGGGGGTTTGGCTGTGTTCTGATTGGCTGGGGGTGTGTTCTGTTCTGGTGGGGGTTTGGTTGTACTCAGGTTAGTCTCAGTTGCTGGGAGATTTGAGCTGTGATCCTGTTGTTTGGCTTAAAAGGAAGAAGCAGCTGCAAGCTCACATTACTCTGAGAAGCACAAGGCCGAAGACGCAAGCCTGAAGATGATGAATGAGACTTCATCGAAACGTCGCCTAGATACTTCCAATTCTACGTGGGAGAAAACCTGAAGAACCAAAGATCTACATACAAATACCAGCGAAAACCTCCGAAAAAATATATATATATATATATATTCGTAAATTTTCATGGGTACAGGTATGCAGGTCTTGGCGTGTTTGGATCTTTTCCTGTGTAAGATTGAACTGAACACTTCAACAAGAGAATAATCAGGGAAGCCATCGAAATAGAGAAACACCCCCATAACATGAATAAATGGGACAATGCCTCCTACCTACCACACATTTGATAACTAATCCTTATCAACAAATGAGTCCCAGCCACGAAAACCAACATTGGACCCAAAACAACACATGACGCCACCACCAATCTGCTTCACCAGATTCAAACCCAAACCCACCTCATAGATGAAAGGCAACCACCATCCAGAAACCAGACCATGGCTGCATCACCAGCTGCCACACACCCCGACCCCCAAACCAAGCAAACTGACACATGCTATGAACACAGAGCCAGGCCTCAAACTCGGAGCCAAACCAAAACTCGGAACGTCACATCACAGCCACCCGCTCGGGATATCACATCACAGAACTCAGGAGGCTACACCACAAAACCTCAGGATGTTGCAACACAGCCAATGACCCAGGAGATTACAATACAATACCCAGTATGTCACAAGATTAGAACTCAGAAGGTCATCACACAGCCCATTATCCAGGTCATTATGACCCAGGAGATTATAGCACAAGACCCAGGAGGTCGCATCATTAGAACTCAGAAGGTCATCACACAGCCCATTACCCAAGTCGTTACAACACAGGAGGCTGATAGACACACAGCCAATACCTCAGCCACACATGTTCTTAAGAAAAAGCCAGCCAATCTGAAAACATCAATTCCATCAACCAATCAAGAAATGACAACACAGCCATCCTCCCCACCAGTATATATAGGGAAACAGCAGCTCAGATCATGCTTTGCTTACACAAGCACAAAGCCGAAAGCACCAGTCTTAAGATGGTGAGTGAGATCTCGTCAAAACGTTGCCAAAATAGTCTCAATCTTACATGGAAAAAGACCCAAACATGCCAATACCTGCATATATATATAGGTGGTCCTATGGGTGGGTGGGCGTGGCCAAGCCGACATCACTTCATTGCTCTTGTTGTTCTCTCTCTCTCTCAGTCTCCGGGAGTAGGGGAGGGGGGAAGGTAGTGGGAATCTGACATGGTTGGTTGTCTTGACTTTGCTGCGGAAGGTAAGCCGAAGGAGCAAAATAAGACTGGAAAAGGTCCAGGTTGTTTTGAGCGCCTCCTCCGCCATCTGGGGAGTGAAGAGGAGAGGGGGAAATTCCTAAGGAACGGGCCCCATGGAGCAAGCTTCACTGATTCTGCCAGCACTTGCAGAAGTGGCTGGCTCATGCCGTAGAGTTGCGGAAGGGAGAAACTCTTGGAGGAAAGTTCATCAAAAGTTGCAGTCCTTCACATGCACCCCTCACTCTCCTCCCCAAATCCTGAAGATTGCCAGGTTAGAGAAAGGCTGCTAGGGAAAAGGGCGACGAGGGGCTTTTCTCTCCTGGATTGCGACCTTTGGTATATTGGAGTGTCAACTTTGCAGGGATTTTTGCTTTGTTCCCTCTCTCTCTCTCCCACCGCCAGTACCACCCCTGTTGCCAACATGGATGCGACCAGGTGGGAGTGGGTGGAGCCAACCAGGGGTGATTGTTCAGTTCAGCAAACTGAACTGTCCTACCACCTGGTGCGAGGTAGTCGAATTTCACCACTGCTTCAGAAGCTTCAAATGAGGTGAGTGAAGGAAGGGGAGACTTATAATCATGTTTTGATTATAAGCCTCCCCATTCCCCTTGTTTGAATGCTGCCCCAGGCTAGCTGGGAACCAATATGAAGGCCAATGAGCCCTGCCCCCCTCTTGCCTTGGATAAGTCCTCTCCCAGCCTTCGAAATTGGTTCCAAAGGCAGCGAGAAAGCTTCAGGGGGCTGCTGCCAGCCACGTTTGACTGTTGCTCCATTAACTTGAAGATTGGAGAACAAATGCTACTCGCATTTGCACAGCATTAGCAAAGAGTGAGGGGGTGAGGGGAAAGGATCCACATATCAAGGAGGTTGAGCAGCTGCCAGTGATGCCCTCAAGGGAAGATGTTGCAAGGGAGAGACTCGACCCACCCAGAAGCTTCTCTTCCTCCTCGACAGAAGCACTTAAGCGCAAAGCGCTCACTGTCCCTCTGTCCCCCCGACAAGACTCCTCCTTCCCGCTGAGCATGTGAGCGCTTCTGGCAAGAAGGAAGTTTCTGAGGGCCGGGGCATGGGAGATCATGGCATCAGAGCTCTTCCAGGGTGTTTCCTGGCCTGCGAGGGGAGGGCGTGATCTCCTGCACCTCCCCAGGAGCTTCTTTTCCTGCTTGCCAGAAGCGCTCACATGCAAAGCGCTCACTGCCCCTTTGGCCCCCGACAAGCCGCCTCCTTCTCGCTGAGCGTGTGAGTGCTTCTGGAGAGGAGGAAGAGGGGGTCAAGTCTCCCCCTTGCAATATCTTCACCTGAGATTAGCTGCTTCCTGTGGCTCAGGAGATCCACGCTCTTCCCACTGCTGTTTGGTCTCCTCGATGTGCTGAGGCAGGAGGCAGCAGCCACAACATGGGAGACTGCAGGATTGGCCCGCCTCCCCACCTCAGCATGCTGTGGCCCACCAAAATTTTCTCACAGCCCACCAATGGGCCGTGGCCCACCAGTTGGCAACCACTGATCTGGATGGCTGAGAATCTCCATAGACAAAGAAGGGGAATAATAATAGTTTAAAATCCAGAGTACCTGCTTTTCCTTTTGGGGGTTTTGGAAAATGCCAAATATGGTTCTTCAGCTGCAAGTGTCAGCATTCCAACCAAACTGCCCATCCCAAATTCAGCACTCAGAGACAAAGTCCATCCAAGTAAAAATTTATTAGAGAAGTCATATTGCCACATCTGGAGAAAACCAAATCTGAATTCCTGAAGTTTCCCCTGTTACACTAAATTCACACCCAGCCTCTTACTGATGACCTTCAAGTCACACTCTCCAATCCACCTCCATTTTGAATTCCCACCAAGTCCTCTCCAAACTCCAGCAACTTGACCTTGAGCTCTGGTGAAACAATTTTGTTGTGGCTCTCCTCCCTTCTCCCTTCTCTCTCATTCCCACATCCTCCCTTATGGCAGTCCCAAATCTGAATCAAGATGGATCTGGGCTGTCAGGCTGACTCCCCTCAAGCAATGATAACATCCTGAAATGAAACAAGTGACAGGAGGTTAGAATCCACAGCAACTAACCGCCTTTTCCTCCCCCAGGGGGCCCATTTGGCTTATCAGGAAATTTCTCATAAAATTGTTTTACTAATCTATCTGCTTTTACATCCCAACTTTTTACCCAAGTGGCTTCAGACAAATGAATGAATCAAATATTGTAATCACCCCCTATGTAACTGAGAATCAAGAATCTTCTTTACTTAACAATGTATTTCTCCCTGGACCACTATTGGTTTGGGAGCTGGTCGATGACTAGGTCTTACTTGGGAAGGAACAGCTGGCTTCAGTAAGATGCTATGGAAAACTGGGTGCACCTTCCCCAATAAGTGAGGGAGACTCAGTTGCACAGTTACTGGGTTTATAATTTTTACTATAGGGAATTGGACTATGAATTTGGGACCAAGTTTCTTAGTGGACAGTCTCAGCCTAAGATATTTAGTGAACAAGTAGACCCTGTTGCCCACTTTGAAAGGGACTTGTGGTGTACAAGCATCTGCTTGATGCTTGTACTTCTCAGCAGCTTTGGCAAGAGCCTGCTTGGTATTCTCCCACCCCTTTCATAGCGAGTCCATCCATTTGTCCAAGGACATCGAGGTGGGAGGTTTCCTAGGCAGTTCAGGCATTGGCACCAAGTCCATTCCACAAGTAACCTGGAATGGGGTTAAGTCAGTGCTACTATGGACTGTGTTGTTATAAGCCACCTCAGCAAACAGCAGCTGCAGGTCTGCCCAATTGTCCTGTTGGTAGTCCACATAACACCTCAGTATTGCTCCACCATCATGTTCGTCCATTCCATGACCCCATTCATACTTGGATGAAACACCAAGCTCAACCCTCGCGAGGACCCTATGGACTGTAGGAACTCCCTCCAGAACTTAGCTGTAAACTGCATTCTCCAATCTGAGATTATTTGTCGCGGAACTCCATGAAGTCTGTAAATCTGCTTAATGAACATTTTTGCTAACTTTTGGCTGACCATAATCCAGGGCAAGAAATAAAATGTGCTTGCTTAGAAAATAGGTCAACCATTGTCCAAATGACTGTATTCCCTCCACTTTCAAGAAGTTCTACAATAAAGTCCATCTATTTCCTCCAGGGCTGGGATCAGCTATAGTTTGGAGTAGACCAGGTGGTTTTCCTGATCACATTTTCATTGCTGCACAGGTGGAGCAGCTCCTGACATAATCCTCTATATTGGCTTTTGCCATCAGAATTGACACTGCATCAAGTAAAGGGTTTTTAGGAACCCAAAGTATCCAGCCAGCCTTGAGTCGCGGCATCATTGCAGCACTTTCAGTGCTAAGCTAGTGGAGACGTACAACTTTCCAGGCTAACCCATCCTGCATCATCAGGACATTGGAGTTGTTTTTCAACCATTGGTCCGCAGGTATAGCAGATTTCATCTCTACTGAGATAGAGTCAGTAATGGAATTCCCCCAACTCCTAGCTTGGCTTCGGGTGGTGACTTGAGCCACTGGCTGCAATTGGATTACCTCCACATGTATTACTTCTTCCCGCTTGCTGTTAAACTGAGGCTTTCTTGATAACGTGTCAGCTAATTTATTCTTTTCACCTGGGATATGCTTTAGTTCAAAATTGAATCATTTGAAATACTGCGCCCAGCAGACTTGTTTAGGGGACAGTTTTCATGGTGCTTTCAACACCTCCAAGTTTTTATGGTCAGTCCAGACTTTAAAAGATCCCCTTCCCTCTTCCAAGAAATGTCTCCAGGAGAGGAGGGCCCACCGGACTGCAAAAGCCTCTTTCTCCCATTATGGTCTACCTTCTCTCTGTGTCCATAGACACATAGGCGCAAGGCCGCAACTGACCCATCAAGTTTTTCTGTAGGAGCATAGCGACATCACTGGCATCAGCTTGCACTACAAATGGCTGTTTGGGATTGGGATGCAACAGGATTGTTTCTTTGGAAAAAAGCCCCTTCCTCAAATGCCTGCTGACATTCAAGGGTCCAGCTCAGCAGCTGGTTGGATTTTGGTTTGGGATCAGTCCCCTTTGTTTTAACAATTCAGTTAGTGGTAATATGATCTCAGCAAATGTGGGAATGAACTGTTGGTAAAAGTTTGTGAACCCCAAGAAACTCTGAAGTTGTTTCTGGGTGTGAGGGGGTTGCCAGTCAAGCACCACCTTGACCTTGTTCAGTCCATCTCAATCCACTTGCTGGATACTCAGTAGCCTAGGTAATCTAGGGAAGTTTCATGGAATTCACATTTTGATAGCTTGACATAAGGTTTGGCATCGAGAAGTCTTTTCAACACCTGTTCCACCAGTTTTACATGCTCTTCCATGATCTCAGTGAAGATGAGAATGTCAATCAAGTAAACTAGGACCCATAGTAGAGGGGTTCATGTAGTACTTCATTAATAAGTTGCAAAAATACCACAGGGCCCCCTGGAGTCCAAAAGGCATCACTTTGGACTGGAAACTACTGAGTGGGCAATTGAATGCAGTCTTCCATTCATCACCCTCTCTTATTTGGACCTGGTGGTATGCCTCTCGCAGTTTGGTAAATAATTTACCTTTTGGTTTAGCAGGTCCTTCATTAGAAGGAGGAGATAGGTATTTTGTAGGCAAACTGCATTTATTCTGCAAAAATCAATGCAAAGTCTCAATCACCCCCTCCCAAATCTTTCTTTTCTTTGAATAGCATGGGGGGTTGCACCTATGAATTTGCTGACTGGATGAACCCCCTGGTTAAGTTGGAGTTGATGTACTTTCTTAGTTCATCCATCTTCCTTGGGGACATGGAGTACATTTTTGATTTGGGTAGTTTCACCTCAGGAATGAATTATATTGCACAGTCTGTGGGTCAGTGAGGGGGGAGTATGTTGCATTCCTCCTCACTAAAGACCTCTACCAAATCTTGGTATTCTTTGGGTATGCGTGGGAACCTGGTGGTGCCTTGTTTGTGGCACCACCAGGTTGTCTAGCCAAGCCAACCCGAGAATAAATGACTCAGTTATTTTTGGGACAACCATAAATTGTAACATCTCCCAATGCTGTCCTATTTCCACTCTTACAGGTTCAGTGACTAAAGTCACTGGTTCCCCCCAATCAGAGAACTATCTACTTGCTCAAAAAGGATGGAGCAGCTGACAGCAAAAGGCTAAGTTGCAACAATTTCATTATCAAACTTATTTATCTCAGGATCTGCTAGATCAAACTATTATATGTCATTTCTATGAACTTTTTTAAAAATGTAAGAAACATATAAAACAGTCTTCTTTCACATTAAAATGTGTATAATTTTTCCAGTTTTGTTTTCTACCTCCAGTTTATGTATTTCACTGAGTGATAGAAGCAAGTTTGAGCAATACCTGAATTTTGTATCTGTAAAATGCTGCATTAGCAGCTATTTAATTCTTCATTCTAGCAGTCCTTGGACAACCAACATCCATTATAGCACCAATGAAGTCTACTGAAATATCTGCAGGCTTCTTCCACATTTAACTTTAATAGCCTGACCCTACAAAGTTAATTATATTACTACCAATGCAGCCTTTCCCTCATTTTGTCCATCCTCCAACACCGTTTTTCTTTATGAAGAAAATAAGTATGTTTTGTAACCTTTGAAATAGTTCAGATAGTACTGAGAGTATTAAGTATTAAGCCATAAAAACTTCCTTGGGGCTAAATGTTAGAACAGCATGTACAATCAATTTTGAAGGAAAAGTACGTTTGGGGAGGTACATTTTCTTTTTTTAGAACTCTATCACAAGATCTCTTTATTCAAACTGTATTTTTAGAGTAAATGTAATTCCATGTTTCTGTTTGTGGTTCCACTCACCTAGTATGACATTCTCACCAAAAACATTTTTTCTATAAAAGACATTTAGTTCAAAGTTCAAAATCCAGATGTTTAACAAGGATGTGCTTGTGTTTCATGACAGAAAGAAAGCTTCTGGAAGAAGAAAATTTATATTGCTTCCCCACTGTCATGAAATTAAAAGGAATTCATATTTTATGTTCCTTCTTCTTTGGAATGGTAAATATGATACTACTCTTATTGTACTAAAGAGGTTGTGTATGACTGTCAAAAACAGATAACACAGCCAATTGCTATAAATTTCATGAGCCCATACAAAAACACAAGAGGAGTTTATGTGATTGGTTTCTGCTTTATATTCAGGTCTGTGACTCTCTCTCTTTGATTGATAAACTGTAGTTTCCTTCAAATGTATGTGTCTGACTTTGAAAATGTTGCCTGTGTGAGTCACCACTGCCTCTTGCTTCTGCACACATAGAATTCATTATGTGTGTGGGTGCATGTACTGTATTTTCTCTCCCCCCCTCCCTCCTTCCCTCTCTCCCTCCCCCCCCCCCCCCATACACTTGTTATCTGGTCATAATCATTTAGGTGGAATGTCAGGCCCATCTTTATCCCATCCTTCTTTTGCTAAATGCTTAAGGTACAAAGCTTATCAACCACAAAGGCAGAAGAGGGAGTGGAGAGGTGATTTTCTGATAAAGCAATTTATTGAAACCACCTAGAAGAAAATTCTCTCATAGGGCAGACTGTTTGAAATAGGAATCCTCTACTGTAAGTGTGAGCTGTTCAGAACCATCAGTGATTTAGTTGTGAAATATTCTTCCTACTTTTTGTACTGCCTTTTCAGACAGCATACTTTATAATAAACAACACTAAGAAACCACCCAGGAACACATTCCTTTCTGAAGTGTTTAAGGGTACTGTGCTTAGGCACCAACATTCTTCAAATAATTGTGATAAAAATGATTAACCTGCACAATTTGTGTGCGTTTTTCCGTCATGCAAGCTTTGTTTAACCAACATTAGGAAATTTTCTGGCCCAGTATGAACCAGTGGGATGCAGCCTTGCAAGATCTGTATGAGTTTAGATTAGACTGAGCTTTTTCTTCTGTTTTCTTCTTTCTGTTCCAACTGCCATTCTATCACTGAAGGTTCTTTGGGCTTGCCTCATCACTTTTGAAGACTTCACCATTGTCCAAAATTATTTTCAATAAGCTCTTCTGTTCCCCTTTTCTCTCATTAATGCCTCTCTTCTTGTTCAGTTACTGTATGAATATGATTTCTAATTTATTTTCCATAGATTGTTGTTTCTTCTTGATCAGAAAATTCAACATCCTTCTTAAGAAAAGAGAGGAAAAAGTGAGGGTGGCAGATTAAGAGACAGATTAAGTGACTATATTTTAGAACAACTATAGGGCAATTAATTTTGTTCAATGTTTTAAAAGTGCTTAGGTTACTTGCAACAACATTCAAAAAGAAGGAGAAGGAGAGTCAGAAGTTTCTTTTTAATGTAGAAAAATAGCTCTGTATGATGTTTGTCATATTGTATTACTTTTCTATCGGACAGATCTCCTCCAAACCAAAAATGTACAGGTGTATATTGGCAAGAAGCCTGTCTCAGTTGTTTGAATTGCAGATTCAGTGGTTAAAAATGAATGTGGAGATTGTTATTATTTATTTCTTTTTAATAAATGAGGATGTTCCTCAGAATTTGATGTTATGTAATGTTAGGAACTGTGACAGCTGTGGTGATCCATATGGAGAAGGGGGGGAAGTTTTCTCTAATGCAGAGCAATCAAAATTGATGCCCTTTGTGTTGGCTTCTCCTCATCTTCCCCATTGTGATAACTCCATGATTCTCTTGGTGTGTCTAGTGTACCTATACTTGCCAAATAAAGACAGTACATCATTAACCTTTGTCTTTGAGAGTGCATCTCTGCTGCCTACTAAATTTATGATATGACCAATTTCCCTTTATAATTAAAAAGAAAACTGCTGAGAAACACCAACTAAAGTGGAAAAGGCAATAAATGTTAGAAAGATACTAATGTAAGTATGTAAGTATGTAATGTAAGAGAAGACCCCTATCTATCTATCTATCTATCTATCTATCTATCTATCTATCTATCTATCTATCTATCTATCTATCTATCTATCATATAAAATTGGGAGGCGGGAATAGATTGGTGCTACCGTGTTTCTCCAACAATACGGCCTCCACCAATAGGAAGACCCAGCATGTTTTCTAGGCATGAAATGAAATTAAGCCCCTCCCCCCAAATTTAGGCCTAGTTTAAAACACGCTGGGGGGGAGGCCGGGGGTTAAAACATGCTGGGGGGGAGAGCGGTAGGGGAAACTTGTCTTTAACAGTGCCCTGCGCGGCGCTGCCGCTGTTCTCAAACCAGCAGGAAGTATAGAAGCGTTTCTGCTGCTTCTCGGGCGGGGGAGCTGCCTCCATGGCTTCCACAGTTCCTGCCAGCACGAAAACAGCAGCAGCGCCGGCGGGAACGTGGAAGCGTTTCTGCTGCTGCTCGAGTGTGTGCGGAAGCCTCCTGTGTGTCTCTGCACACACCCGAGCAGCAGCAGAAACGCTTCCACATTCCTGCCGGCGCTGCTGCTGTTCTTGCGCCAGCGCCGGCAGGAACTGTGGAGGTAAGTGAAGGAAAAGCAAGAGTGGCAGAGGAAGCAGCAGTGGCAGGCGCCGAAGGTCTTGCAATTTAAAATGCCCTGCCAAAGCCGACATCCACACCGCTGCCGCCCACCCGCTGATGTGGGGGGAGAGAAATTAATTCACCCCCGAAAATACAGCCTAGCCATTTTTTCGGGGCTGAAAAAAAAATAAGGCCCTCCCTTATTTTGTGAGAAATACAGTAGTGGCTGCTGCTGCCCCTTCTCGTTCCTTTTTTCCTTCATGTTGTTCATATTAGTCCAAAGGTAGCCTGATATATGGTTGGAGAGAATGAACAGTGAGAATTTATTCCCTTTTAGAACAATAAAATTCAGTGGCATCCTATGCAGCATGTTGACAGTAAAATACAAGCAAACCAAGGAAGTGCTGCACTATAAAATTAATGTTTATTGTTTAATTGATTGCACCTTTTATAAAAAAAGGATGAGTATAAGGAATTTTGAAAAGAATTAGAAAAGTGATAGAAGGTTTCTCTTCTGAAGTTTAAGAACAGTAGGCAAAACAGCCTGTTTGTCTCTAGTATTTGATCAATACATCTTATTGGTTGGTTTCAATGGTACATCTATTCCCTTTGTCTAGATGCTAATCTTGATCAAGTGGCCTCCATCCAAGTGTGTTGAGCCAGCTGGTGTAGAACAGATGATTAGATTCTTGAGACCAAATGCAATATGAAACCAGGTTGTTGGAGATAGGCAGAGGGGGCGAGAGAAAGAAAGTCACAAAGTTTTCTCCTCTTTCATAGTGAGATTATTTCAGATTGCAAGGAAGAAAGAAATGTTGTGGCTTCCATTTTCATCCCAACAACCCTCCTGAGGAATGCTAGGTTCCCATCACATTTGTATGTTTGGGTGGAATAGTTTGTTCACATGGACTTTATGGAAAAAAATTATATTCATGTGTGGTTTTTAAGAGGCCAATGCAGGGGAAGAGCAGCTGACACCGAACCGGTTTGGTGTTTGGCCCACCTGCCTGCCCAGGCTCTAGGCTGTCCTTTACTCCCTGCTTTTCCCCCCTCAGCTGCTTTGCGTGGCACAGCTGAGGTTGAAAAAGCAGAAAACAAGAGGATTTTCAAATGCTGTGCACACGAACGCAGTGCTTGTCAGCTGTCCAGACAGCACAGCTGATGATTTTTTGCAAACGCTGCACACACAATTGTTCCCAGTTCGGAGAACCGGCAAATCTCTCCACTGGCTGGCCCCACCCTCCCTGCCCACTCACTCCTTACCTGGCATGCAAGCCATCCAACTTGCCTGGTTTGGTATTTTTCCTTTTTTTCCCCTGACTGTCAGCTGTTCTGCTTTGCCAGGAGATTTAGATTAGCTAGAAAGCAGGTAATCCTTGGATTTCTTGCTTTCTAGCTAATCTAAAAGCAGAGCCGAACCTTCCTTAGGACTGAAGCTTTTCAGTGCAGACTCAGGTACCGATTGCAGATAGATAGATCTCTAAGTTAAACTGTGATTCTGTGAACAACTCAGCCTGCCTGCTTTGCCTATATTTACATAAATATTTATAATATTTACATACAAGCCATGCCCACCCAGTCACCTGACCACCAAGCTACACCCACAAATTAGGCCACACCCACAGAACCAGTTGTTAAGAAATTTGAGTCTCACCCCTGGGCCAATGTCCATCTTATAATGGGCTTAAGAGTTGCTTAAATAAATATGCCTAAAATAAGATTATGAAATCTGTAAACAAAGGCCACAGGGTTCTTTGGAACATTAGTGTTGGCCAGAAAATCTGGTTGATCTGGTTGATGCCAAAATCTGGTTGATGCCAAAAGATACACTGAGTCCGGGAAGGCATTTAAAAGCTCTTTATTTCTATTCAGGAGTAAAGAGGGTATCTCACTGATCTCTTGATCAAGAGGGATAGTTGAGTATTGTTTCTGCATAACTTATATACCTTCATAAAATAAGAAAAATTATACAAAAATCATTCATTGGTTAATGCTAACAAATCTAACACTTGTGCATAAACTATCCCATAATATTTTTAACTTGTAACGTTTACCTCATAATACTGAGGGATGGGTATTTTAGTATTATAATGAAGCAAGCAAAAGTTTACAAAATAAGAAAAACGTATTGCTAGTCTCTCTCAAGACCATGAATACTGCTATCACTAGTTGTATCCTCAAATCCCTAAAAAGGACAAGGCCAGCCTATTCAGGCCTTTCAATGATCTTGGGAATGTTTTAAGTGGCAATAAGAAGTGCATTAATCCTTAAGAATTCTATATTCTCAAAAGTGGACCAATCCTTTCCACTTTGGAATTACATGAGGGGCAAAATCTTGTGGCATTAATTATTACCATAAAAATCTCTCCCAAACTTCCAAAACACTTAAGCTTGTCCACTCCTATAACTCACACTCACATGGGCTCTATGAGCAGACTGAAAGATAGTTGCCTAGCCTTCCTGAAAAGGATTGGGTGCTATGTTTTTCTAACAACAAAAATATCAATATGTTTATTTATCAACATATAAAGAACAATTGCTGGAACTGGGTATGTCTAGTTAATGAAAAGAAGGGCTAGGGGAGACATGATAGCAGTATTCCAATATCTCGAGGGGACTGCCACAAAGAAGAGGAAGTCAAACAATTCTCCAGAACACCTGAGGGCAGGACAAGAAGCAATGGGTGGAAACTAATCAAGGAGAGAAGTAACTCAGAACTAAGGAGAAGTTTCCTGACAGTTAGAACAATTAATCAGTGGAACAACTTGCTCCAGAAGTTGTAAATGCTCCAATACTGGATGTTTTTAAAAGGAGATTGGATAATCATTTGTCTGAAATGGTATAGGCTTTCCTGCCTAAGCAGAGGGCTGGACTAGAAGACCTCCAAGGTCCCTTCCAACTCTTGTTATTCTATTCTACCTCTCCTATTTTCTATTCTATTTTCTATTCTATTTTATTCAATGCAACAAACCCCAGAAATCTTTATTAAGCCTGCCACACCCAAGCTATGATTTGGATTAAAAATAAATTAACCAACATAATGTTGGACTGAACATTTGGACTTTGAGTAGCTGTCCAGAGACAGAGGTTTGGCAAAAAAAAAGGGTCACACCTCCTGAAATTATCTCTCATTACAGTTATGAAAGAGACAAATATTCTGTTTTCATCTGAACTAAATAACCCAAAAGGAATTTGAACTGTCCTTACTTCCTTATTTTCAAGCCTTTTTATTTAATTGCTCTTTGTCCCTTTTCTCTTAATGCAAATTTCTGCTGGGTACCATTTAGTATTCAAAAGTTAGTTTTTCCCTCTCCTTTCCATGCATATACATAAAAGCTTTGCAAACATCCAGTTAAAATCTCAAAGGACAGAAGGTGGAAGATAGACAGGTAGGAAGCAAATGGGGGGAGTAAAAGCATGTTTGAGTTACAGATGTTTGGGAAAAGACAGAAAGCACATGCTGAAGAAAACAATACACACACACATACACACACATACACACACAGTAGGAAGAATTATATTGCAATCCTCACCCCCAGTAGTTCTATATACATTTGGAAAGGATCAGAGGAGAGGCAGAACTATGTGAATATGTGTGCAAAGACTTTTTTTTATCTTAATAACATCTAGCTATTTATAGCTTCTAAATTATACACTACCAACATTGCTCAGAGACAAGATGTGTTATTTGAATGCCATCAAGGGAAAAGGCAGAGAGTGGGGGCTTGAGCATCGCCCTGCCTGTCTCTCGGGTACAGAAATGTCCACATTTTGTATAAGTGGTCTATAAGTGCTCAGAGAGGAATGCTCTGAGGGTCAAAGAAAGGCAACACACCTTCATATAACTTCCCTCCTTATGAGCCAAGGTTATAAAGGCTAGCTTTGAGTAAATATTTTTCAGCATTTCTGTGTACTGTAGATGGCAGAGTCAGTAAATACTAGAGATGAACCTCGATACTGTAAAAAAATCAAAGGCTTATCCAATCTTTCTCTATCTACCACACATATTTATATATAGTGCGTTCAGGAAATATTCAGAGCTCTTCACTTTAGTCAATTTTGTTATGCTGCAGCCTGATTCTACAGTTGTTGAAATTCATTTTTTTTCTCATTAATCTACATTCAGTACTCCATAATGACAAAGTGAAAACAGAATTTTAGAAATGTCTGCAAATTTATTAAAAAGAAAAACCTGAAAAACCACTTTGGCATAAGTATTCAGACCCTTTGCAACATCATGAAATTCAGCTCTAGTGTCTCTCACACTATGCCTACTGTAGCAGAGCAAAAGCCATGAGGTCAAAGAAACTGCCTGCAGAGCTCAGAGATGCGATTATTGCAAGGCACATATCTGATGAAATGCCACTATACAATTTCTGCTGCACTGAAGATTCCTAAGAGCACAGTGGCCACCATAATTCTGAAATGGAAGAAGTTTGGAGCAACCTGAGCAATCGGGGGAAAGGACCTTAGTAAGAGAAGTGACCAAGAACCCAATGGTCACTCTGACTGAGCTCCAGAGATCCTGGAGATGGGACAGAGTTCCAGAAGAACAACCATCACTGCAGCCATCCACCGATCGGGGCTTTATGGAAGAATGGCTAGATGGAAACTTCTCCTCAGTGCAAAACACATGAAAGCCCATTTACAGTTTGTTCCTCACAGTCTGAGTCTCCTTCAGGTGCTTTTTTGAAAACTCCAAGTAGGCTTTCAGGTGTTTTGCACTGAGGAGAGACTTAGCAACCCTTTGAAGGTATGATGGATCTCTTCAGAGCTATTTACACTCCAGTTTTGAAGTTCCATTGGCTGCCTCCCTCTCTCTGGGAAGGTCATGTGATTACACTTTGGTTATTTGGCAAACGATACACATTTATAGACATTTGCAGAGTCCCACAGTCACATGATGCAATGTTTGGCAATTTTGGGCCATAAACCAGCCCTTACTTCTGGTAAGAAAAATGGCCATTGGCTAAAATAGATTTGTTTAACAACAGCTGTGTTTGCTTTAACAATCGCAGCAAAAAAAAAAAAGATGTAAAATTTGGCACAATCACATGGTGATCTACATAAAAACCACCATGACTAAAGATCATAATTCAAAGCTCAATTACAGTCATAAATCAAGAACTATAACAGCCACGTGGGTGGTTTTGCGGGCTTTTTGGAGCTCCCATGTTACACCACTTTTGCGCGAACTGCATTGGTTCCCGGTGACCTTCCGGGTGCGATTCAAGGTGCTAGTGGTCATCTTTAAAGCATTCCATGGCTTGGGACCTGGGTACTTGCAGGACTGCCTACTGCCACCATCGGCCTCCCGTTGGCCAGTGCACTCCCATAGGGCAGGCCTCCTCGGGGTGCCGCCGGCTGGACAGTGCCGGCTGGCGGCCCCGAGAGTGAGGGCCTTCTCTGTGGGAGCACCCTCCCTCTGGAACGAATTACCCCCGGAGATGAAGACCATCCCTGACCTATTAACCTTCCGGCGCGTGCTGAAGACCCACCTATTCCATCAAGCTGGTCTGGCCTAGAGTTACTTGTAGGGCTTTTAATTGATTTTAAATGGTTTTAGCTTTTTAACTCCTTTGATTGTTTTATTCTCCAGCCACCTATTTAATCTTTTTAAATTCATTTTAAATATTGTATTTATGATTGTATTTTTATTCGGCTGTACACCACCCCGAGTCCCATTGGGAGAGGGGGGCGGTATATAAAATTGATAAATAAATAAATAAATAAATAAATCTGTAATGATTAACTACAGACACTTCTAGAGATGCCTAGAGTGTACATGTAACACTATTATACATATGGTTATATAAGCTGTACCTATTGCCGATTTGCATCCAGGTCCAATGCAACATGTTGGTTTTCATCTTTCAAGACTTTCATGGGATCAGATTATCTGAGGAACCATCACACCCCAATGGGATTGACTTGCCCCACTTACTCCAGCAGAAAGGGTGTGCTGCAGACCCCACTGTTCAAATAATTTTACCTGGTGGTGTCTAGGAGAAGAGCCTGTTCCGCCATTCTCCCTGCCCTTGGAGAATGGACCAGAAGTGAAATCTGCCACCCTTTTGAGCCTTCTGGAAGGGCCTTAAAACCTGGTTTTGCCTGCTGGTTTGGAGCCCTAATGGCGGCACTCTATGCTGGAGGTGGCTGGTGTAGTAATAGAAAAGATTCCACCTATATCATGTTTATACTTTTGGTTTGTAGCTATTATTTGATCTTTGTTAATATTCTTTTATTTATGTTTTTATTGTCTGGGGTTGCTTTGGACTATGAGATGGGAGGTATATAAATTTAATAAATGGAAAGCTTCTGTATAAAATGACATAATATATAACAGGTGTAATATTAAATATGTTAATTGCCTTACTGATGCAATCCTACTCAACAACCTAGAATGATCTTTGGCAGGTTTTATCTCCCTATCCCTTTAGAGAGAGATGTTCAATGTGCTGCCTTGACAGTTTGGGGCAATATAGGAGAACAGATGTTAATTTTAAACACTTTTGAGCTATGCCAAAACCCTTAATATGTTCCTCCTTTGATTGAATAAGCTAGTTGTCCCAGCAGAGTGGGAAGGAAAGCCCAGAACTAAGTCCAACAGATACTGGGTGCATGGGCAGATGTACAATACAGACTTTTGGTCAGTTGGCTTCTCTAGACAAGAGAAAATGTAAAGTTTGGGCTTTATGGAAACTATAAAACCTAAGTATTTAGTGAAGTATTTGACTTCTATTGATTCCTTTTAATAGAACTTGATGGGCAGAAATATATTTTATGAATGACAATTTAACTAAAGTTTTCATCTGTGCATATGTCTATTTAGTAGAATTTGGGGCATAAATCTATATTACATCTACCAGTTCTAAAGAGAAATGTTGTTAGTTAGGACTGCAGCCAATAACTCTCAATTATCTATGTACCACATTAGCTATATTAATAGGATGGTGGAGAATTAAATAAGGAACTTTCCTCATCCATATTCAAAAAAGATATCAAGCTATCTCCTCTTATGTCTTGAGATCTGTTACTAAAGCTAATTTTCTTATTTTTTTTATAATTAAAAGGTACCATTCAGCTCAAAGAAAATTCTTTATTTGAAACTTTATTTTTCTATCAGGTCTTTTTTTAAAAATCCCATATGTAGTGGAATGTAGTCTGGATTCCCAGGAGAGAGGGGCTATGTTCCAAGGTGAGGCAACAAGCTCAGAAAGTTGGTCAAGAGAAAAACAACTAGGTAGGTTCCTTCCTAGCAATTCTCAGCATACATCTATAGTGATACAAATAGTTACTTTAATTTAGTTTATTACTGTCTATCAGTGAGAAACAATAAAGAAAAATGCTCAGAAGTAACTCTATTTGTCTTTCTTGATTCTTAGGGGCCTGACATAAATGCATTTCTCAAAGATTCAATTTTAATCAATTAGTTAACTAGTTAAAATGAATTTTAGTTGAATTAGTTAAATCAAAATGTTGATTTTTGAATTGGATTTTCCATATGCTTCAGATTTCATTCATGCTGAAATAAGACGAGGCCTCCCTAATCTGGTCATTGCTGATCACTTAAAGGGAAGAGGATTATACTCCACCCTGATTCAGCAACAAACTTGCCCTCGCCATGCCTTTGCAATCATTCATCTTTGTGCGATGAATGCCCTGAAACGTGTGGATGACTCAGACTCTAAATCCACACACACCTTTTTGAAGGTAGTGCAGGAGGTTGACGAGTCTTACTCTTCATTCTTTAACCGTTTGCAAACCGCTCTGGAACGCCTCGTGGCCAGTCTCGGGGTACTGCACCCTATGCTGCCAAGCCAAAAACTGTTTGCCCTCGTTGCAGAAAAGGTTTTCATTGGGCTTCCCAATGTCGCTCTAACCCTCCTCCTGCTCAGCAATCGGAAAACTAGGCATGGGGTCTTCAGCTAACCCCGCTACAAAGGCTGAAACTTCTCTTTCCTCTTCTCTTTCCTTTTTACAACCTACTTCTTTCCCTGTACAGCTGACAGAGGACATCGTTTATGATGATCCTGGTTCGGTCTTCACTCTCCCTCTTTCTATCACTGTTCTGAAGCCACTTCCGCCTTCCTTGCCTGTTTTGCTCATACCTAACTCCTCCCTTACCATTGAAGGCGTAATCGCTGCACCCTTTTTGTACGACTCCTCTTCTCTGAAAAATCTCTCTCTCGCTGCCATTGGCGACCGGTGCTTTTCCCTGAAAGCGGGAACGATTGTGGCTACTCTCATTCTTCTTCCCTCTCCTGAACCCCCTTCTTTGTTTGCTCTACAGCAATCTGTTCAAGCCTCCAAACCTATGTTAACCATATTGCTGAATGGCCAATCTTTTGCTGGCCTGATTGACACCGGAGCTGACGTCTCTGTCATTCGATCCTCTGAGTGGCCATCCTCTTGGCCCCTTGCTGAAACAACTTCAGTACAAGGCGTCGGTGGAGCGCAGGCAGCAAAGGTTAGCTCACTTTGGCTTACTGCCTCTATGCCTCATTCCTCTGTGACTGCTTATCTTAAACCCTTTGTCCTTCCATTACATTGCAATTTGTGGGGCCGTGACCTGCTATCTCAACTCCATACTTCTCTCTACATACCTTGAATTATGGCTATTTCTCCTCTTTCTCTCACTCTTAAATCAAATATTCCTGTTTGGATTGATCAATGGCCTCTTACAAAAGAAAAATTAAACGCACTTCACACTCTCGTTCAACAACAATTGGCAGAAGGTCATATTGAACCATCTACCAGCCCATATAACATACCAGTGTTTGTAATTAAAAAGAAAAGTGGCAAATGGCGCCTCCTACAGGATCTCCGTGTTCTGAACGCTATATTGCAACCTATGGGCCCATTGCAATGCGGCCTTCCTAATCCAAATTTAATTCCTGTAACATTTGATCTCATAATCATTGACCTCAAAGATTGTTTTTTCTCCATCCCGCTGATACCAGAGGACAGGATACTATTTGCCTTCACCGTTCCTGAGTTTAATAATTCTAAACCTACAGCTATATATCAATGGAAAGTTCTTCCCCAAGGAATGCTCAATTCTCCTACGATGTGTCAATATTTTGTAAATAAAGCTTTACAACCGTATCGGGACAAATTTCCTGAATTTTTAGTGTATCATTACATGGATGACATCCTGATTGCAGCTGATGGTCCTAAAGGTACAGTATGTAAAACTTTTCCATGTCTTCTCTCTCTCCTTGCTCTTGCAGGACTGCATGTAGCACCAGAAAAGGTGCAGTCTCATTATCCGTTACAATATTTAGGACACAAGGTTTTAGCTTCCACAGCTTCACCTCACCTTCCTGTTCTCACACTCCCTCAACCTGCAACCTTGGTTCAGTTACAGCAATGCCTGGGCACGCTCAATTGGGCACGCCCATATCTTTCCATTTCAACTCATACTCTCTCGCCATTATTTCAAGCATTGGTCGGCCTTAAGCATCCAGCAGATCTCATTTGGCTGAATGAGCAACAGCTTAATGCTCTTAAAGAAATCAACAGCGCCTTGCATACCCATTGGGTGGACCGCTCATTACACAATCATGCACTCTCATTGGCGCTTCTTCCCACACCCACACTCCTTACAGCAATCATCGTTCAAATCTCGACTTCAAAGAGACTACACATTTTAGAGTGATTCACCTTCCTCATACCCCAAAAGCATCAATCACCACAAGAGCTTCACAAATGGCTCTTCTTATAGAACGGGGGAGGAAAAGAGCTAGAGCTTTGATGGGTGTGGATATCTGCACGCTTTACACTCCCTGCAGACTAACACAATGGGAACCACTCTTCCAAAATTCTGATGCGTTACAAGATGCGTTGGAAGGGTGGCAAGGGAATGTCTCCTGCCATCTACCACCAGACCCACGCATACAAGTGCTGAAAACAATTCCGCTCACTCTAGAGACTCCTTTAGTACAACAACCAGTGAAAGATTGTCTTACTGTATTCACTGATGGTTCTAAAACCATCGGGGCTTGTGTGTGGCAAACTGACAATCAATGGCATAAAAAACTTACCACACCACAACCTTCTGCTCAACAGGCTGAACTGTCTGCCTTCAATATGGCACTCACACTTTTTCCCAACCAGCCAATTAATGTAATATCTGATAGTCTGTATGTGGCACAATTGGCCTTGAATATATTTGATGCCTACATTTCTCCTGCAACCCCTTCTCCTTTAATGATGCTTTTTTTACAGTTACAAGACCTATTGAAGGAAAGGAAGGAATCTCTGTTTGTGGCCCACATCAGAAGCCATCAGCATCTGCCCGGATTTCTTTCAGAAGGCAATCACATGGCAGATGAGGCCTGCAAGTTGCATTTGTTACCAACCCTGCAGAATAACACCTTAACAGCAGGAGAAAGTCATGATTATTTTCATCAAAATAGAAAGGCTCTGGTGAGACAATTTGGAATTACTCATCAAGAAGCCGCGGCAATTGTTCAACAATGTCCTACATGTAGTCTGCAGGCACGAAGTGTCCCAGAAGGAGTAAATCCTAGAGGCACCGAGGCCTGTGACACATGGCAAATGGACGTTACTCAGTATCCATCCTTTGCGCCCTGGAAGTATATTCACGTGTCTGTAGACACTTACTCTGGGTTCCTCATGGCCACACTGCAAAGGGGGGAGACTACTAAAAACACTATCAATCATTGCATTCGGACCTTTGTAACACTGGGATGTCCAAAAATTTTAAAAACAGACAATGGTCCTGCATACACGAGCTCCTCCTTCTCAGAGTTCTGTCATCATTGGTCCATTGTACACAAATTTGGAATTCCATTCAATAGCCAAGGCCAAGCTATTGTGGAAAGAGCAAATTTAACACTCAAAACGGCCCTTGATCGATACATGGGGAAAAAAGGCGTACGCCCCCTGAACCTCCCAGCGATACAGAATGTGTTAAATGTATGTTTATATACCTTGAACTTTCTGAATCTTACTGGCTCTCCTTCTTCTACGGCTGCTTCTCGTCACTTTACCACACCTCCTGTCCCTCCCTCCAGACCTCTTGTTTATTTCAGGCAACTTCCAGATCTGAAGTGGAAGGGACCTGTGCAACTGATCACTTGGGGCAAAGGATACGCTGCTGTTCAACTTCCTGATCGTGTTCTTTGGGTGCCTGCGCGCTGTGTTCGACCTTATCATGGGGAGGCTAAGGACAAGTGTTCCTCTCCTAGCCCTTCTGATTCTGATATCTCCTGTCTTTTCTCAGTTTCGGGCTGATCCTGCTGTTATCTTCGCCCCTCCCTTCACACGTGTTACCTTTGCCTTTGAAGACATCTCTCTTTCCGCCTGTAATTATGCCTTTCAACATCAAGGCCGTGCCTTGCGTCCCTCACCTCACGTCTCTCTTCTGTATGGCTACCAACCCTGTCGGGTCTACCTACATGTCTATGTCACCGCGAATACGGTGGGACCCTATTCCTGCTTAGGCTTTCTTACTTCCCGTCAATCCTTCAATCATACAGTTTATCTCTTTTCCATTTTCTCTGTAACTCGCCCCCCACTACCCTCTATGTTTCTTTCTTGGCTCCTTTTGTCTCAATCTTCTCCTCAATCTTTTTCCCATACCCTGGTGCGCCACTTCTCCTGCTGCCAACCTCCCTGTGATACCACCAGCTGCCTATGGGATGCACCTGGCTCCCATCTCCCTGACCACTATCCTGGTTCCTGGTCACCGCTCCACGGACAACGAATTCGTAGACAGCTTCTCGAGTCCTCTCCACATCCTAAATTCAACTCCTTGATTCACACGCACCGTTACAACAATGAGGGAGCACTGCATCTTCGCTCTCAGGCCCCCTCCTGTTACCAGAGGTCTCCAATCAAGAAAAAGGGAATCATCTGGCACTGGTTTTTCAACAATACCATATATCTACAAGACTCACCCAAATATACCATCAATTATCATTTTAGAGCAACTCATCTTTCAGTAATTGATCTGACCCTCTCAGACTTTGGTCTATACCAATGTGAAATTACAAAAATGGTACGAGGCTTTGCCACTTCTTCTCAGCTGACATTATCCCTACAACAAAAGTTTATCCCCCCCCAACGGAGGACACGAAGTGCACTCACCTCCCAAGATGCCAAACATTGCACCCCCTGCTTGCAAAAAACTCAACAGGGGCAGACCATCAGAACTACATTAATATATCACACTCATTTTATTTGCACCAAACCATCCACGCACACCTGTGTGTGGAATAGCACGACGTATAGTATTTGTGAAGATAACAACAAACAAACCTGTTATGACCCCACAGGCCCCACTCATCGCTACAACATCCTCATCACTGTCGGAGCTGGCTCATCGAAAAAGACACTGGTCAATCATGACTTTTATAATCCGAAGGTATCCCAATCGGTCACTTTTGATGCCTGCGAAGCCATGGACTATGGCACAAACGAATGTGGCTCACTTGTCTGGCGACGGACATATTCCAGCAACGAAAAGTACATCTGTGCCAGAACTTCAAATCAACACGACCCCTGTGGCAAAGGCACCTACTGCAATGAATGGAAATGTGTGGACTTTCAATCCAGAGGGCTCACAGTGCGACCCGACACCGTACCCAAGAGGGATAACCTTAAAAAACTCTATATCACCCGTCTTAGAGTTCCCGATCCCAACTGTATGCAACATCAGTGCAATCCCATCAATCTCACGTTTCCAGTACCGGAAAATTGGCTTTCCTTCCAAACATGGAAAGGTACTGACAATGACTATGGCTTGGGTATTGATGGGACAGGAACCAACCCTTCAGTAGCCATCAAAATAATAGTAAGCAAAATTTCCATTGACTCAACCAGACACTCCTTATTTCGTTCTGTTTATTCGGAATTGGCAAAATTGACTCACCTGACCGTACCACATGAGGTGCGCAACACCTTTGTACACCTTGCAGAGACTATTGCTAAATCATTGCAAGTTAAAAATTGCTTTGTGTGTGGGGGAACTACGATGGGGGAACAATGGCCGTGGCAGGCCCAGGAAATTAACATCACCCATGTCATAACTAATTGGTCCAACTTTGCTACCCTGTTTATTACCTATCTTTATTTCAATGATCAAACGTAGTTTAAATGCTATTGCCGAAGCTAAAGCTGCTGCGCAACTTAATCTCTTAATGCAAAATCATGTATATATGGCAATCCCAACTGAGGAGTGCAAGGCTCCGCTTTTGCACTTATGTTCCGATGACGACTCTGACACTGATAACCTGCCCTTGAACGAGGTTGTGCAATCGGATCGGGATGTCCCGGAGGGTATGTCCTTATCCAAGCACTATGATACTCCAAAGGAGAAAGGCTTATATTTTGAATCGGATATCGCGGCACCTTAAAAACAAAGAAAAGAGGACTTGTAGTAAACCTCGAGAGTCCTCTTGACCTAAGGCCCTAAGAATGACCTTCTCAAGTTAGGAATTGCATGACATTCACTCAAAGAACTGCCCTCTAATTAAATGCAGAGCCAAAATGCAATTTTTGTCATTTCTGATTATTACTGATTCTCATTAAATTCAATAGATGATCATAATTTGCTTTGTTTGATAAAAATCAGGTGTCTTTCAGAAATAATATTTTTTCACCCTCCAAAAAAGGAATCACTAAAAATATAAAAGGTAGAAAACAAACTAAGAACAAGCTAAAAGCAATGGTTAAAAAAATTGTTACTGTCCTCAACATACATGAAAAGTGAAAGCCATAGTATAATTAAGGTACTGTACTAGGAGCAGGGAGAGATGGGTTATAGTGTTCAGAGCAGGCAGTTTATGTAACCCTAGACTGGGAATTTTTCGAGCCACGCATCTCCTTGCCTGGCCTCTCATGACTGTGGGCATGCTGCAACTGTCGTAAGTGTGAAAAATGGTCATAAGTCACTTTTTGCAGTGCCATTGTAACTTTGAATGGTCATTCCACACAAGCAAAGTACCAGTAAAGGAGGGAGAAAAAACTCCAGAGAAATTCCTGAAACAGGAAGTCTAGTCCTGCCAAGAATGTAATAAGGGTTAACGGAGAGGTAGTTTAAGCAACACCAAAATGTTTCCTTCCTGCCTTCTTTACAGAATTAGGCCAGTAATTTCTTCTAACAACCGGTTCTCCGAACTGCTTAGAACTGCTTAGAACTGCTTGTTAACAACTGGTTCTAGCGAATAGGTGTGAACTGGTAGAATCCCACTCCTGAAGTATCTACTAAGGCACCCTGGATCACTGTAGATTACATTTCATTACTTTCAATGAAAAGTTTCCAATGGATTGACTTTGCATAATAATCACAGAACCCTGGAAGGTAGAGAGAGAGAGATATTCTACAGAAGCAGAGCCGTTTCTCAATATCATCATCCTGAGTAGATTTGCTAATCAGTTGTCAACAATGTTATTCTATACTTTCCTGAAAACAAGCTCATTAAACTCAAGTGAAATTCATTCTGAATAGAAATATATCAAATTGCTCTGTTAATCAGTTTTGTATCTGGGTGCTGTTTAACCCAATTTGAAAGATTGTGATATTAAATTATATGCCTGAAACTTATAGAAAATGTACACCAATAAAAGGATTAACAAATAAAAATATAAATATTATATATAAAATAAGAAATGTTAACCTTTGCTTTAATCATGTGAACAACAAGATTTTTCAGCCAAGAGGAGAGTACTAGATAACATACATATGCATATACATGTAGTCTATAAACGGATTCATGGACTTCAAACTATAGAAATAATGCCATAGTTTTTTTCCTTACATATGCATACATACAAACTGTACAATAATTCTTGATTTGTGAGAGTTACAGGAAATTTATTTGTGGGGGATGAGCTGGTTTCTACGTGGGTGACACTGCTGTTGTGAGGATTCAAGAGAAAGAAGAAAAATTGCTTGTTACTAAGCAGGAATCTGAGGGCTGTTGTCATGGGAGAAGCCAAAAATTCTGTATCAGAAAGAATTATTTTGCTGCAATAGCGAAGCTGTAGTCTTATCACATATTGTGAAATAACAAACAGAATCCTGGTCAGTATTTAAATATAATTTTCCTCCAGGGGACATAAATCATAATATTGAGGGAATCAGGTGATCAATCTAGATTCACATGTACAGCATCTCTTCTATTTATAATATTGAGATAATCTCTCAATAAGGAAACACAGAGGATGCTGGGAAATTATAAACATTCTTAATGTTGAATCAGAATGTATCTTGAGGTGACGAGATGTATTTCTTGCATTTTAATTAAATTCCATTGTCATATGGGTTAGGAATTTTGATAGATATAACCCAAAGATTGCAGAAGGGGTTCTGGAATGGCATCATAAAATTTGAGATAAGGATGAAATGTGGAAGAGAGAAATATGATAGATAGATGAGAGACAGGGAGAATGAATTCTTACACAGTGTTATATCAGAAACAACAGTGGACTTGAACTTTAATTGTTCAACCATAGCAATAGCTTTAGGTTCTGCATTACTTTAAACATTAATTCCCTACAAGCTAGAAACCAGTAAAGGGGAGAAGACAACAAGGGGTGCTGACACTGCATGCTACGAGTATCAGACAAAAGCAACAGTATCAAAAGAAGCCACTATGAAGCCATCCTATTTCTTCTAAATAATGCTTGTGTCACCCGCATTCTTGGAACAGCGTGGGACTGGTCTATGCAGAAGTGGCTCCCACATAACTAAGGCACCATTTAATTTGGGCAGTGCTATTATTAAATTGAGCACTTCATCCCACTTTAAGTGCATGTTTGATCCAGCAAAGTTGGAGATTGCACATGGCACAGCCCACATGATTCCCTCATTTAGGCCTCCTACTGTACAGACTTCTTAACCTTGCCAACCTGGACTGTCATTCAGTTTGAGACTGGGAAATGATTCATCCTGGATGCTGCTAAGTAGTATCTTAATTCAAGCCTCCTGTGAAGTAGCTTGAAATTGATGTGCATTCATTTGGAGTTTCTTTTGAGATTAAAAGTGCAGAAGCAGAGAGAAATCCTAGGCAGAAACATTTTCTGATTTTCTTTTTCAGGCTTAAGATTCCGTGTGAAGATTAAACATTGCTCAGAATTAAATACAAGTAAGATTTTCTTTTCTGTCCAGGGATGACCCAGTATATGGTTAAAAAAAATTAGAAGTGACTGTGACTACCACAAAGGTGGGATTAAAGCTCCGCCTTTTTTCTTTTCTTTTTTTAAAATGGGCATTTTTGTGGCAACATCTTGCAGAAACCCCTTGATCTCTTGAAATGAATAATGCCATTATAATATAAGGGTCTGAATAAAAATAAAGTTTCAACTGCAAATCTAGTTTAGAGACTTGAAGTAACAACGTAACTGAACATTGTGTAAGGATATGATACACTACAAATTATATAAAGACTTAGACATTAAATAAAAATAAAGATTCCTGATTGCAATTATAAGGAAAACATGGTTGGTACATCATTACAACTGGAAAATAACATTTACAACTTTTCAAAATGTGTCCATTTCCCCTCAGGTCACATGTTAATGTCACAATTGCTTTAACTTATAGGATGGGCACAGCTAATAAGCCATTTACTGAGCTGCGTTTCACTTGGTCTTTTAGCTACTGTCAGATATGGACAGTTATTGCATGTCAGCTATCAGAGACCATCTTATAAGCATGACTATTTTCTATTTTTGTCAGATGTTGACATGGATAGCATGTCACCTATCAAGTCTTGTCAAACTGATAACTTTATGTCAAATAATGTTTGTGGTTGATTGGTAGTCTAAGATACTGATATTGAAGATAAAATACTTAGAATTTGGCAGATAATGAACAAGTACATTAAGAGTTGCAGAGGAAAATTTTGAGAAACATATTTTATACTAATGATGATGATGATCCTACCTTTATTCATATATTTATGTATTTTAATATTTTATATGCTGTCCAATCAAGAAAATTTAGAGACTTCAGCTACATTAAAAGCAACACTCAAGATAGTATCTTCGTAAATAAAATAAAATAACCAAGATATAAAATAAACAACCAAAGTGAGATTAAAATGCCAGCACTCTTTCTTTCTAAAAGCTTAATAAATAACCTCCTGACTATCTTCTGAAGACTTTGCAAGAAGACTACCTTAATCTTTCCATTTAGTAAGGATACTCAAGGTAGGCGATAACAAACACAAACACACACTAAATTAATACAGATATAATTTATCTATGAATTCCTAAAATGAAATGGATTGTGCAGAAGGCCAAGTTTCAGAGATGTGATTCCTCTGTAAAGCGGACAATGAAGACCAAATGCAATTTTCTAGGGAGTACATTACACAGTAGCCACTTTTAACCCTGCACATTACCTTTTAATGTACAAGAGCAACATTATGAGTCTCAAACAGGAGCCCTTCTGTGAATGCTTTTTGCATTGACCTGGATCTCTGCTTGAAGTCATTAAGGCAAAGGCCATCTCTAACTATCCTTCTGAGATTCAACAAGAGTGCAGATGACAGCCTGGAACTCCGTGGTTAAAAGCAATGAAGAAACAGCAAAGGGGAGACCTGTTTTAAGCCTGTAGAGCCGTTTGCATAATATAACTAAAACAATATACAAAAACGCTGTCTGGAAGATGTTAGGTTTGAGGAGGCTAGCATAATAGACTTTTGCTCAAATTATCATTCCCTTGGACAAGACTACCACAATCTCTTTCTTTTTGCCTTAAAAAATTGTGATACAGTGATGGCTCACAGTGAAAATAGACTATCTATCAGCTGGTGGAGCATTAGCAAGCCGAAGGAAAAAACATTTCTTCTGCACAAAGATGCTATAAGCTGAATAGCAAACAGAGTCCCTTTTGTAGCATAAATTATTGATAAGAGATATCAAACAACAGCTCCCTTGACCAAAATATTAAAATTTGTGAGGTAATTAAATAACAAAAGCATGGAGCAGGCAGAATTTGTCTGGAAAATAATTTAGTGGAAACAGGGATTGTCAGAGGTGAGATCCGACAGGGTTAATTACCAATTCGGTGATTTACGATGTGCTTCCCTCACACTGTACAGGCGTATGTAAATTTTCATCAGCTTGCTGCCTGGACAGCTGAGCAGCGCTGCATGTAGGGAAGCAATGTTTGAAAAAACACTTTTTCCTGCTTTTTCAACCACACCTGTGCCTCGCACGGCAGCTGAGGTTGAAAAAGCAGAAAATAAAAGTCAGGTAAGAGCCCAGGCATGCAGTTGGGCCAAAACAGCAGCAGACATAGAACCAGTTCTATATCTGCTGCTCTTCGGAGCTACCAGTTCTACAGAGCCGGACAGAGCCGGTAGAATCCCACCCCTGGTCAGAGGCAATACCTAGAACCTAGACATTATAAAAGCAGAAGCTAGTGACTGAAAATTTTGCCTTATATTTGACCTGTATAAAATTGAGATTTTATCATTCAGAGTACTGTATGTGCCAGACACTATACTTGCTAAATAGGGCAGAGAGATCTATTCTCTCTCTGTTTGATTCCTCAATGTATTAGTGGCTCAGGATTAAAGGTTTAGTTTTTAAACCATACGGTAGCATAATCTTGCCATGTAGTGACCAGAGAAAGCATAATTATTAGAACATTAATGGAAACTATTAGTTGGGCATGGATATTAGTGACCAGAGAAAGCATAATTATTAGAACATTAATGGAAACTATTAGTTGGGCCAACATTATGCCTAGTCAATATGACAGCTGTACAAAGAGAGCAACATTTAGTCCAGACTGAAATCATTCTTACTGCCGGATCTTATTTACATGTCCCCAAAATGCACACACACACACACACAAAACCAGCTGTATGTTTTGCATAATACTTAAAAGCTTTCTGTCCCTAAAATGCAGAACAACATAAACTTTAAGGCAAATATTATTCAAGGCAAATCTCATAAAAGGGCAGAAATGGGATCTGTCTTTCTAGCCTCATGTCTTACACTTCTCTAGGTTAAGCTTATTTCTCCAATTTTTCTGGCAGAAGAACTCTGAAGCATTTAGAAATGGATGATTTGCAAATTGCATTACCTTTCTGAGTGTGTGTGAGGGAGAGGGGTTGCTTTTTTTAAAATGAGCCACTCCTTTTCTCTCTTGTTTTGCCGTTGCAAGTGATTCATAACTAAATCTTTAATTCTTCCAGGGAATTTATTTTTTTATTTATTCTTCATCAATACAAAAACTTGCTGTCCAAAAACAGGAACTCCTATGCTAAAAATCAAATACCTGCTAGTCCCATCTTACTCCCTCTGGAAGTGTAGGAAATACATTTTGACAATAGATACACTCTAGGTAGTCCTAAAGTAACTACAGGCAGTCCTTAACTTATGATCACAACTGACCCCAAAATTTATGTTGCTAAGCAAGGCAGATGTTAAGTGAATGTTGCCCTATTTTATGACCTTTCGTGCCACAGTTGTTAAGTGAATCACTGTAGTATTAAGTTAGTAACACAGTTGTTAAATGAATCTGGCTTCCCCTTTGACTTGCTTGTCAGAAGGTCGCCAAAGATGATCAAATGATCCAGGACACTGCAACTGTCATAAACTGTGATGTCTCCTGTGGGTGATGGCTCATTCCCATCTTTCTCAGAAGCCTCGAGGGACAATGAGAGCCTTCTTGGCACGTCCGGTATTGCTGACCCTGAGCTGCTAGCAGAGCATGCCTCGGCTGGGGAGAGCTCACAGGCCAATGAGGAAGATGGGGAGGAGCTGCCGGCCTTGGTGGTTGCTGGACCGCGCAGGGCAGAGAGGTGGAGATCTGCGAGATTGATGGGGGAAAGGTCCCACCCCTTTTCATGGGCTGCAGTGGGAGGGGCTATTTAGCAGGGCAGGCAGAGGAAGGCGTTACTGGAAGCAACGTGTATGAGTCATGGTCAGATGGTTGTTTGTGTTTCTGGAACTCTGCAGCTTGTGGATTTCATTCAGTTGTGGTGAGTGTTTATGTTTATGTTTAAAGCAGCTGGGTGGACTAATTGGCCATTGCCAGGAACGTTAGTCTGGAGCTTTTTCATGGCTGGCTTCGCTGAAAATGACCCCCTGAATTCTTGGCTTGGACAATTCTTGTGACTTCTCCTTGCAATCCCTGAAACCGGACTACCAGACTTATTGGCAAACCTCAGTGGAGGCCCAGGACTTTGAAGGGGATTTGGACTGTTTATTTTTGGAATCTACCCAGGCAAAACTGGCATTTTTTATCTAGAAGTATTGGAACAGGAAAGTTATGTTGTTGCTAACATTTCCTTTGATTTTTTGGGGAGCCTGTTAAGGACATAGGATTTTTTTTCAGGGAAGGTTTTTATGTGAAACTCAAATTATATATATATATATATATATGTGTGTGTGTGTAAGGTTTTTAAGCTGATAATTTTAAATAATAAATAAGGGAGACTAGTATAGATCTATTTCGAGCTAGTTAGCTCTCTTCAGCTAGCCATACCCTTACTGGGATTCGAACCAGGGAAGTATTACATGTGAGGCAGTTGTAATTGCCTCTACACCACTGGCTCTCTCCTTATCAGCTCAGGCAGGGGAATAAGTATATACTTTGTATTACAACACCCTGTTAAGCCCCAATTAAGGGAGAAAGCATACTGCTTTCTTTTCTGTCTTTCGGCTCATCACCAGAGACCATACCGACAGAAAGCTATTTGTTTCGTTGCCTTTTGTTTACATGTGTGTAAGGTTTTTAAGCTGATAATTTTAAATAATAAATAAGGGAGACTAGTATAGATCTATTTCGAGCTAGTTAGTTCTCTTCAGCTAGCCATACCCTTACTGGGATTCGAACCAGGGAAGTATTACATGTGAGGCAGTTGTAATTGCCTCTACACCACTGGCTCTCTCCTTATCAGCTCAGGCAGGGGAATAAGTATATACTTTGTATTACAACACCCTGTTAAGCCCCAATTAAGGGAGAAAGCATACTGCTTTCTTTTCTGTCTTTCGGCTCATCACCAGAGACCATACCGACAGAAAGCTATTTGTTTCGTTGCCTTTTGTTTACATGTGTGTAAGGTTTTTAAGCTGATAATTTTAAATAATAAATAAGGGAGACTAGTATAGATCTATTTCGAGCTAGTTAGCTCTCTTCAGCTAGCCAACCCTTACTGGGATTCGAACCAGGGAAGTATTACATGTGAGGCAGTTGTAATTGCCTCTACACCACTGGCTCTCTCCTTATCAGCTCAGGCAGGGGAATAAGTATATACTTTGTATTACAACACCCTGTTAAGCCCCAATTAAGGGAGAAGCCATACTGCTTTCTTTTCTGTCTTTCGGCTCATCACCAGAGACCATACCGACAGAAAGCTATTTGTTTCGTTGCCTTTTGTTTACATGTGTGTAAGGTTTTTAAGCTGATAATTTTAAATAATAAATAAGGGAGACTAGTATAGATCTATTTCGAGCTAGTTAGCTCTCTTCAGCTAGCCATACCCTTACTGGGATTCGAATAAAAACCAAAGAAGAACCAAAGATCCACATACAAATACCCGCGAAAATCTCCGAAAACAAATATATATATATATATATATATATCTGTGCTTGTGTGTGTGTGTGTGTGTTTGTAGATTTTCACAGGTACAGATATGCAGGTCTTGGCGTGTTCAGGTCTTTTCTCGTGTAAGATTGAGACTATCTTGGCAACGTTTCAATGAGATCTCACTCAGCATCTTCAAGCTGGTGTTTTTGGCTTTGTGCTTGTGCTAGCAAAGCATGATCTGAGTTGCTGTCTCCCTATATATACTGGTGGGGAGGTTGGCTGTGTTGTCATTTCTTGATAGGTTGATGGAGTAGATGTTTGCCGATTGATAGGCTTTTTCTTAAGAACATGTGTGGCTGAGATATTGGCTGTGTGTTTATCAGCCTCCTGTGTTGTCGTTACGTGTATATATATATATATATATATATATATATATATATATATATATATATGTTTTCTTATGTTTTCGCGGGTATTTATATGTATGGTATTTAGGTTTCTTTTGGTATTTTCCCAAGTAATATTTGTGCTTTTATTATAGCGACGTTTCGGCAGAATCTCATCTGCCATCCTCAGGCTTGTGTATTAGGTTCTTTTTAATTTTGTGTGCCAAAATTAAAAAGAACCTAATACACAAGCCTGAGGAGGGCAGGTGAGATTCTGCCGAAATGTTGCTATAATAAAAACACAAATATTATGTGGGAAAATACTCGAAGAAACCTAAATACCATACATACATATATATGTATGTGTGTATATGTAAAACAAAAAGATAACGAAACAAATAGCTTTCTGTCGGTATGGTCTCTGGTGATGAGCCGAAAGACAGAAAAGAAAGCAGTATGCTTCCTCCCTTAATTGGGGCTTAACAGGGTGTTGTAACACAAAGATATATATATATATATATATATGTTTTTGGAGGTTTTTGTGGGTATTTGTATGTGGATCTTTGGTTCTTCGGGTTTTCTCCTGCGTAGAATTGGAAATATCTAAGCGACGTTTCGATGACGTCTTATTCATCATCTTCAGGCTTGTGTCTTTGGCCTTGTGCTTCTCAGAGTAATGTGAGCTTGCAGCTGCTTCTTCCTTTTAACTACTAGTGGGGGTGTGACTTGATTGGGTGGGGGCTTGGCTGTGTTCTGATTGGGTGGGGATGTGTTCTCATTTTTTGGGGGTTTGGCTGTGTTCTGATTGGTTGGGGGGTTGGCTGTGTTCTGATTGGCTGGGGGTGTGTTCTGTTCTGGTGGGGGAACAGAAGTAGTTAAAAGGAAGAAGCAGCTACAAGCTCACATTACTCTGAGAAGCACAAGGCCAAAGACACAAGCCTGAAGATGATGAATGAGACTTCATCGAAACGTCGCCTAGATATTTCCAATTCTACACGGGAGAAAACTCGAAGAACCAAAGATTCATATATATATATATATATATATATATATATATATATATATATATATATATATATATATATATATATATATATATATATATATATACTTTGTATTACAACACCCTGTTAAGCCCCAATTAAGGGAGAAAGCATACTGCTTTCTTTTCTGTCTTTCGGCTCATCACCAGAGACCATACCGACAGAAAGCTATTTGTTTCGTTGCCTTTTGTTTACATGTGTGTAAGGTTTTTAAGCTGATAATTTTTAAATAATAAATAAGGGAGACTAGTATAGATCTATTTCGAGCTAGTTAGCTCTCTTCAGCTAGCCATACCCTTACTGGGATTCGAACCAGGGAAGTATTACATGTGAGGCAGTTGTAATTGCCTCTACACCACTGGCTCTCTCCTTATCAGCTCAGGCAGGGAGATGTAATACTTCTATTAGATGATACTTCTATTAGATAATACTTCTATTCTATGAGATGTAATATCACATGTAATACTTCCCTGGTTCGAATCCCAGTAAGGGTATGGCTAGCTGAAGAGAGCTAACTAGCTCGAAATAGATCTATACTAGTCTCCCTTATTTATTATTTAAAAATTATCAGCTTAAAAACCTTACACACATGTAAACAAAAGGCAACGAAACAAATAGCTTTCTGTCGGTATGGTCTCTGGTGATGAGCCGAAAGACAGAAAAGAAAGCAGTATGCTTTCTCCCTTAATTGGGGCTTAACAGGGTGTTGTAATACAAAGTATATACTTATTCCCCTGCCTGAGCTGATAAGGAGAGAGCCAGTGGTGTAGAGGCAATTACAACTGCCTCACATGTAATACTTCCCTGGTTCGAATCCCAGTAAGGGTATGGCTAGCTGAAGAGAGCTAACTAGCTCGAAATAGATCTATACTAGTCTCCCTTATTTATTATTTAAAAATTATCAGCTTAAAAACCTTACACACATGTAAACAAAAGGCAACGAAACAAATAGCTTTCTGTCGGTATGGTCTCTGGTGATGAGCCGAAAGACAGAAAAGAAAGCAGTATGCTTTCTCCCTTAATTGGGGCTTAACAGGGTGTTGTAATACAAAGTATATACTTATTCCCCTGCCTGAGCTGATAAGGAGAGAGCCAGTGGTGTAGAGGCAATTACAACTGCCTCACATGTAATACTTCCCTGGTTCGAATCCCAGTAAGGGTATGGCTAGCTGAAGAGAGCTAACTAGCTCGAAATAGATCTATACTAGTCTCCCTTATTTATTATTTAAAAATTATCAGCTTAAAAACCTTACACACATGTAAACAAAAGGCAACGAAACAAATAGCTTTCTGTCGGTATGGTCTCTGGTGATGAGCCGAAAGACAGAAAAGAAAGCAGTATGCTTTCTCCCTTAATTGGGGCTTAACAGGGTGTTGTAATACAAAGTATATACTTATTCCCCTGCCTGAGCTGATAAGGAGAGAGCCAGTGGTGTAGAGGCAATTACAACTGCCTCACATGTAATACTTCCCTGGTTCGAATCCCAGTAAGGGTATGGCTAGCTGAAGAGAGCTAACTAGCTCGAAATAGATCTATACTAGTCTCCCTTATTTATTATTTAAAAATTATCAGCTTAAAAACCTTACACATATATATATATATATATATATATATATATATATATATATATACACATATACATACAAACATACATACATACATACATACATACATATATATTGTATGTAGGTGAAATGGGACCATGATTTATGTGAGAATAAAGTGGTCAGGATATAAATTTGTATTAGATTCCATTTTGAAATTATTGTTATTTTATAGTTCTCCCAGGGATTAAACTGGATGTGCTCGCCTGATTGTTTCATATAGTTCTCTCACCTACTATAGAGATCTACATATTTTTATGATTATTCTGATAAGAACTGGCTTTTTAAATGTTACCTACTGTAAGTAAGAAAGCTGTAGGAGCCCTCCCATATTGTTTTGAAATAATATGCCTATATGCACAGCACGTACAATCTCACAAGTAGCATTTTATCCAATCTGAAAATAGAGGGGAAATACTTCTAATCTTCAATGTTTACTTGTATTTCTATTAAAAATAATCAGCATTTGTTCCCAGTTCATAATGGATGACTTTTTACTTGATGGAAGGGAAAATACAGGTTGGAAAAATATACAAGACTTTCTAGGTTCACCCTGAGATATAGAAAATTAAATATCACTGTGGTGTTTCCTATGCTTTTTTTTCTTTTTCTTTTTTCTAGAGATGTTCTTTTTCTTTCCTCCCTCAAAAATTCCCACAAGGAATAATGTTTTCTCTTCAATTCAGATAGTTCCAATAGACAGAAGAAAAATAAATACATATACCACAACAGGACAAGCATACTTTTTCTCTATTGTACAGAGGTCAGAAATACAACCTCTCTTATTTTATCTATCTTTTTTCTGTTTACCCAATCCATTTGTCCTGTCATCTATCTACTATATAAAAAAGCATAGTTAACAGATAAAATCAACAGCAAGGTTTAACTTCAAAGCCCTCTCTTAACAGTCTGTATGCAGAAAGTCCACAATGGCTTATTAATCTACCATAAGCCACCACAATAGTTGTCTCCATCCAGGATCAAATATCATTGACTGATTCTTACAAATAAGTTTTTTTCCTTAAAAGTTTAACTTAATTTTAAAGTTAAAATTTTAAGGAAAAGTCTTTATTACTTTTTTTATTTAAAATTTAAATTAAATCTGATTAAGCTTGTTGAGAAGTAAGTTGGACTTCTTTTAATGATAATGCCTCAAAATTTTGCCTACCTAAATCAACAATCTAATGAACCAACCTTAGAGCCTAAATCTGGCATGGAACATAAGATATTAGGCATTTTCTTTTTTCCACAAATGTGTTGCACAAAAAGGTTTTAATCTAAGACACATAGCATAAAGTAGAAAATGCTATTTTCAAATGGTTGAAGCATATATACAGTATAAATGGTTCATGATCCCTCATCAGCACAATTGACTGCAAAAACAAACATTTAAATTTATTTATTTGTATCCCCCTTGATTATTTTTAATATTCTTATCAGAATAATCATAAAAATATGTAGATCTCTATAGTAGGTGAGAGAACTATATGAAGCAATCAGGCGAGCACATCCAGTTTCACTGCTTGAGGCAGTGAACCTATCAAGCACCTCCTCCTAGTTTCCCCACAACAATATTCTATAGTCTACACATATTCCAGAGTTTCATATTAAGTTTGTGAATCTTTTTGTTCTGAAAATGAACATTTAGGGTATGAAATAGGCTTGTCTGTAGCATGATGGAATCTTAAATTCCTTAATTAATGTACCCTGAAGTTGATGAAATACGGAGTCTGCTGCTGCAGGCCAGTGTCAAGCAATTTCATTTTTAATCAGCAGGTAGTGCAGTTGTTATAAATCTGTACTATTAGTGATACATTTTACAAGATGCTCACAGGTGGTTACAAGAAAGCAACAAATCCAGTTTCTCAGGATGTGAGTTTCAGTCCTCTTTTATGGAACTTCTCTAAAACTGCTGTCATGCTATCAGAGACCTCTTTAATGTTGACATATTGGAAAATAAAGAAGAATTCCCTGCAAGATAGAGTCCATAACTTTTTGGCCAAGAAGTAGCTCTAGATCCTCTTTGATAACATACACAAAATCATCAGCCACAATTTTTTTGTTTTG
The DNA here is from genome assembly GCA_023653725.1 of Bungarus multicinctus. NCBI lineage: Eukaryota > Metazoa > Chordata > Lepidosauria > Squamata > Elapidae > Bungarus > Bungarus multicinctus. The sequence continues at coordinate 50,031,381 of CM042848.1, forward strand.
GTTTTGCTCTGTTAACCCAAGTATATTTGGGTTGGGATCCTTACTGCATATTAAAAATATGTTGGCAGACTTATTATAACTTAGAGGTAGGAATGAGAGCAGGCAACTATTTTAATTCCTTGTTTGCAAACATTGTTGTAAATAAAGTTCTTGGCACACTCACTATCAATAATTATTTCTAGCTGATTACATTCTAGCTGATTCGATAAGACTCTTAGCATTTGTATATAATCTGACCATGGAAATTGCTTTATCCACAATGTCAGATCTCTCTGTTGCAAGTATTTATCATACAAAGTTTTGTTGATATATTTTCCCAGCATTTGATCCCAATCATACCTGCTTCTAAGTCCCCATAGCCACACAATTTAGCTTAAGTCCCTAAGTCCATTATTCTATGTCAAAGTTTAAACCATTGCTTCTAACCTCAGTAACTTTAAAACACTAGCTGGAAAATTCTGGGAATTAAAATCCACACATCATTAAGCTGCTGAGATTGAACAACACTGGTTTAAACCATTATAGTACATTTTTGCAGGGAGTGAAATATTTTTAAAAGCAGCTTTAGTATATGAAAAGATACCGTTTGTTCTCAGTAAACTGAAACTTCCAAGGAGCGCAGCAGTGTGGCTCTTTGAACAGCATTTTCCTCCTTGTCTATTTTGATAGCTATTTCACAGATTGTAAAGGTGCCAGTTCACAGCTTGCACGTCTGCATACAGATCATCTGAATTCATAGGCAGAAGCTAGAAAACAAGACCAGAGTGAACCATGCTTCCACACTGTTACTTCGTCTCCAGTTTCTTACCCATAATTTCTGGAGAAAGTCATAATTAAAAACTATTTATTATATTATACACTATAAACTCTCAAAGTTTGTAGTAAACTCTTTATCACAGAGTTCTCCATTTTTGTCTCTGTCCCTCACTCCTCTTCTAAATTCTTCTTTCTTACTGACTGCAAAGCATTATAGAATTACACTGCACTATTATTTGACCCTTGTGTAATTCCTTCCTTTCTTCCTTCCTTTCTTCCTTCCTTCCTCCCTCCCTCCCTCCCTTCCATCCCAAACATGTACTGAAAGAAAGAAAAATGCTAGCAATGGCATTGGACCAGGTTATTTGAGGACTTCCTTGTAATGTCTATCAATCCCTCAGGTCCTGAAAGAAATATATTTTATAGATCCAATCTGCTAATGCAGGGTTGTCAAACTTGCCGTCCATGGGCCAGATGTGTCACATGTTAGTTCCATCTCCACCCGGTTTAACGAAGGGGAAAAAAGTTTGATACATCTTGTGACACCACTGTGACAACGTGAGTTTGACACCCCTGTGCTAAGGAATTCCATATGATGGAATCCAGGAGAACTTGCTTTTATGCAGCAGCCTTAGAATCTCATTACCCCCAGAGATTAGATTGACTCTAATCTTATTGACCTTCCAGAAACCCTTAAAATTTGATTTTGTCAGCTGGCTTGGGAATCATATGGAAATAGGAAGCCTGTGAAATGGTTATTTTGTATGTAAGATTCTGAACGCATTCTCTTGTGGTTTTGTTTATATTTATACATTTTAATTGCATTGTTATAATGGTTTTGTTTAAATTGTTTGTGCCACTCAAAGTCACATATGTGCAGTTATATAAATTCTATAAATAAATAAATTTCTTTTTCAAGTGGGTTGGGAAACAAGGCATTTTGCTTCAAGATTGCTGACAGTTGGGGAAGAACATCAGTGAATGACATACTCGCATTCATCTATTAATCAGTTGGTGGGACTGCACTCATGTCTGGTCTATGCAATATAGGATCTACAGAACTGAAGATTATAGTGATATATATTTCCTCCCCATCCTGTTTGGTTGAGTAAACTTTTGTCTGATATGAAAAGGAACAGAGTCATCAATTTACTATTGTAGAGCTGCAATAATTATTTTTAAAAAGTTATTCTACCTAGATTTGTAGTATTATGAAAATAGTAGTATGAAAAGGAACAGAGTCATCAATTCACTATTATAGAGCTGCAAGAATTATTTCTAAAAAATAAAGTTATTCCACCTAGAATTTAAATCTTAATAATAAGGTAATAAATTGTGTCAGATTGCTCACCTAGAAGCAGCCTCAGCTGTTCATTTTTCCCCTCCAGAATTTACCTCTAGGCATAAAATGCCCTTGTTCTGTTCTTCCTTCATCTTCATCTGATGATTAGAACTCTAAATAAATGGGCAGGTACTTAGCTTTTCCTTGCCCAGGTGCTTAATTAAACTGTCAGTTTAACTTCTTACCTGGATGCATTGTCCAGTGGGTTCATCATGCTTTCAGAGCTGCATCAATATTTCATTTCACAAAAATGAATCTCAGGGAGCCCAATGCAATTTCTGAAGAAGTTCATTCCATAGCCAGGAAACAGTGCAGGAGAAAGCACCTTCCTAAATGCTAGAAAAACAGTCCTCTCATAGCCAGGGCATCTTTGAAAACATGCCAGTTCATCATCCTTGACAACAGTAGCATACAAGAAGGGGCAGTTCTTGGGGTCCGTAGGGTGACCCATATTACACCACTGCTCTGCAAGCTGCACTGCCTGCTGATCTTCTTCTGAGTACAATTCAAGGAGTTGGTTATTAGCTTTAAAACCCTGCATGGCATGGGTCCAGGTTACTTGAGGAAATGTCTCACTCATGCTGGCATCAGTCAAGGTATCCTATCCAGAAGAAGGGCCTTGTCTGTTGTGGCTCTTGCTCTTTGGAACATCTTACCAATCTTACCATCTTACTGTGGTGAAACTGGCTCCCAACCTTCTGATCTTCTGTAAGAGCCTGAAGACCTGGCTCTGCCAGATGGTTGGGCACCAAGGATAATTGGAGGTTGTTGGAGGTTGTTGACAAATTAAGAGGCAATCCCACCTCTGCTCATCCTGTTCTCTTCCCATCTTTTAACTATAATTTTATTTTGATTACAATTTAGAATATTAGAAATATTTCAGAAATATTTATCTGTTAGGATTTTAATGTCTTAATGCTGTAAGCCACCTAGAGTCATTTTGATACAAGATGGGCTTCAAATAAACTTAATAAACAAACACATAAATAAATGTATGAAATTACATAGTACAATATTTGTTGCAAGGAAGATTAATCATCACTTGTTAAAATATTTTTCTATCATCTTTCATATTTCCTTTTTCTTTTGCAATTTGTATTTTTGTGTGATTTCAGTTTGTATTACTTTTTAGTATTATAAAACTATTTTTTTTAAAAAAACCTTCATGTATACTGGTTGGAATAATCAATATAGAATGTAATTAAAGTGTAATTAATTTTTATTAAAACTGACCAATAAAATGTAGTTAGTACCCAGAACTGGATACAATAGCCCAAGTTATGTCAGACCAACAGAGTGTAAAGTGAAACTATAATTTATGATTTTGGATCTGTTGTTTCAGCTAATGTTATCCTTCAACTTTCAACCTCATCACCTTGCTAACTCATATTTAGTTTGCAATCTCTCTAAATTTATTTTTATAAATGTTATTGCTACTCCAGCTATCTCCCATCATTATGCATGTACATCTGTCTTCTATTTTAGAAGTAGCGAACTTTGTGTCTATTAAATTTTATTCTGCTTTTTCAGCACTATTAAATTTTAAATTTCATTTCTGTCTTCTAGTCCAGAGTATTAACAATTGTACCAAATGTTATATCATTGACAAATTTGATAAACATTCCTTTCTCAGAATGATGAAGTAAATAGTTCACAGAATAGTCTTTATTTGTTAGAGTTTATCTGATTGGATCCTAAGCATAAATAATGACAATTTTCTATTTCCTTTTTCACTGCTGTTATTAATGCAATTAAGCTGTTTAAAAGTCTGATTATCACTCACAGAGTGATTTTTGAGCAAGCTTTGGATTCAACTAATTGCCATATCATCTATGCCACACTTAACCAGTTTTTTTTAAATAGAATAGAATAAGGGATTTTTTCCAATGCTTTGTTGAAATCAGGATATACATACCCATAATCTACATAAGAAGTTGCCCAGTGAAAAATGAAATGAAGTAAGTTTGGCAAATATTTGTTCTTTATAAATCTGTGCTGATGCCTGATACTCAGTATGTTATTTTTTAATGTTTCACAGGTTTTCTCTGCTATCTATTCCAGAATCTTATCAGGTATTAATGCCAGATTCTTGGTAAGATTCTCCTTTCCCTTTTATTTGAAGATGAAAAACAATATTTGTCATGTTCCAGCCATCTGGCATTTTATCACTTCTCTGGGATTTCTCAAAGACAACACATAAAGATTGAACTAAACCATCAAGTAGTTCCTTTGCGATGTAACTCCTAGAGATTTAAACTCATCCAGAGTAAGTAGATATTTCCTGTCTCTAACCATGTTTCTGTCGTTCTCAAGCTTCATGGTGCCTTTTGATCCTGCTCTTCACAGTTTCCAGTAGAATATGCATTTTTCCCCCAAAATATTGAGAATATGCTTAATCATTTCTTTTATTCTAACATATTTGAAGGAGCTCTTTTTCTTGCTCTTGGTTTTTTTCACCTATCTCAGTTCATTCTGAGCTTTAGCTTTCCTGATTCTTTTTCCATAGTTACCATCTGTATATTTTTTTCTTAGAGATTTGTCTCTCTTTCCGTTTCCTATATTTCCCTTTTTCGCCAGATCTTCATTAAGCTTCTAATATAGTCACATTGGCATTATTATTATCAACATTATTTTAAATCTATCATAGCTGCCCAATCCAATAGACTCCATTAGGGCAGTGCAGCTTAACAATACAAGAACAATAAAAACAGCAGACTGGACTAAAGCAATCTTAACAAACCACAACAGGGCTACACAAATACACTAATCCAGGATTGAGATCACGGTCAGGTTTTAAGAGTTTTCTGAAACCCCAGGAGAAGAGGCATTGTCTGGTTCTCTGGGGAGGTGCTAATCCAGAATGCTAGGGCTGTGACAGAGAAGTCACATTTCGTTCCATAAAATGCCATTTAATAAAAGGAGTGTACTCACTCTGCCAGAATGCACCAGGAAAAGCAGGCAAACAAACAAACAAAGATAGGCTGTCCCTCTGATAGTCAGGCAATATGTCACGAAGAGCTTTACAGGTAATAGAAGCCAACTGGCAACCAATTCAGCTCATGTAGCAGTAGTGACACATAAGCATACCAAGAAATACCGATTACTATATGGGACAGTCCCATATAGAGCACATTGCAACAATCCAGTCATGAGCTGACCAGTACATGAGTATTATAGGTAGTTCTCGACTTACATCCATTTATTCAGTGACCATTTGAAATTATGACAGTGCTGGGAAAAAAATGGCTTGAACTTATGGTTCTTGCAACACTCCTGCAGTCATTGTCAGGTTTCCAAGTAATGAAATCCATTTTAAAAGAAAAATAACAAAGTCCATTTTCAAAAAGATTTCTTTTATTTAGGAAAGCATCATATTGGCAAAGTCCATGGTAATTCTGGATCTGACCCAACCCGGAATTACCTCACAATATTAGAAGTTAGAAACAACCCCCCAAAGTCACATTCTCCAATAGAAGTAATTCAACGTTGCATGATGTCCTAAATCTCCACCTCCAGGGGTCCAAGCATGGACAGCCCATTTCCCACAAGAAAGAAGATCACCTAGCCATAACACTCTCTTTATCTCCACTCCTCCCCCCCTTAGGAATGTGTCAAACCCAAAACCCTTCCCCCCATTACTGCCACAGAGAAAATAAGAAAAAGAATATATACTAAGACAAACTAAAATGACTATACTTATGTCAATTTTGGGCTTGACAGGCTGCCTGCTTGATGACAATTTAGGCACTTGGCAGCTACTGTAGGAGCACTGAAGAGACCAGAAGGTTTCCAAAGGACCACAAGAATAGGGTATAGGGCTTCGAGAAAAAATGGGACGCATAACTTGGAATGGTGCAATGTGACAAAGCTCAACAGGGTGCAGCAAAGCCTGTAGAATGCAGAGTGATGGGACAAATCACACTTTGTCCAGTGATGTTGGTATGGCTGACTATGGTGTGAAGCTTGAGGTGATTTCTCAGTGGTAGTGGCAACAGGCTGAAAAAGGGCCTAGTGGTAGCAGAGCTAGCTCAGAAGCTGAAGGCCCTAGGCCTCTACTTCAGCCCCGGCCCCAGTGTTGCTACCAATGAATACCACTGTAGGGTATAAATCAGGAGGGGGGGGGTAAGATAAGTGGGGGCATTCAGAGTGTCTCTGTAGTGATAAGATTAGATTAGATTCAACTTTATTGTCATTGCCATGGATACAGGCAACGAAATGCAGTTAGCATCCAACCAGAAGTGCAAAACAACAGTAAAATATAAATATATGTATGCAAATATGCAAGGCATCTATGTATATGTCAATGGAAAACACAACAAAATGTATGTACATGAGCACACAAAAATAAGTGTGACTGCACATATATGAACATATACAACTGTTCAAAATGTTTATGGACGTATTGATAAGCACTGCTGGGTCAGGTGGGTTAGCTGATATTTCCAGAATGGATGAAACTTTATGCTGCAGCACACCCCTACTAACACACAACTTGCACTGGGCCTCCCAGGACCTCCCACATACCCCTGCGGTACCCCACACTTCTTACCAGGAACTCCTTCTGCTTAATGACTCATGATTCTCAGTTAACAATGGCAGCTTAATGCAATCATTAAGTAATATAATCACATTACATCTCACTTTATGATTGCATCATTTATCAACAGAAATTTTACTCCAAATTGTGATGAAAAGTTGAGGGCTATCTGTACTGTTCTGCTGTTTCTTCTGCTTCATTCAATTTCTTCATTAGAATCATTTGCAATTGTGCCTTAATATTTCCTTTTTTCAGAAATCTCACCCACTTGAGTTTTAATTATTTTTGGCTTCTCCTGTTTCTGTAACGTGTTTAAATCTATAATGGTGAACATTTACATGCCTATTTTTACTTGCTACATCTTCAGGAACTGAAAGAGCTTTTATGCATGGTCCACTTGAGAGTTCCTTACTCCATAACAGCAACCCTCTTAAGTGGGTTGGACTGAGAGATAACAAAGTAACCCAGTAGATCAGAGGTCTCCAAACTTGGCAACTTTAAGATTTGTGGACTTCAACTCTCAGAATTCTCCAGCTGGCTGGAGAATTCTAGGAGTTGAAGTCCACAAATCTTAAAATTGTCAAGTTTGGAGACCTCTGCAGTAGATGAACTTGGCTCTTCCTTGTCCAATTCCAGCAACTTAATCACTACACAGCACTGGCTCATCTATTGTTGAACAAATAATAACTTTGAAATTTGAAGGAAGAGCAGAATATGTCCTTCTGTCCAGCAATATACTGTATATAAAAAAGGGAGGCTGTCCACAGACTGATTTGAAGTCAGCCCATTCCAACTGAGGCAACAGATACTGGCAATGTTTCTGGCAATGTTGCCAGATCTTGGCAATGTTTCTGCTGACTACAGAAGGTTACAATAAAGAAAAAGTGAAAAGGGGTTTGCTGCTGCTCATTTTATTGAGATGCATAATCTGAATGATGAGAGATCAAACCAGAATGCCAAGTCCTTCAGAGCAGCTGGTTCTGGTCTTTCAGAGCGATGCACTTTCATTCATGCAAAGGAATAATAGTAAAAGCAGACTCATGAAGGGAAAAGGAGAGATTAAAACCAGGTTTTCTTCCATCTAGCCTGACCTTAGCCTGAAGTTCTGATAAGAGACTCTTGGTCTGCCAAGCATAATTTGAAGTGATCTTTATTAATGCCAAGCAGAAATCTTATGCCACCCCATTATGCAGGTGACATAAATAGAAGGGGAAGGAGAATAATAGTTTTACCCACTTTCTCAGAACATCTGGGAAAGTGGGTAAAACTTGAAGTCTTCAACTCTGCTTTTATTTTGTCACCAACATCAGCAATCAGCAGCAACTCTTTGAATCATTATTACCTTAAAATTAGTCTTGTTTTTCTTCTCTACTTCCACGTCTCTGATGATTTTGTTAATGCTAGATATTAAAGATGGTTTTATTTTAAAACATTTTTGTTTTAAACTCAAAACACAGGATAAATGAAGAAACTGGGATGGCGACAGAGCCCTAAAAACAGAAGTAACTAGGAGAAATAGCCAGGGCAGTTTTTTCCAAGCTGGTACTTCCCATATATGTAGAATTGCAACTTTCATCACCTTTGGATGAGTACAATGAGAATTTCAGCCTAACATATCTGGAAAGCTTTAAGTTGGAGAAAGCTAAATAGCAATTCCTGTCTTAAATCTGTAAGGGGAAAGGTACTGTATGATGGGTGACAAAATAATAAGATGGGTCACACAAGGACACTATGCAGTCTGTGCTCTGGGCACTAGTGTAGAATTCTGAAAGAAGGTGAGATTGACTGAAAATCTAAAATATAAAACAAAGCTTGGGAGACTCATTGAATTATGCCTAATACAATCCCCAGTGGGGGTGTCAAAAAACTCACATGATGTTGCCATAGATCAGCATGTCATATTACAAGAACCCCTGGCACAGGAAGGCACTGGCATTCTGATAACAGCTGGTATTTAATGCTCTTTTTCAAAGACATGCACAGCAATTGCCAAGTATTAATTAATTTCCCTAATGCCCTTGAGAGGCCCTCAGGTTGGAAGGTAGATATTGTTAAACATACTTTAAAGATGGTGAAAGGAAATGAGAAAGACTTCACCTATTTGACCAAAGCCATTCAATATATTTAAGAGAGAATTTCAGCAGGACTTCAAAGCTTCCTGATGCCAAATCTTGTATTAATTTGTATAAAGAAAAATAACATTTGTTCTTATTTAATGTTAGCCATCATTGCTCTTTACAGGGATTTTAAATTCATCAGATTCCTTATCCCATGAAAAACTTTTTCAGATATTTACAGTGTAAGTTGCAGGAAGGTGGAAATAGAATATACCTATGAAGGTGAATTCTCTTCTAATGTCCTCGGTATTATCAAGAAATACAATTTGTCTTTGGTTCATTAGCATTCCTATACTCTAAATGTATATAGGTAGTCCTTGACTTTCGACCACAACTGAGCCTAAAATTCATGTTTCTGAGACAGCAGTTCAGTGAATTTTGCCCCATTTTACTACCTTTCTTGCCACAGTTGTTAAGTGAATCACTGCAACTATTAAGTTGGTAACATGGTTATTAAGTGAATCTGGCTTCCTCATTGGCTTTGCTTGTCAGAAGGTTGCAAAAAGTGATCATATCCCAGGAGACTGTAACTGTCATAAGTACAAGTCAGTGGCCAAGCATCCAGATTTTGATCACATGACCATGGAGAATGCTGCAATGGTTGTAAGTGTGAAAAATGGTCATAAGTCACTTTTTTCAGTGATGATGTAACTTTGAATGGTCACTAAATGAACTGTTGTAAGTCAAGGACTACCTGTATTGCAGCATTGGAAAAGGATCAAAAACGAAAGCCAGGGTTGGGTTAGAACTTTATTTTTTCTTAGGAACAAACTCAAAGCATCTAGGATTTTTTAAAAGTTTACTAAAGATAAGCACATGGGAACTGTGGTGTTGAAAAATTAAATGGAAGCATTATGGGACAAGGCAATTTCTTCTATTTCTCTTGAATCTACTGCAAATAAAGTTCTGAATAATCCTGTATTGAAGTCTGTAAAAGGAAGTTCTATATCAGTGGTGGCAAAACTTTTCGGCACCGAGTGCCAAAACAGGAGCACATGCGTGCCAGATACCAGAAAAGCAGCTCCCAGCATGTGTGCATGGGAGTGCCAGAAACCAGAAGCTTAGCTTCCTGGTGCACGCATGTCTTCCGGTTTCTAATGCACATGCACGCCAGGGAGCTGCTTTTCCTGTTTCCGGCGTTCCTGCGCATGCGAAGACCAGATGGCCAGCACGCATATATGCGCTGGAACCCAGAAGACCAACAGGCAACGGCTGACATGCCCAGACAGATAGCTCTGCATGCCACACCCGGGATGTGTGGCATAGGTTCGCTATCACAGCTCTTATGATGTAGTACTCTACTCCCTTCTTAACACATCAACTCATTAAGTAAACTTTGAGGCTATTACTGCATCTTATCCCAAACTATTTCATTCAATGACATGATAAAATAATTTTCTTAAGATTTTAGAATGAAACAGTATGTGAATGTAATCATCATTATCATGGCTTCACAGGATTTGAAGGCCAGGACTACAGCTTCACTTTTACTGCAGCTTAACTTTTCTTGCAGTCACAGCCTACACTAAGATCAATATCAATACATTTTGTTGGTGCAAAAGGAGGGAAAGTGCCGTGCTCCTCACCCCCTCCCTTGGGGTTCCTTCTCTTGCAGTTTCCCCTGCAGTTCCCATGGAATAATTGAGGTGGAAGAGCTGAGTCTTCAGCATTGCACTGGCACTAGGCAGCCTCCCCATGACTGTTGAGGCCAGCGGCAGTAGCAGCCTCTTTTCCCTGGGTGAATATGTGCATAAAGGGAGATTGACAGGAGAGTGAGACTGAGATTTCCCTGTATGCGAAAATGGGACACCCTCATTTATGAATAATTTATTATTTTTTCCTAGTTCTATCTTTTGGGGAGCAAAGGTAATGTGACTGCTAGAAAGCCACACATAAGTATATTTCACGTACACCTCTCTTTGAAAATGGGGGAAATCTCTAGGTCTTTTTTTCAATGCAATATGGCATTTCTAGATGACAAATAGGGAGTTGGCAACATATAAGATTGGTGTTCATATATATAACTTTTCTCTCTCTCTAATCTTCATTTTACCCCTACAGAATAATCTTAAATCAGGGTCTTATTCCTTTTTGATAAACACAGTATCACTTTTTAAATATCACAAACTAAATATCTTCAGAAATGACTATAAGTACTAAATATTCAATATGGGGAACCATCATGTGGGGTATGAATAGCTCCTCAAAAAGGGGGATGTGTGTGTGTTTATGTGTATGTATGTGTAGATAGACCGTGATGATGATAGATGATACCATGTTTCCCTGAAAATAAGACCTAGCCTGATTTTTAAGCAGGCACCTACTATAAGCCCTACCCCAAAAAGAAGCCCTAGAGAAAAAGGTGGGCATGGCAGGCACAAGAGGCAACAAGTGTGCGCAGGCTGATGGTGTCCAGCAGCAACCGCAGCCCACACAGCACAAGTGAGTTGATTACCTCTCCAAGCAGCAGGTGGAGGCAGACGCTGGAGGGAGGCACATGATCTGGACATGCCAGGAGGGCCATGGGAAAGCTGGACTGGAGTGAGTGAGCAGCTACAAGAGGGTTCATCTTTGCATCTCTTGGCTTGACTGTGGTCTGCAGGGAGCATCGGGTTCAAGTGCCTCTGCCTCTGTCTGCTGCCAGTGCCACCATGCGAAGACAATCCTCCCATGGCCAGCCACCTGCAAGAGCCCACTATCTCTTAGCTTTCCTGTAGCCTGAGTGGCATGTCTGCATCACTTGCATCCTCCCCCCACACACCTCTGCCTCTGTATGTTCCTTGGACAGGGAATCAACTTACCTGTGCTGCATGGGCTGTGCAGCCCCAGAGTACACTGACCAAGGGACTGGCAGGCTGAAGCTGCTGCCGGATACTGTTGGTCCCCATGCACTTTCTACCTCTTGTGTGCATGCCAGGAGGCAGGGGCCCCAGCCAGGCTGATCACCCTGAAATTGTGTTTCCTTGGAAATAAATCCTAGTGCTTATTTTGGAGCCCAAAAAAATATAAGACTGGATCTTGTTTTTGGGAAAACACAGTTGATAATTAGATATAGATAGAATCTAATACCTCTTCTGCCTATTTTCCCCAAAACAACAACAACAACCCTGTGAGGTAATTTAGGTGGAGAGTGAGTGATTAACCAAAGTCATCCAGCTGGTGTTCATGCCTAAAATGGAACCAGAACTCACAATCTCTTGGTTTCTAGCCTGGTCCCTGAACCACAAGACCCTATTGGTTCTCTTGTATATGTATATTTTGGGGGACTTTCTGGAACAGGTGCCTGAGGAATGTACAGCCCTAGAATAGGCAATTAGAGGCAGGGCTTGTTTCTTCCTGGAAATTGAGAATACAATCATTCAGTAAGATAGAGGCAATACTGAGCCCATCATAGCTGAAATTTCTTCCGCAGTGCTATTCTTGAACATCAGATCCAAGTTTACTTATTTACAATCTTGCAGCTAGGCATGGTACTGATTTAGCTAACCCAATGCTTTAGATCACAATAACCAAATCACTACAAGATGTTGACAAGCCATTAAATGCTAGTTGCCACCAAGGAATCTCTGGGTGGCAAATATTGGTGCTGATTGTGACAAGAAAATATAAATGCCACCAGTTGATTTGAAAATTGAGTTAGAAACTATTATACGCTGAAAGGATCTAGAGGTTTGCAAATGTCAGATTTCCACTGTCTTTTATTCTGTATAGCTCAGAAAAATTCCATCTGCTTTCTGCTCCATTGACCACACAATGTCCCATAGGTTTTGGAAGGATCAGGGCAGAGCAAGAAAGAGGCCAATTCAGGAAGAAACTGATGGAGAGAGGTTGCTTTTATCCATGCTTGAATGCAGCGCTGCTACTGCAACCATAAAAGAAAACCGACCTGTCAGTCATTTTATTCCTTATTTGTTAAAAAAAGAAAAATCCAGCAAAATTGAGAATTGAATGGTATAGGGTATTTGAGAAAAACTTCAATTTCTTCCTACCATCCTAGATTGAATAAGTATCCCTCCAAGTAAAAGAACACCAAAATAAGTTACTTCTTAATTTTCTCTCTCTGGGTATGGGTTACATTGAACTTTTAAGTGGACTAAAGCCTGCCTCTTTTCAGTGGAGTGGTCCACATGTGTCCTGTTCAGGTAATTCAGACTCATGTAGAATTCAACCCAGGAGGATCACTCAGCGGTGTTCATGCACAGTTCTAGTAAAGCTTTTGTCAGTAGTCATTCCTTCTGTTGAGACAATTGCACTGTACAATGGTCCATCAGCAGGGGTGGGATTCTACCAGTTCGCACCTATTCACTAGAACCAGTTGTTAACATTCTAAGCAGTTTGGAGAATCGGTTGTTAGAAGAAATTACTGGCCTAATCCTGTAAGGAAGACAGGAAGGAAACATTCTGGTATTGCTTACAGAAACTGCCTCTCTGTTAACCCTTATTACATTCTTGGCAGGACTAGACTTCCTGTCTCAGGAACTTCTCTGGAGTTTTTTTCCTCCTTTGCTGGTACTTTGTGTAGAGTGACCATTCAAAGTTACAATGGCATTGAAAAAAGTGACTTATGACCATTTTTCACACTTACAACTGTTGCAGCACCCCCACAGTCATGAGAGGCCAGGCGAGGAGATGCGTGCCTCGATGTGAGTGATATTGAATTGGCCTCGCCCAGCCAATAACATGACCACCAAGCCATGTCCACCCAGTCACATGACTATAAAGCCCCACCCACCACCTAAGCACTGCCCACATTACCGGTTGTTAAAAATTTGAACCCCACCCCTGGCCATCAGGGTATGTGGGCAGTCAAAGTAAAAATGTACTGCTGCTGCTTACAAGATAGAACACAGCTAATGGCCAGGGGGAGAAAATGCCTTACTGAAGGAGAAAGTCAGCTAAACTAAACTGATAAGTCAGAAAAGAGCCTTCCTACCCCTGTCCTAAGAACTTACAGCATCCAGGGATGTTATGAGGTACAAACATCACTTTGGAAGTTGTGGTCAGCATATATTCTGTCTGTTTTCTTACTCTGGCTGCTTGTTTGTAGTAAGTGAACAGAGGATAAAAAGTTGCATTTAGGATTACAGAATAATAGATTTGGAAGGGATCTTGGAGGTCTATCTAGTCCATTTCTTCTAGAAATTATATACGGTTTCCTCAAGCAGGAAATCCTATATCATTTCAGATAAACGGTTGTCCAATTTCTTCTTTAAAACCCATAGTAATGGAGCACCTACAACTTCTGAAGGCAAGGCCATTCCACTGATCGATTGTTCTAACTATTTAAAAAAATTATCCTTATTTATTCCTCTTAAGGAAACAGTAGGCTTATGGAGAATATTAGCTCCTGCCTTTCATCTGCACCAAAAGAATTGGCCAACCTGTTCTTCACAAGATAGCTTCACAAGCGACATTTTATTCCTTTTTCCGTGCTCAGAAAGAATAAATCAGCACAGTTAATAAAATGTAAAAAAGTATATAAATAATAAATTGATTACCAAAATGTACTGAAAAAGAACAGAAAATGGCAACCTAAACAAAAAACCCAAAGAAGAAAAACAAATCAATTACCAAAGTCATATAGAAACTACAGAAGTAGTAAACTAAACAAATATTTCAGGAAGCCCATTTCAGATTTTGGAGCTATCTTGTATGCAAAACCTGCAGGGGCTGTGTAGCCACTAAAAAGAGACCTGCTTTACTGAAGCAATTTTGAACCAATTAAAATAGGGAACAAGACTAAATGAGAAAAACCTGGAAGTTCTTCGATAGTGTTTATTTAACAATTGCAAAGCATGAAATCAAACTGATTGAAGTTATAGTTCACATAACAATTTTGCTTTAATAATTAGTCAGATCCAATACACAGCCTTGCAGCTAGGCATGGTTTACTCCAACCCACTCATTTCCATACCTGTGAAATTACCAAATTGTGGGTGAAGGAATATAAAGGGGCAGTGCATTGGACACAGCAAAAAAGTATCCTGAAGCATTCATGGGCACACAGGTAATATATGCCTGCATTAAGATATTCAATTCCTTAAACCAATGAATATTTTCTTGGTCCATGCTGCATTTGTGAAAAAAACAATGCAGCTGCTTTTAGGAATTGCATTGGTGTTTTTTAAACCCCCATAAATTATTTGTCTTCAAATTCAAAATGCTGTATACCCATAGTTAGACTTGATTGTGCAATAGTTGAGTTAAATATATAAAGTTATCAGGTGCACACTGGTCCAGGCATTATTTGGGTTCTTACCTACTTAGTTTTGAAGGACAAGGACACATTGAGGGACGTTTGCAACAACATGTAATAATGTCAGCTTATTCTTGGGAAAAACATAAAACAATCTGTTCCCACAAGATGGAAGCTGTTAGTGGGACATAGAAAAAAGGAATTCCTCCAGCAAACCCATGAATCCTAATGCTATATGCCTGAGGCAGATTCACTTGTCACAGCTTACCATGGAAAAAGCAGCATGCTGGTGCAGGAAGCTTGGTTATTCCAAGAGTAGATATTCCTTTTTCATTATCTATGTTATCCAGATTAGCATCTTGTTCCCCACAAATAAGCTGAATACCAGAAACTAGTAACAATATTTTGCTTTCAGTTCTGGATTGTTATGAAATACAGTTTGATACAGATAACTTGATAATAAACTAGAATACGTGCCTTTGTTTACCCATGTTCATTTGTAGAATGAGACAAGAGGAAATAGTTGAATAATACATACCATAAATTTTTGGTTCCCATAAATTCTATACTATCATTCTGTGCAAACAAGATCCATAGTTTATGGTAAACATAATTCATCTTAAGTAATGAATTCAATTCCAACCTTCAGAACAATTTGGGACATATAAGATGGGTATTACATACCTGGAGAGAGAAATAATTACATCCTTTCTTCCACGGAGTCCCAATAAAAGATAATTTCAATTGGATGCCAAAGTCAGATTGAAATATCAGACACATCTGCCTGTCTGGTAGAGTTCTTAGCTGTTCTGCTAAGAAATTTTACCTCTAGGCCAGCTTTAGAAAACATAAAGCATTTTGGTTGTTGCCTGCCTTAATAAAGAAGTTGACAAACTTGTTTTGATTCTGAGGAACAAGTACTGGTAGTAGATTGGTGTTTTGCAGTTATGGAAATGTAATGAAAAATGTATTTATTAAACCAAGCAAACTAAATTTCTAGACATAAAAATGAGGTTATTGAGAAAAGGAAAATATAGGAAAGGCACAGGAAAGCAAAATCATTCATCCAGAATTCCAAATAAAATCAGTATAATCAGCCTAGCTGAACTATTTCCTTAGTAACTACTTGCCTGAGATAGTAGACCTGGCTTTCAATGCATGTTCAAACCACATTGTAAAAAATGATTAAAAACATAACCACTTTGATTAAAAACATCTCCAACTTAGAGGTAGACAGGTGTCTCCTGTTCTTCATTTCTTCCCCTGTTCTTGAGTATTATCTTCAGTTATACAAAATGCAGGAAATAATTGAAAGCCAAACTCAGATTTATTGCTTTTATTTGATCAAGGAAAATGTTTCTCTAGGATGTCCTGGCCATAGTCAGCAAATCAGAAATCATCTAGTCACCAAATATTTCTTCCTAATCTCTTTATAATGATATTATAAAGATGCAATCTGGTTTTCACCAGTTGGGACATTCTCTGAATGAGATTGTATGGCAGAAGCTTGGGTGGGAGAGGACCAGAATTCCTTTTATTCATGAATCTTAGTATAGGGGTCATTTTATCACATGCTATAGGAGGCACTGTTGTGCCATATCAAAATTAGGCTTTGGCACAATGGGAAATAATATGTCGTGATAATAAGGTTGCTGCATTTGCCAAAGTATTGAAAGTATATTTTTGAGAAAGCCAAACGAATGATTCACTTCCATATGTACTGAAGGCATGCCTTGCCCAAGAGTAAGTAGACTTTTCCTTACAATCTTCAATGCAAGATTTTTGCTTAGTTTTTGAAATACATTTAGAAATGAGTATATCATACTGCCTTTGACTTCCAACTTATGAGCAGAATTTTATAAGATAATAGGACTCATCCCTCATAAGCATTTGACAGGCAGATTTTAATCAATTACACAAACCTCATTACAATGGCAGAAGTAATGTGTGTGTGTGTGTGTGTGTGTGTGTGTATGTAAATTATCATTGTGAAATATCAAAAGTTTCTCCAGGTTTAAAACTTCTATATTGAAGCTTCAGAGGAAAATGTGGAAAATTGCAAAAATAGGTCTGTGTAATCTAGGTTCCTGTTGGCGTAGGGCAAGGGAAGGTTTCAGGTAGGACTGACAGATTGTCCAGGTAAATAGCTGCTGATTTATTGCCTTTCCTTGGGCTTGGCTGGGTGCATTTGTCTTATAAGTAAGCCGGAAGGATGAACAAGCATTTGGGTAAAAAAGGAATGGCCTAAAAGTTTGCTAAAAAAAAAAAGCCTATGCCAAGTAATTGTTTTTTCCAGTTTAAAAAGCAGGCTAAATGCCATTTCCATTCTTTTTATGTATGGACAATATCAAGAATTTAGCCATTTATGGTGCCAGAAGCTGGACAGTGTAGTATAGTAAGCTCCATCAGCAGAAGATGTCAAAGTCTGAATGATCTTTCGAAGATCTTAGATCTTGAGTTATAACTGTGCAAAGATGCTGCATTTGTTGAAAATTTTTAGCTTAGCAGATTCTTTTCTGATATGGATGTTAGTCCTCAGAGATAATGGGATATTCTGAGGGGAGGAAGGGGGATCAGTATTTCTAACATACAGTACTGTGCAAAAGTGTTATGCAGTTGTACAAAAATGCTGTAAGTTAACAATGCTTTCAAAAATAGAAGTGTTAATAGTTTGTTTTTTATCAATTAACAAAATGGAAAGTAAATGAACAGAAGAGAAATCTAAATCAAATCAATATTTCATGTGACCATCATTTGCCTTCAAAATAGCATCAATTCTTACATTTGTGCAAAATCTGGGATTTTGTAAGATTAGAATCGGGTGTATGAATAACCAATTATATCAAGCAGGTGCTAAAGATCATCAATTTCACATGTAGCTTGAAACACAGTCATTAACTGTATAAGAGGCTTAAAACTGGGTCAGGAATAGCCAAACTCTACTACTAAGATGAGGTTGAGAAAGACAGTTTAATGTCACAGGTCACACTAAGCAAAAACTAAGCACAGGAACAAGACAAAAGGTATTTTTGAGCAAGGTCTCCCAGGCAAAGATTTCAAAGCAAACTGGGGTTTCAAGCTCTTTTGAAGAAACACAAAGAAATGGTCAATGCTAAGGACCGTAGATGCAATGGTCAGCCAAAGAAGCTTAATGCAGCAGATGAAAGACATATCATACTTGCTTTCCTTTGACATCAAAAGATGTCCAGCAGCGCCATCAGCACAGAATTGTCAGAAAACAGTGGTACCCCAGGTACCATCTGGAGAATTCTGGCCAGAAGTGGTCTTCATGGAAGAATTGCGGCCAAAAAGCCACAACTCTGACATGGAAACAAGATTAAGTGACTCAACTATGCACAAAAATATAGGAACTGGGGTGCAGAAAAATGGCAGCAGATACTCTGGACTGAGAGTCAACATTTGAAATATTTGGCTCTAGTAGGAGGGAGTTTGTTCATCAAAGAGCTGGAAAGAGTACAATAATGAGTGTTTGCAGACAACAGTAAAGCGTGGTTGATATTCCTTGCAAGTTTAGGCTGCATTTCTACAAATGGAATTGGAGATTTGGTAAGAATCAGTGGTGTCCTCAATGTTGAGAAATACAGGAGATACTTATCCATCCTGCCATACCATAAGGGGGATGTGTGATTGGCCCCAAATTTATTCTGCAGCCGGACAATGGCTCCAAACATGCAGCCCATGTCATTAAGAACTATCTTCAGCATAAAGAAGAACAAGATATCCTGGAATTGATGGTTTGGCTCCCATAGAGCCGTAATCTCAACATCACAAGTCTGTTTGTGTTTGGGATTACATAAGAGACAGAAGGATTTGAGGCAGCCTCCATCCACAGAAGTTCTGTGGTTAGTTCTCCAGGATGTTTCAAACAACCTTGGAGGAACTTTGCAGAGTTCTTTAAAAAAATATGTGCAAGTGTACCTAAGGTTGGTGTTGTTTTGAAGGGAAAGGGTGGTCACATCAAATATTGATTTGATTTGGATTTCTTTTCTGTTCATTTACTTTTCATTTTGTTAATAAACTATTAACGCTTCTATTTCTGAAAGCATTCTTAATGTACAGCAAGCATTTTTGCACAACTGCAACTGTAACACTTTTGTAGTCTTCTGTCTCTGTCTGTATGTATGTGTGTACGTGTGTTTTATGCACATATCTATGTATATGTATAATTAGAACATTTCCATATATATATATATATATGGAAATGTTGTATATTCTGAATAGATTTTTGGCTTTTATTTCAACCCGATGAGAAATGGGCATTAGGAAGTTCCAAGTGCTTCCATAAGACAACTCCTTGGAGGCCCTTCTTTTCATTATGTGCTTAGCCTCACCAACATTTAGCTTTCATCACCGATATTACTAGAATACATTACTAGAATTTCTTGAGATCTGATTTTTTTTTTTAGGAGATAAACCACTTCAAGGTTGAAATACATCAATCAGAATAGAGCTGGAAGTGACCTTGGAGATCATCTAGTTCCACCCCCTGCTCAAGCAGGGCACCCTATACCATTTCAGACCAGTGGCTGTCCAGTTTTTTCTTAAAAACTTCCAGTGGTGAAGCATACATATCACAACTTCTGAAGGGAAGCTGTTCCACTGATTAATTGTTTTCACTGTTAGGAAGTTTCTCCTTAATTCCAGGTTGCTTCTCTCCTTGATTAGTTTCTATCCATTGTTTCTTGTCCTGATTTCTGGTGCTGTGGAAAATAGGTGGATCCCCTCTTCTTTGTGGTAGCCGCTCAAATACTCAAATATCTATTCCAAGTATTTTGTGTTTGGGAAAAATATAATTTGATTTTTTTTTCTGCATATGAAGAAAACATGCTGGCTTTTTTTTTGCATCTGGGGTGAAGCAGCATAGTTTTGAATGTTTCATATTGTCCTGAGCAATATAATTTGAGTGTTCTCCTGCTTCTTAAAGTTCAGGTGGTTGGGGTCCCCTTCCCCCCCACCGGGGTCAGTACAAACAGAGGCCAGCCATGCCTTTGCTTCAATTAAAAGTTGGGATTATCTGGATGCTGGAAGTCTGGAGCCAAGCAGCAGGTTTTTCCAATGAGGCATGGAGAGATCTGTTCTGTAACTTTCTGATATTGATGAAAAATCATGAGATAAGAAATGGCAACTGACTACTTTGATTAAAGAAAAGAACATAAAAAAATGGTTTCCACATGGAAACCGTTTCTAAACTTCATGTTTGATGTGAAAAAGAATATAACTTTGACTTTGAGTTTTATAGATTAGATTGATTGATCTTTATAGAAATGACTTGTTCATGTGTTTGGAAAAACAAAAGGCTGTGATTTGATGCTAATGCCTTATTTTACTGCAACAGAGAGAGTTGGAAGTCAATGCTTCTTTTTCTTTTATTTTCCCTACCTTCCCAAACTTTTGTTTCCCCTTTCCCTTCCCTCCTGACTGCTCTTTTATTTACTTTTGTCTTTTGAATTTTATAATACTTTATAACTTAATAAAAGATGTTTTAAAAAATCATGACACAAGAATCAACAATTGCTGTAAAGTTCTGACAACTGGAGTGAATTCACTGTAGTGTTTTTATTCCTGTTGAACTTGATGGGTAAATCAGATACTTGCCTCAGAAACAATTTGCACACCCTTGATTAAATTTTGGTTCTAATGTGCTTTTTTCCTTGTTAGTTTCAATTTTAAATCAATAGCTTAATGGCTGTGGAAAAAGACTAAGAAAAATTCCCTATTCCTCCTTTCTTGTTTTTCAAATCAATATTTTTTTTTAATTTAAAAGGATATATCCTCAACCACACAAATCTTTCTCTCTCTCTCAAGTAAGATCTGCTTTCCTATTGATGGAAATACTTTTAAGGCAACTACTATATATGCATCTTGAAAACAATGCAGTAGTCAGTAGATATTGGTCAAGACCAAATTCTATGCTAACAAATGCTAATTCTAATTCCTTTTTTTAAAACAGGGAGCAATCTTTGAGGGGACATATTTGGCTTGAAAAATCATACTCAGAATACATGGTTCTTTATCAAATCGAAGAGAGGTTTGAAGGACATGCCAGAGCGATTACTCCTTTGTACTCTTCAATATTTTTATCAAAATATTGTTTACCAAATTTTCAGGGGATACAAAATTGAGGATAATACTATACCTAGTAAAATAGAAATCAAATTCAAAATATTTGAGAAATAGTAACACAATAAAATTCCAGATGCTTGTCCAAAATCTTGAAGGGTTGGATTTGATGGCCCAAATGGCCCCCTTCTATCTCTGTGATCCCATGAAAAATTTCCCTGACATTCCTTTCAGATAACACCCCTCAAAGTAAGGATGCTTGAATGCCAAGCTAAGAAAGAACAGATTACTTCATTATTTAGTGAGAATTTTCAAAAAGAATTTAAAACAACATCTCCATGTCTAATTTTTTGGTAAGTTTGCTAGCTGCTATCAAGTTAGGAGAGACTGCAATTTTAACTATTCTTGTGACCTAGCAGGTTCTGAGCATTTACTGTTTCCTGTAGCCAGAACACTTAAGGATATTAAATTCTATTGTAATTGAACAATGGAATAATTGCATTTTTAAAAATTTTGTTAAGTCAAAATGCAGCTAAATCAGGATGTAGTCATTTGTTTTTTTATCTCAAATACATTTTCATTTGTTGAAATTTTTATATTCAGAGTTAGGACACCACTAATGCTAATTTCAGTAGGAAAATGAAATTATCCCTGCTAAATTTTCAAAAACCCTCCCCCAGTGGGGAATGTGAGGAGAAGAAAAAACATGTTGCAAATTTAAACATTTATAGACAAAGTATGCAGAAAACGTAGATTTGTAATGCAATCAGGTCAAAACAATCTTCTTGTAAACAAAAAAGATTTAGCCTTCAAAGTACAGCAAATATTTGCAGACATAGACATAGTGAAAAGTGTCTTTCTCACATAGAGGCAATGAAAGAACTGAGGCGCAGCTAATTAAAATGGCACATCAAGGCATAAAGAGACAATATAATGGTAAAGAAGCAATGGAGAATAAGACTTGTTTTCAATAAATGTGGAGGCCATCTTAATGTAATGTAACTATTCAGTGCAAAGATTGTGATATACAATTAAAGCCAGCATTTTATGAGAGTGTTGCTTTCCATGAAATTGCAAAGAAACACATTTCTGAGCATTCAGCTTGCTTGCAAAGATAATGCTTTGGACAATGATACAGTAAGGTGATATTTAGAAAGCGTGTTTGTATAAACTAGCTTAGCCTAATCAGCATTGAGATTTTTTTAGTAAAAGCCAACTTAACCCTGGATTCATTCATTCTCTCTCTCCCCCTCCCCCTCTCTCTCATACACACACATAGAACGAGAGGGAAAGAAAGACAGAGAAAGAGATAGAGAGAAAGAGATTAAATATTTGTTTCATAGCAGCTGCCTTTAGGAATGAATCTAGTGAGTGTCAAAGCCACAAAACTCAGAAATATCTCAGTAAGATGGCATCCAAAGATAGGGTGCTGAGAGAATGCTTGACATTGGGGAAGACCCTGTATGGGACATACCATCGGCAGATAACTCAGGCGGCTGACATTGAGAAATCCTACCAATGATTGGAAAGAGCTGGACTAAAAGTCAGTGATCATAGCAATACAATACAAGAACAGATACTAAGCACCAAGTCCCTAGAAGCAGGTTTACCACACTAGACAGGATCCAAAGTGTTAACCATGCAGAGGCACTTCAGAGATAGTCCAATGCATAGCAGCAGGGATTAAGATACAGGTAGCAGGGCAGCATACACTGAACAGCATAACCAAGTAGCTGGCACTATGTACAGGAACCTCTGCACAGAATATGGGCTGCACCCCGGGGTGGGATTCTACCGGTTCGGATCAGTTCTATAGAACTGGTTGTTATGATTCTGCTCCGTTCTTTCCCTTCCTGGGCCCCAGGGAAACCTTCTGGGAGCAAAAAAAAACCCCCAGGAGGCTTTCCTGAGGGCCCAGAAGGCCCAAAAATTCAAGGGGGATGGTGCCAAAAGAAGAAGAAGAAGAAGCCATGCCCACCCAGTCACATGGCCATGCCCATCTAGCCATGCCCACAGAACCGGCTGTTACAAAATTTGAGCCCCACCCCTGGCTGTACCCTCCTACCTCCACATGGGAAATCCCACAGAAAGTTGTGGAGAATGTGGACTTCCAAATGCACACAGAAAGGCAGGTAGTAGCCAAAGGCCAAAGTGGTCCCAATGGCAGTTGGGCCCTCGAGGCTCTGACTCCTAAGCTGAGAGAGTGGCTCCAGCAGATCCTATGAATAACATGAGCTCACTGTTAAGAAGAGAATAATGCTAGAAGCAGCTAAGAACATTCAAATCCCAGGCCTCTGATAGAGGGCCTGGGATTGAGGAAAACATACCACCCATAGAGGTGAGAAGATTTTTTTTTAACAATAATCAGTTTTATGTTGCAAAACCTGGCTATGTATTTGTTTCATAGCAGCTATTGTTTAAGCATGTGTACAGAAGTAGAACAGAACATTTTGATCTAAAAAAAGTCCATGACTAAAAAAAGTCAGTTATCTTGATATAAAACCAATTTTAGTGAAGAGCAATTGCAATACAACCCTTCAAATTATTTTTCATTTCACACTATATTCAAGCCACTCATGAACTTAAATTCTCCTCAGAATGTACATTTCTATATCAGCTGACATACTGCAATTAGGGTTTTAATTTTTGTAATTAGCTTAGACTCCAGATAGCCATTACTTTGGGAAATAGATACTTCTCAACAGGACTGAAAAGATAAATATTCAGTTGTCAATTATGTCTCTTAGGATCTGAAGAGATTCAGAATTGAAATGGCCATTTTGAAGCTTATAAATTTCCCCTGATTTGGTGGCAGCAGGAGAAAAGAGGCATCAAGGTTTGCTTCTTTCAAATATTTAAGCAAATCAGCCCATTTCAGACCTGCTGAATTAAATAGAGTCAAAATGCATTTTACTTGCTTAAATGTATATTCCAGAATGTTATGTTGCAGTTTGAAGAGCACACACAGAGAGAAATAAAAATGAAAAACTATTCAAAATATGTATTCTGAGGAAAAGGCATACAATGTATATCCCTTAGCGAAAAGTATACAGAAAAACAAATAGTTCAATAGGAAAAAAAAGTATCATTGGTGCACACTTTGCACATCCTAATGAAAAGTTTATAAAACACCTTCCCGCCCATTTTGATGACAGTGTTATAGAGCACAGGGATTTCTGACGAAGAATGATGAACAGAAGAGCTGATGACTGAAGCACAATGAAGAGCCAGAATGAAAAGCCAAATCTTTATGATTTTTATCCCAACAAAGTTGGGGATCACTCACAAGTGTTTCAGATGGCAGATGCTTTTAAGGATACTGCCTAATAGCAATGTCTTGGGCCCATACCATGAGATGATGTGGAAAGAGTTGTTACACTGATTGTACAGAGTACTGGTAAATGCGGGATTGCTATCTTTGTCTAACTTGCAGTCAGCACCTTTGTTAAACATAGGGTTCACATATTTTCTTTCTTCTCTTTGGAAATTGCTTGTTAACTGCTTTTCAGATATTAAGAACCTTCATAACAGCAAGTTTTATTACAGTGGCTGAGTTTCTTGCAATCTCCGGCAAAATAAGTTTTATATAAGTATAAGGACTTTTTTAAAAGTCTCTTTATAGTAAAAGGGTGATTAGAGTGTTGATTCTGGAAAATTATAAATGGACTAAAGTCCAGATGGATTTGAAATAAGATTCTGAAGCTAATTATAAGAATCCTTCCTAAGGGAAAAGGCTGATATTTGGACGCTTAAAAATGTGTGATAAGATAAAATTTTGAAAGTAAGATACTAGAGGGAATGAGAAAAAATTAAAGAATAAACTTACTTAAACAGTAAGGAGCAAACTACATCAACATTAGATCTATTGAAAGATATTGGGGGAGATCCCAGTTATCTGAGAATGGGTTGAACCTGTTAGATCTAAAGAAGTCAACAAAGTCCTTAAGACTCTGAGTTTAGCCATCAGCTCTTTAAATCCCTCTTGGTTTGTTAAAGTGGCCCAGGGTGTAGGTTTTAACCATGGTTACCTAATTCTTCTTTAAGTGAGGTGGTTGATCCCTTTTAAAGTGGCTTTGGTTCAGCCCTCCTCAAGTCATCACTGGATCCCATCATACTGGATATTTTTAATGCACTATCTAACTTCCCTTTTAGGAGGAAGATGATTTAGAAGGTAATTCCAAACAGCTTCAAAGGGGCGGAATATCAGGATCCTTCTCAGTCAGGATTCAGACCTGGATATGACAGAAAGGACATTGGTTTTGCTTTTAGATAACCTCTGGCAAGAGCGAGATGGGGATTGTCTATCCATCCTTGTCCTACTTCAACTCTTAGTGGCTTTCAAGACCATTGATCCGTCTAGCTTGTTTAGTGGATTGGGCATGAGTGGCACAGTTTGGTCCTTGTTCGCCTCCTTTCTTCAGGATCAATTCAGTTGGTAGTTACTGGGGAAGAGAGATCCCATCCTTGGGCCCATACTATCGGAAGGATGTGGAAGGGATGTGCTACACTGAATGTACAAATAAAATCTTTGATGTTTTACCAAACAAAACATGTTTTGATGTTTTACCAAACCTCAATAACATAGTGGATTTACAAAACAAACCTGCTAAAGTTGTGAAGAATTTTGTGAGGAGGGACAAGAAAGTAAAAATGAGAAGAAATCAAGTTCCAGGACTTTATTTGATGGGGTTAAGGATTAACATTATTAAAGGTACAAAGAAAGAATAGAAAGTTGGTTTATTTGGTTAAGATTAAAATAGATATGTTATCTCTGGAAAGCCTTAATCAACTTTTGCTGAGCAAGACTGAATGACAAGGCTTTTAAGGATGTGTTTATTGATAAGAAGTTAGTTATGAAAAGAACTCTTCTTCTGATAAATTCTCAACATGTGTAGGGTAAATTTCTAGCCCGCATTCATCACTTTGAAAACCAAAGTGTATTTTGTGATTTAATGCTTGCAAATTAGAAATACCATATCTGGACTGAACAATTTCAGACAATCAGAGCAGCAGAGAAGTATATCTCCCTGCTGAAATCTGTTAGTTGTCCATACCTTTACAGTCCAATAACCAATAGGATGACAACCATCCGATGATTTTATTCTAAGCAAATATATGGCTTTAGGGATGAATGATCAATAAGGGAAGTTAAAAAAAATATTTACATCATACTTTTTTAGGGAGACAATTTTTTTCCAAAGTGGATACAAGAAATTCTTCCCCCACATACCAGTAATTAACAAAATACATGTTTAAGATACCATTCCTTTGTCCCTCAGTCAGGAACAAAATGATGAGAATTACTTCTAGGGTGACAGATCATACGCTGACCCCAATAGGAACTTTTTGTTTTAACTGCCTCCTTAATAGTCCCCAAAATTGAGATCTGGGTATTCAGATGTCCACATGTCCTTAAGTGGTCATGTTGGAGAATGGACAATTAAGGTGGGTTTCAGAGTCTCAGTTTTATAACCTTCCTTCACAACCTCCTATATCATAGAAATGTAGGCAGGTTTAAGAGCTCATCTATCTTTATTCTTATTTTTTATTTATGTTTTGGTACAGCCTGATTCCAGAGTGACTCTAGATAGTTCACAATACAAAAAGCAAAATACAAATCTAACAAATTAAATAAGAATACAGTACAGGATTGTAATAATTTATAAATTATTCTCCACGTTTACTTCCACGGAAGAGAAAAAGTAAGCAAAAAGGAGCCAGAAACAAACAAACAAAAATATATAGAGAGATGCATTTCCACTTTTCAAGATTTGGGATTATTGAAAATCTCTTATACCAGAGCACTTAGCTTCAGTTTTAGAATTGCTCAGCCTATGTTATCAATATTGAATTTATCCACATCCTCTTTCAAAATGTATTTCCCTGCCCACATTATTTTTTTGCTGCTGAATGGCACTTATGTGTCAACTTTTTCTTCTAGAAAACTCTAATTGCTCCAGAATAGCAAGGGCCAAGAACTTCAAGGAAATATGTCATAATTTTCCTGTCCAGTTTTTAATATAATATTTGCACAATAGTGTAGTTCCATAATAGAAAAAAAATGCCACCGATCCCCAGTCAGTAATCAAACAGTAATAACAAGCAACAGTCATTGCTTCATTACTCAGCTTACTCAAAGCTTTATTGCAACACTGAATCTTAATAACTGAATGCAGAATGTATATAGTGATAATAGCTTCTGAACAAAAGGAAGTTTAGAAAATTGGCTTTCTTTCATGGGGATTGAGAA
Source organism: Bungarus multicinctus (assembly GCA_023653725.1). Lineage (NCBI taxonomy): Eukaryota > Metazoa > Chordata > Lepidosauria > Squamata > Elapidae > Bungarus > Bungarus multicinctus. The sequence goes on from CM042848.1 coordinate 50,058,660, forward strand.
AAGCAAAAATCCTAGATACTTCAGCCACTTTGTAATAAATTAGTAAAACATCAGTTTCAACCAAGTTGTTATGAATGAAAACCTTGAATGTGATTCTTGGTATGCTACTGTCCATCTTAGCTATGCAACACTAACATTCCAATATTCTCATTTATTGTTTTAAAGAAATTTACTTGTCTTGGTTTTTTTCAAAGTAGAAATATAATTGCAATCATTTTCTTCACTATTTCTGTCCTCTAACTGGCAAAAAGTATGAACAAATTAATATAACAAAAGACTGAGCTTTTCAAATTTAAACATATTAGTTTTGCTTTCATAAATTCCCATACCTTGAGAATGAGCAATTCTGACAGTTGTCTTTTGCTCTGGTTTTAATCAAGTTTTTTCTATGCAATTTACAAAAAATACAAATATTCCAGTAAACTATTTTTTAAAATTCTAAATGAAATTCTTTGCTAACATCTGTATAAACATCAGTTCAGCAAGTGTAGCTATATGAAAAATAAAAAGATCATACATTTTATCTGTCAACCACTTGGTGAGGAGCAATAGAAAAAAGCAGTGGCAGCTCTCATTGAGCAGCAGAAATGTTTGAATGAACAGCAATTCAAATCTGGGCCTTCAAAAATAAAATGTACTTTTAAGGGACTTCAAGACTTTTTAAAAGTGCCATTGTTAAAATTTTTTGTTTATTTAGTTGATGCTCCCAATTGTCATAGCAATTTACTACAGGTAGTTCTCAACTTACAACCATTCATTTAGTGACTGAAGTTATAATAACACTGAAAAATGTGATTTATGACCTGTCCTCACACTTACAGCCATCGTAACAATTCCATAGTCAGAGACTGGCCTTTTGGCAACCGGTGTGTATTTTCAACAGTTACAATATCCTGAGGTCGCATGAGCCATGGTGGTGCAGTGGTTAGAATGCAATACTGCAGGCTATTTCTGCGGACTGCCAGCTGCCTGCAATTTGGCAATTCAAATCTCACCAGGTTAAAGGTTGACTCAGCCTTCCATCCTTCTTCTGAGGTCAGTAAAATGAGGGCCCAGATTGTTGGGGGCAATATGCTGACTCTGTAAACCGCTTAGAGAGATCTGTAAAGCACTGTAAAGCGGTATATAAGTCTAAGTGCTATTGCTATCACTATTTGTGACTTTTCCCAGGTGACTTCCAACAAAACAAGGTCAAGGGGAAAACTAGATTTGTTTAGTTAACTACTGTGATTCAGTTAACAACCATGGCAAAAAGGTCATAAAATCAGGTGCGACTCACTTAACAACCACATTGCTTAACAATGAAAATTCTGACCTCAGTTGTGGTTGTAAGTCAAGGACTATCTTATATATTAGAGATACTAAACCAAATCCATTCTTGATTTAGCCATCCCTTATTGTCTTATTGCTGTTGTTTCTCATACAACTTTGTGCCTGACTTCCATATTTGAGCAGCATTTTGATTCCCCAATGGAACTCTCTTGCTCCCCAACTCCATCCCACCTCCTTGGACTTCTGGAAATTTGTGGTATCTTTACTAACTAGCTTTTGCATCTGAGCTTCCTTTATTGTGGGAATGAGTAGCCCTTATATATTCTGAGGAGCACTGACTTCCTTATCTTTTTTTCACTGTCTTTTTATACTGCTTCCACCAGTTCTGTGAAGTTCCTTCCTTCTGAAGTGAAATATAAAGGTTAACTTCTATAAGTTTGTTATTCATATATAAATTAATCTAATCGTGCTATGCCTCTCATCAGTTCAAACAACTGCCAAATTTTGCATGGGGTGCTGCCTGGTCCAGTTCTGGGCTATTTCCATTATAGCGAGAGTCAGCACTAGATACGGCTCACCATCTGAAATCATCTGGCCCTTGGACCCAAATAGAAACAGGTTTACCAAACCAGTAAGACAGAGAGTGAGGACACTTTCTATCTACTAAATCAGCCATTTTAGCATAGGCTTCATCTGTCACTTCAGGATGAGTGGAACAACAGGACCCTGAAATGGTAGCAGCAGTCTGGCCTAAAGTGGTATGTTTATTTAGGATTTATTTAAGTTTTGTGTTATTTCTAATCACTTTTATCTAGTTTGACAGAAGGGATTGAATATTATTGTATGATTCTCTTTCAGATATGTGTTTCCTTCAGCCTTTGTGATCAGCTGAGCTTGATCACCCACAAGGATTTGGCAGATTTGATTATCAGCTACAGCTGTCTGCTTCTGGCCTGTTTCTGCCATATCTCCACTTGGCAATCAAAATGTCCTCTCACATATTTCCTAGGCCAGACACAGGCAATCTGTGCTGTCTGGATTATCTGGCTTTCAGCTCCTATCAGTTCAGGAAAGTGTCCATCAAGAGAGATCTTCAGCCCCAAAGAAGATGGTAGAATACATCGTTAGCCCCTTAAAAGAAAAAGAAAAAGGAATTATTACAGAACAAAATAGAAAGAAACACCTCAAAGACTCTCTTTATTGATTCAGATTCTACTCATTCCCTGCCTTCCAAGATGCAAATATTATATGTATGTGTATATATACATGTATGTATATATATATATATATGTGTGTGTGTGTGTGTGTGTGTGTGTGTGTGCGTATGCATGCATATACAGTATGTATATACCACTATGTGTGGAAAAAGAGAAGACTGCATGCAGACAGTATTTCTGATTGTAGTCTTCCTTTGTATAAGGGCTGATATGCCTTCAGGGTCAGAGACCTGTAGGTCACACCAAACATCCTGCCACATCTGAGAGCCTTAGTGAGGGGATTTCTCATCCTTTTCCATGAAAACCTTCAGTGGGCCTGCAGTTTAATGCAAAAGGTGTGTAATTAAAGTTCTCCTCTGGGAGCATTTAGTTGGGCATTGATTATTCTATACAGCTTTGCTTAAAACCTCCCCCCCCCCCCCCCGAATTTTCTTTCACAATTTGGAACTATTCTCATTTGAGCTAGCTCCTAGAACACCTCATGTGAGGAGAATTCTCATTTTTTATTTCTTATTTGTAAACCACTAACTGTAACAATTCTGTTACAGTTACATTTGTTTTTGTTTGTTTGTTTTTCTAAAATCTAGTGATTGTAATGCATCGGATGAGAATTGTAAATTTTTGCAGATTTGTTGTCATGCCCCTGGTGGAGACTGACTCTGAGGAAGAGGAGGAACAGCCAACAGGGAGTTGAAGTATGGCTCCAGAGGTGGTGGAGGAGGCTGGGGAAGGGCAGAGGCTGGCTGAGCAATCAGAGGAGGATCCAGGCCCCAGATCCTTCTCTGATTGCTCAGCCAGCCTCTGCCCTTCCCCAGCCTCTTCCACCACCTCTGGAGCCATACTTCCACTCCCTATTGGCTGTTCCTCCTCTTCCTCAAAGTCAGTCTCCATCAGGGGCATGACACTTGTGAATTGGTCACTGTGGTTAAGTCAGCATGACTGAAGAACAAGGGCTGTGAGGTGTATGTGAATAGGTAGTAGTCACGAATCCCTCTCTTCAAAGATTCAGACAATGTCAGTGTTTTGGTTTCTCTGTTACAGTCCTGTGTGCCAGTGGCTGTCCATGGATTCCTTTAACAGGGGGCAATACAGCCACTGTGAATTTCAGTTCTGAAGCTCCACAAAGCAAAGAAATAAGACAATCATAGCTTTCTTTCTTTTTGTTCTTCTCATATTCCTAGAAGCTCTGTACTGAATGCAAAACTAAAGTAATATCCCATTATCACCACTTTTAATAATAATTAGGAAAAATGAAATCTTATTAGACAGAAAACTTTCTCCTCATATTAATAACTTTGATGTTTCTGTAAAATGTCAAATGGGCACAACTTGTAGTGAAAAAACAGAGTGTTAGCAATTTCCTCTTTCTTCAGTGAATAGGAGAGAATAAGTTTTCATTGCTCCATTGAGAGGCGTTGTTTGCAATAGTTGATTGGTTGATTGGAGGGGGGTCTGATTGGCTTGTTATGTTCCCTGCTTGTTCCCAAGGTTCCAAGAATGGCAGGAGTGAAAATCACATACTGTAGCTGGCTTCAAACAGAAGTATTGGGGAGTGGAAACAGTGCCACATGGAAGTGTTTGAAATTGATCCAAATATATATACTCATTGATTGTAACATATCTCACTTTTACCCAAATTTCTAGGTCTTTGATCAGATCTTAACAACTAGCCCTCTCAGCTTTTCTGAATTTCTGAAAATTGCTCTTGCAAATATCCCCCCGTTTTTTCCTATACTACAGTAAATGCTTGGGCCATTTTCTTTGATTCTAATAAACTGAATTGTAGTGACTCAATGGTAGTTGGGGAAAAAGTTCGTTCTGTGTTAAGCCATCTGTTTTTATTTGTACATCTCTATTCTTTTACTATTATCTGAAAACACATGAGGACAAGATATCGAAGCAATTTTACTGAAGACGACTAGTTCACAAATAAAATGTCTTGTTTGTTACCCAGGTACTGCTGATTAATGGCTCAGATATCCTGCCTCTTATAAGAGCACACTTTCTGATTGTAACATTGCTGATTGTTCTGCTAAGTGAGCTGGGGAAAATGGGGAGTGGATGACACAGTCGATAACCAGAAATTTTGGATGTGAAATGGTTAGTAAGATAGGACTAGGACTGTTTTAAAACTATGTAGGGCTTGCACTTTTGAAATTTTCAACTCTGAGATAGGGAAGAGTAAGGATGATGATGATAATGATGATGACGACGGCGACGACGATGACGACGACGATGATGATATTGCTAGAACTAGGGTGCAAAAATACAGATAACCACATGATTGCAGGAGACAGATACAAAAGGTTTCATTATTATCACCAGTGGATGTCTGGATTTTTACAACATAGACCTGATACAAAATGGTGAAAAATATCATAAGCTCAATTCAGAAAAAAATAAGGTGTGTATATTTAGTATCTAAAAGCCTTTGTGGGACTAGTTTTAGCATGCTGGAATTGGCAAAAAGGAAAGAGAACAAGTTGGCTTTTCTTTGTAAGATAGAAAAGATAAACCAAAACAATATGACATGTGTCAACATTAAACAGGTTTACTCAGAAATAAACCTCAAGAAACCCATATATGATGATTTTTAGCATCACATGTTAGCATTTTATCCAGCAATGTGCTATAAACCTCTTATATTGCAATATGTAAAAAGGATGAAAGATTGGCATCACATGAGTTGTGAGTGATCAGGACAGGTTGCTGAATTCAGAAAAACAATTTTTATAAAATGATGTATCATTGATATTTGTCACCAGAAAAAATATATTCTGTAAAAGTATCTAAATTTATGCTGGGGATGTAAACAAGAGAAGAATTTTTATCATGCTTGATAGATGAGTAAAAAAGCTAAAAATATTGGATTCAAATACATATATGATAAGAGCAGTGAGATTTTTCTATGCACAATGTAGAAAAGTAGAAAGATTGGGCATTATGCATAATGGAAGAGTGGATGGTGAAGATGATGGGGCTTGCTAAGATGGCAAAATTGACAGCTTTGATTAAAGAAAAGACACTGATTAATTTTGATGCTGATTAGAAACACTTCTTTGATTTTTTGCATAAAACAGAAAAAAATCATGATACTATATATCAGTTTGATGATTAGGGGAAAAATAGTAAATAATAGAAAAACTGAAAATTATATCACAGCCTTGGAGTAAGAGATCAGTTTAAATACATACTTATAGTTATACAATAACAGAAAACTGGATATCATTTCCATATATTTCTTTCCTCTTCCTGTTCTTTCACCACTTTTGGCTTTGTTTGCTCTTTCTTTCTTTGCTTTTTCTCTTTCTGTCATCTTAATTATTAATTCTTGTTTTTTTTTCTTTCTTATTTAAAATGTAATAGTTATAAAACATAGACTGGTTGCCTATTTCAGGAAATGAGGCATTCCTGGGTGAGGATTAATTATTCTAATCAGGAGAATAGAGAAACGTATAAAGAAAAAAACATCATTTATTGGCAGATGAACTTGAACATATGGCCTCTCAAAATTTTCCTGCCCCTATTTCAAGGAACTCTACAATTGGAAAAATTTGGCTATCCTAAAGGTTGGTTCTTTAATCCAGTAACAGTGCTTTACTGTTAATTACAGGTTCACACATAGAATTTGTTCTTACTCTGCTCATGAAAACCAACCAGGTCCTGGAAAAATATTGGATAATTCAGAATATTATGAGTATGAGATCAGAATGCAATTCCCTCATAAAGACACTTATTATTACAAATAACATTAGCTATCATTGAACTTGAATGATAGTATAGAAAACATAAATACTTTTCTGATAATTTGAGGAAAACTTGAGGAATGATTTATTGTAGTTAAGAAAATGCATGGACTTTTAAATGATATTATTTTATTTTGTGAAAAAGAAATATCCCCTTAAATTTCTGCTTTATTTGGAATGTGGACTCTATTTCACAATTCTTTTAATGCCATGTTGCACGAAGTGAAGAATTTATCACAGTGCACTAGAAAAATGTACTGTATCATTTAGATCATGTCCTTACTTGCATCTAACTATGATATAAACATGGCCTGGCAATATCCTTTCTGTCTACCATATTGGTATAATATTCTCTTTACCTTGACCCTGTCTTAGGAGTGAGAGGGATCTAAGTTCATCTTTGCTGACTAGTAGTAAAGGTAGCATTTTCTCCTTTGTTCCAAGACAGCCCCTAGATTTTAAAAACTGTTAGTCTTTGTCACCCATTACCTTGAACAGAAAGTAATTAGTGACTACAGTGACTTGAAGCAAATAGAAAAAAAGCAAGACAGGGATCAGCAATGGACACAGCATATTTCATATTTCAGTAATTTTCTAACTAAAATATTGGTGAATCTAATCATAGGGAAACATGTTTTTTCTGAGCATGTAAGAAAAATAATAATATTCAAATAAGTCTTCCAAATGTTAAATTAATATATGCCCAGAATGCTAATGCTTATATTTCCACAGTAATTATACTATCAAATGCTAGGACAGCCACAAATCAGATTTGTCAGTTTAGAACCAGTAATGTCAACAAGGTTAAACACCTTGACATCCTGATAACATTTTGAGATAACTTGATTTTAATGATAGCTGCTGGATTGTAACTAAGAAAAGCAGATGACAAAGGGAACAATATTGCCCACAGTGTGGTATTTCAGTAGAAATACGGTGAGGAACAGCAGCTTTTCTGGTTGCATTCCATCTCTTATGTTAGATGGTCCTTAATCAGTTGGTTGCTTTCCAGCTTGTGAGTATTAAAAAGTATACCTTATTTACAAAGCTGCTTTTTACCATGTCAAGTCAAAGACTGATTTGTCTTCATATATTTATCTTTTTTAACTGATATCAGTTTTTTGAGGATTCCTACAAGACTTTTCCCCTGTTCTACCTGGAAGTATCTGGAATTGAATTATCCATCCATCCATCCAATTTTTATATTATCAAAATAATTTGGCTCTCTTTCATATATAAAGTTAATGCATTATTGTGTAATTAACTATTGTGTTAATAGTGATGAGTCTACAGCAAGTAGATCAAAGCTTTCTTGGAGCCAAGATCAATCAGAAGACCCTCATAAAACCAAATTAGTAACCCTTAGCTACTTGTTCTAAGAGTGCTATTTTTGCTACTTCCCTTCCTTTTTTAACCTGCCTCGGCTTTGTCTTTGCTGATTTCCTTCTCCACTGTGTGAGGAGGAATGCTGCACTGGGTGGTCAGTAGAGGCTACAGCCAATTACATACCAACTAACATACAATGTATTCTTTAGCCTAGTAGCAGCTACTCATTCCCTTAACCCTTCAGAACAAATAAAGACTTTGAAAAAAAAATGAAGGGCTGAACTTTCACTATTCCAGTATCCTCCCACACACAGTAGATTGGTTGCTAGGAAAACTGAAGTCCTTATAGCTACAGTCACAACTAAGTGACTGGCACAATGCTTGATAAGCATAACTGGTCCAGGAAATCTGGTCCAGGGAGAGCTTCTGGACATTATGATCCTGGTGGAGCCAGGGGAAAGCAAGTGAGATCATATCATGACCAATTTCCCTTATTCAGGTTGCTTTATATCCAGTAATTGCCTAAGGGCTTGGGAAAAGCTCTGAGGATTGAACAGATTGGCACTCAGTATCTAAGAGCCATGGATTAGATTTTCAACTCATCCCAAATTTATTTTAAGCTTCCTATCTTCTGATTCAGATCAGAATAGGCTTTGGCAAACAAAGCTATGTATCACAGAACATAGTACATAATTTAATTTCAGAGCCAATGTCCTCAATTCTTTGTGACATCCTCACAGGTACAACCAGTTCTAAATCCCATGAATGCCATCATAACTTTATTTGATGGTTGCAGTGATAGGTTGGGGCTGAAACAAAACTTCTAGCAAACTGGATGGGAATTCCAATTATGTGTTTATATTTAAATACTTCTAGTCCACTTAAATCTAACAATTCTGAACATTTAACATGTAAAAGCAGTAAATAGAAACCTAATTAAACTCCAAAGGATGGTGTCATCCAGAGGTAACAAAAGTCTCCTCTGTCCTCCATCCATTTCAGATAAAAATAAATCAAAGATTCCGCCAATCATATTTGTTCTTGTAATGATTGCTAAGATTGGGACCATGTGAATCTCTGCAAGGGTACCATTTCAGAAGACAGGTATTTATCAGAGAAAATTGTTAGATGACACTGCTATATCGACAGGACCAGGAGAGAGGCAGATATTATTGGGCAGGCATAACCAATGGTCCCTCAAATAATTCAGACCTACAGTATGCCATTTGGCATTTTAAAGGGAACAATCAGCACTTTGAATTAATCTAGAAGCCAACTGGCAATCAGTGCTGATTGGACATGATATGGCTCATCCATCACTGCTCATGTTGCCCCATTGTGTACAACTGTAGCTTTCAAATAATTTTCTAGGGCAGTCTTGTGAGGAACAGGTTGCAACAATCCATTGCAGTTCTGACTGACATATTAGAATTCTTTATTGGCCAAGTGTGATTGAACACACAAGGAATTTGTCTTCAGTGCATAAGCTCTCAACTTGGAGGTCTTGATTTGGAGGAAGCTGTACTGTAAGACTATCACCTTTCAGTATAGTTCTTACAATGGGGAATTGAAAGACCTAGTGTTGTCTTTAGTAAAGGCACCTTGCAGATGCAACTAGATTCCAGTTTTAAGAAGGAAATGTGTTCCTCCAATTTTGTAAACAGAATTGCCTGAAGATTAAAAGTCCTTCACTAATTTTTTCAATATAATATTGCCAATATAAGTCCCCAGTGAGTGATTGGAGCAGACTGTTATTACAAATAAATCTAAATATTATTATTCATGAAGGGGAAAGCATCATCACTTGAGGGTTTCCATCCTTTTGTGTGTGTGCAAGTGTCGGTGTCTGATATTAAGAGCTAAGAAGGTACCATCTGTTTTCATTTTAAAGGTAGATGATGGGATACAATTATTTATTTAGCCACCACTTGACATTACATTTCTGTCTATCTTCTGGGTAGGGATATGAGTAACTGCTATTTTGGAGCTTTCAACATTGTTATTTCAGAACTCTGAGGGAAGTTAAAATGGAAGTTACAGTTTCACGGGGACCTGGTAGGTGGCATGACAGGACACAAAGAATCCAAACCTCAGACTAGAATTCTTAATGCTCCTATGAGTTCAGGCTTTTTCGAAATCTGTGCAGGATTATCTGCTTCGACATTAAAAAATTGGGAAAAGTGGTTTTCAAAACTCATAAATACAGTACTAGCCAACAAATCCCTCCTATTTAAGAATATGATGGAATCTCTGATAATACTGTAGAAAAGTATTTACTGACTTGAATTCATATTGTAATAGAACATAACACTTAATAATGTTTTGTCAAGAGAGAGGAGTTCAAGGTAAAACCTGTTTGCATTTCCTTTCATGTGGTACATAGCTTTCCCCCTTCCAGTTGCACTAATGTGTCCAACAATTAGAAAAATGAAACAATTCCCATTTTGGAATGTTTTTTTACTGACATCTTTATGCATCTGGTTGTCTTTCATATACATTGGCTTTCACTGTAGTGACCTGGTAAGTCTCGTCCCCAGGACAAAGCATCTGCAAAGATATCAGTTTGGGAGGGCTGCCTCATGTTATAGCAGCAGCAACAGCAGCAACAACCCACTCATTATTTTTTGCCTTATTGAAAAATTGTTGCTGGTCACAATATTTGCTGACCTGCAATTCCTAGTAAGTTCTTGCTTCAAGACATGCAGAAGTTCCAGAAAAGACTTCCTAAAAATTGCACACTGTGTCAGTGGGGTAATTGCTAAACAAATGTGGTACAATTGAGGAGAAAGTCCAAATCTTTTGCTGAAGCCAAGAGGTAAACCAGGAGTTTTCTTTTGGTCCTTGTGCTTTGACAAATCACACTTATTCATCTTTCTCCAACAAGAATTCTAAGCCTGTCCAGGCTTAACTGGATTTGCTATAATTGTTACTCTGAGAAACCAACAATAATGTGATCCAGACTTAATTGTGACACTTCAATCCTTGAATAAAATAGTCATTGAGAACAGTAAATTTTGCATGAGTGTGAAAAAGCACTAAAACCTTGATTAGCCTAAAATAGCACCAATTGGGATTGATCTGGCTTGGTTATTGATTGTCATCTACAAATAGATAAGCATAACCTACTTGTAACCATATGGCAAGTTCCTTCAGTGGAAGAAATTGGCAAGTGATAGGGATAATTTTAACATATACTGAACCCAAGCAAATCCTGGAAGTGAAAAAAATATTTCCTCTAATATGGGAACTTGCTGGTTGGGCAAATGTTGGCTGATATAACAAAGAAACAAAATCTGATGCAGAGGAATATTAACAAAGAATTGCATTGTTTTGTTGATATTATAACAGCAAATGCAGATGAGATAAAAGAGAGCTTTGATCACAATCATAAAACTATTTGCTACTTTGAAATAGCTTCAAAAATAGCAGATAAAGTTACTTAATTACTTACCCATTACTTGATTATCCATTGATTTAAAAATACTGTTCTTGCTCATGTGTTAAAATTATATTACCAGAATTCCAAGTTAACTTAGACTGATTAAAAAAGGTGGGAGTAAAAACTAATAGGTATAAATCTAACCCCAGTTACACTAATAGTAGACAAGGTCTTTGCTGCTGTTGTTATTAAATCACTTAGTTTGTCCTTATTTTTTAACTTTCCAGTGCACTTTCTCAGGATGACCCACCAACTCCATCCATCTCCACCTCACCTTCCACATTCATTCCCATACATGTAACAAGTCACATGATCACCATTCAAGTCACACAGTCACTCGTTGACTCCTCCCTTTCTCAAACAGACTAAGCAGTTTTACTAATCATGGTGGGGAAATGATGGCATTTGACCACGAAAACCATTTTAACATTTGGTCTCACTCTTTCTCCTTCTCATTATGAAATTGTACCCCAAAAGGTGAACAAATATTTGAGGGAAAGAGAAGGAAGTTCACTCAAGTAATTTAAGAGAGACAATATGCTGCAATAGCAATAGCATTTAGACTTATATACCACTTAACAGTGCTTTACAGCCCTCTCTAAGTGGTTTACAGAATCAGCATATTGCCCCCAACAATCTGGGTCCTCATATTATGACCTCAAAAAGATGGAAGACTGAGTCAACCTTGAGCTAGTAATGCTTCAGATGTTAGACTGGTGGTGGGGAGACCCAGGTTTTAATCCATCCACAACTACAAACTCACTGGGTGACTTTGGACCACTATTTCTCTGTCAGTCCAGGTACTCTGTCAGTCCAGGTATTCTACCCCATAATGCTGTTGTTGCTGGGAAAATGAGAAGAGAGAGTGATATATATGCTGCCTTTAGTTCTGAATGGAAGGCATGATATACATTTAACAAACAATGAATTCTTGCAATTCCACTGAAATGTTGTCATCTAAGATTTGTATCAGAAACCCAGCACATTTTTTCTGCTTAAAAGAGGTAGATATTTTATCTTTTAATATCACCATTGGTTGACTGAGATACAATCCTTTGGACTTCTATCCACAGGTACCACTTGGTTTTATTTCCTTTAGTAAATGGAACTGTTTCCCTGATGATCCCTGAATCAAAGGCAGCTAATTTCTTTGATTTTTCTTAATAATGTGCAATAGATTGGTGCAGGGACAAGTAGATGAAAGCTCGTGAGCCAGAGGTGGTTTCTACATTAATTTTATCTGGGCCTTTAAGATAGGAGAACAAAGGAACATTATCTCACTACATATGTGTAAAAGAGAGAGAGGCAGAGAAAAAGATGCTTTCAAGCTAAATAGCTGGGTAGTGTATGATGATTTTTTGGCTTGTGTATACCATTGTTCTTAACCTGGTGCCTCCAGATTGTTCATGGTTTAATTATTTTATTTGTATATTTATTTATTAAGTAAATAGCATGCATTTTATAATAAATATAAGTATAAACATGATTATTAATACATGAAATATAGATGAATAAAAGGGAACATTAAGACAGGGATGGTAGGCATGTTGGTGCGCTTATGCATGCCCCTTACATTTATCTCATTTAGCACAGCCATTGGTCATGCTGCTGAGAAATAATGGGACTGAAGTGCAGGTTGAGAAAGTGTATGCAATGCTCCAGCTATGGCTGAGGCATCTTCTACTACTTGCTATTCTTTCTTCCCAGAAGGCCATCATCACTGTCTGCCCTCTGGGAAGTGTCCCTAAAGACAGAATGAGAAAAGATGATAGCCATTATTGAAACCCTTTAAACTAGTTTCTCTTCCCTTTGCAAATTATCCTCCTGGAAGAGCCTTAGAAATGTGTTTTTAAATAATATATAGTGTATTGCGAATTGTAAGCTGCTTTATTTAGCTGAAAGGCAGGATATAAATAATTGTAATAAACAAACTTTTTCAGTTGCAGCACAATTCTGTCTTCCATGTTACTTTTTGAGAACTCAGATAGGCCCAAATACATGTAAGATGGCTATAGTGAATTAGATTATGGGTTTTTGGTTCTCAACATACAGGGAGAGAATTACAGAAGATCTTCCAGGAAATCTTCATTGGGTTTAATATCTTCTGATCCCACCAATTTGTGAAGCTATTAGAAGAAGAGATAATGTGAACAGATATTGCAATATTTTCTCTGCCTTTTCATCTTTTCTTAGTCCTCTAATATTTTCAGCTATTACACTCTGTATTTTGAAATGAACAGAGAAGAAAACAAAGATGAAAAATCCTTGGAAGAGAAATAATCTTTACAGGGAGCCCAATCAGGATGCAACAAAAGTTCCTAAATTGCACAGCTATGGATTTTATTTTCCCCATAGCCTTGTGGCAATGCTCCTTTTATTTTAATGCTTCTTGGTAGTGTGAAGAAAGGGGGCTTACCATAATGTTGTGCTCATTTTCTGGGTATCTTGGCATTATTTTACATTTTAAAATCTGTTTTATATTCAAAACATCTCAAAGAAGTACACATTGTTGGAAAGAAAAAATAAATAATAAAGTATAATGAAATTTCAATAAATTAAAAAATATTCAGTAAATTATAGCTAAACATTGGGAAGGGAATTATTGTTATTCACATACCAAGCCTGCCATACTGCTGTATCAGGTAAAACCCATTTCAACTTTCTTTTCAGGATGGCATCCCAAACAAAACACATTTGCATTCAACATATGGAAAAGACCAAGAAAAGACTCTGATTCTAAATTTTTATAATTTTTTTACCCTGATATTTTGTGGTAGGTTTCTTTATTTTTGAATATAAAGTGACAGAAATAATTTGTTGTTAGAAAAGAGAAAGAATCTTTTGACTATTTACAGATTCTGTACATCACAAAGTTTTCTCATTTTGTTTTATTTTTGTTGTTGTTCCTTCCTCAGCCTTCCCCTTTCTACATTTGTCCTGCATGGTGGGAGCAATGCTGTACTAGAAATCTACATATTTTACCCCCCACCCTCCAAAACCATCTACTCCCAAAACAAATCCCAGTGAGAAATAAGAAAACTCATGGGAAAAAATAACTGCTTTCTTTTTCCAGGATCAATGTGTGTGTTTATGTATGTTTCAGTGTGTATGCCGATGTGTTTTGTGTGTGTGTGTGTGTGTGTGTATGTGCGTGTGTGTGTGTGCATACATATATACATACACACATTTATATATAATAATTTTCAAATTCAAACACCAAAATCATTAAAAGAAAGGGAAAAGTAAACAATTGTCCTCCCCCCTCCAGAGTCTATAGATCCCTGCTTGTCCGAAATAAGTATTTACAGAAAAAGGAATTGGAGAGGGAGGTGAGGAAAGGAGAATTGGGAGAAAGAAGAGGAGTGACCAGTGGGAGTGGTAGGATTGGGGCCTCAGAGAGATGAGGCGAGCCTGAGTTTGACTGCGCTTTCCCTTAGAAAGACGCTACACTGGGGAAATATCACAACGGTTTCCTTTTTCCTTTTTTTGTACTGTGAGGAAATTGCGTTTTCCAGCCTCTGACTCAAGTTCACACTGGGTATCTTTAATCATCAAGCTTGCAGTCAGAATGCTGTGTTCTTTAATCTTATCCTCAACTAGGATACATAACAGTGTCCCCATAATATACTCCAATAGCACCAGTGGCCATGCTGAAAATAATTGAGGCCAAGGTGGCCATTTTGCAACAAAGCTGTGATGGGACACCTTCCTAGGAAAACCTTCCTCTGTCCTACATGTACTCCTCCCCACTTACCCCCCCCCCCCCCCCGGTCCCTGAATCCTTGAATACTTTGCTTCAGACTAAGAGTTCAAGAGCAACTAACCAAGAAGTAAGACATTAACATCACCCCAGCCCCCATCCACTTCCTCTTCATTTTGGCACAGGCAATTAATTTAGAGTTGTCACTGACTAATCCAGAGGCTTTAAAACCTCCAAAGCAGCACCACATAAACATACAAGTATGCAGCCAGTGAGGCATCTGTAAGTCTTCTATGAATTGCATTGCTCATTCTAATCTTCTATCGCCAAAGCGTGACTTGACATTTGCCTTATGAAAGCAACCAGGCAAAGAGGTGGAATGGAGAAATGGATGGAGGAACAGGGCCAAGGCATTTCAACTGCATTCATTTTCTAGTTTTCAAGGAAAATGTATGGCCTTATGGTTAATAGCTAAGATCTATAACTGACTTTCCAAAGTTCAGCAGACATCAAAATGCTATGTGCTATTTTCCATTAAAGGCACCAGTCCCTTATGCCAAAGATTCCCAAGTATGTTGGGAGACACCAAAGTATTTAGTTTGAACATATTAGTCCCTTGATATGAATCATTCTTTTACATTTCATTGCAATGAATTTATCCCAGCACTCAATGGTAACAATCTGCCAGGCCAGCCATATGGCTTTTAAAATACAGCAGCAGGTCCTTTAATACATTTAGGAATCTCTGTCCAGAATTCAGCCCCTTCCTTTCTCACTAGTCTCCTTTATTAAAAACATTCTATTCACCATATTAGATATTTCATATCAATAAAATGGAGGATACAATTGTGCTGATATAATGAGGGATTACGCATTTCACCCCACCAAGCTAAATAAGATTCTTTAAAAATTCTATATATGACATTTATATTAAGGATTGCCAGAAGTTTTCTAATAGATTCTAATAGATTTGACTCACTGTAATGAAAAAGGGGCTGGAAAGAAACAAAGAAAATTCTTGTAGAAAATTCGATACTGAATTTTGCATAAAATAACTAAATTCAGCTCAAGAACACTGAATTGCACTGAACATCTGTGTCATATACACTTTACTTTCTAATATAAGGGCATATTTACCTGTCCTTTTATATATCTGATTGCTCAATCATCATTATCTCTATGGCATTGTATGATCCTGGAATTCTAATAAAAATCAAAATATACTCCTAATACTTGTGGGTGCTCACTGTTGAGATATGCTATAATTTCTATGAATTCAGAAATGCTAAAATGAAAGTTGAAACTACTGCATTATCCATTATGGGAAAAATATAATTTATAAAAAGCTGGCTTAATTCATAGTTCCTTGAAATAATACAAAGATATCTGATGTTTTTTATCTGTCCATTTTCTATTGGACAGTTACATTATTTCTTATCAGTACCACAATATTTAATAGCATAAGTTCATTTCTCTTTATTCAATCAATATTTTTGAAGACACTGCTACTAATGCTTTGAAACATAATATCAGTATTATTACAAATTCACAGAGCAACTGAAGGTGTGCAGAAAAAATATGCTCAGCATATCACATGGAAAAGTATTTCTGGTTGATAAACTAGGAAAACCTTCAAAATTTTAAAAATATCTAAGCAACTAAATTAGTTAATTTTACAGAGTTAGGTAAATTTGATACTACCAAGATTTGCAGTGACAATTAAACAATTTATTATAAGCCAATTGTTAGGTTAACTATAATTTATTGAACGCATCAGAAGTGGCTGAGCCCACACACTGCTCTATAAACCATGGTTCACATACTATAATAGCAGAATTATCATAGCCCGAGCAAGTACATTATGACTTAGTGCAGTGTGTGAAATCAGCACCAACTTGGAATCAGTGATGATGTCTAAAATCAGTGATTGCATTTGATTTGAAACTAAAATGTTTCCTCTCCCCAATTCTGGATTCAAATTCTGTTAAAAAGAAAAAAGAAAGAAAAGGGTTCAGAGTTCCTTCCCGAATTAGACAATAAAATTTAACACTTACATTTCTATCTGAGACTGATTAATAAAAGCTCAGGAAAAGAATATGATGTAAAAAGTATAGATTCTATCCTGAAGATTGCATAAATGAATTTTGAGGAAAGTAAAAATTAAAAATAATGTATTATGCTAACAACATCTTTGCTTTGAAACCAAAAGGCTGCATCTTTCTATATACATGACAGAAAAGATTTTTCTTAAATATCACATACCAATATAAGAGAAGCACTGGTAGCACTGAAGATGTTATTTAGGTAGGTAATGAAACATCTGCACAAAACAACCAAGTTCAGAGAGCACTGAGGACTCCCCAAAATATGTTTACAGAGCAAATCTTTATCTCAAAGTCTACTTCAGCCATTTTTTAAGTATCTACCAGTATTAGGTTTGAGCTAAAAAGTTTTCCTTCACTAGGAATGGCACCTATGACCTATTCTGATATATATATATTTATAACAAAGTACAGTTTCATTTTGGTTCAAGAGGCCAGACTAACTATTCTTTTCCATATAATTCTAGTAACTTGTAAAATCCAACACAGATACTCGTGAGCTGAATCTTTTCTCCCTGCCCTGTTGCTTAAGACCATAATTTCCAGAAAGGAAATTCTATGTGGATGCCAAAGACGAAAGCATATGATGAAGTCACAGAAAGAAGCTTTTATAAATAATGCATTTTCTTTTCCATCAGTGGGAAAAAATTAAGTTGATCTATTTAACACGAAATTATGTTACCCTTGGGGAAGATAAAAACCAATTGTTTTAGAAAATCAAATGTTAGATTTTTCAATATCCCTTTCAGAAATAGCTCCTGCAAACTTAGAGATTTAGAGCTCATCCAAATCATTCAATATCAGGTCACAATGAATATATTTTGTACAAATGATGAGTACATTTTTTTTTAAATGGTATTAAATATTCAAATTATCTGAAGACAGACTTTTTTATTTGGACATTTGAACATATGCCTTTCTAACAAATGGGAACATAAAACAATGAAGGTTCTCGCTTTCATGATCACTTTGGTGTAAGGAGGACTGACTCAGTTCTGAAACATACATTGAGAATTAGAGATTCAGTAAATAGACATAAGCATGCAGAACTATACTGGAAAATAGCCATTATCTAATTACACCATTGTTATGTTTGATAGGTGAGCATTGTTCAGTTTAGCTTCCCTAATAAACTTCCCTAAGTTTAGCCTCCAAATATTCTGAACCTCAGCTCCCTGGTCAACTATAACTTGCTACAGCCAATTTATCATGGCCAACTTGCTGCAGCCAAATCAACATGGGACAATTTGCTATGGCAAATGGTCATATGCCACGGGACAAGAGTTACACTAATATCAAAGAAATAGTGGAATAGGACCATTCAAGAAAAGATGCCAAGGAGGGACAAAATGAAATGTGAATGACAAAAAATAATTTTTAAAACTATTTTAAATAATTAAATTGAATTGTTGAATTGTCCCGTTGAGTTGTCCTGTGGCAAGTTGGCCATGGCGAATTGTCTCATTCGAGGCTGAGAAATGAATTGACATCTAACACAGGAAGAAACCATTTTATGGAAAAGCTGGTTTAGTTGCCTGTCTGATAACAGATTGTAGATATTTTCAATGGCAGCTAACAACCAAGAGATAAAGCTGAAAGAGTTTAAATGCAACTAAATTTTTCAAATTAAATTTGCGTTATCATCCAGAGATCTATAGATGGAATTGAGAACAGTTTATCTGAGTTTGAGACAGCTACAGGAATAAAGGATGCTGTGTCTGAGAACTGAATCCAGATTTTAATACAAGGGCTTTCTACTTTGTGTGTGTGTGCGTGCATGTGTGTATGTATACCAGTATTTATAGAGAGACAGCAACTCCGATCATGCTTTGCTCGCACAAGCACATTCGTTAAATGAATGTGGCTTCCCCAACTGACTTTGTCTGTCAGAAGGTCGCAAAAGAAAATTATCTTGTGTGACCCAGGATATGCAAGCATCATAAATATGAGTCTGAATTTTGATCACATAACTATGAGGATGCTACAATAGTGATAAGTGTGAAAAATGGTCATAAGTCATCTTTTTATGTACCTTTATAACTTCAAATAGTCACTAAACAAATTGTTGGAATTCGAGGACTTCTCACTACTTACAGGAAGTTCTTAATAAGAGTAAGAACAATGAGTTGCTTTCCCCAACAGTACTGCAGGAGAGTCTAGTAGCTATCAGGAAAAAAAAGCCTTACTTCAACCAGCAGCTCCTAGCAGCTGAGATGCAAAACTAGTCCTGAAATCTTAAAAATGAACTCACAGTATGAGAGTTTATATAAGCGTTGCATTCTGTGCTGTTTAATTTCCTCATGTTGATTCCCTAATGCTAATCTTTGATATCAAGAGACTAGTTTGTTTAACCAGTAGTATCACACAAGCAGTCTGGAAGGGTTTAGAGACACTTGCCTTAAATATTGATAGCCCCAAAATCAGTTTATAATCTGCTAGAAGCAAGCATTTGCTCCTATGCTGTATTGTTAAATATTACCCATTTTCCTAAATAATCAGGATTTTATTTTCTTTAGATGAAAGATTACTGAGGTCATATGGTGACTTTATAATAGTATTTCGTTTACAAATATGCAGGAAAACTTTGTGAAATCAAAACTGCTGATCTTGCAACAGCTTGCTAAAAAATCAAGCAGTGATGAGCTTTCGGGCTGAATGGCCATGGTCTAGTTTTATTTTGGTCTCACATTTCGCCAACAGCAGTGGCTGGCATCTTCAAAGACAGAGTGAACTGCTTTGTGGTATATCTTTCAGCAGCCTTACAGGCTAGATTGCTACAGAGTTACCATGTTAGAAGTATAACCTTCCAGGCATCTTCCAGTCAAGCTAAACTTCCTATCAAATATATAACATCCACACATGGCATAATTCAGAGTTTTGTGAGCAAATCTCATTGAAATAAAATAGTGATAGTGTTGCTTATCTCCCACTAACTTCAATGAAGTTTGCACAATATTTTTTTCTTGGTGAATTGTGCTCTTTAGAGATGAATAAGTCAACTTTAAAACTCCTTGAAGTCTTAATAATGGTTTAAAATCTAACCAGGCATTTCTTATGCTTAAATCAATGGGCCATAAAAGTGATTGACTTCAACTGAATAGTAAATTAGTCTGCATTCTGTGACTGCTTTTTATATTATTTGCACATATCCAATTTAATTATCAGCAAATACCACATAATTCTGTAAGATTATGCAAAACAATTTGCATAATGTATATAGATGGTAGAATCTGTCAGTTTACCTGTTAATGTAAATTCTAACATAAACACATTTAAAGTTAATGATTAGATGGTGATGGTTTCAAGGGAGGAGTCTACTGTTTTCTCAAGCCATTAAGTGTAGGATCAGTTTCAGTTATAAGGTGCAATTACACTTATAACAATCACCCAAACTTGTACTCTACCTTACAATTTTGAGGCTTCAATTTTCAATGGTATGTCATATAAGCACAAACAACCTTTTCATAGGAAAGATAGAATAATTCAAGAGGTTTTTTTTAAAAAAAGGATAAACTGAGTTTTTAAAACCTCTGGATGGTTACTAAAACATCATATACCACGATCTGCAATATTTTAAAGACAAAGGAGTGGAGCTACTTTCGCAAGCTGGTGCAAGCAATTCAATATGCTCCCCATAGCCATATACTGAAAGTTGCTATTTCTTTTTCCCTACCACCTTTGCTTGCCTGTTAAAAATTAGTTTTCCTGACATGTTGGTAAATGGGAAATCTGAGAATGCTGAAATCATTTGCTCCTCAAGCTGACATTTGAAGCCCTTTCTAGATTTCTTGTACAGTTATTTTCTTTTCTTTCTTTTACTTGCTTGGGCCACTCAAATAAGTCTAACTAACAATGAAATTTTTTTGAGCTGGGAGGAAAAGGCTATTAGAGTATTCATGCTGTCATTTCATTACATGCAATGTATCAATAATATTTTTGAGGGGTTTCCAGTGAGGAAAAAGAAATGTCTCCCTGTGAAATGCCTTGAAAGTATAGTATTGCTGTTCTTCTGCAGGCAACTACTCATACACTATCTCCTACATTACAGATTATCAGAGAGGTTCACTCACACAGGTACCAATAGTTAACATTCTGCAGTGATCATCCGCAGCTAATAGAGCAAACTACCTAAAGACAGATACAATAGCTTATACTTAAGCTTCAGCTACAAGGTTTCACCTCCTTACTAAGGATGAGCTCACCAGAAGAAGTCAGTGGAGAAGAATTCATTTCTTTAAATTATAGCTCTAATTGGCTCAATGCTTGCATAACCCTACATATCCTGCTCAGTGCTAGGAAGTTAAAAATATTGTCTGCAATATCACCTTACTTTCACCTTAGTGAAAGCTGGCACTTTATGCAAGAGGTGGTTTGTAGGCATGTAAAATGGGGTATCTTCAGAGCCTCTCAATGAGTCCCTTTGGCTCAGCAACATACTATTAAAAAGTTAAGAGTGACCTTTCCTGGTGAGAACTTGTGCAAATATACTTTCTCGTATAGACAGTACCAATTGTTAGTAAAAATAATGACAGCAGCTGGTTTGGCATAATCCACAGGCCTTACTGTGGATTTTTTTGTTTGCAAACAAAAGGAAGCAGCTTGGAAATAATTATTAAACAGCCTCAACTTCTTTGTTCAAGAAAAGTGAGCATTAACTCTATTTTGAACACTGTTTTCATAATTTTAATGTTATACTACAGCCTTTCTATAACTTTTCTTTTTTCCCTGTTCTAAAAATGTTTCTTTTTCTTATAACAAGGGATAAAATGGATGTATTAGGAGATAAGTCAGTATTAGGCTGATAAAGCTAATCAAGTTAGCAGTCAATCGTATTTCAGGAAAGTAAAAAACAATTAATACAATTTTGGCTAAGTATAGTATTTTATTCCACTGTGGTGATGTCGACCCTGTAAAGGATCATAGGAAGATATGCTGAATGACTATGTGTGCAGAGGTGGGGGGGGGGAGAGGAAGGGAGCAGATGATACTACATGACTATAATACAAATGATGTGATTGATGTGGATAAGGTATCCTTTGCATGATTTTTTTTATTCTGTAAATTGATTATTGCTGTCCATCCTAATCAAATAATTCTGGGTGGTATCTGCATTAACCTGTAATAAGCCATGATAATTATGTGTTACCTATTTGTCTGTTTGTTTATATCCTGCTTTTATGGTTTTTACAAATAATTTAGGGCAGCAAATGTATCCAGCACACCTTCCTCCTCCT
Organism: Bungarus multicinctus; assembly: GCA_023653725.1. NCBI lineage: Eukaryota > Metazoa > Chordata > Lepidosauria > Squamata > Elapidae > Bungarus > Bungarus multicinctus. The sequence continues at coordinate 50,080,696 of CM042848.1, forward strand.
ATTTTCCCCACAACAATAACCCAGTGAAGTGGGTTGGGTTGAGAGAGAGCGATTGGCCAAAGATCATATCCAATAAGAAGTAGAATTAATAGGAAGCTTCCAGACCTTTTACTAAAGCCTGTCTGCAGCTGAAGAGAATAACTCTGGCAAGTGTGGGAAAGGCACAGAAGAAGCTGTTCAACTCTAGCACTGAAATCTAGGCAAGATATGCCCCAAGTGATACAGTGAGCTTTGGAAGCAATGTTAATGAACACTCTGAATGCTTGTATTCTCTTGCTAACACTTGTAAAGTTACAGGTATTTATATAAGGCAAAGAGCCAACAAATTAGTCATTAAATAAAATATGCTTATTTGAACCTTCCTATTTAAGTCAAAAATGAACACTAGATTATACTGCATATACTGTAGAATATAGGGATAAAATTGTACACTGTACACAAACTATTTTTATGTTTTCTTATTCACATGTTGAATGTGATATCTTATACTAGAATAATTCTAATATTCAACATTTTATCAGATCCTGCTTAAGCCTTTTCAGAATAATAATAATAATTGACAGCTTCTATCAATCATTATTCGTTGTGTAAAGAAAGTTCTTATCCTGTCTTTCAGCCTAGGAAAACAAAAAGAAAAAAGGAGATTATTCCTTTACTTCTTATTTATAGCTTATTAATAATTTCACATCACTTTGAAGTCAGAACTTAATTTTGTCTTTTTGCCAGATTTCTCAAAGAAACTATCTATCAACTCAAAAAAGAACAGGTTTCTGCTCAGTTGAGAGATTTGTCTTTCCCTTCTCTTTCTTCTGCCTTTTTCATCTTTATCCAAAAGGAAGTTAATCCAGTTTCAATACAGTCAGAAAAAATAAGAATTATTGTAATTTTCCTCTTCTTTTCTGTCCACTTTGTTTATATAGAAAGGATAATGAGTCTCCCATTTAAATGAGCAACTATATTCTCTCTTTCCTAATTAGTATCCATCCCCTGCAAGCCAGAAGACAATGATAAGTAATTCTGTTTTCCATTCCTTATTAATCCAGAAATTAAGTAATTTCTGTATGTCTTTTTTTCTTAAATTTCCCCCATGAATTTTTCTTCCAAGCCTTATTCTCCTTTCATTTTTTAAGATTGCTTTTAACCACTGAATTTCCCATTTTCCTTAGTCATCTGGGGCATTGACCATAAACCAAGATTTCTGGCTTAGCCTCAGAAATATTAACTGCTTGTTTCTGGGTTTATCTCTGAAGCATTAATTGCTTAGGTTTACTTTAAGATTGTTAACTTCCCAAGACCTCTGTTAGTCTTTAACATTAATTGTAACTACTTGTAATTGTAACTAATTGTTTCATGATTATGACCTTCTACAGCAAGATTATCTTATCTTAAATAAGTTGTATCTGTTTGCTATTACAAATAGCAAATCAGGTCATTTTATTTAGCTGATAAAACAATGTTTACAGTTTCATTTAACCAGTAGAATATTTCTTAGTGAATTATTAGAGACAATAATATTTTCTATCTTTGGAATCAGTAGGGTAACAAATATCTATGATCATGTTGACATAAAGTAGATAAACACTGAAATTCACATTATTTGAAGTGCTTCTCCCAATGAAGTCTCAGTAAAATGGCAAGCAAACCTATGAATACATCCCAAAGAACACTCTTGTTCAACTTTTCAAAATTGTGTTGTGGAGGGGAAATACAGTCCCTGTCCCTTCCATCCCTGCCCTTTCAACACTAAACAGGAACATTGGAAATGCTAGTTCCTTTGTCATTGGAACCTCTGTACAATCAGGATTTTCTTATACAAGGCTCATATATAGTCAACTGTAGTAACAATCTCTCTTTGTAGGAGATTTGTGATGGAGGGGAAACAAGGGATGTACAATGAACATCCTAGGCTGTACAATGAACAGGACTAAGGTATCAAAACAAGGACAAAATAAAATTGTCCAATTAATTCCCTGCGCAAAGCTTGCTGAAATAAATGAAATCTCTACATTTTATGAGAGGACTCTTTGAAACTGATGGTATAAAAATAATAAAATAGAGTTTGAATTATAAAACTGTCACAGCCAAATATTATCCAATTTTTTTGGGTCCATATTATGATTACTCTATTAGCACAGTGATATTAGAGATTCTGGAAGCTTCATTTAAGTCAGGGGTCCCCAAACTTGGCAACTTTAAGACTTGTGGATTTCAATTCTGGGAGTTGAAGTCCACAAGTCTTAAAGTTGCCAAGTTTGGAGACCTGATTTAAGTCAACACTGAAAGAGAAGCTCAAGTATAGTAGGCTGTATAAATTTATAATGCATCCCCAAAAATAGAGGTACATTTTTAAGTTTTCATATACCTTTACAATAAAAAAAACAGATGTTTTACCATTTACACATTTTGATATGGTTCCCAAGTTTTTTAAACTACTCTCAACCCCAATATTCATACTTTGAAGCAAAAAAATATACATTTGAAAATATGCAGGAAAATCTCCAGTTGCCTTTTAATTTAGAAATGCCATTGAGAAATGGCCTGAAAAAAAAAAAGAAATATACCAAATCTCAAAAATATCTAAGAAGAGATGCTGAGTTAAGGTTTTCTATTACCATTCTTTGCTATATTTCACAGTTGCACATTTTTGTTGTTTACTTTCTCCCACAGAAAATTTGTAAGAAATTCAATCTTTATGGCCAAAACAATTTAGGGAGAAGCAAGAAAAGGAGATGGCAACAGATTGAGATTGAGAGGTTTGGAGCCAGAAATCCTAGAAATCTCAGCAAGCTGAAACAATTGTCAAAAATGTTAAGCTAAGGCACCAAACATTTACTGAAACCACATTTCTTATGCCTTCTCTTGTTACAGAGCAATTCCATATTTTTATAAAATCTTTTCTTTGTATTTTATATTTTTATAAACTAATAACATTTTCAAACCATGAAAAGAAGTAGGGCAAATCCAAGGGTTTCTGATGGAGGAAACTGCTAGTGCACACCATGACTCTTTCATATTTTGACTATTACAATACCCTCCCAGATAGTATTTCCAATATCTTACTTCCAAACAATACCATTCAACTATTCTGGAGTTCCCAAAATATTCTCATATCTCTTTACAATACAGGTCTCTTTCCTGAGTCCCTATTTGTACCACATCCTAGTTTAAGTTACTGGCATTTACTCATTATGTGAGTAGGGCCTTCTTTTTTCCCCTTGCTGTGGGTCTTATATGTTTCCAGATTCTGGGCTTTGATGGCACTTAAGAGATGATAGAACTTTTGTTTACTTAACTATTAGGTTAATGTTGATACTGGTTCCCCTACCCTATTCTCATTCATCTGGACAGTTTCTAAAATAATGCTTGTTTCATTTTATTATGAATTATACCAGCCAGTCTTATAACATGGTATTGTTTTAAATATGTATTGTTGTTGGGTTGGGTTTGCCTCAGTTAATACTTATTTCCTAGCTTAGCTTTAAGTTGTGAACTAATTTAATTGGTCAGAACTTTGTAATTATTGTGTCCATCTATCTCACTCGTTCTCTTTGAATACCAACAGCTGAAGACAAATTGCAGGCCACATTGTTGTCCTCTCTTGTGGCTGTGCATCGATGACAATTTTAAAAAGTACATAGGGTTAGCTTGCTCAACTCCAAAGACTTTGACAAGAACTTAGCACTAAACACCTTGCTGCTTTTTTGCCCATACATTTGCTCCTGAACACGCAAGGCAAATTAATCATGGTTTTCCCTTGCAGATCTTGTCCAAAATCAAATTTCTGACTGTTTATTGATCTTCTCTCCTGTCACTGCGATGTTTTGGTTTGTCTGGTGAGCTTCCACAGAAGATTCCAGAATAAACCAGATTGGTTATCAAGTTACCATAGTAACAAGATATGAGTGTCTTGTGATGTTTGGTTTGCTGCGCATGTGTACAGGGGAGAAGTTTTACTTCAACTTCACTTTCATTATATTCTCTCTTTCGCTGCTTCTTAGAATGTACTGCTTTTTATTTTGTGTCTTCTTAGTTATTTGTAAATAAAGTATGCTGGCAACAGAAATACACGATTCATTTCCTCTAATTTATAAAGCTGAATTTTTTCGCTTTGACATCTCCAATGAATTTTTCCCAGCTCATGAAACCTAATTCAGTTTTCACACTACCAATCTCTTTCAACCTTAAAAGGAGACATTCACTTTGTTACTTTGATTGATAAGTAAAGGAGCCCAATTAGCATTATTTCCCTGTCTCTCTTTCTCTCTTCTTAAAATGATCCAAGAACTCTGGAACAAAATTCTCCAAGTCTGGAGAAAAATGACATTGATATTTGAAAAACAGTTGCTGGCCTGGCCAACCAGTTGCCCAAAAGTATCACAAGCAGTGAGCTGCCTCCTTGACTCATCCAAGTGCAAATTGAAAGGTTAGATAGGAAATAATTTCACTGTACACCATTTATATTCCTGCAGATGTTTGCTTTCAACAAGGCATTTGATGAATAGCAGTTAACAGGTATTGACTCATATTTTACAAGGGACAAAATCACAATTAAAGAGATTGCTTGCTGAAGTGGGTGCATCTATAGAAAGGTAGGCAATTCATACTTGCCCTCTGGATGTTCGTGTAGTACTGTATAACTCCTAGTATCCTTTATCACTGGACTGGATGGTTAAAATTACTTAAAGTAGTTCAGCAATAACTGGAAAGCATTCAAGCCCACATAATGATTTGGGGATGTTTTTAATTACTTATTTAAAAATTATATATATAATGTACATGCACATGTGTGTGTGTATGTATGTGCACACGCACATATACAGATATCTCATTTAAAGAACAATTAACAGTCAACATAGACAATTAGTAGTGCTGGATTTCTGGTCTGACTAAAGATTTATATGTTTGACTCTAGCATGTTTAATGCAACATCAGCCCTCCAAGTATGCTGGTTGGGGCTGCTTAAGTTATGGAACTGTGATCTTTTATCTGAAAGATCCCATCTTCTCTGGCTACCCCACCCGCAGTAAATGTAAAGAATATCATGTGCCAAAGAAACATGACTATACCTAAGTGCCACTCTTCCCCTCCACCTGATCTTACCTTCTGTCCTTCCATCTTCCCCCCCTCCCTTCCAACACATTCACCCCACAACCTTCACTTTTCCCTTTATTTTTAGCAACAAAATTTAAATCATGTTACAGTCATGTTACTGTCTTTCTATTTTCAGGGTATTAGAAACCACCAATTTTATGAAATTGGTATACGAGGATGACAGCAGTCAGAGCAAGACGCATTTTTGAACTAACTTTAGGGAAACTGACAGTTAGGGAGGAGGGGGTGTCATCTTAACCTAGTCTTTGCCCAATCACAAGAGGCATAAGTTTAATCTCCCCCAAGGTCCTTGAAGCCTTATCTGGTTGTTCCCAGAGGAAGGCAAGCAATCTAGGAAGATTGTTGTAATTTAGATAGAGAACAGTAAGGTTGCTTTATTGAAGAGTGGCTCTGGTTGCCTGTGTCTAACACTAACAAAGCAAATGACTGGGGAAATCAGTGTTTTCCTGGAGAAGAGGTGACTTCCCTTGTGTAAAAGGAGTTTTTTTGGTGAAGGAAAATTTACCTGGCATAATAAATTCAAATATCTAATTTAATATAGCTATCTGGTCAAATGTACATTTTTTAAAATAAATTCCATAAGATGCTTATTGATAGTACCTTAATTTCCCTCATGTACGTCAGAATTACATGGAATCTTCACAGGTTTTTTTTTTAAATGGCCACTCCATGCTGTAACTGACAAATCAACTGATCTGTGTGGCTAAACAGAAAAAAATTCTGGCTATAAATTCCATCTTATGGTTATATTTAGAATATTGTTGCAAACACTCTGAAGCTGGGTAATTCTGATCAATTAAAAAAGCAATTTTTTACTACAAAATTACAGTTTTCCAACCATAAATGAGTGTGCCAGCACATGCATGAAGTAAAATTTTAACGTGTTTGTTTCCAATTAGGGTTTTTCAAATATCAGATCTAAACATTTATGTAGGTACCTAGGAAATTAACATCTGAGATATCTTTGTCATCTCTTTCATCATCTCTAACTTATAAGTTTTACACACTCTTGAGTTTCTACAGATGGTCATTCATCATCAGGCCCTTGTCACCTCTCGCCTGGACTATTGTAATGCCCTCTACATGGGGCTCCCTGCGGGGAGCATCCGGAGACTCCAGCTGGTGCAAAATGCAGCCGCGCGGGTGATCATGGGGGCGTCACGTAGCGCCCATGTGACGCCTCTCCTGCGCGAGCTGCATTGGTTGCCGGTGGCTCTCCGGGTTCGCTTTAAGGTTCTAGTTTTGACCTTTAGGGCGACCCATGGCATGGGACCAGGTTACCTTCAGGACCGCATTCTGCCAGCGTTCTCCAACAGGCCGGTGCGTTCCCACAGAGAGGGTCTGCTCCGGGTGCCGTCGGCCGCTATGTGCCGTCTGGCGGCGCCGAGGAGTAGGGCCTTCTCTGTGGGTGCCCCCGCCCTCTGGAATACTCTGCCACCGGAGCTCCGTACCGGCACGGACCTGAGGGCCTTCAGGCACGCGTTGAAGACCTGGCTCTTTGAGCAGGCCGGCCTTGGCTGAGATGGTTTTAATTTGGTCTCCATTTTATTAATTCTAAATTGGGTTTTAAGGGGGGTGGGGTGGGGTTTTGTTAGTTTTATCAAGCAGCCGATTGAAATTTAATATTTTTTAACTTTTGTATTCTTTGTGGGGTTTTTAGATGAGCTGTTCACCGCCCTGAGTCCCTCGGGAGAAGGGCGGTATATAAATGGAATAAATAAATAAATAAAAATAAATAAATAAATAAATAACTTATCAAGATATTCATACAATTATTTGCAACACCAATTACGCAGTATCTTGTTGAAGAGTGAAAATTCTATTAATTTTGCTATTTTTACAGATTTTAGGTGAATACAAAAGGACTAGCTTCAACAACAACAACACTGGCATTTATCATAATACGTTTCAGACAATTTCCTCCTCACCTGTAATGACAAAACCAGAAAAGTGAGTAAAAAAATGGGGGAACAAGGAAGGAAATATAGTCACACATATTGCCCATTTCTTCTGTTTTATCCATAATGGGATCATTCTCAACTACAAGATGAACTGGGCAATATTATCAATCTCTGTCTGACTACACAAAGTAAAGCAACTCTGGTTGAAAGTTGTTTTTTGAATAAGACAAAATAAGAATTTAACCTGTCTTCATAGCCATGGCTAAAGAAGCTATGAAAATCCATAAAAAAGAGAAGAAATTAAATACTCTGGGCCTTAAAAAAAAAACCCTAATCATTCTAAATCCTACAATATCATTTCAACTACAATTCCTTGCTATTTGGGAAGTTTTTCTTTAAAAATGAAAAGTATGGAAAATAAGTCTAACATTTTAAAAAATCATTCATTTCATGAATTTTTACTTCACATTGTAATTTAATCTTTTTGGTCAATTTAATATACATAACTATCATAGCACTGAAAATTCTTGCTTGTTTAACTTTGAGTAAACTCTGGGAATCTAATAGGCTGATATTTGAATATATACAGATATACATATAGGATTGCAGCACTTCTCAATTCAAATTCTGCATATACTGCAAACCAGAGATTTTGTTTGTTTTTATAAAAGGCAAATGTTGACAAAGTGCTATTTCTATAGGAAACTTTAATTAGAAACTTCTCAACTTCATTTTTTTGAAAGGAAGGACTTTTCATAAAATCAGTCTCAAAAACACTAATATCCCAACTTAATGTAGAGTTAAACATTAAAAGCTCACTGAATTTTATCAATTTTATATTATCCTGCTCAGAAATGGGCAGCAAATTTGCAGCTGCAACTGGTTTGTGGTATACTTTTCAGGCAGCTACCTTTAAACTGCAACAGGAATACATTTTCAATGAATTTAGGTCACCAAATCTACTTATGTGAAACTGCCGAGAGTCATTGCAGAAGCATCAAAGGAAATGCCTCCAGTGTCATGCATGATGCACAATTTACTCATCACTAACACCTTGATATTTTTTTTAGAAATCCTTTCTAATTCATTCAGCACAAAACAAAATCTCAATAAGCAGCCAAACAATCACATATCATTATCCCAAATATTTTACTTGATCTTCACCCACACATTGCGCAGTTAGGTATTTTTTTTCACTGAAAACTCATTTCAGTATGCTCAGATAACACTGCTTGTCAAAAGGCTGTGACATGCGCTCCTGTTACCTGGCATAGAGCAATCCCTCGCCATCAATTTTTTTGAATTATGGAAATTCTGACAAGCACTACAGTATAGCATTAGAATACAATCTAGGTTTACTAATCCCTGGGATAAAAAACCCTCAAAATTAAAAACAAGAGAATATAAAATAGAATAGTACATTCCCATTTTGCTATAACTTTTGAAGAAATTTTAATAAGGTAAAAGTAATACAAATATTAGAAAATAAAAAAAGAATAGTGAATAAGACAGAAAGGAAAGAAAGACAAAAGAAAGGAAAGGTTATAAAGAAGTGGCTTCTGATCTTTTTGATAATGATTATAATTTTACATTCCAATGAACAACTTCTTTATATGTGTGTGTGCATGTGTGTGCACGTGCATACACACACACACACACACACAAATTTCAAGTCATAGAGTCGGAAGAATATTGATCTTTAGATTCGTTTGCTCAACTCTCTTATTACTTCTCCAACCTTTTCCATTTCAGAATTCACAGCTCTTGGTTAAACTACTTGCCATGAAAGAGACTGACATTACAAGAATCTCAAAAGAGCTGGGATATCAGGAAAGGTTATCACAGGCCTCTGATCCACCCACTAATTATACCATTTGGTGAAAATGCCCTTTATTCCAAGACAGAATCTGTTTCCAGGCACATCAGGACTTGCCTTCCTGCTGTAAGTTTATTTTAAATTTTGTCCTGTTAAAGAGTAAATTATAAAACTATGGAAGGAAGGAAGGAGGGAAGGAAGGAGGGAAGGAAGGAGGGAAGGAAGGAGGGAGGGAGGGAGGGAGGGAGGAAGAAAGGAAGGAAGGAAGGAAGGAAGGAAGGAAGGAAGGAAGGAAGGAAGGAAGGAAGGAAGGAAGGAAGGAAGGAAGGAAGGAGGAAGACATGAAATGAAAAATACTGATAGGACTATCATAATAGTGAGATTCATTCAAATGCCATTCAAATATTGATGCAAGATGCATATAGTTGCATACTGATATATATGAAATATTTTTATAACAGTATAGTGTAGTGGCATTAGAATGATACCAGTAGATCCTCAACCACAGAAGTTCAATTGATGACTTTGGGTTAGTTACTCTGAGTCCAACCTTTCTCATAGAGCAGATATTGCAGTGGAAACTAGATGACATATAGTACCTTGAGCTCATATAAGAAAAGTGGTATAGAAATCTAATGAACAAACAATATAATAAAGAAAATTTGCTCAATTATATTCACACCATAGGAATTAATAACAAAACAGAAACATGCTTATCACTAAACAGAAACAGTCTAATATCATGGTACTGTTATGTATGGATACTCTACAGTTAGATTCACACTCTAAGACTGATGAAAACTTAATAATTCAAGTCCTAACTTGAATAGTCTATGAATTATTAAGGTAATAATAATTAAGATATTATTACTCTTGTTATTATTTTTATATACAACATGAAATCAGAGCTGTCAGTTCTTAGCTGGTATTGGCCTTCATTCTCAGCATTCTTCCCAAGAGCTTAGGATGTTACGTTTCAGTATAGTACATGTGCAGATCCAGTGTGGCCTTTTGTAGTTGATTATGACATTATTAATTACTATGGTTAGTTGCACAATCAGCCAGATATTTAGACTGAATTTGGCATTTTTATCCACCTATAGTTGATTTTTTAAAAATATTAAAGGTATGTGTGTGTTTGTGTGAGCTGAAGGTGTTGAACATACCTAATTTTCCACAATAACAGCTCCATGAGATAGGTTGGACTGAGAAAGACAGACTGGCCCAAAATCACCCAGCCAGATTTCATGCCTAAGAGAGGCCTAGAACTCAGAACCTCCTAGTTTGTAGACCAGCACCACCACTACACCAAACTGGCCCTCTGTGTACATATGAGAATGTAAGACAAGAAAGAAAAACAAAAGGTGAATTGTGAAAGAAGGGAAGTTTTTGGTTGTTAAAGAAAAATGTCTGGAATAAAGACTACTAAAAGATCACCCAGCCTGTATCTGAAATAGTGTTCTGAACCTATAGGGGAGAAACTATAATGTAGCCACTCTCTGTTGGCAAGTGAAGATCTGAAACATGGTATCTGCATGCTGATATAGAATTTGCCCTAGTTTTGAGAGTGTTATCCATTCTAACCACTTAAAGGTGATGACAGATTGCAAGAATAGACAAAGCACAAATAAGAACACATTTTCTCAGATTTTAAGAGAATACTGGTCCACTTGACTCTTGACAAATGTATCTTTTCTTTTATGTATACTGAGAGTATTTGTACCAAGACGAATTCCTTGTGTGTCCAATAAAACCAATTCTTTATTGGCTTTTTTGGTCAATAAAGAATTCTATTCTATTCTACGCTCTGGAAGTCCCTAGACATAGTAAAAACTGACAACATGTAATTTTAATATTTTTAAGTAAAAATCTAAAACAACATTTAAGTCCCCCTATGATTTGAGGTCCAGGCCAAATGCCTTCCTATCTCCTTTGCCTCTGATTAGCACCGGACAGGAACTTTCTACTTTCTATTTCTGCAGATAGATATTTGGCTAGGAAAGACTCCTACAAACTTGATATTTGAGATGCAGGTGTCAAGTTTGATATGCCAATCTGAATCTGAGACAGAGAAAATGAGTCATATTTTGCACTGGCATAAGATCATTTAAATTGATCAAATGAAGAAGGAGCAAAAATTGTTGTTCTTCCAAGGATAACTCCAATGGCACTAAGATAGTTTACTGTTAGTAGGGAAAAAGTGGTTCCTTTGCATATTAATATGTTATGTTTATTGCTGCTATGTACAGCAACATCAAAATAAACTAGAAAAAATAAATACACCATTTCTTGTTCTTAAAAGTAAAAATGTATTTCTTACTTGTATGTACAAATGTACAAATTTTGGCACATTGCTCCTTGCAATAAAATTAACATTCAACATTTTCAAACTTGGGTAATCACTTCATCCTATATCTATTGTGAACTTTTTGCTTTCTAAAGTACTATATAAAAACAATAATTTATTACATTTATATGCTGCCTAGCCCCTAGCAATTCTGAGATACACTTGCCATCAGCTCACTCTTCTCTTTTGTTCAGTTAGAAATTCACACAAATAAATGTATTAGGTGGGATCAATATTCTTTGTTTCATCTACTGAGACCTTGATCTTTCAATAGTTAATGTTGAGTATATGAATATTTCTAGGAGAGTAATTTCTTGCTTTCTATTACAGCAACTCCAAGCAAATTTCAACAAGTAGCTTGTCAGATGTATAATCACTGCTATTCAGCTCTCAGTTTTAATTCTATCTTGAATAGTTTTTAAATAAAGACCAGTTCCAGTCAAGGGCCATTATAGTCCAAATTTCAGATTCAAAATACAAGTATGGTATTACAATCTCAGAATAAATAAAAATGTTATTGAGCTGTGGATAGTTAAGACCATATGGTACAGATTTCAGAGTTGATTCCTTTCAGAATAGCATAATCATTAAATTCATTCATTGTAATCTCTTATTCCCTATGAAATTTTAATCCTGATGGTACAGGAAATTTATTTTCTGTAAATAACTAACAATAACTATTAATATTATTTTGACCCGTCCTAAATCTTGAATATATTTTGAATTGACTTATCAATTTGGTTTGTGAAGCCAGGGTTATACTTTGGAGAGCTGGATTCAAATTTTACTTTAATATGCTATTGGCATATTTTCCTTTTTTGTGAATATTTATAGAGAAGAAAAAAATAAAAAAACATGTCTATTTGCATAAAATAAATCACAGTGAAGTTTTGGATGGAGTGGTTCATAGTGTTAAATAAAAAAATAACACAGCTAGAAAAGGTACAACATGGTGGTATATATTATAATAGTACACAACATTTAAGGCACATTCATATGATGTCTTTCTAGTACTTCAGAATCAGCTCTATGCTGATGTGATCATAAACTAGAATTTGTTTGGCAGCTGTGCTGATTTATTTGTAACTTTGCTATGGTATATTTGAAACCACAGAAAATACCGCTGTTTGCTTTGTGCATTGTCCTTTCCTCATTTGTACAATCATTTGCATCACCCCATCTTTCACTTCTTAGGTAAAGGGGAAAGAAGGGTTGATGGCTTTTCAGCTCCCTTTCTTAGGGACCTTTTTCAGACAATTGGATAAATGAACATAATATGAAGCAAGGACATGGATAATGGTTAAGATGCAAGCAATTTATTCATCCCATTTATATAGATCCTATTTTATAGACTCCTATTATTATGCCCTGTTGGGTCATTGTTTCAGAAATATTTCCTTACCAGATTCTAATGCCTTCAACAGTGACAGAGCTTCTAATATGCTGCCTTCACTAGCATATACATTCCCAGATGTATATGCCTTGGAGAAAAATGCCTATGTTGAATGGTATAGGCAGTCAAACATCAGCGCAGGAAGCCTTCTATGACATTTTGTATTAGATCTTAAATTGCTTTACGATAATGCTTATATTATAAAGTGTTTTATAAAACTTGCCAAATGTCAATTCCATGGAAGTCATGATCCTGGATTTTGAATGTAAGTAAGTCCAGGTTCTTTGGTTCAAAATGGTGCATTGTTTCACCCAATTAAAGGGTTAAAGTTTTAGTAGCATATATACAGTAGTAGATAAGAATCAGGGGGATTTTTTGAATATCACAGACAGACATTCCACACAGCAGAAGAAAAACAAGGCAGTAATTCAGTAACACATTTTGTTCCTTATTTTTATAATTTTTGAAGACTAATAAAATCATAAAAGTGGGACTTTTTCATTCAAACTCTGACCTGAAATAAACCCTCAAATCTTTGTTCCCCAGACAAATATTGTCCAACATTTGCTTGATTCCAGGAGACAAGTTGCTCTGCTATTTAATAGATTCATCGTCAGAAAATTCCCACTTAGAGTTTTGGTCTCCATCTATGAAGCTTCCACCCATTGGTTCTTGTCATACAACCAGGAGCTACGGAGAATAAATCTTCCCTGTAATTGACACACCTTTAATTTTTGAAAAAGAACTGCTATTACATTTCCTTTTAGCCTTCTCTTCTTCAGATTAAACATTCTATAACTCCTCTTCATAACATTTACTTCCAAGTTCTTCACCATCTTTCTCACTCCCCGCCCACTGTGCCCGGTTCCTCAGCTTCGTCCTTGAATTGTGGCAACCAGAACTGGGCATAGCATTCTAGACTGGGTTTGATCAACACAAGATATAGCACAACCATCATTTCCTATGAACTTTACATTACAACTTTGAAGTAGCAAAATATTGTTTTTGGCTGTTTTGTTAGCTACAGCACACTGCTGATTCATGCTTAATTTGTAATCATTTAGGATGCCCATAAATGTTTCTCACAAAACCAGATTTTGCCTTTCTGTGCATCTGTCTTTTCCTCCATGCTCAGCACAGAACTTACTTCTTTTTACCAATGAACTGCATAAAGTTGGAGATGGCTCACTAGCATCTGTCTTCAGTCATGTTAGTAATCTTCCCCTCCTATGTCCCTAAGCTTGGTGTCATCAACTCTTAAATCGGCAGGCCTATTTTAAGGAAGTCAAAGGTAGAAACATTTGCTAGTGATCTTATGCTTCATAGAAAGATAGACTCACTCTAGGCCAGTAAAATGTTGTTAGTAATACAGAAAAGAGCGAGTTACAAATTGCTACATTAATGAAAGGCACTAGTGACATTTATTCTGATAAGCACCACACATAAACCAACAAATAAACCATGAGAACTGGATGGAGAATTGGTCAGCCAATTTCAGCAAGAAGTCTCCTATGGGGAACTATTATTAAGCAAATCTTTATAGAGGAAAAGGTTTTTTGTTTTAGAAGGCACAATAACTGAAATGGCAGATTTTTTAGAATAGTAATCTACATTGAGCCTCCCTCAACTTTAAAAGTTGTCCAGCTTAGATATCAACTTGAAAACAAACAAATGAAATAAAATTCTAGAATTCTTTTCAGTCTATGAGAGAGGGATCTAAATACTTTTTTTATAGTTGCTGAAGATACATTTTAATTAAATTTCCATTTCTCTTTTATTTTCTAACCCAAATTCTACCATACTTTACCATATCATTTTCTACAGAAGAATTCCCCAACCTACTCCCATAAAAAGCCATGCATCTACAAATTGATAATGGACATAATCCAAAAATGTGTCTCCAATTTCCTGGTGGATTCCATTCTACGGATACCATGCTATTAGAATGCAAACCAATATCTGGATCATAAGCCTCTGAATAAATAGAATTAGAAGAAAAAGTCCTGTTCAATAGGACAGTGTTAAATATTATCATGCAGTGTACAAAGGTTTATCAAATTATGATTTTTTAAAATTCTATTTTCAATATTTAGAAAAAGGTGCTGATAAATTCAAAAGAGCAAAGAGAAGAGCAACCAACAACTTAAGCCATGATAGAATGTTTAATGATTGGGCATTGAAAAAAGGATGATAAAAATGAAACGTGAGAGAATATGAGAGGTTTCTCATAAGACAACGCAAAAGACAGAATAGGTAAGTTTGATTAATATTAACAGTGAGTATAGGAAATTCAGATGAAATAAGAGGTCATTTTGATCAGCCAAAAGCAGACTGCTGATATCTGTGATCACCAATCTGCTTGTCTATATCTCCTGTGATATCATGCTTCTTGTTACATGGATTGTATTTGTTAGATTTAGATCTACATTAAAAGAAGAGGAAGATTGGCAGCTTATAAAAAAGTGCCTACCACTTTATTGACAAGAATACCTCTGGTACACAGATAGGAATTTTTATTGACAAGAATACCTCTGATACACAGCATTCTTAAAAATAACAATGTGAGTGACTACAACTATGTGCTTTGTTTGGGAGTATTCCCAGATGCCTTCATTGGGTTTTCAATCCCCATTTTAAATCTTGTTTCTAAGAGAGTTTGCCCATTCTTTAACACTGGCTTGTTTCAAGGGGTGAATCAGTATTTTTCTGTTCTATTCCTGTCTAATTAAATCCTAAGCAATTTGGATCTTATTGTTGCAGTGCTGATAGGTGTCAGTGATTTCATTTCCTTTTTGTTGCTTTACCATGCTACCTGGTTCCTGGACACAAACAAGTCCTTCTTCAGGAAAGGAATACAATCAACATTATCAGAGAACATGATCTTAATTCTTGTAGGCAACTTCCAGGTAATTCCCTAATGCTTATAAAATCTGTTTCAGCTATCCTCACTCTTTATTCAAATATCAAGCACCAAATTTGTTTATATTTCTTTTTTAATTACATTCTTAACATACTCAGTTTAGGACTTTAAGACTTGGGTTACAAATATATATATATGACCTGTAGCTGTCAGAAAATAAACCTTTTATCTCTTTCTTGGTTGACCTCTGGTAGTTATTTGGGTATTTGCAGTTCAAATCTGATAACCCTAATCCTGCCTTTAGGCTTAAGAAAATCATTTAGGTCCTTCATAGAAAGACTTACACTGCAATCTAGATCCACAATACCATGTAGATCCATTTACCATGTTAATACGGTACTGCATTATATTTCCAGCATCATAGGTTTTTTTTTCAGAAATAGAACTGACTCTTTCATATTATGGGTAACAACTGCTCTGTTTATTTTGTTTGCAAATAGTCCAATATATATCCACATTGTGTATAGTGGTGGATGTTAGCAATATATTTTCTTTTTATTTAAAATAGGGACAGGGATTATTTTTTTATTATTCCAGAGTTGTGGCAATTGATGAGGCGAGATACTGATTAAATCACATTTCTAACTCTCCTATTGGTCAACATCAGTGAGAACTGATTGATTTACAGCATTGCCTACCTATTGTTATAAGGCTGACAGAAGTGAAAATAATTGAAAACTGTATTCCAATTAAGGGATTCACTATGGAATTAATACTACATTATATGCAAATAACCTAAATGTTTCAGACAGCCTGCCTAGCATAATCTGAGCTGTGATCAAAAGATCATATTCTACTATCATGTAGTTGTAGTTCAACTACAGTATATCAACTTTTAACCATGAATGGAATGATGACGAAGAGACAATCTTATACAATATAAGCGGCCCTGATCTCAAATTATTTATCAACTGACATTTTACCAAAAAAAAAAGGTACGCGATAAGAAATAATCTTTCTACTTGTTCATGCCTTAATTTTATAATAATTTCAAGTATTTATCACAGTCACGTTAAACATATTAGTGTTTGTGCCATTATCTAACTAGCTGAATTGTAATATTGGGTATTATCTTAACACAGGTAGCAATAAACTTCAAGGAAGTAGATATTGGTATATTATGAGTAATGATGATAGTGAAAAATAAAAGCAAAGGTACAATCATAGTTGTATACAACAGTCCTGCAACAGTCCTGTATTGTATATTGAACAATAATGCACAATCCCAGGGCATATAGAAATCTCAAATTGAGTAAGGATTCAAAGGTCCAGTCCAATTCCAATCTTCCACTCTACATTCTCACTGTGTTTTCTCATTTCTGCGATTTGAATGTGTATGCTTCACAAACACACATATGTTTGAGTGAACGTAGCTACCAAAGAAGAGGGTGGGTGGGGGAAAGAGATGAAGAACAGCAAAGATTCTAAAGATTTTGAAGGGAGTATGGGAGTATCTGAACTTGAGAAGAGAGCTGCTAAGATAGATGTTAAATTGATCCAGAATTTTATCCCTGGTGAACAAAAAGGAGCTTATTAAAACAGGAAACCTCTCATTAACAAACAAGAGATAGAGACCATGAATTAAAAACCCAGAGGTCTTGAGATAGTGACTGCTACTAACAGCCCAGAACCAGGAAAAGACAAACAATCATGATGCTCAGGGGGAAGAAGAAGAAGAGTAGATGGCCCTGAAGTAGGAGCTTTTCTGGTGTTTCAAATATATCATCTCAAACTTATAGTCTCTAGCAATCAATACATGTTCTAATTAAGGAAACTATAAACACCCTTTCCTCCCCTCCCAACACTAGCCCCAACCTCCCCTAACATGAGTCCCTTTCTTAGCACACATATAGAACATCCAGATAAATTTCCCAAACTGGCAAAAGCAATCACTGAAACAACTTCAAACACTACAGATCAAGGAAAACCACAACTCATAAGTCAACTCCCCTTCCCCTACCCCATGCCTTTGCTTAATAAGGAAATACTGTACATATAAAAAACTACCCTCTTCCCCCAACCTGAATATAATGCTATAATAAGCCTCTATACATATGTACATTTATATCTACATATAACCGCAGTTAAATAAGCGGATGATAAATATGGCACAACATGAATACATAACATTAGTAACAATGTTAAGAAATGTTGCATTGTTTCTGCTTTGAAAAAAAATTGAATTAAAACGAATCAAGAAAAATAGTGAATTTTACGTTTGGAATGTGCCCATGCATACTCAGGGGGTTTTGAGACAAACATTTTAAATTCAATTATTTTCATCTGTACCAGAGCTTATAATGACCGTATGGTTGGGTGTTCAAAGAATTTAACCTAGCATTTGTCATAAGTTAAATGAATTATGTAATAATTTACTTATAATATCAGCATTTTTTTTCTTTTGAACAGTTCAAATTATCAAATTGTCATACTGCCTTGACTGATTGGATCCAAATTTAAATTGGCCTATGGTAAAAAAAAATTCATGAGCAATAATTTATTTTGAATAACTTTGTAGTGGTATGGTAAATATGAGTTAAGTTATCACGCACATCAGTTTTGTCACATACAAACCACCCTCTGGATCCATTCAGCTTACTAATTTATCATGAAAAAGAGCAACAAAGCTTACTCTGAAGTTCATCAATTTAATTCAAATGTTGATCTTTGTATTCTTCAGGAATTTCAGGAAACAAGTCTAAAATATACCTCATTTAAAAGAGGGATGCCCCTTGCCTCCATTGGCTATTAATCTTTATTGTTCTGGTTATACAAATTGACATTTCATCTTCTTATTAAGTTTTGACATTCAGTAGACTTACTAATAAAGCATATCTCCCTTTTATAAAGATGTATGCATATAGCCTATAGGATAATATAATAAATTATATTATTGTACAGCAGTATAATGCAGGAACATTTAAAACCTAGAAAGTGGCTTCAGAATTACTGCTTATGAGATACTTGAGCTTTGTTTGAGGTTTAGTTTGCTAGGTTCCAAAAATGGAAATGAAGCTAGATCTGTAACTGGTGATGATTATAACCCTAACCAACCTTTCCAGTGGTGAGGATGTAAGGAATATTAACGGGAATTATGGCTTAAAAGCCTATTTGGCTACAAATGGGAAATAAGCCCTTGAGGGACAAGTCTAGTGTCCCATTAATATGTTATTTATATTGGAGCAGTGTCCAGCAGGACAATAGACATGATCACTTGGACAAACCTAGTATGTTCAATTTCAGGGAAGCACTTACAAGAGAGGACATCAAAGCAGGTAAGAAAAGTTTATTTCCCTCTTCTTTTGATGTCAGGAACCTGAGCTCCTGGTCATCCAGTGGACAAAATGGACTGAAACCAACAGAAGTCCCATTTTGCAGCAGATGGGAAACACACATAAGCAACATACTTTCTGGCAAGAACGCTATGCTAAATGATGTAAAAGGAACTCATATATGCCTGTTTCTTGTTTCTATATAATAATAACTTAAAGAAAATGAAAGTAATCAGTTTATCGGTATCACATTAATGGGTTCATTTAGAAGTCCTGGAATATTTTGCAGATTTAAATGAAGAAATCTGGGGGTTTCCTCATCCTTCCCCCTCCCTACCATGAGCAGTATTAAAAAAAAAAAACATTTGAGTCCAAATTGAAATTATATTGGATTTTTGCAAGTAGAAGAAATACAGATTTACCTATTAGAAGACAATTTTAGGAAAAGTTTTAAAACCAGTAGATTAGCGTTGAAACAAGGCAACACATTTTCTCTGATGTTTTTGGTGACATACAAAATATCCCACTCACCATATTCCTGAAGCACCACACATTATGGCAAGATATAACATAAGATGGTGTATTGCTACATTGGCAGACATTGTATCAGATCTGTTATAGAATGCCAGAATAAGTGGTCTGGCAGCATGCCATACTCAGTTAAACAGCTTGGAAAATCTGCCATTTTTAAAAAAAGAAAAACATCTTCACATTCCTTATCTCCTCACACATTTACAACATATGTACTGTCATGGCTCTAGAATTAGTATTAAGAAAGTATTTCAATACATTATCCTAAAGCATCTGAATAACAAAAATGTCAATTATGTATGTTCAGGTGCAGAACCACTCACCCAAGCAGAAGACAATGAATCTTAGTTCACGGGGGAAATCAAGTTTATGCAATGAGAAAACTGGAGAACACATCCCATTTTTCTAAGCAGGAGGAGGAAACTAAATTTCTTAAATGATGAACATACAATTGTGTGTGTGTATTATACAAAGTTTCATGTATTTTTGGCAAGTTAAATAACCAACATCACTGTCTCCATAAACAGCACCTGCAGCTAAATTTTTCCATCATGTTCATATATTGATATTTTTAGTGAAATAATATCCAGATCTTTAAATTATAAAATCATAATAATATTTAAAACATAACCTATGTATGTGGCCAAACCAACCTTGTTCTTGGTCAAATTTCAATATAAAGAGAAATAAGATGTTCAAGATAGATGGAGAGATGAAGAGGCTAATTTCTTGTATTAAAGCAGTAGACACAAAACCTGCTTATTAACTGTTATTGAAAGTTCTCCAACATTTCTACTCATCTTTAAGCAGACATGTTTCATGCTCTGTGCACGCAAATTAACACTGGTAATTTAATATTATCAAATCTTAGCTATAGTGTAAAGATGTGAATTTAATATTCAAACTGAGCCAGATTGCAAGAAAATTAAAACCAGAGTAAACCTATACCTCAAATATGCATCTAAAATCATTCTGAGAGTTCAGTTAATATCTTTTTTAGCTTGCTTTTTAGTGAACTTTTTTTCTGAAGTACTACAATACTAATATTTTTGGTTTCAGCTGAGAAAGGGAGCTACCGAGAGAGGAGGCTCATCCCTAGGATCAAACCCAGCTGTTTAATAAATTTTAAGTACTAAGTGTTAATTGAGAGATTTCCCGGTCCCAAGCTTTCCAAACTAATATAACTTTGGAGAATTTCTTGTAATTTGGGTGCGATTTAAACTGAACATTCAAAATGAATTGACTCCATCTGAAGGAAAACAGCACAATGCTTCAGGGCCCAGTTTCCAGAGAAAGGGTATGAGATTATAATCCAGCAAGGAACATGAAAGCCTTGCTAGTGAGGTTTAAGATGATCCATTGCCGTTTTCTAAACATGAGGAAAAATGTGACAAGTGTGATTCAGAAAGAGGTATTCAATACATGCAGTTTTCTCTTATTATTTCCCATTTGTAATGGTATGGGCCAACATAAAACTACTTCCATATACAAAGACTGAAAACTGTTGGGGAAAATGCAACAACTAAAAACCCATATCCTCTCAAAATCTGAATATTCACAAGAGAAGTTTTATACAAAATGCAATAGAAAAAAAATATCAATTTACAAATGAGATGAATGCCTTCCCAAGTGCCCTTTGTTAAAGGATTCATCAGTTACTTTGTGTGCTGCAGACTGCTAGGAAAGTAGCTTTTTTGAGAGGGACAACTAAGTAAAAGGCATTCTGCTCTTCCGGGCATCACTCCTTCCATAACCTAATAAAGTTCAAGCCCATATTTACCCTCTCTACCAAAAAAACAATGCCTTCCAATGGCTTCAATGCAGCAAATATATTAAAAAATATAAAGCCCAATGGGGTGTGGATGAAAGGACATGAAAGGAGAATCAGTTGCAGGAAATGTGGCTCAAAAAGAATAGCTGCTTCCAGAGTTCAGAGCTTCTGCCTCTGCATTTATTCAGTTCAATTGCAATCTTTCAGAAGAGATACTTCTGCCCTCTTGTTTTGTTAGGAAAGCAGATCAACAGACCCAGGAAAAAGTGAGATGTTTTGCCACATATTTGGGAGGCAACAGTTAGCCTGTTGCTCTTACCTGAGGGTTCCTGATGTAAATGAAACAATCTCACTTTGATTATAAGTAGTTTTACTCACATTTCCAATTATTCCTCCTTGAGAGAAAAAAACTGCTGCAAGCAATACTGCATTACACCGAGAAGAGGTCCAGAGCAATTCTAATGCTGCTAAATAATACTACTTTTCCTGTTTAGCATCTCCTGGCCTCTCTTAATTTTCTTGCTTCTTGCTACCTCTGCTTTCTGACCCCACTACAGCAACTGTGGGAACTGGTATTTCATCTCCTCATGCCCTGTGGAAGACAAGCCATGGTTCCACAACACTATAGTTATCAAATATAAGTATATATTCAATAAATATACATATACACATGGTATGAGTTGTGCTGGTCCTATTCTCCCTACCAGCAGCACCACCTCCTGCACTTTCTACTCAACTCCAACAGCAGAGAAAGCCTTTTTTTTTTTTTTTGGTAGTCTCTCAAAATTTCCTTTTGCAAGAGAAGCAAAGACATGGCAGTTGAGAAATCTCCCTTCCACATTTAATTCATCAAAAGAACAGTGGAGTTTGTGGAGCTGCCAGCCTCCTTTTCTAATTGTTCAGCCTTCTTATTCATCCACATCGTAGAGGCTTGTTCTGCTGGGGTGTGTAAGAAAAATACTTCAGTGATGTTACATTGGTTTTATTTTTGTTGTCTATATTTGATGTAAATAATTATTTAAGAGAGCTGTGCACAAATCAATTCACACCCAAAAGTTTATGGTTTCAAAATTAACAATGATTTTCATGAAAAGAGAAAATCAGACAGATTCCCCACCCTGGGATCCCACCTTTTAATTTTCTCAAGACTCTTGGTAAGAGTTTCCTGTTCTCACTTGTCCTAGCTTCTGTCATTTCAGCCCATCCTTCAGAAATGGCCTTGCTGGACTGCCGTAACTGAACTTCCAAGCAGATCTCCACACCTCCTTCTTCCACAAGATATACTGTATTCCAGGATGTAAGCATCTATGCAACTTCAATTTTTACCCTTTCCCTAAAGTCTTTATAAAAGAACTGAATGTATTTCATTAAATAAATTCCACATTAGTTGTATCTCACATTTTTTTTAAAAAGTACAAATGTAAAAAGAACTAATCTTTCTTTCCTCTGCTCTTTACCTTACGTGGTATCTTCATATCAATACTAATCATCCCTGTTTGCTGCTAAGAAAACCCCAATTCTGCATTGGGGTATTGCCCCTACCCATGTGCTGACGTCACCTGATCCATGCCCTGTCTTTCCAACTGTGAAAACACAAGCTAAGCTAGTAAGCTCTGACATGTGATGGTCAGGAATGGAAATGTGAGTAGGGAAATGAAAAGAGATAATTAGGAGTTCAGGTGTGGGGAAAGAAAGAAGTGGCACTTCTCATCAGCTCTGCCTAAGCAGAACTCCAATATTTCACGTTTTTTTTTTTAAAGGAAAGAAACAGTAGCAGAAGAGTAGCAAATGGGAGCTAGGACTAAACCCACCACTTGCCCCTCCCATGCTTGGCATTTCCTGCACCATCCCCTCCCATGCTTTTTCCCCCCATCACTCAGACATCAGATTCAATACTAGAGAGTTTCTCATAAACATGCCCATTGCTAGAGCCATTGAAAGCCCTGGGGTTTTTGTTGTTAGGCACACAGGGGTTGGACTGGTTCCCTATACAGATGTCCTTCTGGAAACGGGCTGGCACAGCTCCATGAAGAGCTGAGACCACTGGCTTGTTGGTGGTGACAATGGCTCGGAAGTCTGGCCTGGCCTTGGGCCCTCCTGCCACCACAGGCTGCCTGAAGAAATAGGATTTGCTGCCATGGAGCAAGCACTGGTCATCCCCAAAAGTGGGGATGAAAGGGTTTTGAGTGACCCGATCGGGGTAGAGAGACTTGCTTAGCATATAACCACCACTAATGCCAGGATTGTTGTGGTGGTGGTGGCTGGTGGCAGGCAGTGAGGACTTGTTGTTGGCAAAAGTGGACTCGCTTGCTGGCATTTCAAACATATGAGCATAAGGGCTTCCCTCCAAAAAGCGGCCTTTGTCCTTTAAGCTCACACTGCGTGGGGCCAAGGCTGCTTCTTCCTTCTGCAGATCCACAAACGTGTCATAGGAGTGCTGCCGGCGGAGCTTGTTGCGATTCTTTTTCTGTACCTTGGAGGCAGAGTTGGAAGGGCTCTGAGGGTACTTGGTGGTGGAGGTGCTGGTTGCCACTGGCACAGGAGCAGATGGCTGATCCAGCTCTTGAAGGGAGTTGTCCTCACTAATATCATAGAGGTTGCCTGCCTTCTTGCAAGCTTCACACCGGATGCACGGCTGACGGGTGGAGTTCTGCCCCACCACAGCTGGGGTGTAGTTATGCAGCTTAGATGGGCAACTGCGGCAATAATTAGACCCTGGCCGTTCCTCCCAATCAAGATTGGTAAGGTTTTTTTCCCATGGCACTGGTACCCCACTCACAACACTGTGCTTGTGCTCATTGTTTACTCCAAATTCCCCTGACCCATGTTTGTGATGGGTCCTGTTTGTACACGTCCCTGTTCCCCCTAGAGTGTCACGCTTAAAGTCATCTCCCCGTTCTTTATAGATATCTGTCAGATCTACATGTTCCCAATGTGGTGAGTTTTCCTTAGCCCGGAATTGGTCCAAATAGAAATCCCTTAGCCCTTCCTTGTCTCTAAAGTAGCGCTTGTGATCAGGGGAACGGGGACGCCGTCGATAGGCCAGTTCAATCTCATCGAATTCTCTCCGTGATTTAGCTGAGGCTGGGCGTTTCTTTAAGCTATCTTTATATTGCTGTTTTCTCCGCTTTGCTGCATTGCCTTCAATGTTGCCATATGTTACCGTATGAGTGGATATGTCTGAAACATCTGAACGGATTAAATCATCATGTGCCCCTCCTCCTCCACTATATCGATCACTCTTGAATGACAGCTTGCCATAAAGGTCACCTAACTGGCCATGCTTGGCTGGTGGTAAACCAATATCTAGTGGCTTTTTACTGAGGGATCGAGACTGAGAAGAGAAGGGTGGATTATCACAGTCATATAGTCCATCAATAGAACTGGCACTACCAATGCTATGGGGGCGATGATGATGATGATAATGGTCTTGATAAACATTACTTTCTTTCAGTTGTAGATTGCCGAAAGTCCTTTCTACCTCACTAATATAATCACTGAAAAGATTCTCCTCACAAGGGGGATTATTATAAGACTTGCAATCAGAGTGGGTGAAGCTACGGCGATGTTCAGAGATATCATAAACAGATGATTCACGGCGGATGAAATCCAGGGCACTTTGTGGTGATCCATTGACACCTGAAAGGTTAGCCATGTTCTTTGCTGTTCGAAGCAGGCGCAAAATATTAGAATGAGTATTGTTCATGGTGGCAGTAGGAGAATTCATAGAAGAATGGTGGTCTTCAATAGCCACTCCATGGATGCAGCTGTAAATACCCTGAAATGGGAAAAAGGGAAAAAAGGGTTAACAGAGATGCAGAGAAGCTATGGGGTTGGAAGTTGAAAACATGTCTTTTGGTAAATAAGATTTTATCTTTCAAGATTCCTTGCTGTATCACTTTCAATTGGGCAACATACTTCCTTTGGAGTAGTTCTCATTCGGCTTTCAGAGAGAAGGACCACTTGCATTTGTATACATTGATTCATATCATTAATTCTTTTGCCACTACTACAACCATTCTTTCACTTTTAACCCCTACTTGTGATTTTAGTTCCTTTTTATTTGGAGATCTATTTTTTATTTATAAGGTTTGCTAAAGAGCATCAATCAAAATTATTCTGGTTAATATACAACAATAAACACAGGAGTAAAAGAACAAGACAAGAAAAATACCAATACTTAATATAAAATCAGAAAGCCAACCAGAGTCAATCTATAAACCAAAACCTCATTGGAATAAATTGGCTTCAAAAAATATGAAGGGCTGCACCAAACTGAGATACAGGGACAGTATATTGTGTGGAGAGAGGATCACCCAAGAGGTGATCCCACACTGTGTTATTTGCATGAAGTGGATGGCTTAGCAGGCCCTCTCTTAATTTTTGGACTGCATGGGCAGAATCAAACTTGAAAAGCAGTCTCTAGTGTGTCCCTGTACTACAGCATACTGTATAAGACTTTATACATTATTGAGTCCAAAAATCAACTGACTTTAGGATTAGAAATAAACAGATTGACTTGACTAATCCAATGAGGTATTGTGCCCAAGATGTACAGTAGCTTACAAGTTAGTTTCAATGGTACTCCCAATTTCAGGATATTGCAGTAGACAAGCTGTGAAATGATCAAAAAATTTAGACATTGTCATCAAGGCTTCTTGAGCAAGGAAAGGCCATACATCTGTATGTTGATGATTTACAGTTATATAACCTCTACTTCTGCCTAGCTAAGCAATGATGTTAATGTCTCAGTGTTTGGAGACTGTGGAATCTGGATAAAGTAACAACAGGCTTCAGCTGAACCCTGAAGATTAAGTGTCACTAAATTTTGGAACCTTCTGGAGCTGGAACTTTACTGTCTTTGGCAGGTAGCAGTCATGTATAAGATATCCTTTGAACAGCTGTGTGTGCCAGTTGTGCCCCTTCCTGGACTATAAAACTTTACAACTCAGTTATTCATGCTTTGATCACATCTGGAATGGATTATAAAACACTTTGCTTTGGTCTATCCTTGAAGAGCATCTGAAAGCTTCAGCTAGTGCAGAGTGCAGCTATGCAGATATTATTTACATCCCTAGGATGGTGCACATTACACCTATGTCCATGACCTGCACTGGCTACTAGTGTCAACTAAAAAGATACTCCTTTGGTCCTTTTAGCTGCCAGAAAAAGGGACTGAGGGATGAAATGCCTAGATAATTACCCCGGCAGCCCAAAGTTGTCAGAGTGTAAGAAGGTTATTGGAGAGCATGATGGATGACTCTTGGAAATGGATGTGTCCCATTGGAGAAGTCACATTCAGGGGGTGGAGGGAAGACCAGGGTCAAGGGGGAAATGTATGATGTAATTTAGTATCGGCATCACCCAGCTAATTGCCAACATAGCCACTTTTAATAAATCAATTTTCTTTTCTCTGAGATGCGGCTAGAGACTTTTGATTTGAATGAAGGTGGATTTGTTGGAGCCCTGACAGCCAGCCGATACTCTAAAAATTCAACATTCCAGGATACCTGACCCCCGGGCTCTTCAATTGCTTCCCGATATCTGGAATGCATGGAGAGAAAATCAGGTTAAAATAGCAGAGGGGGGCTCTCGGAAGAAAGCCTTCTAGAAGCAGCCCAGCTACAAACAGAAGCTGAGGATGCAATCACAGGCGAAACTGAGACTCCTGAACAAATAAAGGAAATGAAACCTCCCACAGTTTTGGAAGGTGAGATTCACCAGCTTAAAAAGGGAAGAAGGACCCTGAGTTACCTGACAAGAGTGTATGGATGTGGGACTGGGAACAAGCCAGAGCCCCAAAGCTCCTGTCGGGATCCCTGGGGAGATCTATAGAGTAGCTGAGGGAAGAATTTCAGTGGGCTGCCATTGGAGAGGAAGGCCTGTCATGCCGCTCAAAACAGAGGGGACCTCCCACAGAGCCTTCGGACATGAGGAGAAGCAGGTGAGATTACAGCCCTCCTCCTTTACCCAGCAGAAGAAGAAAGAGCCCACAGCGGCAACCAGTGCCTCCCCCATGCAACAGGTATCTCTTTCCTCCTTCTGCATGAACTAGAGCCAGGGAGGAAGGTCAGCCATCTCAAGCACAGATTTACAGAGGGCGACAGGAAGAGGGCAGAGCAGGGCTCTATGAACCGTCCGGTTCAGGGGGAAATTTGATGGGGACCCAGACCAGCTAGCTCTATTCCTTGACTCAGCTGAGATCCACCTAGGACATTATGGACACCTCTACCCCTCCCCTAGAGCCATGGTGAATGTCATTTCTGAGGGGCTAGAGGGAGAAGCAAGAGGATGGCTAGCAACCCTACACAAGAGAAGGGCCCCCCAACTGCATGACCCAAATGACTTCCTACAACTGCTAGAGGCCAAATTTAAGAAGACAGAGGATGACTTGTATGCAGAAGATGAACTTAGCAACCTAAAGCAGGGAGGGCGACCCATTAAATCTATGAATTCAGAAGAATCAATGGGAAGCTACCCCTTTTGCCTGAATGGATGCTGGTTCATTTTTTCAGAACCAGCTTGGACCAGCAAATTAGCAAAGTAACTGCCTATCGTGACATCCCAAACAGACTCTCTGAGTGGTTCCGAGTAGCCATAAAGATAATCAGGGCATTATGCACTAGCAACATGAGGAAGCCACTGGGACCAGAGACAGAGGGCAACCAGACCAGAAGCCATCAAACCAATGGAACAACACACCATGATCTTCCCCAGGACCAACCCTCTCACAAAGCCCAATTAAATGCTACCGATGTGGAGGAGTAGGGTACATAGCATTGGTGTGTGCAACCCAGATTTGAGATCAAGGCTGAAACCACCACCCAGGGCGCAACTTGAACGAGGCCCCAGACATACCACCAATGCATCCCAGAGGGTTCTTCAGAGCTGGCTGAAGAGGGAGGAACTCCGGACAACAACAACCAATTGTTGAATCCTTATGATAGCGAGGATAAGGGTGAAAACGACCCAGTGATGAATGGACCAATTCCCTCTTTCATTTTCCCAATACAGCTTATGGTCCCAAAGACACGGAATAAGGGAGTTTTCCAAGCCTTAATAGATTCAGGCTGTACTAGAAGCCTGATCAATCTGACCACAGTCCTAAAATGGGGATCAGAGCGAAAAAGCTAGCCCACGAACAAGGAGGAAGAGGAGGAGAGGAGGAGCCTATGCTACTCACTTAACTGAACCAGTGAGACTAGAGTTAGTGGAACACTGGGAGACAATTCGATTCGCAGTAGCTCCCAAAATGACAGATGCAGTCATACTGGGATTTTCCTGGCTAAACAAGCGAGACCCAACCATCTGGTGGCAAGAGAGCAGGCACAGATTGAGGATAGCAAAGGGACCCCAACCCTTTCCTCACCATCAAATGGAAGCACTGCCATGCAGAAAACACAACCAAACCTGGGGGGGGGAGTCGCAACCCATAAATTTGTTTTTTTGTGTGTGTGTTATACAGGTCACCTTCAGGAAGTGAGGGGAGCTGAATGTCAACTAAAAAGATACTCCTTTGGTCTTTTTAGCTGTCAGAAAAAGGGAGTGGGGGAAAACAAGGCATTCCTGAAATGCCTAGATAATCACCCCGGCAGCCCAAAGTTGTCGGAGCGTAAGAATGTTATTGGAGAGCATGATGGATGACTCTTGGAAGTGGATGTGTCCCATTGGAGAAGTCATATCCAGGGGATGGGGGGAAGAGCAGGGTCAAGGGGGAAATGTATGATGTAATTTAGTATCGGTATCACCCTGCTCTATTAATTTGATAAACACATAGCTACCTCCTTACCTACCTACCTACCTACCTACATACATACATACTTGGCACACCAACCAAGGACACAATTTCTAGCTGCTGCTGTAGCAGGAAACAAATCACAGATTATCTCCAGGGTAATGCAACTCTATCAAGGGCTGATGTTACTGAATAGTCATAATGTCAATTGACCAGCAGTAACTTTGTTTGGCAGGAAATAATTTGAATTTGTTTCATCTTATCTAGTTTTTGACAACCTTCAAGACCTCAAAATTTATTTTGGATTGGATACCACTATTAGATTACCTCTCTCAGAAATTTCATATAGATGTTAAATAATGTGGGCGAGGAAATCGAGCTCAAATGTCATGCCACATGAAAGCCGTCAAGCAACCAACTTGACCACTCTTTGCCTGTGGCTATGAACCAGAAATGCCCACTTGAGTAAAAGTAAAACCTTTGTAAATGGTACCTTCGACTTGTAATTTTTGCAGATAGCTCAAAGAATACCATGGTTGAGAGTATTTAATTCTATTGAGAGATCTATGAGGACTAGAAAGGTATTAGTACCCCCATTCATTTCCCAATAAATATTGTCTGTTAGATTGAACATTATTGTTTGGTCTCATGTTCAGCCCTAAATCCTGATTGAAAGGGATCTAGATAATATGTTTCCTCCATGATATTGTAGAGCTAAATCTTTGTCACTCTCCCAACTATCTTCCCCAAACAGAGAAGACTGACACTTGGTGAAAGTTATCAATAAGAGAGGTGATTTCTTTCCCTTTCAGTACATTTCAATGAGTCTGACCTTTTTTTATTACATTAAGTAATCTGCTTATTTTAAACAAGGTTGCAAATATTCTAGATGATCAGATGTTCTGCTCAAAAATGATCTTAAAACATACATTTATTTCCAATATCTACATTGCTGTTCTTGCCAGGAATGTTGTTCTTAATTTACATGTGACATATTTCATTTTTTTTCTGAATAATAAAGTCTAGCAGGTCACTGCCTACCATTATCTTGTTACCTCTCTCAAAATATTACTACTAAAATGCACTAAAAGATTACTCTGAAGCTCAAGATGCCTTCATTGTCTCATATATTTATCGGATGATGAGACTGGTAATTGATCTATAGTTTTGACTATAAACTTCTAATTCCGATTCAAGGTGCTTCTTCTTACCTATAATATCCTAAATGAGGCCAACCTTACACTTTGTAGATGTTCTTGGTTACCATCCTGAGATTTGTTCACTCAGGAATTAGAAACTGTCAAGCCAAGTACAATGTATTAGTTCACTTGGCACAATCTCCTGTCCCTCTGCTCAGCCCAGTTTTTGTTATTCATTTGGATCACAGCTTGTGACCTACAAAGTCATACTTGCTCTAGTCCTTCCTCAGCAATTGTGACAAAGAAAACAGAACATACTGTAACACTGTATATAACATATCTTTCTCAAGCAAAATTCATTGCCGTCTTTTGTTCAATATTTGACTTTTCTGGTTACATAATAAGATATTTTAAAATATTTTGAATTACTTTATAATTTTATAATCAAAACTTTGGCTACCGAGATATACTTTAAAACTGAATGAATTTACAATTTAATAGTTTAGGTTTAAAATATTATTTCAAAATTATATTTGATGAAGTTTCAACTAATTTGCAATATGAAAGCATTTGCAGGAATATTTCATTTTTAATGAATATTAGAAGAAGCTATATACAGTAGGATTAAAATAATGGTATATCTAGTCCAGCATTTTATATGTTATAGTGGTCAACCACCTCTACCATTATGTTACATTTGTATTATCCTTGAGGAAAAAAACGTTATTAAAATTGTTTGGAAGTACAGTGATTTGTATTTAATGCTCCTGATTATTACCTTTGCAGGAATGAAAGGTTCTGCTAAAGAGGAGAAGAACCTCTTCAGCTATACTTGGAAACATAATGGGTACAAGATATCTCTCTTTTTTTAGGCAAGGGATGTGCAACCTATGGCCCAAGGACCACATGCAGCCTCCCAAGGCCATGAGTGCTACGCCATTGGCCATTCATAAGTTGTTCAAAAGAAGAATGTTCTTAAATTAATGAGGATTAATTATAGAAACAATAGTTTTGTTTTAATTTACTTCCTTTATCCACTTCTTTGATCTAGCTCTATCCAATTTCAAATGCATGTTCAATGGTCAAATGTCACCTTATATTGGACTAAATACACCACTGCATTGTAATCCCTGTATTCGATTGAATACACTCACCCTGCTAATGGAGAAGACAACACCAGGCTTGCCAGAACAGACCCCCATGAAGCAATGGCGAAATTGCCAATAAAAGAGATGTTCACAGATGAAGGTGATGAGGCTGAGGGCCATGGCTGCTCCCAACATATAGAAGACTCCTGCCATGTTGTCAATATCCAGCTGACTACTCATTACCTCATTCTTCTCATTGTGACAAATCCCAGTGAGCCAGAGAGCTTCTAGTTCCTCCATCTCCCCTATAAAAGAGTTTGGAAAAAAATGAAACATGAAATCCATTTGTGTGTGTGAAAAAGAGAGTGAGTGAGTTAGGTAATCAGAATAATAGAGATTTCTATTTTTAACTAATTTTATTTGGTATTTTAAAGCATTCTTAATGACAAATATGCATTGCAGTCTTCATCCCTGTGACTCACAAAGCTTCTTTTCTGAGATTATTCCCTGTTTCCCATGAACTGAGGGGGCTTATGGTGACTTGCCAAATATTATTTGTGAACACACAGCTAAAGGTGATCACAGATTCGTATATGTGAGGTCACAGCTGAATCTGCAACCTGCTGGATAAGACTGGCACTTATGTTCATTTGTAAAGGGGCAATGGTAGAAGGGGTAAACTATGGTTTTTTTTAAATCACTTGGACTCAACTATTACCTGGGACAAAAAAAACCCTTAATATATTCTAAGAAATTTATTATTATTCTCTATTATATGGGCAGGTTTAAGATAATAACTACAACCTTCCTCATATCGCCTTCCTTATAAATAAAATAACTTGATCATGCAACATTCAATACTGTTCAGTTAGTCTCTTCAGCTGTTTGAATAATAGCTTGTTTAATAGCAGCTGTTTTGCCTTTTTTAAATCATAAAATTGCATAACAGGTGCTGTATTTGGAGTATTCTTTATATACTTTAATTCCTTATCAGTCCAGTGCCAGATGGCATCTTTGCAAAGTAATGACCTCGAATTTGTGGTATGGACAACTACATTGGGAATACATTTTGAGACATAATTTACCATTCCCATGATCCTCTGAACTTCATTTTGGCATGTCAGTTTTGATACATCTGCAACTGCTTTTCCTTTTGTGTGGAAAAAGGTCTGGTTTAATGCCATCTTTTGTTAATACATCTCTCAGATACTGTATTTCTTCAAGGTTTGCTTTTGTTCTATTTTCAATGACCTTGATATTTTCCAATGCTGCGCCCTCTGCAGAGAGGCCCAGCCTATTTAAATGGTCTGCCCCCAGTAACTGATGGACTCAGGTTCCAGGGGGCGGTGGGGGATATCCCAGTTGCTCTATTGCATGGTATACAGGGTCTTAAGGGCTGTTAGTGCAGCTATTTGTTTATTAGATCCTTGCCCTCCTGGTTGGTAAGAGCCTCTGGGAGTGTGCATTTGGCTGGTGAGGTCCAAGAGAAGAGCATTTTCTGCTGTGGTCTCCACCTTCTGGAATATTCTCCCACCGGAGATGAGATCTATTCCCACACTCCTGGACTTCCAGAAGAGCCTAAAAACGTGGCTCTGCCATTTGACCTGGGGCCCCAACTATGTTAGAGGTAGCTGGCAGAGTAGAGAAGATTCTCACTCCCAGGTTGATTCTTAACTTTTATTTATTTTTTATTCTAATTTTAGCACTTTTAAACTTTTATGATATTGTAAGTCACCTAGAGGGTAATGGGTTGCATAGAAATTTAATAAATAAATAAGTTTCATATTTAAGGACCTGACTTTTCCCAGTACCAGTTTTAACTGTTATTTGTGTTCTTCTATGATGATCCATACAAGAATGTCATTCATGTATAGCACTGTTGCTTGAATACCTACCATCAATTTTATAAGGTGCGATAGAACATTTCAAGAGCAGAATATAACCCAAAGGAGATGCATTTAAAGATGTATTGACTATGTTGTATTACATTTACATTCATTTATGTATCTGGGTGTTTACCAAAAGTGAGATTATTTATTCAATTTAAAAAATATCTTTGTACCAACATTTCTTGTATCAGAATGTCACAATGCTGTCTTTGTTTTTGTTTGTTTGTTTCATTCCATCATGCTTGATTCTTGGATATTCTTGACAAGGTTTTTCAGAAGTGATTTGCTATTGCCTCCTTCCTAGAGCTGAGAGAAGGTGACCCGCTCAAAGTGACCCAGATAGTTTCATACTTAATTAATTCTACAGATAATAATTTACAGAGGAATTATTGAGTCTGTCATCTGTACTTCTATAATGGTCTGGTTTGGCTCCGCAACCAAACAAGACAGACACAGACTTCAACGGATAATTAACAATTGCTACCAACCTGCCTTCCATTGAGAACCTGTATACTGTACGAGTCAAAAAGAGGGCTGTGAAAATATCTACAGACTCCTCACATCCTAGACTTACATTGTTTCAACTTCTACCCCCAAAACGATGCTATAGGGCACTGCACACCAGAACTAGTCACAAGGACAGTTTTTTCTTGAATGCCATTACTCTGCTAAACAACTAATTCCCACAACACTGTCAACTTATTTACTAAGATTGTATTACTATTATTCCTCTATTACTAGATTATAATAACACTTCCTAGTACCTATCTCTTCCCACTTAAGATTATAACCGTGTTGCTAGTATCTTTACAATTTATATTGTTTTATTTGTTGATTTCATTGCTTTTTGGTAACCTACGATTATCACTAAGTGTTGTATCTTATGATTCTTGATGAATGTATTTTTTCCTTTATGTACACAGAAAGCATATGCACCAAAGTCAAATTCCTTATGCAGCCAATCACAATTTGGCCAATAAAGAATTCTATTCTAAGACAGGACTAGAACTCAGTCTCCTGGTTTCTATCCTGAAATTTCAACCACTACACTCAACTGGCTCTCAGTTTAATTTCTTTGAGTATACTAGTTTAATTAAGTCCAGGCAAATTCTCAAAATCCATGTTAGTTGCAAACAATAATCATATAATAAATCCACTTAATCTGAAGTTTATTCTACATTATGGCAAATAATTATTTTTGCTTCAGTTTTGCTTTTGTTTCTTTTTTTAATACTGCTTGTATATTGTGCATTGTATGTGTATCTTTCCTAAGAGTAATGGATGAATTCTTGGAAGTGTCACAATATTATAAAATACAACTTTATGCTCAGTTATGTTCCTAAAAGGCATTTTTGTTAACCGTGAAGGATTTTTTTCCTGTAATAATTCTTTATTGATTATATTGATACAATTAACTACTTGTAAAAAAAATTTTTAGGACCATTATGGTGCTTCATGGGTTTAATAATACTCTTTTACATAATACATGTTTTTTTTCATTTCAACATGAATTCAAACCACTTATTGTGTCTACTGGATTCTTATATGATTGTGGACAGAGTTATTTGATATAAGTCATTTTGTGTACCCATGATCAACTGCTAGATTTACCTCTGCACCAATAACAGTTATATAACTGATTTATTGTTATTGATTAAGCCAATGAAGAAATTATATTCTTTAGATTCATGCTATCTTTTAAATTGTTTTTGTACTTTTGCATATTTCAGGCATGTAATTATATTTTCTATATTTATGACATTTTGGCCATTTGTTGGACACGATTTACAGGTTTACTTCCTTCCCACTTCATTATTGTCTACAGTTTGCCTTGTTTTGAGGTGGGTTTCCCCCTACTTTCTGGTTTCTTTGCTAGAGCCAAAACTATATTTCTAACTGGATCTGTTGGTATCATTCCATAGGTCTTTATTACAGGTGATGGACTATGATTGCTACAGCAGTAATTATCAACTATGAGTGAGCAATTTCTGCTCTTTGGCTTATATCAGTAGCATTTTCTATGGACAAATTGTCTTCTCTAAATGACTGGTCCTCTGTTATCTTGTTTCTTATGCCCAAATTATTTGATATTTGAGTATTCAGAAGCTTCATCTGATATAGAATGCAATGGTCCAGGCAACTTTGGGCATCCCACTTAAGCTCATGTGACACCATTGCTTCCCAAGTTGGAAATACATCTGCACAATGTCTGTATCAAGGCCTTATGTTCAACCATGTGTAAATATTGTGTTATATACATTATATTATAAATAATAAGCCCTGTCAAAATAGATTATTTATACAATCTAAAGTGAAACCAATAACATTTATAAGTAACAATTTTCTATACAAATTGAATAGAGTAAATTAAAATAATGTTCCAGCAGGCTCTCTAAATATATTTATTTTAGATAGATATAATCCTCAGATGGATAATTGTAGGTGTAAACCAGACAACTAGAGGTTTTAACCATCAATCCTATCCCTCCCCCCCATGTTTTCTTCACCTCTACTAACACACCTTTGTTACTTGGATGACTCAAAGAAGTGATGATGGATACCAAACACTTAACAATGTTTTCCTCATCCTATGTAAAAGACAGAAGTTTCTTTTCCTCAGCTGCTTCAGAGAGAGGTGAACTTCTCATTCCAGTGAGTGCATTTTTAAGGGCATTAGTGTTTTGGTTGGAGTTACTGTATCCTATGGCCTATGTATCCCAACTCACATTTCATCTGACCCATCTCAGGGGGAAAAAAAACTTTCAAATGAAGTTTTACTAACATGCTACTTTATAACACTCAGGATTTTCTGGGAAAGCACAGTGTATCTATAAATCTTATATGGTACTACTGAGAGATTTACACTTAAATTTCTCATTGCACTTCTGTATACATTAAAAAATCAACTCTCTCTTGCAACTACCTCTATAGCAACATATCAGGAAAATATTTTACAAAGACAACAAATATATGTTGCCAGATACAAAGGGTGTATGATGGGGCCGGTGGGGGAGAGCAGCTGCAAACTAATTTAACTCATACAGTACACAAAGCCCCGTGGTAAGATATTTCACTATTAGCAGGTTTGAAGCAGGGAAAGCGCCCATTAATAAGCAGTCTGTATTTAGTTATTGGCCAATTCTGGCTAAGCAACGTTTGACTGAAGATTCTTGTTCATCAAATTCTAAACCCCAAGCATTTGGATAATGCCACACTGAAAACATTTTCAAATTGCAGACTGAAAAACTGGAGGAACTGAGGATTTATTTTAAAATATATTGGGATTAATTGGCAATTGGGAAGATAGAAGATGTGACAGAAATCATTAACTTTAATAGCTGACTAATCTTATTTATATCTACACTACATGCAAAATAGTCCTGATTATAAAGACATTATACTAGTGCACATTTTTATTACACATTTTCTTGGTGTTCCATAAGTATAACCAAAACCCAGAATTACTCTAAGCTTGCTGATGCTGTTCTATGCTTACTGCTTCTTACATCTTTTCTGTGCTTTGCATATCATATCATTGTTCACCCAAAAAGGAATCACATGATGGATATATGTATGTATTTATGTACTGCAGAGGCTGGGAATATTTGTTGGAGTTCCTGTCAAATATGCCACATCGTTATAATGTATTTTATTTTATTTTAGCCTCCCTCTCAACTTCTCTGGATGACAGTTGGGATACAAACTTAGAAAGTATAGCTTGTGTGTCTTTGAGATTTCTGAAACTCCTCCTCATGATGTTTATGACTACAAGCCACTTTGGTAATTGCCACTGAAATGTTGAACTGTAAATCTCTCAAATAAATAAATGGCTATAAAACTAAACATTCAGTATGATGCAGTGGGCCAGAATCTTTGAAATAGTATTCGCTATTAGGTTAAAACACTGGAGGGTTTAATGAAGTAATATTACTCCCTCTTAGTAAAATATGTTTTTTTTCTTCATTATCCAAATTACTCACCATCGCCAAAAAGCTGTAAAATTGCAAGATCCACTTGCCGCTTCCAGCCAGAATTCTTCTGGATGGCAATGCCGTAGCCAGTAGAAGCAAAGACCTTTCCACTGCCAATTGTCACTAGCTTGCAGCCTTCATCTCTGCCAGCCATATAGTTTAGCACAGCAGCATCATAAATAAAAGCATCCAGTTTCCTACGAAATGTCAAAAAACCAAAAAGGGTAAAGAATAATAGAAAACTCTACAAAATTAAACCACTGTTTAGAAATCAACTGTGAGAAAGAATGAATCCAGGTAATGCAAATATTTATGCAGAACTAAAATTTGAGTAGTCATGGGATCAATGCATATATTTCCAGCATTTTTCAGTCTTCAAAGATATATTCAGAACCCAAGCAAGAAAACAATATGCCACTTCTCTCCATAACTCAAATCTGAAAACACCTTCATTCACTATAATATACCTTTCCTTAACTATGAAAACCATGTAGTAATAATTCTGCAACATGCCTAGGAAAAGTACACAGTGATTAAAGCAGTAAAGCATAGCATTTCCCAATCAAACAGCTGGAGAGATAGTGTTAAGCAAAATGTAATTACTCAAATTAGATTTGGCCAGGACCCCTGCTCTTGTGAAGAGTTCCATGAGCATCTTTAAATATGACAAGTGGTTGGAGATCATGTTATATCTCAATATAAGGGAAGAAATGTAAGCTTTATATTGCCCAAGTAATCTCATCATGAAGGTGGAAGTGGTACTGAATATTTATAGACAGACAACTTCTGTTACCAAATCTATGATGAAGATAGAGCAAATGATTCTATTGATATGTTTAAGTCTTTAATCCCTGATAACAGGCATTTTATTCTGGCACTTTTTTTCCTAGAGAGTAAACGTCTTGAAAAATATGTAGAGAGCAGGAAGGGAAAGACCTCCTTCATCTTTCCCCACTTTCCTTTCTCTTTCCATCTCATTTTAAAACAACCCTCTTGTGCACTAGTGGTGGCAGTAATTTTTCTTTGCCTCATTAGTGGTCACTCTTCTTGGAAGAGTAGGTCTCATGCTGTTGCTTTTAATGTGCTCCCAAAGTTCATGAATGTTTGAGAGGAACAGATTAAAGCGAATGTTTGGTAGGGCATTATTTAATACTAGCTATATTTTGACAAGTTGTTAAACCATTTGACTAGTTCAGTTAATATTTTATTCTTATATTTCCATAAGGTTTTCATATTTATCCCAGTAGGACACTCTAGGCTATAAACAGCATAAAACTCTTAACTGGACCATAAAACCTGGTCCTGTTTTTGATCTTTATTTCATCCCACCCCCTCTTCCTGGCAGCTTGTCAAAGAGCTGCTTGGTGGACTGATGTGGAGTGCTAGCAGAGTGGGGAATGGTGCTTCTCGTAGTCTGCCAGTGACTTGTTGGAAGGTCTATTTCTCTCTGTAGCTGTCTCCTCCTCCTCCTGGGATTTTTCCCATGTGCATATATGTACATGAGGAAGGTATATTTTTCTGTTCATGTGTGTGGACTGGATTTCACATCCTAATAACAATGTGGTGTTATAGCCAAAATATTTATCTATTTGAATTTAAAAGGCATGTTGTTCTTTGAGTATATGCAATGGACAGTTTGCCCAGGATCAACTCCAGTAAATATGCCTGCCCAATTCCTCTGTGTTTCCTTATTTTGTCTTCATTACACTGTGCATTCATTGCATCATACTAATGATCCTGTTACTCCATTTGACTTAAATAGATATAAATATTTATGCTTCAAAATTTCCTCATATCTCCTCTACACAACGGTGTGGAATGGAATACATGCAATATTTTGGCAAAAGGAATATTTTGAAGTAGTGAGATTTCTGAAGAGGTATATTTATACAATCAACATAATTATTTATGCTAAATTTGGAAAGCAGCAGTCTCACCCTGTCTTCAGTGATGATAAAGCATCTTGCACCGATCTTTGGTTGAACTTCACCATATAGGCATGCATCAGTTCGTAATTGTTGCGAATATTCCTCTCCGTACTGCCATTGGGAACTGTTCCAAAGCGGAAAGGTGGTGAGAAAGCATTTGGATTTTGGAACTATAAGAAAAAAGGAAGGAAGGAAGGAAGGAAGGAAGGAAGGAAGGAAGGAAGGAAGGAAGGAAGGAAGGAAGGAAGGAAGGAAGGAAGGAAGGAAGGAAGGAAGGAAGGAAGGAAGGAAAAGTCTTTCAGTAATTTATTTGAGAATAGATTAGATTGCCTGAATTTAAGTAACATTAATATTAGAAGTTATCTGTTCATAACTAGGTCCATACATGAAATGGCAACTCTTTTTGAAGTCTTTGCTGCTGAGGTTTATAGAATAAAGTATCATTTTAGTGGAACTAAATGAAAAGGGGTTGTCTGCTTACTTACCTACAACAACTGAATCAGAATCATGTATTTTGAGGATTGACATCATTTATGTGGTAGTATCATCTGTACGTTTTCATCAATTTATATCATTTGAGTAATGATATAATGCAAATGGTATAAATTGATGCAATTGATTTCCTCTGCACAATAATAAACTGCAGCAGAAATGTATCTATTACATGCAAAATTCATTGAGTTTTAATGTTCTGAAAAGAGACAAGTCTCTAAATTAAAAAAGCAGTATTGCACTTTAGTCATCAAAATGATTAAAATAAATCAGCTGCACTTGCAAACACATAAAAGATAGTCTACCTGCAGTATATTTGGTTTAAAACTGACACATAAAATAATTTTCAAGCAGTAAAATATTTATGGCAAATTATTAGGGTAGGGTAAAACAGTGCTTTGATTCAAGAACGCTTCAACTGAATCATCTTGACTCACTAATCATAGTCCAGACTTGTTTCAAAGCAGCAAATCAAATTGGCTTTGCCATTCAATGATTTGGGGGCTGTTACAGATAATGAAACTTCC
Organism: Bungarus multicinctus; assembly: GCA_023653725.1. Lineage (NCBI taxonomy): Eukaryota > Metazoa > Chordata > Lepidosauria > Squamata > Elapidae > Bungarus > Bungarus multicinctus. Next base: position 50,120,528 of record CM042848.1, read on the forward strand.
TTCATTCCTATATGGAGAGAATGCTGGTAATAGCTTAGTGTTGGCATTGCCATATTCAATATAACATATTCAACCAATCAATTTAATCTTTCATTAACTCTCTGCCTATAAGAGTTCTCCTGGATGGCAAAATTAACATTCCTTTAGGCTTTAATAATTTTCTTAGTCTTCAAATTGGTCACTGTCCTTGAGCTAATGCAACAAGTCTATGCTGATCCTTTGAACATAGCCAGAACTCAACTTTATTTTCAATATTGCAAATATCGACTGAAGTCCAATGTTACTTGTAAATTCTACATGCTTGGTTAAGTCTCTTAAAAATGAGTAAATATGTGCCAAGGTACAAATCACAAGTTCTGAATTAATTGATTTCTGCTTTAGGTTACGTAGTATCCTTAAGTATTCCTATTTATTCTCTGATTATTGTGTCATATTGTGTGATTATGTTATTTGTTTATATTACCTTAGAATAAAGCCTTAAGTACTCATATTGGTATGGTTATTGTTTTCAAATAAAAAAAAGCTGCAGAATCAGTTAGCCTGCTGAGATGGGAATCAAGAAATACTGTACTAGATAGATTTTTATTCTTATCCCAATGTTCTTTCTGCCCCGATAAATACATCCTTTAGAAAATTGGATGCAATATTCCAAGTGTGATCTTATCAGGGCATTTTAAAGTGATATTAACCCTTCATGTGATCTTCATTCTGTCCCTCTGTTAATGCAGCCTAGGACTGGGTTGGCTTTTTTGGCAGTACTGCATACTGCTGGCTCATATTTAAGTGATTGTCAACTAGGGCATCAAAATCCCTCTTGTAATTACTACTATTGAGCTCGGCATCACCTCTTCTATACCTATATATTTTATTTTTCTTGCCTAAGTGTAGAATCTTACATTGAATTTCATTTTGTTAGATAGGGCTCAGTTTTCAAGATCCTTCTGTATTTTGGAGTGTTGGCTATTCCTGCCGGTTGGTAAATATGATGAGTTCCCTATCTATTCCCTTACCTAAATCAGTTATGATGATATTGAAGAATATCAGACTGGGCCTAACACAGAGCCTTTGAGTTACCCACTACTACTCCTCTCCATGTAGATGCAGTTCCATTAAGGATTGCATGTTGAGTGTAGTTGGTCAGCCACTTATGAATCCATCTGATGGTGATGTTATCTAACCATGTACTGGATTGTGATCTACTTTATCAAATGCCTTACTGAAGTCCAAGTAAATTATATCCACAGTATTTCTCTGGTCCACTAATTTGGTCACTTTGTCAGAGAATGCAGTAAGATTTGTCTGGCATGACCTGTTTTTGACAAACTCATGTTTGCTTCTTGTTATGACTTTATTTGCCTCTAGGTGTTTGCAGATTCATTGCTGGATTATCTTTTCCAGAATCTTTCCAGTTATTGATGTTAGGTTGATATGTCTGTAGTTTCCTGGATTCATTTTTGTGTTCCTTTTTTTGAAGGTGGAATCACACTTGCTCTTTTCAGTCCTATGCTAGTTCCCTGGTGCCCCAGTATCTTTGAAATATATGGTTCAATAGTTCTGAGATCAAATCTGCCAGCTCCTTCAGAATCTTGGAATGTAATTCATCTGGTCCTGGTGATTTGAACTTGTCTAGAATGAGTAGGTATTCTCTTACAATTTTCTTGTTCATTGATACTAGAAGGGAGTGGCTTGTTCTTATTTTTTTTATACTAGTGGCTTGCCCTGTCAGTGTTGCCGCTAGTATATAAAAATAGGAGCAAACACTACTCCATTCTAGCACTGATGCTGTTATATACTTTGGTAATAAAACGTCTGCGAGAAAACCATCATGCTCAGAAGAGAATCAAGGACCACTCGGTTCAATCCTGAGCTACAAATATTATCTTATAGTGATATAGAAGAGGGTATGAAAAAAAAGATCCATCAAACTAAGCTTTGAGCCAGGAACCACAAAAATAATATTAAAAGGTAGAATTATGCCAGATTATTAAGTAAATGAAAAATTATTCAGTACTGCAGAAATATTTTGCATGGCTTAGTAGTACATTTTGCCAATGTAATGTCAATCAAATAATGCAAGAACTGAAATTTGCTTAACAGTGAAACTAGACAATATTATGTAAAATAAAAGAATGATGGGCCAAGGCAATAAACACACAAAAAGCTTCTAGTGTATTGAAATGGTAGATGTACATAACAACATATATATGAACCAACCATTTCTGCTGCAGAAAATGTGGTCTGTATCTGTATTGCTAAAATTAGAACTTTCTAAAATAGATTCAAGTATATGGATTTTCATTCAGAAAGATACTCTTTTTGTGGTTACATCAATCCCTTCTGCTGTCAGAATAAATAAATCTTTTCTACTGAAAAATATGTATCTTGTAGATAACTGTGTTTTTGCACTGGTAATAATTTGATAAAAATATTAGGTTGTACAAATCTTCAAAGGAATGCTTCAGTTCAACATAGCTTTGATTGAACCATCCCATTAAAACAAAAAAAGAATAGTTACAGTATTATGGCAAAACCCTTGAAGAAATCCAGCTGGAACTAGACAGACCTACTGTTCTCTAAAGAGTCCACCATCTCAGCTCTCTCTGCTCCATTCTGTCAAAAAATGTAACAGCTGCAGGCACTCTGATGTTTCCTGATTATAGGCTATGGACAAATTTTTTTTATGAATCACATTTTGCATCTCAAAGCAGTGTGAATCAATTTGCCCTCAAATCACAAATTTGAATTGAATCATGTTCCCTTTAAATCTCTAATACAAGTAAAAATCAAACTTCCTCTGTGTGTGTGTGTGTGTGTGTGTGTGTGTTTTGTCAGTGAAAGAAAAGTTTATAGTATACATTATAGCATCTTTTTAAAGGAACACAACTACACTAAAAGCATATGTTATGGTGGGTCTATAAATCAGTGTAAGATCAGTAAAACATAGATGTGCAGTGCTGAGGGCAATGGAAGAGATCAGAATGACCTACTATAGAATATCCTGGTACATTTCATTACTATATAAAGTGGTACAGAGTAAGTCCCTCATCCCCAGTATTCAAGGGCTATATTAGAAATAGCCCAAAATAAAGTAAAGCTCTCTCTACAATAATGGTGACATTGGATGGTGACATTGAATATCGTTCCTTCTTTCAAAAGTAGGGCATTGGAATTTCATTTTAATATGTGCTATTGTGCTATAATGACAATAAAGGTTAGCTCATCTTATTATCTTATATCTTGTCTTATCATCTTACCTTGAACCAATACATGCACTTATTCTAGAGGGAACTGTAGAATCTAATTCTTGGGAGGAAAAAAGCAATAATACTTTAGCAAATTAGCAGGAACATTAGCTAGGAGAGTAATAGCTATATTAGCCATTGTATCTGTAGCTTGCAATTAGTCCCCTTTACCAAATCTTAGATCCAGCTCTGTAGTCCAATGAAAATAAAATGCAGAAAAGTATATAATGCCCACATTTAAATGTCTTAGACTACAAGCTTGACTGTACACACATAACTCTTCTTAGCAAATTTTATGTTTGTAACACTGAAGATAATTGCTACCCAACTGCATTTACCAACCCATGGGTCCTAAGAAATAAAGAATCTAAAGAAATGTTTTACATTCACAAAAATCTATTCTTTATATAGTATAAGAATCTCATATCTGCTCTTGAGACTAGAGATTTCAACTAAGTATTTTGAGCATCTAATAGTTGGAAATTTAATATGCTTTAGAAAGCCCGGAAAAATTAGGACTGAGTAAAGTATTGGTAATCCTCATACTGCTGAATTGAATCAATTAATAAAAATCCAAAAAAGAATTATTTTTGGAAAACTACAGTACAGTATATATTACAATATAATATATAGAAGAGCATGTGCCAGTTCAATTCATGAAAGGTATTTATGAAAGGCCATGCAGGATCAGGTAAAAGTCACCTGAGGGCAAGAGAAGTAGCACACACACACAAACACACACACTCCCCCAGGAGAACATCTTTATGGAATTCTGGATATAAACAAATGATAATGAGATACTGATATATTATTATTATTGTTCACAAAGCCACTTTTATGGTTTGCTTATCTATAAGCAGGATAAGTAATCTTCTATTGTAATTATGATTTTCCTTGAATCACTTTAGTATTTCAACTGAACCCATGCCTCAGTTTTTTTTTTCTTTAATCTGTTCTCTATCTCTCCACCCATTTCCCCATACATTTTATGTATGACAAGGCTGTTTATGTGGATCTGGATCTTGTCAGCGTGAAGCCACCAGAACCACTCATGAATAGGCCCAAGTAGATATTTTATTATTGATCACCTGTATTACAAGAATCTCACCAGACTGTGTGCCTTCTCTTTGGAAATGGCAGACACAGACCTAAAGGTCTGACCTCAAGACATTTCCTCTTCCAAAGTGATTCCAAGCTGGAATATGTCTCTTTATTACCTTAGAAAAGCCCTGTGGTGATTCCATCATGGGGACAGAATCCTTTTTTTTAAAAAAAGAACTCCCAAAGTTATAACGAACACTTTGAATTTTAAATTGGCTGTTGTAATGTCCAAAATTAATAGTGAGGTATATTGTGTGACCCAAAGACCACAATCTCATGACAGTTGGATTAAGGATAAGAACAGAAATAATTAATCAGTTATTTTTAAAATTAAATGAAAATTCAAAATAGCAAGATTAAAGGAAGTTGGCCTTATTATTGAAAAATCAGATTGGCAGATGAACCTTCCACATATTCATATATGTTTACTGAAGGTAAAAATCACAAAATAGCTTCAATAGTTTGCCTAGGAGATCACTATATATACATTTTCTGCATTTACCAGAATGTTTAAGAATTCAGGCTGCAGCCAAATTCTATGATGGTGCTGAATTTCTAATCAGAACAGGAGCTTGCAACCAATTTTAATTAAACTATGCTATCGCTTTACAAGAATGGTATTGCCTAAAGATTAAAAAGTTGGCTAGCATTTCACACTAACAATTTCCTAGACTCAAATTCTATTCAACCATAATTCAGTTTTAATTCTATCACAGAAATTATTTAAAATATCCCCCCAAACCTTCCGGTAATGAAATCTACTGTGTCACAATAAATTTATCAAATCTATAAGGCTGCCCAATACCACGAGCACATACAATATTAAAAATGCATTAAACAACACATAACCAAAGAATAACCAAAGAACATGGTTGTCTGAGTTAAGTCTCACCAAACTACGTCCAGATATAATATTAATACTTGTATGCATTGTATGTTGTTTATAGAAAAAAACCCACCCTGTTTTCTGTGCAATAAGTATGTAATTAACAGAGCAGCAGTTTGAGTGGTTGCCATTCAAAACATTTTTCCACATATTTAAATTCCTAGAAATAATTCTGGGAATCAACATCTGGACATAAACAACATAATGTCAGGGTTCCAAGTAATAAATCCAACAGTATGTATATTAGGCCTAAGCCCAAAGATGATACCCACAAAATTCAATTAAGTCCAGTCCTATATTTGCTTACACCTAATGGATAGAATCTTGCCAACTAAAGCTATAACTTTTAAACCTACCGTATATAGTATATATTGAGAGATTCTAGGATGTGTGGCAGGGGTGGTATTCAGCAGGTTCTGACCAGTTCTGGAGAACCGGTAGCGGAAATTTTGAGTAGTTCAGAGAACTGGAAACTACCACCTCTGACTGGAGATTTTACAGTATCCTTTCCCTGTCACACCCACCAAGCCACAGAACCAGTAGTTAAAAAATTTGAGTGCCACCACTGGTGTGTGGTCATATGGAAGCTCTTCTTCCCTACCCCACCCAGCTCAGGACTATGCAGTCTCTTAATCTGGGCTCCTCTCTGGGAAAGTTCTGTTGTCAAAGCTCTCCCCACTGCTTTTCCAGGTGCACATTCCAGCACATCATGTATCGTTTAGCTTGTGAATCAGCTCTGTGGCTGAAACATATAAACACATACCCTAGTGGGAAATGTACGAGGTTCCTCTTTGTACTTTATATTAGGTATGAAAAAGCAAGTCATGTTTTCTCTTTACCCTTTTCTGCTGCCATGTGGAATGGATCAGATTCCAGTTGTGCCCCATTTCCTTGGATGTTTCCAAATTCTGCCATAATGCTACTATATTAAAATTAGGTATGTATTGACATTCTCAGATTGCAGCATTCATCGATTGAAATAGAAACATCCAGTGATGGAATAAAAGAATTCTACTGTTACCTTCTGAACTAAATCTAACACTCAATTTAGATTTTTAGTAATATCAATGGAGTATGATATTTTCAAACTCCTGCCATTTAGTTTTAGTTAGGCATATAATCTTAGTTTTAAACACCATAATTTTATTCTTAGATCAAGGTTTAGATATTTTTAGCTTAATATTATTAATAGCTTCTTAGAATATCACATATCCATACAAGGAAAACCATTAAAATTGGCATTTTCTTTATGATATTGTTGTTTGATGGATTCTAGTTTTTATGCTGGTATTTGACCAAATGGAAATGAAATTGAAATTGATCTCATTTCATGCAAGAGAAAGAAGTTAAGAAAATTATGGGAATTCATTTTTAAACCTACATGGCACTTATCTTTTATAACCTACTTATACTGTGGAAAAGAAATGCATTGCTGTCGTCTCCTCATTCTGTTACTATACTTGCTTAAGAATCACTCTACCATATTTTTAAAATATTTCTGTTATAGGAAATTATAAGAGAATTGACAATCAATAGAAGAAAAATCAGTGAATAAGGGGGGAAATACATTTGCAGCTTTATCCATATTTTTAAGCAGTTCCACTTTAATTAAGTGTTAGGAGAAAAGGCAGGATTTTTCACACATTGATAACTAAAAAAACATAGCTTTACTATATAGCTTTAGATCAGTTTTACTTAGAGAATGCAAGAACGTTAAAATAAAGAAAAGTTGAACCTGAAAATTCTGTGAAAAACTTGATATGCAGCTCCTTGTATTACTACTTCATGTACTATATGTACTTGGATAAATCACTTTGATTATCTATTAATTAAAATAAGATAGGTGTAATATCTGTTACTATAGAAGATCTCAACAAATAGTTTGTGATTCTTCAAAAAGCGTCTTTCTGTTTGAAAAAGTTGCTGTTAGAGCATCAGAGTCTCATAACTCATAGGTCCATGATGGCGAATCTATGGCATAGGTGCTAGAGGTAGCACGCAAAGCCCTCTCTGTGAGCACACGAGCCATTGCCCCAGCTCAGCTCTGCCATGCATGTGCACATGCTTCCTGCCAGTCAGCTGGTCTTTGGGTTAGGGGGGGACGCAGGGGACATGTATGCATTGCATTTTGGGGGTGCTTTGGGCACTCAGTGCTGAAAAAGTTAGCCATCACTGTTATAGGTAATAAGAAACATTTTCTGCATGATTTCCATAATATGTTAAATACTATAAGACATCATTCATACTATATGTTATCATTGTTAAAAAGATACGCCAAAAGGCTTGGAGGGGGGCAGGTGGGTTACCTTTCTGTCACTCAGTCCAGACACCTGGTCAACATATTCTTCTTGGATCATAAAGGCAGCCAAATTGGCAGTGTAACTGGCCAGAAAGATGACAGCAAAGAAGGCCCATACTGATACCATGATCTTGCTGGTAGTCCCTTTGGGATTCTGCACTGGCACAGAGTTGTTGAATACAAGGCCCCACAGTAGCCAGATAGCTTTACCAATAGTGAAAGATGGACCACCAGGCTCTGAAATGACCAAAATATAGTAGAAAGAGTGAGAACTAGCACAACAAATTATTCTTAAGTAATGAATGAAATGAAATTTTAGCTTTATCCAATATCAGATGTTATGTTGTTGGCTAAGACTGTGATAAGACTGTGATAAAAGTCAATTCTAGTCTAAATTAGTTTGCAGCATGATTTACGTACTAACAGATTAACTCTATGGTCTTCCATATAATTTATTCTTGAATGTGAGCACAGAAATGCAATCTCAGTATTAAATATGATTTAAATTGAAAACAGCAGTCTACTCTAGTTATACTCATTAGGCAGTAATTCATAAATGGGAGACCTTGTTAAGTCACTCCATGTGCATGTTTAAGAGTTTGTGAGCAGTCCCTGGTGCTCTCTGAGCTTGGTTATTTCCTTGCAAGCTTTCATTACCCAAACTATGTAACATCAGTACATTGATGATGTTACATAGTTTGGGTAATGAAACGTCTTCAAAAACAACAACAACAATAAACCAAGCTCAAAGAGCACCAAGGACCCCTCATTTCAACCCTGAGTTACAAATATTGTCCAAACTTTTAGTGTATTGTAACATCTACATGAATGAATACATTGTATAAAGCAGGTGCATATATTCTTTTTTACAACTCTTCTCCATCAATCGTTGTCAAGCTTTTCTAATCTGGTGCCTAGAAATATGCTGGATCTAAGACTCTCACAACCAACATGACTGATGGCCAAATTAACTAGAAATCTGGCTGCTGGAGGCTTGATATATCTAAGTGTGTCAGATGGGAAGGCTGAACTAACATATTTTCTCAGTTATTAAGAGACATCTTTCATACATTATTCACATTTATAAATAAGGAAAACACATTTTGCATACACAAGATTATTGTAGTTGGAAATGTGACAATCCTAAAATGAAATAGTTGCCTTGAGAAAAGTTGGGTAGGTCATTCAAAAGACATTAGTGAATAGAAACATAAGCTTGGAGTTAAGACAGTCCAATACACTTGGAATTTGGACTGAGAGACTTATTGGATAACCCGGTCACTAATCATCAAACCCTGGACTGTTGGGAAGATAAACATTATTTATTATGAGTACCCCAAAGAAGGATACAATGAACAAAGAACAGAGCAAAAATATCACTTTGTTTGCTTTGTATTAACAGGCATTATTATGCACCCTGAAAAACTACTAACTGCAAGCCATTCCAGCAACAATTGTTAGGCAGGGATTTACAGTATGTACAAGCTTTTCACAGTATTTTTCTCAGATATTTAGAAACACTCCCATGAGGAAATATAATTTCAAAATGATACAGATTCTGTAATGACTATGGAGGTATACATACACATGGAAAAAATGTACACACATGGAAAAAATATCCTTTAAAAAAATTGGCACCTACAATGTCATTATGATTTGAGTCAGCACTACTCTTTCAGGGAACTACAAGATTAAAAACAATGTTGTTAATTTGAAGCATATAAATTGTTACTGGGATTACATTTATATGAAGGGTTTTGTGATGGGGAGAAGTGCTGAAATGTTCTCTTTGTAACTAGGCAACAACATTCTACTTTTTTTCATTCTGTTGCCCCCAACTGTATGTTCTGTCAAGGCAGTTGGTGGTCTTTTTGCTTGCTGCTTGCCTACTAGTAAGCTATTTGACTTGAATCTTCTTATATATTCTTGTATCACTTAATGAGGGCTTTTTTTTTAACCAAGTCCACATAGTTTTATACTTATTCAAGGGTGTAAAGTACGGCTGCAGGAAACATGTTGGGGAGAGTTTTCAGGTTTGTAAATTTTTAGTTAGTTACCCGAACCGGGTCTGGGGGACAACCCGCAGGGATTTGGAGGTAGCCAGGCTGGTACGCATGTCTGGGAGGGCTCAGAGGGTGTGTTGAGGAGGCGGACAGGGAGTGGGTTACCGGGGGGGGGGGGGGTTCTATTGGCACAGTAAGTGGGAGGGGCACATATGGCGGGGGTAGAGGGCCATATCAGGTTATGGGATCGCGCAGTCGCTATCTTCAAGCAGTAGCGCGCTCTGACCCTCTTCACCTGTCCGGCAGGCCTGGTTGTGCGGAGTCTCAGGCCCTGAGTACCTGGCTGATGCTGTGCAATGCCAGATCCATTGTCAATAAGGCCCCCCTGATTTATGATCTTATTCAGGAGGAGGGCATAGACCTGGCAGGTATTACCGAAACCTGGTTGGGCCCAGAGGGTGGTATTCCTCTGAAGAAGATGTGCCCACCAGGTTTCTTAGCATTTCATCAGCCTAGATCTCAGGGAAGGGGTGGTGGGGTGGTGGTGCTTATTAGAGAAGTCTTCTGTCCTAGGGAGGCCACTGTTCCTCAGACGGCTGGTTGTGTGTCTCTCTTTGTGAAGTGGGGGCAGGGGGTTCAGATGGGCTTTTTGATAACGTACCTGGCTCCCTGCCACATATCACTGGCCCTGCCCGGACTCCTCGAGGTGATAGCCGGGCTGGCGGTTGAGAACCCTAGGCTTTTAGTCATGGGGGATTTCAACTTGCCTTCACTCGGGGAAACCTCTGGGGTGGTTTGGGAGTTCACGGCTTCCATGGCGGCCATGGACCTGACCCAATTAGTTTCCGGCCCCACTCACATGGGGGGATACACGCTGGATCTGATTTTTGTCTCTGGTCAGTGGTTGAATGACTGTAGCTTCGGGGACTTAGTTATCAAACCCTTGTCATGGTCAGATCATTCTCTTCTTAGGCTTGACTTCTGTACCGCCACCCCCTACTGCAGGGAGGCGGAGCCGTGTAGATGGTTCCGCCCCAGGCGCCTGATGGACCCTGAGCGGTTCCAGAGGGACCTTGGGCCATTTCCTGAGACTCTGGCTCATAACTCGCCTGGAGACTTGGTGGCCACCTGGGATAGATTGGCTGCCGAGGCTCTGGACCGAGTTGTGCCTTTGCGACCTCTGACCTGGCACAGATCCCATCCAGCTCCATGGTTTACGGAGGAGCTGAGGGAGATGAAGTGCTGGAAAAGACATCTGGAGAGTATTTGGAGGGCTAGCCGTGCTGAGTCCGACCAGACACAGGTGAGGTCTCATATTAGGACCTACCTTGTGGCGATAGAGGCGGCGAAACGTTCACATTTCTCTGCCCTTATTGCGTCAGCAGAAAATTGGCCTGCCACTCTGTTTAGAGTGACCCGCTCTCTGCTTGAGCCGAGAGCACGGGAGGACCTCTTGCAGGGCAGAGCAGTGGAGTTTTCCTGATTTCTACATGACAAAATCGCTCAGATTCAGGGCAGGCTGGACTCCAATTGGGTGGTCCCGGGGGAGGTGTCCGGGGCAAGTCTTGAGACTATTATCTGGGAGGAGTTTGACCCTGTGACCGCTGAGGGTGTCGACAGGTTGCTGGGGGGGCTGAATAGCACCACATGTTTGTTGGACCCGTGTCCCTCCTGGTTGGTTTCGACCGCCAGGGAGGTGACATGAGGCTGGCTCCAGGGTATTGTCAATGCTTCATTGAGAGAGGGGTCACTTCCTACTGCCTTGAAAATGGCGGTGGTGCGATCCCGCCTCAAGAAGTCTGCCCTGGACCCGGCTGTTTTAAATAACTATCGTCCAGTCTCCAACCTTCCCTTTTTAGTGAAGGTTGTTGAGAGTGTGGTGGTGCGTCAGCTCCCTTAGTACCTGGAGGAAACGACTTACCTCGATCCTTTCCAATCGGGCTCCAGGCCCGGGCATAGTACCGAAACAGCATTGGTCGCGTTGGTTGATGATCTCTGGAGGGCCTGTAACAGGGGGTATTCCTCTGTCCTGGTCCTGTTAGATCTCTTGGTGGCTTTTGATACTATCTTAGACCATAGTATCTTATTGCGGTGGTAGGAGGGGTTAGGGATTGGAGGAACTGTCCTACGATGGTTCTCCTCCTTCCTCTCTAACCGCTCGCAATTTGTGTTGACAGGGGGAGAGAGGTCCACCTCTAGGTCCCTCATTTGTGGGGTGCCTCAGGGTCAGTCCTCTCCCCTCTTTTGTTCAACATTTATGTGAAGCCGCTGGGGGAGATCATCCGTGGTTTTGGGGTGCAGTGTCATCTGTATGCTGATGATACTCAGCTTTACATCTCCACCCCAAACCACCCCAACGATGCTGTGGAGGCTATGTCCCGGTGCCTGGAGGCCGTACGGATGTGGGTGGGCGGGAACAGGCTCCAGCTCAACCCTTCCAAGACTGAGTGGCTGTGGTTTCCGGCACCCCGATATAGTCAGCTGATTCTGTCACTGGCTATTGGGGGAGGGATCTTACCCCCCACAGAGAGGGATGCACGGCTGTCTTTAGAAGATCATATTATGGCCGTCTCCAGGGGGGCTTTTTATCAGGTTCGCCTGATTCGCCAGTTGCGGCCCTTTCTGGATCGGGACGCCTTATGCATGGTCACTCATGCCCTTGTCACCTCTCGCCTGGACTATTGTAATGCTCTCTACATGGGGCTCCCTTTGGGGAGCACCCGGAGGCTTCAACTGGTACAAAATGCGGCCGCGTGGGTGATTACGGGGGCGTCACGAAACTCCCATGAGATGCCTCTCCTGCGTGAACTGCATTGGTTGCCGGTGGCTTTCCGGGTTCGCTTTAAGGTTCTGGTTTTCACTTTTAAAGCGATCCATGGCATTGGACCAGATTATCTGCAGGACTGCGTTCTGTCAGTAATCTCCCACCGACCTGTGCACTCCCACAGAGAGGCCTTCTTCGGGTGCCGACGGCATCTATGTGGCACCTGGTGACCCCAAGAAATAGGGCCTTCTCTGTGGGGGCTCCCACCCTCTGGAATGGTCTGCCTCTGGAGTTATGCAACAACACCAATCTGAGAGCTTTCAGACGTGCATTGAAAACCTAGCTCTTTGAGCAGGCCGGCCTGGGCTGAAATGGGATTTTTAGTGTAATTTTAGTATTTGGAGTTTTAAATTGGGATTTTAATATTCGGGGTTTATTAATTTATTGGGGGAGGGTATAATTTTAGGCAGCCTTAGGATATTTAATTCTCTTTTAACTTTTATAATTGTAGAAAGTTTTATGGTTGGCTGTACACCGTCCTAAGTCCTTCGGGAGAAGGGCGGTATATAAATATGTTAAATAAATAAATAAATAAATAAATAAATTTATTTATTTATTTTATTTATTATTTATTTATTAATTGCATTTATATACCGCCCTTCTCCCAAGGGACTCAGGGCGGTGAACAGCTCATCTAAAAACCCCACAGAAAATACAAAAGTTAAAAAGTAATTAAATTTAAATTTAAATCGGCTGCATACTAAAATTAGGAAACCCCCCCCCCACCCTTAAAACCCAATTTAAAATTAAAAATGGAGATCAAATTTAAAATCATCATCTCAGCCCAGGCCGGCCTGCTCAAAGAGCCAGGTCTTTAACGCGCGCCTGAAGGCCCTCAGGTCCGTGCCGGTACGAAGTTCCGGTGGCAGAGTATTCCAGAGGGCGGGGGCACCCACAGAGAAGGCCCTACCCCTTGGCGCCGCCAGACGACACATAGCGGCCGACGGCACCCGGAGCAGACCCTCCCTGTGGGAACGCACCGGCCTGTTGGAGAACGTTGGCAGAATGCGGTCCTGAAGGTAACCTGGTCCCATGCCATGGGTCGCCCTAAAGGTCAAAACTAGAACCTTAAAGCGAACCCGGAGAGCCACTGGCAACCAATGCAGCTCGCGCAGGAGAGGCGTCACATGGGCGCTACGTGACGCCCCCATAATCACCCGCGCGGCTGCATTTTGTACCAACTGGAGTCTCCGGATGCTCCCCGCAGGGAGCCCCATGTAGAGGGCATTACAATAGTCCAGGCGAGAGGTGACAAGGGCCTGAGTGACCGTGCGCAAGGCGTCCCGATCCAGGAAGGGCCGCAACCGGTAGATCCGACGGATCTGATGAAACGCCCCCCTGGAGACGGCCGCGATGTGATGTTCAAGCGACAGCCGTACATCCAGGAGGACTCCCAGGTTGCGAGCCCTCTCTGTGGGGGGCAAAACTTCCCCCCCAATAGCCAGCGAAGGTGTCAGCTGGCTATATCGGGGCGCCGGAAACCACAGCGTGGTTTAAAAGTAAAGGAATAGCTGTGTAAGAAAGATTTTCTTCAGTCACAGTTTTCCTTTCTGCATTTGTACAGAACTTAGTTGAACAAATTCCCTAGTGTCTATTAACTATACTATTAATACATACAGCAACTTGGACTGACTTTCAATAAGAATTGAATGAATGTATCTAATGACAAATCTGGCTTCTCTATATGCAATTCAGATGAGATGTTATTATGAGAAACATTCATTTTGCATTTCATGGCTTTTTGAAAATTCAACAGTGAGGTTTTTCATCAACATTTATTTTTGCATACAAATTAATTTATAGCGGCTTGTAATTTGCATTTTAAAATCTGAATATGCAAGTGCGGGCCATTTAAAAGAAATAAATACTGCAAAACTGTAGACTTCATACTTGTTTATTACATTGAAACACTATTGAAAATTGTGCATTACTTCAGAGTTATATAGTATAGAATTCCCATGTGCTATCAGCAATTTTTTAAATAAAAGCCTGCGTGTTGGGATTGTGATGATAGAAGCATGACTAGGATTCTAAATGCATATTTATCTTTAAAATAAATGAAATGTCTTTAGGGATCGCACTATGGTCTACCTTGCCCCTAAAGCTTTGTAAACAATTATCAGATGCTGATAATAAGTGTTTCATGACCAATTACCACAGCTATGGATTGCTTGTTTTTCAGGTTTATTTTTAAGCCAAATGGTTCTCCTGCTTCATGCAGCTCTTATATATGTCTTCGTAGCTCTTCTGGGTCTTGTGAGAAGAGAACAACATCATCATCTGCAAAATTTAAGTTGTTTAACTAGGGTCCATTAATTTTTGGTCCAACTTTTCTCCAGTCTAGTGTGCATAATATTTCTTCAAGGCAGGCTGAGAAAAGGATAGGTGATATTGTATTGTATTGCCTTGTTCTACACCTCATTCTATGTTGATTTCCACTTTAAGATCATTAAGGCAAATTGTTGCCATTGTTTTTTCATATATTGATTATAGTAAGTTTAGTAAGCAGTGCTACATCTTGGTTGAGTAATGCATTAATTATTGCTGGCTGGAATACTGAGTCAAACACCTTTTTGTAGTCAATGAAAGCCATGCACAGAGGCATAGTGTACTCACTGTGCCTTTCAATGACTTGCTGAACAACCTGGATGTGATCCATTGGCTATAGCCACAATATTATATAGACATATAACACACGAGTAATCTTAAACACATTGTTTTCTATCAAGAAATACATTGTATCATATTAACATATCCATCATATCCACAAAGGTCTTATTCAAAGCATTTTTCCCACAAAAATAATTACATTACCAATTCCTTTATAGGGATTATTAGCCAAAATATGCGTTATCATCATTTATTTATTCATTCTGCTATCTATCCACAACATAATTGCTTTCTTGTGTATACATACTGGTAGAAAATGTGTACATTAATGTGTACAGCTCTGCATATATCCTTTTAGATATGTATACTGGTCACAAACAGAATCCACAACACTTGTTCAACAACTCTAACGTTACTTTATTTTAGGATTTGGCTAAAATTCTATTACAATTGTTTTTTTTTTCAAGTTTAGAAAGGTGGTGACATAAATCTGTTTATGGAAAACTCAGCAAACATCTGAAAAGATGTTTCAGAAACATTCCTCTCTAAATATGTTAGCTCTATTGTCCTAGAGATACAACAGAATATACTAAGGAGGGACCATTTAATAGTATAGAAAAACCATGGTAGCAACCCACTTCTATTCATCTGATCTAGTTTCTGCTTTAGTTCTCTAATCATAAATCAACTGGTCAATCTTGCTCCTTTCATTTTTACTTCTCCACTATTACAGAGTACATAAATTTCTGGTTTTTCATCTTTTGAATTTATTTCATTCTACTTCTGCATCAGTTTGAAAATACATGAAAAGATTAGCAGAAGCAAGGCAGGGGAACTAATAAAAGCTTTCAAATATCCATCAAATAATTAGGGATACAAATAATATGCATACCAAAACAGGAAAATGTTATAACCTTGTTAGTATCTCCAACTAAATTAATATTTCAATTTGACAATAACAACTTTACTTTAGAAATATTGAAAAACATGTGCAAAGGATTTGACTTCTAGTTTCTAATCTTGCTAGAAATGAATATGTCAGTATCTTGAGCTGCAGAGCTGTTTTATCATCCAAAGAGATCCATTCAGATTTGCTGCTGTTTGTGGACTTACTATTCTTTTTTCCCCTTTAGGCAAGAGGGAAAAGGTCTGTATATGGCTGGCTCTTGGAGAATATCTATTTATACGGTCATTAGAATTGACACCAACCATGGTTGACCTGTATATCAATGGAGAAGAAGTATTTTTCTGCCCAATATGGATTATAAAGATTGCATGATGAAAGATGTGTCTCCTTACCTCTACCATCAGCCAGGCACCGATTGTATCCCACAGGGCTGAAGTACTCAAAGACAAAGACAGCCACCGCAGAGATTATAAGCAGCATTACAAACATCATCACCCACACATCAGCACTGAATGGCTCTGGACAGAAAAGGACAGGTAATTATTTCACAGGAACCTTTCGAGCATACTCCAGAGTGCAAACCACTAGACATCTAATTATATCTTCTGAAATAGCTTGACTAAACTTATAGATAGATCTTATATATCATTGAAAATGTTATGAACCAAACCTCACAGTGACTAAACAATGTTGAGTTGGTCTTCTTATATTTCATTTACATTAGTTACATTATGCGATGGTGGCGAATATCTGTAGCTCAGGTGTAGGAGGAGGGTAGAGATTCATTCTCAGAGCTTGTGGGTTGGTTTCCAAACATTTTCTTACCAGGCTAGGTAACATCTTCAATGGAGTTTAGTCACCTAGGATGTTACCTAGCCTGATAACAAAACATTCGGAAATCAACTCACAAGCTTGGAGAACAAACCTCCGTCCTCATCTGTTACATTAGAATGTTACATTAGAACTCCTAGTTATAGGAAAGAGGGAGCAATCATTAATGGCACCGAAGCCCCATTAAGCTATATTTTAGCATATATAAATTTAGCATCACCTGTATGTTTTCAAGTATTTCTTCCCCATAAGAATTTAAAGTTGGCTTTTATAAAAATGAATGCTGAAATGCATAGGAAGCTAAAGTATCCACTCAGTATTACATTCTGCTACATTCTGACTTTCCCAAACTGCAGCATTCTAGGCATCCTGCCTAAACAATGCATTAATCACAAAGACCTACTCCATCATAGATTTGTCATGTTTTTTTTCAATTTCCAACTTTGTGTCTTTAACAAAATTAAATGCAGAAGAAGACAAAGAATCCAAAGAAAAATAAGCACCAGTAAGTTTGTGGGAAATAGAGAAATATATCTTATTGATAATCGTAGCAGTTTCCAATGCCATTAATCACACTAGCATTCTGAATTTGCCATTCTGATTGGATTTGGGAACATATATATGATTTTACTCCTACATACCAACAAGTTTTTTCCCCTGCTTGTTTTTGGTTTATAGATTTGGAATAAGTCACTGCATTTCCCACAATAAACATCTTGATATATAATTATGTTTCTCTTTCTATCTAATCCCTAGAAGGCAACAGAACTTTTAAATCAATACTTGGGAAATTGGGATAGGTGAAATGTTAAAACATTCAAACTTTTATCAAGCTAAAACTGAAATATTGATCAATAGAAAAGTCTACCAATGATTAATGATGTGACCTATTTTGAAACAAATAGCTCTGTTTCTAAAGAACACACTTCAGAGTATCAGGATGTTGCTGGATTTGAACTGAATTCTAGGTAGTCCAGTAGAAAGCAGTAAATGGGACCATCTTTGATTAGATTTAGCTAGTGAAGCAAATGTACTGTTTTTATAGAAAAAGTATAATGGTCTATTGTCATATATATATATATATATATATATAAAACAATAGATTATTAATAATATATATCTATATCAATATAAATGTATCTATGTACATGAATATCAGGAGAAAGAGAGAGGTGGAGAGTGAGGGGGAGAGGGAGATAGATAGATAGATAGATAGATAGATAGATAGATAGATAGATAGATAGATAGATAGATAGAGATAGATAGATATAGATATATAGATATAGATACAGATACAGATACACATATAGATATAATTTGATATGTCTACCCTTTTTTGGAAAATTATTGCAAAGATTGAAAATATCAGGAACCTGGTCTTAATATAACCCCAAACCTTACCTTTACAAAAAAAAAAAATCTAAATATCTATGACTAGAAAATTCTAGTGTGACTTCTGGCAATGAAAGAATGGCCCATCTCTTCTCTATTGGAATGTGCTGTTCAGGGCTGCTTTTGAAATAGTGCTTGGAATGCTGTTGTCCCTGCTCACAGGCCTCTTATATAGAAATTGTGATTTCATAGCTGTTCATGATACTTTTAGAGTATTTCCAAATTAAATTCAATATGTCTAGAGTATTTTGAAATTAAATTCAAAGTACTGATTATAATATTTAAGTTCTGAGTATTTTGAGGATTGAATACTCAAAATACCATATTCTATTGTTTATGTGCTGAAACTTGCAGAGTGAATTCTACATTAAATTCTACCATTGTCTAATGTATAGATACAATTGCTTAGGACAAGGCTTTCAATTTGGTTGTATCTCGATTCTGGAGTTCCTATCACCATGGGGATAGCTTAGGGTTTTTCCATGCATAATTCCACAAAGATTGACATAATTAATAGACTCTTTATAATGCTATAATATGCAACATTTTAGAGATTATCTAAATTATTTTGATGATATATTTACTCTTATTTATTTAAAAGACTTGCATGTTGCTAAATTCCCAAAGGGAAACTTTAAAAAAACATTACTATATCATTGTATTTTGCTCTGAGGGCTTTGCCAAAATGGGTTTTATAAATCCCCAAAATAGACTGCTATATTCCAGAAATAAACTCCTGCATTTCTTTACTTACAAGACAAAGTAATATTTCTGTATGGCATATTTCTGGGGCTAGCATCAAAAAGGTAAAATTCTTATTGTAACAAGCATAATCAGGTTTAAGGAAGTACAGGTAAAAGAGAAACTGAAAATATTTATTTAAATAGTGTTATACAATGATATTCACTAGAAATATCTAGTTTGAGAATCTGGTGTTGATATTTCTAAGTTAATTTCTTATTCTCTTATCAGGCATTGATTCCTGAATTTAGCTCAATCTAGAACTTCAACAAATCCAAGACTGCATGTAAATGTATGGTTTTTTATTTAATCAGAAAAAGAGCTGCCAACATATTTTTCTCTGCATTTGCCTCCAAAGAATGCTTTACCTAAAAAGGCAGAAGGTGAGACTGTCCCATTGCTTCGTGACACCATTACACTGATCCCCGTCTCAATGAAGGGAACAGAAAAATCTACCACTTCTGAACGCTCTGCATTTATGGTGAGAGATCCCACAGCCATGTAGGCACGTTTGGCAACCACCTAGGATGAGGGAAAAGACAAAAATAATTTTTGACATGCAGGCTGCGTCTTTTCTGTTCTTTATCACTTCTCTGCTTTCCTTAATAGTAGAATAAAGAACTGGAAATTCTTTAAGAATAATGGAAAGTTTTAAAACATTTAATATCAATATTCATGACAGTAAGTTCAGGATGTAAGCACATATGAAACACAATGGATAGACACATATTAATCAATATCTATATAATTGGCCTAGTTAAATATAAAGTATAAAGTTTCCAATTTTAACCAATGATTTTAATGACAGGAGAGCGAATGCAAGGAAAAAGTAACAATATATTCTGAGAATTGAAAATTAAAAGAAATCAAATAAGAAATATCTCATTATATTAGAGTTAGTCAATGTAATATAACAACTAGTAAGGCTGGGGAAATCAAAATTCAGGTCCACTTCAGCCTTGGAAGCTCACTTAACCAGGTACTTTCTGTTTGCTCAAGCTAACACAGAACAGAGGGTGGAACAACAGAGAAACAACTTGGAGGATGGAGTGATGCATATGCTACCTTGAGCACTTGAAGGAAAGGGAGTATGTTCAAATTTAACTCCAAAAAATGGAACCAAAAGAATGTATGTGGTTCAAAAATTAGTGTCCATGTTGGAACATGGTTTTATTTGCAGTTTTTCTTTTTCAACTTTTTACAGTTGTGTAAAGCAGGGGTGGAAATCTGCGGACTTCCAGATTTTGTTGAATTGTCTGCAGCCCTACCAAGTATAGACATGATAAAACTGAATTACAGTTCAGTGATGTGTATGTCAGTTTTGTGAAAATCCTGTGTTTCTTGGCTTACCTCACCAATCATTCCATTCCATGTTCCATTGACCTTCTTTCCATGTTTACCATTGGTTACCAAATAAAGATCATAGGTGAACTTCACAAACTTGGAAATTTTTTTAAGAATATCAATACAAAACCCTTTGCAACATTTCTTGATATAGGCAGTCTCTTCATCTGTTTTATTTCTAGACAAAGACAACAAGATATATTTTTACAGAATAAGAATATACTAAATCTATAAACAAAACGTATTAGTCCATGGTTGGCATCATGTTGTATTTAAACTTTTTTAAAAAATGTTATTTTGATGAGCACCACATAATTTTAAAAAGAATTCCCACTCTTGATTCTAAACTGAAATCTAAATCTAGCTTTCAAAGATAGCAGAAACTGAACATCTTTAGTAGAAATATTGAAAAAACAAACATGATTTTTCTTTAAGCAAAAGCACAAAATTCTTGCCAAAATGTGATTGAGAATTGAATATTTAGCTTATTTTTTTAAAAAAATTATCTTGGAATTTACACATGAATATACATACATAGTAAGCAAACACAGAATTTTTAAGAGATAAAGAGTTTGGTAGGATTCCCTCCTTTCCCTTATTAGGTAGGTCTGGCTTCAACTTTCCCCTGATTTCCAAATACTGGTAGATCAGCTTTGGAAGAGAAGAAATAAGGGGAAAAAACTATGTAAGAGAAAAAAAATCAAAGAGTTATATGGATTCACAGATGGCCATCAAAGAAACTCTAATGGAGTTTCTTTCTGAGAACAATAAAGAATGATCTCTTTCTTATTGATACTGGTCAATAACCTGTTCTTCTTTACTGGGACCCATATAAATTACAAATATAAGTGAGTAACAAGTTACCTGATGATGGAAATTAATGACCAGAGAGGCATGAAGGTATGCATGCTCCTCTAAAAGCTACATATTATTGGACTGAAAATCAAGCCTTTAATACTTAATAAAAGTGGAAGGGTGCATTAAAACAACTTGAAATGTATCACGAGGCCATAGCAGAACTGTGGACAGTGCACATTGAGTGAAAGCTGATGTCTCTGAATACAGGATCGTGATAGCCTAGCCTAGCCTAGTATAGCATAGCATAGCAGGATCAGAATCATAGCCTATTTGGAAAACCATTGCATCAATGGTAACAATTCCTGCCTTGAACTATCATAGAAATAGCTGTGGATCCTACAGGACAAAAACATTTAAGATAAAAATGCAATGGAGGGTCTGAGATGGATATTCACATTATATTCTTGGCCCAGAGTCAGGGCCCCTTTATCTAACCATTGCCTTTTGTGGTGTTTCTTCCTCCTGCCTTCAAAGCCATTCCCTCTTTCCTCTACACTTATCAACATCAGGGTGAAGGAGGGTTCAAAAGGAGACAGAAGTGAGAGGGAATCACTTATCAAACCTGATAATCCCACCTTAAGCATCCTACAGCTAAGTTAGCAGTAAAATAACACAAGTGCTAAATAAGTAAATAAAAATAACATAACATAACATAAATAAAATAGAATATTGCATAACAGAGTTGACTCAGGAAATACTTTGGATATTTTGGAAATGTTATCATTATGATGATCAAAAGAGAACTGAGCAATAGTGGAAGCCAAAGGCAGAGCTATATAAGGAAAAAGTTTGGTTCCTTTCCAGACTCTTGAAAAATAAGCAGCACACAAACAAAATTAATTAATTAAGACATAGCCCTAGAAAATTCCAGATAAAAATATCATGCAAGGATATTGGTGTAATGAAATTAGATTTATTCTGACACTCAGAACTAAGTAAAACTTCACTTTTTAATTCCCAGTTTTTCTATAGCCGATTTTGCATTCCTTGATCTAATAACATGCCATTTGAGTTAAGCCTAGCTCTGACCCTGCTGGACTTTCAGAAAATCCTTAAGACCTGGCTATTTTCCCCGACATGAGGGTGGGAGAGCAGGAAAGCCCCAAGAAATGTGATTTTATTAATTTCCTTGGTTGTCATTTTATGCCCCATTGTGTTTGGTTCTAATTCTTTTTATGTTATTTTTGCTTTGTACAGTTTTTTAAAAACATTGTTAGCTACCCGGAATCATGTTTAAAAGCCATATAAATCTATTATAAATAAATAAACAAACAAACAAACACCTACTGCTGAAAAGATAATGATGAAGATGAAGATAATGCTCCAGAATGGAGTAAGCTAAAATGAATTAAATATGACTCCTCTGAAACAATGTAGCTGTGTTGCCATTGTTGCAGGAAGAAACATGCTGAAAAGAACTAATTACAAAAGGTTTTATTGGTACCTACTCTGATACAATTCGTTTTTGACATGGAACTGTGTTCCTCATACAGGTGCCACTTAATGGGTCCACGCTTTCCACAATAACAAAAGGTGCTTCTTCAAGGGTCACTATGCTAAGATGGTCATCCTCACGTTCTTCACAGTTAGGATATAGCTCGGAACGTGGCCACACGTAATACTTCATCTTGAGGCGTTTGTCCTTCCACCAACCCACCTGAAACGATACACAAAGAAAGAAAGAAAGATATCGTTGCTAAAATCATGCTTCAAATTTTAGTTCAAAAGGAACAGCTGAATGAAGAAAAATAATGTCTAAACCAAGAACTCATCAGGCCTATTTATAGATTACGTGTGCTTGTTAGTATTATTTATATTCTTGTTTTCTGTCAGTCATGCTCAAGACAATTAATTATATTCCAGTCAAAACCAGATAATCAAAACCAATAATCTAATATATCTTTATTATTTTGAACCTATTCCCAGCCCCTGAACCAAGGAAAAGGAATTAGAGTCAGATCCTAACAAAAAGCAACACTTTCAAATAAAAGTTCATCTCAAACAGTGCTGACTGTTTTTCAAAAATAATAGAGCTAAATAGAACTTCTCTCTCAGGAAAAAAAAACAATTGACCATTGACAAAAGAAGACCTTCCTTTACCCATCATGCATCTAATATCAGGAGGATTTCAAATAAGGCCTCCGAAGCAGATCTCAATAACAGGTATGAATGAATGTTTTTTTTTTTTTTCAAATGAGCTCTTAAGTACCAGAGGCTTTAGAAATCAGAAACAGTGCCAAGCCAATTGTACTGGAATACTATAAAAGATGCAAGCTCCCATTTGAGGGCTTGGCTTTGCCAAGCCGAGTTTAAAGTCTCTCCCTTACATAGTTCTTCATATTATTTAGCATAGAAGTAAGTAGGTTGGATAGATAGATGAGGTCAACTTCAATTTTTCCAGGGAAGTATATACTGTAGTTAATAGGCCTTCAGCTAAAGTGCCTGCAGCCATCACCAGGTACTTGCATGAAGCTTCAAACCTGATTTTTAACATAAATTTGAGCTTGTGAAAATTACCATGTGTGAGTTAGGTTGCCAAACAATAAATAAATAAGAGATTGCATACCTATTCTTATATGAAATACTAAAAAAGTAAGAAATATCAGTGGACAAAATTCATACTAAGAAATGAAAACTTTTCCACATAAAATCTCATTTCTAGACTGAATTTATTGAGTCCTTGCATTTCTTAACCATTAATTTGATTTTTTTTTCACCTCAAATGTAAAGCAAGTGGTTATTGAAGCATATAGTAACATTTTAAAGATGCCCAGCTGAGGTAGTAGTAATATTACAGTTCCTGAGTTTCTACAATTACTAAAGATTTTTTTATAAGCATATCCAGCGGGTTCAAACTCATGTTGTCACATGATGTATCAGGACATTTTTCCCCTTCACTAAACCAGGTGTGGGTGTGGCCAGTGCATAATGCATGCGGGCCACAGACCGCAAATTTGACAGCCCTGAGCATATCTACTAAACAGGATGCTTTTTTAAAAAAATAGTTTTCTTCTGATGATCCCCAACATGCAATATTTCTTTAAGAAATGCCCAAATATCATGTATAGCATTTTTCACACATAAAAACTATTGCACTTTTATCTGCATTCACTATCTTCTTTAACACTAATTATAATCTTGATTAGTAGATATCCTAGAAGCCATAGGCTCAATGAATCTAAAATAAACTCTTGTTTGCTGTAGATGCAGTTCTCTACCTTCTCCCACAGGGCTTCAGTTGAGGCAAACTGACAGCAAGGGTGGTGTGGGTGGAAGACTGCCATCAACTCCAGTTGCTCCCTCTGTATCTGCTCTATGAGCTTCAGTTCCCTGTGGCTGTCAATTCACTCTTTTCTGCTACATCTGTTGTTTCAGAATCACTAAACAAAAACACCTTTTTTAGTTGCAAGAAGTTACTTTTGTATAGTCAAGAATTTTCTGGTGTTTTAATAATAGCATCCAATGCTATCATTAAACATTATTGCTTCTTTAAAGCCTTGATTTGATTTTTTTAAAAACAAAATCCAATGGGAACTATGTGAATACCTTATTCCAAGAAATAGAAAATCATTTATATGCATCAGTGACATTCTTACAAGGTCCCAAAGGATATTGATTCTGTGACAATAGAAGACTTAAGTGCTGAAAGGCATTAGGTCAACTCTTCAGTTATTTCAGGAAGTGGCATGAAATGGTACGAACAGTCTCTACTTTCTCTTAAGAAGCCACTACTGTCCTTTTCAGAAAAATGGTTTCTTAATGCTATTTCATCCCACTTAACATCTAAGTTATTTACAATGTTAAACAGGTATGAAATGCATATGTTTGTTCATGTCTATGCACTTGTACTTTCCTTGCCCAAATCTTTCAGTCCTGTACAAAAGAAGGGGAGATGGGAATTATCACCATTATCATTTGAAATTTCTGCCTTAAAGATGAAATCAGCCACAATTATTTGTCCTGCCAATTTTTGCAATGTAACTCATACATTTTAGGACCCAAAATATCAAGAACTATGATGTAATATCAATTGGGCCATTTCTAAGATCATTTCCTAATTTTGGGGAATTCAAACAGTATGGATCTCTCCATAGAGCTGGTTTTTGTTGATTGTGTTCTGGGATAATTATAGAAGCATGTTGTTCTATTTAACTGATTTTATTAAAGGTTGATAAAGTTTTCTTTAAGGAATTAATAAAGAGAAATATTGACGCCATCCAAATATCAGATTGTAAACTATTTATTTGGTTTTAGGCCAGACAATTTAGGATGATCAGGCAATTGCTGTCTTTAGTTGGCTTTTTCTGCCATTACTTTCTTGTCATCTCCTCAGAAGACCTCCCTGTCTTTCTTTCTGCTATTTTTTTGCTGTCCCATAGAACACATCACTGAAATGATCAGGTAGCCATAGGTGAAAGGTATGTTAGAAATCTGTTTCCAAATACTTAGAAATTACATCAAAAGAGATTAATATTGCTTGTACAATTAATTAGCATGAAAAATGTTCTATTATGAGCCTGGAGCTAACTTAAACACCTTGCAGTTATTAATGGGATTTTAGTTTGACAAAATAGGATAGCTACATAGCCAAAGATCATTACTGCTTTCTCTTATTTATCAAAGTGGCTATATAAGAATTTAATGTTATAAGGAGAAAATGATATTTTTAGTGTGTATGCTCACTTCTTTAAATATAAATAATCATTTCCCAGAAATGATTCTTCATTCTCCTCATTTTCCCAGATTGGCCATCATCCCAGATTATACAAGTATCACAATTTTGTTAAAAGGTTATTAATTACTAGTTTCATTATTGCTCAATTTCCGTGTTTTCTACACTGCTAAAATCTTGCCCTCTGACTTAGTCTGAAGAGGTTAAAAAGGTACATGTTAAAAGCTTCTATGTTTAGCACACTGGACTAAAATATAATGGCGCATTAGGAATAAGGGCTTTGGGAATTATGGATGGTACCCTCCTAAAACTATTCCCTTTTTATTTTACTTTGGAGGTAGTAAATTGACAAATTTGCTTAATGCCCACTATTTATGAAGAATGACTTTCAGTTCACATGGAAGAAGGCAGTGGCAACTAAAATATCCTTGGATTTCTCTCCAGGTTTTCTACTCAGCATTGGATATGACCAAGCCAAAACAGCATATAATAGACACATGCGCAAATTGAACCTAGCCGAGTGTCCAAAATTTATTGCCAGTGAATCAAAGAGATACTCCTGGATTTCTCTATAGGGTTTTTAGATTTTTTTAAAAAAATTTTTTTGTTTAGATAGATACATGATAGATAGATAGATAGATAGATAGATAGATAGATAGATAGATAGATAGACAGACAGACAGACAGACAGACAGACAGAGATAATTAATTTTTTAAACTTGTGTATGTTGTATTCTTTTGTAGCTTTTAAAATTATTGCTTGTTTTACCCTTCCTAAGTTTGTCTATGACCATTATAAAGATTTGATTTGATTACTTAAAGCAGACAAAGAGGATTTCCTAAATAAGTGGACAGTCAAGAAGATATTCAAGATACAATATAGAAAAATGTAACAAATATATCATTATAGGCCTTGGTGGTGCAGGCTGTTAATCATCTAGCACTTAGTGCAAGCTGCCTGAAATTAGTGCAGGCTCGAATCCCACCAGGCTCAAGGTTGACTCAGCCTTCCATCCTCTCGGGGTAGGTAAATTGAGGACACAAGATTGTTGGGGGCAATAAGCTGACTTTGTAAAAATGCCGCTTGGGGGGACCAAAAGCCCTAGTAATAAGCAGGCATATACAATGGAATGAAGGCTATTGCCGAGCACTTAGCATGGTGCTCCATAGATTGTAAGCCGCCCTGAGTCTCTGGAGAAGGGCGGCATATAAATGCAAATAAAAATAAAAAAATTATACACATATTGCCACAAGATGTAATATAATGTAATGTGATGACATTCTGGATTCAATTTGATTAAAAAAGAATTAGACAAAGTAACAGTGGATCATTCTGTGATTGTTACTATTTATTCAGCTTTATTAAGCTTTCAGATGGAGATAATATCACTTATTGGAGAGTTAAAATAAAAAAAATACAATTGCTCCAAGCTATACTTGAACAATTTGCCAGAATGTGTAATAAATAGATATTTGATCTTGTTCTTCAGGACAATAATTTCATCTCATAGTTTTCCCCACCCTGGCATTTAGTAGATGCAATTACTTGGATTTCAGATCCAGTTCATCTGCATGGATGAGGCTAACAATGCAATATTTTTAACAAAAATCACAATAAAGCAAAATTAACAAACGCTCCTTCATCTAGTTATACATATTCATATAATATGCTTAATGACAACTGCAGTATTTTCCAAGCACATTAACAATTTTATAAAAATAAAAGCATAATAATCAATGTAATATTAAACAATACAGGAGGAAAACATTGTATAAAATGTGTAACATTGCAGCATATTACAGAGATGTTCACATTCTCAAGACTAATCTATGGAATCTAATAATTATCATGTTTGGGAGAAGATAAATATTTTTATTGGATGCAAACCAATAACACAAGCCTCCTTGAAAAGACTGTTAACAAATAGAATATCACAATTGAAGAATCTTCCTTCTCTGTACTCCTCTACCTGAAGTTGCTCAACTACAGCAACTGAACAATTACCTCAGGGTTATGAAAAAGGCATTTGGAATGAGATTATCATTTGAATACTCTGGGCCCAAGCCATTTAGGATTTTATCGGTCAAAAGCAAAACATTACATGTCAAAATATAATACCATATCATTATGAAATCAAGGTAATCCAATAGTAGGCTAATTTTAGGCTAACAGTTACAAATTACTTTACTGCTTTGTTGTTTTTATATATTTGCTGTTTTATTCAATTGTTGTACGCTTCCCAGAATCACATTGTGTGAGATGGATGACCATATAACTGTTGTTATTAAATAAATAATATGAGTTTCACTAATGACACTGTGATTTATTTAGCAATCAAATAAATAAATAATCATTTTGAAGTCCTTTAAAAAAAAGTTTTAAGCAAACATTCTGAAAGCCAGTTCAATATAGTGGTTAAGACACCAGACCAAAAGATTGTGAGCTTTATTCCTGCTTTGTACACTAAGATGGCTAGATGACTTTGGGCCAGTTGTTCTCTCTCAGTCCAAGTAAGAAGGCAAGGGTAAACAACTTCTAAAACTCTTGCCCAAAAACCTTCTAGGTGTCCTTTAGAACAAAATTTTATTAAGTAAAATATTTAATTATAGAGAAGGATCAGGAAATTATGCTAGAAATGTTATAAACACTGGATTCATCATTATTTAGCATATACAGATAATCCTCAACATACATTTTGTGACGGTTTGAAGTTTCAATAGCACTTTAAAAAGCTATCTATGACTGTTTTTCATAATGAACGATTGTTGCAACATTCCCATGGTCATGTGATCAAAATTTGGACACTTGGCAAGTGACATAAAATTACGATGATTGCAGTATCCTGGGGTCACGTGATCACCTTTTGCAACCTTCTGATAAACAAAGTCAATGGGGAAGCCAGATTCACTTT
This sequence comes from Bungarus multicinctus, assembly GCA_023653725.1. Lineage (NCBI taxonomy): Eukaryota > Metazoa > Chordata > Lepidosauria > Squamata > Elapidae > Bungarus > Bungarus multicinctus. Next base: position 50,149,150 of record CM042848.1, read on the forward strand.
ACAACTGTAGCGATCCACTTAACAACTGTGAGAAAAAAGATAATAAAATGGGCCAAAACTCAACAATTGTCTCACTTTGCAACATAAATTTTGGGCTCAATTGTGGTCATAAATTCAGAACTACCTGGATTGAATTTAAAATAATACAATTTATAGGATCATTTGTTCAAAGCATTTCTAGATCCCATCTAATATGCATCGTATGATTAAATTATATGGAGGTTCTAGCCAGCCAATGAACCTTTATCCCAACATCAGGCTAAATGCAGAAGTGAGCAGGGAAAATAAAGACTGTATAACACAACATATTTTTCTATTTAAAAAAAATCTCTGCAAAAATTTTCCACCTCAATAATCAAATTAAAACTGAGATATGAATCATACCATGTAAGAAGGCCATCAAGTCCCTTCAAACAATTCTAAGTGAAGGTATGTCTACCACCTCCCAAGGCAATCTGTTCCATTTTTTAACAGCACTTACCATAAGGAAGATTTTCCTGAAGTTCAACTGTAACTTATTTCCTTGTAATTTAAACCTATTGTTTCTTACTATATTTTCTTGAACAACTCTGCGCAATTCTGCTCGGTATTCTACATGCTAACCTTTTAGATACCTGAAGTCTTCTTGATATCTTCTCTAACTGTTGTGGCCCACCAGCAGCCAGCGGAGATGGCAGCAGATTCGGACAGTGAGGAAGTTGGGGAGGAACATGGGCCAGTCCTGGAGTCTGGGGAAGGCTCTGACAAGTGCTCTGCATCAGCGGCAGAGATGGAGCCAGGGCTGTCTGACAGTTATCAGCTGCCTTCGGAGTCAGACATCAGTGAGGCAGAAGGAGAACTGGGAGCCTGTTTCCAGTGTGCACATACGCAGAGCTGCCAGAAGAAGGGAACAGCTAAGGAACAAGGGTCAACTTGGGAGTAAAGCCACAGGTGGATGGTGAATGGCCTTCCCATAGGGAACAAAAGAGGAGTAAAAGGGGAGTGGGGTTTTGCGGGAGACAATTAGTTCATTTGGGTGAAGATCTGTTCCTGCATTTTTGCCAAGTATTGTCTGCTACAGCATGGCATCTGAAAGATATCAGCCTGGCAACTCTCCAAGCCTGATAAAGGTATTTAATTGTGAAACACCTTGAAAGGGCCTTGGTGGTGCAGGCTGTTAATCATCTAGCACTTAGCTCAATTGCCTGCAATTAGTGCAGGTTCGAATCCCACCAGGCTCAAGGTTGACTCAGCCTTCCATCCTCTTGGGGTAGGTAAATTGAAGACCCAAGATTGTTGGGGGCAATAAACTGTCTTATTTCTAGGGCCCAAAAAGCCCTAGAAATAAGCAGGCATATACAATGGAATGAAGGCTATTGCCGAGAACCTAGCATGGTGCTCTAAAGACTGTAAGCCGCCCTGAGTCTCTGGAGAAGGGCGGCATATAAATGTAAATAATAAATAAATAAAGATGTTGGGCAGGACTTTGCTGAAGAGGAATTCACTGTAAACTAAATAAAAGAGATTTATCGGGATGAGGAGTCGGATTCATGCTGTTGGGGAAGCCTAGGTCAGAACACTAACTCAGGCTTAAGTATGACCAATGCCTCAAGCTTTCCTCACGGGTCTTTCTGTCCACATACTGTATCAATTTGCTCCAGTTTGGAAAAGTCCTTTCTGAAATGAGGTGCCCAAAACTAGACATAATATTCCAGGTATGGTCTGGCTAATATGGAAATGAGAGAACAATAACCTCTTGATCTTGGCACTCTTCTTTTATTGTTGCAACCTAGGATTGTGTTTGCCTATTTTGCAGATGCTATTGGCTCATATTCAGCTTGTATTCACCAAGACACCCAATTCCTGTTCACATGCACTGCTGCAGAGTATAGTTCCCCACTGTTCTATATTTATGTTCTTTTCTTTTCTTACATAAATATAGGATTTGGCAGTTGTCCCTGTGGAAATTCATTTTGCTGCTTTCTGCACAGTGTTGTCAGGATCTTCCTAATTCTTCATACTTTCCTCTAATGTATTTGATGTATCTTCCTAATTCTTCATACTTTCCTCTAATGTATTTGCTATCCTACCCTAAGGTTATGTCTTCTGCGAATTGGTTAATCATATTTTATAACCAGTCATCTAAATTGTTTATAAATATGTTGAATAGCACAAAGCCTAGAACAATATTTGACCTAAGACGCTTAACTGAACATCTTTTCAGCTTGACTCGTTGCCTACAATTGTTCAGCTCAATTTTTGTCTAATGATAGCATAAGTCCAGTTCACATTTGGCCCTCTTCTGTACTAGAATCTTTGGAAGAGTTGTTGAAAGTTTTGCTCAAATTCAAAGCACAATTATGTCAACCATATTCTCATGGCCAAGTCAACTAAGCTAGTCATTGTATTAAAAAACAAGTTCAGGTTAATTTGGTATGATTTGTTATTCAGAAACCTATGCTGACTCTTACCAAGTTATGGCACTCTTTTCTAAATGCTGATTAACATTTGGTTTCTCCCACCCCACCCCTTTTTGAAGATAGGAAGATCTATCTCCAGTTTTTGAACTCCATGTCAATCCTCCATGATTCTGGAGGTCACAAAAAGAGATATGAACTGTGTATCTCCTTGATAATTAAATCCATTCCATTTCCTGCTTATGTCCGTTTTAATGCTTACCTTAGTTAAAAATTCCTGCTTCCAAAATTGTTTCTTGTGCTTTTTCTTATTGTTTATAACTATACTTTCCATTTCATATTAATGAGAAGTTTCAACTGTCCTATGCTCCATTTAACTTGCAGGTTTCTATATATGTGAATCCACTTAGTACTTATTCAAGACTGTTGATACTATCAATCCTGAAATCTAGTGTACATGTGTAATTATGCTCCATTTTCCATTTCTGCAGTACCTTGAATTCCAAGTTTATATGTTCATTTCTTCCCCAAGGTTCCCATTGTTTTTATGTCTTCAACTACCTAGTCAACCAACCAACCCATCTCTTCCATACCGAGTAAGACCAGGTTTAGGACAGCTAATCCTTTTCTCTCTTCTATAACCTCCTGGTTTTAATCAGTCTGAGCAAGACTCGTAAGGATTTTGAGGGAATTTGCAGACTTGGCTGAGTGGAATTTCCAACATATGTCTATACAGGTAGTCCTTGACTTATGACCATAATTGAGCCCAATTTTTTTGTTGCTAAGTGATGGTTGTTGTCAGTTTATCCCCATTTCACAGTCTTTCTCGGCATAGTTGTGAACTGCAGTTGTTAAGTTAGTAACATGGCTGATAAGTGAATTTGGCTTGCCTATTAACTTTACTTACAGAAGATTGCAAAAGGTGATCACACGACCTCAGGACACTGCAGTTATCATGAAAATGAATCAGTTGCCAAGCATCTGAATGCTGCTGAATGTCATAAGTGTGAAAAACGGTCATAAGTTACTTTTTTTCAGTGCCGTTGTAACTTTGGTCACTAAATGAATGGTTGTAAGTTGAGGACTACATGCATAATTAAAACATTCTGTTATTACTGTCTTGTCTCTGATATATGTGTGATTTATTCCAGGAATTCAGAATTGTTTGACAGATGTGGAGATCCATAACAGCCTACAACAACTTGCCTGTATTATTACCCAAATTCCCCAAATAAGATCCTTGTGATTAATTTCTTACATCACAAATATGTGGCAATTCTTTCATATATAATGCCACTTCTTCTTGCCCTTTATTTAGCCACCCTTCAATGAATTAATTTCTTCAGCCTATGAATTCTACTTATGAATTTTATGTCACAAGATTTCACTAATGCCTTTTAAATTATATTCACCTTTAGACATTAAGATTTCTATTTGCTTCCTAAACTCTGTGCATTGTATTGGAATGCTTGGGTTAACATAAATTATTCTTTGCTAAAGGTATACCATGCTGTTTTCGGGAGTCTATTTCTTCACCCCAAAAAGGTTTCAATTTTTTAGCTCTCTAGTTCAGATTTGCAAGGCACCATCTATGGATGTTCTTCCCAGCTTTTGCTAGGTATCACCCATCGCTTACCAGAAGTCCTTCATCTCAGAAATACATTGGATTATGAATTTGAATACAGTATGGATCTGGAAGAATCCAAACTCTTCCCACTGGGAAGAATCCAAATTGAGGTAGCAAGTTATTTACCTGCAGTATTCTTGTCTCTCTTCCTGGGTTATACCCCTCAAACAAGAAGGATTGAGGAAAACATGACTTGTATATCCATCTCTTTCATCCATCTGCCCAGTATTTATAACACCTTGAGGAGTCATCAAGGCTGTGCCTTGCTGTCACATTTCATCCTGTGTGGTAAGATGCAGGTCCAACGATCATGTGGAAAGCATAAAGAGCATTCTCTACTAGAGTTGGGGAATTACTCCTCTACCAATTAACAACGCTACTCAAATGTAAAGATCTCATTGGATTGTTAGAGATATAGAGCAAACCGTGTCAGATATTTTAGCTTACTAGAAAAGTAGAAAAGCCAGGTCAGGGAAAGGCATGACAAGCCGAAAATGTTAAACAATTATAATATTCAGTAAGAATGAAGGTTTACTGGCTTCTCTAAAGATAGCAGCCTTGTTATACATGGTCATTGTGTGTATTGGGCCTTTTTCCTAAAACAATTCTGATAAGTCACAGCAGGATCTAAAACAGTGGTGGGAAAATCATCAATTAAATAGAATATTCAAATAGAAATGATTAAAAATACTAAGAAATGGCAGAGAGCAAAGAGAGAAAGAACAAGAACAAAAAGGGTTTTCAGATATTGGGAACCTTTTTGGAGGTTTGTATGTTCTATTACAATAACTGTTCTATGTTTTAAAAAATTTGGATTCACATCTAAAATAATTAGAAAATTGAATCCAAAGAACGGATTAATACTGCAGACAAAACTAAGGATCTTGACTAATCCCACACATTCTCTTATTCTTATTTCTTAAATTAGAATGCCGCAAAATCTTTCTGAATTCCCATTGCTTAGACCAATATAAAATACATTAAAATATTCATTGGTGGCAGGGAGAAGAATGTATTACAACAAATATTGTAAGCAGTGCATGGAAACCAGGTTCATTGATTTTTACTTATTTATTTATTTAATTTAGATAAATACTTAACTCCCAAATAGAAACCATGGATTATTTACATATGACTAGAAAACATAAAATAAAACACTTGATATAGGATAGATTTGATTAAACCACAGCATATTCCAATCCAATGTCATGCCAGGCAGGCTTATCTAACATTCTGGCCCAAAGTCTAGGGAGAAACCAAGTTTTCAGGTCCTTACAGAAGGCCAACATGGCTGAAGCCATCCAAATTTCTTGACGTATGCTATTCCAAAGAGAAGATGCTTTGCCAGAAGATGCATATCTCCTAGATCTAATAACGTGTCTTTATTTTATGGAAGCAACCTGAAGTATGCTCACCTGCCAGATCTTGTGGGATGAGCAAAGACAATCAGTGACAGGCAGTCCTCAAAGCCTAGCTGAAGAGTACTATAGGTAATAGGTAATAATTATATAAATTTAATAGCATCTGGAAGCTTACTAGAAGCTGGTACAGTTCATATGCATATTGTGATCTGCCCATAACTACTCATGTCACCACATTCTGAACTAATTTTGGATGTCTTCAAATAAAGCCACATCTACACTATATTTAAATAGTGGCAAGTGATCACAGGAGGATTGATTGTAGGCAGAACTTTCTAATTCAAGAATGGGTACAATTAACATACAAGATGAATTTGAGCAAAAACCCTCTGTATCCGTACTTCCAACAGGAGCCAAGAGTCCAAATAAACCCCAAATTACACACAGTTTTGTCTGTAGGAATTCAATCCTATCCAGAACTAAATATGGAGATTCTCCAGAAGCAGAGAATTCTGAAACCTACAGACACTTAATCTGCCTTGGGTTAAGTTGAAGCCTGTTCTTCCTAACTGAGATACCCACAATCTCCAGAAGTTTGAAGATACCAAGAGCTATAGCTGAATATCATAGGTATTTTCAGAATAATTCTCCCTGTACCAATGGACTACCTTATCAGGAGCTTCATATTAAATAAGAGTGGTAAGAGAGTAGAATTCTGAGGGATGCCAAAAAGCAGGAGTATTAGACTAAATCTATCTTCCCTGCCTATACCAATTGAAATTAGCCCCAAAGAAAAGAGAATCCAAAAGGAATGAACACCATGCTTCTCACTCCTAATCCTCAAAATCAGATATAATCTTTGATGGTAATGAAACGAACTGAAAAATCCAGAAAACTTACTAAAGATGCATTACCCCATCTTATTCTGCCAAAAGTCATTGTTGTAAACATTTGATCATGTTTGAATTCCATGAATTGTAATGTTCTTGTACATTACGTCCGTGAATTGTAAATGTAGGTACGTATTAATCCTGATATACCCCCTAAATCTTTATCTAACTACAATGGATTTAGGGATGAATTGGAGCCAAGTCAAATCTTCAACCTGTTCCAGCAGACTGGATAACATTCTTGTACTCTACAGCATTCATCTCTGAATCACTCATTTTCCAATAGAAGAGACTAATACTTTTGCATTTATCTTGAGCAACTGCTGTTACTTTCCCAGATTTGGACAGACATGTTGCAGATAAACTAATAAACTAAATAATAAACTAACTACCTCTTGTCTTTCCCTGTTTTGAAAAAGTACAAGGCATCTCAGAAAATGTTAATACATTATGAACTTTCCCTGCTGGAAAAATATAATGCAGGCAAACAGAGAGAAAGCATGCTGCTTCTTTTTCCATCAGAAAAAGTATAAAATTGTAACAATAAGTGCTTTGAGGGAAGCCAGAAGCCAGACTGGAAAATTAAATTAGAACCACAGATATAAAGTTTCTATTTGGTAATAGGTGAAGAGAAAAACTTGGTTCAACCAAAATCAAAGTTATATTTTGTCAGGACAGGGTTATCAGCACATTTGCTACTCTGTGAATAGTTCAAATGGTAGATGTCCCAAGTAGCCTCTTTTTATTGACTCCCCTAAGCAACTTGCTCATTAGGTCACACAGACCAAACATTTTGTGTAGAGCAATCCTGGAACTGAGTTTGAAAGAGGCAGAGATTTAACTTGCTAACAATAACCCAATGTTGCAGCCCTTAAGAGCTTGCTGGATTGTATTGGTCTTTGTAAAGTATGAAAAAGTAGTATCACACAAACACCATAAGCTTATCAAGGAGCTCCTTTTAAGGAAGCCAATACCAGGTTAAATGTGTTTATATGCTTTTGTAATCCTTGGAGACTCACAAGGAGATTTACAAACTTCCCAGATAAGAGGATTAAAAACAATACATCAAAAGAAATAAGCCAAAACAATGAATTTGAAATTGTTTGGAAATAAACTTCATACTAAAGGAATAAGTGAACATCAATACATGCTATATCAGAGGACTTCCTTCTTGACAAATATTGTCCTCCCCACAAGCTTTGGAGAATAGCTAGCTTCTAATGATTTTACACAATGTGAATAGGAAAGGAGCTAGTCTAATTCCTGCTGTTGCAAAGAAGGGGGGGTTTACAATTGAGAAAGCTTCTTGCCGGGACTTCAGCATGTGACTTTCTCTTAAAGAAGGGCTCAAGAAGCCTTCCTAATCCAATAAAGTCTTCCTAATCCAATAAAGAGAGAGAGAGAAATCAATAGGAGTAGGCAGATACCCAGATCCCAAGACATGGATGGTTTTATGGACTTAAAAAAACCCAGCACTTTAACTTGGTTTTTGTTGTTTATTTATTTTATTTTTATTTATTTATTTGATTTGTCAATCGTTTACAAGATAATACGTATAAGTATATACATAGTTATGAATACATGAAATGGGTACTTATAAGAAAAATAAAAGAAACAATAGGACAGGGATGGTAGGCACGTTGGTGCGCTTATGCACGCCCCCTACAGACCTCTTAGGAAAGGGGTCAGGTCAATAGTAGACCATCTACGGTTAATCTTATCTATGTTGCCATATTGTAGACCTGGGTCTAATGAGAAATACAAGCACCTTTGGCAGTTTCAAATGCTCAAATCACAAAAGACTGTAAAATCACTAATTCTGGCTTTTGCTTTGGTAAAAAGGTTAGTTTGTTTCTTATTACCATATAAAAATAACCAATCTTTGAATATTCAGAATCTGCATTACACAAGATTCAGCATATAATGCATGTCCATATATGTCACTTTTTGGCAAATTATATAAATATTTTTCTCATTGGATTTTCTTTCTGAGCAATACTTTTTTGCTGAGGCTGAGCTTTTTCTGTTCTCACTCAGTTTATTAAACATATTTTTAGCAGGAGATCTTTCTAGTCTATATGATGGCCTGGCAAACTGCATTAACACTTTCACTGACTAGAAATTAATGTGGTGGCTGTACAGGAGACTTGTTATAACTGTACTGTGCATTCTATGAGTCCATGGCATAATTTAAGTTCAAAAATGCTTCTGGGCTATTCTGAAATCATTTATTGACACAAGAACCATAAAACACTGACCAAAAAGACTGGATGTTGAAAAGTGATGCTAAAGAAATACAAGAGCCAATGTAGCGTAGTGATTAACATTTTGGACTAGGTTCAAAGAGATCCAGATCCAAGTCCACCTTTAATTATGGAAATTCACTGAGTAACTTTGGGCCTGTCATTCTCTCTTCACCCAACTTATCTCAAATAGTGCTGTTGTGGGGAAAATTGCAGAGACTGCAATGCCTGCTCCCTTATGCTCTTGGAAGAAAGAAGGAATAAGATCAAATAAATACATTTTGATTTTTATTTACTTAAAATGCCATTTTTAAAAAGGTAATTAAGAAAATAATAAGAACATAATAACAGTCCTGCTGAATCAAGCCAAGGCAAATCTTAATCCAGGATTCCATTTCTCATAATAGTCAACAACTATAGATTTTCAGGGGAACATGAAAGTAGAAGGCAGAGACATCATTACCTTCTTCCACCCTGGTTCCACTACAACTGTTTTTTTTTTCCCCCTGAAATTCGGTCCTCAACACAGTGGGGACATTGAGGCTTCAACATTAATAGTCCTTCACAGATTGGTTTTTCATGAATTTATTTAAGCTCCCAACATCAGTGGCCATTAACATGTCTTGAGGTAATCAATTCTACAGGTTAAGTATGTCCTCTGTTTTTATGATTAATATACCAATGTACCAAAGGAGCATACAAATAATTCTAAATAACCACATAATTAAATGTATCCATTCCATCACCTCTCATCAAACTGAGAGCCAGTTTGATCTAGTGATTAAGGCTAGAAAGCAGGAGATCATGAGTTTAAATCCTGCTTAGACATGAAAGCCTGCTGGGTGACTTTGGGTGAGTAACTCTCTCTCAGCCCAACCCATCGCACACAGTTGTTATGGGGAAAACAGGATGAGGAAGATCTATTGGATATGTTCACTGTCTTGAGTTATTTGTAAAAATTATAAAGGCAGGATACAAATAAACTAATAAAAATCACTATCAGTATGTGATTTACAAATCTCTAGATTGAAAGTACCACAGTTTTTCCTATTGTATTAAGATTGATTGAGGGGGGATAAATACATGGTATTTGGTTCTCAAGCAATGAAATACTTCTATAGCTGTGGGGATTCAACTCTGAGACAATCTGAGGAGCACCTTAATCAAGATCCTATATGAAAAGAAACTCTTCCATTAAATTTAACAAAACAAAAAAAACATGAAGTTGTAAGCTCAGCATATCACTGAAAAGGCTAGTAGGATAAATCATACTTTGGGAAATTTTTAGTTCAGACTGATGAAAGAAATAGGCACTTTCTCATCCCTCAACAGCATAGTTTGTTTACACAGAAAACTGCTTCTGAGGGAAGGACACACGAATTGAAACAGTACTAGGATCTTTATCTCATACAATACATAAATAACTATTATTCCATGGATAAAAATATGTGTTATAATCTTAGAAGAGTGCACTTAAAATTATTATTTGAACTTTATATAAAATAGCACAGTGGTCCTCAATCTTCTGCCATCAGTGGTAGTGGGGAGAGGGGTGTTTCCATGCAAGTAGCAGGCATATGTGCTAGCCGCTTGCGCAAGTAGCTGTATGCATGAGAGTGCTCACCCAGGAGTTGGAGACCCCTGATATAGCACAATCTTGGCAGTTTACTAGTTTTAAAATTAAAAATCAAAACACTAAAACAGTTAAAATATAAAGCCAGAAAAACTAATATTAATAGCAACAGCACTTAGACTTATATACCGCCTTACAGTGCTTTACAGCCCTCTCTAAACGGTTTACAGAGTCAGCATAATAAAGTTCATAATTAAACAAGAGTTAAAAGCCTATTCAAAAGCATGTGTTTTAAAGCCTACTACAGATGTGAGACCTTCAGCTTTGTAGGAAATGCATTCCTATAATTTTTCATGACACCTGCCAGTAGAGCTTGCAGTCACTGTAAGCAAACCTCTTTAGATAATCTCAAGCACTGAGGTTCATATAAAAAGAGATGTTCAAACAGTTTAGAGTCTAAACTTATGCAGGTCTTTAAAAGTAATAGCCAACATATTGTATTTTTATTAAAACAAACTGGCAACCAGTGCAATGCTTTAAACATGGCTGTAATAGCCCCTTTTCATTCTTTTCAAGGTCAACCTGGTCGTTGAATTTTATATCAATTCAAATTCTTAAAAGTAAAACAAGATGGCATTTCCATGATGATATCATATCACTGCATATGTGTCAACACTTTCACAGTATCATGATTTGCTGTCACCAGTGAGGTTATGATCCGTGACAATAAGCACCATTGCTTTGCCTGGATTCAGTTTCAGTGTATTATTCCTATCCAGCCTATTACTGATTTAAAATAGATATACAGGGAAGCTGCATTAAAATTACAAAGAAATAGATCTGGATATAATCATGTATTGAGAATATCCAGCTACGAATCTCCTGGGGATCTCTCCCCGCAGTCTCATACAAATATTCAAAAACACTGGAGATAGAACAGCGACCTAGGCGACAACCTATAATAGCTCTTATTTCATGGAGCAACTATCTTTAAATGATACTATTTGAAAACTGCCTGAAAAGTACAAATTGAATGATTCGAGAACTGTGCTTCCTATTCCTAAATGAATTGGGTGACATTACTGACAGCTCTGAATGTCACTGAGATGTCAAGAAGAAACAATAGACTCAAACCCTTTATATTAATCTCCAAAAATAATCCATTAGATTAATCAAAGAAATTTCAACCATGTAACCCGTACTAAAGTCAGAAATTGGTAAAGATAATTCTTCTAGGATCACCTGTGCTTAAGAAGCTACTACTCTTGACAACACTTCACTCTTTCCCTTACCTCTAAACCATCCAGCTTTGAAGGATACTTGTCTTATATAAACTAGGAGATTTTCTACCCTCTCTTAGAGAGGCATTTATAACATTTAGCAAGTCATCTCTAATAACCTTCCAGCTGGAAGTTAGAAGCCAACTTGGGCAAGCATCCAGAGGACAACTGGAGGAGCATAATTGCTTCAAGTACTCTGTATACATTCTCCAAGCAGCTTGCCTAGAAATTGAAACTGGTCCAATTTAACTATGCAAGAAAAATTATTAGACACCTCCATACTGTCTAATAACTGGATCTCTTCCAATCAGGTTTCAGATCCACAGTCTGGTGGATTACAGTACAGTACCTTCACTGCAACCATTGTATGGATCTTATTCTAAATACACACTACCCTTGCTGCTTCCATTCCACCAGTTCAGCCATGTAACATGGGGCCATCTTCCAAGGAGGAAGACAGAAATAATCATTCAACCCAAGAGATGCACTTGCATAAGTTTCTCCATACACTTTCAGTATGTATAAGAACCCAGCTCGATTCTGTAACTTTTCAGTCAGATCCTAATACTCTTAAGTCCAGTGAAGCAAAGTATTACTACTAATTTAGCATTAATCATTAGTGAGCTATCCATTACAGTGGAGAATAGAATATCTCCCCATGCAAACAAAATATCAATTGATTATTTGATTTTCATGAAGTTTTTGCCCTGTGATCAACAGGGATGCACCTATAGTTGGCTGCTATAGATCCCTGAGCTGCTCCAAATAAACTAACCTCAAAGTAGGTATTGAAATCCCTGGGCACCATGAATCTAATAATTTCCAATACTAAGTCAGGATTCAGGGAAGGATTCCATTAGGTAATAGTGAAGCATTGCATTAAATGAATTTTCCAGTCTTTCATTGGTCCTAAGATTGTAGTACATATATTAAACATGAAATAGTTTTCTCTCACTCCTATTTTGATTACTAAGATATTATTCTAAGGAATCATAGCCACATCATGTTCAAACCACTTTTTCTGGCTTACTCTATTACAGAATTTATAACCAGTAGAATCTGGGCAATCTGCCTCTTCTCACCAGGTTTTCTTAACCAAAGGTGGGGAATGATGGTTCTTTATGATTACCAACTCCATGGCTGGCCCAAGTATTCTGCAAGTTGAAGTCCACAAGTCATAAAAGAGGGCCATTGTTCCCCATCCCTGCTTTAGACAAAACAGGACAGCTTTTCCAACCTGAAACAAATCTTGAAGCCATATGGTATACAGAGGACCAGATTCTAAACCAAGTTCTGAGAGCTGAGAAAATCACCAGAAAGGGAATAGCTCTTAAACTTCTATTCTGACATAACAACCTGCTGGCTTATTACCTATCAACTTTTCTATCCCCCACCTGTTTTGTAATTGCACTCCAATTTCTATAGATACAGACCCTTTCCCCCACTTTGATTTATGTTAACAAAACTTCAACACTTAATTTAAAAAAAAATTGTTTGTGTGCAACCCAGCATCAAAATAGGGAACTATTAGGAATACTTGATAGCTTTCTACCAATCAAAGAGACTAAATTTATCTCTTGAATCTGAAGTGAAAACTATCAGTTTCCAGGATTCCAGAGGCTTAAACCCCTGGTCACTGCCACTGTTCTCACCCAGGAGCAGCATCAATTGCACATACAAAACACATAAGGCTTTCCAAATTAACTAAATCATCTTAACCACGTTTTGAAGAATTTACTCACCACTTTGAAAGGTGGAAAAAATACCGAGATAAAAGGTTGAGAAGAGAACAGTTAGTTCACATTTCTTTCCTTGTGTCTTGACTAAAATTAAACAGGATCTCCTCTATTGTGATTGCAAAACCCATTACTAGTAAAGCTGGTTGAAAGAATCACTCTTCACTTTCTTTTGTACCTATGATTCTTTTAAAATGTGTGTAAATATTTATGTTTTCATGATCAATTTTTAAATGTAAAGCAATCCTTTAATAGCTCTTAACATAACTGTACAAAACAATTAAGTGAGCTAAAAAGTCATCAAAGAGATTATGAAAGATCTATCAAAAAGGCAGGGGGGGGGAAATAAAGTCCCAGCACAAAAATAAGTAAATAATAGTCAAATACAACAAATCAGACAGGTAGAGTAAAAATAGAAGTATATTGGAAACACTGAGATGAAACTGAGTAACATGAAGTTACATAACAGGCTGAAATTGAAAAAAAAAGTTAAGAAAAAATGGGGGAGGGGAAATAAGGAGTACAAGGCTACCTTCTCTCATTTGATGTTTCTTCAGAATGTTGAATTATAATGTCCATCACCCCATCAGTTGAGAGAAATAATAGGAGATACAGTGCAGAATTTCTGCTGACATCAGCTGCAAGACGCTCTTATTTTTCCAGGGAAGATTGAGAGAGGATAATGTTGCTTAATCGGTACAAAAATATATGTAATGCCTAGGAGTGATTATTAGACTTTTGGTCTAATACTTTATAGAAAATAAAACTCTGTTCATAAAGCATCATGCATTTCCTTCTTTCCTTCCTCCCTTCTCCAATCTCCAATCTCCTGTCCATATTCCAGAAAAAAATAATCAGGCTGATAGATTTTAGTTGGAGAGAAAACATGATGCTAAATTTTTATTATCCCAAATAAGCCATTTAACCTCTGTCACTCATTTTCCACATCTGTAAATTAGGAATAGCAATTCTCAGTACATCAAGGCTAATTTAATCAATGTTAATGCACCAAAATAGGTGTCTTGGATGACAATATCCTAATCAACAGCCTCTTTGATTTGAGAAGATAACACTGTGCATTTAGAGCAGTTTTAAAAATGTAATAGCCTCCCACGTTCTGGTGCTGTGTCCATTAACATGTGAGTTTGCAATATCATGCCACTTAAAATCCAAAATAGCAATTGTACTTAGACTTACATATCGCTCCATGGTACTTTACAGCCTTCTCTAAGCAGTTTACAGAGTCAGCATATGTCCCCTAGCAACCTGGGTCCTCATTTTATCAACCTTGGAAGGATGGAAGGCTTAGTCAACCTTGAGTTCAATTCTATGGACTGTGAGCAGTTTGCCTGCAATATTGCATACTAACCACCACGCCATCAAGACCTCCAAAATATATTATTATACTAGGGTTAATTTGAAGAGTTTTTTCCCCCCTAATCATGCTATTTTTAATGTGTTCAACTCAGAGATCTATTCCATTCTGTTTCCAACTTATGGGTGGCTTAAAAAGCCATGAAAATTCATTATGATATATATTTTCATATAAAATGTTTTTCCAAATATGCACATTTTGCTATTTTTTCAGCAAGTAAAATTAATTAATAATATAATATAAAAGAATTATAGATTTACAGCTTTTAAAGTTCAATAGATTTCAGTCATGGATTCTATTATTGTCTAACTCATTGTGAAGATAGTAATTTTTGGCTCTAAATGTAAATAATTATGCAAAATGAATATAAAAAAGTGCAGTGTTTGAGCCCTTAAAAGCTATGGGAATCACTGAGCATATTTTTCTCTTAGATTATTAGAAACCATATGTTCTTTGGAAGTAAAATTCCCCAAGATTGTCTGTCTGTCTGTTTGTCTCTCTCCCCTCTCTCTCTCTCCCTCTCTCCCTCTCTCTCTCTCTCTCTCTCTCACTCACTCACCAATACTCTGGGTGGCTTACAAACAATAAAAAGATAAAAACAAGAACAATTAAAATATTTACAATATGTATCATCAAAGCAGAGATAACTTCCATGAAGGTGATACAGAAGCAAATGGCATATCCCTTATCAGTCTGCAAAAATGTTCTTCCAACAGGAGGAAAACCAGCTAACTAGTTTAATTATTGAAATATAATTGGCTTGCATAACTATGCAATCTTCATTTTAAAGGAAATATAATTGGGGTACTATTTAAAATTTCAAAGAGACAGGAAGTAATGAAGTATTTTTTTTCCAAATGAAACATATTGTTACTTGATATGTTATATGTGCATATCTGTGTGTATGTTTGGATGATATGCCTCTTAGGGGACAAAATCTTTGCAATTGAGCCTAAATAATAAAGAATAGAATTCTGTCTGCATTTACACTCACATTCTAGAGATAGCACTACATATTTATTTCACTGTTTATTAGCCTAAAATATGTATAGTGCAACCAAGTTTATAGTGTACTTCTATTTCATATTTTTGCCTTGAACTTAAACTCTAAAATGATTCTTAACCAGGTACAGCATTTTCTATTATTATTACTGTAGATCATCTAACTTCTGTCACTACAAGTATCATCAGAGCAATCTTTGTACACAATTCAACTCCTCCAAAGATAACAGATAAATAGAAGCTGTAACATTCAGTCATCCATATGAATTGGTTCACACCTACCAGTACAAGTGCTATGTTTTGGCTAATTCAACACTAAAAAAGCAGTATAAATTTCTTGCTTTCTATTATACTTCATTTTTCATCAGCAGATTTTAGTAGGTATAAACATTAAATACTCTTATATAAAGAAGCAAATTTAAAAAAAACTTTGGGAAAAATACATACATATACACACAGACACATACAACATTCTTGTAGACCTAAGAATAAGGATGAGATAAATGATAATTTTTTATTTAAATGCACATGTCATAAAATAAGCTCAGAAGGATGAAGAATCCAATAGAAAGCACAGTATTTATTTCAGTCTTAAGAGACTGACCGCTGACATCATATTAAACATTACTTAAGACACTAGACATTTCCGTTATGCTTTTGACAGCATGTGATTAAAACTCCTGGATAATAACCTTGCAAAGCAGAGCCAAACTCATAGAAGCACAGGGTGTTCTTATCATTGCTTCACAAAAACAATTCCTTGCCAATAAAAGCCAATCAATTCAATTTTGCTAAATAACACCTGCAGTGCCCCCACATTCAACAATTGCTGACTACATTTGTTCATATTACTTTACATTCCCCAGGACCCAAAGCAAAGGACAGTTTGAATCTCACACAGACTGGCTGAAAGTACTTAAGGCTTGCAACAATTAATGGGAGTGTCCCCATAGCTGTCATTTTCAAATCAGTTTCTATGCTGATGGGATGAGAATAACGGAATAACAGAGTTGGAAGGGACCTTGGAGGTCTTCTATCTAGTCCAAACCCCAGCTCAAGCAAGAGACCCTATACCATTTCAGACAAATGGCTGTTCAATCTCTTCTTAAAAACCTCCAGTGATAGAAAAGGACATAATGATCAATTAGTACTGGTGGCTTCTGTATATGAGATAAGACCATTCTTTTCACTTCCTGCAATTAGCTGAACCTAAGCTAAATGCTAAAATGTGCAGGTAGAATTTAGTGCACTGTCAATATAATGGTTGGATCAAATTTAATATACAATAGATTTTTTAGTATCTCCATTAATTAACTTTCTATGAATCAAGACCTGGTCAATTAAATCCATATATTTCTAACTTGTATCGTACTTATGATGCCATTCGGTGTAGATTGCATATGTATGCAAATTACAAAATCTTGTTTTCAGAATCCAACATATTCACTTTCTAAAGTCTACTTTTTTTCAAAAACAAGGGTGACAAAACTAGATAATTCAAAATACAATTTTAATTAAACATATCCCAAACTCAGCCTACTTTAGACACTTCA
Organism: Bungarus multicinctus; assembly: GCA_023653725.1. Classification (NCBI taxonomy): domain Eukaryota; kingdom Metazoa; phylum Chordata; class Lepidosauria; order Squamata; family Elapidae; genus Bungarus; species Bungarus multicinctus. Next base: position 50,166,186 of record CM042848.1, read on the forward strand.
AATTATTATGAATGCATAAAAATGTTCAGTCTTTGTACAGTCCCTTCAAATTCTGCAGACCTTTGGACAAAATAAATCTGGTAAACTTTAGGGAATCTTTGTTGGCAAATTCCCTTTCCAATTTAATAAATACAGAATAGAATAGAATAGAATAGAATAGAATAGAATAGAATAGAATAGAATACTTTATTGGCCAAGTGTGATTGGACACACAAGGAATTTGTCTTGGTGTAAATACTCTCAGCATACATAAAGAAAAGATGCATTCGTTAAGAATCAAGAATCATAACGTACAACACTTAATGATAGTCATATGGTACAATCAACAATCAAATCATACTAGGAAATCATACGAGAATCAAATCAGACTAGAAAAATTTAGAAGGATTTTTTTTGCCTGAGTACAAGCTAATGTAAAATGTATCTTCACTGATCACTAAAAATTAATTGAAGAAATGAGTTTTACATATAAAAAGTAGATTTACATATAAAACAAAAAACAAAGAAAAGATAAGATGTAGGAAAGGCTCTAGAGATATCTAGATATACAGGATATCTAATAGAGCAATTGAGATAAATCAGGCCATGATAATCAATTTTGACATGCACTAACAAGTCAACTGATTACTACTTATAGTATACATTGTGATTCTTTTTCACCTTGTATTTGTTCTAGAGAATAAGTTGCAATCATTGCAATATGTGATCATTTCAGAAGAAAACTATGAAAAGCCTAAGGACAAAAAAGTGTCTGGGCTACTGATGGGAAAAAGAGATGGTGAAAAAAGGAAACTGAAAATATCTGCAATATCTGAATTATTTTAGATAAAAGTATCTCCTCCAAGATGTATACGTGCTCTGTAAGGAAATTCACAGTTTGTTAACAACGTATTCTATTTCTGTAATAACAATTAAGTTAGTTACATTTACCCATGTTACCCATCAGCAGCCTTTCACAGAATGATCAAAAATTAGTAACAACACCCAATGATCGAGAACAAAAGCAGGTTCTCTATTTTACCCACAGGAATCCAGAACACCTGTATTTTTGTCCAATTTTGTATACAACCTGCTAGGCAGCAAAGAGCACAGAATATAAAGAAAACTTGCTGCATTGTGTAATGATTAAGTAGTGCAAATGGACACATAATTTTATTCATTTGAAGTAGCTGCGTATAAACTCATTAATCCACAAGACTGCTGGGTTGCTATTTCATGTCTTCTTAAGAGGGCTCAGCAGCTCTTTTTGGAAACACAGTCCGTGTTCCTGACCTTTATAAGGGTAATTAAGAGGAACTTAAACCTTCTACCAGCAGTGTATATTGAGAAACTCTTAAGTATTTTCAAGTTAAGGGAGGGGATAAGACACCATCTGACATAAACATGCAAAGGATGGCAGTGCAAACCAATCCAGTATAAGTTCAATTTCTGATTAATTATGTATAGCTAAAACCTATATTTGAAGCCTATTTTTCCTTTTCCTTTTTTAAAACATAACCAGTATAAACATTAGGAAAAAAATAAAGCAAATGCAGTTTATCAACACTGAATCAATTGTGTTCAGACAAGGAGAAAAATTATACCAAACAAAAAATATGAGAGTATCAACAACTTTAAAAAAAAATTCAAAAAGTTAAAATACAAATTCCAAAAAAATTAACAACAAAAAAACTCCCAAAATGGACAGAATATTTAAAATGTGCATTAAAGAAAACAAAAAGCAAAAACACATTTGCAAATATTATTCTCCCCCCACCCAGTTGATTACTGATAAATATATTGGAACAGTGTTAGTTTCTCCATCTTGCTAAGCAGGCCCACAATCTATGAATTTCTACTATTTAAAACCACCCTATCCTATCATCTATCTACTATATGTAAAAACAACTCAACAGCAAAATTAAACTTAAAAGCTCTTTATTAGCAATCTCTCATTGTGGAAACTCTACAGCAACTTCGTGTTGGCGGGGGGGGAGAGGTCCACCTCTAGGCCCCTGGTTTGTGGGGTGCCTCAGGGGTCGGTCCTTTCTCCCCTCCTGTTCAACATTTATATGAAGCCACTGGGCGAGATCATCCGTGGTCTTGGAGTGAGGTGTCATCTGTATGCAGATGACACCCAGCTGTACATCTCCACTCCGGACCACCCCAACGATGCTGTGGGGACTATGTCTAGGTGCCTGGAGGCCGTGCGGGACTGGATGGGCGGGAACAGGCTTCGGCTCAACCCATCCAAGACCGAGTGGCTGTGGTTTCCGGCGCCCCGATATAGCCAGCTGACACCTTCGCTGGCTATTGGGGGGGAGGTTTTGCCCCCCACAGAGAGGGCTCGCAACCTGGGAGTCCTCCTGGATGTACGGCTGTCGCTTGAACATCACATCGCGGCCGTCTCCAGGGGGGCGTTTCATCAGATCCGTCGGATCTACCGGTTGCGGCCCTTCCTGGATCGGGACGCCTTGCGCACGGTCACTCAGGCCCTTGTCACCTCTCGCCTGGACTATTGTAATGCCCTCTACATGGGGCTCCCTGCGGGGAGCATCCGGAGACTCCAGTTGGTGCAAAATGCAGCCGCGAGGGTGATTATGGGGGCGTCGCGTAGCGCCCATGTGACGCCTCTCCTGCGCGAGCTGCATTGGTTGCCGATGGCTCTCCGGGTTCGCTTTAAGGTTCTAGTTTTGACCTTTAGGGCGACCCATGGCATGGGACCAGGTTACCTTCAGGACCGCATTCTACCAACGTTCTCCAACAGGCCGGTGCGTTCCCACAGGGAGGGTCTGCTCCGGGTGCCGTCGGCCGCTATGTGTCGTCTGGCGGCGCCAAGGGGTAGGGCCTTCTCTGTGGGTGCCCCCGCCCTCTGGAATACTCTGCCACCGGAACTTCGTACCGGCACGGACCTGAGGGCCTTCAGGCGCGCGTTGAAGACCTGGCTCTTTGAGCAGGCCGGCCTGGGCTGAGATAATGATTTTAAATTTGATCTCCATTTTTAACTTTAAATTGGGTTTTAAGGGTGGGGGGGGGGTTTTCTAATTTTAGTCTGCAGCTGATTCTAATATTTAATTACTTTTTAACTTTTGTATTTGTGGGGTTTTTAGACGAGCTGTTCACCGCCCTGAGTCCCTTGGGAGAAGGGCGGTATATAAATGTAATTAATAAATAAATAAATAAATAAATAAAATAAATAAACTTCAGTCATAATCTCTGATCTATCTGGGATCAATATCTTCATTTGGTTCTTAATAATAAAAGTTGCTCTTAAGATTTTTAGTGGAAACTTTCCCAACAGTATCTTATCTAAATCTCTGCTTCAAATATCTCCACCACATCCACTGTTGAAGCAATTTCACTGTTTTTGGTTGTGTAAGTTCTGTATCTGAATTTACAGAACCAAGGAAAACAATTTCTTTCAAAGACTAAAAGGATAAATATACTGTAACAAATAAACATTAAAATGATATTTCTCACAATGAAAATGTGAAGAAGAAAAGAAAAAAATCCATCAAAAATTTCAAAAGAAAAAAAATCCAGACCAGAGCTTTTCAAGAGTTTGATCCTGTAGTGAAATCCCCCCTCCCTCCCTCTCCCCGCCTCTTCCTCCCCCCACCTCTCTCTGTGAATTCAGTCTGGTCAGTTTCATTACACAGAAAGTTGCCTGTTAGCTTCCATACTGAAAGCAAAAGTAGTTCAGAGGGGGTGGGGGAGGAATAGAAAAGCAAGGAAAGAAAATTAACATTAAAATCTGGCAGAGGGTTAGATTAAATCAGACTTCAACCAGTCATCTTACTGAAAGAATCAAAGAAGATTCAACCAAATTAAAAGATCAAAATTAAAAATATACTTTGAAATGTGCAGTTAAAAGACTATTGTGCTTAAAAACTGAACAGCTGAGAGAAAATATGGAGATTGGGACTCTCCAACCAACCCTACCAGGAATTGCAACCTCAAGGAGTGTCCATAGTCATCCAAGAATCATCTTGGCTGATTCTTAGCTGCTCCCATTTCATCTAGGGACCGGTTTCCAAGGAACCCACTCTGACAAGAAAATCAGCTGTTCGTCGACAGGAGAAGCAAATCTCTCCCTCCCTCCTCAGCATGTCATCTTGGAGGGAAGTCCACTTGCAACAATTTCTTTCTGGTAGAAAATCATCAAATAGGCAACCTGAATGAACCTTCCTAGTAAGAAAGTCTGGGGCATAGATATATTTAGATATGATATGAGATATCTATAAGTCAGAGTACTTATTAGACAGAAGAAATTATATAAATTCTAAGAATCTAGAAATTCTTAATGAAGAGGTAAATCATATGAAAGAAGGCAGTCATATAAATATATTGTAACCTAAACTACTAAAGACATTAAAAGTTAGAAAAGTTATAGTCAACTGAACCTGTAACCTAAGAGATTGTGTATGTGCGTTTTGGAATGAACACATATGTGTCTATATTTATTTATTTGTTTGTTTGTTTATTTATTTTATTTCATCAAGCGATTATAAGATAACAAGTATAAGTATAGTTATGAATACATGAAATGGGTACATATAAGAAAAATAAAAAGAAACAATAGGACAGGGACGGTAGGCATGTTGGTGCGCTTATGCATGCCCCCTACAGACCTTTTAGAAAAGGGATATGGTCAATAATAGACAGTCTAAGGTTAAAGTTTTTGGGTTTGGGGAAGAAACCACAGAGTCAGGTAGAGTATTCCAGACATTGACCACTCTGTTGCTGAAGTCGTATTTCCTGCAATCAAGTTTGGTGCAGTTTATCCTTGAGTTTGTACCCTTTGTGTGCGCTTGTATTGTTATGGTTGAAGCTGAAGTATTCATTGACAGGTAAGATATTGCAATGTATAATTTTATATACTATACTTAGATCGGATCGAAGGCGGCGTAGTTCTAGGCTTTCTAGGTCTAGAATTTCAAGTCTGGTGGCATAAGGTATTCTGCAACGAGTAGAGGAATGGAGAACTCTTCCTGTGAAATATTTCTGGACTTTCTCAACTGTATTAATATCAGATATGTAATGCGGGTTCCAGACTGATGAGCTGTATACAAGCATTGGTCTAGCAAGTGTTTTGTATGTTCTAGTTAGTAGTGTGATATTACCAGAGAAAAAGCTACATAGGATTAGGTTAACAACTCTTAATGCCTTTTTGGCTATGTAGTTACAGTGGGCTCTAGCACTTAGATCATTAGAGATAAGTACTCCAAGATCCTTGACAGAGTTTAGATCATCAACAAGGTCTTGACTATTCAGCTTGTATTTTATTGTATTTTCTGATTTTTTTTACCAATATGTAAGACCCCCCCTGCTCTGAGGGACACCACTGTTGACAGGTACAGAGTTTGATAGGATATGCATTTGTCTCAGTAATACATGAAGATGCTAATTAATGTTTAGCTCTAGTGACTACATGGACATGCTTGCAAAAATGCATTAAACATGTTTGTCTTCTTCTACAATGTTTTTTCTACATCTTAATTCTACAAGATCTCCCACCCAAACATTAATCTAATTTGAACCTGTTTGATTAGAGATCAGCAAGATTAAACAAGAAGTAGTTAGCTGCTCTGATTTACTCTTTTTGTTGTGACCTCCCTTTTAAACTATATGGATGTTACATAATCTCTGACCTACTTGTCCTTTTCATTTCTTGAAACTTTTAAAACTAAATTAAATGAGAATAATTCTTTGTTTCCAATTGTAATGCATTTCTTGATTCTTTTAGAGTACCGATAGGAGCATCTGAAAAACAACTTCTGTATATTTATCTTAAAACATCATAGGATAGTAGTGAAGCTGAGTTAAAATACCTTATTATAAAGCTGACAAAGATAATTAAATTCAAGATAAAACGTTTAAATTTCACTTATTTTAATCTACACATGTTTTGTTCAATTTTTAGCCAACAATTTCTCATTTTTAATTTCAGTACTTTCAAATAAATATCCCTTGCGAATTAATCCAATAACTCGCAAAAAGTGGTAGTAGGCAAATTTCTCCATGCTTGTTAATAGGCCTCCTTCCTATGATTAAATCTAGGGTTTTATGGTTTCCATGTCTGTGTATGTATAAGTGCATGTGCACGTGTTACTTTAAATACTAGCAAATTTCTTGTATCAGTGATTTTAATGTTACAGTCTAGAAAAAAACAATTCCATGTGCAGAAGCAAACTTTTTCCCAACCTTTTCTCCAGTATTAAGTTATGGTGCTATTTATCCTTCTTGAGTCAAGAGAAAATAATAACTTGCCTGAAATTTCTTGTCCCCATTTTTGATCTTAAATCTCTCGCCTTTGCTATCAGGCACTGCTAGTCACCTGATTTTTCTCCAAGATAGTGGGTCACAAAGCCTATTCAATTTTGTAATCTTGAAGCTGTCCTTGGACATACTGGAGCAAGAAGAAAACTACTATTTAGGAACTGTATGACTAACATAAAACTGAGGCTGTTTCATTCATTGGCTAAGAACAAGATGAAGTCAATGTTGTAGGGACAAAGGAGAAAATAGCTGATGTTAAGGAAAAGACTACCATGGCTAGGTGCAAGCTGGGACACAACTCTAACCCCATCATTTACTATATTAAATAGTGCGTACATTATGTGCACTTTCAAAAAGATTCAATCTATTCTTATCACACTAAATTGGAATAGTTGCTTTCTTAATTAAAAAGGACAGGCAATTTCACGAAGTATCATAAACAACATAGTGATTATGGTCTTGTTTGATTTTTACCGAGATACTTGCAATTATGGGGCAAAGGGGGAAGCAAGAACTGTACATGGAATAACATTTCATACACATTTCATTGCTTGACATATTTGGAATATGAAGTTTAATATAGAGAGACATGAGGAAAATCAAGATAGATAATCATTGCTATCTATCTATGTCACGGGACACGATGGCTCAGTGGTTAAGTCAACAAGGTTGAGACTCAAGCGCCATGTAACAGGCTGAGCTTCCATTACTGGATCCAACTCCTGCCCACCTATCAATTCAAAAGCATGCAAATAGATATCACTTCAGTAGATAAGTAACAGTGTTCTGTGCACTTTGGCATATCGTCATGCCGGCTATGTGAACACGGAAGTGTTTTCAGACAATAATGGCTCCCTTGGCTATGAAACGGAGATGAGCACCACTCCCTAGAATTGGACATGACTGGACAGCCTTTATCTTTATGTATACTAAGGTGACCAACTTTTTTATAATTAGGAGGACACAAATAAATTAAAGAAAAAAAACAAAGCCACATGCGCATGGTGGACTCTTGTGTGCGGCGCACTCTCTCAAAACAATTTCCTGTGTGGAGTGCATGCATCTCATAATCACACCTCACCGCACTGTACCAAGCCTTGACGAATCGTCATGTCAAATACAAATACGTCACATCACACAGAACGGATCAGATTGCCATCGATCAAATAAAGAGATTTACAGATTAGTCTTCAAATATCAAAAAGGAGGGCATGTAGGAGGACACTCTTCGAGAGAGGACAGAACTTACAAAGAAGGACTGTCCTCCCTAAAGGAGGACGATTGGTCACCTTATACATAATCAGGGAAGGGAGCAAAACAAGAGGGGGTTTGTCATATGAAAGGGAGAGGAAAAGGGAGAGAATGCATAATACCAGCCTAGAAAATGGCTGCAGGCCTTTTGAGTTGTCAGGTTACTAACTATGGCAGTGGAGGAAAAGGTTCCATGATGAATGTGAGTTTTGTCTAACTACAAAATAAAGTTGCTAGATGTAATGATCACAGACACTACTACAAAATCTTGTGAGTAATCCAGCTACGGCTTCTTGTCATCCAGTTGTCTGCTATTTGCTCCAATTTCTCTTGCTGAATTAATTCTGCAATGAGTGAAGGAAGTCATGCTCCATTGTTTGGCCTAAAGTTTCCAGAAATTATGTCACTGTTACACATATTTCACAAGCAGGAGAGTTTCCTTTCACATCTACTGCACATATAGGAAACCTTGGCCTCCAAAGAGAATTAATCCCCATCTAACAACTGATTTAAGAAAAAGAAGACAGCAGAGAAAGAAACAAACACATCTCTACTACTCTCCTCAATTTTCTGAAAAATTTTCTTTCTTTAAAAGATGTAACAGGAGTCACATGAAACATGATTTTAATTTCAAATTATGATATGTTCCTAGTTCTGAGTTCTTGAAAATATGAAAGATTTAGAAAGTTTACTATTTTGATAAGGTATGAGTGGCAATGACATTTACATAATCATCCCATGAAATGCCATTTCGAATTAGAATGTTATTTTCAATGCTTATATTCTTGTAAGGCTTTTTCAGACAGCTGAAAAGACAACCTTGTTTTTTTAATAATAATTTTACCAGATTACAAATATAAAGATAGAAATAAAGAAAAATATTAAAAAGAAAAATGCAAGAAACAGAAAAGGGAAAATAAAAAATGACAAACATAATGTCATGTATAAAATATTACTCCTCCCTCCCTCCAGATAAACTTCAGTAATTTAATTTCAATAAACAAAGATCTCTTCCTCCCATAATCAAATTCATCATTCAATCCTAATCAGCAAAAATCTATTAAGAACTACCAAAAAAACCTACCTTAGTTTTAAAAAAAAATTATTCTAATTTATCACTTTTTCTAAGAAATGAAGCAAAATAAATCTTCCCCATTTATAAACAGATCTTTAAAGCCTCATCATTTAATTCTGATCAAAAAGAAATTCTGCTAATAGCTACCAGAAACCACAACATATATATTTTAATTTTAGTCACATGAGTTCACTTTATATTGTTTTTCTTTACTTTTAAAAAGCTGCCTAGGCCACAGTTGGGTACCTTCAAACAGATAGCTATTTGCCTACTTCCTCTCCTAACTATTTAAAAAGTTGTTTGCTAATGATTCTCTAGTAGTTAAGAACTCAATTGCAGAAAATATTCCAACTCGATTGCAGAAAGTATGACTTCAGCAACAGAGTGTTTGATGCCTGGAATGCACTACCTGACTGTTGTTACATCCTCTAACCCCCATTCCTTTAACCTCAAGGGCCTTGGTGGTGCAGGCTGTTAATCATCTAGCACTTAGTGCAAGCTGCCTGCAATTAGTGCAGGCTCGAATCCCACCAGGCTCAAGGTTGACTCAGCCTTCCATCCTCTCAGGGTAGGTAAATTGAGGACACAAGATTGTTGGGGGCAATAAGCTGACTTTGTAAAAATGCCGCTTGGGGGGGGCAAAAAGCCCTAGTAATAAGCAGGCATATACAATGGAATGAAGGCTATTGCTGAGCACTTAGCATGGTGCTCCATAGACTGTAAGCCGCCCTGAGTCTCCGGAGAAGAGCGGCATATAAATGCAAATAAAAAAAAAAAAAGCTATCCACTATTGACCTCACCCCATTCCTAAGAGGTCTGTAAGGGGCGTGCATAAGTGCACCATCGTTCCTACCATCCCTGTCCTATTGTCCCATTTATTTGTACCTATTTCTTCTATTCTTACTCATATTTATACTTATACCTATTATCTTGTAAGCGATTGACAAATCAAATAAATAAAATAAAATAAATAAAACCTTCTGAAGGGCACTTTATCACTTCTGCTTTGGCTGAAAGAAATGTTATACAAATTTAAGGGAACTAGAACATTGATTTTGAAAAGTTAAGAGTGGATAGACTTGAAAGACAATTTATGGCGGGGCAGGGGTGTCAAACTCGTGTCATCACGGCAGCATCACGTGACATATTTATTTATTTATTTATTTGATTTATATACCGCCCCCTCTCCCCGAAGGGACTCGGGGCGGTGAACAGCCAATAAAAACACATATACAAGGTACAAAATATGAAACAACATAAAATATTAAAATTTAAAAACTGAAATACAATATGGCTCTAATAAAATATAAGCAAGTATTAAAAAGATTAAAACCCGATTAAAATTTAAAAAACCCCTAGGCCAGTCCGGCCTGCCGAAATAAATGCGTTTTGAGCAACCGACGGAAGGCCATGAGATCGGGGGCGGCCCTTACCTCTGGGGGTAATTCATTCCAGAGAGGGGGTGCTCCCAATGAGAAGGCCCGTGCCCTCGGGGTCGCCAGCCGTCCAGCCGGCGGCACCCCGAGGAGGCCCACTCTATGGGAGCGTACCGGTCAGTGGGAAGCCGATGGTGACAGGAGGCGGTCTCGCAAGTAACCCGGTCCCGAGCCATGGAGCGCTTTAAAGATAGTGACCAAGACCTTGAAGCGCACCCGGAGGGCCACCGGGAGCCAATGCAGCGCGCGTAGAAGTGGCATAACATGGGAGCCCCTAGGTGCCCCCATTACCACCCTCGCGGCTGCATTCTGCACCAACTGGAGCCTCCGGATGCTCTTCAAAGGCAGCCCCATGTAGAGAGCATTGGCATAGTCTAGGCGGGAGATCACCAGGGCGGAAGTGACCGTGCGAAGCGCATCCCAATCCAGAAAGGGTCGCAACTGGTAGATCCTATGGACCTGTCCAAAAGCCCCCCTGGCGACAGCCGCCACATGATCTTCCAATGACAGCCGTACATCCAGGAGGACACCCAGATTGCGGGCCCTCTCTGTGGGGGCAAGAATTTCCCCCCCCACAGCCAGCGATGGAACCAGCCGGCTGTATCGGGGTGCCGGGAAGCACAGCCACTCAGTCTTAGATGGGTTGAGCTGAAGCCTGTTCCGCCCCATCCAACACCGCACGGCCTCCAGGCATCGGGTCATCACTTCGACGGCTTCATCGGGGTGGCCCGGGGTAGAGATGTACAGCTGGGTGTCATCAGCGTACTGATGGAACTCTACCCCAAAGCCACGGATGATCTCACCTAGTGGCTTCATATATATGTTGAACAGGAGGGGCGAGAGCACCGACCCCTGAGGCACCCCGCAAACCAGGGGCCTCGGGGCCGACCTCTGCCCCCCTGCCAACACAAATTGCGAGCGGTCAGAGAGGAAGGAGGAGAACCACCGCATAACGGTGCCTCAGCCTGGGGGTCTCAACCGCCAGACCGGCTATGACCTCGAGGAGCTCAGGCAGGGCCGATGTCACATAGCAGGGAGCCAGGTATGTGATCAATAGGCCCATCTGAACCCCGGAACCACACTTAACAAACAGGGACTCACATCCGGTCGTCTGAGGAACAGTGGATTCCCTAGGATCTAGATCCTCCCGAATAATTACCGCAACCCCCCCACCCCTCCCCTCGGCCCTCGGCCGATGAAAGACCCGAAACCCGGCTGGGCACATCTCCACTAGAGGGACACCCCCCTCCTGTCCCAGCCAGGTCTCGGTAATGCCCGCCAGGTCCGCACCCCCCTCCATGACGAGATCGTGAACAAGGGGGGCTTTATTCACTATGGACCTGGCATTGCAAAGCATCAGCCGGAGGCCCGGGGCCTGATCATTCAAACAACTCAGGGAGCGAGACGTGACCTGGGGGCCGGAGCGCACCACCGCTTGTAAACAGCGGGGGCGAGCTCCCATCACTTGATAAGACCCCCTGTCAACACCATACCTGCCTCTCCCACCGATCGTAGGGATAACCCTTTCATCCCCCTCCCCAGAGGAAACCCCCATCTTCGGAACGACCGTCCCCGATCCCAAGGCCTCCCAGTTGCAGGTATCCCCCGGTCTGGCCTTATCCCCAGGCGGGTTGTCCCCCAAACCCAGCCTGGGCCCCCTCCCTAACCCAATTAATAAATTCCCTTGCCCTAACCCCATTAAAAATTTCGTCAAAAATTTAAATAATTTAAAAGACCCCTTAAAATCCCTAAAATTAAAATCCCCAACTGCGTCATATCTCCTCTCTGGCACCCAAGAGCCATCCTCGAGGTATGACCGGGAAAGGTCTGAGGGCCACACCTGAGAAAGGGGGGCATTCCTCAGGGCCCTCAGTTCAGCTGCCGAATAGATAGACTTCAGTTTTTCATCACCTCTGGGCAGTAAGGCCTCACAAAGCAAGGGCCAGAATAAAATGTCCTGAGGAAGAAAAGAAAAGATCCTCTACCCCAATGACCCTCTCACGGTCACTGGGGAGTCCTGATGGTAATAGACCCACCATCCTCTCACGATGGTGAGGGACCAGATCACACGGACCTTAGAGTGGAGACAAGTTTAACCCACTGTCCTCTCACAACAGTGGGGAGGGATGATATACAACGCCATCGTCCTCTCACCACGATGGCGGTCTGAGAACCTCCTCCTCTGGCACCTTTCTCCTGGTCAAGGATAGTCAGAATAAGGGCATTCGCTGGCTGATGGAAAATGTTATACCACTAAAAGTGGCAATGGCCTGGAGTTGATGGTAAACAGCAGACAAGTATCCAGACAAGTATCCAGAGCTCATACAGGAACAACGATATCAAACACTGCCAGGCTGAACGGTACAAGTAGAAGAGGGCGACAAGGTAAGACAACAAATGGCAGCAGCCTCGACCGTCCACTAAAACAAGAACAAGAGAGGATCGCAGCAAGACAGATCTCAGCCGATCCTCTCGCCTAGAATTCAAATATCCCGCCATCCAAGATGGCGGGCGCAGCTGTAATCCCGCAGACCCGGCGTCGCAGACCCACCGCTCGTCACAAATATACTCCAGGAAGGACTCAAAGCGACGGTCGAGTCCATCTCTACCAGCTGGCAGAAGACCAGGAGGGAAAACTCTCCCCCCGACGTCCTCTGCCCTGATCGAATGCAGCCCTCCAAGAACATCCGACACCATCTCCGTCGCAGCAAAAAGCCTCGGCCAATCCTGGAATTCAAATGTCCCGCCCTTCAAAATGGCGGGCAAAGTTGTAAGCCTGCAGGCTCTGCATCGCGGACTCACCGTTCTGCAGCCGCGGCTCCAGCACAGTCCAGGATGGCCTCAAAGCGACGGCGAGGTCCATCCCTACCAGCTGGCAGAAGACTAAGGGGGAGAAATCCCCCTCCGACGCTCTCTGCCCAGGCCGAACGAAACCCTCTGGAGCGTTTTCATTTCAGCCGGCCGACATCCCAGTCATGCGCATAGGAAGTTCATATCAGGACTTTTTCCCCCTTCACTAAACCAGGTGGGAGCAAGGCCAGAATGTGACACATCTGGCCCATGGGCCGTGAGTCTCACAGGCCTGTTGTAGGGTGTTTAAACTACCGAAGCTGTACCTGAAAAGCGACAAAGACAATCTGATAAGAAATTAAGTTATTTGATGTCATTATTTGATGGGATTAAAGGTAAAGCTTTTTAAAAGGAATTTCAACTTTCTCTACCATCAATATGTTGAGTAGATTGTGTTGTGATTCTCATAACATACAGTAGCTTGAGCCATGCCAGTCTAGAGGATTGTTATGATGATGATGATGATGATGATGATGATGATGATGATGATGATGATGATGATGATGATGATATATGAATAATATTGTGAGACACCTACATTTTTAAAACCACTTGAAAGAAGTTGTATTTGTTCTGTTAAAGTTTTGGTTTATAGTTTCCTGTCATTTCCATCTGTCAAAGTGGGGGCTGGTTTTCAATCTCCTCATATAAAAAATAAATAAATGAAATAACGTGGACCTAAACATTTAGCTACTTATATATAAATGATGCATAGGAGGACCAATTTGCATATGCTGAAAGCACTTTTATATAGTGTTTTGGAAATAAAACATGCTGCATAAAGACCTCTGGAGAAAAGATGTTTCAGTTGTCACTTGTCATAGTTAATGTGCTAATATTAATATGTCTCAAGATTACAGACACTGTGAATATGATATCAGGATAGGTCCTCCCAAGAGAATTTCATTTTTGTCGCACAATCATTGTAAACTCATTTATTCATATTTTAATTATATCCCTGAAGTGCATCTTTTTCAGGTTGATTAATGCTGGGCCTTAGCTGTCTTGCCATGTTGTACAAAGCTCTGTCTAGTAGATGAATGCAAAAAACCAAGGCCTGGCTCGGGAATCAGGTATCTGTTTGTCCAAAAATGCAGGTAACTAATTAGAAACCTTTATCTTATTTCTTTCCTTTGGGACAATAAAAGGTGGAGTTGATAAAACATTTAAATAACACTTCTCCAACTGCACCCATTGCCTTTCTAGGCTTATATTATTGTGGGTTATTTTTCCTTTTATATTTCTGATAAGTACAATGTGATATACTCTCTCCCTTGATATTTCCTTTCTTTCTCCTTGGGTGAAAACAATATTATGATGGCAAAAGAGAGCAACAAACAAATCAATTTCTGATTAAGAAAATGCATCAAAACAAGGCCTTTCCCCAATGCTGAATTAAATGCTATCCATCCATATCTGAATGGGCAACAATGTTAGTATAAAATCTAATGTCTCCATTGCTTATCCCACTCAGTACTATTCCCAGTTGCTTCTGAATAGTAAGTATTATATTTATCTGTGACTTATTATAGGCATGTTTATTATTTTGCTCTTCTGCTTTTCCTGTCATTTCTTTTTAGCACAATACCAAAACAGCAAACATCTTCCAATGAAGGTTAATCAAACTGGAATGGGGCAGGTCTTATATCAGGGCTGTGTCTGAGCTTCTCTAAGCCAATTTGCAAACAGTTATCTTCATATTGTCCATATAGATGACTTCAATTTAAAAGCTAATGTGAAATGAAGAACAATACGAGAAGAAAAACACCAAGGCAGAAATAGTTCTGGATAGAAAAGAGGCAGGTCCTATAATTAGGCTTTATAGAGTGAGATAATTGAAGCTATCTGAATAGAATAGAATACTTTATTGGCCAAGTGTGATTGGACACAAGGAATTTGTCTTGGTGTAAATGCTCTCAGTATACATAAAAGAAAAGATGCATTCGTTAAGAATCAAGAATCATAACGTACAACACTTAATGATAGTCATAGGGTACAATCAGCAATCAAATCAACAATCAAATCATACTAGGTAACCAATCTCTTGCTTCTGGGGATCAGGAGACAGAATAGAACGGATTGAAGCTAACTTTAAAAAAAAATCAAATAAGCAAAAAAAAAAAAAAAACCAACCCCAGTTCAGTATCCCTCATTTTTTGCTGGCTACTGCAAAAAGGAGAAATGGGGCGACTGCATCCAAATAAACAGAAACTTTGGAATAACATTAAAGCAGAATAGTGCTAACACATACTCTCTTTTGAATGACGCAGCATTACAGATTTTTTACACCTTAAAGCTATGGCAGAATATGTGTCAGCTTAAAGGAGAAAAATGTTACTTTGAAGGTGTACATATAAAGATGCGTCACTAATAGTCTTGAACTGAAATGAGAGTAATGTCATGAGTCTAAGAAAAAAGATTGGCACTCAGGGCATGGTGGTTCAGTTCAGATAGGGGCAGAGCCACAGCCTCAGAATAGAACAAATACATTTATTTTAATATAGTTACTTGGTTTCATGGTTTTATATACTTTTGATTATTACTCTGTGTGTGCTCAGAGTCACTATGGGGAAAAGGTGACTATACAAATATGATTAAATAAAGAGATAAATTTAAAAAATAAAAAATATAGGTCTATTCTTTCCGAGTTTTCTTCAGTAGCATAAAATAGCATTCTTTTTTTCATTTAAATGTATTATTAGTAAAAATTACATTCTCCCAATTTTCTGCCAATTACAGAATATTTTAGCAATGTATGCATTTGCTTGTTTGTTTTCTAGTTATTTACTTGAATACCCAGAATCCCACAACTCCCAACTACAGCACTCCATCTATAATTATCAACAGCCAATCCAGTACTAGAACCTTAATATATAGTCCCACTCACAGAGAAAGGCCAATTAAAATATCACATTCTGCCATACAAATGACCTGGAATACCAACAGCACGGCTTCACGTCCATGTTAACCGAGCATTTCCCAATACTGTAAGGTATATTGCTTAGTACTCACAAATAAAGTACTGTAGACATATATTCCACTTAGAACTCAAGGAACCACAAATGAAATGTATTTATTACTTTACTTTTGCTAAAAATTCACTCTTTTGTGCAACAAAAATTAGGAGATGAATACCAGTAGAAATTTCCAAATTTACTTTGTCTCTTGAAAAAGAAATATGTTAAATGTTCAAAACAAATTATTCATATCTATTCTACTGAGAAGAAGCACATACATAAGAAGCAGAAACATAAATAAGACATCTCAGATAAGAAATGGGAACTATCTATATAGCACACAATTCTGTACATCAGAAATAAGCATCATCATATTCAATTAGTACTACTTGGTAAATACACATAGCAATGAAATTAGAAAAAATTATGAACAACACTCTTGTAAAAATATTACAGTGTTAAAAGTGTATGATTTCAATTTCAACAGTTCTACACCACTAATAAAGCAATCTCTGAGCTTGATAAGTTTTTTTTTTATAAAAAGAACAGCATGCTTAGGTTGTTTGAAAAGTTTCTAATGAATGATTAAAATAACAATATCTACTGCAGTGTTTTTATTCAGTTAGAAGAAGCTATATGGGCAAAGCAAGAAAAGTTACTTTGGAGTTAGTAGCCCATTAAGGTTCTTCAGTTTGCTCTTTTTTTTCATTTGTAGCTAAATATTGTTTTCAATAATATATATATTCCAAGTATGATTCAAGATGCTGGCCACCATCTATAAAGCCCTGCATAGCATAGGGTTCAGTTATTTGAAGAACTGCATATATCCCAGGATTTCTGCCTGACCAGTAGGTACTGGCAGACTTGACATGTTCTGAATTTCTTCAAGTTAAGTGCTAAAATCGAACTTCTGGTGAGGGTTCATGATGAATTAGATGTCTCTGAAGGAATGTAGATAGTACTGTAGCAGAAATCAGTGGCTAGATGATGAATTCTGGCTGGCAAATTCTCACCAGAAAAAGGAGAGGTGAGATTGGGAGATCACTCACATGTACTCCAGGCCAGCGGTCACCCACTGGTGGGCCATGAGAAAATTTTGGTGGGCCGCAGAGAAATCTCACCCCCAGAGCACCCCCACAAAGCAATTAATCCAGGCTGTGCAAAAACACAAGGCTGCACTGCCCACATGGCCCGCCAGAATCCTCCCCGCCCACTCACTCCTTACCCCGGTAAAGTTGCCTGCTAAATTGTTATTTTTCCTTTTTTTGACCGTCAGCTGTTCTGCTGTGCCGGGAGATTTAGATTAGCTAGAAGCAGGAAATGTTTGAATTTCTTGCTTTCTAGATAGTCTTTAGATCTTCAGCTCAGCACAGCCGAACCTCCCTTAGGACTGAAGATTTGCTTGCAAGCAAATTCAGTGCAGACTCATGGCAAGCAAATTTGAGAGACTGAACTAGCCGATGGCAGAATCACTGAATGAGCAACTCAATCTGCCTGCTTTGCCTAATTTTGGGTAAAAGTTGCTCTTTTTTTAAATAAAAAATTCAATATTTACATGCATGGTGTGTTGTGAGTTAATTTTGTGAGTTTGCTTGCTAGCAAATTTTATGAATTTGCTTGCAAGCAAATTTTATGTGACAGACTGAGCTAGCCAATGGCACATAGATAGATCTCTGAATGAATCCGTGATTCTGTGAGCAACTCAATCTGCCTTCTTTGCCTGATTTTGGGTAAAAGTTGCTCTTTTTAATAAAAAATCCAATATTTATATAAATGTTTATAATATTTACATACAAGCCATGCCCAGCCAGTCACATGACCACCAAGCCACACCCACAAATTAGGCCACGCCCACAGAACCGGTTAATGGTCCCTGGGATCTAAAATTATGAGTTTGGTGGTCCCTGAGGCCCAAAAGATTGGTGACCCCTGTTTTATAGTATTCAATCGGTGAGTTTCCTTCAGACTTTAGCTAAGAAAGTTTTAAAGATTTGTTTTTAGATCTTTAAGCGATTTAAAAATTTTCTTTTTTTAATAATCAGCAAAAAAGTGATTAGAATATTGATTCTGGAAAGTTACAAATGGACTAAGGATCCAGATGGATTTAAAATAACATTTTGAAATTAACTATAAGAGCCCTTCCCATGGGAAAATGTTGTTGCTCTAAATTCTTTTTAAAAATGATAGAATGGGACTTTGAAGGTTGGATTCTAGAGGGAACCAAAAGGAATTAAAGGTTACAATTAAAGGAGAAGAACACTTAAATTTGACTTACTGATACACAATGGAGCAAAATATTTTAACATTAGACATACTGAAGAATATTTGTGAATAATGTACTCAGAAGTTAATTTTAAGAGGGTCTGTCATTATAGATAGTGTGTTTAAAAGATGTTGTGGAACAAGTTATACCAAACAAGACTAAGAGTCCTTTGAGAGTAGATTTAAAAATGATAGCTTAAAAGAATGATATGGCAAAAATATGCTACTCTAGATATACAAATGAAACCAGCTGATGTTTTAATAACTAACAGGGATGTACAATTAGCAAAGCAAAAGACATAGATAATTTTCTTATATTGAATTTATAAAAACATTTTTAAATATTTTGTGAGACAGGACAAAGAAAATAAATAAATTTCTAGGACATTAGTTGAAGAAATTAAAGATCACAATTGGAATGATCTCCCCCGGAGATACGAGCCATGACAGATATCCTCTCCTTCCGGCGCGCAGTTAAGACCCTATTTTTTAAACAGGCTGGCCTGGCCCAGTAAGGGTCTATGGGGTTTTAAGTTAACAAGGTTTTTTAAATTTTAATCTCATGTTTAAAATTTTTCGGGATGCAGCCACATCTATGTTTAATCTGGTTTTAAATTCTATTTAATTTTGTAACTTTGTATTTTATGTATTTATTAGGCTGTACACCGCCCTGAGTCCCTTTTGGGAGAGGGAGCGGTATAGAAATATGAACAATAAATAAATAAATAAATTAAAAGTAAAATAAAGCATTTTTAAAATCAAAGTTAAGGTAGATAAGTTTTTATCTCTGCCTACCCTCAATTGATTTTTGCTGATCAGGACTGAATGATGAGATTTTTATAATTTGTTTATAGATTAAAAGATGAGATATGGGAAGAACAGATTATTTGTTGTATTTTAAGAGAGCGCATTACACTAGTAAAAAATTTATACTTGTAATGAAGGGGGGAGTCATTTCTCTCTCTTTATTTCTTTGTATTTATTATATTGTTATTTTTTTCTTTTCTATTTTTCTATTTTCTTCTTTTCTGCATTTTCTATTTTTACTTCTTTTATTTTTTAATTTCATTATTTTTATCCCTTTAATTGTAATGTTTAATATATTATAAAAATAAAAAACAATGAAACACTGCCATCTATAAGGACCTAGGAAGTAGGTTTGTCTGTTTCCCCCTGAAAGCCATACAGCTCCAACCCTGCTGGTATTCTGTAAGGCCCTGAAAACTCAGTTCTTAGTTTAAGGTGAATGTTAGATGTGTTTTTGTCTCTGTATCAAATGATCAAATCCCTTTCTTGTTTGTATTGCATTTTTATTGTTTATTATACTGTGAACTGCACAGAATCACTTTGTACTTGGGCAGGGCTTGAATTTAAATAAACTTATCTCCCTTTCCCTATCATTCAGTATGAAACAAGGAGACTGTTAAATTTTGTCTTTATTTTACTCAGGTTAAAAAAATGGATGGGGATTATTTCATCCTGAGAGGGATGATGAGGGAGATGATGGGGGAGAGGGAGATGGTTCATAAACTGTATAGATTTTCCCTTTTGATCTTTGTATAGCAGTGGACAGTGTCTAGATCAGTAGTAGTCAACCTGGTCCCTACCGCCCACTAGAGGGCATTCGAACTTTCATGGTGGGCAGTAGAGGTTTTGTCCCCTACTTTATAAATCACCATTACTGTGGAACCGGTAGGCAGTTAGAGAAAATTTTACTACTAACAGAGATACAAAAGTGGGCGTTAGGTATAAAAAAGTTGACTATCCCGGTCTAGATGGCTGAAATCAACTGAGCAAAATACCATCTGGGCTAAAAAGAATTCAAGAACCTAGGATGTTCTATGGAATATCAAGTGATAAGTCAATGTAAGGTTAGATCATTTGTGGACTTGTAGGATACTCTGGATGTTTTATCTAGTTTTTGCCTTTATAGCACAAGTTCTCATGAATGTAACTAAGAATGGTATGCCTAACAAGATATATTGGACCTTAACATACTAAAAATCTTTTAGTAAACTAAAGGCAATATAATGCAGGATTATATCTCAGGATTAAAGGTATTAGATTTTGCTTTACCATTTGAACTGTACACAGATAGCTTAGATATATATAGGACTGCAGTCAATCCTGAGGAAGCTACCTGAGGCTGAGGTTACTTGATTCAATACCTCTTTTTTCCTAAGAAATTGTTGCCTAGGAAGAGAACATATACCATCATTGAAAATGATTCCTATATTTTTGCATTGCCTATGGTGAATCAAAGAATCGATGAGATGTGACTTTATCAAAGTCAGTCAACAACACTCTGGTGTGGTTGTAAAGGATGAAAGAGAAAAATGTGTTGCTCACCTTCTAAGATTATAGATATACAAAAATGTACCAGAAAGACAGCATAAAGTGACTGATTGTCTATGGAGATTCTCAGCTATCTGGGTCATGGTTGTACCAAAGATGCTTTTTCAAAAGGCAACTGGACTGTGTATTTTTTCCTTGATGAATACATTTCACTTTTCATTCAAGAATCTTCTTCAGTTTTGAATGGATGGTGGAGGGAGTGATGGAAGGATTATATTCCTTTGTAATCACCTATGCATGCACATTAAGGAAACATAGAAGACTTAATACTGACGTTTAAAGAAAAACCACACACAGAGATCAGTATTTACATTTTGATTCTGATGATCACCCACTGGAGCACAAAATGGGAGTGATCAGAACCATACACCACTGGGCTGAAGGTTTGCCTATCCATAAAGAGGGGCGGGGAGGAAGCCCTGTCAAGAAAGCCCTCAGAACTTGTGGCTATCCCAACTGGGTGTTCATCAAAGACCCAGCAGGAGCTCCTCCATAATAGACAAAGAACAGAACAACAAATGAAGCAACATTGTTATACTTTGCAGGAATATCTGAAATGCTCAGGAGGATTTTCAACCAACACAACATGCATGCATTAAACCCAAGAATACACTAAGGCAGAAGCTTGCCCACCTGAAGAATAAAACACGCAGACACAATGTGCTAGGTATTTTATCCAATGAGCAATGTGATATATGCAATACAATGCAATGAGATGTGCAGATCTGTACATTGGAGAAACAAAGCAAACACTTCACAAATACGTGGCACAACAGAATCCATAGGAGAACAAACTGTCTCCTGTTTACAACAAAGTCCTTTCAGCAGTTTCAAGATTCCACATCCGTTTGCACTCAGATTCACTCAGATTCAGGTGACCCCGAGGGCAAAGATAAACTTCCAACTGGCCTCAATAGCTCTTAGAGAGAGTGCTAATGACCAGATGACTGCAAAGAAATATAATTCTTCCACCCCCCTCCAATATCCACTAAAGAAGCTTTTTGGATGAGAAGCAAAACGTCTTCCTCATGGAAAAAACATAATCCAGTTGCCTTTTGAAAAAGCACCTTTGAGACATAAGGTGGCTAATTTCTTAAGCAGATATGAGATGATTAAGAGGGTGAACCCTGGGAAAGTTTGGAAATACAATATGATCTGTTCATTAAAATGGGGAAAAGGACAAGGAGAATTATTTATTTATAAACTTTATTGGTCACCCATCTTACCATAGCATAACTCTGGGTGGCTTTTAGTCATAAAAATGTATCTATACATATATACATTAAAACAAATTAAATTAAGTAATGTGACAAGCACCTTTGTAGAACTACCTCTATTATCTTAAATAGTCACAGGTTCGTCATGCTATAGGTAAATACACTTGGGAAAGGGATTCAGGAAGCAGCTACGGTGTTGGCTGAATGAAGAGAAGTTAGAGTGGCATATTGATGGCATAGAGTCTTGGTGTGGGATTGAAAATCTATGACTGGATATTTGGTACACAGAAGAGCAGGTAGGAAATTGTTGAAGATATCACGGAGTACTCCAAGATGTCTAGGACTTTGGTGGGCTTTCCAGAAAAAAAGGTATCAATTCAGGGACAAAATTTTGAGAGAGATCAACTAGATCATCAATGGAATGGAAATATCAAAGTGCTATTGGTTTTGCTAGTTGCCACAGTAATGAAGAAGAAAGCCAGAGACTAACAAACCTTGACAATTGCTGATCCTGTCTGGCAATGTATATCAAAGCAGGGAAGAAAGCCAGGAAGGTCAACTGTATATGAGTTACAGCAGCCAAAGAACTAGCCAGGCCATCAGTAACAGTTAATAAAAGAGAATGTTAATGGAGGGGAAGACAAGGAATTTTTAGATTGGTCCCTCTAAGCTTAGTCCCAGATACCAGCACCCCTTCAAGGGTATGTGTGTGTGTGAGGAGAGAAACTAAATACTGAATCCCAAATGAGGGACAAGCAAGCAGTTTTAACTTTCACAAGGAAATGGGGGGACGACGTACATTTTAGCTCTATGTAGAAAAATAATGATCTCTAACAAGTGAATTTTTTAGCTTTTCATGGAAAAGTTCTGGGAAAGAATCCAAGGTCAAATCACCTAGCTGGAGAGATTGCCAGGTGTTAGATTGGAATGATGCCCAGAAATTAAAAGTGAAAGCCAGAGATCCAGGTAGGAAAGACAAGAAGGATAAGATAAAACAAACATTTACTATATCCCACTTGTTCTTTAAACAATAAAAAGGAAAAAAAATCTTTCAGCTTGGTATCTACTATATATAAAAACTCTGTGACATAATCAGATTCTTCCCTTTTCTGAATTTTCAGTATTTCTTCACATTTTTAGATGAAAAGCTAATACTTTTCAAATATTTAAAACACTTCACATCTATTTTATAGTAATCATTAAACAGCACTATAAGTTAAACCAGAGTTATTATTCCCATGCTGAAATGGAAGAACTGGATAATACTGAAAGAATAAACAGATTGCCTGAGATAGTGAATTAATCACAGAAGTAAAATCTGAATGGGATTTTTCCTGTGGGGTCTTTCTCACAGTCCAATTATAGTACAAACTACTATGGCTTGAATCGGTGGAATGTTTGCTGCCCCACTGTTGACCCCCATCAAGAGTGTATTAAGAGATCGTTGAGTGTTGCAGTCATGGGAAATGCAGCTGTATGAGGTTGTTCCTAGGAGCATTGCCAAAGTAGAGCAACATCTGCATCATTTTTTCAGATGTTTATAAATATAAATTAATAAACTCAACAGAAATATTTAAATTTTAATAAAGTTAATAAAAATTATAAGAAAGTAAAACATGCAGCCATGTGAAGGGCTTTGATGGCAGAACTAGTAGAAAGCTAACAATACAGGTTGAGAACACAGCTATCGATAGCACGTTAAACTCGTGCACCTCTACTCAGCTACAGACAAAATTTAAGAATATATAACAAGGTTCAAAAGTAATAAGGTTCAAAAGTTTAATAAGGTTCAAAAGTAAGCAGTCTATAAAAAGAGCTTACCTGTATTTGTTAAGGAATTGGGGAACAAAGAACTCTGGAAATGGGATAATTTAAACAAGTGGTAGGTATTAAGGGAAGAGATAAACTGCTTTTGTAGAGAAAAGATATTTATTTATTTATTTATTTATTTATTTATTTATTTATTTATTTATTTATTTAATATACCGCCCCCTCTCCCGACGGGACTCAGGGCGGTGTACAGCCAAGTAAAAACAGACCATGAATAGGGGAAGATTTTTTCTAAAGAGAAAAAATGCAGGGAAAATGACCTGCGGGGAAAAATACTGTATGGGAGTAAAAAGAAGGCAAACAGTTATCTACATAGAGAGTAGTTTAAAAGGGAGACATTAGGGGATTACCAGAATGCAGACTTGGGGCAAGCTAAACAAAAGGTTTCCTAGCAAACAAGAAACAGAAAAAGGGGGGAGTTTCCAAAATAAAGCAAAAACAATTAAAGGAAAAAGAAGAGGTGAGACTTCAAAGAAACAGAAGATAACTTTTTGTTTCTTGTGGCACAAGATAATAATAAGTAATAGTACTTAGACTTATATACCACTTTATAGTTCTTTACAGCCTCTCTAAGTGGTTTACAGAGTCAGCATATTGCCCCCAACAATTTGGGTCCTCATTTTATCAACCTCAGAAGGATGGAAGGCTAAGTCAGCCTTGAGCCCACCAGGACTGAACTCCAGACCACGGGATGTTTATTTCTAATAAGTTTTTTACCTGCTTTAAGGATGCATTCTATGAAAATGTAGAAAGGGGGTTCTCTTTTAAACATCTGGTCTTCTTAAGACTGTTTGATTAATATAGGTAGTAAATCCAATACTGTTCACAACCAAAAGGTATTTTTTCTTTGTTAAATTATTCAAGGAGAAATGTAGGAATTGATCAGTTAGCACCCCAGCCTTGGGTGGAACCATCCCAGGATGCCACCTCTCTTTAGAAAAAAAATATATAAGAACTGAGAAAAATTTTTAATGGTATTCTTGTACAACCCAGTTCCTGATCTCAGAATAGCCATGGTTTAAGAGAAGACTATACATAAATATAAAAAAGCCCCAGTCAGGCATGCTGAGAGTTGCCTCTGCAGAAGCCAGGTGTCTGGTGTCACCTGCCACCCAAGTCAAAATGACCTGGAGGGCAACATTCAGGTGTGTTCATGAGAGAATAAAATGGGCATAAGGCCTGGGCAGACACTGCCCACACCCTTCTCCTTTAAATCTAGTCCAAAGCCACCATTGCTCTCCCAAGCAGCCACCAAGGCTTCGATTGTAGCAGAGCTGGGTAGGCCAATATAATAGACCCAGCCAACTTGTGGAAGTGTTATGGTACCAAAGAACTGGAAGTTCCTCAGTGACCATTGATTAATATCTCCCCCAAATCATGAGGACTTGGCAATTTTTTCTTAAAAAGTTGCTAGGATATGTTGTGGTTTAATCAAATGGGGACAAGTTCTATCATATAAGATGAGCCATGGTGGCCCAGTGGTTAGAATGCAGTACTGCAGACTACTTCTGCTGACTGACTGCGAATCTCACCAGGCTCAAGGTTGACTCAGCCTTCCATCCTTCCGAGATCAGTAAAATGAGGATCCAGATTGTTGGGGGCAATTTGCTGACTCTGTAAACTGCTTAGAGAGGGCTGTAAAGCACTGTAAAGTGGTATATAAGTCTAAGTGCTATTGCTATCATACACCTGACAACTTTATAGTACTGTAAATAAGCTGGATAATACATTTCAATCAGGAAAACTGCATATTACATCATTAATATATGGGCTGATATATCAAGGCATTTAAATTGTAGAATACTTTGAAATGCACTTGAAGCTGGAGGTACATGTCATTCCTTCATTAAAGAAGAAATTATTTAATCATTGCAAGAATCTATTATTTCTTCTTTCTTTCTTCTTTATTTGCATTTACAGTATATGCCGCCCTTCTCCGGAGACTCAGGGCGGCTTACAGTCTATGGAGCACCATGCTAAGTGCTCGGCAATAGCCTTCATCCCATTGTATATGCCTGCTTATTACTAGGACTTTTGCCCCATCCCCAAGCGGCATTTTTACAAAGTCAACTTATTGCCCCCAACAATTTTGAATCCTCAATTTATCTACCCGGAGAGGATGGAAGGCTGAGTCAACCTTGAGCCTGGTGGGATTCGAACCTGCACTAATTGCAGGCAGCTTGCACTAAGTGCTAGATGATTAACAGCCTGCACCACCAAGGCCCTTGAGTTATTTCTTGACTATTTATCAGTTTCTACATGCAATATGGATGGCTATTTGAACAACACATCCAAACAAAAATATCTCAGAACAACATGATGTTTTGAGAGTAAGTTTCTCACATCATCATCACCATCACCATCTCCATTACCACCACCACCCCACCACCACCACCATCATCATCATTATTATTCTGCATTTAAAAAATATTGATCAATGCTCCAATCTATTTTGTCCTTTGCTAAATCTGACTGATATATCATATCAGATACATGATTGTGATAATAATAGACTGGTCACCTTCTTTTGCATTTGCTGATTTGTTTAGGTTACATTTGGCTTATATATCAATCAATAATAAACATACTAGAAAAAAAAACTATTGAAACAGAATCTCCACAAGAACCTACACAATTACATTTCCCATTGACTCTACATTTAATCTGAAATTTCTGAAAGATTGGTGCTATTTTTTTAAATGACATCCTCTACAAAACATTACTGAGAAACATTAACATTGTACACCCCCCCCCCCAAAAAAAGGGTTTTAAATAACAAAGTCTCTCAAACTTGACAAACATTAAATGCCTGTTAGTGATTAGTGCAGATGTGTGAGATCAGCAGGGAAAAAATTGATACTGGTTCATTTTTGCTGCTTCAGAACTGAGAAATTGCATAGAAAATCCAACCCAGCCAAAATCCTTTCCTATATGATCCTAGCTGCTTCTTCTATTTATTGAAGGAAATATATCTTGCATGCTCCTGGATTCTAGAAGGTATGAAACTATCCTCCTTGCTCTCCACCCATTTTCTATATCATTTCAACTTGAGCCTAAACTGAAACACCAAAACCTATTCCACCACAGTAATGAGACCTGGGACTAGTACCGACCCTTCTATTTTAATGCAGACTGTCAGGCACAAACAGAGCCACAGTAGAGTTCAAACTAGGTACTTTATTTTTCTCTGCCTATAATACAGGACCCTCCCTACACTGACAGCTTTCACCTGGGGAAAACTAGATAAGGCTCAAAAGCATGATGTATGTGTGTCAGCCCTTGCCCTCTTCTTTCCCACTTGAGCCCTTCTTCTAACTGGGACACTTGATGTCTAACACAGACTAATGAACAAAATAAGTTGGTGGATTCCCCAGCCTTAATTTCCCATCTCACATAATATCATTTGATCAGTGAGAAAATAACCATTAATAATATTGCCAAATGTGGAACAGGGCAGATTTATGCAAGTGTAGGACAGTGGATTGTTAACAAATCACTGCCATAGTGATGCTCTATTCCTGTAACTTCTTAGGCTATTGGTAAACACAGGTTTAACATTTTTCTAAAGCAGTACTAAACCTGTGCTTAGAAGCAGACACCTGACAAATCACAAATGCTGCAAGGAAATGGCCATGCTGGCAGCATGTCCAGTTCTCTCCACATGGCCAGAGTACTTGGAAATAGCTTGTGGATGGCTATGGAACTGGGACAGAGTAGGAAAAATTGCATCTCAATAAAGTGATAGCAACAATAAAAAATGCAATCATGCAAAAGTCTTTGTTTGCCAAACCTCTAAATGAATCCAACGGTGACAGAGCCAGCAACATACAACTGGCAAAACCTTGCTCTCTTTCCTAGTTTAAATTAACTGTCTGTGCAATATGGGAGTGTTGCATAGTGTTCCCTCAAGAGAAAGCCAGTTATACATTTAAACTTTTTAAAAATATCACTAAACTCATGTTTATAGAAAGTCATAGATAAGCACTTTAGAAAATGATAGTCAAACATTACAGTGGCAGATGACTCTGCAGAAGCCAGGTGTCTGCTCCCTCCTGCATGCAAGTCTAAATGGATATTGTGAGAAGTTCACAACAGCTGGAGGAAAAAAGAGTTTCTACAGAAACCTAAAATGACCAAAAGGACCTGGGCGGATTCCATCACTGGCTGCCACATTAGCCAAGTGGTGGTTAAAGCATGGAAGAATGAGAAATCTTCCTTTAAAGTGCTTTTAAAGTCAGAGCAGCTGAAGATGACTTCACACTTTCTCAGATGTAAGTTGGGTAGGAGAAGAAAGCAACACCATGACATGGTATAAAAAAAACCCCATATCATTGCTGCCATGATTAAAGTATTTGTGGGAATGAGCCTGAACTACTCTTATCTTCAACCGAAAGTCATCAGTTCAATATCATTTGCAGCCAAGTGGTGCAGTGCTGGAATGCAGTATTGCAGATTGACTCTGCTCACTTTCAGGAGTTCGATCCTGACCGGGTCAGCCTTCCATCCTTGTGAGTTGGTAAAATGTGGGCCCATATTGTTGAGAGCAATATGCTGACTCTGTAAACCACTTAGAGAGTGCTTTATGAAGCGGTACATAAGCTAAGTGCTATTGCTATTTTAATAAATACTGTACTATATCTTTATGTATGGTGTATCTGTGAAATTATGTTACAGACTGGATTAAAATAATGAAACAAATCTTCACTATGTTTCTGATAACTGATTTTGTGATTGATGCATTACCAGTAATAAATAACAGGGTTGTTTTAGCAGCCTATGGGGAACTCACTTCCCAATAGATATGGGAACTGTTTAAAAACATAGCTATTTCAATCAGCTTTTAACACTCTAGTTGTAAGATATAAAATTTCATTTGATTGTGGGATTTTTTTTAAAAAAAGTTTAATATTTATTACAAATCTAAATAAGAAACAATAAAGATGGGTTAAGAATTAATAAATAAAAAGAAAGGACAATGAATATTTGCATCAGTATCTACTGCCAATAGTTTGCTTGAATAGGTTCTAAGAGCAATTAATGATTATATTTATGGAAGTTAAAATAATTGAATTACGGCATCTTGCCAATTCATATAAAAAGATTTGGTGAGGTATTGCTCATACATTGCTTGCTAAAACCCAAATCTCTGAAGTGGCTTTTTTTTTGGCTTGGATTTAAAACATATATGGCAAAAAAGATGCTTATGTAATTATTAGTAAAGAAAATAATGAATGGGGGGAAATCAAATAAAATTGGTGAGGAAAATTGAACATTTTATATAAATAAGATCAAAGCAATCAATTATTTCATTTACAAAGCCTTGAGCTTACAAACAGAAATAACCAGCAGGATTAAGAGAATGAATTAAAATCAGATGTTCTTGAGGAATAAATAATATTCCTTACAATATTGTGCTTACATCCATATTCTCATGTGTTCTGGTCCCCCTTCCTTTTTCTGATTCATCCAAATCAAGTAATTTATATACTGAACAATAAATAATATAATGATATATATCTTCATTTTCTCCCTATTCTGGAATGAGGATAAAATTGAAGTATGTAAAAGAAGAAATCAAAGAAATGTGGAATTACTTTACATAATTCTAAGATAATATGATCCAATATAAGCTAATAATATTTATAGATAAAAACCTGTTCTCATTATTTGCTTTTGTGTGGCAATGAATGTTCAAATAACATTCATTTTTTAAAATAAAGAAAGAATACTGAAACCTGCCATGCCAGCATCTGTCTCATGTGCAAACCAGTCCCAAGTGCATTTAATATTCATTATCAAGTCTGGTGCTACTAGAATGCCTTCAGCTGAGTCTGAGCCAGCATATTCCACAGAATATGAACAAATTAGCTTCCCTTCTTCCCCATTGATACACACACATTTCAAAAAGTTGTTGGTTTACAAAGCATTCAGCAAGTTAGTCTGCTTTATCTTTGTCAGGAGAATCACCCAGCTAGAATGGAAATAGCCTCACACCACCATGAAAAGTCCATTACATTTCTTATTATAAAATAGTGCAGAAAGTGTGTATTTTATGAAACAAAGTATAATCAAACCAATAACAAAAACTTCATAAATATCACATTTGTTACATTAAGAGAGGCCTCTCTAGACAAAAATCTTCAAACATTTTGAAATTACACATTCCTCTGATATAGGCTTTGAGGTTTCTTTCTCTACATAATGCAGCCTAATCAGGGGTGGACTTGTTGTGGTTAGCCGGCAGTAGGTGCAGATGGCTGAGGAAAGTGATGACTCTAATGAGAGGGAATAGACTGCTGCCTTCAGGGATTGTGGGGGCTGGCAGCAGTGACGAGGAGGTTCACGAGGAGCCTGTGCCAAGTTCACGTAAGCGCAGGATGATTTGTAGAAGAGAACAGCTGGAGCAGCACAGGCGACTCAGGAGTAAGGATGCAACGTAATAGCCCCTCCCTCCAGGGAATATAAGCCTGGTTTCAAAAGGTTTTTGCTTTTGCAGAAAGCAAAAACGTTCTCGGACTCAGCATTGTGTGTGGAGACTCTGGCTTATCTGAAGAATTCTGTCAAGGTTTTTCTGGTTGGACTAATTGGCTGCAAGCCATCTTTTATCTACAAAGAAGTTATTTTAAAGTTATTTAGATTAAAGCTGTGAAGGTTTGAGTTGCTGCGTTTGTTTGAGATTTTCTTGCTGGTAACAAGATTGGGTCAGAACAAAGAGTTCTCTGACCAATTGCTGGGTGGGCATGGCCATGGTGGGCGGGGCCTAGTCAGCCTCCTGCACCATGGCAGGAGGGGGTCATTTTTGCCCTCCCTGGGCTCCAAAGGCTTTCATCAAGCCTCCAGGAGGGCAAAAATGGTCTCCCGGGCTCCAGAGGCTCTCTGGAAGCCTGTAATGGGCCCATTTCTGGCCTTCCTGAACTTCTGGGAGGCCTGTTTTTTGCTCTCCCCGAGCCTCCGTGTGTGCCCTGAACTTACCTGCAGCCAAAATGAGCCGCATGGGGACTCCTGGGAGAGGCAGGGCGGGGTGGGGCGAGGCCAGCCAGGAGTGGGATTTGGGGGTCCTCCAAACTGCACAGAATCTTAGCTAGCAAACCCCCAGCGGTGAATCCCTGAGCCTTATCTAACTTGATATTCTTTAGATGTGTTAGATTTTCCCCATAATTCCTATAATCTCCAGACATATCCATTGTGTTCTAAAGAGGAATATGGGAATGTGTCAATTTCAGTATATGGCTGCTTATTTCACAATTGTGACTTGGCAGTGTACAAGGATTAACTTCTTTATAATTTCGTTTTTAAATTTAGGTCATGCAGAAGGCATGCCATGGCAAGACAAGACCCTGCATGGAATGTACCATCAAGATAGCTCAGGTGGCTGACATTGGAAAACCCTACCAGTAGCTGGAAAGAGCTTCACTAAAAGATAGTACTGAAGCCCTGATCATAGCAATATAAATGCACAGGCATAAACACCAGATCCAAAGAAGAAGCAGGTCTATCACACTAGACAGGACCTGTGCTGCTGAGACTGTGCAATGAGACCACAGAGGCAGTCCAACATATCATGGCAGGGGATAAGATGCAGGGAAGAACAGTATACACTGAACAGCATGACCAAATAGCTGGCATTGTTGCACAGGAACTTCTGCATAGTATATGGGCTAGACCCTCCTATGTCCAGATGGGATATCCCACAGAAAGTTGAGGAGAATAAGAAAGCCAAAAACTTATGGAACCTCCAGATTCAGACAGGCAAATAGGGACTGGAAAATCAATGACAGCAATCAGACATTGAGGTAGTAGATAAGGACTAAAAGACAGTGATAATGATGGCAATGGTGATGGAGGGAATATGAGAAGCTGGAAAAGTACCAAGGCCTGAAAGAAGGACTAGACAGAATATAGAAAGTAAAGGCCAAAGTGATCTCAGAGGTAGTAAGAACATTCAAGGTTGCAACTCTTCAGCTGAGAGAGTGGCTCTAATAGATCCCAGGAACATCTGAACTCTGTCTAAGAGTGCAGTGCTAGGAATAGCTATAATCTGCACAGAATCCTCAAGCTCCCAGACCTGTGTGTGTGTGTGTGTGCGCGCGCACGCGCGCACGCGTGTGTGTGTGTCTTTGCTTAATAAGGGTTTAGGAAAGCATTTAGCATAACTTAACACTATTCTCTTCATACCAGCCAATAATGTACTTCAAAATAAGTTATGTTTTTTATGTTCCCTTCTCTTTTACCGATTCCATTGATGAAGAGTTCTTGAAACTCAAAAGCTTGTTAATTGTTTATGCTGTTTAGAAGGTACTGACACTATGTGAAAGCAAGCTTCTCATCTTTACAGTAATAAAGACTTAGCAAAACACTTGATGTGTCTAGTTGCACTTAAAGAAAATTAGAACAAATGCACAGGAAAACTTTATTTTTTAAAAAAAGTAAGCTCTTTTACAGTTTTCTCTATTGTTTGCCAAGTCTACAGACACAATATTATAGCAGATATTAGATGCCTCCGATAATTCTACAGAACTGATGCAGTGAACCTGATCATCATAATCAGCAATGATTAATATATCCAGACTTAGTAGAATTGATCAGTTTAGCTTTTTCTAGTAGTTCTTTCCAAGTTAATCAGGTCAAATAGTTATTAAGTTACTATTCATTAAATCTTTACCTGTACACTATTTCTTGTGGGGATGATTCTTTTTGTCAACCATTCTTTTAAAAATATATGCAAGGCTACTAAAATAAAGGAATTTACCAGGCGGAATGATTGATGCTGTCATCACTATGCTGATGTTACATTACAGTATTCAGCTCTACATGTTTGAATTCTTATCCAATAGGGTTGATAAATTGCCAAGGAGCAACTATGTTGTTCATCAAATACTGTACATACAGAAAAGGACTGATGGTGCTTTGCAAACTAATACATTTATTACTATATGCTTTTATAGTATAAGCATTTGATGTATGAAGCATTCAATGTATGTATAAGCATTCAATGCATGAAGCATTCTGATTATGGGGAGAAGCAAGGGGGCATAAGTGCAAAATTTATGTCATAATGTTGCAGCAAAAAATGCATCTTCGGATCATGATGCAAATTCAGGAAGACAAAGGTGCATATTTCTTAATATTGGTGTCATCATGGTTAGAAATAGTTCCAGGTAGTTTAACCTGCATTGGGATACAATCACACGAACAGAAATATGGAGCAAATAGTCAGGCTCTTTGACCATTAATTTTATATCCTGCTTTTCTACCTTTTTCCTCACATCCTATGAAGTAGGATTGAAGTAGGACTGATGGGAGATTTTAACTGTTAGGATTATGATTTTTCTATACTTCTCATGATTTTTAATTTGTGTAGTTGGCAATGTGCAATAATCCACTAGTAGATCAGCTATCCCAGATTTGATAGGAACCAATAACAAACACTCAAGCAATGGAAGTAGCCAAAATTTGAGAAAAACATGGTAACGTAATACTGGAATTCTTCATTTTAAGAGAAAATAAAGTTTAGAATAATTGAACACATAACTTGGATTTTAAAAAAGCAAACTTTAGCAAACTTAAAGCCGTAGAATTCCATAGCAGGAGAGAGTGGAGATATCCAAACAGAAGCTAAGCAGAGCTACTTTCATTTATATTTCTGCATTGAAGGAAATTTTACATTGCATGGTCTAAATAAACCCATGCAGCTATTATACTAGATGGTTTGAGCTAAGAGATAATAACTAGGCTAAATGAATGAATTTTCCAATGAATTTTCCAGGGATGACTTAATATAAAGTTAAGTATCTTGTTTTTTTCCCCCAGGTCCTAGATCCATTCCATCATTTCTTTTCAGAATAGTTTATTGTGTCCACTATCCCCACTTTTATTTATACTAACTCTGGAAGTCTTACTTAAACAGACTAGACAAGACCCAGAAATAAAAGGCTTGAAGATTAAAAAAAAAGAATAACACAAAGTACAAGCATTTGCTGATGACCTAGTATTTATTTTGGAGGAGCCCCTATTAACAGGACCCAAATTAATAATAATAATAATAATAATAAAAAGAAGAGTTTGGTGCGGTGGCAGGACTTAAAATAAACAAGACCAAAATATTGAAAAAGAACCTTACAAATAAACAGAAAACCGAACTTGTGGAAAAGATGGATACGCAGATAACTAAAAAAGTTAAATACCTGGGAATTTGGCTAACAGCAAATGTACAGAAGACAACTATACTAAATTAATACAACACATAAAGACAGATCTGCACAAGTAGAAAAATCTATAGCTGTCATTGGTTGGAAGGATAGCTACAACAAAAATGAATATTCTACTGAAATTGCTATTCTTATTTCAAATAATCCCGATAAAATTAGGGAAAATGTTCTTTGAGGACCTAAACAGACTGATCTCAAAGTTCACCCGGCAGGGCAAGAAACCAAGAATTAAAATGAAAATGCTACAAGACACCAAAATAAGGGAGGAATTTGGGCTCCCGGATTGGGAGCTGTATTATCAAGTTTTAGTGCTCACATGGGTGAAGGAGTGGATAAATTTAAAGAACAAAAGAATACTGATGATAGAAGAGCATGATTTACAATTGGGGTGGCACGCATTTGTATGGTATGGGGAAAATAAAACACATAGATACTTCCATAGGCACTATATTAGAAATGTCAGTATAGGAAAAAATAAAACAGAACCACTACATGAAAATACCGGTCTGGCTATCCATTATGGAAGAGCTAATATACCCTAATGTTTTGTAAGATATAAAGATATATTAATGAACAGGGGAATATAAAATCTAAATAGAAATTAAAAAAGCAAGGAATTGACTTGGACTGGTGGCCATTTATTCAAATTCAAATGAGACATAAGAGAGATATAGAAATATGTGGATTCTATAAGGAACCCCAAGAACTGGATAAAATACTGTTAGGAACAGATGAAAAATTAATAAAGAAAATTTATAATTACCTATTGAATTTTAAAATGGAAGAAGAATGTGTAAAAGAAACTATGATAATATGGGCAAAAAATTTGGGTACACTATAGAATTAGATAATTGGCAAAAATTGTGAAAAAGAATTTATAAATTAACAATGTCAGTGTACAAAGAAAACCTGTACAAAATGTTTTATAGATGGCACTTGCCACCAGCAAAAATGTTTCAAAATATGCCACCAGAATGCTGGAAATACAGACACCGGGATCCTACTATCATGTGTAATGGACCTGTCCAACAGCAAAAAAATATTGGTTAAAGATAAAGAGATGGTTAGAAGAGATGACAGCACAGCAAATAGATCTAAAACCAGAATTATTCTTCTTAGGGATAATTTATTGACATCCTTCAGTCTCAAAAGACTATGGTATCATGCTCTGAAAAGAGGTCCTAAAACAGCATCTAGTGTGGCTAAAAAGGCCAATTCGAGAGTGGCAATCCCTTCCACACTGAGGACAGATACAGTCTGTACCCTATCCAGCTCCCAGATTTCATTAGTTCCGGGATTGCCTCTTTGTCTCAGCTTGCCAAATTTATTTATTTATTTATTTATTTATTTATTTATTTATTTATTTATTTATTTATTTATTTATTTATTTATTTATTTATTTATTTATTTAATAGTTTGGTATACTGCCCTTCTCCCGAAGGACTCAGAGCGGTGAACAGCCAACTAAAATATATTATAAATTACAGATTACAAGATTAAAAGAGATTAAATTATGAGGCTGCCGTTAAAAAAGTTAAAACTCCCGATTAAGAATGAGCTAAAATTACCATACCCCAACCAAAATCAGTTCTAAAACCCCTCAATTAAAATCCCATTTGAAGTCAGCCCAAGCTGGCCTGCTCAAAGAGCCAGGTTTTCAGATCACATCTGAACGCCCTCAGGTCAGTGGTTGTCCGTAGCCCCGGGGGGAGCCCATTCCAAAGGGTGGGTGCGCCCACAGAGAAGGCCCTATTCCTTGGGGTCACCAGGCGGCACATAGATGCCATCAGGACCCGAAGGAGACCCTCTCTGTGGGAGCGCACCGGTCAGTGGGAGACTACTGGCAGAATGCGGTCTTGTTAATATCCTGGTCCGATGCCATGGAGTGCTTTAAAGGCCAAAACCAATACTTTAAAGCGAACCCGGAAGGCTACCGGCAACCAATGCAGCTCACGCAGGAGAGGCGTCACATGGGAGTATCTCGACACCCCTATAACCACCCGCGCGGCCACATTTTGCACCAGTTGGAGCCTCCGGGTGCTCCCCGCAGGGAGCCCCATGTA
Source organism: Bungarus multicinctus (assembly GCA_023653725.1). NCBI lineage: Eukaryota > Metazoa > Chordata > Lepidosauria > Squamata > Elapidae > Bungarus > Bungarus multicinctus. Next base: position 50,201,948 of record CM042848.1, read on the forward strand.
GGGGGTGTTACAGTAGTCCAGGCGGGAGGTGACCAGGGCGTGGGTGACCGTGCGTAAGGCGTCCCGATCAAGAAAGGGCCGCATCTGGCGTATCAGGCGAACCTGATAAAAAGCCCCCCTGGAGACGGCCGTGATATGATCTTCCAAAGATAGCCGTACATCCAGGAGGACACCAAGATTGTGAGCCCTTTCTGTTGGGGTCAGGATCTCATCCCCAATAGCCAGCGACGGAGTCATCTGACTATATCGGGCCGCCGGAAACCACAGCCACTCAGTCTTGGAAGGGTTGAGTCAAAGCCTGTTCCCACCCATCCAGTTCCGCACAGCCTCCAGGCAACGGGACATAACCTCCACAGCATTGTTGGGGTGGTTTGGGGTGGAGATGTAAAGCTGAGTGTCATCAGCATGAAGATGACATTTCACCCCAAAACCACGGATGATTTCTCCCAGCGGCTTCACATAAATGTTGAACAGAAGAGGGGAGAGGACCGATCCCTGAGGCACTCCACAAACGAGGGGCCTAGGGGTGGACCTCTCCCCCCCCATCAACACAAATTGCGAGCGGTCCGAGAGGAAGGAGGAGAACCACCGCAAAATGGTGCCTCCAATTCCCAACCCCTCCAACTGCCGCAATAGGATACTATGATCGATAGTATCAAAAGCTGCTGATAGATCTAATAGGACCAGGACAGAGGAATAACCTCTGTCACGGGCCCTCCAGAGATCATCAACCAACGCGACCAATGCTGTTTCGGTGCTGTACCCGGGCCTGAAGCCCGATTGGAACGGATCTAGGTAGATTGCTTCTTCCAGGTACTGAGGGAGCTGACGTGCCACTACACTCTCAACAACCTTCACCATAAAGGGAAGGTTGGAGACAGGAAGATAATTATTTAAAAGAGCCGGGTCCAGTGAAGGCTTCTTGAGGAGGGGTCGCACCACTGCCATTTTCAGGGCGGTAGGGAGCGCCCCCTCCACCAACGAAGCATTGACAATCCCCTGGAGCCAGCCTCGTGTCACCTCCCTGGAAGTAGAAACCAGCCAGGAGGGGCATGGGTCCAGTAAACATGTGGTGGCATTCAGCCTCCCCAGCAATCTGTCCACACCCTCGGCGGTCACAGGATCGAACTCCTCCCAGATAACCGTCTCAAGACTTGCCCCGGACACCTCCCCCGGGACCACCCAACTGGAGTCCAGCCCACCCCGAATCTGAGCGATTTTATCATGCAGGAATTGGCAAAACTCTTCTGCCCTACCCTGCAAGAGGTCCTCCCGCGCTCTCGGCTCAAGCAGAGAGCGGGTTACTCTAAACAGAGTGGCAGGCCGATTTTCTGCTGATGCAATAAGGGCGGAGAAGTGTGAGCATTTTGCCGCCTCTATCGCCACTAGGTAGGTCCTAATATAAGACCTCACCTGTGTCCGGTCAGACTCGGCGCGACTGGTCCTCCAGACGCCCTCCAGACGTCTTTTACGGCACTTCATCTCCCTCAGCTCCTCTGTAAACCACAGAGCTAAATGGGATCTGTGCCGAGTCAGAGATCGCAAAGGCACAACTCGGTCCAGAGCCTCAGCAGCCAACCTATCCCAGGTGGCCACCAAGTCTTCGGCTGAGTTATGAGCCAGAGTTTCAGGAAATGGCCCAAGCTCTGTCTGGAACCATTCAGGATCCATTAGGTGCCTGGGGTGGAACCATCTCCTCAGTTCTGCTTCCCTGCGATGGGGGGTGGTGGCACAGAAGTCAAGTCTAAGAACAGAATGATCGGACCATGACAAGGGCTTTATGACAAGATCCCCAGAACAATCATTCAATCACTGACCAGAGGCAAAAATCAAGTCCAGTGTGTGTCCCCCCGTGTGAGTGGGGCCAGAAACTAATTGGGTCAGGTCCATGGCCGTCATGGAAGCCAGGAACTCCCAAGCCACCCCAGAGGTTTCCCCGAGTGAAGGCAGGTTGAAATCACCCATGACTAAAAGCCTAGAGGTCTCAACCTCCAGCCCAGCTATCACCTCGAGGAGCCCGGGAAGGGCCAATGATACGTGGCAGGGAACCAGGTACGTTATCAAAAGGCCCATCTGAACCCCCTGGCCCCACTTCACAAAGAGCGACTCACAACCAGCCGTCTGAGGTACAGTGGCTCTTTGAATTGGAGAAGGCCATGCTGCATCTTTAGTCTCCAAGCTGAACAATCAGAGGTCAAGTTTTCCAAGCTGTTAATGTCCACTCCCTAGGCCTTTAGATCCCTCTTGCAGATATCCTTATATCGCAGCTATGGTCTCCCTCTAGGGCACTTTCCCTGCACTAATTCTCCATACAGGAGGCCTTTCAGAATTAGGGATAATACCCAGGGGTGGGATTCAAATTTTTTAACAACCGGTTCTGTGGCTTAGTTGGTGGATGGCCTGGCTGGGCATGGCCAACTTGACATCACTCATGCCAAGGGGCACTTCTCCTCGCCTGGCCTCTCATGACAGTGGGGATGCTGCAATGGTTGTAAGTGTGAAAAATGGTCATAAGTCACTTTTTTCAGTGCCATTGTAACTTTCAATGGTCACTAAATGAACTTTAAGGATTACCTGTACAAAAATACAAAAAGCTTCTTTGCTTCCAAAAAGCTGCCCTAAATACAAATAATTAGATTAAAAATACCTGCAAGCCAGAGTTACAAATCAGGCAGGGCCAGAGCACCTTGAGAAATTAAAATAGTTAAAATGCAATGATAACTATCAGCAGCCAACTCTTGCTCATAAAGTGAAACCCTTTGGCAGAGAGGTCATTTAAGCTTTCCAGAAAGAGCACACTTCGGAGAAGCAATCCTTAGGTACATTTGCACCACTTAAAGATACCATCTGGTCTCACTCATCTCATAAGATATCCTAAGGAAATCATCCAGCTTTAAGGAAAGGTTACATACCCCCCAGGAAGGCAGTAAAAAAATCAGTGCCAAGCTTGCATCCTGCCTCTTGGAAGTACACCCCAAAAGGACAGTGCCAGATACCACTAAAGCAGTGAAGGATGACTCCCTGCACCAGATAGAAAAAGAAACCATGAGGCAGGAAAGAATTCAAACACAACACAAATAATTAAATCACAACAGTAGCTGTTGCTTGTTAAACCAATTGCCAGAACAAATAGAGGAACTAGCAGATTTCCCAAACCAGTTTCTTTTCAGGAACAGAGATTTTTTTTTTCTTCCAAACAAAGCTGAATAGGGAAAATTATTCCATCAATAAACACAGGATTAAACATTACCAAGCACAGAATTAAATTTCACCAAAAACCAGTTTTAGACCCAAACTCAGAAAGAGTATGTAAACTCACGTTTGAATGTCAATCTTTCTAGCTAACCAAGAAGTATTTGCAAGGGATTATTTCCCCCCAACAGCAGTGTAAAAAGCTTAAAACAACCCTTTCCCTTTAAGAAAAAAAACTCCTCCTTCGGAGACCTGTCTGCCAAGAATGTAATAAGGGTGGAAAAAAACAAAAGGAGATTGCTTCTAACTATTGGTTCTCCGATCTGCTTAGAAAATTAGCAAGAGGTTCTATAGAACCGGTCAGAACCAGTAGAATCCCACTCCTGATAATACTGTGGAAATACAATAAAAGACTCACTTAATCATACATATAATAACAGCAGCTAAAATCACATATGCAGAAAATTGGAAAAATGAAAGTATACCCAGAGATGAGAACGTAATAAAGAAAACATTAGAATGTACTGAATTGGACAGGTTAACAATGGAATTTAAAGACAAAGAGGAAACAGATTACTACTTAACATGGGATGTATTGTATAAATAGTTAAATAACAGGTGCAGAGATTAGCACTTAACAATGAAAAGAAGATTAATAAATAGAAATAAATAAGATATATAAAAATATGTAAGAGCATACAATGTAAGCAATATCACTATCAGACTGTACGCGAATATAGTTAAAGTGCATAGAGTGATAAATGTAATAGAGTGGTACAATTATGAAAATAATAGTTATAATTATGACGTACAACACTATGTATTTAAAAGAGACTATACTGTATGACTACAAGAATAATAGTTATAACCAGGATTTATACTATGATGTATATTTTAAAAGGACTTGATATAGCCAGTACACTGCCATTGTAAAATTGGAAATGGGATGAATAATAACAAAAAATGTTCATTTTTTTTAAAAAAAAGAATAGTTTATTAAAGGGATCTATATTTTTTCTCTGTAACTTCAACTGTAAATAATGGAATAGAATAGAATAGAATTCTTTATTGGCCAAATGTGATTAGAGACTCAAATAATTTGTTTCTGGGGCGTAAGTTCTCAATGTATATACAATGATAGTGATAAACAACAAAGTTATAGTCATAAGATAAGGAGATAGGTAAAAGGGAAGATGAGAATAATGATGGTAATTTTTAAATAGTTTGACAGTGTTGTGGGAATTAGTTGTTTAGCAGAATGCTGGCATGGGGGGTGGGGAACTGTCCTTGTGTCTAGTTGTTCTGATATGCAGTGTCCTAGAGTGTCATTTTGAGGGAAGAAGTTGAAACTGTTTATGTCCAGGATGCAAGGGGTCTGTAGATATTTTCACAGCCCTCTTTCTGGTTTGTGCAGTATACAGGTCCTATAGTTCTTTTTGCCAAATAATCAGTTCCTAATATGGGTAATCTCATCATTTTTTGGACAATGTTGGGCATGGAACTTTTTTCAGCAATTCATTATAGATTCTAAGGAGGTTTTCATTTTCTTTAACTACTCTACTTGTAAATATTATCTCTGTACAAAATACCTTATTTGTCTGAAATGCAAATGTCATCTAACAAGGAACCTACTGGTACTTTTCAGTAAGTTCTAAATATAACTGCATTTAGAAACAATCTCTATCCAAAACCTGTGCACCCATTTCTTTGAAACCTGGCAGACCTCATTTTAAAAGCAATTCCAATAAATTTTATTCTACTTTATTGAAAGCAAGGACAATTGTAGTGATATAAAATTTTATCAAGGTATACAAGTAATCCTCATTTAGCAACCACAACTGGATCTTCCAGCTCAGCCATTAAGTGAAATCACAACTATGCGTATGGACTTATTTTAGCTTTTCTTTGTTTTACAGACCTGCAAGTCACGAAACAAGGGCTATCTATAGTCAATGGCAAGCACTCGTCTTATCCTAATTAGGGAATTGTGAAATTAAAGAAGGAGAATTTTGATGTGATCTGAGTCAAAGCAAATTATATTGAAGGAATATATTGTGTTCTGAACCACATCTCATGGCAAAAACATAGTTGAATTCTGCCATGCTTATTTATGTAAATAAAGTTGTAGTATTAGTAGCATCTAGTGACTTTTAATGTGCAATGGCTTTCAAAGATAAGGTAGAAAGCTAATATGATATTGGAGTCCTGGTAGCACAGTGATTAGAATGCAGTATTGTAGGCTAACACTGCCCACAGTCTGGAGTTTGATCCTGATGGGCTCGAGGTTGACTCAGCCTCTCATCCTCCCAAAATTAGTAAAATAAGTACCCAGATTGTTGGGGTAGTATGGTGACTTTGTAAACTGTTCAGAGAGTGCTGTAAAGCACTATGGAATCTAAGTGCTGTTGATATTAATATTGCTAATTATGACAATGTGTAATACATTTAATTCCAAATGCAATTACTGTTCAATCTATACATTTTTATTGCATAGAAAGGCTGAGAAAAATTATTCCTGCTTCTGGAAAAATTGAATGCTATTTGTTTTCTGGAGCTCCCAAAGATTCAGTTTCTAAAAGGCATCGCAAAATATTGAGAAAAGTAATTATATATTACAGTTTTAATTGTATATGCATGTGTGAATATGTGTATGTTCTTAGGTACAATTAAATCACTACAGGAATACTTGCTTTTTAAATAAAAGGATGTCTCTAGATGTGGAAGGGACAGATATTTATGAAAAGGAAAACTAACAAGTTCTGCCATCTTATTTAATACCAGTTTCTCAAGAACAAGAAACTGTATATTTATTACCTCAATCCCATTACTGGGATTACCATGTGACATTGCTAATGATTTATGAACTTCCCATTAGGAAGTTCAATATATCCAACTGAAATAATGCTCTTATATACAGCTCAAATCTGATTTGACTAGATCTTGCTTTGCAGTTCTACTCATGTACTGTGTTCATTGGGGCACATTGTTCAAGTGGGCATACATGGACTATAGCTTCTTTGCAATGGATAACCACTAGCCTAAACTTTATGAATCTTTAGATAGAACTAATTTCACCTTGCTCACCCAAGCATCTTCTTCCTGTTAGTATTTATCTCACTAGTAGTTAGCTTTACAAACTATTTATTCATTGGACTGGCAACACTCGGTGAAGATTTGTTAGACTAGGAAGGAAAAATTGCATTTCAGTTGTTATATGAGTTTACTTCATATAACTAAAATTTTTAACATTAAGGAAAAGACTTCACATACAAAAATTTTATGATGGTATTAGATTAGCAATACAGAACCTCCCCCATCACAAAATGTCTATTTTTCTAAATTCCACCCACTCATCGTGGCCATGTCACCTTATTTACTTTCTTCTATCAGAAATCTTATAATACAAGAAAAGATGCTATTTTCCTACATTGTTCTGATGCTATTTTCCTACATTGTTCTGTTGAAGTCTACTCTGCGCATTTATTCATCAGCTTTTAAACAACTAAACTGATGAATAAAATGTGATCAGAAGTTTGCAAACTGAACCAGTAACCAGGTGTCCTAAATGAATCTCTGAGATAGTGGGCATCCTGGTAACAGGACCAAAGAAGAACATCTTTGCCCCAATTCCAGTTCAAAAGGTAACAAACATATCTTACTCTATCCCATGTTCTCGTCTTGGTCAGAAGTATAATAACCAGTTTAGGGTGCATCTGATAGCCATCTTCACTGAATGATAAATTCCTTCCTTCAAAGGTGACATTAATCAGGTATCTAAAAAGGAAAGAAGAAAAATAATGAATATCATTAGGATGAATAGTGTGTCCACTATTAAAAATAGTAAGTCTCTTGGTACAAGCTAGATAATTAAAACAAACATTGAATACTGTTGTCTGGAATAGTTCAGTAAATCAACTAAAAGTTGAAATGAGGGAGAGATGGAAGGAAAAATTGGGAGAATACAAAGAGCACTTTTAAATTCAAAAGTTTAGTAAGTCTTACCTATGTCATAAAATGGCCCTGTTGACATAATGAATGTTTTCCTCATTGATCCATACCAAGTTCCTGCCTAAAATGCTATTAACTATGACATTTATAAAACATATTAAGTAACAAATAAGCATATTGTAATAAATAAGTTACAGAATCCTCGGTGCTTTCTAACCCACTGGGTACTCTCTTGAATCAGGTAATGAAACATCTGCAAGCGAACGACCAAGCTCAGAGAGACCAAGGACTCCACAGTTCAACCCTGAGTTACATATATTCTCTTCTATTGCTAACAAATTGCATAATTCAATAGTTAATAACATTACTGACAAATCAAAATGGAAGGGAAGAAAAATAACAAAACACACGAATTGCAAATCTTGATTATTTTAATAACTTAAAATTATTTCAGAGGTGTCTACTCAGAAATAAATTCAACTAAATTCAATGGAACTACTTCTAGTAAACAGGTACAATTGAACAATTAATAGTTTATAATGTTGATGCACTTTTGAATTCATTTCTGAAAGTATGATGCATAGAAGATAAATATGTAAATACATATGTAAAAAATAGTCCAACAAAATGCTGCACAAGAAGTGCCATTATACTTATACACTGACAGATAGTTTTTGGATTATGACCATTCATTGAGTGACCCGAGATTTTGTAAGTAACATTTCCTTGAACAAAACTAAAGCAAACCTTACTCTATTCAATGAACAACTTAAGCTCAAAAGTGATTGGAATTTGTGCATACATGATTGGAACATCAGGCATGCTGGCCAATTATGCATATGTAATCCAATTTCTCTTTGTGTTTCATGAGGTAAAGATTGGCTTGTATAGACAATGATGTCATTAAGGGGAAGAACATCAAGAGGCATAAAAAGGAAGCCAGTTTTATTGTCTTTCAATATTTATTTTATATGATGTTTGATTTGAGATTTGATCAATTTGCCAACTGGTTTTCTCAGGTTCTGTTTTATTTGATTAGAAAAGAAAATTTACCCATCAGAAAGCATCAGAGCAACTAATGTAAAATAAGAAGGGAGGGGGGGAGGAATGGTCTGCATTAGTGTCAAAGAAGAGAACATGGAAAAAGGACCGAAGGCTTCTATACGTACAAACAACTAGAAAAGCAAAAGAAAAGAATAGGGGCTAATTAAACAGGAACAATCCCCAAAGGAGAAAGCAGGTACTGATAAATCCATGTTCATAGAAGTCAGCCAGTGATCATTGCCTTCCTTGCAAAAAGCAGGAGAGGTCAGGTCCTGCAGGGACGGAAGTCCAGAAGGAGCACCAACCAGGCCCTGTTGCCAAATCACTGTTGTTTGGACCAGAATATTAGCTGACTTAAGGAACAGATTGAGGTAGCACAGATGAAATGCACTTTAGACTGCAGAATCAAATTGCCTAAAGAATTAGAATTTTTAATTTCCATTATTATCTATAAAAGTAGTGAAAAGCTGAATTTAAAGAACTTAAATGGCATACTGAATGCCATTTACCAAGTATCCTGAGGTTGTGATATTAGAAAACAGAAGATTGTAAAAGCTGTATTGATATAATCCATTATTCCCTTGCTTTGAGAAATTATCCACAGATTTTCTAAAATACCACTTCCTAAAAAATATAATTCCCTAAATAGACGATGTTGTGTACAGAACTCAGTCCATTATATCTTATAACTATCAGTCTATTCTGCAGTGTAATTAAAAATTGGTACTAATTATTAGAGAATTATCATGATTTTGATTTAGGAGGTACAGTATATACTAAGCTTTTTAAAAGCAGTTTCACAGTCCATTGATAGGATTAATCTCCGAATTTGAATTGCTAATGTTTCAGAAAGCAAATGAATTCCTTACTACTTTAAAAAATATGTATGTATCAACTATTTATACACATTCTCTCATTGAAATGTTGCCTTCTTTTTTTCGACAAGTTGACCAACATGATTACAATATAGAAAGCATCAGAAAAAACGTCTATGGAAATCCTCAGTCATTCAGATCATGGTTTTCCCAAAGATGCTTTTTTCAAGAGGCAACTGGACTTTCTAGGTTTTTCTTTGAAGACATTTTGCTTCTCATCCAAGAAGTTTCTTCAACTCTGACTGGATGGTGGGGAATGGAAGGATTTATACTCCTTGCAGACAGCTGGACATTTTCATTCTTTTAGCAAGTTGTTAAGGTCACCTGAAGGTTTAGCGAGTCGATTCCTCGACACGATTCCTCTTGAATAAACACAATTTCTCTTGAATAAAGTCAGTTAAGAGAAAAGTCATGTTCAACTCCATCACAGATTTCAATTTTCAATGATTATCAACTTGCCATATTAATTAGGTGTCTGTGTTCAGCACAATTGGACTGAGAAAACATCAGGGAATATTAAAAGATCAAATACTGAAGGAATCTAAAATAAACTGCATGGAGAACAATAGGGAAACTATGATTTTTCTCAAGCAGTGCAATAAAGCATTGAAAGACCTCGGCTGAGGTCTGTCCTGCTGCGATCCCCTCTCGCTCTTGTTTTAGTGGACGACCGAGGCTGCTGGCATTTGCTATCTTACCTCGTCGCCCTCTTTTACTTGTACCGTCTTGCCTAGCAGCGTTTGACATCGTTGTTTTCCTGTATGAGCTCTGGAAACTTGTCTGCTGTCTACCATCAATTCCAGGCCATTGCCACCTTTAGTGGTATAACATTTCCCATCAGCCAGCGAATGCCCTTATCTGACTATCCTTGACCAGGAGAAAGGTGCCAGAGGAGGAGGTTTTTAGACTGCCATCGTGGTGAGAGGGCGATGGCATTGTATATCATCTCTCTCCCCACTGTTGTGAGAGGACAGTGGGTTGAACCTTACCCTCCACCCTGAGGTCCGTGTGATCTGGTCCCTCACCATCGTGAGAGGATGGTGGGCCTATTATCATCAGGACTCCCCAGTGACCGTGAGAGGGTCATTGGGGTAGAGGATCTCTTTTTTCACAGGACATTTTATTCTGGCCCTTGCTTTGTGAGGCCTTACTGCCCAGAGGTGATGAAAAACTGAAGTCTATTTATTCGGCAGCCGAACTGTGGGCCCTGAGGAATGCCCCCCTTTCTCAGGTATGGCCTTCAGACATTTCCCTGTCATACCTCGAGGATGGTTCTTGGGTACCAGAGAGGAGATATGACGCAGCTGGGGGTTTTAATTATAGGAATTTTAAGGGGTCTTTTAAATTATTTAAATTTTTGACGAAATTTTTAATGGGGTTAGGGAAAGGGAATTTATTATTCGGGTTAGGGAGGGGGCCCAGGCTGGGTTTGGGGGACAACCTGTCTGGGGATAAGGCCAGACCGGGGGATGCCTGCGACCGGGAGGCCTTGGGATCGGGGACGGTCGATCCGAAGATGGGGGCTTCTTCTGGGGAGGGGGATGAAAGGGCTATCCCTACAATTGGTGGGAGAGGCAGGTATGGTGTTGACAGGGGGTCTTATCAAGTTATGGGAGCTCGCCCCCGCTGTCTACAAGCGGTGGTGCGCTCCGGCCCCCAGGTCACGTCTCGCTCCCTGAGTTGTTTGAATGATCAGGCCCCGGGCCTCCGGCTGATGCTTTGCAATGCCAGGTCCATAGTGAATAAAGCCCCCCTTGTTCACGATCTTGTCACGGAGGGGGGTACGGACCTGACAGGCATTACCGAGACCTGGCTGGGACAGGAGGGGGGTGTCCCTCTAGTGGAGATGTGCCCAGCCGGGTTTCGGGTCTTTCATCGGCCGAGGGCCGAGGGGAGGGGTGGGGGGGTTGCGGTAATTATTCGGGAGGATCTGGATCCTAGGGAATCCACTGTTCCTCAGACGACCGGATGTGAGTCCCTGTTTGTTAAATGTGGTTCCGGGGTTCAGATGGGCCTGTTGATCACATACCTGGCTCCCTGCTATGTGACATCGGCCCTGCCTGAGCTCCTCGAGGTCATAGCCGGTCTGGCAGTTGAGACCCCCAGGCTGATGGTCATGGGGGATCTCAACCTGCCTTCGGCAGGTGGGGCCTCGGGGATTGCCCAGGAGTTCTTGGCTTCCATGACAGCCTTGGGAATTGACAGCCCAATTAATTAAGGAACCCACGCATATTGGGGGTCACATTCTGGATCTGGTTTTTGTCTCTGGACAGTGGCAGGATGATCTGGGTGTTGGGGATGTTTCTGTTGAACCCTTGTCATGGTCAGATCATTCGCTCCTTAGGCTGGACTTCCAGGCCGCTCCTCCCCATCGCAGGGAGGCGGACCAAATACGTTGGTACCGCCCCAGGCGCCTGCTGGATCCAGATAGGTTCCTGATGGAGCTTGGGCCATATCCCGACATTCGGACTCATGACTCAGTGGGGGACCTAGTCGCCACCTGGGAAAGGGTGGCGGCTGGGGCCCTGGACCGGGTCGTGCCCTTGCGGCCTCTGACCCGGCGCCGCTCTCGCTCGCCCCCCTGGTTTTTCGGGGAGCTGAGGGAGATGAAGTGCCGGAAAAGACGCCTGGAGAGTATTTGGAGGACTACTCGCTCCGGACCCGACCGAACACTTTTACGGTCTTTTATCAAGACCTATTTAGTGGCGATAAGGGTGGCAAGGCATCTTTACTTTTCCACTCTTATTGCGTCCGCAGGAAACCGCCCGGCTGCCCTGTTTAGAGTGACCCACTCCCTCTTAGAAGGGGGAGCGCGGGAGGACCCCTTACAGGGACAGGCTGAGGATTTTTCAAAGTTCCTGGTGGATAAAATCACTCGGATCCGGGATGGGTTGGACTCCGAATGGGCAGCTCTGGGTGGGGGATCGGGGGCGGAATTTGAAACAGTCATTTGGGACGAGTTTGATCCTGTGACCCCCAAAGACGTGGACAGGTTGCTGCGGGGACTGAATGCGACCACATGTTTATTGGACCCATGTCCCTCCTGGCTGGTGTTGGCCACCTCGGAGGTGACACGAGGTTGGTTCCAGGGTATTATTAACGCTTCCTTGAGTGAGGGATATCTACCCGCCGCCTTGAAAGAGGCGGTGGTGAGACCCCTCCTCAAGAAACTGTCCCTGGACCCAACTTTGTTATCTAATTATCGTCCTGTCTCCAACCTTCGTTTTATGGCGAAGGTTGTTTAGAGTGTGGTGGCACAACAGTTTCTCCAGCACCTGGATGAAGCTGTCTATTTGGATCCACGCCAATCGGGCTTCAGGCCTGGGCACAGCACAGAGACGGCGTTGGTTGCATTGGTGGATGATCTCTGGAGGGCCCGTGACAGGGGTTATTCCTCTGTCCTGGGGGGGTTGGGAGTGGGAGGTACCGTTATGCAGTGGTTCTCCTCCTTCCTCTCTGACCGCTCGCAATTTGTGTTGGCAGGGGGGCAGAGGTCGGCCCCGAGGCCCCTGGTTTGCGGGGTGCCTCAGGGTTCGGTGCTCTCGCCCCTTCTGTTCAACATATATATGAAGCCGCTAGGTGAGATCATCCATGGCTTTGGGGTAGAGTTCCATCAGTACGCTGATGATACTCAGGTGTACATCTCTACCCCGGGCCACCCCGATGAAGCCGTCGAAGTGATGACCCGATGCCTGGAGGCCGTGCGGTGTTGGATGGGGCGGAACAGGCTTCAGCTCAACCCACCTAAGACTGAATGGCTGTGCTTCCCAGCACCCCGGTACAGCCGGCTGGTTCCATCGCTGGCTGTGGGGGGGGAAATTCTTGCCCCCACAGAGAGGGCCCGCAATCTGGGTGTCCTCCTGGATGTACGGCTGTCATTGGAAGATCATGTGGCGGCCGTCGCCAGGGGGGCTTTTGGACAGGTCCGTAGGATCTACCAGTTGCGGCCCTTTCTGGATCGGGATGCGCTTCGCACAGTCACTTCCACCCTGGTGACCTCCCGCCTAGACTATGCCAACGCTCTCTACATGGGGCTGCCTTTGAAGAGCATCCGGAGGCTCCAGTTGGTGCAGAATGCGGCCGCGAGGGTGGTAATGGGAGCTCCTAGGGGCTCCCATGTTATGCCACTTCTGCACGTGCTGCATTGGCTCCCGGTGGCCCTCCGGGTGTGCTTCAAAGTCTTGGTCACTATCTTTAAAGCGCTCCATGGCTCGGGACCAGGTTACTTGCGAGACCGCCTCCTGCCACCATCGGCTTCCCACCGACCGGTACGCTCCCATAGAGTTGGTCTCCTCGGGGTGCCGCCGGCTGGACGGCTGGCGACCCCGAGGGCACGGGCCTTCTCATTGGGAGCACCCCCTCTCTGGAATGAATTACCCCCGGAGGTAAGGGCCTCCCCCGATCTCATGGCCTTCCGTCGGTTACTCAAAACGCACTTATTTCGGCAGGCCGGACTGGCCTAGGGGTTTTTAAATTTTAACCGGGTTTTAATCTCTTTTAATACTTGCTTTACATTTTAATTAGAGCCATATTATATTTCAGTTTTTAAATTTTAATATTATTATGTTATCTCGTGTATTGTACTTTGTATATGTGTTCTTATTGGCTGTTCACCGCCCCGAGTCCCTTCGGGGAGAGGGGGGCGGTATATAAATCGAATAAATAAATAAATAAATAAATAAATAAATAAATAAATAAATAAATAAATAAATAAATAAAATAAAATAAGGGCATACCTAGCATTCTTTCATAAGAGATCAGAGACAAAACAAATGATATTATACACTGATGGGTTATAAATAATGGTAAAAACATCTGAAGCACAGGACACAAACTTGATTAATATTTGCATCATGATATCACCATTTGTGGACCTCCAACATAACACTAACATATAGAAAACTGTTGAGTGGTGAACAAAGGCACTAGTGAGCATGCACAAGAGGGTTTGCACACATGCACATATACACACACACATAAACACACAAACATACAGTAGATCCTGAACTGCTACTTGTTCATGCTGTAGCACAGGTGGGTGGGGACAACAAAGGAACTGGGAAAGAATCCCAGTTCCTGAACTCAGACAGCAGGCATATGAAGATAGAAGACATGTGTGCAGTAGGTGGTAAACGTGGGTGAATAATGTTAGAAGGATGAAGTCACAAGCTGTAGGTTGTTGTATGGGTTGGTTAAAGGCTCTAATGATTTCCTTACTTTTTATAGTTGTTAGTAACAGATACGCAATAATGCCAGGTTTTGGAACTTGCTGATTTGGAGAGTATGAACAGGAATTCTTTCAATAATTAGCAATGTTAGGGAGCAAGATTTTTTTTTTACCCCATCAACCCCAACTTTTTCTTCCTACATCAATTTAAATATTTTCTGTCTAATATTTGATACACTTGAATCAATGGCTCATCATTTGTGAGTGTAAGAGATGTTTAAAATGTTGGAATAACTATTGTGAAACATTTAATTTACCTGATTATTTTAACTATTGATAGATTCCTGGGTCAACTGTACCCATTGTTTTCCTTTACTGCAAAAATAAAAGCCAATGTTTTCCTTGATTTCCCCCCCCCGGCAATCTAAAAGTCCTTGTTTTGTCTTATTTTTGCTCTCCCCTAGAGGCTTTCCAAAAATATTTAATCTAGGAAATTAGCAATATGTATTCATTTAGAAAAAACTTACTTCAAAATATAATTGAAAAATATTAAGAATCACAGATAACCAGTCTAGATTGAACTACCAACTTTTCACAATCCTAGGATTTTTTATATATCACAACTACAAAGCTTTATTTTTAACATGTGTCAGCAGCAGGTTAATGGAAACTTCTATAATAATATTATCCAGGAGTGGGCTTCAAAAAAGTTAGCAACCAATTCTCTCCCTGGTTGCTGGATGGGTGTGGCCATGGTGGCGTGGCCTAGTTGGCCTCCTGCACCATGGTGGGTAGGGACATTTTCATCCTCTCTGGGCTCCGGAGGCTTTCCTTGAGCCTCCAGAAGGGCAAAAACAGCCTCCCTGAGCTCCAGAGGCTTTCTTCAAGTCTCCCAGAGATCTGTTCCCCCCTCCCCGGAGTCCGGAAGCTCTCTGGAGGCCAGAAATGAGCCAGTTTCTGGCTTTTCGGAGCCTCCAGGAGGCCTGTTTTTCACTCTCTCCAAACTTCCACGCAGGCCCTGCACTTACCTGAGATCCAAAAAGGGCTGCAGAGACTCCTGGGAGGGGCAGGGTGGGGTGGGTGGGGTGGGCCAGCCAGTCATTGCAACTACCGATTCAGCGAACCAGATGTAAAATTAACATCCGGTTCACCTGAACCAATGTGAACCAATAGCAGTCCACCCTGATATTATCTATGTTCAGATGTAAAAAAAGGGGGGGTAAATATACCCTGAACCTAAATTTCCCTCTTCGTGATAGTGTAAAAAGCATTGTGGAATGGTTTGGGAGTGGTTTCTTCTATGATATCATTCTGAATTGCCCATTCAAGTATTATCCATGCCCAACTTTCTTAGCTTCTAATCTAAATTATATGAGATTAGCAGGTGCTATCATCTTCTGACACATACATATGAAGAACTGTGTTAATAGATCTTAAACTGTCCACCATCTGAAAAGCATACTCCTGTAAACACTTCAAGCCAATTTCATAGAATCATAGAAAGGATCACAGAGGCCATCTCGGTCAATCTCCTATATAGTGCAGGATCTGCTAAAGCATTTCAGAAAGAGGACTATCTATTGTGAAAAAGGTAACTGTAATGTTCCATTGGTTGACAGCTCTTACTATCAGAAAAACTGTTTAAATGTCTAATATCAATTTAATTTGCTGTAGATTCCACTCATTTTGTACCCAGAATTGGATACTGTATTCCAAATAATCAAGACAGAATAATATGGAGCAATTATATCCCAGGATATGGAATCCAACTTTTCTTGAACCTATTAATATTTCCTATTCCTAACCTATTGCATTTTTTGTAGTTAGGCTTATCTCAAGTGTTTACGCTTGAGCTTGCCTGGGATGTGAACTTTGGCAATGAGCCAGACAAGACTTGTGTTTTAGTTTTAAAAGGATTTAAACTGTTGTGATTTAATTATTTGTATTGTGTTTGATTTTTTTTCTACCTTGTGGTTTCTTTTTCTATCTGGGGATGGGGGTCTTCCTTCACTGCTTTAGTGGTTCCTGGGATGCCCTTTTGGGGTGTACTTCCAAGAGGCAGGAGGCAAGCTTGGCACTGATTTTTTTTACTGCCTTTTGGGGGGACATGTGATCTTTCCTTAAATCTGGATGATTTCCTTGGGATATCTTGCAAAGTGAGTGAGACCAACTGGTATCTTTAAGTGGTGCAAATGAATCTAAGGTTTGCTTCTCCTGGGTATACTCTTTATGGAGAGCTTAAATGACCTTTCTGCTAAAGGAATTTACTTTATGGGCACGAGTTGGCTGCTGATAGTTATCATTGCATTTTAACTATTTTAACTCCTCAAGGTTCTCTGGCACTCTGCCTGATTTGTAACTCCAAGCTTGCAGGTATTTCTAATCTAATGATTGGTATTTAGGGCAGCTTTTTGCAACCAAAGAAGCTTTTTGTATTTTTGTACAGATAATCCTTGACTTACAACAGTTCATTTGGTGACCAGCTGGTCATTAGGGCAGTGAACTGGTTGTTAAATTATTTGAATCTCACCACTGTACCATATGTATGTTTCTGTCATTACTATACAACAATAATGTGAAGGGATGATACCATTGCTCTGTTAATACTGGAAACATTCCCCAATTACTGAATATATAGTATATAGAGTCTACAAATTAACAATTTATATAGAGAGCTATGTAGGCAATAGCTGAAAAGTCCAATGTCCTGGACTAATTATTTTAACCAGTGAGGTCTAAATGAGATTGGCTAATTTTAACAGTGTAAATTGATTGATTATATAATGAAGCTAAACACTTAAACAAATTATCATGACTTTACATTGTCTCAAATACTGGCCTAGATTCTGAATTCAGAAGTATCTTTGAATTAAATTGGTTAGGTACTTAAAAAAAATTACTCCAATGCAGCAGTACAGAGGGTCTCACCCACCCTCTTGCCATTGGTATTTTGACATTAGCAGTCAACAGGTGCAGTCATTCTGAAAACCTTATGCTTATTTACACGTTAGTTATCAAAACAATTTTAAAAATTAATATTCTTCATCTAACTTCAGTAGAGATGTTGTCAGTAAAGAGTGATCTCTTTTTATCCTCAGCGACAGAATACAATGTATCAATTAAAAAAGAAAAAAATAGAAAAGCTTTATTATAGTCTGTAATACAGACAAAGCACTACTCATAAGAAACAATGATATTTTGATGAAATAAGAAAAAAGATACTGAGAATTATAACTATTGTGCACACGTGGAGTTGTCTAAATTTTAATAACTAATCATTTAACAATTGATTACATTTGTACTTTTAGCCTCTTGAAAAATTGTATCAGCATGTGATTTCTTTTCCTTCCTATTCCATTTAGACCAATAAATTGACAATAAACCTACTATTTTCCTCAGGAATTAGAAATGATAGTATAAGAGAAAGAGTATGCAAAACAAACAGTAGATTTTCATAGCTTAATTTCTTAACCATACCTTTTCCCCAAACTACTGTATTACTGTTAAATACGTCTTTATATTTCTTCAACAGTTTATCTTTGCTTAGAGGTGTACTTATTGAGAAGCAAAATTATGAATCAGTAATAAAACCAGTAATAATTAGGTTGTTCTAGAAATAAGTGCAGGATAATGCAAAGAAGCAACAAGTAAGAAACTGGGCCTATACGCAACAGGGGATTATTCAGCAGGCCCCCAGGAACAGAATAACATTTTTCAGTCCCAATAAAGCATCAAACTACAAAATAGTGGAGCTGTCAGGCTGAAGTTTTCCATGACAGTGGTGAGATTCAAAAATTTTTACTACTGGTTCTATGGGCGTGGCTTGGTGGGCATGGTAAGGGAAGGATACTGTAAAAGCTCCATTCCCACCACACTCCAGGGGGAAAGTTATTGTAAAATCCCATTCCCTCCCCACCCCACTAACCTGCTTTCCAGCTCTGTTCTCCTGCGCAGGGCAACAAAAGAAGACCCAACCGATCAGCTGGGACTCAGGAGGCAGAGAATAGATAGGGCCAGTCAGAGATGGTATTTGCCGGTTCTCTGAACTACTCAAAATTTCTGCTATGGTTCTCCAGAACTGGTCAGAATCTGCTCAATACCACTTCTGTTCCATGATTCTATGATGGCACTGGAGATTGATATCATATAATACACCAGGAATAGATAAGAAAACATTGTTTTAATTATAATCCCAACATTTAACTATAATTTCCAGTGTATTGTTCATCCTTTGGGATGCTAGAAGTTATATTTTAACAACATCTCAACAATTGCTTGAAAGCAGTTGTGGAAAAAAAGTTAGAGAAAAGAATAGCATATAGGATGTTACCAAGTCTAAACAAAAAATAAAGCTGCTTTATACATAATTGTTCACACCCTGTAAAAGGTGAAGTACCCTTAATCTGTAAATTTTTACTGTCCAAAACAAAAAATTCCAGCACTACTACACAGACATCATCTTCAAATTTAATGGAAGAGCTCTTCTGCTCTACTTGCCATCAGAATAATCATATCAATTTTATGAACTACAAAATTAAGGTACTAAATAATAGCAATGAAAAAAGGGACTTCCTGTACTTAAACATGAATATTCAGATCTAAAAAGATTAATAAATTAAGCAGCTTAAATGCTTATCTCAGTTTGTCCCCATTGGTTTGTCTTCTTTTACATGTACACTCGAAGGGTAGCAGTGTCCACCCCCTGATATTTTGATTTTTAATTGTCAGTTAAAAGGCACAAATAATGATTTATCAGTATAAAATGAGATATAAATATGGCTGTTCCACCTTTCTCAATTTCTCCTTTCTCTATTCTTACAGTTTCTCCCTTTGTGGGTTGCTGTTTCCATAGAAACATGTGCTTCTATGCTTTCAAAATTATTTTGCATTTAATCTGTTTACTCCTTCCTAGCCAACTCACGTCTTTAAACTATTTTTTTTTCCATTTTCTTATCCATTTTCTTGACATCAGGCATTCATGGTTTATCTTATAAAACAAGAGGGGAGCATTTATGGGAAACAATATGTAGAATAACTTAATTTAGTATTATACACGTACATATAAGGCTTTTTGTATCATTTTAAAAGATAATTTAACTATACAAATTAAATATTTAGTATTAATAGGTGAGAGATAGAGAGGGGGGAGAGGGAGAGGGAGAAAGAAATTCCTGATTGGAAAAAGAGCGTACAAAGTCATCTCACTTAGACAAATATTTTTCTAGAAATACTGAAATCACATAGAACTCACAAGTCATCTACCATCTGTTGAAGCATTGCTTGCATTAAGCAGTTAAGGCATTCCTTTCACTTAGCTTTGCTTCTTCATCCCACCTCAATTATACTTTCATTCACATTGTCATGCTTACATTCCCATTTATCTGAAACTATCAGTGGTTCTTCATTCTTACTGGGACTGAACCATTTTTCCATCTACCCTATTTTCACTACCATTCTTTTGTGCTTATCCTATTTTCATCATTCCTGATTATGCATCAACAGAAGTGAGTTTTTTAATTCCAACAACTTCTCTACTTTTGTTGTAAAATAAGAATAGGACATTTGGAAAATGAAACATAGCTGAATGTGAGAGAGGATAAAGGAAATGCATATGTCCTGGCACATGTGAATAACTAATTTTAAAACTGGTTCAATTTTTTTTCTTGGAGAAAATCTGTTGAGTTCCTATGAAATGCTAGGTATATTAATATATAATACACACTACAAGCTGCTATATTAATGAATTGATAGCCAGAAGACTATTATATTTTATTTTATTTATTTTGTAATTTCAAATGTCTGTGTCAATGAAACTGAGATGCGTAGCCACAAAACCCAATGAGTGTTATCTGATATGTTTCTTTAGATGTGCTTGTCAAGGGCATTACTGGACTGAACTGCCAAAAGTAGGGAGACTGAGAGGCAGCATTATAGATCAGAAAATATTCTATCATTTATAATAGTATCTTGGAGAATATCCTTCAAATTACACACTGATTGGGTTTCTACATCATGCTAAGTCATGGTTTGCATAACTATGCTTTATTGAATAACCTGTAATTACCATGCGTGGCATAGATGGCATGCAGAGCCCTCTCTGTGGGCACTCGCGCCATCGTCCCAGCTCAGCTCCACTGCGCATGCATGCACACCTCTTGCCAGCCAGCTGGAGTTCAGGTCTCTGCCACACACGCACAGAGGTGCATGTGTGGGCGTGGGGGTGCATTTGGGGTGTGTATGCTTGGGGGTGTGGGCTCATGCGTGGGGGGAAGTACCTTACATTTTGGGTCTGCACGTGCACGCTTTGGGCACTCGGGGCCCAAAAGATTCGCCAGCACTGAACTAAGCCATAAGAATTGGTTATAAGCCATAAAGGCTATGTTCAGTGACACACTAAGCCAAAATCAAATGAATAATATTATAATGCAGCACAATTGTAACCTCAGTCAATGTTAGTGATGTACCACAAAGTCCTCCATATGTTTTTATGCATTTGAGACCTTCCTACTTTTCCCCATCC
This sequence comes from Bungarus multicinctus, assembly GCA_023653725.1. Taxonomy (NCBI): domain Eukaryota; kingdom Metazoa; phylum Chordata; class Lepidosauria; order Squamata; family Elapidae; genus Bungarus; species Bungarus multicinctus. Next base: position 50,222,694 of record CM042848.1, read on the forward strand.
CATCCTCTTTCTCTTTCTCTCTGACATATGCACGTACATGCATTCTCTGTAATATGGACACTTCAGACATCCTTATATCATTCAGAAATCCTTATCCACCAGCAGCTTTTGTTATTTATTTTTAGCAAAAAATTGCAACCCTATCTCCAGCTTTCCTGCACATTAAGGTATTTTATCTTAATGTGTTTTGTTCCAATAAAATAAACCAAAATGGGGGAAGGGAGCGATTATTCAAAATTATGGTGGATTATAAGTTTTTCCATGGCAACAGGCTTCAGAAAAAGAAGAGGGTGGGATAAGAAAGGCAGAGAGAAAGCAGTGTGCTGGATACTGTTTCCATGGCAACTCTATGACATACACAGCTAACTGTCAAACTAAGTCAAGATCCAAGAAAAGGAAGGAGAAGGAGGTAGGTTAGAAAACCACTTGTGCATATATTTAACATGATGACAACTTAGTAACACCCAATATCCCCAAATATTATTTCCACATAAAATCGAATGAAATTTCTAGAGCTATAAGGTATACATCTATGTACATAAACATTCATGGGAACAGACCTGCAAATCAAAGTAAGAACGGAAAGGCGGAAGGTGGAGGAAAATGGCAGCGGGGAATGTCTCCACTCCCCTGAAGCCCCCCCCCCCCCTCCAGTCCAATAAGTTTCTTTAGTCTTTCTAGATCCAACTGAACTACACAGATGCCTCGGTTTTCACTGCGCAGATGGTTCAAGAACAAAGACAGAATTTGTAATTGCAGGAAGCAATATAGAAATGTTACTTCCTCATAAATTAACTATACTTTTGGGGGGGATTAACTCATTAACTCCTGCTTCATTTACTCCATTTTATTTTGGATGAGCTAAATGTTTAAAAATGTAGTCAAATGCTATATATTAAGACAATTAAATGGAACCAAGTAGTAGAGATAATCTAACTCTGCTTTCACTGCAGACTCAGTAAACTAAGGAGGATGCTTGGTCTAGAAGACAAATGTTCTACACACCATGGAATTGTGACTGCTTGAAAGAAAAGTAAAATTCTAGGAAAATAGCCATTTTGTATGCAGCTATTCCATAATGTAAAATTAACAAAACAAAACAAAAAGCTGATATGACTTATATTCAGTTTAAACTTTGAACAGATGAGAGTCATTATGTTATTTTATCAGCTAACACCATTTTTTTGTAATGAGTACTCCTGAATATCTACATGTGCGTGGAGTGATATGACGACTGGAAAATTACTGAAGCTGACTCTGTGACTCTTGATGTTAATTAACATAGTGGATAACTTATCAAAATTAACTTCTAAACCAGCTACTCCATAATATTTAATTAAAAATGTAATGAAATATCTCTTTTAGGATTTTTTTTTTTAAAAATCACATCATTTGCAAATGTATTATATGCCATTCTGTTTTTTTTTAATAATATGATCTGGAATATTACTGTTCTTCGTATAATTCCATGTTAACATTTCTATGAGGAGATTGAACAAAAAAGGAATGAATGGACATTTTTGTGTTTTTAGATACAGACAATTCTAACAATTTGCTGCCATCTGGGGGCTGCCAGGTTAGATTTTTGCAGTCCAAATTTCTCTGTATGTGTCGATGTACATGAGACCTTTATTATTCACAAACTCTATACCAGCATAACACTAGAGATAGCAAAGCCAGTAATATTAAAATCCTGAACTGAGGTATTAGATTCTGGAGCCAATGGTTTTCATTTTCCTCCCACAAAGCGTTTCCTCTTTTTCTCCTAGCATCGTTGTTCTTATATTTGCTTTTTCTTCTTGCCCAGTTAGGGAAATTGTCTCTGGATTGGCCTGATTGCAAACTATACATGATTTTTTTGCATCTGCAGGTCTTATTTCTCTGAACAGCTCAAGCAACTTATGGACAGCTTCTGCCTGCTTGAAAGAGGCTGCTTTTCTTGATCATGCCCCTGTGATGTTAATGCTGCCTATGAGTGGTAATCAAGCAGTTCTAGCATCTCTTGATGCAATACACTGTTCATGAAAGAGCCTCACAGTGCAACAGGGATGGAGCATGGTTAGGACTCAGAACTAACAATCAATAGGCTTGTGTTAGATACACAGCTGCTGCCACGGGTGAACTCCTGTCACACACTCCTGCTGATCCAACAGTTGGAAAACAGGTGACCAAGGGTAGATAAATGGTTACCACTTTGGTGGGCAACTAAACAGGGACATGAAAGGAGCCTCCAACTAGGGTTTTTCCCAGGACACAGTGATATTATCATTCAAACCTTTCACCCGTAAGCACTTAGGTGCTCTGATACAACTGTAGTAGTAATGCAGCAGGGCAACTACCTCTCTCCTCATTCACATTCCCTTTTAGTTCATGCCCTGAATGTGTCACACTTGGAGTATTGTAGTAGTCTTTTAGTTGGACTATCAAGATCTCAATACACTACTTGATTTGTGTCTAGTATATTTTCTTATATTACCACTGATACTCCTTATGAGAAATGTACCAGTACAGACTGATAGCACTGACACTACTGTGCCCTAAGTATATATTAAGAGCTTTTTCTCATCCAATTCTAGTTCCATAAGATAAATTTACACTTGGAATCAGTTATCTCAACATTTAAAAAAGCACTAGAACACTTGTTTTTTATGATAACAATGAAGTTGTTTCAACATAAATAAATATATTTTTACTTATCATTTTAAATATTGAGAGCTTGTTATCATGTTACTTATTTAAAATCATGATTTTATTGTAAGCCACCCAGAATTGTTTTGGATACTGAGATAACAACAACAACAACAACAACAACAACAATAATAATAATAAATATTTATTTATATACCGCTCCTCTCCCGAAGGACTCGGAGCGGTGCACAGTCATACAATTAAAACAATAAATATATGAAAAGTTAAAACTAAATTAAACTAAGGCCCTGACTGTAATCAATTAAAACCCCTCCCTAAAACCCTAAAATTTAATATAAAAAGTAAAACACCCAAATCTAAAATCAGCCCAAGCCGGCCTGGTCAAAGAGCCAGGTTTTCAAGGCACACCTGAAGGTCCCCAGGTCTGTGGCTATACGTAACTCCGGAGGCAACCCATTCCAGAGGGCAGACGCCCCCACAGAGAAGGCCCTATTCCTCGGGGTCATATATATATGGGTATCATATAAATCAATCAATCAATTAATAAGGGCCTTTGAGTTTAAAACATTATATTATGATACTGTATTATTAGTAACTGCAATATTTTAATTAATTAATTTATAGAGCATCTGTCTCATAAGCAAGTGACTCTGGGCAGGACACAACAAAAACAAAGCAATAAATATTCAAAATCAATATAATTAACAAACATTAAAACATTTTTTAAAACTATTAAAATTGTTGAACAGAAATACTAGACAGAAGGATGTGAAAAACAATGAACCTAGAACCTTACTAGTTAACCCCTCCCCTGATGACCCCAGCCTGTTGGCATAACCATGTTTTGAGAGACCCATGAAAGCTTAGAAACAATGAAGTCATCCTAATATTGGAGGGAAAGAGATCTCACAGTACAGGGAATTAACGGAAGAGGTTTCCATCTGTGATTGCCAAATGTAGCTCCTTAGATGACAGAATATATTGCTGTTTCAATATTTATTTTATTTTAGGTCTATACTACATTTAATTATAAGTACATAATAAATTTAAACTAATACTGTTTTTACTACCCAAGTAGTACTCTAAAGAAGGGCATGAAAACCATATGGATGCTCATGTCTGAGCACATCCAGCAAGATGTGCTTCAACCAAGGGAGGAGGAGGAGGAGCAGCATCAAATTCAGGCACTTTGCACAAATGACTTAATTTGGACTCTTACAAAACTTATATCATACATGCCCAAACCCTGAATCTTTTTGCACATGCTTAAAGCGACAAAGAAACAAGGACAGAGTTTCAGATATACAAGAATGTTATATGTTCATGAAGTTTTGATCCCATGTTATCAGTTAGAGACATGCAAAACTTTGGGTAAAGAAACCAAGATTAGTGTGTGTGCTTGTGTACACATCCCCTCCCAAAAATTACTGATAATTTTTAAAGCATGTAAAATATTTCTAATAAATTAGAGAAATTAAAATATATCTAATTTTGCATTGTCTATTAGGGACATTTGGGGATTTTAAAGATGAGAATGGAATCAGTTTATTCCCTGGAAGTCTTAAAAGCTTGAAGAAAAAAATGGGTCACATTCCTTTTGGTGCTGTCACCAGACCATAGATGGTCTCCTGCATTACTGGTTTAGGGACAATCGAGTTCATTATCACCAACATAGTGCTTAATATAATTTAGACATCAAATCAACCCTACCTGCAGGGGTGGGATACGACAGGGTTAACTACTGGTTCAGGATTTACGAGCTTCCCTGCACTCTGTGAGTCGCACGCCTGTAACTCGTCATCAGCATGCTGTGTGCAGAGACGCAGCCTTTGAAACAGCCCTGTTTCCCTGCTTTTTTAACTACAACTGTGCCTCGTTCGGCAGCTGAAGTTGAAAAATCAGGAAATAAAAATCAGGTAAGAGCCCGGGTAGACGGGTGAGCAAAAACATCAGCAGACATAGAACCTCTTCAGAGCCATCGGTTCTACAGAGGTGGACAGAACTGGTAGAAACCCACCCCTGCCTACCTGTAATTTTAACATTTACATATTTCAGTTTTTTTCTAAATGTTACTATCAGATAGAATGTCATTATCAATTGCTAGTAACATTTGTTGTGTGAATAACAGTTGTGATAAAAATCAAAGAACCTCCAAAGCTTCTTGTATAAAAGCAATATAACAACTAGAAATATTGAAGAACGTTACTACCGAAAATGTAATGTAATGTAAGAAAGGCGCATGGTAATGGTGATTTTTCATATGTACTTACCCAGTCAAAGTTAATTTTACCCCTAAATATATTATATCTTCCTATGTCCAAGAACCTATGCAACAGGACCAACCTTGACATCATGCAGATTCATCACTGAAAAGCAAGTATTATTGCTTTTATGGGAACTTAATATTTGCTACAAATCTAAACTTCCACCCCAAGATTACCTCAAGACTTTGCTCAACCTCACAGCAATCAATAGGCAGATGCCTAACTATAACATCCAATGTACTGATTTATCAGTTTAAATTCTCTCTTAGAAAGCATCCCTATTCTTGAAATCCTGCAACTGGATCAAAATATATTTTTGTCTTCATTCAACTGAGGGAAAGAAAAGCCTGAGCTTGTCATCAAACCATATAACTATCTCCTCAGAAATAAGCTCGACTTGAAAAGTATTAGAACAATAAGGCATTTACATTTCCATATGTAGTGAGATATTTTTCTTAATTATGCTTCTTTAATTTATTATTAAATTATTTTTTTATTTTAAATCAATACAATTATCCAATTGATTTTCCAGTAACTAGTTCATTAGGCATTCAAATATTTTTTAATTTTAAGGCAGTACAATTATCAAATTGAATTTTGAAATAACCAGTTCATTAGGAATTCAAAATCTAGTTAGTTTGTCGTGAAAGAGGGCATACTTAAGGAAAACAAATATGTATTGATAATTAGTTTCCATTGAAAATCATAACTGTATGTAATAAATAACCAAACAGTTTTATGCTATATCTGTTGTGCAGAGGATTTAAAATAATTTTTGTAATGTTAGAGAAGCCATCTTTAGATATGGAGTTAAATCTATCCTTTAGAATCAGAGAGACTCACAAAGTTTAGAAAATAGAAACAGGTATAGAATGGGGAAATGTCTGTCTCAGTAATACCAAAGATGCTTTTTTCAAGAGGCATGACCTGGATGATTGAGAATCTCCATAGACATGTCTCAGTAATAGTACTTTTGAAAAAAATCTGGGAACATTAGTTGTTCATAAACTGAAGTGTGGCTCCAAAATGTGGCTCCAAAAAAGAAAAATGTAATTGCAACAGGAATGATCAGGGAACTAGAAATTATGTCATATGACTATAGATCAATGGAGTTGGGAATGTTTAGCTTAAAAATAGAAGTAGAAAATGATTATATTACTCAAATTGTTAAAAAGACATTATGAAGAATGTTAAGTTCTACTTTTTATCATCCTAAAATTCAGGACTCAAACATTAGAGATAACTGTATGGAAGACAAGTAAAGCTTATATGAGAGGAATCTTAATAAGGCATGAAGCAAAACAGAAGAAAGAACATAACAGATAGAAATCACAATTAGAAAAGAAAAGTAGTAGAATAGATTCACAAAACCAATCCAGATCAACAAGTATTAAAAGATTAAGTAAAGTTAAATAGCAATTAATTTATTGGAAACAACAGAACTTCAAAAGAAGGTAAAATGTATTGAAAAAAAGTAAACAAGCCAGGGGTCCTCTGGCATGTTGAATTAGAAAAGGAAAAAAGGAAGATAACAGAGAAAGAGAATAAATGATACAACGATAAATATTGAACATGGCGTATCAAAGAAGGAACATTTTATCATGTATGTAGTTATGCAAAATCATTCAAAAGACTGAAAAAAAATACACCAAAACATTTTGAAAATTCTGAAAAGAAATTCAAATTAAAGCCACAAATACTTATATATATGATACCAACATATTAAAATTAAAAGCATCACAATTTATTAAATATATGCTGACAGTGGCAAGAGTCAATTTGGTACATTATTGGAAAAAGGAAAACCTTGCAATCAGTACAAAATAGGGAGACTAAAATAAAAAAAAATATGGTAATAGAAAAATTGTATATACTGTATTTACAGTGGAAGGAAGGAAGGAAGGAAGGAAGGAAGGAAGGAAGGAAGGAAGGAAGGGGGAGGGGGAGGGCTACTATGAGATTTTTATAATGTTTTTTTCATCTTTTTGTTTATTTTGCATTTTTAACTTTTTGTTTAAAAAATAATAACATTGATGTATGCTGCTCTGAGGACTGAGGAAGAGAAAGAAAGGACCATGCACACTAGCTTTGCCCTACTTTCTCTGTTTAAATTCTCTGTTGTATGAAAACCAGACCAACCAGAGTTCTGGGATTCAATTTTGCCAAAGTGTGGCTGATTTGAAACAAATTGGTAGAACTTCTGGAACATGTTTCTTCTGGGTTTGAAACAAACCATTATTCCTGTTTTGTATACATTCCTGGTAGTAAGATTATTTAAGGGTCTCCAATTAAAAATATGTTAACTTCTTACAACAAAAGATATAAAAACAAGAATTTGCTTTAGCATTGACTTTATGCACTTCAGTATAGTTTAATATCAGAGCATTATCTGGATATAGATAGATACTATTTTCAAGAACTTTCCTGGCACAATCATGGTCTAATATTTTCTAACTATGATACAGAGATAAGAGACATCTTATTTTCCCCATATTCCACTGACAGATCAAATCTGTCAGCTTGTCAGCTTTCATTGAATACAGCTTGAGATAAGTCCATGCAGGGGCCATGAAAATCTGTTTGCAGTCAGCTCTTCCCAAAACTTCAGTGAATATAAAAGTGGAACTTTTTCCAAATATAACATTTTCGTTGGCTTTAAAAGGGTTCACAAGCTATAGTGATGTCAGATATTTCTTATGCTGTTGTTTTGTATTCCTTATAGATCTTAGAGCTAGAGTCCTTGAAATTTTTCAAAATGCAATATTCTGGCTTATCAAGTTGATACTGAAACTTCTTAAATGCTACTAATAAATTGAACAATGAATTCCAAGTAACCATTTGCTGAGGAATGTCTCTAAATTACACCCTTGTAATGGAAATCACTGAAACCTTGGGAATAGATAAAGTCTTTGCTATTCTCAAATTTGTATAATGAAGGCATCCCCTGACAGGGATCCAAGACAATTGGCAAAACCTCATGTAACACTAAGAGATAAATTACTATGGTGCTCCATGTAGACAGTTATTTAAAGTAAGATTTGGGGTTCTTTTTTCTAAAAATATTTTCTTAAAAAACTAAATTGCCTGATATCATTCTAGCATCCTTTGCACTTTCATAGAAGATCAACTCTGAAATAAAATGTGATGAGAAAATATATTCAGTGATGGAATTCATTAAAAATTATTAATATAGACTCATATTTTCTCAACATTCAAGATAATTAGGTAAAAAAACCTGCTGAAAGAAACCACTCACATACCATGGAGTTCAGGATGACTTAGGGGGAGAAATCAAGGTGAACAGCATACACACAATTCAAAATCTTAATAGATAAACAAGTCTAAGAAAGATAGGCTACTCTGAAAAATGAAGTATTGAAAGAGACTCAAACTAGGAGAAGAAAAATTGGGGGAACATTTTAGATGTATATGACTAATTAATGAGACTATTATGGTATTCTGAAGGAGATGCATAAGAACTGGAACCCTGGGCAAGATTTTCTAGACCAAGGAGGTCTAAAAAATTATCTCAGTGACTCACAGTATAATGTTTGAAAAATCCCAGAATTACAGGTGATGGAATGGAAGGCTTATGATCATAGAATCATAAGGCTGGAAAGGACCCTGGAGATCTTCTAATCTAATCCTCTGCCCAAGCCAGGAGACCTTATATTATCCTGGAAAACTGAAAAAGTCCAGTTTTTTCTTGAAACCTCCAGCAATGGAGCACCCACAACTCCAGGAGGCAAGCTATTCCATTGATTAATTGTTCTCATATCAGGAAATTTATCCTTAGTTCCAAGTTGGCTTTCTCTTTAACGGGCTTCCACCCATTGCTTCTTGTCCTGCCCTTGGGTGCTTTGGAGAGTAAGTTGACCCGCTGTTCTTTGTGACATCCCCTCCCCTCAAGTACTTCCTTAGGCAAGACATACCTAGTTCCCTTAACCATTCATCATGGGATTTAGCCTCCAGATCCTTTTTCATCTTTATTGCCCTTCTCTGCACACCTTCTAGGGTCTCGTCATCTTTTTTGTATTGTGGCGACCAGAACTAGATGCAGTATTCCAAGGGTGGTCTCAAGTGAAGTATAAAGTGTACTATCACTTTTCATTATCTTGATGCCATCCTCTTGTTGATGCAGCCTAGGACTGCATTGGCTTTTTTGGCAGCTGCAGCACACTTAAATTATGTTTTACTAGGTTATGTAGATCCCTGTCACAGTACTGTTGAGCCAGTACATGTGTTTTTTTCTTGCTTAAGTTCAGGAGCTTACTTTTCTTATCACTGAACAACAGCTTATTGAATAGGATCTTCTCATTTAGTCCTAATAGTCAAAAGGGAGAAAGGGAATTACACACATAGCACAGTTATAATTTGGAGGTCTAAATAAATTCTTTGCAGCCCATGTTGAAATTGACTAGTTGTGGAGACCCTTTACCTGGCTGGAAAGATCCTGTGACAATAACTCTGAATCATCTGGACCAGTTACAAAATCATAGTAATAGAGTCCAGAAACCAATCTGTATTCAAAAGCCAGTTCATTACTTAAATCAGAGCAAATGTATTATTTTATTTTAGTGATATCCTGATATCCTTCTGTTTTTCCAAGGAAGTCAAAATGAGACATAAAATTCATCTCCCAATTTTTATAATCCCTAAACCATTTGAGATAAATTCAAATTTGATATAATAACTACTTCTTTAACAACTGGGAATCTTTTTCTGCCTTTTTCTGCCACTGACCAAAGCAGCATACTGGATTTCATAACAGATGGGAAGCATCATAATGCTCAAATTGGTGGGCAAAAGTTTTTTAAACATTTAATAAATGGATTTTACCCATCTTGGGAGGAGAACGTATACAAAATTAATCTCCATTTAATAAAGCAAATAGTAAATGACAAGTTTTAAAAATATTTTAAAAACAAACATAAAATATAAAGTTCAATATTTCTAATGCAATAAAGTGCCAACTTTGGGGAATTTTATTCTTTGAATGACAATAGCCAATCAGTCCTAAACACAGCTTATTACTGTAAAAGATTTAGCCTAATTGTCATAGCAGCTGGACACCAATACCTCTAATTTGTTGCCCAAATTAAAACAAGAATGAAGGCTGCCAAGCTTGAACATAATTAATATATCTCAATACTCTCATTCAAGTATTTTAGCCTTTTTTCAGAAATATTAAAAAAACATGAGACAGGAAAAATTTCAGTAATTCTAGTCGTTCTTTTTTCAGTTATCTAGTTGTCTTCAACAGTTTTTTCTTTAAATAATACCCATCCTTTTTACAAAGACCATAATTAAATATATTATGCCCAATCAAAATGATACCCAATGAGCATATCAAGGCTGAGAATTGTCAATAAATATATTCTACGAAGACAATCAAAGGCCTACCTAAAATAGCCAGAACTACCAATTCTATTTCCCAATGAATATAGGTTGGCACAAGATTTATGGGATGATGAACACCTAAGAGAAACTAACGTACTTTCATCTTCTGCTCTAAGGTATTTTCACCGTGTACTCCAGCATTCGGTATCACCACTCCAATCGAAAAAATAAAGTTGTGAAATGAGACTGAGACGATATATTTTACGAAATGCCGACTGATTTCTATATCAACATAATTAATATGAAACAATTTACTACATAAATGTACTATTTAAAGAAAATAAAGTCAAGCCAATGTATTTTATTAACATATTTTATGAACATACCTGTAGTTTGGCATGATGCAAAGTGCAAAGCCAAATAAAAAGCTTATGAGGCTATCTCTCTGCCACATAATAACATGTTTTGCGGGGTACTCACTTCATGATGAATACCGCCCTGATACTAAATGAAGGAAGATGGAGACACATAATCAATTATATATGTTCTCTTCTTAAATGTAAGGAATTGTCCTTAAACCAGAAAAAAAATTTCCTGTTATAACCCTAATGATTATGGCCACTTGTTATCAAAGTGGTGTCCACACGTTAGACATTTCAGGCAGAAGCAGTAGGCCCCATTTAGAACAGTGAATAGGAAAGTCATAGAACAGGCAAAGTTGGCCAATCACAATTGAAATAAAGTACACACTAAAAATATTATAGCCTGAATTAGATCACATATGATTATTATGTTCTAATCTAAAATAATTTAACTGCACCATTGTCTAAGCACTCTTTAAAATGGAATTAAATATGTGAGCAGCACACTAACAATAGAGAATACTATCCTAAGGGAGCAGAAGACCAACCATTTTCCAGACTCTTCTTTCTGTTTTCTTCTTATGGATACCATTTTGTTTAAAGATTCACATGGAGAATGCAAAATGCAAATGTCTCTGTACAAACAATATATTTCTGATCTTGTTTAACTAATCTCTATATGGGTCAATTGAAAATCAAAGATGGCAGGAAAGCATGAAGGCAAAATTCCCTAGTATTACGCTACTGGTAAAAAAAATTGATTTCTTGGATGATGAGATATGGAAAAAGTCAAAAGAGAAAGACAAAATAATCATTTTCCCTATGAATATATTAATTTTGCACAGGCTTTGGAAGCATAAAATGTCTAACTCAACTGATTTTTTTCATTTTTAATTGATGATGTTTAATCTTACAAATCTCTTTGGAATTCTTTGGAATTTGTCATCTTTTGACCTAGTAAACAAATGCATATGCAGTCTGATTCCTATTACCTTATGTAAACCTCTGACTAGATACTATCCAATTGCTTTAAACTGGTCAGAGAAAATTTGGGTAGAATTTTTTAGATGAGAAAATTACAGAACAGCATAAATCACATGATATAATACATCTGCCTAGGTTGCAAAATTGGATGCGTGTGACCTCTTAGGCAATAGATCGAATTATCTCGATTTTTACGTTTAACGGTCATTCTTAAAATCCAAACATCAGGTAGAATGAATGCCTATCTTCCTTTAAACTGCTGTTGTATTTATCATTGTCTAGACAACTCTAGACAATGATAAATGCTGCAGAGTTATCTTTAGAGACCAATCAACTAATATAATTACATTAATATATTAATATATAATTATAATATAATTATACTTATAAGTAATACTTATAATTAATATAAGTATTAATATTATAATATAATGTATTATAATTAATATATTATAATATAGTGACTTATAACTATTGATTATTAGCTGTTATCAGCAATTTAAAAAGGTGTGTATGTGTTATATTATGCCAAACACAAAGGACATATTGCATCTTCTGTGATAAATATGCATGTGATTCAGACTAATATGTTGAAATATTGTTTGTCCTGCCATTATCTTGAAAAAAAGCAAAGCTCTTATTAACCTTGTTGAAAAATTTTGTTGAATTAGAAACATCCTTTCAGTATGAAGGGCAGAATAAAGGCATAGAACTAGACTGTGCCAATGTATGATGCAAATAAATTAATGTGTGGCACTGCTATACTATATTATTAATAAGATTTAATTAGGACAAATGTTTTAGTTTTTTTTAACCTTATTACAAATGGAAATTTATGAAAAAATGTCAGACAGTTAAAATATCCCACAGAGCTGAAAAAGGGCAATGCCTTAGCTATTGCTTCTTCATTAGAGTTCCTGCTGGTTTTAGAGCATAAACCAAATCACAGACTTAAGGCTTCATGATTTTCATGCTATGATAAAAAAGCGAGGTAAGTACTTGCTTTAATGAACTCCTGATTCATCTGAGCACATAATGATTTAATCATTCAAATTCACCTTCATACATACATTTCAACTGATTCCATAGAACACAGACTGAGAAAACCATAAGCATGAGCTCATTTGCCCACTCAGTAATTTTGCACACAAATGATGCTTCTCATTGCAATTGATAACATTTTTCCTATTGCATATTTAAAAAATAATTATTTAACAGAATCTTTTTATATAGAAATCGATAATTGAGTAAGAACAGTGTTGGTAAAAACTGTATTTTAAAAACAGGTTTCATAAAGACAATATGTAGCCCATATATTATTAAGAAAAGTGCACCCCATTCTTTTTTTTCAGAAAGCACTAAATCTATGCTGAAAAAGGGCCATATCAGACCACTTCACAATTGGATGAATGCATTTGCCCTGAAGACATGTAACTGTATAATAATAAGTACAGTTCTTTATATAACTATAATTTATCTACCTCCTTGCCTGTATTCACATTTATTATGCTCTGTTATAAATACCAGACTGCAAAGGATTTTCCTATTCACAACTAAAGATCACTTACTTGCATATTTTGGTTATTTTATTCATTTGTATAAAGTACAATTTGGAATTTGTTTCACAAATATTGGAACTATGTTAATATCCATGTATCTATAATGATGAAATTTACCTCTGCATTTTATTTCTGCCAATTTAATTTTAATTTCAATATGTGGTTACTCAAATTCAAATCCATTTATTTCTATCAGGGGATGCTAGAATTTTTTTTTCAATACAATAATTTTATCACCTTACATATTGAGATCAGTAAGATGTAAACTTAGTTATGATCTATTAGTTTGCAAATTTTTAGTTATTCCCAGATTGTTTTGTTTGGAGGAGAAATTGTAAAAAATGTTTATTCTACTGAGATGAAATCTGGCAACATCTAAACTTTTAATAAAAACAGTATAATAATCAAAACAAAGAATTATACAAAAGGATTATCCTGATATGTCAATTGCTTGAAAATTTAATAGATTTATGGCCTATGAAATGGGAAAGCAAATGTTTGGAAGGTCAGATTAGGATCTCACAATGATCCTAAACATGCTGCTTATGCATGTATCTCAATTGTGTTTTCAAAGATAAATATAGCTGCATAAAATAATAATTGCCTAGTTTAATAGCTAGATGATAGGAGGAACTATATTTGTTATTCATATTATTATGAACCAAGGAATTAATCTAACTATAACCAGAGAGAGGTATACATGATAGGAGCCTGATCTTTTTCCTTATTTGCACCCTGTTTTCTACTGATCTTAAATATTTTTTATTCTTTCTCCTTTTTTGACCACCAAGAGGTTTTGAATGCCAGTGCGTATTGCCCATCAATCACCAATTCAACTTCTTATTTTGGCTGTCTAGCACTTTATATTTCCAGCCAAATGGGTTAGGGTGAAGACCAATTGCTGGTTTATAGTTATTGCTACAAATTGAAATACCCACCAGGTAATCACAACACAGATATCACACCGATCAATTATGTCTACAATGGGAAATTTGAATAGAAGATTTTAATATTAATAGTAGGCAAAAAGGGAGCATTTTTATTGAGATAAATCAATAAGTCTTACCTTCGTTTACATACTGTATGCATATAGACATGCACATAAAGATATGTGAATATGGAAAGCATCTAATTTTTATTCAGATAATAAAACTGGGCAAAATGATTATTACTTCAAAACAAGTTCAATCTGCTGTTTTGTGTCTTAATTTAACAGAGGAATTCATTTGATTAGGATCTCATAGTAAAGTAGGCTATTAAAGAGACTGGGAAAAGATTAATATAAATAAGACCACCTCAAACATAACTCAGTAGCTGAAGGAAATAGGTCTATAATCCTGGAAGTATAATAATAATCAGTACAGCCACACAATATGATATTTTGATTACTAAATACAGAGCATTCCTCTTTCCCAGGCACGCCATTGCTGCTCTTTTCAATGAGTTTATCCATTCATGATATGATTGTGATATTGAGTATAGCTACCAGTCATTGGTTTACCAAAGGGCCAACTGCTGAAATAAAAGCTGTCTTATCTGTTACTCTCACAAAATTAATTTTCCATTAATTACAACATACTTTCTTATTTTTTCTGGATAAACAAAGCACTGGATTGCAGTCACTTGATGTTTTTATCTTCTAAATGGGACTGAGAAACACATATTTAGAAAGAAATGGAATATAGAAAGCTGGCACTTTAGCATTACAACATGCCAACTTTCCTTTTAGAAAAGATTAAATGAAGTTTTTAAAATGCCTAAATGTTCAGGCAGACAGAAAGTCGTATCACCTCAGGACCTCAGCTGTTTTTCTTTTGCTCATTCACTTCCAATTATCTCTTCCTTCCCATATTTTACTCCAAAAATTGTCAAGAAAGATAAAATACAAATTAAGTCAATATGTAAGAAAATGTTTCTTCTAAAGGAGTAAAAAGAACAGGAGGAAGAAAGAAATGACCCCCTTAAAAGAGATTAAAAGGGAGATTGATGATGAAATGTGAGACTAAAGCATAAACACAGAATGCTACAAACCTGAATTGGGTAAAGTAAATTAGAATTTGGGGAAAAAAACAGTACAGTATAATTTGATGATTTCTCAACCAGAAAAATTGGATAAGGATGTGAATAGAGAAATATGAAGGAAAGTGATTAGGAAGAGTGGGTACATGAGGAGTGCATCATAAAATAAACATATGAAGGGAAATGAATGGGTTGAGAAGAAGTAGAAGATGGAAAAAGTGGCGGGGGGAAGTGAGATCTTCAAAAAAAGCTATAAAAGAATATAGGATGCAAGATGTAGATATGGTAGAAGAATAAAGAAGGAAAAGATGGAAAGAACTAGAGAATACATGTGAATGGTCTAAGTGAGAACTATATACAGTCAGACTTTTTTTTCTTATTGGTGAGTATAATTTCTTTTGCTTACTACATCTAATGTTCTGCATTAGATGTAGTAAGCAAAACAGTTTAACTCAGAAAGAAATAAAATGGCATGCTTTAGTATAGTCAGCTTAGTTTTTTAAAATCAGAGCACCACATAAAACATACAATTCACACATGAAAGGATTATACTGATAACCCTTCATTTCTATATCCTAGAAAATCTGATTTTTTTTTCTTGGACAGTTTTCATCTATTAATTCTAGATGAATGACTAAGTAAAATTTACAATAGCTACTGTTGACTTAAAACATTATATATTTTCCTCAATATAACAATGCCACAGTTAAGCTTGACATTTGATAAATTATAATAAAATGCTAATTAACAATATTAATAACACAACCTTTCCATATGAATGATTTGTGTCCTTGAATACAGATTTCTACTTCTTTCATTGAGATTTGGCCTCATTTAATATCAATTCATACAATCAAATCATAGTGTTCAGAATGTAAACTAAGAGCACACATGTTTGTTTGCATGTGACTGCATGTACATTCATACACAAATATACACCGGGAATAAGAATGTAAACAATAGATTGTTCATTGTTTTACCACTAGAATAACCATTTACTTAAGGAGAAGGAGGAGGCAGCATCATGGGGAAACAAGGATACAGATTAAAATAAATTTCAACTTTTAATCTGGTTCTAGATTGTAATGAAACCTGCAATTTTCTAAATTTAAATTTTTAAATTTGTTTTGTGCAGCTCCTAGCCAATGTATATCTTTATCCCAAATTTCTCTTAAAGAATGGCTGTTATTATGTGAATAAATTAAGCAGCTCAAGTTCAAGAAGGCATTTATTTTAATTTATTTGAACAGGTGTCCATTTGGTAACATTAATTAAATAAATAGATAAGGTTGTGGGTTCTTTTGTGCCTTCCTTCTGCTCCCTGTGGACATCTCTTTTCCAACATCTCTGACAAGAATGAAGTTAAAAGAGTAGAATTCTTTAAATTATTCTACTAATCTGCATCAAGGTAGTAATTACTATGAGTAATAGTATCATTTTTATGCACTGATCTCCCTTATTCTCAGCCTCATGTTTATTATTATCAATGTTTGCAAGTGATTTTAGAGTTCTGATGATGAAACTATCAACAATTGTTTTTAAATCATCAGATTGGATCTCAGCATGTCACCCTCAAAGTAGACCTACTAAAACCAAGTAATCCAATGGATTTCAGTAGATGTACTGTAAGCATGACCATACCTTTATTATATTCCTCAAAACAACATTTTTGTCTTTTAGACTCTGAAGCTGTAATTATCATTAGAAATCCTGATTCATTAATGAAATACTGTAAAAAATTTCTAAGTGCTGATAATGATCAAATGCAGTCCAATTAGTGTTCAAACAATCCAAACAGCTTTTAGCACCTTTATGTAGAAAAATGGTCATGACATTCTGAAAACAAACAGGTTCATAGTATTCTTGTTCAATTCAGCAATATAGCCATTTCAAAATTATTCATAAAATGTCACAATATAATTAAGTAAATGTTTTTCCCTTTTAGCCTCTGTACTACTTGAAAAATTATTACTGCAATTGTGGGTGATGCTTTTCCTCTGTGGAGAAAACTTTGCATCAAAAACATGTATACCAATCATTGTTAAATTGATAAGCAAAAAAGCAGTCAATACATTGGGCTAAGAACTGCTTTTAAAAAAGGAATTGCTTAAATATCTCTCTAATAGCTATTTATCCCATCTGTGATGCACCGTTACTGTCATCTTTCATCAATGAGATTCTGTTTAATGATATAGTCTGATTATTTTCAGTTCCATAGATTGTGTCAATGCTTCCTCACCACTTCTTTAATCTAACAGTGAAACCATTTAATCCTAGAGATCTAAAGATTCTAAGTATATTTTGTAGGCTTTGGATAATGCGTTACTGATCTCTGCATTGAGCCCCTTCGTTTATTTGTTTTGTTCAGTGTTCTGAGCAGCACCAAATGTAGCCATCCATTTAAATTTCCATAATATCCTCAATCTAACTTCATTCTGAAGCTTGTAAACAATTAAAGGGGTGACTAGATCCAATTATCCTGCACTGCTTTGAATGCTGGCAATGTAAGGACAAGAATAAGGCCCGCCAAAGGGCACTTTAGATTAGAAGCTGATGGGATCATCAATAACCAAGTGGAAGAAAGCTTGGAAACCCTGTATCTTCCATTTCAACTGTTTTGACAGAAGAATAGAGAAGCAGTATATAATTGAAAATGCTAAGAAAAAATAATTAACTAAGGATCAAAGTAATACCACATATTTATAGGTTGTGATGTTAGATACCAATTTTCTCAAAACAGGATGGAAATCAGGCCAGTGTACTTTACTCCATAGATATAGCTATCTCATCAATTTACTGTGAAGCTGATATGTTCAAAATATAAAATAATATGACCACAGTTTATACATATAATATATAGAATATATAATTAATGTAAAATAATGATAACAAGCTTGCTAATACAGTTTTTTTAAAAAACAATAAGAAAATAATTATATCATCCATATTATTAATATAATAATAAATTAATGGTAATTATTTCAGTTCCACATACAGAATTTTTTAGAATTTAAAAAAACAATAGTATGAAAATAAAACGTAATGTCCAATTTTGCTTAGACTATCCATATTACCTTTGAGTCACTTCCAGTGATCCATAATGGTAAACTGATGTCTAAAAGAGGAAGACACATTGCCACTGAAACAGTGCCCAATTGCAGGAATCGGCAGTTGAAATATAACTCCAGAGGGATCCTCAGGTTATTCACAGGCACTCCATATAGTTGTTTTGAGTGAGTGAGTGAATGAGTCGATGGCAGGAGCTATGTTTTGGTGATCAGTTTGGGATCAGCTGGGACTGGCAGGATTCCATTGTGCTTATAAGCCACTAATGTTGCCTCTGAGTTCAACTGACTCTTATTATTTTACACTTTATTTTTTATTCTTTGGTTTTCTTTAAATATTAAGAACTTCAGACTGGTAAATGATATTGAAATCCCTGGGTGAGTATCTTTCAATCCTTAAAAACAAATAAGGTTTTTTTTTAATATACCACCAAGAGGAAGATTATTATTGGCTTTATAAGATTTGCATGGATTAAGGATTCCAATGAGCTTGATTTAAGATTTTGATGTTGATTGAAAGGATCCTCTCCCATAAGAAAGATATCTGTTTACATTCTGTACTGACAAAAAGTCTTTGAAGATTAGACATTAAAGACACCAGATGATTCCTTTGAAAGAAGCATATGACTTATGGCAACAGGAGATTTTGGAACTATTTAACTCTTTTCTACCATCTGCTGATGTAATTGCAGAGAATCAAGTCCCAATCAATGAAGTAATTTACAGGTAGAATTAAAAATTACAGCTTACATGAAGGAGATGGAAATAATGGATTTAGAAATTAAAATCATGATTTAAAAATTGAAAAAGAAATACAAACAGTAAATCAAATGAGTTATTTGGATTATTTCCTTATACTGAATTTATAAAAGGGTTTCCTGGAGCTGCTACGCTGAAATATACAGAGGGCTTGATAAAGATGAAAAAAAGAACTTCAAGACAAGAGTATGAGAAGCCAGATGTTAGAATTTCTTTGAGAACTTTAAAGACTTTTCCAAAAGAAGGAAGACTATAAAATTGATTTATTTGATCAAAGTTAAAATAATGGGCTGTTATTTGGGGAATGTTTAATGGCTTCTTGATTAAGATTGGATGACAACGCTTACTTCTGATATTATTTAATTATTTTTGAATGGGACTGAATTATTTGAAAAGAGGAAATGAAGTTTGTTTAAAAAGAAAATAAGGATTCAGATTGAATATAATAGATGCAATTTACAGGGCTTATGTGGTTATTTCTAATAAACTTTGACTTTTGCTGTTTAATGGTGAGAGATGAGATTTTAATGAAGGGTATACAGAAAATCAGGTGAGATATGGAATGAAGAGATGTTGGTTTATTTTAATAGATATTGATAAGTTCTTAGTTTTTATTTTAC
Source organism: Bungarus multicinctus (assembly GCA_023653725.1). Classification (NCBI taxonomy): domain Eukaryota; kingdom Metazoa; phylum Chordata; class Lepidosauria; order Squamata; family Elapidae; genus Bungarus; species Bungarus multicinctus. The sequence continues at coordinate 50,242,315 of CM042848.1, forward strand.
TTGCTGGGGATGAATGGAGAGGTTTCTTTTTTTCCTTTTTTTCCTTTTTTGGCACTTTTTACTTTTTAACATGCTTTTATTTAGTTTTATAAGTTTTATTTATATATAAGGTGATCTTTAATTTAAATATATTGAAAAAAAGAGTATGCATATTACCTTTAATTAACAGAATAACAGAATTGGAAGAGACCTTGGAGGTTATCTAGTCCAACCTACTAGGAAATGTGCTGTCCAGATTATTCTTAAAAGCCTCCAGTGATGGAGCACTCACAACTTCTGAAGGCAAACCATTCCACTGGTTAATTATTTTCACTGTGAAGAAATTTCTACTTAGTTCTAAGTTGCTTCTCTCCTTGATTAATTTCCATCCATTGTTTATTGTCTTGCCTTCAAGTGCTTTGGATAATAGATTGACCCCATCTTCTTTATGGCAGCCCCTTAAATATTGGAATACTGCTATCATGTCATCCCTATTTTTTTCTTTTCACTAGACTAAACATGCCCAATTCTTGCAACTATTCTTCATATGCTTTAGCTTTCAGCCCCCTAATCATCTTTATTCGTCTTTTCTGCATGCACTCTTTCCAGAGTCTCAACATCTTTTTTTATAATATAGTGACCAAAACTGGATGTAATACTCTATGTATGGTCTTACTAAGGCTTTATAAAGTGGTACCAATACTTCACATGTACATGATTCTACCCCTCTGTTAATGCAACCTAGGATTGCATTGGCTTTTTTGGCAGCTGCAGAACACTGCTGACTCATATTTAAGTGATTGTCCATTTGGACTTCTTTTGTCCATTAGAACTCCTTTTCATAGTTAGTGCTATTGAGTCAGGTTTTATCTAATTTGTCTCTGTACATATCATTTTTCTTGCCTAAGTATAAAACCTTATTTTTCTCTACATTGAATTTCATTGTTAGATAGGGACCATTGTTAGATCTCAACTCTGTTGAGATTCATCTGGATCTTGAGCCTATCTTCTGCGGTGTTGGCTATTCCTGCCAGTTTAGTGTCATCTACAAATTTGATGAGTTCCCCTTCTATGCCCTCATCTAAATCGTTTATGAAGATGTTGAAGAGTATTGGGTCTAAAATGGAACTTCGGGCTATCCCACGGCTTACTACCCTCCATGCAGATGTAGTTCCATTTCCCCCCAAGTCAGTTCTTTTTAATGTTTCATCTTTTCATAAATTTCATATTTTTTCTTCGTTGCATATAGTTATTCCATTCTTTTTCACAAATCTGATTGTCACTATTCAAATGATCAAGGCAAATGTCAGACCTTTTAAGTCTGTTTGCATATGAGAAAGAAAAACATATACTGCAGATGCTGTTTAATATAAGTATCTGATAAATGATGCAGACAGTTAGAATGAAACAGAAAATTAAATACATTTTTCCTCCTATATTAAATTTTTCAGTATCATCCCTGTATTAAAACTATAGATTTCTTTGAATGAAAAAGCATTATTTAGCGTATGTATATCACTCTCAGATGGAATATATAATGCAAAAAACAACAACACTGGATACTAAGAACTAAAGAAAGAATTCAAACACCACCACATGAAAATATGTTTCCTTAAAACTAGGATGAACAGTTTCTATATATGTTTCTAAAATGTAACTATCTGGCATTCTACAAAAATATTGAGCTGCATCTACAATCGTCTCTAACTAAAATAAGCATGCTGAATGTAAGAACATGTTGTAGTTGAAAAATAACCTCAAAGACATCAAGTTTCCGAATGTTCCAATAATGTGTTACTCTTATAAAGTCATCGGGGCTGGTAAAATGGTAAAATACATGACCCAAAAAATTATATGCTAATACTGCCCACATTCCTGAGTTAAATGGGATTCATTATATTCCATGCAATGCTGAAGAGTTATATCAGAAAATAATAGATATTAATTACACAAACACACACTTAGATATATACATATACATACACATACACATATACATACACATACATGCACACACCAGGGGTGGGATTCTACAGGTTCGCACATATTCTCTAGAACTGGTTGTTAACATTCTAAGCAGTTTGGAGAACTGGTTGTTAGAAGAAATTACTGGCCTAATCCTGTAAGGAAGGCAGGAAGGAAACATTCTGGTGTCGCTTATAGAAACTGCCTCTCTGTTAACCTTTATTACATTCTTGGCAGGATTAGACTTCCTGTCTCAGGAACTTTTCTGGAGTTATTTTTCTCTCCTTTGCTGGTACTTTGCTTGTGTGACCATTCAAAGTTACAATGGCACTGAAAAAAGTGACTTATGACCATTTTTCACACTTACGACTGTTGCAGCATCCCCACAGTCGAGGTGAGGAGATGCGTGCTTCGATGTGAGTGATATTGAGTTGGTCACACCCAGCCAATAACATGGCCACCAAGCTATGCCCACCAACTAAGCCACACCCACAGAACCGGTTGTTAAAAAATTTGAATCCTACCCTGACACACACACACACACACACACATCAAAGCTCTCTGCCCAAACAAGCACAATGCTAGGAACTGCTAAAATGTGCAGAACCTTCAAACTCCCAGTCCTCTGGAAGAGGACATGAGATAGAGGACGGCATGTACCATCCACAAGGGTAAGAAGGGTGGGAGTGTGTATGTGTGTGTATTACAGTTTAACTAAACAGTCTGCTTCATTTTCCAGGCCTCTTCCACTTTATATGCATTTAACATTTAAAGTAAATGGCTGTTACATTATGATCTAAACTGATCAAACATGCTCAAACAGTTACTTAATTAATTTATATATATATGTAAATGTATATATATATAATATTTTCTAATATATAAATATGTTATATATATTACATTTATATATAATAAAACATTATACACAAACATACTTATTTAAAATTTAATTAAGTATCTGTTTGCACATATTGATCAATTTAGATCATAATGCAATAGCCATTTACTTTAAATGTTAAATGTATATAAAGTGGAAGAGACCTGGAAAATGAAGCAAACTCTTTAGTCAAAGAAAAAATAAAGTAAAGGATTCCGGACACTAAGTTCTAGCTAAACTTTTGTTCAGACCAGATGCTATACTGAGCATTTCCAATATTTGCAATGATGTTCCTGATGACCAGGAAACACTTTTCTCTCAGATGTAAGTTTCAGAGAACACACCAAGCTGATCTCTTGATAAACCAACTTTTTAAGTGAAAATGTACTGGGGGGAAATGAAAAGAGGTTTTAGAAATATTCAAGGAGCCATAGCAACACAGCTACTTCTATTTTTATATCATGAAATATAGTTAAAAACAACATTGAGTGCAGCAAGAAATGTCAATTAATAACATGAAAAACAGGCTTGTGTGTTTTTTCAAGAATCAGATTATTTTACTGGACGCAAAATTATCAGCAGCTATTTACTTAAGTGGCATGGTTATTTACTATTTTTAATTTATTGTGATGATGTTTTGGGGCAATTATTAATTTTCCCACATCAACAAGCTCATGGACACCATTAGCGTTTTACTTACTAAAATGGAGGTGTTACATATCATTTACAGAGGGCCCTCCAGTGTAAACTGTTTAGTGAAAATTCAGAGAAAATACACTGTGAGCACAATTATTAGGCAAGTTGCATTTTGGAGGATTAATTTTATTATTGAGCAACTACAGTCCTCTCAATCAATTCAAATGTTAATAAACCTTAAACCTGAATATTTAAGAAAGTAAAAATGAGGTTTTGGCTTTCTTAGGAGAATATCTATATGTGCACAATTATTGGGCAACTATTAGTGTGCAGAATTCTTATGCAATGAAATGAAAAACTAAAATTTGCCCATCTCACTCATTTATTTGCATATGTTAAAGTGAGAATAATAAACAAACAACTCAAAATGTACAAATAAACATTTCTGACATTTCAAAAAAAGATCAGTGACCAATATAGCCACCCTTCTTTTCAATAACAGTTATAAACCTTCCATTTATGAAATCTGTCGGTTTCCTTATCTGTTGACAATCAACTTTTTGTGCAACAGCAACCACAGCCTCCCAGACACTGTTCAGAGAGGTGTACTGTTTTCCTTCACTGTAAATCTCCTGCTTAAGAAGGGCCCACAAGTTCTCAATAGGGTTTAGGTCAGGTGAGGAAAGGGGCCATGTCATTATTCTTTCATCGTTAAGGCTTTTACTGGCTAGCCATGCAGCTGAGTACTTCGATGCCTGTGATGGAGTGTTGCCCTGCATAAAAATCATGGTCTTCTATACCATTCCACACCAGTACCCCACCTCCACCTTGCTGGTGTCTTTGAAGTGGAGCTCTGTGCCTGTTACTGATCCAGACACAGGCCCATCCATCTGGTCTGTCAAGAGTCACTCTCATCTATCAATCCATAAAACCTTTGAAAAATCTGTCTTCAGATATTTCTTGGCCCAGTCTTGCCTCTTTAACTTGTGTGTCTTGTTCAATGGTGGTCAGATTTCAGCCTTCCTTACCTTGCCTAAGCACTGAACACCTTGTACTTCTGGATACTTCAGGTAGGTTGCAGTTGTGGAATATGACAGCACTGGAGGATAATAGGTTCGTGGTAGCTTCACATTTGATTTTTCTCAAATCTTTGGCAGTTAATGTGCGTCTTTTTTTCTCAACATGTTTCTTGAGACCCTGTTAACTATTTGCAACAAAACATTTGATGGTTCTGTGATCACACCTGAACAACTTAGCAATTTCAAGAGTACTGCATCCTTCTGAAAGATAATTTTTAACTTTCAGAGTTAGCTAAATCTCCTTTTCGGCCCATTAAGCTGCTAATAAATAGTCACACCTTGATATAGGGGTTGACCTCCTTAGGCCACACACACCCTCATTACACAAAAACACATACCCAATATGCTTACATATATATATATATATATATATATATATATATATAGAGAGAGAGAGAGAGAGAGAGAGAGAGAGAGAGAGAGAGAGAGAGATCTTTGGTTCTTCGGGTTTTCTCATGTGTAGAATTGAAAGTATCTAGGCGACATTTCGATGAAGTCTCATTCATCATTATTATTTATTTATTTATTTATTTATTTGATTTATATACCGCCCCCTCTCCCCGGAGGGACTCGGGGCGGTGAACAGCCAATAAAAAACACATATACAATGTACAAAGTATGAGACAACATAAAATATTAAAATTTAAAAACTGAAATACCATATGGCTCTAATAAAATATAAACAAGTATTAAAAAGATTAAAACCCGATTAAAATTTAAAAACCACTAGGCCAGTCCGGCCTGCCGAAATAAATGCGTTTTGAGCAACCGACGGAAGGCCATGAGATCGGGGGCGGCCCTTACCTCCGGGGTAATTCATTCCAGAGAGGGGGTGCTCCCAATGAGAAGGCCCGCACCCTCGGGGTCGCCAGCCGTCCAGCCGGCGGCACCCCGAGGAGGCCCACTCTATGGGAGCGTACCGGTCGGTGGGAAGCCGATGGTGGCAGGAGGCGGTCTCGCAAGTAACCTGGTCCCGAGCCATGGAGCGCTTTAAAGATAGTGACCAAGACCTTGAAGCGCACCCGGAGGGCCACCGGGAGCCAATGCAGCGCGCGTAGAAGTGGCATAACATGGGAGCCCCTAGGTGCCCCCATTACCACCCTCGCGGCTGCATTCTGCACCAACTGGAGCCTCCGGATGCTCTTCAAGGGCAGCCCCATGTAGAGAGCATTGGCATAGTCTAGGCGGGAGATCACCAGGGCGGAAGTGACCGTGCGAAGCGCATCCCGATCCAGAAAGGGCCGCAACTGGTAGATCCTACGGACCTGTCCAAAAGCCCCCCTGGCGACGGCCGCCACATGATCTTCCAATGACAGCCGTACATCCAGGAGGACACCCAGATTGCGGGCCCTCTCTGTGGGGGCAAGAATTTCCCCCCCCACAGCCAGCGATGGAACCAGCCGGCTGTATCGGGGTGCCGGGAAGCACAGCCACTCAGTCTTAGATGGGTTGAGCTGAAGCCTGTTCCGCCCCATCCAACACCGCACGGCCTCCAGGCATCGGGCCATCACTTCGACGGCTTCATCGGGAGGGCCCGGGGTAGAGATGTACAGCTGGGTGTCATCAGCGTACTGATGGAACTGTACCTCAAAGCCACGGATGATCTCACCTAGCGGCTTCATATATATGTTGAACAGGAGGGGCGAGAGCACCGACCCCTGAGGCACCCCGCAAACCAGGGGCCTCGGGGCCGACCTCTGCCCCCCTGCCAACACAAATTGCGAGCGGTCAGAGAGGAAGGAGGAGAACCACCGCATAACGGTGCCTCCCACCCCCAACCCCCCCAGCCGCTGCAATAGGATACTGTGGTCGACAGTATCAAAAGTCGCCGAAAGATATAGGAGGACCAGGACAGAGGAATAACCCCTGTCACGGGCCCTCCAGAGATCATCCACCAATGCGACCAGCGCCGTCTCTGTGCTGTGCCCGGGCCTGAAGCCCGATTGGCGTGGATCCAAATAGACAGCTTCATCCAGGTGCTGGGGAAATTGTTGTGCCACCACACTCTCAACAACCTTCGCCATAAAACGAAGGTTGGAGACAGGACGATAATTAGATAACAAAGTTGGGTCCAGGGACGGTTTCTTGAGGAGGGGTCTCACCACCGCCTCTTTCAAGGCGGCGGGTAGATGTCCCTCACTCAAGGAAGCGTTAATAATGCCCTGGAACCAACCTCGTGTCACCTCCCGGGTGGCCAACACCAGCCAGGAGGGACACGGGTCCAATAAACATGTGGTCGCATTCAGTCCCCGCAGTAACCTGTCCATGTCCTCGGGGGTCACAGGATCAAACTCGTCCCAAATGACTGTTCCAAATTCCGCCCCCGATTCCCCACCCAGAGCTGCCCATTCGGAGTCCAAGCCATCCCGGATCTGAGTGATTTTATCCACCAGGAACTTTGAAAAATCCTCAGCCTGTCCCTGCAAGGGGTCCTCCCGCGCTCCCCCTTCTAAGAGGGAGCGGGTCACTTTAAACAGGGCAGCCGGGCGGTTTCCTGCGGACGCAATAAGGGTGGAAAAGTAAAGACGCCTTGCCACCCTTATCGCCACTAAATAGGTCTTAATAAAAGACCGTAAAAGTGTTCGGTCAGGTCCGGAGCGAGTAGTCCTCCAAATACTCTCCAGGCGTCTTTTCCGGCGCTTCATCTCCCTCAGCTCCCTGGAAAACCAGGGGGCCGAGCGAGAGCGGTGCCGGGTCAGAGGCCGCAAGGGCACGACCAGGTCCAGGGCCCCAGCCGCCACCCTTTCCCAGGTGGCGACTAGGTCCCCCACCGAGTCGTGAGTCCGAATGTCGGGATATGGCCCAAGCTCCATCAGGAACCTATCTGGATCCATCAGGCGCCTGGGGCGGTACCAACGTATTTGGTCCGCCTCCCTGCGACGGGGAGGAGCGACCTGGAAGTCTAGCCTAAGGAGCGAATGATCTGACCATGACAAGGGTTCAACAGAAACATCCCCAACACCTAGATCATCCTGCCACTGTCCAGAGACAAAATCCAGATCCAGAATGTGACCCCCAGTATGCGTGGGTTCCTTAATTAATTGGGTCAGGCCCAAGGCTGTCATGGAAGCCAAGAACTCCTGAGCAGTCCCCGAGGCCCCACCGGCCGAAGGCAGGTTGAGATCCCCCATGACCATCAGCCTGGGGGTCTCAACCGCCAGACCGGCTATGACCTCGAGGAGCTCAGGCAGGGCCGATGTCACATAGCAGGGAGCCAGGTATGTGATCAATAGGCCCATCTGAACCCCGGAACCACACTTAACAAACAGGGACTCACATCCGGTCGTCTGAGGAACAGTGGATTCCCTAGGATCTAGATCCTCCCGAATAATTATCGCAACCCCCCCACCCCTCCCCTCGGCCCTCGGCCGATGAAAGACCCGAAACCCGGCTGGGCACATCTCCACTAGAGGGACACCCCCCTCCTGTCCCAGCCAGGTCTCGGTAATGCCCGCCAGGTCCGCACCCCCCTCCGTGACGAGATCGTGAACAAGGGGGGCTTTATTCACTACGGACCTGGCATTGCAGAGCATCAGCCGGAGGCCCGGGGCCCGATCATTCAAACAACTCAGGGAGCGAGACATGACCTGGGGGCCGGAGCGCACCACCGCTTGTAAACAGCGGGGGCGAGCTCCCATCACTTGATAAGACCCCCTGTCAACACCATATCTGCCTCTCCCACCGATCGTAGGGATAACCCTTTCATCCCCCTCCCCAGAGGAAACCCCCATCTTCGGAACGACCGTCCCCGATCCCAAGGCAGGTATCCCCCGGTCTGGCCTTATCCCCAGGTGGGTTGTCCCCCAAACCCAGCCCGGGCCCCCTCCCTAACCCAATTAATAAATTTCCTTGCCCTAACCCCATTAAAAATTTCGTCAAAAATTTAAATAATTTAAAAGACCCCTTAAAATCCCTAAAATTAAAATCCCCAACTGCGTCATATCTCCTCTCTGGCACCCAAGAGCCATCCTCGAGGTATGACCGGGAAAGGTCTGAGGGCCACACCTGAGAAAGGGGGGCATTCCTCAGGACCCTCAGTTCAGCTGCCGAATAGATAGACTTCAGTTTTTCATCGCCTCTGGGCAGTAAGGCCTCACAAAGCAAGGGCCAGAATAAAATGTCCTGTGGAAAAAAGAAAGAAAGATCCTCTACCCCAATGACCCTCTCACGGTCACTGGGGAGTCCTGATGGTAATAGGTCCACCATCCTCTCACGATGGTGAGGGACCAGATCACACGGACCCTAGGGTGGAGACAAGGTTCAACCCACTGTCCTCTCACAACAGTGGGGAAGGATGATATGCAACGCCATCGTCCTCTCACCACGATGGCGGTCTGAGAACCTCCTCCTCTGGCACCTTTCTCCTGGTCAAGGATAGTCAGAATAAGGGCATTCGCTGGCTGATGGAAAATGTTATACCACTGAAAGTGGCAATAGGCTGGAGTTGATGGTAAACAGCAGACAAGTATCCAGACAAGTATCCAGAGCTCATACAGGAACAACGATATCAAACGCTGCCAGGCTGGACGGTACAAGTAGAAGAGGACGACGAGGTAAAACAACAAATGGCAGCAGCCTCGACCATCCACTAAAACAAGAACAAGAGAGGATCGCAGCAAGACATATCTCAGCCGGTCCTCTCGCCTAGAATTCAAATATCCCGCCATCCAAGATGGCGGGCGCAGCTGTAATCCCGCAGGTCCGGCGTCGCAGACCCACCGCTCGTCACAAATACCCTCCAGGAGGACTCAAAGCGACGGTCGAGTCCATCTCTGCCAGCTGGCAGAAGACCAGGAGGGAAAACTCTCCCCCCGACGTCCTCTGCCCTGATCGAATGCAGCCCTCGAAGAACATCTGACAACATCTCCGTCACAGCAAAAAAGCCTCGGCCAATCCTGGAATTCAAATGTCCCGCCCTTCAAAATGGCGGGCGAAGTTGTAAGCCTGCAGGCTCTGCATCGCGGACTCACCGCTTCGCAGCCGCGGCTCCAGCACAGTCCAGGACGGCCTCAAAGCGACGGCGAGGTCCATCCCTACCAGCTGGCAGAAGGCTAGGGGGGAGAAATCCCCCTCCGACGCTCTCTGCCCGGGCCGAACAAAACCCTCCGGAGCGTCTTCATTTTCAGCCGGCCGACATCCCAGTCATGCGCAGTTCATCTTCAGGCTTGTGTCTTTGGCCCTGTGCTTCTCGGAGTAATGTGAGCTTGCAGCTGCTTCTTCCTTTTAACTGCTAGTTGTGACTTGATTGGGGGATTTGAGCTGGTGAGCTGTGATCCTGCTGTTTGGCTTCGCGTTCGTGGTGCCACGAACCACGAACGCGAAGCCAAACAGCAGGATCACAGCTCACCAGCTCAAATCCCCCAGCAACTAAGACTAACCTGAGTACAACCAAACCCCCACCGGAACAGAACACCCCCCCAGCCAATCAGAACACAGCCAAAACCCCAACCAATGAGAACACACCCCCACCCAATCAGAACACAGCCAAGCCCCCACCCAATCAAGTCACACCCCCACTAAAGCTTAAAAACCTTACACACACACACACACACACACACACACACACACACACACACACACACACATATATATATATTAGATTTTTATACTGCCCCCTCTCCCAAAAAAGGGACTCGGGGTGGTGTACAGCCAGATAAAAATAGAAATTGTAAAGATATAAAAATTGTACAGTTAAAAGCAATTTAAAATGATTAAATTAATGGCCGAGTTATAAAAATTATCAAAATGTATAAAAACAGGTAAAAATTTAAAATACCAAATTTAAAACCCCACAATTATTACTGGGCCAAGCCGGCCTGTTGAAAAAAGTGGGTCTTTACTGCGCACTGGAAAGTCTGAATGTCGGTGATGGCCCATATCTCTGGGGGCAAGTCGTTCCAAAGGGAGGGAGCCCCCACAGAGAAGGCCCGCACCCTCGGGGCCACCAACCGGCATCACCCAGCTGGCAGAACCCCGAGGAGGCCAACCCTGTGGGTGCGCACTGGGCGGCGGGAGGCTGTTGGTGGCAGCAGGTGGTCCCGTAAGTACCCAGGTCCCGAGCCAAGGAGCACTTTAAAGATGATCACTACCACCTTGAATCGGATCCGGAAGGCCACAGGGAGTCAATGCAGCTCACGCAGGAGCGGTGTAACATGGGAGCTCTGAGGAGCTCCCAAGATCACCCGCGCAGCCGCATTCTGGACCAACTGTAGCCTCCGGATACTCTTCAAGGGGAGCCCCATGTAGAGAGCATTGCAGTAATCCAAGCGGAAGATGACAAGGGCGGAAGTGACCGTGTGAAGTGTGCCCAGATCCAGAAAGGGCTTCAACAGGTAGATCAGACGAATCTGACAGAAGACCCCCCTGGTGACGGCTGTAATGTGATCTTCTAAAGACAGCCGTATGTCCAGGAGGACACCCAGATTGCGTGCCTTTTCCATAGGGGGCAAAATTTCTCCCCCCACGGCCAGCGATGGAATAAGCTGGCTATATCTGGGCGCAGGAAACCACAGCCACTTGGTTTTGATCGGGTTGAGACGAAGCCTGTTAAGACCCATCCAACTCCGCACGGGGTCATCACTTTGATGACTTCGTTGGGGTGGTCCAGGGTAGAGATGTACAGCTGAGTATCATCAGTGTACTGATGAAACTCTACCCCGAACCCACGGATGATCTCACCCAGCGGCTTCACATAAATGTTGAACAGCAGGGGCGAGAGCACAGACCCCTGGGGCACCCCGCAAAATAGGGGCCTCGGGGTTGACCTCTGCCCCCATCAACACAAATTGCGAGCGATCAGAGAGGAAGGAGGAGAACCACCATAACACGGTGTCTCCCACTCCTAACTCCCCCAACCGCTGCAATAAGATACTGTGGTCAACAGTATCCAAAGCCGCTGAGAGATCTAACAGGACCGAGACAGAGGAACAACCTCTGTCTCGGGCCTTCCAGAGATCATCCACCAACGCGACCAACGCCGTCTCCGTGCTGTGCCCGGGCCTGAAACCCGATTGGAGGGGGTCTAGATATACCGCTTCATCCAGGTACTATATATATATCCACTAAGCATTCACGTTTATACAGCTTGGAGGTGGAAAATATGCATAAAAATGATGGCATGATCAAAATACTCACTTGCTAATAATTGTGCAAACAGTGTGCATGGGTTCCCTTCATAAAAGGCATATCGACGAAATGGAAGAGTATTGAAAGTACAAGATCTGATTCTGATATAGACCCTCTGAAGGTTTGTAAAGACAACTAAGACAATAAATTTGGAAGGAAGGTACGAGGTAGATTTTGGGAACAGAATAGATTTCTTTGCAATAGCATTATTGGATTTGAGAGACTTTTCCAGCCTCCCCCTTCCTTCTTTTTTACTAATTTGGTACCAGTCTTGCCTATCTATCTCACCTCCTTTCATGGCCTCTTACCACCTCTGTTGTTGCCGCTATTACAGACCTTTTCTTCCTCCTTTCTCACCAGCTGGCAAAAGAAACATTATGATAATAGCATATAATAATAGGCAGCCAGAAACTGCAAATGTATTCATAGCTGCAGCTTCTGACTCATTATACTGGGGATTCTTTTGCCTGATATCACTAAAGCCCTTTGGGTCCAACCAAATGATGCCATTCTCTCCATGAAATAATCCAGGAGCTGGAAAGAAAGAAAGTGAGTGGAAGAATAGATCAACAGTAGATCTCAGATTAAGATGGGAAAGGAAGAGAGAAAAGCACTTTTGGAATCATATCGCGATGCAAGCATTATGAGACAGCAACAACAAGAGCAAACAAATCTGTCCCTATTTTTTAAGCGCTCAACTTTGTTCTTAAAAATTACTGTGACACTTCAAACTATTTTTAAAAAATATCATAATTTGGGCATATGGGAGTATTATTATTAAAGTATTTATAAAGTTTATTAAAGGTAGAGGGTATGACAACCATATCCCTGCTTTCCAAAGCAACTCTAAATAGGAGCAGCTCTTTGCTGTCCCTGGAGTTTATGGGCAACAAGAAGGAACTTACAGTATAGTATTAATGAATAATGATAGGCTTTGAATAAAATGTGTCTTGAAACTGTTCTTCTTTTCATTCTTTAGCCCTTGTCTCAGTCAGGAATGTTTTGAATGTAGTTCCATGTACTGAGAGGCGGCAGCCCTGCTCTCTTGCTCCCATTTAAATTATATGAATGGGAGCTGCTGCTCAAAATAAAAAGATGTGATTGGATATACTTTGTAATCTTTGAAGTCTGAAACAGACTGGATTGTAATCTGCTTTTCATGTTTTTAGTATCCTGGGACACAACCATGTTCCAGCTTCCACTGTATTTGGAATTACCAGTTGCTAAACAGCAGGGGAATCTGAGCAACACGTAGCAGCATAATTATTGTGAGGAATCACAAGGAGTTTCTTTTCCCCTATAGAAACATGTTTGTTATGGGGACTGCAGATTTTCCCAGAAGCTGAGCAGCAATATTTTTTTTCTGTGGGAAGGAATTTATTATTGTAAACCATTATATGATGATATTACAAGACATTCATATCCTCACATAAAGGCAGCCCATAAACGTTGCTCTTTTAGCCCCTTCTTTTCCTCATCATCTTGTCAGCAGTTCTCCACATTTATTAAACGGGGCAAAAAAAACGGCCCCTCGTGAAAATACTTTATGAATAACAGGTTCATTTAAGATTTATAACCTTCTGCTTATATTACATGGACTCTTCTTGCCAAAGAGACAGAATCTCCCATATCAGAGTATAGTGAGTTTATAATGATGTCTGATATTTCTTGCTTTGGCAGTTTCAGAGCTTCATCTCTCTTTTGAACCAGAAATGAAAGTGACACTATATGTATGCATGGCTGCCTTCAAAACCAGCAACCCCATATTTTCTGCTCTGATCTTCCCCATAAACTTGAGGAATCACAAAATATCAGCTATGTCAGCACTCTCATTTCACTGACTGCTAAGGCAAGAAAAACTGTAACCACTGAAAAATGTAAAACCTCTACTTTCCTTAGAAAAGAAACTTAACACTGTGATTGCAATCATTTTTCTGTTGCACATATTGAATGCTTATGGGCAGACACCATTTTCCTATGAAAAATAAAAAATGAATGGAAAAAAGAATGCAAAAGAATGCAAAAGAGTGCAAAGGAATCTAATTTACTTCTCATAGAATAAGTCTAAGGAGTCCTGAGAATAAAGGATTTTTGATAAATTCTAGTATGTATATTTCATGGATCACAACATAACTTCTGCCCTTGTGAAAAAAAAGAACAAAATCTGTCTTATTTGTACTACACATTAATAAAATATTCCAATAAGAAGGTGGTTCTATAAATAGGTGAACACTGGCTTTTATTTCTAGCTAAATATTTTAAAAAGCATCTCATTGAAATTAGAATCTGATGTAGACTTTCTTAACAATGTGTTCCTGTAACTTCATCCCACAGAGCAGCCATAATATTACAGGTCTTGGTTATATGACTGAAGTCCAATTGCTTAAAATCTCAAATACCCAATAGAATTCTGGAAAATTATGCCTACTAAAAATAGATTGTAGCAAAAACCTGTTTCTCCTGCATGCTGCCCTAAGAAGCTGGCTTGACCCAGCCAAGTCACAGATTCAATGGCTGAATCCATATTCCAAATGAATAGTGCTATGCAGACTCCTTCTCCTTGAACTTCACTAAATAGAATTAATTTAACTTTCATCCCAGCACGTAAAGTTTTACTACTCACTTCAGGGTTAGAAAAAGATCCTGTCTCTCTTGGCACTGTTTACACTGATTACTTAGTACACCAAACATGTATCATATTGATTTATTTATTAGATTTTACTTTACTACATTATAAGTAATGCGAGACAGAGAACATGCATTATATTCCCTCCATGTGCTATTTGCCCCACAATAACAACTCTGAAGTGGGCGAGGCAGATGGCTTTCATGCATAAACAAGAGTAAAACTCATGATCTCCTGATTTCTAGGCCAGAAACTTAACCATTATCAACATATCATACTCCAATCCTATCTACCAAATCTATAGGCTGCTTTTTTATATTAGTCCTGCGCCTAAAACCTTCTCCTAACGATCTCATTATTCTTGATTTTTTTCTTTCTTAATCTGACTCTTATGTATTTTATAGTATCTGAACCTTGTTCTTATCTCCCTGGTACAACCATTTTTCTTCCCAGGGTCTAGTAGCTTTTTGCTTTGTAGCCACGTCTGGCTACTTTTCATATGTTGCCAAAATTTTATTGTACTTAGAGGTGGCATTTACAGATGTACCATTTTTTAATGCTTACTTTAAGAGTCTCCTTGATAAATGTTTCCACCGGTTATATTTAATATCTTACAGACGGACTTGAGAATAGTTCCGGAACAAAAGTATAATTCACAACATTAGAAATATATAATTGTTATCATCCCATAATCAAGAAGTTCATATTCATATACATGTTCCTTGTTGCCAAATATATACTCAGTTAGTTTTGCATTGGCTGAGAATCATATACAAAGGAGGAGTGTGGGAGACTCCAAAACTACACAAAAACTCCAACCATTTTAATGCCTTTTAATTATAATCTGAATTTGTGAGTAACCAATTTATTATTACATTTATTTCCCTTACCTATTTAACATGTTAGATTGGTAGATCCTCTTGTCTTGTGTATTGTAGCAGCTACTCTTAGGCTCAGGAATAAAGCTATGCTCAGATAGCATATCAGAGGCGGCCGTGGTTATTATGGCTATTCCATCTTTCACTCTGTCACGAAGACCATAGTCCCACTCATCATATGATACAGAGATGAGTCCAGTGGGAAATTCAGACGGAACTGTGTCTGTATCTCCAGCCACCAAACTGGGCACAATCCATGTGTAGTCATACCCAGTCAGACCGACAGAGTTAGCCACCTCAAAGATATAAGTGGCCTCTTCCTTAGTACAGTACAGTAAGATGACAGGACTCTGGAGTTTCTTGAGTTGATTCTGGATCTTTGAATCTCCATCATCCAGAGACATGTCCAGTAAGAGTACTTCTTCTAGCTCCCAGCCAACAAAGCTGTTCTCAATAGTGCTACGGACCTTGTTGACAAAATCTTGGTAGCCAGGAAAGTAGGTAGTGACAATGGAGAAAATGTACCAGTCATATTCTTCCATGATGTTCAGCATAACAGAAGCTTGTTGTTCTATCGATGGGCCAAACTGGAAGAACATGGATGATTCATCCTATCAGAGGAGAAAAGAGGAGGAAGAAAAGTCAAAAAGAGAACATAATAAAAATGTGCCTCATTTCACTTAGATGTACAGAGAAGAGGGAAGCTAATGTACTGATTTGCTTTGCATTTAATACATGACTTATGATTACATATAATTATGCATGCACAATCATAAATTTGTGGTTAATTATTTTTAAAACCTGCAATCATATTGGAAAAGATACAATAAATCTTGGTACAACGGCTTCTTGGAAAGCATATAGTCAACAACCAACTTCTCTTCCATGAGTTCTGCTCAACATGTGTTTAAAAGTATCTTATATAGAAAAAAAAAGTACCGCAGGGGAAAAATCAGCTCAAAAAACCCACCTTTCATTCTACTTGCAAAGAAAGCAGCAATAAATCTAGAGGAATTACTGATTTACCCATTTTGTTTAATCTAAAGCCCATGTTAATGGTTATTATGGGGATTATAAAGATCCTAGATCTTTGTTATTTGTGATAACAAATAGAATAATCTATTTTGCATATTTTCAAAGTAGAAGTATATTCCTCTCAAACTCACAGGGTGCTATTGAAGTATAAATAGAGAGCCATTCACAGATATTTATTAAATAGAAAATATTCTAACTATGAAGCATGTGGACTAAATATTAAACATATCAGGAATTGTTCATTAATAAGAATTAATTCTTGAGTGTGAGTGTATATTCATATACATATATAAATATATGTATACACACATATACATACACACATACATTATATAGTATAAATGCTGAATTAATGTAAAATCAGACAATTTGTTCTAGTATTCCAGAGTCAGTAAAAACATCCAAGCATATTCCTTGAGGTAGTAAAAACTCTATAATCTACATTTCCTTCAACTTTTCCTCTGATTTGAGCAGCTTCAGGTTGTCCTTTGCATTCTCACATATCAAGTGAGTATAGTCAAAATAGCTAGTTATAATTTAGCAATCAACTGATCAATCATATCCAGCCTAGAATGCTACAAAAAAAGAAAGAGTATTTCAAGGAAATCTCAAGGATAAGTTAAAAACAGACAGGTGGGTTTGTTTGTTTTTTTTAGATTCTAATTGTTTGCATATAAAATGTTACCCGGAATAACACCATGACACGGGACATCGTAATTCTTCCATAGGATCCCTTAAGCTGTTAATAGAACATGGGAAGGAGGCATAGATGAAGAAGATAGAAAAGAAAAAGTCATTTAGTTTCTCCTGTTGCCAGTCTTCAAAGAAAAACGTAGCAAAATATTTGCGAGCTGGCTGCTAGGTAGTTACATCTTATGAGTATAAAAATAAATGAGAAAAATCTTCACCCAACCCAAATTATAAGCAATTCAAGATTTGTTGATGATAGACAGACTATATGCTAAACCAGAGAGAAACTAAATGAGATGAAATAATTTTCCAAGTCCTGTAAAAGAAGCCCATTTTTCAATTTAGTACACCATTCCAAATGCTTCAAACTATTATTTGTGGAATGGGGATGCTAAATTAACCACCCGCCCAAGCAGGAGACCTTACAGCATTTCTGACAAATGGCAGTCCAGTCTCTTCTTGAAAGCCACCAGCGATGAAGCTCCCACAACTTCTGGAAGCAAACTGTTTCATTTGTTGATTTTTCTCACTGTGAGAAAATTCCTCCTTATTTCTAGGTTGAATCTCTCCTTGATCATTTTCCATCCATTATTCCTTGTCTGGCCTTCAGGTGCTTTGGAAAACAGGTTGACCCTTTCCACTTTGTGACAGCCCCTCAAATATTGGAACACTGCTATAATGACTCCCTTGGTTCTTCTCTTCACTAATCTAGCAATGCCCAGATCCTTTAACCGTTCTTCAAATGTTTTAGGCTCCAGTCCCCTAATCATCTTTGTTGCTCTTCTCTGCACTCTTTCTAGAGTCTCAACATATTTTTAATAGAAAAGCCAGTACTGAAAATTGTTTAACTGACATCTTAATGTCAGAAAACATACAAAACCAACAGGAGTTGGAAATATGGACTATGTTTTGATAGAAAAATGTTGGAAAATTATTGCATCTAATAGATAAGAATAAATAATATTTATAGGTTTGTTTGATCTCCCCTGTAGCAAGCATTTGTTTCTTTTTAATTTAGTTTATTTATTTAATTTATTAATTTGAAAATGTTAAGGAAATTGTATTTCCTTTAGATCAATGTTTCTACATTCATTCACAGCAAGCTTCCATGATTCTTAATAACAGGAATAGTAATACTTTGCAGGGAAAATTCTGTTCCTTATGCAAACTATGATTGTTTATCAGTTGCTGTTTCAGAGGGATATCACCACTGCCACATTAGCTGACAAATCTATTATAAACTCCTACCAATTTTTGCAAAGTGTTAGAAGCTGTACAGCAGAAGTTAGAGAAAATGCATGTGTGATAGGATATCAATATCTTAGCCTTACTACATGTACATGTTCTGATATATGCAATAAATCCCCAAGAATACCCCATCATATCAGTGCTATCAATTAGCATTATTTCATGTTTCCATTATCTTATCAATTCATTAAAATAGTGAATATCAGAATCTTAACAAAATTGTCCTTTTCTTTTGAAATGATAGTTCTTCAAATTTTCTTTCAACTGATCTACATTGGAAATGTTGGGGGTAAAACCACAGGAAAAATAGTTCTATTTTAGAGTTTCTGCAGTTTTGACTGTTCTCATAATATCATCAAGAAGTTACTTCAGTCCAGACAGAAGAGCTAGGATTGCTCAAACCAATCTATATTAGTACCTGGCAGTACTTTAACAAAATCAGCAAAATCAGCTCTTACAAAAATGAGATGTACTAAAGTAAAATATTACATTGCAAAGAAAAGTGCTTTTCCAGAAATTAAATTGAACAAAAATCCTAATACATCATTATTCTAAATTAGCAATAAAAACATGCTGAGGACCCAAAATGCTTTAGAATTTATCAAAATTTTACCCTTTTTCCAGTTACAATAGCGATTAAAAATGAAAATATATAAATAGATATAGCACAACAACTGTGATTTAAGATTAGATTAGGCTTTTAAGGAGTTAACAATAATATAATAGAACATGCATAGTTGATCCATATAATATGAATTTAAATTTAAATTTAGAAGGGAAAGATTGTGGATATCGTGCATAAAAATATGTACCAACCAACACATTGTACAATGGTAAGATGGTTTTATTTGATGTTTTATGTTTGTATTTGTCAATGTTTGTTGTCAAAATAAATAAAAAACTTTTTTTAAAAAAGATTAGATTAGGCTTTATAGCAAATGCTAGGAAAAATAATATAAACTATACAGTAATTAGCATTTGCTAATTGTAGCTTATATTCCTATAAGCATAATTGTGCTTATAGGCTAAAGCGCAAAAACTATAAACTTTCAGTACAATCTACAAGGCAACTAAATCTTCACAAGATTACATTGATTTTCAATAATTCCACTTGCACCACACAAGTACTATTGAGTAGATTGAATAATCAGAACATGAAACAACTCCAATTTTAAAAACATCTATTTTGCAGAAGGAAGAAAGGTTCAGACACTGCCATTCTAATATAAAGATACTTCTAAAAGGAATTCCAACATTGCTGACCTAATCTTACTATAAATAATTTGAAGTCATATTTCAATGAACTGTGTGGTACTATATTATTTATAAAGCTGAATATACTATACTTATTTCACTATTGCATTTTTTGTTTTTGCTATATTCTGTGTGTTAAGGTTATAAATAAATTAACACTCTCCAGCAGTGAAATTAAGGAGCACATTCATAGTTATATATCATCATCACTGGTGTACTGATAGAAGTAATGCTGCATACGTTTCTCTCACCATATGCTTTGCCCTTGATCTGTATGATATGCTCTCAGCTATTGCTAACGATCCAACTCTAATTTACTGCAGTTCTAATTTTTCAAGTCTACTGTTTGAAAGATATTATCAGTTTAAAATACTTGATTTATGTTCTCAGAAAAAGACTTCTGCTGTTTTCAAAATCCCTGTCCTTAATATTCAGTGAAATAGAACATGAAACTTAAGAGCAAAAACAACAAAAAGGAAAAATGTTCTCATGTTGTTTTTCACTGAAATTAGGCTTGAGCAATAACTTTACTGTTGCATTTAATATGGAATTTAAATATGAAATGCTGTATATAATGTTTGAAAATGTTAACTCTAGCTATAGAATTTCAGACTGAAAATGTTTTTAAAGAATATGATATACAAAATAAAGTGCCATTATTAATTAAGTTCAGCTGAAGTATTTTTCAATGGATTCCACTGTTCTTTTGTTTTCTTTAGATTTTTTGAAATCAATTGTAAATTGATTTTATTACAATATAAATCATATTGGGAAGCTTAGAATACCAATATATGGCCTAAAACAGTCAGATAAACTTAACGTGTTCTTTAACCAGCATGAGCCCTAAAGATAGCATCATGCTCTCTTTTAGAGAGAGATTCTGACCTTGGAGGAAGAATCTCTCTTTCACACAAACAAGCAAACAAATAACTTGGATTTTCACATATTACTTCACATATCAGAAGGAAAACTCAATGAAAATCTGAATAAAATATTAAATAGTGACTACTTTTTAAACAGAAATTTAAAGTAACTAAATCTTTTCCAGAATAAATGAAACATTCTGTAGTGTATAAGTGAAATTTAGGAGATGAAATAAATTTCTAAGTGTTAGATCCTGTTCATCTTCCAAGATGTGCCAAACAAACACGTCACTGAACAGCCCAGCTGGGAAACCATAGAAGGAAAGCCAGCTGCCACAGTCCAAGAGATGCTCCCTTCCCCTTGACAATTAAAAGAAGTGGTTTGATCAGTGACACCCCACAGTTAAGATACTCACTGATGTAACCTATGATTAATTCCCACTCAGCCAACAATGAAGCCAATGTATTGGAAAATTATATAAGCCAAATTATATATTAAGGGTAGTTTCTAAGTATAGCATTTAAATAAACCAAAATAACTGTAAAAGCCTCCCACCAAATTTTTTACTCAGTCCAAACAGTTTATTAGTTTATGCTGAAAAAGTGTCTGCTCAAGGAGGATGCGCTGATGAAAGCTGGCCAGACTGCTCTATAAAGAGGTCATCATTCCTTCTTAACTGGCTTAATAAAAAGACTAGATGGGATGTCTTTGGTCCTTTCCCACCTCTTCCTCTCTCTCCCCTAAGTCCAATATCAGGCTGCAATACAAAGGAAATACTGACAAGATGGAATTTCAGACCTATGGGAAGCAGAGAGAGAGAATTCTTGACCTAATTTTTGATACACAAAAATTCTCCTAATACACAATCAAAATATCACAATAATGAGACATTTTTCATTTCAATAGTTTTCAAAAGATAAACATCATTTTAATTATAGAAAATGCAAGTTTTGTGTAAAGCAGATTCCATTCAGATTTTTATATTATAACATACAAATTTAAATGGGTTTAAATTTAAGGTAGTGGCTGTAAAGAAAATAGGAGAAAGGAGCACTAGATCTGTTTGTCACCTTCTCAAGTAATAAAGGTGGGATGAAAATCTAATAATTAAGTAAACGTATCGGGTCCAAAGTTAATACAATGGCAGTAATAAGATGCAGGACAATGGCCAGAGATGAACCATTTCGTTGTCACTACCTATTAGCATCCAATCAACTATTAGGCTCATAGTTATGCCTTGTGTGTTGCTCCCTGCTAAAGGCAGTATATCTCCTACTGCTGATTCTTCAGAAGAACAGCAACATAGTTCATAAATTCCTCAAAAGTCTGAAGCAGATTCATTTCCATATCTTCTCCCTCCTTAATATAAAAGGCTCTCTCATTCTGAATTTTTAATCAGCATTCTTAGCTCATAGGAGTTGAAAAAGTTGTGGATCCAAATTATACAGTGTATTAGCCAAGTCAAATATATTTCTACCCTGAAAATCTGTTGTGAAATGATTACTGCTAGCATAGCAAATATTCTGCTTTGTTCCAATCATTATTCTCCTTTGTAGGTTACAAAAACAACTACATCAAACCAGTGGGAAAAGGTCAGAAAGAGTTTTGGTTAAAGATGTCAACAATATATACATAATACCTGGCTAGTGGCTTTATTGTCATTGGATAAATGTAAGATGTGGCAGATATGAAGCAAATGGCAAATGGATGGGTATCCGCTTCATTATGAGAGTATATGAAGAATGATTCAATTCAGGCAAAGAAGCAGTTGATCTCTGAGTGCTAGTAATCTTGTAACTAAAGACAGGGTGTAATAAATGTTACCAAGTTAAAAAAAATCAGCTAAAAGAGTGAGACCTTAGGGAAGGTGGACAAGAACTATTTTGCAGTGCTACAGAAACTAGGAGCAGAAATATTGGGTAAAAGTTGCAGCTACCAGATTTCAGTTAAATAGAAGAATTAACTTCCTGATTGCAAAGTCAATGAAACAGTGAACAAGAAAGAGGTCGCAGGTTTTCCATCTCTGGAGGTTTTTAAGAAGAGGCTGGAGAGCTACTTCACAGACAGTTTAATTGGTTTTCTTGGACACTGCCAAATGTTTAACTACTAGATGATCCTTCTGGACCTCTCCAACAATTCTATGGTTCTATGGACTACGAAAATAAAATCCACAGTAGATATACCAGGGCTGGACAAAGCATTTGAAAGAGGAGACTGTAGCAGATCTCTTCAAAGAGCTAAAACAACTATTTCTTTTGTGAAGTTTACACAGTTGCTGCAGAAGCATTTTACTGTTTCACTGGCCTATATCTGCATGCAAAGATAATTCTGAGACCCCAGGTTTGTTGCATAAACCTAATACTGTGTGTACTGATGTTTTATTGTTCAAATGTTATCTTTATCCACTGCCTTCATTTATGGAAAAAGTGATACATAGAATTATTTCAATGTAATATGTATTATGTAGTTAATACAGAATAATTAGCAAATTACAGGTCTGAATTTAAAAAAGGCTTTTCACATTTGAGTACCCATTCTGTAAGATATTTAGCTCCCACTGCCTGTGTAGTAACTCTTGTCAGTTTATTGACAACCGGTTCTGTGGGCGTGGCTTAGTTGGTGGGTGTGGTTTGGTGTCATGCGACTGGGTGGACATGGCCCACTCAACATCACTCAGGTCAAGGGGTGCTTCTCCTCGCCTGGCCTCTCATGACAGTGGGGATGCTACAATGGTAGTAAGTGTGAAAAATGGTCATAAGTCATTTTTCTCAGTGCCATTGTAACCTTGAATGGTCACTAAATGAACTGTTGTAAGTCAAGGATCACCTGTACAAAAATACAAAAAGCTTCTTTGCTTGCGAAAAACTTCCCTAAATACCAATCATTAGATTAAAAATACCTGCAAGCCACAGTTACAAATCAGGCAGGGTGGCAGAGCACCTCGAGGAATTAAAATAGTTAAAATGCAATGATAACTATCAGTAGCCAACTCTTGCTCATAAAGTTGAAACCCTTTAGCAGAGAGATCATTTAAGCTCTCCAGAAAGAATACATCCAGGAGAAGCAATCCACAAGATATCCTAAGAAAATCATCCAGATTTTAGGAAAGGTCACATGCCCCCCAGAAAGGCAATAAAAAAATCAGTGCCAAGCTTGCCTCCTGCCTCTTGGAAGTATACCCCAAAAGGACAGTGCCAGATACCACTAAAGCAATGAAGGAAGACCACCCCCTCCCTAGATAGAAAAAGAATCCATGAGGCAGGAAAAAATTCAAACACAATACAAATAATTAAATCACAGCAGTAGCTGTTGCTTATTAAACTAATTACCAAAAAAATAGACATAGGAACTAACAGATTTCTCAAACCAGTTTCTTTTCAGGAACAGAGATTAATCTTTTTCTTTCCAAACAAAGCTTAATAGGGAAAATTATCCCATCGATAAACACAGGATTAAACGTCACCAAGCACAGAATTACACTTCACCAAAAACCAGTTTTAGACCGAAACTCAGAAAGGGTATGTAAACTCACGTCTGAATGTCAAACTTTCTAGCTAGCCAAGAAGTATTTCCAGGGGAATATTTCCTCCCAACAGCAGTGTAGAAAGCTTAAAACAACCCTTCGCCTTTAAGAAAAAAACCCTCCTTCGGGGACAGTAAGTCTAGGCTGCCTGCCAAGAATGTAATAAGGGTGTAAAAAAACCAAAAGGAGACTGCTTCTACATACCGGTTCTCTGAACTGCTTAGAAAGTTAACAAGAGGTTCTATAGAACTGATCAGAACTGGTAGAATCCCACCCCTGCCTATAAACATATTTTCTAGAGGCCTCTGGTCATCAGGTTAGAAAGGTTTAGTTAAATGTATCTTCTGCATGTTGCTGCCATGCAGAACCTCCTCAAGTGAGAACTTTTACTTCATATAGAGTGCAGCAGCCATTTTTCAAAAAGAAGCAAAGAATGGGTTTTTGCTTGGTTTATTTTTCAGTAATTCCCTTCAAGTTGGTTTTTCAGACAGACTTACATCTATCATTTTGTAGCCAGGCAACAAAACATACAAAGCTATATGCATGTATGAGAGAGCAGGAGGACCCACACATTGCATATCTGGTTTGCTTGGGGCAGGGCCACCCCATCCAGACCAGAGATTGGACATCCTTGTCTAAATACCTATAGCCACTTTGTCTTGTTAAAGTTGAGAGAATCTAGTTAGCCCCATACAGTCCCCAACAGCCTCTAGACACTGGGATAGGACATCCATTGCGTCACTCAAGTGATGGGTAGAGATATAGACCTGGATGTCATTTACATATTGATGATATGTCACCCCAAACCGATGGGATCATCTCACCAAGGAGCCTCATGTACAGTAAATGTTAAATAGAAAGGAAGAGAGAACAGAGCTCTGAGGCACCCCACAAAGTAGGGGCCTTGGTCTAGATCTCTCCCCCTCTATCAACACCAAGTGGCCTTGGTGAAGGAAGGAGGAGAACCAACATAATACAATTATGTATGCTGACCGTCTGCAGTTCCTGAAGCTGGCCCATAAGAATACCATGATTGATAGTATTGAATGATGCTGAGAGATCAAGAAGGAAGGACAGATACACTACCTCCATTCCATTCCTGCCAGAGGTCATCCATGACTGGCATCAATGCTGTCTAAGTCTGAATCCTGACTGAAGAGGGTCTAAATACTCTACTTCATCCAGAGTTCTCTGAAGGTGTCATGCGACCACGCTCTCCACACCTTCCCTAGAAAGGAGAGGTTGGGGATTGGACAGAAACTGTCCAAGCTAGCTGGGTCGAGTAATGGTCCTTTAAAGAAGAGGTATACCAGTCCCTCTCTCAAGGAGGAATTAACTGTTGATGAGACTCACTCACATTTGGCTTCCCATGAAGGTTTAATTAGGCAGGAGGAGCATGGATCTAACACACAAGGTGCTGAACTAGCAGCTGAGAGAGCCCCATCCACTTCGTCAGGTTTGACAGGCTCAATTTATTCCCAGATTGGCTTGAAAAATGTAGTCCCCATCACTTCCATAGATTCTGTTCCAAGACTGGAGTCCAACATAGAGCAAATGTGACTGATTTTATCTTCCAATATGCAGCAGCATCATGTTATACCACCCTTGTTGCATTGAGATAGGCCTTAATAGCAACTCTAGCTTGTGCCCAATTGTCTTTGCTCCCTGTCTTTCACCACTTTTAGGCATCTCTTAGCCTGCTTAAGTCTTTCACCACTTTTCTTGGCATCTCTTAGCCTGCTTAAGTTCTCTTAATTTCACAGGGAACATCGGGAACTCTGGGCACGGAGAGACGGCTCAGGAGCAATCTGTTTTCTTTTTTTAATAAATAAACTTTATTAATTTTACAATTAAAACAGACAACACGTACATAAATGTGAAAAAGAAAAAAGAAACAGAAAAGTAAAAAAAAAATCAGAAAACAATTAAAAATACTTTCATCCTTGACAATTTGTGGGCGCAATCTGTTCTAAAGCAACTTGTTATTCCATGGCTTCATCTGGACCGAATAGCAGGCTTTCCAGAATAACTCCAAGTTGCCTCTGGAACCCAGTAGGGTCCATTAGTTGCCTGGGGTGGAGCACGGTGGCTCATGAGGTAAGAATGCTGGGTGGACAATCTGCAACTCTGCATTTGAGACCCAAGTGCTACTGTGTGCAGCTGAGCTCCCATCATTTGCTCCAGCTCCTGCTGACCTAGCAGTTTGAAACTGTGCAAATGCAAGCAGATACATAGGTACCAATTCTGTGGGCTTATTTACAGGGACATGAAAGGAAAGCCCAACTTGGCGTTCTCTGGGGAATAGCGAAGTCATCAGTTAATCCTTTCAATCTGGTAGTGCCTCCCTTTCTGATACAAATATGACAATGACGACAGTTGTTTGGGGCAAGACAATCCAATAAGCGCAGCCTTCCTCTGGAGGGGAATGGCATCCAAGAAATTGAGTCTCACCAGTGTGTGGCTATCCCAGTGGTGGTATTCATTTTTTTTTAACGACTGGTTCTGTTGGCATGGCTTCATGGCCGTGGTGTGGCTTGATAGGTGTGGCATGGCTTGGTGGGTGTGGCTTGGTTAGCGTGGCAGGGAAAGGATACTGGTGGGCTGAGGGTAGTCCTATTTCCACTCCACTCCAGGGGAAGGATACTATAAAATCCCCATTGTCTTCCCACCCCAGTAACCTGCTTTCCAGCTCCATTCTCCTGTGCAGGGCAACAAAAGAAGACCCAGCCAATCATCTGGGACTCCGATCAGCTGGACTCAGGAGGCAATGATAGATGGGAGTGGAGCCAACCAGAAGTGGTATTTATCGGTTCTCTGAACTACTCAAAATTTCCGCTACCTCTGGTCTGTCCATGGCAGGAGAGAAATCAAAATCTCTACCAATTCCATTGCTCTGACAGAAAAATCAGAATGGGTTATTACCTCTACTATGAGATGGGCCCTGGATGACTTGGTCCAAGCTCATGGCTGCTATGGTGGCCATAAACCCCCAATATGCCTCTGACCTTGGGACAGAATTAAATATTTTATTCTAACAAAACTGATTAATTAGGCATTTTATAGCCTTTGGTTAGTTAAAAACTGATTAGATCTGTATAAAAGCATGAGACCATTCAAGGAATTTTTTTCTCCTCATCTAGAAAAAGTGGAGACTAATAATTTACAAAAATGCAACCATAAGATTTTTTCAAAACCTAGTTATCAGATCTTATCTGTTCAAAAAAGTGAGGCGCCTATTTATTTAGATGTACCACTATTATCAATTGAAATCATATCAATCTGTGGTCCATTCGCAGTATGACATATGGGCTGTAACACAGCATTATAGAACCATTTAAATGCTTCATATTTAGAGGATAAAAACTGGTCCCTGCATTACTAGTTCCAGCTGAAATTTGTTTGTTTCCCTAGCAACCATTCACAAATTGCGTATCTGTTTCCATAAGCTCAGAAGAGTTAGCAATAGCAAGAAGATGCCAGTTCATACATCCTGCAATATCTTCATGGATATGGTTTGCTGCTACTCATTTTCTCTTCCAAACCTGAGAGGACAAACAAGTACATTCAGATGCCCTGGTAAAAAAGACTGTCTTAAAAATTAGGGAGCTTATTAATTTTTAAATATGAATAAATCTTCTCAGAGACCTAATCTCATTCAGGCTTTGCAAATGTTCTTTGCAAAGAAAAGAAGAAAAGAAAAGGGAAAAGGGAAAAGAGAGGAAAGAGGGAAGGGAAGGGAAGGGAAGGGAAGGGAAGGGAGAAATTTGGAGGGACTTATAAAAAGTAAATTATAGAAGTATAAAAGTTATTGATTAATATTCACAAGTTCTAAATGAAACAACTTCTGGAGCGTGTAAAGATTCTCGCATTTCAGCAGCAGAATAGGAAGATCACATGGGTCACCGAAAAGAATGGTACACTGTCATATTATTTTCAACAGAGAAATTGTTTTATCATCAAAGTGAATGAAAATTGACTATTGAGCATTTTTCCATCCAAGAATATGGAGAAAGGATAACAAAGAATTATAATCATGCAAGTTCCTTGCAGAAAACAGCAACACTAGTAAAATGCTGCTTATCTTTTCCCATATAATTTCACAGATAGACACTTTTTTTTTTTATTTAGATATCATACATGTGAAGCTAAGGAGTGAAATAGGTTTGTGCCCACAAATGTTTCAAACCAAAATATTTGAAGTCATTTTATAGGATGTAGAATATACATAACCGTTAACACAGGGGACATAAGAAATGTGTAACTCTCTAGATGTTATGAACTGCAACTCTCATCAGTGCTCATACAAAAACTGAGCTTCTGGAAATTGCCTTTCATCGTCAGGAGAGGCATGAATTTTCCACTTCATGGTATCTTCTTTTTTAAGTTTTGGGGGAAATGAATATACAGAATATACAAATGCATTAACATTTTGTGATGTTTCAAAGTATGAATATGACCATGCATAGAAGGAAATATATACAGAAGGTCATGTTATCTCTTTTATAAATATATATTTGATATATATTTATAAAATATAATAGATAATAACTACACAAAGAATTGTACTCTACAACAACTGTATTATCAGAGTATCTTCCAGCACAGCTTTTTCCAACTAGTTAGTTGTTTTCTTGGTCACAGTCTACAAGAGGATAATAAAGAAAAATGCTTTCTTCTTTACAAAAAATGCTTTTTTCTTTACATATTTGTAAGCAGTTTGAAGAAAGCAGGTTATTTTGATCCATCTCAAACTAATTTTAGAATGGATTATGGGATTAACAATGTTTGGAGATTGTCAGAGTGAATGTGAGTCTATTTGTGGTTGTTTTGGTCTTTCACATGGGCATACTATGGCATGCCCATCAGTGCCCAGACCTCTGTATTATGAATCAGCTTACTATAGCATCTTGGTACTCCTCAAAGACAGTCCTATGTAGAGCACATTGTGATAGTCTATTTATAAAGTGACTAGAGAATTAGTAATCATCTGGATGGCCTCCCAATCTAGGATTGTTGGTTTTCTTCCTACACCCAATTGGTGGTGTAGGAAGAAACAATTCTTCAAAACAATCCTCCTCAAAACAGAAACTGCTGTATGATGTTCCTTGCAGTTTCATTCTGTCTCACAATATATATCATGTTATCATTCAATATCGTCAGAACCATCTATATGAAATCATTAGGACATCTATTACAGGATATTATCATTAAATGCATTTCTGTTTAATATCTTCAGGTTGAATATACCTGTGTTCAATAAGGGATTAGATAAGGAAAATATTTACAGGAAAGCAGCTAATTTTCATATACTGAATAGGATTATAATTCCCCAAAAGGAGAAGATACAAAGTTTATATACTGTATTCACATGGATGTGTGGTATCCCATACTTATCTCAACTAATGGCTGGAATATCTTTTATCAGCTTTGGATATCATCTACTCCTGCATATTCTCCTAGAAGAAAATTAATTTTAAATAAAAGTGCACATGCTAGTAAGCTTCAAACTTAGTTGTCATAATGTAAACTATGTTTTATTCTTTTGTATCTATCCCAGAATTATCCATTAGAAAACAATCAGATTCGTCTCTGGAAAGATTCTAGAAAATACATTGTGTGTTCCTCCATCATCACTGACAAAATCTTCAGCACCATGGGGTTGGGGTTTTTGTTGTTGTTGTGTTGTTTCAATAATGTTAGAATTAAATATGATATATCTGAAGATCACTAGTGAAGCCAATTCAGGCACAGAATGTTTCCATGAATGTTAGGGAACCATGTATAGGAACTGCAGTTGCTACACTAATATCTCTGGTCTTATGCAGCTCACAGTTATATTATGCTTCAGCAATGTGCCTTGCTTCATAAGCTACAACATAGTGGATAAAGCCACACCAAGTAGGGTGGTTTTGTGCCAGCATTTACCAGGTGGTCATGTGGTTCAACATTTAAGATACTAGGCTTGTCAACTGGAAAGCCAATAGCCCAAGTTTGAGACCCAAGCACCACAAGATAAGGTGAGCTCCCATCCTCACCCCAGCTCCTGCCAACCTAGTAGTTCAAAAGCATGCAAATAAAATATTTTTCTGCCTTTCATAAAAACATCTTCCAGCAGTTATTATACTATATTACACTAGCACTGAAAGCACTATATTGATTATTAATTTGTTTCTACACAACATATAAATGCTAGGATGGTGCAGAAATCCAGATTTGTAGTTCAAAATACAGGTGGCTGCATATATAGGATCTTTTGGGAAGCCTTAAAACACATGCATCCTTTTCTAGGCTCATTCAGCTACCTGTCTATTGCAGATGTGCAATCCTGGGGTGGGGGTAGTACAGAGGTTATTCCTCTGTCCTGGTCCTCCTAGATCTGTCGGCGGCTTTTGATACTATCGACCATAGTATCCTATTGCGGCGGTTGGAGGGGTTGGGAATTGGGGGCACCGTTTTGCGGTGGTTCTCGTCCTTCCTCTCGGACCGCTCGCAATTGGTGTTGACGGGGGGGGAGAGGTCCACCCCTAGGCCCCTCATGTGTGGGGTGCCTCAGGGGTCGGTCCTCTCCCCTCTTCTGTTCAACATCTATGTGAAGCCGCTAGGAGAGATCATCCGTGGTTTTGGGGTGAGATGCCATCTGTATGCTGATGACACTCAGCTATACATCTCCACCCCAAACCACCCCAATGATGCTGTGGAGGTTATGGCCCGTTGCCTGGAGGCTGTGCGGAACTGGATGGGCGAGAACAGGCTTCGACTCAACCCTTCCAAGACCGAGTGGCTGTGGTTTCCGGCGGCCCGATATAGTCAGCTGACTCCATCGCTGGCTATTGGGGATAAGATCTTGACCCCCACAGAAGGGGCACGCAATCTTGGTGTCCTCCTGGATGTACGGCTGTCTTTGGAAGATCATATTACAGCCGTCTCCAGGGGGGCTTTTTATCAGGTTCGCCTGATACGCCAGATGCGGCCCTTTCTTGATCGGGACGCCTTATGCACAGTCACTCATGCCCTGGTCACCTCCCGTCTGGACTACTGTAATGCCCTCTACATGGGGCTCCCTGCGGGGAGCACTCGGAGGCTTCAACTGGTACAGAATGCAGCCGCGCGGGTGGTTATGGGGGCGTCGAGATACTCCCACGTGACGCCCCTCCTGCGCGAGCTGCATTGGTTGCCAGTGGCCTTCCGGGTTCGCTTTAAAGTACTGGTTTTGGTCTTTAAAGCGCTCCATGGCATCGGACCAGGATACTTACAAGACCGCATTCTGCCAGTAGTCTCCCACTAACCGGTGCGCTCCCACAGAGAGGGTCTCCTCCAGGTCCCGACGCCTTCTATGTGTCGTCTGGTGACCCCGAGGAATAGGGCCTTCTCTGTGGGGACACCCGCCCTTTGGAATGGGATGCCCCCTGGATTACGAACGACTAGTGACCTGAGGGCCTTCAGACGTGACCTGAAGACCTGGCTCTTCGAGCAGGCCGGCCTGAGCTGACTCAAATGGGATTTTAAATGGGGTTTTTGGATTGGTTGGGATGGGTGTACAAAGTTTTAATTTATTTTAATTGGGGTTTTTAGATTTTTATAGGGACAGCCTAGGGTTTAATTCTTTTTTAACTATTTATATTTGTATACATGTATTTTAGTTGGCTGTTCACCGCCCTGAGTCCTTCGGGAGAAGGGCGGTATATAAAACCTAGAATAAATAAATAAATAAATTTGGTTTATGGTATTCTGACAATTGCAGTATGCACAGCCATTTATTCTTCACATCACATTTAACCCTTTGAATTCAGATCATTGTACAGTCTTACAAGAAGCTGGTAATTAGCTATTCACAGGTTTTATACCTCATGCCCAAGCAGAATCATTGATCGTATTCAATAATGTCCATTTATTTCTGCAAGCAAAAGCAGTTTATAGTAACTGGCAATTAACAGAAAAGATGACACCATGAAAAAAATCTTTGGTGTCATCTGTATTGTTTTCTAATTGACCAACAAACAATTGGTGCATGTGAAAGTGGTTGTTATACATTCTATGCTCAGGTAAATGATTTGTTTAACACTTACTGATTTTCTCTCTTCCCAACTGAACAATTCTGAAACTAGTAAAGCTTATATACTATTTATAAAAATATTGAGGGAGTCAAGATACTCCTAGCTCAATCTCAGTTATTTCTGATAATTCTAGAAAAGTACTATATCTTTGTTTAAACAATAACAAAAAAAACATTTTATGCATACAATATATTATTTTATATGAGTGCATCTTATTTTTTTGCAGTATTCATATAATTAGGATAGGCCAGGGAAAATTTATCTCACCAATTCTAATCAGTAAACAGGCTGAATGATAATTTTATGGATTACCTTTCAAATCAATGTAATTCTTTCTAGAAAATCAAAATATTTTCTCCTTCATTACAAATATAGGAATAGGATGCATACAATGGTGCAGTTCCTTAACATACTATATAACTGTACATACATTTTATAGAACTGCAAATATGTAAAATAACATTAATGACTATGACAGACACTTCCTGGGAATGGATTCATGAAATTACTTTTCCTTAACTCATTTTGTCTTTGAACCACTGTTCAACCTAATTTATTCTAGTAAATATCTGAATTTATTTTCTCAATGCATAATTTCATATGCTATATTTTACTGATTTAAAAATAAAAAGTCAATATTGTAGCTTTTTCTCATTCAGAGGATAACTATTCTAAGCCTTTGATAATTAGATAGCATATTTTCCAGTTTTTCAATATTTTCTTTGAGGTGTAGGAAAGAGAACATCATAGCATAATATAGTGTACTTTCATTACTATTTTTTTCTTGGTACTGTAATTCTCAACATGGAATGGCATTATTCACAGCAGCTGTATTCTGAATTGATGCAGCTATACAAAATGGTAAGTTTTATGAATGTATTTGTAAAATTACAGTATGCTTATTTTGCAATACTGTAATATCTCATTGTCACTAGAAAGACACTATAATCAGCAAAGGCTTTATGTGGGAATCAGTTGAGGGGGTCCATTAGCAAGGCACTATCCAATTGGTCCTCATCAGTTGCAAACACCAAATTTTAGTACTGCAGTATTAGGAAGTGACTTTATTCCAAAATATTCTAAAGAACATAGAAGTTACTATGAAAAAATGCCCCAACACAACAGAACATGCATTCTCAGAAAATAAACATGGTGGTCATGGTGAAAGGAGACCCAGAGTAGAAATTCTAGCAGACACCAATATTAGTGATGAGTTGTCAAAGATGTCCAGTAAAAGAGTGAATTCTATGGATATTAATGTATTCTAAGTATTAACATAAAGATGTATCACTTAAAAATTCACCTACCCAATATGTAAGATGCCTAGGGAAACTATAAAAATTATCCTATAATCATGCTTTGGGCAGAACGTTTCAGGTTCAGTTCTTAGCATCTCCCAATAGAACCAGGTAAAATATATGTCTCAAACCTTGGATAACAACTACTAGTCACTCTTCTATAAGTCAGAGTTAAGTAGATAAACAATCTGAATAAGTAGAAGACATGTTCATTAATTATAGCAAATCTAATGATATAATGTGGACAGGAAAACTGTTATGAAATTTATATGCTGTTCATCTTCCAACAACTCTGGACAGTTACAAAGAAAAATGTTAAAAACAAGAAAAGCATGATTAAAAAATGAAAATTATAGCTAGCAAATATTACAATAACAGTAACAACAATACCAACAAAACAACTGGAACAAAAAAATAAATAAACTTATACAATCCAAATACAAAGCTAACATAAATAAGCTCTTATGTCATACTAAAATACAATAATCAACTTTGAAATTTTAGAATATACAATCGATTAAGGCTTATATCAATCATTTTTCTTTTTGTTCTCTTTACTTTCTTCTCTTGTCCCTCCCGACTTTCTCCTCCTCCTCCTCCAGATTTAGAATGTTCCCTTTTGATTATAACTACCCTACTTCAGCTGCAACTTTTTCCTAAGAATGATGCATGTAAAGAGGAAAAAATAGATCAGTAGCATATGTGAAACAAGATTTCTAACACAGACATTGAGCAGCAAGAACATTTGCCTTGGTTGCCACGTGCAGGGAGAATAGCATTAAGAATAAAAGGACTTGGAAGAATAAAACCCAAGGAGATGCTTGTAAGGTTTTGAAACAGATCCTTTACAGGCTTAAAAAAGAATCCCAAAACATGTTGTTTTCTGCATCTCCCATTGCCCACTCTCTTTTTTACACACGTTCTGAGCACAATGGCAAAGTGGGGTGTAGGTAGAAGCAACAGCAGGAGATACAGCTACTAAGAATGAAACAGGCTATTCAGGCTGAAGATTTCCACAGTTTGAGCTCTCAACAAAGGAAGATAAATGTAAGAAGAGAAAGAAAGTATTGTAGGGTATTTAGATGAACAGAGATCAAGGGCTAGCTGAACCACAGAGAATCCATGTTTGAACAGAAGGTAACCTCTTTGCAGACAGGCCCAGCAAAATAATATTTTCTAGTGATTATGGTAGATACTGAACTTAATGAACCATATGATGAATATTCAAATCTAATGAAGCACATACCAACCATATGAACACACAGCATATGTAAAGTGCAGCAGCATGCAAGGTGAATAAAACAATGATGTGCCAACAATAGGAAAAGATCAAAGTATGATTGATGGGTAAAAAAAAAAACCCACCAAGAACTGAGAGATGAGGGTCTATAATCAAGAACTGTCCAAGAAAAATTAGATACCTCTGAAAACTGTAAATTAAAACATTCTTCCATCACAACACTGATGAAAGCCAGTCAGTCAGAATCCAGTTCTTTTAGGATATTAAGAAGGAAACAGTAATGTGTGTGTGTGTAGCATATGCAGTATTTTTCTTGCTGCTTGTTGCCAGCTACCACTTTTGCCGACTTTGCTACATAATTTTCTATATTTATGGAATGAAGCAGTAATAACACAAGATTTACTATCTACTTTAGATAACCTTTCTGCTTACATTAGTTAGGAAAAGCATGTTGGCCAGTGTCAAGTGCCTCTAAAGATACAATTGAGAAATGTACTTAAGGAACAACTGTATACAAGGTGCGATTCAATACATCTATGCAGTTCTTGTATTCTGTTGCTTTCTATGGCGATTGCATCCACTGGGAACAAAGATCCTGAGAAATAGGGAAGACATTCTGTCTTTTCCCCCTCCTGAGAGAAAATACAATATTTAGCATTCATATCCTTTAAGACAATACCTGGCCTTGCAGGGCTTCAAGTAGCCACAGAACTGCACAGCTCTTGGGAGGCTTGCAACAGCACAGCAAGCTGCAGCCACATCAGCTTATTCCCAGGCTCACAACCTTGCAGTCCAAGAGACCTGCCTGCCGCTCTGTGTTCTGCCATCCCCAGCTGACCTTTGGCGTCTTCTTTCTCTTGCTGCTGCTGAGGTATGTCTGGCCTGACTGCTGGGCTTGGATGGGGCTGGGCTTCATGCTCCAAAAATTTAAAAAGCAAAAACAGCCCCAGAGCTGTGGCACCAGAAAGGCCCTTCATACTGGGGAGGCAGGGGGTGAGGAGACAAATGCAGCTCCACAGCCACAATGTGCTGTGGTGATGGTGGGGGGGGCGGGGGGGGGGAGGACAAAGAGGCTTTTTGGTGCACTGTGACTTTGGGGCTGCTGTTGGCTCCCCCACCCCCACACAACACGAAGGGGCTTTTTCCGTGCTGCAGAACTGGGACTGCTTCTTGATTGATTGCTTCTGCTTCTTGCAATGCTCCAGCCTGGGTCTGGGCTTCCTGATATGCTGCAAAAAGGCAAAAGCAAGAAGCAGCTCCAGCCCAGAGTGCCATGAGAAGCAAAAGCAAGCAAGCAAGATGCAGCCTGAGATCCGTGGTGTATCAGGAAGGTGCTTCCAGATGCAAAGGGCCAGACTGAGCATACCTCCTCACTAGCAGGAGCCAGAAGATAGCTGAGGTGCAGAGAGCAGCAGGAGGGCAAAAGGCCTAGAAGGAGGGAAATTAAAGCACTCCTGTGGTCATAAATACAGGCAGACATCAAGCATCCAAATTTTGATCATGTCACCATGGAGGTACTGCAACTTCAGACATAAATCTTAATCCTTCCATTCTATGTTGCCATAATTTTGAAAAGTCACTAAACAAATAGTCATAAGTCGAGGACTACTGTATCTCCAATTTTCTTCAAGACATGATGGTACAATGTATAATGGACATTCCTGCTGTTACATTCACATCTAATATAAGCAAACCAACTGGTATTCATTAATACCTTTGTACTGACAGAGGTCTCATGGGCAGTAAGTAGGACACAATTGTGGGTACTGTACTGGTCAATATTTTTATAAGTTGGATAAAGCTAGAGATGAAATAAACCTTAGAGGAATTAGTAACTCAGACAACTATGGGAACCAGAGGCCATATGTTTTGAGAGACTGACAATTATAGACATGGGACTCCATCTTATATGTGAGTGGACTAATTTTATATTCTGGATATAATCATTTTAGGGAATAGAATAGAATAGAATAGAATAGAATAGAATAGAATAGAATAGAATAGAATTCTTTATTGGCCAAGTGTGATTGGACACACAAGGAATTTGTCTTGGTGCAAATGCTCTCAGTATACATAAAAGAAAAGATACATTCGTCAAGAGTCAAGAATCATAAGGTACAACACTTAATGATAGTCATAGGGTACAATAAGCAATCAAATCATACTAGGAAATAGTCAATATAAATCGTAAGGATACAAGTGACACAGTTTCAGTCATACAGTCACAAGTGGGAGGAGATGGGTAATAAGGAGCGATGAGAAGATTAAGAGTAATAGTAATGAAGACTTTGTAAATAGTTGAACAGTGTTGAGGGAAGTATTTGTTTAGCAGAGTGATGGCTTCCAGGAAAAATCTGTTCTTGTGTGTTGTTCTGGTGTGCAATGCTCTATAGCGTCATTTTGAGGGAAGGAGTTGAAACAGTTTATGTCCGGGATGTGAGGGGTCTGTAAATATTTTCATAGCCCTCTTTTTGACTTGTGCAGTATACAGGTTCTCAATTGAAGGCAGGTTGGCAGTAATCATTTTTTCTGCTGTCCTAATTATCCTCTGAAGTCTGTGTCTGTCCTGTTGGGTTGCAGAACCAAACCAGACAGTTATAGAAGTGCAGATGATAGAATCAATAATTCCTCTGTAGAACTGGACCAGCAGCTCCTTGGGAAGTTTGAGCTTTCTGAGTTGGCGCAGAAAGAACATTCTTTGTTGTGCTTTTTTGATGACGTTTTTGATGTTAGGTATTCATTTTAGCTCATGTGATACAACAAAACCTAGAAATTTGAAAGTCTCTACAGTGGAAACTGTGTTGTCTAGTATTGTAAGAGGTGGTAGTATGGGAAGGTTTCTTCTAAAGTATACCACCATTTCTATGTTTTTAAGTGTGTTCTGTTCCAGATTGTTCCAGTTACACCACGAGGCAAGTTGTATAACTCCTGTCTGTATGCAGATTCGTCGTTGTCTTGAATGAGACCAATCACTGTTGTGTCATCTGAAAACTTCAGTATTTTAACAGATGGATTGTTTGAGATGCTGTCAATATATGGCAATATATCTTCAGAAAAGCATTATCTTGCTGTGGTAAAAAAATAAAATGAGGTCCTATAACTATGTGCTTGCAACATGTTTTTAAATAATAATAAAAGGATTCTGCCATTAAAACTTTGTAGCCACGTGGCACAGTGTTAGAATGCAATACTGCAGGCTAGTTCTGCTGACTGCCAGGAGTTCAGTTCTGACCAGCTGAAGGTTGACTCAGCCTCCCATCCTTTTAAGGTCGGTAAAATGAGGTCCCAAACTGTTGAGGGCAAGATGCTGACTCTGTAAACTGCTTAGAGAGGGCTGTAAAGCATAATTAAGCCATATATTAATCTAAATGCTATTGCTATTGTTATACCCAACTCTACACAAATGTTGGTGCTGAGTGCTTTGCTGGTAGCTCCTTAGCTGTCAGTCTTTCACCCCTCAACACTAGCTTTCAGTACACTACTGAACATAAACAGACATGACTAGCACTGATGATGTTACCTAGTTTGGATAATGAAATGTCTGCAAGAAAACAAGCAAGTTCAGAGAACACCAAGGACCCTTCCTGTCAACCCTGAGCTATAAATATTCTCCTTTGTTAGGGCATGAGTTGGCCACCAAACTATATTATACTTTGAAGGAATAAGAGCATTATAGTAGACTAATATTAAGTATATATTTTGTTTTATTTACATTTAAATGCAAATCCAATCTAAATTCAACTAACTTTTCTTCTCTCCCACCCGCTTCTATATTCTGTTTCTATTTATACAGTATCTGAGTTATGAAGCCTTCCAAGCAGTGGTGGGGTTCAAATTTTTTTACTACCGGTTCTGTGGGCGTGGCTTGGTGGGCAGGGGAAGAATACTCTAAAATCTCCACTCAGAGGTGGTATTTGCTGGTTCTACGCAGTACTCAAAATTTCCGCTACCGGTTCTCCAGAACTGATCAGAATCTGCTGAATACCATCTCTGCTTCCAAGGGCCAATATAGCTCCTGAGCATAGGGTTTGGATTCACATACATGTATAATCCCAAGTTGTATATGTAGTCTGTACATATGTGTATGTTTTGGGAATATACAGTATATATCAAGTATATATACATACAAATTGAATTCAAAGCTCATTAATCTTAAGGAATCTAAATGTTGTACAGTTCTACCATATCCCTCAAGGAAAGGAGAATGGGAAAAATGGGAAATACTGATATGGCTTATAAAACCATTGTTTGGCCTCATTCACAGGGCAGAGAAAGAGGCAGTTCATTACCTCCCACAGTAGGATCCAAATAAACAGTGTAATTTGCTTTAGAAAGGGTCAAAAGAAATAATTTTTATGTGAAGGGGACAAATCCAAGATGTTCCCTTCTCAGCAGGGTTCAATTAAGCAAATCAAATTATCACCTAAGTCAAGTTGTTGATATTCCAGTCTGTGCCATGGGACATCTATTAGCATTTTCATTAAATGTCACATATGAATATACTTACCCAAGCTTTGCTTATTTTGGATTTAATGTAATGCTAGATATATAAAAATATGCCAATCAGTACCTTTTTTCTTTTGTTTAATTATATATATTGTAATACCACTGGACAATGGATTAAGAACATATTTTAGAGGCATGCCTTGACTAGAAATTGGGTATGAAATGTTCCATAGTACTTTATATTTTTAACACTTTTATATATTATCCAAGATTTGTTGGTTATTCATCCCTATTTTATTATTTAAATTTATAATCATCATCATTGACATTGTTTTTATTGTCTATTTTTGTCTATTTTTTTGAAATTTTACTTGTATTTTATTATACTTATGTTCTCTTTGAAAATTGTAACATATAACTTGTAAGAGTAATTAAAATGGGGGGAAATTAAAAACAAAAATGTACATTATAGAGACATATAAAGGTTGTAATTTGATTCACTTTGATTCTTAAAACTTGTATTAACTCCATTACTCTTGTATTACTCTTAAAACTTGTATTAACTACATTATCATATGCATAATTTCGTTTCTACATTCAGTACAAATATTTTTCTTTGATTCAGATCAGGCTAAAACTATTGAACATTTCTTTTGTGCTGCCCCTTTTATACAAAATCCCAAAGTGCTCTAATATCCACACTCTAAAAAAAAAACCAGAATTCACCAATCTCCAACAGTAAGTCCTCAATCTACAACCAAAATTGAACCCAACATTTCTGTTGCTAAGCAAGACAGTTGGTAAGTGAACTTTGCCCCATTTCCCAATTTTTCTTGTCCAGTTGTTAAGTGAATTGTTGTTGTTGTTACGATAGTAACATGGTTGTTAAATGACTTTCTCATGAACTTTGTTCATCAAAAGGTCATAAAAAGTGATGATATGGCCCCAGGACACTGCAACTGTCATAAATATGAGCCAGTTGTCAAGTGTCAGAATTTTGATCACATAACCATGGGGATGCTACCAGAGGCAAATAGCGTAAATTTTGAGTACTGCAGAGAACCAGCAAATACCACCTCTGACTGGAGATTTTACAGTATTCTTCCCCTGCCACGCCCACCCAGCCACACCCACAGAAAGGGTAGTAAAAAAATTTGAATCCCCCCATTGGATGCTACAATAGTTGTAAGTGGGGAAAAAAGTCATAAATCACTTTTTTCAGTGTTGTAACTTTGAACAAACTCAACAAACGATTGTATGTGAGGACTACCTGTACTAACTCTCTGTCTAAAAGGATTAGGCCTGACAAATTTAAAGCCCCTTAGTAAAGGGGATCAGCAGTTTAATAAATTAATAAATACATGAAATATATTTCTATTTACAGTTTATTTGTTTGTTCCCCCTCTTTTTTTGCATTCAGTGCAAAATCTATTCAAAATGATTATCTGTATTCTCTTCAATTTTGGATGAAAAACAAAGGAAAATATTATGTTGAAGACTAAATACAACTGCAACTAAAAATCCCTGAACCTTTCCTAATCATGCAGAAAATTCCATCTCCATTGTCTCTCAGTCACTGAAAATAAAAATGATCTTTATAATTCAAGGACATTATAACAGATATTAAGTAAAACATGTGACATATTATTTATCTACAGAGGTGGTATTCAGCAGGTAGCGGAAATTTTGAGTAGTTCTGAGAACCTGCAAATACCACCTCTGACTGGTCCCGCCCTCATCTATTCTCTGCCCCCCGTGTCCCAGCTGATCAGTTGGGTCTTCTTTTGCTGCCCTGCACAGGAGAATGGAGCTGGAAAGCAGGTTAGTGGGGTGGGGAGGGAATGGGATTTTGCAGTAACCTTCCCCCAGGCATGGGGAGGGAATGGAGATTTTACAGTATCCTTCCCCTGCCATGCCCACCAAGCCATGCCATGCCTGTAAGCCACAACCACAGAACTGGTAGTAAAAAAAAATTGAATCCCACCACTGGTTATCATTCTTCTGGATTGCCTTCCAGGAATTGGCTTGGAAGGTAAAGTTTAACAATTGGTTCAAGTTTATTTTTTCAAGTCCTGCCTTTAAAAAGTTTCTATTCAGCCCTGGACATTTGTGTATGATGATCCTTAAGATTTATTTTTCTCCCTTGTATTATTAAATATTTAATTGGAGAAGTAATCAATCATCATGAGATTTAAAATGCATCATTAACAATGTGAGTATGTCACACAGCTCTATTTTCTTTATTTATTATCAGGAACAATTAATGCTTTGAATCAGAAAGTGGCAGCAGTAATGGACTGAATGAAGGTTAATAAACTGAAATTTAATCCAAACAAGGCAAGAATAAATTAAGGCTGGTGGGGCCGGTTGTCCCCCATCCAGGCCCCTACAGCCTTCAGGCACTATAAGAGGGAAGTGACAGCATCACCTGGATCACTACAGGTGAAGATATAAAAATGAGTATCATCAGCATACTGATGATGCCTCAAACCATAGTTGTTTCAATCCAGTGGTTTCAAGATGCATTATTTGCAAATTATTTGCAAATATATTTGCTTGATGCTACTTTCAGCTTCCAAAAATGTGGTTCTAATTTAGTGCAGAATTAGACTCAATTAAATTTTTTAAAAACTTTTGGATGTAGAGATTGTCCATTGTTTCATAATATAGAATACAGAATAACAAGAGTTTGAAGGGACCTTGTAAGTCTTCTAGTCCAACCCCCTGCCTAAGCAGGAAACCCTATACCATTTCAAACAAATGGTTGTCCAATCTCTTCTTAAAAACTTCCAGTGTTGGAGCATTCACAACTTCTGGAGTCAAGTTGTTTCACTGATAAATTATTTTTTCTCCTTAGTCCTAGGTTGCTTCTCTCCTTGATCAGTTTCCACCAATTGCTTCTTATCTCACCTTCAGGTGTTTTGGAGAATCGGTTGACTCCTTCTTCTTTGTGACAGGCCCTTAAATATTGGAACACTGCTATCATGTTCATTCAGTCCTTCTTTGCATTAAATCAGACATATTTCTATTCCAACAACTATTCTTTATATGTTTTAGCCTCCAGTCCCCTTATTATCTTTGTCTTTCTTCTCTATACTCTTTCCAGAGTCTCAACATCTTTTTTTATAATGTCCGTTTATTCAGAAGAAAGCCCAACTGGAGAATGAAATACGCAATTCGTGGATTGTTATTATTTTAGCTGAAACCCTGTAATCTTCTTCTTCTTCCATGTCTAGATCAAATTGTCAGAATAAAGCTACCTTCCTGGCTTTGTCATTGGCCAAAAATAAGTCATTATTAGTACATGTTTATGGCAGCAGCCAACATTCCAGCAGACGGGCCAGATTCTGCGTCTCTCCATATTCACACAGCATGTTGTTATCTGCTAAGAGCCTCCACTTTAGCATATTGGTTTTACACTTAGGAATCCAACTCTCAACCTATTCAGGGTCCTCCACATAGTATAAGGGAAGTTGGATTTTTCAGCCATTTCCTTCTTTGATTTTAATGCTTGCTTGATACTCTCCTTCCTTCATCTTTTAATTCAATTCTGTTCTTGTGTACCCTCAAGAATGTTTGTTCTTATCATGTTCCTAGATTTGAGTCAGCTGGCCTGTGGCATATGTCCATTTAGAGGATATTGAGGGTCATTCCCTTGCTTAGTTCTCTTGGCATCTATTGCAACCTCTCTCCTGATCTTGTGTGGGGCAAAACCAGTGAGAGGATATATTGTTTTAATTGATCCCTGCAATAATTCTTATGTTCAAGTAATCTACTAATTTTATGACAAGGGACAAGACTGTCCGTTTCTCTAAAGCTGCTGCCAATATGTATTCAGCATATTGTTTTGTTTTTAGCATTTCATTGTTAACCCTCTATTAAACCTTATATTAATCTCTCTATATATATTCATATATATATTCAGCAACAGAGTGGTCAATGTCTGGAATACTCTACCTGACTCTGTGGTTTCTTCCCCAAACCCCAAAAACTTTAACCTTAGACTGTCTACTATTGACCTCACCCCTTTCTTAAGAGGTTGTAGGGGGCGTGCATAAGTGCACCAACGTGCCTACCGTCCCTATCCTATTGTTTCTTTTATATTTTATTTTTCTTATATGTATCCATGTATTCATAACTATGTTTTACTTATACCTATTATCTTGTAAGCAATTAACAAATAAATAAATAAGTAAGTAAGTAAGTAAATAAGTAAGTAAGTAAGTAAGTAAGTAAGTAAATAAATAAATAAATAAATAAATAAATAAATAAATAAATAAATAAATAAAAATAAAAAAAATAAAAAATAAAAGTGAAATACCACTCGCACATCATCACAAAATCTCTAGAACCGTAAAGCCTACAAACTTGAAATTTGGCACGTATGTTCCTCTTGGCTTCTAGGTGCTCACTAAGAAAGGATTTTTTGAAATGACCATCAGAGCATTAGTATTTCGTATATTAACATGCTCTGTTGCTAAGGAGTTCTAATCCCCCTCCCCACCTGAAAAGACATCTGTTCCAAATGCAAAACACAAGCAGACGAGAAGAGTTTCAGTTTCAGTTTTACTTTCACAGCAGCAACCAGCTTTAGTACAGAACAGTTGAGCTAAGCTACGCCTAGGCTCCTTGCTGTCTCCTTCTTGCTCACACAGCAAATACTGTTTCAGTTTCCAAACAGCCCTCAACTCTCACACTGACAGGATGATAGCCAGATGAATACTGATGGATGCTGGTAGGAAGAGGCAGATTTTTTTCCCTTATTTTCCTCCCCAAAAACTAAGCCCGACCACATAGTTTCATAGTGAAGCATGGGTATCGAGCTAGTATTTCATATACTTGAGAGCAGAATATTTTGTAGAAAAATAATAAAATAGACTTCTTGTGCCAAAGTTCATGTCCTTCTATCATACTCCCTTCAATATAAGGAACATACATTTGTGTGGAAAGAAGTTTTAAAATGACTTACTAAACTGAACAAGTTGGTCCAATCCTGTCTTTCAAAAAAAATGCATTGTTTCTATTCTAACCCTATTAACTCCAGTCTTGTGCAAATCTGCAGTCAATAAGATATGGTGACATTCAAGGTGAGTCTTTTTACTCAGAGGCCAGTCTCTCGTTGTTCAAAATTATTTATTTCTAGATTGCGCTCAAAG
Source organism: Bungarus multicinctus (assembly GCA_023653725.1). Lineage (NCBI taxonomy): Eukaryota > Metazoa > Chordata > Lepidosauria > Squamata > Elapidae > Bungarus > Bungarus multicinctus. The sequence goes on from CM042848.1 coordinate 50,286,291, forward strand.
AATTGCAACCGTGGCCATATTGAAGATCATAAAAAGAAAAGGACTGGAATTCGTTTGGGTCTGCATCTTTGCCTTTGCCTATCATTTTTGACTTGCCAAAATATGCACCACATTTGGCACTTTCATTTCAAACTCACTACTGTATAGAAAGCAAATTTCAGGATTCTATGCATAAGCACTCACAAAAATTAAGTTTACTCATTCAAATAGTTAAGCCTTTCTCTTCTTTCTCATCCAACAGCAGAAGAGAATCAATACGATGATGACCCAGCCATCCATAACTAAGAACAATTTTAAATATTGCAACTGTTTTATTTAGTACAAATTTATAAAATTAGATCAATAGAAGGAAATTGAGATAACTGTAAATATACCATATTCAGGAAGAGATGCACAAATTCTGTAATATAATTCAAACTAAGTAATACTTTTAATCCCATTAAAATCAGTAACTTCAAGAAAGGCTTGGCTATCATGCTGTCTTAGTTTCAAAGAATCTACCGGTATACAATGAATAACAAAGCCTGGATTAAATACATAATCTATCTCTAAATCTCATGCTAGCATGTTTTTCAAAGGGGATTTTTTTAAAAATAATGATGATGAAGTACTAAGGGATGATTATTGTAACTTTATTAAACAATGGCTTACAGTGGAAACATGTATTTTAATTACCCACATTCAGACTTCAGGCATGCAATAGGAACATAGTGACAGAAAATGTGCATGACTGAATCATCTACTCTTCCTTGCTTCCCAAGCAACAATCTTTTGGAAGGACATTTTTTAAAAAGAATAATACTGATAGTGGTATATCATTATTATTCGTGAATAAATTCTTAAAGCAAAAATTTCATCTTACTTTCCAATTGTATCACTTATTTGCAGTTTAAACCAGAAAGAAACATGGATATAGTCAAGATATTAACTGCAGTATACATGGAGATCTTTTTTGCCCTTTAATATTACAGATATTATTGCCGCATGTGAGCTATTCCAACTAAAGCTGCCTTTTGCAATAACTGCTGGTGATTTTATCAATGCCAGTAGTGTTCACGTGGTGTTCTGTGAATGCACCCAATGCACACATTTTGTGAATGCACCCAATGCACACATTTCTATTGGTACTATTTTTGCTTTCTTTTGCCACAGTCAATCTACTTCTATTTGCAGGTCTTTATATTTTGTGAATTTCTTCAGTTCTTTCTATTCTGTTCTGCTCCTTTCAGGCATTACAATATCCACTATCCACACTTTTTTTGTGTTCTTTATAGACAATTATTAAGTCTAGGGCAGTGGTGGGATTCAATTTTTTTTTACTACCGGTTCTGTGGGCATGGCTTGGTGGGTGTGGCAGGGGAAGGATACTATAAAATCTCCAGTCAGGGGTGGTATTTGCCAGTTCTCTGAACTACTCAATTTCCACTACCAGTTCTCCATAACTGGTCAGAGGCTGCTGAATACCACCTCTGGTCTCGGGTATTGTGTGACAGGTGAGTTCTAGAGCCCCAGAGCACTTAGCTTCATTATTTTCTATTACTTTGTTCATTTTGTGATTTCACCAGTTCTTGCTTGCAGGCAAATGGTATTTTTTGCAGATCTTCCAATATGCCATTATTGCTACCTAGTCATGCCATTGTTCACCGTCAGAGAATATTATCTTCTTGCAGCAATTAACTAGGTTAGCTATTGTTTCTTCAGCTTCATTAGAGAGATAGCATTTGCTGTCTGTTGCCGTTTCGCAATTCTGATTTTCTATACATTGCAGCCCAAAGTAGACCTTATTCTTTCTTCAATTTTCCTGCTCTTAGCCATTGACAGGCCTTGTTATCTGCTTTGCCTGTTAAATTTTTCTTTTAAATTACTGGCCATATAATACTTTGCCATGTCCCTTTTTATTCTTAATTTAATCTTTCTTGTCAGCCAGTTTGCCCTTTCCAGGATTTGGTAAGCCTTCATAGTATACTAGCTTCAGTGGATGTTCTTCTGACTATCTTCAGTGAATCTTCTTAAGACTAGCTTCAGTGGATCTCCTTCAGATCACCTCCTTCCTTCTCCCTCCCTCCTTCCCTCTCCTCCTCCTCCCATCTATCTCTGCTCCTTGACAGAGTCAGTCAACATTTTTAATACGCATGAAAAACATGATTCATTGTCATTATTTTTCTTCTCTTCCTTTTAGATCTTTTACTTCTGTTTGAATCCAGTCCACTGTTGCAGTTGTGTATCTATTGACTGGAATTGCCCAGCTGTTAATTGCTTTCATGATATTTCTGCCACTGAGTTTGCTGAATCTGAGTGAAGATATTCACTTCATGAAATATTAACTTTTAACTTTCTTTATGCTTCTAAGTGCTTGATAAAGTCAGCTTGAAGAATATGTGGATCTTCTTTATCCAGACTCATGATATTATTTCCTTAGGGCATCTTGATTCATTCGGTCCTTCAGTCTTATATATGATTTTTTTTATTGAAGAAGAATTTTGTACAGAATTAAAAATATAAGAGGAAAAAAAGACAAACAGATATCAAAAAGAAGAAAAAAATGAAAAAACAATCAAAAGAAAAGAAAAAGAAGAAAAATGTTTAAATTACATAACATTACATATCATTCAAATTACATGTCATGGTCTACTTTTTCTCGTAAACAGTCTTTTTGATCAGTAATCTTAAAATCACCAATTCATTTTTGTCCATTTTCAGAAAAAAACCATAAATGGTTTCCAATTTTTTTTGTAAAAATAGTTATTATTCCTTCCATAATCAAACAGGTCAATTTAGTCATTTTAGTCTACCATGTTCCAGTCCATCCTTCACTATGGTCAGTTTTTTTGTATTTCCTCCATCTTTGTGCATATAGTGGCCTCACTGCAGTTATCATATATAGAACTAATCATCCATGAATCTTTTCTAGTTGGCTATCCATAAGTCCTAGCTTAAAAAGCTCTGATCTCAACTGAATATTTTTAAATTGACTTCATTATTGTATCTATTTGTGTCTTTAAAAAAAAACTTATTTTGCAACTCCAGCATCAATGGTAAAATATTCCTTCGTACAGGTAGTTCTCAATTTAAGATTGGTCACTTAATGACCTAGAGCTGACGACAATCTGTTTCCAAAGTACCAACAGCCACTCCCTCTCTGTGGCCACATGATTGAATTTCAGGTACTTGATAACTGGCCCACATTTACAATAGTTTAAAACATCCCATAATCATCTGACCACGTTTTACAATATTTTTTTTAAATTGGAAATAAAAGTGGTTCTTGGCAAACAACAACCTATAGCAAACAATTGGTTTGCTTAACGACCACAAGTGTTTGTTTAATATGTTGGTCCCAGATTCCATTATGCTCATAAGTTGAGGATTACCTGTACATTTCACATTTTCAGAAACTATTAAAAGTTCTATACCTGGTACATTTTAACCATATTAAATCTCTCAACTGTGCATATGAAAACCATAGAAAAGTACATTTTTCTGCAGTTAATTATTCTCTTGATTTCATTTTAAGTTCCCCATTTTTCTATACTAACAACTCTTGATATGTTAATCATTTATCTTTTCTATAAAATGTTTCTTGAATCAAGGCCAACGAAAGTATTTCTTAGACATAACTTGGGTTTACACCTATTCTATATTCATAAGATTACATTCCTAATATAATTTTTAAATTCTACATTATATTTATCATACCATAAAAAACATATTACCCAAACCTCAGGCCATGTCCTGCTAATTTTAACATTCTTTGATTTCTTAACAACATCCATTCTTTCACCCAAACCAAACAACAGGCCACAAAACACAGTTTAAAATCAGGCAATCCCAGTCCTCCTCTTTTTTTTACACCTTGGAGAAGTTTATATTAATCCTTGGTTTTTCTCCAACATATAAATCTGAATATAACTGTTTGCCATTGTTTAAAGGATGCATCATTTCTCAAAACAGGTTTTACCTGGAATAAAAACAACATTCTAGGTTAACACATTTATTTTTATCATAGAAATTATTCTGATCTGTGATCATTGTAACGTTTCCGATCTTAATAAGTCCTTCTTAATTTCACTCCATATTTTCATAATTATTCTGCAATAATTTACAATTACAATACAGCACATTACACACTTTTTAAATTACTCTCCCTCCCTTCCCCCCTCCTCTCAGTGTAGATTGATGTTTTCTAATCTGGGTATGGTTTGCTTAAACTCTTTCCATGATTCTTCTATTGTTTACTATTTTTCAGGGAGTGTTCTAGTAGTTTCTGAAGATGTTCTGCTTGATATTTCAGTGAAGATTCAATTATCCAGGCCAAAGGTGTCTAAAGGTTGAATTATGGCAACTGGACAAAACTTAACCTGAGATGTTTAATTACTTATCCAAGCAACTTCATCAGTCAGAACAAAATTGGTTAGGCAGAGAGTCAGAGAGTTGTTGGAATGTACCAACTGTTGCAACACCAACTTCAAGGGTTTCTCCCCAAGATGGGTTGCAATATGTCAATGAAGATTCAATCAGCCATTGAATGTTCAATCACCTTTAGACATCATAGATGATTGAGTCTTCATTGACATATTGCAACCCATTTTGGGGAGAAACCCCTGAAGTTGTGTTGCAACAGTTGGTACATTCCAATGACTCTCTGACTCCCTGCTAACCAATTTTGCTTTGACTGATGAAGTTGTCATGATTCAATCTTTACACATATTTCAGCTTGATAATGATCACAGTGCTGATCTAATTTTATCTTCTAATATTAGAGATTCTTGTAAGTATGGAATATATTCTAAAGTATCTTGGATGATTGTATTTCTTCTGTACTGTATTTTACAGTACTCCTTCCATCTTTATTTGACCTTCTTTGAATAAGTTACTATTTGTCCATTGGTGTCCTTTGGCATACCAGTGTGAGGTTGGAACCTCCTTCTGCTCAGAGATCTTTTAACAGACCTTTCCTGTTTTCCTATGCCTCTTTCCATCTTCGGTATCTTTAAAGATGTTGTTTTAATATTCCTTCTTGTATTACTGTAGCAGCTCTCAGAAATTCTTTGTTAATTTTTTTCGAGATTTATCTTTCTTAGCTTTAGCTTCTCTTCTCTTCTTGGCAGTTTCCAGGTTTTTCTTCGAAATGCAATTGCTTTCTTTTGTTTTTTCAACTTTGGCAGTGTCTTTTCACATTCATCCTTAACAACTTGTTTCATTCTATAATTCCACCATTCCTCTATGTGCAACTGGAGCAGAAGACTTGTCACTCAGACATGTACACCCTAATAGAGGTAAATTTGATACTCTGCTGGTGCTTTATTTATCTTATTTAAATGTTAATTAATTGTATTTTCATGCTTTTAAGGATCTTTTCATTTTTGAATTATTTACTGATATCATCAGATGTCTCATATTATTTATTGTATATATTTCCAGCACCCATTCACCCAAAAGGAAATAAATGATTAATTTACATATTTGAGAAAAGAAAAAAATAGATTGATTGTTGTATAAAACATCTTTCTTGGCATGGGTATTCAGGATATTGCTGATTTTACCAAAATAACTAAAGTAATGTTATGCCATGGCATCCCAAGCTCTACTCATGTTGTATGAAAGTCACATCAATGATACATTGCATACAGCACTTCTTTCATTTTAGCCCTACCACCACCACTGTTTTTCCTCTAGGCATTGCTATTTCTCAGTTTTAATTTTATTAGTTATATGAAGGGTTATTTTCAGGAGCTACTGAGATTAGATATCCAAGCACTTTAAAACCTAATAGCAATGCTGTACACTATTACAATTATTGCTGTACATAAACTGATAGCATTCTGGGTAGAAACATAGATGCTTAGACTCCCTTTGTGACAGTAATTGTCTCTTTCCAAAGAACATCCATGTTCTCGGATTTAATTCCTTCTTTCTTATTTTTAACAATCCCTATTGCAAAGATCGGTACACTACCATTTTTCAGCCTGAGAATAGGGGGAAAACATTAGCTACTACATGTAGAAAGAAATTCTAGGCAGAATGTGATTTGCCTTATTTTTTGTAAGCAAAAGCAGGGATGGGAATAGGCTAAATTAAGCTGCTTGATTGGAAAAATTAATCTTGTCACTTAGTGTCCCTGTTCCAGAGAACAGGGCCTTTGATTAGCCTTCCTTGTTTCAGAATATTACAAGCAGAAGGCACTTTTCCAAACAAGAATAGGAGCGAGTGAATGAGAAGAGCACAAGGCCACTCAGCTAATTCAAAACCCAAGACATTTAGCAGATAATACAGACTGTCTCTCAGAATGAAAAGCTATCAGTGAACAAAAGAAACTACAAGAAGCCCTCACTTAGTGACTGCCTTTTAGCAACCGTTCACAGTTATGACAATGATACAAAAATAAATATGCAATCTTCCCAGGACTATATACTGTATGTTTACTTCTCTTCTGTCATGTTGTCATCAAATGTTAAATAATAATAAAAGGACTATAAAGGAAAGCTGAACTAGATCATAAACAAAGTCACAGTTTCATATCATGACCACTTCACTTAATGACTGAGTGCACAATCCCAATTGTGGTTACTAAAGAAGAACTAACAGTAAATGTATTGTCACATGAATCTATAAAACGGAAAGGGTGCACGACAAAAATAATCTGTTACTGGGCTGGACACACTTGAATTTGTCACTTCTTATACATGGAAACAGCCATTTATCCTGATACATTTCTTATACACATAAATATATATATATGATATCTGAATAATCCTTGTGTGGGGAAACTTATTTGCTTTAAAATAAGCAGAAAATTTCCCAAAATTGGAAAACCAATGTGTCAACCCATTTAAGAAGAGGGAAATGGATGTTATGTGAGGGGAAAGAAACAAGCCACCTCTTTAAATGTTAATTGAACTTCTACTGTTAGAAAGCTTATTTTCTCTACCTGTCAAAACAAGTTAAGAAAACAAGGTTATTCAATTAAAATTATAATCTCCAAGTATTTTAAAAACATGTCAGAAATAAATATGCTAATTTATTTTTCTGATCATAGATTTGGTTTTTACTGAAAATTGAGCTTTCTGTTAAATTGCTTATTGTCAAACATTTGTCATCATGTTAACTATTTCTGTTTCTTTAAAATTAAAGAAATTGCACAGTTGAGACTTTGGGAATAGTTATCCAATGAGTAATACTCTGCATCATCTGATTTTTGTTATTTTAATAAATTCTTGAACACATCTGAGTGTATAAGAGAATAATGGTGAACAGGGCTAGGATTTATACCATTTTCTAATGAATGCACATATGCTTTTTTATTTCTTCCACTTTGCAGAATCATCAAATCATAAAATAAACTTACCAGTGCTGATATAGATCTACATAAACTGAAAATTGTTTACATAGAAGCTGAGTTAATAAAAGGCATTCATGATAAAAGCATATGGTTCAGAGTCTAATTCAAAATAAACTTCAGGAAGGAAGAATATATTACTACTAGGTATACACAATGATTATTCCATGTTGATTACCTAAACTGAATTCTTAGTATATTTTCTGTTCCATCTCTCCTTTCCAGCCAATTACAAAAAGTAATCACTCAGCGTTGGGATATGGGATTAATTGCCAGTGTCCAAGAAAACAGCCCTGCTACTATTTACTTAACATTACTCCTTCAAATTCATTGGAGCTCTTCCACAGTTGGTAAGGCCATATATTTGGGGCTTTGTTTGCATTATGGATGCTCTGGAAAATTTGAAGAGGCAAAATCAGTAGCTTATTTTCAGGGAAATTAAAATATCCATTACATCCCTTAAAACTCATGAAACTCCTTCCAAAAATGGACCATATTCCCTCTTGTAGTTAAATTAAACACAAAGTTTAGTGTGGCTTTCTAGGTGACTACAATTCCAGAGCTCAGATCTAAATTCAGTTTCAAGATCTAAATTCTAGCGACTACATTGACAGAATAAATTAACATCTCAATGGTCAACAATGTAGGTGATGATAAGACAACTGAAAAATACACAGCATATTTACACTCTTTATTGCTAGAATTTTTTTTTAAATTGCAACCTTTTAGAAGACCCTCCTAAAATACTATTTAACATCTCAAATGAGGAAAAATCTATAAAACAAGGATAAAATGTTAATAAACTTAATAATATTGTTAAAACCAAATAACCAGTGAGCAGTTTGGTCTAGTAGTTAGAGTACCAGGCTAGAAAGCCAGAGACTATCAGTTCAAATCTCACCTTAGCTATGAAAGCCAGTTTTGGGTGACTTTGGGCCAGTCATACTTTCTTAGTCCAACCCACCTCAAAGTTTGTAATGGGGACAATAGGAAAAGGAAGATATATTGAATATGCTCGCCACCTTGAGTTATTGGGAAATATAAGAAAGGTGGGATAGAAATAGATAAATTAATAATAAAAAATAATAGCAGATGTAGACTATGTTCTCTGATATCCAAAAATGATATTTACTGGATGTAACCAAGCGGAGACTAAGAAGTCATTTGTTGGGATTACCCTAATTTTGATTCATGTAATGAGAAGGAGGTACATGAAGTGGTCTAAATTGCTCTTTCTGGTTCTATTTTTTAATCTAAAAGCCTAGGTGAAATGGGAGACTCTTGACAGTCGGATGGGTAGCATATAAATTTAATTAATAAATAATTCATTTTTCATGCTCCTTTGAAGATCTGTAATGATAGAGGTTAGAACAGAATTAGACAAATTTTATTTCTACAAGCAAGTACATAACTATGACTTCCAGAAGAGTTTGGTAAGCAAACATAATCCTTTCAATAATATTGATCCAGTCACATATAGATATTCCCGTAATAAACTTGATGTAACTGAGTATGAATAACTAAAATAGAATAGAATAACAGAGTTGGAAGGGACCTTGGAGGTCTTCTAATCTAAACCCCTACCTAGGCAGGAAACCCTACATCATTTCAGACAAATGGTTATCCAATCTCTTCTTAAAAACTTCCAGTGTTGGAGCATTTACAACTTCTGGAGGCAAGTTTTTCCACTGATTAATTATTCTAACTGTCAGGAAATTTCTCCTTAGTTCTAAGTTGCTTTTCTCCTTGATTAGTTTCCACCCATTGCTTCTTGTCATATCCTCCCTCTTCTTTGTGGCAGCTCCTGAGATATTGGAACTCTGCTATCATGTCAGCCCTAGTCCTTCTTTTCATCAACTAGACATACCCAGTTCCTGCAACCGTTCTTCATATGTTTTAGCCTCCAGTACCCTAATCATCTTAGTTGCTCTTCTCTGCACTCTTTCTAGAGTCTTCACATCTTTTTTACATCATGGCAACCAAAACTAGATGCAGTATTCCAAGTGTGGCCTTATCAAGGCATCATTAACACTTCATGTGAACTTGATTCTATCCCTCTGTTTATGCAGTCTAGAACTGTATTGGCTTTTTTGGCAGCTGCTACACACTGCTGGCTCATATTTAAATGGTTTTCCACTAGGACTCCAAGATCCCTCTCACAGTAACTATTACTGAGCAAGGTACCACATATATTGTACATGTGCATTTTGTTGAGCAAGGTACCACATACATTGTACATGTGCATTTTATTTTTCTTGCCTAAATGCAAGACCTTACTTTTTTCTCCATTGAATTTCGTTTTGTTAGTTAGCACTCAATGTTCAAGTCTATGAGGATCCTTCTGTATCTTAAGCCTATATTCTGGAGTATTGATTATTCCTACTAACTTGGTGTCATCTGAAAATTTGTTGAGTTCCCCATCTATCCCATCATCCAAATCATTGATGAAGAGTACTGGGCCTAAAAGAGAGCCTTGGGGTACCCCACTGCATGCTTCCCTCCGTGTAGATGCAGTCTCATTAAGGACTACACATTGAGTTGGTCAGCCAGTTATGAATCCATCTGGTGGTGATGCTGTCTAACATATTTTTTTTCTATTTTATAAAGTAGTAGGTTATGGTCTACTTTCTCAAATGCCTTACTGAAGTCCAAGTAAATTATATTGACAGCATTCCTCTGGTCCACTAATTTTGTCACTTTGTCAAAAAATGAAATAAGAGTTGCATTCTAAAGCAATGAATGTCCAATCGAAATAGAATCTCAGTGTACAGTTATTTGCAAATAGGACTTCAGCTCACAACTGAAGTTAAAAAAAAAAGGAGGAATTCAAGAAAACTCTCAAATTATGAATCTACTTGGTTCTTTAGGAAGAATAGAACCATCTTTTGTAAATTTGTATCCAGACAGTGATATATTTTTAGCTACAATATCCCTTATATTGTTTGGATTAAATCTAAATTTGATTGCTCTCTTACAATCTTCCTGGAATGACAAAATGGAAATGAAAAGTTGAGTTGAATATCATCTGTTTGCTAGCCATTTCTCAGTACAAGGTGATGCACTTAGGTAATTTTAGATGCTGAACTTCCTTGGTTTAATAGAGCCTTCTTTTAAATGACTACAAAGAATAAAAATAGTATTTATCTTCTTTCTCATAAAAAGCTATTCAAAACTTTACTAATAAGACTACTTCTTTAATGTCTTAGAGCAAATTAAACAACTCTGAAATTGTTAAACTCACTTGAACCACACTATTATCAACATTAAAGAGTAACATAAAGCTTGCTTTTAAAACAAGGATGATATAAGCAATGCTTACTGATGCTTCCCAAGAGCCCAGACATGCTGATGCAGAGAAGATGTTAATGTAATATCTATTTGTTACTGAGACCATTCATCTGAATTCTTGGGTGGTCATTAGGAAATCCAATGAGGGAGTTTGAACTTTGACACAAGACCCTACCCAAACCATTGCTCAGGGTATACTTTACATTACTTCACCAATGATTCAAGGAGGTGTTTAAAAGAAAACTAATTGTTCTCCAATACCAGTTCCTGTGTGATCATCTAGGAAAGAGTAAAATTATTGAACACGTAAACATTCCATACCAGAAAAAACATTGTCAATTGTACTGAATCCTGAAAGATATTTAGATGTACCAATAATAGAGCTGTGATAAAAAGCATCCACAAAAGAGACCTAAAACAAGATGGATCATTGACATCAGCAAGTACTGCAGGTCCAATTGGCAAAAGAAAGCTCAGGACCACATTGGTTGGAAACATGCAGAAGAGAGGTCTTCATCCTGCAGTGGATAGACAACAGCAAAAATGATGACAGGTAGTCCTTGACTTACAATAGTTCATTTAGTGGCTGTTCAAAGTTATGGCACTGAAAAAAGTTATTTATGACCATTTTTCACAGTTACAACCTTTGTAGCATCCCCACATGATCTAAATTCTGATTCTTGGCAACTGGTTCATATTTATGACCATTGCTATATCCCAAGATCATGTGGTCACCCTTTCAACAAGCAACCTTTCAACAAGCAAAGTCAATGGAAAAACCAGATTAATTTAACAACCAGGTTACTAACTTATCAACTGCAGTGATTCACTTAAGAACTCTGGCAAGAAAGGTCATAAAATGGAGCAAAACTTAACAAATGTCTCAACAACTGACATTTTGAGCTCAATTGTGATCATGAGTTGAAGACTACCATTACCATTCCATGATATCAGAGATCCAATCCAATAAAGTTATACCATATTCATCAGCACTATCGAGGACTTTGTGCTATTTGGGAAGCATTATGTGCATCAAGTCCAAGACTTATAAATCCTGGTCACCACACATCACCACCAGAAAGCTTTCCCCCAATGACTCTATCTTTTTTCAGAAGATTTAGGAATTAATGCAAGATTCCATATTACCCCAAAAATCCATTGGAAAAAAAGAGCTTTCAACTTTCAAGCAAAAGCTATTTGGCAAAGGAAGGTTCATCTATCAAACAAATATTACAATCCTTGAATTTATTCAGGCAAATCACAGGACTCAATGTATAAAATAAGGTTTTAATAAAATATTTTATCACAGAATGTATTATTACAAACAGTGATGGATATAGTTTAGAAGAAACTATGAATATAAGTCATACTAAAGGATGCAGCAGTGCTCCAATAAAGCACCAGAATTCCATTCTGACAATTTTTCAAATTGTAGATTTTGATTCAGCAAATGTCTGGCCAGAGAATAGTAAAGCAAAAATGCATCATTAAATGAAGGAAGGAAGGAAGGAAGGAAGGAAGGAAGGAAGGAAGGAAGGAAGGAAGGAAGGAAGGAAGGAAGGAAGGAAGGAAGGAAGGAAGGAAGGAAGGAAGGAAGGAGTGTAATTATGAACAATGAAAATTAATCAGTGCACTATCACAGACAGACTGATTAATAGATTCATATACTTAAAGAAGTACTTATTTATTAAATCACAGGCACTGAAAAAAATCCCAGGGAAAGTAAGGAATGCTTTTCAAACACAACATTTGAAGGTTACTATTTAAAAACTGATTGTATAGTCTTGCCCTGCCTTGTATGTTTATGTAATGGAGCAATATAAGGTGAAACAAGGAAAGAATATGTAAGTACTACATGTGCACAAGAAACACAAGTGATCCATTATCAAGTCTCCATGGAAATTTATACATTTATTCATACAGACTGAAACATATATTCCACTAAATACACTGGCTCACTGTCAAGCTTTTAATTTTAATAGAATATGCTTTTACAGAGAGCTCTATTGAATTCTCATTTACTTTAGTGTATATTTCTCCTCTGAATTCTTTGGTATCACATTAACAATTCACTTGTTATTAAGTTCTTACTAAAAAAGCAAAAGCTTATTCATATCTATGTTCATTCAAGAGGAAGATTTACAATTTTTTTAACAAGAGAGACACTTTGGCATCCACCAACGTTCTTTGGTTGTAAAAATCCAATCCTCAACCCAGCTGTACTTCGCCCATGAAAAGCATAGGCGTACGAACTGAAATCTTGTCAGGAGAGAAGATAACTGGCATAAAGCAGCAAGATAACCTGTACAGTAAGATATGGGATGTCTTGAAGGCTAAAAAAAATGATAACTGAAACGTCAAGAAGAAAACTGCATTGGACTGTAGGAGAAAACTGATTAATAAAAACAGCTTTCTCTGAAGAAAAAACAACTTTCTCATAGACTGCAATTTTTTATATAAAAAGGAGAATGAGCTATGAATAAAGCTTTAAGGGCAAAATAACCTGTGCAATAAGAATTTAATAAGCACAGAGCATATTTAAAAAAACCCTACTGAAACAAGTAAATAGAGGCCACATTGTGCTACACTATATACAGCCATCTTGGTGTTTGTATGTATGTAAAGACAACTTTAAATATACATATAATATTCTTAATTAAACTTTTAATAAAATATGCTGTATATTTGATACTGGTCCTGTGTTGGATTGCTTAATGTTCTACTAAACTGAGCAGTAAAAACTTGATGTGTTTGAAAGTAAAAAATAGAACAAATTAAATTTTCATGTAACAATATGAGCTGAGTATGTGATCTCAACAGTTGGTCTAAAAACCCAGCTGCAAAATATGAGAAATACCATAGAACAGATGAGCAACAGAAAGAGTGTTGCTATGAAGAGTGGCAAACAATAGCAGAAACCAAGGGCTTGTCTGTTAAGATGCCCATTGGCAAAACTGAGTGCAAAAAAGTGGTATAGCCGAAATTTGCAGATCAGTGCTATGAAGGACATAAATTGTAGCCAGAGAATGCAGAAGCTCTGATATATTTTACAGATTGCAGAAAACTCCTAGAAATGGGAAAATAAGATTAGCTGAGTTGGAATAATATGGCATAAACAAGTGTTGGCAACAAGAAGTTGTTGCTAATATCTTCACCTCAAAGGAAGAAAAGGGCAGGAGGATAAAAGCACAAGAACACATGTTGAATCTTGCCATAATAAATTTCTATTTATCCAGAAACCACTGAACTCTCAAATCCACTCACAGCTTCTGTTGATGATGCAGATGGATGCTATATTTGGAGTGAACTTTGCCCAATTTTAGCTGCAGCCCTACCTGGAGCAAAAACCTGAGCAATAGTGATTCTAGTCTTATCACCACTGAATTACAGAAATGAGCTTTATATGTCTTTGTAAATTACTTGGAAGCTATAATTGATGTAAAATGCAATCTCCTGCATACTAACAACTGAGAGCTGTTTCAGAAAAAAAAAACCAAGTGTCACAGGTGTTGCATTGGATTCATCAGTTACTGGAGTTGGCAGAAAATAAATTTAATAAATTATTATTCCATTATAGATAGAAAAACAGTTTTAAAAACATGCCAAGAGAATTGCAGGAGGATTGTGTGGGCAGTTGCCAGGGATTACCACTGATTTAAAGGTAATGAGTGCTCTGCTTGCTCTTGTGTTGAGGATGAGCCTATACCTCAGATGTACTGTTCTGTATGTCCCAAGTATATGATAGTTCTCCTTCATCAATAAATTTATTCCTTCCTGCCCATCACATCTCAGTGATTCGTAGGATGTCATTATCATAATTGTTGAATTCTCATAGTAGTTGTTGCATCTTGGCATAATGTTATAATGTATGTACATTCCATGTTCCAATCCAAGTAAATGATTTTGCATTCTCCTTCATAGAGAATGAGGCCGTATCATCTGGAACCAATACATCATGCTGCAATTTATCCTTTAGGGGATGTAAAACCTGTGTTGTCAGGGAGTCATCACATGACGTATCATGACTTTTTTCCCCTTTGCTAAACTGGGTGTGGACATGGCCAGCACATGATGCATCCAGCCCATGGGCTGTGAGTTTGACACCCCTGTCACAGGATTTTGCTTGTAGTTCTTGTTGCAAGAATTCTTCATGAGGCTAGGTTGCAAGCCGGATGCCCATGACTAAGTGCTGTGTAAAAACTTAAAATGGCAGTACTGATTTCTTTATGATTAATTCTAGCATAAGGCAGGGCTTTGTCCTACCCCTATTTTTATTTCTGATTACCATGGACAATACAATGAAAAAGGCAATGAATAAATTGGAAAAAAAACAAGACAAATTGACTGACCTAAATTTTGCCGATAACATTGCTTTACCTGCAAACACTAAGAACCAGCTAAAAGATATGTCACTGACAGTTGAAGCAGAGGAAGTAAAGTGAGCTTAAAAATTAGTGAAGACAAAACTAAGTTGATTCAAGTTGGCCTTAAATACAGGCCTTAAATTTGTAGAACATTTCGATTATTTTTGTAGCATCCTGAATGGGGGAAATAGATAAAGGTGTGAAATGCCAAATAGGCAAAGCAATTGCTGCCTTTCAACAAATGTACTCAGTATGGACCATGTCCACCATAAGTACAGCAACCAAGATCAGACTATTTAATGGTATTGTCATACTGACTGCCATCTACACCAGGGAGACCTGAAAATCTACAATTCATAAGATCAACATCTTCCAACAACGTTGCCTCAGAAGGATTCTTTGTATCTCATATCAGGGCCATGTCACAAATAAGGAAATTCGACAAAGAAGTAATTTCTGAAGACTCTCTGAGATAATGACAGAACAAAGAATGCACTTTGCTGGACACATATTCCCCATGAGTGAGCAGCATCCAGCAAAAATCACAATCAGTTGGATACCAGTATTTGATCGGAGAAAATGAGAGAGGCCTCAAAGAAAAGGGTGGCAAATTCTAACATACACTTATTGAAAAACTATCCACACTAACCAAGTGCTCCACTACTAAAGTAACAACCCAACCTCTTACAAAAGAAACTGCACAAGAACATTATTTAGACAAACACAAACATAGTGCAGCAATCCAGAGCACCTCCTATCTTCCATCTTCCAACAAAAATGATATCTACAAAATTTTATCAAAAAGTGCCTGATTACTCCAGCCACTATAGCATAACTAATATAGGCTATGGAAAGGATAACACTATCATACATCAAAACATCTTGGAAAAAAACAAGAGACTATTGCAACCACAATCCCACACAAATCAACTTAAGCCTTCCAAAGCATCTTAAGTGAACCAGAAAACTCAGTAACCCAAGAAGAAAAAATAGGAGTCATCTACTATACAACATAGAGTGTAAGGCTTATAACAGCTACTGTATGGGACAGGTAGGCAAAAGACTAGGAGAGCACATCTATGTACACCAACCAGCAGTCAGAAGTTAATTTCACAACAAACTTGACTTAACTGTAGTTTCAGTTGGGAAATTGAGAGCATCCTACACCAAAAACACTAAAGAATTTCTGGAAGCTTGTCATTCAGACAAATTGGCCTTCAACAGGAACTTGGAAATAAATTCTATTTACATACTGTTCAAAAAACAAAAAAAGAAACAAAAACATCAGAACACCTTCTCACCAGTAATGAACATCCAGATAAGCAGGAATTAACACCAGGCAAACAATCAAGCAGTAAGCAACAGCCTAATCAAGAAACTACCAGAGAAAAACAACAGCTTTACCAACATTGTCATGGGAAACTACAGTATATAAACAGAGATTATAATCAATAATAATAGTTTGGCTGGACTATTAACTGAAGTTAATATATTATAATATCTTTTATATTGGTGTTGAGGGAATAAAGATGCTTTCTTCAAAGCCAATGACAAATTGTTTTGCATTATGCATATACTGCTCTATGTTTTGTTAAGTACATTTTGCTCCAAGCACTTCTATGTGCTTTTCCATCCTCTAAAGCACAAAAGATATATCACAAGATATCTGATGCATTTATTTAGTAATCCTGACATCTTGTTAGAGAAATAATAATGAACAAAAAATAATGGGAAAACAATTGACAATCACTTTTCTTCCTGTTGGATCTTCCTGGATTTGTTTGTGGGGGTATTTTTTTCTTGTTTTTAATTGCATTGCTGGACATTTAAAATATGTAATAGCTGAGAGATAGATGGGTGGATAGATTTACATGCCATTCTATACCTAATGACTCTGAGTGACTTTATAAAATTAAAAGAGCAAAATGAGTGCTCATGAGGAGCAACTGTCTGGGGCACTTGGGGGTGATTTCAAGTCCTCTCAATGTTTGGAGAGTTATTATGTACAGTCAGTCTACTTTCTGGCTCTTCATTCTGCTGTGTGTTCAGTTCACCATTTCTTCCTTGGAGACCAAAGCAATCCTATAAAAAAATAAGTCTGGTTGCCAAGCATAGATACAAATGTTAAGATTCATTCCCTAACTTTCTGCCCACATTTGTTTCATACTTCTATCACTATCATAGTCAGTTTGAAATTTTGTGATTGCCATAATGGCAGACATTTTTGGTTATTATTAGATATTATACTTGGTATCTCATTATGGATAAAAGAAATAAAATCTAAACAAAATTATGTCTGCTGTTCTCAGAAGTAATAGTGCACTTCTTTTTCAGAGTAGGAATTTCTCAATTTGCTGGTTATTTTGGTTTCACATATTTGTGTATCACCATTGTAACTCAAATATGCATGATCATCTGATACTATGAATTCATCAATCTCCAATATTCCAGCACAAGAAAAATGCTTGATGACCCCCAGAAAGTTACAGGGTCCTAACACTTGCTAGTAACATATTTAGTGTGTTGTGATGAGGGGAGAATTATACAAGGCAAAAAGAGCTCAGTCTCTTGTAGTATTAATAACATTTGTTGCAGTATTTCTCTCGCTTTAGTAACTTTCTTCTGTAGTTTCAAATAACAAAATAGTGGCTGCAGTGAATAAAGAGAAGAGAGATCTATTACCATGCAACAATCACATAAACTGGTCAATTAAATGATTAGCAAAAACCTCTCAAACAGTCCTATCCCTCAGTTCTCATAATGGTAAAAGATGGAGGAAAAGTAGCACATTCAGACTTGCAATATTACTTTATTACTTTAGCTGTTCTAATACAGTGAGAATACTTTTAGCTCTGTTTTTTGGTCTGGTCTATCTGCTAGAGCTGACATGCTCTGAATTGATAGCAGTCAATTTGAGTGAAAACTAAGGGGAGGAAATTATTCTTCTGGTGTAACTAATTCATTTAAAGGAAATTGACTTGAGGAATTTCAGGGGTGAAAATAAATTTGAGGCAAACTAACTGAATGAACTGAATTTTGGGGTGAAGGGTTGGGGTTGATTCTGAAGGGAAGACGAATTCAATAAATAAATAAAATAAATTCATAATTCTAACTCAGATACCAGATCTGCTTTATATTCAGTTTTCAATACTGAACAAGCAGATTTATTTCTTATCCTACCCACTTACCCTTTTTGCAGAACAAATGAACAGCAGCAAGCAGGGAATTCAAAGAAACATCAATGTTCACAAATCAGTAGTAACTAATATATAGTCCTGGGAATGAATGAATGAGATGGTGGAAACTGACACACATTATATTGTATATTATTTGTTAACTGGAATTTGGAGGTACATTCGGTCACTCTCAGTCCCTCAAACACAGCTCCTATAGTACAAATAAAGCTAGGAGCACGATCATGGGGCAAGGTCCAGGGTTCCAAGTCTAATCCATGGCAGAGTCCAGGCTCAAGACAATGGAAGTCTTCAGGACAAAGAAAAGATGCAACACAAGAAGTAGCTCCAAAGGCACTGACAAGAAAAGGAAAAAGGTGAAGAATAATCTTCCAAGCAAGGCAAGGCAAGGCAACTAGCAACAGGGATGAATCAAAGCCATGTGTTTGTGTGTGTGTATGTGTGTGTAAACCAAAGCAAACAATTGTTCCTGGCAAAGACTAACTCCCCACAGGTTTTCCTTAAGTTACTTCTGTTCATGTGTTCCTGGGGTGACCTCCCCCAAAGTAGCCTTGCAGCCCTTCTCTTGGCTTACCTTCACTCTTGGCTTACCTTTGCTCCTTGCCCTTGTAGCAAATGGAGGAGGCAGCGGTGCCCACAGCACCACTGCCTGTCAGCAGCTGATCCTCCCCTGGGTCTGTGCAGGCAGGCAGCTCTCCACCTGGTCAACTACCTCCCCAAATGCTTCAGGGGCCCAGCATCATCCTCAGCTCCTAGCCACTCCAAACAGTCCAAGGGAGATGTGCCATCCCTGTCGGACAGTCCCACTTCCAATTTTTCCTCCTCCTCCTCCAAACCGGGCTCTAATGGGGCTATGACACTTTCTTCCAAGAGCTCAGGAGGACTTACATTTATTTATTTATTTATTTATTTATTTATTTATTTATTTATTTTGTCAAGTGATTATTAGATAATAAGTATAAGTATAAACATGGTTATGAATACATGAAATGGATACGAATAAGAAAAAAAGAAACAATAGGACAGGAATGATAGGCATATTGTTGCGCTTATGCACGCCCCCTACAGACCTCTTAGGAAAGGGGTGAGGTCAATAGTAGACAGTCTAAGGTTTTTAGGGTTTGGGGAAGAAACCATGTAGAGTATTCCAGACATTGACCACTCTGTTGCTGAAGTCGTATTTCCTGCAATCAAGTTTCGTGTGGTTTACCTTGAGTTTGTATCTATTGTGTGCACTTGTATTGTTGTGGTTGAAGCTGAAGTATTCATTGACAGGTAGGACATTGCAATATATAATTTTATGTACTATACTTAGATTGTACCGAAGGCGGCGTAGTTCTAGGTTGTCTAGGTCTAAAATTTCAAAGTCTAGTGGCATAAGGTATTCTGCTACGAGTAGAGGAGTGGAGAACTCTTCTTGTGAAATATTTCTGGACTTTCTCAACTGTATTAATATCAGATATGTAATGCAGGTTCCAGACTGATGAGCTGTATTCAAGTATTGGTCTAGCAAATGTTTTGTATGCTCTAGTTAGTAGTGTGATATTACCGGAGAAAAAGCTATGCAGGATTAGGTTAATAATTCTTAATGCTTTTTTTGGCTATGTTGTTACAGTAGGCTTTAGCACTTAGATCATTAGAGTTGAGTACTTCAAGGTCCTTGACAAAATTTAGATCATCAACAAGATTTTGATTATTCAGCTTGTATTTTATTTTCTGATATATTTTTTTACCAATATGTAAGACAGAGCATTTATTTGTTGAGATTTTTTTATCTCAATAATACCGCTAGTAACTCTATGAGGTTAATTGGACTGAGAAAGAGGGCCTAAAGTCACCAGACAGTTTCTATGCTAAAGGTGGATTTGAATCTGGTCTCCCTATTCCAGATTCACTATCACAACAGTGGTATTCAAAAGAATGTCTAGACAAAAATGAGGAGGAGGATTTGTAGAAATCGTAGGAAGGTAGAGTATAATATATTTGAAATTGTGGCAGGAAGTGTTAGCCCTCTGACCCAAGCACTCCTAACTTTAGGTTTCACACTTTGAAATATTGCTGATATAGATTAGTAAAAAAAACAAAATACTTTTTGTTTATATATATTACAATGCATTTATTAAAGCCAATCAAAATGCCACAAAGCAGCCGCAGGCTTCACATATCCAATGCTCTATCTGAGATGGTAGAAACTAAGTAAACTGCCTCCAACAGCAGATTTTTCATTCCTTTGAAGCTCTGCATTCTTGCATTTCATGAGCAGAGCAGAGCTTATGCTTCATCTAAGTACCAGTAAATTGTATATTGGGAAAAATTGGGATGCTATTTATTTTGACAAACATTTCATAAGAATTAATTCACAATAATTAAACAATGTTCCTTTCCAGTATATAAATGAAAAAGTAGACAATTTTTACAGATTTAATACCAATGAGATAAAAGATAACAAAGGGGAAAAAATGAGGTAGTAGACATTTTCATCTAGTGAAGTAGCAGAAAATTGTTCTAATTTGGAGGATAGTTCTCATTGCCATAATAAATCTGAATCACCCTATAGCAGCTAGAATCAGCTTTTCATAGTGTTAAATGGCTGAACAATTATAAGAAAAAGACCAAAGGGGAGAGTGAGATAAATTACATGTTTGTATATGTTACTAAAATATGAAACCATATTTTATATGGTGTTTTTAATACTCAGAAGTTATTTTAATGTGTCAATCCCCAAGCACATGCACTGAAAGAGAAAAAAATGCAAAAAAAAAAAGCCTTTTAGAATGCAAAAAAACATGTTTTCTTTTAATTCCCTTCTTTTAATGGTATACTTCAAAAGAGGCCCAAGTGAGTAACTAGAGTTATGCAAATCAACCAAAATCCTATTCAGATGTAAAATTGCAAAATGGCAAGATTAGGTTTAAACCAATGTGAGGTTCATGTTAATAAAAAATTCAGACATTGACTATAATGAAAAAGCATTTAAATATATACAACTATTTCCCATTCTTCTTTTGCAGAATAGATTGAAAATAACAGGTTATTAAAGATAGAAATATCAGTAATTTTGAAGCTAAATTTAAAAAAAACATTATGGAAAAAACTAAGTATATGACAGTGGTATCTAATATCCACATTTACATCAATATTTGCTGAAGCATGTTCACTTTGTGTTTTTATGACTGCTCAACATGATATAAGTTAAGATGCTAGCCTAGAAACCAGGAAACTGTGAGTTCTAAATCTCCCTTAGGCATCAATGCAGTTGAGTGATTTTAGGCCAAACTTTCTCTCTTATCTCAACCCACTCATGAGTTGCAGCTGCAGGGAAAATAATATTAAGTATGCTTGATGCTTGATTTGACCAAAATATATACTGTTCATATCTGAATTAAAATATTATTATTAGCCAACCAGATGTTTAGACTGGATTTGCAATTCTGTTTCTGTAATATTTTATTTTGTACTATAAATCAACATTGATCTGCCAACCTCTGTTCTGTTATTTTTGATTCTGGATGTTGTTTTTTCCAGAACTGATGCATTCTTTTCAAATGTCCTCTTCTTGTTGGACTTGATTTATAATAACAGATAATTATTTCATTGTTTTCAATGTTTATGTATTTGCAACTGTAAATACTTCCAGTAGTCCGGTAGCTGTTGGCCCTGGTTGCTCAGACAACAGTTCTAAGTCCTGTAGCCGAACTGTCACCAAGTAGCTAGAAATTCCAACACCTAGCATGACTCTTTTTGACCTGAGTGATGGTTAATCTAGTATGGATTTCTCTAAATTATGTCTTGCCATATTGTTTATGGGATAGATACTCTTTGTCTGGCTCCTCTGATGAGATTGGTCCAGTATTGTTGAACCTCTTGCATAGTTCTCATCTTCCTCAGAGCACACAAATCCCACAATCACATCAAGTTAGTGCATCATTATTATTATTTTGGGTTGTCGCCTAGTCAGCCACACGTTTAAACTGGATTATTATTATTTACAGATAAAATTAGACCCTATTTTTGTTTGCTATCTGAATTTACTTTTAAATGTTTTTATCCTTTTCTTCTGATACATCTTCTGACTTTCAGGTCTAGTGAAAAACAGATTCATTGACCTTTAAATAAAAAGTCAGGAAAGTTAAGCCCACAAACAATTTAGGCACTGAATTCCCTCCCCCACTTTTTTTTTTGAACTGATGAAAATGGCATTGCTCTCTATGTATAGTGTTGTACAGCTTGGCTTGTCCTATATGAACAATAACTTTAATATTCTAATACTCAAGATAAAACTGTTTCCATACAACTCAACATACAACAGAATAAGGGATCACAATATCTTGACATCTTGTTTTATTACGTTCATTATTCCAAAAGTGAATATTTCACTGGGGTTTTTTTAAACTCGCACCAGAACTTAGCAACTTTTCCATTAGTTTGGAAAAAGAAGAGAGAAAGATTAAAAAGGTTTTCATTGCAATGTATCTTTGAACTATCTCCTACATAATTTTTTTTGGGGGGGAGATAATAGATATAAGGAAAGAACAGCATAGCCACCTCCAAACTGTCCAATATAGACCCTATTTTGTGTTAGTCAGTACATATTCCAACTTCCAAATATCAATATTATTGTTATTTTTATTAGCAATAACAGAACCTTTGATCATTTGCTTTTCTGGGCTTGTATGCTTTTTAGCATGACTCATTGGCAATTTTAGCCTTTTTCTGTAATGAAATATTATATGTTCCTTATGCAACATTTTTAAAAAAAAATGCATGTTAGATATATACTACACAATAATATAAATAATTTGTGTGTATGTTCCTTTCAATCAGTTTTGATTTCTGGCTACTGCCTGGACATGTTTCTACAGTTTTCTTGACAAGATTTCAGAAGTGGAGTGCCATTGTCTTCTTCCTAGAGCTGAGAGAGAGTGACTGGCCCAAAGGATTCCTATCTAAGGCAGAATCACCTTTCAATTTCTAACATCTTAATCACTACACCAAGCTGTGTCTGAACACAAATGGTCTGTATTATATGCAATAATCTAAGAGCAATCAAATCTACTCATACAATGAAGATTAGCACACTCAG
Organism: Bungarus multicinctus; assembly: GCA_023653725.1. NCBI lineage: Eukaryota > Metazoa > Chordata > Lepidosauria > Squamata > Elapidae > Bungarus > Bungarus multicinctus. The sequence goes on from CM042848.1 coordinate 50,309,556, forward strand.
TTTAAGACAGGAACAGCTAAATACTAGAAAGACAATGGAAGACTTTTGTTTTCAATTTGTGGGGAGTACAAATATACAAAGAAATAAAAGCAGGGAAGTAAAACTGCTGGAAAACTATAAACAGAATACACATAGAGACTAATAGGTTTAGACTTTGGTCTGACAAATATATTGAGAGGTACAGAATGATAAAGGTAAAATATTGCTTGGTAAAAGGTAGGATCACAGAAAAATAAGCAAACAATACAAACAAGAGCAGCAAAATAAACATTTAATATTCATTACAAGACAGGGGTGGGCATGGCCAACTCGATGTCACTTACATCAAGGGTTTGTTAAATTTTTTAACAACCAGTTCTGTGGGCGTGGCTTAGTTGGTGGTTGTGGCTTGGTGGTCATATGACTGGGTGGGCATGGCCAACTCGAGGTCACTCACGTCAAGGGGCGCTTCTCCTCGCGTGGCCTCTCATGACAATGGGGATGCTGCAATGATCATAAGTGTGAAAAATGGTCATAAGTCACTTTTTTCAGTACCATTATAACTTTGAATGGTCACTAAATTAACTGTTGTAAGTCAAGGATTATCTGTACAAAAATGCAAAAAGCTTCTTTGCTTGCAAAAAGCTGCCCTAAATACCAATCATTAGATTAAAAATACCTGCAAGCCAGAGTTACAAATCAGGCAGGGTTCCAGAGTACCTTGAGGAATTAAAATAGTAAAAATGCAATGATAACTATAGGCAGCCAACTCTTGCACATAAAGTGAAACCCTTCAGCAGAGAGGTCATTTAAGCTCTCCAGAAAGAACACACTGAGGAAAAGCAATCCTTAGAACCATTTGCACCACTTAAAGATACCAGCTGGTCTCATTCATCTCACGAGATATCCTAAGGAAATCATCCAGATTTAAGGAAAGATCACATGCCCTGCAGAAAGGCATTAAAAAATCAGCGCCAAGCTTGCCTCCTGCCTCTTGGAAGTACACCCCAAAAGGACAGTGCCAGATACCACTAAAGCAGTGAAGGAAGACCCCTCCTCCCTAGATAAAAAAAGAAACCATGAGGCAGAAAAAAATTCAAACACAATACAAATAATTAAATCACAACAGTAGCTGTTGCTTGTTAAACCAATTACCAGAACAAATGGCCACAGGAACTAGCCAGATTTTTCAACCCAGTTTCTTTTCAGGAACAGAGATTAATCTTCTTCCTTTCAAACAAAGCTGAATAGGGAAAATTATCCCATCAATAAACACAGGATTAAACATCACCAAGGACGGAATTAAATTTCACTAAAAACCAGTTTTAGACTCAGAAAGGGTATGTAAACTCATGTTTGAATGTCAATCTTTCTAGCTAGCCAAGAAGCCTTGCTGAATGTCACTCATCTTGGTTCCTTGTCATTAAAAAGCTTCTTTCTGCAACTCTGCTTTATTATTCAATTATTTCTTCAAAGTGCTGATCATTGCATGCCGTATGGAAATATTTCCAGAGAAGTATTTCCTCCCAACAGCAGTGTAGAAAGCGTAAAATAACCCTTCCCCTTTAAGAAAGTATCAGGAAAGAAAAAAAAAACCTTCAGAGACAGTAAGTCTAGGCATACTGCCAAGAATGTAATAAGGGTGGGGAAAAACAAAAGGAGATTAGTTCTAACTATCGGTTCTCCAAACTGCTTAGAAAGTTAACAAGGGGTTCTATAGAACCAGTCAGAACTGGTACAATCCCACCCGTTACAAGATTTATACTGCCCTATACAAGGCAGTGGAAGGAAAGCTGCAATAAAACTTGTCATTCTAAAGAGCCAGACATTCCACTGAATCTTCAAATGACCTTTGAACTTCTCCAAGGTGATGCAAAGTTTTGACTGTATTCATCATCTCAAATAAATTCAAATATTTAATTTGAATTTGAAGATTCAGTTTGATTAAATGTCTTCAAACCAAATCCCTAACTTTACATAACTCTAAGAATAATAACTGCTGACAGATATAGATAGTAAGAAACATTCTCAAGACACTACCATTAAATATTTAACAGGTTTCATGGCTGTGCTTAATCATAGAGAATCAAAATCTTTGCTACTCTTAACAGTTGAAAAGATATGCGTTCCTTTTGCTATGTGTTCATTTCAGCAGTTTCTCTAATCCTTGTATCTCAATGGGGGATGAGCTGTCAATTTCTAGGCCTTATGGCTCAAAATCTAACAAATACACACACCCATGCATACACCCATACGTATATAAAAATCACTGTCTATTTTGCAGCATGGTGGTTCAAGTGGTTGGAACGCTGGGCAGGAGGTTAGCAAGCCCATATTCGAGATCTGAAAGCTGCCGAAGGGCGGGGTGAAGCTCTCATCCTTCACTCCAGCTCCTGCCAGGGACATGAAAGAGGCACCAAGGCAATGGTGATGTCACCAACTAATCCTTTCAATCCAGAAGTGACTTGGTGCTTCTGATTCAAAACAGAAAAAAAAACTGTCTATTTTCAATCCTAAAACACCATCTTCCGCTATAGAAAATTATACATCTATAATTATTGTTTCTTTTTTGGAAATAAACAGTTGTTCTTAGCACGTGGCCAAATTATTTGGTATTAAGGCAATAAACCACACATCAGTATCATTAACATAAAAAATAGAAATATTTTCTGTGATGTAATAGACAACTATGTCAGTTCTTGAAGCAAGCAAAATAGATACTGACATTTTATTGACTTATTCATTATATTTTTATCCCACCACAATCCAAGTTTTATATAAATAAGTGTTAAAACTTCTACAGTGAAGTTAAAACCCATCAAACCAGTAATAACAATAACCACATCAGCCCCCGTTTCAAATATAATGACCCCAAAATAACAAGAAACAAAAAAGCAAAACATAAGAAGCAAAAAAGCAAAATGGCAGGTAAAAAAAAAATCAAGGAAATCAATTATTTAGTCCAGGGGTGGACAATTAATTTTCCCAAGAGGCTACATGAGAAACTAGGATTATTGTGGATGCCCACCACTCTGCACCCCTGCCATTGGCCCCCGCCCCCTTCATTCCCAACTCCCACCCTGTCCCCCACCACATAAACCCATCCCTGCCACAAAGCCACTGACACTGTTGGCCCAACAGGGTCAGCCAAAGGGCTGGATGTAGCCTGTAGGCCATAAAATGCCCAGGTTCTGACTTAGTCCAACTGAATACAAATACACACGAAGGAAGGAAGGAAGGAAGGAAGGAAGGAAGGAAGGAAGGAAGGAAGGGCTAAATGTTCACTACAATTCACACTATGTCCATTTATCTGACTTGGGAGAATGTTCCTTATTCAAATTATTTTTATATTAATTTATATATTGCTCTAACTTCTGAAAGATTGAAAGCACCACTCTCCTTTCCAGCTCCATTTTTCTTTCTGCTTCCATTTGCTAAGTTTTACCCTGTTTCTCCCTGAGGCTGCAAATGTAAGGATTACTTATGTAGACTTAATCAAGTGATATCTCAGGAGACTGATATGTAGGAACTTCAAACTTATTTAACAATAACATTATAGCTGATCTAAAAATGGCTTCTAATTCAGTTTCAGTTTTCTTGTCTTGCTCTTTTCTTATCGCTCCCTTGCATGCGGCAAAAATACCTCTTTTAAAGAAAATATTTTGTTTTCAATCTACTTATAGTTTTTGTTAGAAGAATTTTCTTGGTCCAATTCCAAACTGAGTTACCCAATGAAAAAACATAGGACAATTGCTCAAAGTAGAGGTAGAATTTTATTCAAAGAGCCAGAATGGAGGATCAGCAATTTGAAGATGGCCATACAGTTAGAAAATGAGAGTGTACTCACAGTGGTAGTACTCTCTGTGACAATGGACTTTGAAATAATGGACTTTATTGTGAAGCATAAAATGGACTTTATTGTGAAGCATATTAGATATGTAAATTAAATTGTCCTTTCCATGGGGACATGTGAACTCCAGACAGGAAGATCATTCCTTGCCCTGTGCGGTGGGTGATCTTAGATGTGCAAATTCTTCCTTGGATATGGATTTTTATAGGATTTTTTAATAGGATGTGTCTGGCATCAAAGTGGAGCATTGACATAAAAGGTTTTCCCATTTTGAGGGGATTCTGTTTGTCTGCCAGAGCCAAAGAGGTACGCTTAATCAATTTTAGCCCAAATGTCAAATGCAGGTGGAGAGAGTTTTGAATAGTTTCTTTGCATCCCTATTTTGAGGCTGGCTGGCAGATCAGGGAAAGTGTGTGACCTGGCTAAAAAAGGAGGGGGACACTTTTATCTTCCAATAGTGTCTTATTCCACACATGAATCCCATTAGTAGAATCTTCCCAGATATTTACTAGAATGGTACACTGCATCAGCAATTGCTACTATTTTACATACACATATTGTGGTTGATATTTCTATGGGATTAATAGAAGTAAGAATTTATTTCAGTAGCCTCCTACAAAGTTTTCAGAAAATTATTTTCAGGAGCTTACTTTCTGTTACCAGATTATATTTTTTAAAGAATTAAAAAATGTATTAATAAAAATTATCCCTTGCCAGCATATCTTTTTCTGCTTAAAGTTTTTGCTGGTTAGTAATTTGTAAGCATGTACAACAGATTAGCTTTTCTACAAAAACAATAAACTAATTCTACACATTATCTACTGACACTTGTTTCATTAGCCCTTAAGCCCTACTCTATTAGCTGCTAAATGTTTTTGTGCAGAAATGCAAATGGATGCATTTGTATTAAATTAAAAAAAACCTGTATTTTCAACTATCAACTTTCTTCATAGTATATCATTGCTGCCATCTTTGGAAATTAAAATGAGTTGTTTCTTGGACTGAGCATTTTAGCAATGGTTTCTATTTTGACTACTGCATTGTTTAACACATTTTTGGTTAAGCTATGTCTTTGGTATTTTAGTTTTTAAAAAATCATTTTCTTTTGATACATGCATACAGTATACTTTGGACTATCTAAATGTTTGTGCTTGGTGTTTTTTTTTAACTAAACAATATAATATGCAATGCTCTTAACAATACCCTGCCTGTTATTCAGTTAAGATTAAATGTTACAACTATAGTAATTTTGTTCATGCAAAATCACTGATTTTTTTCTACCATAAATTATTGAAAATATTATTTTAGATGTACCTTGCTCACATTTCTTGATCCAAATATATTCTTATCTGGTTTCTTAGCATATTCCTACCCTCTCACACATTATAAGTTTCTTTTTTTTAAAGAGATTGATTTGGCTCCTTTTGAGTTTTCTATGAGGTTGGGAAACAGTTGTTCTTTAAAAATTCTACAGCATTTCTACAGCAATTCCATAATCTGTCACTTGTTAATGGACACTAAGTGCATCACTTTTGTGAAGAGTTGTTTTCATAGAGATGCTAGGCCATGCCACATTATCTTCACCTCCAGAGTCAATTAGTTTGAAAGACTGATCTTCATTTCATACACAAAAATGTGTAGTCCAAGCCTCCATCCCTGAAGATAGCATTCAAAATTTTAAACGCATATAGCCTCTGATTTGAAAGTTTTCTTCAACTTTACTCACTAAAAAAATCCTTAAAAGTGTGCATCGGTTAAAAGTGATCTTTGCATGTGAACAAATCCATGCCTGAAACCACATCACTTTATTTTAAACTCTGTAGAAGGAAGCATAGATTTTAATCATAGTAGAATAGTCATTAAAGCTTGTTTGACATAACAGACATTTATGCATAAGCAGGTTTATCTCCTCCTATTCCATGATATATCTATATTGGATCAATGCAAAGTTTCAAATGGATGTTTCACTTCATTTGAATGAAGGTATCTCCAGGAAGTAATATTTTTCCACACATGTAAAAACAAAGGGAATAATTATGTTGTTGTATTTCATCTCCTTGAATATTCTATTACTGTTGGTTGTTCTTTTACTACTGCCAGCTGGGTGACATGTTTCCTTTACTACTTAACAGTTGGGGTAAGTTTTCAAAACAATGCAGAAGACTTCACTGAAGAAACTCACAAATTCTCCTTAAAGGGGTATTATTTAAATTTGCCAGTAACTGGTTCCAATAATAACTCTTCATGATAGTCCTCCAAAAGGAGAAACATTAATGTAAATAATTGGGATGTACATTTTAAAGGTTGTTTTATTTCAACAAAAGTATAAAGCATAAGTCACCATCTAGGACTGAGCCCTGATATTACAAATCCAGGAATCTTTTTTAGCCATGCAATCTGATTTTAGTAAAATCCTTGAGAAATGAAGTAGATCTGGTATTTAAGATTGACAGGAAAAAATACTCCACATCAAGAATTCCAGCTTCATTTCTTGATAATGAAGTTTTGAAAAGTTACTCCTAGCTGCTTTACATAAATACCAAAGCTACAGTATAAAGAGATTACTTGATATCCTTTTTGAGCATTGGTAGTTAATGTAACAGTCATAGTTATTTCCCTATTTATTTATCACAACCTTTTTTTAATATTGTTTATATGGTTTTATATTAGATCATTAAAACAATTTAAAAGGCTTCATAGTTAAGAGGAATCATCTGGAATCCTAAACTCAGTACACTTTTGCTTAGAACTGGGTTGATATAAAAATCACATACTTTCATACTTAAATAGGCATGTGCTTTATAACAATTTGGATAAACCACATTTTTCTAGATTAAGTTTTATATCAAAAGGTAATGAACCAAAGTTTAATTCTTCAACGGATGTCTAAGTCCTGGATTTTTAATACAAACAGAAGTAAGCCAAAACTTTTGTCTTTTTCTTATTCTGCACCAGCAATTTGTCTCTCCGAAAAGCTCAGAGTATATAGATTACTTTGCTGACAGATGCAAAGCCTGATTCCTGTCTGAGACATATGTGAACTTTATGCTTGGCGCTAATGTGTGTAACTATGTAACAACTGATTCTCATAATCCTGAGGTTAAATAACAGCACTGCCAGCTTATCTACACAAAGATAATTGTGTCACCTCATATATAAATCATATCAGCAACTCATATATAAATTACATCATGTCAGCAACTCATGTATAAATTATATTTCATCCACTATTCTCAAATGACAGAGCCAGGGAACATGAAACAAATAATTAAAATTGAATGATTTTGAAGTTTTGTAGAGTTACAGATAGTCCTCATTTAATAACTACCTTGTTTAGTGACTGTTTGCAATTACAACTGAGATTAAAAAAAATTAACTTTAGGATCGATTCTTGCCTTTACAACTATCACTGATCTCTAAAGCAGGGATGTCAAACTCCCAACCCATGAGCCGGATGCATCACATGCTGGTCCCGCCCATGTCCAGTTTAACAAAGAGAAAAAAAGTCCTGATACATCATGTGATGTTGCCGTGACAATGTGAATTTAACACCCCTGCTCTAAAGCAAAGGAAAGCTGAAATAACAGCATATGAACAGTGTCAATTGCACTTAATGATTGCTTTGTTTAACAACCAAATTGCCACTCCCACTTAATTGTGGTCAATTAAACAAGGGTTGCCTGTATTCAAAAATACAAGGGTTTTTTTTTCTTATTTTCCTCCAAAAGCATACATTCAACATTTTGTCTATACTCTTGATGTTGCCCTTAATTATTCTCTGGTTTAGAGTCTTTCATACTCTTCATTTTTCAATAAATAAAGCCAAAATAAACTCAAATTGTCTTGGCATGCAACTTAGTAAGGGTTTGGAACTTTTCAGTTCAAATTTCAACATTTAAGCCCTTTAGTTTTCAATTATAATGTATTGGGTAAATGTAAACTGCACCTCATTGAAGATTTTGAATACTTTTGAAGTCAGATTCTTCCCCAAACATAGGATCTAGATATGCAAAAGGGCAATGATTATCAATGTGTTTATTACGCCAATGAAAAAAACTCAGCAGTATTTCATGTTCTTGCACAGGACCTGCTTAATGTTGATTATTTACAATAATATAAGGTATATCTCTCCTTGTAGCATAAGCTAGATGAACAGAAAGAAGAATTAATTAAAGCTCATACTACTTATAGTTAATAAAATGATTATATATTGTTGAAGAGCATGTCTATATTTTATAGCTGCTGCATAGGGGAAGCTGTCAGCTTGTTTCTAGCCTTTTGAGAACAAAAGACTCTACAACTTCTTCCCACCCTCTGAACATTGCAAGCAAGTGGACATATACAAAATACATGCTGTGGGTAACAGATGCCGCTGTCATACAGACCTGAAGGCAAAGCAAAGATAAATACAACAGTACATTAACTCAGTTGCTAGATGGTGACTGGATTTCGTTTTTTTTTCTTTTTTCTTTTTGTCTGCATTGGAAGCTACTAGTCAAAATTAATATGTGCAGATAAAAACCGCCAACACCTTCATCCTAAATAAATTATTTGAAACAAAAACTAGAAACTGAGGACAACTAACTATTATATGAGAGAAAATAAAGCCTGGTTTTGACCCTGAATATAACTGCCTGACAATGAGGGTTAAAAACTAACGAATATATCTATTGCCTTGCTGAGTAATATTAACATATGTCACTTTAATTGAAGTAGTCTATATCCATACAATCTTTGTTGTTAAGGATTTTTTATACATATGTAATTATCGACCATAAAATGGCTTTTTCCGTCCAAATCTATCCATTCATTATTGAACATTGATTTTTTTTCTAATTGTATTGAATATTGGAATCTCTACAGAAATTACCAAGGCTCATTCAGTAGACTTAATAATCCATAATTAAGAAATGAATTACATTCAGTAACTAAGACAAAAATACAGGAAGTTTTAAGGAATCACCAACACATAAACCAACTATGTTTCCAAATATCACTGTTTTCATTTTCCTTATCTATACTTCTTTCTGTGAATTATTGTTTCTAATAATTTGAAATCTAGGTGTTTATCCATTAATTTGTACATACTTGGTCAAAGATAGACAGAGACGAATCTTGTCTCCTTCTTTGACAGGAGAACTATTCTAGGTCAGGGGTCCTCAACCTCCAGGCCAAGGCCTATTCAGAATTGGGTCACACAAGATCAGAGTGCATGCACGCAGGTCAACTTATGTGAGCGGCAGGCTAGCGGGCACTCTTGCACATATGTGCTGGCCCACCACTCATGAGCTGCATGCATGTGCACTAGTCCACCACTTGTGCAAGGGCTGCATGCGCTCACATTTCCTTCTCCCCTCCAGTTGGACTGCCAAGTCACAAAGGTTGCAGACCACTACTTTAGGTGACAAAAAGAATGCTGTCAATATAATCTACCTTGATTTCAGCGAAACCTTTGATGAGATTCCACATCACATTCACATCTACAAGCTGCCAAACTGCCAAACTGCACTCAGGAGATGAGTATTAATAAGCTTCGTCAAGTTGGAGAGCAGTAACCAGTGGGATTCTACAGAATCTGTTTTGGGAGTAGAATTATTTAACTCTTTTATCAATGGTCTGAATGATAGGATTGAAGGCTGCTTATCAAATTTGTGGATAACACAAATCAGGGAAGTCAGGCCAATATTTAGAGTGACAGTAAAACTTTGCAGTGGACAATTTGGAAGACTGGGCTGAAGAGAGCAAGATGTCAATTTTACCAAAATAAATAAATAAGGTGTACATAAGGAGGAAAAATATAGGATATACAAGAGGGGAAATTCATAGCTTGGAAGCACTACATCTGAAAAGGACTTGGGTAATGTCACTGATAACAAGCTGAACATATTCAACAGCTGCTAGGAGAGCAGTAGTGGGAGAAGCATTATATTAAAGATTCATGAAAACATTATTCCTTTCTGTTTAACATTGGTGAGACCACATTTATATATAATTCTGAATACCCCATTTCCAGAAAGATGTTGACATATTGAGAGGGTTCAGAGGACAGCAAGGATGATTCTGTTGTGGCCCACCAGCAGCTAGCAGATCTGGCAACAGACTCAGACAGTGAAGAGGTTGGGGAGGAACATGGGCCAGTTCTGGAGTCTGGGAAAGGCTCTAATGAGTGCTCTGCATCAGAGGCAGAGATGGGGCCAGAGCCAGAGCTGACAGTTATCAGCTACCTTCGAAGTTGGAGATAAGTGTGGCAGAAGAACAGCTGGAGCCTGTTCCCAATATGTGCATGCACAGAGCTGTCAGGAGAAGGGAACAATTAAGGAATAGAGGTCAACTCGGGATAAAGGCACAAGTGGACGCTGAATGGCCCCTCCCATAGGGAATAAATAGGAGCAAAAAGGGAATGGTGTTTGCAAGAGACAATTAGTTTGTTTAATTAGTGTAAAGATTTGCTTATCTGAGTTTGTGACTCACAGAGATTCCTTGCCAAGTATTTCCTTGTACAGCATTGCGCTTGGAAGCTATCAGCAACTCTCCAAGACTGATAAGGTCTGTGGTTGCAATTCACCCTTGAAAGACTGTTTGCTGGGACTTTGCTAGATGTGGATGCTAGGAATTCACATTAGCCAAATTAAAAGGAGTTTTGTCGGGACAAAGAGTCTGTTTTATGATTTTGTAAAGCCTAGGTCAGAACAGTTTGTCTCATGCCCCAACAAACCTCTTATTAATATGGAGCAGCTTCATGTGGAGAACACCCAAGTCACTCAACAGGTGGCTTTGCTAGCAGCCCAGGTGGCTCAGCTCCAAACTCACGCTGCTCCACTTCTCCAGAGGAAATGCCCAGTGGTGGTGCCTCATAAATTCGATGGCAACCAAGCTATGTTTCCAGCATTCTTGGGACAATGCCAGCTCTTTATCAGCCTGAGAGCTGAAGACTTGCCCACTGACGAGGATAAAGTGGGGTTTATGATTAGCCTTCTCTCCAGCTCTGCAGCCCTGCTGGTCCAGGCTAACCCTTTGCTGGATGATTTCTGGGGGTTTTGTGACCACCTCAGGCTGATGTATGAGGACCCCATTAAGACTTAGATTGCTACCCGATATCTGAAAACCCTAAAGCAGGGCCGGCGCCTTCAGCAGTAGTATATAAGTGAATTTAGGCTCTTAGCCAAGATTCAGCCTGGAATGAGGCTGCCCTCATGGACGCTTTCCAAAATGGGTTGTTGGAGGAGTTGCAGGATAAGCTGGTCTGGATCGATGTTCCTCCAACCCTCAATGCACTGGTCCATCTTTGTCTCCGGATTGAAGCTCTGTTGCAGTGACATGGGAGTCACATGCCTCCCAGGAGACCCGGATGGTTCCGGTCATGCGCGAGACTCCGGCTCTGCAAGAATAGCCCATGGAATTAGGTGCAGTCAGGCCTGTAGGTGACAGAGAATAGACGGCGTTCAGGGGGGTTATGTTTCTACTGCAGGGAACCTGGGCACATGGTTGCCTCTTGCCCCAAGAAGTGATGAGAGTCATTGGGTACTGGGCCTGCCCCTCAGCCACAGAATATCTTGTTGGGAAACACCCCGAGCACGATCTAGTGGAGACACCGGGTTGGGCACGTACCAACAAGAATCATGTCCATTGGAAGTGGCCTCTGGACACACACACCTTGGGATTTGATCCTGGTGACACAAGTGTTTCTGTCCAGTAGTCCACAGGGGATTCTGACCCATGCCTTGGTCACAATGAACTTTATGGATGTAGCGTTTGCACCCAAATCTGCAGTCCCTCACTGTCCAATGGATCCCGCTCTGCTTGTGGAGATCATTGATGGCCAGGTGCTTCTGTCTGGGCCTATTAAAACTGCCATGCAACTCTTGCACCTGGCCATTGGCTTTCATGAAGAAGCCATCCAGTTTTATATTATCTCTGGCCTGCATTTCCCTGTGGTCTTGCTCTTGGCTTGGCTCCAGACACACATGATCCACAAATCTACTGGTCCCGGAACCTCATCACTTTTCTGAGCTTTCAATGCATGGACCAGACCTGCTAAGTCTGCACAAGCCAGTTGCTGGGTGTCCTTGCCTTCCAACCTAGTGGACTTTGCAGGTGTCTTCTGTGAGTAAGAGGTGGACCACTTGCCCCCACACCAGCTATATGACTGCCCCATCAATTTGCTTCCAGATGCGCCGCTCCCAGTGGGTTATTTGTACTTGATGTTGGACCCTGGGTTGGCCGTGTTGTGGGACTTCCTGGACAAAAATCTGTCCTTGGGTTTTATCAGGCCCTCATCATTGCCAATGTCCACCCCAGTGTTGTTTGTGAAAAGAAGAGAGGAGACTTGAGGCTTTGTTATGACTACCACAAATTAAATGCCATCACGGTACTCAATTGGTATCATCTCCCCCTTATTCCTAAACTGTTGGAATGACTCCGAGAGACTACTGTCTTCACCATATTGGACCTGTGTGGAGCTTATAATCTAGTTCAGATCTGGCACAGGGATGAATGAAAGACGCCGTTTGACACCAGGTATGGATATTTTGAGTATACCATCATGCTGTTTGGGCTGACCTATGTTCCTGCCCTCTTCCAACATTTTATAAATGACATCTTCTGGGACCTCTTGAATCAGTTTGTCATGATTTACCTGGACAACATTTTGATCTACTCTCCCAACAGCACCTACACCTGGTCCTGCAACAGCTCCGGGAAAACCGCTTGTATGCGAAACTGGAAAAATACCAGTTTTTTCAGTCCACCATTGAGTTCCTAGGGCATTGCATCTTTCCTGAGGGCATTGTGATGAAAACAAACAAGGTCGAGTCTCTGTGCAGTTGGTAATCTCCTTGGTGAGTGAAGGATGTCCAGCAACTCCTTGGGTTCACCAACGATTATTGGACCTTTATCCCTGGCTTCACTTCCCTGACCACGCTCCTCATTCAGCTCCTTCAGAAAAAGCTCCCATTTCAATGGCATACCCCTGAGCAACAGACCTTGAAGTAGGCATTCATGAAAGAGCCCATCTTGAAACATCCTGATTCCCCACCATCCATTTGTAAAGGTGACAAATACCTACTAATCAAGCAGCAGCAATTCAGAAATATGGCAATGATTTTAGTAGTTTTTGTCTCAAATAGATGTTATTCAATACAGTTTGGACATCAAAATAAACTGATCGGTTGCTCTACAATTCTGTCTTTGTCTCACCTCAAGCTGAAATTGAATGGGAAAAAACAGGCTTAGCATATCAGTAACATCTTGTGGGTGGTGGCTCCCTTTTTCTAAGGTGTTAAGAAATTTGGAATGCTTTGCAGTGTAATGCTCTGGAGAATCCCCAAAAGACAGGGAGCTATAAGCAGTCCACTCACTTAGAAGCACAATCCAATAGAATGAGAATGGAATGGAGCAGAGTTTCATGGAACAAGTACAGATGGCAGGAATTCTGAACAGCAGCATCAAGTTCTGTCTTTTTTTTCCTGTTAAGCGCCATATAAATAAATACCAGGTATCTTAAAATTAGCTCACAAACATTTGGTAGTATTAAAGCTGTATTTTTTTTAAAAAAAAAAAACTGGTTTGCTAGGTTTTTCTAGCCTAGAGTACATCTGTATTTAAAAGTTGCATGAAAGTATATACCCATAGACTTTGCAAAATGTATTGTCCCTGTATTTGAAAATACAAGCAAAAAAGTAGTTTCATTGTGAATTGCCTTTCTATGGAGCAAGAAAAATCCTTTCTTCTTGCTGCTGAAACCACAGCAGATACTCTTGTATCCTTTATGAGTTTAGAAGCAACTTTTCTATCTGAGCCCTTGTATACACAAGAGAGAAGAAATGCATGACTTTTTAGAAAGGCCAGCATTGACATTCAGAGCTACAGGTTGCATGAACAAAGCTTACCTCAGAACAGAAACCTGCTGAACTCAGGCTAGTTAGGATGGATGGCAGTTTGAGTTTTATCCTTGGAGCATCACTACTCCAAAATTCTTGACCTGTCTTTTCAGCACTCAGCAATTATGTTTCCACTTGGATTGATATGTAACCAATCAAACTTGGCTGAATTTTGCAATCTCATATTGAAAATAACTCCTGCAACTCTGTATATTATTGTAATTCCCAGTGAGTTTAGTGATGCTTAAAGCCAGGCGTGTGAATATAAGCTTTATCCATTTAACCTGATAAGTATGTTATCTTACTCTTCAGAATTCACTCACTGTCATAAGCCAAACTATATCCCAAATAATGGTTTCATTTATTTATTTGGAAGATTCACATCATAGCCACAAAAATGTAATGTTATTATTGTTATCTGCCTGGTAGTCACTTTGCTGAGTTGGGCAACCATATAAATTAAAATATTTTTAAAAGAAAAACTAATGATATCCATATAAATACAAAAAAGTGAATAGATCTGAAGTCCACAGGAAATAGCAAAGGGCACCAATGTGTCCATAGATATCTCCCTTGGCACTCAGTGGACTTCCTTTTAAACTAAGTTTATTTTTTAAAAAAAATAACATACTGGCATATTGCAGGAACACTCTCCACTCCAAGCTCCCAATTTCACCATTATTGCAGGAATCCTTTAGGCCTTAATTGTGCATAAATAGTTACTTAAATAATCAAAATTCTAGACATGCGAACTGTTTGAAAATGTGGCAGCATTTCCAGAAAAGAGACAAAAACCTGCAGACGTAGTATAAAACATCAGGTAGGCTAAAATAGCATTCTGATAAATCAGAATCTAGTAACCAGTTATGTCCCCATGGCAACCCTTTTGAGAATTAGGAAGTCAATCTCCCATTCTAAAATTGCAGGACTGTTTTTGCAGCATTTCTTCCTGTGCTACAATAAAATCAGAAGTTAATCAACTTAGCTACAGAAGAACTGTGACATCTTAAGAACAAAGGGGTCTAGTACCAATTCTGGATCAGCTCCTGGATCATTACTAATGCTGCAACAAGAGAATCACTGAAGAATACCTTAAATTATATCAGTCCAAAAGAAGAGAGCTACACTTATGGGATCTGTTTTGCTGGCTAAAGTCTCTTCTAGAACCTCAAAAGCAAGAGGGCATTCTGAGATGTGATATCTGACCTTCAGAACATGAAATATGTATTAATATTTAAAAGAACCTGTACCATGATTATACAATAAGCAGTCTCACAAAACTTCATGAGTAATTACATATTTGTTCCAACATATAGAGGCTGAAATTTGCAAGTATAATAGTAGATGCTTGCATCATACTGTATCCAAATGCACGTTTAAAAAATTCTGCTCTGTAATGTTATCAAAATACACACAGTATGTTCTTTACATTACTTAAGTTTGTGAACTTGATGGAAATTGATCTATTTCTTCCATCATTTTTCCCTCCTGCTCTTTAGTATATAGAAACAAATTTAAGTGCTCATCTTATTTATTAAGTTAAATCATCATTTCCCAAGATTTTCCTTTATAAGAATTAGTGTAAAGTGATCAGTGGTGGAATTCAAAAAAATTTACTACCGGTTCTGTGGGCGTGGCTTGGTGGGCATGGCAGGGGAAGGATAGTGTAAAATCTTCAGTCAGAGGTGGTATTTGCCGGTTCTCCGAACTACTCGAAATTTCCGCTACTGGTTCTCCAGAACTGGTCAGAACCAGCTGAATACCACCTCTGAAAGTGATATACGTTTCCACTTAAAACTTTTGTGAACTATATCATTTTAAATATTTGTAAGGAAGCCTATAGCTGATGGGAATCAAACTTAAGACATATTTAAAAAACACAGCTATTTCTAATAATTTACTAGGGTCACTCACAAACACATAATGTGCAGGTCTATATAATAATAATGTATCTCATTATACCCCCACCACCCTGGCTCCTCACTGAACAACTGAAGAATTCTTATACTACAAATTGGTGATTTCCAACACATTGATGTCTACAGCTGAGATAGTAATATTCAGTAAGATACTCTTGTATCTATGTTTTTAAAAAACCTATCACCATATTGTTCAGTGGATTCTGTATTCACTTCAGTTCTCCTTCTGGAGCTACAACTTGCATTTATCATACAGAATCTTGCTATACTCCATCAAAAAAAATTCATTTATGAAACTCATGGATTCAGGCCAGATTCTCTTCATCATTTCAACTTTTGATGTATTTTTGCATTAATACCCTGTCTACATGTTATATCTTATACTGCCAGGTTGTGCTTCAGTGGAGCTCTGCAATATAATTTCTCATACATTGTCCATCTTTAGCTCCACGTAAGAATATTTACTGTTTCCTGAATTTTTTTTTTAAAAGTTATCATTAAGAAATATGTTCTAAGATCTGACTTACATTTTGCTGTGCTCAATTTTTCTATATTAATAATTTTTGTCAAACTATCCTGAGCATTTAGCCCCACTTAAGAATTGACCATTAAACACTTATTTTTTTTCCAAAGGGGGATATGTATATTAGTTCAATTGTTGTAATCTTCTCTGCTGTTAAGAGTACTTTACCATAATCATGGCATTCCACAGTGTCTGGTAGCAGCTGCTTTTTTGGAAAATGTAGGGGTAGCACAGAGTAATTAGTGAAATTACTTGTCATGTACGTGTTATTCACTCACATAACAACTGAAAACTGAGAAGAATATCCTTTAATAGGATATAAAATGTAAACTTTAAAAAGCCTTTAAGGGGGTCTATTTTTAATTACAAGCATTCTGTTATGCTCCAGGTATAGTTACAAAAATACGGCTCTGTAATTAAGGATACAATAGATTATGGAAGTGCTTTCAATGTTAGCTTTAGCTGAGAAATTTCATAATAGCTTAGGGCCAAAATATCTAAAATATGCATCCAGGGGAAAAATATCTAAGACCGAAGCCCAGGGCAGGACATTTATAAAGATGACAAACTTTCTTTTGCTTGAGATATTCGAGCAGTGTCTGTGTGTGTGTGTTTTCTAACAAGAAACTTAAATACCATGTTATATATGTTTATTGTAAGCAATGAAAACACATATCAAAAGGTAAGAGATAATCTATTACTTAAAAATACTGTAAACTAAACCAACAGAAAATTTGAAAGATTACATGTTTCCGAAGTACTTTTGGTTAGTAAATGTACTTTTGATGTGTACAATGTAATTTTTAACTTCAAATTAAGAGTCATAATTAATCTATTCTCCTGAAAATGATGTCACTACATGCAAAACTATAAAATTGCAATTTGCAGGATATGTTGATACACATGGACAAACTCCTAAGCGTGAAGACGAATGACTATATGTCCTTCATTCTCAAGTTAGTTACAATGTTAAAGAAGATGAACAATGGACTATAAGTGGCCAATCAACACATATGAGCTATCAGATGACATTAGTTTAACTATTGTTCATCTTTATTCACCTACTAGATAAAATGGGTCTCTTTAGCAATAGAACATCATACTTATATTAGTTTTAAGGCAACACACAAACCATCTTCTTACTTTCTATCCATACTTTCTGAATTCACTTTTCTCTTATAAGCTTCCAATTAGTAAAATGATGATAGAAGCTTCTTTTACTTTGAACTCTGTTCTAGCTTGACTTGCCACACAGTCTTCCTACTGACTAGGGATTGTACTTTACGAATTTTTTCTTTCTTTCATGAAGAGTGAATATCAAACTATTAGAACTGAGCTCTCTTAAGGAAGAACTTTGAGAAGATGTTTATTTGCTTTCTTGTTTGCTTCCTTGTTTGTTTCCTTGCTCCATTGCTCATTCATTCATTCATTCATTCATTCATCCATCCATCCATCCATCCATCCATTCAATTTATAAAGCCAACAATCTCACATACATCTTTGGATAGCTTAAAATAATTTAAAACATCTCCCCAAAATGAGAAAATTATGAAGAAAAATCAAATAAAAGTATAAACATGTTAAAACCATTAAAAACAATATAATCTGCTGCCGAGATACAAAATATTTATAGCATTCAATATGACCACTCAGCAGATTCTACACTACAATTGGATGACCAAACTTAGTTGTCAAAACTAGCCTTTAAAAGGCCAGTAAGGTCAGGATCAATGTAATCTCCAGAGTGATTATTTTCCAAGGAGTGATGTGTACTATGACATAAAAGGTTATCCTCGGGGTCCCATCAAACAACATGACTTAACAAATGGGACATAGACACGTTGGACCTAATGGAATGGATAGATGTAACAGGGGAGGGCAGTCCCTCAAATAACCCAATCCCACACCATGCAGGGGTTTATAGTTCATAACTAGCACCTTGAACTGAGCTCAGAAGAATAATGGCAGCCAGTCGAGTTTACGGAGAAAAAATGTAGTGTGCTGAATGAGAAAGATACATAACCACCCATCACCACATTTTGTACCAGCTGCAGCTTCTGAATACTCCTCAGACTTACAGTATATAGAGAGCATTACAGTAATGCATTTGGAAAGTGACCAAGGCATGAATGACTGAGATTAGAGTGGCCAGATTCAAGAATATGTGCAACAGGTGCAAAACATGAAATTGTGCGAAGGCCTTCCTGGTTATCACCGCCATCTGCTCTTCAGTAAGGAGTTGAGTGAAGGAGATTTCTCACAAGGCCTGTTTGGAGCAGTGCTACCCTATCTAGAATAAGATATCAGTATTAATTTGGAGCAAGAAATTCTTCCCTCTACTCCAGCTTTGCAGGATCCTGGAGGTTCATTTCTGTGCTCCTGGCCCTGTTAAACATCTATGTGAAATGGGGGAAGATCATTTGCTGTCATGGGATGAGATATCACTAGTATGCTGAGGATACTCTACAGAGGAATTATTGAGTCTATCATCTGCACCTCTATAACTGTCTGGTTTGGTTCTGCAACCCAAAGGACAGGCACAGACTTCAGAGGATAATTAGGACTGCAGAAAAAACAATTACTACCCACCTGCCTTCAATTGAGGACCTGTATACTGCAAGAGTCAAAAAGAGAGCTGTGAAAATATTTACAGACCTCTCATATCCCGGACATAAACTGTTTCAACTCCTTCCCTCAAGACGATGCTATAGAGCATTGCACACCAGAACAAATAGACACAAGAACAGTTTTTTCCCGAAAGCCATCACTTTGCTAAACAAATAATTCCCTCAACACTGTTCAACTATTACAAAGTCTGCACTACTATTACTGCTAATCTTCTCATCACTTATCATCCATCCCCTTCCACTTGTGATTGTAGGACTGTAACTTTGTTGTTTGTATCCTTACGAATTATATTTACTGTTTCCTAGTATGATTTAATTGTTGATTGTACCCTATGACTATCATTATGATTCTTGATCCTTAATGAATGTACCTTTTCTTTATGTATACTGAGAGTATTTACACCAAGACAAATTCCTTGTGTGTCCAATCACACTTGGCCAATAAAGTATTCTGTTCTATTCTATTCTAACAGCTCTGCTCCTAGTGAATTAAGTGATGCTGTTCATGTCTTATCTCGCTGGAAGTCCAAAACACAAAAGCATTCAGCGTTGCTAGGTTGAGCTGAAGCACGTTGTTCCCCATTCCAAACTCAACAGCAAACAATGGAAGCACAGCTCCTATCTTGCTCATGCCTGAGGTAATCCAGTAGTGCAGCCAATGTTGTTTCAATATCGTACCCAGGTTTAAAACCTGATTGGTAGAGTTCCACATAATCCATTTCATCCATGATCCTCTGAAGCTGTTCCATAACCATCTTCTCAATGACCATCCCTAAAAATGAAAGACTGAGCAAATTATCCAATACAGTTTTATCTACCAATGGCTTTTGAGGAAGGGATGAACCAATGACTCTTTAATTGATATGCATAATGAAAGACAGAGTGAGCATATCTGCAAGCACTACTACTCTTCAACTGAAGACAGACATTAAGAAATTGCAGAACCATGATTGTTCAGTATGTATCTTCAGTCACATGGATGTATCTTCAGTCACATGGATGCTTCCATGCATCCCCTCTGTCTGGAACCTACTTCCGTCCTTGTTCTCTTGAGGTAATAAAAAATGACTGCACTGAAATTGTGGGAGTTTCTGATCTAGAAAGCTATATTTGATCCTCTCTACTAGCCTTCCTCGTTTGGGTACACATTTTCTTATCAACATTTATTTTACAGAATGACAAGTATTAGTTTGTTTTTTATTGCATCTGCTTGGGTGTTTATTTATTTATTGAAATTTTTATTGTATTTTATTAGATTTAATTCTGCTTGGGCACCCTGAGTGACACAAAAGCAGCTATAAGGAACAATTAATAAAAGACATAAACCATCCAACAGCTATATGCTCAAAACAGAAAAATGTCATGCTGCATCCATTTCAGCACCTAGCTATGAAATGTTTTTACTCACTTCAACTATTGACCAACCTTCTAAATGTGAAATAAGCTTGAAAATGAAGCGAGCTCAGAGGCCATTTAACCAGAGGTGGGATTCAACCGGTGTAATAACCAGTTCAGTGAGCACATGCACAGCGTTTGAAAATCATCTTCTCCATCACACGCAGCAATCAGCTGCAGTTGAGGTTGAAAAAGCAGGAAATAAAGGACAGCCTAGAGCCCGGGCTGGTGGGTGGGCCAAACAGAAGAACAGAAGATCATCAGAGCGAACCAGTTCCCTCTCAGCTGATCTTCGGCACTACCGGTTCGGTAGAATCTCACCTCTGCATTTAACCTTGTAAACCTTGTAAACCTTGTAAAGCTCTAAGATGTAGTGTGCAGTACTTAAGTGAAGGAAAACTTATTTAAAAGATGATACAGCCAATCAGATTAAATCAACTTCAGTTTTCACTATTTTTACTTACTAAATTTTTAATTATTCAGTGGAAGGGGGATGATTTTTATAGAGTAATATGAAGATTGTATATTCGCAAGTAATTGTTAATGGTTGCAAAATAAACAAATATTCAAAAGAATTTTCCCACCTGCCAAGGAATATTTGTCTGCTGCACAGTTTCAGAAGCACAACATTTCACTTCAGTAGCAACCTATCTTGAAAAAAGAATACGTACTTCCAAATTCCAGCTACTCACATGAAAAATATGGGATATGAACAATGACATTCAAAGGAAAACAAGTTGGAAGATATCTTGTTTACAATTTATTTGGACCATAATTCATTCCACCCTTCTTTTTCAGACCTTGTTGACCTAAAGATGAATTTATAATCCCACAACAATGATGTAGCATAAATAAATAGATGAAACAATCCAGCAATGACAAAAAGTATCAATGTGATTATCAATCAGGCATAGAGAGACAGTGAGGATCAAGCACCAACCATGCAGGCATAGAGCTGCTAATTGGTCAATTACATTTGTTTGTAGCCAACCAATAGCTATTAATTAGGCATTGCTGATTTCACTCTTCTTGGGCTTATCCTCATTGCCTTGTTGCCAGAACAGACCCACAACCATTATTTAAGATAGGAACAGATGGTTTTACCCTCTATTTACCTTCTACTCACCATGAATGCAATATTCAGCATGCTTTCCTGTTACAGTTTTAAAGTACTCTTTTCCTATTATCTTTATGGCTAGAACAGTCTACTCCAGGGGTGGGTTTCTACTGGTTCTGTCCACCTCTGTAGAACCGGTAGCTCTGAAGAGCAGAAGACATAGAACCGGTTCTATGTCTGCTGATGTTTTTGCCCACCCGCCTGCCTGGGCTCTTACTTGACCTTTGTTTCCTGCTTTTTCAACTTCAGCTGCCGAGCGAGGCACAGCTGCAGTTTAAAAAGCAGAAAAAAGGGCTTTTTCAAAGGCTGCTTCTCGGCATGCAGTGCTGCTCAGCTATCCAGGCATCAGGCTGATGACGATTTACAGGCGTGTGTAGCGTGCAGGGAAGCACCTTGTAAATCACCGTACCTCGTAAATCACTGAACCAGTAGTTAACCCTGTTAGATCCCATCCCTGGTCTACTCCCTTACAAGCTAACATGTCATGCCTCTGTTGGAGTCTGAATTGCGGGGAAAGATGAGTTGGAACAAGAAATTGAGAGGGAGGCTCCATTGGCCTTGGAGAAACTGGGGAAGGGTAGAGTCAGTCCAGGCAAGGTTTTTCTGAAGTTGTAAGGCCTGCAGGCAGGGTGGAACAGAGGCAGGAGGAATTATAAGGGACAGAGCTCAGGAGAGGAGTTAGGACAACCCCCTCCTGATCCAAGGGCTCGGTGAGTAGACAGGAGACTTGATCAGTGCAGACAGAGCAGTCTACGTGTGAGGGGAGTGCCCTGCCCATCTTCACAAGGCACACTGGGGGAATAAGACTTAAGGAGATGCTGTGGGAAGGGGCATTTGTCGGGAACAAACGCTGAGTTTCTAAAGTGTCTGTGCAGACGTTTGAACTGGCCAAGACTCCTTGCATTCCTGTGGGCGTTCTGGACTAATTATCTGGATCTTTGTTCCTTGAACTCCTTGATTTGCCAAACACCTTTGGATTTCTTGCTGAGAAGCCTTGGTGCAGACAGCACTGGGCTGGACTAATTGCAGCCAGAAGCTGCTTGAGGTTTGTGTGGGGTTTTGTTATCATTCTTGCCAGAAACGTTGGAGTGTTTGGAGAACTTTGGAGCAATATTGGGGCAGTTTGAACTGCCAGCTTTTTACTGTGCCCTGGGTCATCACATAACCACAACAGTTCATTGGCTATTTCACAGAGGTAGGAACATCCCCTCAATTGAGTCAATACTGTAGTAATCAGGGGTGTCAAACTGGCAGCCCACAGGCCGGATGCGTCATGCGCAGGCCATGTCCACCCCAGCTCCACAAAAGTGGGGAAAGTCACGATACAACACGTGACAGCAACATAACACTGCAAATTTGACATTTGTACTGTAGTTGCTCTTATCTTGCATTTCCTGGGTAGTTTTCCTATTGCAACTAGTATATAGAATGTTGCCAGTTTAAAACTCAGCAATTTTTTTAAAAAGTCGTATTTGTCTTTCTCTGAACCAGCTAGCTTTTCCCCTGGGCTTTAGAAAATAGAAAAATCCAGCAGTGAACCATTACATTGTTTCTTCTGATCATTGAAGTTAAAATGTTTTGCAACTTGGGAAACAGTGAAGCAAATGCCCACAGAAATATTTTAAACATAAACATTAAGTATACAGTGAGAAGGTAAACTAATTTATGAACTAATTTGGAAGGCAAAAGTGAGAATTCTCTTTAGATACTTAATTAATTTAGAGTATGAGCTCTAAAAAGCTGGTACAGCACATCTTTGATATCTCTTAGTGTAATGAAGACATGATAAGATACAGGAAATAAATCTCAGTATCTTAAGAGATAATGGTAAACAAACATTATTAGGCACAGGAGAAAAGAGGTTACAGTCCCTCTGAGTACACCCTCATTCCTTCCGTGAAATTCTATTCAACATAATTTTCATGATTGTTTTTCAAGTTAAACCATAAAACGTTACCATCCGCATGCTGTTTCTATGTACCATGTCATTTCTAGAAATATATATGTGAACATTTTAAAAGAGAGATATCCACATGCAATTCAAACCGCTTAATGTTGTTTTGGCCTCTACCATTTCTAACTGGTTAAGGAGAGCCTAGTCTCCCTACTCTCAAATTATCCATCCTAGCTTTTCTGTAAATGAATTTTTGTATATTTGCATTTCAATCCCTTTTTAATGCTTTACATATATTTTCAACTAGAAAATGCTTAAAGAAATAAATGTTAGATAACTTTCTCATGGAAGCTACCTACGTAGCATTAACTCCATTGCGTTTATTTATTTTATTATTTATTAATCCAATTTATATAGCCACCCTTTCACTGGGAGGCACAAAAGCAATACTGGGAGGCACAAAATAATCAAATCAAATAATAATAATAGTATAAAATATAAAAAGCCACATTAATATATATCATAAAAACCAAAGAGCTATGTTACTTATAGGTTAACTGCCTCTATACATACATTTTTCCTTCTTTGTGCTTTTACTTGTTTCTTTCCCTGTTTTTTACCCTTATTTTAAGGATATTTGTCTGAAAATGTTTGGCTATATCCCAGGTGTCAAATGTGCCACATCACATTAATGTCATGTGATGTTTTATAACATTTTCCCCATTCGCAGAGCTAGGGTGGGCGTGGCCTGTGCTTAACACATCCGGCCCGTGGGCCACCAGTTTGACACCCCAGGATATTTAAAGGCATATATCAATGCAAACTTATAACTCTTTTACATTCCAAATCTGAAAGTGCATTTGCTTGGTCATAATTAAATACTGTATATATCATGAAATTACACGCTTTCTACAATTACCAAATAACTAACTATGTCAGTCTGCCGCAAAAAAAACAGCAAAGAAACTTTCAGCACTTTCACAAGTAAATTTATTGTGGTGTTCACTGTTCTGGACTACAGAAAGTTTATGTCATAATAAAATTAGTCTTTATAGCACTACAAGATTCTTTGCTGATTATGAAATTAATATTTATACACTAGATTAGCATAGCAGTGTTATTTTCATTACCATGCTACATACATCTATTTCATTCTATCAAAACAATTTAAATTTTTTTCCTCTCCTGAAAAATGCTGGCAGGCATGTAATTTCAATTCTATCTTCCTCTGGACCTTATTCCCTGTGAGTATTTATAATCAGATTCAATAGGCAACATGCTATATTAGAGAAACCATTTACATTAATGGGGACAGATACGGAAAACATAAATCTGAGTGTCCTCATTCAAATTATCTTGCACAGAACAAAGTGAAAGGCAAACTGAATAATGGAAAAATTTTCTTAGGTTCCTTTAATTGGGGTGGAAATATTTGACTTCTAGACGTACAATTGGACAATTTGTATACTTAATCTGAAAAGTCTCTAAAGCTTTTTTTAAAGTGTAGTGGTAACATAAAAACTCTCCAGCAAACAACTTAAGTTTTTCTTTTATTAAATCTGAATCAAGATCCAAGAACTTTAGCTCTATGTCTTTCTCCAGAGTCAGCAAACTATAGTAATACAAATAAAAGCACTGATAACTACAAAGCTGTGTTTTACCTCCATTAGTAATTGAGATCACAAATGCTGCCATTTCAATTACTATAGGAGGATTTCATTTTTTGAAATGAAAATTTTCCCGTTTGCATATGCCACCATTCTAATCAAACGATTCTCATCATCATGCTATAAAGAAATTCCTTCACCCCAAATCCAAATGAGTTTTTGAGGCAAAATATTTTGGACTTGGTGATACTTTTCCTCTATTTGCAAAAAAAAAACAAAAAACGCTTGAATAGACAACCATAGAAACAACTAAATTCTAGCCACCATAGAAACAACTAAACTGAAACTTCAAAAAGGAGTGAGAGGAGGAAAAGCATTCTAATAGCCCAGCAACTTAAGTTGGGTAACCAACTTAACGCGGGAAGAAAAAGAAGATGTGCCTCAGAAGATACTTTGCAAACTGTTGAAACATGGCATTATATTTTCCATTTACGCTTAACATGAGAGGATATACAGTATGTTTGATCTTATTAATGTGACCAAGAGAAAGTTACATTACCTACTTCTATGGGTCTACAGATTTGCCAATTCTTCATACAAAAAAATCATGCCAATACCTAGAATTACCATTGCCTGATGGCCAATCTCAAGAGGCAATATTAGTTCTGCTAGTGGGAAATGGAATACTATACTATATCATCATTCCTAGTTGCAGAAAGGTTCGATCCAAGGAAACTATAGCACAGAAATAGAATTGTAAGAACTGATACCCTACTTAATGAAGAGATTAGTCTCTACAGTTGAAATAACAGAATAGCACTAATTAATTTGGAAGGATTAATATAATAAAGGAGGCAAAAATTATATTAGAAGGCAAACAAGAGAATTTACCAAATCTTTCTACAATAAATTTATATGCATATGTTCATAGCACGCCATGATTTAGATTACATAGATTCAGATCTATGATATGTAAATTTTCCGTCCCCTGACCATCAAAGGAATTTAGATTATCTATAATATCTTCCAGTTTTAAAAGTCATGTTTTTTCTCCTCTAAACAATTTAGTCAGCTCTGCATTGATAGCATTTTTGTAATTCATATATTCATATCTTTTAAATTAAACATTATATGAAGATAATCTGAGATTTTTTTTCTTAAAGAAAAGAATAAAACATCCTCAAAATTTATGAGCAATAGCTTCCCAGCAGCTTTGTAAAACTTGGACAAATAAAGTTCTTTAAAGTTCTCTCTAGATAATTTTCAAATCAGTAGCATATTTTCTCTTGCTCTAATTCTGTCTATATTTGTCTGTCTGTCTACCTACAGTGTAATTTTATGAATTGTTGCATTGGTAAATGAATAATAAGAAAAACAATATTTGCTGAACTGATATAAACTCCAACCTATGGCATCTATAATGGGAACATTGACATGACTAGATATCATCTAGGACCATAAAGTAAAACAACCCTTAGAATTTACAGTGCAATAACCTATAATTTACCTTGTCTGCCATTATCATAGAAGAGCCTCCATGGATTCCTAGAATGGGTGTGAGGGTCTGGGCAGAAATGAAGTCCAGGATCTGGGCAATAGCTTCCTGGTCAGTATCATCAGCAAACACCACACCTTGCACCCTCCGTTCAGACATGATATCGCAGATGCGGGTGATGATGCTCTTGGGATCTGTTTCATTCATGGCAACGAGTTCCACCCGAGGTATAAGAGAGAGGTGATGGAAATCATCCTTCTTGTGGGCATCTGTGATAGCTACTTCATCAGAGGTACCCACCAAGATGACAGCAATGCCAATGCTGGGATGGTTCTTTTGAGCCCAAGCCATACCGCCTGTTGTTGCTAAGACTGCCAGCATAAGCCAGAATTTTGAAGAATAGCACTCTGCTCTGGGCCTCATCTTCAGCTCTTACACTCCCTGAAATGAGACAAAAATTAAAAGTTTCAATATGGTATACATAAATCACAGAGATTTAGGCATTTACAGGCATACACTGTTAGCCATGTTACTTATAGAAAGAGCTGTGGTGGCACAGTGGTTAGAATGCAGTATTGCAAGCTAATTCTGCTGACTGTCAGCAGTTCGATCCTGACTGGCTGAAGGTTGATTCAGCTTTCCATCCTTCCAAGGTCAGCAAAATGAGGACTCAGATTGTTGAGCTTTATGCTGATTCTGTAAACCATTCAAAGAGGACTATAAAGCAGTATGAAGCAGTATTTAAGTCTAAGTGCTATTGCTATCACTATGGAGATACAGATTATTGGTCTACTTTTTTTGCTTTGAATGACAAAGACTTTCCAAGGTTTCCATGCTCCTTTCTAAGGAGTTTATTTTCTCAGTCCATTGTCTAACATTGATTAATATCATCCTCAAAACACACACACATACACAGAGAGAGACAGAGAGACAGAGAGAGAAACATCCAGTATTTAGTTATAACCAAAACTTATTACTATAACTTGTTTCAGACTTCAGTAATCATCAAGGAAAAATTTTTAACTTTACTTTGTGAATAGAAGTATGCGGAGGAGGACCAAGACTCTGATCAGGAAGAGAATAATCAAATAAGTAGTAACCAACTATTGTTCTACCTTAAAATCACATGCTGAGACATTAATGTCCTCTGGTGATCCTTGTTAAATTATTTTAGCTGCAGCCCTAGATTATAATTAAATTCATTTTTGCCTTGCCTCCCATTTGTTTTTCCAAAAACAATTTGCCAGCAGCTTCTCCTCCCTCAAAATAATTCAAAAAGAAGATATGAAAGAATCATGTGGCAATAAAATGTCTCTCCTATCAATTGGCACTCACTCAAGAAAGTTTGAGCTTTTCTTGTTTTGATCATTTTAATTATAAATTGTCCTAATTTTAATTATTAATTATAAAGGCAAATTAATACTTTCAGAATATGGAATTGTAGTGAAAATGCCTTCTGTCAATATTATTTTTTTTAAATAACAATCCGCTGGCTTCAGGGTCAGTTGTCTTTCTTGTTTTCTTTTTCAAGAACTAGTACTGTTTGCCTTAGTCTCAAATCTTAGAACTGGTAGACTTCAAGCTAATGGAATAGCCAATATATTTTTATTCATGCCTTGGAAATGTTGTCTTTTTCTAAACAATGAAATGATGAAGACCTGTGAGGTCATCAGTGCAACTCTACTAATGCCACAGTTCTCCCTTCAGGACACTTTATCTTGTTTTAATAACATAGAGCTCTTTTCATCTGCAAAGCACTTTCCAAACCACAGCTAATTAATCCTCATAGTACACAGTAGCGTACATATTGTTATCATTGTTTTCCATATCTGAAAATCATAGCATTGAAGTTTACCTAATATGAAATCCTGAAATGATTGGAAAGTAGTACTATTCAAATCTAAAATCTGGCCTAATTCTCCTTCTGTGATGATTTATAATATGTCACAAGTGCTCAGATTATCATTAAATTCTAAAAGCTCTTTTCTTTCAATTGCATCAGAAATTAAGAGCTCAGGGCACCTTGCTTAATCTCTTTGATTATAATCCAACCCTAGGTTCACCATTAGATTCTAGATAAGTATCAAGAGCCAGAGGGGAAAATATTAGTGACTGCCCTGAAGGGAATCTCTTTACTAATAAAGTAAGTGAGAGGAATCTAATACAGTTTTGTATTTCATTTAGTCTAAATACTGTAGAACTCAGAAAATGGCTGCCCATGCAGTAACATCACTACTGATATAGACTCGTGATAATAAAGTAGTCCTAGAGGATGCTGTTACATCATATGCTCCCAGTGGTCCCAATGAAAATATTTTGCAAAAAGGGCGTTGGTACTTACCTGATATGCCCGTTCTCAGTGAGCTGCGATGAGTATCCAGAGAGTGGGAGGTGCTTAGTCTCTCTGGTCCAATAGGCTGAGCTTAATTAGTAGGACGCTGTGGCTCCTCCCTGGCTCCTTCCTAGCATCCCCCAGAAGACGAGGCAATGGAACCCTCATCCTCTCCATTGACATTCTGGTCAATTGCAGAAAAAGCATTATGGAGATTATCATTGGTTGGAGTAGGAACTAATAGAAATCGGATGGGGCTGAATGCTCGTCGCAGTTCACTGAGAACGGGCATATCAAGTAAGTACCAACGCCCTTTCTCCATTGAGCTGCTCCGAGCATCCAGAGAGTGGGACATACCAAAGCTTGGCTGTCCTACGGGAGGGTCTCAATCTGATTTGGGACTCTCCCTATCTGAATGTACTGTTGCAACACCCTCCTGCCAAAGGAGGCCTCAGCGGAAGCAAATGTATCAATTTTGTAATGGCTAATGAAAGGCGATGGGGAAACCCATGTTGCCGCCCTACAGATTTTGAGGATAGGAGTCTGGGTAGCCCAGGCAGCTGAAGTTGCCGCACTCCTTGTTGAATGTGTCGTGATACCTCTGAGAACCTGTAATGAATGAGTTTCATATGCCTTGGCTATCGTGGCCTTCAACCATCTGCCAATAGTCGAGGGAGATACCTTCTGCCCCTGAGTAGCCGGTTGAAAGGATACGAAAAGGGCCTCTGTTTTTCTGAAAGAAGCCGTTCGGTGGAGGTACATACGGATAGCTCTGCGGACATCCATACTATGCCATTGGTGTTCTAGACCCTGAGAACAGAAATTCGGGAGGATCAGTTCCTGTGCCCTATGAAAGGCCGAATTAACCTTAGGGGTGAATGTGGGGTCTGGATGAAGTACCACTCTGTCCGCATGAAAGATACAGAGGTCCTTGCAGACTGACAAGGCAGCTATTTCAGAGATGCGTCGAGCTGATGTGATGGCTACAAGAAACACCACCTTGTAAATAAGAAAATGGAGGCTCGTAGATCTCAGTGGTTCAAATGGACCCCTGGTGAGAGCTGTAAGAACTTTATTAAGATCCCAGGTAGGAAAACGATAATCATTGGAGGACGTAGATTCATGGCTCCTTTTAGGAAACTCTTTATTCGTGGATGATGGGAAATAGATGGTAAGCCTTCCCATCTCACTACCGAAGCAATGGCTGCCACCTGTCGCCTTAAAGTATTTGGAGGGAGACCCTTGTCTAGACCATCTTGAAGAAATTTCAAAACTTATGCAACTGATGGTGAACATAAAATAGACCATTTAGCATTATATATGCGGTTCGTAAAAGGACACCGAGCTGCCTTAATGGTATTGATCACCCTATCTGAGAACTTCTCTTGACTTAGATATTTCCGCTCAACCTCCAGGCAGTTGGTTGTAACCATTGGGGTTCGGGATGCTGGATCGGCCCTTGTGTAAGCCGAACTTTGGAATCCTCCAAGGTTCGGTTATGGACAACCTCTTGAGGTCTACAAACCATGGCCTTCTGGGCCAGTGCGGGGCCAACAGGATCAGTTCTGCCCTCTTTTCTAACGTTTTCCGGATCACCTTGGGTATCGGTGGAAGAGACGGAAAGGTGTAGAGGAGACCCTGGGGCCACGGGCAATGGAGGACGTTGAAGTTCTCTGCCCCTTGAGCTGGATGTCTTGAGATGAATCTGGGGACCTGCGCATTTTGGGGTGTGGCGAACAGATCTACAACTGGAAGACTGCATCGTCGGGTCATCTCCTGAAACAGATCCGGATGCAGGCACCATTCTGATTGATCGACTGTGGCCCTGCTCAACCAGTCTGCTTTCGTGTTTGTTATCGCCGAAATGTGTTCTGCTGTGATGGAACCCAAATTCCTTTCTGCCCAGCGGAACAGCCTCTCTGACTCCTCCATGAGCTGTTTTGAATGTGTACCCCCCTGCCTGTTTATGTAAGCTTTTGTTGTGACATTATCTGTAAGGATGAGAATGTGGCCTATGCGAATATGAGGAAGAAAGCTGTGAAGGGCCAAACAAACTGCCCTGAGCTCCAACCAATTGATGCTGTTCAATTGTTGTGTTACTGACCAGAGTCGCTGTGTCGAGATGATCTGTAAATGTGCCCCCCATCCCGACAGGCTGGTGTCTGTGGTAATGGTGAACCTGGGGGGGCTCTTTCAGGAGACAGCCTCTGTTGATTGCCGGAATGGTCCACTAATGAAGTGAGAGAAGGACTCTTGTTGGAACGAACACTCTGACTCTGGAATTGCTTCGCCCTGATCTTTGGTAAGGAAGTAAGAACCCTTGAAGCGATCTGGCATGGAAACGGGCCCGAGGAATAATAGAAATAGAGGAAATCATTTTTCCCAACAGTTTTGACAAATCAGCCAGAGGAACTCGTTTCAGAGATCTGACATTTTGAGCTAATTTCCTAATACTCTCCACTCTCTCAGGGGATAGAAACACCCGTCCCTCAACTGTGTCAATTATCGCACCTAAGTTGGCTAAACGGATAGATGGACTAAACGGCTCTTAGCCCAATTGATTGAGAAACTGTGTTGTTGAAGAATTCGTAATGTTAGTTGCAAATCCGATTCTGCTTGTCTTAACGAACAAGATAATAACAGAATGTCATCCAAGTAGCAATGTAGTCTGATAGAAAAACCCCGTAAGTGAGCCGCTACTGCTACCAGAACCTTTGTAAAAGTCCTTGGGGCGGATGACAAGCCAAAGGGTAAGGCGACATACTCAAAGTGTCTATTATTGTAGCAGAATCTGAGAAATTTTAAGTGAGAGGGCCGAATTGGAATGTGTAAATATGCCTCTGTGAGATCTATGGAGGATAAAAAATCTCCTTC
Source organism: Bungarus multicinctus (assembly GCA_023653725.1). NCBI lineage: Eukaryota > Metazoa > Chordata > Lepidosauria > Squamata > Elapidae > Bungarus > Bungarus multicinctus. The sequence continues at coordinate 50,341,046 of CM042848.1, forward strand.
GCTTATCCCAAGTAGAATGGACTGCAACGTACTCATCTTAATCTACGTTGAACTAGAGTACGGTTCTGTCATTTTAGATCTAATATTGAGTTCCATCCCCCCAAACTCTTGGGGACTACAAAAAGAAGAGAGTAGAACCCCTGGCCCTTTGAACCTTAGCATGGTTGCATGGCCTTAATTTCTAGCAGGTGATTAATCACTGCCTCCATCAGATTCCTCTTGATAGGATCCCTGGAGAGAAGGCATTGCATAAAGAAATTTGGAGAGGTGGAGGAAAATTCCAGAGCTAGACCAAACCTAATAGTGTCACGGATCCAGGAATCCGACGTAGTGGAATCCCAACTACCTGCAAAAAGTTTCAATCGTCCCCCAATGGGGACGGCCTCCCTGGAACTATGTTGGATGACGGAAGCCTTTTCCACCTGGACCTCTGAAGGATCTCATGCCCTGACCCCCTCTATGAAGTCTGTCACTGAAGTCAGGACCTTCTGATTGTTGGGCGCCCCTGTAGTCAGGGACCTTCTGGAATCTATTGGGGAATGTACTTCGATAATAGGGATGAAAGGAATTTCTCTGAAAGGGCTGATAGGGTCTGGAATCTGAATGACGGAGAAGAGATGGAAGAACTTTCTTTCTGTTCCTGGTTTCAATCAATAGGGGATCTAAGGCAGCGCCAAACAATTTTTTGTTCAAAATTGGGGAAGAGGCAAGCTTCCATTTGTTTTGGAGTCAGTTTGCCAATTCTTGAGCCAGAGTAGACGACGGGCTGTAGTCTGAGAAGCTATGGCTCGAGCCGAAAATTTTACAGAATTAAATGTGGCAGCAATTAGCAATTAGCAATTGCTTCTGCAATTAGTTTGGCGATGTCTTGATACGCCCTGAATTTGGAATTTGGGATAGTGTCCCTCAGGTGGCACAGCCATCTGGGGGAAGTTCTAGTAAAAAAGGATGTGGCAGTAGCCGCCCTTATGGTCCACGCATCAGACTGATGCGCCTTTCTAAGTGTTATCTCAATTTTCTTATCCTCCGCTCTAAGAGCATCTTCTGATTCGGTGGGAACAGTTGATGAGGATGCCAATGCAACAATGGGGTCATCTAACACTGGAGTATTCAGGAATTCTGAAAAATCTGGGGCTAGATTGAAATTTTTTTTATCAAAATTTGTGGGCGAGGGATGCATTGAGGCAGAGGACCACTGTTTTTTGGAGTAGATCTGAGAACATTTTTGGAACCGGAATGACCTCGACCTCATTAACCAGTTGGGAGAAAACAAGATCTTCCGACTGCTCTTGAGGCACTTGTTGTTGAGCAGTGGGAGACTTATCAAGCCGAGCTGTGGTTTTCGCCTTATATAGGAGGGATTTGAAAAGCTGTGGATGAAAAAGACCCATAAAAGTAGGTTGGTCCGGCCTGATGTCTCCGTCCTCTGACATGCCCCTTTCTGGGGACTCGTCATGCAGAGGAACATCACTGTCTTGGAGGGACATCGTATCTAATTGGTCCATATGATCCTCACCTTCTCCCTCCTCCTGACCGTGTTGGGAAGGTGTATGGGAAATTAAAGAAGGCTCCCTTTGGGGAGGAACCTGAGGATAATGGAGGTCCGTTCTGTCTAAGGATCGCATTGATTGATTGTCACAGTCTGACGTTGGTACCTAACTGGTCCTGAGAGATTGTTGGAGTCCAGCTGCGATTCCCCTGTTGATCGCCAGCTCCATCCATGACTTTAATGCTTGCGGGACCTCCTCTGGAAGAATTCCTTTCTGTCTCAAGCCGGCTGCCGTTGGTGTGAAGGTTGCTTCTGGAACCCTTCTCGAGGTCTGTGAATGACTAGAGTCTGTTGTACCAGATGGGTGAGATGGTAAGGATAAGGTATTGGTCTATTTTGAACCTGAGTCTATGGAGATGTATCGTGAGGCAAAGAAACCCTTTCTCTCTCTCATGTGTGTCTTTCTATTTGTCTTTCTAATGCCTTCTGATGTCTGGAGGTGTCCTTATCTGCGGCCTTAGAAGGACCTTTAGTCTTTTTAGACTTGTCTTGGGTCCGAGGCTTGCCCCTCCCCTCTACTTGCCATTGCAATATGTTAAATATAATTCTTTATATATAAATGAATATATCAAAAATAATTGGACTGTTGGCACATCCAGGGACCTGTATCTCCACTGATACAGGGAACCCAATCAATGTACTTCTCCCCCCACCTTTTTTTTTGAAAAAAAAAAAAGGTCCTAGCATTACTATATTTACAATTACACTAAGAACTTATTTACAATTATTATGTATGTACAAGAATGAGAAATAACTTTAATAAAACCAAATAAGCCAAATTTGAGACTTCAGATATATAGGGCTTTAGATACCCACAATAGCCCTCAACAGTTGCCCCACAGGCCCCTGGCCCTGGTAACACTCTTAATGCTGTGATTCAAGGTAAAAATTGTGCGCTGTGAGGGTAGCCAACAATTCAATGAGTTAAACTCCCAAAACCGGAGTTAAAAGGGAGTAAAGTTTTTTTTTTTTTTACACCCTCTTCCCTTGCCTAAAGATTGAGGGAAAACAAACCATTCAACAGCAGATTAAACATAATACAAGACCACACGATGCCGTGTGCTAAGATCTGGCCTGGAAAACGCGCGCTCAACAATGGCAGACTGTCCCTGGAAGTAATGGCGCAGATCTCTATTTGGCGCCAAAATCACAGCCATAGTATCATGCCACTCAATTGATTTAAATGTAACATCTGAGCGGCAGAAGGGGAGAACCGGGCTCCAACGTCCTCACCCCTGCGTTCTCGTGAGGAGGAATCAACTTTTTTTTTTAATACTGGCAAACAATGGCAAGGAGGGGAGGCGCGGGAGACAAACAGCGTTTTACAAAAAGCTTCTTTAAGACCGAGCATCTGAAAGAGTTTTAGTGCTAGGGAGATCGCAATCGCGATTGGAACACCTGTGGCGATCCACGATCGCTCCGACTGCTTCGGTGCAATCGCAGTTGGCTGTTAAAGAATTTTGAGAAATTAATTTGAATAAGTCCAATTTAAGAAAAGAAAGAGAAACTAACCACCTTTAACTGTCCTGCTCTGAGCAAGGAAAAGCTGCCTATCGTCTCCAAGGCTGAGCAAAAACTGGGGGACGCTAGGAAGGAGGCAGGGAGGAGCCACAGTATCCTTCTAATTAAGCTCAGCCTATCGGACCAGAGAGACTAAGCACCTCCCACTCTCTGGATGCTCAGAACAGCTCAATGGAGAATCAATCTATCTTCTCCTACTTAATGGATTTTCTCTGATGAGATTGGTAGAAAAATATAGAGGAATGGTATCCAAGGGGGAAGACAATGATGTACAGATACTTGTAAAATTCCTTGTTCTGTTTTACAACAGAAATCCCAACAGCAAGCAGTGATCACATTAATGGTACTAAAGTTACACACATGTATGAAACTCACTCAGTGCCTTCAAAAATTATTGTCAAAATCATTAAGCTATTATTAGACAAATTATCGTTGGACAAATGGGTAGCTATAGACACTAAATTGGACAAATAAATAAAAACAAAATTTAAACAGATAACAGATATTGCTACTTTACTATTTCAAACAAGGATCAAATCCACTTGCCAAACATGAAAGAGTGCATGAAATATCTATTGACATCTCCAAACAAGATCTTGAGAATCTAACAAAATTTATTGCTAATTTCTGTAGGGCAGAACTATTGCCATCAGATTGGTTGTTGATTGATTATATGCCATCAAGCTATTGTCAGCATTTAATTACCACATAGAAAGACCTGCTTTGATGATCGGTTTCTAAACTTCAAATCTTACAATTGTGTACCCATTTTTTCTGGAATCAAACCTGTTTATCTATTTCCTTCCACTTTTCTTCATATTGTACACTTATTCGAATAATGTCTCTAAATATAATAATTTGAATGTGATAATTTGTACCTCAATTGCGGCCAATTGTACCTCAGTTGCAGCCCTTTCTGGATCTGGACACGCTTCGCACAGTCACTTCTGCCCTTGTCATTTCCTGTCTCAATTACTGCAATGCTCTCTACATGGGGCTCCCCTTGAAGAGTATCCAGAGGCTCCAGTTGGTGCAGGATGCGGCTGCGCAGGTGATTCTGGGGGCTTCTCGTAGTTCCCATGTTACACCGCTCCTGCGCGAGCTGCATTGGCTTCCGGTAGCCTTCCGGGTGCGATTCAAGGTGTTGGTGGTTATCTACAAAGCGCTCCATGGCTTGGGATCTGGGTACTTACGGGACTGCCTTCTGCCACCATCGGCCTCTCGTCAGCCTATGCGCTCTCACAGGGTGGGCCTCCTTGGGGTGCTGTCAGTTGGACAATGTCAGCTGGCGACCCTGAGGGTGCAGGCCTTCTCTGTGGGAGCACCCTCCCTTTGGAACGAGCTACCCCCAGAGATAAGGACCATCCCTGACCTCCAGACCTTCTGGCGCACGCTAAAGACCCATCTGTTTCATCAAGCAGGTCTGGCCTAGTAATATTGTGGGTTTTAAATTTGTCATTTTATTTACCTTTGTTTTTACTATTTTTATTATTTTTAACTTTCAGCCACTGATTTAATGTGATTTAATCTATTTTTAAATTTTAAATTTCTTTGTATTGTTTTAATCTGGCTTTACACCTCCCCGAGTCCCAAATGGGAGAGGGGGCAATATATAAATTAAATAAACATAACATAACAACAACATAACAAATGAGAACTCTGAATTAATTTGTTCTATGATCCCTTTGTTTACTTGGCCATCCATGGTATTCTTGGGAGTCTTCTCCAAAACCATAGTTGAAAGCATCAATTTTCTATCCTGATTCTTCAAAGACCACTTTTACTCCTGTAGAGTGACAGAGCAAAACTACTGCCTGCATGAATCTGATCTTTGTAGATACAGACATGTCATTGCATTTGAACATCTTTTCCAAGTCCTTCATTGCTAACCTACAATTGCTCATCTGTATGCTATTTCTCCACTGCTTGTTCCTTTACTGTTGATAATCAGTTGTAAACACTGAAGCCATCCATTTTAATATCTTCATTGTCTGTTCGTTTTTTAATTATTTTATTATTAAATATATATAGCAACCATCTTGATCAATATCTCTGGGTGGCTAACAAAAAAAGCATAAACATAGTACAAAAAATAAAAGGAAACCAAATAAAAAGCATAGTCAAGGCACCCTTACAAAATCTCTAAAGCATAAACCTGTCAAGTGCGAGGAAAATCAGGAGATCCAGTTGAAAATGGGTATAAAATTTGAAATGGGTATAAAATTTATTGAAGTTTTGTGAGCTCTCTATAAGAATCTGAACTACTAACAGCCAAGGGAAATTAGCAGGAGATAAGAGTAGAAGGAATTCAAGGTGGACTGGACTTAAATTTCTTGTGGATGTTTAGGGACTCATGACTGATGACGCGTTTGACCCCTCCCTGAGGCTCAACCTGATCATCTCCTATAAAACCACAAGCTCACATACTGGGCTCCAATACCTAGGAGGAAAACCAAGTTCTAAAAAGCCAGTAGGGTTGGGGCCATCCAAATCTCAGAGGGAGACAGATACCCCAAAAAGAAGATATGCCCAATTCCTTCACTGGAGCATGCCAGCTCTGCCAGCTCTGGTGGGAAGGAGACAGGCAATCCTGCAAGTAATCCATTGCCATTTAGTCCTTTAAAGGTAACAATGAATTATGGGACCGCCTGCTCTCAACATCGGCCTCCCCCGGCCAGTGCGTTCCCACAGGGTGGGCTTCCTTGGGGTGCCGTCAGCCGGACGATGCCAGCTGGCGGCCTCAAGGGTGCGGGCCTTCTCTGCGGGGGCTGCCTCCCTCTGGAATGAGTTACCCCCGGAGATGCGGGCCATCACTGACTTGCAGACCTTCCGGCGTGCATTAACCTTTTTCAACAGGCCAGTCTGGCATAGTACTAATTACTAGGGTTTTAAATTTTGGAATTTTTAACTTTTTTACCTTTTCACTCTGCTTTTAGAATATTATTCCAGCCACTCGTTTAATTTCTTTTAAATCTTTTTTAAATTTTTACTATGTATGTTGTTTTTATATTGGCTGTGCACCACCACGAGTCCCTTTTGGGAGTGAGGGTGGTATAAAAGTGTAATAAATAAATAATAAATAAAATGAATTACACTCAGAAATCTATTGGAAACCAGAGCAGCTCACATAGCATTGAAGTTATATGGGAATATTATGTTTCATTCAAACTGGATGTGCCACAGCTTTCTAGACCATTTGAAGGTGACGAAAGTTTTTTAAGGGCAGCCCTATGTAGAGCACATTATAGTAGTCCAGCCAGAAAGTGATTAGGGCACCAGTGAAAAAAGTGACGTATGATTGTTTTTCACAGTTACAACCTTTCCAACACCCCCATGATCACGTGATCAAAATTCAGGTGTTTGGCAACTGGTTCATATGTATGACCATTGCTGTGTCCCAAGGTCACGTGATCACCTTTTACAACCTTCTGACAAGTAAAGTCAATGGGGAAGCCAGGTTCACTTAGCAACCAGGTTACTAATTTATCAACTGCAGTGATCCACTTAACAACTGAGGCAAGAAAGGTCATAAAATGGGGCCAAATGTACTCACTTAATAACATAAATTTTGGTCTCAATTGTAGTCATAAGTCGAAGATTACCTGTAGTAAGTGGAAAATGTATTTGATCATATGACCTAGGTAACATAAATTAAACAGGAGAATAACTGCCAATCCAATGATTTATTAACTGCGAAAACAGTTTTCTAACAACTAAAACAGTGGACATCATCAATTGGAATATACAGAAAACAAATAAATTATTTTATTGGTAAAGGTGTTGGAAGAACTTCGTTGGAAGAGCAAAGACACGGCCAGGGATCTTTGTGGAGCAGATCACCAATTGTTATGTGCAGGTTCTAAGTTATGCTAAGCAGAAGAAAGCCAACCAATTTGCATGGTATGATCTTATGCATACATGTTCCATTTTCGAGGAAAATATCAGAATCCCTTGGAAGTCCTAAACCTAATGAATAGGGAACAAGAGAACTGTGAAATGAACTTAAAGTAGGTGGTAAGGATGAATGTGAAAAGAGATTGTCAAAGGTAATAAAACAGAAGAAAGCAAACTAAATGTCAGAAGAGAGCAGGAAAATTGTCAAGAAGAGAAGAGGAGCCAAAGCATATGAAAAACAAAAAATTTGAAACCGAATGTAAAAATAAAATTTCAGAAAACTGTTCTGAAAGAGACAAGGAACAATACTATCACATTTGTAAAGGCATCAAAGATGAAAACAGATATGGAAAAAAAATAAGGAAAGTCTTCTAAATTTCCAGTCTCTTATTGATATGCTAAAGGAAGTCAATGGCAGATGTAAAGAAGCTCAAATAAAGAGAGGAGTACGTTGAAATTTTACACAGTAAAGATCTTAACATTCAAGATGTCTTAAAGAAAGGGTCCCCAACCCCTAGGCCACAGTCAACTACCAGGCATGGCCTATTTGGAATTGGGACACATGAGTGGCTGGCTGGTATGCAGCTCCACTTGTGCAATTGGTGAACCAGTAGGCAAAAACGCACATGTGCTCTGGCCTGCCGCTCGTGTGTCCCAGTTTCCCTCCCCTCAGCCTGACTGCCAAGCCGCAAAGGTTGGAGACCACTGTCTCAAAAGATATTCCTTACTTACAACCAGGGGTGGGATCCGACAGGGTTAACTACCAGTTCGGCTGATTTATGAGGTTTGGTGATTTACGATGTGCTTCCCTGCCCGCTGCTGGCATATGCCTGTAAATCGTCATCACCATGCTAGAAGCAGCCTTTCAAAAAGTCCTTTTTTCCTGCTTTTTTAACTGCAGCGGTGCCTTGCACGGCAGCTGAAGTTGAAAAAAATCAGGAAATAAAGGTCAGGTAAGAGCCCGGGTGGGCATGTGGGCAAAAACATCAGCAGACATGGAACCAATTCTATGTCTGCTGCTCTTCAAAGCTACCAGTTCTACAGAGGTGGACAGAACCAGTAGAAACCCACCCCTGCTTATAGGAATTGATGAAATATCTATAGAAATATGGAAAACAAAAGGGGAATAATCAGTAAAGGTTCTAACAAAACCATGCCAGCAGATCTGGAGAATGACACAATAGTCAACAGATTTGAGAGAGGTCCCTCTACCCATTATTTTTAAAGAAAGATAATTTAAAAGAGTGTTCAAACTAGTATAAAAGATCCTTAATTCCACATTGTAGCAAAAAACATGCTCAAGATTGTCTAATGCAAATCAGAGTACTATGGAAAAAGGGGAAATGCTGGATATTTAAGTCGATTTCAGAAAATGCAGAGGAACAAGATACATTATTGCAGATACATGTTGAATAATTGAGAAGGACAAAGAATATCAAAAGAAGTCAATGTGCATTTCATTAACAATAGAAAGGCCTTTGATTGTGTCAACTATGTCAAACTGGAATGTGCTTAGGAAAAGGAAATCCAAGAACATCGTTGTTCTCACCCACATACAGGACAAGAAGTCACAGTGCATAGCAAAAGAGACTGTCTGCAGTCAGGAAAGAAGTGAAGCAAAGCTGTATTTCCTTCCTTCCTTCCTTTTTTCAGTGCCATTGTAACTTTGAACGGTCACTAAACAAAATTTACTATAAAACTGCTTAGCTACTCAACAGGCATAGCACAGACATTTCTTGAAGATAGCTGTCAAAGAGTTGTCTGTGCAGCCTAACAGATACAGTACAGTGTACAGTGTACACAGGTACAGTGCATAATATAGTATTTGCTGTAACCTTCCTGACTATGACACTAATATCATTCTTTCTTTGTTTCTCATCTCCTGAATAGTAAACAATGTGATTAATTGACTGAAAATGTCCAGTTACAATCCATTACAATTTGGCTGAGATGTTGAGAGTATACAGTTAGTCCTCAATTTACAGCCGTGCATTTGGTGAGCATTTAAAGTTACAACAGCACTGAAAGAAAGTGATGATCAGTCCTCACATTGACGGACATCACAGCATCTGCATCATCACTGGTTTAAAATTTGGGAACTTGGCAAATATCATGTACGTATGATTGTCACAGCATCCAGGGGTCATGTGGTTGTCATCTATGACCCTCCCAGCTGATGTCTGGCAAGCAAAATCAATGGGAGAAGCCAGTTTTGATGGATGACATGATTCACTTAACAACTTCAGTGCGTCACTGAATTGTGGTAAAAAAAAAGAGGTTGCAAATCAGACGTGGCTCACTTAACAATTGCCTTGCTTAGCAACAGAATTACTGATCTCAACTGTGGTTGCAAGTGGAAGACTACCTATAATTAATTCATTCAATTTTTCACTATATTGAGCTTTTCCACATAAATACTTCTTACATTCCATGTTCCCATTATAATTCTGTCTTTGCAATTTTGGATTTTATTTTCCTCCATTCACAGCATCAGTAACTAGATGCCCCACAGGCTTTAATCTAACAACTCACTGCACCATTAGCGATTCTCAGCTCTTCCTCAGTAGAGTTTTGAGTGCTCTGACCTGAGGAGCTCATCATCTAGCACTATATCATCAGTCACTGTTTATCCATGTGATTTTCTTGGTAAAATATTGGAGTCGTTTATCATTACATTCTTCTCACAGTATGAAATGACGCTTTAGTTTCTATCATCTTCCTATAGCATTGCTGCCCTATATAGAAGCCCATTTGTTTTAGATAGGCACTGGGGTGGCCTTGGGAATATATACTTTTGGCATCAGTCCCCACATTCTATGCTTATCCTTCTCAAGAACACGCATACACACGCACACAGGGAGACAAACCTGGATATACAGTGAAGAGGAAAAATAGCAAGGAAAACACAGCATGAGAGTCGATTAACAATCATACACTCTGCACATTTTCTTTAGCATACTTTAGTGTTATTGTTTTTATATTTTCTTTTTGTCTTTCATCCCTTGAGGATTTTAATGGTATTTTATCTGGTTGTGCAAAGCCTATTTAACAATGTATAAATAATATTAATACACTACTTTGAAGTATTTTGTAAAATAGAATGCTAGATTATAGCAGTCAAGAATTAGGCAGGCAGGCAACAGGAAAAGAGCATATTTACCGGACTATAAGCCGCTACTTTTTTCCCATGCTTTAAACCCTGAGGCTTGTACAACAATGCGGCTTATCTATAGATTTTTCTTCGCTAGCTGCCATCAGGGGGCGCAAAAACGTGAGAGACTGCAAGAGGTCAATGCAAAGAAGCCGCTACTGGCAGTTTTTGGCGCACTCGATGCAAGCAGCACGACACGTATATATCTGCGGCTTATAGTCTGGTGCGGCTAATATATGTAAAAATATTTTCTCTTTTAAAATTTAGTAGGTGCAGCTTATATTCTGATGTGCTCTATAGTCCAGTAAATACGGTAGTGCAACCATAAACTCATGTATAGCTTTTGATAATGATCAGATATGAAAGCAAAACAAATCTAATCAAAATTATGAATTGATTTATTGCAAAAAAAAAGTTATCAGAGGCAAAAATCTTTTCAGATGTAAGTTTATATCTTAAGGTATACAGGGGGTACCAAAAATTAGGCCCCATAGGCCATTCATAATTTTTTCAGAGAACGTGTTAATCAAAAATCATTTGACATGCATCAAATGATTAAGGAAATGTTTAGAAGAAAATAGCAACCAAATTTAACATTTAATGCAATACATATGGTTAATATTTATGGCAGGGGTGTCAAACTCGTGGCCCGCAGGCTGGATGCGTCACGCGATGGCTACTCCCACACATAGTTAAGCAAAGGGGGGGAAAGTCATGATACATCACATGATGATGCCATGATGATGTAAGTTTGACACCTTAGTCTATGGGACCAACTTTTGGTACAATGCATATTTTGTATTGGATTAATGAATTGCCATTCCTTCACATGTGATGGAATTCTCTGACCCTGGAAACAAAAATATACATTTCTAAAATATTACAAAGTGTGACAATTGTTGTTCTCTGTGTTCCTGTTAATTCATTCCCCCAAACATTTTCCATTTAAGAGGTCCATTATACTGTTGGTTTTTCTTCCTTGCAGGCTGAATCTTTCCACAATTGATTATTACCTTCTTTCACTCTCTTTTGTCATGGCTGCAATATCAGAGGAGGTGTGATTTTCCAGCTTTTTCCTTGGGGCCATTAGATTTGGGCTGGACTAAACAGGCAAGTTTAAAAGTTTAATATATTCTAAAATTTATAGTATTAAAATGGTGCTTAATTTGTGTTTTTCAAAAAAAAATCATACTTTATTCATGTGGCAAAGCATTTATGATACAAAAATTTATTATGCAAAGATAATAAATAAAATATCGGGCTTTTTAGATGCTATCAAATAACAGATACCCAAATTGCACGAGAAAGCCGCAAGAAGGATATGACAAGAGCCTCCTTTACCTATTGTTCCCTTAGCAACAAGCATTCAGCAGTGTACTGCTTCTCATATTGGAAATAATATACAGCTGTCATAACTAGGTATCTTTAATTTTATTCAGCATGGTTTATCAAGTCTGTTTTTTTAAGCCATTTAGATTATCAGTCATTACTGTCTTTTAAGCAACTGAATCTTACTATTGTTTGTGTGAAGTAGTATTCAATTTTGTCCAATATGACTATACCACTACTTATTTTCATTGAATGATTCCCAGGGAGAAATAGTACTTTTCTGTGTCTCCTTTTTCCATGCCATGCACGAGTTCATACATCCTCATCAGATCTTTACTTCTCTTTTCAAAGAAATCCACATCCCAAGTTTTTCTTGAATGGGTCTTGCTCAAACACTCTGATTTTTCTTATAACCATGTGACTGGAGTAGCACATACAATTTTAAATAATTAATAAATGTTGTTGAGTGCAGTGAAGGGATATAAAAACTGAGATGTCTATATTTGAAATGCAGTTCTACCAAAATTTATATACTGGTATTTCAGTTTTTCTTGAGATTTATGTATTATACTTTAAAATTTAAAATATTTGTTTTATCAGTTTGTACGTTCAAAGCAGAGGTAGTATTCAGCAGGTTCTGACCACTGGAGAACCAGTAGTAGAAATTTTGAGTAGTTCGGAAAACCAGCAAATGCCATCTCTGACTGGAGAGTTTACAGTATCCTTCCCCTGCCATGCCCACCAAGCCACACCCACAAAACTAGTACTAAAAAAAATTGAATCCCACCACTGGTTCAAAGCACTCTAATGCAATTTCTTTTTTCCTGTTTTTTCCTGTTTCAATCCCCATGTGAAAAAAATATTTGGGAAATGTATCCTTGATGCTCTTTTAATTGCAACAAATGAAAAAGAAAAGCAAAATGATTTTATATTATTTATTACAGGTGTGTATTTTGTCTATACGTCTAACCATAATGCAGACATAGTACCGATTTTTGAAGAATATTCAAAACTCCTATGATTTTGAAGAAAGTTTACTAAACGGGATGGGATGGGGTGGGATGGAATATGTGTGAGTGGACTAATTTTATATTCTGGATGTAATCATTTTAGGGAATAGAACAGAACAGAACAGAATAGAATTCCTTATTGGCCAAGTGTGATTGGACACACAAGGAATTTTTCTCTGATGCAGTGTATATACAAGCAACAAGTGTACATGCAAGCAGTGTATGTGTACATATAAGCAACAAGTGTACATATAAACAGTGTATGTGTACATACAGTGAGGCAAAAAAGTATTTAGTCAGCCATCAATTGTGCAAGTTCTCCCACTTAAAAAGATGAGAGAGGCCTGTAATTGTCATCATAGGTAGACCTCACCTATGAGAGACAAAATGTGAAAACAAATCCAGACAATCACATTGTTTGATTTGGAAAGAATTTATTTGCAAATTATGGTGAAAAATAAGTATTTGGTCACCTACAAACAAGCAAGATTGCTTGGTCTCATAGACCGGTAACTTCTTCTTTAAGAGGCTCCTCTGTCCTCCACTCATTACCTGTATTAATGGCACCTGTTTGAACTTGTTATCGTATAAAAGACACCTGTCCACAACCTCAAACAGTCACACTCCAAACTCCACTATGGTGAAGACCAAAGAGCTGTCGAAGGACACCAGAAAAAAAATTGTAGACCTGAACCAGGCTGGGAAGACTGAATCTGCAATAGGCAAGCAGCTTGGTGTGAAGAAATCAACTGTGGGAGCAATAATTAGAAAATGGAAGACATACAAGACCACTGATAATCTCCCTCGATCTGGGGCTCTACGCAAGATCTCACCCCATGGGGTCAAAATGATCACAAGAACGGTGAGCAAAAATCCCAGAACTACACGGGGGGACCTAGTGAATGACCTGCAAAGAGCTGGGACCAACATAACAAAGGCTGCCATCAGTAACACACTACGCCGCCAGGGACTCAGATCCTGCAGTGCCAGACGTGTCCCCCTGCTTAAGCCAGTACATGTCCGGGCCTATTTGAAGTTTGATAGAGAGCATTTGGATGATCCAAAAGAGGATTGGAAGAATGTCATATGGTCAGATGAAACCAAAGTAGAACTGTTTGGTAGACACACTACTCGTCGTGTTTGGAGGAGAGAGAATGCTGAGTTGCAACCAAAGAACACCATACCTACTGTGAAGCGTGGGGGTGGCAACATCATGCTTTGGGGCTGTTTCTCTGCAAAGGGAACAGGACGACTGATCCGTGTACAGGAAAGAATGAATGGGGCCATATATCGTAAGATTTTGAGTGCAAACCTCCTTCCATCAGCAAGGGCATTGAAGATGAAACGTGGCTGGGTCTTTCAGCATGACAATGATCCCAAACACACCGCCCGGGCAACGAAGGAGTGGCTTCGTAAGAAGCATTTCAAGGTCCTGGAGTGGCCTAGCCAGTCTCCAGATCTCAACCCCATAGAAAACCTTTGGAGGGAGTTGAAAGTCCGTGTTGCCCAGCGACAGCCCCAAAACATCACTGCTCTAGAGGAGATCTGCATGGAGGAATGGGCCAACATACCAGCAACAGTGTGTGACAACCTTGTGAAGACTTACAGAAAACGTTTGACCTCTGTCATTGCCAACAAAGGATATATAACTAAGTATTGAGATGAACTTTTGATATTGACCAAATACTTATTTTCCAACATAATTTGCAAAAAAATTCTTTCCAAATCAGACAATGTAATTGTCTGGATTTTTTTTTCACATTTTGTCTCTCATAGGTGAGGTATACCTATGATGACAATTACAGGCCTCTCTCATCTTTTTAAGTGAGAGAACTTGCACAATTGATGGCTGACAAAATACTTTTTTGCCCCACTGAACAAGCAACAAGTGATAAATCATGATCCTAATCATCCTAAAATACATTCATCATATATTATAAGATACACTACTTGTTGATAGTCATAGGATATTAAATAAGCAATCAACATAAATCATATTAGGATACCAAATAAAACAATTAATATAAATCATAAGATACAAGCAACAAAGTTATAGTCATAAGAAAATAAAGATAGGTAATAGAAAAGATGGCAAGGATAATAGCAATACAGCCCTACTAGGTAGTTTGACAGTATTGTGGGAATTAGTTTTCAGCAGAGTGATGGCATGGGGGAAAAACTGTCATTGTGTCTAGTTGTTTTGGTGAGCAATGCTTTATAGCATCTTCTTGAGAGAAGAAGTTGAAACAGTTCGTGTCCAGGATGTGAGGGGTCTGTAGATATTTTCACAGCCCTCTTTCTGGCTTGTGCAGTATACAGTTCCTTAATGGAAGGCAGGCTGATAGCAATTGTTTTTTCTGCAGTTCTAACTAACTGTTGGAGTCTGTCTATCTTATTTGGTTACAGTGCTAAACCAGAGGTACAAATGACAGACTGAATAATTCCTTTGTAGAACTGTATCAGCAGCTCTTTGGGCAGTCTGAGCTTTGTGAGTTGGCACAGGAACAACATTCTTTGTTGTGGTTTTTTGATAACATTTTTTATGTAAGGTGTCCATTTTAAGACTTCAGATATTATAGAACCTAGAAACTTGAATCTTAGCTGTTGATACTATGTTGTCTAGTATTCCATGAGGTGGTAGAATAAGAGGGTTTCTTCTAAAACCTACTATCATTTCTACAGTTTTGAGTGTGTTCAGTTCAAGATTGTTCTGGCTGCATCATAAGGCTAATTGTTCAACTTCCCATCTGTATGCAGATATAAAGAATTTACTATTCTTTCATCGCATATCCCCTTCCCCTCACTCTTACAGGACAGGTTCAAATATAACAGAAGGTAATTGAAATTAACACAAAAATGAAAAAATTCAAAATAATATCAAAGTTATGCCACAAGAGGAAATGGAGAATAACATCTTCAACTGAATCTGTAGGAAATTTAAATTTAACTGAGGTTAGAATTTAGCCAAGTTATTAGAAATAATGAATCAAAATGCCACAAGAATATTAATACTGCACTTTTATAAAGGTTATTTCTAAGGCAAATATCAATAAAATATAAATGCATTGTCAATATAATATGAGAAAGAGCCAATTTGATCTTTCTACCTGGCTAGAAAGTGAAAGACTGTGAGTTCAAGTCTTGCCTTAACTATGAAAACCAGCTCGGTTATTTCAGGCCAATCACTCTCTCTCAGCCCAACCTACCTCACAGTGTTGTGGGGAAAATAGAAGAGGGAGGTTGTTGGATATGTTTGCCTCTTAAGTTATCTGTAAAAATAATAAAGGTAGGGTACAAATAAAAAATATCAATGGCAATTAGTATTACTGAAAAGAGAGACCTGGATTTATGAAGTTATTGATCCTAGATCTGGATATCACACTAGAGAGTATGTTTCTGTAGAATCTGTTACGCTTTTAAATTTCTGTTTAATAGTTGCCAAACACAAGTAAACCATAGTGCTTTTTTTGAGGTCCAAGAGTTACATTTAGGCCAAAAATGCACTATCAAGTTTGTACTTAAGCTTCTTTCAGGACAATTTAAAAAAACTTTCTTTGGTATAGCTTATACCCTACTAGACAGTGAACAAACGTAATAATGATATATGGTTTTCATATATGTGTATAATGAAGATCAGTTCCTAACACTCAACATGGTGCTATTATCATTAAACATTCCACATTGTTCTGTTCATTTTTGGAGTCTTTTAGAAAAGATAGAGATTATTAAATCTCTTATATTAATATTAGTCAGGGGAACAATGTTTTAATAGATATCTAAAACTACAAGTAATGCCAACATTTATTATCTAGATACGTGAAAATAGTACAATAGCTTATGATGCAAGAAAATAGCCCAGAAATAAATTAAAGAGAAAGAAAACGAGAATAGCCTGTTATGAAATGACTAGGTGAATTTTGCAGACAGGCTTACATTTATGGATAGCTGTGAAAGAAACTATCATAGCATAACCTGTTGGGTGTACTAGCCTCAAAAGGAAACAAAACTGCTGGACTATTCCAGGATGATTTCAAAGTACTCTGAAAATTGTCTGATAGTCTTTGACCCTTGTGGAGGGAGAAGGACCTGGTGAGCAGCAGCAGAAAGCTATCATAAAAAAAAACTAAGTCCAAAACAATGTATCAGCTTGTTGCTTTAAGTTGAGGTGAGCAGCCAGAAAATAGTCTGATTCTATGGAAGAAGAGTTTGGGATACTCTCTGGTAAACAGCCACTGCCTCACTCCCATCGCACTGAAATAAATAACTACTGACCTTGTGGTATTTTTGCTGGGTTTGGTAGGGCTCTACTTCACTTTCATACACATTCCTTTTTTTCTTTTTAAATACTTTGCTCTGAGATTTCTTTTGCTTTTTATTCAGTAATTTCTTCTGAGCAACCTAATACATTTCTCTCCCAGTCAGAATAAGAACCTTTCCTCCCTTCTCCACATATATACCTCATCAAGTATTTTCTATAGAGATGATGTAATTAGTACAGTGCTGAATTTAGTACAGTGCTGCATTTAGTTAGAAAGCCAATTTGGGCAAGCTTTTTGGTCTGTAAAACACCATGTTTATTTGGGGCACTAATAAATGGAACTAGTAACAAAACATAATAATATGTTCAGCCACTGATTGTGGCAATCATATATATTCATTATGATGGACTGGAGAGCATTTTCCCTCAGTTTTAGAAAGGAATTGAGACAGTGTGGAGAATTAATCCAATTCTTCATATAATAATTGTATCCCCCTTTTACTGTGGTAAATATCTATGCATCTTAGAGAAATCAGATTCAAGAATGCCTCATATAAATATTTTTATTAAGTCAGTTTTATTGACAGGGTAATTTTATCTAAAGGTTTTACTATATCTACGTATCTACCTATCATCTTTAGAACATTTCAGATGAAATATTCTGGATCTAGTTTGATGTTCTTTAAAGTTTAATAATATTTTTTATTTCACTAACTGATTTAACCTGGATCCAACACGTAGGCACACAGAGTTACTCTAATGAACCCACTAGGTGATAGGATTCCGTCCTCAACATTTATAATTGCACTTTATTCTTTTTAATCTTGTATTTAAACAAACATGTATTATTGAAAGGCTTGAGATAACAGCACTGAAACTAGTTCCTAAGTATGTAATTTAAGTAATTTCCTGGGGAGGGGAGTTGCTACACTATTTCAATCAGACCTATCAGATTTATATTGTTGTTCCATTTCAATTGTAATTTTATTTACAGGGTTTTAAAAGTATAAGTAGAGTATATAAATTGTAAAGGAAGCTCTAGATATAACAGCTCTATCTCTCCTGTAGTGTAGTCAGGCCTCATGGTGTTGTACTGTCTCTCAATGTCTAGATGTAGCAGCTCTATCTCTCTTATCCTTTAGTTGGGCCTCACACTGTTATACTGTCTTTGAAGTTCTAGATGTAGTAGCTCTCTCGTGCAATATCACAAGTTTTCTATTCCTCTCTTTGGGAGTTTCTTGTCTATGCTGGCATTTCATTTTTGTAGCGTTTGATTGCACTTGGCCAATTATCTGACGTTTCCTTGGAGGGCTGAGGGCCCCTTACCAGAGAGAGCCCCCTTGGTTTTTGTAAGAACCAATCCCGCATACCAGAGGGAGCCCCCTTGTGGAGTACTGTGAAGCCATTACCATGTACTGTGAAGCCTTTACCATGGCTACTCCACTGTGCTGTACAAGTCATTTTAAGGCACAAACACACCCCGAGGGGTATTAGGAGTATCTTACTGCCTCAGTATTGTTTTTCTAGATGGTTTAAGTCATCTGTGTAGCATGTTTAATTGAAATTGCTTGAGGCATTCCAGAGTTATGCTGGAACATACACACACACACACACACATATATAGAGGGAGGGAGGAAGGGAGGGAGGGGGAGAGAGATACAACACAATACTTCTTCAAGCAAAATCTATAGAATAGACTGATTCATAGAACCATAGAAATTCAAGCACCCAAACTTAGAATTTTTTTCCATAGTTATTCAATTGTTCTCCCCTAAATATTCCTCACAAATTAGATGGTTTGAAATTATTCAGGCAGTGGTGCTTCTATCATTACAATATTATTCCATATTTTGATAAAACAGTTCATTAGAAACTTTGATAAACTAATTTTCTTAGTTTTTTTCTATTTATTCCATTATTTTAATAGTTCTGCAGATTGGCTTAACAATTTTACCATAGTTTGATTCTGCCCTTAAAATTACTATCTGTGGATAATACATTAAACTGCACAGAAAAATATATATTATACTACAAGAGTGAAAAGAACTTGTCACCTTTTGTTTGATGCTGAAGATGTCAAGACAAAGAATATTAACGTGAGTACTAACCAATAAGGATGCAACTAGTCCTGCCTGATTTATATGAACTAGAAATTTAAGCAAATTTATCACATGCACAAAAGCCATAGTAAGTCTCTGTGATGACACAAATGCCAAAAACTGTTATTCAAAAAGCTTATTCTTTCCAGTTGAATTTTAAGTTAACATTCACATGCAGTGTCCTATATCTTAGATACTTATCAAATTAATATAACTGTTGGCAAAGAAATGAAATCCAATATATGAAGATACAGTGCAACATTTTAAAAAAAGATTCACTATGCTGTGCATTCTGTTATTAACTTTTCTTTGTCACATGGGGAATATGACCTATTTTAAGGTTTACAGTTTACAGACACGTAAAATAAGGCGGAGAAATAAGAAATACAAAACATCATGCCACACATTTGTAACTATATATTTCCAGCAAAGATCAGTAGCAAAATCACCTGTCAAGATTACCTGCTTATTTATTTATTTATTTATTTATTTATTTTTAGGTTTTATATACCGCCCTTCTCCCGAAGGACTCAGGGCGGTGAACAGCCAACTAAAATACATATAGACAAATATAAATTGTTAAAAAAGAATTAAATCCTAGGCTGTCCCTATAAAATCTAAAAAACCCCAATTAAAATAAATTAAAACTTTGTACCCCATCCCAACTAATCTAAAAACCCCATTTAAAATCCCATTTGAGTCAGCTCAGGCCGGCCTGCTCAAAGAGCCAGGTCTTCAGGTCACGTCTGAAGGCCCTCAGGTCACTGGTCGTTCGTAGTCCAGGGGGCAGCCCGTTCCAAAGGGTGAGTGCCCCCACAGAGAAGGCCCTGTTCCTCGGGGTCACCAGGCGGCACATAGAAGGCGTCGGGACCCGGAGGAGACCCTCTCTGTGGGAGCGCACCGGTTAGTGGGAGACTACTGGCAGAATGCGGTCTTGTAAGTATCCTGGTCCGATGCCATGGAGCGCTTTAAAGACCAAAACCAGTACTTTAAAGCGAACCCGGAAGGCCACCGGCAACCAATGCAGCTCGCGCAGGAGGGGCGTCACGTGGGAGTATCTCGACGCCCCCATAACTACCCGCGCGGCTGCATTTTGTACCAGTTGAAGCCTCCGGGTGCTCCCCGCAGGGAGCCCCATGTAGAGGGCATTACAGTAGTCCAGACGGGAGGTGACCAGGGCATGAGTGACTGTGCGTAAGGCGTCCCGATCAAGAAAGGGCCGCATCTGGTGTATCAGGCGAACCTGATAAAAAGCCCCCCTGGAGACGGCCGTAATATGATCTTCCAAAGACAGCCGTACATCCAGGAGGACACCAAGATTGCGGGCCCCTTCTGTGGGGGTCAAGATCTCATCCCCAATAGCCAGCGACGGAGTCAGCTGACTATATCGGGCCGCCGGAAACCACAGCCACTCGGTCTTGGAAGGGTTGAGTCGAAGCCTGTTCTCGCCCATCCAGTTCCGCACAGCCTCCAGGCAGCGGGTCATAACCTCCACAGCATCGTTGGGGTGGCTCGGGGTGGAGATGTAGAGCTGAGTATCATCAGCATAAAGATGGCATTTCACCCCAAAACCACGGATGATCTCTCCCAGCGGCTTCACATAAATGTTGAACAGAAGAGGGGAGAGGACCGACCCCTGAGGCACCCCACACATGAGGGGCCTAGGGGTGGACCTCTCCTCCCCCGTCAACGCAAATTGCGAGCGGTCCGAGAGGAAGGACGAGAACCACTGCAAAACGGTGGCCCCAATTCCCAACCCCTCCAACCGCCGCAATAGGATACTATGGTCGATAGTATCAAAAGCCGCTGACAGATCTAACAGGACCAGGACAGAGGAATAACCTCTGTCACGGGCCCTCCAGAGATCATCTACCAACGCGACCAATGCTGTTTCGGTACTGTGCCCGGGCCTGAAGCCCGATTGGAACGGATCTAAATAGAATGCTTCCTCCAGATACTGAGGGAGCTGACGCGCCACCACACTCTCAACAACCTTCGCCACAAAGGGAAGGTTGGAGACAGGACGATAGTTATTCAAAAGAGCCAGGTCCAGGGAAGACTTCTTGAGGAGGGGCCACACCACCGCCGTTTTCAGGGTGGTCGGAAGCGCCCCCTCCGTCAACGAAGCGTTGACAATCCCCTGGAGCCAGCCTCGTGTCACCTCTCTGGAGGTAGAAACCAACCAGGAAGGGCACGGGTCCAATAAACATGTGGTGGCATTCAGCCTCCCCAGTAATCTGTCCACACCCTCGGCGGTCACAGGATCAAACTCCTCCCAGTTAACCGTCTCAAGACCTGCCCCGGACACCTCCCCCGGGACCACCCAACTGGAGTCCAGCCCATCCCGAATCTGAGCGATTTTATCATGCAGAAATCGGGAAAACTCTTCTGCCCTACTCTGCAAGAGGTCCTCCCGCGCTCTCGGCTCAAGCAGGGAGCGGGTCACTCTAAACAGGGCAGCAGGCGGATTTTCTGCTGACGCAATAAGGGCGGAGAGGTGTGAACGCTTCTACATACAGAATTCCAGAATACAAAGAGTGCTTTTCCCTTAATCTTGGAGCCATCCAGGTTAGGCATCATAGCAAGTGGAAGAAGTGGAGCAGCTCTGCAACATCAGTATTAACCACTTTATTATAGCCTGAGCTTTCATAGTAGAGAAACAGGTTCTAATCCATGATATTTATACCTTGCTAAATTTGTTAGTCTGGCAGCACATATTGTTTTTGATGGTCATAGATTAATCTAAAAAAAACCCTGAATTTTCAAACCTAATTCAAACTTAGGAGAAAAGCCTAGTAGACTTGACTGGAAAATAGTTTATACCATGAAGTTTCCAAGGACCAACTTAATTAAAGTAAGTTTTTATAAGTGCCACTCATGGGTTTCCCTTCAAATAATACGTTTATCCTTCTAGAAATTATAGGCATGGGTGATCTAGGAAGAAAAGATAAATTCTGAACCTAAAGATGGAGATTTTTTTTATTTCTTCAGAGTATCAGTAATTGTTGCCAGAGTATTGCTGCATTGTCCTAACATCGAGGTTATTTGTTGGTATACAACTGCAAATCAATTACAAATCAAAAGTGGTGCTTTTGCACCTAAAGTTTGTACGTTTCTTATATGCTACCACCCCAGTACAAAAAAAAAAGGGGGAGGGGGTGTCTGCTGAATTTCCTTAACTTCTGAATGGGTAGGATTTTATGCTATGGAGAAGGAGAAGAAGAGGTATAGAGTCCATTCCTTGTCTGGAGTGGGATTACAAAAAGTTAGTCTATTTCTAGTTCTTCATTCCACTGTAATCATCAGTTCCACTTTTCACAGAATAGTCCTCAGTTTACCATTGCTTCCCAATAAGTCACATCAATGAATCCTAATGCTAATCACTAGGGGGGTGGGAATTTGTTTAGGTGCCATTGGAAAAGACTCAGTGAAAGGTTAAAAAGTGAAAAAGTTAAATAATATTTTTAAAAAATGTGCAAAAGAAAAGGGAGCGTTTGAATTTTAGAAGGTTTGCAATTTTTGATACAGCATTTCTGTTTCATACACGCAAGGAAATACATATAAAAACCTCAACAAGTTTTCAGTTTTATGAATAATTAACCAATAGAAATAAATTCACAAAACAAGATTATGATACATACATTAAAATTAGGAATCTACAAATGTTAGTTCTAGACCTCATTTTTTTTATTCAAGTAATAGATAGAATCTATCTGTAAAAATATATAATTATAATCCAACAATAAATATTAATAATTATGATGTTTTATAGAGTATAAATAATAGATAACCTATAGGATGCAGAAAATGATTGCCATATAATATTAATTTTGAAATATTTAATTCACTATCAAATGTATTGAAGGAAACTTTTAATATAGAAATTGTTCTGCTGTTCGCTTGTATGACTTTTTGTCTTTCAATTTTGTGTATTTATATATTTTAACTTTTTGTATTTAATAAAGATTTTTTAATATTTTAAAAAAAGAAATAGCACTGTATTTGTGTTAATCATGTGTAATTTTATAGCCAATCATGTTCTCTATCAGGACAGCCAACTGCCTTATTTGCTATAATTTCTAAAATAGCAGGAAAAGGGGCATCATGATGGCAAAGTAAAATGTGTTTGACATGAATATGTCCAACTTTATTACAATACAGTGAAAACACATTTTGAGAACAATGCTAACTCTTCTTATAGCATCATAAAAACATTGTAAACATCTATAAATATTTCTATGTTTTCCTAGAATAATTTGGCTGCTCTTAAGTTCAGTACTTGGTGGACATATAGCATCCATGTTATTCCTTGAAACACTTTGGAAACTGCCTTCTCTTGGGATGATTTTTTTTTAAAGTTTCCCAGTCTAGTCTAAAAACCCTATAATTATATCTTAGTCTTCCAACTGACTACTAATCAGATCTCGTGTTTATTTTTTCAACATAAGTCAAGGTTGGTTAGATGGTGCCACCTGCTGAGGACCTGTGGCTGCTGCTACATGATTGCAGATACAGGACTGCATTACAGCTCAGAAATAAATTGTCATTTTACAAATACGCAAAAGCTTAATGCACCACTTGTTGCCCAGTTCACCCAATTAAAAATGGAGCAAAGATTATTCTAAGATTACTAAAACAATAACTATTTTCTACAGTCACCCTGATTTTTGCCTATGTTCTTTTCTGTTATTTTTGCTTGAGTGTTTATTAACTCACTATTTTATTTTCATATTTTTCTTTAACTTGCATTCCTGGATCTTTTAGGACTCATCCTCATGTCCTGTAATAACTGAGCTGAAAAAAATACTTATTTGATTTTTTTAAAGGATGTATTCTCATAAACAGACTTTGTCTCATCCCCAGCGAGTTACAGCATCAGCTTAAATTTCTCTTTAGCTGTTCAAGTTTAAAAATAGTGTTTTTCATATTTTTGTAACACAAACTTGGCAACTTTAAGACTTGTGGACTTCAACTCCCAGAATTCTGGGAGTTGAAGTCCATAAGTTGACAAGTTTGGGGACCCCTGCTGTAAATGATCTACAAAGCTTTATCAACAGTTGGGTCATGAGCTGTTCAGGGATTGGGATCTGCCCAGCTCTTATTAACATTATGAAATTGGGAGGTATTCTTCGATAGGACAGGGGTGCTTTCTGGGAATCAGAGATATAGGGAATAAAAAACTGAGTCTCCTCTCTCACAGATTCTTCTCCTCCTCTTGAGCTCAGAAAGAAAAATCTGAGAAAGGAGAAATTCTTTAAACAACAATCACAAAGTCAGCAGCTAATCAGGCTACCTTTGAAAATACACACACAAAAAGCTTTTTGCCAATCTAACACAATGCTTATGAAATCGCTAAAGCATCAGTGAAGCCATCTATCAAAACTCATCCTCTCTATAATTCTATACACATTCTTGTTTAGAGTTCCTTCCTCCTTCTGCTAGCTGATGATATTTGGTGGGAGGATAAGCAAAACCTACCATCCAATAATCTTGAGATTCATTAGAACAGCACCATTCCCAGGCATATAACTAAGACACAACAGGAGTTCAGTATTGAGATCAGAACCAAGTATGCCATCATACTTTTCTGCCTTTCAAAGACTGGAGAAAGTACTTTAACAGAACCATAGACAAATTCTTATTTGATCAATAAGTAGATTGTCAAACTGCTAATAATATATTTTCACAATGCATTGGAATGTGCGTTCACCTATATTGTTCTAAATTCAAATCCTATTCCTCTTTCCAACATGTTGTAATTGTAGTAATGAGACAATATAGCCAGCTTCAAGAACACAGTACAATTGATCATTTGCTGGCCTGTTCCATAGTACAAAGCAATGATCCATTTGTAATGTTATCCACATACAAAAACATAACAAGCAATGCTTGCAGCACTTATGGGGAGATGAAACATATCAGATTTTGACGAAGAGATAGATTTCATAACTCAATGTTTCCTTTTTGTTACATAATTCTGTTATGGATTTTTTCTTTTTTTCTTTTTGACCAGGTGCCTTCAATTTTTATTTTTCCCACAGAAATCAAGCTCTATCCATCAAACCCATCTTACTCAATGTTCAGTCATCTTTCTCTATTGGTGATTGTTTAACTGAAAGGATCACTAAACACTCACTCATTAATTCTGCCGAAAATACTTAATGCATTGAGGGGAAAAATGAATTGTTCACTGATCACCTTTTGTTACTACTTCTCAGATGTTATTTCAATATTAGGTTTTAATGATCTAAAAATTACAAAACAAATTATAATAAGAAGCAGAGTATATCCACTGGGTTGATGTGACAAATAATACAAAAGATGAGTTAAATAAGATGAGTAAAAATAAAGGGAATACAAGGGAGATAGCAATGAGAAGCACAGCCAACATTTCTTTTTAACGTTAACCATCATGAAGGATATGACTGATGTGGTTAATTTGGATACGGTTAATTTGACATAACAATATATTTACTTAAAACCAAGTCTCACTGGCTGTGTTCGTTTTCCAATTTAAGTGAAAATATTGGATGAATAAAACACATTCTGAACTAGTTACATGGTAGGCCATGTAATTAAAATAGGAAATAATAGTTTTATATTAACTGAAGACAAACAACAGAATTATAATAGATAGTTTACTTAGCAAGAATAGATTTTGTAAAATCAAGTTTCTGTGAACATTTTTTGTGAACTAAAATTCCATGTAAACTAAACCTTTCAGGTTTTTTCCCCCAAAGGTCACTTACATGCAATACATTACAATGGCTCAGGTTAAGGACCTGTGCATCAGGATATGGATCACTGCAATAAGGCTGGCTGGAAATGCTTCAAATCATATGTCACCTGTGCTTCTGGTGAAAGATTAATCAATCAATTAATCAACCCAACTCTTTGAAAAAATGAAATTCCTTCCAGATTAGATTAAATGTTTTTCATTTTTGCCAACAACCAAATATTTATATGCATGTGTAGTTCCAGTGAATTTCATTATGAACTCATATTGTTATTCAGTTGAATGCATTGCAAGATTTTCTTCACTATCCTAAGCTTCTTCAATATCCTAAGTACTTTAAGGACTCAATGTGAGAAGGCACTTAGAAGACACTGCTTGGATCAATTTAATATCTCATTTAAAAACCAAGGATTCAACAACCACACCAAAAAATCATCCATACCGCCCAGTAATAAACCCCTATATTTAGATGTAGCTCAACAGTGCCCCCTAAAGTATTTGGTAAACTGATTCACCACTAGGAAACGAATAAACAAAGAATACATATTACATCTTTTATTTTTAGATCTCCATTTCTCCAGCCAAGGAAAGTGAAATAATGGGAAGGATCTCTTGTACCAATCTCAACCTAGGAAATAATACAGTTGTCCCATATAAAATAGATTTTGTATGAAAATTGAGATATTCAAGAGCAATTATTCTAAGAAACTACTTGAATCTGAGACTACAACTTGAATTAAGGGAAAGAAATAGAGGAGTTGGAAAGGTAATAATTTTCCATGGAAAAAATGTGGTAAATTACTTCTCTGTAATACTGTGCTCAACATTTCCTTTAAAAGAAAAACAGCCAAGATGCAAATCAGGTTTTTAGGTAAGGAAAACATAAGGAATATATAGAACTATTTTAGATTTTAAAATTTGGCCCTCATTTTTTTAAAAAAGTATCCTTACTGTAGTTACATGGCTACAGTACAATTTTATTATTGGGGGAGAGGAGGGTTAATAAGAAAAAAGGAAATTAGGGAGGTTACATTATAAATCTTCCAGATCTCAACTATCCAGTTATCAACTACAGCCAGTTTAGTAAATTGGTGGAAGTGCTGGCCTGGAAACCAGGAGACTATGAGTTCTACTTCCACCTTAGGCATGAAAAGCCAGCTGGGTAATTTTTCAGCCAGTCATTTTCTCTTAATTCGGCCCACCTCAAGGTTTGTTTTTATGTGGAAACAGAAAAGGAAGAACAAGTATTGTGTACATTTGCCACGTTAAATTTACTTCATATTAAAGTAATAAATGTGGGATAAAAATCTAAAGAATAAATATCAATTTGAAGTATTTACTAACAATATTTATTGGATTTATAGTATATATTCTTATATACATACAAGCTGGGATTGGGATCCTGGAAGGAAAAAATGAAAACTGAAAGTTATATGGAAATACTTTTTTTCGAGTAAACATAGGTCAATATGGGTCCAATATAAAGCAAATAATTGTAAATGTGTAATATATTGAAACTTGAACTGTTTTATAAACTTTAAATTGATACAGCAAAACATCAGGAAACTTAATTTTTCATTAGAATTTTGCACAAAAGTGAAAGAACATATTGCAAAAATAGTTTACATTTTTAAATACCCTCATTCTTTTATTGCTTTACTGCCATAATCTACATGTGTCCTAGGAATCAAATTTTGTTTATAAAATAATAAAACAACTTCAGTTACATAGGTAAAGGTAAAAGTTTCGCCTGTCCAGTTATTTTTTTATTCTAAGAGGCTGGGCTCATCGCTGTTTCTTAGCTGAGGAAGCTAAGTGAACAAGAGCTAGGACAAATAATGGGAGCTCACCTGATGGTGCCATTTGGGTCTCGAACCCTGGCTTTCCAGCTGACAAGCTCAAAGTCTTTAAACACAGAGCCACTGCACCCCTTTAACACTACATAGGAACTATTCAAGTTTATGCTACTGCTAAAGTGTTGATGGACAGAAATAAACTTGCTAATTCAAGTGCAGTGAGAATCCTCTCTTATCAATATTGTTTAAATTGGTAGATAGAATGGAATACTGCATCTTGTTTCACCTCTCAGGCAGTGAAACATATTAGATCAGTCCTATCTGTCCTTGAGGATACTTAGGTACACTCCAATATTCTTTTCCAAGGGAAATAAAAAGTTTCATTTAGAAAAAAAATGCAGCGCAGCAACATACGTAGCTGTACGCAATATTCATAACACAGGCCATGCATGATGCAATTACAGGTTTTAATACAAACATCTATATCACTTAGTAACAGCTATTTTGTATCTCTGGAAATAGAAGCATACTGAGAAAGATAGAACTTTTTCGATATATGTAACAGTCTTAAAAGCAAACTACAATGGCATATGAAGAATCACACAATATAGAACAGAATATATGTACAACAGAATTGAATAATTAAAAAGAGTTGAACACAAAGAGAAAATAAAATTAAACATGGTGGATGCATGATGCAGTCCCATCCTTCTTTTTTCAACATATCTGTATCCATTTATCACAGAACCATTTAAGGCAACTGCTGCAGATTTCACTATCGCTCCCGTACTGTGAGCAAGAGATGGTATTCTATAAAAATGGGCAATTCTTGTCATTATTTCCTCTATGTGACATATATGTATGCCTCTTGAGACTTTCTTTGCAGTTGCAGGAGATATTATGTGGGGAACATAACCATCACCGTATTATTAATAATCTCTCTGTGTGTCTTAATTAAAAGAGCTTATATATTTCTTTTATTTCCCTATTTCTTTGTCTCTCATAATACAATCCCTGGTCAAATACTGATTTTCTCTTTTTATTGACCTACTATATTTTGTACAAAAAATATGTTGTATTTTTGTGTGAATATGCTTATCAGGTACTGCATCAGTGAAATATTAAAACAAAACTCCTGAAGAGTCAAAAAAGTCCTCCAAACTATTAGATGAAACTCCAAACTGTTCCAAGGAAACTTGGAAAGTTGTATTGTACTGGGGCTGCCCATGTGTATAGACTGTTTTCCCAAAATTTAATAAAATGTACACTTAGCTAAAATATAATACCAAAGGAATAGATTTTCAGGAATGGTTTAAATATAGTTCATTGGAAATCAGCTGAAGATAGATAAAACAGAACAGATAACTACTTATAATATGTTATAAGACTAACTAAATTGTTTATTCTCATGCTGTGTTTTATTATTTCTTATGTGAGTATAGTTTGGACTTCAATTCAATTTTTAAAAACTGATAGCAAATTAAAAAAAAAAAACTGTTCAGCTATGTCCATATTGGAAAAAGCAGTGAAACTTTTCAGGACTTTCTGTTTCAGGCTATTCTTCATGCTTTACAAGGCACGGCCATCTTAGCTTCTCATTGTGCCATTCAGTGTTGCATTTGTTTTCCTTGAGATTTTGTTTCTCCGGAATATTAAGTTAAATGTAACTAATATTTGGTTTTGCAATGATACACACCCTAATATCAAGTCCAGGTAAAGTTTAAATAAAAGTATGGCTGTTAAAGAGAGTACAGTACATGAATTAAGCCAGGGGTGGGATTCAAAAATCCCAGCAACCAGCTCGTTGCCCAGTTGCTGAGTGGGGGTAGTCATGGTGGGCGTGGCCTACCAGAACTTCCGGGGGGGGCATTTTTAACCTTCCCAAGAGTCCAGAGGCTTCCCTCAGGCTTCTAGAATTCTGAAAATGACCTCCCCCAGGCTCTGGAGGCCCCCCAGAAGCTAGAAACAGGCCCATTTTGTGACTTCTGATACTTCCCTTCCCGGAGGGCCGTTTTTTGCCTTCCCAAGGGTCCGGAGCAGGGATGGGATTCTACCAGTTTGGACTGGTTGGGGCAATCCAGATGTTAAATTTGCATCAGGTTCGCTGAACTGGTATTTGAACTGACCGGCTGGCCCCATCCACCTTGCCCCACTGCTCCCAGGAGTCTCCATACAGCCAATTTTCGATGCAGGTAAGTGCAGTCTGTGCAGAGGCTCTGGGATGGGGAAAATTGGCCTTCTGGAAATCTAGAAACAGGCCTGTTTCCATCTTCTGGAGGGCCTCTAGAGCCTGGGGAAAACAGTTTTTGCCCTCCCAGAGGCCCGAAGGAAGCCTCTGAACCCTTGGGAAGGCAAAAAAACAGTCCTATCAGAAGTACTGGAAGTACAGAAATGGGATTGTTTCCAGCTTCCAGAGAGCCCCCAGAGCCCGAGGCCTAAGGGAAGCCTCTGTGTTAAATGGGCATGGATGAAGAAGGAGCAGGATTCAGGAGTGTGAGAAACTCTTTATTTGCAAACCGGAATCAAAAAGCAAACAAACACGGTCAGCCACTTCAGCCACTCAATCTTCCCGCCTTATTGGTTTCGGCGGCATACGATGTAACTCATGTAAATGTAGTGTCATGCATTTAACACCCCTCTCGTCTTAGCTCAGGCCAACCAATCACTGCATACTTGGCAGACATAGTCCTTCAGGTAGGAGGAGCTTCTGTGGGTGCTAACTGGGCCTGCGCAGTTCAGTTGTTCCTGAGGCAGCAGCCTGAATGGACAGGTCCACAACTGCTCCAGACTCTGCCTTTGGAAGTGCCTCAAAAATTTCCAGAGGCGTGGCAATTTCTGTTGAGCTAGAGGCCTCAGAAGTACTACGCTGGACTGCTCCCCACACAGCTAACTCCTCCACTGTCCTGTTCGGGGTTGCCCTTGCTAATATGTGTCTTTGTGGGGTTTCTAATTCCTGGAGTTTTGTTGTTGCCAGAGGTGTGTTGTGTGGTTTGGCTTCATGTGGGGGTTGAACCATGAGGCCCCGCAGTTGGTCTATGTGCCTGTTCCATGTTTTTCCCCCTTCTACCTCCAGTCTGTATGATCTGGGTCCGGTACTTTCTATTATTTTTGTTGGGACCCAAGTTTCCCCTCCTGTGTAGTTGCATGCATACACACTTTCCCAGTGTGAATGTTCTGCACTTCCTTGTGGAGTCTAGAGGGGTGTCATTTATATAGTTTGGATGGATTCTGTCCAGGGTGGACCTTAATTTTCTGTTCATGAGCATTTCTACTGGGGTTCTGTTTGTTGCTGCACTTGGTGTTATGTGTTGGGTTAGCAACAATTTGTTGATTTTTTCTTGCCAATCGCCAGGGCCTAATTTTTTTAGAATTTCTTTTGTCCTTTGGACCATTCTCTCCACTTGCCCGTTTGCCGCTGGATGAGCCAGCGCTGATAGGGCATGTTGGATCCCCAGATGGGCAAGGAAGCTTTTGAATTGCTGTACTGTGAATTGTGGGCCATTGTCCAAAACCAGCACATCGGGTAGCCCGTGGGTGGTGAATATTTTCCGCAAAGCTCTGATCATTGCCTCAGTTGTTGTGGATTTCATGATAACCACCTCCAACCATTTAGAGTAGGTGTTGACCATGATTAGGAACATTTGTCCCTGGCAGCGTCCTGCAAAGTCTATGTGTATGCAACCCCATGGTGCTGAGGGCTTTTCCCATTTGAGAGGGGTGCTGAGGGAGGGGCCAGTTGGGATTCCTGACATGGTGAGCATGAGGCGACCCAGGTCTCAATGTCTCTGTCTGACCCTGGCCACCAGATGTAACTCCTCACTAGGGCCTTCAATTTTACTATCCCAGGGTGCCCTTCAGGTAGCAATCCCAAAATTCTTTCCCTTAATGGTTGTGGTACCACCATCCTGACTCCCCATAATAAACACCCCCAATGCTGACAGCTCTAGCTGTCTGTCTTGAAAGGCTTGAATTCCTCCCCTTCTGTCTTATTTGACCAACCTCACCATAATCAGTTCAAAACTGACACCAACATTTTATCCTTCATGGTGAGTCTCATGATGTCTGCTGCCGTCAATAAACCTGACTCAAAACATTCTACAAGGAATATGGAAGACACAGGGGCTGGGTCTTCCACTAGGTCTGGCAGGGGGGAATCTGCTGAGTGCATCAGCATGTGGAATGTTCTTTCCTGGTCTGCGTAGAAGGCTGTAGTTATATGCTGCCAAGAAAACTGTCCATGTGATGTTGGGTGTGGGTTTGTTTCCTGAGAGAATGCCAAGCAGCGGCTTGTGGTCGGTGACCAACCCAAAGTGTCTGCCATAGAGGTATTGGTGAAAACGTTTTACTCCGGCTACGGCGGCGAGGGCTTCTTTGTCTATTTGGCCGTAGTTCCTCTCAGCTTTTGACAATGTCTTTGAATGATAGGCTATGGGGGCTTCCTTTCCATTCAGTAGTCTATGGCTCAGTACTGCCCCGATACTATAAGGTGATGCATCGCAAGTCAGACATAGCATCAGGGTCTCACTATATTGCATCAGTACTGTGTTAGATGTTAAAATGTCTTTTATTTTGGAGAACGCGGCGTCCTCGGGGGGGGAGGCACTTCCAGGTTATATTCTTATCCAACAGTCTATGGAGTGGCTCCGCTATGGTTGCCTTCTGTGGTAAGAATATGTTATAGAAGTTTAATAAGCCCAAGAATGCTTGGAGTTCATTTTTATTCTATGGGATGTGGGTTTCCTTAATTGTTTTCAGCTTGCTGTTCATGGGTCGGATGCCTGACCCAAGAACTCTATGCTCGATACGACAATGTAGTATTTGTCCCTTTTTAACTTAAGCCCACTTCTTGGAATCTTTCTAATACTGTTTGGTCCCTTTCCATGGGGCTTGTCTTTGGCCGAGATTATTACATCGTCGAAGTAAGGAACTACTCCCGGCATACCTTGTAGCAGCCTTTCTATTATGCTTTGAAAAAGGCCAGGGGCTATGCTAACTCCAAATTGCAGCTGGTTGCACTTGAATGCGCCCTTGTGGGTTACGATTGTTTGGGCTTCGACAGTAACTGCGTCCACAGGTAATTGTTGATATGCCTGTGCTGGATCCAACTTAGCAAAAATCTTGCCCCGTCCCAACAAATGTAGTAGGGGCTGGACTATGGGTACTGGATATGCGCTCTGTTGTAGTGCAAGGTTCAGGGTACTCTTGTAGTCCCCACAGATTCTGACTGACCCATAGGACTTTACAGGGGTCACTATAGGGGTTTCCCACCTCACGCGGTCTACCGGCTCAAGGATCCCTTGAACCACTAGCTTGTTTAATTGCTCTTCAACCTTGGGCTGCAGAGCAAAAAGGACCCTCCGGACTTCAGTTGGACAGGGGATATGTTGGGGCCAAGGTTAAAACTGATCGGGGTCCCCTTATATTTGCCCAGTTCGCTGCTGAAAACATCCCATAATTCCCTCACCAACACATCTAGGTCGTTTCCACTGCTTGTCCTGGTCATCACTGTTGCATGGATGCCGGTGAGGCTGATTTGCAGCGGCACGAACCATTCTCTCCCTAGGAGGCAGGAAGGTCTTGGTCCACATTGGTCAGTGGTAGGGATTCCTGGAAATCTCCATATTCCACATGGCAGATTTTCTTTCCCAGCACCGGTATTTTGTAGCCTTGGTAGTCTTTTAGTATTATCCGTTGTGGCCGGAGCTGGTTTCAACAGATGTGGGGGTTGATCTTCTGGAAAGCTGTCCAGGAGATCATTGATATACAGTATAAGACCCAGAGTCCACTTTCATCGATCATAGGGTGCCATCAATCCTCACTTCGGTGAGGAATTTGTTGGATTCAACAGTATCTGTGTGTTTCACGCGGGCATGTGTGTAGCCCCCGATTGTATAGTGGGTTTATTCTTCCCGACCTTCATCTTGTTTTTGAATTTTGCGCCAAATGTCTTTTGACCCTTGTATTGTCTGGTTGTGGAGTATGGTCTGTGGCTTGGTTTGTCCATTGGTTGGCTGGCTCTGCAAGCTTCCACGATGTGGTCTTTCCTCTCGCATCGCCTGCAGATTGCTTCCGTAAAATGGCAGACAGACTGGGGATGGTTCCCTCTGCAGCTTCCGCAAGGCTTGGTTCCCTTGGTGGTTCCAGGTTTGCTGGGTTTTACCTGGTGGACATCTTCCTTCTCACTGTTGCTACTTTTGGAGCAGGATGGACTACACAGTGCCTCCCTCGCAGCATGGGTGGTGTGGACCTTGCTGCTGCCCTTGACTCAGGCTGCCAAGCAGTTGGGGGCTTCCACTGCTTTTGCTTCTTCCAGAGCCTCCTTGAACGGGACGTCCTCCCTTGCAAAGTTTTTTTTGCAGGGTTAGGCCGAGGACTAGCCAATCCCAGATCATTTCTTTGGCGTTTGAGAACTTGCAGTTCTTTGATAGTTTTCTCAGCGCAGCCACGAAATCACTTATGCTTTCTCCCTCCTTTTGGCTCCGAATGTAGAAGTCATTCCGGTTTGCCAGGTACGATGGGGTAGGGTCGAAATGCCCCTTCAATGCTCATTGCAGTTCGTCCCAGGAACACCAGCTCATCTGCAACAAGGGCTTCGGTTAGTTCATAGAGTTCTGAATTGCAATAAGTTAAAAAGCCTTCTTCTTTGCATCAGATGTTGTCTGCATCCCGTTTATCTCCAGATTTAGGTTGAATCTTCCCATGTCTGAGGACCACTTCTCTTTGTTTGGCTCAAATGGGATTGATAGGGGTCGGTGGACCATGTTGATTCGCTGTTGGTCTGAACAGTCAAGTTCACAATTCAGCTGAAAAATGGCCACGGTGCCCCACAAGGTCCTTTGTCTTCCTCAGAATCCCACCTTCATCGCCAATGTTAAATGGGCACGGATGAGGAAGGAACAGGACTCAGGAGTGTAAGAAACTCTTTATTTACAAACCGGAATCAAAAAGCAAACAAATGCGGTCAGCGCTGGCTAGTCCGACACTTCAAGCCACTGACAGGGACTCAATCTTCCCGCCAGTGGCTGAAACCAATATGTGGAGTCTGACACCAGACTCCACTTTGCATACGACGTAACTCATGTAAATGTAGTGTCATGTATATTTAACACTCTGGACCCTTAGGAAGGCAAAAATGGCTCTCCTGAAAGCCGCACCCACCATGGCCAAGCCCATCCAACAAGTGGGCAGCAAACCAACTGCTGGGATTTTTGAATCCTACCCCTGGTCTGTAGGCTTCCTTTGGGCCCCTGGGAGAGCAAAAACGGCCTCCCCTAGGCTCTGGGGGCCATTTCTGGACTTCCAGAAGGCCCATTTTCCTGCTCCCAGAGCCTTTGCACAGACCCTACACTTACCTGCATTGAAAATGGGCCACGTGGAGACTCCTGGGAGGGGAGGGGAGGGGAGGGCCAGCTGGTCGGTTTAAATACCAGTTCGTCAAACTAGATGCAAATTTAACATCCAGTTCACCCGAACCAGTCAGAACTGGTAGAATCGCACCCCTGAATTAAGCCCATGCAGTAAAAGAAGACTCTGTGTGATTAAAGAAAAGTCTGGTTAAAGAAAAAATAAGAAAAAACTAAGAGGATAATTTAAAAATCAAAATATGTCACTATATTCAGACTGGCTTTACATCTGTGAAACATTTAAAGCAAATAAAAGAGTTTCATGAATAAGATACCCAAATACATAGCCATAATACACAGCCATAATTCCTGTGTGTTTAATCTCGTGCAAAAGTGTGGAAACAGATAGCATCAGGAGGAACAGAGGTTTCTAAAAAGCCATGTATATTTTGCTCAGGAAATTAACTTTCCCACCTAGTTTCTTTATAACAAAATTAATTACCCATGCCAAAGAATGGGGAAAAATTTATCTGATAATGATTTGTACTACATTTGGAGAAATATAACTAAACTTGTTTAATTCATGTTTCTCATGTTTTAATTTTTGAATTGAGCATACTTATATCTATCTATTGAAGGAAGCTTTCATTTTCATAACAATCTGAAGTTAATTTAGTACACTTGCTGTTCGATCTACCTATATAAATTTCAGTATAGTATTTCTAGTTAGTCCAGGATACTAAAAAACAGAGATCCACGGTATCTGGGCTTCTAATATATTAATACTGCTGCTTTGACAACATACTCATTGAGTTGTGAGGCAAGATACTGAAAGTTGAGACAGAGGCATGGAAGTGAGAAAAGAAATTATCTTAATAAGTAACTTGGTTCTAAATCAAGGGAAAAATTTGAGGTTAAAATAGAATATGTTTATAGAGATCATAATACCTCAGATCCCCAGAACTGCATTATGCATTCCCCTATTATAAATGACAGATTATATAAATTATATAAATTATGTTCAGTCAAAAATAAATTCTAATGTGTTCAGTGGGCTTATTCTACAGAAAAGGTATATAAATGAAAAAAATTATAAAAAATTATATAAATCAAAACATAACCAGTTTGCTCATCTAAATGTGTCACTTACACCTACATACATACCACATGAAAATATATATACTAAATATGGGACTGCATTCTTATCTAGGAAAACTATTTTATAACTTAAATTTTCAGAGTTATGCTTTGACTCCAGTTTTATCCTGTGGATGCCACAGTGAGCATTATCCACAGGATCTTGCTTTTTTTGTCTCAATGACAAAAGCAGTGTCCTTGTCTCAAGCCACAAGCTGAGTCTTTGGGCCATGCAGTGCAGTGTTCTGATACATACATACATACATATACACATACATACACACATACACACATACATACACACACTGTATATAAAAGAAGTAGGGTTACACTGCAGGACCATAATGCTTATTTCATCATCAGATCCCCTTGGCTCCCCTTCCAATATTACTATTCATTGCACCATCACTGCCTAGAACTTGAATTGCCTAACTTGGAAAAAGCTGAGATAAATTACTTTCTTTTATGGTCTGTTATTTCTTATATCAGGCAGGAGATTTGTGAATATAATGTGAGCAAGTGTTTTAACAATTTCAGAAGACAACTCCTTATGCCCTTTGAATAGCAATGAGCTGAACTTCAGCATTCAATTTGCAACATACCCTTTCCTTACTGCCTCTGGGTTGTTCCATGCATATACCTTTCTTCTCCACTTCAGGTTCTAACTCAATATCTTCAATATTACTACAAAAATAAAGTGCACAGATCAAGAAATAGTGTGTTACTTAGCTTGAAATCATCTAATCCCAGTATTTTGGGTTTTCTGGTTGGAAAACCAGAAAAACATCAGCGGTTCTAATTATATGGCATGAATTTTCCATTAAGATCAAAATAACTACAGGATTACTTAAAACTTTACTAGTAGAATGTGCATATGCATTATTTATTCTGCATTGGACTACGATTGCTGATACAACTTACGTTCTACTCAGAGATAAGAATATTACTCGACATAGTGTTATATTTTTCCAAGAATAATTTGTTATAGGATTATTTGTTCCATGACCATGACTATAATTTGGCACAGTCATACATTTCCAAGCTCAGTTGAATGAAAGATAGATCTATTATATATTTCTATTGAAAAAGTTTCTGCTTCTGTCATACACATTTTTACATTCTGATTCAAACTAACAGGTAGTATAGTGTTGTAATCCCTATGATATCCTTTTCTGTAGAGTAAGTCCACTGAACACATTAGGATTTATTTTTGACTGAACATAAATAAGATTGTGTGCAAAGCTAATTTGTTCTGCAACAAAGCAAGGTCTCTGAGGAATTATTGGTGTTCGATTCTTACAAAAGCTCATTTTGGTGAAAACAATAAACTGAACCTCAAAGAACTGCTTTAGACATATCCAAGGGTTTGTATATATCCATCAGTGTAGCTTTCTGTGTTTGATAAATATTCTGTGTCATGTTCCAGATTACTTTTAACATTCTCTCTTGCTTTCAAAAACATGTTATTATGCTCAGGGAGCCTGTCTAACTTAACAGAGCCTTCCAACTTAATAGAAGCAGGATTATTTTGGAGAATAATGACTTTTATCTTTACAGCTAGAAAGCACTTTTAAAAATATTTTTTACTAAATAAAAAGAAATTGCTTATATATGTCTATTTTCATAACTTTAATTTTTTTGAGTCTAAAGCATCTTTTTCAAAGTTCAATCCAGTATGCACATATCTATGTGTTTCATTAAACATTTTAGAATTTCTGAATAAGCATGGAACTTGTACTATTATCTGCCAGCAAAAAGGGCCACCATGTGCAGCCCTCCCCAGTTCAATTTTTGCTGGCAGAGGCACCGTGGCTGGTCCTTCGCTGTTTCCAGGGCAGCCCCATGGGCCAGATCTAAGTTCTGAGCCTTGAGTTTGACAACCCTGATTTATAATATCATTGAATAGAATTTATATAAATATAAACAAATAAAGTTAAGATTCTTATGAAGGATATGTACTAATAGTTTATTTGGGTTCTTACAATCATGTATCCAATTCTGTTTCAAATATACTCATTAAACATATCATTATAAAATTGTGTTTTACATTACTGAACCTCATTGTACAACCAAAGAGTGAGTGTTTTGCTTTACTAAACTTTCATTTAGATCAGATAATATTTTCTACTTTATATATTGTATTTTTCCTTTTTAAATCAATTTTTTAAATTTAGATAATAGTGACTCCCTTCACTTATGATGTAATTATGAATTCAAATAGCAAGAAAAAATTTTTTTGCCAATCTGTATATATTGTGGTCACCTAAACACTTTGCTAAAGACTTAATTAATAAACTCTTAAAATATAGTCCCTGATATCTACAAAACTTCTTAACAAATGTAATATAATTAACAAATGTAATGTAGCAACATCAAGCTGGCAGAATTCAACTCTCTTTCCAAGTTTCAATCTGTGCAGCTCTTAGGAGAGCCTTTGTCCTGTTTATTTAAGCTAGGAGTCTTCAAACTTGACAGCTTTAAGACTTGTAGACTTCAACTCCCAGAATTATGTTATGTTAGCTCAGGAATTCTGGGAGTTGAAGTCCACAAGTCTTAAACTTACTGAGTTTGAAGACCCTTGATTTAAGTCCATGCCAAAATGGCTACAGAGAGAAGTTCCCAGTAACTAGAGAACAGTGGCTTGCAGCAGCCCAAAGTGGCTAATACAAGTTGGGTAGAATCCAATCTTGATCACATAGCTGATGAAGCATGCTTGGTTACCTACTTGGCTAACAATTTTAATTAATTTAAAAATGCACATTCTTCCTCTTTGCAGTAAACCATCTATTAATTCCTACACAGCCTTTGCATGTACTGTTTTAAACAAAGGTTAACACAAACCACCACTAACAACGAAGAGATTCCTCCTGTAACACACATAAACATGTATACTTTGCCAATCTATCAGTAAAAATATCTCCCTTGGATTATACATAGGCACATTCAAAAAGTAATATTGGGTAACATAACAACAAGGTCATATACCTGAACAAGACTGAAACTTCTGAGGTTTCCATTTTTAGATTTAAAAAAGAATGCCCTTTGCCTTTTTCTTTTCTTTTTCTATTTGTCACGCTACTTCTCACTTGGAGATGAAAATGAGATTCATGCAGTTAATGTAAAAACCCCTTTTTTGTATCGTATGGCATTTATGCCATTGTTTACAACTATATCAAGTATTGCATACCAATGCAATATAGTTCCTTCTATGAACTGAAGTACTTACAAATGTTTTAAATGTGAATTTTACTCAGAGAAAAATTGGGAAGTTTGGGAAGGATCCCCCTTCCTCCTTAAGAGTAGCTTTCCTAAAAATAACCAACATGCTATTCACAGTCTTTCAGGATAGTTTATTAAGTGATGTCTATTTGCAGACTCAGGAGAAAGAGACATCCAGGAGACAGAGAAAGAGAGATACATGCCTGCCAAGGAATCTGAGTTTTTCTAGAGTATTTTAAAAATTAATATTACAGTATACCTAAAAGATGTGCTTTTGTTACCACTGATCAAAGATGATGTCCAGAATCAACAGAATCTCTCCCAAAAGAATGAATTTCCTCTCTTCCCTGTTTCAAATTTATCTATATTTCAGTAGGGCTTTTATGTTTATCCAATTTCCTCATTTTGACTTCATGCTGTGGTGTTTATTGTATTTTTGTAATTTTAGCTATTAATTAACTCTAAAAAAACGAACTCTGTATGTACACAAGCTTGCACACAGATATATAAAATAAAGATTTCATTTCCACATACTGTATGGTAGCTGGCATCTTGATAAGAAGAATTTGTAATCATTGTAACTTCATAAATTTCATAAATTCCAGTAAGCTTTTTTTTAAATGTATTTGAGATGATGGGCTGAGGAAATGACAGCCTTGTAAACTCTGAGTAGCATGTAGCACAGATAGTCAGGCAAAGCTACATTATATCTTTAGAAAAGAAAAGAATTCGTAAAATGGAATAGGTCTGTGTTGTAAAAATCTTCATCTCTTCCACAAATTGGTAACCAAATTTGGGTTATTTTAAGGAAAATTATTTAGAAAAAATATTTCTCAATAAATGAGTTTTTAAAAGATTGTGGTTATCTTTTACTATACAATAATAGATGTCAGGCAAACCTGTTTTTTGTTGTAAAAGATTTTTGTCTACAAGTATATAATGTATATGCAAAGCACTTTCACACCAACCATAATAATATATATTTTAGGTGGAGTCCTGTTGCATTCACAATAACATTGACACAATGTTTAATTTCACCAACTAATGATTGGGAATCAAGTTCCTATTAGGAAACACCTCAAATCATTTCTGCTTTTTGTCTTTGCGGTCTTGTGGGCATTCTTTTGAGTACTTTTCTCTGAAGTTAGATGTGATAACAATAGCCAAGGGAATTCCATCATAAAATTAAACAACTTATTTGCTGAATGAGGCAAAAAGTGGGAAAATGAAACAGGAATAATTGAAACAGGAAGCTTAAAGAAAGTTAAGAATGGATAAAATATTTGTTAACTTGGTCACATAAATGCTATCCCCTGCAGTAAACAGAATAAACAGAATAAAACAGAAAATGCATAGCTATATGTCTATGGAAATTCTCAGTCATCCAAATCATGATTGTGCTTTTTCAAGAGGCAACTGGACTTTCTGGTTTTTCTTTGAAGATGTTTCAAGCTAAAAAAGTGTCTTGGATGAGAAGCAAAACATTTTCAAAGAGAAACCAGAAAGTCCAGTTGCCTTTTGAAAAAGATCTTTGGGAAAATGGAGAAAGATAACATTAATCTAACATCCTATTGTCCTAATCCAATCCTATAAAAATATTCTATTATTTTCTTGTCCTGGTCAGCTATGTTTGTCTCTGTTTAAAGCTATTCTTTGTTTTTTCACTAAAAAAACTATTTCAATCTTCAAATCTATATTAGTTACCATATGTATTTGGGAGCTAAAACAGCTTTCATTGCATCACTTTTCTGTGACTTTCTATTATCTAAATCAGGAATGACCAGCTTTCTTGATAGGAATGTCATAAACTACCATTATAAATTAATACTAAGTTCATACCATTTGGTGGAAACTTATGAAACTTGTAATCCTGAGAAAGAGTGACCTCAACTCTTTTCACAAGATATTATTATCATTATTAGGACATGCAATTATTCAGTTATATTGTGCATATTCCTGGTGTCTTTTTTAAATTTTTAATAAACATTTATTTGACATACATTTAAAACAAACAAATCAACACACACACACACACACACACACACACACACACATATGTACATATATAAATTTTACAGCATATATTGAGCAATGGTTTCTTTTTTTCTTTTTCCCTTTATCTTTATCATTGACGTGATCTACCTTGTTACAATAACTCCTTTGTTCTTTTAATGTTTTAATTTCTCTATATCTTTTGTGCACGTCTGCTGTCATTTCAATAACTTATCCAAATATCAGGTGTTACCTTTTTTTAACCACTCATACCAAATATTCCATATTTCATAATAATCACTATTTTGTTTATTTTTTAGCAATTTGGTTAGGCTAATCCATCTTCATGTATTTTTTTTTTATTACCATATCCTCTGAAGGGGTAAAGGATAGTTTCCAATTTTGTGCGTATGTTATTCTAACCGCAGTTATAATATGCAAAATTAGATATTGGTATTTTTTCTCCATTTTTGAGTCTATCATGCTTAGTAGAAAGGTTTCGGGTTCAAGTTTTAAATTTTGTTTTGTTATATTTAAGATTCAATTTCTAATATTTCTCCAAAATTTCTGAGCACATGGGCAAGTCCACCACATGTGGAAATATGTACCTTGTACATAGTTACAGTACATTTCCAACAATTGGGTGGTAGGTTGGGGAACATCTTAGCCAGTCTCGCAGGAGGTAGGTGCCAACGATAAACCATTTTATGTAAGTTTTCTTTATACGAGACTGACATAGTTAATTTGTAATTTATTTGCCATATGTGTTGCCATTTATCTAATTCAATACTATGACCCAAGTTTTTAGCCCAAATTATCATAGATTCTATAATTGTTTCTTCTTTTAATTTATAGTCCAAAAGGTATTTATATATTTTACTAATTGCTTTCTTTTCCTCTCCTAACCATATTTTATTTAATTCTTGTGGAATCATATTGAAGCCAAATTGTTCTCTATCTTTTTTATAATGGGTTTGTATTTGTGCAAACCATTATAATAATAACCATGCTATCTCTTTTCCTTGAATTTGTATTTGGTTCTTATTTTTAAGGTCTCCAGTATCATATAATAAATCTTTATACCTAACAATATTTTCATAGTCCAATACATTTGGATGTGTGACTGCTTCCAATGTAGATAGCCACAGTGGAACCTTTGGATAGTGATTTTTTTTAATCTTTTCCCAAATCTTAAGCAAGACATTTCTTACATGGTGCCTTTGGAAATATGAATGCTGTTTAGATTTTCCATCCCACATAAAGGCGTGCCAGCCAAGTTGGAGATCGAATCCCTCTTATATTAATATTCCTGGTGTCTTAAAAGCCTTAAAATTGCTCATTGGTAATATACTGGCCAATCGGCAGGCAAGACCACCAGAGAAATAAGCTTGACTGCAGATCTACATTTCTACTATAGCCAAACTCATGATAATTACTGCTGTTACCCACCAGAACTTCAGATCAAAGTACTTGTTGATTCTGTCACAAGTTAGCAAACATGTATCAAATAAAAGAGAAAAAACCAGCAATGACATGTAATGCAACATGGCTAGGATTGTACTGTATGGCTTTTTTCCCTCTAATCTGTATCTCATAATGTCTCACCAAACAATTTGAGATATCATGGCAGTGCCCAAGGCAAACCTTCTAAGATATGGCAGATTCCATTGTAATTTTTCTATTCATTCCAGCAAACACAAAACACAATTAATTCATTTAAATCTCTACCCTAGGCATCCCTTCCTAATTGCTTATATTAGAGATTTATTGATCATTTATTTTACTGCATTATATATTTCTTTTTAAGCTATTAGAAAGAATTTATTGCCTATGAAAGTTCATCATACTGTAAAATCTTTTACTGTCAATTCTCTCTCTTTTAAATTTTTTTAAAAGCCTTGCTTGTGTTCCATGTTTTATCTGCTGGCAATTTTGAAAAAAAAATCCCATTATTAATCAAGGTTTTGAATCGGCAAAAATATTGTATTTGTTATGTTTATTGGTATTGTAAAAGATTCTGGAGAGTACCATGGTTAGCCAAGAAAACAAGCAAACAAAACCAAACCATCCAGAGTTCTCGTGAGGCTCAAATTGCCTTATTTTTGACACATTATGTGAAGACTCAGCTCCCTTGAAAAGCCCATAAAGCTATGAAAGATGGAAGAAAAATGGAGGACAGTCAGTAGCAAGATAGATGCATGGATTCAATTACAGTGGTGTTGGAAGCATAGTTGGAAGACCTAAATTGCCACACTGGGGCATATTGTTCTGGGCGGTCCATTTAAGTAGTCACTAAGAGCTAACATCAACTTTAGCACCTAATCAATCAATTGCATTTGGGCTCCTTGAGCAAATAACAAGGTACTTGTAGCTTTATCTGCATAAAAACTCCAAATATCTGCCAACTGAATTAATGTTCCTATATCTATACAGTATATCCAGATCAGTTTATATATGTCATTAATAAAATGCAACTTTCCTTAACAAATGCTTTTATTTTTACAGGGGAAAAAAATGTAAAGGTGTTGTATGGATGCATACTTGGACACTAAACAAAGTGGGAAAATCATGATACAATGCAATTTAACACAATAATTTAAGACATCCTTTATAAAACCATAATATATAAAAAGTATATATGTAGTTTAACTTTTTGCTTACATATCAAAACTCATTAAATTGTTTACCCTAAATGAAAATACATCTCCTAGAAACTTTATCTTACTTATTTCCATAGTATCATTTGAATCTTAAAATAACTTCTTTTGATCACTTTGACATTATTTCCATGGGGTTAATGATTTTACCACAGAAATGGCTTTAACGTGAGTTGAAATCAGTGGACTTTAGAGGGCAAGTTCCCCGTTGCTCTCCATTTTCATGGCATGAAATTTTCAGGCATCAATG
The DNA here is from genome assembly GCA_023653725.1 of Bungarus multicinctus. Lineage (NCBI taxonomy): Eukaryota > Metazoa > Chordata > Lepidosauria > Squamata > Elapidae > Bungarus > Bungarus multicinctus. The sequence goes on from CM042848.1 coordinate 50,384,987, forward strand.
CTTTTGATGCCAATTTGATGTCATCAGAAAATTCATGGATAAATATTAGAGCTAGATGGAAAGAGTTAATTCCTCTACAAAGCATTTGTCAAGAAGTCTGGAACTGAAACAGTATATTTTATCCACTGTTATAAAGTTACCAAGATGCTAGAAAGAAATTGTACAAGTCCCAAAGCAATAAAATGTAACTAACTGTGAACACTCAACTTGAGGGAAATGCAGCAGGTGTTCTGATATCATGCCTGATATCAGAAAAACTAAACAGAAACAAATTGATTAATACTTATAGGGAAGATCAGCAGGAAATTCTAGGTTGGTATTCTAGATTAGGGGAAAAAAAACAAAACACCATTATCTCCCAAAAGAAAGCAATGTCAAATTACTTGCATATTAGTGGAAATAAAACTCCAATGTTGTACCTGTTGATTAGGAAGGATCAAATATGACTTAAGCAAGTTTGTGTTCTTTATTTCAAAATACATCAAAAAGGGCAGAAGAAAGTGATTGCAGCATGAATCTAAATGAACCACTACTGTATACATGTAACATATATATTATGGATCTGAGTTAATGTCTTTCAAATCATAAACTTAAGTTCTACTAAGTAAATATAGCATTCTCCCAGTTAAGAAAATAATTAAGCCTTGAGATTCAAGGTTTATGGAGATTCTCAGTGATCCAGGTCATGGTTGTCGCAACGGTGCTTTTTCAAGAGGCAACTGGACTTACTGTTTTTTTCTTTGAAGACGTTTCACTTCTCATCCAAGAAGCTTCTTCAGCTCTAAAGATTCAAAGGTTGAACTTCATACCATACATGTTTAGATATCACAAAATGAAACCAAAAGACCTACAATAACATTTCTATGCAGAAGAAATGGACTAGATGGTGCAGAAATTATGCTTTCTACCATGCTGAGAAAGCTAGATTGATATATTCCTCAAGTAAGATTCCTACTTAAAATCCAAAGTGTTCTCTCAAGCATATTGTCTCAAGTTATATGGATTCACACACCATTTCAGTTATATGGATTCTTCATATTTCCCAATTTACAGAACCACTAACTTCAATAGGGAATAAGATTATATTAGCAGAATGAAAGGACTTTCTGTTGGGATATGAGAAAGAGAGGAAGAGATTACTGGAAACAGACTGCTTAAGACCAGCTAATAGACTCATTGTAGACGCAAAATTGAAGACAAGAGCTTGCTGATTTTTAGGTCAGTTTCTAACGATTATACCACCTCAGTCATGATTCAATGCACTGTTTATTACAAAGACAAAAAAGGGTCATTTTAATCTTTTTAGAAATTCACTGAAGAAAGAATTGTTGTAGTATCATGGAATGTGTTTATATCATCACAATGGAAGTTGTGCTTATCATAGTTTAATAGCTATGATGCAGAAAGTTCCTGACATTTGAATTAGAAAGCTGTTGAAGGTATATTTGAATATATATTGTATTAGACAGAGTGTAATATGCTTTTTATTAAAAGAAACAAAGTGGATTAGCTATGTAGTTTCCACATAGCAATTATTCTACTGGTCAAAGAGCCAATAAATACAAAATAGGACAAGAATATTGCATATTTAATAAATTTGTTGAAAAGATATTTGACAGATGTAGCTTGTAATGGCAGCAAACATCTGGTGAAAAATCTTTTTATAGAATTCTCTTTCTTTAACCTCATAATTTTAGATAGGAATATGACTATATTGGGAAAGCAGTACAGCTGGTAGATAATAACTACCATAACTAGCATTCAAAGGACTAACATCTAAGAATTATGTGTACAATTTTTAATTGGAGATGTTTACATGAATAAGAGACAAATATAAAGAGAAAAAAATAAAAGAAATTGTCTGAAAGAGAATATAGATACAGAAAGAAGAAAAAACACATTAAATAAAAATTTCTTCACTTCAGCAGTTACAAACAAACTTATTGTCCTTCCCTTTCTAAGATGATATTACATAATTCCCCTCTATTCCATAGCCCATCCTCTTTAATCTAAAAATCTAAAAGTCATCCATTCATTTATTCCATTTTCAGCAAAAAGTCTATAAAGGATTTTCAGTCTTTTAAAAAGTACTTAGTTTTAGCTCTTAAGAGATCAATCTTATCATCTTTGTGAAATCTGCCATCTTCACAGTCCATTCCTCCATTAGCAAAGGCTATACTTGTAGATTTTAATACCTGTTGATTTTAATACCTGTAGTAGTTATTTTCTTGTTGCATTTGTTGAGTTGATCTTGAACTATCTTTTGAGCCACTTGCATTTGCTCTAATTCCATTGCTCCACTGAATTGCTCTAAACAATTCAGAAGTAATTTTACTCAAAGAAATATTGGAATATTTCTTTAAATAAAATTACTTCTGAATTGTTTACTCTTAACTTAGTGTTACAATGCTGTGGTAGAATCTGGTCTCTTTTTTTTCCTGACAAGGCACGCAAGTATATATCTTGGTATTTCTTGGGACCTTTCCTAAATTTACATGTCTTCTATTAATTCTGTACAACTTGTCAAGTTCTACATCCATATCTTCTTCAATCAATTACCAAAAAAATTACTAAGGTTCAGCAGTTCTATAATCACCAGGTTCCTCTGGAATTGCTCTCATTCTAGAAAACAACTCTTCCAGTAGTGCCATATTATCCAAATCTTGTTCCATGTATCTATTATTTCTGTCTTATTATCCAAAATTTCCATTTTTCCTTTAAATTGCTCAACATTTCCACTCATCTCGTGTTAAATTCTTAATTTTTTTGTTCTTTTCTTCATCTTTGAAAATTTTTCTTTCATTTCTTCCTCAAGTGCTGAAGATTCCTCCCTTTAACTGATGCAGTCACAGCTCTAGTTCCAGCCTCAATCCCTGATACTGTCACTAAGGCTGTGACAATCTTCCCCATTTTTTCAAAGATCTTTTGTAAGATCATTTGTTAATTCTTTTTTCTGATATTTGTTCTAATCTTCTGCTCCCTTCTGCAATTTTTAGTGCTTTTTAATAATAGCCATTTTTCTCTTTTAATATACAATCCAAAAAGAAGTAGGGGAGAGAAAAGACTTTTTTACCCTAAATCCTTAACTCCTAAATGCCTTTCAGCACCTGGTAGTTCTAATCATGGGGTTTCTCACAGCTTCCTGTTTCTTTATTTAGGAAATTCAACTAATCATGCTTCTTGGCACGTTTAAATACATACTTCCCTATGGAAGTATATATTGTTTACTTTACGTCCAAAAGTATTTTAATAAACAATATTTCAAATTCAACGTTTTCTTTAATTCATTTTAAATTTTTGTAGTTTCCATTCTTGGAAAACTTTTTGCTTTTCATTCTTTTTAAATCCATATTGTTCTTGCCCAGAACGTAGACCCTGACAAAGCTGCTCCAGCTAAACCATAGAATGTCAGCATCAGGAGACATCAAGCTAGGAATCACCTGAAGCTGATGAAACATAGATATCATCAGAAGAGTTGGAGCACTCAGATGATGAGTACAGCCTCCCAGTCCTTAGATTTAGCAAGTGGAGCAGCGAAAAGAAAGAAGATGCTCAATTAAGTTCCTTGCTAAGCAAGGGAATATTTATCATACTTAGATAGTTGGCTATAGCATGATTTAACAGCCAGCTCTGATCTTCCTCTCCTTTGGAAACAACTGTCTGATCTTCTATGCTGGTGGTTATTTCTATGAATTCTACTTGTGAACCCTGAAACACTGACCTTCAAACAAGCTACAAACCAGACGTGGTTCTCTGTGTTTTGGGCTGGATTTTGACTTTGCTTTTTTACAATCCTCTGGAAAGTGAAACTATCCAGACTAGTTTTCTTTCTGAGAGACTCTGTTTTGATTTATGTCCCTTTCCATATCTGTCCAACCTTGAATAAACAGCTATTTTCACATATCCACTGTGTCTATATGAGTTTGAAACTTGAAACAGGACACCAGTAATTATTTTTTTTACTTTAATCCTTTGGATCAGGGATACACTCATGAAATGATTTAGGTATTCTGCTGGTCTGCAGATCTCTATAATTTTAAAAACTTTTCCACTCTAACATGCTGTAAAAAGTGGAGTGTACAAACTCAATGTTTAAGCAGCTCCACTTGAGACAGTGAAATTGATCTTTCTTCCTCTGTTCCCAGTAGTCTACATCCACAGGGTTCAATGATACCTTGCAGGTTTACTTCATGAGATGCTTCTCTTCCAGAGCCCAGATGGGTGATCAAGAAGACTGACAATATTGGTGTTAACTTTTTCTTCTTCTCAGGCCAGCTTAGAACATATCATCAGATTTCCTAATAATTTTTATTAACTCCTTGTTAACTTCAGTACTACTTAATGAAATTGATTTCTTTACTTTTCCATTTATTTCCGTCCATTTTTAGCTTTGTCATGCGAATGGATTTTGTCCCTTTGATACAGACAGAGCGAAACCATTTCCAAACATAAGATTAAAGCACTGGGAATCACAAATAAGAGAACTTAGCTTGCTTAAGAGCAACTAGGGAAAATGGAACATTGAGAGCAAATAACAAAGAAGATTAACTGAAAATTGCATCAGGTGACTAACATGTTTAAACAGCCTTGGTAGAAAGTTAAGCATTCATACAGTAGTCTTAATTTTGCACAGAAACACTACAGCAGCATTACATGTACTAATCTCCAGAAAATGTTCCAGAATATAAAACCAAAACCACAATTTTATTGACAGCAACAAAAATAATGGAAATGGAGTGAATATGAAATTGAATATTATCTCTGACACATCTGAACTAACTTTGTAATTGTATGCATGTACTGTATGTATATTGTATCTATATATGTGTGTGTGTACATATAATGTTCCTGAATTTCAGCAACATCATATTAATAATAGTTATTATACTTACAGTAGATACTGTGGAATTCCCATAAACTCTGAGCAGTGTTCTGACCAAGGCTTCCTAGACCGTAACTACACACACGCTTATTTTAAAAACAAGACTTATTTTATTGCAACGCTGGGAATTGTTTTCATTCCCAGCCAAAATTAATCTCAAACAGTCCGTTGAGACAAGCACCCATCTTTTTTTCCCGTGAAGTGCTGCCAATAACAGAAGTATCAAATGAACTAGAAAAAAAATCAACCGAAGTACAAAGAGCTTCAAGAATGAATCTGAACCGAACGAACTACTTTGCTTCCTGCAAAGGTTTCGTTGTCTTTGCCTGACCTTTATGCCTAATGGAAGGGGCGATCACCTCCCAGCCTTACTCCTGAGTCACCCCTTTTGTTTCAGCTGCTCTCATCTTCTAGCAGCTCTGAGCACACACGCACTGAGAACAGGCTCCGCTAGATCCTCTGCCTCTCTGCTGCCAGACTCCGGAGGCTCCGGAGGCAGCACCCCACTCCCAGATGGTCCTGGCCCATCTCTGCATCGGACATAGGACTGTCGTCTGAGTCCTCTCCATATTCCCTGACTGGTCCCCGTTCTTCCCCACTGTCCGATTCCGCTGCCATCTGCACTGGCTGCTGGCAAACCACAACAAGCAATTTATAACTGTACAGTTAATTAAAAAACAGAATACAGAAACATAAAAACAGCATAAGACAAAGGGCAGACGCTGCTACAGAGAAGAGGCCTCAATAGAGATGTTGAAAAGGAAGGGCACCCCAGAAATGAGGGGTCTACTGGACAATCTCCCCTACCAACCTACATCGACTGGTACTGATCCTGTAAAAAAAGAAAGGAATTACTGTAAAAACAGTGTCCTCAATCCCCAGCCTATGGGGCTGAGTTAGAAGGATACCCAGATTGACCCATCCCATTATTTGTTTGTTTGTTTGTTTGTTTATTTAATCACATTTGTATAGATATCCAATTTATATCGTCACTCGAGTCACTCTAATCACTTTGTAACCAGCATTTTAAACAAAGAACAGCAAAATGAAGTGCAATCTAGCCATTATTATCATTATTTTATTTCACATTTTTACCTGTAACTCAAAATGACAAACATGAGATTCCTGTTTCCTATTTTCACAACAACCCTGTAAGAGTAAATGACTGGCACAAAGTCACCTAGCTAGATTTCAGGCCTGAGGCAGGCCTAGAACTCACAGATGCTGGTTTGCGGACCTGTACTTTAATCACTTCATTACTCAAAATTGAGTCACAGTTCAGAAGAGCTGCAGGTCATTCATAAGATTTATTATAGATTGGTTCATTCATTTCATTTCATTCAGATTAGGTCCTACCAAACGCCAAATCAATTCTGGATGGGTCACAATGTAATAAGTTGTAAAAATACAGTGTAAAACAAAAGTTAAGGAAAACGAGTCCATTCACTCAATACAAAAACACAGGCAAAAACACATCCAACAAGGAGCTCCATACAGTCTCTAGCCCAACACTTGGAAGAAACAACTAGGTCTTTCTGTATCCCAATAAATAATATAGAGTTGACAATTTTTAAATTAAAGGAACTCTAAGCATGCCAAGAGATCACAAATGGAAACCAGCAGCACAGGCAGGGACAATTCTTACAGCAGCAGCAGGGGGCAGTATACCAGCTACAAGTCAAACTGTTTCCTGCAGCCCATCTTCAACCAGAGAATCTAACATCCAGTTATCAACTCAACATAGCCAATTTAGGTCTTCATAAACTCATGGATGACAATGGCCACCCAACTTCTCCTAGTGTGTCTTGGCTAATGCCAAACCCCAAATCTATTTACATATATAATTGTTTCTGTCTGTTTCTTCTGCCACCATGCTTTGTGTTACTGTAAAGTGATTCAGTTAAGTGGAATTTGGTAGCTGAATTGCTCTGGAGTTCCTGCCGCATGTAGTTACTTAAACTGCGGTGAATAGAAAATATAATAGTATAAAATGTCATAAAATTGCTCCTTGGTTAGCTCTTCTTTGTGTTTATTCTCAGAAATAGTTGCATGGGTAAATTATAAACCTAAATTATCCCAGTATAATTCTCACAATTACATGATACATGTATTTTTCAGCAAAACAGTTGACCAATATAACTTTGTTTCTTCTATTTCCTTCATGTTTCTAGACTAGGTATCTTCAATTTCTTTGCTATTTCATTTAGGGACTAAGCAAAGAAGGCAGCTTTTATTAGATGAAAGATTTATGCCATCTAATCAGAATATTTCAGTGTTACAAATCTCCCATCCATTATGTTGACTTTCCTGCATAATTTCCTTGGTGAATAAATGAACCAAGTTGTCATTTGGTAACACGTCATTCAGTTTTAATGTTAAGTACTATCAGAAGGATTGGGTTTATCTATTCTTATACTAACTCTGTAATTTTATGCGCAGAACTTTATCTAACTAATAATTGTAACATAATCTGTCCATAAGTGGCCTTAATAGCAGCCCTGATTCTTTCTTTAAAGATTCCACAAATACATATTCTGGATGTTAAACTGGTTTATTTTCTAATTTTTAGTCCAGCCCAGTACTATATCAGGATTAATGATCAGGAGCAGAGATAGGCATGGAAGTTTACTGGTTGGTTTTGACCAGTCACTGTTTTTACCCCCAGCCTACCTCACAGATTGTCATTGTAGAAAAGAATTAGAGAACAGAATGATACAAAAGGTGCCTTAAGATCCTGAAGGAAATACGAGATATAAATTTAACAAAAACTGAATAAATATCTTCTGGATTGGTTTAATTCTGCCTTTTCAAAATTCATTGCCCAAATAAAGCATTTAATATTGTAATAATAATAAAATCTGATAAATATTAAGAGAAGAATCTTTCAAGAACATTCACTATCACTACTATTGTTTGTCATTGCACTGATTCCCCTATCAACAATGCTGAATAACACATTTATGGGTTTCAAACATCAAAAACATCTCCCAGGCTATCCTACATCATTAAATTAGACAACCTGGAGTTGTATGGAAAAACATCATCTGAAATAAAATCAGTGGTCAATGCTGTCCGTATATATATTGCCAAGATATTGCAGTGGAGTATGCACTGAACAAATGTGCCATGCTCACCATCAGACTGAGAAAATAGTGAAACTGAAGGAATCAAAATGCCCTATGGAAATAACATCAAGAGTCTAGATAAGGATAATCACTACAAATGCCCGGGAATCTTCAAGCTGATAACATCAAGGACACTGAAGTCAAAATAAGGGTTAGAAGTGAGTACATCAAGAAAGTGAAGAAGATCTTAAAGTCCATACTCAGTGGAGGAGATACCATCAAGGCAATTAACACCTGGACAATTCCAGTCATTAAATACACAGTTGGAAGAGTGGACTACACTCAGAACTAAAACCCCTTGATAGGAAAACCAGAAAAAAATGGCAATGAATCATGCCCTTACTAAGTACTGGAGTGATCAAACTGGCCTATGAAATGAAGAAATTAAGAACAGTACATGGCCATGACATTAAAGAAAAATAGAAGGCAAAAAAGATAGCAATAGGACCTGGCAATGGCTAAGAGCAGGAAACAGAGGGACTAATTCTGTCTGCACAAGAACAAATGTTAAGAACAAATGCATACGAAGCCAAAACTGAGAGGACAGCAATAGACAACAAGTGCCACCTCTGCAAAAAAGCCAAAGAAACCTGGTTAGCTGCTTCAAGAAGATCACACAGAGTGACTACAAACAATGGCATGGCAAAATAGTAATAATGGTGAATTAGAAAATCTGCAAGAAATACCATTTGCCTGCAAGCAAGAACTTGCAGGCAAATAAATAAAATAGAGAAAGTAACAGAAAATGAATAACTTAAAATGCCTTGGGACTTTAAAATTCAAACGATCAGACATCTGCCACATAACACCCCAGACTTAACAAATGTTGATAGAAAGTAAAACAAAAACCAAAAAACTGGATAGTGCATGCAGACAGCAGAATAGAAGAGAAAGAACTGAGGAAGATATCAAAACAGCAAAAAGAACGATTATGGCGAAAGAATGCAAAAGTACCAATAATAATAGGAACCTTGGGTGCAATCACAAAACAACCAGAGCACCTCTTGAACACCATCAACATTGATAAAACCACCACCAGTTAACTGCAAAAGGCAGCCTTGCTAGGAACAGCTTACATCCTGTGACGATACCTTTAATAGCATCAAAAATCTATTTCTGTCTATCCCGTGTCCAAATCCAGCTGACTGTAAAGTTTTCTGTTATCTTTGTAGTAAAACATTTAAAAAAAAAACAGGATGGCAATGACAGAGGAAAGGAAATCTCTAAGCAAAAATCAAATTAATGCTATAGTTATTCCTCAAGTCACAACCATATGTTCAGTGACCATTTGAAGTTATAGTGTCACTGAATGAATGGTTGGTATACCAAAGTGACAACTGTCCATGTTCCCCTCATGGTCACATGATCAAAATTCAGGCGCTTAGCAGCCTGTCTGCTCTTCCAACTGCAAGGGCATTTTTATTCCCCTCTCTTGCCTAGCTCCCCCAACCTGTGTCCTTTTGCCCCCTGCACTTTATTGCCCCAGTTGATCTTCACCAACTTCTTGCTTCCTCTGTGGACCAAGCTCACTTGCCCTGGCCTTTTGCAAGGCAGCTTTTGGTCACATAAGATGTTCTTTCCAAGAGTACATACAACAGTTGTTGTTGTTGTTGTTGTTGTTGTGAGAGCTAGGAAATGACCTGAAAAAATAGCCAGGCTGGACATACCTTGTAAGCAGCATGAACAAAAATATGGTGAAGGTCAGCTAGGCAACAAACTTCAGAATACAGGTTGACAAAGGCAGCTGACAAAGGGCCTTCCTGAGGCAGCACTACTGGCCAGGCTGGATCAGCTGTGGCTTCCATATTTGCAACATATTGGTAGGGTGGTTGTAGTTTCCCAGGCTGCAGTTTTCTAGGCCATCTAATGCAGCTCAGAGGCTTCCTTCAGCCCCCAACCTTGAGCATGCCAAGAAGGGTGTAAGGTGTCCAAAAGGCAGAGATGGGAGGAATAGGCACTGGGGAGAGTTGGAAGGGAGGCAGTCCCTTACCCTGGAAAAGTCAAGGTCGGGACTGGGAGGAACAAAGCCAGGAACAGTTTGGATTGGGGTGGGACCTTGGTTAATGATCAATGGAATTTGGTTAATGATAGTAACAGGGAGTGCTAGGATTGACATCCCTAAGTGATGTGGTCGTGTGATATTGAGCTTTACAACCACATTGCTCATTGTTGGAAATTGAGGTTCTAATTACATCATAATTAATTAATAATACATAATTCAAGGACTACTGGTAGTATTAAAGAATCACACATTAAATATTTAATAATCACATGCCTTTTTTATATGATATATTTACATAATATATGCATAAAATAATTTCAGAAATTGCTCTGAAATTAACAATATACAAATGTGTAATAGAAAAAGAACTAGTAATGTCTTTCCTGAAGTCGATCAAGTAAATCTGAAGCAGAACACTGGGTGTTAACTTAACTAGTGCCTGTCAAATTGCCCATTTCAGTATTTGTTTTGAATATTAATGTTTAATATTCAAACATTGCTACCACAAAATGCTATTAACAAAATGAAAGAGATGTTGAAATTTTTACTGGTCTCTTAGAAATCTAAAGTGTACAAAATTATATTTTTATCAGAATCAGTAGGAATATCTTAGCATGATAAATGTGTGTTATCAATGCTTGAAGGAACAATAATGCTTGAAGAAAACTGTCAACAGTTTTTTTAATTACAGTGGGATAGAAATGTGGAAAATAAATAAAAACAAACATTGGAATTACAAAATAAAATAATTGTTACAAAATAAAAATAATAATACCCCGCACATATTCTAAGAAACAGCTTAATTATAAATTGCCATTTAGAACTTAATGAACACAAGTTCTGCTTTATTGACATATGCATGTGTGTAAATATTCAGATAGATAAATATGCTATACTACAATATAATTTGATTTTCTCCTTTTTGTTGTTTCCAACCCGCTAGGTGCTAGAAAGAAATTATGTAAAGAGGATTTACTACTCTGTCTGTTGTCAATCACAAGGATAACTCTCAGAAAATAGAACTTGATAAAATTTGGTTCCCTCCTGGAACAGATTGCTGGCCAGAGCTGAGAATGATGCTGGCTTTTGTCCTTCCCTTGTCTCTCCCCTTCCCTTGTGCTCATGTAATCCAAAGCAGAATGAAAACACATGCACCATGAGAAACAACATATTACCTCGCCATGAAGGAAAAAATGTAGATATCTCCCATAGCCACTGCTTGTAAAGAGATGAGAGAGAATTCCAGAAATCTTATGAGCCCTTATCACTTTTTTCAAGAAGTTGGACATTAAACTTTTCTGTACTCTTTCTCACTGCTTGGCAACTGGACTTTCTTGTTTTTCTTTGAAAACATTTCACTTCTCATCCAAGAAGCTTCTTCAATTCTTCAACTATGACCTGGATCACTGAGAATCTCCATAGACATTTTTTACTGCCTGTTTTTCCAGAATCTTCTGGACATTCATAATAAGGTATTTGCTAAAATTCAGTATAGTAATACATGTCATGAACCTATCAAGTAACCAGATGGACAGAATTTAAACACTATACTAAGCCACAATAAAAGTAACTATGATTAACATAAGCTCAGCGTGTTACATTAATGCAACTGCTAGTACTAGTAGGCTAGATTAATCAAGCTGTATAAACAAAGAAAGTTATAATTATCATAGTTAGGTTTGGGTTGTTGCAACTTATTATGCAAGCTTTTTTTAAAAAAAAAAGTTCTACTTGATTAAATTCCTTTCACTGATTAACTCTTCACATGATAGGTGACCTGTCCTTGTTTTTCTATTTGTCCCTCTCAGCCAAAAGCATCAGGATTATATTTCTGCCAACAACATTCCTCTAGGATGCTAAAATAAGTCTATAAACATTGCCAACAATTTCATCACCGCTATAACTGTTATGGCAAAATTTCTTAGTATATACCAAATACAGAATAGTGGCAATCCTCTGTTGTAGCACAGATGCAAGACATGCTTCTTCTTAACTATACAGAACAGAGAAAGTAAAACCTGCATGATTACAGTACACAGTCCTGTATTCCTCACCCTTTGTGAATAAATTCTTCTTTCCCACACCTTAAGAGATTGGCATGGCATAAATCCTTAACTAAATTAATACTTGTGCTTGGAAAATAACGTTTATGTGCTTTCAAATATTAATTAAATAAATGCTGATTGTACCTGAGCAAAAATATGGCTGGTTATTATTGCAAGGAGTAGATTTGCCCTTAATAGAAAGATAAAAAAATGAAGGAATACACATTTTCCTATGTTTTTATATGAGCTGTTTGAGAAATTTAAAATGCCAGTAAGATTGAAATAGTGTATTTTATTTAAACATATGCAAATGTATCAATATCCTGCATCACATATTCTTCAAGATGATTACCACAATAGCTTGAATCTCCTATAAAATTTTCTGAATGTGGTGACAAAAAGCACAACAAAGGATCATCTAGAAATACTTGCTATTTATCAGGTGTGGTGTTTTTTTAAAAAAAATGTTAATCAACAAGAACATTTATGTTAAGTTATGGTAAGTTTATTAACTAACTAGCAAAAATAGTCTTCAAACAGTGAATTCATCAACCAAGAATAGAACTAAAGAAACACACTATTTTGGCAACAATTTTATCATATTCTTAGCGTGTAACACGTTACTGAGAGGCAGGTGCGGTTTAAAATGCAGTTTTCACATTGCATCAAAGACAATGTAATGTTTGTTAGTTAGAAAGGATACCGGCCAGAATAACACACAAATGGAATTTATTGAGATTTTAATCTCAATAAATCCTATTTTGAACTAAAATTGCAGTCCTATTCACAGTTATTTAGGAATCAGCCAATCTAAACCAGTGGGACATTCTTCTTAGAAAGTATGTGTAAGATTATACTGCAAGGGAAAAGAAGGTTATTTTAACTAAGGACAGGTTGGATACCATAATAGCACGCATACCCTAGTTTTCTGCTTTGTCTGAAATCTTCATTTTACACTATTATGTTAAAAGCACAATCAACAAAGCCAAAATAGAGTGCTATCTTTGTAGTGGAAGGGAATATAAGAAGGGACAGGAGTAGTAATTTATGTACAGTAATCTATACTGCAACCAATTTTTGTCTGAGTTATCCAGTCCATCTTGTTTGAATTATGTAGAAACATTAATAGGCTATATATTTGCACTGACTGGTTATTTAACAGAGAAACAAATTTAGAGAGATTAGACATTACAACAAACTCAGTTGCCAAATCGGATTAATCTTTACAAGACTTAATAGTATTAGTTATTCCATCAGAGGCACATTGTCCATTCATCCACCAACAGGATTTGCTCTTCATCTGGCAGCAATGCTTTTCTGCTACTTATGAAAAATAAACAGGTTACTCCTTATGCAAATGAATCCATATATAAAAAACTGGCATCTATCAATGTAACTTTGAACACTCTGCTGGTAACTCGACAAAGATGTAGCAGTAGATTTGACTATCAATTTAGAAGCCTGTCAAGACAAATATTTTCAGATGCTAGATTGACATACCAAATCCAGGATAATTATGTGTCATCAATTATAGCTCCTGAGAATACTTAATAAGCTTACTTTGCACAGTGTGTGAGTATGTGTGTGTTTTCACAATTTTTTCCATATTCAAATGTAAATAAATAACCCAAACATATGCGCAGGGGCGGGAAAGGAAATATCATATTAATATATTTATGTTACAGCCTATATTATAGAAAAGTAAGGTGACACAACACTATTTTCTATACCTGTTCATTTTTCTTCATCTTATGCAAATGTTTCATTGTTTATCATTACATATAACATATGCATTATATTATATCTTGGTACAGTTTGTAATAAGCAGCAATTATAGTACACTAATTAGCTGTCATATCTCTACTTTTTAATTCTTTATTGTTTTCTGCTGTGTCACAGTATGCCAGCGCTAGTTAATAATATCAGTAAGTAGGATAGGAATGTTAAATTCTAATTTTTAAATCTGGTATTATACCTAATGCACCCCATAAGAGACTAAAAATGTGATAAGATTTGTTTCATAGGCATGTAGAATTAAAAGAAATATTGTATTATGAATATAGAAATGAGTTTGAAGTTTAGTAAGTTGCTGCCAGTGGAAATATTTTCATATAATTCTACCACAATTTTATTGTACAATGAAAGTAATGTCCTGCAGAGATAACTATCAAAGACATAATTTTGCATTCTCTCTCTTTCTGTCTCTTTCTTTAAATTTTTAAATTATTATTGCAACACTTCGTGGGGCTCTTTGAAGACAGCTCAGAAGCTGCAGATGGTACAAGATGGTGCAAAAAAAGCAGCAGCCCACAAGCTGGCAAGTAAGAGCTAATATTCACAAATTACCACAGTATTGCATGCTCTAGATTGGTTAAAACAGGCTTTAGAATACTATTAAAAGTGCTGCTTTTAACCTATAAAGCCCTATAAGGTTTGGCATATCATCCACATCTCCCATACAGATATGCTAAAAGTTCCTACTCTGTGAAAGATTCAGAAGAAAGCTAGATATCAATGTTTTTTTGCCTGTGACACTAAATCTTTGGAACAAACTCTCATAAGATTATATCTCATCCTATTTCCTAGCATTCAGAAAGGCAATGAGAGCTTTTAATGGTTAAGATATTGATTATTTAAGTTATTTCCCAATATTTTATAAGGCTATGATCATTTTTATTATTTGTTATTTGTTAAAAGACTTGTATGGATACCCATCTTATATATAATAAATATCCAATTAATATTAATTGAATTAATATCCAATTAGTTCAATGTTTCATTGTATTTTTGAAAAAATGTACAAGTGCTTGCAGAATAATGTTGTAAATCAGCAGGTATCCATGGGAAGGATGGTAGACTAGAATTACAATTAATAAATAAATGGACCATCATTTGTTTCTCTCATTGGTAGCCCTACTCAAATATAGATTCAATTTTTTTTAAAAAAAAAATCAACCAGTTATATTGGATTGCACTGATTCAGCAAGTTATACAAAAGCAGAATCTGAATTAGATATTTGTGGGGAGGGGCTTTAAAATGATAATTGATTTAACACAAGGAAACCTCGTGTTAAGAGTTCCCTCTTGAAAAATGGTGCATATAATAAACATAAAGGTATTCACAGCACTCTTGTGGAGCAAAAAAGGACACCCTGTGGCCTTCCAGCCACTTTTCATTAGCCTTAGTCAGCATGGCTAATATCAATCATTATAGAAAGTACGGTCCAATATCTGCAGGGCTACAGAATGTTTATTTATCCTTTCTATAAAGAGTTCTTCCAGAATGCACTATTTCATTATTATTTAAGATTCTATGCAAATCTTATAATAGACATTTTTCTAAGACATGATATAAAATAAATTGGGCATGGTATTATAAAAAGGAAATCAGAATGCAGTGGGAAGAGAAAAGTAGTCATTGGGGCAACAGCTCCTTTTCTGGCTGACAGATGAAGCCAAGCTTGAATTTCATTCCTCCTTTAACTTCATCGCAGACAAAGTAGGATACACAAGAAAAAAAACACTTATGTATATGAGCACTGCTGATAAATATTCATGTTGACCCTCACAATATTTTATTATTCTCTTTACCAACTATAGGGATTTTTTTAAAAAAAATCTTCAATATGACTTTGAACAGGTCTACTCTGCCTGAAAGGCAAATAGAAACATGTAATATTCATATTAATTGAACTGATGCAATCCACAAGTGAAATACATCCCAATTCTATTTAGCCTTGTAAGAAAGATACAAGATCACTTGGGATGTACGATATTTCATAAGATCTTTGCCACTTTGTCTTTACTGGACCAAAAATAATGTAAACATGTCTGTCTGTATTACATATACAAGCAGGGCAAAACTGGAAGATATATCATGCCCTTGAGTTGCATGCTGCTATTTAAATATCACTCAAGAATCTCTTTTATCTAAAAATTCTGCTCCTCAGATATAACATGGTTTCTAAGGGGCTTTCCCTCCCGCATCTTTCCACTATCTTTTCCAGAAACCAAAAATGAGAGCTTATGACAATTGTAAAAATGTGTGTATTGTGGAATGAAATGTAAATTAGACAGCAGCAATGTAACTGTTTTTCTATAATGCAAATTGAGCCAGATGAATTTGTATAACAAACTCTGAATAATTTGAATCTGATACCCTGAAAGTTTTGCTACTACAGGAAGTCTTGGAATCTCACTGTAAAATGAAATGGATGTGTAACAAAAAATAATTTTTGGTTCACTGCTAATCTGAGGCCTGTTATCATTCCCAATCCAATCCAGAGCATTCACCTAAATCAATGTGTAACATTTCTCTGGCTGGGCTCATATTCTCTTGATTCTTGGCCTAAGCAAAAAGCAAAATGTTCAAGAGACCAGATTGCCCTGAATTTCATTGCTCTAAAAACTGGGGTCTTTGTTCACATTCACAGTATGTTAACAGATGGGGCAGTTTGCCTGGGTAGCAGCCAAATAATTCAGTCTCACCAAGCAAAGACAGATTTACCTGGCAATGCCTTCTTCCTTATAAAGGTAATGAACAAAGCAATCTTATAAACAGAGGAACAAGAGTGGACCATTTATAGACTTTTTTAAAAAAAAAAATCCTTCAATGTGAGAGTTAGAAGTTAATGGGCAGCTGCATATGAGAGAACGAGGCCCAAATGCACAGCCAACCCAAGTGGATGGCCATGTTTACATCAAACAGCAAACAGATTAAAATATATGTCTTAGAATCTGTCACAATGGCAGAAATAATTCCATGGTGTTAACTTTCACATTGTACACTACAGTCTCTTGAAGGAATTGAAGCACAAAGATATCAGTTCTCAAAATAAATATATCAAGGACAGACAAGCATAGGTGTCCTAGAGAGAAAGGATTTATAGTTTAGGAAAGCTAAGTAAATCTAAATGACTAACTATATAAGCTATATAAAATGTGTGTGTGTGTGTTTGTTTGTAATTCTTCATTTTGAATTATTTAATCCAATACATATTTTCTAATCTTCTCATGTATGATAACAAATGTATACTACATGTATACTATACATAAACTGTAAATAGTGTATAGTATACAGAAATAAATCACTACTCATTTTTAAAAAACATTATTTAAATACCTTTCTTGTATGTTAATAGACAGAGAAAATATATTTATGCATTTAATTAAAAACTGTATATGCTAGCCTTTTTCTGCAAGATTTAATGGAATATTATAGCTTATAGTACTATGAATAAAGGCATATCCAAAAAGAGAAAAATAATTAACATGAGAATCATTATGAGCATATACAGGGGGTTCAGCTGTAATCCACAAGTGTTTGGGTGATCAGAATCGGGGCTGCAGTGGTAACTTCTCAATATAACTGTTTAGTGCTACTGCTTGTAATGCCATTTAGATATGTCAACTTATAGGGCAGCATACACTGTAGGGAATAGGCCGAGGGGAGAGATAGATGACAGGATGTGAAAAAAACAAGGAAAGGCCAGGAGCTGGAAAAGTTGCCTACATAGGAAATTACACACACCTGGAAAAAAAGAAGAGTGGTAAATTAAGTTAACAACAAGAGCTTTGGGATTTTGTCAGTGGCATGGAGGAGGCAAGATTAACTGCAAACAAAACAGGTAGGCAAGAGCAACTGGTTATTGTGTGTTTTACATCTCACCAAGGCATATCCTCGCAATTTCTCTTTTCTCCTTTCTGATCCCCAGGACATTGTATTCATCTCATCCCCAGCTAATGAATGAAACAAAACTAACCACTCTTTAGTTGCACCTATGTTAAAGTTAAAGTAGTATTTTCCTCTAATTCTGACACCATCTTCTATTACTTTGGAGGGAAGTTAGATCTTCCTGTTACTTCTTTTTCAGGCACAGCCAAATGTTGTCCATATTTGAGAGTGCCATTCTTTATAGTGTGTTAAAGATTTTCTCCTGTTACAGTCTTTATCCTTTGGTTTTGGACCATCCCTTTTCCACATGTCATCAGCCAATGAAAGAAACACCCACCAATCTGGGCACCACAACAGAAATAAGGTGGATCTCATTTCTAGACACTGCATGACTTCCCTTAGACTTGTTTCACAGTTGCTTCTGCAAACACCTTTTGAGTATCTTCCAAGTTAAAACAGTGTGAAAGAAAGGAATATAAGGGATGACACCGGCTGATACATCACCCCAGAAAGGAGGGAAGCAGACAGAACTATCACATGCTATGAGATAGGTCCTGTAGAGATTTAAAAGAGAAAGTACCTAACTCCTAGATAAAAGTACCTTTTCTTACTTCAGGCAGGGGGAGGTGAAAGACATTTTGGTGTAGTGATTAAGGGGATGGCCTAGAATCCAGGAAACTGTGAGTTCTTGACCTGCCTTAAGCATGAAAAAACAACTGGGTGACTTTGGGCCAATCATTTTCTTTCAACTCATCTTACTTCACTATTTTTGGACAAAATAGTAGAAGGGAGGAGTATTAATGTTCGCCACCTTGAGTTGCGTATGAAAAAAGGGCAGAATAAAAATCTAATAAATAAATAAAACTGACAAATATGGGGAAAGTTATACCTGCCTTCCTTGTAGAAAGCTTGCAGAGTAGGCGGTAATAAAAGCAGGAGAGAATGGAGAAGATCAGTATGAAAGACTCTCAAAAGCAATGTGTTCACGGGGCGGACAGACGTTGCCAGAGAAATGGCTGCAGTGAATGTTAGCTTAGAGACAAGATGGAAGAGGAAGCATCTGCAGCTCCACTCTAAAAGAAATGGTTCCTCCTGCAAGGAATGTACATTGATATTTATTTCCCTGGCTATTTATTAGTATTTTTTATTTAATTATTATTGTCATTGCTATTGTCTCCTTTTAATCTAATTTCTGAATGAGGTATTTGAGCCACTCAGAATACTTTGTTGATTGAAATAGTAATTTATATACTATAAATCAATAAATGAATAGTATATAAGCCATACTATTATCTTTCAAACATAACTCTGATTATACTCATGTCACCTGACTATGCCTTCAAATTAATGGGTGATCTCCAAAATAATTGCAGAACTTTACACACCTTGAAGCAGTGGGATAGCACTGGGGAAAATAACACTTTAAAACCAGTTCATCCGATAATGTAAGGCCTGGAGATATGATTAAAATGTTATAAAACCAAAAGAATAGAATGCTATTGACTGCATACTAGGCATCACTGCATATGGTAAACCACGAGTTGTAGCAAGACCTAAATCATAATATCAGGCTTAAAACTTTTTAATAATTTTTATCATAAAATTTTACACACAGCCAATCTAATCTGCCAAACATTGCTCCAAAGAAGAACAAATAAAGCACACATATCCAATACACCTTACTCTTCCTATTTATATGACTTCAGGGGTGGTGGAATGGTTGTAACTTTAAGGACAGGTCGTAAGTCCCTTTTTCCAAGGCCATCATAAGTTTAAACCATTATTAAACAAACTATCATAAGTCAAGGACTAGCTATATACACACATATACACAGAGACTCTTAAATTTAGGTATGTATATGCTGGTTTTATATTTATATGTTTTCCTACATTGAAATGATTCCTGTATATGAAAACTATGTAATTACTAATTTTCCTCATAGGGAGAGAAAGAACAAATTGCATAAATTTTAAACCACTATTTTATTACTTCATATACTGTATTTGAAGCCAAGCTTTAAATGTGCATTGTATGCTTCATATAATTACACAATTATGTGTATCATATATGTGTATATGCTACTCTATACTTGTTTAACAATGTGTAATTGACAAGCTGTGGGTTTATACAAGTACTATATGTTTCTATTCTATTTCTAAACCATTTTTATCTGGTTATCAATTTGTGTATTTCTAACTATGATGTCCCAAGATGTATGTTTTTATCTCTGTGTGTGTGTGCATGCACATACATAGACACACATGCTTCAGTGTGTATATAGCACACATTAGTGTATATACCTTTTGATATCTCATCAATCAATATTTTTAAAGATATCTGTATATGAAACTTTGTACATATATATGTACATATTTCAGATGTATATTTATCCTGTAAATCTGTCTTTGAAGATATACATTATATCACAGAAAGCTTTACTGAATTCTATCTAATATTGTATCTTTGAGTTTCATAGTGGCAACATGTATTCTATTTCAATGAATTTAACTATAACCTTAAAATTAATTAAAATCAATTAAAAATAAATCCATCATGTATTTCAGATGTTCATTCTGCATTCTGAGTTGGTAATATGTTTGTTTATAGCTCTTAGAAGCATCATACATTTATTCACACTATCATTTTAATATAATAGCAGCTCACAACTGTTACCCCATCTTGGCTTTCTGAAAATTTTTGCTAGATTAAGGGTTACCCAGGTAAAGAGAACAATTATTTTCTCATTCTCTTCCAATCTATTATCATAGTTTGCTGTGAAGTAAGACTTCTTTTTAACAGCAGTTCATCTTGGGGGGGGGGGGGCATGCTGTGCTAGCTAAGTGTGCTTTTAAAATTGAAGGTCTTCAGTTTATATTTTTTTTAAATGTTTTTTTTTTTAAAACCCTTTATTTGGGGTGAAAGAAGAAAGAGACCCTATCTGTAATAGTTCCAAAGCTCAAGAACAAATATGGTGTGGTATCTTTCTTTTAAAAGCCTTGTTCTCCAGGGTATTCAGAACGTATTTTATAATTCGTTCTGTGTCCATTGTTGATTTGTGTTGGTTGGTATTGCTATAATATTTTAGATTTCAAAATATGTTATTTAACTTTATCATAATAATAATGAAATGGTAGCACAAGCTAGAATGAAAAATGGTGAATACGTATTTTATGAAAATATTGAAAAGAAGAACTAAGTACAGAGAAGTGCTAGAAAACCTGACACTACAGCTTCTTCTATGCCCTCACCTAAACCTAATCCTTCTTCACACCAAATCCCCACTCCTCTCCAATCCTGCCATACAAGTATGCTTTGTTTAAAAGTCAGGGCCACTGAATATATACCAGATCAATGGAAGAGATTGTGGAGATGTTTCTCTGCCAAAATTCCGTTTGAGATCTGGAGGAATCCAAACAAATTCTCATAGTTAAAGCACTGGTCACTTTTCAGTCTGATTTCTTCCAATTTGTCATTTGATACTATGAATGAAAGTTGTGGGAGACACCAGTGGAAAAAATGTTCTTATATCATGCACAGGTTCCATTTGAAACTTCCCACACTGGTTTTCTTAGTTATTGTGAATGTGTGGATGACATCAGTGGGAGGGGGGAGTGCTTTTAGTAATTGTCCATTCTATCTCCAGGTGATTCTGAAGAATTGAAAGAAAAAAACAAATGTAGATTCCATGTACCTGTTAAGATTTGTATCGATTTTTGGTTCTAAAATGGAAATGCTGGAAAGAATTCGTAGCTCATTTCTTTCATTATAAGCTTCACAGACAATTGCAGACAAATGGCTTTAAGACATTGGAAACGTTGATAACTGCCCTTGGGAGCGTGAATAGAAAAGCAGTGTCTCAGCTTCGTATCGTAGGTGAGTATTTCCAGCACGAGGAAAGTTTGCAGACGGGAGCCCTGCCAAAACTGGATGCATCGGGAGAAGGGACCTTGTCTCGCTCTGCCGAAACAGCCACAGCTGAACGCAAAGGCTCAAGCTCTCCGCGCTCACTCAAGCCAACGCTGGCACGCACACTCGCCCCCGATAAATGCCGATGCTCAAGAGGCGCTGGGGGTGAGGGGGGAAACCTTCTTAGCCTCGTTCAATCCGAAATACGTGAGCTTTTCTGCCCACTCCGCCGACTGGAACGAAGCTGATGCGCTAGCCAGCTGCCTTTGCGAAAGGATGCCTGAGAGAAACCCAGCGCCTTCTTTTGCTGCCCGCGATCACCAACAGTCCATCGCCCCAGCCAAATCTGTGGGAAAAGGCAGAACGAGAAGGTGCGCCCTTCTCCACTCGGGTCGCAAGTTGTGCTGCAAGGCAGCGGCAGGGAGGGAGGGCCGATAGCCATGCTCCAGGCACGCACCTGTCGCCCTAACTCTAGCGAGTAGGCTAGAAATCCCCGCCCCTTCAAGAAGCCGCTCTCCACACCCCCTTTGCCCCTGCCTCTTGGCTCCGCCCCTCGCTCACACGCGCGCGCACTCTCCCAACGCAGGTAAACTTTAGACTCCCACTCGCGGAAGGGGAACGTAGGTAGATGTCACCGAGATCCTGGGCTATTTATAGAAGCGCCAGGCGAACGTGGCTGCTGGTGGGGGGAATTCTACCTCGCACCGGCCTCTCTCGAGCTGTGAAGGACCGTCATCCTCGCCTCTCCTTACAACCAACAGCGGAGCCGGGAGGATGGAAAAGAAACGGTGCCAAGGCGGTACATTCGTTGCGCTCTCGCTCTCGCTTGCTCGCGGCATTTCTATCACGGCCCCCTTGCCTGCCTGGGAAAGGATTGCAAGGCAAACAGGGTCCTTTTCTAGCCTGCGGGGTATTTCGGCGATCCTCCAACCGCCCTTGGGTTTTACGGGGGACAGGTCCTTCCACCTGTTTCGCAGACGGAAGGCTCGAGAGCCTAAAGGGGTGTGGTGATCGTGGAGGGAGCCCCTTTCCCGCCCCTTGCTTCCTGGAGCGTTCGCGTCCCGTTACTGGCCACCGTCTCCTGGCAGCCCGGCAGCCGTTCTGGGACGCTTCTCGGAAGTAGGGAGTGGAAGAGGGTCAGAGGGTCGGGCTTGGCGTGAAATTTTTCGGCAAGCTATTTAGGACCATCCGGTGAGTGATCCAGAGGTTGCCTCGAAACCAATCCAGGGACCCACCCTTACAGAATCCCAGGAAGAAACAATGTTGCGTGATGCGAAGGAGGGGATGTCATATAGTGGCGGGCTCACGAGAGGTTCTAACGGCAATATAACGGCAATATAACGGCAAGAGGGTTACCGGTCGGAATGATTGGGGCTGAAACCAAACGCCATGATTCCATTTTTCATACGGTTTTGGAAGCGCATCCACACCCACTCACAAGAGAACTCGTCCGCCTTTGTCTTGCCACCATCTTACCCCTAGACTGGCGTGCCCAATTTCAGTCCTGCATTTAACGGTCTGTGTCGCGTAGGCAGGCACAGTCGTGCAAGAAGAGAGCCATTTTGCACCCCATGCTGAAAAATGTGTGTGGATGTGTGTGCGCGAAAGCGAGCCAGACACGGAGGAAGGGAGAGAAGAGAAGGAAAGACTGCATGGCTCGCGCCAAGAAGCGAGAAGTCAACGTGGCTAAACCCTCCAGCATCAGTCAGGAGGTGAATGGCAGGTGCAGATTTTGCCTTGGGATAAAGCGGGGGGAGGGGGGGGTTAGAGGTCTCCTAACGTGCTTAGACTTCTGATAGCCCTCCACCTGCAAACAGACAGCGGCTGCCTACACATCAGCAGCCCCCTCTGCTTCTCTTGGGACTGGCTGGCCAGTGCTCGCTACAACTAGCTTTTGCGAAGGCAGCCACATTGGCTTGCCTAAAGCTCCAGGGCCTGCTTGTACTTGGACTAGAAGACAATCTCTTTGCAGAACACCACCATGTTGCATATTCCCAAACGGCCAGGCTGTAAACCCGAACTAGAGAAGAGGCTGGCCAAGACCATTTTGATAGAGAGGTAGCGAAGCTCCATCTTTGCCCTCCCCTGATCCGTTGCCTCCTGCCCCACCTCCGCCTCCTTTTAGAAGCACGAAAGCACTGTCGTATCAGGTGGAGAAGGGAGGGAATAAGCTCGTGTCTCTTTTCCCTCTGCTCCTCTGATGAGCCAGGGAAGGGAGGAATCAACATGTCTGAATGACTCCTTAAAACCGAATCTCATTCCAAATAGCGTTTCTGGCTCTTTTGTGAGAAGACCAGCGGTTGGTTTGTGCTATTAGTATAAAATTAGTTGCTTAAAACACGAGCGGCGTTTTTATAGTGTATGGGGAGGGGGGATATTCACCAACCTCCACCCCACCCTGAACAAAATCTCCTACCTTGATTTGTAGAAGCAGAACCTCTAGGCGGACAGATTAGGGGAGTGAGCATGTTGGGAATATCCAGTCTCCTCTTCTTGCTTGCATATCCACATAAAGAATGGTGAGGTTTGGGGAGCAAATGGGGAAGGGGCGATGCCAGATGCACATAGAAACCGTTTTCTTGCAAGACGCCTCGACGCTGGCAATCTTGCGTCTGGAACTGGTGCAAAGGCAAAGCAAGATATCGCTTTCGAAGATGAACCTGATCCAGTAGAGAGGAAAGCCGAAATATGCGGGATCCAGAGAGATCATTCCATTTTCTCTTTTTAAAGAAGGAAGAGAAGGAATGCGAGAACGCCACAGTGGCGATTCTTCTATTGGTGCCGATGATAGAAGAAATATATTCCTGGAAGCTTAGCAAAACAGGCTGAGTTGGGGTGCCGCGAGGGTAGAAATTGGTCCTCCGCGAAGCATGATAATTCTCCAAGCGCCCCCTCCTGAAGGGAAAAGAGGGGAGAGGGTCGGTCTGAGAGGAGGGCGAGAGAGATCGAATCGCTCCTCTGTGGAGACGCTAGCACGTTTCGAAGAATGGGAAGAAAAACGCATTTCCCCACATGAGCCCACAAATAGAGGAATGGCAAACAGCTGTTCCTGGGCTATAAATATGTCAGAGATGCTCCGGCTGTGCCATGGCTGGGATGGGCACGAAGGCGAACTGGAGAAACGGGCGAGCTAGAAACCACCGAAGGAAGGAACTCCGTAACACACACATGCACACATGCGCGCGCACACAACACACACACACACGTACACACGAGCGCGTGCGCACCAAATTCAGCCCACCACTCGCGGGGAGCCGCTTAGTGGCGAGCGACTGCCGTTCCTAGCCCCATCTGCATTGCTGCTGACATGTCGGCGGTCTCTTCTCCCCACCCACCCCCTTCTCCCCCTCCTCGTCCCACCGCCAGCTCCAGAGGAATGAATGAAGCGGGCGGTGGGCTCGACTCTCTACCGGCCTCCCCGAGACCGCATTTGCTTTTCTGGAGAGGTGTGCGGACCGGGAGGGGGAGGGAGAGACGCACACGCGCGCCCGGCTCGTCACATGCGGCGGCCGCCAACCGACTCCCGCCGGCCGGTAACTGTTGCCACCAGCTGCAACGGATCTCCGAGTGAAGGACCGGAGCTTGGTGGCTGCACCTTCTTCCTTAGTTACCTGTTAGCTGGAGGCTATTCTTTGTGGGGGACTTGAACCAGGCTCGGGGAGGATTTGGAAGAGGGGGAGAGACAAGGACGACCCTCCTAGCGAAAAGAAGACCCCATTTTGCAGCGACAAGTCCCTCTTCTAACGGCGTGCGATGCGAGGGGTTATGGTTGCCACTGGGTTGCGGCGGGGAAGGGGGGGTTAGCCCCCCGCTCCGGGCATATTTACAATTCACCTCAGGTGCTCCTCAGTTCGTCAGGCTGAAACTCAGACCCATTTTGCCCGAAAAAGGCTGCCTCGGGGCAAAGGCACTATTGCCTCCGCTGCAATATCTTTCAAATACACGCCCACACCGCCACAGCGAATGCCGCCGTTTTCCACAGAAAGCAAAGAAAGGTGAAAACCAGGTCGGGAAAGAGAGAGAGAGAGAGAACTAGAATAATGGCGCTGTATCCAAAAAAAAAACTGGTGGCGAGGGAGTAAGGAAGACTCCCTGTGAGTCAATAGTAGAAGACAGGCCCGGAAGGGCGGGAGACTCACAAAAGCGACCTGTCACCCAAGGGTGCGAGTGGGTGGAAGTGGTGTGGGCTGGAGTTAGCCAGCTCTCCCCAATCGCCCGCCTACGAAGCCAGAGGCATTCACACTCATTTACCCAATCAACCGGAGTGTCTATCGGGAGGGGGAACATTTCACATGTGAGCGTTGAAGGAATTTCTCCTCTGCCTGGATTTTTCTCCCCCCACCCCCCTTCCCCCGCGTTATTAGTGAGATACTGGCTGAGGCAGCAATCAACGTCATGTAGCCGAAGGGCAAAAACACTGGCTTGTCCTGGCCTTTCAGCGCCTCCTACTGGCGAGCGTGAAGAAAGCGCGCGATGGGGCAAAAGGGAAACGGGGTCCCGTCGACGCGGTCGAATTTGGGTTCCGTTCCCTGTCTTCAAAAAGCCAAATAGGTGCCACACCATCTGCATGGACAAAACAAGATTTTTCTCCCGTGTTCTTTCCCAAGCAACTATTCTTGGCGCTTGCTGCCTTGCACGGAAGTCAAGTGGCGGACTGCATGGTAACAGGAAGAGGAGAGACGCTGGCAGCTAAGATCCTTGTGTGAACAAGTGGTGGATATGAACCGTGGTAAGAGAATTTTTTGCAGTAGAGTTCTGGCTTTTTCTCAGGATTGAATTAAAAGTACTCTCTGCCGAATATTGTGCTGTCTGCATCATTGTGGACCAAGTAAGTAATGGGATTGATGGTTCCAGTAAGTTTGTTTCTTCTGCCAAGGGCAGCCAGACCATTGCCAATCACTTTCCTTCACATGGAGTTGGATAGGAGAGAGCCAAGTTAGGTGGATGCCTAGAGTGATGAATGTAACTACCTATCAAGTGGCAGGTGTTAAACGGGGACATGGAATAAAGTGGAAAAAGCTCCCCCTCACAGCCTCCCCTCTGCATGTGTTGCTTGTCAGCCAGACTGTTTTTGAACATGGGTATAGCTTTCTTCTGAAATACAGATCTAAACTTGGGTTTTCAACAATAACCTGGCTGACATGTAACAGGCAGAAGAGGGGAAAGTATGAAAGGAGTGGTCAGTAACAATCAAGCTCCATTCCTAACTAATGCTGCAGGGGAATGACACTGAGGCCAATGGATGACCAAGAGTTCTGTTTCAATCCCATGGCCAGAAGTGACTGGTCTGGAGAATATGCCACACGAGAGAATCTTGTAGTGGTAATTGGTCCAAATGAAATAACAAGGGTTATCACCATGGCATCTAGTGCTGCCAAAGCCATAGGCAAAGTAGTTGCACTAAGTGGTCATAACTAATTGTGGTTATTGCATAGTCACAGAAACTGTACTTGCCTGAAATTGATCTTGTGCAAACCTCCAAATGGAATAAAATAAAAATAGAACAAACTACAAAAAATACAACCCCACAAAATCCTTTATCAGCAGAAGCAGATGAAAACATGTAATGCGCTCAATGGCAACAAAACTAGCAGTTGCAGAACCTGGAAGTGTCTGGCTGTCTCTTCTAGTTTAAACTGACCTTCTGTGTATCACAATTCTAGTGAGCCTTTGAGTAAGCTAAACCCAATAAGGAGCTTGCATAAGGCCCCATAAGTCAGGTAAGTCACAGGTAACATGCTGTGAAAACCATGTGCCTTGTTTCTCTTCTTGCACAAGCCAACATTGCAAGAGAGCTATGCCCAATGATTAAAGGGAGAAGTTGTACCCAGAGCAGACTAATGTGTCAACAGGAGCTGAGCAGATCTGAACCCCTGACTGTCAGCAACCAGTAGTCAGTGTAGCATGCCAGATAATATAATCAGCACAATTTTTATTAGGAAAAGAGAAAAAATATAGCTAAGGATCACTTTGATTTATGTCAAGCACATGTTAGGTAAGCTAAGGCAGTGTCATGAGGAAATGGCTGAGGAAAAAAGAGGTGGCAAGATCTGTATATTCTGTAGTTAGGCACTTACCTGGTTTCTAAAGAACAGTCTGTTTGTAACAATGATCTGCTCCCCTGATTCTGTCTACAGTTTTAGTTAGCTAACAAAATGTATGTTAAATAGAAAATGTGGAAGGTAACATATATATGGATGGATAGATGGATGGATAGATGGATATATATGGCCTCCCATCTCACCAATGCATTTTCTGAAAGGATAATAGCAATTGAAATACAATTTATATGAAAAATGAAAATAAAAACACATTTCCTAATTGATTAATAACTCCTAAACATACCATTCACCAAAAGCAATTATACTCCTGTCCCCTCCCCTGATGCTTATGAAAATAGCTAAATCTTCAAGGCTTTCTGAAAGATGAAGAGCTAGGGTCAGATAGACTTCCGGCTGGAAAGTGTTCTAGAGGTAAGTGCAGTTACAGAAAAGACACACTTCCTGGGTCCCACTAGATGACAATGATTAATAGATGAGACTTGTGTGTCTTAATGAGACAGATAGAAATGAAAGAGTAAGGTGGTCCCTCAAATACTGTGGCCCTATGCCACAAAGGGCTTTAAAGATAGTAACTGATATCTATTTGACGGGACTCAATCATTTACTTACTTACTTATTTTACTCATTTATCCTATTTTCATCTATCTATATTCAATTCTGAGTTAATTACTGTTACTATTGACTGTATCTTTATATGTTTAGACTGTACACCGCTCCGAGTCCCTTTTGGGAGAGGGAGCGGTATAAAAATACGATAAATAAAAAAATAAAAAAATAATATCTTGAACCACACCAGGAAGCATACTGGAAAACACTGCAGCCCATGGAACAAAGGGATAAGATAGGAAAATCAAGACATACCCATTATTTGCCCACACTACCACGTTCTGGACCTACTGAAGTTCTAGAAATTCTTCAAGGGGATCTATGTGCAAATTATGTTATAGTACACTTGGGAGATGATCAAAGTCTGAGAAACCAAGAACAATGCCTCCTGATCCAAGAAAGGTGCTATTGTTGCACTCCACAAAGCTATGTAAAGACATCCTGGCCACAGCTGTCACCTGCTCTTTGAATACGAGACCAGGAAGATTGCATCAAATAGTAGGCTAAGGACAGGAATACAGTTTAATATTGATGAGCCTCACTCAAGCTCTTGAATGATCTCAGGTAGTTCTCTAATATGACTGCAGTTAAGTCAGAATTACAGTCATAAGTTGTGCCAACCATTAAGCAGGTCAACACATGACCAACTCAATTTTATGACATATTTTGCAACAGTCATTAAAGGAGTACTGTAGTTCTTAAGCAAATCCATAGTTTGCAATGGGCATTTTTTTTGCCTAAAGAATAAAAGTAAATGCTGGTTTACATCAGTAAAGTTGTAAATCACAGTCATGTGACCATAGGGCCCTGAAAACTGCCTTAAAGTGGTCACATTACAATGGGAGGAGCCTGCCATTAGAATTTCAAAACCAGATCAAAATATCTTTTTGGGGTCCATTATAAATTTGTATGGTCCCTAACTAATTGGTTATAAGCTGAGTACCACCAGCATGTTTACCAATGCAATTACTCTTCCAATTTCATGGTATACATGTAATGAGTTAAATCTACTTATAGTTCAATATAACTCCAGATGACCTCTTGAATATCTTGTTTTATTGGAAATCATAAAGAAATTATTTGCTATTGCCTTCTTCAAGAATATTAACTATATTATTGGAACGAGATGAAAGAACAATGTGATGAAATCAAAGACATTAAGGGGAACAGAAAAATCAAACTAGATGTCAGAACAGACAGAAGAAATTACAAAAAATACAAGAGAAACCAAAGAGAAGAAAGACAAAGATCTCAAGTAGAAACTTAATAACAAATTTCAGAGAGTTGTTAGAAGAGAGAAGACATTATATCATCATATGGATAAATGAGGAAAGTTTTCCAAAAGCTCTCCAAACTCAGAATTGGAATACTAAACAATGCCAAGCACACATGATTCAGAAAAAAATGAAACAGTGATAGAAAGAATACAGTGAAATTCTATATAGCTGGGTTATTAACCAGCTAAAATACCTTAGATTAGAAGATAGTCCCAAGTTGAAGATTTGTAGTATTAGAAGATGAATTTAGATCAGTACTCTGCCTATTAATTATTTGGAAAGTTATAGGAATTATCAAAATATCTGAAAAAAATATGGCACACACCAGAGGAAACAGTAAAGATTCTAACAAAATTATCCCAGCAAACCTGAAGAACACTACAAGGCCAACAGATTAGAAGAGGTCAGTCTACATACCGATACCAAGGAAAGAAGACTTAATGGTGTGTGCAGATTACTGTATAATACTTTTAGTTTCACATGCTAGCAAAATTATGCTTAGATTACAACCCTATATGAAAATGAGAGCTTTAAGTCTGTTTTAGAAAAAGCTGAGGAACCACAAATTATTGCTGATGTGCAATGGATAATTAAAGAAACCAAAGAATTTATATAAAAAAAACAATTCAGTATATGCTTTACTACTTATACAAAGGCTTGTGATTGAATTTAACATGTCAAGATGTCAGATTAGGAAAATGGAAGTACAAGAAAATATCATTGTCCTCCAGCATAGGACAGGAACTTGATGAAACAGATTGGCTCCTGATCAGCAAACAAGCATAAGGTACATACTGAGGGAGGCTATGCTAATGACATTACTCTAATTCCTGAAAATGCCAATAATCTGCAAATTCTAGTCAGGAAAATCAAGGATCACACTGAACAAATTGGAACCATCATTAAGTATAAAAAAGGCCAAGCTACTGACAATATTTACAGCAACTTGTTTAGAACTCACAGTAAAGGGTATTGAAATAGTGAATAACTTCAGTTTTTTAGGAACAATTATTAACAGTAAAGTAACGAAAGTAAAGGATCCAAAGGAGCTAGAAATATGCTGCAGACTAGCATTGCATAGCAATGAAGGCTAAGGAAAAGATATTCAGCTTACCAGGTTTATACCTACAAAAATCAAAATGGTGTAAGCTATACCATTCCCTGTAACACTCTATGGAAGAGACGGTTGGATTTAGAAGAAACAGGATACAAAGAGCTCTGATATCTTTGAACCTTACTGTTGGAGAAGACCCTTGAAAATACCATGAATAGCCAAGAAACCAAACAAATGGATCATTGAATAAATCAATCCAGCTGATCAGGCTCAAATTATCCTATTTTAGACACATTATGTGGTTATATAGTTCCCTTGGGAAGGCTATAATGTTGGAAAAGATAGAAGGAAAGTGAAGAGGATGATCAATAGCAAGGTGGATGGACCCAATTACAGTGATAAAGTATCATTGGAATACACAAAGGTGCTTTTTCAAAAAGCAACTGGACTATGTTTTTTCCTTGAGGAAGATGTTTCACTTCTCATCCAAGAAGCAAAACATTTTCCTCAAGGAAAAAACATAGTCCAGTTGCTTTTTGAAAAAGCACATTTGAGACAACTATGACTTGGATGACTGAGAATCTTCATATATATCATTGGGATACTTGAAAGGTGAAGTTGAGTGCAAATCATTCATTCTGTAGATGATCTGTGTGATTGCTAACCATTGACACTGATTCAATGGCACATAATATATGAATTTAACCTTCAGGAATGTGTTCTCTCTATTCCCAGTATAGCTAGAGCCATAGTATTTCCTTGCACAAACAAATCTGGATAACATATCACATTGGAACAACATATTCTTGGTACAGATATATTGAATCATACAGAATATGCTGGATACATACAGTGAATGCATACATAAATCTCTATTGTCAGAAGGCACCATATGTATTATGTTATACATGCTATATACTTGAACAAACCATACCTATCTGTAATTAAAATACATTTTACTTAAGATATTTTTATTTCAAATATTATTAATATTGATCACCAATTTTGCATTTAAGCAATAGCAAAATGAAATTACTAAGTTCATATAGCAAGGGGAAAAATAAGAATTAAATATAAACTGCTGGATGTGAAAGAGAAAGGATTGGGTCTACCACACTTAAAATTATACTTTGATGCTTGCTCTTTGGTTTGGATGAAGAATTGGGTGACCTTAAAGAATAAAAGGTTATTAGATTTGGAGGATCATGAATTGAGATTGAATGGCATGATTATTTGTGGTATGCAATCCTAAACTGAACACAGATTTAAAAATCATTTTGTTGGACATGCCATCCTAAGAGTTTGGAACAAACATAAAACAAGGCTGTAACCTAAAATAACACTTTGGCTTCGTTTTAAAAAGCAACAACAATAAGACCAATCTGAGAAACCTACGGTGAAATAATACATTTTATTTAAGATGGACCAAGTTTGAAAAGGAAAGAAGAACTGGAGATAGAAGGGCATGATTGCCATTGCCTCATATGTCTACAACTAACAGAATTTTTTTTAATTTAGATAAGAAATGCCATAGTTTTGAATTGGCAAGAAGTGAATATGAAATTGCATTGTGTGCTAATTATGGACATATTTTTGCTAAGGTTTATAAAATACTAGCTGGATACCCATGCTTTGCGACGACACTGTGTGATTGGGCTATACAGGAGAAATCCGGTTCACAATCTGTTGGCTCAGTGGTGGTCAGTGATTGAAACATATAAGGGAATATTGCTCCCGCTGCCTTGAGTCTGGAAGCAATTCCATAGGTGGAAGGAGTAGAAATTTTGGTGAGGTACCAACATCTTTACTATAAGAAGCCCCAGACCTCTCCTGAGTGAAGGAGGGGAACGTCTGCCAGTTTGAACTGAGGTAACGGAATGTGAGGCAACTGGCAGTTGGAACAGACTTCTTTTCAGGTGGGACGGAGGAGTAGAATGTCTAATTCCTTCGCATCAGAGCATGCTAATAGGAGGAAACTTGCAGTTGGAACAGAGTTCTTTTCAGGTGGGGTGGGGGAGTAGAACTCCTGAGCATCAGAGTGTGTTAATTACTGTATTAAGAAATACTAATGCTCTGATGGTCATTTTGAAAAATCCTTTCTTAGTGAGCACCTAGAAGCCAAGAGGAACATACGTGCCAAATTTCAAGTTTGTAGACTTTACGGTTCTGGAGATTTCATGATGAGTGTGTGGTAATTAGCTTTTATATATAGAGATTGAAATTGAATTGGGAAAAAGAATATGTTAAAAATTATATGAGTCAATGGGCAAAGAATTTGGTTATAATATAAAAATTGATCAGAGACAAAATAAGTGGATAAATGGATTGAAGTTTACATTGAATTATAATTTAAATTTTTATAATATGATCTGGTATTTAATGCCCAGAAAATTGTCATAGATGTATAATAGACTTCCAAGTGTATTCTGAAATGCAACTGTAAAGATGGTATTCTTTATCATATCTGGTGGATTTATGACAAAGCAAAGAAATATTGAGATCAGATGTTTCAGATATTTATCTTAATTTAGAACATTTTTTAAATATAAAAGCAAAATCAGGGATTTTAAGTTTGTTGGATAAAGGGTTTGAAAGAAAAAATTAAGTTATATGGTTTGTTGCACAGTGACCCAGATGTTTATACTGGACCTATCAAGTCTTTCCCAAGGACCTGGGATAAGCAGATGTGGATATTTTATGATATTAATGGTACGGTCATAGGATGTTAGCTGTTCTGAGTAAAGCTGCCTTTTGCAATTCATTGATGGTGGATTTGTCAATGCTGATGGTGTTCAGATGGTGCTCCAATTGTTTTGGGGTGTACCCAAAACAAGGCATCTATTACTTTTGTTACTACTTTTGCTTTCTTTTGCCACAGTTCTATTTTTATTTGCATGTTTTTGTATTTTGTTATCTTCTCCAATTCTCTTCTATTCTGCTGTCTTCAGGTATTGCCACATCAACTTTTTTTGTCTTTCTTATCAATAATTGTTAAGTCTTGGATGTGGCAGGTGCTTGTCTGTTTGAATTCTAAAGTCCCAGAGCACTTTAGTTTCTTCTTTTTCTATGACTTTTTCTTGCTTGCAGGCAAATGGTGTTTCTTATAGATCCTTTAAAGAACCATTATTGCTACTTTAGCATGTTATTGTTTATAGTCAGTCTGCAACCAGATTTAGCCCCTCACTCTCTTTCACGCTTAGTCAATGCCAGGTTTTGTTCTTATCTGTTTTCCCTGCTATTTTTTAATGTATTGGCTATGTAATGCTTTATCTTTCCATGTCTCTTTTCTATTCTTCATCTGATCTTTCTTGTAGACCAATTTGGTCCCTTCAGTAAGTATTCAGTAGGCCTTTCTGGTATACTAGCTTTAATGTACCTTCTTTACTATTTTTCAAATATTTTTCCAATGCCCCTTTTTCTTCTTCAGCTGTTTGATGTACTTACAACTTTCCATGCCCACCTATTTTCCTTAGTAAGTAATCTGTCAATATCACTGTGTGGATGAAGGGCACAATTCCTTATATTATTTCTTTAGTCTTCCTATCTAGGGCTTTTAATTCTGCCTGAGTCCAGTCCCCTATTCCAGTTATGTATGTAATGATTGGAACTCACAGATGTCAATTGCCTTGATTATATTTCCTCACTGAGCTGGACTTTAAGATCTTCTTCACTCTCTTTATGCATTTATTTCTAACCTTTTTTTTTACTTTTTAGTGTGCTTAACTTTGTCAGCTTGAAGGATCCAAAGTATTTGTAGTGATCATGTTCATTCAGACTCTTGATGTATTTCTATAGGACACTGATTCCTTCAGTTTTCACTATTTTTTTCCTTTTCCTGGTGAGCATGGCACATATGTATAGTCCAAACTCCAGACAACTACAGGTCAATTACCTACTTAATAAAAACTGTCAAATTGCTAACCAGTGCAGTAGTCAGGGGTGGGATTCAAATTTTTTAACAACCGGTTCTGTGGGCGTGGCTTAGTTGGTGGATGTGGCTTGGTGGTCATGTGACTGGGTGGGTGTGGTTAACTCAACATCACTCACATCAAGGGGCGCTTCTCCTCGCCTGGCCTCTTATGACAGTGGGGATGCTGCAACAGTTGTAAGTGTGAAAAATGATCATAAGTCACTTTTTTCAGTGCCATTGTAACTTTGAATGGTCACTAAATAAATTGTTGTAAGTCAAGGATTACCTGTACAAAAATACAAAAAGCTTCTTTGCTTCCAAAAAGCTGCCCTAAATACCAATCATTAAATTAAAAATACCTGCAAGCCAGAGTTACAAATCAGGCAGGGTGCCAGAGCACCTTGAGGAATTAAAATAGTTAAAATGCAATGATAACTATCAGCAGCCAACTCTTGCTCATAAAATGAAACCCTTTAGCAGAGAAATAATTCAAGCTTTCCAGAAAGAGCACACCCAGGAGAAGCAATCCTTAGATCCATTTGCACCACTTAAAGATACCAGCTGGTCTCACTCACCTCACAAGATATGCTAAGGAAATCATCCAGATTTAAAGAAAGGTCACATGCCCCCCAGAAATACAGTAAAAAAATCAGTGCCAAGCTTGCATCCTGCCTC
This sequence comes from Bungarus multicinctus, assembly GCA_023653725.1. NCBI lineage: Eukaryota > Metazoa > Chordata > Lepidosauria > Squamata > Elapidae > Bungarus > Bungarus multicinctus. Next base: position 50,420,206 of record CM042848.1, read on the forward strand.
TTGGAAGTACATCCCAAAAGGACAGTGCCAGATACCACTACAGCAGTGAAGGAAGACCCCCTCCCCAGATAGAAAAAGAAATGATGCAGCAGGAAAAAATTCAAACACAACACAAATAATTAAATCACAACAGTAGCTGTTGCTTATTAAACCAATTACCGGAACAAAAAAACACAGGAACTAGCAGATTTCTTAATCCAATTTCTTTTCAGGAAGAGAGATTAATCTTTTTCCTTCCAAACAAAGCTGAATAGGGAAAATTATCCCATCAATAAACACAAGATTAAACATCACCAAGCACAGAATTAAGCTTCACCAAAAACCAGTTTTAGACCAAAACTCAGAAAGGGTATGTAAATTCACGTTTGAATGTCAATCTTTCTAGCTAGCCAAGAAGTATTTGCAGGGAGTATTTCCTCCCAACAGCAGTGTAAAAAAGCTTAAAACGAAGCTTAAGAAAAAAAAACCTCCTTCAGAGACAGTAAGTCTAGGCATACTGCCAAGAATATAATAAGGGTGGGGAAAAAAACAAAAGGAGATTTCTTTTAACTATCGGTTCTCCGAACTGCTTAGAAAGTTAACAAGGGATTCTATAGAACTGGTCAGAACCGGTAGATTCCCACCCCTGGAAGTAGCTGATGCAGTTCAACAACATCCTTTCTACTGAAGAAGAAAGGAAACTGCCCAAACAGCAAAGGAACAAAAGATCAACTCCTAATTGACAAGATGATTCTGGAAAATTTCAAGATAAGGAAAACCAACTTGAAGGTAGCATGGATTGATTGCAAGAAACCATTTAATTCCATGCTGCATGGTTGAATAACCAAATACCTAGAAATAACAGGAGCCAGAAGAAAAAGCAGAAGTTATGTGCCATGATCAATGGCACAAAGGAAGATGTGGTTACAAGTCATTGGTGATAAATTGGGTGAGATTAATATTAAGAGAGGAATTTTTCAAGGAGATTCACTATCACTACTACTGTTTGTTTTGCATTGATTCCTTTGTCAACAAGAAAAACTGAGGATATGGTTATCAAACATCCAAAACACCTGCCAAGCTATCCCACCTCCTTTATATGGACAATCTGAAGTTTTATCATGTTGACAGCGGCAAGAATCTTATGCACACAAAGATGGAAAGACACATTAATTCCCACAATCAAAGAATCTATGGTAAGGGAGATGGAGTTTGACAGAGATGGCAAAATTGGCTGTTCTAATTAAAGATAAAAATTTATCTAGTTTTGTTTCCATTTGGAAAATCTTTTTTTGAAACTGAAAAAAATGGAATTTTGATTTTAGATTTTGATGTCTAGAATTAATTTAGAAATGTAAAAGCAAAATGTTAAGGTTGTAAATATTTTTGTGCAGTATACTACTGTACTGAAAGAAGTAGGAAGTCACTTCTTTTTTTCAATTTATTTCTGAATTTCTCTATTTAACTTTCTTAATTTCAATTTCTATTAGTATTTTATCATACAATAAACTTTAATAAAATATATATAAAAAGAAAAACATCTGTGTAATTAAGTCATATTAAGAAATAATTGACATGCAAGAACATCTAAATAAATAACTCAGGAATGTATGTTTATCATTTCTACTGTCTGTCTTTGAAACTTAAAATTCTAAACAGTGCTACATCTGTCATCTATCTGTTGGACATGCTGCAGAAAAAAATCATTAGGCTTGACAATAGATAATGGAAATAAATAAAAAAAAGAAAAGAAACCTGAAAGTTTCTGATAAAAATGGAGACAATTGATTCCATTGTCAGAATAGGACAACAAAAAAGATAGTGTTGATTAGTTTTATAGAATCTGGGGCTTTCTTTTTTAGACAATGGCCATCACCCCAGAAAACATGGCCATTGAGTATGTAGCTGGTGATAATAATAGAAATAGCCCAATAAATATACTGAATAACAGGCACTGCTCTATGCATGCACCTCTTTTCTCTTGATAGGACAAAATGCAATAACAGTATTTTATACAAGCACTTCTATACAATGGTACACCAATAACTAGCTAAGCTTATATGTTTTACAAAAAGAAAAATAAGCATCCAAATGTTCAAAGCAGGAAAGGGCTACATCTCTGCAACTGCTTAATATTTTATTTTTCCATTTATGTCTGAAAGAGATAGATTTTGAACAATGAAAGTGAAAATGAGTGGTTATTGTTCCTTAGACAAAAGAGGAAAAATAAAAAATGTTAGCATAGCTTGGAGTGGCAACATGAGGTTGCTCCACACCATCCAGCTCCCATAAAGGGGCCACCTCTGATCTAGACAGTCTCAGGTAGCCTTGAACAAGAAAAGTTCCTTCACTGTATATCTGATTGCTTTTACAGGCTTGCTTTTACAGACAGTAATATTATCTTGGAGAGCAGGAGATGGAACCTGATGAAGTGAATGGCTAGAAATACTTGCAGAAGCATTAGCAGATGGACTACATCTCCAGATCATTGTGTTCAGGCTTTCTTTTACAAGTAGACAGGAGAGTTTGGGGAATTAAATGTCTGAATCAGTACAATGGCACCTATAGATTTTTAAATGATAGTTGAACTTCTACTATAGCAATAGCAATACTACTTAGACTTATATACCTTCCCATAGTACTTCAGTTTACAGCACTCTCTGGGCAGTTTAAAATGTCAACATATTGCCCTCACAATCTGAGTCCTCATTTTACTGACTTTGGAAGGGTGGAAGGATGAGTCAATCCTGAGCCTGTCAGCATTGAACTCCTGACTGTGGGCAGAGTTAGCCTGTAATACATATTCTTACCATTTTGCTGCCTTATATACTATGTTTCCTTTAAAAAACATGGGTGTCAAACTTGCGGCGTTACGTTGCTGTCACATGACATATTATGTTTTTCCCTTTGCTGGGGTAGGTGTGGCCTGCACATGACGCATCTGGCCTGCGGCTATCAGTTTGACACTCCTGCTCTAAAAGAAGAAACCTCCAAATTTAAGATATTCCCCCCCCCCCAAGACAGAAGATATGAAAACCCTTCATCTATATTTTTTTTAAACTATATTTTCATTTAATGTAAGATCCTCATTTTAAAAGTAATAGGTTTGGAGGGGGGAAATCTATTCTTTTTTCTATCTTCCTTTTCAGGAAAACATAACCCATAGCATCTCACCTAGCCTCGATTACAGGCATTTCTCTTTATAATTATAGTAGCTATTAGTAAGACATATATCCCTGTGATTCCATGGCACTGTGGACATAGCTTTGAGAATTATTTGAAACCAAAGCTCTCCTGCACTTTGTGCAGTGACAAGTCTTAATTTATACCTACAATCACTACAACGGCATATTTATTAAGCAACATAACTTGTAATTATTGACTGTCACTACCATTCCATACTTGGAAGTCCTGTTTTGCATTTGACAGATTGAACACAGTTATTCTTTTGCTTTTCAAACAAAGTAATACAACCTGGGCTTTATCAATAATTCTGCTTATATCCTTGTTGCAAACGTTTCTGTTGTGTGTTTTAAAAGCACAGTGGACAAATTTGTTCTGTTGAATCCCATCAAATTACACTGGATCCTAAATGTCCACATGGGGATAGATAGATAGATAGATAGATAGATAGATAGATAGATAGATAGATAGATAGATAGATAGATAGATAGATAGATAGATAGATAGATAGATAGATAGATAGATAGATAGAGAGATGCAGGTCTTGGCATGTTTGGGTCTTTTCCTATGTAAGATTGAGAGTATCTTGGCAAAGTTTCGATGAGATCTCACTTGCCATCTTCAGGCTAGTGTTTTCGGCTTTGTGCTTGTGTGAGCAAAGTGTGATCTAAGCTGCTGTCTCCCTATATATACTGGTGGGGAGGTTGGCTGTGTTGTCATTTCTTGATTGGTTGATGGAGTTGATGTTTGCAGATTGGCTGGCTTTTTCTTAAGAACATGTGTGACTGAGGTATTGGCTGTGTGTCTATCAGCCTCCTGTGTTGTAATGACCTGGGTAATGGGCTGTGTGATGACCTTCTGAATTCTATTGTTGTGACATCCTGGGTGTTGTGTTGAAATCTCCTGGGTCGTTGGCTGTGTTGCAACAGCCTGAGGTTTTGTGGTGTAACCTCCTAAGTTCTGTGATGTGATATCCTGAGCGGGTGGCTGTGATGTGATGTTCTGGGTTTTGGTTTGGCTCCGAGTTTGAGGTCTGGCTCTGTGTTCATGGCGTGTGTCAGTTTGCTTGGTTTGGGGGTCGGGGTGTGTGGCCAAGTCATTACAACACAGGAGGCTGATAGACACACAGCCTATACCTCAGCCACACACATTCTTAAGAAAAAGCCAGCCAATCTGCAAACATCAACTCCATCAACTAATCAAGAAATGACCAATCAAGAAATGACAACACAGCCAACCTCCCCACCAGTATATATAGGGAGACAGCAGCTCAGATCACGCTTTGCTCGCACAAGCACAAGCACAAAGCCGAAAGCACCAGCCTGAAATGGCGAGTGAGATCTCATTGAAACGTTGCCAAGATACTCTCAATCTTACATGGGAAAAGATCCGAACACGCCAAGACCTGCATACCTGTACCCGTGAAAATCTACGAAAACAAATATATATATACATACATATATACACACATACACACACGGAGGGAGGGAGGGAGGGAGGGGGAAGGGGAGAGAGAGAGAGAGACAGAAATTATTATAATAGGCAAGTTCACCATTTAGAGAAATCAAAATGCAAATGTTTAAAGAAAGAGTGTGGGCTATAGAAGTTGTGTAGGCTTCAGACATTGGAAGGAAGAACTTTAAGATATATAGGTCCTTTGCCTTAATTAGGAAAGTGGACAACTGGGTTAGTCTTACTAGCATAAGGACAGTTGATATATGTCACCACAAAAAAATTAAGGTTAAAAAGTAATATTGAAACTATACATGCCATATAATTGACAAAGGAGAAACAAGCTAAGAAAAAAAGAATTCATAGTAAAACTTACGTATTATGCAACCTATAATAATACATGGAATTAATAGAAATAAATGAATGATTAGCTAAATAAAACATTCTGAAAAGGTTTCAGAGGGTGTGGATAAGACTCACGTTAGCACTGCAGACTTAGCAGGGTAAGAATTGTTATAAAACACTGTGGCTACTATAAGCATAAGTATCTTAATAACTGGCAAGTATGATTGAATTTATTTTATAATGGATTGTAATTCTATTTTTAATATTATGGCTAGTCCATATGTATTTAACCTCAACCAATTGTGAACATAGTTTACACTTTAATTAATTAATAAACTTACATGCTGCCCATCTCTCCTAGTCTATAATTTTCAGAAAGGTCATTGGTTCTTACCTGATATGACCTTTCTCTTTGGGTGGAGATAGCGTTCAGGATTGGGCTATCAGTCACTGCTGCTGATTGGACTGAGTCTGTCAGATCTTTGAGGACATTCCCCCTGTTGCTAGGGTCGTCCCACAGAAATTGGCGAAGGAACAGTAACAAGGTTTCTGCGGCAGGCATTTAAGCTGCCAAAAGCTCTCCCAAGCCAAAATGCAGGGTAACGATGTGGATGGTATTTCTACACACCTCCTGCTCAAATACTTCTAATGTAGATCAGCCTTCAGCCGATCAGTTATCCCGGCCGAGCTGTCCTTTGACAGCTGTCAAATTGGTAGTCCAGTTCTCAGTTGGAGTTAGAATTCAGAATTGATTATTTTTTTCCTAAGTTTCCAAATAATTTGAGTTGAAATTTGCAACTTTGAGGAACAGAAATTAACACGTCGTCCAGCTAGCTGACTGAGTCAATTTCTGGAAGACAACCCTAGCAACAAGGGGAGTGTCCTCAAAGATCTGACAGATTCAATCCAATCTGCAGCAGTGACTGATAACCCAATCCTGAATGCTATCTCCAGCCAAAGAGAAAGTCTATAACTTTCAGAATTAGACAGATCCTAGCTTATCCTTTAGCCATAAACTATTATCTTTTGTAGGAATGGCATAAGGAGAGTTTTAATCACCAAACAATTTTCCAAATATTCATAAGGCCCAAATCAAACAGTACATTAAGTATATCATGTCTGGTTATCTGCCTCTTTTATCTCCATTCAAAAGTGTCCATTCAAAAGTGCAGAAGGGGAGTACAAATTAGGGAAATCAATGATCCTGAACGGGAGGGGAAAGAGAAATTTATGGTATGCTTCCTTAAAATTCAGAAATCCAACTTTTGAGAACTTTTCCTTAAGAATTTGTTAATAGACCAGCTGAAATACTTGAGAAAGAATAGAAATAAGAATAGAAATATGAAGATAGATTGGAGGATGAGAAATTAATGATTTTAGGTGGACAGCATTTAATGGAATTATAAAAATAAAAGATGTATCAGAAGACAATTGTCCTAATGAAAACTAAGTAGGCTGCAAAAAGGATTTAATATTCTAAACAGAGAAACACAGCCTTCACCAATCTTGTGCCCTCCAAATGTTTTATGCTTCACTTCAGTAAGATAATTGTAGTTCATTACATAGGGAACATATCAGACTGAGGAAGGCTTGACCAGAAAAATGTATGTCTGCACTTAAATGTACAAATTATATAATGTAAGCCCACTGCTATATTCATGTACAATAAAATATTTCTGAAGCTTTTTATTTATTTTATTTTATTTATTTGATTTGTCAATTGCTTACAAGATAATAGGTATAAGTATAAACATGAGAGAATACAGGAAATAGGTACGAATAAATGGGGACAATAGGCCCCTTATCATGCAAGTACACTCTTACCATTATGTTTAGTGCCTCCTTTATCTGTTTAAATGGCGTATTTTTTCCTCAGTACATTCAGCAGGTGAGAGAGCCAATTATTAGATGAGAAATCAACTTTTCTCAAGTATATTACATATCCTTAGGTAAAATATGCTTACAACATTGCAGTCGTGTTGTTTGTACTGAAAGAAATCTAGATACTTGTATAGTTTTGTTTCTAAAGCAATGGGAAATAATAACACATAATTTCGTTCATTTTTTTACATTGTGTACTCAAATTATCAGGATCAATTAATCAACAATTCACAGCAGTCTTTGCAAAGTGAAGAATATTTTCCAAGATCTTAATAACAGCATATACCTCCTGGTAATTAAGTACTTTTGACTAGCTTATTATACTTATTTACTCAATCATATTTTTCTATTCATATTTCTCTTTAGTGAAAGGTTTATTCATTCAAATGTTTGTTTCCAGTACTGGAACATATTTGTTTCTAATATCTGGTGACAGATTAGCTACAGAAGGATCAGTTTTGCTAGGTTTGGGAACAGTGTAGAATATCCAAGGAGATCATTTCAAACACCTGAATATAACAAGATAAATTATAGTGTCAAAAGAGTCAGGCTTTGTCAGTAACATAAGCCCTACACATCTGTGATCCAACATTGCTCAGCACAACAGCAAAAACTACAGAAAAAGGCAGTAGATCCCTGACTTAGCAGATGTGGTTAATCTCCTAGTAATGTTTGTGTCTCTATTTGGTTTATTCTAATTCAAATAAGAAGATTCACTAATCACTATTCCCATAACATCTGTATTTATTAATGTCTAGTGCAAGATATATTACACAAACATTTCAGAATATGAAAGGTAGACAAATGGGAACCTTTGCTGGAAGCAGAAGGAGCAGGAGTGACATCGTAAAGTTGAAAAACTGAGCTGATAGTTTCTAAGTTACCAAAAAAAGAAGTATCCTGCAGATTGAGATCTCTAGAAAAATCACATTCTGAAACTTACAGAAGTACAATGATATAAGCAGTAGCTGAAAATATTTCTAGGAGAAAATGTTGACCAATACCACAAAAAAACTTTAGAAGTTGCAGTTATATCAGAGGAATTCTGACCCTGAAGAAATCTAACATGTTCTCAAGGTAGACCTCCTCTAGTGTATCAGTGACTGAATGTTTTAGCACAGAGTATAACTAATTTCTTTAGTTAATATGAATTGTACTAAACCAGGCATTTGTCTTAAACTTCAGTAGTCCAACAACTCTTTGTAATGATCCTGCACTGTAAGACTGAACATTGTACTTGCATGATGGAAAGCAAAGTTGCTTAAGCTGAATATGGCTTTAATGTTGCATATAACATATCAAAAACAATTCAGTAAACAGCATTCTCTGTCCTATTACAGGCAGTCCTCAGTTTATGACTATAATGGAGCCTACCCGTTTGTGTTGGAAGTTGAGGACTACATTAAATGAAGTGGATTATTAACAACCTTCCTGTCCCTGCTTTCCCCAATACATTTGTTAAATGAATGCACAGGTCGTTAGGTAAGCATGGAGTGACTTAGGGTGATGGAAACTATGGGAAGCCTAGTGCAGGCACATCTTGTCAAAATGAAAAAATTCAGCTTCATAAATTAGAGGAAATGAACCATGTTTTTCTGTTGCCAGCATACTTTATTTACAAATAACTAGAAACAAAAGAAAAAGCTGTACATCTAAGAAGCAATCAGAAGAAAGAATAATGAAAGTGAAGTAAAAGTAAAACTCCCCTGCACACATGCGCAGTAAACCAAAAATCACAAGACGCTCATATCTCGTTACTATGAAAACTTGATAACCAGTCTGGCTTATTCTGGAATCTTCTGTGGAAGCTCACCAGACAAACCCAAAACAAACGCAGTGACACCCCCTTCTTTGTCTGATGAGCGGACATCAGGTAAGACACATCTTCTCATGCAGGTATTCATGCTGAGCAGCGGCAAGTGGTTTACTCATGTAACCTAAAAATTTTAATATAAAATATTTCTGCAAGGCAGAAATCACTCATTTGCTTATTTGGACCAATATAAACAATATCATCAACATAAACAAGAATTAACTCATATGCATTTCCAGATCTTTTTGTGAACACACATTCATCAGTTTCAGATTTAATAAAACCCATTAAATTTAGTTTGTCAGTAAGACATAAATACTACATTAAACCATACTGTTTCAGACCATAAAGACTTTTGTTTAAGAGCCAGGTATCCCCTTCTTGCTTCCAGAATCCTGGAGGACCTTTGACGTAAATTTCTTCATCCAGGTCAGCATGTAAATAAGCTGTTTCAACATTGAACTGGAACACTTCTAAACCGAGAATAGTTGCAGTGGTTAAAGCAATTTTCACACTCTCAGTCCGAACTGTCGGTGAGTAAGTATCTGTGTAGTCCTCAGGATAACTTTGAGTGAAACCCTGAACTACAAGTCTGGCCTTGTATAATGACTCACTATTTGGTTTCTTCTCGATTCTGTAGAGCCATCTGGTGCTAATGACTTTCTTGTTTGCTGGAGGACTTGCAGGCGTAAACACCTTGAGTTGCTTTAGACTGTCCATTTCAGCCTGCATTGCCTCATACCATTTCTCTTGCTCTGAATCAGGAAGATGCTTAATTTGTATGAAGTTGTCAGGAGGCAGTGTAACAGCACAAATCAAAAGTAAAGGTGCTTTTGTCAATTGCCATGAATATCGCTGTAGAGGGATCCCCTTATTCACCCTCTCGGAAGGTCTCGGAACAACGGTCCGATCTTCTTCCATTTCGTCCTCGTCTTATTCCTCATCGCTAGCCTCAGCATCGACAGCTTGCAAAGACGGAACCTCTGGTTGAGAAGAACTAGTTGATGGACTATCCGCCTGATAATCTCGATCATCAGACTACGTAACATCATCTCTAGGAAAATAAACTCTAGGATCATTGGAGTGAATTCTGGACCAGTCAACATCTTCTTCAAAATTAAATGATTGAGAAACCACTATTACGTTTCTGGAGTCAACGAACTTGCTGCATCTGGAATTGTCATCAATACCCATGAATCTCAGTCTTTTCACTGCTGGACCTCCTTCCTTCCTTTGAGCTAAGGGAATATACACCATAGCATAGGAACCAAAAATATGGATATTTTTCAAGTCGGGTTTATATCCATATAACATGAAGAAAGGTGTCTGATTTATTACACTGCTCCAGATACAATTAATGATGTAGTTTACATATTTAATTGCTTCACCCCAGTATGGGAAAGTCAGATTAGCGTCTTCTAGGAGACAACACTTCTTGGTTTGCAGTACTCCATTTCTGCATTCCACCACTCCATTTTCCGCAGGAATGTAAGGAGCTGAGGTCTGGTGCAGAATTCCATTCTTACGCATCCAGTCCTGAAAACACTGGGACATGAATTCAGCACCGCGATCACTTTGAATTCTAGCGATGTGAACACCATGTTGAATGTTGACATAAGTTGCAAAGTCTTTAAAGATCTGAAAGATCTCTGATTTTTCCTTCGTAGGAAATACAAATCCATATCTAGATTAATTGTCAACAATTGTTAAGAAATATTTTCTACCACCAAGTGTTGGTGCAAATGGACCTACTATGTCAGTATGTACCAAATCAAAAATGCGTGTTGACAGGTGTGTAGCGCGTTTTGGAATGGCTGCTGCCTTGGATTTGGCTTTCTTGCAGACAGCACAATCCAAGAATACCGTACACCCCTTCAGATCCAAACCTTTTATGAATTCTGGCATCTTGCTAAGAATACAAAAACTGGCATGCCCCAATCTTCTATGCCACTTATGGATACACCTGGAATGCAAAAGTTTACCTGTTAGTGAATTTTCAACATTCTTATTAGGAACCTTAGGCTTGCTTCGAGCAACCTGTTTCTGACTTTTATTGGTTCTAGAAACCTTTGGGATAGCAACAGGATCTCTCTCTGGAACATCTCTCTCTGGGCCTGTACTCCCTCTTATTGGAACAGGTATACTTGCCTGTGCTTGCGAAGTAGACTTCGGCTTTAGGTAATAAACACCACCAATTAATATGGTTTCAGCAACAGTATTATCTTCTTTCACCACATAACTTGCTTTTTCAAAATGGTGAACCTGGTACTTGGATACTCTCGACAAATGACTCTGACTAAGCAAATTGCTGGTTGCTGTTGGAATATAATAAACAACAGAAATAAATGCATCTAGCTCTTCAATATAAACAGTTCCTTTTCCCTTGACCTGAACAGTATTATTGGAAAAAGTGTACAGTTCACACATGTCAGGTTCAGGCTCGTGCATCTCTGTGAAAAGATCTCTTCTATAGGTAACATGCACTGCTGCTCCATTGTCCGAAGTCCAGAGGTGTCTTCTGTCATAATCCGGACTTCCTTTGTTGGTTAACGCCAATGTGATGTGTGGAGCTTGTAGATCACGCCTGGAACCACGATGACCTTGTCTTTCACCTCTGCCCTTGCTTCTGGAATCTGTTCCTCTGGGCTGGTACGTGACAGGTGCTAGAGGTCACTGGGGACAATCACGGACCACATGTCCCAGACGACCACAGACGTAGCATCTTGGCATGCTTGGAATGAAGGTCCTTCCTCGGAAGTTGCGCCTTACTGGAGCTTTCAATGCATCTGGTCCTCTCAAATGTGGCGTGGTGTGCATGAATGCTTCTTCTTCAGTTAAAATTCTACATACATGATCAACTGTGCTCTGAGCAATAGGCACTTGATTAATCTTTGAAATGGCATCTTTCCATTCATGATTCAAAGAGTTAATAATAACTTGCTCTGATTGAGCAATGCCTGCTTGGACACCAGGAGGCACTGAAGCTGGCACAGGTGCCGGCACTGGCTGGCTTGCTGGAGCCATCTGTACAGCAGACAGACTCCTTGACAAGTTTGTAAAAGCTCTTTGTAAATTTTGTAAATGTTCATGTATTTCACGCAGGTCACCAGCAGATGGTGCTACAACATTAGAAATGGAAGAAGTTCTTGCTTTTTCAACTGAGTCAGCATCACAAGACATATCATGAGGTAGCTGTGATGTAGGCATAGGTCTCTGCTCTGATTGGTCTGACACCACTCCCTTGTGGCCAATTTGTGGGTGGACCCTTGGCTTCAATGAAGAAGGCAAAATGGAGGACTCAGGAACTCCAACCACACCCTTATCTGACTGAAAAGACAGGGCATAGGCCTTAGCTTGCTGTAGGCTGTGTTCATAAAATGCAATCTGTTGCATATAATCCTGCAACTCTGGACTCAATGTTGGCTCAGGACTTAATAGAGAATAATACATTTCACCTCTCTCTTTGGATGAAAAATGCTCAGCTGTCTGTATAACTTTAGGTTTAGCACCAAACATTCCATATTCTTGGGCCTCTGGCTTCTCAGGCTGAGTTTGATAGCATGCATCATAAATAAAACTTGGTACAGACCTGTTTTCTTGTCCTCCAATAGCAGCCTCCTCCAGATGAGTAGCGGTAGCCAGCGGTGTCTGCCAACTTCTTATCTCCTCCTTAGGTATTTCAGAAAATGATAATAAATCTTTCTCCGACCGAGCTCTCCGCTTTGTTTTTCCTTTCTTTCGTGGCATTGTAGAGTTGATTAAAATTAATTAATCACAGATTCCTCAGAATTTGTGATCTAATTATCAAAGCAATCGGCAAAGAAAAAACAAACCATCCTCTGCTACCATATGTCAAAGCGATAAAATTCAGCTTTATAAATTAGAGGAAATGAATCGTGTTTTTCTGTTGCCAGCATACTTTATTTACAAATAACTAGAAATAAAAGAAAAAGCTGTACATCTAAGAAGCAAGCAGAAGAAAGAATAATTAAAATGAAGTAAAAGTAAAACTCCTCCCCTGCACACATGTGCAGTAAACCAAAAATCACAAAACACTGATATCTTGTTACTATGGAAACTTGATAACCAGTCCAGCTTATTTTGGAATCTTCTGTGGAAGCTCACCAGAAAAACCCAAAACAAACGCAGTGACACATCTAGGGGGCCTCTCCCACCCTTTGAAATATCCCATGCTCTGCCTCCTGCCCCTTGGGTTCCCCAAAGGCCGATGAGCCTCCTCCATATCCTATTCTGTCATAATTGCACACTTACCCTTTGAAGATATACAGAGCTCAGGAAGTTAGAGTAGAGAAGATTGCTCCCTTGTTGGGGCATATGGCACAATCAAGAGCAAAAAATCCTGTCACATGTGCTTCCATTACAATCCTTTCCTCCCCAGTCAGCATAAGTTGGTATGATTTCTTTTTAGCTCCACCAGAATTACTGTAGCTTTATGGTAGTCTTGCACTGGTGAAGCTAAGAAGAAATTGTGCCTGTTTTGGTCTGTTGCAATCCTTTCCTCCCCAGTCAGTGTAAACTGATACAATTTCTTAGCTTCATCAGCATTAGCTGTAGTTTCTGAATGATGATCCTAGATCAGCCCCACAGACAGTACATTACAGTAATCCAATCAAGAAGTGACCAAGGCACGAACCACAGTCTGAAGACCTTCCCAGTCCACAGGTAAACAACTGGTGCCAATGTCAATGTGCACAAAGGTCTTGGTCTCAGCTGACACCTACTTTTTAAACAGGAGCCATGAATCAAAGAGAACCTCCAGGTTGTATACCAGTCTCCCATGGGAAAGTGTAACCCCATTAAAGACTAAAGATGAAGGAATTGGAGGGATCAAGCAAACATGCTACTCATTTTGTCAGGATTGAGCCTGAGTCTGTTCCCCACATTCAGGCCCACATAGCCTACAGGCACAGCACAGCCTAGTATTACAGTGCATAATTGGGAATCATCACCATACTAAGCGTGATGTTCTGACCCCAAACTGAAAGATGACCTCATCCAGTCTTATGTAGAGGTTAAATCAAAGGGGAAAGTTGACAAATAATAGGCTGTGGCTCTTTGAAGCTTTTTCTTTTAACTAATTTTTTGGAAGAAACCATATGTCAAACAGAAGAATTGTTGAATGTGTAGCAGACAAAATATGGTAACAATACTCAGCATTTCAAAACAGACCTAACTTGGTTTCTACTCAATCCTAAACCTCTGGGATGTTACAAAGAAGCTTTGTAAAAGAAGGGTATCGCTCAGTCAGTCACTTATTTCAGGTATTGACCAGCAAAATCTTTTTAAAAATGAATTACACATTTAAGTCATTGAATATCAGTATAGACTATACAACACAGAAATTGAATAGAATAAAGGAAGCCATAAAGTCTTATAACAATACAAATAAAATTGTAAGTTTAAGAATTCTGGGCATAAAAATTAACATAGTAAGGTATTATGCAAATAAAGAAGGCAATTGAATTATTTAGAATAACAAATAGTAAAGTTACCAATCTAAAGTGTAAAATCATTATGTTAAAGTCTATCTATGGATAAAATAGTGTAATTAATATTAATATTATAACTAGAAAATGCAATGATGTACTGCATAAGGAAGAATAATTTATAAAGTTATTGTGGTTTAAAACTAAGACTTAAGAGTCCAATTATAGTGACTATATTGTTAAAATGATTCTGGCAACTAACTATTAATGAAAATAAGACAGAAGTAAGAATCAATTGAAAATGATATAATACATTGTTACAAACTAATGACTAAATGCAAAGCAGTATTTGAAATATTTCCAAATGAAGACTATATGGGGGTGTTTGAAGAAAAATTATGGCATATTGTACAAACTTTGAAAAGTATTTGGCTGCAATCACCAAAGTATAATCAGATTGATCTGATAATAAGTTTTGAGATAGAAGGAATTGGTGTGACCAGGGTGTTTGGTAATGATTGGACATAAGAATTCCTGGCAAGAATCAGTCCAGATGGCGCAGTGTAATATAACATGCTCCAGAGTTTCAACTGCTCCTCTACCACATGGCACAATCTCCTCTCAAAAGGGATGCTGCAGTACTTCTCCTCAATGATTGCTATTTGAAAGTCACCGAATCTAGCCAAAGAAAAAACCCTTCTAAATTTAGGATGGTTGTCTGGCTAGGTGAAGGAAATGTACAGAGTGGTGTAGAAAGATGTTTCTGAACAAGAGTGACAAATTAGATTGTAGCTCTATGTCAATGGCGTATTATTTAAGATTGCCCAATGCACCTTCATAGCCCATCAGGGTGGGTGACGACTGCCCATGAGAATCCATCAGATTTTAATTTTTCATGTAGTGCCTGACACCAGGGAGACTGGAAGCTGTCAGCCATAATTAAAGAGGCCAAGCCAGCTGGAAAAAAGGAGCTTAAGCCAGTATGAAAGAATGAGAATCCAGGTGGAAATTTCTATTTTGAGTAGACCAACTTCAGGACAAAACTCCACATTTGGAATGCAGCAGGGTGGAAGATAGATCTCAAGAACTTAGGTTGAACTCTTTCAAGGGGAAGAAAAGACCTTTAAGGGCTGACTGGATACCAAAGAGGAGCTGAGCTCAGATTTTGCCTGAGAAATGCTGCAGAATATGCTGGGTTCCTTTGACGAAACAGAAAGATTGTGATCCGAAGTTGTTGTCTGCATGTTTAAGATGATACACTTTGTATGGGATTTGTATTTGCCCATGGCATGGAAAACAATCCCTAAGTATTTAAAGGCATTAACTTGTTCTATTGGGTGACTGTTTAGCCATCAGACATGTGCCTGACATTTGGCAAATACCATGACCTTAGTTTTTAAGTAGTTAATTTCTAGCAGTTCTTGTTAACAGCAAGTGTTAACAGCAAGTATTATCAGGCCAATATGTGTCTGACAGAACAGAACAGCATAGCACAGCACATCATCTGCATATAGAAGAATAAAGCTATTTTTGTTTTCCAATTTTGGTGACTGGAGAAATAGATTCTTTAATTTGTCCACAAGGGAATTGATGCATAATTTAAAATGGAGGGAGTGATTTCTAGAGGAAGAAATAGCAGACTGAAGACAGCTCCCTGAAAAATGGAGCTGTGATAGAATGAAGAGTCAATGAGTTGATCAGCTATTCAAAACTTTTCCCCATAAGGAGAGGACTTGAGATTATCAACAGTGCTCCAGACATATAGTCCTCATAAGGAGGCTGAAAGATAGTGGCCTTTGGTGGTTTTAGAGCTCAGGGATACAAGGGAATAGTGGAACGACATTGACAGCATATACATCCAATAAATAAGTAAACAAACAAACAATCTTGCTGACACTGTGGTCAACACCTTTCAGAAAACATTAAATTTGCAAACTTCCTTTCCTAACCACCATTAGAAATTGCTTGTTAACTCCTTTTCTGCTATTATGAAATTTGGATTGACAGATTTAACAGCACTAGTAAGTTACCTTCAGTTCTTTGCAAGGAAAAAAAGGCTGTAACTATAACTTTAAGAATTTTAAAAATGGAATAAACACTAAAAGGAAAATTTTAGAAAGTTGCTTATGGGTTATGGATACACATAAAGTTGAAATAAGTTTTTGGAATTAATTACAAAGAATTCTTCCATAAGGAAAACATTTTAGTTTTGATTTCTTTTTTAAAAATAAGCTTTTAAAAATTGGTCCAGAGAGGGAACTAAAAATTTCAGTTAAGGGAAAAAATAGAAACTTGGCTAAAGAATATTTTTCAAAAATGAACCAGAAGTTAAAATTAATTGTGTCCAAAAAGACTGTCTTAAACTTTACTTGACAAGATAAAGACTGAGTCGAAAGTGTATTTACAAATAACACGCTACAAGAATGACATGAAAAAGATATTACACTAAATTTACAAAAAAGCTAGCAAATGTTTTAATATTTAAAAGGAGTATACAACCAATAAAAGAGAGAGAGATCTAAATATTTCTTGAATTTATAAAAGAGGATTATTAAAATTTTGAAAAATGTTGAGAAGAAACAAAAGAAAAGAAATCAAATTCTATAACATTATTTGAATGAACTAAAAATCTAAGAAGTAAAAGGAATATATAGTTGGTTTATTTGATCAAGGTTAAAATAGATCTATTGTTATTTCTGATAGCTTTTATGGACGTTCGCTGACACCAGGACTGAAATGATGGTGTTTTTTAGTTTTGGTTATAGATAAGAGATAAGGGAAGAAGAGATCATTTGTTGTAACTTAAGAAGTAATATTTACTAAAATAGTTTATACTTATGACACAGATGGGAAGTAATTTCTTTATATATTTTTCTTCTTCTTTATTATATTTCTTCTTTTTCTTCTCTATTTCACTTCTATTATTTCTTCTTTTTTCTTTCTTTTCTGCATCTTCTATCTTCCTTTTTATTCTTCTTCTCTTTTTTTAGTAGCTTTGTCATTCTGGCAAAAGCAGCACAATCCCATAAATGCCATTGGAACCAGTTAAGGCACATGCTTGGGAGACACCCACTGGTGCTGCTGATACAAGCTTAGAAAAAAATTCTACAGCAAATGCTATGAAGACAACTTTGCATCTTATCCAGCTTTCTGGCCCTTGGGAATCTCCCCCATCCCCACCAGCAGTTCCCCAAAGCCAAGACCATAGCACTTTGTCCGCATCCCCCCATTCATTAGATGTGACCAAAAAAACAAGCTACTGCTTCCCCCTTGTTCACTGTTTCTTCCTCATAAAAACAAATGCAGCAAGGAAGCAGAAGGATGTAACCAGTAAGGGTGAAGAAATACCCTCAGTAGCAATATGCAGTTTAGAATTGGTCTTTATACCAATTTATGTATGATAGATGTACTTTATAGCACAATGATTGCCAAATGTACTAAGATACAGATTCAGTGACTCACCCTTATGACCACAGGAGTGCTACAATCCCTCTGACCTGCCCACATGCTTTTATCTTTCTTGGTGACTTCAATCTACCTCATATTAACTGGACCCTAAATGAATGTAAAACTGAACCCATACATGCAACCTTCTACAATGCTGTAACAAATCTGGGACTGGAACAACTAGTAACCAACAATACTAGACTTAACAACTGCCTTGATCTCATCTTTTGCAATAGTTTGAATTCAATTTACGGAATACAAATTAAAGAACCCTTTTCCAACAGTGATCACAACATGATTGACTTTTGTCTCAACATACGTCCACACAAAAATCATCATAATGACAGGATCCCCAGTTATAACTTCAAAAAAGGCAACTAGGATCTTATAGACAACGATCTCTCATCTCTTGATTGGCAATTTCTATTCACTGGATGCAATACTATTGAAGACCATTACAACATATTTTTACTTGAGGTCAAAAGAGTCATCAAACTATATGCACCAATAACAACTCCAAAACCAGAAAAAAAACAAATTACCCATAACAATAAGGAAGCTTCAATCCAAAAAGAAATCACTTTGGCGGAAAAACAAATCTGGTCACATTGCCAACTTCAAAAGCCAATACAAAAATTTATGCCACCAGATAAAGATTGAATGCGCCAATTATCACATTAAACAAGAGGAAAATCTTCTACGCACCAATTCCACCCGTGCTTTCTACAATTTTGTAAACAACAAACTAAAAGACTCAAGGTCCATCCCACCCCTGAAAGGACCTAATGGTAAAGACTGCAATGATGACACCATTAAAGCCAACCTCTTTAACACATTCTTTGGCTCAGTATTTGTAAACAACAATGGATCATGCCCAGTATTTCCTAGTCGAACCACAGACAACGAAAATGATCTAATATGTATCGATTTTACAGAAGACAATGTTGAAAAAGCACTACGCAATCTAAAACCATCTCTAGCTTTTGGACCAGACGGAATATGTGCCTACTTCTTAAAAAAGCTATCCACTATAGCCGAACCACTAAGCATAATCTTTGAAAATACTTTCAGGACCAGCTCCTTGCCAAACCTATGGTCACTAGCCACGGTCATCCCCATCTTCAAAAAGGGAGACCTCGAGCTAATTGAAAATTACAGACCAATCTCTTTATGCTGCGTCACCTGTAAAGTCATGGAATCAATTATTAACCAATCCATTATCCTCCACTTAGAGACAAATAACCTACTCTCTAATAAATAATTTGGTTTCAGAAAAAAACTATCCTGTAATCTGCAACTCTTACACTGCAAAAACACATGGACTACACAACTCCATGAGGGCAAAGCCATAGACGCAATTTACATAGACTTCTGTAAAGCCTTAGATTCAGTGGTACACGACAAACTACTCCTAAAACTAAAATCTTATGGTACCTCTGGACATCTGCATAACTGGATAGAAGCATTCCTGTCAAACAGACAACAAATGGTCAAAATTGGGAGCGTCCTATCAAATTCTGTACCTATCAACAATGGTGTCCCCCAAGGCAGTGTTCTAGGATCAACTCTCTTCAAACTCTACATAAATGACCTCTGTGATCATATCAAGAGCAACTGTGTTCTCTTCGCTGATGATGTAATGCTATTCAATATCACCAACAATACTGCTACCCTTCAAAAATACGTCGACTATGTATCAGAATGGTCAAGCAAATGGCAACTTCAAATCTCAACAAATAAATACTCTGTCTTACATATTGGCAAAAATATATCAGAAAATAAAATAAAGCTGAATAGTCAAGACCTTGTTGATGATCCAAACTTTGTCAAGGACCTAGGAGTACTCATCTCTAATGATCTAAGTGCTAGAGCCCACTATAACTACATAGCCAAAAAAGAATTAAGAGTTGTTAATCTAATCCTACGTCACTTTTTCTCTGGTAATATTACACTACTAACTACAGCATACAAAACATTTGCTAGACCAATACTTGAATACAGCTCATCACTCTGGAACCCGCATTATGTGTCTGATATTAATATAGTTGAGAAAGTCCAGAAATATTTCACAAGAAGAGTCCTCTACTTGTTGCAGAATACTTTATGCCACCAGACTTGAAATTCTAGGCCTACCGTGTTTCTCCAACAATACGCCACCAATAGGAAGACCCAGTATGTTTTCTAGGGATAAAATGAAATTAAGCCCCTCCCCCCAAATTTAGGCCTATTTTAAAACATGCAAAATTGGGGGGGAGGGGAAGGCAGGGGGGGAACTTGCCTTTAACAGTGCCCTGCGGGCAGCCATGCCTCATCACCAGCTGCTCCTAACAGCCGATCATGGCTGAGCATGGAGTGCTTCCTACCCCTGCCAAGCACTTTTGCTGCAGACCCGGGTATGGTGTTGGTTGCAGGCCAGATCAGCAGGTGGGTGGCGGCACATGGATGTCAGCCTCGGCAGGGCACTTTAAATCGTGAGACTTTCGGCACCTGCCACTGCTGCTTCCTCCACTGCTCTTGCTTTCCCTTTGCATTCCTCCACTGCCAGCATTTCAGCTGCTTCTCGAGCGGGAGAGCCGCCTCTGTGGTTTCCACTGTTCTCACCAGCGCTGGCACGAGAACAACGACAGCTCTATGGGAACCATGGAAGCATTTCAGCTGCTTCTCGGGTGGGGGAGCCGTCTCTGTGGCTTCCACTGTTCCCACTGGCGCTGGCGAGAGAACAGCGGCAGTGCTATCGGGAACTGTGGAAGCCACAAAGGCGACTCCCCCGACTGAGAAGCAGCTGAAACATTTCCACGGTTCCCGCCAGCGCTGCTGCTGTTCTCGTGCTGGTGGGAACAGTGGAAGCCACAGAGGCAACTCCCCCACCCAGGAAGCAGCTGAAATGCTTCCACAGTTTCCGCTGGTGCTGGCGCTGTTCTCGTGCCAGCTCCAGTGAGAACTGTGGAAGTTATGAAGGCAGCTCCCCTGCCCGAGAAGCGTCTGAAATGCTGCCGGTGGAGGAATGTGAAGGGAAAGCAAGAGCGGCGGAGGAAGCAGCAGTGGCAGGCGTCGAAGGTCTCGTGATTTAAAGTGCCCTGCTGAGGCCGACATACATGTGCCGCCACCCGCCTGCTGACCCAGCCTGCAACCAACACCATACCCGGGTCTGCAAGAAAGGTGCTTGGCGGGGGTAGGGAGTGCTCTGCCATGATTGATTGTTAGGAGCGGCTGGTGGTGAGGCGTGGCTACC
Organism: Bungarus multicinctus; assembly: GCA_023653725.1. Lineage (NCBI taxonomy): Eukaryota > Metazoa > Chordata > Lepidosauria > Squamata > Elapidae > Bungarus > Bungarus multicinctus. The sequence continues at coordinate 50,440,985 of CM042848.1, forward strand.
CGTGAGTGCTCTATGTGAGAGTGCAGAGAGGAAGAAATTAATTCACCCCCGAAAAGACGGCCTAGCCATTTTTTGGGAGTTCAAAAAAAAATAAGTCCCGGCCTTATTATATGAGAAACATGGTAGAAAACCTAGAACTACACCGCCTTTGGTCCAATCTAAGTATAGTACATAAAATTATATATTGCAATGTCCTACCTGTCAATGAATACTTCAGCTTCAACCATAACAACACAAGAGCACACAATAGATACAAACTCAAGGTTAACCGCACCAAACTTGATTGCAGGAAATACGACTTCAGCAACAGAGTGGTCAATGTCTGGAATACTCTATCTGACTCTGGTTTCTTCCCTAAACCCCAAAAAATTTAACCTTAGACTGTCTACTATTGACCTCACCCCTTTCCTAAGAGGTCTGTAGAGGGCATGCATAAGCGCACCAACGTGCCTACCGTCCCTGTCCTATTGTTTCTTTTTATTTTTCTCATATGTATCCATTTCATGTTTATACTTATACCTGTTATCTTACAATCACTTGAATAAATAAATAAATAAATAAATAAATAAATAAATAAATAAATAAATATTTCTCCAATCTCATTTGAGCCACCACCCAACTGACCAGTATGCACAAAGCTACCTTGATTCTGGAGGCTGCAGTTTGCTCACTGGCTACTTCTCCCCATATCATCATGCCTGAGCACTCTGAGTTATCTCTTCATTCCATGAGGGCCTGGTCCACATAGCTGTGCCTTTCAAGCCTTCAGAAAAAATTCTTTTCTCTAGTTTTCTAGCTGCACCTTCCATTGGCTGTGCCTGTCTGCCAGCAACTGCAGAAAAGGGAAAAAGTAAGTGGACTTGTGAAAGGTGGAGTGAAAGAAGGTTCCTGGGCATGGTGGAACAGAGAGAAGGTCCAGCCTGCAGCAAGTTTCCGCACACCAGTGGGCTCTATAGCTGGCTGAGGTCTCCACTTGCCAGTGGACATCAGACCTCCCAGGAGTCCTCCACCTCCAAGAAGCAGGTCACAACCAGGAGAACTGGGACTGTAGTCATTGAGCAAAGCAATAAGGTAGGTATCTTGCTTAATGACCATTTCACTCAACTAAGATTCTGATCCCAATTGTGGTTGTAAGTTGATGACTACCTTTCCACAGCTTCCTCTAATGCATTAATGCCATGTAGCACAGATGTCAAACTTGATCATGTCAAATGGTGTATGTTTTTTTGCCTTTAGGGAGCCAGAGTGGGTGTGGCCTGCATGTGATACATTCAGCCCGCAAGCCGCCAGTTTGACACCCTTGCCCTACCATATAGGGAGCACTTTTAGTTTTGTTGATGGCAAAACAGTTTGATATAATGACTGTAAACTACATTATTTGCCATTTAAAAGTTTACTTAATGAGAAAAATATTGCAGCTCTCTGCCACTATTTACAGTATATTATTAATGGTGTTTCAGTAACTAGCATTTCAGAGTTTTACCACTTATAGCTACTAACTTAGCTAATTTGATTAAAGGTATTTGAAACAACCACTGGTTATGTTCTTCAGTTAATCCCTCGTCCCTGTTTTTACAATCACGTTTTCCCTCAAGACTTTTCAAATTAAAGTTTGGATGACTCCATTAAGAATAATTAATGGATTAATTTAGTCAGAAAAGGGCTTACAGACTTCTGATTTTTGACAGGAGAAGAGTAAATATAATGCAGACTTCCTCAACTTGCCATGAATCAAGTCAAAAACCTTCAACCAATCAAGCTGACAAAACATTATGAGAGTTACAATCCAAGTTCACTGCAGGATATCAAGCAGGAGAAACCAAGAATGAGAGAATAGATACTGTTAACTTATGAAGATGCCATCCTGAGGTTTTATTTTTTCCACTTCGTAACTACTGTAATTTTGACAAGAAGCAGATTTTAAAAAATAGTTATGGACAATTTGTGCATACCATGCACAACTACCACCCACTGATTGGTTATCCAATGTTTCTGAAGAAAAAATTATCCTCAAACAAAACCAAATGTTCCCTTTTATCCCTGAAGTGAGAACTCTGCTGGCAAGCAATATTCTGTTGTCAGAACGGCACAAAGCACTGAAGAACATAACTGATCTGGTCGATGAAGTTGTAATGGATTAGCAACAGCAAACAGCATGGATATAAGTAGCAAAAATTTACAAGAATTGGTAAAATACTAAGACTTGACAACAACTTGATGGCACATAAGCATTAGCACCTTTTCTCCACAACTAATTTGATTCATTCAGTTTTGACAATATTTGAATTGTACATATTCAAAGTATGTGTATACATATATTTTAAATATTCACTGAGTTAAACAAATATAAAGTCTGGTATTACATTATTAATAATACGCATACACTGTTTCCTACAGATGCCATTGAAATTTTTATCCATATGTCTACTTAATAATATACTAGTAGGAGGGAAAGTATTTTACTTTTTACTATTTTACATAAAGAATAGTGTTTGGAGTAAAGATGTTTGTTATTTATAATAAATTAACTACCATATATAAAATGAGATTTCTTATGGTTCTTGATGACATACGTAATTACATGTGTTTTCACCCTTAATTTGACTTCAAGTGGCATTTCTTAACTTATCAAAATTCAGAAAAATACTTAAAAAGTACTTGCCTTCCAACTGCAATTAATTTCAATTATGCCCGTGTCTCCAAATGAAAATCCTTGTAAAAACTTGTTTAGTTTGGGCTTTTGAGTAATCCTATTTACAATTGGTGTTTGCCTCAAAGGGCACTTTCACATTAAAATGTAGACATTATCAAGCACCATTAAAATATTAAAGCCTCTGCATTTATAGTGGTAAAAATAATACAGTAGTAATTTACAATTTGTAATCTCTTGGACGTTACTCCAATTTATGTGTATATTGCTTTGCTGTTTAGTATGGAGTTTACAAGACATCAAATATTACATATAAAAATATTATATACACAGATAGGAAGTCAAAATCTTCAAGATGGAGGAAATAGAGTTGTTGAAATCACAGGCATCTACAGAAAGGGTGGGATAGATTATAATGCTACACTCATCAACTTCACACTCCATGCAGATTATTAATGCCAGATTAATTAAATTTAGTCCTGATTCATTTACCTGTCCTATTAATGGTAAGATTTTTCCCTGAAGCAAAGATCTTCCATTGGCCCTGAGAGATCATTAGATTAGGAGTGATTTCTGAGTACCTTAATATATCTCAGGCAGATAAAAGAATTGTGGAGTACATTCACATGCCTGTTTTCCTGAAGACATTTCATTACTTGACTAGATAATGTGCTAGACCTGACTAAATAACATGTTGGGTAATGTGCTCTTCAGTGCTAGAAGGGAGTGGGGTTTGCTTTCTGTTTATAGTATAGACAATGGCTTGCCCTCTCAGTATTGGTAGAATTGTTTTCTCCTTGGCAGTTCCTTGACTTGGTTGTTTGTCTAAGATGATAGTTCCTTGATTAAGGTATTGTTTACTGCTTGTTTGTTTGTCTGGGGTTAATCCTGGTGTTAATCCCTGCTTATCTGTATGTTGATTGCTGATGAAGAGATGTTCTGGTCTTTTTACTTATTACTCTTTTGAATGGTATGCAGAGATGGGTTGCTGCTGGTCCGGATGGGTTCACCTGAACCCCTTGTTCTGATTCTGTGCAGTTCAGAGAACTGGAAAATCGGACCACCGGCTGGCCAGCTCCACCTGTTTTTTGGATCACTTTCAGCCATTTTTTGGGCAAAAACCAGCCTGAAAATGGCCCACAAAATGGCCTGAAAACAGCCCAAAAAACGAGTCTTTTTTCAGGCTGTTTTCAGGCTGTTTTTCTGTCCAAAAACAGTCTGAAAACAGCCTGAAAATGGCCCAAAAATGGCCCCAAAAACGACCTGAAAACAGCCCAAAAATGACCTGAAAATGGTCTGAAAACAGCCTGAAAAATGACCTGAAAATGGCCAAAAATAACTCAAAAACAGGCCATTTTTCAGGCTGTTTTCAGTCCATTTTCAGCCAGAAAAATGGCCTGGAAATGGCCTGGAATATGGCCTGAAAACAGCCCAAACAATGGTCTGTTTTTGGGTTGTTTTCAGGCCATTTTTCCAGCCAAATTTGGCCTGAAAACGGCCCAAAAACCAGCCTGAAAACAGCCCAAAAAGCTACCTGAAAATGGCCCGAAAAGACGCCAAAAAATGGGCAGGGGCAGGGCCAGCCAGTGGTGGAATTAGCCAACTGGCTGAATCTTACCTGTTCCTTTGAGGTGAGTGACCGGGAGGTGAGGATGGGTTTGATGAGTGACATCACCCACCCAGTCACATGACCAACCAGCCACGCCTACCCAGCCAGAGAACCGGTTGTTAAAAAATTTGTAGCCCACCACTCATGGTATGTAAGTATTTACCTCTATGTACATGTTGATGGCTAATTTATCTGAATGTCAAGCTTCCAGGATTCTTGAAGGTTTTTTGGATTTAGCTTAGTCAAAGTCTCCCAGTTGAAACTATGGTTAACTCTGTCCATGTATTGTGAAATTAAAGAGTGTTCATCATATCTTTTGAATGCTAATTGGTATTCATGGAAGTGTTCTGCTAGTCTCCTGCCTATCTGTCCTCCATTGTTAAAGTTCTTACACTGTAAGTTGTAGATGATTCCTGGTTTTTCATTCTTGAGCTATTGGTTGTTTTGGTTTATATAGTATGTTTTGGAGGGTTTTAGTTGGTTTGTGTGCTATGGTGATGCCATATGGTTGCAATGTTCTCTTGGATATTTTTGAGATGTTTTTGATAAATAGCAGTTATTTTTCATAACTTGTATTGGTAATGGGTAGCATGGTCAACTTGCTTTTTGACAAACTTCTTCCATTTTGTTGGGAGATGTCATATAGGTGGTCTGTTTTCATTCTCTGTGTCCTGGGTTGTTTCAGTGTGCTTGTGGTAGAGAAGGAGTGTCAGAGCCTCTGGACAAGTCAAAAGAGAAACAGCCTAGAATCCCTATGTAGCAACTAACCCAACCACTGAATTCTGTTGATCCTTATTTAACTTCAACAGATGCTAACCATTTTCCTCTGCATAGGCATGAGAAATATATTTAGTTGGAACTTCATGTGTGTTCTGGTCTTTCATGCATGACATTAATATTCTCAACTCGTTCACACTTTTTGACAAATGACAACAAAGAACACCAGAAAGACATCTGACCCACAAACTGGATCAGAGACTGGCCGAGCCACATTGAAAGCTGTCCTGTGCCACCAGAATGCTTTGGAAACTGAGATACACAATATGTCGCCTATGATGCTCAAAAAAATATATAGAATTTGTCTTTTTTTAGTGCAAAAAAATGCAGAATTTGGCTTATCTTCAACCTCTGTGCTGGTAGCTTAATTATGACAAGAATATCCTATACATACTAGATTCGTACCTTTGGTTGTATGTGTGGGAGTGGTATAGTTTCTAGATGCTGAAAAACAGTCTCTTCTATGAGTCCCAAGTATAGTGTGATCCCCATGACTATTCCTCTGATTTGTTGGTATATTTGTCCCTTAAACTGAAAGAAAGTAGTTAGGCAGAGGTTGATGAGATCTATGATTTTGGATATTTTGATCTTAGTGAATTTGGCTAAGTTGGGTGTATTGTACAGTTCTGCTGCCATGGATTCTTTTGTTAGGTCTGGATCTATGGATGTTACATTGATTATTATATGTAGGTAATCTACAATTAGATTCACAATCTATGATTATTTATTTATTGATCGTATTTCTATACCGCTCCCTCTCCGAAAAGGGACTCGGGGCGGTGTACAGCCTAATAAATACTTAAAATACAAGAATACAAAATTAAATAGAGTTTAAAACCGAATTAAACATGAATATAGCTGCATCCCAAAAGTTTAAAAATGAAGTTAAAATTTTAAAAACCCTATTAACTTAAAACCCCTTAAACCCTCACTGGGCCAGGCCAGCCTGTTTAAAAAATAGGGTCTTAACTGCGCGCCGGAAGGAGAGGATTGGTGGAAAGTTCATAATTCAAGTCCTCAACAACGATCTAAGAATTATTAAGATATTTTTATTTTATTTTATTTTTATTTATTTTGTCAAGCATATATTAGATAACATGTATAAATGTAAACATGATTATGAATACATGAAATGGATACGAATAAAAAGGAACATTAGGACAGCGATGGTAGGCATATTGGTGTGGTTATGCACGCCCCTTCAAAAAGAGTGGAGGTTTTTTTGTAAAATTAGGGTTGTCAAGTTTGATGAATACAATATTTCCAGATATTGGTAAAGTCTTTTAGATATTGCTCTGAGGCTCCAATCACAATTATAATTATTTAAACCTATTCAGGATTATAATTCCCAAAATTGCTTTATATTTTAGTATGAAAAAGTAAACAATTTTCCTTACAAAGTTCTATCTTTGTACTGGAAAAATTTGTCTGAAGTTGCAAAAGTAAAAAGATAGGCATAGCAGTAGCTTTGCCTAAGCTGAATCTACTATGGAACTAAATAAAGAACTTCATTGTCTAAAGTCTGCCTGTCTTTCACCTGCACATTTAATTTTTAAAAAATTATCTCACAAGAAACAGACTTCTTTCTGAATTTTCCATTGCTTTTAAAGGAGCCAGAAAGATACTTTCCATCTCCCTTTGCAAGATGGTCACACTGAACTGAGAATGGATTGCTTTCTAAAAGATAATGAAAAAAAACACAAAACTGGAAATACCAAGCCAGAATCTATCACTCATTCCAGAACTTTGAAATCCATTAGAAGTTACATCATAGAAATGAAGAGCCAAACAGCATGACAAATATAATTGAGCTGCAGGCTGAAACTGATGAAGAATGCAGGACAATTAACAGTAACATGTTTTGCATTTTCCAAAAAAAGAACTACTTTCATCTCTCAGGAAGAAGAATCAAAATATTATTTGTTCCGCTCTAATGATCCTACTCTGTGGAATTAATACAGTTTAACCAGAAGGATGGCCACTATCAAGACTGAGTTATATCTGTTATATATTTTGCTTTCTCTATGTTTATCAACACTTTTCCATTCATCCACTTTTTCTCGTTCTCAAGAATAAGAGAGAAGTCTTATTCCATTTCCTTCATTCCGTTATGCAAATAACACAGTCTGTATTTAGGCATGGTTATTAAATAGTTTTCACCAGAATTAATTTTTTAGCTCTACTTTTACCATTTGACTAATCATTGTTCGTATTCTGCTTTCTTGTTGGAATGTAACTTCCCTATTGAATTGTAGAGTTGATTTCCTATTTGGGTCTACCTAGTAAGGCTAATATACATGAAAGAAAAAAACAATTCAACAGATTCCATAACTGTAAGTTTTGGAATGTTATGTTTTCTTCTTAGGGTTTTTTTAATGGAGGGAATAGAACCATTCTTTGCAAATAACATCATAATAAATGGTTCCTTATCTTGCTTAGTCCACTATTACATTCACTTCCTTTGTTTCAAGCAATTTATGAAAGCACAATGACTATAATGGAGACAAAACTAAATCATACAATGGCTTGACTTTCAGTGACAAATTCTCATAGGAATGAAGTCTAATAAATCATTGTATATAGACAAATCCAAGTTATTGCCATTTGGAAAACTTTCATTAGCATACATACCCCTACGCCATAAACATTTTGTAAATAGTAAATCAGAAAATAGATGTTTGGGCCAAAAAGGATTTAGGAATCTTAACAAAGTTAACAATTCCTCCAAATAAAAGGAAAAGATTAAAAGGAAAAGATGAGTCCAAGTAATTTATTATAAGTTAACATGGGCATCTTAGTAATAGTAATATTGGTCACATCATACTCATGTTGGAGGCACTGAAGTGCTTCTGGGTTGAAAGCAGAGGTGGTATTCAGCAGGTTCTGACCAGTTCTGGAGAACCGATAGCAGAAATTTTGAGTAGTTAGGAGAACCAGCAAATACCACCTTTGACTGGCCCCACCCCCATCTATTCTCTGCCTCCCAAGTCCCAACTGATTGGTCTTCTTCAGTTGCCCTGCACAGGAGAATGGAGCTGGAAAGCAAGTTTGTGGGGTGGAGAGGGAATGGGATTTTGCAGTAAACTTCCCTCTGGAGTGGGGAGGGAATGGAGATTTTACAGTATCCTTCCCCTGCTATGCCCACCAAGCCACGCCACACCACAGAACTGGTACTGAAAATGTTTGTATCCCACCACTGGTTGAAAGATTGGCTGGTGACAACACTGTTGCCCGGAGAATGCCCATAATAACAATGGCACTTAGACTTATATACTATCACTTCACAGTGGTTTACAGCCCTCTCTAAGTGGTTTACAGATATTAAGCATATTGCCCCACCTATCTGGGTCCTCATTTTACCAACCTTGGAAGCATGAGTCAACCTTGAGCAGTTCAGAATCGAATTCTTGGAATGAGCAGTGAGTTAGACTGCAGTACTGCATTATAAACACTATAATATTCTGTAGCTGCAACTCATACTTACATCATCAAAGAAAAAAAATTGACAATGGGGAAACAAAGACTGGGAGTAGTAGTTAGATACAAATTCTAAGAGAATAAATATATTACTGATTCTGCTGATTACTGATTAGATAATTATCCAACCTCATACTTCCTGCAGGATCATTCTAATTCAATTATTTGGAGCTGTACCTTGCAATTTAAATAATCCCAACTAGAATATTTTTATATTTCACATGAGCATCTTGATTGTAAACCAAGCTTTATTTATTTATTTATTTATTTATTAATTACATTTATATACCGCCCTTCTCCCAAGGGACTCAGGGCGGTGAACAGCTCGTCTAAAAACCCCACAAATACAAAAGTTAAAAAGTAATTAAATATTAGAATTAGCTGCAGACTAAAATTAGGAAACCCCCCCCCCACCCTTAAAACCCAATTTAAAATTAAAAATGGAGATCAAATTTAAAATCATTATCTCAGCCCAGGCCGGCCTGCTCAAAGAGCCAGGTCTTTAACGCGCGCCTGAAGGCCCTCAGGTCCGTGCCGGTACGAAGTTCCGGTGGCAGAGTATTCCAGAGGGCGGGGGCACCCACAGAGAAGGCCCTACCCCTCGGCGCCGCCAGACGACACATAGCGGCCGACGGCACCCGGAGCAGACCCTCCCTGTGGGAACGCACCGGCCTGTTGGAGAACGTTGGTAGAATGCGGTCCTGAAGATAACCTGGTCCCATGCCATGGGTCGCCCTAAAGGTCAAAACTAGAACCTTAAAGCGAACCCGGAGAGCCATCGGCAACCAATGCAGCTCGCGCAGGAGAGGCGTCACATGGGCGCTACGCGACGCCCCCATAATCACCCTCGCGGCTGCATTTTGCACCAACTGGAGTCTCCGGATGCTCCCCGCAGGGAGCCCCATGTAGAGGGCATTACAATAGTCCAGGCGAGAGGTGACAAGGGCCTGAGTGACCGTGCGCAAGGCGTCCCGATCCAGGAAGGGCCGCAACCGGTAGATCCGACGGATCTGATGAAACGCCCCCCTGGAGACGGCCGCGATGTGATGTTCAAGCGACAGCCGTACATCCAGGAGGACTCCCAGGTTGCGAGCCCTCTCTGTGGGGGGCAGAACCTCCCCCCCAATAGCCAGCGAAGGTGTCAGCTGGCTATATCGGGGCGCCGGAAACCACAGCCACTCGGTCTTGGATGGGTTGAGCCGAAGCCTGTTCCCGCCCATCCAGTCCCGCACGGCCTCCAGGCACCTAGACATAGTCCCCACAGCATCGTTGGGGTGGTCCGGAGTGGAGATGTACAGCTGGGTGTCATCTGCATACAGATGACACCTCACTCCAAGACCACGGATGATCTCGCCCAGCGGCTTCATGTAAATGTTGAACAGGAGGGGAGAAAGGACCGACCCCTGAGGCACCCCACAAACCAGGGGCCCAGAGGTGGACCTCTCCCCCCCCGCCAACACGAATTGCGAACGGTCAGAGAGGAAGGAGGAGAACCATCGGAGGACGGTTCCACCAATCCCCAACCCCTCCAACCGTCGCAATAAGATACTATGGTCGATAGTATCGAAAGCCGCCGAGAGATCTAATAGGACCAGGACAGAGGAGAACCCTCTGTCACGAGCCCTCCAGAGATCATCAACCAACGCGACCAATGCCGTCTCAGTGCTATGTCCAGGCCTGAAGCCCGATTGGAACGGATCGAGGTAAGTTGCTTCCTCCAGGTACTGGGGGAGCTGACGTGCCACCACACTCTCAACAACCTTCGCCACGAAGGGAAGGTTGGAGACTGGACGATAGTTGTTTAAAATAGCTGGGTCCAGGGAAGGCTTCTTGAGGAGGGGGCGCACCACCGCCGCCTTCAGGGCGGTAGGGAGCACCCCCTCTCTCAAAGAAGCGTTGACAATCCCCTGGAGCCAGCCTCGTGTCGTCTCCCTGGCGGCCGAAACCAACCAGGAAGGACACGGGTCCAATAAACAGGTGGTGGCATTCAGACCCCCCAGCAACCTGTCCACACCCTCAGCGGTCACAGGATCGAACTCCCCCCAGATAACACTCTCAAGACCTGCCCCGGACACCTCCCCCGGGACCACCCAATTGGAGTCGAGCCCTTCCCGAATCTGAGCGATTTTATCATGCAGAAATCGGGAAAACTCCTCTGCTCTACCCTGCAAGAGGTCATCCCGCGCTCTCGGTTCAAGTAGAGAGCGGGTCACTCTAAACAGGGCGGCAGGCCGATTTTCAGCTGATGCAATAAGGGCGGAGAAATACGAAGATTTCGCCGCCCCTATCGCCACAAGGTAAGTCTTAATATGAGATCTCACCTGTGTTCGGTCAGACTCAGAACGGCTCGCCCTCCAAATGCCCTCAAGACGTCTTTTTCGGCACTTCATCTCCCGTAGCTCCTCCGTATACCACGGAGCCAAATGGGATCTGTGCCGAGTCAGAGGTCGCATAGGCACAACTCGCTCTAGGGCCCCGGCGGCCGACCCCTCCCAGGTGGCCACCAGGTCTCCAGGCGAGCTGAGAGCCAGAGATTCAGGAAATGGCCCAAGCTCCCTCTGGAACCGATCCGGATCCATTAGGCGCCTGGGGCGGAACCATCTAAGTGGCTCCGCCTCCCTGCGGTGGGGGGTAGCGGAACAGAAATCCAGCCTCAGGAGGGAATGATCTGTCCATGACAAGGGTGTAATAACTAAATCCCCCCAATTACAGTCATTCAAGCACTGCCCAGAGACAAAAATCAGGTCCAGCATGTGACCTCCCATGTGAGTGGGGGCAGAAACTAACTGGGTCAGGTCCATGGCCGTCATGGAAGCCAAGAACTCCCGGACCAACCCCGAGGTTTCACCGAGCGATGGCAGGTTGAAATCCCCCATGACTAAGAGCCTTGGGGTCTCAACCGCCAGCCCGGCTATTACCTCTAGGAGTCCGGGTAGGGCCGATGAGACGTGGCAGGGAGCCAGGTACGTCAACAAAAGACCCATCTGAACCCCTTGCCCCCACTTCACAAAAAGAGATTCACAGCCAGCCGTCTGAGGGACAGTGGCCTCCCTAGGACAAAGGACTTCCTTTATAAGCACCGCCACCCCACCGCCCCTTCCCTGAGCCCTAGGCTGGTGAAATGCAAGGAAACCTGGTGGGCACATCTCAACCAGAGGGACACCTCCCTCTGGGCCCAACCAGGTTTCGGTGACACCTACCAGGTCCGCGGCCTCCTCCTCCTCCTCCTCCTCCTTTATATCCAAATAAGCATGTTGAGAAGTTCAGACTTGATTAAAATTCTAATTTAAGAATTGTAATTTCTAGTTACTGTTCAAAGTGCAACTGTTGTTTTTTTTCCTGAATAGAATGCTATAATCAGAAGCCTCCTTAATCAGCCTTGAAGCAGTTTCCTATAGGTGGAAAGTCCTGTCTTAACAGCTGGATGACTAGAATTCAATAAGAGAAGTTTATTCAGAGCCTCAGCAGCTTTTCCTCGACACACGGAGAAAGCAAATTTCCAGATGGAGATTCAAAGGAATGAATGAAAAATTAGTGAATATTTATTTCTCTACATATATAGAAATATCTATAGCTATCATGTTAATTCTAATATGTATTTGAATTTTAGCACAGAGTAATCATTAGAAAAACAGGAATAAGACTGTAGTAATTATTAGAAAAAACAATAATATATAAAGATAAAAGCTATTTTAAATTCAGTAACTTTGAATCAATTATAAGTAATGCCATTTTCCATTAAATATCTTAAGTAAACACTGCTTCTACTACGTTTCTTCAGAAATGCGAATTGAATTTGCTTCCTTCCATCCCTATTGCTTTATGGAAGAATGAGCCTGTAATCTTTTTACTTCTATATAATGCTTAAATTTTAGCTACCTAATATAAAAGAAGGAAGAAGAGGAAATGGGACCTCCTTTTCTTTTAAGAAAGAGAAAAAAAAAATTCTGGGTGAATTGATGCTCCAGTTAATGACTGCAGTAAGCCTATACTTATTATTAACCTGCCAGGGAGACACTGCTAGCTTATACTACAATTGTTTAAGCTGCAAAACATTTAACAAAAAAAATAATAGATGTTTCATTATGTCAGTACTGCTTAGGAAATAATTCAATAAAACAATCCACAAAGCTGAAATCCACCAATTATCACATAGGACAAATAAATAATATGTCATTTTAGTTTCATTAGTTTTGCTTTCTGAATAATCTCTCTTTTATTCTTCCTTCCTTCTGTTAAACCAAATATGAACTTAGGATCATATGTTCTTTTGTGGCTTTCCAAGATTTTACTCTCCATTTTAACAGCTTACTCTTAATTCTTTTTATTTTGAATTAATTAAATAAACAATCACATATCTCCAATTTCATAATCAGCACTGTCCATGCGTATTCATTTTTCTTTCAGTTTTGTGAGAATGATTCTGCTATGTGCATGTTACACACATGTCAGTACCCATGTCATGCATGGATATATAGCCTCTATATTAGAGAACCTAAATTGCATAGATTATTGTGAGTTCAAGTAGGGGTAATTTGACTTTTGTGCATACTAGTAAGAATGTGCTAAATCCTAAAAAAAATAATTGGGATAGTATATGAAACATGAGTCGGCTAAGACCGGTAACCTGCATTTCTCTTACAAAAATCATTATGTGAATGATGTGATTGATCAAAGCCAAGGTGGCAGTTGAGATCCATTTTTATGGCCAATATGATGAAGACCACTGCAAATGGAAAAGTGAGAGTTGGAATGTAAGAGGATAAGAAAGGGCTTGAATTAACAAACAAAATGAATGAAAGAATCATAAATATATTGTGTGCACATGAAACAAAGAGAAAAGTGAAAGTTGTAATAAATATGAATGAAAATGGTCTAATCTTGTAGAATGTAATTAATAAATATATGTAAGGAATTACAAGTGAAAAGACTAAAATTTATATCAGAAAGTATGAATTGATGTAATATACATAGTTATCGTTGTGTATGAAAGTAAGAATGTATAGATTGAAGACAGTCATTCATTACATTCCAGTAAAGGATGATGATAAAGAAGGATGAAGTTCGGGAGAAATGTAGTAACAATCCAAATGCATGTGATCCAAGAAAATATTATTCTCCTAGGTGATACCAATGGCAGTTTGATAAAATACTAGTTTTAATCAAATGATTGGGTTATTCTGAGTGAGAATGGGCATTGGTAAAAATGATAATTGACAATAGGATTGTCAATTACAGTAACACATGGCACACATCCTCCTAGATTTTATTCTGGAAAGAGAAGAGAGGATGAGAGAGGAATTTGGGAAATGTGGTGATTATAATATAGATCCAATTGCAATAAAAAAGCAACCATGCTGTTATAATGTCAGCATTGACTCAAGGTCCCTACCATTAAATTCTGTGTTGAATTTTTACAGTTATTTTTTTAGTAATCAATTTCCATATGTATTAACTAAAATTAAAATCTGAATCCAAACTTTATTTGCCGATTTCCCCAGTAAATAATTCTATACTATCACTGTTTCCACTTTCTAATCCCTTTAAATCAATTTATTATAGAGATTGTCTATAATAAGATAGCCATGTTGGCACAGTAGTTAGAATGCAGTATTACGAGTGAAACAAAATGTTGAAAAGCTATGATACTTATGTAGTTACTTACCAAGCACATCTAAATTATATTAAAGTAATCCCTAAGGCATGTTACAACTTTTGACACCCGTAATGTGTTTGGAAATTGAAAAATTTAACATACCCTTGATTACAGGCTAACTTTGCCTACAAGAGGAGTTTGATCCTGACCAGCTCAAAGTTGACTGAGTCTTCCATCCTTCCAAGGTCAGTAAAATGAGGACCCAGATTGTTGGGAGAAGTTTGCTGACATTTGTAAACAGCTCAGAGAGTGCTGTAAAGATAATAAGTCTAAGTGGTATTACAGTTATCTATAATAATGGAATAAAAAAAAAAAGACTTCCAGAGGATGCATTGCAAACTATACATATCTCTGTGGGGAAAGTGATAATAATGGCAGAAACCAAAGAACCAGGGAGGATAGACCAGTTTTTTGAAACCTCTCCAGACAAAAAGAGAATGGGAAATCACCTACTTGTGCTCTGGACAGTTGCTCTCCATGAGGATACCATGCTTACTTATTATTTAAAGTTATTTGAGATCTTTAGAATGGCAAGTTTGAAAAGCCGTCTGGTGAGTCTATTTTCCTTCTTGAACAAAAGAAAAAAAAATAACCATAATTGAAAGAATTGAAATTAAATGTCAAAAAGCAAAATAAGATTTTGATCTAAGAAAGTTTATATGAATTAAGAGTCCACACAAATTTGAAACATTGAGACTTTTACTATAGAGTTGCGCCTCTGCGACCTCTGACCCGGCACAGATCCCACTTGGCTCCGTGGTTTACGGAGGAGCTGCGGGAGATGAAGTGCCGGAAAAGACGTCTAGAGAGCATTTGGAGGGTGAACCGCACTGAGTCTGACCGGACACAGGTGAGGTCTTATATTAAGACCTACCTTGTGGCGATAGAGGCGGCGAAATGTTCGCATTTCTCCGCCCTTATTGCGTCGGCAGAAAATCGGCATGCCGCCCTGTTTAGAGTGACCCACTCTCTGCTCGAACCGAGAGCGCGGGATGACCTCTTGCAGGTAGGGTAGAGGAGTTTTCCCGATTCCTGCACGACAAAATCGCTCAGATTCGGGACGGGCTGGATTCCAATTGGGTGGTCCCGGGGGAGGTGTCCGGGGCAGGTCTTGAGAATGTTATCTGGGGGGAGTTTGATCCTGTGACCGCTGAGGGTGTGGACAGACTGCTGGGGGGTCTGAATGCCACCATGTGTTTGTTGGACCCGTGTCCCTCCTGGTTGGTTTCAGCCGCCAGGGAGACGACACGAGGCTGGCTCCAGGGGATTATCAACGCTTCTTTGAGAGAGGGGTCGTTCCCTACCGCCTTGAAAGTGGCGGTGGTGCGGCCCCTCCTCAAGAAGCCTTCCCTGGACCCAGCTGTTTTAAACAACTATCGTCCAGTCTCCAACCATCCTTTTATAGCGAAGGTTGTTGAGAGTGTGGTGGCACGTCAGCTCCCTCAGTACCTGGAGGAAGCGACTTACCTCAATCCATTCCAATCGGGCTTCAGGCCCGGGCATAGTACTGAAACAGCATTGGTCGCGTTGGTTGATGATCTCTGGAGGGCCCGTGACAGAGGGTTTTCCTCTGTCCTGGTCCTATTAGATCTCTCGGCGGCTTTTGATACTATCGACCATAGTATCTTATTGCGGCGGTTGGAGGGGCTGGGGATTGGGGGAACTGTCCTGCAGTGGTTCTCCTCCTTCCTCTCCAACCGTTCGCAATTTGTGTTGGCAGGAGGGGAGAGGTCCACTTCTAGGCCCCTTATTTGTGGGATGCCTCAGGGGTCGGTCCTCTCCCCTCTCTTGTTCAACATTTATGTGAAGCCGTTGGGTGAGATCATCCGTGGTCTTGGGGTGCGGTGTCACCTGTACGCAGATGACACCCAGTTATACATCTCCACCCCAGACCACCCCAACGATGCTGTGGGGGCTATGTCCCGGTGCCTGGAGGCCGTGCGGAACTGGATGGGCGGGAACAGGCTCCGGCTCAACCCATCCAAGACCGAGTGGCTGTGGTTCCCGGCGCCCCGATATAGCCAGCTGTCACCTTCGCTGGCTATTGGGGGAGAGATTTTGCCCCCTACAGGGAGGGCTCGCAATCTGGGCATCCTCCTGGATGCACGGCTGTCATTAGAACATCATATTGCGGCCGTCTCCAGGGGGGCGTTTTATCAGGTTCGCCTGATTTACCGGTTGCGGCCCTTCCTGGATCGGGACGCCCTGCGCACGGTCACTCATGCCCTTGTCACCTCTCGCCTGGATTACTGCAATGCTCTCTACATGGGGCTCCCTGCGGGGAGCACCCGGAGACTCCAACTGGTGCAAAATGCGGCCGCGCGGGTGATTATGGGGGCGTCACATAGCTCCCATGTGATGCCTCTCCTGCGTGAGCTGCATTGGTTGCCGGTGGCTTTCCGGGTTTGCTTTAAGGTTCTAGTTTTGACCTTTAAGGCGATCCATGGTATTGGGCCAGGTTACCTGCAGGACCGCATTCTGCCGGTGATCTCCAACAGACCGGTGCGTTCCCACAGGGAGGGCCTTCTCCGGGTGCCATCGGCCTCTATGTGTCGTCTGGCGGCCCCCAGGAGTAGGGCCTTCTCTGTGGGGGCCCCTGCCCTCTGGAATGCTCTGCCACCTGAGATACGCACCAGCGCAGACCTGAGGGCCTTCAGGCGCGCGCTAAAAACCTGGCTCTTTGAGCAGGCTGGCCTGGGCTGACATAGGTTTTAAGTGTCTCTTTTAATTGGGTTTTAATTAGGGTTTTAATATATTCTTAGGGGGAGGGTTGTTTTTAGTTTAACAGCCTTATTTAATTGTATTTTAACTTTTGTACTGTTTGGGGTTGATTCGGCTGTACACCGCCCTGAGTCCCTAGGGAGAAGGGCGGTATATAAATGTTATAATAAATAAATAAATAAATAAAAATAAGATTTTGGAAATAATTAAAATAAATAACATCTCATGGGAACCAAATTGTTTTGTGTATATTAAGTCAAAATAGAACCTTGAGGCTTTGTGATTTCAGAAATTAGACAAATTAGACAAAAGAATGATCTGGATAATGGTTGTTTACAGGATTTAAAAAGAGGTTTGCTAAAGCCTTGAAGAAGACTTTATGGGAAAAAGAAAAACCAAAGAGATACAAATTCTACAACAACATCTGAATGAATCAAAGATTGAGATTGTTAGAAGTAAAAGGATATAATATAAAGTTGGTTTGTTTGATCAAGGTTAAATATGTTTTTTAAAGGTCTGGTAACTCTTTACAGAATTTTTGCTAACGTCAGGACTGACAAATTGACAATTGATAGATTTGAATATAAATATGTGTTATTAGAAAAATACATATTTGTTTGTAATCTTATAGGACCTAATTAAATTTGTTTTTACTTATTATACAGATTAGAAGTCAATTCTGTACATATTTCTTTTCTTGTCCTTATGTTGCTCTCCTTTCTTTTTCTTTTTGCAATTTTTATTCTTTCTATTTCTTTTTCTAAATTTAGTTTATTTCATTTTACTATTGTAATTAAAATCTGTAATAAAAAATTATGGAAAAAACCCTACAAAAAATAAAACAAAATGGTGTTTTAGTGTCATTCCATGCAAAACATTAAATTTAAAAATTATTTGTACAAGTGTTTAGTTAAGATAGAAAATGATCACATAGTATAAATCTAGCAGACTAAGTAAATGCTGTAATTCCTATGGACGAGCCTGGAAACACCTGCTAAGGCTAGGAGTCATGAAGGTAGGAGTTGAATTTATGCAAATGGGGGAACCCCACAAGTTTCACAAAGCACATTTCCACATTTCAAATACCAGTTTAACTGCACATTCAGAACCATAGCTAGCAAACTTGTGTATTAATTCAACTCTTGAAGACAGACAAGAGCATGAGAACATACAGTACAAATACACTGCAAAGTTATGTATGGAATGGGAATGATAGTAATCTGTTTATACCAGATAGTAATCTGTTTATACCAGAGAAATTGGCAATTATTATAAATGGTAACAGCTTTAATTCAGATTATTTTTAAACCTAGCATCTTCTCAATCATCAACTTTTGATTTTACAGACAAAATGGATTTTTAAACCAATGCATTAGGATAATCTGTTTCAATACTGACATTTAAGTGTTGCAATCATTAGGTTTTACTTTATCTCACTCCCTTCCTCCTCCTCCTCCTCTTCCTCCTCCTCCTAATGTATTATTAGCTTTGGAATGATATTTCCAGAGGAAAACTTGAATCTCTCTGAAGGAAAAGTATAATTACACTGAGGACTAATTAAGCCATCTGTGACTGACAGCCTTTCTTGCTTCCTTATTTTGTGGCAGAGAGAGCTGCAATGCCAGCTGTCCTAACTTTTTTTTTGTGTGAAACAAAAAGGAAAGGAAAGGCACATTTTGTTAGCATATTTCCTTCAAAAACTATCCTAATTTTGCTTCTTTAGAGAAATAATTTTTCATTTTTTCCCAAACCAGCTGAAAATATTTGAAAAAGGTAACATTCTGAGTAGGGATCCTTATGCCAAATAAAATATGGCCAAATTATTTCCTATTAAAATGTGCTAGTGTTATGAATATGTTCAAATATACCTTTATCTTAAAAACTCTTCTTTAACATTCCACTCTCACATGCTTCAATATAAGTCATCTTGGTATAGCAAAGTTTATACTAGAAACCCCACTTTCCCTGAGGTGCCACTGGATATATTCACACACAATTGCTACTCAGTGATCAAATCATAATGAATACACCTCATTCCCTGCATGTATACATAATCAAACAACATATATCAACATATGGTATTGCAATAGTGAGGGAAATTGGTGGAATTTAAATGATATAGAATGTGTGCGTGTATGTCTATATGTGTATATACATGAGCCTTCAGTTTTAGACTCTTGGCAATTGCCTGCACTTTTCTTGGCAAGATTTCAGAAGTGGTTGCCATTGTCTCCTTTCTATGGCTGAGAGACAGTGACTGGCTCAAGGTCACCTAGCCAGCTTCATACCTAAAATGGGACTAGAGCTCACCATCTCCGAATTTCTAGCCTTAACCTTCACACCAGTGGTGGGATTCAAAAAAATTTACTACCAGTTCTGTGGGTATGGCTTGGCAGGGAAGGATACTGTAAAATCTCCGATCAGAGGTGGTATTTGCCAGTTTTCCGAACTGCTCAAAATTTCCACTACCGGTCCTCCAGAACTGGTGAGAACCTGCTGAATACCACCTCTGCTCTACACCAAACTGACTCTACACCACCTCTGCTCTACACCCAACTAAGCTTATTAATATTTGTATGTAGTACTAAATTAAGATCTGAGGGAAGGTAGAGGCCACTACAGACTTTTTCTTAAGTCAAGCCGATACATATTCATAGTTCTATAAAAGGCAAGTTTTAAAATAAAAACATTGCATGGTTGCTCATGGCTGTCCAAGTAAACAGTAATTACTTCTCCCCTAAAATAAAGCAAAAGATCATGAATAACCTTTTATGACTTTTTAATTGTATAATCTTACAGAATTTCCAACAGTTTACATGGAGTTCTTTCTTTATTTTTCTGCATAACTACCCTGTGAGATAGGTAGAACTGAGGCAAAACTGATTGACTCAGTGTCAGCCAGTGAATTTCCACAGTTGAGAGTGAACTTGAATCTGATTCTCTCTGGTCTTGATCCAAGTTCTTAACCACTATGACATCAGTTCCCCTTTTCAGAGAGGAAATGGAGGATAACCACATATTTCTTTTCCATACTGATCTGACCACCACTCCTCACCTTATGCTAAAGAAAAAAATTGAAGAAAATGGAGCAAAGCTAAACCTACAATGCAGCACAATTGATACTGCCTATATAAATAAAACTCAGACCAATATATTCAATTATAAGAAAAAGATCAGGATATGGAATGCATTGCATGAAGCAATGGAACCATATCTCTATTGTGTTGTATAAGAGTGAATGAGATGTATGAGCCAGGGAAGGGGGAAGCTAAAGCAAATTGGTTCCAATCCTTCAGAAAAATAGGAAGATGTAGGCAAAAGTCTTCTATCTACAGCAGATTGCCACTGATTTCAGTACATCTGGAAATGATAATTAATTATTAAGGTGTGCATAAATTTCCTATAAAGGATAAATGTAGCACGCCTTGACCTGATCACCTACCTAAGTCTCTCCAGGTTTTTAAGGCAAAATAGTTAACTATAATCTTGGCAATTTGAATATGTGTGGATTTCAACTTTCAAATTTCTCAGCTGTCTGGGAATTCTAAGAATTGGTCCATACATCTTCAAGCTGCAAACATTGAGAAACACTGTTCTGATATAAAATAGGTTATTACAGTATAGCTCATAATAAACATGAGTTCTCTTTATTCTTCTACAACAAATCAGATCTATGCTGTTTCTCTTTCTTATTTTTTCAGGTGATAAGACTGTAGATTTTTTTTTCAATATGCATTCCATCCCTGGAAAATTGTTGGACAGCTATGAGAACTTTGATAATGAAATCAATCATAATATCCATCCTTTCCTCCCTCCAAATACCTATCTCTTGCACAGCCTTTACTCACCTGCTGCGAACTCTGCATGGCGTCAGAAGGGCATCTGGCCAGTAAATGCTCAACTCCATCTAGTCAGCCTGACTCTACCCAAATTAAGGGATTATGGGTAATCCTCGAGTTACGAATGTAATGGAGGCTGCCAATTACATTCGTAACCCGAGGATTTGTTGGAGTGGATCACAATGAATGAACGTGAAAACTTTCTGACTTCGCCCATGCTTTTGCAAGTCAAATGTATGGGTCTTTAAATGCACAAGGTATCTCAGGGTGGAGAGGAGCATGACGGGCCTAGTGCTTCTGACTACCCAAGACCTCCCCAATCCACTGAGATATCTCATGATTCCCCCCCAGCCAATCCTGCTCGACTGGGTCCACTTACCTTTTGACAGTCTCTCTGCTGTGGTTTCCAGCCTCTCTGCTGCGGTTTCACTTTGAAAAAAGGCTTGTCAAAGCCTAGAGGGAGATTGTGTCCCTTTAGGCTCCAATCATCTTTGGGGAAAAAAACTTTGGTGCCAAAAAGGGAGCCACACCGAAAACTGAGGCCAGAAAGGATGCAGCAGCATCTCTGTTTTTGATCCATCTCTTTTTTTTTTCAAATTTTTATTTTTTAAACAAACATACACAAACAAAACATAAAACATAAAACCATCGTCTAGTTACATACAGTGTGTCGGTTGGTTACAAGTCTTTTGTGCTTCATCTCCATAGTCTTCACTTATAATTTGTATAAATTCTCATATTATCCATCTAGTATATATATGTATATTATTATCATTGTTTATCATTTATTTGACTATACCTATTATTCCATCATTTTATGCAAAATATTCAAAATTTTAAATTAATTTATAACATTCATTACATCATCATAAATCCATCCAATAATAATACATCCTTATGTTATATTCTCTATAATTCTATTATCCTTATATTGTAAAATTCTCTAAAATATTTCATTTCCATATTTTTTGTCTAACTATTGATAAAATAAATCCGATACCTTGTAATATTGTTTATCTTCTTGTTCTCTAATTTCAAATGTCAATTTACTCATTTCAGCACATTACATTATTTTCTTAATAACTTCCTCCTGCATTGGTATTTTCTCATTTTTCCAATTTTTAGCAAATACAATTCTAGCCACTGTTAATACATTTACAATCAAGTATTTCAATTCTCTACTGTATATTTCCGGTAAAATACCCAATAAAAGTATCTCTGGTTTAAAGTCTATAAGTTTTTTAATCATTTTTTCCAACCATATGTGGATTTTAGTCCAGTATCTTTTAGCCTCTACACATGTCCACCACATATGATAGTATGAACCCGGTATCTGATGACATTTCCAACACTTTTCTGATTTATTCTTGTTATTCTCATCGGGGTAAGTGCCACCTGTAAACATGTTATACATATTTTCTTTGTATGCTGCTGACATTGTCATTTTATAATTTTGAGACCACAATTTTTGCCATTTCTCTAAATCAGTCCCATATCTAAAATTTTTCCCCCAAGCAATCATTGTTTCTTTAACTTGTTCTTCTTCTAGCTTAATCTCTAGTAGGTATCCATAGTTTTTTAATCACCTTTTCATCAGTACCTGTCAAAATTTTACCTAATTCAGTCAATTTATCATAAAACCTTCTGTTTTAAGATCTTTATCATATCTAGAATGTATTTGCACATATGAAAACCAATTCATCTTATATCTTGTTCTTCTAGTTTTTGCATAGATTTAAATTCACCCTTTTCATTCAATATTTCTAACTGTTTGTTCCATTTTATATATTACTGGGTAATATAGTTGAAACTATTGAATATACCTTCAATAGTTAATAGCCAGACTGGAATTTTTAAATAATGTTGCCTTTTAATCTTCTCCCAATTTAGTAACAAAGCCTGTCGTATATAATGTCTTCTGAAATACCCATGTGTTTTAGACCCCTTGTACCATAAGAAGGCATGCCATCCCAACAACAAATCATGTCCTTCTAGTGTCAATAATCAAGTACTTCTTAGTGTTATCTATTCCTTGACCCACATCAAAGTTGTCACCTGATAATATAACTCCCAATTAGGCAGGCCAAATCCTCCTCTTATTCTAGCATCTTGCAATAGCTTTAATTTTATTCTCACCTTCTTTCCTTGCCAAATATACTTCAACAGTATTTTGTTCAAATCTTCAAAATAATCTTTCCCTAACCTAATTGGAATTGTCTGGAACAAGTATAAAATTCTAGGTAATATATTCATCTTGATTGTTGATATTCTCCCTATTAATGATAGTTGTAAATTTTCCCATTTTGCCAAGTCTGTCATGATCTGTTGTTTGAGTTTATAATAATTGTTCTCTTTAAGTGTACCACATCTTGCTGTCAAATGTATTCCCAAATACTTAACCTTATTTGTGACCTGGATCTTCAAAACTTCTGCCAATTCTTCCTTTCATTTTGCAAGCATATTCTTTGTCAAGATATTCTTCGTTTTATTCTTTGTTTTATCTTTATTTATTTTCAAACCTGATACATTTCCATATTCCTCTATCTTTTCTATCAACTTAAGTGCTGTTTCTAGTGGATCCTCTAAGATAAAAGCCAGGTCATCTGCAAATGCTTGCAATTTATATTCTTCCTTTTTAATTTTCATTCCTTTTATTTCTTTTTCTTCTCTGATATTTCTATTTAATACTTCTAATGTTAACACAAACAACAGAGGTGACAGCGGGCAACCTTGTCTTGTCCCTTTTTTATATCAATACAATCTGTCAATTCCCCATTTATCATTACCTTTGCTGTTTGTTTATGGCATACAGCTTCTATGGCTTGAGTAAATTTCTTACCAAAGCCCATCTGCTCCAACTGTAATAACATAAATCGCCAATTCACATTATCAAAAGCCTTCTGTGCATCTATAAATATCAAAGCCATTTGTTTTTCAGGATGTGCCTCATAATATTCCAAAGTGTCTAGGATTATTCTCATGTCTTTAATTTGTCTCTTTGGCAGAAACACATTTTGATCAGGATGAATAAAGTTATTCAAATATCTTTTAAGTCTTTCTGCCATTATTGAAGTGAAGATTTTATAGTCTGAATTTAGCAGGGAAATAGGTCTATAGTTCTTAATTTGTTGTGGGCCAGCATCCTTCTTTGGCACAAGTGTAATATATGCTTCTGACCACAATTTGGGTGACCCATCTCTGTTTTCAGTGGCAAGGGCTTTTTGCAAAGAAGATCGGAGCCTAGAGAAATGCAATCTCCCTCTAGGTTCTAATCATCTTTACAAAACAGCTGAAAATGGAGCCAGGCCAAAAAGGGAGCCAGAGAGGGACAAAGTAGCGGCTCCATTTTTGGTGGCAAGGGCTTTTTGCAAAGACAATCAGAGCTTAGAGGGGGATTGTGTCCTTCTAGGCTTTGATTATCTTTGCAAAAAGCCTTTGCCAGCAATAACGTAGCCCTTCTTGGGCTCCTCCTGGGCTCTGTTCTTGCTGGCAAAGGCATTTTGCAAAGAAGACTGGAGCCTACAGGGACGCAATCACTTGCCTCTGCAGGCTTTAGCAAGGTAATGGCAAACAGAGGGAAGTCCTGAAGAAACAAAGTCTTCCCTCCATTTGCAAAGCCTTTTGCTGCAGATCTTGTCTCCACTGGGCCTGTGGAGACTCACTTACCTTGCAAAGATCTAGCAAGCCTTCGTCCCGAAGGTGCTTTTTCAGGAGGCAACTGGATTTTCTGGTTTTTCTTTGAAAACATTTCTCTTGCCTCATGGTGTAACCAGAACAATCTGAAACTGAACACACGCAAAACCGTAGAAATGGTGGTAGACTTTAAAAGAAACCTTTCCATACTACCACCTCTTATAATACTAGACAGCACAGTATCAATAGTAAAGACCTTCAAATTTCTAGGTTCTACTATATCACATGACCTAAAATGGACACCTAACATCAAAAATGTCATCAAAAAAGCACAACAAAGAATGTTCTTTCTGCGCCAACTCAGAAAGCTCAAACTGCCCAAGGAGCTGCTGATCCAGTTCTACAGAGGAATTATTGAGTCTATCATCTGCACCTCTATAACTGTCTAGTTTGGTTCTGCAACCCAACAGGACAGACACAGACTTCAGAGGATAATTAGGACTGCAGAAAAAACAATTACTACCCACCTGCCTTCAATCGAGGACCTGTATACTGCATGACTCAAAAAGAGGGCTGTGAAAATATTTATAGACCCCTCACATCCCAGACATAAACTGTTTCAACTCCTTCCCTCAAAACGATGCTATAGAGCACCGCACACCAGAACAAATAGACACAAGAACAGTTTTTTTCCTGAAAGCCATCACTCTGCTAAACAAATAATTCCCTCAACACTGTTCAACTATTACAAAGTCTGCACTACTATTACTGCTAATCTTCTCATCACTCCTTATCACCCATCCCCTCCCACTTGTGATTGTAGGACTGTAACTTTGTCCCTTGTATCCTTATGATTTAAATTGACTGTTTCCTAGTATGATTTGATTGTTGATTGTACCCTATGACTATCATTAAGTATTGTACGTTATGATTCTTGATTCTTAACGAATATATCTTTTCCTTATGTATACTGAAGGTATTTACACCAAGACAAATTCCTTGTGTGTCCAATCACACTTGGCCAATAAAGTATTCTATTCTATTCTATTGTCATCCAAGAAGCTTCTTCAGCTCTGGAGAAGAGTTGAATAAGTTTCTTGGATGGGAAATGAAATGTCATCAAAGAAAAACCAGAAAATCCAGTTGCCTCTTGAAAAAGCACCTTTGGGATAACCAAGATCTGGATGAGTGAGAATCTCCACAGACATTTAGTGAGCCTTTGGTTTCTTTGCCTGCTTTGTTGCTTCAGGCTTCAGTGCATTCGCAGAGAACACAGACCTAAAGTGTGCGAGATCAGGCGAGATCAGGGGAGATGGAAGGGGAGGGAGGGGAATAGGCGTGGTAAATATTGCAGTGCCTCTGCTCATAAGGGTGTTTATAAGAGTGAATGATTGCCATGGTGCTGTAACTTTGGGTCTGTCATAAGTGCTTGGGGGGGGATTATGTTGTAATTTTGAACAGTTGCTAAGTGAACTGTCATAACTCTAGGATTAGCAGTACGGGGTCGTAAAAAGGGAGTTTATCTAAAAGTATGATTGCATGAAAGTTTACTCAATCATCACATTTATGTCTCCATTTTCTCTCACTTTTTTTATACTGTAGCTATTAGGCTAATCAGCAACGCAGTTTTGGACTTCAACTTGTGGATTGGTGAAATCATATAATGAAACTAAAAAGAAACAACATAATAAAGAAAAAATGAATGTTATAAATCAGGCCCTGGTACAGTACCGAAACAGCATTGGTCGCGTTGGTTGATGATCTCTGGAGGACCCGTGACAGAGGTTATTCCTCTGTCCTGGTCCTATTAGATCTATCAGCGGCTTTTGATACTATCGACCATAGTATCCTATTGCGGCGGTTGGAGGGGTTGGGAATTGGGGGCACCGTTTTGTGGTGGTTCTCCTCCTTCCTCTCGGACCGCTCACAATTTGTGTTGATGGGGGGGAGAGGTCCACCCCTAGGCCCCTCATTTGTGGGGTGCCTCAGGGGTCAGTCCTCTCCCCTCTTCTGTTCAACATTTATGTGAAGCTGCTGGGAGAGATCATCTGTGGTTTTGGGGTGAAATGTCATCTTTATGCTGACGACACTCAGCTCTACATCTCCACCCCAAACCACCCCAACGATGCTGTGGAGGTTATGGCCCGTTGCTTGGAGGCTGTGTGGAACTGGATGGGCAGGAACAGGCTTCGACTCAACCCTTCCAAGACTGAGTGGCTGTGGTTTCCGGCGGCCCGATATCATCAGCTGACTCTGTCGCTGGCTATTGGGGATGAGATCTTGACCCCCACAGAAAGGGCTTGCAATCTTGGTGTCCTCCTGGATGTACAGCTGTCTTTGGAAGATCACATCACGGCCGTCTCCAGGGGGGCTTTTTATCAGGTTCGCCTGATATGCCAGATGTGGCCCTTTCTTGATCGGGACGCCTTACACACGGTCACCGATGCCCTGGTCACCTCCCGCCTGGACTACTGTAATGCCCTCTACATGGGGCTCCCTGCCGGGAGCACCCGGAGGCTTCAACTGGTACAAAATGCGGCCACACGGGTGGTTATGGGGGCGTAGAGATACTCCCATGTGATGCCTCTCCTGCGCGAGCTGCATTGGTTGCCGGTGGCCTTCCAGGTTCGCTTTAAAGTATTAGTTTTGGTCTTTAAGGGGCTCCATAGCATCGGACCAGGATACTTAAAAGACCGCATTCTGCCAGTAGTCTCCCACCAACCGGTGCGCTCCCACAGAGAGGGTCTCCTCTGGGTCCCGACGCCTTCTATGTGCCGCCTGGTGACCCCGAGGAATAGGGCCTTCTCTGTGGGGGCACCCGCCCTTTGGAACGGGCTGCCCCCGGGGCTACGAACAACCACTGACCTGAGGGCATTCAGATGTGACCTGAAAACCTGGCTCTTTGAGCAGGCCGGGAGCTGACTCAAACGGGATTTTAAATAGGGGGTTTTAGATTTGTTTGGTTGGAGTATGAAAGTTTTAACTTATTTTAATCGGGGGTTTTAGATTTTTAATTGGGCAGCCCATAATTTAATTCTTTTTTAATTGTATTTATATTTGTGTTTTGTATGTATTTTAGTTGGCTGTTCACCGCCCTGAGTCCTTCGGGAGAAGGGCGGTATATAAAATTATGAAATAAATAAATAAATTTTGGTAAAATGGAATGAGTTCTTGCCAATTTTAACTTCAGATAAATTGTGCTCAAAGCAAAACATCTAATATTTCAGTTACTGGAAATTGCCCAGTTCACAGGTCATGCCTGATTCAACCAGTCACTAATTCAATAAACTTTCTTGCAAGTACAGTGATTAATTACACTGTGAGTCAGGCTTTCACAGCCATTTCTGATTTAAATTTGGTGCTGGCCTACTGCTGTGTTAGAATGTTTTTTTCTTCATTCTGATTGGTTGGGAGTCTTGGTCTGTGTTTATTGGTCTTGGGAGTTTGCTGTGTTCTGCTTGATTGGTGTTTCTAATATCTTCTGTCTGTTTTGTAGCGTTTTTGTTTTTTTTTGGTCTTGATTGGCTGAAAACATTGTGTTTCCTGTATTGGAGGCTTTTAGTGCAGCTTGGCTTCGGGTAAACAGACAGCTATCATTTATTAGGAAGCTAGGTTTCATCTGAGTGCCTGATTGGGGTGTGCTTGAGCTGGAAGTATCGGGGGGGGGGTCTGTTTGTGCCCAGGTGTTTGCTTGGCTTGTGGTGTGGAGATTTTTTTGTTTGTGAGTGCAGGCTTCCAGATAATTGACAGTCTGGTGAAGTCATCTCTTCTATTCATGCTTTCAGGTCTTTTTTCAATCTCTATGGCTTCTCTGATAATTCTGTAGCTGGGGTTTTCTATAGTGGCTAGGATTTTGGTGACATTGAAGTCAATGCTGTAACCTGTGGCTTTCATGTGTTAGACTAGTGAGGAAGTGTGTTCCAGCTTTTTTACTGCATTTTTGTGTTCATCCAGGTGGGTACTTATTCTTCTATTGGTCTGTCCGATGTATGTGGCAGGACATGATAAGAGGTACTACAGACAAAATTAGTAAGATACTACACAGGCATCACATCAAGACTGCCTTCAAAACAGACAGAAAAATAGCAGCCATCCTAAGAAACCCTAAAGATAAAATTGACCTGGAAAACCAAGGCATATATGAAGTCCCCTGCACATCATGCCCTGCCACATACATTGGACAGACCAATAGAAGAATAAGTACCCACCTGGATGAACACAAAAATGCAGTAAAAAAGCTGGCTTTTTTTGATGGCTTCCCTGATTATTCTCTTGTTGAAGTGTTCAGTATTGGAGATTAATTTGGTTCCCTCAAAATTAATTTCATGTCCTGTGGACATGAAATGTCCTGTATATATGACGATGTCCCCAATATGCTCTCTGAAGTGCCATTGCAGGTGCTATCTCAATGGATGGAGAATCTTCAGATGTTAAGAAGAATTCAACAAGCAATAATTATATCCAGAGCTAAAGCATGATACATCTATAAGAAGGCATGTGAAAAATTCCTCCCTACTTTCAGCTGATCAAAACTTTCCTTCATCACTATTTATTTATCCATAAATCATATTTATAGGGATACCCACCTCATAGAATGTGACTCTATTGTATGGGTGACATACAATAAAACCGTAAAATAATATTAAAACTGAATGCCATTAAAACATTGATATTATTTTTAGAGGGTAACTTGAAAAAGCATTAGATATTATGAGCAGTGGAGCCACCTGTAGAAGATGACCCAGCTGAGTCCAAGAGTGGAGTCAAACACATCAGCTTGGGAATCTCTAGGCCCCAAAAGAGACCAGCCTGTCTTGAAGTCCATTGATTCTCATTTGTGCCAAACTGCCTTGACCACAAATAATTCAAATTCTTGTGTACAGGTAGTATGAAATAAATGCATAATACTTTTGAACTCTATTCTGGTTCCTGATTTATTGCACCTGCTGCCATCTCAACAGGTTACCATTGCCTTGAGATCCACATACTGCTGACATAGCCAGGTTTTGAGGGATTTCCAGAAAGATGGGAGGGAAAGCACTGATCTTGCCTTGGGAACAGAATAATGTTGTGCACAATAGGTACCACATCATAGAAGACACATCCCCTGGATCCTGCCAGATGCAACTCTTGGAACCCACAGAATACCTCTTCTATTGGGTCTCATGCTAGACTGACTGTGGTAGCAGTTAAACAGCTGCTAATGTGGAGTTGCAGGTGAAATGGTAGGAAGTCATTAATCAAAGCTGATGGCGTTAACCTGCTGCAAAAGAAACTTCCTCTAGTTCAGGGCTGTCAAACTTCTGGTTTAACTGATTTAAATCAGTTAAATGTGGGCCAGATGTGTCATCCGCTGGGTACGCCTATGCCCCGTTTAGCAATGGGGGGGGGGAAGTCCCAATATCTCACGTGACGATGCAAATTTGACATCCCTGCTCTAGTTGCTCACAGAAGACTCTTCCTTGTTTTTTCCTTAATCAAAACATGAACAAATTCACCTGACAGGTCAGAGGTGCAAAGCATTCCTTGTGTACTCATCTTGTTTTTGGGAAACTCATCATTCAAATCATTGCCTTATACTTGCCCCACACATATTGCTTTCCTTAATTTGTCCCACATTAAAACTAAGGGGAGCCACCACTTGCTAGTGTTATTGAAGCAGAATAGGGTTTGGCTATCAGAGCAGCAAATTTGATACCACAGCAACTTTTCTTCCATTTCACAGGATAGAAAAGTGCTCTTTAAACTAACTATCTGGTCATGAGGGGAGGATTTCAAAACACTGTGATTTCATGGCAGTTCCTCATGAAGCTTAGTGATACTTTTGATTGGATTATGGCTTATAGAATTTTACAGAAAAGGGCTGGCAGAGCAAGGGACAGGAGTAAAAAGCGGGATCAGACTAGAATTGTTACATAGCCAGAGATAAAGTGCAACCTCCCCTGATTGCTGTTTACCCTTATCTATCTATAACCAGATGGTGACCATTAGTTGAGAAGTTTCCTGTGCATACACTTTTAGCAATAAATCGGTTAAACTGAACCTTCACATATGGACCTGATCTTTCACACATGACAAATTTGGATCCACAGTCTTCTGCTGTCAGGAAATGACTGTGGATACAGTCTAAAATCTTCCACCTCCCAGCCAGTCCATAGCAAGCCTAGTCCCTTTAAAACAAGTTACTTTCCTCTTGTTTGCATCTAAATGAATGGGAAAACTAAACTCACAGACCATTTATGTAAGATTATATAGAAGATTTATTTGTACTAAGCACAAATTGAGGCAAGGTAACCAATGTTTATTGCCAGCTTCTACAAGATCAAGTCCAGCTGTCTTTTCAAACACAAAACCTAAAATATGCTAACTTTTACACCATGGGCTCTACTCCAGAAACAATATTGCACAAAGACATCTGGAAAATTTCATGGAACTGTTCCTTCTCCTGTTCAATAGTCTGGTTCTGTAAATGGCAAAATGAATGGCCATGAAGAACAGGACGAAGATCCATAACCAAGACAACAGTCAGATAAAAGGACTGGAGCCTGGACCTGAATATAATATAAATAAATGTTTCAGTAAAGGCCCTCTTTGGTTCACAGAAAGATGGGGGGGGTGTATCTTTTATTTTGCTTGCAAAATTCTGTCTCTAAAGGTTGAAATAAAAATAGTATTGACCAACATGTCACTTGGGAGGAGTCTATGCCACCAGATACAGCCAGCTGGTTCCTTCGCTGGCCGTGGGGGGAGAGGTCTTGACCCCCGTGGAAGGGGCGCGCAACTTGGGTGTCCTCCTGGACGTACGGCTGTCTTTAGAAGAACATATTGCAGCCGTCGCCAGGGGGGCTTTCTATCAGATTCGTCTGATTTACCAGTTGCGGCCCTTTCTGGATCTGGGCGCACTTCGCACAGTCACTTCCGCCCTCGTCATCTCCCGCCTGGATTATTGCAATGCTCTCTACATGGGGCTCCCCTTGAAGAGTCTCCGGAGGCTGCAGCTGGTCCAGAATGCAGCCGCGCGGGTGATCGTGGGTGCTCCTCGGAGCTCCCACGTTACACCGCTTCTCCGCAGGCTGCACTGGCTTCCTGTGGCCTTCCGGATTCGATTCAAGGTGGTACTGACAGTATTTAAAGTGCTCCATGGCTCGGGACCTGGGTACTTACGGGACCGCCTGCTGCCATCATCAACCTCCCGCCGCCCAGTACGCTCCCACAGGGTTGCCCTCCTCAGGGTACCGCCGCCCGGCCGTTGTCGGTTGACGGCCCCGAGGGTTCGGGCTTTCTCTGTGGGAGCCCCCTCCCTTTGGAATGATCTCCCCCCGGAGATACGGGCTATGACGGATATTCTGACCTTCCGGCGCGCAGTGAAAACCCTATTTTTTAAACAGGCTGGCCTGGCCCAGTAACTGTATTTTATTTTTTTAACTTAATTTTAATCGGGGTTTTATTAGTTTTTAATTTTTAACTCTATTTTTGGGTTAGACAGCCGGATCAATTTGGTTTAATTTATTTTAATTGTATTTATTGAGTATTTATTATGTGTTTTTAGTAGGCTGTACACCGCCCCGAGTCCCTTTTTGGGAGAGGGAGCGGTATAAAAGTTTAATTAAATAAATAAATAAATAAATGGTATACCCACTCTGTCCATATCATTTTGACCAGCCAGCCTATCAGTCTATCAGTTCACCTGGCCATGTAATTGGAGGTGAAACCTTTCAATTGGCGTGCTACACTAAAATGTGTAAAAGCCCAGCAGCTACCTGAAGGGGGCACTATAGAAGGCTGCCTGCAACATGTAGGAGAGCACAGAGATCAGAAATCAATACCTCTAACCCTTGAATACTTGCTTCTACTTCCATTATTAGGACTTGCTGAGAGAAGCCTGTTGGACCTTGTGTCTGATCCCACATAGTTCTAAATGGCTTGTGAGATTTGGAAATGTATTAGCTACCTCTGAAGGATGAGAAACTCCTAGCAGTGAATGGAGTGCTAAATAAGTCACAATTTGCTTCAAAAAGGGTAGACTTAAATTAACTCTATGAATGACTTGTTCTATTGAAGTCATATTTAATTCTGGTAGGGTTTGCTGATTGGCTCAATTAACACATTTTCTGTGTTTCTGTGATGCACATCCCTCTCCCCTGCCCAGTTAAGCATGCCAGTTGAAGACAGCCAAGAGGAACATCCCTAAAATCAATTTTAACTTGTTGGAAGTTGAATCTAACCAGAGCAACTAGAGTTATGAAAGAGGTTTATAACTACATTACAAAGGACATTTAACGTTTTTTCTTTTTTGCCTGCCAAAAAGTTTTTGCACTTATTAAAAAATAATAATAGTAGTGATCAAACTTTAGAGAGAAGGGAATTCCCACTACAGGCCACAATAGCCAAATGGAACATTGGAGATTGGAAGCACAACTGGCAAACTGAACACTACAGTTTGAACCAACAGTAGACAACACTACTTTTGACACAGGACCAGAAAATACAGCTGGTTGTTGCATTACCGAGTGGCTGGAAATAGACTGAAGTTGATTTCATGGATTCCTCCCTTCCAGAAATGACAGGTGCCTAGTATTTAGAATGGCATAAGCTGAAAGTGTGGATCTGCCCAAAGAGAAACCCAAAGGAAATGCTTTTATCTAAACCAGGGTGTCAAAAGTGGATTTCTTCGAGGCCCGGATCAGCATTGTAGTCCTTTACAGGCCAACCGGGGGGAGGGGGGAAGACGAGACGGATGCCTGGACAGCCTCCTGCAGCATTTTGTCGGCCAAAATGGGGTGGGGGGCATTTTGGCTGGCAGGGTGCTGCAGGAGGCCATGCAGGCCAAAAATGGGGTGCGGGGGGTGCACACGGGTCCTCCCATGCCCATTTTTGCTAGCAGAGGCACCACAGGCTGGTTCTTTGCTATTTCTAGGCCAGTCCCGCAGCCCAGATTTAAGCACCCCACGGGCCAGATCCAGCCTTGAGTTTGACTCCCCTAATCTAAACCCTACTGCCCAATTAAGGTTGGTGGGTAATGAGGTGCTGAAGACTCAATGCATTAATTTGGATTTCCCTCACAGCTTACAGATCCATCTGACTGGTGGGCACATGAAGCAGCATTTGGTCAGTTTTGATCTCAAACTTATAGAATTTTCTGTCTTGAGTATATCCCAATCTGTGGTAATCTTCAAATACACTCTGAAATCTATTTCACATTGATAAATTGACGTTTTTTATTTTCCTTTTTTAAAATTTTGGATGGAGATATCTATCTTTCGAATACTTTATGAACTACTTTGTGCCCCCAAAAATTCATAGAAATCTATTAATAAATTAAATATGCAATCCCAGCCAACCTATCTAAAATCTTCAGACTTATTAACATTTCCCTTTAACATATGGCTGCAGCAAATTTATATATCTGTGTCAAATCCTTCAACTGGGCAAGGAAGAAAGAACTATATATATTTCAGTAAGGTGCACTTAATGTTAGCACGGGATAGATATAAAATTTTGGAAATTTTAATAAGTACTTCTTACCCTCATTTTTTACTTAATTTCTCTGATTTAGAATACTTCTTCTCAGATTTGTTACTACCTGATCTAAGTAGTTATTTATGAAATAAACTGAACACTGACTTGCAGTGTCCACTTGATCAATAACTTGGCTGGTGTACTTATGGCCAGTTCCTGCACAGATGGATAACCTTCATATGTCCATAAAATATGCATGGAATTTCAGAAGGAACATCTGTGTTCACATGATGTGTTAACTCAGAGCTGTCAAACTCACGGTCCGTGGGCCAGATGCATCATGCGCCAGCCATGCCCACACCCAATTTAGCAAAGGGGGGAAAAGTCACATGACGCTGCCATGACGACATGAGTTTGACAGCCCTGTGTTAACTCATGGTTAACTGAATCATGATTTACACAATCATACTGGTTTTATGAATACCTTAAACCACAAACTACGTGAGCTGGGTTCATAAAAGAAACATATAATGTGTTTAGTTAATTTATACTTCTATAAACATGACCATTTAAGGTCTCTTAGCAGACTGCAAAATTGTTTCCTTATAAGAATAGGAGTTGAAGGTATTCTGCAATTGATTAAAGCTGATCTACTTTCAATATGTAAGCTGACTAAAACATTTTATTCTATGCTATGGATTTAATGGATTTACACCTTAACTTTTTACCTTTAAATAGAACAAAATTTCTTTTTTCTCGTTTCTTCCGCAGACTCCAATCTCTCCTTCAAAATATGTTCCCAAAGTTAAGGGATCCATAGAAAACTGTGGGAAATTTTATATACCCTACTGCTCTTTATACCATATATATCAGAACTATGCCTCTCAGAATTTCCAGCCAATGAAGGTTATGCTGACTTCAAAGTTTGGTAACAGTAGACTGGATATATCTAGAGGGTACCAGATTAGGAGAGCTGTTAATTTGCAATTTTTCTGTTGATATATGATGAAATCAGTATATTCCCTGTACACATTTAAGTAGCAAACATGCTTACATGCATTATAGATCATCGTGCAAATTTTTTAAGGCTAAATTGGAAGGTTCTAATTTGTAGACTGCCAGGACTGCCTAGTGTGGAAATTATTTGTAAAACAAAGCTGCTATGGAACATAGGGGTTGGAATTTGACAGGGGACATAGTATATTACATCTGTAATGTCTGCTATCTCTTCTACAGCCTGCTGTCCCTACAGATCCACTATTTGAGGCTCTGCCTTGAGCCCCATTACCCCACAAAATGCATTTGGGTCTCCCGTGGCTTGGAGAAAAAGGCTTCTATATGCACTAGATGCCAGCAGCTTGCTTTTCTTTTAGTTTTTTGTTTCCCTGTACTTCTCTAAACACTATCCTTGTGCTTCTCTTCTGATTTGTTGCCACCCCCGTCTTCACCTCATTTTTAATAAGTGCTTTTCATGTTCTCCTGTATTCACTCCCAACTCAGAGGACACACCAGCTGTTCCATTTGGAATGATCCGTTTTTTGCAATTCTGCCAGGTTCTGTATGTGCTGGTTATAGGAGGAGGAACAGAAGAGAAGGCAAAAGGTGGTGGGTTGAGAAAAGAAAGATGGAAAAAAAGCCAGGGGAAAAGAGGAGGAGGAGGAGGAGTATGGGAACAGAAAGAAGCAAAAATAGGAGTGGTAGATTGCTTTCAAGTTTAGACAAACTGTGGGGATCAAGGAAACAAATACCAGAATTGTGTATGCATTTCATCAATGTCTTTAATTATTTTTAAGCATTTATTAAAGCAATATACAGTGTAAGTACTGTATCTCAGCTTTCACTGGGTAGGTGATAAAATATATAATTCTTGCTTATTTTTATAGGTAGATAGATGTAGACTAAAAAAGAATGTTTGCAATATGTGGGGGAAAACCCTTAAAACCAGGAGAGCCTCTGATTAAAAAGCAGTGTCCTCATTTGCAGTGTAAGTTGGGTGATATTTGCCCTTCCCACATAGTTCTTGTCATATACTGAGTTTTATAAAGCACTTTGGACCTCAAGTGTCAGATATTCAACAAGTGATATGTGTGGCTGTCAAGTTTTTTTCCCCATAATATAAATATAGATTAATTTATATTGGTAGAGGTTTCTAAGGTTGCTTAGTTACAAGAGAATCATAATGGATAAGCTTTTTAGCCTATGTTCATGGAGAAATATGACTACTGAATATCACTGGGATATTCAGAAGAGGCACCGGTCCGGGATCTAGGATAGTCCTGATCCTCTGTATTAAATACACTTTCAGAACATAGGAGAGTATCAGTTGTGTCTGTTCCATCCCAGTGACAGAAAAATTACAGATAAGGAGCAAAGTTAAGTATAATAGGACAAGGGCATCTTATATTGACTTTTGTATTTACATTTTGAAGCTTTCTGCTGTCATCTACAGTATACAGTATCAGAGCTAGAAGCAAAGCTTTTTGAAGTCCTGAAGGAGATGACTTTAACTCCCATCATGGACTTCTGATTTAAAATTCTGCTTAATGAAGTTGATGTGCACTAA
Source organism: Bungarus multicinctus (assembly GCA_023653725.1). NCBI lineage: Eukaryota > Metazoa > Chordata > Lepidosauria > Squamata > Elapidae > Bungarus > Bungarus multicinctus. The sequence goes on from CM042848.1 coordinate 50,477,369, forward strand.
ATGCAAAATCCTTCTACTGAAAAATGTAGACTCCTGCTGTCTAATAACTCCCATTACTATTTTAACAAACAAGGAAGAATACCAATAAATCAATGAGTCAAAAAGGACAAAAAATTAACAGAAATGGAAAGCAATAACTCTTAAGAAAAATAAATTACACAAGATATATTACTTTTGATGTACCCATCCTTGGAACCAGCTGAACCTAATGCTGAGGATCCTCTAAAGTTTTACATAGAATAAGCAAATGATTCTTTTTATGATAAGAAAAAAATTCTGCAAAACTTCAGAAAAAGTAAACAAGATGCATAAATGGCACACACATTGACACACACATATATATGAATTACATACATAGCAGAAAGTAATTGACATGGAGTCCAGGCTAATTGAAAATTACAAGGTAAAACTAGATACATTCATGTTGATTAATTCTTTTTTAATCACTATTTTTATTTTATTTGAAAAAGGTTAAAATACAAAACTCCCCCAAAAAAATTAAAAAAGAAAGAAAAAAATACAAAACAAACAAGACATTTAAAAAGTGCATTTAAAAAATAAAATTAAAACATCCAGCATATTTACACATATTAACCTCCATAGTTGAATATTGATTACTACATTACTATAATATTGGTTTCTCTCCACTTATAAAACAGGGCCAATTGAAAAAAAACTGCTAAATCTATTTGCAAATTATTGATCTGATTATATTAATGACAAAATAGTTAACAGGAAAACAATAATATAAAAGGGCAAGGTTACAGTTTCAGACCCTCTGTTCAGACAAACTGTTATTGTTATCAACTCATAGAAAATTTACCATGGCATCTTATCTATCCCAAATATTCCCATGAGTTAAGAGTAATTTGACATGGATCAAATATTCACATTTGTTTCTTAATACCATCAAGTGTTGTCTAATTAAATATAATAAATTCAATCTCCACAATTGGTCTATCTTCCCAACAAAGTTGAAATGAAAGTGGTTTCCAATTAAATGTGATAAATCCATTCCTCAATTTGCTCCAGTTCTCCTAGGGAAAACAGTTTTGACACTTCTCCATTCAATCAGGCTTCTACTATTGTAAAAGAGTGTGGGGTTGGACTTCAAAGAGGTATATGCACTCAGCTCAGTTAGTTTTAAATCTATATAATCCATCTTTGTCTAACAGGTCTGTAACTTTCAAATCACATTCCTTTTGTGAACATAATCCAGAGCTACATGCATCTGAATATTTTCCATAGCCATTATCAATTTATCAATTAAAAAACAACACCCTTTCAACTACAAATTGTATGTTACCAAAAGATCCTTTTCCAGATATCAGCCAGTCTTGCTTGTCTGTAATTTGATACATTGTTGTTCTGTGTAGCTTAGCCAGGAAACAAAGCTTGCTGAAACAAAGAGAAATAGGCAGGGGTGGGTTTCTACCGGTTCTGTCCACCTCTGTAGAACCAGTAGCTCTGAAGATCAGCAGACATAGAATCAGCTGATGTTTTTGCCTACCCACCCACCCGGGCTTTTATCTGACCTTTATTTTCTTATTTTTTCAATTTCAGCTGCCGTGCAAGGCACAGCTGCAGTTAAAAAAGCAGGAAAAAAGGGCTTTTTGAAAAGCTGCTTCTTTGCACGCAGCATCCTGATGACGATTTACAGGCGCAGGGAAGCACATCATAAATCACTGAACCTCGTAAATGACCGAACTGGTAGTAAACCCTGTGGGATCCCACCCCTGAAAATAGGGAAAGTATTTTCTGGATGTTTTGATCCAAGATTAAGAGAGGAATTAAAAAGATAGAACTCCAAATATTTTGCAAAATAAAAAATGCAAAAATCCTGTGGTGAGAATCCATTATTAATGTCAATCAAATAAAAGCACTTTCACTATTCAAAACCACATTGTAATTCCTTATAGGAAAGCGAAAATTATTCAAGACAATATAAATCAAAGAGAAAGAGACAGAGAAAAAAGAAAGAACAGCTAGAGTCCAGCAGAAGGTTAAAATAAATCAGCATTCAACTGTCAACTTTTCAAGATAAAAAGCAAAGTAAAACAGAAAATTCAAAAAGTGAAGTTAAAACCCAAGCACCTAAGAATATGAACTACCAAGAAAAAGATGGATGACCAGTACTTCCTACCATTTCCAAAGGGAACTGGAATCTTCAAGACTCCCCTTCCTAGATGGGGCCATAGCCATCTAAAAGCTGTCTTGGATCATTCCTAAGTGTTCCCATTCAAATCCAGGGAGTAGCAATGCCAGAGAATCAGTTTTGGCAATAAAATCAACAGATTCTCGACAAAAGAGAGAGGAAAAAAACCACTTTACCATTCAATAGCCATCTTGGGGAAAAGTCCTCCCGTGTGGATTAATTTGAAATAAATAAATTAATGCAAGAATAATCTGTGCTATCACAAGAACAAACCATTTGTTTTTCAAATTCAAATGGAATGGCAATATTGTATTTGATAATGCAAAATTATAGTCATATTGTATGGAACACGAGTAATAAATGTACATTCATCATCTGATAAACTCATCATGTGGAACAGCCTTTGAACAAGAACCAGGTGAAATGAAAAAGAGAATCTTTGGCATCAAACTGTTTGAAGAAAATAGGAATACCATTACCTTAGGAACCCCACAAACAGAAAAACTCAATGTAAATTGTAGTCAGAGTAAATTCTACATTTCACCATAAAATCAGATCAAGCACAAAAGGAATTGTGCCTTAAATACTATGATTTGAACAAATAAGATGAAATACAAAACTGATTACCAAAGACAATCTTACCATTTCAACTTCTGGTGATATTTTTTCAATTCATGCTCTGGTTTTAATAGTAACATCCCTTCACACTTATTTATGTATTTATTTATTTGATTCGTCAATCACTTACAACATAATAGGTATAAGTATATACATAATTATGAATACATGAAACGGGTACATATAAGAAAAATAAAAGAAACAATACAACAGGGATGGTAGGTAAGTTGGTGCGCTTATGTACGCCCCCTACAGACCTCTTAGGAAAGGGGTGAGGTCAATAGTAGACAGTCTAAGGTTAAAGTTTTTGGGGTTTGGGGAAGAAACCACAGAGTCAGGTAGCGTATTCCAGACATTGACCACTCTGCTGCTGAAGTCGTATTTCCTGCAATCAAGCCTCAAGTTCAATTAGATGGTAATTTTATTATGTTGTCTTCCTCTCATCCTTTTAGGTGACATGCATATTACTTTCTTTACTTCAATATTAAGCAATCTAGGATGTAGCATTTGATAGTTTTGCCTGCCCACTTGCTGAATGTGGCTTATGTTCTATAGTACTTCATCAAGACTGCTTCTTATGCTCTGTGTCTCACAGGGACTTTAAAGAAGGCTGAAGATCCATAAGAAATAATACACAAATCCGGTGCTTGTCAGTGAAAGCTACAATATATGCTGAGCTTGAATTTCAATCAAGTTTAATATGCTGCTGTACTAGCTGTGGGCTAAGAATGTGCTGAAATTGTAATGCCATTTGGTATGAGCTAAATCTCATGCAAAATCATTCATCTCATGTTTACAACATGCTTGTTTGTAACTTTCTGGCTTAATTGAATGCCACTTGCTGAAGATCACACTCAATTACTTGCAAGATCGCATTCTGCCAGTAGTCTCTCACCGACCGGTGCACTCCCACAGGGAGAGTCTCCTTCAGGTCCCAACGGCATCCATGTGCCGCCTGATGACCCCGAGGAATAGGGCCTTCTCTGTGGGGGCACCCGCCCTCTGGAATGAGCTGCCTCCTGAATTACGGATAACCACTGACCTGAGGGCATTTAGACATACTCTGAAAACCTGGCTCTTTGAGCAGGCCGACTTGGGTTGATTTAAATTGGGGTTTAAATTGTGGTTTGAGAATCGGTTTCGTATTTTAATTATTGGGGTTTTAAGGTATAATGTTAGTAGCAGCCTTAAATTTAATCTATTTTTAACTTTTGTAATTTTATATTGTGTTCTTATTTGGCTCTACACCGCCCTGAGTCCCTCGGGAGAAGGGCGGTATATAAATCTGATAAAATAAATAAATTGGATATATAGAGGTTGTCATGCAGAATTAAATCACATACTTGAACAGTCAGTTTAAACTTAAGCTAGTTATGGCTAACTTAATGGCTGTTAAGTCTTCTAGACCTAGGCTGACATGATTAGGGCACATCCATAAGTTTCCTATGCTTTTTTCCAGTTTATAAATGCATTCCAGAATAAATTACCTTTATTTCTGTAACTACTTTGTTCTCTATTTCATGTAGGCCAGATTAAGAAGCAACAATTGGTGGTTGGTTTCAACCACAAATGTTCCCATCCCTACCTGCCCAGCAGGAAGAACAAACATCAATCACTTATAACCAGGGCTGGGGCTGGGGGAGGAGGAGGAGGGAAGTTTTGACAGATGGTTAGACTTATGTGTTTAATCATCTATTAGAATCTGATCTTTGGGGTGGGTGGCTTCTCTATCTCTTCTTCTTTACTGGAAAGCTCCCACTTACAATGTGAAGGATGTGCTGTAGTTGGTCTGTCTCTCCCATATTCTTTTATGCTATTGCTCTTGTTTATCTTTCTCATTAGTCTTTCTCACTGACTTGTCACCTGCACACTGTCATTCAACTGCTTTCCCTGCTCCCCGCATTTGCTATCTCTCTCTGGCATGTTTGCTTCATACTCATGATCTGTTGTTCACTCATCTTTTCTTAACTTCCTTTTATCCATCTCTGTTTCATTCACTCATCCGGCCTTGCACTGTCCTACCACGTAAGTTCATCTCTCGTATGCATTCTTATTTTCACTCATCTCTCATCTGTCTGCCATGGGCTCTCTTGCTGTATTCAATATATTGCGTGCTGATCAGTCTCCCTCAGTGTCGCTCATATGTCTTTTGTGCTCTCTTGCTCTCATTCATTTGTGTCTAACATCTTTATCATTTTCACTTTGACATTTTCACTCAGTCACCTCTAACATGGCACTTCTCCTACAATCACTCATCTCTCACTCTGCCCAAATACAGGCAGTGGCAGATGGACTCCTGTTTCAGTCATTACCACTCAGCCACACAAGTTACCTCTCAAATGGGGCACTTTTTTACCCATATAGTCTATGAAAGGAACCCATGTAATGCCTATTTAGTGTTTTGCAAAGTATCAGTCAGGCATTACAAGGGCAGATTTCTGGCATCTGATTACTCCTGGTGCCCAAGCTAAAATCACCCTGAAGGAAATTACTAATGACTGGAGAAGGAATATACTGGCAGCACCAAAAAGTAGCCAATAGAAACTGGACAAATGCAGGCTCTGTGGTATCATCATTACAGTTGCTGCTATAATGCCACATAACACACATATAGCAGAGTTTGTCTCAGAAGATGATAGAAAAAATTTAATGTTAATTATGGCATGGGGCAAAAAAAAAGCTGTTATGAAAACCTGACTTTAAGACTTTTTACAAGATACCTTCTAGCCTACAATAGGCAAGACATGTGGATATACTGAAAGCAGGGGTGAGATTTAATTTTTTTAACAACTGGTTCTGTGGATGTGGCTTAATTGGTGGGTGTGACTTGGTGGTCATGTGACTGGGTGGGCATGGCCAACTCAACATCACTCACGTCAAGGGGCGCTTCTCGTGTGGCCTCTCATGACAGTGGGGAATGCTGCAATGGTTGTAAGTGTGAAAAATGGTCATAAGTCACTTTTTCAGTGCCATTGTAACTTTGAAAGGTCACTAAATGAACTGTTATAAGTCAAGGATTACCTGTACAAAAATACAAAAAGCTTTTTTGCTTCCAAAAAACTGCCCTAAATATCAATCATTAGATTAAAAATACCTGCAAGCCGGAGTTACAAATCAGGCAGATGCCAGAGCACCTTGAGGAATTAAAATAATTAAAATGCAATGATAACTATCAGCAGCCAACTCTTGCTCATAAAGTGAAACCCTTTAGGAGAGAGATCATTTAAGCTCTCCAGAAAGAGCACACCCAGGAGAAGCAATCCATTTGCACCACTTAAAGATACCAGCTGGTCTCACTCACCTCACAAGATATCCTAAGGAAATCATCCAGATTTAAGGAAAGGTCACATGCCCCCCAAAAAGGCAGTAAAAAAATCAGTGCTAAACTTGCATCCTGCCTCTTGGAAGTACACCCTGAAAGGACAGTGCCAGATACCACTAAAACAGTGAAGGAAGACTCCCTCCCCAGACAGAAAAAGTAACCATGAGGCAAGAAAAAATTACCAGAACAAGTAGACACAGGAACTAGCCAGATTTCTCAACCCAGTTTCTTTTCAGGAATGGAGATTAACCTTTTTTCTTCCAAACAAAGCTGAATATGGACGATTATCCCATCAATAAACACAGGATTAAACGTCAAAAAGGACAGGATTAAACGTCAAAAATGACAGAATTAAACTTAACCAAAAACCAGTTTTAGACCAAAACTCAGAAAGGGTATGTAAACTCACGTTTGAATGTCAATCTTTCTAGCTAGCCAAGAAGCCTTGCTGAATGTCACTCATCTTGGTTCCTTGTCATTAAAAAGTACTGATAATTGCATGCCAGCTGGAAGTATTTCCTCCCAACAGCAGTGTAAAAAGCTTAAAACTCTTCCTGTTTAAGAAAGTACCAGGAAAGAAAAGAAACCTCCTTCAGAGACAGTAAGTCTAGGCATACTGCCAAGAATGTAATAAGGGTGGAAAACAACAAAAGGAGATTTCTTCTAACTACCTGTTCTCCAAACTGCTTAGAAAGTTAACAAGGGGTTCTATAGAACCGGTCAGAACTGGTAGAATCCCACCCCTGGCTGAAAGTCTATTTGTATGTGGGGGCGTTATAATAACTATTAGAATTTTAAACAAAAAAGATAAAAACTACCAGAAACTAACATTTAAGATAAAAAAATAAAAAAATAAAGAACAAAGCCAAAAGTACAGAAAAAAGAAAGAAAAAAGAAGTATAGAGAAATGACTTCCAATTTTCTTTCACAACAGTTACAAGTATAAACGAAAGATATAATAACATTCTAGGCAAAACATTCATCTTTATCACAGAAATTCTCCCCAGCAGTAACAATTCTATTTTTTATCTTAATATATCCTTTTTAACTGTATGTCCTATAACAATTATTTTGAAATAACGTACAATTCATATTTGACAAACTAACATTCAAATATTTTACCTTTTTCTCAATCTTGAAGTTTGTTTTGTTAATTATGGCTGATTTTGAATCTTCATATTTTTGTTGACAACTTTATTTCCTGTTTATCAATCTTAAAACCAAATATACAGTACCAAATTCTTTTAGTCCTCCCATTAATAATTCAATTCTCTTTAAAAGATTTTCCAAAAACAGCACTAAATAATCTGCAAAAGTTCCCAACTTGTAAGTTTCTTGTTTAATTTTTACACCCATTATCTTCTCATCTTGATATCTCCATTCAAATTTCAAGAACCAAAATAAACAAAAAAGGTAATGTCTTGTCTTGTTCTTTTTTGTATCTCAAAAGGATTTGTTAAATCTCCATTAACAATAATCTATGCTTTCTATGAGGTATAAATCAACTCTACCCATTTTACCCAATTCTGTCCAAAATTCATAGCTTCTGAAACTTTTTTTAAAAGGCCAATTTAAATTGTCAATAGTTTTCTCTGCATCTAAAAAAATACTTGCTTTTACAAGTATTCTAGATGTTAGATGTCTAACATCTGACATTGTCTTTTAAACGTCTTTTGGACAAAATCCACACTGATCTGTCTTCATGAATGTTCTTGCAATGTTCTATTCCTACCAGGTTTTGGGAGAAAGTAGTGGATTATATAAAAAAGATTGTGCAACAAAAGTTAATATTTTCAGAGAATAATTTTTTTGAACTGTATACTTATACATGGTGTTTGACTATCAAACATGGTAAATTAATTCTCTATGTCCTTTCTATGGCTAATAGACGTAGCACTGAAAAAATAAATCTATGGATCCATTTATTCAATGAATTGAAGATCTGATTGCATTTGCCATTTATGAATGGATTGCCTGAAGATATAAACTTGAGTAAGTACGTACTAGTATAATGAAATGCAGGACTCATTTATATAGAATACAGTAGGTTAAAAAAAAGATAGCCATAAAAACGTATTAGAAATGTATAGAGTTGTAACTCTTTTTGTTATAATGAGTTTATTAAAATTTATATTTTATATTTATATATAAAAATATACATGAATTTATATGGCTACTCATCTCACAGAAAGTTATTCTGAGCAATATACAACAGTTATAGCATATTATTTTTTGCCTTTTTCACATTCCTTTTACTTTTTTTGTTAAAGCACTTTTTTGTGTTCTTTTTTTATTCTTTTTGACAATGTGTGCCTCTCTATCACTATTATTTTTGTGTTTTTCTCCTTTTTGAGTCTTTCTATTAAAATAGTTGTGAACACTTACAATCATTATTCAATAATGATATCGGTCTATAATTTCCTATTAGAAGTACATCTTGCCTCTCTTTAGGTACTAATGCTATATTAGCCTCTTTCCAAATCTCCAAGGTATTTCGTCCCTGTAAGATAAGAGTTCATTGTATTTTGCAGGGGATGTAAACGTTCATCTTCAAAGCACTTGTAATTGGAAGCCACAAATCTATCTGGTCTTGGTACTTTTCCTTATCTTTTTTATGGCTTCAAAAACTTCCCCTATTTTATGGGTTTATTTATAAGTTGTCTTTGTTTCTCTGTAAGCTTTGATAAGTTTTATTAATATTCATCTATTTTTCTAAAGAAATATCTTGTCTTTTATATCAGTTAGAATAATACTCATGAAACATTTTTGTGTATCCATACTGTCCATTAATATTATCTCTCTCTTGATGTTTTAATTTTCTTTTCTCTTTTCTTGGGGCCAGAACTTCCGTTGCTAAGCATTGAGTCATCACATAACACCTGATTTAATACCTTTTTATAGCAGTTATTAAATGAATCATGAAGTCATTAAGCGAATCAGCTTCCCCCAATGTATTGAAATGTGCAGGTGACTTTGGAGGGCAAGATAAAGCGATGCTACCTAGCAACACAATTCAGAGTTGCTTAACAGTTAGAGAAAAAACTTAGGAAGGAACCAGTCTAATTGATCTGATATTTAAAAGTGATGATAGGAAATTTTTATCTTCAGACTTGCAAGATTCAGTTAATGTAGTCTTACAATAAAGTAGTTTTAATTCATATAGTCATGTTTCTGGTCTGGTTTACCTAGGGGCTGACTTTGCTTGGGAGCCACCTGGGATGGTCACAAATGATAATCATTTAACCGCAGGATGCAGCAACTGTCATAAATACATGCTGGTTGCCAAATGCCCAAATCATGGTCACATGAACTTGGGGTCACTGTGATGGTCCCAAGTGCAATGACCAGTCATAAGTCACTAGTTTCAGTTCCATCATAATTTCAAACAATTTCTAAATGAATGGTCATATGTTGAGTACTACCTTGTATTCGCTAGCCATTTCCTTGATTTATTTATAAATTCAAAAGGTTGAATTTGATTTGAAATACTTCTTTGATAATTTCTTTAGTCTATTTGTAGGTTCCTTAAACATTTGAAATCTGAAGTACAACAAATCTAATCTTCATTCCTACAATTTAAAAAAAAAATGCATATGATTTCCTTTACTAAAGGGAAATAAAATATTGCTGTATCATTGATTGCTTTTCCTTTCCCCAAAAGCTTCTGTCTTGTTTCTCACACATGTATTCTCTCTGCAACTCTGGATTATTTGCAGGCGTTCACTGCTAAGCTCATCCATGGCTGTAGACTTTTCCAGGATACTAAATGTTATACTTGATCTCGCCTTATGAAACTTCCCTGACTATCAGTTTGGGTTTCTCCTGGACCATCCCAAAATATTGAAAATATTATATATTACAATGAAGATACTGAAACATCTCAAGAGACTGTAATTCTGTTTCCTAGATCATATTTTGTCCCTTGGGATGCATTAACAGGAGCATCAAATCCAGATGATAGAAGCAATTGTTCCACTCAACCCCATCAGCTTTGTGAGTCTTGCGAGATAGACCAGACAAAAAAATACAGCCAGATGAGCTAATTTTACTTTATTATAAAGTAACATTAACAAAATCTTGCAAGTCTGAAAGTATCTCTTCTCCCACCCACCTACCCACTCATTCTTTTTACAGCCCTAAAACTAGAGAGCGGGACTTTTTAGATTTAGAAAGTATTACAGGTAGTCCTTGACTTACAACCAAAATTGAGCCCAAAATTTATGTTGTTAAATGAGAGATTTGTTAAGAGTTTTGCCCCATTTTACAACATTTCTTGCCACAGTTGTTAAGTTAGTAATATGGCATTAAATGAATCTGGCTTCCCCATTGATTTTGCTTGTCAAAAGATTGCAAAAGGTGATCACATGACCTTGATACACAATGGTCATAACTATGAGTCAGTTGCCAAGCATCTGAATTTTGATCACATGAGCATGTGGATGCCACAAATGTTGCAAGTGTGAAAAATGGTCATAAGTCACTTTTCCAGTGCCATAACTTTAAATTATCACTAAACGAACTGTTGTAAGTTGAGGATTACATGAACATTTTTACTACTTTATGAACTTACTGACTGGCCTCTCTAATATTGATTTTGCACATCACTGGAGTTTACATATTAAGAAAGAAGGAACTAACATAAATGATTAATTACTTAAAATTTATATTAAAAAAGCATGTCAGTGGTTAAAATTGTGGCATTAATGAAATCACAATAGCCAAAAGATGCCTGCAACACTCACTCACCAACACTTCTAATGAAAAAAATTCCCAGTATTTTCATAGGGCACAATTCTGAATACCTAGTGCATGGGGAAATATGATATCCCAGTGAAAGAAATTGACTTCTATTGGAGATAGAGATTATGTACAACAAATAGGAAATAGTTGAATACTTTCATGCTAAATACTGATAATGTGAACAGATTGTTAATTTGTCACAGGCATTACTTGCTTCCCAAGAACAGACAGCTGAATTGCTGTCCAGAAATGATTTATTTTAAGCGAATTGTCTTTAACCAGTTAATGTTCCAATCGCAACAATTCTTGTATGTTAAAATAGTTGCTCTGGTGACAGTATTTGAATCACGAAGTCATACAGTTTGTTGAAAAACATCAATTGAATATAATAAACATACACAAAGAGAAATGTTTCATAGGTGTTTCATAATAGTGGCATTTCCATGAAGTAGGGAAAAATTTGAGGACTTCTGCTATTCTAAATCTTTCATGTCTGCGGTTAACACATGATGACTTAATATATGACAATACACACTGTTTTCAGTCATTGAACTGTGTAAAATAGTCCTCCATTTATGACCACAGATGGTCCTGGAATCTTGTTTAGTGAATTGGTTATAAAGTGAGATGATATGTGACCACTTCCATCAACAACTACAAACCCAGCTCTCCCAATTGCGGTCATTAAACAGACTGTTGGGGAGAGGGTTGTGCCTTCTAAGTATAGTGGGTCAGGGAGAAGGTTTAGGCGTCCCACCACAGCTGGGAGGCCCAAGCCCTTTCCTGCCCCACTGGGGAAAATAGTTATAATCAACTGAAGTTTCCTAGCATTTTTGCCAGATTTGAGGTTTCTCCTCTCCCATAAAGGGGGAATCTCTTGGCACATTAGAGGAACAGATCTCAAATCTGGCAAAAATGCTCATAAATACCAGCATTCTGAGCCTTTCAGAACGCTGGTGTTCACTACCATTTTCTTCTTCCTTCAGAACATTTTTGAATCTTCCCTGGGGAGAAGAAAACACTAGCAAATAGGAACATTCTAGCATTTCCCCCTCCTCTCTGGAGCCTTTCAGAGACTTCCAGAGGGGTGGAGAAAACACTAATGAATGCTATTATTCTGAAAGGCTCAGAACATTGTATTTGCTAGCATTTCCCCCTCCCCTCAAGAGACTTTCAGAGTCTTCAGGAGGGGAGGGGAAAAATCTACTGAGTGCCCCCATTCAAAGATGCTCAGAAGGGTGGCGTTAGCTAGCATTTTGCCAGATTTAAGATCCATTCCTCCAGCACATGGGGTGATTTTCCCTTCCTGCATGGAAGGGAGGGAAATTCCCTCAGCACACTGGAGAAATAGACTTCAAATCCAATGTTATCTTCCTGTCATGCCCCTGGTGGAGACTGACTCTGAGGGAGAGAAAGAACAGCCAACAAGGAGTAGAAGTGTGGCTCCGGAGGAAGGTGTGGAGGAGGCTGGGGAAGGGCAGAGGCCGGCTGGGCAGTCAAAGGAGGACCCAGGCCCATCCCCTCTCCATCCTAGGGCATGCAGGGAGGAGAGGATAAGGGAGAGACGTGATCTACTTGGGAGAAGAGGGCCTTGATCTTCTTCATGGGCTGCAACTGTGACAACTGAATAAGAGAACGGACATGCGTATGGAGAGCGTGGGAAACAAAGCATGGAAATATCTCTAGTTTATGGTTCCTCTCTGAGTTTGGCGTCCTTCCCAGTGTGTGTTCTGTTATCTGTGGACATCCTCCAGTCCTTATCTTGCCTGGTTTGTGTTGCTTTTTTCCTCCTTCTTGTAACTGTTTGCATGGGAGTTTTTTTGTCTTCTATCAAGGATATTCGGAGCTTGGAAGCAAAGTGAAGGAATAAAAGGGGCTTCACCTGTTTTCTGTGACTGTGTTTGTTTTGTATCCCACCCTGGGTCATCACACCTCCACTAGCAACTTTCCCTGCCAACTTCCCAGTTGACTTTCAGGGAAGCTGGCAGAGAAGATTGAAATGATTGTGGGACACTTATAAACAGATTGCCAATCACCCAAAATGCAATCATGTGACTAGCGGGGCAGCACAATACTTTTTGATGGCTGGAAGTGCTTGACAGACTGTAAAGCACATGTTCTGAGACCTTTGTAACAGCAAACAGTCATTAAATGACTGGTTGTAAGTTGAGGACTACTTGTATAGATGTAGAAAATACATGATATTTGAGAAATCATCATAGATAATGATCATCAATGTCAGGAAGATGAAAAATCTTCTTGACATTTGATAGCACATTATTATATTTGATTTTTTTTATATCAATGTATAGGCCCTTCTCTAACTTTTCCATACCACCACCATTTTTGCACAGGAGCCTCCCAGGATTGTGTGCTAAACTCGTTCCTTTATTCTTGGTGCACACATGACTGCACCCCATTGTATAACACCAACACAATTATTAAATTTGCAGATGACACGACAGTGGTGGAGCTCATTAATAAGAACAATGAGTTTGCTTACAGAAAGGAAGTACAAGGGCTGACACGTGTAAAGAAAATAATCTTACACTTAATACTAAAAAACTAAAGAACTTATATTGACTTCTGGAGGAAGAGAGGTGTACCTTTACCATTGTACATAAATGGTGAGGAGGTGGAGAGAGTTGGTAGTTTTAAATTTCTGGGCGCTTATATCTCAGAGGACCTCTCATGGACTATGAATGCTAACATACTTGTAAAGAAGGTATAGAAGAGGCTGTATTTCCTGAGAATGCTCAGAAAGATAAATCTATTTCATCTACTACAGCAGTACCATTGAGAGTGTCCTGACATACTGCATTCTTGTATGGTATGGAGAAACTCTGTAGTGGACAAAAAAGTTCTACAGAGAATCATTAAACAGAATATCATTGGGCTCCAGCTACTAGCCCTGGATGACATCTTTGCATCTCGCTGTTTGAGGAAGTTGGACAACATTCTCAGAGATTCTTCCCATCCTGCTTACAATCTTTATGAACTGTTGCCTTTTGGCAGAAGATACAGAACAATTAAAACTCGGACCACACATTTTCTGAATAGTTTTTATCCCAGAGCTATAATTGCATTTAATAATGAACTTAAGGACCATCATCAGTGAGCTGTTGGACAGTATTGCTTGGTCTGTTGTGTGGATGCTTGTGTGTTTTTAGGAGGCCGGGAATTTTGGCGGGTGGGGAGGTGTTTGGGGATTGTCATGTGTGTGTGCATGTTGAGTCTGGTCTCTGGGTGTTATGTGAATTTCACTGTATGTATACTGTGTATATACGTACAATGACAATAAAGAATTCAATTCAATTCAATTTTTACTGCAGTTCCTCGAATGGATGTTTCAGGTAACCCTGAGCATTTTCATACTTGTGACAATGGAAAGGGCAAGGGAGTTTTTCTGAGTTTCTCTCAGAAAAAGACCACCTTCAGCCACACCAGTCTTGGAGAATAAAATCCCATTGTCATTATTCTGAACAAACTAAAAGAAAATAAACCCCTGCCCTGAAACTTAATTCATGTTTTTCACCACTTAACCTAACTCCTAAATGGGTCAGTAATAAATCAGGATATCCACTTAAACTCATTCCCTCATAAAGCTATAAATTAGTCTTCATCATTTTGTTTTGGTTGCAAGAGCTTAGTCTATCAGAATCAATCTGAGAGGCAAAATTCCAAAAAGCAATCAAAGAACAAAGACCCAAATTCCAATGAGAAGTCACCTTCAACTGTCATGTCCAGCCTGGGGATCAGGAATTCACATAGCATACATAACAGTCTCAAGCTATGCTGCTATAATTTTTCAGAAGATTTCTTCCAGGTGGGTTCATAATATTCAAGGTCACTTTACTCACCACCTAAGCACAGTTAAAGCCAAGTACTTCTGTATTAAGGTTGAATTCTACAGAGTTTCAGCTCTCATTAAATGCTTTCCCTTAGAAAGGGCCACTTGTTTATCATGCCATCTCCTGCTCTTTACATACTGCCAATATCCTCAGAGAGTTTGTTTGCAAACTCTGTTAAGGGTCCTCCTGGACTTGTGGTTGTTGCTTGATGAGAAGCTATAGCTAGGGGGCTTTTATACAAATGACTGAGCGCAGGTCTCCCAGTCCAGGAAAGGCCATAACTGACACACACAAAAGTTATGCAAAGGCTATCCTAGCCATGACTGCCACTTCAACAGGAGTTGCGAGTTCAGGAGAAACCCCAAGTTGTGGGTTAGGTCTGACTGGGGTAATGTCACCCCATCCAGAACTAAGATAGTTAAAGTCCTGGATTTTGAAGCTCCGTGCACCCAAAGACATTCAGTCTTGCCAGGATTCAACCAAAGCCTATTGTTCCCCAGCCAGGCCCCCACAACCTGCAGGCACCATGAGAGGAAAGCAACAGCTTCACCTGAATCATCAGGAGTGGTGATATAAACTTGAGTATGATTAGTATACTGATGATACTTCAACCCAGGGTTTTGGATGATCTCACCCAGTGGCTCCATGTAGATGTTAAAAAGTAGCGGAGAGAATACAAGGCCCTGTGGCACACCACAAAGAATGTCCTGGTCTCTTCTTAGTCCCTATTACCACTGATTGGGAGCAGCCTTGGAGAAAGGAGTCAAACGGGCACAAGACTGCATCATCCAGCCCAAAGCCTGCAGCTGGCCCAAAAGGACACTGTGGTTGATGATATTGAAGGCTGCTAAGAGATCAAGAAGAGTAAGGATGGTTGCACTTCCCCTATCCCACTGTCATCAGAGATCATCAACAACTGCGACCAATGCTGTTTTTGTCCCCTAACTAGGCATGACACCTGACTGGAAGGGGTCTAGATAATTTGTTTCATCCAGGACCCTCTGAAGTTGCCAAGCAACCACTTTTTCTACTTCCTACCCTACCAAGGGAAGATAGGAAACTGGATGAAAATTGTCCCATCAAGTGAGATCAAGTAATGATTTTGTAAGGAAAGTAAAAACCAGAACCACCTCACAAAGTTCCTGGATCATCCCCTCCTGCAGTGAGGTGTTTATCACTGCTTGAACCCACCTGCTATTCACCATCCTGGACAAGGTGGAGCAAGGATCTAATTCTCAGGAGGTTGTACTGACAACATTGAGGACCTGTCCAACAGGAACAAACTATTCCCAAATAACTGGGCAAGATCTTTCTCCAGGCATCTCAATGGACCTGCACTGCACCTAACTTCACTTGGGAATGAATCCAAGTGGTTTTGTCCATCAAGTTGAACCAATTCCAGTCATGAAGATGATAATCTGAGCTCCCCTGTCTCATGGCTGTGGAACGACAAATTGCATGTGCAATAAGGGCTGAGAAATAATGCCATTTTAGTCACTCTTACTGTCTTGGGTAGGTCTTGATAGCAGTTCTAAATCATATCCAGTTGAAGTCATCCTTAGTTTTCCTCTAGTGACTCTCTAGATGTCTCATCACCCTTTTCAGAATCTGCAACTCCTCTGTGAATCATGGGGAAAGTCAAGAGTGATGGATCAAGAGAGGCCACATAGGCACAATCTTGTCCACAGCCCTGGCTGTCCTTTGATTCCAGGACATTACAAGGCTTCGGTAGAGTTGTGTAGCAAAACCCCTGGGATTTCCCTCAGTTCCCCCTGGAACCTATTTGGGCCCATCTGTCTGGATTCTGGCAGTTACTCCAATTAAATCAAGAGCCTCGAGCCACACTCCCAAAACTAAAAAGGATTTATTAGAAGTTGACATTCCAGCATTAGCCTGGGTGTGGCCAACTCTGAGACACATAATTCACTGTCACCCTTGATCCTGCTTTCCCCCCCACCCCTCTGGGTGTATCATCCAACGAAATATGTCCATAGCCAAGAGTCATCAATCTTGTTCTCCAATTAGATTTTTGCACGGTAGAAATTTCAGTCCTGAAGAAAATATGAATGGAATGTACTTTCGATTCCACACTGCTGCCTGCTCTTTGAAACTGCCCCCCTTCTTTCTGTTGACAACTATAAAACATGCTTACAAAATGTTTTTTGAGTTGACACCATCAGTCACTAGGGTGGATCACATGAATGGGTCCAACCTCCATGTGGAAGAGTAATGTCATTAAGAGAATCTCAAGGATACCAGGGCACAATCTGGCCAAGATAGGGAGGATAATGTTAAATCTCCATTGCCATTGTTCTAACAAGAAAATCATATTGGTGTGTGACTACTGTACCAAAACAGATCTGATATAATCTGGGATAGGATTATGACTACCATGGTGGGTTGCTCCTGGGTCACTCCCAAGGCCAGATCCTAGCTACAGCTGCCAGTTGCTCATTAAGCAGCAACCACAAGTCCAGGAGAACCCCCAAATTGCAAACAAACTCTCTGAGGAAGTACAAGCCCATCCAGTATCAAAGATAATATATCCCCACAACCTGAGGGGCCAAAACTTCAAAGCCAGTGTTGATGAATGAGATAGATAAAAATAGAAATCAAAAGTTTGGAAGAAATCTATCTAATATGGGAAGAATGTTGAATTCTTTTATGGATAAAAATCAAGAATGCAATTTGTACATGTGCAGGATCTCAATGTATAGTTATTGAAATTAGCACAAAGAAAGATTTAGATTTGCCAGATCCTGGAAAATATTTGTATAGTCACAGAATGTACAAATATGAGTATTTGAAACCACTTGAAATACATGAAAATCAGTGGTTGGCTGCTACCAGTTCGGATTGGTTCTAGCGAACCGGTAGTTCCAGTGAGAAGTTGGCCATGCCCACCCGCCCCTGCCCTTTCCTGTCCTATATTTCCCTGGTTTTTAGCTCAGCTGATTCGTGTGGCAAGCAGATTACCACACTTCAGCTGTTTTATTCACCAGTGCTGACATAGAAGGTAGCTATAAATAGAAGAGCTTAAATATTAAGAAGGTTGGCAACAGACTATAATACTAAATGGCAATTATCTATAGACAAAGATTTAAATGAAAATTATATACAATAAAGGTATATGAAAAAGGACAACAGATTTAGGAATATGATTTGATTATGTTCATATCAAAAGCTTTGAAATTAAAAGGGCAGAACTGGACTAAAAACTGGACTACTAAAAAGGAACACAATATAGATATAGATATATCAAAAATGTGATAAAATTAAAAGAACCTGTAAGATATGCATAACAATGGTGATAATGTCTATATTAAATTAAAGTATTTCAGAAGTGGCACAGAGTCTTACAATCACAAAAGCAGTTAATATGGAAATAATTTAGTACAGCGATATATTTTTGCTTCATACCTAAAATCATTTTCAAATGGCGAAAATACAGTAACTGGGTAATTCCAGCTACCTCACAATAATTGTGTATATGTTTGATAAAATTATTACAAAGATAAAACTCAGTTCTGAAAAAAAATAATCTTGCTTATCAAACAGAAGGCAAGTACAAATACTATTATGTTATTCATTGCATAATGTAAGATATGGTTTTGATTAATTTCAGCATGTATGTAAATTATTTTAAGTTGGAAATTAGAAAAAAAATTAATTAAAAAGAAATTGAATGAAAAATTGAGGAAGATGAAGTATCTTCAGAGTACCTGGACTATTTAAATCAATAATAAGAAATACCAATAAAAAATATACCACATAACAACAGCCAAATAGAGGCAATCACAATATCTGCTGAGTCATAATATCAAAATGAAGAGGAAACACTCTACACTTTGAGATTTACGTCACTGATTAGGCAGTCATAATTTCTTGCCAAAGTACTTATCTTTTAAGGTCGTACTTTTGATAAACTTAACAACTATTCTTGACAACTGTATGCAAACAATAAGTATTATGAAAGAGCAGAATATGACAATAGGCCGTGATGAGAAGCCATGGTGGCACAGTGGTTAGAATGCAGTATTGCAGGCTAATTCAGCTCACTGCCAGGAGTTTGATCCTCACTGGCTCAAGGTTGACTCAGCCTTCCATCCTTCCAAGGTCAGTAAAACGAGGAGCAAATTTGTTGGGGGCAATATGCTGACTCTGTAAACTACTTAGGGAACCACTGTAAAGCACTGTGAGTATAAGTGCTATTGCTAGTCTGCCAACTTTTTTACTCTACTACAGTGATAGCAAAATCATTGTGTCATACATATAGAATTCTATGAGATCAACAAAAAAAAAATCCAAACAAACTTGAAACAGCATAACTGCTGGTGGAAATGGGATGAAATGTAAAAACATTAACCTTCATGTTGAACGCCTAGTTTATGCAGAAAAGCCGTCAATTTTCATGTAACTTCATTACAGAACATCCATCTGTTGTTGACATTCAGTATGTTCAGCAACTCTTTCAATCTGGTGATGCAGGTTCATTTTCCCCATCCTAAAACTTATTTCCTCTCATGAGGCATGCTCATGCAGGAAGGCATGATGAATCATATGATTCCTAATTCCTCCATTCTTTTTATTTTTTATATTTAAAAATACACACACAGAAACACACACAAACCTTTTTATATTTATCCTCTACGTTGACTTCATTGAAAACTTAGACTATCTCTTAACCAATTCAACTTTTGTTCATGTATTTGTTCTACAATTCATGATGTTCAATGAATGTTCATTTTCTTTGTATGAAATTCCTCCATACTTCTGTACAAAATTGGCATTTTAACACAGCTATTTTCAACTTTCAAAAATCATTTCTTACAACATACTGCCTGTTACCTTTGTAATAGCATCTGCATTTCTTTAAAAAAATTCCATCCATTTTTCCCATCTACACTAAATATTATACCAATACACACAAATGTAATTACTTCCTCTAATTTTGTGCCATGTATATATAATTATAAATCTTCTGTTTTCCTTGTCAAACTCAATTATGAACTTTGATTTTTTTTTTCAAATTTTCAGATCCGTACTTCTCATTGCATTATACAGTTTATACAACATATGCTGAAAATCCTTTGTATTGTCACTAGCAGATAACAGATAATTAGAGTTGGAAGGGACCTTATAGGTCATCTAGTTCAACCCCCTGCCCAAGTGGGAGACCCTACACCATTTCTGACAAATGGCAGTCCAATCTCTTCTTGAAAGTCTCAAGTGATGGCGCTCCCACAACTTCCGAGGGCAACTTCTGTTCCATTGGTTGATTGTTCTCACTATCAGAAAGTTTCTCCTTATTTCCAGGTTAAATCTCTCCTTGTTCAGTTTCCATCCATTATTCCTTGTCTGGCCTACAGGCGCTTTAGAAAATAGCTTGACCCCTTCCTCCCTGTGGCAGCCCCTCAAATATTGGAAGACCGCTATCATTTTATAATGTGGTGAACAAAACTGGATGCAGTACTCTAGGTGTGGTCTTACTAAGGCTTTATAGAGTGGTATTAGTACTTCCCTTGATCTTGATTGTATCCCTCTGTTAATACAACTTAGGATTGCATTAGCTTTTTTGGCTGCTGCTGTACACTGCTGGCTCATATTTAGCTGGCTGTCCACTAAAACTCCAAGATCTTTCTCACAGTTACTGCTATTGAACCTGGTTTCACCCAGTCTATATGTGTACTTCTGGTTTTTCTTGCCTAAGTGTAGGACTTTATTTTTCTCTACATTGAATTTCATTTTGTTAGATATGGCCCAGTATTCTAGTCTGTCAAGATCCCTCTGGATCTTGAGCCTATCTTCATGGTGTTAGCTATTCCTGCCAGCTTAGTATCATCTGCAAATTTGGTAAGTTCCCCTTCTATTCCCTCATCTAAGTCATTAACAAAGACATTGAAGAGTACTGGACCTAAGACAGAACCGTGTGGCACCCCACTGCTTACTTCTCTCCATGTAGACTTAGACCCATTAAGGACTACTCATTGAGTATGGTTTGCCAGCCAGTTGCGAGTCCATCTAGTGATGGTGCTATCTATTCCACTTTTTTCTAGCTTACTAAGAAGTAGGTTGTGGTCTACTTTGTCGAATGCCTTGCTGAAATCTAAATATATTATGTCCACAGTATTTTGCTGGTCTACTAATTTAGTCATTGTGTTGAATGAAAAAAGATTGGTTTGGCATGATCTGTTCTTAACAAACCTGTGCTGACTGCTAGTTATTACTTTACTTGTTTCTAGATGTTGGCAGATCTGTTTTTTATTATCTTTTCCAGTATCTTCCCAGGTATTGGTGTTAGGCTGATTGGTCTATAGTTTCCTGGGTCTGTTTTTTTTCCCTTTTTTGAAGATGGGAACCATATCAGCTCTTTTCCAGTCCTCTGGTAGTTCCCCGGTGCTCCAGGATTTTTGATATGGTGCAGTGGTTCTGAGATGACCTCTGCCAGCTCCTTTAAAACTCTGGGATGTAATCCATCAGGCCCTGGTGATTTGTGTTCATCAAGATCAGACAGGTGTTCTCTTACTATTTTTTTGCTTATTTTACTTTTATTTCTGGTCTGTCTTTTACAATTATGTTTTTGGTGGGTTGAGCTATAGTTTCTTTTTGCGTGAAGACCAATGCAAAGAACAAGTTAAGCAGTTCTGCTTTCTCTCTGTTGCCTGTTACTTCCTTGCCATCTTCTCTCTTTAGTGGACCGACTGTTTCCTTGATTTTTTTTCTTGTTATTTATATGTTGGAAGAGACTTTTTTTATTATCTTTGATTTTTATTACAAGTCTGTTCGTTCTGAGCCTTTGCTATTCTGACTTTGTCTTTGCAGATTCTGGCTATCTGCTGATATTCTGCCTTAGTTGTTTGTCCTTCTTTCCATTTTTTGTACTTGTCCTTTTTTTCTTTCAATTTGCCAGAGAGATCTTTGTGCAGCCATGCTGGTTTCTTCTTGGATTTGTTTTTCTTTCTCAGTGGTATTATGCTGGTCTGGGCTTCTATGATCATACTTTTTAGAGTTTCCCAAGATTCTTGAGTTGTTTTCCCCTTTAGGATTTTCATCCATGGAATCTTTCCCAAGTTCTCTCCGAGTTTATTGAAATCAGCTCTTTTAAAATCCAAGACTCTTGATGTCATTATGTTCTGTTGCTTGTGTTTGTGTTATGTTGAATTCTAGTATGACATTATCACTTTCACCCAAGGTTCCTGCAGTTTCAACTCCCTCTATCACTTCTTCTCTGTTTGTAAGAATTAAGTCCAGTATGACTGTCCCTCTAATTTCACCCTCTATCTTTTGGACAACAAAGTTGTCAGCTAGGTTGGTTAGGAACTTATTTGATTTCTCACTTGATGCAGAATTAGTTTTCCAATTGATATCAGGGTAATTGAAGTCTCCCATTACTACTGTTGTGTGTTTCCTGCATATGTTTGTTAATTGGCTGGCAAAAAGGACATCTATTTTTTCTGCTTGATTGGGTGGCCCATAATATACACTTATGGCCATGTCATTCTTTTTTTCTTTTACATTGACCCATATGCATTCTAGGAGGTTTTCATCTTTGGTTTCATGCATTTCTGTAGCAATATAGTGGTTCTTTACATATAGTGCAACTCTACCTCCTCTTTTATGGGGTCTGTTTTTTTTAACAGTTTGTATCCTTCTACCAGTATGTTCCAGATATGGGTTTCATCCCACCAAGTTTCTGTTATTCCAACTATATAATATTTACCTTCATGAATTTGTAGTTCGAGTTCACCTTCTTTGTTCCCCAGACTTTGTGCATTTGTATATAGGTATATTGAGATCTTTATGTCTGACACTGTGTTTACTGTCTACATAATCTGTGTTGTGCCTGCCTGCCCCTACTTTCTTGCCACCTGTTTGATTAATGCACATGGTATGGCACTCACTATTAAATGCTTGGTTTTGGTTGGCATCAAGGTTGATAATCTTACCTGCACAAACATCTATTTTGCATGCATTGGTATCCTTATTAGTTTTAGGTTGCTGGGGACAGAAATGTTCTGTATCCATTAATTCTCTGTCCCCACTGTTCAGTTTAAATGTTTATCCAGGAAATCTGTGATTTCATTTTCTGTCTGCACCAGTACATATAAGACGTGAACTAATACATTGGTAACATCATCACAAAGAAGTTTAATGTATTTATACCTAAATTCATTAAATTATCATCACATTTCCTTGTCTTACTCCTGTTCAGCAGTGAACCATTTACTTTCAACAGATACACTTCTATTGTATTCAACAACCAAGTGTCAACTCGCTATTTACAGAAAACATTTCCTACTATACCATCAGAATATTGGCTCCTCCTAGACACAGAATTTTAAAGCCTGTTCATAATCATAGATGAGAACTCAAAAAAGAATTATATTTCTTTTTCAAACAAAAAAAAAATAAAGATGCAGACAGAAGAATGAATTAATACTTTATTCAAATTGCTGTCTAGAATTCTTGAAAGCTGTTAATTCTTGAGTAAATATAAGATACAGCCCTTTATCTGGGATTTTAACTCTATGTGTTAAATTTATGGTACAGTCACATGGCCAATTAGGAGACAGGGTAGTTGCTTCTTCTTCCTCTAAAATATCATCCAGCTCTGCATAATTTACTTACAGGGAAGAAGGTTCAAGCAGTGGTGCAGAAAGGAGAGAAAGAAGTGTGATGACTGCATATGATGCTGCTGTCATTTTTGAGAGAGGAAAAAAGTGTCTCTTCTTCCCAGTTAATAGCAGGACTACATGTCTAAAGCCAATCCATCCCCAAAACAATTAGGGATACACAAGAAGGTATTCAAGTACAATTGCAAGAATTTTTCTGGATTATTTGCATCTGTTGCAGAGGAATCATACATTGCGTTTGGGGGAGGGTTCTTGCTTATATAAATTTTTATCTAGATTTTTATTGGGGTTAGGGAGGATGGCCGGGTGGGGGTTGGGGGACAACCTGCCTGAGGCTGGGGCCAGGCCGAGGGTCGAGCGTTGCCGGGAGGTGCTGGGGTCGGGTGGGGTCATATCGAGGATGGGGGGTTGTTCCGGGGAGGGCGGAATACAGTCTATTGGCACAGTGAGCGGGAAAGGCAGATTTGGCGGTTATAGGGGGCCATATCCTATATTGGGAGCGCGCCCCGGCTGTTTGCGCACGGTGGCGCGCTCTGACCCCCTAGTCATGTCCCGTTCCCCGGGTGGTCTGAGTCATCGGGCCCTGGGCCTTTGGCTGATGCTGTGTAACACCAGGTCCATCGTTAACAAGGCCCCCCTCATTTATGATTTGATTTGTGAGAAGGGCGCGGACCTGGCGGGTGTTACCGAAACCTGGTTGGGCCAAGAGGGAGGAGTTCCCCTGGTGGAGATGTGCCCACCCGGGTTTCAGGTCTTTCATCAGCCAAGGGCTCAGGGAAGGGGTGGGGGGGTTGCGGTGGTTATTAAGGAAGTTCTGTGTCCTAGGGAATCCACTGTTTCTCAGACGACCGGATGTGAGTCCCTTTTCGTGAAGTTTGGTTCCAGGGTTCAGGTGGGCCTGTTGATCGCATACCTGGCTCCCTGCTATGTGACATCGGCCCTGCCTGAGCTCCTTGAGGTTATAGCCGGCTTGGCGGTTGGGACCCCCAGGCTTATGGTCATGGGGGATTTCAACCTGCCTTCTGCCGGCGGAGCCTCGGGGATTGCTCAGGAGTTCATGGCTTCCATGACAGCCATGGGCCTGACCCAATTAATTCGGGACCCCACTCACTTATGGGGTCACATCCTGGATTTGGTTTTTGTCTCTGATCAGTGGCAGAATGATCTCAGTATAGGGGATGTTGCTGTAGAACCCCTGTCATGGACTGATCATTCGCTCCTTAGACTCGACTTCCTTTCTGCACCCCCCCGCCACAGGGAGGCAGAGCCAATAAAATGGTACCACCCCAGGCGCCTGATGGACCAGATAGGTCCCTGATGGAGCTTGGGCCGTTTCCCGAGACTCACACACACGACTCGGTCGAGGACTTAGTGGCTACCTGGGATAGGGTGGCAGCTGAGACCCTTGACCGGGCCGTGCCCTTGCGGCCTCTGACCCGGTGCCGATCCCGAGTGGCTCCTTGGTTTTCCGAGGAGCTGAGGGAGATGAAGCGCCGGAAAAGATGCCTAGAGAGTGGTTGGAGGGCCAGCTGCTCTGGATCTGACCGAACACTATTACGATCCCATATTAAGGCGTATTTAGTGGCGATAAGGACGGCGAAGCGGTCTTACCTCTCCGCCTTTATTGCGTCTGCGGAAAATCACCCGGCCGCTCTGTTTAGGGTGACCCGCTCCCTTTTGGAAGTGGAGGCGCGTGAGGATCCCTTTCAGGGACGGGCCAAGGATTTTTCTAAGTTTCTGCAGGACAAAATCACTCAGATCCAGGATGAGCTGGA
The DNA here is from genome assembly GCA_023653725.1 of Bungarus multicinctus. Lineage (NCBI taxonomy): Eukaryota > Metazoa > Chordata > Lepidosauria > Squamata > Elapidae > Bungarus > Bungarus multicinctus. Next base: position 50,502,463 of record CM042848.1, read on the forward strand.
CTCCGACTGGGCATCTCCGGGCGGGGGCGGATTTCGGTGAGGTCATTTGGGATGAGTTCGATCCTGTTACCCTGGAGGACGTGGACAGGATACTGGGTGGGCTTAATGCCACCACTTGTTTATTGGACCCGTGCCCCTCCTGGCTGGTCTTGGCCACTCGGGAGGTGACACGAGGCTGGTTCCAAGGGATTATTAATTCCGGGAAAAGATGTAATTCCGGGAAAAGATGGCGGACGGCTGCTTTCGCCGGAGTTCTCTCCGGCCCGGGTGCTCTTCGGTGCGGGTCCCCATGCCCCCTGGCCCCCCTCGCCGGTGGCAGAGGTGGGGGAGGGCCCGGGGAGACCAGCGGTTTCCAACGAGAGCTGGTTGGGGGCTCGCCGGAGCGAAGGGAGCCGATGGGAGCGACGGCGTTGGCGCGGCGGCCCTGGCGGCCCCGGAGTGGCCTCGGGACGGTCTTGCTGGCCTTGGTGGCCTCGGAGCGGCCTCGGAGGGGCTTCGGAGGCCCCGTTCTGGATGTAGCAGTCCCGGAGTGGTTTTCCAGCTCGCCGGAGCCGCGGCGCCGAGAGAAGAGACAGCGTTGCCGCGGCAGTCCTGGCGGCCTCGAAGCGGCCTCGGGGTGGCCTCGTTGGCCTTGGAGTGGCCTCGGAGTGGCGTCGGAGGCCGCGCCCCAGGTGCGGCGGCCCCGGAGCGGTTTTTGAGCGGCCTCGGAGGCCTTGGGAGTGGTGTGGAGCGGCCTCGGTGGATTTGTGGCGATGGATCCGGTGCGTGCGCTGCGGAGCTCCGCCGCGGCCCTCTCCGGCCTGGACGGCCTCAGCGGTGGCCCCCCCTGTCCCCTGGGCCCCCCCGCCGGTGGCAGAGGCGGGGGAGGATCGAGGGAGACCAGCCGAGACACCTGGAAGCTGGTCGGGGGTCGGCTGGAGCCGCGGGACCGATGTGGAGGGCGGCGTGGTCACGGCGGCCCCGACGGCCTTGGGTCGATTGCGGAGGCCTCCTCCAGCGGTCGGCGGAGCGGGGCGGCTGCGGACGGGCAGCGAGCGGACCTGGGGCATTTTCGATAGCCCCGAAGATGACGCGGCGGCTGGGAGATCCACGGAAGGGCTCGGCGGGGGAGCGATGGTGCCGATGCCCCCGTGGGCCGCTTAGGTGGAGCTGTGGTGTCCCTTCTTTCCCTGGGGCCCCCACCGGTGGCAGAGGTGGTGGGCCTAGGGGGGGACTGGCTCTGCCTGTGACTCTTTCCCCCCCGGGGGTCTCACCGGTGGCAGAGGTGGGACGACCGGGGGGAGGCGGAATATACCCCAGCTGGACTGGATTCCATTTTCTATGGCCGGAGGACGGCAGACGTTGCGGACACTCTGGGAATGCCGAGATAGGGCGGCCGGGTCCACGGAAGTACCTACGGACAGAGCTTTGGGCCTTGAGGGATGCCCCCCTCTCCCTTAGGTGGCCTTCGAAGCTCTCTAAGACCTTCCGCAATGAGGGATCCTGGGATCCGGAGCGATGGTGGGGTCGGGGAAACCGGGGAGGGCGTGGTAAATCCGGGCTTGAAAAATTTTTAAGGGGATTTTTTAAAGGGGAAAAGTCCAGGGCGGGCGGGGGAGACAGCCCGCATGGAATTGGGGGCAGCCGGGCCGGCGTGCGCGCCTGTGGGGCCTCGGGGGTTCCTGTGTCGGGGTGGCAGACAGGGGGTGGGCAGCCGGGGGCCAGTTTTATCGGCACGGTAACTGGGAGAGGTAGGTATGCTAGGGGTGGAGGGCCATATCCGGTTAGGGGATCGCGCTCCCGATGTTTACAAGCGGTAGCGCGCTCCGACCCTCCCTACCCATCCTGTAGTCCTGGTTGTCCGGAATCTCAGGCCCTGAATACCCGGCTGCTGTTGTGCAATGCCAGGTCCGTGGTTAATAAGGCTCCCCTGATCTGGGAGTTGGCTCAGGAGGAGGCCGCGGACCTGGTGGGTGTCACCGAAACCTGGTTGGGCCCAGAGGGAGGTGTCCCTCTGGTTGAGATGTGCCCACCAGGTTTCCTTGCATTTCACCAGCCTAGGGCTCAGGGAAGGGGCGGTGGGGTGGCGGTGCTTATAAAGGAAGTCCTTTGTCCTAGGGAGGCCACTGTCCCTCAGACGGCTGGCTGTGAATCTCTTTTTGTGAAGTGGGGGCAAGGGGTTCAGATGGGCCTTTTGTTGACGTACCTGGCTCCCTGCCACGTCTCATCGGCCCTACCCGGACTCCTAGAGGTAATAGCCGGGCTGGCGGTTGAGACCCCAAGGCTCTTAGTCATGGGGGATTTCAACCTGCCATCGCTCGGTGAAACCTCGGGGTTGGTCCGGGAGTTCTTGGCTTCCATGACGGCCATGGACCTGACCCAGTTAGTTTCTGCCCCCACTCACATGGGAGGTCACATGCTGGACCTGATTTTTGTCTCTGGGCAGTGGTTGAATGACTGTAATTGGGGGGATTTAGTTATTACACCCTTGTCATGGACAGATCATTCCCTCCTGAGGCTGGATTTCTGTTCCGCTACCCCCCACCGCAGGGAGGCGGAGCCACTTAGATGGTTCCGCCCCAGGCGCCTAATGGATCCGGATCGGTTCCAGAGGGAGCTTGGGCCATTTCCTGAATCTCTGGCTCTCAGCTCGCCTGGAGACCTGGTGGCCACCTGGGAGGGGTCGGCCGCCGGGGCCCTAGAGCGAGTTGTGCCTATGCGACCTCTGACTCGGCACAGATCCCATTTGGCTCCGTGGTATACGGAGGAGCTACGGGAGATGAAGTGCCGAAAAAGACGTCTTGAGGGCATTTGGAGGGCGAGCCGTTCTGAGTCTGACCGAACACAGGTGAGATCTCATATTAAGACTTACCTTGTGGCGATAGGGGCGGCGAAATCTTCGTATTTCTCCGCCCTTATTGCATCAGCTGAAAATCGGCCTGCCGCCCTGTTTAGAGTGACCCGCTCTCTACTTGAACCGAGAGCGCGGGATGACCTCTTGCAGGGTAGAGCAGAGGAGTTTTCCCGATTTCTGCATGATAAAATCGCTCAGATTCGGGAAGGGCTCGACTCCAATTGGGTGGTCCCGGGGGAGGTGTCCGGGGCAGGTCTTGAGAGTGTTATCTGGGGGGAGTTCGATCCTGTGACCGCTGAGGGTGTGGACAGGTTGCTGGGGGGTCTGAATGCCACCACCTGTTTATTGGACCCGTGTCCTTCCTGGTTGGTTTCGGCCGCCAGGGAGACGACACGAGGCTGGCTCCAGGGGATTGTCAACGCTTCTTTGAGAGAGGGGGTGCTCCCTACCGCATTGAAGGCGGCGGTGGTGCGCCCCCTCCTCAAGAAGCCTTCCCTGGACCCAGCTATTTTAAACAACTATCGTCCAGTCTCCAACCTTCCCTTCGTGGCGAAGGTTGTTGAGAGTGTGGTGGCACGTCAGCTCCCCCAGTACCTGGAGGAAGCAACTTACCTCGATCCGTTCCAATCGGGCTTCAGGCCTGGACATAGCACTGAGACGGCATTGGTCGCGTTGGTTGATGATCTCTGGAGGGCTCGTGACAGAGGGTTCTCCTCTGTCCTGGTCCTATTAGATCTCTCGGCGGCTTTCGATACTATCGACCATAGTATCCTATTGCGACGGTTGGAGGGGTTGGGGATTGGTGGAACCGTCTTCCGATGGTTCTCCTCCTTCCTCTCTGACCGTTCGCAATTCGTGTTGGCGGGGGGGGAGAGGTCCACCTCTAGGCCCCTGGTTTGTGGGGTGCCTCAGGGGTCGGTCCTTTCTCCCCTCCTGTTCAACATTTACATGAAGCCGCTGGGCGAGATCATCCGTGGTCTTGGAGTGAGGTGTCATCTGTATGCAGATGACACCCAGCTGTATATCTCCACTCCGGACCACCCCAACGATGCTGTGGGGACTATGTCTAGGTGCCTGGAGGCCGTGCGGGACTGGATGGGCGGGAACAGGCTTCGGCTCAACCCATCCAAGACCGAGTGGCTGTGGTTTCCGGCGCCCCGATATAGCCAGCTGACACCTTCGCTGGCTATTGGGGGGGAAGTTCTGCCCCCCACAGAGAGGGCTCGCAATCTGGGAGTCCTCCTGGATGTACGGCTGTCGCTCGAACATCACATCGCGGCCGTCTCCAGGGGGGCGTTTCATCAGATCCGTCGGATCTACCGGTTGCGGCCCTTCCTGGATCGGGACGCCTTGCGCACGGTCACTCAGGCCCTTGTCACCTCTCGCCTGGACTATTGTAATGCCCTCTACATGGGGCTCCCTGCGGGGAGCATCCGGAGACTCCAGTTGGTGCAAAATGCAGCCGCGAGGGTGATTATGGGGGCGTCGCGTAGCGCCCATGTGACGCCTCTCCTGCGCGAGCTGCATTGGTTGCCGATGGCTCTCCGGGTTCGCTTTAAGGTTCTAGTTTTGACCTTTAGGGCGACTCATGGCATGGGACCAGGTTACCTTCAGGACCGCATTCTACCAACGTTCTCCAACAGGCCGGTGCGTTCCCACAGGGAGGGTCTGCTCCGGGTGCCGTCGGCCGCTATGTGTCGTCTGGCGGCGCCAAGGGGTAGGGCCTTCTCTGTGGGTGCCCCCGCCCTCTGGAATACTCTGCCACCGGAACTTCGTACCGGCACGGACCTGAGGGCCTTCAGGCGCGCGTTAAAGACCTGGCTCTTTGAGCAGGCCGGCCTGGGCTGAGATAATGATTTTAAATTTGATCTCCTTTTTAATTTTAAATTGGGTTTTAAGGGTGGGGGGGGGTTTCTTAATTTTAGTTTGCAGCTAATTCTAATATTTAATTACTTTTTAACTTTTGTATTTGTGGGGTTTTTAGACGAGCTGTTCACCGCCCTGAGTCCCTTGGGAGAAGGGCGGTATATAAATGTAATTAATAAATAAATAAATAAATAAATAAATTATTAACGCTTCCTTGAGAGAGGGGCTTTTACCCGCCGCCTTGAAAGAGGCGGTGGTGCGGCCCCTCCTCAAGAAACCATCCCTGGATCCAGCATTATTGTCAAATTATCGTCCGGTCTCCATCCTTCACTTTGTGGCGAAGGTTGTTGAGAGTGTGGTGGCATGTCAGCTCCCTCAGTACCTGGATGAAGCGGTATATCTAGACCCCCTCCAATCGGGTTTCAGGCCCGGGCACAGCATGAAGATAGCGTTGGTCGCATTGGTGGATGATCTCTGGAAGGCCCGAGACAGGGGTTGTTCCTCTGTCTTGGTCCTGTTAGATCTCTCAGCGGCTTTTGATACTGTCGACCACAGTATCCTATTGCAGCGGTTGGGGGGGTTGGGAGTGGGAGGCACCGTTTTATGGTGGTTCTCCTCCTTCCTCTCCAACCGCTCGCAATTTGTGTTGACAGGGGGGCAGAGGTCGACCCTGAGACCCCTATTATGTGGGGTGCCTCAGGAGTCTGTGCTCTCGCCCCTGCTGTTCAACATTTATGTGAAGCCGCTGGGTGAGATCATCCGTGGTTTCGGGGTGGAGTTCCATCAGTACGCTGATGACACTCAGTTGTACATCTCTACCCCGGGCCACCCCAACGAAGCCGTCGAAGTGATGACCCGATGCCTGGAGGCCGTGCGGAGTTGGATGGGTCTTAACAGGCTTCGTCTCAACCCGATCAAAACCAAGTGGCTGTGGTTTCCTGCGCCCAGATACAGCCAGCTTATTCCATCGCTGGCCATGGGGGGAGAAATTTTGCCCCCCATGGAAAGGGCTCGCAATCTGGGTGTCCTCCTGGACGTATGGCTGTCTTTAGAAGATCACATTACAGCCATCACCAGTGGGGCCTTTTGTCAGATTCGTCTGATTTACCAGTTGCGGCCCTTTCTGGATCTGGATGCACTTCGCACACTTCTGCCCTCGTCATCTCCCGCTTGGACTATTGCAATGCTCTCTACATGGAGCTCCCCTTGAAGAGTGTCTAGAGGCTGCAGTTGGTCCAGAATGCGGCCGCGCGGGTGATCTTGGGAGCTCCTTGGAGCTCCCATGTTACACCGCTCCTGCGTGTGTTGCATTGGCTTCCTGTGGCCTTCCGGATCCGATTCAAGGTGGTATTAATCGTTTTTAAAGCGCTTCATGGCTCGGGACCTGGGTACTTACGGGACCACCTGCTGCCACCAACAGCCTTCCGCTGCCCAGTGCACTCCCACAGGGTTGGCCTCCTCGGGGTTCCACTGCCTGGTCGTTGCCGGTTGGCGGCCCAGAGGGTGCGGGCCTTCTCTGCGGGGGCTCCCTCCCTTTGGAACGATTTGCCCCCAGAGATACGGGCCATTACCGACATTCAGACCTTCCGGCGCGCAGTAAAGACCCTGTTTTGTCAACAGGCCAGCCTGGCCCAGTAACGATTTTTGGCGTTTTAAATTTGGTATTTAAATTTTTTTATCAGTTTTATATTTGCTAATTGTATATTCAGCCTCCAATTAAATCGTTTTAATTTGCTTTTAATTGTATATACTGTTTCTGTTTTAGTTGGCTGTACACCGCCCCGAGTCCCTTTTTTGGGAGAGGGGGCGGTACAGAAATTTAATAAATAAATAAATAAATTGCAGAATGGGACTTAAATCTGAGGGATGCAGATGTATATGTATCCAATGCTCAACACTAAAAAGCAAGGTATTCCAACAATGGTCCAAAGAGGGACCTAACCAGGCTGCAGGCAGCCAGTACATCAAGAGGATCCCTACTTGTCTCTAGAGCCCAACATAAGCACAGTCTCCCATTGTTGAAACAGCTCACTAAATTGAATGCTAACCACAGATAAGTGTCCTGATAGATCAGAATCACTCTCCTCCCCAGCACTAGCCTCAAAGCTGATGAAGAACCCAAAACCTAGCCAGGTAGATTTCAGATACACACTAAGACTGCCTGTTCATCCACCACAAAACCATGAATATATGTGGCCTTATTGATACTGGATATGGCATTTACCAGCAATACCCTAATAGCAAGTACACCAACAATCCAACCATTAAGTCTTCAAGTTGGGATTGCCAAATCAGAAGATGAAATCACCACTAAATTGGAGATCACCCTTCTCCTGGAATAACCTACCAGGTGTCCCCTACTATATCTTCCATGGTTCACCATTACTGGGATACTATAGCTAAATGACTCTCCCAACATGAGTATTGCTCAGTCTCACAGAACAATCACACCTTACAAACACACTTATGATCAAAGGTTGTAATATGGCAAACCATCAGTTTCTCATTCACAATCACATATGACATCATCATCATCACTTCTTCACATTCTCTGACCTATGTTAATTTTTTTTTCCTTCTTGACCCCTTCTCACTTTTAGGAAATATGCAGGACCCAAAAAAAGCTCTTGCATGGGTTATATTTATTGATATTTACCATATTAAAATTTAAAATTGATGCATTTACTGATGCTATGGCTTCTCACAATTGTTTAATGGGATTTTAATGTTGTATTATTTTTCAATATACTGTAGGCTGGCAAATAATTTTGATTATGTGGATCCCCAAGAGGGTCTTTCAGGGGTCATAAGTTCACACTTCAAGAAACTCTGCCCAAACCTATTATCCTCAATCCCTTTAATTTCATATGGGAGAGGGAGGTAAAAACAATCAAGAACAGTCTGTGGTCCAAGGTCTATCTACTATTTGCACTATCTATACTCACCTATTACACATACATTATACATATTATTTGCCCCAGTTTTTTTCACAAACTCTTACACATTTTAACCTACATAGAGTGTGTTCTTCCAAATCTTCATGTTTCACGTCTCTAATATTTTTCATCCTTATAACCACATTAATGGTTATCTTACCATCAGCATCTTGAAAAAATGAAATACTGTTTTATATTGCATACAACACACCTTATTTCAGAGGTGGAAGTACATTATAGAGTGCTTAATGTCTATCCTATATTATCATGGTTGAACTTCATATCAGTTCCAACTCTAGACTTTAAAAGATATGCTTAGCAAATCCCATCATTGAATGAGGATACCTTCTGCGCCAGTATTTCTGGGCATCTTTTTCTGGTACAAAATACTGTAAAGAACAAAAGCAAGACAAACAAAAGTTGCCATATGATCTTGCTCAGAAAAATTAGAAACCTCCAGTGACAGAACTGCAGCCAGATCAAATAATTCCAGGAGTTGGCATGAGTACTGTTGGGATCTGGGCCTTGGCAAGTGACCAGTGATGTTACCTCTAATATTAACTGAGATGAGATATAAAACTGAAGACTGAATAATAGTCAAGTAACTAAGAAACTCTATGTAATACTTATCTTTCTGAGAAACAGTTATCCTTATTGTCTCATAAATGAACTTTAGTTTCTCTTCTGAATAAATAGCAAACTTTTTGTATAGCAGATATGAAATGTACATATATAAAACCATATCCATATAGTCATATATACACACTACTTTGCTCCCAAACCATTGATGCAGTCAAGAGAGATAATTATTGGCAATTCAAAAGGGAAAACTCAATATGCATAATGTTTTGCATCCTCTTCTTTTCTCCTCTCCCCACATAGATGGAGGGGCAGAAAAAAAAGAATCTTAGCAACTATACAACCAAAGCAAGTATTGCTAAGTGGCTCACTAGTTACTATGACAACCAACTCGCTCCACTTCAACTGCTTATCCCACAGTCCCTCTGTCACCCTATTTTTAGCTTGAAATGAAAGAATTGGACTTTTTAAAAGATGCAAGCAACCTCACAAATTTAAAAGACAATGTTAGGACCATTACTGAGATGCTTCAGATCTAGAACAAAAAACATTCTCTAATTTTACCAGTGATTCTTTAAGTGAAGTGGAATGAGTGAATCACTAGTCCTCCAAGTGGCAAGACCAGGGACTTTGAATTGAGCTTTCAAATTATAAAAAGAAACATTTTTGGGAAAATCTATGACATGGAGAATTAAAGAAACTTTGTTGTTGTTGTTGTTATTGTTGTATTTTTACACTTGGATACTTAAACTTCAAGAACAAATGCTGTCTAAATGCTAGCATATTATGTCTCCTATAAATGTGCTTTTCATATTGACTGGAGGGCAATGGGAGCTAAAGTCCACCAACTTAAAAGGCTGCATCATATCAGACTGTATGAAAACTTCTACAAAGAAGCAGTATTAAACTACCTGAGATTTGCTTTTTTATCAGACTGAGAAATATGAGAGCATTACATTTCCTATTTTAATTTAGAAAAAGTTCCTCAATAGCAAATTCTAGTCTAATACAATACACACAATGAATAAAAACTGTGCTGTCCCAGCCAGTCTATGGGAATTGGCTAGTTACTTAAAAATTGTGAGCTGTCCCCTTAAGGGAATGCATCATGGGAAATGTAGTTCATGTCACGTGGCCACATCTGTAATCCTGATTGGTCACTAAATTGACCCTTGAGGGGTTGGGGGAAGTTTCTTTCATTTTTGCCTGGTCTCATGAACTGATAAGCAACTTACCATTACAAGATGGGTTAGGAAAATAACCATCTTTTACCTGCAATGCTGATATACAAAGGATTGGCCATTATAGAATAACTTCATCACAAATGTGAGTTATGAAGATACCTGATGTACCAATAAATGTACTTTGTTATGGATGTTTTGTGGAATTATCTATCTGCATCTGCACAGCTACAAATCCACCTCTGTGCATGAGACAGGACAGTAAAAGATGGTATAGAATAGTAAAAGATGATTTCTAACCCATCAGAAAAGTAAAATTGTTAATTTTGGATTTATGATAAAGCGAAGAAATATTGAAGCCAGGAGTGAATATGCTATGTTGATCTGAACCTGCATGTCTCGTCGTCTCTCTCTCTCTCTATGAGCATCAGAATACTTTACATGCTGTGGATGTTGGGAGGGGCTGGAGTTCCCCACATGCTACAAACAAAGAGACCTTTCTACCTACCCACCCACCTACTCCTCCTCTCTGCTCAATTTGTCTTCCTACTATCTCAGAGACTCTATTTGCATAACAAGGAGAGTTAGAAATTTCCCAATCCTCAAAAGATAATCAAACCTCAGTTGGAAAGTTTGAGAAATCTTGCTTGTATTTTTAAACAGAAATCAGAAGCTGATTCTGCTATGTTCATTTGGAAGGGAGACAAAAGCCTTTACTAATCCCCCCTCCCTTTCTCTTTAGCGAAAGAAAGGCTGTGTCTCAAATTACACCTCCTAACTGGGAAGAGTCAATTTGTAAAACAAAGGGAGGAGCCAGGTTTTACCCATCTGCCCTGATTCTCCCCAGTTACTACCTACAATTTTTTTTCAAACGTTGTTGAATTTACCATTCTCAGCTACTGAAGAGTATTTACCACCTTTTTCTTCCTTTTCACCTCTGAGACAAAGACTGATTCTAGCTAGGCATTCCACCCAAAAGCCTCCACAGGAAGACAGTCATGAAAATACCTTGTTACAAATGTTGATTCTCTGCCTCCCTGTTCAACTTTCAAAAAGCCCATTTGGCTGCTAGGAGGAATCCCTCTCCCTCTTTCTCTATCCACTCACAGAGGATCAGGAGTCTGTATGGATTACAAAAGGGAATTTTAGCAGGACTCTGTAAGATTTTCTGAATCTTAAAGCAGCCCACAGCAACATTTGGTACTCAAAGAAAAATCTCCCTGAGTTTCCAATACATGTTTGCATTAATAAATCCCTTTGAAACTATTGTGAGCAATTTAATCAATTTAATTAAAATGTTCCAAGATTAGCTGCAACCTACCAGACCCAAGTAAAGCAGCCTAACTCCATCTGGTGGTCAAAAAGAAATTTACAGTGAAGTCATTTTTTTCTTTTCAAGAGTGGGAAAAGAAGTTCCCCCCTTCTTTTCTCTTCAGCCACTGCCCCCTCTGGTGGTCAACAAAACATTTTTTTTTCTCTACGTGATTTTTTACAATTCTCTCAAGATTGACCAGAGTGATTATCCAATGACAATCCCTTCTTTGCAACTTGTGCACCATTTAATCAACTTAATTCAAAGGTCCCAAGAGTAACTGAATATGGGCATAGCAACAGTGTCTTCCAGACCCTCTGCTGCCACCTTGTGAAGCAAGCAACCCTTATAGGCATATTTTTGCATTCTGCCCTCAAGTCTTCAGGCTACGCTGTGCATATTTCTGCATTCAGCCCTCTAGTCCTCAGACTTCGCAACACAACCTCTAGTGCCCCCTTCTGTCGCAAGCTCACAATGCACCCTAGAAGCAGCCATACTGTGTGCTGTGCTAGCATCGCCCAGACTCTGCAGTGCAACCTACATGCTCAAGTATTAAATTCAGCAGCAATTCTACTTTCTGCTATCTGCTTGCAGTGTACCCTAATACAAAAAAAAAGGGGGAATTGCACAAAAAACCACTAAAATTTTCCAAAATTCTTCCTTTGCCAATTTGATGCATGGAAACTTCTTCAGCCATGACAGATGTCTCTGATGTACCAGAAGATCTGAATCCTCCACCCACCCTTGTTGTAAACATGGAGCCTGGTTCCCAACAACTGCTTATAGATGTCCAACCCTCTGGAGAAGCCGCGATATCTCAGAAGGCCTACGACCTCAGAAAGCATAAGAAGCTTATCTCACCCATGGTGAAACGCTTCAGAGAGAATTGGGAAAGGCAGTAACGCCATCATGCAGACACATGGATGGAGCTGGTCAATATCTGTGATACCCCCAAAAGCAAGTGGCCCCTTGGTAGCCTCTTCCTGATGCAAAAGGAGTTAGAGGAGCACCTCACGTGGTGGAGAGACAGAGAAAATAAGCTTAAATACATACAGTCGAACCTGGATGACCCAGAGTTCCAGGAACACATTCAGTGTTTCGAGGAGACGAACAAAGAACACGAAGACAGCGTTTGGGAAGGCAGAAACTCCCTCCAGGCCATGCTCCTTGTTGCACTACAAAAGGAGCAAATACCGAGGGAGAAGTCCACATCCAACATAGCTCCTCAACAACAAGCAGCTTCTTCCCACCACTCACAGAAAGCCTCCTCCCTCCATCCCAAATCAGGTAGATCGCAGGCAGGTTCTAGTGTCTCATGCCAATTCTCTGCTGCTGGCTCCCACTATCCTTCCAGAACATCCTCCCGCTGTAGCGGCATATCTCAGGCCTCCAAAGCAGCAAGTTACACCGAACGAGCTGTAGAAGCCCAAGTTAAAGCTGCAGCAGCAGAGGCAGATTTACATATTACAACAGAGATGATACGGCAGAAGGCTGAACTGGCCAATCAACAAACAGAAATAGCCAAAACTCAGGCCCAAGTGGAGTTACTCGAACAACAAAGAGAGACAGTAGCAAAAACAGCATGGGCCGCAGCATGGCAGAAGGCAGCCAACGCTGCCTCCCTCAACTTCGACCTTGAAGACTTGGGAGAAGACAGCCCAGATACATGGGTCAAGGCCTACGTAGATGAGCAGCACTCACTTCGCAACGAGCAGATGCAACTGCCTCAGTTGCTTAGCAGTCTCCCACAACCAGGGAAGCACAGGGAAGAATCTCAACCACAGACTCTGCACGTTAGTTATGCTACTGACGTATGACCTAAAGTACGAGATTCACTTCCCTCCAACAGCAAACCTACCCCAACTAATGCTGTACATAATAAGGTCCGAGATTCTCTTCCCAACACTAGCAACCCTACTCCAATGTCTCACGCCCTGCTGGCCGAGCAACATAGCCCACCAGTATGTACAACGACTTCTACACGGGTCGACATACAACCAATCACAACTGCCACATTCAATCCACAGTCACCAGCATTCCTGCACAAACTCAATATCAATCCAGCTCCCAGGCACCACAAGGTAACCGTGCCCAGCCTACGCAGCAGCGTGACACTCGACCATTGTCTCCAGTATGGGAGGAGGACATCCTCCATAAGTACTGGGAAAAAGACTACAACCCATCACTGACTTACAACCCGAACCCACCCTACGAGAATCCAGGAGGAGAACCCTCTACGTCAATACCTCCCCTAACTCAGCAAATGCTGAAGATTACTGGAGAAACTTGGCTGTACAGAGTGGAAAGCTAAATTTGCACACCAATGGAGTTCACAGATTCTTTGACAAGCCAGGCGGTGAATATCTAATTTGGAAGAAACTTTTCCTGCGTGCCATTCAGGCGGCACTCCCGAATCCCGATGAGATAATCGGACACTCGATAGCATGGCTAGGGCCACAGTCTTCCGACATACCGAGGGCACTTTTGACATCCCACTTCGACGAAACAGCCGCTGCCCTACTGTTATCATGGAAAAGGCTTGACGAACTGTATGGCGCTCCCGAGGACCTAGAAGCAACACTCTTGGATAGCCTCAACAGTTTTCCTAAAATTCCTATCGATAAGCCTTGACGAATCACAGACCTTGCCAACATACTTGTCCAGCTGAGAACGGCACAACAGGATCCCAACTTACCGACACTCGCTTGTCTCGATCATGTCGACACACAGAACAAAATTGTTCGAAAACTTCTGCAGGTGCTAATTGAAAAGTGGCTCCAGTTGACTGACACCTTCATGGCCAAGGGTTGCCATTGCTTTGTACCCTTCACACTTCTTGAAGAATTCGTCTCCCACCAAGCGACAGTGTGCAACACATACCGAGCCTTTGGACTCAGAGCTGTTAGTCCTGCTAATACCAGAAGATACAACAGCAACCATATATCACCCTCAGGCCCTATACATACCATCAGGGAAAGACCCTTCATGGCTGACCCTATACATACTACCAGGGAAAGACCTTTCGTGACTGACCCTATACATACTACCAGAGAAAGACCCTTCATGGTTGTCCATGACACCGAGATTAACTCCTCATCCACACACAGTTGGAGAGAGACCTCATCCCATCCACCCCAATTTAGATCTCCCACTACAAGGAGAAACCAGTTTTGTCCTATGCACAACAATCATCACTCGCTGAACAGCTGCACTGGGTTTGCAGCGAAATCACTGACCCAATGAAAAGAATTGCTAAGAGAGTACCAATACTGCTACAAGTGTTGCGAATCCAAACATTCACCCAAATACTGCACAACAAAAGTGCAATGTCACATCTGCAAAAGTGACCAACACCCAACCACTCTGCATCCAGACTCCAAGCCGCCACAGCAGATACCTCGTAACCCTCCTTCAGACATGGAGCCACAATGTGACACAGAACCATGCAGGGCTCCTCGGCAGACTGACAAACCGCAACCAAAACTGAGCATTAGCGTCAACTGTACAGCACTGTGCACTGACTCACCACCCCTCATTCATGTCTTCCCATCTGCTTAGCCAAAGTGCACTCTGAAGGATGCCCTAAAGATGCCATGAAAATGTACATGCAGATAGACACTCAAAGCACCTGCACCCTGGCCAGACCCCCATTCTTCGAATTCTTTGAGCTGCAACAAGCCAACCTTCACTTCACTGTATCAACATGCCATGGACCAAGAAGCACAGCAGGGAGGAGAGCTACTGGACTTTGCATAGAGTCATTAGATGGAAGTACCCGGTTCCCACTACCGCCCGTATTTGAATGCAATGGGATACCAAACGACCGCAGTCAGATCGTAACACCCGAGGTCATAAGTAGCATACCTCACCTACAGCACCTGGCTCATCACTTCTCCCCTCTAGATCTGGCAGCTGATATCCTACTCTTGCTGGGAAATAACGCCCCACGCGCCTTTCTCTTCTCCGACTCAGTTGGTGGCCTGTAGATGGCCCCGTGGTCATCAAATCTCCTCTAGGATGGGGGATTGTAGGAATTGTCAGTGATGCCCAGATGCAGGTTCCAACCCTGGCAAATACCTTAGCACCTGCCATTCCAACCACCTTCCGACACTCTTTAGTACCACTGAAAACAAGAATGAAGTTCCAGCCTCAAAGGCCACCGCCGATCAGTACATTTTCGCTAGGACACCCTAAACAGCTGCCAACAACCATTAGACATCCACTAAGACACTCTACACAGACATATGCCTCCGCAACGCCCCTTCCAACAGCTTCCTGACATTCCCAATGCCCTTTGACACCGTGGAAGCAAGAGTATCGTTCCAACCCTAGAGGGCCACCACAAGCAACCTCCAGACTTTCACCTTTGCCATCAAGAGTACCTGTCAACCCTAAAAGGCCACCTGAAGCGACCACCAGACTTTCACCTTTGCTATCAAGAGTACCTGTACACCCTAAAAGGCCGCCAGAGGTGACCAGCAGACTTGCACCAAGACGCTGAACGTGAAAATTAAACCCCAAGCTTTGCATGCATTGCTTTGTTTGATGTTTTATTAATCTTTACCTTTTTTCTTAGTTATATAGCTGTTTATCTGCCATTCAGTTAGTATTACGGTTTACTGCTTATCTTAGTTTATAGTTAATTTTTTCTTCTCTTCTTTTAATAGTGGAATAGTGTGCTGTCCCAGCCAGTCTATGGGAATTGGCTGGTTACTTAGAAATTGCGAGCTGTCCCCTTAAGGGAATGCATCATGGGAAATGTAGTTAAAGGTATCCTGAGAAATGTAGTTCATGTCACGTGGCCACATCTGTAATCCTGATTGGTCACTAAATTGACCCTTGAGGGGTTGGGGGAAGTTTCTTTCATTTTTGCCTGGTCTCATGAATTGATAAGCAACTTACCGCTACAAGATGGGTTAGGAAAATAACCATCTTTTACCTGCAATGCTGATATACAAAGGATTGGTCGTTATAAAAGAATTTCATCACAAATGTGAGTTATGAAGATAGTTGATGTACCAATAAATGTACTTTGTTATGGATGTTTTGTGGAATTATCTATCTGCATCTGCACAGCTACAAATCCACCTCTGTGCATGAGACAGGACAAAAACTATGCACAAAAATTCTGACATAATTTGAGCAAGCCATAAAATATAGGTATCCTTTTAACTAAGTCTAATCTTCTCAAAGTAGTTTTCAGTTAGTTTTAATGTGCTAGTTAGCTCTTGTAAGTAATTACAGATGTACTGATATAGCTCCAGAAACTGCAAATATATTTCATGTTGGAGTTTTCTCACCAGTAATGTTGTCTTCTGAATGGCCAATTATGAATGCATTTAATTGACCTACTATCTGATACACTTAACTAAAGGATCTCACAGTTTGAGAATGGGAAACCTGAATTATTAAACAGTCACCACGATCAATAACTCCTTTCAAGCTAACAGATGAAAACAAAGTAAAACAAAAACAGTTCCTCATGTCTGGCATAAAGATGTTTACTTTGGATGGAAGGAGATGACAACTTTTTACAAAAGCAAGTACAAACTACACAAAACAATTACCAAGGATCAATATTATAGTTTATACTAGGAACATTGATATTTTACATGTTATTCTCAAATATTTGTGTTCATATCTATGATGCCCACATATTATTATACCAAAGGGAACTTTCCCTTGACAGCAAAATAAATCAAATGATATGTTTTAATACTCTTTTAACTTCTACTGATATATTTTTATATGCTTGATTTTTTGTCCTACTTGTAGTATATATAAGTTCCAGAAATATCTTCAAATTAAACAATTTTCTCCCTTAAGGTTTGACAGAAAAGAGGCAAAATGTCAGCACAGCCAGGTAAACCAGACAGGAAACATGACTAGATGAACTAATTCTACTTTATTGTGATATATTAACAGAATCTTGCAAGTCTGAAACTACAAACTTCTCACTGCCACACTAAACTGTTTGACCCATTAGGGCATGTCTTTCCTAAGTTTCTTTCTCTGACCTCTAAGCATCTCTTCTCCTCATTCCCCCTTGTCATCCACTCATTCCATTAGCCAAAGTCAGCCAAGACTACAAAATTTGCTTTGTCATAAAGAAGTTATGATTTAGTGTCACTTGGTAATCTATTTTGTAAAAAAAAACTCATAAAAACAGGGCTGCATTTTTCTTGCACTAATTTTCTTGAAATTCAATGAAACGTCTTTTACACAATGTTATCTTCTACTCTGCTAAAAAGAGTCATTGTGCCTTTTTTTTCTTTTATCCCTTTTACTGCACTTTCTCTTTCTCCCCTTTTCTTCCCCAAATCTCCCATTGTTTCTCTTTTTATATTATTTTTTTAATATTCTGATAGACTAATAAAATTTTGAAAATCAAAACTCAATGGAACTTCTATCTGAGTCTGTAGCTTTGTTATTTCTGTAATAACATTACATTCTGTAATGTATATGATATTCCCTATGTCAGCTCTAAGATTCAGTTGCCAAGAATGTTAAGGAATGAAAGGGGAGTGGAGGAATTGGAAAGTTCAAGGTTATTTTGTATGTCACATTAAGAAATTCCAGCTGCAGTTAATTGGTTCTCATGATTAATGAAGTGTAAGAAGTGGGAGGAGAGAAGGTGGATTTTGTGAAACACACTGAAAATGACTTTCAGTTTAGGAAATTCCATAGACGTACCAGAGCTGTTCCTAATAAAATCAATTGGAGAGTATACTTGTCTCGGAGTGATTGATTACCATGGACAATTTCTGGATGCCTAACACCCTACAGCATCAGGGAATACAAGTAGTCCTCGACTTACAGTAAGTTCATTTAGTGACCAAAATTATAACAACACTGAAAAAAGTCACTGATGAGCATTTTTCATACTTACCTTTTTAGCATCCCCATACTCATGTGAATGCTTGGCAACTAGTTCATACATTTTGACCATTGCAGTGTCCCAGGGTCATGTGATCACCTTTTGCAACCTTTTTGACAAGTACAATCAATGTGGAAACCAGATTCACTTAACAACCATGTTACTTACTTATCAACTGCAGTGATTCACTTAACCACTGTGGCAAGAAAGGTCGTAAAATGTCGTAAAAACATTTTGGGCTTAATGTAGTCATAAGTTGAGGATTACCTGTTCTGAAGTTGATATTCTGCAAATAAAAAATATAGGCTCTAACTTTAAAAAGGGAACAATTTATATTTGCCATCTCCAAGCAAGTACCTTCAAAAAATGCTGAGAATATTTATTTATTTATTCAGTTTCTATAACCATCCACCTTGGCTTACAGTTCTAACTCTAAAATATTTAAAACAATTAAAAACAATAAAACAGTAAAAAAAACATGCAGAAATGCATACAGAAGCCAAGAAAGTTAATCAACTAATAGTGAGAAATGGGACCCTTAACACCAGGCCCAGGTATATAATCATGTTGTTAGAACTTTGCCAAAGGCCAACATTGGCCTTTGATCTCTGGGTTGTGGGGTGGAGAATATTCCACAAAGCAGGGGATAATAGAGCAGCAAAGGCCTGTCTTCTAGTGCCTGTCAGTTGATCCTCTTTGGCTGATGCCCAATAAGATTCCTAATCTCTTGGAGACGTTGAGAAAGCTGGGATACAGTAAATCCTAATTTTGGATTCAAGCTGAAGCATTTAATTCCCATTTAATCATTCTGGTACATTAGTCATGACTTCACTCCCAAACAAGCTGAGAGCATAAATCCTTTAGTTCAACAGATCTTGACAATACCTGGTTGTAAAACTTGTAATATTATGTAATGTTGTTAAAATAAAATTAAGAATTTAAATTAAGAATCTAAATGGGTTTCTAAACCAGACCTGTTTCCTATTTTAGAAAGAGAACTCTGAATGCAACCATATTTTTTATTCTAATTTGTTTAAAAAGTTTTTATAGCAACCTTCTTAAAACTGTTGTCAATAATCATGTTGTATATAGGAATATAGTTTCAGTCTTGAGAAAGGGGTCATGAGGAAAATAGTTACTGTGTTCTGGGAAATCCAAAGGTGCTTTTTCAAAAGGCAGCTGAACTTTGTTTTTCCTTGAAGATGTTTCACTTCTCATCCAAGCTTCTTCAGAACAAAATTTGCAGTTATTTACTAATTATTCAGATCAATTTTCACAAACTCTCTTAATAAGTTGTCCTATAAAATAAGTCTAATAAAAACTCTAATTCTATATACAATTAGCTATCTGATAGCAACTAACAGAATATCTAAATTTTAAAAAGTAACAGGATGATGAAGCAGTTTAAAGGATAGAAACATTATCATCTATAAATTTAAAATTACTTATTACAAGATTAGCTAAAACAGAATCAATGCAATAATACTATGGTTAGATTCACACATTGTGTTAAATGATGGTTTAATTAATTGTGAATAAACTCTTAATTGTCTGATTTATCTACATGCTGAACTACAAGCCACTATTTTCAAACTCTAATGCCTTGGTTCACATAAGATATTAAGCTAAAATCAAACAAAACAGATCACAGTCAATAAATTGAGCAGAATAGAAGTGTAATCGACTGATTGGTTGATTGATTGAACAAATAAATATACCCACAACTTTCTGTACTTACAGTTTTTTATTTTTCATGCCCAAGACCATGAACAACCAGCAAGGGCAACAGGTGCTGGAGATTGGAAATCATGAAAAGCTGCCCTAAAGCCCTAAATAATTTGCTAAACTTAGTTACATAATGATTTCTGACAATGGGACATATTCTATGTATATACTAATATACTAATGCTGAAGTAAGGTTAACTGGTTCCTAAACTATCAGAATATATTTCCAATTTAACAGAGAAAAATGGCTTAAGTCAAACCTGCTCATGCCTAATTGATGCAATATCATAAAATGACAGGAAAACTGTAATTGTTAACATTCTTCTTTCATAATACTGTACAGATAACAAAAGTTATGAAATTGGGCTTTTGCCCATTTCTACCAATATCACAAAGTCCAATCTAGGCATCTCATTAATCAAAGATTGTTACCTAGCTGATCTCAGAAACAGACCTTCTCAGTTGCAACACCAATACTTTGGAATATTATGCTCCCTAAGGTTTAATTTCCCCAACCTTTCTTGAAAGTCTTAAAAACTTGGTTCTGTTCTTGGGCATAAGGGTAAGAAGTTAGTTGGAGCTCATGAGATGTTGTAATTTATATTGTTGTTGTGAGTATTGCTGAGGACAGCCATTTAAGTATATATATTTGGGTGCTGCACACTTTTTGTTCATGTTTATTATTACATTGTTTTATTTCTGCTAGCTGCCCAAATGTGGTAAGATGGGTGCCATACAAATGAAATGAATGAACAAATAAATAAAATTATTCCACAGTAGTCTGTATTATGTATTAAATGCATGAACTATAAAAAACTTTGGTTAATTTCTGAAGCAGTAAGAAATATAATGCTGACCTCTTTGTGGTGCTTATTGAAGAAGACAAGCTGGACTTGAATTGGAGCCCCACTTTCAAATAGCTATCTGCTGTGATATGCCATAGGGATATTTCAAAACTGACTTCAGTATGATATAGAATGGCCTATTTTTTTCAAAAATTAATAACATTTCAATCAGAAAGTTTAGAGATTTATCTAAGAAAAAAATATTGTTTGAAATAACAGTTGTTAGAAGAACTGTCATATTAATCTGATATAATACAATTAAAATGGAGCATTATACAGTGGGGCAAAAACGTATTTAGTCAGCCACCAATTGTGCAAGTTCTCCACTTAAAAAGATGAGAGAGGCCTATAATTGTTATCATAGGTATACCTCACCTATGAGAGACAAAATATGAAAACAAATCCAGACAATCACATTGTCTGATTTGGGAAGAATTTATTTGCAAATTATAGTGGAAAATAAGCATTTGATCAATATCAAAAGTTCATCTCAATACTTTGTTATATATCCTTTGTTGGCAATGACAGAGGTCAAACGTTTTCTGTAAATCTTCACAAGGTTGTCACACACTGTTGCTGGTAAGTTGGCCCATTCCTCCATGCAGATCTCCTCTAGAGCAGTAATTTGTGGGGCTGTCGCTGGGCAACACGGACTTTCAACTCTCTCCAAAGGTTTTCTACGGGGTTGAGATGTGGAGACTGGCTAGGCCACTCCAGGATCTTGAAATGCTTCTTACAAAGCCACTCCTTTGTTGCCTGGGCGGTGTGTTTGGGATCACTGTCATGCTGAAAGACCCAGCCATGTTTCATCTTCAATGCCCTTGCTTATGGAAGGAGGTTTGCACTCAAAATCTCACGATACCTGGCCCCATTCATTCTTTCCTGTACACGGATCAGTTGTCCTGTTCCCTTTGCAGAGAAACAGCCCCAAAGCATGATGTTGCCACCCCCACGCTTCACAGTAGGTATGGTGTTCTTTGGTTGCAACTCAGCATTCTCTCTCCTCCAAACACAATGAGTTGTGTGTCTACCAAACAATTCTACTTTGGTTTCATCTGACCATATGACATTCTCCCAATCCTCTTCTGAATCATCCAAATGCTCTCTAGCAAACTTCAGACGGTCTGGACATGTACTGGCTTAAGCAGGGGGACACGTTTGGCACTGCAGGATCTGAGTCCCTGGCGGCGTAGTGTGTTACTGATGGTAGCCTTTATGATGTTGGTCCCAGCTCTCTACAGATCATTCACTAGGTCCCCCCGTGTAGTTCTGGGATTTTTGCTCACCGTTCTTGTGATCATTTTGACCTCACGGGGTGAGATCTTGCGTGGATCCCCAGATCAAGGGAGATTATCAGTGGTCTTGTATGTCTTCCAATTTCTAATTATTGCTCCCACAGTTGATTTCTTCACACCACGCTGTTTGCCTATTGCAGATTCAGTCTTCCCAACCTGGTGCAGGTCTACAATTTTGTTTCTGGTGTCCTTCGACAGCTCTTTGGTCTTCACCATAGTGGAGTTTAGAATGTGACTGTTTGAGGTTGTGGACAGGTGTCTTTTATACTGATAACAAGTTCAAACAGGTGCCATTAATACTGTAATGAGTGGAGGACAGAGGAGCCTCTTTAAAAAGTTACAGGTCGGTGAGAGCCAGTAATCTTGCTTGTTTGTAGGTGACCAAATACTTATTTTCCACCATAATTTGCAAATAAATTCTTCCCAAATCAGACAATGTGATTGTCCGGATTTGTTTTCACATTTTGTCTCTCATAAGTGAGGTATACCTATGATGACAATTACAGGCCTTTCTCATCTTTTTAAGTGGGAGAACTTGCACAATTGGTGGCTGACTAAATATTTTTTTGCCCCACTGTATATGATTTTGTAATACTAATGGAAAAATCTCATCATTTTGCCCATGATTGTTACTTGTACATAAAAGCATATAAAAGTTTCTTTATATGTTATTGTATAGATTTAAGTGACTCATCATTTTTTAAAACAAACTATCAAACATAGTATTTTTTAAAAAACATTTCTTTCTAAATGAAATTATTTCTACTGATACCAATTTTTGCTGGTTTGCGGACACACTAAGCAAACTGACCTCTTCAATTCACATATTACCTTCTGAATTAATCTCCATGACTTA
This sequence comes from Bungarus multicinctus, assembly GCA_023653725.1. Classification (NCBI taxonomy): domain Eukaryota; kingdom Metazoa; phylum Chordata; class Lepidosauria; order Squamata; family Elapidae; genus Bungarus; species Bungarus multicinctus. Next base: position 50,524,768 of record CM042848.1, read on the forward strand.
GTCATAGTCATGAATCTTTATCAAGATATAGACAAGAGATCTCTGACCTTCTAGCTCACTTACTAACACTATATACCAGAGTTAAAGACATATCTCAGTTAAATATATTATGTAAATTTAATGGCTATCTACAGAAAGAATGTCTGTATGGACAAATATCCTATCAAAGATCCAGAAGACTGCAGCAACTATCCAACACTGCTTAGTGAGCAGCAACATTGTGATGAATTATGAAAAAGAAAGATAAGCTGCTACTTAACAGCTTCTTTGAAAATTCAGCAACCTGGGGAACAATATATTAAATAAGTTATCAAAAAGGGAAACAGTCCCAACTGTTATGTGCTAGCTGTAGATGGACACCAGCAATAGCACCCAGAATTAGCCATAAGATATGCAAAATAGCATAACTCCCCAATTAATAAGTAGAAAATACAGCAATATAAAACTTGCTAGTAAGCAGAAGTACATAAAATCTGAAATGCATTTAATTGGGAGAGAAACAAAAACAAATCACTTGCAGTATCTAGTTCTCCTTCCAGTTTAAATCAACTGGAACATGAAACCTTAAAAAAAACAGAATTATTATTTTTTTCTAAAGATACTGTACATGTTTAAAAACAAGTGTAGATTTTTACAGAAAACTATGGAGCCTAGATATATAAAGAATCCATCACAAGCAATTATTGGTCAAGCAGTTCATGATTAGATGCATATGCAGGAATCCAGGACGTTATCTTTCTGCCTGAAGGAATGTAAATGTGGTCTTGGAATGGGAAAGATATGAACAAACCATTGGGCGGGTGGGATTTCTGAAAAGATTAGCCAGCCCTGAGTAAGTAAAAAGAAACTCAAAATAACCCAGCTTTGATTTTGCTGGCATGCACTGGGGCAGAGAGAACTTTCAACAAGCTTTTAAGAGTCTGTTATTCTATCCTACAACAAAGAGCATTCCTAGAATCCCTGCTGTGCCTATTTCTTGACTTTCCCTACACCAATCTTGAAAATCTCTTAAGATTATGATCTAGCAACTACAAATGAATGAATAGAATAGAATACTTTATTGGCCAAGTGTGATTGGACACACAAGGAATTTGTCTTGGTGTAAATACTCTCAGTATACATAAAGAAGGAACATTCGTTAAGAATCAAGAATCATAATGTACAACACTTAATGATAGTCATAGAGTACAATCAAATCATACTAGGAAACAGAGGATACAAGCAACAAAGTTACAGTCACAAGTGGGAGGGGATGGATGATAAGGAGTGATGAGAAGATTTAACAGTAATAGTATACACTTTGTAAATAGTTGAACAGTGTTGAGAGAATTGTTTAGCAGAGTGAAGGCTTTCAGGAAAAAACTGTTCTTGCGTCTAGTTGTTCTGGTGTGCAGTGCTCTATAGCATTGTTTTGAGGGAAGGAGTTGAAAGAGTTTATGTCCAGGATGTGAGGAGTCTGTAAATATTTTCACAGCCCTCTTTTTGACTCGTGCAGTATACAGGTCCTCGATTGAAGGCAGGTGGGTGATAATTGTTTTTTCTGCAGTCCTAATTATCCTCTGAAGTGTGTATCTGTCCTGTTGGGTTGCAGAACCAAACCAGACAGTTATAGAGGTGCAGATGATAGACTCAATAATTCCTCTGTAGAACTGGATCAGCAGCTCCTTGGGGACTTTGAGCTTTCTGAGTTGGCGCAGAAAGAACATTCTTTGTTGTGCTTTTTTGATGACGTTTTTGATGTTAGGTGTCCATTTTAAGTCAGGTGATACAGTAGAACCTAGAAATTTGAAGGTCTCTACTGTTGATACTGTGTCGTCTAGTATTGTAAGAGGTGGTAGTATGGGAGGGTTTCTTCTAAAGTCTACCACCATTTCTACGGTTTTGAGTGTGTTCAGTTCGATTGTTCTGGTTACACCATGAGGCAAGTTGTATAACCTCCTCTGTATGCAGATTCATCGTTGTCTCGAATGAGACCAATGACTGTTGTGTCATCAGCAAACTTCAGTATTTTAACAGATGGATCATTTGAGATGTAGTCATTGGTATATAGGGAGAAATGGAGATAGCACACAGCCTTGGGGGGCCCCTGTGCTGATTGTACAGATATCGGATGTGATTCGCCTAGCTTTACCTGCTGCTTCCTGTCTGTTAGGAAGCTTATGATCCACTTACAAGTATGTTCAGGTACTGCTAGTTGGTTTAGTTTACTTAGAAGAGTGTCTGGAATGATGGTATTGAATGCTGAACTGAAGTCTACAAAGAGGACCCTTGCATAGGTATTTGGAGATTCGAGGTGTTGTAGGATGTAGTGCAGAGCCAGGTTAACAGCATCATCTGTCGATCTATTTGCTCGGTATGCAAACTGCATGGGATCTAACAGCGGATTTGTGATGGTTTTCAGGTGGAATAGCACAAGCCTTTCAAAGATTTTCATAACTACAGATGTTAGAGCAACTGGTCTGTAGTCATTCAGTTCCTTGATGGAGGGCTTCTTTGGCACTGGGATGATGGTAGAAACCAGGAAAAAGATCCAACAGAATAAAATTAAATATAAGAATTCCAGCCAACCAGAACAGTGGCTATTTCCTATTATTATAGAATAAAGCTTGTTCTTTGAGACAGCAATACAATAATACATTTTCCCTGCAGAATCTGTTCCAACCAACAATATATTTCTTGAATATTTTTATTCTTCTGATTCAGTTTTATTGGACTTCTATTTTGTTTTTCTGAAAATTGCAATTTTTCATCTAGAAATGAAAGAATTATCTACATTTTTTCCTCTCAACTCCAACACGGAGCTTTGGGTCTAGGACAACTCACTCCACCCAACTTGCCATAACCAACATACCATGGAACAATTGCTGTGACCAACTCGCCATAAGAGAATTGCAGTGCCCTTGTCTTTAGGTTTAAATCTTCTCAAGTTAGAAGCCGCCCTCAAGGCTGGAGTAAGCCAGAGCATGGAGTCCCAATGGTCCATCAGCCAAGGAATGCATTCCGTCAGCGAAGCCATGGAGCAAGTGCAACATAACATGCCCAGGTAGTCCCTGTGTACATCGAGGCCTAGGGTGCAGTGCATCTGTTCAGTGTAGGCCCTTCGCTTCCAGATGAAATCCAAACTTCTGCTGCTTAAAATTAAAAATCACATTCAAATTTGCCCTCTTGAAATAGGATTTTAATTTTAACTTCTCTGCCAAAAAAAAAAAATCTTTTTTTTTCTTATGTAAAATTCTGTAAGGAATATCTTTAAGGAGAATTATATTTATATTATCAATCTTCAGTCTTGTATTAAAATCTTAATGCAAACATGAGCCCTTGTTTTCTTCCTGGCAAACTGTATCAAAATATCCCTTGGGTCATTTCTGTTCTTACAAACCTTGAATTTATTCTATATACTTTGTATATCATTTGTTCTAAGTTTCAAATAGTTCCCTCTCTCTCAATCCCAATACAACCAAATTATCTTGTTCTCTTTCCAACTTTTGTCTATTGGTGGTCCTCAACCTACAACCATAATGGACCTTGCCCATTATGGTCAAAATTGGTAATGTCTATTAAGCAAGATATTCTCACTTAATGACACCCCCCCTTTCTCTCCCTGATGCAGTCATTAAACAAATGTTCAGATTAGCTCTAGGAGGCCTAGTGCAGGCACAGGCCGTCTCCCCCAGGTCTCCTAAGGGCTCCCTCACTCTGAGACACCTTTATTCTATTTCCCATCCCTCGGGGTCCATACAATCCTTGGGCCTGCTTTTGCCTTCCTCAGGCCTTTCTCCTCCCACAGGGTTTGGGTCTCCTCCATACACTTCATCACCCACCATGGACTTAAGTTTTGAAGATCTCTGGAACTCCAGGGATTTCCTCAGGGCCACACAGACAACATTAGGAAAGCAGAATGGAATGGTCCATCCTTTGGAAGCAGCCACCATTTCAGCACAATTGCAAAGAACTGTGAACACACTAAAATGGCAGTTGCTTCTGGGAGGCAACTGCATGGCCCAGGGATGAGTGGGCTACCCTCTTTCTCAAGCATGATGTCCAGAGATCTTCAACAATGTGCTGTGGATGATGGGTGGGATGGGGGAGAGGGGGAGCACCTGCAGTCAATCATAAAGGCAAATGACCATGATGCTGCTGCAGTGGCCATAGCTTTAAAATGGGGTTAAATGCAGAAGTGCCAGAAATGATGGGCATGACTCCCCTTAGCTATGTGACATCCCTGCACTGGCTGCCAGTTTAGCTATGGATATCATTCTAAAGCTTATTATGATGCATAAAGCTGTACATGGCATAGGTCTGGCTTTTGAAGAACTATCTCTTCCAGTATCTATTGACTGATGGATCCAATATGATTGGCATGTTCCATACTACTTCAATTAAGGAGCACCATCTACAGGAATCCCGAAGGAGTGCATTCTCTATTGTAGTACCAGGCCTCTATCATGAGATTTTCATTGAAATCCTGGCTCTTTAATGGTCCAAAAAGCCTTAAAAACTTGGCTCTTTTATTAACATTCTCTGTACCACATTATATAGTTTTCTGTATGTATAGTTACATTGTCTGGACCTTTGAACCTTTCCATGATGTACATATAATAAAAATAACTATTAATGCTGGCTGTTTATTCTCATTTTTCCTTTTATCAACCAACTAAATTCAATATCATTATTGCCATTATAATCTTTTAGGACATAAGACATTTGGTTTTAATATATCATCTGATTTGTGGTAATTTTTTCTGAGTTTTATTATTTTAGTATTTCATGTTATATGTCTGTTTGGCATGGATTGCATTTCTAAATACTGTCAACAAAGTTTCCTTAAGTTTTGACTCTCTGCTGTATCACTTCATACTGTCCATATTGATTCATTCATACAAATTATGACTCTTTGTACTAAGATATCTGCTTTTCTCTTTCCCTCACTCCTTCTTGTGAACAGTGCTGATTTAAGGCTACAATCTGTATTAATAAGCAGGTGGAAGCAGGTCATTTGAGGCAAATTACATTAAAAATAATCAGATGGGTAGAATTTTACCACAGTCTTATTGAAGCCATTTGATTATCCATCTCAGACCCAATCTACCTTTGCTGTGAATATAAACTTCCCAAGCACATAATTTTTTTTTATTTTACATAGTCATTTAACTTTAAAAAAATCTTTTATAAACTCTCTATTCAGCTTTCCAGATTTCTTTGACAGAAAAATATTAAAATACCCAAGTCTTAAATCTTAGCATTTTCATATTTATCTCCTCTAAAATGGAGATAGCAGATAACCAATGAAATCCAGACTGTTCCTCTTCATCGATCTACTTATTTAAACAATAGTAAAGCCAAAGAAAACATATTAGCCATGAATGAAAAATATGTATAGGTTTTCTTTTTATGTATCTTTCTATTGTAGTGGGTGTCCAACAAAATTCACAGAAACACACTAAAAATAAGTGCATGTTGTTTTTCAATTGAAAAATACATTTCCCCCAATAGAATGCAAACTTGCAGCCCAATTGCTCCATCTAGTGATTTCTAGCTTTCACAACACCAATCTCTGTAGTACCAAGGCAGCTTATCTCTGGAAAGTATTTGATATCATTGAATGTCCCAAAAGTATTTTTTTCCCCCAAGAGGTAACTGAGCTTTCTTATTTTTCTTTGAAAATGTTTCACTTCTCATCCAAGAAGCTTCTTCAGTTCTGACTCAGTCAGAAGCTTTGGGACAACATAGACATTTAGGAATCATTGAATGCCTATTTTAAATGTAAATCTTTATCAGGGATTGGGGGTGGGGGATTATGTACTAGATCTTTCCAAAACTCATTTAAATCTACTCTTAGAATCCTAACAAAAAAACCCAGCTAACTATTAGCATCTAAATGCAGGTTCTGATTTTAACCTTTATGGCTTAGTTGTGTATTACCTGCACAACAGAATATCTCCTCTTGAATCTGCTCAAGCACTCTCATTGTGCCAAGTAAATCAGCTGGCTGGCCCCCATTTGGGGGATATTGTGGAGGCCAAAGTCCAGATGATTTCTTTTCCCATAATGAGACTAGTCACTTGGAATGTCCTTGCATGGGAGGTTCTATTGATTCTAATATTATCCACTTTCCAGAAATATCAACATAGAATTTTTCCAATGGCACTTGGGCATTGACACCATTATTGTTGTGGCATTTCCTTATATTGCATAGTATTTTTTATTATTCATGATTATATTATTGTCTTTTTTGTGAGTCACTAAGGATTTGTTTATTATTTTAGAGGAATATGACTTGGATGGGTGGGTGGGTAGGTATATAGGTAGGTATGTAGATGGATGGATGGATGGATGGATGGATGGATGGATGGATGGATGGGATGGATGGGATGGATGGATGGATGGATGGATGGATGGATGGATGGATGGATGGATAGATAGATAGATAGATAGATAGATAGATAGATAGATAGATAGATAGATAGATAGATAGATAGAGTACAGAGTAATATTTATTTCACACATTTATCTGACCAACAAACTCAAGCACTGCTTCTCCAAATGGCTTACAATAATAATAATAATTTAAAAAAGCACAAATCAATCAACAATTCAAACAAAGTGAAAGTAGAGACAATCAGGAATTCACAATTGGGAAGAAAAATGTCCAGAGGAAAACAAGAAAAGTCAGACTGCATGAGCTTGCTGTGTTTCTCTGTTAAAACCAGAGAAACCAGAGGATGACAGTTGGGCCTTCTGGTATCCAATACAAGAAAAGGATGGAAGATGCATTTGGTCTGGTTGGCTCAGAGGGATGAAGCACGAGAAATAGAAAACTACAGCCAGGATGGGAAAAAGGAAATTGTTCCTGAAGATCAGTTGAATCAAAGATCATACAAAAAGCTGTCTAAAAGGGATAACAAATAAAAGTAGCCCAAGGAGGAAAAGAATATAAAATTTCTGAATGTTACATAAATTGTTGCTCAAAAACATGCTTGAGTTTAATCAAAGCTATATTTCTATTAAGTAGTGTCACAGTTGGGATCAAGACAAAATGACTTTTGACAGCGAGGATCTCCAAGATAAGAATGATTCAGGGCCAAGAGCCTAACAACAGAGATATATTGTGGGATAATAGAATTATATCCATATCAGGACGAAGAAAGAATAGGATTTCTGATTGGAATAATTTCACTCTGTGTTCCTTCAGTTTGTAGTGGAGGAAAATAAATCTTCTGAGATTTTCTACCACTGTGAACAGCAGGTAGGCAGAAGAAAAATCTGGTTTTGACTGAAGAGACAGAAGCTTCAAGTTTTCCTCTTATATGCCATAATTGTCAGTTCGCATCCATCCCCAACTATTTATTTTATTAATATAAGCAAAGATCACATCTAACTCAGCTTTCAAGAACTGTCCTAGATTTGATTCTAGGACTAAAAAAGCCAGTTTGAATTCCTTCGATGTTTCTGAAGGAATTTTTATTGATTTTATGGAACATGAAACACAGAATATCATCACAAACAGCATTCCTAGACTAAGTAATAAACTTTGAAGAAGATATGTATTTCCTAAACTCAAAAGCAATTTGCAACTTATTCTAGATAATAGATTAAAACAGAAAGCTCTGGTCAGTGTTCTGTATGCTTTATAGCAAGACAGAAGAGTGATCCCACCTGTTTTTTAAATGAACATATAGGTAGTCCTCAACTTAAAAAGTTAATTTAGTGACTATTCGGAATTACGACACCCAATAAAGTGACTTATGACCATTTTTCACCCTTACAACCATTGCAGCACCTAATGGTCATTTGATCAAAATTCAGACGCTTGGCAATTGACTCATCATATATATGATGGCTGTAATGCCCTGGTCACATGATCACTTTTTGTGACCTTCTGACAAGCGAAGTCAATGGGGAAGCCAGATTCACTTTGTTGTATTACTAATTTAACAATTGCAACTGTGCAACTGTGGCAAGAAAGAAAGTCTACCTGTACAAATGTTTAATAAGATTTTAAAATTTAAATGTTATGTGTGTTTCTTCTGAAATTTGTGATTTAAAAACAAAAAGTATTTTTTAAAAAATAAATTTAATGCTTCTCTTTGTCTTTTTCTTTAGAGGACATCTTGATAGCAATATTCCAGTATTTGAGAGGCTGCCACGAAAAGGAGGGGGGTCAACTTATTTTCCAAAGCACCGAGGGCAAGGAAGAAACGATGGAAACTAATCAAAGAGAGAAGCAACCTGGAGTTAAGGAGAAGCTTCCTAATAGTGAGGACTAATGAAAAAGCTTGCCATCCGAAGTTGTGTGGGTGCTTAATCATTGGAGGTTTTTAAGAGGAGACTGAACAGCCATTTATCTGAAAATGACTATATGGTATAGGGCAGTGGTCACCAACCTATGGGCCGCAAGAAATTTTTGGTGGCCCGTGGAGAAATGTCACCCCCAGAGCACCCCTCAAAGCAATTAATGCAGGCTGCACGGGAACACAAGGCTATGCCAGCCACATGGCCCACAAGAACCCGCCCCGCCCACACACTCCTTACCTAGCAAACCTGCCTGCTTAAGTTGCTATTTTTCCTTTTTTTTTTTCAACCATCAGCTGTTCTGCTGTGTCGGGAGATTTAGATTAGCTAGAAAGCAGGAAATGGTTGGATTTCTTGCTTTCTAGCTAATTTTTAGATCTTTGGCTCTGCTTTTAAAAAGAACCGAACCTCCCTTAGAACTGAAACAGTGCAGACTCAGATAGCCAAGGGGAGAAACACAGATCTCTAAATGAATTTGTGATTCTGTGAACAATTCAATCTGTCTGCCTGCTTTGCCTGATTTGGGTAAAAGTTGCTTATTTATATAAAAAATTCAATATTTACATACATGGTGTGTTTTAATTTTGTGAGTTTGCTTGCTAGCAAATTTTATGTGACAGACACAGGTAGCCAATGGCAGAAACATCGATCTCTGAATCTGTGATTCTGTGAGCAATTCAATCTGCCTGCCTGCTTTGTTTGCTTAGGTAAACATTGTTTTTTTATATAAAAAATTCAATATTTACATAAATATATTTACATACAAGCCATGCCCAGCCAGTTACATGACCAAGCCACACCCACAAATTAGGCCACATCCAAGAACCAGTTGTTAAGAAATTTGAATCCCCCCCCTGCCTGTGTGTGTTTGTGTACCTGTCAGCAAGCTACCATCAGTCAAAATTCATATTAGTGGTCCCCGGGATTTAAAATTATGAGTTTATGGTCCCTGAGGTCCAAAAGATTGGCAACCCCTGCTATAGGGTCTCCTGCTTGATCAGGGGGTTGGACTAGAGGACCTCCAAAGTCCCTTCCAGCTCTGTTCTGATTGATTGATTAGAAGATATTGAAGTGTCCGTAGAACTTCTGAACTAGAAAAATCTTAATTATATTTCAGGAATCCTCCTATTTTTAAGCATTAGTCTATGATTTTTAACTATAACTTTGTTCTATGTGGCAAAATGGGATGGCATTTTTAGGATTGTTTTTAGGGTTATTATGAAAAATGGGGTAGAATACAGCTAAGAAAATATAATCTCAGGAAGACTGGTGAAGGTTTTACTTGGAAGGTTTTTTTCCACTTTCTCTTTCTTTCTTCTTCTTAAATAACCTACAAACTAATTCAGATTTGCCTTTTCTTTCCTTTTTCATGACAGTTGAAGATGCCAATGAAACATGTTTAGGATTTTTGTGTTCTGCTCAGTTAGAATTAGATGAGGAGCAAATATTAGCAGCAAAAAAAGAACCTTTTTTTTTTCAACCAAGTGTGACAACTCCCCAGATCTCTTAGATACCATGAAAATATCTTTTCCTTCCCCTTTTCTGACAGAAACTACAAAAAGCCCTACTTTTTAGAAGAGCAGTCATCTTATGGCACTTTGATAAATTTATCACTACATAAGCTTTCATGTATTACAGTCCTCAAAGATACTGGGCACATACATATTCCTGCAATGTATTATTTCAATCCTGAAGGCATTGTGATTAGAGAGCTGTGATGAAACCACTAATTATGATTAAAAACTGAAACTATTAAAATAACAGTACTCATATTCCTTCATTCCACAATATACTTAACATGAAACACAGTACAATCTTTTTCAAATTAAACAAATTTTCCAGAAACTTTGAATTCCAAACCATTAGCAAAACTATACGAACTCTGGATCAGATATGCTTTGAATTATTATAACTCAATTAGCTGAATTTAATGCACATTCCAAATATATACTGTACACTATAAAGCCATGTTTTCTTAGAATTCTTCCTTTGTTCAGGTTACCAAGCATTTTCAAATTATTGGATAAATTTATTTCTAATGTTTTTCCATTAAAATCAAGAAGTGACAGTTATATAGGAATCTGAAATAATTAGTATTATTGATGAAAAAGTAAATAAAGGAATTTTTAAAGAAAGCATCCATGTATATATTTTTAAATATCTTATTTATATTCCCTTTTTCACTCAATTACATATAAAAATTGCCAGTGGCTTTTGCCCAGTAAAAGCAGTCAAGTGCCCTATGACAATTAGATCTGAATGTTCCTTTTGGCACAAAGAACAGGGAGCAAGCTCCCTATTGCTCTTCCTCCTCTGGTGGTATATAATGGCCCACCATGGTCTTTTCTTTGTCAAAATGTAATAAATAATCCTGGATTTTTTTTAATCATGTCTGCTAGAGATATTTTGCTAGATGTATTAATAATATTGAATAAAGATTACACGGTATTCTGCAGATGATTATGTATGATTTCCAACAGCAATAATCAAGATTAGATATCAGGGCAAATGTAAAGGATTTTTTAGCTTTCTAGATATATCTAATCTAAAATGCACACAAATGCTCTGAAATTAATCACACAATGTTGAAGAATCTGGTCTCATCAAATGAATTTTCCACATTTCTCTTATATTTTATTTGGAGAACATTGACTTTTGCAGCTGTAACTGGCTTGTAAAATGAGAGCATTAACTTCCTCTTAATATTATGATGCACAAGGAGAATTATGTACCAATAGCAAAGAATATGCGTCAAAACTGGCACACATGAAGTGTGCAAGCATTTTGTCCCAATATAGAAAAGTAATGCATCGCCCTCTGTGTTGCTTGTGGTAACTTTGGCAGTCTATGGAATAATGGTAATTGCTTGTTACTGTGGAAACTAGACCTCCAGAAATATCACTAATGAGCCAGCGGGATTGGGGGAGAAATAGAAGTATGCAATCTACCGAAAACAGTCAATGTTACTGCAGAAAGGAAATGGGAGGACAAGACTTAAATGTAATGAAAATATGTATGGACTTTACCCCAACAGTTTGATAATATGTTCAGAATAAGTTTATTTAAAGTTGTTCATTCCATAAAAATTCTGGGAATTATAGCACACAATAACAATGAAGCAATATGCTCTACTACAAGATTTGATGTTTCAAAATGTTTCCAGAAAGTTGTTTCATTAAGTGATTTGATAATATTAACCAGTGGTGGGATTCAAAATTTTTTACTAACAATTCTGTGGACGTGGCTTGGTGGGCATGGTGTGGCTTGGTGGGTGTGGCAGGGAAAGGGTTCTGTAACATCTCCATTCCCACCCCATTCCAGGGGAAGGATACTGTAAAATCCCCATTCCCTCCCCACCCCACTAACTTGCTTTCCAGCTCCATTCTCCTATGCATGCAACAAAAGACCTAGCTGATCAGCTGGGACTTGAGAAGCAGAGAATAGATGGAGATGGGGCCAGTCAGAGGTGGTATTTTGAACAACTCAAAATTTCCGCTATAGGTTCTTTGAACTACTCAAAATTTCTGCTTTCCAGAACTGGTCAGAACCTGCTGAATACCACCTCTGATAGCAACATATTTTTATATCTGTTTTCCATAATGGTTGACTGCCTTGTTCTAGTTCCTCTCACCGATTTACGTATTCAACCTCAATATCTTCCAGATCAACTTATTTCTTACCAAATTTGATGTACTCATTATGTTGATTTTTGTTGTGCTCCAAATGTTGTATTATGTGTTTGTAATCTCTTTTAATTGTAAATCGTATTGGATTTTCTTTTTTCTTTTTCACCTGGTCTGTAGTCAGGTGCAAAAATAAATGATAAATACATAACTAGAAGTCATATTTAAGTGGGCTGGAGATGAGTAAAAGACCATTCTTGTCCATTCTTTTCATCCATAAATTGGTTGTGGCAATACTTACAATAACCTGGCAACGCAGATATGCCCTCAGTCTAAAGATAGAAAAATTATCAAAAATTACAAATGTGAAGAATGATCAAACACTTAAAATAATGCAGCAAATGAAATGGCTTCCCACACCTTGGCAACAAAATGCTCTTTGAAATTGTTTAATACTTTTCATATATTTAAAAATCGGATCTCTTTCCTTTAGGAAGTTTTTCATCTCTGAAGTTTTTTACAGCACTATTTGGAAAGCAGCTAACATAAATATCTGAAACATAACTCAACCTAAAACATAAAAATACAATCATATTGTTCAGCCATGTCCTTGGAATTGTTTCATTGTGTACACAAAGAAAATTTCAGCAACCCCAAATTTTACAAAGAAAAGGAGAAAGAATTTTGAGGGGAGCAGAAAGAGAAAAATGTAAGCGTTAAAAAAATTAAGTTAATAAGCATTTGGTATTTTCATGTGACATTTCATATCGATTTAACTGTTTGTGGAAGGGTAGAATCTGAGTGAGAGAGAATTGAAATTAGTGAGAAGCTGAAATGACTATTATGCAGGTGTATGATCTTCTCATTTTGGATAGCTGAAAAATATGTTATAAAAATAAAATTTGCCAAATATTTTATCAATACAGGTAGTCCTTAGTTATTACTGGCAATAGGGACTGACAACTCCATTGCTAAGTGACAATTTCATTAAGTCTGATGCTACATGAGAATGTTGATCTACAATGACAGTTGTAGCTGCAGTTAAGCAAATCATTGTAGATTATGAAGCACAATGTCACATGACTCTAACTTGCAAATTTATTATGGTTTCCCCACTGACTTTGTCATAAGCCGTTTATGAAGATCGAAAATGGCAATCAAAACTGTGGTACACTCTTGACCATTGTAAATGCAAATTCATGATCACATGACTGCAGGGAAGCTGCAGATGAAAACTTTGATTAAAACTTTGAGGACAAGTTGTAAGTCATATTTTTCAGGACTGCTGTAATTTCAAATAGTCACTGAATGAGGAATACCTGTAAATGCTGCTACTTTATAATGTATTTTTGATTCAAAATTTTTAAGAGGGAATAATATATTTTTATTTTATTTTGATCATCTGTTTATTATGTCAATATAAATCACAGCAAACTCTCATGACTGTAGATATGATACAGAAACATTAAATAAATAGGTGACCAAACAAATAGTAAATTAACTGTAAAAAAGCTAAAGTTCAACTCCTGTAAATTACTTGAACACTACTGGCAGCCTACTTCATCCTGGAGTATGTATTATTTGACCATATTAAATACTAGAAATATTATATCAGTCCACTTACTGTTCAGTAACTGAAAATCTACTGTCCAGAAGGGTCAATGAGGTATAGATAGAGAACTGGGGTTTCCTCTATATTCCATTTTGTTTTTTCTCTTTCTTCCTTTTCTCTAAAATTGCTAGATCTTATACTTCTTCTTTCTTCCAAATTCACATGCATCTGGACTGTCTGCTTGAAAATAGCCAGCCAGGAAGTAACTTTTTTCTATTCTGTGTCTTCCCATCACTCATTTCCTGTGAGAAATCTACAAAGAACTGCTTCACTAATCCTTATTCAGTTAAAATTCCCATTTTCCTATAACATATTGAAATTGCTTCCTCTGGCAGGATTGTGGGCCCAAAACAATGTAAACAATTCTGTGAAATACAGAGCTCATTGTTTCTTAAAATGGAGATAGTAAAGTAGTAAAATTTCACCTTGTGGAAAAGTTGGAAGGATCATCATTTTTCCCGTGTCTTTCAAAATGAAATACTTCTGAAGCCCCCAAAAGAACTCATGGATGGAGGGAATGAGACTGGGATATTGCAAATAATAGAGCAGCAGAAATGATTTTATTTTTATTTATTTGTCAAGCAATTATAAGATAACAGGTATAAATGTGTGATCAAGTCTATCTTTATATATGTAAGAGTTGGATCTCACTAAGAACACTGATAAAATAACAGTTTCAAAAGTACATTTTAAGGGCTGTGCATTGATCAGGTGAAGAGAAAAATCTAAATTTGCATATAAATATGAAATGGATAGGCAAGCTGAAGAGGAAAACATGAGAATGAAACCTGAAAATATTGCCCTGGTCCTATATTTACTTCCAAAAAATGTGTGATTTCTGTTGTTATTCACGCACAAGAAAAGATGGAGCAGATCTTAACTTTATAATGAATCATCTAGAAGTCTTTGATTTGAATTATTCTGAGAGAGAAAAGTCAAACTTCCTCCGTACCTAGCTTACAAAGCCCAGCATAGGGAGAGGTGATGCCTCAGTTGTAATTGCCTGTGTCATTTGCAAGACCAAGGTAAAATAAACAAATAAACAAGCAGCTCTCCTACATCCAAAACAAAAGGCATCATCCCAGCACAGCAAAAGAATGGCAGAAAACAGAATGCAAATAAATGCTAAGAGTTAAATACAAAAATTTCCAAACTTCGTTTTATCAATTGAAAGATGGCATTTGTATAGATTTCAAGCTACAAATATTTTTATTAAACAAAGATAAAGATTTCTCAAATTAGGCAGCAATTGGAAATTAACTTATCAGTCAAAAACAAATTTTCAGTAGGTAGAGGATCAGTTAAATTATCTTGTGTCCTCAGTAAAGAAGAGGAAATCAATTTAATTTGAAAATGCTTTATATACTGTATATTTAGAGCCAAATCCCTTTCAACAAATTATATAACACAGAAAGGATGTGAAATATGCAATGATATTGTGTGCCACCTAGAGTCACTCTTGGGAGAGATGGGGAAACAGACACTTACAACAAATACTGCTGAGGTGTAACATGGACATTCAGAAGCATGCCCATAAATGCCTGTGTCATTGCATTCTGGACCAATTAATAGCTTCCAAATGGTCTTCAGGAAGAGTGCTATATAGACTTGTACTGCAGTAATATCTAGATATAGATATTAAATATCAATAGGTATGAGTTGATCATGAGCAGTACCTCCCAGTCTAGGCAATGATGCAATCAGTGCCCAAAATAAATTTGTGCAAAAGCCTTCCTGAACAAGAGCTACTACCCACTCTTGGTAACAACTGTGCTGCAAATGTCAGCTCCACCAGGGGGGTAATTAATCACTGAGGTGGACTAATCAATAGGTCCAGAGACAGAGAGTATCATAGGGCAATCAGAAAATGAAATGACTGGAACAGATCATGTTGCAAACATAAAACCAGATCCTGCATGTGGCCATTCTTATGTATTGGACTCTCAATTAGCTGGATCAAATTCACAGCCAATAACTTCAAAGTTAACCCAGATTCCATCTGTTACTTCAAAATTCAGTATTGAAATCTTTGGCACAGAAAAATGGGACACAGAAATCCATATGCAGTTCACAAATTAGTTTAATAAAAGGACTAGTTAAGTGCAGCTGAGAATTACTGTACAACCACCTACACATTCAAAGAAGAGAGTCAAATACTAGAGAAATTAATTCAAGAACATGTGGCTTCAGTGAACAAACTTCAGGTGTTTGGAAAAGTACCTGAAGTCAGACCATTATGCTGTATGACCCAGAATTGAATAGTATAGCAAAAAGGAAAAACTGCTCTGTGAGAAAGATGTTATACATGCTCCAAAACACGTTATTAGCAAGTGAATATTGGAGAGAAGTAGCCTACCTGCAAAATAGGATCCCAACCAAGCATCCATAAATACAATACCATATGAGGTGTGACAGGGAAGGAAACCCAATCTGAGGCCTATTAGAATGCTTGGTGTAACATCAAGTTGATGTATTTAACTTTTCCAGAACTAAATAGAAGACTACATCTAGGACAAAGCACAAGCATTATGCATTAGGGACAGTAATCAAACTATATAGAGAGAACATCACATTTATACAATTTTTTATAACAAAAACATAATTATTATTTTGGTGGTATAGGTTGTACTTCTTCATATCTCTACAATATTCAGCAGATACCAGTGAAAGATTTCAAATATTTAAAGAAAATATCATCAACAGATTTCAAAAAAATTGCATCTTTATTCAGTTTTGAGAAGAAATCTATAGGCCTGTTCAATGGATCAAAAGTTATCTTGTAATAAAAGAAAAGTTAGTATTTGAACTTCTACTTAAATATACACATAAAACCCACTGCCCTTTATTTGGTTTCTGTCAAAAAATTTAAAAATAAACATTTGAGGGATAATTCTATAGGCAGCAGCCACAAAACACCCACAAATTCTAACAGGTTACTATGGTGACCGTTCTGTGCATGGGTAGAAGATAACTGTTCTCTGTAGAAAGCTGCATTTTAAGACAAAAGCAAACATTAACTAGCAGTTTATTATCCTTTTTGCCAAATACACTTTCTATATAAATGACTATTGCCAGATAAAATGAACTACTCAGTTTGTCTGGCTAATTTCTATTTCAAGTTTATTTAAGTTAAATATACTTGTCTTCAAATTCTATCCATCACTGAGAACAGTTTTGATAGGATATTTGATTGTCCATCTAACAGCACCAATTACCAATTCATAATTACCTGCTCTCAGTAGAGAAATGTAAATACAATGGCTTTAGCAGAATGTGTAATGTAATAAGGTAAAGGTTCCCCTTGTATATATGTGCTATTTGTTTCCAGCTCTAGGGGTAGGTGCTCATCTCCATTACAAATTCAAAGAGCCAGAACGGTCCAAAGACGTCTCCATGATCATGTGGCTGGCATGACTAAAAACCGAAGGCGCACGGAACTCTGTTACCTTCCCACCAAAGTAGTTCCTATTTTTCTATTTGCATTTTTACATACTGTCGAATTGCTAGGTTGGCAGAAGCTAGAAAAGTAACAGGAGCTCACTCCGTTACACAGTGCTCGGGATTCAAACTGCTGATCTTTCTGATCAAAAAACTCAGCATCTTAACCACTGAGCCACCATGTTAGCAGAATGTGTAATGTAATACTATATGACTATTACAATTTACATATATAATAACTAATGAAAGACTGCAATGCATGTTCTTCCACCCCAGCAACCTAGAGTTACTTCATGTGAATTCACTGGTAATAGTAATGGATTAAATCAGTATTTTCCTGTCCATTTTGCAATCTTAATCCTGCATGAGAAAAGCTCTGTGTAGAGTTTTCCCACTAAATTCTACTCAATCATAAATGGAGTACAGTTGAGTCAGCAGGCAATTTCACAATCATATAAGGCACGGCATGTTATCTACTGACAAGGGCATGCTGGGCTCAATCCTCAACAGGTGTAAAGTGTCATATCTCAGATCAACAGATTGATTCCTCAACTATTCAAAGTGAATATTGCTATGCAGAAAGTGAACACACACACAAACAGATTTTTTCTCTGTTAAAGTAGTTTAGCAAGCTTCTTTTTTCCCTAAGTATTTCCTACTCAACCATATCATAGTATTACACATCAATTCCTTTTGGAGCAATGTTCCCTGGCACTGAGGTAACAGAAATACCCGATTCAGCAACATGGTTTTATCTATCTTGAAGTTGAAGCAAGGATAAGCTCTTGGTGGGAGGATAATCCACATTTTAAACACAACACTTTTATAAGAATACAAAAGGGGAAACACCACCGCCAACTCCCTGTTGTTCTTAAAATTACAGAGGAAGCAAAGTCATCAATGCCTGCTTTGTCTCAGTCTGTCAGGAGGCTGGGGTATCAAGCAAAAAAAATATATTTGCTCTGCTTTCTCTCTCTTCTTCACCTACTAATAAAAAGCTCCCTACTCTAGTATAGCATGGTATATACCAAATATATATTTCCAACATTATAGTTATTGCTACTAAGATAGTACAATAATTTTTGCACTGATCATAAAGAATAGTGAAAATAAACATAAATAGAAATTCTGTGATGTCAGTTTACAGAATGTAAATTAATAGTATTTTCCCACAGAAGGGCTATCCGTGCATTCTGGAATTGGCACAAAACAATGTCAGCATAGCATTTATTCTACAGGGAAGGTCACTCTACAATTGATCAGTGTCTTAACCTCAAAGTAACCTCCCCTTTTATGTGCCCATAATTGAACTTTAAGGCTCTCAGATTTAATTCTCTCATATTAAGTTATGGAATAATATGCACATCGGCAGCATAAATTACTACTATTTCTTATTTGTGCATTGCATGACAAATCATAACAGAGTAAGATATAGTTTTGGCACCTATTCCAATTGGCAAGGGTGCAAAACTAAGTTGAACATTTAACATTTCTTTTTTACATTTTTTATATAATTACATGATAGATCAGCTTAATAATACGAATGAATCCTAAACTGATGAGAAATACATAGACTTCTATAATACCGATGATGCAGTAATCCTCTCAAGGATCTATACTGGACTTAAGAGAACTTTGAATGCCTTTGTACAGCATTGCAAGAAGGCCAACTGGAAATTAATTACTCCAAAACCAAAATAATGACATTTGATATCAGTCCCCAAACTCTCTTGGTCTATTAATGGTAATACTATGAACAGGTACTATGCTTTAAATGCCAAGAAGTGGTCCTCTAAGCTAATAGAAATAGGCTTCTTATTATATTACACAGAGCTTACGTGATACTGAAGCTGTCAAGACTTCGGCGATCCACCACCTAGCATGAAGCCCGACACATGGTTTGACACATTGCTGACCTGCTACATTTGTCATGGCCCACGGGACTTCTAATTGGGCCAAAGACTGTTTGAGAGATCGCTGTTTGAACACTGTTGGAGGGTGGCTGCTGACTCGGGGAGGAGTGCTGTGGGGTGATGGTGTTGGGTTGCAAGCATAGGGAGTGGAGTGAGAGGAGTTGCGATTAGGCCTGCAGGGAGGAGGCGTGGGGAATTAGCCGGGCAGGTGGATGTTAGGTTAATTAAGAAGGGTGGGGTATGTAGATAAGAGGTGCTGAGAGGCAGTTGCTCTCAGCACTGGCTTTATACGGATCTTTTTCTTGTTGTTGCCTATCTAGATGGGATGCATTTGCAATAAATCATTATCTTACCTGCTGACAATGAGTAACGTGGTTTGTTAATAAAATTCCTAATTGCCCAGGAAGGCTGACAGAAAGCCAGTGCTCTTTTACATGCCTATACCTGGAATGAAGAGAGAGGAAGGAGGAGTCGTTGGGTGACCATGGCAGAAGATACTACTCCAGAATGGATGGTGGAAGATGCTAAGGTAGCAGAGGAGGTGGGAGAGAATGGATAGGACTTGCAAGCTACTGCAGTGGAGAGGAACATGTGCCTTCAACAGAACAAGCAATGGTGAAGCCTAAATTACCCAAGGGGCAAAGACAGGGTGCATTTGAGTGAATCCCTTTATCTGTGGAAAGAGGACAAGGAGATTTTGGGGGGGGGAAGGTTCAGCACCATGATAAGGTACCAGATTGGCAGGTCAAATATTGGCCCAGGTTAGAGGAAAGCCAGTGGGCAGTCCCAGGCAGTGAGACTCTAGATATGCTAAGAGTTCAATTCTAAGAGATTACATTGAAGGAGCCTACCAAGAGGAGTATAACCGAACGGAAGCAGGGGTTAAGTCTGAGTAGAGTTCCTTTATTCACCTCAAGCCCTATGGGGTTCCCAGAGTCAGAGGTTGGGAGAAGATTGGACCAATCAGAGTTGCGTTCTTGAAGACCAGAAGCCATGCAGCATTCTGGGGAGCAGAGGTCTTCAGTGGGACCCTGTTTGTTGGAGCAACGGGATATATCTTCTGGGGCTCATTGGGAGATATCAGCACAAGGGAGGTGGGGACCCGCTCCCTTGACTGTGACTTTCGATGGCATTGCCAATAAAGTAGCTGTATTCCTGAGACAAGACATAAACTATTTTGACTTGTACGGCCAATGTTACCCCTCGCATTGGTCTATGGTAGTTGCTGTGACAGGTGTATTAGTAGGGGAGGCTCATGAGTGGGCAGCAGACATGTATAGCCATCAAGCAGCTGAGTTAGGAGATATTGGATGGTTTTTGGCCGCATTGTGAACACATTTTGAAGATAGGACAACTGATAAACAAGCAGACGAGGATTTGCTGGCTATTAAACAAAAAAGCCGGACAACCCAGGAGTACGTGGGTGATTTTCGCTGAGTGGTCAGTAAACTCCCTATTCTGCCAGAAAGTTTATTAATCCACTTATTCAAGGAAGGACTAGACAATAAACTCAACCAAGCTTGTTATTACCGGGGTTCGCATACAATATTAATAGAATGGTATAGCTAATGAACTGAATGATGGGACTACATCGATTGAATCCAAGGCCTGAAGGAGTTATACCACAGCATAAGGTTGTGGGCCCAATATTTGGAAAACTGAAGCCTTAATTTATTCTACGCTGAATGCTTGCTTTTATCTATGATTACTGCAATATTTTTAAGCTCATTGTCCTGTCCCAGTCCACAAGCACACATACAAGGCAAGGAATTAGATGAGTTTATTCACACAACCAGACATTCCTCAAGCCCTCTCTATTTGTGCAAAGTCTTACAGACAGTCCTGTTTAAGTCTTTTCCCAAAGTCCCAGTTCAACAAAAGCAACCACAGCTCCGCACCAGTTGAAGACAATGCAGAGGCAAATACGGCTCCAGCAGATCCAAAGCTGAACAAAGGCAACACATCTCCAATAGCTACAAAGCAAATTTCCCATCCTGCCAGTGCAGGATGAAGGCAAGCACAACTCCAAGTTCAAAGTAGAACTTCCAGTTCAAAGCAGGACAAAGGCCGAATGTGACTGCAAGAGTCTCAAGATGAAGGATCAAAGGTTTAGGGACATCCACAGCCAGTCAGGTTATGGGTGCTTGACTCCAACATCGACCAAATTCGAACACCTACCATGTTTCTCTAACAATATGGCCCCCACTAATAAGAAGGCCCAGCATGATTTATAGGCATGAGGTGAAATTAAGCCCTGCCCCCAAAATTTAGGCCTATTTAAACCATGCGTTTCCCCGCCATTTCTCACATCGTTTGTTAGAACTACACGAGATGAAGATAAATGGGGGAGAAGGGCAGGGGGAGAAAATTTGCCTTTAGGCGCACCCTGCAGGTAGCCTAGGCTAGAATACCCCAATCTACTACCAATGAACATCGGCCGATAGAAGCTCCCCAAAGGCAGAGTCAGCAGCCGCTTCTATTGGCCGGTAGAAGCAGCCTTGGGGCGAGCGCCCACACACACTCCCCTCGTCACGAAGCCGTTTCTATCAGCCGATGGAAGCTCCCCAAAGGCAGAGTCACCAGCCACTTCTACCAGCCAATGGAAGCGGCTGGTTACTCTGTCTTTGGGGAGCTTCCATCAGCTGATAGAAACAGCCTCATAGCAAGGGAAGTGCGTGTTAGTTGTCTTTGAATCTACCAGCAGGGAAGGAGAGAAAGAACACGCGTATCTGTGTCTGGATAAAAATTGCGAGATTGCGACAAAGGGAATGGGAGAAAAGGCCTTAGCCCAAATGTGTTCTTGTTTTGCCTTCCTGCCCATTCTCTGATCATTCTCTCCAGGGTAGCTTTTGGTCGAAAATCACCCAGGTCTCCCTCAGCTGAAGGAGAGGGGAAGTCTCCAAAGACCGTCCCTAACCTCCGCCATTTGAGAGGACCGAACTCATTGCTTCTCAAAGTTACACCTGCAAGTTTTTCAAAAGTTGTTCTGAACACCTCAGACGTCCGATGAAATCCAGAAATGTCTCGTGATTGGACACAGTCGAAAAAAAGAACCTGCATCTCGTCACCAAGTCCCTGGTTTTATGGCTCCTTTCTCATCCCGAATTATGCCGAAATAAGGGATTCTGAGGCTGGCATTAGTTAATTGGTTAATGACGGGTGCTCTTTCAGGCACTCAAAGAGAGAGAGAGAGGAGGAGGCATCGCTGAAATTGACTCCCCCCAACTGTTAGCGCCACCCGTGAGCTGTGGCAGGATTGCCTTGGATCATGTGCAGAGTGCCTTCGCCATTCAACTTACCCCCACGACTCAAGGTTCATACTAAAATTAGGCCTTTCCAACCAATCCCTGCAAATATTCAGCCCTCACCAGAGCAATAGAAAGGAATGGAGGAGAGGATATTTAGCTTCACCCCGGCCCTTCTTCGATCCAGCTTCCTCCTGCCCTCCTGTGCCATGGCAACCCTTTCACACTCACCCCACTTCCCCGCCGCATTCCCACAAGGACTGCTCCCGCATCTCCTTTCAGGAGCCCAATCTCCCTTCTAAGGCTAGCCGAGGCCTGCTGCCTCTTCCCTCCCTGGTGCCCCCCCACTTCCTAAACTAGCGGCAACAGCAGGTAAAGGGAGGTCAGCTGCCCTGGGACTTTGGCAGGGTGCCTGGAAAAGGTTTGGCCTGGGGAGGGAGGGCAGCGGTGGGAACCCCGCAGATACTGAGACCTTCCCTCGCCAGAAGGCTTGGCTGACCTGGTGCAGGGATGAGGGCTAGCAGGAGCAGTGTTGTGTGTGTGTGTGTGAGAGAGAGAGAGAGAGAGAGAGAAAACTCAGCTTGCTTCCCTTCTAAATAAAGTTTCCAATTGCTCTCCCACGCACACTCCCCTCACCACGAAGCAGTTTCTATCAGCTGATGGTAGGTCCCCAAAGGCAGAGTCACCAGCCGCTTCTACCAGCCAATGGTCGTGGTGAGGGGAATGCGCATGGGGGCTCACCCTGAGGCCACTTCTACCGGCCGATAGAAGCGGCTGGTGACTCTGCCTTCGGGGAGTTTCCAGCAGCGGCCTCGTGGAGAGGTGAGTGCGCATGGGGCGTTTTAGGTGGAGGTGCGCATGGGGGAGGAAATTAAGTCACCCTCGAAAAGACGTCCTAGCCGTTTTTTCGGGGCTCAAAAAAAAATAAGACCCAGCCTTATTTTATGAAAAACACAGTAGTTAAGTAGGCAGTGCCAGTGCACCTCATTAGAAGCAGCAATGTTGTCTCCTTGCAAGTAGCCTCACTGATCTCCATTGCACCTCTCTCACCTGGCCCTTCATGTCTTGGATCAGGCAGGACTGGCAACTCATCAGTGCTGACTGGCTGCAGCTGCATCTCCTCTTCAAAATGCACAGCCAGCTGTTCAGCCAGCTTCTCTCTCTCAGATCCTACTAATATTTCCTGGGACTGCTTCACCACAATCATCCATCTCCATTTTTCTTGTTTTGACTATGCCACAGATCCTTTCATGTTCCCGATGCTCCCCATAGTTCTTCTTGGATGGCTCCTCGTCTGAACCAGCAACTGAGGGAGAAATCACACTTGGTTACTTCTTGTCATGCCCTTGTTGGGAGTTTGATTCTGAGGGGAGATTGAGCAGCTGACAGGGAGTGGGAGTATGGCTCCAGTGGCTGTGGAAGAAATGGGGGAAGGACACAATCCGGCTGGACATTCAGAGGAAGACCCAGGGCCATCCCTTCTTCATCCTACGGCACGCAGGGAGGAACGGAGAAGGGAGCAACGTGGCTTACAAAAGAAGGCCTGATCCCTTTTATTAGTTGCAGCTGGGAGAACAGGATATAAATGGGGCGTTTGCACATGGCTCCTTGCTGGAAGCAAAGCATGCATTATCTTGGCCAAGTCTTATCTGAGTTTTGGCATCCTCACATCTGTGGGTGCTGCGTTATCCTTTGAAAGTCTGCAATTTATCATCCTGGCCTGCCGTATTAATTACTTCAGTATGGTTTGTGTTGGGTTTTTTATTTCTAATTATCTTTACTTTGGGTTTGGACTGCATTTCTGCCCTTCATAGATTGTTTTTTGAAGTTTATTACCCAGCCGAGGATAATTGGACATTGAGGCCAAGTTGGAGGCATTA
Source organism: Bungarus multicinctus (assembly GCA_023653725.1). NCBI lineage: Eukaryota > Metazoa > Chordata > Lepidosauria > Squamata > Elapidae > Bungarus > Bungarus multicinctus. The sequence continues at coordinate 50,548,771 of CM042848.1, forward strand.
AAGGGAATTTATTCTACTTTTGTGACTTTGTTGGTTTTGTGTCACGCCACGAGTCATCACACTTCCATACGTATGACTTCTGATCTACTTTCAATAACTTCAAATATCATGTAGCCAAGACTCTGAATTCAGCATTGCTTCTAGTCTTCTAATAATCTATTTGATTATGGAGCAAGTGAATAGGGAGAGCAGTTTAGCAGGCAGTTTGGTACAGAAATCAAAGAGGAAGTACTTTTTTAGTAATTTATGAGAGAAGCAAAAAAAGAGACAGAATTGCTCTTATGGCCAATAGGGCTTGTTCCATATTGTTGCTCATCCTGCAGAACTATGCATGACTTTGTCAAGCTTCGAAGCACACTTATGCTGTTGCAACTATTATCATCTCTCGACTTGCCAATGAAGTAAGGGGGAGGGGAGGGGGAAATGAAATGTAGGTCCAGACATGGGAGAGCAAAGCATGGGAATCAAGGACATTTCAGCAGATGGTGAAGATCCTCAGAAGCATTTTCTCATAATAAATCTATTGTATTTAATTGGACAATCAAGATTGGGAAGGAGAATTCTATACTTTAATTATACAGGATTGCACGGGAAATAGCCAGAGCTGAGTTTGCCTTAATTGTGCAAAAATGATGTACTCAATAAAGCTTTGCCTAGAGAGACTGGACCATCTCAATTGTGCTTGCTCAGTTGGGTTCTTCAGTCGGAACTTTGACAGACTTAATTGGAAGATAACTGATCTTCTGGAAAAAAGACAGAGAACAGGGACACCATCACCAGCTTATCAACGAAGACGACAGATTTTTTTTAATGAGTCAAGAAGTGGTTATGGAAAGACAATAGCCTCAAGAAGCCTTTCAGAAGACAGAAAAAGGCAGAAGGAACAAAGAGATAGAGTAATGTATACTCTGAAGCTTTAGAATAGGTTCCAGGGCTTCAACTATATAACATAATTTTTGTTCCTGGCTTCTAAATGTTATATTTCAACTGCTTATATCTAAATCCTATGCAAAAAATAGCTATATTTATCACAAACTTTGATTTTGTAACCACAACGTACAAAAGTTTCACATTTATAGAGACAAGACAGGCATTTTAAAAAAAATTTAAACAGTTAAGAGAAATAATAAAATATACTTCATGGCAAATATACAAAGACAGTCAAACCCACTCAAAAGGTTTCAGAAATCAGTAGATTTTCTAGATTTGCAGCTATCTTGCAAATTGCTTTCTCAAAGAAGCCCCCAAACATAGTTCCCCCATTTCGTTATACTGTTCATGATAATGACAATTAAAGTATAGTATATCCTGGTGAAAACGCTCGCCTTGCTCCTCTGAGTAAACACCCATGTTCTCCTTGAATTTGTCAAGATGACCATCAAGAATATGGACTTTGGGGGACATTCTGCACCCATTTTGGCATAATTCTTTATGAGAGTCTGAACCAGATGCTCAGTTTTCAGCCTTGTGATTGCCTAGAAACCATGAACCATTGCAACAAAAATTTTCCAAGCCAATTTCTCCATCCTCTTCAGTTTCTTGGAGAATTCGTCACACTCTTATGATCTTTCTTTATTTGTGTTCTGATGAAGATATCAGCTTTAACCTTTGCCTCTGACAACTGTAGAAAGAGATCTTGGAAGTATTTGAAAGCTGCCGAGTCCTTGTCTAGAGCTGTGACAAATTGTTTGATGAGGCCTAACTTGATGTGTAGTGGTGGCATCAGCATCTTCCAAGGGTCTACCAGAAGGTCCCACTTTATGTTATTCCTTTCTAAAGAATTTGTCCATCGTGGCCAGTCCCTTCTGTGATGCTTAGTGTCAGCTTTCCTAGTAATGACCCCATTTCAAAATAGAACAAGACAGATTATCAAAGAACAGTTTTTAATTAGGGGACATCATCTTGGCATTAACTGGTGGAAAGCCAACTCTGAATTTTCCCAGGCTTTCCACCTCAATAAAATCAACAGTTTCACTTTTCCCCTAAAACAATAAATCACACTGTCCAATCCGCGCTGGCTGGTTACCTGGCAACTCCTTCCTCCACCTCCAGCCAGCCAGTAGTTGGAATGTCCTTGATCCAGGAATGAACTAGTTTTAGTTACAAACCACCACCACCCCGGCTCCAAGCTTTGACAAGCCCAAAGTCACGTTGAAGAACGCTTATTAGAATACTACAGAAAAGGAAAGAAGAAGAAAAACCCACAGCCAGAACAGCTTTGGGGTTGACACTTAGGGTACTTAGTATCCTGACTGTCCTAGAGACAAAGAAAACAAGGAAACTTCATGAAACCATCTTGGAGGCACATCAGGAATGACACCATTTTGAAGTCTCCAATGTCATAGTCGTCATACTTCAAGGCACTCATATTCAACATCTTGACACTGATGTAGTCCTCTTTGAGGTGCACAAAGTGAGTCATAGGGAGAGACAATACTTGTTCCCGTTATGAAGTAGCACAACTCTGAGGCTCCTGGATGAATTGTCTATAAATAGGAGCTATTCACTTGGTGCTACAGGTGATTCCTAGAGTTTCAAATAGACAGGCCACATTGTTGCAGAAGCACAGCCCATCTTGCTGACTGAAGAAGTTGGAAAAACTTTGGTGATGCTTTCTCTGCAACTTTCACGCTTTCATCTAACAAGTCCCACTCCTTGAGCCTAGAGGTCAGAAGCTCAGCAAGAGACTTGGTAAGACCAAAGTCTCTGTACATTGAGGTCTTTCTGATTGGGGAAGTATGGTTTTCTCTCCTCCTCATATATGAAATTGTAATCTGTATCTGCAATGTCTTCTTTGCTGTTTGACTTGCTTCTCCCTTCTGAAGATGGCTGATCCCTTTCCAGAGGAGTAGGAACAGGGAGCTTAGGGCAGTGTAGTACCAGGGCAATCAATGAAGGAATGTCTGGATACATGAGGCGTACTCTTGCCAGTTTGACATTTGGAAGGATCCAAGATGCAGAAATAACAGTTGCTTGAGTGGTCAATTGTTTCCTGCCAAATTCTTGGGATTACAAACTTCATGGCTCTCTTTTCTTCCCTGTACCAGCCTGTAAACATAGCAGAATTATATACATTTCAAAAATGGTATTTCATACATTACCTAATATTGTGCAAGATATAACCACAAGGCTTTTCAATATATCTTGTAGTCTATATTTTCCTTGAATATTGAAAATAGTGAAAATTTTAATTGCAGCTATTTTAAACTGTAATAAATCACTGAAATTTCATCTAGCGAGCAACAATTGTTCACCTTACCTTCAAGAGTTTTCTTGCAATGTTCACATGTGAAATGAAGTGCCAGAGATTATCTTGATCTCTGACAGGCATGCCAAAGTATGCTTTGTAGGCCTCGCACATTTTAACAGATATTTTCATGGAGTACGTTTTTGCTCGTCTTGATAAAATTGTCCACATACACGTAGAAAAATGCATCTGCTGGATGCAAGCAATCTTTTGATGCCATCTAAATCAAATATTGCAATTCACTATTCTCTTACTCAGCAATTAGATAAAATGTTGGTTTAAAGCAACTGTACTTTTATGCTATGGATACTACTGGATAGTCAAATTCATATCGTCACAGCGGCATCACGACATATCAAGACTTTTTTCACCTGCGCTAAACTGAGCATAGGCATGACCAGCAGATGACACATCCAGCCGGTGGGCCCTGAGTTTGACAGCCTGGTTTAGACCACCCATCTCCCTCAAATAGGTAGACTTTTTTTACTAATAGGAAAATATCCGAAAAGGAAAATCTTTTCAATTTGTATTCCATTAATGCACTCCAATCAAACCAGAAATGAATGAGCTAGCTAATAGGCACTTGGCATCTCACTGGGATCTGGTGATTCTAGAATGTTGGGAGATGGCAAATGGAAAAGTTCTTATTCTCTCAAAAATTTAAAATCTTTCTTCGCATAGAAGAAACATTTGTAAAATGTTAGTACTAACAACTGTCCAGCAGATGGTAGCATTGGCATAAAGTTGTTCAAGAAAGTCAGCTACAGTAATCATTGCTTCATAATTTTGGTTCTAAATTTGCTTTATCAATTTATCACTTCATCAAAAATAATGAATTGTTCCTCACATTTATTTTATTTGAAAAATAATGGCATATTTTAACAGTAATTTATGCAACATTATAGTGTGCAGCATTTATACAATACTTAGTGTATTTTGCTTTTTGTGTATGCTCAAAATTTAGCTATCTGCTGGAAATTTATTTTTTATTTATTTATTTGATTTGTCAATCGCTTACAAGATAATAGGTGTAAGTATATACATAGTTATGAATACATGAAATGAGTACATATAAGAAAATTAAAAAAAACAATAGGACAGGGACGGTAGGCACGTTGGTGCGCTTATGCATGCCCTCTAATTCATAGGCTTATTCAGCAATCCAAACATCACAGTATTTTAAAGCTAAAAGTAACAACATTTTTGCATATCACACATTGAGCAGTATTTCCCAACTTGATTTGCTCCGTATATATTAGATTATAATGTGCCCATTTCAGCAGTATAGAACCTGGCTCTTAAGTACTTGTTACCAGCTATGATGCCAAAATGATGAGTATGCATTGTAACATCATAATGCAAGCCCTACCCATATGTTTATTGTGATATCAGATGTCAATACATACATGGCAGATTGTGTTTTAATATCATACACATTTTGTCACACAAACACCCTTCACAGATGTCATTTTCCTTCGCTAAAATAGTTAATATTTTACAAGACTTTATCACCTGCATGCCTAATCTGCTGATTTCTGGAGCTGAAAATCTCGGTATATCAGATCATATTAGGGAAGACTGTTTTAGAGCATTCAGTACCCTTCTCATAAATCTTATAACAGGGCTATAAATAACAATGCTATAAATTGGCCAATACTGTTCTGTCCAAGTTATATGTGGGGTAGTGGGGTAGTAAGGCTTAATAAGGTCTGACAGACACAAAAAATTGCTGCAAATCTGCTCTTAAATGTACCCCGACCATCAGGCTCCATTGGTAAACAGCACAAACTACTGCATATAAGCTACAGAAAAGTAACTGCTGGCAAGAGAATTAAAAATGGGACAATGTGGGAAAAAAGATTAGCATGCCCCTATTTTTGATATGACATCACAGAATGCCCTATAGCAGATGTTCCGAACTCCCAGGCCATGGGCCAACTATCATGCTGTGACCTATTGGGAACTGTGCCCCTTGAGTGGCAGGCAGGCGCGCACACTTGTGCAGCTCAATTTATGCAAGTGGCATACTGATACACGTGCACATACAGGCGCAGCTCAACTTCTACAAGTCAAGCTATGTATGCATGTGCATGCACGCTGGCCCACCACCCGTACAAGTTGAGCTGTGGCCGCTCGGGCACGCCAGCTTGCCACTCCTTTGGCCTAGTTCCCCTCTCCCCTTCTGCCAGGCCACCAAATTGCAAAGGTTGGGGATCTCTGCCCTATAGCATCTGATAAACGGAGTCTATGATGAGAGATCTGACTACATGAAACTTAGCTTTCATATCCAAAAGACTGTGGTATGTCTTGGACTGGGAAAAAGGAGTGACTCTCTCCAGTGAGGCTACTTTTCTCTTGGTTTATATGAGTAACATGCAAGAGCCGCTGTGGCATAATGATTAGAATGCAGTATTGCAGGCTACTTCTGCTGATCACTGGCTGCCAGCATTTTGGTAGTTCTTATTTTACCAGCTCATGGTTGACTCAGCCTTCCGTAAATGAGTAATAATTAAATGTCAGTAAATGAGTAATAATTAAATCAGTTAAATTAGGATTTTTCCAGGTAAATGAGGATTTGAAGTAAGGGGCAGGTCGATTCTCTGCCCTCTTGTACAGCAATGGAAGCACCTTCTTTTTATCCTTGATTTCTAACCAGGAACTGTTCAAGCTTCCCCAAAAAGCTTGTCCCCTCGCACAGGGGTCGATGCTAGCTTCCGCTTCCTCCTTCCATAGCCTGCTAATTCCATAGCCTGCAACCAACACATGTGTCTGGCTACCCCAGAAAAAGCAATAGCTTTGGTGGCAAACCTGGCCCTGTGAAGAGTGGCATCTGTTGTGAATTCAGTTGCTGCTACAATGTTATTGAGATCCTGATGGGTACAGATGTCTGCTGCAGGAATTCTCTCTCATAGTTGCTTCAACCATTTTAGTGACATTCTGGTGAAGAATGAGGCTGCTGCAGATGCCTTGACCACACAGGCAGCCACTTGGTGCAATCTTTGGAGAGACTGTTCGATTCATTTTTCCTCAGCCTTAAGGACATCTTCCAGATCAGAAGAAGCTGAGGAGGTGAAGCCAAAGCTGCAACAGGTGCATACACCATGGGCACTTGAAGGCTCTTGGAGAGCTCTGAACCAACATTGAAAAACCTGTGGTCCGAAGACAAGGGATTGTAGCAGGAGACTCCAGCCAACCTTCAGAAAAAGCCTAGGAGATGGGACCACCTCTTTCCTCACTGTAGGTTCATCGAAGAGAACATCCAACTCCTTGGGAGGCTTAGCAATGGACTCTTTGTCATCCGCATCCTTCATATTGGCCATGTTCCTGGCTTTGAATAGCAAAGAGGTGGATAATGTATGCTTGAAACAACCTGTAAACACTGGGATCTCAGGGAAAATGCCCTCATCCTCAGACATATCAGACTCTATCTTGTCTGGCTCACCAATCAAGGAATGCACAGCAGCCACAGATGGAGCATAGGCTGATGTAGAAGGAGACACACATTCCTGAATCAAGGAACCCCTTTCTGACAGTAGAGCCTCTTGATCCCGGGAAGGTCTCACCGAAGCCTCAGATGCCACTGAAGAATGCCGGGCAAACCTATGGATACCCTTCAGAGATACCTTTCCTAATAGCCCTATCAATCAGGAGCAGTAGATTAAACAGGACATCTGGTTCAGAAGACTCAGCAGGTTTAAGACCAGCAGGCGTAAAAGTGGCCTCCACTCCAGGCCTGCTGCATTCTCACTCTTACCAAGGAACTACTCTGAATCCCCCATGAGGATCACCATAATGACTTCCCTCAGCCAAGAGATGAGGAGAGGCCTCGCTTCCAGCTGCATCAGGTGACCAGGTTTGGGCTATGGTCCTGGAGGAAGGTCCAGGTTCCTGATCCTGCATGTCAACCTCACTGTGATGCGAAGCAGAAGAAGTTTCTTTTTCTGGAGATGTTGTCCTAGATGCCTTTTGCACCTTGGCAATATGCTTCTCTATAGCCTTCTGGAACCTGGAAGCATCCTTCTCTTCCGCCCTAGAGGTCTTCTTAGCTGGCTGTTTTTCCTGTTTGCTACTTGAAGCAGATGGAGCTGCCCTGTGGGATCTTGCTGCTCTGGAGGCCCTGCTGCCTCTAAGGGCATCCGCCATCTTGACTGCAGAAAGCTTTCTGGACTAATAGTCCTGTGCAAGGAGCAGAACGCACGAAGGGTTTTTCCAGTTATAAAAACCAGAAGATATCTTCTCTTTCTATCCCCAACCTCCAATAACACTCTTCTTCAGCCCTATGCAACTTCAACAGGAAGTTTTAACACCTCCTACTGGAACTCATACCCATTGGGGCCTAATAGGGCTATTAAATATAGACTAGGCCTGGCCTGAAGCCTGGGGGCCCTGGTCTACTTCAGAGATAGGGACTGGTCGCCCACTGGAATAGCACCTACCCTTCGTTGTCTTCAGGCCCAGTAATGACGATAGGCCGATGGCCTAGTGCTGACCAGGTGCTGGAGGAGCAAGCCTAGCCTCTTCAAAATGGACACTTCAGGCTTAGAAGACCTTCAAAATGCCGCCGCTGACCACAAGGAAAATCAAAATGGCCACCTGTAGCCACAAGGCTTGCTGCTTCATTGAGGAACCTCAATGAGCTGGCCTTTGGCTGCTCCCTGGAACACAGAGGCAGCGGCTGGGCTGGCCGCTCGAATCATGGCTCTCCTCTTCACTGCGGAATCTCGGAAATAGCCCCATGGCTCCAGATATCGTGGGCCAACGCTACCCACACTCCAAAATGGATGCTTGGTTCCTGCGGCTTCCTCTTCACTGCGGAGGCCCGAAAACAGCCCCGTAGCCCTTGCCGGCTGCTCTGGAGTGTCAGAGCAGCTCTCAGCTGTTGAGTAGCTCTGATAAACAGTTGAGAGTTGGAGCTGTGTGTTTTTGAAGTTTGAGGCTTTTTTTCCTGATTTTTTGAGTTTAAAGAAAATTTCACAATAGAGGCTGCCTTTTGAATTTAAAGGCAGGAGGGGCAGTGAATTGCATCCATCCAAGGTGAGGACTGAGTCGAAAGCTGGGAGGAGCCACCCAGAGTGGGCGGAGCTAGGCTAATCAGCCTTTTAGACAGCCACAGTCCAAGCAGCTAGGACAAGAGCAACCCACTCACTCCTGACTTGTCGCAGCTTTATAAGGGAGAATGGGGCAAAACTCACTTAATAAAATTCTCACTTAGCATCATAAATTCTGGACTCAATTGTGGTTGTAAGTTGAGGACTACCTGTATAAGAATATATACATTAACCTAAAATAACCTGCTAAGCCAAGGGTGAAGCTCTCATCTGAAAAAAAAAAAAAAAGCAACAACTACATGGAATTGGCAATGATAGTGACTTTTACTCCCTTATGAAAAATACCTACTCCAGGAGCCCTTGCATCAGGATCTTTGGAGAGTTTATTTATTTATTTATTTATTTATTTATTTATTTATTTATTTATTTATTTATTTATTTATTTATTTATTTATTAATTAAACTTTTATACCGCTCCCTCTCCCAAAAAGGGACTCGGGGCGGTGTACAGCCTACTAAAAACACACAATAAATATATATAAATACAATTAAAAATACATTAAACAATTTGGTCAGGCTGTGTCCCATCTAAGGGATTCAATTAAAAATTAAAAAACTAATAAAACCCCAATTAAAATTGAATTAAAACCGGAACACAGTTACTGGGCCAGGCCAGCCTGTCTAAAAAATAGGGTTTTCACTGCGCGCCGGAAGGTCAGGATATCCGTCATAGCCCGTATCTCCGGGGGGAGATCATTCCATAGGGAGGGAGCTCCCACAGAGAAAGCCCGAACTCTCGGGGCCGTCAGCCAGCAACGGCCAGGCGGCGGTACCCCAAGTAGGGCAACCCTGTGGGAGCGTACTGGGCGGCGGGAGGTTGACGATGGCAGTAGGCGGTCCCGTAAGTACCCAGGTCCCGAGCCATGGAGCACTTTAAATACCATCAGTACCACCTTGAATCGAATCCGGTAGGCCACAGGAAGCCAGTGCAGCCTGCGGAGAAGCGGTGTAACGTGGGAGCTCCGAGGGCCACCCACAATCACCCGCGCGGCTGCATTCTGGACCAACTGTAACCTCTGGAGACTCTTCAAGGGGAGCCCCATGTAGAGAGCGTTGCAATAGTCCAGGCGGGAGATAACGAGGGCGGAAGTGACTGTGCGAAGTGCGCCCAGATTCAGAAAGGGCCACAACTGGTGGATCAGACGAATCTGATATAAAGCCCCCCTGGCGACGGCTGCAATGTGCTCTTCTAAGGACAGCCGTACATCCAGGAGGACGCCCAAATTGCGCGCCCTTTCCACGGGGGTCAAAACCTCTCCCCCCACGGCCAGCGAAGGAACCAGATGGCTGTATCTGGGCGCAGGAAACCACAGCCACTCGGTTTTGGTCGGGTTGAGACGAAGCCTGTTACGACCCATCCAACTCCGCACGGCCTCCAGGTACCGGGACATCACTTCGACGGCTTCATTGGGGTGGCCCGGGGTGGAGATGTACAGCTGAGTATCATCAGCGTACTGATGGAACTCCACTCCGAAGCCACGGATGATCTCACCCAGCGGCTTCACATAAATGTTGAACAGCAGGGGCGAGAGCACCGACCCCTGAGGCACCCCACACAGTAGGGGCCTCGGGGCCGACCTCTGCCCCCCTGTCAACACGAATTGCGAACGGTCGGAAAGGAAGGAGGTGAACCACCGCAACACGGTGCCCCCCACTCCCAACCCCTCCAACCGCCGCAATAAGATACTGTGGTCGACAGTATCAAAAGGCCGCTGAGAGATCTAACAGGACCAGGACAGAGGAACAACCCCTGTCCCGAGCCCTCCAGAGATCATCAACCAACGCGACCAACGCCATCTCCGTGCTGTGCCCGGGCCTGAAACCCGATTGGAGGGGGTCAAGATAACTCGCTTCATCCAGGTACTGCGGGAGCTGACGTGCCACCACACTCTCGACAACCTTCGCAATAAAACGAAGGTTGGAGACAGGACGATAATTAGATAACAATGCTGGGTCCAGGGACGGTTTCTTGAGGAGGGGCCGCACCACCGCCTCTTTCAAGGCAGCAGGCAGCAGCCCCTCTCTCAAGGAAGCGTTTATAATGCCCTGGAACCAGCCTCGTGTCACCTCCCGAGTGGCCAAAACCAGCCAGGAGGGACACGGGTCCAACAAACAGGTGGTGGCATTAAGCCCCCCCAGTATCCTGTCCACGTCCTCCAAAGTAACAGGGTCGAACTCAACCCAATTGACCTCACCGATATCCACCCCCACCCCCCCGCCCAGAGATGCCCAATCGGAGTCCAGCTCATCCCGGATCTGAGCGATTTTGTCCTGCAGAAACCTAGAAAACTCCTCACCCCGCCCCTGCAAGGGGTCCTCCCGCGCTCCCACCTCAAGGAGGGAGTGGGTCACCCTAAACAGGGCGGCTGGGCGGTTTTCCGCGGACGCAATAAGGGGGGAGAGGTAAGACCTCCTCGCCATCCTTATCGCCACTAAATACGTCTTAATATAAGATCGTAATAGTGTTCGGTCAGACCCGGAGCGGCTAGCCCTCCAATTACTCTCTAGGCGTCTTTTCCGGTGCTTCATCTCCCTTAGCTCCTCAGAAAACCAAGGAGCCACATGGGATCGGCACTGGGTCAGAGGCCGCAAGGGCACGACTCGGTCGAGGGCCCCAGCAGCCACCCTATCCCAGGTGGCAACCAAGCCCCCAACCGAGTCGTGTGTACGAGTTTCGGGGAATGGCCCAAGCTCCGTCAGGAACCTATCAGGGTCCATCAGGCGCCTGGGCGGTACCATTTTACTGGTCCCGCCTCCCTGCGGTCAGGGGGTGCGGAACGGAAGTCGAGCTTCAGGAGCAAGTGATCCGTCCATGACAGGGGTTCTATGACTATATCCCCTATACCCAGATCACTCTGCCACTGATCAGAGACAAAAACCAAATCCAAGGTGTGACCTCCCACGTGAGTAGGGTCCCGAATTAACTGGGTCAGGCCCAAGGCCGTCATGGAAGCCACGAACTCTTGAGCAAGCCCCGAGGCACCGCCGGCAGAAGGCAAGTTGAAATCCCCCATGACCATAAGCCTGGGGGTCTCAACTGCCACGCCAGCTATAACCTCAAGGAGCTCAAGCAGGGCCGCGCCGCATAGCAGGGAGCCAGGTATGCGACCAGCAGGCCCATCTGAACCCTGGGACCAAACTTCACGAAAAGGAGCTCACACCCGGTCGTCTGAGACACAGTGGCTTCCCTCGGGCACAGATCTTCCTTAATAACCACCGCAACCCCCCCTCCCCTCCCGTGCCCTCGGCCGATGAAAAACCCGAAACCCGGCTGGGCACATCTCTACCAGAGGGACTCCCCCCTCCTGGCCCAGCCAGGTTTTGGTGAAACCCACCAGGTCCGCGCCCCCCTCACAAATCAAATCGTGGATGAGAGGGGCCTTATTAACAATGGACCTGGCGTTACATAACATCAGCCGAAGGCCCAGGGCCGATCGCTCAGACCCCCTGGGGAACGGGAAATGACAAGGGGGTCGGAGCGCGCCACAGCAGACAAACAGCGGGGACGCGCTCCCAATACAGGGTATGGCCCCCTGTAACCGCCAAATCTGCCTCTCCCGCTCACCGTACTAATAGATTCAATTCCACCCTCCCCAGCAACCCCCCCATCCTTAATACAGTCTTGTCCGGACCCTGACTCTCCCGGCCACGCCCAACCCACGGCCTGGTCCCAGTCCCCGGCGAGTTGTCCCCCAACCCCCGCCCGGACATTCCTAACCCCTCTAAAAACTTAACTAAAAATTTATTTAAGCATCCCTCCCTCCCACGCTTCCTGCAACCCCACCATCTCTCCGGATCCCAAGATCCGTCCTTGAGATGGGCCTTCGAGAGAGCAGAGGGCCATTCCTGAGACAGGGGGACACATCTCAGGGCCCATAGATCTTTCACAGAGTAAGAAAGCGTCCCGGACCGAATCTTCTCCTTTAGCTGATCGGCCCCGAGTCCAGGCTGCCCCCGCCGCCTCCGAATAGATGAAAAACGGAAGAAAGGCTCCCACCGCGGCGGCAGTCCTCCGGCCGCGGCTCCAACTGAGGCGGCAGTTCTCCAATCGCGGCTCCCACAACAATGGCAGTCCTTCAGCCGCCCCGGCTCCAATCGTGGATCCAGCCGCGGAGGCAGTCCTCCAGCCCCGGCTCCAGCCGCGGGGGCAGTTCTCCGGCCCTGGCTCCGATAGCGGCGACAGTCCTCTAGCCGCCCCGGCTCCGACCGCGGTGGCCATCTTTCGACCCCAGCTCCAGCCGCTCGAACCGCAGCAACTCTGACTCCAGCTGGGGCCCTTGCAATGGCCCCAGCCCCAGCTCCAGCGGCAGTCCTCCAGCCGCCACAGCGACAGTCCTCCAGCCACCCCGGCGGCTGTCCTCCGACCCCGGCTCCAGCAGTAATTCCAACTCCGGCTGGGGCCCTTCCAGTGGCCCCAGCCCCAGCGGCAGTCCTCCAGCCGCCGCGACGACAGCCCCCCAGCCGCCCGGACGGCCGCCCTCCAGCTTCGGCTCCAGCCGCTCGAAACGCGGCGGTAGCTCTGACTTCGGCTGGGGCCTTTGCAACGGCCCCAGCCCAGGGGCATACCTCCAGTCGCCACGGCGACGGTCACCGCGGCGATAATCCTCCAGCCGCCCAGGTGGCCGTCCTACAGCTTCGACTCCAGCCGCCCGAAGCGCGGCGGCAACTCCGACTTCGGCTGGGGCCCCTGCAACGGCCCCAGCCCCAGCAGTGATCTTCCAGCGTCGCGGGCCGCCGGGCGCGATCCTCCAGCGCCATCTTCCGTCGCGGGCCGCCGGGCGCAGCGCCAGACCCGCCGCACCATGGCCTCGGGGGTTGCCCACCCCCCACGGGTCCCCCCGCCACCCCTGCCACAGGTGAGGAGGACCCGGGGGGGGAACTCACCGCCCCATTCGGCCGTCGCTGAGGAGCTCTTCCAGCCGACCTCCTCCGGTCGCCATCTTAGCTCTCTCTTCCTCTTCTCTTTCGCCATCTTAGCTCTCTCTTTAGCTAAAAGCAACAAGATATAAACTGATAATTGCCCCATGCTATTTCCAACTGTTCTGGATATACCATATAAACTGAGCATTCAAAGATTATTGGCATAACAGGGGGGAAATGATTTAAAAATTATCAAAAATTTCTAGGAAACTCAAACATGTCAATCCTTATTAGATGAAGATAGTTTTGAATATTGTAGAATAATATCAAAAAGTTAGTGAAATAATATTGTTTCTTCTTCCACAACGTTTCTTTTTTTATATATCTAATATTCCTAACTGCAAAACTTCCAATTTATCAAATCGTATGTATACTAGGTCTACAGTTTCCATCTATTTAAAAATTAGTGATGTATTGCTCATATACCATTATTCAAGTAATTAAATTAATATTAGATGATCAACACGTGAACATGTGTGGGTTTTCTGAAATCAGTACTATTTGAACTATTTAAACTGACTTTTTAAACTATTAATGTATCAATCAGACTCAGATCACTCCTCATTATCACTATTTTGGTTCCTCAGACTCTGACTGAAAAACTAAGGAAATAAATTTAAAAAGCTTTTCTGCAATCTCATCATCATCCTTCAGTAATACATTCATATATTTGTCATAAAAATGATTAATACACTGCTGCTTCTGGTCTTCAGATAAATATTTTTATTAAGTAATTTAAGTTTAAGCATCTTTTATTGTTCTAAATAAATATTTTATAGAACTTTATAGTTTGCCTTTTATACCTTTTTCTAGTCTGCACATTAATTACCTGGCCATCCTACTGGATATATGGTACATTCCTTCAATCTAATATGCATTTTATATAAGCATTTTCATTTTAAATGTTAAAAAATATTCTGCAGAAATTTAGGTATCTTGTTAATTCCTTTAAATATCATTTTAACACCCAATCTTTAAAATCTTATTTTCTTTAAATTTAGTTTGACTGCACTAAACTCAGGTGAGATGGACTCGGGTGATTTGTCTTCAGGACTGTGCTGAGGAGTATGTTCAACACCTAATGGACAAAATCACTTGGATTTGTCCCCAGTTAGATCCCATGCATGGGGAAAGTCCATTTGAGATGCCTGGAAAGAAGTCGTGCTCAGTTATCAGGGAACAGTTTGACCTTGTTGGACCTGAGGAAATGGACAGGGTCCTCAACAATCTCAGTGCCACCATCTGTAAGTTAAATCCTTGTTCCTCCTGAATGGTGAGACAAGGATCTCCAGGACTTCCACCAGTCACTAGCAGGTGGGCTCAGGCAGTGATTAACTCATCACTGCAGGAGATGATATTTCCAGGGTTTTTAAGGAGGCCCTGGTTCACTTTCTCCTTAAAAAGCCATCACTTTATCCCATCTGCTTAGACAATTTTGTCTTGTTTGCAATCTCCCTTTCCTAGGGAAGGTGGAAAAGGTGGTTGTCTGGCACCTTCAGAGAGTCCTAATTGAAAAGATTACCTAAACCCATTTCAGTCAAGATACAGGCCTGTTATGGGATGAAAACGACATTGAACCTGATGTTGATGATCTTTGGTGAGAGTGGGATAGTGCAATCATCCTCACTTTCCTTGGCCTCTCAGCCTTCAATACCATCGACCATGGTATATCTTTAGGCTAACTATAGGGGCTGGGTGGCATTATTTTACATTGGTCTGGCTCCTTTCTCCAAAGCAGATCCACATAGATCTTAACAGAAAATAAGAGATCTAGCCCATGGCCACTATTTTGTAGCATGCTACAGAGCTCGGTATTCTCTCCATTCTTTGTTAACATTTACATGAAGACACTGGATGAGATCAACCATCAATGTGGGTTGAAATATCAGCACGGATGATACTCACCTCTGTACTTTCACTCGTAGTGACCCAAGTGATGCTTAGCTGTCCTCTTGCGAAGCCTGGAGGTTGTGGGGATCTAGATGGGAGACAACAAGCTTTGACTGAACCCTAGCAAGACAAAATGGCTTTGGGTTTATGGAGTCCCTAGATTTGAAATTTTGACATCTTTAATTCTGGATGGGTGGCATTAACCCCAAATAGATTCAGTATGCAATTTGGGGGTTCTCTGGGACTCATAAGGTAAAGGCAAAGGTTCCCCTCGCACATACATGCTAGTCATTTCCAGCTCTAGGGGGCAGTGCTCATCTCCATTACAAAGCTGAAGAACCAGCACTATCTGAAGAGATTTCCGTGGTCATGTGGTTGGCATGACTAAATGCCGAAGGCACACAAAACACTGTTAACTTCCCACCAAAGTGATCTCTATTTTTCTACTTGCATTTTTACATGCTTTTAAACTGCTAGGTTGGCAGGAGCTGTGACAAGTAACGGGAGCTCACTCGGTTACACAGTGCTAGGGATTTGAACCGCCAAACTGCCAACCTTTCTGATCAACAAACTCAGCATCTTAGCCACTGAGCCACCATGTCCTTTCAGTTGACATTTTCTCAACATCTCTAATTTTAAAATAGAAAAATTAAATTTAGAATTATAAATACAATACAATCATCTTTTTAAAAAATTGAAATTTAAGTGGCATTATTCTCAAGTTCAGTGCATATAGTCAAGGCTATGGTTTTCCCAATTGCATTGTACAGTTGTGGAAGGTGGACAAAGAGCAGGTGGCAATCATAGTTAAAAGAGCCTTTGCACAACTTCAGGTGCACCAGTTGTGATCAAGAACTGCTGCGCTCAGTAATTCAAGCCCTAGACTATTGCAACATGGTCTACATGGAGCTACCCTTGAAGAACATTTGGAAGTTCCAACGGATTCAGAGTGTGGCAGGCAGCTTTTGGGACTCAGTGGTGGCCCACATAACACCACGGCTCCTCTAGGTGCCAGTTTGTTTCTGGGTGAAACTCATGGTATTGGTAAGCACCTTTAAAACTTTCATGACATGGGTCCAGGCTACTTGAGGGGCACACTTGGATCGGCCCATTCCACCTCTGCCAGCAGACAATGCATGCTGCAGATCCCATTGGCCAGGGTATTTTAGCTGGCAGGGTTCAAGAAAAGATCCTGGTTCTGCCAGTTGGCTTGGGGCTCCAAAGGAGGGGCTTCACATTGGAGATAGTTGATATATTAATGGCAGATCCCACCTCAGCTCATCCTACTCCCTCCCTCCCCATCTTTTAATTAGGCTTATGTATTGTATTTTTGTAGTATTTTATTTGGTAGTTTTATCTTTTAATATTGTAAGCTGCCCAGGATTACAGCACCTTGTGGTAAGATGGGCAACCAATACATTTAATTTTAATAAATATATAAATGAATGAACAAAATAAGTTAACATAGGGTATACTGGTGGATATTTGTAAACAATGGACCCAGAAGTTAATTTTAAAAGTATTTAACACTATACACAGATTGTATTTAAAAATGATATGGAAAAATAGAAAGCTTTACCAGATAGGACTGAGTCTGAATTTGAAAGTTAATGTAAAAGTGATGAGCTATGGCCGTGGTGGGGAACCTATGATACATGTGCCATAGTTGGCATGTAGTGCCCTCTCTGTGGGCACATGCACCATCGCCCCAGCTCAGCTCCACCACGCATGCGAATATGCCTCCCACCAGCCAACTTGTCTTTGGGCCTCTGCCGCAATTGCATGGGATGCATACATAGGGGGGGTGCATATGTGGGATGTGTGCATGTTGCATTTTGAGTATGTGTGCATGCGCGCGCTTTCAGCACTTGGTACCAAAAAAGTTCGCCATCACTGGGCTATGGGAATTATGTGGTAGGAAATGCTACACTGGCTGTACAAATGAACCTGGATATCTTACCAATCCCAAAGAGTTACCTGGGTAATTTTCTTATATCAGATTTGGTAATGTTGCGAAGAATTATGTGAGAAGGAACAAGGAAAAAATGACAAGGATTTTCCAGGAATTTACAGAACTTTGAGGGGATTGAGGATCAAGATTGTTAAAAGGAAGAAATATAAAGTTGGTTAATTTGATCGAAGTTAGTTAATTTGATTAATGGGCTTTTTCCTGACCAGGATTGAACAATGTGCCTTTATATATTGTTTTATGGATAGATGAAATATGGGAAGAAAATATCATTTGTTGTATTTTAAGGGAAAGCAATGTTACTAAGATTCCTTATTCTTGTTATGCAAGGGAAAATTGTTTCTATTTTTTCTTTTTTCTGAACTTTTTTCTTATAATTTTATTTTTCTTAACTTGTATTTGTTCTTTTTAATTGTAATGTTTAATACAATTACTATAAAAAGCGAAGATTTTTAAATAGTACTATGTAGGTTTTGTTTGCTTTTTACAGTACCATACATAATAAATTTCTTCTGTACTACATTTCGAGCAAATATTTCTTTTTATTCCATTTGTCTAATTTTTGTGATTACCGACAGAATTATATACTACCTAATAAACATTATGTACTTTTTTCCCCTTAACTTTGGATAATGAGCTTTGGATAAGCTTTGGATTTTTTTTCACAATTCCTCCTGTTTTAATGTCATTGTTTCTCTGAAGTTTTGTGTTTACTTTATATCAAGCCATTTTTTACTTGTTCCATCTCTGTGTCATATTTTAATAAGAGTGTGTATGTGTGTGTGTGTTTATAGATAGACTTAATTCTACATAAATGTTTCAAATTCTGTCATTTTTCATAAAAATCTTTTTCTTAAGATTTTTGCTCTCCAGCAATTTGTATGTCTGTATATATATTTCTGTGTGTGTACTGACCTTGGTAAATTTCAGTTTTTGCTAGATAATTCTTGTTTGGGTCTATTTTAGGAATTTAAATGCAACATATCAACCAATGGTGAGATTCAGCCAGTTCGCACTGGTTCACTAGAACCGGTATTTACTTTTTTGCTCAGTTTGGAGAACTGGTTAGACATCTGGTTTTCATTCAACTTCCTTCCAGGCGGGGGGGAACCCTCCCAAAAAGTCCAAGAGAGGAGCAACAGAAAACTTCAATCACTTCACTCAGGCAAAAACTGTCTCAGGTGGCAGGGTGGGACATGCGCATAAGATGGCAGCCCAGGGCCAAAGTGCCAGCAGAGCGCCAGAGGGTCAGGAGAGTGTTGAAGCAAGCAGGCATCTTGCCTGCAGCACCCATACCAGCTGCCTCTTTCCGACCAGAGCTGGAATGCTACCACACTTAAGAGCCAGCCTTCTCTCCAGTGGGCCTGGGCAACTGCTGGAGAAGAACGGGCCCATTTCAGCACCTGACATCCAGATGTCTTCACTTTTTCCAATCATTTCTTTGCCTATCTGATTTCCAGGTCCATTGTGTTTCTCCATCATATTTCTCGCTGTCATGTGCAGGGAAAGAAGTGTTTGTGGGACTAAAAAAATATTTCCAATCAATTCCAACTTCTCACAAAAAAAAATCTCACAAAGTTGGAATTGATTGAACTTATTTTTAGTCCCACAAACTTGTTTTCCTGCACACATCATCGAGAAACGCAATGGAGAAATGCAATGGACCTGGAAATAAGTTAGGCAAAGAAATGCTTGGGGGAAGCAAGGGCATCTGGGCGGTGGTGAGTGCACTAGATTGCACTGCGCTGCAATGGAGAAATGTGCATGGAGTGGCCAGCATGAGGGAAGGCCGTTTTCCCTCTATTTCCTGTTCCTCCTCCCCCCTTGCCCACAAAGACCCAGCGCCGGCAGAGGAGCTCCTGGCTCAGTCAAGGTGATGAGTGACCCTTCCCAGCTTCTCTTTTTCTCTCTCTCTTTCCCTGAGCAGGGAGAAAGAGCGGATACGCTGCACTGGAGAGGCTGCAGTGGGCAAAGAGCAGCAGGAGCTTGGAGGGAACGGCCTGCTGAAGATCCCGCTGAGATGGGAGTATTTTTGATCCTGCTTCCCTCCGTCCATTCCCTACCGCTCTTTTCCTTGCTTTCCTGTCCCTCCACTTCCTCCTGTTTGGATGGATTAGCTCCATCCTCTCGCCTCTTGTTAACTTTTCCTTCCTGTCTTCCTTCCCCCACTTTTTATATATATATATAATTTTATTTATAGTTTTTTCTTTACCATCCATAAGTGCTTAGTGAACAGTGTATTGTCTGGGTCAATATACTTTATACACAATACTAATGATAATATTATTTAAATAGTTAGTCCAGAATGCAGTTAGTCCAGAATGCAGCCGCACGGATGATTATGGGCGCCCCACGGGACGCCCACATAACACCACTTCTCCGCAGACTGCACTGGCTTCCTGTGGCCTTCCGGATTCGATTCAAGGTGGTACTGTTAGTATTTAAAGTGCTCCATGGCTCGGGACCTGGCTACTTACGGGACCGCCTTCTGCCACCAACAACCTCCCGCTGCCCAGTACGCTCCCACAGGGTCGCCCTGCTTGGGGTACTGCCACCTGATCGTTGTCGGCTGGCGACCCCGAGATTACGTGCTTTCTCTGTGGGAGCCCCCTCCCTTTGGAATTATCTCCCCCCGGAGATACGAGACACATCGGACATCCTAACCTTCCGGCGTGCAGTCAAGACCTTACTTTTTAAGCAGGCCGGCCTAGCCAATTAAAGGTTTTCTGAGATTTTTAAATTTTAAATTCTAATAAGACTTTTAATTCTATTTGACGGGACTCAGTCATTTACTTACTTATTTTACTCATTTATTCTATTTTCATCTATTTATTTTAATTCTGATTTTAATTGCTGTTTGACTGTATCTTTTATATGTTTAGTCTGTACACCGCCCCAAGTCCCTTTTTGGGAGAGGGAGCGGTATAAAAATACGATAAATAAATAAATAAATAGACATAATCAAAATCTTTCAACTTCTAACAATTGTGTATACATTTTAGTTATATTTTATTATAACTCAGTATACATACTATTTTCCCAATTTCTACTTTTTACCTCTTTTTTCTTTTTTTTTATTTTTTTGGTAAAGTTTTTTATTTTATATTTACCTCTTTTTTTCTAACTCTTAATAAAGTAGCCACCATATTAAGAAGTATTCTATATCTATCCATCATCTCTTGTCCTTCTTAGAACTCTTATTCGCTTTTTGATAAATCTTTCATGTTTCTCCTTTGGGATCTTGTATCTCATTACATCACACTTATTTAATCTAAGTATTTTATCTGCCTCAACACCTATCTCGTTGTTGGATCTCTAGAGCACCCATCTGTAATTCTTTCATCACTTTCATGAGATCTCTCTTTATTCTCTTCTATATTTTGAGCTCTTAAAGAATAATCTATCTGTCCCGTTTTAAGTTTTATTACTAACTCTTCCATATCTTTATCTGCTTTATATCATTTTTTAATTTATCTCCTTTATTCTTTCCTCAGTTCCTTCTGATTTCTCCTCTGTTTTCTGAGTTTTTCATTTATCTTTTATTATCAATTGCTGGGGGTTTTCTAGGGTTATACAATTTCTTCCAGTAATCAGACATTGTTATCCGCAAACTAATTCAGTTTTCACATTACTACAACTTCCAGTCCGGGCCTTCTATATTTTAAAGCTTCATAGTTTTCCATTAAAAGTTTGTTTCACTTTTGGGTCTGTAATCTTTCTCCATGTGTTAAATCACCACTTTCCTAGTGTTTTGGAGCCTTTTTTAAAGAACTCTTTTATTTGGGTTTAAATCTCTAATATAGAAGTTGAAAGTAGTCTCACCTAGTTCCAATCCTCTGCCCTCAAACCGCTCCAGTTCATAATCTTCTTGTCCCAGTTATCAGAGCTTTCGTCTTGCCAAAATGGCCATCGTCTCTGCTGCCGATCTGGAGGGTTTCTTTCAATCAAGCGAGAAAATTGCTGTTTCCTTGCGATCTACAAAGTATCCCTCCTTTCTTCACCACCCCTCCAGGGTGGCTTTGACCTTGTAGAGTCTCCTGGCAAGCAGGTATCGGCTGTGTTTCGCAGAGGTCCGCTATCCTATTTATTTTATTTATTAATCAATTTTATATACTGCCCCCCCCTCTCCCAACGGGACTCGGGGCGATGTGCAGCCGAATAAAAACACAGTATTAAATACAATATTTAAAAAAGAATTAAAAATATTAAATAGATGACTGAAAAATAAAACAATCAAAAGGAATTGAAAGCTAAAAACCATTTAAAATCAATTAAAAGCCCTACAAGTAACTCTAGGCCAGACCGGCTTGATGGAATAGGTGGGTTTTCAGCGCGTGCCAGAAGGTTAATAGGTCAGGGATAGTCCTCATCTCCGGGGGTAGTTCGTTCCAGAGGGAAGGATGTTCCCACAGAGAAGGCCTGCACCCTCGGGGCCGCCAGCCGGCATCGTCCAGCCAACGGCACCCTGAGGAGGCCCGCCCTATGGGAGTGCACTGGCCGATGGGAGGCCGATGGTGGCAGTAGGCGGTCCCATAAATACCCAGGTCCCAACCATGGAGCGCTTTAAAGATGACCACTAACACCTTGAATCGCACCCGGAAGGCCACCAGAAGCCAATGCAGCTCGCGCAAAAGTGGTGTAACGTGGGAGCTCTGAGAAGCCCCCAAAACCACCCATGCGGCCGCATTCTGCGCCAGCTGAAGCCTCTGGATGCTCTTCAAGGGGAGCCCCACGTAGAGAGCATTGCAATAGTCTAGGCAGGAGATGACGAGGGCGGATGTGACCATGCGAAGTGCATCCCGATCCAGAAAGGGCTGCAACTGGTAGATCCTACGGACCTGACAAAAAGCCCCCCCTGGCGACAGCCGCAATATGATTTTCTAACGACAGCTGTACGTCCAGGAGGACACCCAGATTGCATGCCCTTTCCGTGAGGGCGAGAATTTCCTCCCCCACGGCCAGCGATGGAGTTAGCTGGCTGTATCGGGGTGCCGGAAAGCACAGCCATTCGGTTTTGGCCGGGTTGAGCTGAAGTCTGTTTCGCCCCATCCAACCCCGCACAGCTTCCAGGCACCGGGTCATCATTTCCATGGCTTCGTCGGGGTGGCCTGGGGTAGAAATGTACAGCTGAGTATCATCAGCGTACTGATGAAACTCTACCCCAAAGCTACGGATGATCTCACCCAGCAGCTTCACATAAATGTTAAACAGCAGGGGCGAGAGCACAGACCCCTGAGGTACCCCGCAAGTCAGGGGCCTCGGGGCCGATCTCTGCCCCCCTGCCAACACAAATTGTGAATGGTCGGAGAGAAAGGAGGTAGAACCGTAACACACCCCCAATCCCCCCAGCCGCCACAATAAGATACTGTGGTCGACAGTATCAAAAGCCGCCGAGAGATCTAACAGGACCAGGACAGAGGAACAATCCCTGTCACGGGCCCTCCAGAAATCATCCAACAACGCGACCAACGCCGTCTCCCTGCTATACCCGGGCCTGAAACCTGATTGGCGTGGATGTAAACAGGCAGCTTCATCCAGGTGCTGAGGGAGCTGTCGTGCCACCGCACTCTCAACAGCCTTCGCCACAAAGCGAAGGTTGGGAGACCGGACGGTAATTAGATAATAAAGTTGGGTCCAGGGGCGGTTTCTTGAGGAGGGGCCTCACCACCGCCTCTTTCAAGGCGGCAGGCAAAAACCCCTCACTCAAGGAAGCGTTGTTAATACCCTGGAACCAACCTCATGTCACCTCCCGAGTGGCCAAAACCAGCCAGGAGGGACACGGATCCAGTAAATATGTGGTGGCATTAAGCCCACCCAGCATCCTGTCTAGGTCCTCGAGGGTCACAGGATTGAACTCTCCCCAAATGACCTCCCTGAACTCCACCCCAGCTCCCCAGCCAGAGTTGCCCAGTCAGAGTCCAACCCATCCCAGATCTGAGTGATTTTGTCCTGCAGAAAATTCGAAAAATCCTTGGCCCGCCCTTGTAAAGGATCCTCCCACACTCCCACATCTAAAAGAGAGCGGGTCACCTTGAAAAGGGCGGCTGGGCAATTTTCTGCAGACACAATAAGGGCGGAAAAGTGAGAGCGCTTTGCTGCCTTTATCGCCACTAAATAGGTCCTAATATGGGACCGCAATAGTGTTCAGTCAGACCCGGAGCGGGTGGCCCTCCAACCGCTCTCTAGGCGTCTTTTCCAGCGCTTCATCTCCCTCAGCTCCTCCGAGAACCAAGGAGCCGATTGGGATTGGCACCGGGTCAGAGGCCGCAAGGGCATGACCCGGTCAAGGGCCTCAGCCTCCACCCTGTCTCAGGTGGCCACCAGGTCCCAACCGAGTCGTGTGTGCGAGCATCGGGAAATGGCCCAAGCTCCATCAGGAACCTATCTGGGTCCATCAGGCACCTGGGGCGGAACCATTGTGTCGGTCCCGCCTCCCTGCGATGAGGGGGTGCGGCATGGAAGTCCAGCCTAAGGAGCGAATGATCAGACCATGACAGGGGCTCTACAACAACGTCCCCTATACCTAGATCATCCTGTCAGTGTCCAGAGACAAAAACCAGATCCAAGATGTGATCCCCAACATGAGTAGGGTCCCTAATTAGTTGGGTCAGGCCCAAGGCTGTCATGGAAGCCGTGAACTCCTGAGCAATCCCCAAGGTCCCGCCATCCGAGGGCAGGTTGAAATCCCCCATGACCATAAGCCTGGAGGTCTCAACCGCCAAGCCGGCTATGACCTCCAGGAGTTCAGGCAGGGCCGATGTCACATAGCAGGGAGCCAGGTATGTGATCAATAGGCCCATCTGAACCCTGGAACCACATTTAATGAAGAGGGATTCACATCTAGTCATCTGAGGAACAATGGATTCCCTAATAATCACCACAACCCCCTCACCCCTCCCTGGGCCCTCGGCCGATGAAAAACCCGAAACCCGGCTGGGCACATCTCCACCAGGGGAACACCCCCTTCCTGGCCCAACCAGGTTTCGGTAACACCTGCCAGGTCCGCTCCC
Source organism: Bungarus multicinctus (assembly GCA_023653725.1). Classification (NCBI taxonomy): domain Eukaryota; kingdom Metazoa; phylum Chordata; class Lepidosauria; order Squamata; family Elapidae; genus Bungarus; species Bungarus multicinctus. The sequence continues at coordinate 50,572,915 of CM042848.1, forward strand.
CTCTCCAAAATCAGATCATAAATGAAGGGGGCTATATCCGTCCTGCTGCGATGCCAACTGATGATTCCCTCCCCCACATTTTAAAGAAACTCCAATAATCGGGCCTCTTCTAATTAAGAACTTTTTTTTCTTTAGTCACTACCTTCCCTTTCTCGCCTGCGCCTTCCTTATCTGTTTCAGCCTCTCTCATGGTTGCCATTTTAGTTTTGGTTTTCCCCCCCTTTTTATTCCTCCTTCATATGGTAGTGCATCCTCTTGGTATCTTTTTCCTTCTGTGTTAAAAGGACACAATTGATCCACTTTGATAGTGGGGGGGAATAATTGAACAACCAGTTCACTCAGGGTCAGGTTGGTTGTCACAGGAAGCTCGTCCTGGATGTGGGGCAGAGATGGAGGATGAGGATGGGCCACGTCTCCCATGATGGCCAACCTGACCCTGAGCAAACTGGTTATTAAATTATTTGAATCCCACCACTGATAGCCACACAAGTAATTATACTTTTGCTGCAATAATTGCTTTTTAAAATAGAAGACATTTGAAAATGAAGCTACAAGTTTGTTGGACTTACTTTTATAGAATTCCATGTTTTATTAAACTTTATCTCTAATCTAGTTTCAAATTTTAATCTTCTTTAAAATCCATTAACAAGACCAGCTCCCTCCAATATTATCATTCTGCTATTGCCATTCAGATTTTATCCACTCTGTTTTCTACCACAAATAATTTGCAGCATAATATAATTTAAACTTCAGAAAAGCAATGAGGGTTTTTTTTTCATTCCAAATAAATAGATTGACTTTTCTTTGCCAATTTTGCAAGGTATTTTTCTGGGATTGCAATTGGTATCATTTGAAGTAAATAATAATTTCAGATAATATATAACAAAGGTGATTGGTACAAGTATGTAAATATTGCAACTCATCTAGGATTATAGTTTATTCAAATGAGCAGCACTGCATGCATTTATTTTTAAGTCAAAAACTTGTGCAGCCTTTTGTTCTTACCTGATGGCTTAGCTTTATTCCTAACTGGGTTTTTAAATTTAATATAATTCTTTTTTCTTCATGGTTTTCTTCATGTATCCACAAGTTTTGCACACAAATATTATGACATATTAATCCATAATTCATATCAGTTTATCTGCACATTTTGTGGATACATGTTTTTAAAATAAGTAGCTTCTCCATAGAAATAATCAAATTTTCTTTGAGGAAAAATGTATGGTAGCTTGATCAGCTAATATCAAAATAGTTAACTGACAAAAATGGGACAAAAGGCCACCAAAAGCAGAGAAATAGAGAAGCATGAACATTCAGCAAAAATTTCCATTATCTATATCAAAGTCAACAAATTGTAAAACTTTCTAGAGCCAATGAAAATAATACTGTAGCTAAATAAAATGCTCAGCCCAAACAGAATGGGAGTCTTTGGTTATTCCAAATCTGACCTTTTGTGTACATAACATCAACAGAGTAGAGATGGAAAGTAGGACACCAAGTGATCCCTTCTCTATTCTGCATCAGGAGTGAAGCAGTTTGATAAATGGGAATTATTTAATAACAATATGTACACTATTATTCCTGAAATCAGAATTTTCCTGAATTGGGTCAGTTTTCCTCCTTTTTTATCTATAAATCTTTTCTTTCTCTAAAAAGCAATAGATCTGTTCATTTGGCATCCTTCCCATGTCTCATGGTTGAAATTAACACATGATAATAGTTTCATCCTGACTTACCTTTGACTTATTTTTCCATTAAAATAATCTGGAAGTAATATTTGCAGCTATTTCTAAAGTATTTTACATATCTCATTTTACATTGATACATTTCATAAATAGCAAACTCAAATACATTTAAATGCAAAAAGTCCATACACTTTCAAGAATATTCATTTACTACTTATAGAAAACCCATAAAATGTATATAAAAACAAATAGCTTAATCCAATCAAGGAAGACCCATGAAAAATTTCAAGAATATGTCAATTTGATTGCCAAAAGATGTGATAAGTGCAAATTGTCATTTTTCAGAAAACTTAAGTAGAAACTGCAAATACAAAGAATCAACATCAAACCGATATATAAAATACTAAATTTGACAAAGAAAAATAGAGAAGGCTCTGGCATCACAAAATAGCTAAATTAAGAGCTTTTGGTTCTACAGTTCAAATTAACACAAACTCAGATCTCTTTTCCTTTCAGTACAGAAATAATTCTATTAATCTACCTTAATTAATTAAAAGATTGCTGAAATTATATGTGAATTGTTTTGAGGACCAAACATGATACATAAATGTTAACTTTCTGTAATTGCTGAATTTCTTGTTTCTTTTTACTACTAAAATAAATGCTTTCAGTATTGGCCACCTGAATTTTGGCAACAATATACAGTATATACCTCCTAAGCAGACATACAGGTACTGGAACCAGGTGACAAGAACTGCAGCTGCCTGGCTCTGACACAGAGCGTTAAAATTGGCTATGTGATCCTTGTCAGATAGGAAATGTAACTGCTGCTGCTGCTTAAAAAGTATTCTCCCCCTACATAGGGCACAACTGAGGGGATCAGTCAAATGAAAAGATACATATTTTGAGCAAAAGGCATAATCAGTATCTGGTAGATGTATTAGACCCGTGATGGCGAATCCATTGCACATGTGCCGGAAGTGGCTCTGTGTGCCACTTCCGGCACATGTGCAATGGATTCGCCATCACGGGTCTAATACATCTCCGCCGACATGCAAGCCATCGCCCCAGAGCAGGTCCACTGCGCAGGCGCACACGTCGCCTGCCCACCAGTTGATCGTTGGGTAGCTGCCATGCATGTGCAGGGAGCGGGGCATGCGCTTGCACAGAAATGTGTGGCGCGTGTGGGGGCCAGGCGCGCATGCACAGGGGGCATGAGAGGCCCCATGTGCATTGCCTTATGGGTGCTGGCACACGTATGTGAGCACGTGCACTTTTGGCAAATGAGGATGGAAAGGTTTGCCATTACTGTATTAGACTTACTTATCCTGCCGTAAAAGGGTTGTGAGAGAAGATGCATAAGGCATGGATAGAAAGTACTAAATTGCAAACCTCAAAATATAAGCCACATAAAATATAAATACAAAAATAAATAAAACAGAAGAAGAATAAAAATGAGAAAACAAATTATTTGCATAAAGGGTTAATATATTTTATTTATTTATATAATTGATTGGCTGCCCATATTACCAAAGGAAATTCTGGGCAGGTTATAGTCATAAAATGTATCTACATTAAAACATAAATAAATTAAAAACCAAAGATTAAAATCTAAGGACAAGTAGGGAGGGTGGAGGTGGAATGGGGGAGGTGGGATTTATTGTTACTCATCAACAACATGCACTATGCTGCTCCACCATTGGCCCCAGGCCAACTGGCAGAGCCAGGTCTTTTACCTATGAAAGAATAGGAAGGTTGGGGGCAATCTCACATTGGAGGGTAAGATATTCCAAAGGAAAAGAACAAAGCAGAGAAGGCTCTCCTCCTGGACCCCACCCGGAATAATTGGGCTGACAGGACCTACAGCATGCCTAATCTGCCTGGACAAGTGGGATGGGTCAATGAAGTACTGTACATGAATAGCTAAGATTCTGTGCAGAACCATCAAGCTCCCAAGTCATTTGTACAGAACCCAAGATTGAGAAAGACACATTCTACAAAGGGATTTTTTTTTAAATAACATTAATCAGAAACAAGAAAGGGAAGTTATTTTGTTCTAGAAAACTATTCTCTTAAATGAAACCATCCAATACTTCATAGTTTCAAGTTACAAAGAGATTATCATTTCCTTTTGCACTAAACCAAGCACTGTTTTGGAATTAGGTTAAGCTTCTAATTTTTTAAGGATTTGCCAAGACTTTTTCTTGTTTAAAAGTCTATCACATGATAGTCAGGTAAATTTTATAGCTGTATTTTAAAAAAGTTTCCTGAGGCCATAAAAATAATCAATGTACAACAGCTACATATACCATCTACAATTTAATTAAAACACAGAAATATTGTTTTTGTTTTGATGAAATCTATACATTTGCTAGAAACTGGCATATAAGTTAAGAATTAAAACTAGGAACAAGACAAAAAAGGTTTTTCAAAACTAATTATAAACAATTGTTTGGGTTTCCTAAATTTGTATTTCTCTTCCCTCACCCCTACTATGAAAAATTAATTTTCTATTTTTTAAAAATTCCTAACAATTAATGCCAATTTTCTATCCTTTCCAGATACTACTACATCCAAGTGTTTTTTTAAATCTCCCAGACTTCTGATATTCATTTCATGTAGGTAAATTACATGCTTAATGTTGTTTCTTCATACTGTCAAATGGAAAAACTATCATATTTGCGCCTATACTTCTGAGCATATGCAAGTAACTTGAACTCCCTTATAGAATTATCAGACTTCATTCACATTACAATGCTTCTATATTTTGCCCATTTTCTCTTTAGGAGGAGGAGGATTTAAATTTAAACTAATTACCTGATGCAATTAATGTATGATGTAAATTATATTGTGTATATTGTATCTCAGTACTGTATTTTATTAGCATTCCCCTTTCAGTACTAGCTCATAAAGTATTCCTTAAATACTCTCATGTAATATCCTATTCCTACCTCATAGGGGTGCTGCAAGCATAAATTGTTTGAAAGGGTAGCGAAGCAGAGATAAATTTATACAGAAATCAATTTCTTGTCCTACCTTTTAGCTTGTGAGGGCATATCAGTCGTAGCTTGGGTAGTAACAAGAGTAATAATGTGCTCTGCAGTAACAACAAATGTTGCTAATTTGAATTTGTTTTTTCCATCTCAATATTTCAGAATTATTGTCAAAACTGTTGAATAGCTCGTGGTTAGAAGGCCGATTTTCCCCTATCGTCATTTATAGCTACCAGCAAAACTCTGGGTGGCCATCAGATGGGAGTAAAGTGTTAAAAGAGTTCCGGAGTGCTAATCTGAATACCTTTCTATTCCTCTGATAGATTAATACTGAGTATGCCTGCTCCTATGGGCATAAAATAGAGGAAATCTCCCGTGGCTGTTATTTTTAGCTTCCTTCAGCCTCAGCTATGACCTTTATTATAAAAGAAATCTACATTTCAATGAAACCGAGATTGTTATCTCAATAATGAATTGTGTATCTAATGTAACCAACTCTATAGTACCTTGAAGCAAGGTCAGAATTTAATATTCATTTTACTTACAACTATAGCGAGAGATGTTTATCTTACTGAATAGGAATGAGGTGTCCTTGGATAGACTTCTTTTTGCTGTCATCAGGGAGAAAAGCAGATGCTGTAGTCCGCCTTATTAGGGTATTTTGCTATGAACACCAATTTTTCCTCTTCGATGAAGCAGGTAAATAGAGGGCACTGTATCCTTTCTACTGGGGGTTGTTTACAGGGGAGACAGGCAGTATTTGCTTTTTCTGGGCAACATGGTCACCACAGTATATAGGGAAATCTTTCCAAAACATTTAGTAAAGCTCTCATTACCAAGCTGAAGTGGAAGCAGTATTATCCACAGTGAGGGTGTCCGTAATATATGGGATATTTTCATTTTTTTTCCTACAAGACAACTAAGGTGCCCCTGGCACAAGAGCACTGCTTGTATTTAAGAAAAGGTCAGTCTCTTTTCATCAATAGAAGACATTCCCAAAATGGTTGGGCACTGTGAAAAGGAAGCACACCCATACCTTCCTTTTGTATAGATTTTGGAGGGAAAAAATAGGCAATTTTTTTCTGTGCCACAAAAATATAATTGGGGTTGGGGAACTGAGAAGGAGTTGGCATCCCCACCTGCTATAGGGTGTAGTAGAAATAATTCAAGGCCAGCATTGAATCCCAACATAAAAATAAAAATAAGCTTTTTCTCTGTGCTGCTTCTGTATGGGTGGGGCAATCGAAATTCATGGAAGGAAAAAAAAGAAAGCTCAGACACGTTTGCCAATCCATCCAGCCAAAGCCGGTTTGAGCCGGCTGAGACTGGTTTCTGAGCTGGAATGAGACATCAACTGTTGTTTAGGCTGAGGATCTGCCGCACCAGGGCTGACTGGAATCTCTGGACTGGATTGCTCACAGAACACCAAGAGCTACAGTCCCCTTGTTAAAATATGCGGCAGGAGCCAGAGTAAATGCCATTAGCAGCAGAGCTAAACGGAAGATGTGGACTACTTTGTTAGATGAACTGGAGATCTTGCCTTCAGTAAAAGAAGCTGCAGGGGTTCCAACTTGAAATCCAGTCTGGGTTTTTCTTCTCTCCAGCTTTCCTGCTAGAACTGGTTTAGGGAGAAAAGGGGCCTCTCAAATATCGGTTTTCAGTGAGAGCAGCTGCTGTAGAACCAGAATGTGGGGGAGGGGTGCCAGCTCTTCTGCAAATGCAGATTCAGTGTGAGACAGCTAGGGGGGAGGGGAACAGCCTTTTGTCTCAAACGTGTTCACAATAGAAACTTGTTATGCTAGCAGGAAAATCAAAAAACGTACAACAGAAAAAAAATCACAGTTGTAAAATGTAATCTGCTGTAAACATGTGTGAACAGCACACTGGCTGCACAACTCCTCCCATAACTTAAAAATGAGATTAATCCTAGCTAGGGGAGATTTTCCAGTATTCAGAAAATCAGAATGCCCATGTGCAAAACAAAGTTTTTATTACTGTAGGCACCAGAAATGTGTGTACAAAACAAGAAATGAATCTTGGATATAAAAGGCCACATTACTGCCAATACAAAAGCAGTAGTTTGGACTTGGGTACTGGCACATAATTATGTTTGAAAATACAGTAAATTGCATAATATATAGTGCTAAGGTAATTATATCATGAAAACTAGTTTGTTTATTCACAAGTGATAGGTTCACATCACACTTAATCCAGCATAAGGTCAGGCACCAAACTGAGATGGGAGACAAAGTTCAATTTCAGAGAAATAAATATGACATTTGAATTTTACCACTGCCAGTATCCAGTGTGGCACTTTTTTGACGTCTTGGCACTTTTCTTCACAAAACAAATTGGGGGGGGGGGGGAGGACTCAGTATGTAAAAGTTTCCCAATCCATTTCCTTGATCTTAGTCTAGGGAACTGGTTTCATGTAGATCAGGTCTATGTAATTACATCACAAAGGAAATTAATAACCAGGAAGTGAAAAGAAAAATAAATGTCTCTGACTTTGTGCTCCCCTGCCAAGTTGCAGCCAACAGAGTTTGGACTTCTGTGTATAATCTTTAGGCTTGACCTGTTAAAAACTAATGTTTCCATATTCAATTCATATTACAAAGGAATATAGTATTATCATGCAATTTCTAGAACTATTTCAAATACTGATTTGAACATATTACCGTAATTCAATAAACATATGTTCCTGTTTCATGTTTGATGGTAAGATGAATGCCCGACTAGGTGAGAATCGGTTTAGCCTTCAGACCTCTTATCATCTTTGTTGCTTTTCTTGACACTCTTTTTAGGGTCATAGGATCTTTGTATCGCGGTGACCAGAATTACACACAGTATTCCAAGCATGGCCTCACTACCGCAGTATAAAACAGCAGTATAATTTGTGATTTTGATGCTAGCCTTCTATCGATGCACTTGACTTTTTCGGAAGCTGCAGCACATTGCTGGCTCACATTTAAGTGGTGGTCCATTAAGACACCTAGATTCTTCTCACAGTTGCTACTACTGGTATGTAGTAACTGAGAGTTACTATAAACTGATATATACATCTGTTTGTTTGTTTGTTTTGAAAGCCAGTTTGATCTAGTAGTTAAGGCACCAGGCTAGAAAGTCAGAGACAATGAGTTCTAATTCTGCCTTAGCCATGAAACCAGTTGGGTGACCTTGGGCCAATCGCTCTCTTTCAACTCAACTCACCTTACAGGATTGTTGTTGTGAGGAAAATGAAAATGAGTGGAAATGTCCACTGCCTTGAATTATTTGTAAAAAAAAAATAATAAAGGTGGGATATAAATATATACATGCATATATACATACATAAACAAACAATTTTATCCTAGAAGAGTTAGCTTACTGTAAATCTATCTCACTTATGGACTAGGGAAAAGATGAAATAAAGACCCTGCAAGGGCAAATTTGCACTACTGTGAGCAGGCTGCATGTTTTGGATTCACAGGAAGAGGTGTTTGGAGTATGCAGAGATACTTACCTAGTACTTCTTTCAAGCAATTGCTTAATTTCCTGCTCTCTGCAATTGCAAAACAATCCCAGGGAAAGATAAGTTTGACTTGAAGAGCAATTCCAGGTGGTATATGTTCATCCATGTGTGCTCCAGGGCACGGTTTCCTTTTTAATTGAAAGTGTTCCAAAGTGGTTCCTGTGTTGTTAGGCACAAAGGGGAAATATCTTTACGCCTAAGAAACCCTGCTGGAGAGAATGGAACAACTGGATTTATATGATAAGAAATGAAATAGTTTATTTTAAGTTTGTTTTGCAATAAATATGATTAAAATCTTGTTAGTATCACCAGAAAATGAAAACCTTTACAAGTTCATATATGAGGTTATCTTCTCTCTTACTCTGATACTATACTATCTTGTATGGGATTGGATTACTATATTCTCTTTCTCGTTTGCTCAGAGAGCCAATTGATTAAAAAGACTAAAAAGTTTATTTACCAATAATTTTGGATGAAAAATTATTGTAAATTGTCTCTGCTCAGAAAACATCAATAGTAATTTGTGCTCATTTACAGAAATGTAGTTTACTATGCTATCCAAGTTACTTTCTTTTAATAAACTTTGATGGATTCATTTTCCTCCCCTCCCCCTTTACTTTGTGCTCTCTCTCCTCATATTTCTTTCTCTGAGATCTCTTCCGTTCTGCCTAGCACTCTCCGAGAAAGTTCCAATTACTGTTTACTTTCTTTAATGGAATGTCACTGTTTTATCACAGAAAAAGATTTAAAAAAATAAAACAATTTGAAGGATAAATTCAGGAGATTAAATGCTACTCCTCATTTGATCCTAGGTAGAGGCTAATGTTTGGAATAGACTCTCCTGCTCGAGCAGGGATTGGACTACTAGATGACCTCCAAGAACCCTTCCAACTCTGTTATTCTATTCTTTCTAATCTGATATTCACTTTTGTATAATGTTATGAAAGTATAAACCATTTTTTAAAACTATCTTGTAAAATTTGGTTCTGTTTACACTATTCATTGGAAAGTGTGTACTGATCCAGAGTTCCTTGAAGAAAGTGGCACAGAGAACTATGATGAATGGAAACTAAAGGAGCAAAATAAAATGAAGGCATCTAATAATTAGATAGTCAACTTGAATTTGATAATTTACAGGTTCTAGAACATACAATTAAGCAGTCAGTCTGTCACCTTTTCATTTGGTAATTTTATATAGTTCTCATCTCAGATATGTCTCTCTGAATGGCATACAAAGTTAAAAACATAGTACAACAAAATAATCAAAAAATAACCATAAGAATAATTTTAAAACATTAAAACAATTTTTAAAAATTAATAAAAAATAAAAAAGTAATCTTGGGAGAGCACAATCAATAAAACAGAACTCCATACCACCCCACAACTAGCTCCCCAGGCTAGATGCCGAATTCATGTTTTCATACCCTTTCACAAGGTCAGCAAAATCTGATCTCAGGGAGTATGATGTTCCCAAAGGTGGGTATCATGGCAGAAAACACTCTTTACCTGTATCCGGTCAGATGCATTTTTTCATGGGTGGGAACCACATATTCTTCCTGCCAGACTAGATGGGACAGGTCGATGTGATTGGGAAGAGACGGTTACTCAAATAATCCATCCTCATTTATATTTTTGTTTGAAAATATAAATATGGTACAAATGTTTATATAACATCCCAAATTAAATTTATCTAATTTTTAAAACAGGCTTTTAGTTTTTTAGGTTAGAAGAATGCTACAGATAATATATCTTCATTCTATTAAGGTTTTCTTGTAGATTGCTATAAATTGTTAAGAAACAGGTTTGATAGTTTTCAGTTATACAGATTTGTAACTACTTGATGCACTATTCACAAAGTCCAGTGCTATGTATTGATTACAATATCAGATCTGGACCATGGTCATCATTGTAAAGAACTGTCTGTCATTCCATGGTAAAGTAGCTGAATCAACTTGATGAATTTCTTCAAGCACCCATAATGAGTCAGAATCATCCAGAGATCTTCCCTGTTTACATTGTCAAATGCCTTAGCTATGTCAATAAAAACAGAGTAAAGAGGCTTGTTCTGCTCAATTTACTTCTCCTGGATTTACCTCACAATAAATACAGTATCTGCTGTATTGATAGTCCTTGACTTACGACTTAAGGACTACCAATCATTAAATGAACACTGCAGCCATTAAGCAAATCAGTTTCCCCCAATAGGTGTTCTTTGCTGGGAACTAGAATTAAGAGGCAGAAACTGGCAAAAAATGTTGCAAATTGTGTTCGTGTGATTATGGAATGCTGCAAAAAAACATAAAAATCAGCCAGTTGCCAAGTACCCAAAATGCAATCATGTGATCATCATAACTTCAAAAACAGTTTGTAAGTAACTTTTGAGGGGTTTGTGATAACTTTGAAAGGTCATTGAGTGATTGATTGTATATATAAGACTACATGTACCTTGTTCTGGCTGAAAGCCATACTGTGTCTCTGGCAGATTCCTTTCCAAGACAATAGTAAGTTTGTTCAAGAAAGTGCAGGCACAAATTTTGCCTGCAATAGACAATAGTGAGATAACTGTAATTTCCGCAGTCTAACACATATTCCCTCTAAGAAATAATAAATACTTGACTAACCTGAGAGGCTAAAACAAGAAGATATAAAATATAATAAACACTGACAATTAACACTATTAATTTAATATTCCAAGGAAGAGAAACTTGCACCTGGTCCCATAAGTTTGTGATATATTCTATTAGACTAAAGTATTGATTAGGGATGTGGCAGATTTCAAAACGTATCAAGTCCACTGACAATTATCCCTTGTTGTACCTAAAAGAAGTAAGTGAGATTCAATTAATTGGACCTACTAATCTAATCAATGACACAAAATAAGGAATAGCATTACCTATAGTAGTGTGTAATGATGGCTCTGAAGGAGGTTTGGGGCAATCGTTAGTCAAACATGAACTTAGCCTGCAAAAACTAAGAGAAAGAAACTGCCATGTCTTGACTTTCTTGGATGTGAGGGAAGTGTGAGGGAAGGAAAATTACCTTTGTTTTCTAAATACAAATGCTCTGAGTATGGGAAACAAATCAAGTGTGGAAAAATGGATTTGTCCAGGGATGGGATCCGACCGGTATAACTACTGGTTCTGTTGTTTTGCGTCGCATGTGCATGCACGTTGTGTGAGTCTTGCAAGTGCAATTTACGATCTGCTGAGCTGCCAGGACAGCTGAGCAGCGCTGCGTGCAAATGCGTAGCGGTTGAAAAAGACCTTTTTTCCTGCTTTTTCAGCTGTGTCGGTAAGGTCAGGTAAGAGCCCGGGTGGGTGGGCAGGCGGGCGGGCCAAAACAACAGCAGACATAGAACCAGTTCTATATATGCTCTCTGTTTGCTGCTTTTCATAGCAACCGGTTCTACAGAAGTGGAGAGAATCGATAGAATCCCACCCCTGGACTTGTCTTGACATAAATAAATGTTGACTCTCTCATTTAACTTTTTTAATTAGAAAACTTCCTTAATGGGAATGCTATACAGATAGTACACAAAATTTGCTTAACAACTGTCTCAAAATTCACCTACCAGCAGTCACTAAATGAATTGTTATAAGTCAAGAACAGGGAACAAACTCTACATTCACTAGTACTGATGATGTAACCTAGACAAGTAATGAAATGTCTGCAAGCAAACAACCAAACACTGAGAGAATCAAGGATTCATAGTTATTATGTATAACTTTTAAGTTGCTTAAAAAACTAGTCATATATATATTTATTACATCTATTGTATTTGTAAGAATGTATAATAATTAAATTAACAGGATGTGTATGTGTGTGTGTTTGTATGTTATATATACTGTATATATATTCTATAACAAGAGTGTCAAACTTGATTTCATTGAGGGTCACATCACGGTTGTGTTTGACCTTGGGGGCTGGGGGGCATGGCCAGGGGGCATGGCCAGCTCATCATCACTCATCGAGACTTCATTTTCAGCCACAATAATCTCCTACAGCCCTCTGCCAGCTAAAATGGAGATGAAGGCCAGGCATGGGTGGCCCCGGGCTCCGTTTTCACTGGCAGAGGCACTGCAGGCTGGTGCTTCGCTGTTTCCAGGGCAGGCCTGTGGGCTGGATCTAAGCACCCCATGGGTTGGATCCATCCCCTGAGCCTTGAGTTTGACACCCTTGCTCTATATATATACTGCATATTGAGAAAGTTTAAATTGCTGGCAGGCAATTTTCCCTCCAATGCTTTGCTTTTATTTCAGATCCAAATCCTACCAAAGTGCTTAAGAACAAATATGTTCTTTTTTAAAGAATAATAAAGAATTACTGGGAGTTGCATGATATATATGTTTAATAAATTATTTTCCAATAGTATCTACTAGGTATCTGCACTCTATTTATTTACCCATAGTTAGTATGTGAAATTTAAGAACTTCCTGCTTCTTTTTTTATGAGTTGTATTTCTCTAATTTCTGAAGTTCTTTTGTCTGTTTATTTTCTACCGATAGTAGAAAGAGCTGTCATTATGTTCTGACTGATGTTTGTTTTGTTCAAAGGTTACCATTTGCCATGGAGTTTGCATCTTCTCCATCCATCTTCTCTGCCCTTTCTTTAAAATTCTTCTTCTATGCATAAGACCTCTGCTTCAGACTTTCTTCTGTGTTTTCCTTATAGCTATCTCTGTTGTAACCATTGCGCAGGTCCGAATCACTTCCTACCTGTAGTGCCACGTATATGATATATGCTAGGCTATACCACAGGCTAAATTAATTTTACAATGATGGATAGGTTTGTGTTATGTTTGCAATTAAAATCTGATACCCCTGTTTGGATAGACCAATGGCCATTACCCTCTGAAAAATTGACTGCCTTGCATCGGCTAGTGGCTGAGCAGCTACAAAAGGGACATATCGAAAAATCTGTTAGCCCCTACAATACTCCTGTATTTGTAATAAAAAAGAAATCTGGCAATTGGTGCTTATTAAATGATTTGCGAGCGGTCAATGCCATTATTCAACCCATGGGGGCGCTGCAATGTGGCCTCCCAAACCCTAATCTGATTCCTCAAAATTACGACATGATGGTCATTGATCTGAAAGATTGCTTCTTCTCCATTCCTTTGCATCCTGATAACAGGCAGATTTTTGCTTTTACGGTCCCTGAATTAAACAATTCTCAACCTACCTGTAGATACCAATGGAAGGTACTGCCACAAGGCATGCTCAACAGCCCGACAATGTGTCAGTATTATGTTGCCAACATCCTCAAGCCTTATAGACTGCTTCACCCTAACTTTTTAGTGTATCATTACATGGATGACATTCTAGTGGCCGCACCTGGCCCTAGGGGCACAGTGTTGGCCACCCTGCCCCAGCTTAGATTAACTTTACAGAAGGGAGGTTTACACATAACTCCAGACAAGGTCCAAACAGCGGAACCTTTTTCCTATTTGGATCACAAGGTACTTGCCTCACATGCAGTACCTACAGTGCCCCATGTAAAGCTTCCTGAGAAGCCAACTCTCTTACAATTACAACAGTATTTAGGTGCCATTAACTGGGTACGTCCCTACCTAGGCCTCTCCACTATGCAGCTTTCACCCCTGTTCTCAGCTCTCACCAAGGGAAAGCATCCTGCAGATATTATTCCATTACAGCAAGATCAGATGTCAGTCATCCAATTGATTAATCAAGCCCTTAGAACTAAATGGGTAGATCGGATTCAAGCAAGATTCCCAATAGTGCTCTTGTTGTTCAATACCCCAGGCTTGCCAACGGGCGCATTGGGACAGGTAACACCATCACTATTGATTGTAGAATGGCTCCATTTATCTCATACATCCAGAGCCACACTCACTTCCAAACCAACTCAGTTGGCCCTGCTTATCAATAAAGGCCGTTCTCGTAGCAAAGCTCTGGTTGGTATAGAACCCTCTACAATCTATATTCCGTGTTCTTTAGCCACTTGGGAATCTCTCTTAATCGCATCTGAACAGCTGCAATTTGCAATGGAAGACTGGCCTGGAATGGTCTTCTGTCATCCTCCTCCAGACTCCAGGGTGCAATTGCTGAAAACTGTACCTTTCCTTTGGAACTCTCCTTTCAACCCTTTGCCTATTGCGGATGCTATCACAGTGTTTGCTGATGGGAGCAAAAAATATGGTGCATGTGCCTGGCAGCTGAATGGCCAATGGCACACTAAAATTACTCCTCCACAGTCCTCTGCCCAGCGCGCAGAGCTGTATGCCTCCTTGCTAGCGTTTCAACAATTTTCTGATCAGCCTTTTAACCTCATCTTGGATAGTCTGTATGTTTCTCAAATTATCTCTTCCATCTATGAAGCTTATCTCTCTCCTTCTATTGAACCTACTTTGCTATCTCTCTTTCTTTCCCTACAAACTCTTATTTCAAAAAGACAACACTCCTTTCATGTCTCTCATATCAGAAGCCATCAACCCTTTCCTGGGCCTATTCAGGAAGGAAATAGTATAGCCGACGCTGCGGCTTCAGCTGCTGCTGCAGCTCTCTACAGCCTGCTTCTTCCCTTCCTTGGGAGAGTCATTCTTATTTTCATCAAAACAAAAAGGCACTCATGAAACAATTTGGTCTCTCTTCAACAGAGGCGGCTGCAATCATTCAACAATGCCCCACATGCAGTCGCCAGGCACATTCAGTACCTATGGGAGTTAACCCCAGAGGCACTCAATCTTGCCAAATATGGCAAGTGGATGTCACTCACTACGCTTCTTTTGCCCCTTGGAAATATCTTCATGTTTCCATTGACACTTATTCTGGCTTCATAATGGCCACCTCACAAAGGGGTGAGGCCACTAAACATGTAATCAATCATTGTATTCGCACCTTTGCATCGTTGGGATGCCCAAAAGAACTCAAAACAGACAATGGTCCGGCTTACACAAGTACCATTTTTGCAGATTTTTGCAAAAAATGGGACATTGTCCATAAGTTTGACATTCCTTACAACAGCCAAGGACAAGCCCTAGCAGAACATGCGAACCAGACCTTGAAGCACGCTCTAGACAGATATATTGGCACACAGGGAAAAGTACCCCCTAGCCTCCCAGCAGTGCAAAATGTTTTAAACCTCTCCCTATATACCCTGAATTTTTTGAATTTGACTGGGCAGCCACCTACCATTGCAGCCAATCGACATTTCACCACTTCTCCAGCGGCCAATTCATCAAGACCCAAAGTCTACTATCGCTGTCTTCCAGATCCAACCTGGCAAGGACCAGCTGATCTTATCACCTGGGGCAGGGGATACGCTGCAATTCAACTTCCTGATCGCGTTCCTTGGGTCCCTGATCGATGTGTGCGTCCCTATCACGAAAAGACAGGTAGCCGACAGGACAGCTGACTCTTGAGACAACCGCCGTGTTCAGCTCACAAACTAGATGTGTTGGTTCTGCCCCTGTCTCTGCGGTTGCTGCTGCTGCAGCCATTGTTGCGACTACCCCGCCTGCGATTGTACCATCGAATGCGACGTCGTCATCATTGAAGACATACTGCAGTGCTATTTAGTGACCAACACACTCTATCCATCGTACTATACCCTGGCGCCCTCCCCTACGGTCGTTCAGGCTCTTCAATATGTGGACTCTCTCTATCATAATCACTCTCTTGATTGCTCTACCCTCATCGAGGAGTGACTCACACAATCCACATCGGCCGCTGAACCTTACTTGGCAAATCGTGGACTATCGCGGCAGCCTTTTAAATTCTACCACGAACTATACTCTATGGCCCTGGTATCCTACCTTATATTTTGACTGTGGGGAAATGTTGGTAGGGGCCTCCGGATTTATGGGCGGACAAAAATGTGATCCCTCACCCAGAGAGGTCTGGAACACAGGCCGTGGCCTTTATATCTGCCCAGGCCATGTTCCCGGCTACTCCCACAGGGATAAGTGTGGTGGAACTCCTGACTATTATTGCAAATCCTGGAAATGCGTTTCTACAGGAAAGATATGGTGGAAAGCTCCCTACCAATCTGATTACATCACTGCGGATCTGGGACCAGCTGGGTCTCTGCCATGGGACTCTTGCAAAAACTGGGCGTGTTGTGGGGTCCGTTTAAATCCCACACAGGTTTCTTTTACACCCACAGGTAAAGGGCTTCCTATGAGTACCTGGCAAGCTGGACTCTGGTGGGTGGGGCGTATGAATGCCAATTATAACGGTCACAAAGGCAACTTTTTTACAATCTGTCTTGCTGTTGCACGACCTTATTCTCCCCCAGTGGGAAAGAATAAGGCTATCCTGTCCTCTTTCCTGGCCTCCCCTGGTGAACTCCTTCCTAATCCCCTCCTGAAATTGATTAATTCCACCTTTAAGTTCCTCAACTCATCCCAACCTAATCTGACCACCACCTGCTGGTTATGCCTTTCAGCCACACTGCCCTTTTATGAGGCAGCAGGCTCCCCTCAAGACTTTACTAATCATTCTTCCCTCCCTTCATCCTGTCGGTGGACAAATGGCACTCAAACTGTCACGTCCATTATCGGACAAGGATGCTGTCTAGGGGTAGTGGGTAACTTTAGTAAGTATTATTTAAACTCTTCCTTTTGTAACGTGTATCTCCCTGCCAACAGAACTTCAACCACAACAGCGGGCCCGCATATAATGTGGACCAAGCAAGGTAACATTACCTCTTGATTGAAACAAGTTTGGTTTGTCCCCGGCAATGATTCTGTATGGGCCTGCTCCACAGGTTTGACCCCATGTGTCTCAGGTGATGTTCTGCTGAGCACCAACAGCTTTTGTATTCAAGTATACCTTCTTCCCAAGTTGACCTATCACAAGACTGATGATTTCCTAGACTCCTCTCCCTCTCTTCGCTTGCAAAAACGCGAAGTGGTTACTGCCCTTACCTTATCCCTACTTTTGGGATTGGGAGCCACAGGCGCCAGCTCTGGCATCGCCGCTCTTGTCGTAGGGAACCAACAGTTTCAAACCTTGCGAGAAGACATTGACACTGACCTCGAGCGTATCGAAACATCTATCACCCACTTGCAAACTTCCCTCAATTCCCTTTCGGAGGTAGTCTTACAAACAGGCGGGGCCTGGACCTCCTCTTCCTGAAAGAAGGAGGTCTATGTGTAGCCTTGCAGGAGGAATGCTGTTTTTATGCAGATCATTCCGGAATAGTACTGGATTCCATGAACCAGTTACGAACCAGACTAACAGAAAGGAAAAGGGAAAGAGAAGCAAGGCAAGGGTGGTTTGAGGGGATGTTCAACTTTTCCCCATGGCTCACCACATTGATCAGTGTCCTCATAGGCCCCCTCGTTATTTTATTTTTGATATGCACCATAGGCCCCTGCGTGTTTTCTCGCCTGCTACGCTTTTTGAAAACTCGTCTCAACAGCATTGAAGCGTTACACCTGCAATTCTTACAGGCCCCCAGTGACCCTGAATCGTCCCCTTTGCTGAAAGATCCTCCTGTGTTTGACCTGTCCAACTCGGAAAATGACAGTCTTTAAAAACAAAAAACAGAGGAGATGTTGTAACCATTGCGCAGGTCCGAATCACTTCCTACCTGTAGTGCCACGTATATGATATATGCTAGGCTATACCAAGTATGGTAATATTATACCAATGTAACCAATAGAACTTGCTTTCCGCATTCGCCTGGTAAGTTGACGTGTAATCTTAATAAAAGGGGGTTGAGCCTGCCTCTTGGGGCCACTCTACCCATAACTGAAGCTGGTCTCCATGTCTGATTCAACCCCATGAGTGGCCCATCAGGGGAGGGAAACCACATATCTCCCCAAGTAAGCTAGTCTATAATTATCACTAACATAGTAGTTGCACTACAGATAGTCCTCAAGTTATGACCATAATAGAGCCTGCCTATTAACTTTTATGTTATAAAAGTTGTAAAATGGGTTGGTCATGTGACAAAACCAATTTTACCAGGTTTTTGCAGCAGTTGTTAAGCAAACACAGTCATGTGTGATTGCCAGTTGTTAATAGCAATAGTACTTATACTTATATGCTGCTTCATAGTGCTTTACAGCCCTCTCTAAGTGGTTTACAGAGTCAGCATATTGCCCCCAACAATCTGGGTCCTCATTTTACTGACTTCGGAAGGATGGAAGGCTAAGTCAACCTTGAATTGCCAACAGGATTGAACTGTTGGCAGTCGGCAGAATTGGCCTGCAATACTGCATTCCGACCACTTTTAACATTAAGTTGATGCATTGTTTTTATTTTTAATAAATCCTCCTGTAACTGAGCTTTCACAACTAAACACAAACAATTCCCCTCAACAGGAAAAGTAGATATAACAGAATGACCACAGAAAAAACTGAGATAATATTTCCCACAATAGAAAACAAATAGAAAAAAAGGAAATTCCCATCAGAAGTTAAAGGAAATTTTAAAAATTTAAAATTTAGTAGAATATAAAATTCTTGTAGTGAAAATCTGATGTAAATGTAAATAAATTCTGATAATTTTCACTACCTTGCAGATCACTGTCAACTTCTGGCAAAAGCAAAAGTAATTCGCAACTCCAAAATACAGTGGTACCTGATTACTCGACTGCTTCAAAACTCATCAAATTTGGTATTCAACACATTTGGACACCAAAATGTTGTCCCGATACTCATTATTGTTTTGTTACTTGATATGCTGCAATAGGAAGAGGGGGAAGGCTATGGAGAATGGACAGGAAGTTGGCCGTGCTGGGAAGGTCACTATAAAAGTAAGCAGGGGACAGCTGCAGAGGGCAGACAAGAAATCACCCATGCTTGGAAGATCACTGACATAGGAAAGGGGGGGTGGGGGTGGAGAGCAGATAGGAAGTCCTTCCCATCCAAAACAAAGGTTCATGCGGTAAGTCACATGATTTGTTTAGGACTCATCATTTTTAGAACTTATCATGCCTCCCAAAACCAATTAACAATGAATATTGAGGTACATTGTAAAGCAGTAAAAAGACATAAACATTCATAATAAATTCTAGCAAGGGGTTAGAATAAATCAACATTCAATCAGTTGATTAATAAAGATGACAGACAAAATAGAAAAATATTTCAAAAGATACAGTTAAAACTGAGGCATATTTAAAATAAATAAAATAGCTGAAAGAAAGATGGATCAACCATCTCACTGCTCCTACTGAAAATTGCAACCGTTGAAATTCTTCTCAGTTGGGTACACCATCGTTAGAGTTGTCTTGGATCGTTCCTAGTTGCTCCCATTCAAATCCGGGAACCATACCACCAAAGAGCCAGCTTTGGCAGCAAAAACCAGCTATTTGTTGACAGAAATTAAAAATCGCCCTGCCATTCTGTGTATCACTTTTGAAGACTCCTGCAAAGTGTTTGAATCTTAATGACATAACCATAGAGATGCTGCAATAGTGCAAGAACTGGTTGCAAAGTTACTTTTTCAGTGCTGTTGTAACTTTGAACACTTGCTAAACAGCAATCTTTAAGAGAGGAATACTTATGGTCTGTATAGTACTTACAACAGGAATAGGATTCTTTAGGTTTCTTTCCCACTCCTCTCAAAAGAGAAAAATTAATAAAACATTATATATACGGGTTTTCTCCCGCGTAGAATTGGAAGTATCTAGGCGACGTTTCGATGAAGTCTCATTCATCATCTTCAGGCTTGTGTCTTCGGCCTTGTGCTTCTCGGAGTAATGTGAGCTTGCAGCTGCTTCTTCCTTTTAACTGCTAGAAGAAGCAGCTGCAAGCTCACATTACTCCGAGAAGCACAAGGCCGAAGACACAAGCCTGAAGATGATGAATGAGACTTCATCGAAACGTCGCCTAGATACTTCCAATTCTATGCGGGAGAAAACTGGAAGAACCAAAGATCCACATAGAAATACCTGTGAAAACCTCCGAAAACAAATATATATATGTATGTATGTGTGTATGTATGTATGTATGCATATCAACATATATATACTTGCATTTCCCTCAAGCCATTTGTAACGTTGTATGAAAGTTGGGCTCAGTTGAACAAAAGGAGGAAACTGAGAGATTTGAATTTCCCGCCCCCACCCCAGGAACAGTTACAAGGATTTACAAAAGTCAACATTAAGCCTGGGTGTGTTTTAAAGTGGAATCACCAGAGAACTATGTCTGTTTATATGCATTAAATAAATAAATCTCAGTGGTTGCTATTAATGGCGTTTTCCCTTTTAAGTACCAACAAACGGAATGCTAAATCAGCTGAAAACTGGAAGATGAGGAGTACAACAAGAACTTTCATCTGTCGGAAATAAGACTTTTCAAGATCTGCAAAGTTTCATCATTGTAAAGAGAAAGATGGTTGCAAATTTCCATTTTAGATATATTACAGCTACGCTGGAACTTAATTAGCTCAGTTTTCTCACACAGACAGTGGTGTGAGAATACAGTGGTATAGAGCTGATCCTATAACACAATGAGTGGATATTTAAATGATAACTAATTATGAAACAGAATTAATTATTAGCTGGTAATTAATTTGTGAAGGGATCATTATTGTACACTATTATCCAAGGTAGAATTTTTTTCTCCTGGCAGTTCTACTGTCCTTTAATTTTCTTTTTCTAGTCAGTCAGAGTAGAAGATAAAAACTTTAAATTCTGATTTTAAAATTGCCCCCATACTTGAAATATCCCTTTGCATACCTTACACAACTTAAGTCTATTAAATAATATCACACATTAGGATGGTGTAAAAGTTCAGCAAGAAATATTAGCATCTCAATTGGCCATGCATGTCCACATGTTAAGAAATGGGGGAACATCACACTGGAGGTGGTTGATGAATTAAGAGACAATCCTGCATTCCCTCAGGCATCCTGTTCCCTCTCTCCTCATCTTTTAATTATAATTTTATCAGGATTGGAACTTCTCTTTTTATTGTTTTAAGAGATGTTTATATGCTATGATTTTAATAAATAAATAAATAAAATTGAAAGTTAATCTTTATGTGAATCTTACTCCCATTAAGGGCAACAACAAGGGTTTCCATAGGACAATAACAAGACTTTAGATATCTCAGCTGCAGACCCCTCCCTGTCTTTGACTCCATGTGGTGGTGGCTGGCCTACTGCGAAGTAAATTAATTATATAAAGATGGAAGTTTGAAGAAATCTATTTCTATTTCTACCAAGTAGCCAACCCAGATCTTCACTTTAATCAATCTTAGATGGATCTCTTCTTTCCTTACCTGGAACATTATGAAATATGAGCTGAATAATTATTTAAGGTATTTGGACTAAATAAAAGTTTAAAATTTAAAATCCACATTGAATGTTATCAGTTAAGACCAATACTGAGACACTAATACAGATTTTCAGTTTATCAAAACTTCAGTTCCCTTCAGACCTACAGGGAAGCCATTGTAGGATACTTGATGTTTTAAAATGGTGGAAGAAAGATGAACAAAGCAGACTTCAAGTCATAGCAGCTCAGTTGCCTTCTTGCTAAATAAATTCTTGTGGAATTTTGTCTTCATGAATCTTTGACCTACAAGGCAAGCTGAACCTGGTTATTTATTAAATGTTAGTTCTCTTTATGGGCATTATCTTTAGCTCTTAGGCTGCAAAATTCCCAAGTGCAGCAGCACTGAAAATTTGAGGCACATAATCATTTTAGCAACATGGAGACATTTATGACTGATGAAACAAAGACATGGTTGAAAGTCCACTGCTTCTTTTAAGATGTTATTGAACTAACTGGATAATTGAAATGAATTATTTTTAAAGAACCACTAATGTATATTAAATGGCAACTTTGATTAAAAATCCATTCATTCATCACTAGTATATGTTACTTTGCCTAACACAACCGCTGTCACATCAGATTCTATTGCAGACCTCTATTTTTTAACAGCTATTTTTAGAGGGGGAAAACCTGGCATGGCAGGATAATTTAGTCTGATGTCTAGGCTTCTTCCTGTTATCTTAAGAGGAGGAAAAAAGGAATTAAGCTGCTGCTAGAGAGTAGGTACACCAATCTTTTGCACAGGTGGCATGCAAATATTTTTACTACCGGTTATATGGGCATGGCTAGGTGGCCGTGGCTAGGTGGGCATGGTTATGTGACTGAATGGGCATGGCTTCTTCATTTTTTTTTGCAGCCCCCCCCCCCCGCTTCGTTTTTTTGCTTCCTGGGCCTCAGGGAACCTCCTGGCGAAGCAATAAGATAGCGAGGGGGATCTTGGAGCAGCTGATCATTGGAACAGCTGATCATTGGGAGGAAAAAGGAAAAAAAGAAATATGGGTTCGGCCAAACTGGTAGCTGTTTTTTTACTACTGATTTGGCCAAATAGTAACATTTTTTGCTACTGGTTCACATGAACTGAGCTGAACTGGAAGAATACCACCACTGCTTCTGCATCTCCTGCTATAGGCCTCTGATTCACTGGCAGCAGGAGAATTAAAAGGAGAGCAAGCAGTTCTTCAAAGTGTTGGAAGAAATGTCCATCTGGGTTCAGTTTCAAGTGGAAAGAAAGACACTGGAAACATGGAGACTGTTTGGAAGGATGGTTGACAGGACCACATGGGGTGTGAAGTCCTGGGCAAAATGGAGTACATGGGTGAGAGAGGGAGAGAGATTTATACTCTCTGTTGGACTTTGAACTAGCTTCCTGTTCCGTGGCAAGAAATGTATTCTGATTGGTTGTCGGACTCCCATGGGGCCATGCAGGGGTAACTTTGTAGGTTGTGTTGAGTCCCAGGCTTGGTTGAATCTTGCTGGGTGATATAATGTCCCCAGGTGATTTCACAATGTAGTGAGCTCTGCTGTTAGATGAGTAGAGGGCTAATCCTATCATATCCTGAGGGCCATGTCTTAATCCCATCATCCTGGATCTGAAGGGGGGACAGGGAGCTGCTTTGTCTTTAAAAATATGTTCGTCCTTTTCTCAACCAGGGAAATATAATATTCTGCCTTTTTAATATTTCCTAGAATATTTCATTCTTCTAGGAGAAGGGTGGCTAACTTTCTCCAAAAGGAAAAGCTGAGGGATTGGCTTCATACAATGCTCCCCTCATTGAGTTGTGTTCTTTCAGAACATTCAACTAGATCTCCTATATTAAAATGAACTAGGGTTGAAATATCTGTATTTGATTAAATTATCTTATTTGGCATTCTGATCAGTTTTTATTATTTTCACAATGCACTTATTTCCAAAGTTATATACTCTAACTTTGAGTAAATAAGTAAAACAAAAAAAGTCTGGGGGGTATTTTATGAAGTTCTGATTTTTCACCAAAGCAGTGTGAAAATTACATACAGTAGGAAAAAAAATGAAAACCATGCTTCTAGTGACAACCCTAGTTTATATTTTTTCAATATTACACATGTGTGTATATATATTATACATTAAAGGAAAAGAATCTAGTTATATGGATTCAAAACCATGATTCCAAGAATTAAAACAATAAATGTTTGCTAAGTTAAATTTTATGGTTTCTAAGATATACGTTGAAGATAGAATAGGAATCAAGGTAGCACAGAGAAATGCACTTATTTAGAAAGAGAAATTGCTAATTTCAGTTTGTGCAAACAAACTGCCACAAATCATTTTAAATCTACATATAAAAGTATTACTTGCAGAAACAATAATATTCAAATGGTGTTGTTCCAAATGTGAAAATACTCTGTAGGTACTATATTGCTTCCCCTCCTCCTCAGTGCATATTTAAGTGATGACTCATTTAATGACTCTGCCACAGATAACAAAAGGGGAAGGACTGTGCAGAAACCATATACTGTTCTGAAAAGAAAGTCTTGCGGAAAAAAAAATTCAATACCTTTTTTCTATAACTTATCGTTATTAAAAAATAAAAAGGAAGTATGTATACTTTATGTAGTTTTCAAGTAACTATCTCACTTTTCTGAGAGATTATTTAAATAAACCAGAAAGCATTTTTGAAGGTTTTTTTCTATCTTGTGACCTAATTATTTTTTTAAAAAATGCTGCTTGTTATCCTCAATTACATTTCTGTTGCAAAGTTATCAAAATTATAACTAGAAACAGGACATGAGCTACTCTATCATGTATTTCTGCATTATGGATAAGGCATAGTACATTGGTTGGCATTTTCTCCATCAAATTTTACCAAACAAAATTTGTGCAATCAGTTTCTTTCAAGTGTTTATAACTTTAGTGGAAGTCCTTCCTTACTATATAATGACATAACTGAAAATATATTTTTAAAATATTTTAACTCGTTATAATCCTGAAGTCATTATTTGAAAGTATGCCAATTAAAAATATAATAGTGATGAAACCTGATTTGTTAAGA
This sequence comes from Bungarus multicinctus, assembly GCA_023653725.1. NCBI lineage: Eukaryota > Metazoa > Chordata > Lepidosauria > Squamata > Elapidae > Bungarus > Bungarus multicinctus. Next base: position 50,597,384 of record CM042848.1, read on the forward strand.
TAACACTGCATATATGAAGAGATTTAAGCTTTTAGTCGTGCTAACGAAAGCTTTTTTAAAAGGATTGCTGTGTGGTTTATTTTGTAATTACAAATTAAGAGAAATAGCCTGTCTTCATTCCATCTCCCAATTTTGATATTCTTTCTGAAGATGCCTTTAACATCTAGTATGTCCCAAGAAAAATGGTTTCTCTGTGCTGTATCATTAGCTTCTAATACTAGAATCCAAAAGGCCAGGAAATTATGCATGTCTCCATTATATAATTGTATGCTATACAATTGAATTTTCATTATCATAAACTGGAGCGGACTCAACTTGAATAGAGGAATTGATTGTGTGAGAGGATTTTTATAAGTGTGGACATTGTTGTGCTAGATCAGGTGTCCCCAGCCCCCAGTCCATGGATTGGTACTGGCCCGTGGCTATTGGAAATCAGGCCATGTTAAGTGGTGTGTGAGTGTGTGAGCACGTTAAGCTCCATTTGCACAAGTGGTGGACACATAAACAAAACCATCCCCACTGCCACTGTTGCCGGTCCATAGAGCCTGAAAGGTTGGGGACAGCTATGCTAGATCAAAGGTCTCCAACTGGTGGTCCGCAGACAACTGGTAGTCCGTTAAAAAATTTTGGTGGTCCGCAGCACACCTGTGTCTGCAACAGGGGTGATACTGGCAGCGGGTGGACTGATGCATGTGGGAGATCACAACATTGGAGCCCTTCCTGGGTGTTTCCTGGCCTGCAAGGGGGTGGGGGAAAAGGAACCTCTGAACTGGTGTTGCGTCCTGCCTCCGCACATCAAGAAAGACGAGCGGCTGCCAGCGATGCCCTCAAGTGAAGATGTTGCAAGGGGGAGGCTCGACCCCTCCCCTCAGGAGCCACAAAGTGCTCGCCACCCTTCTGGCAGCCACCAAGCCTCCTCTCACCGTGCTTCTCTTCCTCCTCGCCAGAAGCACTCATATTCACAGCAGTCCATCCACTGCTGGTATCACCCGTTGCCCCACTTCCTTGCCAGCCACCTGGTCTTCAGCACGTGGCTTGTTGGCCTCCAGACATCAGATTCCCACCACCCAGCACCAGTTCAGGGGTTCCCTTCCCCCCATCCTCAACCCTGGGGACAGAGGCGGGAAGAGAGAGAGAGAGAGAGAGAAAGAAAGAGGGAAAAAGAGGGGGGGAGGGAAAGAGAAAGAGAGATGAGAGAGAAAGATGAGAGATCCCGGTGTTTTGTTTTCTGTGGGAAAACAGGGTTGCAGAAACAGGCAGCCAAGCTAAGTGCCTGAAGGACCCCAACCCATCAGTGGGAGTCCAGGTGCTTCAGCAAGCGGCATTCTGGATTCATATTAGTGGTCCATGGGATTTAAAATTATGAGTTTGGTGGTCCCTGAGGTCCCAAAGGTTGGCGACCCCTGTGCTAGATGGATGAATTATCTGAAAGTCATGTTATGGTCTGGAGTCTTTCAATAGATTATTCTGTGGGTTCAGTCCTGCTTTGGTTATGAAAAGAATTGCTAGCAAAAATGAGGATTATACTGAGTAGGTAGTTACTCTTGTTTAAAAATAATCTGGCAATTTTTATATTTAAAAACTGCACACTGGCAAAATATAACATCTGAAAACATGCTATTTGCATACCAATTTTTATACTATTGTACTAGTGCAATAACTGAGTTTTGTTCACACTTTCATTATATCATCCAGGTTGTACCTTTAAAGCAAAATTGTTAGTGCACTCTTGCCAAAACGTTTATCTGTTTAGATGGATATTATCTAAATACATTATTCTAATAAACCAAGTCTTATTCTAGTCACATATTGTCAATGTGGGAGGCAATCAATATCAAAATGTGCTCAGCTGCCTAGAATTGGTTCTGAAGAAGTGCATCTGTTTTTTGTTTATGTGAACACTTTATATCCACAGTTTATTGGATGTGGTCAAAAACAGGGGTGAGCTGCTGGGGGTTTGAAGGGTTCGGGAGAGCCCCTAGCTAAAATTCTGTGCAATTCAGAGAACCCCCAAATCCCATTCCTAGCTGGCCCCACCCACCATGCCCTTCCCCTCCCAGGAGTCCCCATGCAGCCCATTTTGGATGCAGGTGTAGTGCAGGGCATGAGTGGAGGCTCAGAGAGAGTGGAAAATGGGTCTCCCAGAAGTTTGGGAAGGCCAGAAATGGACCCGTTTCTGGCTTCCAGAAAGCCTCCAGAGCTCAGGGAGGCCATTTTCGCCCTCCTGGTGGCTCGAGGAAAGCCTCCAGAGCCCAGGTAAGGCAAAAGCACCCCTCTGCCATGGTGTAGGAGGCCGACTAGGCCATGCCCATCATGGCCACACCCATTCAGTAACCAGGCAAAGAATCCTTTGCTAAAATTTTTGAAGCCTACCCCCAGCCAAAACAGATACTGGATGCTATAATTTAGCGGGAATCCTTAAAAGCAACAGAAAAATGGTAAATTAATAAAATTATTATTAAAAATGGTAAATTGAAATTTTTATTCTGGAGACTTGCACCTGATTCATATCTATTTCAGTTCTATTCCCAGTTCTCATATTTAAATTAATCTGAATCTAACCTTACCTCTATTAAAAACTGCTAAATCTATTTAAGACTATACCTCTCTGGAATGGTATTGAAACTGACACAATATACTTTGAAATATACCATTTATAACCACTTGGGAATAAATAATTTGCTTTCAGTGGTATCACAGCAACAGTCGTTAGGGTTTCTCTCTCTCTCTCTCTCTCTTTGGTTGACTGAATAGTTAAGAGCTGCGTGCAAAAGTAGGTTTTAGGGCTGTGTGCAAAAGCATTTGATGCAGCTACATGTATAGTACAATTTCCTTTTCCTAGTGTATTATCTTTCATTTCTGCTCTGAGAAACTTGACTTTCAGATGCCCAAGGAATGATCACAGATTGGTTTTTTAATATACATTAACTCAGCTTGTTAAAGCTTAACAATGATGTCAAATATCCTGCTCTTAGCCATCAAATGCAGAAACAAGTAATTAATTTGGAAGAAGAAAAGATGTAAGACTCCATGTGGAAGATATACCAAAACTCCTTGAAACATTGCCCCCATCTAGTTTCAGATGTTTTGAAATTGAAAGTTATATACAGAAACAACTACATGCTAAATCTTCTTTAAAAAACACAAAACTATTCAGAAATATTTCTGAAAAAATAGTTTGCCATAGGCAAAATGTTCCATGTTTATTAACAATCATTTAGATATATTATGAATTATTGCATTCTTCTTCCACTTCTTTTCTCAGTATGATATGAATTATCCTTCATTTTCAGCATTAATAATGGTACAATGGTAATATTAACCATTGTTAAAACATAACACTAAACCATGGTTAATGTTGGAAAAAAGGAAAACTAGAAGAGTATAAACTTATATACATCATTCTCATCTGAATATTCATACTGTATGTCTAAACCGTTACTGAAACATTAGGAATAAATAGATGATAGCAGAAAATTAGCTTATGTTCAGCACTTTCAAAGGACACTGGGTTCTTTTTCAATCTTTCCTGGAAATAGCTTATTAATGGATATACAGTATATATAAAGAATTGTCAGAAAAATCTTATTACACCAGATGAGTGTCTTTCAATCCTTAGTAAAATAAGTTTTATGCAAGGAGACCAGGAGACTAAATTCCAGTACCACCTTATGCCTTGAAAACAACTAGACTTTGGTCAAATCACTATCTCTCAATCCATGACATCAGGTTCAGGTAACAAATTATGGAGAAGAAACCTCCCCATAAGAAAATGTTGCTGATTTGAAAAAAGAAATCATGATGAGCTGGAACTTGGAAGGTTGGACACTAAAGGGTACCAGAAATAATTAATTTTTTAATTGAAAGAAAAGAGACCCATTAATATAAAATGGAGCAGAATATTCTAACTTGTTTGCATTTAATAATATTTGGTAACAATGTACTTATTACTGTTAAAAGTGTCTGTCATCATAAAACTAGATTTAAAAGAACAAGAACAAATTTTACTGGACAAAACTGTGGCTAATTCAAATGTGGATTTTAAAATGATAGGTTACAAGAATTATTCAGAAAAATATATTATATACTGGATATATAATTGAAAACAGCTGATTCTTTGATAATTAAGGGAGATGTACAAATAACAAAGTAAAAAAATGACTTGGATAACTTTCTCATTTTGGATTTATGAAAGAGATTCATTAAATTTTTCAAGGGTTTTCTGAGAAGAACAAAGAGAAAATGAAAAGAAACCAATTTCTGGGACACTATTTAAAAGACTAAAGATTTAGATTCTTAAAAGCAAATGAAGGAATATAAAGATGATTTATTTGATCTGGCTATGTATGTATGAATATATAGCTGTTTTTTGTAGCTCAGTGGATTTATGTTGAGCTGGAACAAATAACAAGGCTTTAAAGATTTGATTATAGATGAGATGTGGAAAGGAGATCTTTTGTTATAGTGTCAGGAAAAAGTGGTTAGTTGCTAAAACTATTTATACTTGTTGTGATGAAGGGGGAAATTTTAAATATTCTTCAGTTTGTACTCATTTTTTATCTTTGTAATTATACATTTTAATTTAAATGTTCTTAGATCATGCACAGAAGGCAATTCCTCATCATCATCACTAACCAGCTGCAGCTGTGTGCTTTCCCACCTGAAGCCTCAGGATTATCCTGCTGTAGCTGTACTTGAGTCAAATCACTCTCAGACAGCTGCTCCAAGCTCTTGACCAACTCCCCTCCTGATGTGCTTGGTACTGGTTCATCTTCCTCCGAGCTGACATCTGGAGAGGTATCTGGGGAAGCGTCCGAGGGAGTCATCACTTCTCCTCAAAAGCCATTTTGGCAATGGTTTCATCAGCCACCCCAACACAAGTCTTCGGCCTGGCACTAACAAGAGTGAGCTGTGAGATGGAGGAGAAAATGGCAGTGGCAAGGCCTTTGGCCCTATGCAGAAGATTCCCAGCCCTATTCTAAGTTAACTTACACAGACACCAGATATATGAATGTGCTTATTTTCTTTTTGTTCCTAATCCTCAGGACATTTTTTTTTAAATCAAAATTTCTATAGCAACATAACTGATATATATCTTTTTAATAATGACAATAATTCTTTCTTGAAGATAGAACGGTAGGAAAGTAACACAGTTTGAATATTTATGACTACATCATCTATCACTTATACATATATATAACTATCATTTTTTTCTCCTTTCTAAAATATATAAATATGAGTGCATCTTTTTGTCTGCAAAAGATCCATCCACTGTGCTCTTGAGGGAATTCTTCCAATGTGCACTGATAACAATAAATACTACAGTGAGATTTGATTATTTCCTTTGGGTCCTGTATTTTGATTCCACAATTCAAATTATTTTGTCTCTCCTAAAGAAAAGAAGAATACCAGGGGAAAATGTAAAAAAAAAATACTATTCTCTTGTTCTAGTTTTTTTTAAAGCAAACTTTATTGAATATACAATTAAAATAAACAAACAAACACATACACAACATAGAAAAACAAAGAAAACAAAAAAAAACGAATCAAGGGCAATTTCATTATCGACAAGTTTGTGGTTCCTTATTTGTTATCATTATTGGTGTCATATTTACAATTAAATCTTAATGCGAGTATATACTGTAGTTACTACCGATGTAGCTTAATCTCCTTTACAGTTTAATAATGTTTACTATATTATCTATCTTTGTTCTATCCAATCGTACCAACATTCCCAACTCTTGTAATATTCTGATGATTCTTTATCCTTAAGTGTTAGGGTCAATTTATCATTTCTGCACAGTTTACTATTTTCTGAATAATCTCTTGTTCTAGTTTAATCTTCCTTCCTTCCTTCCTTCCTTCCTTCCTTTCACATCAGTGTGAATATATCTTGAAAGAAATATTTCCACTATAAATTTTAATAATGAAGTGATGCAATTAGCCAGGAATATTTCTAGCAAAACTGAGGAACTCTTCATAATTGGATGAAACAAAGAAATACAATTAAAAATTATAATGAACTATCAGTTTGCAGTATTTTCTTCTCTCTTCTGCAGCAAAGACCAGGTGTGTAATATCCACAGCTATTAGCACCTAACTTTGACAGTCAAAAATTGGCATAGAGCTATTCAAGTGACCCAGTGGTGGGATTCAAATTTTTTTACTACCGGTTCTGTGGGCATGGCTTAGTGAGGGTGGCAGGGGAAGGATACTGTTAAATCTCCAGTCAGAGGTGGTATTTGCCAGTTCTCTGGACTACTCAAAATTTCTGCTACCGGTTCTCCAAAACTGGTCAGAACCTGCTGAATACCACCTCTGAAGTGACCCAAAGACATTAAATGGCTGGGAAGAGATGAAAGACAAGAACAGGTCTTCAAAAATATAGAAAAGAAACAAAAGATGGGTTTGGCTGATGTAGATTAATGAACTATAATCTTTTTTAAAAGGAAGAATCAACTTGTTCTAGAGCAGCAGTCCCAACCTTTCTGGCTCCACAGACTGCAGCAACAATAGAAGTTTGTGGCAGCAGTGAGGCGGGAGGGGGTGATTTTGCACACACAATCTAGTTCCCACCCATGCGCAAATGAAGTTTCAGGTGCTTGCCCATTGCTTGCACAGCCTGGTTTCCAACGAGTCACATACCAGTACCGGTCTATGGCTCGGGGACCCCTATTTTAGGGGGCAGAGAGGAGTACCCTAGCAAATTGAAACATGGCAAAGCTTTCTGCCTAAAGACAGATCAGATCCAAGTGAAAGACAACATCTTTTAAGTGGCTGAGCTGAGAAGCATGAACAAGAATCAACTAAAAGGGAGTTATTTCCAATGCCTAAGATTGGCATGAATTGGAACTGATATCCATTCCTCACACAATATTTTGCACTCAGACAGGTTAGTTTGGATTGTACCCTTTTGTTTAAAAAAATCACTTCTTTCATAATAAAAACTGGCTATTTTTTTAAAAAAAAGACTACAATTCATTAATTAGAGAGTCAATAAAATCTATCGCCTGATACGCCAGATGCGGCCCTTTCTTGATCGGGACACCTTATGCACAGTCACCCATGCCCTGGTCACCTCCCGTCTGGACTACTGTAATGCCCTCTACATGGGGCTCCCTGCGGGGAGCCCCCGGAGGCTTCAACTGGTACAAAATGCGGCCGCGCGGGTGGTTATGAGGGCATCGAGATACTCCCATGTGACACCCCTCCTGCGCGAGCTGCATTGGTTGCCGGTGGCCTTCCGGGTTCGCTTTAAAGTATTGATTTTGGTCTTTAAAGCGCTCCATGGCATCGGACCAGGATACTTACAAGACTGCATTCTGCCAGTAGTCTCCCACCGACCAGTGCGCTCCCACAGAGAGGGTCTCTTCCGGGTCCCGACGCCTTCTATGTTCCGCCTGGTGACCCCGAGGAATAGGGCCTTCTCTGTGGGGGCACCCGCCCTTTGGAACGGGATGCCCCCGGGGCTACGAACAACCACTGACCTGAGGGCCTTCAGACGTGACCTGAAGACCTGGCTCTTTGAGCAGGCCGGCCTGAGCTGACTCAAATGGGATTTTTAAATAAGGGGTTTTAGATTAGCTAGGGTGGGGTACGAAAGTTTTAATTTATTTTAATCGGGGTTTTTAGATTTTTATTGGGGCAGCCTATAATTTATTTCTTTTTTAACCATATTTATCTCTGTGTTTGTATACATTTTAGTTGGCTGTTCACCGCCCTGAGTCCTTCGGGAGAAGGGCAGTATATAAAATTATGAAATAAATAATAAATAATAATTTTTTTCTATTTGTTTATTGTTATGAAGAAAGAAGTATGGGAACTTGCAGTCCCTTAGTAGAAAACATGAAAACATCTATGTTCCATTGACTCATTTTTGGGGATTCTCCAAACTACCTTTCAGCTCAAAACCAAGGGAAAGTTACACAGTAAATTACTGTGGTGACAGAAGCTCCACCTCCCCTTTTCCAGAATGTAGACAAACAAGTTTTGATATAGTGAATTTAATTTTCCCCAACCAAATTTACTAGCAATGTTGACAACATGACACAATCACTGGGTACATTGCATCACCCAGCAAACTTCAATCAAACCTGGGACCCAGACAACCTACAAAGTTAACTATGACCCCTGCAACAGCTAATAGAATACATGTTCTTGCACAGGGAACAGGACGTTCAAGTGCAAAGCTCAAGAGAGGGTATAAATATCTCCCTCTCTCAACTCTATATGGTCAGCTGCCTAGGACCATCCATGTGATTCTGCTTCAATAAACCATCTTTCCAATCAGCCTCCATGTTTCCAGTGCTTTTCTCTCAGCTTGGAAATGAACCAGGTTAATTGTTTTCACTGTCAGAAAGTTTCTCCTTAGTTTTAGGTTGCTTCTCTCTTTGTTCAGTTTCTATCCATTGCTTCTTGTTTTGCCTTCTGCTGCTTTGGAAAATACATTGCCTCCCTTCTTTGTGGCAGCCCCTCAAAAGCCTGTTTTGTGACCTATCACACTCTTGGGCAAAGCATGTGAGCCATTTCCACCTTTCAGTAGTCCATGAAAGTACATCTATACTATGTGAATGCAGATAATATATTCGAAAAAAGGTGAACAATATTTTTATAGAACTATAGTCATGTTGAGGCTGGGAGTGACAAATAGCTGGAAGGGGAGGGGGCCGGGCAAGGGCCTCCTTGATGTGAGTGATCTTGAGTTGGCCATGCCCATCCAGTCACATGACCACCCAGCCAATCATTAGGGCAGAGAACCGGTTGTTAAATTATTTGAATCCCACCACTGGTCCAGTTATTTATATTTCAAATCTGGATCATAAGCAGCTTTTTTTGGGATCCATTGTATCTTTGATCACATGCAACTGGTTGTAAATCAAGGACTAATATATGCCTTTGACAATCTATACAAAACCATACATGTAATGAATGCAAAGCACATTGTAACTTCAATAGTAGGTGATATTTGAAAGACTGTTTTTCCTGCAGCTATCAGCACTGCAATTGCAGGCTCAGTGTACTGCCATGTATACTGATTTTTTCTAAATCTAATATTCTGTCTGAAAACCAGGACAATTTTTACAATCTTTCACTTTATTCTGTGCATTTTACAGACTTCTTGCTCAAGACATTGTTCATCAACCTTTAAGAAAAGCAGGTACTGAATGAAATGAAAACTATAAATATATTGGGCAAGAGTATTATAAAGAAATAAGGAAAATAGTGTGAAGAAATGCTGAACATATATGTTCCAAACAATGAAGCGGGACATTGGTGGAACACAACAACAATACAAATCCAGTTTTTTTCAGTTCAGTTACATCGTAAACAGAGTGAAGGATTACCTAAAATAGCTTCAAGGGGAGAAAAAAATGCTTTGGATTTAAATGTACATTGACATGCATGTAGGATCTTTTGAGAAACACCTTAAAGCAGCTGAATTTTTTTGTTTAGTTCTTGCAGTTGCCCTCCAAAACTATAAACAGTCCTGGAAAAAGAAATGTTTCATGTTTCCCACACATGCTGTGCCTGGATTAAAGTGAAGTCAAAGTCATTTTTACTTTGAATCCAAAGTTCTGCCCAGTTCTGCGACCCCAGTTATTTGCTGTTCTTTTTGTTACTGTTGCTATTATTGATACATTCCAGATTTAACAACATATTATCTTTTGAATAAACAAGTATTTAAAATTTATTTATATGTTGGATTTTTGTGTAATGAAAATGATCTCATTATTTATGATTTTCACAATTGGGTAAAATTATAGAGTCATGATGTAACTAAAGAAAGAGGTGAATTTATAATTGTTCTTATAACTGCTGTACAAAAGATCAGAAGCCACTTCACACCCTTTTATTTTCTATTTTTCTTTCTTTCTTGCACTATTAGCTCTCTGTGATTTTTTTCTTTTTTTCTTACTTACACTATATTAACTTGTATTGGTTTTTATCTTTGTTTTTAAACCTTAAATAAAATTATAAGTAAAAATTATTTGCAATATTTATTAACTGTCCAATTTAGAGAGCCACAACAAAAAAGAGAATAAGATGTTTTAGTTTAAAAAACAAAATTCTGGTAAGACAAGTATCAGGATGGAAGGGTAACAAATAAATGTAATTCAAATGTTTTGCATCAATCTGGACTCTTTCAATCTTTCAATAAAGCAACAAGTGCATGAGAAGGAACAAGAGAGGATAATTTAACCTTCCTGAGCAAGAAGAGAGGATAATTTAACCTTCTTGAGTAAGAAGAGTAGCATTAGAAAGGATAGTCTTAGGCACAGTGAGAAAAAAATGGTTAAACTGTTCTCAAGTGAGATAGAGAATGCAGATTCTGCGGACAAATTAGGATACAATCTTATTCTTTTACCTCAGATAGCAAAATGTGCTGGCCAGCAGTTTCTGGTCCATATCTGCTAAGGGATAAAGCAAGAGTTTGGCAATACATGTAACAAAAGCTTTTATTCTTTACCAACTAGTACAATGATAATGATAAAATGATCAATGATAAAACGTTTTCATATTTTTTTGTGCTCCTTGATAGCAATTGGGGCAATTGGGCTGGGATTTCCATTGCTTAGAGATCTGGTCGTAAACCATGACATCACATGACTGAATCATATAGTGATATCAATCTCTTCTATCCCAGTTGTATATATTGTTGGAAAATGGCAGGAAGTTGTGAGGAGGTACTCACTTAATTACCCACAATCCTCGCTTAATAACAGCAACTGGGATAGAAGAGATTGATATCACTATATGATTCAGTCATGTGATGTCATGGTTTACGACCAGATCTCTAAGCAATGGAAATCCCAGCCCCAATTGCTATCAAGGAGCACAAAAAAATATGAAACTAAAATTAAATCTAAAGAAAACCAAAGTAATGACTCAAGAATAACAACCATGGCATGGATCCAGGGTATCTGAGGAGCTTTCTCACTCCAATGGAAGAGGCCTCCTCTGGACCCCATCAGCTAAGGAATTTCAGCTGGGGAGGAGGGTTCAAGTAGAAAAGTGTTTTCTGATTCAGCCCGTCCTGTGGAACATTCTACCACTGGAAGTGGGATCTGCTTCCAGTCTTTTGACCTTCCAGAAGGTTTCCAAAACTGGGTTTTGCTGGTTGGCTTTGAGCTCTGAGGGAGACATTCACTGCTGATGGAATAATGATATCTTATTTCATGCCACCTATTTCCTTGAGTCTATTCCAGCGTTGTTGTTGTTGTTGTTGTTGTTATTATCTTTTATTCATGAAACATGAAAATCAGTCAACTGAACATTTAAAAATGTATCACAAATATTGACTGGCTTTGATGGTTGATAGGGGTTGCTGCCAGCATCCTAGTTATCAACCAAGTATCTTTTTAAAGTGTATGTTGTTCTGAGAAGTGCAGTCTTTTGCAGCTCCACTGGCACTACAGCAGGAAGCGGCAACTTTTTGATGGATTTTGCAAAATTCTTGGACATGGTACCAAGTGCCCCGTTGACAATGGGTCAAGCAAGATAAAAGGAATATTGACAGTTTTGAACTTTGGTGCTAGAGAATACATCTGAGAAAGACAGCCAAGAAAACAAATGATCATCAATCAATCAATCAATCAATCAAGAATTCTCATGTGAGGTCCCAAAATGTTGGAAACATTACAAAGAACAAGTTGGAAAAGATGAAAAAAAAGAGGACAACCAGCAGCAAAATGGATAGACTTGATTGGAGTGGCAATGGTGCATTGTTGTAAGAATTTGAAGAGTCAAGTTGGGAACAGATAATCATAGACATCAATCTATATGGTTACTAATTGTTGACCTAATTGTTGAAAATAATAAAGGTGGAATATAAAGAAATGAATAAATACAAAATAAATTAAATACCTGCAGATAGCCATCCAGAGACAATTTAAATGCCTCCAGTAGAGGAGAGTTACTACTTCCCAAGGCAACCTGATCAACTGCTCAACAACTGGTATTATAAAAAAAATTCTTCATGTTGAACCAAAATTCATATTCCTATAATTGTAATTGACTATAAATAAACTGAATGTAAAAAATGTATTTTGATTCTGGAGATAAAACACTTCACTTGTAGGAATTCTTACAACACTTATTCTAAAATTTGCTAATGAGAAGAAATGAAATTTGTGCATGTGAAAAATATTTACTTTCAGTTCTGGCAGAATTTGCTAAAATCAAGCAGAACAGAGCAAGAAATAAACTTTTTTGCAGAAATAAACTTTTTATTATTTATTTCTTGCAGAAATAAACTTTCTCAGCAATGTCTGCTGAGCATTTTCATAATCCACACCTATCATTTGGACACAAGTAATGTTTTCCTTTTTGTTGCTCTTAAAATGTATCTGTCCATTTCAGACGAGTCATAATTACATAAAACAGCCAGCCAGCGGGAAGCATCAGTAGATTTCCTCATAACAATATTGCCACATTATTCATAGCTAAGAGGTAATTATTTTTGTTTATTTATTAAATTTCTATGCCACCCATCTCCTCAGCAAGATGACTCTGGGAAGCTTACAAGTTGGTTACCTATCCAAATTTTAAGAAAAGTTTAGGCAAGCTTCTGTGAAAATTGAGATAACTGTTCTAAATTTTAAGCCTGCTTTGAAATGATACAAAGAGTCACTAGAGCAAATTGGATAGTATCTAGGAAACATTCTGATAGAAGTTATATCTTTGCTCCAACATTATCTGAATAATTTGTACTAGAAATTTGTACTGACAAATATCACTACTTGTCAGTTTTGATTGTAAATCTTTTTCTTTCTTCTTTTCAAGCTCAATTCTGCCCCTTAGTCTTTAGCATAATTAACATGTCATAAATTAATTATAGAATTAATTATCATATCTTTTAGCAATGAGCTTTTCCATTCAGGTGCTCTGTAAACAGTTAAAAAATGGTTGAAAAGTGTTATAATTGCAGAAAAAATTGTTTTTGACAAATAAATTACAATTTTTTTGACTGAAGGCACAAACATACTGTACATAATGTTGAGATTTTCATCTTTCACTTCCAAAGCTTAACAAGGATGAATGGTGAACTTCTTATCAAGTGCAATAGGAACTAGAATTACTATAATAGAAATTATATTTATGTTAATTTGTAGAAAAACAACAAAAATTAAGCAGTCTGTTAAAGTTCCTTTTTCCGGTTATTCATGGAGTGTATTTTATTTGCAAATGTATACAACAAATGTCCAATTTTGCAGTAACTTTTAATGACTTGAATCCAAATGCTATTGTAAATAAAGCATTCCTACAGTATTTCACCCACCACTAGTTATTTCTGGTGTTAGATTTTCTTGCTAATTTGCCTTTTTCCCCCGGTTTTCCTTGTCTTCACATTAAGCACTCTTTCTGTGTCCTTCAATTTAATTCTTTCCCCTCCCCCAGCCATTCCAGTTGTTGCTTTCCTAGCTCTCTATGGAATGCTTGTGCCTTGAAGCCCTCATGGTTGCTAAGCAACATTCCTCATTTTGCCATGTGGCTAGCTGCTATGGCAACATCTCCCCATTTACTTTTTTTCAGCTGTTTGCTACCATAGTACCCTTGTCAATGCAACCATCTGTGGGCAGGGAGCAGCCAAAATCTACCATGAATTAATTCTACTTTTGTCTTGTTCTAGTGCTTTTTAATAGACTATCTGATGCCTTGCCTAACATGTTTCCTTAAAGTCAAATACATGTTTGAATTTATTTTTAATTTTGGTTGCTCTCCAATCAAAGTAATGTTCTATATTACATTAAATTTTGGAAATATTTTACAATTTTCATTTGTATTGATTCTTAAATAAATTATTGGATGCAGATCTCATTTATTCCTAGTTCACTGATTTGGACACTGGCCCAAACATAAAATATAACTGATTTGACAAGAATTCCAAATTCAGAAACAATACTTATTTCACTTAATCAAACTAACCAATATTTTGTCCATGACAGTACGAAAACTATAATTATGAAGAGTGTTGATATTAGCAAAAGCGTTGATAAATAGCAAAAAACAAGTTATTTACTTACATATGCTGCAGTTATTTATAATCTGTAAAATACAGATATGAAACATCAGACTTTATAATACTGTCTAAACTGTGATCTTTATGTTGTTTATTTTTATTTTACAATTATCTTCTAATTTATTTAACTATGAACCAAAATAACAAGAAAGCTCCTTTCCTCCTCATACAACAAATATTTTCAATTATCATTGTACATAAAGTGAGCACTACCAGAAAATGCACATGTACAAGTGTTTAAGGTGGCAATTTGAAGAGTTAAATTCAAATAAACTCAGTGATACTATATTTGAGAAATGTACAACCACATTGTATATACCAATGTGTTGTTAATGCTATTTCAAAACATGCTGTCATTTTAAAAATAAAACTGAATACAGAAAATAATTATCTTTTGTACTCTGGAAAACATACTGTAATTCAAAGAAACAGCAACCATTTTTCTGTTGTTTATTATGTAACTTTCAAAGATACGAAGACAAAAACATTGGCAATTCCCATAAATAAACTTTCTCCATTTCTGATGCTCTGTTTCTTTTGTCAAAAACATTTACAATGTTACATGTACATGTATTGCTTGCCATTACTAAGACTTGGGAAATTTTTGGTTACTTGGGGGCACCCAATATTTTATTGAGGAGAGTTTAGGTGGGGTAATTATTTAAAAAGTATGCTTGAGTTCTTCTTGCCATAATAACTATTCTAGGTTTTTTCCAGGCCTGACAAAACCAAATCATAGCACAACTGAAATTTTCAGCTTGAATTCAAAGCATCATCTTTCCAAATATTTTAAATTTTAGCCCCCTTGCCACAATTTTAGAGCAACTATAAAAAATCATTTGTCAAGTGTCTGTATGCACTAGTTCTTCTGTGGCCACTTCCATATTTATTTCATATATTCTCTGGATAGATTACAGTAAAAACACCTAATAAGAAAGTAAGATCAGATAAAAATAATAATAAACAGCCTTGATTAAAAAAAAACCCAAAACAACTCTTCATTAGCATCAGAAATCCACACAACACCAGAACGTCAAGGCTCATTTAAAGAACAATGGTCAGGACAATACAGACATCTTGGAGGGACTCCCTTCTAAATTGCAGGCTCCATGACAGAGAAGCATAACCAATAACCAATCCATATTATATCCTGGCCTGAAACCAGAGGTGATATTCAGCAAGTTCTGACCAGTTCTGAAGAACCGGTAGCGGAAATTTTGAGTAATTCGGAGAACCAGCAAATACCTCTTCTGACTGGAGATTTTACAGTATCCTTCCCCTGCTACTCCCACCAAGCCGCACCCACAGAATCGATAGTAAAAAAAAAATTGAATCCCACCACTGCCTGAAATCCAACTGGAAAAGTTCCAGATAATACACTTGATCCAGGACTCTGTTACTTTTTATTTTTATGTTTTTAATTTCTGTATGTTATTCTACAATGGAATTGCTTTCAGTTCTCAAAAAAACGCTATAAAATTTTAAATAAACAAATAACATATAGTAAATTATGCTGAACCATAATGACTCTCACCTAGTTAAGTCTTGTTATGGTCTCAAAAAGAGTAAATATGCATGCTTATTTGTAAGCCACTGAAATGAGAATAAACTAATATCATTCTACTCCAATTGGAAAGTGTGTAGAAAAATAATAATTCAAATTTAATGTTTGACTTTTGCAGAGTTCAAATAGATTGCAAAAAACTGATTTTGTTATCAATTTTATGTAGTCTGAGTATTTGCTCTTGCATTGTTGCAAGATAATTAAGTATTTAAATTTGGCATGATGTGATTTCTCCCTTAGACGAGTCCTCAGATTCTTCCTTTGTCAGCTTAAGAGAGGATGAGCTCATTCCTGGCATGTCAGGAACTGGGTTAATTAATGACTTTGAATGGCTGGCTGAGATTTACAGAGGGCTTTGGCTGGGGACAGCTTGCAGGGGCGGACAGTCAGTGAAGAGGAGGATGAGGAGCTACCTTCCGTGCTGGATCCGAGAGCACGCAGGACAGAGAAGAGACAAGAGCAATGGTGATCAGCCAGATTACTTGGGAGAAGGCCCCACCCATCATAATGGGCTGCACTGGAAAACTATTTATCACGGCAGGCAGAGGGAGGCATTGTTGGGAATAATGTGTTTAGTTTCTGGCTGTGTATTTTTGTTCCTCATGCTTCCTGCTGCACTTTGGAGACTCTGAACTTCTCTTGACAAGTGAGCTCTTGTGGGTGTATTTCAGTTTGGCCTGGTAGATTAAGTTTGTTTGGTAGACTTATTTGTCAGAGCGACTTTCCATTGTTTTATGGACTATTGGCCATTGCCTTGTATATTAACTTTGGCTTGCTTGTAGCTGGAATTATTTGGGACAGTTCTGAGGCTGGGTGAAAGGAATTTCTGATGAACATTAATAAACTACACTTATGTGTATATGATTGAGTGGAGCAGCACACATGAAAACGTATAGCTAGCACATTTCATTAAATGTAAAGTAGATGCAGAGTTATTACTAAAATTGTATACATTTATATTTAATATATATTGGATAAAAATTATATTTTAGGGAATCAAATAATGTGTGTGGACTAACAAATATAAATATTTAATATTAGTTTATGTATCAATATTAAATATTTACATTTCTTGGTCCACATACAATATTTACTTCCCTAAAATACAGAGTTCCTTTTTTATCCAATATATATTAAATAGAATTTTCCACTTTTCATGCATTTTTGCATGGTAATTCTTTCTTTTATTAATATGCAATACCTTCAAACAAATGTATAGCTCTAGTAGATATTTAAATTCTATCCAATTTTCAACATTCTTCTTAAAATTTAAAATCATTAAGAAGTTTATATTGGCTTCTAAATGCCATATATAGCTTTAAAGAAAACTTCAGTTGATATTGATGAGATTTACAAATTGTGTAGAATAATAGCTAATCATATCGCCCAAAGTCAGTGAATGAACTGAACAAACTATGCCTTGGTTCATGAATTTTGCTAAGTCACAAACTATATTATTGTTTAACATGGTTAAAATAAATATTGATTTAACCACTGGTTCAATTCCAAAATGAAATTTCCTAAATGAAAACTGACAATATTTTTGTATAGCTTTATTTAAAAAAAAATCTGATTGGATTCCTGGATACATTCAAACAAATACAAAACTCTTGAACTAGAAATGAATAAGAAGGCGAAATAATTGCATACTAAAGAGGAATGCTAAATGGGTAGTTAATGATGCTTATTTGGGGGAAAAAAAACCTTATTGCTCTAGGGCAATAAAAGTAATTTTGGTTTAAGTTCCAGTCTGATGCCAATTGGGATAAGCTATGGGCCAAAGCATGTTTTTAAAATTTAAACGGTATGCATTAATTGTACTTTATCTGTTCTCACTGGATATTTAGGACATAAATAGACACATATTTAGAAAGGGTGGTTAGCATTGCCTTCCCCCCTTCATTAAAATCTGTTGTGGGCAATAGACAATCAACAATAAACAATAAATCAATCCTATTTTTTTCTTCTATGATAGACAATGAAAGGAACAAGGACAGGAATTGCATCCAGTTCTATCACTTTCTAAGTAGCATCTCATCTAAACTACCATTTCAGGGAACAAGCAGGGGAGTCTAAAAACAAAACAAGACAGTCCTGTTCATCTCTTTCTTATTTTCTTCCAATATACATAAGAGGGCAAATGCTTAATGAGAATACAAGTAGGCATCACTATCCACTCCACATTGCCCCTTAGTAATGTAGTGCACAATATGCAATTATCTCATCTTCTCATTCATCTCTGGTTCCTGATTAATATAAATTATCCTCAAGGAGTCCAACCTTCATACCAATCAGTGACAAAAATAGAGCTGGCAAATGAAAATGGTCTTCTAAGTTTTTTCAAGAAGCAACACCATTTTATTTATTTGCTTCTCTGGCTGACTAACTCCAATCCCTCTCCCTACTTCTTCTGCCATTAAACTGAAATAGGTAGAATGGACAAGATGAAACAGCACCTATGCAACAAAAGATCCTTCTCCAAAACAAGAAAATGTATCTTGCATAACAGAAACAAGTAGGCTTTAATCTGAAATTATGCCAATACTTTTTCCCACTGATAAGAAAAGCCAACATAAGCACACTATTACCAGCTAATGCAAAAAAATTGGGATAATTTATTTTTATTTAGTACAATATCTATATTCTATGCTTTTCCAACAAATCTAGGAAATTCACAATAAAAAACACAAGAGTAAAACAGAAAACTATTTGATATAAAACTTCCAAATACCATTCCCAGACTATCAGGTTAGAAATAGATATTTACCATCCCTCACTTTTTAATAGCCCACAGGTAAGCAAATTAATTTAATGTAGTCTAATTTAGGCCCAAAGTTCCTGATGGAACAAAACAGCTTTCACTGCCATCATAAAAGTTACCAATTATCAGGGTCTTATTGACCTTTTGAGGTATAGCTGTGTTCCAGCATATTTATTCTTCAATTTTCACCAGTTTAGTATGTTCTGTTTATGTTTAGCTGTTGCTCTTAAAAATAGCAATCTGTTCTTGCATCCTTTCTCTTCTTCTGAAGATGAAATATGCAACAGATGCTTGCTCCTACCTACTCTTTTTTATACATTTTAGGCACTTCACTTGCTCATTTACTTGTCTCTTTGTAGAGTGCAATACTGAGAGGCAATCATCAATGATTTCATCATCTTATCTGCCGTCTTGAATGCATTCTTTGAGTAGCATTATGGTGGCATTTTATCCAGGAACCAAATTCTTCCCATACCTTACAAAGCAACAGTATGGACATTTGGTACTGTATTTATTATTATTACTAAATTTGTACTCTTTACATTATACTACTGAAGAGTGTTTGTGGGGGTCTGTAATTCTTTCCTGTATTGGTTGCCCCATTAATAGCTGCTTACCAGTTCTCTTCTTTTATATATATTTCTTCTTGACTGTGTCTTGACTTACCACAATTGAGCCCAAAATTTCTGAGACAGTATTAAGTGAATTTTGCCCCATTTTACCACCTTTTTTTGTCACAGTTCAGTGAATTACTGCAGTTGTTAACAATATGATTGTTAAGTGAATCTGGCTTCCCCATTGACTTTGCTTGTTAGAAGATTGTCAAAGGAGATGACATGACACCAAGACACTGCAAACATCATGAGTCAGTTGCCAAGCATCTGAATTTTGATGTGACCATAGGAATGCTACAATCCTCATGTGAAAAACAACCATGTCACTTTTTCAGCGCTGTTGTAACTTTGAACAATCGCTAAATGAATTGTTGTAAGTCAAGGACGACCTGTACTGCTTTATTTGTTCACTAATACCCATCTTTCACTTGATTCAGCAAAAGCCATTGAAATGTGTGGGGGGGGTGCAGCAAAGATGATAACCTGCTTACATGGCCTCTATTTATTCTCTTACCGAATAAATGGACTTGAATTTCTAGTCTTCAAAATGAGGGGAAATGGAAAGTAAAGTGCAAATGAATGACACAATTTTATTTCAATGACCCACTGTCTATGCTTCTAGGAATCTAATAAGTAGATGGCAAATGTACATGTGTCTTTTCATAATACTTCTCCTCTGCATGTTTAGAGCTGGTGGCACTGTGGGGAAAAATACCAAGTTCTTTCTGGCTATTTAGTTTATTCCCAACCTTCCACCTCTCCATTTTCCATTTCTCTCAAATGTTTAAATATTAAATGTTTGATGTTTACTGTTTGATTTCATTTCATCAACAAATTTAAAATGGGAACATTAAGACTTTTTACTCAAATAAGTACTTAGAATAAATGAGTAGTTTTGTCCCGGCAGAATACCTTAAGATAGCATTGCTGAAGGCAATGAAGTAGGGATATGTGGAAGAAAAGACTTGCAGGAAAAGGGTGTGGAAAATCACTGTAGAGAGGAAAAAGCAGCTAGTAAGATATGTTTTTAGAAAAGCAAACAAGATATTATTTAGCCTTTCCTATTTCCCACTTAAATATAACAGTTCAATGATTTCCTAGCTGAAAATTATTTTAGCAACTAAAGACCAAAATGTGGAAGGAATATAAGAATGTAATTGACATTCCAAATGTCATGAGTAACAAACAGCTCTACGGCAGCTTAATTTTACAATAGCTACCTCCAAAGTGTATCAACACCATTCACTACTTTTACCATGCAATACAGAAATTGTAAACTGACACTGAGGACTGGGGACTCCTCTGAAACAGTATAAAACACGAAGCTTCTCTTCAAGAACATGCTTATTTCAAAGGTATCCAGATACAGCAAAGTAACTCTAAGCGATTCAGTCGAGACAGAGTTTACGCTGCCTCGGTCAGCTTCGTAAACTGTAGCAGCACTTTCTCCTGCTACCACAGGCGTCGATTTCTAGCTTAACAAACAAGGACTTCCGTTCCACCTTAACTCGCTTATCAACTATCTACCGCTCAAACCAATAATTTCCTTACTGCAAAAAGGGGAGGAGTTTCCAGCAAAATATGCTAAGTAATTGTGGAATATTTGCATAATCGTCGAAACGGCCGATCTGCGGATTGGCCGGCGAAAGAATGCAGTTCGCACGTCCGCCCCCTCAGCTTTTTCAAAGGAGGTGTGGCCAAGTGAGTGGGAGGGGAAATCGCAGGTCATTTGCATAACGGCCCAGCACATGCTGTAGGCTGTGTGGTTTTTTTTTTTGAACCATCGGCGGCGGTGGAAGCGGACGGGAGCACTTGTAGCAGCGCTCTGAACCACTGGCGGCGAAAATACTTCTATTCGCAGGTACTGCTGCAATCCCAAAGGGGAGGGAGGGAGCGGGTGTTGGGTACAGATCAGGTTTTGTGTTGGAAACGGTGGTAGCCAGCCGCAGCTACTACACCTAAAGATAATTTTCTCAGGCATTTTTTATGAGGAAAGACTTTCTCCTTTTTGTCGATTCCCTTCCGACTTGCCTTGTCCAAATCGCTGACGCGGTGGAAAATTTCCCAAGCCCTCACTGCCACTCCTGGCGGTAGTTTCCGTTCGCTCCTTACCCCTCCCCTCGCGGGTTGATAGTTGGCGGTTTCCTCTATCCTGGCAGGAAGTATGTGCCTGAGCATGCGCATTGAATAAGCGCGCCTGAAACCCTCGTTTCTAGTATTCGACGACGAGGAGGTTTTCTTCAGAAGGAGGCGGCCATTTTCCCGATTTATGAGCAATCGAGGACACCTGCTTTTAATCTCATGTAATCGGTTAGTGCTATATTATTTTAAATTACATATCTGCTGCTGAAGGCTGATTGTCTGAAATTATATTGGCTGGGTTGTGCTGATTCTTGATGTTCCTATTTGAATTTAAGGTAAGTACGGTGGAATAATATTTGTCTTTTAACTCAGGTTTGATTATTTTTTATTTATTAAAATGTAAATATTTGGATATTGATTAGTTGTGTTTTGTTCAATTTAAAAAATATTCTGATTGGTAGCTGAGAAGGAGCTAAATACGCAAAGTGAAAGTACTGACAGCGTTCTTAAAGAATAGACTATATCTTATTGTATTACTTTATAAGTTGAGTTTTTAGTATTATGTAAGACAACAGTTTATTCTCATTTTACTCTTTGGGTGATTGGACAACAATTAAAGTAACATTTTCATTATAGTAAAAAATATTTTTCCATTTGTGGATTGTGTTCAAAAGTTGGATTTTCAAGTAGAGTGCTATATTGTGTATCTTTGTAATCTATATAATGTTAACATATGTTAATGTTTCTGCCTTTGTTTATTTGTGTATATATACTCAAATGCACACACAAAACATTCACATGTCTGTAAGAGAAAAATAGTTTTGATTTATAAATATTAATTAGAAAAGATATTGGCTTGAAATAATACTATGGATTTATAACTGCTGCTAAAATAGACAAAACAGACTATCATAATTTTAAAGGAGATGAGAGGCTACTTGGCAATACTGCTAGAGTATAAAATAAAAACTTGATTGGGATATAATACTTTAATTTTCATTAATTGCTGTATTACATAGAAATCTATAAAAATTACTATAGTTTTGTAGTTTAAAATAAAAATGCTTCATAAGTATTTTTTGGAACTTTTTGTACTGATTTATGATTTTTTTTAAAAATTCTGGAAAGTGGTATATAATAGTGTGGCAATTTTGCCGTATTTATAAATATGACATATCAAAGTTAGCAGTATTTGAAAATAATATTTAACTTTTAAAACTGCTCCACTGCTACATGACCTCTAGCTTTTTTCTAAGATAAATAAAAGAGCTCCCTTTGTTTTGCATTATCAATGGCTGTTTTATTCACAAGTAACTTTCTTTGCTTTTATTTAAAACCAGCATTATCAGCAAAATTATCTGAATTTAACAGTAAGTATGCTATCCACTCTGAAGCATGGTAGATAATGTTGCTGGTTTCTAGTTTCTGTTGTGGAAAATACATTGATGGTGAGATTTAAACTGCTGTATTTTATGAAACTCAAGCTACAGACACAATCTTCTGTCTGAATAAGTAATTAAAAGGTCCCAAATTTCCTTGTTTTGTACTCAAGGATTATGCACCAGTTTATTGTGAAGTAATAGAAAAATCGTATGTTGTGTATATGCATATCTTTCATTCTTATACATTGCAGTGCAAAGAAGAGCGAATGTTGTAATATACATTGATCATTCATTATGGCGTTATATCTTGGTATTTCTGAGTGCAAGAAGCACAAAGGGGAAATGACATACCCGTGGCCTACTTGGATGTGTGTGTGGACACTATGCTATGTTTTTGGGGAAATCCTGTAGCTCTGTATCAATTTATTTTTATTTCACGTTTATAAGTTTTGTAAATGGCTTGTTGTAAAATATTATTGTTCTTAGTCTTTGAGACGGAATGATATTTTTCTCTTCCGATTTGTTCTATGAAGGAAACTTTATTTTTTTAATTTATATTCTACCATTCTGTCAAAAGATCTCCAATTACATTAGAATGATGCCAAGATTTAATATGCACAACAACTCTGTGAGGTAGGTTAACATTACTGATAGTGTAAGAATGACTAAATAGATTTAATATAATTATCACTAGAAAAAACCTCCAAGTTTCACTCATTTTTTTAGTTAATTTAGTTTCTAGAACTGTAATGAAAATGCAAATACATTTTTTTCTTCCAGGCCAAACATGTTGGAAAAATATTATAAATTACTTTCACTTCCTATTTTGTCTAATGGGGACAAAATGTGATCTCTTTAACAATGAGAAAAACCTTTTGCTTAAGTGCTTTTCCAAACTCCGTATGTTTAAGTATAAAGGAAAAATGGTATTTTCAATTATAGCTGGATTGGTTGATCTGACTTATGCTTTGCTGTTTGAGTGCTCCTAGCCAGAACATTAAAATTTGCTGATGTATGGATACAACAGTTATGCACTGTCAATAAACAACAGATACATATCTTCCCTCATCTACAGTGTCAGAAAAGTCTGCTTGAACCTTGAAAATTTGATGAATAATATTGACTGAAACTGCCAAGAAAAATGATTAAAATTGTCCTTCATACATTTCTTAATATTCCAAATTGTCAACTTAAATATTCTAACATAATTTTACAATGTCAAGCATGGTATATTTTGAGAATTTGGAGACTTGTTTTTTTATAAATTTTATATTGCAGTACATGCACCAAACTGCAAATATAGCAGCAGTGCAGTAGAAATAGAATATTTCCTTTATTTATTTACTGAATTTGTGTCCCACCCATCTCACTACTAAATGACTCTGGGTAGCACCTTACAATAGCATAAATAACAAGTAGTATGAATAAAGTATGTTAAATATTTGCATTTTCCTAAACTATACTGTATAATGCTCTACATTTGCAACTATCTCCTGACTCACTGATAGCTGTGTTTTGTTTTATGTTTTATATGCTGTTAAGTGACCACATCCATGGTACAAAGTTCAGTGTCTCTTTAATATAAAGGGGGCTTAATAATTTTAGAGAAAATATTATTAAGCATGTATGTATGTATACTACTATACCCATTATATCCTCAAACTATTATTACATGACACCCAAACACTAATATTAAGTGTGATTGATTAATAATTCAACATACTAATGTGATAGATTTTTCCCCCTTCTAGTCACCATAAATTATTCTGCCAAAATCTGGCTAGTGATTTTAAAGCATCATTCATTAAGATTAACTACTACAATGATGAAAATCATTAAATAAGAGCATTTTAGTTGCTTTTAAAAATAATAATTGCAGGGTTGAACCCTATTAAGGAATTTTGGATCCATCATTGTTTAAAGTGGTATCAAAATGTATTTTTTATTTAGATGTATGCTATAGGATAATAGGAATATTACCAATTTTTGCATGATTTAATTTTACATTTTTAAACAAAATATTTAAAATAGAAATGATCTATAACTTTTTAAAAGTTAAATTATTTAAAATAGGAGAAGCATAGATTGCAATATATAGGTAAAAATGATTTCTCTTGGATATTTGTAAATTATCATATATAACAAAAGTACCTTAACGGAAAGAAAAAAATGTTGAAAAATTTCCCTCTACACAGTATTCAGAATTTTTCCTGAGGTTCCAGCTTGTGTATGAAACTTGGGTATTTAGTTTTTCTTAATTGTTATAGTTTGTATCTCACCACTAGTAAAAATGTCTTTTTATACAAGACTTAAATTAAAAGGAAGCTTCATTAGTGAACAATAAGCATCACAATCACTTACCTGGACCAATTATTTAAAAAAATTAACAATATTAACATGAGTTTTAATAGTAAAGTTTCTTAAGACAATAATTGCATAGCCAGGCTATTTGAGCGGTTTGTTTTCGGGTATCAATATTCTAAGTGATACGCAAGTGTAAGTATATCTATAGAATTATGCTTAAAAAACAGTCATAGATGTTTCCACAAATAATCTTGCTGAGTTGTGAACAGTTCCAAACAGTCCTCATCATATATTACCTTGTGAATTTAATATTGCTCCTGTTCAATCAGCAATTTATTCACTCCAAACAGAAATATTTACAAATATTTAGTATTACCGTTGAATTTATTCGTGTATCATTGGACAGATCTATTTAAATTCACAATCCAAGATTTCAATGATTTTAAGACTATAAACTTTGTTTTAAAAGTTGATGCAATTGTATTTCAGAATTGGTGCAGTAGGCCTTTTATTCTCAGTAACAGAAGATAACATAATTTTATGTACTTTTAAAAGTTTAAATTATTCTATCTCTGCTGCTTTCTTGGAACATATTGAAATATATTTAATTAATGAAAATAATGAAAAAGGACAGGATATTTTTAAATAGCAAAGAGAAGACTATAGCCATAATTTAAAAAAATCCATAAACATTTTTACTTAGTTCATGTGGAAACTAATTTTTGAATATATGTAATATAAATATAATAATTTAATATAAAATGTATATTACAAATAGGAACATTGCGTTATGTTTTGATTATTCAAAACTTAATGAATTATTTTTAATACTAGTTAATGTGTACAAGTCAGGCAAGTTAAAGTATTTCATACAACATCCAGAAATATAGTCTTTTCATTTAATGCTTAGTTCTTTCACTAACATTTCAGAGGATAGATACTAATAATACTGAAAGTTTTACAGGAGAGTTGTCAAACTGGAGGCTTGTGGGCCAGATGTGTCACGTATGGGCCACGCCCACCCCAGTTCCGCAAATGGGGAAAATATTGTAAAATGTCGCATGATGGCAACGTGACACTGCGAATTTGACACCCATGTCTTACAGGAAGCTTTCTACATTTATCAGGTGCTGAACTCCCAAGATCTACATTCATATCTTGTCCGTTGAACATACTTGTGTATTAGCATGATACTTTCCATTGAAAAAGTGCTAGAGCAATCATGATATAAATTAATTGTATAAATATATGTTATAGGTCTAGACAGATTGGCTGAGACCTATTGGTAGCAGGGCAGAATTCAAATTTGATTAATAAATAACTGAATGAAGTTTTCATCAAAACCTCAGAAAATTGATATATCTACCTTTTTGGGGGGAAATAACAGAACAGAGTGCAAAATACAGCAGAAGGTAATTCAGGTGCATACTCAGTCAACATATCTTTAAATATTGTTTCATTTTTTTTATTGTTTACTCTTGTTTTTGAACCATACTCAGTGTTTGGTAAAAGTGATTTGTAGCTAGTTGATTGGAGGATCTCCTTCCTTCTAAGCCTCTTAGGTTAGATTTTTTTTATATTGTGCTTTAAAATTGCCTTTTATGGACATAGCTGCAATTCACTGTTTAGATTTATATGTTCTATGAGCAACCAATCTGGATCAGCAGAATATTCTTAGCATGGAGTAGATCCAGGTATTAATTTTTTGCTCTCCCTCCTCAAAAAGTTATTTGAACTACATATTCAACATCTGCTCAAGAACAAATTTGTGTAGAAGATTTTTTTTGTCTCCATGTTTTCAGTGCTTTTATTTTTTAATAAGGAGAAACTTCTGACTCACTGAAAACAAATGTTTTAAAGGAAAATAACTAATATAAATAAGTCTATTAATGTTAAGGAAAAAATACTTAAATGATGAAGAGGTTTGATGTGAAATGGCATATAATATGCTGCAATTCTAGATCCACATAAAATAATTTAACTGATATTGTGAAATAGGAATGTAGACACAATAAATTAAAATGAACAAATCAATAAGTAGCATCCTCTTGATTATCTTAAGAAAACAACATTATCTCACAATTCTAAATAAACCCTCTGTTCCATCAAAAATATGCAATTTCGGTTAGACCAATTTTATTCATAAAGTAGGATTAAACGGTAGAATGTTGAAACTAAGAATATATTGAAATAATTACTAATACCACTGGAATTAACAACAGCCACTCAACATCAAAGCTAATTTTATATTGGGGAATTATAATGCCCTTCAAAATTGTAGAATTAAGTAAGTGGAAACCAGATTTTCAGTGGCTTATCTGCATTTTAATACAAGGCAGGAAGAGAGGGAACAATGTTCAACAATTATTCTTTGTGTATCTACAAATATGCTCTGATCAGCAGAAATCCAGCACCAAAAATTTGCCCAGCAGCAGGCAGCTACTTAGTTAAAGAACCCATGAATAATGGTTAGGTTATATTTGCTTTGCCATTCAATTTTCATTATCTCGTAAATAAGAGGATAAGACCATTTATGTTTACCTTTGCTATTCTAAACATTCTCTCAGCAGATACAATTATGTTGTAGTAGAACACTTTATACTGCAGGAAGAGGAGATGGGTAGTTTTCGAGTTGAACTTCCAAGCTTATTTTATCTACAATTGTCAAATTGTAATCTGTTTTCTTACATTTGTGTTGATATAGAGTTGTATTTTTTTTATTTGTTATATGCTGTTAGATTTTTGTTGTTTTGTTTGCTTTTAAAAATACCCTAACCCTTTCCCAAGATAAATGCCAATTAGTACAGGTTGTGTTCTATAGATAGCCCTCAACTTATGAACACAATTGAGACTGGAACGTCCATCATTCAGCAGTGTGGTTGTTAAATGAATCGTGATCATTTTGCCTCAGTTATTAACCAAATCACATGATTGTTAAGCAAATCCAATTCAACTTCCCCCTTTGCTTTTTTTTTTTTGCAAGCTCCCTGAGAAGGCTGCAAATGGCAGTTTACATAATGCAACCATCATAAATATATGCTAGTAACCCAAGTGTGCTAATTTTTATCACATGACTGGGAATAGTGCAACAGCCATAAATGGCTCTTCACTTACAGCTAAGGAATTTAGGAAAGAGTTCAGTCTAAAGTCAAAACATTCTAGAGATCAATGTCTGCAGGGTTCTCATTGTATTTGAATTTTTTAGGCAACACTAGCCAGAATATAGGTAGTCTTCACTTAATGATCATACATTTAGTGACCAATGTTATGATGATGTTAAAAAATAACTTATGATGGTCCTTGCACTTATAACTGTTGCAATGTCTTGCAGTCACATGGTTACTATTTGCAAAATTGTCAGTCGGTTTTGGACAAGAAAAATGGAAGAATGTAACAAATTGAGGTCACACAGTGTTTCATTTAACAATCTGATTTGTTTAATGACGACAGCAAAAGTTGTAAAATTGGGTGTGGTTTCATGATATCTCACTTGATCACACCACTTAATGACAAATTTTCCAGGCCCTATTGCAGTTGTAAATTGAAGTGTAGTAGTTTTAGAAATTTCCTATATATCATACTCTTTCTATTTCTTTATGTGTCTTTTCTGTTCCTCTTTTGTGTTGTTTCTTTTGTCCTTGGTCAACTGTTTGGTTATGGCAGACATTTTTCCAAACTCCCTGAAACATGCCTACTACCTTCATACTGTTTTAAAAAATATCTTCATGGAATGCTTCATTGATAGTTACTAATTTCCTATCTGTCAGTAAATAATCTGAGCCAATTTCAGTCAGGTTCTGGTGTGTCATTCTACTTGATCTCAACTGCTTTGCTTTGATTTGCTGGTGAGTAAGGCAAGCCATCAATTATCAGTATTGATGTCATTGAACTTGTCACAAGAGCTTTCTTTAATTATTGAATTCTACTATCTTGTTTAGCTTTAATAAGTGTTAGTTATATGGTTAATGTTATGTATTTCCCATTGTACTTTTTTGATTATATAGAAAGGACTTTACTTTAAACCTTTTTATCTGTGGGTGTTCTGTTCCTCAGGTTTGTATTGAATAATAGAGTTGGAAGGGACCTTTGAAATCTTCTAATCAAATCGCTGTCGAATCTCTTCTTAAAAACCTCCAGTGATGAAGCATCCATAACTTCTCGAGGCAATTTGTTCTGTCAGGAAATTTCTCATTTCTAAGTGGATTTCTCCTTGATAAGTTTCCATCCATTGCTTCTTGTCCTACCTTCAATGCTTTGAAAAATAGGTTGACTCCCTCTTTGTGGTAGTACTTTAGATATTGGGAGACTAATATGTCACTGTCAGTCCTTCTCTTCATTGGACTAGAAACCTATCCAGTTACTGCAACCATTCATCATATGTTCTAGCCTCCAGTCCCCTAATCATCTTTGTTGTCTACTCCACACTCTTTCTAGAATCTCATTTTTTATATCGTGCCAATTAAAACTATGTAGTATTCCAAGTGTGGTCTTACTAAGGCATTATAAAATGGTACCAACACTTCAAGTGAACTTAATTCTATCCCTGCCTTAATGAAGCCTACGACTTTTTGGGGGCAGCTGCAGAACAGGGCTGGCTCATATTTAAGTGGTTGTTCACTAAGATTCCTAGATTCCTTTCACAATTACTGTCGTTGAGCCAGTACCATCTATTCTGTACCTCTGCATTTTGTTTTTCTTGCCTAATATAAAATCTTACATTGAATTTCATTTTGTTGGGTAAGGTCCAGTGTTCAAGTCTGTTGAGATCCTTCTGAATCTTGAGCCTAGCTTCTGGAATGTTGCCTTTCCCACCAGCTGCATGTTGTCTGCAAATTTGATGAGTTCCTCTTATATCCCATTATCTAAATCCTTTATGAATATGTTGAGCTAAGACAAAACTTTGAGGTACCTCGCTGCATACTTCCCTCCATGTAGATGTAGTTCCATTGTGGACTACATTTTGAGTCAGCTGGTAAGCCAGTTATGAATCTGATGATGATACTGCCTAACCCACAGTGTTCTATGTTATGAAGTAGTAGGTTGTAGTCTACTTTATCAAATGCCTTACTGATGTCTAGATAAATTATATGCACAGCATTTCATTGGTCCATTTTGCCAAAAATGCAATAAGGCCTAACTGACATCTGTTTTTGACAAGTCCTTATTGACTTATGGTTAAACTTGGCTTGCTTCTAGGTATTCGCTTGATTCTTTCCAGGATCTTCCTAGGCATTGATATCAGGGTGATTGGTCTGTAGTTTCTTGGATCAATTCCCCCCCCCCTTTTTTTTTTTTTTTTGTGAAAATGGAAACCAAGTCAGCTTTTTTCCAGTCCTCTGGTACTGCCCCTTTCTCCAGATTCACATGGTTCAGTGGTTCTGAGATCCTGTCTTCCAACTTCTTCAGATCCTGGAATGTAATCCATCTGAGTCTGGTGATTTGAACTCAGATCTCTTTCCATTTTTATATTTATCCTTTTTGCCTTTCAGTTTATCAGATAATTCTTTATACAGCCCTGGTAGTTTCTTCTGGGATCTCTTATTTTTCTTTTTCAATGGTATTGTCCTAGACTGGGCTTTTATAATATCAGTTTCTCAAGTTTCTTGGTTTCGCTTCCCCTTGAATTTTTCTATCCATGAAATTCTTCCCAAGCATAAGTTTGTTGGAAGTCAGCTCTCTTAAAGTCCAAGACTCCAGTTTGATTTTGTTCCATTGCTTGTGCTTGCAGTATGTTGAATTGCAATATTGCATGGTCACTTCCCACTAGAAGCCTTAGGGTTCTGTTTTAAATCCACATTTGTTTACTGTATATAATCTGTTTCAGATTTCTGATTTTTTGTTATTGTTCATCTGTCACAGTGATGTTCAGATGTAATTCTCTGATCTGGTCTTGGGTGAAGATAGTTTTCCAACTGTCTTCCTGAGATTTCCAAGTGGATGTTTTCCTCCTGCTTCAGATTAATATGGTCAAATGGAACTTAGCACCCCCTTTTCCTACAACACTGTCAAACTATTTAGTAAGACTATTATATTTCCTATTTATCTCATTTTCTACTTATGACTATAACTTTGTTGCTTACAGCTTTACGATTTATATTGTTTTATTTAGTATACTAATGTGATTTATGTTGACTGCTTATTTAGTATCCTATGACTATCATGAAGTGTTTTATCTTAAGATTTATGATGAATGTATTTTTATGATTATGATTTATCACTTACAGCTTTTATGTACAATGAGAGGTTATGCACTGAAGACAAATTCCTTATGTGTCCAATCACACTTGCCCAATAAAGAATTCTATTCTAAAATATCTTGCTGGAATTTGTAATGGTAATGCTGGAGTTTGTTTGCTTGTTTATCAAATTTATTTGCTACCACGTTTCAGGTGACACTGAGTGGCTTGAGTTAGATAATGTAGTAAAATTGATTGAGATACACATAGAATATTTATACTGAGTTATGATTTTCGTTGTCTGTACAACATTTAGGTATATATTTATATCAAAAATTGATACTGTGGTCAGTATCTCAAATACCTGTTTGGCCAGCAAGTTTATTGAGGAAGTTACATTGTGTCTGCTTCTATAGTTCACCATGTAACTAACAAATTCAGTTCATTATTTTGCAAGCGGAAACTCTTCCAAAAAAGAGTATGGGGCCTCGAGGCATTCTTTTTCTTTGCAAGACTTAAGAGAACCTCTCACTTAAAGTAGCTCTAAAAAAAGGTTAGATGGAATATGAATATGCTGACACCAAGCCAAAGTACCCGTGGGTTAAAAGATTGTTTTATATGCATTTTAATCTATCACTTGGTGTTAGTAATTTTGTATCCCCCTCTGAAGAATGAGATTATAAAGATTAGGATTCCTTCCATGAGATCAAATATAAATATTTAGCATATATGCAGGCCTGATGAGGTTATAGCAATTTACTATTTTTAAATTGTTTGATGTGAAAAATTTACTCTAGATCTTTCAGTTAAAGCTCTATGTTGGAAACATATGTAGTTGATTAAAATCAACCTAATACTTATTTTTCTTTGTAGCATCTTAATACAAATTATTTTGTAACGTTGTGTAGTGTAAGTGATTTAAGCAGAAATTATAATGCTGTAAGAAAAAAAAAAGGAATTGAAATCAGGCTCCTCCTGCATAGCATTCCTTGCCTGCCAGTAATATTTGGCTTCATTCCTGTAGTCAATAATATGTGACATGGATTTGCAGCTGCTTGGATTCAGTTTTTATATCCTGAGCTACCGATTGGTTCACAGAGGCAATCTTTGTGCCTTGTGAGTTTTTTACTTCTAGCACTTGTGCCATATCTCTGCAGCACATGCACTAATAGCACTAATAGTGTATACTCCATAAGGAGGGAGGTGCTTTGTGACAAGTGTTTCACACATTGCTACGTTTTTACTGGCTGAGACTGAATACACACTGCAGCCATTTTAATCACACTTTCAGTGTAGCTGGAACAGTACAGTCTCAAAATGGCTGATGAAATTGTCTCTGGAACAGTTTAGCATGACTATGCTAATGAGCAAATCTGATGCAGTCACATGTTACAGATTTAGAGGTAAGAGCAATTAAGTTTGTTTTTTTATGAATTAGTTCAGAATATAGATATATATGCAAATATTAGACTATGAAGTAAAACTATTGAACAGAAGTTTTTTTTTTTGTTTCAGTTTTCAGCTTGTGAAGAATTTTAGAGAGTTTGGCTATTCTAGCAGATTTGCAAAAGTCATTCGGTGAAGGGTTGGGGTCAAAAGGTGACATTAATGTAAAATTATCATAAATATGTATAATCATTGTTTCGACATTCACATCAGTTGATTTAGACATAAAGCAAGATATATGTTTGCTAGTATGTTTGTATTCAATTTTAAATACATTTAAGATTATTTTTAATCATTAAAGGTTTGTAAAATATTTAACTATATTTACAAACTTAATTTTAAATTCTTCAATATTTGGAACAAGATAGAGCAATATATTTTTGAATAGCATTTACTCAGCAATGCTGCATTCATATGCGATGTTAAAATTACTTCTTAAATTTTTGTATTTGCTATTTTGTAAAATAGTATTAGATTTTTAAAAAGTTTTTGGTACATATTCATTTGAGATATAGGCTCACTTACCTAAAAATATATGACCCACATTCCTATTTTGTTGTACACGATTTATTAATGGTATCTTAGGTTTTGTATTAGCATTGTCTTGAAGCATAAATAAGAAAGGTAAGTTAATAACGCAAATTCAGAAATGAGATATTAAGATAGAATCTCTTTTGAGTTTGATGTCAGCTGTCTTCATGGATATTTGCCATGGCCTTCTTCATTGAAATGTTTCAACTCACTAGTTTAGCGTATAGGCCTGGTATTCTATAATTGTCTTTT
Organism: Bungarus multicinctus; assembly: GCA_023653725.1. Taxonomy (NCBI): domain Eukaryota; kingdom Metazoa; phylum Chordata; class Lepidosauria; order Squamata; family Elapidae; genus Bungarus; species Bungarus multicinctus. Next base: position 50,630,516 of record CM042848.1, read on the forward strand.
ATCCATGTGCCAACAGGCCTGCCCCTTCTGACTTCTGAGATCAGATAAGTTCAGCAAAGTGCTGCCATCTACCGAAGGAAAATATTAAGTTGTTTCAATTTTTAATGTGTTTTTAGGAGGATATGTTTGATACTATTCCAGGACAGTAAATTAGTAATTAATTATAAGATTGGCATTAAATCTCATATAAATATATCTCTATCAAAAGAATTATTGCCCATTAAAACATAATTTTTGTAGGCTACACTTTTTATATCAGGTTTACCTATAGTTCCTTTTATTCAATTCTGCTGTACTGTAATTGAGGAATAGTATATATGTCTGCTTATCTGAATACTAATACTTATCTGAATACTTTTTTTAAAATAAGAAAATACTGCTACTTTTGTGAAGAGAAAGCAGACCACTGTGCACACGCTTGGGGAAAAACTTATGTACACCTTTTATAAGATTTGGTCGTGCTTGCACTTATCAAAATATCAGTGGGTGTTAGTGCAAGAGGGATGTCTGTTTTCAAAAAGCAGTTCCATAAAGAAAAGCAATATGTCTACATTCATTGTCATATCAAGGAAGTCAAACCATCCTTTCACTAACCTGTTAAAATTAATGGATATTACTATTTATCCATCCTTAAATATGTAATTAAAAAAGCTAACTTGAGTAAGCTAATGAATTATATGCTTGAAGTCACATTTTCCAGGAGTAAAATGTACATTATTATAAAATATATAATGAAAAGGTTTCAATTTTATTTTTGTTCTTTCAGTAAGATTTCCATGTAAGTTAGGCATTTATTTATCATGCATGGGTTTTAAAGGGATAAATGATCTGACAAATGTGATGGTTTTAGAAGCAAGCAATAAAATGTCACTGATAAAGACGATCTGTAACAAAATACATTTTAGTTATTTTGCATACTTAATGAATACTGACAATTTTTTCAATAATAAATTTTAAAGAGGTTTTGCAAAATCAGTTTAGAAAAAGAAAAAATACTTCCATATATTTGATAAATTTTATTTGTATTCCACTTACATTTCTTTATGAAATATTTTAGATGGTTGAATATTTTTCAGATATTTATTTTACTTAAATATCAGAAAGAATTTTTATTCCTTGGTGCTGATGCCTAAATCTAGAATTTCTCATAATTACTGCAATCCCAGGAAAGCAAATAATTATCAGGAAACAAGGTAGAATTATTTTTCTTTGTATTTTTCCACCTTGTATAATGCTTTCTTTCTCTCCAGTGTTTTGTAGTGTTTATTTAATTGGCACAAATACTCTAGCTTTTGCTTAATAGTTAAGTTTTCTCATGATTTTAAAAGAATATAGAATAGACTGACTTAAAAAAATTAAATATTTTTTTTCATCAGTTATTTTGTGGAATTAAAACAAGTAATGTTATTTTGTAATTGGTCTAAGGTTCTATCAAAACCCTATTTTATATTAACTTCAATTTCAATGCAAGATTTCAGCATGTATTTAATTCTTCTGTTGGAAATAGTGGATTTCAACAATGCATCGCTTCAGATACATTGTGCCTGTAGAAGTGAAAGATTAGCTGCAATCCTTTCTAGGCTTGTAACATTACCATTGTTAGCTCAATTTCTTTCACTGTATGATTTTATCATTTTGCAATAAAAGATTTTATTAAAATATACAAGCACTGAAATAATTCAGTGATTTTATATCCTTGCTTTTTGATTTGTCAGTATAAAAAAGATGTATATCTTGACCATCATATGTTTTTAAATTTCCATTTAAAAATTGTTTTAAAGTTGTATATTAAATCTGGTGTTTACTTTCTTCTCCACCCCCAAAATTCAACTGACATTGCAAGATTGACCTTTGCAACAACCCTGCTTCTACTCTTGCTTATATAATCCTTTAATAAGACAGAATCAACTTTGATAAATTGCTTTTTCTCTTGCTGCTTATAGACTAATTTTCCATTAGATAATTTGTAATCTGCAACACATTTGTGAGAAGGTTACATCAGAAAACTATAGGTTGCTTTGGAAAGCTCACCTAAATTTTTCATTCTAGTTATTTGCTGCTTTAAAATTTGCTTTTGATGTAATGAGTATTTAGAACAAATTATTGTTGGGTTACTCTTAAAAATAGTACAGTTACAGTTACTGTTAGATGCTTGAATTTTTAAAGCAATGTATTGTATACCTTTAAAAAGTACCTTTTCTAAAGAATGGGTTAACTTCGCTTTGCTGCCCAAAGACTCAGTCCTTTTAAACTTTGTAGCCACACCTCTCTTGAATGTGTCCCACTTTTGACTCAGTCTTAGCCCAAGAGAGACGTGTTTAACAAGAACTCAGAGCAAAAAAACAGAGTTAAAGTCATTGGATTCTCATGGAGGATTTAATGCAGATTGCTTCTCCATTCCCCCCCCCTTTTTAAATTAACTTTGGCGCAGGAACAGCCAAGGCAAACAGCTGTTTTTCAGCAAAGGAGCTGCCAGTAAAGTGGAGGCTTTTAAAACCGGCTATTTGGTATAGGAACAGCCATAGCAGATCAGCTGTTTTTCAGCAACGTCGCTGCTTGGCGGGCGAGCTATAGAGCCCAAAACAACTCAGCTGGCTACCCTTGTCTGATTGACACAGCCACTGCAATGGAACAGCTGACTACCCCGGTTTGACCAACACAGTCCCTGCACCGAATCAGGTGGCTTCCCGTTTTATCGGCACAGCCACTGCAACAACTAAGCGGGTTTCTCGGGTATACTGGCATTACTGCTAAAACAATGTAGCTGGCAACTTTGATCTTCCCAGCGCAGCCTCCCCAATAGGGGATCGAAAAATCCCCAATACAACAGAAACAAAGGATGGAGGATACTGCTGCCAGAGAAAGCAACGAGATGGCTCACATGAGCGGGGATGCGAGGGGGCCCCCAGTACAGCCCCAAATCAAAGAGGTCCCTCAGCGCCAAGAACGGGCAGTAGAAAGGTGGATGCCCGAATAAGGGCAAAAGCTCTGCATTCCAGGAAAGCCTCTAAGGATGAGGCAAAGGACGCCAGAGGCGTCAAAGAGCCCTGGAGAAAGAGATCTCCAAATCCAAAAGGCAGGGTGAGTGACGTAGGCAGACAGAGTTGCCTGGGGGAGATCCTATCACCTCCCATTCATTGCAGGGAATCCTGAGCTCCCATACTCTGGATGGCAATCTCCACAGCTACCTTCTATTAAAGGCAGCAATGATAACACTTTTGCTCCACAGCCAAATAGATTGTCAGCTGAGGGACATTGGGGGTCTATTTTAACAAAGAGGCAATTGGCTCCAGAGGCAATGTTTACCCTCACAGCAGCTGGGCTCAACCCATGGGAGAATCAGGGACCAGAGATTTTGAAGCAAATGAAACTTCTGATCTCTATAACACGGGTTTGCTGCAGCATAGCAAGCAAGGAAACCAAATTGCCCCAGATTCAGATTCATCCCTAGAACATAGTCAACACCTGATACCTCAGGTTGAGGGAGATTTGACTAACTTTAAGGAGCCTCATTCTTCCATGTCATCCCTACAAAGTAGAGATTAGCTTTCAGGAGAGGAAGACCAGAGAGAATTAAGTCTCGAAGAATGAAGAGTTGATTCCTGATCCCCCAGCATTCACAGTACTCTCACCTGGCTCTCTTTAAATCCCTCGTTTAAAGCAAAAACATCTCACATGGGAACTGAGCCAAGCATATCGGAATCATCATTGGGGTACCAGACCCAAATGAGCTCTATTTACAGAGCCAACAGCGGAGAATGAGGAGATCCCATCATCCCAATTGTTCCATGACGTCCAGAGGCAATGAGTCCATCCAGGGTCATAAGCCAAACCAAGTGGGAGTGACAAAAAAATTTAAAATGTAGCCTTAGACTTCACTGAAGAGCTACAATTACCAATGGTAGACGGACCCTAACGTTCTCTACTCTCCTGTCTCAAGACACGGCAAATGCTCTGAAAACAGAGGATAGAAGAGTGGAACTGACCCTTCGCAGGGCTCGGTGGTGGCCTGGGTAGTCAAGGCAACAACAACCACTTCCTTTTTCAGCAGAGTCTCCGTATGCTGGTTCTGCCAGATGCAAGAGTGAGCTTCACCTGATGACCAATGCCTCCAACAGGACATCAACAATCTGATAGCGACGACGGAATTTACGGCTGATGCAACCCTAGATGCAGCCAAATTAACTTCCAGAGCTATTGCACCGTCAGTAATGGCCCGCCGTTTGCTGTGGCTTCACCACTGGCAGGCGGACATTAATTCCAAATGGAGACTAGCCTCTGCACCCTTCAAGGGTGGCAAGCTGTTTGGAGAGGCCACGGAACCCATCTTGATGGAAACAAAAGACAGCAAAGAGATCCTGCCTTCCCTATACAGGCGAGTTGAACAATGACCCTTGCCTTATTTTCGCAGGCCTTCCTTTCGATCAACAGACACTGGATTTGGCTACTCCCAGAGAATGTATCCCCACAGAGCTGACCGCCAACCACATAGAGCCGGATTTCACGACAGAAACAGACAATTCTGATGAGCTGTTCCGAGCATCCAGGCATGGGAGGTGCTTCTGTCTGTCGTTTGATAGGCTGAGCTGATTTCTGAGGACACTCCTACTTAAGGCTCCTCCTTAGTGTCCCCAGTTTTTGCTCAGTCTTCGTTCAAGCAAGGTAACCTTTTTTGGCTGGATTGTCAGATCAGTAATTCAGAAATAAACAATTATAAATAAGGTCAGATTGCAGCCTTCTGGCTGCCTACGATCGTTGCGATCGGAAAATTCTTAAACAGTTTCTGATGCCGTTTTTAACATTAGCTGGTTGTCAGAGCTCTCAAGCCCTCAGCGAGGGCCGTAACAGCAATCTGAGAATAGGCTCGAGATTGCGCTATACTGGCATCAAAGGCTTATTCATCCGAAAAGAAGAGAATCAGAGCTTCTACTCTGCTCGGCTATTTTAGATCAGCTGGCTGCTGGACTCTTACTCCCTTAACGGCAAGCCCAGGCTCTCAATCGCGCCAATACAAAACAGACAAACAGGTTTTATTTCTCCATAGAGAACACCCAACCTAAGGGGGGGAAGCATCAGAGCTACCACCCCTACCTGGCAGAGTTATTTGGAGCCCCCCTTTAGCTCCAGCTAGATTTTATTGATGACAAGGATTTGCGTGCCAAAAATAATGACTGGCGCCATTTTGTTTTACCCTTTGAAATTGCTTCTCCCAAACTCAACGCCAAATTTAATAACGGCTCAGTGGTTACGCTTTTTAAATAGCTGTTGTGAGGGATTATTCCTAACAAGGCTGATCCACGACAGCCTAACGGGACCTTTAGTAAAGGCTCTTAGATAAGGAATAGGCTTGCTGAAGGATTTTAGTTGGCAAACCCCTCACAGCCGGATCTAGTCAGCAGGACAATAGCTAGCACCCAGGCCTGAGACCGCCTGAGCATTAAAGTTGTTTGAGGCCCAGTGTTATACAGATTGTCGGATCCTACTCTGGGTAGGACACAATGTATCTTGGATTTGATTTCATATTCGGCTTTAATTGGCATTAATTTTTTTAAAAGGGTGGTTTAAATTAACTACATATTGGGGGAGTCCTGTACATTCTCCAGAATGGTTTTGAATGGCTCTGCTCGGCTGTAGACTGAATAGAAAAAACTGAAGCTACTCCCCTTTCGGACCACTATCCCCCCAGTTATTCTATTCAGTTCGGCTGAACAGATGTACTACTCGATTGCTCCTCTGTTTTTTTTTTTACAAATAGAGGAACACTGGCAGCTTATTTATCTTTCTTTTATTTTGGAATTGATCCACAAACAGTCCTAAGGGGACTAAAAGCATAAAGGAATTTCTTCTGACTTTGTGCTCATTGCAATACAGCTTCAGGCTAGATATAATTTTCTGCCTGCAAGATTGCAAAGGAGCTCCTGCTTTCGCGCCAAAACACCTAACCACATTCCCAGCGCTGAGATCAAGGTACTGGGAGCATTTTTGGCATAGACCCTCCTGGTAGGCAGGCTGCTCAAGGGAAGGGAGCACTGCCTAGTCAGTTGAGAGAGAGAGAGTGATTGCAGCGCGCATGGAAGAGATCGATTTGCAACTCCAGAGCTCAGTTTCTTCGTGCCTGGGGCAATCTGCAAGAAATCACTCCAAAGACTACAAAACAAAGGAAGGTACTGGGTAGAGTTGGAGTTATAAAGGCAATCTGCCCAAATAAGGGAGAGTTGCCTAGGCAGAGCAGGAAGCTTGTTTGGGGACAGTTTCAACTCATTGCTGGGCTTCACAGCATGTAGTTTTTGGCAGGAGCACCATTTTGCATAACAAAGACCATTTGCAAAGCTACTTTGCTTCGGATCTATCGGCTTGGCTGACATTCCATACCAGCCTACTCAGATTGTAATAGCCACTTCACTTTCAACTGAAAGCTTTCCTGTTATTTTTCAGGAGTTACTGCTATTGTACTGTTTCAGAGGCTTTTCTCATTCCTACCATAGAGAGTGATTCTTTAACCAGTTAGATTGCTGCAACTAGCAGACTGGAATAAATTTTGTTTCCCTTTTTCACTCAGTGGGTCTCAGATAGCCCCTCCTGCTAGGAATATTAGCTTCCTTTTTTGTGTTCCTTTTTGAGTTTTTCTTTCCAATTTGGAGTATCATCATCCAATTAAATTATGGATGATTCCACTGCCACACTTTCTCCACCTTAGATATCTGAGACACAGAAGACAGGCAAGAGCAAACAAACCCGTAAAACCAGGGGTTCTGTCCAGGAAGCTGCAGATAAAATCAGAGCCGATGCCAGAACAATTAGAAAGTCCAAGGCAGAGGAACAGGCTGAACGTAGGTGACAAAATGCCTTAGTCAAGCAGGTGAAGAAGAACACCAGACAACAGGAAAAGTTATTGCAACTTAGTCCTCCTAGGGAAAGGGAGAATCAGGACGGTCTACCTGTAGCATCTCACAGGGAAAGCTCAGGGACAGAACCAGGGGCAGCCAATTAATACCATCCAAGCTGCAGAACCTCCTGGTTACTCACATTGGGGCATACCTATCCCACTGGGACCTGGTTTCCCACTATTATCTGCTCCTATATATCATCAGGCTGGGGTGGGTGGCCCTATGCCTTATACGGCCACCCAGCCAAGCCAAATGTCTAACACAGCAACCCAGTTGATGCCTATAGAGGTTTAACTCAGATGTTTAGACAGGGTCTGATGGCTGGACTGCAACAAGCCATTCCACCCACTCAGACAGTCGCTGACCCAGTCATCTCTCACCGCAGTAAACGGACCACCAGACAGCCTCTAAAGCAATCTGCAATGCCCCTGGATTATTCCTCAGTCTCTTCAGAGGAAGACCAATCTGATTATTCCATCAAGGAAGGGGAGATAGAGGACCTGTTGAAGGAGGAAACTGAACCCGAAAAAGCCGGGTTCAAAGGGCTCTTTAGACCCAAGCTATTTAAGCCTTTATTAGCCAAAGCAAAGAGCGCAGCTGGGTTAGAGCTGAATACAGAAGTCCCGACTTCCACACATAAGGGGGGTAATGAGTCCCTCTTCACTGACCCCAAAGAGGAAACGGAAGTAATTCCTTCTTACGAAATTTTTGCAAACATGGTCCAAAGACAACTGGATTTTCCAGCGTCATGTTTTAGTGCCACTGCTTTCAACAAACACTTTCATAGTGTTGATTCACAACTTGCAGATGCTTTAAATCTACCAGAAGTTGATGATCTGGTCTTGGCGCTAGCATCATCCTCTGCCACACTGAATGATACTGATGACATCTTAAAGGGCAAGGACAAGAAGACGAACCTTGTTTGGCATAAGATGCACCAGGCCGCTACATGGTCAATCAAAACTGCCACAGCGACATTCTTCACCAGAGCGTCCTTAATTTGGCTATGGCAGATGCAAGCACAAGTGCCGGCCAGCAATATCAGAGTGCACCTAGACTTCAACAAGGTGATTGATGTTTCTGAGTATACAGTTGATGCAGCTTTGAATTTGGTGAAGTTTGCATCCCGCGCTCTGTCTTCTGCCGTAGCAGCCCGTTGCCATCTGTGGCTCAAATACTGGCAGGCGGACACCAAACGTAAATGGAAACTTGCATCAGCACTGTACAAAGGTGGCAAACTGTTTGGTGCCCCATTAGATCCAGTTCTTGAATCCAGAGACAAGCGTAAAATCATGCCTTCGGTCTCAAAAAAAGGGACTCGAGGTTTTTGCCATTTTACCGACATTCCTTTTGTGCATCATACCAAAGGTCAACGGGACAACCAAAGCGACAAGACATCCAACCTGCACAAGGAGGACGTTACAAGGCAAGTTCACAAACACAGACCAAGTGGCCTTTTCGAGGGTCTTCCAACAGGCCCTTTCGTAAATACAAATGAGCATGAAGTAGCTCCTATTGGTGGCAGATCCTATTGGTGGCAGATTGGTCCTTTTTGCGGACCAATGGGAGTACATTACCCCAGATGCTTGGGTCAGACGAACAATGAGGTTGGGTCTTGCCCTCGAATTCAGATCCCGCCCCCCCCCCCACCTATTTTTCATCCGCTGCCCTGTCTCAACAAACTCCCCCAGACAAAGGCTGCTGGAGGAGGCAATCCTGCACCTAATGTCAATTCAAACTGTTGAAGAGATTCCGCAGGATGAACAGGGGCAGGGATTTTATTTAATGCTCTTTATAGTTCCGAAGGCTTCGGGGGGGTTGGAGGGCTATTTTAAACCTCAAAAGACTAAACACCTTTCTAATTTATTGCAGGTTCAAGATGCACACACTCCAATCAATTTTAAAGAGCGTGAGGCAGGGGAGCCATTTAACATCAATAGACCTCACAGAGGCATATTTACATATACCCATCTTGCCTGCTCATTGCCAGTTGGCCCCTAGAATATTTACCAAGATCCTGGCAGCCTTGACAGCACATCTCAGAATTGTACCAATCCGGATTTTGTCCTGGACGATATCTTAATCTTGTCAAGGTCTCACGACCAAGCTGTTCAGGATTTGACAACCACCTTGCAGGTTTTAGAGATTCACGGTTTTCTTGTCAATAAGGAAAAAAGCCACTTTTGTCCCACTACTTGCATATTTCACCTTGGTGCAATTATAGACACAGAGGCAGAAATAGTTTTTCTTTCTCAACCATGAAAGGAAGACTTACAGATATCTGCACGTCAGCTCCATTCTTCCGGAAAGACCTCCCCTGACCAAATACCTCACATACTGGGCAAGATGATATCGTGTATCAATATTGTGCCTTGGGCACGCTTGTACTCTAGGGAACTGCAATGGTTCTTACTCGTCTATCAGAAAGGTAGGCAAGGGACATCTTCCATTAGAGTGAGGTTACCACAATATATACTATCATCCCCTGTTGTGGCCCTTTTCGGCCTTAGACAAGGGGTGTATATTTAAAGAACAGGAACGCATCACCATAACCACTGATGCTAGCTTATCAGGATGGGGGGGTTCACTGTCAGGATAGGATAGCACAGGATACTTGGATTGTCTCTGACTTAAAACATAACATCAATTGGCTAGAGTTACGAGCGGCCTTCCTAGCCCTTACAGTTTTTGAATATCTAATCATAGGACAGGATGTGCTCCTTTTAACAGATAATGTGGCCACTAAGGCTCACATCAATCGCCAGGGAGGGACACACTCCAAAACCCTAATGAGGCAAGCCTCTTGGCTCTGTGGGCGGAAGAAATATTAGCTTCTATCAAGGTTGAGCATATTTCAGGGACACTGAATGTCAGAGCTGATTGGTTGAGTAAGTCTACAATAGACCACTCAGAGTGGACCTTGCATCCTATTATCTTCAAGGAGATCTCAACCAGATTTGGGCAACCATTAGTCACTCTCTTTGCATTCAGTGTCAATCACCAATTGCCTTGCTTTTTCTCCTGGTTCTCATTGCAGGGGGCGGAGGGAGTCAATGCCCTTCATTGCCAGTGGCCAAGGGATCTCCTTTATGCCTTCCCTCCACTACCCCTTATTCCAGCAGTCATCATGAAGACATTGCAACAGAAGGCCAAGATCCTCCTAGTAGCACCATATTGGCTCAGGAGACCGTGGTTTGTGGAACTGGTCAGTCTGTCTGCGTCACATCCATGGATGATCTCCCCCGATAGGATCTCTCTCAGCCACGGGCCAATCCTACACCCAGAGCCACAGTGGCTCCAATTGGCCACCTGGCACTTGAGAGGCGTAAATTAAAGGGAGCTAATCTCTCTCCTCATTGTTAACACCATACAGGCAGGCAGAAGACTTTCTACCATTCGAATTTACGATGCCACTTGGAGGGCTTTCTGTACATGGAACAAGGGAAAGAACATTGATCCCTCTAAGGCTTCAATCGCTCATATGTTAGACTTTGCAGGAGGGACTGGACAGAGGCTTGGCTCCCACAGCGTTACGAAGACAGGTAGCAGCACTTTCATCAGTATTCTCATTTAACAATCTGGACTTATTAGCACAAAATCCACTGATCCGTCGTTTCCTCAAGGGAGCATCAAATTTAAAACCAGCAGTGGTACATAGATTCGCCACATGTAATCTATCTAAGGTGCTTCAAGCACTAACAGTGCTACACTTTGAGCTTTTACGAACGGTCGACCTTCAATACCTATTCTATAAAGTTACATTTCTGGTGACAATTACATCAGCAAGAAGGATATCGGAGTTGGCAGCTCTGTCTGTCAGAGATGACCTATGTACTTTTCATACCGCTCGCGTAGTCCTGAGATTGGACCCGGCCTTTATCCCTAAGATCAATTCTTACTTCCATAGGGCACAAGAACTCCTTTTGCCTAATTTTTGCTTAAATCCAGTTCACCCTAGGGAGCGACTTTGGCATACACTAGACATAAGACGAGCCTTTTACATATACATGAAGAGAACTGCTACAATTAGAAAAACAGAAGCTATGTTTATTTCCTATCAGCAGAACACCTTGGGTCAGAAGGTTTCTTCCTCCATAGGCAGGTGGATAAGAGCAGCTATTTATTAAAGCTTACCAATCATTGGACTTGCCTGCTTCTCATAATGTCATGGCGCATTCCACACGTAGCGCTGCCACAATGGCGGCTTGGACAACTCAGGCTATGGTGGAGGAGATTTGCAGGGCCTCAACCTGGTCTACTCCTTCGCCATTCATAAGACATTATCGTTTGGACTCTTTCGCATCAGCTGATGCCGCTTTTGGACAAAGGATTTTGCAGAGGGTCTTATCAGACGGGCATCTTCAATAGTGTCCATTCTCCCACCCATAGGACATTTGCTTTGGTATGTCCCACACATGGATCCTGTCAACCATTCTGGAGAAGGGGCGTTGGTCTTACCTGAGACGCACCTTCTCAGATGGTGTAGACAAGATCCAGTCCCACCCATTTTTTCTGGCCATTGTGGTCAAGGGTGTATGAGAAGAGTTTATCTATAGGCTTTTTTTCCTAAGGATGGGGGCCCAAAGGGGGAGTGGCTTCAGTTTTTTCTATTCAGTCTACAGCCGAGCAGAGCTGAATATATCCCACACATGGATCCTGTCTATACCATCTGAGAAGGTGCGTCTTCAGGTAAGACCAATGCCCCTTCTGGAACAGGCCTCTAGACATGCCAACCGCCTCTAATTCAAAGGTCTCACCCTTTTAACAGCTCCCGTATCCAGGGGTACAATGGCAAGTGGAATCTCAATTGTCTCTACTGGTTCAGGGTCCAGAGCAGCAGCCAGAAGGGCCATGGCTAGGAACCAGAGCAAAACATTGGGTTCAAGAAAGCCCTCCAAGGCCGCGGAGGATGCCAAGAAGCATCAAAAGGCACTTGAGAAACACCTGAAAAAGTGCCTTCGTGAGGCTGAAAAAAATAAACTTCTTCTCCAAGGGCCGCACCTATTCAAAGCTCCCTTCCAGTTCCTCCACTGGACCTGTCAATGTAGCCCAGGTGCAGCACCAACTTGTCAGACCAAGCTGGCACTTACACTGCAATACCTGCACCACGGAGGGCTCTTGAGGCTACGTTCACCCCCATGGCAGCGGGACTCTGCAAAGAGGAATCTCTTCCTCAAGACATTCCCCCACAAATGAGAGCTTGGATGGAGCAAACAAACAAGGTATCGCAGTGGGAGCGCAACAGACATTCTTGGCAAGACAACATCAAGCAGGTCCTGATCATTACCTTCATTCACCACGGTCTCTCAGCAGGATGAAATACATCCAACTTCAGGTACCTCCCCAAGGGGTGAATCTTTTTAACTCTCACATGCACGATTAGAACATACATTTCAGGGAAGACCAAACAGAGGAGCTGGAACAACTCGTATCAGTGTCCTTTCAAGACAATGATTCTTCTTTGTCTGAGGCAAAGCAGCTAGACATGTTGGAAGATGAGAGTTTGGCTCCAGATCAACCAACATTCACAGGGTGGTTCCGCCCACACCTATTTAAATCTTTATTATTTAAGGCCAAAAACACTGCGCGCCTTGACAATCCGACCACTAACTCCCAATCGCCTTAAGCGCAGGAGGAGTTGGATGACTTAATTTTTTTCGCAACCTATCACCGAGGTGGAGGTCATTCCTGTCCCACAGATGATCATTGATATAGTTCAGAAGCAGTGGACCTCCACAGGTGCCTATCTCAATCCAACGGAATATAACAAAAAAATTCTACAACCTAGCACCAGAATTTTCAGACTCCCTTCTGGCTCCCCTATAGACGAACCTGTGGTAGCCCTAGCCTCCCCCTCCGCCATACCAAGCAAAGCGGAGGAAGCTCTTAAATCAGAGGAGAAGAGAGCGGAGTTAGCACTTTGCAAGGCTCATCAAACAGATACATGGGTTATCAGGGTGGTTACAGCTGCTTCATTTTTTACCAGATCTTCCCTAAGGTGGCTTCATCACCTGAGAGATTCCATACCTTCTTCGAATACCAGGACACATCAGGACATAGCCAAATTGGTGGCAGCCGCAAAATTATCTGCTGATGCAGCTTTAAATTTGGTCAAATGCTTTTCCAGAACCATAGCATCCCAAGTCACAATATGACGCTTACTTCGGCTCCGCCATTGGCAAGTGGATACCAAACATAAGTGGAAGCTGGCATCTGTTCCATTTGAAGGAAACAAATTGTTTGGATCTGCCCTGGATCAGTTTCCCGTGGAATAAGAAAATCCTTCCCTCCCTTTTTCGTAAGCCTGAAACTAGACCATACCAGTCCTTTCGAAGGAATAACTTTCGTCCTTTCTATCAAGGAATCTATTCTCAGATCTCAAAGGTCCTTTGGGTGGTACCATCAAGGACAGCAGGCAGAAAGATCTGATTTTGGGGACAGCCTATCGAACGACAGACAGAAGCACCTCCTGTGCTTGGATGCTCTTCACACCTCACAGAGAACGGGCATATCAGGTAAGCACCAAGGCCAAGAAACTATTTTGTGGTTCTGGAGGTTGCCCTTTCCAGTGCTACAAGTGACCACAGGTCCAGCCCTCCCATTGGTGGCCACCTAGGGCTATTTGCAAATCAATGGGAGGCAACCACGATGGACACCTGGGTCCTAAATATAGTGAGACTAGGCCTTGTGCTTGAATTCCTCTCCACATCCCCATGATTCTTCATACGTTGCCCCATATCAAGAGACAACACAAAAAGGGGTCTCATGGAGGCCACAATCCAACCTCAATTGGACATATAAGCTGTTCAGCCGCTTCCAGTTGAGCAACAGGGACAGGGATTCTACTCCATTCTATTAGTAGTCCCAAAGACCTCTGGGAGGGTGGAGAGCAATTCTGGACCTGAAAAAATTAAATGACCATCTAATTTACAGGAGGTTCAAGTTGCAATCCCTCCAGTCCATTCTGGAGAGCATCTGAAGACGGTGACTTCTTAACATCCATAGACCTGACGCTGGCATATCTCCACATGCCTATCCTACTATCCCAGAGCCGCTTCTTCCAGTTCTACGCGGGAAGGCACTATCAATACAGAGTTCTACCATTCGGTCTATCTTTAGCACCAAGGGTGTTCACCAAAATACTGGTAGCGTTGACAGCCCACCTAAGGGCGATTCCAATCTGAGTCCAGTGCTATCTGAATGACATCTTAATCCAGTTCCCCTCTCGCCTTCAAGCAGCAGAGGACCTGCGAGTCACAATCCAGGTCCTTCAGGATCACGGGTTTTCTATCAGTTTCAAAAAGAATCATCTGACTCCAACCACCTGTTTACCACACCTGGGGTTGACCATTATGCGAGGTATACTTATCATAGGAGCATCAGCACAAAATAAAAGTATTGGCAAACCGGATCTGAACATTCCAGTCAGTTCCACTGGTCCTCCTCTCACAGCTCCTGAGCATGATGGTATCTTGCATTGCAATCATTCCCTGGGCATGCCTACACTCCAGGACTTTGCAGTGGTTTCTCCTACCTTACCAAAGGTCCGGCAAGAGCAACTCATCTACCAAGATTCGAGTTCCACACAAGGTACTCCAGTCCTTCCAGTGGTGGACGTCCAGGGCCATAACAAAGGGGATGTGCCTTCAAGGAGCCCAGCTGCCTGACCATCACCACAGACACCAATCTTTTTGGCTGGGGTGCCCACTTTAAAAAAAAAAAACTATTTTTTTTCCTAACATTTTTTTCTGGATATTGGATTTACAGCATCACTACACTTTTTTGGGTATTCTGACAAGAATCTTTTCAATGGTTAAAAGGTCACACTTGAGTGAGCTAGGTATATGTAGCCCATCAAAGGATTGGGGAACATGATAACTGTCTTCTAGTACTTTGGAGGGGGTGTCTCTGACAAAAAAGAGGGATTAAATTTATTCTCTAAGACACCAGACGGCAGGACAAGAAATGAGTAGAAGCTTGTTAAAAAGAGATCCAACCTAGAAATGAGGAGAAATTTTCTGACAGAACAATTAATCAATGGAATAGGTTGTCTCCTGGGATGTGTGCTCCATCACTGTAGGTATTCAAAAATAGACTGCACAACCATTTGAGTGGGTATAAGGTTTTGTCTTGAGCAAAGGGGTTGGAATAGAAGACCTCCGAGGTTCCTTCCATCTCTATGATTCTATGATTTAGCTTTAAAATATGTTAATATTACACATATTTCTTAGGCAGGAGATATATACAGTATATTATGCATTTTACCCCATGTTTTCACTGGTAAGACTATACATTTACTTAAATGAGTATTTTTTTTTGCTCATGATTCATATTATGCACATAGAGGTTTGATCTTGATCAGCAGGGATAAGGTAAATAAAATGCTGAGGTAGTATAAAGTTAGTAACTTAAAATTGAGATTCAGCTATAGTTAAAATTCAACTCCAGTAGGAAATGCAGTAGCAACATTAGTAAGCTTTAGTGGCATTTGTTCACATTGTTGTTCTGGAATATAAAACTTAATTGGGGACAGGAATGGAAGAATCTCAAGGTTGTGGTCAGCCAGGAATTTCAACTCTGTTTTAGGGGAAAGTTTCCTGAGGATCTAGGTTAACAGATCATCCTGAAAATGGAGAATTATTCATGTTTTAAGTTCTACTTAATTAAAATAGCCATGTTTTAAGTCATACATAATTAAAATAGCTGTAACTTTTATTTATAATCCAATGCAAACTTGGATGACATACAAGTTTTTAAAAATTCCAAAGAATAAATAAAATAGTTATAATATAATAAAAGAAAGATTGAAAATGAATGCAGAACTGATTTATTTTATGATATATGTGCTATAAAATTAAAATAACTTTAAACAAAGTTTTACCATTAATTATTTCTATCATGTATGAAAGAGAACCTTAAAATAGGTATATAAATATATAAAATATATGAACAGTCAAGATTATTGTATATTGAAAATATTGATAATTTTTATTTTGATTGAGGCAACTTGTCATTGGACTTCCAGTTCTGTTTAGAACTATTAATCCTTGAACGTAAAATATAATGCAAATTTTCTAGCAGTATCTTACTGCAGTTACTTTAGGAAATAGATGCTTGTTTTATCTACATTTCTACTATTAACAACAGGCAGTAAAGAGTCTACCTCATCTGAAATATCTAAGCAATTCTTTTGCTCAGGTGGAAGAGGAATAAAACTAAGTACTTAAATAGATACCGTTTGGTAAAAAAAATTATTAAAATAATGCAAGGAAGAATAAAAATTTAAATTTGTATGCAAATTTTAAATTGCTAACTTTATGTGTTATTTCCTCTTGTGTTACAATATGCAATTTTTCTGCTATGGCATGTTAAAGGGAGCCATCACATTGCACACATTTATGTGGAGGCAACTGGTAGCACTGCAGCAAGCATAGTCAATAATCTCATTCTAAAAGCTTTCTAGACTGTATTTGAGAGCTAATATGATTCCTCTAGGAGCATTTGTTGTGTAAATAAAAATCCTGGCATTCGTTTTTCAAAAAATGTGGATAGTTAAATGAAAAACTATGCATTAGTCAGGTTCAACAAACATGCAATATGTTTTGCTTATATGAAGACAAATAAAAGGCTGTTCTCAAGATGGCTGACCTAGAAGTATTCTACTGTTTTGATAAATAAGCAGCTAAGCTGAGGAGGAAGTTCATTTGATGAGTGTCAAGCTGTTTTCAGGTAAGAAAAGTAGTTTCATAATCTTTTAAAATATATTTATACATTTTTAATTAATTATCATTTAATTATAGCTTCAAGATTTAAAAAGCTACTTGCTTAGGTTTTGTGGCAGTATATTTGAAGGTTTAGGATTGTTGGAGATAGTCACTGATTGATTATTTAATGGAGTATTTGACAGATGATTCTGTGATGGGATTTGTGAGCATGTTTAGTGATTCTCAAAAATATTTTGGCTTTAGTTTTATCCCTTATTTTTATTGCTAAATATAATTGCAGTTTCAAAATAAAAGACAGAGACTGATGGGGTTTTTTATTTTTCATTTTGTTTTATGTCTAATAGTATTAAAATCTATAATTAGATTTTCAGACTTTATTTGAAAAAGTGCTCGATTTCTTCTCATACCAGGAAGAATTTGTTTAATCTCTACACTGAAGAATCCTGTGAAATTGGAGATTTACTCTAAAGTTTCTAGTTCTCAAGTCTGCATTAGTACATTTTGAAACCAGCGTGACACAATACTATTACAATAGAAACCAAATAAACAATTTCAGTTTAAAACCAATAATCAGCATTTTAGGGTTTTTTATCTATGTCCAGTTAAAAACACATCAGATTATATATCCATGATAAGTAAATGGAAATCATCTTTAACTTTTTACCTTTCATACTGTACAAAATATTTGGCATAGCTTTTATAGCATTGTCTTTTCGATGTTGATATATATTATGTGAATATGTAAAATATTGGTTTATTATTTCTAGTGTTTAATTTTATGTATGACATGCTTGGGGAACAACATTCATTGAACAAGAATAATAAGTGAAAGCATTGTAGAAGAAATCTAAGAATCATGGGAGAAGCTTAAAACTGCATGTGACCAAAGGGAGAAATGTTTTCATCTCATTATTCTAATTTACCTTTGATAGAAGTCTACGTCATGAATATATTTAACATTACATATTGAAGCTTAGAATAATTTTTTTTATTTTGAAAATAAGGAAAATGTTAAAAATGTTAAAGGTTCAATTAGAATATGTGTGTGTGTGTGTATTTATTATAGAATAAAATTACTATTTTACTCGTCATATAAATTATTCTAAACAGTTGAAAATAATTACAAGACTAACTTGGACTGCTAAAAACAATAACCAAAATGTTGAAAAAAATGAATGTTTTTAAAATTCTAAATCTTAAAAAGTCTGGTACAAAGAGTTTCCCTTGGTGTTGAAAACTTGACACAACTTTACTAAGGAGACCTCACCATTAGTCTACTAGTTTATCTATTTTTTCATAGTAACCAAGCTTGAAATAGTTAAAAGTTTATTAAGGTTACATAATTAAACAGTTCATTTGTAAATCAAAATCTTAAGGTTAGTGAATATTATGATTAAGCAACCCTCCAGTTATTTAATTAGTGGCCTTAGTGAGAAAGCTTAGAACTCAGATGGTCTCATCTTTTGATATCCGCCTTGTACATTGTAATCAGGATCTGGCCACACTAGATAGAGAAACAGAGACTAGGTCTTGCTGGTCCCAGCTAGATGATTATTGCTTATTGTTCCATAATTTGGTTGTATAGTTACTTACAAAAAAACACAGACAGGTCTAAATACCCAAGCCTTTGGAGAAGACTCTTAAACAGGATGCCATGGTTTAGGCCAACTAGATGTAGAAAGAAGATAATATTCTGTCTCTCAATTATATTGCTACTTGTAAATACGGACTTGTAATTCTATTTCTCTTTATGGACAAATAAAACAATATTCCGCTTGCGTCTATTAGACTAAACTCAAAGTTTAGTCTGTAAAGTTTCCTTTACAACTGGGATTTTCTTCCCTTGTTATCTCCTCTCAGAATTAACAAGTACAGGTGAAACTCGAAAAATTAGAATATCGTGCAAAAGTTCATTTATTTCAGTAATGCAACTTAAAAGGTGAAACTGATATATGAGATAGACTCATTACATGCAAAGCAAGATAGTTCAAGCCGTGATTTGTCATAATTGTGATGATTATGGCTTACAACTCATGAAAACCCCAAATCCACAATCTCAGAAAATTAGAATATTACATGCAATCAATAAAACAAGGATAATAATAAAACATTACATATCTGATATTAACACAGTTGAGAAAGTCCAGAAATATTTCACAAGAAGAGTTCTCCACCCCTCTATTCGTTGCAGAATACCTTATGCTACCTGACTCGAAATTCTAGACCTAGAAAACCTAGAGCTACGCTGTCTTGGGTCTGATCTAAGTATAGTATATAAAATCATACATTGCAATGTCCTACTTGTCAATGAATACTTCAGCTTCAACTATAACAACGCTAGAGCAAACAATAGATACAAACTCAAAGTTAATTGCACCAAATTTGATTGCAGGAAATACGACTTCAGCAACAGAGTGGTCAATGTCTGGAATACTCTACCTGACTCTGTGGTTTCTTCCCCAATCCCCCAAAACTTTAACCTTAGACTGTCTACTATTGACCTCACCCCTTTCCTAAGAGGTCTGTAGGGGGCGTGCTTAAGCGCACCAATGTGCCTACCGTCCCTGTCCTAATGTTTCTTCATATATATATATATATAATATGTATCCATGTATTCATAAGTATGTTTTTACTTAACTATTATCTTGTAAGCAATTGACAAAATAAATAAATTGTACACAGAATATCAGATCTCTGAAAAGTATAAGCATGCATATGTACTCAGTACTTTGTTTGGGCCCCTTTTGCAGCAATTACTGCCTCAGTGCAGTGTCGCATGGAAGCTATCAGCCTGTGGCACTGCTGAGGTGTTATGGAAGACCAGGATGCTTCAAAAGCGACCTTCAGCTCTTCTGCATTGTTCGGTCTCATGTCTCTCATCTTTCTCTTGGCAATGCCCCATAGATTCTCTATGGGGTTCAGATCAGGCGAGTTTGCTGGCCAATCAAGCACAGTAATCCCACAGTCATTGAACCAGGTTTTGGTGCTTTTGGCAGTGTGGGCAGGTGCCAAGTCCTGCTGGAAAATGAAGTCAGTATCTCCATAAAGCTCATCTGCGGAAGGAAGCATGAAGTGCTCCAAAATCTCCTGGTAGACGGCTGCGTTGACCCTGGACATAATGAAGCACAGTGGACCAACACCAGCAGATGACATGGCTCCCCAAATCAACACAGACTGTAGAAACTTAATACTGGACTTCAAGCATCTTGCAGTGTGTGCCTCTCCATTCTTCCTCCAGACTGTGGGTCCTTGGTTTCCAAATGAGATGCAAAAGTTGCTCTCATCAGAAAAGAGGACTTTGGGCCACTGAGCAACAGACTAGGTCTGTTTTTCTTTAGCCCAGGTAAGACACTTCTGACATTGTTTGTTGTTCAGGAGTGGCTTGACAAGAGGAATACGACATTTGAAGCCCATGCCCAGGATCCGTCTGCGTATGGTTGCTCTTGATGCACTGACTCCAGCCTCAGTCCACTCCTTGTGAAAGTCCCCAACACTTTTGAATGGCCTTTTTCTGACAATCCTCTCCAGGCTGCGGTCATCCCTGCTGCTTGGGAACCTTTTTCTTCCATACTTTTCCCTTCCACATAACTTTCTATTAATGTGCTTTGATACAGCACTTTGGGGACATCCAACTTCTTTTGCAATTACCTTTTGAGGCTTTCCCTCCTTATGAAGGGTGTCAATCATGGTTTTCTGCACAACTGTCAGGTCAGCAGTTTTTCCCATGATTGTAATTCCTTCTGAACCAGACAGACCATTTAAAGGCTCAGGAACCCTTTGCAGGTATTATGGCTTAATTAGCTGTTTAGAGTGGGACACTTTGAGCCTAGAATATTGAACCTTTTCACAATATTCTAATTTTCTGAGATTGTGGATTTGGGGTTTTCATAAGCTGTAAGCCATAATCATCTCAATTATGACAAATCACGCTTGAACTATCTTGCTTTGCATGTAATGAGTCTATCTCATATATTAGTTTCACCTTTTAAGTTGCATTACTGAAATAAATGAACTTTTGCACGATATTCTAATTTTTTGAGTTTCATCTGTATGCTGTAGCCCAGTTTTGTATAACTTTTAGCTTACTGCTGCTTATCTTATATGGATATATGCACATCTATGTATACATATCTCTTGGTCCAAGTTGTATGACCAATTTGTTCAAGAAAGAACAAGAAGCATCAGTCAGGATCAAAGGCAATTATACAGTAAGTTGCTTATACAAGCGAAATAAAATAAAAAGGAAGTAACCTTCTTTCCATTGATTTGAATACTTATTTAAAAAGTGGGATTTCATTTATTACAATACGTTAAATCAACAAAAAGAATAAATCTAGATAATAGGTTTAAAAATTTATGAAGGAAAATCCATTGTTATTAGGCTCAGTCATTGTTTTCTAAGCATTCTTACTCACTTCTATACAAATAGTTTTCTAAGCATTCTTATTCACTTCTATACAAATGTACATTTTTCTTCAACCGTGTCAATGTATATGGCCATGCACGGTAGGGGAAAAAAGCCTGAGAGCTTTACCATTCACTACTGACATGAGCTTCATTAAGGGAAATTCTGTTCTTGTTTGACACATTTCTCTATGTTATGATTATAGATGATATCATCTTACTAGGAATGGTGTTTCAATAACTGCTTCCATTTCTAAAAGGTTTTTCAAAAATGAAAGCCTATGAATAACAAGGATTGAATAAAATTGTCTTAATTACATTTAAAATGTTACATTCTCACACTTACTGAAAGAGTGAAAATGTTTATTCCAAATCCTGAGGTCTTAACCATTTTCAATTGTTCATGATGAAATGTTCTAAATGACTAGTAGTAGGCACCATTTCTAACAGTAATGAAATGTTAAAATAACTTGTTACTTACTGGTTTCTAATTCCAATTTGATAATCAAAAATTTGGTGGCCACTTCAAATCTACAGATAGTAGTGTTCAAGATAGGATTTAAGATGCAGTGCATAATTTCATGTTAATTAACATTGAATGCTTTATTGTATCATGCAGATCTTCTTTGGGAAGTCAGTGCAGTGCTTCATTTTATTCTCCTTATATTGAGCTAACATATATATCAGCAGTCACCTCTTCAAGATATCAAATATAAATAAAGTAATTTCCAGTACTATTAAGAAATACTGCTTTACTGGAGATGTTGGGATTGAGATTTTAATCATGTGAAATATGGGTGCTATTGTTGAGTATTAATTGGTTTTATTTAAGGGGAGAGATTGTGCTTAACAACCATGTTTCCCTCTTTCTCCATGTATTAATGTTAACTGAACTTGCTGTTCAGATAAAAAGTCCTTACATTCTGTTTGCTATATATTGCTATTTGATTATTAAATGTCTGTTTATATTTTATTTCTTAATTGAAGCTCATTTTGCTTGACTTAATTTTGTATGGGCTTATGTAACGGTAATTTAAAATAAATAGAAATACTTTTAATCTGAAGTACAATATTCGTTAATACTTTTTAAACATGCAAGGAAATTCTGCTTTGAGGTAGGAATGATTATGCATCATGGAAGGAAAGCAAGGGTCTCTTTCCACTAAGAAGTTTCTCAAAAGCATTGGGGTTTTATTAATTGAAAAACTGGACAATTTTGTCGATGTTTAAAACCGGTCAAATGCTTCCCTATGAAATTATACGTAGGTATATTTTTTTAGCATTATATGTACATATAGTTTAATGGTGGATGAAAACCGCGACAGCATTATCATTTTTTTAAAAAATTATAGTTGAATTTAACTATTTCTAAAGATAGAGCTATATTTCCTGTCTTTAAAAGTAAAAAGAAATAATAGGCAAAACTTCATAATGTATTCTGTGTGTAAAGAAAACTGCACAAAAATTTGTTACATGCTTAACTGATATATGCTAAACTGGCTCTGTTGTGGAAGAACATAATAGTTTAACTTTGTTATGAAGAGCACTCCATTGTGCATATCGAAAGAGGCAGGAAGATTTCATGAAGCTCTGCTGATTTCACATACAGTAGTGCTAATGCTTAGGAGGTGTGCTATTTTTAGCCTTGTTGCCAGGCAGATCTTTTCCTGCTTCCTGCAGATTCTCAGCCTCTAGTACTGCTAGGCTTGTACAAACCAGTCTTTAGTTGCCAACCAATGGAATTGCATTAATATTCAGTAATTTGTCTGACATCAGACTTGTTATGTCTTGTTTATGTATAATTTCTCTTACTAGGCTTGCTGATAATATGGCAGCATGGCTTCAGGGGCTTCTTGTTAGGACATGTTTTTATATACTCAGAAAAGGTATTGTCATTTTTAAATGACAGGTAAATGCCAAAGGTAAATCTGTAGGTTAATTTGGTTCATGGTAAGGGGAGATAAATCTGTATTATAACAAAATTTTCATTTGTGAAGTCTCCCAAAATTGAAGTGCATCTATTTGATCCGCATTTATTATTTTCAAAGTACAGGGTTTGGTATAAGCCAATAGTGTTTGTGGTTGTGCACATACAAGCAGATGTATTTCATTTCTGTTGATGAAATCTAAAAAACCTGTCAATTTTCTAGAAAATCAGTAGAAACAATTTAAGTTTAAGTTTAATGTGTCTTGTAATAGAATTATCATTTGCTTTCTGAAGGTTTATAAATGCTACTTTTTTAATACTGAAATTTTGAATTTTGATGTATTTCTATGTAATTTCCCTTGTGTTTCCAGAGGGTGACACTTGGTGGCATAAAAAGGTAAGATATCAAATCTTAATTATAAAGTTACAAATAAGAAAGGAGCTGAAATGTAAATATATATAGTTTTGCATTTTGCTTTTGGTAGGCTTATTGTTGCCCTATTAAAAAGATAGTGTTAAATGCTATATAACTTTTAGTACCAAATATTTATTTGCTGCTTTAAAATAGGTTTCTTAATGGAGACACAGTAAGAGAGAGCATTGTCAAAATTTCCTGTTATGCTTGGGCAAGCCTTCAACAGCAGCAAGTTTTGAGAGATGTCTAAATCACTCACAAGATATCTACTACTTCTGGCTTTATTCATGAGGGTTGCATGTAGTCATTTATCATTTTAGGAAATTGTATTACAAATTTAAGAACTCACGCTTTGATTACTATATTAATACATGTTCCCATTATACTACCCTGAAGGCTATTTATCATCTTTATAAAATCAAAGGAACGCTTTTGCAACCTAGCAAATGTCCTCCAATAGCAAATCACAACCGATTAGCACAGTTGATTTGCATAGGCTTTATAGTAGCTTGTAATTGTATATTAGCTCTTCAGCAATTAATTACCTTAAAGATTTTATGTTTTATGATAGTTGCTCAGAAACTAACACAGAATGCAATTAGTTGATTTTTATGTTGGTTGAAGGAAATGTATACTATTTGATACTGAAATTGAAAAATTCAGAACTAGGTTAAGCTCTCAATTTCACAACCTGTTATATGGAAACTTCAACAATTTCCAATCTTACTGCTACAATACCTTAACATTATATATTGAAGGTTATTTCAAAACACTGTAAAGAATTGTACATTTTCTAAATATTTTAGCAATTTTTTCTTACAAGCTATATATCTAAATGTTCAGTTTTATTTGATTTTCTTGTTGCTGGGCAGAACTGAGATTTCATGTTCTTAACTGGTGGGTCAGGATTAGCATTCTTGAGCCAATAGGATAAGATAAAACTTTCACAGGAAACAGCTTGGTAACAATAAAGCACAGCTGCCAATTTTTTCCTGTCTCACAAATTTGTAAGAACAGCTAACTCCATCTTGAGTATGCTTCTGATACTGCAAGAACTAAAAAATAGGAGAAATACTATTGCTGTTGTTAACTACCATTATTCCTCCTGATTTATGCTCAATCTAAGTGGCAACCGTTATACAAACTATAATTCTTGGAGTCTTATTCAAGACTTATAGTTCTTATTTTTTCTTAATAAAATGGGAAACCAAAACAAATAATGTAAGCACTGCCTTTTAATATAGATATAATTCAGCTTGTAATGCAGTTTGTTTAAGTGTAGAATTTTTGTTAATTTGCTAGGGGCATAAATGGAGTACATAAGTTAGGAAATATTTATAAAGACACCTAAGCACTCCAGCAAATACTTTAAAGAAAGAAAAAATATAATCTTAACAAGTAAGATTATGAAAATGTATGGAATTTCAAAACATCAATATGCATTTCTTCATGTGTATTGGCATAGCAAAGCAGAATTCATTACACAAGTGTGCATTTCCATTTTGATGGACTGTCTGAGCCATGTTTTAGAACAGGTGTCTATAGTCCATCTAGAACATGGTACCAAGGCCAAGGATTTCCTAATTACCATGCAAGCAACATTTATGCATAGCCGCTTAATAGTGAACATTATTTGTGTATATATTTTTTTCTAAACTGGGTTATGTTTGTTGGAGAAACACTGCTTTTGAAACTAACAGAAATGCCCTTCTGGAATGCTTGTAACATATGGAACTGTCTTGAGTCTCATACAATATGTTGTCTTTTTGTGATCTCGGCCTCTGTTGCCAGGTAAAATACACTTGAGCTAGAAAGTGATTGGCTAACCTTTTTAACTACTAATATGATTTCATGAGTATGGGTTAATTCATAGCAGCAGCTATTCTAATATCTATCTTTGTTGACATGTAGCAATGAACTTGCTTTTTTAAAAAAAATTAGGGAAGAGAAAGAAAAGTTCCTAATTATGAAGGCAAGAACACTTTGGAAACTACTCTTACATACATGAACACTGAAAACTACATAAGTATTGACACAACGTTTCACCAAGTAAAAGTGACACTGATTTAAATAATTTATTCTGGTAGATGAAATAATGTTTAGTATTTATGCAATGAATTGTATTATGCGTATGCAAATAAATAAGTGTTTGCAAAACTAAGCAAGATATACTTACATACATAAATCTTCTAATTTGTGATATGGTTCTGAACTGTAGAACTTTAAAAAGCAAAAATAAGACCATTGAATTTCAGAAATTGTTTCTTCTTGGTAAGATATATTATCTCTTTAAGATTTGTGGGTGTTTATGAATCCACTGAATTAAGTCATGCAAGCTTTTCTGCATTACCTGCATTCTGTGGAACCATTTGTATGGGAAGAGATCAAGACTTACTAAAGTATCTAATTTTATAGTTTTAAATCCCCCTGATGTAAGTTACAGATACGTAAGTCACTTTCAGGAGTAAAAAGCAGAAATACTGAATCTCTATTTTAAATTCCTCATGTATGATTTTAAGTTAACTATTACCAGATCTACATGCATATGAGCTTTATTTGAAGAATGGAACATGCTTTTACAGCAATTATATTCTAAAAAATAGAGAATGACTGATTGGTTTGCACAGATATCACCAAATTATTTAAAGTGCTTAGTTATGATCTAATTGCTTTGGTTTTTCTTCATACTGTACCTTCGCTAACAACAAATCTATGAAGTGACTGACTACTGCATCTTTGTGGATATTTTGTGATGTTTGGGCAATAGGGATTAAAATATTGTGTTAAATCAGTTTAAATGTCTTAGGATATTTCAACAATAAATTTAGCAGAGTTTATAGTGAAAGTTTCTTGAGTGGTTTTCTTCATTTTTTAAAAAAAATTCTACTGAAAAGATTCCCAGTTAGACATTAGAACTGGAGAAGGCACAGGTAGAACTCATTTAACAGCTGCCCTAGTTAGCAACCATTTGAAGTTATGACAACACTGAGAAAGTAACTTTAAAACCAGTGTTCATATGTATTATCATGCAATCATGTGGTTCCATTTCCGTGATTCACAGCTGGCTTCCAACAAGCAGCATCAATGGAAAACCACAAATCACTTAACCACTATGGGTAATTTGCTTAACAAATTGCAGCAGAAGTGAAGTTGTAAATGCATCACAGTCATGTGATGTCTCACTTAACTGCATTGCTTATCGACAGAATTGCTGATCTAATTGTGGTTGTTAAGCAAGGACTACCTGTAATCTCTACCAATTTTTAAAGACTTAACTATCTCAATTGAACTAGAAAGATGACAATTTATATCTGATTTCAATATGGTGCCATCTATACTTTACCTCCATGATCAAGTTTTAATAACTTTCTGAAATAAAAAGAGATTCTGTGCCACAAAAGGTCCAATGAGAGTCATTGTTAAATCATCTTCCCAATGATTTTACAAAAAAAATAACAAACCTGTTGTATTTAATGTTAGATTTTTACTGATGGATTTTTCTTGTTTTTCTTTTTTATCCTAAAACTACTTTTAAGAATCAAGATGGAAAACAGTGAAGAACCTCAAAAAAAAGTTTTTAAGGCCCGTAAAACCATGCGAACAAGTGACAGACAACAGCTTGAAAGTGTATATAAAGTAAAAGAAGATCTTTTGAAGACTGCTGATCTGAAACTGTTAAATGGAAAACATGAAAATGGGGATTCAGATATCAGTTCTCCTTTATTAAATTCTGACTGCATTGAGGAAAGAGAAGTGAATGGCATAGATGATGCATGTCTTGATCCTGAAGACAATAAAATAGAATCTGATGAAATCACTGATGTCAAAAGTCCAGATAACAAGGACAACCAGCATAGTGACTTAACAGCAAAATTTGAAACACTATCTCCTGAAAACATTGTTTCTGAGCAACGTCATGAAAATAATAGCCCACTTTTGAGTCCTGGATCTGAAAGTCAAGTACTTGAATGTAATAAAGATAACGACATCCAGGAAGAGATCACTATAAAAGAGGACCTAAATTATAAAGGTCTTTGTATAGCTGATATTTCGGATCAGAAATCCTCATCAAGCCATAATGAAGAAGAAAGTAACATTAATGACCAAATGGTAGAACCAGCAGAAACAAATGAGTTGGCTATTACTCCTGAGCTGTCTATAGAGGAAAAAAATAATGCAGAGGAAGCTGTTGTAAAAGAGAACGTTGATGAGGAAGCAATATCTAGTAGTTTGAATACAGCTGAAGGTTCAAAGAATGAAATCAAATCTGCAGATGTTGTAGAGACTATAGCTCAAAAAACTGTAGAAGAACTACCAACTACTGAGAATATGTTGGGAAATGCAGCTAGAATGGAAACCGATGAAATCATTCCTATTTTAGAAAAACTGGCCCCAACAAATGCATTAAATTGTTTCTCTCAACCCATCTTGCTTCCTGTAGAGACTCCTAGCTTACGTTCAGAAGAAAAAGTAGCAAATTCTTTAAATTCTCCATCTAAACATGAAAGCAATGAAAGTTTGCCCAAAGAAGCTTTCTTGGTTCTTTCTGATGAAGAAGAAGTTTGTTGTGACAAAGAAGCTGTAGTATTAATGCCAAACCATGAAAACCCTCCAGGTGAGTGGCATCTTTCCCCCTCCCCCTCCATTTTAAATGATCATTTGAAACATCTTAATATTGGAACTTAAATGCAGTAAAATAATGGTCTTATCTGTGAAATAGTAAATTTAGTTATATTAAATGTAGAACAAACATTAATTGTATCCAGTGTTTTTAAGTCACAATATCAATATTTTGCTGTTTAAAAATTAAAACATTAAAATAATACTGTACAATAACCATACAAATAGTAAACTACTCAAGCTTTCAAAACCTACTTTTCAGTAATAACAACCATCAAACAACATCTGCCTATGCCAAGTCCTTGAGAAGAACTCAGTAGGTGGATAAAAATGCCAAATTGAGTGTAAATATCTTGCTGACTGTGACAACCATAATATTTTTTTAAATTCATGTGCCACCCAACTCCCAGCAACTGTAGAATACCAAATCAAATCAAGTAGACCATATCTACAACAAATGCAGCAAAAACTATTCTAGAGGTTGATACCTACGTGTGGTTAATTGAATTTTATTTTTTACATTTATAATATATTCAGACTAGATTTAATTTTGTTGCTGTGTATAAGTTCAAATTGCATTAGTAGAATATTTGAATCAGTTGATATTAATTGGCTCAATTTTTACTTGTTTTTCTACTTCGCTTATGAATCTTTTGATATTGAAATTTGATTTCCAGGGTTGATTCTCAGCAGTGATACTCTGTTTGTAATAAAAATACTAATGTTTGATTTTATTCCAAAAACATTTTGGTTTTTGAGGGTTGGAATAACAATTGAAAATAAAATAACAGAGTTGAAAACTTCCTCACAAATACCTTTGTTATGCTGTAACGTGTAACTTCATTACGTGTCATTTGTAAGCATTAAATTCTGTTGAGTAGGATTGAATTCTGAAGAAAATTTTGTCAAAAACAATAAAGCGCTATCTTCTGGAACTATGTGAATACTACACAAACCACTACAAAATAACCCAAAATTCTTCAAGGCAACAGAAAAGAATTAGTTGATCAGTATTTCAAATATGTCTGAAAGATTTAGAAACTAATTTTGTGTAATTCTAAAATAAAAAATAGCTCAAATTGATAATTCTATTTTACTTGACATTTACCGGTATATGATGCCTTTGTCCCTATTTGATTGTATTATTTAAAATTTAAATTATAGAACAATAGAATAAATAAACATCAAACCTTAACTCTGAAAAGCCATATTAGATTAAAACAAGCTGTGGTCCAAAATATAAATGAAAATACATTTTTAAATCAAAAATTTACTTTAATAATGCTGATCACTGTTTCTTTAAATAGTGTTTCCTATTAAGATTATTATCTATTTGAATAATTTATATTCTGGTTCTTAGATGTAAGCTTCTTAGAGAAGATACATGGTGCATATGCCCTTTGCACCGTAAGAAGAAACATCTGCCACCATCTAGGATTGAACTCTCAAATCTTTTGAGTGAGAGGCGAGCATCTTCACCATAGTGCTACCACGCTGCTCACACTGCTGTGTATTCTATATATTCAACCTATACATAGAGTACATATTGAAGGAAGTTGGATTAGAAAATAATTAGCAGGGATTTAAAATTGGAAGAAGAAATGTAACCTGCATTATGCTAAGGACAGTAATTTGATAGAAATGCAAATCTCTAAACTCTAGTAATGAAAGTGAAAAAAGCAGAATGAAAAAAATGGGGTAAGATGAAATATAAAGACCAAACTAATGGCAATAGGTACAGCAAGCAAATCAAAGCAATCTTAAAATTGATAATAAAGATACTGAAGCGGATAGTGTGCATAGTATAGTCACACAGATGAATGTATATTGGGTGCCCAAAGAAAAGCATAAATAATTTATTCCATGAACTGCACTGGGTGCCAGTTTGCTTCCAGATCTAATTCTAGGATACATTTTGTGGATATCTATGTAGAGCATGTTACAATAATCCAATCAGGAGATCACCAAGGCATAAGTAACTGAGCAGAGAGCCTTCCTTTCTGAGGAAGGATGTAACTGGTGTACAATGTGGAGTTGGACAAATGTACTCCTGACCACACCTGCCACCTGCTTTTCAAGCAGGTCCTGTGAGTTTAAGAGGTCCTCCACCAAGTTTGTAAGCAGTAGTGCAACCGCATCCAAGACCCAAGATGAAAACAGGATACAGGGGTGTCTATCTACAGGCACTCCATCTTAACAGGGTTCAGTTGTTGTCTGTTGCTCCCTATTCAGATCCCTGTAGCTTCTAGGCACCGCGAAAGGGACAACCATTGCATCACTCACTTCACCTAGGACAGAGATAATATCACCACCGCATTGGTGATATCTCATCCTATGGCGATGGATGATCTCACCTAGAGGTTTCATGTAGCTGTTAAAAAGGAGTGGAGAGAGCACTGAGCCCTGCTGCACCCAACAAAGGAGGGGCCATGAACTGGATCTCTCACTCTATTAACACCAATTGGGATTGGCCTCTGAAGAAAGAGGAGAACCAGCACCCACCCACCCCAAGGTCACTCCTAAAGGATGCCATAGTCAAGCAAGGAGAGCAAGGATGGATGCACAACCTCCCTCTCACTCCTACCAGATATCATCCATGAATGCAACCAATGCAGTTTCGGCCCCATATCAGAGCCTGAAATCTGATTGAAAAAAGTCCAGATAATGCTTTTTCTCCAGGGCCCTCTTGAGGTCCTACCTCAAATGCTTTTCCTAAAAAATAAAAGTTGAAGATTACACGAAAATTGTCCAGCACAGTCGAGTTCAGTGATCTAGGGGGCACAGCAGTGACTCATTAAAAGGGGCTGGAAACACTCCCTCCAACAAGGATTAAGTCACCATTGCTTGGACCCATCCACATGACACCCACTGGGTAGCCTTAACCAGCCAGAAGGAGCATGAATCTAATATGCAGGTGGTAGTGGTTTACCCTACAGGACCCTGCTGATTTCCTCAAGTTGAACAGTTCTCATAAAGCTGGGTATGTGTGGTCCTTTGGCATCTCCATAGGACTTACACTGCTCTTGCATCCAACTATGAACAAATCCAAGTGATTTTATCCACTAATACCTCAGAAATTCCTCCGCATGGCTCTGGAGAGGGGTCTCTGAGGCACCCTATCCAAGGAGGATTCTGGTGACTCTAAGCATGGCTGCTAGGCAGCATTTTGTGGATGCAATAAGAGCAAAGAGGTATCAATGCTTCGCAGCTCTTATTGCCATTAGGTAAACCTTAATAACAATTTTAGCTCATGTTTGGTCAAGTTCGTTCTTTGTTTTCATCCAGCGGTGCTTCAGGCATCTCTTTCGGGCATCTTTTTGACTCTCAGCTCCTTTGTGAACTGTAGGGAGTAACATGAGTGATTGAACCAGAGAGACTATATAAGAGCAATCCTGTCTAAGACTCCAGCAGACTCCCTGTTCTAGGCAGCCGCTAGAACCTCAGCAAGACCATGTAGCAGCAGTTATTTCTCTCAGCTACCTTTGAAATCCCTTTGGGACTATCATTTGCCAGGTGTGGACCAATGTGTTCACTGGGTTTGAATGAGTTCAGCCTGCCTGCAGAGAGGAATAGTACACGAGAACCTCAGTCATGGGGTGTGATCTGACCATGAGAGGGGGGTTAAACAAAGCTTTTCCCTTACATCATATTGCCACTGCTCTGACAAGAAAACAAAATCCTGAGTCAGGCCAAGAATAATTGGGAGAGGTACAAGGCTGTTGTGGAGACCATGAACTCCTGAGCCGCTTTGGAGGCCTGAGCCAGGGATGGCAAAGTGAGGTCCCCCAGAATTATAAGGGGTGTGCGATGAGAGGAGGCAATGGCCCACTGATTAAGATGTTGGGCTTGTTGGCTGGAAAGTTGTCAGCCAGTTTCAAGAACCAAGCGCCATCGCCGGGATGAGCTCCCATTACTTATCCTAGCTCCTGCCACTTAGCAGTTCAAAAGAATGTGAATGCAAATATATAAATAGATACCACTTTGATGGGAAGGTAATAATGTTACATACACCTCAGCATATAGACATGCTGGCCACATTACTACAAAAGTGTCTTCGGATAATGCTGACTCCTTCAACTAAGAAAGGGAGATGAGCACTACTCTCAAGTCGGATACAACTAGATAGGGGAAATCTTTACCTAGAATCATAAGTCAGGAATTTTACAGACAGCCCTGAAATAGCCTTCAGTAGCTCAGGCAGGGAAGTTGCTGGGTAACAGAGAAGCTGGTACCATAGCAACAATCCCAATTGCTCCCGTGAACTAATTTCAGGAACAGGATATTGCAACTGACAACTTGTGCAAATTAGCAATTTCTGTATAGCATCTGTTGCTGTGAGGATCTTGGTTGGAAGTCACTAAACCATGTCAACGAAGTGAGAGTTTTTAACTTTACATGAATGAGAATCGAAAACATAGCATTTTATTTTGTCAGTTACTTCTTGCAGCACACTTATTTTTATTACAAACTCATCCAAGTCATTTCCTGCATGATCAAGTTTGTTTTTAAAACTATAGGCAGAACTCTCAGAGAAGAGATCTGAAATCATTGGTAGCCTCACATTGCAATGAATGAAAACATGCATTCAATTTCACAGCTACTAAAATTGTTGGCTGATTAGGGACAAAAATAGCCTGGGAAGTGATTGAATCCTGGGAAAGGGTCCCTTATCAGTCAACAGGAGTACAGATTTACCACCAGCTTATTCATTACTTGGAGCCAAGGGCACAGCATCACAAGGAAACAACATCCAATTACTTAATAGCCAGTCATCAACACTCCAATTGACAACTAAAAGCCACACACAACCAGGCACCACCACATAAATTCTATGCATAGTGCACATTTTCTAGAGAGAGAAATTCCTTGAGGATGGGCTCCAACACAAGTCCGAAAGCCTTGAAAGCTAAACTCTGGTCCTGATGACCAACTCAGATTGGATCCTGTATACAGTAGACAGTTGCACTGAGGATGACAATGAAGATTGTCTAGGTGGATCAATCTAAAATAAATTCTATTCGCTTAGAATTATGACACACGTACCAAGAGAAATGGAACTACTAAGCAATTTTGCCTATTTTGTTTAGCTTCATTAATTATAATGAAATGCCATCTGTGTTTTCTTCAAACATGAAATTATAGCTTGAGAAGCCCATCTGAAAGTTATAACTAGAAAAGATGGCCTTTAATGATTGAGGAAGTATAGTATAGTGGTTAGAGTGTTGGACTTTAATCCAGAATCTAAACCACCCTTAGTCACAAAGGTTCATGAGTGGCCTTGTGCCTATCACTCAGCCCAATCTCTTTAAAACAGCTGTTGTAGACAGTATTATCTATACCACCTTGAGCTACTAAATGAAAGCTGAAATATAAAATTTAGCAAATAGTGATCTAAGATTCTCCCTCATGTTTAGACATGCTCTTTTTGATATTTATTTTGCCATCCAATTTGTTTTGATTTTTTAAAATATTTAAAATATATTTGCTTAACCTAACTGCTTCTACTTTTAACTGAACTTTAAAACAATATTATAATACTTTATATTGTCCATATAGATACTAGCTGATCTTGTTCGAGAGATTGGTAACATAGTAACTAATAATATAAAATAGCTTATCTTGATTTTATCATACCATCAATTATTGCGGTGACTTCTTTGTTTTGTAATAAAACTATAAATAAGATTCCAGCCTGAAATAAGTACTGTAATCAGGACCTCTGTTATACTACCATCTTTATAGGAGCCGTGCCAAAGTTGATTCTATTCAGTGATACATTTGCTGCGATATTACCTTGTATATATGGATTCTTGTTAATTGTGACTTGTTTATTGGTCAATTTCTTCAGTGTAAATATTCAGAGAGCAGTTTGTACAGGTAGTCCTCGACTTACAACCTTCATTGAGCTTAAATTTCTGGCTGTATGTTGAGTTATGTGAATACAGGCTCAATTTTAAGGTTGTTTTTACAATGGTTGCTATGAGAATTGTAGTGTTTAAAGTGAATTGCATGGTTATACGTCTAAATCGGGATTATTTAATGTACATTTTTGCCAGAAAATGATATTGCAAAAATATTGCAAAATATAATCATTTGACTGCGATGCTGTAGCCTGGCATTAATGTGAGTTAGTTGCCAAGTACCTGAAATGAGTTCACATGAGGTGGGTCTAATGTGGCAGTCGTAACTTTGAGGATGGGTCATAAGTAACTTTTCAGTTTGTCCTAACTTTGGTTGGTAAATGACCAGTAGTAGTGAAGCACTACTTGTAATAAAAATATAATGAAAAGCCAAACAAACTTATATTTTAAAGAATTAGCTTAAAAAACAGTTATGGAATCCATTCTCTGAGGAGATTCATTTAGCTTCCACTCTTATTAAAAAAACTTATTAAAAAATAAATACGTTTTGCTAAGTTTTTAATTATAATAGATTATAATTGTATTCATTTCTCTCAAGTATTAGAATAAACAGAAATACATAGTGTAAATTCAAACTTTTTTTTTTAAAAAAAAAACAGCAATTAAAAAAGCCCCTAGTGAAAATTTTCTCTAGACAGGATATTTTAGAACAGTGGTTCTCAACCTGTGGATTGCGACCCCTTTGGGGGTCGAATGACCCTTTCAGAGGGGTCACCTAAGACCATCAGAAAACACATATTTTCGATGGTCTTAGGAACCGAGCCATAATTTTATGGTTGAGGGTCACCACAACATGAGGAACTGTATTAAAGGCTTGTGGCTGGCATTAGGAAGGTTGAGAACACTGTTTTAGAAGATATTCTTTCCTAAATAATTTACCTTTTAAGTTTTGGTTGAAAAGCTCTGTAGAGGAAGGTTTCTGATTTTCTTAGTGTGCAGCTAAGTTGGCTCTACAATTGTCACAGTGATTATGAAAAACAGTATTGTTAAGATTGTCTTAATTTGAATGTTTCAGTCTCCCAAGCCATATTCTTCAGCCTATCTCTGTCAACTTAGGTAAGCAGGTAAAAAGACTGTTAAACTATATAGTACTTCATTTACCAGGAATGCCCAAATTAAATCAAAACGCTCAAATGTTGCAACATTGAAATTGGAGACTAGGAATG
Source organism: Bungarus multicinctus (assembly GCA_023653725.1). Classification (NCBI taxonomy): domain Eukaryota; kingdom Metazoa; phylum Chordata; class Lepidosauria; order Squamata; family Elapidae; genus Bungarus; species Bungarus multicinctus. The sequence continues at coordinate 50,665,581 of CM042848.1, forward strand.
GATTAATTCTGCCTCTTCTGAATAGTATGAGGGGAACGGTGTCTTCCATGAACTCCAGTTGGATAGCTGAAGAAAAAGAATTAAGCAGCAAGCAAAAGTGACTCATTTTAGCAACTATGTGACTTCCTTGCAAAATAAATAAGACCAAAGAACACACCTAGGCAGAGGATGAAACAGCTTGATTTGCTGTTCACAAGGGGCAGACCAAGCATAAAGTGACAGGCTCCATATAAGACTGAGCAAAGTAACAGAATGAGGAAATCCAGCAGCAAGTCTGTGTGTAACATATTAGGATTGAAGACCATTTGGAACAGTTCTTCCTGCATCAAACAAGGCATGGTACCAACAAGAGTAACTATCAGTGACTGTCTAACAACCAGTCAATGTATTAGACAGCACAAACAATGGGCAGCCAGATCCAGCAAAGAGAGTACAGTAACAACCAACTTCTCCAGGCTACAAACAGCATGGATTACCTTCTGTTGCCAGAATAGCAGCAGAAAACTGAAATTCTGCCCCAACAATCATGGGAGCTCCAGCAAATAACACCTCTTAATAAGAAAATTTCCAGAACAAAGTTACATGCAAGTTTGAGTAGGCTGCTTCAGACAATCAGGAAGAGAGGGCAGAAAATCACTCTTTCCCATCCTCCACTTTGACATCCTCCACCAGAGCAAAAGATTTCAAGGGATACAGTAGAAGATACTTGGGAAAGAAGATAACCTGAAAGTGCTACAAATAGAAAGAGGGTTCTTAACCCTAAATCTACAATAATGAAGATAATGAAGATATTTAAATATTCTGAGATATGCTTCGTAAATCAACAAATCACTCTACTTGGAATTGTATCCTAGCAACCCAACGGCTATTGTCTCTGAAAGAATTACAAGGATGCTTCCTACAGAATGTGCCATGGATGTCAGTGTTCCCTTCTGGATGTCTTAATTGAAATAATTGAGCAGATGGAGCTGGCCAAAGCTAAAACATCCCTTACATTAGTGAACACTAATGTACTCTCCACTCAGAGAGATCAAGTAATGGTTACCAATACTTGCTGTATTAATGAAATAGGAACAGCCATGATGTCCAAATTAATGGCCTTTAAAGGAGAAGAGAGAAGTATTGTTGAAGGAAGAACGGAAAGTGTGTTCAGTTGAACACATGAAATATTACTGGTAGCTGGACTACAACTATTTCTTCATGATTGGTACAGCTTCAGCTTTTTCTAGACAAAAACCTAAGGCAACAGATAAGCAGATTTGTTGGAGTGTTTGCAGTTTGTAGACATATTCATGGCTTCATGAGTGGTGGAACTGTGGGATCTATATTCAAAGATCAGAAGATCTGTTTTTGTTGATTTTGCATCTTAGCTATTCAATTATAACTGCAGTTGTGCTGTACATTAGTTGGTTTGTTTCTTGTAGTGAGCTGGTTCTTATATTTGATACTACTATATTGGCATCTTTTAATGCTTGTGCTAGCTATTTCTTTGGAATAAATTTCAATGTGGACAATCTTATTCAACCTATTCTCTGAATGAAGTATGGTAGCCCCTGTTTCTACAGATCTGATGCTTTTTTATGCTGCATTTGTACCTTTTTTATGCTGCATTTGTAACTGAACAGTCACTAAATGAATGTTTGTAAGTCAAGCACTACCTGTAAATACCCTTTCAAATTCCTCTTAAGTACAAGTGTACTTTGTGGCTTACAGCACCATTCTGCCATCAGCTTTGAATATCATTTTGTGTGAAGTTTGCATTCCTGGTTAATAGAAGTAAAAGGATTGTTCCTCCTCAGAATGGGACATTTAGACACAGATCTTTGGCTGCCCCTCCTTCACCCTCAGCCATCTACCTAAGCCCATTAACAGACAGCTTTCCATCTCTGCTGACCCTCCCCCAGCCATTCTTCACAGCCAATGGGCCCCTAACCACCTGCCCTTCATCCCTACCAATTTGCCCAGATACTGTTTGACCTGGGCTTTTGACTGCATGGGACAAATAGCCCCAGCCAATCGGGTAGCAGGCAGAAGTGCGGCTTCTGCAATTGCCTTTCTCCTAGGGGACCCACATAAAAGGCAAGGCTGGTGCGGCTTCCGCAATTGCAAGTGGCGCACGGCTTTGTTCTTGTGATATTTGTCTTAGCTTTTGCAATGTAGCCCTCTGTACTTTCTTTGGACCTTCTACTGTTTTAGTTCAACCCTTCTTGCATCTAGCACATATCAAAGCTGTTTCCCATACAGCTCTAAATGGCTGAATTCTGTAGGTGATTGGGTTGCATGTGAACTTCAAATATGAAAGCAAATATCCTAGTACTTGAGATTTTGAAGCTTATTTCTTCAGCATTTTAGTATCTGGTTGAGTCAGTTTGTCTGAGGATGATTGGGATTGGTCCTCTGCTACCAAGTTACGCCAGAGATTTGAAATGGACAAATCTAGATTTATTGATGTCCAGTTGCTCGGCTCCTTTTCTAGAGCAGGGTGAAAACTTGATGGTGAAAAATAATTTGAGTTGGGATCATGGCTAAGTCCAGTTGGCACCCTATATTTGATATACATTGTTCAATGACTACTTTGGTCTGATCATATTGCATGCTGAGTTGAAGACTTGGAGAGACGCCTAGGGGTGAGATTGTAGTTGCCATTGCCTGTTTCCATGTGGATTGAAAATCATTGTTTATAGTTAACGGGACAAGGTCAAAGGGAAACAAATAGTCTGAGTCAACATTGAGTACGGTCACCTACATTCTAGCCTCCACTTTGATGAAGCCTGCTGTAGTGGCAGGATGATGTTAGAGACAATTTGTGACTTGAATGGCTCATCGTAGAAATTTAGATTGTACAAGTTCTAATGGCACAAAATTGGAAAAGGGACAAACAGTGTTGGGATTCAGATGGTTCGAACTGCTTAACGTTTTGTGCAGTTCGGCGAACCGGCTGATCCTACCACTGGCTGGTCTGGCCCCCCCCTTTCCAGTCATGCCCCGCATTGCCTGAGAAGGTAAGGCAGGGGAGGGAGACTCACTCTAGGCGGGGGATGGAAATCTCCGCCATAGAAGGTGGTACAAGAAGTGGTACAAGGAGTAGCACAGCCCTCACCAGTCAAAGTGAAGTAATGATGCTGTTGCAGCAAGATGGGGCAGCCAAAGTGGCAATGGCCAGAGCCTTACTGTGGGAGCAAAGCACCCTTGTACTTGCCTTTGCACAGCAACAGCATTCTGCCTTCATTGTGGTATATTTGCACTCAAGGCAGCCTTCGCCTATTGCTGTTTAGAGTTTGGAGCTGTAAGCTGTGTATGGGTAGCATTGCATTGGAGAGAAGTGGATGGGTCTGATTCTCCAGTGCCTCATCTCTTGCTGGGTTTCGCTGCCCAACAGTCGGTTTTTAAAAAATATTTTTGCAGCAGGAAACAGCGGGTGACTACTTCTGGCCTTTGTTGGTACACCTGGACATGCCTCGGTTGCTCAGGAAGATATGCGACCTCTCCTGCTTAAAGACACTGGCCTGCCACATTCACTGCCACAGTCTCATGGCCTGCTCACTGACCTAGCCCAGCTGCCATCTCATGGCCTGCCCATTGACCCAATCTGCACCATTATCACCGCTGCTGTTGCCGCCTTATGGCGGAAGTGGCCTGTCCACTGCTCTCGCAGCACCTTGTGCAGCACAGTGAAATTTAGCATTCTTCACAATGGGGGAGACAGGGTTCCCTCCTCCTGGAGCCCATTATGACATGGAGCCACAATGCGACCCTGCCCCACTCGCCCCTGGCAACAGCAGTGGCATCAGCCACGATCGGGTCAGCAGGCAGGCCATGAGGCAGTGGCAGTGAACATGGCAGGCCAATGTCTCAGGGCAGAGAGCAGGTTGCACATCTTCCTGAATGACTGAAGCATGCCTAGCTGCACCAACAAATGCCAGAAGTAGCTGTCCACCATTTCCTAGTGAAAAAATCTTTTTAAAAACCCTGTCGGGCAGCGAGACCCAGCAAGAGATGAGGCGCCGGAGAATCAGACCTGGCCACTTCTCTCTGCTGCAGTGCTTTCAGGACATACAGCTCCGAGCTTAAAGTGGCAGGAGGCGAGGGTTGCCTTGAGTGCAAATGTAATGTGACGAAGGTGGAATTCTGTTGCTGCGCAAAGGCAAATACAGGGCGCTTTGCTCCCGCACTAAGGATCCGGCCATCACTGCTTCGGCCACCTGCACCTGAGTGATGTTGAGTTGGCCATGCCCATTCAGCCATATGACAACCCCTCCCCCCCCAAGCCATACCTACCCAGCTGGTAATGAGGGAGAACCAGTTTGAATTACTTGAATCACATCATTGGCCAGAAGGCACTATTGGCTTACCTTCTAATAATTGTACAAGTATACAGCATTAGAAGATATTTTAAATGTGCATTAAGGTATTTTATCTTAAGATTTTTTGAGATTCAATTTATTGTATATATGTTTATAAATAATAATCTGGGTACGGTGACTTTGCCTATAAATATAAAAAACAATTGGTTTTTCTCACAGAAGACAGAGAAGAAAAAAAAGAACTGAATCACATAGAAGAAAACGAGCCCAACAAGGAGGAGGAGAAACCTCCAGAAAAATGTATGTATAGCAAAAATAAGAAATTCATACTGCTTGCAGGAATTATGTTGCTCTATTTTGGTATGTTGGCTATACTTCAAAATGGTGTGTGTGTGTACTCTATTAACAATAACTAAATGAATTCATTTGCTTCTTCCTCATTTCCTTTCCCTGTGCTACCTTTTGAAGCATTAGGAATCTATGTTAAAATCACTACTTTATTTTTGGGTAGACCTATTTTTTATTTTTTTCTACTGATAGTCATCCTGTCACTTGAATTATCTACTATGTGAAATTTCATGGTTGCATACAATACGCTTAAAATGCAGAAAAACACATCATCAATAAGTTAAAAGTTTTTCATAGGATTGAGCTGCCATTCGTTGTGTCAAATATTAAAATTACTAGGAAAGCACATTATTTTCAAGTTCACTTTAGTTCTCAAATTATTTATCTGCCTTAACCACTACTGAATCCCTAGATCATGCTAAATCTTATATCAGAGTACTGTACATGCATATATATGATTCAGGATTGGTAACAAATATTTAGCATATAGCATATCATATATGGACTACCAATATATATTAATATATTAATATTTCATCTAGATTAATAAAACACAATGAATATAACAATTTAAAAAGATCTATGTTCAATTACCATCTAACCATTGAAGTGCATTATTGTTTATTTTTAAAAAGTCAGATACTGGACCAGTGTATGTCCTCAGCTTACAGCTGGTCACAATGTGATCTACAGTTTGATGTGGGACCCCACAGTCACAATGAGGGGAGGATACTATGCTCCAGGTATTCAGAAAGTACTGGCAGACGCCATGTGAGATTACAAATCCTATTCAGGATTGTCAGTTACTGACATGGTAGTTCATGGCATCTTTTGTGGGGTCATTTATATGTGTTCTTAAATCTGGGTGTTCAGCAACCCATTTGGCTTTCCATTGGGAATTGTTATACAAGTGCCAATGGAGGCTTACTGGATTTGTGTCTTACAGCTGATAAATGAGGAAGATAAATGAGAAAGGTCAGAATGCACTGGTAGGAATGAGTTATTCATATTTTTTTCTGTATTCTTTCACTAGTGCATCTTGCCTACGTAAAGCTGGCGGTGCTATATGGCTCAGAGCAAATGGAACTACATATGCAACAAATAACAAAATGAATAAATTGGGGTCATAGTGAAACACATGAAATTAAATGAAATACATACATGCAGATAAACACTTAAATAGGTTTTCCAGTCCTATTTGGAGACTTTCCTAGATGCAAAATGGGTGTTCTGCCACTCTGCAAGATGCTACCAGATTTTCTTGCTAAGTATTATCGTTTTAAGAAGCCTAGTAGCATCATGCCTGATTCATATTCACATTGTTCTTAGTGAACCAAAGAGGTCCCATCTTGCCACCAGTTTGCTCAATGTGATAGAATAATTGCGACTATTTTCAAAGTTTCTATCTTAATTTTTGTAAGCATATATTTTAAAAATCTCATACATTGCACACTTATGGTTGAGAATTATTGAATATTTTTTATTTATTATGAACAGAGAAAAATATACATCGTTTCCCATTGGCTTTTTAATGCAGCATCACAACCTTTTTTAAATTCCTTTTTCTCAAATTTTGATGAAGCTGAATTTCTTCAGGGATTTTTGTTGTTGAGAGAATCATGGTCTTGAAAAGGGCAACTAAGAAGTCTCTATAAAAAAAATCAAAAAAAATTTTTTAGGTGAGGCATCGAGAAGAAAGCGTTCTAAATCAGAGGATATGGATAGTATTCATTCTAAACGCCGAAGATATCTGGGAGATTTTGAAGCAGAATTTGAAGTAAAAATTACAACCAAAGGAGATGTTCATCAGAAACTTGAAAAGGTAAATATGACATTCTTGATTTGTGCATTGTAGGTAATTTGCCTTTTAATTTAAAATATTTTCTGTTTGTTCCAACTATATTAAAATTTTAAAATCCTTAATCTTGAAAATAAATGTTTGGCAGGATTATGCTTTTATAAAGAAGAAAACTATTTAGGAAATGCTGACTTTCCATTCTTCTTGCCTAAGCTGTATCTCTTTAACTTATTGGCTGAATAACAAACCTAATCTTTCCTTTTTACCCATGAGATCTGAGCTTTTTGTTGTTGTTGTCCCTTTCCAACCTGCGGCAGTGGTGTAAAGGGCTGTGGCAGAGGTGGAGTGGCCCTCCACAACAGTCCCAATTTTTCAGATGTCCTTTGGGAAAATTAATAGCAATAGCACTTAGACTTATATACCACTCCATAATGTTTTTCAACACCATCTGAGTAGTTTACAATATCAACATATTGCCCACAACAGTCTGGATCTTCATTTTAGCTACTTTAAAACAATGGAACGTTGAGTCAGCTTCAAGCTCATCAGGATCAAACTTCAGATTGTGGTCAGAGTTAGCCTACAATACTGCATTCTAGCACTATGCCACCCGGATATACCTAATTGATTAATTAAAAATTAATTACCCATCCCTAATCTAGATTAAAAAAGGTATAGTTTTGACTGGGCTAATCAAAGCTTGTTTATTAAGGGATTAAGAGTAAACTTCATGTATTCCAGAAAACCAAACAAGACCTCATTTAATCACCAGCACTCTCCCTTCCTTGTTGAAATTTAGTCCAGAGCAAGCACTTTTCCACACTGCTGCTGTTGTTATTTGAGCAAGGAATTCTGAATTGTAGTAGGAAAACATGGGTGGGGGATTTTTCTGCAGATTGTTTTGAGATTTTCCCAGGGTCTCTACTGCTTCTGCTTTTGGCCGCACACAAAGAAAGCAGCAGAAGACTTTCTTTCTCTCCCCCAAAGTCTGTGCAAGAAATGAGTCTTTGGGACCCTGCAATTCATCCTGCTCCAAATTGATCAAAATTTAGATGCTTGCCTACTGCCATACATTTGTGATGGTTGCTGTATCCTGGAGTCATGTGATCACCTTTTTCACCCTTCTGACAAAGTCAGTGGGAAAGCCATTCACTTCATCATGTTACTAACTTAAGAACTGCAAGTGATTCACTTAACAATTGGGGCAAGAAATGTCGTAAAATGAAGCAAAGCTCATTTAGCTGTCTTTGTTTAGCAACAGAAATTTTGGGCTCAATTGTAGTTGAAGAAAATGTGATGTGGTAGAGAAAGAAATTATTTTTGTTTAGTTATATTTTAAGAAACAGTGATAAGTTGTTAATGTTGAATGTACTTGCTGGCCATGAAGCAGCCATAAAGAAGTTTCTTTTCTTTCTTTTCTTTCTTTCTTTTTTTTTTGGACAATTTTTTTTCTGCACTTTTTAAGTATTTTCTTTTTTTATGTATTTTTGTGTTCGGCTTTTATAGCTGTTTTATCTGTTTAATATAATCCTTAATAAATTATTGAAAAATATGTCTACATAAATTAAAAATAACAGCACAATCTTGTTTTATTAGTACATGTGTGAAATTAATTAACAGATTATATGATGAAAAGTTCACGCTGATTAGCTTTTTTAGTGTCTAATTGCATAGCTTTATTAAAGCCAATGGAAAATACCATCATGTGGTAACTTATACTTTAGCTATTTTTAAATAACTAGTCTTTAGTAAGCAGAACTTGCAAACTAAATTCTTCCATTAAGAGTAATTTTATCTAGACCTGGATAGTACCATGAAAAAAGTCAGTCAAACAAATATTTTAAACATTTGCTGATCTTCACTTAAGAAGTGCTAATAAGTGAGGGTGTGAATTGAAAATAGAATTCACTAAATCAATGCAAATATATTCAAGATTTGTTTTTCATAGATAACTGTAATCAGTAAATAAAAGTGTAAATTTTATTTCATTTTTTCATAAATGTTAAAATGAAACACATTTTAATGATAACATTTAAAACACAATTTAATCTTAATTAGCTACTTTTTCATTTATATTTTTACAGGTCATCCATCGTTTTCTAGAAGAGAAATTTAGCGCCATGGAATGTGCTTTGTTTGATAAAACTGTAGAAGATTTGAAAAGTAGAGTAGATAAAATCGAATGCAATAAGAGACATAAAACTATCATTACAGAATTACAGGTATCTATGCTTATATAACAGATTTAATAGTTATTTTTCTTCCAATATTAAAATGCAAGACTCCTGTTAATTAAATAATATTTTCCTCAGAGAAATATTCCCATTTGTATTTGCAGGGCTTTTGTTCCTTGTTTCAAAATTAAACCTACTGTTCATTTTATGCTAGCTGATTGCATAAGAAAAAATAATATCACATCCACTGTTTACTTTGTTAACATAAAACTAGAATAGCTGAATAGGTTCAAGGACATTTTTCAGTTAACTCTCTTACATTCAGGTCTCAAATGTGATTTGGATGATATCTTAGCTATTCAGCTATTTCTGTTCAACAAGTAGAAATCTCTCATTCAAATGCCTTGCACTAAATGGATCCGCAGCTGATTGTGAAGAACAGTGTATCAAAGAAACACTTGACTATTTAGACAGAAACATGCCATCTACAGGGGAAACAGTGTAAAAAGAAAGGAGAAAAGTTTGCAAAATCAGCCAGGATTTTGATTGGAAAAGGAATTTTTGGAGATAATCTTAAGACTATCAACAGACTATTTATTTGCAAGATATTACATGGATAATATTGGTTATACTATTCTGACTCATATTCATTCTGATAGTTCTAATTTGGTGGCATCAACATTTGCCTGCCCCTTTCCTGATGGATTCAGCTCACTCTGTGTTGCCAGAAGTTTGGACACCTTCACTGACTCTATTGCAGCCTCTACTGACAGTTTGTAGGAAGTAGAGGTTTGCCATTGGCTGTATGCTTTCCCTCTCCCACCATTAATTCTTTTAGTGTAATGGTGGGGTGGGTGGGAAGGTTACCATCTAGCGACGAAAGGAAAATAGCTTCATCAGAGTCTGAGAAAAAGATGGTTGCTTTTATTCCAAGTAGTCCAGCCTGTTTTCCTTTCCTACCCTGATCTCTTGAGGTCTGGAACTCTTCAAACATTTAGTGAGCAATTTGTGATACAGAGTTGGTGCAGAGAAGGCCCATACAGCTATGGGGACCCCAAGAGGTAGGAAGTGGAGCTTGAGATATCTCAGTAGGTGTGGGGAGGTCTTGGGTGGCCAGAGGCAGATGGTCTTGTTCCTGCATAGTCTTCCCCACTCTTAAGGCACTTAAACAACCCATGCATTTGATTAATAAATACTTTGGGGAGAGCAGGGATTGGGCTCATTCATTGAATATAATTCACTTAACTTTTAAGGCTGTATTGGGCAGGCTCCATTATGGTTGTAACTCGAGGACTACTTGTATTTGTTCATCCAAAGCAAATAGTCTCCTTTTCCATTCAGGTTAATAAAATTGCTGGGCAGGGAATAGTTAGATGGAACAGTGTTATAACTAATGCTTCTCATTATAGCATGACTTCCTTCTGCAGTAGATAGAAGTAAAACCACATAAAAAAAACTTGCTGATTTTTCTTGATGAAACCAACATTATAAAACTGAACTATATCATTAATTTATTGAGACTATATTTCATTTTTATTTTCCTTTTGAGGCTAAAATTGCAAGATTGACGAAACGTTTTGGAGCAGCTAGAGAGGACTCAAAGAAAAAACCAGAAGTAAGAACAGGTTTTTATTATATTGTTGATTGACTATTAAACTCAAAACTGTTATTAGTAACAATGCAATTTTTAGTATGCCAGTACCTTATTCATGTATGATCTTAGCTAAAATACTGCAATGGAATAAGATGTATTCTTTTGTGTAATTACAAATGTATGTGTTAACTTGGAGAAGTTAATGGATACACATAAATTTGTGGACTTGTATTTCTAAATTGAAATGAGATAAAAAAATCTTTTGGGGTTCCCAGTTGGAGTAAGATGAATGCTATATGATGTTTTCACTGAATATTTAGCTGTAACTGACAGATTAGTGTGTGGGGTCACTTGTTAATACCTACAATATTTAACTAGTATACTATAACTCCTCTTATCTACTGAGTTTTCTAGAAGGAAATTAAAGGATTAAACATTCTATCCTAAAATTTATTCTTGATTAAAATTAAGCTGTGGCTGCAAAATTACTTTCAAACATGTTAGTTTAATTTGATTTTAGTTTTTAAACCATTAAACTAGGCATATCCAACCTGTGGCCTGCGGTTCAAATGCAGCCCTGGGCAGCTAGTAATGTGGCCTTATTTACACATTCATTTATTTCTTTGTTTGATTGATTTGCTACCTATCTAATTTCAAAGCAATTCTCAGCAGTTTACAACATTAAAAACAATAAAAAACATAATAGATAAAATATTCATAAAACAATAAGAATGGAATTAGAAAGATAAAATTATAGTTAAAAGATGGGAAGAAAGGAAGCAGGACTCCACTTAGAGTCAAACAACCTACTCTCCCAAAAAGTATTTGGTTTCAGGAAAAAATTGTCCTGCAGTCTTCAACTCCTACATTGCAAAAACATATGGACTACTCTACTTGACCAGGGTAAAGCTATAGACATAATTTACATAGACTTCTGCAAAACCTTTGATTCAGTGGTACATGACAAACTACTGTTAAAATTAAACTCTCACGGCATTTCCGGATCCTTTCATAAGTGGATTACCGCATTCCTGTCAAACAGGCAACAAATAGTAAAAATAGGGAGCGCTATATCAAACTCTGCTCCAGTTAACAGTGGTGTCCCCCAAGGCAGTGTTCTAGGACCCACACTCTATACTCTATATAAATGACCTTTGCGATCATCTTATTTGCCAATGACGTAAAACTATTGAACACCACTGACAATGCTACTGTCTTTCAAAGCGACCTTGATTATGTGTCTGAATGGTCAAACAATTGGCAACTTCAAATCTTGACCAACAAATGCTCTGTTCTACACATTGGTAAAAAAAACAGTACACCAAATACAAACTAGGTGGATATGACTTCATTGATGATACTCATTCTGTCAAGGATCTTGGAATTCGCATATCAGATGACTTAAGTGCTAAAGTTCACTGTAACAGCATTGCCAAAAAGGCATTAAGTGTTGTAAATCTAATCTTACAAAGCTTTTCCTCCAGAAATATCGAATTGCTAACTAGAGCATATAAAACTTTTGCTAGATCAATACTCAAATACAGCTCATCAGTTTGGAATCCGCACTGTATATTGGACATTAATACAATTGAGGAGTCCAGAAGTATTTCACTAGAAGAGTATTACACTTCTCTGCTTGCAACAGAATACCCTATATCAGGGGTCGCCAACCTTTTCGACCTCAAAGACCACCAAACTCATCATTTTAAATCCTGCAGACCAGAGACCCTGGGTCCCACCCTGTTTTCCTACTGATCAATCATTCTTTATTTGGGATCGCAGGATACCATCTCCAGTTCCGTTCTCGGGAGGGGGGGAGGGGAGTCTTTTGGCTTCATGCAAGGAAAGCAGCAGAAGTCTGTCTTTTTCTCCCCCAAATTCCTCCAGAAATGAGTCTTTGTGGGACTCATCGTGCTGGCACAGCCCCTTGGAGCAGGATACCTTGAAGGGTTCCAAAGAATCATTTCTTGAGTGAGAGAAAGGAAGACTTATAGCTTTCCCTGCATCCAGACAAAAGCAGAAGAAGAAAGAAGCAGAAAAAAGCAGCCCGGTGACCAGGTGAGGCGTGTGGGGCAAGTTGGGCAAGTTCCCCCTCTCTGCCCTTTCCCTCCTCCCCTCACTACCTCATGTTCGCAATGCAAGCGACACAAGTATTGTGTTCCAACGAGTCATGTGGGCGGCGCACGCAGCCTGAATTAATTGTTTTGAGAGGTGCTTTGGGTGACATTTCTTTGCAGACCACCAAAATTTTTTCACGGACCACCAGTGGTCCCCGGCCCACTGGTTGGCAACCACTGCCCTATATCACCAGGCTTGAAATTTTGGGCTTGGACAATCTTGAACTATGCTGCCTACTGTTAGACATAAGCATACAAAATTATCTGCTGCAATGTCCTACCAGTCAATTACTACTTCAGCTTTAACTACAACAATACAAGAGCACACAACAGATGCAAGCTCAATGTAAACCGCTTCAAACTTGATTGCAGAAAGTACGACTTCAGCAACAGAGTGGTCAATGCCTGGAATGCACTACCTAACTCTGTTGTTACATCCTGTAACCCCCATTCCTTTAACCTTAAACTATCCACTATTGACATCACCCCATTCCTAAGAGGTCTGTAGGGGCGTGCATAAGTGCACCATCATGTCTACTGTCCCTGTCCTATTGTCCCCATTTATTCATACCTATTTCCTGTATTCTTACTCATGTTTATACTTATACCTGTTATCTTGTAAGTGATTGACAAATCAAATAGATAAATAAATAGGATGCATGGGGGAGTGGGATTGCCTCTTAATTCATCAATCACCTCCAATGTGATGCTCCCCTGTTGGGGCCCCAAGCCATCTGATAGAGCCAGGTCTTCAGATTCTTACAGAAGATCAGGAGGATGAGAACCAATCTCACCTTAGGGATATGATGTTCCAAAAAGCAGGAACCACAACAGAGAAGGTCCTTTTCCTGAAGCTTGCCAACTGAAATTGCTTTGACTCTCGGGGTCTGCAGCATGCCAGATTGCTGCCTTAGATATATATATCTGCATTAGACCATAGAGGACAATTTGATATTTCTATGTTTCTATACATCTTTCAGAATTAATTGTACTACGAAGTTATTTGAAGAAAGCAGATCATTCATAATACTAACATATCTTCATATTTAGGAGCTAGGGAAAAATTATTTCCAAAAATATGTTTAAATGTCTTAACTTTTAAAATAAGAATGGAAACTCTAAACACCTTACCTTGATACTCCCTGATAGATCTTTAATATTGCTACATTAATACATTATCAAGCAGCAGAATTGTTTTCATAGTTTAGATATATCACTTCATTTGGTATGTCAGAAGCTTCAAGGGAGAAAATATGTTTATATTGTATCATGAAATATAATGCAGTACTTATTAAGCAGAATTTGAGATTTTCTGAAAGAGAATTGTCCCTAAAATAGAATGATCATTTATGAAGTACAAAATTTAAGTTGCAAATCTGACATTGGTTTGTGTCACTTTGTAGACTCTACAAAACACACCACATTCCCCAGGAAAAGCAGTGAGTGATACAGGCAGTGCCAATAGCGTGACATTTCGGTAAGCTGTAACTCCCTAGTTATTATACTTTTTTCCTTTGGAAACTTCATTAGAAAGATAACCTCTGCAGAAAAGTACAATATATTTTGATGGCAACTGTATTTTACATTTTATTTATAAATATGCCCTTTTTTTTTTGTTACCCAAATATATGTTAATCCATTCTAGTGGTGAAAAGGATAACTAGTTATGGGAACTTCTAAGGGCAAAAGTGAGCAGTCTGTAGTTTTCAACTGCCGTATGCCTAGGTTGTTGACAAATAATGTCAGCATCACACAAAATATGAAGGCCAGAGCTTGCTTGTTTTAAACTTAGAAATATGTTGATTTTTTTTGTTAAGGTTTTGTATTGCATATACAGTAGGTATGCAGAATTCAATGATATTATGAATGATTTAGAAAAATTGAGTAATACTTAATTATTTAAATATAAAAATAATTTTACTTTGGACTTCCTGCTATATCTCCTCTACTTGATACAGCTAACATAAATCTTTGTTCTATAGAAATGCTGGCACAGTAAGGCAAATGTTGGAGTCCAAGAGAAATGTGGGAGACACTTCATCAACTACTTTCCAGTCCCCTGTGAATGCAGGTAAAACCTCTCTCAATTATGTATATTATTACTTTTATGGCACATTTTTAAAAAATCAAATAAGTAGAAACTGATTTGATATAATTCAGCCAAACAGAAGTGATTTAGATGAAAATAACAGATGCTGTCTTTTTTAAACCCAGTGATAGCCTGAGTCTTAAAATGAAGTACGTAGAGTCCTGTCCTTAAACTTAATATACAATTTTGTTCTTAATGTATCCTTAAACATTCATAGAACCAGTTTGAACACCATATAAAATAAGCCAGGCTGCAGCATTGTTCTACCCGAATTCCACATCAGCTCTAAAACTAGAACAAATCAAACACAGTTTTAACAAAGATGCTTTGTTTAGAAAAAGAAGGCTGTATTTAAAAGAAAAGCATGCTTCCATATATAGTTTTTCAGAAGTACATAACTTGGGGGGAGAGGGGGGGTTCCTAATGATCACAGTTGTCTGTTGAATTGCATGTTGGGTACTACATTTCAGTAAGTAGGAAGGACTAGGGTAAAATGACTGGATAGTAATGTAAATTAAAGCTTTTATGATATTTCCATTTACTTAATAATAACTATAAAATAAATATTATAATTTGATGCTAACTTTGGAGACACTTTGGATATATCCAAAGTTTTGGTGGGGCATCATGAGCTCTGAGGATTTTGGTATTTTCTACCTATAAAGTAGTAGCTTCTCTTTACAAATCAATCATTGATTTATAATAATAAACTGGTAGATTACTATTGATGTCCTTGATCTCATGATTAATCAGTAGGAACATGTTACTAATTTTGCTGCTGTAGGTCAAAATAAAAACAGTAATTATAGTTTCTATATGTTAAATGCAATATTTAGTGGGGTAGATCCTGAGCTCCTTAACTTTTTCAAACTTTGGTCAGACAAAGGCATTCCCTGACATAATTAATCCTCAGACAATTTGAAACACAAATTAGAATTGAATAAGGCCAAGAAATTAATTAGTGGACAATGCTCATGCTTTAAATAGATGACAAAAGATAGTTTTGTATTGTTTGTCTTGATATATAAGGAAAATACAATGGCAGTGAGAAACTTACGTACATATTCTTACATTATACTTCTTTACCATAATCATCTGGGATAAAAAAAAATAGGTTGGCTGATTGTGGATAATTATTGAAATCCAATGAAATAGCTCTGCTGTTTTTCTATTCATGTATTCTGCTGCCTGATATGAATCAGATAATAGCTTATGAAAGCCAAATGAGTACCATGCAAAGCTTGAGAATTTCAACAGCTAAATATTGCCAGTCTACCTTAGCTGAAGTTTAAATTATTTGATATTCAGACAAAAACTTGCATTATAAAAGTATTTCTCATTCAACTTTTTGTTGAGAAAGAGCTTTCATGGCAAGTTTTCATTTCAAAGCAAGTTTAGAAATTGAAAAATCTTTTATTTCTACAGATGCACTGAATTAGGTTTGCACATAATATGGCTAAGATATTTTATGTTTCCCATTGGAAATTAGATTCAATTTTTTCAAAAAGTTCCTTCAAAAAGACTGGCAAACCATGCTCTGGAATGAAAAATAACCTCATATTTTTTAAAAATGTACTTACTAACTTCAAAATCATTTATGATTTATAATTCTGCACATAAACAACTGAATTTTGGTTTGTCTTAAAATGTTGAAACAGCAAATTCTGATCGAGAGAGAGAGACTTTTGGCTTCATGCAAGGGAAGCAGCAGAAGTCTGTCTTTCTCTCCCCCAGATTCCTCCAGAAATGAGTCTTTGTGGGACTTGTCGTGCCGGCACAGCCCCTCGGAGCAGGATGCCTTGAAGGGTTCCAAAGAATCATTTCTGGTGGAGTTTGGGGGAGAGAAAGGAAGACTTTTGCAGCTTTCCCTGTGTCTAGCCAAAAGCAGAAGAAGAAAGAAGCAGAAAAAAGCAGCCTGGTGGTGGGGCAAGTTGGGCAAATTCCCCCTCTCTGCCTTTTCCCTGCTCCCCTCACTGTCATGTTGTTCGCAATGCAAGCGACACAAGTCTTGTGTTCCCCACGAGCCGTGTGGGCGGCGCGCGCAGCCTGAATTAATTGTTTTAAGAGGTGCTTTGGGTGACATTTCTCTGCGGACCACCAAAATTTTCTCGCGGACCTCCAGTAGTCCCTGGCCCACTGGTTGGCAACCACTGCCCTATATCACCAGGCTTGAGATTTTGAGCTTGGACAATCTTGAACATGTCGCTTACTGTTAGACATAAGCGTAGCATACAAAATTAATGTTCTACCACTGTTATACTGCAACACGCCACTGAAGATTCATTTCCAGCATTTACATTTAGATTTCTTTCCTAAAAATCTAGGTACAGTGAGTGACGAATAGGTTGAAAAGTTCCCCAGGATATTCCCACAATTGAAAATGGTATAAAGTAACTGGAATCCATCCAGGCTGATTATTGTTGGATACTGCAGCAAAATGCATCAGACACTGAGTAGAAATGAAAGTCAACAGCAAAACATTTTTAGCCCTGTTGAACTCATGCATCATGTTGGAAATATTATGCAGTTAAATACATTATATCATTAAAAGTTTAATATTTCTCAAGATTCCTATATGATACAGTTATTCTGAAATTATATTTATGTTCAGTTTGACGGAATCTGTCATAATCACAAAAAATAATTCAGGAAGTAAAACTTTTGGGGAAAAAATATTGTCCAGTAGCTTATTCAGTTTGCAAATCTAATATTTATTCATAAGTATCTTTAAAACCAAATTAAAAAGTAATTTTCATTAAATACCTTTTTGCTTTCTTTGCCACCTTTTTACAATATGTCAAGCCTGAAATAAATAAGTTTTCAACATTACTTCCCAAAAGTATCTTTTTATTGTAATAATGGTTTATGTTTTTTTTATTTTGATGATATCAAATAGTAATAAAACCTGTGCTTTTATATGAATAAAAAATATAATAATGATGTTGATTGCCATGATGAAATTGTAATTTAAATTCATTTTGCTTTATTATGAAATAGTTGTCTTGAGACAAAATTTTCAGGTTTTTTTTCTTTCTCTTTATAGTGCCTGCTGCTTCTCTTACTACTCCACAGACACCAGTCAGTGGACATTCGAAGCCCCAAATACCAGTTACTTCTGCATCCCTCACATCTGGCTCTTTGACAACATCTGTTCTTCCCACAGCTAACACTGCAACAGTAGTTGGTACCAGCCAGGGGACTGGTGGGAATACACAGCCAATGTCTGTTTCGCTTCAGTCTTTGCCAGTAATCCTGCATGTACCTGTTGCAATGTCCTCTCAGCCTCAGCTCCTGCAAGGTCACACAGGAACCTTGGTTACTAATCAGCAGTCTGGCAGTGTTGAATTTATACCTGTCCAAAGCCAATCAAATGTTGGCAATCTAACCAAAACTCCTTTGTCTCTATCATCAACTAATTCAGCAAAACCAAACAACCCTTCAGTATCCAGTTCAAGCATTCAAAGGAACTCTCCAGCTAGTGTTGGCTGCTCAATAGGGACAACCCTTGCAGTGCAAGCTGTTACAACAGCACATCCTGTTGCACAAGCCACAAGGACTACTTTGGCTACTGTGAGTACTTCAGGAATTTATACTCCTCCCCTCAATAGGAACTCCATACAGATGAAGATTCCTATATCAGCCTTCAATAATTCAGCTGCTTCTGAAGTGAATACTACACCAAGAATTGGTGAGTTGTTTTTGTTTATTTATTTACATATCACATTTAGAAACTGCCCAGCTTCCTCTTCAAATGTCTCTTAAGCTTTGCACAAATAGACATTATTTCACATATCTATACTGCCCATCTCCCCCACAGAGGGATTCTGTGTGGTGTACAATAAAAAGTGAAAAATTTAAAACTGTATGTATATATGTATGTATATTAAAAACTTGAATTTTTTTAAAAAATACAAGAAGCAAATTGATTAAAATTAATTAAAAGATGAAGGAAAGGCTTTCAAAGGATTAACCAGCCCCATGGCTATGGCTCCTCAGGTGAAAGTGCACAGCCATGTTTTTTCAGAAGACCAGGAGAGTGCTGACCTGTCTGACCTCCAGGGGAAGAATGTTCCATGGAATGGGGGCAATGGCAGAGAAAACTCACCACCTAGGCCTTTACCAGTCAGAATTCTTTGATAGGTTCTATACCTACCTTGCCCAACTGGGTGGGACAGTCTGATGTTATAGGCAAAGAAGGTTCCATAGGTAGCCTGGTCCTTTGTTATATAGGACTTTATAGACAACAGATAATCAGAGTTGGAAGGGTCCATGTAGGTCATCTAGTCCAACCCCCCACCCAAACGGGAGACCCTACACCATCTCTAACAAATGACAGTCCAATCTCTTCTTGGTCACAGCCAATATCTTGAATTGAATCCAGAAGCAAACTGGCACTCAGTGCAGTTTGTGAAGCAAAGGTCTCAAATGCACCTTTCTTTGGTCATCTAAAATTGCTTGTGTAACTGCATTTGTACTACCTGAAACTTCCAGATACTTTTTAAGGATACCCCATCTAGAGCTTCTTGCAGTAGTCCAAACAGCAGGGCATGAGTGACTGAGCGGAGAGCCTCCCTATCCAGGAAAGTGTGTAACTGGCACACAAAATAATGCTGAATAAAGGCTCTCCTAGACACATCTGCAACCTATTTTTCAAGCAAGAGCTGTGAGTCCAGGAGCACCCCCAGGTCTGTTTTGGATGATGTAATCTCATTCAAGACCAAAGAAAAACTCCTGAATACAGATGGCCTATCCACAGCCATTCTGCTTTATCAGGGTTCAGTTGAAGTCTATTGTTCTCCATCCATGCCTCCACAGCCTCCAGACACTACGAAAGAATGTCCATTGCATCATGTATTTAACCTGCAACAGATAAAGTAGATAGAAAAAGTTCACGCATCCCTTTAAAATACCAGTTTTTTGAGATGTAAAAAAAATCATATCAAAATAAATCACTTAAGAATTTTTTCCACCTTTAATATAACATAAACTGTAAAATTCAATTGAAACTGAAACTGAAATCTTTTAGGGGGAAAAATAAAAAAATAAAATGTTTTTGCTGCATTTTGCTTTTAAAATAGTTACATGTCTTAAAAGTATATTTGTTGGACAATGCGTGAAATTGTTCCTTGATCTCCTTAGAGAATCAGACATCCAGATTGTTACCACCTCCACCACCACCAGCAGATAATATAGCAAATAAGAAAGCTGAAGTGCCACCTCAGGTATGATGGGGTTTTTTTTGTTTAATGGAGACTACTTTATTTTCCTTCCATTCAACAAATCAGGTCAGGTGTTGTAGTTAGTTATTGGGCACATAATTTACTTTTTATTTTAGGGTATTAATAAAAAGTAAAAGTTACTTATTCCTTATTTATTTATATGACATAATTTTTGAACAACAAAATCTGCCAATTCTAGAGCAGTTAACAGTTTTTTTATATAAGTGACAGATAATAGTAACAATTACAATAGAACCTCTGATCATGAATGCTTCTGACCACGACTAAATCAGGTTCTGATAAAAAAATTCACAAAATTTTTGAATCTGGTCACAAATACATACTCTGTTGGCGATCAAACATGACCCCGACCCAGAAATTCCTGAAGACGAACCATTATTATTATTACAAATTATAGTTGTGACCAGAGTTTCTACTGTATAGAGTTGTTCAAATATTACAAAGTGTTTTGTTTCACATTGAACAAAGATCACATATTTCTTTGATTTCCCATCTATGTGTTAGCTAAGGTGGGGTTGGAGGACTCCCAACTGCTCCGGCAGCAGCTACATCTGATACAGGGATCATCAGTTGGTAAATTCCGTTCAAAATGCTAGGCTAGCTGGGTGATTCAACATTCAGGTTAACTGGTCCATATGGGACTCTGGTAGATTCAAATATGTGAACTGGTATTGGCAACTTGGAGGATGATCTTAGAAATTGTGAAAGATTCTGCAGCTGTAGTTGAACCTTCAATTCTCAATGGAAGTAAGTAGATAGATTAACTGTTAATCTTTATGTAGGTACAGCTGAAAAATGTAGATCTCTCCTGGCTTGTATTATCATAGATAATATGATTATTTACTTTGTTGCATTAACAGTGAGAAAGTTCATATGCTTAGAAAGTGCTGCCTACTGGTGTACACAGGAATCAAAGCCTGTGTATGGCTGTGCAAAAGCCCTGCATTTGAGTTCTATACCCTTTTCTCTTGCCAAGTCAACCAGAAGGCTGTTCCCTTGAAAAGCACCTTTGATGTAATTGTTCTCTTTAGCAAAGGTATTGTTGGTTCCTGCCTCACCAGTTTCATTCCTTATAGATTACCCTTGTCGCTAGCTCAAACATGTCCCAGCACAATGATACCATATCTTTACAGTAAACAATATGTTGTCCTTAAAAAAAAGTTGGTAATGATTAAATCAGGATTGTGATCTGGGTAAATTGTTTAAAATTCTGAGCAAATGCAAACCAGAAATATAACTTACCCCACTAGATGACATCAATGAATGGGTGGATAAGAGATATAGGAAAAAATGATTAGGCCATTTGGAGTCTTCAAAATGAATGGTTTATTGTTTGATTTATTCTGTAAAAATGACATCTGTATTCCAAATACATGGTTTAAGCAAAAATGTATTCATGTGTACACATACTGAAGAAATGACTCCAAAAAGTTGCTTTGTCTACAATGAAAATTTGTGATTACAAAAGTAATGATGAATGTTGATTAACTAATTTTTGGTATAGTCAAAAGTAAATCTTGGGGGGGAAAGATTTAGAGCAGGGGTGTCAAACTCAATTGCATTGAGGGCTGCATCAGAGTTATGTTTGACCTCGGGCTGGAGTGGGCTTGGCCAGGGTGGGCATGGTCAGCTTGAAGTCTCTCATGTCGGGTGCCAGTGGAGGCCCGAGCATTCTGCCAGAGAAAACTGGCTCCGGAGTTCCATTTCTGGCTGTGACGGCCTCCTGCAATTCTCTGCCAGCAAAAACAGAGCTCAGGAGGGCCATGTGGTTCTCCCGAGGTCCGTTTTCATTGGCAGAGTCACCGCATGCCGGTCCTTCACTGTTTTCAGGGCAGCCCTGCAGGCCAGATCTAAGCATCTCGCGGGCCGGATCCAGCCTCCAGGCCTTGAGTTTGACACCCCTGATTTAGAGGAAAATGAAATAAAATTTAGTGAAAGTAGAATGACTGCAGGAAGAGTGCAAAAGTGTTAGGAATTATGCGCTCTGACCAAGTCTTCGGAGACTGTAATTACGCACACACTTATTTTAAAAATAAGTCTTATTTTATTGCAATGCTGGGAATTATTTTCATTCCCAGCCAGTAATGTATCTCAAACAGTCCCTTGAGATAAGCACCCACCTTTCGTTCCTGTAAAGTGCTGCCAATAGCAGAAGTGTCAAACTAGAACAAAAACCAACCGAAGTACAAAGTTTCAAGAATGAATCTGAACCAAACAAACAACTTTGCTTCCTGCAAAGGTTTCGTCATCTTTGCCTGTCCTTTATAACTTATGGAAGGAGCAATCATCTCCCAGCTTTACTTCTAAGTCACCCCTTTTGTTTCAGCTGCTCTCACTTTCTAGCAGCTCTGCGCACGCGCGTACTGGGAACAGACTCCCCTGGGTCCTCTGCCTTGCTGCTGCCAGGCTCCGGAGGCAGCACCCCACTGCCAGATGGTCCTGGTCCCATCTCTGCATCATACACAGGACCCTTGTCCGAGTCCTTTCCAGACTCCCAGACGGATCCCCTTTCTTCCCCACTCTCCGATTCTGCTGCCATCTGCACAGGCTGCCAGTGAATCACAACATGTTATAAAATACCTCAGGTCTATGGAGTGCCAATAGTTGGAAATGTGAAAAACATGCTTAATGGGAAGATGAAGAGGCTGTGGATGAGGGAAAAAAGAGAATGATTGCTGAAAAAAATGACTACAATATAATGTGTGTAAAAGTGTGCTTAACAATTTGTTACAAGGATTAAAATGTATGTTGTTATTTCAATAGAAAGCAAGGAATAGTTCAAACAGACAAAGGAATTGTACAGCAATTTTGACTCAAATTATTTTTGAAAATTGAATGAAGAGAGCTAAACGAACAATCCCATTAGAATTAATGGAATGAAAAGTAAACATAAAAACATCATATGAAGCTGAGACAAAGAAGACCTAAATAGTATTTTAGAGATTAGTTATGGGAATAATAATAATGATAATGATACATTAAAATGTTATGTCTAAAAATGGAGAAAATGTGATTATACAATATTTTGAAGAATGTTAAAATGATTTTTTAAAAGGCTGCATGTATAGGAAAGGTAATTAGAGGAATGTTTAAAATATGGATGTCATTTGCTTATAGAGTAGCCCCTGAAAATTCATGAAGAATCAGGATGGCCTACATATCCATCCTAATTCTACAAAAAATCAATAACTACAGCTAATGTTTGTTTATTGGATGTTATAAGAATAGTATATAATAAGAAGTAAAGCATGTATGAAAATAAATAGATAGCTTAGTTACTGGTTTGCACTAAGCAGGGAAGATTATCAGAATGTATTATGTCTCCTTGGTTGTTTAATATATTTGTGGATAAACACATGAAGGATGCTTTTGATAACACATCAAATATGTTGATTGGGAATATAAATATTCATGTATGTAGGCTATGCCATGTCTTTGACAAAGCATTTCAATGAAAGTAATGAATCTTACATGCCATTCTGTGATTGCATGCTGTGATGAGCAGTATAGGTCTGAAAATTAATGCATCAAAGACCAGGTAATTGTGTTTGACCAGGAAAATAAGTGAACTCTATACATATATAATAAAAAGAGCAAGTACATTAATTAATGTAACCTAAGGATATGCAGAAATATTAAAATATGCAAACTCGAGTAGGAAGGTAGTGGGTAACCTATAATCTATTGCAATGGTAGCAAACCTATGGCACGCATGCCACAGGTGGCATGCAGAGCCCCCTCTGGTCATGGGTGCTGGCACCTGAGCACCACCATGCATGCATACGCCTCCCACCAGCCAGTTGGTCTTCGGGTCTCTGCCACACATTTTGGGCATGTGTGCACGTGCTTTGGGCACTCATGCCAAAAAGGTTCGCTGATTTATTGTAAGGAAGGAATACAAAAGAAGGAAGAGTGCTTGTAAAAAGTATGCTTCATCATTTTTTTTATATGGTTGTAATGCTTGGGTATGTCAGAAGAAATGTAGATATAAATTAAATGTAGTGGAGTACTGATTTAAGAAACATGTATGGAAAAATTACAGAAAAGTTATCATGGGCAGTGAATAAATGTGGATTGAATATAAAAGCGAATAGCCAATACAATAGGATTCATCACAGAGTAATGAATGAAGACCAAATTACAAAATTATTACATGGAGGAAGATTATATGCATTGATGGAAGAACTCATGATTTGATGTAGTTAATTACAACTCAAAAAAAGTGAACATTTTGAAGAACAAATCAATGCATGAATAAGTCTCTGAATATGTGATAAAAGTAAGGATGCTCTGCACGGAAACATATTAAACTAGTTTTATTTTCTCTTGCCGTATGTATATATGTATTTTTCTTGCTGCTTATTGTTTTTCTGCATTTTGCATGATGTTACCCACTTTAGAAAAAATAGCATATATGTGTTTGTGTGTGTGTGTGTATACACACAGCATTTGCAGTATTGAATTTGGAATCATTTTGACGGTGATAGGAGCTATTTAAACTAGATAATTCTTTAGATTAGCTTACTGTATAACAACTTAATGTTTAGATTGCTAAGAATGTTTATAAAAATTTATGCAGTTTCCTCTAGCTAAAATCATTTTCATTATTATAAGCATATGTCTACTTTTTTTCAAAATGATTATGGGCACTATAATTGTAGAAAAGTATTTTCATTTTAAATTTTCATGGCTAGTTGCTGCTTTATGTATAAAAATGTATAGAATATTTTAGCATTCTTTCTAAAACAACTTCTCACAGTATTCTGAACATAGATATTTATTGCTTTTTCTTGGTCTTTTAATTTTGAAACCACAGACCAAATTGTGTTGTAGTTGTAACAAACCAGGTACAACATTTTAGAACTGTATGGTCATCCAAAAACATTTAATCCAAACTATTATGGTACAAGAAAAATTAAGGTGGACTAATCTGGAGTACAAAAATTAAATTGACTATTCTTTTCTATGTTTCTACTGTTTAGAAATATGTGGCTATTAATAAGGCTTTTGCAAGGCTTTCTAATTCTTAATATTTATTTATTTATTTATTAAATAGTTTTGTATCCCTCCCTTCTCCCGAAGGACTCAGAGCGGTGAACAGCTAACTAAAATATATTATAAATTACAGATTACAAGATTAAAAGAGATTAAATTATGGGCTGCCGTTAAAAAAGTTAAAACCCCCAATTAAGAATGAGCTAAAATTACCATACCCCAGCCAAAATCAGTTCTAAAACCCCTCATTTAAAATCCCATTTGAAGTCAGCCCAGGCCGGCCTGCTCAAAGAGCCAGGTTTTCAGATCACGTCTGAACGCCCTCAGGTCAGTGGTTGTCCATAGCCCCGGGGGCAGCCCATTCCAAAGGGTAGGTGCCCCCACAGAGAAGGGGTCACCAGGCGGCACATAGATGCCGTCGGGACCCGAAGGAGACCCTCTCTGTGGGAGCACACCGGTTGGTGGGAGACTACTGGCAGAGTGCAGTCTTGTAAATATCCTGGTACGATGCCATGGAGCGCTTTAAAGACCAAAACCAATACTTTAAAGCGAACCCGGAAGGCTACTGGCAACCAATGTAGTTCGCGCAGGAGAGGCGTCACATGGGAGTCTCTCGACGCCCCCATAACCACCCGCGTGGCCGCATTTTGCACCAGTTGGAGCCTCCGGGTGCTCCCCACAGGGAGCCCCATGTAGAGGTCATTACAGTAGTCCAGGCAGGAGGTGACCAGGGCGTGGGTGATCGTGCGTAAGGCGTCCCAGTCAAGAAAGGGCTGCATCTGGCGTATCAGGCAAACCTGATAAAAAGCCCCCCTGGAGACGGCCGTGATATGATCTTCCAAAGACAGTACATCCAGGAGGACACCCAAGATTGTGAGCTCTTTCTGTGGGGGTCAGGATCTCATCCCCAATAGCCAGTGACGGAGTCAACTGACTATATCGGGCCGCCGGAAACGACAGCCACTCAGTCTTGGAAGGGTTGAGTCGAAGCCTGTTCCCGCCCATCCAGTTCCGCACAGCCTCCAGGCACCGGGACATAACTTCCACAGCATCGTTGGGGTGGTCTGGGGTGGAGATGTAAACCTGAGCGTCATCAGCATAAAGATGGCATTTCACCCCAAAACCACGGATGATCTCTCCCAGTGGCTTCACATAAATGTTGAACAGAAGAGGAGAGAGGACCGACCCCTGAGGCACTCCACAAATGAGGGGCCTAGGGGTTGACCTCTCCCCCCCCCGTCAACACAAATTGCGAGCGGTCCGAGAGGAAGGAGGAGAACCACCGCAAAACGATGCCTCCAATTCCCAACCCCTCCAACTGCTGCAATACTATGATCGATAGTATCAAAAGCCGCTGATAGATTTAATAGGACCAGGACAGAGGAATAACCTCTGTCACGGGCCCTCCAGAGTTCATCAACCAATGCGACCAATGCTGTTTCGGTACTATGCCCGGGCCTGAAGCCCGATTGGAACGGATCTAGGTAGATTGCTTCCTCCAGGTACTGAGGGAGCTGACGCACCACCACACTCTCAACAACCTTCGCCATAAAGGGGAGATTGGAGACTGGACAATAGTTATTTAAAAGAGCCGGGTCCAGGGAAGGTTTCTTGAGGGATCGCACCACCGCCGTTTTCAGGGCGGTAGGGAGCGCCCCCTCTGCCAACGAAGTGTTGACAATCCCCTGGAGCCAGCCTCGTGTCATCTCCCTGGAGGTAGAAATCAACCAGCAGGGGCATGGGTCCAGTAAACGTAGTGGCATTCAGCCTCCCCAGCAATCTGTCCACACCCTCGGCGGTCACAGGATCGAACTCCTCCCAGATAACTGTCTCAAGACTTATCCCGGACACCTCCCCCCGGGGCCACCCAACTGGAGTCCAGCCCACCCCGAATCTGAGCGATTTTATCGTGCAGGAATCGGGAAAACTCTTCTGCCCTACCTTGCAAGATGTCCTCCCGCGCTCTCGGCTCAAGCAGAGAGCGGGTCACTCTAAACAGAGTGGCAGGCCGATTTTCTGCTGATGCAATAAGGGCGGAGAAGTGCGAGCATTTCGCCGCCTCTATCGCCACTAGGTAGGTCCTAATATAAGACCTCACCTGTGTCCGGTCAGACTCTGCGCGACTGGTCCTCCAGACGCCCTCCAGACGTCTTCCGGCACTTCATCTCCCTCAGCTCCTCCGTAAACCACGGAGCTAAATGGGATCTGTGCCGAGTCAGAGGTCGCAAAGGCACAACTCGGTCCAGAGCCTCAGCAGCCAACCTATCCCAGGTGGCCACCAAGTCTTCGGCCGAGTTATGAGCCAGAGTTATAGAAAATGGCCCAAGCTGTGTCTGGAACCGTTCAGGATCCATCAGGCATCTGGGGCGGAACCATCTCCTCGGTTCTGCGTCCCTGTGATGGGTGGCTAAGAAGAGAATGATCGGACCGTGACAAGGGCTTTATAACTAGATCCCCAGAATGATCATTCAACCACAGACCAGAGGCAAAAATCAGGTCCAGTATGCGTCCCCCCCGTGTGAATGGGGCCAGAAACTAATTGGGTCAGGTCCATGGCCGTCATGGAAGCCAAGAACTCCCAAGCCACCCCGAGGTTTCCCCGAGCGAAGCCAGGTTGAAATCCCCCATGACTAAAGCCTAGGGGTCTCAACCGCCAGCCCAGCTATCACCTCGAGGAGCCCGAGCAGGGCCAATGATACGTGGCAGGGAGCCAGGTACGTTATCAAAAGGCCCATCTGAACCCCCTGGCCCCACTTCACAAAGAGCGACTCACAACCAGTCGTCTGCGGTACAGTGGCCTCCCTAGGGCAAAGAACTTCTCTAATAATCGCCGCTACCTTACACCCCTTCCCTGAGACCTTGGTCGATGAAATGCTTGGAAACCTGGTGGGCACACCACCCTCTGGGCCCAAGCAGGCTTCGGTGACACCAGCCAGGTCCACGCCCTCCTCCTGGATAAGGTTGTGAATCGGGGGCCTTGTTAACGACGGACCTGGCATTGCACAACATCAACTGGGTACTCAGGGCCTGAGACTCTGCACAACCAGGCCTGCAAGATGGGTCAGGAGGGTCGGAGCGCGCTACTGCTTGAAGACAGCGGGTATGCGATCCCCTAACCTGATATGGCCCTCTACCCCCGTTATATCTGCCCCTCCCAGTTACGGTGCCGATGGAACCTACCCCTGGCTGTCCAAACTCTAGCCACCCCCACAACTCATGACCCTCTGGGCCCTCCCAGACGTGCACACCAGCCTGGCTGACTCCAACCGCCCCCTGGGTTATCCCCCAAACCCGGTTCGGGTCTCTTCCCTAACCCCAATAACTCCCTATCTACCAACCCCCTTCTAGTTACACTCCTCAACCCCGATAAAACTAAATAAAAATTGAAAAAGTTTAAAACCCCCCCTACAGCTTCTTTTCTGATGGCCATGCCACCTCTCCGGATCCCAGGAACCTTGAGGTAGGCTGTTGATAGACCAGAGGGCCACTTCAGGGAGTGGGGACCCTCCCCAGAGCCCATAAGTCCGCCGAAGAATAGCTAATTGGCCTTTTAGCCACCGTCACCGCTGGGTCAAGGACCACCGTCTTCATGCCGCAAGCCAACCATGGACCAGACCCAGATAGGCATTTCTTTAAAGTATTCTAGTTCTTCTTAATATTGCAGGTGTTCAGTGTTCTTAATCTAGTTTTTTAATTTATTTTATTATGTTACGTTAAAATTAGTTGTATTAGAGTTGGCTCCATTTAAACTAATTATATATTTCAGTAGAGTAATTAAAATCCCTTGGATCTCTGGGAATAGTTTGTCATTTCTAACACTCTTAAAAGGATATTTAAAGCCTATTACAAATAATGAGTATGGGTAATTTTTTGGTTTTTTGCTTGCTTTTTTCATTTTCCAGACTGGAAAGGTTACCGGAAGTATTGCAGCTGGAGTAATTGATCTCACGTTAGACGATGAAGATGATGGTTCTTCTCAAGGTAACTGAAAAGATATAGCTGACAAAAAATAGGATTTTGGTAATGGAAGTAATAATAAATTATGTTGCAACATATTAATTTCAGAAATTATTAAAATCAAAAATAAATATTTGTTAATTAAAATGACTTACTATAAAACATTATAAACAAAACAGAGTTTTAAAACCTCATGGTAACATATAATGCATCTGATTTCTGTAGCCCATGAATGTGTATGCCTTCATAAATTTTTGGTCCTTGCATACATTTGATAAACACCAGTTTGTATACAGAAGAAATAAATCTACAGAGGATGTTACAGCCATCACTCTTCACGCTGCTCTGACTCATTTGGAACAAAAGGGGGGCTATGTGAAGATGGTTTTTGTAGATTTTAGCTCTGCATTTTACACAATACTTCCACAGAGATTAGTGTCCAAATTTATGGATCTTGGACTTATTCTTATTCAATCTGCTTTTGGATTATGGATTTCCTATCTGGTCGCTCTCAGAGGGTCAGTTTAGGTAATCATACTTCTTCAGTCTTTATTCTTAACACTGGTACACCACAGGGTTGCGTGTTGAGTCCTTTATGCTCTTTATGTGCATGACTGCATTCGCACTAGTAATATTATTACTAAATTTGCAGATGATACAACAGTAGTGGGACTCCTCTCTGGGAGTGGGAATGAGCCTGCCTATTGAGATGAAATGAACTGGTTGCTTTCATGGTGTGGAGACAATAACTTGATCCTTAACACCAATAAGACCAAGGAGCTTATAATGGACTATAGAAGGAATAGATCATTCAGCCCTTGCTTATCAATGGAGACTGGGTGGAGCAAATGGACAGTTTTATGTTTTTGGGTGTTATCATAAAAGAGGACTTGACCTGGGGTGCGCTCACATTGTAGCACTGGTCAAAAGGGCCCAGCAGAGATTATACTACATGAGACTTCTCAGGAAACAACTGAATGAAAAACTGCTAGTAACCTACCACTGCACCATAGAGTATTTTAACTTACTGCATCTGTGTATGGTTTGCCAATTGCAGTGGCAGATAGGACAGCACTCCAGAGGGTTAACGTCATTGCCCAGAGCAGGGATCGCCAACCTTTTGGACCTCAGGGACCACCAAACTCATAATTCTATTTCCCAGGGATCACTAACCAGTTCTGTGGGCGTGGCCTAATTTGTGGGTGTGGCTTGGTCATGTGACTGGCTTGGCATGGCTTGTATGTAAATATTATAAATATTTATATAAATATTTATTTTTTTATAAAAAAGAGCAACTTTTACCCCAAATCAGGTAAAGCAGGCAGATTGAGTTGCTCACAGAATCATTCAGTGATCTATCTATCTGCCATCAGCTAGCTCAGTCTCTCAAATTTGCTTGCCATGAGTCTGCACTGAATTTGTTTGCAAGCAAACCTTCAGTCCTAAGGGAGGTTCGGCTGTGCTGAGCCGAACATCTAAAGACTAGCTTTCCAACCATTTCCTGCTTCCTAGCTAATCTAAATCTCCAGGCACAGCAGAACAGATGATTGTCGGAAAAAGGAAAAATAGCAATTTAGCAGGCAAGTTTACCAAATAAGGAGTGAGTGGGCAGGAAGGGTTCCCGCGGGCCATGTGGGCGGCGCAGCCTTGTGTTTTTGCACAGCCTGGATTAATTGCTTTATGAGGGTGCTCTGGGGGTGAGATTTCTCTGGCCCACCAAAATTTTCTCACGGCCCACCAATTGGCAACTGCTGGCCCAGAGGATCATTAGTTTCCCTCTCCTCTCTTTGGAAGAGTTGTATAGTTCCCACTGCCTTAAAGTTCAAAACATTCTTAAAGATCCATCCCATTCTGGGCACCTTTTTTTGAACTATTAGTATCTGGCAGACGGTACCAGATAATAAAAACAAGGACAAATAGGCTGAAAAACAGCTTTTATCCCAGGGCAGTAGCTACATTGAATTCTACTATATAGTGCAATATTAATGCAATATCGGGTTTTCAATTCAATTGTGTAGAATGTAAAGGATGTATGTTTATGTTTTATTTTTGTAGATATAATGTACACTAAAGATGGCAGTTGTACAAGTTACAATGACAATAAAGTAAGCTAAACTAAAAAACACACCCTAAACTAAATTTGTTTGCCCCAGATATTAGTAAACACATTTCTTGTCAGTGCTTTAGCTATCCATTGTGGTTATCTTTGTAAAAAAATGTTAAATGATTTTTTAAAAAAAATATGGATCAATGTAAAATGTGAGTTCCATTTTAATTATTTAGTGTAATTCTAGAAAATGAACTGGACAGATCCATTATTTTTTTTACTGTTGCAGTATTCTTATATGAGTATACTCTTGAAAAAATGACAGAAGTTGCAGTTAATGCAACGTTTACTAACCAGACCTTTGAGCAGTGTGAGGTATGGGGATGATATAATGCCGCTACAAAGTCCAGCCACTACTTGCTTACTAGACACAATTTAAGATTCAGATGCTGACTTTTATAGTACTAAACAGACTTGATTTATCTGCCATTATCTGCCTGTTTGCTATGAATTGGCCAGTAAGCAAAAGGAAGGAGTGACAACCTAAGATAAGGAAGAGAAGGTAGGGAACACCTGGCTAAAATGAACAAACTTGAAGAATCCAAGACCAAGTTAAATCCAAGAGTTGTGATGAAGCTTTTGGAAATCTTGTCTGTTATCTTTGAAAAATCATGGAGAACAAATATAATACCATAAATATGAAGCACCAACATATACTTTGCGAACAGCACAGGTAAGGAAAATAGCATATAATGTAGATGACATTTTCAGTGTTTGGAAGAATCTTGATGAAGTAGAACAGAAGATGGAAACTTAGATGAATTTTAATAGAAAACTGCAAAGTCCTATGTTTGCATAGGAAAAATCAAAGCTGTAAACAGGAAGGGGACATTTGAGTAGCAATAGATGCAAAAAGAATTTGATTGGTGAATCACAGGTTGAAGATGGAGCCAATATTGTGGTGTAGCTACAAAAATATGCAATGTTTTGGCATAAAAGATTGAAGACAAACTATGCAGAATAATCAGAAAGAATATATGTCTTTATTTGGTTTTTTTAAAAAAACAAAAAAATTGAAAGTGAATAGCAAATATTCTCCAGAAAACTATTTGTGTTTGAATAGTACTAGATACTTTTCCAGGTACTTTTTCTGTATTGGCTTTATATTCCTAACAGATGGCAAGAAGCAGAATCAGAACCTATCTAACAACCCTGGAATGGGCCTATCAGCTCCATCTATTGCTCGCCCCTTACATCCAGTACAGACAACTCCTCTTCAACAAGCTGGTGTGCCAACAAGTGGCCTGTCACAAGCCACCATACATGTTCTCCCCACAGGTAATATTTTTAAAAAATACACTTTGTAAATTTTCCGTTGAGCCTTTTGTTGAAGGGGGGGAAATAGTCATATTTGATTTGTTAAGAATTCACTAATCCTGACAGATGAGACTTTATTGATTTTCCTTGGTGTAGTGTGAATAACTGCTCTTTACATTCAGAACCTTTATTCCTTATAGCTATCAGTATATGCCTGCATTGATTTTAAGTGACTAATAGTTCATTTAAAAAAATATAAATTTCAAACCAGTAAATGGTTCTAGTTCTTTTAGTTAATAATGTTTCTGGGTTATTTAAATACACATATATACCTTCACATACATATAAAACTTTATTAAAACTGTAGACAGATAGGCTGTACCCATGTCTCTACTGAAATCTCAGTTGTAACTTGGAGAGGGAAGCAGCTGTTCACTCCTGTTTGTATATTCAGTTCTTTGTTCAGTTGTATTAGCTGAGCAGGATTTAGGGGTATGTAATCTTTTGTAAGCAATAGCACTTAGACTTATATCCAGCTTCATAGTGCTTCACAGCCCTCTCTAAGCACTTTACAGAGTCAGCATTTTGTCCCCAACAATCTGGGTCCTCATTTTACTGGCCTCAGAAGGATGGAAGGCTGAATCAACCTTGAGCCAGTGAGACCCAAACTGCTGGCAGAAGTTTGATCTGCAGAAGTAGCCTGCAGTACTGCATTCTAACCATTGTGCCACAGTGCTCTTAGGAATCTAGGTATAGAGGATGCTTCATTGCGGTCTCTATATGGTTCACATATGGGGTTTCTACCTGCATAGAAATTCATTAGAATATTTGGAAGCAGAAGCATTGGTCCCATTGAATATGACTAGAAGCTTAGGTGCATTTTGTCTTAAACTTTTTAAAGTGCTTTTGTAAGCAGTTGTATATTTGGAAATAGCTCATCTGTTCTGTTATGTTTCAAACTTTGCAGCTTATTTCTTCATCTTCCTTTTTCATTGCTTTTTTAAAAAGTACATGCCAGTTCATTCTGGAGGTTCAGCAAGCTGTTACATTGCTTTCCCTACCATAGTTGTTGCCTGTCATTTCCAAAACCCTACTTCCAAAAGATGTACATTCTTTTTGCTTTTTCTGTCTTAAAAATGGTAGTTATGCTATAAAAAATATCTATGCACTATCAGGCTTTAGGACAGGCAGAGGTTACCTGGCAAATTTGTCTCGTCTAGTACTGACTTGTTTTACAGAAATTAGGATGATCACCCTTCTCAATTTTCCTGCTTGCCATTGTTCCAGGATATTGTTATATATTGTCCCAGGATTGCATTCATTCATTCATTCTGTGCAACCATCCTTCTCTGGATGATAGGCAAAAGAAAGGTAATCCTGGACTTCCATATTCTGGACCAGTGCCTGCCAGAATGGGGCTGTGAACTGGACTTGTGATCAGTCATGACTCAGATAACCCATGTAACTGAAGTATATGTTGGATGAACAGTTGCATGGTTCTCTGTGTTGTCAGAAGTCTGGCATGGAATGGGCTATTTTGGTCAGCATATTGATTAAGATCAAGATCATTGTGGCTCTCTTGGAAATCAGCAAATCTGTGATATAATCCAGCAAAACAGCACCCCAAAACCTCTAAGGAAGTGGGCAAAGAGTGCAACAATCCAGGAGTGGCACCAGTACAGTTTTTGGCTTATGGACACTCCACACAAAAACCATACACCGTCCACATTATGACACATCCAAAATCACCAAAAGAGATCCACAAAGCCAAATGAAAGGTCTTTAAAAAAATGAAGTAGCTGTCTGGTGGGTAGTCATGACCTTGGCAGATCCACTACAGGGACAAAACACCTGCAGAAGTAGAATGTGTTGTCCTCCCATGACCAAGGGTTAGGCTGTCCCCCGGTGTCCTGGTTTAACTTTCTTCACTGTGTCCTCATGAAAGGGCCTCACTATTGCGAAGGTTGTTGAGAGTGTGGTGGCACGTCAGCTCCCCCGGTACCTGGAGGAAGCTACTTACCTCGATCCATTCCAATCGGGCTTCAGGCCTGGACATAGCACTGAGACGGCATTGGTTGCGTTGGTTGATGATCTCTGGAGGGCTCGTGACAGAGGGTTCTCCTCTGTCCTGGTCCTATTAGACCTCTCGGCGGCTTTCGATACTATCGACCATAGTATCTTGTTGGAGGGGTTGGGGATTGGAGGAACCGTCTTTCGATGGTTCTCTCCTTCCTCTCCAACCGATCGCAATTCGTGTTGGCGGGAGGGGAGAGGTCCACCTCTAGGCCCCTGGTTTGTGGGGTGCCTCGGGTCGGTCCTCTCTCCCCTCCTGTTCAACATTTATATGAAGCCGCTGGGTGAGATCATCCGTGGTCTTGGAGTGAGGTGTCATCTATATGCGGATGACACCCAGTTGTACATCTCCACTCCGGACCACCCCAACGATGCTGTGGGGCTATGTCTAGGTGCCTGGAGGCCGTGCGGGATTGGATGAGCGGGAACAGGCTTCGGCTCAACCCATCCAAGACCGAGTGGCTGTGGTTCCCGGCACCCCGATATAGCCAGCTGACACCTTCGCTGGCTATTGGGGGGGAAATTTTGCCCCCCACAGAGAGGGCCCGCAACCTGGGAGTCCTCCTGGATGTACGGCTGTTGCTTGAACATCACGTTGCGGCCGTCTCCAGGGGGGCGTTTCATCAGATCCGTCGGATCTACCGGTTGCGGCCCTTTCTGGATCGGGACGCCTTGCGCACGGTCACTCAGGCCCTTGTCACCTCTCGCCTGGACTATTGTAATGCCCTCTACATGGGGCTCCCTGCGGGGAGCACCCGGAGACTCCAGCTGGTGCAAAATGCAGCCGCGCGGGTGATCATGGGGGTGTCGCGTAGCGCCCATGTGACGCCTCTCCTGCGCGAGCTGCATTGGTTGCCAGTGGCTTTCCGGGTTCGCTTTAAGGTTCTAATTTTGACCTTTAGGGTGATCCATGGCATGGGACCAGGTTACCTGCAGGACCGCATTCTACCAGTGATCTCCAGCAGGCCAGTGCGTTTACATAGAGAGGGTCTGCTCCGGGTGCCGTCGGCCGCTATGTGTCGTCTGGCGGCACCGAGGAGTAGGGCTTTCTCTTTGGGGGCCCCCGCCCTCTGGAATACTCTGCCACCGGAGTTTCGTACCGGCACGGACCTGAGGGCCTTCAGGCGCGCGTTGAAGACCTGGCTCTTCGAGCAGGCCGGCCTGGGCTGAGATGGTTTTAATTGGTCTCCATATTATTCTTAATTTTAAATTGGTGTTTTAAGGGCGGGGGGTGGGGCCTTTTTACTTTTATTAACCAGCCAACATCAAATTTAATACTTTTTTAACTTTTGTATTGTTCGTGGGGTTTTAGACGGGCTGTGCACCGCCCTGAGTCCCTCGGGAGAAGGGCGGTATATAAATTGAAATAATAAATAAATAAATAAATAATAAATAATTCATTCCATTTCAGGTCCTAGCCTGAAGAGGCAAAAGTCACTTAAATAGTCCACAACTTGCCTTTGCCCCTGTTTCAACTCTCACAAATGATGATTGGCAGTTTGGGCCTTTACCGGATCCTCATACAATACTGTGGAAAAAAAATTAGGCTGTTTGGCAAAGATGCTTTAAATTAAAAGTGCTTTCAAAAATAGAAGTGTTAATAGTTTATTTTTAGCAATTAACAAAATGGAAAGTAAAGATTTTGTTTGAAAACTTTCCCAAAAATTGTGTCTTATTCCCCAAAATCATAAACATCTGTTTTCAATCTGTTTTCTCAGAAAACTCTAGGCCAAATTGTTTTCCAACTAGATGTGTCCATTCCCTATCAAACTTCTTAAGAAAGTCCAATTCATCGCTCAGCAATCTTGTTGACTCCAAATCTGTAGAATCCATATCCTCCTTTAGCCTTCTTCAGCAAACCTGCAGTTTCCAAACTAAGTTCCTTCTTTAAATCTGCCAAGAGCAATTTACATTCCAGTCAATGCAATTGTAAGTTTGGGTTGGCTACAGTTGCTTCAGTCCGATTTAAGGTTGATTTAAAACCTTTGTTATTTAAGAAACATTTTACTAAAATTTTTGATAACTTGTAGTTTAAATAACATTGTTTTTTGAAAGATTTTCCAGGGAGATTTATATTTAAGTTGATAAATTGTTTGCATTTTTAATATAATTCTGTAACTGGGCATTCATAACCAGGCAAACCAGTCATACTCTTAGAAGGTCATGACTTACAGAGGGGGTGGCATGCTTTTTTATAGGATATCAGGAAAACTAGCCAGAAATATTTTTATAGACACCTAATTAGAGATTCATTATTGACCAATTGGAAGAAAATATGGAAAAACTATTTAAAGATACTGATCTGGATCTCAACAAACGAGGCGATGATCCATCCAAATAATTTGGATATTACTAAAATGATCCGAGCTTTTTAAAAACTAAGAAAATATAAGATCCTTGTAGTGAAAATCTTACATGAAAATAAAAATCCAAACAAGTCACTTTCACTATCCAGGAAATCTATTGATTTCCATACGGAGAAAGTAGAAGTAATTGAGAACAACAGAGTTGGTAAGAGTGAAAAAACATTGAAGAATTCATATTAAAATACAAGCAAGGGGTTAAGGTAAAACAGCTTTCAACCAATTTTTAAAAGGAAAATCAAGATAAAAAAGAAAATTCAAACCACACAATTAAGACCCAGGTGTGCTTAAATAAACCAAACATCTGAGCAGAAAAATGAAGACAACTATCCAACTGCTTCTACTAGGAAACGTAATCCTCAAGAGTCTTTCCCAGGAGGATCTATAGTTGTCCAAGGGTCACCTTGGATCATTCCTAGCTATTCCCATTCAGATCTAGAGAACTAGCTTCCAAAAGACCCACTTTGGTGGCAAAATCAACCATTTGTCAGGAGGAGAAACAACCCCCCCTCCACCGTTCAAAGCAAGACCTTTCTTTTAAAAGCTTGTATTCTTGTTTTGCCATATAAATTTGGAAATAACCTGTCATTATTCAAAAAAGAGGTCTTTGATGAGAATCAGTATAATCTGAAACACATAACATTCTGAGTAAAACATTTCCAACAGATTCTTCTGTTGTGAAATCTAGTGGCAAATCTAGTTTGTCCCATCTGTGCAAATTTGCTTTATTTCATTCTATACTTTTACATAGTTATTTTCATACCATACAGAATTTTTTATTAGAATCACCCCCAGGTATTTTACCATTTTCACACCATTTAAACCTACTTTTGTTTTCCAAGTTTGATCTTGTCCCCTGCTTTGATGATCTTCATTCATATTCTTTACCAATATTTGCACCTTTTGTTTTTTTTATTTTCATCCTTGCCAATTCTCCAAATATTTTAAGCCTCCTCATAACATGTTCAATATCCTCCAGTGGATTTTATAAAATCAACCAAATCTTCAAAAGCATATGAGTTTATGTGCCTTTAATTAGAGTCCTCTTACTCTAATGTCTAATGTGTTGTTTTAATAGTTCCAACACGAAAATAAAGAGGGATAAAGGACACCTTTGTCTTGTATTTTTCTGAATCTTACATGCTTTCATAAATTCTTAATTGACTATAATCTAGGCCTTCTGTTGTGTATAAGATTTCAATCCTTGTATTTAAAACTCATCCAAAGTTCCTCTCACAATTCACATTATCAAAAGCTTTCTTTACATCTAAAAAAATTAATACAGCCTGTTTGTCATTGCATTGTTTAAATATTTAATTATACCTAAAACAATTCTTATATTATCTTTTAGATTTCCTTTAGTTAAAAGACAAAATATTTAGATTCATTCTTTCATCAATAATAATTGATTTCAAAACACAAAATCCATTTGGTAAACCTTCTAGTCCTGGTGCTTTACCTATTTTAGTTTTTTTTAATCGCTTCTGTAATATCAACAGTCAATGGGCTATTCATAATTTTGTTTTGCTCTTCTGATAATGGATAAATTTTGATTTTGTACATAATCATTCATTTGCTCTACTGAAACCACTTGTTTCTCATACAAATTAGAGTAAAAGTCCCAAAAAGATTTTTTTGGACTAATAAAATATTTTCTAATTAATTAACTTCATTTCAAAATCATACATGGATTTTATGTTTGTTAAAACGTGAGCCTATTGATTTTCCAAGATTGGGTATTTCGGTTCTTTATTCCAGAGATTATTTGTGTTATCAATATTAACCTTTGTCATACTCTTTACATTCATATAAAATTGAATGACAGTGTTGCTTCAAATATAGTGTAACCTAAATATCTTAAGTATTGAGATGCTACTGAAGCTGAAAAAGCATCTGGATCACAATGTTTCAATTGAATAATTGTTAAGCAGACTTTTAGTTAAATTATACTCAATACATGACCTCTTAAAATCCTTAAAAATACTTATTGGTAACCATTTGGTTTAAGATGTTACTCATTCAGTCCAAAACGTAAATAAAAGCACATCGTATTCAGATATGAATTATTCTGTAATATAGTTCTTTTTTATGTGAATCTAGTTAGAATTCAAGGCCTTACTATTCATAAAGTCCTCCAAAAGTTAAACTTGGACTCTGTATACATTACCACAAGTGTTGCCCAAATCATCCTGGTTCACAGTTTTTCTGCAGATATGTAGGAAAATGGTGTTGCAGCTCCCACACTGAAAAGATCTGCTGTCCCAGGAAATTAAGACAACATCCATGTCAAAGAACATTGGAAAAGTTATTGTAGTAGTATTTCTTCCCTTCAAGAAAATCCTTTGCAAAGATTGTGTCTTATTTCTTTACCTTCACCTGCTCAATATTTAATAAGGATTCCTACCTAATCTACATTGTACTTAAATTGTTTTTCTCCCTAGATTCCTTCTCTTCTTTCCTGTGCTTCTCTTGTATTAAAATATGTATGACAACAATCTTAGTGGACCTTAGCTTTTAATGGATCATCATTCCATGCACCCTTTGATGCCTGGACAAGACATGAAAGTTCCCATAATCTACCACATTCTCTGTATAAACAGATCACACAGCATTACAAATTGAAAATCCACACAGGTGTTTCCTTTGAGAGAAACATATTGTCTTTGGTTCTCTCCTAAAGATCACCACTCGCCAACTTAAAATAAACTTGGTACATAGTTACAATGATTTTATTCACAGAGATTACGATGAAGATGAACAAATAACTTGTCTTAAGTGGTTCATTGAATGATCAGTTGTACATTTACACAATTCATCTACTTTCTGCCACACCACTTGTTTCTTACAAATGTTTTATCTCTAGGACTGCTTCATTGAACTGATAATTGAAGTAGAAGGTATACCTCTAGCCATATATGAAAAGGCAGACTTACCATCAAAACCTAAAAATAAGAGCTGGAAGCAGAAGGTTGCAACAAAAACTCCATTTGCATGTAGAGTTGACAACTCAGTTGTTGATTCCCCCCCTCCCCAATTGTAATAAATTAATTTATTTCTAATGTTACAGTGTTTTTCTTAAAAGACAACAAAATAACATTGGAGTTAAGATTGTTAAAAACCTGTGAATCACCAGCATTTTTTAATAATTACATTGACTACAGATTGCTGTAGAAATAATCACACCAACAAATCCTGTTCTAAAATGCTACTGTGATTGGGCTATTAAACTTGTTTAAGTCCATAAGTTTTCTGTGTTACTGTTAGGTTGGTCACACAGCCAGCCAGATGTTTAGACCTACAGTAGGCACGTGTTGCTTGATGGGGCTATGATATTATTTTCACAACAATGTGAAGTCACAGCTGCCATTTCTTTAACTGGTCTTAATAAGCATAAGTTTTTTTACTATTATTTTGCCTCTCTCGTAGCCCAGACAACTGTGAATGTAACACATCGCCCAGTGACTCAGGCTACAGCTAGACTCCCAGTACCAAGAGCTCCTGCTAACCATCAGGTAGTCTATACTACTCTTCCTGCACCATCAGGACAGAATCCTGTGCGAACCACTGTTATGCAGAATTCTGGTTTAAGGCAAATCAACCCACAAAATTCAGGTAAGAAGCCTTTTCAAAAGTACATTTGTAAGCTGTGAACTGAAACTTGTAATTATCAGTTGCTAGTAAAAACATGATAGTTATAAAAATATGTTCAAAATATAAATCTCAATTTTTAAGGCAGTAATTTTTCAAACTTTTAATTTGATTTCTGATGCAGTAGTTTATTAAGAAATGTGTATGGTTAAATTTTATTTCATAAATGTTTGACAAAAAAATCATTCAACAAAAATATTTAAAATGTTTATAATGTAAATATTCAATATATTTTTGTGTTAGCATGCCACTTTGCAGCTTTATTCTTTAGATGGTGAAATGGGTGGCATATAAATTTAATAAATAAATAAAAATAAACTCGATTTTTAATTGATTTTCTTCTGTTCTCCTATCTAATTTCTTTAAAAATAATTAGGGAATTTCTAAGTCACTTAATGACCACAACCAGTAGTGCCAGGATTGCAGTCATTAAGCAGAGCAGTTATATAGGTGTCTTGCTTTACAACCATTTTGTTCAATGACCAAATTCTAATTGTAGTCATAAGTCAAGGACTACCTGTGAGTTATTAAAATAACATGGTTCATAATAGCTTTCCAAAAAGTAAGGCATAAATACATTGATACTAATGTCTTTTATAGGTGTAACCGTGCGAGTGCCTCAAACAACAGCTTATGTTGTAAACAGTGGGTTAACTTTAGGATCTGGTACACCTCAACTCACAGTACATCATCGGCCTCCTCCAGTACATTCAGTAAGTACATTTATCTATTAAAATGAATATTTAGAAAACATACAACCACACAGAAGATCAAATGTATTTATGCAGGGGTCACTTATATTTAAAAACTAATTGGGGATAGTTATGATGGAGAAG
This sequence comes from Bungarus multicinctus, assembly GCA_023653725.1. Lineage (NCBI taxonomy): Eukaryota > Metazoa > Chordata > Lepidosauria > Squamata > Elapidae > Bungarus > Bungarus multicinctus. The sequence goes on from CM042848.1 coordinate 50,706,481, forward strand.
AAATAGTAAGGTGATGATATCATTGAACTGGACAGGTTTAGAGCCTGTTTAGGGTTTGAGGGGGAAATTTAAGGACATGCACACATGCAAAGAAAAATGGTTATTTCTGAGATCATAAAAAAAAATCTAGAGGCTACATGTGGGCCACATATTATTCATTCTGTAGAAGTTTCTGACAAATGTAGGAACATGTTACTTATTTTGCTTCCAGTACAATTCCAAATGCCGATTTTAATCTTTAAAGCCTTGAATTGCATAGACTAGAATAGCCTGCTTTTGCAATAATCTGTTTGGTTCTATAAGAACCCTCCAAGTTCTCATTCCTTCTGAAGCTAGCGTTATTGGTGACTGCTCCCATTTTCTGGAATTCCTTACTACTTGACAAAGTGCATGAATTTTTAACTATTGAGCAATCAATTCATGTAGTCTCTGACATGATGGAGCAACTTCTTTGCCATGTTCACAACACCTTTTCTCTTTCCCTTAGGAGCCATTGCGGCCTGTGCATCCAGCTCCTCTGCCAGAAGCCCAGCAGCCTTCCCGACTGCCTCCTGAAGCTGCCAACCATTCTTTGCCTCAGAAGCCACACCTGAAGTTAGCCCGAGTGCAAAGTCAAAATGGCATTGTGCTTTCTTGGAGTGTTTTGGAAGTGGACCGGAGTTGTGCTAGTGTGGATAGCTATCACCTATATGCATATCATGAGGACCCAAGTGCCACTGTACCCTCTCAGTGGAAAAAGATTGGGGAAGTAAAAGCCCTTCCTCTGCCTATGGCATGCACACTTACTCAGTTTGTGTCTGGCAGCAAATATTACTTTGCTGTGCGTGCTAAAGACATCTATGGACGTTTTGGACTCTTCTGTGACCCGCAGTCAACAGATGTGATTGCTTCCCAAAGCAGTTAAATTTAAGATACTGAAAGCTTCCATTCTTGTCCCATGACTGTGGCTTGCTCTAGTTTTGAGTTTGTTCTCATGCATGAAATTCATTGTAAAATCTTCTCTACAGAATTATTTTGGAGAGCCCTTTCATACACTACAAAACTTAACAACCAAAACTGAAATAAATTCTTAACCTCCAGCAAAAGAGCTTGGATTTCTGATGAAATAGTCTCCTCCCTTTTGCTTACAAGCTACTGCACCTAGTAAATAGTGAGTTACAAAGTTTTGGGAATTTGGTTGACATATTTCATGTGGCCCACCAGTAATGTCAAACATTGGCACAAGCGCAGAGTATAACAGCCAGGTTAAGGTGGAAAGCCTGGATTCAGGGTTGTGCTTAGTCCTAGAAGAGTGGCCCATTGTACTTTACAAGATATCTAACCTACTTCCTAAAGGACAACAGAACTTATCCACAATCAGTTTTTGAATTCTTGTACATGGACCTGCTTATTGGAATGAAAAAGTTCCAGGTAGGCTTGCACTCTATTTGTCACCAGAACTTGGGAGTATTTTGAAGCCCACCACCAAAACCAGGTTTCTAGAAAACTTCATTTGCATTTTCAATAGCTTGATTCTTTTTAATGATCCTTCTCTTTTTTAAAAAAATAATTTAATTTGTGCCTTAAACAATAATTTCAAAATAAATGCAGTCACACTTTCTGTGTCCCTCTTTCTTTGCCATCCTTTCAATATTCTGCTCTTTTGCCAACCCTAAAATGTCATAACCTCTCATTGCAGATTCACTTGACTAGTAATATCCAGGTTTTCTAATAATTCATGCTAATGTTTACATTATTTAATCTGTGAAGATTTAACACCCTCACATCGTTAAGCTGCATCATGCTGTTCTTAAGAAAATGGTAGATTAGCCAAAAGATAAAATTTCATTTTCTTAGCAAAAACACACACTAATACCTAGAATTCTGTGCAACAAATTTATGAACATTCTATACTGACTGAATCAAAACAACAGAATAGATTCTCCACTTTTTCCAATTCAGCAAACTCATGGCCACTAAAAATAAATAAGCTATACCTGACATGGAAATCAAAGAAAACTGTACTATAGTATATTCTAGAGAAAAATAGGACATATATCTTCTTGATTTATCATTCCTATTAAATAGCGAATGGTAATTCTTCACTGCATTGCTTGGCACTTCCTATTATGTCCTGTTCTTAAATTGATAGGATTGGAATAGAAATGCAAAGTTCCAAAGGTACAGTCAGAAGCTAGCTTAGGAAGACAGGGTCTTAATGCTTATGTGGGAAGATGTATTTCGGTAAAGAAAAACCATAGTCTTGTGTCATTTTGTGTCTTATTTTTCTCAGAATTATGTGGAAACTTTTGCTCGTCTCTACATGTTGTAAAATTTTTTGAGTGGGTAAATTTCATTCTGCTTATTACGAATTCTTCAAATCACAATCAGTGGGTAATTGGCATAAAATCAATTTATCACTTTTTCTTATTACCTTCAACAATTATCTGGAAATAAAACAACTGGTGAGCTAGAAACTCATCTCTGAAATAGTCACAAATAATAGATAATATTATGAAGGAGGGACATATTTATCCCACCTCTATTAATTTGAATGCTGAAAAATGCAAAGGGAAGCCAACAAAAATCAATGGAAGAAGAATTTAATTACAAAAACATTTTTATTTTTTTAAAGAAGCATTGGATTCCACTGTTTAATTTGGCGGTTTCTATTGTTTGTAGCCAATACATTGTTACTTGCTTTTCCTCTTAGATTTTTTTGTACTTGGATAATAAAGTCAGGCCTGAGAACATCTGGGAGAAAAATATACTTTCATAAGGTGTGCAACTTTCTTTTTGAGATTAGGGTACTAGGTCCTACAACTTCAACATGTGGCATAAGAAGTAATTCAAGAACTTTCAGTTCCAGTTTCCAGTATCAGATTTCATTCCATGTTCAAATAAATGTGGGGCAATGTTAATTCCAGCACTTTTTAAATTAGTATTTTGGAGGATAGTTATTAGCCTTCAGATTTATGAACTGCAACTGATAGGGTAGGATGCTACATTTTCCAAAACAGAATGAGCAAGCCTCACAAGTTATGTAAAGCAATACAGAGTTAAGCAGAAACAAACTCTTATGTGTAAGTAATGGCAAACCACATTATATTTTATATTCTGTGCTTAATTCTCTGCCTTTGTCCCAAAAAGACATCTGAATTTGTAGATATTAATATGTCCTTGCAACAGATTATGGGAAGTTTATTCTTTTTCTATCAAATTACTATAAACAGGATTGCATGGCAACAAAGTGGACTGATGCTGGATTTTTATTATTCTGTGCTCATTGAGAAACTGCGTCCCACTCAGCATGTGAGCTTGTTATAGATAGAAGAGGTATTTTTTGAAAGACCTTGAAAAATTTTTTGCTGTCTACGTTGTACTATGTTGGTATTTATTTTCTCACCACATTTATTTTACTGCAGTGTATGCCTGGCCCAAGTAGACATTTTTTTTCTACAATAATTTTACTGAAACTATATTTCGGCAGTGTTCTGTCTTTAATACTGAGCTATTAGTAGTATTCAAGTTCCATTTCAGAAGAAATGATATAAATTCTGAAAGTGAGCTAGATGATCGTTATCTGGGTCTGGAGTTCTTGATGGATTATTTCTGTTTTCAATTTTTTTCCCCAAATTACAATTTACACCAAAAAAAATAGTTAAGTGTATATAGTGGAGAGCAAGAGAAGCAATACATGCTTTTTATATTAACAACTTATTGATAGAGGATAATAGGTTCGGTGATACTGACAAATGCCCTAAGAACTCTGAACAAAAATCCTATATTTAATGTTTACTGAAACACCCTGATTAATCTGTATTTTCAGCATGTTGGGCAATTTCTGTGCCTCTTTATATATGAAAAGACTAAGGGTAAATTGTGACAAAATGTTTGAGAACAACCCACTAGAGCAAGTCTGTCAAACTCCTGGCCCACAGGCCAGATACGTCACATGCTGGCTATATCTATGCTCAGTTTAGTGAAGTGGGGGTAAAGTCCCAATACTTCATGTGACGCTGTGACAACATGAGTTTGACATCCCTGCACTAGAATTAGAAAATGGTTGTACTACAATAAATTAAATTGGTCTATTTATTCAATGTTAGACAGATCCAATCAATTACTACTACTTGTCTAAGAGTTCTGTGGCTCTGAATCCATATTACATGTAATATTAGTGCTTCAGTAGTTTTATATTTATTCCTTGACTTGCAATATCACAGTATTGGCTAAAAGAATTGCAACCAGAATATGAAACTATATTATGTTGATGCCATCTTACACTTTCTTTAGTATTCTCATTCATTCAATGGCAAAGTTATTCATTTTGCATATGAAATCTTGCTGTTTTTAAGATCTTTGTATTTGGGGTGTATGAAAATTGGATAACCATATTTTCAGCAGTATAGAAGTTATGTTGAGAGTAATGTACAAATATGCAAGAATGCAAATCAAAATGTGTTCTACAGTATTATCCTTGGATCTTACCTATATTTTAAAGCAGAACGATTGGTTTCCTACCTTCTTGTGCTAGGTTGAAAATATATTTTAAGACTAAATTTTAAGTGTAAATAAAGCAACTGGACAGCCAAAACCTGAGGTACTCTTCAGACTGGTAATTTATAAGCACTGATGAATAAACTATACAAAACTCATTATAGAAATTTGCACTCTGATTTTTTTTCTTCAGCAGATGAACATGTAAATAATGTAGGCTGTACCAAAAAGTCCAGTTTAAGCAGGACGGTGGCAAGTTCTCCTAACTTTTATATGCATTGTAGATTAGTGTCTGTATGTGTTAATTGTAGTGGGGTTTTGTCTTGATACACCTGAAATTTATACTTTGAAATAAACTACTAGGTTTTTAAATTTCTGAGTTTTGTGTGATTAGTTTGGAAGAACAAAAGAGCATTTGGTTTAAGGAATGGAAATAACAGTCCAGAATACTTCAGACTGTTCAGAACAATTTCTAATTACTAATACTTTCAGAATATAAAGTAATATTTATTAAATTTATATCCACCATAACTGACAGAATCTCAATGGTTTACTACACTGAAGAGCAAAATGAGAATATAAAATAAAACATCCATGGTAGGTCTAAAATAATTGTAACAATATAAAACTAACTTAAAGCAGCTAAACCAGACATACTGTCACTCCTAGATCCTCAAGAATAAATGGTTTCAAACATTTGAAAAATGAGATGGAAGTTTACTAAATAAAAAGTTCCCCAGAAGGCTAAAACATGGGCAAATAGAATTTCTTAAGTGGATTGTTCATAATAGAAGCACTGTTATGGGAAAAAATATCTATGGGGCTCTACAACCTGTGCTTTGCAGTTAAGGAATATCACAGTTCTTCCTGGGTTGACTACTTAGATAAGGTGGTTCTGCAAGAATTTCTATGCCAAGCCATGTGATGTTGTACAGCTAACAGTATAATTATAGAATCAGGGATGGAAGGGATATTGGAGGTCTTCTAGTCCAACCCTGTCCTCAAGGGAGGAGACTTATACCAGTCAAATGGTTGTTCAGTCTATTTTTGAAAACTCCAGTGATAGAGCACCCTCAATCCCAGAAAGCAAGCTATTCCACCGATAGTTCTCACTGTTACAAAATTTCTCCTTACTTCCATGTTGGATCTCTCTAAACAAGCTTCCACCCAATTTTGTCCTGCGGTACCTTAGAGAATAAGTCAATCTCCTCTTTATGATAGCCTCTCAAATACTGGAAGACAGTTATCATCCCCCCCCCCAATCGTTTTTGATGGCCAGTCACAACTGTTAGTTCTCGATCATTTGTCATCTAGAGCAGAACAGAATAGAATATTTGATCAAGTGTGATTTGGTATACAAGGAATGTCTTGTCAGTGTCTCGTATTTTGAATTACCAACACCATCTCTTTCCAAATTCCACTCCTTTCTTTTTGATGAAGCATCTCGTTAAATTTTATTGTGTCCCTCTTTTATCTAATAATCCAAAGACCATATGTTCAAAGCTATAGTCACTTCTCAAAAAATTCAATATTCTTAGTTCTTTGTGTCCCAAAATTGATCAACCTTTTTCTCTGGTTAGTCCCTTAAGTTTTCTAGAACCTCCTTAGGTCCCTCTATAAATTCAGTCTTGTAATCTTCAGGGGTCATTTTAATTGTTATCACATTTAAATTTCCAATAATTGAATATTTCCAAGATTCTGGGAGTATGTCATTCTTGCGTCAGCAGGTGGCACTATTAGATTGGATTTCAATATTAACCAGTTTTTCCATTTTCCCACAATGTAAAAATGTTGATTTTTAAGTAAATAATTCCAGCATTTCAAAGCAGTGCCTATCCAATTTGAAAGTCAAATTTTCTGTATTTTAACTATTTTTCTGCCTTTTCCCCTTTAATTCTTTTTCCTTCAATTTTAAAGTTTTTTCAAAGTGCTAGGTCACTGCTACTTTTAAAAATAATTGTCTCTTTTCCTGGATATTTTTTGGGGTTAAAATTTGAACAAAAAGAATTGTTCACACTGTTCACCAAAGTCCATTCCTGCACTGTGCCTAGATGGTTATCTGCTGTCCCAGCTTCGTGGCAGCCATCTTAGACTGCCTCTTCTCATCATAGCATAGAGGGAAGAAGGCCTGGGGTCCAGTAGGAGAGTTGCAATCTCTCCTGTGACTTCTCAGAGCGCCCCTCCTTAGTTTCACTGCCCTACAGGGTGGCTTTGGCTCTTTTGGAGCCCACAAACAGGGATAAGTCAGCACAGGAACAGAGAGCTCCATTCCCTGTGACTGGTATCGCTGTGAAGCCCCACTGTATCCAAACCCTCCAAACTGCTGATACTATGCTGTTGAATTTAGTAAAAGGTAGTAGAATAAGAAGGCTCTTCTTGAAACCCATTCTCAATCCTACAGTTTTAAGCATGTTCAACTCCAAATAGTTTCGACCACCACAGGGCCAGTTCAAACTCCCATCCACAGTATTGCAGTAACCAGAACTGTGTGAAAGCATGAATATGGTTACAGTCTTCAGTTGCTTATCAAGCAATCATAAATGTAGTAGGGTCCTTGCATCCCAACCTGCTCTTCTGGAGGCAATGCCACCCCATCCCCATCAAAAGCAGCTTTTGGAGGCAATGCCACTCCATCAAAATATCACAGCAGCTATTATTTTTGAGCACCCTGCTGTAAAATTAACCTTAATCTGCTTCATCTGTTTGAGATCCTGATAGTCTCCAGACATTGACAGTATATCCTGCCTTTCCTAGAACAGCAATGAACGAATTATGTTCCTAGTGTCTTCATGTCTACTTTTGAGTATTATGGGGGGAGAACACAATGAGATTTATAATTCTCACAAGGGAGCATCTGGCTGTTACTTCTGTTCTTCCCATTAATTGAACCCAACCACTAAGAAAGAGCAGAACAACTGCAAAATATTGCTTTGACTTCCAACTGTAATGGTATGCAAGAATGACCTTGGGAGGCTTCCTGGGAACATGACTAATTGAACACATGTACAGGAAGAGATCTCTGACGGATTTCTCCCTGGAGTGTTGCTCTTCTGCCTTCTAACTAAAGGGATTGACATCCAATCAGTTTTTATGAACTACTTGGTCAGGGTGTGTTGAAGAACTTCCTCTCAGGATACTTCAGAACAGCTGTAAGCCAGCAGATTGCTTTTGGAGTTAAACTCCGAAGCTGTCTGCATGCCAAAAGCTGGGAGGGGAGAGGCTGCAATCTGTTCAGGGCCATTTTGGGCCTAGGAGGCTCCCCTGCACTTACCTGAGAGCCAGAACCAGGCGCGTGGGGAGGGGCAGGGTGGGGCAGGACAGGGCCAGTTGATCTTTGGAACTATCAATTCGCCAAACTGGATGTAAAATTAACATCCGGTTCAGCCGAACCAGCATGAACTGGCTGAATCCCACTCCTGTCTAGAATCAACAGTCACCTGCAATAAATCATCCTAATCAGGGTATTTGCTCCACAGAGATCATTTATCTAAAATGAACAAAATCCAAGAGCTATATATGCTATTATGCCCATATATACTTGCATATGTCAGGCTTTCTCTTTGTCATAAGAAGCCAAGAGTAAAGTCAAGGTATATCCAAGTCTGTTTATTTGATATGCCAGAAAAAATGGTAAACACAATTTTCCTGCATATGCTAAAATGCTCAGATACAGATTTACAGCACTGGTTTCATAGTAACAAAATCAAAGTTATATGACTCTGGCAGACCCTGGTGCTTCGTCTTGTTGAAATGAACCCAACTGAAAATAGGCAGGCCTTTCTCCACGGGTGGGCCATTGATGGCATAGGCTGTAAACTTTGCAGCCATATTGATATCTGCTACCTATACAAAATTATAAAAAGAGAACATGTAAGAGAAGAAAAGAAGGGGTGGATGGATATTTCACAAATATAACATGCACAAATTATTTCTGAAACTCCATTCAAATATGAATGGGTCATTTTAATTCATGCTTGCTTTCTTTTCTTTTTTTTTTTGCTTTCTATGTAACATTAAAAGAAAGCAAAATTATTCAGAAATGACCCAGGACAATCCAAACCATGTTAACTGAATCACATATGCCCCAAACCTTTATTCAGCAAGGTGAATTGAAGACCAGAATGGAGATACTGAATCATACATTTGATACTGGTGAGATGATTTTGTGTATTTTAATTCTGTGTAAAGCACGGAAAGAGAACTGAATAATTTCCTGTATCTAAATAAAAAGCGAAAGTTGGCACATGAGGAGACATGACAACAAATTTGGATTTATCCAGGTTTGTTAAGCTGACTTTATGAACAGGTTACCTATCAAATATTAAGCCACACTCCCTAGCAATGAAAGCATGCTGAGATTTCTACTACCAACCTCAGTGAGATAATCTTAACAATTATCTTGTGCTGTTTCTTCTCTGACCCAAAGATATCCAGTCTTCTAATGTGCTGCACATACAACTATCTTTGAAAACTATCCAGAACCTACAATTGGTCCTGAATGTGGTGGTGTTGTAAGTAATGGAAATCTCTTGTGACACCCACATGGCACTGTTGCTCCATGAGCTGCACTGACTGGCTTCTGGGTGTAATTCAAGTTTATTTTATTATTTTATTTTATTTTATTTTATTTTATTTTATTTTATTTTATTTTATTTATTTATTTGTCAATCGCTTACAAGATAATTGGTATAAGTATAAACATGAGTAAGAATACAGAAAATAGGTACGATTAAATGAGGATATTAGGACAGGAATGGGAGGCACGCTGGTGCACTTATGCATGCCCCTTACAGACCTCTTAGGAATGGGGTGAGGTCAATAGTGGATAGTTTGAGGTTAAAGGAGTGTGGGTTTGGGGATGTAACTACAGAGTCAGGTAGTGCATTCCAGGCATTGACCACTCTGTTGCTGAAGTCATACTTCCTGCAATCAAGTTTGGAGCGGTTAATATTGAGTTTGTATCTGTTGTGTGCTCTTGTATTGTTGCGGTTGAAGCTGAAGTAGTCATTGACTGGTAGGACATTGTAGCAGATAATTTTGTGTACTACGCTTAAGTCCAACCATAGGCGGCGTAGTTCAAGATTGTCCAAGCCCAAAATTTCAAGTCTGGTGATATAGGGTATTCTGTTGTGAGCAGAGAAGTGTAATACTCTTCTTGTGAAATACTTATGGACTTACTCAATTGCATTAATGTCCTATATACAGTGCAGATTCCAGACAGATGAGCTGTATTTAAGTATTAGTCTAGCAAAAGTTGTGTATGCCCTAGTTAGCAATTCAATATTTCCAGAGGAGAAGCTTCGTAAGATAAGATTTACAACTCTTAATACCTTTTTGGCAATGCTGTTACAGTGAGCTTTGGTGCTTAGATCATTAGATATGAGTCAGGTAGTGCATTCCAGGCATTAGAAGGTCCTTGACAAAGTGAGGGTCATCAACGAGGTCATATCTGCCTAGTTTGTATTTGGTGTACTGATTTTTTTTACCAATGTGTAGGTCAGAGCATTTGTTGCTCGAGATTTGGAGTTGCCAAATGTTTGACCATTCAGACACATAATCAAGGTCACTTTGAAGAACAGTAGCATTATCGGTGATGTTGAATAGTTTTACATCATCTGCAAAGAGGACGCAGTTGCTTATAAGGTGATCGCAAAGATCATTTATATAGAATATAAAGAGTGCGCATCCTAGAATGCTGCCTTGGGGGACACTGCTGTTAACTGGAGCAGGGTTCGATATAGTGCTCCCTATTTTTACTATTTGTTGCCTGTTTGACAGGAATGCAGTAATCCACTTATGAAGGCATCCGGAAATGCCGTAAGAGTTTAGTTTTAACAGTAGTTTGTCATGTATCACTGAAACGAAGGCTTTGCAAAAGTCTATGTAAATTGCGTCTATTGCTTTACCCTGGTCAAGTAGAGTAGTCTGTATGTTTTTGCAGTGTAGGAGTTGTAGGTTTCAGGACAATTTTTTCCTGAAACCAAATTGTTTTTTGGAGAGTAGGTTGTTTGACTCTAAGTGGAGGGTGATGAATTGCTTAATGATTGATTCCATGACTTTGCACGTGACAAAACACAGTGAGATTGGTCTGTAGTTTTCAACCAGGCTAGGGATGACCGTAGCTAAGGACCATAGGTTCGGTAAGGAGCTGGTTCTGAATGATATATTATATATAATACTTAGGGGTTCCGCTCTGGCAGAGGAAAGCTTTTTTAAGAAGTATGCACATAATCCATCGAGGTCAATAGATAGGGATGGCTTTAGATTACGTAGTGCCTTTTTTACATTATCTTCTGTAAAGTCAATATGTAGTAGATCATTGCAGTTAGTTTATTTATTATTATTAATCAAATTTATATACCGCCCTTCTCCCAGGGGACTCAGGGTGGTGTACAGCTAAAAACCCACAAATATACAAAAATTAAAAAAGTATTAAACCAATTTGGCTGATAAATAAAACTAAACAGGTCCCACCCCCCCACATTAAAACCCCAATTTAAAATTTAAATACCATGGAGACCAAAATTAAAACCATTATCTCAGCCCAGGCCGGCCTACTCAAAGAGCCAGGTCTTCAACGCGCGCCTGAAGGCCCTCAGGTCCGTGTCAGTACGAAGCTCCGGTGGCAGAGTATTCCAGAGGGCGGGGGCACCCACAGAGAAGGCCCTACCCCTCGGCGCCGCCAGACGACACATAGCGGCCGACGGCACCCGGAGCAGACCCTCTCTGTGGGAACGCACTGGCCTGTTGGAGATCACCGGCAGAATGCGGTCCTGAAGATAACCTGGTCCCATGCCATGGGTCGCCCTAAAGGTCAAAACTAGAACCTTAAAGCGAACCCGGAGAGCCACCGGCAACCAGTGCAGCTCGCACAAAAGTGGCGTCACATGGGCGCTACGCGACGCCCCCATAATCATCCGCGCGGCTGCATTTTGCACCAGCTGGAGTCTCCGGATGCTCCCCGCGGGGAGCCCCATGTAGAGGGCATTACAATAGTCCAGACGAGAGGTGACAAGAGCCTGAGTGACCGTGCGCAAGGCGTCCCGATCCAGGAAGGGCCGCAACCGGTAGATCCGACGGATCTGATGAAACGCCCCCCTGGAGACGGCCGCGATATGATGTTCAAGCGACAGCCGTACATCCAGGAGGACACCCAGGTTGCGAGCCCTCTCTGCGGGGGGCAAAACTTCCCCCCGATAGCCAGCAAAGGTGTCAGCTGGCTATATCGGGGCGCCGGAAACCACAGCCACTCGGTCTTGGATGGGTTGAGCCGAAGCCTGTTCCCGCCCATCCAATCCCTCACGGCCTCCAAGCACCTGGACATAGCCCCCACAGCATCGTTGGGGTGGTCTGGAGTAGAGATGTATAACTGGGTGTCATCTGCATATAGATGACACCTTACTCCAAGACCACGGATGATCTCGCCCAGCGGCTTCATATAAATGTTGAACAAGAGGGGAGAGAGGACCGACCCCTGAGGCACCCCACAAAGCAGGGGCCTAGAGGTGGATCTCTGCCCCCCCGCCAGCACAAATTGCGAATGGTCGGAGAGGAAGGAGGAGAACCATCGAAGGACGGTTCCACCCATCCCCAACCCCTCCAACTGTCGCAACAAGATACTATGGTCGATAGTATCGAAAGCCGCCGAGAGGTCTAATAGGACCAGGACAGAGGAGAACCCTCTGTCACGAGCCCTCCAGAGATCATCGACCAACGCGACCAATGCCGTCTCAGTGCTATGTCCAGGCCTGAAGCCCGATTGGGACGGATCGAGGTAAGTAGCTTCCTCCAGGTACCGGGGGAGCTGACGTGCCACCACACTCTCAACAACCTTCGCCACAAAGGGAAGGTTGGAGACCGGACGATAGTTGTTTAAAATAGCCGGGTCCAGGGAAGGCTTCTTGAGGAGGGGGCGCACCACTGCCGCCTTCAGGGCGGCCAGGAGCACCCCCTCTCTCAAAGAAGCGTTGACAATCCCCTGGAGCCAGCCTCGTGTCGTCTCCCTGGCGGCCGAAACCAGCCAGGAAGGGCACGGGTCCAATAAACAGGTGGTGGCATTCAGACCCCCCAGCAACCTGTCCACACCCTCGGCTGTCACAGGATCGAACTCCCCCCAGATAACACTCACAAGACCTGCCCCGGACACCTCCCCCGGGACCACCCAATTGGAGTCGAGCCCCTCCCGAATCTGAGCGATTTTATCATGCAGAAATCGGGAAAACTCCTCTGCCCTACCCTGCAAGAGGTCATCCCGCGCTCTCGGTTCAAGAAGAGAGCGGGTCACTCTAAACAGGGCGGCAGGGCGATTTTCTGCTGACGCAATAAGGGCGGAGACATACGAAGATTTCGCCGCCCCTATCGCCACAAGGTAAGTCTTAATATGAGATCTCACCTGTGTTCGGTCAGACTCAGAACGACTCGCCCTCCAAATGCCCTCTAGACGTCTTTTCCAGCACTTCATCTCCCGCAGCTCCTCCGTATACCACGGAGCCAAGCGGGATCTGTGCCGGGTCAGAGGTCGCAGGGGCACAACTCGATCTAGAGCCCCGGCGGCCAACCCATCCCAGGTGGCCACCAGGTCTCCAGGCGAGCTGTGAGCCAGAGACTCAGGAAATGGCCCAAGCTCCCTCTGGAACCGTTCCGGGTCCATCAGGCGCCTGGGGCGGAACAATCTAAGTGGCTCCGCCTCCCTGCGGTGGGGGGTGGCGGAACGGAAGTCCAACCTGAGGAGGGAATGATCTGTCCATGACAAGGGTATGATGACTAAATCCCCGAAAATACAGTCATTCAACCACTGCCCAGAGACAAAAATCAGGTCCAGCATGTGTCCTCCTATGTGAGTGGGAGCAGAAACTAACTGGGTCAGGTCCATGGCTGTCATGGAAGCCAAGAACTCCCGGACCAACCCCGAGGTTTCACCGGGCGATGGCAGGTTGAAATCCCCCATGACCAAAAGCCTAGAGGTCTCAACCGCCAGCCCGGCTATTATCTCAAGGAGTCCGGGCAGGGCCGATGAGACGTGGCAGGGAGCCAGGTACGCCATCAAAAGACCCATCTGAACCCCTTGCCCCCACTTCACAAAAAGAGATTCACAGCCAGCCGTCTGAGGGACAGTGGCCTCCCTAGGACAAAGGACTTCCTTTATAAGCACCGCCACCCCACCACCCCTTCCCTGAGCCCTAGGCTGGTGAAATGCAAGGAAACCTGGTGGGCACATCTCAACCAGAGGGACACCGCCCTCTGGGCCCAACCAGGTTTCGGTAACACCTACCAGGTCCGCGGCCTCCTCCTGAGCCAAATCATGGATCAGGGGAGCCTTATTAACCACGGACCTGGCATTGCACAACAGCAGCCGGTTATTCAGGGCCTGAGAATCCAGACAACCAGGGCTGCAGGTTGGGTATGGAGGGTCGGAGCGCGCTACCGCTTGCAAACATCGGGAGCGCGATCCCCTTACTGGATATGGCCCTCTACCCCCAGCATACCTGCCTCTCCCAGTCACCGTGCTGATAAAATTTGCCCCCGGCAGCCCACCCCCAGTCTGCCACCCCGACACGGAAACCCCCAAGGCCCCCCAGGCGCGCGGGCCGGCCCGGCTGCCCCCAACTCCATGTGGGCTGTCTCCCCTGCCCACCCTGGATCCTTTTAACCCATTAAAAAATCCCATTAAAAAATTACCAATCCCGGGTTTCCCGCACTTCCTCCCATTCCTCCGGCTTCCACGGCCCCACCATCGCTCCGGATCCCAGGATCCCTCATAGCGGAACGTCTTTGAGAGTTTAGAGGGCCACTTAAGGGAGAGGGGGACATCCCTCAAGGCCCAAAGCTCCGCCATGGAGTACATCCGTGGCCCCGGCCACCCCGCCCCGACGGTCTTGTAGCGTCCAAAGTCTTTGTGTTGGAGAAGTCCCGGCAGACTGGGGTAACCCCCTCCCCCCGGCCGCCCCACCCCTGCCACTGGTGGGGCCCCCGGGGGAAAAGGGGTCATAGGCAAGGTCATTCCCCCCCTCCCCGGGCCCACCACCCCTGCCACAGGTGGAGGCCCCAAGGAGGGGAGGGGAACGGTCACAACACCATCCAACCCCCAGTCTCCGTATTGTCCCCGCAGCCATAGGGGCGGCCCCGAAACCAGTCCAGGCCCGCCATGTCCACAGCGGGGCCACTCCCGCACTGGTCGGGGCCCCCCGAAATCGCCGCGGCCCGAGCGAGGCCGCCGAGCCTGCCACACCGTCATGCCTCGCTGGGGGTACCAAGACCTCTTCATAACCCCTCGGAACTCCGGGGTTTCCGCGGTAGCTGTTCCAGGGCCTCTGCGACCTCAACAATGCCGCAGAGGCCAGTCCAGGGCCCCCCAGGCGGCTCCCCCAGGTCCGCGCTGCCCCAGAAAATCCAGGGCCATCGCTCTCCCCAGGGGGCCGCCGGGGCCACACCGCGGTGATCTCCCCACCCCGGAGACCGCTGGGTCCACCCGCGTCCGTATTGCCATGATGACTCCGGAGGCCGCCGCCAGTTGTGGTATGATTAGGAAATGTGGGGCCTGAGCCATTGTTGTTTACAAAGACTGAGCTGAAGAATGTGTTGAAGAGGTTGGCCTTAACAGCTTTGTCATTGCAGTCTTTCCCATTTGGTCCCTTTAGAGGTGGGATGGTTCTTGAGTCTTTAAGTTTGGTGTTTACAAAATTGTAGAAGGTGCGAGCAGATTTTGTATGTAGGAGGTTTTCCTCCTGTTTGGAGTACTAATTTGTGCATTCTGCCTTTATCTGTCGACATAAGGTGTTGTATTGGTTTTTAAAGTTTGCTACGTAGCTAGTTTTGTTTTTATGCCATAGTGATTTTTTTGATTGGAGTTTTCTTATTATTATGGGTAATATATATTTTTTTTAGGAGTTACTTATAGTACATATAGTTTAATGACTCTTTCAAGTTCAAGTAAGAATGCATTATAATGGTCTTCTGTAGTATTAAAGTTAGAGAACAGAATGTGCCAATCAAGAGATGATAGGTCGGCATCTATGAGATCATTGTTGGCTTTTTTGAAATTGTATTTTGGAGATCCATCATTATGATCTTCTTTGTGAGGGCATAAATTGAGACAAAAGTCAGTCATACTGTAGTCACTGTTTGAAAAGGGTACTTGTATTTGTAGGCCATAAATTGAGTTTGAGCTGTTGCAGAAGATGAGGTTGAGGCAGTTATTGAGACTACTGTTGTTAGCTACTAATTGATCCAGTCCCAGTGTAGTAACGGCATTGTACAGGGTTGCATGTATGGGTTCGGATGTACATTTGTTTAGTGTCCCAATCTATAAGAGGTAGATTGAGGTCACCAAGGAAAATAAGACGGTGTGGACAAGAGGTAGCTCACGTCAACAGTGAAATTAGTTTGTTTGCATGAACTATGTCATTATCAGGGGCTCTGTAACATAGTAAGAAGCGGATAATGGTATTTAAGGACAGATCACAAATGATGGTCTCTGAAAGAGCAAGCTCCTGTGTAATTTAAATCTTTCTTAGATTTAGGGATTTTTTATAAAGATAGCAACTTCACCTCCTCTATGGATTTCACGGTCTGACTGATACACGTGATATTCTCTGACTGTAGTAATGGAGTCTGGAAAAGATGCATTCAACCATGTCTCACAGACAAATATAATATTGAATGTGGCTGTGCTTAGTAAGATGAGGAATTCATGCATTTTGTTTGCAAGGCTTCTTGCATTGAGTAGTTTGCATTTTAGATATGTAGTAGTGGGTCTGGAGGAAGTAAGGGGCATGCATGCCTAATGTTGGGTGTTGGTGTGATGGTTATTGGGATATAAGTTGAAGGTCTTGCTTTTGATTCATTCTGTGCGGTAGTCAATGTATAGGTTAGTATTTCCTAGTTCTTGTAGTCTTTTGAGTTCAGAGCGTAGTTCATGGGACCGTACATATTGCTGTAAGGTTAGGTCAGGGTGAGAACGGAGATTCTTATGGTTGATGTTGCTCTTGGCAAGTGAGTTTATAGTGTAAATGAATTTTCTTTTGCTTAATTCATTTTTTCAATCGACCCTACAGAAGTGCGGGGCCAACAAGCCATCACTGTTTTTGAACTCTGGGCCGATGCGGGAAATGTCGAGTATTTCATCAGAGGAGATGCTTGATGCTTGATAGCCACTGATGATGTTGTGGACATTTGTGATGTTATCATTGTCGTTGTTGTCTTCTAGACCAAATAAGATGGCATTGGGATGTTTCCGTTCATGCTCGACAGCTTCTTTGATGAGGATTGGGATATCATTATTTGTTGGATTTGTGGTTATTTGTGGATTGGGTTGTGGTTGTTGCGTAAAGATGTGATTTGCAGCTATTGGATGTTTGTTTTTTTATGTTGTGTCTTTTTTTTCAAGGTTAGTTAATTTTGTTTTTATAGTGTACAGGGATTCTACTATGGTGTTAAGGGATGTTATTCGTGTTTCTAAGGTATCAATTCTTTCGAACAGGGCAATATATTTGTCCAGTTTGGGTCTGCACGGTGGACAGAAATATGGAAACTCATGGTTGGGTGATTCTAGAAATTGAGCCATTTGCCTGGGTAATCCCAAGCAGTCATGGTGAGCGTAGTTGTCACATAGGGAACATTTGATGGAATTTTCATTCTCCTATAAA
This sequence comes from Bungarus multicinctus, assembly GCA_023653725.1. NCBI lineage: Eukaryota > Metazoa > Chordata > Lepidosauria > Squamata > Elapidae > Bungarus > Bungarus multicinctus. The sequence continues at coordinate 50,723,604 of CM042848.1, forward strand.
GTTTCTTTACATATAAGTCATGTACAGGAGTCTTGTGTTTCATTGGTGGGGATTTCTTTCTTTTGGGGTTGTGGTTTGGCATTGGATTTTTTTACTGGCATGGTGGGTTTGTTGAGATGGTTGATTGAATTAAATTGTTCAATCAAACAAGATCAATAACAATATTGCACCAATTAATTACAGTAATCATGCTGGTCAAGTAATTACACTAATTAGCAATCACCCTAATCAATTAATTATACTAATCACTAATCAAACTGGTCAATTAATTTCACTAATAATTACATTTTACTAATCAATTAAATTGTACTGATAGGTAATCACATTTACACTAGATACTCTAATCACACTAATCAATCAATCAATTGATAAATGATTTTAGAGAAATTATTATAGAGAAATTATTTTATAGATATCATTATCTAATCATTGATATATTCTTGAGGTAATAAAGTTATAAGTTTTGAGGTAATGAAGTAATCGGTGTTATAAGTATTGAAGTAATGAAATAATAAGTCAGCAAGTAAAGGGTTATTGTTCTACTGGCTGTCTACTGGCTGTTTCTGGCTGCTGTTATCTGATCTGGTGTTTATTGCTGGTTATCACCTATAAAAGCCCTCTTAGCATAGCACCAGAGTATTTGCAAGATGGTCTGCTCCCAACAATATCTCGCCATCCCACACATTGCAATTGGAGGGCATATCCCTTCCCTGAAACCACATCATCTTATGAGACCCTGGAGATGTACCTTCTCAATGATGGCCCTTTTGATGTAATCTTCCCTTCAGCATAAGTTGATTTTTTTCTATTTATTGGTTTTGACTTTTTTTAAAAATGCCACTTCAGAATCATATTATCTAAGTTGGTTGGTCATATAAATGCTTCAAATAAACTAACTGACCAACCAACTTTTCTGTTCATATTTTGTCCATATTTCAATTATCTCCTTTAACTATTTCCCCTCACAATTCTTGCTATCTGTTTGACTTTTTGACATCCTGAAGTAAAATGTGAGTGATTGCTCAATGTTCTGTCCCTGCATGAGTCTTCTATACCAGGGGTCTCCAACCTTGGCAACTTTAAGACTTGTGGACTTCAACTCCCAGAATTCCTCAGCCAGCTTTGCTTTAAGTCCACAAGTCTTAAAGTTACCAAGGTTGGAGACCCTTGTTCTATACCATTGCAAAATAGATGGATAAAAATGGCAGGTCAGTGTTCAGAATTTCTGAATCTTCCTTCCAGAAAATCAGACAGCCTACACATACAAATGAAGGTAAGTATACATGTCCCAGGATAACATTGCAGGATCCAATTTGAATTGGTCACCAGGACCAAAGGTTTATTCTACAAGTTTTCAGACTTGTGCTGTTTCCCTGATGATGGACATCATCATTAGGATAATAACTCTTTTATCCTGGTGACTGACTCAGATTGGATAATGCAGCCTACACACAGGTTAAGAATGGAGAGTATGATATTCCTTAAATAAATCAATATTAATTTCTCAAGGACAGGAGTGGCTATGGCTCTTCCAAGGGTTGCTAAACTATAATTCTGAATGTCCATAGCCAGGCTGGTTAAGGCTACTAGAGACCCCTTGCCTCAATCTTAAAAGGGATTGCGATTTAATTGAGATAAAATCTTAAAGAATTAAACATTTTACTCTGTACTGATCTGTAGCATGAAACAGGAATAGTTCTCAAGCTGCCTCTGAAATGGCCATACTTTACAATCCTAACACAAAAACAAGTATTTACATTGAATTCTCATTTTATTTGTAATAGTTAATTAGATGGAAGCTGCTATCAATGGAAGCATGATAAAAATGATATCAACGATTGTCAAAGTAGCTGGGTTTGCTCAGCTGCTGGCACCTGCATTTGAATGCACAAGTAATTACAGGCATATATAATGATGTGCAAGTGGGGGGGAGAGTATTGTGTGTGCAAAATAATGTGAATCAACTAATGTGTTCTCCACTCCACATGTATCTATAGTGGGGCAATTCCTTTAGGAATGTGTACCTTAGAATCATAGCATCCAGCTGGAACTGGAGTTTTGTAGTCCAAGTCTTGTCGACAGCAAATGGTATTGCAGGGATTGTGTTTTGCGTATGGATCTTTCTTATAATCTGGAAATAAAGGGGAGAGCATGAGTTATTTTTTGCTCTCTTTCTTAACTATCATTTAACCTTGTATCTGTATAGTCAGAAGTCTGTCATTTGATTCCTGCCTCTCCTTCAAAGAACTTGGAGCCATTTTCTTCCCTCCCCAGTTGGATTTTATCTATGAAGCAGGTTAAAATAAGAGAGTAGAAAAGAGGGTCTGCTCTGAGAAGTTGTTTAAAGATAACTCATTGAAATTTGGCTCCTGTCACTCACAGACTTGCAAAACTGTATTTAAGACTATGGTGTATTTAAAATTAACATTTCTTTCTTTATTTTAACCAGATTCAACAGATAATGGCCAAGAGCTACATAGTTTAACCTTGTGAAAGGTGAGCACATACTGTTATTGCAAAATAAATGTTTGTTAAAGTGTTTTTTTTATTATGGAAGAGAAAACAATAGAAAAAAATCAATAGAAAAATTTAAAATGACATACTATTATATCTCATGATGTGCTTCATGGACTCCATATCAATTACTTTTCCTTGGTCCCGTCGGAAGATTTTTGCTCTTGGGGCCATTTCATAAGAAAAGTCCAAACCATACTTTTGAACACATTCTCTATATCCACTCATATTGTAAATTACTTTATGGAAAGGAATGTTGTAGGAAGGCCAGTATCCTGCAAAACAAGGCTTTACCTGTGAAGGAGTTTACTGGAGCTTTTGTACATTGCTTGAATTCAGTTGCAAGAAATATTAACCAAGTTCTAAAACACTGAGTCTCAAGGGAATGTGAGCCAAACTAGCATGGTAGAAAAAATTAATAAAAAGAAGTTTCATTTGGCAAAGCTGGAGTATTTAAGGAATTTCAAATTCAGCAAAAAAATGTGAATTTACATCATCTACCATCTGTAGCACAAAGGAAATTTGTACTTAGTGTTAAAGTGTTTCTCATACGCACAATTATTTATATAAATACAAATGTTGAATTCCTGGTAAGTTGCACTTACTAATGTTAAGATTATTTGCAATTTCTACTAGGTAGTTTTAGCTGAGGTTATTTACCTTTGGCCCTCTCCTGTATTCCATTATTCAAAAACTCTTATATAAGCATTTACCTTTACGGAGAACAGTTGTCTGATCTGAATATTCTACAAGATTGGGAACCTGTTCAATGATATAAAGAGTCCCATCTTCAATGCTTCTTCGCAATTTGATCTTTTTTGTATCAAGTATCATATATTGGTTATTGTAAGTACCTAGAGAGCAGTGAGAAAATAATTAAATCTTTATTGTGTTTCCCCCCTATAAAATAATAGATGAAAAGATTCCCATTCAAATATACTAACCAGAATTTTGTTTTTCAAAGATTTGGGCCCAGGTCTTTCCAGAATCTGCCATCATATTGGCAATACGGACTCTCTCCCATGCAAAGAGGCTCTCAGGTACCACTTGTTTAAGAAGAGAAAGATTGAATACACTGTTTGTGGTCTGCAACATAATCAATCCACTGCCAAGTATGTAAAAGTCATCTAGGGAAACCAAAAAGCCTGAAACAAGAATTTTCAAAAAGTTTGTTATTCAAAAAGAAATCCTTCGTATTTTTTTATTCTAATGCTTGATTTCCACAAATGAAGGAAATTAAATGGATAAATTAAATTAAATGTATAAAAACAAAGAATCTACAATAACAGCAGCACAAGAATCAACTGATTATAAACAAAAGGAAACCAAATTCAGTTAAATTACATATAGTATTCTACAATGAGACTCTGGAAGTGGTGAACTGGATCTATTTGTGAAGAGATTACATTTCATCTGTCATGCATTCTACAATTGATTCTAGAAATTTGGATTGGACAGGACTGGACAACTCCAAAGAGGCTTTTCTTTCAGTGTCTACAACAAAATACAATCAGGTGTTTAGCACAATCAAAACCTTCTTAGTGGTTTTATTTATATGAGGACATTATTTGCACAACATGAATGTCCTGTCAGCCCCAGGCACATTAAAATCCTATGATTCTGTATTCATTTTAGCAAAATGCATGAAGAATTATTCACAAGACCAGGAAAAAATTGTACTCTCTTTCAGTCCATGTCATGGTTTGAGGAATGATTGTCACATTGAAGGAGAACTAAAGATGGATCTAACTATACCTGTTTGGAGATACATGCAGTCCTAGCTTTTGGGATGGGAACACAATACACAAAGGACTTCAATGCTGCATATATATCCCTGATTTCAACTCATCTTTGGAAAAGCTTTTCTTGTTTTTCACCTCACAAAAGGCACTATTCAAAAAAATTATTACTTATGATTTTAGACATCTGTACAATTGATCTGTAACTTTTGTGCTGTGTCGAAGTACTTTCATATTACATTATAACACTCTACAACACTCTTCTGAATGCAGTGCTCTTGAGCTATGTTGGATTACCTTCAGCTAGCATAGTCAATGGAAGATGGTACTTGTACTCTAAATATGAGTGGGGAGAAATGTTTTTGGTTTATGTGTAAATGACACATAATTGGAAAAATTTATAGCTTACAGACAAACTAAGAAACATATATGGGCATGTTTCATTCATCTAAATTACCTGGATAACTGCTGAAAGAGGCACGTCCTGTTTTTGTCTGTGGGTCAGTAATTCTGAAGTCCAAGTGTTTATATATTCTCAAAGTGGCAGCATATGTGAACCAACTAGAATGAGCAAAGTAAATATTCTCATATCCAGGGAGGACCTGAGAAAAAGAATGAATTTGTTATCTAAAAATAACAGACAAATCACTTTTGTTTTTCTTTTATGGAATTTAACATTTTTAAAAATTCTTTTATTAAGTGTTGGTTATTTTTATAGTCTGCATACAATTATTAATATGAATTAAAACAGTAATAGAAGAACTGGCCTTACAGAACTTTTGCAAGAAAGTTGCAAGAATTAAGGATTTAGGAAGACACAAAAAAGACTATAAGCTGAAGAAAGAGCATATTAAAGGGACAAAGGTGGCATGGGCCAAAAATTTCGGACATAACATTGAATTGGCTAGATGGCAAAATCTCTGGAGGGAAAATAGGAAATTAACATTAGCTACATCGTATAAGGAAAATGTATACAAAATGTTCTACAGGTGGCATTTTCTTCCAGCAAGGCTTGCTAAAATGTTTAGAAACTTATCACCAAATGCTGGAAGTGTAAGGATTTACCAGGTATATACTACCACATGTGGTGGACATGTAATCAAGCAAGGAAATATTGGCAACAGATTTAGACATGGGAAGAGCAAATGGTGGGAGAACATATCCAATTGAAGCCAGAACTATTCCTCTGAGGAATAATGACAGAAGGTCACAGCAAAGGCATAACATATTTAATAATACACATACTGACAGCAATGAGAATGGTCTATGCACAATATTGGAAGAATGAAAATACACCACCAGAAAGAGAGATAATAATACTGGCTTGTGCAGAACTGGATAGACTAGCTCTAAAACTGAAAAATAAGTGAGAATCAGAATATTATAATACTTGGAATAAGTTTTATCAATGGTTGCAGAAGAGAGGGGAAGATCAGAACAAATAGGACAAATAGACCTAGATTGTGAATATTGTACTAATAATATGAAAGTTAATGGTTCAGTAATATCTTTGTTTATATGGCAAAATGATGCCAGAACGGCCACACTGTGTTTGATATTTATAGTTGTAAACAATAAAAATATATTTTTTTTAAAAAATGAGTTTTTTCCCCCCTGCCATTATCCATTGGATAAGAATAAAAAAGAAAGAATGGAGGGAGGACCCCCACTGTATTCAGCAGATCTATGGAGCTGAAAGTCATGAAAACTTTTCAAGTTAGCTTTCGTAACATGCCTTGCACAGAGGAAAACAGGACACGATCACTGGTGTGTATGTGTGTGAAAATGGACAAGATGGCAGGTGCAATGATGCAAACCAAGCCCACCTCTTTTGTACATGTATGGTCTTATCTAACCTTAGGTGGAAATACGTTCAAAGGAAAAGAATAGCAGTTGAAAAAGGATGTCTATATGGTCCCTGAGGATCATACACTTTCAAAGACAGGACTTGATGTTTGCTTACACCAAAATATGTTATTGTACAGAGACTGTAATGCAGAGGTGGTATTCAGCAGGTTTTGACCAGTTCTGGAGAACCGGTAGCGGAAATTTTGAGTAGTTCAGAGAATTGGCAAATACCACCTCTGACTGGCCCCGTCCCCATCTATTCTCTGCCTCCCGAGTCTCAGCTGATCGCTGGGTCTTCTTTTGTTGTCCTGCACTGGAGAACGGAGCTGGAAAGCAGATTAGTGGGGTGGGGAGGGAATGGGATTTTTCAGTAACCTTCCCCCAGGAGTGGGGAGGGAATGGGATTTTGCAGTATCCTTCCCCTGCCATGTCCACCAAGCCACACCATGCCCACCAAGCCATGCCCACAGAACCGGTAGTAAAAAAAATTGAATTCTACCACTGCTGTAATGGTATGTAAAAATGACTTTTTAGAGGGAAGAAACACAGCCCAGAGAACCAAACAGATAAGAGGCAGGTTAGCCTGCAGCAGGAGTGTGGGTGTGGCAAACATCTGAGACCCTCCCTAGTTTCTTGGATTGTAAAGGCAACAGGGCATCAGGGGAGAAGTGTATTTTCAGACTTGCAATATTTGGTTGATGTAATCTTACAATTAGTTCATCTGAACTTGCTTCCTGTCTGAACAATCTTGCAAGGCTGTCAGAGACCCCTGGGAGCAGGCAATCTCAAAGATATCCAGATCATTAGATATATAGGGTTTTAAAATGCCAAACATAACCTTGAATTAAACTTGAAAGCCAATGAGTAACTAGTACAGCTCTTGCAGTGATGGTATTATCTGAAGAAAATAAGAAACACCCATCAAACTCAAGCCAATACATTCTGCTGTAGCTTTCAAGTAGTTTTCAAAAACAATCCCATGTAAATCGCATTACAATTGTTCAGTCAAGAACTGCATCTCCTGCTCTGGGAATGTTCAGAATTGACACATATGATGGAATTATGCCACAGATTCCACCTGCAAGCCGAAATTTTAAATTCAAATGGACCCTCAATTTATGAACCTGCCCGTCCAGAGGAGTGCAACCAGAATTATTTATTTATTTATATTTTCAAGGCCACCTATCTCATCATAATGGCTCTGGGTAGCCAACAGCAATTAAAAATAATACAAGCTAAATAGCATAACAGACAATGCATATTCAGCAAACAGGAGAAAACGAGAAGCAAACATCAAAAACCATCATTAAAATAATCATTTTATGGGCTTTGCCATACATTTGAACCCCAAGGACTTAAAAGAAATAATAGAATCATAGGGATGAAGGAACATTGATGACCATCTAGTCCAATCCATTGCTCAGTTTTTCATTTGAAAAAGATGTATGTTTTAATTTTTTAGGTATATTCTACTGTGTGCCTGCCACTTAATTCCAATCTGTTAAAAATGGATCCAAATTTTATGGATTCTCCTGTTACTTAATGTATCCCTAATTTCATGTTGGATTCACATCTTGCATTAAATTGAAAGGCCTCTGATTAAATAGAATTAGGCTACTTTTAAGCTGCTGAAAGAGATGATTCAATGTTTGTGGGTTGGTGCTAATTCAATAGGTTGTAGCAGTGCTCCTGAAAACCCAGGTAATGAGAATAATGGAGAATAAGCAGGTTGTGTTGACAATGCATTAATATTTGTAGACTGCTTGGGTTGTGCTGTGATCAGTTTCATCAGTCCTTGTAATGCTAAAATAAAAGTAAAAAAATGCTACTGCCCTCACCTTGATTAAAGCTGAGCAGTGACCCATATCCCATTCATACATGTTAGAAACTTCTGACATAGAAAGAAAATCACTGTTTCTTGACTCTGGGGATAAGGCAGGAATGATGTCAAGCAGATCTCCAATTGCATTTAGGAAACTAATTTCAAATTCAGTGAGAGGCTGAAATGAAAAATATAACAATATACCTAAGATTCAGGTTTATCTAAATGCGTGTTACACATGACAGGCAGAAATAATCCATGCGTAACCAGTCTGTCTTCAAATTGGGGATCTGAAAACCTAAAGTCCAACAGCAGTGATGTTTTAATTCAAACATTCATATTAAAATTAAGAAATAGTAGTTCATAAAGAAAATTCATAAAGGAAATTAGATCTAAAACTACTGATTTACCCAACATGCTTTATTCAGACACAACTTTACTGATTAGGATCCCATTTAGAGATAACCAGATACAGGAAAAAAATAATATTCCAAAGCACCTGAGGGCCAGACGGATGGAAACTGAATAAGGAGAGATTCAACCTGGAAATAAGGAGAAATTTTCTGACAGTGAGAACAATCATCCAATGGAACAGCTTTGCTTTTGGAAGCTGTGGGAGCGCCATCACTTGAGACCTTCAAGAAGAGATTGGAGTGCCATTTGTCAGAAATGATGTAGGGTCTCCCACTTGGGCGGGAGGGGGGTCTAGATGACCTACAAGGTCCCTTCCAACTGATTATCTATTATCTGTTAATATTTGTTCCTTGAGCCATACAAAGAATGAGCAAAGGGATTTTCTTGGTTCAGCCCCTGCAGATGTGAGGCTTCAGAGGAAAGAGTCAGAAAGTTCTTGTCAGCAGATTCTGGTAGCTCAAAGTGCCCCATAGAGGTAATCCTTGAACTCCTCAGGCTCTGCCGCATAGGCGAGGGACAAACTGCCCTGTTTTGTTGCCTTAACAAGATTGCACAGTGCTGCAGAAACAGAGCCTGTTCATTACAGTCACATGTTGCAATGGCCATTAAGTGAACATCTCACTTAACTATCCCCCATTACTGTTCTCCCCAATGCAATTGTTAAAAGAATGTGCAGGTCATTAAATGGATCACAGAGTGCCTCAGGGATGAGTAAGGCCATTGGAGGCCTAGCACAGGCCTAGGCCTGCCTGCTTTGGTTCTCCCAAGGCCTCTCCTATGCCCTCAAGATACCCCTTACAGGCCTTTCCCCACTTTCATCAGGTTCCCACAAGACTTAGTGAAGGTCCCCGAAGCCACTTTCATCAGGTTCCCACAAGACTTAGTGAAGGTCCCCGAAGCCTTCCAGAGCACTGGGACAGATTGCTTCATTGCGCAGCCATGTGACATGATTCCGGAAGTAGAGCTTTCAGAGCCTGAGAGGTTTCCAAAATCCTACATGGACTGCATTAGTGAAGCAGAGTGGGTTGTCTTGTCCCTCAGCCATATGGCATGGTTCTAGGAGTAGTTGCCATTTTTTCAGCCACCAAATTGCATTCTGATATTGCCACTACTTCTGGAATTGCACCATGCAGATACAAGACAAACCACTCTGTCTTGCTGCTTTCAGGTGGTTTGCACAGTGCGGCAGAAGCTTTCTGCAGTGCTGTGTGACCTTATTAAGTCAGCAAAACAGTGGTTTATCTCAAAGCCCCCATTTTGGTGGTTGCTTCCACACAGGCAAGGGATATTGCCCTGTTTTGTTGCCTTAACAAGATTGCGCAGTGTTGCAGAAAGTTTCTGCAGGGCTGTGAAAATTGTGTTAAAGCAGCAAAACAGAGTGGTTTGTCTCTCGCCCATGTGGCCCAATTCTAGAATCAAGCCATGTGGGCCAAGTGACAAAGTGACCCATTCCAACACTATAGAAGGTTTCGGAGCTCTTGAAAAGATAAGTGAGGAGAGGTGTCTGGATCCTAGTGGATGGGAATCAGACTTAAGGACAGCAGGGAGCCATTGGGAGAGGGAAATTCTGGCAGAGACCCAATGGGCAGGATGGGGGAGAAGACAGGCAGCGTCTGCAGCATCCATGGAGTTGTTGTAGTAATGGCATATGAATATGGGGGCACTGCACCAGCCATAACTACAGGACTGGGTCATAAAGTAGCTTTTGGGGTTCCACCATAATTTCAAACAACTGTTCAGCCACTGAGTGTAAGTCAAGGACTACCTGTATTCCCTGATAAAGGAGTTTCCATCATAGAAGAGCCAGAGAATAGGATCATGTAAGTAAGTGATGAAGAGTGCAGCATAATATAAACTATTATCAATATTCATCCTTTTTATTTCCTCTTTTTTGTTTCATTTCCATAAAATCCTAACAGAAAATGCAAATTGTCAATTCATTTATAAATATTGCAAAATATAATAAATCCACCATAAAAATATATTTCCTAATCAAAATCACTGCACTATGCAGCATAGTGGAACAAATGAAACAAACTACATATTTAAAAATTGGGTTTTTATGTACAGTATTAATAAATAATGTACAGTATTTTTATGTTTTAATAAATAAGGTGCAGAGGGTGTGCATTTGTTGGGGAAAGACTGCCAGTATTTAACACTGAACAGTATTTCTTCCAGTGGCATCACTGGCAAATCGTTCTTGGTTTTGGTATAAATAAGGCTAAATTAAGGTGAGGGTGGCAGAGTGGGATAGATGCCGATTAGCACAGCAAGAACCAAAAGGATGGCTATTTCCTTCTTTTGAATATGGACTATTAACTCAACTGCTTATCTTAATTGAAAAATTCAGGCAATTATTTGGGTTTACTTTTTGAACTGAAAAGTAGAGGCCAATAGTTTTCAATAGTTATGTTACATTTACTTCATAAAAAATGTTTTTATGAACATGGATAGAATCAAGAAATATTTTTCCTTCTCCGTTTCTGTAAATCGTTTGCAGAGAAATTAATTCAAAAAGGATAAATGCTATTTTCACTTCAAGTGGTATTGACCCTGATTCCATTAGCCCCAGGCTCTGTATTTTCTTGCAGTGTTGCTGAGTCAAAGAAAGAAACTTTGTTTAGTTATTCACATCTTTACTGTCATGCTGTGCCTGAGTATGGAAATAAAGGTGAAAGCTATTTGTAGCCCGTGAATTCTCCTCCTGCTAATTCACAATGGCAACATCCTGTTGACTCTCAGGTCATCCAGCCCATTCCAAAATTAGGGCTATAATGACAGCACTTTCCCTGAGTGGTATAGCAGACAGACGTTCATCTTGTATCGAAGCTTTATAAATGGTTAGAGAATTATTGAGTAATGCTCCACTCTGGGGCTGTGCTAAGTTCTTTATCAAATGGAACAGCTGTAACATAAAGGATGTTTTACATATTCTGTATAGAAAGCAAAAAGATTTGGTCTTAGCTTAAATCTTGAAGTAAACTCTATTTCCCTTTCTGAAAGTGAAAGACAACATATTGCTTCTTACTGTCCTTTTCTGCCGTTTAGCCCATTCCAAGTTTCCCATGTACAGCCCATCCAGCTGAGCAATAATGTAGCCTGCATTTCTCCAGAAGGGGTCATCCTTGTTATTTTTAATCTGTTGCCTGGTCCACTCATCCTGTTTCCTACGTAGGAACAAATCTGAGTTTAGGATATATATTTTATCAGAACTACTGAGATTTATACTTGGTTATATATTGCTGGAGCCAAGTGGAATTAGCTTAGTAAAACATTCAATAATTCCGGGGATTCTTAAAGCCGTATTATAGCACTTGTTTCATTGTTACTTATGAATGGGAACATTTTTTTTACAATAGAATACATACTGCATAAAATCTTTTACTTTTTGTTCAATGATGGCATTCTTAATCAGCTGATGATACAAATTTGCAACATGGTCACTCATACGCCTGAAAGAAATACACAGGAAATATTATTTTACACCACTTGTCTTGCCTTGTCAATATGAACACAACTTGATAAATTTGTGTCTTAACTTATATCTTTAGTACAGCAATAGTTGTGACATTCCAATATAAATAATAAGGAAGACTGCACATAATTTAATTCTGTATGTAAAATAACAATAAGCATGCTTCCCACCCCACTCACAGTAACCCTAATTAAAACTGTATATTTCAAGTTATTTTTATAAGATTTTCTTAAATTAGCTTGCATCTTCTTTCATTTGGTACCACGAGTAACACACTAATTCTGCTCTATAATCTTGGTTTGCCTGCTCAAAACTATAGGCAAAATATCAAACCATAGAAATAAAAAAATTGAAGCATAACTAGAATTAGAATTCAATTAGAACTGAAGAAGCTTCTTGAATGAGAAGCAAAACATTTTCAAAGGGAATAAATCAAGAAGGTCCAATTGCCTTTTTGGAAAAAAGCACCTTTGGGTCCTCCAACATACCTCAAATTCTCAACCTGTAAATCTAGAATAACCTAAGTTTCTGGAAGTTTAGTCAAGACATCAATTTCCTTAATGCCTTGTTAAGTTATAATTCACATAAGGAAGGCAAGCATAATCAAATTTGCAAGATTCTGTTTCTGTAGCCGATCTTAACAACGGTAGTTTTAGGCTTCCATGGAATCTGTTTCTGGACTGGTCCACCTATAGACAATAGTTGTCTATTGTTCCAGGAGATGAATCTTTCCTCAATATGTACTGTATTAAAAGTACATGTTATAAGTAACTAAGCTACTTCTTTCACATGCACAGTCCTCTGTCCTATTTCCTACTGTTGTAATCATGGCTTGCCACCATATCTAAATTGTTTACAATTAATGTGGTCTGTCTACCATTTTTCTCCAAGGCAAAATAAGAAACCATGACTCAAATGGATTTATGTCTCTGTTTTAGAGGCATATTTGGTCAATTAGGATATTTTGGAACTTGTGATTACAGCTAGCCAAAATAACAAGGGAGTGAATATTTTTCAAAAATCCCAAAAATCCAATCCACATTTTAGATCATCAATTAAGCAATGCCAATTTAGATTACCAAACTACTTACGAAGCAGTGAGGTAGCCTTCCAAGAAACCTGCAGCATACATGAGTATTTCATTGCTTACGAGCTGGCTACCATAGCCTGCTTTGATTTCAAGTATTCCCCATCCAGTAGATTGTACAGTCTCATTGTAATAGCCATAAGCATCGCCATTCTTGTCTAATAGATCCTTAACTTGGAAAGATTTTTCAGCTTCCAACCAATATACAGTAGCGTAATGAAGATCTGTAAGGATACAAAGAAGAACATTGAAAAATCAAACTATAGTATAAAAACTCTAATTCCTTGACTATGAAAAATTATAGGCTCTAATTCCCCAATTATGAAAAAATTATAAAGAGGAAGATGGGTGGAAGAGATACTTTTATTAGTTATTGTTTGTAGTTAAAAATCTGTTTCCTTTCATGCAATATTCTTGTCTTTTGTCTTGAATTTCATAGTTTGAAAGAGGATGGTTGTATCCTAATTTAATCTTAAAATCACTCATATAAACAATACAGGATCCATTTCAGTCAGTTGGAAAGTCACCATTATAATCTGCCTACATAAAAAAGGTGACAAAGATGAATTTAAAAACTATAGATAAATAGGTCTTATTGGAATTGTGGCTAAAATGTGTGATTTTTGGATTATTGCAATGCACTCTACATGGGGCTGCCCTTGAAGACCACCCAGAAATTTCAACTTGTCCAAAACAAGTTGGGCACAGTGATGGGTAACTCCTAGGTTTGCCCATGTAGCTCTTTGGGGCCCCGGCTACACTGGCTTCCAGTTAAGTTCAAGGATTGCTCATCATCTTTAAAGCCCTATATATCACAGGGCCAGATTTTCCTAAGGACAGCTTTCTATCCTATCTGGTCAGATAAAGCAATCCATTCTCTTAAATATTGTCATCTTATGGGAGCTAGGAAATGTGAGTTTTCCAGGGCAGTCACTGCTCTTTGGAACCCCTCCCCCTTGAAGTTAATCCTTTATCCTTCCAGTTTTCCAAAAAGCATTGAAGATTTGGCTTTCCCCCAAGTGCTAGGATGAGGTAACTTCATATTGGAAGCTTGATGGCCCCAATGTTTGGGTTTTAATGTGTTTGGATTTTATAGCTTTAATATGGTTTTATATTGCTTTAATTTTTGATTGAGAAACAGTCAGAGTACATTATAACATGAGTGGCTACATAAATGTTTAAACAATATAGAATAAAATAAAATGTGAAGTCTTCCTGTTATTTTGTGCAAATACTATTTTTTTCATAATTTAAAGGTTTTGTTTGACATTAATTAGGCTTTATTTACTGTACAGTTCTTCCATCTATGATTGCAAGTTTATAAATATTAATTTGTTAAATCAATATTTATTATTAATTATAACAGTGCTAATAATTATAACTATTGTCATTAATATGGTTCACTATCTTGTGCTAAGGCAATTCCCTCTTCAGGAAAAGACCAACAAACATAAGCATAAATCCCAAAAATACAAATAAAAACTTTCAATAGCAATTCCAGAAATGCTTACATGGCAATAAAGATCCAGCTCTGAGAAACTTTGTTGTTGAATTTAATATGAAACAATCCATTTAGGAAACAAATAAAAATATTGTGGAAAACCACATTTATCAGCTTTCTGTTTAAATATTACAATTAGTTAATAAGATAAGGAAAATATCCTATTCAGAAAATGGACAAGAAAGACAACTAAGTTTCTTAAGCAAGATGCCTATCACAATGTTATCTATCTTGCCTACTGTTTGACTTTGCATATTTACAAAGAGCACATCCAATCCCTTCCAACTCTATTATTCTGTTATCTTCCACATGATAGCTAGGTCTGATCAAATCTCTTGAAGAAGAAACTTCTAACTGCATCATCAACATAGGCTGCACTGCTGCGTTATCTTTTTAATGCCTTTTTAAAAGAAGTTTTGAATGGAGCATTCTTTGGAAACGTTTTTCATTTCAAATGTAAGGTATCTGAATGCACATTGCCACTTTTCTTCTGCCTTGTTTTTTTGTATCCTACCTTTATTGTTTTCTGATATAAATTATGTTTCTACATGAACCCCATGTGTTAAACAATATCAGACCTCAATACATTTAGTTGCTTAGGAATACAACTTAATGTGGGCTTTGCTTCAAAGTTAAATTAAACGCAATTTTGAGCAGTGTTGTCATCTTGCAAAAAACTAATACAATAGGTCATATCTTGATAATTGGAATGGAGAAAACACTTCTTTAGAAAAAAAAAGATGTCCTTTATATTCCAAGTTTATCCCACTAAACTTCTATTGCAATTTATGGGTGGAACAAGAAACTGGTGGAGAACAGAAAGTATTGTACAAGAACAAGAACAAATTAATCCATTATAATCAGGGGTGGGCTACTGGGGGTTTGCAGGGGTTCAGGAAATCCTCTAGCTAAGATTCTGCACAATTCGGAGAACCGCCAAATCCTACTCCTGGCTGGCTCCACCCACCCCGCCCCACTCTCCTAAGAGTCCCCACACAGCCCATTTTGGGTACAGGTAAGTACAGAGTGTGTGGAGGCTCGGGGAAAGCAAAAACAGGCCACCCGGAAGTTTGAAAAGGTTGGAAACGGGCCCGTTTCCAGCTTCCAGAGAGCCTCCAGAGCCCAGGGATGGCAAAACACCCCTCCTGCCATGGTGCAGGAGGCCGACTTGATCAAGCCCACTCAGCAACCAGGCAGAGAACCCATTACTAAAGTTTTTGAAGTCCACCCCTGATTATAACTACTGTATTACCCATTATAATTAGTCTATTTCCCATTATAATTAGTGTAGCCTAGAAAAATATTGAAAAGCATTCTTACCTAAATAGCTTGGGATAATTCTTATGGCAGGCAACTGACAGTTTAAAAGCAGTGTAATAAATTTCACAGTATAGGTTTTAAAAATCATTTCTAGTGATCTCAGAACACACCAAAAGATTAGAACATCTAGCACATTTTTATTTTCTTCATCATTGTCAATCATTTGGACAAATTTGACTGGACAAGGAGGTCCAAGTGTTTACCATCTCGATTGCCAAATGAAGCAAATGAAAAAATCTTCCTTTAGCTTCAATAGTGGGTCTTTCCAAGATCTAAATGTCAGAGGAAGAATTATTTTTCTGGGTCATAACTGCAACAAGATAGGAGATAGGGAAATAAGCTTCTTCTTTCTCATTTCATTGGAGCCATCTCTGAAAATCTGCCAAGTGTACAAAATTAACTAAACTCCCTCATAGGGCTTCTGTAAACTTCATCTCCTCCGTTACCTAGGATTGGAAACAAGCCTGTCAACTAACATTACTTGGGTCCAAATCAACTTTTTCTCTGTCCCATTGGCTTTTGACTTCAGTAAAACTACCACCCCATAATCGTCATGCTGATATACACTTCCCTTGTCATAATTTGTAGCTATTTGAATTATTACTTCAGTCAAACACTTGGTTTAGCTGAATGAATGAATAAATAGGAAGGGAAAATAAAAAAATAAACTTAAGATATACAATGCTTTTGATGAACTGAATACCTTCAGAATACATTCATTTATTTTTTTTAAACATTCAACCAAATTTTAAAAAATTGTATTTCCACTTACAGTGGAAAAGGAAAGTTTTACTGTAAAGTGCATAATTACATGCAAGTTACACAAGCACTTCAATCTAGCAAACTATTCTTATTCTATTTTTGTGAAAGCCAAATTATTTGCCTGAACATTTACTAGTACCCTCAGTTTTAAAAATATAAAGTATATGATACTTTATAGTATAAGTATATTATTTTTAAAAATTCATATTAAGAGGATTTTGTCTCCCCAACTTCAAAAAACAAGTTACTCCAATAATAAAATGCTTACAATAAACAATACATATGTGAATTCAACATTTAATATTAAAGCTAAATGTAGCTATATACAGTTAATGAATTCTAGGTAACTCAAAATCATTCACACTTTTTATAGCATTTAGGTTAGTTCTAGTAATAGCACCGCCATGGATTTTGAATTATTTTACTCAACACATCAGCATGGCTACTCTTTATTTGTACAGCATTGGATTTTCATGAGATGTCATCCTTATTTTGCTTTTTTGAAACTTTTGTGTCCAAGATATCCATTTTCTTGGGCAGAAAATGCCAACAGGAAACCCCCAGAGAAAAGGCAATTTCTAAGAAACTTTAACCGAAGAAGCTTTGGAACCCTTTCATTCCATCTCTGATAGGCAGTTAGATGCAGGGGCTGCAGAGACCCTTGTAACAAGCATAAGTTATATACATCAGGGGTCGTCAACCTTTTGGACCTCAGGGACCACCAAATTCATAATTTTAGATCCCAAGGACCACAACTGGTTCTCTGGGCATGGCCTAATTTGTGGGTGTGGCTTGATGATCATGTGACTGGCTGGGCATGGCTTGTATGTAAATATTATAAATATTTATATAAATATTGAATTTTTTATTAAAAAAGAGCAACTTTTCCCCAAAATCAGGCAAAGCAGGCAGGCAGATTGAGTTGCTCACAGAATCACAGATTCATTCAGAAATCTATCTGTCTGCCATTGGCTAGCTCAGTCCGTCACATAAAATTTGCTTGCAAGCAAACTCATAAAATTTGCTAGCAAGCAAACTCAGAAAATTAACTCACAACACACCATGTATGTAAATATTGAATTTTTTTATTAAAAAAGCAACTCTTATCCAAAATCAGGCAAAGCAGACAGATTGAGTTGCTCACAGAATCATTCAGTGATCTATCTGCCATCGGCTAGCTCAGTCTCTCAAATTTGCTTGCTGTGAGTCTGCACTGAATTTGCTTGCAAGCAAACCTTCAGTCCTAAGGGAGGTTTGGCTGTGCTTGGCTAGAAAGCAAGAAATTCAACCATTTCCTGCTTCCTAGCCAATCTAAATCTCCCGGCACAGCAGAACAGATGATGGTTAAAAAAGGAAAAATAGCAACTTAGCAGACAAGTTTGCCGGGTAAGGAGTGAGTGGGCGGGGAGGGTTCCCGCGGGCCATGTGGGCTGAGCAGTCTTGTGTCTCTGTGTAGCCTGGATTAATTGGGGGGGTGCTATGGGGGTGAGATTTCTCTGCGGCCCACCCAAATTTTCTCAGGGCCCACCAGTGGGCCACGGCCCAGTGGTTGGCGACCACTGATATACATTATAATCAGTCTTTTAAAACATCACCCTCCAGCTCAGTTACTTGTTCCCCATCTCAGCATGATTCCACATATGAGACTGCCTTGCTTGCTTGCCAGGGCCTCTAACTTTTCTGAAATTACGTTTATCTAAGGAGAAACTATCCTTGGAAGGTACATCTTATCTCACCTCTATGGCTAAACTATTGGCCTATATACAGTGAAGAGTATGATAATAGAAAATATCTTACAAAAACAAAATGAGATAGGGTTCCAGAGCCGTAATGTAAGTGTGAACTCTCTAATAAAATGTTTTAATACTGTATTGTATAAAATATTCTAACATCAAAGAGATTATAATTTTAAAACTCAGTTAATTGCATGGGGGGAAAAACCTGTAATTTATTAGAAAAGATGCTTCCAACTTTTGGAATATTGTCTTTAGAAAACAATTGTAGTTAGTCATGTAGAGTTCTGAAAGAAAACATTTGATTATTATTTTTTGGCTAGAAAAAACATCCTCAAAAATAATTTCCTCATAAGCAAGCAAATTAAGAAGAAAGTGCAACTGCTAATCTCACATTTAGAAAATAGAAAAATAACAGGTTCCTTTTTTTTCAAGTGCAACTATGATTTTTAAAAAAGATTTTAATACTGTTATCAGCAACTATTTCTGCCTAACACTTTTGCTTCTGTAATTAATTATTGATTCTTTCAAATAGAAGAACTAAATAATTTTGTTTCCCCTATCATTATTGCAAAAGCATTTTAAAGCAGTCTAAAACCACAGATAGAAAACATGAACAAATGAAGTTTCATTTCTGCCACAAAATTAACCAAAACACAAAAGACCAAAGATACTATTTTAGGTTTGTTGAAAAATGTCCAGTTCTTTATTTTTTAAATGCATCTTTATACATTTTATACATCTCAAAAAAGTTTTCAAAACTTTGAATCTCAGACACACAAATAAGTGTATATAAAATGCAACATTGGCTTCAAGTTATTTTGCTTGCTGTCCAATAACTTGTCATTGTTGCCTCTGAATTCAGTAAATCTAGGTAGTCAGGGATACCCAGCATATTTTGGACTCAAAATTTTCCATAGCTTCAATGAACTTTATATTTTCTGTACCCACTAGTGTTGCAGTATAGCACTATTTTTATTCTGGTTAAACAGGTTTAAGGTTGAAATAATCCCTTGGTGTTACAGGTGTGAGTGCCATTGCATCATATCTAGTTTGTGACTTAAAGGCATCCTGCTGATAGCATATAAGTACAAGGAATTTGGCAGATTTTCAGCCTTTTTTATATTCTCCTTTCTGTCTTGTCTGTTGCAATTGTCCTCCATAATATATTCGCTTTTGTGGGATTGCCACAAACCTCAACAGCCCTAATATAGACAGTCCATGATAACGAATGGAAAGATGGAGTTTCTCCAGTCAAGCTGATTTTTAATATACAGAAATGAAAAGGATTCCCAAGATCCCCAATTCCAGATAGAAAGTGGCAATTGCCTCTCAGAGTTATTAGCTAAACAGTGAAGAAATAAGCAGTATTGGAATAAAGGTGAATTCTGATGCTTGTCGTTCAACTTCCAAAGACAGCACAATTAGCAACCCTATTCAGAACTCTCCCAGGACATTTCCCTGCTTACACTAAGTCAAAACAGGAACATGCCCTGGTAACTTTTCTGCCATTTTTTCATTATATTGCCTTCAACTTATCCTCAAATACCTGAGGCTAGCTTAAAGTTGTTCTTAGCTGTTCTGATGTTAAAGTAATGCTTTCCCTTTAAACAAGTAGCAGTTTGTGGGTACAGTCTGACTCATATTACCATTTTATTGTCTGTAGTCCTTAGCTAGCAAAATCTGCTTGGCACCCTAGCAATTATATGCTGATAGGTACATGCTTCCTTCCTTCTAATCCCATAGTTCTCTGGGGTTATTCTGCTTAGGCAGCCACAGAATCCATTTTCTTCCCCAAATCAGGTTTTGAACTGACCTCTGCTTCGGTCCGGAATTTCAGTTTAGAGACCTGAATCAGCTGGAAGAGCAACCAACAATTGGCAGTTTTCAAAATTTAGAGTAGCGTAAGCATGTATGTAGAACTGAAAATGCCACTACTACTATTGCTGTATATTTCTGTATATATGACAGAATAATACTGCTACATGAGAATATGAAAGTGACAATATCTAGTAACTCATCATATACAAAATTCCTAGTTACTAAGTGGTAAATTCAGGGACTAAGGTTATACATAACAGACGTTATAGTGAATATTTATTATAAATGACCCATCTAGTGAATATTTATTGTATATATTTACTTAAAACAAACTAAAAAAATCTAGGAATTCTCTGCCTTAGGAAGGAACTAATGGCAAATCACCCCCTAAATCTTGGCAATAAAGCTGCAGGCTCCAGGCCCATTCAAAAATCCTTAATATATATTTCAGTTTATTTCATAGTGCTAAGTATTTATATGCATATTTAGCAGTTTTCAAACATTAAACCAACTCTGCTGCACTTGTTCTTTTGTAATGTCCATAAAATATTTTTACCAGAAAAATTTCCAACAAATTTTTGTTCTTTTTTCTGAAAAAATCAAAGAAAATGGCTGAAAGATAGTGAACATTGATATTATTTGATCCATCCTTTCAGAATAAGTATCTATTTCTTGGTGAAAGTGTTCAAAGCATTCAAACACCGCCCTTTAGATTTCTTCTGGCAATGTAAGATCAGCATGTTTACAATTTTTCCTGGCATTCTCTTCAACAATTTATTCTTTTTTTCTATGCTTACATCCATTTATTGTTAATTTCTTCACAATTTCTGAGTACTAAACTTCCAAGAACAAAATTCAAGCCTTGGGCTTGCACTGTACATTGTTCAAGGTTGATCCCAGCTGTTTGTAAATATTGTTGTATCTAATTAAGATAAAGGTTTCCCGCACATGTGTGTTAGTCGTTTCTAGCTCTAGGGGGCAGTGCTCATTTCCATTTCACAACCGAAGAGCCAGTGCTGTCCAAAGACGTCTCCGTTGTCATGTGGCCGGCATAACTAAATGCTGAAGGCGCATGGAGTGCTGTTACCTTCCCACCAAAGTGGTTCCTATTTTTCTATTTGCATTTTTTACATGCTTTCGAACTGTTAGGTTGGCAGAAGCTGGAACAAGTAATGGAAGCTCACTCCATTACGTGGAGCTAGGGATTCGAACCACCGGACTGCTGACCTTTCTGATCGACAAGCTCAGCGTCTTAGCCACTGAGCTACTATGTCCCTTGTATCTAATTAATCTCATCTAAAACTTTGTATCAGGAACATAGGATAATTCAGGAAAGAAAATCACATATAGTAGGGAGCAAAGTCTAAGCCGTTGATTCTCTTTTGTTTTGGGGGATGGGTGGGAAATCCCACAGCATTTCAAAGGTTGATATTAAGGCTTCAGTGTTTATCTTTACTACAGGCATAGTTTCATAATGAACAATCCATCTTGTCTGGGAAAGTCTATTGACATTCAGCTGCATTTTCCAATGATGAGGTGAGAGTAAAAAGAATGAATTGATTTTTCTTCTACGTTCCCAAAAAGTCGCAAAGAAATGCTTTCAAAAGAGTGAACACCACAAAAATTGGCCAACAGCAGCAACCCAAGTCCAGCTCCATTGTTGTACTTACATGGTACCATTAACCATTAAAAGTTGCTGTACCAAGTTGTTGGTACAGCAACAACTTCACCTCTTTGGCATCAGTCATATGGTGTGAGAAAAATGACAAGAGAATGGGGTATAAAACTCCTCATCACCTTTGGCCTACATTATTGCCTACATGCAGGATGGACTAACATCTTTTTAAAAGTATTTTAATGTAGGATTATTCATTTCTAATACTTCATGCAGTTTTAGAAAGCTGTGGAGTTTTGAAGCTGCATATAAATACTTTTTTAAAATTAGGAGATATGGGGAATATACTCATACTCCCCTTTCTATCATTCATAATTCTTAAACCCATCTTTCCTGTCTTAAATTCATTATACTTTTCTCAATAGATTTCATAGAATATCCGCACAAACCTAGGACAGTTTTTTTTTAATTAAAATGAAAACATACCCAAGAAAATCAGCTTTTGCAACATTGTCCCAAATCCACAGAGAACAATGAATAGTCTAAAAGGCCAAGGGAATGTGTTGACACGGAGATTAAGTTAACTCAAATGCAGTATGTAAGCCACCAGAACATGCTGACTGATTATATGCCATGGAAGCTAAGGTCAGCATTTTAACTTACAATTTCCATACTAAAGGCTTTAGTTCTTCATTTAAGACTAAAGTGCTATAACATTACTCCAACAAAATATAATTAACATTATTATGTATGCTATAACATTACTCCAACAAAATATAATTAACATTGCAAAGATTAAACAACAATATTTGATAACCATATTGATATTGTGTTATGGAATTTACAGTGGTAAGCATTTATTTGTGACAGACGAAAAACAGATTCAGTACATTCCCCTAGCATTCTCTTTTCTTTCCTCACTTGTAAAGGGTTATTGTGTCTGTGTGTGTGTCTTTGACTCAGCTTTGACTCCTAGCAACTGCCTGGACAATCCCTGAGATTTTCTTGGCAAGATTTTTCAAAAGTGGTTTGCCATTGCCTCCTTCTTAGGACTGAGAGAGAGTGACTGACCCAAGATCACCAGCCTCTGTTGTGTATAAACTGAGACAAGAACTCAAAATCTCCAGCCAGATGCCTCGACCACAATATAAAAGTAGCTTTCGGTAAGGGGATCATACCCATCTCTATTTTTTTTCAATCTATCACTCAAACTAACAGTATAACTTAAGAATACTAAGCTATAAAGTATAACTGATCATTTCTTGAAAATAAACTCAGGAATTTTAATCATGAAAATTTCAACTAATTTCAATACTTTGGGTGTTTGAAACAATGGGAAAATATGTGGTGGAAAATATTGAAATTTACATTACTGTATATTACGATCTTAACAATTTTTTTATAAAGTTATATATTGGTATACGTCACCAGAAAATTTCCCTAAAATGTATAGACATTACAAATTTATGTTGGAAAACAAGAAATGTTTTACTATGCCTGGTGGACTTATATAAAAAAGTCATAAACTTTGTATTCAAATACAAACACTAAATCAGAATGATAAATACAGGTAGTTCTCAACTTAAAACCACAATTGACCCCAAAATGTATGTTGCTAAGTGTGAAATTTGTTAAGTGAGTCATCTAATCCAACCCCCCCTCCCCACAAATGGGAGACCCTACACCATTTCTGAGAAATGGCAGTCCAATCTCTTCTTGAAAGTCTCAAGTGATGGTGCTCCCACAACTTCCGAGAGCAAGCTGTTCCATTGGTTGATTGTTCTGTCAGAAAGTTTCTCCTTATTTCCAGGTTAAATCTCTCCTTGTTCAGTTTCCATCCATTATTCCTTGTCTGGCCTATAGGTGCTTTAGAAAATAACTTGATCCCTTCCTCCCTGTGGCAGCCTCTCAAATATTGCAAGTCTGCTAACATGTCTCCCCTGGTCCTTCTCTTTACTAGACTAGCCATACCCAGTTCCTGTAACCGTTCTTCATATGCCTTAGTCTCCAGTCCCATAGTTATCCTGGTTGCTCTTCTCTGTACTTTTTCTAGAGTCTCAACATCTTTTTTATAATGCAGTGATCAAAACTGGATGCAGTACTCTAGGTGTGGTCTTACTAACGCTTTAGAGAGTGATATTAGTACTTCACTTGATCTTGACTGTATCCCTCTGTTAATGCAACTTAGGATTGCATTAGCTTTTTTGGCTGCTGCTGCACAGTGCTGGCTCATATTTAATTGGTTGTCCGCTAAGACTCCAAGATCCCTCTCACAGTTACTGCTATTGAGCCTGGTTTCATGCAGTTTATATGTGTACTTTTGGCTTTTCTTACCTAAGTGTAAGACTTTACTTTTCTCTACATTGAATTTCATTTTGTTAGACACGGCCCAGTGTTCTAGCCTGTCAAGATCCATCTGGATCTTGAGTCTATCTTCTTGGGTGCTAACTATTCCTGCCAGCTTAGTATCATGCTGCAACAATCGTAAGTGAAAAATGGTCATGTCACTTTTTCAGTGCTATTGTAACTTTGAACTGTCATTAACTGAACTATTTTAAGTCGAGAACTACCTATCGGTTGGGGAAAAATCATGGAACTTTGTTTTTAAACATGACAATTTTACCAAAATTATTATATGTGCAAAGGTGGAAAGATTTGGCTGGTGTTGTGGTTAACTGGCAGCAGGTGCAGACGGCTGAGCAGAGCGAGGACTCAGATGTAGGGCCAGGACCATTAGGGAGTGGACTGCTGCCTTCAGAGATTGTGGGGGCTGGCAGCAGTGATGAGGAGGTTCCCAAGGAGCCTGTGCCAAGTGCGCATGCACACAGGATTGCTCGTAGGAAGAACAGTTACAACAGCATGGGCGACTCAGGAATAAGGCTGCAAGATAATGGCCCCTCCTTCAAGAAGATAAAAGCCAGCTGTGAAACTAACCTTCTTTGCAGAAGGCAAAGACGTTTTGAACTCAGCCTTGTGGACATTACAGTTGGTAATGATTCTTACAGACTCCTGTATTGTAAACTATTTCTTATCTGTTGTGTTTTGGCAGAGTTGCAAAAACTTGGCAAGGTTCTTTCTTATCTGAGCTAATTAGTTGGAAACAGCCTTTTATCCGTGAAACAACATAATTCTTAGCTGAAACATAAAAAGATTGTACTGCTGTCTTTGTCTTGTGTTTGCTCTCCCCAGGTTTGGGTCAGAATAGCTGGTGAAGACAATGGAACTTGCAGAAATAGCCAAATTGACTTATTAATTAGTGTCTCTTTTTATTGCTAACTAGAAACCCCTTATAGACTTTTTGTGAGAAACAGAAAAAATGAATTTATTGTTTATCGTTTTGATGGTAAGGATAGTTTATGAGGAAAAATAAGGTATTTTGAAACCAAGTAATTTATAATTGTACTTATAACTGATGTGAAGAAACCCAGAGGCTACTTCTTTGTATTTTCTTTCTTTGCTTTTGCATTTTAGCTCTTTCTTTGATCTCACCTTCTCTTTTTATATTAGTTTCTATTTGTTTTTTTAAATCTTATTTCTGAAAAGTTTTAATAAAATTATATGGATAAAAGTAAATTTTTTAAAATAATTTCTGACTGAGAAAATTAGAATTTTGAACAATACATAAAAAGGAAGATATCACATATTGATTATCATACAATTCTTGACACTCATTGATAAGACTAATTTTTTCTAAACTACTTCAATTGAGAAATTATCTGATTTTAGAACTTTTAAACAAATCAGATGAAAATCATAAATCAGCTTATGACATGGTCAAGGAGTGGAGAAAAATCAATAAACTAAAACAGTTTAAAAACATGTCTGTAGATTGTAATTCATCAAAAGAAGGAGCTGTTCCCCAAGTCTTACAATCCCTCTTAAAGAAAAGGTTCATAATTTATAGATATTATCAAATTATTTTAAAATATATAAAAGTATATGATTTTAATTAGACTATTAGGAGTAAATAATGCTGCTGTCGTAGGGGCAGAGAGTGGGAGTTGGGGGTGATTCTTTATTTATTTCCAGATTTTGTTCTATTGTACTTTATTAATTTAGTTGATTCTTTTTGTTAGTTTTTATTGTTTTTTTATTTTAAATATGGTTTTACATTCTGTAAGCCACCTCGAGTCACCATGGGCATTTAGGAGGCAATATAAATTCAATAAATAAATATAAATAATAAATAAATAAATATTAAACCATTCTTCTCTGGGCATTCCTTACATCAGTATTTCTCAGTCTTGGCAACTTTAAGATATATGAACTTTAATTCCCAGAAATCAGTTGGTCCACATATTTTAAAGTTGTCAAGGTTGAGAAACACTGCCTTAGGTCCAAACCCCAGCCCAAATTCAAATAATTAATTATTCTAATCTTAAAGGTTCTTCACTCCAGTAAGCCAGGATGCTTAAAAGTCTGTATTCTGTATCTATCCATCAGTATCCTTATCAGAGAGCCTTCTTTGCCTTTTGGATCAACTTAATTATAGTTGGCCTTCTTGGTAGTTGCTCCTCTTAGAGAATTCACTTGACACCTTCCTACTTAATCCTTCTTTGCCAGGCAATGGTCTATCTATAGGTACTCCTCAACTTACAACCATATGTGAGCCCAAAATTTCCATTGCAAAGCAGTTGTAGTGAGTCTTGCCCCATTTTATGACCTTTTTTTGTCACCGTTGTTAAGCAAATCATTGCAATTGTTAAGTGAATCATGCTGTCGTTAAGCGATTTGGCTTCCCATATTCTTTTCTTTTTGGAAGCTGGCTGGAAAGCTTACAAATGATCACATAACTCTGGGACAGTTCAACTAGTCACAAATACAGATAAAAAGTTTTATGTTACTTATGATCATCCTCATTTGTAAGTTTTCCAAGCATATTAATAGCAAATCCTATGAATTTAAGGAAATAGATTCAATGCTGATTGCTCACAAATAGCTGCTTTTTATCCAGAGATAAAAACATGTATTAAAACAGATACAATAAGTATATGAGTAAAGTAACTGACACTCAGGTACACCATTGTAAATAAATATACAGTAAATATACTTAACCCTAGGAATCAGCAATTCATGGGGAGAGAAACTCTATTCTAGTAGCCGATCTACGCAAGCTGATTGCAGATGTGCTGGCTAAGTATGCAAATAAAATTACAAAATATTTTCCCATGGTAATTTATTTTATCTCATGTATTTCAGCACTCATTAAAATGGAAATTTATACACTCTCTTAATCCATGGTGCCAACATATCTGTACATATTAATTATATTTTCAGCCTACAAAGCACTTATCTGCTAAAACTTGCTGAAACTGAAGGTTACATGATTTATCACAAAACATCTTCACTTCTAATATTGTAGTAATAATTCTTAGGATCAACAGGTTTTCCTTTTCTAATTTGCATTTTAAAAGAATAATAATAATTTAATTAGAGGGCACTAGTCCTACC
This sequence comes from Bungarus multicinctus, assembly GCA_023653725.1. Classification (NCBI taxonomy): domain Eukaryota; kingdom Metazoa; phylum Chordata; class Lepidosauria; order Squamata; family Elapidae; genus Bungarus; species Bungarus multicinctus. The sequence continues at coordinate 50,750,709 of CM042848.1, forward strand.
TTGTGTTTACAAATTTAATTGTAGTTTTTGAAGTTTATTTGGAATCACACTCTGTATTGTATACATACTGTAAGCAGTTTTACCAATAATGGAACAGGAATATATTTGCCTCTTGAAACTAAATAAGGGATGGAAGACTTGCTGAAAGTTGTATGATTTTTGTTTGTAAAAAGTGTTCCCAAACTCTAAATAATTTCTGCTTATTATTGATTTCAGTTCAGTTCAGGATTTAATCCTAGGAAACATGGCTTTATAATATATGCAGCAAAGAATTACTCCTCAAAAAAGGAGAAGGCCAAAGAAAGTGTTGCTCCTTGTTGCTTCTACTATTTTTTCTCATTTAGGCAAAAGAACCCAACAGACTAAAAGTCGAATTCGAAACAGCTCCGTTCCACGTTACTATCAATTCTGGTTGTTTCAAAAATACGTTTCTTTTTGAAATTTAGAATAGGAATTCTGGACTTATTTGCGTTGTGCGCCGTTTCCAAACGAGGGCTTTTTGATGCCTTTTTTTAAAAAAGGCTCGCTTAAGCCAGAGCAGATCCGCGAGGAAGCGACGGAGCCAAGCCCTCTTCCTCCACAGTGAAGCAGAGGAAAAGCAAAAGCGAGACTTCCCGGCTGCGCAGATCAACGCAGGGATTGCCGAGCGCCCGGCTCACGGTCTCTTGGCGGGACCCTGTGGAGGGGGCCCGGGAAGCGTCCTTCTCCTTGGAAAGACGTCTCTTCCCGCGGCACCCTCAGCCCAAGCCCCTTCCCGGGCCAGCGGCGAAGTGGCTGCGAGAAGGGCTTTTTCTTTGCCTGTCCTGTCAAGAGGCTGCCTTCTCACCTGCTCGAGTTTCTGCCACGGCCCAGAGAAGTAAAAGTCCCACCCAGTACCAGTTCCAGCACCGCTGGCGGCGATTGTCCGAGGAAGCGGCGTTGCCGAAGCGGCCCATGCCGAGTCCTCCGAGGCGGTCCGAGAGAGGGGCAAGATTACTCGCCCGGCTTTTCTCCGGCTGCTGCCCTGGGCGGCATAAGAGGTCCGCCCTCTCTTAGGCGGGGTGGATTAGAAAGCGAAAAAGGTCTCCGCCCGGGCATCGAGCATTATCATTATTATCGTTATTACGGTTGTTACACTGTCTTGACCTACTTTTAATGTCCCCAGACTCTTAAGGCGAAGTCATTAACCCGGAATGACCTTTAAGCAAATCTCAACACCTGGCCGACCCTGTCAGTGGGGTTTGGAAGGGAAGGAGCGTCAGGTCTGCTTCGTATTTCAGCGGGAGATTTTTGGGCAAGGGATGGCATCCTTCTACACACCTCAAAAGTTGAACTCAGCAAGGAGTGTTGTAATCTGACCCTGAGGTGTACACATTTGACTGGAGCCTCCGCATTTGAGGGTAATGGATGCTAGCTAATTGGTGTTTTCTCCCCCTCTGCTAAATTTCTCTTCATAGATACCAGTATGTTTGAATAAACAAAACACAGAAATATGTGCAACATAGAAAACAGACAGCAGAAAAAAACCTAGCGGTCCATCAAATCTGTCCTTTGAATTCTTTATTTTTTGTTTTCTTTTTAATTTATGAATTTTTAAATTACAATATGTTTGTGGCACATTCAGACTGGATTTGGCATATATATCCATCTGTGGAGTCCTTTCCAAGGACCTGAGATAGACAGATGTGAATGATGATGTTATAGATATTGTCCCAATATGTAAGCTGTTCTAAATAAAGCTTCCTTTTGCAATTTATTATTATTTTTTATTTTTGTTGAATGATGGACATGTGTTTATCTCAAGAATATTTAAACCAGTTATTGATGATGTGCCTTTCAGTATTAAAGACAGCTTACAGAAACGTAACAGAAAAGTACAACGAAGTGTGAAAAGGAAAAGCATTTTCCAGGTGTGATTAAAAAAATGCTGCCAAAGGTGATTACATTATCCTGGACACTGCAACTGCCATAAATATGAACCAGTTGCCAACCATCCAAATTTTGATCACGTGACCATAGGGATGCTGTAATCCCATGGTCGTAAGTATGAAAAATGGTCATAAGTCCCTTTTTTCAGTGGCATTGTAACTTCGAACAGTTACTAAGTAAGTCGAGGATTATCTGTAATATATCTAATGCAAATGAAGTTACAGTATTAATCATGGAGTCTGATTTCTGATGAGGCCTACTTTGAATTGCTGTCACCAGTTTTGAAAACCTAATATCTTGTTCCCTTCCATCTCTCCTACACTGAAAAGAGTCAAGACAGAGTTTAAATTTCTTTCACATGCTATTGTTTCCCCATGTCAAGTCAGTGTTTTGCTAACATACTTTGCATATCTTCTCCAAAATAATCTGCAATTCTCTATATAAGTTTATTGATTGAATTATCTGAATTACTCAGTTTTAAATATCTGAATAATACAGAGTTAGCATTTTTTCAAGAGTTTTGTTATCTTGGGTTATATAAAAAGAATCATTCTGCAATTTTTCCGTCATTAGCTTAGGCTGTTCTGAAGAAGTCAAGCAGTTCTATCATTTTTTTGAAAGGCAAGGTCAAGTTACTTCTTTATGATCTAAAGGTTACCTTAAATGTTTGCTTATTTAACAATCTCCTCTGCGATCTTAGTCATGAACAAAGAAACCACAACAAGCCGTTACCAAGGGCAGGAAGATACAAATTTTATTGTACAACAAACTAAGGAAATCATTTTATTTTTCCCGTGCTAAGTAAATCAATAATAACTAACTTTAACTATGGCTTATCTGTTTGTTTTATCAGTGACATCATCAAAGTAAACAAATCCCCATCGGATGCAGATTCTACCAGGTCATGACCCTAACCAGATATGATATGCATACACGCTACCTGATGCTGGAGTCCAAAGATCATGACTCCTATAGGACATGACATCCCATCAAGAAAAAAGTGACAGTCAACCCTAGACTATGTGATTACACAGGCTTCATCCTATATGGATTTGAACCAAAATTAAGTAAAGTGAATAATTAACAGAACTCAGGGCTGTAGTGTATTTGGGAAGCAAACTCTATTTATGTCTTGATAAATATATAATAATAGTTTTTTCTCATTTTTGCTTTTATGTGCTCTTCCCTTTATATTTAAACTATTCTTACAGATTCTGAAGTTTATTTTTTCTCTGCTATATTGTTTGGTAACTTGAGCAAAAATATATTGTAAAATATGTTTTATAATGGCACCATTATAAATAAGATACCTAATAAAGAAAGTACATCCATATTCTGGTATGTGTACAGTATTTGGCTTCAATGAAGACTGATGTCATGCATTTTGAAGAATATGGCAATACTAGGTAGATTTCACAATTATTTCCAGCTGGGATGGTAGCAGCTATTTTATTTTATCTATTTGACATAAGATAATCTAATTGTCAGGATTCTGGCAGTTACCCAGAAGTGTGCTGGGCCCATAACCCAGAGGTCAATGGATCGAAACCATCCTCTGCTACCACAGAAAGGGAGGGGGGAAAGGCTGTCAGGATTCTGGCATACCCCAATTAAATCATGAGTCTTGAGCCAAACCTCCAAAACTTCAAAAGGATTTATTGGGAATTAACATGTCTGGCACTGCCTGGGTGTATCATAATTCATATTCTCCAATGATACATATCCATAGCCAAGAGTCATCAATCATGTTCTCCAGTTAGAATTTTGCATGGCAGAAATTTCAGTCACCTAGTTACTATCTTTGAAAACTATTTATAGAATGCAATTTCAATTTCCAAGCTGCCACACTGCTCTTTCAAACTCCTTTCCCCCCTCCATTTCTGTTGGCAACTCTAAAAAGATTATAGAAATAATTTATGAGTTGACACTAATTATTTGATTGAATAGAAAAATAAATGCAATTCCATGAAGACGCTTTTAAAATGTTTTTGTTGCTAACTTTCCATCCTGAAAATAGCTAGTGGAGACCCAAAAGTGGGCAGCTTTTTCTTTCTTGCACCATTTTGAATCTGTTGTTTTGCCACACAAAGATCCTCCAAATAATAAGTAATCTCAATGTTATAAAATACAAAATAAAATCATGTATTAAAAAAAACTATATAGGACAGCAACAAAATGCCAACATCCCCATAACTGTCTGCCTGTGAACATATCTCAACTATGTGGATGTGGTTATGCAGATAAATATTCGAATTTCATCTGTATCATGTGTCGTAAAAATATCCCAATAAAGAAATGAGAGACAGCAATACAAATAAAGCAATTCTTACTTTAAGATTCAGAGGTTTATTTCATGAGCAATTTGGAACATGAATAGCCATCATAACATTACTTACATCAATAACCCATTGCAATGAGGTCCAGAGATAATAGCTAGATGCAGCAAGGAATAGCTACGGCCAATGGTCCTGAACTCATCCCAAGACATTATTTTTATACTTTTCTGCACACATTTCACAACTTCCTTGTTCTTTCTTACTGACAGTCTCCACATATACCCGTGTATGTCTCAAACCTCTATCCACCGGCTACTTTCAGTTCCTTATTTCTCATGGTTTTGTCTTTCTATGTCCAAATATATTTATAAAGCTACATATTTTGCAAAATCATGTTTCACAATTACCAATGGCTCTGCAGGAGTACAAATAGTCTGGTACATTTTGAAATCATTGTATCTAAAACTCTGATTCATGTCACTTTATTCTGGGATCTGCTATCATCTGAAGGCCTTATTGAATCTGATAGATCAATAGCCTATATTTTTGTTTCCCACAGTTGCCACTTCTCGTTAGTAAGAACAACACAAAATGAAACATACAAAGCAATATCTGCACATAAGCTACCATATATCAATTATGGAAGCAAGTGCAACATCCTTCATTTAAGATGAAAGAGGACAGCTACATCGATTAAAAGGCATTTCAGTTAGGCAAGTTATAAGAGGGGATAGACAGGCTGAACTATTTGAATGGTGGGACGTGCAATCCTAAATACAGCAGGGTACTGAAGAGAAGTAATGCACAAATGGTCCAGACTGCAGGCATAAGACATCTCCTAATGCAGACTGTTTTTTGCAGTCCTTGCTGGGCTTCCACGAAGCAGTTCTTTTATATCTTGTAGAGATGAGTTGATTTAATGCTGATGTCTTGGTTGAAGATTGCACAGAGATAGGGGAAGCAGAGATTACTAGCACTTGCTTCCTTGTTGGGCAAAGCTTCAATCTTTGCCTTGTAACAATCAGGTAGCCTGATCTGAGTGTTTGCCTCATCTAGGGTTGGTACTTTCTTACAGTGCGAAGCATGTACCCAGGAGGCCAGATGTTGATACTTCACAGCAGTATTGGTGATCAGGAAGAACACACCCTTCCAATGAAGAGTCAGGCAATTTTTCTGTTGGAACACTTGTGCAGAGATGCAATGGTTCAGGTTAGCATGCTCTTATTGGGAAACCCTTTTTTTAATTTTCATCAGGTCCCAGGTCCCTGACAAAGATTGTGGGCATGCAGCTTGCAAATAAACTAGAAAGCAGTTGAATCTTCTGTGTCTACAAATTTTATACTGAAAGTTTCAAAAGTTTGGCAAGAGTTTGCATGGTGGCATCTAGGATGTCATTACCAAATCATAGATATAACTATTCTAGATCAGAAGCCCCCTATCACCAAGCAAAAACATCCAACAGAAAATGAGCAGGGGGAGATGAGAAAAAGACAACACACATTAACCATATGCATAATCAATGTAATTCTAGACCACAGGTCAATGGAAAAAGACCTTTCTTATCTACGGAAAAGTGGTCAAGCTCAGTCACTTGTGGTTATATTGATGTTCAGCATCTCATTCATATGCCAATCGCACTCCACTTGCACCCAAATGGCAACACATTGATGCAAAGAAAACTGGATCTCATTGTATTTCTATTAGTATTTGCTTGCCGATCTAAGGGCAGGTACTCCACATTGGGTTTCCTTTCTTTTTCTGCTACTGCCAGTGGCCCTGAATTCATCCCAAGACATTCTTTTTATACTTTTCTGCATGCATTTCACAACTTACTTCCTTGTTCTTTCTTACTGACAGTCTCCACATATACATTTGTACATCTGTATATTTGTACATCTCAAACCTCTATCCACCGGTTACTTTCAGTTCCTTATTTCTCGTGGTTTTGTCCTTCTATGTTCAAATATATTTATAAAGGTACATACTTTGCAAAATCATGTTTCACAATTAGCAACTGTTCAGCAGGATTACAAATAATTCTGGTACATTTTGAAATCATCCTATCTAAAACTTTGGTTCATGTCACTTTATTCTGGGGCCTGCTATCCTCCAAAGGCCTTGCTGAATCTAATAGATCGACAGCCTATATTCTTGTTTCCCACACATGGTAATAACTAGTGCTACAAGATACTCTTATCCAAAAGATTTATTATATTTGCAAATGGACTGGTTACACTCCCAAACTTTATATAACAAATAAATCATGTAAAATCAATGCCCTAACAGATTTTAAATTGCAGATAAAATTCTTCCCATATAACCGTAAACAATGTACTGAGTCTAAAATATGTTACTGGTAATTGACAGTTTCTTTCTTTGTTCCCTGCGTATCCAAAAAGCATATGCAGAGAACTAATAAGTCAGCAGAAGCTCTAATAATAAAGGCTCTAATAAGTCAGCAAAAGCAGCTTGCCTTAAATTATTTGCATGTTGGAAATGTAGCAAAGGGAATCTTTTCATCTTTTCATTACTTACATAATGATATGCAAGCACAGAAGATATTACACAGAGCCATGTTAGTCTATGATAGCCAAGCATTTTTGCAAACTAACACATTCTATTAAAAAATAAACTGTAATAACAAAAACTTGCATGTCTTTTAATAATGCTTGCTAGTTTGAAAAGGTGCCATCAGACTCTTACTGATTAACAGTAAATGGAATGAGCAACATTAGCTTTTTAACCAGGTTTGCTCTCCTCAATCTTGCAAATGAGTGGCAATGGTAGGAAGCTAAAATCATTTTATTCCTAACTTGTTCCTATCTAGTTTTACAGATAAGTGGCAGGGTGTTCTGTAGTAGCTAACTGCAGATATTCCAGGGTGCCTTTACAGTAGCTAGTCATGCACGAAATCTCTTGCATCTTGCAATCTCCTGTTGGTCTTTTTTGTAATGAGTCCTTTATCATCTCAGCAAAGTCAGACTGCAAACGCTGCTGATTCTCCCTGGAAATAGCAGTAAATATTTTTAATTATCTATACATTTCTATCTATCAATAATTCTATTCCTATAAATGCTGTTTAAAATCTAAAGAATAAAGGGAGCTCATACAGCAGTGGCTGTACGAGCTAGTAACACCTAGTTGATCTTAATAATAGCAGGTTAAGGCTTGGATGGCACCTGGATGACAGACCATCAGAATATCCCAGGACTATAGAAATGGTGAAGAAATTGGGAAATAAAACTAAATAATAACAGACAACAGTAGCAAGCCACCTTCTGAATACAACATGGATGCGTACACATACACACACCAAGAGTCAAGCTTGCCTAGAGTGAGAATGTAGTTTTTTTATGTGTCTCTATATCTTGCAGGGGGCAAAGTTAGTTTGGGAATGCATGAACCTGTCCTCCAAAAGCACCTCACCCTCAGAAAATAACAAATAGAAAGCACATATATTGCAAAAGATCCTTCTCTCCTTATCAAAAGGAAACAAGAACTATCAATCAACAGTGCAAAAGGCATCCTGATTTGAACACTGATTAATATCACAGCTTTAAAAAAAAACTCTTACGCAGAAGGAGGCGATGGAAGATTATATTGCTGATCCTTCACACCTGTCAGCCAATAAGTAATCTCAGTTCCTTTGCCCTAATATGAAATGATAGGATTATAATTAATTATTAAATATTAGTAATTGTTATTGCTATATTGCATTTTTTTTACAAAAGCAAACTATTTAAGCCCACTGAAAGTATAAATACACAAAATAACACATTATGTTGTGATTAATTCAACCTCAGGATTTGCTAGCATGACAATTCAAAGAAGAAGAAAGAGAAGGCCTAGGGCAATATGATATTTTATAAAGTAAGCAATTCCAAAATTTTTCACCATAAAGGGCAACAGGACTATATTTTTTCCCTGAGGAGGAAGAAAAAAACATTTCACTTCTCATCCAAGAAGCTTAATTAGTTCTAGAAGGATGGTGGTGCCGATGGGGACGTTCGAAGGACCATATTTCTTTGGCAGTCATTGTCATTAGCAGTCTCCCTAGAAGCTCTTGAAGCCACTTGGAGGGTTTATCTGTCAAATGGGGGGTGGAGGAGGGTGAAGCTGCTCAATATTCACATAAATGACCTCTTTTATCTCTCTTTAAAACCAATGCCGGACCATTATGTTAACACTGAGCAGTCCTCTCCACAGAGGGGAGGGATCAGGGGTGGGATTTTACAAGTTCGCACCTATTCGCTAGAACCGGTTGTTAACATTCTAAGCAGTTCAGAGAACCGGTTGTTAGAAGAAATTACTGGCCTAATCCTGTAAGGAAGGCAGGAAGGAAATATTCTGGTTTTGCTTACAGAAACTGCCTCTCCCTTAACCCTTATTACATTCTTGGCAGGACTAAAGTTCCTGTTTCAGGAACGTCTCTGGAGGGTTTTTTCCACCTTTGCTGGTACTTTGCTTGTGTGGAATGACCATTCAAAGTTACAGTGGCACTGAAAAAAGTGACTTATGACCGTTTTTCACACTTATGACTGTTGCAGCATGCCCACAGTCATGAGAGGCCAGGCGAGGAGATGCGTGCCTCGATGTGAGTGATGCTGAGTTGACCACGCCCAGCCATGACCACCAAGTTCACAGAACTGGTTGTTAAAAAATTTGAATCCCACCCCTGGGAGGGATAAGACACGACCTATCTTCTGCCTACAATGCATCCCTTGCAGCAGTTTCAAAAAGATTTGCATTCCGATACAGGTGATCCTGACAGCACAGATAAATCCTCCAAATGCAACTGGGGAAAGTATTACGATCAGATGACTGCAAAAGAAATGTGATGCTTCCAACCCCCTCCCATTCTGTCAGAACTAAACCTTCCCATCGACCCCACAATCCTGTCAGAACCGATGAAACTTCTTGGATGAGAAACAAAATGTCTTCTTCCTTAAGGAAAAAAATAGTCCAATTGCCTTTTGAAAAAGCATTTTTGAGGTAACTATGATCTGGATGACAGAATCTACACAAATATTCTTCATCACAAATTCCTTATTCCATGGAAAACCCTCCCCAAATAAAAAAAAATAAATCCCAAATTCAATACTGCAAATCAGGAATGTATGTCTCAATCAAGGTCATATAATAAGATTTATTACAAATAATTCTCATCAAGGGTAACTGGGACCAGCAACTACATCTCTAAAGGACATGTTTGTAAGGCCTTTATTTGATAAGGCAACTTGCCAACTTACGATGAATGTTCCAGCAGTATCAGTTGCCATAGTTAGATGAATCCCATATCATTACAGCATCCCACAGTCACGCAATTACATTTTGTGATCTATCAGCCCCTCCGTTGATTTTGCTTTTCAGAAGATGGCAGTGAAAAGTGATCATGTCATAATGGAATGCTGTGATGCTCCACTTGTGATCTGATCATTGATTACCCAAATCACAATCAAGTGATCACAGGGACTCTGCAATGGGTATAACTATGAGGATCCATCATAAGTACCTCTCATTCCACACTGTTGCCTCTGACCCGGTGCCGATCCCAAGTGGCTCCTTGGTTTTCCAAGGAGCTAAGGGAGATGAAGCGCCGGAAAAGACTCCTAGAGAGTAGTTGGAGGGCCAGCCGCTCTGGATCTGACCAAACACTATTACGATCCTATATTAAGGCGTACTTAGTGGTGATAAGGACGGCGAGGCGGTCTTACCTCTCCGCCCTTATTGTATCCGTGGAAAATCACCCAGCCGCCCTGTTTAGGGTGACCCGCTCCCTTTTGGAGGTGGGGGCGCAGGAGGATCCCTTACAGGGACAGGCTGAAGATTTTTCTAGGTTTCTGCAGGACAAAATCACTCAGATCCGGGATGAGTTGGACTCTGACTGGGCATCTCCGGGCAGAGGGGCGGAGGTGGATTTCAGGGAGGTCATTTGGGATGAGTTCGATCCTGTTACTCTGGAGGACGTGGACAGGATACTGGGGGGGCTTAATGCCACCACTTGTTTATTGGACCCGTGCCCCTCCTGGCTGGTCTTGGCCACTCGGGAGGTGACACGAGGCTGGTTCCAAGGGATTATTGGGGGGGCAACCAGAATCAGAACTATCGAGGGTGGACCTTATTGGCACCGTAAGTGGGAGGGGCAGATATGGCGGGGGTAGAGGGTCATATCAGGTTAGGGGATCGCGTGTCCACTATCTCCAAGCAGTAACGTGCTTCGACCCTCCTGACCCGTCTTGCAGGCCTGGTTGTGCAGAGTCTCAGGCCCTGAGCACTCGGCTGATGTTATGCAATGCCAGGTCCGTTATGAATAAGGCCCCCCTGATTTTTGACCTGATACAGGATGAGGGCGTGGACCTGGCAGGGGTCACTGAAACCTGGTTGGGCTCAGAGGGGGGTTTCCCCCTAGTAGCGATGTGCCCATCAGGTTTCCAGGCATGTCATCGGCCGAGGGCTCAGGGTAGGGGTGGTGGAGTGGCGGTAATTATTAGGGAGGATCTATGTCCTAGGGAGGCCACTGTACCTCAGATGGCTGGCTGTGAGTCCCTCTTCATGAGGTGGGGTCAGGGTGGGCAGATGGGTCTTTTGATAACGTACCTGGCTCCCTGCTACGTGTCATCGGCCCTGCCTGGGCTTCTCGGGGTAATAGCCGAGCTGGCGGTGGAGACACCCAGACTGTTAGTTATGGGTGACTTCAACCTGCCTTCGCTTGGTGAATCCTCTGGGGTGGCCCGAGAGTTCTTGGCCTCCATCATGGCCTTGGACCTGACCCAATTAGTTTCTGGACCCACTCACATAGGGGGACACACGCTGGATCTGATTTTCGTCTCTGGACAGTGGTTGAATGATCATTTAGGGGATATAGTCGTTAAACCTTTGTCATGGTCTGTTCATTCTCTCCTTAGACTGGACTTCTGTACCGCCAATCCACACCGCAGAGAGGTGGAGCCGAGGAGATGGTTCCGCCCCAGACGCCTGATGGACCCTTAACGGTTCCAGACGGAGCTTGGGCCATTACCTGAAACTCTGGCTCATAACTCGGCCACAGACTTGGTAGCCGCCTGGGACAGGTTGGCTGCCGAGACTCTGGACCGAGTTGTGCCTTTGCGACCTCTGACCCGGCAGAGATCTTGCTCGGCTCCGTGGTTTACGGAGGAGCTGAGGCAGATGAAATGCCAGAAAAGACGTCTGGAGGGCATCTGGAAGGCCAGTCGTGCCGAGTCTGACCGAACACAGGTTAGGTCCGATATTAGGACCTACCTAGTGGCGATAGAGGCGGCGAAGCGTTCTCACTTCTCTGCCCTTATTGCATCGGCAGAAAATCGACCCGCCGCCCTGTTTAGAGTGACCCGCTCCTTGATTGGGCCGGGAGCGAGGGATGATCTCCTGCAGGGAAGAGCGGAGGAGTTTTCACAATTTCTGCACGATAAAATCGCTCAGATTTGGGCTGGATTGGACTCTAGTTGGGAGATCCCGGGGGAGGTGACCGCGGCGAGTCTTGAGACGGTTATCTGGGATGAGTTCGACCCTGTGACCGCCGAGGGTATGGACAGGTTGCTGGGGCAGCTGAATGACACATGTTTGTTGGACCCTTGCCCCTCCTGGTTGGTCTCTACCTCCAGAGAGGTGACGCGGAGTTGGCTCCAGGGAATTGTTAACGCTTCTTTGATGGAGGGCTCGCTGCCTACCGCCTTGAAAACGGCGGTGGTGCGACCCCTCCTCAACAAGCCCTCCCTGGACCCAACTCTTTTGAACAACTATCGTCCTGTCTCCAACCTTCCCTTTGTGGTGAAGGTTGTAGAGAGTGTGGTGGCAGGTCAGATTCCCCAATACCTGGATGAAGATACATACCTGGATCCCTTCCAATCGGGCTTCAGGCCTGGACATAGTACCGAAACAGCATTGGTCGCGTTGGTTGATGATCTCTGGAGGGCCCGTGACAGGGGTTATTCCTCTGTCCTGGTCCTATTAGACCTATCAGTGGCTTTTGATACTATCGACCATAGTATCCTATTGCGGCAGTTGGAGGGGTTGGGGGTTGGGGGCACCGTGTTGCGGTGGTTCGCCTCCTTCCTCTCCGACCGTCTGCAATTTGTGTTGGCGGGGGGGGGAGAGATCGACCTCTAGGCCCCTCAATTGTGGGGTGCCTCAGGGGTCGGTCCTTTCTCCTCTCCTGTTCAACATTTATGTGAAGCCGCTGGGGGAGATCATCCGTGGCTTTGGGGTGAGATGTCATCTGTATGCTGATGATACCCAGCTGTACATCTCCACCCTAAGCCACCCCAACGATGCCGTGGAGGTCATGTCCCGGTGCCTGGAGGCCGTGCAGAACTGGATGGGCGGGAACAGGCTCCAACTCAACCCCTCCAAGACTGAGTGGCTGTGGTTTCCGGCGTCCCGATATAGCCAGATAGTTCCATCGCTGGCTATTGGGGGTGAGATTCTGCCCCCTGCAGAGAGGGCTCGCAATCTGAGTGTCCTCCTGGATGTACAGCTGTCCTTGGAAGACCATATTACGGCCGTCTCCAGGGGGGCATTTCATCAGTTTCGCCTGATTTGACAGATGCGGACTTTTCTGGATCGGGATGCCTTACGCACATGCCCTGGTCACCTCCCGACTGGACTATTGTAACGCCCTCTACATGGGGCTCCCGAATGGGAGCATCCGGAGGCTTCAACTGATACAGAATGCGGCCGCGCGGGTGGTTATGGGGGCATCAAGATTTGCGCATGTGATGCCCCTCCTGCGCGAGCTGCATTGGTTGCCAGTGGCCTCTCGGGTGCGCTTTAAAATTTTGGTGTTAACTTTTAAAGCGCTCCATGGCATCGGACCAGGATATTTACAAGACCGCATTCTGCCATTTTCCTCCCACCGTCCGGTGCGCTCCCACAGGGAGGGTCTCCTGCGGGTCCCGTCGGCATCTATGTGCCGGCTGGTGACCCCGAGGAATAGGGCCTTCTCTGTGGGGGCGTCGCCCTCTGGAATGGGTTGCCCCCGGAGTTACGGACAGCCGCGGACCTGGGGACCTTTAGGCGTGCTTTGAAAACCTGGCTTTTTGACCAGGCCGGCTTGGGCTGATTTTTAGTTTTGGGGTGTTTTGTTTTTATTAAATTTTAGGGTTTTAGAGTATGGTTTTAAATTTGTTTACAGCCAGGGCTGGGTTTAATTTAGTTTTATTGTTCCACATATTTATTGTTTTAATCTGTACGGCTGTGCACCGCTCCGAATCCTTCAGGAGAGGAGCGGTATATAAATAAATATTTATTATTATTATTATTATTATTATTATTATTATTATTATTATTATTATTATTATTATTATTATTAACGCTTCCTTGAGAGAGGGGCTTTTACCCGCCGCCCTGAAAGAGGCGGTGGTGCGGCCCCTCCTCAAGAAACCGTCCCTGGATCCAGCATTATTGTTGAATTATCGTCCGGTCTCCAACCTCCGCTTTGTTGCAAAGGTTGTTGAGAGTGTGGTGGCACGTCAGCTCCCTCAGTACCTGGATGAAGCGGTATATCTAGACCCCCTCCAATCGGGTTTCAGGCCCGGGCACATTACGGAGACGGCGTTGGTCGCATTGGTGGATGATCTCTGGAGGGCCCGGGACAGGGGTTGTTCCTCTGTCCTGGTCCTGTTAGATCTCTCAGCGGCTTTTGATACTGTCGACCACAGTATTCTATTGCGACGGTTGGGGGGGTTGGGAGTGGGAGGCACCATTTTACGGTGGTTCTCCTCCTTCCTCTCTGACTGTTCACAATTTGTGTTGACAGGGGGGCAGAGGTCGACCCCGAGGCCCCTATTATGTGGGGTGCCTCAGGGGTCTGTGCTCTTGCCCCTGCTGTTCAACATTTATGTGAAGTCGCTGGGTGAGATCATCCGTGGTTTCGGGGTAGAGTTTCATCAGTACGCTGATGACACTCAGCTGTACATCTCTACCCCGGGCCACCCCAACGAAGCCCTCAAAGTGATGACCCGGTGCCTGGAGGCCGTGCGGAGTTGGATGGGTCTTAACAGGCTTCGTCTCAACCCGACCAAAACTGAGTGGCTGTGGTTTCCTGCGCCCAGATACAGCCAGCTTGTTCCGTCGCTGGCCGTGGGGGGAGAAATTTTGACCCCCATGGAAAGGGCTCGCAATCTAGGTGTCCTCCTGGAGTACGGCTGTCTTTAGAAGATCACATTACGTCAAAAGGCCGTCGCCAGGGGGGCCTTTTGTCAGATTCGTCTGATTTACCAGTTGCAGCCCTTTCTGGATCTGGGCGCACTTCGCACAGTCACTTCCGCCCTCGTCATCTCCCGCTTGGACTATTGCAATGCTCTCTACATGGGGCTCCCCTTGAAGAGTGTCCGGAGGCTGCAGTTGGTCCAGAATGCGGCCGCGCGGGTGATGTTGGGAGCCCCTCGGAGCTTTCATGTAACACCGCTTCTCTGCGGGCTGCATTGGCTTCCTATGGCCTTCCGGATCCGATTCAAGGTGGTATTGATCGTTTTCAAAGCGCTCCATGGCTTGGGACCTGGGTACTTACGGGACCGCCTGCTGCCATCAACAGCCTCCCACCGTCCAGTGCGCTCCCACAGGGTTGCCCTCCTCGGGGTTCCGCCACCTGATCGTTGCCGGTTGGCGGCCCCGAAGGTGTGGGCCTTCTCTGTGGGGGCCCCCTCTCTGTGGAATGATTTGCCCCCGGAGATACGGGCCATTACCGACATTCAGACCTTCCGGCGCGCAGTAAAGACCCTGTTCTTTCAACAGGCCGGCCTGGCCCAGTAACGGTTTTTTGGGGTTTTAATTAACTAGGTTTTAAAATTTTAAAAATTTCTAAATTTTAAATCTATTAGTCTTATATTTTAAATTGTATTTCGGCCTTGATTTAATTGTTTAATCTGTTTTTAATTGTATATATTGTCTGTTTTTAGTTGGCTGTGCACCGCTCCAAGTACCTTTTTGGGAGAGGGGGCAGTATAGAAATTCAATAAATAAATAAATGGTCACTGAATGAGTGGTTGTTAAGTGAAGCCTACCTATCTTTAAGTAGTCTGGACACAATTGAGCTGTAAGTTATATTTTAAAAGCTACATGGTTCTTAAATAAATATTCACTGTAAACAGATTTTTAAAATTATGAATATATGGGTATAGATTACCTTCAAATATGTTTCTCCTCGTTCTTCATACTGGAACTGACAGTCTGTCCTCTTCAGAATATCAATAGTGGAACCACTTACATGAATCCGCAGAGCTAAAAGTAAACATAAAAAATACACAAAATTTATAAGATAGTTTTATTATTTTATTACTTTTGGGTTGTGCCAAATTTATATAGTTGATATTTAGTAAGTCTTAATTTTTATGTGTGAAAGCAATAGAATTCAGTTATCTGAAAACACCATTGTTTTTATGAGTAATATTTGTAATTAAGTATATATGTATATGTAATTAAGTATATATGCTGAACATATTAACATAAATTTAGATTAGCTTTGATGATTTTATTTATTTGTTTGGTCATATAACAATTTATATACTAGTCATATCCAAGACTCAAGGTAGTTTACATTAACCACAAAATCCAAACGTACTAAAATAGTTCCTGCAACAAACCTACCTAAAACAAAATAAACCACATCTTAGTCCTGTTACATGAAGGCAAGTACAATATTACAGCTATTACTGAAACTGGATGGGATGGAACTCATGATTGGAACATACTGCTAGAAGGATATAAATTGTTCAATAAGACAGACTCAACAAAAGAGGAGGAAGAGTGGGAACTACAAGTTCTAGAATTTCTTGCCAGCTTGGAGAATAAAATCACCCAAGAAGTATTTTCAGGTCAATACTGTGATTGGGCTGGAAATCTAATTACCATTGTCAAAAACTAGCTATGCTGAGGACTTCCGATTGACATCACAGCGAGAACAGCTGGAAAATAGCAGAGCTCCACTGGGCTCTGTGAAATGCAGCTGGCAACTGCTTGCTGGGAGACCCTACGGGGTTAAACCATCTTGGAGGGTAGTAAAGAAAGGAGAGGTGCTTTGTCAAACATGAGGAAACCACAATTTCCTCATTGATCTGAAGAAAGCTCTCCCAAACAACAGCAAGGATGACAGCCATTTTGGTCTGTCACAAGCTGGGACGACTGGGACACTATGATCTTGTGCTAGAGCGGTGCATGGACAGAACAGTGAAATTGGGTAAGATAACGTCCAACTGTTACTTTAGAGATTTAACCAAAGTAAATAGTTCCAGAAAGGACCTCCAAATGTTAAGAAAGCAGCGATTGGATTTATTAAAGACATAGAAGTAAAAGAAAAACCTAAAAGATGATTTAAAACATAGAAAGCCTGGAAACATGAACAACATCGTGAAAATGATTATTGGGAGAAATTTCTTTTCTGACATTTAATTTCTAACCATATTATACATGGTGTGTTTCCTGCACACCTCAATTAACTGTTTTGCGAATAGTTCAAATATGGCTGTCATATTTCCTCAGCTTGGTAGGATGACCTGTAGTACACCCCCCACTCCCAATATTCACTATAACTTGAAAGTTATACAATGACATTTGTATTGTACATTTCCATCAAGGAGGTAAGAAGCTATATATGTTTCAGTGCCTTGTAAGCTAAATTCACAAAAATTACATGCTTATTTATGAGATAGTGATTGGCCCCAGATTTTAGTAATTTTTATCATATCTTGATAAAATGTTTCTTTTTATATATGGAATTCTGAATTTGACTGTATAAAATATTGTATAATTAGAAACTCTGAAACTATTCTTACGTAAACCTGTAGACTCCATTCTCGAAGCTGTGTTCACCGTGTCTCCAAACAAGCAATAACGAGGCATTTTAATCCCAACCACACCAGCTGCGCACGGACCTGAACACAAGACAAAATAGAAATTGTCTGAAAAGGTAAGTCAATATTGTCTAATTAATCTCACTGTTTACAATTCTTCAATCATGTGTATCAATTTTGTAACTCATAGCTGTGTGCTTAATTCATGGATGTTTACACAAATAGTTACTACTGTTTCTCACGAAGCAGAGTATAAAAAAGTTATATTGTAATCAATTAGCAATCATATGAGTAGAGTGAACTATAGCCAACCAACCAAAAATTATGCCATAACGAAGTTATTAAGATACCATAAATTATTTGTTATTTTTCCAAATGTGTGTTCATGAAAAGATATGGCAAAGGAATGACTATAGCAGGGTTGATTAGATCAGTTATGTTTCTGAACAGAAAGCACTGTAAAGAATACTTTCTCTTCCTGCATACATAGATGGTGCAACTGGAGAAATGTTAAAAGATAGATATAAGAGTGACTATGCAATATTTTAAAGATGTGTGATAATTGCATCTCTGCCTGATAATTGGAAGAATGTTGTCACTGTTCCCTCATATAAAGGAAAAGACAACAAGAGTGAATGAAAATTTCTGGTGGACTGGTTTGATAAATGTGCTTGGGAAGACACTCAGCAGAATGCTGACTGAAATATCCGGGCATTGAGCAAAATTTGACGAACGCCTTATTCCGTTGTTTTTTTTTTTTTTTTTTTAGTAGATCATTAGGAATTGTTTCACTGAAAATTTATTATATGTAAAACAAGGATATGTGATGTCCCTTGACTGTTTAATATATGTATGAATAAATGATTATGAAATGTTTATACTGGTATTAGATTTGTGTTGCATACACAATTGTGGATATGGCTTTGTTCATGGATGATATCATGCTGTTGATTGAGAATATAAGTGATTTGTAGTGACTGTGAGAGATTGTATAATACAACGAGGTATGTCAGTCTCAAAAATATTGCATTGAAATCCAAGACAGATTCGGTCAAACAAATATCTGAAGGAAGAGTGGATGGGCTGGGAATAAGGAGAAAATGAAGAATTTTACTATTGGATGGAACTGATTAAATTCTGAAAAACAGAGAGGTAAGAAGTATGCAGAAAAGACAGCACATGAATTAAAGACAACACATGAATTGTTGAATGGACACGGCAAGAAAAAGATGGTTTGCAACACTGAAAAACATGGAAAGATACAATAAATGCTGCTAAGTTCTGATATAAACTATACTTTAGTTTCCTTTTCTTCTCTCGCATTTCCTTCTGTTAATTTCTTTCCATTGCTGATTCTTACTCCTTTTCTGCACTTTGTATAGTTGCTTCTCTCAAATGGGAATAGCATAAAAGCTAGATATCAATATTAGTTTAATATTTTTTCTATTGAAATAGTAAAAAATGTATCAGTTCAATAATTTATTTGCAGCCTTTAATGCACCTAGTTCAAGAACTCTTTCACAGTCCACATAGTCTGGAAGGAAGGTTTATTACACAAACTACAACTGAACATCCTATATCAAAAGACTATCCACTTTATTAATAATATGCTGAGGGACAGGACTTTTCAAATAATAACGGGAGGAAAAAAAGCTAATGGGAGGGAAGTGCTCTTCCAGATCTAAAATCCTCATATTTCTGAATCTCAAGCAGTATTTTTTTCCTTTCAATTCCAATTATGTCAAATTGTCTAAGACCTTTTCCATCTCTCTATTATATGATTTTACTTTATCAGTAATTTGTTTTGGTTCTCCTAATTTCTTCAATTTATTTTTTCTTCTTCTTTCATTTCTTTCCTCTTTACAAAATCTTCCATTCTCTCTTCAAATGCAGCCACTATAAACAGATTTGGATGCTCCCTCCATCTTTTCAAACTTTTTTGTAATATTCCCAAAATAATACTTGTTTGGTTGGTTGTTTTAAGAATCTTCTCCCTCTCTCATGACACTTTGCTGCTTTTGCAGTGGTAACCATTTTTGAAATTTGTAATCCAAAAGTAAAAGTGAGTCAAATGAGTCCCAGAAAATCCTAGTGAAGACACTGGAAAAAAAGGCTATTTAATCTTTAATAATTTTTTGGGAATGAGGTACACAGGCAAAGCAAAGTATGTAGGATTAATACATGATTTGCACAATAAATAAATATAAATATAGGGGATATTCTTGTATACTTTTTCAGGAAGAAGACAAAAGACCAGGTTTTGGGCAGCATTCCAAGATCAGACTGAAGATTAACAATGTAGATTCAATTGTATTTTAAAAAAAATTGATCAAGATAATGACAAAGGGAAGGGAGTTTTTCCCCTGAAAAATTCAAACAGGAAAAAAAAAAATTCTTTTAATGGGACCAAGTGGATTCTTACTTTTAAAAAACAGAAGTTTAAATTGAATTCAGTACAAAACTCAAGAGAATTTCTGGAAAATTTTAAAGGGGAAAGGTAAATAGAGGTCATAAAAATGACTAAACAACAACTACAGAATACCGAAGATGAGGTTCCCATCTTAGGCACTACATGTAGTGACTTTTCTAAATTCTTGGTATAAATATGAATGTCTAACACAAAATATAAATGGAGCAAATGCTCCTCAAAAAAGAACATTGTTGATTATTTGAAAAAAAATAAATAAAACCATATGTATTTTGCTTATAAGAAAACTTTTCACATAAAAGGATAAAAAATTTGGTTCACACCGGTGTAGAGTTTATTTCAATGGAGCTGTTTTGTATATGAATCCACAATTACAATCAGAGTTGATATTAACTGATGTTATGGTAGATATGTGGGAATGGAAACTAATTTAAACCAGATGTTCTTGACAGTTCTACTCAGGCGTGGGATTCAAATTTTTTAACAACCAGTTTTGTGGGTGTGGCTTAGTTGGTGGGCGTGGTTTGGTGGTCATATTATTGGCTGAATGCGGCCAACTCAATATCACTCACATCAAGGTATGCATCTCCTCGCTTGGCCTCTCATGACTGTGGGGATGCTGCAACAGTTATAAGTGTGAAAAATGGTCATAAGTCATTTTTTTCAGTGCCATTGTAACTTTGAATGGTCACTCCACACAAGCAAAGTACCAGCAAAGAAGGGGAAAAAAACTCCAGAGAAGTTCCTGAGACAGGAAGTCTAGTCCTGCCAAGAATGTAATAAGGGTTGATGGAGAGGCACTTTCTGTAAGCAACACCAGAATGTTTCCTTCCTGCCTTCCTTACAGGATTAGGCCAGTAATTTCTTCTAACAACCGGTTCTTCAAACTGCTTAGAATGTTAACAACCGGTTCTAGCGAATAGGTGCGAACCTGTAGAATCCCACCCCTGGTTCTACTCAACCTTTATTCTTCTTGATGAGAAAGTCAAGATATCAATAAAACTTGCTTTAGACCAGTGACCCCCAATCTTTTGGACACCAAGGAGAAGGTTTTTTCCATGGACTGGAGGGGGTGTGGTTTTGCATGCTGCCTGCATCTCGTGGATGGGGCTTTACTTGTTTACTTGGCCAGATTCTTCCATGCCATAGACCAGTGCTGATCCAATGGATTGGGAGTTGGGAACCACTGCTTTAGTGGTACTTTACTCTCTTGCCCCTATTTTTTCTTCTTAGGAATTTAGAGTGTAATATATGTGCTGGTTTAATTAAAATATAATTCATTAATAATACTATCAACTAAAAAGATACTCCTTTGGTCTTTTTAGCTGCCAAATACTTTCTTCAGGCTTCCTGAAAAGGCCAGTTTTCATGAATGGTACAGAAATTCTGAGTTTTGTATATAAGGGTATATAAAATACAAATTACAAGGAAGTATTGATCAATAATATCAGGAAGCTATTTATGCTTGATATTATCTTTATAATATTCACTTTTTTTGGAATAATTGGTCTCCACTGATAATTTTCTTAAAGATCACATTTGAAAATCTAAGAAATATATAATACCATTTCTATTATTACTTTAGGAAAACTTAAACATGATATTAAATATAATTGGCTGATTTGTTTGTTTTGATCAAATGTTTAATAGAATCCTTGTACCAGAATGAATTCCTATTCGAATCCATACAGGAAGGCCAGGAAGATGTTGTAATTCAAATGACCCCATGAAACTGAGTATATCCAGGGCCATCATGGAAATGTCCACTGCATGACAATTACCATTTCTGTTTGGTAAACCACTTACTACCATATATGCATCCCCAATGGTCTCCACCTGTTGAAACATGACAAAAAGTCACAAGATATATTTGCTTAGGGAAAACGTACACTGAACAATCTTCAGTTAACAAAATAAATCTGATTATCTCAAATATACCAACTGCCAGCAGAAATCTAACACTTTTAAAAGACTCTAGATTGAAGAAACTTGTTAGAGTGAGACTTCATGAGAGTATGGATTTTTAAATTTTAAGAAAAGTATCTCCTTTTTATTACTTTGGAAAAACATTTTAATTGAGAAGGCCTCAGACAAAAATAATTCTTGCCTTTTTTAAATTCATTGCTGCCCCCACTACTTTTCTTTCATCTCAAGGTAACTTTTTATATTCTGTTCTCAAATCAGATCACCTTGTAAACATCATGATGATCAAGAATGTGGTCAAAGTTCTTGTAGATGTCATTCAGCATGTCTACCACTTCCATAGGTGTGCTGTATTTACATATGGTTGTGAAGCCCACAATGTCACTGAAGTAGATGGTGACTTCTTCAAACAATTCTGGCTCTACAAGTCCAGTTTCCTTCAAAGATTTTACCACAGGCCTGTGGGGGGCAGAAAGGAGATGAGGCTTATTAATTTCAAAGTGTGTTTTCAAAAAATTAAAAAAAATAATTGTGGTATGATAGCTTTTATTTCTTGTTGAATTGCCTTGAAAGAAATGGCAGCTGTAAAAATGTGATTAATTAATAAAATAAATGAATACATAATTTGTTAAGGCATGATTAGTTAATAATTAGTTCACAGCTACTTAATAATTACTTAAAGTACTAAAGCATGTATAGAACAGCTATTCATATTCCTTATGCAACACATTGGAAATCAATATTTAAACAAAATCATCTTAACACTTTGCTGTTGTGAAATTCCTTTACTGTAATATCATATTGTTGTGTGAAGAAGGAGAAGGAGAAGGAGAAGGAGAAGGAGAAGGAGAAGGAGAAGGAGAAGAAGAAGAAGAAGAAGAAGAAGAAGAAGAAGAAGAAGAAGAAGAAGAAGAAGAAGAAGAAGAAGAAGAAGAAGAAGAAGAAGAAGAAGAAGAAGAAGAAAAAGAAGAAGAAGAAGAAAAAGAAGAAGAAGAAGAAAAAGAAGAAGAAGAAAGCAAAGGTCGTGCCAATAGTAGTAGGTGCCTTGGGTGCAATCCCAAAACAACTGGAGCACCACATAAATACTATCAGCACTGACAAATTCACCATCTGTCAATTGCAAAAGGCAACTTTACTCAGAACAGCTTACATCCTGTGACAATATCTGTAACGGAATGAACTATCTAGGACAAACTGCTCCTAAAACTAAAATCTTATGGTATCTCTGGACAACTGCATAATTGGATAGAAGCATTCCTGTCAAACAGACAAGAAATGGTCAAAATTGGGAGCGTCCTATCAAATTCTGTATCTGTCAATAGTGGTGTCCCCCAAGGCAATGTTCTAGGATCAACCCTCTTCATACTCTACACAAATGACCTCTGTGATCATATTAAGAGCAACTGCGTTCTCTTCGCTAATGATGTAAAGCTGTTTAATACCAGAGACAATACTGCTACCCTTCAAAAAGATCTTGACTATGTATCAGAATGGTCAAACAAATGGCAACTTCAAATCTCAACAAATAAATGCTCTGTCTTACATATTGGCAAAAAAAATCAGAAAATAAAATACAAGCTGAATAGTCAAGACCTTGTTGATGATCCAAGCTCTGTCAAGGATCTTGGAGTACTCATCTCTAATGATCTAAGTGCTAGAGCCCACTGTAACTACATAGCCAAAAAGGCATTAAGAGTTGTTAACCTAATCCTACATAGCTTTTTCTCTGGTAATATCACACTACTAACTAGAGTAGCATACAAAACATTTGCCAGACCAATAGTCGAATACAGCTCATCAGTCTGGAACCCACATTACGTATCTGATATTAGCACAGTTGAGAAAGTCTAGAAATATTTCACAAGAAGAGTTCTCCACTCCTCTACTCATTGTAGAATACCTTATGCCACCAGACTTGAAATTCTAGACCTAGAAAATCTTGAACTACGCCACCTTTGGTCTGATCTAAGTATGGTATATAAAATTATACATTGCAATGACTTACCTGTCAATGAATACTTCACCTTCAACCATAACAACACAAGAGCATACAATAGATACAAACTCAAGGTTAACCACACCAAATTTGATTGCAGGAAATACGACTTCAGCAACAGAGTGGTCAATGTCTGAAATACTCTACCTGACTCTGTGGTTTCTTCCCCAAGCCTCAAAAATTTTAACCTTAGACTGTCTACTATTGACATCATCCCTTTTCCTAGGAGGTCTGTAGGGGGTGTGCCTAAGTGCACCAATGTGCCTACCGTCCCTGTCCTATTGTTTCTTTTATTTTTCTTATATGTACCCATTTCATGTATTCATAACTATGTACATACTTATACCTATTATCTTGTAAGCGATTGACAAATCAAATAAATAAATAAAATAAATAAATCTAGATCTGTCTATCCCAGATCCTTGGAAAGGACTTGATAGGTAGAAAAAAATGTCAAATCCAGTCTGAATGTTTCGCTGACTATTACGAATTATAATTTATAAAGTAAGTATATTGGTCTAATTATGTAGAGTTTGAAATGGCATAAATATAATAACATTTAAAAACCATTCTTCCATAGAACAGACATTCCATCTCCATAAATGAACTTTGCATGTGACAAGCAGGACACAATATTCCAAAGCAGCACTTGGTACAATACCTATAGCCTTTCTAAAATCTGCCTAAGAAAAATCAAGACTATATGTCCTTTTTCAACAAAGTTACTTTAAAAACATAAATTTTATTCTGCCCATTTGTAGAAGAATGATGTTTCTCTAAAAGTTGTATTTGCATATCTTTTGAAGGGAATAGGATAATTTTTTGCCTGCTATCCAGATGTAACAAGATAAATCCCTCATGCTGTTCAATATTGTACAAGTTTTTGAAAAGACAAATATATTTAACATAGATTTTACAGCTTATCCTGAAGTATTTGGACAAGAAATCAGCAGAATTCCACTGCAAATACAAACTATTCCCTGGTGGACAACACTCACCGTGGGAGAAGCATGAAATTTAGTTTGTCAGCTCTATCTCGTTCTGCTTTGTACAGCTTGGTTCTCTCTTCTACTAAATGCTCCAGGTTTTGTGAATACAACTGCAGACGTCGGATCAATGTGTCCATATAGCTCTCGTTGTTTTGGTTGTGGTAGTTGCTAGGAATATTGTAAGAACAAAAACATTTTTTTCAAGAAAAACAGCAAATATAACTTGGTGGAAATTAATCTAATCTAAATAAGGAATATCCACCAATTCTCTCCCTCTGAATAATATCTATAGACAAAAATGACATGCTAGAAATGGTTTTAAAAGTTGTAGATGAGTCTTAAAAGTAAAAGAAGTAAGAATATTAGTATTTAAGGGTTTAAAATGCTACACTAGATATCTTAAGGAAAGAGAAAGGAGAGAGAGAGAGAGAATACATGAATAAGAGAATAGCCAGGCAGGCAGGGGTGGGATTCTACAGGTTCGTACCTATTCACTAGAACCAGTTGTTAACATTCTAAGCAGTTCAGTGAACCGATTGTTAGAAGAAATTACTGGCCTAATCCTGTAAGGAAGGCAGGAAGGAAACATTCTGGTGTTGCTTACAGAAACTGCCTCTCCGTTAAACTGTTATTACATTCTTGGCAGGACTAGAGTTCCTGTCTCAAGAACGTCTCTGGAGTTTTTTTCCCTTCTTTGCTGGTACTTTGCTTGTGTGGAGTGACCATTCAAAGTTACAATGGCACTGAAAAAAGTGACTTATGACCATTTTTCACACTTATGACTGTTGCAGCACCCCCACAGTCACGAGAGGCCAGGCAAGGAGAAGCATGCCTTGATGTGAGTGATGTTGAGTTGGCCATGCCCAGCCAGTCATATGACCACCAAGCCACACCCACCAACTAAGTCATGCCCACAGAACCGGTTGTTAAAAAATTTGAATCCCAGGTACTGTATATATTCAGGGTTGATTCTAGTCAGTAATGATTGAGGAAGGAGAGGGCCTTCCCTAACCCCTGCTATGTGAGGTGCTGCAAAATTTCAGTTCTCTCTTTATTTACATGAGGCCACTGATTGAGATCATCAATCACAATAAGCTGATTGGTGCCTTGACTTATGATCCTTATGATTTACAATTGAAATTCCAGTCCCAATTGTGCTCACAGGTTGTGGGCTACTTGGAGAGAAAGAGAGAGAGAGCAAAAGAGACAGAGAGAAGAGAAGAACCTGAGCAGAACAACCTATATGATCCAACTGGATTTTTGCATCATAAATTTATAATAAATAACTATGTTATTTTACTTGATTTTTCTTTATTCATGTCTACATGTTCTCTTCTCATACATGGACATTTTAAAAATCAAATAATAGGTTATCATTTACTTTTGCCCATGTCCTGAATATTTTGCCATATTACTATATAAAACCTTGCTTTAATGTTTATTAGTTTCTTACCTAAATATCCTACCTAGAGTAGTTTCAATTTTCTTAAAATCTGGCCTCTTTTCTGGATCTTCTTCCCAGCAGCTTTTCACTAGAAAATGTATCTGACAACACATAATCCAAACCAAGGTTAGTTAATATATTTTGGGTTCTATGATAAAGTATCAAAATGGTGTTTTTCCTTCAGATAAGGTTAATTCATTTCCCACCCAATTTCCACTTCCTTGATATACTACTGTATCAAATATTAATCAGTGCCTCAAGTTCCAACTCTTTTTCTTTATAAAGCTGAATAACTAGTGAAGCAGTTAATTTATTTTAACATAGCCTGCCTTTTCTCTTGGATCTTAAGACACTATACAATGACCTGCTTCCAATTTTTCCCTATAATAATAATTCTGTTGAGCTTGGGGGTGAGAGAAAGTGACTGGCTTAACATCACATGGTGGAAAATGAGTAAACTTTATCTGAAGGAAAAATTCCATTTTGATATCTTATCATAGAACCAGATATACTGTTATTCCTTAGATGTACACATAGAGCCTATCTGTGAACAGGAAAAACGGAATAAATAAATAAGTAAATGAACAGGATTACTGATATGAGCCGCAGAATTAGAAAAACAAACATGTGATGCCATTTAGTGATCTTCCAGGTTTTGTAGCCCAGATCTGGTTAGCATAATTATCCCATTGTTCTTACCTCCCCAAAGAAAATTATTACCAGGCCTGTTTTCTCAGTGAAGCACCAAGGTTAAAAACCATTTGTTCAGAGGTGGTATTCAGCAGGTTCTGACCAGTTCTGGAGAACCGGTAGCGGAAATTTTGAGTAGTTCGGAGAACCAACAAATACCACCTCTGACTGGAGATTTTACAGTATCCTTCCCCTGCCACGCACACCAAGCCATGCCCACAGAACTGGTAGTAAAACATTTTGAATCCCACCACTGCGATTTGTTAGAAGAAAGATGGCAAGAAAAATATAAGGGCTTGTTTTCATGTCTATTGAGATGTGTAAAACATGGTTTTAACTGCCCCCTTTTGCACTTTAAACTCTAGCTGCTATGTAGGAATTTGGCATAGTCTACACTCTAAAAGCAGTAATCAACTAAGAGAAGAATTGCAGTTGGAGAAAAGTTAATTACATTTTGCAGAACTCCATGAAGTTGTTAGTAGAAGGCCATTACATGGTGAAATTTAAAAACCCTGGATCCACAACACTGTTTGTCAAATTTTCTAATTTCAGTTGATATGCATATACTTCACTCTATCAAAAACTCTTGTTTCAGTCAGAACGTACATCTAGCTCTTGATCCCCTTCTGTCTCCAATAAAAGATCTGGCCGGAATGGTCGTTCTTCTTTGCTGCTTTCTACTCTATAAAGTTTTTCTGTAGTGGGAGAGAATATGTACAAAATAAATGTATATAAATAAGCATAAAAAGACAATGGATATGCTTACCCAACCCTACTACATACAGTATATACAGAAATAAGGAAACAGCATGATGTTGGCATTGAAACAACTTTTTCCTACTCTCCAGATATAAATTTGTCTAATAAATAAATAATATTTTTGTAACAGGATAAATATAGTAAGATAAAAGCCTTTAAAGTTATGTTACATCAGTTTAATATCATAGTCGGTGGAGGGTTTTCTGTATTTGCTTTCCTGTCCTGAACATATTCTGTGCTATCAGCAAATGAAATATAAATCCAGATTTTATCTTGAAATCTTATTCTTGCTTTCATTCTTCACTCACATTTTCTCCAGTTCTCACAAAAAGAAAAGAGGTCATTAAAAACATCAGTGTCATCTGATAAGATCTTTCATAGTCACTCTCTTAACTTACCCTGCTTAAAATTATAAGGAGGGAGAGTAATGGGTAATGAGTAACTTGCAGATGATACAGATTCCTCCCCAGCAAAGACTAGATTGGGGGTATCTGCTACCACCTGAGGTACAGTGGCTGATGCCCTTTCCACCATACTTGTGAACTACTGCAATACTCTACATGGAGCTGCTTTTGAAGAAATCTTAGAAGTTGGAATTGATACGCAGCAACCAGGCTCCTAATACAGAACCTGCTATTGAAGAATAACACTTATATTGCAAGTGTGGCAAGTTGATTTCTGGATCCCAATTCAACCTGAAGTCCTTTTGATAAGGTTTCTTTAAGATTGTGCTTGTGAAAGAGGATAAAGAGTTGTGGGTCAGTTGGCAGGTCTTCTCTGTGGTATTTAATATTCTGTTCTCAGAGTTGAGATTTACTTCTTTTTTTGGCATTCAGGAAGATAAGAAAACTTTTATGTTTAAACAAGCATTAATGATCTATTGATTGATATTGGGCAACTATATTTTACTAATTTTTAATTATGGTTTTATGCATGTAGTAGGTTTATTTTTGTCAGAGGTTATATGTTTGAGTTGTAAATTACTCAGATTTGTTTGACTGAGCAATATTTTATGTAATAATTATATTTGTATATATGCAATCTTGCATCTCTATTAGCCAATTGAAACCTGAAGATATGCTACTTTACTGCAAATAATTATGAAAGTAGACAGCAATTGTCAGACTAGTTCTAGATGTAGACTACAAAGCCATGATTTTTGAATTCTTAAAAAAGGGCTGCAGTTTTAAAAAGCTGACTAGAAAGAAGATAGATTTTTGAAAACCATATCTATTTAAAGATCATGATAAGAATAAAGATATACTTATGAAAATACGTTATTCTGTTTTAACTGTATTCATGTATGGATAGGAAAAGTGTGCATTGAAGAGAGATGAGAATTTTAGGTCTCCTTTATTGTTTGCTACATATATATTTGATTTCCTAGCACTCCTACTTTCACAAATGCTTACACCTCCATGAAATCTGGAACTATCACATGAAGTATGGTGATATGTCACTGAGTCACCATCAATCAAAATTCTGCTGAGCATTATAAGTTATTAGGAAATGGCTCCAAGTATTATATATAATAATTATCATTAGAATTACATTATAATTATGCATACTACAATTGCTATACTGCTATAAACAGCAGCAACATATATTACAAAAATGCTACAGCATCGTAAGTTTGTAAGAATTTTCCAGACAAGAAACAATGGATGGAAACTAATCAAGGAGAAAAGCAACCTGGAATTAAGGAGAAACTTCCTAACAGTTAAATTCCTAACAGTTAACTTCCTTAACAGTTTTTAAAATGTTAAAATATACTGATAAAACATTAAACATTTTATTATTAAATTTCAGTTGTTCCCAACTATGTATTGTTCAAAATTCTAGATTTCAAGAGAATCAAGGTCAATGTAAATGAAAAAAATGGGTCATTCTTGTTATGAATATTAAAATTACTCTGCTCTAGAGGGTATTTAGGCAAAATGCAGCCATTAAGCTCCTTCACCTTTGTAGTGTTACTCATTCTTCATGTTTTTGGGAAATACATCCATACCGGTTTTCCAGAAGGAACTACATAAAGTTTTGTTTTTTCTTTTATCACTCTCACCACACAGTCATATATAAGAGCAGCCAGCAAAACAGAAAAAAGCTGAAGGGGAAAGATTTGCCACAGAGTTTTCTGCTGGAATATGTAGTAACATGCAATGCTAACTAATAATATGCTCCTATTATTGGGAATTGGGGGGGATGGGTAAGCAAATTCAGAAACTTCTTAAAGGGGCAGTATCCATGTATATTAAACAGGGATCTTCATTCCCAGCCTTTGAAAGTTGCCAGACATTTTTGGCAATTAATAGGTAAGCACAATGTTTTGATTCCAAATCAAACAGAGATGTTTTACTAAATGCATAGGCCAAATAAGTTGACTCATACTAGTTCATTTATAGTGGTTCTTTTAAGGACTGTGCTATTTATTTAAAGACTGTGTTATTTACCTATAACTTCTGCTTGTCAAAATATAAAGGTGAAACCTGTACTAACTAAACAGTATGGTCCAGATCCTTTAGCTGCTTCAGAGGTACCTGCAAGCTTAGAATCCTTAAGAGGTTCAATGCTTGAACTGAAACCAACAATCCAATTTGATATGAAAAAGCAGGCTAAAAGTTCATATCCATTACCTAAATGAACTATGAAATAAAGACTGAAATATCCAATCTTGGAAACTCTAAGATTTAAGAAACAGAAAATGTACCGATGATTTAAGACTGCAATTAATTCACCAGAAAATATTGTTTGTATTTGTATTTTGTATGTTTGTATTTGTTGGATCCCTCAAAGAATCCAACAAATAATCCAACAAAGAATCCAACAAATAATCCAACAAATAATCCAACAAATAATCCAACAAATAATCCAAATAATCCAACAAGAAATAAAGAGACACTTTATTTTTTGTGCTAACATTCCATGAAATCTGAAGTTTCTTTAATTGCTGGGTATCTGTTGTGTTTTTAAGTGTAAGTCTGTAGTCACCCCTCTCTTTATGCACCTTTGTTTACCTTTAGAATTCCGACAATGGTTAGTGTAGAAAGTCTCTTTACGCAGAATAATCTCTTGTGCTATAATTCCATAGCTATACACATCACCTTTCTGCGATACCTCACCACAGCGGAGGTGTTCAGGAGCAGTCCAGAGATCTGATTTACAGAAAGAAATCATGATTGTAGATATGAATGGACAGACAGGCATCTGAGAATTTAATCTATTCTCATATTGGTTTGGCTTCCATTAATTCTATGAATTGTTTTATCATGATCAAAACAATTTTTTGTGTGGAATATAAAGATGACAGAGGATAGTCATCCCAACAGTTAATATCAGAGACAGTGATCTACCGGTAACATTAGAGAATTTTGTCTATTTTTAAGGACTGTTGTGCTTAGATCTTGCATATAGGTTGTCTAAGACATTTGGTTAGCCATTGTGAGAACTAAAAATTAAACTACAGAAGTCTTTGGTCAGAACTAGTAAGACTGTTCTTCCATTCTGAAAGTGGTCAAGTACAAAGAATTTATTTATTTACTTATTTATTTGTAAGTATAATTTAATCCATTCAATAATTTGATTTATAACATTCTACTTAAACAGGCACTCAAGTGACTAACAAAATTTTAAAAGGGATATAAAAGATTAAAAACTTCTAATGCCCATTGAAAGCATTCCATTATGAAACCCTGTGAAACAAAAGAAGATAACTGTTACTGCCATTTTTTTCTGTGGGCCCACTGGTACACATTAAAATTAAATTCTGTTGTCTGCTCTCAAAAGTGTGCACGTACATAACACACGTTATATAAATACATAGGTATATACCTGCATCCTAGCATATAAATACATATAAACATTAATCACTGTCCATCTTGAATACATAGCGGAAAGAGGAAGCTTGAGAGATCACAAGGTTGATACTGTATGGAACAAAATTGCTGTGACAACACAGATTTCTTTTGAAGCTTGGCTTGAGACTCATGATTTAATTAGGGCATCTGTGGAAACCCTGACATCTGCTGAATCTGAATGTTCTGCTTTGGAGACCGTGAAATCTTTTCCCAGAAGGTAACAAGGAAAACAGAAGAATCCTTACAGATTTTCTACATATTGAGCATGTGAAGGCCAAATTCAATTCCCAAGGGTGTATGTCCAATAGGAGGTAATATCCATTAGTTAATGTTAAGACCATCTTTAATGTACTATGCTTAGTCATTTTATTTCCTGAAATATAATTCTTGGTCAGATGGATCTACAATGGGTCAAAGATCTCTCAAGGGATTAAAATAGTTTGAGGAACAAAGTTGGCCTACTTTCCATGGAACTACACTGGCTGAACCAACTCTAAGGGAGAGGAGACTGGAGACCTGTCAAAAGCATTCTAACTGTTTGGTATTTGTAGCAATTAGAAAAATTATGGCTCCTTTCCTCTCAATGAGGGAAGGGACTTTTTAGCAGTCCCTGCCCTCCTCATTAAAAGGAAGGGAGTTATAATTTTTCTAATTCATTATTGAAAAGAAATATAAGAAAGAGGTTATCAAGATCAGTTTAAGGATACATGGATGCAATTAAGAAGTAGACGCTCAAGTCTCTTATTATATTAGTGAGTTCATATGGGATGCAATTAAAAGAAAGGTGGGGGATGTGATGTTTCAATAAATATTTTGCTTTGCTGTCTTAGGATTTAAAAAATGAGATGTAGTAAAACCTGATTTAATCACAAACAATCATTAAAGAAGCACATTACTATTTCAGTGGCATCACCTGTATCATCATTATATTTTCTAGATTCTAGAGCTGATTGACTACAAAGGCCAGCATTCCTAGTAATATAGCTGTCATCATGCTGCCTCAAAAGCCAAAAGGTAGGTAAAAGTAGTGCATTATCTACTACAAAATATGCTTGCTCCTATTGTATGAGGTGTGGTCATGAGGGGCCATGATTTCATGGCCAAATATATCCTTTGTATATGGGTCCTAGTATACAAAAGCTTTGGTATCTATGCATAAAGCTGGAAAAAGCCCCTTCTGCAAATTAACTGCCAGTCAGTGTCAGTATTGGTGAATTAAATGGACCAATGATTCAGTATGAGGCAGTTTCCTATGTTCCCATTCCCAATGCATGGGTTTTTTTTTTTAAAAAGAAAGTAAATGGTTTCTTTCCTATTCCTTAAGTACCTTTTTTAGATAGCAGAATAGAATTGCAGCCAAAATCAGTGATTTTCACAACCATGCGTTTATCAACCACACAATTTGTGGATTTCAGGCGCCCATGGACCTCTGTTTTGCTTGAATGCAAATAAGACATTCCCTGTGAAACAGAAGGTAACAGCATAATATCATTACTAACAACTGTATGAGATGGGCTGGAGCAGAGTGGCATAGGTTGCTTTTTTTCATATATGTTGTATTTGTAGTTTTCCTTTAACAACCAACATTTTTTGTGGACAGTGTAATGACCGGGTTAATACATTTTTCACACAATGTTAATAGTAATAATACAGTTACATATACAGAGTTTTTATCTTCCAACTTCTAACCTTGATATGCTCATTATAATTATAATATATTCTTTTATGTATAATATATATATTCTACCGTGTTTCTCAATAAGGCCGGACCTTATTTTCTTTTGACGCCCGAAAAAACAGCTAGGATGTCTTTTCAGGGGTGACTTAATTTACTCCCCCACCTAGAGCGCCCCATGCTCTCTACGAGGCCGCTATCGGCTGATCAAAGCTCCCCAAAAGAAGAGTCTCCAGCCGTTTCGGGGCGAGGCATGGCTGCCCACGTCCCCTCACCATGAGGCAGTTTATTTCGGGTGATGGAAACTCCCCAGGGATAGTCAACAGCCACACCTCGAGACAAGCGCCCACGCATACTCCCCTTGCCACAAGGTTGCTTCAATCGGCTGATCGAAGTTCCCCGAAGGAAGAGTCTCCAGCCGCTTCAAGGCGAGGCATGGCTGCTCACGGGGCACTCCTGACAGGAGCGCCCACGCACACTCCCCTCGCCATGAGGCAGTTTATTTCAGGCGATGGAAGCTCTCCAGGGGCAGTCATCAGCCACTTCAATTGGCCGGTAGAAGCAACCTCGGGGCAAGGGGAGTGTGCATGGGCGCTCGCCCGAGGCTGCTTCTATCGGCCGATTGAAGTGGCTGGTGACTCTGCATTCGGTGAGCTTCTATCGCCTGATGTTTGATTGGGGTTTCTAGCCTAGGCTATTTGCAGGGTGCTCCTAAGGCAAGTTTTCTCCCCCCCCAGCCCCACCCTTCCCCCCATTTCTCTTTACCTCGTGTACCGTAGTTCTAACAAATGATGTGAGAAATAGCGGGGAAACGCATGGTTTAAATAGGCCTAAATTTTGGAGGCGGGGCTTAATTTCACCCATGTCTAGAAATTATGTTGGGCCTTCCTATTGGTGGAGGCCATATTGTTGGAGAAACACAGTATTTTTCCAATTTATACTTATTTCTTTATTTTCCCTTTTTTGGGGGTTTTTCTATATTTACCACATTATCTTTAAACAATACTATTCTCTCTTTATTATTTTTATCACTTTCTCTAAAAATGTATCAATAATATTTCTTCATACAATATACTTATTAACCCCTGTTAAGTCACTAATGTTTTAATATTATAAATATTACTCCATGTTCCACCATATTTTCAACTTCTCAACTTTCTGTAAACACCGATGTAACCAATTATTAATAAGATTTATTTAGTACCTAAATTATGTCTCTAAATCCCCTGAATTTATAATCCTTGAAAACTATATATTCCAGTATATTTTTACACCCTGTCAATCATAATAATACATTTAAATGTACCTAGTCCTAATCTTCCACCTCCTAAACTTAATATATTTATGGTTAGAATAAATTATATTATATATCTATATATGTACTACAGTTTTCCCAATTTAAACTTTCCACTTATTTCTATTGATTTTTAATATAATTACTGCATTGCAAAATATTATGTCTCTATCCATCATCTCTCAATCTTTTTAGAATTTCATAATTTATTGATTTTTTTGGTGATTCTTTTATATTTCTCTCTTGAAATCCTATGTCTTTCTAGCATTTTTACACAAACTGAATGTTCCCTCTGCCTTACCCTTTATCCCCTTCTGCTGCATCTTTTGAATATCATCCATAGCCCTTTCAATATTTTTGGAAAGTCTTCCTTTTTTCTCTATTTTATTGTAAGCTCTTAAGGGATTATCTATTTGATTTTTAGTATTTATTGTTACTGTCTTTTCTGTGCTTTTATCTACTTGTAACTTATTTTTATCTTCTTGTAATTAATTTTGCTTTGTCTCCTCCACCACTCTTTCTAATTTCTCATCTATCTTCTGTGTATTATATTCATCTTTTTCCACCATTTGT
Organism: Bungarus multicinctus; assembly: GCA_023653725.1. NCBI lineage: Eukaryota > Metazoa > Chordata > Lepidosauria > Squamata > Elapidae > Bungarus > Bungarus multicinctus. The sequence continues at coordinate 50,785,324 of CM042848.1, forward strand.
TGTGGGCCTTCTACTTTCACATCTTTATCTTTAACTTTTCCCAACAATTTTTTATTTATTTATTTATTTATTTATTCGATTTATATACCGCCCCCCTCTCCCCAAAGGGACTCGGGGCGGTGAACAGCCAATAAAAATACATACACAGAACACATATACAACACACAACATGATAATATTAAAATTTAAAAATTGAATATAGTGTGGCTCTAATTAAAATATAAACGAGAGTTAAAAGAAATTAAAACCAGGTTAAAATTTAAAAGACCCCTAGGCCAGTCCGGCCTGCCAAAATAGGTGAGTTTTAAGCAACCGACGGAAGGCCATGAGATCAGGGGCGGCCCTTACCTCTGGGGGTAATTCATTCCAGAGAGGGGGTGCTCCCAATGAGAAGGCCCGCACCCTCGGGGTCGCCAGCCGTCCAGTCGGCGGCACCCCGAGGAGACCGACTCTATGGGAGCGTACCGGTCGGTGGGAAGCCGATGGTGGCAGGAGGCGGTCTCGCAAATATCCCAGTCCAGAGCCATGGAGTGCTTTAAAGATAGTGACCAAGACTTTGAAGCGCACCCGGAGGGCCACCGGGAGCCGATGCAGCACGCGCAGAAGTGGCATAACATGGGAGCCCCTAGGAGCTCCCATTACCACCCTCGCGGCTGCATTCTGCACCAACTGGAGCCTCTGGATGCTCTTCAAAGGCAGCCCCATGTAGAGAGCATTGGCATAGTCTAGGTGGGAGGTCACCAGGGCGGAGGTGATCGTGCGAAGCGCATCCCGATCCAGAAAGGGCCGCAACTGGTAGATCCTATGGACCTGTCCAAAAGCCCCCCTGGCGACGGCCGCCACATGGTCTTCCAATGACAGCCGTACATCCAGGAGGACACCCAGATTGCGGGCCCTCTCTGTGGGGGCAAGAATTTCCCCCCCCCACACAGCCAGCGATGGAACCAGCTGGCTGTACCGGGGCGCTGGGAAGCACAGCCACTCAGTCTTAGATGGGTTGAGCTGAAGCCTGTTCCGCCCCATCCAACACCGCACAGCCTCCAGGCACCGGGTCATCACTTCGACGGCTTCATCGGTGTGGCCCGGGGTAGAAATGTACAGCTGAGTATCATCAGCGTACTGATGGAACTCTACCCCAAAGCCACGGATGATCTCACCTAGCGGCTTCACATAAATGTTGAACAGCAGGGGTGAGAGCACCGACCCCTAAGGCACCCCGCAAACCAGGGGCCTCGGGGCCGACCTCTGCCCCCCTACCGACACAAATTGCGAGCGGTCAGAGAGGAAGGAGGAGAACCAACGCATAATGGTGCCTCCCACTCCCAACCCCCCCAGCCGCTGCAATAGGATACTGTGGTCGACAGTATCAAAAGCCGCCGAAAGATCTAAGAGGACCAGGACAGAGGAATAACCTCTGTCACGGGCCCTCCAGAGATCATCCACCAATGCGACCAACGCCATCTCTGTGCTGTGCCCAGGCCTGAAGCCCGATTGGCGTGGATCCAAATAGACAGCTTCATCCAGGTGCTGGGGAAACTGTTGTGCTACCACACTCTCAACAACCTTCGCCATAAAATGAAGGTTGGAGACAGGACGATAATTAGATAACAGAGTTGGGTCCAGGGATGGTTTCTTGAGGAGGGGTCTCACCACCGCCTCTTTCAAGGCGGCGGGTAGATATCCCTCACTCAAGGAAGCATTAATAATACCCTGAAACCAACCTCGTGTCACCTCCCGGGTGGCCAACACCAGCCAGGAGGGACACAGGTCCAATAAACATGTGGTCGCATTCAGTCCCCGCAGCAACCTGTCCACGTCTTCGGGGGTCACAGGATCAAACTCGTCCCAAATGACTGTTTCAAGTTCCGCCCCCGATCCCCCACCCAGAGCCGCCCATTCACAGTCCAACCCATCCCGGATCCGAGCGATTTTATCCACCAGGAACTTTGAAAAATCCTCAGCCTGTCCCTGCAAGGGGTCCTCCCGCACTCCCCCTTCCAAGAGGGAGTGGGTCACTCTAAACAGGGCGGCCGGGCGGTTTCCTGTGGACGCAATAAGGGTGGAAAAGTAAAGACACTTTGCCATCCTTATCGCCACTAAATAGGTCTTGATATAAGACCATAAAAGTGTTCGGTCGGGTCCGGAGCGAGTAGTCCTCCAAATACTCTCCAGGCGTCTTTTCCGGTGCTTCATCTCCCTCAGCTCCCCGGAAAACCAGGGGGCCGAGCGAGAGCGGCGCCAGGTCAGAAGCCGCAAGGGCACGATCCGGTCCAGGGCCCCAGCCGCCACCCTTTCCCAGGTGGTGACTAGGTCCCCCACTGAGTCGTGAGTTCGAATGTCGGGATATGGCCCAAGCTCCATCAGGAACCTATCTGGATCCATCAGGCGCCTGGGGCGGTACCAACGTATTTGGTCCGCCTCCCTGCGATGGGGAGGAGCGGCCTGGAAGTCCAGCCTCAGGAACGAATGATCTGACCATGACAAGGGTTCAACAAAAACATCCCCAACACCCAGATCATCCTGCCACTGTCCAGAGACAAAAACCAGATCCAGAATGTGACCCCCAGTATGCGTGGGTTCCTTAATTAATTGGGTCAGGCCCAAGGCTGTCATGGAAGCCAAGAACTCCTGGGCAATCCCCGAGGCCCCACCGGCCGAAGGCAGGTTGAGATCCCCCATGACCATCAGCCTGGGGATCTCAACTGCCAGACCGGCTATGACCTCGAGGAGCTCAGGCAGGGCCAATATCACATAGCAGGGAGCCAGGTATGTGATCAAAAGGTCCATCTGAACCCTGGAACCACACTTAACAAAAAGGGACTCACATCCGGTCGTCTGAGGAACAGTGGATTCCCTAGGATCCAGATCCTCTCGAATAATTACCGCAACCCCCCCACCCCTCCCCTGGGCCCTCGGCCAATGAAAAACCCAAAACCCGGCTGGGCACATCTCTACTATAGGGACACCCCCCTCCTGTCCCAGCCAGGTCTCGGTAATGCCAGCCAGGTCCGCACCCCCCTCCGTGACAAGATTGTGAACAAGGGGGACTTTATTCACTACGGACCTGGAATTGCAAAGCATCAGCCGAAGGCCCGGGGCCTGATCATTCAAACAACTCAGGGGGCGAGATGTGACCTGGGGGCTGGAGCACACCACCGCTTGTAAACAGCGGGGGCGGGCTCCCATAACTTGATAAGACCCCCTGTCAGCACCATACCTGCCTCTCCCACCGATCGTAGGGATAGCCCTTTCATCCCCCTCCCCAAAAGAAGCCCCCATCTTCGGATCAACCGTCCCCGATCCCAAGGCCTCCTGGTCGCAGGCATGCCCCCGTCTGGCCTTATCCCCAGAAGGGTTGTCCCCCAAACCCAGTCTGGGCCCCCTCCCTAACCCGAATAATAAATTCCCTTTCCCTAACCCCATTAAAAATTTCATCAGGAATTTAAATAATTTAAAAGAACCCTTAAAATCCCTATAATTAAAACCCCCAGCTGCGCTGTGTCTCCTCTCTGGTACCCAAGAACCATCCTCGAGGTATGACAGGGAAAGGTCTGAGGGTCACACCTGAGAAAGGGGGGCATTCCTCAGGGCCCACAGTTCGGCTGCCGAATAAGTAAACTTATTGTGGGCCTTCTACTTTCACATCTTTATCTTTAACTTTTCCCAACAATTTTTTATAATTCTTTGTCACCATTTCTAACATTTCTTCATAAAACTTTACGATCTCCTGCTGAGTCATTTTGTGCCAAGTTAATATACCTTTAATATTCCAATATCCTAATATCTAAAAACTCCAAAAATAATTATTATTAATAAAATTTAGTCATCCTCAGAATTATTCCTCCAAGTCCCCTAAATTTCTAGTCCTTAAATGCTATAAGCTTGTGCTTTTCAGTCTTTATAATTTCCAATTTACACTTCCCAATTGTCCAGATTTCAAAGTCTTATTTATCTTTTCTTTCATCACTTTTCTTCTTTTGCTTTGTAGGATAATCTGTCATGTGATGTTAATAACTCAAATCCAATTTAGCCCACCAAGTTTCTTCAGATCTTTCAAATCCACTTTTCAACGCACAGTTCCAATAAAGTTTTAGTGTTTAGTTTAGTTTGCCTTATGGATTTTCAAAAAGCTCAGTAAATATTTCCCAGCATCCAAATCGCCTAGTAAGATAAAGTCAAGGTCAAGTAGCCCTCCAGGTGTTGTTTACTTTCTCTCCTTTCATCACTTTCCTTTCACATGTTGCAGTGACCTTCTTCCTCCAGTAGATGGCTCCCCTGCTCCCAATTCTAGTGTTCAACAGAGTATAAAAATCCAAAACAGCTGATTTTCAGGGGAGTTAGAGATAGAATTTAGAAAAGCAATTTCTTCCAATAATTACTTTTCACTATGTTATTTGGCTTTTCCACGCTTTCTATATTTTAAATCATTCTTTAGGTATTTCTTTTACTTCTAAGTCTTTAATCTTTAATCTTCCTCTTTAGTTTTTAGTCATTGATCTTTCTCCATAAATCCAATCGCCGCTTTCTTAATTTTTGGAGGTCCTTTTTGGAACTTTTTACTTGGGTTAAATCTCTAAAGTAACAGTTGGAAATTATCTCACCCAGTTTCACTGCTCTGTCCACGCATCGCTCCAGCACAAGATCTCAGTGTCCCAGCTTGTGACAGACCAAAATGGCCATCATCCCTGCTGCCATTCAGTAGAGCTTTCTTCGGATCAACAAGGAAATAGCTATTTCCTCATGATCAACAAAGTGCCTCTCCTTTCTTCACCACCTCTCCAGGGTGGCTTAACTCCATAGGGTCTCCCAGAAAGCAGTTGCTGGCTGCATTTCATGGAGCCCGGCAGAGCCCTGTTATTTTACAGCCATTCTTTCCATAACACCAACCGGAAGTCCTCAGCATAGCTTTCGACAGTGGTAATTAGATCTCCAGCTCAATCACAGCATTGACCTGAAAACACTTCTTGCATGATTTTACTCTCCAAGCTGGCAAGAAATTCTAGGAATTGTAGTTCCCACTATATCTAAACGAAAACATTAAAGAGATCTTGACTAAAAATTGTGAGTTCAAATTCAGTAGAGGCCCAAGCATGAATCCCCAGCTAAAGAAAATATCCCAGATTTGCAAGACTTACAACCTATTTTTGAAATACATATTAGAACTCTGACAAAATTTTAAATGACAAATGTAATCTTATGCAGTTAATTGGATTGGGAAATATCAGTTGGTACTATTTAATGGAATTATTCCACACTTGCTTACTGAGGAGATACATATAAGATTTAGAAATGTTAACTGCATTAATTTTAAAAAGTGTGTAATATTTAGGAGCTAAGGTGAATGTGACAAAACTGCTTCCCACTCCATTTATAGTCTGGGTGAAAAGTGAAGTCCTAAAATAAATTGGCTAACAGGTGAATGGCAGTGCAGGATTAAGTGGAATGATGTTTTCTTGATGCTCTGTTTGAGCTCCTTACCACTGCACCCGTTCTCCACCCACCACCCAGGCAGCTGAGCCATTTTTAAACAGATTTACCAGTCTTGCAGAATATTTGTGGTTGCACGTTCAGGAAAAGCCAGAAAGACGGGTTACCAAGTAGGCATCAAGTACATTCACACGACAATTTATCACTCAGCCCATCTGAAAGATAGCTGAAGGCTCTGTCCCTGCCAGTTGCCAAGCACCCTTCATTACCCTTTAAGGACAGTGATCGATGGGAAGGGAAATAAAGCCAGAGGAATCTACCAATCACTACTCTTAAAATCTTGCAGTAAAGTTATATAGACAAGGACCTTTTACGAGCTTGATAACTGAAGCAAATTAGTGCTCAGCTGTTGGCATATTTTTTGCTAGTACATCTGTTCTTTTATATTTCAGAACGAAGGAGCAGGAGTAGATCAGCTTAGTACTGCTATTTTTTACCTGTTTTCTCTCTTCTGCTCCCATATAATAAAATGATGCTTCCTTTTCCAATGTCAGTACCAGTAAGGGATGGGAAGGAAGGTAAAAATATTTCCCACAGATTTGTCTGCATTAATTATTGACAGAATCGTGAGAAAAACCTGACAGTCCCATTCTAGCACTTTTTAAAATATTGTCTTGTTTTATCTCCATGCCTTCATTAAGCTCTCTTATCTTGCTCTTTTTGTACCACAGAACATTGCCCAGCAGCAAAATACACAAGAGAGCAAAGAAGTCAGGGCAAAACATTATTATTCAAGCAATGTTTTCTCTTGCTGCAGCAAGGGCTGCATTCAACTAAGAATCACTAGTGAGAAATCACTCACAGCAGGCATTGTACATCTACATGTCTATTATTTGTTTGATTCATCAGTCTTATCAACCCAACAGAAAGCAAATGCATTTCTAAGATGCTAATAAATTCAGATTATATCAGTCAGTGGATTCCCAAGAAAAACTAAGGGTTCTTAGTGCCTCAGAAGGGGACAAGGGTTTTTGTGATTAGGATTGTGGCATGAGACTATAGGTTCTCAAGTTCTATACCAAGAATAGACAAAGATGTCCATAAGATATAATGGGTAGCAGTGATATTTACAACAACCACAATTATATTAAAATAAATATATGTACTTAATGTCTTTATCACACAAATTACACAATTATGTAATACTGGCATTATGTCTGACACAAGTCCATAAGTCATGCTATGATGCATATGTCATCATTTGTACTTTATGGATGCCTGCAATGAATGATCTCCTACATCAGTGGTCCCCAAACTTTCTGGCACCAGGGATCATTGTGGAAGACAATTTTTCCATGAACCAGGAAAAATGTGTGGTGGATGCTTTCACATGCAACCTAGATTCCGTGCATGCAAGACAAAGCTTTACTCACTCTCCTGGAACTGCGGCCCAGTTCCCAATAGGCCATGGCCAGGTACTGGTCCATGGCCCAGAGACTGGGGAACCCTGTCCTACATTACTACAGCAAATTACTATTTATCAATGATAAATTATCAATGCTGCCAGCCATATTAGTCAACTCATTTATTATCGTCCGGCCTCACCTTTTTTAAAAAACTTGTATACTTTATTTTTATTTATTTTTGTCAATTGCTTACAAGATAATAGGTATAAGTAAAAACATAGTTATAAATACATGGATAATATAAGAAAAGTTTATATATATAAATTTATATATATATATGTAGGCACATTTTGGTGCGCTTATGCATGCCCCCTACAGACCTCTTAGGAAAGGGGTGAGGTCAATAGTAAACAGTCTGAGGTTAAAGTTTTTGGGGTTTGGGGAAGAAAGAAAGGTACAAATGATGACATATGCATCATGGCATGACTTATGGACTTGGGTCAGACATAATGTCAGTTTTACATAATTGTGTCATTTGTGTGATAAAGACATGGAATACATATAATTACCTTGTTTGTAAGTAAATCCTTCTCTTTATTTACAGATCGACAACCTTTTATATTTAAGCTTTTCCTCTTCTGTCTCTGCCCCCATAGTCTTCATCTGACCCTGTTTGCTTTATTTACTAAAGGAGGCAGGACTTGAAAGATATTTTTTTTTTGCTTCGAATCGCTACCTTTGAACATCTTCCAATTCCCTTCCTCTGTTCACACATTTCCCAGTTTTGAAGCAATAATTAGACTAAATGCTTCCATATCAGTGGCTTTGTACCTGTCCAAGCATTTAAATGAGCAGGATGGATCTGTGAATTTGTAGATACACAATGTTTTTCCTTACCGATAGCTTTTAGTTATAGTCTGCCATTAGAGATCCCTACCCCTAGAGCAAAGAACTAAACTCTAAGTTTGCTAAAAAACAAAAAAGAAGGGCTATCCTACAGATTATATGAGAAGGAGAGATGGAAAGAAGGGCCACTCTGTTAATCTGTTGTGAGAGCAACAGTTTGCATTGGATCACAGCTTGATAAATTTAAAGTTGCTGCCCAATTTATTTATGTAGTCTAGATATTGGCAGTTATAATGCCCTTTCTCCAATTATTAATTCAAAGTACCAATTGGAATGCCTGCTCTGTAACAATAGAATTACAAAATATTACTATCATGATCATTTATAAGCCTCCAATGGACAGTTGGCCAGATTCTGTTTTATCAGTATCTGCGACATGTAATATAATCCTTGGTGATTTCAACAGCCACCACACAAATCTCGGGGATATAATCAAAGTAATGAGAATGGGAGCAGATTATTCAATTGGATTGAAATAAACAGTCTTACTCTTATATATGATGGTAAAGATAGAGACACATTTCATTTTGCTTGTTGGCAAAAAGATTATTCTCTAGATCCTTAAAGGAAACTACAAAGGAAACTCTGTAGTAGTAAAATCAACATCTCAAATCCAGAGACAGGTTTTATACAATTTGCCACACAGCCAGCATAGGCCTATAATCTACAGAATAGGACTCCAGATCCCAGTAATTACTGGTAGGTCCATTCCTAAACTTCATTGGAACTTCAGAAAACAAATTAGAATACTTATACAAAGCATACTGATGCTAATTACAGCTGGATCAAAGCAGTCCAGGATCAAAGAACTACAACAGGTTTGTTGACTTATTTAAATCTGTGGCTAAAAGGAACATCCCCAGAGGCTACCATAAAGATTATACTTGGGCTACTGGAGAGCTGGCTGTTACAAAAACATCTGTCCATGCAATGCCTGGCCTGTGCTTTTTGAAACATTTGCCCTGACCAATTGCCCTCTTTTGAACTCTTTTGAAATAGTACTGGTCCTGGACTATAGAGGTGAGCTTAAATTGGGAAAAAGAGCTGGGTTTTGCCTGTTATTTGTTGCCAATTGTCTCACCAATGAGGATATTACAGACATCTAACAAGATTTATATGACCAGATGCAGAACATAGAATAACAAGGTTGGAAAGCATCTTGGATGCCTTCTAGTCAAACCCACTGCTTGAGAAAGAGACCCTATACCAAATGATTGCCAACCTCTTTTCGAAAACCTCCAGTGAAGGAGTACCCATAACTTCTGGAGGCAAGCCATTCTACTGTTTATTGTTCTCACTGTCAGGATGTTTCTCCTTAATTCTAGATTGGATCTATCCTTAATAATTTTCCACCCATTACTTCTTGTAAAACATCCTGAGGTGTTTTGGAAAATAAGTAAACTCTTCTTCTCTGCAACAATCCCTGAAATATTAGAAGATTGATATCATGTCATTCCTAGTCTTTCTCTCATTAGACTAGACATACATAACTCTTGTAATTGTTCATTGTATACTTTAGTCCCCAGACACCTTATCTACAAGCTTTATAGAATCAGCATTCTTTTTGTATCCTGGTGACCAGAACAGGACACAGTATTCCAAGTGTAGTCTTACTAGTGCAGTATAAAGTGTTACTATCATTTTATGTGTTCTTAATACTACCACTCTGTTGATGCAACCCTACGACTACATTGGCTTTTTTGGTAGCTGCAGCATACTGCTGGCTCAAACATGATTGTCCACTAGATCCCTCTCACAGTCACTACCGTTAAGACGGGTACCACCTATTCTGTATACTATTGCATTCAGTTTTTCCTGCCCAAGAATAAGACCTTACTTTTCTCATCACCACAATTGCATTTTGTTGGACAGAGCCCAGTATTCAAGTCTGTCAAAATCCTTTTGTGTCTTGAATCTAGGTTCTAAAGTGTTGGTTATTCCTCCCAGCTTGATGTCATCTGCAAATTTAATAAGTTTCCCCTATATCCTCTCATCTAAACCATTTATGAAGATATTGAAGAGTACTGGGCCTAATACAGGTATACCAAGTTCCCATCTCCTTACTTGGGTGAGGAGGTAGCAACATTTTGCCTAAACCTAATTGTTGCTGCTCATAGACACTTAACTGTAGTTCTAGTCAAGGATGGAACTTACTAGTTAGTGATTATTCTCTTACCCCTCACCTTGCACCCCTACTTTACGACCTGTATACTAGGTAGATTGATGGGTAGGCTAAACCATTTGCATTTGCCTGTCTCTGCCTAACCATACCTTTTGTACTGTAATTGGCAGTTACTTTCTCTGGCAGCAGGTAACCTTCAGTGGATGATGAATTAAAGGCAGGATAAGCCATCAATAACTTTACTTAAATTTTCCGGGATTAAAACAGGGCAGCATCACTTGCCAGCCTCATTACTCAAACAGAAAAGCAATTGTCAGTGCAAGCAGCACAGGTTTTGCCAGCCTGTTTCTCTGCCAAATCACATTTTGGAGCAGTGTTTCCCCAACCTTAGCCAATTTAAGGTGAACTTCAACTCTCAGAATATCCAAGTTAGCTCGGAGTTAAAGTCCATATTCTGGGAATTGAAGTCTGTACATCTTAAAACAGCTAAGATTTGGAAATATTGCTCTAGATCAGGGGTGTCAAACTCACATTGTCACAGCAGCATCAGATCAACCCATCTAAGACTGAGTGGCTGTGCTTCCCAGCACCCCGGTACAGCCAGCTGGTTCCATCGCTGGCTGTGGGGGGGGAAATTCTTGCCCCTACAGAGAGGGCCCGCAATCTGGGTGTCCTGCTGGATGTGCGGCTGTCATTGGAAGACCACGTGGCGGCCGTCGCCAGGGGGGCTTTTGGACAGGTCCGTAGGATCTACCAGTTGCGGCCCTTTCTGGATCGGGATGCGCTTCGCACGATCACCCCCGCCCTGGTGACCTCCCACCTAGACTATGCCAATGCTCTCTACATGGGGCTGCCTTTGAAGAGCATCCAGAGGCTCCAGTTGGTGCAGAATGCAGCCGCGAGGGTGGTAATGGGAGCTCCTAGGGGCTCCCATGTTATGCCACTTCTGCGCGTGCTGCATTGGCTCCCGGTGGCCCTCCGGGTGCGCTTCAAAGTCTTGGTCACTATCTTTAAAGCGCTCCATGGCTCGGGACCGGGATACTTGCGAGACCGCCTCCTGCCACCATCGGCTTCCCACTGACCGGTATGCTCCCATAGAGTCGGTCTCCTCGGGGTGCCGCCGGCTGGACGGCTGGCGACCCTGAGGGCGCGGGCCTTCTCATTGGGAGCACCCCCTCTCTGGAATGAATTACCCCCGGAGGTAAGGGCCGCCCCTGATCTCATGGCCTTCCGTCGGTTACTTAAAACTCACCTATTTTGGCAGGCCGGACTGGCCTAGGGGTCTTTTAAATTTTAACCTGGTTTTAATTTCTTTTAACTCTCGTTTATATTTTTAATTAGAGCCACACTATATTCAATTTTTAAATTTTAATATTATCATGTTGTACGTTGTATATGTGTTCTGTATATGTATTTTTATTGGCTGTTCACCGCCCCGAGTCCCTTTGGGGAGAGGGGGGCGGTATATAAATCGAATTAATAAATAATAAAATAAAATGTGATGTATCGGGACTTCGCTAATCCGGGTATGGGCGTGGCCAGCATATGACGCATCTGGCCCATGGGCCGGGAGTTTGACAGCCCTGCTCTAGATGAAAGCACTGTAACAGTGGTTGTACCCTAAATGTGAACAAATCAGTAAGTTTTTTGAATGAAAAACAGGATAATTGTGTTTTAAATATTTTAAATTTTTAAAATTTCTGCTCAGTCAGGGTGAACAAAGATATGTAGCTAGCACATGCCTTAGTTACAGGAAAAACCAGCCATTCTACAGAGTCGGCGCCTGACAATTCTCCACTGCCTCTTAAAAAGAAGAAGTTGTGAACTTCTTCTGTCATCAAAAACAAACAAACAAACCTGGTTAAGAAAGATAAAAGAAGAATGTTCCTGTATGCATATGAATAATTCAAAAAGAGAAATAATAAGCCAAATATGCAATATATCTAAATGGGAATTAAAACTGGGACCCAATACTATAATTTACATTTATACTCATTTTCTTAACATATCTCTTTTTCTGGTAGTATTTATTTTTTGGGATGATTAAATAACATAAATTATACCCTCCACCCACGTACAATGACACTGAGGGAGGAAGTGGAATGCATGAATTCTGTCTTCTGAATTACACATTAAGCAGGGGTGGGATTCAAACTTTTTAACAACCAGTTCTGTGGGCGTGGCTTATGTGGTGGGTTGGCTTGGTGGTCATGTGATTGGGTAGACATGCCTTGGTGGTCATGTTATTGGCTGGGTGTGGCCAACTCAATATCACTCATATCGAGGCACACATCTCTTCGCCCGGCCTCTCATGACTGTGGGGATGCTGCAACAGTCATAAGTATGAAAAATGGTCATAAGTCACTTTTTTCAGTACCACTGTAACTTTGAATGGTCACTCCACACAAGCAAAGTACCAGCAAAGGAGGGGAAAAAAACTCCAGAAATTTTCCTGAGACAGGAAGTCTAGTCCTGCCAAGAATGTAATAAGGGTTAACGGAGCGGCAGTTTTTGTAAGCAACACCAGAATGTTTCCTTTCTGCCTTCCTTATAGGATTAGGCCAGTAATTTCTTCTAACAATCAGTTCTCTGAACTGCTTAGAATGTTAACAACTGGTTCTAGCGAATAGGTGCGAACTGGTAGAATCCCACCCCTGACGTTAAAGACTCCTAAGCACTAGTCTTTGATCAGCTGAGAGATAAACAATCAAACAATCAAACAACTTACTTCTATCTATAATCTGTGCTGGACTAAGAGAAGGTTCTGCCTCAGTTTTCATACAGAAATTTTGAGCACTCTGGATGAAACCTCTGGTTCTGAAAGAGTTCCACCTACTCCTCGGTCATTAGAAATGTACACCTGCAATGACATTGGGCAACTTCCTTGATAATCCTAATCCTGCCTTTCTTTCAAATCATTGCATATACCTGATTTACTTCCAGGGCAATAGGTGACATAGCCCAATAGATTTTATATACTTTCTGGGTAGAGAATATTAGAAGAAGGGGGATATATTATCTTAAGATAGCTAAGGACTTCTTAAATGTGTCTGTCTCAGAATGTGAACAAATTGAAAGCAACAGAAAAGAGATCTTGTCAGGGCATGTTTGCACAGTGATTAGCTGCACGTGGAGAAAGGCCATTTGTAGTGCAGAAGGAGTGCAATTTGAATTATCACCAGGTAGGTTGAATATCAGTTTAACTGCAGACACACAATACATGCAGGAAATGAAGGATGAGGAACTTATTTGTGCTTGTCATACTGGTATTGGATGATATTTTTTCTGATTCCAACAAGTGTGTGGCACAATTAAACTATTGAGAGATTTTGCTAAAGGTAATCCCTACTAGAAAAAAAGTCAAAATTATCATGACCTGAGTTGACATCCAGACATTTTTCTGGTCTCTTCTTTGGCTCCTATCCAGACATTTGTCTCACTGAGATCTTCCTCAAGGCTATGTTAAAATGTTTCCTCCTTTCTTTGAAGTGACCTTCATTGCTGAGATCACTGCAGTAACGAGCCAGTTCAGTGTAATTATTAAGGCACCAGCCTAGAAACTGGGAGACCATGAATTGTAGTTGCATTCTAGGCAACAAACCAGTTAAGTGTCCTTCGTCTGGTCACTCTCTCTCAGCTACTTTAAGGCACTTCCGAGAAATCTTGCCATGAAAACTGCAAGGACTAGCCCAGGCAGTTGTCAGAAGTCAAAATTTGACTTGAAGGTGCGTGAAGACTAAAGAGCAGTACAGATATACTCCGGGAGAACTTAAGGGAAGTGATTGTGAATTGTTCAGCTTTATTTTCATTCCCAACATCAGTCAATATCTGATAGGAAAATATCCATGAATTGCTCTCCATTACAGAGATTGGGGCTGGAACCTCTGGAGGATACAATAATGTGATATGATATTAAAATGTGAACATGATGATCTCATCTGCCTTTTGGGATCCATGATCTGGGAAAAGGAATTTAATTCTGTCTGACTACCAGTTCCATTTTTAAAAATTCTTCCCATGGTGCTGGTTTTTGCTTATTGAAAGTACTGATCTGTGAATATGTAGAGATTCCATAAGACACCATGGGGATGATTAGGTCAAGTTGGCAACAGACAGCAAAACAGACACTCTCTTTCTCTCACTCTAATTCTCTCTCTCACTTTCCTCCTCTCACTCTCTCTCTCTCCTCTCTTCTTTTGCCATATGTTCCTATGCAGGAAGTTCAGCTTGGTCTCTTCAATTTTCTCTTGCACATTCTTGCTCATCTGCATATTTGCCTCTTGGCCTCCCACTTTGTCAATGTTTATTGCTCTTGCAGTTTCATCCGTCCCGTCCCCCCTCTCTTCTATAATCAGCTGACAAAAGGGCTGTTGACAAGTTCTGATAAATAGACTCCCCTTTTTTCCTGCCACCATCGCAACCCACACTTTGTAGTTCATCATAGCTGATCCTCTCTACCACTCCTGCTACCAAAATGTAATAAAAGCTTCAGTAGTAGTCATTTTGCAAAGGAAAAACTGAACTGCCCAACAATTTCCAGAACTGCAAAATATAAGCCTGTTCACTATAGGACCTTCAATGACCCCACTCCTGTCCCCCATGTCTTTGCAAGAAGAACTATTTGGTAAGAGGAAAAATTCCTGTCCCTCTCTCTATAAACATGATTTTAAGTTGTCTTTGCATATACACTTTCAACTATGCAAAAGCTATTGGCTCAACAAATGTCAGGGGACAAGAGTTGCAGATTTAACCTTCTGCTAAACATGAAAGCTTTCACTGATTTACTACCTCTCTGAGAATTAGGTCTATCTACTGGAAATAAAAAACATTCTGAGAAAATGAATACACGAAAGATTACTGGAAAAAATTCTAAGTAAGAAACTATGCGCTTCATGATATTTTTAAAAATAAAAATTCTTTCCAGTGCTCTGCATAACTGGATACAGCCTATTTAATGTGAATTCAAGATGACTTTTTTCATGCCTCTTTTTAGTTCATAATTTTAATTTTATAAATATATTTGTTCTCATTCTATAAGGAAATTTCTATCAGTTACTTTTATTTTCTCTGTACTGAAATGTACCAAGCTTATTGTGGCTCAGCTCTCGACAAATCTGCTATTTCATATTTCCAATTTCTAATGACAGGACTGGAAAGAAACTTGCACAAGCTGATTTTTACCGTCAGTTAGGGCAATATAGTAAGCTCCAATCGTTTTCTGTTGCTAGGTTTTATAATGTAAAACTATCCTCATATAATTACCTTAGCAATGTCATACATGACAGAAATTTTAAACTCCCAGTCCATGAAGGTTCCATCAGGGTAGGAGATTTTATCATTTAAGACATCCTGAGATGAAAAAAAGAGACAGAACTGCTGGTAAGAACATAAAAACCAGCTTAATCCTGAAGAAGTTGCTAAAAGCACCCAACAGTCAAACAATATCTTCATTCAGATCAATTAAAATAACACAAAATAAGGAATCCTTGCTAAGCAATTCAGGGCAATTGAATAAAGAAAATTTCCTTGAAAAAAGTAGCTATTGGGAAAACTCAATTTTATCTCCAGTTGAATTCAGATATCAGCTTAGTAATTCATTTTTTCCTGAAGTTACTTTGATCACAGTGGACAGTCCTATCTGTACACAGTGGGTGATGAAATAGTTCTCCATGTTTGTGTCCTTTTTAAATGGCTATTGCGATTAAATAATTCAAGAAGAGAACAAACCTAACCTTGTAAGTCTTAGTACCTGCCACCAGTAACCTAACAGACAATTGACTAAGGTATGTCTGAGAAGGGGGAGAGGACTATACATTATATACACAAGTGTACATTATAGCTTTTCACAATATAGCTAAGTTAATTCCAGCTGGAAATTTTCAGAACTATAGTTCTAATAGCCTGGAGGACACCATGATGGATAAGATCAGACTTGCCTTTTCATTACTGGTCTGTCTAGGAGGGCTGAACTTTCATCTTAAATTAAATACTATAGAGTATTTGCTTTGTGGTTAAAAAGAACCTCTGGAATAGTCCCTATTTCCTAACGTGGAGGAGTGAGCCCTTTTGGTTTCTCCTTATGACCTCAAAAATATCACAAAATCTAGTTCTTAATAGCAGATTAAAATAAGTAAATTGGTATGTAATAGGTAATAAAGAGATAACTGCCATCTAGAGCTGTTTGTTTTGCTTCTGAATTGAAAATGCCAATCAATGTCATCTTCTCTGATGTATTGTGGTGTTGTGGTGTCCCTGTCTTATTACTTTCCTGTTCTTCATTATTAAAGCAAAATCTCATTAATTCTGAAAGATCTCTAAAGGTACTATTTCTCTTGCAGCCACCATTAAACCCTTTTCTGTTTTAGAAATTCTTTTGTTTTTCTCTCTTCTTTCTTTGTATCTCTATGGTAACATGATTGTGGAACATGGGGAGCCTATAGCACAGTACAATCATTTCATTAACATTTAAACAGCCACCACCAAATTAAATGAGTTATAAACAGACTACTATTCTTCTGTAGTGCCCCCCTTGACCCTCACTAATTTTTTTCTTTAAGATGAAGGTTAATGTTTCTTAATACAAACTAATCAGTGAGCTATAAATCTGTTTACCCGCAATGATCCTCTTTCACAGTATTCAATTACTCCGTAGATCATTGTGTCCATCTTGACTGTTCCATAGAATTTAGTCAGGTTATAATAGTCAATTTGAAGAAGCTGGAGAAAATAATTGCATTTATTAGAAGCAGATTGTTACATTTAAAGTAACATACAATACTAGAAATGAAAAATATAAAATCTCTCAGTCTTTCCTATGGCATGGACATACTGTATTTTGTGTTGGATCTTGTAGCTTTTCAACTCTAAGGTGATTCAAATATTTGCAAAAACTGTGTAGCAAGATACATGTTTCTGGAGATTATTAACCATACCTAGAATGTTAGTTTATTTTCTGCATGCTATAAAAATGCCTGCCATGCTGGGGGTGCATGGGGAACAATAATATGACAATTGTTTACTGGAAGGGAAATTAAAGTTCCCTCCTTATCTTAGATTATATTTTTCTTGCTTCCAGCTAGATGAATACTTCTTAGCAGTGTACAGGACTACAGTTAATACATTCCCCACTTTCATTTTCTTGGAATGCCTATAGAGTTTATTTAGGATTCAGAAATATTCTTAGAAATAAAGAAGGAAAATGTTTTTTATCAAGCTAGCTTCCTTGTTAAGCTTTTTAAAAAAATCTATGTAGAAAAATGGTTGCAAAGTGACTCAGTACAATTCAGAAACTGAGCTAACTCATAAATGCCTTTAAATCGATTTGGCATAGGGTAGAAATTTAAGGGATTAAAATCAGTAATATAATCATCAAACTGGGAAAAAGTTTTCAAAATTCTCAGCAGTTGCCCTTTAACGGAGGGATGGGAAGCCTATTTGGTTGTCCTGTCCTAAGTGCCTGATGTTGTCAGAGGGGAAATAGTTTTTCCTGAAGCTCTAACATGCAGATTCCGATAGGCTAAAAGCTAGGGATGACCTTTGGAGGGCTTGTGATGGAATGGTGTAGCTATCCTGACTCTCCTGCATCTCTTGGCGGCTTTCACTACTATCATGCAGTTAAAGGTTGCTGGTTCATTGCCTTTAAAGCCCTATATGGCATATTGGCATAAGATCTCGTTATTGTGGGACTACCTCTCCTGAAGAATATCTGCCCATTCCACTAGATCAGGTAAGGTAGTCTGACACCAGATCCCTTCCCTGAAATCCTGCCACCTAGTGGGACCTGAGAAAGCATGCTTTTTCTATGGCTTCCCCTGTCTTAGGGAACATCTTGGTGGTTTGATAGGTCCCCACCATTTAGCCTTTTAAGACTGGGAATGTTTTTAATAGTATAGGATAGGAATAGGAATAAAAGAATAGAGTACAGTAGGAATAGAATAGAATAGAATAGAATAGAATAGAATAGAATAGAATAGAATAGAATAGAATAGAATGAGGGTAATTGAAGCTTACTGCAGGGCATCCTAATGGAAGATTAAAGGCACAGTGTTTTTATTTTTGCTTGATTGTTTTTCTGTTTTGTTATTTTATGGTTCTTTTATGGTTATTGGTTTTACTATTGTTGTGAACTGTTTAAGATGAGAGATCATGTCAACATTTTAAATAAATAAAAAATACATGAAAAAAATTGTACTTCAGCATTCCTTAATATGGTACATTGCTTACCTTATTCAGAGCTATTTTCTGTTTTTCTGTAAAATTTCCATCTTTGTGTTTGAAATCCTTCAGGATTATTACCTAGAAAATGAGAGCAATTGGAAGCAAAGTCACAACAACCTATCACTAATGTCTATAATGTCTAGAGTAATAGTTTATAACAATGATTAAATAGCAAATACATCATATTGTGTAGACAAATTGATATTTACTCCAATCAATAACAAGCAAATAATTTTAAAAATTTTATACCTGCAGTCCACTTTGTTCGTTATTTAGTACTGAGAAGTTACAAAGGAATCATTTAGGAAAATTTTCCATACATTTCTAATGCATTCAACTTACAACAAACTGAGAATATGAACATCATGAAATTTGTCTTGCACAAGAGCATCAGATCATTTTTTAGTGAAGGCAAGTAGAACAGAAAGACTGGGAGTAAGAATACCTTCTTATCATATTTGCCTTGACGCAGCCTTTGAGCAGTATCCCGCCTTTTATCTTCATCAATCTGGGAAATAAGAGGACTCCTTTAGAATTCTTCAATAAGGCCCCTAGGCCTTAGAATTATTATTTAGTTTACTCAGAACTAAAATGCAATACCCAGCTGCTGGAAGATTGTTGGGGGAACAGATTCAAAAATACTTCCCAAATACTTTTGAATAATATTAAAAATATTTGAATATTATTTTGATATAATAAGTGCTGTTTCTCCTTTATTTCTCATTCTTGTCTCAAGATGGTCTTTATGTTTTTGTGGAAGAACATAGAATGCATCACACTGGTGTCAGAAGCAGCAAGGCACTTCTAGGTTGAAAGGATTAGCTGTGACATCATCATTGTCCAGGGATGCCCAGCTGGGTCTCCAGCAGAAGCTGGAGCTCACCCCACTCCCAAAGCAGTACTCGGATCTCAAACACGGGCTTCCTAACCTCCAACCAGTGTCCTAATCACATAAGCCATCGTGCTCCTTCGAAGAACATAGATGACAATACTTAATGCCTAAACAAAGTCAAAGCCATGTCGATTGGTAGTCTGATTCCTAAGTGGAATACTGTTGTGTACAGCATAGGGAGCTAATAGATAGTCTTTGTGTCCCACAGCTAAAATTAATAGTATTGCAACTTTGAAACTCACTGTCCTTGGAACTATACATAATTCATGAAAGAGCTGTAATCAGCAAATGGGAGAAAGGGAGGAGAATAAAATTAGATTCCAATTTCAGGTGAAGCTGCAATTAAGAGTTCTTCCACACAACCTGCTTTTCCAGTGTGAAGTTCCCCACTAACCATTTGTTGAGGAAAGGAATGTGTGATGTCATACTCAGTTCAGTCTCCTGCAAAGATAGCCTGTCCCTTCTTGTTCATCTCAGATGAGATAATGCATTAGCCATGAAGTGCATGAATTCTACCCACAGCATTTTATTTCAGTAGAAGCAGTGTTTTTATTCCTACTAGATAATCTAAGTTGTTCTCTTTCCCTCTAGTCAATAGCAGCTGCCATTTTGCCCATGCTGACCATATTTGCATGGGACACTTGTAGGTGCTGTAGCCACCTGCTTCTCCAATTCCCTTGCAAGATTTATTTATTGGTGAAACTTGGCAGGTGGGATGAAATGGCAGATGAGGGGAAGAATAATATTGGCCAGTATCTGTAAACTAATAAATGTTACTGTTTCTATCACATGGTCTAGAGCAGGGGTGACTCGTGTCAACATGGCGGTGTCATGTGACATATTTGGATTTCCCCCCCCCCTTTGCTAAAGCAGGCGGGGGCGAGGCCAGCACATGAGACATCTGGCCCGTGGGCTGGGAGTTTGACAGCCCTGGTGTAGAGTCTATTTGAAGGGAAATGTCTACTTGCTTTATACAATCATGAGAAAACTGTAAATGCACATATAATAAACTGAGCAATTAGCCTTGTCAGAGTGATATCTGATGTACCATTGTGAAGAATGTACAGCTTACTTCATATTTTGTGGTGAGAAATTTTTGCCAGACATGTCTGTCACTTCCTACCTTCAAACTAACATGATTTGACTCATTAGTATTCAATGGTAGTATCTTCTCAGGTGAAATATGGGACCATCTCTTTTGCCGTAATTGATTGGCTCTTCTGTACTTCCTGAAAATTTAGAAGAATTATAGAAGTAATTCTGAAAGTATTAGAATCTGGAATTTTAGGAAGATAAAGTTATGTTAACCTTTCAACACATTTACACATACATACAACATAGCACCTAATTTGGGAGGGTGAAAGGAAAGGAAAAAGATCAACAAGTCCGAATGGAGGATGCTGAGTCTTTGCAAGCTTTAGCTATAGAGCCTAGGCAGTCAGATAGACAGCTAAAGCTTGCAAGGACCCAGCATCCTCTATTTTGTTGTACAACTTTTGGAGAGTACTTTTTTCTTCTTTAGTTCAAGGATGCAGAAAGATTTTATTTCCTTGCTTGCTTCAGTTCCTCCACTCTTCATCCTGAAGTCAATACCTAATCAGAATGGGAGGGGGGAGATCAACAAGTTTACTTTTGTGTGTGTGTGTGTGTGTGTGTTTAAATTGAAGAAATGTTATTTCCTGGATGTGGGGAGAGGGAGGGAATCAAGCAAGGGAAAGGTTTTGGGAAACTTATCCTGAAGTTGCCTTTTATGCAAGGGCCAGCTGCCCAAAGCCTAGGGAGGCAGGAGAGCTTTGCAGCCTCCCATTGGCCAGTTGATTGGTAGCCATCTGCTAATGCATAAAAAGCTAAGCAACTCTGAAAAGCTAAGCAACTAGTCCTTTTTTTTGCCCCAGAAAGGCAGGACACCTTGGCAGGAGGAAGAACAGGGGCAGCATTAGGAAAGGCAGTTGTGGCCACTGTTTTCCTTCCCCATTATTTCTCTCTGGTAAGATAATCAGCTGAGTAGTGGGCCTTCAGACTGGGGGAGATCTTGAGAGGCCTGAAGCAGGTGGGCTTATGCATGAGCAATGTTGAATATTGTAATGATCTACTCAATAAACTAGTCTTTGTGTCCTGCTTCTTCAATCGACTCTAATCTAACAAACAAGGCCTTCCAGAATCTACCCAACCTTAACTTAAGCTTCACTTAACAACCCATGCATTCATTTAAAGAAGCAGGGATGACTAGTTGTTACTTTAGCTAGTTCATTTAACATTGTTCTGATTTTCGACACTAATGGGCAGGCTCCAAGTTAGGGTCATAATTTGAGGACTACCTGTATTCACATTGAGCCTTTGAATTAGCCCTTCATCAAGCATGTGAAAAAATGATGATATAATTCTGGGGGGGGGAGGGGGGGTTTGTAAGTTTTAATATACTATTTAAAAACTGAGTCATAGCTGCAATTAAAAAGATTGATTTTTTTGTTATTTTGACTGAAGTTTATTTTTCTTGCTTTATGTTGGATTAGCATTTGTATTCTTCATTTTGTTTTCTTTTTATTATACCTCATAACAGGAAAAATAATAAAAGACAAGTAAGTAGCAATTATAAATTTGAATCTTGTCCAAAAAAAAAAAGTGATGGTATTTATGCAGTCTAAGATATTTGTGCAGAGTAATTTTTTTTGCAGAAGGAAGACTTGAAAGAAGCTGAAGATATTTGTGAGCTGATGCTGGCCTTCCCAATCTGAGGTCGTCTATAAATTCCCTATTTTTAGCCCAAATAGGACAAGGTAAACAATCATACCTCAGTACCAACAAAGCAATGATCAGAACTAACACCACAATTGCAGTAAGTGTGAAAACAGCTATGGTCAGGACGTGGGGACCTATAAAAAGAGGAATGGGTAAACTGAGTTCCTTAAAAAGCAGTTTAAGAGGTAAATCATAGTATAACAAAATAAACTGGTATTTCTCAACATAGCTTGTACAACAAAATAATAAATTTTACACAACAACCATTCTTGAGCCACTGTTTTGAAGATACTGTAATGAATCCAGTCCTCCAAGAAATTAGCATCAATATCTCACCATCAGAGATTTAGGAAGCAAACTCTCAAACTGATACTTCATCAGAAAAAAAATGTTTGGCCTAACAGTGCTCCTGGATTTGTAGCCACATACATATTTTGTCTTAAATGGTTTTGTCTAGTTTTGTCCTAATGTCTACCCTAAATAATTGCTAGGTTGATTTTTCATCTATTATGTCAATCTTGTTTTAACCATGGTTTGTTAAAATAAGAGCTAAACAAAGAACTAAAATCCTTTTCTCCATGCTCCCCTCCCCAGAGCTGTTTCATAGGGATGGATCTGCAGGGAGAAAAGGATTTTAGCTTTGTGCTTTTTCTCCCGAAGCCCTGGAGTTGCTCCACCAGTGTGGAAAAGCAGGGAGAAAAGGATTTTAGTTCCTTGCTAAATTTGAATTTAGCCTGCTTGGATTTTCTTTCCTTGTCTCTCCATTTCTGCACCCCTACGCGTGTTACCTGGGAATCCATTCACGTAACAACTCTTGAGATCACTTCAAACTGAAACTGGCAGTGCTGGGATCATGGTTATTGAGTGAAATGGTCATGTGATGTCTCACATAAGGCTGCTTTGCTCAACAACCGAGACTCCAGTCCCAGTTTTACAGTTAGGGAAAGCCTAGCTCTAGTTACTTATTCCAGTTTTGAGAAAGAGGGAAGGAATGGATCACTATCAAAGCTATAATAATTATGTGCTAAATTCTTTTGGGAGTGTTTGTATTTAGTACTACTTTTGACAGCTCTTGACATTTACTTATTTTGCTTTGATACATCTATCCAATTCATCTACCTTTTCAACTACAGATCAGCCTTATTTTCTTAATTCTGTGACAAGATCAAACTTGTCAAAACATCTGGGCTGGCTGTCCCTATCAGAAAAGCAGGATGTTAGGTCAACAATAAATACAGCAATGATATGCTCCTGTACTTGGCAGGTTACAAAAATCTTGTCTGCCCTGCACCCTAAGCTGAATGACAGGGGACTAAATACCTCCAAGCACATTTTAAATAAAATTACAAGCTCACATTTAGAACATAGAATAGCAAGGCCATATAATTTCTGGTATGCTGCTGCCCCCTCGTGGCTACAATTATTCCAATGGGACAAATCTGGATGCCTTCCCACCTAATGTTCTTCCCAATTTAAGATGTAATCAGAATATTAAATAGCAGGCATTATTATAATATTAATTTTGTGAATTTCTGATCAAATGGGGAAATGAATTATATAAGGCAAAAACAACATATTGTATTTTCAGGATATTGATGGAGAGGTTCTTCTTTTATTTTCTGCACTGAATATTATAACAGTTTAAATAAACCTTTTTCTTTTTGGGCGGAGAAAAATGCTATAAACAGTGCAATGAGAGACAGAACATCAGTCTATGGAGCCACAAGGGCACAATTTAATTTGGCTATAGACAGGGTGGGATTCAAATGTTGTAACGATCGGTTCTGTGGACGTGGATAGGTGGGTATGGTCATGTGACTGAGTAGGCGTGGATTTTTTCTTTTGGGCAGCAATCCCCCCCATTTTGGGGGCCTCCTGGGCCTCAGGGAAGCTTCCTGGAGGGGCGTTTTTGCTCCCAGGAAGCTTCCCTGAGGCCCAGGAAGGAAAAAATGGAGCCCCCCCTCCATTTTTTGCCTTCCTGGGCCTCAGGGAAGCCTCCTGGACAAAGCAGTAAGTAAGCAAGGGGAATCCCGGCACAGCTGATCATAGGAACAGCTGATTGTCAGGAGGAGAAAAAAAAGAAATACCTTATGGAGTGACTGGGTAGGGAAGAATGCAGTCAGTGATGTCGGGTATGCACGCAATTTTGCACATGCGCGATAAGGACTGACTGGGAGGGGAGGGGAGAGGAGAGGCGGGCGGACAGGGACGGGGCCATCCAGGGACATGATTTACCGGTTCTCCGAACAGCGCAGAATCATAACAACTGGTTCTATAGAACCACTCCGAACCAGTAGAATCCCATCCCTGGCTATAGATAGAACATTTTATTGGTACTATACTTCAGGAAATATATACCAGAAATCCTTTTGGAATGCTTTTCTGAAGAAGATTTTTTTTAAAAAAAGAATAGTACTGGTATTATACTGAAAGTATGTAAGTTTGAAAGCTGCACGTCAGCTATTGGGTAATGTATTTGCAGTCTGTTCTCAGTCTGCATCCAAAATGCCCCATATTTATCAGAATCTTGACATTTATTGATGTACCATATTTTTTCCAGAAAGGGTGCATTAAATACTGTAGATCTGTCATATTTATAAGGATGACAATAAAAGCTGGTATGGGAAATGAGAGGACCTTTCCATATCTAATGAAAATTATAGCATGCAAGATTAAAGTTTAACAGGAATCAGGAGTGAAACAAACAATTGGAAAATCCCCACCCACCTCGATACAATTTTGATAACTTCCTGAACTAAATAAATAGCTTTCTGCTTATTGAGTCCTCTGTGTAAGGCCTTTTAATAATCTGCTGGGCTCCAGATGTGTGAGCTTAGATAATTGGAGAATTGTAATTTGAGGAAGACTAAGCTAATATTGTAAGTCAACTATCAATTACTCCTACCGCTGACATTTAGAGAGGGGGGAGGAATTGGGGATCAAAGCATGTGTGTTTGTATTATTCCCTCTGGGACACCTTATTTTGAGAGCCATTCCAAGTTACTGTAACATCTGCGGTTAGGAGGATAGGGAAGACTATATAAAATTTTATAAACTCTGCACATTCATTCCTTACCTGTTGGGAAATTTATTGAGCAGATCATCAGGGTCACTTTTCTTCTAACACTAGGTAATATATATATATATATATGATTCACAATTATGCTAAGAAGTGAATGTGTTTTTTCAGCCTTATCTGTTATTTCACAGTAGCATAACCCAAAATGATCATTTGTTGTACTGTAACAGCACTGGTTATGGTGAGGGGTCCATAATCATTTCCAACTGGGGGCACATTTACAATTTTGAGAATATACTAATTCACTAAATATCAAATGTATTCTAGCTTTTAAGATATTATTTGTATAAAATGCTGGAATGGCTTTAATTAGAGATTAGGGCAAAACAGAAAAATAAGATACATTATATTAAAAAGTTTTACAGTATCAGTTCCAAGTTTGAAAAACTACAAAATATACACAGCAAGTTTCCTGTATCTTGAGCATCTGAAAATTAATTTCCAGTTCAAAATACTCTTTCTAGATCTCATAGAATGGATAATATTTGGTCATGTGACCATATAATCTTTCAAACTTATTTCTCAAGGTCAACAATAGTGTTTCCATAGCAACAACTCTTTATTTAATAAGCAGGTTTTTCTTCAACATGGGAGATAAAAGGAGGAGTGGCAAACATAGGAAAATTATTTCTCCATCCAGGAATAAGCCAACTGCTAAGAGCATGCAAAAAGAGGATAATTACAGGTTAAACCAAATAAATCATTACAATGCCTGAAAAAGTTCTATGGTTCTGTGGATATGGTAAATCCTCTATGATGTTTTGTATTTTATTTTTATATTTGATTAATTATAAGTTGCTTTGGAACTGAGGTTGGCATTCAAAACAGAAAAAAACATGTGTGTGTGTATGTGTGTGTGTGTATCATTTTATTATCTATCCTATTGATACACATTTCATTAACTGTTCTCATATAACAGTAAGCCCTTGTTTTTAACTGCGATTTGTTGAACAAGCCAGAGGCAGTTATGCAAATCAGCAAAGTAATTATGTCTTGTTGGATCAATTCCTGGTTTCTTCCATTTTATCTATTCTTGTTTTGCACATCTATAGTTGGTTTGAGACTATAGGAGAAAAATAACAAACCAGTAATTCAGGAAACCAAAAAGAATTGATTCTTGCTTGCATTTTATATTGTAGTGCTTAAGGAACATAACCTTGTTTGAAATGCAGGTAGTCCTTGTTTAATGACCACAACTGTGACTGGCAACTTGGTCATTAAGCAAATCAGTTAACGAACCTGCAACTATTCTTACTTCAACCTTCCCTTACTTTAAAGACCTGCAAATGTGGTAAATGAGAGGATTAGTCACAAAGTTGCTTTCAAGCAAAGACTATTGTCAGCTTTGGAAGCCATATTGAGATCCGGGGCTCCCACGCTGCTACAATTGAGCCTGGGAAAGTGGGGGAGAGGAATTCATTGGAGCATATCTAGTTAGACATAATAACATTCTTTTTCTTTTTCAAGGTCAGGTCATGTTGCGCATAGTGAAAGGAAGTCTTACTTTGGGACAGATGGTTATTGGGCCATGTGATGTGGTGATGGGTGCAGGTGATGGATTTGTAATTTTACTTATTGTAAGGAAGCCTAGAACTTTCAGATTTGGGATTCCACAGTTGTGCCAGTTACTATCCAAATAAAAGGAACTTTTGAGAGATGTCTGTCTCGGAGTTATTGGCTGGAACGGAGGTTTGCTGGAACGCTGACAACTAGCTGTATGCAGGAATTGTTATCTAGGCAAATGGGGCTGATACATTTTCAACAAGATAGTATTCAGAAGTGGCTCAAACAGCTACATACATCCTCAACACACATTATGAATTATGGCAATTGCAAATGAGTGATTCCATCTGTAGATATCCTTCTTAAGAATTAGATTGACTCACCACTGCTAAGAGTATCTGTAGGTAGCATGTTTTTTTTCCAGATGAATTCAGGAGTCTTTGTCTTCACAACAGTTTTGTTCAAATTTGTGTCAAACCACAGAAGGGGTTTAAACTGGAAGAAGAAAAGAGAAGGAAGTTTCACTCTGATGCTTCTTTTCCCTAGTTTACTGGTGATTAAAAGTAATTTTCTCAGTCTCCTTCTTTGATCTTTTCAGTCTCCTTTCTGTATCCCTCATATCTCATATTGAGCTCTTGTGTAAATTATTAGTCAAAGCATAAAGGAGTCTTTTGCTTAAAGACCAAGCCCCTTTGATTTCCTTTACTTGAATTGCAGTAAACCAGGAAAAGTCGTAGGAAGGGAACAATGGCAAACCACTTTTGAAAACATTGCCAAGAAAACTGCAGGGACTTGTCGGGGCAGTCACTCAAAGGCACAACAAAAACAATAAGAGGAAAACTCTACATTTCCCATTTCCCACTTTAATCAGGCAACAATGTTTACCAGCTTCAAATTACTCTAAATAGTACATCAATTTTAAGCTATGGTTTAATACATGATTCTGCTTTGGTCCAAAGTGAGAATAGGATTGTTGTTTGGGCCTGTCTGGATGACTGTAGCTCAGTAATAAAGAATGTGCTTTCTATGCAGAAATTTGCAGATTTAATCCTTGGCTCTACAGGTACAATGGGCAAAAATCCTGCCTGATGTACATCTGCTAGTTAATACATTTATCTTAATGTAGTGTATGATGTTTTTGTTCAGATTAAAATGAAAATAGTAATTGTAACATAGGCTTTTATCTAACATGTTTCCCCCCAAAATGTAAGCACTTAAGATATATTTATAAAAATAATTGTATAGATCTTTAATTCCTAATGTTGGTGACAAATTTTAACATTTCTATATTCATGCTACCAAATTCTGGCAATAATTAAAGGAGACACTTCAGGGGCCCAAAGCTATTAGGAAGTCCAAATATTCATGGGCAAAGAATTGTATAATTCTTAATAACCTTATATATAAGGATAAAAATTAATATAGTTAGCAAGATGAATAGCCTCTTCTGATATACACCTGCACTAATTTGTGTACCAGTTGGAACATTTCTGTATCAGAAATATCATTCATACTTTTGGGTATTTCTTGTTTGAATCACTGGAATTCACTCTATATTGGGGCTCTTCTTGAAGCCTACATGAACTCCCCACCCCTTAAAATCAATGCTGCAATGTTACATAATTCAGTTGCTGAACAACTATATGATTAACTTCTCCAAGTGATTGAACCTCTACTCAGTGCTTGGTTTTGGTTCATTAATTCTTGCTAAAAGTGTAGTTTCACAATAAGATTGTACTCACTTCATTGATATCCACTGATGTGTAAAGAATACTGAAATTGACATCAATATCCCCATATTCATCTAAGATTTGAGGACCTAAAATACCTAAGCAATAAAAAATTCATATTAATCTGTAAGTTTCAGTCAACAAGTGACATTAATTTACTATATAGTAAATTAATTAAACTAGTAGTAAATTATAATCAAATTAGTTAGATGCAGAGAATGCCTTTGACAATTTGTACTGGATGGCAGATAAATGGTTATTTTAACACAACCTATTGGAAAATGATTGAGGAGAATTTAAAAATCAAATCATAGAATAATAGCAGAAAGATATAATTATCAATGGATCTCCTACCTGCAGTTATAAAAATGGATTGAGAGACAGACAGAGGATTTAAAAGATTAATATTAAATTGAAGCCAGAACTTTTCCTTTTAGGATTAATGGACAAGCAGTTAGAAAAGAGGAAAGGAAGTTTATTTCAATACATGATCACAGCAGTGAGATTATGTATGCATAATGATTGAAAGATTCAACACTACCTACTGGAGAAATGGTTAGTAAAGTTGATAGATTTTGCTGAAATCGATAAATTTGTCTTGATTAGAAAAAAGATTATACTTATGGCCGACTGGAAGCCTTTTATAGACTTTTTGTGTAAAAAAAGAAAAAATGAACATACTTTTTTTCTTTTCTTATACTATGCTTTTTCCTTTATTTCCTTTCCTTTCCTTTAGCTTATTATTTATTAGTTTGGGCTTATTTATCTACATGTTTAAAAGTTTTAATAAAATATAGTAAAGTATAATAAATTATTTTTGAAAAATGTTTCTTTTATCCTGTATTGTTAAGATGTTTCATCCTCATTATTTGTAAGGTAATGTTAAGAAACCTCTTCATAAACTCTATTTTTGGTACTTAATTTTGCACACTACCAATTTGATCCCTATAGACATTTATGGATTGCAATGCTTAGAAAGTTAACCAAAAATCCTAAGAGTTGCTGTCCTATTTTAAGAATCCTGCATAGCAGTAGTGGGATTCAAATTTTTTTACTACCAGTTCTGTGGGCCTGACTTGGTGGGCATGGCAAGGGAAGGATACTGTAAAATCTCCAGTCAGAGGTGGTATTTGCCGATTCTCTGAACTACTCAAAATTTTTGCTACCGGTTCTGCAGAATTGGTCAGAACCTGCTAAATACCATCTCTGCTGCATAGGCTATCCATAATAGCAATAGCAATAGCACTTAGACTTATATACCGCTTTATAGTGCTTTACAGCCCTCTCTAAGCGGTTTACTGAGTCAGCATATTGCCCCCAACAATTTGGGTCCTCATTTTACCCACCTCGGAAGGATGGAAGGCTGAATCAACCTTGAGCCTGATGAGATGCGAACTGTCAAATTGTAGGCAGCTGGCTGCAGATGTAGCTTGCAGTACTGCACTCTAACCACTGCGCTGCAGAGGCTCCTAATAATAATCTAAAAGAAACAAGACCTGTAATTACCTTGAAATGTGATATTCCGGAATTGGTCAAGGAAATCACCAGGACAAACTGATTCTTGTCTGGACATAAGGACTTTCAAAGCATGTCCAAAGAGTAAAACAGCATCCAAGTATCCCACAAGAATGTCATTTTTCAGCTAGAAGTAGTAAAAGGAGAGTTACATCCTAAGACAGTTTTGGATGAAAAGTAGTATATGGTGTATTTTTATTCATTTCAGGATGTGTTTTTCTCTAAATTGTTAGGGTATCAACTGAGTCATTGCTTTGGTACTGCTTTTTTGTTTTCCTCCTTCAAATTTTATTAGAATACTACATAAATACTCATGTTTTGTGTATATGGGTGGACATGTCCACATTTGTTTGTGGCTCTTAATACTGCCCTTCTCCCCTCTGAGGCTCATTTGAAAAAAAAATCCCAATTAAATGAACTACTTAAACAAATTAATAAACCTTGTCCTCTTCCAGAAAATTATATGGATTATGTGAGTATAATTTGTGCACCATGCGAAGTATTAGACAAGATGAGTAATTTTACGAGGGGAACCTGTACAGAATCAGATGATAATTGGCAAAGAAAGTTACAGTGAAAAGTGAACAAGACTCAACAACACTAGCAATGTTCAAAGCAATTGGACTGCTGCTGGTAGATGTAGTTCAGCCATCAAGCCCCTGAAACAAGACAAAAAAGCTCTTGTATACAGAATGCAAATAAAAGAGTTACCAAATGGATCTTCTCAGTATCCACGATAGTCCTATTGTGGTTTAAAATTGAGCTGTAATTTGTTGGTGCAAGAGTCAGAACAAGGACATGCTGCATGTAACTAGGTGAGGGACTATTTTCATAAGAAATGTTACTGAAAAGAAAGCACAAATACCCATATGTGGTAAGTAGCAAGAACAATAACAGTCAAACATTATTCAGCTACCACAGAGAGTTTCTCTACTAAAATAATTATTTTTCAAAGCAGAGAAGCTAGGTTTTTTTTTTTAAGAATCTACTTGGTAGAAACAATATTTAGCTCATATACATGTGATATAAAGGTAGCATTTAATAAATCAAGATGGAATCTATATGCATCATTTGTTCAATATTGAAGCAAGTGAAATATCAAAGGATTTGACCTGGACATACAGGGATTCCAGTGTCATGCATATCATGTAATAGTTCCATGTTTCTTGATTGTCTCATTCAAATGATAGTCCCTTCAAACAGGGAGCATAAATGGCAGTCATTCTACCTACATCTAGTCTGTCCGAGCATCTCGAGAAAAGGCATTTTTAAACTTTCCAGCAAAAGTTACCTTTGAAAAGAATAGTGTATCTAGAGGTAAAATATCACAGTGTTTCACAGAATACTTTATCTTAACAGTTTCCCAACCTATTATCATCTCCAATTTTCAATATCAGAGAAATAATTTTTCATGATTTCATTTTTGTTGTAATGGTTTTCGTAGCAATATTTTAACTGAAGGGTATTAAATTAATTACATTCATTTGTGTGCCTCTTCATGCATCTAAGAGCTGTTGCGGGAATATAAGAAATGTTCAATATAAATATAACAATACAATAAACATTCAACATCATAAATGTTTATAAGGTATGGAAAACAGTAAGTAATTTATACAAAATATTAGAGAGGGATATCATTTTAGTAAATGCTTGAAATAAAATGCAAACACTTTTTTAAAATATAGTGTTATAATTATTGTATATTTTAAATATGGAAATCATAACATTTTTGAACACAAATAACCTTTCTACCCCATGTAAAAGGCAGCGTAACTTTATTGAATTGATTTAATTTATGGTGTGAGTTAGTGTGAGTGCTGTGAACAAAATGCATAATAAAAGATTCATAAAGTACATAAAATTATTTGTCTATATAAAGAAACGGTTCAAATGCAATTTATCAACTATGTATGACAACTTGTCAAATGCTTATCTTTCTGTTTTAGCATTTCAAGGCAGCCAGTTAAAGAGGAAGTATAGTGATATATTGTGATCCATCATCTATACACTATGCATAGTTCTCTTAAGAAATTGAGTACATGTTTACAAGTTACTGCTTGAAATATAGGCACAAGTTACCTATCCATTAGCCTTAGGTACCTCCATCTTTCATATCAATAATGGTCTACATTATAGGGAATAATACACAGAATTTTGAAATAATATTAACTCACTGAACTCTATATGAATGCTAAATAAGTAACAGGATGATAAATAAACCTGCATTTTTGACGCAGATTTGTATTTCATTTGTCAAAATGGCTGGCAGTCTTGCAAGCAGACTGAATGAATATCCCATGCCAAAAGATCTTCTAAAACAGTTGCAGTGTCATGTGTGACTTCCTCGCTACTGAGTTGAAGTGTTCTCCGCTTATCCTTGAGGCAACAGAAAACTATGCCAGCATGAAACTTGCTAACCCTTTTGCTGATCTATATCCCACTTCTACTGCCTCTATTGCAAGTAACTGCCAATCATGTTTTTCTCATTAAACACATGTAGGCATGATAGGCAAAGTGACTGACAACCTTTTCAAGCACGTATGTCATCATCTAGCATGAAAACAATAATCAGCACAAATGGCACAGAGGAATGATGCCATAGTTCTTTTTTCCTTTGCTAGTTGCCAGACACATGTCAAATAAAATGTGTATATGTGTGTGTGCCCATGCCCATACATACAGATGGTATGTAAAAAATCCTTTCAGTCCCCTATGGGTGGTATGTATCTTCCTCAATCTCAGGTGCTCTACCAGAGGCCTATGAGTTAGAGGGTTGCATGCAGTATTTTAGCTGTTCCTACCACTTCCTACCACTTACACTTTTCTGGACAGAAAACTCTGATGCTATTCCTAGGATCTGTTGGATCCTAGGTCTTCAGTTTATGAGTCACAGTGATGTGCTAATTTAGTTTAATTAGAGTATCATCATGATATAAACTATTAAATTAAGGTAAAACCATAATAAAAACATCATAATATGGAGCTTTAGAATAGCCATGGGATAATAGATGTTGTAATTCAATATCTAAGGACGCTAATCATTTAACTGCTTCTGATGTGGCTGCAATGAGATTGTCCCAAGTGCCTTGAAATTTCCTGAGGAGACATTCTATATGTGTTATAGTTTGTTCTCCAACACCACAGTCACATTGTGAGCTGTTGGCCATTCCTCACTTAAAGAGCTTTGACTTAGTTCTTAGTTTTTGATAGTGGTGATAAGGGAAACAGTTAAAATTTCTCTTTTTCCTAGCCTTTTTTTATGTTGTCACTAACTGCCAGATCTGCAATTTTTCCTATTCTGGAAGAAAAGGGAAGAGATCTGTCTTGGAATTTTAATGTTAATATTTGTTATACCTCCTTATATCGTTCCATGATTATACTACTGACTATTTTAGGCACCATTATACTGTTTACCAAAATGGTATCAAGCTCTGGGAGTAAATATCACAAATATAACACATACTTTTGTGGTGAGGTTTCTTTTATCTTTGGCTCACCCTTTTTAAGGAGCCTTGCTTTCTAGGACTTCATTTTTTCTGTTGGCATTCTCTCTACCTCTGGGACTTTTGCCAAACTCAAGAATTTCTGCTGTATTTCTTCTGCTCTCCAGGGAGTCAAATAATCCTCCACTAATTTCTTTCTTTCTCATCTCAGATTGATGCTCTTGAACCCAAAATCCATCTGAACATGTCTCTGGGCTGGACAGAATTGTTCAAGAAATATTTTTTCTTCTACTGTTACTATTACTAATTAGTTGATAACCAATTTGATTCCTGAATAGGATGCAAGAACCATTTGGCTAAGACATCTAAAACCCCATTGTCCACAAGGGATGATCTGGCCGGCTGGGTAGATGTCGCTTTCATACCTCACTGTAGCATATAGTATATGCCCCTCAAAAAACTGTCCATTTGGTGGAGTAGGACACCATATGAAATAGAAGCTGTGTACCATTCAGTCAACAGTATATGATAGCTGTATTCCTACTACAGTGTCCAAAGAAAAACAAGGTTCATTTACAGAAAAAAAAAACCTTAGGAATTCCTAAATCCACCAAATGAATCAAATAACTTTTCTTGTGAGTAGCAAGAACGGTCTCTCAATTCCTGCCATGGGTGTATTGGATTACTTCTGTCAGAAGAAAAATACCCACTTGCCATCTGAGTCATCCCTTTCACAGGCAAAAGACACAAACAGTTATAGAGAAATCTAAAAAGCTTTTCATCTTATGGAGGCTAAAGATGACAAAAGCATGCCTCCACAGGAAGCTAGCCAGGAAACAAAATCCCCTCAAGATAAGAAAATCTAATAAATCACAATACTATGTCAGACCCCCTCATAAAATTCCACATCTAGGAAGATATGCACATCAAAACATGCACCTCATGATCTATGTCCATTTTGGATTTCACGCAACCCCATGGCAACAGCACTTCAATTTGCACATCTAACATGCTTCACGATCAAAGCCCATTGTCACTATAAATACTTTTACTCTCAACTTCCTAATATCATATATAGCATAATAGAGTTGGAAGGGACCTTGGAGGTCATCTAATCCAATCCCCTGCTTGAGCAGGAGGGTCTATCTATACCATTTCAGACAAATGGCTGTCCGTTCTCTTCCTGAAAGTCTCCAGTAATGGGTCACCCACAACTTCTGAAGGCAAGCTATTCCACTGGTTTATTGTTCATGATCACCATTAGGAAATTTCTCCTTTGTTTTAGGAAAACTAAGACTTAGGAACAGCTTCATTAAATTATCTAATTATTGAACCATAAAATGTTTTCAATTATTATATTCAGTTTTCCAACCTCCATTCTTCAAGCTAGTATTCTTGTATCACTGACATAATTTATAAGGCTAGCAACCTTTCTTTGAACCCTCCAAGCCTTTGCTGCTCTTTGTTAAATCTTGGCCTTGGCTAGTGTCAGAAGATTTACAACATGATGATAAAAGCTCTCAGGTCTATAAATTGCCTTCTTTCTAGTCTTGCACAGGACACAAAAACTGCATTCTGTTAATAAACATCTCAGATAAGTAGAAAAACCCTAGGAAAACCAAATGTGCAGGAACATAAATTATATGGATGCAAACTCTATTGCTTAGCTCCTTAAATCCTTAAACAAATGGGGGAAAATACCATAACAATACTGAAAAAGAAAAATGGTGATAGTCAAGACAGACAGATCACACCCCTTGCAGTCATCTTTCCTGAACCTCCTTAGAGAAGCTGTAAAAATGCCAGTTACACCATGAAATGCTTAGAAACAAGAAGAATGTTGATAATCCTTGAAAGCGAGAAGTGCTATGGGATACAAGGCCAAGAAAGGTAGCACTTCAAATAAAAACAATAATCTTTATTATTTGCCTTTGTTTGCAAATAAACCATTGTCTTTGTAGTTCTACTTTTATTACCTCTATCACTACTGTTCCTAACCTCACAGATTATATGCGTATTTTCTTTGCATAAACCTGGGGGACGGGGGACAGTCAGGTCCTTTCTTAAGCATTGCAGCCAATTTATGCTTTGGATGGAAGGGTGTTGCTGGTTTCTTTTACTAATGAACTTTAGTAGATATTTTCTTCCTAGCCTAGAGTATATATCTTCGGCCCTGCAGCATCATACCCCTGGGTACATAACAAATCATGCTGGCAATCACAGGTTTTAAAAGAAGTACTTCTCCCCTCAAGCTTTGAGCATAAAAACTACTTAACTTGGACATCAGTGAAGAAGAAATTATTCTGTCTCCCTCCATAAGGGAATTCACTGATAGTAAAGTAAATATTCATTTGTATAAGTTTAACAGAAGTTAAAAATAAGTTTAAATTGAGAATTACTTTGGAATAGAATATATATAAAATTCCCTTCTCCCCCTTATGGGTGGTATTCCTCAATTTAGGATCCTGAGAGTTTGAGGGTTCTGAGTATTATCTTGGGTGAAGGATCCAGATTTTGTGGCTTTCTTTTATTATTCTTTATTTACTTTATAAAATTTGTACCTGTAAAGATCAATCAGGATGAAAACTATATTGTCATCCACCTCCTTATTCCCAAGGGCTATTTCGATATCATCTGGAGTACCACATGTGAGAATTACTGTTAAAAAAAAGTAAGAGAAGGTGAGAAATAGGTAATAAATATTTTGCTATATTTTTAAAGAAAAATCTTATGTTTAGAACATGAAATAACATTAAAGCAGTAAAACTATTGGGAATCTAATACACTAAAAAATCCCTAATAAGCAAAATCAGAGAGGCTAATATAAAAGTATTCTGATGGTTATCAAGAAAGAGTGTGGACTTCCTCTATTTTATTGTTAAAGGAACTTATGAGATATAGTTTAGTGAAGCCAACAACTACAGTAAAATGAATAGCCAGCAAGTTGACTGGCTCTTTATAATTGTGCTCTGGACAAGGAGAAATTTTGAGATCACCCTCACGTGCTCCATATAATTGCTCTTGTGGGAAAATTATAACAAATCAGATTCTTCTTCTTAACTTTATTCCTCACTGTCTCAATAACCCCATAGGCAGGTCACATACAAACCACCTTTAATCTACCATCAATTCTCAAAATAAAGGTAATGATTAAAAACACCTTACTGTCCCCAACGGGGAAATGGAACCCCTTCAAGATTAAATCACTATACCAGAGGCAGGTCCCTTACAATAAAACCACAGTTAGAAAAGCTTGTTAATTGATTGTCAGCTATTAGGACCTTTTACAGAACTGTAAATGCCTTACAGGGTTTTTTCAATCCTTAGTAAAAGAAGTTTTAAATACAAGTTTAAAGTTTTAAACTTTCTGTGTGTCATATCCTGGACATAAACTGTTTTAACTCCACCCCTCAGGATACTGCTGTAAGGCATTGCATGCCAAACAACTAGACACATGCCATCTCGTGCCATCACTCTGCTAAACACTAATTCCCACAACTCTGTCTTATGTCTAAAGATATTTAGGGCTGAGTTATTATTATCCTTCTCATCTTTCTTTTTATCTTCTACTATTAGTAACTGATGTTTGTATGCACTGAGAGCTTATGCACCAGAGACAAATTTCTTGTGTGTCCAATCATACTTGACCAATAAAGAATATTCTATTCTTTAAAAAAACTTGGAATAAATAGCAAAAGGATACCATAGTTAAAATTTCGATTTTAGAAAGTTGCAACTGAAGTAAGGGTTCAGATAAATTTGAAATAAGATTTTGGAATTAATTAAAATAATCTGTCCCATGAGAGCATACTTTTCTTTTGAATACTTTTTAAAAATGGTAAAATAGAATCTTGAAGTTGGACACTAGAGAGAACTAGAAGGAACTAAAAATCCCAATACTACCCAATACTACTTAAATTTGACTTATTAATTCAGAGTAAAGCAAAATGTGTTAACACTAGATATATGGAAGGATATTTTTGAACAATGGACACAGAAGCTAATTTTAAGAGTCTACCTCCATAGATAGATTGTATTTAAAAAAAATTATGGAAGAGGAACAAATTTTACTGAACAAAAGTAAGAGTGAATTAAAAATGGCAAGTTACAGAAAAGTTATAAATATCTTAATATTTAAAACGGTTATACAAGTAACGAACCAATAGAATGATCTGGCTAATAATCTTCATGTATTCAATTTACAAAAGAGGCTTGAAGGGTCAAAGAAAATAAGTAAACAAATCAAATTTTAGGACATTATTTCAAGATAAAGTATATTAAAAATAAAAGAAATAAACTAGAGTAGAATAGAATACAATAGAATAGAAACAAGAGTTGGAAGGGACCCTGGAGGTGTTCAAGTCCAACCCCCTGCTTAGGCAGGAAAATTGATCAAGGTGTAGCTAGATATGTTGTTGTCTCTGGTAATCCTTAATGGCTGATTGGGGCTGAAATGACCAGGTATTAAAGGATTTGTTTATAGATAAGAGATGGGATATTTGCTTATTTTAAAAGAAGGTGATAAGCGCTCTGTCTTAAGTTGCAGTCTCACTGGCACTCATGGTTTTTCAGGAAATTATCAGTTTTACTTCCAGGCTGAAAAGCTATCAATGAAGCAAAGGAATATAAACAAACCAAGACTTATCTGCAAAGTTTGTTTTCATATAGGAGCACTCAGAAGAAGAGTTCAAATTCAGTCCAAGTTTTAAAGAGCTAGGTCCAGATTATCAGGTAGTCCAAAGGTCAGAGTTTAAAGAGAAGACTCCATATATTATTGTCATACATAACTTGACAGTCAGAAGTTAACTCCAACAAAGAAAGCCTGATTCAGGACTGTTTCTTAAATAAAGCCAGCTGTCAATAACGTTTACTTCTTTGCTTGGACAGCAGTGTAATAAACTTCACTGTGCTGCTCTCTTCTCTTCTCATATAGTACATGGATTGGAAGGCATTACATCATCCTCATCTGATTTTTCTAGATGATTGGCTGGTCCCTATATTTGATCAGTCTCATGTGATTCCTGGCTCTGTTCTTGCAGGCAGAACTGAAGCAACTTCTTCAGGATCAGATTCAGGATCAGAATCTGTGTCTTGAGCCTGGGCCATACTATTAAGTTACTAAAATTGTTTATACTTTTGAAAAAGAAGAAAGCCATTTCTTTATATCTTTTCTTTTTATTTACTATATTCTTATTTTTTTTCTATTTTCTTTTCTGCACCTTTTATGGTGAGATCAAGATTTAATCTTTGTGATTCTTTGTCCTATCTGCACATTGCAATGTCCTTGAGATATCAGGGGCTGCCACAGGGAGGAAGGGATCAAGCTATTTTCTTTCTTCCTTTTTTTAAAAAAAGTTTTATTAACCAATTTAAAAAACATACAAATACAAACAAACAAACATTGGTACACAACCAATCCA
The DNA here is from genome assembly GCA_023653725.1 of Bungarus multicinctus. Lineage (NCBI taxonomy): Eukaryota > Metazoa > Chordata > Lepidosauria > Squamata > Elapidae > Bungarus > Bungarus multicinctus. The sequence goes on from CM042848.1 coordinate 50,823,723, forward strand.
AAAATTTTCTTTCAATTGTTGTCGAATCTGGTAAATCCTCGTTTTTTTCTTTCTTCAAGCATTGGTTTAAACATTATTCTACAATCAATAAGCTCATTAATTTACTATATTATAATATTATATCTTATTTAACTATTTAATCAATATATATATATTGATATATAAACCCGAAGAACCAAAGATCCATATATATATATATATATATATATATATATATATATATATATATATATATATATATATATATATATATATATATATATAATCCAATATACTAATAATACCACTATTAACTAACAAAAAAAAATTTCTAAGGTAAAATTTCTATATTTATATACGACAATAAATATATAACTAAGTTTATATAATATTTCATCCTACTCTCATTTATTTGCTTCTATCATCCCTTTTTTTTTAGCCATTTATACCAAATTCTATAAAATTCTGTATTCTCCTTTCCGTTAATCTTTAAAGTAAGCCTCTCCAATTGCGCGCAATCATACGTTTTTTGAATTATGAGATGTATTGATGGTGTGATAGAATTTTTCCAATATTGGGCTAATGAAATGCGTGCTGCAGTTAATAGATGTATAATCAAATATTTAACTTTAGAAGTGTACTCTCCTTTAATTATGCCCAATAAAAATAATTCCAGTTTCCATTCCAATTTACACTCTGTAACCTCTTCTATCCAATTTTTGATTTTTACCCAATATTTCTTTATTTCGGGGCATGTCCACCATGAATGAAAATAAGAGCCTTTTTTTTTTTTTTTTACATTTCCAACAGCTGGGATTAGCTGTTGGAAATATCTTTGCCAATCTTGAGGGTGCTAGATGCCATCTATATATCATTTTATAAAGATTTTCTTTATGGGCTACAGATTTAGTTAAATTCAAGTTTTTTCCCCATGGCTCCTCCCAGGTCTCCAAACCAATGCTGTAGCCAGAGTTTTTTTCCCAAGCCAGCATGGGACCCTTGACAATTTTTCCAACCACTTTGTATTCCAATAAATATTTATATAGTTGGGAGATCGAGCATTTCTCCGGATTTAATAATATTTTGTTGAGTTGTGTATTTTTAATTTCAATTCCTTGCTCATTCATGTCTTTGTTGTATCGCATTTTAATTTGAAACTTTGTCCAATTATCAATACATATATCTTGTGTTTCTAATTCCTGTTTTGATTTGATTTTTCCCTCGTTATTTAATAATTGATGATATTTTAATTTTTTGCTAATGTCTATCGTGTTGGGATGGAACATTGCCTCCATCGTTGAAAACCATACCGGCATCTTTGTATAATGGTTCTTCCTTATATCGTTCCAGATTTTAATTAAGGATTTTCGGAAAATGTGCCTGGTAAAATATATATTTGATTTAGTATTTGGGTTCCATAAAAAAGCATGCCAGCCAAGTAACAAATCATGTCCCTCTAACTGTAAAATCCTATTGTTTCGTAATTCAATCCAATCTTTAATCCATAATAATGCTGCTGCACTATAATATATCTCCCAGACAGGTAGCCCGAATCCACCTCTGCTTTTGTTATCTTGTAGATATAATTTTTTTATCCTTTATTTTTTCTTTGCCCAAATGAATTTCAATACAATTTTATCTAGTTCTTTGAAAAAAATTTTCCCCAATAGTATCGGAATTGTTTGAAATAAGTATAACATTTTTGGTAACACATTCATTTTAATTGTTGCTATCCTTCCTAATAGTGAAATTTGCATCTTATTCCAATTTTCTAATTCTTTTTCAATTTGTTTCAATAATTTTATATTATCCTCTCACAGATTTAGTGTTCTTGCTCTCAACCAGATTCCTAAATATTTAATTTTATTTACTATTTGTAAACCAAGTTTATCTTTTAATTCTTTTTGTTTACTAATTATTAAATTTTTAACTAACATTTTGGTTTTTTCTTTCTTAATTTTTAGTCCTGCTAGTCTGCAAAATTTATCTATTTCATTCAGTAATATTGGTCCTGAATTTAATGGGTCCTCTATAACAAAAACCATGTCATCTGCAAAGGCTTGTAGTTTGTATTCTTGATCTTTAATTTTAGTTCCCTTAATTTCTTTATTTAATCTAATTCTGTCTAGTAAAGTTTTCAAAACTGTTATAAAAAGCAGAGGTGAAAGTGGACATCTCTGTCTGACTCCTTTCTTTATCTTCAAAGGTTGAGTGATTTCTCAATTTACTATTACATTTGCCTTTTTTGTAGTATATATTGTATTGATCATTCGTACAAAATTGTCTCCAAGGTTCATCAAAATAATCTGTTTTTTCATAAAATTCCAATTTAAATTGTCAAAGGCCTTTTGTGCATCCAAAAAAACCAAGGCTACCTTGTTACTTGGGTGTTTTTCATAGTATTCTAATATGTCTATTATTGTTCTTATATTATGTCTGATCTGTCTTGTAGGGAGAAAACCATTTTGGTCCAAATGTATTTTATTGTTGAGTATTATTTTCAATCTTTCCACCAGGGATCAAGCTATTTTCTAAAGCACTCAAAGGCCAGACAAGGAATAATGGATGGAAACTGAACAAGGAGAGATTTAACCTGGAAATAAGGAGAAACTTTCTGACAGTGAGAACAATCAACCAATGGAACAGAAGTTGCCCTCGGAAGTTGTGGGAGTGCCATCACTTGAGACTTTCAAGAAGAGAATGGACTGCCATTTGTCAGACATGATGTAGGGTCTCCTGCTTGGGCGGGAGGTTGGACTAGATGACCCACAAGTCCCTTCCAACTCTGATTATCTGTTATCTGTTATCCTGTTTCTGGGACACATGAAGGGTTTCCACCTGTCCCTTGTAACAGGAACAGAGTATCTGGTTTTAGATGGTTGGCTTCTGAACTTATCAGAATTAGTACTTATCCCACTTCTATGATTGGAACTTTCCTTTCTCCATTCCTTTATAACTGGAAAGGCTTAGCAGTTCTCATCTTCCTTTCTCCTAATCCAGCAGCCTTGAAAGGGTCAATGACTCTTTCTTTGCTTCTGTTTGTATTTCTGCTGATCTAGAATAGTTCTCTCTGTCTACCAACTCACCCATGGAACCTAAAGGAGGAAGGGAATTGGGAAAGAAAAAATATCCATTTCCTCTAGAGCAGGAGTGTCAAACTCGTGATGACACATTGTCGTTACATTACTTTTTTCCCCTTCACTAAGTGGGGTGGGCGTGGCCAATGTGTGATGCCTCTGGCCCACAGGCGCCAAGTTTGATACCCCCACTCTAGAGAGAATATAGCAGGCAGGGAAATCATTCAACATCATCATCTCCTGTTCAGATACTTTCCAGTCCAAACCCAAAGATGTTTTTCAAAAGATAACTGGACTTTCTTGGGTTTTTTTCCTTGAAACTGTTTCACTTCTCATCTAAGAAACTTCTTCAGAACTGAACATTTTCAAGGGAAAAAAAACAAGAAAGTCCAGTTGCCTTTTGGAAAAGCACTTTTGGGACAACCATGACCTGGATGATTGAGAATCTCCATAGACATATTCCCAGTCCAGAACTCTTCCACTATAGACTATGTTGGAGTGTCATAACAACAGGAAATGTTTTTCATGTCCAATAACCAACAGCTCAAAGTGTAACATTCCATTCACTCTGGTTTAAGAAGAATACTCATCTGTTCCAGTGGATCAGAGATATATAAGTGAGAAGCGCCCCCCTCGTTAATACTATTCCGAAAGGCACTGAAGACCTGGTTTTGCCAACGGGCCTGGAGAACCCAGAGAGGGATGGAACCCATCAGATGGCTAGTGTGACTGTCGTCGGGGTGGGGGGTGGGAGTTGGTTTTTGTTTTGTTTTTTGTTTTCCCAAATTTTGTTCTATTGTACTTTACTAATTTATTTGATTCTTTTTGTTAGTTCTTATTGTTTTTATTTTTATTTTTTGTTTTAAATATGATTTTACTAGTGATGGGATTCAAAAAATTTTACTACCGGTTCTGTGGGCGTGGCTTGGTGGGCGTTGCGTGGCTTGATGGGTGTGGCAGGGGAAGGATGCTCTAAAATCTCCATTCCCTCCCCACCCCGCTAACCTGCTTTCCAGCTCCATTCTCCTGTACAGGGCAACAAAAGAGGACCCAGCCGATCAGCTGGGACTCGGGAGGCAGAGAATAGATGGGGTCGAGGCCAGTCAGAGGTAGTATTTGCCGGTTCTCCCAACTACTCAAAATTTCTGCTACTGGTTGTCCAGAACTGGTCAGAACCTGCTGAAGGGCACCTCTGGATTTTACATTGTGTAAGCCGCCTTGAGTTGCCATGGGCAAATAGGCAGCAAAATAAATCAAATAAATACATAAATAAATAAGTGTTCACTTCTATTAAAGGTGTCTTAAATAATGTCCAGTTTCATGTACATGCGGGAATGTAATTTTCTATTTGTAGTTATCCAATCATCCAACCATCCACAAGCTCCTTAAGTTCAACTTCCTTCTGCTCCAAGTTCAAAGAATTGGTAAGTGGTGAGACACCAATGCAAGGCTTAAATCTGCATGTTTATTATAAGCTGAATGCTACTAGCTGGGGAGTTCTGGGACTTGAAGTTCACACATCTTAATTTTGCTGAAGTTAAGAAACACTGAGCAAAACCAACACATACTAATCTTGTTACAGCTACCTATGAATTTGGTCAGTGAGGAATGATCTGTTTTCTAATTAAGAAACAAAATGTTCTATCTTGCATGAACAAAGTATTAGCCTGTTTGTTTTTTGAGTAGGAATATTAATTAAATTAAAGTTAAAATGAAAGAAAAAAATTCATATGTTTGATCATGCGTGACCCTTTGTAAAATGTTTACAGGTTATTTTGTTTTGTGTGGTAGGAGATAAGCATCTAGCGGGAAAGCTAAACAGAGTTTCAAAGAGTATCAACAGTCATAAAGTGAGATGAGGAGGGATTATACATTCAAAACTTGCCATGTCCAGGTCTGCTTTGATAATTTTGACCCTCATGAGTGGTTCTGCCAGCTTGGTGAATAAGGCATCTTTGCATGACTACAAAAAATGTCTTCAGACAATGCTGGCTCCCTCATCCAAGAAATAGAGATGGGCACCATGCCCTAGAATCAGACACAACTGGACCTTGTGCATGCAATTATAGATTATGAAATTCTTGTAACTCCAAAAACCATCACAATCAGAATGTTATAGCAGAACCAGTCTGAGTGCAAAAATTAAAAAACAGATGAAAAAACATTAGATACACAATTGGAATAGAGGACTGGTCTCAAGCAAAACTAAACCTTTGAATATGAAGTCCAGAAAAATAATGACAAAAGATTGTGCCTTCATCCCTGTAAGCAATGTTGACAGATTCTACTTACTAGGGAAAATAGGTGGGCATGGAATATTGCAAGTACATCATACGACTGAAGAAGAAAAAAAGGCATTGGAAAAATATCTGAAGGACAGTGAAGAAGCTAGTGTAACAGGAAGGCTTACTGAGTACTAAACTGTCATACAAGGAAGATCAAATAAAGAACAAAAATGAGGCATAGCAAGATGTGGCTAGTACATTAAAAAAAATAACAGAACTTGCCAATGGCTAAGAGCAGAAAAGTTGAAGAAAGACACAGAGGGGTTAATTCTGGTTACGCCATGGGTGAATAGGCGGCAATATAAATCAAATAAATAAATAAATAAATGGGGGGGAAGGATCAGACTTGATAAATATTTGTTATAACCAATCTCAATAAAGTAGTGTTAGGCATACTTAAAGTTGATTTCATGGCCTGATCTACCTAGACCTGTGGATTCTAGATGCAAAGCCCTTACCATTGCTTTTTCGCTTTGAACTTTTCACAATATCTTGCAGGTCTTCTGGGGTCCTTATAATTTCCCTGAATTTCAAGTATTTTGAGATATCTGTAACTGAAGCATCTAGAGCATTCATATACCTGGGATTGGAATAAGAAACAATAGGAAAATTAATATTTGGCAGTTGCATGAATTTGGCAAAATATTTGGTATGAGGAAGATGATAGTGTTGTGGCATCAAATTCACTCAAATTTCAAGCTGTACATGTCTGTAAAAAGATGGCACTTCATGTGCATCAACATTTTAGTATTAAAACCATTATATCTCTGCTGCAAAATCCATAATAACTATAGGCTTCAATCATATTAAGCTTACTTTTAAAAATGGGATTGCTTCTCTTTCTCATATCATCATATACAGTGGACCATAATTGAGCCTGGACCATAATTGAGCCTGGAAATGAAATGAATATGTGTGTTTCTATGGTCATTGGTACTCAGGGATTGGGACATAAGTAGCTCTGGGGAGTTTGTCGTAACTTTGAATGGTCATTAAGCAACAGGATATTAAATGAGGATTATCTCTATTTTTCTGAATATTCATGCCATATGTCTTAATACTTTTGTGTGTAGCATTTTTAACTCTGTATCACATAATAAAGTACATAATGTATAGCTTTATAGAACTGTAAGCTATGACTTCAGTACGTACAACTCTTGCAATTCACTTCTGTTTCAATGGAGTTTCCTTCTCGTCATGCATCTCTATCTGTACATCCATCCATCCATCCATCCTTCCATCCATCTATCTATCTATATGCCACCTATCTTGTTATCCAAGCCCATGCAAAATACCTTTTTAGTCGAAGTCTCCTTCTCCTCTCTTTAAATCCCTAGGATCCTTTATGCTAACGTAAGGTATGTTTTGTCCAGGGGAGGGGGAGATTGTCCCCCTGGAGAAGCAAGTAGTCAAAGGACTGGGTTATAGCCAAATATCACTTGGAGCTTTCTGAACTTGGTTGTTTGCTTGCAGATATTTCATTAACTGACAAAGTAACAGCATCATTGCTAGTGAATATGGAGTTTGCTCCCTGTTTGTATACAGTAGCTTTCTTTGCCAGTGTTGATGGGAGTGAGGTTTTCTCATTGGTAGTTTTCTCATTAAGGGGACCTTTTTCTCCTTGAATTTTTGTCTGGTATTAATCCCTAATGATCTGGGCATTGGCTGGAGAGGATATATTTTGATCTTCTTATGTCCTTCTTAGCTATTTTATTATCTCCTTTGAATGGTATGTAAACATGGTTTATCTCTATGTATGTATTGATGACTGATTTGTCTGAATGTCAGGTTTCCAGGAATTCTCTAGCATCCTAGAATGCTCTAGGATGCTCACAGTTTCCCAGTTGAAATTATGATTAAGTCTAACCATGTGCTGTGAAAATATTTCTATGCTTTGTTTTTGTCAACTGTCCTGTTGGCAAATGCAGCAAAAGAAACTCCTGGGATGTTATTTTATCAAGAGTATAACTTTACTAATAGATCCATACAGAAGAAATGCAACTATCTCTGAGGTTTTTGTATGAAAAACAGCATAATTAACTTCCCATTTGACCACCCATTGTCCATTGTCTGCCAATCCAATTCTTTTTATTTTGGGAAAACAGTCTGGCCTTCAGAAGGTCCCCATTGCATGGCCTTGAAGTATCAGGATTTCTCAGGCTGCAAACAGCTCACATAAATTCCTCATTTCTCTCCCAGCATCCTCCTTCCCCCCCACCCCCCACTTCATTTCTGTTGCCAAATTGTGAGTAGAGATGCCTTACAAATCAGCCTTGACAGCTTGGGTATACTTGCTTTTACACAAGGTAGCCTTATCAATTGCCACCATGCTTCATCATCCTTAATTCGTCAATAAAAGTAGAAACACTTGGATTATCAAGCACACTTGATAATAGACAGAAAGGCTGGATTAAGCATAAAAGTGGAAGGCTTTAAGAACTAAAAGCTTTGACAACCTTAACTCTGTTTCTAAGACTGTTAGTCTTTGAGGTTGACCAAATCAGGGAATAGATTCCATAAGAAGATCAGAACTGCACTAGTGCAACAGAATCTTAATTGTGTTTTCTTTTCCCTCCCTACCCTGGGGTGAGTTGGGGCTGTTAACACAATTACTTTTTTACTAGATCCCTGTCCCTCTTGGTTAGGGAAGTTCTCAGGATAGTGGCTTCTGAGTGGTTGCATGCTGTGATTGTTGCAGGGAGGTTCTTCCCAAAACCCTTGAAGGAAGCTGTGGCCTGCCCCCTCCTCACTTCATTTACTGGACAATTTCTGTCCAGTTTCACAGTTTCCCTTTCTAGGGAAGGTAGTAGAGAAAGTGGTTGTGTTACAGCTCCAGAGGGTTCTGGATGAAACAGATTACCTAGACTTCTTTCATCAAGTTACAGGATAGAAACAGGTCATACTTGTCAATGATCTCTTGTGAGAGCAGATGGGGTAGCGCAGGGGTGGGGAAACTTGGCTCTTTTATCACTTATGGACTTTAACTCCCAGAATTCCTGAGTGAGCCATAAAAGGTTCCCCATCCCTGGCCTACTGGTTTTTCAGTTGTGGGGGAAATCGATTTTTGACTTGAATGGGACTGTTTAATATACAAATGTAGGACATATAAAGAATATAAAGAATAATAATATAAAGAATATGTCCTACATTTGGGATGAAGATGGGGACCCTTTTATGGCTCACTCAGGAATTCTGGGAGTTGAAGTGATAGAAGAGCCAAGTTTCCCTACCTCTGAGGTAGTGCATCCATCGTTGATTTCCTTGACCTCTTAGTTGCTTTCAGTACTATCAACCATGGTATCCTTTTAGACCAGTTGTGGGGTTTGGGACTGGGTAGTGCAGTGTTGAGCTTGTTTGATTCCTTTCTCAATGGCCAGTTCCATTCAGTATTGATAGGGGACAAGAAGTCCAGCCCACAGCCGCTTCTTTGTGGAATGCCACAAGGCTCTGTACTCTCTCCACTCATTTTTAACATCTACCATTGGGTGAGATTATGGAATGGAATGAGAAATCAGTAATATGCTGATACTTTACTTTTCCATCTCTGGTGATCCAAGTGGTGCCATGTCTGCCCTTTCACAGTGCCTGTAGGCTGTAGGAGTCTGGTTGGAGGACAACAGGCCTCAACTAAACCTTGGTAAGATAGAGTGGTTATGGATATGTGGAACCTTGAGATCTGGAGGTTTATCATCATTAATTCTGAATGGGATGGCACCACTTCAGTAAATGCTGCCTGTGCAAAGAAGCTGAAGAAACAGTGGATCATCTGGTAATTGCTGCAAGAAGATCGCACAGATTGACTCCAAGCAGTAGCATGACAAAGTAGCAACAATTATGCATTGGAAGGTCTGCAAGAAATATAATTTGCCTGCAAGCAAGAACTGATGGGACATAAAATTGAGAAAGTCATAGAAAGTGAAGAAGTTAAATTGCTCTGGGACTTTAGAATTCAAACAGAGAGGAACCTGCCACATAACATTTTGGACTTAACAGTTGTCAATAAGAAAGACAAAAAAAGTCTGGATGGTGGATGTGGCAGTGCCTAGAAAAGCAGGCTAGAAGAGGAAGAACTGAAGAAGATAACAAAATATAAAGATCTACAAATAGAAATACACCAACTGTGCCAAAGGTAAGCAAGGGTAGTACCAATAGTAATAGGCACCTTGGATGAAATCCCAAAACTGGAGCACCACTTAAACACCCTTGGCATTGACAAATTTGCCATCACTCAATTGCAAAAGGCAGTTTACTTGGAACAACTTCCATCCTGCGACAATATCTGTAACACCATGCAGATCTGCCTATCCCAGGTCCTTGGTAAGGACTCAATAGGTAGACAAAAATGCCAAACCCAGTCTCAATATCTGGCTGACTGTGCAAATAACAACAACAACAACAATTTAAAATGGTAGCTTGAAAGTTTCCTACCAGTAGCAGTCTTCATTGATGTCATTCTTCCTATAGACATAAACTGTTTCCCACACATCAGTTTTGAATGGCAAATCGGCATTTTTCCAGAAATCAATCAAGAAGTAGCTCACTTTCCTAGTTGGTGTTAACATCCTTGTTAAGTTTTCTTTGAAGTCACAAGCTAGACCAAAACTCCCAACAGAAATCAGAGGGAGGGCCAATACAGGATCTAATCTAGAAAATAAATAATAACCAAATTATCTTACCATTGCTGCTATTGCTGTTAGTATTTCATAATTGGACTAATGGGAAACACACTTGTAATACTCTTCAGTTTGACTTCAGCTTAAAATGAATATAAAACAAAAATAAAATAAGCTGTTTCTTTCAGAAAAACAATTTAATAAATTACACAAGTAGTTATAGTCCAATGTTTCAAATGTTACACTGTGGATTACTTCTGTTGACTCTTTCAATCAGTTATCAGCTATCAGTGCCATTCGTAAGGTGGATATCGGGCATAGAGAATCTATCAATGTACATGCAATTCTAAGATTACCAGGTTGGGGGTCTCAGGAATATGGATAACTCCTAGAGAGCAGCAAAGAAATAGATAACCTATAAAATAAGAAAGGATCTGAAAGTAAAACCTTGAGCCATGGTGGCACAGTGGTTAGAATGCAATATTGCAGGCTAATTAGGTTGACTGCTGATTGCCAGCAGTTTGAATCTCACCAGCTCAAGGTTGACTCAGTCTTCCATCCTTCAGAGGTTCGTAAAATGAGGATCCAGATTGTTGGGGGCAATATGCCGACTCTGTAAATCGCTTATAAAGGATTGTAAAGCACTGTGAAGCGACATATCAGTCTAAGTGCTATTGCTGTAATATTTTATACATTAATCTCCTAAATGTTTAAATATGTAACAAGTTAATTCAATATTTTAACCTTATTCAAATACAGATAGTCCTTCATTATGACCATAATTGGGATTGGAAATTCATTATTAAGTGGTGCAGTCATTAAGTGAGACATCATGTGATCATGATTGTTAAGCAAATCAACATGGTTGTTAAGCAAGACATCACATGATTGTTGTTTGCAACCTTCCCTGGTGGCTTCCCCACTAACTTTGGTTCTTGGAAGCCAGCTGGGAAGGCCACAAATGATTTTTATTTTATTTATTTTTTATTTATTTGATTTGTCAATCGCTTACAAGATAATACGTATAAGTATATACATAGTTATGAATACATGAAATGGGTACATATAAGAAAAATAAAAGAAACAATAGAACAGGGACGGTAGGCATATTGGTGCGCTTATGCACGCCCCCTATAGACTTCTTAGGAAAGGGGTGAGGTCAATAGTAGACAGTCTAAGGTTAAAGTTTTTGGGGTTTGGGGAAGAAACCACAGAGTCAGGTAGAGTATTCCAGACATTGACCACTCTGTTGCTGAAGTCATATTTCCTGCAATCAAGTTTGGTGCGGTTAACCTTGAGTTTGTATCTATTGTGTACTCTTGTGTTGTTATGGTTGAAGCTGAAGTATTCACTGACAGGTAAATCATTGCAATGTATGATTTTATATACCATACTTAGATCAGACCAAAGACGGCGTAATTCAAGGTTTTCTAGGTCTAGAATTTCAAGTCTGGTGGCATAAGGTATTCTACAATGAGTAAATGGTGCAATTATTGTATAAACATGTTGGTTGTCAAGCACTGAGTTGTGATCATGTGTCCATAAGGATTCTGAGATGGTCATAAGAGCAAGGACCAGTCACTTTTATCACCAGCATAATAAATTTGCATAATCGCCAAATGAATGGTTTAAGTTGAGGATTATCTGTATTGGTTGATACTTACGTGACCATCTGATACGTGGCAAATGAACACACAGGACCAAGGACAACACACCCAAGTTTTTTATAGGTCTATAATATAAAAGATCAAAATAAAGATAATATTAGAATATGCTTTTATAGAACTTCATCAAGTGTTCTAGTTATAAGTATAACTGGACAAGAGGGCCTACTTTCTCTCATGTTTTAATTGCCTCTTGATCAGATTATTATTACAGTATGCTTTAAATGGAGCTGTACTTAAACACCATCCTGAAGTAACATTTTAAATAGTTATGGATGTTCCTTATTTTGCCAGGTAGTTCCTCTACTTCAAGAGGTTTCCAGGAGCAATTCAAAGTGCTGATTGTCACTTTTAAAGCTCAACATGTCTTGTATTGCATATCTTAAGATTTCTTGCTCCCAATGGTTTCTGTCCATCAGAAGACTGGAAGGGATCACTGTTTTGGAATCCCTACTCTAAGGAAGTTCATTTTATGGGCCATTAAAGCAGGTCTTCTCAACTGTTGTCTCCCTTCTCTTAAACACCATGCCCTACCATAGGATTAAAGTAGCTCCAGTCCTATTGAGCTCAGGAAGGTCATTAAGCCCTAGAGTAAGATGAGTTGAAATCTGAACAGGATGAAGCTGCACTGGAGGAAAATGGTTATGGCACCAGCTTTTGTTTTTATTGTTTTAATTGAACTTTAATTTTGTACTGCAGTTGTGAGCCACCCAGAATTGTATCTTTTAAGATGGGCAGCTACGTATAGCTGCATTTACCATTGAATAATGTAATAATCAATGCATAATTAGCATGTTGCAAATCATTATAAGATGCCATAGAATAGTGATAATGTTTAGCTTTATGACCTGTACTTACGTGAAGTAACATATTTGAAAGATGGAACATCAAGTTTCATTCAAAACAAACAAAAAGGCAGAAAGGTATGTTGAGGAATATTTCATTCTATGCAGTATATGGAGAATATGCAATCAAAGTATAATCCTTTGATGCCAGCATATGGAATGAATGCAAAATTAAATGGGCTAGCTAGATTTTGAATCAAATAGGTATACATAGATGTGTGTTTGAGCAACCTGACAAGTAACTTCCCTTTCTACACATATATTTCTCCTGCCATCTCATCCAAGACTGGCACCTGATTCTAAGGCTGTTCCCCAGCCGATCTTATTTCTCACCGAACTGAACCATTCAATCAGAACGCTGAATACTGGGATGCTGCCATTACTCTCCTGGATTTAAGGCTTCTAATACAGAGAACTGGTGTCTAGTGATTAAGACACTAGGCTAGAAATCAGGAGACATGAGTTCTAATATGCCATAGGCATGAAAACTAGCTGGGTAACTCTCTCAATCCATGATGTTGGGTGACAAGCTGGTTGGTCAATTTCTGTCACAAAAACACATCAATATTTGATTGATTTGAAAAAGTAGCACCTTGGGAAGAAGAAAAAAATGTGTCTAATTCTTGTTCTGACTCTGCTGGGGTGGAAGGTAGACGCTCTTTTTCAGGATGTCTCCAGAGGGTTTGTCAGACTTTAATCCCTTCTCCCTTGTCAGAGCTCAACATCATACCCTATAGCAATATTTTTATATATTTAAATTTTTAATTAAACTTAATATCAGATAGCAGGACTATGCATGTTTTGAAAATTATTTGGGAAAAGTGATTTGAACTTTGCAAAGTCTATCTAGAAGATTTTTCAAGGTTCTATATTAATTTCCAGAAATGATTTGAGAGAAGTTTGTAAAAAACAGAGAATCCATGAGTAACTCCTCTATTTTAATCCTCCTCCAAAATGGAGGCAGAATATTAACTAGCAGTGACAGTATCTTCATTCTTTGTAATAGATTTTTGATATTTTATTGAAAATGAAGAAATCCTTTGCTCCCCCTTTGACAATTGGTTATTGAATTTAGCATTTTATCATTTGGTATATAACCCCCAAGTAATTTTCAGAGTCATGCATTTTGTTTCTTCAGGTTTAAAAAGTTATTGCTGTTTCCAAAATATAATAATAATAGCATGGACATTTGAGAACTAGATGGATTGGAATCTAATTTGTGGCTAGCAGGTTTGAAGGAGAAGGAGTCTGGTCTGAAAACTGCAGGCTGGTTTGAGAACGCTGAAAGGACATTGATTGTAAAGACTCAGAGTTGACAGGACTGAAGTGTAATAAACTGGTTTTAAAAGGATATTGATGAAGATTGGGAAATGGACTTACTATATCTAACTGGAAAGCAAATGTTAAGAGACATTGTGTTTCAATCTATAGGAGTTTTTGAACAACAAATGCTGTGGAAATACCCACAATAGACATTTATGATTTTAGGAAATGAAATCCAATTATTGGGAAAGATCCTGGTTAAATTTTTAAGGTGAAGCCTTATTGTTAAGAATCAATTGAGGATACTTGACCCTGAATGGATCAGAGGAAGCGATTGTGGTGGCTTATGGTGAATTAGAACCCGTTGTGGACTTTCTATGAGTTAAATGCAATAATAGACTGTTAACAGAGGGCCTTGAAGTTTAACTCTGCTGTTGGCTTTACCTGTTAATTATGTTTTTTTTATATATAGTAGATAGATGTCAGGTCAAATGGGTTGGGTAAACAAAGTTGTAGAAGTTCATAAATGGTATGCCTGTTTTGCAATGGTGGAGACTATTATTCTTGACATATATTTATCAGCATTCAACTAGGGGGACGGTTTATGTGTACTTTTTCTTCCTTTTATGCACATTTATTTTCTTCTCTTTTTTATTTTGTCTAGTTTGCTTTGATTTCTTTTTTCCCTTTTTGGGAATTTGTATTTTAATGTTCTGAATAAAAAATAAATAAAAATATTGAAAATAAAGAGAAAAATATCTATACAAACTAGTGACTTTACAGCAAAGAGAAAATAAAGCTAATCAAACATAATATGAGAAAGAAGCATAATAATCACTATAAAACATGTCAAAGCTAGAAATGTAGCTTAAAAGTTCATCATACTCACATTGAGTTGTCTAACAAATGCTACACCTTCACAAGTGCTACTGCGGCATCCTTGTGAGGAATAGACAGATGTGTTGAACACATCATATGTAGCATTTACTTTGACAGTCATGTTGTTTTCTGTAACAAAAATGCAAATAGAATACTGAATTGTAAAATAAAGTTTAAATGGTAAAAAAAATCTACTGAACTGTAAAATAATTTAATAAAATAATATGTAACAATGATTTTAATAAGGAGTTACAGTTATTTTTATTGTATTGGGTGCCGTCACTATATATACATATATTGTAGATCTTCTATATTTGAAATAAATGGAATAGAATATGGGAATTTTAACTGAACTCTACTGGTGTGCTATGGAAATGATTATTATTATAATTTCTGTCTCATTCTTTTAATAAGTAGCAGGATTTGCTTCGGTTGCAGAAGAACTGTCTTCAACTGAACAGCTGAATATAATTTAAAGCCTGAATGCTGTTAGTCTTATTTTAAAACAATAGATGATTAGTATTTAAGACAAATGCTTATGTTTAAAGAATTATTTGCAAATGTTTCAACCAAAGTTCCCAAAACTGCTCTCCTAATATTTGGAATTAAATTCCCATCATAAATAATATTCTTCCATATTATTAACATACTATCATAAGCATACAAACAGTCTTGATATTGAGAGATATTCCATTTTAATACATTAGTTGTAAGATCAGTTACAACTGATATCCCATGAAAGAAAAATAGTTAGATCCTCCATGAAAGAACAGCATGAATTACATTCTCAGTGAGATAAATTTGAGAAAAGAAATTAGCAGGTATGCCTGTATATTTGTCATACTGTGCTGTAATCTGGAAGCTGTTCTTGTATCATTACCAAATACTAACATCTTACTATATTAAATATTTTACATTACTAAACTTATTAGATTAAATAATTTGTATTTTGATGTTATGCTTCAAAAAGCTTATTTTTAAAATAAATATTATTTTGAAAAATATTGTGAATTATGATTCAGTAAAACCAACCCTGAACCCACATAAAAGCTGTTAGGACAGCATTGGTTTAAACTATATTGATCAATTATAGATAGCTAAAGGTTTCCCAAGTACTGAAAACTATAGAACAATGCAATTAACATCCTTACCTTTCAGAATTTTATTCACTAGTTCAAGCCCCAGTTCTATAGTTGGTTTTAAATTCTCTGATGTCACTGGATAGTCAGAGTCATTTAGTATCATTACATTGATCACATATTCATCTTCCCCACAACTGGTTTCACAAGTGTGCCACAGCAGCTGACTTAAGATAAGTGATGTTCCCACAAACTCATACATCATTCTTGCCTTATTATACTTTGTAGTGGCACTTGGCGTATTTTAAGCAGGAATATCTGCCTTATGTCCGGTATTCTGTTCAACTTTCCTTTTTTAAAATGGGTCCTTCTGTTCTTTTCGGTGCTTCTTTTTCACTCCACGCCCATCTGCCTTACCTGTCACCTCTGTTTGTGAACAATTAACAGGAGCAGAACTCATGAAGATGGGAAGAGACCAAAGGTTATTTTTCATGTTTGCTGTAGAGAACATGTAAGCTATAAACTGAGGCATTAGCCACACCTCACCAGATAAGCATTCAATATGATTCACAAGAAAAAAGAGAAGGAGCCAATAACAATAGTTTTTAAAAACAAACAAACTCTGATATAAGATTTAAAAGCCCATTAATGCAGAGCACAATGGCTACTGATCTTGCCATTCTAAGTCATAATGCCTCTTAAATGAAGGATACTGAATTAAAAACTGTAGTTTGTTTTGAGATTTTATTTTCATTTTTTTCATATTTGCATCCTGCTTTGTCAAAATATTCTTGCTTATTATATTCTTCCACCCCTTTTTCTCTTTCATCCAGTGACATT
Source organism: Bungarus multicinctus (assembly GCA_023653725.1). Taxonomy (NCBI): domain Eukaryota; kingdom Metazoa; phylum Chordata; class Lepidosauria; order Squamata; family Elapidae; genus Bungarus; species Bungarus multicinctus. The sequence continues at coordinate 50,840,247 of CM042848.1, forward strand.
TTCAAAGAACCAAAATGTGTATAGAGTTTCCCTTGGCTTATGCTAATTTGTTTTGCACAAAAGAAAAAAAAGGGAGGAAAGGGGTTAATATGTGATTTGTTTCAACTTACTCAATTTGCACCAAAGGTCTGGAAATATGCCAAGACATTTTTCCCCATCAAACCTATCTCTGTTCTTATTCATGCATTTACCATTGTGTTATGAATTTGTTCTAGTTATACATTCTGTTTACCACTAATTATATTTCTTTGCCTGTAATAGCCATTACTGTTTACTATGGGGTTAAAATGGCAAATGTCCTCTTATCCAAAGAAGGCCCTTGAAATAGTAAAGTGTTAGAAACATCCTTGTCATACTGTGTGCCAAAGCTGAATGATCCACAGCCCTAGGGAAAGGTTTTAACTATAAGGACACTGTAAATTCATTTGGATTACAAAATTTTACACCATATTCCACAACTCTATTCCACCCCCTCATCATCTTTTATGCAAATTCATTTTATGCAAGGTTTTGGGGAAATATAATTATAACATAAAACAAGGCAAGGCTGTATATGATTACATCTTATTGTATCTATCTATCTATCTATCTATCTATCTATCTATCTATCTATCTATCTATCTATCTATCTTCTATCTATCTATCTATCTATCTATCTATCTATCTATCTATCTATCTATCTATCTATCTATCAGCATAGAAGTGATATGTTGTACTGGATTATTTGCATTTGTGATTATGGTATTCATCAGATCAATTGTATAAAACAAACATCCCAAAATCATATATATATATATATATATATATATATATATATATATATATATGTGTGTAAGGTTTTTAAGCTGATAATTTTAAATAATAAATAAGGGAGACTAGTATAGATCTATTTCGAGCTAGTTAGCTCTCTTCAGCTAGCCATACCCTTACTGGGATTCGAACCAGGGAAGTATTACATGTGAGGCAGTTGTAATTGCCACTACACCACTGGCTCTCTCCTTATCAGCTCAGGCAGGGGAATAAGTATATACTTTGTATTACAACACCCTGTTAAGCCCCAATTAAGGGAGAAAGCATACTGCTTTCTTTTCTGTCTTTCGGCTCATCACCAGAGACCATACCGACAGAAAGCTATTTGTTTCGTTGCCTTTTGTTTACATGTGTGTAAGGTTTTTAAGCTGATAATTTTAAATAATAAATAAGGGAGACTAGTATAGATCTATTTCGAGCTAGTTAGCTCTCTTCAGCTAGCCATACCCTTACTGGGATTCGAACCAGGGAAGTATTACATGTGAGGCAGTTGTAATTGCCACTACACCACTGGCTCTCTCCTTATCAGCTCAGGCAGGGGAATAAGTATATACTTTGTATTACAACAACCTGTTAAGCCCCAATTAAGGGAGAAAGCATACTGCTTTCTTTTCTGTCTTTCGGCTCATCACCAGAGACCTTGTAATACAAAGTATATACTTATTCCCCTGCCTGAGCTGATAAGGAGAGAGCCAGTGGTGTAGTGGCAATTACAACTGCCTCACATGTAATACTTCCCTGGTTCGAATCCCAGTAAGGGTATGGCTAGCTGAAGAGAGCTAACTAGCTCGAAATAGATCTATACTAGTCTCCCTTATTTATTATTTAAAATTATCAGCTTAAAAACCTTACACACATGTAAACAAAAGGCAACGAAACAAATAGCTTTCTGTCGGTATGGTCTCTGGTGATGAGCCGAAAGACAGAAAAGAAAGCAGTATGCTTTCTCCCTTAATTGGGGCTTAACAGGGTGTTGTAATACAAAGTATATATATATATATATATATATATATATATATATATATATATATATATATATATATATATATATGCATGCATGCATACATACATACATATATAAGTAACCCAACCTATTGCATTATTATAAGCAATTAGACAGTAAGGTCTAAAGGTATTTCCACCCTAGTAAATTTCCATTCCTTAATTTCTCAGTAACCATTTTAAACTGGTCTTTCATGCAAAAAAGAAATTTAATAAATGTTATTGCCCTCAAATCTAAGTATCTATTTGTCTGGTCATTTGCAGAAACAGAGATATGGACCCTTATTAAGGAGAAACTGCCAAATTACCCTGTCATCATTCCTCTGTATCTAAGTAATGATAATAAAAGGATAATACCTTACCAGCAGTAAGGTACTCAAGGCTGTACACTGCTATAAAAAGTAGAAACGGGGGGTGGGATATGTTTTAAATACCTTTTGTAGATGAATAACACTATGCTGAAGATTGCCTAGCTAAGAGAAAGAGACAATTATCAAGTAACAAAAATTCCCTCTCTATATTCCACATGAAAGAAAAAAGATCCATCTAGCAATCCTCCAAACATAAAGCAGTCACTAAAAACTGAAGGACCCAAGCAACCTGAGACTTTGCATACAAAATTAGTCCCCTGACAAAAGGAAGCAGGAATTAGTAATATTCTTGTCAATTTCATTCCTGCTTCCTTGCTAAGGATAGCTAGGGACAGCTGCAAAGCTCTGCAAACAATGGAAACATTTCACATCAATCCTGCCTACAACTTAATTGGGAATCAACAACAATCGTAACTTGGTATCCTTTAACAGGCTCTGTTAAAAAAGAAGGCTGATGCCGAAGTCTCCTGTAAAACCACAGAAAACAGCTGTCCTTTGATCTCTTTGTGATAACTATGGCAGTTATCCAGAGAAAATGTCCTATCCTCTCCTTAGCTGGAGAAGTTCTAAGAAACTCTTCCAAGAAACTGTTCTCTTTACTAGTTCTTGGTCTTTGCCATGGTCATTCATTGGCTCCACATTCAGAGAGTTGTCTTCAATTCATACCTCCCCTGGAAATCTATGGTCAACATTTTACTGATACTAATATAAAAGTAAAGAAAGCAACAATCATGTTAATTGATTTCACATATAATAATATTTTAGTCTTATTTTTAAAAGTGTACTTCCTCCTAATACATATATATTAAGATTGATTGTACCAAATTGTGTTTTAAAATATAAAGAAACTATGAGATGTCTCATAAAAAAAATATTATATTTCTTATCTTTCAGAGATTATTCCTGAGCAAAGAAACAGGAAGTTTAACATCAATTGTGTAACAACCCAAGGTTTCAGAATAGAGCAAATGAAAATGATTTTCCATGACCCAGCTCTTAAAAAATATTTACAACAGTCTTGTCTACAATTATCTCTACTTCACATAGTTTTTCCAAGCCAAATAGCAAGTTTCTAAAGGATGCAGTTTAGAACTATCTGAACTATAACTAACCAGTACTTCTATACTATTTGTCTCCCAGTTGATATCAGGGTAGTTAAAGCCTCCCATTACTACTGTATATGTTTCCTACATACATTCATTAATTGTTTAGCAAACCCTCAACTATTTCTTTCTGTTTCAGTGGTTGCCAACAGATGGGCCACGGCCCATTGGTGGGCCGCAAGAACATTTTGGTGGGTCACAGAAAAATCTCTCCCGCAGAGCACCCCACAAAGCAATTAATCCAGGCTGTGTGGAAACACAAGGCTGTGCCACCCATATGGCCTGCGGGAACCCTCCCCGCCCACTCATTCCTTACCTGGCAAACTTGCTTGCTAAATTGCTATTTTTCCGACCATCAGCTGTTCTGCTGTGCTGGGAGATTTAGATTAGCTAGGAAGCAGGAAAGATTTCTTGCTTTCTAGCTAGTCTTTAGATCTTCGGCTCTGCTTTGAAGCAGAGCCGAACCTCCCTTAGGACTGAAGTTTCTATTATTCAGTGCAGACTCATGGCAAGCAAATTTTATGTGACAGACTGAGCTAGCTGATGGTGGATAGATAGATCACTGAATGATTCTGTGAGCAACCCAATCTGCTTGCCTGCTTTGCCTGATTTTGGGTAAAAGTTACTCTTTTTTTATAAAAAGATCAATATTTACATACATGGTGTGTTATGAGTTAATTTTGTGAGTCTGCTTGCAAAGCAAATTTTATGTGACAGACTGAACTAGTCAATGGCAGATAGATAGATCTCTGAATAAATTTGTGATTCTGTGAGAAACTCAATCTGCCTGCCTGCTTTATCTGATTTTGATAAAAGTTGCTACTTTTTAAATAAAAAATTCAATATTTATATAAATATTTATAATATCTACATACAAGCCATGCCCAGCCAGTCACATGACCACTAAGCCACACCCACAAATTAACCACGCCAAAACTGGTTACTGGTCCCTAGGATTTAAAATTATGAGTTTCGTGGTCCCTGAGGTCCAAAAGGTTGGCGACCCCTGGTCTATAGTACAGATATTCCTTGACTTACAACAGTTTGTTTAGTGACTATTCAAAGTTATAATGGCACTGAAGAAAGCAACTTATGATCATTTTTCAACTTACAACCATTGTGGCATCCCTGTGGTCATCTGATCAAAATTTGGATGCTTGGCAACTGACTCATATTTTTGACGGTTGCCGTGTCCTGGAGTCATGAGAACAGCTTTTGCAACCTTCCGATAAGCAAAATCAACGAGGATGCAAGATTCACTTAACAACTCATTTAACAATGTTTCATTTAACAACATAAATTTTGGGCTCAATTGTGGTCATATGTCAAGGACTGTCTGTATACACCATAGTAATGTCATTCTTTTTTCCTTTTATATTGACCCATATGGATTCTAGGAGGTTTTCACCCTTGGTTTGGTGACTTTCTGTAGGGATGTAGAGATCTTTTATATATAATACACCTCCTCTTTATATCTTTCCATCAGTACAATCCAGTTATGAATTTCAGTAATGGCAACTATATCATATCGGCCTTCATGTACTAAATACTTCAAGTTCACCCTGTTTATTCCCTAAACTTTGAGTGTTCATGTATAGGCATTTGAATCCTTTATGAGTCTTGGTTTTTTTTCTTATATCTCCTTCTTTGTAACTGGGTTTTCCTTCCTTTCCATCATTCTCTACTCCATTGTGGTTTTTCTTCTTCTTCTTTTTCTTTACACCCTACCGCCTTATATGATTGGTTATCTTGTGGTTTTTGCTTAGGATCTTTGCCTACCAGTGTTGCTTTTATGTCTTTTTCCCGAATACCACCCATCCAACAGTCCACCCACTCAGGAGTCCTCCCCCTATGCAAGTTACTTCGGCTTCCTCCTTTGGGGAGACCCAAAGGTTTGGGGGGCATTCCTATAGAGTTCGTGTACTAATGTTAGAAAGGCATTGGACAAAGCAGCTGAGCTATATAAAAGTTATGCAGATAAGAAATGTGGTGTCCATAAACCCTTCAGGGTAGGGGATAAATTATCCATGATTCGCTTCAGCTATTTATTTATTTGATTTGTCAATCACTTACAAGATACAGGTTTAAGAATAAACATAGTTTTGAATACATGAGATAGATACTTCTAAGAAAAATAAAAAAGAAACAATAGGACAGGGACGGTAGGCACTCTCCCTTCAGCATTCCTCCAACAGTAAACAAAGCCAACTTCCTCAATTTTAGTTTAAAGCTTTTCTGATATGAGCCAGTTGTTTTCCAAAAATATTCTTTACAGTTCTTGTGAGGTTCAATCCAACCCTTGCTAGTAGTCCTTCATGTAGGTAATGCAGATCAGAGGTGGTAATCAGCAGGTTCTGACCTGTTCTGGAGAACCGGTAGCGGAAAATTTGAGTAGTTCGGAGAACTGGCAAATACCACCTCTGACTGGAGATTTTACAGTAGCTGTTAGGACTCCAACAAATCCACCCCCACTCAAATCATAAGTCTCTAGCCGCATCTCAGAGAAAAGAAAATTGATTTATTAGAAGTGGACATGTTGGTGTTGGTTGGATGAAGCCGATACTAAATTACATCATTCATTTCCCCCTTGACCCTGGTCTTCCCCCCACCCCCTGGATGTGTATTCTTCAATGGGACACATATATCCCCAAGAGTCATCAATCATACTCTCCAGTAATTTTCCTGTGCTCCAGGTGAATATCTAGGCACTTAAGGAATGCAATGTTTCCCCCCCACTCCCTTTTTCTGGCAGCTAAAAAGACCAAAGGAATATCTTTTTAATTGACAGTATCCTCCCCTGCCATGCCCACTAAGCCATGCCAACAGAACCAGTAGCAAAAAAATTTGAATCCCACCACTGATGCAGACCATGGTCTAGGAAACCAAAGTTCTCTTGACAACACCAGTTTTTAAGCCAGTGATTCATTTCTAAAATCCATCTCATTGGATATTGACCTTTTGTTGGAAATATAGATGAAAATACCACTTGTGCTCCTAATTCTTTAACTTTCTTTTCTAGTTTCTAGTTCTAGTGCTCCCAAAGTTTATTTACAGTGGAGGATGGGAAAAGTGCTTGCAGGTGGTAAATTGGTTTGATCTTCCATCTTTCCCTCACTTTGAATGGATATTCTATCACATTTATTACTCTGTAGAAACTCTGCATTGTCTTTTTATGCTTTACTTTTGTATTAGAAAATGTTACATATTAGAAAAGTACAAAATAGACTTTCTAGTAAACAGCAGTGCGGAGATTTTTTAAAAAGTTTTGTGATGATTGTTGGGACATCATTTTACATGGTAAAACTAGCGTAACAGTACATTCTAGTGGTGATTTGATGATTTTCCAGAAATATGACAGAAAATTATTTCGGTCCCTAGAATTGTCCACAAGTCATTTCCTGTCCAGGAAGATTTATTTCCAGAAAACAACCAGATAATCTCTAAAATGACTTTTTGCTTCCCACTCCAAATTAGCTGTACACTGATTATCCTTAAGACTTTGCCTCAATGAGTCTCCATGGCAGTGGTGGGATTTAATTTTTTTTACTACCCGTTCCATGGGCGTGGCTTAGAGGGCACGGCAAGAGAAGGATACTGTAAAATCTCCAGTCAGAGGTGGTATTTGCCAGTTCTCCAAATTACTCAAAATTTCCGCTACTGGTTCTCCACCAGAACCTGCTGAATAGCACGTCTGCTATGCTGTCATTAATACTGCTGAACTATGGCAAAAAAGACCCTGTGCTTTTATAATTTGTTTTCATTTATATAGCTGTCTATCTCACATAAGAGATTCTTGGCAGCTTATAAGATCATAAAACCTATCAAACATAACCCCTGGAACCCAAAAATAAATAGTCAACACACTCATCAGCAATAGCAAAATAGTTTTTAATCTTTCCACATGACCCAGTTGCCTGTTGTCTGCCTATTTCTGATCTTTGTTAATACACAGTAACCACATTCCAGGATCTGAATAACTTCTCCATAGCCTTCATTGCTACTCTACCAAGGGCTATGCTGCAACGTATTCTTGATCACTTGTCTGTCAATGCTGTGTGAGTGTGTACGTGCATGTTCGCATGTGCCTTCAAGTCTGTTTTTTTTAGCTCCTGGTGACTGCCTGGATTTGTCCCTGCAGTTTTCTTGGCCAGGTTTTTCAGATATGGTTTGCCACTGCCTCTTTCTTACAACAGACAATGACTGGCATAAAATCACCCAACTGACTTCATTTATAAGGCAGGACTAGAACTCATGGACTCTAGTTACTAGCCTTAACTGCTACACCCAAAAACTGGCTCTATTACTTTATAACTGATCCTAAAAAGTAAGAAATATTCACTGCTTCAGTATCTTCATTGTCAATTTTTAGCGATGGGTGCTATATCTGTCATTAATTTGCTGTTCTTTTTATTTAAGCTTAGTCCCATATTTTTTATTATACTTCTTTACTTTCATAATTAAAGCTTGCAGATCATTGCATTATAATTATCAGAGTATGTCAGCACAATGCAAGTAACTAATATTTCTTCTTTCAATTTTAAAATTACACCTACCTTCTAATTCAGTATATATTCCTCAATATATATTCCACATATAGTATATGTTGAATATTACCGATCTATTTCACCATGTTCTTCTTCATTTCGGTCAACAGTTGTATCTGGCTCCTTTTCATTTAGTGCATTGATATGCTGAAGTGCTTTACCAATGTTCCTTTTCAATAAACATAGTGTAATGGTCTTATGTAATGTGGAAAATCCACTGTAAAATCTAATGGTCTAGCCATCTGGCAAAAATTGTCTTCTCCACAGCCCATATGAAAGAGAAAAGTTAATGGATTTTTTTTTCACAGTTGGTCATATTTTGTAGCACAGTACAACAAAACTGGGAGAATCCACTATCTTTGTCATTAAATGTACAATATACATTGTAGATAAGGATAACACATTTGCAATCTTGCTTGTGGTAGAATTGTGGTAACAAATTTAATACCAGTATAATTTTTGCCTGGCAAGGGGATGGTAGACAGCATTTTAACTTAGCCATAAAGAATATCTATACATTTCCCTTTTGCTTTACAATATCTCTGAGAGAAAAGAATCTGAGACCACAACATTTATTTATTAAAATAGTTATATTCTACCTATTTCTTCAGTTCTAGGCAGCAATCATTGTGAAAACAAAAAATACAGGAAAAAACATTACTCCTCTTGATATTTCTAGTATCTTAAATGAAGAGACATTTTTCATTAATGGTTCCAAAATATTTTTTTTGCATTTGTTGAACTGACAAATTCAACATGTTACATAAATCAGGCATCATTCTTTAATAAGCACACACAAATAAATCATCACTGTCACTGTATGGTAACTCTAAAAGTATATAATTTAATTCAGACTGATCTAGGGAATACAATTAATTGAAAACAATGAGATTTATTTCCAAGAAGTCATGTATAAAATTGTAATATGATTTCTGTCATAAACTTCCATAACTTGCTCATAAGCTCATAAAATGTTATTCTATGTATGCAGTAGTGGTGCAATTAAATAATTTAAAACCTTTGGACCATAAGTATCTAAAAATTATACCAATATAATGATTTTTTTAGTCCTACTCATTTGGAAATATGTTAAGTCACAAACTTCGTGTCATATCACAACACATTAAGTCATTTGCCTTCATGTCCTCTTCAGATGCTTATTGTGTATTGTTTGGGAATTAGTATTATTTTGTTTTAATATAAAAATATAAATGTGACGCTTATAACTGTATACAAGTCTACCTGTCTCCAAATAAATATGCGATTATACCATATTGTAGTAAATAAAACCATATTTGTTGAGTGATTATATCTGAACCATTATCCGACCTATGGAGTCAGTTGTAGCAGCAACTCTATAGAAATGCCTACCGCAATGGTTTTTCTTGCAAAAATGGGTTACTGGACAAAGTACAGCTAGTCAGCACTTCGTGAAAACGGAGCTTTCCCGTCGAATTGGGACTCTCCTTTCTTCGCCCTCCTAAACCGCGACAGAGTGCACGCCTCTTCACGTCACTTAAGCTCTTAGATTTCTGAGATTCTTCCCAAAACTATTTTGTCGGAGAGCCGCCGGAACTGTAAGTATGACTCGCAGTTGCCGCCCGGTCTTTTGTTGCTGTCTCCCAGGCCAGATTGCCTTACCCTAACTACCTCCGTTCGCGCGGTTGCCAAGGTAACAGAGACCTTGGTGAGGCAGAACAAGCAACGGACGACCGTTGTTTTTTGTGAAGCAGGCCTGTGGGCAAGATGGTGAGGGACAAGGCGAATCGGATAAGGCTAGATTAAGGGGCTTTTCTAAAGAGACGAAAGGGCGAAAAAGATTAGCGGAGTCCTTATTATTCCCTTTACCTTGTTCTTACTTCTGTCGCTTTTGCAGATGCTCTCACGGCTGAAACCCGCTGTTGGAAGCGGGCCTCAATCAGCGGATAAGCGCAGAAAGAAAGGCAAACGGCTGCCGCAGCTGGAAGATTTATTAACTCAGCGAGATTTCACTGGGGCCATTGCTCTTTTAGAGGTACTAGGGATTCATTTGGGGAATGTGGCGGGACGACACTTCTGCGAGTGAAATTGCTGCAGCCAATTCTGGATTATTTGCTAGCATATTTGTGTAGACTTGTTTTGGAACATATCAGTGCTTTTGGGCTTGAGGGGGGAGGAAGCAAAAGCTGTCCATCCACCTTCTTGCTACTTTAGTCAATTCAAACTGAGAACATCCCTGCTTTTTGCTTCTCTTATTTTCCAGGGTGGCAAATATCACCTCTGCAAAATAGAAGTAAATCTAGAGTCTAACCCAAAGGTAATTTTTCAAGAAGCAACTGGACTTTCTGGTTTTTCTTCGAAGACATTTCGCTTCTATGAGAAGCGAAAAGTCTTCGAAGAAAAACCAGAAAGTCCAGTTGCCTCTTGAAAAAGCATCTTTGGGACAACCATGACCTGGATGACTGAGAATCTCTATTGACATCTAGAATCTAACCACTTTATACAGTGGTCCTGGATAATCCACAGATTACAATTGATCCTCCTTGCTATAAATTAAATATAGCCATTATAGCTGGTGAATAGACTGAAGATGAGGTATTACCAGTAATAAAGAAACTGCTGTATCATAGTATCTAAGTCACAAGATTATGAACAAGATAGTACTTTATAATGGCTTAATCAATTTAGGAATTAGGATTTTATAGCAACCATCTTAATTTACTGGAGAAGGTAGGATAAACTGCTTGTTGTAATAAGCCAAAATTCCTAGTTATCATATGTGAACATGGCCATAAGCTAATGCAGTTTATTTCTTTTGAGATAATTATACAAGTCTATTATACAAGTTTATTTCTTTTGAGAGCAATGCAACAGAAGCAATATTATTGAACTGCAACATGAATGAGCACTATGCTTGTGCATATATGGATAGTATAGTGTGGCTTCTGAATGTAAGAATATGATTATTGCATCTGAACAAATTAGGATTAAGTTTATTTAATTTATTAGTTTATAAATTCCTAGCTTGTTTTCTTCAGTTCTATGATTAATACATTAAGATGTAAATACAAAACAGTCAAATTTGCATCATGAACTGTGTGTGTCAACAATTCAGTATAGTAGTTACATGCAGACACTACACATAATCAAATTATAATGTTGTTGCCTTTTAAAAAACCTAAATTTGCAATGAAAAAAGCAAAGTTGGAGTGGATGTATTGTATCTACACTTTGCACTTCACTCATATTGTGGTTTAATGAGCTAATGAGTACTGCCTAACTGACAGTGACAGATAGATTGATCGTATGGAGACCCTATGGCCTTAATATCACCTTAGAGACATTTGTGGTGTTGCTAGTCAATAATCACATATGCATGATCATCTTAATACATTTCTGCCTGCCAGTCATAAAAACTGCCTATCTAAATATTTGTAAACACCTAATTACTTAATTTAAATGCAAGCCCTTCTTTTATACATGAACTTCATATATACAGACTTTTGAGAGTGTCTAAATTAAAGCCCCATCACTGCCTAAATGGTTAGTGTATACTGTATGGCTGCAATCAGGGGTGGGATCCAATAGGGTTAACTACCGGTTCGATGATTTAGAGGTTCGGTGATTTACAATGTGCTTTCCTGCATGCTGCGTGCGCCTGTAAATCATCATCAGCACACTTGCAGAGAAGCAGCCTTTGAAACAGCACTTTTTTCCTGCTTTTTTAACTGCAGCTGTGCCTCGCTATATATATATAGGTCAGTTAAGAGCCCGGGTGGGTGGGTAGGCAAAAACATCAGCAGACATAGAACCGGTCTATGTCTGCTGCTCTTCAGAGCTACCGGTTCTACAGAGGTGGACAGAACCGGTAGAAACCCACCCCTGGCTGCAATCTATAAACTTGTCATTTTAAAATAATTAAAAATTGTATGAACTTGGTCACAGATGGTTATCACTTCAATTTTTATTCTCCCTTCTTCCCAAGTTTAAGCGTCAGGTTGGAGAACAGGAGGAAGATGCAGATCTCTGGATTGGATATTGTGCTTTCCATCTGGGTGACTACAAAAGAGCATTGGAGGTGAGGTAGTGATTCTTTGTCCTGAAAAGGAGGATGTTGAATGAGGATGAGTTGCAGGTAGTCCTCAACTTACGACTACAATTGAGTCCAAAATTTACATTGCTAAGTGGGAAATTTTGTTGACCCTCCCCCCCTTTTACAACTTTCCTTGCCACATTTGTTAAGTGAATCAGTGCAGTTGTTAAATTAGTAACATGGTTGTAAAGTGAATCTGGTTTCCCCATTGGCTCTGCTTATCAGAAAGTTGCAAAAGGTGAACACATGACCCTGGGACACTGCAACTGTCATAAATGTGAGTCAGTTGTCAAGCATCCAAATGTAAATCACATGACCATGGAGATGCTGCAATGATCATAAGTGTGAAATATGGTCATAAGTCACTATTTTCAGTGCCGTTGTAAGTTCAAATAGTTACTAAGTGAACTGTTGTAAATGGAGGATTGCCTATAAATGTTCCTCAAAATAATATAAAAGCAAAAATACTGGTTATAATATTTTGTGTCCAGAAGCCTAGTGAATAAATTACATATAGTTTATATTTTGACTTATTTATGAAATAAAATGCATTAATTTACGGTGTGCTATTTTTCAAAATTCTATATTATATGAAGAAAATATTTCAAAATAATCATTGTAAGAAAAAATGGAATTAATTTACACATGATTTTATCACTATGACACTATTTAACATTGTTCCTCAAATTTATTATCTGTGAAGAATTTACATTAAGACTAATGTATCTCATGGACCAGAATAAGTAAGATAAAATACCAGTATCTCAAAGGCTTGCATCTAGTTGAATATATGTTTAAATATTGTAGAACAAAACGATAGTAGTACAAAGTTAGGGCTATGCAAAGCACTTAAACAAATGTTTTGCAAAGCAGATTAATAAGAGTAAAGTTTTTCTTATTAAACTGCAGAAGTAGTAGCATCTTCCAAGCAATACCATACAACTGTTTTCAGGTTTTCCCAGGTTCCTTGTCCACATGCATGCACATAAAACATTTCCATTGGTACTTCTAATAGAGCAAAACTGCTGTGTATGAATAGACTTGTAGAAATTATTTTGGAAAGCACTAAAAGTAGCTGCAATTAAAAGGATGCAGCTTTTTAAAAATTTTGATGATAGCTGAAATATATCTACATTGGACATGATAGTCATTTCTGTTTATATTTTTTTTACTTATTTACAGTTCTTAAGTGCTCTGGCTGGGTTATAAGAAGAAATAAAACATAAATTTATCTGTGGTGATAAAGCAAGGCTGTATCAAAAATTATTATTTATTTAAGGAGTATGAGGATTTAACCAAGGGATCTGCCTGCAACCCTGATGTGTGGGTGAATCTAGCATGCACTTACTTCTTCTTGGGAATGTATACACAAGCTGAACAGGCTGCTTTGAAAGGTGAGTCTGATAATTAAGGTTGCTTTTTTATATATATTTACTGGCAATAAATTCAGGTGCACTACTGAGTGGGGGGCTTGGTTGCACCGTGAAAATGAGGCATATGAATTAATAATTTTGAAAACTTAGGTATTAATTTTGTTTTCAGCTCCCAAGAGTAGACTTCAGAATCGTATGTTGTTCCATCTAGCACACAAGGTATGTATTTCAAAACATTAAATCAGATTTGGAAGTAGCTGAAGTATTTTGAAATCGAGTTCCCATCATGTGCCCCTTAAATCTTATAAATACCCATCATGTTATTTATTTTCAGAGCAAGCAGTGTAATGCAAAAAAGGAAGTAAAAAGGAAGTAAAAGATGTTAGAGATAAGAGGAAAGGGTGGGGGGAGGAAACCTAACTAAATCTAAACGCCTGTAGAGTTTCTCAGTCATCCAGGTCATAGTTGTCCCAAAGATGCTTTTTCAGGAGGCAACTGGACTTTCTTGTTTTTTCTTTTTCTTTTTGCTTCTCATCCAAGAAGCTTCTTCAGTTCTGACAGGATAGTGTGGAATGGAAGGGTTTATATTCCTTGCAGACAGCTGGTAATCTGCATCCTTTTAGCAGGTCATTGAACCACTTGGAAGTTTATCTGTGTCCTCAGGGTCACCTGAGTAGTGCTTCTGGTTCCTGTAGTCTGTAGTTCTGTAGGAGCACATCTTCAAAAGAAAAAATAAGAAAGTCCAGTTGCCTCCTGAAAAAGCACTTTTGGAACTAACTAAATCTAGTTGACACCAATACCATTCACTATATTTCTCTGTACCAGAGATTCTGTTACAATTAATTTATTCACTTTTGCTCATCTTAATATATATTTATTCATAATGCTATTCTGAGCTGCATTGCCACTTCATAAAAATACAGCAACTTTTACACCTTCATCTTGGTATTCAAATTCTGAAAGGCTTGTTTAAGTGAGAAAGAAGTTCTCTAGGTAGAATGATGAAATGAAAAACTGAAGTACTAAGTAAGCACAGAAGACAAAAGCCTGAAAGTTTCATGGTGACAAGAATTAAGATAACTAAGAAATAAATGACTCTTGTAGACTGCCTGAACTCTGGAAAAATTATTGGTTTCTAATGAAAGATGGTAGAGGAGAAATATGGTTAAATATTATTTTCAGCAGACAAAGTGTTAGAATATGTGTAAGGCATCCACTTGTCTCTGTCTTTAAATCATATTTCCTTCTTAGTTTGGTGATGAGAAGAAACTGATGAACTTCCATCAGAATTTGCAGGATATAACAGAAGACCAGCTTAGTTTAGCATCTATACATTATATGCGATCTCATTATCAAGAAGCTATTGATATCTACAAACGCATACTGCTTGATAACAGGTTGGTTCAACTTGTCTCTATCTGTTTAACAGATAATTCGGAGGGAGAGGCTAAAACAAATAATTTCATAGTGCTTTTCGATCTTGCAGTGTTTTAGCTATCTTTTGCTGAGTTTAAATATTGCCTTCTGAGAACTTTCTTTAAAATGTTACTGTGAAATCTTTAAATTTTTGATCCAGTAGTGACTTCGGAGTTTAGCAAAACATGCAGGGAATGTGGACACTTAAGGAAAAATGCTCATGAAGGTACAATTATAGATTCATATTAGATATATGTGATTAGGATTGAGGCTGTTATTTTTTATGATTTTTTTTTATATTTGTACCTTGTGCAAATTTTAAATGATTTTAAAATAATTTTAAAATAATTGGATAACTCTACCAAGACATACTTCAACCTAGTGGGGTTTTTTTCCTGTTTAAATTAGATTCTGGTTAAAAAAGATAAAGACGAGAATTAAAATCCAAATTCATCAAGGGCCAGAAACGAATGGAGCAAACTTTCTACTTAAATATCTAATCTGAATTACTACAGTCTTTCTTCATGACAATAGTTTAATTTATTGTGGGAGAGAATCATTTTGAAGTTGTTACTATTAAGCAAATAGAAATCAGAAATCCTTGGCAATCTGCTGCAAATTATTCAGGAGCTATAATTATTGAATCTTGTTAAAATTACAGAATAGAAAAATAGCTGGATGAAATCAAGACCTTTTTTAAGCCAGCAATTTGTTTATCATAGTAACCAACTAAATCCGTCTAAATTACTTGCAAATAGAAAATGAAAGCAAACACTTACCTTGCTATTGTTCTGTTTGTATTTGTATCTGGAAGCATTGAAATAGTGAACACTGAGTCTCCGTGCCTAACAGTTTTGATAAATATAATATTTATAAATTATCCTCTTTTAAAGCAGTCCAAACTAATAGCCAGGCCTATGTTTTATGTTAATGAATTCTACAAAAACCAATTATGCAGAAATGTTTTCTTTTGATCTTAGTTTTGAAAGAGAAACTTCTTCCGGTCTACTGTTTCTATGCTCAGCATTTTTATATGCATTGATTCAATCTTCACTCAGTTATGTTTTCTTCAAGCTAAGAGTCTCAAAGATATTTGAGTCCTTTGGTCACTTTGATTGCTTTTTTTCCTGTACTTTTCCCACCCCCGTTGCAATGACCCAAAATGTGCACAGTACTGAAGATGTTGGGCTAGGACAGGGGAGACCCAAATTCAAATCCACCATGGAGACTCATTTATGAAGTTGTTTGTATGAAGAAACCAGTGGAGGAGAGAACACTATTCACAATCTTGAGTCTCTCAAGAGAGCCATTTGTTTATCAAATAATTGACAGATTTATTTTCATTTCCTTTCTCATGAATTTTTAACGGAAAACAGCTTTTTCACAACTGTTGCACATTACATCAATCTTCAGTGAGTTATCCACTATAATTCAAAATTATTTTTCTTGATCAGTTAGGAACAACATAATATAAATTTATACTGCAGTGTCCATGTTTTTCTCTGATGTTTGATTTTTTTAAACAAATGTAAAATTATATGCCCAGGATACTGGGCAACAATTTTAGTGTTCCATTAGCTGAGAGTTTCACATCTATACCATAGACATTTACTTTATCACAATTTGTAGCAAGATAAAGGTATTAATATAATACCTTGTGCCATTCTGATTCTCATTGAAATAATAATGAAGGGAGCTGGATATTTAGGGTATTGTTTTAATACTTAGATTTATATACTGGGCTTTTCTAAATTTTATATCACTGAAATTTAGTTGAATTTCATAAAGCAGTAATTATATTAATATATTGATGAACTTTCACTTGGCAGGGAATATTTGGCTCTCAATGTATATGTGGCCTTGTGTTACTACAAGTTGGATTACTATGATGTCTCTCAAGAGGTGCTAGCTGTTTACCTTCAACAGGTTCCTGATAGTACCATTGCTCTTAATTTAAAGGCTTGTAATCATTTTCGACTCTACAATGGGAAAGCTGCTGAGGTATTTTGTTACTACAGTTTAATCCCTCAAATCATTTTTCAATCCAAGTTTAAATTTTGCTGTAACATTTCAGTATCTATTTTTGAGAAATGTAAATTCTTTGCAGTTTGTGTATAGCTACTTCTATTATTCCTGATACTATGCAGAAGAAACATTTTAATCCTATAGTATTTTGTATAATATGTTCACTTAACCAAAATGTTTATTCCTTTGGTTACCAATTGTTAATAATATGACCTATTATCTGTTTTTTAAATTTCTTTAAAACTACAAGGCAGAGCTTAAAAGTTTGATGGACAGTGCCTCAACATCATTTGAATTTGCTAAAGAACTCATTAAGCATAACTTGGTAAGTAGCAATGGGGTAGCTCATTTAATGTTACTTATGCAGATCATGCACATGATCAAAATACTGTTTGGTCAGCTTGTCCAGAACAGCAATTTATTGATTGGGCACGAGCTATAAAAGTTGCACTTACATTCACAGAAGAAATCCCATTTAGGAAGAGAAAATAATACATTTATTATACACACACACATACACACCAATTCTTATTATGTATTTCTTCATGGGCCTTTGATTTTGATTTTGCTTACATTGATTATTGTATTCATGCACCATCATTAGCCTATTCCAGACTTTTTTCTTTTCTTATCATGTTCAAATATTATTTCTTCAAAAACCTTACGTGTTTTTGAAGAAATAATATATTCTCACCAGCTTCATTTTGATGTAATTTTTCAGATGTGTAATTTTTCAGATGATGTTAACTGTGTAAACTTAATATATTTTTCTCTTATGATTCTGCTTATGATGATTTTTTTCTTGAAATTAACTTTTTTCACAAGCTAAAATAATTTAAAGATATATTTGTTTATTCCATGCACAATTCTTCCTTGTATCTTTTACTAGCTTCTCATTCCCTCCCTTATATACTGTTGTCAGCTTATTCTACAGCTACTACATATTTCATAGCTTATTACCCTATTAATAACTTTAACGTATCTAAATCAATCATCTTAAGATGTCAGATAATATCTCAGTTCTGTTTTCTTAACCTTGTTGTTATTTGAAACTCTCTTCTCTCACAGATCATATACTTGGTCACATCTTACCTCCCACCTTAAAATCCATGCTTTTTGCAAGGTCTTGTGTGTGATCCTTTTTTCCTTCTTATCAACTGTATCAAAGTTTTGGAATGTATACATAGTGGCTGTGTCTGAAAGTGCTGTATATATTGATAGCATTAAATAATAAAGATGTCATTATGATTTCTGGGATAAATATTTAATCTGGAAACTACAAAAGCAATGGAATAATAAGTGACATATTTTCATCATTCATGATAAACTGTCTAGTACAATAAATATATTTAAAATATGCATGGGATTAAATTGTAACTTGTTTGATACAATACTAATACAGTGAGTACTTCTACTTACAGGTGGTATTCCGAGGAGGGGAAGGGTCTCTCCAAGTACTCCCTCCACTGGTTGATGTTATTCCTGAAGCTAGACTGAATCTAGTCATTTATTATCTTCGGCAAGGTGAACAAAAATCTATATATCTCATTTTACATTTTTATGTCTAAATATATTTTATATATCTGTTCACATTTTTAGCGATGTTTTTCTACCAAATACAAAATATATGTACTTTGTTTTGAGGATTATTGGGGGAGTACAGTTACTTACTATTTTTTATTTATGGTGCTTCATGAGCTAACAAACGATGTCAATATGGAATTCTTTAAGGTATTGCAGACAAATGTTTATATTTGCCATCTGTACTTCAAACACATTTTTGCTTTCAATCACAAAGTCCTGTATAGTCCTATTCTTTAATGTCCCCTTTAAAGGAACAAGTGATTTTTTTGCTTAAGGCAACCTATTCAATCTCTTCTAATTTAGGTGACCTATGTAGGAACAAAAACTCAAACATCACTAACTTCATCTATAACAATAAAATAAATCTCTATTTCCTCCTCCAACCTTGGGATTTATTTTGAATAGCATACTTCAAAACCATATGTTTTGATCTTGGCTGATCTTAGTTATTATTATTCTGCAATTGTCACATTGACCCTGGTGTGCTATTAAATAAAATCCCCGCAAAATGCTTTTCTCCGATTGTTTTGATTTGTTACTCTAATAAAATGTCTCATTTTAGTAATTAAATACATCCTTTATGGATCCATTGACATTCTGTTTTGAAGCATTTTCTTTCTCTTTTCTCTAGTATAATATGTGAATATACAGTATGAATTAAAAAAGGCTAAAAAGCCTTTAAACTGCACATGTAAGACTTAAAGAACAACATTATGAAATATTTACCATCTTTTTTGTCAATAGATGAATAAAAGTGTGGGAGAGATATAGTATTACATACTATAATATTATATACTGTATCGTATTATTTCAGATGATGTACAGGAAGCTTACAACTTGATTAAAGACCTGGAACCTGCAACCCCTCAGGTTAAAAAAAAAAAATCATTGTTGCATATACTAGAAGAAATTATCTTTGAAATGTTATAGGATAGAATTAAATTCTTGTACAGTCTTTTGCATTGCTTCGGAGTGGGCAAGGCACATGATTGCTCACTGATAAGTGGATCCTCCTTCCAATTTCTTTTAGTTTTCTCTCATGATAATATGGCATAGTAACAGGGCACCAATTGTATAAAGTTAGCACTTACCCCTCTCCTAGAAGAATGAAATACTTTGAGAAATATTAAAAAGGAAGAATATATTTCCCTGAATGAAAAATAGAGAAACATGTTTTCTTAGAGGGAGAAAGCAACCCCCACTTTCCTTAATAGCCCACAGAAGATGTCAGTATTTAAGAGATAGATAGCTATATTCATAGGCAAAAACTTCCTGTAGCAAAATTCCCTGCCGCAACAAAGGCAGAATGAGATTAGCCCTCACTCAAGATGTTAATTTGTCTCTTTAGCTTGGCATTTTGTAGCCCAAATATGCCGACCCATTTTCTGGAGAGCTTAAATCAAAGGTGGTATTCAGCAGGTTCTGAGCAGTTCTGGAGAACCCGTAGCGGAAATTTTGAGGAATCCCACCTCTGACTGGAGATTTTACATTATCCTTCCCCTGCCACACCCACCAAGCCACGCCCATAGAACCGGTAGTAAAAAAAAATTGAATCCAACCACTGGCTTAAATTACCTCTCTGCTAAAGGGCTTCACTTTATGAGCAAGAGTAACTTTGCTGCTGATAGTTATCCTTGTATTTTAACTATTTTAATTCCTCAGTGTGCTCTGGCAACCTGCCTGGTTTGTAACTCTGGGTTGCAGGTATTGCTGAGGAAAAGGAAGGTATTCAGACAGAATGGTTTAAGTTTCTATGATGGCTGTGACTCATTGATCTCCAGTGTCTATTCCCCCATGTCTAATCTAATGATTGGTAGGGCAGCTTTTTGCAAGCAGAAAAGCTTTTTGTATTTTTGTACAGGTAATCCTTGACTTACAACAGTTCTTTTAGCGACCATTCAAAGTTAAAATGGCACTGAAAAAAGTGACTTATGACCGTTTTTCACAGCATCCCCATGATCATGAGAGGGTGGGCAAGACGAAGTGCCCCTCAACATAAGTGACAGCCCACTCAGTCACATGACCATACAGCCATGCCTACCCAGCCAGTCATCAGGGCAGAGAACCAGTTGTTAAAAAATGTGAAGCCCACCACTGTATAAGATATACAATATTCTTGGTTTAAGTTTTGAAATTTTATGATGAAAAACTATAGTAAAACAATGGACTTAAATGTTTTTTAAATGTTTTAAAAATGTTTTTTAAATGTTCCATTTAAGTGACTTTTATAGGTTTTTATGGATATGTCCATTTTCTGATTATTTCACTTATTTCAAATTCATTATTGTTACTGTTATTATTTAAAATAGTTTATTTAGCTGATGTATACTTTAAGAACCTGGAAGATGCCAAGATAAATTTCTGGAACCTTGGTGGTTCAACTTAAAATATATGTTTGTATAATGGAATACACCTACAATTTTATAAGAAGAATGAAGTGGATGACCGATCAGCCTTTTAATGGTTTGAGTGCCTTTTACATTTAACTTGGCTTACTAGATACAATTCAAATCCATAAAGATTTGTATTTGCGCTATAATCTGAATAAAAGAATTGCAAATTGCTTTAAGCTTCGGGAAACAAATTGCATAATTTAATTTTTTTTTTAATATTTTTAGGAATATATTCTGAAGGGAGTAGTGAATGCAGTACTTGGGCAGGAAATGGGTTCAGTGAGTATAACAATTTCTGATAATAGTAATTTATGAAGAATCCATAAATGACCAAATTGAACGTGGAAGCTGATTGAGATTTTAACTTGAGCCTTTCTTACATAAATTTCTTATATTATGTTAGTTAATTATAACTGTTTTAGGCAAACAAGCTACTGAGAAACAAAAAGGAAATATGCTTGGGTTCATCTATTTAAAAAAAAAAGTTTTACACAGAAATTTAAAAAATGATTATAACTGAATATGCTCATTAACATCAAAACATTTTGGGAGGAGAAAATGGAAAACAAAATGAACACAATGAAGAATGGAACTAGGCATTCAGGAAATAGAAAGGGAAAAATATTCATCAGTATAATAAAAGCCCTATTTCTATACTGTTCTTTTTCAGAGAGACCATTTGAAAATTGCTCAGCAATTTTTCCAACTGGTGGGAGGATCTGCTAGTGAATGTGGTATGTTTTAAATGTACTGTGTTCTTTTTTGTCAGACATTAATTCTATTAAATTTATTATGTGATTCAATGAAATATATCTTCTGCATGTTAATGTTTGTATTTGCCAGTGACAAAGGACATTGGAAACTCATGACTTCTCTGATCATCCCAGACAAATGATTCTACAATCTTTACTTGAAAAAACCTTCAGTGTGGGAGTAGCCATAATTCCATGAGGCAGTCTGTTCAACTGCTTAATAGCTCTTATTATCAAGAAATTCCTCCTTGCTTCAAGTTGGGTCACCTGTCAGCCCTTTAAGGCAGACCAGACCGAGAAAGAAATGTCACATGGGTCTTAAAACTATATTTATTTTTATTAGAACAGCTAAAGCAGCAGTCCCCAATGTTTTGGATGCCAGGGACCAGTTCCATGTAAAGTTGTTTTTCTGTGGATCCTGGAAGGCATAGTTTCACACAGTGTTGCATCCCAGACATACATGGATGGGGCTTCACTCATGTGGCCCACTTCCTGGTAGGCTGTGGCCAGTGCCAGTGGTTGGGGACCCCTGAGCTATAGTGACAGATTATTACAAGTCACTTTATCTTTGTATGGATTAAAGAGGAGCCTGTCTGAGGCATTTTCTTGTATCTTGGAATGGGTTGAATAGGCACTTGTCTGATTGTTTCCTTGTAATGGATCTCCCCTCTATCATTTAAGGTATCTCTATGCCTTCTACAAGTTCCATCAGTTGGTTCTTATTCTTCCCTATGACAGCTTTCTAGTTATTTGAAGACTGCTGTTCTGTCTTTGCTTAGCCTTGTATTCTTTAAGTTAAACATCTGGTTCATGTAACCATTTTCATAGACTTTAGCCTCCAAGCCCCTCATCATCACTGCTGCTTTTCTAGTCATTCTTTCTAGTCCTGTAGCATAATTCTTTGATTATGGTGACTCAAAATTGACATAGTACTCCTGTTGTCCTCTAATCAATGCAGTGCAAAATGGAACTATCACTTCCTGTGATCTTGACACTGTATTTCTCTTGATGCAGCCTAATATTATATTAACTATTTGGTACCTGCAGCAGACTGGCTCATGCTTAATCTATGGTCTACCGGGATGCTTAGTTTCTTCAAAGTATTATTACCAAGCCAATCTGGTGTTTGTTACTTAAGTACAGAAACCTACATTTTTGCCATTGGACCGCATTATATTGGATAGGGCCTGATGTCCAAATCTATCAAGACCCTTTTGAATCTTGAATCTCTTTTCAGGTGTTCACAATTTGTCCTTTCCCATCCCCACTCCAGTTTTGTATCATCTGCAAACTTGATGCACATTCTTTCTATCTCCTCATTAAGCCATATTTGACAAGTTTGAAAAGCACTTGAGTTATTCTACTGCATATCTCTCTCCATGAAATAGAGCCATTAATGGCCACACATTGAACATAGTTGATCAGCTGCAAATCCAACTACTGGCAATAGTGGAACCATCCATCCATTGGTGAATTTGATGAACAAGAATATATTTCCCTGAATGAAAAATAGAGAAACATGTTTTCTTAGAGGGAGAAAGCAACCCCCACTTTTCTTAATAGCCCACAGAAGATGTCAGTATTTAAGAGATGCTTTCTGGCATCCTGGTAATAGTTCTGAAAACAAATAAAGTAAGTGTATTTCCAACATTTTTGCTATCCTCAACTCATTTGCACTGTTATTCTTCAGATACTATTCCTGGGAGACAGTGTATGGCTTCTTGCTTCTTTCTGCTCAGGCAGTTTGATGATGTCCTAATATATCTCAATTCAGTGAAGGTTAGTAAAAGTTACAATTGTCTTGTATACATTCATGTATGTCTGTTTATTAGTATTTCAAAAAGTGGCTAAGCACAAACAACACTAGAGAAGAGAAGAAGGCTGTTTCATCAAGTGTCTTAGAAAATCTGGTGATTTTTAATCTGGCTTTTAATCTGTGATATTTTCAGTGAAAATGTTGCTGTGGTGCCAATGATTTAATTTTGGTCTTGCTAGAATCTATATTGGACTATGTGGTTGATGCAATCTGGATATCATGGAAGTTCCTATAACTGCCTCTTTCTATTGTCTCTTTACTGTACAATAGATAATAAACATACATATACTGGTATCTATGATAGTAAAATAAGGCTGTGGGTGTGTTCTAAGGTACTTTGGGAGCCAAAACCAAAATTTCAGGGTGATCATAGCTGTCTTCTGCTTCAGAGATTACTACTAGAATACTTTGTAACTCAATTAAGAAAATATTGATACAATTAACAATGAAGAGTTTATTGTAAATAAGCCATGGACTCACTATATAGTATAATAGGAAACTGATCTCTTCTACTGAAGATTTTTTATATGTGGTAACATCCTTAGTTAATCATGTATTTTTTTTATTCAGGACTCACCTGAGCTATATTTCATCGATACTATCTATTTTCCATACAGAATATTTTTGGTATTTGTGAAAGGAATGAAAAAATTGGCATCTAAATCAGATTAGAAGTTGAAAGCACACAAAGCCACTTAACAAAATATACAGAGATGATCAAAATAGTACACAAAGGGTGATGCATTTGTGAAGACTGATGTTAATCTACACGTGATGATTCATTATTTTATAATATAATTAATGTACTTAAACATTCCATACTGATTGACACTCAACATTAGTTGGCACCTTTCCATTTTCTGTGTTCTAAAACAGTATGTCTAGATAATGTTTTCTACTTCCCACACAGCTAAGGATTTCAGCATAAAATCCAACTTTTCCACACCACAAAGAGAGTGGTATTTTTCTTCCTAGGCTGCAACTTGGCATGAATATGGACAAAATGTTATTATAATATGATCTACATTCACTTATACAGCAATGATTACATTGTATAATTTCTGAAATTCTTAATTAGCATTTATGCTATTTAATATATGAGAATATACTGGTAATCAGTTCATCCATGGAAAATCTAAAGAAATACAATACTGTATGTTATAGTCTTATCAGGGTGAAATGTTTTGTTGAACTGGTTTGCTATGGCTTCTAATTTAGAAATTTGGTATAACAAAATGAGGAAGTATTATTTAAGTGTGCAAAAAGAGGTATAAAATCCTTTCTGACTTGGCCTGATGGACAGATTGCTTCAAATAGAACTTACTCTCTAGGTCATTCCTTTTCTGCCACAGAGCCTACCTTCTGGAGTAGGTTTCATGTAAAAATCTGTATTGCACAATGCCTCCCAGCATATAGGAAGGATGAAAACTGAGCTGTTTAGAAAATATGTAATGATTATATATAATTATTAGGAGACATTTATATAAGTATAATTATGGGTAATTTAATATACTAATATACTACAAGTTCTTTGGGAGTGTGATGGTATATAAATAAGTAAATATTCCATTCTCTCTGTATAAGGCATTCATTATGAATTGTGGATTTATAGCTGTTTTGAGGAGACAAGGAAACGGGAAATTACATCACAGCAAGATTTTATATACTTGGGAGAAAGGCAAAAGAAGTTCTAACTTATTAACTTATCCATCATATCTGTTCTAGTAATTCACATACTATGGTATTGTCAATTACAAATAGATGGCTGAAAATAGATACTACCTGTTACATGTCATAAATCATTAAATTGTTTCTTTATTAAACATGCTTTATTTTCCAGAGTTATTTCTATAATGATGACACTTTTAACTTTAACTATGCACAAGCCAAAGCTGCTACTGGTAATACTAGTGAAGCTGAGGAGGTATGTATCTGCTTCTTGAAAAGATCACAGACAAGTTTAAAAATATTAACTGCTTACATTCTGTATCATAGTTTCTATATCTGACTTTTCTGAAACTTCAAGGATTTGTGCATCCTTTCTTAAAGAACGTGGAGGTTGTTATGAATAATAGGCATTAACCTTTTAAGTATTCAATATATGCATAACCCTATGCATATATATACTCAAAAGGTAACAATACTAGATAGCAGCAAAACGTGTTTTTTTTAATACTAGGAACTGTACTGAACCTTGTCTTGGGGTCACACTTCCATAGTATATGAAGTGAGAAAAAATATAAAACAAAAAGAGAATGTGGAAGATTGAATAATTGCTAATACAGTATAATTTATAATTAAAAATTT
The DNA here is from genome assembly GCA_023653725.1 of Bungarus multicinctus. Taxonomy (NCBI): domain Eukaryota; kingdom Metazoa; phylum Chordata; class Lepidosauria; order Squamata; family Elapidae; genus Bungarus; species Bungarus multicinctus. The sequence goes on from CM042848.1 coordinate 50,865,815, forward strand.
CTCATAATTACAGACAACATAAACAAAAAACTTATTTATTGCAATGTAATAGCAGAATCTGATATTTTATTCATGTAACATATTGAGAAATAGAAGTAAATTGTCTGCTGCTGAAATTAAAGGATCTTATGGTTGCTATTTCCCTCTTCAAATTTAATTCTATGCATGAGTTGTACAACTGCAAAATAATACTCTGTTTTCAAGGATGGAAGCATACATGCATGGATAAAAACATACAGTATAAGATATGCCCCATTTGTCCTTCACCATATCTCAATAAAAGCTCCAGAATGTTCCAAATAAAATGGCAAAAAAAGCTATTTTGAGAAATTTGCTTATTTGTTGACTCTGTAAACCGCTTAGAGAGGGCTGTAAAGCACTGTGGAATGGTATATAAGTGTAAGTGCTATTGCTATTTCTACTGAAAAAGTTATGCTCCTTGAAGCTTAGTTTTTTAAAAAAAGATCAACTTGAATTATCATTTGATAAAGTAAGGATTAAAGATTAAGTGATTAGTTATTTTTTTCTTTTTAAATAACAGTCTATATATTACGTTAGAAATTTAGGAAAACAATCTAGAATCATTCCCAGACTTAAACATGTTTTGATCCAGACTTTCTAAACTGCTAATTGTTCCCATTCAAAAGAGCCATACAATATCAGGACTATAAACTTCGTTTTTTACACATCTGCTTTTGTATTATATCTCTGCTACAGAAATCCTGGGGGTCTTTTGATAAGGCAAATTACTGAATAAATAATTATTGAATGAACTACTTTTTTTACTTAAGGGAAAATTATATTTTCATGTCCTAAACTTTTATAGCTGTTGAATCTTTAGAATGACATGCCCTGATTTGATTGAGGGCATATATTGCAGAACTACATTTAATGTGAACAGAAGCTTGGTTTTCTTTGTTTCCTCTCAGGTGTTCCTCCTGATTCAAAGTGAGAAAATAAAGAATGATTTTGTTTACCTCAGTTGGCTAGCACGCTGCTGTGAGTCACTCTGCTCTGCTATAAAATATGTATTGACCTAGTAATCTCATCCCTTAAATTATTTTTAAATGAAATTAAGTATTAAGTATATGTAAATTTAATTACTTTTTAAGCTAGAAAATTTCTTTTCTTACAAATTCTTTTAAGAAACAATTTTCCAAGGTTTAGAGTTGAAATGTATGCTTTGCAGATAGGCCAGTTCTTTAAGATAATTTATAGAAAATGTTGTCCCAAAGGTGCTTTTTCAAAAGGCATTTAGGACTTTGTTTTTCTTTGAAGACATTTTGCTTCTCATCCAAAAAGCTTCTTCAATCCACTCCAAAGAGAATAATCAGGTCTCCAATAGCTTCCTTAATGTATTCAGGGTGTGAGATGTCATCCCACTCTGCGGAAATATTCTAGAGAACAGGTGACTAACATATCACTAACACAGTATTCCAACTGTGTGAAGCCTTCTCAGTCCAGGAAAAAGCCCAAGTGCCACACTAGATGTGCCTTTGCAAAGAATCATTTGGCCATAACTGCCATGTTGTAGATAATCTACTTCGGGTTCCTCTATAGTTGAAGTTCAATTGGCTTCTCAACAACCTTAAAGGGAAGAGGGGATAAAAATCATCATGGATCGTTGGGTTCAGCAATAACTTCTTGAGGAGGGGATAGTGTTGTTAGCTTGTATATTTTAATTGGTTTTAGAACTATTTTTATAAATTAACATCAGTAGCTGTAGTTTCTAGACAGGGTCACTTTATAAAAATATTTCTATGTGTTATGTAAACAGTTATCAGTACCATATTAAGGTTTTCCAATAAGTAAATGAAATATTATTACATTTGCTCTATTCACCTAAAAAAGCTCTATAAGCAGGACCTTAGAGGATACTGAAAACTGCATACATATGATATTACAGAACTGCTTTGCACTGAGTTTCTCATATATAATTAAAGTATTTTATCATTAAACATTGGTATCTGTTTACACATCCTTTTAAATATTTAGAAGTAGACAACTGGAACTTCCACTAACCATAATATGTAGACTTATTCTGAAGTAGGTTTAATGCCAACATAGATATTATATATTGTATTCATAGATCAGAAAGAAGAAATAAGGAAGGTAACTGACTTTATTTTCACATAAAAATTCACATATATGATCTGTTCAAATGCTCAATCTACTGTGCGCTCAAACTGAAACTACCCTTGATAATCTAGAGCTCATTGTTATATAAAATTTGTGGGTTGACATATATTTTTTAAAAATTGTTTTTTTATTTTCCAGTTGATTTAATCGGTGTGGCTATGTTCTCATCTGAACAGCCAATGTAAAGAACAATACTGCTGATTAATATGCTTCTCCAGATCTAAACACCGTGTAGCAACATGCCTCTACTAGTTCTAACTTTCTGTTGATTGCAGATATTATGAATAAGAAACCAAGATTAGCCTGGGAACTCTACCTAAAGATGGAAACTTCAGGAGAATCCTTTAGTCTTCTGCAACTAATTGCAAATGACTGCTACAAAGTATGTTGTCTTTAATCTATTTTCCTTCACTATCTGAATCAATTCTGTAGAATTATAACGTTTTTTCTTCTCAAGCCATGTATTTTTTTAATAAATTGACTTCTATACTTTTCTGTTGTTAAATCCCATTTCTTACAATCAGAAGTTATATGATATAGGCCTTATAAAGCAGTTTGTTAGTTTGGAGTTTTTATAATGCAGGAAGCTGTCCCAAGAAATAAACCATGCTGACTACTTTTCCTATGATCATACTGAGACATCTTAAGAAAGATTATTTTTGCCTTTCATTGAGTAAGTCCCTCGTGCATGCACCCCCCCACACCCATTTTTTGTTTCCAGGTTGGTGCAGGCGACTTTCCAGGCCCAAAACAGGGCTCGGGGTGGTGCACGCGGCCCTCTTGCACCCCGTTTTGGCTTCCAGGTTGGTGCAGAAGACCTCCCAGGCCCAAACTGGGTGCGGGGGGGTGCGCGCACACACACGAACCCCCAAAATGCAATGGGAGCATCCCACACACATCTGCCCTGCCCCACCCCACACATGTGCAGCAGAGAGCTGAAAACCAGCTGGTTGGTGGGAGGTGCGTGCACATGCGCAGTGGAGCTGAGCTGGGGTGATGATGGCATGTCCACAGAGAGGGCTCTGTGTGCCACCTGTGGCACGTGTGCCATAGGTTCGCCATCATGGTTCTAATGGCTTGCCCTGTAAGTGTTGGTGGGAATAGTCTTAGTGGTTTCCTGATTGAGATGTTTTTATTAATAGCTTGTTTGGCAGTTCCTTGATTAGGATATTGTTTGCGTCTTGATTGTTGGTCAGATCTAAATCTTGATGTTAATCTCCCATCTGGGTGCTTCTTGGTGAAGAAGCGTTTTGGTTCTTTTCTTTCCTTTTCGCTTTTTGATTGTCTCTTTGGAATGATATGTAGAAGTTGTTTGTGTCTATATGCTTGTTGATGCCAGATTTGTCTGGAATTCTCTAGTGTTTTTTAGACTTGGCTTGGTCTAGGATGCTCAGTTTCCAAGTTGAAACTATGCTTAAGTCTGTCCATGTGTTGTGAAATTAAGGAATTTTCATCATGTCATCTGACTGCTAGTTTTTCATGAATCTGCTCTGCTAGTCTTCTACTGGTCCCCTAGTTTGATAATAAAATGTCTGCAAGAAAACAACCAAGCTCAGAGAACACCAAGAGCTCCATAGTTCAACATTGAGCTACAAATATTGTATCAATAAATAATGTATGACATTGGAAAGTATTTATTTCTTTAACTTGAAAACAAAGTCAGAAATTTTATCTGGCTTTCAAATCATGAACAAGAAAAATTCATTGTCAACATTCATTCCTCTTTTTATGTTGCTATGTATTCAAATTTTGTTTTATGCAGTGTTTCTGCCTTAAGCATGTACCTTTATCTTCTGCACAGATGGGCCAGTTTTATTATTCTGCTAAAGCTTTTGATGTCCTTGAAAGATTGGATCCTAACCCTGAATATTGGGAAGGCAAGAGAGGAGCCTGTGTTGGTATCTTCCAGATGATTGTCGCTGGCAGAGAGCCTAAGTATATACACTGAATTTCTTTCTACTACTTTGGAATACTACTCTGGCTGCTTAATATTATAGTATTGTATAGTATAGTATTACTGAATAGAAATGCCAATTAAAGAACATAAGGCCTTTAAACTTTGATTCCGGTAAATTGTGTATTATGAATGGAAGCCTTACCTTTATTAAAATACAGGTAGTCCTTAAGTTAAGACAAAGTTCACTTATGACAATTCAAAGTTACACCGCCTCCCAAAGTGCTTACAACCCAGTTTCAAAGTTATGTGTGTTGCAACACCATGATAATTATTCGCCCTTATGACCAACCAGAGATACTGCAATATGCCTCCTGCCTGTTTCCTCCCCATACTGCCTTACCAGGTCTCCACAGGAACTGAGCCTGCTTTGCTAGCCTACCAGGTTCCATATGCTCTTCCCCACCTTGTCACTGATTGCTCACTTACCTTGCAAAGCTCTCCAACGTTCCAGCACAGGCTTGGGCACATGACAGAAAAGCAGCCATTTTTTTCTCAGACGCCGGGAAAGCTGTTTTATTTAGATCTTGCATTCTTACACATGCTCATTTTTGTGCAGAGGTCAGGATCATTTGTAAGTATGCAAGATCTATCATATCCCTGCAGGCCTCGTCTAGTCCTGGCCTGGGTGGCTTTTGAGGCGCTCTCTGAGCACTGCTGGATGGCTGGTTTGAATGAGCTGTTTTGGACATTGTAGTATGAAGATGGTGGCAGCAGCAGCTAATCGACATGGGACATTTTTTGTGCTGGTTTTGGCTAGAGGAAGAGGAGGAGGCAAGACTGCAGGGTACTTGGGCAGCCAGCTGGGGCGGCAGCAGGAGAGCTGAACTGGAGCAGCTGCACCATTGCTGGGGATGCCCAAGCTCCTCACAGCAAGCCAGTTCAGTGCAGCCATAGAAACTTCACGCCCATTACGCTCACTCGTCTCCTGCAGTTCCTTGGGTGCCGGAGTCCAGGGCACACTTCCTGACGGTGGTGGGCAGGCACTACCACAGCTGTCTGTGTCCCTGGGAGAATTATCCTGTCGTCCTCTCCCTTGGGGCAATCCCCACAGCCTTCAAGTGCCTTTCTGCCCATCCGATCTCCCCCAGGACACAGCCAGCAAGTGTGGGGCAGACAGTGCACCAAGCTCTCCATCTCTCCACCCGCCTCTGCAATACTGCAGTTGTTGAGGTCTGGGCAGGTTTCGCTTTCCATTATGTGGCGGAGCAGAAAAGGGCTACAGAGACTGAAGAGGTGGATTGGTGCACCGGTCACCCCATGTTTGCCAGGCACGCCCCAGGGGAGATCAAGCAGGCAGAGAGGCACCTGTGGGTCATAGGGGTCACCTAAAGGGAGAGGATGAGTTACAGGGGGGAAATTAACCCAACAGACAGGTTATACAGCCAGGGGGAATAAAAATAAAAATGAGTAAGTTTGAAAAATTAAAATTAGCTGGTTAACAGAAAAGTCCCTGATTAAAAAAGGCAATTGCATAAAAGGCATCAGAGGAGTTAAAGAACATCCTTATGTCACATAATTTCTGGGAATGGCCATAAAGAATGTCCTTTCTTGTGTACAGGTTCTTCTTAATTTTTCTAATTAGAAATATCTGTATATAATCAGCAAGATTGACATGCATTTTTTAAAAATGGTATTACTGAAGCTAAACCAAACCTAGGCTGCCCTCACTGTTAATCCGCATATGTGCCTGATGTCCCAGAAGTGTTTTTTCAAGAGGCAACTGGTCTTTCTGATTTTTCTTTGAAGATGTTTTGCTTCTCATCCAAGAAAGTGAAACGTCTTCAAAGAAAAAACAGGAAGTCCAGTTGTCTCTTGAAAAAGCACCTTTGGGACAACTGACCTGGATGACTGAGGTCCATAGACATTTAGACTGCCTGATGTTAGATTTTTTTGAACCTTAACTATATCTCTGATCACCAGAAGCAAATAATTCCCAGGAAAACAAACATTTCCAGACATATTTTGTAACACAATATCCCATGAATTGTATTGAAGACCAATTGTACAATTGTCAGATAAGATTATAGTGGACAAATTTCCTGAACCCATTAAAAGATGTTTGTAACTACTAATAAGCATACTTGTGTATGCTGCCTTGGGCTCCTACAAAAGGTGGGATATTAAATAAACATGTGTCTACAAATAAAAAGGATCCTGGACCATCCTTAAATGGTGAATCTGGATCATCCCCAAACTTTATCAATGAAAGTTTTCATCCAGACAATTTTATCTCGCAATGACTGAAATCATACACCCATATTGTTTCCTTTGCAACATTAGAAAGGGAGTGCTGTTGCCTTCTTCGTGATTTTTTTTACTTCCCAGTTGACCAATATGTAACCAATATGCAAATCAATATAATTTTTAATCATTACTTCCTCCGTTTTCCTACTTCATGCTCCAGGCTGAGTGCAGAGTTGTTTTCATGATGCTGACCAAAAAGTAATTAAATTCTACTTTATTATCGCAGTATTAATCATAATAGATATATCTGCTCTTTTGGCAGAACTTCATCCTATATTGATGCTTTTGATATAAAATTTCTTTCTCTCTGTTCTGTATTCTAAAATTGAAAATTTTTAGAATGCAGAGCAGAGGAAGAAATTTTACATTCAAGTGCCAATATAGGGTGAAGATGGGAGAAATCAAATCAGCATAATGGATGGCCACTTCTATTGAATACATAATAATTTATGTGGCAGAATTTTGGGCTTCTAGTTCCTATCAAATGTGAAATATTACTTTTTCTGATTCCTATATGAAACTTTATTTTATCCATTACGTGAAATCAGAGAAATTTAGTTTCTAGCAATTGGACTGAAGAAAATACTCCAAAACATTTCAGGTGTAACATACTTAGATGTTCATAATATTGTCTGGTCTATTCTTTCTCTTTAAAAAATCTTTATTTCTTTGCTTTTAGAGATACTCTAAGAGAGGTAATGCATCTCCTGAGAAGTACAGGCAACCCCCAGGTAGAGTACATTATACGTATAATAAAGAAGTGGGCTAAGGAGAATAGAGTTCCTGTTTAAACAGTGTGATCAAGCTAATGGAAGTCTGCCATCTATATTGTGCCCGGCTGGAATACTGTGTTATTTTGTAGCAATACAAAGATTATAAAAATACAAATCTATTTATTTTTACATATATTTAAATGTCTTTCATGAAAACTATGCAATGTCATTTATTGTGAGGAGAATCTCATTTTGATTCTATTATACTTCTCCCAAATTTTATTTTATGTTACTATTACTGACTTCTAGTTGTACATATTAGCTTTAATCTTCAAAATCTTTTCATTGTGTGACAATCAATACTTTTTGAGACAGTTCAAAAACTTGCAAAATACCTATTTTCCCAAGTCTTATTTTGAAGCAGAATATCAAAAGAACTCTAGAATTAGATTTCAGATTTTAGTTATAAAAATTCCTCACAAAGAATCTGAAGCTAAACATTTAAAATGGAACACAATAAGAAAATGATGACCTGATTAGGTAGTTTTGATTGTTATGATCTAATGGACACATGGAAAAGTATTGTAAATAAATAATGATCCACTTCCATTTGCATAAAAGATTACTGTTCATATCTTCATCTGTTTCTATATTTTTCTTTCTGATTAAATTAGAGCTGTAAACTTGTCATTCTATGATGAAATGCATTGGGAAAGTTAAAAGTTGGTTTCAGAATATATTTAATGCCTAAGGAAAAATGTCTAAGACACAAAAGAACATTGGAAATTCATGATAGAATATATGCTTATCTACTTGTACATGTTCTATGTAAATAATATAAGTTGATGCTGTATGTTCATTACAATTTTTTCAGTATCTCCTGCATTTAATTCTGGAGCAAAATTCCAAAATAAATTCATTTATAAAATCACCTGTGAATTCCTTTTTATTCTTTGGGTATGCCATATGGCTAGGTTTGGGGGTTTTGTTAGTTTTTAAAATTCCTTTTCCTTTTTGTATTAAACTACTCAAAGCCATTTTGGAATTAAGCAGCATATACCTTGCAAAAATAAGTCCATTACATGTATTACTTTGTATAATTGGAATGATTTTACATAGTTAAACCAAGAAGCTTTATGCCTTTCAACTTTGTCTCTGAAATTAGACATTAAAAGGAAAAAAAGAGCTAACTATAGCTTCTGCTTTGTCTTAGCATCTGAATTTTTTTACACCAGCTCATATTTAAGTTTTGCACTGTTTCCAGCTCAAACGTACTAAACAAGAAGATTAACATTTTTTAAGATGGCAAGTTTCTTCGAAGTGCATCTTAAAAACAAATAATGAAAGACGGTGTTTGGTAATTAGTTCATGCCATGTTAAAAGAAACTGGTATTAAGATAGGAAAAAAATCACGCACCAAGGATAGGACGCTCACATGGTTTTTATGACGATCTTCACTTGTTGTAAACTAGAAAAAAATATGAACAGGAATGACTAGCCACTTGGTAGCTGCCGTATTAGCGTCGCATTCCTGAGGAAGTTAATTCTTGTCCGGAGACACAACAGCAAAGAAAAGTGCTCATTCGGAACTCTGCGACTTTAAAAGTTTTTCGGTAGTTCGGCGTACGCATTTCCAAGGCAACTGTAGGCGGAGCCGTGTCTTCAACGTGCGAATCGTGGTGACGTACTAAAAAAATCCCACCTAACTTAGAATAACAATGACGTGTAGCAGCGCGTCCGTGGAGGATTCTGCCTTTGCGCATGCGTGCCCTAGTAGCCTGCTTCTATTTACGTGAGGGGGCTCCAAGATGGCAGCGATGTTATCGGCAAGGAGAGGCTAGTGGGGAAGAGGGGAGGTACTCTGACCTGGTAAAAGGGGAGGGAACGGGCGGAGGAGGAGCTGGGGTTGTGGGTGGCGAGGTTGGGTCACCGAACAGGTGGGAAGGGGGGTGGGGGGTTGGATGATGGCGGAGCCGCGTCGGGTGCCGTTCATTAGTCTGTCACCCGTGAGGCGACGAGAAGGTGAGTCTCCGGTGCTAGAGCGAGAGACTGGAGGGGCCCGCGAGGCAGAGCAGCCATTAGCGCGTGAGGGCCTGAAACTACCAGATCAGCAGGAGCACCACCATCACCATCACCCCTATGATAACAGTCGGGTAGAGCCGCCATCGCAACCCTTTGAATCTTGTCCTCGGCCAGAATCTCATCCTGTGTCATTACCGCGGGAGATCAGTCGGCCTGAGCTGACACCAAAGCCACCTCAGCCGCCACCCTTCCGAGAGTCCCCAAGGCCAGAACTGCCGCCGCCTCAACAGCAGCTAAATCAAGAGAACAACCGACAGGAATCGCCGCCACCGCTGGATCAGACGGTTCGCTTTGAGTTGATGTTGAAAGATCCCACGGAGGAGAGCTGCGTGGAGTTCAGCTATCCCGAGTTGCTCTGGAGTGGCAAGGCCCGGGTACTAGACCTGCAAACACTCACTCTTCTCTATCTACCCTTTCTGCCTCCTGTTCTGCCAATTTTGTCCTATATGGTTCTGTTAGCATAGTCCTTAGCTTGAGTGCTGGAGGAGGAAGAGGGAGAGGGGTATAATGAGAAAGTAAGGTGGTTTAACATTAGAAAAAATCCCTATCAGGATGGATATAGGACCAAATTGCTACTCTGATTCAGTCAAAAGATGGTGAACCTATAAGAGCTGGATTTTCTACTGGTCTTTGAAGACCATTTGATACAAAATGAGCCCAAAGCAAGTAAATATACCTGTGCTAGAAATATTTTGTTATAGTAAATTAGTTTTTCAGTTATGAATAAGCATAAACCTGTGGTTTTTATTTGCAGTGTTCTTTCATTAAATCATTACAAGTACTGTTTTGCCTGAGTATAGTTTAAGTGTTATAGAGATTTGAAGATTTATAAAGCAGTGGTGTAAAGGCGAGCAAAAATGGGTATTTCTTTTTTACAAATTCAGGATATTGGGACAACTAGCTTGTTGATATTGTCGTAAATAGTTTGAGTAAATTTGTGAAAATAGTTTGTTTGTAAGTAGCCATTAGGATGAAAACTTGAGGGTTCAGGTTAAAAAAATCAATCTATATTGAGATTAGTTATAACTATTATGTAAATTGGTAAGTTATTAAAACCTTTTAGATATTTTTTTCTTTAGATCTCAGTATCTTGAATCTGTTGTATAACTTTTGAATGTGATATTAAAAGATATTTGCAGGAGATTGGGGAACATTAAAGATCAGTAAAATGTTTCTTTGAAATAAGAGAGAGAATCTGATGTTAGTAATAAAAGAAGCACTATGTTTTAATAAAACTGTTAGATATCCCTTCAGTCTTCATAAAATATTTTTATTATGTTCCCTTTTAATATATGTAAAATAGAGGTGGATATCTAAATTACTTTAACCTCAGATTATCACAGTGCCTTGTTTAGTCCATATTGAGAAATTTTAGCCCCCTAAATACTGGTGATATTTAGATTGCTAAATTTAGGGATATACATCTAAATATTGTTGAATTGCATTTCACATTGGCTCTTACTTTTGGGCAATTTGGGGCATTGGGAGATGGATTTAACCACTCTAGGCTATGTTGCCCATTTTCAACAAATTGATGATTACAGTAAAATTATAGGGTACTCTAATTATTTCAGTGACTATTTGCATTATTTAAATATCTTTTGCCTATTTATAGTGAGCAATTCCTACTTTTGATCACATTTTGGTGAATTTAGCCCCAATAATGCATTTAGAAATGTTGGTGCAGCCTAATTCATAGCAACCGAGGCCTTATGCAGTGTTTTTGTTATTGTTTTGAGAAATGGGCCATCACTATATGTAATCCACAGTCCCTTTTATGTTGCTGAGAATCTAAAGTTAATTGAAATATTCTAAATTATTTTTTCACTTACAGGGAAGTTTACTATGTAAACAAAGTAATATATTATTTTGCTATTTGTGGATTAAAAATAGAACATTGCAAAAAGATGTCATTGAATTACTGACAATTATTTTTAAGTGTTGATAGGATCTGATCTGTAGCAATTTCTACTATACTACATAATAATACTCAGTACTATTATCAAAATTAACACTATACCTAATATTTATCATTAGGAAGTAACTTTTTCTGTGATTTTTTTAAGCAATCTGTTTCTCTTTGTATGTTGTTAGTCGGTATTAAGAATTCTACCAATTGTCCATCATCCTTCTGCTGTTATAATATGAAATGTAGTACAGATAGTCCTCAACTTATGGCCACAATTGAGCCAAAATTTATGTTGCTAAGTGAGACATTTGTTAAGTGAGTTTTGCCCCATTTCCGACCTTTCTTACCACAGTTGTTAAATGTATCACTGCAGTTGTTAAGTTAGTAACACAATTGTTAAAAGACTCTGGTTTCTCCATCAACTTCGCTTGTCAGAAGGTTCCAAAAGGAATCACAACCCCCGGACATTGCTACAGTCATAAATATGAGTCAGTTGCCAAGCATCTTAATTTTGATCATATGACCATGAAGTTGCAGCAACATTCATAAGTGAAAAATGGTCGTAAGTCCCTTTTTTTAATGCCATTGTAACTTTGAACAGTGACTAAATGAACTATTGTAAGTCAAGGATTACCTATATCCTCTTTTGCTATATTTTTCTTTTTGTTGCTATAATTTATCCTTTTCTACATGGTATTGTTCTTAGAGTACTGCAGGCCAACAATAAGTTCGTAGTAATTTGGATGTTTTGCTTGAAGGTATATTTCATTATTGTGGGATTTGTATTAAAAGGGATCAAAATAAAAGCAAGTAATGATAATATCTGAATGCAAATATCCCCATAATTATTCAAATCACATTTTGCAGAATTGCTAGTCTCATATATCTAATATCCCAGGTTTAAGACAAATAGATCTTCATCCTGGGATAATAGGTGAAATAGTCAACAAATGAAAAACCTAGGTGAATACAAAAAATGGTACTTAAGTAATAGTGTATCCCTAAGTATAATTTTATCCAAGTTCATTTTGTTCTTATGCTGTTCTATCTATTTGGGAAGGAGAGACAACTGAACTTTTGTAAAGCACTAGACATCCAAATACCATACTATTATTAATACTGCTATTACTAGTTCAGAAGAAGAGTTCAGTTAGTTTCATGCTTGTGGAATTAATTCATGTGAAAGTTCCAAATCTGTATTTTTCTTTCTTTTTTCACATAATGTAAAATGACAGTTTGATTACCATGAATGTAAATATTTAAACATATTTCTTATATTTATATATTGTTTTATATTAGGAAAGGTAAGATAGTTATTTTATTTTAAGGTTTAAAAAGTATTATTTGATTTAAATAAGATAATTTATAGTATCTTTAATTGCATAGCTGGGCAACCTGAATCCTCAAAGCTGCTTGTGGTCCAGAAATCTTTTTTGCTGCTCTTAAGAGTTCATACATTTTTACAGAGATAAAAGATGAACATGAAATAATATGATTAAAAAAAAGAATACAAAGTGAGACAGTAGAAAAGCCATATGTTAGTGATTTATGTGAGTCAAATGTGACTGGATTCATATAATAAACCATGGTTTAAGGAGCAGTAAATTAATTTAAAACCAATATGAAATTATTGGTAGTTTAGTACAATTTGTAAATAGCCATAGGGTCTTAGGGCTTATTTTTTCTACTTTGATGAGAAAGCAATTAAAAGAGATGATAATGTATCTAGTCATACATAGTCACTGATCCGCAAGATTGATTCTGATTCAATAGATCATTGTTAAACACTCTTTAACAGTTTAATGATTTACTACAGCCATTGAATTTAAATGTGTGTGCTTGGAGAATGAGAAGGGCACATCCGTTCTTATATTCTTATATATACAGTTATATTCTGTTTAAAACAATTTAGCTGTGGATTAATTGGCTTGTTTCAACAAATAAGGTTTTAATATATTAAACTATGATAAACATAACTATCATAGTTTAGCATACTTAGCATAGATAAATTACATTTGGAGTACTGTGTCCAGTTCTGGAGACCTCACTTAAAAAAAGGTATTGATAAGATTGAACAAGTCCAGAGATGGGCAATAAAAATGGTGCAAGATCTGAGGGGAAAAACAGAGAGATTGGAGGAACTGAATATGTACAGCCTGGAGGAAAGAAGGGAAAGGAGGGACATGAGGGGGAACATGATTGAAACCCTTTAAATATATTAAGGTTGTAAATAAGGTTCTAGAAGGCAGTATTTTCAATATTAAAAAAGCAATATGGGGGCATAGCCTTAAATAGGCAGGAAGCAAGTTCACAAGTAATATTAAAAGTATTAATTCACAGAAAAGAGTAGTGAAAGGTTGGTACCAACTTTCTGTGGAGGTAGTGGGTCAGTTTGTCAGTAACTGAGTTTAAACATTCTTAGGATAAACATGTCCATCATCCAACAAATTTTTTTTTAAAAAAGTAATTAAAAAATCTCAAAGGGCAGACTTGAACCAATAGATCTTTTTTTGCAATCAGGTTTCTGTGTTTCTAAATAAAAGTGAGAAATAGTTGCTTTGTATCCATACCTAAAATAGTGAGAAAATTCACTTTAGTACCTTTCTAACAATATAACAGCCCAAAGCCTAATCTAGCATTTTGTTTCTGGTAATGGCAAACCAGATCTTTCTATGATGAAAGGCAGAAAATACAAATGTATGTGTCTCCTGCCTTGATCTACATGTGGTATTTGGAGGTATAAAAGTTCCAGTGTAGAAATAAGAGTAATGGTTATCCTTTGATGGCCTAATCTTTCAATGGTACTTTGATATAACCTCTGAACTGCCTGATTATGTTTTAGATTAAAAATCACTAAATTATGTTGGGTCTTGATTTATTTAACATGATAATGAAGGTGTATTATAACCCATAGTCATGTTTTGTTGCTATCCACTTGCTACTTTTTGTGAGGTGTGAATAAAAAAAATAACATCAAGATAAAGATTGAGCTACAAAATTTCTAGTAGCAGTTCTGTTTCTTTAAAAAGAAGCAGCAGCTAGGGAAGGATTAACCTTTCTATTTTGCATGATTACTACTACATCTGTAAAATTGGAAACAATGAACAGAACTGTGGTTCTGTTTCCTTTTAAATTAAGGCGATTGAAACAGACATTTGGAGGCATAAGAAGAGAGGATAAAATTTTGACAACAACTTGTGGTAATCTGCTGGATCCCACATGAATAATTTCATGTTTTTGTCAAAGTCATGTATTAATCTAAAGGAGTAAAAACTTATATCTCTTATGATGCCAGTTCAGCTTCATTCAGCTACATTTCCAGTTGTCCTTGCTATACCACATTAGTTGATCTCTTTGCAATAACATCCAGTGATAAATAGAAGAGATTAGCCAAAGAATCTCTATTTTGCCCATAATATTTTGTGAATATAAATATAAAAATATAAATATTAATTTACTGAATTTAGTAACATTTAGAAGTAATCTTTCTTTAATGCAATTTCATGCAATTAGATCAAAAGTAATTGTGATGCTTTTTTATTTAAAAATACTTTACATAAACCTCCAATAGTTTTGTAGACAATAAATATGACTTTGCTTTTTTTTGAATGGCTCTTGCCTGGATAGATGCAATATTTGAAATGTCATGTAAGAAGTAAGAATGCCAATTTAAGTATTTCAGAATCATTTAGTGTGCTGCAGGAGGTACAATAGGAAGGCAATACATTGTAGTGTGATCACAATTTTCCACTGCCATCAGCCAAGTATTGAATGAATTCTGTCATAATGGGAAATAGCTATTACAACAGTTCATTTAGCGACTTAGTGTTCAAAGTTGCAACATCACTAAAAAGTGACATGACCATTTTTCATGACCATTGCAGTATTCCCATAATCATGTGATCAAAATTCAGATGCTTGGCAACTGACTCATTTATGACAGCTGCAGTGGCTGGGGTCGTGACCATTTTTCATGACCTTCTGACAAGCACAATCAAAGAGGAAGCCAGATTTACTTAAAGTTGTGTTATTAGTGATTCAACTATAGCAAGAAAGATCTAAAATGGGGCAAAACTCACTTAACTAATACCTCAGTTAGCAACACAGATTTGGGTTCATTTGTGGTCATAAGTCTAGAGCTATCTGTATTTGTTTAAAACAATTCTAATTTCTATAATTGAGATTAATATTAATCCTATTAATCTGGAATACACCATTTAAATGATTGGATTATATTCTGAAGTAATGTTTGAGTACAGAAGAAAAATTTAATAATTTTTAGATCTCAAATTTTATTTTCTGTGACTTTTTCTTAAACTTTTTATTTTCAGGATTCCTTCCCACTTTTAAAAATTATTCAAAATCCCAAAGGAACTTTTGTTCATATTGGTTATTTTTATCAATACTTTCTGTATTAAAAATTAAAATTGATACAATCATATAATATTTATTTATTGGATATGTAAAAGTAACAATATTAAACCTATTAGATATTATCACAAATAAAATCTCTCAAGGAAAACCCTATATTTTTTTTTACAAAAAATGAAAAGAATATTGTTTTTAATTTTGTAAATATCTTCAGTACCTGCCTGATAATTTTGCTTTTCCATGGATCACATTTTAAGAAATACTGCTCTATAAAAACAGTTATTGACTTGATCTCAGAGTTTGTAAAGTTGTAGTTTAGTCTTCACTTATGTTATTCAGTAATAGCATATTTAATATATCTGTTGTTTTTAAATATTCCATGTTAAATTGGTAGAAGCATTATATTTTGTTAAGTCCTTTTACAGATAGTTTAAAGCAGTGGTGAACCTTTTTTAACTGAATCATAAGCTTTGAATGGTATGCAATGGAACTATGATTAAGAATAAATGCATTTATTAAATTCAGTTAATATTATTCCCTATATGTTGAATAATTTTCCCAGTGTCTTGCATTAAAATTGCAGTATGGCTTTAACATTTGGGATTTAGGGTACCGTATTTAGTAGTAGGGTCACAGATTGTATATCATTGATTAATATGTCTTACTGATTCCAAAAGGGTTTATTTTAAATTGGGCTGCTTAGTTTAGTACTGATGCATTAGATATTAAAATAAACTTGTTAAGGATTCTGTTTGCTTTTCCATTTAAATTTGGAGACATAGATAATCCCTCATGTACTGCATATTTAAATATTAAATGTGATTGGTTTTTTGTTTTCTCTCATCAGAAAAAATCACTCATTGAAGATCCATTTGGTAATGAAGAGCATGAAAGACATGAAGTGGAAATGCTGGCTAAGAAATTTGAAACAAAATATGTGAGCAAATCTGTAGAAATTGTTGCTATTACAGGCATGAATCCTGATAATTTTTAGTTGCTTCTAACATTGCTTTCAGTAAATTTAGCTTTTTAAAGAATTTTGTTTTAATCATGATAGCACATCCATTGACTTTGCTGTCTAATTCTGCTTTTATTCATTTCCCCCAGAAGGCTCTGCTGAAAGAAAATAATCTGTTATGTCTAAACCAAGTGTTGATTTTTTCTTCAAATAGCTTAAGCTAATTTCAGTTTCTACATTCAATCTTAATAGAACATAGGGGTCCTCTGGTCAAATGTAGGTCTTAATTTATTTCTCATGGTGAGATCCTTGCTATCTTATTTGCCAGAGAAAACCAAGCAGGAAAGATTGGTGAACTTTTTATTTTCCTGTTATCCTATAATGCTTATCTGCTTTATTTTTGTGTGTGTGGGATTCCCCACACCCCTCTAAGGTATCAACCTTATTTCGTAGGGTGGAAAGATCCACAAACATCGGAAGGACCGAGCTCAAGATCTGATAGATATGGGTTCTGGTTATGATATAAATGATCCTTTCATCGATAATTCAGAAGCTGTAAGTAAATCTTATGTGCATATTGTATCTACCTCTGAGAGCTAAAATGTACAGTGGTATCTCAGTAGTCATTAATTGGTTCTGGGAGCACAATGAGTACCAAAAATGATGCATATCAAACACACTTCTCCTATAAGGAATAATGTAGTGAGTCACCAGACAGCTGACACTGACAAGTCTAGCTTGTGCATTGAGTACTGAACAAACGATGGGTACTGGGACAAAATGTTAGTGTCCAAATGCATTGAATACCAAATTCTATGAGTTTCAAAGCAATTGAGTACCAAGGTACCACTCTATATCTGATATTCTGAGGTGATTTCATTCGGACATTAGGCTTTCTTTTTTCAGTTTAGAGATAGGACTACATCAAGTATTTTTGGATGATTATTTAAAGCTGTAATTTAAGACATTGCAGTATTTACATTTGGACCCAGCATTAGGTATAGAATGATGGAATAGTCTGAGAGTAGAATCAGGAAATGCTGCATTTGCTTTGTAAATACTTTTAATTTCAGTGCGCGATTGATTGACTAACAACAATTGTGTTTTAATATTTTAGTTGATGTGATTTTTGTACTTCATCTAGTATTGAACAATGAAAAAAGGAGTACATTTTATAATTTATAATTCAGATAACTCTTAAATTTGTTGGGGAAGCAGCATTAAAAGATATTAAACTATAAAACAACTCATTTGATTAGTCAAAGACAGATGTCTTATACTACAATCAGCAAGATTATGTTCTCTGTAGCATAGTACGCTTCATACTAGATGTTCATCTTTACAATATCAGTGAGATACCCCCACATCCACATCCACAAACATACTTTTGCTACATCTCAAAACTTACCTAAAAAGGACAAAAATAAGGACAAAATTGCATATATTTAAATTATGTTACAAAGCTAATGTTTAATATTTGTCCACGTCCTAGTATTAATAAATGGTAGGCATTGGGAATAAATTTCAATATCATTTAAGAATTATTCTTGAAATTTCATTTTTGAAACAATATTTTCAGGTACCAATTTTAGCATTAATTAATGTCATCACTGAAAGCCTCCTAAATGCTGTTTAGATTAATTTATAAAATATAAAAAAACATAAAAAGATATATCATATATTTTTCTATGTTGTAAATCTTTACACAGTTTGATATTGCTGTATTTTGAGGGTTGATTCAGCACTGAATTAGAAAATCATTGCAGAAGTATATGCTTCATGTTTTTATACTAATCAGAGTTCTGACATATTCATACTAGCCTTTTGTTGCATTGCAATAAAACAACTACATTGTTTTATTAAATACATATTAGTAATCTAATTTTTAATTTTTTTATATTCTTTGTAGTATGATGAATTAGTTCCCGCATCCCTGACTACTATATATGGAGGCTTCTACATTAATACTGGAATTCTGCAATTCCGCCAAGCATCTGATTCTGATGAGGAGGATTTTACAGGAAACAGAAAGCATAAACCATCTAAGGTGAGTAGACTCAGAGGTGTACTTTAGGTTTTCAAATTCAACCCTCTGCTCAGTGCAGGAATCCAAATGATAGCTTTTCAGTTGTAGGTGCTATTAATTTTTTTAATATAAAAATTTTGCTTTTATTTATTCAGTAAATTTATTTGCCACACATCTCATTGTCAATGTGACTCTTAGCTACTTACAATCCTATAAATTAAATAATTTATTAACCAGAATTAAAATACTCAATTCCAGGTAGTCCTCGACTTACAACCACAATTGAGTCCAAAATTTATGTTAAGTGAATTTTGCCCCATTTCCGACTCTTCTTGCCTCAGTTGTTAAGTGAACCACTGCATTTGATAAGTTGATAACCCAGTTGTTAAGTGAATCTGGTTTCTCCATTGACTTTGCTTGTCAGAAGGTCACAAAAGGTGATCACAAGGTCTTGGGATACAGCAACGGTTATAAGTATGTACTACTGGCCAACTAGTGGCATCTGAATTTTGACCACATGACCGTTGGGGATGCTGGAAAGGTCATAGGAAAAAAATGGTCATAAGTAATTTTTAGTGCTGTGTAACTTTGAATGGTCACTAAATGAACTGCTATAAATCGAGGACTACCTGTATTTAAGCTGTTGTATGCTTCCTCTCCCCCTTTTCCTCCCTGCTGCCTAAATTTTTAGTTAAGTAAACTAAAAGATGGTGACGACCGCAGCATGAAGAAACGAAAGCGAAAAGAGGAAGAGTCAGAGAAGGAGAAAAAGCCTCGGAAAATTAAAGTTACTAAGCAGTTGGGGTAAGTTTGCTAGTACTTTCTTCTCACATAATAGATTTTGTTAAACTAGTAGAAATGCTGTTTGCAATAGTATTTGCAATAGTATTTTCAGTGTGGGTTATTTAATTCAGTAGAATAAATGTCGATCAAATGAGGGTCAGTATATTTTTCTTGACATGTTTTTTTAAAATACTCTCACTAAAACGATCAGTTTCTTAGATTGCTGTCCCAAAGCATATACAAGTATGATACTACTGTTTGAATCAGTTTATTATGACAAAGAAATGTTCACAAACTATCCAGACTCATGAGTTCTTGGATTATAGGTTGGATTGTAATTGAAAGTTAGTTACAACCAATGTTCTGAAATAATTTAAAATGAGATTATATTGTGTTTCTTTCACTATTTTACATTGTTTACTCTTCATTGATTTAGTTTAATCTTTGTAATTGGCAATATTTCAGTATTAACTAATACAAAGATTTTACATTTTTAATTGAGATCCAAGTTCGACATTAATTCCATTAAGTTACTTTATTGTTTTATTTGCAGGGTAATAGCATTAAATTCACACAAATCTGAAAAGAAGAAGAAAAAATTATACAAGGATTCTTTTTCGTTGGCTGCTATGATCCGAAAATTTCAGAAAGAGAAAGAAGCCTTTAAAAAAGAGGAGGTTAACCTGAATCCCACAGTAGCAACTACCTGTTCTACACCCAGTAAACTTCCCATTGCTCCTGCCATTGGTGGTAATGATGTGTCTGACTTGAATCTCAGCATTACAGATCCAGTCCTTTCTATTTTTGGCAGCACTAATGAACGTGAGCTCCTGCAGGAAGCTGAAAGTGCCCTGGAGATGCTGGGAGACATTGATTTTGATAGGTTGCTTGATGGTACCTCTGATGAAAGCCCAGTATCTGAGCCTTTAGGAGAAAATGGAAGTGTCACTCAGCCCCTCCATACTGCTGAGGTCCTGACCCTGAAACAAGTGCCTCCTCTCCCAGAAGGTCTGCCAGGACATCTAGAAAAGCGTATTGAAGATCTTAGAATTGTAAGTAATTTCTTTTTACTAGGCTTTTTAAAGAACTATTAGAATTCATGTTATTTCAGGCAATCTTTGCAATCACAATACTTTGTAAACTTCAGAATATATTGAGTACATACAAACTGAAATGAATATTCAAATATTGGACGTCTGGTAGGTCTGATACTTCTTACTTGCTTTGGGAGACAGCACATTACAGTCCCTAATAGCATTCATTGCTGATCTGTATGAAATCAGTATACATACTACCAAAGATACAGGTTAACCTAATCCATCTGTTTTTGTAAGGCCAAAATTTCATTGTAGTAAACATACATTTTCATTTCATAGAAGCTAGTTATGTGATCTGTATTTTCCTGTTTAATTAAAATTTATTTGAAGGATATAACATTCCATTTTGTTAGGTGTTAATCTCATTGTGATTGATTTTTAAATACACATTAACCTATCCTGAACCATAAATATTCATGTCAACATAGCCTGAGATTTTAAAAGATACACTGTATGATATTTATATTCCATCTATAAAATGAGATTTAGGTTTTAGAAAACATCTTGTTGAATGTGCAGTAAGTTCTTCTGTATGTTTAGTCTCCTAATTGTTCTTTGTAGAAACCTTAATGCTTATGTATTAGCTAATCTAATTTTAATTGCATATTCAAACACAATTGGAAAGTTTAAGTTTTCAAAATAAAATAGAACTAGAAAGATACCATTATTTTATATAATATGCCAATATATTTAAATGAATCTAATAGTTGTTATTACAATTATTAATGCTTAAATATATTAATTGTCAACTATAAAACGTGTATACAAAATGCTCATGATTTAATTGGAGTAACTGCCAGAACCTTGACAATAATTTTATCTCCCAGTATTACAAATAGTGAGGAAAGACAAAGTACCTATAGTATTCTAGAATAAATACTTGGTAGAAACTGAAATATTTTATCTAAGATTGTGAAAATAGAGTGCAATTTGCTAGCAGTTAAATTATTAAAATTCTGGGCTGAAATGCATTTTTATTGTTGTCTCTAGGCTGCCAAGCTCTTTGATGAAGAAGGCAGAAAGAAATTCTTTACACAGGACATGAATAATATCTTGCTTGAGTAAGTGCCCATTTTATTTTTCAGAAAAATACTTAGTTTAGTAGAATAAATGTTTTGAGCAATGAGTAGATTTCTAAAGTAGTTCATAAAAATAATTAGAGTAGTATTTATTTGTTGAAGAGTATACTTGTCGCATTTAGGTTTTGTATTGTTTTATTCATAATTATATAACATTCCTACACTTGTTTAACCATGTTTATGGTGTTGACATTAATCATATAATCCTTTAAAAAGAGCAGCAAATAAAGCGGTGTCCCTTAAAACAATCAGATTTTTTACATAGAGAAAATGTAAAGTTGCTTGAGAATAAGCAATAAGACAAGAGTCTTGTCCATGTGTTCCTTATTAGCTGTGAATTTGTTTTCTGTTCAACAGTATTGAGATGCAGTTACAGGAATTGAATCCTACCTTCCGAAGTGGAGTGTATTCTCATATTGAAGCTTTTGTGCCATGCAATAAGGACACATTGATAAAACGTTTGAAGAAATTGCATTTCAATGTCCAGGTAAAGCTACCCAACTGAGATACATTTTAATCAAGACACATCATAGATAGGTCAGAATTGTTTCCCTATAGAATGAAGCATTACCTGCATGTCAAGGGTGTTTGTGTCTGTCGGTATGTGTGTGTGTGTGGTTATAAAAGATTTGTATTCCATTGTTTTTTAAATGGACTAACTTACTTTCCTAGTGTGCTATAAACTAGATCACATAATTGCTTTGATGATTATTGTTCTATTTTGAATTACTTTTATTTTTGTATTAATTTGTGAATTAAATTTCTAGTTCCAGTCTCTCTCACACAATTGAATCCCCATTACTTAGAAATTGCAATCCTTTGGACAGACTTTTCAGAAGTATCTAACTTTTTGCAGCTATTGCTGATTTTTAACTATTAATTTAAAAAATATTTGAGGACTATTGTGGTACTTTTAAAAAGGTTGACTTTAAAAAAAAGATGATTCAATTGTGAATAAATTAAAATCCAATCATAATGCAATTTGGTCATAATTAGACAAGTCCATGATACTTTTTAGATTTGTGACTTGTTTTTATGCTAGATCTAAGTGTATGTTTTAATTGAGGGACACTTTTTTTAAAGTGCTATCAAGAAAATTAAGTCTTTTTAAATTTCATTTAATGTATCTGATAGTCTGAAAAATTGGTCCATGAATTTCAAAATTACCTTATTTATCTATTTCAAGGGATGGGGGAAAGTATAATCTCCTTTTTACGTTAAAAAGATCCAGAAGAGGTAGGAACATTGCTGGGTGAATTTGGATGGATGGATGGATAGATGATAGACAGACAGATAGACAGACAGAAAGAAAGATAGAAAAAATGCTATTTTTGTTTCGCATTCCAAGATCACTTCCATTATAGTCTGGCCATTGAATTATTTCCCATTTTTCTGGGTTTGCTTGCCTAAAATCCCCCACCGCCTTTATTAGAGCCTTTGTCTCTCACTATAACAAATTGGGAGTCGAGCGGCACCACTTCTTAATTAGCAGGTATTTATTTTATGAATGGATAAAGCATTTGCCAGGAGGTAGTGTCTTTGCATTTCATACTCCAAATCCCAAGAAAGTTGGAGGAAACCAAAATATTCTGAAAAGCAAAATACATCAGATGAATTCTAGGTGCCACTCTGCATTTTTAAATGTTCAGATTTCTGTGTATGTTCTTGGGTTCTATTTTTAGCAATACAGTTAATCCCAGTTTGGCTATAGACGATAAATAATGAAAAACAACTCTTTTATATTGAATGCAGAACCATACTGGCTATATTAAGTTGTTTGTTATTTGTGTCATTGTCATGGTCTGAATCTTTGATCTTGAATTCTAGATTTAGTACCCTGACTAGGCATGTTTATCTTTTAATTGACTTGCTGCCATACAATTGCATTATTTTGGTTTTTATTCTATTTTATAGATACGGATTGTAATTCTTTCTAAGTGATTAAATTATACATATTTCAAATAAACGAATAAATAAATTTTGAAAGTAGCAATGTAGGCACAGCCCCTTATATCGCTTAAGTTTAATTTAATTTGTTTTGCTTATCTCTTGAGAGGGTTTTTGTACTACAAACTTTATTTTCTTTTCTCTTCTTAACAGCTAATTAATGTTTTTATTGTTGAAAAAAGATTTTGAAAATAATCAATTGTTTTAGAGCCAAGCTAATTCAGAAAATGAAAAACATTAAAACATTCTTCAGGGAGAAAAGGCTAAGCAGCTTCAGAGATGCAGTGTGTGAATGTATTACATTGCTTGTATCACTGTTTTAATGGTAGTATCTTCTCAGGATGATCGCTTGAAGGAACCATTGCAAAAATTGAAGTTGGCTATCAGCTGTGTCATGCCTGAACAACTATTCAAATACCAGGAAGATTGCCAGGCACATAGTCAAGCCAAGAATGCCAAGTATGTAGGCAAACCAAACAGAGCTTGTTGGCCAATGTGGGGGAGATGAAAGGGAAACTCTCCTATTTTATTAGAAAATATGAAGTTCTAGATGTGAGGAAATTATGTTTGTGATTGCTATTTTCTGCATATATTATATATAAATTATATATAAATTCTGCTTTTTTGCAGTACATTAATTCTGGAATAATAGTGCAGCATTTATGAGATGGATACATCTCTTGCCGTAAAAAAGATACTAAATATCTGTACAGGTATTCATTTAGCCTTTTTTTGCCTGCTATCTTAGCAAAAACAGCTCTGGAAGCTGTTCCTATTGTTCATAAATAGTTATATTTACCTAGATATCTATATTTTAGATGTTAGCTTTATCGTTTTGTTTTTTTCTCCCAACATGCCCTGCATATCCAGTTAGTACTAGAGTTGTAACTGAAAATCTTCAGCACAAGTGGGGATAACAGTTGTTTCATTTCTGTTAGAAAAGCTGTAGACTGAATTGCAACTTAAGTGGAATCTTGCATGTAAGAAAGGAGTTTCTATTAGTGATCACTATTTTATTTAGTCCTAGAGCTAATTGCTGGATCCATTTGAAATTCTTCAAGAACCATTCCATTAAAATTGCCCTCCATTTTTAAGTTTTCAAGTTTTATTTATATTCTTTTCACTGTAGGAGTAAACACTTATTAATCTGTGATTGCAACATATCAGAAGGAATCTGATAGCATTTCTGACTAAGAAACTAAGAAATTTGATTTAACAGCTATTTTGTTACTTGGAAAAGGTGGTACATCCTGGTTTATATTGACATACATATTAGCTGATAAATAGTAATTGTTTTTCTTTTTTATGAAACTTAATAGGTAGATGAACTTCTGACAAATCTTGTACCATTTATTAAATAGTTTTGTAAATGTGTGATAAGACCAAATTGCTTTTCAACAGCTGAATTCTTCAGTTACTTTCTATGCAGTCATACAACCAATTCTTTTCTCATGAAGGTCTTTCATATTGGTAGTTTTTGACAATTCTTGCAATGAACTAAATGGAAATTGGCTCATTTCAGTATCCAAAATATGTGTAGACATTTGGTGACTTTTAAGGTGATTGACTGCAAATACCAATTTCGGTCCAAAACATCAACTGCTACAAGAAAAAGAGTGACAGAACCTGAGGATGGAGTAAAAGAGGGATCAGTCTATACTCCCTATGTGAACTAACCAAAAGTTTATCAAAGTGAACTACATCCAACCGCCCTTGAATACCATTGAGCCTTTTCTAACACTAAACAGATGTTAACCCTTTGAATAGATTCCTGTTCATAGCCATGATTAGCAATACATCAGTTTAATTGGACCTTCACATAGAGATCTGATTGTTCGTGCCAGCCAATTGCAAATAAGTAACCAGCAGATATCTCAATCTCTCTAGCAATGTAATGATGAGGAAACAAGCTTACCTTTGTTTCTACTCTTTACAGTACTGTGCTTACTCTTTTGCTCCAGAATGCAAGCAGAAGATGAGCGAGACAAGAATGGTTCAGAAGAGGAGGATGACGAGAAACCAGGAAAGAGGATTGCAGGTCCAAGAAAAAAATTCCACTGGGATGAGACAGTGAGGTATGATACTATGTTGTTTGATACTCCACTAGAGGTATTCTAAGTTACTATAGCACAGTGTAATAAAACTTATTTCAGATCTATCAGGAAAAAAATATTTCTTGGACCTTTTTTTCTGAGATGGAGCACAAATGTAAATCTATGATAGCTAACACATGCAGTTCTGGAGTGGAAATAAACTGCATGGAGAAGTAACAGAAATAAGACTTTTGATCTTGATTAATGTGAAGCTCACCTTTCTTACTAATTTACTTGTTCCTAAGTGCTATCTAATATTCACTCTGTAGTTTCCCATATCTTTCACTGTGTAAGACTTTGCACACTTGGCAATATTGGCATTCTTGTTCCGGAATCTTTACTTTATTTGGATTATGTGAAGATCTGTCCTCAGTATTTGATTTGTCTTGGCTCCTATGTGAGTGATTATCAGAAGAGAAGTTAAAAGGAGTGTCAAAGAAATGGGAATAATTTTGCTTATTGGCTAGAAATCTGAAATGTGCAGTGGTATTTGCTTTACATTTTCCACCAGCTTTATGGGTATGAGAAGGAAGAAACTCATTTTCATCTTCCCTCTTCAACTCTGTATTGGAATGGAATGGAATACTTTATTTGACCAAGTGTGATTAGACACGTAACGAATTTTTCTCCAGTGCAGATTTGCTTATCTTCATTTCTAAGCCCAATTCTATGTTTAAATAGCTCTTACAGTTTCAAGTAACAAATTCTCAGTTGTGGGAAATTAATATTTACTGGTTGCAGTGTTCTTGGGTAAGAAACATTCAAGAAATGGAAATGCCTGTTTTAAGTTATAGAAAAGATAAGCCAGAGTACAAGAAACTGAAAAATCAGTTGTATTATATCATGCAGAATACTATGGTTAACTAAAAGTTATTTTTGAATAATCCTATTTTTGGAGAAAATGTGAAAGGTAAATGGATACCTTTGACAAGTGATGCTTTATGTATTGAAGACAGCCAAGTTTATTTCAACAGGACTTTGCTGTGTAACCTTGTCAAGATAAAGCTGGATTGTTATGAGCTAGAGCCAAATAAAAGTCAATCTGCAGAAGATTACCTCAAGACATTTATGGAAACAGAGGTGAAGCCTCTTTGGCCAAAAGGTTGGATGCAAGTTAGGTATGATATTTATTTAAGACAAATATTCTTATTCGGTTTTTATGATATATGATGAATTAAATTTTGTCAGAATTCAAGCATATGCTATTTTTAGATACTGGTTATAATACATTATCTGAAATAGTGTATATGAAATCATTAATTGGTGCTAGAGTTTCCAAATTAGTGTTTGTAGGCCTTAGAGTAATATCTTGATGCCTGTGATGCTCCTATTTATTCTCTTTTCTTTTTAATCTGGTAATGTTACATTGCTGGGAAAGTGCAAAGCTGATCCCTCCATCAGCAAATGGAACTTGCTAATTGCATCCCATGGTGCTTAAACCTACAAAATAAACGTAAGGCATTGTTTTCTGGAAAATCTAAAGTGTAGATGGCCACTAAATAAACAATAATTTTTATATTGCAAAGGAGGGGGGAGTTTGCCGGAGAGGGGAGAAGTCCAGGGAATAGCTTGTTGATTAGTTTGATATCATTTAATTGTTGTAAAACATAACCCTGTTTATAGTGGGCCTACATATTTTTTAAGACATGTGACACTGAGTTGAATCTGATTTACCCATCAAATGCAAATAAATCTAGATTTATACAACTATTCACAATGTAGGATGTGTAAGAAAGTTGTATTTTTAAAACATGAGCAGAAACTTTTTGGTGTCTGAAAGCTACACAACATTTGGACAAGATCAAATGTTCCAGTGAATGTGGTGGGACTCCAGTTAGTCTTCAAGGGCAATCCCTTGTAAAGCTCATTGCATTAATTCTATCTGGAGATAATGAAGATAAAGATGACTGTTGTCAGAGTTTCGTACTCCAAAAATTTACAAGGCATTCAGGGTAATGTCTTCATCTATGGATCCAAATATAATAATAATAATAATAAATATTTATTTATATACCGCTCCTCTCCCGAAGGACTCGGAGCGGTGCACAGCCGTACAGTTAAAACAATAAATATGTGAAAAAATAAAACTAAATTAAACCAAAACCCTGGCTATAAACAATTTAAAACCCTCCCCTAAAAATCTAAAATTTAATAAAAAATAAAATACCCAAAACTAAAATCAGACCAAGCCGGCCTGGTCAAAGAGCCAGGTTTTCAAGGCACGCCTGAAGGTCCCCAGGTCCGTGGCTGTCCATAACTCCGTGGGCAACCCATTCCAGAGGGCAGACGCCCCCACAGAGAAGGCCCTATTCCTCGGGGTCACCAGCCAGCACACAGATGCCGACGGGACCCGCAGGAGACCCTCCCTGTGGGAGCGCACCGGACGGTGAGAGGAAAATGGCAGAATGAGGTCTTGTAAATATCCTGGTCCAAAATTTTAAAGCGCACCCGAGAGGCCACTGGCAACCAATGCAGCTCGCGCAGGAGGGGCGTCACATGCGAGAACCTTGACGCCCCCATAACCACCCGCGCGGCCGCATTCTGTACCAGTTGAAGCCTCCGGATGCTCCCATTCGGGAGCCCCATGTAGAGGGCGTTACAATAGTCCAGTCAGGAGGTGACCAGGGCATGAGTGACTGTGTGTAAGGCATCCCGATCCAGAAAGGGCCGCATCTGGCGAATCAGGCAAACCTGATGAAACGCCCCCCTTGAGACGGCCGTAATATGATCTTCCAAAGACAGCCGTACATCCAGGAGGACACCCAGATTGTGAGCCCTCTCTGCAGGGGGCAAAATCTCACCCCCAATAGCCAGCGATGGAACTATCTGGCTATATCGGAACGCCGGAAACCACAGCCACTCAGTCTTGGAAGGGTTGAGTTGGAGCCTGTTCCCGCCCATCCAGTTCCGCACGGCCTCCAGACAACGGGACATGACCTCCATGGCATCGTTGGGGTGGCTTGGGGTGGAGATGTACACCTGGGTATCATCAGCGTACAGATGACATCTCACCCCAAAGCCACGGATGATCTCCCCCAGCGGCTTCACATAAATGTTGAACAGGAGAGGAGAGAGGACCGACCCCTGAGGCACCCCGCAATCGAGGGGCCCAGAGGTGGATCTCTCCCCTCCCGCCAACAAAAATTGCAGATGGTCGGAGAGGAAGGAGGCGAACCACCGCAACACGGTGTCCCCAACCCCCAACCCCCCCAACCGCCGCAATAGGATACTATGGTCGATAGTATCAAAAGCCGCTGATAGGTCTAATAGGACCAGGACAGAGGAATAACCCTTGTCACGGGCCCTCCAGAGATCATCAACCAACGCGACCAATGCCGTTTCGGTACTATGTCCAGGCCTGAAGCCCGATTGGAAGGGATCCAGGTACGTGTCTTCATCCAGGTACTGGGGAAGCTGACCTGCCACCACACTCTCAACAACCTTCGCCACGAAGGGAAGGTTGGAGACAGGACGATAGTTGTTCAAGAGAGTTGGGTCCAGGGAGGGTTTCTTGAGGAGGGGTCGCACCACCGCCGTTTTCAAGGCAGTGGGCAGCGAGCCCTCCATCAAAGAAGCGTTAACAATTCCCTGGAGCCAACTCCGCGTCACCTCTCTGGTGGTAGAGACCAACCAGGAGGGGCAAGGGTCCAATAAACATGTGGCATTTCAGCCGCCCCAGCAACCTGTCTATACCCTCGGCGGTCACAGGGTCGAACTCATCCCAGATAACCATCTCAAGACTCGCCGCGGTCACCTCCCCCAGGACCTCCCAACTAGAGTCCAACCCGGCCCGAATCTGAGCGATTTTATCGTGCAGAAATTGTGAAAACTCCTCCGCCCTTCCCTGCAAGAGATCATCCCTTGCTCCCGGCCCAACCAGGGAGCGGGTCACTCTAAACAGGGTGGCGGGTCGATTTTCTGCCGATGCAATAAGGGTGGAGAAGTGAGAACGCTTCGCCGCCTCTATCGCCACTAGGTAGGTCCTAATACAGGACCTAACCTGTGTTCGGTCAGACTCGGCACGACTGGCCCTCCAGATGCCCTCCAGACATCTTTTCCGGCATTTCAATTCCCTCAGCTCCTCCGTAAACCATGGAGCTTAGTGAGATCTCTGCCGGGTCAGAGGTCGCAAAGGCACAACTCGGTCCAGAGCCTCGGCAGCCAGCCTATCCCAGGCAGCTACCAAGTCTGTGGCCGAGTTATGAGCCAGAGTTTCAGGTAATGGCCCAAGCTCCATCTGGAACCGTTCAGGATCCATCAGGCGTCTGGGGCGGAACCATCTCCTCAGCTCCACCTCCCTGCAGTGCGGATTGGCGGTACAGAAGTCTAGTCTAAGGAGAGAATGATTAGACCATGACAAAGGTTTGACGATTATATCCCCTAACCGATCATTCAACCATTGTCCAGAGACGAAAATCAGATCCAGCGTGTGTCCTCCCATGTGAGTGGGTCCAGAAACTAATTGGATCAGGTCCAAGACTGTCATGGAGGCCAGGAACTCTCAGGCCACCCCAGAGGATTCACCGAGCGAAGGCAGGTTGAAGTCACCCATAACTAGCAGTCTGGGTGTCTCCACCGCCAGCTCGGCTATTACCCCAAGGAGCCCGGGCAGGGCCGATGATACGTAGCAGGGAGCCAGGCACATTATCAAGAGACCCATCTGCCCACCCTGACCCCACTTCACAAAGAGGGACTCACAGCCAGCCATCTGAGGTACAGTGGCCTCCCTAGGACATAGATCCTCCCTAATAATTACTGCCACTCCACCACCCCTACCCTGAGCCCTCGGCCGATGAAATGCCTGGAAACCTGGTGGGCACATCGCTACCAGGGGGAAACCCCCCTCTGGGCCCAACCAGGTTTTGGTGACCCCTGCCAGGTTCACGCCCTCATCCTGTATCAGGTCAAAAATCAGGGGGACCTTATTCATAACGGACCTGGCATTGCATAACATCAGCCGGGTGCTCAGGGCCTGAGACTCTGCACAACCAGGCCTGCAAGACAGGTCAAGAGGGTCGGAGGACGTTACCGCTTGGAGATAGCGGGCACACGATCCCCTAACCTGATATGACCCTCTACCCCCGCCATATCTGCCCCTCCCACTTACGGTGCCAATAAGGTCCATCCTCGATAGTTCTGACCCTGGTTGCCCCCCCAACCCCCGGTCCCTCGGTTCCCCCCAGGCGTACTCACCGGCTTGGCTGACCCCAAACCCCCCACCCACTAACCCCACTAAAAATCTATCCCTCACCCTCCTCCCAACCTCCCTCCCCATACCCGTGGCATCCTTCCCTAACCCCATTAAAAATCTAAAAATAAAGGGAAACAGTTGAGTACCCCTCCCCCTCCCCAAATGTTTCATGGAATGGCCATGCCACCTCTCTTGATCCCAAGACCCGTCCTTGAGGTGGACTTTCGATAGTCCCTTCAGCCATGTCAGGGAGAGGGGCACCCTCTCAAGGGCGTAGAGCTTGGTCCGTGTGTACTGCAGCGGGCCAACTGGTCCCGACTCAGATATTCGATGTCGGGTCCAGCCAGCTCCAGATAAGACCAGCCAACCTCCCCCAGTCCCCCTCCACTACTGCCACCGGCGGGGGGAACCACGGGGAACAACGAGTCCATCCGCAGCCGTCGTCACCGCTGCCGCCCGATCCTGCCGTGGCCGCCCAGCATAGATGCGGTCGCCCTCTTCGCCGGCCCTGTAGTCCCGACAGCCCCTCCGACCTGTCCCAGATGACACTCGCCGGTCTCCCCCACCTCTGCCACCGGTGGGGGAACCCAGGAGGAACGAAGGGACCATCCATGGCCGTCGTCAACGCCGCCGCCCGCTGCCACCGCGGCCGTCCAATACCACTGTCCTCGATCCAGCAGACCCAACGACCCTTCCAGCCAACTCCAGGCGAGGCACCCCAAGCTTCCCTGGATCTCCCCCACCTCTGCCACCAGTGGGGGGCCCAGGGGAAACGAAGAAGTCCTCCTCATCTGTTGTCGCTGCCGCCCGATACCCTCGTGGCCGACCAACGCCACCACGGCCGCCGCTTTTGTCGCCCCTCCAGCTGGCCCCAGGCAGGCCTCCCGGGGCCCCCCCCCACCTCTGCCACCGGCGAGGGGGAAACCCAGGGGGAACGACGGCTCCATCCAACAGCCGCCATCCTCGTATTCATATAACCATGAATTGAAGAGAAGCTCCATAATTGTAGCCCTGGTCCTCCCCAGCTATGACTGCTGGACAGTCACTCTGCTCTAATGCTGTCAACATCAACATTGGGAATGAGATGAACCCCTGTAATACAGTGCCTCCAACCAGCCATAGTTGGTCCAAGACACTAACTTGATCAGTGTCAAAACCAGCTAAGGTCTAACAGAATACAGTTACACTCTTGCTGTCCAATACACAAGAGCAACCTATTGCTGTTGATATCCCATACCTGGATTTAAGTCCTCTCTGAAAATGACTTAGCTAATTAATTTCACCCAGGATTCTTTGCCCAGGATTCCCATAATCTTCTCCATGATGTCCCATAAAAATGGGAGGTTGGAGATTAGGCTGAAGCCATCTAATATGGTGAAGTTGGAGATACTGTTTTTCACCATAAGCATTCCAGACATCTTTTCTATCATTTCATAGGATCTCTGATCGGGGCAGATTGTTAGAGTGCATTCTTTTTCTAGCTTAGCAATCACTATGTTCTCTGTCTCCTAATTAAGCTTATGGAAGTTACTATATTGCTAGAAATTAAGAATTAAGATTATTGGCGTTTGCCATTTTAAACTTTAATAATAGTTTAAACTTATCCATTTAGTTGTTTAATTCATAGCAGCTTATTTTTGGTATAGATAAGAAATTTGGTGTAGACAAGACGTTTATTTTAACTGATCTGCAGTATGGTGAAGTATGCACAGTTGCTTTGAAACACTAAATAATGTTCTACCTAACTTAATCAGCCAGAGTAATGGAGAATTTATGATAGTCTCAGACTCAGATAAATTTGTTTTTTAAAAATTTATTGTGGTAATCAGTGCAAGGACAACTATTATTTCAGTGTGTAACATAATGTTGCATTAAAAATAGACCTAAAGAACTAAATTTAGAATTTTGGGTGGAAAACTATTAAAATAACAACAAAGTTAGAAACTTCTGTCTTTGGTCATACTATTCTGTTTTTAGTATAAACTATTGCCCAAATGTAGCAAGGTCTAAAGTATTTATGCCTGAATGGCTTTTTATGGACTAACAGAGCTGCTTTTGGAAGATTAAAAACCAAAAAGCTTCCTTCTCCAGAAACAATGTGGCCTGATAAGGTTAGGATAGTTCATTCATTGCCTGAAAACAGGAAGAGGCTTGCTTTTTTTTTTTTTTTGAAAATAGGCAAAAGAGTACCTGTTCTTATATACCTCCTCTTCTAGAAATGGTAGAAAAATGCTGAATAGTTTGATTCAAATGTTGTTGAAATGGAGAATTTAACATGTGAGCTTGCTTGATAAGCCCTGTCTTTAATGTCAGTTATACTGTACTGGCTTTTTGTAGGAAGGAAACCCATGGGCATAGCAGTATTAAGTATTGATTTCCTTGTTAGCCAGAATCTTACATGGGAACTAAAATAATACTTCTGCAGACATTTGAATTGATCCTAAATGCCTGCAAGGAAGCCAATGTCACTAGAGCAACATTAAGAGAATCATTTATTTCACTAATGCCTGAACAAGGCTTCAGTTTTTAAAAAAATGAATTCTAAAGATTATAGCACAGGGTAGAAAGTGGTTAAAAGGTAGAGAGCAATACTGATGCAGGAACAACTGGGAACTTGCAAAATCTGTTAAAAAACTTAAATAACTTGAAGCAACTTTAATTTTACTCAACTATTTTAATGTGCATTATTATTTAGAATCACAAGAATTGCAGGAATAATTAATTAACTACCTTTTTATTTCCCTTCAGTGCATGGGAAGAGTCAGTCTATGTAAGAAGAGCAGATTGCTGTTTATGCTGTTAAATTTATGAAGTCTATGATAAGGACTGGCATGTTAGGATACAAAAAATATTAAGTGCAAAGGATCCTGTACCCCAAATAATTATTTTGATTAGTTCTTTTATTTATAACGAAGACAGTCTAATGCCAGCATACTAGCAATATGAATATGTGAACACATTTAAAATGGTTTTAATTGAAAATGTCATTTGGGTGTAATATTATAAATTATAATCAATTTATGAAACTTCATAGCTTCTGTTTGCTTCATTGTCTTGACAACTTCAGGAAAGTCAATCCAAATACATATAATTCAGTGTATTAATTATTAATCTTTCTTACTGTCTTGTTTCAATTGTTTGTAGCTTGATTGGGACAAATGTGGCTCTAGTCTATACACATGTAATCTTAACCCTTTTGAGGATTTAGAAATTACAAATACTGAATTTAAAAAATTGATAAATCAGTTGTATAATCATTGGCCAAAAGTTTTACTCAAGAGTGATTAGCTTACAGTAACACAATCTTTAACCAACTCTTAATATATATTTAGTGTGGACTTATATATTTGGTTCTTTTTGAATAGTGAAACCTATTTTTAGCTTTAAAGAGATCAGACTGAAAAGATAAATACAAGTCACAAAACTTTAGTCAAGGTAAGAAAATATAAAAAACTTGGAAGTAGGTGGATAAGAATAAGCAGCTTACATATGAGAGTGTTCTAAGGTTTGAGATCTTTTTTTTAGTGAGTTTACAAAAGTATATAGCTATTATTAGGATAATAGAAATATAGTTGAACATGGCCATTTGGATCAGTGTGTGATTGCTCCAGGTGTGTTTGTACTATACAAGCCCCCCTCTGCTCATAGATGCTTCTTATCCTGCTTAGACAAGAATCCAAATAAAGTATTCCTGATAAATGATTTTATAACTTCTATCTGAATATGTCCAGCAGCTTAGAGCTACTATCTCTTCTTAATCCTTAATAGACATTTTACAATTTCTACCTTCTCTCACAATCACTTTTTTAAACATTTAATAGCAGTTTATCTTTTTATAACTTAAATCTATTAAATATTCTGGAATATAGACTAGGTCTTGGTATCTTTTTGATATTATCTCTGCTCAGTCTTCTCAAAACATAAATTGGAGGGGGGTTGGGTGCGTTTCTTTATACAACTTACTTCTGGTTTGTTGGAACTCTTCTCGAAGACTAGCATTCAGAACTGAAACAATACTTGGGTTTCACCTATACAAAGTAAAATAAAACTACTGTTTTCTATAATTTGTAAATTAAAATATTCTTGAAATATCTTAAAATTATATTCCCCCCCTCATTTTTTGCATTTATATCACATTACTAATTTGCATTCAGTTTGTAATCAACCACTCTTTGAAGATCTTTTTTGAATGGGAAAAAAAACTCTCCGAAATTTGATCCAATTTAAGTTACTTTTTGTAACTTTTCAAAATCCTAGTTTTGAAACATCAATTAACTTTTATAAATATTTCCTTTATTTAGAAAGTGTAGGATCTTCCTGGGCATACTTTGTGTATGTGTGTTGCACGTTCCTTTGAGTTGGTGTTGACTCTTGGCAATTGCTTGAACAAGTCCCTTCAGTTTTCTTGGCAAGTTATCGTTGCCTCCATCCTATGATTGAGAGAAAGTGATTGACCCAAGGTCACTCAGTTGCCTTTATGCCCATGGCAGGAATATAACATGGTATTCCACTCTAGCATGATACCTTAACCACTACACCAAACTGGTTTTCACTGTTACACTTATTGGTCTGATTTTGGGGTCCTTTAATTCCTTTTGATGATAGATAGAACATTTGCTTTTCTGCAATCATGTGGCACCTCAGCAGGGTGTTTTCCAGGATTTCTGAAAAATAGTATATATTTGGTTGAGCCCTTAAACAAGTTTTTTCAGTAAGATAGAATGGGGATCATCATGTCCTAGAAATGTCAGCTTATTTGAAATAAAGAGGTATTTCCTTACCCCCCAACATGAAACACATGATTTCATGTTGGGGAGAACTGAGATGAAAATACAGTGCTTTTGATTTATTATCTGTTACTATTTTTGCCACCTTCACTGATTGATTGATTATATGTCATCAAATATTTTCAACTCCTAGCAATAACATAGATTTTCTAGCCTTTATTCCTTCAAGTCTCCCAGTGGTACATTTATCACCACCATAACTAAGTCCATTAATCATGCTACACTTCTTCTCTTTCCTTCATGTTTCCCAGCGAGATGGATCTTCCTATTAGGTGTCCAATGTACAGGTAATCTTTGCTTAATAGCAGTCACTTAGTAACCATTCAAAGTCAATGATGGACTTCCTCAGCTACTTAAAAATCCGTTTTCAAAAGTCTTGATTGCTGCAATTTTTCCCATAGTCACATGACCTCATTTTGGGCTATTGTCAGTCAGTTTGCATTTGCAGTTGCTTGCAGTGTCCCATGGACACATGACAATTATTTTTGGCATTTTTTGCTAGTTTGTGTTTCCCAATTTCCAGCAAATAACTCCAGTGGGGAAAATGGACTTGTTTAACAACTGCAGACCACTTAATAGTCACCATTAACTGCCTGATTTTTGTGCTGTCCTGCTTCCCTACACACATGCACACACAGCAAGAGTTCTGTGCGCCGCCGCCCTCACCAGGTCCTCAGAAAGCACTCCTGTTGTGCAGGTCTGGATTCTAAGCTCAGCACAAGTATCACAGGGTAACCCAGTCCAACAGGCACACATGAAGTCCAGGAAAGCAGTTCACAATTCAAACAGGTTAGGATACATGGCACAAGCACACAAGGCATGGAACTGGGCACATTGCTCCAGCAATGCTCAAGTCCTCAGAGTGGGATTTAGGCAATGCTGGTCCAGCCCTTCATGAGAGAAGATTGCCTCCTCACAAGTAATCTAGCTGATCGGCGTTGTGCTTGTCTCCTCTCTTCTCTACCTGTCCTTAGATCAAGAGGAAGTATGGACTCCACCTCCTTCTCATTGCTAATGGGCAGCAGCTGCTCCTAGTCCTTGTCTGAAACTTCCTGGCCAACTTGCTGCAGCTGTGGCTCACCTAGCACTCACCTAGCCCTGATTCTGACCAACATTTGGCTCTGTGCTTTCCTCTGCTGACTCACTCACCCCTGTCCTCTGAACTCACATTCAGAGAGGTGACAGCGGGGATCCATGACACTGTATGACTTATGACTATAATTCCAGGCTCAATTACTCTCATAAATTGAGGACTACCTATAGGTACCCTGGTCAGTTGTGCTTTGTGTGAGAACAATGGGTTGATTTGTTCAGCAATCCATTAGTTTATTTTCTTGACTGTCCACAATATTCTCAAGAGTCTTCTCCAATACCAAAGTTCAAAGGCATCATTACTGTTCATATCCTGCTTCTTTAAAGTCCAACTTTCACTTCCATAAAACATCATAGGGAATACCATGACTTTTGCATGATTTTGATCTTTGTAGGTATAGACACATTGTGGAATTTGAATATATTTTTCAAGGCCTTCATGGCTGGCTGCTCTTCTGCTGGTACTAGCCTGCAGAAGAAGCCTGACTGCTTCTTTTTTTACCATTGATTGATCCT
Source organism: Bungarus multicinctus (assembly GCA_023653725.1). Lineage (NCBI taxonomy): Eukaryota > Metazoa > Chordata > Lepidosauria > Squamata > Elapidae > Bungarus > Bungarus multicinctus. The sequence continues at coordinate 50,902,799 of CM042848.1, forward strand.
AGTAGGCAAAAGCTGTCCATCATGTTGTTATCTTTAATTCTAGGGTGACTCTTGACTAGACATGGGATATTGGTGGAATATAGGCTTTTCAAGCAGTATGTTGATTGTACTTGGGGCACGGGAAGGTGTTTTATTTCTTTTACTCAAAAATCCACAAAAACTATATTTTTCTATTATACGAGAGGTTCCATATGCAGAGAAGATTGGAGGAAGAAGGGGAAGAGGATTTTTAAAAATAAATTTTATTTTATTCAGAAAACTAAGATAAAATACAAACTTCAAAAACAGGAAAAAATTTATAAAAACAAATCAAAGATAGAAAAAACATTAAAAAAAGACAAAAACACACACATATATTATCCCCCCTAATTGAATACCAACAAATATATTGGAACAATATTAATTCTCCCCCTTGTGAAGCAGGCCCAACACCTGTATTTGCAGCCAGTTTGACCTGTCATCTATAAAGAGACAAAGTGGTTAAGAGATGAACCAACAGCAAAGTTAAATTTTAACACTTTCTGTTAGCAATCTGTTGTATTTAACTCATAGAAAGCCTACAGTCACTACCATCATTATCTCTAATTTCTCCAAAATCAAATACCCTCATCTGATTCTTAATAATAAAACTTGTCCTTAAGATTTTGGTTGAAAACTCCGCAACAATTGTGTCTTACTCCCCCAAATTATAAACCTCTGTTGTCAATCCATTCCAAGTCCAAATTGTTTTCCAATTAGATTTAGTAAGTCAATTACCCAATCACCATCAATCCGGAAATTGCAACCCTCAAGATTCTTCTTCCCAGGAGGGTCTACGGTAATTCAAGATTCATCTAGGGGCTTTCCTAGGTGTTCCCATTCAGATTTAGGGAGGACTGCCAAAGAACCGATTTTGGCAAAAAAAATTGCATATTTTCTGCAAATGATGTTAAAACTTTTGAGAGAGAAAAAATGATTTTGTTCCCAGTGGATATCTGGTTTGTGAGTTTGTAGCCAATTTTTGCCCATTGCTATCAGGATATTTAAAAAGCTGAAACTTCTGGTTGTGCTTCCATCGTGTTGGACCGGAATCTGCGATTGTGCATGGTTTCTCTCTGTGCTTGTTAGAGGGTCCCAATCGAGACCAGAACCACCCTGGAGGATGGTGAAAAAAGCGGGGACTGCCTGGAGGGTCGAGAGGAACCGCATCTCCCCTCTCTGACAAGGTAAACCCCCTCCAAAGATAAGTTGTAGTGGTGGTCAAAAATGGCCACCATGAAGACAGGAGGCAGTCCAGGAAACTAAGACTGTGCTGGAGCAGTGAAGTTGTGAGCGGTGTGTGAATCTGGTGAAATACATGGAAATTAAGGTACCCCGGAATTAAGAAACAAAAGAAGTTTTTATGAAAGATTGTAGAAGTGATGACGACAGAGAGAGTGAAGAAAATTGTGAAACTGGCTTTGGACTTTGAAAAGAATTAATTGGAAGGTGGAAAATTCAGAGGAAACTATTGGATTATAAAAGACATGGAAATTAAAACTGGATAATTATTTGGATTTTGGCACTCTATAGGGATAATTAAATGCTGGGATTGAATGTATTAAAAAGAAATAATTGGAACTAGAAAAATTAATAAAAGTTTAAAAAAGGAAAAAATGAAAAGAAAGGGTGGAATGTGGAAACAGAACTGAGAGCGCCATCTAATGATAAAGGAAAAATTTCAATGACTTTGAAAAGTGGTTGGTCTTTTTAAAAGTGGAATTTGAAAGGAAATAAAAGGTATTCCATTATAATAAAATAAAAACCCTGAAAAATTAAATACTAGAATATTACAAAGGAAAAAAGATATGTGAAGAAATTGCCCGGGGATTATTTGGTGACTTTGGGAAAAAGTTGGAAAAGAAATTAACAGAAGGAACCTGGAAACAAAGATTTATGGATACTGACAGTTGAAATTAAATATAAAAGATGCTAATTGTAATAAACTACTGGATTGAACATAAATACTAAAGAAAGGGGGGGGGGAAGAAGTGTACAAAATGGGAGAATTATGTGTGGAAATAAAATTGAAACTACAAAATATGAAGGAAAAGATGAAAGAAAGCTTGGAAATGTGCAGTATTATACTACAAAAATTAGAACTGGTGGCGCAGATTGAAGAACAAAGAGAACCAGGGGGGTGAGTTAAATAAAGAGGAAACCAGCTTTAAAGAACAAGTCGAACAACAAACATTAAAACAGGGAAAAAAAGAATTAAAGCTAAAAACTTGAGGTTTGATGTGGTAATTAAAGGAGGAATAGTTTGGAAAATTAAAGGAAAAGGAAATGGCAGAAGAGGGAATTACAGAGGAAGAATCAAGAGAGGGATCAAATAAATAACTGGAATAAGAAATTGAGGGAAATAATAAAGAAAAAGGGAATTAAGAGAAAGGACCAGAAAATGATGAGAAGCAGAAAGCAAACAAAAATGAAAAGAAATTATATAGTCAGGAGCAGGGGTCCCCAACCTTTTGGACCTCACCACCAAACTCATAAATTTAGATCCCAGGGACCACTAACTGGTTCTGTGAGTGTGGCCTAATTTGTGGGTGTGGCTTGGTGATCATGTGACTGGCTGGGCATGGCTTGTATGTAAGTATTATAAATATTTACATAAATATTAATTTTTTTATAAAAAAAGCAACTTTTACCCAAAATCAGGCAAAGCAGGTAGGCAGATTGAGTTGCTCACAGAATCACTTAGAGATCCATCTATCTGCCATCGGCTGGCTCAGTCTGTCACATAAAATTTGCTAGCAAGCAAACTTACAAAATTAACTCACAACACACCTTGTATGTAAATATTGAATTTTTTATTAAAAAAGAGCAACTTTTACCCAAAATCAGGCAAAGCAGGCAGATTGAGTTGCTCACAGAATCATTCAGTGATCTATCTGACATCGGCTAGCTCAGTCTCTCAAATTTGCTTGCCATGAATCTGCACTGAATTTGCTTTCAAACAAACCTTCAGTCCTAAGGGCGGTTCGGCTGTACTTAAAAGCAGAGCGGGGAGGGTTCCAGCTGGCCATGTGGGCGGCGCAGCCTTGTGTTTCTGCGCAGCCTGGATTAATTGCTTTCGAGGGGTGCTCTGGGGATGAGATTTCTCTGCGGCCCACCAAAATTTTCTCACAGCCCACCAGTGGGCCGTGGCCCACCTGTTGGCGACTGTTGGTCAGGAGGGGAGAGACAATGTGTAGAAAAAGAACAGGAGAGAGGATTCTGCAAGGTAACATGTGATGATATAAAACAACATGGATTCAAAAACAGAAAAGAATGGAACTGATTTTTTTTCTAAGGATTATTGTTAAATCAGATATAGATTCTATTGGAAATAGATATGCAAATGGGAATTTATTATAAGTATATTAATTGATATTTAATAAAGCAATGAATAAAGTTAAAATGAGCTATGAGAATTGCAATGGAAAGACTACTATCAGTTTCTAAAATTAATTGAATAGAATATTTTTGTAATAAATAGATGATTTACAGTAGAATGTAATTAAGAAAAAGAATACCATGCGGAATCTGACTCATATATATATGCATATGTGATATTTAGTAGTTAGGATATTATTGTTATTAGTGTAGAATGTGATACTTAAAAAATGACTATATGATGGTAAATTTTTTTAAGGATTTAAAGAGAATAAATTGGGGGAGTGTATAAACCAAAGGGGTGGCAAACTCGAACTGACAATTAAAGGGGACAACTTTTGGATTATTAGAATTAGGATAGAACCCATTGAACAAAGAATGGAATAATAGTACGATAAATAGTACGTTGAAGACCTGGCTCTTTGAGCAGGCCGGCCTGGGCTGAGAAAATGATTTTAAATTTGGTCTCCATTTTTAATTCTAAATTGGGTTTTAAGGGGGTGGGGTTTAGTCTTATTATGCAGCCGATTTAAATTTAATATTTTTTTAACTTTTGTATTCTCTGTGGGGTTTTTAGATGAGCTGTTCACCGCCCTGAGTCCCTCGGGAGAAGGGCGGTATATAAATGGAATTAATAAATAATAAATAAATAAATAAATAAATAAATAAATAAATAAAAATTGCAAATGTGACACATAAAAGTAAATATGTGTAATGAATGTAGAAATAAAATAAGAATTTTAGATAATATTGTAAAACAAGATATGAGAATATTTAAAGAAAAATGAAATAAGTTATGATATTAATTGGAATTGAATAAAATAAGTGTTATGAATATAAGAATATTTGAGAATATTTAAAGGAAAATGGAATAAGTAATAATACAATATGAAATTGAATACGAAAGATGAATATGTAACTATAGTCATGTTTATATTGAAATGTAAAAACCTGGAACCACATTGTTCACCAAGAGATGTTTTTTAAAATATAAAAATAAAAAATTTATGGGGGGAAAAAGATATAAAAAAAGCTGTGATATACAGTAGTAAGAATTCTACATAATTTATTGAGGGATAGTATGTTGCAAAATGGGACCAACCCAAAGAGGTTGACTGTCAGTCATTTCCATTAGCATTGATTTTTCTAGCAACTCCTTAGGTAAATCAAAATGATACACTATATTCGTAATTGCATCTAGTCCAAAAGAGCTGAAAGTTGTATTTCTGGGGCTTTTTGGGTGTGAAGACTAACTAATAATAAAATTCACTTGCCTGCTGTTGGCCTTCAGAACTCTTTTTAATTGTTGAAACATTTGGAAGGTAACTTACAAAGTTTTTGAAAGATGAGGCTCTGGAGTAATGCAAATATTTACTTGTGAGGTGACACACATTTCCGCAACTATGACTTTTTATAGTCAACTCAGATTATGGAACTTTAGCAGTACAAACCATAGCTAGTTGTGCTAGAGCTCACTAATAAAAAACACAAAGCACGAGCTCATTTTCTTTGTATCTCTGCTACAGACAAAGATCTCACTGTTCCTATTTATACAGGCGGCACGGTTGAAGTTTGAGGAGACAACAGGGTGGCGGTGGAGGGATAGAGGTTATGAAAGTCTATAAAAATGTCTTGATTGTACTCCTTATGCTTCAATTCCTTCTGCTCTCTGCCAATCAGCATGTAATAACTGAAATTGCTCTTCTAAATTTTCTGAAGTGCCCTGTCTTACTAATCTTTTCTTCAGTTTATCAGAAAGTCCTTCTCAAAACTGGTTGATCAAGGCAAAATATTTCCAGTATCCATCTCTGGCATACAACTAAAAATCAACTACCTACTCATGAACGTGATTATTTTCTTGCTTCAGCTTATAATTCTCCCAATTTGTGATGCCTCTTCTGGCCGCAATATCAAAAGCAGCTCTAAATCTTTGCATGAAATTCTGGTAGTTATCTAAGACTGCATCATTGCTCTCAATGAGCGGAATTGCCCATCAGGCTGCTCCTTCCTTCAACAGGCTGAGAACGAAGGCTACTTTACTCCGATCAGTTGGAAATTCTACTGGTCTCTTCACCATGAATAATTCACATTGAATAGTGAAAGTCAGGAATAGTGATCCTGTGTCCCACTGAACTTCTCCAGCAGACTTCCAGGAGATCAAAGTAACTGTGGCTGTGGGGCAACTTGTGGGGCCACTTCCAGCTGAGGTAAGCTTTGTCCCAGATGTTGTGCTCGCTGTATCATGGCACTGTGCAGGTTCGTTATTTCTATATCTAGCTGGTGTTGATGCTGCAATAATGCTTGGCCATGTTGTGCAGACAAGTTCCTTCAAGGATCTGTTGTCATATTCCAGGTCTTGAAGGCAAGTTCTGATGCCTCTCTGTTGAAAGCCAATATTGTTGTCAATGCTTTGAGGTAGACAAAATAAAAGAGGAGCAGCATCGGTTTCAGGAATGCTCTATTGTGCCAGGATACAATAACAATCCTGAAAGCAAATAAATCTTACACCAAATAAAATCAAGGTGGGATTGTTTTGAATTTCTTTCTCATGCTTTCTTTTGCAAGACTGACTAGTCTTTTCTAAACTCTCCCTCTTAATAGTTCGTTGATCCCTTTCCCTTTCTCAGGGCCATTTACATTCCATCATATTGTTATGTCATACAATAGCTATGAAAATAATTCTCAATTCACTTTTGCAAATAATTTATTTTTTCAGCCAACAGTGCAGCATTATCTGCACATAGATGTACACATTTATATTATCAGACAATCTGTTATTAGCACCAGCTTATTATCAAAGCATTCAATATACATTTATCCATACATTCTTTTCATCATGCCAAACTCTCAATCAATAGCAATAACAATAGCACTTAGACTTATATGCTGCTTTATAGTACTTTACAGCCCTCGCTAAGTAGTTTACAGAGTCAGCATATTGCTCCCAATAATTTGGGTCTTCATTTTACCCATCTTGGAAGGATGGAAGGCCAAGTCAACCTTGAGCCTAGTGAGATTTGAACTGCCAAATTGTGGGCAGCTGGCAGTCAGCAGAAGTAGCCTGAAGTACTGCACTCTAACCACTGCACTACTTTGGCTCAGTGCTAGATCTATATAGGTGAGCTTGCAAATGTGGTTTACATCATAGAGATCTGATATACCTGGAGATGTAACCCCTGTTTGAAATTTTCCTTCCAGGTTTCTAGCTGCTCCAGTAGCTTTGATACAGTAATTGGGAAGGAGGTAAAGTGGTAACTGTTTGTGAAAGTTTGTGACTAGAAGCACTTCCCCAGAGCTGGCCAAGTGAACACCTGTATGATACAGTGGGCTTTAGGGAAAAGATGAGCGCCTCTTCAGTACCATCTGCTTCAGTGACCTGCAATATGTCTTCCCAAGCTTCTGGATATTTTGGGCAGTTTGGTGATAAAATTCCCTGGACTGCAATCTCTATTTTCTATAGAAGAATCGTCTGTAGAGAAGTCATCTCTTCTGTAGGGACCACAGACTTATTGCAGAAGATTTCGGGTCCAGCATGCAAATTGATGGCCACACATTAAACCCTCAGAACTGACTAAATGTAATCTGAGTATGGAGAACATTGTCTTTACTTATCATTTTCATATGATTTTCTAGCTAAGAAATATATTATCCACTCAACTAATCTCTACATGGTTGGTAAACCAGTTAAAATAGATTACCCCAAATATTAATGAATTCTCTGAGGGTGCATGGATAATTTCCAAGCATTCTCACAATCAGCTATGTAATGTCCCTTGCCAATCTCAGGAATATGGATGAGTGTTGGATGAGATTGCCCTTAAGCAGTCTCTCTTTCCTCACAAAGGGTTACTTGATTTACTGGGGAGCTGCAGGAGATGAAGACACACCTAGAACAACAATTAAAACAATGAAGACAATATGTGATTGAAGATAGTTGGTTTGCACATTGAGGAATATATTACATCATTAAGAGTGATGAACTGGATTTATTTCTTCACTTTTATTGTGATTTCAGTGTCTGTGTCCAAGACTATCCTTTCCCTTTTAGGGAGAATTGGAGGGAGGACTTTCAACAGTCTCTTGTGATTTGTTTACAGTTGTTTTGTAGGTACAATTGCTTGCATTCACCAGGAACAAAACTCCACTGGATATTCCAGTGAGATACTTTGAGAGCTACGTATCTTCCCTTGTATCTGGGTTTCTTTGGCCTGATTGCCATTCTTCTTTTTTTTAGGCAAGTGTTTAGTGAAGTTGGTGAAGCATCAGTTACAAATTGTCCTAGAAGAATCAGGCATGAATATGGTTTGGAAACGGTGCTGGTCACCCCAGTGGATTACCTCTGTTGAGACATGGATGGAGAGAGAGTATGTCTTGTTAAACTTCTCAATGACCATAACCAAATACCACTGGTTATGGTATATTTCTGACTGCCTATAACAATTAAGGCTTGAAGCACTGCTTGATAATCAGTCCATTTTTTCCAAGTGAGTGGTTCCAGTCAGCATGTAAAGACAAAGAATGATAGTGTATGTGGTTGCTCCAATTTTAATTAGTGCACTAATTGCAGGCCTTTTTAGACTAGGAAACCTGGTAATCAACTTTTGTATTGTTACTTTGTGTAATATAGTCTATATGGAGCCCGTCTTAAAAAACTTAATAAATTTCAGCTGATCCAAGGTGCACCAGCCTATCTGCTAATTGAAATTAGCCATGTTACACCTATGTATTACAGTTGCAGCATTGATTGCTAGTTGGCATCCTTCCTCATAACTTCCTCCTGTGGGCCAGATGCGTCATGTGCTGGTCACGCCCATGCCCAGTTTAGCAAAGAGGAAAAAAGTCCCGATACGTCATGTGACGCTGCCGTGACATGAGTTTGACACCCCTGTTGTTGAGGATCTTTTTCTTCCATAGAGCATTTGTGTGCCATTAATGTCAGGGTTGCCAAATTAGTTAGCTATCATAATGTAGTATTTTTAAATGTATTGCTTATTCTGTTGGATTTTAACAACTCTGAGTCTATGAACTAGATGGTATTTATGCAAACAAATAAAACCAGTATATTAATATTATCCCACACTGAAATTCTGTTAAAATTTAGGCACTCCTGATCCAATTCTTTCTACTCTTGATTTTGGATATTTTTTCCATTGCATGTCCTACGTGTTTGTAATTTCTGCACATATTTTCAATAAAAATCAAGGATAAGAACTCTCAAAGCTACTTCAATTTCTTTTCTTTCTTCATTGTTAAGGTGTCTTTCAGATCATTGTCTTGCTGAAATATCCAGCTTCTCTTCAGCTTGTTTCCTCACTGATTGTGGGAATTTGTAAATACCTGTACATAAATAATGTGTAATTTCAGATTTGCAGAAAGTTGTATTTCATTTTGTACCATATAGAAGTTGTGTCAACTTCAATAAATATACAATTTGACAGGGGACCTAGCAGTTTATGTACAATTGTAGATGTTGTAGCACTGAAACAAAATAATGTCATGTTTCAAAGTGAGACTATACAAACTGCTCTCATTTACAAATTGGTTGCTAATAAATAGCTAACAGTCAAGCACTAAGATGGGCTAAGAGCCAAGTGTGCAAGTACATGCATGCTTCAGAAATATATACAAGAGAGCAGGGTCTTGCCTGAGAGCCAGATAACTAGAAAATTTAATCCAGAGTAATGGGTTCAGAAACATCTAATCTACAACAGTCAAAGAGTCAAATGCAAGGGAGGTTACTGAGCCAGTTCAGGTCAAGGAGCTGAGATTCAAGAGGCAGATCTAGACCCAATGACATAGAAAATCAGAATGATATTTGGTGAATTCCCAGCAAGGAGGCCAACCTGGTGATTGTTCTTCATTGGCCCAGATGTAAGTGTGACTCATTTATGGACATTTGTGACTTTGTTTCTAAAGGAGTTGCATTGCTTAGCTTTCCAAAGCATCCAATAATCTTGGCATATTATCTGCCAAGATTAGTTTCAGTTGATTGTTTGGCAAATCCAGAGGCTGACAACTTATTGAATCAGGCCCCTCAGTGTAGGACTCCTTTGAGATTCTATAAAACTGGAGTAATGATGGCACTGGCCCATTTTGTTTCTCCATTGATCCTTAAATCAAAAGGGGCTTCAATGGGATTGACAGCGATGGGTTCTGGAAAATCCAGGCCATTTAGAAATCCATTAAATTTGATGCTTGAGCAGACCATCTTGATATCTGACACACTGAGAAGGGGGAATGATGCCTTAAAATGCAATTTCTCGCATGATGCCCTGAATATGATAGCAGGGAATTGTAACTCCCCTAATAGCCCTCTTGACCCAAAACAGAAACTAAAGTGAAGATATGCCCTATTAACTAAATGACAATTTGGAATAAAGTCATAGCCATGAAATTCTGAGCTGACCATATTAGAAGAACCTTATTATGAATGCTCTTTGAGGCCTTCAGATGTGCTGAAAAAATAACAATTCTCAGTTGTATGGTCTGGAATAGGAGCATAATAGCTTTGGCTGCTTTCTGGTTATATGTGTGATGTAAAGAAAAACAAATTCAAAAGTAGTATATCAAGGGACAGAGTTAAATCATGGTATTTATAGTAGAATCTTCACAATATTCCTTATGCCCAAGTGTTGACCTATTAAACAACATTCCTAACACTTGAAAAATAATATTTATGATTATCCATTATGTACTTCTGATAATGAGAGAAAACTGTATCACTGATCATAGATGAAACAATAGAAAATAGAATTTTGAGGATGATATTATTTAACCACAAAGAATGCAGCATTAGTTTCTTCTCTATTACATCTGTCCTAAGACTGGTGTCATTAGGTTTTCTATCAGTATGTACCGATAAGTTCTTTAAACCTAGTTGCTATTTGTGATTCAGTACTTTTTTTAGAAAAACTACATATATCATATATGGTGCCTTATATCATTTTACAGTAATCCAAACAAGTATGTGTATTTGCAGTTCATTATATATTCACATCTGCCCTTCTATTGCAGTTTAGACATTTGAATCCCCTTACAAATCATAGTTAAACATTATTGTTTTGCCATACCTACTTTTGGGAAGATTCTGCAATACTTAAATTTATAATAATTAAAACCAATGACATTAATTAATGATATTCTAGGCCAGTGCTTTTCAAATGAATTGTTCAAATGGGAAGCCTGCAGATAATTGTAAATACATAAAATAATAATCTTGTGGTATATTTACTATTATTGCTATTCAGACAACAGTTCTGCTTCTCAAATAAGAGATATTTTTCACTGATTAATATTTTTCTAAGATTAATCTTGATTGAACAGTTACAGTGCTGGCTTTCATAGCAATGCTTCAGTGAGAAGCATGATTTCTTGGATCGTTCTAGAAATTTGCAAAATTACAAAAAATTATTGGGCAAGTTGTATTGCATTATTCAACAAAAATGCTTGAGTTGTTTGAAGTTTGACTCACTGCAGTTGAATAGTCAAAGTCCTTTGTGAGGAAATGGGTGCTAATATAATCTGCTATTCAAAATTTTCAGACTTGAGAAGAGAAATTTTTGGTTGAAAGGATATTAAACTTGCACAATTGTTTGATAATAATTAAATGAATCTTAAAATGCTATGCAAGGCAGGCGTATTTGGGCTCTTAAATGTTGAATTGTAAGATGTATTAATTTGATCTTTCCACTGTGTAACTAGAGTATAGTATATAATATATATAGTATATAATAGTAGCTTTGTGGAAGACGATCTGCCAACCTTGGATCAAATTTATAGTTATTGAGGGAATATTTTATATAATTACTGTTTTGCAGATAAAAAGATTTCATCATTTGTGATTTTTTGAATTATGGTTGCCGTTTAGGATTTTATGTAATTGAGCTTCACAGAATCTTTGGGATGACATACAGATGTAATAAATTAATCAAGACAAATTTAGGAGGCCAAAAACGGGACGCACAAAGGCCAAAAATGGGCCACATGGAGGCTAAAAACAGCCAAAAGGTGGGGGCCGGCAGGTGGGCGGGGCTTCAGCAATATTCATTCCATGAGATGCAAAGACATTTCCACCCTCTTTTGGCAGACAAAAAAGCATGTCTTATGGAGCAAAAAATACAGTAATAATTTTTATATTGCAGCCTGTTTTATGTCATCTGATTTAATTATTGTTTGTCATCTGTAGATGATCCTTCATTAAGATATTTATAACTGATTGTTTTTATGGTTTGCTTGCTGCAGCCACCTGCTATGGCCTATATTGCAGAAGGATATCAAATTGTAATTTTTGAGTATATTTGTCTTCAACCACCTTTTTAAGGTGTATACATAAATGAGTTCATAAAATTATTTGTGAGAAACAATTGATAAATTTATAATTAAATTATAATTATAATTATTTCTTCTCCACATATCTCTCTACAGGATGCTCTTTAAAGAAAGCCGAAGTGTTCATAATCATCTCACATCTGCTCCGTGAGTATAACATCAATATGTATACGTTTTCCTGTTCATCTAAAATTCTTCAATAATGTTTGTCTTAGAATTTCATAATAATTTATATTTATTACAGTTCTTTTTACTGTTTGGGTTGTTATTGTAATAAAAATTCAAAATTCTAATGTATTATGGCTTATTCTTGACATTTCTAAAAACATGAATTTTGCAAACAGGTAGTATGCAATACATTTCATTAAACATATGAAATTATGCTTTAATATGAAAACTGTTTCTGGAGCAAGTAGTTAGCTAATAATTTAATATTAAACATAAAATTGCTACTCAGTTGTCAGAAATTAATATTTATTTTTTTACATTTTAAAAATCATAAATACCCACTTGTCAGAGGATTTCCAAACATTACATGATACTATATTTCAAACATTTGCTTTTAGATCTTTATGCATATTCTTACTCCCAGTTATATTCGTGGGGGGGTGTGTGTGCTACTGTAGAGCTGTATTATATGAAAAACAGACATAAATTTCTCTCTAGTGGTTTGCTCTTTTCATGCTGTAATTACTCAAAATCCAGCAAGTGACCTTCTGTGAAAGACTTAGCTTACCTGTTTGGATATTCCCAATGATATCATCTAAACTATGGAATGAACTTTTAGGGAAAGGCCATTAATCTCCAGTGCATGTACTGTTTCATCTGAAGATTATCTTGCCTTGTTTTCAGAAGCATTTCCAATTATTCTGGAAATGATTCTGGGTGTAATCGATATAAAGCTTGTTCAAAGTGGCACCACTTCTGCAAGAGTCACCTGCTAAAAATCCTGAATTTAAATAAGCAATAAAATTAAGTAGCAAAATTATAGCAGTAAATTTTCAATTGGAACTAGTGCTTGAATAAAAATTGCAGATATTCTCATAATTAGCTTTGTGCTGTCTTCTTTAGGGCAAAGAAGAAGGTGATTCTGGCACCTAAACCCAAAGGAAAGGTAATTAAATAATTACTTATAAATGAAGATACTCTAAATAAAGAAGCATGAAGTATTTTATTGTAGCTGCTTTGCTTGATTGCTGTGGGGCACCCGAGTCATTGGTAGTTGGATAGTATGCAAGAATAATAAATTATTATGGTTGTTTGCACAGTCAGCCAGATGTTCAGATAGGATTTGGCATTTTTGTTCACCTATTGAGTCCTTTCCAAGGATCTAGGATGGCTGTACAATAATCAACTCTACCAGAATATTTATAGCTTTGTGATTTTCTATGTGCTGACAAGTGCATGGTGGCTTTATTTTAGAAAATAAAAAATAAATTACTATCCATTTACAACAATATGAAGTCATATCTTCCAGTTCTTTTGCTGGTGTTGGCCTTCATATGTCTCAAGTTCTTCTCAAGGATAATAAATTATATTGAAGTAATCTACACTTAGATTTTCAGTGTAAGATTATGTAAGCTTAATAATTCAAGTCCTAACCTAAAAATTTTTAAGGTAGCATCTAAGAATATAGGCAGTTCCAAAAGAAGTTATTTTTTCGTAAAATTAGAATATTGAGATTAATAAATGCTATATTTCCAGAGTCCTTTAAGTATTTCTCCAAGGGCTTCAGTCACAATATAACAACAGATTCCTTTTCCATAAGCTTTCAAATTCAATCTGCAATCTTTTTGCAGTATTGAATATTTTGCAATCCATCTTTCAGTAACTTTTATATAGGGATGTTATGAACAAGATGCCTGTCTGTTTGGATTTTAACACACAAGAACTTAACTCACTCATTTTCCAGAACTTTCTCAAGTTGATGGTCGTAGTTGTTTTTACTATACTCAAGTCCAAACCTCTGGCAAAGCTTCTAATAAATAATTCTGGCAACTCAGTCAGGATACTGTTTGTCATTTTGTAAAATTTTGCTGCAACCATAATCAAATGGTCAATTATTTCATCTTTTTACTACAGGGCAATATTTGCCATTGTTTGTTACATTATAATTTTTTGTTATCTTGCAATTAATTGCCAAAGCATGTTTTTGAGCCACTAAAATAGAGCCTTTGGTTTCTTTCTTTAACACTGCTGTACTTAGCCAACCCATGTTGATTTGGATCACCATTTCCTTCTATATTCTTTAAGTATTAGCCATGCTTTGGCTTGTACTTCCAATTAACAAATTGGTTTTCAGTTGTTTCTTTTCTATATTCAGCATTCACCATTGCTTTTTTCAAGAAGCTTTCCTTGATTGACTACCTTCAGAAAGAGTTCTTAGGAGCATGGTGGCTCACATGGGATGGAGGTTAGCAAGCCCGTGTTCAAGACTTAAGCGCAGCCATGAGGCAGGGTTGAGCTCCTGTCCTTCGCTCCAGCTCCTGCATGAAATGACGTGAAAGGAGCCCCCAACTGGGCATCTCCCAGGCAACAGTGATGTTACTGGGTAAACCTTTCAACCAGGAAGTGCCTCAGTGCTTCTGACACAAGTGCAAACAAGCGAGGTTCTTGGTTTTTCTTAATGTAGTCATTCAGGTCATGCTTTTCTTCCTCTGCAGTTTGTTTTACTTTTAATGTCCTCTATCCCTTTCATCTCTTAGCAAACACAAGCTGATTAATATCACTTTTTGGGTATAAAGTATGATGCATTGTCATAAATTTTCTTGTCTTCCAAGCCAAGTTATCCAATTCCACCTGAGTCCACTCAATTATTTCTGCTGTATATTGACGAGACTACCCGGATATTGTTTTTAATGATGTTTCCATCATTTAATTTTGATTTCAAAATGTTCCAAACTCATTTGATACATTTGATAGGAATATTTTTCTTTTGATTTGATTCTGTAATAAATTGGAAGCTTTCAAAATTCCCCAATATATGTAGCCTTTTATGCTACTGCCTTTTTAAAATCTTCATTGTTAAACAGTATCTTCAACAGTTTTCCATGCCTTTATGTCTATGGTTACACATTTATTGATTCCAAATCGCACAGTTAACCAGATATTTAAAATGGATTTGGTATTTTTTCTACCAATCAAGTTCTTCCCAAGGATCTGGGTAAGCAGATGTTGTTTGATGATGCTAAAGATATTGTCTCAGGATGCAAACTGCTCTGCATAAAGCTGCTTTTTGCAATTAGTTGATGGTGATTTTGTCAGTGCCAATAGTGTTCAACTGGTGTTCAGATGTTTTGGGATTTTGTTATTTTCTCCAGTTCTTTCTCTTCTGTTGACTCCAGGTACTTCAATTTCCATTTTTCTGAATTTTTTGTCTTTCCTGTCAACAGTTGTTAAGTGGCAAGTTCTTGTCTGTTAGAATTTTAAATCCCAGCGCAGTTTAGCTTCTTCCTTTGCCTGTTTTTGCGGTACTGCAAGTTGTTGCTTGCAGGCAAGTGATATTTCTTGCAGATATTCCAGTGTACCATTGTCACTACTTTGTCATACCATTGTCTATGTGATCTTTTTATAGCTGGTAACTAAGTGGTCTACCCTTTCTTCACCTTCTTTGCAAAGGTGATACTTGTTGTCTGTTGCTACCTTCTGCCTCTGTATTCAATTTTTTAAAACCTTGCTTAATAATTAGCCCCTCAGTCTCTCTCTTCAACATTTCTGCTCTTACCACTGCCAGGTCTTATTGTTATCTCTTTTGCCTGCTTTTTTATGTACTGGCCATATAATATTTTGCCTTGCCTATCTTTTTTAATCTTCATTTGATCTTTCTTATAGACCAGTTTGGTCTCTCCAGAACTCAGTAAGCCTTCATGGTGTATTAACTTCAGTGCATATTCTTCACTGTCCTTTATATATCCTTCCAATGCTCCTTTTTCTTCTTCAACTGTCTGGTATTTTTACAAGATTCCATGCCCACCTATGATCTTTGGTAAGCAGAGGCTGTCCACACTAATGTGTGGATGACTCATGCATGAATCATGTCATTATTTTTCTGGGCTGCCTATCCAGAGTTTTTAGTTCTACTTGTGTTCAGTCCATTATTCTAACTGTGTGTATCCAGTGACTGAAACTGCCTAGATGCTAGTTGGCTAGTGCAACTTTTGTTACAGAATTTGAAGCAGTGAACACAATTGTAATTAGTATTAAAAAATAAGTGATTATGGTTCTGGTTAAACTGGATAGAATACTATAATAAAGCTTTACAGATGAAACAAATTAGGAAAAAAATTATACTCAAGCAATAATATGGACAAAATGATGTCATGAACATTCTGAAAATAAGTGCTGTTATTTTAATTGTTGTGATAATTTAAGATCTAGAGTCCAAACCCATATGATTGTATCAGGTTTGTGTTTTCAAAAGATGTGCCTAAAAATCCAGACCTGCTATCACCATATCGATTCGTACAATGTAAGGTAAACAGAGAAGGACATGAATTAAAAAGTCAAAGAGACATATAGTAAATTCTAAGCCATTTCCCCATTGCCAATTTTCCTCTGGTGCAGGCATTTCTATTCCAATTCTGTTATTATTTTGCAAAACTCTTCTCAGTTCATGAAAAAACATTTTAGAGGATGAATTATGGGGTTCAGATTGAACAGAGGCTTTGGAATTGGGATGGATAATCTGTAGCCCTCCAAATGTTGGTGAACTATCATTACCAATACTTTTCACCATTGGCCATAGAGGCTAGGGTTGTTGGGTAGTATAGTTTAGCAACATGTGGCAAGTCATAGGTTTTTCTGTTTTGGTTCACAACTACATCATTTTAAATTTTACTCCCCTAGATTTAGAATATTAGGTATACCTAAAGTAAAATGTCATGTTGCTACTTGCATGCCATTTGGTCTTTAATTTTATCTGTTGCTATTTTATTGTAATGGATATTCCATGTAAATAACATAAAAACTGCATATGTATAATATTAAAAATGTGAATCATTATTATCATTGAAATAAAATCAACTTATACTATATGATCAAGCCATATAGATGCTTTAACTTATTTTTAAGATTTGCTTTTTGCCTGAGAAAGAAAGATTTTTCTACTTTGGAATATGGCATATCCAACAGATCTCAGATTTTAAGATCTGAGAAAGATTTTAAAATATAATATGCTTTTTTCTTTCTTTCTTTCTTCTTTTGCTTTATAAAGCAAAAAAGAAATCTTTTGCTTTATAAAGAGCTGTTTCCAATAAAGGGGAATATTTGTAGCTGACAATAGGAATAAGAAATCCTTGGGGCTCTTTGAGCTTGGTTGTTTTCTTGCAGATGTTTCATTACACAAACTGGGTAACATCATCAGTGCTAGCAGAATTCAAAAATAAATTCTTTTTTCTCACTTTCTTTTTACACTAGGACTCTAGTCCAAAGAAGGAGCAGAGAGTATGTCCCCCCTTTGCTTCAGCTTGTGTTCCTGCTTCAAGTACTAGCACACCTATCAATGCTGTCACCAGTTGTATTCCAGCTCCAGAGACAATTTGCCTAGATGACTCACTGGATGAAGATTTGTCATTTAATCCCCCTTCACTGGATTCTGTTTCTGATGCTCTGGCTGCTATTAATAATGGGGTGAAGAGTTCTTCTGTTATGTCCCCTGTAGACACATCTGTTTCAAGACCTCGGGCAGGGCTAAGAGAAGAGAAGTTAGCAAGCATAATGAGCAAATTACCACTGTCATCCTCAAAAAAAATAGAGGCTGTTCAAACACAACATTCATCAAGTCTTATAGCTGGACATACAGGACCAGTACCAAAGAAATCCCAGGATTTGCTTCAGACTGGTATCTCTTCAGGCCTTATTGCTGGATCTACAATTCAAAATCCCAAGGTTTCCTTGGAACCATTGCCAGCCAAGCTTCTGCAGCAAGGGTTACAGCGGTCAAGTCAAATACAAGCTGCTTCTTCCCAGACCCATATTTCTTCCTCGTGTAAAGGGCAAGCTACAGTTTCTCCTACTTCACAAAGGCCAAAGGATACAGTTATGCTTGTAACCTCTTCAGAGGTCCAAAGCTGTGGCTCCTCAACAATGCAAGTAGCAAAAGTTCATCAGCAGCCCACTGCTCAACAAAAATATGTGTCTCCTCTGCAAGTTACTATTAGTAAATCTCAAACCAATCCTGTGGTAAAATTAAGTAGCAATCCCAAACTTTCCTGTTCTTCCCCAGTAACCAAGACTTCAGATAAATCAGTAGTATACCGCCTTCCTTTGTCTAGTGCCACCTCTGGGAGTTCTCAAATGGTTCACCCACTTGTCTCTCGGACAACATCCTGCACCTCTACCTCTAGTAATTATTTAGCCAAGGCCATGGTATCACATGTTTCTGCCCAGGGTTTCAAGCCTCCTTTCTCCATGGTTCCATCTCCTAAACCAGCTGTCTCTCCCAAACCCTCAGCACCCAAGCCTTCTATAACATCCAAACCTACTGCATCTCTTAAACTATCCTCATCTAAGTCCAACTCTACAATCAAGCCCACATCATCATCTAGTTCTTCCAGTCCAAGTACACTAATATCCCAGAACAGTCACTCCAACAACAATTCCCTTCATAAACAGTCCAGTGGAGTAAGTGTCAATCGACAATCTTCCACAATTAATTTACTTTCCTCTAACCGAACCTCAGGCTTTCAACCAGCAAAGAATCCTCAAGCCCCTTCTAAATTATCCAGTTCCTCCGCCTCTGGAACTGCTGGCAAAAATAACATGAGTGGAGTTGGATTGAATGTACCTATCAATAGTGGAAGCCGCTTAAATGCAAGTGGGGCTAGTAGGACTAATCCCTCTGGAGCAGCAGGAAGTGGAGCACAGGGTGCTAATAAACAGTTATCAACTCCACATAGACCATCTTCTGCCTCAGGGTCTACAATTATACCAGCCAGTGTACAGGTATGTACTGAATCTAAAACTGAGCTTAAGATATAAAATATTGTACATATGGACTATTAAATTGTGAATTGTAGTAATGAATGCAAATGTGTGTGGATTTAGAAAAAAGTCCATTCTGTAATAGGATTTACTTCAAGGAAAATATTGGAAATATTGAATCCTGTCAAAAACTTAACTGTTTTGATGCAGTTACACATTTAAGGTATAGTTTGTTAAACAAGTTACAGTGGCCAGGTTCATACATAACAGTGGCCTATAATGAGTGAGTTTGTGTATAACATTGAGGCAAAAAATTTTTTTTTAAACCCAATAAGGATTACTCATAAATACAAAGCAGGGTTATGTTTACCAATAGGAGTTCCTATAACTACTAGAAGATGGAATTTATTATAAATCAACTTTATAGTATTTTATGATAATTGCCTAGGATTTAATACATAAAGACAAAAATTGCTAGTATATCTGTATCTTAAGACTTTTTTACTGTGATTATAAACACTATGCAGAGTAAATTATTAAATTATTAGAAAAGCAAAAAAAATTAATCCAATAATTTAGATGGATGAATTACTTTATTTGCAGAATAATCCTAACCCCTTGAAAATTAGAGTTGCTTGAGAAAAGTTGTTTGGTTGGTAAATCTATCACTTTTTTGTGATACTTAAACTGAGCTTTTCTTTTTTTCTTTTCTTCCCTGTCTAGTTAACCACTTCTTGCCTCATTCCTATCTAGTTTCCTTATCTTTGTTTTACTTTCATTCATTTTCTTGGAGCTATTCTCCACTTCAACCAAACTCTGTTTAATATTTTTCCATTCTATGTTTTTGGGGGCCATTTAAAGGAATGTATGTGCTCTTCTTTGGGTGTGTAAATAGGGTGTTTGAGTTTTGAGTAAAAATAAAAACACTCTTGAGTCAAACACGACTCAGTAAATAAGTATACAAACATCCAACCTTTTGGCAATATTATGGAAATGGTCTGCCACTCTCTTCACAAAAAATGTTATATTAAGTTGACCAACATTTCCTAAATTAAGCACCTTTGTTGAATAATGACATTTAGTATAGTTACTGTCAAGTTTTATACCAGGACAGAGCAATAAATCTCAGATCTCCAGATAATTAACTCTTTAGCAATTGGCTAAACTTGGCAGATATGGCAGTTATATGGTATGAGAGTTAAAGTAGAATATTGTAGACAAGAATTAGAGTAGTTAGTGTATGCAACAATGACTTGTCCTTTACAGTGTGAAATCAAAGCTTTTATATGGGTGTGTACTCTAGACTTTAAATTCTAGACTTTTTCCTCCTGCCTTCCGAGTTCATGAATATTTGGAGATAGGGGAAATATTTTTATGTGTAGCTCTTTCTCTCTTTCAGCCCTTATGATACATCCTGTCTATTTTCATCTTCCTATTGCCTCTGAAATAAAACCCTTTCTTGGTCATGAATGGCTGACAGATATTGTGCCCATCTTCTGTTTCTTCAACACTTGAAGTATATGAGATTTCCAATCCCTCCTTCTATCCTATGAGTTCAGCTAGAAGGGAAGTAGAATTTCCATTTCTTCTTTGGTTGCAGCTGTCAAGATCCCCTCTTTTAAATGCTTGCATTTCCCCTCCCCCATTCCTTCAGCTGAACATCTCAGTTTATCACATAGTAACTGATTATTCATGTCTTGTTTCTTGAAAAAAGACTCCTAGCTTGATTAAAGTAGCTTTTCCATGGCAGACTAGATTGAACACCTTCTCTTTATTTATCCAAGATTTGCTAAGTTTTCTCTTCTTCTCACAATCAAAGGAGATATTTTGTAACTCTTTTCAAGCCCAGGAGGGGGGGGCGGGGCGGGCTATGTTGACTCAAAGAAGTTATTTGTGTTTAAAGTGTTGGCAGTTACTGAGCAATTACGTTCTAATCTACTTTTAGCCGTGGAATTTCTCATGTGACTTTGGGTACAGTTCTCCCAATCACCCAAAAAAGGAAAGGACAAGGGGTTCCCTGAAGGTTGTCTATCTAACCCTGCGCTTATGAACCCTGTTTTTGCTGAATTTGATCAGTCAAGGAAAGACTTTCTGTTCTGCCCTTAGGAGTCTGAGACTTAGGACTAGCTAGATATCAAGGAAGGGGCACTGACGTTTTCTGGGTGGAGAATGGAGATTGGAGGGTCATAAGGTAAGAAATATTCTAGCTTACATGATAAGATAGTCCAACATTAGAAATTCAAAAGTGCATTTGTCCAGCTTCGCAGAGGGGCTACATTTCTGAAACCACCGAAGACCTCTATGCACTTGATCAATGTAGAGAGCAGGATCCTCTGAGTAAATCAATACATTTCTTGATGCAGAATTAAAGCTCCCCTCCCCTCACCCAAAAAAACCTATGAGAAATGTGGTTCATAATTTTCATGAAGATCCGTGGCTCATTAACCAGTATAATGGCCACTGTAAAATTCATATTTTATTGTATTCTCACAGTGATGAGAATAGAGTAGAATAGAGTAGAGAACAGAAGAGAAGAGATGTGATGGCTCAAGGGATAAAACTGTGTCTTTGTGTCCTGAGGGGAGGAGTTGAAACAGTATGTCCAAGATGTGAGGTGTCTGTAGATATTTCTCAGCACTCATTATGACCTACGTATTATACAGATCTTCTGTGGAAGGCAGGCTGGTTGCAATTGTTCTTTCTGTAGTCCTAAGTATCATTTAGAGTTTGTACCTGTCCTGTTTGGTTGCTGTACCAAACCAACAGTTATAGAAATACATATGATAGATTCAACAATTCCTCTGTGAAAGTATATCAACAGCTTCTGGGCAGTCTGAACTTCCTGGGTTGACCCAGGAAGTACATTCTTTGTAGTGCTTTCCTAATGATGGTTGTAGTGTTAAATGCCCATTTCATGTCCTGGGAGATTACAGAACCCCAAAACCTGAAATATTCTCTGCTGGTGGTGCTGTCGAATATAGTAAGACGGATCCCCAACCCCTGGGCTGTGGCCTGCTACCAGACATGTTGGGAGTTGGGTTGCCGAAGTGGCAGGTGAGCACGCAAAGCTTCATTTGCACATGTGTCATGCCCCTGTTGCAGACTGACTCCGAGGGAGAGAGGAACACCAACAGGGAGTAGAAGTGTGGCTCCAGAGGTTGTGGAGGAACTGGGGAAGGGCAGAGGCTGGCTGGGCAGTCAGAGAAAGACCCAGGCCCATCCCTTCTCCATCCTAGGGCATGCAGGGAGGAGAGGATAAGGGAGAGATGTGAATGACATGGTCTATGGGGGAGGAAAGGGCCTTGATCCTTTTCATGGGCTGCAGCTGTGAGAACTGGTTAAAAGAACGGATATTTATTTATTTATATTTTATTTATTTTATTACACTTTTATACCGCCCCCTCTCCCAAAAAAGGAACTCGGGGCGGTGTACAGCCAAGATAAAACGACATAAATAGGAAAAAAATTAAAAGAGATTTAAAAGAAATTAATCTAGTGGCTGAAATAATATAAAAGCAGAATAAAAAGGGGTAAAAAAGTTAAAAATATCCAAAATTTAAAACCCTAGTAATTAATACTAGGCCAGACCGGCCTGTTGGAAAAGGTGGGTCTTTAATGCGCGCCGGAAGGTCTGCAGGTCAGTGATGGCCCGCATCTCCGGGGATAATTCATTCCAGAGGGAGGGAGCCCCCGCAGAGAAGGCCCGCACCCTCGGGGCCGCCAGCCGGCATCGTCCGGCTGACGGCACCCTAAGGAGGCCCACCCTGTGGGAGCTCACTGGCCATGGGAGGCCGATGGTGGCAGTAGACGGTCTCGTAAGTACCTGGGTCCCAAACCATGGAGCGCTTTAAAGGTGACCACCAACACCTTGAATTGCACCCGGAAGGCCACTGGAAGCCAATGCAGCTTGCGCAGGAGCGGTGTAACATGGGAGCTCCGAGGAGCCCCCAAGATCACCCGATATGAGTATGGGCCAGTGCTGGAAACAAAGTGTGGAAATATCTCTAGTCTGTCATTCCTCTCTGAGTTTGGCATCCTTCCCAGTGTGTGTTCCAATATCTATGGACGTCTTCAAGCCCTTATCTTGCCTGGTTCCCTTAATTGCTTCAGTGTGGTTTGTGTTGTTTTTACTCTTTATAATTTATAGGCATTTTTAGTTTAAACAGTATTTCCTCCTTTTCGTAACTGTTTGCGGAGGAGTTTTTTTTCTCCAGTCAATGATATTTGGAGCTTTGAAGCAAAGTGAAGGAATAAAAGGGGCTTCACCTGTGACTGTGCTTATTTTGTATCCCACCCTGGGTCATCACAACATGCATGGAATTTAGGTTGTGTGCATGAAACCATTCTACCCTGCCATCAAAGCTGTTGCCAAAACTGGTTACAGAACCAAAAAGGTTGGGGACCCCTGTAATAAGAGATGGTAGAATAGAAGGGCTACTCCTGAAATCCACTCTCATCTCTACAATTTTAAGCATGGTCAGCTCCAGATAGTTCTAGCTTCACCACAGGGCCAGTTCCCATTTATATGCAGACTCATCACTGTCTCAGATGAGGTGAGTGATTGCTTTATCATCTGCAAACTTCAGTACTTTAACAGAGGAATCCCCCTAGAAATGCAATTATTGGTATAAAGCAAAAAAAGCAAGATGTAGTGCAGTTCCATATTGTAGTGCAGTTCCATCATCTGCAGATCTATATTTGCTCAGTAGGCAAACTGCAAAGAGTCTAACAGTGGATCTGTGATGACTTTCAGGTGGGTTAGCGCTACAGAGAAACCGGCTTGTAGTCATTTAAATATCTGCAAGACCGCGTTCTGCCGGTAGTCTCCCACTCCTTCGGGTCCCGACGGCCTCTATGTGCCGCCTGGCGACCCTGAGGAACAGGGCCTTCTCTGTGGGGGCACCCGCTCTCTGGAATGGGCTCCCCCCTGAGTTGAGAATGACCACCGACCTGAGGGTGTTCAGGCGTGATTTGAAGACCTAGCTCTTTGAGGAGGCCGGCCTGGGCTGATCCTAAATTGATTTTAATGGGGTTTAAGTAATGAATTTTAAGGTTGGGATTTTAGATTCGGTTACAGCCCTTATTTAATTCTATTTTGACTTTTATATATATGTTGTTTTAGTAGGCTGTGCACCGCCCTGAGTCCTTCGGGAGAAGGGCGGTACATAAATTGAATAAATAAAGAAATAAAGAAATCAAGATGAATGAGGAAAACTCTTATGGAGCATAAAAAGGTTTACAATTGATGAATGGTTTCTCTAAGTCCACACCACAAAATTTATTTAGTACTGTGACATTCTTACAGCAGCAGGTATTAACATACACGAAGATTCCCCCTCCTCTTTTTTATTGGATCTCTGTAACCCTTTGAATCTAAAACCTCATGTTTCAATTGCTTCCCTCATATCCTGGACATAAAGTGGTTCAACTCTTTCCTTCAGGACACATTGCATGCCAAAACAATTAGACACAGGGACAGTTTTTTCCCTCATGCCATCACTCTGCTAAACACCTAATTCCCACAGCATTAGCACTGTTTTATGTCTAAGGATAGTTACTCATATTGTATGGCTGTAGTATTATTATTATCCTTCCCATTTTCTTTACTACTTCTTATGATTATGATTATTCTGTTGCTTTGCACATACACTGAGAGCTTTTGCAATGGAGACAAATTCCTTGTGTGTCTAATCATACAGTACTAATCAACTGTTCCATTCTGTTCTATTCTGGATAGTCTCACTGAGCCAAGTTTTTGTAAAGCAGAGAACAGCCGAGTTAGAAAAATCAGAGTTCCTATTTAGTGGAAAACTTTCATCCATTGACAAACCTACATTATTGAATGTAGACTTGTTAAGTGAAGCAATGGGAGTGGAATCCTAGCCCCCACTCCTCAGTCTCACCCCGGCATGCTTCTTCTCTTTCGCTTCTTTATATTCTCCAGCTACTAAAGAGAACTGCTGTTTCTCTGATCATAATATCCACCTAACTTCTTTCTGTATTTGCAGAGACTTAGAAAGTTGTCTGATGTTCAGAAGTTCATTTTTGGTGTATGTGATCCATAATGAGTTACAGAAAATAAAAAAGAATGTCAAAAACACTAGAGAGTATTTAATTAAGGCTGCCATCAGTGGCACCATCTTGAGGAACTTGAATGAATCCTGAAGATTTATTTTGACAATGAAAGGCAGTTTAGTACGCATGACCATTTTTCATACAAATCAGATTGTGTACCCCTCTCAATTTTATTTTGATAAAATATGTTTTCTTCAAACATACTAAGGGTTAGGAAATGAGGTAACAAAGTAACCTGACCTCATGTAGAGAGCTATTTTTCCTAATAGGAAAAGTTAGGATTACTCATCAGCTAAGCAAAGTTTAATCTACTAGGTCTGTGATGGTGAACCTATGGCACGCATGCCAGAGGTGGCACTCAGAGCATGTGGGCATATGTGCTGTCGCTAGCTGCTCTTCTGGTTTCTGGCGTGTACTGGCCAGCTGCTCTTGGCGCGCTCCGGAGTGCCAGAAACACAAAGACCAGCTGGCCGGTGTACCTGCACACTGGCGGGTCTTCGGGTAGTACAGTCTGCAAGCAAATTTCCAGCTTTAGGTAGTACAGTCCGGAAGCATGAGCACCAGCTAGCTGGCCTTCAGTTTCTGGTGCTCCAGCATGCGCACTTGTACACATGCGTGCGTACCATGCACATTCCATGCACATTCCAGCATGCGCACTTGTACACATGCGTGCGTACCATGCACATTCCGGTTTGGGCACTCGGTGCTGAAAAGGTTCACCATCACTATACTAGGTGCTGTGTTGGCTGCTGTGGGAGAACTGGTACACCAAAGTGGCCTCAACCTTTTTAACTTTCTGGAGATCCCTCAAAACCAGATTGGGTCAGCAAACCTGGGGGCCTCAGGGAGACTGGAGAAATAACTGAGATGACTCCTGTGTAATTTACATGTTTTTTAACTCTATTTTAGTTTTGTGCTATCTATAATTGTAAAGTTTTTAGTGTTAATAATATTGTCGATAAGTTGTATATATGTTTTTGACTTTGTTGTACACTGCCCAGAATCATTGATTATGAGATAGGTGGTTATATAACTGTGAAAAATAAATAAGCGTAGCTTTCAACAGTCTTCCTTTGGAAAGCTTCTCCTAGGGTAAGAGCCCAAAGGGAGAAGACTATAGCTAATAACCAGAGTGGGAGCAGTGTATTGTGGGAGAAAGGTTCAGATGAAAGCAAATGGGTTAAGGGTGATTATTTATTGTAGTTGGTGAGTATATGTGGAGTGGATGAGCAAGAATGGGCTTTAATTCCATTTGACCCTTTTTTATGTGTGGTTGGTGGGCTTCCACCTTTGGACGTAAACAAACAACAAAATGAAAAAGATTTATAACATGCTTCTAAGCAGGGCCCAATCCAACCCCAGTAAAAATTAATTTTAAAAAAGTATCAATAGTCAAAACTACACAAATATATTACAAGCTACATATAACATGTTTTATTTATTTACTTGTGAAAATAAAATACATACACAACAATAAAACCCTAAATCTATAAAGCTGGCATCCCTACTGTCTTACTTAGTGGGATTGTCAAAAACAAACCAACCCATAACCATATCATCTTAACTACCAACCATGATTGTCAACATCTGTTCACAATTGTTTTTGCCATTCAGTCTATTACATAAATAAGTTTTTACATACTTTAAAATGTTGGTAGAGGCAATAAAACATCACGGCGTAATTTTCACAGAAATCAACTACTTTACAGAAAGACAGGGCACTAACTGTTAAAGGAAGGACAGTTTGGTCCCATTCCAAGTACCCATGCCACTTTCTTGAGTTCTGATTACAGGACTGCTAATGACCTTGTTATCCAACTATTGCTAATAAATGCCAGGCCAAATTGCTATGTGTTCACATCCATTTTTGGTAGATCAGAAACCTTATTGGGTACAGATATTGCTCAGCCATGTTTGGGTACCACAGCAGCTATGCCTACAAGGTAGTTGGTTCTAGAATTTTCCAGAGTTATTTTGCTGGATGATTTGAGTTCCAATGCATTGGAAGTTGGCTCCAGTTCTATTCAGGATTTCATAGACTCCATGGTGATAATGGCCTTCTTTCAGCTGCTTTATGCTATGACACATATGAATGACATGGTATTAAATATATTAGACATGGTATGTGATGTTCTGATGACTAGAATTTATGGACTCCCAATTTCTATCCTGGACCCTTAACCACTACACCAGACTAGCTTTCAGTGATAGAAGTAAAAAAAAGTTAGACTTTATTCCATGAAATGGTGGTAATTGTAACTTTCCAGAAACAGTCCCTTATTCAGCAATATAGCTGGTATATAACAGCAATATTACCTGGTATATAACTGTCACAAAAATTCATGTGTAATCTTTATTATGGAGAAGAATACTTTTTTACAGATTTGTGCTTTGTGGAGCAAAGAAGCCAACGTTTTATAAGCCTGTGTTCCAGAGTTTTTTCTCCCAACTTTCCAAAGCAATGCTTGGTGTGGTTTTGATGGCCTTAGGTGCCAGCTGAACTATAATTATATAATGTTTCTGTATAGCTGGGAAACCAGTGGTTGCCATCTCACCAGTCTTAGTTTTCACATTTGCATTTTCAGTTATATTTATTGCATGAAAAAAGAGCCAACCAACATTTGCTATCACTTAAATTATAACATGAATTAAGGAAGAAATGAATAAACTTTGCTATAAAATATTGTTTCTAAGAATGTGAGAGTAGATAATGCTTAAATACCTTTGGTATGCTTTTAGTTGCTTCTAAAAGACTTTAAAACATTTTAAAAATAACATCTATCTATGTAGTCAACAACAGGTGCATCATTACTGGCAAATGCTTCACCTTTGACTCTCATGGCATCACCATTGTCTGTAACCAGTCAGAATGTGACATCTACTCCATTGACTCCTTTTGGGATGCTGGGGAGTCTTGTTCCAGTGACTATGCCTTTTCAGTTTCCATTGGAGCTTCTTAGCTTTGGAACAGACACGGCTGGAGTGACAACCACCTCGGGATCTACCTCAGCAGCTTTCCACCATAGTATAACTCAGAGTAAGTAAAACTTTTTTTTTTACTATTTGTTGGTAAATACTTCTTTATCAGTGGCAAATTCTTTGAATTGTCTGCATTTGTTGGGAAATTAGTTTGTTGTTTATGCCTATAATTATTTCTCATTGTTCTCCTGGTGGCTTAATTGCCTCAGTTGTGATGTGGCTGTTAGAAGGTGTTAGATGTCTTGGCTAGATAATTGGGTTGACTGCAAAAGCACTCAAACATGTTTTTTTCAAGAGGTAACTGGACTTTCTCATTTTTCTTTCAAGACATTTCACTTCTTATCCAAGAAGCTTCTTCAGCTCTGACTGGATGGTGGGCAATGGAAGGATTTATACTCCTTGCAGACAGCTGGTCATTTGCATTCTTTTAGCAGGTTGTTAAGGTCACCTGAAGGTTTATCTATGTCATCAAGATCACCTGAATGATGCAAATTGGTGTGGAGTCTTCTTGGAACTGTTGAAAGGACTGTGTTGTAGATTGGAGATAGATGATGCCGCATCCCTCCCCCTCTGTTGAGAGCGGCCTGTTCAATTTTGACATAGATGGCCTCTTTAACCCCTCTTTCAAATCAGTGATCCTCTCGGCATAGCACAGCATAGGAAAACAAACACATCAGGACTAGATTCAGCAGTCCATTTGCATTTAAAAGACACAGGCCACTCTTTTGAAGACGACAAAGTCCATATTTTGGACATTTTCCCATATATGCCTTACATTAGGTACTATATCTCTCTGTGATTCTTCTCCATAGTACCCTTAATGTTTTGGAACATCAGCATCATTTCCCTTGAAATCTCACTCCTTTTCCCCTGATGGAGCATCTTGTCTTAATTTAATAAGTCCCACTCTTACCCAAGTCCAAAAACAATATATTCCAGTCCAATGTTAGTCCTCAGAAAGTTAAATAATCATAGTTCTTTACATCTCAAGATTATTAATCAAGTCCATTTCAATAGTCCAGGAAGCTTCCGCAAATCAAAAATCACTTTGCTTTACTTAAAAGTCTTCTATAATAGAATCTCCAGTGATAATAAAATAACTAGGTACAGAACAGTCAATATTACCACAGTCCTCCAGATGAATTTTGCTAATTTTCTCATTAAAAAAAAAAAATCTAAACTTGTAAGGGTCTGGTATATTCCATTTACCAGTTGATGGCGCCCTCAGCTTAGCTTTCAGCATTGTTTCAAATCTTAATGATTTAATTAATCCAAATTTAGTTCAATTTATAGAACCAAAACAGCTATTCAAATAGATTCAAGTGGAGAGTTCAGCATTTTATAATCTCTTTCTAAATGCCTACCCAATTTAAGAGTCCAGTTTTCTATGTTTTCAAAGGTCTTTAGCTTTTCCCTCCTTAATTTCTCTTTTGGGTCTAGGATTTTTCTCTCTATGGTAGTTCATTGCTTTAAAACAGTGGTAGTCAACCTGGTCCCTACCGCCCACTAGTGGGCGTTCCAGCTTTCATGGTGGGTGGTAGGGGTTTTGTCTCCTACTTTATAAATCACCATTACTGTGGAACCGGTGGGCGGTATAGAGAAAAATTTACTACTAACAGAGATAGTTCTAAGAGTCTTTTCCTGGATTTTCCTCTTTCTTTTTTTCTTTAAAGTTAGGGTCTAAATAAAAAGGAATCTTCTTATCTATCTCAATCACTGTTCATCTGCACTGCTCCTGCACATTTCTTTGTTGCCTCAGCTGTCCCAGCTTCGTGGCAGCCATGATGGCTGGCTCTTCTCGTCAAGGGAGAGGCCAGAAGCCCTGAGTCCAGCAGGAGAAATGCTGCTCTCCACAAACTTCAGGGCGCCCCTCTTTTCTTCACCATCCCTACAGGGTGGCTTTAGTCTTTTCGGAGCCCTCCAACAGGGAGAACTCAGCATGGGAGCGCGGAGACCCGATCCTCACGTCTTTCCTTTTAAATTTGTCTCAAATTTTCTTCATTTTTTCTTTCACAGCATTCTAGTTAATATAAATTCATGCAAATCATTGATACATTTATTGCATATTTATAGTTTTAATAGTTCTAATCCTTAAGCACATACTTAACCATTTCCTTTTTTTGAGTATTGTTGCCAAACCTTTCCTTCATAGGTAGTCCTCAATTTACGACCACAATTGAGTCCAAAATTTCTGTTACTGAGCAAGACAGTTGTTAAGTGAATTTGCCCAATTTACAACTTTCCATACCACAGTTGATTCTTTCCACAGTCAATCACTGCACTTACTAAGTTAGTAACATGATTGTTAAGTGAATCTGGTTTCCCTGTTGATTTTGCTTGTCAGAAGGTCGAAGAAGTACCACATGACTGCAGCACACTGCAACCATCATAAATACCGGCCAATTGCCAAGCATCCAAAATTTGGTCACAAGGTCACAGTAATGTTGCAACAGTCATGTGAAAATAGTCATTAAGTCACTTTTTTCAGTGATGTAACTTCAAATGGTCACTAAAAGAATGGTTGTAAGTTGAGGATTACCTGTATATGGAGTCTTATGCCCTGAGTGAGCCATTCTGTTCCACTTATCAATAAAGGAGAATGTTTGTAGCTCAGAGTTGAAATGGTTTTTTTTTTTTTTTGTGCTCTGAGCTGATTGTTTTCTTGCAGATATTTCATTACTCAACCTTTAGGCAATACTCCAGTCAAGGAACTACCAAACAAGCCAACAGTAAACAGCCTAAGCAAAGAACTACCAAGACCACTCCCACAAACACTGACAGAGCAAGGCACTAAAATATAAACTAACTACCCACTCCCTACTAACACCAATGATGTTACCTAGTCTAGGTGATGAAATGTCTGCAAGAAAACAACCAATCTCAGAGCACCAAAGACCCCTAAACTCTTTCACTTAATTTCATTTGTTTCTTAGGCATCCAGTATTGTAAGCATCATTTCCACTTTGACAATTTTAAGGTTTTCATACCTTTCACATTCTATATTTTGACTGTGAAGAACATGTATTTCTGTTCAATTCAATTGACATCATCAGTGACCAATTTTGTAGTTTTGGACTGGCAAGATAATGATTGGCTTAAAGTCATCCATTTGAATTTGTAAATCCCAAACTTCAGTACTACGCCATTAAACAACTAAACTTGCTGTCTATAGAGAGATACCGAAAACTATGATCATGCTAATTTTATCATTATACCTTTTTTTCCCCTTTTGTGTACCATGTCAGATTTATTGAAGGGTTTACAGTCAGGAGCTCAGCATTCAGCAGCACTGTCTCATACATCTATGCCTGCTCATTTGCAGCAAGCTTATTCAGGTAAGAAAATGCCTTTTTTCACTTTTCTAAAGAGAAGCCAGCTGTCTCACAATACAGTTTCTACAGTAATAAAAAATTTCTTAAGAACAGTTTTGACAATGCAACAACTTTCTCAATGGCATGGTGGGATTCCCTTTACTCAATTGGATTCCCTTTATTCAATGTGAATCTCTTAGAGATGTTGTAATTTACAAGTCTAATTTGACTTGAGCGTTCTCAGGTGCAGTTGTCAATCTTCCAGTTAAGAAATTGCCATTTTAGAATGCTTTAAAGGAAGCAGACTATTTGGCTCCCTTTAGTCATGGTTCCAGTTGGGCTTGGAATGAAAACAGTGTTTGTGTACTGATTATTTACCTTTGTTGGGCCCTAGATGGAAAATATGTATTTCTTCTGATCCTATTACACATTGATGGGCTTCAATACCATTGACTATGGTATCCTAATTTTGAGGGATTGGAGGTGTTATTTTACGTTGTTCCATTCCTTCCTAAACAAATCAGTTGTGGAGGAAAAAAGATTGATCTGATGGCCTCTTACACGCACAGCAAAGATGAATTGATTACCTGTCAAAGCAGCAAGCAGAGGTGGAGAGCAGGCACGCGATCTGGAGGCGCCTTGTGAGCCACAGGAAAGCCAAGAGTCAATGGGCCGGAGCAGCAGGCGGCCATGGGAGGTTTGTCTTCATACAGTACCAGCAGCAGATGAAGGCAGAGGTGCAGGGGGAAGGCAAGTGATCCGGATGCACCGCACAGGCCACGGAAAAGCCAAGAGTTGGTGGGCTGGAGTAGGTGGGCAGCCGCGGGAGAGTCATTTTTGCATCTCAGCTTGCCTGCGGCCTGTGGAGTGTGTCAGGATTGCCTGCCTTCCACCCTGAGCCTCTGCCTCCGCCTGCTGCTTGGACAGGGAATCAACTCACTTGCGCTGCACAGGTTGCGCAGCTCAGAGTCCACTGACCAAAGGACTGGTGAGCTGCAGCTACTGTCGGATATCATTAGCCCCTGCGCTCTTGCAGCCTCTTGTGCAGGATTACCCTGAAATGGGGTTTCCCCAAAAATAAGTCCTGGTGCTTATTTCGGAGCCTCCAAAAATATAAGACCAGGTCTTATTTTTAGGAAAACACAGTAGTGGAAAGAGGGAAAGGCCTTGAAAGTTAGGAGGAAGAGATGCTAGGAAGATAATTATCAGATAAAAGGGTCTTGAGCTCAGGTAAAGAAAATAATGTGAGAAAAATTTTTCCTCTCTAGTTCTCACGGAGCTAGAGGGAAAGAGGAAGCAGATCAGATTTGCAAGATTTTTTTTACTGCATCTGTTACAGTAAGAGTAATACTTGCTTGATATTAATTTTTGAGCCTGATCTACCCTATAGAACAGACAGGCACTTTACATGAGATTGCTTCTAAAAATCACTTTGAAAAAGGCAGCAATCTGGCTGTTAACTGGCAGTAGAAGTCAGAAACACATTGTACCTGTGCTGTGGTCTCTGGTTTAATTTCCTGTAAGTTTCTACATACAATTTAATTTAATTAAAAATTAAGTTTTTTTAATCTTGCTTAACACCATGTTATCTTAAGAAAACTTTCTCCAAATAGATTTGCCCTACATAATATCTACATTCTGCAATTCTTTGGTTTTATAAAGTTGGGGGGACTGCAACTAGAAGTTATTTCTCTTTCATGACCTCCACTTTATGAAATAGACTTCCCATGAAAGCTAGATTCACTTTGGTATTCAAAAGTAAATTAACTTAAGTATTTAAATGATACTATCATGGGATCTTTTCAATGTTTCTTCAATTTAGCTGAGCTGTTGGTTGATTGTGGCTATCTATGTGTTTGCCTGTTTATACTTCAGGCTTTTTTTTTAACCAAGCATATTTATTTTCTATATTTTGTATACCATCAAAAGTTGTATGATTGCAGGGATAGAGAAATTTAATAAATCATCATTTCTATTTTATGAATTGTTTTCTCTTTTTCATCTTCAATTCTAGATGGCCAAAGCAAAGTGGATGCTAAGTTACAGAGGAAACCCCAGTGATGTTCTGCTAAGTAAGGGAGTAAATGTGGTTCTACTTTGCTGATGGAGAATGACCAGTTGGGAAAGTGCTTACATGGACACAGAGCTGCTGTTTCTGTCAATGTTTACATATTCTGATCCTAAGCACTGTGGTGAGGACAAAAAAAAATACTTGATCAAAGAGAGAAGAAAAAGGAGGAAAGTGTTCTTATTAAAAAAAACTTATAGTTTGATTTTGTTTTCAGGACAGTTCTCAAAGCCTTTTATCCCAATTGTCTCAAAAAGGGTTGGCCAAATAGGTTCAGTTGTCAAACCTACAGCAACCCCAAACCTTTTTGCAGGCTGATGTCTGATAAAGGAACTATGAAAGGAAACTAAAGTAAACATCTGTATCCACCATGCAAGTAAGGCCATCCATCCTGTTCAGCCATGTGGAGGCTTCAGGGAAGTCTACAAGCTATAGCAGTTAGAAACATTCTCTGCAAGTTTGAATAAGGTGAAGTATAGAGGAGAAAAAAGTGTTTTATATCAGCCTAAAAGGAAGTACGCATTTTCTCTACCCAAAATCAAGGCTGCTTGTTTGCTCTTTGAAGAGCCTGAAAATTATACTTAATTTGCTTTGGATAACATTTTCCCTAGATACTGTAACTGATCAGGACAGAGAATTTTCTATTTCAGATAAAAGATTTAAAAAATGGAGAGTGTTTTGTAATCACACATTTCAGTGGAACTTAAAATCTTCCTTTTAGTATCAAAAATTCAGATATAAGATTAGCATGAATTGGCTTTATCAGAGCATACCTTTGTTTTCAGTATCTTTGATGGAAGGTTTATTTTATCACTTTTAGATTTGCTGAACCATTTCAGAGTTGCCTTATTTTTCATATATTGATAGAATGTAGAAATATTCCATTTCTCTCCTTTGGGAAGATAGTTTCCAATTCTTCTTCCTCTTCTATTAGCTTTGAGAAGATATGTGCTGTACTGATTCTTTACAGCTTTTAAGTAAGACCTTTTATCAGAACTGTTCAAAGCTCTCTCCAAAGAGTATAGTTCAGGTGCCTTCTGTTTAGGCTTTAACATTCTTATTCCCAGTATTCTTTAAATTTGCTAAGCTGGGAGATACTTGATTTGTTGTTGCTTGAACATACAACTTGTAGGCTGGCTTTGATTTTGAAACCATTATGTTAAAGTCTAGGAAAGAAATGTAGGAACTGCTTTATATTGCACTCATTAATTAATGCAGAAGAAATGTATTTCAGGATGTAATTCTGGGAGAAAAAGTCAAAACAATGTCACATTATGTTGTAAACATTTCAGTGGAGGTCAAATCTAGAAATCATAGTTTAATCCCCAAACCAAAGTATTTTCTTTAATTTAAATCTGATATTTTATTTTTTAGTAAGAGTTGGGCTTTTTTAAACATTCCTTGCGATATGGTCATCATCCAGCAGAAATATGTACATATGCCAGCATGTTTTGCTGGAGACTTCTTTGATTCCAACTACAATCTCTAGTTCTGCTCTAAAAGGAAACCACATTTAAAAAGACAACTAGCTGTGTCTATTGATCAGCATTAATTGCTACTGTATGAAACTCAGTAATATCTATGGCTTCCTATAAAATTCTACTTCTTATGTGCATATAGTTTTACTGTATGGTGGCCAAGATAATTCTTCTGCTGTTTTGTGACAGACATGTATTTAGTTATTAAATTTACAGAGATATGTTATTTCATCTTACAAAGTCAGGTAGCTAATCTTACTGATTCAGATTACTTATCATATTTGTAAAACATGTGTATATTTAAATAATATATAATATAAACATAGTAACTGAATGTTGGGTTGACCCTATTAATTTTTTAAAAAAAAACTTGCACAAAATACGGATTAAAAATAGAGTCAAATCTATCTGGAATAGAAGGTAAACAAAGGGCTTTTAAAAAACATAACTGATAGTTTCATAGAAGAAACTACAAAGTTCAGAATGTTTTTTGCATTCACAAAGCCTTCCTTTCTTCTCCCTCCAATATTAATTGGTTAATCTTACCCTCTTGATTGATTTACCTTCATTTCAAAGGTAAGCAAAATGTTCTCCATGAGCATATCCTACAAATAACCAAATATATAGTTCTTTCTGAAGATTTACTGTTACATAAGTTGTTTCCTTTTGACAAATTCAAATCCATGTATTTAAGCATGTACACACACACGCACATATAAATAAAAAAAAACACCTTTGGAAGAAAAGACTTAAAATAAAAAATATATTTGAAACAATGTTTTTAAAATATCATAAAAATGAAATTCTCTTAAAAGAAGGAGGCATACTAGGACCCTGACATTCCATATTGCATTATGAAAACTAAATAATAAGTAGTTAATAACTTTTAGATTTCGTTTTCCCTGATGTACAAAATGATAAAAAGTATGAAAGATAAAATTATTTTTCTCTTTAGAAGCAATACATAGTACAGAATAGAATTAGTAGGAGTTATATGTTTCTGATTATGTTTTCTCATAAATTTAAAGCAAAACATGGTGGCAGAAAACGGTTTATGTTAAAAAAGTTTGAAAATTTTCTCATAAATCCAAATAACACAAGTGGTTTTCTTGTTGCTCATCAATATTTCTCATGTAGAATTTAATCAAAGCACATTAATTGATTTGAATTTATTATTCTTATTACATGGCATGCAATTGGGGCCTCTCTATTTTGCTAAATATATGAAGAGTCTTCAGCTTTTTTCAGCTTAATAGCAAACTGGAGTATCTGGAGACATGAAAGAACTGATAGAAGACAACTGTTCCTGATGTTCTCAATAAAAGAAGAATTTTATGATTAGAATAAATCTAAATGATACCTCCATGAGCTTTCTCTACAATGGACATAAGGACATAAAGAAGATAATCAGAATTGAAAAGAGTAGATAGAATATTAGTGCCATTACAATGCATGTGAGATATACTTCCTGCACAGCAATTTTTAATTTAGTTATTTTTAACAGCCTAGTTTGTCTTAAAATGTATTTGGAGAGTTAAATAGCTCTTACGTGAAATCTGTTCAGTATTCACAAGCAATAAAAGGTAAAGCTTTCATTTCTGAATTTAAATTGTTTTGAAACTTAGGGCTAAAACAGTGATCATATACTGAGCCTCAAATATAAGCAATAATTTTGACATACAGGTTTTGAATTTTAGAATCATTTAAATTATATGTTTCTTGTCCAAATGGGGACAGTTAGCAATTCCTTAGGTTATCTTAGATCTTTATGAAGTATGGAGAAAGGATATAAACAATGAACAAAGAAATATCTTAACAATGCATACTTTCATCCCCAAGGTAATATATGATGGCTTAAAATCATTCCTTTTTCAGTCTTTTATATTGTCTTGTCTCCAGCAAAACAGATGGGAATGTTGAGTCAAAATCTCAGGTGTGGGTGCTGTGGGTTTGACATCTGTTTCCATGAAATAATGGTTTAATTTATTCAGTGGGCTATGAATGGGGCAGGTAATCATGGTTTGCTTCTTCAAACTCTTAGCTGACTAATCCAACCTCCATTTAGCCTCTCCATTTGATCCTAAGCAGTTGATTTTAAAATAATTCGCAAATCCCAAGCTACCATCAGTTACATTGAATCATAATCAGATGATAGTTTCTTAGGACTCACAGTTATTTACTATGTTTGCTGCTACATTCATTAAAATATTTTTGATTATATTTATAAATACATTTAAATCTAGTTTACACAGTGATTTTTAGAACTGTTTGCCCAGAAAATATTAGGATGTTAGTTTTTTGGAATGTTGATAAGTGATATAATTATTACTCTTATTTTTGAACTTTTCAAAATAGTAGTACAGGAAAAAAATCATGTTAAATTTTGGAAAGTTTTTTTACCTAACTATTTGCATAATTTGTTATGTTGGAATTCACAGAACACTTGTTATTTTCCAAACACTTTACACCAAGATTAGAATAATAAATAGCTATCATAAAATGTTTATGCAATTATAATTGTATGCCATTTAGGTTTTATATATATCAACTTACTTGATACAGGCTTTTGGTTAAGTGCCTTTTCTTTTTGTTCCCTCTTATCCCCACAAAGTATATTCAGAGGTCCTAAAGTGTTTGGAGATATTTGTAAAGTCCTTGATCCTGCCCAAATGACTTTATGTTGTTAAAATAATTTTACTCTTCTGTAATTAGTGTTCAGTATATGTAATATTATGACTGCTGTTGCATAACTCTCATTCTTATGTGCTTCTTCTTTGCACACAGCAATATTTTCCTTACGTTAAATTTGTTTTTGTAGTATTGTTTACTTCTGAAAATGAACTTTGGCACAATTTATAAACAGTGTATTTGAGCAACTGTAATGAAGTGGTTTGGTAGTACACTAAGCCATTTCCACTGGAGTTTCAGATTGTAATTTAAAATATCAGTCTAATAATCATGTTAAACCAGCCATTCTAAAATTTGGCATTTTCCCCTGTGACAGAAAAAGAGCAGAATATTTCTTCACATTAAAAATGTTATAAATAATTTATATTTGAATGGTTACAGACTAGTAGACAATATAAATATTTTATATTTCTGCAATAAAAATATTTTCATATGGCCTCTGATGCCTAAGGCGCTTCACCTTAGGAAGCTGCCTGTTGATGGTGACAGTAATTTAATCTTCTAAATTAAAATTTTAGTTTTCCATGCACCTAATACAGAGTGAGAGCTTCTTTGCATTGCTCAGATACATATATTTAGATACATTGTAAAACAAAATTTTGCTTTAAGTAACAAATTGGTTAAATCAAAAAATAGCAGTATACTTTTAAACAAAAAAAAAAAATCACAGCAAGATTTCCCTGGTTTTTTTCCAAAATTTGTTACCAAGATCTGTGACAAATGTTAAGAATGCAACCCACCAATCAAAATAAGCATTCATATATTTTAAATTTTTTATTGTATTTATAAAACTTTTAACTTTTTAAAACTACCATATATTATTAAGGTTCTACTGATCTTTAAAACAAAGTTGCATTCTATTTCAAATCAATTCTGAATGGATGGTTGAATACTCAATATTGAATTCTGCTAGAAATTAAAGAACTATCTTTTGTTCAGATAAAGCAATTTGGTATGATTGAGGAATATAAAGTAATTTATGTAATTAGTTAACATGTTTCTAATTGCAGTAACAGATAAGAGGAGGTTGAATTTCCTGCAAGAGTCTAAAAAAACTTCCTTATAGAAAGGAAATTCTTACTAGGAAGAAAGGGATCAGTTGTCATGCTGAAGTCTATTGTAAATTATATATTTGGTTTTCAAAATTGAGTTTTTACAACTTTGAACAATTTGTTCCTAATTTTTAAGAATTATTTTCTGAATGTATTTCTCAGGACACTATTGCTTAGTTTTTTATGTATATATACACCTTTTAACAATCTTTAGAAGTTGGAGAAACTTGTGTTGACACTTGAAGAAATCACTTAGAATAATCCATGAATTTGATCTAGGCTTAAGTATCTGGAATATGACTGGCAGAAGTGAATGCCTCTATAACAATCATTTCAGATACCACAAATAATATAGATCAGGATAAACTGTAATGTGAAGAACTGATAAGGAATATCTGACGACCTAGAAAAATCTTCTGCCAGCCCTCTTGCAGATATCTAAATCTGAATCCATCCCCATATTTAGATAATCACCATGTTGTCTTTTAATTGAATTATATTTTGTTGAGCCATGTCAGAAAACTAGGATTCTTGTCACTTTCATCTGGGGCAATTTTTGTTCAATGAAATATGTTTGTTCTATGTAACAAACACATTTCTGGAGCTTTGTATCCCAATATAATACTTTAATCTTTGCAGTGCTCCTGAAACAATATAAGTAACGTACACTTTGTGTTATAAAATTTTGCCTTTTACAATACATTAGACACTTAAATTTGATGTGGTAAAAGGGAAAATATTTGATTACATTGAAATAGTTGAGAAAAGTCAGCTAATTTAAAAGTAAAGATTGTAGGCAGAGCTCTCAGACCTTAGAAGTGGTTGGTCTTTAGTACAGTAGCATTTTATGCTCAGCATTGCCTTTCTCTGTAATGCTTTTTTTTTTTTTAGTAGTCAGTAAAATTGCTTATTACAAAACTCCATGTTTAGTATTACAGATATTTCCCCCTGGCTATTATTATTATCTACCCAAAGAAACATGACAAAGCTTTTTGAATGTGTGTAGTATGAAAATATTTTTGTAAAAGTGAAATTAAATTTTAAATAGCAGGAACATTTTCACCAGTATAGTGATAGGGTTCTGAGAGACTAGGAGGTTTTCAAAATCTGATGGTGATATCCTTTTACTAACTATAATCAAAGATGCAGATGTGGAATAAAGAACAATCTCCTATTTGAAATTAGTAAATCTGTAAGTAGATAAATATTTCACCTGTACAAAGAGAGGACAATTAGTTAATTAGATCATTCACATAGATTCTTCTTTAGAGAAGTGGTCTGAATATATATCTTCTTTGCGCCTTTCAGCAGTGGATTGAAGAATCTAGAAGATTAAATATCATGTGTGGAAGCTGGTGCACTTTTTTGCATGTATTTTCAGTCAAGAACCTTTGCTTAAAATAAATTTAATTTAAATGGTGAGCAGTGTTACATATTGCATCCATCTCTCAAACATGTTTTAATCATATTCGTACCTAAGTATCACAATTTAAAAATAAAAACATAAAGTTAGGATTTTCTATACTGTAAGATAAATTCTGCAATTGGACATTGATGTGATTATAAATATGAAACATTGAGCTGAACTTGTCATTCTAGAAAAGAACATGCTTTTCATAAATTGATTCTAACAATAGTGCAGGTTTCAAGTTTAAAAAATCTAGAAATTCTATTTTAGTATTTTTCTCCTGATGGAAACAATATTTCTGAATACATTCTCAATATTCAGCAAAAAAGCTTAAAAAAACCTGGTTAGCCATACAAAACAAGGAGATGTTCTTATTGACAAAATTGATCCACTGATACTTGTGGAACATTATAGATTTTCTATGGACTTATTTAAGGTACCTATTTTTATCAAGTTAGTGGTGCTATAATTATCCATGTCTAGGAAACATATCTGAAGCAGTTATTCTGTTCTGTGTATAGCTTGGCTCTATCTTTGAATCTGAGTATTTCTAAAATTAGTGGAAGGTTTGAGCCATGTGGGAAGAATATTTGTCTTCCTTGTGACATGTTTTCCATGCAACAAATATGTAGCTGCTCTCAATAAGAGGGCTTGTATAATTATACACATTATTTAGTTACTTGTGCCAACTGCTTTTTGGCTTACTTTTTACAGAAATGTATTCCACCAACCTGAAAGATTTAAAAGAATGAATTGATCTTTTTCTCCTATTTCAATTATTCCAAACACAATATTTGAATTATTATTTTTTCCATAATAATCTCAGGACCTGAAAGATTGTAACATAGTGTGTCTTAAAAGATGTACTGCACCAGCCATGAATTTTGTAAATAACCCTTTCATTCTCCTTTTTATAAATATCTGTTTTAAAGTATGTTAGGCTCTTTATCAGAAGACCTGGTGCCTGCTTACTTTCCATGTAAAACTGGAGTACAGAAAAAGGGGAAGCTGCTGCCACAAAAAGCCTATGCCAGTTCTGAATGTATATTCAGGTCCTTTCCAGTTTCAAAATACAGTTAAATTAACTGGGAAATAGATGCTTTCCTCTTTGTACATTTTATCATATCATGGGCCTGAAAACTAAAATGGTAAATACCATATTGCTCCAAAAACTCATGGGTTAAGTTTTATAGAAGAGTGATTTTTCTTCAGTGGTTTTCCTGCTTCTATAATCCAGGAATTACTGTCTCAATTTCACTTTTTCAAACAGGGTGTGAATTATTCTTTTGGCTGGAGACTGAGAATCCATCTATAGTTAATTAGCAGATATTTGATCAGAAGTGATCAGTTTGAATGTTCAAACTGAGAGTAGATGTGCCTGTCTTTAAATGTGGCAGGAGTTTCATGAGTGTTTTTCTTTTGTACGTGTCATGTGTCTGTGCTGTATTAAATAAAGAGGAATGTACATACACATTGTGTGGTTGGTATATATTATTATAAACTTTTTTGCATATCTTAATTTGGTAATGTGCAAGATACCTAGAAAATGAACATGCTTATTTTTCAAAAATGTAATTAAACTATTTATAGCAAAAATTAATATTATTTGTTTCCAAAATAAATAAATCCACAAAGTTAAAAAAAAAGAGCCACAGCCTATATGACGACTAATGAATTGACCATAGATATGGTGGAAAATAGGTAAGTGGGAACAAACAAATCTTATGTCTTGTAGCTTTTAACGATAGCTGGAAAAGTTTCTCACAGCACCCCTCAAGAATAGCTGGCTGAGGAATGGCTGAGTTGAAGCCCACAAGTCTTAAAGTTGCCAAGTTTGGGGACCTCTGCTCTAGTGACTCTCTAGTAACTCATAGCTGTTAACCAAATAGGTAACCGATTTTTAACAGGCATGACTTCATAATGCCATTTCATCTCTAATCCACTCTACAGGCAACCCAAACTTCTCTTTAGCTGCTCCACTGCTAAAGTGTTTCTTATCTTCCAACTCCCTGTTGACCACTTGGGGCTTCTGTGATAATTCCCTCTTCTCCAGTTGCAAGGACTGCACTCTGGCCATTTTGGCTTTGGCTGTAAGCAACTCCATATGTTTGGCTTTACAGACACATCTGCTTGCCTATTGCTTCACTAGAAAGCACCAGTTAAGCAATGCATGGGCTCCATGTTTTCATCGGGTACCAATCTTCTGGAAGAAGAAAATACCTGTTGTTTAAACAAGAGTTTAACAATCCCATAAAAGAAAAAAAAGTTACTGAGGAAGTTACTGGCAGTTTGGTCAATTTAGCCTCATAGTAACTAACATTCCAGAGCATTATATTGCTGCTTGTATAGCAAAAGGTGTGTTACAGATTTTCAGTTGCTTTAAAATATCTCACAAACAGAGAGAGACGCAGTCAAGATAGTTTAGTATAGAAGAATGTCTGCCTTTAGCATGACTTGGCATTTCTTTGGCAAAAATTAAAAACATATTCCTTGTAATTATGTTAAGAGATTTGCATGCTGATTTCACTTGTCAGTTAATCTTTTAACTAACTCATACAGAAGCTGTGAAACACTAAAAATGTTCTTGCCTTAACAACCTACGAAATAATTTGATTATAAAGTGATAATAATCCAGTTGTTAAGGCTTCTATTACTTTTTCCAGATATTTTTCAACACCCTGGGAGCATCCTGCTTTCTGTTTATGTTGGTTGCCAAATAGTTGATAATCCACAGGTCAAGATGTAGGAGATTTGCCTGCAAGCACAATTCTGTTCCACTTCACCAGTTTCTCAGATGGCATCTTCAAGACCAGCATTCCCCTGAAAAAACAAAAACCATCTTATCTCAGGTGACAGATGTCAGGATGAGAAAGAGGAATGTTGTCAGCTTGCTTTCATGTCACTTTATGCCGTTCACTGCCTTACCGCTGTCAGGCAGACAATTTTTGAACAAGGGCATTTCAGTCCTTTGAAGGCCTAGCATTCCTATGTGAAAACCTATTCAATGTTGATTTACACATTTCAGTGAGAATTAAACTTTTGGTTTCAATCTTGCACACGTATTCCCCAATTCTGCTCTGCCATACATTATGGAGAACAATTGGTGGT
Organism: Bungarus multicinctus; assembly: GCA_023653725.1. Lineage (NCBI taxonomy): Eukaryota > Metazoa > Chordata > Lepidosauria > Squamata > Elapidae > Bungarus > Bungarus multicinctus. Next base: position 50,945,611 of record CM042848.1, read on the forward strand.
GTTTTTTCCAGCTGGAAATGCTGCATTAGAGGATAAAAAGCTAAAGAAGGCACTAATATTAAATCTATAAAGAACCACCACTCATGGGCATTGTGACTGAAGCACATTAAGACATGGCTGTAGAAGACAGCATAACGTGCATCGCTACCTTTTTGCAGTCTTAACTAGAATTTAAACTTCTGGCTCTTTTAATATGAATTACAGACCAATACATAAAGGGAGGGGGGGATGGAACCTCTACCAGGAAGAGAAAAAAATGATTATAGTCAGTTTTTCTCAAACTAACCTACTTCATAGGGTTGTTATGGAGAAAATAGCTGGAATATTAGATATGTTCGTCGCTTCAATTATATATAAAAAGGTGGGATTAACTAATAATACATGTAAGTACACGCACCAGATGTTGAAAACTCGGACAGAAGATAGACTGTGTATCATGCCTAGAAAAGTGTTGGTGTTACCAGGTAAATATTCAAATGCAGCAAATATGAGGACATTTCTGAAAGGCATTTATAAATGAAACAAAAGAATAAGCATTATTCTATTACAATTCCTCCTCGAACGCCTATTCCTACTTATATGCAAATTGGTACCTGAACAAAATTGAGAATATTCTGCCCTAACATCCACCGTGAAAGTGGAAGATGCAAGTGGTTTGTTAGAAAGTTTTGAATCCAGTTGCATATGGGTCTTCTAGTGTATTGTGCATTGCATAAATATTTATGGCTTGATTTCGGAGGTTTTAAACCATACAGCACTACTAGCCACGAATATATAACATGATCGGAAGGGGTGGGACTAATACGAAGGATTGTGATGTTAACTAGATGATTGGAAGAAGCTGGCTTGTGTTAGCCCCAGTGGCCTAATGGATAAGGCATTGGCCTCCTAAGCCAGGGATTGTGGGTTCGAGTCCCATCTGGGGTGGTGTGTGCATTTTGATTTTATGTCCGTTTTTTTCTAAGCTGCTGATCCATACCAAAATCTTGCTTCAGAATGCGAAAGTACGGTGAAAATCATAGCGGCGCCCAGACGTTAACGCTGAGGCTCACTAAAAACAATCCTCTGGGAAGAGTTCCTTCTCTATGATACCCTATAATTAATAGAGCAGGAAAGAATGTATTTTAAAACAATCACATCGCTAATTGGAGCATTGAATATAATTAGCTCAGTGTAAAATGTATTTCGTTGGTCGCTTTAAGTGTATATTTTCCTTATTACAAGATGTCTATCAACATAATAGTGTATATTCATCTTTTACTAAAATCTCGCATGTAGGCATGTTAGGAACGACTTACACAGCGGCCCCCGCAGATGTATCCAAAATATGACTTCCAGAATAGCAGGTCGCGGAAAGCTCCTCTAACGGGCCGACACCGAACCCTTTCGAGGGCCAAATAAAGCTGCGAATTGCTTTGAAAGAAAAGGCTCAAAGCTCTGGTTGCCTTTCTGCTCCTTTCAAATGGATCTGAAATTCGTCGATATATTCTAATTATTTAATGCTTTCCATTATTATCATTATTCCTGACTTATGGATGAGATGAAGCGCCGGCACCTGCACCTACGTTACAAATATGCCAGGAACAGAAGATTAGAGACCTATCAGGTCTGAGCTGCAGGGGTCCCACTCAAATATTGCACTTCTATAACGCTGCTCTGAAACACGACCAGGAAAAACCCGGTTGGTCTTCTAAACTGCCAGACCTTTTCTTTTTGATTGGGCGTTGGGTGAAAGAGAGGCCCTCTGATTGGCTGGATATTACATTCCCAATAGTGGAAACAAAATGGCATCTCTCGGGTCGCCGCTTCGCACTTTCCGTGGTTTATTGAGGGAGCTCCGTTATGCTCTAGGAGGGAGCGATGTCTCTTACCGAAACAAGGCAGCATATCGTTACTTGAAGGAAGCTTTCCGCTGCCATCGGGTATGTATATTCCGGTGTTGGTACTCGAAATCTGTTCGACCTTTGCTTTAATAACGGCTTGCTTCTTTTGCCTTCAAATGTGGCGTCTTTCTCTGGGCTTTAGAAGTTCTGTTTTGGGCACTGGCGAAGCTATGGTAGCCGTAATAGTAGGCACCTGGGTTTTTATGCAGACGTTAACTAAAAAGCTAATATTGTACTGATTCATGGTACTGTTAAAGCTAAATGATTAAAGCATACGATCGCTTAACTAACTAAATAAATAAATAAATAATTTTTTTAAAAAAGTTTCAAGCCATTTCATGAAAACACTTGCTATAAGTTTTCTGCTCCCCCATTCCATTGTGTTCCATGTGAATTTCAAGATACTAAACGCATTACATCGTTTTAACATAATGCAATACAGTGGGGTCTCCAAAATTAGAAACTTTTCAAGACTTGTGCACTTCATCTCCCAGGATTTCCCATCCAGCCTGAAACTGCTAGATTTGGAGGCCCCTGCATTACAGAATGGCAGCTGGGGACCATAGCAAATGGAATGATTGGGCTGTAGGCAGAGGAGTTGGTTGCACTTGTGTGTTCTGACATGCGGACTGCAGAGTGGAAAAGCTGCTGAGAAAGGCTTAGTTCAGGCAAGTTGGAAGGATTTTAAAAAAAAAACACCTTATCTTGCATCTTGGTCACATGAAATTATAATGTCCCAAAGGTGCTTTTCAAGAGACAACTGGACTTTCTCTTTTTTCTTTGAAGATGTTTCTTGGATGAGAAGTGAAATGTCTTTAAAAAAAACAACCATAAATCCAGTTGCCTTTTGAAAAAGCACCTTTGGGACAACCATGACCTGGATGACTGAAAATCTCCATAGACATGAAATTATAATTCAGAGCACATGGGGAAAATCTGCTTACAAAATAGGATTGTGTTATTCCTTAGGATAGGATTTTATTTTTAAAAATGTAAGCGAACATTTTCTTCCTTAGGTTTTAATTTTCTATATGGAACAGTGATTTGCTTGTATATGCTATCATTGTGTTGCCACTGTAATAAATTCTAGTAGCTTTATTGGACACACGTATATTGGTTCAAGTGTAAGCTAAAAATTATTTATCTGAATTGAAAACTACAGTAGACTCAAACAATATCGTTTCTTATGCATGTCTTTTCTCTGACTCCAGGTAACCAGTGAAAAACTCTGCAAAGCCCAGCATGACTTACATTTTCAGGCTGCTACTTATCTCTGTCTTCTGCATAGTATTCGGGAACACTTAGTACTACATAAGGAATATCATGGCAAAGGAGAACGATCACCAGACATAGTGGCAGGACTTGTAGGATTTAAACTGCCACAACAGCCTGGAGGAAAGGGATGGGAAACATAAATGTGGTTTAACTACTTCATAAAAATGTTGAGCTGTTTCTTCCCCCCCCCCCACCCACCAAAATGGTCTGTTTAAATAAAAATGCTTGTATGACAGAATTTCTAGCTTGATATATATTGTCTTTAAGTTTCATTTATACTACAATATATTACAGTTAGCACTTGTTTTGAACTCTTAGATTCCATTAAGATAATTTTCCAAGATTGTGACACATTAAACCAGCTGTCACCAATCGGTGGGCCACGGCCCACTGGTGGTCTGCAAAAGCACCCCCCCCCCAAAGCAGTTAATCCAGGCTGTGTAGGAACACAAGACTGCACCGCCCACATGGCCTGCAGGAACCCTCCCAGCCCACTCACTCCTTACCCAGCAAACTTGTCTGCTAAATTGCTATTTTTCCTTTTTCCAATCATCAGCTATTCTGCTTGCCAGGAGATTTAGATTAGTTAGAAAGCAGGAAACTGTTGGATTTATTGCTTTTAAGCAGAGCTGAAACTTCCTTAGGACTGAAGCTTCTATTTTCAGTACAGGTAGCCAATGGCAGAAAGATTGCTCTTTTTTTTATAAAAAATTCAATATTTATATAAATATTTATATTTACATACAAGCCATGCCCAGCCAGTCACATGACCACCAAGCCACACCTACAAATTAGGCCATGCCCACAGAACTGGTTAAGAAATTTGAATCCGACCCCTGCCTGTGTGTTTGTGTGTGTGTGTAAGAGAGAGTGAGAGAGTAAGGTTAGATCAGATCTCTCTCCCACCAACGTCAGCAAGCCAGCCGTCAGTCAAAATTCATATTAGTGGTCCCGGGATTTAAAATTATGATTTTGGTGGTCCCTGAGGTCCAAAAGGTTGGCAACCCTTGCACTAAACCACTCATTCAGTAACTGTTCAAAGTTTCAAATGGTCTGCTAAGTTCAGCATCAGAATGTCCCCACAATCATCTGATAGCAATCTGGGCACTTAATACCTGGCTCACAGTTACAATATTGCAGCATTCCAAGGTCATTATTTGCAACGTTATTTCTGGCTTCCAACAAGCAAAGTCACTGGGAAAGCCAATGATTTACTTAACAATGGCAATTCCAGTCCCAATTGCTGTTAGGTACAGTATTTTAACAACAAAAATCTTGCTACGAAATAGTGTCACAAAAAGGATCACAGAACCATATCTTCACTTGAGATAGCACCAGGGTTCTCTGATCATCTGACTTGCTACATTTTTGTCACTAGAACTGTATCGCCCTCTGATTTATTATTGACAACATTTACAGTGCCTTGGCAGATAAAGTATATACCACTTGTCATGCAAAACTCAGCTTGAACCACTTAAGGATCCACAGATTGTGGCTAATTAAAGGTTATGTATAATGAAAGGTACATTATGTTTGTTATCCTTAAAGAGAATTACCAAACTTAAATTTCATCATGAAATACCTAACCTAGAATTTTCTGCAAACTGTTTTTGCCACATTAACAATGTAACAGTGTTTAACAGTACAGGAAAATTTTCTGTACAGTATTTAATTTTTCTATGGAAGACTAAAATTGCTCCTGCAATGATAGGCAAATTGGAACCCACTGAATACATTCTTGCCAGCTCATTTTAGAGACACTAAATAAATTGTCTCTAGTTGGATCATCATTTTCTTACTAGACTCCGCAATGTCTTGAAAATAGCCCATGTTAAATATTTTGAACAAAAAAGGGGAACTTAAAACTAAGCAAGAACTGAATAGTCAAGGGATTGATTTGTCATGGTGGCCACATATGCAAATTCAATCAAGATATGAGAAAGATGCTAAAATATATAAAGAACTAACACAACTGGATCAGATATTAACAGGGACAGATGAAAAACTAACTTAAAAAATTGTAGCTACTTATTGAGAATTAAAATGGAAGAAGAGCAAGTAAAGAAAACAATAATAGTATTGTTTAGTTAGATAAATGGCAGAAATTATGGGATAGGTATTATAAATCAACAATGTCAATTGCATACAGAGAAATTTCATATAAAATGTTTTATAAATGACATTTTCCACCAGCAAGATTGACAAAGATTTTTAATTTTATATGTCTGCTAAGTGTTGAAAATGTAATCAGACACCGGGTTCATACTATCACATGTGGACATGCCTAAAGGCAAAAAAATATTTGACTACACATGGTTAGAAAAAATAATAAAGCAACACATAGGTCTAAAGCCAGAAATATTTTCAGTATTCTACCAGAAAAATATAATAAAGGGAATACATATTTAATTTTACATGAGTTAACTGCAGCTAGAATTGTGTTTGCATAACGATGGAAAAATGAAGAAATCTCTACAGATGAAAATGTTATAAAAATATTAGAATGTGCTGAAATGGATAGACTAACATTCCAAATTAAGAAGAAACAATACTTTTTAACACGGGATTTGTTTTATCAATAGTTAACTAGCAGAAACAGAAATTACAAACTTAAAAGCATAAGGAAATGATTAACTATTGAAGGTTTATTAAAATGGATAAGTAAATATGTGATTGTCATTAATGTTATTAATGTTTATCAATGCTATGAATATTATACTATTTCTCAAAAACTACTACTCAGACAACACACTGTTCATATAAACATTGAATTTGTATGTTTAATATTGAAGGAAAAATTATAAAAAAAGTCTTCGCTTCACTGCCTGGTACATCCAGGAATCTGTTTTAATACTTTTCACAAACAGATGCTATGATTCTACGTCATTTTCAAAGAGCACAATGGTTCCACCCTTAAATCTGCCTGTTAACTCATTCAATCCTGTATTATACAATAATATTTATATTCATGTGTGAGATTTTATTTCAGGTATTGAGAGTCCAAAGATGTTGCTCAGAAGCAAAGAAATCTGGACTCAAGTCCACCCTCAGCCAGTGATTGGTACAGTATTTGTGGGACTTGGGGTTGGACCTCCTGTTTTTAGGCAAGACCCCCTTCCCATCAGATCTCCTTAGGTCGGTAAGTTGATAACAAGAACACTGGGATTAAGAGTCTCTGGTTCAAGTAGCAGCTCTATGTACCAACACTTTGCTGTTGGAGTGAAGAGATCTGGGTTCAAGTCCCCTCGGCCTCTTTTTAGCCTAATCTTCACGGTTGTTCTGAGAAAAAACAGGTGGAAGAAGTGCTGTGGACATTGCCTTGTGCTAAAGAAAAGTGGGAAAGGAGAAGAAAAAGAAAGGAGGAGGGAGGGAGTTAGAAAGGAAGGATATGGGAATGAGAGAAGTAAGGAGGTTAGAAAATAAGTTAGGAAGGATGGATATTAGAATGAGGAAAGGAAGGGAGGGTTAGGGAGGGAGGGAGGGAGGGAAGGAGGTGTCATTGTTTGGTTTCGGAGGACTGTCTTAATATCCTCTTGATAACTGGAGAGCAACTGATTGGTGATAAAATCCGGGTTGATGCGATGGCCGCACTGCCGAAAGAAGTCTTTCATACAATCAGCTGCAACGAACTTTTAAACTCACCAAGGTAAACTTCTTTGGTTTCTTTTGAAGTGACCACATCTGGTTTCATGTACTGAGTGCAGCCGGCTAGACACATAAAATGAAAAAGTTGATGAGAATTAGTAGAGACGACTAAATCGACTGCTTTGATTAAAAAAAAAAAAAACAATTTGTTTCTACTTGGAACAGTCACTTTGGGACTTTACACGATGGTTACAGGAGTTGGGTATTTTTAGTCTAGTGAAAGGAAGACAAGGGGTAATATGATAGCAATCTTCCAATATTTCAATCAATCAATCACATCAACCAACCAACCAATCAGAGCTGGAAGGGACCATGGATGTCTAATCCAACCCCTTGCTCAAGCATATAGCATTTCAGACAAGTAGCTCTCCAGTCTTTTCTTAAAAGCTTCCAGTGATGGAGCACCCATAACTTCTGAAGGCAAACTGTTCCACTGGTTAATTGTTCTTAACTCCAAGTTATTTCTCTCCTTGATTAGTTTCCATCCATTGTTTCTTGTCTTGCTTTTTGGTGCTTTGGAAAATAAGTTGACTCCCTCTTCTTTGTGGCAGATGCTCAGATACTGGAACACTGCTATCATGTCCCATCCCCCCACAGTCCTTCTTTTCTCTAGACTGGCCATATCCAAATCCTGCAACTGTTCTCTGTATGTTTTTGTCTCCAGGCCTTTAATTATCCTAGTTGCCCTTCTTTGCACTTTTTCCAAAGTCTCAACATCTTTTTTGTAATGTGGGGACCAAAACTGGATTCAGCATTCCAGGTGTGGCCTTACTAAGGCTTTATGAAGCGGTAGTGATATGTTAATATGATTTTGATTCTATGCCTCTGTTTATGCAACCAAGGATTGCATTAGTTTTTTAATTTGTATTTAAGGAGCTACCACAAAGAAGAGAGGGTCAATCTATTCTCCAAAGCACCTGAAGGCAGGACAAGAAACAATGGATGGAAACTATTCAAGGAGAGAAGCAACCTGGAACTGAGGAGAAATATCTTGACAGAAGAATTAATCAGTGGAATGGCTTTCCTTCAGAAGCTGTGGGTGCTCCATCACTGGAGCTTTCAAGAAGAGACCGGACAACCATTTGTGTGAAATGGTATAGGGACTCTTGCTTGAGCAAGGAGTTGGACTAGAAACTAGGGTATGTATCATCCATTCGTAGATAACATTAAGAATCTCTTGCATCATGAAGAAGTGTCCAACCTCAGGGTGATACAGAAGCTGAGGAACAAGAGTAGAGATACTAAGCATTAGCAAAGCAAAGGAAGGAAACTTTCCCAAGAACCTCTACTAAGAGATGCCATATTCAGCCATTAAGGGAGAGAAAAAGAAAATACAATCCTTGTTTAGTGACTGCTGAAAGTCACAATGGCATTGACAAAAGGGACACGCCCATTTTTCAGACTTATGACCATTGTAGGATCTTCATGGTCAAAATTTGGGTACTTTCTGATTCATATTTATGACAGTCACAGTGTCCTGGGGTCATGTGATCTCCTTGTGGTTTTCTGACAAGCAATGTCTTTCTCGCTCTCTCCCGCCCTCTGCTTGCTTCCTTCCTTCCTCCTCCCTGCCTTCATCTGTTCTTCCTTCCTCCCTCCCACAACTTCTGGAGGCAAGCCATTCCACTGATTAACAGAATAACAGAAGACCTTGGAGTCCAACCCCCTCCTTCAGCAAGAGGCCCTCTTCCATTTCAGACAAATGGCTGTTCAGTCTCTTCTTCAAGACCTCCAGTGATGGAGCACCTACAACTTTTAGTTTCTAACCGTAAAGTTCTCATGAGCCCTGGACAACTTTCCTTCTCCTCCACAACATCTCCTCACCTCCAAGAAGAAAGCCATCCCCATGGTCTTCTTCCTTATATCAGTACGGCGCAAGTATGTGTGGGCCTATTTAACCATCATATCAAGCTCTAGTTTGGAGAACGTGAACAAGCTCCTAAAAGGTCAAATATGGAGAGATCAGACAAGATCTGTGGTTAGTGAGAAAAAAAAATCACCAAGCTAGAGAAATCATTTAAATTATCAATAAAGAGATTGAATGAATTACTCCATTTAGAGAATTTCTATGGCTGCCCACCCTCCATTTAAATCCGAGTGTTTAACAACAGCTCCTAAATAAAACAAGTCTCAAAACGCAAATCCAAAACACAAAAATAACCAGGTGCATATTGAATGTGGATAAAAATAACCACACAGTTATTAAATACTCTTGTGGATATTGAATGGGCTACAGAATTCTGGATCTTGCAAAATTTAGACAAATTAATGGAAATCACAGCAAAGATTACTGGCTATCTAACCCCCTACTGATCCCCTTCTCTCTCTCTTTCTTTCCCCCATCCCTCCCTCTTTCTCCCCCTCCCCCTCCCTTTATCTCTCTCCCTCTTTTTGTCTCCCTCTCCCCTTCTCTTTCCCTCTCCCCTTCCTCTCATCCTCCCTTTTTCTTCCTCTTCCTCCCTCTCTCCCTCTATCTTCCTCTCCTCCTCTCCCCTTCCTCCCTCTCCTTCCCACCCTCCTTCTCTCCCTCCCCCATCTTCCCCCTCTGCTTCTGCCTTTCTTTCTCTCTCTCTCTCTCCCATTCCTCTCCATCCCTTTTTCTCCCTCTCTTCTCTTCTCCCTCTCCCTTTCCTCTCCCTCTTTATCTCTCTCCCCCTCCCTTCCTCTGTCTGCACCACTTTCTTTTCCTCTCCCTCCCTCTCCCTGTCTCCCTCTCCCCCTCCTCTTCCTCTCGCTCTCCCCCACCCACCCTCTTTCTCTTTTCCTCCCCTCTGCTTCTGCCTTCTCCCCCTCCCACTCCCATTCCTTTCCCTTTTTCTCTCCCTCTCTCTCCTTCCCTCCCTCTCCTCCCCTCTACCTCCCCTTCCCCTCTTTCCCTGTCTCCCTCCCTCTTTTTCTCTCTCTTCCTCTCTGCATCTCTTTTTCTCCTCTTCCTGTCACCCTCCCTCTTTTTCTCTCCCTCTCCCCTTCCGTCCCTCTTCCCCCCTCTCCCTCTCACACTCCCTCTCTCTTTCCCTCTCTCTATGCTCTCCATCTCCCCTCCCCGCTCTCTCTCACCCAATGTCACTTGTAACCAAGCTCTTTTGACTTTTCATTTCTTACCGGACCAGGTGGAAAATGGCTTCAAATAAATTGCATGGGGTCAAGAGCATTTCCCAGCAGCCTAACATCCCCAAAGCATTGTATTTCTCCTGATAGCTGGCACACTTGATCAAGCTTTTGACAGCTTGCATGGCAGTGCTAAATCAAACAAAGGAACAATAGTGAGTGCCAACTATTCAGTTAATCTCCCCCCATCCTCTGCAAAACCCAGTCTTGCACTGACCCCTGTCTGCCTCCTGCTGGTGTTCAGGATAGCTTCAGGTTTCACTTTGTGGCTTGTGCAGCTACCATGAAACACAATACAAAACAAACAACAACAACAAAAATCAGCCCCCCATTTTTTTCTTCCCCCTCAAGTAATAAAGTTGATTATTAGGGCTCAAGGTGGTTTGGTTAATTCCAAGTTTCTTTGGTCTGCATCACCAAGAAGCATAATTTAGAATTTGTAGGAAGTCAGCACAGAGAGAGGGGGGGGTGGAGGGGGAGAGACAGAGGGAGGGAGGGAGGGAAAAAAGAGAGAGAGGGAGGGAGAGGGAGAGAGAGAGAAAGGAGACTTTCCTAGGATCTAATCATTCATTTCTCTCCACTACCAGAAAAAAACAATCTAGGTATGTCCCTCCAACAGTTAAATTTTATGAATGAAATACTTTTGCATCTATTGAGAAAACTGGAGCATTCCATTCAGTATCCATTTACAGAAATCTAGGCCAGTCTATTCAACAAACAAAATGCCTTCAGCCACAGCTCCCCCAGGATGGGAGCTGATGGGATTAAGAATTTACATCTCCCCACCCAAATTCTGAGGACTAGACATGACCTTTAGGACCAAAGAGGATTAGCCATCACCATTAGAATAGTAAAAGACACAAGGCTCACTACATTGCACAACCCCCCTGGAGCATCTCAATCACCAAACCCCAGAATCCCATAAAAATCCACCTATTCAACCAGCCATTTTGTCAGTCACCTCAGAAACATTTGTAGCTGTCACTGAAGTTTCTGGAAACCAAATAAACAGAGACCTTCTTTCCAAGCAGCCTGCCTCCGTTTTATTTCCAGCATCTTTCTCCTTGGGAGAAAGTTCCCACATTTTTTTTTCTTCTTAACTCCAGGAGAAATAAACAATGAGAAGCCCACAAACACCTGGCCCAGGAAGAGGTAACGGCAGCCATAAAATAAAGATGTTGGGGGGGAAATGCACATTCTCAACAGTGTATGACTACTGATTTCCTGGCTGGTGAGATGCAGGCAATGATGAATCAATTTACAAAGCAGCCTGTAAATTAGATAGCGTGGTTTGCAAGGGTAACATGAACTTGGGGCAAAAGTGGCCTTTGACTGTGCTTGGTCCTCACTGACTCCAATATTATCCAACTGACCAGCACTGAGTCTTACAGTTAGCCAAGACTGCAGCATATGGTATGATGGTGAGATGAGCTTGCATCTACTCTGATCAAAAAGCATTCCATTAAAACCATGATTGAACCAAGCCATGATGGTTGGCAGTTCTTATGGGCCAATCTGGGGTTAATTGTGGCTGAGCTTGGTTACTATGTCTTCCAACAGTTCATTTAGTGACTGTTCAAAGTTACAACACCACGGAAAAAAGTGACCTATGACTGTTATTCACACGGCTATTATAAGATTACTATGGTCATATGATCAGAATTCAAACGCTGGGCAACTGACTCATGTATAGGCAGTCACAGTGTCTTCAGTCACGCGGTCCCCTTTTGCAACCTTCTGACAAGCAAAGTCAATGGGGAAGCCAGATTCATTTAACAACCATGGGACTAGTTTAACATGCAATGATTCACTTAACAACTGTGACAAGAAAGGTTGCAAAATGGGACAATGTTCACTTAATGATTGTTTCACTTAGCAACAGAAATGTTGGGCTCCATTGTGGTCATAAGTCGACTTGGGGAAAACCTGTAGGCATCTGCCGAGCTTTGCAGAAATAGAAAAAGGGTCCAGACTGGGCCTAGGAGATTCCTTACCCCAAGAGGTTAATTTGCTGTGAATTCTGAAAAGCACTGCTGGACCCATTCTTGCTTGCTCCAAGGAATAAATAGGTTTGTGTGACCAGTGTGATGAGCAGCTTAGGGAATTTGCTCTGGAGAGCATCAGCCACATCAGGTAAGGAGAGGATATAACACAAAGCATTGGTGGCCTAGAAACAAGATGAAAGGAGAGTCACCTTGGGCTCACCAGATTAAATTAGTAAACCAGCAAAATACTGTGGACATAATATATTTAGATTTCAGCAATCGACAAAGTAGACCACAACCTACTTCTTGCTAAACTAGAAAAAAGTGGAATAGATAGCACTACCACTAGATGGACTCACAACTGGCTGACAAACCGTACTCAACGAGTAGTCCTTAATGGGTCTAAGTCTACATGGAGGGAAATAAGCAGTGGGGTGCCACAAGGTTCTGTCTTAGGCCCAGTACTCTTCAATATCTTTATTAACAATTTAGATGAGGGAATAGAAGGGGAACTTACCAAATTTGCAGATGATACTAAGCTGGCAGGAATAGCTAACACCCAAGAAGACAGGCTCAAGATCCAGATGGATCTTGACAGACTTGAACACTGGACCCTATCCAACAAAATAAAATTCAATATAGAGAAAAGTAAAGTCCTACACTTAGGCAAGAAAAACCAAAAGTACACATATAGACTGGGTGAAACTAGGCTCAATAGCAGTAACTGTGAGAGGGATCTTGGAGTCTTAGTGGACAACCAGCTAAATATGAGCCAGCAGCATGCAGCAGTAGCCAAAAAAGCTAATGCAATCCTAAATTGCATTAACAGAAGGATACAATCAAGATCAAGTGAGGTAATAATACCACTCTATAAAGCCTTAGTAAGACCACACCTAGAGTACTGCATCCAGTTTTGGTCACATTCTAAAAAAGATGTTGAGAAAAAGTGCAGAGAAGAGCAACCAGGATGATTAGGGGACTGGAGACTAAGGCATATGAAAAACGGTTACAGGAACTGGGCTTAGCTAGTCCAGTAAAGAGAAAGACCAGGGGAGACATGATAGCAGTCTTCCAATATTTGAGGGGCTGCCACAGAGAGGAAGGGATCAAGCTATATTCTAAAGCACCTGTAGGCCAGACAAGGAATAATGGATGGAAACTGAACAAGGAGAGATTTAACCTGAAAATAAGGAGAAACTTTCTGACAGTGAGAACAATCAACCAATGGAATAGCTTTGCCTTTGGAAGTTGTGGGAGTGCCATCAGTTGAGACCTTCAAGAAGAGGTTGGACTGCCATTTGTCAGAAATGGTGTAAGGTCTCCAGTTTGGGCGGTGGGTTGGACTAGATGATCTATAACATGGGTCTCCAACCTTGGCAACTTTATGCCTGGAGGACTTCAACTCCCAGAATTCCCCAGCCGGCAAAGCTGAAGGGAATTGAAGTCCACCAGGCTTAAAGTTGCTAAGGTTGGAGACCCCTGACCTATAAGGCCCCTTCCAACACTGATTATCTGTTATTTGATTACTTAGATTCATCATCAGCATCTTCTTTTAACAACCACATAATTCCTTGTTGGGTGAGGTCTGGGCAACTGAATGGAACTGAGTGTTTACTGGCCAGATGCCCTTCCTGTTGCCAATGAGTTTTCTTCAGTAGATACATTCTCATTGTGCCCAGAGAAAGAAATATCTACTTCTACCTCGGATCGAACTCACAGCCTCCTGATTGCGAGGCGAACCAGATTACTTAGATTACAAAATTCAAAAGTGGAACTCCTTTGATGTGGGCCAACCAATCCTCACGTCCATGAAAACTGAGCCAGGAATGCCCATGTCGGAGACACAGTGCAAAATTTTGCTAGAAGGGGGACTTCGGAAACATTGATTCTATACTCCATCCAAACTTTGAGAAAACAGTGGGGTATAGATAAAGAGCAAAAGGGAGACAATGAGTAAGTAGCACAGGCCAGAACTGGGGACAAAGAGATTGCTAATCTAAAGTATCTCTGTTTGTCTTCTTTCTTAAGTGGTGCCCTGACTCCCCACCAATATATTATTTATTTACTTCCTGTTGCCAATGAGTTTTCTTCAGTAGATACATTCTCATTGTGCCCAGAGAAAGAAATATCTACTTCTACCTCGGATCGAACTCACAGCCTCCTGATTGCGAGGCGAACCAGATTACTTAGATTACAAAATTCAAAAGTGGAACTCCTTTGATGTGGGCCAACCAATCCTCACGTCCATGAAAACTGAGCCAGGAATGCCCATGTCGGAGACACAGTGCAAAATTTTGCTAGAAGGGGGACTTCGGAAACATTGATTCTATACTCCATCCAAACTTTGAGAAAACAGTGGGGTATAGATAAAGAGCAAAAGGGAGACAATGAGTAAGTAGCACAGGCCAGAACTGGGGACAAAGAGATTGCTAATCTAAAGTATCTCTGTTTGTCTTCTTTCTTAAGTGGTGCCCTGACTCCCCACCAATATATTATTTATTTATGGGGTCCTTGGTGCTATGCTGTCTGAGCATGTTTTTTTTCTTGCAGATGTTTCATGACCCAAGTAGGTAACATCATCAGTGTTAGAAGGGTTAGGCTTAGAGTTAGGGTTAGATACCTCCCCCTTCTATCATTGATGATGTTAACTGATTGGGTCATGAAACATCTGCAAGAAAACCACCAAGCTCTATAAACACCAAGGACCCCACAGCACCCCTCCTCCAGATATTACTTGGTTGGAGAATGAAATGCCTGCAAGAAACCAAAAGTTCAAAGAGCACCAAGGACCTCATAGTCCTTCTCCTTCTCCTCCCTCTTCTTCTTCTCCTCCATTCCACAAACCCCACTCCCTTCTAGCCTTGATGATGTTACCTAATTTGGTCATGAAACATCTGTAAAAAGAACAGCAACCTCAGAGAGCACCAAGGACCCCATAGTCCTCCTCCTTCTCCTCCCACCCTCCTCCTCCTCCTTTCCTTTCTATCACTGATGATGTCACCTAGCTGGGCCATGAAACGTCTAAAAAAACCACTCAGCTCAGAAACCACCAAGGACCCCACAGTTCAACCCTGAGCTACAAATATTCTCTTCTATTGGTCTTAATTAATTAAATTTCTACACCGGTCATCTGAGGTAACTGACCCTGGCCAGTTTATAGCAGTGTAATAAAACAATATAGCACATGGATAAAAACACAGGTTAAATATATTTAAAATAAGATACGACACTCAGTACTCAGCTCTGGCGTTTTCCTTTGTTGGTTTCTATCATGCATTTCTTCAATCAAACTCTTTTTAGTTATTTCTGTAAGCTATCCAGAGTCACCATGTCTGAGTTGGGCAATCATGAGTTTTCTTAATAAATGAATGAATAAATAAATACATGAATGGATGAATATATGAATGAATGGATTAATGAATAAATGAACTGATGGACAGATGGATGGATGGATGAATATCAAAGCTGCTGATAGTATGGGCAATTTTTTTGGATATACTATATATTCAGACGAATGGCAAAAGCTTTGCAAAAGAAATTGTAAGTTGACAATGGCAACTGCATATAAGGAAAAATTATATAAAATATTTTATAGGTGGCATTTACCATCAGCAAGATTAGCAAAAGGATGCCCACCAAATGTTGGAAATGTAACCAGACACCAGGGACATATTATCATATGTGGTGGATATGTGTAAAAGCAAAGAAATATTGGACAAAAATACATACATGGATAAAATGTTAAAACAACACATATATTACAAGCCAGAAATATTCTTGCTAGGAATAATATCTAAAAAGTGTGATAAAGGGAACTTATACTTAATATTACATGTCTTCACAGCAGCAAGAGTTGTATTTGCACAGTACTGGAAAAGTGAGGAAATACCTACAGAGGATGATGTAATTAAAAAAATATTAGACTGCACAGAAATGGATAGATTGACATTAAAAGTAAAAGAAGATACAGTGTATTTTTGAACATGGGACTTGTTTTATAAATGGTTGGACAGTAGAGGTAGAAATTAGGAGTGGGAAAAATATTATTGTATAAAAATAAATTGATCCAGACAATACACTGTTTACTAAGCACTTATGTATGTAATGTGAAAATATATAAACTGTTTTAAAAAAAAGCTGCTCTGACGAGGAAGCCCACAGATGTTTTTACTTCAGTGGGATTGGGGGGGGGGAGGGGGCTTAGGCCAAATTTTGTTCCAATTTCAGCCCCCATCAGTTTGCCCACTGCTTCCCTTCAACCAGGGCAAGCCTGCTCTTGATAGAGAAACCTCCGAGGGGTGACTCTTCTGTTCAGCCCTTCCCACTTCCATCAGCCGGTCCTGCCTAACTCTAGATAAAACAAAAAGAGAGAGGCTGGTTGACAGTTTACCACAATTGGTGCGATTGATGTGCTCTTTCGCCTCCCAGTGGTGTCAGTAACAGTATCTTCAACCTGCAGCCTTTTCAGGAGGAGTCTCATAATTTTCATGCTGGCTTTGGGGTCTGCAACTAAAACTCTCCATATCTCCCTTGCGCTTCTGCAGAAGTGGAAAAATAGATTTTGAAAAAAAATCAGATTCTTTTCCAATTTCAGAAGAGACTGCCAGTCCAGATATATTAACTCCCTTCCCCAACAGAAGAAAGGCTTAGAAAACTGATGAAGCTTGCAGTGATGGCCAAATTAACTGCTGTAATCCAAGAAAGGAAATATACGAGTAATTCTCAATTTATAACCAAGAAAGTTAAAAATCCAAGAAAGTCCAGTTGTCTTTTGAAAAAGCACCTTTGGGATAACCATGACCTGGATGGTTGAGACAACTAATCTACGAACCCCTCAGAATTAAAGTCAATTGCACAACCAACCAGTGATGGCACCGACCCTCAACCAACTCACCGCAACTCCCCAACCATCACGTGACATCCCCATCACAAGACCTTCACCTGTGACCCACACCTGACCCATCACAAGACCCACAAGATCCCCACCTCATATACCTGACGAGACCTCCCCTGACGAGACCTCCCCACCACAAGACCCATCCCAAGCTCATCTGATGTGAGCCATATCTAACCCATCACAAGACCTGTCATTAGACTCTCGCCTAATGTGACTCTCACCTGACATGATCTCTC
This sequence comes from Bungarus multicinctus, assembly GCA_023653725.1. NCBI lineage: Eukaryota > Metazoa > Chordata > Lepidosauria > Squamata > Elapidae > Bungarus > Bungarus multicinctus. The sequence goes on from CM042848.1 coordinate 50,962,640, forward strand.
CATCACAAGACCCATCACAAGATCCTCACCTGATGTGACCCTCATCTGACTCATCACCTGATCCTTCGCAAGATTCTCAACTGATATAACACACAAACCCTTACAAGCAGAAGAACGCCAACACTGGCATTTTCTAAACTCCACCGAAGATGTTATCTAGCCTGGTAATGAAATGTTTGGAAACCAATCCACAAGCTCAGAGAACCAATCTCCACCCTCATCCTCCACCCAAGCTACAGATATTCACCACTATCACAAATGATTGAGAATTTCCATAGACTAAAAGAAAACAGGAGGCACATCTCCTTCAGATTCTTACCCATCGCAGTCCACTGGCACCTCAGCAGAATGTCCAACACACTGGTCACACGTTTTGTGGCCAGATAACACACCGATTTCAGTTCTCTTCTTTGGTGGTCAGTTCACAAATGTTCAGAAGACGCAGGTAAATTTCCCTGAGGATCATGGGCAACTAATGCAAAACAGAGATCAGAGGGTTGAGATTCAGCGTCGGTCTCCACTGGAGATGCTGTGGAGTTAATGACTCCCACCTATTGAGGGAAAAAATTGGCCCCTACAATGTCAAAGTTTACCTTACATTTTCAAAAAAATCCACCTGATTTGTCCAGCCATGTATGATATTTTATTTATTTATTTATTTTTGGAGATTTATATTGCCACCTATTCACACAGAGACTCAAGATGGCTTACAAACATATAAAAACATCACATAAAACTAATATATATATGTATTATATATATATGTAATATATATATATATGTAATATATATATATATATATGTAATATATATATATATATATATAATATATATATATATATATATTATATATATATGTAATATATATATATATATGTAATATATATATATATATATATGTAATATATATAATACAAAGTATATATATATATATATATATATATATAATATTTATATAATAAAATAAAATAATACCCACCCCACCCCACCCTGGCGACAACACCTCTCACAAGCCATTTAAAGGGCTCCATCCCACTTTGTATTCTCCATGTCCGCTGGCAGAACCAGGTCTTCAGCGCCTTCCAGAAAAGAGCTAGAGTGGGAGCCATTCTAATCTCTGGGGGAATGAAAATTTCCTGCAGACCACCAGTGGTCCCCGGCCCACAGATTGGCAACTGAACCAACCAAATTTGCATTGGCCGCGATATATATTTTTATAAAAGCTGGCCTGGCCTGAAATTAAGAATCTTCTCTGAGCCATTTAACAGTATTCCCCTTCTTGTTCTTTGGCATTTTCTCCATCTCAGCATTTTCTCCAATTCTTTAGCTTGGGGTCTGAGTTTGTGGTATGTGGTGCATACCATGTTGTTCTGATGGCTTTAGTAAAGAAACATTTGCAAAGGAAAAAATGGAAGGCCAAACTCAGCTGTGTTATGTAAAGTGGCAAAAATTCTTCCTAGAAAGGAAAAGGAACCTCAGCAGAAAAACTCCACAAACATACACACACACATGCACAAACACACTTCACAAGGCGCCAGGGCATTTTCATTTAGGAATGACCACAAAGTATGCTTTCAATAAAATGTATTTGTTAAAACCATAACATAATTCTTTTAATCATACAGTGCTATTCCTTTCTCTTCCCAGGAATAAAACAGTAACCATTACTACTTTAGTTGCCCAATTACAGATAGTCCTTGACTTACGATCACAATTAAGCCCAAAATTTCTGTTGATAAGCAAGACGTTTGTTAAGTGAGTTTAGCCCCATGTTACGATTTTTTTTTCTTGTTACATTTGTTAAGTGAATCGCTGCAGTGGTTAAGTTAGCAACATGATTCTTCAGTGAATCTGGCTTCTCCCTTGACTTTCTTTGTCAGAAGGTCACAAAAGGGAATCATGTGACCCCAGGACATTGCAACCATCATAAATATGTCTTAGTTGCCAAGCATCAGAATTTTGATCACATGACCATGGGGATGCTGCAACGGTTGTAAGTGTGAAAAACAGTCATAAGTCACTTTTTTTAGTGCTGTTGAAACTTTGAACAGTCACTAAACGAACTGTTATCAGTCGAGGACTCCCTGTAATCCCTTTTCTAGGTTAACACAATAGGTTGGATCTGAAATAGAGGAAAAAAGTAGGGTTACATAAGAGACAAATTATATAAATGAACAAATCTAACTGAATTTAACCTTTATTATATTTACCTGATGTGCCCACACAAACAGTAACTTTGTTAATCCGTTTTCTCACTTCCCACAATACATCCAGCCATCCAATGACTAAAATTGGCTTTGTAAAACATGCTAAGACACAATCAATGTGCCAAGACTAACAAGCCCAGGCTGGGTGATTGCAGATGCTTAGCCTAATTGACTCATTTAACTTGAGAAATTCAGTCTTAAAATGATCCATGGCCCTGAAAGGTGCCAATATTAACTGCAAATTCCAGACAACTCTGCCAAGCCCAATGACCAGGGTCTTGGTCACGCCACAGGCTATGCCACCAAGTGCTCTCCTGGATACTGTGCATCCCTGGGCTTCTTACAGCATGTCAATTCTTGGAGTTTAAACTTCTCACCCATTTTATTAATGATGAGGTAGTAGAGGTGGTAGGTGGCTTCTGCGGACATCTGGCCAACATCTTTCTGGTGTCACCAACATGCAGGCCCAGCAAGACCATCAGCTTTCCCAGCAAAAAAAAAGTCAGCTATGGTCTAATGAAAGGAGGAAAAAAAGATGAGAAAGATGAAAAGAGGGGCTCATGAAGCTTTCAGCCAGTTAAAATCAGAGAATTTGAACCATAGAATCTTAGAATTGTAGAACCTTAGAATCATACATTTTAGAATCATAGAATCATAGGATCAAAGAATCTTAGAATCAGAGAATCACTGAATCTTAGCATCATAAAATCTTAAAATCATACATTTTAGAAACAGAATCTTAAAAACATAGAATTATATAATTCTATGTTTTAGAATTAGAATCATACATTTTAGAATCATAGAATCTTAGAATGTTATAATCATTGAATCTTTGAATTATGGCATCTTCAAACCATAGAATCATAGAATTATAGAATCCTAGAATCATAGCATCATAGAACCCTAGAATCACAGAATCACAGTGCTGGAAGAGACTGTGGAGGTCTTTGTCACTGCGTTTATTTTGGATTTGTCTGTTAAGCTTCCAGAATATCCCAGAATATGCCAGAATGGTTATCACGTTACTATAGTAACAAGATAGGAGTGTCTTGTGATGTTTGATTTACTGCGCATGTATGCAAGGGAGGAGTTTTACTTTACTTTTACTTTCCTTCATTTTTTACTTTTGCTTGCTTCTCAGAATGTACTGCTTTTTCTTTTGTTCCTAGTTATTTGTAAATAAAGTATGCTGGCAACAGAAAAACACGATTCATTTCCTCTAATTTATAAAGCTGAATTTTTTCGCTTTGACAGTCCTCTCCTCCAACCCACAGCTCAAGCAAGACTCCTTATATCATCCTGGTCGCATCCCAAAGGTGCTTTTTCCAAAAGGCAACTAGACTTTGTTTTTTTTTCTTTTAAAACATTTCACTTCTCATCCCAAACTAACTTACGCTGAAATTTCAGTGTTCCGAAACAAACTTCAGGAGGTGCCTGGTGTTCTTAATGGCCCTCTCTCTCATGACTCTTAGAATATTCAATCCAGGTATTCATGTGCTGCCAGGAAAAAAAAGGAAAAGGAGGAAAGGAAGAATTTGTGATTCACAGTTTGAAGATCCACAGAATTTGCCAGGACTGGGGAGAAAATCTCAGGAACTAAACAAATTTGAGACATTTCTCAGGTCTATTCTAGACTTAAAACCAGACTAGTAATTGAAGATTTCTGGAATACAGCTAGTTGTACAACAGTTCATTTAGATCCCTGGTGGCGCAATGGTTAGAATGCAGTATTGCAGGCTAATTCTGCCGACTGCCAGCAGTTCAGTAGTTCGATCCTGACCGGCTTAAAGTTGACTCAGCCTTACATCCTTCTGAAATCAGTAAAATGAGGACCCAGATTGTTGGGGGCATTTAGAGAGGGCTGAAAAGCACTATGAATTGGTATATAAGTCTAAGTGCTATTGGTATTTAGTGACTGTTCAAAGTTACGATGGCACTGAAAAAGGGACTTATGATTGTTCTTCACACTTACAACCGTTGCAGCATCTCCATGGTTACATGATCAAAATTTGAACTCTTGGCAAATGACTTGTCTTTATGACAGTTGCAGTATCCAGGTCATGACTTCATCTTTTGCGACCTTCTGACAAGCTATTTAGCGCTGTTGTAACTTCAAATGGTCACTAAATGAATTGCAGTAACTCAAGGACTGCCTGTATAGGTAGTCCTCAACTTACGACCAGAATTTGTGGTGCTTAGCAAGGTGGTCATTAAGTAACTTGTGTCTGGCTTTATGACCTTTTTTTGCCATGGTTAAATGAACCCCTCTGGTATTTAAGTGAATAATACAGTCATTAGCCAAATCTCATTTTCCCCGTAGACTTTGGCTTGTTGGAAGCCAGTTGGGCAGATCGCAAATGGTGACCCCCAGGATGCTACAACCATCGGATACAGAATGTGCTCGACTTACAACCACAACAGAACCCAACATTTCTGTTGCTAAGTTGAATCCTGTCAGGCTCACGTTGGAGCCTGAATCGGGGGAGGACGATGAGTTGGAACTGTGGCTGATGGAGGCTAAGAGGGTGGCTTTGTTGGCATCGGAGGAATGTGGAGAGCAGCTGGAGTACCAGCCAGCCCCAGAATTTTGTGGACCTTTGTGCCTGCTGCACAAGGCTGCACAGCCAGGTTTTGATCCCTCTGAAAAAGGCCAAGAGAGAGGGGTCTTTCCTTACCTCTGAAGGCAAGATGTTCCCTAATACAGTGGCAGTGGTAGAGAAGACCTTCTTCCTAGACCCCGCCAGTCGACATTTCATCAGGCAGGGTGGTGGTCTGCACCATAACTTCCCTGCCTGATGAAGAACGGTTGCAGGAACTGGGTATAGCTAGTCTAGAGAAAAGAAGGACTGGGGTGTGGGGGATATGATAGCAGCCTTCCAGTATTTGAGGGACTGCCACAAAGAGGAGAGGGTCAACTTATTTTCCAAAGCACCAGAAGGCAGGATGAGAAACAACAGATGGAAGCTATTCAAGGAGAGAAGCAACCTGGAATTAAGGAGAAATTTCCGAATAGTGAGAACAATTAACCAGTGGAACAGCTTGCCACCAGAAGTTGTCAGTGCTCCAACAGTGGAAGTTTTTAAAAAGAGACCAGACATTCACTTGTCTGGTATGGTGTAGGGTCTCCCACTTGGACTAGAAGACCTCCAAAGTCCCTTCATGGGCTACCTATGAAAAGGCCCTCTAGCATATATATCTGGATATCAAGGCAGGACGGCATCTGGATAACATCTTCTCCCTTGGGCTAGGTTGACCCCTGAGCCCTTTCCCTCTCATACACCCTTGGCAAAGGAGTGGGCTCTTTCATGCCATGCTTGATCTCCATCTGAGGAGCCTACGGAAGGCTCCTGACAGTTGTTCTGTGTGCCAAATTGAGCAGCACCAGCACTGGAGACTGAACCATCTTTCTGACCTCCATTGGAGCTGGGGAAGACTTCACAAGCAGAGGCAACACCTGTGTGTTCGCTGAGTGGCTGAGGGATGGGAATTGGACGGGCGGGAACCAGAGAAGTGAACTTCCTGGTTGTCTCACCGCCATGGGTCATTATTGATCTCTGGATTGAACTCATTGCTGTCCTTTAGGAACTACAACTTTTTCAGCATATGAGTCATCCTGCCGTGAAGAGTGATCGCTAGAGCTGGAAGCAGATCCTATCAATAAAGGAGAATATTTTTAACTCCAGGTTGAAAGCCCCCACCCCCCAAAGCCGTGTGCTATCTCCGCTTCTCTTCTCCCTATATACCAATGACTGCATCTCAAACGATCCATCTGTTAAAATACTGAAGTTTGCTGATGACACAACAGTGATTGGTTTCATTCGAGATGATGAATCTGCATACAGACAGGAGGTTATACAACTTGCCTCGTGGTGTAACCGGAAAAATCTGGAACTGAACACACTCAAAACCGTAGAAATGGTAGTAGACTTTAGAAGAAACCCTCCCATACTACCACCTCTTACAATACTAGACAACACAGTATCAACAGTAGAGACCTTCAAATTTCTAGGTTCTACTATATCACATGACCTAAAATGTACACCTAACATCAAAAACATCATCAAAAAAGCACAACAACGAATGTTCTTTCTGCGCCTACTCAGAAAGCTCAAAATGCCCAAGGAGCTGCTGATACAGTTCTACAGAGGAATTATTGAGTCTATCATCTGCACCTCTATAACTGTCTGGTTTGGTTCTGCAACCCAACAGGACAGACACAGACTTCAGAGGATAATTAGGACTGCAGAAAAAACAATTACTACCTACCTGCCTTCAATCGAGGACCTGTATACTGCACGACTCAAAAAGAGGGCTATCAAAATATTTACAGACCCCTCACATCCCGGACATAAACTGTTTCAACTCCTTCCCTCAAAACGACGCTATAGAGCACTGCACACCAGAACAACTAGACACAAGAACAGTTTTTTCCCGAAAGCCATCACTTCGTTAAACAAATAATTCCCTCAACACTGTTCAACTATTACAAAGTCTGCACTACTATTACTGCTAATCTTCTCATCACTCCTTATCACCCATCCCCTCCCACTTGTGATTGTAGGACTGTAACTTTGTCTCTTGAATCCTTATGATTTATATTGACTATTTCCTAGTATGATTTGATTATTGATTGTATCCTATGACTACCATTAAGTGTTGTACATTATGATTTTTGATTCTTAACGGATGTATCTTTTCTTTATGTATACTGAGAGTATTTACACCAAGACAAATTCCTTGTGTGTCCAATCACACTTGGCCAATAAAGTATTCTATTCTATTTATTCTATTCTATTGGTGCTCCCATCCCTCCGTCTATCTATCTATCCCTCTATTTATGCTATCTCTCTCTCTCTCATCTATATCATATCTATCTATCTATCTATCTATCTATCTATCTATCTATCTATCTATCTATCTATCTATCTATCTATCTATCTATCTATCATATCTATCATATCATGTATCAATCATCCATCCATCCATCCATCCATCCATCTATCCAGAGGTATCAAACTCAAGGCCCATGGGCTGAATGTGGCTTCTGATGTGCTTGGATCTGGCCCATGGGGCATCCTGGTCTACCCAATGTCAACAGGAAATATGCCAGCAGTTTGGGGAGTGGCGTCAAGTTGGCTACGCCACCCAGTTGACCACACCTACCCAGTCAGTCACACCCACCCCGTCAGTCACACCCACCCAGCCCTCCGAGGTCAACCACAACTCTGATGTGGCCCTCAATGAAACTGAGTTTCACACCATTGGATTAGACAATCTCTTATCTGATATGGTATAGGTTCTCCTGCTTGACCAGGGGGATAGACTAGAAGACCGCCAAGATTCCTGCCAGTTCTATTCTATTTTATTCTATTCTGCTCTATTCTTTACTTCTTGTCCTGCTTTCAGATGCTTTGAAGAATAGATTGACGCTCTCTTCTTTGTGGCAGCACCTCAGATATTGGAACACTGCTATCATGTGTCCCCTGGTCCTTCTCTTCACTAGACTAGCCATACCCAATTTCAGCAACCATTCTTCATATGTTTTATCCTCTTTGTTGCTCTTCTCTGCACTCTTTTTAGTGTCTCAACATCTTTTTTACATCGTGGCGACCAAAACAGGATACAGAATTCCATGTGTGGCCTTACCAAAGTTTTATAAAGTGGTATTAACACTTCACATGATCTTGATTCTATCTCTGTTGATGCAGCCTAGGTCTGTGTTGACTTTTTCGCCCACTGCATCACACTGTTGGCTCATATTTAAGAGACTGTCCAGTAATGATCTTACAATCTGGAGCATCTTGGTCTACCCAATGCGAACAGGAAACATGCCATAGTAAAAGGACTGACCACAGGAAACGTTTTATGACAATTTATATTATGTCATAAAACATTTTATAACATCTGCCAAATTTCAATTCCACAGGAATTGGTTCTAGATTTTAGATTTATTCTGTAAATTAGTCCAGTTGAGTACTATACTTTGGTTCAAAAATTGTTGCCCTGTGATGAACTATTTTAGTAGGATACGGACTAGACAACTTATGACTCCCTGGATCATCCTTTCAGTGACATTTCTTTACCAGATTCCTTAATGCCTTCAACAATGACAGAACTTCTAATGTGTTGCCTTTACTGGAAAAGTTGGTATACATTTATACATGTATCTGTCTTGAAAAAAACACATGTTGAACTATATAGCACATTTAAACATCAACACAGGAAATATTTTATGACATTTTGTATTATGTATAACATTTATGATAATTTTTTCATAAAATGTTTTATAAAATCTGCAAACTCTTAGCTCCATATGAATCATGGGTACTAGATTTTGGAAGCTTGAGGTACCTTGGTTCAAAAAAAAAATTGTCCTATGGTGCACTTTTTCACCTTGTTACAGGTTACAGGAATCAGAATTTTAGTAACATACAGATGGATTTGCAATACCTTTATTTTCTCATGTTTTAAGGCTTCCTGTGTAAACCAAATTTGCATCTATTACTCTGACACCTATCTCCCTATAATATAATCTTGGTATTTTTTACATATCATCATACAAAAGCTACCATGTATTGATTGCTAGCTAAAATCAATCATATTTTAACATAACTCCATTCTATAACTGTTGTTTTTATGTCTTCTGTTACCTAGTTTTATAGCTACTTTATTTTTTTCACTTTGAAGTCAATGTGAAACTAGCACATGAATAATTGAGACTAGCACAGGCACTGTTGCATTTAGACACTGCTAAAGGATAGCTTAATCCTTGGGAAATAGTACTGTGAAAGTAAAATGCACTGTCACAGAAAGTGAAAATATCTTTTGAGTTGCAAAGTTCAAAAAGCCAAAAATTATGAATGTTGACCCTAACCTCAATTGAAACATGCAAGTTAGGTATGGAAAAAAGCATTCTGCATCTAAAAGAATACATATGAAGATTTAAAGAAAAACAATACAGTTTATACTACTAATATATTTTGAGAGACAATAAAGATGTTCAGTGTAAGCTTTTAGAAATTATATTTAAAATTCTTAGTTTCATTTTGCTTTCTATAATTGTTCTGTGACTTTGCTATCCATACATTTAAATTCAATTCTTTTTATTCTTTACTATAATATCTAATTAATGAATGTTTAAATATTTGTCTTCTCCATCAAGCTGGAATCAGTTACCATATTTTCCACAAAAATGTAACTTTGAATAATGTGAAAAATCCCATTTTGTGGGATTCATTCGCTGAGATCTATCTATAGTAATTAATTATAGGCAGTTCTGCTTCTCATTGCCTTTCATAATTTTTTTCCCAGTACCATTGTATGTGTGTATATATGTGTATGTATATATGTGTCTGTGTGTGTGCGTATATGTATGTATGTATGTATTTCCTTCTTTCTCAGGACTAGTTAGTCTTTCGACTTACAACTATAATTAAGCCCAAAATTTCTGTTGCTAAGTGAGACATTTGTTAAATGAGTTTTGCTCCATTTTACCTTTCTTGCCACAGTTGTTAAATGAATCACTGCAGTTGTTTAGTAACACAGCTGTTAAGTGAATATGGCTTCCCGTTGCCTTCGCTTGTCAGGTCATAAAAGGTGATCACATGACTCTGGGACACTGTGACCATCATAAATATTCAGTTGCCACACACTGAACTTTGATCAAGTGACCACATAGATATGTCATAACTTTTTCAAATGCTGTTGTAACTTTGAACGGTCATTAAATGAACTGTTGTGTCGAGAACTGCCTGTATATGCACTGAAGTGAACTGTGACCTATGAAAGCTTATTCAACAATCATACAATAAATCTATAGGTTTCTATGGTGAACACAAAATTTTGAAATATGCTAACATTCCTCCCAGTTTCTGCTTATATTTTCTCTTTTGATAGATTTAGTAAATAGACCCACAAATAAAGTTATTGAGGAAATATTACCAGATTTTTTTTTTACTTTCGACATAAACAAATGAAAGGTTCGTGTTGTGTTGCGATCCAAATGAAAAGATCCACGTCACAAAAAGAGACCACACTGAGCCACCAATGAGCTCCTATGCGAATCTAAAGGAATAACGAACTCGTCAACCCAATCAGCAATGGCAGAAAGGCCGACGTTCCTGCCTGATTCAGTTTCCAGGTTAGCCAATCAGAAGGAAACTAATAGTAAGTGTAGGCGGGAGACAAGCGCACGCGCACGGATGTCCGTTACTTCCAGGCAGCGCGCGTACGCCACTGGAGGGAAGCGTGGAGAGGTCGGGCGCGCGGGGTAATCGCGGTTGTGAGGTAACGCCGGGCGCGAGGCGGTTATCTGTTCCTTTTCGACGAGAACGGAAGGTGCAAGCGCTGTTTTAACTACCCCGCGCTCAGCGAGAGAGAGAGAAAAAAAAGAAGAATCCGGCTTCCGCCTTAGGTCGCCTCTGAGAGAAACGACCGCAGCGTCAGGTTCGATTATCTTCTAGGCCGCTGTGGGCGGGGTTTATACGGATTTGGCCGGCCCACTCGGGCCCCGCGCATTTTCAGGATGTCGGCACAGGCTCAGATGCGCGCGATGCTGGACCAACTCATGGGCACTTCCCGTGACGGTAAGAACTGCTACTTACTAGTCAAGCTAGGGAGTCCTCCCAGAAGCATGTTGACGGAAAAATAGAAAGGCCCCATGTAATGATTGGCAGGGCTTGTGCCTCGATTTTCTTTTCCTCTCAATTAGGGGCGGACCTCAGACAAGGGTGAGAGACTAGAGGCCGGGTTTCGGCACTGGGAATAACGGGAAGGTTTGGGTGTACGGTTCGTTTCAGGGAACGGGAGAAAGAGTTGTGTATTAGGGAACGGAAGGATTAATATCTTCGTTTCCAGGGCATTAGGGCTGGGACAAGGATAAGCTCATACTGTTTTTGCAAAACGATCTGGTTCTCATTAGCACCGAAATGTGAAATTGTGCCATTTCTATTGTTCGTCAGTAGACTTACCTGATTAGAAGAAAGGAAAAAGGCACTCAACTTGTTGCTAATACTGCACACAATATATATCTGACCCAAACCAGCATTTCAAGTTAATTCCTATCCCTGATATTAAAATATTTCTGGTGGCTCTAAATATATAAAATTCTTTGGGAGCATATAGTATTTCAGGTTTTATTTTTATATTTCTTGCCAAATGTATTAATATTTTTACAAGAATTTATTTTTTGAAAAGTTTACTTTGACAAAATAGGTATATGTTGTGAAGAGCCATTTATTTCTGAGCAGTATTTAAAGCAGTTTCTGCAATAAACATTTTAGTCCCTTTGTGAACACATTTTGAAGCAATGTAGTGGAAAAGGGGGAAATGTTGCATAAAATGTTAGGTATACAACATAAGCTTAAAATTTGTTCTGACTGAAGACTAATCTTAAGAAATTTCTAACATATGAATCTGCTTACACAGATTGAGTGTATTTCCATTGGGAAATACAGTAATAAACCATTCTTTTTGAATGCATGGTAGATTGTTTTTCTATTTTGATTTTCTGTTACATTATAATCATTTTATAAAATGATAAAATGATTTTAACTTTTGATGTAAGTAAAATACAGTGATCTCCAGCATTGTGTTTTGCTTAGGAGCATTTTTAAATCATTAATAGAAAGGTGAAGTTGGCAAGATAGGAATCTGATTCATTCCCAAGAAAGCTATTTTGTAAACAAGAGACAGATGACAAAGACCTTTAAAGCTGTGAAATCAATAGCCATCATGCCATTGACTGAAAGAAGTGGGAAGATGAGATCTAGGATCAGACCTTGGGACTTTACATATTTAGAAAGATAGGACTTCTAGGTGGTGGAAGATGGAGAATTTCTAGTAGCAATAGCACTTATATATCACTTTACAGTGCTTTACAGCCCTCTCTAAGTGGTTTACAGAGTCAGCGTATTGCCCCCAACACAATGTCCTCATTTTACCCACCTCGAAAGGATGGAAGGCTGAGTCAACCTTGAGCCTGATGAGATTTGAACTGTCAAACTGCAGTCAGCTGAAGTAGCCTGCAGTACTGCATTCTAACCACTGTGCCATAGTGGTTCATAGTATGCATTACTTCCTATTTTTATCCTTTTAGGAATGTGGAATAATTAATTTACCAGGTAGGAAACAATCTCTGCCTTTTTACTCTTACTCTTTACTCTTTTTATTTTTACTCTTACTTTGCATCATCTCCTATATTCCAATACTAATATTAAGTAACTGCTACAGATTTTCTTGTACTCCCACTAACTGGATCAGCGGGTCAATACCACACATATAATGAACCATGCAGCCTAACATGTCAGAGAAATTGCCCAAGTAGATGGTTCAAGATTTGTAACTACTTTGGAACTTCCAAAGTATCAACCCTGTATTTAAGGTGAAGGGAGTATGTTTTGGGAACATCTGACTCTAAACATTTTTTAGTAATTTTGTTCCAATCTACAAGGGCTCAGAGGAACTCAGTGATGTACCTTAAAATGTCTCCTTTTGCCCTTTTTTCTTAAAATAGGCCATTTCATTCCATGTATCTGCCTCCCCTTTGCTCCCAATACAGTCTGCTTATTCAATAGTAATTGATTTGCATGGTACTCTTTATTTTTGAAAGGCTGTATTTCATTTTTGAATATATAGCTTTGCTTGCCCTGTTTCCATCATCCACAGTTGCAGAAACAGGATACATGCCACTTCAGAACAGTATCTTTATTGGTATATGAACTACCAGCAATTATTTGGCATTTTACCTATGCTTGAATTAACTATTAATTATTTTGTTCATAATTTAAACCCATATGTGGTCATTTGTTACACTTGCTACTAATGTATCCCATCCCTTCCTCCTCCCAAAGGCCCTCTTTTTTCTCCAGGAAATATAAACAGTTCAGAGCCTCTTAAAGAATCAGTTGGGTTGTCCCAGGCTTCTACAAATGTGCTCCTAACTGTCATTGCCAAGAAGATCTCACCAATCATCTAGAAATCAAATTGGGCTTTCTATTAATTTTTTTCCTATATATGATAATCATCTGACAATTTAAAGCTGGATACTATATTTTACTGAAACATTTCCAGTATTTTTATTTTTCCATTCAGTATATCTTTGTTTACCGCTTACATACACTGAATACACTTCTGTCCATCTTATAGACTAGTAGAAGAAAGACTTCCAGATAGAAAGTATTTTGCGCTTCACAGAAGGATATTGTGAAATATTTGTTGGAACAAATATCAATATAAGAAAAGGGTTGTTTTCCTTTCTTTCTCCTTTGATAATTCAGTTTGTAATATTTCATAAATCAAACCTCCTAACCAAACATTCTGGCTCTGGGGCATCTATTAGCAGTTCTGTTTCTGAGATGGAAATGGCTTGCTTGAAAAGGAGGGTTGGTGACATTACAGTTGCTAGCACTCCTGGAAAAACATCTGAAAAAAGGGCTTATGAGATTTTAAAGAGGGAATTAACTAAAAATGAAGTGGAAATACATTACTTCTTAATATCTCCAGCCAGGAAGAAGGATGAATTGAAAGTGTTAAAACAGGGAAATGTTAGTAGTTACAGCTATTGAAATAGCAGAAATGAAGAGGATGCAACCACTTCACATCTCTGTAAGACCATTTCTGCTAACTCCAGATCCATGGGAAACAGGAAAATAGGAAGGGAAATGGTATAAGGATTGAAGATGGCAGGAAAGAAACTCTGGTTTCAGCATCAGAAAAAGCAGTTTTAAAAATCAATGCCAGGAATCTTCAGGGCAGTGAAATAAGAAAGCTATGTGGTTGTTGAATCAAAAGGCAGGAGGAAGTGAGCTAGTATTTAAACCTTGGAATTAGCTTTAAAAGTAGGATTTCTAGGTAGATGGTAAATATCTTCTAAATATGGTTTTCTAATTCTGTGCAAGAATTCTACTTATCTAACCTAGCTGAGTATATTTGAATACACAGAATGAGGAAGAAGTCATCGTGAGAATTAATTCAAGTGTCAAGATTTTTTTATCATTTAGACTGGTGATTCTCAAACTTTTCTTCAACATGGACCCCCTTTAAAATACTTTTGGTGGCCACAACTCATGACCATGGACCCCCAAAACTTAAATCAACATTTAAATCATAACATTTCTTCAAGACTTCATGGACCCTCTGTGATGACATCACAACCCCACATTGGTTCGCAGACCACAAATTGAAAACTACAGTACTGATTTAGACCAACATAATATTTCATAATGAAATTAAATTGCAAAGTTACTCTTTAAAATTAAATAGGATGTCCTGGGAATTCTTTATTATTGAGTCAGCATTTGAGTAATTTCAAGTTCATGTCAAATGAACTTTTTTTGTTTTTACAAAACGCTTTCTTAGTATACAATAGAGTTCTAAGTACACAAGTTAACAATGACTACTGAAATGTTTGTGTACTGTTTAAGAGCCTACATGTACTCTTACTCATTTTATATCTATATATGACAGTATATAACTGTTTCTTAGATGAATGTGTAAAGACCTATAGGCAGAGATACATTCAGATACGAAGCAGAACCTATAAACAATCCACATATTGTTGAAGTAGAAATACAACTATACAACTACAGATAGAATTATTGATGATGAGATCAGAGCAAATGACAATCGTAGTTCAACTATTCCTGGAGAACAATGGGTTTTCTCCACCTTTTTTTTTTAATAGAAGTGCAGCTCATCAAGCTATCAACATTCTTGTGATCTTGATTGCTCAGCTTTTCTAATGTGTGAATCAAGATTTGGACATATGCTGACAAGCTGGCATAAATACATTATTGCTTCTCTTTATGATGGTGTATCAAATGACTACAAAGACTATGTAGCTGGCTTGCGATCTTGCTAAAAATTGCAGGAATAACAGAATCCCACTAAATCGGGCATCTATTTCAGTGGGTTGTGCTCCAGCATCACATTCCTCCTGTTCAGACAAAAACCACACTAAAATTACTGTAAAAAAATGTTTTACAAAAATGTATGTAGTTGAGTCTCCACAACTTGTTAATCCAAAACAAAAAAATTTTGCAATTGATTTATATTTGACAAAAAAAATCACAGTGCAAGGAGAATGTTTTTAGGAATGGTTACATAATAAATGCATATACAATTTCTATACAGTATATTGTAGAATAAAGTTGACAGAAAAATATATTGTTGAAACCATTGGAGTGATTTTCTTTTCAAAAAGTTTACTAAAACCAAATGTTGCATATAGTGAGGATTTGCTGTAGAAAATATAATTTACCAAATTGTAGTTGGGGGAAAACTGTCTAGATTTGTTTATCAGACTAATGCTGCTGTTTATGAACAAACATGAGTGGCATTAGCAGAATCGTATTTTCAGAACAGAAAATAATATTTCAAACACAAGGAAAAATATTTAAAAGGAGTAATCATACCTGTAGATGTATATTTCCACATATTCAATTCTAAAGACTAATACAAATAGCTATGACCAATATTCCTATCTACAGTATAATGAGATTTGTTTAAATGAAAGTAATTAGTAGAATACACATTATTTTAAAAAAACTAGAAAAGGAAGATTAGATATTCCTTCATTGTGGAGCATGTTTAAAACATACTTTTATTTGTATTTATTTTTTAGCATAGCAATTTTCCAGCCTTTAAAGTAATATTGTAGTAGTTGTTGTTAGTTGTGAAGTCTTGTGCGACCCATCGGGACCACATGGACAATGTTCTTCCAGGCCTTTCTGTCCTCTACCATCTTCTGGAGTCCAGCTACCTCATTCTCTGTTGTCCCCTTCCTTCTCATTAGGTGGCCAAAGTATTTGAGTTTCATCTTCAGGATCTGGCCTTCTAGAGAGCATTCAAGGTTGATCTCTAGGATTGATCAAATTGATCGCAGGAGTCTTCTCCAGCACCATAGTTCAAATGCCTCAATTCTTTGGCACTCAGCCTTTCTTATGGTCCAACTTTCACAGCCCTACATTGCAACTGGGAAAACCATAGCCTTGACTATATACACACTTTTGTTCGCAGGGTGATATCTGCTTTTTAGTATGCTGTCTAGATTTGCCATAGCATTTCTCGCCAGGAGCAAACATCTTTTAATTTCTTGGGTGTAGTCCCCATCTGCGGTGATCTTGGAGCCCAGGAAAATAAAATCTGTCACTACCTCCATTTCTTCCCCATCTATTTGCCAGGAATTGAGAGGGCCGGATGCCATGATCTTAGTTTTCTTAATGTGGCGTTTCAATACTGTAGTAATCCAGTGAAATAAAGAGAAATTGTTTTGTGTTGAAAGAACTGATTTTTAAATGCAGTATTGGTATGATCAATTACCAAGAGCACTTTTGAGTGATTATATAATAATATTTAGTTTAGCATAGTTTTGCAATTAAAAATATTCAAAGTGGCTTAACAAGTTTTAATATCTGCATAAGTGCCAGGTGTAATCTTTCCACTATATGAATAGACTGACTCTACCTACTTGTTATTCTGTATGCAGTGATACGTGCACAATTATGCTAACAGAAAAATGTTCTTGTTCATCAGATATAAAAATTTATCAAGTATATAATTGGTTATTTATTTTTAAACAATTGATGCTTTTTTCTGTAATATTTGATGTCCTACTCTTTTGAAATATAGCTTCTGCTGAAGTAGGAATTTGAGGGATTTGTATAACTTGTCATGGAAATAATCATTTAAGTGTAGTTACAACAAGAATTAAAGGGTATTTGATTGATACACACGCACGCACACATACGTACACACACGCATACACACACACACAAATAGTCATGTTTGCTTTTCAGTGGTAGGGAAGCAGTAATCTGGACAGCTACCAGGGAGTGAAAAATATAAGGTTTTCCTTTCTCACTCTTATTCTTTAGTTTATTGCTGCTCCACTAACACAGAAACCTCGAACTATAATTATTGAAAGAGTTACATGTTGACCTGCATGTGGTCTCTGTGGACATGCTTCTGATATTATCTGTAATAGGGTACCAGATTAAAATATTATAGTGTAATATACATGTAGATTGATTCAAGTTGATGCATTTCGACATGTTAATTTTTTGCTTCATTCTAACAAACTTATTTTCACGATAAGATAAAATCAGGATCTGTATAGGTTAAAAAAGATTTCAGTAATAGTAATATCAATAATGTTACTGGGGTAAATATAGTAGGTGAGATGGGAAGAAAGTCATAGTTTATATATAATAATGAAATTCAAATAATTGAATGCTTATGATAGAATGCTACCTGAAAAAATATGCACACTTTTATTCTATTTCTGTAGAAGAATATGTATTTAAATGTATGTATAGTGGGCAGATTTAATATTTTCTTATATGTATTGGTAATAAACATGAAATTTGATTAGTATTTCCAGATTCCTCTAAATTATTATTTGGTGGAGAACACATGTTTTAGGAGCTAACTGTTATTATCATGAAATTATGTTATAAATTAAAAAGATAATATAAGGATTGTTTTAAAAAAGAGATTCAAATATATAATTGCTTTCATATTTTGAAGTGGTGAAATATGGTTTGGGCCAGACATACTTTTTAAAGGAACTTACTGTTTCTAAAGAACGCTAAACTTGTTTCATGTACATTCATTGTGACAATTGCAAGAATACCCTGATCACAAAGAATATATAACAGTAAAAAGAAAATGCTAATTCTGCTAGTTTCCATTTCTCTTTCAGTTACCATTGTTATTTAATGTTGATGAACAATCTATTTCAGAACGTTAAAAAATTGATAATCCATACAAGTATATTTTAATACTGATTTTGCATTTTGAGATAAGTTTTATCTGGAAACAAATGGGTTTTTAAAATGATAAGCGTTTTAAACAAGGCTGGAAATATATTTGAAATTCTAGGTACTGGAATAACATTTTTAAGCTAATTCCTAGATTGCTTAAAGTGGAAGATAAACAGAACATAGGGGCTTAGTAATCAAAATATTTTTCCAGCTATAATTTAGGTAACTTTTCCTAACAAAATTTCCCTTGAATACAAAGCTGACTCATTGTTCTCAGGCACAAATACTTCAGGTTTCCTATTACTCTTTACCTTCACAATGTATTTCTAGACACTGTAATTAAAATGCTGGCAGAGTTTATTATATACAAACTGAACAATATAGCCCCTTGTTTTATTTATAAAGGTTCAATGTATCTATGCCTGCCTACTTCATTCTGCAAGGGAGTGTCAGAAAGGCCCCGCATTCGCCGAGCCGTGAGTTATTGCTAACTTTTCAGATGTGTTAATGTGGAACCAACAATTTGTGTCTTTAAAAAGAGAGGAAAACTGGTGGGAAAATATCCCAGTTCCTCAATTTCTGCAGTAGTAGGTGTGGATTTTAAAGACAATTCCAAATTTTCATTAGTATAAAATTACTAAATCTAAAAACCTAGCTTCTGAAAACCTATTGTTGAACTACTCTGAAGCTTTGTGAATTGCTTATTTGACTAACCTTGATAAACATTGATATCAGAAACAAATACTTGAGCAGAGTACAGCCCATCTGAAAATGTTACATCATAGTTCTTTTTTAGGGCAAATAGTTATTCTGGAATTGCGTAATAGGTTGATTAGAAATTTGAAGTGTAGAATTGTTATAGGCTTAAATTCTTCCAATTTTATGAGAATAGGATAGTGGCTATATTTTTTATTTTAAACCCTTTTCCTTTTTGAAATGAATAATGTTGGGATAAAGTTTCAAAACTCCTGTTTTTTTCCCAGCAGTGATATTCTGCTTCAGTAATTCACCAGTAGGTTTTCATTTTATATAATCATAATTTAAAATACATTTTAAAAAACCCTGGAAATAAAAGGATTGTATCCGGTTCTACATCGTTAGACTGAAAATACATTTTATGGAATTATATTTTTCAAATCTGAGACAGTGATTATTTTTCTGCCCATTGTATTGGGGGGAAAATACCTGCAATAAATCAGTAGCCAGTGTTTTGCATATCATTTGGCTAAAACTTTTCCAACCTTGTTCACGGATGTGACATTAAATTTGTAATTGAATTTCAGTGTGTGGTAAGCAGGTTGGTGCTTTGGGGTTTATAAAAGTTTGTAAAAAATTTCAATATATCTTTAAGATGTTATATAGTCAAATAGAGTTCCTAACCAAATATAATCAAATAGATTGATGCTTTAGTGTTTTTAAAAGTTTGTAAAAAAATTCAGTTTATCTTTAAGATATTATATAATCAAATAGGTTCCTAACCAATCTAGCTGACAACTTTGTGGTCCAAAAGGTAGAGGATGGAACTAGAGGGGCAGCCATACCGGACTTAATTCTTACAAACAGAAAAGAAGTGATAGAGGGAGTTGAAACTGTAGGAACCTTGGGTGAGAGTGACCATGTCATACTAGAATTCAACATAACACAAACAAAAGTAATAGAACATAATTAACACCAGAGTCTTTGATTTTAAAAGAGCTGAGTCTAATAAACTCAGAGAGAATTTGGGAAAGATTCCATGGATGAAAATCCTTAAAGGGAAAAACAACTCAAGAATCTTGGAAAACTCTGAAAAGTACGATCATAGAAGTCCAGACCAGCACAATATCACTGAGAAAGAAAAACAAGAAATCCAAGAAGAAACCACCATGGCTGCACAAAGATCTCTCTGGCAAATTGAAAGAAAAAAAAGACATGTACAAAAAATGGAAAGAGGGACATACAACTAAGGCAGAATATCAGCAGATAGCCAGAATCTGCAAAGATGAAGTTAGGAAAGCAAAGGCTCAGAACGAACAGAGACTTGCAACAAAAGTCAAAGATAATAAAAAAAAGTTTCTTCCAACTTATAAATAACAAGAAAAAAAATCAAGAAAACAGTTGATGCACTCAAGAGAGAAGACAACAAGGAAGTAACAGGCAACAGAGAACTGCATAACTCATTCTTTGCATCAGTTTTCACGCAAAAAGAAACTATAGCTCAACCCACCAAAAACATAACTGTAAAAGACAGACCAGAAATAAAAGTTAAAATAAGCAAAAAAAAAAAAATAGTAAGAGAACACCTGTCTGATCTTGATGAACACAAATCACTGGGGCCTGACGGACTACATCCCGGAGTTTTAAAGGAGTTGGCAGAGGTCATCTCAAATCACTGCACCATATCTTTCAAAAATTCTGGAGCACCGGGGAATTACCAGAGGATTGGAAAAGAGCTGATATGGTTCCCATCTTCAAAAAAGGGGAAAAAACAGACCCAGGAAACTATCCACCAATCAGCCTAACATCAATACCCGGGAAGATACTGGAAAAGATAATAAAAAACAGATCTGCCAACATCTAGAAACAAGTAAAGTAATAGCTAGCAGTCAGCACGGGTTTGTTAAAAACAGATCATGCCAAACCAATCTTATTTCATTCTTCAACATAGTGACTAAATTAGTAGACCACGAAATACTGTGGGCATAATATACTTTGATTTCAGCAAGGCATTCAACAAAGTAGACCACAACCTACTTCTTGCTAAGCTAGAAAAAAGTGGGATAGATAGCGCCACAACCAGATGGATTTGCAACTGGCTGACAAACTGTACTCAACGAATAGTCCTTAATGGGTCTAATCTACATGGAGAGAAGTAAGTTGATGCCACAAGGTTCCGTCTTAGGCCCAGTATTATTCAATATCTTAATTAACGACTTAGATGAGGAAATAGAAGGGGAACTTACCAAATTTCAGATGATACTAAGCTGGTAGGAATAGCTAACACTCAAGAAGATAGGTTCAAGATACAGATGGATCTTGACAGACTACAACACTGGGCCGTATCTAACAAAATGAAATTCAATGTAGAGAAAAGTAAAGTCTTACACTTAGGTAAGAAAAACCAAAAGTACACAGATAGACTGGGTGAAACCAGGCTCAATAGCAGTAACTGTGAGCGGGATCTTGGAATCTTCGTGGATAACCAGCTAAATATGAGCCAGCAGTCTGTAGCAGCAGCCAAAAAAGCTAATGCAATCCTAAATTGCATTAACAGAGGGATACAATCAATATCAAGTGAGGTACTAATATCACTCTATAAAGCCTTAGTAAGACCACACCTAGAGTACTGCATCCAGTTTGGTTACCACGCTATAAAAAAGATATTGAGACTGTAGAAAAAGTACAGAGAAGAACAAATAGGATGATTAGGGGACTGGAGACTAAAACATATGTTATAGGAACTGGACATGGCTAGTCTAGTGAAGAGAAATATCAGGGGAGACATGATAGCAGTCTTCCAATATTTGAGGGGCTATCACAGAGAGGAAGGAGTCAGTCTATTTTCTAAATCATCTGTAGGCTAGAGAAGGAATAATGGATGGAAACTGAACAAGGAGAGATTTAACCTGGAAATAAGGAGAAACTTTCTGACAGTGAGAACAATCAACCAATGGAACAGCTTGCCTTCAGTTGTGAGAGCGTTATGACTTGAGACTTTCAAAAAGAGAATGGACTGCCGTTTGTCGGACTTGGTGTAGGGTCTCCCGCTTGGGTGGTGGGATGGACTAGATGACCTACAAGGTCCCTTCCAACTCTGATTATCTGTTAAACTAGAGGATTTCAGCTCTCTTGAATAATGCTGTCTGCAAGCATTGTTTTGATACCATACAGGGTTGTTTTTTTAAAAAAACAAACAAACTTCAATATGTGTTGCCTCTGCCAGAAGTAAATGGATCAGTGCCACGGATTAGCTCTTGAAGAATTGACAGCTGGAATTCAGTAAACATCAGAAAATGTAATGTAAATGTTTTGAAGGCTGTTAATGCTAATATAATCGATTTTACTATGCCTTTCATAAATTTGTTTTAGAAGCAATGAATTTCAACCTAGTGTAGAGTTTTTAGTTTTTTTTATATTATTTTAGAAACTTGCATCCATTGTGGAAGCTGTAATGTTATAGTCCTAATATTTTTCTTTTGTGAAAAGCAGAATATTCTTTTGAACAAAAGTGAAAGTATATGAAAAGTATAAATGCTAATACAATATAACATGATTCTCTAATCAGAAATTTATATTTCTATATTGCAGGGGATACTACACGTCAGCGAATTAAATTCAGTGATGACAGAGTATGCAAAAGTCATCTTCTCAACTGTTGTCCTCATGATGTCCTTTCAGGAACAGTGCGTATTCTATATTCATAAATCTTATAGCCATAAATATTAAATTATAAATTAAGATGCAGTATATATTTACCTCTGCAGAAGCACTCAAATGAATTTATTATATTTTTTATTGTGAATTTACATTATAAAATTAAGGTATAAGGATTTGCAGCAATCTGCATTAAAAAAGGATATGGCACAAATATGAGCATGCATATTAGACTTATAAGCAGCAAAGTAAATCAAAAATAGATTTTTCTGAAATAGTGTAGTAACTGCTGCCCAAATCGAGAAAAGGACACTGCTTTTTAAAAGAGTGTGACATGAGAATCAACATAGGTCCTGCCTAACTTGTTTGCTTTGAATCCAGATTGCTTAATAAAATACAGTATGTTGCATTATTTATATGCTGAAATTGAAAATAAAAAAATATATGAAGCATTTAACAAAAACAAAAAACCTGTATGCATAACAGTTTTTACTCCTCCAATAATATAAATTCTAAATATTACTATAGAAAATTATGTGAACTATTATCCAGAATTCAGTTAAATACAATATAGTTGCTTTTTTACCAAATTAGAAACCTCAGCTATTATCTTTTCATTTTCTGTTTTTCATGTACTGTTATTTTCTGTTTGTGCATCTTTTTCAATTATCAGCTTCCTTTGCAAAATATATTTTTTAAATTTATCAAGTACTGTTCCTTCCATTCCTTTCTTCTAAAAAATATAAGTTTAAATAAAAAAGCAGATATAAAGTCTGAACTTCATAATTGAAGATATCCAGAATTGTACACTGAGCCTTTTGTACATTTATACTCTGAGTTAATATTAATCCTAATAATATTTAATAATAAATTAATATAACTAATATTTGAGATAAAATTGTTTATCACAATGCAAGCCAGTGATTTAAAATTGACCAGACCTTATTAGTGGTAGAATTTATATAGTAATGGAATACTTTGCATGTGTCATAGGTAATTGCATTTATAATTTAAATACTTTTTATTAAAAGATAGACTGGAAAACAGTTACCCATGTATTCACTTGTAAGAAACATTGCACACAGTTTGACTTCAATGGCATTTGATAAAATTGTTCCAAGGAATGTTTTGTTCTTCAAATTGCTATTTGGTTGCCTCTGGGCTATTTATTTTTATACTTTTGCAAGTGATACATGGAATGTTCTTAAGTTTTATTATAAAAGTCTACGTTAATATTTCCAATGTAACTGAATTGAGGCATATAGAATAATTTCTATGATTATGATTTTGCTGGTCTTAGAAGAAGTCTACTGTTACAACATACAGAACTGAAAAACAGAAACTCAGTTTTAATTTTCTTTAAGAAAAATCCTAAATATTTGAATAAATATTATACATCTCCTCAAAAAGTAGAAAAATAAATAAATTTGTTATTTCATGCATTTGTTAATTAACTGCTCAGGAATCAGTAATGCTATAATGTATTATTTTCCTATTATTTAACCAGTTAGCAAATATACATGCACAGAGATGAAATTTGCCTTTAAATGCAGAATATTAAAGATTTAGAGCAAGCTAGAATAGGTTTGTCACCATAAAACATGCTACAACTTAAATCTAATTTTTATGGCTAAACCATAACTTAACATCCAGATTTATATGGGTTCTGAATTGCAGGTAATCATTTAAGAGTCTTTGCTAATGTATAACTTTTTTCCAAAGTCTGTCCAGAACCTGTCCTCTTTTTTTGCTTGTGGCTCTAATTTTAATGTCTGCTTTTACTAAAACTGCATTTAGCATATTTAAGGTTCTATTGCTTTATCACTTTTTGCCAGCCTCAAGTTTTTATTGATTAATTGATTAGATTAGTATCCTACAAAGCTCAGGAAGGCTTTAGGGTGACAATTTGCCTATAGCAATAGCCCACTAAGGTGATCCTGCTGTGAGAATTAGTGACTTGATTGCACACAGTGGATTTCCAAGAGTGTAAATGGACTTAGATCTATGTCTTTTCAGTCTAGATCTTAATAACACAACAACACTGGAAATGAACAAAGTGAACACTGAATCTAGATTAAATTGGTAATGCTACAGTGCTGCTGAAATCAGTGAGATGCTAATTATTGTTAACTTGTTCTCATTGATTTAAAATGGTTAAAAAGCTTAGTTACAACAAAAGATAATTCTGGGGGCATTGAAATGAAGACCTTTTATTATCCTTACTTTTTATTCATAATGGGAGGGAAATATCCATACATTTGGCATTTTGTGTTCCCTCTGCCTATTTTGATGTTGCCTTTCACCATCATTTCTCTATAAATCTTTTTTGTTGTTGTTCATTTCTTTTCTAATGCTTGAAGAATATTATCTTTGAGCAAATTCACTGGAGAAGATATTGAAGGTCTCCATCTATCTTCAGAGAATGATAGCTGGAATCAATTTCATTTAAAACCAAATGCATAGCATTTCATAAATTTGTTTAGTATATATTATTGTGGTGGTAATAAACACTACATTACCACTTCTATTTAAAGTACTGGACCAATATTGCATTTTATGTTAGGATAGAGTTTAATGTTTAAGAAAGATTTGTGATTATTGGATTTTTGTTTAGGTAGACATGCATTTTCTTATAATGAAATACATCAAACACACCTATAGAAATAGAAATTATAAATACAGAATCATTTTGTGTCACGCTGGCATGCAAGGAGAAGAGAAAGCAAAATAAAGTGAAGAAAATGTATTGTGTATTTTATTTAATATATATAAAGCAGTGGGGGGTGGTATGCCTCTGAGTCAATGTTGACTCTGGACAATTCCCTGAAGTTTTCTTGGCAGGGTTTCAGAAGTGGTTTGCCATAGCTTGCTTCCTAGGGCTGAGAGAAGTTTGAGGTCTTGAACTCAGTCTGCTAGTTTCTAGCCTGTTGGCGCTCTCATGCATCTGATTTATAAAATTGTATATAAATTTTCTTGTCTGCAGCCTAAAAAATTTCTACATATATAAAGAGAATGTGGCTACTGGCAAGGGTTTTTTTAGCATACTATTCCACTAGCTGATAACAGTTCTAGCATATAATGAACTCTAGAATAGATCTAGATACCGCATTCACAGATTGCCTAAGCTGTGATTTGCTGAATAAGCCGGTATCTAGATCCATTCTAAAGAGTTCATTACATGTTAGAATTGGCAGCAGTTTCACATCTGCCCATATCAAGACGCAGAGATAAATAGTGTCACAATAGGAAAAAAAACAAATAATAACATAGGAGGAAATGTGGATAGTTTTGCAAATAATAACTGTAAGGTTCTATTTTTTATTTATTTGGCACTGACCACCTCTGACATAATACTAACATTTAATAAAGATCAAAACACCTCAGAGCATAAGTGTATTATTTGGGGGGGGGGGACTTTCAAATAGCTCTTATCTCTGCAGTCTTACATAGTGCTCCCTTCTCTTATTTTTCCTCTACAAGTATCATCATTTGACTAAATTGGGTTGAAGGAAAGTGACTTGAGAGGTAGTTTGGTATGGAAATTAGGGTATCATAGGTTTTAGTCCTCACTTAGGCATTTAAAGCTCTCTAGGTGACTTACATAAGTCATATACTGAGCCCAAACCATTTCCCTGTTGGGGAAGTTTAGAATATTAATATGTACAGTGGGGCAAAAAAGTATTTAGTCAACCACCAATTGTAAAAGTTCTCCCACTTAAAAAGATGAGAGAGGCCTGTAATTGTCATCATAGGTATACCTCACCTATGAGAAATAAAATGTGAAAACAAATCCATTGTCTGATTTGGAAAAAAATTATTTGCAAATTATGGTGGAAAATAAGTATTTGGTCAATATCAAAAATTCATCTCAATACTTATATATCCTTTCTTGGCAATGACAGAGGTCAAACGTTTTCTGTAAGTCTTCACAAGGTTGTCACACACTGTTGCTGGTATGTTGGCCCTTTCCTCCATGCAGATCTCCTCTAGAGCAGTGATGCTTTGGGGCTGTCGCTGAGTAACATGGACTTTCAACTCCCTCCAAAGGTTTTCTATGGGGTTGAGATCTGGAGACTGGCTAGGCCACTCCAGGACCTTGAAATGCTTCTTACGAAGCCACTCTTTCGTTGCCTGGGCAGTGTGTTTGGGATCATTGGCATGCTAAAAGACCCAGCCACGTTTCATCTTCAATGCTCTTGCTGATGGAAGGAGGTTTGCACTCAAAATCTCACGATACATGACCCCATTCATTCTTTCCTGTACACGAATCAGTCGTCCCGTTCTCTTTGCAGAGAAACAGCCCCAAAGCATGATGTTGCCACCCCATGCTTCACAGTAGGTATGGTGTTCTTTGGTTGCAACTCAGCATTCTCTCTCCTCCAGACACGACGAGTTGTGTTTCTACCAAACAGTCCTACTTTGGTTTCATCTGACCATATGACATTCTCCCAATCCTCTTTTGGATCATCCAAATGCTCTTTAGCAAACTTCAGACGGGCCCGGACATGTACTGGCTTAAGTAGTGGGACACGCCTGGCACTGCAGGATCTGAATTCCTGGTGGCGTAGTTATTGATTTGTTATGTTGGTCCCAGCTCTCTGCAGGTCATTCACTAGGTCCCCCCGTGTAGTTCTGGGATTTTTGCTCACCGTTCTTGTGATCATTTTGACCCCGCAGGGTGAGATCTTACATGGAGCCTCAGTTCAAGGGAGATTATCAGTGGTCTTGTATGTCTTCCATTTTCTAATTATTGCTCCCACAGTTGATTTCTTCACACCAAGCTGCTTGCCTATTGCAGATTCAGTCTTCCCAGCCTGGTGCAGGTCTACAATTTTGTTTCTGGTGTCCTTCGACAGCTCTTTGGTCTTCATTATAGTGGAGTTTGGAGTGTGACTGTCTGAGGTTGTGGACAGGTGTCTTTTATACTGATGAGCCAGCAATCTTGGTTGTTTGTAGGTGACCAAATACTTATTTTCCACTATAATTTGCAAATAAATTCTTCCCAAATCAGACAATGTGATTATCTGGATTTGTTTTCACATTTTGTCTCTCATAGGTGAGGTATATCTATGATGACAATTAGAGGCCTCTCTCATCTTTTTAAGTGGGAGAACTTGCACAATTGGTGGCTGACTAAATACTTTTTTGTCCCACTGTACATTCTTGAGTTGACCAAAAATAAAGGCGAGATAAAAAATATAAATATGTTACAAGGCTTAGAAGTTAAGCAGACACTTAAAAAAATAGAGAAGTGTGTACCGGGCAACCAGTAGTGCACCAATAGAGAAGGAGCTATCAGGCAACTGGGCATAACCACGTGACTGTCTGTTGCCTAGTCAAGAACAACCTTGGCCTGTGTGGAGATTGCCAGGGTAGGAAGATCAAAGGATAATCTAAGAAAATGGAGCTTTGCTATAGAACGGGTATCAAACTCACATCATCACGTGACATATCGGGACTTTTTCCCCCTTCACTAACCTGGGCGTAGGTGTGGTCAGTGTGTGACGCATCCGGCCCATGGGCCAGTAGTTTGACAACTCTGCTATAGAACATACTTTTTGGGAATAAGCAAACAATCCATCCCACATATACTACGGTGCATACAATGTTATTCAACATACACAGAGGAAGACTTATGCTGGTGAGAGAAAATGCTGTTGAAGTGGCCCAATACTGGATGAATGTCATCTAGTTTTAATTCTATTTATTTTAAGTACTTTTCATGTGTGCTATATCTTTATGACCTAATTTACACTTATTTTAGCTGCTCAGTATTGAATGGTATATGTCCATAATTTGAAGATGCTTCTGATACGAATAAAGAAAAAAACACTTAATGTGCATCATTGTTATTATTATTATTTGAAGTTATATCCTCTATCATATTTCCCTCCACCTCAGGTAAAGTAAATTGGGCTGAGAGAAAGTGAATGACCCAAGTTTGATTGGAACTGGGTCTCTACTTCCTAGTCCAACACCTTAACCACTAAGTTGACTCTCAGTTAATCTAAACAGTTTCATTGGACTTGAGTAATATTAATATTACTCAATTAATATTTTGTAATATTACTGATAATCATAAATATTGAAGGTAGTATTTCACATAGAATCATTTTATCATAAGACCTTTTTAAAGTGTACATTCTTTAATGCAATTCATATCAAAAGTCTTCATTTTTAAATCTGAATGGGAGTGATCACTCACTTTTTGTATCCATATAACTCTAACATCAGATTGGCTAGTGAAAGTAGAGAATTTAATGATTTGTAATGTTTTTATTATGGACAGTGCTAAAAATTATCACACAGTTTTCTTATGCAAGAACTTTTTGCAAATGATTACGAGTAAAATAGAGTTTATATCTCTAAATTGTCTGTTTGGACTTGGATCTTTTGCTTTCTTTATCTTTTTTCTTGTCCACCCTTAACCTGCCCAGTAGTACTTTCTATATTCTCCTATTTACATTAGAGCTAGAAAAGTAGGCAAAACTTTGGTGGTTTTATTTAGTAAGTCAAGGAAGGAAAGAAACTGACGGGGAATAAGGGGAACCCAATAAACAATTCAGAATAATTACTGTGTTTCTCCAAAAAGACAACCCATCTTGAAAAGAAGTCCTATCAGGTTTTTGAGCGCATGTGATCAAGTTAAGCACCACCCACAAAATTAACCCTAATTAAGACCCCGCTCACTCTGGGGTGCAGGGAGGTGGGACAGGGCACACAGGTGAAAAATAAGTTAGGATGGGGATGGGGTGTAGGTGCTCTACTTACCAGGCATTACACACCCCGAGACCTGCCTCGTCACCTGCGACCACTCACACGCATCGCCCTGGCTTCTGTTTCGCCTTCAGGTGCCTGCCGGATCGATCCCAGATGATAAAAACAGACATCAAAACAAACAATTCTTTCCTTCAGGGTCCAAACCAAACAACCTCCCGGCTCAAGCTCTATCCTAGCCCAATTGTTTATTTCTTTATGTATTAATGTTTTTGTTTTATAATTTACTTTATAATTTTACAGATAGTCCTCGACTT
Source organism: Bungarus multicinctus (assembly GCA_023653725.1). Taxonomy (NCBI): domain Eukaryota; kingdom Metazoa; phylum Chordata; class Lepidosauria; order Squamata; family Elapidae; genus Bungarus; species Bungarus multicinctus. The sequence goes on from CM042848.1 coordinate 50,991,995, forward strand.
ACAACCACCATTGAGCCCAAAATTTCCATTGCTAAGTGAGGCTGTTGTTAAGTGAGTTTTATCCCACTTTACTATATTTTTTGTTACAGTTCTTAAGCTAATCACTGCTGTTGTTAAATGAATCATGGTAAATAAACAAATCTGGCTTTGCTTGTTGGAAACCAGTTGGGAAGATTACAAATGACTATAACATGACCTGGGACAGTGCAACTGTCAAAAATATATGCTGGTTGCCAAGTGCCCAAATTTTGATCATATAATCATGGGGATTCTATAAATAGCAATTAAGTATGAAAATTGGTCATATGTCACTTTTTTCAGCGCCATTGTAACTGAGCGGTAACCAAACAAATGGTTGTAAGTCAAGGACTACATGTATAAGCTATTCCCATAGCTGCTTAAAACAAACTACTGCACCCCATTCTAATTCAGGACATCTCTCAGAGAATAGGATTTTCTATCACTCTTTTCCACCCATCCAGCAAGGAGGTTCTAACAGTCTTTGAGCAGATATAGATGCTATTTCAAAGAGGGCAAATAAAGAATTAAGCAACATTTGTTATGAAATGACATATATTTAAATCTTGTTTTTAATGGGACTTAAAAGTAATACAATAGTGAACCAGTTTGTTGGTTTAGTTAAAACACCAGGCTCATGAGTTCTAGTTCACAGACCAGTGACTCTGTTTCAGCCTTAGAAAGAAGACAATGGCAATCCACATCTGAAATTGAAAAAAAGTAATACAATATGTGTTATGTATGTTTCCACACTATATAAAAAAATTAAATAACTTGGTTTGTAACTTGTTTTGTTAAGCACACTAGCTTGTAAGGAAAAGTATGCAAGAACTGAAAGGAAAGCTCTTTCTTCTGAGGAAGAAGAATTTCTTCTAAGATTGCTATATTTTTTAATTTAAGTGTATTGATCTACTGTTCCAATATGGTGTCACTCAGACTTGGGAACTTTTAATGAAGTGACTGATCGCTTTTAAACAAAATTTGTGTAGTAATTTAGTGTATATTAAACAATAGGTACACTATTTGAATATTGAAATAATATAATTTGTATCCATTTAGAATTTCTTGTAAAATTGTCCTTTTGTGTTGTCTTGTGTTGCAGAGGATGGATCTTGGAGAGTGTCTGAAGGTGCATGATTTGGCGTTAAGAGCAGATTATGAAATTGCATCAAAAGAGCAAGACTTTTTCTTTGAACTTGATGTATGTTCTATCACCAAATTATCTTTATATTATAAAGAATGGAAAGAGAATTGGTAGTGATAACATCTGGTCAAATTGTATATTATTGTAAAATATTTAGTATAGAATTAATTTATAATTTTTGACAGTTATTAGTAAAGTGTGCAATTATTTGAACCTAAAGTGAGAAAGGTGTTTCATTTTAAATTAAAATGTAAAGAACTTCAGACTTGCACATGATCTTAGTACCTTGAAGAAGGCATGCATTTTCCTAGTGTCACCACAGTAATTACACTGTCCCGTTTATCTTCCAACAAAGGAAAAAAGTGGAGCACACACTGAGGCCAATAGATTGCATAATAAAATCACAAATCTTTTCTACAATAAAAAGCCACCCAGAATCTCTTTATCAGGGAGATAGGCATCAAATACTTTTAATAAAGATTTTACAGACAGACAGAAAGACACACACACACACAAGAGTTGAAACATTGTTGAATACAGAGCCTTCAGATTTTTATAGTAGATTCTCTGAAACCATCATCAAATTATAGCTAATTTCTTGGGATATTTGAATAACTTGAATTTCAAAGATGTGAAATCTTCATTCCCATTTTAGTTTTATTTCTGTTACCAGTTCTAAATCAGTGATATATGTAACTCAATCCTCAAAATGATTGTTCTCATGTGTTTGATTGAATATTTGTGAATACAAATGTCAATGTGATTATTTCCTTGAAAGTAAGAATTCATGTAATGATGATTTCAATTTTATTTGTTTTACATTCTTCCAGAAAAGTATTAAGTATAATTAAACCAGCAATTTATACATTTAATATTTAGTTCTACTGTCAACTTTTGCATTCTGAAAAGGTGCTTATTTCTAATCGGTAGGATACTTTTTTGATTGATATGTTAGGCGATGGATCACCTGCAATCATTCATTGCTGACTGTGATAGGAGAACTGAAGTGGCAAAGAAAAGACTGGCTGAAACTCAAGAAGAGATCAGTGCTGAAGTGGCAGCTAAAGTAAGTACTTAATATTAACTCACTATAGGGCTTTTCTAGGGACTTCCAACTTGATTTTATATATAGTATTTATATAAAAGAATTTTGGAAGTCCTATTTTATATAAAATTAGTGGGTAACAAAAGACAAAATGCACAAAACTACGCAGATTTTTAGCTGAGCAAAGATTTGGTTTTAATTTTTAGTTTTGTTTAAGAATGTGTACAACACATAACTATAGATGCCTACATGTACATATTTGTGCATTACAAGGGTCTTTAATTGAATTAAAAATGGGATATATTGGGGAGAAGCAGTAATTACAAAATGCCAAGTAATTTTTTTTCCTTGGCTGTGAGAAGAGGCAATTAAATGTAGTTCTTTTTGCCTGTCTGTCTGTAAGGATAAACACTGTAGTGCCTTGAAACTACAACTCTCTATTGGCTATTGGCGTGGTTGACTGGGGCTTTTAAAGTTTGAACTTTTGAAGGACACTAATTATCTACCTCTGCCTTAGTGGTATGAAGACACTTGTCTGTAAAAATAATCTGAGCAGAAATGAAACACTTCTCATGTTACAGTCATTTATTGAACATTAATTCGTTTTCAGTGTTGAAAATTTTGAAATGTTGCTCCTTTTTCACATTCAAGTACTATAAGCAACCTATATAAACATTTCTATTTATCTGCATAGAGCATTCATAGCATAATAGACAGTGTATCCTGGAAAAGGAAATGGCTAGCTGAACAGAAGCATTTCATAGTGCAGAGTCTTATTGCTTTATATTGATATGGCTTCTACATAGTGAACATTAATAATATTAGAAAGTGTAAATATTGCTTTTCTCTCTGAAAGGCTGAACGAGTCCATGAATTAAATGAGGAAATTGGAAAACTGCTTGCTAAAGTTGAACAACTTGGAGCTGATGGAAATGTGGAAGAGTCTCAGAAAGTAATGGATGAAGTAGAGAAAGCAAGGGCAAAGAAAAGAGAAGCAGAGGTAATCTGATTATGTACAAAAGTTTATTCTTTCAGTTAGTCCTAGAGGACAAATTCTTATTCATGGAGTTGATACCTAAAAGAATATTTAAACTATATTCATTGTTCGCGAAATTCCCGTAAATACATGCACCCTCCGACCAATTGTTTAACTTTATTTTATTTTATACTAGACACAATGAACTTTTTATTTTATTTTATACTAGACACAATGAACTTGTGCTATTTCTTTCCCTTTATGAAGCTTGGCACATAGAGAAAGGAGTCCCTCTACATGTCAGAATATTTCCTTAATCTGATTCTGGTAAACTATCACTAGTTATATTCCTGAGCAAAATTCCTTGGTACCCGAAGGATTAAAACATTCATAAAAGGATGGAACATACTCTGTGGTTTCATTTGCCACAAAATATTGTTTCCATTGGGAAATAATTTTTTAAAAGGGAGAGTGAAAAAAATAGTGCAGATGAATAGCCTGCTGTAATCCCTTCAATTTACAGTATATTTAAGGAAACATGGCTGTTACTCTTCTGAACAAGAATATCAGAAGAATTTTGCTTATTTACAGATAGCAGTTATTACTTTTATAATACTTTGTTTTATTTTACTCGGGAAAAATAACACATAACACATGTAGAGAACCAAATCAAGCAGCTATTGTTGATTCTGTGCTTATTGAGCGTGTAAGTTGTTCATAGTGTAAGAGACATATAATAATGCATCTTCTAGGAAGTGTACCGGAATTCCATGCCTGCTTCCAGTTTCCAGCAGCAAAAGCTACGGGTCTGTGAAGTATGCTCAGCCTATCTTGGCCTGCATGACAATGACAGGCGGCTTGCTGATCATTTTGGAGGAAAGCTGCACTTGGGTTTTATTGAAATAAGAGAAAAGCTTGAAGAACTAAGGGTAAGTATATATTACTCTTTTCCAACTGTTGTGAACTGTTCATTATTAGACTACTTCAGTAATGTCCTGTTGATACCACACTTGAAATTAATATGATGCAACTGAAAAAGAGGAGCGTCCTCAAAAAAAAAGTATAAATAGCTCTTTACTGCCTTTCAAACAAGAAATTAACTTAAATTTATATTTAAGTGACTAAGCCAGAGGTGTAAAAGTGTAGTTCCAAAATGTCTGTGGAGATTCTCAGTCATCCTGGTCATGGTTGTCCAAAGGTGCTTTTTCAAGAGGCAGCTGGACTTTCTGGTGGGAGGGGAAGATCTTTCACTTCTCATCCAAGAAGCTTCTTCAGCTCTCTGGATGGAGGGGAATGGAAGGATTTATACTCCTTACAGACAGCTGGTCGGATCACTTGAGATAGCTACACCTTCTGAGTCACAAGGGTGCTTTTTCAGGAGGCAACTGGATTTTCTTGTTTTTTCTTTGAGTCCAGTTGCCTTCTGAAAAAGCATGCGTGCGCATGCGCGCGCGCACACACAGATTCCCTCCATCCCCCCAAGGCAGTCATATCCCTTCACTAACCTGCTTTCCAGTTCTGTTCTCCACCATCACGTGCAGAGCAAGAAAAGTAATCTTTGGGACTACAGTTAAAAAACCTTCCAACTTCGCGAGATTTTTTTTTTTCATGAGAAGTTGGAAGGTTTGAACTATCAGTATGTTTTTTTTTTTTAACCGTAGTCCAACAGAGTACTTTTCTTGTTCTGAATGCGCAGCAGAGAGCGGAGCTGGGTGGTGGTGAGAGTTTGGCATGGGTGGCCTGGCTGAAGGGTCTTCAGGTAAGCAGTGTGGGGCCTTTGGGGTAGCTCTGCCCCCCCCCCACCTTGCTTCGTCCTCTACACCTCCCCACCCCCTTACTTGGTTCTTCTTTGCAACGTGCAGCCTCTCACAGTAACTGAGAGGCTGTATGTTGCTTCTGGGCAGGGGAGGCTTGGTCCCCTTATCCAGTTCCCCACCATCATTTCTCTCTCTCTCTCTCTCTCTCTCTCTCTCACACACACACACACACACACACACAGACATTTGATCGCTAGAACTGCTGCACACTTTTCACCCAGAGGGTGAATATCTAGTCCATCTATTGTCTCTGAGAACCCCAGAGTCTATAATGTGGAACACAATTCGGGATTAAGATGACCCTAGCTTGAACTAGCAAAACTATTACCACAGTATTTTTCTTATTATAAGACACACTTTATTCCCCTCCAAAAATGGGTGGAAATGTCTGTGCATCTTACAGAGCGAATATTGCTGAAGTCCCACCCACCTGGCGGCCCCCACCTTTTGGCTGTTTTCGGCCTCCATGAGTCCTGTTTTAAGTCTGTTTCAGGTGGTAATAGGTGGTGGCAGGATATCTGCCGCCTCGAAAAGGCCAAAGCCAAAATGGGGCATGCGGAGGCCAAAATCAAGATGCGCAGAGGCAGCAATGGGCGGTGGCAATCCCCATCGCCTGGAACAACTGATTTGCAATATTCTGGGAGGTCATTCCAACTGCCAATCAGCTGCTAGTGCTAAATCAGGCTGTAAGAACCTGCTAAAGCTGACCAGGCTGTTTGCTGCAAGGACGCTAGCCAGATGAATACTGATGGATGCTGGGATGCAGAGGCAGATTTTTTTTTTCTTGTTTTCCTCCTCTAAAGCTAATGTGTGTCTTATGGTCCAGAGTATCTTATGGAGCAAAAAATATGGTATATGTTTATGAAAGAATTATGTTGTTTTATAGCCTGACTTTGACATTACTAGCAATTTTTAGTCATTTATTTTCCTGCTGCTTTTGGCTAAAATAGCCTCTCATCACCCTATGATTAGATTTTAATTTTTGGTAACTGTGGAGAAAATTAGTTTGCTCTTTTTGTTATATTTCTAATGGTTTATATCAGAGTTCTCCAACCTTTCCGGCTTTGTGGACCAGCTGGGAGTAGAGACTGGGGGGTGGAACGGTTCTGTGTGAATGGCAAGCAAGTGCACACAGTTCTATTTGCACAAGCAGCAAGCAAGCACACATACACACTTGGCTGCCATTTGCACAAGTGGAGAAGTGCACATGCCACTTCTGCTGCTCAGTTCTGAAGGGCCCAGAGCCCAGTTTATATAATAATTCAATATTTGAAACTCTTTGTCTTTATTTTAAAAATGATTTCAGAGAATTGTGGCTGACAAACAGGAGAAACGAAATCAGGAACGTTTAAAGCGGAGAGAAGAAAGGGAGAAAGAAGAAAGAGAGAAGTTAAGAAGGTGGAACTCTATTACTTCTTATTGTCGTACAGTCTGTTCTTTGACTTCACTTTTCCTTTTTAACAGTCTGGCATAAGTATATATTGGTGCTACAGCTTCAAGTTGCTGCTAAAAATAAAACTAAAATTAAATATTAGATTGATATTCCCCATGCACCTTTAGCATGCAAAATACTTTGCTTTGATGAAGCAAAATATGCACAGACTTTTGAATGTTTTCATTAGTGTATGATTTCTAGATTGATTTTTATTGCTTGAATATTCAGAATGATAGAAAACAAAAAGGGAAAGAAAAAAGAGCAAGGACGTATTATAATACCGTGTTTCTCACAAAATAAGGCAGGGCCTTATTTTTTTTTGAGCCCTGAAAAAACGGCTAGGCCATTTTTTCGGGAATTAATTAATTTCTACCTTTCTGCCATTGGCTACCTGAGTCTGTCACATAAAATTTGCTTGCAAGCAAACTCACAAAATTAACCCACAACCGTGTATGTAAATTTTGAATCTTTTTATTAAAAAAGAGCAACTTTTACCCAAAATCAGGCAAAGCAGGCAGGCAGATTGAGTTGCTCACAGAATCACTTAGAGATCTGTGTTTCTACCATTGGCTATCTGAGTCTGCACTGAATAATAGAACCTTCAGTCCTAAGGGAGGTTCGGCTCTGCTTAAAAGCAGAGACAAAGATCTAAAAAAGGAAGAATCCAACCATTTCCTGCTTTCTAGCTAATCTAAATCTCCACAGCTGATGGTCGGTGGGGAGGAAAAATAGCAACTTAGCAGGCAAGTTTGCTAGGTAAGGAGTGAGTGGGCAGGAAGGGTTTCCGCGGGCCATATGGGCAGCACAGCCTTGTGTTTCCATGCAGCCTGGATTAATTGCTTTGAGGGGTACTCTGGGGGTGATGTTTTTCTGCAGACCACCAAAATTTTCTCGTGGACCACCAATGGGCTGCAGATCACCGGTTGGCAACTGCTGCTCTGGAGTAGCCAATAAAATGAAAAAGGGCTTCTTGAATTTTTTAAAATCATGAGGCATACTAATATTTTTTAAGGCCATTAAGCATTAATTTATTAATACAGGATATTCTGACTATAGATTTTTTTGAAAACTGTTAACCTCCATACTAGTGATATTCTTTGTAATTGTCTATAGATTTAAAACAGTCCATTCTAGATTAGTCAATAATTTAGAATCATCCAAAATACATGTAAATGCTGATAGTAGAATTTCAGATCATACTAATGTGTCTCCATCAAACTGTGAAAGGAAATGATTTGATTGAATATTTGGATTTTGAAGTTATGAACAATTAATTTTTCTTGCATTAACCTAAATGAAGTTAACAATTATTGTTAATACCTATTAGTTAATGATCCGCTCCTTCAAAAAAAATTGCTTGTACCGGTAGTTTTCAAACTGGAATTATCCCTGTGCATATACTGTATTTATCATGTGAATAAGAATGAACATATGTCCTATCAATTTCCAAATGTTGCTTACAAGAAATACAATAGAATTACAAGTAAACATGGAATCATGCCTTTGCCATATCTAAGGAACAAATAATAACATGTCCACATAACAGCTTTTCAGCTTGGTCATTTAAATTCCATTTAAAAATGCTAAATATCAAAGTTGAAAATCAGATTGTTATGATAGTTGTAATTAGATAAAAAAATATAGGGGTCTATTTCCCCATGGAAAATTTCTTATTTGTCTGAGTTACCTTTAAAATATTAACATTAAAATAAAGATACTCTTTGAGTTACAACTGTAATGGAGCCTGCCTATTATGGTTGAAAGTCAGGATGGCTTCATTAATGATTCCCCCCCATCCCTGCTCTGCCCAATTCATTTGTTAAAGGAACATGCAGGTTGTGAAGTGGAGCAGGGATGTCTCAGGACCCTGAGAATCCTAGTGCGGGCACAAGCCCACCTACATCACACCTCACAAGGGTCACCATAACCCTATGGGCTTCCTCCCTACCCCACTCCATTACAATTGCACGTTTATGTTTCAAAGATCCACAGAGCTCAGGAAGACAGCATAGGGAAAGAAGATAGGCCCTTTATTGCTGGGCCATGTTGCATAATCAAAGAGAATAAATTATGCAAGTTTTAGCTCCCAAGCGTTAGTTACATTAATTTTATGCTAATGCTGGGGAAACTAAGACAAGTGATGAGAGAAAAACCAGCAGGTTTTCTCCTTGCTAGCACTAGCCTTAGCTCTCCCAGTATTAGCAACATTAGCCTAGCTAATCCTGAGGGAGCCAAGACTAGTGATGAAAAGAAAAGTGATGGTAGGACTTCTCTTTGATTATGCCATGTGGCCCAGCAATAGAGAAGCCTGACCTCTTTTTCTACCCCGACTTCCTGAGCTCTGTATATCTTTGAAAGGTAAGTGAGAAAACATGACCAGGGGTGGAGAGGAGTGTGTGGAACCCAGTAGGGTGGCAAAGCAGGCCCAGTGGGGTGGGGTGCTGTAGTATCTCTGCAGTCAGTCATAAGGGCAAATGATTGCAGGGGTGCGGCTGCAGGCGTAACTTTGGGGCTGGGACAGTACCTGTTTGGGTGTCTGTTGTAACTTTGAACAGTCACTAAGAGACTTGTATGTTGAGGACTACCTGTTTGTTGCTATCAATTGCTTTGTGAGGGAGATGGATGATTTTTAAATTTGATAAAAATATAACTTAAATACATATGTCAATTATGAAATAATGTTCATATTTATATTTATCTTTTACAATATGTTCATTAAGATTTATATCATTAATCATAACCATATTAATGTGAGATAAACCATTTGATATATTATTACATTTACAAGATTCCCTGGAATAATTTTGAATAGTTAAAGACATTTGAAAAGTAAAGCTCCAATTTGTTACAAATGTCTACGGTTATGTTCTATATTTGTAATTTATATAAATTCATCTTTATTTTTTCTTTATTCTTAGATCTCGTTCTCATAGCAAGAACCCCAAAAGGTAGGATGTTCTTTTTTTCTCTGTGAATATAAAGTTATATCTATCAAACATTAAGAAAGGTTTTCCTTAAAGCAAACCCATTGTGATTTTTTTCTACTATGATAATTATATGACATACAGTAAATACTTGAGACAATTATATAAGTCAGAGGAGATTTTAAATAAATCTAATAAAACTTACAAAATAAGCAGATGCAGATTTTCTAAAATTTACATTGCCCGTGAACATAAATGCCTACCTAAAAATGAAAAGCCACTAGAGGGAGTGCCAGTTCATCTTCCTGAGCTACAACTGCCTGATTGGCCCAGCCACTAAGAAAGCCATTTTTTGTCTCCTGAAAGATAGAGATTGAAACTTTGTCAGATTTCAGGGAACCCATAAACAGATTTGGAAAGAGGGGTTTCTAAAATGTCTGTGATTAGTCATGAAAGGTCACACACAGCATTATGAATTGGACTTAAAAGCAAACTAGTAACGGGTGCAGTACCATTAGCTGTAATGTATTAGTGAATTATAGTCCAGCAAGAGAGTACTCAGGAGTATTCTTACCGCTGCATAGGTTTTTAAGACTCCAAAGATCAAGTTGAGCAATTCTGACTGGATGTAACTCAGGCAATTTTTATTGGAGCCAGGTCTCAATCCAAGGCCCCCATCCCCCAAGTATTAGTCCTCTAAAAGAGTTTAAAAATCCATCTCTGAAATCTATTTCTGAGGCCATGTGTTTTCTTAAAAGTAGTATCACTGGGTTTATTGAAGGTATGAAAATAACCATAATAAAAATAGAATATGCTTACTTTTATATTACTCAAGATTATCTTTTCCAAAGCTCCAAAAGCAAATAATTTAGTTAACTGTAAGTACAATAACAGTTAACAATCTTGAGTTTTAAAGGTTTTTATAAGGAGATAGATAACATTTCTTCCAAATGTTATTTGAAGTTAAAACAGAAGATATAGACTTCTTACCAATATTTGTAGATCAAAGTTGAACTGGGGGTCCTTGTTGCTCTCTGAGCTTGGTAATTTTCTTGCAGACCTTTCATTACCAAATTAGGTAACATCAGCATTGATTGTGTTAATTAGCTCATTGTGGTAATGAAATGATTGCAAGAAAACTACCAAGCTCAGAGAAAACCAAGGACCTCACAGAAACTATTTAGACTCACATTTGACTCCTGCTATACTCATGTATGTTTCAAGTTTTTTTTTTTTTTTAAATAATAGAATAGGTTTGCTATTGCTGCCTTTGGGGATTTTTTTTTTAAATATGCAGGTTTTGCTTATAGCCTTGGAATTTCCTAATGGTTTTTCTTCAAAGTACTGCCTAGGGCTAACTCTTAGTTTGTACAAGATCACTCAAAATTAGTTAGCGATGTCGCCTACTATTTAATTGAACTGATTACTGTTTTTAAACCATTGAAAATGTGTTTGGATTGTATCTACTGTGTTTCTGACAAAATAAGGCAAGGCCTTATTTTTTTTGAGCCCCAAAAAAACAGCTAAGCCGTCTTTTCGGGGGTGAATTAATTTCTCTCTTCCCCCCCCCCCCATCAGCGGGTGGCAGCAGCAGTGTTCCCGCCGGCACGACAACAGCAGCAGCGCCGGCAGGAACGTGGAAGCGTTTCTGCTGCTGCTGTTGTTGTGCCGGCAGAAACGTGGAAAGCGTATCTGCCGCTACTCGAGTGCGTGCACACACCCGAACGGCGGCAGAAACGCTTTCCATGTTTCCGCCGGCATGGAAAGTGTTTCTGCCACTGCTCAGGTGTGTGCGGGAGCTGCACACACCCGAGCAGCGGCAGAAACGCTTCCACGTTTCCGCCGGCACTGCTGCTGTTCTCATGCCGGCAGGAACTGTGGAAGCCATGGAGGCAGCTCCCCCGCCCGAGAAGCAGCAGAAACGCTTCTACACTTCCTGCTGGCGTGAGAACAACAGCAGCGCCGCACAGGGCACTGTTAAAGGCAAGTTCCCCCCCGCCCTCCCCCCAGCATGTTTTAACCCCCGCCCTCCCCCCCAGCATGTTTTAAACTAGGCCTAAATTTGGGGGGGAGAGGCTTAATTTCATTTAATGCCTAGAAAACATGCTGGGTGTTCTTATTGGTGGAGGCCATATTGTTGGAGAAACACGGTAGATCTAAAGTGTTCTATTTCAATTTCTTTGTGACTTATTTTAAGTTAGAAATAGTGATGTGTCTGCTTAATACTAGGGTATGCCTGCCACAACCTTGCCAGTAGCATATAACAAGAGTGTTGTTTTTATTTGTTTTTAATCAACCACTGTTAATTAAACTTCAAGACTTTTAAACTTCAATATTAGATACCTCCTTATTTCATATAAAGCATTCCAGCGGTCTCCAAACTTTTCAAATTTTGGCAAAAGATTGTTCCAGTAAGATATTTTCCTTTTATGACTGGACTAATAGAATTGTTAGGGATTAATTGAATTATTAAGGATTTCTTCTTGTCTACTATAAAAAAAAATCAGATCTAGATCCCGGGATCGCCGTAGACATCGATCTCGTTCATCCTCCCGCGAACGAAAGAAAAGAACCCGTTCCAGGTCTCGTGAAAAGCGACATCGTCATAGGTCTCGTTCTACTAGTCGCAGCCGTAGTCGCAGTCACCATAGGAGCAGTCACAGCTCCAGAGACAGAAGCAGAGAACCCAATTCCAAAAAAAGGTAATATTTTAATATGCAGTTGGCATTTTGTTTGCTTTTGAACAGAAAAGATTGCACCTAGGCCATGAACCGATCTTCAACAGTAGCTGAGGGTTTTTTTCCATTTTGTTTATTATAAGTAAATTGGAACAGTGTACTTCAAAAGCTTTTAATTATAATCAACTCAGGTGCAAACTTAGGGTAGCTATAATCAAACAAGGAAATATCAGCATGTTTGGAAGATTCATAAGATTTGCAGAAGTGGGAAGAAATCTTAGGAGACAAATTCACCCCTACTCCTTCTCTAATAAGTCAGTGAGAAGTTACATTCTCACTTGTCAATTTAAAAAACTAGTTCATTTTGGAAGAACATGGGAAACTGAATAGAATACAGGTAGTCATTGACTGAAGACCACAGTTGGGATTGGTAATTTCCATTGTAAGTTGCAGCCACCGATTTTATGACAATTTTTACAGCAGTGGTTGAACGAATCACATGGTCATTAAGCAAATCCAGCTTCCCCAATGATTTTTTTTTGCTGGAAATTGGCAAAAAAGGTAGCAAATTGCAGTGACGTGACCCTAAGGATCCTACCAATCATAAAAGCAGATTGGCCAAGTGCTGAATTGTAATTTCATGGCCAAAGGGGTGGTGCAACAGCCGTAAATGGAAGTACACGGTGTAAGTCCCTTTTTCTGAGGCCATTGCAAATTTGAACAGCTGTTAAACAGCCATAAGTCAAAAACTAGCTGTAGACTGAAATTGAATTCTGGAGATATTTTGCAGCAAGTTCTTTTTTAAGAGTTTAATATAAAATTCTACATTTATCAACTTGAAAGGGAACACCAATAACATCAATAAATTCAAAAGCAATACCAAAAAGTGAATATAATCTAAATTTCAATTTTCTAGCATGATTTGGTTTATAATATTTTTTAATTTAATTTAGCAAATATTTTTAGTTTTATATTTCACTTTGGGATTTTTGTTCAGTCTTTAATAATTTCAACTCATTTTTGTATAATGTATTATGTCTGTTTATATTCAATATGTGTTTAGTCTTCATTTACCTATTTAAAGTAGGTAATAAAGTTAAATACCTGAAGTAATAACTTTACAATCTAAGGTCTTCAAACCTACATAAATAAATTGCAGTATTAGCAGAAATTGATAGAATTAAATTTGGCTACGTGATTGCAGTTGAATTCTGTTTACAAAAAACCAGTCTCGGGTGAATTCATCAAGTTTTAGATATTTTTTCAGCATTCGGTTTTCTTTGAAATTACATTTCAAAACCCATTTTTTCTTTTGATCTTTTGCCCTTTTATTCAGTTAATCAAAACTTCATGTTTGATCTCCAAGTTCAGCTTTAACTTTTATAAGCATATTATTTAAATGTAAGTTGAGTCTGGCACTGTGGATCTGTATTATTTCTAGTAGCTGAAACTAATTTTAATTACTGTAAGAAAAATATACTGGATAGCACTCATTTGATTTTCTCAACTTTTACACTCTTGAAAAATAAAATTAGTGATTTCAGTTTTAAATTTGTTCTAATTATGTTAGGCTCTGTGTTCTTTCCATTTCAGTTTTGTAAATTATATACAGTGATAATTGTGCTCTGGTAGGCTTAATGAACAGTTAAACCAAATGAAAGGAATGTACATTTTCAGATGCATTAATTTTTTCTTCAGATCATCGAAAGAAAGAGCTTCCAGAGATCAAGAACGAACCAGAGATCGTAACAGAACATCACGTGACAAAGAAAGTTGCCCCAGAGAAAAATCTCCAAGAGATCGAAACTGCAAAGAAAGGAAGCGATCTTATGAAAGTGCAAACGGTCGATCAGAAGACAGGAGAAGCTCAGAGGAACGTGAAGCAGGAGAGATATAACTGGCTGTACATTCACTTGATCTTTTACCTTCCTATGAAGTTGCATACTGTGGTTTAGTTTACAGTTATTAAAAGGGACACCAGTGAGCAATTCCAATGTTTATCTATCTAGGATAGATGTACAGTGTATAAACATGGTTATAATGAAGTCTGAATTGATCCGTTTCCATTGATAATTCAATTGATAAGTGAAGCAGTTTCCTTTTCCTTCTCCTCCAGTAAACTTGTAAGACATATTTTCAAAGATCTATCTTCAAGATACCAGGTTTATGTACCAACATAATAGATTTAAATGTTTTCTTCTCCAATACAGGTTATAGTAAACAAAACTATAGTGTGCTTTTTGCTTTGGATGCTTTCAAACCTTTGTAAGCTCTTCTAGTTTTATTCTGTCAAACAGCAGCACTGAATCATTTTTAAAGAGGTTGAGTGGGTTCCAGGCTTTTGTTACCACTAGAAGATTTGAGTTCTCATTTCCTTCTTGAGAACTGAACACGTTTGGCAATGTTTAGGTTGGGGACATGTGCTGAAGAAAATGACAACTTTTAAATTTTATTTTTACAGTGCCTATTTAGACTTGGAAGTCAAACAGCTGTTGTATTTCACCCTTTAAAATTTTTTTTGAAACTTTTAAATCAAAGCCAGTCCCATGTCTTTGTACAATTTAATTGGTCTATGTTCAATATATTTGTTTTTTTTTTCTTTCAAAATGATTTTTCTGTTTTTTTTTTCTTGTGGTGTGTTAACTGCACATCCTTAATTGTAAACAGCAAACAATAATAAAGTAAGCAAAAAAAATAATTTTTGTAATAGCTGTGTGTTCCCACTCCCTCTTAACAATTGATGTGCATGCTTCTAACATTGATACTTTTTTCAATTAAATTTGGAAATCTGTTGAAAGGTAATGTTTCATACATATTGTTCATGAGTATACTGAAAAGTTTATGAAACAAGACTTTCTATACATACGGAATACAGCTTTCTTTGAAGAGGTAAGTTTTAACAACTGAATTGTACACTGACACTCCAACAGACATTTTAGATGGAGAAATTTACTATCAAAGATAACATTGCGTAAATATATATCAACAACCTAAGTATGTATAAATATATTAGCTTCCAATAATTTGTCACAAAAAATTCATATCTAGCTCGAGCTAAAACTACTTCAGATTCTTTTTTATGGTTTAATAGCTTTTGTAATGATGAAGAACTTTTTCCTCAAAGTTAAGCAAAACTATATCAATGAAACCCGCAAACTAACTTTGTTCTTTCCTTGCTGTCCTTAGATTAACTAATTCCAACAAGTTTTGTTTTTAAAATTCTTTGAAATGACAAGTACAAAATTCATTATTGTCAAATGATGCTTAGTTGATCATAGTTAACTAATATGTTAATCAGGGCTATTATGGCGTTTTAAATTTACAAAGTGAAAATATGCGTACTTGGAATTTTTAAAATGTAGATATAAAATTTTATTTTCAGTAATGGATATGTACCCTTCCTCAGAATATAGTGCTTTGCACGTATTTCAAAATCTGCGCAATCCAGCGTTGTCTAAATGTATATATCCGTGATGGCGAACCTATCGCAGAGCCATTTGTGCAGGCACACGAGCCCCAGGCAAACTTACCTCACTGTGCATGTGCACGCCTCCAGCTGATTTTCGGACCTTTCTCAGCCTGCCAGAGGCTTGAGGGATGCCTTTGCAGACCAAAAAATAGGCCTGTTTTCGTCACTTCCTGTATTTCTGGAAATACTGGAAGTGACGGGCCCGGGCCCATTTTTCAGCCTGCAAAGCCTGCAGAGGCATCCTTCAAGCTTCTGGCAGGCTGAAAAATGCTTCAAATGGGCTGAAAATCATCTGTGAGGTGCAGTACAGGTAAGGGGGCAGTGGGACGGAATAGTACGCATTGCCTTCTATGTGCTGGCACATGCACCTGTGCCATTTTTGGCATAGGAGCCCAAAAAGGTTAGCCACCACTGGTATATACAATATAAAAGTAAACAATAGATTTTCTCTAAAAAAATTGCTTTAGAAACTAATACATCCAATATATTATTGTCAAAAATGAGTTTGTAAAATATTTAATGTTTCAGTAACAATAATATAATTGGGTAAAAGATATCATTTAGTAGAATTAATAGGAAAAGATAAGACTTTTTCATCACAACCTTCCAAAAATAGTTTATTCTGATCTTGGCGATGGTAGTTCAGCTTCTTAACTCGTGAAAAAGCTCCAGCTTTTTTTTTTAGTTTTGGGAAGCGGCTATAGATCAGAATATTTAACAACTCTAAAACAGGGGTGTCAAACTCACGGCCCGTGGGCCAGATGTGTAATGTACTAGCCCCGGCCCTGCCCTGTTTAGCAAAGGGGGGAAGTCCCGATATGTCACGTGATGCTGGGATGACAAGTTTGATACCCCTGCTCTAAAACAAATTGCTTAAACTAGGATTGCTACTTGGTTCAAATAATAATTGAGTGCTCCTTTTTTTGTTTAAATTGTTTTTCTGAATTTAGTAGGTAGCAAATGATATCAGTATTTTGTTTAGATAAGTTGTGTTTAAGATGTAAGCTAAATTTGACCATATACAAGATACATATTAATGAATTAGGCAGTTTTCTGTATATCAGAAACACATTGCAAATTACATTCATAATTCCATAGGTTTGAAATGCGCTTCTGGAAACATACACCCATTATTCCAGAATAGGTTTTGGTAGCCTTGTATTGTACATTCTTACAATTTTTGACAGTTTGAAAAAAGAACTTTTTGGTGACTTTCACAAGTAGTGAAAGTAAATTCATACTATATAAAGTAATATCTTTTTCTAAATATTCTACCATTCAGTTTCCTTGAATGATCATGGGCTTTACTATTAAAAAACTGAGAAAAATCTATTCATTTTCACAATAATTTGCCTTCAGGATATGCTTCATGTTACCTTAGAGAGGAAAATGTAACAGGGAAATGTAAAATAATCTATTTTTAGAGTGTTTCAATAATCACTGCTTGAATTAGCTGCATGTCAAAAGTATTTTTCATATAATCAAACAAATTCCTGACTTCAGTAGATTTTGAAATTATGTAATTTGTAGCTTTTTTATAGAATGGCTGAAGTTTGGAAAGCTTGAAAGAACTGCATAAATACAGAAAGACTTAAAATAACAATCGAATAGGGTTTTTTTTTACTCAAAATCTGAAAATACTTTAGAATGGATTCTAAATAATAGTAATGATGAGGTTCTTTAGACTTACCTTATAGACTTCCCTCAGGTGTCAGGGTGATATTTTTAAACTCCTTGGACAATTTTTCATTGAATTTTTTTTCATGTCAGTCAACATTTCATATATGTTTTCCTTTTAACATCCTTGCCTTTGTAATTCTGCAGAATTATTATATTGGACAAAAACTACAAACTCTTTTTTCCAATTGCAGGAAATGTTCCAAATATTTTTGAAATAGCAGCGAATATCTGTAGCTCGGGTGTAGGATGAGGGGAAGGTTCTCCAAGCTTGTGAGTTAGATTCTGAACGTTTTGTTACCAGGTTAGGTAACAATCTTCAGCGGAGTTTAGGGGATGTTCTATCTGATGTCTATGTGATGATAAAAAGGCCATCCTCACACGTCCTCAATTTCAATCACAAAGATGTTGACTCCATTTAAATCCATTCTAAAGACGCACCACCTGGACCAAGAAACACAAGAAGACATCAGATAAAGAAACATCCCCAATGAGCAACACAACAGACAAGGCAAAACACACAGCCAAAAAGAGAAGAGAAGAGAGCACTAAAGACACTGAAATGACGAAAGTATTGTCATTGTACCAGCAGACAAAGGCAGCCTGTTGGCAAAATGGACAATACTACATCAGCAAAGCCAAAAATGACAACACCTACCAAATAATCCACAAGGATACAACAAAACAGAACAAAATAAAAGACACCCTAAGAAAAATGAAAAAGGAACAGCAGCTAATACCACCAGAGACAAAGCACATGCAACCACAAGACTCCTTTATACCCAGGTTCTAGGACTCCCCAAAATCCTACTGGAACTCTGATATACAAACTAGCAAAAACCCTATACAGGAAATTCAGAAACCTGGCCAATAACAACCTACTCAATAAACTACCCAGAACAATTTCTCCAATGCATCAAGTGCATCATGATCAACAAGAAAGAAATAGTCTTTGATGTCACCACTCTCTTCTCAATTGACATTGACCTGACTAAACAAACCATATACCACCTACTCACTAAACACTATATCCACAAAAATAATGACAGCACAGAACAGTCCATATCCACAAACCATCATGAAACACCTGGATCTATGCCCCAACATGTATTTCAATGAGAAAATCTATAAGCAAGTACAAGATACCCTGATGGGATCACCCATATCAGGTCTAATAGCAGAAGCAGTCTTGCAACAGCAAGATTGCTTTTACCCACTAACCAAGATTCTGGACACTACATCGATGACAACTTTGTCATAATCAAACATTCCCAAATTGAAGAAACACACCACCTACTCAACAATATTCCTTCGGTTCAAATTCACATGCAAAGAGGAAACACTCCCATTCCTAGACATTGATATGAGATGAGACAATGGAGAATTGGAAACCCACATCTGCCACAAACCCATGCACACAGACCATATTCTTCAGCTTCTCAAGCAACCACCCCATTGCACACAAAATAAACTGTCCAGACCCTCTTCAGAAGGGCCAGGACACAATGTAACACCACAACACTAAGAAAAGCTGAAGAGAAACAGCTGCTTGATGTCTTTTATCCAAAAAACTTCATATTCTGAGACACAGCACCCAAACCATAATACACTACACAGCCAACCACCACACAAAAACTAACAACCATACACAAAAGAGGTGTCAAGAAATAAAAGCCAGAATTCTCCAACCCCTAGGAATAGCAATAGCCCACAAACCCATAACCACACTACCAGGAATTACGCAGAATCAAAGACAAGATACAGAAGGATAAAAGAAACAATGTAATCTACAAAATCAACAATTTTGTAACAATTGCAATTCATTCTATCTGGGACAAAAATCACGTCAATTAAAAACCAGGATCCACAAACACTGGCTGGCAGTTAAATGCCACAATCCCAGATCCTTAATCTCTACCCACACTAATACCAAACAGCACCTGTTCGATCGGAGTAACACAAAAATCATTGGCCACACTATCACCTGGCACGCTTGTGAGATCATTAAAGCCTGGCACTCCAAAAGCAATTCCATAAACAGACACATTGGTCTATAACCAGCCTATGAATCTCTCAGAATCTAAATCAACTGCACAGCCAACTAGAGACAACACAAACCCTCAACCCACCCACGCAAGCTTCCCCCCAACCAGCACTTCACCTCCCAGTGACCATCACCCGATTGTAAGACTCACTGACGACTTATCTGACCCATTTAAGACCCTCACTTGACTCATCACACTGAAAATGACATCGGCTAAAGATGTTACTTACCTTGGTAATCAAACGTTTGGAAAGCAATCCACAAGTTTGGAAAATGAACCTTCATCCTCATATTTATCTTTGCTGATTTGAAGTATTTAAGTCATAGTTTCACTGAATTCGTTTTTTAAAAGTTAAATTTTGAAGAACATGTTAGTTTTCTGAGCAATGTCCTTTCAATTTCCAAATCTCTCACCACCTCTACTTCTGTCAGTGCTTGTACTTTGTTTAATTGAACTGTTGGTTTGCTTTAACACTCATAAAAGGTTGAAGCATAAGTTGTAGGTGTATGATGTGTAGCATATATAAGAGGATCCTAAAATGTGAAAAAACTAATTGCTTTACTTTTATGAGCAAATAAAAGCCTTGGGGGAAATTATAGTAGCTACATTTGGAGGAGCAAAAATGACATAATTATAACAGGAGGCTCCATGCTGTTTTAGGAACCCATGCAGTCAAGAAAATGCAAAGTATGAATACTATTCCTGGTTGTTTGCTTGTATGTAATGGGGACCAAGTAATATTTTGCCATGAGTAGCACTTGATATACTACCTTCTTTTTCCTCCCTCTCAAATTATGAAGATTTATTTTCTGTTCAACATCATGGAGTCTTTTTAAATAGAATGAGCAAACTGTGGTAGAGAATTGACATGAACTGAATTTTGCTAAAATATGGCATATGTTAAACAGTGAAAAATTAGGAGTAATGACTTGTTGAGTAAGATTACACAGTTAAGTGTACATATATACACAATCTATTGTTATTCCAAAAATAGATGAATAACTTCAACTGGGTTCATACTGCTGACAGTAACAATTAGATAATTTTTTTCATGCTCCAATTCTTACATTCACCATGCCCAATGCCAGCAGACCTGAATTCTTCTCCAGGATGTAAGTAGGGCCTGGTTGATCCTGGAAACACTAGCAAATCTCATTATAGATGAGCTATGCTGGTCAATGGTGGCAAATCAGGAAGAGCACGGGTAGCATCTTTTCCAACTCAAATGTTATTAAAAGGAATAGACTTTCAGATGCAGAAAACAAATGGATTGATGTAGGAACTGGGACGAAGCATGAGATTGGTTGATTTGCCTGCAATCTATAACTAAGGAATTAAAGCCAGCATCCTTAGAAGAACTATTAAACATTTAGCAATACACCATTCAAAAAAGCAAAACAAGAAGCACTGCATAACATTCGAACTAAAGTAGCATTCACATCATTTAACCACAAAATTCATATTTTTACAGTAGTGTTTCGGGCAGATCATAACACCCAGGCATCCCGCTAAGTAGGCGGGTCACCTCAGGGACGACCTGTACCCGCTCAAAAATTCTTCTCACATTGTTAGTGAGGACCCGGGCGTCACCCCGAATCGTTATTTTCCTTACTCATAAGTTTAAGGCATATCGATCTCACCTAGAGGAGGAAAGGTGATTGACAACAGAGTCGTTCGACATGAGGGTGAACTGTGTAAGACCCAAAAAAACCCAACTCTAACAATTTAAATCTCTATTACTTACCCTCTGACTCGCTAATATAAGAAAAATGTTTAGAATCTGGAAAAATATGCATCTAATATCTCATTTTATACATGCAAATTAAAATTATGTCGCTTTGGGTTATGGGAAACTAGTCTCCGCGAAATCTCCAATTCCTTATTACGCGTGATTTGTCTACAGCCGCGAGAAGTTGAGACAAACGAATATAAGCGTGAGACCGGAAGTAGTTACATCTCATGTCCGGGAGTCGGTCGCTGCGACTTTTCTCCGGGCCTAGAGAAAATATGGCGGATTTATCTTTGGATGAACTGATCAAGAAGCGCGGCGTCAGTGTCAATACAAAAGGAAGGTGAGTGGAAAGAACCATCAATCTGCAGAGAAATTACAAGGAGGGAACCTGACGTCCCGCTCCTCATCGTAGCACGCAGAAAAGATCCGTACTGTGTCCGGGAGGGAAGGCCCGCCCAGAGCGACATCCTGCCTTCTGATTGGTTTATCGTTTTGTCAGTCGTTAACCTAGAGAGTTCGGTTCTGTTGACCAACCGTGAGCTGTGCGGGGGTGTCGGCTGGCAGGAAGGCAGCGCCAAAGGGTCTCCGGGCGAGAGGGGTACGGGGAGCAGAAGCAGCATGTTGTAGGTGAGGGCTGAGTAGAAAGCTTTTGAAGCGCCCCCGCCTGCCCACCCACCCCGTCTCAAGAAGTGGTTTCCGTTAGCCCCATCTTTAAATACTGCAGCTTGACCTGGTTTTGTTACGGTTTTTTCTTTTTGGACCGGAGCTCTTGGTTCTATGTAATGCAAAAAGTGTATAAAGGTATCTAAAAACATTTCACTGATATATCTAAAAAGTGCATCTCTGGAAAAGCTACAGTGCACATAGGCTATATCATTTACCTTATAAACCGGTGAGACTTCTTGGAATTGTGGGTAAAACCAACATGCTACATTTTCATTAAGAACTATAAATCTGTTATCTATTAAATGTTCTATGATGAATTGGAGGTATTTGATTGTTTTTGTTTTAATTGAAAAGCTTTAGTTAATATGTGGCATTTCTCTTTCAGACTGAACATGAGGCCGGTCTTTGGAGGCATTAGATCTCGAATTGGAAACCAGCAAACCTTTTTAAGCAGATCATCACCCAGTGTTGGTTTTCAGCAGACATTTGATGCACGTCAAAAGATTGGTATTACTGATGCTAGGCACAAAATTGGGGTGAAAGATGCCAGGGAGAAACTGCTTCAGAAAGACGCAAGGTTCAAAATCAAAGGGAAAGTTCAAGATGCCCGGGAGATGCTAAATTCCCGGAAACAACAGAGTATAGAAAAAGTGACCAAAGTTATTGATGCTAGAGAGAAAATTAGTTTGAAGAGGAGTGCTCCAGTTGCAGCCACCATGGACACGGTTGTGGAAACAGTATCTCCTGCTGTAAAGATCACAAAAACAATACAAGTAAGTTATTGTTAATTCACTTTCTTTTTTTCTGGTTTCAGAAGAAACGAGTTTATGTTTTTCAAGGAAAATTATTGGCGAAAGTAACAATGCAGTTTATGTCAAATTCTTGACAGTTCATTTAACTGAATCTCTTAGAATTCCTTATAACAAGATTTATATTCATTCATTCATTTAAATGTATTGGCCACCCAACTCCAGTAGACTTAGCTGGTATACAAAACACTGATAAACAAAATTAGTAGGTGGCTCATACTGAAACATTGCTAACAAAGCCACAAAACAAAATAGGGGGCTGTTGAACAATGGCAGACATCAATTCCAGGATCAGAGCCAGATTGTCAATCCTTTGTAGAACTTTAGGAGAAAAAATTCCTTATCTCTGGGTAGGTGTTATTCCAGAGTGTGGAGGCCACCATAGAAAAGGCATGCTTCCTAGATCCCAGAACATGGCAAAATTTAATGGAGGGGACCTGGAGTGCACCCACTCTGCTGGAGTACACTTGGCAGGTAGAAATTATTGGAGATAAGTGGTCATCTAGGTATCCATTCTCAAGACAACTGACAGCCAATGCAGCTTGCTTGCAATGGTGAAACATGGGTACATCAAGATGCACCTATTACTGCTTGTGCCACTGCAGTTGAAACCATTCTAGGATAGTCTTAGGGACAGCCCCACATAGAGCATATTGCAGTAATCAAAGCTTGAGGCAACTAGGGCATGAATGACTATCTGAAGAGTCTCCCAATCAAGGAAGGGGCACAACTGGCATACAAGATGTACTTGTGCATAGGATTTCTGGCCACAACTGCTTCCTGCTCTTTGAACAGTAGCTGCAATTTCACAAGAACCCCCAAGTTGCATACTAGTTTTGACTGGGAAAGTATAGCTCCATCCAAGATCATCCAAGGATGGTGATATCATCAACCTAGAGAGTCCAAACAGCCACAACCACTCAGTCGTGTTAGGATTGAGTCAAAGTCTATTGTGTCCCATTCAGACTCAGACAGTTTCCAGACAAGGAATCAAGACATTGACAACTACATCTGTGACACTTGGTGTCTCTCAGGGGTTTCATGTAGCTATTGAACAGGAGAAAGGGCAATGTTGAATCCAAAGGCATTCTCCTCCCCATCCTTCCTCCCAGACTAGAACCAGTCTGAAGGAGTGAATTTAAATGACAAACTTGTAATCTCTCCTATATTTTCCTCTTGTATAAATTTCAGCAAGAGGGACAAATTGGTGCTGTATAGCTGTTTGGGGCTTCAGTTCTTATCAAGACAGTATGTAGATAGCATTAAGTTCATACCCTTATGGTTATATTAAAAATTATATAAAGCATTGATTTATGTTGTATCTTGAATAAACTAAACAGTGCTTTATTTAAAAAGAATTAAGATTCCTTGAATTGAACTAGGTTTCTGTGATTGCTTCTATGCAGTTTTTTTGGCAGTACACAGAAGTAATATGTATTTTTAAAAGTCTAGCTGATAGTTTTGTAATTCCCAGATTTTTCCTTTTGATCACAACCAATTCTGCTTAGTACCTACAACCAGCCAAGGTTGACTAGGTGCTATCACTCATTGAGGCAGTTTTGTAATTAATTTGAAATAAGATGCCACAATTATTCTGTTTATTTCACTAAGCACACCATAAAAGAGAAAAGGGAAAATAGACTGTATCCCTTGAAGCAGAAAAGATATTCTGTAGATATTTAGTAATGCACTAATCATAAAGATGGCAGGTTAATACAAATGCATCAGCCTGCCATCTGGCTCAGAATGCTATATTGTTGTGTAATTTTCAGTTTTCCCATAGAAGCAATGATATATTATGCACACAAAGCTGATATCATATATGTATACATACCTATCAAAATGCTTGGAAAGATATCTTAATTTCCCAAAAGTATTATGCCATGTTACCTGCTATCAGCACAAGAAGGGATTAGTTCAGTATTTTTGTCTTTCTTCTCCAGTTTTATGCTAGAAGCTTCCCAATCTTTGTATCAGATTGTCAAGGCACTCTACAACATGTTAAAATGTCGTCCGGTTTTTCCTTCTTTATTCAGTTATAATCCAGAAAAATTTTGTTCAGTTGTAATCCAACTTAAAAATGTGGAGTCAAACAAATTCCAACAATTCCCTTTTGCTTTTTAAGTTCTATTTTAGGGCAGAAGCAACAGCCTGCTCCACAGAGGCTGATTGGTCATGGTAAATACATTGAGTTCTGACTGTAGAATTTGTTTTAAAAACCAAGCAGTTACTTTTAATAATCAGTCTGATACCATTGAGTTAGAACTTGCCTTACAGTAAAAAGTACAGTGATTTTTCCAGAGTTTTGTTATCGTATCTCACAAATAAAACCAGGCTGATTCCAAATAACTGAATAAAAGTCAGAGAAAGCTTGGGATAATAATTCTGTAAAGCATTGAGTCTTCTCTGGGAACCTTTACAAAAAGTTTGGAAGCAGAACACAATTATGGGACCAAAGTAATTCCTGCAATTATGCTTTCTTTTTAAATAGTACAACATTACTTGCTTAATTTCTATATCACATTAAAAAGCCTTTTATTACAGTTAGTGGAAGAGATTGTAGAATAATGCATTTTAAGACTTCAAAATTTGGTAAATAAATAATTGGTCTATTTGTTATTAGAAGCACTAAAGAATAACAATTTACATTTTTGTAATCTTCCATGGATTAACTCCAGAAGTTGATATATCCTTTGCTGATTTTATCTTTTTCCTCTTCTACCCCAATAACAGCAGAAGGCCACAATTCCATCACATGCTCATTCTGCAGGTATGAAGGTCAACATTGTGAATAATCATACCCACAAACAGGTGTGTGTCTTTACATAACTTTATAACCTATTTTTATACATTTTGCTACTGTGTGTACAATGTTGACAAATCATTGGAAGCATCTGCTTTGGGATTATTCTATATAAATTAGATCTGTAAATATCTAATTAATATAATCAGTTTGTCACTTAAAATGTGAATTATAACATAAATGAGCCATCTTTTGTTTCACTGTAAGTATTATCAAGCTTTCTTGGGTTTCTAAATAGTTTTTGATATTACCTGATCAAACAGTTTTGAAGCATTTCAGTAAGTAAGCAATACATGCATGGAAAAGTTTATATTTCTGTATTAAAATAGCCCTTATATGCAGCACAAATTTCTTCAGCTTTGTGATGCCTTCATATCTGTTTCACTTCTGAGAAGTATTATACTCAGAAAAAATGGTTTATTAATTTGTTGAGTAACATATACAGTATAAATTTAAAAAGATCACTACCTGCATATTCTTGATAGCTAGAAGCAGAATTGAAGTCCATAACAGCTTACTTGTTGAGATTAGCTGTTACTTCAACAGAACCCCATCTCTTTAAGATATCCATTTTGCAGATAGAATGTGAAATATTCAATTAATTATTTCCATTATAAAAATTGTATCAACTTATTTTCTGTTTTAGTGCCTATACGATACAGAGGATGATGATGAAACTGCACCTCCCTTTCCCAACAAAGAGATGAAAATCACAGCAACAAATAGTTTCCTGAATAATGCAGTAAGGATCTGGTTTTGTAATCTTTTTTCTTTTCTGCCTTTAGTAAGAATGTACATATGCTTTCTCTCTATTCATATTGGATGAACATTCTCATTCCAGCTTACAGATTTGTACATTTTTTGTACCTATTCTAGGACAAAGTGACACTTACCTGTATCTGGGGCAGATGTTGAGCCTCATAGAATTAATGTGCCATTAATTTCTCTTTCCATCTTTTGAACTAGCTAGTAATTGAAATCTGTCCAGATTCCATTGTATTGCAAACTAACTCTATCCTTCATCATTCTGGTGAAAGATCGTTAGAGAGGCAAGAGGTTCCCTTTGGTAATCTAGTCTTGTGTTTTACTATCAAATCACCACAGTTTTGGGATATAATTTCTGATGTTGTCTTGAAAATCCATATTATTCTGATTAAAAGGTGCATATTATAAATGATTGATCATGTTGAGGCTCATGCATTGTATAAAGCCACTAATAAACTATATTATAAGTTAATATGTATGAGCACAGTCATATATTTTGATAAGACAATGGAAGGTATGTTGCAGGTCAATTACAGAATGATCTCTAAAAATATTGCTTTATTTTTATTTCTATCAGTTAAAAGCGCAGAAAGGAAGTCATTGTTTACTGAACTAGATTAATAATGTTTTTATTATTTACCTTAAGAACCATATTTTATGAAATACGGCCAAAATAAGTTAAGCAAAAACATGAAAGGAGGTCTCAGTGTCCGTGTTCAATCTAACTAGTCATATGTCACTTAATTCTGTTCAGAGTAGAAGAAATTTTAGTTTTAAAAAACCTACTACATAGTAGTGTAGGTTTCCTTAAAGCAGGGGTCTTCAACCTTGAGAGCTTTAAGACTTGTGGATTTCAACTCCCAGAATTCCTCCTCCAGTCATGTTAGCTCAGGAATTCTGGGAGTTGAAGTCCACAGGTCTTAAACTTGCCAAGTTTGAAGACTCTTGCCTTAAAGAAATTATTGTGATAAATAACAGGCTATGGATTTCAATCAAAATTAGTGATCTGTGCTTGTCATTTTGTTTGCTTACTATTCTATCTTCCTACCTACTTGTATGCCACCTCAATTGCTGGTGTAACTCTAGATGGCTTATATATAAGATTAAAATAACAGAAGTAAAACAAATAAAGAACAACAATCAAATGGTAAGAATAACTACAGGACTTCAGGGGAAAGAATCAAATTCAAAGATCAAAATATGACACTAGAGAGTAGATTATTTCATCCTATCATCATCCATTTTTGTTTTTATAGTTTTAACTCTGAAGTTGCATGCAGTAATCCAGAAAGATTCCTGCTTTAGTTTTAGAATATATAATTCAATTTTGTGATAAAGAGAGTCAGTGGGTGGGAAGATGATGTTTTCAGCATACCATAATATATTTTCTGGACAAATAATATCACATTCGAATTCAGTATTCTATTGCAGTCCAGAAGGGGAAGTTTTCTTCAAAAGTTTTCAAAGTTTAATGAAGAAGAATAAGCAGGGTTAAATGGGTAAATCAGGTCCCACGTTGTATGCTAAGATTTTGAGAAAGAAATAAAACAAAAGATTTCTTATGCTTGATTAAAACTACACCAACATCTGGTTTGAACGTTTATGCAGTGACTGTGTGTTTAGCTAACTTTTATTAAATCACAAAGTAGCTGGGTTCACAAACACATTATCTGAAATGTAAACAAGCCATGTTGTGCCTTAATATGATGTGTAAATCTTTGGCTTGCTGTGTATAATAAGACTGTGCAATATCTTGAAAATAAATCCAAAGAATTGCTTGGGTCCTTGTATAGCATCTATCTGTTATTTATTAAAATAGCTCAATCTTTTTCAAGCTTCTGTGAAAACAATGGTAGTAATTTAAAAAATCCATTATTAAAGTTAAAGTAAATCTTAAGACTATTTTATAGACCAATTGTCAAAAAAGATGGAGCTTATTGATTTTTGTTGCAATGTTGTTATGATCTTAGTGTAATCTCTCATGAATTGATTGTTCAGATTCATATATATATATTTGTTATCCTGTTTCTGTACACAGACTTAAAATCTATAAAAAGCACTTATACTAATTGATGTTCTTTGGCCTATCTGTCTGACTTTAAATATAAAAAAGGAATATATTTTAACATTTATTTTAACATTTTTGCCTATCCTTCATTAAGGTTATTGCTTTCTGTTTCAAATATATATGAAAAATAATTTAAAAATAGTTTACTTTGCTCACCCACTTTGTATCTTTTTGTTCTCTATTACAAGAATTATTTGAAATGCCTCCTTTGTTTTCATTAATAGAATGGAAGTATGTTATTTTTTAAAATGTATTCTAAATTAGATAAAACATTTGCTGATAGAGGCAGTGTATTTCATTAAGCTTACTCTGGTTTGTAACATTTTTAGAAATATTAAATAGTGTAATAAAACTTTATTTTAAAAAAACATGAAATGCTTCAATTTTCAGTACAGTCTAAGGCTCCAACCAGCAGGTTGTTAGACAAAAAGTAAAGGAGTGGGTTAGCTTAATTCAACAGCTATATGTCTTGTCTAGATCACATGAGTTTGTTCCTGCAGCTAAATTATCTGATGTGAAAGATCTTGTGATGTAATACTATTTGGCTTTTGGTGTTTGGAAGAAAAGGAATTGCTTCTGGCATTTCCAGTATTTTATTTTCCAATATTTTATGTTTTGTTTGTGCAGGCTGGACACAGTGGCAACAAGTTTTCTCTCTCAAAGACAGTCCCTCTTACAAAAGTTGTCCAGAATGATGCATATACAGCTCCTCCAGTTCCTCCTTCCCCTATCCGAACAAAGACCCTCACAAACATGTCTAGAACCTTAGTGACCAAGGAGGAACCTCCTAAAGAGCCTACAGTGGTTGAGGTGAGTTGAAGATATGGAGGGGATGTCTTCGTAAGCTGTCCTTAGTATTGTAAAATTCTTTTAAAATTAATTTTAGTCTAAAATGAGGTGAACAGATATACTATGTCCTTTTCCCAAATACAGAGGTGCAAAGGTCGTCAAAGCACCTTCAGGGTACTGCTCCCAGAGAATTCCAGAAAACTATATTAATGATGCCGAACTGTGTTTAAATTAAATTAAATTGCATTTAGATTTTGTCTTGCTCCATTTTTTGACATGGCAATTTCCTTCATGCCACAGATAACTGTGTGTGGTTCACAATTGTGGATCCATCCCAACCTAAGTGCAGAATTGTATATAACATGAGCTATTTGTGCAACCCAGTATAAATTTTTGCTGACTGAATATGCTTTATATGGTGGTTCGATATTAGTTAGGGGGAATACAGGTAGTCCTCAACTTACAACCACAATTGATCCCAAAAGTTCGGTTGTTGTTAATAGTTATTTAACTGAATTTTGCCCCATTTTACGACCTTTTTGCCAAAATTGTTAAGTGAATCATTTAATCATTACAGTTCTTAATTTAGTAACATGGTTGTTAAGTGAACCTGGCTTCCCCATTGACTTTACTTGTCAGAAGGTCACAAAAGTGACCCCAGAGCACTACACCTGTCATGAATGTGTGCCAGTTGCCAAGCATCTGAATTTTGATCATGTGACCATGGAGATGCTGCAGTGGACATGTGAAAAAAGTCATGAATCATTTTTTTCAATGCTGTTGTAACTTTGGTCACTAAACAAATGGTTTTAAGTCAAGGACTACCTGCATTCTGAAACTGTAGAAATTTAATCATAGACTTTAGCTTTTCATCTTGCTTGTGTGCATTACTACATCACTGATGGTGTCCTCTATTGCTGATGTTTGCCTTCTTTTTATTATAGCCAGCCTTCAGTCCTTTAGAGGGTACTAAGATGACTGTGAATAATTTACACCCCCGTGTTACAGAAGAGGACATTGTTGTGAGTATTGTATGTTTTTCAAGTCCAAGAGTACAGATAATTTTCAGCTTATAAGCACGCTTGGGACCAGAATTTCCATTATAGATTGGTGCAGCATAATGCAAATCACCATATGATTGGACCTGATTTTATGACCATTTGTACCATGGTTGTTAAGCAAATTACATGGTCATTAAGCAAGGCATGTGCTTATGAAGCAAATCCAGCTTCCCCATTGATGCTTAATATCATAAACTATCAGAGAAGGTCACAAATCGCAGTCATATGACCACAAAATACTGCAACTGTCATAAGTGCAAGATGGTTGCCAAGCGCCCAAATTGCAATCACATACTTTGAGGCTGGTGCATCTGTCATAAGTGCGAGGATAGGTCGTAAATCACTTTTTCTGAGGTCGTAACTTTGAAATGCTAAATAGTCATAAGTCAAGGAGGGCCTGTAACCTGTTTTCTGAATGTTTCCATTAAATACTGTAATAAGGAACATGTTTTTGAGAAACTGGAACTTTTTATCAAAAGCTGACTAATAATCTGCTTAAGTCTGTCTCCTTCATCCCTTAGATATCTTCTAATATACAATAAATTAAATACCAGAAGGAATTTAATAGTTCAGAGGAAAGCCTTATTTTTGTGACACTGAAGCACAAAAGCCTTTGCTGTAAGCTTGACACTGTATATAACTATACAGTTGTTTCAAAATCTAAGGAATCGAGAACATTTATAAAATGCAGGGAATGCAGTAGTATCTCACTCATAGACCATTTTTGCTATAATGCAGAAATTCTTCAATACTAGATGTTTTAATTTACTGATAATAAGACTTCATAAATACAAAAACTGGAAGAGACATACACTTTAGGTAGTATCTAAACCTAGTATCTTGCTGCTATGCCTTTAACAATCCTATCTCGTTTAAAGTTATAGCAATACTATATTCTTCACTCCAAAACAACTTTTTCCCCAGGAATTGTTCTGTGTGTGTGGTGCCCTAAAGCGAGCTCGTCTAGTGAACCCTGGGATGGCTGAAGTTGTGTTTGTGAAAAAGGAAGATGCCATCACTGCATATAAGAAATATAACAACAGATGCTTGGATGGTGAGTATGAGCCTCATGTGAAAGGTTGAGCTTTTCTTTCTTTTTTCATGCTTTGCAAAATACTTCGAACATTTTCAGAAAAACAAAGAATCAAACACTTAAAAAAAATCTATTTTACCAGAATTTTAGAAAACAGATTTTTGCAATCGGAATTTTTCAGATTAACCGTGATTTTTCTTTATATTATCAAGAGGAGAAAAATCATGGAAGCAATGCTTCTGACACTTAATATAAAGTGAGGAAAGAATGAATATGATCCAGATTATGATTTTCTAGAATTTGTGCCACCTTAGCAACAATTCTAATAAGAGTACTTTAAAGCATTGCATCTTTTCATGTTGTTATGTTTAATTTTTTTCTAGGACAACCAATGAAATGTAATCTTTTCATTAATGGAAATGTCATCACATCAGACCAGCCTATTTTGCTGTAAGTGTATTACATTCATAAAATTAAAGATCTTTTAAGGACAGAATATAAACAAGATGTAAATAAAATTTGCCTTAGATTATTAGCCTGAAAAAATGAAAATCTATTTGAGTTCAGCATTATAATTTATAGCCTCCATTTCATTCCTGATTATCATTCAATATTGTAGCTTCTAGCATTTCTAATTTTGTTCTTTCTTTTTCTTTCCATTACTCTTGTATATAAAAAAATAAATACTATTGCTTGAATCTATATTCTGTCAAGAGGTTAAATATGTTATTTCTTGTAATTCTGCCTAGTCGATTGAGTGACACTCCTTCAGTGAAGAAAGAAATTGAACCACGTCGGACAAGCACAGGAACATCTTCAAATCCCCCGGCTGAAGTGGATCCTGACACCATCTTGAAGGCACTCTTCAAATCCTCGGGGACTTCTGCTACTGTGCAGCCTACAGAGTTCAAAATCAAACTTTGAAAAGTAGCAGTCAAAAGTGGACTAGTAAACTGAGTGTGGAAAATTGGGAGACATGGGAACACAATTGTTGTGTTGGACTGCACTCAAACCTTTGTTTTCTACAGTTGCTACCTTTCCTGTACAGTAGTGTTCCCCTGAATGTGTTTGTTCTGTTTTCATAGTTGGAATTTTTGTCCCAATATTTCTAATGGCATAATTTCCCCTTTCTCTACTGAAATGTGTATCACCATATAATTCTTCCTTTATTACACCTGCCTCCCAACTGCAGTATCCAGCCAGTTAAAAGTACACCTAGTTAAAGGTGTGATAAGCATCTATTGTGACTTTCATTTTAGTAAAAATGGTGACCTTTTTGCTTTACCCAACTAATAAACATTTCATTTCAATTTATATCTGTGTCTGTGGAAGAGGCTTGATATAATACTATACTCCCAGGCATTGATAATAGCTATGTCTGCTACTCTAAAATTGGTAAAAAGGAAGCAGCAAATGAAATGTTCATGCAGCAACTAATGGCAGAGATTATGAAGGAGTGGGAATATGTATATAACATATTCTACGCTACTTTCATTCCCATGTATTCATGTTGTTAATATGCTGATGGAGGAATATTGTGATCTTCAGGATGTTACACAGAAGTGCTTTCATATGGATTTGTTTGAATGCCAGTAAAGTACTTAGCTTCATTATTTAGTATTTATATTATTTTCCAATTTTTGATATGAAGATCTATATTGCAGAGGAAAATACTGAGATTGTCCCAGTTAAACAGCACAAGATAGAAAATGATGCTGTAAGCTGTTTTTATATGGTGCTTTAGAATCACAAATAGAGGCCTCTCTTCCTAGCCCTGATGTCAATAGAATTCAAGTCAGACCTTTGTTACATTTAAATTTTTCTGAGATACTGGCTCTAAAACAGTTGTCCATAAGCTAATTCAATGCAATTTTCTCTCAGGCCGCAAAACAATTGATCCCTTAGCAGTTGATTTAAGTCAAATATGAAAAGAAGGACTAGGGGGTGACATAATAGCAGGGTTCCAATATCTTAAGAGGCTGCCACAAAAAAGAGGGGGTCAACCTACTCTTCAAAGCACCTGAAGGCAGAATAAGAAGCAATGGATGATAACTAATCAAGGAGAGAATCAACCTAGAACTAAGGAGAAAGTTCCTGACTCTTAGAACAATCAGTGAAATTCCAGAAATTGTGGCTGCTTCAACATTGAAGTTTTTTCAGAAGAGATTGGACAACCATTTGTCTGAAATAGTACAGGTAGTCCTTGACTACGATCACAATTGAGCCCAACATTTCTGTTGTTAAGTGAGACATTCGTTAAGTGAATCACCACAGCTGTTAAGTTACTAACATTGTTATTGTGAATCTGGCTTCCCCATTGACTTCGCTTATCAGAAGGCTGCAAAATTGGACCACATTCCAACCAGGACACTCTAGCAGTCTTGGGTATCTGAATTTGGATCACATGGCCATGGGGGTGCCAGAATGATTGTAAATGTAAATGTAAATTTACTTTTTAAAATGCCTCTAAGTTCATACAGTCATTAAATGAACTGTTGTAAGTCGAGGACTACTACTGCTTGAGTAGGGGATTGGAGTAGAAGACCTCCAGGGTTGCTTCCAACTCTGTTACTCTATTATTTGAAATATCAATAGAAAAGAGTGCCCATTTTGTTCTTGAGTTACATATTTGTATAAATTGGATCCCTAAGTCCTTTTCTCTGGATAAGAGGCTGCTGCGGCCATGTAGCACTATTTCTATGAAAAGCTGGTTAAGGGCACCTTAATTGTTTGAAATAAAATAGAAAACGGTGGGCAGTGAAAGAAGTTAATGTAAAACTAAGATGTATTTTAAAGTCCATGTGCAATTTTACCTGATGTACACATTTTTGCTAAAAGATTTTTTAAAATCTTTTTTAAAGTATGATAAAGTGAAATAGCACTGGATAACTCCTTGGACATTGAATTTTTGTTCTCTTAACTGCAGGATTTAAACATTTTCATGTGCTACAATCCTTTAGTAACAGCTTATTCCACTGTAAGCCTGATGCTCAGTAGTTGCTCTTCATTCTAGTGTCTGGGTTTAATCTCATAGGGATGTGGCAGTCCATTCCCTATAGAATTTGCTAATCTGGATTACTAATTTTGGGGAAATCGTATTTACTCTTACTGGGGAAATGGTCTTTTAAACAAACAGGTATTTTTTGTGCAGAAATGCTATTCCTTGTGTCTCTCCTTCATTAACAGTAGTGGGGTTGGTTACAGAGATTAACCAGAGGACATGATGTAATGTGTTTCTGAATAAATACTGTATTTGTTATAGAGAATATTCTACATTCTTTTTTTTAAAGATACAAAATGGAGTTTGTAATGCTTAATTTTGGGAGTGCCTCTAAACAACAGCTGATCGCATAAGTCTATTTAAGGAAATGGCTACTTCATTACTCTCCTATGCATAAAGAACTCTTAGAGAATTTTTACTCTAAATTTGCAGGTCAATTTCACGCTTAGATACTGCTTTTCATATTCAGGAAGATTTAGATGTGAGTTGTTTGACAAATTCCAAGACAAATTTCTTGTGTGTCCAATCACACTTGGCCAATAAAGAATTCTATTCTAAAATCAGAATGATGTTGATTAAAATAGATATAAAGCCTAGAAATATATGTTTAACTTTTTCCATTACAAAATGAACTTACAATTCCATTACAATGCAAACTTTATTATGTTTAAACCGGATACCGACACACTTTTATCCCAATTAGCTGGAGGCCCCTAGCCAACTATGGTTTAAGTTAATAGGGGCCAATCTCATCAGAAATCCTACAATTCCTGAGTACATCGGGAAGTCAGCCGAAAAAATGACAACACCAAGTCGCTTCTATATTGTTGGGAAGACATCAGAAATTTTCCTCATCTTGAAATTGTTGAAAGAAATATCCTTCTGGGTTCAGTTCCAAGTGGGGAAAAAGACACTGGAAACATGGAGGCTGCTTGGAAGGTTTAATGGTTACAGGGCCACATGGCCTGGAGGTCCAGAGAAGAATGATCACATGCTTCAAGGTGAGAAGAGAAGGGGGGGAAAGGGTTGAGGTGCTGAGAGTGCCTGCTGGCTTTTATACCCTCTATTGGGATTTGAATTGGAGCTTGTATTCTAATTGGTTGTCAGATTCCCAGGGGCGGAGGTCTTAACTTTGTAGGCTGTCCTGAGTTCCAGGCTTGGTCTAGCCTTGCTGGGTGATTATGCCCTTAAAAGGGCTTTTGGTAATTGCTATAGCTTTTACCTGGAGTTCCTTCTTATGTAAAGTATTCCGGCCCAGGCCTTAATGGCCCACCCATTAACAAAGGTGGGGGTGAGATTTTGCTTCTGAGGTGAGTTTCTGCTTCTTGAGTGGCTATTCTTTTTAGGAGAAATATTCTGCCTTTTTAATATTTCCTAGGCTATTTCAATTTTTCTAGGAGAGGGGTGGATGCTAACTTCCTACAAAAGGAAAAATCTTCCATGTGCCAATATACCCATCCTATCAAACCCAAGGAATTCTGGACGATTCAGACACAGGGAAGGCTTTCTACGACGCTTTAAAAAAACGATGCAACTCTGGCCCCCCAGAAGTTTTCAGCTCCAAAATTAACCCTGGAAACTAGTTTCCCGTGTGATTTTTCTCCTTCGGATCTTCTCTATTTCCAGAATCTTCCCTTTCCTCGCCGGTTACGAAGATTTCATGAATGTGAAAATAGACTGAAACGGGGGCTGGGCAACGGTTATGTCGCTTATTGCCTCTCTCATCACAGCCCTGAGGCAGAAGTCTCCAAACTTGGCAATTTTAAGATTTGTGGACTTCAAGTCAAGTCCAACAACTTTTAAAGTTGCCAAGTTTGGGAACCTCTGTCATAAGGCAACAGAGCGGCACATGGCACACGAATCGGCCCCGGTTTTCGGAAACAAAGGCCCTTTGGGGCTGTGGGTTTTCGTTCCGGGCAAATAGGCGGGCTGGACAAACACACCGCCCTAAGGCTGCACAGATTGCAGGGACGAAGCCAACCCTTCGATTTCCCAATCTTTCGATTCTCCCACCCTTTCCCAATCGGGAAAGCGATTGGTCCCAAGAAACCTCGCGACGCTCAACAGTTGCGAAGCATGACGCCATTTCCTCCGAGCCAAAATGGCAGCCTCCGGCTCGAAGTGTGTGAAAAATGGAGAAGCTGTCGCCCCCCTGGGATACACAGGTGAGCGAAAAACAGGGCTGGGAGATGGAGAAAGAAACCTCCGTTAATCCTGAAGCTGCGCTCTCGGTTGCTTGACGGTTTCAAAGGCCCCCGACCTAGTTTTGACAGTGTGCTGATACGCACCCTTACTGAGGCAAACATAATAATGTATACATGGATGCAAAAGTCTTGCAAACAAGCCAATAGAGTGTTCCGGTTGTGGTTGGAAACTGGTTTTCTGCAGAAGGAGATAATGGAGGCATTATCTCCATTAATGGATAATGGAGTTTTAAATAAATTGGCTTTTCTGAGAAGTAGCTTAGATGGGGAATCTAAATTAATTTTGATTTCACTTGTGATCTGAGTATTCAGTAAATACATACATATACATAAATGTCCACAAAAGAATATGCTTCCACTTTAAGCAGCATTATATAAAGTGCAAAAGGGTGTAAGGAATAGTAAACCAGTAAAATGAAGCAAGAGATTAAAAAAAGTTAACTAAATCTAGTAACGTCTGCAAGGAGAGCAGAGGGGTTCAGATTAACCAAAGCAATGGGAGTAGAGTAGTAGTGCAAATCCCATCCCTTTTTTTTCACATGAACTACCTAGTTGTACAAATACCTGGTGTGGTGCAAAAGCATAATGTTTGTTTTATATCACCTTTATTATTTTTATAAATAACTTGAGTTAATAAACATATAATGCTCCTTCCTCCTCCTATTTTTCCCACATCATTTTGAGGGGGGTCCTGTAGATGCTGCTCTCTATGCCTTTTTATCCTTGCAATTCTTCCTGTTTCTATGAAACATTATCATCCTCTTTTGTCTGTCTTGTTTTGAAAATGTTATCAATTCTTATTTTTACATTTCTCTTGACATACTCAGTTTTGACATACATGTAGCAGAATGGGCAGAAACTTGCTTTTATACATGGCCATAGTCACTTCTTTCAAGAAAAAAAATCATTCCTGACAAAAGGCATTTATTGTCTACTAATTTTCTCCAATGTTTGTGTGTCTGAACCCTTCTATATTTTCCTGCATTTAGTAAACATTTTGTCAAATTTATCCAAATTCATCTTACTATTTATTTATAACTTGCCATTTTTCACTTCTTTTTCCTATAAAAGACTGATTTTTGATCAATGTTCAAATGTGTATTTTTGCTTCATATAGCAATATGCGTTCACTGCAATTTATACAGGTTTTCAACCAACAGCATGAGCTCCTCTGCATTCATGCTTCCAACTAGTAAACTTCTAATGCACTCATAATCATTCTTGATACATAGATACCAGAATGGTTTGCTCAATTAACATTTATTAATTCATAGTGGTTCTATTTAAATATTTGCCTGTATAGAATGGAAAGGAGATATTAGAGATTCTTTCAATCCCTACTCCCACTCCAGCTCAGCAAAAATAGTTTTCAATTGTCTATAGAGTCCATGAAGATTAAAGTGGACAGATGCAGCAGATATATCTATAAAAGTAGAGACAGATCTTACATGTACACTTATATGCATTTTAATTTCTGAATTTTAATGTTCTCTGTGTGGAGAGAAAAGTCTGCCTGGACTTTTCTTGCTTCAGAAAGTTTCCCCCCCAGTCTATTGAAGAGTCAATGAAATTAAAAAAAAATATTTCTCAAGAAAATAGTTTTTACTTAAGAGATAGCCCCTGTCTCTTTACCTGATTGCCTGTTTGTTTAATCAGTCCAATCAGCTTAAAAGGATTTAAGAAACAAACAGCAAAAATAAATATTGCACAAAAGAAAAATAAGTAAATAAGCTTTTAATTATCTTACTTTGCCCAGTCACATATAAACATAGTTATAAAACATTTCCTTCTTCACAAACCTACCAACTTGGCCTCAAGCATTTAGCATTAGCAATAGCACTTAGATTTTTATACCACTTCATAGTGCTTTACAACACTGTACGTGTTTTACAGAGCCAGCATATTGTCCTCAGCAATCCGGATCTTCATTTTATCGACCTTGGAAGAATGGAAGGCTGAGTCAATCTTGAGCCGGTCAGGATCAAACTCCAGGCAGCAGGCAGAGTCAGCCTGCAATACTGCATTCTAACCACTGCCCCACCAAGGCTCTTTAGTCATTCAGCAGTGTACAGTTGAGAGTGCAAATAAATTTGTGGAATGCTGCTCTCTTCCTGGAGATGAGAAGGGCTATTAATTCAACAATATTAAAAACATTAGGTTGGGGAAAGTTGCCTTAGGCTTTCTTTCAGAATTGCTACATGTTGCAGAGAAACTGTGATCCAATTGTTTTTTAGGGGCAAAGTATTCTATTTATTGAAGTAATTGTGACAGCATCTGCAATGATTGTTTTTTCATTTATGAAATGTTCACCAATGTTAGTTTTTCTTCCCTAAAGTTACTTGATCAGAAAATTATTTTCTTCCTTTTTTTAGCTATTCCAGTCAAGTTTTCTGAGAAGCACCAATCACCTCATTATCTCTATGTGAAAGAGCACAAAGTCAGAGAGGGCAGAGATCCCAGGAGGCCTCAAAACCGAACTCTTTTTGTCTTAAATATCCCTCCATATTGTACAGAGGTGAGTTTATTTGGGGAAGGAGAGGAATATTACATAGGCTACAGAGATTTGGACATTCAGAACAGAGATATTACAAATTAAAAAGATAACTTTAAGAAGATAATATACATTGGACATTTATGAATAACTTTCTGCTTGGAATACAAATAAGTTGATAAAAATTTGTTGGTTTTTTTCATTCTGTTAACTGATCTTATTTTAGTCTATCTGAATTTCTGCCTAACGTGGTCCCTCTAACTTGGTGCCCACAAGATGTGTGTGCTTTCAGCTTCCATAGTTCAGATATAATCATTGAGAACATCAGGTATGGAACAACTGATTGTAGATATTTGCAGTGCTGGTTGGACTGAATGACCAACTCGAATATAAAGAAAGCTTTGCTAAGAGAAAGTTTAATTTTTTAAAAGATTGAACAAATAAAGAAGTAATATAGTTAAAGGAATACATAGGCCTCTTTCACTCTGCCCCGCCCTCTATCCATATGAAGGACAGAGTTAATTCTATCTCAAAATTGTGATCAGGCTTACTGCCAAAAGAAAGGTGTAGCATGCCAAGACTCCAGAAGAAAGGTACAAAATTCTTAAGAGTTCTTAAAGAATCCACAGTTTACAGGAATGCATGCTGACTTTTTGAATAATGTGTTGGTTGCTGGAGCCCAAAAATTAAGGCATTAAAAGTAATGAGCAGAGTAATGGGATAAAAGTAAATACAATTAAGTACATGAAATATAATATCTAGCCTAATTTCCCTCTTTCACATTAAAAATTATATAACCATGGAAACTTTTAGAGGGATACTGGAACCAATATCAAAGGTTTTCAAAGGCCACTTTCCTGACTTGGTCCTCAAGCTATGAACTCTGAAGAGAAGAAAGATGTGAATAGTCACCTGCCTGCTATAGATAGATGAGAATTTGGGGCAAAATAGAAGAAACCATTTCATCTTTCAGAAACGTTCACACTCTAACTATGCCATGGATTGTGCTGAAACCTTCTTTCCTTTTAGGAATGTTTATCAAGGCTATTCTCCAACTTTTGCCCTGTACAATCTGTGGAGATGTGTGAAAGGCCAAAGCCAGGAGATGGGACAGACATATCCAGGACCAAGTTCTTCAATATCAAGATACTCTTGGTAAATTGGGAATGTGAAGGAGAATAGCATGATGAAGGAAGCTATGGCATTATCTTTTTAAGGACAAATGAACATTTGAAAAAGCAAATGTGACATTATGATAGTCAAGTATTGTATTATCTCTCACATTGTTCTTGATTCCTCAATGAAATAATGAAGTAGTGTTTATGTTGTGCATCAAGATCTTTTGGACTAACAAACTTACTATGCACAGTTGTGGTAGCTTTTAGCAGAAAGTAGTTGGGTCCCTTTCTAGCTTGCCTCAGTCTGCCTGTGCTTGTTTTATATTCCGGATTATCCTAGATAATTTTTGCATGTTGGTTTCTTGATTCTTTAAAGGAGGGAAAGGTAAGGCCCCTATTGTAAGAAGTAATTTTTGGCCCTGACTTATGTTAGACTAGAATTCATAGGTATTTCCAGGCCTATTTTGACAGAACAACCTGCAACTAATCCCAGGCAAAATAGATGCTGATTCCAGGGACTGACTTTTGTATTTTAGATACATTGTGATGCAGGGGGGGAGAGGGATGGGGAGGGAGAGAAAATCATAGTGGCGTATGAACAGTCAGGATAAGGCTAGAGGTGCTATCTCTGTAGTTGCCACGGTCCTTTTTTGGGGGACATATGTAAGTGAAACCTGAAACAAAATGCTTCTTGCTTCACAGGGATTCCAAGTAGCTTATGTGGTATTCAAAAGACCTGCTGGGGTACAGGCTGCCAAATCTTCATCACTACAAGGACCCTTGATAATATCTTCAGAAAGCTATCCTGTGCAAACTGGAATTCACAGTAAGTTAAGCATAAATGTTACACATTTTCCATACAGAAGTCCACACTTAGGGCTGCACTCAGTAGTCCCTAAGAAATATTGGGCAGAACTGGAAATCAAGGGTTCGATTCTCTCTTCACACATTTGATTTCAGACTTCTGATTTTTTTTTATTTTTTGCCTGATCTGACTTATGATAAAACATTTAGAGTGAAAAACAAGAAGGGAATGGAAATACATAAAGGATTTGGGTTCTGAGCAATAAAAAATGAAATGCAAATATAATAAAATCCGTTTGCTATCATTTTCAATTAATGATCAATTAATCAATTAATGATTCGGGATGATTGACGATGCTGATTATTGCCTATAAATCTCTTCGTGGCATAGGACCTGGTTACTGGAGGAACTACCTAGCTCCCTTTGATAGAATCAACAGGCTTTTAAGTTCCTTCCCTTCTCTGTCATTGTGCCTGCCCTCCTGGGATGTGTGTCCTGGAATCTGGATGAGTCCCATCCTGATGGCATTCTGGAGAGTCTTAAAGTCTTGGCTCTTCTCCCAGCTCTGGACTAGGATAGGTGGAGTCCATGTTGGGTGTATGCTGTTTATGGGTTTACCACAGTGATGGGATTCAATTTTTTTTACTATCAGTTCTGTGGACCTGGCTTGGTGAGCGTGGCAGGGGAAAGATACTATAAAATCTCCATTCTCTCCCCGCTCCTGGGGGAATGGCAAAATCCTATTCCCTCCCCACCCCACTGCTTTCCAGCTCCATTCTCTTGTGCAGGGCAACAAAAGACCCAGCCGATCAGCTGGGACTCGGGAGGCAGAGAATAGATGGGGGCAGGGCAAGTCAGAGATGGTATTTGCCAGTTCTCCGAACTACTCAAAATTTCCACTACTGGTTCTCCAGAACTGGTCAGAACCTGCTGAATACCACTTCTGGTTTACCAGATATGCCATCTGTTTACCAGGATAAGATTATGCTTATATTTTGAGCTGCACAGTATCAGTCTGAAGTCATGCAGTGTCTTTATCAAACAAACAAGCGAAATATGTAAAATTAAATCCAATAGACATGCATTTTGAACAATAGCCTTGACACAAAGAAAATTACTGAATAGCAAGTACCTTTCCTCAAAGTAATAATAATAAAAAAATAAGGTCCAATAAAATGTAAGTCATTCTTCTTAATCACATTTGTCCTAACCCCAAATCCAAAGAAATTACCTAAGGCTTGTTTTATTTGTTTCAAAATTAGAAGTTTTGATTCTGGTCTAGAATGTATTATAGTGATGGACATTCCTTGTTATTTCTATTTTGTTGGTCTATGGCTATCAGTAGGTTTCCAGATGTAATTCAAGACGATGGTTATCGTCAGCATTAAGGCCTAGTCATCTGAAAGACTACTTTCTCCTTGCTGATGGAATTAGCATGCTCTGAGTCCCATCAATTAAACAGTGCTGTCTGGTGGGACCCTATCAGGAAGTGAGCCTGCTGCCATAGTGCCTGCCTTCTGGAGCACCATTTCTCCAAAACTTGTATATCTCTCAGCATGGTCTTGTTTAAACAAGCCCTTTAGACTTGGTTCTATCTGCTCTGATTTAATATAGTTAAAACCCTTTGTATGATCCTGTTTTTTAGTGATTTTTTTTCTGGCTGTTTGATTTCTGGATTTTATAATATTTTACTGTTATACTTGTAAGCCATCCTGAATTGTAATAGATTAGGATATCCTATATATTTCATAAATAAATATTTACCAGTCAAGAAAAAAAGGAATGAATTAGAACACAATATCTTGAAAGGCAAGATATCAACTCCTATTTAATATAAATAATGTATATTTTTTACATATAAAAGCTAATATATGTTCCAGGTAGCAGTGGAAACCTGGCTGTGGTTAAACATGACTAAATTCATTTTTAAAAGGTGGGAATAGTCCTCTTTGATAAAGCATTCTATAAAATTTTGAAGAACATAAAACTAAATTATTTCAGGAGGATCTGTTAGCAGTTTATTCATCTGCTAACTGAACTGCTAGGCCTTAATTTTGTTGTTTCATTTGTTAGAAATTCCAGAAAAATCAAATGATAAGTCTTTTCAAGAAGTTGAAAGAATTATGTGAAATTAATAAAGTTACACAACCATTTGTAGCACTCCTTAGATCCTGCTAGTTGAAGCTTTAAGCCTGACATTTCTGCCAGAATTGCTTCTAAAGCTAGTAATGGTCTATTAACAATTATTGTCATATTCTGACAAATAGTTTAAGGCATGGGTGTCAAACTCATGGCGTCCCATTGCCGTCATATGACGTTTCATGACATTTTTCCCATTTGCGGAGCTGGGGTGGGTATAGCCTGTGTGTGATGCATCTGACCCGCAGGTCGCCAGTTTGACATCCCTGGTCTAAGGTTTGAAATAGTGAATTAGATCCTTTTGCTCTTAAAATGAGTTTATTACAACAGAAAATTTTGTTTTGTATTTGTTGGGCATTTTAGATAATATTTAATAACAGTTGACTGCAATTGGCCAGCTATTGGAGATGCAGTGCAATAGTCTGACTCACATGATTTGTCATCTCTGATTGTCATATTTTGGAT
Source organism: Bungarus multicinctus (assembly GCA_023653725.1). Taxonomy (NCBI): domain Eukaryota; kingdom Metazoa; phylum Chordata; class Lepidosauria; order Squamata; family Elapidae; genus Bungarus; species Bungarus multicinctus. Next base: position 51,035,172 of record CM042848.1, read on the forward strand.
TGGATAATTTGATAATGTAAAATTTCTCACTGTATATCAAGATTGCATGTCCTGACTATTTTCCCCATATTTAGATTTTACTAAGGCTTGGGAACATTTTATTTATTTTTATTTATTTATTTATTTTTTGGATTTCTATACCACCCCTCTCCCCAAAGTGGGACTCAGGGCGGTGTACAGCCAGATAAAACAGAACAAGCTATAAGAATTATAAAGTTAAAAACAATTTAAAATAATTAAATTTGTGGCTGAAAGATAAAAATTGTATCAAAAACATATAAAACAGATAAAAATTAAAAAAACAATTTAAAACCCCCACAATTGTTACTGGGCCAGGCCGGCCTGTTGGAAAAAGTGTGTCTTTACTGCGCGCCGGAAGGTCTGAAGGTGATGGTCCATATCTCCGGGGATAAGTCGTTCCAAAGGGAGGGAGCCCCCACAGAGAAGGCCCGCACCCTCGGGGCCACCAGCCGGCATCGTCCAGCCGATGGAACCCCAAGGAAGCCGACCCTGTGGGAGCGCACTGGGCGGCGGGAGGCTGTTGGTGGCAGCAGGCAGTCCCATAAGTACCCAGGTCCCAAGCCATGGAGCGCTTTGAAGATGATCACTACCACCTTGAACCGCACCAGGAAGGCCACAGGAAGCCAATACAGCTCGCGCAGGAGCGGTGTAACATGGGAGCTCCGAGAAGCTCCCAAGATCACCCGCGCGGCCGCATTCTGGACCAACTGCAGCCTCTGGATGCTCTTCAAGGGGAGCCCCATGTAGAGAGCATTGCAGTAATCCAGGCGGGAGATGATGAGGGCGGAAGTGACCGTGCAAAGTGCATCCAGATCCAGAAAGGGCCGCAACTGGTAGATCCGACTGATCTGACAAAAAGCCCCCCTGGCAACGGCCGTGATTTTGCAAACGAGAATGATCAAAATATAACACTGGCAGTATAAAACTGCACCTGATTTTCAGTGGCAGATTGCTGTTATACAGTATATTGTTAATATTGGTATTGGCTTCTCTGTGGGTGTAGGTGTATAATAAAAGGTCAAGTCAACTTGATTAACATTTTTTGGCATTGCTGCTTATGATACAAATGCCCAAAACATTTTTCTTTTTTCTTAAATCACATTTATTTGTTAGATTTCTATCCTACCCCTTGTAGAAGAGCTCAAGGCACAGGCATAATGCTCTTTCTTCCTGCTTTTTCTCACAACAATCCTGTGAGTTAGGCCTGGATTGGCTCCAAGCCAGCATTTGTGGCTGAGGGAGGACCTAGGACCTGGATCTCCCTAATGGCAATGCAGCCTAACAGCACTAAATCCCCAGTGGCTGTCATATTGGGTGTATGCATGCATTGTTTGTTTGGTGTAATAATTATAATACTATAAAATAATACTATAAAATGTAAACATTTGTGCTTAAATATAGTTCAGTTTATCCTAGAACACTGAATCTGGTTCAGAATATATGAAGAGGAACTTCCAGATACTCAAGATGATTTCCCCCTGTTTTCATATCTTGAGAATTGCACTGCAAAGTTGCTGATTATTTAGTTCTCACTCTTTCAGAATGGATTGCTAGATATGCAGCCTCAATAGTGGATCCTGATGAGCTGAAGACGGAAATTGACTCTTTCATGCAAAATTATGATCAAAAAATTGCAAAGGTAACGTGGACATACTTGTTGTTGGGAAATACAGCCTGTCTTCAAAGAGTCTTTCCTTAATCCAACCCCTCTGGAATGGATTAGGATTAGTAATGGTTGGCATAGTGCACTGATTAAAATGGTTAGGTGGGACCTGGGGAATTGGAGTTTAGTTCCTCTCAGCCAAGAAAGCTCATTGAGTGATCTTGGACTAGCCATTATTTGTCTGAGCACATTATCTCACAAATTTGAGAATGTATAAACAGGCAGAGGAGAAAAGCAAAGTGGGATGTAAAGTGTTAATATGTTTTCAATCCAAAAATTATAGTACTTTTTCAATACATTATCTATGGTTGTTATACCACATACCTAAAAAGTGATTATTTGAACCATCACATTATCCATATTTCCTGAGAACAAAACTCTGCTATTATAAGAAAGCTCACTTTGCACAAAACTGGGATTTCTTCAAGTTAAGAATGGCCTCCTGGATTGTAAACATTTGTCGAAGCAAGTATGACATCAAGCTATTTTCATACAACCTTGAGATTTTTTTTCCTTCACATTCCTGGAATAGGAAGAAGCCAAAGCTGAAAAAGAAGAAGGTATTCCTGATAAGGAAGGGTGGGTGAAGGTGACAAGGAAGGGCCGAAAGCCTGGCCTTCCATGGACAGAAGCAGCCAATTTGCGGGCCCTAGAAAGAGAGAAGCGCAAGAGAGCACGGAAGGAACTGCTCAATTTTTACGCCTGGCAACATCGTGAAACCAAGAGAGAACGTGAGTTATTTACCTTTCGTGAACTGTTTCAGGCATAAGGTTCATGCAACATTTTTATTAATCACTTGGATGAACAGGAATAAGGAATATTTATCAAATTTGCAGAAGAAAACTATTGGGATGGAACATCCAATAATAGAAATAATACTCAAAAGTATATTGTTAATTACAAAAAGTAGCTGCAAATTAGATTATGAATTTCAAGAGATAAATGCAAAATTCTTCAGAGGCACAGATACAGAATGCAGGCTACCTGACCTGGTAATAACACCAGAGATTGCAGAAGTTGTTTGCCATTACCTGCTTCCTAGAGCTTAGAGATGACTGGCCTGGAGCTGAGAGAGACTGTACTTACAGCAAGAGTAGAACTCACAGTCTCCAAGTTTAAACCTGATGGCTTAATCACTACCCTAAACTATCTCTCCAAGATATAGGACATTTCCTAATTATAAAGGAATGTAGTTTGAATAACATCAGATTGTGTTGTTTAGGTAGCATAATCTTTTTGTAGTCAATCCGGAGAATAACTAAAAGTTAACACAATTTCAAAAAAATGTTTTTATTTGGGTGATCAGTGATGATGCAGTGAAAATATATACATTGCTTTGATGATGTGAGAGAAAGAAAATTGAGAGACTTGGGTTTTTTTTTAATTTTGCTTCTTAAGTCAGTAAATCATGGACAGTGTTGTACCCCAATTTCCCTTGTAGCTAGCATTTACCAAAAAGAAACCACTAAAAATTGAAATTAAAAAAAAAACAAATAAAACTGGGTTCCAGACTCAAGCTATATATCACAGCAAATGTTTTTAAATTTAAGTTTAGAACTTAAATACATTTTTACTGTTCTCAGAAATAAAGAATTTCAAAAAATAATAATAACACAAGATAATTTCCAAATGGTAACTTCCAGTTACTCAGAAGAAAAACATTTTTTATTACTGAACAAAAAAGAGTTAAAATACAATTTAGTTCTTGTAAATTCCTCTTAAAAATTAGACACTTCGTGGCCAATCTAAAGTGATACAAATGTCCTGCAAATAACACTGAGGACAAGGCATTAAACAGCATCATTGGACACTTCTTTGTTTATCTTGGCAGGAGATAATTCATATTTGTCCTAGTCCCAACAGCCTTTATAGTTAACTTTGGCAGATAAAAGTGTAGTAGAAAAAATATTGTGCATTAAAATTAAATTCAACATATAGCATAGAGATATTTTTCTTAAAGCTAAAATTGTTGAGTTTTAAATATTTCTTTGTGTGCAATATGCTGTACTCTTCAAAGAGCCACATTACTTTAGGGAAGTTATCTATTGGGAGATACTGTTGAGGGGACTAGGCTTGTCAGGGGATATGCTTAAACCAGAGCAAATGTGATCTGGAACAATCCTTTTTTATTTTGCTCTTTTTTTCCCCAATCAAAATGCTACCCCAGGGGGACAAATTATTCCCAGTAGATCACTTGAAAGACAGGTGGAACACAATCTAAGTATCCCCCAATTCAGAATGGTTAAAACTAAATAAGAAAGAATGGGATAAGAAAATTGCTAAATGCACAAAAACATTTTCATATTCTCTAGCTAACTCCCACTATGTTATCTGGTGACATAATGGCAAATGGGTTGAAGGTCGTGAAAGCATTTTTCTTTCTCATCTCTATTTTCCAGTAATAATTTGAATCACCTTGAGTAGTTTACCTGCTAACAGATTATAGGATTGAAAATTTAAATGGTTTAAGAACAATATTCTATTCTTTCCTATCTAATATCTTTTGTGATTCTTTCAGATATAGCCCAGCTAAGAAAGAAATTTGAAGAGGATAAACAGAAAATTGCTCTCATGAGAGCACAGCGAAAGTTCCGCCCATATTAACTTGGAGAAGTTGCAGTTGTCCCCAGGGCAACAGTAGCCAGACTTAGAAATTAGTTTTTCATTAAGAAACAATCCCTGATCTCTTGGCTGGACTCATGCCTCAGCTGCTAAGTAAGAGGTACCAACTGCGGACATTTGTTAAGTCTCTGTGAAGCTGATAGTTCAATGTCAAAGAATTTCTATTGAGAAACTGCAACTGGATTTTGTCCTAGGATTTCCTAGCCTCATGAACTTAGGACTTCTCAAATAGTTGAGAAGTTAATATATTTCTTTAGCATCAATTAACATGAAGGACAACTGTCCAGCCCCCCTCCCCAAACTGTAATTATTGTAAGCCATAAATGTCAAGGGTTTCTTAATTATTATTTTTTTAAAGAGATAAACAATTTTTAAAAATGCTGTTACACCAGTAAATGGACAAAGAAGTTGCAAACGTTGTGCGGTTGATACACAATATATGTCATTGATGAGAAATTAAAAACCTAAATGCATTGTTATTTGTAACAATGAGAAAAAGAATTTTAAGAATATTATTGAATCTCTGAACTAAAGTGTTCCCTGTTTTGTTAAAGATAAAAAAGGAGAAAAACTACTAAAAACATAGGTGAATACTTAGTTTCAATCTCCCCTTAGTTTTTCTCTGATATACAATATTTATTAAAAAAATAAATACTTTTATTTCCTTAGTCATTTTTTTATTCTTAAACATCACACATTAAATACTTAAATTTATGATATAATATGCAATATCTGTGGAAGCCCATTCTGATTTAAATTCGGTCAAACCTGTTTTCTGCTGCTAGTATTTCCATTTCTGCCTGTTTATGTTCCCAGTGTTATAACTTCAGTAACGTATCTCTTTTCTAGGATTTATTGGTGCCTTCCAGGTAGAATAGAGTGTATTATACCAGGGGTCCCCAACCCTCGGGCCGCAGCCTATTCTGAACCAGGCTTCAGAAGGGGCGGGTTAGTGCATGCGTGTGAGCAGCTCCACTGGCATGAGCAGCAGGTGGGTGGGTGTATTTGGAAAACTCTACTTGTGGGAGCAGCAGACACCCTCATTTATGCAAATGGAGCTGCATGCATGCGCGCTTGCCACTCACATAGAACCATCCTCTCCCCTCCCCCCACTGATCCATCAAGCCGAAAAGGTTGGGGAGTACTATATTATACAATAGCTGAATAAATAAATGAAGGTGGCTGTATTGGGACAATGATCACATTAGTTTGGGGGGGGGGGAGAAAAAACAAACCATAAAAGGGGGCAAATCTCAAAGGGATTTATTATTTTGCTTCACAAAGAAAAATTCAAAAAAAAAAAGTTACAAAAACTTTTTGTATTTACAAAAATTGACAGAATAAAAACATCTCAAATCAAGCACTATATATAAATTTATTAAAATATAATTTCCATATATTTCACATGAATGTCAGAAACTGCATTAAGTAATACCATTTGAATGGTTAAAAAATGACCAAAATAAAGGGCAATGTGATTTTTTGAAAAATAAATCTGAAAGAAAGCTTTTTGAAATAAAAGACCATCCTTTATAATAAAACACGCATGTAAAGGACTTTTTTTGGAAGGGGGGGCTTATCACGTTTTATAGCTCAAGTATCAAAGTAAGCTACTATACAATGTATAGTATCTGTTTAGGCATGGTAACTTTGTGAACTGAGCAACTGCGGCCAATAATTGGTGAAAACACAAAACAAAATAGATAGGATATACTTTAGAAAATCACAACAAAAAATATAATTTGTCTGTTCAGGTCATGCAATTCTGAAATATAGAGGGGTGCATAAACTAATAGTCTGATATATATTAGTACTATAACATCTAAAATACTGTACATGGGATTTATGGACATATACCATCACTACATCAGTACCATTAGTGGCACCACATGTATAGGAGCTATATTCTTTACAGTGAAATTAGTATTGATGCTCATGATTTATTAGTAGTATCTTGCCTTAGTGAAACATAAACTTTCTCAAGAAAGCAAGACATAATTTTTAATGTCATCCTTTTGTTCTAATGATTTGATTTGTATATTTCAATTTATTTCATCCTCATACCAGACTGAAACAATAAACTTCAATCATGGATAAGTCAGGGGAGTGGAACCAGTAAAATTAAACTGCAAAAGCTAATCCAAGTTGGTTCATAAGGATTGTACTCACAATGTTAAATTAAAAGCAATTGGGGAGGATTCAGACCTTATCACAAGAAAGCAACAATCCTGGACCTAGCCACTTGAGGTAGAGGGAGAAAGATAGGCTTTTTGGGTGTGGGTGGGGAGGCAGGAAACCACCATGTTTCTGGGAGTAAGAGGGAGGCAGGAGGACTGCACACCACTGGGCACAACCAAACATTTCTTCTAGCCTACAGCAAGTGTCCATGTGCTGGGGAAGGAAGCAGTCCTTCACAGGCCTCCACTGGTTTCTGAGGCATCCTGGTAGGGCTTCTTAACCTGTATCATTTAATCGGGTGTGATTCTACCAGTTCGCCCCTATTCGCTAGAACAGGTTGTTAAGATTCTAAGCAGTTTGGAGAACCAGTTGTTAGAAGAAATTACTGGCCTAATCCTGTAAGGAAGGCAGGAAGGAAACATTCTGGTGCTGCCTCTCCATTAACCCTTATTACATTCTTGGCAGGACTAGACTTCCTGTCTCAGGAACGTCTCTGGAGTTTTTTCCCTCCTTTGCTGGTACTTTGCTTGTGTGGAGTGACCATTCAAAGTTACAACAGCACTGAAAAAAATGACTTATGACCATTTTTCACACTTACAACTGTTACAGCATCCTCACAGTCATGAGAAGCCAGGCAAGGAGATGCGTGCCTCGATGTGAATGATATTGAGTTGGCCAAGCCCAGCCAATAACATGACCACCAAGCCATGTCCACCAAGCCACACCCACCAACTAAGCCACGCCCACAGAACCAGTTGTTAAAAAAATTGAATCCCACCCCTGCATTTAATGACTATAGTGAGGAGAGCTGGGATTGTGGTCATTGAGCAAGGTAGCCACATCGTTATCTTGCTTAATGACTGCAATCAGTGATGGTATGCTACTGGTTCAGTCCGATTCTGCCAAGCCGGTAGTGGCGACGAGCAGCAGAGACCAAATCGGTTCTCTCCACCACTCTGCTGCCAGCCCAGGTTCTCATGCCCAACTTTATCTTCTGCTTTTGAAGCGCAGCTGCTTTACGTGGCACAGAAGAATGTTGCGCGGCAGCTGCTGAAGCAACCGGGAGAGTGCAGGCTTGCAGGAGGTGAGTTGGAACGCCTCCACGCCTGCGCAAACACCTCTGCGCCTGCGCAAAGGGCGTGTTTGGTGTGCACATACACGCAAAGTGTGTGCATGTGCACAAAGCACGCCCACCAAGCCACGCCCACCGCACCGATGGTAAATGTTTTTGAATCCCACCACTAACTACAATGACTTATGTCCAAATTCCAGGCTCAGTTATGATCGTAATTGAGGACTACCTGTATCTGAAAATGCTTTTTGGCTACAATACACTTTGGTTTATATGGAAGTTGTGAGCAGTGTTTAAAGGAAATTTGCCCTGCCTGAAGTTTATAGAAAAAAGGGAACTGAGGCTAAAGATACTAAGATGTGTTTCAAGAAGTTTGAGACTGGTTTAAAGTATACTTAATTGAAGATGTATTTTCAGTTCAGTACATCTGATCAATAGAATACACCAGCTTGTGAAATACACACACACACATATATATATATATACACACACACAAATATACATATGTACATACTCGGGTGGGATTCAACCGGTGTTACTACTGGTTCTGTGATTACATTTTGCGTGCACATGTGCTCTTCACGCGCACCTACGCTAGACATGTGCTGTGTGCGTGTGTAATAAACCTTAAGCTGAGCCACTGGGACAGCTGATAAGCGCTGCACGCAGGTGCGCAGCGTTTGAAAAGCCACTTGGTTACTGCTTTTTCAACCTTAGCTGTGCCACGCAAAGCAGCTGAGGTTGAAAAAGCAGGAAATAAAGGACAGGTAAGAGCCTGGGTGGGCAGGTAGGACAAAGAGCAGCAAACACAGAACCAGTTCAGTGTCTGCTGCTCTTCAGAGCTACTGGTTCTAAAGAGCCGGGGAGAAATAGTAGCATCCCACCCCTGTACATACTTCCATACCCAAGGTCACCCAGCTGGCTTTGTACCTGAAACAAGTATTTACTAGACATATGGCTTAACCACAACACTAACCCATCTCTCTCTTATGTATGATACATTATAAAAAAATTAACATACAATTACCATGCAATCTGAAGTCATTATCATCTTCCTAATGTTATTTCCACATGTGTAGGGTCTGCATAATACCAGCTTATAAGAGCTAACACAGCATCATGTTTAATTCAGGGTGGAAGGAAATTATCTGCATAATAAAATGGTACCTTTCAGAAGGTTCCTAATGTCTACAAAATCAATGATAAGCAACTTTCTAAAGTAGTTAGGAGTCAGGAAAGGCAAACTCAACGTCTGTTCGAAGGCTTTGAATTACAGTTTAGGCAGGATGCAAACGTGGGTGACCCTTGTCCTCTCCTTGATATGGAGAAGTGTTCTGGCTCTTCTTTTTGCCTTAGTCCATCAACTCCAGTAAATACTGATTTATTTTTGAAGTTTATATGCCACTACGATTATTTCTCTATGATTTTTTTTCTTTGATGATCATGGGACCATACAGCCTTGGGGTAAAAATATATATAAAGTCCCCGGCAATTTAATTTTCTTTCTGGTCACATCAGACTGCACCATTTTTTTCTCAAAGGATGACCAAATTATTTAATAGATTGTCTATTAATAATATGCAATTAGAATTATATTACTGGAGTAAATACAATTGTATATTTTAGTGTCTTGCGAGAAGACCATTTGCAGTTACAATTTTAGGAATAAAATGCAAAATATTTGCTGCTTTTAGTGCAGGAAGGAGAAAATGAGTGTAAAGGATATAGCAGCAATTCTGAAATATTTAAATATTACTACAGGGAGGGAGAAAGTAAAGGGAGGAAGATAATGTTTACAAGGAAATGATAAGCACTTGAGATTGCACCATAAAGGAACAAAATGCATAATTGAATAAAACTTATCTGGTTTTATTAAGCAAGAATAATTTCTGTCATAAATTCCATCTAACAAGTATCCTTGTTGTTAGATTATAAATAATCTAGATTATAATAATCTGTTTTTATGTAGTGCTATATGTCAGGGGTCTCCAACCTTGTCAACTTTAAGCCTGACGGACTTCAACTCCCAGAATTCCCCAGCCAAGGAGTTGAAGTCCGCCAGGTTTAAAGTTGACAAGATTGGAGACCCCTGCTATATGTAATATTTACACACAGAATGGAAGATTGTTTAAGAAAAAACTATCCTTCAAACCAGCAGGTGGTGCTTCTGATTCCCACTGGCTCACTTTTTTGTAGGCCTTTATGTTTTCCAAAACCTTCCACTTTTACAATTGCTGAAATTGTATCCATATACTTTATAAGAAATACAATCAGATTGTGTAGCTTTAATAATGCTTTATAAAACAACTGTGATTATGCTTGTATGTAACAGGTTTGTTAAATTTATTTGATAGCAACTATCAAGAATAAAATATTGCACAGTTTATGACATTCTGATATGAATGTCTCAGATACAATATGTATGTTAGTAGTAGTAATGGAGTGAAATTATTTCAGAAACCAAACAATAGAAAATATTTTGCATAAATGGTGGAGTAAGTCAACAGTGGTGACTGCACATTGCTTAAAGTGTGAAGAGTAGTCACTGTAGGCTTTCATTTCACAAACAATAGTAACACAATCTTTTTATCACAATTTCTCATCCAAGAGTTGGAGATGAATCCAACTCTTCCATTGAAGAAGAAATTCCTTGCAAATTTATAGGAGAGAGAGAACATTTTCTCCAAGTAGAGTTCCCTTCAGATGTGTGGCCAGTTCCTAGAACTGGATATGAAATGAACATATTGGTAGAAAAAAGCTGGGAGTTGAAATTCAAACCACTTCCAAATTGTGAATACCTGGGGCAGAAAGGAGTGTCCACCTGCCAGGAAAGTTTCCACAGATTAAAAAGTATACCCACAAATAGATTTGTAATGATTTTGGCTGGTTAACTGATGGCAGCAATTGAGACTGGGTGGTGCTCTGTAGACAGGAGTACAAAAGCATTCAGTTTCTAACATGTCACTGCTGGATTGTTGAACAAACCTCAGGCGTAGTTTAAGTATCTAATTCTTCTAGTTTCCCCAAACTGCTACTAGACTGTTTTCAGATTTGGAATACTCTTGATAAATGACCTGCTTGGATTGATGCTTTGACTTTTTGCTTAATTTTGGATTTCATTGTTTAGTGCTGCCTTCCTTGCCTCTGCTGCTGTACTATACATTTCTGCTTGCAGGGCTTTTCCTGGAAAGTTTCACAATTCTAGAGATGTTTTACATCTGTCTAAAACAAAGAACTTTTATTTTAATTTTCACCTTGAAACCATTTGTCTAAAATATAATCACACTGTGTATCAAAGCCATCCTTCAAAAGCCCCACTTCTCAAAGAGTTGCCTGTAGAATAGGACAGGTTTACACAGTCCAAATGCTATGGTGCACTATTTTTGTTCTGAAGCAAGAATTTTAGGCTTTAACAAAAGTTATATTCACATTTTAGCAGAGTATCCACACCTCCCTTTGAACTTTAGGAAATCATGTTTCTATTTAACAAAAACCATCTTCATTATTGTACAAAAACTAACTCATTCAGAAAGTAAAAAATAGGGCTGTATTCTGAAGTGCAAGTGTTAAAGAAACAAGCTGAACTATTGCAAGTGTTAAAGAAACAAGCTGAATGAGAGAGAGATATTTGTCTTTTCTCATGTCTAACCAATGTATTTTATTAATTTGCTGATGCATCATTTATACACAGTACATGTATTATTTGTTTCTGTACCCCACATAAAGACTTGATGCCTGCCCCTTAATAAAATGCTTTTTACTTTGCCTTGAATTACTTGTGATTCCTATTGGGGCCCACTGAAAAAAACAATTTGCAAAAGTACGGTATTAGTGCTTCTCTAATTCTGGGACTTAGTTTTTCCCAACTTCATACCACTGCCTGAGCTTTTTAAGGGCAACATGAGCATTGTTTGGATGTGATAAACCTACTATATTTATCCTACAATGGATTGTGGAAAATAATCTGGAATAGTTTTTTTTTCCTCCTCTGTTGATCCTAATATGGCAAAACGTGGCTCCAGGTTTCAATAATTTATTAAGTCTTCCCACACCAACATTTATGATTAAAGATGTGTAAAATATTTTTTAAAGATTAGAATTTTTAAAAGTTGTCTAGTGAAAGAAATGGCCTTTGTTAAAACAGAAAAGGACAAGGACCTTCTGGATAGAAAATTAATAGCTGTTAAATAAGGAGAACTGTCACTGAAAGTTTTCAATTCGGAACTAGATGGCTCTATTTATAGTAGGAAAAGCTTTACAATTGTACAGATGAAGTGGTACACTTTGAAGGCATGGATGCAACAATAGGAAATAAAGTCCAGTACCCTATGGGACTGTTTTCTAATGCCTCACATTGACTTTCACGGCCATTAACCCCCACCCAGCATCGCTATGAATATTGGAGATGAAACGTTCAATATGGGGAACAACAAATTGGGGAAGGCTGAGTTAATTAAGATCTGTCGGTGTTGTAAAATGAATATGTGGACCAGAGTTGCTGCTAAAGTTACTGCTGATAGGAGCTGCTGGGATTAGCGTGGATAGATTAAATGGATAGAATAACGACCCTAATAATATCGATCCCATATTGAAACTGGGGGGGGGGCATTTGTCAGCTCTCTTTCAAAAGGGGTGCAAGGGGTCCGCTCTCAATCCCCATTGAAACGAAGCCGGGTGGCTCTCCAAGATTCGGCTCGGCTTTTCTCCGCGTAGACTACTTCCCTTGCCTGGAGAAGCAGGAAAAGGGAGAAGGGGGGGAGAAGAGGGAGGAATCAGGAAGAGTTACCCTCCTACACTTCAAGGCATGACTGTGAGATACCAGACCCTAATCAACCTCCGCGGGTGCCTCGCTCCTCAAGCCTTTGCAGCCACAGGAGCGGCCAGGAGAGCCCAGCATTCCCTGGCAACGGCAGCCGCGCTCCTCCTCTCTGTCATCAGCCATTTTTGTCTGACATAATGAAAAAAAGCTGCCGAGTATTGTCCTAAAACGTGAGGGGGGAGGGGGTTTAGGAGGAAAAGAGGGGTGGAAATAATTCAATCAATCACATGACTTGACAGGATTTCTAACCATTTTTTTTAATCGTGCGACGAAATTGTATCTATAAGAAAAGCAGAGAGCGCCCCCTCCCCCCTCAATATTCCCACGCCCATAGAGGAGCTCAGGATGGGGCAATAGGAAAAAAAAAAAAAGCATCTCAAGGTAAGCGTTTCCTCATGGAAGGCGTATTTTAAACAGAATTTGTTTCATCCCGCACCCCTTGGCCTGGAAGCGAGGGGGAGTATTGGTCGGGGGTTGCTCGTTTTTCACGTGGCTGCGACGTCCGACAAGAGGACTGGGTGGTGGGTGGAAGGAACCTCTAGGTCGTCGGGGCTGCTTCCCCCTCCGAGGTTCTCTTTCGGGAGCTGCAAAGAAAGAAAAAAGGAGGGAGGGGGAAGCTGCGCGAGCGGTATGTCCCTCATCTTTCTGGTCTCGTCCCTCCCGAGCTCTTTAGGCATGAATGCCGCGCAAAAGGAAGTGCGGGAAGATAACCCGGGGTGAAGGCACCGGGAGCAAATCCCGGGAGGAGGGGGAAGCTCCGAAGGTGAAACTGTGCGCGGGTGCGCTTCAAAACGAAACACAAAAGATGAAGAGGAACAATAACCCGTCGGTTGTAACTTGAGCTGACTCTCTTCGGAGAGGCTTGAAGTCAAGAGGGTTGTGTGACTGAAGGCAGGACGGAGGGACGCCGCGAGCGGGAAAGGAGCGGGCCGGGCTCTCCCTTCGCATTCTTCAGCTCCTTTCCTCCCACCGGAGCGAGGGAGCGTGAATGAAGGGCAGCCGCACGCGGCGTTTCTGCCCCTCAGGTTTAACCCTTGAGAGCAGATCCTTCCCTCTCCTCGCTTGGAGGAGAAAACTTCCCTGGCTTGGGGGCCAAATGCCAGAGTACCTGAGCGGTGGGAGACTGCGGAGGAATTATGGTGGTCCTCCTCAGTTAAATTGGAATGGGGGCTAATTAATTGCCACCTTTCTACTAGGAAGTTTTACACGGATTGCTATTTCTCTTTCCTTGCCAGGTGTGAGCTTACCTTTACAGAGCTTTGGGGCCCAATTCTCCACCATTAGTTACTACCCGAAATTTGCAGTTCCGATCAAAATGTCAGTATCGAAAACGATAAATAAAAACTCAATACAATTCGCTATTTTTTTGCACGATGCATTTGAATATTGAAAAGAAGAGGAAGGAATCTGACTTTGATGAAGTCATTAGACTACAAGCTCATGGTGGCTGGAGCTGATAGGGGTTGGAGTCCTGCAACAGATTTAAAAAGCAGAATTCATCACAACCACTATAAAGTTACTCAGATATTGAAAACATGTTGTGTTTCATTGCACATTAGATGTTTACTCTGATGAGCAATGAAATGTCTTTGAGGAAAGACAGCTCACCTGGGTATTACATTTTAGAGAACAGCAGGCTTCTGATACAACCAATTTTCAAAATTCCAAAATTTCAGTCAGACATATTTAAATACAACAAAGCTTCTTCTTGTTTGGAGTAAAGTTATGATATTCTGAAAGTAATAGTACATACAGGATGAAAATGGATTAGATTTAAATATCAAACTTGACCATAATAGAACAAACTATCGTATGTCTTAGTCTGTTGGATTAATCTAATCAGTGATGATTCCTTAAAAGTTAATTATAGCTTAATAAAATACATTCTTCCAACATAGTGGAACCACAGAAAAAGTACAGAAAAACAAGCTTGGCAAAATTAAATATTAAATTGAAATTATTAAATTTGATTAACAATTAAAACATTTTGAATTATTTTCATATTTGGGATATGAAAGTATCTAGCAGACCTCCACTATTTTATTCTCAGGGAAAGTTCCCAAAGCACTGGAGCCTGAGGATTGAATAGATTGCTGGATTGGAGATGGTAGGCATTTTTCTTGCATTAGGTTTTACCATTATTTTGAGCTGTCCAGAGTCGTACTTTATGAGATAAGTGGCCATATAATTTTTAAGGAAATTTCATAAAAGCTACAAGAATAAGGCCTAATGTAATCCACTATCTAGGAAAAAGGCAGGAAAAAATCTCTCTTGTATGCCAGATAATGAAGCCTCCAACAGCAGGGGTAGTTTTTGAAGGACCTCTCCTGTAGATCAGAATGCCTAAGCAGGTTCATAATGGGAAAGACAGTCAGATTATAAAGCTTAACAACATATGTTCAGTAAATAGCTGGCAGACATTTCAGTTCAACCTTTATTACTTCTACAATGTAGTAAATTGTTTGATGCATTTTTTCCCATTTCTAACTTCCATAAATTTAGAAAAATAGTCTGTGTAATAATGGTATGAATAACTATTGCAAAATATCACCAACTTTCTGGAGCTGTAACTGGGTAAACAGGTATCTTGTCAGAGCTTCCAATCATGTTGTGTCAAAATGAAGATTAGGGGCAATTCCTAGACTCTGGTTTATTTGTTTATTTGTTTGTTTTTGTGGAGGAATAATAACATGATCTTAGAAAGCTGAATCTCCATCCCAGTGTCCAATTGTTTTATTAACAAACAGCATTCTGTCTTGTCCATCACTGAATTTAGGCAACATTCCAGAGTCTTTGGAACTCAATTATAAGGAACAGTAGAATTTACTGTTATCAATTTATGGGTGCATTGCAGTGGTGGTATTCAGCCTGTTCACACCAGATCGGGCGAACCGGTAGCAAGAATTTGGCATGGTCGCCGAACCGGTAGTAAGTTCTGGCTGGCTACGCCCAACCCATTCGCCCTTCCGCCCGATGCTTGCTTACCCCACCCACCTGACATTCGCCTAAGGTACTTCTTTTTTTCCCCTTCCGACAATCAGCTGTACATAGATCAGGTATGCCAGGATTTCCCTTGCTTTGGCCCAGGAAGGCAAAAAATGGAGGGAGGAGTTCAGCTCCCCCTCCATTTTTTGCCTTCCAGAGCCCCAGAGGAGTTTTAGGGGAGCAAAAAAGCCCCCACCCCAGAGGCTCTTCTGAGGCTAGGAAGTTCCCAAAACGGAGCTTGGAAGGGTGCTGCATGCCCCTCCCATGCTCTGGTTTTTTTTGTTCCTGAGCCTTAGAGGAGCTTTAGGGGAGCAAAAAGCCCCCCCCCCCCCCGAGCCTCCTCTGAGACTAGAAAGCTCCCAAAACGGAGCTTGGAGGGGTGCTATGTGCCCATCCTATGCTCTGTTTTTTTTTTTCTTCCTGAGCCTTAAAGGAGCTTTAGGGGAGCAAACCTCTCCAGAGGCTCCTCTGAGGTTAGGAAGCTCAAAAACAGATGGGGGCTGCAAAAAAGCAAAAAAAAAAAAGCCACACCCACCCAGCCACATGGCCACACTGACCAAGCCATGCCCACAGAACTGGTAGTAAAAAAATTTGAATCCTACCACTGGTGCACTACACTTAAAAGATGACCCTCTATGTTATAGCAATCTAAGCTAAAAAAAAGTATAATTAAATTTATTTTTTACCAATATGTACCTTTCTATATCTTTCCCTCCTTGTAAATTATACCTACTTCAACTACTTCATCCATGACCTAATCTCATGACCAATTCATCTAAGACTTTGCAATCTTTCAGTATAGTTTTTCTCAGATCAGACTTACTTCACACTTTGCATTGCATTCAATATGTATTCAATTCCCATTCATTCTTGGTTTTATTCCATTGTCACTGCTTTCAACTTTTCTGTTTTCTCTCACATGACTCATTTCATCCAACAAAAGGGCAAGAGCTAGATAAATATTCTCTTCTGGCACATAGCACTCTTCACATTAGGTCAGAGGCCCCCCAACCTTTTGGGCATCAGGGACTGGTTCTGTGGAGAGAGGTTTTTCTGTGGACCGGAGTGAGTGTGGTTTCATGTGTTACCTGTATCCCACAGATGGGGCTTCACTCATTTGCACAGCCCGG
This sequence comes from Bungarus multicinctus, assembly GCA_023653725.1. Taxonomy (NCBI): domain Eukaryota; kingdom Metazoa; phylum Chordata; class Lepidosauria; order Squamata; family Elapidae; genus Bungarus; species Bungarus multicinctus. The sequence continues at coordinate 51,051,662 of CM042848.1, forward strand.
TTTCTGGCATGCCACAGACAGGTGCCAGTCCACAGACCAGAGGTTGGGGACCCCTGCATTAGATAACATGCTACTAAACACCTTTCTGCCAGCATTTATACATCTGAAAATGTTTCAGTAAACATTCTACTAAAGTACACAATGTTATCTATTTGCTTTAGATTTTTTTCCACTTACATATATAACTTGTAATTGTAATTGTTTATAGTTGCCTTGATTTTCTGATACATTAATTTTTAGATCCATTCCCCTTGCAACATCATACTTTTCTGCAAGAACTTAAATCCTTAGCTATAACATGGTATTGTCTCCATACAAAGAATACATGTGTATTTATGTCCCCACCTTGAATGTCAGTAATGTCAGTATTTCTTATTCATAAATTGATTTACATGAATTTAATATATATATATGTGTATGTGTGTGTATATATGTATGTATATATATGTGTATGTATATATACATACATATATAAGTATTATAATTATATTACATTACATTATATTATATTATATTTATTATATTAAACAGCAGAGGGAGCATCACACACCCTTGTGTTTTTCCTTGCTGAATATTGAACCTTTATCTTAGCATTTCATTATGCATGCTTTACTTCCATCTTATACTGATTTTAACTCAATCAACCTTCAAATTAATATTCATGTGCATCATTCTATAGTCCATATTTGTTCATTTAGTCACATGCTTTCTCTAAATAAAAAAATGTACAATAAACTTTCACACATACGTACATTTTTTCCGTGTCCCGAAGAGTAAAAATTTAATCAGTACACTAGCTTCCTGGCATAAAGCCATACTGCACTGTCCAAATTTTGCTCACTGTTAAGTCTTTAACATTTTCTCAGGCAGGTTTAACTAATCCCTCATAGTTTTTTCATTTGCTGTATTGTCTTTCCTATTATACAGATTCTAATCATCAGGCAGAGATGTAGTCTTCACACATGTAAAAAACCACATAGACACTTCATAAGCAAACCATGCCCACATTTTAACACTTCTCCAGTTATGCCATATACATATGTACCCTGATCATTTTTAAACTTTTTCACAGAATTTATGACTACATTCATTTTTTCTTCTTGAAAACCAATATCTGTAGCATTTGTTTCCATTCCAGTCTTGGGCAAATTGCTGTCTCTCCCATACTGATCTCTAAAATTCCCCTTCCTAGCATCTGTTCACTTTACATAGAAGCTCCTTGTTTATCTCCACTCTCTCAGTTTCAAAATAGTTTTTTATTTCCATAAAAATTGCTCTGCATTTCTTTTCTCTCTTAGTTATTCCTTGCTGTGTTGGATTCTGTGAAAATATATTTTCCTTTATGTATGATACACAAATTTATATGAATGGTTTGATTTTTAATGCTGGAAGTACTACATTTGAAATAAAGTTGTTTGAGAATTGAGGTGTGGACAAGTAGAAGCAGTGTGACATCAATATTCTGGCCTTTCTTCTTTCTAACATACATCTCAGGAAAAACTTGGCATTTTTTTAATGTCAAGAACATATTATCAACAGCGCGTGCCTATTTAAAAACAAATGTTGCTTTCCAACAAGTGGCATTAAAAAGCTTTATAAGATTGCTTTGTGTTTGCCTCATTTGTTGGCCCTCAGGTACCTGCAGTGAAGAAGTTATAGCTGATGTTAATTAACCATTTACAATACTGTATAATTTTTTATTTTTTCCCTCATAAGAACTGTATGAAGAAATTAAGTCAAATGTAGTTCACTAGTGAACTAAATTGCTGTATTAAGATTTAAATTCAGTTTGGAACTCTCCATTCTAACATGTTAACCACCACACAGTGCTTATGAATATGATCATCAAGAGCTGAACTACTATACAAAAATAGGGGTCTTCAGGGTTTGTGCTCTTAGATACTAAAGGCAATTCAAGAACTTTGGATACAATACTATTTCCATTTACAAAGATGGAGCTAATGGTTCTGTGTGAAAAATTACAGTTATCATTGGTTGGGGAAAATCAGATGAGAAAAAATTGGAAGAAGATTTTAAAAAGAGGAAAGTAGAATCTGGTGGGAAATTATTTTGGGTTGATTAGAGAAAAGAAAGCATTGATTGTATTTCATTTTTAAGACATACATGTGGGAGAATAATTTAATTGCAGTGAAACCAATTTTAGCGGAACAAAAAGTATGTTAAGCTTTTACTTTACTTTACTTTACTTTATTTAGGTTTTATATACCGCCCTTCTCCCGAAGGACTCAGGGCGGTGAACAGCCAACTAAAATACATGTATACAAATATAAATAGTTAAAAAAGAATTAAACCCTAGGCTGTCCCTATAAAAATCTAAAAATCCCAATTAAAATAAATTAAAACTTTGTACACCCATCCCAACTAATCTAAAAACCCCATTTAAAATCCCATTTGAGTCAGCTCAGGCCGGCCTGCTTGAAGAGCCAGGTCTTCAGGTCACGTCTGAAGGCCCTCAGGTCACTGGTCGTTCGTAGTCCAGGGGGCATCCCGTTCCAAAGGGCGGGTGCCCCCACAGAGAAGGCCCTATTCCTCGGGGTCACCAGACGACACATAGAAGGCGTCGGGACCCGGAGGAGACCCTCTCTGTGGGAGCGCACCGGTCGGTGGGAGACTACTGGCAGAATGAGGTCTTGTAAGTATCCTGGTCCGATGCCATTGAGCGCTTTAAAGACCAAAACCAGTACTTTAAAGCGAACCCGGAAGGCCACTGGCAACCAATGCAGCTCGCGCAGGAGGGGCGTCACGTGGGAGTATCTCGACGCCCCCATAACCACCCGCGCAGCTGCATTTTGTACCAGTTGAAGCCTCCGGGTGCTCCCCGCAGAGAGCCCCATGTAGAGGGCATTACAGTAGTCCAGACGGGAGGTGACCAGGGCATGAGTGACTGTGCGTAAGGCGTCCCGATCAAGAAAGGGCCGCATCTGGCGTATCAGGCGAACCTGATAAAAAGCCCCCCTGGAGACGGCCGTAATATGCTCTTCCAAAGACAGCCGTACATCCAGGAGGACACCAAGATTGCGTGCCCCTTCTGTGGGGATCAAGATCTCATCCCCAATAGCCAGCGATGGAGTCAGCTGACTATATCGGGCCGCCGGAAACCACAGCCACTCGGTCTTGGAAGGGTTGAGTCGAAGCCTGTTCTCGCCCATCCAGTTCCGCACAGCCTCCAGGCAAGCTTTCAGTAAGTTAGGATTAGGGTAGAAAACACCATCCAAAACAGAAAAAGGAAAGAAGGAAATTCTGCCTCTGTTTTATCTGATAATATCACTGCTATCTAATAAAACTAAAAGAATAAAACCTTCAAAAATGCAATGCTCAGGATGCATGTAACTAAAAACATCAAATACCTGGGAATTTGGCTAACAGCACTGATTGGAAGGATATCTACAACAAAAATGAACATTCTACCGAAACTGCTATTCTTATTTCAAACAACTCCGATAAAATTAGGGAAAAAGTTCTTTGAGGACGTAAATAGACTGATTTCTAAGTTCATCTGGCAGGGCAAAAAACCAAGAATCAAAATGAAAATGCTACAAGACACGAAAAACAAGGGTGGGTGTACTATCAGGCTTCAATTCTCACATGGGTGAAGAAGTGGATAAATTTAAAAAACAAAAGAATATTGGTGATTAGAAGGACATGATCTACAACTGGGGTGGCAAGCATTCATATGGTATGGGAAAAATAAATCATACAGATATTTCCAAAGACACTATATTAGAAACTCTCTGGTGTCAGTATGGGGAAAAAAATCAAATAGAACCACTACATGAAAATACCGGTCTGGTTATCCACGATAGAAGTGTTAATATACCCTAATGTTTTAGATCCAGATAAGATTGTAAGATATAAAGACATACTTAATAAACAGGAAGGTGTGAAATCTAAACAGGAATTTAAAAAACAAGGAATTGATTTGGACTGGTGGCCATATACTCAAATCCAAACTAGATACATAAAGATTTAGGGACGACTCACATCCCGGTCAGCACTTCTTCACTCTACTACCATCGGGTAGGAGATACAGAAGCACAGCCAGCCGCACCAACAGGTTGAAGAACAATTTCTACCCGTGGGCTGTCAGACTTCTGAATGGAAAATAACTTCATGCAATGAGGTCACATAGTATAATAAGATTGGGACTGGGTTAGGGACTTCCGCCCTCACTGTGAGTTGTGTTGGGGGGAGGCGTGCACAGATGGAGGCTCAGCCAATCTCACTGTACACTTGTACTCTGACAATAAAAGTAATAATAAATGTAATAATAGTATAAATTACCTATTGAACTTTGAAATGGAAGAAGAATATGTAAAAGAAATGATGATTGTTTGGGCAATTTTTTTTGGATACACCATAGAATTAGATAACTGGCAAAAACTGTAATAGAGAAATTATAAATTAACATTGTGAACAGCGTACAAAGAGAACCTATACAAAATATTTTATAGATGGCACTTGCCACCAGCAAGATTGGCAAAAATGTTTCCAAATATGTCACTGAGTTGTTGGAAGCACAAACAAGGGCTGGGATCCTACTACCATATGTGGTGGACCTGTCCAGCAGTGAAAGAGTGGCTAGAAGAGATAACAGAACAGCAAATAGACCTGAAACCAGAACTATTTTTATTAGGGATAATAGCAGGGAAATACAATAAAAGACTCACATATTTAATCATACATATAATAACTACAGCTAGAATCCTAAAACCTGAAAAGTGAAAGGACTCCCATGGAGGAAGAGGTAATAAAAAAAAATTATTACAATGTGCTGTACTGGACACACTTACAACGGAATTCAAGGACAAAGAGGAATCAGTACTACCTAACATAGGACATACTGTATAATTGTATAAATAATAGATGAAGAGATTAGTGTTGAATAATGAAAGAAGCTCAACAAAATAAAAATAAATACGGAGAAAGGGAAATATGTAGGAAATATTATTGTATGTGAACATAGTGTGAAATGCACAAAATAAGAACTGTAATAGTGTATTATGGTAGAATTAAGCAAATAATAGTTATAATCCGGATGTATAACACGATGTAGCCAAAAGAGACTATACTATATGATAGTTGTAACTAGGATGTATAATATGATGAAAAGGGGAGGATTTGATATAACCAAATAAAAGGGGGGGATTTGATATATACAACGATGCTGTATAATTGGAACTGTTACGTTTATCAAGGAAAAATGTACAGTATAAAAATATTTATATAAAAAGTGCAATGCCCAGGTGTGCAGAAAACTTGCTCACCTTTGCCTTGAAATGGCTCGCAGAAGATTTCAACAAGACAAATCTTGCCAATGCTTACCTGGTGTTGTTGGTGACTGAGCATTGTAGTAAATGCTTTTCTGCCAAGTAATGTTGCCATTGAGTTATGACAGCTGTGATGTTTGTCCCAACTTTTTCTTCCTTCCTTTTAATTTTAAATGGTCAATATTTCAGTTCTTGTCTAGCTCCCTAGGAGGTAGTACAATATCTGTGATTCTATGTAGTTGTGGCAAATTATCCATTCATTAATCAGAACCCTGGCACAAAGTTTCTCCCTTCATATTTTGACACTAAGCTGGCTTTTTTATGCTGGTTTCCTTTATTATAATTAGTGACTGATATGGTGGTTTACAGTTGCACCTTAGTTTTCTTGATTTCAGCTAGCAGAATAACCCAAAATGGCTTATATTTATCTCTGCTGTTTTTTTTAAAAAAATCTGAATGAGTCACTGCTTCTGGGTGAGAAAGGTATGTGTGGAGGTATATATGAAATTAGATCATTTGGAACAGCAGCCCTTCTTCCCTGTAGCTATCTGGAAAGGCTGTTCACTGTGAAATTCATAAAGACTTAATCTGGTTAAAAAAATGTGAAGGGGGAAACTTGCTTCCAGTAAGAAATAGTTGCTGCATGGTTTGTGTAGAATATAAGTTTGATTTAAATCTGAAAGCATCCCCTATGAAAGATTTGGGGTTTTGGATTTCAGGTTTGAAGTTTGGGTCCCTGATGTTGCCATTGGCAGAGGCCCCAGAAAAGAAAGAACATTCTCATCCAAGAATTACTGCTACAACATTATATCTGCCACCATCCCCTCACCACTTCATTTAACATTGTTTTTGATAACTATCCTGTCATGGAGGCTTCTTAGTTGTCTCGTGTTTTGGGGTCAATTTATGCTTCTGCACCTTGAAAATATGGACATAACGCATGGATGAATTTAAGCTACTACTATTTAGTTTCTTAAATCCAGATCTCTCTTGGTTGATATTTGCCAGGAGTGACATTTGCCATTGAGATTGAGGAAAATAATTTGCTGGATAATTAATACCCCTCTTAACTAGATACACTGCCACCCTTTACCTTGAAGGAGATAGTGATATTTACAATTCTTGACCAATGCACCTTTTACCAAAAAAACTAAAGAGATAAGCAATAAAAATGATTGACAATATAAAGCCAGATGATGGGCCATTCAGGCCAGATGGCACTAAACATGCTACTTAGGAAGAACTGAGTATTAGTGATGTTTATGAAGTGGCTAGATTAAGGCCTTTGGGACATTTACTTGCTGATGTTGTCATTTCGGAAATGAAAATCCAAAGTTGCAAAGACAGAATTACAGTGGAAGCATGGAATGTAAGAATCATGAGTGTGGAAAAGTCCATCACAGTGAAAGATGAAACGAATCAATCACACATTGTCCTCTTAGGTTTCAATTAATTTAAATAGTTTGGAATTGGATTCTTTCAGTCAGAAGATCTCACTATTTACTACAATGCCAAAGAAAGCATGACATAGTTTTTATAATCAGGAAAGCTATAGCAAGAATAGTACTTACAGTAACAGTATACAGTATACATTAACAGAGTTGGAATCCAACCTCCTGCTCAAGCAAGAGATTCCACTCTATACCAGAAATGACTGTCCAGTCTCTTCTTTAAAACCTCTAGTGATGGAACACCCATAACTTTTGGAGGCAAGTTGTTCCATTGATTAATTGTTCTCATTGTCAGGAAATTTCTCCTTAGTTCTAGATTGGATCGCTCTTTGATAGGTTTCCATCCATTACTTCCTGTCCTGTCCTTGAGTCAAGTGCTCTGGAAAACAGACTGCTTTGGACACATACAGTCAATTATGAATCCTATCAATTACATTTCACCATTTAAGATGATGATTACTTAAGTTTGTGCTTTAAATGCTGATACAGAAGACGTTCATGAGTATTATGAAATTCAATCTGAAATTGAAATGGTATGTTGTAAAGACCTTTGAAGGCCGGGTGAAGACATGTAGCTTAGGGAACATTCAGATAATAGAATATCAGTTTAGAAAATATAAGAAGCTCTATTACAATACATATAAATCCTTAGTTTATGTTCATCTGTTCAACAACAATTTCAAGTTATATCAGCACTGAAAAAAATGGACTGGTCTCAAAAGTCCAGCTATTGCAGTACCTTGCAATCAAGTGATTGCCATTTTTAACCTTCCCTGCCACCTTTGCCTACAGCCTGTATGCCAACTCTTCCCCCTGCTCATGTGCAGCCTGGGCCAGTTGATCCGTAGCTTCCCCCCACTTGTGCAAAACCTGCACTGGTCCTTTCAAGGCCTCTCCCACTCCCAAGTCACATATGGCCTGCGCCAGCCCTCCCAGGGTTTTCCCACCTTTTTTCAGCATCTTCATAGCCCTTACTTGGGACTCCCACATCTTTGCCTTTAATGACCCATCTCTCTTAGGAGTATGCTGGGAATACCATTGCTAAGCAATGCAGTCATTTGATACCACGCTTTATGATCACATCACATAGCAATGGCAATTCCAGTCCTAATTACTGTCATAACCAGAGGACTAATCATAACATTGAAGATGGAAACAGATACAGAAAAATAAGGAAAGCCTTCTAAAAGATTTCTGAATTCAGAAGGAGGTTCCAACCTCAAATTTGCACATTAAAAGACATCAGCGAAAAGAACATCAAACAAAACAAATGGAAGAATACTGAAATTCTGTACACAATTTCAATGATTATCGATAAAGCATGAGATTGGGAAAGAAGAGATTTTTAGGTGAAATTCTAGAAAAAGTATTTAGTTACTGAAAATGTTTATATTTGTTTGGGGGGAACAATCTTTTAAATATTTTTTCTTATTTCTTATTTACCTTTTTCTGTTTTTTTGCACATCTCTTTTTTTCTCTTTTCTTTCTTATATTTTATTTAGTTGGACTAGTCTTTTATCTTTGTACTCATATATTTTAATAAAATTATAAAAAGACCAAGGTGGAAAAAATGAACTAAGATTAAATATAAAGATCAAACTAATGACGCTAAGCACAGCAAACAGCCTTAGAATTGACAGTGAAGGTATTTATTTAAATATATTAATCTAAATAATTTATATGGCTGTCCTTTTCACAATGGTGACTGGGTAACATACATAGATTAAAATATAACAATTAAAACTATAATCCGTAGCGCCCTGAGTAAATGACATTTTCGAGTCATAAAATCACATCCACAACAGAACTAGCCTAACCACCTGGCCTGAACATCTGGAGAATCAGCCAGGTCTTCAGAGCCTTACAAAAAAACAATTGGATTGGACCCATCCTGATCTCTGGTGGGAATACTGTTCCGGAAGGCAGGTGCTACCTCAGAGAGCGGATAGCTCCTGACTCCAACACAATGCCATTGGCATTATTTAATAGAGGGAAATCAAAGCATGTCCCCTGTGTTAGATCTGGTGAGTCTAGCAGAACCAATAGAAGGAAGATGGCAAGCAATTCATTCCTCCACTACACTGCCAACAAACACTATACAACTAACAATCAGTACTTTGAATCACACCTGCAAGTCTGTTGGGACTTAGTGCAGCTTAGAGCAGCGATATTAATGGGCATCAGAGCCACCAAAAATGTACTTTGGCATTCTAGACCAGCTGCAGCTTCTGAATTCTCTTCAAGGGCAGCATGATCTAAGCAGTTTTAAACAACTTTTGTAAAGACTATTAATAATAGTTAAGAAAATGCCTGTGCTATGATCTTGGGACCTTTGAAATCCATCTTTTAAAAATCATTCTTCCAGAATAATGTTTTTATGCTTCAAACTCATTTGCCTTTAAAACAGATATTTACAATTACATATCCTTCGCTGTGCTTTCTTCCTTTGATCCTGACCCCAAACTAAAATGTGATCTGTGACATCACAATCATCACCCTGGCAACAAGCTCTGAATTACCTATTTCAGTTTAATTAAAAAGCATATATCAAATATTAGGTAACTTAAATATTTTTAATTTTAGGGAAAAATCACCAGAGAGTAGAAGTAGCTTACTGTGTTCATTTTGTCCAATTCTAAACATGTAACAATATCTTTTGAAATTAATTTAATATGGATAAATTATTTCAAATGTCAGGATGTAATTCAACAATAAGCTCTAATTATCTTAGAGCTTGGATTAAAATGTTATTTCGTTTGTCTAACCTAGAAGGATTCCCAATGAATCTTTCATTACTAGAGGTGCTTTTTTCAAGTACCTAGGAACTAAGCAATATTCTCAGTGGTTTTCCATAATACATGACAGATCACAGTTTCTGAAACATATTTCTAATCAGTTTCGTTTATGCCTACTGGTGGATTGTCATAAATACCAAGTATTTAGTAGTCTTCAAAAGATTAAAAACTCCAGTGTGATATAATGGAAGTGCAGAATGAAAGAACAAGAGTTTTACTTTTTTATACTTGATTTTAATTGAAAAAAATACTATTCAAATGATCATTTGCCTTTTTTTGTAGAATATGTTCATTATTGACTTCGTGCTTGAACTTGAAGGAAACTGAAAAAAACAAATGAGTTGTCTTGATTTAAGAATTCATCCATCTGTTGATAAAAAGCCTAGTTTCTTAGATACTGAATCCAAATGGAGTCTTTTGGGATTGTTTGTGTAAAAATAATTGTGTGCATTTTTAGGCACTTGAACTATAGGTGGTGAAATTGTTGGTTATCTACTGGAGAAGAATATGGTTAGAATCCCATTACATCTTTAAAAAACTTTTGTTTTATAGTAATTTTATTAAAAATCATAAATACAAAAGTCAAAATTAATACAAACTAAGATAAAGATAGAAGAATAAAAGAGTAGAACATGCAAAAAAGAAAAAAAAGGAAAAATAGAAATAGACAAGAAAGAAAAATCGATATATAAAGAAGTGACTTCTCACCTTGATCACAACAAATATAAACAATTTTATTAACTTATCACCTCTTCTTAAAATACAACAAATTATTTCTTCTTTCTATATCTTATCTCTTATTTATAAATAAATCCATAAACCATAATCATTTCAGTCCTCGTGTCAGCAAAAGACCATTAAGGATAAGCAATAAGATCTATGTTAGTCTTGATCAAATAAACCAACTAAGTGTTATTCTCCTACGAGCTGCTCGGAGCATCCAAATGTATGGGTTGGTTCAGTCTTCCTTCTGATAGGCTGAGCTTAAACTTCGGAACGCTCCTCCTCCTCCACGGGACTCCTCCCTAGCATCCTCCAGTTTTAGCTCAGCCTCGTCTGAATAGGTTGTGTTAGTGTTTACTCTGGTCGAAGCAGGTGATTTCTTTATTTCCCCCCAATTCTCATTATCTCCTTTCTTATTTCTTCAGTGTCTTTTCATTTAACCTTTGGGTTTTCTCTTCCTCCCTTTTGAATTTCGATTCGCCTTTGTTAATATTATTATTTTATTGGGCATAGAGAGCACGGATCCCTCAGTTCTCCCTTAGGGAGGTCCGGGATTTTTTCCTTTGATTGGGAAGCGCCTGCTGCGCCCCCTTTTTAAGCAGGGGTCCCTGGGAACGTCGTTTTTCCAGCCCCCCCCGGCCGCTCCCCCCCCCGCTGTTCGATTGTGCCACACTCTAACCGCGTGGCAAGCCGATTTGTTTAAAAGATTCCCCCTACGCCGTGTTCTCTTCAGAGGGAGTGGAGCGCAATCGTTCTCCCTCCCATTCTCTTCCTTGTCGTTCGTTTTTTACAAGGAATGGAGGTCCTCCATTAAGGGACAGGACTGTTGCTGCTGGTGGTGTGCGCGCGCCAAATTCGGTTGGCCGCCATTTTGAATGCAGGAGACTGCATGGCCACATTGCCGATAATATTGCCCTCTGTTATTGAGTGTGTGGAGTAAATTGTGCTCTCTAGGGATTCCCTGCAAGGCAGGAGTCCCAAACCTGTAGGTTTTGTTCTTCTCAATTTTTAATACTATCTGTTGGCTAACACTCACAGTCCTTCCCAGCAGCATAACAGCGAGCACCTAGGGCCTGAGTCAGCCTGTGCAGTAATGCTGTTGCGGGCTGTTCCTTTTCCACAAGGCCCGGTCGGCGTTCTTAATCTGGCTGATTAGTGATTCCATCGTTTCATTGACAATATCAATTAACAGTTAAGCATCTCCTCAAAACTGATTAAACAAGGGGAATATACTATTATCAGGGCTCCCTTCCCTTGCTGGGTCAGGTCCCTGGGCGTGCCAACCGCCATATTTGCCTAGATATCAGCAATTGTATTTATACAGACTTATTATGGCAGGGGGTAGCAGTTCTCAGCCTTCAACCTCTCAAGGCAAATCAAAATCCAAATCCAAAAATGTGGGGGATATTTCCAAAGCTTCTGAACGTGATGCAAGAAGGCGCCATAGAGCCTTAGAGAAGCAAATAGATAAATGTACACGAGAAGTACAAAGGCCTCCTCATCAACCCTCCCCACCTACTCCAGGCCTCTCCTCAACTGTATGTCCCCCCCCCAGATGTTTCTCTTTCATCCAGGCATAGCCGTGGTTCAGTGGGACAACTGACTCAGCTATCCTACCTGCCAACCTCTAGGCGGCCTCCTGAGGCCACCTTCTCTCCGACTGCGACAGGGCTTCGTCAAGACTCTTCCTTACCTAAGGAGATCCCTGCTCAAATGCGAACATGGATGGAAGTGGTGATCAGGCAGGGGATCGCTGCCAGCTTACAGCATGCGGTCATGACCTGGCATCAACCTGCCCCTGTTGACCCTGAGACCCAGTCACTTCAGTCTCTAGTCAGGTCGGAACACCATGCTGATCAGGTAATTCCTTCTGAGGATATTCCTATGCAGGATCCACAGGGGGGGGAATCTAGACATGGAGGCTGAGGAACTGTTTCAAATGCAACACTTAGAACAAAGTGATCTAGAATCCCTTCACGATTCTGAACATTCATTATCTGAACCGGATCCTTTAGAGGGAAGGATGTCTGAAGACGAGGGGTTCTCCCCTGATTAACCTGTTTTTACTGGCCTGTTTCAGCCACAACTATTTAAATCTCTCCTGTTTAAAGCAAAAAACACGGCAGGCATTGACACAGCAGTTCCCCCCGTGTCTTCTGCAGAGAAGGGCCCTCAAGATCTCTTTTTTAATCAATCCACAGTTCAAGCTGAGGTGATACCGGTCCCTCACATGTTTATGGACCTAGTTCAAAAACAGTTTCGTTCCCCTGCAACATGCCCGGCTCCTACGGGTTATGATAGGAGGTTCTTTAACATGGCTCCAGATTACTTCAATTTGTTAAATACCCCGGAGGTCGATGATCCCATAGTTGGGCTCGCCTCTTCTTCTTTGATTCCCAGTGAGTCGCTTGAGGCCTTAAGGCCTGAGTATAAAAGGGCTGAAATAGCCCTACGCAAAGCCCATCACTCAGATGCCTGGGCCATCAGAGCAGCCACGGCTGCTTCCTTTTTTAACCGGGCTTTATTTAGATGGCTAAAGCAACTTCGAGAACATGTCCCCAGCTCTAATATTAGGGCACACCAGGACATAGCTAAGCTTACAGTGGCTGCAGAATTCTCAGCTGATGCGACCTTTCATTTGGTCAAGTTCTCCACCAGGGCTATAGCATCCCATCTCTCCGCAAGATGCCTTCTTTGGCTCAAATATTGGCAGACGGACATCAAACACAAATCCAAACTTGCTTCAGCTCCTCTCCTGAGTGATAGACTTTTTGGTCTCTCCTTAGATCCGCTTCTCATTGAAACCCGGAATAAGAAAAAGATACTACCTTCTCTTTTTTGAAAATCTGACCCAAGATACCCCCAGTCCTTTCGAAGGAGCTCCTTTTGGCCATACTTCCAGGGTTCCTTTCAGTCTCGAACGCACAAATCCCAGTTTTTCCGTCCGGGACAGATCTCAGACAGGTCAGCTCCCGGGGATAGATACCGGAGGAGCGGGCAACCCAGCAGTCTTTTCGAGCCTCCGGCAGCAGATCTTTCAGGTGCCCACGCTAGCCACGTGGAGCCTCATCCCATAGGTGGCCGTTTCAAGTTCTATGTGGACCGCTGGGACTCTTCTATGTCTGATGTCTGGGTCCGTGATACTGTAAGGTTTGGCTTAGCACTGGAATTTCAGTCCGCCTCAGCCGATTTTTTTATGCATCCCCTGTCTCCAAAAATCTGGTCAAGCATAAGCTTATGGAGGCAGCTATCAGCATCTTTCAAGCTACGGGCTATTCAACCGGTTTCCGAGGACCAAAAGGGGCGCGGTTTTTATTCTCTTCTCCTTGTAGTCCAAAAAAGTTCAGGAGGCTGGAGAGCGATTTTAGACCTGAAGCGTCTCAATTACTTTTTAGTCTACCGCAGATTCAAAATGCACGCATTACAATACATTTTTTCTAGTATCAGGGAGGGAGACCTTCTCACCTCTGTTGATCTGACGGAGGCTTACTTGCATATTTCAATTAGACCATTACATCGTAAGTTTTTAAGGTTCTGCTATAATAACTAACATTTCGACACCCAGACCATTCTACGCATTTTGCGGGAACATGGCTTCTCAACCGGGATAAAAGCCAATTATCCCCTTCTACCAGACTACTACACTTAGGAGTCATCATAGCTACACGGGTAGGCAAAGTTTACCTTTCCAAGGATAGACAGAAAAGTATACAACAACTAGTACAGCAGATCAGGTCCCAAATAAAACTTCTCTTGCTGATCTTTCTACTCTTTTCGGTAAGATGATCTCATGTATTTCTATTATTCCTTGGGCTCGTCTTCACTCCAGATCCCTTCAGTGGTTCCTTCTGCCATTCCAATGTTCCGGTCTAAGCAACTCCAGTCACAAGGTCAAGGTTCCAACAGAGGTACTCTCCTCACTTCTCTGGTGGTCCAGGCCAACAACAAACAAGGGTTGCCTCTTCAAAGAGCCCAACAGAGTCACCATCACCACCGACGCCAGTCTGCTGGGATGGGGAGCTCATCTTCACTTCTTTTCAGCTCAGGGCCGCTGGTCAGCAAGAGAACAGTCTCACAATATCAGTTGGCTGGAACTGCGGGCTATCCATCTGGCCTTTCGTTCCTTTCTACCGCAGTACGCAACCAGCATGTTTTGATTCTTACAGACAACACCACAGCCACGGCGCACGTAAACAAACAAGGGGGCACCCAGTCACAACATCTCATGAAGGAGGCGGAATGTCTCTGTCGTTGGGCGGAGACCAATTTTCTCTCCATCAGGGCAGAACACATCTCAGGAATCTGCAACACCCAGGCAGATTGTCTCAGCCGGGCCACAATAGATCAGACAGAGTGACATCTTCATCCATCGCTCTTTCAAGAAGCAGTCACGATGTTTGGGCTTCTGGTGGTCGACCTTTTCACATCCCCTCTCAACGCCCAACTTCCAAGGTTCGTGTTCAGATACCCCTCTCAGGGAGCGGAGAATTTCAACGCTCTTCCTTGCCCGTGGTCCCCAGGGCTCTTGTATGCATTCCCTCCTCTTCCTTTGATTCCCTGGGTCATAGGGAGGATGCTAGAGGAACAGGCAGAACTGATTCTGGTAGCTCCCTACTGGCCCAGACGGCCTTGGTTCGCAGATCTTTGCTGTCTGTCAGTGTTCAAACCATGGAGGATCCCTCGGGTCAGGATTGTTCTAACCCAGGGTCCTTTACAACACCCGAACCCTCAATTGTTCCAATTAACCATCTGGAGGTTGAGCGGTCGCGTTTAATCAACAAGAAACTGTCCAATAGAGTTATTTCTACCATCCAATCTGCAAGGCACCCCTCCACTACTCGCATTTATAACTCCACTCGGTCCATATTTGCCAAATGGTGTTCCAAGTTTCATATCGAACCTAGATCTCCTTCGATTGCTCAAATCTTAGGGGATTTTTTTGCAAGATGACCTCGTTAGGGGGCTTTCACCGAATACTTCGAGGAGACAAGTTTCCGCCTTGTCTTGTTATCGATCATGAGGTTTTTCCATCTCTTTTTCATCATCCCCTTATTTTTGCTTTTCTTAGAGGTGCCACTAATTTACGACCGCCTCCGGTTCATTGTTATCCTACCTGGGATCTGAATAAAGTGCTTTTAGCTCTTACCAAGCCTCCTTTCGAGCTGATACGTTCCATATCCCTACTATTCCTTACATATAAGGTAGTTTTCTTAATGGCCATAACTTCAGCTCGGCGTATTTCCGAGTTGGCTTCCCTGTCGGTCAGGACCGACCTTTGTGTTTTTCACGCAGATAGGGTGGTTCTCTGACCAGACCCTACGTTTATTCCAAGGATTAATTCTGCCTTTCATAGAGCACAGGAGTTAGTGTTATCCAATTTCTGTACTCACCCTTCCCAGGGGTTGGAACATCAATGACATAAGTTGGACGTCCGACGTGCTTTGATGGATGCTTTAACATCCATCGCACGGCTTCCCTTAGAAGGACCGAAGCCTTGTTTGTTGTCTTTCTGCCTCACGGTCAGGGTACTAAAGCATCTTCAACCACCATTGGTCGTTGGTTGCGAGCGACCTTTGCCAAAGTTTATCAACCCCAGCCCCTGGCAGTACCCAGGGGCATCACAGCTCACTCCACATGCAGTGCAGCAACCACAGCGGCTTGGGCCACTCAAACTCCCATCACGGACATTTGTCGGGCCGCTACATGGGCGTCTCCCTCTCCTTTTATCAGGCATTATAAGATTGATGTCTTGGCATCAGCGGATACTGCTTTTGGTAGGAGAGTGCTACAAGGAGTTGTACAGGACAGGGACAGACTCCAGGCCCAGACAGCGTCCCACCCGTAGTACAGGCCAAGCTTTGGTATGTCCCACACATTTGGATGCTCCGAGCAGCTCGTAGGAGAATAGGCGTTGGTTCTTACCTGATACGCCGGTTCTCTTCGAGCTGCAAAGAGCATCCAACCCCACCCTACTTCGTTATTGCTGTCTGTTTCTTTTTCCTTCCATCTGGGGAAGTCCTGTTTTTCAACCAAGATGATGTAGTAGTTCTTCGGAAGCGTCACCTGCTTTCTACTGCGATCTTCGCCAAAACTGGGGAACTCTAGGGAGGAGTCCCGTGGAGGAGGAGGAGCGTTCCAAAGTTTAAGCTCAGCCTATCAGAAGGAAGACTGAACCAACCCACACATTTAGATGCTCCTTGCAGCTCGAAGAGAACCGGCATATCAGGTAAGAACCAACGCCTATTTTCTTTTACATCTAACAATCTTAATGTTTGGTTCATTCAACATTGTTGTAGAATGTATTTTTTTGTCTCTTCTCACAAGATTCTTCAAAACTTTAAGCCTCCACTGTAAATCCATTATAAGAAAATTAACCAAGTCACTCTCTTGATTTATTATTTATATATCCCTTTAAAAATACCACTCAATTTCTTCTGTAGGTCCAGTGTAACATCTTTTTCCAAGTAATTGTTGTAACCTGACATTTGTAAATCCACTTTCAACTCTGTCTCGATCTTATCAAGTAAAACTTGTTCCTCTTCCAAAAAAAATTGTAGACACAATTTCTCCATATGGATAGAAGTCCCTGTTAACACTAACCATATTAACCTCTAACTCCATTTTTCAAAAACATCCTTCAACATTAGAATATTATGCTCATTCTGTAATTCTGGAAACTTTATATGTTCTTTTTTAATTGTAATATTAGTTCCCTCTGTTATCTTTTTTAAATAATTCAAACTATAAGCATTTTCCCCATGTGAAGGATTCTGTATAAGTAATTCCAAAATCCTATTTCAAATATATCTGGTCCCTTACCCTGTTTGTAACTTTCTTAAATAAAAGTTTTAAACACCCTTTTATTGTTTTTTTTTAAATAAGCTTTTAAATGAGTAATTCAAACTTTATTTCACTATGGATTGAAGGGAAATTAATCTGGTGGTGTCAAATGTGTCAATCAAAGGTTTTTAATAGTTGAAAAGCAGTTAATAAGCAATTTTTAAAAATGGCTAAGAAAGGAAGTATGCAAACTCAGTGTCTTTTCAAAGACATCACTGGCGGTTTGAGCAAGATGACTATTCTCTTATCTCTCAGAGCTCTAATCTGATGAAGATCGCTACTTCTGTAATGATATGTGAGAAAGTTCTTAGGAGCTTGGACCAAAAAAATACTGCCTAAACAACAATCAGATCATATTTTCAAGATTCTGTTTGCTTTACAACAAAGCAGAATTAGTTGTTCTAGTTGTGTTTCCTATCTGATCTATCATATCAGATATCCTATCTGATCTATGGCTGAGCTCAATCTTGCAAGTCTGAAAGTACAATTCTCCTGCCCTCTCTTTAAACCACCAGTGGCATCTGGAAACTAGCAAATTTCTCTTCTCAGCCGCCTGCCCCTCCGATTATCCAACAACAGGCTTTGCTGTTTCTTATCTGATCTTTCCCTAGGCAGTGTTTTCTAGGCTCATATTCTCAAGGTCTTTCCTACATACCATTATACTTGAAGTTTCCTTAGAAAGAGTAGCTGTCTGAAGCTCTCGTGGGTGACCTCAATTCCCTCCTTATCTGGAAAGATTTGAAGAACCAATCTATTAGCTTAGTTTTTCATTGCAGTAATTGACTCCACTTATTGTGAAGCCTTCTTCAGTTTACCATTTCTTCCTCTGAATATGTTCCTCAACCACATCTTCAGTGAAATTTTGGAGGTTGTGGCTAGAGTGACCATTGCAAATGGCTGTGCTTGGTTTCCCCCCCTAGATTTTAGGAAAGGAATATTGCCTTTTATGCAGTTATTTGATGTTATGATGTAAAGAGCCTAACTATAGCATGCTAAGGCTTCATATTCATTTTGGCTTTAGTTCATGGTGTAGTAAGAACCTATCCGCTTAATTTATAAAGCACAATGTATATTGTGTGAACTCCACCAGTTGTGACTTATTCAAAGTCCTTGTTTTAAAATGTAGGAATTCTCACTGCTAAGTTCTACACAAATATAAGGCAACTTCTTTGAACTTTTAGTTATGCCTTTTATCAGGAGTGGGATTCAATTCTTTTAACAACTGGTTCTGTGGGCATGGCTTAGTTGGTGGGCGTGGCTTGGGGGGGTCACGTGACTGGGTGGGCATGGCTTGGTATTCATGTTATTGGCTGGGTGTGGCCAACTCAATATCACTCACATCGAGGCATCCTCCTCACCTGGCTTCTCATGACTTCTCATGAATTTGTCATCAACAAATTCTAGAATTATTCAGCCTAGTGCTCTCCAATTATTTTTTGGCTTTGACTCTGTCACTCCATCCAGTATAGCCGATAACAAGTAGAGATGATAAAGATGTTCACAATTATTTAAATTTATATACCACCCAACATCTAGTGATTGTGGATTGTTCACAGATAAGAACAGAAAATATAATTATATACCGATAAAGACAAAGAAGCAAAACGATTGCAAAACCAGGCAATAACCAAAAAAGTGTACACACAACAGTACTCAGGAGGGGTTTCAACCACCCTAGTCAAAAACCTGGGCAAAAAGCCAAATCTTTAAAGCTCTCCAAAATGCCAGTGGGATGGGAGCTATCTGAATCTTGGGAAGAACCTCATTTTAGAGAGCTGAGTCAAAGAATAAAATATTTTCAGGATCCTGATACATGACATTGTTAAATTGAAGAAACCTGGAACTTATCAATTTGTTAAATTGAATTGATCAGGTAGATATTATGGGAGATAGGTGGCTTGTCAAGTAACTAAGGCCCTATCTCATGTAGGGCTTTGTAGGAAATGGTTGGTCTCTTGAATCACACCTGGAAGCAAACTGGCAATTTGTACAGCTGCAACATGGGCATTCCAAGGCATCCTTATCACTGTCCATTTTACTGTACTCTGGACCAGTTGAATGTTACAGGCATTCTTCAAAGGCATCCCCATGTAGCCCCTCTAACACCATAAAACATCTGCCTAACCCAGGTTCTTGGAAAGGACTCAATAGGGGATAAAAATGCTAAATCCAGTCTGAACATTTGGCTGACAGTGTGACAAACCAGAATAATAATAACAACTTACATCCTGTGATAATACCTCTAACACCACACTCATTTTCAAGTGCAATTTAAATTTATTACTTACAAAGCCCTATACAGATAGTCCTCAACTTACGACCACAATTGAGTCCGATTTCTGTTGTTAAATGTGACATTTGTTAAGTGAATTTTGCCCCATTTACAACCTTTCTTGCCTCAGTTGATAAGTTGACAGAAAACTGGTAAAGGAATACAAATTGGGGATTGCGCTCAACATACAGTAGACCTTTTCACTTTAGCATGCAGCTGGCTTTCTGTTTCTATAGTCCATTTAGCCAAATTGGAACTTAAATATTGAGAACTTTTATAGAAGGCTAGATTACAAAGGTGCTGTTCAAGAGGTGCAATGAAATTCTGGATGGATATAAAATTGTATGGAAGCACATGTAGAGGGGAAAACTGGTAAATATTGCTTCTAATACAGTGTTTCTGTAAAGTACAGAGAGCTTTTGTCAATATAGTAGTAGCCAGCATTGCTACACTCTGAACAAATTTGCAGATGGTCCAGAATATCAAAGAAGTAACACAGCCTGGAGAAAGAGCAAAGATTCAATTTTTTTTCATAATAAATCCCCCAATTTA
The DNA here is from genome assembly GCA_023653725.1 of Bungarus multicinctus. Lineage (NCBI taxonomy): Eukaryota > Metazoa > Chordata > Lepidosauria > Squamata > Elapidae > Bungarus > Bungarus multicinctus. The sequence goes on from CM042848.1 coordinate 51,071,583, forward strand.
ACTGCACTTAGTTTTTCCTCATTGGTCATTGCAGATTTTTAAGAAACTAACTTAATGATTATACAGATAATCTTTGAATTATGGCCACAATTGAGCCCAAAATTTCTATTGCTAAGACAGTTGTTAAGTACTATTGTTGCTTCATTTTTAATTTATTATTTGGTTTTATATTCTGCTCCAAGAATCTACATAGGTACTGTATATGTTTTTGAACGGAAATGGGCCAACTTGCCATGGCCAACTTGTTGCAAGACAACTCGGTGTGGCCAATTTGCCATGAGACAACTCACTGCAGGGCAATTTAATAATTTAATTTAATTATTTAAAACAAATTAAAATTATTTTAATTTTTGCAATTCACATTACAATTTCTCCCTGTTTTGGATCTCTTCTTTAATGATTCTATCCCACCATTTCTCTTGTCCCGTAGTGAGTTCTCCCATGGCGAGCTGGCCATGGTGAGTTGTTCTACAGCGAGTTTTCCATGAGAAATTGACTATGGCTAGTTGATCGTGGTGAACTGGCCATGGCAAGTTGGCTCTGATGAATTGTTATAGACCTGTTTCTGAAATGTCCTGGTGAAGAGTTATTAAGATGCACAAAGAGCCTACTTTAAAATTTGATTGTGCCATAAATTTGGGTTCAGTCTTTACTTTCCCATCCCATTGCTACTGGACTATGATGATAGTAATACTAATTTGCACAGTCCTGATGAATTCTGGTATCCTAAATGTACTGAACATATTCCTTTTGCAGAAGAGCAGCTTGTTCCTCAATATAGCATCTTCTTCAATAAGTTAAAATGCTGGTTTTCAATTTATATAGTATGCCATTATATAAATAATGTTTCCAATTTATCAACTTAGAGATAAATCCATCATTTCTCCAGATTTCCTTGTAAAGCTGGAATATGTAGCAGTACATTGTATGAATTTCAAGTTGATGAGATAAGGCAACAATATGTTTGTTGACAAGACAGTATTTAAATTTGTCTTCCTAGCCGGTGTAGAATAACATAGGTTTGCTTAGCCTTTTATTCTCACGATTTGTTCGCCAAACTCTATCACAACTCATTGTGATGATTCTTGTCTATTGCTGGTCTATGACCGTAATAAAGTTCTATTCTATTCTCACTGGTATTATCCTTCCCATTAGCAGGGAGTATTGCATGTTGCACAAGTATGACTGATATTGGTAATGTTCTGTCATCTTTTCTGTTCTTCTATACTAGAATTATGTGAAAATGTCAATTAAACAAAACTATAGTGGACTATGGACCTAATAACTTTGGGTCCACTTGGCAATGCCCATGGCAAATGGAAAATTGTAACTTGGCTTGTAAAAGACGTATGGAATGCAGAGCAATAATTAATAAATGAATTGGGGAAAAGATAAATATATTGTAAAATTAAGAGAAAGAAGAAAGATATAACAGATCTGTATGAAGATAGTTTGAATATGTAGAGCAGACTTGATGAATATGTGTGGAGAAATGAAGGTATAGATTTAATTATGAAAGGAAATACTAAAATATGTGTCCAGAAGTATGAACTGGTGCCATCTAAGTTCCGACTGGTTCTTATGGAAGCAGAAATATATAGTTTGATGCTGTGGTGGATCAAACCAAAACTTGTCTAATTTAGGGTTTTGCTGTCAAGGCCTACATATAAGATCATCACTCAATGTTTTTCTTGAAAGTAAAATGACAAATATTACTGTAGTCCTCTTAAATTCATTTGCTATACAATGTTACCAATGCAAAAAACTGAGTCTATCTTGGTTTGCTCCATCTCAGGACATCAGTAAACTAAAAAAGATGCGGTAGTGTTTTTGATTTAGTGACAGAAAACCCACTTGAATGATGGGAGGGTGTCTGAACTGGTCGGTGTCAAATTTTGGAAACAGCATACTGCTCAGCTTAAATGATAAGAGAGGAAGTCGAGTAGTCCTTGATTTACAACTTAGGGCTGAGTAATCATTTAAAGTTACAATGGTTTAAAACAGTGCTTTTAAAAAAGTAAAACACTTCAGGCTATCATAAATGTTGCATTTCCCACCCACCCCTGTAATCATGTGATTGTGATCTGTTCACACTTACGACCAATCACCAAGGACCCTGTGGTCATCTGATTGCCATTTGCAATCTTCTCTGAGATATTGTCAGAAGGTCAGTGGGGAAACCAGCAGAGAAGGCTGCAAGCTGCTGCCATCTGCCAAAGGATTTCCCCTTTTCTGCATGTATGAGGGAGGGGGAGAAATCCTTTATTGGGCTGAAAAAATGAAGCTTGTTTGTTTGGGATTTGAGCTTCTTTTCGGCAGTTTGCTATAGGAGTTCCCTTCCATGCATTGAGGGACGGAATCTCCTGCACTGGCTGCAGAAACAAAGTTCAGATCCTGAAGATTCAAGCTTCATTTCTCAAGCTCAGCACAATAGTAAATGGGACTTCATAAGGTTTGTTTTAACCATTTTTGGCAGTTCTGAAATTGCTCAACATTTGTATGACTTAATATAGAAAAAAACAGGATTTCAAAATGGAAGCATTAATCTATAAAAACAATAAACCCATTTAGGTTTGCCCTGTGGCGGGAACAGCATTTAAACCATGCATGCAGTCAATTTTGGTAATGCAGAAGACCTGCCTCCAAAGAGGAATTCGTGATACCATAATTTAGTACTATGGCAAGATCTAGAGAGCAACAGAAATACTGATAATTTTAAGTGTTATGGTCATACATGTACAGGAGGTGATATTTACATTCTGGCTTTCCAAGAGCTTGAGTTAGCACATGTAGCACTCTCTCTTCTTGTTTTGTTACCATAACCATTTTAGGTCAGGCTTAGAAATGATAGGTGGCCCAGAATTATAGAGGGGGAAGTTCATAATTGAGCATGGATTTAGACTTCAATCTTTGTGGCCCTAGTCCAATATATTTAATCATTATAGAACTCTTGACATTATAGAACTCTTGACATTGAGCTCATCCAGAGCTAACCTTAAAGTGCTGTTATGCAGTGGGGATCTAGTTTAAAGTATATCTACTTTTTAAAAAATTGCAGAAGAACTGAAGCAGAATAGTGGTTCTTTCTATATAAGAAATGAGGTAAGGAGAGAAAGAGACAAGTGGAACACCATTTCTACTGCCAATTACTAGCACTAGAAGACCTGCTTGTTGGGGTTTGCTTGGAGAAGGGTCAATGGATACCTTGAACAGAGGTTTTGATCACCTTCAAATTGCCTAAGTGACAGGTCATGGGTTCTTTGCAGTATTGCTTGTTATTTGGACTATTTCTGAGCACAGGTTTACCAGTCTTCTGAAAGCCCAAGTGACGTTCTCTGTATATAGAAAGTATCTGAAAACAGAAATCTCAGGTTAGTCAAACATGCCAACTATTTTAGTACCACATTCAGTCCCCTGTTACAAATGTTGTTCTAATTCACAGAAACATGACCCAATTTTAAGAACTATTTTTCCGAGGTTGTTAAGTGAATCACATGAACATTAAGTGAATCTGGCTTCCCCCTTTGACTGCTTGTTGGAAGCAGCTAGGAAGGTAGTAATCACATGACTATGAGATGCTGCAATTGTAGTAAATGTGAGCCAATTGCCAAGCATCCAATTTGAGATCATGTGATGAGGAATTTTGTGAAAGTTTCAAGGTGGTACTATTAGTATTTAAAGTGCTCCATGGCTCGGGACCTGGCTACTTACGGGACCGCCTGCTGCCACCAACAACCTCCCGCTGCCCAGTACGCTCCCACAGGGTCGCCCTGCTTGAGGTACCGCCACCTGATCGTTGTCGGCTGGCGACCCCGAGATTACGTGCTTTCTCTGTGGGAGCCCCCTCCCTTTGGAATTATCTCCCCCCGGAGATACGAGACACATCGGACATCCTAACCTTCCGGCGTGCAGTCAAGACCTTACTTTTTAAGCAGGCCGGCCTAGCCAATTAAGGGTTTTCTGAAATTTTTAAATTTTAAATTCTAATAAGACTTTAATTCTATTTGACAGGACTCAGTCATTTACTTACTTATTTTACTCATTTATTCTATTTTCATCTATTTATTTTTAATTCTGATTTTAATTGCTGTTTGACTGTATCTTTTATATGTTTAGTCTGTACACCGCCCCGAGTCCCTTTTTGGGAGAGGGAGCAGTATAAAAATACGATAAATAAATAAATAAGTAAATAAATAAATAAATAAAGTAGAATAGAATAGAATAACAGAGTTGGAAGGGACCTTGGAGGTCTTCTAGTCCAACTCCCTGCTTAGGCAGGAAACCCTACACCACTTCAGTCAAGTGGTTATCCAAACTCTTCTTAAAAACTTCCAGTGTTGGAGCATTCACAACCTCTGGAGGCAAGTTGTTCCACTAATTAATTGTTCTGCCAGGAAATTTCTCTTTAATTGTAGGTTGCCTCTCTACTTGGATTAGTTTCCACCCATTGCTTCTTGTCCTGCCTTCAGGTGCTTTGGAGAATAGCTTGACTCCCTCTCCTTTTGGGCAGCCCCTGACTGCTATCATGTCAGCCCTAGTCCTTCTTTTCATCAGACTAAACATACCCAGTTCCAGCAACCATTCTTTATGTTTTAGCCTCCAGTCCCCTAATCATCTTTGTTGCTCTTCTCTGCATTCTTTCTAGAGACACAACATCTTTTTTTACATTGTAGCAACCAAAATTGGATGCAGTATTTCAAGTGTGACCTTACCAAGGCATTATAAAGTAGTATTAACACTTCACGTGATCTTGATTGTCATAACTTTGAGCACAGTGTAAGTTACTTTTTTAAACACTTTTTTCATAACTTTGAACTGTTGTAAAATGAATGTTCATGATGTTATGTTTTCCAGGTTTTTATATAGACATACTATAGGAATTGTAGATCAATACAGACAGGCTTTCTCAATGCTAATGTCCAGACTATGAAATATACTATTTCTGGAGTTATGGTTTTCAGAAAATCATTTGGAAGATTTATTTTTATTTGGGTTTTTTGATGCATTGCTCTGTAGGGTGGGGGTTCCACTTTAATTTATTATTATATTGGTGACTTTTTAAAAAAATATTTTATTTCCAAAGTTAAAATACAAACTCCAAAAGAAAACAAGAACAAAGAAAAGAGGACAAGAAAAAAAATGTGTACAAAAAGAAGAAAAAAGCCATACATATAGATTGCCGCCCCCAGTTGAACACTGATGAATATATTTCACCAACAGCAGTTTCACTCCCCTTGTGAAACAGATCCACAGTTTATATTACATTGATGTTTTTTTAATATATTTTAGGGGATTGTTTAATATTAGCGCTATTATATCATTTTATTGGGGTGGTATATAAACCTCACTTTTATATACTCTTTGTATCTCTTTGTGTGTGTGTTCATGTGCACACATGTTATACAGCAACATGGGAGTGGTACACTTTTTGTTCTTGAACAATATAGCTTTTATACTCTAAAGATTCTAATTTCTATATTCAAATCCTGTAATTTTGTATGCTTGAGATGGAAAAAATCAATGTGAGAATGGGGCTTTAAAACATGGAACAGGATGTTTGTGTAAACTACAAAGACCCATACATCATTCAGTTTATCCATATATTGCACGCTTGTTACAAGCAACAAGGAAAAACAGTGATACTTGAGGGAGTTTAAAAAAATTTCCTGACTTTTCAGTCTGCAGGTTGATTATTTGTTCAGATGATCCCAGTGGGATTTGTCTGTAAAGAGATCTGCATATATTCATACTGTACCAAAGAAGGAAGTACTAGATTCCCTAAAAAATTGATTGCAAGCTGAAATGCCTGTTCTCCAAAAAGCTTTTGGGAGTTAATTGGTGTGGGTGCATAGAAATAAAAGCCAAATGTAGTAGGTAGCTTTGCTAGATTGTCAGTTTTGTGCCAGCATACCAGTGGTGTGCATTAGTCATGCATCAATTTTTATTTCCGAACGTGCTTTATGTTGCTTGAAAGACATTAAATGAGGAGACAGAATAAATCTGAATTAGTGCAGCTTTTCATGCATTATGCTAAATAAGAGTGACAAAAAATGATTTCAAGATAAAATAATTGTGTTGCTGATGAGCCACAACTGAAGACTGATAGAATTTATCAAAAAATACTTTGGCTGGTCCATCCAGTACACTATGTAATTTCTTGCAGTAAATTGCTGCTTTTATGCTGTGCTTTCTTTGATAATTTTTTTTGTCAGCCATTTTGAATCTGTGAAACTGCTTTGACAGTAATGGAAGAGCATCATGATTGAAGCAGTACAAGAGTGAATAGAGGAAGTCATCCCCTCATTTTAACAAAGAGAGTGAAATAGAATACTGAAAAATACAAATAATAAACAGTTGCATTTATTAATATGTTTCATGTTATCTTGTTTACCATTTAGATATGAAAGGCTGTCACACAAACTGATTTCCATTCTTCTGACTACAGATGTTTGAATATGGCCTAAATATTGTTTTCCATTATAGAGTCCTTTAAGTTCCAGAGAAAGTGGTGACTATTATGGACATTGTTCTCCTGCAGTTGTGCATATTTTCAACTCTGCAGGATTTTAGAATGACAGAAGCAGATTGAATATTGGGAGATACAATGTCATTGTGTAAATAAAAACCAATGAGCAGCTACATTTTTTTGGTTTGGGGTGGGGTGGGGATTGCAAAAAAAATGCTAGGTTGTTTATATAGATTTTGCTTAATTTCAAAATTATTGAGGGAATGAAGAAAATCACTCTTTGGAGCAGAAACTGTAATTGTTATTGTATCTGTGTATCTATTCTTAACAGCACTTTAAAGAAACTGGGACAGTCAAGAAGTGTTTTGTTTTTTTTACTCTTTGGATTTTCTGCTTATGCATTTCTTCGGTTACTAAGACAACAATAAACTACAAGATACTCCAAGAATTGACATTTTGTATGTCCCCTGCACTATTTCTTCCTGTTTGGCCATAGTAACAACATAGCAGCATTTTAAAAAGAGCAAAAGAGCAACTAGTTTCAAAAGCAAGTTCTTCATGTTACTAATACTTGCACTTCAAAATGTGTTGCCATGACATGAAGATATGGCCACCACTTAGTACAATACCTAGATGTGGGTGTTTTGTGTTTTTTTTTTTTTACTGTTCATAATATTTAAAGACTAAAATCCATATAGAATAAGCTGTAGCAAAACATAGTTATAATTCCATTATAACAACTATAATAATGGAGGAACTGTGAGCCATCTGCAAATCATTTTGCCTTCAGAATTCTATTAACATGTCTCAAACTAAGCAGAATGTTTGTTTATTAAAGTTTATATTCTGCTCCTATCTGAAAGTCCTCTAAATTATCTTCTACTTTATTCTACATTTCCTACATTCTCTCTTATAAGGTTACGAGAGGCCAGGAATGGGTTAACTCTGTCTTCTAGCCGATTGGACAGAGTCTGTCAAAGCTGCTTAGCTTAGCTCTGCCCCTGTTGCTGGCTTTCCCCAGCTTTCAACTCAGTCCTCAGCTAGGATGGACACAGTTTTTTTGCCTCTCCATTGCTTTGCAAAGGAAACCTTACTAGACAACAACAAAAAGAAAAAAAAGTTTTAAAAAACAAGGCTCTGCTTGTCAGCTGTTCAGTGGAGCTGTGAAACAGTCGATTGCTGCTCTGGCAGCCCTAGAGCAGCCGGCCAAGGCCACCGGGCCTCTGTGGTAAAGACGAAAGCCCTGTGGTTGGTGGCCATCTTATTTTTCAGTGGGTGGCATTGACCCATTCCTCCAGGCCCTCCTATGCACCCAGGGGATCAGTGCTGGGCCATCAGGCCCTTGGAAGCAGCTGGATCCCAGATTCATCAAAGGGATGAGGCACATTGTGCTGGTAGGGGACCTGGTCCCTAGTTCCAAGGTACACCGGGTTCTACAGGCCTCACGGCCATGCCCAGGAATAGTTTAGGTCCTAATATTCTTCTGCAAGGCCCCTGTGGGGAATAGTGCCAGCAGGATATGTTAAAACGTCCTGCTGAGGTTTTACAGGGATGAAGAAGGAGTGGCTAAAGCAGTGAGGGGCTAGGATAACTGTATTTCCCCATTTATAATCACCCTCATCACCTTCTCCTCCTTGCATGGGTGTGCAAACTACAAAAGCCTCCTTTCCAAGATGGCGGACTCCCCTAGGGGAAGCAGGACCTCCAGAACAAGCACCCACAGCACAACTTCCTCTGCTCTGACTCAAAGGAGCAAACAAGGAAAGGAGGCCTTGCAGCAAAAAAGGCCTCAAAAGTGGAGGAGAAGGATGCTTCTAGGTGTCAGAAGGCTCTAGAAAAGCAGATTGTCAAGAATCAGGTGGCTTCCAGTGGGAGAAGCATCAAATCACCTTCGAAAGATGTCTCAGCTGCTTCCCAGCATAGTGAGGAAGATCCTGGTCCTTCTTCCAGGACAAGAGCTCAGGCCTGGTCCCCAGATGGAGCTGAAGGTCCTGCTGTGCAGCAACCCAGTGCAGAGGGCAGGTCTTATGGGGATCCACAAGAGGCCTTTTGTTCAGAGCCTTGGCAATAGTAGTCTGGCAGACCTATGTCTGGAGTGGAAGCAATGTTCACTCCTCTGAATCTACTGTAGCAGAGATTCCTGTAACCATGCTGGTTATTACAGACAGGGCCATCCGGAAATGAATAGCTGAAGGATTTGTACATCATTCCTCAGAAGCTTCAGAGGTCTGTGTGATCCCACCAAGAGAGCAGGTGGGGCATATATCTGAGAGGGGTTTCTTAATCCAGGACCCTGGATCTCCTGATCCTTCAGTGTATGCACCTTCTTCCCTGTCAAGTTTTGTTATTTGAACTTTAGATCTCAGAAATCGCCTTTGGCTGATTCACTTGGCCTTCCTTTCAGGAGCCCATATGGTACTCTCTCAGAAGCAGGCACCATTTTGGGAGCGGCAGAGCTGCCTTGTATTAGCTTGAAGCTGGAACCATCTTGGGAGTGGCTACAACTGCAAAAGGGAATAGCAAGGTATCCACGGGTGCATGCTGTCCAATAATGAATATTTTCAGAAATACTAGTTCCTAGCTTGAATTTTGAAAAACTTGTTCCTTATTTACATTTTTTCTAATGCTGTAGAATCTAATTTGACTAAAGTAGAAAGCCAAAAGGTAATCAGAATAACTGGCAAGTTTGGCCTTGGAGTACAAAAATTAAGTAGGGCACAGGCTGATAGAATTTTGTCAAGAGAATATGGTCATAGCAAATATTCTTTTCCAACAACCCAAGAGACAGCTCTACACATGGACATCACCAGATGGTCAACACATAAATCAGACTGACTATGTGCTCTGCAGCCAAAGATGGAGAAGCTCTATACCAGTGATGGCGAACCTATGGCATGTGGCACCTGTGGCACGCAGAGCCATTTGTGCGGGCATGCGAGCCCCAGCCAAACTTACCTAACTGCACATATGTACGCCTCCTAGCTGATTTTTGGCCAGTTTGAGGCCTTTTTCGGCCTTTCAGAGGCTTGAGGGAAGCTTCTGCAGCCTTTGGAGGCCGAAAAAGAGGCCTGTTTTATCACTTCCTGTATTTCTGGAAATACCAGAAGTGACGAAACGAGCCCATTTTTTGCAGAGGCTTCCCTCGAGCCTCTGGGAGGTTGAAAAAGGCCTCAAACGGGCCGAAAATCAGCTGGGAGGTGCGTGCATGCGCAGTGCAGGTAAGGGGGCGGCAGCAGAGGGTGCATGCACATTGCCTTCTGGGTGCTGATATGACAGCGCGCGCAAGCGCGTGTGCAGTTTTTAGCACAGGAGCCCAAAAGGGTTAGCCATCACTGCTCTATATAGTTAGTTAAAAACAAGACCAGGAGCTGATTGGCTCAGATCATGAGCTTCTTGTTGCAAAATTTAGGCTTAAATTAAAGAAAGTAGGGAGGTAGTGACAGATTTTATTTTCCTGGGCTCCAAGATCACTGCAGATGATCTTGGACTGCAGCCAAGAAATTAAAAGACGCTTGCTCCTGCGGAGGAAAGCTATGGCAAATCTAGACAGCATACTAAAAAGCAGAGAAATCACCCTGCCAACAAAAGTGTGTATAGGTTATACACAAGGCTATGGTTTTCCCAGTTGCAATATATGGCTGTGAAAGTTGGACCATAAGAAAGATTGTGCACCAAAGAATTGAGGCCTTTGAACTCTGGTGCTGGAGAAGACTCCTGCGAGTCCCTTGGACTGCAAGGCGATCAAACTGGTCAGTCCTAGAAATCAACCCTGACTGCTCTTTAGAAGGCCAGATCCTGAAGATGAAACTCAAATACTTTGGTCACCTAATGAGAAGAAAGGACACACTGGAGAAGAGCCTAATGCTGGGAAAGATTGAGGACAAAAGAAGGAGGGGACGACAGAGAATGAGGTGGGTGGATGGAGTCACTGAAGCATAGGCATGAGCTTAAATGGACTCCAGAAGATGGTAGAGGACAGGAAGGCCTGGAGGAACATTGCCCATCGGGTCATGATGGGTCAGACACGATTTTGCAACTAACAACAACAACAACAATCTGTTGTTTACCACACTTAGTTCAATAAGTATGTCATGCCACAACATTAAGCCACTTTCAAACGTGAAACTGACATGCATTTCTGGTGATTGCATTTCCTTGTGCCATGTTTCTCCCACAAGAAGTTATTGTTGAAGCATAATTTTTTTTAGGACTATGTTGTAATTTAAATGTTGTAAGCTTCCCAGTTTTAAAAATTATATTAAGTCTTTACAATTTGATGTTTGATAGGCTATATTATCTCCATTTAATTTCCTGTCATGTGGTACTTAGGGGTTTCTATGATAGAGATGTTTCCAGATTTTGCTTCAGAATTGCAATTGTTGAGTCAAGGCAGAGGAAAAAAACAGATGTTTGCATTCCTGTTTTTCCTTTCATATTGACCCTGACTTCTCCTGTCAGCTATAGCAATTAACACCTACTTACTAGAATTTGAAAATCACGTTTATTACTCCAGCTATTGTATCAATTTCAATACATTCTAAAATATGCTCACTGATTATTGCTGCTGAAGCTAAATTTTTCGTAAGTTCTGTTATTTTAAATCACAAATCACATTGTATTTTTCTGTATAGCTATAGAAGCTAAGATATTTAGCCCAGAGTAACAAAGTGATATCTTGATGACTTCAGATCTTCCACAATGATTTCATTTATAATTGTTTTTTTCCAAATGGTGATTTATTTGGAATTCTTGTGTGTCTCTCTTTTTAGATGTTCCTGACCCTGATGTAAAACATCAAATTCTGTTCTCAGCTCCATAATTTTCAGTTTCTGTTTTTCAGCATATATTTCTGCTTGGAAATGTTATGTAGCTCTAGTTTTGGTCTGACATATTGAAGTACTTCATTAATTGTGATATTTAAAATTAGTCTCAATTCAAGTTGCTTCCAACTTGATATGTGCTGTCTGGTGATTGTTTCCTCCTAAAGGCAATCAAATTTCTACTTGATTTTTCCCATTCTTCATTTGGAATCTAGTGTGGCTGGAATCTTAAGACTTAAGAGTTTGCAACAAAAACATTTCAGTATTCTTGGTTTGAGTACATCATCCATGGCTTCTCCCTGTGAAACTAATGGGGATTTTATGCCAATAATTTGTTGTATAGAAATTTCTATTTATTTAGTGAACACGACAGGGTTTTTTTACTTGCTGCTTAATGAAACTTGATGTTTCACTAATGGAAAGCTGAGTTAATCACAGAAGTAGTACTTGTACACAGAGACATACACATATAGACTGTATATTCACGCAATCTGAGAGCTGGGTGGATGAATAGAGTGAATAGCCTTTTTTAGATAATTGTCAAAAATTATTTTAGTGGCTCCAGACAATAACATTTTTTAAATCCAAGATACTACTTTTGTTTTCCTAAAAACTTGTGAAACCTAAATGAATGTTTCTTATCCAAAACAGTTTGATTTTCAAATCTTTTTGTTGCATTATATTGAAACTTAAATCCAAATAATGAAGAACTTTTATCTTTATTTTTGATCTTGACATGTTTGCAGGAATGGTACTGTCTAGAACAGGAGTGTCAAACTTACATTGTGACAATGGCATCGTGTGATGTATCTGGATTTGTTTTCTCCTATGCTAAACTGTGATCAGCGTGTGATGCATCCAACCACAGGTCAGGAGTTTGTCAGCCTAGTGTAGAAGATCAACTAAGAGATGCTTCTGCACTAATCTTAAATTTTCTGAACTGTGAGCTTCTGTATTGTAACTAGCTTTATAGGAATGTCCTATATACATTAACTATTGTGGAACAATACTAATAGATAACTATTCACCCAATACATACAACATTATGAGAGTCCAAATACTATACATAAATACAATAATTATGATACTAAGATCCACTGTTAAAATATTGTTCCAGTTAGGGGTTTGCTATATTTTTATTTTCTCTCGTGGACTGTCTTGAATGCCCTATTGCTAATAATGAGGGATATAATATAAATTTTAATATATTAATATATATTTTAAAAATAGTTAATTAGTTCCATTTCCTTTCCTTCTTTTTCATCATTAACTGTACACCTCATGATGTTGTCTGAAATTATGCAAGTCAGTCCAAATGACTTGTGCTTCAGTGTATATGTGGATAAAACTATAAGAGGTTGGGTGACCCTAGAAAATTCAGCTAGCTGTGTAGCCACATCTTGAATGCAGATGGTGTGGTGAAAACTGTTAGGGGCTTGCTCTGCATTCACATTTGGATTGTCTTACTTAAAAGTAATTTTAGATTCCATTTACAGACTTTCTGGGCACTTATCCCAGAGTTCCCTGCAGAGATTCTGAAAACAGTGCACTGTGGGTGGGACTTTTCAAACAGGCTGCATCCCCATTTGGATTAAAGCAGCTGGGACAGAAACAGTTCTGAATTAAATAAGTCTTTGGCCCTGCTGAAATATGATTTACTCAGAACAGCATGATGCAAGAATGTAAATAATTTGGAATTGTTATATGGACAAACAGCACTAAATTCCTAAGGAGAAAAAGCAACATGATAGTATTGGAATCAAGGACAGGAAAAATATGAAAAGTGTTTGTTTGTCTGGGTGCTAATCCTTGCATTTAATTATAAAAAGAACATTTCTGGAATTATAAGGTATCCCTTCAGCCCAGGCAAAGGCTTCCTAGATTTGGTGGTGAGAAATTATTTGTGGCTTTCCATAAGGTGACCAACTTTTTTACAATGAAAAGGAGGACACAAATAAATTGAAGAAAGAAAAAAACCAAACCATTTGCGCTTGACACACTCTTTTGTGCGGCACACTCTCTTAAAACAATTCTCCCATGTGGAGCGCATGCGTCTCATAATCATGTCTCACCTCACTGTACTGAGCCTTGACAAATTGTCATGTCAAATACAAATACGTCACATCACACAGAACGGATCAGATTGCCATCGATCAAATACAGAGATTTACAGATTAGTCTTCAAATATCAAAAAGGAGGACATGTAGGAGGACACTCTTCGAGAGAGGACAGAACTTACAAAGAAGGACTGTCCTCCCTAAAGAAGGACGATTGGTCACCTTACTTTCCACAAATTGTATAAAAGTGGAACGAATGAATTCTTTCAATGAGAGGGCAGAATTATGAAAACAGCAGAAAAAATACTCTTACAAATAAGAATAAAGGATGCAAAAGAGATTTCTTTATAGAAATATTCTGCAGCATGGTGCAGACCATGTTAGGGAAGCAGAATGGACTGCTTTGTCCTTGTGTCACATGGCTGTATCCCAGTTTGGCATGACCACAATGAATTATGTCTGCTTTGAAAATGGCGACTACTTCTGGGATGCAATGATGTAGCCCAAGAACGATGAAAGTGGGGATCTCATGGAATGGGATGGGGAGAGATAAGCCAGGATGAATGTCCTGCAATTGGTTGTTGCAGCGGCTACAACTCTGAAATGGGATCATAAATAACTTTTTGGGAGGGGATCTGTCTTAGCTTTAAAAAGTTACTAAGCAACTATTCATAAGTCAAGGACTACTTATGTACATCCAATGCAGGAAAAGTACTGTATTTATCTGTTTCTTACTACAAGCATAAATAGGATTAGTCTTAAAACTACAAACATTTCTTTCTTTCTTTCTGTCTGTCTGTCTGTCTGTCTGTCTGTCTGTCTGTCTATCTATCTATCTATCTATCTATCTATCTATCTATCTATCTATCTATCTATCTATCTACAAACACACATATTCATATTTCCCTTTTATTAATCTTACCTGTCATTACTGCCTTCATAATAATACACTCCAAAAAGAACAATCTACATGCATTGATGGGATTAGCTGTAGATTAATAACTTATTTTTTTAAAAAAAGTGATCATCCTGATTCAAACGTTTCTACCTTTCCACTAATTTTAGCAAGCCAATAATCTGCAGTCATTAGTTTATTTTAACTTCAAAATAAACCATAATATGGACTTGTTGTGTTGTATGAATCCCAGCTCTTGATTTGTAGGCCACGGTTTATGTTTTGCTATAGTATGTGAGCCCTCCCCCATAATGACTTATTTAAGAAATCATGGTTTAGTATGATGTGTGAACTCTATCACTGAATAGTACCTAAATATGCTGAAATCTTTCAAGGAGTATCACTGTAATACCACTGTAACTATGAACAGATTTCCCACAAATCTCAGAGCAAATTCAGATTTCTCATTATACAGATAGTCCTTGACTTACAACCATTCATTTGATGACTGTTCGAAGTTACAGTGGCACTGAAAAAAGTGATTTATAATTTTTTTTCACACAACCATAGCAGCATCCCTATGGTCACGTGATCAAAATTCAGACCCTTGGCAACTGGCTCATATTTATGACAGTTGCAGTGTCCTGGAGTCATGTGATCATCTTTTGTAACCTTCTGACATGCAAAGTCAATGAGGAAGTCTGATTCACTTTACAACAATGCTACTAACATATCAACTGCAGTGATTCACTTAACAACTGTGGCAAGAAAATTCATAAAATGGGGCAAAACAATTGTCTCACATAGCAACAGAAATATTGGGCTCAATTGTGGTCATAAGTCAGGGACTATCTGTACAAATTGATTAATATAAGCAATTTTGTATGTCCTCACTTCAAATGAAAATTGTTCATTATATGATTTTTCAGCTACCCAAGATAACTTGCATTCCTAGCAGGTTTACCAGATATAGAAAATACAATGTGTAATAGAACAATAAATAAATTCACCAGAGAATTCAGCAGAAAGTTAGTTACCTAGGTGACTGAAAAAAATAACATTTGAAACTCCTGAGAGAAAAGTGCTGAAAAGAGTAGAGGATTAAAAAATGAGGAGCTCTGAAGAAGTCAACAAAAGAATTAGTTAGGAACGGGAAAGTAAAAAAAGGTTTACATTTCAAGAATGAGAAGACACGACCCCTGAAAAAGAAATAAATGTTGAGCTCTGTTTGTTGGGCTTGTAATAATTTGAGATTTCTTATATTTGTTGAAAGGATGCCATATGATGTGGGAGTGGAAATAGTATTTATATTTGAGAATTAGTTTTTAACAATTATCCTGTTAGATTTGTTACTATAGCTAGTATATAACATTTGGGATAAAAGAGTTCATAAGTTCTTCAGTTTAATTGTTCTGTCCTCTTTCTCCACACATCATGATCTTAGGGAGCAACTTTAGGAATCATTTATGCTGGAAGTATGTGAATAATCATAAGCACAGGTAGTCCTTGACTTATGACTAGTCCCTTAGCAATTATTTAAAGTTACAACATATCTCTAAAAATGTACTTATGACTGGATTCAAAATTCCAATGCCTCCTCCACAGTCACATGATCACAATTTAGCATTCGGCAAACAGCTCTTATTTACAGTTATTTGCCGTATGCCATGGTCACGTGACTGCAATTTATGATTTTTTTTTTTGCCAGTATAGGCATTTACTTCCATTTTCAAACAAAAAATGCCCCCAAAATGGGATTGCTTAACCATGGCTGCATTCACTTAATGAACACCATGTTTGCTTTACAACTCCCTTCCAAAAGATAATAAAATTGAATGTGGTCACATGATGATCAGCTTAATGACTAGCATGACATACAACTATAATTCCAGGCTCAATAGTCATAAGTTAAAGAGTATCTGCACTTTTAACTGTAACTATTTTGTTAAGCTTATGCAGCGTTTCTAGTTTTTGATAATGATGTTAATAGAGGCTTGCTTTTATTTGAGAACTCTTATTTTTTAGTTCAATCATTTCCCAGCCTAAACTGTTGACTATGTTGGTTTTTCTACTGATACATTCTCTTCTGATCAGGGATAATCAGTCTATCCCATATTAACACAGATGAGCAATTACTCTGAAGCTTCACTCAGGACCGTCTGAATTGCATTATGGGCCTTGGGCAAAGCAGCGTACTGGGGCCCCTATGGCAACTACTCATGAAAATGTAAATAGTCAATAAAATTAAACATATATTTATTTTATTGACACTTCCAACAAAAATCAGTGTTGAAACATTAAAAACATGCTGTGCAGCAACAACTTAATCAACATGATAAACATTTGAACAATATATGAGGCTTGAAGAACACAATAATGTTCAGTAAGCCATACAGTTGCTATATTTATATGATACAAGATGCATTGAAGGGTTAACACGCACAGATTAGTATGAGGCCCCTATGCTCATGGGGCCCACAGGCACATGCCCATCAGGCACATGCTTTAAGACAGCTCTGGCTTCACTTCCAGAGAGCCTTGAATCTAAAATCCACAGCTCCCCCTGGGCAATTCCAATAATGTTTTTCCTTCCTTTTTGATTTTACCAAGAACAACTGCAGAGATTTGGAGAGGCGAAACAGATTTCTCTTATTGAGGTTAACTTGTCTCTTTCTATCCATTTTTGGCAGGGAATGAAAATTCTATTCCCTGGGTATATTTTTTCAATAATTGGGGTAACTTGTTTAAATGGATTCTTCTTTTTGTTATGACCAAATACAATGATGATTTCAATGCATAGAGCTGAGTTAGGGCAAAGTGTATCCATAAATATAACATGAATAATAAGTAGATGAAAGAACAACTTTTATTTTTGGATTCCACCTACACTCCTTTACCTACTTTTGTCCTTGCAACTTATTTTCTTGGTTATCTTGCTTTTATGTTATGAATATACATGAGCTAGTTAAGATACCCATTTTGACTGGTTCCTGTGCCTAGGGCTCAACTTAGCTTTTTTCTACTACTGACCTTTTAACTGGCAGAATAAATATCATAATAAAAACAATATCCTTCTTCATTATGGTACTCATAAAGCCAATCAAAAATGTAATCACCGTGTTGGAGAAAACTTTTCACTTAAAATGACATGAAATCATTGCAGTCTTGATTAGCTGACAGTGTAGTTTCTTCCAGCTTGCCTTTAGTATTTATGCCTCTGGATTGTTTAGGAGATTTCCCAGGCTTTGGTGTTCCATAAGTGTGTGGGTTATAGAAATTAAAAATATTTTCTATTTAATATTGTGGATCGATGACCAGTACCAGAAGAATGAAGACAAATACTTATTAAATCTTACATCCCACATAATTTCTGAATGGATAATCTAACAAGTTAGAAAATGTTCAATAACTTTGTTGCCAAATTTTTATCAGCTTTCAGATTACAAAATCTTTAATATATACTTGCCCTTGAATCATTATTATGATTAGAAAGCCACTAATATTGGTATGAATACTAAACCAATTAATACGGTAGGTATTTGGACAGATAGGCAGAACTAGTGAACCTTGTATACTGAACACTGATTTTTATAACTTGTTTCATCTCTTCGAAATTCCTATAGCAGTCTTTTAGAGATTACTGTCAAGAAATGTTCCCAAAGATTTATTTTAATCAGGCGTTTTCTCCTTTTATTTAGCAACAACTTAAGTGCCCTTTCATTAATGCCTGCTAAATATGTAGTTTTCTTTTACATGCAGAAAACTATATTTGAGGCAGTAAGAGTTTTATGAGATAGATATTTTGAACCATTATACTTGGCAAATACACAGTGCAACAAAAACATTCATAACCTGTTAAAACACAGCTGCTGTCAACATTCTTATTAGCCAGACCCAACTTGTCTTTGGAATTGGACTATAGTTGAGTTGTAGCTCCTTGTGATTGAATTGTGTGTTTTATTAATCAAAGCAAATAAATAAAAGTAATGGATGCTTTCAGATGTCAGAGTTATTTGCTGAGAAAGAGGGAAGCACAATACCCATGGTTTTTCTCTGATAGGATTTGTCTTTTGTTTTTCAGTATTGTTCAGGCATTGATCTGGAGGTAATACTGTTTTAGTGTACTGCCTAAGAGTTTTGCCTTTACATGCATTTCTGGATGACATCCGAGACTACCCTTGTTGAGATTTGGCACAGTGCCTTGTAGTTAATAAGGTATTCTGAGAAGAGATTGGATGTGGCTAGTCTTCTCACTGATTGCCTGGAAAATCAAAGTAAAAACTATGATTAGTGATATCTTCATATGTAAATATAGGATCTAAGATCTTGTAGCAAACTTTGAAGGGGAAAAATTAAATGCTTTCCAAGAGTAAAGATTTAACATTTCTGGAAATTTTAGCAATATAGGGAAGAATGGGAAAATTTCAACTTTAAAGAAGAAAAATCCATGGCAGCTGTGAAAAATGCACATTCCATGCCAGGAATGATTAGAAAGGGAATAAAAATGGGTGTGTAGCAAGGGAGATGGTGGTGTACTTTTCTGTATTGAACATCAATAGAAGCCGATGTTCCTAGACAATCCAGGTATATTTCCAGCATGAAAGTTCCACCAGGCAGGTAGCTTTGCAATGCTGCCATGTGGGCTTGAATGGATAGATGTTTCTCCTCAATTGGAGTCTGAATAAAGCAAAATAGGAAAACCTCTCTCCCTATTTTCTTTCTTTTAACCAGGGTTATGAAAGCCAGTTTGCTGTAGTGATTAAGGCATCAGGCTAGAAACTGGGAGACCATGAATTCTAATCTACCTTAGGCATGCAGTCAGCTGTATGACCTTGGGCCAGTCACTTTCCCTCAGTCCTTGGAAGGAGGCAGTGGCAAAGCACTTCTGAAAAACCATACCAAAAAACTAAAGGGACTTGTAGTTGTAGTCTTTATAACACGAAGGGAAAACTAAATGATCCTGAATGCACAATTGAGCCAAGTATACAGAAACATAAATTATAATCAAGTTATTCAAATACCAGGATTTCTATATACATGTCCCAGCATTTAAATTGGTAACGTTCCTGAAGATCCAGCTAGAGGAAAGATTAGCTATGAAAGAAGAAATAGTAGTAACACTAGGCCACTCAGCTAGTCTGCAGGTCCCACTACAATCTTTTAATTCTTTTGTATAAATCTACATGATATAATGTAGAATTCTTTTCCTTCTCACAAATTTGGGATCCAGAGAAATTAAATGGCTGAATAGTGAAGATCCACAAAATTTATTATTTATTTATTTATTTATCAAACTTTTATACCGCTCCCTCTCCCAAAAAGGGACTCGGGGCGGTGTACAGCCTACTAAAAAACACATAATAAATATACTATAATACAATTTAAAAATATATTAAACACATTGGTCCGGCTGTATCCCATCTAATTGAAAATTTAACAGTATAAAATCAGGGATTCAATTAAAAATTTAAAGTATAAAATTGACCACTAAAACCCAATTAAATTTAAAACCAGAACCCAATTACTGGGCCAGGCCAGCCTGTCTAAAAAATAGGGTTTTCACTGCGCGCCGGAAGGTCAGGATATCCGTCATGGCCCGTATCTCCAGGGGGAGATCATTCCATAGGGAGGGAGCTCCCACAGAGAAAGCCCGAACTCTTGGGGCCGTCAGCCGACAAAGATCGGGCGGCGGCACCCCAAGAAGGGCAACCCTGTGGGAGCGTACTGGGCGGCGGGAGGTTGATGATGGCAGTAGGCGGTCCCGTAAGTACCCAGGTCCCGAGCCATGGAGCACTTTAAATACCATCAGTACCACCTTGAATTGAATCCGGAAGGCCACAGGAAGCCAGTGCAGCCTGCGGAGAAGCGGTGTAACGTGGGAGCTCCGAGGGGCACCCACAATCACCCGCGCGGCTGCATTCTGGACCAACTGCAACCTCCGGAGACTCTTCAAGGGGAGCCCCATGTAGAGAGCATTGCAATAGTCCAGGCGGGAGATAACAAGGGTGGAAGTGACTGTGCGAAGTGCGCCCAGATCCAGAAAGGGCCGCAACTGGTAGATCAGACGAATCTGATAAAAAGCCCCCCTGGCGACGGCTGCAATGTGTTCTTCTAAGGACAGCCGTATGTCCAGGAGGACACCCAGATTGCGCGCCCTTTCCACGGGGGTCAAAACCTCTCCCCCCCACGGCCAGCGAAGGAACAAGCTGGCTGTATCTGGGCGCAGGAAACCACAGCCACTCGGTTTTGGTCGAGTTGAGACGAAGCCTGTTACGACCCATCCAACTCCGCACGGCCTCCAGGCACCGGGACATCACTTTGACGGCTTCGTTGGGGTGGCCCGAGGTGGAGATGTACAGCTGAGTATCATCAGTGTACTGATGGAACTCCACCCCGAAGCCACGGATGATCTCACCCAGCGGCTTCACATAAATGTTAAACAGCAGGGGCGAGAGCACCAACCCCTGAGGCACCCCACACAGTAGGGGCCTCGGGGCCGATCTCTGCCCCCCTGTCAACACAAATTGCGAACGGTCGGAGAGGAAGGAGGCGAACCACCGCAGCACGGTGCCTCCCATCCCCAACCTCTCCAACCGCCGCAATAAGATACTGTGGTCGACAGTATCAAAAGCCGCTGAGAGATCTAACAGGACCAGGACAGAGGAGCAACCCCTGTCCTGAGCCCTCCAGAGATCATCCACCAACGCGACCAACGCCGTCTCCGTGCTGTGCCCGGGTCTGAAACCCGATTGGAGGGGGTCGAGATAACTCGCTTCATCCAGGTACTGCGGGAGCTGACATGCCACCACACTCTCAACAACCTTCGCAACAAAGTGAAGGTTGGAGACAGGACGATAATTAGATAACAATGCTGGGTCCAGGGACGGTTTCTTGAGGAGGGGCCGCACCACCGCCTCTTTCAAGGCGGCGGGTAACAGCCCCTCTCTCAAGGAAGCGTTTATAATACCCTGGAACCAGCCTCGTGTCACCTCCCGAGTGGCCAAAACCAGCCAGGAGGGACACGGGTCCAACAAACAGGTTGGACACAAAGAATGTGAAGATCAGATAGTTTAGATATAGAATTCAGTTTGAAACATGACATTGCTACCAACAGTAGAAGCTTTAAAACATGGTCCAAGTAATTCATGGATAATTAACTTATGAGTACCTCCAGAATTAGGGGGAACATATTTCTGAATATCATCTGCTAGAAAACAATAGCAAATGAACTTTTGCTGAAGTCTTGATTCTAACTTTCTTGACTAGCCAAGGCAAACACGGTCTAGATTTAGAAAAGGTAATACTAGATCAAGAAGGAGGGGTGGGGAAATAACAGATTATATGGTTAAATTCCCAGGAATTTAGCTGAAACTCATGAGATCATGATGTGAGTCTTCATAAATCCTACTGTGCATGAGAAGCTCTGATGATTAATGTCTTAATATTATTAGTTGAGGAAAAGGAGGTTCAAGATAACATTTGACTGAAAGGGAGCTACGAATCTCAGAAAGCAGAAGACTGGCAAATAGATTGTTGCCTAGGCCATGAAACAAACACAATACACTCCTAACTACCTTCTTCATTGATATAGATAACAGATACTCCATTCAGTGCATTGAAAGAATGCCTTGGAGAAATTGTATCTTTGTTATAATGTATGCTTTCCTGAGTGACTTATTAATTATCTTGATTATGATGTCACCCAGAATCACTTATTGAGATGTGTGGCTGTAGAAATCAAATAAATAAAAAATGAATATAGTCAGTATCTATGCAGTTATGACTTTTAATTGTAGCTAAATCATTCTGCATTTTGATGGTTGCAAGAAAGTAGTTGCGCAAGGGTATAATCTTAGTTTTGTAATGGAGAGAACTAACTTTGTGATGGATATGCCATCCAGGAGCCATATGAAGAACAATATCTGAGTTTATGAACTCCAATAAGACATAGATGAGGAAGAATATCATCTATAGCAGGAAACAGCTGCTATGTTCAGTTTTGTTCATGTGCTCCAGTCTAAGTGTATGCAGACTGTGCCATTTTACTGGGAATCTGATACAATTGTTGCACACTGTTGGTGCAGTGTATTTCACATTGGACCCTCTTTTTCTTTTTGGCTTTATAAAACTAATACCATCTTGACTTTATACACTGTTATAGGATAGACTGGTGGTTCTCAATGGGTGGTCAGTGGACCCCTTAGGGGGGGCCACAAATTAATGTCATCACAGGGGACCCACGAAGGCTCGAAGAAATGTTATGAGTCTTGGTGGTCTGTGGCCACAAAAGATGTGGGGTCCATGTGAAGGAAAGGAAAATACCTATTTCTGTGTTATTCTTTGGTGATGTGTTCTACATGGTACACTACAGGTTGCTTAATGACTGTTCAAAGTTAAATGGCACTTATGATCATTTTTCACACTTATGATTGCTGCAGCATCCCCATGGTCACGTGTTTTACATTCAGATGCTTGACAACTGACCCACATTTATGAGGGCTGCAGTGTCCCGGGGTCACGTCATGATCTTTTACAACCTTCTGAATAAGCAAAGTCAATGGGAATGAGATCCACTTAACAGCCATGTTACTAATTTAACAACTGCAGTGATTCACTTAACAAATGTGACAAGAAAAGTAAAATGGGGCAAGACTCACTTAATAAATTTTTCACTTAGCCGCAGAAATATTGGGCTCACTTGTGATTGTCAGTTGAGGACTAGCTGTAGTTCCATTATGACAGATACCTTTTGGCTTAGAAGGCTATTTGATCATATGATATAAACTTCGAGCTCATATTTCTGACTTTATACCAGGTATGAATTGTGTATAAATTCTGGCTGCCAAATATACAAAGCACTTGCACTGTTGGAAAAGAAGCAGGCTCTGGACATTTCAGTAAACTATTCTTGAAATCCATTATATCAACGTCAGTATCAGTTTTAGGGCATACTGTGTGGCTACTAATTTGCAAAGTCTTACACAGAAACAGATTACAATCCATGGCCAGAAAGCACAGTTCCAGAAAGAAACATTCATTGTTATCCCTGTGTTTTTCATTTTTTCAAGTATGAGAGGCAGCTGAAAAATGTCTTACTGTTCTTATATTTTTAGGACATCAATTTTGTACATATTCTTTGTCATGTACATATTCTGTACAAATTCTTTGCCATGTTTAGAGCCAGTTTGGTTGAGTAGTTAAGGCATCAAGCTAGAAATCAGGAAACTTTTGAGTTCTAGCACTACCTTGGTATGAAAGCCAGTTGGTTGACTTTAGGCCAGGCACTTCTCTCAGCCCAATCTATTCCAGGGTGTTTATATATATATATATATATATATATATATATATATATATATATATATACACACACACATACATACATACATACATACATACATACACATACATACATATATATATACACATACATATATATATACACATACATATATACGTATACGTATATGTATGGTATTTAGGTTTCTTCGGGTATTTTCCCACGTAATATTTGTGCTTTTATTATAGTGACGTTTCGGCAGAATCTCATCTGCCATCCTCAGGCTTGTGTATTGGGTTCTTTTTAATTTTGTGTGTCAGGCTTGGCAGCCGTTTTTTGTTTGAATTTGGTGCTGGCTTTCTGCTATATTTGAATGGTTTTTTCCTCATCTTGATTGGCTAGGAGTCTTGGTCTTCGAGTTGGTGTGTTTTTGATTGGTTGGCAACATTGTGTTTTGTGCATTGGGGTTTCTTAGTGCAGCTTGGTTTCTTGTGAATGGCCGATAATTATTTATTAGGAAGCTAGGTTTGGGTAGTTGGCTGGGGCTTTTTTGGATCCAAAAAGAAATCCCAACCAAAATCCAAGACAGAAAACAAGAGAATGGCAAAGCCCTCCTCCCATATATAAAAGGCATTACAGACAAAATCAGCAAGATCCTCCAAAAACACAACATTAAAACAGCATTCTGCACAAACGGAAAAATATCCACCATCCTAAGAAACCCTAAAGACAAAATTGAGTTAGAAAACCAAGGAGTATACGAAATCCCGTGCACCTCCTGCCCCACCACATGCATTGGACAAACTAACAAAAGAATAAGTGCACGCATTGAAGAACACAAGAACTCAATCAAAAAAGAAGAACCGACCTCTTCCCTGGTCCAACACCTCAAAGCCACAGGACATAAGATTGACTTTAAAAATACCAGAACTATCGCCAAAACCGAACACTTCAACAACAGAATAATCAGAGAAGCCATAGAGATAGAAAAACACCCACACAGCATGAATAAACGAGATGACACCTCCCGCCTACCAGCCATTTGGAAACCCGCCCTCATTAACAAATGAGTACCTAACATAAAGAAGGACACCAGACCCACGAGGGCCACACAAGAAACTACCACCACACTTCCACGCAGAAAGCAGACTCACACCCACACAGAAGATGAAACACGACCATGGACCAGAAGCCATACCACAGCTGCATCACAACCTGCTTCAAACCCCCCCAACTCATACATGAAGAGAACTGACGCCCACCATGAAGATATGGCACGACCACGAACGCGAAACCAAACAATAGGATCACAGCTCACCAGCTCAAATCCCCCAGCAACTGAGACTAACCTGAGTACAACCAAACCCCCACCAGAACAGAACACACCCCCAGCCAATCAGAACACAGCCAACCCCCCAACCAATCAGAACACAGCCAAACCCCCAACCAATGAGAACACACCCCCACCCAATCAGAACACAGCCAAGCCCCCACCCAATCAAGTCACACTCCCACTAGTAGTTAAAAGGAAGAAGCAGCTGCAAGCTCACATTACTCTGAGAAGCATAAGGCCGAAGACACAAGCGTGAAGATGATGAATGAGACTTCATCGAAACATCGCCTAGATATTTCCAATTCTACGCGGGAGAAAACCCAAAGAACCAAAGATCCACATACAAATACCCGCGAAAACCCCCGAAAACATATATGTGTGTGTGTGTGTGTGTGTATGTATAAAGCTGCAGATGACATCAAACTTGGAGGGAATACCTAATATTTTAGAAGTCAGACTCAATATTCAGAAAGATCTTGTCAGATTTGAACAATGGGTCATGTCCAACAAAATGCAATTCAGTAGTAAGAAAAGTAAGGTCATACACACAGGCAAGAAAAAATGAATGCACAGGTATAGAACAGGTAGTACCTGGTTTTATATATATATATAAAACACCCTGGAATAGATTGGGCTGAGAGAAAGTCTCTTTTTTTAAAGGGAGGTTGCATTTATAGTTTTTGGGATAAAGTCTTTCCAAAGTGCCAACAATCTACATATTCTTTCCAAGTGAAAAGTCCAAAAGAGCTCATAGCTGAAAAGTTTAGGGGGAAGACAGACCCCAATAATTTTTTTCCCCGAGAGCCTAAGAAAGAGGAAAGAAATAAAGTTCTAGTAGTGGGACATTAAGAAACTGAATGGAAATGGACTGGAGTTTGTAGTTAAGAGCTTCAGGCATGTTTGTAATCCTACTTGAGACAAGCTGATATATATTTGCAGCATGTACAATCTCATAACAGTAACCGAAGTAAGAAAGTAGAGTGCAATTATACTTCACCTGACACAAGAAGATTATGTTTTACAATATCAGAAAAACATTTGTGACACAAAGAGCAATGGAGGAAGTAATTCTCCATAAGAAAGAGAATCAAAGGAATAAGCCCAGTGCACAATACTGACAGTCAGAAACAAAGAAAATAAAAGATATTTTCATTATTATTACTCAGAAACAGATATCAGCCTCTCACGGATGACATAGGGCCTGAGTCTTTAGGGGAGGGAAAAGAGGCACTGCAAATCCCTAAAAGGCAGGCTGCATGCAGTTTTATTCTGCAAGAAGATAAATCAGTAAATCCACTGACAATTATTTCTTCTTGCTAATCCATGTGGTGAAGGCCTGGAGGAACATCGTCCATGGGGTCGCGATGGATCCGACACGACTTTGCAACTAACAACAATCCATGTGGTAACAAATGATATTGCAATTACACCATACCACTGTAAATTTTGAAATTCTGGGAAAGAAAGTTAAGAACCTGTAAACCGAGATGAATTTTTATCCATCTTTCTAATCCATGCAAGGTACTGGAAAAGAAGAGTTCTCTAAATAATATTGATGGAAGACACTGATGTCTGGATCCTAGGTTATACTTGTATGCTGTATAGTTATGCACCGTAGACAGAAGTGATAGTGTACTGCAATAGAACCCATTAAGCCACTCAATGACAAAGAAGAATATTATCATAAAATCCATGGATTTATTTATACATTGCTTGATCCATTGTACCTCCTAAATCATGTTTTTCTTCAAATGCTAGGATTTGGAACTTATTTTCTTTATTTCTTATATTTCTTATACCTATAAGAAATAAAGAAAATAAGTTCCAAATCCTAGCATTTGAAGAAAAGCATGATTTAGGAGGTACAATGGAAACATAGCAAGATCTCTTCCATTAATCACACACGTAGCAACTGAACAATAAAATGTATTCAAATGTAAAGAAGCCATAGAAAGGGAAAATAATTTGCATAATATGTTAGAACTATCATCTTCTGCTCAGAAGCCCAAATGAATTAATTGGATAATCATAGGTATTTTCTGGAATTAAATCAGGGCCAGATTGAAAACAACTGATGCCCTACGCATAGTTCAACTATGGTACCGCTTTGCCCTTTCATTTCTTACAGCCTGACAAGACATTAAGACTCATAAAGTGTTTAAAAAAATCCAGTCCAAATGTGACAGTGAAAGAGTTAAAAGTGTGATAGAAAAGGGGAAAAAACCCCTTACCTTGGACCTTTGTCTTATGCACGTACTTCATTTGCTTAACTGTTAATCCAGTCCTGGTTAAATAAGTGTAAAAACAATAAAAACAAAATTACTATAGATATCTACAGTTGCATGTTCAACTAATGAGAATATATAGGTAACGTTTTCTAAAAATAAAATGCAGATCTTTCAAATGAGCCTGAAGTAATAGTGGTAGGGGACTTGCATTCCCTCTACATCTGTTGAGGAAGAAACATTGCCACATATGGTTCCTTCAGGCAGTTCCCAACTTGTTAACCAGTTTTTCTTTAGAGAAGGAGAAGGAAATTAGAGGATAAGCAATCTTTCACTTGATATTAACCAAAAGGGAAAACTAAGTCAACAAAATGAACAAAAAAATGAACATGAAGGAATCATTATCATACATTCAAGGATAACCAAAACAGTGCAATTGAACTTGTATCTTGGACTTCAAAAAACTGGATTTTAATAAATTCAGAAAATAAATAATTACGATTCCACATCAGGAAAATTAATGGAAAAACAAGCTTAAGATGAATAGATATTTTTAATATTTTTATTTGCAGTACTTTTTTTAAAAAATGCAAACAATTTCACTTGGAAAAAAAGGAAGCAGAAGACATTGTTTCTGAAAATAGAAAATATATAAAGTGAAAAGTGGGACATATCACTAAGGAAGAATAGATAAAGGAAGACTTTACCTAAAATAAAATATTTTATTATATAAAATATATAGAGGGGGACAAAAAACTATTTCCCCTCCCTGTTTGTAACTGTTGGTTTAAATATGCTTTTATTCCAATATTCATGGCTTCTGAAATGTTACATAACCTACGATAATTAAGGGGAAAGGGGGTTGTCTGTCAGAAATTGATTTTTGTGCTAATAGCAGAGATCTGATTTCTAAAATCTGTTGCATATCTATTTTGTTTAAATGAATGCTTTGCTTGTATAACTGAGAAGGAAGGAAATAGTTTACATATTTAATATAGATTAGGCAGGGGATTGTATTTAATTTGTAAAATTGTTGACTACACTTCTTTCCTTGATAGCTGAAATGCTGTCTTAAATAGCAAATAAAATTATCCTGATTACTTGAATTGTTCCCACGGGTTGCTTTTTTCAACCAGTCTACTACATATTATATTATTCCCAGGAAAAGGAGGTTGATTGAACTTGAAAAATAATCAAGAACAGGGCAATAGTATCTTACTTGAGAGAGTAACTTAAGAGAAGTGGAAGCCAGAGAAGATGACAGAAGACCTGAAAGTTGTGGGAATATTTGCAGCCTTGATCTGAAAACTGTAGAACTGCATGGCATGGGAAATTTCTACAGGTTTCTGTAGAACAGGGCTGTCAAACTCGTGGCCCACAGACCAGATGCGTTCCATGCTGGCCACATCCACGCCCAGTTTAGCAAAGGGGAAAAAAGTCCCAATACATTATGTGATGAAGCCGTGACGACATGAGTTTGACACCCCTGCTGTAGAATGTAATGCTGTATAACTCATGTCTAAAGGTGAAAAGAGAAAGAGCAAATTGCAGAGGCTTTCTGAGTCTGTGTCAAGATCTTACCACATAAACCTACCAAAAGAGTCTGCCATTGTGACTTGTTGACCAATTGACTGGAAGGTACAATGATTTGGAAACAAAATTACGTTGATTACTTTAAAAAAACACCGGCCCTCCACTCAGCAATATGAAAATTAACTGATGATGGTTGATTATCGCTATGTTTTTTTTGTTTCTAGGGTTATTTTTAAAATCTCAGGTTAAGAATTATTTTTCTGGGTAAGGAGAGCCAAATTTTGTGAGTGTCAGAAACTAGCAATGAAATATTTTCTTGCTTCTTTTCCCTAGCAGAATTGGGAAAGTGATGTTTGAAAATTTGAAACTTGTGTATCTCAGTTTGTAGTACTTGGGTTTTATATGTGTGTGTTTCCAGATCAGTGTTTACAGTTGGTTGATTGCCTGGATGAGCTCCAGAGGTTTTCTTGGCAACATTTCAGAAGTGGCTTACCATTGCCTGCATCCTAAGACTTACAGAGAGTGAGTGGTCCAGGGTCACCCAGCTGGTTTTATGCCTGAAGTGGGACTGGAGCTCACAGTTTCCTGGTTTCTAGCCTGACATCTTAACCACTACAGCAAACTGACTCTTAATACTTGTTTTATCTAATAAATATTTTTTTATTTACCTTATTTATTTATTAAATTTATATGCTGTCCACCTCACCAATAGGGCATCAGTGAAATAGATTATGTTGAGAGATAACGGCTGCCCCAAATCACCCAATGAATTTCACCGCTAGATGAGCTATGCTCATATAAAATAAAGTCAATATTTGCATGACATATAAGCAAAATAAAATTATAATGTAATCTACACCTTATAAAGTTTCTTCTTTTTTTAGTGTTTTCTTCTAGTCCTCTTTCACAATGAGGATTAAAGGACTTTTGCTTTCTTTATAAAGGATAAAGTTATGACTTCATTTAGTGAACAATCAAAGTTACAACACCTCTGAATAAAGTAACTTAAAACCATTTTTCACACTTGCAATCATTGCAGCATCCCCATGGTCATATGATCAAAATTCAGATGCTTGGCAACTGGTTCATATTTATGACAGTTGCAATGGCTTAGGGTTATGTGATCAGCTTTTGCAACCTTCTGTCAAGCAAAGTCAATGGGAAATCCAGATTGAACCATTTATCAACTTAACAAATGCAATGAATCACTTAACTCTGTGGCAAAAAAGTCATAAAATGGGCAAACTCACTTAAATGTTTCACTTAGCAACATAAATTTTGAGCTCAATTGTGATTATAACTCGAAAACTACCAGTATAATGTTAAACATTATTTGATGTTGTATTAAGTATAATGTAGCCATTAATCAGGAATGTGCAAACCTATAAAAAATGTCATGTATAATAAATAGCAGAGCAAATATGAAAAAATAAACCTCAAATTGAATAGAATTCATTTATATTTCTTCGTATACTTCCAGATTCATTCTCAAACACTGGTCTTACTCATTGTTAAATTATATTGTATTAATCTGTATACAATTTCAATGCAATATGAAGAAAAAACAATATTTAAAACAGATCATCATGTTCAGATTGTTACAGCAAACCACTCTGCCATGTAGAATCAACTTTTCAAAACCCCATATTTTACAGCTTCTATAATAATTCTTTCAAGAGGAGGAAAAAAGTAGAAATAATGTATATTACCCATATCATAATTTTATGTACAGTTGTCCTTTATTTGGGCTGTCAAAATGGATTCTAGTGATTCTAAAGTAATGAAAATGACACTGGATAATTCCATGTGAATTTAAAGATTCACATGGAATATTTTACCAAAAAGCTTAAGGTCAGTAAAAAGAAAGAGAAACATAGGTTAATATGAAATAGCAATAAAGCGTCTCAGGAAGTAAAGGTAGGTCTGAAGGAGCTTTCCTAAATTTTCTTCTACTTATTCATTATTGCCCACTTTTCCCAAACTGTTTTTTCCCTAAATTGGATTAAAGGTGCAGGAACTATCTGTAATCAGTAAGTTGCAATGTCCAACTTATAGGAATTGCTGTTAAATCAGCCATTTGAAGACTTATTGTCTCCAAGAATGAAATTGATAAAGCAGGATTTCTATTTAAGGCAACTAAGATAACCAAGACTCAGTGGGTGCTGAGAATGTAAGGAGATAGAAGGTTTTTCTTTGACTAGCAAGAACTGGTGGAAAAACATGATGGACTTCCATGGCGGGTGGCAATTGCAAATGAAAGGACACAGGATTAATCTGCTTGAGGGTCATAAATGGCCTATGAACCTGGCATCCAGCTTCTTAGACACTCTAGTAGAAACTAAGAATTGCCTTCAGCAATTGGTGGCCCTTCTTGTTAATGGCATCTGCAGCTGCCTTGTAGGACTGTTTAGCCTGATTCAGCTGCTGTTTCAACAGAGCTTGGGCAGCCAGCTGCTGTTACAAAAATCCACTGTCCCTACAACAGAGCTTCCTCCCTCGGAGCTGCCAGTAAAACCCTCAGGTATCTGCCATACATAGCTTGGAAGGGGGTCATAGCAATTGATGTATGGAGAATGTTACTATACAAAAATTCTGCTGGGGAAACAATGAGGGCCAATTACCTTGACTATAGGTGCAGTAATATCTTAAGTATTAGTACAGCAGTTGGTTAGTTTTCTCAGCCTTTTTATTGTGGCAGGGTGATGGGCTGAGGACAAGCTGACCTGGATGTTCAAAAGTTGGAACAGTGCCCTCCAGAAAGTAAATTGACTGCCCCTGTCTGATATCAGTCTGGACTTCATGCCTCTGTAGCAAAAGATGTGGTACAAAAAGAGTGTTTCTTTGGCAGTGAGCAAACACTGAAACGAAGGAGTAAAACGAGCCATTTTGGTAAACAGATCCACTACATATTTATAACCATGGATTGGAAGTAGGTCAGTAATAAAAACCATAGAGACTATATGCCAAGGATCGGGTGGTATTGGAAGCAATTGTAAGAGCCCTGTTGCCTTCTGATGTTACATACCCCTTGATGTTCACTGCCATTTTAGACCACCATAAATTTATTACTGTTTTGTGCAATGTCTTGAACATTTCTCTGGGCTCCGCTCTTTGATTAACATGGCAAAGCTGAAAAACCTTTTGTCTCAAAAGTGGGAGAACTGGTATTCTTCCCTTGTGCTTCAAAGTCCTTCCTTCCACTAAAAAAGGGGATACATTACCTGGTGGGGGCCCCTGGTGGTCAAGGGGTTGTTGTGTCTTGATCCTGGCAATTAAGACCCAGGGCTTTCAAGTGGCTTCCAAGAGTTCAGTTGCATGGGAATTTGCCAGAAATTAGGAGGTTGTAAAATGCTTGCAGTAACTGGTGCATGGAACATTTGTGAATACTCAGGTTTACATGAAAATGCATCTGGCATCTTTTGAAAAACTGACTCCATCTCATTTGCCTTGGAAAAAGTGATTTAACTTGTTGCAGTATTTCCAGATTTCATATGATCTGTATTGACTATTGTGGCCCAATGCATGCCAGAAAATCTCTTCATTGGTCAAAGGTTGATTTGACTGCTAATAGTTCTTTGTTAAAAATATCATCATTTCTGGGGAAATCAATCTAGAGTAAAATACACAAAGCAAAAATGCTTCCCACCCAATCCTGCAGAGGACTATACTGATAGCCACATCAGAAGCATCAGGACACTAAATTTCGGATGGATCAGGATGCTAAAAAAGGGATTGTTATGCAAAGAGTTGTTTCAGTCCCTGAAATGCCACCACCAGCTATGTCCTCGTCCAAGTAAATTTCACTCCTTTTTCAAACAGCTGATTTAGGGACTGAATCCTATGCGCAAAGCTTGGAATAAATGTTCCAAGTAACATTCCTTGTAATATTTGCAAAGCCTAAGAAACTCTGAACATCCTTTGTGTTACAGAGGTTCTGCCATGAGAGCACTGCGTGCATTTTCTGGAGATCCATTTGGACCAAGAAATCTAACTGCTTGAAATCAAATTCACACTTTTCTAATTTAGCAGAGGTGATTTTTCCCTCAAACTACTCGAGACCTCCTGCACATGATGGTCAGGCAGTGTTTCATCTTCAAAGTAGATTAGGATGTCAGTCAGGAAAATCACCTCAGATCTGTCAATTATATCAGAAAAAAATCTGGTTCATAAATCTAGAAAACAGCACTCCTAATCCAAACAGCATTATGTTGTGTACAAACTAGCTGGTGTTGAATGCAGTTAAAATTTCATGGCCCTCTTTATTCTTATGAGATTGTACACATTTTGAACATTCAACTTGGTAAAAATGCAAGTGCTTTACAATCCAGTGTCTGATATGAGAGGGTAGTGGTCCCTTACCACAATGGAATTAAGGATCTTGTAGTTGTGGATGATTCTCATTGCAATTTCACCTTTTGGGTTTGAAGAATCTGGATCTTACTTCTTAGGGACAAAGAAGGTTGGCAATGAAGCTGGTGACTTTGAAGGTCTTGTTGGAAGAAATATCCTTCTGGGTTCAGTTCCAAGTGGGGGAAAAAGACACTGGTTTCATGGAAGCTGCTTGGAAAGAAGGTTTATTGATGAACAGGACCACATGGCTTGGAGATCCTGGGTGAAAAAGGGAGGAGATGCTGAAAGTGCCTGGGTTTTATGCCCTCTCTAAGCTTTGAACTTCCTGGGACACAGGAAGAGTATCCTGATTGGTTGCTGTCAGAGGTCATAGCTAGCTTTGCAGGTTGTCTGTGTGCTAGGTTTGGTTGAAATTTGGTGGGTGGTGCAATGAAGAGCAATTAAATGGCTCTGCCTGAAGGAGGTAGATCTTTGTTATGTAGAATAGACTGGGCCAGGCCTTAATGGCCCATTAACAAAGGTGGGGGGAGCTGTGTTTCTACCTCTCTGAGTTTATACTTCTCTTTTAGGGGAAATATTCTGCCTTTATAATATATCATAAAATATTTCATTTTTCTAGGAGAGGAGTATGTTTTAAAACAGTCTGATAAAGTCTTTCTGTAGGTTAGAGTCCAAATACTGCTTTAAAATTGATAAGCCCTTAGCCAACATGGGATACTGTCTCTTAATGGGGAATTTAGCACTTCCCCAGGACCAAATCAATAGCACAATTGCAGTCTTTGTGTGAAGGAAGGGCTGCTGTTTTTTCTTATCTAAACACATCTGTGAAATCTGTGTACTTAAGTAACTTTGCCTCTCTGGGGCTTTCCTCTGCTTGATGCAAAGGGACTGTTGGCTGAATATGGTGAAATTGGCAAGCTGGGGTGATAAAGACAAAGGCCCAGTTTCCACATTTATTGTGGGGTTATGAAGCTTCAGCCACTCTGATCCTGTGAAGGTGGTCCATGGCATAAAGGGGTAACTGTACGACGAACTAATGCCACCTGCAGTAGGACCATGTTTTCCATAGTTGGAACTAATTTTAAGACTTGGCCATCTATTGTTTCTACTAGCATTGGAGTAACCAGTTAACTGTGGGGATCTGCAGGACTTTGACTGTTGTAAAGTCTATAAAATTGGCTGCTGCTCCCTATGAGCCCTTCTTCCTGCCCATGTGATGACTTCCCCAGACACTTCCCCAGATGTCAGCTTGGAGGAAGATGAACCCATTCCAGGCATGTCTGGAGGGGAGTTGGTTAATGGCTCCAAGCAGCCATCTGACAGGGATTTGGCTCAAGCACAGCTGCAGCAGGACAGCCCTGAGGCTTCAGGCAGAGAAAGC
Source organism: Bungarus multicinctus (assembly GCA_023653725.1). Classification (NCBI taxonomy): domain Eukaryota; kingdom Metazoa; phylum Chordata; class Lepidosauria; order Squamata; family Elapidae; genus Bungarus; species Bungarus multicinctus. The sequence continues at coordinate 51,105,921 of CM042848.1, forward strand.
ATGCAGTTGCAGCCCATCAGTGATGAGGAAGAGGAACTGCCTTCTGCATTTGAGCCAAGAACACGTAGGGCAGGGAAAAGGCAGGAACAGAGAAGGATAGCCAGATTACTGACGAGGAGAAAGCTTCGGCCTTCTTCATGGGCTGCACCGGAAGCTGTCTATTTAGCACAGCAAGAGAGATGGAAGCAATGCTGGGAAGGTGTTCGTTTCCTAGCTGCGTGTTTTCTAGTCATTGTGATTCTTGCTTTGCTTTGGATTGACCCTGTACCTTGATTTGGATTGTGCCTTGTGAACTCTGGACTTTTCTTGCCTCATGAACCCTCTTGTATTGTGGATTTAATTTTGCCTGGTGGATTTATTTTGATTGGGAAACTTTCAAGTGTCTTGTGGATTCATTAGCCATTGCTCTGTGGACTGGCATTGGTCTGCTTGTGAGTGGACTTAACTGGGACAGTTCTGGGTTTTTGGTGAAGGGAGTTGCGTGGAAATATTAATAAAGCCACTAAATTACAGGTGTGTGTGTGTATGTGTTTGAGAGGGGGGGGGAGGGGGGGGGGGAGGAAGAGGGAGAGAGAGAGAACAGCCCATGGGGTAAACTCAAAATAACAAATTTACAGCAACATACCTTGATTTAGATGGTGTCGAGCCCTCTTTCATGATTGAATAGTCTCTCCTACCAGCTGTTGCAAGAGTGGCTGTTGTTTTCTCCCTGAGCTTAGACCGTGCTCAGTACAGTGCTTTCATTTGCTATGGCTGGACAGTCCTTCCCCCCTTCTGAGGCTCTGGTAGGGTTGGTGCTTCGTAAATGCCCAGATTCTCCACAGTAAAAACAGTATATCAAGTCTCTTTATCTCTGTCTTCCTTCAGCAGCTACTGTTCTCCTTACTAGGCTCCTCCTCCTTTCCCCAAACTCAGTTCCCAACCTCATCAGTGAGGGAAAGGGTGAATAGTAAGTTTTTGAATTCTGCTGCATTTGCTGTTCAAACTGGCTTTGAATCTCTTCTAAGTGAGAGTGGATGATCATACAAAGTTGATAGATTTTGCCCAGATTTTGAGAATCCTTGCCTTATGAGCTCAGTGCTGATTTGAGCATTCAGTCCTTGCCTAAGCTGAGCAGTTAGAGCTGCCTCCTTCCAGTCTAGGTTTTCAGTGGTTAATTTGAATTATATTATGTATACTCTGTCACTTCTATTGTCCTGTTTAAGCTGCTGGATCCGGTGGGTCACTGACATTCCTTTTACTGGATCTGTGATGATCTGGGGTGTGGCATGAAGGCAACACAGCCAGAAAATAGGTATGAATCCCTTTATTCGCTCCAACTTTCACTCCAGCAGGGCAAAATAATGAGTCCAATAATTCCAGCAAGGCAGACAAGCACACAGAAGCATGGCAATAATTCACATAGACAGGAGGAATGCCAGGAATGCAGGATACAACTCACAACACTAGATGAATTCAGCGTTTGTTCCCAACAAACGCCCCTCCCAACTGCCTCTCCTTTAAACTCCACTCCCAGGTGTGCCTTGTGAAGGGAATTGGGGCCCTTTCCTTCCTCATAAGCCAGGTAACCCACGTTGCTCTCTTCTGCATTCTTCCCTGCATGCCCTAGGATGAGGAGGGGGTGGGCCTTGGTCTTAATCTGAACCCTCTCTCCCTTGTTCTACCCCTTCCCTGTTCTGCCCAGCCTGACTTTGCCCTTCCTCAGTTTACTCCACAGTCAACAGAATCACTCTCCCCCTCTCTGTCAGTTGTTCATCTTCCCCCTCAGATTCAGACTCCGATGGGGGGGGGCATGATAGAACCTCTAAAGGGCCCTATGAAGTTGTCCATGAAGTTCTGGTAATTATCCATCATTGCCTTCAGTGATCGCAAGTGCCCATTTAGCTGCTGACATTGTCAGCAGAATCAGCACAAAAGAAACCCATGAATTGGGAATTTCTGCTGCTCAAATTCCCATATTCAACTCACACTGCCCTATGAAGATTTTTATCCTTTCTTTTTTTTTAAATTAAATTTTATTTAGGTTTTTACAAAAACATACAGATAAAACATCTTTTTTTGAGAATAGCATGATTCCAGGTTATCACTTCTTCATATAGATACAAATTCAATTTCATATTCATCTTTGTGTTCTATTCCATATCTCATAACTATTTTAACATTTTCTCCATAATTTTCCCCTCCCGTAGTTTTCTCAACTTTATTTTAATGATCTCATATCTAAATTCAATTATATATATTTTTCTAAGTTTCAATGTCTTTCTAATCATTATATTTATATTTTTGTCTGTCCTGTTTCAATTTCATATTATCTTTTCTCATTAAACAAATTTTCCCCTGTAGTTACTAATTGGAGTATGACACCTTTATATCTTTCAATTTTATCCATTCAACTCTTATTTAAGCTTCAATTTATGGCTTTATAATTATAACATTCAATATAATACATAACTTCCAATCGAATTCTGCTTGGTACATTCTTAAAGTACACACTATGTTCTTTATATATATATATATATATATATATATATATATATATATATATATATATATATATATATATATATGTGGATCTTTGGTTCTTCGGGTTTTCTCCCGCGTAGAGTTGGAAATATCTAGGCGACGTTTCGATGAAGTCTCATTCATCATCTTCAGGCTTGTGTCTTCGGTCTTGTGCTTCTCAGAGTGATGTGAGCTTGCAGCTGCTTCTTCCTTTTAACTACTAGTGGGGGTGTGACTTGATTGGGTGGGGGCTTGGCTGTGTTCTGATTGGGTGGGGGTGTGTTCTCATTGGTTGGGGGTTTGGCTGTGTTCTGATTGGTTGGGGGGTTGGCTGTGTTCTGATTGGCTGGGGGTATGTTCTGTTCTGGTGGGGGTTTGATTGTACTCAGGTTAGACTCAGTTGCTGGGGGATTTGAGCTGGTGAGCTGTGATCCTGTTGTTTGGCTTCGCGTTCGTGGTCGTGCCACATCTTCATGGTGGGCATCAGTTCCCTTCATGTATGGGTTGGGGGGGTTTGAAGCAGGTAGTGATGCAGCTGTGGTACGGCTTCTGGTCCGTGGTCGTGTTTCATCTTCTGTGTGGGTGTGAGTCTGCTTTCTGCGTGGAAGTGTGGTGGTAGTTTCTTGTGTGGCCCTCGTGGGTGTGGGTCTGGTGTCCTTTATGTTAGGTACTCTTTTGTTAATGAGGGCGGGTTTCCAAATGGCTGGTAGGCGGGAGGTGTCATCTCGTAACGAGATGACACCTCCCGCCTACCAGCCATTTGGAAACCCGCCCTCATTAACAAAAGAGTACCTAACATAAACATTATGTTATTAACCCGCCCTCATTAACAAAAGAGTACCTAACATAAAGGACACCAGACCCACACCCACGAGGGCCACACAAGAAACTACCACCACACTTCCACGCAGAAAGCAGACTCACACCCACACAGAAGATGAAACACGACCACGGACCAGAAGCCGTACCACAGCTGCATCACTACCTGCTTCAAACCCCCCCAACCCATACATGAAGGGAACTGATGCCCACCATGAAGATGTGGCACGACCACGAACGCGAAGCCAAACAACAGGATCACAGCTCACCAGCTCAAATCCCCCAGCAACTGAGTCTAACCTGAGTACAATCAAACCCCCACCAGAACAGAACATACCCCCAGCCAATCAGAACACAGCCAACCCCCCAACCAATCAGAACACAGCCAAACCCCCAACCAATGAGAACACACCCCCACCCAATCAGAACACAGCCAAGCCCCCACCCAATCAAGTCACACCCCCACTAGTAGTTAAAAGGAAGAAGCAGCTGCAAGCTCACATCACTCTGAGAAGCACAAGACCGAAGACACAAGCCTGAAGATGATGAATGAGACTTCATCGAAACGTCGCCTAGATATTTCCAACTCTACGCGGGAGAAAACCCGAAGAACCAAAGATCCACATACAAATACCCGCGAAAATCTCCGAAAACATATATATATATATATATATATATATGAAACAATAGTAAATAAGACACTCATTCCATTCTAATTCAATTCTTTCATTAATATTGGTTACAGTCTTAACTTCTTTAATATTTCTTTTCAACTGAGTATCATACTTCCTTGGGAACACTTATAATCTTTCCATAATTAATTCTTTTTTTCCATATTTCTCTTCACTTATATTTTTATAGATCAGTAATAATAATTAACATGTTCCCATCATTTCCTGATTTCATTCTCTCTTTATTTCATTTATTTATTAACAAACATTCCATTGCATTACAATAAGTATTTTATCCATCATTTTAATCATACATTGTTTCATATTTTCTAAAATTATTTCTATTTCTAATATAACAATACTATCTTATGTACCTTTGCAGAATCCCTTTTTCAATTACATTTTCACCCATTATCTTTAAATAAGCTTATACTTTCAATCCTTATACATTTTCCCTATTTCTCTATATCTTGTTTCTGTCTTTTATAACTTCTTTTCCTTTCCTTCTCCCCCCTCTTCTTCTCCCTCCCCTTTTTGCCCTCTTGTCTCTCTACTTCTAATTCTCTCTTCTGTAATCCTCTCTTCTGTTGCTTCCTAATATTGTAATTATTTTTCAAACTATTTGTCAAAGCGAAAAAAAATCAGCTTTCATAAAGTAAAGGTGCTGGACCGTGCTTTCTTTTGCAGTATACTTTTATTACACAAAACTCTAGGAAGTACAATCTAAGAAGTACAGAGAAAGTAAGAAAAAAAAACTCCTTCCCTTCAAGCATGCGCAGTAAATCAGACATCACAAGACACCCATATCTTAGTTGCTATAGTAACATGATAACAATATTTTAGTAGGCTCTGGACGCTTAGCAGACAAATAAAAAAGAACGTAGTGACACTATTCTTTTTTTTTGGTCGTCTTTTCAAATCTTAAACTTTCCATTCTCTTTCCCCCCTTTCCTTTCTTTTCCCCACATAAAATTACTTGATCATTAAAGATGGCTTCTTCTTTGTCCCGACCTTCTTGTTCTACAAGTGTTTCTTGTTGTTTCTCATAGTTCCAAATCTCCATTTCTAAGGATTGAAATACAAAGCTAAAAGAACCTCTTCCTTCTTGTGCATCTTTGTATTTTTTAAGTTCCATTTTCAGTTCTTCCAAAAGTGATGCCATTTTAAACCATCCAATTGATTTTAGTCATTTAAATCCAAAAATCACCAAGTAATCCAAATAATCCAAAACTGTTTCTTCTTGCTTCTTTTTTCCACTTTCTCTTCCTGGGGTTCTATTATTTTGTTATAAAGTTTCAGTTAGAATGTATCTTTGGGAATCTTGTTAAAGTTTCACTGTAAGTTCCTTTTAATTCCAGGCAGTCTCCTCCATTTTTCCAGATCCCGCCCTTTTATTCTTTATTCTTATTCTTTCCTTTTCTCTCCTTTCCTTCTTTTAAAGATTTTTAAATATCCAAAAGTCTTTATTATCCCTTTGACGTTTTATTTTCAGCTTAAATGCCTATTGATGTCAAAGTGGATTTTTGTCAATTTCTTACTTAGATCTCTTGGCTGTCAGTATAAGGAAGGGAAGAAAAAAAAAGCCAAATCCTTTCCCTTCCCTTTCTCCTTCGCTGCTTCAAAATCTTCTTTGGGAACAATGTTATTTTTTATAGTTCAAATTCCAGGGTACCTTACATTGTTCATTTTTCAGTTCAACCTGGTCAACCAAAACTTTCTCTTCCTATCTTCCTCCTGCACATTCTTTTCCAGTCGAGTTCTTCTTTGTGGTGGCCATTTCTGACCACCGCTACAACCGCCTTCAGGAAAGGGAGTAATGGCCAGCTGGGGAGGACAGATATGGCTGTTCTCAACCCTGCTGGCAGTCTCCCCCCTCTTCACCACCTCTACGGGGTGGCTTAGCCCCGAAACCAGCCGGCTCGGGGCACTCCAGCAGCGAGCACAGATTGAAACCACGCACAATCGCGGATTTTGATCTGTCGCCGAAGAAACTCAAACCGGAAGTCAAGGTTTTTATCCTTTCTGATTCTCCTCCTCATCTTTCTGATAAACGCCCATGGCTTGGGAGTTTGGTTGTATTACTGGAGCTGCTGTGGTTGCCAGAGCAACCAAAGTTATTGGTTGTGCCAGTTTCTGCATGTATTGCACCAGCTAAAGTATTATTCCCACCAAATTGCACATTTCATTCTCCATCTGGACACCACAGCATAACATCCATTACTCCTTGGTCAGCTGATACTTCTGCTTGGATGTCAGTTGCCATCTTGGTAGTTGTTATTGCTCTCTCGGGAAAGTTTGTGATTCTGAGAAGATTAATGTCAGGGACAAATAGCCAGATATAGACATTAAAAATTATTGATTTATTGCTCAAGCCTATGATGTGCAGAAATCTTCTCAGCTCAGTTTTCACCTAAATTAGATACGTTTCTGTGCCCCTGAACTTCATCTTCTTGTGACCACACAGAGACTCTAAACTGATTCCTCATTTGACTCCTCCCCCTGGTTCTGCTGGTCTCCCTCAAACCTAGATTTACTGCAAAGAAAATCAGAAGATAATTCTTTCTATTTCTTTTTATTCTTTTTGGACTTTTTCCCCTTTCCTTTTTTATATTAGTTTTTGTTAGTTTTTAATCTTCTTTCCAAACTCTTAGTAAAAATACAAAGAAACTAACCTTCTGTGCAAGTATTTTTGAAATAACTGCTGCAGCTGATCTTTCAAGGAGGCACAGCTCTATTTGTCTGTGAGGGAATGAAATTGGGATTGTTGTTTGTTGTAGCCCCATATAAACATTTCTTATCCTGATCCACTCATGCATTAATTCACTCACTATTTTACTCAAAAGCACCATATCTATTTTCCAACTGCTTGTAACATTCTGGTATTTTCAAGGATGTGCTGATGTCCAGAAGCAGCCACATGCCACCCATGCTCTTAGCTTACAAATGAAAAAGTTAAGTCAGAAAAGGGGTAATGAGTAGGAAAATGAGATAAGAAAACAACAAGCAGTTGGGGAAGCTGAGGTGATGCCTAGAGATTGGCAGCTATTCTAGGCAAACAAGTCAACTGCCAGGGCCACAAACTACAATGAGCAGCCTATCCTGATGGGATTCCAACCTAGGGCTTGGAGTTGTCCTGGGATCTTGACAGCAACTAGCAAGGGGCTAATCCACTGAAGCAGACTTCATCCAACTAGTGTAAGGGGTTTTGGAAGGAAGCAAATATTACATACTTCAGGTCTTTTGTTAGGACTATGTTAAAGGACAGAGTATTAAAGATATAGTTATATGGCAACATTGGTCTACAAAATCTAGTAGGGTAAAAAGCAAGATTGATGAACATATGTGCTACAAGTATTGTCTACAGATCTGCTACACTATAATGTGGCCAGTCCTTGGAAAGCAAAGATTCTTCACACTTTCAGATCAATTTTATGCAAATAAATTAATTTTGCTAAAATAGTCTGTCTTCGGTTGCTATGGCAATATGTCTTTTCTTCACTGCTGCAGAGGCTTTCTATGGTTTTTCTCATGTCATTATTCCTTATATTTTCTTTCTTTCCTTTTCTTGCTCATCCTGTTATGACTAGTTCCCAAAGGTTTATTTCTGACATAGTAGAATTTTCTACTCTTATACTGTAGGTGAGATTTATGATTGACAGAAAGAAGCAAAATCAACATGAGGTGTGTGTGTGTGTGTGTGTATGGTTTTTATAACATTTCAGTTTCACTGTGTGTATCACTAAGCTAGAACGAATTATCCAGTAAGACTAATAACTACTTAAGGGTTAGGATTTTGATTTTATAGGTTTGGAACTAAAACATTGAGATCAGTAAAGCTTTACCTCCTTAATATTGGCATTGACTATTCTAATATTATCCCGTCATCTCAGCCTGATAAAGAATTAACAGTTACTGTTTAATTTTAATATTTCTTTCTCGTGATTTAGGTCAAATGGTTTGTTCTTAATCCTTGTGTTACATTTACAAATAAGTACATGTGTGAACTAGTTAAAATATATGACTCCACCCAGATATCACTTCTGAAATAAAACTTATTGCTGGAATATTAGGGTAGGAGAAGGAAAGAAGAATAGCTTAATGTCAATGTATCTGGCAATTAAGTATTATCTGAGTATATATGATAAGAGTCTTAGGGTTATTTTATCCTTTTGACTCTTTTTTCCTGACGCAGTGAAATATTTAAGAAAAATATTACTGCAGTTTTCCAAAGGAAAAAAAAGAGTTTGCTTGCATCTAGCAAATGCTCCTGAGGAAAGTTGATTGTGAAAGGCAGGGGACCTTGAAGCACTTTATTCTTCTAAATTATCATACTGAACAAAAAGTAGCACTGTGTGGCACAAATGCTCCAATTTATAGATCAGGCAAAATCACATATATCATGGATTATATGTGACAACCTCCTCCCAAGACTGCACCATCTAGACTCAGTTAAACTGCACGGTTTCTGCTATTCTGAAAGAAATCAAACCCAACACGTACAGTAGTTTGTTAAGCCTGTGATGAGGTTAACTTATGTACACACACAAAAAAAAATCTCATACAAAAAATTAACACAAATAAAAAAGGAGTTCAAAAGTCCAGTTTGATCCCTTTGGTAATATAACCTTGAATCCCTGGGAGTCTGGAAAATAATTGTTATACAAAGCAGACTAAAATCTTATTCATAATAAATTGGCATACCATATTTATGTATCATCAAATCAAACTAAGTCACTGCCGTTTACAGTACAAATGCAATCAAAAATATAACATGAAATGCAAATATGAAATCAAAATAGCAAGCAAAATACTCATAGATTAATACAATAATTGTTATCTTGACCATAGTGTCAAATCTAATCTAAATGGCAGCAAATAATAATTTTAGTCATTCTAAATGAGTTCTCTGGAAAGATACCAGGGTAGGGAAAAGCCAAGTCTTTGGGGAAGATTCCCAAAGCAGGAAAAAACATTGTCCCTGAGCCCCCATCTATAGATATTGAGCATGATGCATATTCCTACCTAGGATTAACACATAGCATCAGCTGGTTTCCTGAAGACATCTGGGAGCCAAGCCACATAGGGTTTTGTAAATTAAAACCTGCACTGAATTGCACTAAAAACATCAGAAAACTATGCAGTGTCTACAGTACAATTGCAAGCAGTTCTTGCCACCAGTATATGGCCTGATGCATTTTGCACCAACCACAGGTTTTCAACAATTTTCAAACACAGACCTATGTAATTTGGGGTATAGAAAATAGAAATAATGAAAACAAAATAGAAAAAATGATTATAACACTAGTTATGTATTAATCCCAGTTTGCATTTCAGATAGATGATGTTCTCTCTCAGAAAGTTTAACTTTATGGCAAATTTAGAGTGAAAAAAATATAATTTAATAAACTGAATGTTGACAATAATACCCCAAATAGCATACATTTCATAGGGGCTGGTTACTTGAAGCACCATCTGTCTCATAATATCTACCTGGCTGATCTAATCTGTGGTTGTGGGGAAAATCGGAGGAGGAGGAAGGAGTTTTAGGTATGATCTAATCTGTGGTTGTGGGGAAAATAGGAGGAGGAGGAAGACATATTAGGTATGTTCATTATCTTGAGTTAGGTTGGGTAAAAATAAATAAATAGTCATAGAGATGACAGTAACATATTTCTTTTTGTCTTGTTATCTTCATCAGATAAACCAACTTTTATTTGTAGAAATCACCTGTAAATATTAATTATTTATTTGGAATATGAATAAAATAACAAAAATAATTGTAGTTCTGCATTTTATAATTCCATTTACTGTTTTAGAAACAGAAAATAAAACTATCCTGAATGCAAACAAGGCAGTGGTGGGATTCAATTTTTTTTTTACTACCGGTTCTGTGGGTGTGGCTTAGTGGGTGTGGCAGGGGAAGGATACTGTAAAATCTCTAGTCAGAGGTGGTATTTGCCAGTCCTCCAAACTACTCAAAATTTCCGGTTCTCCAGAACTGGTCAGAACCTGCTGAATACCACCTCTGAAACAAGGCCATTGTACTGAAACTACCAGTACCATTGTTTGTGACATAATTGTGTTCACAATGAATCAGAGAAAGCCAAGGAAATTTTTTGCCACCATACTTACAGGAAAAAATTTTAATCTAAAAAAAAAAAAAGACAATTGGGTGAGGCCACAACTCTTTGGTATACTAATCTATGAATGTTGAAATAGAGCAGAAACTTCTTCCATATTGATGATCTCATCTAACACAAATCTTTCATGAACTCTGTAGAAAGTAGGTAGTATAGTAATACAGCAGCTTCTGTGGCCCGAGAATAAAACCAACGAGGAAAAAAAGGGGAGCATATTTTCTCTCAGTATAGGGAGTTTTTTAAGAAGACAATCTTCAGGTACATGTTTTTTGTACTGAAGATAAGAAGTGAAGCTCATGGAAGGAATAAACATCTGGGCTATAATCCATTCCTTCTCTTTAGCAGTGTTGCTGTCACATGTCATTTTGTGACTTTTTTCCCATTTCGGAGCTGGGATGGGCATGGCCTGTACATGATGTCTGTGGGCTGCCAGTTTGACACCCCTGTGCTAGAAGTTCTTTGTTCACGCATCCAGGGAATGGCCCAGTGATGGTATAGTTTAAAATATGGAGAAAAATCTTCCAGTGATTCTTGAGCTGCCTATAATAAATGATCACCAGATTGGAAAGACTATCTTCTCACTTGCATTCAAATACAACGCAAACCAGCTCTGGCAACATCTTTTTTTTTCTATTAGGTCTCAATGAATTTGTCTTCATTTCTGCTCTAGTTCATGACAGCAACATCCTTAAGTTATATTGTTCTTAAAGTAGCATTTTTTTTTCATTTATTCCAACGCTCTCCAAGAGTAATGTCAAGGTCTGTTAGATTTTGTCACTCATTACCTATAGTGACTAATTTTTGATGTATACCCCTATAAATTATTTATTTATTTTTTCTCCTTGTAACTGGCTACAAAGTTGTGGGGAGGCAAACTTGATTAAAGATGACACATTGCTTCATTTAAGACCCACTATTTTAGGTTGACATGCATTTGGTGCCATAATATAAATTATCATCAAGGTTGAATACAAATATTATACCTTCATCGTAGTGTTTAATGATCACCTGTATTATTTAGGCTTGGTTGCAGTTGATACTTGCACCAGATTTGCTTGCAGCAGTCCTACGGGGAAAAAAGGCATTGTCTTTCTTCCCTATTTTTCTGACATGGACCTAGAGAGAAGCAGAAAATGAGTAACCCTAAAAATTTGAGAGGAGGTGTAGTATTCATTCAAGAAAGTGGGGTGATTTAGTCAATATCTCTTAAAAAATTGGAACATTGGAATTATAATGCATATTATATAAGTTTTTTCTGCTATGTAATTTCATGTGTGATTCATATATGGTCTAGTTTTAATATAATTTAGTGTGAGTGGATATTTCCATGCAATTGTGGGGTTTTTGGGGTTTTAAATTTGGTATTTTAAATTTTTTATCAGTTTTATATTTGCTAATTATATATTCGGCCTCCAATTTAATCGTTTTAATTTGCTTTTAATTGTATATACTGTTTCTATTTTAGTTGGCTGTACACCGCCCCGAGTCCCTTTTTTGGGAGAGGGGGCGGTATAGAAATTTAATAAATAAATAAATAAATAAAATAAATAAATTGTTATGCATGGCTAACAGTATCAAAACAAGGAAATATTCTCCACAAATCCAGTGTTGTCTAGACCATAATTTTCAGTTTCCACTGCGTGCCTTGCTAATAGCAACTAAAGAACAGTAGTTTAAGAAGGTAGTCTTGACTCTATCAATTGTAATGACTAAAGAAATATTTAAAGAAACATTAATCAAGTGGAGAAAAAACAATTTTTGAAGCAGGGGTCGCCAACCTTTTGGACCTCAGGGACCACCAATCTCATAATTTTAGATCCCAGGAATCTCTAACTGGTTATGTGGGTGTGGCCTAATTTGTGGGTGTGGCTTGGTGGTCATGTGACTGGCTGGGCATGGCTTGTATGTAAATATTATAAATATTTATATAAATATTGATTTTTTTTATTAAAAAAATAGCAACTTTTACCCAAAATCAGGCAAAGCAGGCAGATTGAGTTGCTCACAGAATCATTCAATGATCTATCTATCTGCCATCGGCTAGCTCAGTCTCTCAAATTTGCTTGCCGTGAGTCTGCACTGAATTTGCTTGCAAGCAAACCTTCAGTCCTAAGGGAGGTTCGGCTGTACTTAAAAGCAGAGCCGAAGATCTAAAGACTTCTGCTAATGTAAATCTCCTGGCACAGAGAACAGATGATGGTCGGAAAAAGGAAAAATAGAAATTTAGCAGGCAAGTTTACCGGGTAAGGAGTGAGTGGGTAGGGAGGGTTCCCGTGGGCCATGTGGGTGGCGCAGCACTTGTGTTTCTGTGCAGCCTGGATTAATTGCTTGGGGGGTTGCTCTTGGAGTGAGATTTCTCTGCAGCCCACCAAAATTTTCTCACGGCCCACCGGTTGGTTGTTTTGAAGGGTATAAAGTATATATATATCAATATAATTTTTGTATAAAAATGCCTACCTTAGCCTTCAAAGGCATATAAGTAATATAATTTTGTAGGAATTATTTAATTTAAAACATGTATATAATTGGAAAGTGTGAACTAATTTTAAACATGTAAAACAAATTAAATTATTTCCATAAATAGAGAATCTTGAAATAATGAGGGAATGTTGAAGCAATATATGATTGAATAAGAACTTACATTTTTCCTCCATGGCAAAAGAACGAGTCAGTAGCTAGGAATGGACATAAACAGCCAAAAAATAGTGCAAACTAAATACTATCTTGTACTGCTTCCATAAAAATTAGCAAGTTGTAATGTTTTTCAAATTGGGCATTCTACTTCTCCTTCAGCAGGAGTAGTAACTATCACAAGTATCCAGTTCTTTCTTTCAATTTATTTCTGCCTAAATATTATTGGGATTACAGGTAGTCCTCGATTTATAACTATTCATTTAGTGACCAAAGTTACAATAGCATTGAAAAAAAATGACCTAAGACGTTTTTCACACTACCCCGTTGGATTTTTGAGAGGAAAAATAAAGTGGGGATGTATAATAAACAGCATTCAAAACTGCAATACGGAAAAAGTGAAGAGGCTAACTTCCTTAACTGACAACATTAAAACTCAGTTTATAAAGCTGAATGGTAAGAAATTCAGAGCAGGTTAAAGAGAATACTTCAATCCACAGGAAGATTAATAGTTTGTAAACACACATAATCCTCAACTTACAACCATTTAGTTAATAATCATTCAAAGTTACAATGGCATTGAAAAAATGATTTACAACCGGTCCTCATATTTATGACCATCACAGCATCCCCACAATCATGTAACAAAAATTTGGATGCTTAGCAACCGGCATATATTTTCTAAGGCTGCAATGTCCCAGGTCACATGATCAGCATTTGTGACCTTCCCAACCGGCTTCCAGTAAGCCAAGTCAAGGAGGAAATTAGATTTGCTTAACAAATGCATAATTCATTTAACAACTGCAGTGCTTTGCTTAACAACAGGGGAAAAAAAAAGGTTACAAAATTGGGCATGACCCACTTAACAACAATGTTGCTTAGCATCATAAATTTTGCTCTCGATTTTAGTCATTAAATTAACAATTACTGGTATCTCATATTACTGTATATTTAAAGAGTTTAGAAGCTAGCTATGACCTGAAAAAGTTTAAACCCAGGGCAAAGGGTTTAGAAGGCTGAGAAAAAAGGGAGGGAGGATTAACTGTTGAGGAGAAGTATAGAGGAATTTGTTTAAGACAACTAGAAAAAGAGAACTTTTGCCATTTCTGGGAAAAAGATTAATTTAAAGTTGGAAGGAAAAGACCTAGTAATTTTTTTTTAAAAAAAGAAAAGATAAAGATATATGTAGAAAGATCCATTGAAGCAATATTTCTCATATATCCCAGAGGAATGTATACATAATCTAGAGCAGTAATCCTCAACCTCTGGTCCATAGACCCCTGGGGGTCTGCAACATTGTCATAGGGGGTCCCTGAAGGCTTGAAGAAATGTTATGAGTTAAATTTGGAGTTAAATCTAGGTGGCCTGTGGCTATAAAAGGTATTTAAACAGGGTATATTGCTATATGTTCCAACAGCCATATCCTCTTTTAATTGTTTATTCTAGTTGAGGCATACATTAAATACTGCTTGCTTATGAAAGCTAGATTTGTATATTCTGCTGTTTAAAGCCCATGTGTTTATTTTCCCTCATTATCAAGATATGTAACATTGTCAGGACAAGGTAAAGAATAATTTAAGAAAGAAGAATTTACAAGCAATCAAAGGAAAGGAGGAAGCTGAGCAGAGCACTGAGAAGAGGATATACTACTGGTGGCGTGAACTTGGAGGAGTTTAAAAGGGATTAGGAAATTCATGAAGGATAAGACTATTAATCATTGCAAGTTATAATAACTATATATCCTACAATCAGAGATAGTATGCCATTCAATATTAGTGGTTGGTAAACACAAGAGGTGAGCACTGTGCACTCTCCTGTGTCCAGTCGTGTTCCTAGGACACGACTGGACAAGGAAAACCTTTACTTTTACCTTAAAACCTTTACTTTTACCTTAAACACAATCAGAAGTGGCTACTGTATTTTTATGATAGTATTAGGTTTTCCCGCTTTCAGACTCAAGAGGTACCTCAAATCTACAAGTTAGTAGGAAATGTTTATTGTTAATGATGGTAAGATTTTGTTCTCCAATCATGTACTACATTATTTCACTACAAATGGGAAAGTGAAATGTATCGTTTTGACTTGGTCCTACTTACAATCTAATTGTTACAATTTGGAATTGAAAATAATATCATTTTTATTAATGGAAAATTGGGGCGGATGTTTCATCAATCAATATTATTTTTTTCTTTATGATTAACCTATCTATATAATATATATTATCAAGTACATTTTTTCTCTGGTGCCTCACTCTTGGTGGAGCTTCTTTTGGCCCTTGTTGGTGCTGGGCATGCCTCGGTCGCTTGGGGAGATGCGCAACCTGCTCTCTGCCTTGAGACACTGTCACGATCCGACCACAACCAACGCCAGCCTCACTAACATGAGGGCTGGT
The DNA here is from genome assembly GCA_023653725.1 of Bungarus multicinctus. Lineage (NCBI taxonomy): Eukaryota > Metazoa > Chordata > Lepidosauria > Squamata > Elapidae > Bungarus > Bungarus multicinctus. The sequence continues at coordinate 51,121,076 of CM042848.1, forward strand.
GGAGTGGAAATGGGATCCAGGAGGATGGGATGACAGAAAGGGGGATGGGCCTGCAGCACCCAACCGTGGCTTTAAGAAGCTCAGGGCAGCGGGAAAAGAGGGCTGGCCCTGCTGAGCCTTGCATGCCAACCTGAGGGTCAGGCTTGGAGAAAGCCGGAGTGCCCTCGCCAAAGACGCTCACCTGTCAGCCAGTCTCTCCCCCCTGTCTCTCTTTATGTCTCTCTGTGTGTATCTCTGTATCTCTTTTTCTCTCTCTCTTTGTCTCTTCTCTTTCTCTCGGAAAGCCAAGGTTGGGTCAAGCTGGTAAGCTCTCCTTTTCTTTCTTCTTTTTGGAAATCCGGGCTGGCTGAGGAACGAGCAGGAGCCAAGGCAGAGGCTTCCCTCTTCCTCCTTCCCCATCCTTCTCCTCTCGCAAGCCCCTGTTATGCCCCTGTTGGAACCTGATTTGGAGGCCGAGCAGCTGACAGGGAGTGGGAGTGTGGCTCCGTTGGCTGTGGAAGAAACTGGAGAAGGGCAAAGTCCAGCTGGGCAGAGCAGGGGAGAAATAAAGCAAGGGAGAGGGGGTTCGGAGAAGGACCGAGGCTATCCCTTCTTCATCCTAGGGCATGCAGGGAGGAACGGAGAAGGGAGCAATGTGAGTTGCGTGGCTTATGGGGGAGGAGAGGGCCCTGTTCTCCATTGAGTTGCTCCGAGCATCCAGAGAATGGGAGGTGCTTAGTCTCTCTGGTCCGATAGGCTGAGCTTAATTAGTAGGATGCTGTGGCTCCTCCCTGCCTCCTTCCTAGCATCCCCCAGTTTTTGCTCAGCCTTGGAGATGATAGGCAGCTTTTCCTTGCTCAGAGCAGGACAGATAAATGTGGTTAGTTTCTCTTTCTTTTCTTAAATTGGACTTATTCAAATTAATTTCTCAAAATTCTTTAACAGCCAACTGCGATTGCACCGAAGCAGTCGGAGCGATCGCGGATCGCCACAGGCGTTCCGATCGCGATTGCGATCTCCCTAGCACTAAAACTCTTTCAGATGCTCGGTCTTAAAGAAGCGTTTTCTAAAACGCTGTTTCTCTCCCGCGCCTCCCCTCCTTGCCATTGGTTGCCAGTATTGATCTATTCTTTAAAAAAAGAAAAAAAAAGTTGATTCCTGTCCACGAGAACACAGGGGTGAGGGCATTGGAGCCCGGTTCTCCCTTTCCATCGCTCAGCTGTTACATCTAAATCAATTGAGCGGCGTGATTCTTTGGCTGTGATTTTGGCGCCAAATAGAGATCTGCACCATTACTTCCAGGGACAGTCCGCCATTGTTGAGTGCGCGTTTCCCAGGCCAGACCTTAGTACGTGGCATCGTGTGGTCTTGTATTATATGTTTAATCTGCTGTTGAGTGGTTTATTTTCCCTCAATCTTTAGGCAAAGGAAGAGGGTGTAAAAAAAAAAAAATCTTTACTCCCTTTTAACTCCGGTTTTGGGAGTTTAACTCATTGAATTGTTGGCTACTCTCACAGCTCACAATTTTTACCTTGAATCACAGCATTAAGAGTGTTACCAGGGCCTGGGGCCTGTGGGGCAACTGTTGAGGGCTATTGTGGATATCTAAAGCCCTATATATCTGAAGTTCTCAAATTTGGCTTATTTGGTTTTATTAAGGTTATTTCTCATTCTTGTACATACATAATAATTGTAAATAAGTTCTTAGTGTAACTGTAAATATAGTAACGCTACGACCTTTTTTTCTAAAAAAAAAAACAAAACAAAACAAAAGGGGGAGAAGTACATTGATTGGGTTCCCTGTATCAGTGAAGATACAGGTCCCTGGACGTGCCAACAGTCCAATTATTTTTGATATATTCATTTATATATAAAGAATTATATTTAACATATTGCAATGGCAAGTAGAGGGGGGGCCAAGCTTCGGACCCAAGACAAGTCTAAAAAGACTAAAGGTCCTTCTAAGGCCGCAGATAAGGACGCCTCCAGACATCAGAAGGCATTAGAAAGACAAATAGAAAGACATACATGAGAGAGAGAAAGGGTTTCTTTGCCTCACGATACATCTCCACAGACTTGGGTTCAAAATACACCAATACTTTTAGACTTATCCTTACCATCTCACCCATCTGGTACAACAGACTCTAGTCATTCACAGACCTCGAGAAGGGTTCCTGAAGCAACCTTCACACCGATGGCAGCCGGCTTGAGACAGAAAGGAATTCTTCCAGAGGAGGTCCCTCAAGCATTAAAGTCATGGATGGAGCTGGTGATCAGCAGGGGAATCGCATCTGGACTCCAACAATCTCTCAGGACCAGTTAGGTACCAACGTCAGACTGTGACAATCAATCAATGCGATCTTTAGGCAGAATGGACCTTCATTATCCTCAGGTTCCTCCCCAAGGGGAGCCTTCTTTAACACCTTCCCAACATGGTCAGGAGGAGGGAGAAGGTGAGGATCATATGGACCAATTATATACGATGTCCCTCCAAGATAGTGACGTTCCTCTGGATGATGAGTCCCCAGAAAGGGGCATGTCAGAGGACGAAGATATCAGGCTGGACCAAACTACTTTTACGCATCTTTTTCATCCACAGCTTTTCAAATCCCTCCTATATAAGGCGAAAACCACAGCTCGGCTTGCTAAGTCTCCCACTGCTCAACAACAAGTGCCTCAAGAGCAGTCAGAAGATCTTGTTTTCTCTCAACTGGTTAATGAGGTTGAGGTCATTCCGGTTCCAAAAATGTTCTCAGATCTACTCCAAAAACAGTGGTCCTCTGCCTCAATGCATCCCTCACCCACAAATTTTGATAAAAAATTTTTCAATCTAGCCCCAGATTTTTCAGAATTCCTGAATACTCCAGTGGTAGATGACCCCATTGTTGCATTGGCATCCTCATCAACTGTTCCCACCGAATCAGAAGAGGCTCTTAGAGCAGAGGATAAGAAAATTGAGATAACACTTAGAAAGGTGCATCAGTCTGATGCGTGGGCCATAAGAGTGGCTACTGCCGTATCCTTTTTTACTAAAACTTCCCTCAGATGGCTTCGCCACCTGAGGGACACTATCCCAAATTCCAACATCAGGGCGCATCAAGACATCACCAAACTAATTGCTGCAGCAGAGTTTTCTGCGGATGCCACATTTAATTCGGTAAAATTTTCGGCTCGAACCATGGCTTCTCAGACTACGGCCCATTGTCTACTCTGGCCCAAGAATTGGCAAGCCAACTCCAAAAACAAATGGAAGCTGGCCTCTTCCCCAATTTCAAACAAAAAATTGTTTGGCGCTGCCTTAGATCCCCTATTGATTGAAACCAGGAACAAAAAGAAAGTTATTCCATCTCTTCTCCGTTGTTCAGACTCCAGACCCTATCAGCCATTTCGGAGAAGTTCCTTTCATCTCCATTATCGAAGTACATTCCCCAATAGATTCCAGAAGGTCCCTGGCTACAGGGGCGCCCAACAGTCAGAAGGTCCTGACTTCAGTGACACTTCATAGAGGGGGTCAGGATAGGAGATCCTTCAGAGGTCCAGGTGGAAAAGGCTTCAATCGTCCAAGATAGTTCCAGGGAGACCGTCCCCATTGGGGGACGATTGAAACTTTTTGCAGATACTTTGGATTCCACTACGTCAGATTCCTGGGTCCATGACACTATTAGGTTTGGTCTAGCTCTGGAATTTTCCTCCACCCCCCCAAATTTCTTTATGCAATGCCCTCTCTCCAGGGATTCTATCAAGAGGAATCTGATGGAGGCAGCGATTAATCACCTGCTGGAAATTAAGGCCATGCAACCAGTAGCTAGGGATCAACAGGGCCAGGGGTACTACTCTCCTTTTGTAGTCCCCAAGAGTTCGGGGGGATGGAGGGCAATATTAGATCTAAAACAACTGAACCATACTCTAGTTCAACATAGATTCAAGATGAGTATGTTGCAGTCCATTCTACTTGGGATAAGTGAAGGAGATTTTTTATCCTCCATAGATCTCATGGAGACATATTTACACATTCCAATTCGGCCCTCGCATTTCAAATTTCTCAGATTCTGCTATAATAATAGACACTTTGAGTATGTCGCCTTACCCTTTGGCTTGTCATCCGCCCCAAGGACTTCTACAAAGGTTCTGGCAGCAGTAGCGGCTCACTTACGGGATTTTTCCATCAGACTATATTGCTACTTAGATGACATTCTGTTATTATCTTCTTCATTTAGACAAGCGGAATCAGATTTGCAACTAACATTACGAATTCTTCAACAACATGGTTTCTCAGTAAATTGGGCAAAGAGCCATTTAGTCCCATCTACCCGTTTATCCCACTTAGGTGCAATAATTGACACAGTTGAGGGACGGGTATTTCTATCCCCTGAGAGACTGGAGAGTATTAGGAAATTAACTCAAAATGTCAGATTTCTGAAAACAGTTCCTCTGACTGATTTGTCAAAACTGTTGGAAAAAATGATTTCCTCTATTTCTATTATTCCTTGGGCCCGTTTCCATGCCAGATCACTTCAAGGGTTCTTACTTCCTTACCAAAGATCAGGGCGAAGCAATTCCAGAGTCAGAGTGTTCGTTCCAACAAAAGTCCTTCTCTCACTTCATTGGTGGACCGTTCCGGCAATCAACAGAGGTTGTCTCCTGAAAGAGCCCCCAGGTTCACCATTACCACAGACGCCAGCCTGTCAGGATGGGGGGCGCATTTACAGACCATCTCGACACAGCGACTCTGGTCAGTAACAGAACAATTGAACAGCATCAATTGGTTGGAACTCGGCAGTTTGTTTCGCCCTTCGCAGCTTTCTTCCTCATATTCGCATGGGCCACGTTCTCATCCTTACAGACAATGTCACAACAAAAGCTCACATCAACAGGCAGGGGGGTACACATTCAAAACAGCTCATGGAGAAGTCAGGCTGTTCCGCTGGGCGGAAAGGAATTTGGGTTCCATCACAGCAGAACACATTTCAGGGATAACAAACACAAAAGTAGACTAGTTGAGCAGGGCCACGGTCGATTAATCAGAATGGCGCCTGCATCTGGATCTGTTTCAGGAGATGACCCGACAGTGCGATATTCCGGTTGTACATCTGTTCGCCTCCCCACAAAACGCGCAGCTCCCCAGATTCATCTCGAGATATCCAGCTCAAGGGGCAGAGAACTTCAACGCCCTCCGTTGCCCGTGGCCCCAGGCTGTCCTCTACGCCTTTCCGCCTCTTCCACTGATGGAAGAGGTGATCCAGAAAATGTTAGAAGAAAGGGCGGAACTGATCCATGGTTCGTGGACCTCAAGAGGTTATCCATAGCCGAACCTTGGAAGATTCCGCCACACAAGGTTCGACTTACCCAAGGGCTGATCCAGCACCCCGAACCCCAATGGTTACAACTAACTGCCTGGAGGTTGAGCGGAAACGTCTAAGTCAAGAGAAGTTCTCAGATAGGGTGATCAATACCATTCAGGCAGCTCAGCGTCCTACGAACTGCATATATAATGCTACATGGTCTATTTTTCATAAATGGTGCACCAAATCCAAAATAGACCCGTGTTCACTATCAGTTGCACAAGTTTTGGAATTTCTTCAAGATGGTCTAGATAGGGGTGTCTCCCCAAATACTTTAAGGCGACAGGTGGCAGCCATTGCTTCGGTAGTGAGATGGAAAGGCTTACCATCTATTTCCCATCATCCACGAATAAAGAGTTTCCTAAAAGGAGTCATGAATCTATCCCCTCTGATGATTCATTGTTATCCCACCTGGGATCTTAATAAAGTTCTTACAGCTCTCACCAGGGGTCCATTTGAACCACTGAGATCTACGAGCCTCCATTTTCTTATTTACAAGGTGGTGTTTCTTGTAGCCATCATATCAGCTCGACGCATCTCTGAAATAGCAGCCTTGTCAGTCCACAAGGACCTCTGTATCTTTCATGAGGACAGAGTGGTACTTCGTCCGGACCGCACATTCACCCCTAAGGTTAATTCGGCCTTTCATAGGGCACAGGAACTGATCCTCCCAAATTTCTGTCCCAGGCCATCTCAGGGTCTAGAACACCAATGGCACAGTCTGGATGTCCGCAGGGCTATCCGTACGTACCTCCACCGAACGGCTTCTTTCAGAAAAACGGAGGCCCTTTTTGTATCCTTTCAACCGGCTACTCAGGGGCAGAAGGTATCTCCCTCAACTATTGGCAGATGGTTGAAGGCCACGATAGCCAAGGCATACGAAACTCATTCATTACAGGTGCCCAGAGGTATCACGGCACATTCAACAAGGAGTGCGGCAACTTCGGCTGCCTGGGCTACCCAGGCTCGTATCCTCGAAATCTGTAGGACGGCGACATGGGTTTCCCCATCGCCTTTCATTAGGCATTACAAAATTGATACATTTGCTTCCGCTGAGGCCTCCTTTGGCAGGAGAGTGTTGCAACAAGTACATTCAGACAGGGAGGGAGTCCCAAATCAGACAGAGACCCTCCCGAAGGACAGCCAAGCTTTGGTATGTCCCACTCTCTGGATGCTCGGAGCAGCTAAATGGAGAAAGGACGTTGGTACTTTCCTGATACACCCGTTCTCAGTGAGCTGCGACGAGCATCCCGCCCCACCCGATTTCCATATATTAGTTCCTGCTCCAACCAACGATAATCTCCATAATGTTTTTCTGCAATTGACCAGAATATCAATGGGGGTTCCATTGCCTCGTCTTCGCCAAAACTGGGGGACGCTAGGAAGGAGGCAGGGAGGAGCCACAGCATCCTATTAATTAAGCTCAGCCTATCGGACCAGAGAGACTAAGCACCTCCCACTCTCTGGATGCTTGTCGCAGCTTACTGAGAATGGGCGTATCAGGTAAGTACCAACGCCCTATTCCCTTCATTAGCTGCAGTTGGGGACACAGTGTTTAAAAAGGGGACCTGCGCACAGCAAGTTGTTGGGAACAAATCATGAATTAACTGGTTTAGTTAAGGCTTATCTGTGTTCCTGGTGTCTTCCCAACTGTGTGTGTTTTGCTGGGCTTTCAAGTCTGCAATTCCTTCTCCTTCTCCTGCCCTGTCAAGTTAATTACCGCAGCGTGGTTTGTTTGGATTTTTGGTTAGTTTGTATGTACTTCATTTTCAGACTGAATTTCCTCCACTTAAAGATTGTTCCTGGAAGAGATTTTCTCCAGCCAAAGGTAACCTGGATATTGAGGGCAAAGTTGGAGTTAATAAAGGGACTCTTCTTGCTTATTTGACTGTGTTGCCTTTGTGCCACTTCCCAGGTCATCACACCCCTGGCCAGCTGTGGCAGGGCTGGGAGTGTACACATGTGCGGGGAGACCCTCCTCAAGTGAGCGGCCAGGCTCAGCCAAAGTGCCGGTATGAGCCCCAGGCAATCTGGGTTTAAGCGTCTATGGTCAATGAAATGGCATCAACTGTGGATCAGCTCCAGTGAGTCAGCTCTGAGTGAGTCAGCTCTTTGCAGCCTCAGTTCCATTCATCCCACCCTCATCACCGGTTTTAAGTTCTGGGCAAAGAATGGAGGTGAGGCCAGAAAGATTTCTAACAGCTCTTTATTCAGTACTGCCTGTGAGGCAACTTAAAAACTCCCATAGCTAACATAGCTCTTTTTATAGGGAACTAATCAGCCAACAGCCAATCAAGAGAGAGTATTTTCCCTCTCCAACAGAGGACCAGAATGAAACCTTCAATTGACAATTATCTACAATATATAACAAGTTGGCCATGCCCACTCAAGTTTTGTGGCTCCTGGTGTTTTTTTTTTCTGTGGGAAATTGTTCCAAATGGCTCTTTGAGTGTTTAAGGTTGCAGACCATTGGTGTAATGATTAAGGCATCAGGCTAGAAAACGGAGATCATGAGTTCTGATCCTGATTTGTATGAAACCAACTGTGACTTTTAGCCAGTCACTCTTTGAGGAAAGTGACAGTGGCAAACCATCTCTGAAAAATCTTGCCAAGAAAACTTCCCCTTTCCATTTTCCTATCATCTTTATTTCCATGTGTATTTGATATTATGATAATTTAATTAGTTTATTTTTAGGGGAAAAAACCGCACAGGCTTGCCCAAGATTGACTCAAAAGAACATGCATACACTGTTAATGTTTTAAATATATACCTTTAAAAAAGCCTGATTCGGTGCTTTCTTATTGAATTTGGTAAAGCTAAAATTCAGAGTAAATATATTTAGAATTATATATGTTTTTAGTTTTTATTTAAGAAAGTATTGTTAACATACAAATTAAAACAGTGAGAAGGACTGTAGAATTAGAATTCTTTTTCAGTGTGCTGAAAGCACTAGTGCCTTCTGTCTTGGAAATTTTGTTTTGTGACTGCTTTGAAGCTCTCCTGAATAATATCTACCCTAATAAGGTTGAAAAATTGATTGCCCTAGAGCAAAAGGGTTCATTCTGTAATATGTATGCAATCTAGTTTTTTCCTCAACAAACACTAATTATCTCTAGTTTGTGAATTGAAAATGTAGAAAAAACCCCTGCCTTTTGATGCCTTGTATAAAACATTTGAATTTGGAAAAACAGGTAACTAATCAGAATGAGGGATCTTGAGAGCAAAATGCATTTTAAAATCCTTTTTACTGGTGAGGTTTTAGTTGGGATCATTTCTGACTGTCCAAAATTCCATTTGATAGTTTATAATCTTCCCTGCCTTGCAGCTATAATATAGATAGCTGGAAAAGAGAACTGCAGCTGGAAAGCTGTGCCTGCAAAGTGCTTTGGAATAAAGGGATTGTTTAGGAATGTAAAGGTGTTATTCAACACCTCTTTGGCTTTCTAATGTTTCCTTCAAGCTGCTGTCTTCCTAAATTGACGGTCTCAATGTGTATTTGAAAGGAATGGGTGTGTATGAGAGTGCGACAGTCTCTCTTACTGTCTAAGAACAAGAAGAATGTGCTGAGCCCTCTGGCTGGGAGCCAGAATTCTCTATGGAAGTATAAATCGACAGGGGTGGGGTGGGGGGAGAGATTAATGTCCGCCATCGGCTGTCTTCATTAGTGGGTCCCTTGAGGAAGCCAGGACTACTGTGAGCTGTGAATGAGACCAGCTGGGGAGGGGAAGGATGGGTTCACTGTTTTTATCACCTCCTTTAGTGTCTCCTGAGGAGAAGAGAGAGAGAATGATAGCGGAGAAGGACACAAAATGAAGGAAGCTGAAGCTTTCTAACAAAACATACGCTGCCTTCTCATTGGATGAAGAGGTATTTGGCTGTTAGTCTGCTTCTCCAATCAGTACCCAATGAGCTGTTTGGACTACTTGGCATGCTAATTGGGAGAAGAAGAGAGGAAACTGGCCCCGTGGCAGCATGATGCCCTGCCATGCCAAACAAGTGAGAGCAATTATCCTCGCAGCCCCTTCATTATATGGGTTTTCAGGATAACCAGAAAGGAATAATTCTTCTCATATCGTTTTTCCTTTGCTTGTTTTCTGTGATCCCAATAATTTTACTTCCAGCCCATCTGAACTCCATACTAAATATTTGTCTTCCTTAACCCCCTCTCTTTTTTATGCATATAAGTGCCTGATTTTGTATGCATGCAAGTTTGCTTTAGCCCAAGATGCTTAGTATAGAAATGATTGCATTTTTGAGAGAGAATGCTCCTCCCCCACTTTTTGTCTAAATCTTGAAGAAACATATTTCTTGTACAGCGCTTGACAGATTGAATTGTGATGGAGCTGCTACCGGTACGATCCAGTTAAAGCTAGTTGCTCCTCCCTTCCCTTTTCCTCCTCCCCTCTTTCTACATGCAGTGGAAGGATGCAGATATGACAGCTCTCGATCTTGGAGTTCTTTATCCATAAATACAGGTATGACACTCACTGCCTGTCTGAACTCTGATTTCAGGGGATCACTGAGAGGGAAGTTTGTTGTTTCTTGCCCTTTTTTTATTCCATACATGCTTATAGTCAGCCCCCAGTGGGATGAGTTGTTTTAATGTAAATGCATTTTATAGCAATGGGACACAGAACTGTTTAAGATATAAACAAAAGCTTGATACACTGGGGCTTTGTATTGTCTGCTTCAGTCTGGTTCAAGGCTAAATACAGTCCATAAATAGACTGAATTGTACATTACAGAGAGACTACAGAATCTGGGCCAAATTCAGAGTATTTCTTTCACAACTGCCTGGCACTATATGCAACTAGGCACTTTAAACAGGTGCTGTTGCTTCCTTGGCTGAAATGAGTATCTAGACAGCCAGGAAAATTGAAACTCTTGTTTTAAACATCGCCTTTTCTCTGTGAAATGAGGCCTAAGTGATTCCTGTCCAGACAACTGATCAGACATTCCTCCCATTCCTGTTCTTTTTCATTCCAGTTTCTCCATATGTAATTGGAGTCAAAATGACCAATGGATGGTTAAATAAGATTCAGTATTTGCCTTCTTTTCCTCTTAGACAGAGTCAGAGATTTATGTTTAGAATGGAAGAGTGGTTCTGAAATTTTGCTAGAATTTATGTGGGGAAACAAGACCTTTGTTGTTGTCTTACTACAGGTCTTGCAAGAGAGATAAGATGGTTCATTTATTTAATAGGACTTTCATATCACTAACATTGTCGCTTTTATAAGTATCCTATATTTCTAAAATGACCTAAAACCTTCCTATCTCTAATAATAATAATAATTATTATTGTTATATGCTGTTGCTGCTGCTGCTGCTGATGATGATGATGACGACGACGATGATGACTTGGTCAGACATTGATATTGTGATGTTGTAGGAATAGTTCTTGCTGTTTTATACTTGTAATCACTATGGCCTTTAAACAATGCATTTACATTACTTACTAAGACACATATAATGTTTATGTATTACAGTAATAGTATTCATATGTATAAACAGTGTTTATGCAAAGTATATCCTGTTTGCTTAAGGTGCTTCAAATATATTTATAAATCTATGCAAGAGGCTTATAAGGTGGGTGAATATTAATACCAGCATAGGTGGTTCTGGTTGAAATATAGCAATCTGTCTAAAGCCATTAAAAGAGTTCATAGCTATCTAAGGTTTTTATATATTTTTATTGTAACCACTAACATTGCTTCCAGAAAGAATTTTCTGAAATCTTCCCATGTCACAAGTTAAAGAATACATTTTGTTATAGCAAGCAGCCATTGGACAAGTGTACAGAACTTGAAGAAAAAAATTGATTTATCCCACAAAAAGCAAAAATTGGAGAAAAAAAGGGAAATTATACTGTCCAATCCTTTTATGAAAATGAAAGTAATGTTCTCTTGTTGTGACAAAGCTCCACTCTTTGTATGATGTCATGACACGGAAGAGCCTTTGTATTGAGGTTGACATATACTATACATCCAGTATGGATGTCTACGCACATAGCAATAGTATACAATACATCCCTTGCATCTATATGGTAAATGATCTTAATAACAAAGCTAGTGAAACAGGAAATATATATTTTTTTAAAGGAAAGAAAAAGCAGCTCTGAATGGTTTACATCCTGGGTTAATGCTGTTAGAATTTAGTTATTCTGCACACTGATATAAAATTTTGAAGACTCATTGGGGAATTCTTTATATGAATTTTCAAAATTATATTTAGGTATGTGTGATTTAGGTGCTTTTTAAAGAAATAAATTCTGCTGGGATGTATGGAACTCAAAAGTAATGCATAGTTGCAACCTGATGGCAACAGCAATGTTCAATGGACTATATTATTGGATTTTAGTCATTATCAGATTATCAGGAAGAATTGTGCCATGATGTTGGGAATTCTGGATTGGAAAGGAAAAGTTAGTTTTTGACGATTGCAAATAGCCACTGCCCTTATATTCAAACTTTCAAATTCATTTTATATTTCATAAAAGTAAGTTCTCTTGCAAGGGCTTGGAGGTTAAACTTTCCTGGGGACCAACCTTTAAAACACTATAAGTTTCACTGAATATCTTTTTTTCATTTCTAGTTTCAATGCATTCCTGTGCTGCTGTATTTAGAAGTAAAGCACATTGAATCATATGAGCCTTATTTCAGGTAAGTATGGATATTGCAGTCTATAACTTAGACAATCTAACTTAGTGGAAAATATTTCGGAATAAACATATATGAACTGCATGTGAGTAATAAGATAAAACTTGGAAATACAACAATTGAGGATGTGAAATCTAAAAACTAGAAAGACTGAAAGAAAAAATTCTGCTTAGCTTTTTTACAGTCGTTAGCTCCATTTATTGCTGTTCTACCATGGAATAAACTCTCTCCCTAACTTCTGGATTGTTGTCAATAACAAGCATTTTTACTGTGCCTTATTTGCTTATTATTATTATTATAATACACAAAAATGACAGTATATACAGCAGACGAGATAACTATGCTGGGTTTCGTATCACAAATCTCTAGTCAAACACTTCCCAAGTGTTTTATTATTATTGTTGTTGTTGTTGTTGTTATTCTAGATATTTTTTTTTTCATTTCTACTTCACTTTCTTAATACAGACATTCTCTAAACATTATATACTTCCATTCCTCCTATCTCTCCACTTTTTGTTCATTGTAATTTCAGATACCCATGGGCAACGTAGAGGAAAGAAAGAGAAATATTCTCATTTTAAAGCAAATTATACAGGAGAGAGAATTACAGGCAGGCAAATTGTCAGCTTAGTAACTGGAGAAAGAGGGAGACTCCATCTCTGAAAATATGCAGTATGGGGTCCGTCAGTTTTGAGTGATCTGTTTATAGTGCTAAACATCATACTTACTTTCCTGACAACAGTGGATCAGAATATTTCCAGCGGCTTCCACTGTTTTTACAGTTTCAGAAACCAGGTGAGGATGGATGTCATAGTGACTTTCAAGATGGCAGCTATCTCCCTCTTAGCTCTGTTCCACTTAAGCCAACAGCACGGTATGAAATCTCTGTACTATAGAAAAGAGGAAACTGCTGTGGAAGAAGAACTTAATTGTTTGTAGTTTTTTCCTCATTTTTAGTTTAAGTAACACAATAATGACCCAAAACCAAATCTAAGCATAGAAGTGAACGCATATTTCAGCAGATGTAAGACTATTGTCTTAATATTCAGTGACTGCTTTTATGAATCAACAATCTTGTCTACTCTTAGAATATGTATTTGATCTTATTCCTTGCTCTCTTATAACTATTATCTGAATCTGTTGGTTTGTGTTAAAGAAGATGGAAATATGATTTAAAGCTACATTGGATCTCGGATATTATGCATACATGGTTTACCAGGTTGCAATAGTTTTTGGCTAATCAATTGTTTTAATTTCTGAAAAAAGTGTATTATACGACTATATTTTTTTAAAAAAATCTTAAATTATTCTTTAGCTCTTCATCAGTTTAGATAACTAACAACAATAAAACAAGATCACCATACACATAAATTTTTAAAAATGGAAAAAAACAGGGATAACTAAATAATAATAATAAAAGCTTGGGAGTATGAACATAACTTTACTCCTTGTCACATATACAGGTTGTTGAAGAGGATAGCTTTTTACTGAAAGAATGGATACCTAAAAAATTCACCTGATTTCCTGGATTAGAAGTGAAGTACTCTGAACATTTAATTCATGAAGAAACTAAAATTCAATTATGGCAGTGCACCTGCTTCACATTTTATTCCAAAAATGTGTTTTGAAGCATGCAGGGGCACAAATGAAATACTGCTCTGCAATTTTAAAATAACCATGTTTTTTTCTGTACTCACATGGCAGTTTCAAAAGGCAGCCATGGAATCTAGTAAAAGACATGGCTGCTTTAAAGAGCATTACATTCCTATGTATACCAGAACACATTTTAAGAATTTAATTTGAAGTACTGTCCAAACCAATTTCTAAGTGTTCAAAGGTGCAGGAATACAAATTTAATTTTCTGCCTTAGTGTTTTTCTCCCAGTTTAGTATGTTCAGGATTTATATTTGTGAAGTAGTAGGATTGAAAATATAAAGAGGAAAAGAAATAGCCTGCAAATTTTATTCTTCTGTTGTATCTCTGAGTTTTATTGTTATCAGGCATACTTTGCTAAATATAAGCATTTTGTTTGGAAAAAAGCTTCATCTTTTTTCTTTTAATGCCTGACAATAGGTACGACATTATTAAAATCTTCTATACTGAGGCAACCAAACAGTAGCGACACATTATTTCAGAATGCAGCAAAAATAGTGGCTGGGTGCATCAACCTTGTCATTATGGGTCTGTTCCACAGCTTTTACACTGGAGCCTAGGGATCATGTTGATGACTTGTTTTATCACAATGGCCTTTTTAGTGAAAATTTGAGTACCAAATGGAGCATGTCCCAAAGTTGTGCTTTATAGTAGACTTTTGGTCATTAAGTTGTCTTCTCATCCCTTCAATTGCTGCTGTAAATTGTACTGACCTTAGATTGTTAGGGCATCAAAATCAGTTAGAGGTGATATATTATATACATTCATACCTAGGTCCAAACTTTATATACCTATTTCTAACCAGTTTTTTGATCTTTCAGTGATAAATTTGTTTAATGACTTTACAGGTATATTTGGTAATACCAGAAATTACATTATATTTACATTATGTTACATCTTCCATAAACAAGAATCTACTCCTATGGATTTTCACTAAATTAAAAACTACAGAAACAAACAATAAAATCCCAAAGCAATAAGAACTACTAATAAACATAGGTGCTAATTAACCTCAGTAGTAGTGACAACCCTCAAGTGCCTATAAAAAAAACTCTTCTTACACCTTTTCAAAAAGATACCAGGGGAATTGCTTTGCCTCTTCTGATTGCTGACTGTTCCATAAAGTGGGAGTTACTATAGACAAAGATTGTTACAGGCATCTACTGACTCAAATCATGTTTTTGGTGATGGTGGCGGTCTATGAACATCCTTCCCAGAAGTTTCATGTTGCAAAAGGATGATAGGATTGAATCATATAGAAGCTTTGGTGGGACAATGTTTAGAATTTATTTATTTATTTATTTCGTAATTTTATATACCGCCCTTCTCCCAAAGGACTCAGGCGGTGAACAGCCAACTAAAATGCATACAAAACACAGATATAAATACGATTAAAAAAGAATTAAATTATGGGCTGCCCAAATAAAAATCTAAAACCCCCGATTAAAATAAATTAAAACTTTCATACCCCAACCAAACTAATCTAAAACCCCTTATTTAAATTCCCATTTGAGTCAGCTCAGGCCGGCCTGCTCAAAGAGCCAGGTCTTCAGGTCACGTCTGAACACCCTCAGGTCAGTGGTTGTTCGTAGCCCCGGGGGCAGCCCGTTCCAAAGGGCGGGTGCCCCCACAGAGAAGGCCCTATTCCTCGGGGTCACCAGGCGGCACATAGAAGGCATTGGGACCCGGAGGAGACCCTCTCTGTGGGAGCGCACCGGTCGGTGGGAGACTACTGGCAGAATGCGGTCTTGTAAGTATCCTGGTCCGATGCCATGGAGCACTTTAAAGACCAAAACCAATAGTTTAAAGTGAACCCGGAAGGCCACCGGCAACCAATGCAGCTCGCGCAGGAGGGGCGTCACATGGGAGTATCTCGACGCCCCCATAACCACCCGCGCAGCTGCATTTTGTACCAGTTGAAGCCTCCGGGTGCTCCCCGCAGAGAGCCCCATGTAGAGGGCATTACAGTAGTCCAGACGGGAGGTGACCAGGGCATGGGTGACCGTGCGTAAGGCGTCCCGATCAAAAAGGGCCGCATCTGGCGTATCAGGCGAACCTGATAAAAAGCCCCCCTGGAGACAGCCGTGATGTGATCTTCCAAAGACAGCCGTACATCCAGGAGGACACCAAGATTGCAAGCCCCTTCTGTGGGGGTCAAGATCACATCCCCAATAGCCAGCGACGGAGTCAGCTGACTATATCGGGCCGCCGGAAACCACAGCCACTCAGTCTTGGAAGGGTTGAGTCAAAGCCTGTTCCCGCCCATCCAGTTCCACACTTTCAGAATGCAGTATTGAGGGCTAATTCAGCTCACTGCCAGGAGTTTGATCTTTACTGGTTCAAAGTTGACTCAGCCTTCCATCCTTCCGAGCTTGGTAAAATGAGGACCCAGGTTGTTGGGGGCAATATGCTGACTTTGTAAACAGCTTAGAGAGTGCTGTAAAGCACTATGAAATGATATATAAGTCTAAGCGTTATTACTATATATCACCTGACAAAAAAGACCCCATCAGACTGATCTGTCATTCCCAACATAACCTGGATGATCCTACCAGTGAAGAAGAATCAGTGCAAAATGATTATGCCTGCCCTTAATCTTCATAGACAGCCCAGAAAAATACCATGATTAGTGGTACTGAATGCTGCTGTGAGGTCAAACAAGACTTTCTCTTACTTAAGTCCTTATTAAGGACATCTACAGGTGAAACTCAAAAAATTAGAATATTGTGCAAAAGTTCAGTTATTTCAGTAATGCAACTTAAAAGGTGAAACTAATACATGAGATAAGACTCATTACATACAAAACAAGATAATTCAAGCTGTGATTTGTCATAATTGAAAACCCCAAATCCACAATCAGAAAATTAGAATATTACATGCAATCAATAAAACAAGGATTGTACATAGAACAATATCAGATCTCTGAAAAGTGTAAGCATGCATATGTACTCAGTACTTGGTTTGGGCCCCTTTTGCAGCAATTACTGCCTCAATGCGGCGTGGCATATAAGCTATCAGCCTGTGGCACTGCTGAGGTGTTATGGAAGACCAGGATGCTTCAATAGCGGCCTTCAGTTCTTCTGCATTGTTCGGTCTCATGTCTCTCATCTTTCTCTTGGCAATGCCCCATAGATTCTCTATGAGGTTTAGGTCAGGCGAATTTGCTGGTCAATCAAGCACAGTAATCCCACGGTCATTGAACCAGGTTTTGGTGCTTTTGGCAGTGTGGGCAGGTGCCAAGTCTTGCTGGAAAATAAAGTCAGCATCCCCATAAAGCTCATCTGCGGAAGAAAACATGAAGTGCTCCAAAATCTCCTGATAGATGGCTACATTGACCCTGGACTTAATGAAGCACAGTGTACCAACACCAGCAGATGACATGGCTCTCCAAATCAACAGACTGTGGAAACTTTACACTGGATTTCAAAGCATCTTGCAGTGGGTGCCTCTCCATTCTTCCTCCAGACTCTGGGTCCTTGGTTTCCAAATGAGATGCAAAAGTTGCTCTCATCAGAAAAGAGGACTTTGGACCACTGAGCAACAGACCAGTTCTGTTTTTCTTTAGCTCAGGAGTGGCTTGACAAGAGGAATAGACATTTGAAGCCCATGTCCAGGATCTGTCTGTGTGTGATGGCTCTTGATGCACTGACTCCAGCCTCAGTCCACTCCTTGTGAAAGTCCCCAACACTTTTGAATGGCCTTTTCCTGACAATCCTCTCCAGGCTGCCATCATCCCTGCTGCTTGTGCCCCTTTTTCTTCCACACTTTTCCTTTCCACATAACTTTCTATTAATGTGCTTTGATACAGCACTTTGGGAACATCCAACTACTTTTGCAATTACCTTTTGAGGTTTTCTCTCTTTATGGAGGGTGTCAATGATGGTTTTCTGCACAACTGTCAGGTCAGCAGTCTTTCCCATGATTGTGCTTCTTATTGAACCAGACTGAGAGACCATTTAAAGGCTCAGGAACCCTTTGCAGGTGTTATGGCTTAATTAGCTGATTAGAGTGGGACATTTTGAGCCTAGAATATTGAACCTTTTCACAATATTCTAATATTCTGAGATTTGGGGTTTTCATGAGCTGATCATCTCAATTATGACACATCACGGCTTGAACTATCTTGCTTTGCATGTAATGAGTTTATCTCATATATTAGTTTCACCTTTTAAGTTGCATTACTGAAATAAATAAACTTTTGCACGATATTCCAATTTTTCAAGTTTCACCTGTATTAGAGCAACCAATGCCATTTCCATTCCTTATTCAGGCATAAACCTTGCCTGAAAGGTCAGGCTAACCTGCTAGTTCTAGGTCACTCAGCACCTGAAGCTCTACTTCCTTTTCAATAACCCTTCCTAAAAAGGGAAGGAGATAGTGTGGTACTTGTCTAATGGAAGCCTGGAAGACCTGTCTGATATTATTCTTCCCGAACTTCCAAAATAACCCAATCTCTTAAAAAGCTTCTCCCAGCCCCTCTCCCAAATATCTCAAGGAGCCATAAAGGGGATGTATGCAAGCCCCAGCTGGTGGAGTGTCCTATCTACTTCTTTAGGGTCAACATGTTGAAATGAATCCTGCATCTTTAAAGGCCATTGCATGAATTGTACTATTTGTACAGGAGACAGACATACCATATCTTCAGAGGAATGTGACATTCTGGAAAGATCCATCCATTCTATGCTAAAGTAAAGAAAGCTTGTCCTATTTCACCTTAAAATCACTGTTCAGTCCTTGATACTCTCATGACAGGTTTTCCAATAATCATATACGGTACGTTAGAATTGTTCAACCATATGTATGAATTATAAAGTTCACAATTAAATAGAACTAGTTAATTACCTGTAACAGTACAGGTTTGAGCAATTGTGTTGGTGACAGATGGGAGGAGGAAATACTTGGCATATTCTAAAATGCTTTTCCTTTTTTAGAAATGTGGCAGTGATATATCCTGAAATTACAATAAATTTCATGGCTTAATTCAAATTCAGTTTTGCTTTTGTCATTTTATAATCTCAAATAACTTGTTTTTAACTCTGTAATGTTGTGTTCTACAACTTCCAATTTCATGAGAACATAAGAATGGTCCTGTTGGATCAAACCAAGACTTATTTGAGCTCAGCATTTTCTGGCAATGCTCCCCCAGATGCCTCTGGGCTACTTGCTAACAAGAGGTGGAAACATATCCCTTTCATACAGTTTCAGCTGGCATTTGGAGATATACTCCCCACAACCTCAGGATAAAACACTGAGGCTTCAAAGCCATTAGTCTTGATAGACCTGAACTCCATACCATAAATTAATTACTCACTGTATAAAACAATACTTTCTTTTATCTATTCTAGCTTTCATTCCAGTCAGCTTTGTTGATCATTAGGGTGTGTGTGTATATGTAAGAGAGCGAGAGAATGCTTAATTATTATCATGGCTAATATTGCCATGATAGTAGTTATAATATTAGCAAGGAGTGAAAAGTAGTAGTTCCAATATTAGCAAAGAGTGGAAAGCTTCTGATATAATGAACAGGGAAGAAAATTCCTGTGAATGTGCAAGGATAAGGGGCCCCTTAGTTGTCCTTACTTTGTCAATCAGGCTAATTGTTTTTTCCTTTTTCTTTCTTTTTCTATTCTGTTGAACCAGAACAGCAATGCTGGGGAGCAGGGAGAACATTTTATTAAAATAGATGACCTGTACATTCTGTTCTAATTTTCTGTTTATTTGAGGCTAGAAATGTACTTGAAAAATGAAAGGACAAAATTTTCTAGAATTCAATAAATTACTCAGTTTTCTTGTTGCATATGTTTCATTACCAAACTAGGTAATATAATCAGTGCTTTGATAAAAGGGAATAAGTTTTAGTGGCTTATGTGTGATAGCTGGTTCTACCTGTCTTTATCAGAGTTGTTGTAGTATGTAATCAGTCTATCTAACTTCGTTGGCTACACTTTTTCATTTTAGCTTATACAACTTTTAATATCCTGCACATGTAATTGTTTTTTTCTTATCTATGTGTTGATTGCTGAATGTGTGATAAGGAACAAAGTGCTTTGGACAGTATTTTCTTTTTAGATTTTTGTTTGCTTTTTGAAGTATGTAGAATTTGGGGGACCTTTATGGCAGGTGTGGCCAAACCATGGCCCAGAAGCCACATGTGGCCCCAGACAGCTAGTAATGCCGGCCTGACAAGATAATAAAAAGTATTTAAAAAAGAAAGGACATTTGTTATCTATATACATTAACTATATTATATATTTTATATGTGGCCCAAGACAATTCTTCACCCAAAGCAGTTCAAGCAACCCAAAAGGTTGTGCCACTGTACTTTATGGGATCCATCTATCTCAGGATCTTGTCTGGAAGCAAGAGCTCTTCTATATATAAAACTCAAAATCTGGAAAATTTCTAAACAGCAAATGTCGTACAGTTGTGGGATAGTATAATCGTCAGGTTTCCAAGTGACGAAATCCATTCAAAAAGAAAACAGTCCATCTTCAATAATAATTTCTTTTGTTTAGAATAGTATCAAATGGGCAAAGTCTGTTGTAATTCTGGATCTGACACAACCCGGAATTACACCACATAATATTGGAAGTTAGAAACAACCTTTAAAAGTCACATTCTCCAATAGAAGTAAATCAATGTTGCTTGGTGTCATCAAACTCCACCTTCAGGTCTCAACAAGGTCAGATTTTGTTCCCACGGGAAGAAACACTACGTAGCCTAAACAACTCTATCTCCACTCCTCCCATCTTAGGAATGTGGCAAGCCCAAAACCCTTCCCCCCAATACCAGCAAAGAGAAAGAAGGAAAAAGAATATATAAAAAGGCTAACTAAAATGGCTACACATGTCAATTTCAGGCTTGACAATAATTTCCAATCTCTTATATCAATGTTTGGAACTATAGTGAGACCTGTTCCTTCAGTTCCTAAAACAATCTTTCCCAATCTGGATATTTTTGATGGGTACAATTTCGATCACTGGTGATAGAATATTTGTCAATATATCAGATGACACCAGATTAAGGGTGGTTTTTTTAAAAAAACTGATCAGTGGTGTGAACTATGAAAACCTTTTCCGCTGCTTCCCACAGAGGCTTGGAGATTCAAGCTTGAAGAAATGATCATGAAAAGGAGGAAAATTGATTGAATTCTCTTCCCCAAAATATATTTGTTAATATATGAAAAAAATATCTGATTTGTAAATTTGCCAGTATAATCATTTCTGGACAATAGAGAATCCAAGCAGTTACTTATGTATTTGCTGTATAAATAAATAGAAAAATAAATAAATAATTCAGAGCAAGCTGAATTCAGTAGGACTTGTTTGTTTACTTGTTCATTAAATGTATATCTTGCCTTTTTCAGAAGCTCAAAATAATGTACATAGTATTCCTGTTCATTTTTTTCCATACAAAAACCCTATAAGGGAGTTGATAGTGAGATAAGCAGGTATACTATATTGGGGCCTCAGCCTATAGTCTCATAGATTCTCCATTTAAAATAGAACATTAAATTTCAGACTAAATGTGAATATAATCAGATTATACTCTTTATGGCCTTAGAGATAAAGAAATAACAACTGATATGTCAAGATAAAAATATTTCTAAGAAAAGATTGCATTAGGTATTTTTAATATTTACATATTGAAAAGCATGATCTCTCTATAGTTTGCAGGCCCTCAGATTTTTCCTTACGTTTTACTTTCATTAAATTTATATTCTACCTGACTCCCAGTAACTCTGGCCAGTTTACAGATTATTTAAAACAAAAAAAATTTCCACAAGGCTATTGTTATCAGAAGACACAACTTAATTAAATATCTATTACTATCCCCTCTTGGATTTATATACGAATTGTTACATTTCACTGAGTTTGTGCAGAGGCTCATGAGTAAATAATAATAATTCTTAATGAAAGCAGTAAAATTATCTCTTGAGTTATTTTTTTAAAAACTCCAGGGATAACCAATATCTGAAAACTTCTGCTTGAAAAGTTGCAGCTTGAAGATCTTTTACATTTTTTAATGTTTGATTGCTACTTTAATTTTGATTCATGTAAGGAAATACATGAATCAAAAATCTGAGTACCGATATGCAGTTGCGTGTCTGAATACTCAATTTTTATCAATCTCTTCATATTCAGAAAAACTGAGTGAGATAGGACTAAAGAATAACTGCCCTCAGGAACTAGAAAAAAGTTTCAGTTACAACATTCACATCCAATATTCTTTGGCTGAGACTAAAAATAAATGTATATTTTATAATGAAAATATTCAGCTCAGATTCTGAAAGGATGTATTACACCAAAAAGAAATTTTCGTCTGGAACTTTTGTCAGTGTAATATTAAGATGGGAAAAATGATTCTCTTCTCTGTATAGGAAATCTTCTATTAACTCCCTGGTTGGTTTGCCTGCATTTACAACTAAATGGGTCCATTTCCCCCAATATGGAGTTGTAATTGTGAGAAATGCTCAATCTGACATTAATTTCTGCTTTTAAAACATGCCTTCCTTCCACTCCCCAATTCTAGCTGGACTGGAACAATAGTAGCAAAATAATTACTTCCTTTCTTCCAAATTTCTCTCTAGCATGTGGTTATAGCTGTTACGCTTCATGGTTTCTACATGACAATTCTCACCACAGAGAAAAGTGAAATATTGCTTTTAACCCATGCAACAGGTTTCACAATAGTAACATCTTCTTGTGTATCTTAAAATAATAAAAGTTTATCCCGCCTCACTTTAGCAATGAGAGAGGGCATCAACATTCCTATAAAAGGCTTTGGTTTTCTCTGGAATACCCCAGACCATTATTGCCCTTCTTCTAACATATTACATATCTAGATTTTGTGGTTTCAAGCCTAATTTAGTTCACTGGCACTATTGTATATTTCACACTTAATTTCTCCTTCGAACGATTTGCTTGATTGTTTCTTAAAATACTGACCATATAATATAGTGAAGCTTCCTAAAGATGCTATATTACAAGTCTATTGACCAAACTTCTAACATTTTGATTCTGTATAGCCATCACAATGGGGGTCTCTAATTACATATGGGAAGTTTTCAGTTTGGGAAAAACTGACATCAGAGCCTAAATGTTAAATGTTCATTTTGTGAGCCTGTGCAATTTATTTAAAGGAACAAATTTACTGTTTAACTGTTTCTACAGTCATACAATTATATATTTTTTGTAAAATAAAATTGGTAGGAAGTTATGCATACATGTAGGCATGTGGTTGCTATATATGAGCTTCAATCACTTGAGTGGAAAAAACTGAGTAAATTATATATTGAACTGCTAACTGGTGTGAAGGCCTTGTGGTTTCCATGGTAACTGGGCTGGAAATAGCTCCATGTGACATCAGAATGGTACAGGTAGAGTGAGATCTAGCCTCCCCCTCCCCCTCAAAAGAGCAGAATTGGTACAAAATATAAGGCATGTATTAGCAAGTTAGTAGTACACTGACATTTGTACTTACCATATTTAAATGCTAGACAACCAAAGGTGGATGTAGTTTTTTTTTAATCTCTAGTTAATTAAAAACAATTTTTGATAAGATTCTAGAAGTGTATCTCTTTCCAATATCTTTCCAATATCTTTCCAGATAATACAATGCAAATGGAGGCTGGTAGAAAAAGAAGGGTGAGTGGACCCCTTCTCTGTTGTATACATAAAAATGATTGCCCTTATTTCATATGCATACAGCTTGACTTCTCTGTCAAGGTTTTTCAAGATATTTTTCAAGGTATTCACGGAAGCGACATAAGAGAATGAGTTGATTGTTGTAAGATAAAATATTGTATGAATATGATCATTTTTACGCTTCAATTGTAAGTGAGAGAATGTTTATTTTTTTAAAAAAATCTCATAATGAAAACTGTTAGGCATTAATTTTAAGAGTTATACAGAGTTTAGCAGATCAATTTAAATAGTATGTCTGAACACTTGGTATACTTTCCTTGGACCTTTATTTTTCAGCAGCTACTTCCAGCCTGATGTTCCTGGATATGTTGAAATTACAGTATATTGTGACCAATTGCTAGGATTTCAGGGAGCTACAATCTCAACACATCTGCTTATATTAAGTTGAAGATTACAGTTAAAGTGGCAACCCTATATATACAGTTGAACTTCTGCTTTTGATCACCTTGGTAGGGTTTGATTGGTTACAATGAGAAATTAAATTTTATTTATTTATTTATTTATTTTGACATTTATATACCGCCCTTCTCCCGAAGGACTCAGGGCGGTGTACAGCCAAATCTACCCCAATCCATACAAAAGTTAAAATGCAATTAAATAATAGGCTGTTAAAGTTAAAAAACCAACCCTCCCCCTGGACATATTAAAACCCCAAATTAAAATCCAAATTAAGAGGAGACAATTAAAACTTGTGTCAGCCCAGGTGTGGCCTGGCTTCATGTATATCACTGACTTATTCTTGGAAGTACTCATACTTTCCAGCTCCTATTACTCAGATCACCTAAACTATCTGTCAACTGGTCCAAGAAAGAAACACTTAAACTCCAATTGTTAGAGTAAAGATATCTTTTACTGGAAATCAAAGTGGTAGCAACAAAAGAATTCTGAATCTGAGGAAATGAGCGCGAAAAACACATATACAAAGTGATGGCAACGTTCCCACCCCCAACAGTCCATATTGCTCCTCCAAAGAGAAATGGTGCATAACATCATGTGGGCATCTTCAGGTGGTGATGAGGCCTCTGTCTGTTGACCTTGGCATAGTTTGATAAAGAGTCGCAGTTGCGCATAGCAAGGAATAGAAAAGCAAGGAAACTTAAGCAAGACTCCCCCTCCCCTAGATATAGAGTTTCGTTTCCTACTCACTCCAGCACGCTTCCCAAATATATCATGGCCCACTGCCCCCTCCCGTTACTTATGGCAGCCGAAAGATGCAAAGCAGAAGAAAGGAAATAAAGGAAGAAATCTTGAAGGCTGACATTCGGCCCTCCTGCAAAAAGACTTTAGTCCCAAAAAATATAAGAATAAAAGATAAGATGTTACAAACAAATAACAACAGCATTAATGTTCAGGGTTTATCAGGATACATGGTACGAAACGCCTGCACCAGCCGGGGAGCTCTAACATCTCTCTCGTCTACCCATTCAGACTGGGAAGAAGGAAAATGTTTCCACGCAACCAAATATTGGACTCGACCCCTCTTCTTCCTAGAATCCAAAATTTCTTTAACTTCAAAATGTTATTCACCTTCAATGAGCAATGGTACAGGGGGGGCTACTGGAGTAGGCCTCAGATCAGATGTACGTTCAGGTTTTAACAAACTAACATGGAAAACAGGATGGATCCGACGGAGGGTTTTAGGCAGTGTCAATTGAACTGCCACAGGATTCACAACTCGTTCAACCGGAAAAGGTCCCACAAACTTAGGTCCAAGCTTTTTCGATTTCTGTGTGGTCTGCAAGAATTTGGTTGATAAAAACACCTTATCACCAACTTGATATGGTTTTTGTGGACGTCTCTTTTTATCTGCAAATTTTTTATGAGCTTGATGAGCATCATCCAATGCCTTGCGGGCAACTGGCCAAGTTATCTGGAGATGCCTTATCCACTCATCCAATGAGGAAATGTTAGATTTCTCTTGTGGAAGCTCGGGTATGGGTACAAAGTCTTGTCCCAAGGCCACTTTACATGGAGTGAATCCGGTGCTGCTATGTACCGAATTGTTGTATGCCACCTCAGCAAAAGGCAGTAAGTCAGTCCAATCATCCTGCTGATAATTAATGTAACATCTCAGATACTGTTCCAGTACCGAGTTAGTTTTCTCGCAGGCCCAATTGGTTTGTGGATGATGGGCGGAGCTTAACCCCTGGGCGGAGCCTAGTAACTTTAGGAACTCTTTCCAGAAATTTGAAGTGAATTGGACGCCCCTATCAGAGATTATGCGTTCAGGAACTCCATGTAGCCTGTAGATATGCAGAATAAACAACTTAGCTAATGTCTTCGCTGACGGGATCTTCGCGCAGGGTATAAAGTGTACCTGCTTGGAAAACAGATCTGTCACTACCCAAATGACTGTATTTCCTCCACTGTCAGGCAATTCTACTATAAAATCCATGGAGATTTCCTTCCATGGGGCCGTTGGTCTAGCCACATTCTGCAATAAGCCTGCTGGTTTACCAGGCGGCCGCTTTGCCGAAGCACAAATAGGGCAGCTAGCGACATAAGTCTCAATGTCCTTTTTCAACGTGGGCCACCAAAATTCCTTTTGACCAAGTGTAGGGTCTTCACGAACCCAAAATGTCCAGCAGGTTTAGAATCATGAGCTTGATGTAAAATTTCGTGTCTTAGTTTTCCCGGTACATATAATTTGGCCCCCACCCAGGCCAACCCATCTCTAATAGTACAGTCATTCGAGTGGGTTAGGAACCAATCATCAAGTTTTAGAGCTTCTTTCAATTGTGCCGATAAATCAGTTGACAAATCAATCTCTTTTTTCTTCTGAGCTCTGGTAACCATTGGAGCTGCCAACTGTTCGGTTGGGATGATAGGCCTTACCACTTCTTGGCGAGCACTATTATACTGAGGTAATCTGGACAAAGCATCAGCCATGAAGTTCCTTCCACCTGGAATGTACTTCAAAGAAAAATTGAACCGCTTGAAATGTTGCGCCCAGCGAACTTGCTTGGGAGACAGTTTCCGAGGCGTTTTCAGAGCCTCCATATTTTTGTGATCTGTCCAGACCTCAAAAGGGTGTTTGGCTCCTTCTAGAAAATGCCTCCAAGTTAACAAAGCCCATCGAACTGCAAAAGCTTCTTTTTCCCAGATGGCCCATCTTCTCTCGGTTTCGGTTAGTTTACGGGAGGTATAAGCGCATGGTTGCAGGTAACCTTTTTCATTTACCTGAAGTAGCACCGCCCCAACGGCTACGTCACTCGCATCAGCTTGGATTACAAACGGAACGTCCATGTCTGGGTGCTTAAGTACGGGTTCAGCAGCAAACAGACGTTTCAGTTTCTCAAAAGCAGCTTGACACTCCATGGACCACTCCAGTGGTGTACTGGGCTTCGGTTTCACCTCCCCTCTGGTTTTTAGGAGATTCGTGATAGGCATCGCGATCTTTGCAAAAGCAGGAATAAATTGATGGTAAAAATTTGCAAATCCCAAGAAACTTTGCAGTTGTTTCCTGGTACGGGGAGGGGCCCATTCCAAAACCGCCTGCACCTTCCCCGGGTCCATTTCTATGCCGTCGTGCGATATGCGATAGCCCAAATAGTCAATTTTCTCCTGGTGAAATTCACACTTTGACAGCTTGGCATACAACTGAGCCGCTCGAAGTTTCTCTAGGACTGACCGCACTAGTTTTACATGCTCATCGCGAGTCTCTGTGTAGATAAGAATGTCATCAAGATAAACTAACACTCCTTTGTACAAATGCTCTTGCAATACTTGGTTTATCATTTGCATGAATACTGCAAGCGCCCCCTGTAGGCCAAATGGCAGGACGTTGAATTGAAAACAACCCATCGGGCAGTTGAAAGCAGTCTTCCATTCATCCCCTTCTTTGATTCGGATTCGGTAGTATGCTTCTCTCAGGTCGAGTTTCGAAAAAATCCTTCCTTTAGCGAGGTGGACCAGCATGTCCTTCATCAGGGGGAGGGGGTACACGTTCTCCACCGAGATGGCGTTGAGGTTACGGTAGTCGACCACCAAGCATAAGGAGCCATCTTTCTTCTCTCGAAACAACACTGGAGCCACCACCTGGGGCCTAGCAGGTTGGATGAAACCACGTTCTAAATTTTTTTCAATGAATAACCGCAATTCTCCTAATTCCCGTGGGGTCATTGAATACAACTTCGGTTTTGGGAGTTTTACTCCGGGCAAAAATTTGATACTGCAATCCGTTGAGCGATGAGGGGGGGAGCTCATCCAAGGCCTTCTCACTGAACACCTCCTTTAAGTCCCAGTATTCCTCTGGAATTTTCTCCTCCCCTTTCAGAATCTCAGTGCCAGTAGAAGCCAATTCTGTGGGATTTTTGGGTCTCAATTTGGATTTCCCCTCCCCTTCTGGGGGTTGGTCTGTACATATGTGTAGTGATCCCCTCCTCCAATTAACATGGGGGTTCCATTTCCGGAGCCAAGGCAAACCCAGTATTAAGGGGCGCTCCATCCCAGGAGCCACAATAAAACACAGTCTCTTTATGGTCCCCATTGTCATCTCCACTGGTTCCGTTATAAAATGAGCAGGTCCACCCCCAACTACCGATCCATCTAATTGGCAAAAAGCTATGGACGTTTTCAGAGTCTTTAGCCTTAAGCCCAGCTTCTCTACCACCTTTGAACTGATTACGCACTTTGTGCACCCAGAGTCTAACAAAGCCAACATGTCCCCTTCAGCCCCTGACGTGGGTACCCTTAATCTCACTGGAATGGTCATAGGGCCCTGGTTCAGACTTACCAGTGCGTCGTCTTCCAATTCGGATTCACTCTCTTCAGAAGAGGTTGGAGTTCCCAACCCCCCTCCTTTTTGAGGGGTGACCTCTACAACCTCCTTCGCTTTTAGCGCCGATCCACGAGGCGTGGCTGGAGGCCTCTCAGATTTTCTCCTTCCCCCTGGCGCCCCTTTTGGTTCCAGCTTGGCACGGCAGTCTGCAGCCCAGTGGCCCTCTTTCCCACATCGGAAACATGCTCTGGTCCTGGGTTTTGCTGCTGGTCTTCCCTTTAGAGGTTTTAGGGCTTCTTAAGGCCTGGTGAGAGGGGCATTCTTCAAAACAAAATCCCCCCGGCGCCTGTTTCGGGTCAGGTCAATCTCCACCTCTGCTGCCAGCACGTACTACTGCTGCAGCTCACCCGGGTCTCTTCTGGCTACGCAGCGTTGATAAACATCTTCATTCAGCCCATCCTTAAAAGCTTCTATCAGGGCTCCCTGGGACCAGCCGCGGATATGGCACGCCGGGTGTAATCAGCTACTGACCTTCGCCCCTGATTTATGGTTTTCATCCTGATTCTAGCCTTGCGTTCAGCTAGAGGATCTTCAAATCTAGTGCGCAATGCTGTCATGAACTGGTCATAATTCAACAGCTGAGGGGCATTATCATTATGCAAAGTCACCATCCACTTTGCAGACGTTCCCTCCAGAGCCCTGGTCACACACCTGACTTTGGCCGCTTCTGAGGAAAAATCCTGCCCATACTCCTCCATATGGCTCCAAACTTGTGCTAGGAAAAATCCTAATTCCTGGGGGTCCCCTCCATATTTTACTTCCAACGGAGGCACTTTTGGAGCTCTACGCCTTCTGGCAATTATCCCCCCAGCCGGGGGCCCCTGTGCTGCTGCTGCTGCCTGTTGCGCCGGCCCAGGTTGATTTATGGGGGTGGCTGCTCTGGTTCTTCTGCCTGGGGCTACCTCCCCCTCTTCCCCCTCATACCTTTGATCAGCTTGAGCCTCTCCGGCAGCTTCATGTAAAAGTTGCATGGCTTGCGTTAGTAAGAAACCTCTCGGTTCCTTCTCCTGCCATGGCTCATCTTTCCCTCGACGACGGGTCGTGGTCACTCCTGGAGGGGGCCTTTCCTCAGGATCCTTCCAACCGACTCCCAGGGACCATTTAGGCTTCACAGCTGGGGTTTCGCCAAGACTTAGCTCTGCTAAGAAGTCAGCCTCTTCTGCTCCCTCCATCAACAGGGATTCTGGTCCTCCAGTCGCTCCCTGGTCTTCTTGGTCGCTGGCTGGACTAGACATTGTTTGTTTGCAAATCCCCTCGGAAGAAAATTTGGGTTTTCTCCGGGTGGGCTGGTAAAAGTGAGATTCAGAATAATGTCAGCTGGTGCTCCCTTCAAAGTCCAAGAAAGAAACACTTAAACTCCAATTGTTAGAGTAAAGATATCTTTTACTGGAAATCAAAGTGGTAGCAACAAAAGAATTCTGAATCTGAGGAAATGAGCGCGAAAAACACATATACAAAGTGATGGCAACGTTCCCACCCCCAACAGTCCATATTGCTCCTCCAATGAGAAATGGTGCATAACATCATGTGGGCATCTTCAGGTGGTGATGATGCCTCTGTCTGTTGACCTTGGCATGGTTTGATAAAGAGTCGCAGTTGCGCATAGCAAGGAATAGAAAAGCAAGGAAACTTAAGCAAGACTCCCCCTCCCCTAGATATAGAGTTTCGTTTCCTACTCACTCCAGCACGCTTCCCAAATATATCATGGCCCACTGCCCCCTCCCGTTACTTATGGCAGCCGAAAGATGCAAAGCAGAAGAAAGGAAATAAAGGAAGAAATCTTGAAGGCTGACACTATCTGTCTAGGATTTTGTAGAGCACATAACTAAGGCAGAATATCAGCAAATAGCCTGAAGCTACAAAGATGAAGTGAGGAAAGCTAAGCTCAAAATAAAATTAAGTCTTGCAACAAAAGTAAAAAATAATAAAAAGGAATGCTTTTTTTCAACATGTAAATAAAAAGAAAAAGGTCAAGGAAATGATTGATCCATTAACGGGAAAAATGGCAAAAAGGTGACAAGCAGCAGGGAAAAAGCAGAAGTGTTTAACTCATTTGTGGCATCTGCCAGACATACACACACACACACACACACACCAGTTTAACCTTTCGAAAAAATATTGTAAAATGCTGGTTAGGAATGGAAGTCAAAATAAGCAAGAAAATGGTAAGAGAACACCTATCCACTCTAGATGAGTTCAAATCATTAAGACTGTATAGATTATGCTCCAAGGTTCTGAAGCAATTGGCAAGTGTGTTTTCACTGAACCACATCTTTCAAAAATCTTGGAGCACTGGGGAAATATAAGATGATGGAAAAGGGCTTATATAGTTCCCTCTTCAGAAAAGGAAAAAAATGGATCCTGGGAACTACAGATCCATCAGTCTGATATCAATATCTGGGAAGATTCTGGAAAAGATAATCTTGAACATCTAGAAACTAAACAAAATTATAACCAGAAGTCAAAACAGGTTTGCCAAAAATAGTTCATGCCAGACAAAACTTATTGCATTCTTTGACAATATGACCAAATTAGTGGACCAGAGAAACGTTGTATAATTTACTTGGACTTTAGTAAGGCATTTGATAAAGTAGACCATAACCTACTACTTGATAAGACAGAAAAATATTGGTTAGATAGCATCACCATCATATGGATTCGTAACTGACTGACCAACTGCACTCAATATGTAGTCTTTAATAGAACTGCATCTACGTGGAGGGAAGTATGTAGTGGGATACCCCAAGGTACCATTATCTTAGGCTCAGTACTCTTCAGTATCTTCATCAATGATTTAGACAAAAGGAATAGAAGGGGAACTCATCAAATTTGCAGACAATACCAAGCTTGCAGAAATATACAAAACTTCAGAAGATAGGCTGAAGATACCGAAGGATCTTTATAGACTTGAACACTGGGCTCTATTTAAGGAAATGAAATTCAGTGGTGAGAAAAGTAAAATTCTACATTTAGGCAAGAAAAACCAAATGCACAGGTATAGAATAGCTGGTACCTGGTTCATTAGTAGTAACTGCCTGAAGGATCTTGGAGTCCTAGTGGACAGTCATTTAAATATGAGCCAGCAGTGTGCTGCAGCTGCCAAAAAAGCCAACACAGTTCTAGGCTGCATTAACACGGGGACAGAATCAAGACCACATCAAATATTAATGCCACTTTTGTGTGGTCCAACACTGAAGGTTTTAAGAGATTGGACAACCATTTGTCTGAAATGGTATAGGATTTCCTGCCTGAGCAGGGGGTTGGACTAGAAGACCTCCCAAGGTTCCTTCCAACTCTGTTATTCTTATTGCTGAGTATTTAAAAGGATGAAGTGAAAGGAACAAGAGAAATAAAAGGTAAACTTGGAATATCAAATCGGTCAGATAAGGTTTTTTTCTCATTATTGTGTAATACACTGTACTAGCCTTCTGAATGTGTTCTGTGTAGACTATATCTTCTGTATATGTTTAGTAGATTATCCACAGAATGACAGTACTTAATACAAAAGCAATGCATGTAAATAAGGTGAGAAAATTACATGCAAACGTGTGAATTTAATTTAAACCAAAACAAATTAGGGCATCTTGGATGTGTGTGAAAGAAAAGTGATGATGTGCAGAGATATCAGATTACTCCATCTGAAAGTAATCAGTAAATCTGGATTAAAAATCTTTGGGGGTTTCTCTGCTCTTTCATATAGTGCTACTACCCTTAGGGAGAGATGATCTCATAAATAACTTGACTCCATGTCATGTAGGCCTCTAAAAATAATAACCAGCACCTTGAATTGTATCTAGAAAGAAACTGGGAGCTAGTACAACTTGCATAACATTGTAATGGGGTAAACTGTCCAACATTGCATGTACCATTCTGGATCAGTTGTAACTTTGGGTGATCTTCAAGGGAAGCCCAGTGTACAGCTAGAGCTAAGTAAAATAAATTGCTAGTGCCTTTATCTGTATGCTTCCAATGTTTTCCAGAACACATGATGTGTGTTTGTCTGGTTATTGGCAAATCTCTTTTTGTTCCTCAGTGATTGGTATAAAATGGATTGCTATGAGCCATCATTCTTTTGTTGCATTTAAAAAGGTTTCTGATAGCTATGCATATAAAAGGACAATTTTCCAAATTGGTGCTGGATCCAAATACCAATTGTGGCACATTGCTGCAGTGGATTGAGTAGAGGAGGAGAAAGATAGCTTGAGCAATATCTATAGATGCTGAAGAGTGGAAGACGGAGAGCAACCTCCCCCCTGCCCCTGCCCCCCCATTTCCCATACAATAGAAAAATAAATTGCTAGCATTCCCTCCATCCTTCAGGCTATTTTTAAAAAAGCACCAGGGAATATTTTGCACCTTTCTGGTTCCTGCAGAAGAAAACCAAGAAACCAACAAAATTCCTATCAATTACACACCTTGGCTTGCTTTGGCTGTGCTACCAAATCTGCCAAAACATTTTTACTATCTGCAAAAATTCAAAACAGTCCAGATGAAACCTGGTTGTATTCTAAAGAGAAACTACAGGGTGATGTACATTTAATTGATTGTATACAAAAAAATGGAGCTCCTAATGTGAGGGAAACCATCCTATAAGGAACTGTAATCAAAATGTTACATTAGGAGATCAAAGGCCAAGAAGGGGTGGAGGGAGGTAACCAGGTGTTCCTTCTAGTGAGAAAATAAATCACAAATTTTGGAGAGCTGCAGCATAGGGATGAAATCATATCCATGCAATACCATGTTAAATGGTGAATTTTGTCAACCAGCCATACTAGTCTCCTATGGCATTAAACAGAAATAACCTCATAAATAGCTGCACTAAAAACTATAGTATAGGTACTCCTTGACTTACGACCACAATTGAGACCAAAATTTTTGTTGTTAAGTGGGATATTTGTTAAATGAGTTTTGCCCCATTTTACAACATTTCTTGCCACAGTTGTTAAGTGAATCAATGCAGTTGATAAGTTAGTAACACAGTTGTTGAGTGAATCTGGCTTCCGCATTGATTTTGCTTGTCAGAAGGTTGTAAAAGCTGATCACATTATCTTGGGACACAGCAACAGTCATAAATATGAACCAGTTGCCAAGCATCTGAATTTTGTTCATGTGACCATGGGAATGCAGCAAAGGTTGTAATGGTGAAAAACGGTCATGTCACTTTTTTCAGTGCTGTTGTAACTTTGAACAGTCAGTAAGAGAACTGTTGTAAGCAAGGACTACCTGTACTGAAAATGTGGGCATACTGAAACCGAATGAGAAATATGGCAGTCTAGACTTGACTCTTAATAAAACAAAAATCCTATAAGAAAGTGAGTGCAGTGTAAGTCAGAACAGTATATTCTCATACCCTTATTTTTTCATAATGGGAGTAATACTGCCACTTCAAATAAAAGGGAAGGTTTTACTGACATTACATATCAGTAATATGGTTATGGTATGAATGAATTATGGAGCACAAAGATAAATATATACACATATGAATTAAAATTCACAATATGTCTTGAGTAGGTCAGAGTTTGGTAGATGATGCTTTGGGCAACAGTAGAATATCACCATTTAGTGGTGGTATTCTACCAGTTTGGCCCGGTTCTGCCAAGCCTGGTGAGCAGTGGAGACCAAACTGATTCTCTCCAACACTCTGCTATTCCACCCGACCTACTCGCCCGCCTGCCCAGGCTCCCATACTAACCTATATGTCCTGCTTTTGAAGAGCAGCTGCTTTGGGTGCACAGCAGATTGCCGTGCAACAGCTGCTGAAGAGACAGAATGCAGGATTGCAGGAGGTGAGTCAAACAGCCGCACCTGCGCAAACAGCGCGTTTGGCACTTGCACGTATGCAAAATGTATATGTGCACGCAAAGCGCGCTCACCAAGCCATGCCCACCAAACTGGTGGTAAAAAATTGAAACGCACCACTGACTGGATTTTTATTTTATTTATTATTAAATTTATTTGCTACCCATCCTGCTGTGGGGTTACTCTAGGCAGCATGCAACAGTAGAATGTAAAACTATAAAAATGTAAATATAACAATAGTAAAACAATGAAACAACAAAAATAAATAATGAAAATTCAGCAATATAAATTAAAAGATGGGTGGGGAAGAGAGGAGGATGCGTGGAGAGGGATGTTGAGGTCTAATATTAGTTTAATAGCCACCTATAAATAAAGTTTATTTCAAATCAAAATTGACCAGTGTCTTCATGTTCTTCTTATAACAATAACATGGAAATTGTTTTGAACTGCCTTCTTCTTTCAACATCCCAGTTTAGTTTACAGCTCTGGGATTTATTGATGATTTAGCAATCCAATATTAAGCAGTTCCATTGTCTGCTTAGGTTTTTAAAATCAGCCAAGGTCAACTCAATGTCACATAATTACTATAACTTACCTTTTAGAAACAGTTGATAGCCAGGATATAGTGCTGTATTTTTTAATAAAAAATTTATTGCTTTTAAAATAATAACAGTAAAGAAAAAAACAAAACGAAGGACAAAAAATACATAACAAGTGCTTAAAAATAAATGAAAAATATGTAACAGAAAAATAAAATATAGAATATATTGTACTTTATACAGAAAATATTCTATTTTTTTCTGTATTGTTTGCTATCCAGAGTCATTTCCTTTTGAGATGGGCACCTAAATAAATTATATAAATAAATAAATATAATTAATGCAAACATTATGTATACACACGTGTGTGTCTGTAAGTATGTGTATATATACTCAACTATCAGAAATTCTGATCTTTTATATGTACATTTATTATCAGATCAGTATGACTCAGTCTCTTTTAACATAGCTGAATTTTGTTATGCTGTCTGTAAAAGTGGACAGTATAATTCTCATGATGATATCTCAGTGATGGATGTGTCCTTATCCTTACTATGATAGTCACATATAAGAAAGTAAATGTATTATCAACCAACATAAGTGTGGTAAATTCCTGTAGCAATTGTATCCCCCACCCTCCTGCTAATTAAATCTAACTCTAATACTGGGCACCAGTATTGACCTCTCTCTTTTTATATATTAATCTCACAGATAAGATCCCAGAGGAGTGGAAGGTAAAAATAATTGTTTGCCTATATAAAAAGGGCAATAGGAATGACACAGTTAATTATAGGCCAATTAGCCTATTGTACCTCATTAACAAATTACTTAACAGGTAATTCACCAAACTCAATACCTGGGTTACAGATGAAGGAATAAGCAACACCAAGCAAATGGGTTTCCAGTCAGGACAATGCATAACGCTACATCATCTAGCTGATAAACAGAAATCATTCTAATCTATTTGTAGCCTTTGTTCATTTTTAAAGCAAGATTCAGTAACATCTCTGAAATTGGACTCTGGGACATTTTGAATGGATCAATGGTTCTTTTTGCTAATTCATAAGTAATACGAAAAAAGTAACTGGGTAGGGTCTGTCTGATTTCATCTAGACATTCAAATAGCTCAAAAAAGTAGTCTTTTAGCTTCACTGCTTTTTAATATAGAAACTTCAAAAACAGACAGCAGGAAAAAAAACAGTGGTTCATCAACTAGAACAAGTTCAATGTTTTAAATATTTGGGGTTGGTCTTTCAGGCTTCTAGGAAATTAACATCTCTGAATAATTCTCTCACCTCCCAGTTACAATTAAATTGTTTATGGCTACAATAAAGTTGCTCAACTATTTTATGTTATATAACTTGGCCCCTTCACAAATCCATGGGCATATGAAACTGTTTAATTGAGCTTCCTTAGGAAGTCTTTTGTTTCTTCAAAATGTGTCCCTAGTGCAATTTTGAGGCTTGTTCCAAGATTTTATCTTTATGGCTCTGAATCTTGTTTGATCCTAAAAGGGCTGTTACCTCAGCTATTTACAAAAAATGACCAATCTTCTTGGTATCAAACTTGTATGAAGAAAGTATGCAGTCTCAACTCTTTCTTCACAAATTATAGGTCAATCAACCCTTATGGGAATTAAATCAGTGGGAAAGCAATAAATTAGAACATTGATCAACAAAATAACCTCACCATTGTTCCTGAATTTAATCACAAATGTTAGATTACTGCAAGCCTTCTATTGTGGGGTATTTATACTGTCTGACACTGAGTAAATATAGATGGACTTTCTCTAGAGCCATTTGTCTGAAATGGTATAAGATTTCCTGAGCAGTGGGACAGCAGGCTTCCTGAGCAGGGAGTTGGACTAGAAGACCTCCAAGGACCCTTCCAACTCTGTTATTTCATTATTCTGTTAATGCTTTTCCTTCTGTTTGTTTGGGGGGAGGTAGATTTCATGAGCTTCTAATTCTTAGAAACTTGCCCTTCTAGCTACAGAGAGGTAAGAAACAACCAAGTATTCTTAGTGTCCCTTTTATGAAGATACACTTTACCATCTTCAATTATTTCCAAATTTTCAGGTCATATAGACAGATTTTATGTTCAATATCCTTTTAATATCTTCATTAGGAGAAAGGGCTAGAATGTTTGGGATACTTTTGGAAAAAAGGAGTATAACAGAGAATAATGATTGAAGGACATAATATAATGCATAGCATGGAGAAAGTAGACAGGGAAAAAGTTTTTTCTGTTTCAAATAATTAGGACCGGGATCATCCAATTAACCTCTTTAAAAGCAAATTTGAAATAGAAAAAGAACCACTTCCTTACAAAGTGCATAATTTTTAACATGCCACCACAAAATGAGATAGCCACTAGCTTGAATTGACTTCAAAAGGAGATTTGATAAATTCATGGACGATAGGTATATTGAAGGCTATTGATCTTGCAGATCCTGTTACTTCCATGTCTGATCCAGCAGGATTGTTCTTATATAACAAGAAGGCATAATACATGTACAAGATTTCATGCTATAGAAGAAAAGGGAGCATCACTCCTATTTTTAATTAAAGTCCAGTTTTTAAAACAAGAGAGTGAAACCATACTTAAGGAAAAAAGCCTCATGGGGAGGATGGGCTGTGATAGAGAAGTCATGAGCACCTAACAAACTTTGAAATGCTCCCTTCCTGCAAGGCTTTTGTTTATTTTGGGAAGAGGTATTCATTATAATATAGGCAGCATCCAATTCTTTTTATGAGGCAAAAAGCTAAAGGGCTGTTAAAACATCTCTAGGGGCAGCAGGTCACTAAAGGCAGAACATGGGTTGTGTCCTCCTAAGAATATTTTGCTTTGGTTTACTATTCTTTTGAACATCAGTGTAACAAAGTGTTTGACTGGTGATAATATAATAGGTTCCAGTAGCTACCAGTCTCCCTTTAATCTCTCTAGCTCCTAAGTAGAATACTTGACTTGGTTATTGGATGATAGTAGAGAGCTTTGCCTCTTAATCCTGCATTAAGAAACCTACCATAAGTTATGATGGATGCTTACAACAAATCATTCCATCATTAATGTCTTTATATAATTCTTTGTTATATTTGCATCTGGAGTAATATATACAGTTCCCTGATTTGTCATACTATATTCTGTACATTATTTATTACAAATGTTTTAGTCACTGGGTCTGCATTATTTACTCCATTAACTGTTTTAATTTGTGTTGTAGTCTCAGCTTCTATAAGAATATTTACCTGCTGTAAACTTGTGCACAGTGGACCCTTGATCCTACAGTATTTACAACTCCCACTATCTTTTTAATTGTTGTAATTTCTCCTGCTGACATTTAAATGCTGGTCTGCATTTATGAACCTAATACAATATTTGGCAGGCAACATCATGAGCCAATCAATGCTCACTTTTAGAAGATCAGTAGGAGAGTGAGAAATACTTTTATCTAATCAGAGACCTTCTCATAAGCCATCATTTATTTATTTATTTGTTTATTTATTTATTTATTTAGTATATGGCAAAACTGTTAAAAAGCACATCACAATTATAACTCCAGCATGTATTGAATATATATTTGAATGTATAAATAGAATGAATAGTTTCACATTTGAGCTATCAGTGGAATAGAGTAACAAAATACATTGCTGGTCGTCCTCTGTGATACATGCTTTTCTGTGCCTAAATTTGTCATTTGGAAAACTCTTCAGTGAATGGAATATGATAGATTACAAAAATAATAAAAATAAATTGTAAGTTTACATTGTACTATGGCACCAGCACTTAGTTACTTTCAAAAGTCTTGTGCAGTTTGCAAAGTAGTGTGTGAGCAGTTTTACAAATAGATGTTTTACCAGCAGTTGTGACCATGATTGTATATTGATAACATTTGGGAAGGAAGAAGAGTGAAGGAAGATAAATAATGCATACCTGAAAAGAGAAGCTCCATTAATAGAACACTAAACTCTGTTGAGGGAGAGGAAGGAAAAAAGGTTTATTGCAACAGAGTGTAATGCCTCAGCCAAAATGTGGCAAGAATTGGAAACAAATAGGAATAAACAAGTCCGAAAACTGTCATAAAAATACAGTACTCAAAATATCTGTCAGTACATGATAGTATCTGTAATAAATTACAATGACATCAAAATGGCAAGTTTGTGATGATGTCAAACAAATGCTGCAGTTACATATTTGCATTGTATCTAACACAAGTACAACAATCACACCATTTGTGTGAAGACATCACATGTGTTGACATTCGTACTGCCAATAGCTGTTCACATTTTGTGTGTCTCAATATAGTTGCAAAAAGAGTTACATTATTCAGTATTTGCAGCTTTGGCAGATCTATTAATACATTTTTAAAATTCTCTTTCACAAAGTTTTATAAAAAGGAATACTTTTTCCATGTAAGTTTATTCCCTTCTGTTTGTGAGCATGCTCCTTGGTTCTTGGACTGGCCCTTGTGGCTTTAAGTAATTGCTGCCATAGAGAAATGTTAGTTTTCAGGACTTCCTTTCTTCCCACATCAAAAAGGAAACAGTGGGAGGTGGGCAAATCGATTTGCCAGATGTTGTCTTCTAAATCCCATTCCTGGTTCTGAATTGGTATCAAATCCAACAGAGTCTGCTGCCTGAAGCAAAACTTCACATGCCCTCCCTTTAGAGCATTGCTAATGATCTGTTCACCTACCAGTCCATCCTTCAAAGCAAATTCTTTCATCCTGCTGAAAACAGAGTTAATTGGCTGAAAAATGTACTTTACCTTTCACAGATATACACACAGACATAGTCTGTAGTAGGTTCTTACAGCTGCACAGGCTACTACATTAAAAAAAAGACTGATCCAGTTAATCTGAGGGTTTTTTCTTGCTTAGCTTAGATTGTAAACAAGCATTGATTGTTTGAATGGCTATACAGAAAAAAATAGAAAAAGACTACAATATTTTCTATTAAATTTTAATTGGTTGTAACTTGCAAGTAAGCTTTGTTTTTAGATTTGATTTATGAGTATTGCCTCTTTTGGATCGTGAATGTAGGGGTTATTCCTATCATGCAGAATATGCAAAATCTTTATCTTAAAATAACATAACTATATAAATTTACTGTATGTCAGAAATGAAATGTGAAAAATCAGAAAATAAGTTGCAGTAGGTTTCATATAAAACAAGTTATAAATGTCACCCTTTAAATATCCCACAACTCCAAATCATTTCTGTCTCTTTCTTCTCCATGCATGTTTAT
The DNA here is from genome assembly GCA_023653725.1 of Bungarus multicinctus. NCBI lineage: Eukaryota > Metazoa > Chordata > Lepidosauria > Squamata > Elapidae > Bungarus > Bungarus multicinctus. The sequence goes on from CM042848.1 coordinate 51,160,778, forward strand.
CAGCATCGTATAATTAAACTCCTTTCAGAAAGCTTAAGAATTTCCTGTTTCAATAAGAAAGAGAGTAGACACTGGTGGAGGAAAAACAAAATTGGCTGGTGACAACAGTTTTTCCAATCCTAACTGTATACTGCATACTAAATTGTATATTGCATTTCTTAAAGCAGCACATGGAAATGAATACCAAAAGTGGTACAAGGATGTGACAATAGACAGATACGATTATTGCATGCTCTTGAAATATATTGTAATACTTTTCATATCATAGATATAGTTTGTCTCATGATTTTGCATTTATATAATAAACAGCAGGACTGCCTGCCAAAATAATACATTAAACTAGCATTTCTTGCAGTCTTCCAAAATATAAATTATACTTTGGCTATTGGTTAAGGATGAAAGCATAATCATATTTACCTGGAAATAAATGCATTCAGTAGTAGATATATAGCTGAATAAATATTTTTAATCTTTGGGCGGAGACAGAATTTTTTTTTGGCTAGATTCCTGCCATATTTTAAGAGACATATGAGAACATCCCCTTTTATATCAGTTCTAGCATTTCTGAATTGAAAACAGCTATTGTTATAAATGGTATCTTGCAATGTTTTCTGTTTTTCACTGGCAGTCATTAAAAATATCACTATGTCTGTCCCTCCCCCCCATCTGTTATGTGCAGCAGAGAAAGAAGATTTTATAGGACTAATATGAATTCTTAGTCCAACACAGTTGCTACTGATTCATATTTTGAAATGGAGAGAAGGATTAAACACCTGTCTCCTATTTTCAAATTCTCATTATGTTAGGTCCATCCAAACTTTGTCAGTCTTTCTCCTGTTCTAAAACTAATCATAGTTCCTTTATTTATACTGTTTTTATTTTCCAATTTAATTTTCATTCATTCTGTATATATCCAAACCACCTCAGTGTTCCCTTTTTTGTATTGATCACTCATTTCACATGTTTATTCTTTACTCTAACACTTCCTGTTTTACTATATATATTTCTTAAGTACTGTATCAGATTTCTACAGGTAGTCCTCCATCTACAGCCATTTATTTAGCAATTGTTCAAAGTTACAACAGCACTGAAAAAGGTGGCTTAAAACTAGTACTCACAACCTTCACAGCATTCCCATGGTCACAATCAAAATCTGGGCACTTGGCAATCAACATGTATTTACAATGGTTGCAGTGTCCCAGTACCACATGTTGCGATTTGCGACTTTCTCAGCCATATTCTGGCAAACAAAGTCAATGGGGAAAGCTGGATTCACTTAATGACATGATTCACCTAACAACTACAGTGATTTGTTAAACATCTGTGGCAAAAAGGTAGTAAAATTGGGTACAACTCACAAGTTGCCTAACAAAGGAAATTTTGGTTCTAATTGTGGTCATAAGTTGAGAACTATCAATCTACGCCTATGCTTCTCCTTGCATACACATCTCTCACTACCCTGTAAAAAAACTAGAGAGCAGCATATTCTTGAACCATCTAATTGTCACTTCTATGAATAAGTATTTATTTCTTGCAATGGGTATTCCACACCCCAAATTCAAAACAGAAAGGTCTTTTGGAAAGGGAATTAATACCTCCCAAAGACATATTTATGTAGAATTATTGAAAATTCAAAAGGGCTCAGGAATTTTAAGCATCACTGTATAAAACTGCATATGTCCCAGAAAAAAATAAGCTTCTCAGTTTTGAAGCTCAGTTTCCATCTGATTAACCCATTTCAAAGATGATGAAAGTGGTGGTTGTGATGGCAAATACAACATAGGATGCTTGCATCATAGTTGACTAGACAATATTCTTTAAAAAATTGTATCCAAAAGCACTAATGAGAAAAAAGACACTGTTCTGATTTGCAAAATTTGTGTGATGCATGTATTTACACACAACAATTATATGTGTACGAAATGTAAACTAATAAAAACACTTGAGGAAAACATTAAAAGTCTAACAGGTTTTTTTTTCAAACCACAGCAAAAAAAGAAAAAGATGGAGATTGGAGACCAGCACATAGCATGATCAGTCAAGTTCTTTAAAAGTCCCTAAGGTTGGTTTGTTTGGAATGGCTTAAAAGCATTTGTAATAAATAAAACATTCCAAGAAATATCAGTCATTGTATCAAACCTTTTTTCACTTCCCACTAGATAACCACATCAATTCACAGCTGTGTGGAGGCCAATAAAACATGACTAAATTAGTGGATCAGGAAAATGCTATGGACATAATTTACTTGGACTTCAGTAAGGCATTTAATAAAGTAGACTACTATTTGATAAAGATATAAAAATGTAGATTAGACAGCATCATCACTAGATGGATTAGTTACTGGTTGACCAACTTTGCTCAATGTGTAGTTCTTAATGGAACTGCATCTACATGGAGTGGAGTATGCAGTGGGGTACCTCAAGGCTCTGTCTTAGGTCCAGTACTCTTCAATATCTCCATAAACTTTTTAGGTGAAGGAATAGAAGGAGAACTCATCATTGCACCAAGCTGGCAGGAATAGCCAACACTCCAGAAGATAGGCTCAGGATACAAAAGGATCTCAACAGACTTGAACACTGACCTCTATCTAACAAAAATTCAGAGGTGAGAAAAGTAAGGCATTTAGGCAAGAAAAGCAAACTGCACAATTATAGATTAGATGGTATCTGAATCAGTGGTGGTAACTGTGAGAAGAATCTTGGAATCCTAATGGACAATCATTTGAATATGAACCAACAGTATACTGCAGCTGCCAAAAAAACTAATGTAGTCCTAGGCTACATTAACACAGGGATAAAAACAAGATCACATGAAGTGTTAGTACCACTTTTAGTGCCTTAGTAAGATTACACTTGAAATATTGCATCCAGTTTTGGTTGCCCTAATATAAAAAAGATGTTGAGACTCTAGAAAGAGAACAGCAACAAAGCCAATTAATTAGAAGACGAGGCTAAAATATATGGAGATTGGTTGCAGGAATTGGATATATCTATTTTTATGAAAAGAAGGATAGGGGTGACATGATAGCATTATTCTTGTATCTAAGGGACTGCCACAAAGAAGAGGGGGTCAACCTATTCTCCAAAGCAGAAGCAATGAATGAAAATTAATCAAGGAGAGAAGCAACCTAGAAATGAGAATTTTCCTAACAGTTAGAACAATCAATCAATGGGACAGCTTGCCTTCAGAATTTGTGGGTGTTCCATCACTGGAGGTTTCTAAGAGGAGTTTGGACAGCCATTTGTTTGAAATGGTATAGGAACTCCTGCTTGAGCAGTGTGTTGGACAAGACGACTTCCAAAGTCCCTTCCATCTCTGTTGTTCTGTTCTAATCTATACTATCCCATCCCATTCAATTTAATTGCACTGCACTGCACTCTTTTTTTTCCTTTTTGAATGGGAAGAACATTCAGCATCAATAGGTCACAGTTCTGTTATTTTCTTTTTAATTCTACTTAGAGCACAAAATTATTTTCTCTACTTTCCCCTTCTAAGAACCCTATCCTTGTCACAGAGTGTATTCAAACCTTCTGCAATTTTAGTTAGGCCTTCAAGACAATCATCTACTTCCTGTGAGAAAGACACCAGATAGAATGGAGCAGTTACTCTCTCATGGTCAGAGAAACATGTTTTCTTCATAAGCCACCCATCCTAACAGTAAGTGAAATATTGCCTTACAGTCTATTTTCTACTGGGAAAGGTGCCTGAAGAGGTGGAAATCTCACATATTTGTTTTTGCTTACAAAAGAAAAATATGCAGATAGTAATAAATTCCACCTAGTACTGATTTGGCATTATTCAAAATCCTTCCAACAGAGGTTCACTATTTGTTCTGAGAAAAATTCATGCATTTTATTGAAATATTTGGAATATATTATCATTATGACAGCTATATTCTGGTAGACCAAATAAGCACATTTTTAGAAAGGTAAATGGAAAGGCATCTTATGCAAGTCAAATCACTGGGTAATAAGGACCTCAAAGATGAAAAGTTGCCTATAGTATTAGATCTATTTCACTCTCTTTTTAAATGCAGACTACTTCCTGTGATTTCTGATTTCTATAAGTTTGGTGTCAGAGAATGCCATCTTTCAGCAAATGGTGAATGGCAATGTGTAAACCGGACTGGCCTAGGGGTTTTAAATTTTAACCTGGTTCTTAATCTCTTTTAACTTTTTGTTTTAAATTTTTAATCAGAGCCAAACTGTATTTAATTCTTTTAATTTTTAATATTGTCATATTGTACATGTGTTCCGTATGGGTATTTTTTATCCTGGCTGTTCACTACCCCGAGTCCCTTTGGGAGAGGGGGCGGTATATAAGTCTAACAAATAAATAAATAAATAAACCTTGAGTTTCTGATTTGATCTCCAAAAGTGACTAATTCTGGATTTCAGTCCTGTGAAGAATCCGATTACTGATACATAGAAAAGTAACTATAAGCCAAAGGTTCCTATTTAGAGAAATTCTGTTTTCTTTAATAGCAGTTAAGTGGAACAAACAAAGGGTCCTGTGAATGAATAAAAGGATGCCAAAGGCATATTAGTGCTTCTAATATAGTTGAGTGGTGCCATAGATATAGCAACAGATATATATCCAGCATTGTATTAGAGAAAAGTGAGCACTATGTTCCTGAATTTAGGATTTCTATATTTCATATTTTATTATTATAAATGGATTTATTTATTTTTATGCCTATGTTAACTGAAAACTTATATATAAGGAAGGAAGTGGGACAATTACCAGTAGAACATTTGCCTAAGAGATATCCTGAAAGTTGCTTCTTGAGCCACTGTTGAATTGATATACTGTAGGTTTAACAGATACTGCTGCAGTAGATTTCCGTTAAACTTACTTTAAGTCAAACAGTGTGTTAATTGCAAAAGAGATTGAATAGTGTGACAGTAAAAGGAAAGGAATGATGAGCTCGCGAAGTATTGATATATGATCTGAAAGAAATTTACACCACTCAATCAAACAGCTGTTTGGAAAAATTTCCAAGCATAATTCTATCATAGAGTTGCTGCCCAACTTTAATGCCCACTGTATTTTTAGAAATACACAATCTAGAAATGTTAATATATGTGTCTGTGAATGTTCCTACATCTATAAATATATAATTATCTATGCACTATATCTATTGATATAGAAGTAGATTCCTAAATGCCTTCAGTGTTCATTAGATTTTTGAAATGAGAGGCAAGATTACATTTTTATTCAGCAATATTCATTGGCTAGAAAGGAAATGGATCTGATAATTCAATCATGGAAAATATGTATGGTTTATCAATAGAGGGCTGACCTATATGACAGATTCCAGTATTTTACTGGATTATTGCTAAGGAAAGAACTAATGATAAAGGCAAAAGAGGGAGCAGGCAATCACTGTGGTTTAGTTCTCACATTACACCCTGGAAGTCTTAACGTGGAATTAAACTCTGATGTTAATTTCTCAGTGGCGCTTTCATTTCCAGTTACCTATTCATTATTAACTTTGGTTAAATAAAAGGATAACCTTATATCCTTTTCAAATAATAATATTACTTCCTTATGTTTTCATTTGTCATTGTGCTTCTTGCATATTTTCATGATCTACTTTGATATCCAATTGTTCTACATTTTAATGTGTTCTCACACTGATGCAATATGTTGTGGTAACTTCCATCTCTTTTACCTGTTATCCCCTTTTCTCATCTAAATTACTTAAACCGATAGACCATATGTGTATTATATTTTCTGATTCCAAATAAAAATAACTGCAAGAATCCAATAGTAATTTTTCTGTCTTCTGTACAGATCCAAATAGATAAACTCAACAAAGCATTTATACAAAGTCTTTATTATTGGTTCATTAGGCATCCTCATAACTCATTTTTATGATGAGGTTCTCCTTAATGTCCAATCCTTTGCATATCTTTCTTTGTAGGTAAAAGAATGGTTATCTCCGTATCCCTTTCCTTCCATCTCGTAGCGGTAGAAAGATCACATACCACGAATCAGTAAATTCAGGCAAGAGTCAAGAAACCTCCCCCAACCCATCAAGGGTCAATTTAGTGACCAATCAGGATTACAGGTGTGATCACATGACATGGACTACATTTCCCAGGATAACTTAACTACATTTACTACGATGCATTCCCTTAAGGGAACAGCTCACAAATCCTAACTAACTATCCAATTCCTATACACTGGCTGGACAGCACAGTATTATATCCACTGTGAGAGTGAGATTTCCATTTTTTGAATGTTCTCTATGTGCATTTTGTTTTATGGTAACTTTTAACTTTTATTGCTTGTTAGGTTTTGTTTTTATAGAGAAAGAAAGAAAAAGAGAAAGAGAAAATCAGAAATAAAAAGTAAAAGAAGCAAGTGCATTTTGTACTACATTATGTGCTAGATTGGGGTATATAGTTTTAATAAATAAATTACATATGTATGTAAAACTTAACCTTTCATCATATGTGTGTGCAGATGTGTATGAAAATGTATACATGCACATATATACTTGTGATTTTTAAAAAAAACCAAAGCATTAAACCTTGAACACAGAGAATAATAGTGATCAGTTTTTTTTGTTAGGTTGATAAAGCAAATACATATTAAACGACAATTGTAAATTCATGACGGTACTTTTTCCATTGTAAAGAGTTTTCTTTTTTATTAGGCTTCAGATTCAATGAATCCATAGTTCATCATACATTAATGCCTTCCAAATTTTTGCTGTATAATTCACATTCATTTCTTTCAATCATATTACTCTTTCCAAAACATATTAAGTTTACAAATAAAACAACAGTGGAGCAGGTCCATATCATATGATAAGCATATTCCAGTTATAGTATTCTCTCTGTGTAATGAATTTGACAGACAATCCTTTTTAAACACTTGCTACAGTGGGTAATAAACATGATTTTTTTAAAAAATAAAATTCATATATAATCACTTACTTGTTAATAAGAGACATTTTAACTCTATATTGTTCTTGCAAATAATTTATATCCATGTTAACTGTACCTTTTAACAGATTTTAAAAATGCTGTAAATTTAGAACAGTCCAAAAGATATTTCAATGGTGACAGTAAATCAGAAGTTTTAACAATTACTAATATATCTGGATTGAAATTTTAAAATCAAAAGATATTTTAATTAATTATACTATTCTGCAGTTTTAGAGCAATCCATATTCCTTTGACAATAACTCAAGTGTTTTAAAAATGTGATTGACATAAACTGATCTAAAGTATTAATAACCCTATTAGCCCACAAAAAGGTGGGAATATTTAATTTCTTAGATGCTAATTTGTATTTTAACTACCATTTTATATTTATATTAGTCTGAGATTATGTTTGAAATATTTAGAACTATAAATATTGTCTCTTTGGAATAAATATTCAAATATCAAACAAAGCTCTAACTTTTACAGATAATACCTTTGAGGGCATAGGCTTTTACATTTTCATTTCCTGTGGTGTATTGATTGCTAACAATTTTAATGCACACAGTTTTCAACAGTGTGTATAGAAGGACATATTTCAGTAAATAAACTTAAGAAATTATTGATGTTATCCCCATATAAAGTTAACATAGCCAATTATTTACTATTTCTGCAAATCAACACAAATGGCTCAACTACAGGCCACTATTAGAATATATAAGCACTATTAGTTGTTTGATACTTAGTAGTGCTGTCATTAGGTAGTATGTATGTATGTCCTGAATTAGGTTATATTTGGATGGGTATTGGAAATGAGGAGAGAGAATAAGAACAGAAAAAACAATAAGAAAATAGAAAATTACAAGTGGATAAGGATGTATAAAATGTTATATATTTATAAGTAAATGCATATGATACATAAGGTATATACAAGTTTAGACATTTATATATGACCTTATATAATAAAATATAAAATAAAAAAGGACAACTGTACCATAAAACCCTTATTCATCACTATAGTTGAAGTACATCACTGGTTCTTAAAAATTCCTTTTTATCTATTAGTATTGACTAGAAAGGGCTCATTCTGTTGCACCTACATAAATCTTTGGGGAAAGAAGGCTTTCATCTTTATGATAGCTACAAAATCAGATATGTTTTTAATATTTATATAATAGATACAAGTAGTTCTCATTTAGTGACTGACTCATTTAGCAACCCTAAATACAATGATGAAAAAGTAACTTTGTGACCAGTCCTCACATTTATGATTTGCAAATCTATAAAACAAATGAAAGCTGTTCATATGTAGCTTCACTTAACAACCACTTCGCTTAACAAGCCAATTGCTGGTCACAGTTGTTGCTAAATGAGGTGTTAGTGTTCCAAATAACAACCTCCAGAGAAAAAGACTCCGACAATACCATCTTCCCAAAGATCCATTTTATTAGAGATGATATATTGGCACATCTGGGAAAACCCAAATCTGAGAGTTCTGGGTTTTCCTAACCCAAAATCCAACCCCTACACCCAATAGTTCATCACATGGTCCAATCATTACTTTGTTCCAACTGGAGACTATCCCCATTTACTCCCCTCCAGGTGCAGAGTAACATGTCCTTGACTTTCTGAGAAAGGAGTGTTGTTGTGGCAAATCTTCTACCACTCCTTGACATTCCCCTCCCAAATTTAAAGGAACTGAATGTAGCAGCTCAGAAGCCCCAAAGAAAAATGGCTTCCAAGCTGATATGGGGACGTGTATTTATGACAGTACTTGCGGAGTCCCAGGAAGCCAGTTGGAAGATAGCAATTTTCATCTCATAAATTATATTTTATAATTGCCTTTATTATTTTGTGCCATTTTAAAATCAGGAGGAAAGGAGGAGTGTAATAGATGGTTGGGGTTCTATCTCCTAGAAGAAATTGTGTCCTTCTGCAAAAGGAACTTGTGCTTTATGTTTTTCTATAGCACCACTGCATAGAAATGCCTTTCATTGCGTGCTCTTGTTCTCTCTCTCTCTCTCTGTATATATGTATATCTTGTTTTGAAAAAAAGGGGACTTTAGAGATAAAGGACTAAAAGCGGGAGGGATTTTGTTTCAAGTGCATAACAATGGTTACAATCTGGAGGAAGACTAAGTAGGCATATTCTTACAGACAGACTTCCTATCTACTGCTATGATTGTGTTTCAGCTCAGGATGGAATAGTGCCAATTTATATTACTTACTGCAGAATCTGGAATGATTGAGAAATGGTATGAAAGGAAGAAGATGACAAGATACGAAAATGGAAGGAGATATATGAAATGGAGACTTTTTAAGAATGAATAAGGGAAAAGCAGGAACTCTAGCCAAGAGCTATACCTTATGTGACAGGCCAAGAGGAAAAATTAGGCAAATACTGTAGAAATCATGCTGGGTCAAAAAAATGTGGACAGCCGCACTGTTTAAATAGCCCCAGAGATATAGTTTTAGTGGCTATGACTGCTGTGCCTAAGGAAGTGCCACCATTTGGATACCAGTCAGTAGCCAGAATGAGAAAGGCAGAGATCAGCATGAGAAGCAGCAGAAATAATGATGGGAAAATTAGCAGTTATTGTTAATTTTCATCTAGGAGACTAGAGGACAAGAAATCACATTAAAACCAATAAGAACACAATGAATGAAGCAAGAGAGAAGAATCAAGAAATAAATAAATATGTCTGTGTGTACTAACCACACAAGAAGGCAAATCAGCTAAGAATGGATAGAATTTTGCATCATCTAAAATGTGAATTCCTGTTTGTGTGGTCAGATTAAGGGATTAATTAGAGATGCTACAGTGTATAGTATTCCAGCCATACAGTGGCATCACTCTCTGAATTGCTTGACTGCATTGCCAGAATGACAGTTTGCAAAATATTGTGGCTAAAGTTGGATCTTGAGAACTCACAACCGCTATTGCAACCATGGGCCTGCTTCGGATTATTATGGGATTCCCTCAACCGGAAGCTACATATTAGATACAATAATATATTGGAATAAGTGAGTTGCAATCCGTTAGTGGAAGGCATTCCTATTGGCTCTTATCATGGGCAGCTTATTTTTTTTATAACTGAAGTGCTGGTGCTATCAACCTCTGGGGCTGGGGGAATTAACCTGTATACATGTCTGGTGTACAGTACAAGCTTTCAAAGGGCACTTAGTAAATTTCACAATATTTTGCCAGAGAGCTGTTAGGTCCCTACTCAAAATCTGGAATACAAAAGACATGAAAGTACTTGATATGATTATTTGCAGACAATTTTCCCTTGTTTGTTAATTCCAGGGGCTCCTTGATATAGAGATTCTGGAAGGCAATCAACAATGGAAAATTTCTAAGTTCCAAGGAAACATCCACAATAGTGAGCTGTGGCAGAAGAACAATTGTTGCCAGTCTTGATCTCTATTACCTCAAAAAAGTAGGGAATTATCAAAAGTTTTTCCCAGAATGGGAATAGGATAGGTCAACTTTGTCTGGAGAAGGCAGTCCCAAAATATTTTGGTGCCAACCAGGGGTGGGATTCTACCAGTTTGCACCTATTCACTAGAACCGGTTGTTAACATTCTAAGCAGTTCGGAGAACCAGTTGTTAGAAGAAATTACTGGCCTAATCCTGTAAGGAAGGCAGGAAGGAAACATTCTGGTGTTGCTTACAGAAACTGTCTCTCCATTAACCCTTATTACATTCTTGGCAGGCCTAGACCTCCTGTCTCAGGAACTTCTCTGGAGTTTTTTTTCCCTCTTTTGCTGGTACTTTGTTTGTGTGGAGTGACCATTTAAAGTTACAATGGCACTGAAAAAAATGACTGATGACCATTTTTCACACTTACGACTGTTGCAGCATCCCCACAGTCATGAAAGGCCAGGCGAGGAGATGCGTGCCTCGATGTGAGTGATATAGAGTTGACCACACCTAGCCAATAACATGACCACCAAGCGATGTCCACCCAGTCACATGACCACCAAGCCACACCCACCACCTAAGCCACGCCCACAGAACTGGTTGTTAAAAATTTTGAATCCCACCCCTGGTGCCAACTATATAGGGCTTTCTAAGCTAAGCACATTGAGTTATACCCAGAAACCTACTGCCAAGCAGTGCAGGACCCACAGTAATACGATCCTAGCAACTATATTCAGTGAATAATTGGACTATTATATTTTGTACCACCTGCAGTTTTTGAGTGATTTTCTGGAGCAATTCCATTAAGACTGCATTTCTGTATTTCATCTGGCTTGCTGAGAGCCTGAACTAACACAGCAAGATCCTCCCACTTTAGGTAATGTACTGGGACTATCTGGTACATTAGATACCTACAGTGGTTATGAGTCCAAGAGGACCAAGTCTTGGATCAACTTCCTTAATGGTAGTGCTTCTTTGAGAGACAACATGGAAATTACATAAAACCTTACATATAAAATTACATGTAAAATAAACAGCAATTCCATATTGCTTGAGTTCAGTGTAAGAGTACATTGATGTAAGAATGTTCTGAGAATGAGGGTTATTAATAGATTTGAGGAGAATGTATATAAAATGGTATTTTACTGCACAGTTTTGTTGTTTATTATTTTCCCAGTTGTAAATCTCTGAATTGTTCAACCATAAGCACCAACGTTACAACTGATAAATGCAAAAGTAAAGGATAGGATATATTTCTAAAACTTTCTTGTACTTAAGAAAGTTTTAGAAATATGTCCTATTTTTTAGTTTTAAATTATCATTGCCCTAATTTTAAAACAGCTATATTTCTCACAACAATTTTCAAATAAAATAGCTTTCTCTTGAACAACATTGTTACATCCCAATCCATAATCTTTACTCTTTAAAAGGAGAATCATTACTTTTTTTAATGTTATTGTAAAAATGTGCACAGGGAAAAAAGACTGTTTGAGACTTGGAAGGACTCAAAGGCTTAGCATTTAAATAAGTAGAACAGAAAACTCAATATCAGTATTACTCAAAAAGAGGTGGTAACAATAATTCTATACCTGAGAAAATTGGAATAGTAAATGTTACCTGAGGGACTGTCTTCTTCCAGTTGCTTCTACCTGGCCAATCCGGTCCGGCAGGATGGCTGTGCACTGGGTCCCATCAGCTAAGAAATGTTGTCTGGCAGGACCAGGAGATGTATTTACTTTGCTGTAATCCCTGCCCTCTGGAATATTTTCCCTCCAGAAATTAGGATGCTCCCAATCCTGCTGAATTTTCAGAAGACTTTGAAGACCTGGCTATGTGCCTGGACCTGAGTGTGTGAAGGCTACCATTTCCTAGTTATACTGACACCAATAGATTATAATGTTTCTTGGTTGCTGTTTGTATTTAATTTCTTTTTGCATTGTGTTTTAACCATTTCAATTGTTTTTATTACTTTTCACTGCCCAGAGTCATTGGTATGAGATGGGTTTGTATTATTTGTATACAAATTGAATTAAACAAACAAATGAAGCACCCATCTTTGACATTGCAGCAATATTCCTAAATAAAAATAATATATCTCAGCTGTGTGCAACTTCCTGTGGCTTGAAAGCTGTGCCAGGCTTTATGCAGAATGTTAAGGATAGCACTCCCAAGTGAGTAAGCAGACTACTATCCACATTTAACATATGGATTTGGTAACTTAAGGAGCAGCTAAGCACCATCTACCATCCTTTTACACAATCTTGCATGTGAAGGGTGATAAACCCATCTGGAAAAGCACTGACCTGAAGCAGATGAGGGTCTTCCAAATGTACAAGTCGTCATGGGTGGGAGGAAACAAAAATGAAAATGACCTGATGAGCTGGCAAAAAGATAATTTAGAAAAGATGATGATAGTTAGCAAACTATGCAGTAATTTTGCTACTGAAGATTTGCACTTTCCTGGGTATGCTAAAAGAGTTCTTGGATGAGAAGATCAGCATGGTTTTAAACTAAAGGAAGTGGCTCACTGCCCACAAAATTTCTACTTAGCCATGAAAGATTCCCAGATGAGCATAATTAGAATCATAATTGACTCTAAGAAGGTGACTTTAGTTATAATTGCACATATATCTATACTTTAACAATAGATACTATGATATAGCAGCAAATGTGTGCCTCTTGAAGGCAGAGAGAAAACTCAATTAGGATTGTCATCCATGTTTTTTACCTCTTGATTACAGGCAGTCAAGTCCTCGACTTACAATAGTTCGCGTAGTGACTGTTAGAAGTTACCATGGCACTGAAAAACATGACTTATGACCATTTTTCACACTTATGACTGTTGCAGTATTCCCACAGTCATGTGATTTACATTTGGATGCTTGACAACTCTCACATTTATGATGGTTTCAGTGTCCAGGGGTCATGTGATCACCTTTTGCAACCTTCTGACAAGCAAAGTCAGTCAGGAAACCAGATTCACTTAACCATGTTACTAATGGAACAACTGCAGTGATTCACTTAACAAATGTGGCAAGGAAAGTCAAAAAATGGGACAAATTTCCCTTAACTAATTTCTCATTTAACAACATAAATTTTGGGCTCAACTGTGCTTGTAAATCCACAATTTACAGTCTTTTTCTAGCCTAAAGAATTTTAAAGAATACAGCTATAAATCAAATTGCCATATTCCGGCCTCTCTACTAATTTCTTTGTGGGCTAGTGAAGAAGATGGGGATTTATTTGCTTAAGCTAAATGCTGCTTATGTGATTAGCCTTGAAGCCTGGAAGAAAGAAGTATTTTCTGTATTTCAGTTTTACAAATAAAATAAAAAATAGTAATTCGCAAGAAGGCCTTTGTGTGCTGTAGTTCATCTGGTTAGATCTTCAGAACTTACACACACACATACACATGACAGGTTGAATATGCTGAGCATGTCACTTCCGCCCTCGTTATCTCCCGCTTGGACTACTGCAATGCTCTCTACATGGGGCTCCCCTTGAAGAGTCTCCGGAGGTTACAGTTAGTCCAGAATGCAGCCGCACGGATGATTATGGGCGCCCCCAAGGACACCCACATAACACCACTTCTCCGCAGACTGCACTGGCTTCCTGTGGCCTTCCGGATTCGATTCAAGGTGGTACTATTAGTATTTAAAGTGCTCCATGGCTCAGGACCTGGCTACTTACGGGACCGCCTTCTGCCACAAACAACCTCCCGCCGCCCAGTACGCTCCCACAGGGTCGCCCTGCTTGGGATACCGCCACCTGATCGTTGTCGGCTGGCGACCCCGAGATTACGTGCTTTCTCTGTGGGAGCCCCCTCCCTTTGGAACTATCTCCCCCCGGAGATACGAGACACATTGGACATCCTAACCTTCCGGCGTGCAGTCAAGACCTTACTTTTTAAGCAGGCCGGCCTAGCCAATTAAAGGTTTTCTGAAATTTTTAAATTTTAGATTCAAATAAGACTTTTAATTCTATTTGATGGGACTCAGTCATTTACTTACTTACTTATTTTACTCATTTATCCTATTTTCATCTATCTATATTCAATTCTGAGTTAATTACTGTTACTGTTGACTGTATCTTTATATGTTTAGACTGTACACCGCCCCGAGTCCCTTTTGGGAGAGGGAGCAGTATAAAAATACGATAAATAAATAAATGTCTTGGCATTAGTCATAAAAAATTTCCTTAAAGAAAACCTACCAAATAATGTAACAAACAGCATAATATTTTCATTGAGATTTGCTTGTCCTAATCCTTTCGTAAAGTTTTGCCTGGGTTTGTTTTTATTTGGGTGAATGAAAAAAGTAAAAAATACATAGCAGCCAAATTGGGGATAGAGACTACTGACATATGGCACAGTTTGTGTTTGATTAAATATCTTCCCATAGGGAATGAAAAGAAAGTCGGAATAGCAGAGCGACCATACTTTATATGGCCTCTCTTGTTATTTATATGGCCTCTCTTGTTATTATATCTATGTTGGAAGGCCAGAAAGGAGAGTCAACCATTTCCTATCTGAATTGGATTGCATGTCAGATTGTGATTAAGGTGAGATAATTTAAGTTAACATGGATTGAAATTAAAGTCTACTGTTACCATAGTCCAAGTCCAGATGATATGTTAAGCCAGACCAAATGGCTTGGCATGTTGTGAGATCACACTAATTGATACTTCACCTTAATCAGATTGCTTCTATTCACTGAATAGCAGTGAAGTTAATTGAAGGGCATCTGTAAGAAAACAGGTCATGTTTAAAAATATGCTAAAATGAAGTCTAATTGAAGGATTGATAACAATCCAGGCATTCTGCCGAGCTTTTTTAAATTGACAGAAAATGAGGAAGTCTTTAGATTACTATTTATTAGGGTTTTTAAAAAAATTCTATGTGTATTTGGAAAAAGCTTGCAAAAAAACCCCCAAAACCAACCCTCCCGCCTGCCTTCCTTTCTTTGTCCTCCCCTCTTATATGTGCACATTTTCTCTTATCTTGCTCTAAAAGTTTATACTGAGTATGACCTGTTCTATAGTGCTGGCCTCTGCCGTTCCCCCCAAAGCTGCTGTTTTATATTTAGTGTGACAGAAGGCAACATGTCTTAAATTAACAAGAAATAATTACCTTAATTTAGCTTTTCTTCTTGCTTGAAAAAGTGCACACCACTCAAGGATTAAGTGCTGCCCTTAGCCTGAAATAATTTGTACATGCATGTTCTATAGAGCTATTAAATATTAGTGGGAAATGCAGTTGTCTATACAGTATTTTCCTCTTAGCATCAGTGCCACTTGCTTGCTAGCCAATACTAGAATGTCACTTAATACATGGAAAGTTGAAGTGTTTGCTTTTTTTTTTCTTTCCTTGGCTCAGTTCTCCTACCTCTTCTGTTGAGGACAAATCTCTTTGCAGCCTTTTTTGATGGTAACACACATTTCACAGATAGATTGGAATTCAGGTACATTCTGGTATGTATATCACTTTTAGCCCTCCTGGTAGCAGCAGATTGGTTTTCATGTATCTTTGACCTTCAAAAAATTAGTTCTTTATTGTCATTTATATGCCCTGTGTATAGTTACAGCAATTGTTACAGCAACTATTCTAACATGTTCAGCTGATTCTAACGCCTTCTCTAATTCTCTCCCTTTGTCCAATTCTTCCTACCCCTCAACGTTTACTGATGTTGACTGCTAATCTGGGCTTACTCTTGAAGATGGGAGGAGACATACAGACAGAAAAATGTTTTCCTTAATTATGATGACTTTGGGAGTTTTCCACCCCATTTTTCCTTAATCCATTTTAAATTACTGTTTTTCAAAATTAAATTTGTTTCTAGTGTATATGTGCAAAGATGTTTTGTGTTTTATTTACACTGACATATTTTGCTAGCATTTATTCTTGTGATCCTTTGTTACTCTTGCAGATATGTGTTTGAATAAGAGCCTTTCCCCCCTCCCCTTCCCTTTTTTAAAAAATCCTCCCTGCTCCATCCTGCAGTGAAGTCACAATCCAGTGTTTGTAGACTTCATGTGATGTCACAGAATCAGTCTTGTGACTTCACTTGCAGTCTCAAACAGAAGGTGCAAGACGGTTTAGAAGAGAGGGGAGAAAAAAAAAAAAACCCACGACTTCCCTTGCCCTCACTCTCTTCGTTGTAAATCCAGTAGCTGAGATAAATCGGGTGGGGAGAAGCGGCAGGAAAAACAGCTGAGAATGATGTCTGAAAACAGGTACAGTAGAACTGGCTTTACGTTCGGCTTCTGGTTGGAAGTTCCAGTTGCCCCGCAGAGGCCAGATTTTGCAGACCATGCGCACGTGGGGGAGGGGGTGGTACTGCTGGGGGTAATGTGTGTGTGTGCGCGCGTGTCACCCAGTGACGCTCTGGCTGTACGGTGCCATCGGCTGTAGTGTGTTTGTGTGTGTGAGAGAGAGAGAGTTGGGGGGGGGGGTGAAGGAGGCAGTGAGCGATGGCAGGCGAGCGAGCCGCTTTAGACCATTTCTCAGAAGCAGGCAGCTGGCGTCCTATTGGGCTGGCCGCGACGAGCCTCCTCCTTGTCCGTTTCAAAAGGCCGCAGCTGCTCGCTGCAGTCTGTCTTGCGGCTTTGCGCATGTGACATAAATGGGTTATTGCGCTTGGGCGCCTCTTAGGTTGATGTCGTATTTTCTGTTTTACTTTTGCTTTGCAGGCTACTTAGGGCCGGGGTGGCAGCAATTTGCCCAGAGCAAAGAGAGCACAGGGAAAGAGAAGGGTCGTATTTTTGGGGAGAGAGGTTGACGATTGAGGGGGGGGGGATGATTCTTCGGCGAGAAAGGGGGGGGGAAACATCTCGTTCTCCATCTTTTGACTGACGACATCATAATAGCAATGCGGATGCAGCAGCAACAGCAACCGCCGCCGCCAAGCAACATTCGGTTTCCCTCCCCTGCCGGCGGGTGCGTTTGCTTACCGCCCCTCCTTTTCCTCGTTTTTAGCTCCGTTTTTTAATCACTTGTAACAAGAAGAGATTTGGTTTTGCAGGGGCAGCAAATGGGTGGCTTCTCCTGAGCGTTCTGGTATAATCTGGCTCGTATAACAGAATCAAACCAGAGGCATTTAAGCGACACAGCAAGTGGGGGGGTTCTTTTTGGGCTGCCCAGAACCGTCATTTTCTATTTCCATTTTGTGCTTTGCTTGAGAAAGACGGTGAGGGAGCGCAAGGCGGAAGGATGCGCAACGTTTTTTTTTTTTATCTCCGCATTTGTTCAATGCATGGCTCAGGAGGAGGGAGGATTTAAAGGGTAGTATTTAATAAGTGAAGGGTGTTCTCCTGAAGAGGACCTTGTCCTCTCTCCACATCTAGGAAAACGTTTGCTGATTAAAAAATAGTCGTCTTGCTTCCTTTTCAAAACAGTCTCACTGATTATTGAATAGATTGAATATTTTGTGTTTTACCACCATAATATCCAGAAAGTCACAATGCCCTTTTGTTTGCTTCCTGGTAACAGGCAAAAAAAAAGGGTAGCAGCAGCTGGGATGACTTTGATTTTAATTTGATTGAAGTGAGATCCTCCAGGATAACTGATTTTTCTGCTGTCCTTACTCTGCCACTTATTCTCCCTTTAATATTTCCTGCAATTTTGCTCGTGTATTGAAGATTGATGCAGAAAGGCAGCTTTGGCACCATTGATCTGGTTTTAAGGGCAAATAATATCTGTTGCAAAACCTTAATTCCAGATAGTAGTATTAATGATAAGGGATTCCAAACAGAGATCCTATGTGGATCCTAGACTTGCCTGGAAGTTCTATCAAACTGAGTCTAATTTTAGTTCCAAATGTATGAATGACCAGCAAGAGGCATTGTAGGGTAATGAAAACAGTGATTCTGAATTATGGGTCGCCTGAATGTTTTAATCCAAAAGTGGAGCCATTGTAATATAGTACTTGATGCTATCATACTGAGTGCATTGTCAATCTGCATCATTACAGTAGAAAGATGGAAATGCAAATTTTCTATGATAGTATATATTGTAACTTAAATGTTATTTATCCTTTCAGATTTTAAACATCTCCCTCTAGAAACCCTTAAAAAGTCTGGTTCTTCTCACACGTGCGCACTAGATTAAGTATGGACCCTAGATAATGAATTGGAGAATTCTATCCAGGATTACTTGCTTACAAAATACATCATAATTGTCCCACAATAGCTTGCACTGTGCCTATGTTGTAATCTGGTTTAGGTGCTAATAAAGACTTTTTAAAATTGTTCCATTTTAAAACATTTTAGGCGAGTTTAATGCTTTTAGAGTTTTCTACTTTTTATGTGGTGTCAGTTTTATTTTTATTGTATTTTATTTTAATTTCTGGATTTTACTTTTACCACAAGCTGTTTGTATTAGTTTTCCTTTTTATTATATTTTCATAGTTTTGCACTTCATGTTTAAATTGATTGTATAATGCCCACTGAATTTCAGTTAGTAGGTAATGTAAAATGCACCAAAATATAAACGGAGAGCAAACCCCACTTCTTACTAGCATTGATGATGTTACCTACTTTGGGTAATTGAAGGTCTGCAAGAAAAAAACCCAAACTCAGAGACCATTTGAAAGACTAAAGTTCAATATTGTTATAGGTAAAAGGAAGGAATAGAAGATTCATTTATTTGATCATGGTTAAAATAGATGTAGCTTTAATGTAGTTTGCTGACATCAGGACTGAAATGACAAAGCTTTAATGATTTGTTTATAGATAAGGGATGGGATATGGGAAGAGGACATAATTGGTTGCATTTTAAGAGGAAGTAATAAGTTACTAAAATGTTTATACTAGTTTTACTTTTTGTTCTTTTCTGTACCTTGTATGTTTTCTTTTTAGTCTTCTATTTTGTATTTGTATTGTTGTCATTTTCAATAAAATTACAATTAAAAAGTTCTAGTAGATTAGTTAGAACTTTACGTAATGCAGCCATATTGAGTATGTCAAAACAAAGCCTGGGTCTTCAAATCGTTTTATAACAGTTTTCACTTTATTCCCCAGGACAAATCTTAAACTGACAGCCCTGTAATTTCCTGGATCTCCCTGTGAGCCATTCTTAAATTGGAGTTATACCTGTCACCTTCCAGTCTTCAGCTTCAAAGGCTGAGGGTAGAGGCAGACTACCCAATACCTAATTCTAGTTAGGAGATACACAGTTTGATGGGTGGATGCCATCAGGGCCTGGTGATTGGTTGAGGTCCAGTTTCCTCAATTAGTTCTAGTACTACTTCTCTTGTCACCATTATATGGCTTAGGGATCTGCTCCAATTTTTCTCATGTGAAGACAGAAACAAGGAATTTGTTGAGCTTCTCTGCAATTTCCTTTTTTCCTCTTAACATACCCTTGACTCCTTCCTCCTGAAGACCAATGATCCCCCTGGCTAGTTTCTTGCTCCTAATATATTTGAAGAATCTATTATTATCCATCTTCACAGTTTGGGTAATATGCTCCTTGGATTAAAAAAAATTTTTTGTCTCCCTTGCTGACTCTGCATTTATTTAGCCAGAGTTTGTTTCCTTTTGTGTTCATTAGACCAGGCTTTGTACTTACTTAATGTACGGTATATGGTCAATCATCCAAGTCATGATTATCCCAAAGATGCTTTTTAAAAGGGTTTTTTTCCCTTCAAAACATTTAGCTTCTTATCCAAGAACCTTCTTCAGTTCTCAGCTTCTTGGATGAGAAGCTAAAAATTTTCAGGGAAAAAAACCCAAGAAAGTCTAGTTGCCTTTTGAAAAGTACCTTTGCCAGAGTTTCTTAATGCTTTCTTGGCCCTAATAGCTTCTTTTATAATGCTGGAAAACCATGCAGGAATCTTCTTGGATTTTGGAGTCATTTTCAACAACAACAACAAAAAGACTCTATTATTATTTTAAACCACAGCAAAGGTTATGGAATGACCTTGCACTTTCAACCTTTCCTTTGATTTTCTTTTTCACTAGTCTTCCTGATGTTGAGAAGTTCCCTTTTTTGAAGTCAGTAACTAATGTGGAACTTGTGTATAGGTTATTGCTTCTTTGTATATTAATTTTATTGCATCATGATTACTATTCCCAATTGGATGTATTACATAAATATCCTATAACCAACTGGTCCAGTACAGTCATTTATGTATTTTTAGAATTTTACTTGTCATTGTTTAAACGCATATTCACCCTGTCAATATGGGGGTAATTGAAATCTCCCAGAATTACAAGTCATGCTCTTTGGAATGCTTCTCTGATTTCCTTCTTCATTTCCAGATTTTATTGAGCATTTTGTTTGGGGACAATTGTATACCCCCCCCAGTGTTAGTCTATTTTTCTGACTTGGTGTTTTACCCAGAGCAATTACACAATTAGCCTGCACTAAGGAATTAACCATAGCTTGCAAACTAGTGGCTGAAATTCTCCAATGGACCAAGCCAAAATCAAACAAGCCTTCTAATAGCACAGTGTATGAACCCATCTTCCCTTAATTAATCATATGGGAAAGTAGAAAGAAGTTTGGGGTTCTCTTCCCAGTAATAAATGTAGTAACTGTAAAAAATGCTTTGCTCTTGCAGGCCAATTAAACAGTATCATTTTGAGTTCCTAACTAGAGTTACAGAACAGAGTATTGTATCACTTTAAGTGCATGTTGAAAACAACTAGGCCTTTTCTACAATGTCAGGAAACTTTGTTACTGCAAAATGTTTCAGTTAATATAAATTCTATGACTACAACTGTTCAAGCCTACATAATAGATGTAAATTTAGTCACAATCTATCTCATTTAAGTCAATGGAGGCAAGATGGTTGAAAAAACTCATGGAATTACCTGTTTATTTTATTAGGAGATTTTAAATCTTAAAGTTTGGTTACATTTTTATAGGCATAGAGCTCTTCTTCATAGCCATGCTAATGTATTTTTCTCCCAACATGAGTCAGAAAGAGAGTAGAGCCACAGTAATTGTGCTCTCCCAATAGGCTGGTATTGTATACATGTAATTCTCAACTTACAACCATAATGGAGCCTGCCCACCACCGGCGTAAAACTGATCACCCACATAACTAATCCAATCTTACTAATTTTTTTTGTGTGTGGCAATAGTTAAGAAAACACTATGGTCACTATGAACCAGTTTTGCCAAAAACTGGAAGTAAATGCTGGTTTTCAGCAAAAACATCAAAAACTGGTTCGTGTCATTTTGGGATGCTGCAAACAGCTGTAAATATGGGCTGGTTGCTAAGCATCCAAAGTGTGGTCTGTGACTGTAGGGGGGTGTTGGCTGTCAGAACTTCAAAATTCCATTGAAAGTATCCACAGGGAGTCCAGGGAGTAATTTCAAAACAACCAATCATGTTGATGACTACCTCTACTTAAGCAATATAGCCAGGGAGTGTTTGTGCCTTCAAACTAATGGGGAGGGGGAGAGAGAGGATGTTTCAGGGCAACAATTGGATGATTCCCTGTTTTTTTTCTGATCATACCCAGCGTTAACCTACCATTAGGAAAACTTACATCAATCACTTTCCTAGAGGTGGACAGGCAGGACAGCCATATTACTTTAGTTAGTCCTTATTTAACTACCCTGTGTCTTTTCTAACAAGCTACCAATCTGATATGAGATCATTAGTTTATTATTTAATAACTACTGCCTTTAGCACAGGGGTCTCCAACCTTGGCAACTTGAAGACTTGTGGACTTCAACTCCAGGGAGTTGAAGTCCACAAGTCTTCAAGTTGCCAAGGTTGGAGACCTCTGTTTAGCAGGCATTTGGATTACAGATGGACTTTGGCTTTTAATTGGTTGCTTAACGGCAGTTTCAAGTTACAACACACTCCCTAAAAGCTAGTTAAAATCCAGACTTGAATTTATGGTTGCTGCAGTACCACCACATTCATTCTCCCTGACGGCTGACCACAGAGATGCTGAAGAACCTCCCTGCACATATTCCCACCCACACTGGTTCCCTGCTGGCCTTAGGCCTGATTCCAACCCCTATTAGGTCCCACATACTCCTCCTCACTTAATTTTTCATAGCCTTCCATAGCACTGAAATGGGTTGCTTTGTCACTTCGTTGTATGGTGAGATTCTGAAATTGTGTCATGCAGCCCAGGGACAGGCTGCTCCATTTTGTTTTCTTAATGTGGTTTGCACAGCACTGGAAAAGCTTTCTACAGATTTTGGAAGCTTTCCTTGTGCTATGCAACCTCCATTTTATGACCCACGTGTTCATTTAATGATTGCATTGGGCGGGGGAGAGTAGGAATGGGAGGTTTGTTTAGTGAGACACTTCACTTAACAACCATTGTGATTTATGATTAATGGGCAGGATCCACTACAGTTGTATCTTGAGGACTATTTGTACTTGCAACACCCGTCCTTTCTTTTCCTTTGCTCTTACTCAACAAAATGCATTGCAGACAGTCCTAGTAGGAGAAAGAAAAGTACACAATTTTTCCTTTTGCAGGGCTTTTCCCTCTCCTTTCCTTACAAAACTGCATATGCTGGGACTCTTCACAGAGTGCTAAGAGCAACTTGAGGGAGAATTCCAGGTGATAACCTTCCCTGTTTCTGAGTGAAAAATATATTTGCAGAAGTGTGAGATTGTAGCTTTAGTGTGTCTTAATATGAGCAAGTGGCCAGTGTTCCTTTCCACTTGAGTTGCAATATGCTTTTGATTTAGTGTGAGTGTATATCTGTATGTGTTGTCCAGGACTGCTATTGTTGAACTTTAATTGTGTGTGCACACAAGGCTTGACTGCAGAAAATTAATCTGAATGATCTCTAGATGGCAGCATTTATTAAATTTAATAGGACGATTGATCTTTTGAAAGACACACTCTTAGTTCTGCCACAAAAATAGATGATTGCCATAATGTCAAACAGCAGCCTTTTCCCATTCCCCAGTTTGCCTGGATGATCAGAACAGCTGATGTAAAATACAAAGCAGAAAAGACTGAATCAGAATACTATTCTGTTCTATATGTTTCTTTCTCTGCTTCTTCCTAAAATATGCTTCCCCTAAAGCCCTGTTTGTTAGTCAGAGTCCCTTCTCTTGACTACCTTCATTATGCATATGTGTATATATACATATATGCCCCACACATTTCTCCAATTTACATTCTCCTTAACAATACTCATATCCGTGTGTGCACGCACACTCACACTACTTAAAATGTACACATGCACAAATGACAGATTTCTTGATTGACATTTCTATTGATTTCCTGAGATTTGGATATTCCAGTTAAAAAGAAAAAAATTGAGCCTCAGCTCTAAAACTCCTTTTGAAGGCTTTCCCCCCCAACTATTGTGGTTGAAAAATCTACATATTATTTTTGAGGTGAGGAACTTTCAGAAATTGTTCTATAGGCTTTGAAATATTTTTTGTTAATTGTGAGGAGGAAAAGGAAATTTGCAACATTTTCCTAAGCAGCGTGGGTATTTTGAATGGAGTGGAGAATCACGTGACATTTGAGTGAAATTCCACAAGTCATATTAGAAAATGTAGGGACTAAGCCAAATTAATTAAAATTACAATGATTAAATTAATTTGTTCTCTAAATAACAGTTGATTAAAAATTAACATAGAGGAATTCTGGAGGCTGAAGTCATATAGTTCTGAGATCTATTTAGAAAACTTTTCTCATTCCTCAGTTATCGAGCCATTACAGATAGTCCTCCACTTACAATGGTTCATTTAATGACCATTCAAAGTTACAAAAGCACTGAAAAAAGTGACTTATGAGATCCAAGTCTCTTCTGAATTGTGAATATGAGTAGGTATTTAGTACAAATAAGTCTTGGTTTTGCTTGTAGATAAGCTTGGTGGAGTCAGGATGGAGGTGGTACATCTTGACCTCAGTGGCTTTTGCTTTTCATACCATCAATCGTATTCTTTTGGACCAGCTTCTGGAGTTGGGAATGGGAGACACTGTTTTACAGAGGTTCACTTCAGGATGAGTTCCAGTTGCATTGCTTTGGGGAGGGGTTATTCCCTAGCCCTCTGTGTGGTGCCATAGGATTCGACTGTCCCCTTCTATTCAACATCTATATTAAACTGATGGGTGAAATCAACTGCTCAGCTATTATAATGCATACTACATGAGGTTGACCTTGAAGACTACTTGGAAGCTTCAACTGGTTCAGGCAGACAGTTATGCGCATTCCTTGTATGCCCATGTGATACCTGTCCTCAGAACTGATTTTAGCCTTACAAAGTAATCCAGACAAGGAGCATAACTAGGAATTAGGTTATATTAACAGAATCTTACAAGTCTGAAGATACCCCCCTCCCATCCTTCACTTTTACTATCCTGAAAATAAGGCAGGGGCCCTTTTAACCTAACTGTTCTCCTAGGCCTTCGTCTAGGATGGTTGGTACTCCTTTGATGGATGTTAGTTGTTGGTAAGATGTTTACTCTTCTTTTGTCTTGAGTCTGGTTTGTTGGCTGTTGTTTCTCTATTTTTTTTAAATAGTATTTACTGTGTTGTGAGCTATCCAGATTCAAGAGTTGGGCAAAATTTATGTTCTTACTTTTGGTGTGACACCTAGATAAGAATTGTGAATTATAACCCTAGTTTATAAATGGAATTGCCCCATGTGGATGCTATATTTGATCATGCACTAACTAAAATTCAGACTCATACTAAAAGACAACAAAACAACTACAGTAGGCTTTTATTACTGGAAAACATATATAGTAGTTATTTCTAGTTTGTGCCCTTCAAATATTGTCTGTAAAATGTCCATTGTTTAAGCAGAACTTTAAATATCAGTAATATAAACACTTCCTTTACTATGTATTCCAAATGCATTCAAGTGATCAGCTAAACCTTCAGTATATAATTATACAGCTATTTCCAAATAGCAAGTTATGAGATACTACTACTATACTGTCAAACAGTGTATCTTATAAGGCAGACTAACAAAAACTTTTAAAATCCAATAATAGATTGAGATCCATTAGAGGATCCTGCTACTATTATTTTATCTGATGTAACTGATAATCCATATTTTCATGCTGTAAAACACTTCTGTTTGTGAATCAACAGCTCAACTTGCTCTTAAAAGGAACTAGTTGTGTTTTTCCCATAATCAATTGAAAATATTACTTGTATCTCTGAACTACTGACTTAAATCCCACATGAATGGTTCAATTCTTGTTCAACTTATATAATTCACATTTAAATTATCAACTAACTTTGGGGGGGAAAGTGTTACATTTAAGTATAGGGTGAAAATGGGACCAGGAAAAGAGCCTTTTTTTTACATGCACCTTCCATCTAAAACATCAGTTCCCCCAGAGTTTCCACTTGCTCTGATCCTTCTGGCCTTTCATAAGGCCTGGTGTCCCAAATGTGCTTATATGTTATGTGCTGAATGGTTTTTTAATCTGGATTGCCATATATGTTATTTACTGATTTATTGTAAAATACAATGTTTCATTTTAAATTATTGTTAGCTGCCCTGAGTTTGGCATTTGAGATGGGCTTACATTCACTCTATAAACTAAATGAGTAAATATATAGAGACAGAGACAGATAGAGAGGTACTTAACATCAATAACTTCACTTTTGTTACAGACCCTGATTATGTACCTACTCTCGTTAGTTTAGCAGAGGCCTGAAAATACAGGTAGTCCTTGACTTACCACCACAGTTGAGCCCAACATTTATGTTGCTAAGTGAAACATTTGTTAAATGCCTTTTGCCCATTTTCTGACTTTTCTTGTCACTGTTATTAAGTGAATCGTTGCAATTGTTAAATTAGTCCCTGTTGACTTTGCTTGTCAGAAGATCGCAAAAGCTGATCACATGACCTCAGGACACTGTAACAATCATAAATATGAACCAGCTACCAAGCATCTGAATTTTGATTATGTGACCATGGGGATGCTGCAATTCTTTTGAGAAAAATGGTCACTTTTTTCAGTGCCATTATATCTTTGAATGGTCACTAAATGAACTTTTAATTCAAGGACTACCTGTATTCATTTTATTCATACCTTTAGAGTTTTTATTAATTTGTATGTGTTTGTAAGCTACCTAGGTCATTAATAAACATGATTGACATATAGCTTTTTAAAATAAATAGAATAATTTATTGTAGATGTGAATGGAACTATTACAAAATATTTTGCTTTAAGCAGTTGTTCCAATGTATTATTTGAGTCATTTGATTTTTATAAAATTAGAATATTACCAGTATTCGTGGGTTGTTATTTGGTTCTGGTATGATTTCAAGAGAAAGCTGATTGTTCAGCTGCTATGAATTTCTCACAAGAGATAATTTCTTTTCCCTATTCCTCATTGAATGAAATAAACATGAAGTCTGGTAGCGCCGTTAAGACTAACAAAGTTTATTAAGTCATAAGCTAGTGTAAGCTACTGCTCATTTTATGTTTATTTTCTTGTCACAGATTGACAAAATCTTTTCCCAATCTCCCTGATGGAGTAACTCTGCTCTAAAATTATATTTAAGGTAACCATGACTTGTTAACTTATGCTTTTTTAAAAAAAGTTTAAATATCCAAAACAATATTTGCATAAAAATATCTCCATAAAACATACTGTAATTGAGCTATAAAAAGAATAGTAGCATTTTTCTATAGTGCCAACTAGGGATGTTTCTAATGATTTAGATAATAGAGATTTATTGACTTACTGCCCTCTTCTGCCATGCTAGGGACAATTTTTGCCAGTTGACTATAAATCTTGGGTGAAAAAATTATTGCTGTTCTGGCATCTGTTGGAGAAAAGAAAACTTCTCATTTCAACTTGTGATGTTTTTCCATTCAAGGATACCAGTATCTAGTGTGCATTTGTTACCCCAATACAAATCGTGTGTTTTAAGAAGAAAGGAAATTATGATGGAAAAAAATACAGCATCACCCCTTCTGCTCATTATTCCACAGTTACGAAGTGTAAAGTGTAATGTGCTGTGCTACATCTCTCCTTTATATAAAATTGCTAAGACACTAGGTAAAGTAATATTTTATTGTTTTGTATCCTCACATTCTGACAATGAAGGTACAAATGACTGATTACATTTATTTATTTATTTATTTATTAATTGCATTTATATACCGCCCTTCTCCCAAGGGACTCAGGGCGGTGAACAGCTCATCTAAAAACCCCACAGAAAATACAAAAGTTAAAAAGTAATTAAATTTAAATCAGCTGCATACTAAAATTAGGAAAAAAACCCCCCACCCTTAAAACCCAATTTAAAATTAAAAATGGAGATCAAATTTAAAATCATCATCTCAGCCCAGGCCGGCCTGCTCAAAGAGCCAGGTCTTTAACGCGCGCCTGAAGGCCCTCAGGTCCGTGCCGGTACGAAGTTCCGGTGGCAGAGTATTCCAGAGGGCGGGGGCACCCACAGAGAAGGCCCTACTCCTTGGCGCCGCCAGACGACACATAGCGGCCGACGGCACCCGGAGCAGACCCTCCCTGTGGGAACGCACCGGCCTGTTGGAGAACGTTGGCAGAATGCGGTCCTGAAGGTAATGAACTATGCTTGCAGGGGTTTTTTCAAGATTTACTCATAATAAACACATTCCTGAGAACATTTAAAAAAAATCCAGAAACAAATTCCTAAAACAAAGCTCAAAGAACTTATGCAGTCCTAAAACCGTTTACCAGGATATTTACTATAATTTACTCCACGTGAGATGCAATACAGGTAATAGGTTATGCTTAGCTTTTTAAGGCTTAATCTGCCATATTATTTTTATTGAAGGAACCAAATTCATGAACCACTGCAGGACCTAGTAGATATTATTAATCCTTCTGCTCTTGAGGAAATGTTGATTTTATTCTTCTTTTGGACATGTTTCGATCAATTATACTAACTTAATTATTCTGTATAATATTTATCATGATCTTAGTACATGTTTTGGGGAAATTCTTTTACATATTAATCTATTATATGAATTAAGTTATTGGCAAATCATATCTCAGAAATTTAAGATGAGGTATATTAGGCCTGTTTTTCAAATCATTTGTGCTATTTAAACAAAAGACTCTATAACATATGCAGTGTACCATGAGATCAAGTCCTATAAAGTTTACTACTCTGAATAAATAATTCTAGGATTATTAGGATACAAATATAAAAAATGGAATGAACATTCTAATGGTTGAACACTTTCTGCAGTCTTTGCTTAAA
This sequence comes from Bungarus multicinctus, assembly GCA_023653725.1. Lineage (NCBI taxonomy): Eukaryota > Metazoa > Chordata > Lepidosauria > Squamata > Elapidae > Bungarus > Bungarus multicinctus. The sequence goes on from CM042848.1 coordinate 51,189,292, forward strand.
CAGTGGGAGAGAATGAAAAGCTGGCTTTGTCTCAGTAAAATTCCTGTACCTTCTCAAAATAGTTTCAAAACAGGACTTCAACGAAATGTATTTTTATCATGAATACTGTAATTCAGATAGTCCATACTTAGTGACCAATCACTTAACTATGGTTTGAGATTACAACAGATCTCCAGAAGGTACCTATGACTCACTTCTGGAGTGCCAACAGACACCCACACTCACATGCCATCACATGACTGCACTTGGCTCTCTTTTGTGGCCAATTGAAGCATTTCATGGTCAACTGACAATTTACACTTCAAGCAAAAAATGCTCATGGGAATGCATTGACTGACTTAATGACCATGGTCAGGTGCATTCTCTTTACCACTATGGGGTTCAGTTAACTGCTACTGCAAAACATCGTAAAATCAGGTCAGTTACATGGGTGCCTCAACTTATAACCATCATGACTTACAACGGAAAGTCCAGACTCCATTATGGTCCACAGTCAAGGACTAACTCCATATACTTTTACCTGCCAAAAACATCTTACCTGCTCTTTGTGAGTGAATTTATTGAGAAGATAAATTTGCATTTGCTTGATTTGTTTTTGCAAACGACCCTGCAGAGGTGTGGGGACACAAGCCATCTTTATTTTTGAGCTCGGGACTCATACGGGAAATATTAAGTATTTCATCAGGGGAGATGATGCTTGATATTCCCTGATGATGTTTCAAACGTTAGTGATGTCATCATTGTCATTGATCTCTAGACCAAATAAGATGGCATTTGGTAGTTTCTGTTCACTCTCAACAGCTTTAATGAGGATGGGGATATCGATATTTGAAGGATATGTGTTTTTTTGTGGATTGGGTTTTGGTTGCAGTTGTTGGGCAGAAGTATGGTTTGTAGATGTTTGGTGTTTTTTTTTTTGTGTTGTCTCTCTTATTTCAAGGTTTGTCAATCTAGTTTGTATAATGTCCAGGGATGCTACAATGGTGTCAAGGGAAGTTATACGTGTTTCTATGGTATCAACTCTTTCAAACAGAGTAATGTATTTTTCTAGTTTGGGTCTGCATGGTGGACAGAAATATGGAAAAGCATTGGTGGATGATTTTAGGAAAAGAGTCACTTGCTTGGGTAATCCTAAGCAATTATGTTGAGTGTAGTTATCGCAAAGAGAATATTTGATGTAATCTTCATTCTCTTTTATAGATTCCTTACATATAAGGCAACGGCAAGAATCTTGGGGTTCTTTAGTAGGAATTTCTTTCTTTTTAGGTTGTGGTTTGACGTTGGATTGTTTTCCTGGCATGGTGGGTATGTTAAGATAGTTTGTTGATTGGGTTGTCAACCGAACAAGATAATCAATTAAGTAATATCACACCAAACAGTCAATTATACTAAATACACTAGTCAATTAATTTAACTAATCAATAATCACTCTAATAATTATACTAATCACTAAATACACTAGTCAATTAATTGTACTAATCACTAATTTACATTAAACATTCTGATCATAGTAATATTCAAAACAATTAATTAGCCTAAATAATAACCATTAGTCACTAATATGTAATCTATTAATCACTAAAGATAACTAATTGAAGAATTAATTAGTTAAGATCAGTTTATCAATTAAACAGTTATATTGAGGGGAAAAATATTAGGGCAGGAAGAGAATAATTAGGGTGTAGAGCAGAAAGAGATTAGGTTTGGTGGCTACTGGGGGGTATATAGAGAGGGGATGTATTAGGCTGAAAAGTGTAGGTGAACGTCTTTTGGCAGAAGGCTACTCTTCTCTTGCAACTTCAGATCATCACTTAGCGAACTTGGGGATCAGGTCTTTCTTCACGGATCCCCTTGTCTTGGTCAGCGATCTTGAGAATTAGGCTGCTGCTCGAATAAGTAGGGCTGCGTTCTGCGAACACGACCTCCGATCAGTGGTGTAGGTGGTAATTTAGGCAGCAGTTGGAAATTCAGCACTCCGGGATCCGGCCTTCAGCCGTTGGAAGTTCGGCGGTTGGAGCTTTGCCGTTGATCTAGGCTCTAACGTGCTCTGGGCCACAGCGTATCCCAAGCAATTAGGAACTACGGCTCCCCGGGACCTCCGGTGCAGGCGGTGAATTTAATAGGTGGCAAAGGCTCCCTTTGTGTGCCCATAGAGGCGACAAAATACCGTTTTCCACACCGTTTCTTCACAATCAACCACTAGCCTACCGTAGACTTCCTTTCTCATTACCGACTGAGGTGCGCTTAACCTGCGCTATCCCTTTAAATACTCGATCTAGAGGGAGGTGCCTGCTGCTCATTTTTTTTAATGCGCCTTTGACGCACCCACGCACGCACGCTCCACCCGCATCGCCCGCTGTCTTGTACTCCTCCCTTTTGCGCGCGCTCTCTCGCCCCTTCGTCATTGGGCCGGCTTTGTCAGCTGACGCTGTGTTATTTCCTGCGTGTGTGTCTCTGTGAGGGGAGAATGGAGAGACAAATCTTCGGTCTGTTACTGCGGAGCCGCTTCCGGACAGAAGCAGACCCCTGCTGTCCCGCGCGCCACTGAAAAAAATCTTGTCCACTCCGCGCTCCCCTCTGTGCGGGGGGGAGCGGGGAGGAGAACGAGGCTTGGGTAATGACTTCCATACGTTTAAAGCCGTCCTGCGGGCCTTGATGGAAGGGGCGGGGTGGGAGAAGGAGAGGTGCCAGGCAGTTTCTGGGCCGCAGTATCTGGGTCTCCTTCCCCCAACCTGGTCCTGATGTGGACCAGGAACGCGGGCCAGTAAGAGAGGGAACACCTAGAGCGGATCGGAAGTGTGGAGACTGCAGAAAGTCCTTTATTTAAGCTAAATCCGCCCCTCGGGAGTTCCTTCACAGACCTTTCAGTTCCCTGTCATACTTCCGTGCTTGGTTCCTTACGTGTGTACATCTCGAGAGAAGAAAGGGGTCTGAGAGGAAAGTATAATGAAGAGATTCAAAGGTTTGATGTGGGAGGAGGAATAGTAAATAGCTTTTCTTTCAATAGTTGAGTCTCATTACTCTTCCTAATACTTCCCCCCCCCCCCAAGCAATAGCCCTGGTCTTATGCATCGGTTGTAAGTTAAAGCACTCGTATGTACTTCTATAAAAAATATTTGTGGATGTTTTTGTAATGGCATTTACTGGATATTTTAAAATACTAACTTCAAAAATAGTTTATCCCTCACATTTAGTTGCCTAGCTGTTACAACCGGAGATCTGGTATTTTTTTCACACAGATCTGCATTGTTTGAACTAATAATATATCCCATGACTTTTGACATTACCATCAATCTGCACAAGATGAGTGGAGTAGTGTCAAAGATTTAATGATTTTGGTGTTGATACAGCAGAAAATATAGATATAGGGATGGTTGAGTTTTCATGAATGGTAAAATAGCTTTTTGGTGGTAGATAATATGTGTAAACAGTTTTTATGAGATTTAATAGCAATAGCAACAGCACTTAGACTTACATGGCGCTTCACAGTGCCTTACAGCCTCTCTTAAGTGGTTTACAGAATCAACATATTACCCCCAATAATTTGGGTCCTCATTTTACTGACCTTGGAAGGATAGAAGGCTACATCAACCTTGAGTCGGTGAGGATCGAACTGCTGGCAATCAGCAGAATTAGCCTGCAATACTGTATTCTAACCATTGCACCATCATGGCTATTGCTGCTGCAGTTATTATTATTACTATTATTATTATTATTACTATTACTGGTTCACTTTATAAAATTATTACAATATATATGCTCCCTTTGGTGAAGTAATATAACACTTCAGTTGTAGGTAGTGTAGTTATATAATTGAAAACATAATTCACAATGGCAAACTGTCATAACCAAAGTGTGGCTTCAAGTTTCTGTTCAACTATGAAGCTGTGTTAGTGGTAAGTTTGCCATAACTATCTTGTAGTGATTATAGTTGGTGATTATAATTGAACTTGAATTTCTTAAGAAAAAGCAGAATATTACTATACAACCTAACATGTCATATATTTTGTATATAACGCTGCCGTTTTTGTAGAACTAACTCTACTTGATTTTGCCTGATGATGTCTTCAGAAGTTTGCTTGGCACTTTTTTTTTTTTTTTTAATTACATTTATATGCCGCCCTTCTCCGGAGACTCAGGGCGGCATATAAATTTCTCTTAGTCACATCATCTGCCCTCTCCTATAGCACATAGCATCTTCCAAAAATTATTTTTTCTTTCCCTTTTTGGATTTTGAATAACCTAAAGCGATATAATATGATTCACATTTTCCATCTAAGTAAGAAAGTCTGTGAATCCATTAAGGTCTAGAAACAATTTGTAAAGGAGGCAGACATTACAGAACTCTTGATGATGTGGGGTGGGTAGCTGAATCACTATCATTATCAGTAGTTTACTATTTTTCCACATTGAGAGGTGTCCATTACTTCCGGGTTGCCTATCCCTAGTTTAATTCAGCTAGACTGAAATCTATTAAGGTTTGTCTTTGTTCTGGATAAAGAATTAGCAGAGAGAGCAGTTCCTACAGTAGCTATAAACAACTTTGATTACCAGTGGCAATGTTAGTTTTGCATTTTGACTCCACTATTATGGAAATCTGTTCCTGTCAGAAATATTGTTGCTATCATCACTGAGAGGCTAAGAACCTATCTTAAAACTAGAGACTTCAAATCAGTGGAGGCTGAGAAGTAATTGTAGTGAACTATTGCTGTTCTAAGTACATGTAGAAAATGATAAAGTTCATGTTTGCTGCAGTTATCTGGAGGTGGTTTTTATTTTAACATGTGAGGTTGATTCTGTTTTTGTGCATAGATGTGCTTTGATTTGTTGTTGATTCCTGGTGACTGCTTGGACAAATCCCTGCAATTTTCTTGGCAAGGTTTCAGAAAGTTTGCCATTGCTTGCTTCCTAGGGCTGAGAGAGAATGAGACTGGGTAAAGGTCACTCTCAGCTGGCTTTGTGCCTAAGGCAAGACTAAAACTCATGAACTCCTGATTTCTAGCCTGCAGCCCTAATCACTCTGCCAGCCTGGGTCTCCGAGGTTAGTACATAGCTACCTCTTAAATTTTCCTAAAAAATATATGTTGCTGGATATTTTATATTTGTAATTTTTCATCTGTATAATAATACATGTTTCTGTTTGTATTCTCTGGGTTTTACCCAGGTAGAGTGAACTCTTGTTTACCAGATCACTTTTGTTCATTGCAATACTTTTAAGATATTTTCTCTGTTGTTTTAGTTACTACATAACTATGTAGTTCGTAAATTATTTTTATTGTCATAGTAGTATTTGACTTATAACCACAGTTGGTACTGGAATCTCTGTTATTGAGGGAACTGGTCATTAGGAAGACAATCATTTAAGTGCTTTGTGGCCATAATCTCAGAATGCCTATTTGCAGTTGTTAAGAAATCTCCCAGATTGTTAAGTGGATGGAGAAAAAGGCTGCTTGCTGCGAGGATTTCAGTTTCATGTGTATCTGAAATCCTTCTGGCAGTCAGCCCTTTCACTCTGAAACATTCCTGCAGCTCACCAAAGTATCTCCTCCATGCACAGAAGGGAAATCTTACATGGGACTGCAGGAATGGAGCTGAAATCTTCATGATTTTGGCTCCTGGAGTTCACCAAGGGATTTCAGCCCCTTCCTCTGTGTTTGCAACCTTCTCTGTTGGCTTCCCCATTGACTTTCTGATGATCACAGATCATTTAGCAACCAGTTGTAAATGTAAACCAACTACCAAGCTTCTGAACTGCAGTCATATGAGGGGTGTGTGATGTTTTATAACAGGTGGTAAGATACACTTTCTAAGGCTCTTAACTTTGGACAGTTGAGGACTACCTGTATGTGAAGGATTGGGAAATTTGGATTTCATATTTGCAACATTTCCAGTAAAATTTGGCCTACCTATTTCACAACAGTGGCACATAATCAACTCAGGCATGTTTCTGTCTGCTCCAGACGGGCCAGATGCTTTGGTTGCTTCCAAGAAACCTGAAATGCTTTTGTTTTTGATGGAGTCGATGTCTAAAACTTAATCCACATTATATTTCTATCAAAAACTAAAGAATAATTCCATGTGTATTAATTAACCATGCATGATTAAGAGGCCTCTTGATAAAGGAAATCAACCTTTGGTTTTTGATCATTTATAGTTACTCCTCTATACAGCAATAGACCAAAGCAAGAAAATTATCTTTGCTGAAGTTAGTTAAGATTATTGAGGTAGTTGCAACATTGGTTGTATAAAGAAATATTGCAGTGGATAAATCTTGCAGATTAGGAGATGAAGCATTTTGTAGATCAAAATCAGCCAATATGTTGATGTGGAATTACTCATTTATCCACAACTGCTATCTCTAATTTGTTTTTGTTGCCCCTTTTTTTTCTGGCTTGGTGTTGCAGTTTACACATTACACCAACTCTTGTATTCTGATTTTTCATAGCTTGTGAGATAAGCTAGTGAGATTTCCCTAAAAGCTAACGTGTACTTTTCTGATTTCTCTTCATCAATTGTAATCACTTCCTTCTGGTCACTGTCTTCCCCTTTCCTTCTTTTTTTTTTTGCTTTCTCAAGTTTGTTAATTTTTTTTATCTCACCTTTATTATTGTTCTTCTTCCTGCATCTTCTTTTCCACCTTTTTATTCCTTCAGGAAAAACAGTGTCACTGATAATAGACTATTGGGAGAATGGTAAAAAAGTGTGTTTCCGAGCAGTGGCAACAGTGATAAAAGCAGCCATATTAAATTGACATTTCAATAAACAGTAGTAACTGCAAGAATATCACCATTTAAAGCAGTAATGCAAAAAAGTCAATAGCAGCTACTAGTTGTGTTGTATAAAGTACATCAGTGTGTGTGTATGTGTGAGGGGAGTAGTAGTGATGTTTAGGTTTCATATATTTTACTTGCGAAAAATGTGATCTGTATAGTGCCTGATTACAAATATTAAAACATCAAACAGTCTTGTTGCTTTTATCTTCTTACTGCTGAATTTTTGAAATAAAATTATGCAGTGTATTGTAACTTTGGGAAGTATTATTTATTTGTTCAAATCTATATTATACTTCTAGTGTTTTAAGTCTAGCCTTAGCTGCTTATAACAATTCAAATATATTATTCCAATAATGAAACACTTAATGGAGGTAATTGGAACTGAAATTTCCATTGGTAAGCAATAGGATCATAAAATACAACATCAATGATTGCACCATTTACCAATGGAAATTCTGACAATTCAGTTGTTGTGAAGTGAATCACTGCAGGTGGTTAAACAAAGATGTCATATGATCACAATTTCTTGCCAGCTTCCCTATTGACTTTGCTTGTAGGAAGTCAGCAAAATTCTGATCATGTGACCACAGGATGCTGCAACATAATTGTGTTCCCAGAATATGATCACATGATTACATGCAATGTAAATACAAGGTCCAGACATAAATACCACTTGTTCATCACTGTCATAAATTTGAACAATTTGCTGATTGAATGGTTGTTAAGTGAGGATGACCTGTAAATGAATTTGATAAATGACTTTATTATGATGTAACTTATTTTTATTATGTTCTTTATATATAACATTTAAATTGAAAGCCAACTTGAATATTCATTTTGAATGTATAAGGTAAATAAAAGGTAGAACGTTATTGTGGATAGAAGATGTAAGGCTGTTTGTTGGGTCCTTCTATTTCTCATAATGTAATTTAATTCATTTTAAATTTTAATTTGTTTAGAAGCTGGATTTAGACCAGAACTCTTAAACTGTATTAAATAGATGTGGCATATTTTATGCAACTTCTTAAATCGTAGATTTCCTAGAACACTTTAGTAGACACAGTAGATAAGATTTCTCTTTCATAATTCATGTGACTTTACCAAAATGATTGGAAGCAAACTATAGCTTTTCCTACAGACTTGTAGCTTTCTGCTATTTGAGACCTTCCATATATTTCACTACAGCTGTCATTGGTCATAGTCACAATCACTCATCATGTATTAGGTTAGTAAAAATGTTGGATTAACACTGACTGGGAAGATTTGGTTTTGAGCCTTCTTACACAATAAAGCTGACTAGATAATTTTAAGCCAAGCCTTTTTTTTGGTCTCACATCAAGGATTGAAGAAGGTGGGTGGGAGGAATCACATATTTTTCTCTGAGCGAAAATGTATGGAGTATAGATGTAGGCTCTATTATGAAGTGTTTTTAATGATAAACTGGCCATCCCCATTTTATTTTCTCAAATAGCTGCTTACAGTTTCTTCATACATATCACTTCAATGACAGTGAAAGAGCTGTCAGCTAACGGAAGCAAGGCGGCTCCCCCCATGCACAGAAGGGAACATTGGTTGGGTACAGGAACGGAGCTCAGATATAAAGCATATGAGCTTAATTTCTGCAGCCTACCATAGGAGTTCCCCTCCCATCCATGCTCTCCCCCCCACCCCATATATATTCTCTAGACTGAAGAAGTATAGCATCCTTTCAGAGCTGTCTTCACTATGAATGGTTGTTAAATGACCAGTTGTAAGTACACCAATACTCAGAGAAGTCAATAGAAGTTCTCTTCTTTTGGAGTGTGGCTTCTGTGGGAAATATTCCTATAATCAACTGTGTCATGTGGTTATATATCTCATAATGTTATAAATGTTTTTTTACAGAAAATCTTCCAAAAAACTGGTTTCTATAATAGGAAGAGAGGATATAGCTTTTTTTTTTTTAGAGTTCATTTAAATAAATTACTCCACAAATTTTACAGGAAACTAAAAATGTATATAAAATTTATTTCATTCAAAATATGACCAAATCTACATATTTTTGCTTTATAGTATAACTGATAGATGCGTAGTCTAGGTAGATAGTCTTCAACTTATGCTGTGATCAAAATTGTTTCTGCAGATGTTTCTGCAAGGCAGTTTTTAAGTGACTCCCGATTTTACAACACTTTTTCCCATGTTTGTTAAGCAAATCACTGCAGTTACTATGCGAATTCAGCTTCTTCCATTGACTTTCTTTGTCAGAAGCCAGCTGGGAAACTCATAAATGTCAATCACAAGATTCCCGGGATGCTATAACTGTCATCCATACATGCTGTTTTCCAATTTCAAATTTTGATCACATGTCATGGGGATACTACGATTGTTGTAAGTGCCATTTTTCAGGGCCGTTCTAATTTTAAATGGTCACTAAATAGATGATTATAAATAGACTACTACCTATATTTCCCAATACTACTACTCATCTCAGGTGTAGTTTCATAAGCTTTATAAGACCTCTTCAGAGATGTTAGTTTATTCATTTTCTAGTCTATCAATATTTCTTTTAAAGGTATTTGTTATATTGTTGTGTAAAGGTGAGCTTAATTCCAGGTAACTATTTATTCAAAGTTATTGGCAAAATTAGTTAAGAGTTTGCTGATGCCTTCTAGAATATTTTTTTATTGTTTTACACTTGCCTGATTATATGTCATCAAATCATTTCAACTGTTAATTATCACATAGACAAGATTTTTCACCACTACGATCTTTCCAAACTTGGTTTTTCCAATCTACTTGTGGAACACCTATTGCCATTGTAACCAAGTCTATTCATTTTGCTACTGGCCATCCTCTTGTCTTTCCTTCTACTTTTCCTAACATTGGAACTTTCTCAAGAGAACTACATCTTTGCATAATGTGCTCAAAGTAGGTTAATTTGAGCTTGGTCATTTATACTTTAAGTGAGAATTCTGCATTTATTTGTTTGATAACCCATTTGCTTGTTTTCTTGGCTCTCCATGCTATTCTCGGGAGTCTTCTCCAACACCAATGTTCAAAAGCATATATTATCGTAGTCAATAGCTCTGGAATTCTCAAACATCTCCTATCCAAGTATTAACACTCTTAGCTTCTGGAATCAGCCAAATTTAGTCAAGGTCTGGTCCCTAAAGATTGTTGAAGAAGTAAATTAATTGGTTTATTTAGTTACTTATTTGATTTGGTTTCACTAGCAAGTCTTAGAATAATTTTAATTGTTTAGTACTTGCCTCACCTTTGGTAATTTAAAACAAATTATAGTTTTTGATGAACATATGCTTAAATGAGACTGCATTCATATATTTGAAGATAGACATAATCTGAATTAAATATTTAGAGTCATAGTGGAAGTATCCAGCTATTTTACATTAAATTTGTTTTGCTTAAATTTTATATTCAGATTTTTAACCATGCTGAATGTGTACAAATATTAATATTGCTGTTTATGTGAAATTATTGTTTGAATTTTGGGACAGTGAAAAAATGGGAATATAGGAATCTTTCATAAAATCCAAAAGCATCATTGGTGATGTCTTATTTGTAATTTTAAGTTATGTTCAACCTGGTAATTATTTTTCTGGAGCTGTAATTCACTTCATAGAACATGGTATTTGCTCCTTGATTAATATGATGCACATTCTGTATTTTTCACACCATAGATATGTTTTCAAACCAGATAAATATTTTAAAACTATTTCGAAGTTTTTCCAGTTCAAATATCCTCTGCTGTAACATATTATTGTAACCAGTATGGAATTGCTTTGGGGGTTGGAGTCATTCTGATATCTGTCACAGCAGTTCTAACATGGAATAGCTGGGAAATAACTAATAAAAACAATCTTCTAAAATGTTTTTATAAAATACAGTCATTGTCCTCCTATTCTGTTTCCATAGCAGAAATTCATGCTCTTAGTGTCCTGAGGGAAAAACAGTACTAGGTCAGTTAGTTGATAATATGTATATTTCTGTGACTTGGGAGACGTGAACTGTTTTGCTCATTTATTTATCTTTTTTCTCTTTCAGGCAGGCTGTTAAGCTGTCAATCCGCAGCTGAACAGCATGCAGTCCTTTCGGGAGCAGAGCAGTTACCACGGAAACCAACAGAACTACCCACAGGAAGTACATGGTGCATCCCGACTAGAGGAATTTAACACTCGCCAGCAAGCTCAGATGTTTCAGAGCTTTGGAGGAGGTGGCAGCACTAGTGGACGCCGTGAAACAACAGGAAACTCTGCATCTATGGGTAGTGAAAGCTCTGGACATCAGAGTTATCAAGGTTTCAGAAAAGAAGCAGGAGAATTCTATTATATGGCTTCCGGCAAGGATCCTGCAGCAGCAGGACAACAACTCCCTCAGCGTAGGCCTTCTGGACCAGTACAGAGCTATGGACCACCTCAAGGCAGCAGCTTTGGGAGTCAGTATGGAAGTGAAAGTCATGTGAACCAGTTTCAAACACAACACTCGTCACTTAGTGGAGTAACACATTATCAGCAGGACTATACTGGTCCTTTCTCCCCTGGCACTGCTCAGTACCAGCAGCCGGCATCTAGCCAACAACAGCAACAAGTGCAGCAAATGAGGCAGCAGCTTTATCAATCTCATCAGCCTTTACCACAGGCCTCCAACCAATCTGCCTCTAACACACCACATTTACAATCAATTCAACGCCCTTCAAATCTGCCTTCATCTACTTCTAGCTATCCATTAAGAATAGGTCAGTATAGTCAGCACTATCAGCCTCCTGTTTCTTCCTCTTCTTCATTTCCTTCTCCTCAACGTTTTGGTCAATCTGGACAGAACTATGATGGCAATTATACCGTGAATGCTGGTTCACAATATGAAGGACATGCTGTTGGTTCAAGCGCACAAGCTTACGGGACTCAGTCAAATTATAGCTTTCAGACACAGCCAATGAAAAACTTTGATCAGTCAAAGTTGACCCAAGGGACTCAACAGGCACAAGGACAAGGACAACAGGGACAACAACAGCAGGCTCCTTCGCAACATGTAATGCAGTATTCAAATGCTGCTTCCAAATTGTCTCTTCAAAGTCAAGTGGGGCAGTACAATCAAGCTGAGGTCCCCGTAAGGTCACCCATGCAGTTCCATCAGAATTTTAGTCCTATATCTAACCCATCACCAGCTGCCTCTGTGGTTCAGTCTCCAAGCTGCAGTTCCACACCATCTCCTCTCATGCCAAGTGGTGAGAATCTTCAGTGTGGACAAAGCAACATTCCAGTAGCATCTAGAAACCGCATTTTACAAATGATGCCTCAGCTTAGTCCAACACCATCCATGATGCCAAGCCCCAGTGCTCAGGGTGCAGGGTTCAAAGGATTTGGGCTTGAAGGCTTGCAGGAAAAAAGACTTACAGATCCAGGACTAAGCAGTTTAAGTGCCCTGAGTAGTCAAGTAGCTAATCTTCCCAATACAGTTCAGCACATGTTACTCTCAGATGCTTTGGTGCCCCAGAAGAAAAGCTCAAAAAAATCATCCAAAAAACCAGAGAGCTGCACAAACTCAGAAGGTTCCTCTCAGGCAGAAGAACAGCTTAAGTCTCCACTAGCAGAGTCCATTGATGGTGGCTGTTCCAGTAGTTCAGAGGATCAAGGAGAAAGGGTGAGACAGTTGAGTGGTCAAAGCACCAGTTCTGACACCACTTATAAGGGGGGTAATTTAGAGAAATCTCAGTCGTCACCAGCACAGCCATCTCAAAATGAACCTGCAAAAATCACTACCAGCTCTGCAATTGAGGAAGAAGCATCCTCCCCTCCTGATGGAAAAGAGGCCTTGATTTCTGTGGAGGTCCCCCCAAAGATCAATGAAAAGACAGTTGGCGTGATAGTTTCCAGAGAAGCTATGTCAGGAAGAGTGGAAAAATCAAGTGGACAGGATAAATCCCAACAAGATGATGCTTCTACAAGTGCTCAAGCACTGCCTTCTGCCTCTGCAGTGAAAGAGACTGGTCTTGTAGGAGCTCATCAAGAGTCACAAGGTGGAAATAAAGGAAGCAGAACTGGGGACAGCGGCACTAATCATAATGAAGATGGAAACAATCCACCTGGTCATACTGCTATTGGCTCTAGTTTCTCAAGCAGAACAGAGCCTTCTAAATCCCCTGGTAGTTTGAGGTACAGCTTCAAAGATAGTATTGGGGTTAATATGCAAAGAACTTCTAGTACCTTTTCACAATATCCTTCAGGCCAGGATAAAGGGGAGTTTTCAGTGCATAGCGAGCGAAAAGGCAGGAATGAAAAATTTCCCAGTCTATTGCAGGAAGTTCTGCAAGGCTATCACCATCATCCTGACAGGAGATATTCTAGAAATGCCCAAGATCAGCATGGAATCAGTGGAAGTTTAGAAAGTAGCATGAGACCCAATGTTCTGGTTAATCAAACAAATGAACTAAGTAACAGAGGCCTTTTAAATAAAAGTATTGGATCTCTTATGGAAGGTTCACACTGGGGACACTGGGATAGGAAATTAAGTGGCAGTACAGCTGAGATAAAACAGATAAATTTGGTAGATTATCCTATACCTAGAAAGTTTGACTTAGATTCTACAGCTCATGAAGCTGGAGGAGTCTCTGAGAGAAGATCAGTTATTTGTGATATATCACCTTTGAGGCAGATTGCTAGAGATTCTGGGCCACATTCTGGAGGGCATATAAGTACTGATGGCAGGAGTGGAAGAAGTGACCGTCTGACTTCTGGTTTAAATCAGTCAGTCATCCTCCCTGGTGGCCTCGTAGCCATAGAAGCCAAACTAAAGTCTCACAGTGGGCAGATTAAGGAGGAGGATTTTGAATCTAAGACTTCTGCCAGCATCAACAACAAAAAATCGGGAGATCATTGTCACCATGCCAGTTTTAAACATGAATCTTACCGAGGGAATGCTAGCCCTGGAGCTGCAACACTTGATTCTGCATCAGACTACCTGCTACAACAGGATAGCCGAACAACACAGATGAGACGAGGACCTAGCAGAATAGGAAGCAGCCGGGAAGGAATGAGAGGTAAATCTCCCTCTCAATTTCATGATCTGGCAGATAAGTTAAAAATGTCACCTGGAAGAAACAGAGGTCCAGGGACAGATCTTCATCAGATGAATCCACATATGGTGCTTTCTGACAGGGTCAACCGAAGTTCCTTACATACTTCTTTCTCTTCAAATTCCGAAAGTTCATCTTTGGCTTCAGCATATCATGGTAACTCCCGATCCCATGTTTATGGTGATCCTAACCAAGGACTTAATTCCCAGTATCACTATAAAAGACAGCTATACCATCAACAAGAGGATTATAAAGATTGGAGTAGCAATTCTGCTCAGGGTGTAATTGCTGCAGCTCAACATAGGCAGGAAATAGCTAGAAAGAGCCCAAGACAGCAACAATTCTTAGATAGAGTAAGGAGTCCTTTAAAAAATGACAAGGATGGAATGATGTATCTCCATTCTGGTTCTTACCATGATGTGGGGTGCCAAGAAACCAACCGTTGTTTGTTGGGGGGTGAAAGCACTCATCAAAATAAGTGTTTGGAAATTAAACACATGAATCAAAAGATTCAGCAACATGAATCAGGTTGGGATCTTTCCCGTCAGTTAACCCCTGGAAAGAACAGTGGCTCTCTAGGGACAAGTCAGAAGAGATTTATTTCACAAAATAGTGATACACATAGGCGAGATGATGTTGTTGATGTACTTAAATCTGCTAATGCCATGGTAAGAATTCCTGGCCAAGAAGATCAATCTCCTCAAAATCCTTTAATAATGAGAAGGCGAGTCCGCTCATTCATTTCTCCTATTCCAAGCAAGAGGCAGTTGCAGGAAATGAAAACTAGTGGGATTGATGACAAAGGACGCATACTCCATTCATCAAAGGATGGAGTTGATAAAACTCTCAATTCTTATGCCCATTCCTCTCAAAACCAAGATATTGGCAGATCATTCTCAAAAGGAGAATCATCTAGGAATCTTCCAAGTCCTGATAATCGAAACTGTTCTGGTGTTTCCATCACAAGCCCAGCTAAAACAAAAATTCTTCCCCCACGAAAGGGTCGTGGATTAAAGTTGGAAGCTATTGTTCAAAAAATCACCTCTCCCAGCGTTAGGAGGAGTGCATCTTCAAATTGTGCTGAGGCTGGTGCAGATGCAGTCACTCTTGATGACATTCTGTCTCTAAAGAGTGGCCGCCCAGAGAGTGGGAATATTGCCAATCATGAAATAGGAGAAGAAAATATAAAAGTAGAAGTGTTAGATCGAGAAAATCAAGTACTGACCAATGAAATTTCTCGGACAATATCTTCTGAAGATTGGCATGATGATAGAGATGAGAGTATGAAAAAAGAGGTTTCTGAACATGCCACTGTTGGTAAGGATGGTTCAGTGGCTGTCTTGATTCCAGCATCTTCACAGAAATCTATTGGTCAAGGAAGAATAGATGGATCTGTAAATTTTTCTGAATCAAAATCAATTCCGCCAACCAATATTTTGGCTCCTGAAACAATTGTAAAGCCAGAAGAAAAAGATGGAGGTACCATTATGACACCCAAGTCAGATCCCTTTCCTCCAAAGGGATATTTCCCTTCTGGTAAGAAAAAGGGAAGACCTATTGGTAGTGTAAACAAGCAAAAGAAGCAGCAACAATTACCGCTTCCATTAGTGCCAGAAGCAGTGCAGCTATCAGAGGAGGCAGTAGACAGTGAACCAAAACCTAAGAGACAGCGAAGAGAGAGGAGGAAAACTACAGCACAGCCACGAAAACGGAAACCAAGACGAGCTGCTCCCATTGTGGAGCCTCAAGAACCAGAAATCAAACTAAAATATGCTATTCAGTCTCTTGATAAAACTGATACTAGGAATAAATCTTTTTTCCCTTACATTCATGTGGTAAACAAATGTGAGCTAGGTGCTGTATGCACAATAATTAATGCAGAAGAAGAAGAGCAGAATAAATTGATGAGGGGTCGAAAAGGACAGAGATCATCAACGCCACCTCCTAGCAATGCTGAGAGTAAAGTACTGCCTACTTCTTCTTTTATGCTACAAGGTCCTGTTGTAACAGAGTCATCTGTTATGGGCCATCTAGTCTGTTGCCTTTGTGGCAAATGGGCCAGCTACCGCAACATGGGTGATCTCTTTGGACCTTTCTATCCGCAAGATTATGCAGCCACACTGCCTAAGAACCCCCCTCCTAAGAAGTCCACAGAGATGCAAAACAAGATCAAAGTACGACATAAAAGTCTTTCTAATGGTTCCAAGACTGACACAGAGGAAGAAGAGGAGGAGCAAGAGCAAAAAGAACAGAGAAGCCTGGCTGCCCACCCACGTTTTAAAAGACGACATCGCTCTGAGGACTGTGCTGGGGCTTCTCGGTCACTTTCAAGAGGCACTGCTTGTAAAAAAGCAACCACTGAGGGTGGCAGTGTTGGTGAAAATACTTCTTCAGACTCTAAACCCCCCATGCCTACTTCTGAAGGTGGTCCCGAGTTGGAGCTACAAATTCCTGAACTACCTCTTGATAGCAATGAATTTTGGGTCCATGAGGGCTGTATCCTCTGGGCCAATGGGATTTACCTAGTCTGTGGCAGGCTTTATGGGCTGCAAGAAGCTGTGGAAATAGCTAAAGAGATGGTGAGTACTCTATATCAACAATCGAATGTGTCTTTTACAACTGTGATATTTATTGCATTCAATTTTTTTTCTTTTGCCATGTCTTAAACATATTTGTGTGCCACTGTAATTTTATGGATTGTTTATATGAGCCAATTTAATAATTTCACATTATTCAGAATTATTTTGGGTTGAAATTCATAGAATAATTTTATGCTGTGATTATTGTATTCTTATTAGGCTATACATTTCCTTAAACAAATGATATTGCTGGGTTTAATGCTTGTAAAAGATAACATTTCCTTTTTGATCATGTTGAATTTTTGTTCCTGTGATATGATAATGATATGACCATATGATATGATACTGTACAGGTAATCCTCATAAGCACAATTGAGCCCAAAATTTCTGTGAGATCTAAGTGAGATAAGTGAATTTTGCCCCGTTTTACGATCATCCTTGCCATAATTGTTAAGTGAATCACTGCAATTGTTAAGTTACCATATTAACACAGTTGTTAAGTGAATCTGGTTTCCCCATTGACTTTGCTTGTCAAAAGTTCGCAAAAGTTGATCACATGACAAGGACACTGCAACCATCATAAGTATGAGTCAATTTCCAAGTGTCTTGATCATGTGACCATGGGATGCTGTAATGGTCGTAAGTGTGGAAAATGGCCATAAGTCATTTTTTTCAGTGTCATTGTAGCTTTGAACAGTCACCAAATGAACTGTTGTAAGTCAAGGACTACCTGTACTCCTCAAAAAAAAGTATAGATATGATTGCCCTTGCCTACTTCCAACATGTTTTTTGCGCTTCTTAGTCTACCTTGCAGCTCTGTCAATTCTTGGTCTCACAATAGTAGTCAGGAATGGTCCTGGTTTAGGATCAGCCAAGTTTAGTTAATGGAAGTCACTTAACTGGTCTTAATAATCTGATACTACAAAAAAGCATTTGCTGTTGGCATATTAAAAACATTTTCCGTATTCCTCCACGCTTTTTTCTTTCAATTGGTAAAACTGTGAAAGAGTGCGTTTTATAAGTTAATGTTTAGGTCAGATATGAAGATTGGAAAGAAAAGCAAATTAGTTGTCAGAAGATACCTTTAGATTGTCAAAGGACTTACTTCAGCTAGTTTCTATTTAATACTGTCATTTGAGGGTGATTTTGCATTTTTAATTACTTGAAATTAAGCCTGGATGATTTTGTGAGTCTGAGTGTATACAGCCACATGCTTTACCTTTTCTTCTCCAAAGGGTTGGGTTCAGAGGTGGGATCCGACTGGTGTAACTACCGGTTCGGGGGCTACATGTCGCACGCACATGCGCACTTCATGGGCATGTGTGCATAACACACGCTGTGCGCATGTGCAATTGACAAACTGCTGAGCTACCTGGACAGCTGAGCAGCGCTGCTGCGCACAGGTGCGCAGCATTTGAAAAAGCATTTTTTTCCTGCTTTTTCAACCGCGGCTGTGCTGCGCAAAGCAGCTGAGGGTGAAAAAGCAGGAAATGAAGGACAGGTAAGAGCCCGGGCTGGCGGGTGGGCCAGAACAACAGCAGACATAGAACTGGTTCTGTGTCTGCTGCTCTTGAGAGCTACCCGTTCTACAGAACCGGTAGAATCCCACCCCTGGTTGGGTTTTTAAAATTCCAAACATTCATTGATCTGCAATGTTAGCTTTCTTTCTTGTACAAACACTTTTTTCAGATTCTAGGTCTATCCAGATAATTTTCAGAGTGGAAGAGAGACCAAATATATTTAAAAATCAGATGATGCAAATGAGTTCTTACATCTTAACATAATAAAGGCAAACTTTCAAAGACTTCTGAACTTTTGAACTGTCAAAATGTTGTTTGCCACAGAAGGTGAATGGGAGGTTGTTATGTTCTAGCTCAGTGGTTCCCAAACTTTTTCAGTCCACCGCCCCCTTGGTGCTACAAACTCATCCTCGGTGCCCCCCACCCAGGGGTGGGATTCAAATTTCTGTGGGTGTGGCCTAATTTGAGGGTGTGGCTTGCTTGTCACGTGACTGGATGTGTGTGGCTTGCTGGTCATGTGACTGGGTGGGCGTGGCCAGGTGACTGGCAAACCAAATACAAGTAGTCCTCACTTAATGGCCAGTTGTTTAGCAAGTGTTCTAATTTATGCCTGGCCACCCCAGAGCTGCTAAACCTGTTTTTGGAGTTTTGACAGCTTTAGATCAGGAGTCTAAATCCCATCCCTGCCTGTGTGTGCATGAGAGAGGGAGAGAGAAAGGTTGGATCAGATCTCTCTCTCTCTCTCTCCCACCAATGCCAGAAAGCCACTATCAGTCAAAATTCATATTAGTGGTCTCCGGGATTTAAAATAATGAGTTTGGTGGTCCTTGAGGTCCAAAAGTTTGGTGATCCCAGATTTAAAGGGGTGAGCCTGAGTAAGGGAAAGAGTGAGAGAAAAGAGAGAGAGAGAGAGAGAGGAAGAAAAGAAAGAGAAAAGGGAAAGAAAGAAAAAGGGACAAAGAAGGGGTGGTGGAAGGAAGGGACAGAAAGAAAAAGAAATAAAGAAAGAGGGAGAGAGGAAGGAAAAAGATAATGAGATATGTATTCTAGTCCAATCACCTGCTCCAGCAGGGTTAAGAAGGGAGTGTGCATGTGTGTTCTCCTTGTAATTTACCAGTACATTTTGGTTTGCCTTCAGAATTGGCATTGTAATACATTGGGGAAAAAGTAATTTTTAGGTTGGAGATCTGGTCCAATGGATCCTGTTTAAAGCCTCAACAAAATGTGGGAGCTTCCTGGTAGTCTTGACCATGTTTCGTCCACAAAACCTTTAATAGAAGCCAAAGAGGTTTCAATGTGCTGGCAAAGATGTTTCAATGTGAAAAAGGGCCTCAGTCTAAACTAGGCCTCATTCAATCTGATGCATCAGGTCTCTCTCTTTTACTCTCTCTCTCCCTCCCTCCTTCCCTCTCTCCCTTTTAGACTGGCTTTGCTCTACTTTCCCAATGTGCCTGCGAGACCAGCGCTTCGAACATGGATGGATGGATGGATAGACAGAGAGACAGGCAGGCAAACAGAAAGACCTTTGGATGGATGGACAGACAGACAGACAGAATGCGACAGTGGCGGCACTTTGGGAAAGCGGTAGTGGTGGCTTTTCCCAACGTGCTGCCGCATTCGAGGCACCGGTTCCAGAGCATTACTACAGTCAATAGGTGAGCCTGCAGGGCCGGCTGGCTCCTTGAACACCCCTCTGCCGCCTCTTAGCATCCCCAAGGGGGCCAGCAGAGGGGTGCTAAGAGCAGCAGGGGGGCATTCGAGGCACTGGCCGGCCCTGCAGGCTCACCCATTAACTAGCACCACTCCGGAGCCTGCACCTCCAATGCGGAAATGGTGGCACGTTATGTGCAGCTGCGTTCAACATGCCGCCCCCCTGCCGCCTCTTAGCGCCCCTCTGCTGGACCCCTTGGGGATGCTAAGCGGTGGCAGGGGGGCATTCAAGGCGCCGGCCGGCTCTGCAGGCTCACCCATTGACTAGCATCACTCCGGAGCCGGAGTCTCCAATGCAGAAGCAGTGGCACGTTATGTGCCGCTGTGGCTGCGTTCGATGCACCGCCCCCCTGCCGTCTCTTAGCGCCCCTCTGCTGGACCCCTTGGGGATGCTGAGAGGCGGCAGGAGGCGTTCAAGGTGTCGTCCGGCCCTGCAGGCTCACCCATTGACTGTAGCACCGTTCTGGAGCACACACCGCTCCGCAGCGGTGCTACAATCAATGAATGAACCTACAGGGCCAGCGCCTCGAACCCCCACGCCACCTCTTAATGCCCCCCTGCTGGCCCCCTTGCCTCTTAGTGCCCTCCTAAGGCATCCCACCGCCCCCCAGGGGGCGGTACCACCCACTTTGGGAACCACTGCTCTAGCTGTTTCTTAGCTTGTCTAGATAGTTTATGCTTTAGAAGTAAAGAGATTTTCATTGCACGTTTTAAGAGAACTTAAGAAATTTTAAGAGATTGCTATTCTAGACTGTAAATAGTTTCTTCCATTCATGCTGAGACGTTTTTTCTTTCTTTAGCTGGGAAAATTAGATTTACTGTGTATTTGCTGGTTTGCTTTTGAATGTGGCATCTCTTACTTAATTATACATTTTTCTTATTTTAAATTTATTTATTTATTCATCAACTTTATATGGCCACCCTTCTCACAAAACAAGTGACACCAGGTGACAGTATGTCTAAAAACTATATATGCAAAATTATAATTATTATTACAGTTCATTGCACAGTCAACTGGCTGTTTAGATTGGATTTGGTGGGTTTTATCCACCTATTAAGTCCTTCCCAAGGACCTGGGTAAGCAGATGTTTTTTGATGATGTTAAAAATATCATTGCAGGATGTAAACTGTTCGAAGTAAAGCTGCCTTTTGCAGTTGACGGATGGTCAAGGTTATAAGAGAAATATTAGACAAAGTCCAGATGTCAATAACAATGTAATTACTGTATCTCACCAGTTCCCTGGGTTACCCAGACATGGTGGCACAACCAAATTTTGAAGGACTTCTAGAAAATCAGCATGGATGGAGTCAGCCTCATTTAATTAAATATAAAGTCTAGCAATGATTGCTCTTTTCTTTTCACTCATATATGTATGTAAATCAGTACTGAAAGTGTAATAGTAATAATTATGGAATGTGTGTTCATGACAGTATAGCCAGAGGACTACTGCTTGGTATCTTTAATTGTGGTACGATTCATACCTACTAGTAGAAATGTAATGTTAAATTCATATTGGAAAATTGAATTGTCATTGCTATTTTTCCTAGGACAATACAAAGATTGAGAAACCTAATATAACCACTACTATCTATCTGAACACTAATGGTTCTGTCCTTTTAAAAATGGGTTAGTGCAATGGGATTTAGGTTATTACTATTTTCAGTATTTTCACTGTTGTCAATATGGGACTAAGTTGAGGAGAAAAGCAGAATGCTATGAAAAATTATTTAACTAGTTCAAAGTCAGAAGTTACTGATAAAGACAAATAATTAAATTTTAAAAGTAGCTGCAACTACATTTATATTTGCATTATCGGGAAACTTTGAATTTCTACAAGTTAATCGAACTATAAAAGCTGGAGAATACCATAGAAGGAAGCCGGCTCATTCATATTGAAAAACATTGCTGGACTTGTGGACTCATGGAAAAAAATCCTGTTCCTTATGTATTTGTAGCATTCTCCTTGTAAACAAATTTCTAAAAATGCTAATATTTAATTTTTTACACATTTACTTTGCACAAAACCTGGTAAATTTTGTGTCTAAAGCTTTTACATTAATACAGTTGTATGTTAATAGTCAAATGAAAGCTGTTGTCATGTTTTTTTATATATTATTGAATGTGTTTTTTAATCCATGGGAATTATTTGATTTAAGCATTCACTTAGACATTCATCTGGACAAGTCCCTACAGTTGTCTTGGCAAGGTCTTTCAGAAGTGATTGCTATTGTCCTTTTCCTAAGACTGAGAGAAAGTGATGGCCTATGGTCACCCAACAGGCTTTGTGCCTAAACTCATGGTCTCCTGGTTTCTAGCCTGATATCTTAACTATTATCATGTAATGGTATGGCTTTAATCAAGTAGCAAAAGAAAAAGATTAATTTAAAGTACTTTTAAATATTTTTGCATTATTTGTAAATAATATACATTTTTAAAATTAAAACACTTTGGAGACTGGACTATTTTCTAGATTATCCCAGGACTATTTCAAACACCCATCTATCATTGCACATGTGTTCTCAGGTTTTCCAAAAAATTGTAGTCATCCACCAACCTTGGAAGTGATGGTATTGATTTTGGCAATGTTTTCCTTGATTCTTGTCTGCTCTGTTGATGTTATGTGTATTTTAGCAGGCGTGGAAGCTCCAAGGTTGTTTCTATACTTTTTGTCTAAATAAGTTTGGGGGTCTCCAGACTAGGGATGTCAAACTGGCGGCTCAAGGGCTGTATGCATCATGCACAGGCCACACCCACCCCAGCTCTGCAAAGGGAAGAAATACCACGAAACCTCATGCAACAGCAACATGACGCCATAAGTTTGACACCCATGTTCCAGACTAAGGATAAAGCTGATGTCATTTTGTACCTGCTCTATTTCTTCAAAAATGGGGCAAGATTTCTTTTTGTCCTTGTTTTCTACTAGGACTCCGTCAATAATGTTCCAAAATATTGTTTCTTTCTCCAACAAAGGAGTTAGTAGTATCATTGATGGCTTACCTCCCAATACTTGAGTCACCAATCTATGTAGCTAGCATGCCAGAAGCCATGAATCTGACTGCAGATTGTAAGTACTTTGCAGATATTTGTTCCATGAGCTCTGTTGATGTCTTTTCTTAGACATTTGGCTTCTGTTTGAATTTATGAAAGGTTATGTGTCAAACTATTATAGCTCAGGCAATATATGAGATACCTGCTATTCTGTCTCCAATTCTCAGGGCTACTTTTTTGAGAACTGCTTTTAGAGCTCTTTCTGTTGTATGCTGCATTGGATTTGCAGTTACCTCCCTTCTCTCTTTGAAACAACTGATTTGGAAATCAATACTGCTACTGGTTCAGTAGTGCTAGGTGTTGGTAGCATTTGATCCATTAAGTATCATTAGAAAAAAGTCACATTGAACTTTCTTTGATGTGAATGTGTGGCTTGGGAAATCCTTTGAAGATGATTTCCTCTTCTTCAAAATTCCACAAAGTATAAGCCTTGGGTGCCTTATATAACACTCTCCTTCATTTGCTTACAGGATATGGGATTCCTCCTCATCACATAGTGTGTTGAAGGCTGAGGATCCCAAGCGTGATTGGCTCTTTCTTCCCTTCTCTCTGTTCCTGCCAGGTTGGGTGCCATTTCTATGTCATATGGTATCTTCACTCATGCCTTTATGGTGCCTCATTCTTTTTGTGTGCGTGCTTGAAGAGGATTATGAATAAATAGCTTGTTTGATTAACTTCTGGTAGGTTTCCTATCTTTTCCTAGGCCTAGCAAGATTGGACTATCAGGGCTTATACTTCCTCAATATATCATCCATTCCAATATTCCATAGAGAGATGAAAGATTCAATTAAGGTATCATTAATGTGGTCTGGAAGCCTTGGGTGTTACTGTGTGAGGATTTTATCTGCTGAACAGTTGCCACTGCTAGTTGCTTCAGTTGCTCCTAGTTCTTAGTGCATTGCTTGCTTCTGCTTTCTTTACTATCTCTGGGAGTCTTTCATCAGCCTCCTTCATCAGCCCAGTTCATAAGACTTGGTGATGGTTTTGATTCTGATGCTTTGATTTCTGATCCTGAACCTACATCTGTCCCTATGCTGAAGTACATCTTTTGATAGGCTGATCTATCAAGTTTCCTATTGCTGGAATAGGAAGTGCAGGCACTCTTAACACCCACAATATGTGTTGCCTCTTTCACCTCAGCTTTAGCTCTCTTTCTTTCTCTCTGCTTTTTTCTCTCTCCCCCTCCCACCTTATTATTCTAATTATTCTAATTTCTAGTTCTTAGAAAAGCCACTGCCTCTCCCTAGACAGAGCTTAAAGACTGAAAAGAGTAAAAAATTCAAAAGGCTAAAAAGGTTAGCAAGGCAGCATGAGTATCCTCAAGCCACCAGCCATTGCATCTTACTCTTAGACTCTCTATGCCACTTGGCAAAGCCAGGTCTTAACTCTCTTTTGAAAAGCCAAAAGAATGGGGGCTTGTCTCATCTCTGGGGCTAAGGTGTTCCAGAGAGCTGGGATAGTAGTTTAGAAGGCCCACCTCCTACATCCCATCAATTGAAATTTCTTGATTGATATGCAGCATACCTACCTGTCTAGCCAGGTGGACAGGTAGATGAAGAACTGCACAGGTAATAGCCACCACCTTAAATTGGACCCAGAAGCAAACTGACATCCAGTGCAGCTCGTGTGGGAGCAGTCTTATATGCAAAACCCTAGGGACACCCAAAACAGCTTGTGCTGCTGCATTCTGCCTACCAGTTGCAGTTCCCATACTCTTCAAGGTTTCATGTAGAGCAGAGGTTGCCAACCAGTAGTCAGCGGACCATTGGTGGTCCGTAAGAAAATTTTTGTGGTCCGCAGCACACCTGTGTGTGCAATGGGTGATACCAGTGGCGGATAGACTGATGCCCGTGGGAAGGGAGGTAGCACTCAGAAGATTGCAGCATCAGAGCCCTTCTTGGGTGTTCCCTGGCCTGCAAGGGGAGGACGCAATCTCCTGCACCCCTCCCCTGAGGAGCCGCTAAGTGCTTGCCGCCCCTCTGGCAGCTGCCGAGCCTCCTCCCACCACGCTTCTCTTCCTTGCCAGAAGTGCTCATACGCCCAGCGGGAAGGAGGCTGCTTGGTGGGTGCCAGAGGGGCGGTGAGTGCTTTGCGGCTGCTGGGGGGAGGAGTTGAGCATTCCCTCACAATGTCATCACCTGAGGGCATCGCTAGCAACCGCTTCCTGCAGCTCAGGAATTCCGTGCTCTTCCCGCTGCTGCTCGGCCTCCGATGCGTGGCAGGAGGCAGGAGGCAGCAGCCACAACACAGGTTTTCTAGGGAGACTGCAGAATTGCCCCACCTTCCCACCAGCCATCTGTTCTTCAGCACGCGGCTCGTCTGGCTCGTCGGCCTTTGGACACCAGATTCCCACCACTCAGCACCAGTTCAGAGGTTCCTTCCCACCCCATCTCCAAGGACAGAGGGGAGGGGAAGAGAGAGAGAAGACAGAGAGAGAGAGAAAGGGAGAAAGAGAGGGGGGAGAGGGAAAGAGGGGGGGAAAGAGGGGAGAGAGAGACAAGACAGAGGGAGAAAGGGGGAAGAGAGAGAAGACAGAGCGAAAGGGGGAGAAAGGGGGGAGAGGGAAAGAGAGAGGCGGGGGAGAGAGACAAGACACAGAGAGAGAAAGAGGGAGAAAGAGAGAGACAGAGAAGGGGTGAAGAGTGAGACAAGACACAGAGAGGGAGAAAGGAGGGGGGGGGAGGGAAAGAGACAGATGAGACAGAGAGAAAGAGAGATGAGAGATCCCGATGTTTTGTTTTCTGTGGGAAACAGGTCCAAATGACTCTTTGAGTATTTAAGGTTGCAGAAACAAGCAACCAGGCTAAGTGCCTGAAGGGCCCCATCCTGTCAGTGGGAGTCCAGGCGCTTCAACGTGTGGCATATTAATGGTCCACGGGATTTAAAATTATGAATTTGATGGTCCCTGAGGTCCAAAAAGTTGGAATTCCCTGATGTAGAGCATATTGCAGTAGTCCATCTGGGAGGTTATCATGGCATGTGTGGTGAAAGGAGAGCTCCTTGATCCAGGAAGGAGCATAACTGGCAAAATACCCAAAGTTAAGCAAAAGCCTTCCTAGCCATGACTGCCACCTGCTCATTGAGCAGGAGTCATGAGTTCACAAGGATCCATTGATGATGCATCAAGTCTGTCTGGGGTAGTGCTATCCCACCCAAGTCCAAAAATGGTAAAGTCCCAAATACAGAGGAGCCATCAATCCATATCCACTCCATCTTACCACAGTTTTATTGAACCCTGTTGGGTCCCCCATAGCCTAGTTTAAATATAGTCAAAGTCCCGGTAGATTTGTATGTTTATAATTATGTTTAGCAGCTATTCTACTTAGGCTTTGTATTTGTTATGATTTCTCAAATTTATGCCAGGCCAGAGTTGCTGCAATGTGAGATGGACAGCATATAAATAAAATATTTGCATCATATAAATAAAACAAATATTTTTGAGTTTTATCTACTAGCTAGATATGCCTAACACTTAAAAGTAAAATAATTAAAATATATCGGTTAGGCATTCTATGGTGTCATGTAAAGTGCTGGATTTTATTGGGAAGTTATTCTGCAACTTCATGTTGTGTGCCAGTTACGTTTCCTGGATAGGATACCGTTCAGTCACTTATGCCCTGCTTGTCTCCTATTTGGACTATTGCAATGCATTCTACCTAGGGCTACCCTTGAAAAGGATCCAGAAGCTTCAGCCAACACAGAATGTGGACAGAGGAACACACAGTTGTGAGCTGGTTAATACTCTGAAAGCCTTCCCCATGCCTTTTAATGAATTTTTAATAGTGCTTGCCTTTTTAAAATTGTTTCTGTGTATATTGTTTTGTGTTGTTTTTAACAATTTGTTTTAACCAGAGTCCCTCTGTGATGAAGATGGGAGATTTTAAAATTTGATAAATAAATTTATTGAATACACTGTTAACCTGTTGTTTGGCCAAAAGATTCCTCGGGTAATATAAAAAGTCCATGTTGATTTTTAAACACAAAAAAGTAGTTAGGAAATCATTAAGATGTTAGACTGAGAAACTCTGGTTGAAGACCAACCTTAAATAAGACAGCTTCTGGATGACTTTAGCCAATTGCTATTTGTCACCTCGGTCTACTTTGCCAATGGCTGTTAGAAAAGATAGGGAATTGAACTAATGATGTAATATAACTCTTACAAATAAATTAATATATAAATAAAGCAAATGCCAGCATACTTTTTTAGTTATGCAATTTATAATGAAACTGCTAGGATGAAAATATTATGTTATACATACATGTTGCTTTCTGGACTTGAAGAACCATAAAGATTTCCAAGATGGATCATGGGTCAGCTGAATTGGAATATCATATGTTTGTAATATTTGTTACACTACAAGATCTTTAAAAAGGGAATAAGCAAAAGTTCTACTGTACATTTCTTTAGAAACAACATATATTGCCTCTATCAGAGTTATAATGTGCTTCAGGTTCATTATCCAAAAGCTGCTTCAGGTTGCAGAACTAGTATCCGTCTCTTTAAAAGTGTCTTTTCCTGGGATTGTACATTTGTCCTTTACAGTTGTGTGATTCTTAAAAAAAAAAAAGACATGGCAGATTTAACCTTACCCATTTCAAAGAGAGTGGGGTTAATATGAGATTATGGCTAGTTATAGCGCTCCTCTCCACTGCCTACACCTAACTTTGTCATCTTTTTCCTCCTCCTGCTGCTGGCCCAGGACCCAGATGCTTGGCAAGGGTGCAGGCCTGAGATGTGCACAGTGAGCATGACAGAGCGGCATAGCCTTGTCTGCAAAGGGAGCTTGCTAGGCTCAGCTATGCAAGAAGCAGTGAGGCAAACAGTGGGATCCCCATTGGTGGATGAAGGTAGAGAGCTGCTAGTAGATCCACAAGCCAAGTTGGAGTCTTGTGTGGGAAGTCCTGTTCTGGATGGTGGCATAACTGGAGGAAGTAGAGAGGTGCAGACTTTTGAAGGCACATTCTGCAGTTCATGTTGCAAGCATTTCTGGGAAGCCTTGCCCTGAAAATGCCTCTGGCGAAGCCTCACAAACAGAGGCTTTGCAGGAGGCACTTCCAGAGGCAAGGCTTTGCAAGAGAAGCTGTACGGGAGCTGAGAGGCTGCTTTTTTATTTTTTTATTTTTATTTTTGCAGCAAAGGCTAGCCAGCCTCATCCAAGAGTGCAAACACAAAGGAATTTTTTTATGCATCATGGCTCTGGAGCTGCCTTTGGCTTTTTTTCCCCACAGCCCAGCAGCCAGGCCCAAAATACCTTGTCAGTAGTGAGAACAAATTCTGTGATACCATGACAAATACAAGTGTTCTTCCCTGACATTTGCAGATAAATAAAACAATGGTGCTGCTTCCATACTGACACTAGCACTAGCAAGTATCTATACCAGCAGATTATCTCAATATGTGGAATTGATGAAGGAGGAGGTCATGCAACTCATTTAATATAGTAGGCAGTGGATACTTGTCCCTAATCAATGGTATTTCTTAAGTAGAACTATTTGATGCATGAAGAATATTAGATAAGGGACAAAGGTTTATTTTAATAAATGATCCTTTCAGTCAAAGTCAGAAAGTACTTTGTGTGGAAATTTGTGCCCCATAGTTTATTGAAAGAAGCAGATGGTCTCTGGTTCCAGTACTGGAGAGATTGAAGCTATTATTTTGTCAGCAAACCATGGAAAACAGCAACAGCTGTCAAATTGCAGGCTTATTTGAGGACAGGGAAGCTGGCAGAAGCAACAGATGAGCTGTCCTTGGTACAGTAGGTGGAATTGCAGTTCAGTAGGAATTACTTTTGAATGGGTACTTGAGAGTAATTTTAATAATGTAGCAGCTTGAGCAGACCATTCAAAGAAAAATATAAAACTTTATACTTTTTAAATCAAAGTCTAGCATTTTTTTAAAGTAAGGGATAAAAAGTTAGGAAACACAAATAACATCTCTGCAATTTGAATACATTTTAAGAAGGTTAAAGAAAGTTATGTTATTGGTATCTTTGTAATATTTCCAAAATGAAAGCTAGTAGATTGAAAATTTATTGGCTATGCACTACTGGTAGAAATTCTTCTAATAATTTGTTAATAAACTGGGACCAAGCACATTGTTCTCCTGAAGCACAAATTATTTATTATTTGTATAGGTAGCAAGTAATAAAATGTTAGTGATTTGAACTCAATGCTTACACGTGGTTACTTGCACTTGATGTTAATAAATTCAAAAGAAACAATCTGTCAAGGTTATAAATGAGTTATTGCCTAAAATTATACTAATTATGGTAACATTCAAGTTACATAAAATATACCTATGTAGCAGAAATGTGAACTGTGAATGTCTGGCAGATGTAACATGCACAAAATCTAGTCATTTGCAATGTAATAAAATAGTAAAATTAAGTAGCATCTGAGCATAGGTCAGATCTAAGTAAACTGGATAACTGCTGATCAGAGAGGGGACAAATCTTATTTTAATGTCTTTATCAACGGAACAATGAACAAGCACATATTCTGTAGTTCCCATCTCTCCAGAATCACAGGGGCAGAGCCTTTCACCCAATGCCACCTTTTTGTTCTGACCTAGGCTTCCCCAAAAAGCATTAATCAGACTCTTTGTCCTGGCAAAATCCCTTTTATTAAACAAGGGTGAATTTCTTGCATTCACATACAGCCAAAGGCCTGGGAAACAGTCTTTCAAGGGTGTAATTAAGAGCACAGACCTTATCTAGTTTGGAGAGCTGCCAAGTAAATATTTTCAACCTCAATGCAAATGAAGGACTTGGCAAAGAGTTTCTGCAATACACAGACAGATCTTCACACGGCTGCAATGAACGAATTGTTTCCTACAAAAGCCCCCTCCCCTTTTGTTCCTCTTTTAATCCCTACGGGAGGGGCCATTCACTGTGCACCTGCGGCTTTACTCCCATATCAACCCTTAGTTCGTAATTGTTCTTTTTCTTTTGGCAGTTCTGTGCATGCGCAGGCTAGGAACCGGCTTCAGCTGCTCCCCCGCCTCACTGCTGTCCAACTCCAAAGGCAGTTGATAACTGCCAGACTGCCCTGGCCCCATCTCTGCCTCTGACGCAAAGCCCTTGTCCAAGCCTTCTTCAGCCTCCAGGACTGGCCCAGGTTCCTCCCCAATGTCCTCACTGTCCGACTCTGCTGCCAGTTCTGCTAACTGCCGGCGGGCCACAACACTTTTAGATTTGTCATTCAAAACTACAGAAGAACAACATGACATTGGATGAGGGAGAAAGCTTTCCTATGGCTTTGTGAGTTAGCTAGCAGAAATGACTATTACTTAGTCTTTGCTGATGATAGTAAAGCATAGGAACTGGAGCCCCAAAGCACTGTGTGCAGAGAATGTCATTGAATTGTGTGGAGTTCAGATAATTGGTTTTGTGAATTATCCCCTGGAAATAGTCTAGAACAGGAGTGTCAAACTCAAAGCCCGGAGGCCGGATCCAGCACACGGGGTGCTTAGATCTGGCCCGCGATGCCTCTGCCAGTGAAATCACAGCTCAGGAGGGCTACAAGCGGTCCTCCTCAGCTCCACTTTCACTGGCAGAGGCTTTCAGGAGGCCCTCTTAGCCAAAAATGGAGCTCAGGTGCCCATTTTCACAGGCAGAGCACTTGGGCCACCACAGGCACCTCCAATATGAGTGATGTCGAGCTAGCCTCATCCATCCTGGCCACACCTATCCCACCCCCCCCAAGGTCAAACACAACCCTGATGTGGCCCTCAGTGAAATTGAGTTTGACAACGCTGGTCTAGAAGGATACCATGGTCCATAGTTTTAAACTAACTTGTTTCATTGAATGAATGACAGCAAACTCTGAAGGGGGAAAGAGATAGAAAATATATCTGCTATTCCCATCCTATCAAGGTTGGGTCATCAATGTTTTTCATATATAATGATGGAAGGCTCCCAATTAATAGCTATACTATGTTGCAAAAAAGATAGTGAACAGGCTTTGTCTCCAAACACAAGCCTCTTTCCCTGATAATCAAAATCAGTTCAAACCTAGCAATTATTTATCATAAGCAAATGGGAGAAATTCTGGAGGGCAGAAATAGTATCTTAGAAGTAAGGTTTCCAAGATGCTACTGGAATTATCTCTTCAGAAAGAAGAACCACTGTAATGTCCCTCACTTCAGTCTCTCAGAGATACTATGGATACTATGGTCCATGATATTGAATGTTGCTAGGAGAACAAGAAGGATCAGGAGGGTTCCAATCCTCTAAGTCTCCCTACAGGTTATCCAAAACTACAATCAAGGCAATTTCCCTTGACATCTTGAAACTTCTCATAGTGGAATTGTGATGGATATCCAGATAGCATTCTTTGAACAATAATAAAGGAATATGAGTAATTCAAATAACTGCATTGTTACATATTTTGTGACAATTATTTAGTAATAATATTTCCTCAACTTTAGTTTAAGAAAAACCATATAATGTTTACCTTTAAATCCATATACTGAGTGAGTATCCTGGGGAAAAGTAATGATGGAATACCATAATTTAAAAGATTATTTGTATGATACCTAATCCAAGGATGGATCCATTAAGACATAGAAGTGATTTGATGTTTTAAAGAAAAAAGTATGATGAACTTAATGTCTCAACAATGAAATTTTATATATAATGGCTTGTAAGAATATTTTTATATAAGCTAGTATCTATATTTCCAATTTTTTTCCAGAAATGTTCTCATTGCCAGGAACCAGGAGCCACTTTAGGCTGCTACAACAAAGGCTGCTCCTTCCGGTATCATTATCCATGTGCCATTGATGCAGGTAAAAAAAATGAAGTTACTGATACGAAAAGAGAGAGAGACTGAGACTGAAAGTTGTTTTCTGCTAAAGTGACACAGAATGACTTACAAGGGCAAAAATAAAGAACATAGCATGTTATATAAAGAGCATTGTATGTTATATAAGAAATTACAAATATTTATGAAAAATTGTTTATTTTAAGGTATTACTTAAAATAGAACAGCAAAAATTAAATGTGACAGTATTTCATAAAGGGCTTCTTCCAGATACTTTTAAAGGCAGAACTTTGAGATTCTTACGTGCCTTTCCCCTTCTTCCTAGTAAAAAGTGAGCTAAATTATATTTTTGTATTTGTATTTTGCTCATAAGGACATTTGTCCTATCAGACATAAAACTGTATCGCCAAACTATATATGGATTTTTTACATTCTTACCCAACTTGTATATATGATTGAAACCAGTGGTGGTTTTCAAATGATCTTACCACCAGTTTGCTGAAGATATAAATGTGTGCACGCAGCTTCCGTGCATGTGCACGGCTTTGCCATGCAGTGCAGCTTCCATGCATGTGTGCGGCTTCCACCATGCCATGTGGTGAAGCTCAACCAAGCAACCTTTCAGAACCTGCTCCCCTCCATCTCTGCTCTCTGGGGCAGCGGTTTCTCTCCATTGCTGCTCTTACTGGGAGAGCAGACTGCGATTTAGCAGCTGTGAGCCCTCTTTGGATCCTCTAAGTCCAATCTGGAAAGTGCTATGGCACAGAGAAACAGCAGCCATGTTAAATGTTGTTTCACTCAGCCGCAGCGCTTTCCAGATGGGACAGAGTATCCAAAGCGACAGCTGACAGCTGCTAAATTGCAGTCTACTCTCCAGCAAGAGCAGCAGTGGAGACAAGTCTTCGCTTTCCTGGAGAACACATGGAGCGTCTCCACGAGTGACCGAAGCTCAGCAAGGGATGGAAGAAGTGGCTGTAAGATCTATGCTGCAGCGCTTTCTGGATGGATCTTCTTAAAGGTAGGAAGAACCATCCAGTCTGTACCCAAACTGCTTCGACCCTCATGCACCTCCCGCCAGCGGCCCTTCGGCCTAGTATGGCAGGCCACAGGCTGAATAAATTGCTTCAGCCTGGTGGGGTGTAGTTTGAGGCCAGATGGGGACAGCAGCATGCGGGCAGAGGTTCCGGGGCAAGGCCGGAGCTGGGGAATGGCACATCTCCTGGCCTCGACCTAAGGTGAAAGATAAGTGGGCGGCATACTTTTGGTGAGCAGAGCAGGCGAGACATGGAGATTAGCTGGGCTGCATGCTGAAGGCAAGATATATAGAGTGGGACAGGGTGGTGGGACCAGCTGGTGGTGCGATTTTCTTACCGATTCTATGAGAGCGCACGTGCACTGCTCAACCACTCTCTGTGGTCAGCGCTGGTGAGGTGAGCTGTTTTTTTACACCTGAGGCATGGCAATCCGCTCTGCCATGTGAATCAGCTGAGCTAAAAAACAAGGGAAGGGAATATAGGAGAGGAAATGGTGGGGGCGGGGGGGGGGCAGCCAGAGGTGGTATTTGCCAGTTCTCTGAAGTATTCCACTACTGGTGCGCCAGAACCGATCTGAACCGGCTGAATAGCACCTCTGATTGGAACATTAAATAGTTGATGAAATCTATTCCGAATTGCTATCTGCATTAACTACTATATATTTATTAAGTTTATGTCCTGCTTTTTCTCCAAGAGCCTGCAGTTTACATATCTCTCTTTCCAATTTTATTCCCATAAGAACCCTCTGAGCTAGATTGGACTGAGAGACAGAAATTGGCCCAAGATCACTATTTCCACTACTGAAGTTGACTTAAACCTGAAACTCACCAATCCTAATTTTTCCACATCACAACCAGCATACTGAAATCTGGAATTAATGATACCCAAATTACTTCATTTGCAGAGAAGATTTAGTAGGATAATTGTGTTTTGAATATAGACAGTTACAATGAAGAGGAATTAAAATGTTTAATTATTTTAGAAATTTTGTTTGGAAAGCTGTTGTAGGAAGGAATGATATTTAACAGTAATTAGTTTTTCTAGAGTCTTAAACTGGCAAAGATATCTTCGCTTTGTAAAAAATTAGGAAATGCTGTTTTGAAAATAGGTATTTTTAAACATTTCATGCTAGCCTGTAGCAGGTTTTTTACCTTGATTCATCGTTAATTTAAACTTTTTCTACTGACTATTAATTATTACTCATTTATTAAAAAGTGAGAGCCTTTAATTCAAGCAAGTAATTGCTGCTAATTAGAAAGTCGTCATAGTTCTAGGGGAAAAAGGGTTTCCTAGAAAAGTTAAAAGGAAAATATTTATTAAAAGAAAAGATGTGTACTGAAATCGAAAACAATCAAGGTAGGAAAAAGGTTCCGATAATGGCCTGTTCACTGGCATTTTAAAAATGATATTTGAACTACAAAGACTGTTGAGCTAATTAGATTTATTTTATAATTGTCCATGTTGGGAAGATACTTCAGTTTCCATCACTTTTTAAATTGTAATAATATTCTGAGGAATCTAATAAATATTTTTAAAAATTTCAGTTCAGTGAAAACTGTCTTTATGTGTACGATATCATACTGCAAACTGTAGAATCATTTAGTATCTCTAAAATTATGTTTTGAAATTGGCTACCAACTAAAAAAAACGTTATATCAATAAACTACATTTTTTTCTTTTGCAATCTTTCTTTATATAGCATTCTTTTTTTGCCAGGTTCATATTGACTTATAATTTTTCCAAAAGATTCCAACAGCAGTAAGGTATAATTAAATCACATAATTATATGCGATATATCACATGCAGTTTTTTTTTAATCACCATGAAAATTGCCTGGTGGTTGTAAGGTTCTGCAAGGACTGTGTCCATTGGTGTCCAAAGGACTACTAGCATTAGATTCTCCTCAGCCCAGAGAACAGCTGGAAAAAAATTATACACAAATCCTTAAAGCTTGAACTGAAAGTGTATTTTGAGAAAAGAATGCCTAGGATATTCATTTTTATTGTTGAATGTGTGAGCTTAGAACCTGACTATTAAAAAACCCCTCTGTAACAGCACTGGGGGGGGAGATCTATTTGTAAAGTTCTGTTTGACCTAATGACGTATATTTAAAGGGGAGAGGTGAATTACTGTCTGAGTTCACAGTAATGCTTAGCCAAGTTTTTTTTAAGTTTAAATAGGCTGCAATGGTTGGTTTGCATATTAAAGCTAAGTTATGGGTTAGTTCATGTACTATACCAAGCCAAAAATAAAATCAAACTGTGATTCAGAATTGTGTATGAACCAGTCTAGTCAGCTACATATTGGTTAACACAATTAGCTTGAATGAATGCTTAGAGATGCATATTTCCCCTCTAGAAGATGCTACTTTTTACTATGCTGCAGTCATTTTATAGGTGAAGAAAAACATTCAATGCCATTGTTAAGTGTTCCTTTAAGATTTCTTAATGCAGGTTGTGAAATTGTTTGGTTCCATTTGATCTTAGACATACTCTGATATTTTGTATTTATCTTTTCTTCTAGATTGTTTACTAAATGAAGATAATTTCTCAGTGAGGTGCCCCAAGCACAAGGTAACTAAATTGTACTTGGTGTTGCCCTTTCTTGGATTCACAATTAAATGGTGTTGCCTCAAAATGCTGGCTAAAAATATACTTCCATAATGTTACTTGCATTTCGGTCTCCATATACAGTATTTTCTAAGCCAGGGGTCGCCAACCTTTTGGATCTGAGGGACCACCAAAGTCATACTTTTAAATCCCGAGGACCACTAATATGATTTTTTTAAAAAGCTAATATATTTAACATAATTTTTTATGTTAAATATAAATTATATACTGTGTATATACATACATACGTACATATGTACATACATATATATATATATACAGACATAGACACACACACACACACAAACTCATGTATACATACATATACATACGTACATATATATATATACATATACACAAACACACACACTTATTTAATTATAACAAAAATGTATATATATACACAAACATAGACACACACACACACACAAACACATATATACATATACATATACATACATACATACATACATACATACATACATACATACATACATATATATATATATATATATATATATACATATACATACACATATACACACACATACACACACACACACTTATTTAATTATAACAAAAATGTAAACGCTTAATGATAACAAAATAAAAAGTTCTCGGCTGGAAGCCTCCCCCCACCTGGCATCTTCCAAAGAGACAGAAGAGCGGGCAGTGTGTGTGTGTGTGTGTGTGTCTGAGGGGCCTCGGGGCAACTGCCGCTGGGAGAAGCAGAGGCAGAAAGGGGGCTTTGCTCTCCTTGGGGGGAGCGCCCCTTGGCTGCCACTCCAGGGGCTTCTCAGCAGGCATCTGCCTGAAGAAAGACTGCTGCACTTATTGATTAATTGGGGAAGGGGAAGGGGAGAAAGTGAGAGCTCCTTTCAGATCCTGGGTGGAGAATTGAAAGGCTCAGATCTGCAGCTGAGGAAAAGCTGGGGGGCCTTTTCCAGCCTCACCTGGAGACAGGCAAAGAAAGGAGAGAGAGAGAGAGCATCTCTCGCATTACCTGGGGAGGAAAGGAGATGAAACAAAACTCACTGTTTCACTGAGACCTACAAAACACCAATCTATTGTGTTCCAGGAGTTCTTCAAAATAATCAAACGCTCCCACTTGCAGTTCCTGTGCCTCCCAGCTCAAATCTCTGAGATGCATGCTCCCACATACGGCTGTGGCGGCAACAACAATCCCCTCTCCCAGCGCCCGCTGTCAGCTCTCCCCATTAGTTTTCTAGCTTTGAATTGCTCCTGGCTCTCGCAGCTCTCCACTCTCCCACCATTGAAGTCTGGCTCTCTCTCTCTTTCCTTCCACCTGCCCACGTGCAGGCAGGAAAGGAAAGGGAGATGGAGTCATGCACAGCTCTCCCCTTTTCCAGCTCTTGCTGCCTCTCCCAACATCGAAGCCTCCACAGTGGAAGCGCCCTGAGTTGCTTGCTGCTCCACTACTGCCTCCTCCTCCTCCAGCACCACTTCCTTCTCTGGGTAGGGCGATTCTTAACTAACTGAGCATGCTAAGGCAACCAGGACGCTACTGCTGCAGCGGCTTTAGCTGCGTCTCCGAGGCTTCGATGTTGGGAGAGGCAGCAAGGACTGGAAAAGGGGAGAGCTGTGCACAACTCTGTCTCCCTTTCCTTTCCTGTCTGCACGTGGGTGGGGGTGGGGGGAGGAAAGAGAGAGCCAGGCTTCGATGGTGGGAGAGTGGAGAGCTGCGCATGACTCCGTCTCCCTTTCCTTTCCTGCCTGCACGTGGGCGTGGGGGGGGGAGGAAAGAGAGGTGGAAGCAATTCAAAGCTAGAGAATGGGGAGAGCTAACAGCGGGCGCTGGGGGAGGGGACTGCTGTTGCCGCCGCCACCGGGTGTAGGAGCTGGTTAGTGCATGCATCTCAGGGACCTGTCTCCGGGGTCCCTTGAAGAGCCGGGAGGTGCGAGAACTGCATGGTCCAGATTAATTGTTTTGGGGGGCCATTTCTTCTATGGCCCACCAAAATTTTTCCACGGTCCACCAAAATTTTTCCATGGCCCACCGGTTGGCGACCGCTGTTCTAAACAATAGGAATTTGAAAATGGAATTTTAATGGAATTACTTTCTTTTCTTTTTGTTCTTTGAACAAAACACTAAGCTTGCTTAATAATGTAATATAAAATATATACTTGGAATTTGTTTTCCTTATCTGAGAAAATAGATTTGTTGAGGACCAGCTTTCTGTCATGGTGAATAAAATCTATAATATTATGAGAGAATTAACTTAATTGGCCAAGTTGAGAGGTTATGTATATTATTTAAAAACCATTTGACTTATATAATATTAACTCTTATAAAACTACCATTGTTATACAAAATTAATAATTTTCCAATAAGAATGGAATTTATGAAGCAACATTAGTATATTTCAGGGTAAATTAGAATATACTGTAACAAAGGTTTTCTTAAAACTTGTACAAAATTCATTTAATTATTGATGTTGGTGTTGAAAAAACACTTTCCATTTGCAAATTTATATCATTTCACTGAGCAGTTCTAAAAATTTTACTCCATACTTTAAAAACCAAATCTACATCATAATTCTATATATGAATTATTTGTTGCAGTAAGACTGCATTTTCTAATTGTGCAGAGTTTTGCTAAGTGATACAGGATACTCAATGCCTTATCTCCTAATACAGTAGCTTGTAAACATATAGTGTCTTTGTTTATGCTAAAGATCTGATCAGAATTTGAAATTTGCATTCATTTCCACTAATTTATTTGAAAATGTTTGTTTAGCAATAGCAGTAAGCCCCATATACAGCTTCACAGTGCTTTCCAGTCCTCTCTAAGCAGTTTATAGTGTCAGCATATCACCCCCAACAATCTAGGTTCTCATTTTACTGACCTCAGAAGGATGGAAGGCTGAGTCAGCCTTGCGCCTGGTGAGATTCAATCTGCAAACTGCTGGCAGCTGGTGATCAGCAGAAGTAACCTGCAGTACTACACTCTAACCACTGCACTCTTGTTTCACTAATTTGTTTGAAAAAATAAGATATTGTCTCTAGGTTACTAGGTTTTGGTTTTTTTGCCAGGTTACTGGGTTTTTTTGCCCAGTATTGATACTTACTTTTTTCTGGTTTTAGTCATGACAGAAATTCTCATGGAATCCATTTTGTTCCAGTGGAAATGCTACAGTGTTTGTGCTTTTTTCAAGAATGTCCTACTGCAAAAAGGCTTCCTGCTTTAAAATGCAAACGAGGGTGGATATAATTCAAAATAACTGAGAGGGAGAAGATTATTATTTAAAGGTTTTTGTCATAAATGAATTACCCACAAAATAAAAACTATTTCTAATTTTATGTGGCTGAATTAAATAGCAAAATTGAAGATTTTGTTCTTGAGGCAAGCAAAAATCATTTCAGAATATTCAGGAGGATGTTATTAAAAATGGGGCTTCTGTGTTTGATTTGTGACATTGCATTAAAGTTTGATGTTGGAAGTTTTGAGACTGTGCAGTCAGTTCAACAACATTGCTAAAATCTCTTCTTTTTATTTCAATTTCAATTTTAATCTTTACTGAAATAATGTATTGTAATTCCACAATTTTATGGTATGAAAATCCCACACCTACAAAAATAAAAATACTAGCAAAATAAAAATAAATATTGCTTGATTCTCAAAAATACCAAATGCTGACTTGCAGAAATCTTGCCTGAAAAATCTGTATTTTATTACTAAAACGAATAGTGGTACTGATGCTGCTTTATCTCTTTCATGCTCTATATATTCTTTTTCTCTTTCTCTTTCATCTTACCTTGGTCTATTGGACAACAGCCCCCCCTTCCTTGCTCTCTTCCCCCCATGCAGAACAAGATGGTGAAAGGCAGCTTCAGCACAGAGCAGTCGGAGCGGGGGTGAGGGGGGAAGTGTGTTCGTGGGAATGAAAATAAAGGCAAGCACAGGTGAGTGGAGGGAAAGACAGAGTTGCCCCTCCTACCTTCTCTCCAGTTTAAGGGAGAAACAGACATTTATCTTAACTTGCAGCTTATTTCTTTAGGGTGCTGGTCTTACTGAATTATTTCATAACAAATAGTTGTATTTATTAGTGTGGGACAAAAGTGAAGCGACTTTGCTTCAATATCCTGAGCTATTTGCTTTTTTTTTTTTTGGTCTGTCAGCACAAATAATTGTTTATCATACAGCTATTTGAAGAATACATTGTAGATTTGAGAAAACATCAAATCGTCTGCTTTTTTAATTGACAGAAAACAAAGCAATTTCAACAAGGTAGTCCATGCAGTTCAATAGTACTTGAGTTATAGAAAGGTAACTTAACTAACTGTTGATAACTGGATATTTAGGAAGCAGCCTTTATAATCTAAGTCAAGAGTTTTATGTTCTGGACTTGAATCCTTGTCAAAAGGAGGAAGAAGGCTGGTGAAGACCACTCAGAATCTGAATTTTTGCTGAGCTTTCTGCTCCCCTTCAAGGAGATCTATTACTGTTACTACTACTATTACTGCTCTGCAGAAACAACCCCTGAAAAGAGAGAAGGAAAGGTGGACAGAGCTTCAGATATTACTTTTATTTAAAATTAATTAATGTCATATATATGGGATTTAAATAAATTATATCTCTTCCAAGAGTTTGTCTGTACTTAGAAAAGACTGGGAATAAAGGCATGCAATCATCTTTCACAGTGGTATTTGATTTAGCTTAGTAAACCCAGAAGCTGTACTTTTTTATGTTTACTTCTTATTCTTTTTTTATCCACACAATAGTAAAAATGTAGCTGCCTCCCAGTTATATCATCACTGAAGATAATCTAAAGTCTTCTTTCTTCAGTAAAAGAATCATTATAATAGGTTGCCATCTGCCAGGCTGCAACTACTGATATACCATAGTCTGTCTAGCTGGAAAGTCCATAGTCCTCTTATCTGTGATTTCTTTCCTTAACCAGCTGTAGGAAAACTAAAAAGGAAAATGTTTTACCACCTCCTGGCAGAGCCCAGAAATGCAAAACATAACAAACCATGCATCAATCCTGAAATACAAAGATTAGCTATGTGACTTTGCAATATTGCATGTAAAGGTTTTAATTAAATATTTCCTTCTAAAATAGATGATGCCAAGTCTAGATACAAGATACTATATATAGATATAAAAAGGAGTTAATTGAGAATATAAGGAAAGCAAGAAAAGTCAATAGTCTCTCTCATACTAACAAACCTCCAAATCAAAATAATCCAGCCTAGGTCATGTATTTATTTATTACTCCTTGTACTTAGCACATGTTCATTGCATTGTAAAAAAGGTAGTTGGGAAGAGAGCATCTGAATCTTCTGCTTATGTGTTTATAAATAGCTTGCCTCCTCCTCTTCCTCCTTCTCCTTCTCCTCATCCTATGAGCACTTTACAAATCTGTGGATTTTGAAGAGACTGTTGCATTGTCTGGTTAATAATAGCACTTTTATGTGTCTTGCTTTGATCATCAAATTAGAAATTATCTACCTTAAATCTGCCCTCCTGAGAATTATAAAGGTACAGTCCAGTTTTCTCAAATTCTGCCTTTGTATGAATGGGATTATACGGGAGAGGCTTGGGGAAGCAGAAACTGAATTCCATCTATTCAAGTCTCTTGGCATGGGAATAATTAATCAGATGCTTTGGAAGAATCTATAGTTTTATATCAGGATTAAGGTTTTTTTCCTCACAGTAAGTAGACAGCTAAGTTGGAAAGCAAGAACAAGAAATGGTTTTTGATTCATGATACATACTGTAGGTGGGTATCTTCATTTTAACTTCATTTCTAATGCAAATTGGTATGTTTTTTTATTCTTTGGAAGCTTTGGTAATTAAACTTTTAAAATGTTAAAATCTTATATTGCAGACATTGGTTTTTAGCAGCAGCACAGAAATAAGAGTAGCATTTTTGCAATTTATTTAGATATAATAATTCAAGTCTAATAACATTTGTGCACATATTTCTGTTTTCCCTCTTCCAATTCTGGATTAAATTCCTGGCTTCCAAACAGCTCTCACAATTTTTTTTAAGTTGAAACAATAGGAATACGAAACTAGTAAACTGCTAAAAAATGCTATGTGCACAACCTGAAAAAAATTGATTAGTGGAAATATTATATTTCCAATCCTTTGTGTCTGAATATTTCTAGTTGTGATTCATTGTTCATATCTTCTGTTTTAAAGTACCCCGAAAGTACATAGATTTCAGTTTAGCACACAGGAGAATTAATTTTAAAATACACAGTTTCCTGCAATATGATTACATTAATAAATGCATTAAAACTTTAGTTACATTTTTATTTTAACTTGGTATGCTCCACTTTTGAGTTTTAATTCACATTCAGCTCTCAGCAGAAAATTGAGAGGATACTATATAGCAGTGGTTCCCAAACTTTTTCAGTCCACCGCCCCCTTGGTGCTACAAACTCATCCTCGGTGCCCCCCACCCAGGGGTGGGATTCAAATTTCTGTAGGTGTGGCCTAATTTCAGGGTGTGGCTTGCTGGTCACGTGACTGGGTGTACATGGCTTGCTGGTCATGTGACTGGATGGGCGTGGCCAGGTGACTGGCAAACCAAATACAAGTGGTCCTCACTTAATGGCCGGTTGTTTAGCAAGTGTTCTAATTTATTACTTGCCTCCCCAGAGCTACTTGACCTGTTTTTGGAATTTTAACAGCTTTAGATCAGGGGTCTAAATCCCACCCCTGCCTGTGTGTGTTGAGAGAGAGGGAGAGAGAGAGGTTGGATCAGATCTCTCTCTCTCCCACCAACGCCAGAAAACCACCGTGAGTCAAAATTCATATTAGCAGTCTCCGGGATTTAAAATTATGAGTTTGGTGGTCCCTGAGGTCCAAAAGTTTGGCGACCCCTGATCTAAAGGGGTGAGCCTGAGAGAGGGAAAGAAAGAGAGGAAGGAAAAGGGAAAGAAAGAGAAAGGGACAAAGAAGTGGGGATGGAAGGAAGGGACAGAAAGAAAAAGAAATAAAAAAGGAGGGAGAGAGGGAGGAGAAAGATGAGATATCTATTCTAATCCAATCATCTGCTCCAGCAGGGTGAGAAGGGAGTGTGTGTGTGTGTGTGTGTTTTCCTTGTAATTTACCAGTACATTTTGGTTTTGCCTTCTTCAGAATTGGCACTGTAGTACATTGGGGAAAAGTAATTTTTAGGGTGGAGATCTGGTCCAAGGGATCCTGTTTATAGCCTCAACAAAATGTGAGAGCTTCCTGATAGTCTTGACCATGTTTCATCCACAAAACCTTTAGTAGAAGCCAAGGAGGTTTCAATGTGCTGGCAAAGATGTTTCAGTGTGGAAAAGGACCTCAGTCTAAACTAGGCCTCATTCAAGCAGGCCGGCCTAGGCTGAAATGGGATTTTTAATGTAATTTAGTATTTGTGTTTTAAATTGGGATTTTAAAATTTGGGTT
Organism: Bungarus multicinctus; assembly: GCA_023653725.1. Taxonomy (NCBI): domain Eukaryota; kingdom Metazoa; phylum Chordata; class Lepidosauria; order Squamata; family Elapidae; genus Bungarus; species Bungarus multicinctus. The sequence goes on from CM042848.1 coordinate 51,231,809, forward strand.
TTAATAATTTATTGGGGGAGGGTATAATTTAGACAGCCTAAGATATTTAATTCTTTTTAACTTTTATAATTGTAATATAGTTTTACGGTTGGCTGTACATCGCCCTGAGTCCTTCGGGAGAAGGGATATATATATATTTTTATATATATATATATAAAAATCTGTTGCATCAGATCTCTCTGTCTTCTTCACTCTCTCTCTCTCCCTCCCTCCTTTCCTCCTTCCCTCCCTCTCAGACTGGCTTTGCTCTACTTTTCTGATGTGCCTGTGGGGCCGGGGCTTCGAACATGGATGGATGGAGAGAGAGAGACATACAGAAAGACAGACAGAGGTAGGCAGGCAGGCAAACGGACCTTTTGGATGGATGGATGGACAGACGGACGGACAGACAGACAGAATGTGGCAGCGGCAGTACTTTGGGAAAGTGGTGGCGGCGGCTTTTCCCAATGTGCTACCGCATTCGAGGCGCTGGTTCCCGAGAGTTACTACAGTCAATGAGTGAAAATGTAGGGCTGGCGCCTCGAACGCCCCCTGCCACCTCTTAGCGTCCCCAAGGGGGTCGGCAAAGGGACGCTAAGAGGCAGCAGGGGGGCGTTCGAGGCACCAGCCAACCCTGCAGGCTCACCCATTGCCTAACACCGCTCCAGAGCCAGCACCTCCAATGCAGAAGGGGTGGCACGTTAATGTGCTGCTGCATTGGAGGCGCTGGCTCTGGAGCAGTGCTACTGTCAATGAGTGAAGCGGCACCTTTAACAACACCCTGCCGCCTCTTAGCGCTCTCCTGCTGGCCCCCTTGCCTCTTAGCGCCTCCCTAAGGCATCCCACTGTCCCCCAGGGGGTGGTATCGCCCACTTTGGGAACCACTACTATATAGGGAAATTGGTTTAGTTGATGCTTGAAGTTAAATTGGATAATATACTTGTAGATTAGTTTGCAGGGGAACAGGGATCAGCTTTCCTAAGCCTGGTGCCTTCATGATATGTAGGAAAGCTAACTAGGGAATGATAGATATTGTAATCAAAATATCTAGAATGTTACATAGGATTGAATTAAACAGGCATTAAACAATTGTGTGGTTTGCTCATATAGTTATTGCATATAATCCAGCTCCTGCAAAGAGAGATCTCCACAATTGGGCCTGGTAAACCCCCTTTGGCAGACAAGGGTCTGCCAGCCTGCTATGCTTGCCATATAGATCCTAATACTACATTCTTGCCAAATGCCTGGATCCCAGACTAACAACAGGAGGAAGAAAATGGCAAAGGTCAGCTAGGGAAGCAATGGGGGTGGGGTGGGAAGGAGAGGATATGTGTCAGAATGCAGGGTGGTCAAAAGGACAGAAATGGAGGGGGAGATAAGTAGGTGAAGGGAGTTGAAATACTCCTGTGGTCTGAGCAGGTTGCCAAGCATGCACATTTTGATTGCCTGACTTGCAGAATACTGCAGTAGCTAGAACTTGCAGGACCAGTTTTAACTACCATTTGTTTAGCACTGCCATAATTTCAAATGTTTGCTGAACAAATGGTCATTGAAGTGAGGACTCCCTGTAATGATTTGTATTCGACTTAGTACACAGGTATTTAGCTGTGCTTATGTGTCCTATAAAAGCAGTACTTAAGAACTGGTTATGGGTGAAGTCCTGATGCAATAAAATGAAAATGAAACTGGATTCAAGAATGGAAAAAGAGAACAGTGAAAATGTTGTGTATTTCACATCTCTTGTACTTTAATTGGTTATTATACTTCTGTTTTTATATTCAGAATTATATCAGAAAAGAACAGAAAAATCAATAACTAATTATGAATGCCAGTCATTTTCTTATTTTGTTTGAAATTACAATTTTGCTTGGCTTCAATAATCAGCTTTTTCAACTGGAGAAATATATTTGCTCAGGAGTGAGTTTTTGATATGTAAAATGTCTGGACACTACTGAGAAAGAAAGTCAAGAATAAGTACTAAATAAATAAGCATAAAAGAAGTATAATGAATTGATTTGGTCAGAGAGAAGGAATGATTATTGAATTGCAAAACAAATATATGCAGGAAAAGTAAAAAGACTGAGAGGAAAGAGAAGACCAAGAGAATTGTTATTGGATTGATCCGATGAAGTCCTCAAAAGAAGAGAGGTGAGAAAAATACAAAGCCTATAAATTAATATATTGAGTTGGTCAAAGACATGAAAGAATAGAGTTATAAAGAGTGAATGAAGTTGATATAAATCAATTTTATATATATTTCCTTAGTTTTTCTCATACTTTTAGCTTCTTTTGCTCACTACTCACTTTTTTCCTGCATTTTGATAACATCTAACATTTATGTTCTCGACAAACTTCACAGGATCACTTATATACAAATGAACACACATGTTCCTATCCCAATCAACATATCTGACCTCGGCACCATCTCTCTAATTTATTGATCTAAAGATATATAAACAACTAAGGGGGAGTATAACAAATTCTTAACTTGAATAATTTGCTAAGTATTCAATTTATTCTCATAAAGGTAAATATTAGCTCACGATTGACATAGTGCTCTCTGTTTTCTTGCAGACATTTCATTACCCAAACTAGATAACATCATCAATTACTAGCATTTGTGATGTTATCTAGTTTGGGGTAATGAAACTTCTGCAAGAAAACAAGCAAGCTCAGGGAGCACCAAGGACCCCTCAATTTATTCTCACACATGCTTGCATCATATCCCTCTTAACTGTATTCAGTAATCAACCTTTACCACAATACTGGCACAAAACATTTCATAATTCAAATTAATTACTAATTTAACTCTTTAATCAACAACCTTACAGTGAATGTTCTCTCTACATTTCTCAATTACTGCTAAAAGGCAGAAATCTGACATGCAGCCTTTGACGTCAAGCTGCACCTCTAGCTTATTGTTGCTTTCCTCATTCTCTCAATCACAATTCTGCCAAACTCTTCCCAGGTACATTTAGCGAATGAATTCTCATATAGCTTTTGTCTTCTTTTTTCTGTATATGAGACAACAATAAGAGCATATTACTGTCAGTGAGCACTTTTATTCCTTTTTGCCCACGTCCATTTTTTTATTTCTATCACGACAATTGCATTTTCTGTGCTTTTTAACATTCATCTGCCCTTTCCTCTGACTACATTTTTACAGCAGTCTTTTCCTCTCTTCTTTATCCCTTCACTTTTTCAATCTATTCATATTCTCACCTATGTAATTCCACCAAGCATGATTTTTTTATTTTTCCCATTACAGTAACTTTACAGGCTTCTGTGACTCTTTTTTATATATAGTAGTTAGTCACCTCTTTCACCCCAGCCAACCTCACAGCATTGTTGTGAGAAAAAGTTGATGCATACCTGCTTATGCTCCTGGATGAAAGGTGGGATACTAATCAAATCATCATTTTTGCTGTGTTCCAAACAGTTTCCAAAACTGCCTTCTTATGTCCACTTTCCTTTCAGCTAATTGAACAATTAATTTATTTTCTAATAATTTTTCATGCAGGTCTTATACTGTCAACTTTTGAAAGTATGAAATAAAGCTCTGTGTCACATTCAGAATTTTTTTCACCATTCTTGTATCTTTCACTAATTGTTCCAGTCTTCTATCTTAAATCAGTCCTAGTCAGGTCACTATTCTGTATTCAGAATGTTGAGCAGATATTTTTCCCAAAAAATCATCTATGGTTCTTTGATTATCACCTTACACTGGGGCATTTTTGAACATGCTTTCAGAGTGAAACTTCTACCTCAATTTGTGGCTTGTATTCAATTCCCTTCTATAGGATCAGACTATCTTCATTTATTATACACTTCCCCTTTCTCTGATAATTTATTCACATTTATTTCATAGTCTTTGCCAAATCCAACTCTCAGATCATCAAAAAAGAGCCTATGGAATATTGGACTACACTATCCAACAAGGTTTTTTTGGTCAGATAAAGACAGGGAAACTAGTTTACCAATCCTAATCATACCAATGCCACATGCAGTTTTTGCACAGTTTGACATCAGTTGTGGACCACATGCAATAAGCAGAGCCAAAGCACAGCTTTTCCCCATGCTTGAGTTACTCTAGGATAGTAACTCCTAGGATACCAAATCTAAAGACTAATTAATATTCTGTTACCTCGCCTCCTGCCAACTAGGGAAGTATGTATAATGAACCAACACAGGATCCAGTACCTGAATGATTATGCTACCTCATTTGAGTTTTAATTTTTTGTTAACTCCTTATGGAAGGCAGAAGGATAGAAGGAAATGGCTTCTTTCCCTAGTGCTTTTTTGAAGATCTATGAAAATGTGGCTCTTCAGAAAAACACTTGGGGATGATTGAAGATTCTTTTCCCTAAATGGTGACACATTAAGGCATTGCTGTTAGTTTTTAATTCAATGTTACCATTTTACAACATTTTTTAAAGAAACCCAAGAATAAGTATACAAAGAAACAATGTGGAAAAGAAAGGGAAAACCCAATAATAAACCTTGAGTTAAAAAAAAAACATTGTGGAAAAACATTAATGATGTATCCTCCCCTTCTCGTTTATTTCCCTAACCACTAACCACAACCTAAATATTTGTTCTTTATACATTGAACATTACTGTCATTATCTGTTTAGGTCATTTCAACTACAAGTTGTCCTTGACTTACAACTATTTATTTAGTGACCATTCAAAGTTACACTGAACTGCACTGAAAAAAGTGACTTACAACTACTTTTCACAGTTCAATAGCATCCCCAACTGGCATGTTCTGTATTTATGATGGTTGCAGTGTCCTGGAGTCATGAAATCACTATTTATTACATTCCAAGATAACTTCCAACAAGTCAGTGGGGGGAACTAAATTTGCTTAAAGACTTCATGATTTATTTAATAGATGCAGTGACTTACTTAACAACCGTGACAGTTGTTCAATTGTAACTGAGGTACAACTCATAACAACCACCTTGCTTAGCAATGGAATTCTGACCTCAATTATGGTCGTAAATCAAGGACTCTTTTACCTTTAATTGGTCTCATGAGTCTTTTCCTAAAACCCATATTCCAAATATCTGAATTTGTCTTGATATGTGAAGTGCAGTATTTAAGAGAGCCATTCCTGCTTGAATTGTTAAACTTTTATTAAGGCGATACACTGATTATTTTGCCATTTTACTCTTTCGATTTTGTATCGTAGCCAGAGTTTCTTTTTTTTCTTATACCAAACTTATTCTTGCAGCTATTGACATGTATCTTAACAAACTATGGTATTTTTCACCTATGTTTTCTGAAATTATACTTAATAAAAGGGTTACACACACATACACGCACATCCTAATAGGTGATTTTTTAAAAAGTATGTTATTTGTGAGCTAGTTGCATTATTCAGAAACATAATTATATTAAGCTAAAGGAAGAAATATTGTCATTAATGGGATATATAATACCTGTAAATGTTAGTAATACTGTGTTTTTCTCTCTTACAGGTTAGGCTGTTGAGATAAAAGCGATGGACATTCAAGATTAGATCATTTGTTTCCCAGTGTGCAGTCATGTCCCTCTTTTGACAAGCCTACCAATGCCAGCACTTCCTCCATCAATTCTTTCATCACATTTGATTGACAACATCACAGAATATGATCTAGGAGTCTGAACCAGCTATTTTCATGGACACACTCTTCATAGTGACTATGGGTAGGGGAGGGAGAAGAAGAGAAAGTGGGAGAATTAAAGAGGGAGGGATAAAATATATATATAGATAAATATATATATATATATTAAAAATCTATTTTTAGTCTTGATAGACTTGTTTTAAATGAAAGGTGCGCTATCCCTTTTTATGCATTAAATTCCATTTTTAGGACCCACATAGATATGAAATTGCTCATAAACGTGTATTAACTAGAAGTCAGAAAAGGCCTTCACAGTGTAATCACTTTTTCTTTCGGAAGGAGTGTTGGAGTTAATGAGCTTTCTTAATCAAACTTGTTTCTCTGCTCCATTTTCCACAATAGAAGATCCAGGTTTTAAAGAATACAAGTTTTTTGTTGCTGGCAAAATTGTCTGCAGGGATGAGAGTGGGGATGAATGGTTGCTGGGTGCTTGTATTTGTGTACGTGTGAATAGCATTTTTTTTCTTAAAAAAAGAAAAGAAAAACACTATTTATTTTTATTAAGAAAAGCCTGAGAAGCATCAGAAGACTACTATGTCATGTGGTTTGTGAAATAAAGAGTGTCTTCTACTTGCTTCATATTCAGATACTTTAACCTTATATACATAACTTTGTACCAAAAGGTGGGAGATTGGGGCCATTGTTGGCCACTGACAAATATTCCCAAATCATTCCAAGGAATTGCTGCCTTTTTTGGAGGCAGTCTATGAGGCTTGCCTACTAGAAAGGGGCATTCAACAGATGTTTGAATGTTGATATAATCAGTGTGTGTTAAGCTGTCCAGGAAAATTCAGTTAGCTCTTCTCTTCTTTTGTTACCCAAAAGGAAGAAGAGGGAATGTCAATTTAGCAGCCTACACCACATGGTTATTTTTTCTTCGTTTGTACATTGTGTAATTTTAAACATTTGAGTTTTAGAAAACAAAACTTTTTTCTCTTGTTAAGGCCTTAAGAAGGGGTTAGTGCATCTTTCACGGATCACTCTGCCATGGGAATAAAATAGCTGTTTCACAAACAGTTTTATATATATATATATATATTAAAAAAACTAAAAGGAAAAACCCACAAAAAACCTAATAAACTTCATTTTAACCTAATTTTATCTGTGAAATTTAATGTATTTCACTTCTTTGTGAACAAGCCATTTTTCCACAGTTGCTGTTTATAATTTGAATTACTAGCTTTACTTCTCAGATTTAAAATGAGTCCCCATGCTTCTTTGGGGATGGATTGAAGACAGACTCTACATTGATGCCAATAAACTTCTGATTTCTTTTATTTAAAATACAGGTGGGGAAACATTCCTGTCTGGTTTTCAAGTGTCCTTTTCTTAGTCACAACTAAAGTGCAAGCCAATGTGTCATAATGGTTAGAGTGTTGGACTAAGATTGGGCAGATGAGTGTTCTAATCCCTGTCATGAAACTCATTAGATGATTTAGGCCTGTCTTTATTTCTCTGTCTAATCAACCTCACAGGATTAGTAAAGGGAAGCTAAGGATATTGCCTTGAGTTCTGGGAGACTTTGAAAAATATAAATGTTTCCTATACACAACTTTTTAAAAAAGTGTCCATTCATAGCTATTGTCAGTGTTTCAAGGCTGCATGATTCCAAGAGGCAGATACAGCTAAAGAGAAAAGTATTAACCTGCATATGCTGTAATCTCTTCCTGAAATTCATAATTTAACTTTTTTCTTGGTTTTAAAAGCTGTTTGATGCCCCAGATTCTGTTATATATTTCTAAAAATGATTTTGTTTTTGTTTTCTTCTACAGAAAGTACGCCAAGCATCACACTTGGCTTTTGAGTGGCATTACTAAATATAGCAGTGTGCGGAACCAAAACAAAACTGAATTCACATTCGGTTCATTTAATTAACATTAGATGTAGTTAATACAGTTTTTCCTCCAAGCATGTATTTAATAATGTTCATATTTTTAACTGTAATTTACATTTACAGTTTTTTAAAAAAAACTTCTTAAAATATCTGTGGAGTTATTTACCTGAGGTTTTCAGGAACCAAATAATCGATTTCTCATTCCTCTACTTTTATCCACACAGTACATTATAAACTTTTACCATCCTCTTCCTTTACTTCCTTTATATACATTCTATCTTATAATTGCAAGTAATTGCATTTTGCCAAAGTTCCACTAAGGGCAATAAGAAAAAGAGTCTGTGAAAAGACAAGAGCCACTAGTTAAGTCAACAAGCAATTTAGGATTCAAGGATTTTATTACATTAGGATCCTAGTAGATTCACTGAAAATGAATAGATTTTGGACCAATTTCAAATACAGAATATATTCACAAAAAACAAAATTTCATAAACCCTCTGGAAACTTTGAAAGAATAACATGTTTTGCAACAAGTAGCAAGTTAATAAAGCTTAATATGTAACAATTTTGACTCTTAAAATATAAAATTTCAAACATTTGTCTCCCTGCAGAAGGAAAAAAATTAATGTATTTTTTCGTAAAAACTGATTTAAGAAACATTTGTATTTTAAAATGTTTGAAGTAAAATTTACCATTCAGCAAAAAAGGATTTTATTCCTATTTTTATCCCCTATATTGGTCTCAAATACCAAAGCCTATTTATATATTTATTATATTTATATATAAATATTATATTTAGTAATAATACTTCCCAATCATGTTTGTAGATTTGGTGCCAAAAGGTTAAGACAACATATACTTACAGTGGAATAGTCCCAATTTGTTTCAGTTTGTTTAGAATCTGAACAATTACATTGTTCAGATTTAAGAAAGAGCTATACTGATTGTGGGACGGAATACACAAATTTGGAAGAAACGTTGAATTAGCTATCCGTTAAGAACTCATTTTGATATTTCAAAGTTTGGAATAAAAATATTCAAGAGTATCTTCAAGGCGCCACCTCAATATTTAGATTATAAACTAGACAGGGAATTGGCATTCATTTGCTATATCAATTAATATTAGTGTATTGTATGTGATGAAATCAACATCATCAATGCACTGCCCTCTGAACCAACAGAAAAGTTTTGTCTTCGATTTTTTTCACTTGTCTTATCTGCTTAAACTCTTCTCCAAGCTGAAAATATATCCAGCATTCAACATGGCTCAGATCACTTACTCTGGTTGCCTATCTCTGGATGTGCTCTGTTTAATACCCTTTTGCACCAGTACATATCAGATGGACCTAGATAAGCACATGGATGTATTACTATGAATGAACCTTCTCCCTAATCTTCAATAAGACAAATGTGGGTTTTTGCCTTGAAAGATATTTGAATATCAAAGGTAATACAAAATGCAATAGTGTACATACACTTTGGAGATCACATTGCTCTGGAATTGAAAACAATTTCACTAGCTTCCTATTTGTTTCTGAGCACAAATCAAATCTGTCTGACAAACCCTGAACAGTTCAAAATTAAGAAATCTGAAAGTGCCTTTTTTCACATTAAATTGCTATAAAGAGCAGCAGTTCTATTATATGTGTAGTACTAAAAAGGTTTGGTAGTAATACTCCAATTATGGAACTCTTGTAAAAAAGGATTGCCTGTTTACATTCAAAGGGTGGTTAAGTTGTTCTGTACTGCCAGACTCTAGAGTGTTGCTGTCCCATTCTATTGTTTTTGGTTTCTTGATATGATTTCTAAATGTAATAAAATTATTAAAAGGTGTTCAACACAGGGTCTAGGAAAAAATGCCCTGCAGGACTCAGTCTGAAGACCACCTTCCAAGTTGACACAACACCATTAACAGATATAGACAGTCCTTGACTTATAACCCCAATAGAGCTCAAAATTTCTGTTGCTAGGCGAGACAGTTGGGTTTTGCCCCATTTGTCACAGTTATTAAGTGAATCGCTGCAGTTTTAAGTTAGTAATACGGTTGTTAAGTGAATCTTACTTCCCCATTGACTTTGCTTGTCAGAAGGTTGCAAAAGGTGATCCCATGACTCTAGGATACTACAACCATAAATACATCAAATGTCTGAATTTTGATCATGTAACCATGGGGATGCTGCAAAAGTCATAAATGTGAAAAATGGTCATAAGTCACTTTTTTCATTGTAATTTTGAATAGTCAATAAATGTAAATTACAAAAAATTGTAAGTTGAAAACTACCTATGCTCGTGGAATATTATCAACAAGGAGAGATGCTATTCGGTATGTTGCTGCAAGCTATATCATTTTTCCCATTTGCCTTTTATTTATTATCGATTATTTGTTTATTGCTTTGTGCTTAAAGCTACCTGTGCCATTTTTATCATGTCTACCTTCAGAGTTAGTCCTGCCTTGCATTTAGGGATGGCTGAGGTTTATTGTCCAAATAACAGGACCAAGTGGAAATCGTGAATTGTTCAACCATTTCCCCCCAGCTTTCTTATTTTATATTGAATTACATTTTATTTTATATGTGATCATCTCTTATACAGACACTGGTGCCAAAACCAAGCTGCTTAAAGAAAAGCTTGTGTTGTAGAGAATAAAAGCAGGGAAGGGTAAAAGGAAAGTATATTTAAATATTAAATACTAGAAATAGGATGTTTTGAACTAGATAGCCACTTGCTGTTCTAATGACACTTTTATTGGTAATCACTGTCAATAAAGAAAGGGTCTGCTGGACTTGAAATAGATAATCTTGTGCCTATTAATTGATTAACACACATAAGGTTAAAAAAATTAGAGAAGACACTTCTTGACTATATTGGTGTGAAATGTAGAGTAATGAACGCATTTATGCAGTTTTCTTCGTAGTGTTAATACCTTCAGGCTTTATTCCTCAATGTTTTCAACTTCCCAATTGAAAAAGCTAGTTAAAAGACCTGGGATTCCCAAGCAGTCCTTCACCCGTGTTCTAATACCAGGTATGACTTGGACCATCTTCCGAGATAAGATCAGCTAACTGCTGCCACCTGTTGAAACATGCCAATGTTGCTTAATGTTTATGAAAGGGGATGTAAAGACCAGCTCAAGAAAGTCCTGAAAACTTTCCATCTAAAAAGTGCATTGTAGTCACTTTTTAAATTAGAATTAAAAACAGCAGGAAGGATAAAAACACATGCTCAAGAGTAGATAAAATCCCATATTTATAAAGCTAATTTAGAATGGAAATGCATTTAGATTTTTTCTATGAATACATGAAAAGAGCTCCCCCTCCCCCAAGACAAAAATTCTCAAAAGGAGAAAAGCCTTATTTTGTGCTCTTTTTAGAGAGAGTTAACCCTTCAGGCTTGAGTGTCTAGTTCATAAGAACACACCAACTTTCAATAATTACACATCACTTTCCCATTTAAAAGTTCTTTTTCTCAATCTCAATTTAAAAATATAAATGCTGCTGTCCTCTGAAAAATGTGTTTCTCACATGCAACAAATTTGAGTGCTGCACAGGTTCTTCTGGAGGGGAGGACTTTTTAAAGGTTGGCAAGCTTTGTTAAGATTTCAAAAGGTGTTTAGAAATTATTTGACCCACTAGGAATAATGACCAATTCCACACGGCATCTCTTAGCAACTCCTCACTGATGTCAGCCTATCCTTTGAAATTTTGATAAGGCAATTTGTTTCCTGCCATGATATAAACTTATTCCTTAAGACTATATTCTGACTATCTAATTCAGGGTATAGACTGTCTTTCTAGAGACTAGAGAAAATCAGTATATTCTGAACAACATAGACAACTAAAGATTTCTAGCTTTCTAGGTAAGTATTCTGGAGGCAATCAAGATTTGTTGTTTCTTGTAAACTGCTTGATCAAGAAATACAAATTGTCTTGCAGAAATGATCTTGCTGGCTAACCTTCTGGTCCAATGTTTTCTCAAAAAATATTTTGATCAAAAAGTGCCTTTTGTAGTTTTGGTAGTGAACAGAGAGCAGAATAAATACAGCTTCTGTTATTTGTACTTAGAAAATAACATATTTTAAATTAAAGGGCTTTTGCTGATGCCATGTTCAATGAAAACTTGTTTTCAATAAGATCACTTTATTGACAGGGCCTGTTCTCCCCCTCTCCTGACAACTACACTATCCTACCCCATCTATTATTTATTTAGTATATATTAAAGGAAAGAGCTAAGTAGTTCTCCTAAAATTTGAAATGAATGGGAATTGGACAGTACTATTCAGGACAATGGAAAACAGGAGGAGGGGTGTTGCTTTCATAGTTACAAAGCAAAGACAGGGGAGGGGTGTTGGTATATGGAGCCAGTGTCTAACTAATTAGATGTCATGAATGACCCTTCAGTATGATTATTCAAGTTACAACTTCAACTGTTGATGCAGAAATAGAGGAAGTTGATGGATTTTACGATCAATTAAATTGAAAGAACATACAAGCAAGAAGTGTTGATGGTATTTGGAGGCTAGAATATTAAAGCTGGGAATCATAAGGAGAAGAACATAATTGGACTCTATGCCCAAAAAACAGGACTGCAGCAGGAACATGGTTTATCAATATTCTACCAGAAGGAGATAAAGAAATCATATTATTGGTACAAGAAGGTAGAATAGCTCAGTTATAAAAGCAACAGCAGTCAGGTCAGGAATGGACGGTAGAACAGAATACAAACTGGATGAATGTGAAAAAGATTGCCAAAGAACAAAAACAAGAAAACTAACTAAATGCCACAACCAACAGTAGAATTTGTCTAGAAGCCAAAGCTGAGAATGATGCTTCACTTCTCATCCCAAAAGCTTCTTTAACTCTGAAGCTGAAGAAGCTTCTTGGATGAAAGAGAAACATCTTCAAAGAAAAACCAGAAAGTCCATTTGCCTCTTGAAAAAGCACAACCATGACCTGGCTGACTGAGAATCTCCATAGATGTCAAACAAAGATGAAATGTGTATACTGAAATTCTGTACAATAGATATGTCAACATTCAACACTTAAGATGTTTATTAAAAAATTTAGTAGGAAATTAAATTATATCAGTACTTCAGATTCCAGGATGTGGCTATACCTCAAAGAACAGAATCATATGGGCAATGATTTTCCCAGAAGTCAAAGTTGGACTTTGAAGAAGTAGGAAGATTATTAATCCCTTTGAACACTGATGTTGCAAAAGTCTCTTGAGACTAGCCAAGAAAACATAAACAAATGAATAGAAGAAACAATTCAGAGTTTTTATTCAAGGAACAAATTGTTATATTTTGGACACTATGAAAGTGAAAGTTGGATTTTGAAGAAGCAGGATAGTAACATTATTAATCCCTTTGAATATTGGTGTTGCAGAAGACTATTGAGAATAGCCAAGAAAATACAGTTTTAACTCTAGGAAAAAATGACCAGATTCAAATTAACATACAGTATTTTGAATTTATATATGAAGACCTAGCTCCCTTTTAAAATCCCTAGTGTTGCAAAAAGTGGAAGGAATACACCAGGGATCTTCAAACTTGACAGCTTTAAGACTTGTGGACTTCAACTCCCAGAATTGCTCCTCCAGTCATGTTAGCTCAGGAATTCTGGGAGTCGGTCCACAAGTCTTAAACAAGTTTGAAGACCCTTGGAATACACAGAAGAGGACAACAAGTAGCAAGGTGCGTGGGCTCAATTACAGAGGTAGTTGGAAGACATGAAGGGCTAGGTTCAGAATAGATTAATCCAAAGATAATCTATGCAATCACTAATAGTCAACACTAATTTGATAGATTATCAATCAATCCGTCTATTTTATCCATTGTTTTCTACTACCTTCAACCTTTCCAAGCATAATCTTTTTCTCTAGCCCATCAACAGCTTGTGTCCCATGTTTAAAATGCATGGCTTTATGTTCATTGTTAATGCCCCTAAAGGAGCAATTAGTTTTTATTCAGTCCAGGAGTACCTTGTTTTTCTTACAGTCCATAGTACTCAGGACCTCCAAATTTGAAGTTATGTGTCTTCTTTCTCTTGCTCTTTCTCAATGTGCTGCTTACATAGCTACACCTAACCATAAAAAGATCATAGAATTAAGAATTCTAATCCTTTCTATCATTTAAATATTTGTCTTTCACAATCTTGTTAACTTGTCTTCCTTCCTAGGATGACTTTCATTTTTACTTCTCTGGTACATTTTCCATCTATTTTTGAGCTCAAGCAAATCAAACCATCTACCATCTTTATGTCCTGTGAACTGTATATTCAATAAGCCTAATGGTTGATATTGTTTCTGTCTTCCTAATAATTTTTTTTTATTTCATGCTCATAATGAATCCTTCTAAGTCTTCTTTACTTTCAGCAATGTGGTAATGTCTTAACATTGCAAACTGTTAGTATTTGGCTTTCTTAATTTCTTACTGTTTATTCACAATATAAGTGTGCATCATTCTCTCTCCTTTCCTTGATCTCAACCACTCTATTTCTTCAGATCCAGATGTTAACAGTTGTTACAGTTGTTTATAGTAAATTCCTCAGAAAAATAATCAGGTGTTCTGTCCTATTCCTTAACCTTAATATGTTCACATTCTGACACAATCTAGTATTCTTTTGTTCTTTCCCAGTTAGCAATCTGATCTGTGTTCCTCTTCTATTCTAAAACCTGACTGTTAATTGACATTTTTCTTTCCATTTATGGATCATTTCTAAGTACTGCTCAGTGCAGGATCCACTAAAGAGTCTGTGACAAATTACTATATTGTCCCTGTTACAGACCTCCATGATGAAGAACTCACTGTACTGTATGGCAGGCTTTTTTATTGATTGACAGCTTATAAAGTCAGAAGTTCCTTCAAAGAGTATTTTTATATAGTTTTTAATCCACTGGTTCTTCCCCAATTGGAATCAGAGAAGAAATTCATCCCCTTTTTATGTGGTAACCCTTCAGATATGTGAAGATGGCTATCATATCACCCTGTCAGTTGGCTTATCCATGGACTAAATCTATTAAGACTCTAACTGTTCTAGGGCTTGGATTCCAGATCTGTCGCTATCTTGGTACTCCCCCATTCACCACCCTTTTGAACTTGCTAAAATTTGCCTTTTTCAAGCTGTGGTGCCCCCCCCCCGCCCCCCAATCCAAGTGGGGACTGAAAGACTGGCATTACTGATTTTGAATCTATGCTTTTGTTAATACATTTCAAAACAGCATGGCCATTTAGCTGCTGCATCACATTCATGTTTAACTTGTGGTCTTGCTTGTCCATTTTTTTTTTGGATATAGTAGTATGGACCAATCTTTTCCTATCTCTGAGCCACAAAGGATGTTTTGGAGAATGAATAAGATTAAATGGGTCTGCAAGCAACAGATGGCATCTTATGAAAAGAGACAGGTTAATTTTATATTAATCAGTCAGTTTGATTTTGAGAAGTTTTGCTGAATAACTGAAGAATTTGACGAAATGTTTAGGAGCAAGTTGATAATGAAATTGCTTCTCCTTAAGGTAACCTGGTTGCAGAATTACTTAACTAGATGAAGTTGTCTCTCAGATACCCACCCTTGACTTTTTTTTAATTATGGGATATCTTTTGGAGCATTCTTCTTTTACAAGACAATGATATGTGGACATGTATTGTTCAAAAATCATATATGTCATTAATCCTGTGGGGTAGAAACTTAATGATTCTGAAAAATAGTATTTGTAAACTTACATTTGTACAATTATACATTAAAATTATAGGAACAGGCTCATTAAGACCCCAAGGCTTTTCTTGATTTCTTCACTACTTTGACACTATTCTGTTTCTTAATTTTTTTCCTCCTGCTTTCCCTTGTCTTGCCAGATCTTTTTCTACTGAATAATTTTCCTTTCTAACTTTTTTATTATTCTGTGTTTTCAGAAAATCTACAATGAATTTAGCAAAGAAGGAGTAAAGAAAGCAGAAGTCGACAACAAGCATGATTCCCTGTAATTAAAAGTTTCAATAGGTGTAATGATTTCTTTGAAAAGGAGACATTTGCTTCAGCCCATAAATTTAAGTGTGTCAACAAGCAGGTGTCATTTGCCTGACTCATTCTTTTCTTGTTCTCTGTAGACTGTACAATTGTTGCCAATGCTAATGCTGGGTTTTAGGAAGTCATATCCAATAATTTTATTATACTGCTGGTCTCCAGACTTGTCAACATAATTTTTCTTTGTTTGAATATATATTTTATGTAATAACCATGAAAATAGGCAAATAAAATAATATATATGAGACATCAAATATTTATGCTTTCTGCTATGGATAATTCTGTTTCATTGCCAATATGTTGATGTTGTTTTTTTTCTCTGTTCCCTTTCTTTCACTTCAACCCAAAGGACATTTTGCCAATAAAAGTGGGAAATCAGGTCCCACACATTTGGCCAGCAGCAAGTTGAAAAAGAGTTTCACATTAACCAGTTCTATAAAGGAGAGTTAACTGTAGCAGATATCTATTCCCATCAACTTTAGACCATTATATAATCACCTTTCAATCATGAATTAAAAGCTTAACTTGAAACCAAGGCCCTTCAGCTATTTTTCTAGGGCAATGGGAATATTTTGCATCCATTGTATTTTTGAAAGAGAATAAAACAAATTGCAGTTTACAAATAGCTTCTTCTAATATCATTCTTAATGTAAACTAGCTTTTTAAAATTAGCTTGTATTAGCAAATCCATGGAAATGGTAAATAAGTGTTGTTAAAAGAAATATCCCCAATGGCATAATAGCAGACATAATAAATGCCATATGAGCCCTATATAGGTTCCGTTTAAAGACTGACAGCCCTTGAACAGGCAAAAATGTATTGTCTCCATTATTGATCTATATTCTGTCACAATAAAATATTAGTAGATGGTATTGTCCTTATTTAAAGAGGCTAAGTGGATGAGTTTGTTTTCCATCTCACCAAACACTGGAAAATCTCCATCAATTTCTTTCTCCCTAACATAAGGTAAGTGGGGTGAAGTGGGTATAGAATGATGGATTTAGCTGCCTGTTAAATTGCCTGACTAATATATAGTAAGTACTAAGTACTAACTGTGTATGCTTCATGAACACCCATGGAAACTGCAGCCTGTTTGGGTGATAAAGGTAGCACTTTTGCATAAGTTATCAGAGACAATCAAAATTAAAAAAACACAGCCATAGGAAACCCCTTATTAGTAGAAGTAGAGGAAAACCTACAGTACAACCAATGGTGATAGTTTATTGGGCTGTAAAGGGGATGGAGGTGAGATGGGGTGGGGAATTATTGTCTTGTAAGATTGATGCAGGCTGTCTTTTTTTTTAATCCCACTGTTCCTTTTGCAGCAGCTCTGTCTAATCTCCCAAGGTTTTTCCTACATACAATTACAATATGTTAACAGGTATTAGGATGCTTTGTTTCTCATTGCAAATCATATATAATCTTGTCTATAAAACAGCAATTATGTTGTGGGAACCTGATCCAAAGTCAAATTTAACTTCAAACTTGAAAAATATATCAGAATTTAATTCAATATACTTTCTAACAGTGAGAACAATCCACCAATGGAACAGCTTGCCCTCGGAGGTTGTGAGAGCGCCATCACTTGAGACTTTTAAAAAGAGATTGGACTGCCATTTGTCAGAAATGATGTAGGGTCTCCCGCTTAGGCAAGGGGTTGGACTAGATGACCTACAAGGTCCCTTCCAACTCTGATTATCTGTTATCTGTTAAATAAACCATTTCCAGACTACAAATTGATAATGGACTGCATCTGAAGTTTGGAGTTCTCTTTATATAAAGTTTTAAAACTTAAGTTAGTTATAATTATTAATTAAAGCTAGAATTTTTAGTTAATACAGAAACTAATGCAATATTTTTCTTGGTTTACAATTTGAAATTCATATTATACTCACTACTGTCATTATTACATAATTTTAGTATTGATTTAAAGTTTTAAGGTTGAAGTAAGGTTTTATAATATGTATAGTTGAATCCTTGTTATCTGAAAATATTTTTTTCTCATCTCATAATATTTGTAAATCTTTCTTGCTCCTTTTTTAATAACTAAATTTTAATAACTAAATTTATTAAAATGAAACTTTTATTAAATATTTAGTAAATGTTTATTGACTGACACACACATTTTAAATTACATTTCCAAAGCACTGCAGAGCACTAACATGGGTATTTCTCCTTACTATGATGGCACCAAAATAATAATATATGATGATGTAAGGAATGAAAATATAACCCTTTTACATTTGCTTTGCAACATCATTCGCTTGGAGAAGCTTGTATCATATCTACATTTCATCACTTCCTCCCATTTTCCTCACTCCCTTGCAAACGCCTACCACCCTATTATATATTATACGAAGTATGAAGCTTGTATATCTTATTTTACATTGTCTGCAGATATCTGACCAACCACTTTGGGTTAGAACCATTAGATAGATCAGATGGATCATTGATCTAATAAGAGTTTTCAGTCTTCCAATTCTTGAACAGCCATTATATCCTTCTAACCTTGCTCGTTTTGATTAATCCCAACCATTTGATTAGAATATGGCATATCATGTTGGAAGAAATATCCTTCTGGGTTCAGTTCCAAGTGGGGAAGAAAGACACTGGAAACATGGTGACTGCTTGGAAAGATAGTTTAATAGTGGACAGAATCACATGCCTTGGGTGAAGAAAGAAGGGCTGAGATGCTGAGAGACCCTTAGTTATAGTCCCTTTGTTGGGCCCCACCTTAGTGTTTCCTGTTCCTGTGTAAGAAACGTATCCCATTGACTGTCAGACTCCCAGGGGCAGGGGTCTTAGCTAACTTTGTAGGCTTTGTCTGGACCACCTGGCTTCACCTGAGCACTGGCTGATGCAATCTTCCCAGGCCAGGTGGAGAGATGGGCAGAGGCCTTTATTATGGAGAACACTCTGGCTTAGGCCTTAATGGCCTGCCCATTAACAAAGATGGGGGTGAGCTTCTGCTTCTGAGGTGAGTTTCTGCTTCTGAGTTTCTACTCTTTTTTAGGGGAAATATTCTGCCTTTTCAGTATTTCCTAGGATATTTCATTTTTCTAGGAGTGGGGTGGGTGCTAATTTCCTACAATCATAAATAAGAATCTTCACTTCAAAAGATGGTAATGATTATAGCAATACTTCAAGTAGATTTTTATCTTTAAGAAACTATGAAAATCATGTGAAGTTGTTCTCAAAGTTTCTCCTTTGTATATTCCTACTGAGAAAGGCAGGAAAGGTGCTTGCTTGACATACTATCCCACTGGAATCTAGGAAACTCTCTGGCTTATATTTGCATGGTTTCATTCACCATCTTTTTCTGCAGTTGTCAGGCTGATCCTGATTAAAGTGCAATTTTAGTATTGCACATTTGATAAAAGGAAGTTCTTTTATTTTAATAGTAATATACGATTGTTTAATTATATATCTTTCCATACTGTTGTAGGACGTTAGCATCCACCCCTCTCCTAGAAAATTGAAATAGCCTAGGAAATATTTAAAAGGCAGAATATTTCCCCTAAAAAGAGTAGAAACTCAAGAAGCAGAAACTCACCTCAGAAGCAGAGACTCACCCCTACCTTTGTTAATGGGTGGGCATTAAGGCCTGGGCCAGAACACTTTACACAACAAGGAACTCCAGGTAAAGCTATAGAAATTGCCAAAAGCCCTTTTAAGAGCATAATCACCCAAGCCTGGAACTCAGGACAGCCTACAGAGTTGCCCCTGGGAGTCTGACAACCAATTAGAATTCAAGCTCCAAATCAAATCCCAACAGAGAATATAAAACCCAGGCACTCTCAGCACCTCAGTCCTTTTTTCTTGATCTTTTCTCACCTTGAAGCATGTGATCATCCTTCTCTGGAGCTCCAGGCCATGTAGTCCTGTCCACCATTAAACCTTCCAAGCAGCCTCCATGTTTCCAGTGTCTTTTTCCCCACTTGGAACTGAACCCAGAAGGATATTTCCTTCAACACTGCTTATGAGAATTCTGCAATCCTACATTTTTGGACAACTTTCAGGAAAGTTAAGAATATGGAAGATAATATAGTAACAGTTTCAAACAATTGTCAGACAAAATGAACAGAGGTAGCATTTTAAAAAAATTATTCATGTATATTTAATATAGCTGCCAAACTCCAATGGACTCTGAGTGGTGTACAAAGCAAAAAAAGCAAAAAACCACAAAAAGAGATAAAACATAAAACTAGATGGATAGCCTACACTAAAATGATCTAAAAGGACACAAACAGAACATTTATTGGTGGCTCAGTTTATTTTGGATGGAATTTTTTGTCATGGGCATGATTAATGAGCTGATTTATTCAGCATAAACAGAAAACCTGTCAATGTCTTTCAGAATTCACCTGAAACAGGGTTGGTCACCAACAAATCTTTTCCATGTATTTTGGAATTTGCCTCCTCAGTTTTTGCAGAGCAATCCTAACCTTTTCTATTTCTATTTTAAGACTAAGCAGAGAAGCATCTCTTCAAGGACAAAGATAATATCTTTACAGCTTCCCTTATTCATATTCCTCTCCAAACTTTTGTATATCTACCTGTAGATAAGAACTCCACTGACCAGTCTTTTTGCTCTTAACTCTTGCTGGTTGGGAGATATGTGAGAAAGACCTTGAGAGATGGGGTAAAGGCAAGTTGCCAAGGCCTAGGGAAAGCTCAGATTGGCAAACAAGACATACCCTGCAACTGCATAATGTGCTGACAAAGAGGCTCAGAAGAACCCTCCCCAGCTAGCTTTTCAGTCTGAAAAGAAGATGCCAGTAGATTTTTACAATTAGCTCATCTGGTCATCTTTTCTGTCTGTTCTACTTGGGAAGATTTAGGGGAACTCATTAATAACTGTAACTTACTAACCTAATGAAGAAACAAATTGTATTTTTCTGATTGCTTTGGTTTATTCAATGAGCTTTTGCCATCACACATTAATGTGGAAAATGGCCAGAAAATTGTCTATCCTTGTGTCCCGCAAAGACACAAAGGTACACAGAGATATGACTGTATAAAGAGATGCAGCCAAGGATAGATAGAATACTTAATTGGCCAAGTGTGATTGGACACACAAGGAATTTGTCTTGGTGTAGATACTCTCAGTGTACATAAAAGATATATTCGTTAAGAATCAAGAATCATAACATACAACACTTAATGATAGTTATAGGGTACAATCAGCAATCAAATCATACTAGGAAACAGTCAATATAAATTGTAAGGATACAAGCGACAAAGTTACACTCCTATAATGACAAGTCAGAGGGGAGGGGTGATAAGGAGTGATGACAAGATTAGCAGTAATAGTAGTGCAGACTTTGTAATAGTTGAACAGTGTTGAGGGAATTATTTATTTAGCAAGAGATGGCTTTCGGGGAAAAACTGTTCTTGTGTCTAGTTGTTCTGGTGTGCAGTGCTCTATAGCGTCGTTTTGAGGGAAAGAGTTGAAACAGTTTATGTCCGGGATGTGAGGGGTCTGTAAATATTTTCACAGCCCTCTTTTTGACTCGTGCAGTATACAGGTCCTCGATTGAAGGCAGGTGGGTAGTAATTGTTTTTTCTGCAGTCCTAATTATCCTCTGAAGTCTGTGTCTGTCCTGTTGGGTTGCAGAACCAAATCAGACAGTTGTAGAAGTGCAGATGATAGACTTAATAATTCTTCTGTAGAACTGTATCAGCAGCTTCTTGGGCAGTTTGAGCTTTCTGAGTTGGCGCAGAAAGAACATTTTTTGTTGTGCTTTTTTGATGACGTTTTTGATGTTAGGTGTCCATTTTAGGTCTTGTGATATGATAGAACGTAGAAATTTGAAGGTCTCTACTGTTGATACTGTGTCTAGTATTGTAAGAGGTGGTAGTATGGGAAGATTTCTTCTAAAGTCTACCACCATTTCTACGGTTTTGAGTGTGTTCAGTTCCAGATTGTTCCAGTTACACTACAAGGCAAGTTGCATAAACTCCTGTCTGTATGCAGATTCGTCGTTGTCTCAAATGAGACCAATCACTGTTGTGTCATCAGCAAACTTCAGTATTTTAACAGATGGATTGTTTGAGATGCAGTCATTGGTATATAGGGAGAAGAGAAGTGGAGGTAGCACACAGCCTTGGGGGGGCACTGTGCTGATTATACAAGTATAGGATGTGATTCTGTCTAGCTTCACCTGCTGCTTCCCGTCTGTTAGGAACATCTGATAAAAGGCAACTTAGCCTACAGGAATACTAAGGGGCAGGGCAAAGGGTTCCTAAGAGTTTGTCCCTAGTTCCTTGGGCTGTAAAGACAACGGGGAATAAAGATTTGCAAGATTCTTTATTCTAATGTAAAATCTGGCAATCCTGTTTACCTCACAAGACTGACACAAGATGCCTTAAATTCAACAATATGGACCAGAATAGAAAAAACAATCATAGAAGCTGCAGCCTACACAATGGATGCCGGGAAAATAATAATCTGATGAATTATAAAGATGTCCCATATTTGTACAAGTTGAAGACATCTAGCTCATTTTCACAGTCCTAATAGTTTTGACTTTTTCTGTGTTTTATGTTTGCTTGGGACACAAAGCAAATGTTTAAGGAATGTTTCAAGGTTAATTCCACAGCGCTTCTACCATACATAAATCTCTACTCCCCCCACCTCCCCAAGAACCGTAAAATCAGTCTGGCGCACGTCAACTGTGCTGACATTCCCACATTGGGAACTTAACTTCCGGTCTGGGCGGCAGCAGAGCCAAGTCTGAGTTTACTAGGCAATGTTCAATTTAAATTCTTTCAACGCTGTTGGTCAGCATCCGTAAGTGGGTAGCCCTTTCTTCCAATCAAAAAACTAGAGTTTAGCCAATCGTCAGTCATCTTTAGGTGAATGTTATAATTTTAGCCAATAAAAATACTAGTCATCCTCCAGAGGAAAGGATGGGGGCGGGGTTTGTTTAGCTCCATAGGAAACATGGCGGCTGCCGGGGCTGGGAAGGTAGCGGGCACCGCTGTAGGAGCCGTAGTAAAACCAGTCTTCAGTCGGGATTTGGCTGAAGCCAAACGGCACGTGAGAGAATTATATAGAACTTGGTACCGCGAAATCCCAAATACTGGTGAGGAGCCGTGATTACGCTCGCGATCTCCGCCGTCAAGGTCGTAGGGACAGAAAATGTTTAACTTGGTTCGAAAAGGAGCATCGCAGACCGAAGTTGTCTTTATATTTCCTTCAGGACTTCTCCGGTCTGAAGACCACAAAGGGGTAGTGTCACATTTTCACGGAAATTCCTTAAATGGAATGAGTACTTTAAATCGCTTTGATGACTAGACGCATAAATAAGTAGGAGATAAGTTACTTGGGATTAGGTTCATAAAGTTGCAAGAACCTAGGAGGTCATTCTAGTACAACCATTTCCATTCTGCAGCATTCACTATAATTATCCCAGATAATTATTTAGCCAAGATTAACGATATATATGCATATACGATTGTATTCATTTGAGATAAGGATTCATGGCATAAGTATAATTGAAACTCTTCTATTAATTAATATCTTGTTTTTCTATCATCTTGCCCCATCTTCTTTGGTTGCTAGGATTCATTCTTATTCATTCATCTTTATAGTCATTGTCAACTATATTACGATCCAGAAATAAATGTGTAAATATTAACTGCATGCTGGGATATAGCACAGGACATTTGTTTGCAGAAAAAAACACATGAAATAGTTGCTGATATAGTTTCATAAAATAGCACAGAGTGGAAAGATAAACTTTAAAAATTAACATGTGGATTTAGAAGGCTACAGGGGTTTCAAATGTATGCTTGTAAATTGTAATTCAAAGTTTTGATCAAACCGATTCTCAACATAATTTATTTGAGAATTCCAATTATAAAAAACTGCCTTTTAGTTTAAGATTTTGTATTATATTACGGTATATTACCTCAATACATAACTTTTGCTTCTGCTTAGTAAATGAAAGTAACTGTGCTATATACATATAACAAAAATGAGGTTTTTTAAATACCTGTAGACTGTATTTCCACAGGACATTATCTAATATAGTATTTAATTTTGGGGCGGGGGATTTAATTTTGCTTGTGGAGAAAATGCACTAATATCTTGAAAATCTAGTTATATGTGATAAAATCAGAATGTTGTTCTCTATAGCCGTTTCTGATTTTTCTACATCTTAAAAAGATCTTTTTCTACTAATTAATTTTTTCACATATGTTCCATAATTTTCAGTAAAACAACCTGTAAATCAGTGGTGGGATTCAAATTTTTTTACTATTGGTTCTGTGGGTATGGCTTGGTGGGCGTGGCAGGGGAAGGATACTGTAAAATCTCCAGACAGAGGTGGCATTTGCTTGTTCTCCAAAGTACTCAAAATTTCCACTACCAGTTCTCCAGAACTGGTCAAAACCTGCTGAATACCACCTCTGTGGTAAATTAGTTTCATCAGCAGTGGTGACAATGTTGACAACTGATGTACATGGGATTATTTTTCACTCATGATCATTGTCTTGCTTCTGGTCTAGTGCATACATATCAACTAGAGATCACAGTGAAACAGGGACGTGACAAGGTGCGAGAATTCTTCATGAAAAATGCCCATGTTACAGACCCCAGAATTATTGATTTGCTTGTTATTAAGGTAAGACTAATAATACTTGTTCTAAATTCAAAGCAGATGTAGGATTAGGGAATTCTATGATAATTATTTCATCTTATTGTCAATTTAATGTGTTCTACTAAGTAAGTAACTGTTTCGAAGAGGCAGTTAAGATTCTAGTACAATTGATTTGTAACAGTCCCATACTGGCTTCTATTAATTGTAACTTGTCTATCCAAGTTCTTAGAAACATGTTGCTTGTCAAAGACCAGCTAAACAACATAGATGTCAAGTGTTGAAGTTTCCTAGGTCTTTCCCCTTTTAGAGCTAGAAATGACATTTGCTCCTCTCCAATCTTTTGGAACCTCCTCAGAAGTTCTCAAAGATTATTGAGAGCAGGTTCTGCAATCCCCTCTATTATTTTATTCAGTATTCTGAATGTAATATATCTTGGAGCCATCCATTCAATTAATTTAGCCAGTCTTTTTGTGTATCCTAAGTTCCCCTCCTTCCCCACAACTATAATTATGATCAGTTACGGCTACACTTCCTTTCGAGAGAAGACATATGTCTTCACTCATTAACAATTCACCATTTGCTCTTCACAATGGGCGCACATTTCCTCAACTTCCTTTTATTTCTACTATACCTATAGAAACTTTTTCTGTAATCAGAAGCTTTAGTTTTTGTTAAGTTAGAGTAGGAATGTCAAAGTGGCGCCCATGGGCCACGCCCACCCCAGCTTTGCAAAGGCAAAAAAAGTTACGATATGTCATGTGACACAATAGAATTTGCCACCTGTGAGTTAGAGCTTTCTTGATGGTGCCTTTCATTACCTTCTATTCACCTTTGTATTTTCTCCTCCAATTTCCTATGTGTCCCTTTTTATCTTCAACATTTTATAAACATGGCTCACATCAATGCTGGCCTGTTTAGATTTATCTCATTTCTCCTTGTAGGGATTTTTATAATTCCACTTTCAGTGTACGGTTTCATTGAATTTACCAGCTTTCCTGAATACTTTATAAAGATTTGTAACCATTGAGTTGAGTCCAACCTATTTTCCTTCAAAATTTATCAAAATCCAATATTCTGACAGGAAGTATTCAGGTCTATCTTCTTTTGGATAATATGCTCACTTTTCCTCAATGTGCCAATCACTTTTACTTTTTCAATCAATTCTCCTTGTTGGTGAGGATTGGGTCCAGGATATTGGACAAACTCCCACCCACCCTTAGTACTTTCTTCCACCTTCTGACAAATGAAGTTGTCAAGAGAGATGAAAAGAATTTGTTGGAGTTCTGATTTGGCAATTATTCCCACTGCATATTAGGATAATTGAAATCCCTCATTCATAACTGAAATCTATATTACACAGGGAAGTTTATCGGTGGGACCGCATTCCCCTAAGAACATCTACCTATCCTACCAGATCAGATAGGGTGGGCACGCTCCTATTCTCTTTCCTTAAATTTTGCCATCTTGTGGGATATGGAAACATGATTGTTTTATGGCTACCCTGCCTTATGGAACATACTTCCCTCTGCAGTGTGGCAGACTTCTACTCCCTTAGCTGAACACCTGGCTTTTCCCTCCAAGTGCTAGGATAGGGTGATCTGCTGCATGTGTGAAAGCTTAAATTTGGTACCAGAGTTTTAAAAACTTTGGTTTGATGTACTGGTATGTATCTATTACAGGTAGTCTTCAAGTTACAGTCACAGTTGAGCCCAAACTTTCTGTTGCTAAGTGAGACAGTTATTCCTCCCATTAACAGTGGGAGGAAGATGGCAAAGATCAACTATGGGCAGTAGCTATAGTGGAGCACAGGACAGCAGGAATACAGGGCAGAGCAAAGGGCAACGGGGTTGGCAGAGGGCAGGACTGACAGAAGAGCAATGCTGGGGGGGAGATAGGCAGCTGGGAGGAGTTGAAGCATCCCTACAGTTGTGAATGTGAATGGGCTGTCAAGTGCCCAAATTTGGATCATGTGACTTGGGACTGGGTGTATTCATTCAGTGCTGTCATAAATAAATGGTCATGAATGAATGGTTGTTAAGTGAGAATTACCTGTATTGCATGACTCTGTGAAAAAGTGATAATCTAAATTAGAAAGACCCCTAAAGATCTTCTAACCAGGTGGTTCTACAACACTATCACTTATTCTTTCCTTTTACTCTTATCAAAATGCCTTTTAACAATATTTCCACATCGATTCCTGAATTTCCTGTATATTTTGGGAACATTACAACATCCCTACTATTTCTACTGGATCTGTTCCCTTTGAATAACTTGCTGTGGGCCACTTATATGCAACACTCTGCCATGTTTCAATGTTGTCTATTGTTGCATATTTGTCTTCCTAAGGTCAGATGCCTTGTTCTCCCAATTTATTTCCCTTATTCTATATTTAGTATAGAAACATTTTTATTAGCATACCTACCGATATTGCCATCTCCTTTGTAGTTCTGCAAAACTCTGAATCTCCTCTTGATGTCCTGCTTCCCACTTTGTGTTGTTTTCTTGACCCGAGTCCTTGGTTGCATATATAGATCTGGGCTTTTGCTTCTTTCTTCCATTTTAAATGCCCTTCTGATGAGACCTGTGAGGCTTCTACCAAATGTTTTCTTCCCAGTTTTTGTAAGATGTATCTTCGCTTCCCAACCATCCTTCATAAAGGGATCATAGATAGAATCCAGAATCTTTTAGGTGATACCATGTGCAGAGCCTACCTACAGAGTACTAAGACTCACACTTAGCTAACGGTCTTTTGCAAGGCAGCAGGAGTACACTGTCTTATTTTTTCCTATGAAAAGGACAGTTTCCCCCCCAAGATTTACAACAGGCACTACAGGGTGGGGGTAGCATTGAAAAAAAAAAGAGAGGCATTGCCAGAAGCAAAAATGCAACTTCTTACATCCTGTTTCCTATTAGAGAGCTAACATGATGTAACAGATTTAATAACATGTCTGATTTCCTAGAGGGCTTTGAAATTAGATGGGCCATGAGTTACCCATTCTGATCTTCTCCTGAATATAAACCTGTTGTTGTTGTTTTTAAAAATCAGTTATCAATTTTTGATAATTTTGTTCTTAAAATGGATTTGACAGGAATGATCTCCTGGCATATTGATAATTTAAGTAGTAATTATTCTCTTATTCTTGGTATAGGGAAAAATGGAATTCCAAGAAACAATCAATGTGTGGAAACAAAAGACCCATATAATGAGATATTTTCATGAGACAGAAACACCGCAACCCACGGATTTCCTATCCAAGTTCTACGCAGGCCATGATCCTTGAACTAAATCATCAATAGAGAATAATGACTCAGTTTTCTGTTCCAAATAAATGCCTGTATCTTAACACTCTTCAACAAGAAAGTATTCAAGTAGGCATGCATTATTTGTATTGATTCTGAATATTTGGCGCTAATATCTCATCCTGAATTCATTTTGCAAAATCTACTTCACTATAGTTAAGTATGTTGTAGCATGTCCACTGCAAATAATGTCTTAAATAATATATAACACTGCAATCTAAAAAATAATACTTTCTCTTTAGTATATAGTGAGATTCTGTTGGATATATATACAGAACAGATTTTATTTCAGAGAAAAGGAAGCAAATGCAATTCCAAGTATTACATTCTTAGGAGTCTAATGAATTTTTAAATATTTATTTTAGGGGGGTACACTACAATTTTCATGCATTTATTGCTGCAAAATCGTAGCAATATTCCCAAATTCTGGAATAAAAATCTCATGATGCTTAAAATGTTGGCAGCAGAGATGGAAGATACTTATTACAGTTTTTAGAAATTTAGCAACCTATGTAATACTTCCATTATACATCCTAATTCTATAAACTTTTGAAGGTATTTCAGCTGCGTGTAATACAAATAAAAAGCTAGGTAACAGGAAAAATCTAAACAGTTTGCTTTCATCAAAATTATAACTAAAACTTTCTAAAAGTTCTATAAAATGTGTATTTACACTGGCAGCTGTTAAATATTATATAGTTGATTCAATTGAATCAAATAATATTGAGAAGTTGCTTTATGTACTTTTCTATAGGCTTGTGATTTTATTCCTTTCAGAAAGAAAACTGACATTCTATTTTATATAGTATCAAAGATGGATAGCACAATCCAAAGCATATTCATTCAGAAGGACGTCTCAATTTAGTAAAACATACATTCCCAAAAGGATGAAGACAGTAGCTTAGTATATAAAAGAAACACACGAGCTTTGATCTCCAATTCTTAATTTACTATCCAAAGGAATTATTCGTATTAATTAGGGATCCAGTGTATTCAGAAATAAGGTACACTCTAAGCATGCAACAATTGTTGAATCAAGGCATATCTATGTATTCTTAAATAGATATATCATTTAAACATTCTTGTTTATATGTGCACAGAACAATCCTTGATACAATAGGAAGTCCAGCTGTTCCCAAAATGTTCATTAGCCATCTGAGAGGAGCTGATTAAACATTGATATCAGAATATTTTATTATGGCTTTGTTCCTCTTACTGCCACATTGTAGACCTGTAAAAAACAGGAAACATTTCACACTATGGAACTATTTTGTGATAAAGAGACTTGAGAACAATTGGATAACACTTTTAAAATATGCAACTTGCTGTAAAATGGCATAAGGAAATAATTATTGTCCTGATGATATTTAATTTTTGGAGTGCTACTTCAGCCTGAAAAGAAATGGTGTATATCTCTTTCCTGATCAGGAAACAAAGAATGCATTGGCTCAAATGGAAAAGATTCATACGCATATTAACATGCATGTCACAAACACAATACTGTTGCATGATCACATATACTATTAAATCAAATTTAATTTAGACGTATTTAACAAGGCTATTACAGAATAGACTACCAAGTATCTACAAAGTCTTGGAATATCAATTCCCATCGTGTTGTAATTATACAAAGAATACTACTGACATATATAATTAAAAACAGGTAAAGCATAATTTGCATTTGCTTACTTTAGCTTTACTGCAGAACTGGATGTAGAAGATAACAGGAAAAAGAAAGGAAGGCATCAGAAGAACAGGGACCATTCATGCTATGACAATGAAAAGATGTTAAGATATGGAAAAGGTATAAATGGATGGGTTTCTGCCCCCAGTTTGAAGCTGCAAGTTTTCTTTAAAATACGTATGCACGATTAGATTATAAAATTGTTTGAAGTTGGCAACAAGGAATTTTTAATTCTCAATTGTGTAACCATAAACACTAATCCAGTTTCATCCTAAATATGCAAATTACGTGGTTAAAAAAAACATGAGGGAAGAACAAAAATAGATTTTGTTCAGTTCTTTCAATTCATTCAAATTTAATTTTTACACGGAGCTATCAGGGTTTTTTTTGTCCTAGACCAACTGTTAATTTAATCACTTTCCCAAACCTCCCAACATGCCAGTCATAGGCTACAAGCAGCTGTTAACACTGAAAAGGGTTGGGCAGCTAATAACTGTACCTGTTAGTCATCATCATCGTCATCCTCTGGTACAAAGATATCATGTTCTTCAAGCAAGGCTGCAAAACTTTTGCTGATTTGAGTCCCAACATAGAGAAAGGGAATTACAATGGCAAACACACGGACAAGTCCAAATGGCATCTACAAGGATTAATGAAAAGCTGGTTAATATCTCTTGGCACACATGCAATACATATGAACAAATTTATAGCTGCCAGAATATAACTAGAACAGATGGAAAGAACAAAAAGAATCACACAGCTGCCTCGGTAAATTTAACTATTGTCTTACTGTACTCATTTTCAGAAGCAAGCATTTTTGAAAATTACTTTCAAATAAATCATGAAGCATCCATAGACAGAATAAGTACCCAACCCCATAAGAATAATATAGTTAATAAAATACATCTTCAGGTTGTTTCCTATGCTGGGCACGAATAGAATTCCTTATTGGCCAAGTGTGATTAGACACACGAGGAGTTTTGCTCAGGTGCGTAAGCTCTCAGTGTACCTTCAACCATCTACAACTCCCAGAATTCTCTAAAGAATGAATGAATGAATGAATGAACATAGTTGGCTGGAGAATTCTGGGAGTTGAAGTCCACAAGTCTTAAAAGTTTCCAAGTTTGGGGACCCCTGGGATAATGGCACCCCTAAAGATAAGCCAGCCTGCTGCATAATTGCCCAACCGAACTAACAAAAAGAGTTCACCTCACTCACGGCAAAACAAAATTAAATGAAAAGGGTAAGTTCTCTAGCTAAGGGGGTGGAGGGAGCACTTCATCTCCCCCCCCAAAAAAAAATAATTGCCGGGGGGCGTCACAGAAAGGAAGTGAGTCGGACTGCTCCTTTGACACGAAATAAAGTTCTCGCCCTTTAACAATCTATTATTTCCGCGCCTGCCCCGAGCGATTATTTTATCGCTAGACAACGGTCGAATACCAACATAATCCGCCTTTCCAAATAAGCCACACGCGATTGGCTAGGACAACCTGCCAATTTACCCCATCCTTGCTAAGCGATTGCTCGGTTTGGTTCCTACCCGTTTCTCCTTTAGAAGGCACGACTACCTTTCACACTGAACTCACTTTGACGGGCTTAGGCAAGATGGCGCCAGTCCGAGTTACGGTCATATTTCGTGAAGATAAAACTGTTGCTAAGGGCGCCTTTTGATTCTCGACGAGTCGCGACCTTGCCCAAGAGCCAGCCGTTGACCACAACCGCGAAGCCATCTCCTCCAGAAAGCTCCTCCCCTAGGAATCGGACACTTTCTCCATAGCCGGAACTAGCGAAAGAGTGGGCGGTGCTTTTCAAACCTCGCGAGATATCAATAGGCGGAAGGAGAGACTTTAAATCGCGGGTGTCTGAAAAGTTTGAATTAGCGGTGGGTTTTTTTTTTGTTTGTTTCCATTTAGATGACATGTTTAAATTCTTCTCGAGCGGCATTGAAAGTTGCCAATAAAAATAGAAGAATTTAATATTTGAATAACGGAGTTGTGTCTTATCTATCTCTGCTGTCTTCTTGTGGTTCCTTGGGAATCTTGTAACCTGGGCTTTCCAGGCTTTTTTCTCAGTCTCTTCTCTTCATCTTCATTGGGTGTGTGTGCGTAGAATGAGCAAGGTCTTGGTCTGGATTCAAAAGTGCCTGTAGGCCCGACAAGGAATAATGGATGGAAACTGAACAAGGAGAGATTTAACCTGGAAATAAGGAGAAACTTTCTGACAGTGAGAACAATCAACCAATGGAACAGCTTTGCCTTTGGAAGTTGTGGGAGCGCCATCACTTGAGACTTTCAAGACGAGATTGGAGTGCCATTTGTCAGAAATGGTGTAGGGTCTCCCCCTTGGGCAGGGGGTTGGACTAGATGACCTATAAGGTCCCTTCCAACTCTGATTATCTGTTAAATCTGTTATCTGACAGTTGCCTTCTGATCTTACCTCTACCTTCCAAAGTCATCCTCTATAAAATTTAAACAGGATAGGAAAAACATGACTATGGCTCCTGGATTTATTTCTTATAATAGTGATGGGAAGGTAGATGGAAGTGGGCTGAGAATGAAGACCTCAGCAAAGGTTTGGATTCCTGGTATATTCTTTGCAATTTCTGGCCAGATCCAGTCCAAATTAACCCTGTACTACAAAGAAAAGACCTTCTTTCCACTTTAAAGTCAGCCACCCCTTCTAGTTCTTCAAGATGCACTTTCACCACTTTCAAGTCCTTTTGAAAATTTCAAAGCCTACTTTGCTGCCAACTTAGTTGCAAACATTCTGTGTCTGTTCAATAAATAGATGGTTCCATAATTGGACATTCAACCAATGCTCCTCACTTCACGTGCTTCATGTTCTGTACTACAGCAGCCCCCCCAACCTTTTAGGTACCAGGGACTGGTTTCAAGGAAAGAGGCTTTTCCGTGCACTGTAGGGGTCATGGATTCACGCATTGCCTGCATCCCATGGATGGGGCTTCACTTGTTTGCGCAGCTCAGTTCCTGGTATGCCATGGACTGGTGCCGGTCTATGGACCAAAGGTTGGGAGCTTCTGCTGTATTAAATCTAAGCAGTCACTGTGATGGGAGGT
Organism: Bungarus multicinctus; assembly: GCA_023653725.1. Lineage (NCBI taxonomy): Eukaryota > Metazoa > Chordata > Lepidosauria > Squamata > Elapidae > Bungarus > Bungarus multicinctus. The sequence continues at coordinate 51,263,979 of CM042848.1, forward strand.
TGAAGCCAGCAAGACTTTTTTCTCTGCATAAAGGATTGGTGAAATCCTAGCTATTAGATAGACCCTGAACCTTCCAGTGATAGCGCTGGTAGTAGAGGGAGTATCTAGAAACAAAGGCAAGCAGAAGTTCCTTTTCAGTGAAGTGTTCCTTCTCAAGAGCTCCAACATTCCTACTGTAAAAAAAATCCATTACAGAAAAGTCCATTCAATCATCAAGTTTAGATAATGGCATAGGAATGGGCAAAAGCTGAACTGGTAAGAGTGGCACAAACAGCATGTAGAAGTACCCTCCCGTTCCAAGCAACAAGATAAAAAACAGAAGCTAATAACTTCAAAAATATATCAGTAAAGAATAAAACTGCAATTTTAGGAATCACTACAAAATGTGATGGCCTCCCAAGATAAGACTTTGCAAAGAAAAATTATCAAGGACTGCCACATGACCAATCTATATGCTATTTCTAAATACTAGTTACTTGGGAATAGGAGTAGAGGCATTGGTGACCTCTCTTTTTCTTATGGGCCACAAACTGTTGGTCTCTTTAATCTTTTACAAGTTTATAATTTTGATAAACCTTTCAACTTTAAAGTAAAAACAGTTTTCTCAAGACTTTAAAAACCAACATTTATTATTACTTATTTTTGTGTAAATGAAGTAAAACATGATTCATGAAAATTTGTGCAATTCATAAATTTGTTTCCAATGTAACATACTTTTCTTTGGCTTAAGGTAGACTCCCTTCTGGAAAGTATAAAGTGAGTGTTATACTGCTTTAAAAAAATCATTACGTTTGAGCCACAAATAAATATGAAATAATATTGTACTTTATTGTACTATTTTGGGTAAAATGCAATGTATAAAACACATTTTATTTAAAATAACATGCAATGTATATGTAATATAACATTTCCAGAATGTTATAGGAGGTTATTAGCTTTATTATGCAATTTAGCATGCTTTTTTAAAACTACTACTAACAGTATTATTGGTTGTGATCAAAACTACTGGAGGAAAAAAACAGAACCAGGTATATGTCAATCACAAAGTAATTCATACAATTCCCCAAACTTAATTTTACTAGTATGTATCATGGCAATTTAGTTTTATCTTACTGAGCAGTCAAGATAATTCTTTTTCTTTTTGAAATAATTAGATTATTTCAAATGACCAGTAAACTACTGGTAAGTATATAACTGTTGACTATTACCATACGGATGCTGTATTATCTGTAAGGTAATAAATAATTCTTGTTTCATTAATTCAATAGTTATGTTCAAGGTCATAAATGTAAGTCATTAAATTGTGAATGGGCCCCCACAATCAGAAAGCAGCAGAATAGATAATGAATGCTGAACACTTAAATTAAACTCACATTCACATGAAATTATGTAAGATTGGTTTGGATGAATTTTTGCCATATCTATAGCAATATTATGGATGGAACTAGAACAAAGTATCAAAAGCAACAAATACAGCTTTAGTCCAGTCCAGTCTTAGGAAACTATTGTATAAAAGAGATACTGAGGATGATTATATCATCACACATTACATTAACAATTTGAGAGTAGTTGCTGTTATTTATTTGGCTTTTGTTATCTAGATTGTGTTGCTTGGGAACCTTGTGCTTTTTCTGCCTTTTGTATTAGTATAGATAGTCCTAGACTCATGACCACAATTGACCCTAAAATTTCTGTTGTTAAGCAAGACAGTTGTTAAATGAGTTTTGCCCCATTTTACAACTTTGCTTGCCAGTTAAGTGAATCACTGCACTTGTTAAGTTAGTAATGTGTTTGCTAAGCGAATTTTGCTTCCCTATTGATTTTGCTTGTCAGAAAGTCACAAAAGGTGATCATGTGACACTGGAACTGTCATAAATATGAGTCAGTTGCCAAGTGTCTGAATTTTGATCATCTGGTCATGGGGATGCTGCAATGGGGTTGGTGTGAAAAACAGTCATATGTAATTTTTTTCAGTTTTAATTCAATGTCTGTATATGAAGATTAAATTCCAAAAGAAAGAAAAAACACAAGTAAGGTCAGCTGAAGGCATACCTAAGGTATGACTATGAATCATATACTGTTCTTATGTTTTATGAGGGCTGCCCAGTGTTGCATTTGATTCAATGAGATGGAAGATCCTGAATATATATATTGACTATAAATTCTTGAGATGGTCTTAGGGAAGCAACTTTTCACAGCTTTGTCCTCATCTGCGTGAAAATCTAAAGTATATGAAATGCCTATCTTTAAAATATAATGTATAAATTGTATGATCTGTTTTTTCTAATGAGTAGCTAAGGCAACTCACTACTGTACTGTTCCAGCATCTATCAAAATAGCTACAATATACAGATGAAATACAATTAATAGTATTACATGGAGCAAAAAGGAGGAAATGACACATGGATTCTTCTAGTGCATCAAGAAGTAGATTTTCTGAAATAAAGGTCTGTAACACTCTTTTTTGAGCTAATACAGCGATTTCTTAGAAATATCTTCTTGAATTCTGAATGGTGCATAATTAAGAATATAGTGGTTTTAAAATTCCCGGCAATAACGTGTAGTGGCAATAAAAAATGGAAAGCAGACTTTAATTAATCATCCAGTCTGGAAGATACAATAATGGTGTTTCTTAGATTTTATAAACTATGAGTAAAACCTGCAAGTAAAATAAGGACTCTGTCTTGGGCAGAGTGTTGGACTAAAAGACCCCCAAGATCCTTTCCAGCCATATGATTCTATAAGTGATTCAAGAAGCCTGTAGAAACCCAATGTCCATTTCTCTCAGTCCTGCAAAATGTATTTTCTTCAATGTGTTCCTATTTCTACTGTCTTCTTTCTTTCCATCCACTCTCTTCTCACCTCTGCAATTTCCTGACCGTACCAATTATGCAACTTTGAGAAGCAGGTAGTCTCTGGAGATACTGGACTTTCCTGTGTGGCAGAGGCAGATCCAGCCAAAAATGCTCCACCTATAACACTTCCTATCAGTTTTCGACGAGGAGGTAAAGGTGGGGGCTTCAGAAGTCCTCCACTGAGATCAGAACATGCCATTTCTGCAAGAGTGCAACCATTGTCCCATGTGGAGTAACCGTTCTCCAAGATGACAGGATGCTCTTGAATGGATGTCACCATAGGATTTGATAAATGCCTTTTGCGGCCAGAAGACAGTTTCTTTGGTGATTTATGGCTAGCAGCTAAGCTCCTCTGAGCCTCTTCCAGTTGTTTCTCTAGTTCCTTCACTACTAGTCTCATATAATCAAAGCTGGCCCGTGAAAGTGCCTTCACCCAAGCCTCCATGGCAACTTGGCAGTCTGCAACCAACACATAAGATTTGCCACCGCTGCTATCGAAGCGGATGGCAAAAGCAAATTCCTCAGCAGCCTCACATAGTTCTACAGTGCAGCCCTCTAACACAATGAGACCCAGGGGGTCACAGCTCTCCCGCTCTTCAAAGTAGAACAGCAAGTTGCCCTTGAGAATGAACCAGCGGCGCTGGTAAGAGGGGATATGATGGTTGTGGTGATGGCGCTCCATACGCTTGCACAGAAAGCCAGTATGATCGGCTGGAGAGTCACATCTGGCGTAATGTACCACGCTACGTTCATTGAGTTTCATTGTAGTAATATCTGCCTTCCAGAACAAAGAAATGTACTGAATTATCACATGATTATTAATCCAGATAAAACTGAATATAGTATTATTCATACACACATGCACTACTGCTGTAAAATACTGATACAATAATTTGGGATGATTATATGGAGATAGCAATCACAACCATGCAGGCAAAGGCATGACTGTTTTTATGTGCACTCCAAACATGTTCTACTTAAGAGGCAAGGCATGTCATCATGCACACCACTTTTGACACTCCATTTCCAATGGATGCTCCTATCTGCTATTTAACCTTCCTTTCTAAGGATCTTATTGTGGATATTTACAAAGTAACAAACTCTATGGAGCTAGACTATATAACCTCTGGTGCTAAAATAATAAAAAGGGATTCCCTCATTGCATTGTTTGATAACATGAAAAATTCTTATTCATCTTTGTAAGTTGGTTATAGACTACATTTATTTGCAAACAAATTGCTACCTGCAGTGTAAATGACCATGGATTTTCATTAAGAGTTTGGGATCCCACAGATCCAAGAATTGGAGTGTTTCCATCTTTGGTCCTGGGATGCGTTGGCACTGCCACATTCGGACTAGGTATGTAATCTCAGGGTTTTCTTGGACTCATAGATTCTGAAAACATGAGTTGTGTCTATTCCTGAACTGTGAAGCCCTGGTCATTCATGGTCATTCATACCTTAATAACCTCATGATTAGATTCTATAATACACTTTACATGGGGTACTTTGAAGACCATCTGGAAGCTTAATTGAGAATACAGTAATGAGCTGCATTCCCATTGGGAAGACATACTCCAAGTACATCTTACTCCTCCTACTCCTCTTTTAAAATATACCATCGTGTAGAAAGCAGGGAATCATGCCTTTTTGGTGGTTTCCCCCTATGCTCTCCCTCTCATTATATGGCAGGCCCCCAACTCTGCTCTTCTTAGGCTGTTAAGACCTGCCTTTATCCTTGGATATTTGGATCCAGCAGCAGCCCCTTTTGATTGCTTTTTATAACAGTATTGGGCTTGATTACCATTTTATATCTAATATTTAATAGAAACCAGTTTGAAAAAATTGGACTCAGCTAGTGCTCAAATCAGAATGCCAATGGAACATAATGCCCAAGGAATAGCCGGGAGAGGGATGCCCACACCAGTCTAAAGTGGCCAATAAGTGCCAGGCTGATCTCATTCCTGGCTACACCACAAAGGAACAATTGGTGAAGCATATGGGATTCTACCTATTTGTGTCAGTAAACACAAACGGTAAAGATTCCCTAAGGTAGCCTGAGATATGAACTGGGTATCAGATGAAGGCACCGTCCTGAGGTTCCAAAAGAAGTTGCTGCAGTTATACACTTACATATACAGCACAAGCTCCAAGTATAAGTGCCACTGTGTTGTAAGTAAGAGGCTGCAAGTTTAATTCCTGGCATCTTCAGGTAAAGATAGAAGGATGAACCCAAACCTTACCTCTAGAACAGCCCTCAACAACTTGGGCTGACTGTCCAGATAAGTGGAGGCTGCATTTCAGATAAGTAAATTTCCCGAGTAACGGGAAGGCCAAATAGATGGTTTCTCCAGCAGAGTCATGGAGTGCACTTCCTCATTTTAGGCAGACCCGGAGCAGTCAGAGACTAAAAGTTACCCTCGGAATTTCTTTCCCCCCCTTTTCTCTCGGATAGAAAACCCTTTTCACAACTTTTTAATGACAGAGCAAAAGGCAGGCTAGTTAGTTCAGGAATGTGTGGAAGCGGAGTGAAGAGGAACCTCCGTATTAACGGAATCGGAAACATTTTTAAATTCAGGGACAGGCCTATCCTAAAAAGCTGAAGCGACGCTTATCCATAATCGTACCTTGTTCACACTACTACAGAGGACGACGTTACCTTCGGCTTTATCTGCTTTTTCTTAAGCCCTGGCGGGTCTTCCTTCCTCTGCTGGGCTCCCGTTACGGTGCCCTGGCCCTCGGGCAAAACTCGGAGCGTAGGAGCATTATAGAGCAGAAGCAAATCCTGCCACTTATCCGGGGGGAGTTTTTTTTCGCAATCCGGATTTTCCAATAGCTTCCCGAAGGGAGATTTCCCTCTTTTTAGCCCCCCCTTCTTTTGGGGTCCTGAAAGCCAAGTAGGAAAGAAGCAGGCCGCGTGTCAACAAATAAAGGCTGCTCCATCGTTTTTCTGTCCTGCGCGGTGGTATCGCTTTTCCTTTAACATAAATTGGGTGGGGTAATCTCCAGGTCAGCCGAAGTTTTCTCTTCCCAGTCCGAAGAATGTTGCTTTGATTTGGAGAACCTGTATTTGAGACATAAGTGAAGTTTTGCTTTTGATTTTTCTATGCACTCTCGCTTTTCCTCCAAAAACACACATGTTCATGGATATACAGTCCCTCCCTCTCCCATTTTGTTTTTCCGACAATACGGATCGGTTGGGAGGCGATTTCAAGTCACCTGCGAGATTGGTCACTGACTGGCATTTGAATTTCGTCTTCTCCAGTCCTCGCCCAATCTCCCCCTAGAAGTGTAACTCCTTGTCTACCACAACGCATCACCTGAAAGAGGCGAGGGGTAACTCTCCGTGGTGACTATTCGAGTCCTACCGTTTTACGCGTGCAGAACCCCAGCGTTCTTTTAAATGTGTTGGTTTTATCTTCGGCCGCGAGAGGGCATCGCGAGGCCACGAGTACATCTGAACCAGACGGAAGTCAGGAAACAAACAGGATCCGCAAGCAATTGGTAGGAGGTGGATTGCTTAGCTGGGCGTTATGGGTCGGCCGTATATTTGAAGAACGCTCTCAGTGTGGGCTGGTTCTGGAGAATACACGCTAGAAATGTTAATCAAGTCGACTTTCTGGTCCCGAGGATGATAGTTAATAAACAAAAGGTATTGCGTACCTGTTCAGAAGGGTGAAGTACAGTTGCTGCAGAGGGATTTGAAAAAGAAGCAGAAAAAAGGGGGTCTGAAATTAGGCATTGCTCTTTTTGTTTCTTCTCGGCCTCTCATTCCAATCTCTGAAATGAACTCATTAAAAACCTGTAATAGCCCAAGAAATTCTGCAAGGCAAGATTAGTTTTACTTTATTGTCATTGCACCTCGTACAGCGAAATTAAATACCATCTTCAGTGTACATTATGATAATAAACACAAACACACATCATTCACATTGTATACATTGAATTGAAAACCCCTGATATTGCATTAATATTGCACTATACAGTAGAATTCAATATAGTTACTGCCCTGGGATAGAAGCTGTTTTTCAGCCTATTTGTCCTTGTTTTTATTATCTTGTATGGTCCACTAGATGGTAAAAGTTCAAAAAAAGGGTGCCCAGGATGAGATGGATATTTGAGAATGTTTTGAACTTTCTTAAGGCAGCAGGAGCTATAAAGCTCTTCCAAAAAGAGGAGAGGGCAACCAATGATCCTCTGGACAATGATGTTAACCCTCTGGAGTGCTGTCCTATTTGCCACTGCAATTGGCAAACCATACACAGGTGCAGTAAGTTAAAACACTCTCTATGGTAGCCCCCTTTCATCCTCACCCTTCCTATTCCACAGAGAAGCTCCAGTGCCTTAAAATAGGATTTGTTTCCACAGGTGGCAGCAGACTAATCTGTGGATACAACATAAGCTGTGTGTTCTGTCCTATCTTAAGACATTTTTTTATTCTCTCATGGCTCTGGAGTTGAAATCCACAAGTTTTAAAGTTGCCAAGTTTGGAGACCTCTGGTGTAAGGTCATATATTACTAGAAAGAGGGAGAGGATGGGTGAGTTTAAAACAGTTCAGTAAAGGGACAAAAGAGATCTGAAGAGTTGCTTCCCTGGGTTCTGTAGTTAACCTGTCTCCACTATATATTCACACTTGCATCTCTGGTTCCATGCTATATTATAAGGCACAGGCATAAAAGCAACCTTAAACCACTTTTACTGGTTTGCTTTGTACCACTTCAGCTCGTAAATGTGCCACCAGAAGAATGTCCTGTATTGTGATGAGACATCCAAGCAAATTATTCCACCTACAACTTTTGAGGCAAGGCACTCTCCTAATGTCCCTTCCATCCATTAGATCAAAGGTCTCCAAACTTGGCAACTTTGGGACTTGAGGACTTCAACTTCCAGAATTCCTCAGCCAGCCATGCTGGAGAATTCTGGGAGTTGAAATCCACAAGTCTTAAAGTTTCTAAGTTTGGAGACATCTGCATTAGATTCACAAACAGGGGATGCCTCTCTGCTAAGGGACATGAAAGGGACGGCACTATTCTGAACCTTGGACGATCCAAAGTCTCTCTGGGAGAAACGGTGCACGAATTTCAGTTCCGTCTAAGTAGCGAATGAAAAGGGCTGAGCTCAAACGACGCTCGCGTACATGTGTCACAGGGAGCGCCTGCTTCCTCTTTTTCTCTGGACAAAAGCGAGGGCGGTGGTGGAATTGACAGAGCGCTGAGATCAGCACCTTAGCGTCTGTACGCTGTCTGGAGCAATCCAAGGGATCAGCTGATCGGAGGAAGGAAGCGAGCACGTGATTAGCTGCCCTGTGCAGGAGAGCGATCGACTTGCAGGCTTTCGGTGGTGGCTGATGCAGTGCTGGTTGCCGGCTTAATGCCTGATAGCGTAAGTGTCCCGATGTGTCTTTGGATGGTGACATACGTGAAACGGTCGGGATGGGAAACAGTCTTTTTCTTTGTCTGATCAAAGATCGCAGTATATGCAAATGAACACAAAAAAGAATAATTGTTCCAGAGTACCTGCTGCTGATGGTTACAGTTATAGATTTGAATTAATTTAGGCCGTTTGCGCCATCTATGAAATATGTTTTCATTAAATAATAAATACCGAATTTACACATTTCCCCATTGTTTTGATGCACCCGGAAGGTTGCTTTGCAGATGCGGAAACTGGCTTGCAGCAGCCACGAGACAAGGAAAGTGGGGCAGGGAGGATGGGTTCCTGGGAATTTCATGGCCTCAGCCATAGATTTGGCAACAGTTTGCAAAAAGTTTTCTATTGACTTCCTTCCTTGATTGTTTTTTAACTGTCAGGTTAGCCCACCTGGTCAGGTGCTGCAATTCTGTTTCATTCCAAACAAGAACATTGTGTGTAAGGCAACTTATTGCCAATTTGGAAGTGGAACCAGGAATTGTTCTTATGCCTGATTCTGCATCTGCACATCCCAAAAATGTTTAAATTATTCATGTGAAGCTACTTAAGGCTGAGTACATAAGATTTATCTTAGTGAAAACTGTATCACATGGTTGAAAGTGGCTCTCCAGAGGCCTTGCAAAAATTTCCTCTGGCTGAGCTGTCTGAGATTCCTTCCTTGCAGATGTCAGTCAGATAAGCAGGCGTCTCCAATCTTGGCAACTTTTAAGATGTGTGGAGCTTTGCTGGCTGAGGAATTCTGGGAATTGAAGTCCAAAAGTCTTAAAGTTGCCAAGATTGGAGACCCCTGAGATAGTGAACCTGGGAATTGCTTATATGCTAATTATCCTGCCACAAGCCAACTTTCCTTACTTTCCTTACTTGATGCTCTTCAAAGGGCCAGGCTGCGTCATTTCATGAACTGCACAGAGATGTACAGCAATTTAGTGAACCTGTGGATTCAGCATCTTTATGAATGTGTATGTAATAGATACTAGATAGGAATGCTGTGCCTGCAATTTTGCTTCTATCACAGTGTGTGCTTCAGGATCCTGCTCTTAACAGCAGCATCAGTCCCAGAATGCAACATTGGGAGCTTGGGTGTGTTGTGGGTGAAACAGGGAAGGGTAAGTGGAATCCAGAGTCAGTTCCTTTTTCAATTGTTGTCATACAAGTTTGCCGAACTCCTCCTGCAAATTGGGTGGATATTCTCAGATACTTAAGTCACAAATAAGAGTGATAAAGTGCATGTGGATTATAGATAAGATCGCCAAAGAATAGAGCATTGCGCTGACAGCAACTAGTGGCATTATAGTATGAAATGAAACAATATTGGCTGAGGGACTGCTTTGGAAAATAAATTTAGACAGAGCCAGCATGGGGTGGTTGGTAGATGAATGTGATTTTCTACCACAGGGCTGTAGTTTATTGTTTGAAAAAGTTTTTTTATTACATTGTGTTTGCATTTTGTTTGTTGCCCAGAGTTATTTTGGATAAGTACCTATATACATTTACTTTAACAAATAAATTTGGGATATATCAACAGTGCTCTTAAAATCAGTGATAGAATTTAAAATAATATGCAAGTGAGAATCAATTTGGTATAGTGGTTTAAAGCACCAGGCTAGAAACCAGGCTGTGAGTTGTAATCTGACTTCAGGCACGAAGGCGGCTGGATGACCTTGGGCCAGTTACTGTCTCTTAGCCCTAAAAAAAAGGCAATGCCAAAATATTTCCAAAAATTTTGCCAAGAAAATTGCAGGCACTAGACCAGACAGTTACCAAAATCAAAATTCACTCAAAAGAAAGGAAAAAGAGCAAGGACTTAACGACAACTTATAAAATTTTATATGTTTTGATTGTGTAAGATGTTTGGTTGTTCTGAAGATGATAACCATAGTCTCCAGGTTCAAAGCAAAAAGGTAACTCTAATTGAAGATTTCAACCGTTCACTGCTGCACACAGTGAAAGAAAGAAAAAAGAAAACATAATGAAATGGGAGGCGGAACTGAAAGTTTATAAATATTTAACCTCATTAGATATGGGTGAAGAAGCCATTGGAGCAGAATGGAAACAGTAGAAAGTGATATTTCATTATGTTTCCTTCCCCCTCTGCCCAACTCTTTTGCAGTGGTCATCCCTCAAATCCATGGTCATGAAATGTGTTATCTTCCTTCTTCTACTCCATGCCTTCTCCCTGGCTTTGGAGAATGGACTTATGAGAACGCCCCCGATGGGATGGCTTGCTTGGGAGCGCTTTCGTTGTAATATTGATTGCAAGGCAGATCCCCATAATTGTATCAGGTAAGTGGAAGAACCTTGGAAATGATACACAATCCAAATCTTTTTCTAGATACGTTCCTGAGTTTCAGAATCCTGGTATTCAAGATGAGGGATGGCATCAAACATAGAAAGTCTGAAGCTCCAGGGCAACATCTGCCTCCCCTAAAAGCCTTCATGCTTTTCTGAATGTTGTTGCCAAAGTGTAGTTTAATTTTCTCATTGTGCATAGTTGAGAAAAGAGTGCTGAATTATTTTGCTATATCAAAATATTAATGAAAATGAAAACATATGAGGAAATCACTAATTAATTTACCTTGTACCGCAGTATACAAACATGTAGCTGTTTGACATGAACCAATAAAAGAGCCAAGCCTACAAGCTTTTAGTTTATTCTCATAGTGACATGGGTTGAATGAGGCATATTTTTAAGAAAACAGAAGGATCCTGTCCTTAAGGAAGAATGTTGATGAAAACATAATACCGTAGGAATCTATTTTAATTTTACTTCCAGATTATTGCAGCAAAATATTAAGTATGAAAGAGTGAGAGTGGGGACCTGACAGAGAAATGAACCTTTTAATCTATTGTAGAGAGTAAACTATTGTATGACTGTGGCAGATTATGTCAGTGCAGTGTGAAGCCTGACATTGTCAGAACAGTAATTTTTATGCCTGATAGTTCCCAATATCTATTTCCCATTGGCCATTTGGCTTGTTGTTCTTGTTTCTGATAAACCACTTTTCCATTTGTGGGACAGTGAGACTCTCTTCATGGAAATGGCGGACCGTCTGGCAATGGATGGTTGGAGGGAGCTGGGCTACGAGTACGTGAATATTGATGATTGCTGGATGGCAATGAAGCGGAATATGATGGGACATCTGATTCCAGATCCTGAGAGGTTTCCCAGAGGGATCAAAGCCTTGGCAGATTATGTAAGTGAATATTTCTGATGTGAGAGAGAGAGCAAATGATCCAGCTGTGATTTTTTTAAAAGATCAAATGCTTAGCCAGCAATAGAGAAATTCCAGAGGAACTTTGTGAATTCTCCAAAAGATCAAAGTTTTCCTTCTTAATTGCTGTAGAAAATTCTTCAGGTCTGGCCAATTTACAGCCATAGACCTGGACTTGTATAGTAAGTTGAGCTGAGTGAAAACACTGTTGCTCAAAGTTATCCAGTGAGGAACATCTAGGAGTGTCAAACTCATGGCGTCATGACGTGATGTATCGGGACTTTTTGCCCCTTTGCTAAACCGGCTGTGGCTGTGGACAGTCTATGGCACATCCAGCCCGCAGGCCAGCAGTTTGATAGCCCTGGTCTTGAGGGTCATATTGCTGGGCAACTCTGCATCTAAGCCACCAGATTATTCTGCCAATTCAAACTCTATGTTTTCAAACATAGTCTTTGGCAATGGATATTTTTGAAAAGCTCATCAGTTTTCTATTGTGTCCAGCTTGTTACCCTCCAGATATCAGTACTCCTAACACATTTCCAACATAGGGAATGGCTGTGCTGAATAAGGATGATAGGATTTAAACTCAACATATCTGAAAAGGATTAGATTGGAAAAGGGAGGGTTGGCCATTGAGTAAGAAGCAATAATGAAACATACCTTTTAAATTTTTTTCTGTCTGTTATCTTATCCAACGATGGGCAGAAGCATAATTTGAACTGGCCACTCAGTCAGCAGAAATGTTTGTATTCTTATAAAATGGGGAAGATGCTGTCACATACTGAATATTGCTGTATCAGTGCTCTATCTAGTTCACATTTGTATCTTGCCATTGGTGGAAACTTTTACAAATTTATGTACTGCAAAATAAGTGTTCATCTTTGGGGAGTTTGTTTGGGTAACTAGTTATTCATAGTTTTAACAACCTACACATTAGGTAACTATTCTTTCAGTAACCAGTTTCAATTTAAACCAACATTGTTGAGATAATCTGCAAATAAGGAGGAAGAGGAGGAGGTGAGCTTTTGAGAAAATGATTTTAAAAAAAGATGTTCACCAATACCGACAATAACCATTTTTCTACTATTTCCTCAATTGTATACATTCTTCATGGGTCTTGATCTCACAAATCATGACATATTTTGACAGGTTCATTCACGGGGTCTGAAACTTGGCATTTATGGTGATCTAGGCACCCATACTTGTGCAGGTTATCCGGGTACTACATTAAATTGTATTGAACAAGATGCTTTAACGTTTGCACAATGGGGAGTGGACATGCTGAAACTAGATGGTTGCTACTCATCATCAGATGAACAGGCCCAAGGTAAAGTCCAAGGCTTTAGCATGCCTCTCTTTTGCTGCTTTTGTCCGTGTACCAAAAGTTGCTAAAATAATAGATTTTAATTGGCTTTGTTTAAGGTGTCAAATATAGACTTGGGATACGAATTATGTTAAGCATCAACCAACTAAAATAATTTGCTTTAAACAATTTGTGATTTTAATTCAGATGGATTTTAATTCTTGTTTTCCAAAGGTTATCCTAGAATGTCCAAGGCTCTGAATGCAACAGGTCATCCCATTGCCTATTCCTGCAGCTGGCCAGCTTATCGAGGGGGACTCCCACCTGCAGTGAGTTGTATTTGAGGAAGGATGGGGCTGATGCTAAAGCTTCTGTCCCTTGAACATCTTCTGAATTTTAAATGAAGGTTTTGCATCACATTTGAACAATTTGGTGCAAAACAGGATCCATAAATGCATTCATTTAATTTGCAAGAGATACGTTTCTTTAATCTTGTATTGAGGTCTAGCATCAATCCACCTAAATCTGTTGGCACAATGTTTTAGTTGGCTGAAGCAGTAATTTTTTAATTAACAAGCTTATTATTACATGTAGTACTACATAATAATATAATGCTATTGAATGTTTTGTTAATCATTAGTGATGATACAATGATACTGTAATTATGAATGATAGTTATTCTGTTAACACATCCTTTGTGTTCTATCCATTTTTCTTTGTTGTGGTGACACAACTGTGTTGCTTTAGTTGGATAAAAAATAATTATAGCTAATTGTTTAACTTAGGCTTTCTTCTTTCCAATATATACAGTATTTCCCCCATATATTAAATACATCCAGAGTAGCCAAAATGATATAAACTAATGATCATTTCCAAAAGATAAATCATGCCAAGCAGCAATTATTCTGTTTCGTACATTTGTTTTGCTTTAGGTGAACTATACACTTTTAGCAAATATATGTAACCTCTGGAGAAACTTTGGTGACATACAAGACTCTTGGGAAAGTGTCCTCTCTGTTGTGGAATGGTTCTCAAAGAATCAGGACATACTTCAGCCAGCAGCTGGCCCTGGCCATTGGAATGACCCTGACATGGTAATGTTGAGCTGAAGAGGATAATATGAAAGCTAAGTGGATGAGGGAGACTCTCTTTGGAATGCTAAAGCTAGAAAAAAACTAATGAAGGTGACTGCTGGCAGGAATTTATATGTTCTTTCATCTTGTTTTCAACTCTTGCAGGTAATTTAAGTAGACAAGCCATTTGTGTTACAGTCTTAAATTTGCTGTTACATGCCCATTATTTTAATCTCAGTGAGTATAACCTACACTAGAAATATCACAGAAAACCTGAATTCTATTAGTAAAATAATTCATACAAATAGGCATATATTGCTATTTTTTGCAAAAATATGTTACATTGAAAGGATGTACCAGTAGCTATATATTGTAGTGATTCAGGTATCCTGCAGTCCTTCGAAAATATCGCTTGTTTTGTTTATGTCTGATTTTTAAAGCTTCATTATCCCCTTCTACCTTCATTAATTTAGTAATTTTTATACCTAATGTTTATATTAGAAAACTGGCAACCCTAGGATGCAGGACTTAATACAGATAGTCTTTGACTTATGACCACAATTGAGCCCAAAATTTCTGTTGCTAAATGAGATGCTTGTTTAGGGGATTTTACTCTGTTTTACAACCTTTCTTGCCAGAGTTGTTAAGTGAATCACTGTAGTTAAGTTAGTAACACAGTTGTTAAGTGAATCAGTCTTTCCCTTTGACAGAACATCTCAAAAAGTGATCATATGAGTCCCAGAATACTTCAACCATCATAAATATGAATCGGTTGCCAAGTGTTCGAATTTTGATCATGTGACCATGGAGACACCACAATGGTTATAAGTGTGAAAAATGGTCACAGTGCACTTTTTTCAGTGACATTGTAACTTAGAATGGTCACTAAATAAACTGTTGTAAATCAAGGACTACCTGTAGTTATGTCTGTGTTTGCCCAGTGGGATATTGGAATTCATTCAGCCTTGATATTATTTCTTTGGGGAAGGTTAGTCCAATCAGAGGCATTGGGTAAACCTTCCTAGTTACCTAATTTATTTATTATTTATTTATTTATTTGATTTACTATATATTGCTGCCTATTCCCCCATGGATAAATCAATTAATAAAAATTATATGGGTAAATCAATTAATAAAAATTAATAATAATAATAAATAAAAAATCACCTGTATTCAAGAAGTGGTCTCTTGGAATCAGTCCATATGCAGCTCTTGTTTTCTTTTGCTTTCATTCTTGACTTTATTATCCACCGCTTGGATTAATCTATTCTTTGTCCTACAGCTAATAATTGGAAATTTTGGTCTGAGCCTTGAAGAGTCCAAGTCCCAGATGGCCTTATGGACAATTATGGCTGCTCCTCTTTTCATGTCCACAGACCTCCGTGTTATTTCTGCAAGTGCTAAGGAGATTCTACAAAACAAACTGATGATTACAATTAACCAAGATCCCCTGGGAATTCAAGGGCGTAGAATCCTTCAGGTAATGAAGACCAAGTGTCTGGAAAGCCTTTTGTGAATCCCTGGAACTCAAGAATGTATAGTCCTGCCTTTTGACCCTCTTATATGGGAAGATCATTAATTAAGCCAAGGATATTTATTACTGTACATTCATAATGCTCCTCTCTTCTAAGCTTAGGAGACAATATATCTTTCAGCAATCTGGCATACTCCAGATCCATTGTCACGGTTGTTTTTCTTAATTTCTCTGGAAGGAAGAAGGGTAGGGAAGCTTGTGTGTATGTGAGTTCCTTCCTCATGATGTTTTTGGCCCAGATTGTAGCACTATGAATTGAGTTAGATTGAGTATGAGCTACATAACTCATAACAAATTTCAGTTGAACAATTTCAGTTTTTTCCTATATGATGACATCACTATTTCCTGTTTATGTTCTGGGGAAGATTTCCTTTTTTTTTTAAAGTGCTTTTCAATCTGATTTTGTAGGAGAAATCTCAAATTGAAGTATTTCTGCGGCCCCTTTCCCATTCAGCCAGTGCTCTGGTTTTCTTTAGTCGGAGGACAGACATGCCATATCGCTACACAACTTCCCTTGCACAGCTCAATTTTACAGAGAATGCTGTCTATGAAGTAAGTCAAGAGACATCTGAATGTGTCCTTTCTCTGCATTGCTGAAAACATTTTAGGGGAGAGGGGATGACAAACTGACAATCTCGAATACTACACAGTATTGCTTACTTATATTTGCTCCATGTTATTGAATTTAATATGGCCATACCCTGGCTTTTAAAAATATTCTTTCATAATCAGGTTATTTCCTGAACTGATAAAACTACATATTGCCATGGAACAGCTACTAAAATATATGAGTAGTTCCATAGTAGATGCACACATGATCATTTATCCATTTATCTGCTTTTGTTTTTGTTAGGCACAAGATGTATACACCAGCGAAATAATCAGCGACCTGAAGATTGCTACCAACTTCACAGTGGTGATTAATCCCTCTGGAGTAGTCATGTGGTATCTGTACCCAACAATGAACCTGGAGCAACCTTTCAACTTCATAAAGCAGCAGGCAAAAGCAAAGAAATTCAGTCCCTTTAATTTGTGACAGGCAGTAGTTGAATAACTTCTTGGAAAACTGCTAAGGATTCACCATTCCCTATTGGTATGCTTGTAGTATCTCAGCCGAGGGAAAAAATGGTTTGTATAGGATGGCAGTTTTATACATGAATTGAGATCTACCTCTACACACGCTGGAGATGCTATTAGTTCACTAGCATGCAATCCAATTAAGTAGACATAAATAAGAATATACACATGTTCTTATTTATGTAGATTAGACTGCTAATGATGGTCACATATATTGAGATAATCAACCAGAAGCCAGTTGCCCATTTATAAACATAAGCATAAGAAAAAAATCTCATATTTTGTATAAGGAAATTCCTATAGGTCGCTGAATTATAAATTTCCTGGATTCCAAAATTGAACTGGAATTGTCCATTAATGTGCAGAATTTCAAACTATTGCACTATAGATGTTTGCTTGTAATGGAATCAATTATGTCAGTAATTGAAATAATTGCAAAAGTTCTTTTTGTTACGGTTCTAGCAT
Organism: Bungarus multicinctus; assembly: GCA_023653725.1. NCBI lineage: Eukaryota > Metazoa > Chordata > Lepidosauria > Squamata > Elapidae > Bungarus > Bungarus multicinctus. The sequence continues at coordinate 51,280,928 of CM042848.1, forward strand.
TTCTTCTATAGTAGCTTCTCTGGCTGGCTTACTTAATTTTCTAGGATTTTTATAATTTTTATTTTTTTGTTATAGCAACTCTTTAACAACTGTTTTTTTTTTTCACCATATGTTCAGATGTTTATATTTTTAAATCAGGTTTTGAATAAAGATTATTGTTGCAGAAATGATTTGATTAAAAATGAATACAATTCCAAAGTGTCTGCTAATTCTGTGAAATATTTTTTCTTGTACATTTTTCCTAGTCACATACTATACCTTTGATGTAACTGAATCCCAGAATTCCCAGTCAAAATATAATTGATCACATCTGGAGATTACCAAAATAAGTTTCCTCAGTTTTACCCATCCCACTATACAATAAGCTACTTTTAGTATTGTGACAGTATTTATCTAGAAATTATTATTTAGGTTATTTCTTTTATAGCAGAAAACATGGAGAGTGTTAAAAGACAACACTGAGGCACTGATCATAGCAGCACAAGAACAGGCACTAAGCACTAAATCCATAGAAGCATGGATTTACCACAAGAGATAAGATTCAAGATACAAAGTATGCAGAGAGACTTAAGAGGCAATCTTTTACACATAATAGCAGGGTGTAAGATGCTGGCAGGAACAGCATATACTGAATGACCCAACCAAGTAGCATTGTGTACAGGAATATGGGCACAATATATGGGCAAGTCCAAATGGGAGATCCTGCAGAAAGTGATGGAGAATAAGATGGCTAAGATCCTGTAGGACAGCGATGCCCAACCTTTCTGGTACCAGGAACAAGTTTTGTGAAAGACAATTCTTCCACACATGGGGATGTGGGGCTTCACATGCAACCTAGATCCCGCGCATGTGCAGATGAAGCTTCGCTTGCTTGCCTGCTGCTTGTACGGCAGTTACTAGCAGGCCATGGGCCAATACCAGTCCACAAGCCAGGGGTTGAGCACTCCTGTTGTAGGACTTTCAGATCCTGGACAGAGTACTAATCAATCCAGCAGCCATTGAGGTAATAGATAAGAACCAGAAGATAGTAGTGGTGATAGATGTAGCAGTGCCAAGTGATAGTAATAGGAAGGAGTAGAAGCTGTATAAGTACCAGGGCCTGAAGGAGGAACTAGAAAGGATGTGGAAGGTAAAGGCCAAATGGTCCTAGTCATGGTTGGAACATTTAAGGCTTAAAGATTCCACCTGACATGAATCTACAATGAGGATTTTGGGATGTCATTCAGATGGGAGAAGTGTGACTGGATGGTAGTCAAGATAGGGAAAGTAGTTTCAACTGATGAAGTGGAACTCCCAGTGAGTCACAGGCCAGTTCAGGCATCTGGGTATCCCAGTCACGAGAACCATGAGGAGGAGGCAAGGAAGACAGCAACATCAAAGTATCCCCAAGGATAAGACAGGTTCTGAATAGCCAGATCAATAGATCCATGCCATCAATATTGATAGTCATTAGATACCCTTCCAGTATAATGAGCTGGCCAAGGGACATGGAAGCTGCTGGTGTGAATACCTTAAAGACCCTCACAATTCACAGAGGTTTCCACCCCAAGGCCAGCATACAGAAATTGTATACTAACCAGAAAGAAGGTGGGCAGGGTCTAGTGACTCTCAAAGCTGCTATCCTGGATGAAACTCAGCATCCACGAATACACCAGTAAGATGGCACCCAAAGATGAACTGCTGAGAGAACGCCTAAGGCAGCAGTAGACATGGGAAGATCAAGCAGGAATGGCAAGAAAAAGAACTTGCATGGAAAGTATCGTCAACAAATATCTGAGGTGGCAGTTTAACATAGTACATTAATCTTAGCAAGAAACTAAGTCTTGCTAAGTTCTAGGTCACAGCATCTATTTAACTTGATCTCTAAACATTAACTGGGACTTGAAAAGTTTATTTTTGCAGCTTGTAAAACTCACATATTACTGACAGTAAAATAGTGCAAACATGATTGTGCATTTTTTAAATCTTGTGTGCTTTATTTTTTGTGCTCTATATTGTAATTCTACTTTGTAAGTTTCATTTAATAAGTTTTATTTATGGTCACTGATGTGTAATACAGAATGTGATTTGAATGTATGTATCAGGATGTAAGCAAAGTTTGAAGCAAGCAAGAACAAACTACTTTTGAATTATTACCAAATAAATTAGTCATAAAATCATCAGAGGTCAAACTTGAGGAAGACCTTACCAGGCACAATATTTAAATAGATCTTGTTAAGGAAAAATTTCCATACTTTTAAGAAAGGAACTATATCCCCACCCTGACTGATCTTTGCACAAAAGGATAAATTATCAACATACCAATGGAGACGCAAATACAAAGGTTTCAATATTTCTGTATTAAAGTGCAATTCAAAAATAATATAAACAGCTAACTATTTAGTTATGGAAAACAGTTATTCTTTTGTGTTCAGAATGAAGGTATTTGTTAGAAAAAAGTTTATTTCATAGTTTTAAACTGAATAATAAACTCATTTACTAAAAGGAAAATAGACGAGTATCCATAATACACCAGTATGTCTTGAATTTTTCTCTGTGAAGTAAAAATCCTAACATCAAGGAAGAAAAAAAAGAGATGTCCTATATGCAAATTATATTCTCCACTGCATTAGTGGAACAATAGTTCTTTTAAGAACAAATATAAGAGGAATATACATACATTAAGTAACAGCTTAACATAACCCAGAATATTGGTTGCTTCTTTCTAGCTCTGCAAAAAAATCTTTTTAGTGTTCTCTTTCAATACCATTTAATTACAGAACTCTACCACATATGGTTTCTTATTCATGTTTGGAGTTTTAATATTTTTTTTACACCTCTGGCCTGATGGTGTAGCTCAACTAAATCTAGATAGAGGCCTAAACAAAGAGAAACTGCTTCAATATCCATGTCTGGCTTTACCAACATACAGCAGTGTAAATTCCCATTTTCTGTAGGAGAAAAAAAGTATTTTCCTTTTAGATATAATATTTAGTATTGTATTAGCTGCTGCTAATTAGAAAAGAACTGATTTCCAGATCAAAGATGGAGTCCCGTTCTTAGAAATAACCAATATCTGGGTTGTTTTTTTCTGGATCAGGTATTACGCTGTTTGCTAAATTACATTTTATTTTAGTCCTCTCAGTTATAAAGCCAATCTTTGGTTCCAGTTCACATAAATGGTTTCAATTCTAATTTCCTTTCTGCTGTACAGTTAGGGTAGACAGATTATTTGGCCTAATTTGAGTAAGACTCATTGCCCTACTCTTACACCAGGCAGAAGATGTTTTAGAGACACAGAGACACATAAAAACATTTTAGAGACATAAACCCTGCAGCCAAACTGAAAGCAGAAAAAACTGCTGCTTTAGATGTAGATACAGTAAAACTATTTCTACCTGGCATCCTTCTGCAAGGACAAAAAACCAATATTGCAGAAAGTGAGACCTTTAAAGCATGGTTTGATGTGGCAAACCAGAAAGGCAGCAACAGTTACTGAGAAGAAAATTGATTAACCTTTTGGATCTCGTCATCCCTTTTTCTTTAGATATCAATTTCTATGAATCAGTGGAAAGCTTTCTTCCCTTCTACTTTGTGGGAAAGTTAGAAGTCTCTGAAAATTCCCTGATATTTATTAATCTGCAAGGAGTGAAAATACCATGCAGATATTGATGGTATTAAAAATACAGAGATGCAGAAAAACAAAATGCTCCTTCATGAATATCTGTGTCACATTAAAGTGTTTTGTTATAGTCTACCTCAAGACAGAAAACATATAAATTATTACTGCCACCACTCTTATATTGCCATTCTGAAAGTTTAACAGCAGGTGTAATATCATCCAATACTATGCATGCTACTGACATAGGATGGTCTAGAAATTAAAAAAAAACCAAGAGGCAGCAGCAACGGCAAAATCTTCAAAGTCAAGAAACGTAAAAAAGTGGTGCTGAGGCTCCTGTTAATTGTTCTTCTTTTCCTCAGGTGGTGCATAAGGAGGTGGCTGATCCTAAAATGAAAATTAGGCACATTTAATTAAATTGTCACATTACTATTAAATATTTGAGGTTTTCTTCTGCTCACTGTTGAAATATCTCAGCGTTCTTAAAATTATTTAATATTAAATCACTGTGTAAGACATTTCAAAGCAGTCTCATATGTGATCTAACTTCTAAGAAGATGGGCGACTATAATGAAGGACCTCAAGTCCCGAGATTTCATGTTTTTCATACCTTTATAAGGAAAGTTTTGTTACTCAGTAATATGTGGCAAGCCAATGTTATGCAAAGACCCAACTCTCTGAAAAAGGCTCTAAAGTTTGGAGAGGTGGAAAGAGAAGAGGAAAGCCAGCAGAAAGTTCAGCAGATGGATTCAGTTACAAATAGGTATGCCATTGGAAGATTCGATAGACCAGTTTAGGAACAGATCATGGCAAAAATCTATGTGGTTAAGTGCTTCATTGGCACACAATCTGTCAATGTTATTATCACAGGGATGGGATGAGATGGGATAGAAACAGACAGTGAAACATAGTTATAGCTGTTTCATTGTTTTTTAAAGGAGAGGAATAGCCTAAAATGAATAAATAGACTATGAATGTTGTGTATGTGTGGGTGTAATTTCCTCTAGAATTCAAAGTTTTTCAGTGTTACTATGCTTGTATAGTAGAAAGCAAAAATGCCAGATGCTCAGTGTAACTAGCTGCAAATTTTATTTAACTAAACGCCAGAACAGCAAAAAAAATTAGAACTACAAAGCTAAATCTGCTCCTCATTGTGCTACAGGTTGTCCATTCTCACTCAGTGATTGTACCAAATATTACAACTGAGAATCAGCTAATTCAGATCCAACTAAGTTAGCACAACAGAGAGTTAGTCTATGACTGAACTCATTACTCATTTCTCAGAAATTCCTCTCCCAATTTTCTCAGATGAAAAAGTTCACCTAAAAATGTGGATAATCACTACTTCCTTGGCCCCATCTTCTGCCACATGCAATTCTAGAGAAAATCCTTACCATAGGCATGTAAACATTATGAGGATTAGCTGGGTTATAATATGCACTGGAAGTTGCCTCTGCTGCTTTATTGCCACCTACATCATTATAAAAGAAAAAAAGGCAAGGAGAACTTTTAAAACAAATGCAAATACTATTTACATTCACAAATGCTGTCTAGTCTTATTTTCTAGATCAAATTAAAGTACAGACTTGTAGCCTCTATAAGGAAGAATCTGGACAAGACAAGGTAATCAGTTCTAGATATATTAACCATGTATATTTGGGTAGGCACAAGAGAAAATATTTCACAATGATCAGAGACTGAGATCAAGATCAGTCAACTAACTGTATCTCAACAATTAGCAGATTAAACAGAATATATAATCTCTAAAACAGAATCTGATCACATTTTTGCAAGCAAGGGCATTGGCTCTCTCCTTTTATTATTTTTTAGGTAGTGAATGTCTGTCAGTGGAATGGCACTGATGACACGGGAAGTGATGGAGACAGATTTTCTGACCTCGGCTTTTGGGCAGGATGGGGGTGGGGGGGAGTAACCAAAATACTAAGCCTACCAGTCTTAATACAAAATTTCAGTAGCACAATCCTGCACTCTTTTTGAGTACAAAGATAAGACTGGGGTGAGGAGACACTGGGAGCTGGGGACTTTTGCACTTATCTTTAGAGTTTATGTTTAAGAGAGGGGTGTTTCAAAGAACATTTATTTAATTCAAAGAAAACAACTTGGATAAATCAGCATGACAATAATTGCTCTTTACTTAAAACCCAGAAAATAAAACCTAGGAGCACAGTGCAACTGATCCAGTTCTAAGCAGAAGCAATCCTAAATTCTTACCTGGCATCCCAGGTTCTGCCCAGGTCCTAGGAGCTGTAGGTCCTGGGTCAATGGGAGCTGATGGTCCAGCACCAGAAGGGCCAGGATATGGGGGAGGAGGTGCCATGTACATGGAGTTCATCCCAGGAGGTGGTGGATACGCACCTAAAGGGGGGAAAAATCTATATTTGTACAAGCATATCACAGATGTATTTATGTATTTAAGTTCACATGAATTAATTTTTTTTTCTCTTATATTGCATCTTCTTTAAAAATCAATCAGGAAATATTTTACAAATAATTTACACATTCGAAGAGAGATGACTACTGTGCAATTGGTATTCTTGTGCTGATCCTACGACTATTCTCTTGGCTGTATAATATAATATACAATATATAGGGCAGTAACAGAATCATTTGTGGGAAATGGATGTGTGGAATAGCATACCCAATACCCAAATCTTTAATTCTATCTTTATTACAGCTAATCCCATTCACTATGAAGATTTTCAATCATTCTAAATATTATCCTTTCCCTAGTGGCAATTCTATAATGTTGCTATTCATATTTTTCCAGATCTGGATAATTTTTAAGTCATTCATTTACATGAATAGTTATAAATTTTATAATGCTCCAGTACATTTTATCAACATATTTAGACTTATTTATATAAGTGTACTTTTAAAAACATTTTATAGGTTAAATGAAGACAAAGAAAAGGAACAACAATAAAAACTCCCAAAACTTATCCTAGATAAACAAAAAGAGACAGCTTAATATTGAATAACAGTATTTTATAAAGTTGGTTGAAAATTCACCTGGAGGAGGTGCATATGGATATCCCATAGGCTGCGGAGCAACTCCATATCCATTCATTTGTGCAGGCATATAAACATAGGCTCCAGAAGCTGGCTGTGGCATAACGTAGCTTCCTGGTGGAGGTCCATAAGCACCAGAAAAAGGTGGTGGTGCATACCCATAGCCAAAACTCGGAGCCGGTACTCCTCTAGAAGCTAAGCATAGTATATTTAATAAGCCAAATTTAGCACATGAAATATTGGCATTTAAATAATTATGTTTTAAATCAACCAAAATTAGAGGGAACTTAAGCAAATTATCTGATCGGTTTACCCATCATGACCATTGTGTTTTTGTAGGAATTACACTCAATGCGAAAATTGATGGTGAAATTAAGCAAATTACAGAAAGCATGCAGAATGTAGCTTTGTGCAATTTACTTGTAGTGGTCATTGGAAGTGTCTGTATTTAATTCTAGGTAACAAAATGCATTTGCAAGCATGCATGGAAGCACAGGGCAGGCTGCACCAGCTCCCCTCTGGGTCATGTGCCTGGGAAGAGAGAAGGGGCTTAGAATGGAATAGGCAGCATTCCAAGTCACTGCCCAACATACATTTGCCATTGGGGAATATTGTTTTTCTTCTCAGCTGCCAATCTAATCCAAACCCATTTTTGTATCCAAATTTTTTTATTGTTCTTGCTGCTTCCACCATATCAAATCTGGACCCATTCTGTTTAGAGGAGTTATCTTGCTGACAGACAAGAGCCCACATCTCTCTACATAATTTTTTCTCCAACATTCTGTTGGGTTGAAAAGAATGAAAAACATATAATAGAGGTGGGAATAGCAGCATTTAGCACTGACCATACATTAGGGTTTAAGCATGCCTGAAGAACTATCAGCAAGTACATCCATCAAATATTATTATCAAAAGCAGAAATCAGCTACCAAATTATCTGCCTGGGATGGGAAGAAATGAGAAGAAAGTCTTACCATCACTTGCAAGCTTGAACATCATTTGTCCAAATTCTACAGCACCTCCACTGTAAAAGCTTATTTTAAATGAAGCCTGACCTTCCCAGCCACCTAAGGAAAAAGGTTGCATTAAAAGTCTTAAATTGTGGCAGCTTCTCAAAAGGTTGTCAAGAGAAAAATAGGGATAAATCAAACATGATTTGATATCGGTATCAATTTACAAAATAATTCAGAAATAGTTTTAACAAATATTTCCATAATAGGGTATTCCTATACCTGTTTTGAGAAACTCCCTAATTTTTGCTAATTCCAGGTTCCTCGGAATTGTATTACTGAAATCCAGAGATAAACTTTCAATGGGTGTATTAAACCTTTAATAAGATTTGTCTGCTTACATTATTAAGAACCCTTTAAAACCAAATAAAAAGGACCCAAACTTCACCCTATCTTTACCAAAGTTCTGGAGAGAACAGAAGATGGTCCAATAACCCCAACTTCACAATATATCCATCTCTCATAGACTTCGAAGAGAACAAATTTCAAGGCATGAACAATATTTAAATTGCCTTTTTCCTCTTTTCATAACCAGGTAAAAATGCTTATTCATCACTTTCCTCTAAACACACATATGTAAAAAGTGCATTTCAGCAGTGGATAGCTTCTTCCAAACTCTAATCAAATATTTTCACTGAATTTAATCAGGCACCATGAAATTTAATCAGAATGTATATCAAGAAAGCAGAATTTTCTATTTCCACAGGCAAGCAAAAAATTTGCAAATAAATAAAAATCTGTTTTGAAATAATTGTCTTTAAAATAAGTTTTCAAAATAAAATCCAGTTTTACTTTTTCTTCCAAATCAAGGTAAAGTGAATTGTGAAGTTTCTCAAAAGTATTGAATGAAGGATGGTGGAGCTAACAGCTATCAAAAACCTTCATTATTGGTATATGCGTACAAAGAGACATTGCCACACATTTTTGGTGGATGTATAGCTACAATAGAAATTTAAAGCAAGACCTTTACATATAATTACTCCAAGAGTGTAATTTTTTAAAATTTGCCTCTCTGATAGATGACACATACCTCCTGGTTCTGCTTGTATTACTCCTTTGATATAATTGGCAGAAAAGACTGGTTGTTCAATGGAGCATCCCTTCACCAAGTGGAATGGCATCATGAAAGACATCATTGGGTCTTTGCTTTTTGACACAAAAATAACCTGCAAAACAAATTTATGCCTTCACTTTTTTAAAAGCACAAGAAAGCCACACAGAAATGAAAACCTGTTACATATAATTGCAATCTCCATTCATATCAAATCATCAATTTAAGATTTCAAATTGGACTAATATTTTTCATCCCAAAGTTAACCATCCTAAAACACTTTTCTTAAATATGTAAAATAATCAATCAAGATAGATATCTTTTAGAAGGCTGTTCAGCATGGTTTAGCTTTACTTCTTATAACTTTTGATTCTTGGCTTGTGTTTATTAAAGATCTCAGTAACTGTGTATGAACCAACCAAAAGAAAAAGGTATGCCAGGTTCTGAGATAATATACAAAATATTTAAAGCCTAGATAGTTAATCTGCACACAAAAGCAAATATTTTAAATATTTTTAAAATAGTGAGGGAGCTTTGTTTATTTTTCTTTTTGAGCTGGAGATCGTTCCAGAGACAGGAGGAGTCTATGCTATACAGAAGTCATCTGTAGTGACTCTCAACCTAATGGATCCTGACAGCAGGCCTGCAATCAAAACTTAATAGACCACTCTTAAAGATGAGCGCAGTCAATCTTTTGAATTATCTACTCTCAAGTATTTAAAACACTAAATTGTCTGAAAATGAATTTTAATGCAAATAGCACTATACCGGTGTTACTGGCTTCAAAAGCTAAATTACTATAATTATTTTAATGACTTCAAGTCTTCAAGTCTTTTAAAGACTTCCACGTGGAAGGCATTAAACAGTTCAATTTGGATTTCGATCAGAGCATATAAATGATGTAGAACTCTAAATGATGATACACCTAAATCAGGAAGGGAAAAAACCCTAACCACTGGCTTTTCTTCTGATGCCACAGCTAACTTTTAGTCTAGTAAAGCATTAAATTGAGAAGGATTTTGGAAAAATTCGTATTATGTATTACTAAAATTGTCATTTCAAAAACTGAATATTGTTTTGGAAGTTTAACTGAGGAAATTTTCCACTTTGTTTTTTTACTTAGGAAGGTTGGATTTCACTCAGAACTTACCCGGTAAGGAGTGAGAAAAACCATTCCTTTCTTAGTACCTTTGAACATCTCCGGATTGCCAGTTATCTCAGAGAAAGTCAGCTCCACATCTTTACAGTGCTTGAGAATACTTCAAGGAGGAGATACAATATAGATGTATTAGTATCTTTGATAAAGTTTATTAAAAATGACAATACAGATGAAAAATCAACTTAATAAAGAGTATTTACTAAGCTCAGTTCTGAAAACGTAACTCAGATCATCTTTGTATAAACCTCTGTACAAATAACACTCGTGAGTATAGTATTCTATCCCCAGAATAGGTAACAGCAATATTCATTATTATTATTTGCTCTTTGTATTAAATCTTTAAGATCTCTCTTCTGTATTCTTTAATAATTATATATATATAAAATGTAAAGTATAAACTTCATAAAAGTATTCCAGATCATTCAATAGTATTGTTTGTAAGAAATCATCTTTATTGGAAGTGGACTAAATACGAACCAAACTACTGTATTTTGATTGTGAGGAGGTGAGTTTTCCTTCTCTGTGCATAAAACATGATGACTGGATCTAACCACCAAAGCACTGGATTAGTTTCGAAATCTACAGCTTTAATCTTCTGCAGTTATTTCAAAGCAAGGCTTGTTGAACACCAAGCAGACTTGTAAATAATCCAATTATAATGAAACACAACTATGTATTCTCGTTTCAATAGCTAACAAGGCAGCTATCCATTACTCCATCACCCCACTAAATGCATCAAATATTTATTAAGAATGAAGTTTTTATTTAGTATTTATTAAGTGTGAAGTTTTTCTTTCTTTTTTATTCTCCAGTTCTTTAGAGCTGCATTGTTTATGATGAATTACTTGAGTAACTGCTTATAAGCAGCCTCTGTTATACAGTACAAACCAGGGGACTCTGGTTTATTGAGGATCTCTAGATGTAAGCATCAGAAATGATGCCTGAGCAACCAACACTGGAGGAAGATTTAATAATGAATCTCACTGAAGAAAGGTAAGGGTATTTGTTCAGATCTAGTCAATGAAAACAAGGGTAACATAGTATCAGAATTTCTTTGCCTTTGCTGTTGATAAATTACAGCCCGGTAGCATTGTATAGGTAGCTTGCTCAGTTTTAAATAAAAATGGGCAGGCAGACTTGTCATCAATCTTTCTACACTACATTTTGACAATAAAGCCATTCATAGTCGTATAACTTTTGATTCTTCATGGTAGGTGTAAAGTGATTAGGGTTTGGGTTCAGTGATCAATGTCTTTTACTATTATTTGTGACTGCTTTGGAACAGTCCATGGACTCTAATCAAGTTGAAAGGCTGTTCTCTGGCAACTCTGACTGCATCTCAAACAATCCATCTGTTAAAATATTAAAGTTTGCTGATGACATAACAGTGATTAGTCTCATTCGAGACAACGACGAATCCACACCAGACAGGAGGTTATACAACTTGCCTTGTGGTGTAACTGGAACAATCTGGAACTGAACACACTCAAAACTGTAGAAATAGTGGTAGACTTTAGAAGAAACTCTCCCATACTACCACCTCTTACAATATAGACCACACAGTATCAACAGTAGAGACATTCAAATTTCTAGGTTCTATTATGTCACATGACCTAAAATGGACACCTAACATCAAAAAAGTCATCAAAAAAGCACAACAAAGAATGTTCTTTCTGTGCCAACTCAGAAAGCTCAAACTTCCCAAGGAGCTGCTGATCCAGTTCTACAGAGGAATTATTGTATCTATCCTCTGCACCTCTATAACTGTCTGGTTTGGTTCTGCAACCCAACAGGACAGACACAGACTTCAGAGGATAATTAGGACTGCAGAAAAAACAATTACTACCAACCTGCCTTCAGTTGAGGACCTGTATACTGCATGAGTCAAAAAGAGGGCTGTGAAAATATTTAGACCCCTCACATCCCGGACATAAACTGTTTCAACTCCTTCCCTCAAAACAACACTATAGAACACTGCATACCAGGACAACTAGACACAAGAACAGTTTTTCCCCAAAAGCCATCATTCTGCTAAACAAATAATTCCCTTAATACTGTCAAACTATTTACAAAGTCTGCACTACTATTAATCTTCTCATCACTCCTTATCACCCATCCCCTTCCACTTGTGACTGTATGACTATAACTTTGTCGCTTGTATCCTTATGATTTATATTGACTGTCTCCTAGTATGATTTGATTGCTTATTGTACTCTATGACTATCATTAAGTGTTGTACCTTATGATTCTTGACTCTTGACGAATATATCTTTTCTTTTATGTATACTGAGAGTATTTGCACCAAGACAAATTCCTTGTGTATCCAATCACTCTTGGCCAATAAAGAATTCTATTCTATTGTATTCTCTGCCATGTCTGGCTTAGATCTATTTTCCTTTTGGCTTCTTTAGATGGCTAGGGTAGATTGATGAATCCAGATAGCAGTAAGTGCCTCATTTGGGGAATAAGTTATGCTCTCTCCTCATTCCTTGGTCCAAATCTATAGTGATTGTATATTTTTGTCACCAAGGTCCTGTTTCTGATGAAGTTTTTATTTAGTTATTCAATTTCTATAGCCACCCAACTCAATCAAGTGACCCTGAGTGGCTTTATTTTGGGGATGAAAGTGGGTGTCAAAGCAGCTAGTAAAAATGGGTAATCTGACACTTTCAGTCAGAAATCTAGAAAAAACACAAGATGGAAACAGTTTTCATCTGTTTGGTGAATGACCTATGAAGGGACTTGGATGGAGAGAACAGATGGCTTGTGGACCACTCAGCAACATTCAGTACAATTAATCATGGTATTCTTCTGGAATATCTGCCCAGTTTGGAGGTGAGGACACTGTTTTACAATAGTTCTGCTCCTTATGAAGTAATTCCAATGGCGATAATGGGTCAAGTTGGCCCAGTGGGTTTTCCTGTGTATGATGTCTCAGGGTTTGGTCTTCTCTCCCTACCATGAAACTGCTAAAAGAGGCTATCTATCAGTTTGGAGACAGGGTGTCATCAGTATCCTGCTGAGCTGATCCCTACTTATACATTTTCATATTGGGCAGGGCCAACCTGAAGTTCCTGACTCTAAAGGCTGTTAGTCTGGATAACACAGAATAAAGTGAAGTTCAACAGGAAAGGGGTACTATTCTGTTCTGGTTTTAACTCTAGACAGAATAGCATTTCTCTGAAACAAAAGTTCTACAACTTGGTGTTCTTCCAGGTATCATGGCTTACAGCTGGAGAGGCAGATGGAGGCCATGGCCAAAGGAGCCTTTACCCTGGTTTGGGTGATGTGCCTGGTGCCTACTCAGCCCTACATGGAATTGGAAACACTTGTGATAACAACTCATGCACTTAACTTCATTAAACTACCATTAAATGATGTCCAAAAAGCTGCCTTTTAAAATTCTTAGAAAATGCAATATATAAATTGGGAAAAATGCACAAATTCTGAATATCTTCATCAAAAAAAAACAAAGGATTTTTTAAAAAAGATGGTGAACTATCACTGCTCAAGAATGTTGACAATGCTAAGCCTTTTAATTTAGCACTCCAATAATCATGTAGAAATCACATGATTCTGGTTTAACTCATACTGGCTTTACTTTCAGGCCTACTGTCGGTATCTCAGCTCTGCTGTATTTTTTTTTTTTTTTGTATTTTCTCCTTCAATAATTGCTTGTCTTATTTCAAAATAACCAAAAGGAAGAATGATGAGTCAAACATGTAAATTATTTGCCCTCATTTGTTTAATAATTATGACAGTCAAAATTATTCATCTCGTCAATTTATTAGTTGAGTACTACTATCTTAAGATAAATTATTGTTTTCCTGTAAAGCCAATTACTTCAGTAATGTTTCCTCTTAGATAATGAGCCTGCGGGAAAAGTAATACAGAAATGTATCTCGGGCCACACTTTATTTCCTTTTCCCTATAAATTTGTACTTATTAAGGCGTGATGGAAAGAGAAATTGTATTCAGTAACTTAACTCACTCTGTACCCTCCACAATAATTGCTCTCCGAATACACCCATTATTCCTAAACTAGACGGAGGGGAAAGGCGGGATTAAATTCGCATTTCATGAAGCCTAACCTGGGAAGGAAAATGTGTGTCACAACTACGGCCTACGTCATAAAACAACATACTGTACGCAGATTATTGCACGGGCCGGAAGTGGAACTAAAGGCCGCGTAGACTGTCGAAACAAAACGGAACAAAACAAAATAAGCTATTACTGTCACCGCCCTCCCCATCCAGAATCTAAAGTCCCGGGGATGGCGAAACTGTAGAAAGGGAAGGGGAGACATGGGTTAACACTTGGGCAGAAGTAAAATCCTTCTCCGGGTGATGGAAAGACGCGAGCACTCTCGAGCCCAGGCGCCGCGCTCAAAGCCGAGGAAACCAGGCGGCTTTCCAGGGGGAAAAAAGTCCCTGAGCTGCGCCTTAGAGGCATCCGTCCCACCACTCAGGTAGAAATGCCCCGCCTGGGTTTCGCGATCCCCGAGGATACGCAAGCCCGCCCACCCTACCAAAAAAAACTTCCCCCTGCCGCCCCTTGCTAGCCAACTTCATCTTCGCCTCCGGTTACCTTTCCCCGTGGGGCGGGACAACCCCGCCACCGGGCAAGTGGTTCCTGTTCAGCGCCATGTTCCCGGCCAATGGCACCGACCGAGGCGGTTCTTCTCTTTCGTCTTTTGCCAAATACGGCAGAGCCGCCCCGTAGCGGCCGTGATCTCCTAGCGCGTAGGCCTGCCTCTCGGTGGAGTGGAGGCGTGGCGGCCGGTCAGCTGTGCAGGAGTCTGTCCCGCGGACGCCTCCTGGTCATTTGGGAAGGCTGCAGAAGGCGCGGTGGTGCTATTACGGTTCTGCTTTGAAATCGGCTAAATTGATTCTGGAAGGAGGAGAAGGAAGATCAATGAGCACATAAACAGCAATGCAATTAGCGTTGATCGATGAAAAACGTCCCTAGTTAGGTTTTGGGATTAGCCTAAGTAACAGTCATATTTTTATTTGCTGTGTAAATACGACGTTTGTTTCCCGCTTTCCCTCCAACCACTATGGAAAGTGGATTAAGAGACAGCTACTGACACAAATATTATATAATCGAAGGCTGCTTGAAATCAGCTGTCCATTTCTACACCTGTAGATGGCTGAAAAATACATTCGGAGTGAGGGCTTCCCTCTGGTCACAGAGCAATTTGCTTCCTATCCTGCTCCTTTAAGAGCATAAGCAAAGATTGTTTTGATTGCATTTTCTCTGAAATTGAGCTTAGTAGGTTCGTAGCTGTGCCTGTCTGGCCACTATGGAAAGCCACAATCCAAATAGAATGGTAAAACAGATCCCAGGCTGGCAAAGGAGTGAGACAAAATAGTATATTCTTCTCTTCTTTATATGCTGAATAAATATCAAAAGATGCTTAATTGGAAAAAGATAATGTGAACTTAAATTTGGAGGAAGCAAAAGTGGTCTTTGAAAAAGCAGGATAGAAAAATTATTAATGCTTTTCAGTTTTATGTTGAAGACTAAGCATGGCATGGATAGCTAGAAAACAAACAAGTAATCCAAGTAATCAGATTCAAATTATCACCTGGATACATTATGCAAAAAACAGGCCCTTTGAGAAGTTCATAATACCGGGAAAGGTAGAAAGAAAATTCTGTCTCAGGTTGCAGTTTGTAAACTTTGGAATTATGTAATGCACCTGCCTGCTATATTAGATACGGAGGGTCAATTATTATTTTTAATAATAATGCTTTTTTATTTTTGCATATATAATACTTATTTATTTATTTATTTTTGCATATATAATACTTACAAACAGATGCATAGTAGTGTTCAAATTTTCAAATATGCTTCACTTATGCTTTTTCTCAAGTTAACACATAGACCCTCCAGTATACCAAGGTTAGGGTATACAATTCGAACCTTAACCGTTTGAGGTTGCAAAGGTTTTAACATCTGTCAGTTTCTGGTAAAATTTCCCTGTCTTTTGAGAAATGTCTAGTTTTGGTTCTGCATTTTGTACTGTTCCTAGAGTGAATGATTATAGATTTTTGTCCTACATATTTCTGTGGCTTAGTTCTTAGTTTCTCCAAAACTGTATGGTAAAAGTACTGTAACACCTATTTAAAACAAGTGTCTTCCCTATAGTGCTGTTTCTTATATTTTTGCAAAACCTTAATATTTCTATTAGGAATTAATATGAATTCACCAGTTTATCTAAACATAGGTTCATTCTATAATCATAGTTAAAATTAATTTGTCTCCGCAGTTAATGTATTATAGGTAGTCCTCAACTTACGACCACAAGTGAACACAAAATTTCTGTTACTAAGTGAGATAGCTGTTAAGTGAGTTTTGCCCCATTTTATGACTTTTGTTGCTACAGTAATTAAGTGAATTACTGCAGTTGTTAAGTGAGTAACATAGTTAAGTGAATCTAGTTTCCCCATTGACTTTCCTTGTCAGAAGGTCACAAAGAGTGAGCATATTACCCTAGGACACTGCAACTATCATAAATATGAACCAGTTCCGTGGTGGA
Source organism: Bungarus multicinctus (assembly GCA_023653725.1). Lineage (NCBI taxonomy): Eukaryota > Metazoa > Chordata > Lepidosauria > Squamata > Elapidae > Bungarus > Bungarus multicinctus. The sequence goes on from CM042848.1 coordinate 51,297,320, forward strand.
ATTCAAAATATTTTACCACCAGCTTGGTGGGCATGCTTTGCGCACATGCACATACTTTGCATGCACGGGTGTGCCAAATGTGCACTTTGCGCAGGCACAGAGGTGTTTGCACAGGTGCAGAGGTGTTCCAATTCACCTCCTGCAAGCCTGCATTCTCTTGGTCACTTCAACAATTGTCGCGCGGCACTCTGCTATGCCACACAAAGCAGCTGTGCTTCAAAAGCAGAGGATAAAGATGAGTATGGGAGCCCGGGTGGGTGGGCCCAACAGCAGAGCGGCGGAGAGAACCGGTTCGGTCTCCACTGCTCATCACAGCTACCGCTTGGGAGAACCGGCCCAAACCGGTAGAATACCACCACTGAACCAGTTGCCAAGCATCTAATTTTTTATCACATGACCATGGGAGTGCTGCAACAGTCATAAATGTGAAAAAATAATTTTAGTGCCATTGTAACAAAATGAATGATTGTAAGTAGAGGATTACCTGTAATATTAATTTGCACATCGTTTTACACACTTATTCTCTCTTCCCCTACCAAACTAATATTAATACAAACAACCCTTAATATCCCAATCCCCACAAAATAAAACAGTTGTCACTCTTTTCTCAATCATAGCAAGATTAAGAATGTCTGGAATGTCCATTCCCTAGAGATGGACCAGTCATCCAACTTTTTCAGATCATACACTTCTGGTGGGGTAACTCAAAGCATTACCCTGGATCAAATATACAGGGTGGTCAGATTCAATTGTGTTCCTGAAGATATCTAGAAGTCAAACCACATAGGACTTATTCAATAAAACAGCATTCCAAATATTCTTGAAAACTTATATAATGTAAATGTTAATATTGGTATACTAACATACATAGCTAAATGTAAGAGTGTTTAGGCAGTATTCAACATTTATATGAAGCTGCTTGTGATGATTTTGGGCAGATTAAGAACTAAATACTGATATGTTGACAATACCTAATGATAATTCCCTTTTCTGCAAAGTCAGCATTGGATGCCTCCAGGCTTCTGCGTGTCTTCAGCTTATAAAGGACAGGATGTGAGATAATAAGCTGAAACTGAATCAAGATGGAACTGTTACTGATTTTAAGGGATGGACCTCAAATCGGTAGAGCAAGCTACTAATAAATCACTCAAATTACATATTTTAATCAGACAATGGAACACAAAAATTAAGTCTAGCAATATTTACATCATTGTGACATGTACTTTTTTTGAACAAGGGTGGATCAGTAATAAGAAAATTTCGTTATGATACTTTAATGAGTTAAATATATCAAAAGACTCTAGGCGTTATTGAATCCCATAATTGTTTTTTTAAATACAAACAACCCCCCTCTGTCATAGTATAATATACTAATTCTCCACAAGTTAGCTTCTAAGACAATCTACATTATCAAAATGTTTTAATTAGATTTTGGTATCCACAATGACAATGGAAGGTTTTCAGAGATTATAATAGGATATTTCTCTTTCTCTATACCTGTATTCTCTTTATGGCTTGATTTATACAATGCAGACCCATATATAACAAAAAGGGGGGGAAACAATATATTGCTATGAGACATTTTCTTTCCTAATATATTTTGAGAGTGGTATGGTGATACTCAAGAGCTATTTCTGTAGTTTTGATGTCTTAATAGGTATTTGAATTGGGGAAATGAAACTGAAAAAAAGGCAATTTTATAATAGTGCATACATTGGCTATAGCAGCTGGCCATGAATACCTGATGCTCCCACAACTGGCTCTAAAATACAAAGATCTGCACTGGGAGCAAGCAAATCTTTGGCTTTTCTCAGCAGAGTTAGTTTAGCTATGATGTAGATGAAAAATATTTTAAAAATAAATGGGTCTTACACTCTACACAATTCAACATCAAGATGGAATTTTAGAGCTAGTTTTATTGGTAAAAAGTAAAACAAACAAGCAAGAATATTCTACTACTCTTGGTAGTAAAGGTAACCCGAATTAGCCTGCAAAAACAGATCTTGTTAAAACTCAGTTTGAGATCCCCAAGACAAGTTATCAATAACATCATACCTCAATTTCATTGCTCCTATATACAGTCTAAGAAGATAAAACTTGAAATGGCTTAAGGGTATAGTGAAAAATCAAAGTATTTCTCTTTGTACAACTCATCTGGAATATACCATACCTACATAGGACAGTAATATCAGAACTTTGTATATTTTGCTGCATTCATTGCCAAGGGCTAAACTCTGTGAAGAATGCATTTATGATCATAACCTGCAGTGCAAGGCAGTGCAGTGGTTAGAAAATGGGACTGGGATTTGGAAAACCCAGAATTCAAGTTATCTCTTGAATAAGACAGTAACAGTGCAATTTTATACTTGCCACTTTTCTTCAGCACCAAGAGCCTAACAGATTTGCTGTGTGTATATAATGAGTTGTGACTGCTTGTACTGTATTAACATGAGCTCTTTAGAAAAGACAGATAAGTTGTTTAGAAACACTGGCCACCAAAACATTTTAATATATTTAAAAATATGTGTATTTGACAGAGGCAATTTGAATATTAATAGGAGAAAAGGGCACACAGGTGAATTTGTGTGAATAGAAAAATAGCCAATATGCATGAATTAAAGCACCATTGTTGAGGTTTATTCTCCCATAGTAGGCACAATAATGCTAATGCATGTTAAAGGGCAGTAGAACTTCTTCAATTAGGTTTCTTATGCCCAAGAGTTTTAAAAAAGAGCAGATAAATAAGCAGTATGCCCAGGGATGTTATGCTTTGTGTGGTCATTCTGATTTTATGCCTAGGAGAATCAGCACAATACTATAGATTTCTCTGATAACTTCTTCCATTGAACATCAAGTTTCTGAGTCTGTATCATTCCAATAACATAGCTTTATATTTCCACAATTATATTAGAATATATTAGTGTTCACACTTAAATATATTGAACTAAAGTGGGACTTACTTCTGAATAAATATCTATGCAATTGCTCTATTATCTTTTTTATATTTGACAAAGGATACTATATTAAGATAATCCTTCTCATAAAATTATTTTCTGAATAACTATAGTGAAACATCTGTTGCAGTCATTAATTTGTCATGGCTTTGACCATAGTTTTCAGAAATATCATGCAATTGTATCTTGCAGTGTTATGGAAAGGCTGAAAATAACCTTTTCACAAAAACCTGCTCAGGACCAGACAGTCATATTCATTTCAGCTAAAACTTAAGCTACATTTAATTCAGAATATTCATAACCTACAAGCAAACTAGCCTCTCAATGGTTAAACTAAGCTAAAGAAGCAAGTATTTCTGCACAGAAATGAATTAAAGGCCTGCCTCCTTATCATGCAAATGTGTTTCACTGACTAGGCCTTTGGTATAAAACAAATCTTTTACAAAGAGTATCATTTATGCAAATTCATATAAATTCATAGTCTTATGGCAATGTGAAATAGAGAAATTGTCTACTTTAGCTATTTGTCAGAACTAGAAGTGGGAGTTAGGAATCTTCCTAGTATATAATAAAAGTATTAATTAATTGAATCTTTTAGTCTTGGCTGCTGATGATTACATGGACATATCTAAGTTGTTTTCTAGGCAATAATTCAGAAGTCATTTGCCTTTGCCTTCTTCCAGGGTATTCAGTAAAAAAGGACATTCATGGGAATTTCTGTAAGTTTCCCATCCAAATATTAATTTATGTAATTATATATTAAATATCAACAGGGTCATAATCTGCTTAGCGTTTTGGGACTAGCCAAGTTTTCTATGTGAAATACATTGTTGTATGAAGCAGCACTCAATGCAAAGCACCCCAAAATGCAGAGAGGATATCCCTCCTCCCCGCTTCTCTCTCCTTCTCTCTCTCCCCCTTTCTCTCTCTTTCTTTCTCCCTTTCTGTCCTTTTCTCTTTCTCTCCCTTTCTCTCTCTCTCTTCCTCTTTCTGTCTCTCCCTCCCTCCTCCCTCCCCCCCATCCCCCAAACATATACACTTGTCCCTCATTCTTATGTTTGAGTGATTGCTTCAGTCAAATATTATTTGGGTTAATATTTAACTGTAATGCAATAATAGGTTAGGATCCCACATACTGCAACATCACAAACTATGTTACACTCTAGAATGGCTAACTTCATATATCTAACTATATATAACATAACTTCATATATAAGAAAATGTTTGCTATAATTTTTGATTTATTTCAATAGACCTTAATATACAGTCTGATTCACACATATATTACTACAAGTTATAATGTGATTTGATTTTGATTTACTATATGAAGTTAGCCATTCTAGACTGTAACATAGTTTGTGATGTTGCAGTATGTGGGATCCTAACCTATTATAGTTTATTCATTACAGTTAATCAATTGTGGTTTAATATGAAATATTAACCCAAATAATATTTGACTGAAGCAGTCATTCAAACGTAAGAATTAGGGACAAATGTGTGTGTGTGTGAGAGAAAGAGAGAGAGAGAGAAAATATTAACTACTACTGGTAGTATGGTATCATGAGGTTTTATGAAGAATCCAAACAACTACTTCTAAGGCTGTCTTGAAGGATTCCAAATACACCTTTTTGTTTTCTTTTTTGAGTTAATGGAAGAAGATTAAATTCCATTGGACTAAACCAAACTAAGAAATAAAAAAATATCTAAAAAGGCAGGTATTGATAAACCACTTCTATACTATTTCTTTTTAGAAAAGTACATTACTATTAACTTAGAGGACATTTGACATTTGTCTAAGATAGGAACAAAAAATCAAAACATTATTTGATTAAGTTTGTTAATTTAAGTAGTTATATAAAAATAGTTATGCATACTGCAAAAAATCATGTATATTGTATTTTGTAGAATTCAATGCATGGCAGTTAATTTTTCCAGGTTGCTGTAACAAAAAAATCTATTTGGAAAGACTGAAAACATTGTATGGATTAATTTACGGACACCTTTTCTATATTGTGATAAATTCTGCCCCATTCCTGATCAGATTTTAATCATTTGTAAACTCAAGAATGAGTTTTCATTGGATTTCTGTTATTGTGGCTCCAATTCAATAACATATCCTCCTTAAGGAGATTCTTAATGCATGTAACTTTAGTTTTTCTGATTAAACTTTGATTTTAGTGTTTGTTAACTTAGAATTGTTTGAATTAAACAATAAATTATATAACACCAGCTACTCATTTTGTTCCATTTTTAATATTTCTGTGATATATTTTATGATAGGAAAAGGCCATAGCTCCATAATAGAGCAGACACTTCCTGTAAAGAATTCTGGGTTCAATCCTTGTCTTCTTCAGGACTGGATGGGAAGAATTTCTATTTCAGCACCTAGAAAGCCATTGCCAAATAAGACAATCAGCACAAAACTGGATGGGATAGTCATCAGATTCAGCTGAAAACAGCTTCTTTTGTTCTCTGTACTGTTTAATGTTTTTGTTAACTAATTTCCACTATGGAGAAGGAACATTTGACCTTGATGTGCACATTTTAAAATGAAAAAAGGACTATTTCCCCCCAAAAAAGTGGGGTTACAATGGTTAATAATATTTTGGGAGACAGCATGAAACAGCAAACATGGTGGCTCTGTATGTGGCAGTGAAATTTTGATCCTCACAAGTCACTTCTCTTTTCTAGGCAGTCCACAGTGTTTGAGAATATAAACCAGTTATCTGCTTTTGATTAAAAAAGAGAACAAAACAGAAGTTCTAAAGATTAGATGACTTTGGCCAACTTTCATATTTGGAAATCAGCAGAACAATTTGAAGTTAAATGAAAGCTGACTGCCTAGGCAAACTTACAAGGATCTGAGTCAGAATTAAAATGCCACATTGTAGGATGAAAGGAGGGTGTGCCTTAAATATCCATCTGAACAGAGTCTTAGTATGGAACCGCTACAGCATCTTTCCCATAGTCTGTGGGTTAGAGGGCAAAAAGGCACAGTTGGAAATGTTGCATTCTTTGCTTTCCAGCTGCCTCAGATACCCAGAGGGATTATTCCATTACTCTAATGTCAAAACATTAGGATAGGTCTGCCAGTACCTTGTGCCAGATTTTGGGGAGTGGACAGTATGCATTTACGAATATGAGATACATAATGGTGATTTAAGAAATATTGTGGTACTGTTAAAAATGTTGTTTCCAGATTAGCTTTTATCTCTCTATAATAGTTGCCTCCTATAATAGTGAGAAAGAAATAGATAAAAAATCTGACATTGTTATCTTCACCTGCTGATTAATTCTAACTAAACACATTTACTTGGCAACTAATTCCTCTCCCTGATTTCATTACACTTACTATTACAGAAGTGCCTGTAAAATCCCAATCTCAGTCTAACTTTAACATTTCTACGCTGAGAAGTGAATTTATAACCACAATGCAAAGTATCCAACCTGGAAAGCTTGCATCCAAAGTATGTCTCTGTTTTCACCACACTGCTTACAGCAAATTGATCTCATTTCCTACCAACCCTTGGAGGCGCTTCACATGCTCTCGCAGTTTGCGTCATGTCCAGGATTTTTTAATATTTCCCTCAACCAGGATGCACAACTGAGTATTGGAAAACAATGGAAGACTAGAATTTTGTGTACAAAATTAATAAAAATAATAACGATGGACAAAAATGCTAAATCCGGTCTAAACATCTGACTGTGCAACCAACCATAACAAGATGAGGACATAAAGGGAAAATGGGAAATCCATATCCATGTTCTTTTCCCCATGCACTCATAAAGGATATTCCATATGCTTCTAAGAGAGGCCTGAATTCAAATAAAAAGATAGAATGAAAGAAATAGTTAATATGCTTCTGAAACAACAGATAACAATATTGATCATTCACAAATTGCTTTCATGATTTTCTTCTGTCTCTACGGACACTGGAGGAAGTCCCCCGTTGTCATTCAATCGTTTCGCCCTGTAAGTTTCATAGTGGATGTTGTGAGTGACTTCTTTTAGGTCTTGAAGGTGGGTCCTGAAGAACAAGTGAAAAAAAGGTGAAAGGAGACAAAAAGTGTATCCTGTTACAACACAGAAATACAAGAGCACCTGTGTTCCTATTCAGTTATTTAACATGGCAAATGGTCAAAATTATCCAACTATGTTAGCTTTTATATTTAAATTGTCTAAAGACTGAGTTTTCCCTTATTCTCCTGCCTCTTCATCTCTCAGAATTGTCATATATGATCGATAAATTTCTCTAACCCTTTTTTAGAACTGTAACCTTGTAGACATGATTACATCTTGTGACAGAACATTTCTTAATGTTTATTAATTTGAAGAAATGTTTTGTTTGTTCTAAATTTGTCCTATACTCATGAAAAATCTAACCAATCTAGTGAACTATAGAAAATAGGGAGCAACTGAGGAAAAAAAATTGCATCTCTCCTTTTTATTATTTCATTTGTTCCCATTCTATGCAGGATGGGAGGGGATTAGCGAATTCTTTATTGGAAATACAGCTGCTGGTCTTTGGAATATGATAGGTCATTTAATGACTATTCAAAGGTACAGTAGACCTACCCAGAAATCATTTTAATGCTATAGTACAGCAATAGTTTATTTTTTTCAGTTTATTTCAGTAAATTATTCCAATACTTTTAAAAGTCATTCTCACCTAATGACAAAATCTCGTAGTAGAGCAAATTCACAATGGTTGAGATTTTCCACTGTAAATAAAGGAAATTACAATAATCATATCTTAGATAAGAATACAGCAATAGAGTCACAAAACTGAATGGAAATCTGGAAGTCCAGTCCTTGCCTGAAGCAGGACTAATGTAAGAGAATATCTTGTCATTCTTAGATCTCTCACATTATCTGAATGGTAGTAGATTTGATAAAACATTTCACAAGAATTCCTTAGGAGAAGGAATGGCAGAACCTTGGGGCAAAGTTAAGGAATCTTTTCCAACTAGAATTACTACATAGCCACAAGCGATCTAAATTCAAGCCCACCTTACGTGCTATTGACTTTTACCTAACTAACCAGATGCTGACTGTTAGTTGATAAGATTCTTATGCATAGGTTTTTAGCAATAAATCAGCATAATTGAACCTTCTCAAGTGACCTGGTATTTCACGCCTGTCAGAATTGGATCTAAAACAAAAATACCCCTCCCTAGAAGACTAGAAAAACATATTTTTCCCACCAACTTCTGTGTATAGAAGCATATGCATTCAGGTTTATCCAAAAATTTGGTGATTGGGGAAACCACATGAATAACAAACATGCTGTGCAAAAGGTCGAAAAATATCCACAAAGCAAGTGGAACAGATTTGTGAGGAAAAATTTACCTTCACTTGCCTCTTTCCACACTCTTTTCTCACTCATTCTTTTAACAACTCTTATAAATTCTTTTATGTCAATTCAGTTACATGGTTTTAAGAGATTTATAAACAATAGCATATGAACACAAAGCAAAAATTCACTAAGCATAAAAAGTTAACAACATATCGGAAATTACAATCAACATTAATACTCTAGTAAAATCATGGTGTCATATACCATCAAAACAAAAAAGTAATCTATTCAGGTATCAGTCCTCATTTTGTGTCCTAATGCAGGCTAAAAGAGTCACATTTTTAAAAGTTTCCTGAGTGTTATAATTTATCATATACCGGTATTATTCTTCCTAGTGCTTAAAACATTTAGAAGTTAATATCAAGCTATTATTCATTGAGATTTTCCATGTGTATTTAAAAATAAAAACTGATCTAATGGGATTTCTCTTTTTCCTGCTCATCCCCCCACCCCAGTTATTTACAGAAAATTCACCTTTGAAAATAACTGCTATATTTTCCTATTTTATGATTCAGTATTTCGGGTAAGCACTCCTCAATTTATTCATCCAAATCATGAGTAACTAATGAATCCAATTTAATAAGTTGGGAAAGATAGTGTACATGTTTGTAGATCATTGACTTTTTGTGAAGAATCTTCACAAAAAATGTAACCATTTGCAGACTGCCTGCTACCATTAGCATTTGCATTATCTGAATAAGAAATTACAAAATAATCATTTATTTACCTTCAATGACTCCCCAAGGTGTTTTTCTCCCTAAGACTCTTTTCCCATTCACTTGATATTCTTTGTCACTGCCCACCACAGCAAATGGCATACTTTCCTGCTGAAAATACACATATAAATTAATTTGCTTCTTTCTAATAAAAGTAAGGATTATTTTATTCTTTATTTATTTGTCTGTATCCCACAGAAACAATCCTGTGAGGTGTGTTGGGCCAAGAGAGAGAGAGTGACTGGCCCAAAATCACCCAGCTAGTTTTCATGACTGAGTCAAGATTTGGTTCTTTCCATTTCACCAAACCTCCCTTGTATCACATGTACCTTTATAAAATAATATGTGTATAGGAGCTGTCATTACTAGTTTCTCTCTGTGTACAATATGTCTATACATAGTATATGCAATGTATAATGGAAAATAAATTTGAATACTAATGATTCCTTTAAGCATCTCAAGAAGTAAAAAGGCAGCACATAGATATGTCTAAAGTAACAATAATTAAATAAGTTTGTAAAAACGTATTTTAAAAATTAGATTTCCTCACTAAATGCATACATTTCAAATGTATGTAAGTATAAAAATTCCTTACATTCAAATTTTGGATTCAGTCTCTAAAAGCTACATATGATCTAATTTTAATCTCTGGTAGAAATAATAGTTTATAAAAAATTAAAGTTGGTGTCTTCTCAATAATTACATCAACACCCTTACACGTTAGATTAAACTACCCCAGAGCCTATTTTTAAAAAGTCAATTGGAATTATAAACATCATACCCTGATTTTGTCATTCTCTGCCTTGTCTTCAAGGTCTTCATCAAACTCTTTCTGGGGATAAAATTCAATTCCATTGACTTCTAGTTCCTTACGGACCTGGTTAGAAAAAAATATTTCAGGATGAAAGTCTATACAAGCAGATAGTATTTCTGACCCAATCCAGAAAAAATATCTGGATTGTGTGGTTTGCTGGATGCTTTCCCAAGGGGACTCACCCTTTGTTTGAACTCAATCTTTTCTTCTAGGGTCATGGTGTCTGCCTTGGCAATAACTGGAATAATATTTACCATTTTGCTCAAATGTTTCATAAATTCCATATCCAAAGGTCGCAAACTGCAGGAAGATGATTAGATAATTATAACTACCTTTACTATGGAAAAGCATCTTAATAATGTAATAATAATTAATAAAATTAATTCCTCTAATGCAGGGGAGTCAAATGTCACGGCGTCATCATGTCACGTATCATGACTTTTTTCTCCTTCGCTAAATAGGGCATGGGCATGGCCAGTGCGTGACGCATCCAGCTGTGGGCCACGAGTTTGACACCCCTGCTCTAATGTATTCAGCTCCAGTTTGGAAGGTGGGGGATGAGATACAGGAAACTAGCTTATCTGTGACTGCAGACCTTTCCTATTAATTTATGGCTATCAGGAACACACTTTGACTGGCAGAGAAAGAAAATAAATAAATTCTGAGCACAAAAACTTCAAGGAACAGAAAATAAGCACAAGAAAACCTCAGGCACCTTGAAGTAAAGTGCTGGATATGTAGATTACATAAGTGCCTGTTTTGCCAAGTACAACTCTTGTTGGCAATCATGACTGATAGCAGTTACCAAAGATTACAGATAAAGCTGGTAAAATAATTACATCTGTATGATCACACATATTAATACATTTATACATATTAAATATCTAGAAACATTGTGTTTGCTGACAGTATACTTGAATTTTGAAAATTTCATGTATGAACCCGCCTTAAAAATATTCTGTCCTGGAAACTTGCACAAAATAATTATAATGAATAGGAATAGCTCTTCTAGGTCTTCATATGCATAATGAGGAATAGAGATGCAACATATCTCAAGTGTGGATTTAGCTTGACTGAAGCTTACCACTCTCTTCTTTTGACCTTTGGAAGAAATATTACCACAAAATCTGTGCTGACCTTGATTACTTTAGTTGGTTGTAAAAGTTACAGGGGTAATTTATTCTAGCATCCTATCAGTCCCAAGAGAGTATTTTTTCCTCCATTAATAAAACACTTCTCATTCCCCCCCTCCTCATCTTATGGACCAGCCCCAGAACTAGGAGGAATACATACGAGTGGCCTGTGGGAGAGATAAAGTAGAGGCAACAGTGGACTCTTGTATCTGGGATTCGTTTCTTTCTGGCAATATTCACCTCTTCCTTCAGGAATTTCTCATATTGCTCATTGATGTATTTTTCAATGGGCTCCCAGCTAAGCAAGCAGAAGAGAAGAAGCAGACAGACAATCCTTCATTTCATATTCTGACATGGGCTAATAGGTTTGGAGAGGAAGCAAACCATGGGCAATTTTACAAGAACAAAATGATTTTTGGCAGGGTCCATTCTATAGCCTAATAATTTGACATTCTGATTTAATTGATATTACAAAATGAAATTGGGATGCTGCTAATATGATTTCAGATTTAGATTTTAGAATCTCTGTATTTTGTAATGGTGTCATCAGATTTGCCCAATTATAACAAATTACTGAAGTACTTTATATATCATGTATGGAACAAAATATAGCAGATTATGCTTTATGAACAACAAAACAAATCATGTAGCATGAAAAGTAGCTGGATATTTTTATAGGTCATGGAAAAAACATGTATATGAAATTGCTAAAACAGCTAAAATGTACTAATGCTAAATTTGTTCTCTGAAATTATTTGTGATATTTTCATGTATGTTGAGGTGGAAATTCAAACTTGCTTTGATGGGGCTCTGGAGTAACACATGTTTTTCATATTGAGGTAGGGTCCTTTGTGCAACATGTCCAATTTGTCATTTAGCAGTATAAGCATAATAATGGTTATGGTGGTAGAACTTTTCCTCAAAAATCCCAGTAGTCTCTAAGCCACTACAACTTTAAAATATAATCATTTTTCCAACTGCTTTTCATATTGGTAGCATAGTAATCCACACTGAAAGATTTTGTAATTCCACTTAGGGGAAATTAACCTACTGTGATCAATAAATCAATTGTTAAAAATAACTTACCCAATATGAGATTACAGATAGTCCGTGACTTACAACCACAATTGGGACTGGACTTGATTTTATTGTGGTTATTAAATGAAACATGATCATTAAGCAAATCTGGCCCTCCCATTTAATCAGCTGGGAAGGTTGCAAATCACGACTGTATCCACAGGATGCCACAACCATTGTAAATGCCAGCTGGTTGCCAAGTGCCTGAACTGTAATCGTGTGACTGTAGGGGAAGTGCAACAGTTGTAACTTTGAGGATAGGTTGTAAATCATTTTTTCTGAAGGTGTCATAACTTTGAATCATTGTTAAATGAACACTCATAGATTAAGGACTACCTGTATTAAAACATTCCTGTTGGCATTTGTTTAGTAAATGTCATCATATCATCAAAACTATAGTTTGGAGTAACTTGGAGTACAAGGCAGATACTATATTTCTGTATGCTACTTCTGAAAATATTTGTGTCTGTGTGTCTACTAATCAGAATTTGCAAGAATTCTACTGTATTTAAAGCCTATCCACTTCTCTACTTACACCAGGAGAAAAAGAAGTTGGATTGAAACAGAAAATCATTGAAAAATGAAAATGCTTACCAATTTTCATTGTTGATCTGGTCACCAAATCCAGGGGTGTCAATAACTGTCAGCTTCATTTTGACACCACATTCTTCAATAACTGGGGGGGGAATGTTACTATTTATTTATTTATTTACTTTATTTTATTTATATTGCCGCCTATTCACTTATGGTGACTCAAGGCGGCTTACACAATGTAAAACCATATTTAAAACAAAAAATAAAAAACAATAAAAAGTAACAAAAAGAATCAAAATAAATTAGTAAAGTACAATAGAACAAAATTTGGGAAAACAAAAGACAAAACAAAAAGAACAAAGAAAAGCAACAACTCCCATTCCCCCCCCTCCCCCGCCCTAACAACAGCAAATCACACTAGCCATTTGATGGGCTCCAACCCGCTCTGGGTTCCCCAGGCCCGCTGGCAAAACCAAGTCTTCAGTGCCTTTCAGAAGACTGCTAGAGTGGGGGGCATTCTAATCTCTGGGGGAATGATATTCCAGAGAGAGGGAGCCACCATGTCTTCTGGGTCCCACCAAGTGTTATTTCCCTCAGGGGTGGGACCCACAACATTCCCTGCCTCCTCGCTCTAATGGGTTGGGTAGATGTGACTGGCAAGAGACGTTCCCTTAGATAAACCGGACTCAAGCCATGAAGGGCTTTAAAGGTGACAACCAGCACCTTGAATTGCACCCGGAAGCAAATCAGCAACCAATGCAACTCCTGCAGGAGAGGTGATACATATGCAGACTGGGGTCTGCACAAAACCATGCGGGCCGCTACATTTTGCACCAACTGGAGCTTCTATAAATAACTGTTACTTATCTTCAAAACTAATCTCTCTCTCTCTCTCTCTCTCTCTCTCTCTCACACACACACACACACACACACACATATTTATCCATGTAGGAACAGTTCACCTCTTCACAGCTTACAGTATGTATAAAATTGTATGCAGCTAGGCAACACCCCCACTCCAATAACAACCACACAATTGATTTCAAGATCAAGGAACAAATTTCAGTATTTTGATATATTTATGTAGGATTATACCTGAATAATAAATACTGTACATTCCTGAATATGTCCTGCAAAGTAGGAAAAGTAATAGGGATGGTATACTAGACTGGACCAACTTTTCAAAGATGTATAAATGAGGTCTTTCAGATATATCAGTGCTTCCAAAGTTTCTACAAACCTGGGCTGATTTTCTATTATGCTCTAGATCATTTTTTTTTTACCCTGGAGATTTCCTAGCAGGGTTGGGATTCAAATTTTTAACAACTGGTTCTGTGGGCATGGCTAGGTAGGCATGGTTAGGTGCCCATGGGCATGTGACTGGGTGAGCGTAACTTCTTCTTTTTTAGAGCACAACCCCTCCCCATTTTTTGCCTCCTGGGCCTCAGGGGAGCCTTCTGGGGGGCATTTTTGCTCCCCGAAGGCTTCCATGGGGCTCAGGAAGGGGAAAAACCGAGCTGGGGAGGGGCTCGCAGCACCCCCCTGCACTCCGTTTTTGAGCCTTCTGGGCCTCAGGGGGGTCTCCTGGGGTGCATTTTTGCTCCCAGGAAGCTTCCCTGGGGCCCAGGAAGGCAAAAGACAGAGCGTAGGGGGGCAGCTCTCCCCCCCAGCCCCCTTTGCCTCCTGGGCCTCAGGGAAGTCTCCTGGGCAAAGCAGTAAGACAGCTGATCATTGGAACAGCTGATTGTCAGGAGGGGGGAAAAGAAATACATTAAGGAGTGACTGAGCGGGGGAGAACGCAGTCAGCGATGTCAGGCATGTGTGTGATGTTATGCATTCGCGATAAGGACTGACTGGGAGGGGAGAAGAGGGTTGGGCGGAGAGGGGAGGGGCCAGCCAAGGGCACAATTTGCCGGTTCTCCAAACTGCACAGAATTATAACAACCGGTTCTATAGAACTGGTCCGAACCAATCGAATCCCACCCCTGTTTCCTAGTATATAAATCACACCATTGTGATTAATGTATAGTGTAAGCACTTTCACAAATGAAACAATATAACACTGTAACACTGTGGAGTAACATAGTAGACATACAACATTTTGCATAGAATAACAGAAAGTTTAGTGATGATAATAGAGCATAAAAGAGGGAGATATGGAATGTATCTTAAGATGGTAAAGTTTTGTATATACTATATGTACTCTTTCCAGAAGCAGCCATACATATTCAAACCTGTGCATACAGAATGGAACCAAATGTAATATAGTAGACCCTTCTGTGTTACTTAAGAAATGGGAGCAAAGAGGTGAGGCCAGTATCACAGCATCACTGTCTCTTCCATTATTATATTTTCTTTAGTCAATAGCACAGGAAGTATGATTGTTTTACTTAGAGGTTCAGGTTATAGGTAATTGAACAAGGGAAGTGAGCGCAATGAGGTCTACTTTTGGCAAGTAGGTGGATTCCTTTTCACAGTTTCAAATTCTGCTACTGGAAGGCTACTGTTTTGTCTGTCAGACTACCAGCCAATTTTGACTCTATTTAGCCTGGCATTTCCCCCGGAACTGGCCCTTCATCTATTGTTGCAACTATTTTATATATATTTTTAAAATACAGAAATAATAATTTTTAAAAAATAGCTGAACACTCCACTCCCTAGAACTGAATAGCACAGCAAATTCTTTCAGATTCTTGTCATTCTCCTGGGAGACAGAGCCCAAATTATTGGATGAAGAAAAGGCAAAGAATTCTATTTCAGTCCCTTCTTTTGAAAGCCATGTTGCTCTGACCCTAATTCCTTTTGTAGATAATAAAGAAATAGCTTAAAAGCCTGGCATAATAAGCCACAGTTTATCTGCATACTAAGAAGAACTGGCTTTTACCATGCCCAATAGCCTTGATCTCCACAGTCTTGGGAATCTTCTCCTCACGGTTCCAGCCTGAAGACTTCCTGCTTACTTGGGATTTGAACAGGGTGTTTACAAGTGTTGATTTTCCAAGTCCACTTTGGCCTAGGGGAAACAACATACAAACAATACAAAATTGGTGTTTGGCTAGTATAAATTGCTACTGTATTTTTTGTTTATTATTACTGCTTTGACAATCAAATCTGCTCAGGGAGTTCCTTTTAATGGCTCTTTCTTCACTTGCAGTGTATATCCCTATCAATCCCATTGTTCCTCATTGATCACACAACATAGGCCATATCTTATCCCTGAGTTAAAATAGTAATAATCTTACACCAATTTATCTTGTTTAGGCCAGTTAGGTCACGCCAGTGAGCTTAAGAATATATGCACATATGTATACACACACACACACACACACACACGATTTATATAGCTGCCTATCTCATGGAAATGACCATTATTGCAATGTGTGATTTGGGGTATATCCTGGGCATGTGGGAAAACATAGTTACACTCCTCACTTAAGTTACTGGCCAACTGGATATATTAACCATTAATCAAATTTTGACCAACTACCTGTCTGAAATGTATGGAAACAATAACTTGGTTATCAAGGAACTAAGAATGCCAAAGGGTGCATAACCCAGACAACTCGCTGTATGGCAGCATATTTTTTTAACTGTTGCAGTAAATGTTGAATGGTAAACTGCTAGTGAAAAACGGACCATTGGGTAGATTTAAAACATAATAAATATATATTGGCAGCTTTTCTCAACTTCGTACCTTCCCGATATGCTGGAATCACAACTGCTATTCCCTATGCTGGCTATGGAGTTTGAGAGCTGTAAAGCTCATTCACACAACCTCCTTGTCTGATGTAAGAATGCCTCTCCTAGCCCCTGCTGCTTTTTGTCCAAGCAGCCCAAGACCACTATGAAGGCAAGTATACCTCAAAAGTTTTTCTTATGCCTCTACAAGTGGATTTGATCTGTCTGTCTGCAGCACAACATTTCATTGTAGGCAAATACTCCAGTTGATTACCCTGCGTTTTGGTGAGAAGATCTCTTTGATATCCATGTTCATCTTAGCTTGCCTGTAAGGCTGCCCCCTATTCTGAAAGGATTTTCACTGATGGACTGGTAAAATGCTGGACTATTTAACGAATGGCCCCAAAGGCTGGAGTGGTCTGATACTGTGTTTGTGTTTGTTACATTTTTTTTTTCTTTAATCAGGTGAAGTTGACAAATGTTCTGCCAAGTTCTTCTGGCATAAGTGTCAGGAAGAACAGTAAAAGTGAAATCTTCTTGTGCTGGATGAGAAAAGGACAAGCACAAGAAAGTCTCAATGGAGGCAGCTCAGATAAAAGCCACATTGTCTTTAAACTTGTCCCCTCAAAATAAATATGTTTGCTTTCCTGGCATGAGTAACTGGGGGGGGGGGGGGGGAAGCAAGGGAGTCTATCAACCAGGGTCTGTGATTGTTGCCCAGCCAACACTCTTGTAAATGATGTCATTTCCAACTGGTTTAAACAGAGAGACAAGCAGTTTAAAACTGTCATGTGGAAGCAGTCATAGAGTCAACTTGTTTATTCATCCAGGCAGAGGCTG
Source organism: Bungarus multicinctus (assembly GCA_023653725.1). NCBI lineage: Eukaryota > Metazoa > Chordata > Lepidosauria > Squamata > Elapidae > Bungarus > Bungarus multicinctus. The sequence goes on from CM042848.1 coordinate 51,314,423, forward strand.
GTTTAAGCTTGGTTACTTATTGCCATAAGAGGCAATGCTAGGTCAAAAGAAAGAACTATTTAGGATGAGATACCTATTTGGTAGGGCAGCAATCGGGAGCAGAAGTAGAGCCTCAAGGAAATAGTCGTGCATGTAGAAAATGCTGCAAGGCAAGCTCAAAGAGATGAAGTTGCTCCTACCCCAAGCCTGTATACCAATCTTTCCTACCTACAACCATGATGTTGAAGTCAAATCCGGTTTTCATGGTCTTCTTCCGCATTTGTTCTATGATGGTATCGATCCCAATGTAACCCAATAGGTTGGAATTAATACTGACAGGTTTCATTGGTACTACTGGCTTTTGCCGTGGCTCTGGTACCAGTTCAGACATAACTGCTTCAGACTTGGTATCTGCTGAGCCTGCAAATGGAAGGAAAATAAAAAATAAATTATATGCCGGAAGCAAGTTGAATATAATAAGCACTGGTTCCTGGGGCTGATATTCCTGACTAGTTTGTCCTGTCTTGAGTATGGCCCATTGACATATTTTGTCGGAACACATGACATTGTCCTCTGCCTGACCCAGGTCATCAGGAAGGCAACTTCCACCTGTCTTTTTTTTCTGCTGTACATTAACTGCAAGTTCAAATGGTGCTGTTCAGTTCATCTACTGAATTTGACTTCACTGTGGGGGCTCCTTTCATATCCCTGTTAAGTTGCCCACTGAGATGATATTCCTTTATCTACTCGCAGTTGCCCACTTTTGAACTGCTGGGTCAGTAGGAGCTGAAGCAAATGACGGGAGGTCACACTAGCATATGTCAGCAACTGGGTCTCGAACATGAACTTGTGAATCATCAGACCAGTATCCTAACCACATGAGCCGTAGTGCTCCACTACTACTACTACTACACCACTAAAAAGAGTTCTTTGGATTGATCAGCTACCTCTACTTGATTCCCTTGGATTGTTTGGATGGCCATGCTATTTTCCAATTTATTATTCCTTGCTGGTAATTATGGGACTTGCAGGCCAATGTATCTGAGGACCTGAAAAAAATCCAAAACATGAACTAAGCTTGCTTTATCATTCGTTGACAGGAACATTCCTCTTCTGAATAATTCTTTTTTCTATTATTTCCACTGAATCTCCAGCCCTGCTTCAATAAATGTGTACTGATGTTTAAGAGTTAAGTCTGACTTTACTTTTCTATAGAAAAGAATCTGCAGACATGGGAGCCAAATTGAGCTAGCCAAAGAGAACTGGCAATTTTTTTAATCATCTCAGTTTGTGATATAATTTGTGTGTTACCAGAGAACTTTTTCTTTATCGTTTTTCAAATGAGAACATGAAAAGCACCCATAAAGTTGGGAATGGTGGGGTAGGATCAAAAAATGATGGGAGTATATTCAGTTCAGTTTCTCCAAATCCTTGGACGCCACACAATAATAGGGTGCATTGGAGTTGTTGTCACACTTAAATTTGTCTGTCTGTCTGTCTGTTATCTATCTATCATCTATCTTCATCATCATCATCTCTCTTCCTTCCCTCTTCTTGAAGTATGTGGAAATCTTCATGTATAGGAACTCAAAAGGAAATTGAACATATCCAGAAACCAAACTTCTGACACTTAGATTATTTCCTTAAATAATAATTTAAGGAATAATAACAATTCCCTTAATTGTCAGTCTTTAAAAACTATCATAGGCAATTAAAGAGTCACAAGATAACAGAGATTTCCAAAACTGCTACCAACTGCTCCCACTGCTACCAATCAAAGCATGTCATGAAGTTGCTTTCTCTTTCTCCTCTTTCCTACTACCACCATCCCATCTCTTCTTTGTCTTGTAAATGATACTTCATGTGTGGGGAAAGAAAGTACTCACATCAGGTAAGCCACTTTTATTAACAGAAAGTCTAATCTAAAACAGTCCAGAACTGGGAAACTGTTTTTTAAATTTCTATGCAACGCAAAAAAAAACCCATATAAGTTTTAGAAGAAACTCTTCTCAGGTAGGTCACAAACTAATTTTCATAAGAGAAACTGATAAATTTAAGACTCCATTAAATCCCAAAATCAGGATTAGGGTTTCAAAGCTATTGAAATTCTAAAAAAGAGATCCTGAGCTTTGCAGAATTTTTTTATGTTGCGAGTAATCCCTTCACATGGCTTCTTGGGAGATCTGAATATTGACTTCTATTTTTAAATTATTAAAGAAATCCCTGTAGAGTCTTATTCGTGCCATTGCAAAAGTAAGTCCTCTAAAACACAGTGGGCTTCACTCCCACAGATATCAATAACAGATGGCTGTCTCTGCCTTATCCTGATCGAGCTTTTGAAACTGGAGCTGATTCTGCCAACAGTTAGTCTCCTATCTTTTTTCATACTATATTAAAGCTATGTTTAAATGTAGGAAAAGACTTGTGTCATAGTTCTGTGAATACATTTTTATATGGTGCAATTTGCATGATTCAGGTTTTTTTTTGTTTCCACATAAGTGGGGAAAAAACCCACCCATGCTAGATACCAAATGAGGTCAGTACACTGACTAGGATCAACTTGCTGATTAGTGTGAGATGGTTTACTGTGTTTCTGTGAAAGACAGTAAGGTACATTTCTTTGGACTGCCTATGATGGTGTAAATTAAAAGCATGTTTTTCCCCAACATATTTCAAATTACCATAAAATATCTGCAACTGCTTATTAATACCAGTCATATTTCTTTCTCCAGCTTCCCTAACCTGGTCTCTTCTCCAGATATACAGTGCTATAACTTCCATTATTCCTAGCCAGAAGAACCACAATGAACGGGGAGGGTAAAAAGTGTTAGTTCAACTGACTTGGATGGCTTTAGTTTTGGAAAAACTGCCTTAGTTCTTTGTATTTGCTCATCTATTATCCCTCCCATTCTTTCTCCTCTGCTAATGTATGGACGTTCTTCTATTCCTGTTATCCAAGCCCAATCCCATCACACCCCTTTTTTCCCTTTCCGCTGATCAGAGTTGTTTCCACTGCCTAGAATTTAAAGCCGCACATCTATCACCTACAATTACCTACCAAACAGCCATAGACCAAAACATTTTGCCATGCTAAAGGTTCCCCGTTACCATCCCTCCATCCCTGTTCCAGGCTCAGTCCCTGAGGATTCTTATGCGGGTTCAAATGTTAGCTGCAGCTGCAAACTGGTACTCACACCCCTGGCCAGGCCAGCTGGGATGAATGCCCTCCTTCACAAAAGCCTCAGTGTCTGATGCTCAGCAGCAGCAGGCGGCTGCTCCCGCTTCCCTCTTGATACCAGATGGAAAAGATGAACAAGAACTGTAGCATCTCCTTTTGGCAGGCTTTTCCGGAGAGCTTTGAATTAAAGCAGTGGCCAGTCTCCATTCCAAACCCAAATGCATGGTTGAGCTGAGGGTGCATGCAAGAGCACAGCATCCCTTCCTGCATCTCTGAGCTCAGCCAGATCCAGAAAGAGCATGCAAACCCCTGCAGGAACCACCTACCTTTGAACATGAATCTTTCTTTGTCTCTGGCTGTGAACCTTCGGGTGGGGTTTCTCCTGACTTTTTTCCTGCCCCACAGGCGCCTATGAGATTCTGGTTGTCTTTGTTTTTTTCTGTAAGTGCCTGTACCCCTCTTTCTTTTCTTCTCCAATGGATATTTCACATAAGCAAAGATGCTGCTGCTACTGCTGTTACCACGATCACGTGATCTGAATATTAAACATCGCTGCAAAATCTCCCCCACACTCTGCCTCCCTCTCTTCCCAGGATCCAGAGCATTATCATTCAAGCATCTGGGAGACCTTGATTGGATTGATGTGCATTAAATTGTGCACTGGCTTCTGAAAGGAGGTGTTACTGGGATATGAGGGTTAGCAGTAGCCTGGAACAAGTCCCCTCCCCATCACATATATAAATGTTTCCTTCTCTGCCTGGTCTCAACACCCTCCTTCCTTCTCTCTGTTCCCAGGCAGCATTCATATGGCTTTGTTTGCCGAACATCTCTAGAGGCAGACACTAGTTAATGTAAGAGGATCATTAACCCCTTCATCAATTATAGCATTCACACACAAGGAAAGAAGAAATAGATTTCACATCTAAGTATTCAGGGATTTTCATCTTGGCACTTGCTTTTAAGGAGGTTATGATAAATCTTGTGACATTTTGCATCCACTCATCATCACAAGATGCTGGCAACCACAAGAGGTAACAAGGTACCATATGGCAAGGCATGGTATATGTCAGCAATGATCTACATGTCAGCAATGATGCGGGCAGGGAGAAATCTGCCTTTGTGTCAATCTGAGTAATGCACACTGGTATGTCTCCATGTATTTATAGACATCTACATCATGTATGTGAATTTGCACAGTTATCATGGTAAGCATAAATCCCTTAGGACAAAAAGATTTCCATATCTGGCATCTGTACTTATTGTGACAATATGCAGAGACCTATTTGCAATGGGAAACACTGTGATCCAAGATAAACTCAACAAAACACATACAATATATATATTGCTTCATGTGAAGTTTACATATGTGTGAATTTCATTGCAGGTACCAGGCGGAGCAGGATTGATTTTATGGTAAATATGTTAACATATGTGTTTGCAAATCTCACATATGATATCTGATGCTCATAGGCAAGATTTCTTAATGCACAAAATATTCTGGGTACTAAAGGAAAGACTAGGAATCTGTATAACTGAACAAAAAGTCTGCACAATAATTCCCCAATCAGCTGGAATGAACCATATTCACTGAATTCATTATTTTCTCATTTAATATTTGGAGAACTAGAGTTCAGAATGGAGATGAATCTAATTTGGAGTCAGGTTCATGGATATTATGTGCATTGAACAGGACAACTAGGTTACAGAGAAACTGTATCTGATTGTTAAGTATGTCAGGGTGCAACAGTTCTAAGATCCAACTGCTGGAATTCCTATCTGGAATAGAAAAGAGACCTCTCTTAAAAAATTACTAGTCAGCACAATTGTCTTCAACTAGGTTTCATCAAATATCACTTCTGACATTCCTAGCTAAGGTTCTCCATATTATTTGAAAAATCTGAAGTAAATGAGGAAAAGAACAAGTAGAAGAAAGCTACCATAGACAAGACTGAATTAGATGGACCAATTGTTTTATATCAGGCAGATTCTACTATCTGTACTACATTGTCTAATCTGGAACATGAACTAATGTTCACAGTTGTATTATGACCCTTCCTTCACTAAGCTCAGGCTCTCATAGGTGAACCAGTCACTTAGTGTGTTAACAGATAATTGGAGAAATATCTATTCTGCTCCTAATCAGAGGTCTCTTAGAAATGGCTATTGTCACTTAACAGTACAGCACTATATGACAGTACGGTCACTAAAGCCATAGTCACTTCAATTGAAATGATATTGAGTAGCGTAAAAGTATCAGATGAGAGAAAGAACCGGTCTGATGTGAGTGTAGTGATGAAATCATTGATTTGCTGCAATGTGATTAACTGTTTTGTGATTAACTGCATATGGATTTCAATAGACTTCCTACATTTACTGAAATTCTAGAGTGGGAGTTCAACTTATCTGGAGGGCAGAAAGTTGGAGAATGCTAGTTTACACATGCTACATATTTAAAGCTTTTATTTTTAAACCACTTTAGAATGCTATTTTCTTATATTGTCCTTTTCTACAGTATATAGGTAGTCCTCGACTTATGACCACAATCTTGGGCTCAATTGTGGTCGTAAATCAAGGACTACGTGTAATATGAAAAACAAAAGAAACCAATGACACAGATAACTCTTGTGTGTGAATTGGATCTGATTTTACATTTCTGCAGACCACTGCTCTGAGATAATAAAACAAAATTCAGGCAGAATACAGTTTCATGGAACATGCATTTCATAGTATGCCATTATTAACTTAAAGACTACGACCACTGATTTTATATACTGTATGTACAACAACATGTAGCAGCACTTACTATTTTGGGATTTACATTCTGTCTCAGTTGCATTTACCACAGAAATGGTTGTAGGATTTTTCGTAAAATAGTGGTCCATATCAGCTTGCTCTTCAGGACACTCCTGAGGAAAGAGGGGGAGTATCTTAACAGGCCCCGATAAGCCCCGGAGTTTAACTCTTGGAATGCCATTTCTGGCCATGGAAACCTGGGCTTCATGTACAGCTTTGACCAGGATAGAATTCATAAGATCCTTTCCCATGGTTCGGGTAGGTGCCTGACATGATGGAAAGCTATCAAAGCCTATTTTTTTCACTGAATCTTGTGTTTCTGTCTCTGAAATCTGGATTGCATTTTCAAGAGAGGAGTTCGTTTGTGGATCAGGAATGAACCCAACTGTACTCTCTGGTAAGGTCTGTGGTCCAGATAGCAGCTGAGGACGTGGCAAAGGCTGTTTTTTGAACCTCCCTGGTGTTTCCTCCTTTGAAGATACCTTCTGGAATTCTTTTCTTGCCATGGGATGCCAAATGAGTTGCCGGCTGGTTGGAGAAATGGTATTGCTTTGACGAAAAGTAAAAGATATGGAGCTGAGTTTCTGTTGTTCCAAACCATTAGTTGCTGTCTGCTGAAGTGGCTGGTATCTAGTGGGAGGAGGACATGAAACCTGAACATCATGGCTCCCTGGTGATTTGGGAGAAAGAAGCCTAGAAGGAGGTCTGGGAATCCCTTTGCCTTTAGCCAGAAGAGTCTGTTTGGGAGAACATTGCATGAATAAGGAGTTCTTTTTCAAGCTAGGATTAACAGATCCTAAAACACCAGTCCCAGGTGAGCGAGCTGAACATCCAGGAATGCTGTTGCAATGAGAGGAGGCACCTAAGACCGGAATACACCTTCGGATCCTGTGTGGGGAGGGAGTACAACCTTTATCCATCATGACTAGTGGTTGCCTTTGTTTTTCCTAATGAAATAAAAGTACGTGAAATATTAAAGAACTTAAAGAAGTTAAAATTGCTTTTTAACTGCTTTTCAGCTATTAGGAACCTTTAGACCAACAAGTTTTTTACAGCACTGGGAGAGTTTCCTTCAATCCCTAGTGAAAGAAGTTTTGAATGCAAATGTTAAAAGCAAGTTTTTTTTTCTGGAATAAACAGCAAATTAAAGCTTTGATTTTATAAAGTTACAAATGGACTAACGGTCCAGATGAATTTGAAATAAAATTTTGGATTTTAAGAATCTTTCTATGGGCAATTCTTTGAAATCTTAAAAAAAGAGATGAGGTTTTAAAAACTGGATATTAGAAGGAACTAGAAGATTACAATTAAAGGAAAACACTCACTCAATTTAGTCATACAGAACGAAGCAAAATATTTTATTATTGTACATGTTGAAAGATATTTTTGAACACCGGACCTAGAAGTTTTTTTTTTTTTAAAGTTTAGTCAGAAGCTGCCAGAGTCATTTTACAGGGAAGACAGACAGCATAAAATTTAACAAATAAATAAGTAAATAAATAGTTATTTTTAAGAGGGTATGCCATTACAGATAAGATAGACTGCATTTAAAAAATGTTGTGGAAGAACAAGTTTACCAGACAAGAGAGACTGTTCTGAAAGTGGGGTTAAAAAAGACAAGCTGCAAAAATATTGGGGGGAAATGCTACACTGGATATACCAATGAAACTAGTTGATGTCTTAACAATTAAAAAGGATAAACAAATAAAGAGTGATATGGATAACTTCCTCATATTGAACTTACAAAAGAGACTTGTTAAAATTTTGAGCAACTTTCTGAGACAAGAGGAAAAAATGAAAAGAAATCAAGTTCTAGATTCTAGAACATTATCTGAAAGGACTATAGATCAACATTGTTAGAAGTAAAAAGGACTATAAAGTTGGTTTATTGATCAAGGTTATATATATATATATATACATACATTCTGCTATCTCTGATAATTCTTAATGGACTTTTGCTAATATCAGGATTAAAATGTCTTTATGGATATATTTGTAGATAAAAGATATGAGGAAAACATGGGGAAAAGTCGGCAACCATAGCTGGCAATGATTAGTGCAGTAAAATCCGTAGGGATTCCTTTACTTTTTTTAATGTGGAAAAGAGATTGTTTTGCTGAATTTTAAGAGAAAGTGCTAAGTTATTAAAATAGTTTGTACTTGTGATAACCGGCTTCTTTATACATTTGTTTTCTTTCACTTTATTTTTATTTTTTTCCAGTTTTACTTTCTATTTCTCCTTGTGTTTTCTGCATTTTTTTTCTTTTTCTTTTTTAATTTGTATTAATTTTTTAATGTTGTCAATTGTGTTCTTTAATAAAATTACTATTAAAAAAAAATACAGTTCCTGGTTGTCACTCATGCTAATTGTGATTCTGGTCTACAGGCTTAGTTATCTTTTGATAGACTTTTCATAACTTTTATTTGATTAGGGGTGCAGTGTGAAGACTTTTACCATGTCTTCCAAAATTCTGTTAAGTTTTAGGGCTTTTGAAGAACACCTGATTGGGAACGGCTGCTGTAAGCCATTGAAAGAGATAATCTCTCAGTCCTCTCTAAGATATAGCTTGGCTATTCTGACCAAACATTTCTTATTTTTTCAAATTCTTATACTGAAAGAGAATGATAAGTGCTTACCTGGTAATGTAAAGGCAAAAAGCAGATGAATGTTCATCAGGAACATCCCAAAACAGTCTTTCATAGATTGCAAAGGATCCCATAAAGGTATTTACATGAGTTTTAACAAGGCATCTTAACCCTAAGACATCCAAACTTTCTGTATGCCGTGAAGAATATGTTAGTCTCTGTTTCAAATGTTTTGCTCTTCTCTTTCTCTGCCTACAGTATCCTCTTTTTTTAACTGTGGAGTGTTTTCTCATTCTCTTGAAGTGGGAGAAAGAGCATTTGGGATGCTTGGAGCAGCATTTTGCTAGATGCAAAGGAGTGGGCACAGGCTTTGAATGAGAGCACTCATAAACAGCTTTGAACTGGAAATTGTAAAAAGGAAAGAAATACATTCTGAAGATCTCAGTGCATGTAAACATCTAGGAACAGCATATAATACTATTCTTCTGAAGCACTGTACAGACAATAAATATAGGAAAAGGCACCATATTATAGGAATTTTTCCCATTGCCGCATTAAAAAGCATTCCTCTAGTCACCAAGTTGGCCAAAAAAAAAAGTCTGCCTGTTAAATAGTGCTGCACCAACAGCTTCAGTGACAATGACTGTTGCTGTCCTTATGATTTCAACATGAGACACTTTAAAGGCAGCAATTGTTGGGAGTCCCCTGGCAGCATTTCCCCTTTGATCAGTGTTACATGACAGGTAGGAAAATCACCCAGCAATTGCTGTCCTTAACATGGAAGGCCAGGTCTGAGTAGTTGTGAGCAAATGCCTGGAATGTTTCAGGTTATCTGAATGTTACATAGCTAACAAAGAAGTAAACTAACCTGTTAACTTGGTATTTTTATGAACACAAATCTACTGCTCTGATGAAAAGGTGCTAGACCTGTTTAGTTTGCATCTGGTTGTCTTCTAGAAGAGTGCTAAACTCATGTGTACTGGCTGCTTGTGCAACAAGGGGATACGGGATGAAGGATGAAGGAATAATCATCTTATTTATTATCAATTCCCACGCAGCAAAGCAGACATAAGTTGGACAATTTTTTATTGCTAAATAAATGGACTGGGATTGCATAATGCAAAAGTATAATTCTTGCGTGAAGATTACTATTTGATATATTGGACATACTGTAATCTCTGTATAAGGGGAACATGTCCATATGAAGAAGAGTTGAAATTGACAGAACTTGGAAAATACACATATTTCTCTGCAATTTAGAAAACACATCACATTTGGATACAATATCATAGCTCTAGCATTTTTTATAATACACCTGCTTTTTCAGCAGAGACCTGACAGAAAGATCTGTCTTCATGTCAAAAGCAGTCTTTTAGTTTTTAAAAATATATTGGCATGTTTTAAAGAAAATATCTGTAAACATTCAATAAATGTTTTACTGGTCAATTATTCCTAGCCCAAGAGGACAAAAAAGAGAAATAATATGCAGAGTTTTTAAATTGCACTTGAAAAGGGATAGCAAGTGCATGCAATCCTATTAAAATTGTCTTTAGTTCAACATTACATGTCTTCACCTATTTGACTCAAACTTTGGTTTCTGCCTATTTTAGGTTTAATTTTAAGGCTTTATTTCAGTCTCTTGATTTATCTATATCATATGACGTGGCTAAGCCTTATGAGAACTGAAATGCAAAGTACCCGGGCAGAAATTTTGGGAGAAAGTGCCTAGACTCTTTGACTTTCACAGTAGCCCTCTCCAGTTTCATATGTAAATAATGTTTCAATGATTTATTTCCAAGGGACAACAGCAGGAATGGGCGGAACAATATGCTTTTTGTGTAACTTTTGAAGGGCCAAAAATCCAAGCATTATTTCCATTCCAGGCTTTGAATCTCCCACACTCTCGCTAACCTAACTCTTCAACCGCTGGAAAAGTCTAAATAAATATCTAAACCAATGAAGATGGTTTCCTTAGTTTTAGGTGATTTTTTTTTCTTACATTCAATTGTGTCTGATTCTTGGAGGCTGCCTAGACAAGTCCCTGCAGTTTACTTGGTAAGCTTTTTCATAAATGGTTTGCCATTGCCTCCTTCCTAGGGCTGAGAGAGAGTGATTGACTTAAGATCTGGCTTGTGCCCAGGAAGCGACTAGAACTCATATTCTCCTGGTTCCTAGCTTGATGTCTTAACTACTACACCAGACTGGCTTTCTTTTAGGTGAGAGAATCATGCTATATTTGTTTAACATGTTTATCTGGGCAGCATTTATAATATTAATGCCAAATTATAAATGTATTTAAATGGTAACGCTGGAATATGTTTATTTGGCATATCATACCACCAGTGGTGGGATTAATTATTTTTTACTACCGGTTCTGTGGGAGTGGCTTGGTGGGCGTGGCAGGAAAGGATATTGTAAAATCACCAGTCAGAGGTAGTATTTGCCATTTCTCCGAACTACTCAAAATTTCTACTACTGGTTCTCCAGAACTGATCAGAACCTGCTGAATACCACCTCTGCATATCACATCTCAGCTGCAAAATCTAGATAATACTGGCTGATGGCAGAAAGATACAATTTTTTTCTATACCTTATAATTATGTTCATGTTTTGTAACCCATGTTGGCTAGCTCTAGTTTATATCCATTACATCATTCTAGTGGATTCAAAAAATGTTACTACCGGTTCTGTGGGCCTGGCTTGGTGGGCATGGCTTGTGGGCATAGCAGGAGAAGGATACTGCAAAATCCCATTCCCTCCCCACCCCACTAACCTGATTTCCAGCTCCGTTCTCCTGTGCAGGGCAACAAAGGAAGACCCAGCCGATCAACTGGGACTCGGAAGGCAGATAATAGATGGGGGAGGGGAAAGTCAGAGGTGGTATTTTCCAGTTCTCCGAACTACTCAAAATTTCTGCTACCGGTTCTCCAGAACTGGTCAGAACCTGCTGAATACCAACTCTGCATCATTCAATATATCTTTACTTTCAACTGATTTTAAATGGAGGAAAAAGTTTTGTTACAAATCATGCAGTCTGTATTTTATTGAACAATGGAAAATGATGTTATAAATCCGTTGTTAAAAAAGAGGCAATAAGTTCTCCATTTGAAAAATGAGACAAGATGGTGGGCATTTCAGTTCCTTTTAATAATATTATATCACAGTTTACCTACATGTGCATTCATGTTAAGTCTGTGTAATTTGCATGGGAGCTTAGAATACACAACTGATTATTGGTTGCTAGTATTTCAACTCATAAAGATATTTCTGACATTAGGTTGTTGAGATTCTCTGACCTTGCTTTTCATCTTGCAGGCATTTCATCATCAGGCTGTGTAACATTATCAGTGGAGGGAAAACAAAGTTTGCTGGTTGTTTATATATGGCATTAACATGATAAACAAATATAGCATGATTCTCTCACCTATGAGAGAGACAGTCTGGGGTAATAGCTAAGACAAGCCAGGAACCAGGAGGTTTTAGTTCTAGTCCCTCCCGGGTTTGTCCTACCAACCTTGTCTGAGGTAAGTCAAATACATTCTGAGCTACATATATTCTCCTCTACTGTGAATTTGGATGTTAAATTTTCCAAGAAATCCCATCAGAAATGGCTATGAATTCATGAAAATGCTAGCTATATTTTAAAAAGTACATGGAGTCAAACTATACATACTACAATCATACAATTTACTGTAAATAGAAGAAAAAACAGACAGACATCTTGTTTTTTTTAATGTGTTCCTCATGAGAATTAAAGCATGCACCAGTTTTATGACAAAAAGCTTCATTCATTTCACCGCTGTGGTTGAGTCTTCATTAGCCATACTGCTGCACAGTTGCTGTTTTTTTGATATTTGTATGTATATTCCTGATCACTTTTAGTAAATAATAGTACATATCAGTTTACTTAAAAAGTTATGTATCATAAATAATTTCATCAGTTAGTTAGCCTACATTATATTAAGGTTTACATAATTACCTAAATCTATTTACAAGTTTCCCAAATTAAATATTGGCATTTAGATTTACTTACAATTTTTGGTACTACTATAGAAAAGGAACGGTCATTTTCCCAATTAAATTACATGTAAATATATTTATTTACCTATGCTCCATGTTGTCATAAACAGAATTAATTCACCTATCTCTGTTGAAAGTGATTATTAAAAGAAATGCCCATTAATGAAATAATCCAAGAATTTGCAAACAGAAAATGATGTAAAATTAAAACGTAGATAATACATTAAAACACATATATGGAAAAGTTGCTGTCTATAATGATATTTACTTTTCTCAGTTCTTATAGTTTAATATAACAAGTTCCTATGAAGATTATTAAATTATCTTGGTAGCATTTAATATCTGGCTTAACTTTTAATTTTAATTGTATGCATATTTTGTCTTTTGTATTAGTATTTTACTGTATTTATGGTATATATTTTCAGAGCCAAAAGGCATGAAATTTAATAATCTATTCATTTTTATTCTTTCTAATTTAAAAAGAAATTGACACATTTTCATGGGCCTAAGGCACTATTCCTCTTGTGTTTAATGGATATTTTGGTCCTGCGATTCATATGGTTGTTCATATGCAGAAAAAAGAGGAAATTATTTGTCCGGAAGAGAAGAGTAGGCTACATTATGCTTATGTAAATTTGTCTACTGTGAAAGGAACAAAATACTAAGACACTGTATTGATTAACTCTGGCTTATTTATTAGAATTATATTCAAAATAAGCATTACAATTATAAAGAACAACTATTAATATTACAATACATTTCATCAAAACAGTTTATACCAGCAAACAAGTCAAACTGATTATCTACTTTGCAAAATATAGAAAGTGCTATTGTAGATTTTATTTCAGTTTCTGAAGCAAATGATTTACATTCACAGTTCTGTACTAATCAACCGACAGAAGGAGAAAATGGTACACAACGTATGATGATAGAAGCAATGGTCACAATTTATTAGTCTTTCTGTTTCTGTTTTCTGTTCCCTCTGCAAAGTATTCTCAAAAACTTCATTCAATCTAACACTCTCAATTGCGAAGTTTCAGAATTCCCTTATTATATGATATTCTGTAAGAATATTTCATAGATCTGTTAATATTTATCTGTTATTAGAGTGACTAGGATATGGGGGAAAACTGAATCAAAGTTTGAAGCTCTGTTTTAAAATAGCTAATTGTACTATTTCTATATCTGGATCAATATTAGAGAGTTTAATAGTCTGACAGTGTTAGGAGTTAGCATCATTGGCCATTTTGTATGATTGTGGTAGTTTAGAAATTTGATGAGCAGATAGATCCACAGACAAAATTCTAAGGTCCACAGTTCTATACTTGTTCTGATTAGCACAATCTACAGCCCTCAGCACTTTCTCCTTTGCAGTGAAGAGTATGGTACTATGTATCTGTACTCTTCCAAATTGGCAAATAATGATGATGGAGAAGGAGCATTGTGTGAACTCATCTTGTGCTTTACCCTTCTGGACCCCTGTAGAAGTTTAAACTGTACAAAGCTTATTTGATGAAAAACTCCAACCACCCTATGAACATCACATGCCAGGCACAGCTGTAGAGCTTTCTCCGGATATATTCATTTAACATCAGTCTTAACAACATGAACATAATTTTAACAACTCTAAGGCAGAGAGTCATCAGGCCAATGCGGTTCACTAATAAATTATCCAGTCCAAAGAATGAAACACCTTCATAACAATTCTGAGAAGTTAGGACAATTGGATTCAGCCCAGGATCCCTCCAATTCCACTCTCCCCACAGTAGATCAGCATTGTTCAGTATTAATCAACTTAGGGGACACAAAAATATGATACTTCAGAACTGTTTAAGTTACACTGTCAATTAGCAGATTTAATTTCATTGAGGGAAAAACAATGCACATATTATTTTCTGAGTAGACTTTAGTTTTAGGCTGAATATTTGAAAAACTCCTAGTAGTCTAAAGAAGCTCAACTCCTGATCCTCCCAATACCCTGTTTTTCAAATAAATACATTGTTTCTGGGATTGATGCATTTATGTTTTTCTTTGCAAATTTTTTTGTGCTAATAAAAAAATAGAAGCAGGATAGATCTGGCATTCAAAAATAAGTACCACATACTTCAAATTGACCTAATTTTGTAGAAAGATACATGTACTTCTGCTCCTATTTACTCAGAATTAATGCTTAATGATTTCTATTTAGTTTGGTTCCTAGTAAAATGCAGTTAGGATTTTTACAGTTTTTTAAAAAAATCTGAAATAGCAATATTTAACTTTTTTTTACTAATGAATGTTTAAAATATGACTTTTTAAAAAAATCAGCCAGATCCAGAGATCTACTTAAGTATTATTTTAATCATAAAATATGTATTTTTTCTCACAAAAAAATGCACCATATGGCTGCATAAAATGAGTTCAGAGCTAGCACTGGTGTTATGTTTGAAGAAGAAGTTGTTGTGTAAGATAGGAATATTTCATATGTACACATAAAATGTTCACAAGCTGGCACTTATGGACAATATAAAACTTGGCAACAGTTAAAGTTAAGAACTGGTGCACAAAACAGGAGAAACAGCCAAGACCTGAGACAGTGCTGCCACTGGCCCTCAAGATGTTGTTGAAATTGAATGTCCACCAGGCCCAGTCAAATGGCTGTGAGCAGGCACTGTGAGAATTCAGTAGTATCTGAAAGGTCAGCTATTTCTAATCTCCTTTGTCTAAAATAATTTTCAGTAACCTTGAAAACAGGATTAATGAGCTATTTTTTATAGGTAATTAAAATTCCATTATAAGACATAGCTTAATTACATTGGATTTTTGTCTGTTTTTTTTCTGATAGTTAAAAGAAGATAAATTGAAAACATATTGTGGATTTCATACTTGTTGCCTATTTGAAAATGGAGTTTTTCTCTTACCATAGAAAGTATAGGAACAGAACAGAGATCTCTCAAATGTTAACAAATCTCCCATTCATTATAAATAAATCTTTATTATTAATAAAGGGCATTAACGGGTGGAAATATTACAAGAGAATTGACGAGCCTCTATAGCTGTCAGGGTCAAAATTAAGATTACTACATATACTGAACGGCTGGGTTCATCCCCCGTTTTAGTTGGAAAGTAGGATAAATAGCATTACTTACTCACAGCACATATCCATACTGAAATCAAAGCACCTACAGAAAGCTGACATAATTGCTTAATCATTCCTTGATGGTTGTTTTGACACTCTGGGTAACGTTACACTCAAATGCAATGTGAAAGCATCTCACAACATTGATTCAGGATGGATATTGGACATGCTACAATTGCATTCTATTTTTTATAACAAGTGTACAGTCCTGAGGAAAAAAAAATCTGGTACAGGAGAAAGGTTTAGTGCAGATCAGTGCCATAATGCCCCTATGCCCATGTATTTCAACTGTATATTAGCTATGAAAAAATACTGACAGCTGTTTCAAAGTCTTACATTTGTTTATAAACAATTTATTGCTACCCCATTGCTCTGCTTGGGGGTTGTTCATTTGCATTGGTAGTCTAGTTGCCACAAAAGAGAATCAAGGCTCAGAAAAGAGGTCTCTAAATATCACTCAGAGACTATGGCTGTAGCTAGTAGCAGTGCTAATGGATAAGTCACAGACAGAGAAGAATGGCTATTTATATACAGAACATTATTTTAGGAACTTTATGGTGTTGCTTTTTCATTGTCTCCTTATAAAAATAGATCAGGTGATATAAACGCAGAAGTAAGCTAGTTTACTTATACCCTTTCTGACTCAGACAAAGGATGCTGCACTTACTGATCTTACAAAAATGCATACTTCCTTGCCTCTTCCCCACCCTATTGTAAAAATAGATGACAATTTGCTGCCCATTGATAGCATCAAAAAGTTGCAATTGTAACATAAAATCTGGCCCTTTTGTCGCGTGTGCAAGAATTTCTGAACTGGGAACACTTAACATTTTGGAAAATGTATGACACTTCAAATACTTAAAATGACACACAGCACATGGTTCCAAGCCAGGAATCCATTTTACTGTGTTAGCTATTTTTAGAAGTAAACAATTTCTTATTGTTATGTACATTTGGAACTAAAGAAGTCCCATGCAAATGTTACATTCAGGAATGATGCCTGGAATGATATTCACATTGACACAGCAAAAGGGCTTTGAGACAAATTCCCTTCCGTACAAAAGCAACACTGCTCTTTAATAATATTGATGGATCTCAGACATCTACATAACTCACATATAGTATCACAAATTGCAATGTACTATATTTAAATTCAGTCACTACTGAAAAATAGGTCAGCTGTTTTCAAGTGAGAGGAATGACTGGCTATGAATCCATGACAACTCATGGTGAACTAGTCAAAAGAACAAGAGAAGAAATTGAACAAAGTCCTTCTGTGCTATATTGTTGTCAGGGTCTATGGCACTGCATTAGACAATGGAAGCTATCAAATGTAATGAAGTGTAGGTGAGGTAGATGTGAGAGGAAATTACAGATATAGAAAAAGATCTATATGCTACATCACTAATTCCAATGAAGCATGTAATGTGTAGAAAGATGTCAAATCCAAGGAATTATGAAATAGAGTACAGTGGTACCTTGGTACTCATCCTTAATTGGTTTCAGGAGATGCAATGAGTACCAAAAATGATGAGCACCAAACAATTTTTTCCCCATAAGGAATAATGTAGTGAGTCGTGAAGTAGCTGACACTGACAAGTTCTAGCTTGTGTGCTAAATACCAACAAATGATAAGTACTGGGGCAAAATTTCCACATCAAAATGCATTGAGTACCAAATTTGATGAGTTTCAAAGCGTTGAGTACCAAGGTATCACTGTGTACAGATATTATAATAACAATGTTTGCACATTCTTAACTTGGAATGTTTACCTGCAAGCACATTGAAGAAAGAAAGGCACGTGTTCCTAGCATGGAATGTGTACAAGAAGAGCTGGTGGTTACAGCATAATATCTCGCTCTTACCCCTAAGATATAATACATGGAACCAGTGTATTAAGTTAGCACAGTTTGAGATATTATGTCACCAAGGGAATAAAACTGCAATTAGTGATGCCTTAATGCAAAACTGCAATTCAAAAAACAGGATATTTATAATGACATAGGGCTAGAGAGGCTGTTATTGTGTAATTTTCATAGAAACAGAGATTATTAATCATCTTTGTGTGCATGTAGTTATATTTGCATGTGGAAATTTAATTATAAACCAGCTTTAAAGAAAATGTGGATAATGTGCAAACATTCTACATGGATACTAATCCATATCATATACAGTGCAGCTCTAGAAAACTAACTGCATTGGAATTATGCAATCATGATCTGTAGTTCAGTAGTCTGTAGGTCAGTAGCTCTTATACATAGGTAGACTGAGTACTTCTACATTTTATAGTGTTAAGATCAATTATACACATAGAAAGAATAGTGCTAGATGGGGCATTTAAGTTTTAAAATTCTTGTCCACTTCAACAGACACAGCAGCAGAAACTAGAAAAGTGCAACATTTCAAAATTCTAGGAATAAGGAATAAGGAAGGGTGAAAGACCCCATTCTAGATAATGAACACAGGTTATTTTTTTTCTCCATCCTTAACCTGCACAGAATATGTCCTTCAGCATATCTGAGCTCAGTGCTGGAAGTGAAAAAGTATATAATCAATTAGGATGTTTCTTTCTTTTTTTACCCAAGTGATTTTTTTAAAAATGGCATTATGTCAGGAGTGTTTTCAGAGCATCCAGAATCCATATTGGTTGCCCTTGGAGTAAAACATAACCATCTAGTTCCTCTTTAAGTGTAACGATTTCCAGCAAATTAACTTATTTACAGAGGATCCAAAAATTTCAAATGATGGTATAATGTACAGAGCTTAATTATTAAAAGTTAAAACCAGAAGCTCCAAGGTGACATTATTTAAAAGGTGTGTTTAGAGAAATTAGCAAAGAATACTTCATTAAAAAAGATCCACATTGCAAAGAATGAAGTTATGAACTGACCACATAATGAGTAGCAAGAAATTATCCTGAACAAACCAAATTTTCATATGTCTTGGGGAGCAGAATACTAAACTTCAGGCACTCCAAATGCTAGATTGTCTCGTATCATCAAGGTTTTCCGGAGGTCTCGCTCCATGATTGGTCTTTGTGTTCTCCACTTGTGTGCTTCCTGAAGTCCTGGCTCAAAATAGTATATACAAGCTCCAAAGCCCACCAATATGAGAATCGAGATCATCAAATACATTGGCACAAACCAATCCAAGAAATGAGGCATAACCACTAGACAAAAGGAAAGTAAATAAAAAGAGCTGGTGGTGAGGAATAGAAAAAATACACTCTTATTTATTTATCTAAAACATTGCCATATGCTAAATAAATAAATAAATCTAAAACATTTATATAATTATCCACCTTTCCACCAACTCTGGGCAATTCCCAATCAAAGAGTACAAGACATATTAAATCATTTTAAAAACTATAAAACACATCCAGTTAAAACATGGAATATTAAAAACAACAAAAGCCTGCCCCAACCTGAGCTAATGTGCCTCCATTCAATTTTCTCCCAATGCTTGCGGGAAAAGCCAGATCTGATGAACTTCAGGGGGAAAAACGTTTCAGAGGACATGGGCTATCATGGAAAAGGTACACTTCTAGTTCCCATTAGATGACAATATTTGGGGGAAGGAACAAGGAATCTGATCTGATAAGAAGGGTAGATATCCTTAGGGGAAAGCTGTCCCACAGACAGTATGGCCCAGTGCACATAGGGCTTTAAAAATGATGACCTTGAATTGCACTTGGAAAAAACTGGAAGCCAACACAGCCTGCACAACAGGGTGTTATATGGGCAAACCTCATGGCCCCCATTACTGCGTGTACTGCCGCATTCTGGTCTAGTTGAAGTTTCTGTATGTCTTCAAGGGCAGCCCCATGAAGACGGGAGGTGACCACGGTATGATTGACTATGACAAGGCCTGCCAGTCCAGGAAAGGGCTTTTTTTTTTGTCTTCTGTGATGCAAGGAAATTAAATTTGGCATAAAATAGTATTTTCTTTGTTAAACCCAAGCAACTTACCTTGAAAAGCTTTTTTCCCTCTAAGATCTTACAGTATTTTAGAACTTTTTCTATTCCTAAGAAGAAAAATAATATATCAGAATAAATTATACAAATATGTATATTTGTCCCTTACAAATTGTAAAATAGATTTACTGATGATTTAAAGCACTTTTGATTCCTCCTTTCAATTTTGTTACGATATCCAAAATAAAAACACAGCTGTAACAGCAATGTTCCACAGCCTGATTCTCCAGTTATATAGAACTACAACTTGTTCTCTTGCTTGATCTGGTTTAATGTTGGAATCCCCGTGTATTTTGGTATTGGGCATTAAGTCACTTCAGTCTCAGTGCTTCCTACCTGGGGTTGGCAAGGCCATGAATTTCAAGGTACATGCTGACAACATTCTTGTCCCAAGAAATCTTTGGCCTCAACTATTGCAGGTAGTCATACATTACATGTTTTGTTCATCTTGGAGCAGTTGTGTGGTGAACTGAGTATGGAAGGATTACTTATAACTCACTGTATTGGCCAAAATCACTTCCTAGTCTAACTGAGATTTTCTGTCATTTCTCCACAGAATATGAAAATTTTGATTTATAAAACCCTATATGGCTTGGCACCTCTGTATCTTCAGGACCCCTTTCTAATAAGTGTTGACCATTTTGATGAAGTCATATCTGGAGAAGCTGCTTGTGAGCCCCCAATTCCATGAGGTGAGGAAGCTGAAGCCAGAAGGTGCTGCTTTTCAGTCATGACAAATCAGCTTAAAGCAAAGCTGGCTGCTCCTGGAAGATAATGAAAGCCATATTTTACTGGAGAAACTTTTTAGAGTGATTGCGCACCATCTGGGAACTGAATTTTTTTCCTAGTTTATTTGATAGTAGATATCAACTGTGACTCTTGGCTATGCCAAAATATTTATTATATGACTTTTTATATGTTATATGACTTTTTAACAATGCTTATTTTAATTTTTAACTAAATGTTTTGAAATAAAATAATTCTAATTTTGTTAGCTATTTTGATAATTTCATTGTTACACAGTAGCTCCTAATGCTCCAATTACAGACACGACATGATGATGATTCATTTTACTTATGTGCCATCCTTTTTTCAGAAACATGATACTTCTTCCACCAGCTTCTTCCCACCACAATAACCTTGAGAGAAAGGCTGGACTAAGAGATACTACTGGTCCCAGTCAGCTAATAATATTTCCTTATTAAAGGTGACTTGGACCTTGGCTTCTCAGTACTAGACAATACTTAAACCCTAATACTCTATTGATTGAAGCTCTCTATACACGTTGTGCATAATTTTTTAATTTATAAATCCAAGGGCAAAATCTATGCATATTTTTTTAGAATCATAGAAACGCAGAACTGGTAGTGATCCTCAAAGTTATTGGACCCAAAGCTCATAGTACAACAATCTAAATTAAAGCATGTCCAATAGATATTTAGCCTCTGGCCAATGAGTGGAAAAATACAACTTCAGAGTAATTTTTGCTGTTAAACTGCTTGTACCATTAGAAAGGTTTTTGTTACTAATGTTTTTCATGTTCAACTGGAATCTGTCTTTCTTAAATCTTTTACTTGGTGTTCTGCATTCTGCAATGAGAACAGATTTTCTGTGTAGCATCTTTTCAAGTTTGCTTTTTCTCAAGGCTGAATGTTTCCACTTCAGTTAATTTCTCTTCACAATTTTTAAGCTCCTGAACATTCTCTTTTCTGAACCTGTTCCAATTTGTCTGAATTTTTTTTAAGTGCCCAGAATTAGGCACAAGACTCATGTTGTGGTTAAACCAATATTTTAATCAATGTAAGTGGCTTGGGGAGAAAAATAAAGTTTGAATCTTGGGCTAAAAATACAATAAAATATATAAGTTTGATAATAGAGGAATATTATTCATAATCCTACAAATCTGTAATTTCCTAGAAATAGGAAATGTGTTTTATGTAAAGATATTTAATCTTAATTGTGTTTTAAAGAAATGTAGAAATGTCCATATTGAACAAGAAAAAATGAACTTGGACCTCATTTAATTCTCGCTATATTAACACTATCTTCAAGGAGACATATTTGATAAATTTGATGATGTGCTAAATCTAGTCAGCGATAGTTTTCCAACCGAATGATCCAGCTATGGTCAAGTACCCAACTATTCTGGGAAAATCCATACTTTTAACCATGTTCCAGAGTCCCAAAGTTCTGTTTCCCTTCCAGAAATAACAAATACAAATTATGGTGATGTGTCAATGACAAAAATCATGTAGTCTGTGCCTTGTGGTGATGCAAGTTTCATCATTGTTTTTGTTCTTTGTCCCATTCACAGAAACCCGTGTTCCCCTTGCTGTGATTTCAGGGAAATCAAATAGTGAAGCTACCTTATATTCCTACAAACCGTTGGTTTTGTGAAACAATTGGTTGTGCCAGAGATATAATGTAAATACATTAGAAAGCAGTTTTGTCTTTTCCCAGATAGAATCAAATCCTTTCTTGAAAAGCTTTCTTGTATAATCCAATAGG
Organism: Bungarus multicinctus; assembly: GCA_023653725.1. Classification (NCBI taxonomy): domain Eukaryota; kingdom Metazoa; phylum Chordata; class Lepidosauria; order Squamata; family Elapidae; genus Bungarus; species Bungarus multicinctus. The sequence continues at coordinate 51,336,579 of CM042848.1, forward strand.
ATAAAAATATGGGGAATTTTTAAAGGGCTACAATTTAAAAATTGCTATAAAGAAATGCCAGAAAAAGGAACTTAATTCCAAAGCTTTGCAGTGCTGTGGTAACTCATTCTGATCCTTTTTTAAAAATTACTTTATGGTCTAGATCCAGATTATCTCTGTCCTCTCATTAGATCAATCCTATGGGACCTTTATGAAAAAAAATTGTTTAAACCTTTCTTTCAGAGAAGATGTCTTTAAATTTTCATGCCAATGCCCTTGAATTATGTTCCCTTTTGCTCTTTTTCTATTTTGACTTTGCATTTCAGTTTGTTTTGTATTTTGAACTGAATTACTGTTTTCCCCAACCCAAATTAATTACAATTTAGTATAATTTTACTATTTCCTAAAGAAATCACTTGTATACTTTAATTCTGTGGTGTTTTATGTACAGTGTGTCACAAAAACATTTAATTGAAAGAAATTGCTGCATGCATGATAATAGGTTATCATTTGATAATAGATTATAATTAGAAGATCCTTCAGTGAATGGATCCTAAAGGAGGTAATCTATAGTTCAAATCAAGTTCTTGAACACACCTGGTAACATTAGAAAGCTAAGACTCAACCTCATAGCAAAAATAACAGAACTAACCAAAGAAAGTGCTCCCTAAATTTGACCCTAAATTTTTTGAAATCATCCTTGGAATGGAAATAATCAAACAATAACAAGAAGCTGCTGTTTGCAATAGTTTCTGAAACCAAAACAGAATATTGTATTGTGTCTAATAATCTTAACAAACTACATTTTACAATATAAAAATCATATCCACTTCTAGGTCTCATCTCCATACAGTATTCACAAATATTATTGAGTAAATAGTATTAATTCCCTAAAATATGTAGATTGCAACTTATTAAGACCTCAGTTCTATACATGCTTACCTGGGAACAGAGGGTTTTTTTCAACACTCACTATAGAAGAAAACAAAATAAAACAAAATAAAACAGAGACACACAGAAATTAGGAGGATTATCAGCATTAAATACAGTATATCTGAAAGAGAGTAATTCATTTAGCAATTTACAGTATTTACTCTTCAGCCTCTTGCATAATCCTCCTAATTTCTATCCCTCTCCCAATATGATGTCTGGATTTCAACATATCTATACTGTGAGATTTTTTGTGCTGGTTTATGAAATGGCTGGTGATATTCAAATGGCTCTTATGAATCTAAAAGTAGATCTCACCTGCATATTTTTGTTCCACAGACATGTGGGCACAAAATAAAACATTGGATAAAATTATTGTAATCCCTACTCTACTATGAATAACTGGATCTACATTCATTTTTGATGTCTCAGACTGGTGGTGTATCTAAAGAATGTCACATCTGCAGAATTCAAGCTCAATGGAAGTTCTAAAACACTTGAAGTCATGTATCACAAAATAACAAGGTATTTCATCTTATTAATTATGCTATCTTTAGGCATTCAGAAGTAGGTTCAAAATTAGCACAGCATAGCACAGTCACAAAGGTTTTTTTAAAACACGACCAAAATTTTGTTAAGGGCCAAGTAAAATCTGTGTATACATATCCCCACGGAAATGCCACAAAAGATGCATTACCTACCTCAATCCATGCTTACTTCAGGAGATCACAGCTGCTAAGCAAAGCTATTCTAGTACCAGGCAGCTTTGCCTTGTCATCTGACTGCACAGCAGAGAGCAACTGGCCTTCAAAAGCTTCCCAAGGCAGCCAAAGTCCTCAAAATGCCAGAGCAGATTGGTCCAGATTGAAGATAGATGAAGCTGCACTTGCTCTGCATGCAGCATGCTGGTGCATGCAGTTGTGAATCATACACTCAGGTTCTCTGTTTGATCATCTGCTGTTGCCAAAGGACACTCCCCCATTCCCCCACCCCACCCCCAGTAGATGTACGTTACACTCTGGACCAGTCTGGCATCTTTCCATCCTTCTCTCATTTGAGTGGGCCTCCTCCTGTTCACCCTCACAAAAGAGGCAACATTGTCCCCATCCAATCAAAATGTCGAAGCAAATGAGGACTATCAACGGTTGTCATAGTAACAAGCCCAGAGAGCTCTTGTCTGCATGTGATACAAAGGATAAGGGAAAAGAAAGAGGTTGAGAGATGCTCTAAGCTTTGGAAGATAATTTTCAATTTGATAGACGCTTTCAAATGGAGCAGCATTGCTAAAACATGACACTTCTCACTACTCCCTCTCAAACATTACATTCAGGCAACAGGCAAGCCTTTTCCCCAGAGCAAAAATAGCCTTTCACATGCATGTTGGAACGTGTTGGTAGCATGAACTCAAACTCAGGACCACATAAAAGGGATTCAAAGCAAACATCACATTGAGTATCTATTTTAAATATTAAGATTGCTCAGACTCTTGGATTCAATCTCCCAAAGGTGCTTTGGAGCACTTGGCACTACAAACATGGCATTGCAGCTTTGAAAAGCAGCCTTTTAATACAAGGAATATTATATATTTGATGAGTACTTAAAATATTGGCTATTGAGTAGTACTTAGACTACATCCACATTTGGAAATGTTTTTTGGAGATTGACTTTACACCCTACACAGCATACATTGAGCATACATTGCATACTAAGCATACTCCTAAGCATACATTGACATTTAGTGAAAAACAATCTTGCAACAATACTGTCAATGTGAACTTGAATTTTGTTAATCTTTCCAAACATTTTTGAGTACATGGACTATATAACTAGAAACAGTTCCATGTGGATTGTAAGTTTGTTCCAGAATCCGTTACACATTTTAAAAAAATTGGTTTTATCGTCCTAAACTCTCATTAATTTTCTGTACTACACTTTTGCTTGTTTTAGATAAGCACACTAATTATAATGGTTTGTGAGATTTAGCAACACAGTGATTGGCATCACAGCTTCAAATTTTGGAGTGGTAGCATTGTTGCAATTATGGATGTGTTGTTGTTCCTTTGGGAGTAGTTTTAGAGAAGCTAAAATTTATCTTTTTCATATCCCATTGGTTGGTCCCAAACTTCCACAGTATACAATAAAAAGCAACTTAATAATATTGAAACAGCAATATTGCAAAAGTATATTTGAGATTTATCTTTGCTTAAAATAGGTCTTGAGATTCAGTGGGGTGTAATTGGTTAAGGCATCAGGCTAGAAACCAGGAGACTGAATTAGAATTAGAATTCAGTCTCCTGGTTTCTAGCCTGATGCCTTAGCCACTACACATTGGCATGAAGCCAAGGTGTAGTGGTTAGTTTCACCTTGGCATGAATGGTAGTGGTAGTCTCACCTTGGCATGAAGCCAGCTGGGTGAACTTGGCCCAGTAACTTTCTCTCAATCTTCAAAAGAAGACAGTGGCAAGCCACTTTTGAAAAAACTGCAGGGAATTTTCCAGGCACTCTCTGAGAATTGAATACAATTGAACTGAAGGGGAAAAAAGCCTTAATATTTTGAATCATTTCCCCAAAATGGGAAAAAGATTGGAATAAACTTCAAAGCTAATGCCTAGTGGACAGTTACCTTCAGGCATCAAATCTTTATAGTTATTGGACAACTACTCCTTTCATTCTGCTGATAATAGAATAGAGGAAATATAATTTTTTCAAATGAAAGCATACTGACCAGATCACTTTAAGACTGATTTTTTATTGAAAACTCAGAAGACAGTCTGATGTTTGACAGCTTTTGCTTGTGAAGCATTTCAGCAACATCTTCTTCCTCAGTTTGTAAATCTAACCTCCTGATTTTAATTGTGTCTTTTAAAACTAATGTTAATGGCTATTTTTTAACCCATATAATTAGGGCAGTAACTCTATTGAATTCTACTGTATAGTGCAATATTAATGCAACATCAAGGGTTTTCAGTTCAAGGTATAGAATGTGAAGGATGTGTGTTTGTGTTTATTTTCATAGTCATAATGTACACTGAAGATAGTATTTAATTTTGTTGTACGAGGTACAATGACAATAAACTAAACTAAATGTGTTTGAATTATGATTATACTTTTAATACTCTAGTTTAAAGTATACCAAATTAGGACTTTTTAAGACTCCCAAGTAGGTCAAATGAAACAGTCAAGAGACACACAGAAGTATTTCTTCCCTAACATAATGTATCCTAGCAACTTCTTCCAACCTCCCTATAGAGTGTAGAACAGATAATTTGTAGGATGGTTGTTCTTGCCCAGGAAGCCCATTATAGTCCGTTATATTAAAAAGGAGATGGAAGAGAACCAGATGCACTTATTGAGCATGTCTATAATGCAAATGGAATTAAGTCAAAGGACTGCATCCAGAGATAAATATTAAATAAACACTCTTTGTGTCAAAAGAAAATATTTGTAGCTCAGAGTTGAGGGGCCCTTGGTGCTCTCTGAGCTTGATTGTTTCCTTGTAACATTCACTGATGATGTTACCTAGTTTGGTTAATGAAATGTCTGCAAGAAAACAACCAAGCTCAGAAAGCATCAACCCTTCATAAACACTCTTGTCCCCTGCTCTTGCTTGCAGTCTTCCCAAAGCAATCTGACTGGCCATTGCTGCTACTAGCTATACTAATGCACTAGGACAAATCTACTGTTTTTAATGGAAAACCAAGTCTAGGAAGATATATGGGAAAGCGGAAGAAAGTTTTGATTTACTCTCAGTCCTCCTCTTCTTCCTATCCAGTATTCTCTGATTTGAATGTATTTTTGAATGTATTTTATTTTATTATTTACTTACGTACACTGAGAGCATATGCACCAAAGACAAATTCCTTGTGTGTCTAATCACATTTGGCCAATAAAGAATAAAGAACGAATTTCATTCAACTACTCAATCCAGTCAATCCTTGTGATGGCATATTTCATCTTTTTGATCACAGAGTCCCAGGTGGAGCAGATTACTCCTAGCTGAATCAATTAACTTGAAAGGCGGGAGAAAGAGGGGAAGAGAAAAGCAGTCATACCCATCTTCATATCCTTTTCTGGTGCTCCCCCCCCCCTCCAATCAGAGCTGAGCAGCATTAGCATGAATTTCTCTAGGGGTTAGTCAAATCATAATAGCAAAGAGGAGGAGGCTGTTCCTGCATTTTGAACTTCTTAAAGAAATGCATCTACCTTTGTTGTCTGTTACTCAGAAAAGTATTCTGGATTTGGAACCAACATTGAAGTTCCATAACCAGCATAGCACTGTAAATCTTGAACGCTTTCTTATTTGAGGGAACGTGTATAAGCTTTGTAGGAAGTTAGCATCCACCCCTCTCCTAGAAAAATTGAAATAGCCTAGGAAATATTAAAAAGGCAGAATATTTCTCCTAAAAAGAATAATCACTCAAGAAGCAGAAACTCACCCCACAAGCAGAATCTCACCCCCCCACCTTTGTTAATGGGTGGGCCATTAAGGCCTGGGCCAGAATACTTTACATAAGAAGGAACTCCAGGGTGATGGAATTAAGGATGGCCCTCGGGAAATCATAGGATTACCCATCTCACCACATGGTCTGGGAAGATTGCATTAGCCAGCATTCAGGTAAAGCTATGTGGTCCAGACCAAGCTTACAGAGTTAAGATCCCCGCCCCTGGGAGTCTGACAACCAATTAGAATACAAGCTCCAATTCAAATCCCAACAGAGGGTATAAAACCCAGGCACTCTCAGCACCTCAGCCCTTTTTTCTTCCCTTCTCACCTTGAAGCATGTGATCATTCTTCTCTGAAACTTCAGGCCATGTGGCCCTGTAACCATTAAACCTTCCAAGCAGCCTCCATGTTTCCAGTGTCTTTTTCCCCACTTGGAACTCAACCCAGAAGGATATTTCTTTCAACAGCTTGATTCCAGATATTGATCTGCTTGAGTTCATCCATTTCAATTTCCTCCATATTTTTTTTTAAAAAAACAGTGACTCATTCCTATTACCTTCGATTTTACATTTGGAATACCACAACTTTCTATAGTGATTGCAAAGAAGTTTATTTCTGGATTAAACTGATGCTTTTGATTAGAAGTCAATGAACTGTCATAGACTAACAATTCTTTTTAAGAGAGAATAGATAAGTATGATATATCCTTGTAAAGAAAAAACCTTCAGTAATCCCAAAATCCAGGCTGCAAAGTAGTACGATAACTGAAGTGGAATCAATCAAGGTTGTAGTAAGGCAGGACATAAAAATATATTAATTTTACAGAAATAATTATACAAGTTTTATAGATAGTGAAATATGTGGTATTAGCAAGAGAAAGAACAAGGAAGTGTGAAAAGCCAAACCACAAGGATCATATATCGGTCACAAAGTCATTATTTGCCAAGAAACCTTGTCTGACTTGTAACAAAACCACAAGCTAGGGAGTTTTAGCAAGGTGGCTTTGTGACATCCAGCCATCCTAGCCTAGCAACAGGGGAGGGGGAAAGCTGTGATTCAAGTAGTCAATGAATGACTGACAAGTTATATTGCTGTGTTTTGCTCCTGAAAAAGTATATAGGCATGTGCTGTTCTATAAGAAATTTGTTCAGAAGTGACTCTCACTAAAATACTCTGAACCTGTTTGCGCAAATAAAACCAACTTATTTTTGGATTCCAAGGTCTGAGTCTTGTAATTTCCTGCAATAGTAGCTTGCTTCTTCCATAACCTCTCACAGAATTATATCAAATGTTGTCTTCAAATCCTTACTGAGTTCATAATTTTATTGTTCTTACCAGTAGATATTTCTATGGAAACTTCTAAGATGCTATGTTCTGCTTCATTGCAATTAACATCAAAAGTCAAAATCCTGAAATTCATCCAAACCTACATTGGCTGGCTGTTATTTAATACATAAAAACTTAGTTTTCTTATACCTATGTTATTGCCTTATTGTGCATCACTATTTACTAATTGGATTTATGCAATTACATACCTGATGCAGTTTCCTTCTATATTGGTGGTCTTCCAAAGACTAGGATGGACAAGAAGGCCCTTGGGCTTCTGGGTTTTGAGTTATGATTTAAAATCTGTGGTGCTATATATTCACAAGTCGAATTGCTGCTATATAAAGCTATACTAAGAAGCATTTAAAGAATACAACTCAAATGAGTCTCCTTGGATGAATCCCCTCACAGATGACCTTCTAGAATGAGGTAAAAGGTATAGCTTTTCCAACAATTTTTTGGACTATGACACTCTATATGTGTACAGAGTTGATGCTTTATCGTTCTGTTTTGAATATTGCTTGATTTATTGTTTTAACAATTGGCTTAATATTATTAGATACAAAGTTACTGTAATCACCAAAAGTTTAAAAAGAAAAGTATAAATGTTATAATCAGGACATAACAGTCAATGCTTTTAAAGAAAAATAAAATTAAAAATAAAATAAAATTTTAAAATCAATACTTGAATATGTACATTTATTTTTACAAGTTAATATACAAAATGATTTTTATAAAAACTACAGTAAAACTTTATTAAAACATTTGTGTATTTGGATCCCTTAACAAAACTTGAAAAAATTTACAGTAAAACACATATTACTGCTACATAAACAGCATTTGGGGCTAACTCTTAAAGAGTTTGTAGGAAGTTAGCATCCACCTCTCTCCTAGAAAATTGAAATAGCCTAGGAAATATTAAAAAAGGCAGAATATTTCTCCTATAAAGAATAGTCACTCAAGAAGCAGAAACTCACTCAAGAAAGCAGAAACTCACCCACACCTTTGTCAATGGGTGGGCCATTAAGGACTGGGCCAGAATACTTTACATAAGAAGGAACTCCAGGTAAAAGCTATAGCAATTGCCAAAAGCCCTTTTAAGGGCATAATCACCCAGAAAGGCCAGACCAAGCCTATAGAGTTAAGACCCCCGCCCCTGGGAGTCTGACAACCAATTAGAATACAAGCTCCAATTCAAATCCCAACAGAGGGTATAAAACCCAGGTACTCTCAGCATCTCAACACTTTTTTTCCTTTTTTTCCCTTCTTTTCCTTTTTCTCTTTTTCCCCTTCTCTTCTCACCTTGAAGCATGTGATTATTCTTCTCTGGACCTCCAGGCCATGTGGCCCTGTAACCATTAAACCTTCCAAGCAGCCTCCATGTTTCCAGTGTCTTTTTCCCCACTTGGAACTGAACCCAGAAGGATATTTCTTTCAATAAGTTAAAGAGAAAAAATAAGAGAAAACTCAGTATGAGAATTACAATCACTATTTTTTCTCATTATTCAATAGCCTGTTAGCCCATTCAGTGTTCAAAATATCCGATTCTTATAAGAACTGAACTTGAAATATTAAACAAGGGGTAGCAATTTTCTCTTTAAGTACAACACAGGGGACAAATAAGAGCAGAGGAATTTTACAAGCCCCTGAATAAGGCAGGGCACATGAGCGCATTCTGAGTTTTTCCCTTGAGATATCAAATAAAAATTAAGTAGGTCATGAAACAAGCAGCAGCATTATGTTCCTTGCAGCCTAAGTTTCACGAGCAGTCCTAATTTTAGCTTGCCCTGATAACAGAATAACTGAGCGAAAACTAGATGGTGCTCTTGGTAGCCAAGAGCCATAATTGCACATGGAGGGATCTCTGTAATGATAGGTATTTCGCTTTTTTTCCTTTAAATGGAATGTGCCTGCACGCGAAGTGTATTTTTATACACGCGGCTTTCCAAGCCATCAGTTTTTAGTTTATTGTATCCAATAAAAGCAAAAGGGCTGTATGCAACCTTTGGGGGATAGGCTATCCACGATGACTTAGCAATTTAGAGAAGAGAAATTAAACCTGTGACAAAATTTTCTCTTTTGTACAAAGTGCATGTTCGGAGTTTCATTTGTGGTTACAAACAATCACTTCATTCAGGAGAGCGCAGAACGACCGGTAATTACACCCCACTATCCCGAAAGAAAACCGCGAGACTAATGCCCTAAAAAGCCGAACCCGGACCAGGTTCTGTGGTACACAAACAGCGACAAAACCAGAACTTCTGAAGTGATGCGCATGCGCACAATGTCTTTCATCGCGTTCAGCGCAACCGCCCGAATGTACATGCGCAGTAAAAAAAAAAAAAGGAGGTCTAGTTACGGAATCCGTCTTCCAGCCTCGTCTTCTAACCGCCCGCAGGCGACGATATAATGACGTCAGGCGACGCTTGTTGGCGGTAGTTTGAAAAGCGGAATGCGCTTTTCTTAGTTGTGATAATGTCGACGTTGAGTGCCTTTGGGAAACTCCCAACACTGAATTCCGCGACTATTTTGGTACGTATCGGGACGTCTACAAAACGGGTAACGTCTGCGCTTACCATCCTTTCTCCGGTTATCGGTTCTGAGGTCCTGAGCTGAAAACGGGTAAAAAAAAAGCGATTCCGTCCTTCAGCCAGTGGTCGGGAGGTCTGTCTCATTTTAGCCCGCTGACCAGTGATTTGAGTGATTTCAGCTTGACGCGGGAGTTGTGCTGAAACTTTCCAAGGAACGACATTCCGCGGAATGATTTTGCTTATGGAATAGTCACGCCTCTCGATCCGAAGGGAAAATCTGCAAAGTAGATGGCTCTGGAGATTTTCAGTCATCCAGGTCGTGGTTGTCCCAAAAGTGCTTTTTTCAAGAGGCAACTGGACTTCCAGAAAGTCCAGTTGCCTCTTGGAAAAAAAGCATCTTTGGGACTGCAAAGTATATGAATATCTTTACGAGTATGAGCCTCTGTATTTATTAAATATCCCAGGTCCCAGCAGTTGACGGCAGCTCCGTAGCCTAACTCAAGAAAAGCTCCCGAGATTTGGATCTAATACTTTGGTGAGACGACATCTGGAATTTCCAGATACATAGGCTGGATTGGGAAGTTGAAAAAGGATACCGGAAGAAAATCACTACTATAATGTTGCCAAGTAAACTAAACTAAGGAAGTGACAATAACACATTTGTGAACTGTTATACTGAAAATAAAGACCACCTATTAAATTCCTCCCAGTTAATAGCTATATTTTCTATTGAGTCTGATAAAATTTGGCTAATTGAATGTGATAATAGAAGAATGAGGATAACAAAAGTATAGCAGATTAGAACTGATCACTGTTTTTCTTACAGCTGTTTGAACTAACTATTTTTCCTCATTAATCCCGTAGTTGGTGGGAACAAATGATGTTTTCCAGCAGCAACTAGCAGAAACTATACTTAAGGAAAAACAAGATTTGAAAATAAATATGTAAGTAGTGGAAACAAGACTCCACTTTAAAAGACATTGCCAGAATTTTTGTTCTCATCTGCATCTTGTGGAATTCTATAGAACAATTGTTAATCTAAAACAATGACTATTGTGATCCATGGTATTATGGTAAAATACCATGCTCAAAAATGAGGAAATATATGTTCAATCTGTACCTGCAGAGCCCTTGCTTTTGATTATGGGCTGTGCACTAATTCTGGTTTCTATTAAAAAGGAGGGTAATCCTAACTAGATAATAGTTTACTGGTTGATGACTGAAGTAGAGACTTGACTACTTAATGGATCTGTTACATTGTTCAGCAATTGTGTTAATAACTCTTGCCAATATCTGGCACATAACAGTTTTATGTCACTTTCTGGCTTGCTATAATGGGATTGTAGCCCAGTACACTTGGAACTAGCAGAAGTTAATATTCAGATAAAATCACATAGCTAGTATTTAAGTGTAACCATACTATGTTACATTTGCAACTATTTTTTTCTTTCTGAAGTGCTGTAGTTTAGTTGAATACTTCAGTGTTAATATTTTCTTTTTTGATAAAGCTTCTTTAGAACAAACTTGGTTTGGGGCTGTTGACTGATTCTTTTTTTTTTTTGGTAGCCATTTGGCAGCCTCTCTTCCTTTACCTGTGGAGAGAAACCACATTCGACCAAGGATCGATTTGATTGTCTTTATGATTAATGTTCAAAGCAAATACAGGTATGAACAGAAATATATTTGACAGAAGGGATTTTCTAATTTGGGCAAAGTATAATAAACTCAAGGGGGAACAAAAGTTTACCTATTTGCATTTGAATAGATTTGGAAGCTATAAACTCTCATTTTAAAATATTGTTCTAAAGTATGTAAAATTAGGTACATTAGGTATGTTCTCTGGCTTAAGTTATTTATAAAACAGTAAAATAGGGATAAAAATCTAAAAAGTTAGAATGAAATCCCATTTAATAAATTGCTGATATCATTAAAATAATAGTTTTTTTCTTCTAAACTTGAATGTTATCTAGAGAAATTCGCTCCTTCAGGAATTCAGTAACATAAAAGAGATTATGTAGAAACTGAAAGCAATTATTTTCTAACTGAAATGTAAATAAAAATTCCTTTGAAACATAAGCATTTGTTCATTAATGAGGCTTCTTTTTCTTATGATTTATTAAAAGCTGTTATCACTAGATCATGAATATAGCAAGGGATATTTTTGCATTGTAAAAAAAATAACCCTGCATTTTGTTTCCTTTTATTTGCTTTTTTGCCAGTTTTGAAGATATAGAAGCTTCCCTTATACATGTAGATGCAAATTTTTTCCTTGGAAAAGTGTGCCTTTTGGTTACTGGTGGTATGTATGAGATACATTTGCTGCTTAAAATAATCTATCAAATCTAACTACTTGGCAGGCAGTCTATTCTATTCAACAACCAGCACTTTGCCTCAAATGTAGCAAGTTGATACTTAAATTCTGACAGCTAACTAGTGCTCCATCTTGCACACGTATATACTTTTACTTAATAATCTATTACCATTTAGCAATTTGTTATACCAGAATCAGCTATGTTTAATGTTCAGGGTTTTTATTCAGGGCTTAAATATAAATGCTTACTGTTTTTACCAATAATATATTACTGATATTAAATAAAAGAAACAAAATAATATCATACCTGATAAAAAAAGACTGAAAATGTATTCTTTTCTTTAAAAAAAAATAGTAGGTAGAATGAATAAAATCAGTGTGGATATGGATGCTGTCTGGAAGCTAGCAGACCGTTACTGTAGCCCTGTCTTGTTCTGTGAACTTGAAGTAAGACCTCTTGTTTTTTGATTTTTTTAAATTATATATACAGTTGTATTGTTTAAGTAACAAATTCATTTTTTGCAGTCTAATACCAGTATATGCCAGTTTTTTAAATAATCAGCCAAATAATCAACTATAAGTCTAAGTGCTATTGCTATCCTTATTTCTGTTTCCAGTTATTGAATCACTGTCTCTATTAGCCTTTCCAATGTTCATTTACCAACCTGGCAAAAGTAGCGCAAAGTTATTTCATATTTTCCCCCATTGTCAATTTATGAGAAGCTGTATGCTAATGGTTTAATTTTTTCCACCTTGCCCAATGGTTTCTTGGAGAAGTTTATAGTTTCTAAAAGAAAGTAGAGCTGTCTTAAGGTTGACTCAGCCTTCCATCCTATTGAGGTGGGTAAAATGAGGACTCAGATTGTTGGGGCAATATGCTGATTCTGTAAAACACTTAGAGAGGGTTATAAAGCACTGTGAAACAGTATATGTATTATTGCTATTAGTCCACATAATATTGCCAAGGGGCACATGTTGCCCTTGATCTGCAACTTCCTACTCTTGAGGTTATTTTTGAGTTATAAAAATAGTCAAGTGTGAGGAAAGCTTATGGTCAATGAATTGATTTCATCAAATAAAAATAATTATAAATCAAATAAGTATAATTCTTGTGCTTGCCCATTAAGTAAAGATATTGTAGTTGTGAAGAATTGCTTTTGCCCTACTCAGTATCAAGATGAAATTTTCTTGTTGCTTTTCCCGAAGAAAGTGATAAAAAAATAATCATGATTAATGTAACAATGAAGTAATTCCAAAATTGTGGGCTTGAGAGAAAAGAACTATCATAGTGCAATTGTTCATATAACTAAGGCCTGTTACCAAATACTGACAGCACATCTATCACAAATAAATTTTTAATCCTACTTTTAACTATAATGGAGCAGCTGTAATGAAAAAAATAAGCATTTTTGCACTTCACATTTTCAGTTGGATGTTATATTTTTCTGAGCTCAGTCAAGCTAAATTCGGGTTTGGAACTCTCCATTTGCTACAGAGGAATGGTTGAAATGTGGCTGGCTTGCCTGAAACTTTGTACAGATTTATTCTATGCAGATAGTCCTTGACTTTGATCTCAACTGGGACCAGAATTTTTGTTGTTAAGCAAGGTGGTTATTAACTGAGTCACACCCAAGTTTACAACTTTTTTTACAATGGTTGTTAAGTGAATCGCTGCAGTAGTTAAGTAAATCACATTATTGTTTAACAAATCTGGCTTTCTTCACTTACTTTGTCAGAAGCCAGCTGGGAAAGTCACAGATGGTGATCTGGTGACCTTGGGATGCTGCAGCTGTTGTGAATACATGCTTGTTGCCAGGCATCCACATTTTGATCAAGTGACTGTGGGACTGCAACAACAGTCATAAATGGGAAGACCAGTCATAAATAACCCTTTTCAGTACTGTGTCTACGGAGACGCTCAGTCATCCAGCTCATAGTTGTCTCAAAAGGGCTTTTTCAAAGGCAACTGGGCTGTCTTTTTCTTTGAGAAAGAAGTTTCGTTTCTCATCCAAGAAGGTTCATTAGGTGTGATGGTGGGGTGGTGGTGGAGGGATAGGTTCTGACAGGATGGTGGGATGGAATGTAGTCATCAGGAAAGTTAGCAACTGCAACAGATGCTAAAAAAATATTTGTAAATTGAGAACTACCTGGCAATAATTCCCTGCACCTGCAATACACTTTCTCTGGCAGATGATGAAACTGGGTATAGTAATTAAGTGGCCTTTTGGATTTACCCATTTTTGCAGAACAAGGCTATATTTGACTATCCCCCCGTCTTTATCGGGTAACAATTCTACAGATATTTTAAAAGGGCTGTTGATCTTTTGTTTTCCTCTTTTCAGTGTGAAAAAGTCCGAACTGTCACAGCTCAGAGGCTTCTCCGGATGTTACAAATATGCGCTGGTCATGTATCGGGGATGTCTTCCCTTTCTTTCAGTTCTTTAATGAAATGCTCCAGTGAGGACTCAAGTTATTTGACATAAAACATTATTGTATTTTCCAGTTTTATTATCTGTGATTTCTGAGTGATCTGAACATAAGTATCACTCTATCACAAAAAAATCTTACCTACTGTTTTTTCATATGGGATAGGAGTGGTAAAATAGACCAGGTGTCTTAAAGGAGCCAAATTAGCCTGGACTGATCAGGAATTATGATGCCTCCTTAAAGCCTAGTTCTCAAGTATATAGCAGGCAATCCAAATAGTTGGCATATAATCACAGGTATAATACATGAAAACTCTGTTGTTTCCAGAATGAATTGCTAGAATAAGTTTCTTAATGCCATTTACGTACAGATAAATATCTCCAGTGACTTCAGGATCTTCATGAAGAAAAGTGTTTCTCACAGATATGTATATCAAACAAAATTGAAGCCCTGCTGTCTGCAGCACAGAGAACATGTATTATTTTGAGCAGAATGTCAGTGACAGATTGGGCAAAAAAAAAAAAAGCAGATATTTGATTAATTATTATAGAGCAACTGGCCTTTTGAATAAATAGAGATACATATCCAATGCAATTCCCAAAATTGGAGGGTTTAGCATCAAGATGAAGTTTCATTGAAAAGGGCTGCAAATAGTGCATCTTCTTTAAGTCATTTTTGTATGGAAAGCAAGTATTTTCAGAAGAGTAGCTTTTCTTTCTTTTTAGTATTATTTTTTTATTATACAAAACATTAAAATACACATTGCAAAAAAAGGGGGAAAAGGAGAAGATAATACAAAAGCAAAATAAACTAAAGAAGACTACAAAAAATGCATTCAAATCCAAACATATACATAAATCCCCCCCCCTTTAATGCTGATAAATATATTTCAAAGATAATAACTCTTTCCCCCTTGCAAAGCAGGCAATTTATAAATTTCTACAACATTCTTTACCCAATCCACTTAGCCTGACCTACTACATGGAAGCATGGTTAACAGGTAAAAGCCAAAGTAAACTTCAGAGATCTCTGTTAACAGTCAATGTATTTTACCCTCAGAATGTCCACAATGACTTCTGATCAATATGATCATTGTCTCTGGTCCATCCAGGATAAAATATTCTTGATTGATCCTTAATGATAAGACTTTCCCTGAAGATACTGAGATCTTTTCTAACAGTGGAATTTTATTCCCCAAAGTCACGAGACACTTGTGAATATCTCCACGGCATTTGTAGTTTTAAAAAATCTCTTGTAAATTGTAATAGAATGGCTCTTAACACCTGTTTTCCAGTTGGATATAGTGAATCCATTTCCCAATCTCCCTCAATCTTGAAAGTCAAGTTCATCAGTGATCATTTTTATCAATCTTAAGTCTTTAAAATCCATAGCTCAGGTGTGACCAGGCTCAATATTGGCTATTTAGCTACATTCTGTTTCTGCCTTATGACTGTATAACTACTTAATGAATGCAGCTCAATGTAAGACACCTTCCAGGAATTCCAGGATTGGCTGGAGCAGGAAAATTACCTGCAGATGAGCAGGCTGGCTCTAGGGAAGGCCAGTCCTGACCTATTGGTGTGTAATATTCTAATAATTTACTGAAAAATATTCTTCCCACAAGGTGGTATCTTTTTATGTTGCCTTCATAGATTTAAAAGCAGTAAACAGAAGAGTTCATCTGCCACCCTCAAATGATTTAGGACAATTCTATTCAAATTCTATTATATCCACTAGAACAGCTAGCACAGCTTCTTTATGCTGTTTAACTAGACCTTTTTTTTTCCTTCAATTTTGTCCCTCTGGAGCTTGCACAAAAATTCTTCAAAGCTTTCTTATCTCTATAAGTTCTTTTTTCCCCCAAGCACGTGTCTGTTGCTACACTGCAAATGGAGAAGAATCTCATGAAAGTCAAGGATAAATTGTGGCTGGCCATGCTAAGCTGTCACCTTAGGTTAACCGTCTCCCTGATCTTTCCATCCCCAACTATGAGTGATAATTTCCAACTGAAAAGAAATAATTGTGACTAAATCCCCCTCTATGGCCTATTGTGTCTCTACTTAATAGGGGTTATAAGCAGGCCAAACTATCACTAAACAGTGCATAACAATGCCACTCTAACTTAACCAGGACCCCAAACTTCATCTGTGAAGATCCCAGGTATTTTCCTTCACCCTTGACAAATTGAAAAGCCTTTATTTTTTTCACGATGTCTTTGTTCTCCCTCAGCCATGCACAATGCAGAAACTTGTCAGAATGATAATCCTGGGCATAGAGGAGCACTGTAGCATGTTCTCCAGTGCTCATATTAAAAAAAGTACATCAACTTCATCCTCAACAAGTATCCAGGGTACCTGTGACTATTGTATATTTCTCTGCTACTTCCGGGCATCAACTGTGCTACAACATACAGTGTTGGTAGTACACAAGAGTACACAAAATCTGCTGGTTGATGACTTCTTAGCCTCATTTAGATGTACATGCTCCTAGTTTGCTACCACAGAAAGTTGTACAATCTAAAAGTGCACTCTCTTTAATTTATCCTATTTCAACTTAACATTGTATATTTTGTAACTTTTATGTCTCTCTATCCCTTCATGTGCCTCTTAATACCTTTTACACACCTTCTTTTAGGTCTTCTTTTATTGATTGTATTCCTTCCTCAGGCCTATTCTAGTCTATGACTGTAATAAGGATTTTTGTTTGTTTTTTCTAAATTGGCATTGAAGGGGGGGGGTGTCTGAAAGCCCAGAAGATGCCCATTGGCACCATGGTAGCCAAAGCTTCATATACTGTATTAGGAGGGTAAGACCATCCAGATTCAACTTTATTCATATATTTATTCATATAATGTGTGATGAGGACATGCCGTTTTGAACATCTAGAATAAATAAAGCAATTTTAAAAATAAATATAGATTGCGATCTCTGTCTGTCTCTTTCACACACACACAGTCCAAATTGCAATTTCTACTATTACCTCAAGATGGTGATAGAAGACTTATCAAATGCATGTAGTTAAATTTAAAGATTTCAGGCTGCTGCTTATATACATGCTCATCCCGTTGCATGAGAGGAGTGGAGCGTCTAATCCAACAGTAAAAGGTAAATTCCATGGGTCTAAAAATGTTGCGAAATTATTGGCCTCCGAGATAAAATATGTTAAGTTACATATTTTGATGAGATGAATTAAAAACGTATGATAAATGTGCTGGTTGACTAAAGTTTTCAAGCTATTTGACAATAAAGATTTATACAAAAGCAAGTATATTTGCCTATCAGATCTAATAATCACAATGCCTCATTAACCTCTCGACAAAGTATGGTAGAACAATAAAAATGGTACCACATGAAAGTGTATAAATTTATCTTCACTTTGAGAACAGCAAGGCAGATGACTGAAAAACAAAGAGTTGATCCTACTGCAGTTCACGAGAGAAAAGCCAAAAAGTGCAGTTTAGATACTGAATAAAGATGGAACCTTGTCATTTAATCTGATGTTAGAGCTTGTCAGTTTTTCATGCAAAAAGCATGGAAATGTTACATGAAAAACCAGTAAATGAATGGAAAGTTATCTTATTGGCACCAATAAAAAGAAATTTATAATGATTGGTGTGGCACCATTCTCATTGCTATATCACATTTTGCAGAAAAGTTATGGAGCATAATCGCACATCCCCCTTGTAATTTTGAACTATTTTGATGCAATTTTGATTTGAAGCTGTATCTTGGAAAGTGGAGCCAATTAATACTCGGGAGTTAATTTTCCTTTATTAGTGACCCAATTCTGGTAAAATTAAGCTACTTTCATTTCCAAGGCTTTCTCCTTGTAGATCTGTTTAAATAATTAAATTATAAAATATATTAATAGTTTAATAGACATTCTATCTGTACCATTTGTATAAAATAATTTCTTCAAAGTTGAACTTTTCCTTTGTTTTTCTGTCCTATTTACCCTGAAAGAATAAATCTATGATCATTCACTAAGATTTATCAGCTGTCTTATCACTAGTTTGGTTTCTAATTTGTGTTTATACAAAATCTATTCAAATGCTCAGAATATAATATTTTTATCCATGTGTTAATAACAAGAAGCTATAACACTGAATTGAATTTACTCACAATCAGATTCAATTACTAGTGGACTACTCCTGCAAGCAGGTTATACAACTGCTCTTTCTTCAGCTACTTTTCAAAGTAAGGTGGCTGGTGGGGCCTTATGGTACTTTCTATGCGGCTTAGTAAAAAAACTATTTGCACTGGGTTATAGAGGACTAATAACAAACATGAAGTGTAATAGCAGACGGCTTTTTTCTCAGATATAAAGCTGGCTGGAAAAGACTAGGAGAACAGGTAGAAATTGTATTACTAAATCTGTTAAACATTTGACATGTAGTTTTGGAAAGCATTACTGAATAGTATTGCCCATTAGTCAAAGGCAATTGTCCATCAGAAACATTCATTGGCTACTCTGCCAGAAGTGTCTTTTCTCATCACGTGTCTTAATTACTTTGATTTTTATGCTGCTCAACATAAATGCAGAGTAACTGCCTTTTCAAGAACACAAGGAAGATTAATTTAGGGCATGTCAATTTTTTGAATCTTCAATCTCCAAACATTAGAAGTGCTCAAAAGTTGTGACCTGCCTTAGGGATTGTAAACATATTTTGCTTACTTTAATATAATTTAGGATTAGTAAATAAGCATATTCATAAATCAGGTTGATATTAGAAGCAGAAGTGGGTTCAGGATAGTGACGCAGGAAACAATTTTTTAAAATTAGTTAATATGTGTGTATCAAGAAGTGTTCGCTCCTGGAAACTCCCTGGACAAGTTCCTGCAAGTTTCTTGGAAAGTTTTTTTTTCCCCAAGTAATTTGCCATTGCCTTCTTCCTGAGGGTAGGTAAATGGCCCAAGGTCACACAACTAGCTTTGTAGCGAAGGTAGAATAAGAACACCATCCACCAACCTGATGCCTTAACTGCTACATCAGACTGGCTCATCACTCCTTATCACCCATCCACTCCCACTTGTGATTGTAGGACTGTAACTTTGTCCCTTGTATCATTACGATTTATATTGACTGTTTCCTAGTATGATTTGATTGTTGATTGTACCCTATGACTATCATTAAGTGTTGTACGTTATGATTCTTGATTCTTAATGAATGTATCTTTTCTTTATGTATACTGAGTATTTACACCAAGACAAAATCCTTGTGTGTCCAATCACACTTGGCCAATAAAATATTCTATTCTATCTTAAATTGAAAAATATACCCCCAAATATAAATTACTAATATTAGTGTATTTGGTTCCTTCATCTGACATGACAGTCCCAGGTGAGAATATCAGATGTTTTTGTTAATGTATAAAATTTCCCAAGCAACAGATTAAAACCAAGGCCAGTAAGTACAGGCCAATTCACATCTTTTCTCCCAATTCACAAGCTTCTGGAAAACAGATGCAAAAATATATTTACAATATTATATTAAATATAAATTTAATGTATTAAATAATATATACCATATTAATATTATATTAAGCTCATAGAACATTCCAATCACAACTGATTCTATAGCTCTCCCTGGATTTATTAATGGTTTATTATAAGCAGTTTATTTTTTTACCATTTTTTTGGTAAACAGTAGGGAAAAAACAAGCCAATGTTAGAATTTTTTTTTATTTCTGCAAAAGAATCAGGCATGAGCTTGACTCCATTCCATAAAAATTCATAAGGATGAATATGCAACAAGAGAGAAACAAAAACAGAAATCTCCCGGACATTGTTTTCTCTTGGGGAATTATGATCTTTATGGACTTTGTCACATTTTCAGATTCATTCATTATTCAGAATAATTCAAAAATGCCCTATGAATAATGCTCAGTGTGCTGTTTAACTGTTTGAAAAGATCTGCAAATAGTTTTTTTGTAAAATGCAAAGTGATTTGGTTAAATGTTTAGTTGGCTGGTCTTGGCAGTCTTTCCTATTGTAGCATAACTGGAGGATATCAAGATGGAGAAGGCCGATTGAGGGTCTCATGAAAAGATTGTGGTTTGTAAAGCAAGGTGCTAAAATCAGCTTTTGAATCCTTTCTTGGTTTGACACTTTCAACAATGGTACATGCCTGCTTTTCTCAAATTGTTGTTCTTTGGACTGGCTACAGTTCTTATGCTAGCAGGAGATAATGGAAGGTGTTCTTTAACACATCCAGAAGATTCCAAATTGGGGATTATGTAACAGAACTAAGCAGTTTTCAGCTACTGAGTCATAACTGTCTGCTGGGAATAAGAGAATAGCTCATTGCTACAAGAAGAGCTTTTCTGGATCAGGCCAAACTTCAGTCTAATCCAGCACTTATTTCCTACAGAGAGTAACCATGGCTATGGGATAAGTAAAGCAGGAAAGCAAAAGTGCTCTCTTTTGTTGAACCCCAGCAACTTGTATTCAGAAACATAGGCTAGGTTCACCTATTGTGCTAAGCCATTGTTTATATGATTTCTTGGAAAAAAACATAATTAAGGTTGCTTCACACAAACCCATAATACATGATGTTTAAAAATAACTGGTTAATTTGATCCAGAAGATTTTAAAATACAATTGAATCAAATTTTCTTTTGGGAGTAATGGATAGGCAACTAGAAAAAGTAAGGGAAGCTTGTTTTTAAATATGACAGCTGCTGCAAGATATGTGCAGTTGGAAAAGTTCAACATTACCCATAATGGAGATATAATTGGTGAAGTTGATGGAACTTGCAAAGATGATGCAGTTCTTTGATTAGAGGAAAGAGAATATAGTATTAACATGTATGATGCTAGGAATCCCCTATTATCTTTTTGCATGAAATAGAAAAAAATGCACTTTTGACTTGTGGCTTTGATAAGAAAAACATTTGGATAACAGAAAGAGTGAGAATTATTTTTTTGCAATCATAAAATAAGAGATTACTTTCCAATCATGCTTGTACTTGCTGCAGAGAAAATTAGAAGCTTTGTTTTTTATTTCTTCTCATTTTTCGGCACTTTTGTTTTTTCTTTCTTCCTTTTTCTTCCTTTATTTTATATTAGTTTCTGTTAATTTTTATGTTCTTTTGATAACTTCACACACACACACAGATTTTAACTGACAAGGTCCTACGTCAAAATATTATGGTTTATCACTGCAAGCAAGATCGTTTCTGCACCAACTCAGAAAGCTCAAATTGCCCAAGGAGCTGCTGATACAGTTCTACGAGGAATTATTGAATATATCATCTGCATCTTATAATTGTCTGGTTTGTTCTGCAACCTAACAGGACAGACACAGACTTCAGAGGATAATTAGGACTGCCAAAAAAACAGTTACTACCACCCTGTCTTCAATCGAGGACCTGTATACTGCACAAGTCAAAAAGAGGGCTGTGAAAATATTTACAGACCCCTCATATCCCAGACATAAACTGTTTCAACTCCTTCCCTCAAAATGATGCTATAGACTAGAGCACTGCACACCAGAACAACTAGACACAAGAACAGTTTTTTTCTGAATGCCATCACTCTGCTAAACAAATAATTCCCTCAACACTGTCCAATTATTTATAAAGTCTGCACTACTATTACTATTAATCTTCTCATCACTCCTTATCACCCATTCCCTCCCACTTGTGACTGTATGACTTTGTCGCTTGTATCCTTACAATTTATATTGACTACTTCCTATTATGATTTGATTGCTTATTGTACCCTATGACTATCATTAAGTGTTGTACCTTATATTCTTGACTCTTGATGAATGTATCTTTTATGTATACTGAGAGCATTTGCACCAAGACAAATTCCTTGTGTGTCCAATCACGCTTGGCCAATAAAAAAGAATTCTAATTCTAATACTATAGCTCAAATTGGATAATCAAGCTACCCATTATGAAGAATAGTATATGAACATCTTTATTTACTTGATTTAAAAAAAAGTAACAAAAGTCATTGAAATTTGCCCATTATCACACCTGTGTCAGTGAGTTCTGTTCATTAACTATTATACATCATGTGAAAAAATAAACTCAGATATGCTATCTGAATAGAAGTAAAGTACCAAGACATCTCAATAGTTGGAAATATAATTACCTTCACAGCACAGTCTCTTTAGACAATGAGGAAGGTTCACAAATTTCTCCTTAATATTCTGTCAAGATTCGGAAAAACGAGTAAAAAAGCACATAGACTAAGTCTATTTACTTAGTTATCCTTGTTACCAATTATCTTTAGGCTAAAAGAGATCAAAACTTTAGAATAACTTTGTGAATTCATAGTCTCTATTGAACTTCCAGCTCAGTAACCTAAGTATGACCTTACAGTGATGAAGAGGAAGAAAAGATTGATGAACTTTTAATTTTGGAGTTTCTTTGAAATTAAGAAACAATCATGACCATATTCATTTATGAGAAAACAAAACTCTTCCAGAGGTATAGCCACATATTTTTGTTAATGCAAAAGTGTATGCAAGTTTTTAGAGTTTTTTTCAACAAGATATTATTTTTAAAAACCTCACTCCAAACCTGGTAGTGGGAGAAAATGTCAAAATATAGCATTGGCTTTTTAAAGCTGTGTTTTAAAGGTACAACATGCCTCCTGAAATGGAAGCAGTGTCCAGTGCAGGGGTGTAAAAGTCACGTCGTCATGGCAGCATCATGTGACATATTGGGACTTTTCCCCCTTTTGCTAAACCGGGCATGAATGTGGCCAGCATGTGACGCATCCAGCTCGTGGGCCAGGAGTTTGACAGTGCTGGTCCAGAGTGTAATCAATTTAAATGAGTTTAGTTTGCCATTATACCAAATAATAAGAGGCAAAGGAAATAGTGGCTTCTCCCCATCTCTTTTGAACTGACTCATTGGCTATGTGTTGATGTCAGGATTTCCTCACTTTGCACTTTCTGGGAGCAGGTTAATCAACATATACAGGCACACACCTAGAGAGCAGTACAGCACATGTGGATGGATGATGGTGTTGTCCCTTATGATTCTTGACTCTTAACGAATGTATCTTTTCTTTTATGTACACTGAGAGCATATGCACCAAGACAAATTCCTTGTGTGTCCAATCACACTTGGTCAATAAAGAATTATTTCTATCTATCTATCTATCTATCTATCTATCTATCTATCTATCTACTATCTATCTATCTATCTATCTATCTATCTATCTATCTATCCACAAGCCCAATGCCCTCAAGTACATGCAAGTTTTTAATATGTGGAAATAGGCATACATGGCATATTGTGGCATGCTGATTGCCCAGAAGTTCACATTTTACAGTTTGAAGATACTGACTGTATATATGTTATTTATATTTTGTGTTTCAAGACCACACATCTCCTTCAAGGAGGTGTTATGGTATAATACCGTATATCAACATTTCATATCTAAAATGTGCCATTTGATAATTATTCTACCTCAATTGTCTTGGTGTCTTCAGAAGGTGAGACCTGACTATTTCATGCAAAAATAATCTTTTGATTGGATGCCTTTGTTCTTACAGCTACAAATAAACTTCTTCATTACAAATATATTTTTCTCATCTAGGTAAATCCAACTTTCTGTTATTAAACTTTAAAGCTCCTGCTGTGGCGTATAAATTATGTATACTTATGATCTTTGTATCTTGCATGTAGAAAGTTTTCCTTTCCAATTATTCTTCTATTTTCTTTTAGGAATGAGGCACACTAGGGTGCAAATACAATTGTGAAAAGCCATTTTTATTTATTAAAGCAAATATTTGGGATAATTATTTTGAGGCATTTCTCCAGCATACAAATATATCATATTTTTAATTGCTACTTTCACATTCTTGCTATTTTATATGCTTAATAAAATCCATGTGGTTAATTGAACCCCAGAGTTCCTGGGGTTTTCATGCCTGCATCAAGATGAGAAGTGCAAGTTTGCTTATGGACTGTGCCAGGCTTCTGATTTCATTCCTTGAATTCATAATTTCGAAAACTCAGATTCCTTGGTTGTCATTGCTGTTAAAGATGTGTGTTTATCTTTGCCCCTTAAGGAAGTTAGACAATTGGATCTTGTGTGTCTTTCAAAAAACAATGTCTCACAGATATATATTTAAACAATCGTGTTCTTATACATGCTATCTTTTTATCACAGAATCTTCAGAAGCATATATATCAAACTTCCTCAAACTGTACTGTACACTTCAAATTTTGTATTCTTGATAACATAGCTGATGCCTAGAGATTGTCAAAGTTTAATAGAATCAGGAAGTATCAGATAAAGAAAGGCTGATTCACACAGACTCATTTAAAGTCCACATGCTATCAGTTTGTTATATAACCAAGTGTAATTTCCTGCAATTTTCTTCCCTTCCTGATACAAATGAACATAAATAATAAATAATAGTTGTCAGGAAAATATTCTAAATTTGTATTAAAGGACAATATGAAACATGAAGTTTGTTAAAACGTCATGTTAAAAACTGTCAAAGTTTTAGAAAAATTTACAGAGAAATTTGCTTCTGGTTCTATTTAGTGGAGCTTTGTCCCAGAGAAATGTAGCTCTGAAAATTTCTCACTTGGTTAAACTAATGTCAAGCATTGCTGCTGCAGAAACAGAAAACAAAGGGGAGGATGTCCTTTTTTTTGAACTGTAATGCAAATAAACATTGCATTAGTTCAATAGTACATTCCTGACTGAATCAATCAGGTTAAAGGAATTCAAGTGACATGTGTGTCTCGTATCCAATGTGGTGTTTAGAGGTAACAATATGCTTGCCAATATACTCCTTGGATTTTCTAAGTTCCCTGTTTTACTCATTTTTCTTATAAAATATTCTTTTAATTAAAAAAAAATGTGACTGGAAACCCATCACATTGCCAAGCAAAGTATTAGCCTTTAGCATAATCTCTGTTTCCTACTATTATTACTACTATTTGTTAAATGTATTTGCTACCTATCTCATAGTGAAGCTTCTCTACAACAATAAAAGGAAGAAATGAAGACTGTAAACTGAACAAAAGTAAAATAATAGAACAATAAAATAAACAATGAAAAAGTACACAATGAGAATACATCAATATGATAACCAAAAAGATTATCTATAGTTATCTATTATCTAATACTATGCATTGCTACTCACATTCCACCCTGGAGACATCCTTAAAAAACAAAATACCTTATCCTCTTCCCTAACCCAGTTGCTCTGTTTTCTAATCTTGTATAAAAGTAGGAGCCACTTCAGGCAACATGTACAAAATCATTTGTACCCTGTGGCCCAGGTCTGCTTTGCTAATCTTCTGGAAAAGAAAAAGAAAAGAAAAGGAAAAAAGAAAAGAAAAGAAGTTGATTATTATAGGATGGCACTGCCAGCTGATCTGATTTATTGTGCTTTTCCAAGCAGCAAATTCTTTAGGAGCGTAAAAACTAAGGACTAGCATGTTCCAAAGTTAAAAGCATCTTCTCAACAATAGCAATCATTAAGATGGCCTAGGCCAAAGCATTGCCTTGGCATCCACTCTTGTAATAAAAGCTACATATAATTGAAATAATTGCACACTTTCCCTCCATTTCTGTGCCATTTCTCTTTTCTCTCTTGGGTTCTTTTGTCCTCTTTTGAAAAAGTGTTTTATTTTGTATTTGTCCTCTTAAAATACAGTATAAGTTAGAGATCTGTTGTTAGCTGTAAAATTATGTACATAGATGAAGCTATAATGAAGAAATAATGTACAGTAGGAAAATAGAACAGTTAATAGAACTGTGTGTTGTGTAGATTAAAGGATGGCCAGAGAGAAGATAGATGGTAGGCAATCATATTGGCTTCATAAACTGGAACAACAAGTAACCAAAGCTGGGCTGTTATTGGTATTCTGAAATACACACCCAGCAGAATATTTTGTCTCTTAACTTGAACCTATTTATTCAAAAGGGAGATTGTAGCCATGTTTACTTGTTTATTTCCCATCTTTATACATACACTTTGTGAGAAAAACCATATCATTCATAGACCATCCAAAAATTAAACAGGAATTTTAGTGAGGCAATAGGAATGCTGCTACCTCTTCCCAGAGTATTCAGATGTTTCTACTGCTTCCTGTCATATCTTGGGGATACCACAGAAATGATTTGCTTAGAGCAGTGACTTCTGGGATATACATGACATTAATGAAAATGGTAGTAGTTAGCACTAAAAAAAATCTACTTGAGTTTAACAGTTCACTGATTTCTCATTGAGGCCACATTTGAATAATCTCCTCCCTGGTTAAACTTTAACTGTCTTCTTCCTTTTGATACTCAGTTGTAATGAAGAACAGAAACAGTTACGATACTGCCTATTCTCATCCAGGCCTCTGATGGACCGTCACAACATAACCTGCCAACACCCCAGCTTCTGCTTCGACCGGCTGATCAACAAATGCCATAGCTGTAGACATATGCAAAGAGGATCCAGGAAAGAGACAAGTAAGAAAAATATAAAATCCCAGGCACAAAAGGGTGGGGTGGAAATAGGGGTCTGGAGGTAGGCTGGAAATGGACTCTAAAAGCAAGAAGAGAATCCAGGAGTAGAGAACAACGCATGTTAAATTGCCTTCTTATGCGAGTGGCTCTGCTCTGTGCTCAAGAAGGCAATTCTCATCTCATTAGTCTAATTATAAATTCATTTGCAAAATAGACTTGTACTTGAGCGGTTGAACATTAGTTCACAAACACTGAATATATACAGTATATATAGGAATTAAAAATGGAGTTTAAAACATCAGGGTAAAACATAAAAAATTAAACAATAGAGGGGCTGGGGAAGGACAACAAAAGATGGATTTTTGAAATATGCCTAAAACTTATCAGCACTTGTGCTTTGCACATCTCTGAGGAGAGGTTATTTCATAGAAAAGGTGCCACCTCTTCTAATAAAACAATCAAGTGAAGGAGACTTATAGCCCAAGATTATTTTCCAAAATCCATGAGAACAATAAGGTTATATGCATATGGGTTTTAAGTTGACATTATTTGCATTGTATGTATAACTTGTATAAGGATTCAATATATAAATATATATTGAATATATATATATGTGTGTGTGTGTGTGTGTGTGTGTTAGGTTTTTGAGCTGATAAATAATTAAACAAGGGAGATTAGGATAGATCTATTTCGAGCTACTTAGCTCTCAAGTATATATATATATCTCCTAAACATGGACGGTCTAGAGGAATTATGTGCTATGGAGTTTCTCAGGCCAACATCATGTATTGTTTAAGAAAAAGTTGCAATAAATAGATGTATGTTTCTTTCAACTCTTATGTAAGCTGAATGAGTTAATGACGTGCCTTTTTAAAGGCATCCTCCTGTTCAATAAAGAATATAAGTGGAAATTTGAGAGAATATTATAGTTACTTTCACAAAAGATATTTAATGAACGTGCACATGGGCGATCCTAAATATCAATTTACTGGAAGATCTACTTCATTAATTTTTTTAGCCTCCTACCATTTCTCAGTTCTTTTTTGTGTGTTCTCCCCTCCCCTGCTTTAAGTAGGGCACAAAGGCACTGAAGCATTGATAATAGGTTTGGCTGATGTATGTATGGTAATGATGAGAATGATTTGGTGATTTCAAAAATCTAAAAAATAACATCAGTTGGAGTAAGAATCTGACCAGTTCTGGAGAACCGATAGCAGAAATTTTGAGTAGTTCGGAGAACTGGCAAATACCACCTCTGACTGGAGATTTTACAGTACCTTTCCCCTGCCATGCTCAAGCCCACAGAACTGGTAGTAAAAAAATTTGAATCCTACCACTGAACTGATGGGCACAAACATCACCATCCTTTGGCATATTGGTTACTCAGCATCCTGTCATGGCCCCAGGCACTGATACCTCAAGGTAAGGTTGCCGAAGATGCCTCCTATAATCTAGTGCCAGCAGAAAAAAAGGCCTTCCTTGACCAATTCTAGAAAAAAAACCCAGACTTTGGTAAAGATAATAGTGAGCTGTCTGGTCTATCTTACTCCAGACTCCTCTATGAGGGAGGATGGAAAGCTACACTGAAGGGAGTTCTTAGAGGTGTCTTCAGCTGGGATTTTACAGGAAGTCACATGCTCTGCTTTCCACCATTCCAAGAAAAGTACAATCATGTTATGGCGGAGGCCACTCCTCAGCATCCCCCATGAAATGGAAACAATTAATAAAGAAAATTCTGCCAGAGTCAAGGGAATGACAGTGAATTATTAGTGGATGCATTTGAGACTCAGAGACAGCTTAGCTTAGCGGTTCCTTCACATTACTTGAGACTTATATTGGTTTCACGCAACAAGACTGACAAAGGTAAATTAGAATTGTTGTAAATCCGAGAGCGCAGAGATGGATAGCCTAACTAAATTATTAAAAAATAATCAAGATAGTAATTACTACAAAACATGGAATTGCTGGTATGAATGGTTAAAGAAATGGCAATATTTGACAACTGGATAAGTTATGAAATTATGGAAGACGTGCGTTTAATTATAAAATATTCTGCGAAATTAAAACATTAAAAGAATGAGGAAGATACTGTAACAGGGTAGATCACGTCAATGTTAGGGGGAGGAAAAAATGTGTGTAATCATCGCTCAATACCTGCTGTAAATTGTATATATGTACATATGTTTGTCTATATGCTTGTATGTTTTTAAATGTTTTAAATGTATAAATCTCAAATAAACTTTATGTTTTAAAAAAAAGAATTGTTGTGAATCAGCAGGTTGTAGAAAACTCAGTCATTGTCCTAGTGTTTTGCGTGAATTAGGTCATAGTATGAAGTCATAACGTGGTTTGTCTTGTGGGGGGGATGCAAAAATGAATGGAGAAATTGTTTTTGGTCAACCTGGGATTAAACATGTTATGTAACTCCAGTAAAAGAATCTATAAGCAATGGCTAGTAGACTTCAAGTCTGTGGTGTCTGCTTGCTGTTTTATTAGAATAGATGCAAATAGGACAAATCTCTTTTCAGATTTGTTTAAAATCTGCTTCCCTTCTATAACGTGTGGGTTTCCTTCCTATACATAAAAGGAAAACATGTGTTTCCCTCTTACCCTGCTACATCTATAGGCTTTTATTTTAGATGTTTGGTTTATGGTCACTGTCTGGGAGTGCAGAATATAAATTCATCAAAGTGAATTTTGACTTCCTCTTTCATTTTTAGCAAAGTTAGTTTATCCCTGTTTCATTACTGAAGGTATGTATGCAGGTATTTTTTTTCTTTTTTATATATTTACAGTATTTTTATTATTAAATTATAATATAAAATACAAAAGGAAATAGTAGGAAAGATAGGGGAGGGAAAAGGGAAGGAAAAGTGTAGGAAAAAGAGCGGGGGGAGAAAAGGCATTGACTTCTGACACCCTTTGGTTCAGTAGAATATGATAATAGCCAGTGGTGGGATTCAATTTTTTTTACTAGCGGTTCTGAGGGCGTGGCTTGGTGGGCGTGGCAGGGGAAAGATACTGTAAAATCTCCAGTCAAAGATGGTATTTGCGGTTCTCCAACTACTCAAAATTTCCACTACCGATTCTGCAGAACTGTTCAGAACCTGTTGAATACCACCTCTGGTAATAACATCAAACCTTATTTTTTTATTTTTACATAATAGTATAGCCATTTCTATAATAGCAAACCTATTTAATTGGCAAAACTCAAAATCAAAATTTCATTTTTTTTCTGCCTCAAGAACAAAGTCCAGAAGCAGTTTCCAAATAGAAACAAAAGTATATGTGTTTTTTTCCTTAATCAAAGCAGTCAGTTTAGTGCAAAATTCATTAAGGTGACAACTTCCTCTTTCATTTTTAGCAAAGTTAGCTTATCCCTCTTTCATTAGTGAAGATATGCATGCAAGTATTTATAATGAAGGCTCAAATGAAATTTTAGTAAGCAGCTGATACCAACAGAGCAGAATTCTAGCATCCTTTTGGTTCTTTCCTCTTCTCTTTAATAAAGAGGAAGAAAATATGCAAATATATCTATTTTAACTATCTTGTGATACTTTTTGTACATATACTCTATATTACATACCCCTTTTTAGTCTCTTTGAAACAAAATACTCCTTTTCTTTCTTTTTCCCATTTCTATTATCTCATTCTTCATCCAAAACCCATTGCTTCCAATTACAATCTTAAAACAGAAGCTTTATGACTTAAGTCATTTGTACTGTGGTTCAGTAAGTTAGTCAAGTTTACCAATACATTGTACCATAAACTAATAACAGAATTTACAAACAGTCTTCTATTTGGAACAAAACAAAGCCTTACTTCATGATTTAGATCAGCCTTCTTTGTCTTGGCACCTTCCAGATACAGAACATCCAGCCATATGATTGGGTAAGGATTGTCTGGTGTTTTTTCCTATATGAACTGGTATGATTGTAATGCAACTCTCAAACAGTGAGATGCAGAGGGTGAGAGTGCATAATTGAGATATTTTGCAGTCAGTATGCTTAGTCTTTCACATTTATTTCCAAGTAAACTGCTTTTGGAGTCTCATCCTTCAGATGGGATAGGCAGTGTGTGGTTAAAAAAAAAATCAAGATAGTGTCCATGAAGGTGTAACTGAAGCTCCATTTAAGTTTTATGAGTGTTGCATGGGTATTGGTTGATTTCTGCCAGATAGAAGAGCTCAGAATAAAATGTTCTAAAATAAAGGTTTTGCTTTTCACCAGGACATTTTTTCCTGTATAAGTGGAAAAATAATAGTTGTCCTATAAAGGAAATAATTGTATTTAACTATTTGGTATTTATTTTCAGTCTTCTACTTCCTAGACATAGCAAATTTGAGCGGTCACACACAGCCTGAGCTCAAAACATTATGAGTAAAATTGTAAGATTTGATAGCTGCAACAAGAACATATTGGATGGTTCTTTGCAGCTACCCACATATTTAATCTTAAGGTGGTGAGCTTGCTTATTATTTATTCTAATCTATTATATGTTTATGTAAATCAAAAACAGATTGTGAATGTTCTTTTCTGAAGCAGGTGAAATGCGAATCTACAGCACGATTTATTAACTAAAACAGATTTTCTGGGGTGAATCACTAGCCTTGTTCACTTTTGCTGCTAAGTTTATTTCTATCTGGAAATAAACCATAGCCAATGATTTGTCTTTCTGCATATTCTCTTCCTGATTTATACACTACTAAAACTCTTCTGTTTGTCTGTTTGCAATTTTTGACTTGGAGAAAACAGTGCATCACAAGGCAATACTTTTTAAATCAATGTATCTCAAAAGGGCTAACTTAAAAAAATGTATCCAAAAATCAGGGACTCATCAGTCCCAATGGGATTGACATTTGACAAAGTTGTGTCTGCTTCAGTGCTTCTGCCCTGCTACACCACCATGATGGTCACATGATTATAATTTCCAATGCTGCCATGCTTTAACAGAGGGGACATATGAAACATTTTGATTCTGTTTTGATAGCACAATTGAATCAGTAGCACATTTCTTACTTCATTGTTCTTTTTACTGAATTTGGCATGCCATGAACCAAATTGGAACCCTTCCCTTCGCTTTGAAAGAAGAAACATCTCTGTTAAGATGACCCACTTAGAACTGTTGTTTCCCTCTACAGCTACCGTATTTGGAACAACGTCCATTACAACCCAGCCAGTGCAAGTTCATCCTGGAAACCAACATTGTTCAGCTTTAATATTTGTTTTTTGTGCTTTTGTGGTGCTAGTAATCATCATGGCAATATTATGGCTTGTAATCATGAAACAAAGACGGAAGAGAAGGAGAAAAACTGAAAAGAATTCCCAAGGTACGTATTAACAACACTTCAGATAATAATCCACTTGATTTCATTTAGCCTAACTCTTTCCAACCAGATACAGTGTACACAAGATTGGTTGGATTATAGAAACTGCAGTCTATCAGTTTAAATACACCGTGTTGAAAAGGGTTGATCTAGTCTAATCTTACACACAATTGAGCAATGTGTGAACCAAATGATTGTTTTCTTCCTCTCGCTTTTTAAATATTCTAAATGAAAAAAAGGAATCCAGAGAGATCCTACCCTGGGGATGCTGAACTACATTGGTGAATTTCAAGTTTACAAAAATTTTGTTTTAAGTAGACTGTTGAAATGGACCACACAGGCTTCTTTTCCTAACCACATCCACATGAAATGTGTCATGACATCATGAAGCATCTCCATCATTTCGTACTTGTGTCAATACTCCACACAAATATATAAGGGGCAGAGTCTGTGTCACATTTCACAATGCAATTTTCATCACTTTCCTTCCTTAGTCCCCTTCTGGGGATTTGGAGCCAACTGCAACTTCTCAGTATGCCCTTGCATAAATGTTCAGATACAGAACTAAGTTTATATGCCTTTTTTACAGAATCTACTCTTCTTTTCTCCTGCATTCTTGTTTAATAGTCATATTGGGGATATTTTAGTTACTACCATAGAGACCATAAAAATATCACAATTAAACAGTGGGAATTAGCAGAAGATTATACATTTTTCTATTTCTGTTTTTCTATTTTTTCTTTTTAAAATGTACATTCATTTATTACTATGATTTAATAATTAAGATTATTATCTATTCATCAATTATCTGTTTAGATTTTTTTAAAATTCAGGTTCTAGTCTAGGAATTATGGAGGTTTAATTGTAATATGTAAGAAATTCCAAGCAAGCTAGTTGGTGATGTCAAATCCAGAAAATTTTAAACTTCCAAATATTTGGTAAATTTCTTTGGTATAACTCCAAGTACGGCGATTGCTTCTGGTATTATTTGTTTTTATTTTGTTTGTTTATATCCGGCCTTTGTTATTTTTACAAATAACTCACAGTGGCAAAAATATTCCTCCTATTTTCCCCTCAACAACAATCCTGTGAGGTGAATTGGGTTGAGAGAGAAAGACCGTCCCAAAGTCAACTGCTGGCTTTCATGGCTAAGGTGAGACTTGAACTCACGGTCTCTTGCTTTCTTGCACGGTATCTTTGTAGTTTACATTTTATGACTTTATAATATAAAATACAAAAGCAAATAGTGGGACAAATAAGGAAGGGAAAGGAGAAGTGTAGAAAAGAAAGGTAGAAAAGAAAACAAAAAAGCTGACTTCCGACTCCCTCTGGTGTAGTAGAATAAAAAAGTAACTTCAAACCTCACCTTTTTAATAACAATAACAATAATAATAGCATAATGTAGCCATTTCTAACTAATCGGCTAGCCAAATCTAGCTAATCAGTAAAACCCAAAATCAAAGTTTCATTTTTTCCACCTCAAGCACAAAGTCCAGAAGTACACACAAAAGTACTTACGTTTTTTCTTTGATCGAAGCAATTTAGCCATCAATTTAGCCATTTCTGCTAACTCCCATCAACTTTTGCAGCCATTGTGGGGATCAAGATCCCATTGTGGGGATCAAAATGTCCTTCCATTTTTGCGCATAAAGTAGTCTTGCTCCTGTTAACACATATAACATCAAAGTTCCAAAAAATTTTCCAAAGTTTTTTTACATTAAACCCAAAAGGAAAAATTCTGGTTTTATCTTTATGTTCACTTTAAGAATTTTCTGTATTAGAATATGAATCCTACTCCAATATTTCTTTGCTTTAACGCATGTCTACCATAAATGATAAAAGGTCCCTTTATATTTTCATTTACAACATTCATTTAAAATACCTTTAAACATTCTGGATAACTTGTCTGGTGCTAATTACCAGTGATATATCATCTTATAGAATTTTTTTAAAAAATTGCAATTTAAAATAAATTTTAAAACTTTCATCCACATACTCTTCCATAATTGTTCAAGCATAACATTATATCCAAAATTCCTTGCCCACTGAATCATGTTCACTTTCCAAATCCAATTTCAGTAACATTTTATAGAACTTAGCAATAAAATGTTCATCACTACCACACACCAAGTAAGATTTTCAATTCATTTGTAAAAAAGTCAAATTCATGACTCTTTTAATCTAATTTAAATATTTCTTTCAATTGTAAATATGTAAACCAATGTGAGACATTCTGATTCTAACTAATCCTTAGACTTGAGGGTAAGATCACCAAAATTAAAATATATTATTTTACCATAAGTCTACCAGTCCAGCTTCACCACCACTTCTTTCCTGAAAAAGGCTTCCCACAGGGGAACACCCAAGGAGGCATCTTTGTAGGAAACATTGTTTTATATTTATTTCAAACTCTTAGAATGGCATGTCTAACAAAATGGTTGTTAAAATCAACATTTACTTTATCTTTGTCATACCATGAACAACCATGCCATCCAAACATTAGTTCATGACCTTCTAAATCAAGTAGTCTCTTATTCTGGAGATTCACCCACTCTTTTAGCAGACCAAACAGCAAGCATTGAAATACAGCAAATCTGGTAAATCCAAGCCCCCCTCTTTCCTTAGCATCTTGCAACAGTTTATATCTAATTATTGGGTTTTTCCCTTGTCACATAAATTTGGAAATATCCCCCTGCCATTGTTTAAATGGAAGTATCAGTTGCAAGCATTGGTAATGTCTGAAACAGAAAAAAAACATCTTGCTGGCAAAACATTCATCTCAATTACAGAGATTCTACCCAATAGTGATAAGTCACACCATCTCAGTAAGTCCTTTTTAATATCATTCCAAAGAGGCAAATAATTATTTTTAAATGATTTTGTGTTTGTGTTTTGTCAACATAACCCCCAAATATTTCACCTTTTTCTCAAACCTAAAACCAGAATTTTTAGTCAATCTATCACAGTCCTGAGAGGACATGTTTTTAATCAGCATTGTTGTTTTCTGTTTATTTTAAAACCTGCTAAAGCTCCAAACTCATTTAAAGTCCTCATCAATTATTCTATATTGGTTTTTTTTTGGTCTTGCAGGAATATAATCAAATAATCAGCAAACACCCTTCATTTATAACTTCTATCTTGATACTTATACCTGTTATTTTCTCACCTTGCTTGATATCCCTGTTCAAAACTTCCAACACCAAAATAAGTAACGAAGGAGTGAAGGGGCATCCTTGTCTCGCATCCTTTTGAATTTCACATGAATTAGTTAAACCACCATTGATAACTATTTTTTCTTGCTGTGATATATAAACAGCTTTGACCCCTTGAATGAAATTCTCTCCAAAGTCCATTTCCTCTGCACTCGTAACATAAAACCCCAATTTAGATTTTCAAAGGCCTTTGCTGCATCTAAAGATATTAGCGCTGTTTCTTATGATATTGTAAATATTCAATAATATTCAAAACAGTCCTCACATTATCCCTGTCTTTTTGGCAGAAAGCCAGATTGGTCTTCATGAATATATGCCTCTAAAATAGACTTTCTGCCAAAAATGCAGCAAAGAGTTTGTTGTCCATGTTTAATAATGAAATTGGCATGTAATTCTTTGTTTTCATAGCATCTTGCTCTTCCTTCAGTAGCGACACAATATTAGCTTCTTTCCATGTTTGAGGTATGTTCCCCCCTGTAATATATTGTTCATTATATCCTTTAGTGGTTGAATAAATTTCTCTTCAAAGTATACTACTGGCTTGTAAGGCCATCTGGACCTGGGGCTTTATCTGATTTCATATTTTTAATAGCTTCTGATATTTCAAAAACAGTCATTGGATCATTCATAAGTTGCCTCTGAGTTTTTGAAAGTTTAGGCAACCATTGTCTTAACAGATATTATTCATCTATTTTAGACATCTAACTCCTGCTTTTTATTTAACATCTATTTTAGACATCTCTAACTCCTGCTTTTTATTTAACTTCTGCTTTCTCACATGGTATTTTAACCATTTGACCAAACTGGCTTAGAGTCTTCCAGTTGTTTGAATTTCAATGTGCAAATCTCAAATGTTTTGTTCCTTTTTGTATTTGTTTTTCATTGATGCTACTATCTTCTAGCATTTCTACATTCACGAACCACATTTTTTTCAATAATAGCAATCCTGGTATATTGTGTCTGCCAATTTAAAATTTAAAATCTCACATAATCCTGACCTCATTATCTAAGTTTTTCAAGCATGTAACTTTCATTACTTCCAATAAACAATTCTAACATTATTGCTTAAACTCAATTGAGCAATTTTACTATGGTCAGAAATAAGGTGATCAACAGTTTCATCTTTAATGTTTGAGCTGTTGATACAGTTCTAGATAGGAATTATTGAGTATGTCATTTGTACTTCTGTAACTGTCTGGTTTGGTACAGCAACCAGACAGGTACTGACTTCAACTGATAGTTAAGACTGCAGAAATTTTTTTTTGCAACCAGCCTGCCTTACAGTGAGGACTTGTATACTGCATGAGTCAGAAGGAAGACTGAGAAAATATTTACAGACCCCTTACATCCTGGACATAAATTGTTTTAACTTCTACCATCAGGATGCCACTATAGACCATTGCATGCCACAACAACTAAATACAAAGACAATTTCCCCCCATGCCATCAATCTGCTAAACACCTAATTCCCACAGCACTGTCTTATGCCTAAGGATATTTACCCATGTAGTAGGGATGTGTTACTATTATCCTTCTCATCTTTCCTATTAACATCTCCTATTAGTAGATTATGATTTATGACTGTACCTTATGATTTATGAGTTATGATTTATCATTTGTTGTTTATATATACACTGAAAGCTTATGCACTGAAGACAAATTCACTGTCCAATCACGCTTGGTCAATAAATAATGTTTTAAATTCTAAAATATTTTACATAAATCTGCATTTGTTATCATTTGAAATATGTTAGTTTTTGTTACGTTTATTTGCACGGCTGTTCTTGTGATATCATGATTATTCCTTCAGAGTTTTTTTTAAGAATTTCAGTTTTCCAGCAAATTTTAATTTGTCTTTTATTATATTTTTTTATTATTATTAGAAAATGGCAAGTGCACTTGTTTTTTGGCCAATGAAGCTCAAACAAATCATGACTACGGACCAGGAGACAGTGACCTTAGAAAGCTTCGGTGTCCACATTTAAACGGTGTTACTATAATCGCCCATGATGATGTC
Organism: Bungarus multicinctus; assembly: GCA_023653725.1. NCBI lineage: Eukaryota > Metazoa > Chordata > Lepidosauria > Squamata > Elapidae > Bungarus > Bungarus multicinctus. The sequence continues at coordinate 51,373,522 of CM042848.1, forward strand.
TTAAAGGAGAATATGCCCTGTGTTGCACTCACAAGTCAGGAGGTTGAAATGATTTCCTTGTCTCCCCATGATGAAAAATGCAACTCCTCATTTCCAGTGCCAGCAACTGAACTTGGAGCAACTGTGCTGGTGACTACAAAGACCATTCAGGAGAACAACCTCAGTAAGGAATTACCATAATTATTCCTTTAAAAGGGCTTAGACTAGCAAATGCAATCTCTCAAACATTATATGGCTCATTATTGGAGGCCAGTCAATTCACCTTGGTATAGTTGTTTTATTGTAATTATAATTTGGAAAATATCAAGTTTTACTTTTAATGAAGTCATCTCTTCAGCTTCCAAAATGTCCAACTGTAACTATGGTGAAATGAGACGACATAACACACCCAATCCACAAAGATCAGAAAATCTTAGAAAAAAAATCATGTTCAAGGGAGTAAAATAATCTTGCCTTAATTTCTGCATTCTGAAACTCACTCAGTAAGATCCTTGTAAGTTACTGTATGTGCTATAGTTAAAAATGAAATTTATACATGAAATAAGAAAATAGAGTAAGCATGTAAATGAAACAATTTTAATTACTAAGAGACACATTTAAGCTGTTGCGCTTTTTTACATAAATGTAACAATGTTAATGTAAAAGCATCAGGCTAGAAACAGAAAGACTGAGTTCTACTCCTGCCTTCAGCACAAAGCCAGCTAGGTGACCTGGGGCCAGTCACTTACTCTCAATCCTAGGAAGAAGGCAATGGCAAACCATTTCTGGAAAATTCTGTCAAGAAAATTGCAGAGATTAATCTAGGACAAACTCAAGGCCCACAGGCCGAATCTAGTCTGCGGGGCTGTCCTGGAAACAGTGAAGGACCGGCCTCTGCCAGCAAAAACTGAGCTCAGGAGGGCTGCACATGGTCCTCCTGGGCTCCATTTTCACTGGAAGAGGCACTGCTGGCCAGTCCTTTGCTATTCACTGGCAGAGGAATAGCAAAACAAATTAAAAACAAAACAAAAGGAGAATTTTTGCATTTGAGCATCCAAGAAGGGACAGGAACGAAGAAAGGGAAAGAGGACAGACAAAGAAAAAGAAGGAAAAATAGGAAGAGAGCAAGGAAGGCAAAAGAAGGAAAGAGGAAGGGAGAAGAAAAGAGAATGAAGAGGTAAGGAAAAAGAAGAAAAGGAAGGAAGGAAGGAAGGAAGGAAGGAAGGAAGGAAGGAAGGAAGGAAGGAAGGAAGGAAGGAAGGAAGGAAGGAAGGAAGGAAGGAAGGAAGGAAAATTATAATGAAAGGGAGGGAGGGTCTGACGGAAGTCCTGCCTTAGCACTTGGCCACCACAGGTACCCCCGACATGAGTGACGTTGAGCTGGCCACACCTACCCCGGCCCCCCGAGGTCAGACACAATCCTGATGCGGCCCTCAATGCAATAAAGTTTGACACCCCTGATCTAGGCAGTCACCAAGAGTCAAAACTGACTCAAAGGTACAAACAGACAAACAATATTAATGGCAAGTGATAAGTAAACTTGTTCTGAAGCACTTAATAAAATGGCCAGGGTAAACTTTTTAAACTACTTTCTAAACCATCATATTTCATTACAATTATGTTTTTTAACTATTATAAAGTTATCCTCATACTATAATAAATTAAATAATGTAATGTTAATAGATAGATACCTATAATTTTCAATGTATTTTGGATTTTGCTGTTATGGAACTGTTGATAAGAATTGTATATTTTAAATCAAGAGCTGTCTGATTCTAAACCATCTCTGAGCAGTTCGCAATAAAAACATAATACTGTAGAAAACAAATAAACAAGGTGGGATCTGATAGCTTAATACAACATGAATTCAAGAACACATCTAACAAGGGGCTCCACCCAAGGCCTAGGGAAATACCTTGGTTCTTAAGGCCTTCTGGAACACCAACAAGATAGGAGCCACATGATAGAGAATGGGGATACAAATCATTAAGCTTGATCAGCAGAAATTGGAGCCATCAGGATCAATGGTTTATAATTATAATACAAAGCTGTTTTATATTTACCAAGTTAAAATTATCTTGTTCACAGCAAAATTTAACAGGAAGCATATGATGTGATCAGATACAGGAGAGAGTTGCCTTGCAGTTCTTAAAGTACGTATCCCGTGAGAAAACATGATATCTCCAAAAGGGAAGTTTATTACAAGATATGCAACAAAAAAGAATAAACTTACATTTAACCTGTCTTTAATAATCATTTACAACTCTGACCAAATCAACCAGGCTTAGTTTCATAGGTGTCCATTATCAGATATATTCTTTTATCTCTCTTAATAGTTCTCTTCCCATCTCTAAATCTGGAAAAAAACAACACAGTCCCAATGAAAAATGCTGTGCAGATAAAAGATTCTAGGTACTTAGAGTACCTAGATGGCCATCAACATATTCCTTGGGATTTGTGATGCATACCCAGTAATCCTTACACTTAACAGTGCTTGTTCACTTCCAGAAATATTAACATTGATTTTAAAAAAACCAACCCTGTGCTTTATTTTCTCACCATCCTGCCGGTATGAGGGCTAGAGTATGTGCATACATGTATTGTCTGTGACAGGGAGCTGAATGTGTTAACAGCTGCACTCACAAATCTGTTTTAAGTTTCAAAAAACATTTTTTTTCAGTTCCCTTAAATAAATGAGGTGCCTCTTTAAAACAAAGTCTGTTAGTCATCAGATATAGTTGTGTGCTTAACAGGCAGATGCAGAAAAGTTTTAATTAGTTTGTGGAGGGAGATGATTTGTAATACAAATTGGGGGAAATCATAATAGCCAATTTGTGAAAGGAAACTTTACAGGGAAGAAAAAAAAACCCAGAACTATATAAAGAAAGAGTACCGAGTTTCTGTTATAAAGATGAATAATCAGCTGTCATTACAAAGCCTTCTCCAATTCTCTGGCCAATATGGGCCTGCCTCCAAATTTACAGAACTGAAATTTAGAAGGTACTCAGTTTGAGAAAAAATGGTTTAGGGAATATACAGTAGTTTGAGCAAATCCACCTTTGGGTGGAAATTAGTTAACAGAATTCCTATGGTTCCAGAAGAATTAACTGAACATAGTATCATTGCATCAAAAATACATGATGGTTTCATACTAACCAGTAAAATTATCAGATATGAAATCTGCCTCTTTCCTAATTTCCTGAATGTGTTTCTTCTGCATCCAGAAGAATGGAGACCAAATGTGGTTAAAAAGTACAGAGGAGAGAGCAGCAGCACTAGGTGGCGCTCCCCTTCCACCAGCATAGTTCAAAGAAATGCCACAGGCACCCTGTATGAGAATTGCTGCAGGTGGTTTTTGAGCAGATTTTTTGGTTTTTCAGTGCCTTCCCCATAGACTATACCATTTAGCTGAATTTAACATGGTATCATCAAAACAAGATGTTTATTTTGAGAACTCTGAATAGTTTCTTTCTGTCAGCAGCTAAATAGTAATTTCAGCATGTATCTTCTCCATTATATTTACTAGGTTTATCTATTATTGTAGAAATAAGAGCAAAAAAGTCTCATGAATTAAAGTTTAAACAAAGTAATAGATTATTAGGAGTTAGAAATATCTTTGTTCCTATGAGCCTATTAAGTTATAGTGTATAAAATAACATAATCTTTATGGCATTATAGAACTTGTTTCCACTGTGCAGTTTGTCTCTCAAATGAGAGAAAAAAATCCTGTTCTAATTATGACATCAACAAACAAGGAAGTCCTAAATAAATAATGAATAATCATTCCAGTAATGCTGAAAAAAAGCCAAAATGTTATCAAGATAGTTAAAGAAAACCAGTAGCTTCTAATTCACTCACACCTCCCCACATTTGCATTACATGCATTCCTACGAAAGACTTTTTCCTAGCTTATGTTCTCTACAAAAAACAAGGGAAACTTAAAAAAGACTCAGTAGTGAAAAAGTGATGAATTTCAGAGGAACATGAGTCAGAAATATTTACTTTTTAAAAAAAAATCCAGTGTGTTTCACACAATTTTGTCTTTCAGGAGCAATGTTTTTTTATTGTATTCAAGATAAAATTAATACGAGCTCATCCTGTCCTCAGTCAAGGATCAATTCATCTGTTTCCATTAATATTTTATAGCACATCTTCATATATGATAGGTAGTCCTTGACTTGCAACAGTTGATTTAGTGATCATTTGAAGTTATTATGGCACTGGAAAAAATGACTTATGACTATTTTTCACTTATGGCGACATCTTCATGGTCACATAATCAAAATTTGGATGCTTGGCAACTGACTCATACTTATGAGAGTTGCGGTGTCCCATTCTGACAAGCAAAGTCAATGGGTAAACTAGTTTCACTTAACAACCGTGTTACTAATTTACCAACAGCAGTGATTCACTTAACAATTGTGGCAAGAAAATTCGTAAAATATTCACATAACAAATGTCTCACTTAGCAGGATAAATATTGGTTATATGTTGAGTACTACCATAAATGGTTATATGTTGAGGACTACCCTTACATGCATATTGACGTGAGTGAGTCAACGGGCTACATATTCAATGTTGCATTATTTTTCTTTACACTGTCTCTTTGTGAACTGAGATTCAATTCCACTTAGCCTACGGTTTCCCTGTAAACCTGTAGCTGCTTCTTGGTCAGTAAAAACTTTGTTTCATGCATTTTCAGGAGTATTAGTGGTGGTGGAAACCCCAGATGGGACCCTTTCAAAAATGCTAGCAGGAGCAAGGCTTCCTAATCTGTTATCCTTCCAATGTGGGGTGTATGTGACACTGATGAAGGCTAATTTTGGTCAGGAAATTCTTCTTTTTCTTCGCAATCATGTTGATTTTTATCAACAGTCACACAAAAAAGTGCTGCTGAGTTTTGTCCAAACCAGTTGCTTAGATTTTGAAGCTAAGGGACTGGTTTGGACAAAACTCAGCAGCACTTTTTCAGGAATCTACACCATCATATTTCCATATATTATAGGCATATTACAACTAGCAGTGTTTTATTTGTAGGGCATAGATTATGGTTTTAAGTTAGTATTTTATTCCTTAGTTTTTGTATCATAATCTTGTAAAAACTATGGGTTCATGAAATATGTATAAGTAGCTGCTACTTGTAATACACATGTGGCTCTTTCATACCTTACAATATGTTTAGCAATTCTTCCAATAGTAACATTTTGATTCTTTGTAGAACTGTCAATGCAACAGAACCTACACACACTCTCAGACATACACTATACAGTGCTATATAGAAAGGGCAATCTGATGGATAGCGTGCTTAAATTTATGCAGAATAATAAATATTAGCAGTGGATCATACTCACAGTGGTTTGTACACTTCTCTTCCTTGTATATTCTTCCACAAAAATCTTTCGTTTATTTTAGCTGAAGTACTACTGTAGCTTCTTCACACACAATATTTATAGCCAAATGTTAATTTTTACTCTCATAATTAAAACTTACAACTTTTGAATGCTTACTAATAATGCCAGCTTGAGCTACCCCTTCACTAAGAATATTCTTTAGGATTATATTGGATTGTGTTACTTATTCTTGCTTTTTATTATTTGGAAATAAATCCCCATAAGTTCAGTGGAAGTAACTGTCCAATATAATCAGGACTGTATGCTATATTAAACAAATGTGTCTGATCCTTGGAACTACATACTGAAATTATTGGGAATAGGCAAGTATCCACCAGGTGTTTTGATTTATATTATACAATGCAGCCATTGCGACAAATAATCAGAGATTATGGGCTATATAATCCCAAATATGTGGTTTCCAATCCGTGTTCTAAAAATAAACAATTTTAAGAACAAAAACATTGCAAGCTGCTTTACTCTTTTTTCTCCTGAATCTTGTGGCTACCTTTACATAATTCAGCAGTTCTTTCCAGTTGCATTCAAACATTTAGAATACTTAGAAATGTTAAGAATTCTAAGTTATTTCCTTTTGTCTTCACTGGAATGAGTGTAAATGTAAAAGCAAGTGCCCTTTCTACTTTAGAAAATGCGGTTGTGCCAGTTTCCATTGCCTATTCTGTCCCCTTCATACTAAATTTAAAAAGAATACATATTGCATTATCATCAATAATTCCTAAACTATAAACGTTCTGGTTTTGTTGTTGTTTTCCCTTGTTTTCCTTTAAACAACTTCAAGGAAGAAATTTGGTTCTTCATCTTGAATCTATAGGGGACCAGGCCTTCCTGATATCTCTCATCAGAATCCATCTGTAATCACTACCCATTGCCTAATGACAGTAATTAGGAACAGCAAAAACATCTCAGGACTGAAAGAGCTGACAGAGTAAAGGGAACCAGATGTTGTTTGCACTTAAGGGTGGTTGTGGGGGGGAGAGAGAATTCCCTTGGTAAATCAGTTTTTATTTCTTTTATTTAATGTCACAATCATTAAATCATGCTCCGAAAGAACATGGCAATCTGCAGGTCAGCTATCCTCTAGTTGGCACAGAAGGTAACTACACCCTAGATTAGGACTGATGAATTAGTACAGCTTGATCTAACCTTGAACACTGGGCCCTATCTAACAAAATGAAATTCAGTGTAGAGAAAAGACTTACACTTAGGTAAGAAAAACCAAAAGTACACATATAGAGTGGGTGAAACCAGGCCCAATAGCAGTAACTGTGAGATGGATCTTGGAGTCTTAGTGGACAACCAACTAAATACGAGCCAGCTGTGTGCAGCAGCAGCCAAAAAAGCTAATGCAATCCTAAATTGCATTAACAGGGATACAATCAAGATCAAGTGAGGTACTAATGTCACTCTATAAAGCCTTAGTAAGACCACACCTAGAGTACTGCATTCAGTTTTGATCACCGCATTATAAAAAAGATATTGAGACTAGAAAAAATACAGAGAAGAGCAACCAGGATGATTAGGGGACTGGAGACTAAAACATATGAAAAACAGTTACAGGAACTGGGCATGGCTAGTCTAGGGAAGAGAAGGACCAGGGGAGACATGATAGCAGTGTTCCAATATTTGAGGGGCTACCACAGAGAGGAGGAGGTCAAACTATTTTCCAAAGCACCTGAAGACCAGACAAGGAATAATGGATGGAAACTGAACAAGGAGAGATTCAACCTGGAAATAAGGAGAAATTTTCTGACAGTGAGATCAACCAATGGAAGTTGTGGGAACTTCATCACTGGAAGCTTTCGAGAATGGACTTCCACCTGTCAAAAATGGTATAGGGCCTGCTTGGGTGGGGGAGTTGGACTAGATAACCTACAATGTCTCTTCCAACTTTGTTAATCTTTAAATAAATTCCTAGTCAGCTGTGCTGCCTGGTACCTTTTGGAAGTTTTACTTCCAATGTATTTCAAGGGTCCCAAACTGATAAAAATTGTCAGGCTACAGCACTGTACAGGAAGTACTTGTTTGAAAGGTAAAACTTGCAAAAGACAACATGTCTTTTAACCACAAACTCATTCATACAAGTAGCTTATGCAACAGAAGCTATTAATATTTCAATCTCTTCCTCATTTGCTTTGTTGTACTTTTAAACTAATATACTCTTGCCTATCCTAAAATAAGAATTTATTTTAAGTTAAATTGTACCACGTTACTTTTCAATGGGTTATAAATTTAGGCTTAGGAGGACTAAAGATATGTTCCTGCACTTGAATAAAGATAATCTCAATTTATAATCACAATCAAGACTGAAACTTCCTTTGCTAAGTGATATGGCCATTAATTGAATTATGCCTGATTTTACAAGTTTTTTTGCCACGTTAAACGAATCACCAGAATCATTAAGTGAATCAGGCAATTATTAAATGAATTCTGATTCTCCCAGTGATGCTGCAGCTATAATGCCAATTGCCAAGTGCCAGAATCTTGATTATATGGCCATGGGGACCCTGCAGTGGTCGTAAGTGTGAGGACTAGTTGCAAGTCACTTTTTGCAATGTGCTTGTAACTTCAAGTTGTCCTTAAACGAATGGTTCTATATCAAGGACTATCTGTACATTTAAATACATAAAGCCGAAGAGTGTTTTCATTTACATATTTTTGTTTGGTTTTTGCTATAATGATGTTCTGGTAGAAGAGGCACTTATATAGAAAAAAAACACCTCAAATTAAAAACACAAGACTGTAAATATAGTCTGCTCAGAAAAATAGACAAAATTATTTCCAGCATCCCCCATCTTTTTCCCCTTGCCTGCTAATGTATGAGGAGAATCAGAGAAAAATTTTAGCAAGGGGAAATAGAAATACAGGTTGATGGAGGGATAAGCTTAACATTTTTGAAAGGGGATAGGACTACTGTGTGTGGGGGGCAAAATAATAGGTCAGATAGGTAGGGTCACATCATAAACGAAACAGGACCAATATTCTCTATTTCTCCCCCTAGCTCCATATTAGTAGAGAGGAAATTATCTTTTTAAATTAAATCAATTTCATTTTAAAATTCATACTGCAGGTTTTTTGTGTTTCCTGTTTCAAAATAGCAAGAAACGGAATCACCTTTTTTCAGACATCTGTTAGTAGGGTATGGAGACGGTTTGGAGAGAAGACACACAATCCTAGTTTCATCCCTTTCTAGTACTACAAGCTTTTTCACTTCTGTTTGAGCCAATGTGGCACTGACTATCTTCCTTGGAATTTCTGGGATATTTTTATCTGGTGGCTTGCTTGCTTCCCCTGTCTGGAATTTGCGAGATACTAAAAGAGTTTTAAAGAACAAAAGGAGAAACCAGCAGGGGAGAGATTGGCTGGCTGGTTCACTGAGTTGGGTGGAGTTAGATTGTCATCCAAGATATATAATTAAGAGGCTACATCATTTGAATCTTCATCAAAAAAAATCTGTCCTTTCTTATTCCTTAGAAAATGGTGGTTGGGAAGTATGACATATCATGCAATTGAATATATTTCAGTAGTGCCACTGTACAATATAAAAGGAAAAGAAAAGAAAATACAGTTCTCAGCTTTATTTCACACTATAATCTCTGTGAAAAAAAGGAAACGCAACAAGTAGCAGAGTGTATTGCCAATTGTCTGAAAATCAAGCTTAAATGTGGTTTTGGAAATCTGGAAGCTTTGTTGAATTGCTTCCAGCTCTAGGCAGTTGCTCAGAAAGTTAGACCCCCCCATACCTACTGCAATCTTCTCCCACTGGTGTCTTCCAGCTATATTGGGGTTTTGTACATCTGGGATGCCAGCATATTTGGAAGGTACTACATTTGGGTAAATAAACGTAAATGTAGGCAATTTTAATTTATTTATTGTCCTCATTTCTACTTTGCCGCAACCAAGAGATGCTCAGCAGCTTACATGAAGAACAAAATCAAATAAAACACTCATAGGAATACAATAATAAAACAATAAAATCACAAAACCCAAACAGAAAAACAAAACAATAAACAGAAAATAAACATGGCTTCATATAATTAGGAAAAGGCTCTCCAGAACAGCTGAGAGCTGATCCAACTGCTCCAAAACTGAATAATCAGACATAATCCAGTGAGTTAACAAGAGTATTAAGAAGCATCCCATGGTCCTGTGATTGCATTTGCAACCTCCTGCCGGTTTCCCCACTGACTTCTCTGGCAGCAAATTGTTGGAAGAAATGTCCATCTGGGTTCAGTTCCAAGTGGGAAGATACTGGAAACATGGAGGCTGTTTGGAAAGATGGTTTAATAGTGAAGCAGAACCACCAAGCATGTATGATTCTGGGAAACTGAATGACCACATGGAAAAGAGAGATTTATACCCTTTCTTGGGCTTTGAATTTGAGCTTCCTGTTCCTGTGGCAAGGGCAAGTAGCAGTGGTGGAATTCAACCAGTGTAACAACTGGTTTGGTGAGTGCGTACTGTGCATGCTCGCGCACCAAATACACGGACTGGGTGAGTGTGTAGGTTTGAAAATCACCCATTTTCAGCTCTAAAACATACCTTCTACTGCAGCCCCAGTGAGTAAAACAGCTGAGGCGCGGCAATCCGCTGTGCTGTGCGAATCAGCTGGGCTGCAAAACACAGACTAGGGCACGGGTGGGTGAGCTGGACCAACTGATCGCCAGAACTAAGAGTTCATCCAAACCGAATCAGTAGCAGCCCACCCCTGGCAGGTAGCCTATTGGCTGCTGTAGGGGTCATGTGCAAATCCTAGGAGTTTGTCTGAGATAAGTCTGATTGAACTGTGGGCTGATGTAATGTCCCCAGGTGATTTTGCAATGTAGTGGGCCATGCTCTTAGATGGGTAGAAGACTAATCCTATCATGTGCTGGGGGCCATATCTTAATCCCATCACTTTGGAGCTGAAGGGCAGGCAGGGAGCTGCAGAGAGCTGCTTTGTTGTTAAAATATGTTTCTCCTTTTCCATCCAGGGGAATATAATATTCTGCTTTTTAAATATTTTCTAGGATATTTCAGTCTTCTAGGAGAGTGGTGGGTGCTAACTTTTTACAAAAGGTTGGAAGTAGCAATCAAGTGACTGTGGGCTGCTCCAAAGTTTCAGCTGAGAGCTAGCTGCTGAATGCCCAAATTGCCATTGGGACATTGCAATGGTGACAACAATGAGAACCCATTGTAGGTACCCCTCACTCAGTGCCATTGTTATTTGAACATTCACTGAATGCATCGTTTAAGCAAGAACTGTATGTAATTGGAAATCAATCCATTATATTCAGCTGGATTCAGAATTCTAGACCATCTAATTTAAGACTTCCTTGGAGGATAATATCTGAACAGGATTCCCATAGTGTTATTAGTTATATAAAACCATCCCCTCAATAGTGTAATTCTAGGATATTTTAATTATAATTGCAAAAATTATCACTTAGTTCTTGACATTTCGTAAGTTGTTATTTTTCTAGTGTGTGAAATGCCATTATACCCTACTGTCTCTCAAAAGCTTGTATCTAAAGTTGTGCTAATGACTTGCTGCTAGTGGTCTTATGAATTTGGCAAGACATCAACAAGAGCCTCATCCAAACTAATAGAAACTTACCACCATGTCTAATATTTTACAAGATTCTCCATTACCTTGAACTGGACTTGCAGACTATATGAAAAGTTGTACAATGGCTGTTTTCTGTATTTTGGGTGAGAGATGATACAGATGCCCTTATCTGTTGTTGGGCACTAAAATTTTGAAATCAGGAAACAGAAACTGGGTCAAGCCCAATGCTCAAATGCTTTAACATTTTCTGGCGACTTCATTTCTTTTTATGGGGCATATATGTTTGGCCCATCGATGCAGAAGGAGGAAATTGTTCTTATCAAGAGTAATGGAATCTTAATTATAAACATCACATTTTGCTGTGAAGCAATGAGTTCTTTCAATTTTTCATCCAAACCTTTTCTGACAGATTTGGGTAGTAATGGGTCCACTGATACAGTATTAGCTTAACTTGGCTCATTTTTAGAATTATAGACCTAACAGCAAAAATATTCATATCTACTGGACAATGTAAGTTTTCTCTCAGAAAAGAAACTCTTAATAACTCTTTTGTTATCAACACATAGTCTATCAATAAAGGAAAATAAATTTCATCAAATGTTAGTTCTCCAGTGACTCAGTGCTCTTGTAAAATGTTGCTTTCTCTGTCACTTAAAGATGAGTTTATTACTAATCCCATAACTAAAGGTGAAATCTTCATAATGTTCAAGCAAATGTCATCATTTCCTTCGGCAATAGCTGGAAAAAATGTAGGTATTGTTCTAAGAGACAACAGAACTCTCACCATAATTGAATTGTGTCTTTGTATGTATGGTAGGGATTGAATTTAAGCAGACTATGAATATAGAACTAGTTACATAATCTCTGGGGCTTGAAAAAGAGCCCTTGAATTTGGTTTCTAAAAATCATGGGAATCAAAAGAGCTACGGTTCCTTTTATTGCTTGACCTTGGTGAAATGGGGAGAAAGGGAAAACAAGTTCTAAATAGTAGAACTCTGAAATAAGAAGTACACATTTTAAAAAAAATGGATCGGTATTCTGTAGGGTACCCAGAAAAATATGATTTTAGAACAAAATAGGGTAAGGGAAAGGAAAACAGCAAAGAAGAATTTTGAGCAGAATGCTGGAAAACCCTACCACATAAAAATATTTTGGAGACTGCAAAAGACAGTATCTCATTTATTTAACTAATTAATGACAACTCAAGACAGCGTGTAATTATAATAAAATCATTAGCAAAAATGATGCAAATTGAAAACCACAGGCAATCAGAAAAAGAAAGATAATTCATTCTAAAAACAATACAACATGCAGGACCTATCATCTAACCTAAGACTTGAGGAAATAGCTAGGTTTTAGGAGCTCTTTCAACATGATCTGGGTGGGAGCTAGACAGATCTCAAGGGAATGTTGCACTCTCAGGCAGGCACTGTGACAAAGGAGGCACATTTTCTAGATTTCAGCAGGTGACACAGTCTAATAGAGTGGACTTAAAACACACCATCTTTGCCCAATTACAGGAGATAGATAGAAACTATGAAAGATAAGAGCTGCCTAGACAGGCCCCTTAAATATCCAGGCCTTTATGTGAAAGGTTTTATAGGTAATAATCAGCAGCTTGAATTGCACCTAAAAGCATACAGCTAGTCCTCACTTAACAACCATAGTTGTGATCAGAATTTCTGTCACTAAGCAAAGCAATTGTTAGGCAAAATGTCCCATGACTGCACCACTTAGCAATGGCACTTCTATTGTGGTCATTACGCAAGGACTGTGCCATCATTAGATGAAGATCTCACACTTCTCTTGTCCTGCATGAACTGTCAGCTCTGCTGTACTGCCTCTTAGCTGACAAACACAGAGAGGGAGGGAGGGAGAGAGAGAGGCGGGGGGTGGAGAGGGAACAGAAAACTTATGAAGTATATTCTTCCAGGACATTTTAAATGCTTACCACTGTGTTTCACTAGTCAATGTATTTATTTATTTATTGAATTTATATTGCTGTCTATTCGCCCATGGTGGCTTATAAAAGGTAAAACCATATTTAAAAACCCCCCCAAAAACAATAAAAACTAACAAAAAGAATCAAATAAATTAATAAAGTACAATAGAACAAAATCTGGAAAGAAAGAAATTAAAAATCACCCCCCAACTCCTACCCACCCCGCCCTGACAACAGCAGACCACACAAGCCATTTGATGGGCTCCATCCTGCTCTGGGTTCCCCAGCCTCACTGACCGAACCAGGTCTTCAGTGCCTTCTGGAAGAGTATTAGACAGGGGGCCATTCTAATCTCTGGGGGAATGATGTTCCAGAGAGAGGGAGGGAGTCACCACGGAGAAGTCCCTTCTTCTGGATCCCACCAGGTGTATCGCCCTCAGGGATGGGACCCACACCATTCCCTGCCTCCCCACTCTGATGGATCGGGTAGATGTGAAAATCTCCACCAAGCTAATCTTTTCATAGTACGTGCAAAGAAATTACTACTACTTTGCTAGATGTAGAATAAATTGAACAGGAGATGAAGACTAAAGTATCAGTTCCAAATATGGTAATTCCAAAACAAGAGTATAAAGGTATAACTGGAAGATTGCAAAACCTGGGTTGATGTCTGTACATTCTGTTGATAGAAACCTGATCCGTAGACTGTTGCATAAGAATAAAGGAATTCTCTATTTATGTGTACTGCATTGCCAATAAGATTCCCTACCAACTCTCTTTTTTCTATTTGAACAAATGTGACAAACCTGTTTGACAGTTGATGAAACATTTAGAATCTAAAGGAGGTCCCTGAAAATGCGGATTGTGGGGGAACAGGACCAGGGATGGGCTGCTACTGGTTGGCCCTGATTCAGGCAAACTGGTAGCTAATTTTATCATTTTTAATTGAACCGGCAAATCCCACCCCTGGCTGGCCCCGCCCCTCCCACCCCGCCCTGTCCCTCCCAGGAGTCTCCACACAGCCCATTTTGGATCCCAGGTAAGTACAGGGCCTGCGTGGAGGCACGGAGGGCAAAAAATGGGTCTCCCAGAGGCTCCGGAAGGCTAGAAATGGATCTGTTTCTGGCCTCCAAAGGGCCTCCAGAGCCTGGGGAGGCCATTTTCACCCTCCCCAAGGCCCGAGGAAAGCCTCCGGAGCCCGGGGAGGGTGAAAACGCCCCCCTGTCATGGTACAGGAGGCCAACTAAGCCACCACCATGCCATGCCCACCCAGCAACCAGGCAGAGAACCGCATGCTAAAACATTTGAAGCTCACCTCTGAACGGGACACAATTCTACCAAATGGATTGAAAGATGTGAGCCAGCAAAAGCCATTTTTGGATAGTACTGGTTATTATAATTGTACAGTAATAAACTAAGTCCAAGGATGCAGAAAGGTCAATGTGTCTTACTAATATTTCTCATATATGCAAATTAGGGTTATTAAGAGGAACAGTGCCTGGAAATACCACCCACTTTTTCATAAGTTATCATGATATTTTCTCTCATCAATGTCTCACAATGTGCAAAAGCATAGTTTCAAATAGTGTATAAATCATTTATTGGATTTTTTTACCAGCTACAGTTACAAAATAAGGCAGCCAGTTTGAGTGTAGTGGTTAAACTGGAAGAGCATGAGTTGTAGCCCTGTTTTAAACACAAAGCCTATTGGGCAATCTTAGGCCAGTCTCCCACTCTCAGCCCTAAGAAGCAGGCATTGGTAAAGTATTACACACACAGAGAGAGATCATCAGAAAAGCTCTGCACTGTCTGGATAAAGATGACCAAATCCAGCATTCTCTGCTTTCCATTAATGATTCTTGGTTTTTCCATTGATTACCATTTGCATTTGAGCTCCTTCCCATTATTGTTATCCAACAAATGCTAATACTGCAAGTAAAATATGATACAGGTGGTTCTTACTTGCAATGGTGCTGAAGTCTGACAGTTGCCATTTGTGATCTTCTTTGCCAGTTTCCAACAAGCACGCCAGCAGGAGTTGCAAATGGCTACCCTGTAGTATCCTCACTTAACCACAGTGTGAGATTCACTTCACGATGGCAATTTCAGATGTGCTGAAATTGCCATTGCTAAATGGCATAGTCATGTGACATTGCACTGTATAATCATGTTATTTAGTGATGGCCATTCCAGTTCCAACTGTCATATTAACAGAGACCTGTAAAGCAATCGTCCCTGGATTCATCCACCATCATTCTTTCTAACCCACTTTTAAAATCCCTGTTGAAGTTGGTAATCCTCACAACATCTTTAATAGAGTCTGCAGCTATGCAGTGCGTGAAGATGATTTTTTTCAATGCCAGTTGCTAGGAATTGACTTACTGTGAATTATTTCCCAGATGTTCTCTTCTTAACTTGCCAAGAATCCTGTTTTTAAATCATCAAGATTCCTCTTCTCAGGCACATTCACTGTCATTCAAGGATTGTCTTGGATCATTCCTAGTTGCTCCCATTCAAATCTGGGAAGTGTACCAGAGCCAGGTGTGGCAATAAAATCAGCTATTTGTCAGCAGGAAAAAACAAACTTTCTGCTGCTCAACACACCATCTTCATAGGATTCCATCACTGGAGGCTTTTAAGAAAAGATTGGACAGCCATTTGTCTGAAATGGTATAGGATCTCCTGCTTGAAAAGTGGGTTGAATTATAAGACTTCCAAGGTCCCTTCCAAAAGTTGAAGTTTTTCTGTACTTCAACTTTCCCCAAAATAGTGCTTTCAAGCACCATAGTTCTATACTACATATGAACTGGAAATTGAAATTCAACACTTCTAAAATAGGCCAACCCAGGGAAACTTGTATTAATTGGGACAATAATTAAGTTTTGCCAGTGTCAAAATATTAGATTTCAAATGCAGAGGAAAAAGATACATCTTTGCAAGAATATTTTCCCTGGAAAGTGATTGTTTTATCCCTTTGCACCTGAGAAACACCATCCATTTATGAATGAAAAATCTATGCCATTCAGAAGACAATACAGATTCTTGGATGTGTTAAACAATATCATTCAATGTATATGATACATGAAAATGCCAGTGTCTACTATAGATATTCTCAAAATACCTGAGATTGTTTTATGCACCATTGCTTGGGCAATGCTTTATTTCAACTAAGAAACCAAGAAATAGCTAGAATTTTTATGTGAGCCTCGGAAAAGGAAAGTGCATCAAAATTTATTACATGGGCTTCTTACCCAAAGTACAGTAGAATAAAATCAGAGCTGAAATGCAAAATGGGAGGCAAATTGAAAAGTTATTTGAAAAGAACAAAGGCTGGTGTATCCACCAAATATTAGCAAGGAGGAATTGGAGAGCTTTGTGGGCCTCTTTCCCCCAGGTGCATCATGATAATATATGACTCATATAGAACTATACACGATGTTATCCTTTCATGTAACCGTTCAGTACTGTAATAAGCAAGCATTTATTTGAGTCATTCAAGATTTGGGTTATACTTTGTTCTGCAATATCCTTGGTGAGACTCCTGTATGGAGTAGGATGAGTTTTCTCATCTTCATCCAATTAACTTTGAGAAAAGATACTCCTTAACTTTGAGATGGTGTCTTTGCCACTTGATATGGAGAAATAATCCTTAACCTCAATGGTTTTATTCTTGATGAGTTTCTTCAACTTCGATCCTTAATGGTCTCATTCCTGGCAGTCAAAGCAGAGCAAGATAATAAAAACATGTCCTTCATGTCTTTGGTAAAATCCAGGGAGATAAGACCATTGAAAAGCAGGTCTGCTTACTTATAAGCTAGTCAGAATCCTCCACAGGATGGAACTTAGATGCAGACCTAACCAGAAGGATGCTACATGTTTACTAGCTTTAAAGAGATCTGCTTTCCCTCATCTTTCTTTCTTTCTTTGTCTTATAGTATTCTTCCATATTCTTGAATATTCGTTGACTACTATCTAATGTTTATATAATGTTAATACTAGTAATTGTCATTTTAAAGTATTGTTGTAAAGTCTAATTGATATTATTCAGTCATCAAAACAGTTATCTATTATTTTCTTGCAAAAGAGCATTAAATATACTACTCATACTGTGTGATCATTGTTTCTGAATCCAAAAGAACCGTTACCCAATAGTGCTGGGCTGGGGGCAGAAGAGAACAGGGAGATGGGAAGTGGAACATACATGCAGACTTGGTATTAAACAGGCCTAGTTGAGTACAGTGATAACCTTATATGGAATTCATTTACAGAACACAAGAGAAGGCTGACTCTGGATTAACACTTCAATTTTTCTTTTCAATTTACAATTCAATCCTGCTATGTTGCTTTATTGTGATGATGAGATGATCCTGGACTGGAAGAGCAAAAATGAGGGGGTGTATGCCAAGACATGAAAGCCATCTCAGTTGCCCAGCTAAAACAAATGGGCAGCAATGATATGGGAAAATGCTGGAGGTGACAATGCCAAAGGCATCGTTTTATTCTGTGAAGGAAAAGGCGATCAGAAATGATTTACAGGTTGATAAGAAATCCAAATGACTAGATAGTATAAAATGACTGATGATAAAATACTGGATGATGGACCCTCAGGTCAGATGGCATTCAACATGCTGCTGAGTAAGAGCTGAGGCTCTTTCATAGTACTACTGGTGTTTATGATATGTCTTCAGGACATCTAGTTGCCATGCTGGAAAAGAACATCAAAAGCTGCAAAGATAGTGACAACATGGAATACAAGAAGCATTAAAATGGGGAAGTTCAATACAATGCAACATGAAATGAATCAACCCCACAGATGGACTCTTAGGCATCTGTGAATTGAATTTATTACTCAGAACATGAAAAGGAACAGCATTGCTTTCATAGTCAGTAAGAATATAGGATATCAAAGGCAATTCTTAAATATAATGCTTTTGATAACTAATAACATCAATTAGACTTTACAACAGTACTTTAACATGAAAATTATTCAAGTTTATACTAGCCACTAGTGCAGAAGAAGTGACCAATGAATTATATGCTTAAGTTCAATCTAAAATCAACAGAACATGAAAGCAATGTCAAGGTCAGAAATAGGAAGGAGCAAAATGTGATTGGATTGTATGGTCTCAGAAACTGAAAGGAAGCAGGAGAACAAATGATCAATTTCTGCCAATCTAATCATTTCTTTGTTGGCAAAACAATTTTCAAACAATGAAAACAAGACATATACATAAACCATTGCCTGATAGAATACACAGAAAATGACTATATTATTGGTTAAGGAGTGAGGAAGAGCTCAATTATAACAGTAAAGATATGGCTAGGGGCTGATTATGAAACATTATGAACTATTCATATGCACGTTCAAGTCAAGCTAAAGCAAAAGAAAAAAAAACAATAAATTGAGCATGCTCTTTTTCAGATAGAACATTAGGAATTTGGTCCTGAATATCATTGATAGCAAATCAGAAGAATTGTGGAATAAAATCAAGAAAGAGAAGAAGACAACCATCAGCAAGGTGAATCAGTTCAATCATAGCAGCAATCAATAAATCATTGGAAGACCTTGAAGGGTCCGGTTGAGGACAGATTGTTCTGGAGAAGCCTGTCTATGTGATCACTAAGAGTCAACACTGACTTAATAGCACATAATCAATGAGTATCCATAGATGTGGCATCACATCTAGATTGCCATAATCAAAATACAGGACCGAAAGCAAATAAATCAAGGGCTCACTGCAATGTTTATGAGACAGCATGTAATGCAGATGACCTTACCAAATAATAGAGATATTCCTGCAAATAAAGAAATTGCACTGATATTTATACATTTCAAAAAGGAGAGAAAAATAATGCAAGAAAGGAGGAAAAACTGATTCAGGCATACATATTCATATGTAATAACCTAATAAAGTTCAATTAATTTCTTGCCCTTCTACTGTTACTATCTTTATAAAAAGAGAATAATTATCTTAATAAAAGAAATATGGCAACAGGTTGTTATAGGAATATTTTGATAAGATTAGCTGTGAGTTAGGCACTCTAAGCTCACATTCTTTTGTTTTATTATCCAATTTGTTTATGTTTCTAGTCTGTTAACATACTCCCATCTATCTGAAAATTTATTTTCCTTACAACAGTATGTTCTTCATAAGTCCACTTTTGAACAGTGCTCAAAAACTGTGATAACATCCTGAATTTTCTGACCTGACTATGGTATTAATAGGAGATACAAAGAGCAAAGATTTAGCTGCCTTGTTGAAACAAAATACTAATATTAAATCACTGGGTGATTAACCTTAAATCTCAAAATTACTTGAAAAAGGATCTCATTTTCTCTCATACAGACTTCTCAACTATTAAAATTCCCTTTTAGATGCATTATTTCATCCCAATAGAGAAAAATATGCTACCTAGTTGGATAATGAAATCTGCAACCGAATAATCAAGGACTCCAGTGTTATTTCATTTCACTGATTTTGTATTTATACTGATGTGAGACAGGTTGAGAGGAAAGGCAGGAACACAAGCATATTATAATTTAAAATACTTTCATGCATTTCTAGTCCATCTAACTGCATCCCCGAATCACTCTCAAACTGTGAATTATGCTTGATGCATAATCATGAATTAGAGTGATCTTTCTTGTAAATGCAGCTTGAACATACTTCACAGAACTAATACCTTTCCATATTGAACAATAGTGTCCACCTTCCTTCACTGATTTTTGGTTAGGGTGATGGAGAGGTAGACCACTATACCTGAAAAATTTTGAGGTTGGGAAAGTTTACACTCCAAGATACAGGTGCTAAGTACCCACCATGGTTGCTCTTTCTGCCTGCCTGGTTCCAGCTTCATGACCTCCACATGGTTACAGGCTTATATATGACAAGTTTGTGTGTTCAGTCCTCCTGCTAAAGGCAATGTCATAAATCATTTTCAGTGACTTGGAAAGACATCATGTATCCTCTAGGAAGATTTCTTATAGGAAGCCAGGAAGCAGCACTGCCTGTACTCTTTGTTGCTGACCTGTCTATTCAAGTCTTGTCCAAGTAAGGAACAAACTCATGATCTAGAATGGCAAGCTGGGGGGAAGAAAACCTCCCAGAAATCCTGTGTTTCTTTCTGCACCTAACCAGCAATGATAGCTCACTGGAAAGAAACTTCCAGTTGCTTAGCAACAAGAAGGCCATGGCCAGCAGCCAATGTGAAAACAGAAGCAACAGCCTTTCTCTCCAGTATGGGGCTGGACAACTGCACTTGGCAAACTATTCAGCACAACCAACATATAGCGGTAATTTAGTCACCTCCGAAGGAAATTATGACAAGGCGATAAAGATAGAATTACTTTCACTTCCTCACTGAGAAAAGAACATTATTCAGTGATACTAAGTGGAAGCAACACAAAACTGGTAAAATATATTACCCAAAACACATTTTATTAATGTATAGATGAACTCATTGCCCCTTGATGTATAAATGGTAATCAGTTCAGATCCTTTTATATTGATTTGATTTCATTTTGATTTGATTTACATCCCAACTTTCAGCTCAAATGACGATTCAATGGAGCTAATAATTTTTTTTTAAAAAAGAGTGCTTTCAAACCAGTCTTGACTCCTGGTGATTTACATGAACAGGTCCTTGCATTTTCCTTCAATCAGCTAATTTAAAAGCAGAATACAATCAGTTTTTAAAATAAAATTAATGATAACATTAATTACTAATTAAAACCCTAATTAAAATCCTGGTTTAAAGAAGTATCAACATGTTTTCTGATTACCATGCTGGAGCCTAACACAGGTCCCAAGAGAATTTATTCCAAGGTCTAGGAACAATACAGAACAATCCCATGTATAAGAGTGGAATCACCTTCAGAACAATCATTCCTATAGATCTTAATTCCTGGACAGATTTGAAATGGAAGAGATTGTTTCTCAAATAGTCAGGCCCTCAAGTGATCACTTATGCACCCAGTTGTGAAGACATCTAACTGTATGCCCCAGCTATTCATCTGCCCTCCTTCCTCCAAAATCATTGTCTGAAGAACCAGCAAAATATATTGATATTTAATTTATGATCTTTGTTTTGTTCATAGTTCATTATGTAACAGTCCATAATTAAACATTGTGAGAAAACTGATGAAACCCAGGAAGACGGGTTTAATTTCCTGGTGATTCAGCTGGCCCAGAAGAGCTTCTTCTCCACTAATCATGGGCTTTTATTTTCTAGAAACCATCCTGTGGCATTGACTAAATTCAACATCACAGTATAAGTACATACTTGTGTAACAACATTATCATTTTTGTATCACTGTTTTTAAATGGATATCATTGTTGAAGGAGATCAATGCTTCTATTTCCAAAAAAGGAGAAAAAGAGGATCCAAAGAACGGCAAACTATTTATTCTGACATTTGTATCTGTGAAAATTCCATAGGTAGTCATACAGTGATCAGTGTGTATACTTTGAAAATTATGTGATGATTAATTGAAGATGTCATGAATTCTCAATCAACCTGTTTTATAGTGTTTCTAATAAACAAATAAAATACAAGTATAGTATACTTGTTATACTATACCTCTTCTAAATCTGGATCTATCATTTACTGCTCTATCTCCTATTAGCAAGGCTGTTGGATAGGATTCTTACATTATAAGCAGAAGTCTAGATGTATCATTGCAAGCTGAACCCAGATGTTTTAACTGTAGAGAAAATACTGTTAAGATACAAGCAGTGAAAACATGGTTTAGGTACAGAAAGGATAGAACATCAAATCCTTGGTGCAAAACGAACAAGGCATTATTTTTTTTCTTATAAAATTCACTACCTAGAAGTATTGACTTGTCCATATCCTCTGCTGCTTTGTTGTAACAGAACTTCTCCAGTGTTGATATAGTCCCAAGCTCTTACATACTTAAGAAACTTGCCCTTTGGGTGGGAAGAGTCACTAGAAATTTACTTCTCATTAAAAGCAAAAGCTATGGGCTGCTCATAGTAGAATGCTTTCAAACGGCACAAAAGAGCATTCTATCTCTTACAACAGCATGAAAGAAATTAAATAGCTCTCATTAAAAGAAAGCAAAACCAATCAGTCTTCAGAATCAGTTACATGTTTTGCTGAAAAAATCTAGTTGTACTTCTGCCAGTGCTCAATCTCAGTGATGAATGTGAGTGAATTAGTTTGCTAGGTCTCCATACTTACCTGTATCTGCCTATCTATGCATGTCTGTTTTCATTATTCACTCAAACTGAGGTTGGCCCAGTTTCGTAACACTGAAAGGCAAATAAATGGACCTAATTATTTTTTTATAACAACCCCAAATGCATTCAGATGTCGTGATGTGTTTATACCTATAAAGATCAGAAGAGTGCAAGTAGTAATATTCCCTGTGACATTTTATTGACGTAAAAAGTGGACTTTGAAGAAGTAGAATACGAAGTGTATTAATGCTTTTGAACTTTGCTGTTGAGAAAATTCTTGAGAATATCGTGAACAGTGAACAAAACAAACACATAGATCACCAAACAAATCAATCCAGAGTTCTCACTCATGGCACACAGGTTCAAGCTCAAATTATCCTACATCAGACACGTATGTGAAGACCCACCTCTCTGGAGAAGGTTCTAATGCTGGGAAAAGCGGAAGGAAAGTGAAGAGGATAGCCATCAGCAAGATGGATGGACTTATTTACAATAGAGATCAGTGCACTGTTCGAAGACTTGCAGGATCAGATTAGAAAATCATTGTGGAAAAAATGAGTCTGATATGGTTGATAAGACTGGACACTGAGTTGATGCCACAATATAATCCATCAAGTGATGAAATAGATCCTAGTATTAAAATACTTAAATATATTCCTATAACAACACTCATCCTGATGTCTAACATCTTGACTTGATGTGAGATTTATCATAATTGTCCCAGAGTATTTCAGTGGCTATACTGACTTTGCCAAGACAGGAATAGTTTACAATGTCATCTCCATTATAAAGATTATTAATCTATTCTAAGTAGTACGTGGCCCATGCACATTAAGCTGAGTCTCAAACAAGCAGGGAGCAATTGACACTTTTCCAATAGTTGTATTAGCTTGATCATAAATCATTTGAATTAGAAGAGGTGAACAGAAAGAAACACATGCTTGTAACTAGTAGGGACAGTTAAAAGCAGCCAAGAATAGAAAGTCTTGCAGTCAACTAGTCTAAGTACTGATAACATCCACAACAGGTAATTCAATTTAGTACGTTTTTAGTATTTATTTGATTTGTCAATTGCTTACAAGATACAGGTATAAGAATAAATATAGTTTTGAATACATGAGATAGATACTTATAAGAAAAATAAAAAGAAACAATAGGACAGGGACAGTAGGCACAATTGGTGCACTTATGCACGCCCCCTACAGACCTCTTAGGAAAGGGGTGAGGTCAATAGTAGACAGTCTAAAGTTAAAGTTTTTGGGGTTTGGGGAAGAAACCACAGAGTCAGGTAGAGTATTCCAAACGTTGACCACTCTGTTGCTGAAGTCGTATTTTCTGCAGTCAAGTTTGGTGCAGTTAACTTTGAGTTTGTATCTATTGTGTGCTTTTGTATTGTTATGACTGAAGCTGAAGTATTCGTTTGCAGGTAGGACATTGCAATGTATGATTTTATATACTATATTTAGATCGGACTGGAGGCGGCGTAGTTCTAGGTTTTCTAGGTCTAGAGTTTCAAGTCTGGTGGCATAAGATATTCTGCAATGAGTAGAGGAGCGGAGAACTCTTCTTGTGAAATATTTCTGGACTTTTTCAATTGTATTAATATCAGATACATGATATGGGTTCCATACTGATGAGCTGTTTTCAAGTATAGGTCTAGCAAATGTTTTGTATGCTCTAGTTAGTAGTATGATATTACCGGAGAAGAAGCTACATAGGATTATATTAACAACTCTTAATACCTTTTTGGCTATGTGGTTACAGTGGGCTCTAGCACTTAGATCATTTGAGATGAGTACTCCAAGGTCCTTGACAAAGTTTGGATTTTCAACAAGGTCTTGACTATTTAGCCTGTATTTTATTTTCTGATTTTTTTTTTGCCAATATGTAAGACAGAGCATTTATTTGTTGAGATTTGAAGTTGCCATTGGTTTGACCATTCTGATACATAGTTAAGGTCTTTTTGGAGAGTAGTAGTATTGTCTGTGGTGTTGAATAGCTTTACATCATCAGCAAAGAGAACGCAGTTGCTCTTAATATGATCACAGAGGTCATTTATGTAGAGTATGAAAAGAGTTGGTCCTAGAACACTGCCTTGGCGGATACCACTGTTGATAGGTACAAAATTTGATAGGACGCTCCAAATTTTGACCATTTGTTGTCTGTTTGACAGGAATGCTTCTATCCAGTTATGTAGGTGTCCAGAGATACCATAAGATTTTAGTTTTAATAGTAGTTTGTCATGTACCGCTGAATCAAAGGCTCTACAGACGTCTATATAGATTGCGTCTATTGCTTTGCCCTGCAATTTGAAAAATCATTTTGCAGCGTGAATTAGGAGAAACCAGAAATACAAGGTCAGAGGAATACAGTCTATAATGGAGAGTTATTAAAAACAAATAAGAGGATCTGGGATACGCTCATAACAAAATATAAGAGAATAACAGTATTGGAAGGGATCTTGGAGATCTTCTAATCCAACCTCCTGGTCTAGCAGGAGACCCTGTATCAGTGATGGAGACAAATGGCTGTTGACTGTCTTTTTAAAAGCCTCCAGTGATTGAGCACCTAAAATGTCTGAAGACAAACCGTTCCACTGGTATATTGTTTTTGCTGTCAGGGAATTTCTAGCTTGCTTCTTAGTTCCAGGTTGCTTCTCTCCTTGATTAGTTTCTACCCATTGCTTCTTGTCTTACTTTCTGGTGCTTTGAAAAATTACCATATTGCCAGATATAAATGAATAAATCAGTATTTTTTAATTTATTAAATCATTTTATATGGCTGATTTAGGTTTTGGCATTCTCTCAAGGTAGGGCACTGATTTATTTCTATGTAAATATCAGCCACCTGCACTCAGTCTGATTCATACTCATAGGTGGCTAATAGCTTGTTACCTTCTGAGCTGTCAACTGTGAATCCCTTAATTCTTCTCTATGGTCTCAGAATCAAAGGAGTCTCTAACACCAATGGGATACACAGTAGATTTTGGCTTTCTGTTGAAAGATGGAAAAGCTCCATTGATTTGTCATGAATAGATCACTCCCTAATCAGTTAACACTAGCAATTCCATCTTTGAAAATGGAGGATCATTTAAAATAGTCCCACTTGCATACCTGATAAGATTTGAATGATTTTTGTGTGTAGTGTGAAAATTATCAGTGATACTACTGAAATTGTAGTTGAAGGAAGTCAGGTTATTTGACACTGCTACTACTTGATTTAAACACTATCCTTCCTTCTCAAAATGCAATATCAATCTCTTGTTTTACTGTTTTGAGCTTTGTTCATGATGTTGGAAGTGATGAGGGTTAGTACCTGCTTAGTTGACTTTTGGTCTTTGGGAACACTCTGTTGTAGTGTATTTGGTCCTTTCTGTTGTGCTATATCCAAAATGTAATGCTGGAATCTACTTTTTACTTCCTCCTCTCCATTTTACTTAGACTTGTTTATATTCAAGACTTGAAGTTCAGCTCATGCTTCCAAGTATGAATAATACACAAATCAGGCAATATTAATATTATGCTAATAAAAAGTAAAATTCCTTTTTCAGCCTCCATGAGGATCAATCTTTTTCTAGTCCTCTCTAGATATGCTTCTCAGATGATCCCTATTTAGGAAGGAATAAGCTGAATAAAGCAAAACTGAAAAATAACCTTAAATAATCAGAGAAATAATGGGGACGCTACCAAAATCAAAACCAAAGAGGTCCAAAAATAAACTGCATATTTTAAACCCCAAGTTAAGAAAATAAACAGCAAAGGAGCAGAAGGACAAAATAGGATTGGGATAGAAATGAGGACTACATAATGGCTTCCCCCCCCCTTCACATTAGTTGATCTTCACTTGTCTTAGCAAATCTGCCTTAATCTTGTTTTCATGTCAGTACCAAAGTTGCTCTGGGGAAGATGAGAAGTAGAGACTAAATTGGCTAACACAGAGATGTCCACAAGGAAATAATTGCATTGAGAACTGACACAGGTTCAGCAAAAGAATTATATTCCATTGTATGACATGTAGACATGCCTGTCTACAAACTAAAATTTAGAATTTAAACTCTGTGAGGTGGCTTCACAAGTCTCTATTCTGTATTAAATTGAACTACATTTAAAAAACATTTAAATTTAAAAATACTCCTGGTTAAAGGACCTTACTAACTTTGGTATAGGATGGGGTAGCATTGCCTAGACAATCTGAGGAGACCTTCTAGACCTTCAAGGAGCAGGTGGCAGTCATGACTAGGAGAGCCTTTGTACAGCTTCATGTTTGTGCCAGATGTGCCCCTTTCCTGGACTGTGAAACTCTATTCACAGTTATTCATGTCCTGGTCATCTCAAGAATGTATTACTGTAATAGACTTTACATGTGGTTATCCTGATGAAGAATCTGGCTGCATAGAGAGTTATGTGTGCTCTTAAAGGGGACACATTATACCTGTTCCATGAATTACATTGGTTGTCAATCTGCTTCTAGGTATTTCAAGGTGCTTTAAAACTCTATATGGCTTAGTACCATATTATTTGAGGGGCCATCTCCTCCCTATTATATCTACCTGTCCCACCAAGTCAGGATGTGGGTCCCATCTCCAAAAATAGCTCAACCACTCGGAAAGCATGCCCTTTTTTTTTTACTGTGATTCCTGCCTTCTGGAACATCATTCCCCCTATCCCCGAGATGAAATTAGCCCCATCTTTATTAGCCTTCTGGAAGACATGTTTTTTCATGAACCTTATAGATCCCATGGAAAGCTTGCAAGGTAGCTGTATGAAGTCAAGTTAACAGTTTATCTCCCATATTTTTGGATTTTATACATTTATTTTGTGCATGTCTGATTGTTTTAGATTGTTTTTTAGTTATGTTTGTGCACCACCTAGAGTATGTATATATGTATGTATATGATGTATATGAATGCCAATTCTCAGCAGCTTCAGCAAGATGGTACCAGAGAAGCTATGAGACTAGTAGCTCAGAGGAAAGATATGCTGCTTAAACTGTTAGATATATTATTCCAATTGCTGAGTTGTGCTAAGTTATGAAGGTGTGGCTACACTTTTCCTCCTTCTCCCATCCAATTCAGGACTGTGCAGTGTCTTGTCTTTGGCTCCTTTCTGGGATGGGCTGCCTCCTCCCTGGGAAAATATGATGCTATTGCCAAGATTCATATTCCCAACTTCTTCTTTACCTGCCTGTTCCTTCACATTCTAGCTTCATAACAGATGCTGAATCTGATTTCTAGGGATATAGTTGTGCTGAGTCTGATAATTAAGGATTTTAAACTACCTTCTCTGGGAGTGGAAAAAAGAGTCTTTCATGACCACTGTGACAATCATGGGCTTGTCCCAGGCCATCAGTGGCCTAACTAAGTAGATGGCCACACATTAGATCTGGTTTTCATCTTGGAGCACTTGAGAAATGATTTGGTAACAAAAGACAGTTCTGCCAATCCTTTGTCATGGACAGAACCTTTCTTCTTGACTCTAGATTTAACCAGAACCATCATTTTCCATAGGAAGGGTGATTTAATTACAATGATCTGCCACAGTGACCTGATGAACTTGACAGGCATTGAGGAATTTCCCAATTATTGGTTGCTTTTATTGATGAATAATGGTGAGCTTTGAGGAGACGGAATTCATCATCCATTAGTTTAGGGTAAAGTATCATCAAGATGTGGATGGTATCATTACATAAAGCCACCTTGTATTAAATGGATGATATGACAGAAATGTTAACCCAATACTTAGAAGCTGTTGGAACATGATAGGGCAAAATAGGTTTAAATTCAAGCAAATAGAGTGACTGTTAAGAGTCCTTTTGATTATGCATGACACCAATAGGCCTGCAGTCTGAGGATCCTCCTGGTCACACTACTACTAGAAAAACAGAATAATTCAGGACTGCAGACTGGCCTTTGCCCAGTTTCTATCAGTACCTCAGTTTCTTGAACAGAACTGAAAACAGAGATACATGCCTCTAAGCTGGAATACTGCACTTGCTTAGATTGCCCTTGAGGACTGCTCAGAAGCTTTGCCTGGTATAAAACGCAGCTGCCTGTGTGCTTGCTGGTAAATTTTGATACTACTGTATGATATCAATGTTGCAGGAACTATACTGGCTGCTGACTTGTTTCTGAGGGAAATTCAAGATGCTGGTTTTTGTCTAAAAATCCCCATATGGCATTCAAGATAATCTAGCCCATATTGGTAGATATAAATTAATAATCAGAGAAAACTCAGAATACTTGTGGAAGGTCATGATATATGACAGAATGCAGCATAAACAGGTTTAAACATCTGGCTTAGAATTTTCATTTTATTTATTCTTTTATGTTGTATTTTACTCTGATGTAATTATTGTATTATTACGTTTTTTGACCGTACACCAACTTAAAGTTTCTACCATTGCAACAGTTATAGAAATCCAATACATTAATAAAAAAGCAATTTAGATATGAGGAAAAATTTCAAAGGTTTCAGAAATTCTGTGCTGAGAAATAATTTGTGGCTTAATGTGAAATAAAGCTTAATGTTAGGCAAAATTGGTGTTTAAAACAAACCACAGGATTAGACAGTAAATTTGGAAGGAACAGAAGCCAGATCTTTCTTGAACAATATTAAAATTATATTAGCTATTTTAGAAGTTTAGTCTTTTACAGTTAGGATCAAATAAAGAGGGAGAGAATAAACTCATAAACCCTCCTCTCCTACTTTGTGTAGACCAATTTTTACCCAAGTTGCCATTTCCCAATCTGTGTAACTCCACAATTCCAGCTTTATTTTATTTTTATTTATTTATTTGATTTGTCAATTGCTTACAAGATAATAGGTATATGTATAAACATGAGTAAGAATACAGGAAATAGGTAAGAATAAATGGGGACAATAAGACAGGGATGGTAGGCACGATTGCACGCCCCTTACAGACCTCTTAGGAATGGAGTGAGGTCAATAGTGAATAGTTTTAAGGTTAAAGAACTGTGAGTTAGAAGATGTAACAACAGAATCAGGTAGTACCTTCCAGCCATTGACCATTCTGTTGTTGAAATCCTACTTTCTGCAATCAGGTTTGGAGTGGTTTACATTGAGTTTGTATCTGTTGTGTGCTCTTGTATTGTTGTGGTTGAAGCTGAAATAGCCATTCACTGATAGGACATTGTAGCAGATAATTTTGTGTACTATGCTTAAGTCCAACCCTAGGCAGCGTAGTACTAGGTTGTCCAAGCCCAAAATTTCAAGCCTGGTGATATAGGGTATTCTGTTGCAAGCAGAGGAGTGTAACACTCTTCTCGTGAAATACTTCTAGACTTGCTGAATTGTATTAATATCCGATATACAGTGCAGATTCGAGACAGATGAGCTGCATTTGAGTATTGGTCTAGCAAAGGTTTTGTATGCCCTAGTTAGCAATTCAATATTACCAGAGGAGAAGCTTTGTAAGATTAGATTTACAACTCTTAATGCCTTTTTGGCAATGCTGTTACAGTGAGCTTTGGTGCTTAGGTCATTTGATATGAGAACTCCAAGGTCCTTGACAGAGTGAGGGTTGTCAATGAGGTTATATCCGCCTAGCTTGTATTTGGTGTTCTGATTTTTTTTACCAATGTGTAGGACAGAGCACTTGTTGGTTGAGATTTGGAATTGCCAATTGTTTCACCATTCAGACACATAATCAAGGTCACTTTGAAGGACAGTAGCATTATTGGTGGTGTTGAATAGTTTTACATCGTCCGCTGAAGAGGATGCAGTTGCTTATAAGGTGATCACAAAGGTCATTTATGTAGAGTATAAAGAGTGTGCATCCTAGAATGCTGCCTTGGGAGACACCACTGTTAACTGGTGCAGGGTTTGATGTAGCACTCCCTATTTTTACTATTTATTGCCTGTTTGACAGGAAATGTCAAACATTTTTGACAATCCTGGCTAGCTAGATATATGGGGTTGAAATCTGGCACATTTCAAGACTAGAAAGTCCACGGAGATTAATAGAGTTGATCATTCACATTTTTTGAAAGCTACACTGAAGTATCAGAGACAGTGTTCAATTGTATACAAGTAGCACAGCCCATTCTGCAGAATTTATCCTTGTGGACTGCAGAAACAGATATAAAAACCGAGGAAGTTGCCCATCCACCCTTCCTCTCTCTCAGGGATATCAGAGGGTGTGTGGGGTAAAACAAAAGTCAAGGAGGCAGCTAGAAAAGATCACCCTTTTTTTGTAATTATCATCCTTCTATAGACTGCCTTGTTCTGTTTATGGGGGTAGAATTCAAATAAGGATAGATCCATCATCCTAATCCACCATCCCACATTATCTTAACAGAATACAAAAATGAAGAACTCATCATGCTAAAGAGTCTTAAGGGCAGAATTGATAATTTCCAACCAATTCAGGAGGCGCAACTTCATGCTCACCTTTTCCTCTGCAAAAAAAAATATTTAAAAAAATCCTGAAAAATGTCAGGAAATTGGAATTTCCTATTTGGAATTTGTAGGATAAAAGCAGAGTGATAAAAGCAGGATTTTTCCCTCTCTGTGTTGGCGTTCTTACTTTATTTTATATTTTTGTCTGCCTCTCTGTTACAGTCCTGTTATGGAGGGGGGAAATAACTTTGGCACTAAAAGTGAAAGATAAAAGGTGTAAGCTGGTACACCATACTTGTTCAGAATAATTTAGAGCAACAAGTTTTGTGAGTTAATTTGCAGGTTAATTTTTTGTTCACGCTGCTGCTAAGCACAATGAAAAAATATTCCTTAAAAGGGTATTATGGGGATATAAAACATTCTGAGCAGTTTCACCCTGCTGAGCAGGCAGGCAAGAAGTAGGAACATTTTCTCATAGTGCTTCCTAGCTTCCATTTTGTGCATGTTAAATTCAAACAGCTTCTTCTGTCTTTTTCAAAGTTAACAAAATTGTGTTGTTAATGACTTAATAGAGAGAGGTGGGAATAATCGTATGTAGTCTTGTTTGCAGTTCACCATGAAAAGCATAGGATTAAGTTAGTTCTATTATTCTCATTATTCTATTGTTCTCATTGACAAGACATTCAAGGACCAGAAACTAAGATTAAAACTCCCATTAAACTCCATACTGACATTCCAAGTCTAATGGTGAGGACCCTGAAACTCCATTCACATGTAGTGAATGCTTAGTGCTCTGGATTTCATAACATATGAACAAAACATAAGATTCCAGGCCACATAAGACTGTTTGCAGAACTTGGGAAAGAGGCCATAGTACACAATTGCATCACATATTCAGTCCCTTTGTATGTTATCTTCAAACCCCTAAAGGAATGGGTTACCTTATGGAGTCTGTAGGACATGCTTAACGTTTGAAATCCAGAATTATAGTAGATGAGATGATGACATTTGTAAGAAAAGAGATAGAGGGATATGCCTTTCTCACTGTGCTTTTCTGAAATGTTTTTTTTTATCTTAAATTGCAGCCACCTTGTCCTTTTTCATTGTACTGTCCAAAAAATAAGAGGGATGCTGAGACAAGGACTAATGATTATGAGCAAATCAACTTTGAAATACTTTCAAGATTGGCTATGGGGCATGGGCTTTTATGTTTGCAGCTAGCTAAATAGATTAACAAAACTACTCTCAACCAGTGTAGTGTACTAATTAAAATAATTATTAGGGGCGAGGGAGCTTTATATCTCCATTTAGCCTGAAACTCCCTTGAGTCACTTACTGTTACTCTAATTCACCTCACAGGATTATTGTGAAGATAAAATCTCTGTATACATTACGATTTGTCTACCGCACAAATTTTCTTGGAGGAGGTAGAAATAATAGATAAACTTAGCAGAAAAATAGCAAAATCATCCCAACACCACCATCTCTTTTCTTGTAGCAAGTGTTCTCAGATAAACTCCCTTCCAGGTCTTACATGGAAGAATTGTATGAGTTATTTTCATTCTCCATAAATATTATCAGGTACTGCAAGAATTCCTTTTCCCAATATATCACTGCCCACCTCAAAGCCAGGTCCATTTAAAAAGATGAAATAGAGGTATAAAGGGCATCCATTCTTGTAGAGATTGTGCCAGTATTCTGTATTCTGAAAATAGTATTCAGTATTCTGAAAATAGCAGTATAAAAAATGGAAACGAGGACACGTAACTAAAACAGAATACCAGCAAATAGCCCAAATCTGCAAGGATAACAGATAACAGATAATCAGAGTTGGAAGGGACCTTGTAGGTCATCTAGTCCAACCCCCCGCCCAAGCGGGAGACCCTACACCATTTCTGACAGATGGCAGTCCATTCTCTTCTTGAAGGTCTCAAGTGATGGCGTTCCCACAACTTCTGAGGGCAACTTCTGTTCCACTGGTTGATTATTCTCACTGTCAGAAAGTTTCTCCTTATTTCCAGATTAAATATCTCCTTGTTCAGTTTCCATCCATTATTCCTTGTCTGGCCTTCAGGTGCTTTGGAAAATAGTTTGACCTCCTCCTCTCTGTGGCAGCCCCTCAAACATTGGAAGACTGCTATCATGTCTCCCTGGTCCTTCTCTTCACTAGACTAGCCATGCCCAGTTCCTGAAACCGTTCTTCATATGTTTTAGTCTCCAGTCCCCTAATCATCCTGGTTGCTCTTCTCTGTACTTTTTCTAGAGTCTCAATATCTTTTTTATAATATGGTGACCAAAACTGGATGCAGTACTCTAGGTGTGGTCTTACTAAGGCTTTATAGAGTGGTATTAGTACCTCACTTGATCTTGATTGTATCCCTCTGTTAATGCAACTTAGGATTGCATTAGCTTTTTTGGCTGCCGCTGCACACTGGATGAAGTCAGGAAAGCTAAGGCTCAGAATGAGCTACGACTTCCAACAAATATCAAAAATAATTTTTAAAAAATGTCAACGTGAAAAAAACAAAAAAGTCCAGGAAACAATTAGTCCACTAATGGGAGCAGATAGCAAGGAGGTAACGGATAACAGGGAGAAAGCAGAACTACTTAATTCATTTTTTGCAACTGTCTTTACTCAAAAAGCAAAAAACAGCTCAACCTATAAAAAACAGAACTATAAAAGATGGAATAGGAGTAAAAGTCAAAACAGGCAAGAAAATTGTAAGAGAACATCTATCCACCCTAATCAAGGAAAAATCACCAAGATCAGATGGATTACATCTGGGAGCTCTGAAAGAGCTGGCAGATGTGATCTCAGAACCACTCAGTGCTGGGATTCAAATAATTTAACAACTGGTTCGAACGCCCAGGGTCAGGTTGGCTATCATGGGTGGCATGGCCCATCTCCATCCTCCAGCTCTACTACACATGTGGGATGAGCCTCCCGCAATGGCCAACCTGACCCTAGGCGAACCAGTTGTTAAATTCCCCACCCTCTCACTATCAAAGTGGATCCTGGTGTTGCACTGCAATGGAGAAATGGGAAATGGAGCAGCTGGCACAAGGGAAGGAGGAGGAGCAGGGAAAGGGGGAAAGCAGCCTCCTCCTTCCCTCATGCTGGCCACTCTTGTTACCTGTTTCTCCATTGCAGTGCCACGCCATGGATCTTGCCCTGCCCTGCTCATCAGCACCTGGACCCGGCACCTAGGGGGTCTGTTCTGTAGAGGCCTCCCTTTAATTTACAGGAGAATCTTGATTAAAGGGAGACAATAATGGAAGGGTCAGTGAGTGCTAAGGGCTGCCTTTCTCAAAGATGGGAGTTCCATAGAGCTTTGGCTCTTCTGCCCAGGCAGGGCTTCCTGCTTTGAAGCAGGGATGAGTCCATCAATGTTTGGCTGGCAGCAAAGAAGGGGAGCCCCTTTCCTGGGTGAGGGAGTCTCTGAGGCTGTTTCTCATGAGCTTTTGCCACAAGTGATTGCTGGCAGCTGGGGAGTGGCTAGCCCACCAGACCCTCCTCACCTCATCTCAGCATCCGGCAAGGGGAAGTCCCTTGGAAGAGGAAGCCACTCTTTCTGGCTTGGACATAATTACCTCCTTCAAGATGGACAGTCATTGCTTTTTGTGCCTCTCTCAGGAAGACACCTTCTCAATCCATGACAAATGCCACTGAGTGGGGTATTCACACAACACAAACTTTGTTGCCATTCTGTCGCTTGGTCTCTCCCTGAACATGGGCATGGGAGGGGTGCCGCAGAAAGAAGCAGAGAGGGTGAGCCCACAGACACACAGAAAGGGAGAGGAAGAGGGAGAGAGGGATGGAGGGAGGGAGAAAGAGACAAGGATGGATGGATGTGAATGGGCAACTGGATGTGTGGCTGACAGTTGATGGAGAGGGAGGGGAAGGGAAGCGGCCCAGTTACTGCTGCCTTTCATTGGGGCATGCAGAGCATGACAGGCTGCTCTTGCCATTTCTTCTCCCCCCCTATCGCCAAACAGGGCAGGGCTTCCTGCCCCTCATTTCAGCCAGTTTGCCAAACTCCAGAAAAATTTAGCTACTGGTTCTAGTGAACCAGTGTGAACCGGCTGAGTCTCACCACTGGAACCGCTGAACATAATTTTTCAAAAATTATGAAGCACCAGGAAACTACCAGAGGACTGGAAAATAGTTGATGTGGTTCCAGTCTTTAAAAAGGGGGGAAATGGCTCCAGAAAACTACAGATAGTCCTTGACTTACAACCACAATTGAGCCCAAAATTTATGCTAAGTGAGAAATTAGTTAAGTGAATTTTGCCCCATTTTATTATTTTTCCTTGCCACATTTGTTAATTGCATCACTGTAGTTGTTAAATTAGTAACACAGCTGTTAAGTGTATCTGGCTTCCCCATTGACTTTGCTTATCAGAAGGTTGCAAAACGTAATCACATGACCCCGGAACATTGCAACTATCATAAATGTGAGTCAGTTGTCAAGCATCCAAATCTAAATCACATGACCATGGGGATGCTACAATGGTCATAAGTGTGAAAAATTGTCAAGTCACTTTTTCAGTGTCATTGTAACTTTGAATGGTCACTAAACAAACTGTTGTAAGTCAAGGACTATTTGTACAGACCAATGAGGCTGACATCAATTCCTGAGAAAAATCCTGGAAAAAATAAGTAGCAGATTTATGAGCACCAAGAAATAATCAAAGCTATTACTAGAAGCCAATATGGATTTCTTAAAAACAGATGATGCCAGACAATCCTTATTGCCTTCTTAGACTAAATTAGTGAATCAGAGAAATACTGTAGGCATAATTTACATAGCCTTTAGTTATTAGACCACGATCCTTGGTAAGATAGAAAAATGTGGGATAGATCCATCCAGCACCAGATGAATTCACAATTAGCCGACCAACCATGCTCAATGTGTAGTTCTCAATGGAACTAGGTGAGGGGATAGAAGGGGAACTCATCAAATTTGCAGATGATGTCCAAATTGGGAAAATATTCAGCATTTTAGAATAGAATAGAATAGAATAGAATAGAATAGAATAGAATAGAATAGAATAGAATAGAATAGTTTATTGGCCAAGTGTGATTGGACACACAAGGAATTTGTCTTGGTGTAAATACTCTCAGTATACATAAGGAAAAGATACATTCGTTAAGAATCATAACATACAACACCTAATGATAATCATAGGGTACAATCAACAATCAAATCATACTAGGAAACAGTCAATATAAATCGTAAGGATACAAACAACAAAGTTACAGTCCTACAATCACAAGTGGGAGGGGATGGATGATAAGGAGTGATGAGAAGATTAGCAGTAATAGTAGTGCAGACTTTGTAATAGTTGAACAATGTTGAGGGAATTATTTGTTTAGCAGAGTGACGGCTTTCAGGAAAAAACTGTTCTTGTGTCTAGTTGTTCTGGTATGCAGTGCTCTATAGCGTCGTTTTGAGGGAAGGAGTTGAAACAGTTTATGTCCGGGATGTGAGGGGTCTGTGAATATTTTCACAGCCCTCTTTTTAACTCGTGCAGTATACAGGTCCTCAGTTGAAGGCAGGTGGGTAGTAATTGTTTTTTCTGCAGCCCTAATTATCCTCTGAAGTCTGTGTCTGTCCTGTTGGGTTGCAGAACCAAACCAGACAGTTATAGAGATGCAGATGATAGACTCAATAATTCCTCTGTAGAACTGTATCAGCAGCTCCTTGGGCAGTTTGAGCTTTCTGAGTTGGTGCAGAAAGAACATTCTTTGTTGTGCTTTTCTGATGACGTTTTTGATGTTAGGTGTCCATTTTAGGTCATGTGATATAGTAAAACCTAGAAATTTGAAGGTCTCTACTGTTGATACTATGTTGTCTAGTATTGTAAAAGGTGGTAGTATTGGAGAGTTTCTTCTAAAGTCTACCACCATTTCTACGGTTTTGAGTGTGTTCAGTTCCAGATTGTTCCGGTTACACCAAGAGGCAAGTTGTATAACCTCCTGTCTGTATGCAGATTCATCGTTGTCTCGAATGAGACCAATGACTGTTATGTCATTAGCAAACTTTAGTATTTTAACAGATGGATCGTTTGATATACAGTCATTGGTATATAGGGAGAAGTAGAGATAGCACACAGCCTTGGGGGGGCCCTGTGCTGATTGTACAGGTATCAGATGTGATTCTGCCTAGCTTCACCTGCTGCTTCCTGTCCGTTAGGAAGCTTATGATCCACTTACAAGTGTGTTCAGGTACCGCTAGTTGGTTTAATTTACTTAGAAGAATGTCTGGAATGATGATATTGAATGCTGAACTGAAGTCTACAAAGTGGACCCTTGCGTAGGCATTTGGAGATTCAAGGTATTGTAGGATATAATGCAGAGCCATGTTAACAGCATAATCTGTCGATCTATTTGCTCGGTATGAAAACTGCATGGGATCTAACAGCAGATCCGTGATAAGTTTTCAAATGGTTTTAGAAGATAGATTCAAGATATAGAAGAATCTTGACAGACTTGAATATTGGGCCCTGTCTAACAAAATGCAATTCAGTGGGGAGAAAATTAAGGTCTTATGCTTAAGCAGGAAAAACCAAATGCAGAAATATAGAATACTAGCTCAACAGTGGTGACTGGGAGAGGAATCGAGGTGTCTTACAGGACAACCATTTAAGTTTGAGCCAGCAGTGTGCTGCAGCTGCCAAAAAAGCTAATGCAGTTGTAGGCTGCATTAACAGAGGAATAGCATAAATATCACACGAATTATTAGTACTGCTTTATACTACTTTTGTAACACCACAATTGGAAAATTGGGACCAATTCTGGTTACAAAAAAGATGCTGAGACTGAGGAATAAAACAACACAAATAATGATTTTGGAATAAGAGATAATATAGGAATTGCTAGGTCATTTTGGGGAAAAATATTTATTTACTTAATAATTTTTTTAAATTGTATGCCCCTCCATCTCAGCAAATAACTCTGTCTACATACTGTAATACAATAAATAACTAATGTGCACTACTAATAACTAGTGCCTAATGTGAAATCTCCCTGACCTGGGTTAAATGACCAAATTAATTGGCACAGCAGTGCTGGCTCTTCTGCCTTTTGTAATAGCCACTTTCATTATATTTTTTAGCCACCTCTAACACAATTGCAGTTGTACTGAAACTAAGAAAGGGGGAGTAGGGGAGAGAATTTACGAATTAAAGCTCTCTATATTTTCCATCCTATAATTAAAACAATAAAAAAGCTCTCTTCACTTCTTGTCTACTAAGATCTCTTCATGCAATGACAATGAACCTAGTTTTAAAACAATAATTTGCTCAACGTAGAAATGTGCCTTCATTACAATTCCCCATGAGGTGAAGCTGGGGCTACAATGTTATAGAACAGAGCAATTCTTGCTGCTGGCATCCATCACTGCCTGCCATATACTGTTTGCAGATATGTATCACTTCTTATATAACCTTATTTAGACAGACAGAAGTACGCAAAGAAATTTTCTACAAACTATATTTTAAATGCTCTCTAGTGTAACTGTTGCTGGTCC
The DNA here is from genome assembly GCA_023653725.1 of Bungarus multicinctus. Taxonomy (NCBI): domain Eukaryota; kingdom Metazoa; phylum Chordata; class Lepidosauria; order Squamata; family Elapidae; genus Bungarus; species Bungarus multicinctus. The sequence goes on from CM042848.1 coordinate 51,411,491, forward strand.
CAAAATGGGAAATGGAAGTTATGAGAATAATTTCCTACCTAATAGTAATTTCATTTAAATTATGTCTATAAAAAAGAATATTTTTTTTCACCAGAACTAGCTTATATTTTCTATCAGTTTTAAGGAAAAAAAGTGTGGAGGAAAAATACAAGTGTTTCAGTTGGATGCAAAGAGTTTTCCCTTCCTGTGCTGCTCTGGGAGACTTACTTCCAGATGTCCATGCAGAGAATTGAGCTCAGTATCCTATGGGTAGAAACAGATGCAAAAAGTAAACATATAATTTACAACCTGGTTAATTATCGGTTTTGGTCAACTATTACAATTCATGTAGGTTCCCAACATTTTGGCTTTAATTTTTATTCCAAGAGGAGGAAAATACTTCAATATCATATACTGAAATGATGCCTTGGGTTTTTTCTATACTGCAGCCATCAGTTGTTTATCTCCTATGAGTAAACCAATTAAAAAAAAAACAGCTGTCAGCCGAGTCAGGAAATAAAAGCCAGGAGTACTAACAGTATCTTTATGGTAAAGTTATAGTAACAGAATTTTGCAAGTTTTGAAAGCCCTTTTCCCCTCCCCTGCCTTTACTTACCAGAGAACTAGGGAGAACTAGGCAATCCTTTCCAATATTACTTTCTCCACCTCATCCCTCTACTGAACTTTGATTTCTCTTATCAGACTAGACTGCAGGTTTTTCTGTCTCCCAAGGTTATTCTCACAACCCTTTACATCAGCTTAAGAAATGCTTTCCCAGATTCTCCCCACTTCCTCATGTTTGGCCACCCTGATCACCAGGTGTTCTGTCCAGACCATGGTTAACAAGGTGGATTCCCTGCTTCTTTTCACTTGCCAGCCATGCCAAGAAGACAACCGGCAATTACTTTCTCTTCTCTAGGCAGGTCTTTTGAGGACTGTGGGGTGGGGTGGAAGGACATTTCTTCCTCTTGCTCGGAGGCTGGAAGTTGGCAGAACTCTTTGTCAATTTCATCTTGGAAGAAGAAAAAGGAGAAATGGGCAGCATTTCTAGGTTTCTGGGCTGAACCTGTTAAAAGAAAAAGAAATGCCCAGCATTTTACCATTGTTCTGATACACTAGTTAAAAATCAAAACTAAATAAAATGCTATCCAGCATTTCACCCAACTTTCATATTAGCGGCTTGTAGCAACCCAGTACCAAATGACTATTGAAGACTGAAAGTAAGGATGGGGGACATGCCTATCATGGAGTGGAGGCATTTGTGCAAGAGGCAATGAAATGCAGCAAATAGAGCAGACAGCCCTGGCTGTACCAAAGAGAAACGAAAGCACTCCTCCTTCTGGTGCTCAGCAAGAAAACCAGGGTAAACGTCACCTTCCAAACAGGTTAGGTGCAGATGGAGGATGATCTCATCTGTTCCTGCTCTCCCAAAGTGGTAGGTGACCTATTTTTCACACTGGGGTAAGCAGGAAGAGCAGAATTGTCCTAAGTAAATGAACTTGAAATGCTCCTTAAAAGAGAACTGCAAAGCAGATTGATATGGAGTGGTAACCATGTTGTTACGTCTTGTTTAGCAGAAATATTTAATGCTTCCTCTAAGAAATAAAAATATCACTATTAAAATTTTGTTATAACAGAAATCAATTATTATTTATCTATTGCTATTGTATCTATTGGTAGAATTGGTAGACATTTGGTCGCAACAAAACAAAAATCATTAGGCCTGACTCTAAAACACGAAGATGCAACTTGCCATAGTTACATATGGAAAACGTTTCTACAGATTGGGAAAACAAAGGACAAAGAAATGGTTTCCTATATCCAACTAGTCTTAGAAAGCTAGGTTGGAAAAGTGCAAAAAAGAGGAAGGAGAAAAAGATTAAATTGAAAAGTCAGAGTGGATACTGGCACAAGGGCTAGATTCAAAAAATATCAATCAACTAGCTTTCTGCTTTGCACCATGAACCCAACCTAACTGCTTTCCTAAGAAACAGGAGGAAAGGATGGTCTTTTCTACTATCCAAACTGGCTGGGGAATGTTAGGTCAGCAGAAAGTAATGAAACAAGAGCTATTAATCCCCACGCTTCAGGGTATAAACTTATTACCAGCTGGAATCAGAAAGAAATGTGCCCCTGTAGTGTAGTATTGCACACTAAAGTGCAGGATGGGAGGCTTGTTCTTGTATTCAGCCGTCAGGGACTGACAGTGGAAAGAAAGAAGCTAACAAAACTAATGGGTCATTGAACCACTAGTCAGCTGCTAAACCCATCTTTTACAGCCCCAATGGAGTTTAGCAAGGATGCAAGAAATGACATGAATAGAGCTAGCTTTGAGGATGGGAGTAGAGAGATTTGATCTCATTTCAAGACCATTTCCTTGCCTATTCATTAGCCATAATCCACCTGGTACAGTATGCCTTCTTTTACTCCCTTGAGTTCTGGGTGAAGATCTGCTTTTCTTCTTTGAACTGGCTCATGCTGAATTCCTTTGTCCCGCATTATTCAGTGTTTCTGAGCTAAGAGGGCTGTTAATATTCACAAAAGTGTTTTAATACTTCCGGCAGAAAAATTAGCACTTTGTTGATATGTCTGTGGAAGAGGAGTTTTTCCTTCTCTTGCAGTTAGGTAGCATTTTCAGCTTGAGTCAAAGTTGATTAAAAACAATTATCAAATTATTATTTGGCTCACCATCTGTTTACATGCTCACATAAGGTCTCTTATGTTATTGCATACATAATGGCACATACAGCAAATCTAATTGATGCTAAATTAATGACTTGTGCGTGGTGATGTCACTATGTAAATGCGTACAATTATGTACTCACATCTCACAATATCTGTGTGATGACAGTATCAAATATATTTCATAATTTGTCCCCCTTCCCCTCTACAGATGCCCAACCACACATCATGATAAGATATCTATATTCAACGGAAAGGCAATTAGAGATCAACAATTAAATTCAAAGCAAAAGAACATGTTGGTATTATTGCTTAGAGGCTAAGTCCCAGTTTTTAGCAAAAGAAACTATCAAATTCCGGAGAGCTCAGTGCCTACACCTGGTTGAAGCCTGTTGTTAGATTAATCATTAATGTACTTGAAATAATAAACATAATTATTATTTGGCCATGTTATAATGCAATGATTGCCAATCAGTGGGCCAGGGACCTGTGGTCCACGAGAAAATTTTGGTGGTCCACAGAGAAATGTCACCCCCAAAGCACCCCCCAAAGCAATTAATCCAGGCTGCGCTGGAACACAAGGCTGCGTCGTCCACATGGCCCACGGGAACACAAGGCTTGTGTCGCTTGCATTGCGAACAACACGAGGTACTGAGGGGAGTGGGGAAACGGCGGAGGGGAGAACTTGCCCCACGTGCCCCATGCACTTGGTCCGGCCACCAGCCTGCTTCTTTCCATTTCTTTCTTCTTCTGCTTTTGGATGCACACAAGGAAAGCAGCAAAAGTCCTTCTTTCTCTCCCCCAAATTTTGCCAGAAATAAGTCTTTGGGACCCTGCAAAGCATCCTGCTCCAAGAGGCTGCATCATTCTGGTGGAGTTTGGGGGAGAGAAAGAAAGACTTCTGCTGCTTCTGCTGCTTTCCTTGCATGAAGTGAAAAGTCTCTCTCTCTCTCCCTGAGAATGGAGCTGGAGACGGTATCCTGTGATCTCAAATAAAGAATGATCAATCAGTAGGAAAATGGGATTTTCCTACTTGGGATTCAGACTTGGGATTTTCCCAGGTCTATGGGATTTAAAATTATGAGTTTGGTGGTCCCTGAGGTCCAAAAGGTTGGCGATCCCTGCTATAATGTGCTTAGCCTCTAAATCTTTGATCAACCCAGGAAGTTTGTTGGAATCCTCAGTCTTTACAGGGCCTGTTATCCTTTCATCATTGTCATTGACTATAGCAGTGTTTCTCATACTTGGCAAATTTAAGATGCGTGGACTTCAACTACCAGAATTCTTTAGCCAGTATGGGCTAGTGGGGAATTCTGGGAATTGAAGCCCACACACCTTAAATTTGCTGAGTTTGAAAATCACTGCTCTATAGTATCCAAAGCCTAGAAAGATATGGGGAAACTTTTGGATTAAGCTTCTCCATTGCTGCCAACTAAGGAAATTCCAAGGTTCCCAACTTTTTGTATATCATATATTTAGAATTCTGAAAACAGATGATAGGTATTCTCACTAAATAAGTGCCATGAAGGAAGCTAGAAGTGGTTAGTTACTAAACATCTTTTTGTTTTCTAGATGCCTAAGTCATTCTCCTCTTGTTAACTCCCCAAGATGCTCCATATACCATTGCCATGTATTTTTGTCTTTTCTCCTGATAAAATGGCACACTTCCAGACAAAGCACTAAGCAGTCCAAGTTGCCACTTGTTTATTCTAAAAATACTTCTGAAAATAAAAAATCAGGATATCTAGACTGACAACACCTACCTGAAGAAAAGGTAGTAGTCATGGCTAGAAGGGCCTTTCCACAGTTCAAGTTGAGACAGGCTTGAATCATCCTTAGATGCACTTACTTAGTGAAGAAAATTAGATGCCTCATTTAACAACCATACCACTTAACGATGAATTTTCCAGGGTCTTTTGTGGTCGTGATAAGTCAAAGACTACATTTCATAATAGGTTACTTTAAGCTGAATATTTCAATACATTTCCATTCATCAGTATGGCATTAAGTAATTGTTACAATTAAGATATGGTGTCTTGAAGGATCGTGTTATTAAGGCTGATCAATAAGCTTATTAATAGCTGATAAAAATTTAGCCCCCTCTCTCCACTCATTGAGAGGCTTTTTTGCCATTATGGTCCCCATGGGAGAAAAAGGAGAAATATGTTTTGCTGCTCATTATAATACTAAGGGATCTCTTGGAATGACAAGGCCATGACTGGAACTACAATTCATATCTGATGAATTTGTACTTCAATCCTAAATCATAACAATATCCTGTGATAATTAATTGTCTAAGTTTATATATGGGAAATGTGAAAAACATAAAGGGTCATTTTATCATGCATCATAGACTTGTGAAAAAATCCTGGAGACCCAATATGTATGATGATGCACAGAATTTAAATTTTTAATATTCACTTGAAACCAGGACTTGTGAGAATTACCAAGAGATAGCTTCATTTTGTAGGAAGAACGATGAGATATTACGACTGCCACTTCAAATCTAAATTAAGAATGGAAAATATAGATATAATTGTTTTGAAGGAAATCCCTGTCAGAATCTTGAGAGAAAAAAAAAAGCTTAGTCTTTCCTCACAGATATCTAGAGAAAAAATGCCTTTTGCTGGGATAAACCTGAAGGAATGATATACCTTCCTATAGCAAAGATTCAGATTGAATTCTAAAGAAAAAGCCAAGTATTTCATGATTAAACATAAACTAATTTTGGACCCAACTGAAGAAATGGATAGAGACAAGCAATTAGAGGTAGATCGACCTCAAAAATCTGATGTCAAAGAAAAAGAGGCAGTTGAGATGGCTGCACATGGACTTGCCACATTATCTAAAGATGGAGAATAGTATTATAATATGGAATATTAATGGGGCAGAATAATGATGCCCCATTTAAATGTAAAAATACTTCATAATCTGTCTTCAAAAACCATACATTAAGATACAAGATAAGAAATGTTTAATAATTAAAAGATTAGGGGAAGAATTTATGTTAGCTAGTTTAAAAAAGATTAATGGAGTCATTTTATGTATAAAATCAGAGTTAATTCTATCAGATGAGTATGGTAAATTTGTAGCTGTGGAAATGGAGCTTAATGGAATAAAATCAATACTAATTGAACTTTAAGTGCCAAATGATGAGTAAACTTTTTGAATATCTCGTGAATCAACTATTACCTTTTTCTTAGGAAAATTAGTTTATTTTTTGGGACAGAAATGGAGTGATTCAGGGGTGGGATTCAAAGTTTTTAACAACTGGTTCTGTGGGCGTGGCTTAGGTGTGGACATGCCTTGGTGGTCATGTTATTGGCTGGGCGTGGCCAACTCAATATCACTCACATCGAGGCACACATTTCTTCCCCTGGCCTCTCATGACTGTGGAGATGCTGCAACAGTCGTAAGTGTGAAAAATGGTCGTAAGTCACTTTTTCAGTGCCATTGTAACTTTGAATGGTCACCCCGCACAAGCAAAGTACCAGCAAAGGAGGGGAAAAAAACTCCAGAGAAATTCCTGAGACAGGAAGCCAAGTCCTGCCAAGAATGTAATAAGGGTTAATGGAGAGGCAGTTTCTGTAAGCAACACCATAACGTTTCCTTCCTGCCTTCCTTACAGGATTAGGCCAGTAATTTCTTCTAATAACCAGTTCTCCAAACTGCTTAGGATGTTAACAACCGGTTCTAGCGAATAGGTGCGAACTGATAGAATCCCATCCCTGGAGTGATTTCTTCAGTTTTGGATAGAATATCTACTAAAAGGATTAAACTTCCTCAGGGTAAATTACCAAAGACTTTTTTCAAGATGACGGACAATTTAGCATTGATAGATTTGACTAGGCAAAGAAATGACTCGGCTAGAGATTTTTTTTTTCTTGGAACAACATAAATCCTTGTTGAGAATCATTACGATATGGATCTCTAAAAGTGTTGCAAATAATATTTTACAAGTTGATATTTTATCTAACTCTTTCTCTGATTCTAACCCAGTTCTTTTGATACTTAGAAAAAAGAGCTTAAATTATAGATGGATATTAAATGAGTCTATTTTTTCTAAAGGAGATGATTGTAAAGGACTGTAAAAAGAAATGAATATTTTTATAATCACCTGGGTGAAGGGACAAATTTGATGACTGTTTGAGATGCTACCAGTAGTAAAGTAATTATGAGGGGCTATTTTACACAACATAGTCATCTAGAGAAGAAAAATATCCCAGGAAAAGATGAAAAAGATATTGGATAAAATTAAACATAAAAAATTGAATTAAAAAAGATACCTATGAACTCAAAAATTTTACATCAAATTTAATTATTACATCAACTATTGTCTATGTTAACAGTTAAAAGAAATAGAAACTAAACTGAATTAGGTGAAACAAAGACATTTTGATTTCGCAAATAAACCAGGAAGATGGTTGGCATATAAATTAAGAAAGGAAAGGGAAAAGGGAATGAGCAAGAAAATTTATAAAGATGACAATGTAATAACAGATAATGATCTTATTAAAAGGTCCTTTCATAATTTCTATTCCAATCTCCACAAGAAGTAGGAACTTGACATGCATAAAATAGACGATAATCTGCTAGGACAATGCTTACCTAAACATTCACAAGCTCAGAAACAACTTATAAGTGATCCTGTAACTTTTAACCTTTAAAATATCAGAACCTATTTAAAAAAATGAAACCAGATAAAGCTTCAGGTCCAGATAGTCTTATAAACCAATATTATATTAGCTTTGAGGATCAATTCCTTCAGCCACTAAAGGATATAATGAACGGAGTATTATAGAGAGCGAAGATGCCTCAAACCTGAAAAGAAGCTAATATTACGTTATTACCAAAGAAGGGTCAAGATGTCCTGAGGATATAAAAACTACAGACCAATTTCATTATTAAATAATGACTATAAACTTTTTGCTGCAATTTTAGCAGAAAGATCGCAGAAGATTTTTACAGGCATATATTCATGAAGCTCAATCTGGCTTTTTGCAAAAAAGAGAGTTAAGAGATAACGTGAAGACTGTTTTGAATATTATTGAATATTTCAATATCATGAAAAACAAGCAGCTTTAATATCTTTGGATGAAAAGAAGGCCTTTGACAACTTAGATTGGGTTTTTATGTTAAAGTATTGAAAGATACAGACTTCAGAGAGCATTTTATTCAAGGGGTTAAAGCAGTTTATATGACATAGCAAGCAAAGATTATTATTAATGGAGATTTTATTAAAACCTGTGAAATTTAACCTTAGACTGTCTACTATTGACCTCACCCCTTTCCTAAGAGGTCTGTAGGGGCGTGCATAAGCGCACCAACGTGCCTACCATCCCTGTCCTATTGTTTCTTTTATTTTTCTTATATGTACCCATTTCATGCATTCATAATTATGTACATACTTATACCTATTATCTTGTAAGCAATTGACAAATCAAATTAAATAAAAAAATTAAAAAAATTCAAAGGGTACAACACAAGGATACCCCTTATTTCCCTTGCTGTTTATATTGGCATTGGAAGTTTTGATTAGGGATATTAGGCAACATTAGAAAAGAACAGGTATAAATATAAAAAAGGAATTTTACAGAGAAATGAGAGCATTTGCTGATGGCGTATATTTTTGCAAGATCCAAAAACTAATGAAAAATATTTGATAAAGAAATTAAATGAGTTTGGAACTTTAGCGGACTGCAAAATAAACAAACAGAAAACAACAATGCTTATTAACAATATGTCCTGATTCTGAAATATTGACTAAAATGTCATGTTTTTAATGTGGGGAAAAAGGTAAAATACCTGAGCGTCATATTGACAAATAAAAATGCTAAATGGGTTTAAAATAATTTCACATCTCTTTATATAAAGTGAAATACCACTCACGCATCATCACAAAATCTCCAGAATCGTAAAGCCTACCAACTTGAAATTTGGCACATATGTTCCTCTTGGCTTCTAAGTCCTCACTAAGAAAGGATTTTTCAAAATGACCATCAGAGCATTGCTATTTCATATATTATTATTAACATGTTCTGATGCTAAGGAATTCTACTTCCCCTCCCTACCTGAAAAGAAATCTGTTCCAAATGCAAAACAAAAGCAGAGGAGAGGAGTTTCAGTTTCACAGCCCCAAGCAGCTTTAGTACAGAACAGTTGAGCTAAGCCACGCCCAGGCTCCTTGCTGTCTCCTTCTTGTTCACAGCAAATACTGTTTCAGTTTCCAAACAGCCCTCAACTCTCCCACACACTGACAGGACACTAGCCAGATGAATACCGATGGATGCTGGTAGGCACAGGAAGAATTTTCCCCCCTTATTTTCCTCCCAAAAAACTAAGCCCGACCACAGAGTTTCGTAGCAAAGCATAGTTAGTTATTATATAAAAGTAAAAAGTTGAGGTTTCATGTTATTACCTTATTCCAACTGCATCAAAAGGAAGTTAATGCTTTTTTTTCTTTTTCCCATTTACTTTTCTCTTTTCTCCTTTTCCTCCTTTATTTTCCCAGTATTTTCATTTTTTTCATATTTCTGTATTTTATGTTTTGATAAACTAATAAAAATTTTGAAATTTAAAGAATCCAAGACTTATGGACAGCCAATTAGAAAAGACACATGAACAATTAGTTTTACATATGGTAATTGCATGAAGCTACTATATATGCAAAAATGGAATACAGAAATATCCACAATGGAGGAATGGGCTGTTAAGATAGTAGAACTGCATGAAATGGCCATATTGGCCTTTTGATTAGAGAGGAAAAATATTTTGCAAAAGACCAGAAATCCTTCATAGGCTTGTTGAAAATGGACAAAAATGCATTGATGATTTGGGGATTTACTGATTAAAAGGTATTGTTTATGGGAAGAAGGGAACTATATTTTGTAATTTCAGAGAGAGGAAATATGCTGCAAAGAAGATTGGAAGTTGCTTCTTTAAATATTTTTCTTTTTTATCTCTTTTTTTCTTTTTCTTTTTCTTTGACTTTTACTGATTTTTAGTTTTTCTTTTATATTTGCATATCTTTTTATCTATTCTAATTTTCTTTTTATGTTTTTGTAGTTTTAAACTTATATAAAATTCTTTTTCAATAAAAATATATGTAAATTAGTAAGTGGATAAATGTTTAATATGTGCATTTTCCCTGGACTGAAATTATCCTTCAGTCAATTATGACTATTCTGACCATTATTCTGACCAAACTTCCATTCTAAAATTCTGTTTGAGGCTTGCTGGAATAAAGATCAAAATAGAAAAATCTACTCATTTTTTAAAACTTAAATTTGACTTGGAATTTCCCCTCTCCCTTCATATCCTGAAAACAAGAATAAAACAAGAATAACAACAGGTTCTCTTTTTTTTCATTGCAACTGGTATCCAGTAATAGATTGGGAAGTGTTCTCAAAATACATTACAGGATTATTACCTGGCAAACTATGTGATTCTCCTGTGGCTTCAATGCCCACTTTTATATTGCTCCAAGTGCTGGGATAGCGGCCAATATATAAATTCATATATTAATGTCAAGGAAGAAATCAGGAGAAAATATTTCCTTGATTGTGGTGATATTGTACAGCACCCAGCTCTGTTATTACCTTTTTAGTTGGCTCAAAAGTTATACCATAGTCTAGATCAGTAATTCTCAACTTTGACAACTTCAGGATGGATGTACTTCAATTCCCATGCTGGCTTGGGAATTCTGTGAATTGAAGCCAACCCATCTTAAAGTTTCCAGGGTTGAGAAACATTGCTGTAGATATGTATTGTATATGCACAGACACAGACACACACATACACACTCACACACACACACATATACATACATGCACACACACACACACACACATATATAGAATATGTATGTACATACGTACGTACATACATACGCATTCTTCTCACATTCTATACACGGAATACTCTTTAGTCCTAAAAAGTATCAAAAACTGATTTTTATTTTCACAAGTCTATCTATAAATGGGAAACAAAATGTTTTTAAAAATGTACTTTTACAATTCTGTTCTCAAACATGAAAGAGCAAGCGATGCTGCCAGACAGATACTATAGTGTCAGAGTTTTTTTATAAGCACAGCTATTCCTGTTCTGCCCCTATAAAGGATTAATCTGGTGACATGCTGGACAGTTTCTTCCCTACTAGTACATTGCCTGGAAGAGGCAGGCAGAGGAGAAAGAGGCCAGCTGTGTTCACTTGCTCTTCACACTTGAGCACTAGCATCATTGGGCACTGTCACTGTTGCCGTCCTCTTGAATCCAACCTGGCCTGATGGCAACAATCTCTGGGTCTTACCCAAATTCTACATGGAGGATGAAAACCTGAAGATTCTCCTCTGATCTCCTTTGGAAATGATCAGGCACTTGTGGGTCTGACTTCAAAGCGAAGTAAGAACAGCTTTTATTCCTCCTTATACTCTCTCTCCTTCTCTCCCCCTCCACCCCTCCTGTTTTCTTTCTTTTGTTCCCCTTTGATAATCCCTCCCTTCTCAGTAGTGCAAAGAATTTCTTCCCCTCCAGAAAGCTCAGTGTCTCTGAGAAAGGGGACAGAAGGAAGAAGAAAGGGAAGGGCTGCTTTCAGGATTTCAAGATCCATGAAGGTTTTCAGTAAAGCTTTTCAAATGACATTAGAAGCCAAATATTTGACATTAAAAGAAGAGGAGGACTGCATATCTACCACCTCTTGGGATTGCACAGGAAATTGTGAGATTGTCTTCTGACGATGCTATACATTCTGTTGATTTCTTCTACTCTCATTCCTTTTTTCAACTTCCAACCATACTCTTATCCATCCCACTCTTTTTTCTTTTTCTAGAGGATTTATTTTGATTGTGCCATTTGCTTTGGAGCAAAAAACCAGGAGGTTGACTTATATTTTCTATACTAGAAGTGGCTTATAAAGAAATATATTATCTTTCCATTTTTGACTGGAATTATTTTTAAAAATCCTTCTTCTTGCATTGCTAAACAAAATCAGGTCTTCTCTATTGTGGAAGTTAGTCTTGGGAAGAGAAAGCTGTTTTAGTAGTGAGCTGGAGTGGCATACAGATGGAACGGTGTATTTTTGGATTCTATTGCTTAGTTCTTATGGACCCAGGACAAGTTTGGACTGGAACACTTAATCCTCGGAAACGTGAGTCAGAACTGCAAGTGGAGGTCAAAGACAATATCACTTTGGGTCCCATCTTAGAGGACACAATTGTAGCCCCCACAGAGTTCATCTCTGGGGGAGATCGGTGTCTTGGTTATTATGATGTGATGGGCCAGTGGGATCCTCCATTTAACTGCAATTCAGGGATCTACAATTTTTGTTGTGGGACTTGTGGTTACCGCTTCTGCTGCCAATTCACAAGTGGAAAACTTGATCAAAGTGGTTGTTCGAATTATGAGACACCAGAATGGGTCAACACAGGCCAACCACCACCTCAAGTGGATGAGACTCCTCAAAATCTTACCAAGGACAAGACCAACATGATTGTATACATTATTTGTGGTGTGGTGGCCATCATGGTGCTGGTGGGTATCTTCACCAAATTGGGACTGGAGAAATCCCAGAGCCCTCAAGCTGAGATTACCATGTCCAGGTAAAGCATCATAATACATTTTCACCCGTTTTTCCTTATGTTTATCTTATTTGGATTTCCCCCCCCACAGCATTGGACATTCAAATATGCTCCTCATGTACTTTATTTTCACTTTCTGAGTGTTAAACTTTACAAAGTGAATCTATTCTTTTTCTCCACTTTCACCCTGTCCCCAATTACCTTTGTGTTTATGTCCAAATACTCAAAATATACTCATATAAGGACCTTGTAAAGAACAAGATCATGCAAATAGATGGAATGAGTCAAAAATAATGCTTAGCAAAACACTTTTTTTAAAGGGAGGGTGTATAAATACAAAAAGTCAATTATTTCTATTAAATATATATATTGTGAAAAGTTTCACAATAAAAGACAGGTATACTCCTCAATTGATAAGATTGGAATTAAACCTAATGCTCTCATTAAGTCAATGGAAAGAGAACCTGTGCTTTAACATGCACTGTATTTCCCCACACCGTTTTAAAGCAAACAAATGTAGAAAACTGAGTAAGGTTTGAATGGTCCGATGCCTGTGTTTAAAAGGACGCGGTTATTCTAAGGAAATATGCTTGCGGATCGTTGGCAGACTGCAGAACAATTTCAAAACGTGGTACAAGCAACGTGTTCAAAATGGAATTTATTTGAAAGAGAGGGTAAGAAAGTTTGAAAGGCAGTTTCCCAACTTCGCGGCCACAAAGCCTTCTGGAGCCTTAAGTGGATGCAATGAATGGAATTTATAATAATGGAAGCAAGAAGGGGAGGGGTTAAGAGTTTGTATCTCTACCATTTAAGAAACCAAGCAACTTTACGGTCTTAAGACGCCAGCTCTTTAGAGGTTGGTGGGCGACTCTTGCTCTGATTCTCGTTCTACTCTACTCCCTATTATATTCTCTTACATTCCGGCTACTGAAAACTCTCTTTCTGCATCATACAAACGGGTGTGTGCGTGTGGCCCTCTTCCCACTCCCTCGCCTTTAAACCTTGTTTGTTGTTGTTGTTGTTGTTGATGATGATGATGCCAACCACCGACGAAGTTCCTCCAGAAGGTCCCCCCCCCCTCCCTTTTAAGAGAAAGTTGCATCTTCCGACGCCGCGCGGGCTGAAGAGTCACGAGCGCGGCCTCCCTAGCAACCGGCTCTGGGGTTTTTTTTCCTCCATGGTTGCGGGGGTCGAGTAGGTGGAATCGGGCGCGATGAACTAGAGAGCGGAAGAGAAGCTGGAGACGAGACCACCCACCCCCCTCAGCGCATCGCAACCTTTTTCAATGCCTGCGCCTGGCGGTTCTGCGCCCAGATGGAGTAAGCGGCTTTTTCCTCTTCCTTTCCCGGCCCACAATCAGAAAAATTCCGTCGGGGGTCTCTTAACCACGCGCTGTGTCGCCCCTCGAACGGCTTGCGCAGCCTGCCTCGGCTGACCCCGCGGCTGGCAAGCAAAGGGTGGGCAGCCGCAAGTGGGCGGGAGCTCGACAATCTTAGTTAGCGTCGGGCCACAACATGCCGCGAACGGTGAACCCCCCGCCCCCCATAGCAATGGCTCTTTTCTGTGGGGCTCGTCCGAAGAGAGCACTTACCCAGCCTTCGGGCTCTTTTGGCGGGAGCCTTCTTCTCTAGGTGTAACTTCTGCAGGAATTCAAGTTCGTGGGTTAATGGCTCTGTAGCTGTTTCCGGAGAGACGCTTATGTATTGCCAATCAAAAGGCAATAAGGCTTCCACCCACCCTTTCTTTCTTTCCGAATGGATTTCGATAACAACACAGGCGACTATTTCATGACGAGTCTCTCTTATGATTTTGCAGTTCTCTCCATAAAGTATCTACCTTTTGCTTAGAGGGGAAACACCCCCCCCCCCAAAAAAAAAACATTTTTAAATGTAATGCATTCCAAAACTCAAAACAACTCCCTAAAAAAAGCCTTCTCTGATATCATGAACCTGGTCTCTGGTCTATAGGCACTGAAAAAATACAGATAGTCCTCGGACTTACAACAGTACATTTAGTGACAGTTCAAAGTTACAATGGCACTGAAAAAAGCAGTTCACACTTAAAGCTTTTGCAGCATCCCCAAGTTTACGTGATCAAAATTCAGATTCTAGGCAACTGATTCATATTTATGACAGCTACGGTGTCCCTGGATCATGTGATCACGTTTTGCAACTTTCTGACAAGTAAAATCAATGGGGAAGCCACTATACAACTGGGTTACTAATTTAATCTCTGCAGTGATTTACTTAACAACTGTAGCAAGAAATGTTGTAAAATGGGGCAAAACTCACTTAACAAATCTCTCACTTAACAACAGAATTCTTGGGTTCAATTGTGGTTGTAAGTCAAGGACTACTTGTAATTTTTTTAGCTGACACCAAATGACAGCCTCTCCTAACCCAGGAGAAGTTCCAATTCTGAAAGCAGAGTCTCTGTTATAGGGTGAGCAGAATTAGTGGTGTGAAAACCTAAGAGCTATCAATTGTATTATTAGATACGCAAAATGTAGCTTGAGCCGGCAAGTAGATTTGGAATTAAGGCCAGGGTGATTTTGAGCACATGGCCAGCCCAGGAATTTCTGATCAACCTAAAGAAAACACAAAACCAATTCCAATTTGCCTTCCATTCAAAGTCTCCAACATCTGGAATTCTTTTTTTCAACATCTAATTTAAAGGGAGATTTTTCATTTGTACCTATCAGACATTTGGGAATTAAATCAGGCCAGAATCTTATCAGCATACAGTATATTATTATTACTACTTTCTGCTATCCCTGGCTTTTAATACATATAAAGTTTAAGACCTGTCCTGTTATTGAAATGTTGGAAATTGTATAGAATAGATCATAATTTTTAAAAGAAGAAATAGAATCTCCTTGTAATTAGATTCTGTGGATAATTGAAGGAGCCCAAGAAGAAGACAAGTCACGGCAGTGATAGAAGAGATAGCAAGGTAAGGGTAATCTAGGGATTCCCAGATAGAAAAATAACAGCTGTTTTCCTGGGGGTGGGGAGTGCTCTTGTGACAATGAAAAGGCTGTGTTTTGCCAGGTAAATTGTAGCTGTTTGGGAAAAATACTGAATTGGCATAATGAATATTTTATTTATTTATTTGATTTGTCGATCACTTACAAAATAATAGGTATAAGTATAAACATGAGTAAGAATACAGGAAATAGGTAAGAATAAATGGGGACAATAGGACAGGGACGGGAGGCCCGATGGTGCACTTATGCACGCCCCTTACAAACTTCTTAGGAATGGGGTGAGATCATTGAACTAAAACATGGTTTGTTTTAATAATGACTTGTTTAACTACAGCAATTTGATACAAAACACCATTGTTATTTACAAATCATAATACCTGTATTGACACATACTAAATTGGAGCTGAACAATATAATGGCTTAGGTTGTTACTCAAATTTTGCTGCTTCAGACATTTAAGGACAAATATCAGTTCACCTAAGGACACAGTGCTAATGTACTACTGGCCAGCTAAACATACCAGTACACTTTGTTGTACTCCAAAATAAAAGCATACAAATAGAACAGTATTGTGTTTGCGGGCTATTTTAAATTATGCAAAAAGGTGTATTTTATGATCTAAATTAGTTCATGCAATGTTTAGATACAACTGTCACCAACACAACTTAGTTTGAATGAAAGCGAATGAATAAACACTTAGAACTTGAAACAGAAATATATTTTTCTATGCTTGGCAGAATTACAGTCTATTTGAAAACTGTTTTAGTCTACTTTTATAACTGAAAAACATATATTTTAGTTATAGTTTCTCTAATATGAAAAAAATTGGGATATGTGCTGAGCAATTGTTACCATACTATTTTTCCATATCTGACTAGAAAGTAGAAATTTAAATGAAAGTGATTTGTCAACCTTGATACAAAGAGAAATTGCTGAACTTTCTTGGAGCTTTGTGTGGTTTGGGGAAGTAGATAATGCAGATGAAGAGAAATATTCTGCTCAACAAATAAAACTAGTGTTTTATTACCTGCATTTTGCTAGGCAAGAATGAGGAAGAACCAAATCTTTTAATTTATTCACACTTTGTATCTAATCTTTGCTAACTTGATAGCTTCCAAGTAAATTGGATTACAGTTCCCATCATTTTCACCCAACATGGACTCTGAACATCCATCCAGGGATAATGAAGCTAAAGACCATCATTCTGATGGCTGCCAACCATGGGAATTCTAATTCTGCATAGTTTATGTTTCTTACCTTATGCTAAGAATCGTTCATATTAAATGAAGTCAGAAACTATTTGCATTTAATTCCATGCACAAAAATATTTAGACCCAGTCTATAAAGGCTTAAAAACTGCACTTCTAAAACCATTTATTCTGGAATAATGAATAATTTCATTTATCTGGAGTTGTTTACAAAAGACCTAGTATAGGATAACTCATTTTTTTTACTTTTTGCAAGGCAAAGGAAGACTATTAAAGTACAGTTCCATATTGATTATTCACACATTTCTGTACAGTAGTAACATACTACTGTAGTAGCTACTATTAGCTAGTAGCTAATTTGTAGTTATTTAAAAAATATAATAACCAAAAAATATAATAACCAATAAGCCTCTAAAACCTATAGAATATTGGGGAGATCAGTTTATGAAGTTGGAAAGGGAGGAAATATACTTAACATTTGATACTGCTAAGGAATTTATCTCTGACGATATTCTGAAATATTCCAAATCAAGAAGGTACTAGAATGAGGAATGCTGAAAGTAGAGATTCACAGCTATCAGGTCCACATGGGAAACAAACAGAGATCTGTGGAATCAGTCCATGGTATTGTTGAATGGTTTGGATTATGTCAAGCCCTGGTGTCCTCCATTTTGGGCCAGTGATTTCAACCAATCAGCAGGAGGTTCAAGGCACTTGCTGAATGACTTTGAAAACATGTTAGGAAATCTGAAGTACATTATTCTGGAAAAAATTATTTCTCCAGTTGGTCACAGATAAGCTCTTAAAAGGGAAGGAAGCAGCTCTTTTTTGTCTTCGTCCTTCATCACAAGAGAAGATATTTCTTCTCATAATCTTTGATCAGATAAGTAAACTGTTCCAACCAGTCTCTGAATGGTCAAATAATCAGAAGACAGTCATCATTAGGATCAGTACCGCTAAATGAAGATTGGGATCCTTTTGCTGCATTATTTTATTAATTGAACTGTGCTATGCCTTTATGCCCCAATCCCTGATTTGTTCTGCATGGGTGTATGCGTGTGTATTCCTACCAGAGTCATCATGGTATTTCCTTTTTCTCCCATTGTCTTCAAGTCTCATTGGTTACTCTGCCTTAATCTGCATAATATACAGGTGAAACTCGAAAAATTAGACTATCGTACAAAAGTTCATTTATTTCAGTAATGCAACTTAAAAGGTGAACCTAATATATGACATAGACTCATTACATGCAAAGCAAGATAGTTCAAGCCATGATTTGTCATAATTGCGATGATTATGGCTTACAACTCATGAAAACCCCAAATCCACAATCTCAGAAAATTAGAATATTACATGCAAACAATAAAACAAGGATTGTACATAGAACAATACCGGACCTCTGAAAAGTATCAGCATGCATGTGTACTCAGTACTTGGTTTGGGCCCCTTTTACAGCAATTACTGCTTCAATGTGGCGTGGCATGGAAGCTATCAGCCTGTGGCACTGCTGAGGTGTTATGGAAGACCAGGAAGCTTCAGTAGTAGCCTTCAGCTCTTCTGCATTGTTCGGTCTCATGTCTCTCATCTTTCTCTTGGCAATGCCCCATAGATTCTCTATGGGGTTCAGGTCAGGCAAGTTTGCCGGCCAATCAAGCACAGTAATCCCACGGTCATTGAACCAGGTTTTGGTGCTTTTGGCAATGTGGGCAGGTGCCAAGTCCTGCTGGAAAATGAAGTCAGCATCCCCATAAAGCTCGTCTGTGGAAGGAAGCATGAAGTGCTCCAAAATCTCCTGGTAGATGGCTGCGTTGACCCTGGACATAATGAAGCACAGTGGACCAACACCAGCAGATGACATGGCTCCCCAAATCAACACAGACTGTAGAAACTTAATACTGGACTTAAAGCATCTTGCAATGTGTGCCTCTCCATTCTTCCTCCAGATTCTGGGTCCTTGGTTTCCAAATAAGATGCAAAAGTTGCTCTCATCAGAAAAGAGGACTTTGGACCACTGAGCAACAGACCAGTTCTGTTTTTCTTTAGCCCAGGTAAGAGGCTTCTGACATTTGTTGTTCAGGAGCGGCTTGACAAGAAGAATACGACATTTGAAGCCCATGTCCAGGATCCGTCTGTGTGTGATGGCCCTTGATGCACTGACTCTAGCCTCAGTCCACTCCTTGTGAAAGTCCCCAAAACTTTTGAATGGCCTTTTCCTGAAATCCTCTCCAGGCTGCGGTCATCTCTGTTGCTTGGACACCTTTTTCTTCCACATTTTTCCCTTCTACATAACTTTCTATTAATGTGCTTTGATATAGCACTTTGTGGACCAGCTCCAACTTCTTTTTGAAGCTTTCCCTCCTTATGGAGGGTGTCAGTGATGGTTTTCTGCACAACTGTCAGGTCAGCAGTCTTTCCCATGATTGTGCTTCCTACTGAACCAGACTGAGAGACCATTTAAAGGCTCAGGAACCCTTTGCAGGTGTTATGGCTTAATTAGCTGATTAGAGTGGGACACTTTGAGCCTAGAATATTGAACCTTTTCACAATATTCTAATATTCTGAGATTTGGGGTTTTCATGAGCTGTAAGCCATAATCATCTCAATTATGATACATCATGGCTTGAACTATCTTGCTTTGCATGTAATGAGTCTATCTCATATATTACTTTCACCTTTTAAGTTGCATTACTGAAATAAATGAACTTTTGCACGATATTCTAATTTTTTGAGTTTCACCTGTAAGCCTTGATGTATGTTCTTCTATGGGTGTTAAACTCATGTCATCACAGTGGCTTCACATGACATATCGGGACTTTTTCCCCCTTCGCTAAACTGGAGGTGGACCTGGCCAACGCGTGACACATCCAGCCCATGGGCCAGGAGTTTGACAGCCCTATTCTGGAATCAGTACTCTCATTCTGATGGTGAACTTAGCCTATAATATTCCCTGGCCGCTCTGCTAAACTACAACAAATGAAGGACAGGAGTTCCATTTCTTTCTTTGGAGAAATGGTACAGGAGCTGATAAATGATAGCAGCACATCTAACAGGATTTCCCTACAATTGGCTGAAGATACAAGAACGAAGGCATACCTTGTAGGAGAAGATTCAGGAGTTTATCTGAAGAGTATCTAGTCTGCTATAATTGCAAGCAGGCATGTACGTTCAATCAGCATAAAGTTTACACATGCTATAAGTCAGTCACATAAATCACATAGGCCCTGCAATAACTGGGTTTGTGCATCAACATAAGCTAAAAGCAAATATATCACATTCTAGCTTCTTATGATATTTGAATCAGAAACAAGGCTGCTGCAGACATAAATATGAAGATGTGGGAAGTGGTCCTGCATCATAAAAAAGCAAAATAACATATATAATGCCTTGGGCCTAAATAATGCTCTCAAATCTGCCAATAGTGGTGTGAGAATTATGGCAACAAGCTCTGTTGCCCAAACAAGGGAAGCTTTGATTGGTAAAGGTGCACCAGTGCTTTATTTGTCTGGTGACATATGTGCAGAATGAAATCTATTTAAAGAATAGGTGACAAGTTGGTCTAGATGTAAGAAGAGGCAAAGGAAGGATCAAAATAGCATCATTATGATTTATGCACGTTTTACAAGTTACTTTATTTCAGGTACTTTTTTATTAAATGAATTAAGGGTAACGTTTCCCAGAATTAGCCAAGTGCTAAGAATGATATCAGAGTGAGAGTGTAGAACTGAGTGTTAAACAAGCTTCCTAAACACAATCCTGTATTTTTTTTATTCAGTGGTGCAGATAACATTCTTATTTACATTAACCCTGGCATTTGTCTGAATTCACAATATTCTTAATGCTCCAGCAAACTTTCTTAATGAAGGTTAATATAATGAGAAAATGACTTGCTATCCCAAACCAGGAAATTCAGGGAACATTTCCACATGCAACAAAATGTATGTTTACTATATGCCTGCCTTGAAAATGCTGCTATCATAATGAATGTTTATATACTGAGTTACAGGATTGGAATGGAATTCCTGGGTGACAGGTACAGTCATTTTCAATAGAACCAGAAACAATAATACTGTACTATCCTATTTTGCATAACCACTGAGAGATAATGATTGTCAGCTAATAGCGGGCTTAATTCTCAGGAATTCCTTGTTATTCATGCAAAATTCAACTGATAATGTCTAAATAAGGACTGGATCACTGAGATACAGCTGAGATCAAGCCAGATTGCCTAGTAATGCAAGCCAAGAAGTGAGCAGTGAAAGGTAGTAAGACTGACAACCAATCCCCAAGCAGATGGTATGACTGTAGAGTGGATTATAATATACATGTATTTCTAAAGTGAGTAAAATTACATCGTGGTACTGGATGAATGAAGAACGTCAACTTGTAAATAGTGACATCAACTTGTAAATAGTGATATAGGAAATTATTTCTGTTCTTTACGTATTTAATCATTCAATCACATTTCTAAATTACTGTGTAGTTAAAAAGAATTTTGAATTTATTTTTTGTGTTTATGGTATACACATATTTCCCTAATACATATAAAGTTATTCAAAACTTCCTTGAGAAACTGAAGATATACAGAATCAATATCGATGTTCTCTCTACAAATTAATACAGTAAATGTTAGACATTATTCTATTTGCTTAAAAATGTGGACCATCCCAAAATTTCTGACCCTATTATGACCATGCATGTCACTCACAATTTCAAAATCTGATTTTATGAAAATTAAAAGATTATGTATATTTAATGTCTATGTGTATTTACCCCAAAGTATGGCCGTAGTAGTAGTATTATTATCTTCCTTACTTCTCTCTCTTATTGGTATTATTATGACTATGATTATGGTGATAATTGTGATTATCATTATTATTATTCTGTTGCTTTGCATGTACATGGAGAGCTTCTGCACAGGAAACAAATTCCTTATATGTCTAATCTCATTTGGCCAAATAAAGTATTCAATTCAGTTCAATTTAATTCAACTGAATTCAGTGACAGTATTCAGAATGAAATCAGTTTTGCCATTTTTGTGTTTTCAAATAATCATTTCCTATAAGTCATAAAATAGAGTGAAAATAAACACTGTGCAACAAGAGAAGTAGCTATATAAATAAACATTAATGTTGTTTCAAAAACTATTAAAATTATATAAATTCGTATTTGAATGCATATTCTGATAATACACTTCTAAATATATTTTATCACTTTGCATATTTCTAATTAGATTTATAGTCAATTACTTATTCTCGAACGCCTTTTGATATTTTTACATTACTTTTCCTGTATCTTTATATTTATCTTAATATTATCTTTAGCTACAACTTGGCAGTGCTGTATAGTTGCCCCAGGAAATGGCTTGCTAGTGACATGATGTCTCTATCTCTCCTCAAAGAAATTCAATGCAAGGTGCTATGTTGTTAGAGAGGCATCACATTTAGAGAATGCTGTGAAATAAAGTGAATATAATAAGTTTCCTGTCCAACTAGAAAAGAGTGGATTCAGAAAACATAGGAACAGAGAGACGAAGGAAAGTCCTTTGATCCAGTGCTTTAGATACATGTAGAGAATGTGGATGGGTTCCTTTTAAAACTTTTTCCTAAAAGCCCAGAATCCGGACTCAATGGCCCTCTAGCTGAAGCTGGGCTACAGTTCTTGTTATACTGTGCTGTTATGCAGGAGAAGATGAAATTTGGAATTCACCAACAGCATAAGGGTGTTAGGTTCTCTAAGTCTGATAGGAAAATGTATTCTATTAATCCACTTCCTATGAAAGAAAAAATCATCGGGTTCTGTACTCACAATTTTTAATAAGCAAAACTGTGCTTAACTTTTCGGGAAAAGGAAGGTCACAGTGGGCAGGGCAATAATGGAAAGTGTCATGCCCCTGTCAGAGTCTGAATCCAAGGAGGAAGACGAACAGCTGACAGGGAGTGGGAGTGTGGCTCCGTTGACTGTGAAGGAAACTGGGGAAGGGCAAAATCCGGCTGGGCAGAGCAGGGAAAAGATAGAACAAGGGAGAGGGAGTTCAGAGGAAGACCCAGGCTATCTTCATCCTAGGGCATGCAGGGAGGAACAGAATAGAGCAACTTGGGTTGCGTGGCTTATGGCGGAGGAAAGGGCCCTGATTCTATTCATTAGCCACACCTGGGAATGAGAATTTAGAAGAGATGCAAGCTGAGTGCAGCATCTCTGGGAACAAACGTGAGTTTATCCTGTGTTAACTTTGGTTATCTGCATTCCTGGCATCCTCCCAACCGGGTTGAATTACTGCCGTTCCTTCATGTCTGGAATTCCTTTTCTCGCCCTGCTAGACTAATTACCTCATCTTGCCTTGATTGGACTTATAGTTACAGTTTTTATTGACCATGTTTTGGACTTGATTCTCTGCAGCCAAAGGCTGTTCCTGGGAGAGTTTTTCTCCAGCCCAGAAGGTAACCAGCACATTGGGGGCAAAGCTGGATCTAATAAAGGGACTCCTACTGATTATCTGACTGTGTTGCCTTTGTGCCACATCCTAGGTCATCACAGAAAGTTTTCCCTTTTTTCCAGGATTTTTATTAAACAACCCTATAATTGTAGTACACATTGATAAGACTTATCAGGCTTCTATTAGGTCTTAATATTGCAGCTTACGTTATGTCCTTGTGTTCATACCGTTTTCCAGATAGAGCTTTTTATCTAAAATCACATTGGATCAGTGATAGTGTGTGGAATTGTTCTGCAAAAGGCAGGTGTGCATGTAGCTGTCTGACAAGAGGAGGGCTATATATAAACCATAGCTGCTAATATATGCAACTACTGGAAGTGAAGTTGATGATTCTGGGAAGAATCTCTCTACAAGCACTGAGGACTTAATGGATGAGGCAATGAGGCAATGCTCTTGTCTGCACACTTTCTAGACCAGAAGTGTCAAACACAAGACCTGCAGGACAAATCTGGCCTGCGGGACAAATCTGGCCCACAGGGTGCTTAGATCTGGCCCAGTGGCCATCCTGGAAACAGCAAAGGATTGGCCCGCAGTATCTCTGCCAGCAAAAACAGAGCTTGGAAGGGCCGTGCACAGCCGTTCCAGGATTCATACATGCCATCCCCCAGCTCCATTTTCACTGGCAGAGGGCTGCAGGAGGCTGTTTCGGCCGAAAATGGGGCCCAGGAGCCCATTTTCACTGGCAGAGCACTCAGGTCACCACAGGCACCCCTGACATGAGTGATGTCATGCTGGCCACGCCCCCTGGCCATGCCCCCCCTAGCCCCCCCAAGGTCAAACACATTCTTGATGCAGCTCTCAATGACACCCCTGTTCTAGAATATCAGCATTTATTTATTTATTCATTCATTCGTTTGTTTGTTTCATGACCAGACTGGGTTCCAAGTGTGGTCTTACCAGAGTAGTAGAAAATGAGTAGTACTGGGCCTAAGACAGAACCTTGAAGTACCCCAATTCATGCTTCTCTCTCTGTAAAAGTAGTTCCATTGAGGACTACATTTTGAGTGCAGTTGATCAGCCCACAGTTTTCTACCTTACCAAGATGTAGGATGTAGTCTTCTTTGTCAAATGCCTTAACTGTCTAGGTAAACTATGTTCACAGTATTTCCCTGTTTCACCAATTTAGTCACTTTGTCAAAGAAGGCAAGGTTTGTCTGGCATGATCTGTTTTTGACAATCACATCTTAGTTTTAATAGTAGTTTTGCTTGTATCTAAGTGTTCATAGTTCTGTTGCTTCATTATCTTTTCTAGGATCTTCTAGGTATTGATGTCAAACAAATTGGCTTGTATTTTCCTGAATCTATCTTTACCCCCTTTTTGAAGATTAGAATCACATCAGCTGTTTTCCAGTCTTCTGTTAGTATCACATATTAGGACTTCAAGTTCACCCTGTTTCTTCCTAATACTTTGAATATTATTTATTTATTTATTTATTATTTATTTATTATAACATTTATATACCGCCCTTCTCCCTGGGGACTCAGGGCGGTGTACAGCTGAATCAAACCCAAACAATATAAAAGTTAAAAAGAAATTAAATAATAGGCTGTTTAAGCTAAAACAACCCTCCCCCAAGAATATTAAAACCCAGATTAAAACCAAATTAAAGGAGACAATTAAAAACTATATCAGCCCAGGCCAGCCTGCTCAAAGAGCCAGGTTTTTAACACGTGCCTGAAGGCACCGTGCTGGTGCGTATCTCAGGTGGCAGAGTATTCCAGAGGGCAGGGGCCCCCACAGAGAAGGCCCTACTCCTGGGGGCCGCCAGACGACACATAGAGGCCGACGGCACCCGGAGAAGGCCCTCCCTGTGGGAACGCACCGGTCTGCTGGAGATCACCGGCAGAATGCGGTCCTACAGGTAACCTGGCCCAATGCCATGGATCACCTTAAAGGTCAAAACTAGAACCTTAAAGCGAACCAGGAAAGCCACCGGCAACCAATGCAGCTCGCGCAGGAGAGGCGTCACATGGGAGCTACGCGACACCCCCATAATCACCCGCGCAGCCGCATTTTGCACCAGTTGGAGTCTCCGGATGCTCCCCAAAGGGAGCCCCATGTTGAGAGCATTACAGTAATCCAGGCGAGAGGTGACAAGGGCATGAGTGACCGTGCGCAGGGCGTCCCGATCCAGGAAGGGCCGCAACCGGTGAATCAGGCGAACCTGATAAAACGCCCCCCTGGAGACGGCCACAATATGATGTTCTAAGGACAGCCGTGCATCCAGGAGGATGCCCAGATTGCGAGCCCTCTCTGTGGGGGGCAAAATCTCTTCCCCAATAGCCAGCGAAGGTGTCAGCTGGCTATATCGGGGCACCGGGAACCACAGCCACTCGGTCTTGGATGGGTTGAGCCGGAGCCTGTTCCCGCCCATCCAATTCCGCACGGCCTCCAGGCATCGGGACATAGCCTCTACAGCATCGTTGGGGTGGTCTGGGGTGGAGATGTATAGTTGGGTGTCATCTGCGTACAGGTGACACCGCACCCCAAGACCACGGATGATCTCGCCCAACGGATTCACATAAATGTTGAACAAGAGAGGGGAGAGGACTGACCCCTGAGGCACCCCGCAAACAAGGGGCCTAGAGGTGGACCTCTCCCCTCCCGCCAACACAAATTGCGAACGGATGGAGAGGAAGGACAGTTCCCCCAATCCCCAACCCCTCCAACCGCCGCAATAGGATACTATGGTCGATACTATCAAAAGCCGCCGAGAGATCTAATAGGACCAGGACAGAGGAAAGCCCTCTGTCACGGGCCCTCCAGAGATCATTGACCAACGCGACCAATGCTGTTTCGGTACTATGCCCAGGCCTGAAGCCCGATTGGAATGGATCGAGGTAAGTAGCTTCCTCCAGGTACTGAGGGAGCTGACATGCCACCACACTCTCAACAACCTTCGCTATGAAAGGAAGGTTGGAGACTGGACGATAGTTGTTTAAAACAGCTGGGTCCAGGGAAGGCTTCTTGAGGAGGGGCCGCACCACCGCCATTTTCAAGGTGGTAGGAAACGACCCCTCTCTCAAAGAAGCGTTGGTAATCCCCTAGAGCCAGCCTCGTGTCGTCTCCCTGGCGGCCGAGACCAACCAGGAAGGACACGGGTCCAACAAACAGGTGGTGGCATTCAGACCCCCCAGCAATCTGTCCACGCCCTCGGCGGTCACAGGGTCAAACTCCCCCCAGATAACATTCTCAAGACCTGCCCCGGACACCTCCCCCGGGACCACCCAATTGGAGTCCAGCCTGTCCCGAATCTGAGCGATTTTGTCGTGCAGAAATCGGGAAAACTCCTCTACCCTACCCTGCAAGAGGTCATCCCGTGCTCTCGGTTCAAGCAGAGAGCGGTCACTCTAAACAGGGCGGCAGGCTGATTTTCTGCCGACGCAATAAGGGCGGAGAAATGCGAACACTTCGCCGCCTCTATCGCCACAAGGTAGGTCTTGATATAAGCTCTTACCTGTGTCCGGTCAGACTCAGTACGGCTCGCCCTCCAAATGCTCTCTAGACGTCTTTTCCGGCACTTCATCTCCCGTAGCTCCTCCGTATACCACGGAGCCAAGTGGGATCTGTGCCGGGTCAGAGGTCGCAGAGGCGCAACTCGATCCAGAGCCCCGGCAGCCAACCTATCCCAGGTGGCTACCAGGTCTCCAGGCGAGTTGTGAGCCAGAGACTCAGGAAATGGCCCAAGCTCCCTCTGGAACCGCTCCGGGTCCATCAGGCGCCTGGGGCGGAACAATCTATGTGACTCCGCCTCCCTGCGGTGGGGGGTGGCGGAACAGAAGTCCAGTCTAAGAAGGGAATGATCTGTCCATGACAAGGGTGTAATAACTAAATCCCCGAAATTACAGTCATTCAACCACTAACCCGAGACAAAAATCAGGTCCAGCGTGTGTCCTCCTATATGAGTGGGGGCAGAAACTAATTGGGTCAGGTCCATGGCCGTCATGGAAGACATGAACTCCCGGGAAACCCCCGAGGTTTCACCGAGCGATGGCAGGTTGAGATCCCCCATGACCAAAAGCCTAGGGGTTTCAACCGCCAGCCCGGCTATCACCTCAAGGAGTCTGGGCAGGGCTGATGAGACGTGGCAGGGAGCCAGGTACGCCATCAGAAGGCCCATCTGAACCCCTTGTCCCCACTTCACAAAGAGAGACTCACAACCAGCCGTCTGAGGGACAGTGGCCTCCCTAGGACAGAGGACCTCTTTAATAAGCACCGCCACCCCGCCACCCCTTCCCTGAGACCTAGGCTGATGAAATGCAAGGAAACCTGGTGGGCACATCTCTACCAGAGGGACACCGCCCTCTGGGCCCAACCAGGTTTCGGTAATGCCTACCAGGTCCGCGCTCTCCTCCTGCACCAGATCACAAATCAGGGGAGCCTTGTTAACCACGGATCTGGCATTGCATAGCAACAGCCGGGTATTCAGGGCCTGAGGCTCTGGACAACCAGAACTGCAGGTTGGGTAAGGAGGGTCGGAGCGCGCTACCACTTGAAGGTATTGGCAGCGCGATCCCCTAACCGGATATGGCCCTCTACCCCCAGCATATCTACCCCTCCCAGTAACCGTGCTGATAAAATTGGCCCCCGGCATCCCACCCTCCGTCTGCCACCCCAACACGGAACCCCCCGAGCCCCTCCAGGCACGCGGGCTGTCTCCCGAACCCGTCTCGGATATACCCAACCCCTTTAAAAAACCCATTACAAAGTTAAAAACCCCTGGCTTCCCGCGCTTCTTCCAGTTCTTCTGGCCCCACCATCTCTCAGGATCCCAGGATCCGTCATCGAGGAAAGTCCTGGAGAGCCTTGAAGGCCACTTAAGGGAGAGGGGGACATCCCTCAGGGCCCAAAGCTCTCCCCTCGAGTACCTCCGAGGCCCCGATCACATCGTCCCGGCAGTCCCATGACGTTCTCCGCACCCCTTGATGTTCCTCGGCAATGTTCGATAAAATCCGGCCGACTTGAGGTACACAGCCCCTCCCCCCGGTCCATCCACCTCTGCCACCGGTGGAGGCCCCAGGGGGAGGAAAGTCACAAGCAGAGCCGCCAATCCCCCCCCCTCCCGGGCCCACCACCTCTGCCACCGGTGGGGGTCCCAGGGAAAAGGGGGGAACGTCCACAGCTCCGCCAGCTGTCCAGGAGCGCCGTCGGCCGGTGCCAGATACCGTTGACAGGCCTTCGAGGGCATCGGGGCCGCCGCTCATTGTCCATCACACTCCACGGACACCCAGGCCGCCACGCCGCTGTCGAGGCCACCGAGGCCGCTCCGAATCTGATCCGAGGCCGCTGGGGCAACAACGAAGCTGCTCCGGAGCCGCCAGGGCCACTCCATGCCCCTGCCGCCATCTCCACCATCTCCAGGGCCGGCGAGGCCGCTCCAGGACCGCTCCAAGACTGCCGCGACCCGAACGAAGCCGCCGAGACCGCCGCACAGCTATTCCTCGCCGAGAATACCGAGGCCTCTCCAGGGCCCTCAGGGCCACTCCACGCCGACGCCTCCGCCCCCGGGGCTCCGGGGCCGCCACAGAGGCTATTCCGAGGCCTCCGTGGCCATACCAAGGCCGCCGAGGCCACTCCAAGGCTCCCCGGACAGCTCCCCAATGGCAACGCCGCTCCCGGAGCTCTGGGGTCGCCGCGCCCACCGCAAAGCCACCGGGGCCGTACCATAACGGCGCCTTCGCCCCGGAGGCCGCCGAGATCGCCAATGCTCCGGGGGCCGCTGGAATCGCTGCCACAGCAGTTCGAGGTCGCTGTCTGCCGAACAAAGCCTCCGAAGCCTCCGAGGTCACTCCGAGGCCGCTGGGGCCGCCGCGCCGATGCCGTTATTCCCGCCGACCCTATGGCTCCGGCAGACCCCCGACCGGCTCTCGATGACCATAGCCGGTCTCGCCCGGTCCTCCCCCGCCACTGCCACTGGCGAGGGGACCCAGGGGACAAGGGGGGCCGCATCTGAAGCCACCCAGGCCGGAGGAAACTCCGACGAAGACGCCCGCCCGCCATATTGGAAACCCGGAAGTCGGAATTAGAGAACATCTTAGGTATCTGAGTCCTTTTTGACTGACCCTGCATTTTCTTCCTTCATCTCCTATATTGTATTTGAGTTCCTCTTCTTTCTTGCCACGCTACACCACATTACACACACCACATTAGAAACTGTGGGACCTTGAATTCTACTTTTGCCTTAATTACAAGCTAGCTGTATGGGTTGGAGCCAGTCACTCTAGTAGAAGGCAGCCTAGTAGAAGGCAGTGACAAACTTCTTCCAAAAATGTTGCCATGAAAAATGTATGGATTTGTCCAGGAATCCATACATTTCTTCTAGGAATCAAAATTCAAAGGATGTCATTAAACACAGCTGAGGTATATAATGTTGATTATAAGTTGAGAACTGGAATAATAGAGGCTAAATGTACTGTAGCTTACTAATTCAGGACTCATTATGATCTTCCAGCTACCAAATTAAATCAATTGTTCTGATATTAAGTTCCTACTTGTTTTACATTTTCCTGTCATATTTTTCTTCCTCTACCAATAGCATCTCTTGCTTGATAGTCTTGCTTCAGAATTCCTAGCACCTCTTTCATTTCTCCCATGTGTGTGATCTCAAGTAATCAGAAATAATGGGCAAATGATGAAGCAAATGTTTTTGCAGTTAATCCAGATGAGCTTTTAAGACATTGATATAATCAGCTCAATGAAAGCTCATTGGACCTTAATTCATTAGCTCATCAAAGCATCACTGGAATGTTATATCTTATTGCCATGATTCTGGTCATCATGTCTCATTTCCAGCCCATGTTTTAAACATATTTAACCACTTTCTAATGTTTTCTGAATTGTCCATGCCATTTCCTTAGTATGTTATTTGTGTCACTTCCCTCTCTGTTTGGGGGGAGGTGTTTCAGTTGAACAGACTAACCTTGATTGTCAGTGGTAAATTCTTGTGGTCAGAATACATTTTCATGAGAACATGCCTGGAAGGAGGATAAGATAGAGATACTGTTGGTTAATGAATAGCCAATTACTGCCATTAAAATATTCACCCATTCAGTCATGTGGACAATACATTTTGTATGACAGCAAGTGAGAGTCAGGAGAATATGTTATTAACTGGCAGGAATTTTTATCAGCATAACAAGGATTCTAGTACAATTTACTAATGTGAAAAGGCTAGAAAAATGGCACACAAAATATGAAATATTATTCTGAATGCTTATTAAATTCTGTTGACTTTTAAATGTGACTCATGCCTCTGAATTCATTGATATTTTTTCTGATTTCTTCTCCTCAACTCTAGCAGAGCACTTTCCCAACCTAATAATTCAAAGTCAGTGTGAAGCCCTCATCAGTAAACTGCGTCTCTGTGCCAGTAGTGATTATGCCCTTTATTGTACCCTTGCTTGCCAACAGCCCTTCAC
This sequence comes from Bungarus multicinctus, assembly GCA_023653725.1. NCBI lineage: Eukaryota > Metazoa > Chordata > Lepidosauria > Squamata > Elapidae > Bungarus > Bungarus multicinctus. The sequence continues at coordinate 51,441,833 of CM042848.1, forward strand.
TCATCTGGCAGTGATTCATGAGAGGTCTGTGACCAGTTTCAGCTCTAGCCATGCAGGCAAGGAAGACCTGCTGAAGGCAATGTCATCTTCTGCTCTTAGATATTTACTGCTTTTTTGATGGACAGTTTGTTATCACCACAGAATTTCTTCTAGCTTTATTTCTGAGCTACACAGAGATGATATGAATTTTTCCGCCCCTATGCCAATTTAGATCAATTCACAAGTTCAAGAGCTGACCAAGCCTCATTAAAATAGGAATGCCTTTTAGGTTTAAGCTCAGCACAATAATTGCCCTAGCATTAAAACCTTTGCAGGAGAAACTGGAAGAAGAAACAGCTTCTTTTCCTCAACTCCCACAGGTCATAAGAGAAAGACAAGCAATACAGGTCCAGCACTTGTTTCGTACCAGACAGCCATGGTGTTTTTCACATCAACTTTGCTGCTTAGCTGAGCGGAGAACAGCAGCACTAATAAAGTCACGGCAGCTGCCTTGGGGTCAGCTATGCCTTCAGTCTTTTTTTTTTTGGGTGGGGGAGAACAAATACAAATAAGTCCTTGATTTATGACCACAATTGAGCTCAAAATTTCTGCTGCTAAGTGAAACATTTGTGAACTCAATTTTGCCCCATTTTACCACAGTTGCTAAGTGAATCACTGCAGTTGTTACATTAGTAATGCAGTTGTTAATTGAATCTGGCTTCCCCATAGACTTTTCTCGTTAGAAAAGCTGATCGCATGACCTTGGGACACTTTAACTGTCATAAATATGAGTCAGTTGCTAAGTGTCTGAATTTTGATCACATGGCCATGGGGATGTTGCAATGGTCATAAGTGTGAAAAACATAAGTCACCATTGCAAGTATGAATGGTCACTAAATGGAGTGTTATAAGTCAAGGATTTATAACATGGTCATCATCTGCAGGATCAATGTGCCCCATACAGGAACCAAGGCTCTTGCTTAGGTGGGGGGTGGGGGGGTGGGGGCCAGTGAAAGAGGGCTGCTGGCAAGTATAGCAGCCTCAACATATACTGTGAAAAACAACCACCAGAATAGTAAAGATCTGTAGAAAACTCTTTGTTGCTGTCTGGTGATCATCTAGATTCTTGGAGTCTCCAACTGCTGACCACAGAAGAGACAGTTCTGCCAGCACCTATTTTCCACCTATTGCTGTTGTTCCTCTTTGAGACTGGCTTTTATCTCCATGCTCCAGGTAGAAAAGCTTTTGAAATCCCACCTAAGAAATTTGTCATGCAGCCCTTTATTTCCCCAAACCCTCTAGAAGAGAGAGATTTCCTCTTTCAGTAGGGGCACAGATGCATCACATATATGTGGCTGTGCAGTAAAAAATATATTTAAATAAATAAGAAGACTAGAGGCAATGTGTGTGTGCACACCCAAAAAAAAAGAAAACCACTGCCCGATTATCAAGAAAATATACAAAGCAGGAATGGCTGATATGGAAACTATTTTCCCTGAAACGGGGGGGTTACACACTCTGAGGGATTGAGGGATTCCTTGGTTTCCCTTAGCTATTTTGCTTTGCACCTTAACACCTTGGTCCCTTCTTTTGCCTGCTTCAAGGAGGTTTACTGATTTACATAGTTTGTAACAACGTTTTTGCCACTGGGCTTTTTTTGCCATCATCACTGGCATAGATGATATTGCCTACTTTGGGTAATAAAATGTCTGCAAGAAAACAACTAAGCTCAGAGAGCACTAAGAACCCCTCATTTCAACCCTGAGCTACAAATATTCTCCTTTATTAGTTTCTGATTGTTTGTGATAGTTTGGCTCTCTGTAGTGGGTCACTTTTGGGGAGCTCATAAATAAGTTGTTTAGACAGTACACAACCCCTCATTACAATCATCTCTACAGTAAACCAAAAATCTACATGTATGCGATTGCTTATGATTCCTAAGCAGCTCTGTAAATCTAATACCACTTCTGTGTTTGTTCCACCTTTTTATGAATTCTTTGATGTACCTTTGTATGATGACTTCAGCTATTTCTTAGAAAAAATACAATACCGTACAGACTTCTAAAAAACAAATCTGCTGCTAGGGGAATCACAGTGTACTTCATAACACACTCCTGCAGTAAATAAGAGAGAGTTATTTTCAATTCAGTACACATGTACTGTGAGGTCTGCTGCTAGAAAAAACACCTATTGTGCATTTAGTGCAGGGAATTCACAGGAATCTATTTGAGAGTGAGGAAGAGGTGCTTGCTGCATCGGTCTCCTTTATCTGTATGAAAAGGATCCATTTGCATTAGCAAATGTGGTATGGATATATTAGTTTTGTCTCATAAGATCTGTGCACATGTTTGAACTAGGACAGTTACAGAGTTTCAGTTTTCAGTTTCAGTTTTATTTATATACCGCTCCCTCTCCCAATTTTGGGACTCGGGGCGGTGTACAGCCAGATTAAAAACAATACAATACAAGATATAAAATTTAAAAACAGATTAAATCAATGGCTGAAAGATTAAGACAATAATAAAAATAATAAAAACAGGGCAAATAAAATAACAAAGTTAAAACCTTCCGATATTACTAGGCCAGATCGACTTGTTGGAAAAGATGAGTCTTCAATGCGCGCCGGAAGGTTCGCAGGTCAGGGATAGTCCGCATCTCCGGGGGTAACTCATTCCAAAGGGAGGGTGCTCCCACAGAGAAGGCCCGTACCCTCGGGGTTCCCAGCCGGCATCGTCCAGCTGACGGCACCCCAAGGAGGCCCACCCTGTGAGAGCGCACAGGCTGGCGGGAGGCCGATGGTGGCAGAAGGCGGCCCCATAAGAGGTGGTATTCAGCAGGTTCTGGCCAGTTCTGAAGAACTGGTAGCAGAAATTTTGAATAGTTCAGAGAACTGGCAAATACCACCTCTGACTGGAGATTTTACAGTATCCTTCCCTGCCACGCCCACAGAAGCGGTAGTAAAAAAAATTGAATTCTACCACTAGACAGTTAAGCATACTTTACACAATGGGTAATTTTAACATTAAGGGATTGGTTGGTTTATATGGCTTAGCATGCCATGTGTACCCAGGCTATTTACTTTGTTTATAGTTCAGTACTCTGTGAAAGCAGAAAATGGGTTGATTCAAAAGTCAGATTAAGTGTGTTAGCTGAATGCAATCAATTCTTGGCTGGCACGTGGTTAGTGACAAGCTAAGCTTAGCAAAAAAACAGAAGTACAGGTGAGTTCAAGAAGATAAGAAGTGGTCTCATATGGTATTTCTGCAGAGGCTGGGTGGCCACCCATTGGGGATGCTGCTGCTGCAAAACCCGTATATTGAACCACGAATGGAGAAAATGCCCTCTATAACCCCTAAGATTTTATCTTGGGAATTTGGGGAAAATTTTAGGAATTTTGAAATGTTGCCAGGATACAGTCAGACCTTCCCCCACTGTGAAAGGAACAATTCTCATTTATCACAGGAACAAAGGTCCTTGCCACTTGAAAGCATGAATGCGAGTCACAGACTGACTCAATTTAATATTGTTTATTACATTTATGCCACTTGTTTGTTTGTTCCTGGGATGTACAGATTCTCATGTTTGCTCCCAACAATGTTATGAGGAAAAAGGGAGGGCAAAAGTTAGTGACTTAGGGCAGGAGAGAGGCTTGAACTTTTGTCCTTTCAGTTGTAGCCTAACAGTATACAAAAATTGATTACAAATTAGGTAAATAATGTCCCAAGTCGAGTTCAACTCCCAGCAAGTACAAATTACCATCTATTAAAAACATAAAGTCATAGAAGGGAACGAAAAATGAGAATCCAAGACAGAACCTTTTAAGACAATTTAGTATCTTTCAAATACATAATTTCCCCCTATATGTATTCCATAGTTTATCTTATTCCTTTCAAACTATCTCTTACAAATTGTCATCATTTTTTTTGCGCGGTTGTTCTGCAGCTCATTTCTTAAGTGCCTCTGAAAATTATTTTATTTATTTGATTTGTTTTGTTAATCACTTACAAGACAATAGGTATAAGTATAAACATGAGTAAGAATACAGGAAATAGGTACAAATAAATGGGAACAATAGGACAGGGACAGGAGGCACAATGGTGCACTTATGCACACCCCTTACAGGCCTCTTAGGAATGGGGTGAGGTTGTGTAGCACTTGTGCTGGACTTCACCTGACAAAATAATAACATTGTTCAGCAGCAATCATTTTAACATGGTTGGTTTGAATTGGGTTAATCCACTATTTGAACCAGCCATGTTTGTTTGTAAAGCAAGTTTTATAGCTCAGTATATTGTATGAACTTAGTCAACTGTGGTTACTGTTAAACCTTTGTTCATTGTGTGAATCTAGCTGTGGCGTAAAATGTAGAGTAAATTGTGTAATATAGTATTGGGTTATGACTGGGAAGATCTAGATCTAGGACTATCACACTATCACACAATTTATGGCTATTGTGTTGTGGTGAAGCATATATTCTGGTTCATATCCTCCAACCCCTTCTCTTGACCTCCTGACACAGCCAATCCCCTTTCCCAGCCAATTGTCATTAAGGTGTTCTGAGAAATTCCTCTTGTTCCAAAGTTAATTCTTTATAAGTAAGTTACTATTACATTTTAAAATAGGAAATCAATTCCTCCTCTTTGTCCAAGGGGAAATTATGCACATCATATATAGTTTTCAAAAGCCACACAGCTATCAGGAAGCCAAGAAACATTTTCTATATCTCTTTATAGTCACCTAGTGGTCAACTGGATTTTTGTAGGCCACATAGAGTATTTTTTCATGTTCTCACAATGGAAAATCTTGGAAATGGAAAATTGTATGACTAGGCCATGGCAGTGAAATGCCCTCAATGCATTAGTTTTTAATAAGAAATTCAAACAAAGTTCATGCATGTTATTTTGTATTGATTGTCATTCATTCAAGAACAACATGTGAGAAAAAAAATAAATGGGTAGCTGTAGTAGAAACAAACGTATGAATAAAAAAGATAATCTGGCATATCCTTTTCTATAATTCTTTTAATAAGACAGAATTGAATTTGTTCTGTTTATATATTCCATCTACTATTAACCACTTCTAACAGCCAAATGTCCTAAAAGACAGCTGCTTTTCCTTGGAACCTTTCTCCTCCCATCCTTTCTGATTAGGGTAATCCTTCAGCAACACTCAGCAATTATCATCCCAGGCTATTTCACAACCTCATTATTGTCAAGAAAAAAATAATGGGAGACTCTGATGTTATTGTTTTTTCTATTGAGCTCCCTAAAGGGAAACCAACGCATAAATTGAAATAAGCTTGCCTGTCAATGTAGGGAATCTACTTTGTGATAACCTGATAGGTAGTTGTCCATGTTCTGCTTAGAAGGCTCCTAGAATATTTCCAATGTTTCAAGTTCTAAGAAAATATACCATCCATAACGAGTATTTCCTGGGTGCAAATGAGCAGCAAGGGCAGCTGGTGATACAATTAAACAATGGTACAAAAAGTGGATACCAATAAGTGAGAATCTTTTCATGAGAGAGTTGGCAAGTAACTTCTTCAATGCATCTTTTCCAGAACACTCACAGATCTTCTAAAGCAGCCTGGACATAGCTCATCTGATCACTTGCCTGATGGCCATATCAGCAGTGTGCAGGTCCAGATTGGTGATGGCCTTTCTCGGGGATCTCCCTCAAGTAACAAAGGTAAGATAATCTTCCACCTCACCTCCATGCATTCACATATGCACACACACCCATGTCTACATCTCTTCTAGACAATAATCTGAAAAGGGAATGCTATCCCTATGCTTATACCATGCTCTCCCTTCCTGCCACCTCACTATACCAAGTTGATAAATGGAACATTGTGGAACTTTTAACTGTTTTTATTTAATTGATACATGACAACTTTTTTCAACCTGGCAGGCTCCAGGTATGTTTACAGTGTAATATCCAGAAAACAAAGCCACACTGACTTTGAATTCTGGAAATAGCCATTTCAACATATCAAAGCAAGCTTTTATAGTTCATCCACAATACATTAGTTGTATTGTTTGCCTTCTTGTTGTGGTTGGCATATCCACAAGTAAATAAGTAAACTTTAGAAATACTTACCAAGGTGTGTTGTTAATTAGCAGAATATGGGTTTTTCCTGCAGAGACATGCAGCCTGTTATCATGAGAGAAGGTAACCAAGTCAGTCTCCATTCATCCATGGATGACTCTTTTCTGCCAGTATGAAACAGATTTTAGTCAAAGAATCCAATCTGTCCAAATAATACATGCTTAAAATTTCTATCTTGCCAATACATGGATGGGGATGTGTCGTCTTATTTACACTATACAAAAAGGGGTGGTATGCTACTATTTCTTTGGCATTCTTACTCAATTCTATGTTGGGCAGAGCTATGTCTTCTTTTCTCATTTGCCCAAGGTATTTAAATGCCAATTTCTGATTTCCTTCCGCTGCCCTCTGCCCATCACCTCCGACTATGGCAAAACTTCAGAAGTACCAATGCGTGTTACTTATTTGAGGAGCTTGCAAATGTAATATAAATATATTTAAGGTGGGCTATTTAAGTTTACACTTGCCATCCTTTTTTGCCTTCAGATCAGAAACACCTGAACAATGCTGTGATCAACTCCTCCACAGTCTCACAGATTGGGCTGTCACACTCACATAACAATCAGCTGCAAATGACAAGTATTTTGCCTAACCAGGCTTCAGATTATGCCAAATATGCCACCCTCAAGGCTGTAGGTAGGTGCCATTGTGTTTGCATGCTTATTGACATAGCATTGACAAGAACTGTGGTGGTGCAGTGGTTAGAATGCAGTACTGCAAGCTACTTCTGCTGACTGCCAGCTGTTAGCAGTTCAACAGTTCAATTCTCATCTGCTCAAGGTTGATTCAGCCTTCCATCCTTCCAAGATCGGTAAAATGAGGACCCAGATTGTTGGGGGCAATATGCTGACTCTGTAAATCACTTAGAGAGGACTGTATAGCACTGTGAAGTGGTATATAAGTCTAAGTGCTATTGCTATTGGAATATTTGGACCAAATTCAGTGAGAACCAGAACACTGCCAGTGTTTGGGGCTGAAGCTCCCTCTTTTCATGCTCGCTCACCCCCATTGCAGTGCACTAGATGACATCACCTCATTGTTGTTGACATTCCACTCTGCTGGGTTGTAGCTTCTGAATTTCACTAATGTCAGAGAGGATTAGATGAGGTGGGAAGGAATAGACAACCCTGATTACAGGGGAAGAAAAAAAAAACAGCTAGAACTAAAAATGTAACTATTTTAGAGACATGAAAAAGGCTTGAACAGGGCAAAGAGTGTGTGTGCCTCTTAGCCTTGCTGCAGTGGGGGTGTTTTGAATACCCAGGAAATGACTAAGAGGTGTTCCCAATTATACTTTAATGTTTATTAACTGCTCTTTAACACATATTAATCACTACATTATGCACCTGTACATGTGGGTTTTCACCTCCCTCTTTGGGTAAGCTTTACACATATTAAACAATGAGTGGCTAAGCTGTGGCATGCCTGCCATGAATAGCTCAGGCTGTAGCTGCTGTCATATTTCTGGAAATAAGTTGAAACACTTAATTATTGGTTAAATTAATTATAACAGTCTTAACCCTCTTCTGACACTAACAAGAGACGCAAACAAAAAAAGAGTTGAGATGCTAGGGAGGGTAGCCATCAGGAAAGCTACTAGAATCTCTATCAACTTAATAATTGTTTTTCATTGCCTCCCCTCCCCACACCCATATATTCCCCTATAGAAAGTGCCCCAGAAGAATTCTACAAGAGATTTCCCATGGTGGAGATGCCATCATCAGGCACCTTGTCATTTTCTCCCCTAACACTTCATCGAAATGATCTCCCACCTTTTCCAGAAGGCACTGCTCTCATTGGCTTGGGGACACCAGGACAGAAAACTAAAGTGATGAAAACCAATGCAGGCAGTCCTGTCTTCAAAGGGGGCTGGGATCACAGCCATCCTGAATTTCGACGACAAGCTTATGCCACCAGGCGCCAGTTCAGTATTGAGAAGCTGCCTGAGGTCTTCAGCCAAACCCCCACACATTATGTGCAGCAACAACGGCTTTTTTCCACTAATAGCAAGACTGAGGTCACTGTCTAGAATGGATTTATTGTTCGTTCCTATATTCTTTCCTTTGAAGCAATTGGTGAAGTGGGGCCTGACAGCTTGGAATGAAGTTGCTTTCTTCAATGAGTCACTCCTAGATTCTGGAAGGAAACATAGAAGATATAGAGAAAAGTAGAATGCTTGCCAGAGCTGATGATAATCTACAATTGCAACAGAACTTATCTGTTCAATTAGGCCAATTTGACAAAACCTGGTTAGCGTGCTTGGTGAAACCAGCATGCCTATACTACCCTATTGCTTGATGCACTGCTGTTGTTTCCTGATTCACTTTTTCATTGCATCGTATCAGAATCATCAATACCAAGAGAAAGCCTTCAGGACTCTATTACTGCATGGAACTGCATCAAAAGAGGGAATATGTTTCTGCTCTCCCCATTCCCACAGGGATCTAACAAAAGACAAAAATAACTCATGCAATAATTAACTGCTACCTTGTGTTTGGACATTCACTCTATATTATATTACTTCTCAAATTTCTATGTGTTGGTATTTGTATATAAATATTCTATACAATGAACATGGTTTGCATTCCCTTAATATTATGGGTCTCATATTTAAGTGGATGACTTTAGGTTTGTGAAATTTCCAGCCTCCGGCCGGATGCATCACATGCTGGCCACGGCCACACCCAGTTTAGCTAAGAGGGAAAAAGTCCTGATAAGTCATGTGATGACGCCGTGACGACATGAGTTTGACACCCCTGCTTTAGAGGGTTGAAAAGATCTGGGCAGAACATAAGGTATAATTGCCACCAAATTATGAGATTCATGTAAAGTATTTAACAACATCATAATGACATCTTGCTAAATTACAAAAGGCATGTGTGTGATCATGTAAAGAAACATATTTGTGAACATATATTTGCAACATCATAAGTCATTCCCTCTTGCCCATATGTAAACGTTTATTAGCTGTATAGTAACAAATTCAAAATATTGATATTTCAGCCAGTATACTTCATTTTATATCACATTTCACTCTGGCTCTTTTCATTGAGTCTTTTTTCATGATCTCTGGATTACCAGATCAGATACAATATGCTCCACCAGTTGATGTGTAATTGGATTTGTAGTCATATTCTGATGCATCTTCTAACATGGAAGAAAATCTTTTTAAATTGAGTTCCTGCTATTAAAATATACAAATGCTGATTTTCCCTGAGATACAGCCTAAGCGTACTTGTGGTAGATACCAACTAAGTACAGCAGTAGCACACTGATTTAAATTCAGCCACTGCTCTGCTTCTGAATAATATTCCAAGCTCTGACTGAAAACAGACACGTCACTAGAACTTTACTTCATCACATGATTAAATGATTGTGCATGTCCAATTTCTTTCCAAATGACAAAACATCGCCTCATAGTTTCACAATATAACTGCTATTTTAGAATGATTGATACCTGGAATTTTTAATTTGTATTTTAGACTATGCTGCTGGATAGGTATGTCATCTGTGTGACACAGTAATGTCTTCTGATTATTATTATTATCCATTTTATAGTTTTGTATGTTAATAATTCTAAATGATGTGTACAATTGTATCAAAATCATGTTCAGAAATTAATATAAAGCCAGAATTGGCAACTCCTTCAAATAACTATCAACAAACTGAGTTAAAAATTTCTAACAAATTAAACTTCCATGCAGACCAAGTGATATGGGGACCAGAGGTGGTATTCAGCAGCTTCTGACCAGTTCTGGAGAACCGATAGTAGAAATTTTGAGTAGTTTGGAGAACCAGCAAATGCCACCTCTGATTGGAGATTTTACAGTATCCTTCCCCTGCCACGCCCACCAAGCCACGCCCATGAAACCAGTAGTAAAAAAAATGGAATCCCATCACTGATGGAGACCACATAATCAGCATTAGCTCTATCAGCAATTGGAAAGAAGGGTGTGTAGAAGCAAAGGTGTCAGTTGATTACAACTTCTGAGACACTCTTTGGCCATGTGGAATCTAGTCTGCTTTTCTTAAGAGGAAGAAAAGGCACTGAAACACGATTCACCTGCTAGACCAAACCTGTTTCATTCATGAAAAATGAACTGGGGGGAGAACTTAAGCAGAGAGATATATTGTTCCCTGCCCAACCCCCAACTCCATTTAATATGGTAGAACTAGTATTAAATATAACAGTCACAAGCAAAAATTCCAGAAAGGGCATAAATATACTTGGAGATGAATGGCAAGGGCTTGGCAGCTTACAACAGTAACAAAATTTAAAGAAATAAACCACAGTAAATTCTACCACAATCCATGACAACATAATGAAATAGAAAATAAATACTAAAGGTAAATTAATGTAAATTATGGTGGAAAGCAATCAATTCCCAAATGCTCTACAGAAGAGTTCATTAACTGTCTTCCAGCCATGGGTATCAATCTAAGTTTTAGGTGGAGATTGTTCCATAGAACGAGTTCAATGGGAGAAAATCTTTATTTCCTGGCTTCAACTAACAGCTTTTTCTGGGAGGATCACTCTGAAGGATTGGCTCATGGATTAGGTAGTCCTGTAAATAAATCATTACTTCAACTTTAATTATATGTACTACTGTGTGAATCAACTTTGACTTAATTCTGGTTTTGATAGTTTAAAAACATTCTGACTTATCACATAGGTTTTTGCACAGAACCTCTTAATAGACAGGAGGGAGAATAAAAGGGTTTTTGTAGGTGCAAAAGATCTTCAACTTTGTGAAGTAATTGTTTGCAGTCAGTTTAACAATCATTGCGATTTGTTCTTTCCTGGGCAAACATTAGTTTATGGTTGAACCAAGCATGAAGATATGGGGTTTTACATAAGATATAGGAAATAATTTATAATATATGCTATTTAATTTGTAAGGCAATCTCATTTTATGCCCATCAGAGAAAGTAATTTCTATTAAATTGACTCCCCAAACTTTCTTCTTTTCTTGGTCTACAGTGTCCTTTCTAGATAGCCCAGGAATAAGCTTAGAAATAAAGGAGATGAAGGATTAGCTAAACACATATGGATTTTTAAAAATTGTTTTAAAATCTTACGAACATTTCATTGTAGTCTCAGACCAAAATGCAAATTAAAGCAGTTATAAAAAAAACACAGGTTAATAGAAATATGTAATCAAAGTGCATATTCTAATACTTTTTAAAACTAAAAATTACATGACTGATTCGGATCAATCTTGTAAAAATTACAACAATGCCACAATTTTGTAGTTTACTAAGTAGTAAGTAAAAGCCATCTAGTAGCTCGGATTATTTTTTCACAAGGAGTCTGAATAAAATATACAAGGTAAGGAACCTGTATATTTTTAAAAATTGCTCACCTGATTGTATTCAAGTTCTAAAAAAATCTATTAATACTTAAGGTGGGTGAGGATAAATGGATAAAGTTTTGAAATTTGGATTAGGGTATTTCATTTTTATATGCTATATCTTCTATACCTACAAAGATCAGAATCATGTATGCCATGGCATTCCTTGGCTTACATAATTATATGACATTCTATGGAAGTGAAAGTTGGACTTTAATAAGCAGGCTAGGAAGTATATTTTTATGCTTTTGAGCTTTGGTGTTGAAGACTTCTCTGTCAATGGTAATTGTTGTTTGCCTAAAAAGTGAGGAATGTGATTAAAAGACCACGATATGAATGTTTCTCGACCTCTGAATGTAATGTATAACTTCCACACTGCACAGGTATGCAACAAATCAGGTGGAACATACCAAAATTAGAAGAATGACAAGTGTTTTATCAGCTACAACCAGCTGTTGCCAGAGCACTTCTTTTCTTCTTTTTCCAAAGGGTTTTGTAATCCCTTTTTCCTTAATTATGAACATCTTTGTTGGTAATTGTAGATTTTATTTTGCGGCAAATAAAAGTGTCATACATTACTTTTTTTTTTAAGCAATTGCATAGTCCTGGACAAACCATTTCTTAAAGTTACACTAAAGCAGCTTGGTGTTCAAATGCCTGAAGTATCAGAATAAATATTTTCATATAAATTAAATAACTTTCTAAATTGTAGTTATAGAGCAGTAAGTTATTATAACAGAATAACTAAGGAAGTTATTACCTTGGAGGTCTTCGAATCCAAAGGCAGGAAGGCCTATACCATTTCAGACAAATCTCTTCTTTAAAATCTCCAGTGTTGGAACCCACAATTTCTGGAGACAAGTTATTCCACTAATTATTTTAACTGTCAGGACCTTTGTCCTTAGTTCTAGGTTGATTTTCTCCTTGATTAGTTTCCATCCATTATATTGCTTGTTTGAGTAGCTTTTTATATAGAGAAGCCCCTCATAAACAGATGTAACTAATAAAGCAACTGAAGTCCTTCCTGTTTAGATTTCATTTTAAGGTGATTGTTGCTAATCTTCATTATAGTTTCCTATGAAATCTGTTCCTTAATTATTCTAAAAGACTGCAATTGTTTTATATTTCATTTTTATAACTTTAGGCATATTTTAGATAAGAGTTTAAAGAACATGTAGTATATAGAACAATCCCCATTAATAGAAATGTTCATTTTTTCAAGGGGGACTTTTAGCTCCTTTGTCAGTCTCTATCCTTCCCACACTTCCATTTCTCCCCATCAAATTGATATATTCTAGATATTATTTTTGTGTTTTATTTATCCTCATAAAAGAACATAAACCCAGCAAGAAAGTGGGAAATATATGATTAAATATGCAAGGCCACCAATAGGCTAAATGGGCATTGGCAAGAATTCAGTAAGGAACATTTGTACAGAGAAACTTCCTATATGCCAGATGCCCATCATATGTTAGCAAATGTTCTCAGAGACAACATACATTCCTAGCAGCATGTTGAGAATGTTCAATGGTGGTTCTATTGAATATATTTTGCTGTGGCATTTCTGCCCTCTGCTGGTCAAATAGAAGTATAATACAGAAAAAAAATTCCTTCTATGCAAGCTATATATACAGAGAAGAAGGAAGTCAGTATTATTACCGTTGGCTTATCTTTATAATTTCTTCTTGATGTTTTTGAATAAAACAAGTCATTTACACCATTTCCAAACTATAACTAAAACACAGGGAAGGTCCTCAGCTCCCCTATCTTTGCCTGTTGGAAAATTAGTCTTGACATAAAATTCCAATAACCAAGATGAATCAGTAAAAATAAATTTGAAGTTTAATAGGCAAAAAAAGTTCTCTCACACATTTCAAATTATTTCATTTAAAATCCAGAGACTTCATACGGGTAGTATATGGTTCTATTTATAGGCAGTAAGCAATGTGGGGGTGGGGGGATGTTGGAAGTTTTCCTAGCACAGAATCCTTAAGAATTGTCATATATAAAGGTAAAGTCAATTTTTTTCTTATTCCAGCAAGTTGGCTACAGTAAAGGACCATTTTATACCTGTGTTTCTCAACTTCAGCGAGTTTAGTATTTTGGACTTCAACTCCCAGAATTTTCCAGCCACCACACTGAACTGAAGTCCACAAACCTTTTAAGTTGCTGAATTTAAAAAACATTTCATCAAACAGTGATACATTACAGAAGAGGAAGAGAGTATTACTTGCATTATGTAACTATTCTAAAACAAATATCATTTATCAAAAAGATAGCCTTGATTTTCAGACAGTACTTCAGCACAGACCAAAAAAGGTGGAAATGGCAAGAAAAAAACCTAGGCTCAACTCCTGTGCAGTGTACTTACCATACGTGTCAAATTACCATTGCAAATTCTAAAAATTTTCCTCCTACCCAATAAATACTTCCATGTGCCACACCTATATAAGTGTGTACGTTTATGTGTATGTTGTGTATATATCTATTTCTCACTTTGCTAAAACCATACCTCCAAAAACCAGGGAGGGATTAGGAAAAAGTACATATGAATGTGAGGACTGTTTTCCAAGAACTGCACTAGAAGGTAACTGGACACAATGCTTTACGGTAGCCAACACCTTCCATAATAATAGGCTAATGTCCTGGGTTAATTCCACCCTCCTGTTTTGCAAGTTGCTTTGAAATGAGATGGGCGGCAAATAAATTTAATCTATCAATAGTCAATGAAATTATATAATTTAAGTCTTGTAAAAGTCTTAAGTTGCAAGCAGCATACAATCTTTCCTTCCTTCCAAAGGTTCTTGCGCTTGTGGAACTAGATCCTGCCTCACCATGATTGCTCCTGTTCTGGTTGCAGCCAAGCTCCTAAGCAGTGTTGCTACTGAGCACTGCAGCCGAGGTCCCAAGCCAAACTCCAGAAGGAATCACACCACAACGGGTTGTTTACCATCGATTGTATTCCTGGAAGTTGACTGACATCCGTCTTGCTTACCTATAATGGTTATAAAAGCTTGGATCTGGCTTCCCTCTTCCTCATCTGCTTGTTGTCTTCTCCTTATCCTATTTTCTCCTACACATCCACATTTTATGGGTTGAGGGTCTGGATGAGGTCAGGCTGCCCATGGATGTCAGCATGATGCTAAAAATGTTAGGATGTGGCTCAATTAGCCAACCAGCTAGAACTCCAATGTGGATGCTTGTGAGTGGACCGTTTTCCACAGCAAACTATGAATTTGTATGAGGGAGAAATGAGCCCAGCTGCTTTTCTCAAGTGTAGACAGTAACTTTAGTTTCGTTCCTCTCTTTCTCATAATTAATTATAACTAAACTGAGCTGTTTGTTAATAAGGACATTTACAAAATTAATGGTTCTTATATGAGCCAATTACTCTCTTATACATACATACAGAGAAACATAAATAGAGACATATACAGTATGTATATACACACACATGCTTTCTCCTGCTAGTAGAAACAACAAATAGAAAAGAAAGTGAGGGAAAAGGAAGGGAGGGAAAAATAGGAACTGAGCTAGCTGGAATTGAGATGAAGATTAGAGCCAGAGACAATTGGACAGACAAAGAAATAAATTCACCAAATCAACAGCCCCTCCATAATTAATAGCTAAGCTTCAGAAGTATCCATGCTTTGCAGAAATAACGCCACTTACATCTCTGATGTCTATTGATCTTAGTTAATATAAAATTACCTTTCACTTCAAACCCACCATACTTTATAATGTATTTGTATTGGCAATCAGGTTTGTGCATTTTTGTCATAGTTCTTTCAACTGTTTTTGGCTCCAAATCCTTCAGAATGGTTGAAAAAACAACAAAGTCCATCCCTAGGCACCACAACACTCTGAAGTTGCCTAGAATCACTATTATTTATATATTGCAATCAATGAACAAATACCTTTTGTGGGAGACAGTTTTAGACATGTTTTTCATTTTAAAGACAGTTTGTTAACAATATCAGACCCTGAGTTAAATTTTGTCTTTATTAGATAAATTACATAATGATCCATACCAAAAGGTCACAACTGGGAATAACAGAAACCCTCATCTCGTGACATCACCACCTGTTACATCTTCATGTATCAAAGCATCTCTATTTCTAATTTTTATTGGGATAAAAAGACACTTTTCATATCATATAAAAACAGAAAAGTTACCATTATATACACAAAACACATATAGGGCTAGATTAGGAGGAACAGTTCCATAAATACATGAAGTGTATAAAATTGCCAAAAATATGCGAGAAGGTAGATTTCTTTGTAGAGATCACATCTATGCAACTGTAATTTAAACAAGACAGTAACCTCATTTTTATGGCTGTGCAGTATTTATTTAATTATTCAATTTTTATAGCCACCCATCTCCATCCAATTGACTGATTAATATGATTTTTTTATATTATAATGGCCATTTGCTCTTTTAACAAAAATAAACTACTTTCAATGCTTCAAATTCAAGAAACCATGAAATGCTCAGAAAGAGATGGGTATTTTTTACATTTTTAAAAACAAATTAATTATATTGAATTATTTGCCCTGAGAGTGCCCAGATGGAAGCATTTGCAAGTTCAAGCCTACCTACATCAGTCTGTTAGACTTTTAAGAATTCACACTGTCTTTTTGTTACTCCTGGACTGATTATTTTATTTTATAATAAAGCAAAATTTGCATGTATGTAACAGCAGTTGGGGGCCTAAATTAGCAATGACCTCTAGACTCCTCAGTCCCAATAAGTTTATTATTTTTCCTACTTAGCTGCTATCTGCACTGGGAATGCCATCATTAAGATTCTGTCTTAGTGAATGGAATAGTACTTTATACAGCCTTCCAATTTAAAGGTGCCTCTGAATCAGCAGCACATTGGGACACTTATTCTGGCTACCTAGGTTTACAAGAGAATTACAGTATGCATATCAGTTGTAAGAAATACAAACTTAAATACACTTCCATCAAGGAAACCAGCGAAACAAAACTTTTTTTCAAATAGCATGGTCAAATATTAAATTTCACCATGTACCAGAATGGAGCAGATCAAACAAACCAAACACATCCACTCACATATATAAGGGAGAAACAGGAAAATTGCATTAAATTAAAATTTTACATTTCAATAAATGCAGGTTGACTGAGAACCGACCTTTAAGATTTAAGTCAAGGCCTTACTGTGAATCTGTTTCTGGTTAACTATGGAGCATTAAAACTCTATCATCATCATGATTTGCATCTCTAATTAAGATGTATTTCGACTCCAACTATGAAATAGCAATATTTAAAATGTCTTTACCACTACAGCTTCACATTTGAGGGCATTGGAATAGAAAGTGTAAAAGACGTTTCATTATTGAGAATCCTATCTATGATGCAGCCAAGGATTACCAATTGCATTATTTCAAGGAATAATATAATTAAAGTTGGGTGAATATCCAAATTGCTCTTCTGCCATGAAATTTAGATTAATGCAATGAAAGACTTAACAAAAAAAAGAGAGTAAGCAAAGGAAATAAGTAGGAGAAAAACATGGCTTGTGGACCTTAAGAGTTCCATATAATATAAAATTTATGTAATTCTGCCAGAGGAGATTGAGCTGTAGTTTGTTTCCTTTAACACTAAAATACTTCATTCATTCTATAAATATATATTACAATGCTCCCAAAAATTGTGGGAAAAGAACATAGCTTCTTTATTACCAAACGGTGAACATGGAACTATTTTTTACCACAAGGTGGTAAATCTTACGTGGATGTAAACAGCTTTGGGGGGGATTTGTATTTTTTGAGAGTCAAGCTAGATGATTATCCACATGATTTAAAAAGTGTAGCTAGGCTAGCTACCTCTTTGTTTATAACAAACAGGCATTCAAATCAAGGTCTTGGGGAAGGAACATTTCATCCTTGTCCACGTTTCATCTTGCTGAAAATCTCTTTCCAAAGTGATTGAAGATGGGATTTCCTTCAGCAAAACAATGCTAGAAAAGATGTTAATGTTCTACCCTTTACCTTCAGTCCTAATTGAGATCAGGAAGCCTGCATCTTCCTGTCACCTAACCATTTTTTAAATTAATGCTTTTAGTTGTATTTATTTTTCCTTTTTTTCTCTATCAGGAAGAATATATAAAAGGAAGATTCAATTCCTGGCCTTATAATTATGCTATAGTTCAGTCTTCTACAACTTGCTGATTTAGATGTTATAGTTTCTTGTATCTTCTTCAACCAGTGATATACCTTAGTCACATAACAATTCCAAAATTCAGAAGGGCTTTATCTTTGGCCAGATTCAATGTCTTCCCAATGGTTGTTACTGAAGGGAGACACTAAAAAATTCTCTTCAAACATAGATTGTGTCCATGCCATGAAGGAACAACTGAAAAATGGAACAAGTTATTTTGTATTGTCTCTTCTAAGAAATGCTCACCAGAAATTATTATATCTATTCTTTATTAAACTTCTGGGTTGTTCTGATTTGTTTTAACTTATTTTTTTATTATCATATTAATCTGATTTTACTTCTTTATAGTTAAGTACTATTCTACAGTTTGCACAGCACACTAGGTTTGTTTTTCTAATCTTTAGATTTTTTTTCCTTTTTTTCCTAATTAATTGCAATTTTTCTTGTTTTATTTGCTGGTCTATGGCTGAATAAAATTGATAGATAGATTGAAACTATAGTTTCTATCATTCTGATCATCATCAGTTTACAAAGGACTACAGAAAGAAGAAAGATACAGAATGAAATGAAGAGTATGAGACAAAAAGAAACTGGATTTTTTAGTTTGTAAAGTTATAAAATATAAATAACTGTAATCCAAATAGCATAAAAACCATAATGCACTTCTCTAGAGAACTGTCCTGACCTCCTAAAGCTTCTATTTTATTGGAAGGTATCAGTAAGTAGGACAAACGTATACTGAGGAGAAAAGAAGTTAAACACAATCCTATCTTCTTTGAATCTATTACTGGACCAAGACGAACCATTGCAAATGCCATCAAATGAGACTTCATATCAAATTTTTCACTTTTTACTAACTCTTTACCCCAAAGATGTTTTCAATAGAGATTGTTTTGTAAAAAGAATGAGAGAGAAAAGCAAATCCCTCTTTCAAAGATATCCAAGTTAACCAGTCCAAAATATCAATCTCTGCCAGGGGGAAAAATAACTTTCTAGCACCAGCATGAACAATCTTTTTGCTTATAGCAAATAATTTGCCACTTGCTATACACCAAGTCACTGTCTCCTATTAGTATAATGAAACTTCCACAAATCTGGAACGGTTTTTAAGAAAAGGAAGAGAATGGAAGAAGAATTCATTCAATGTCTCAATATTCTTCTAGGGTTAGGAAGCAGCAATAGCTGTGCCACCACTTAGTTTCACAATCATCTGCTGACAGTCATTGCAGGAACGCATGTCGCCAACCTTTTCCAGTGTACGAGCTGCTTCAGCCAGCAAGACAGCCCGCTGGCCCGGAGATGACAGAAAAGACAGAGGGAGGTAGCGGCAGGCTAATAGAATTGCTGTAGCTCGTTCTCTTTGTCCAGGAAGAACATCCAACTCACCTAAACATGAAAAGAAAAGATTAACAATAAAAACTTAGTAATGAATATAAAATTAACATTTTAGACAATAAATGTATTGTACAAGTTACTGAAATAATAAATACACTGGCTCCACCTCGAATTTTCTGTTAGAACTTTCCAGTTTTGTTGAATTCTGACAACAAAACTCTGAATACTCAAGTGTTCCATTTGTTGAAACAAAACTCAATGTAGGCTGAGTATTGTAATTACTAAAAAAAATGGTACTTGGCATAAGCCTCTTGTTTTTAATGTCAAAATTGGTAAAAGGGATAATATTTTAAAAGTCAAATTATAGCATCCCACCCAGCTAAAAATGCTACTGCATGCAACTAATATAGCTCTTCTTTTGTGGTATAATGGACTACTTGAGAACAGAAATATTTGTTTGGGCACAGAACAAAAAAAAACATATCCCAAGACAAAGCTAGTTAGCTGTCTGTCTGTCTGTCTGCCTGCCTATCTGTCTGTCTGTCTACCTACCTATCATTGGTTCTGAGTATAAAAATACCAAAAATGGTATTCTATATTATACATCCAAGAATAGTTCAGGCTTCAAGCATTAGGTGCCTCTTATCTATATCTCTTTCAAAAAAAACCCATAGGTCAACCAGAAATTAAGACCAAACTGACATCAGATAACTTTCCAAATGTAGCATCCTTGTCCTTTTAATAAGCACTTTTACAATTAGGCATAACTCACAGAAACACTAATATTTGTTGTTGTTGTTCTAGTATATTTAAATATGTAAATTCCTAAAATCTATGAAGGAATGTATGTTTCCCATTATCAGCTCCATTATATACCCTTCTGTTTAGCAGAAAAGAAAGAGAACAGCACAAGAACCTACTGACCTTGCTTGGTACTCTGTGGGGTCCGACGTCTGAGACTATGCTCAAGCAGCTGATGAGTACGTGTGGGGCTGGCTCCTGCCATCAAGCGGACAGTGGCCTCATGCAGAAAAACCTAGAAAAAAATAGAAATTCCATGGAGATGATTTTAACAGGCAGATTTCAAACAATCATTTCTTACATGTTGGTCAGATGTCCAAAACTGTGATGGACGTTTTAAATTTTAAAGATTTTAAAGTTTGTATTTATCCACCTTTATCCTCTTGGCAGATTCACCTCACCTACTCTCTGTGTATTTTGTTTCTGTATTCCCTCCTGCAGAATTACCATAGCTGAGCTGCAAAAATCTGGACAAACACAAAATGGTGGCAGACTCTTTATGTTCTGTATATCTTTGCTGACATCTAGTGGCCATTAAAATTGCACAGCCAATGTATATTATTGTCCAACTCTCCCATGGTAGATGGCCTGATGCAGGTGCAAGGCTGACTTAGCTGGCCTCTAAACAGTTCATGCTGAGAAGAGACAAAAATCTGGTTGCAATGTATTCCCTTGGGGGGGGGGGGTGAGGGGAAATAAATGGTGAGCCCTACAGCAAACTTTTAAAACTATCTTCCTTTCTTAAAAGTATTTTAATGGCTACTTTATCCTCTTAGTCACTTTCTAGTTTAAACCAATATAGAAAAGAATAAAAAACCAGGAAATTCTCAGTTAATATCACAACTTTATCACAAAAATAAGCCCTATGGGGTGGAACAAAATATAAACCCTATGGGGTGGAACAAAACATATGTGCGCGCATGCACGCACACACACACACACAATTATAATTATAATTTAAGGATGTAAAATAAAGTGAAATATTTTAACTTTCACAAAGCATCATCCTCATCATTTCATGCATATCTATGTATTATGAGCAAAGCTTACAATAATAGAAGTATATCCAGAAGAAAATCTCTGATAATAAACACTGCAAACAATGTTAAAATATTATGAAAAACAAGATTCCAGCACAGCAATTTGTTCTTTTGGCTTACAATACCATACAGGCACTCAGAAGAAAACAAATATGCAAGTATGAAGAAAGCCAACATTTTCTCACCCTGAAGTTCTCTCAATGCCATCCACAGATTCTTATACAAACAGATCTGTCTATCTATCTATCTGATTTTTTTTATCAAGTTAAAAGACAAATGCAAAGAAAAATAAGAAAGAAAAATGAAAGTATTTAAAACAATATAAAGTCAAGAAAAAAATACTAAAAGCAGCTTCCAATCTTTACAGCAGTTATAAACCTACTTAATATCATTTCCCCCTTTCAAGATTATGTAACATAGTTCCATCCTCCCTGTATACAGTCCTTTTTAATAGATAAATCCAGAAATTACCAGTTCCTTATTATCCACTTTTAGCAAGAAGTCCATAGAGGGTTTCCAATATTCTTACCTTTCGGTAAGCGAGCCTGAAGCTATTTGCTAGTTTTCGCAGGCTGCCAAGATCACGCTGGAAACCAGTCAGTTCAGAAGCGGAAGCATGGTGTGTGTCTCCCAAAGCTACACTAGAATTTGTCTGTTTCTGCCACAGAGTGGTACGGAGAGATAACAGTAGATCGCAAGCCAACAACTGGATCATCTAAAGAAATAGAATCTCATTCAGCAACAAGAATACAAAAGTATTCAAACAACAGTAATGGTAGGGCGCAAGGGCTGCAGTCACTGTGCTTGAAAATTTCTGGTGGTCACAGTCAAGTTTTGAACAACCACATATGGCCCAGGAATCCCAAAACCCATGTCCAAGTTACCAAAATGCAGTTTTCAATAGCCATTATAATTACTATATATTATTGTATTACAGTAAAAATAAATTTATTATAAAAACTAAACAATAAACAGGAATAAAAAAGTACCAGTTAGATTAGTATATATATATACATACATACATATAATAAGCAGACACATAAAAAACCTAGACAACTAAAGGAATTAGATAGATAATCCCCTTTATAAAAATAGATAAAATAGACCTTATAAAACGTATTAACAGTATATAATCACCTAAATCAAATAAAATGAAGCAATGTGCAACATAAAAATCAAAGAGCCCTTTCACCAGGGCCAGACCTTAAGCTCCAAATCTCCATCAAAGAAACATCCCTATTCCCCAGAGTCAAAAAAGATTTAAGCTCAGCTTTAAAGACAGAAAACCAGTATCTTCAATTGTATTATTTAAAAAAACCCAACCCAGCTTACATTTAAGAAGATATCACAAAGACATTGCCACCAAATAATATTAAACTTCTTTATAATACATATATCATTCCTTAACCATTATTTGTTAACTAATTTTTGTTTCCTGTTTAATTAGTGCTTTGTGAAATTAGAATACAGGGAAAACCACATTGTGTTCATCTTGAATTGCATTAACAAGAGACAACTGAAAAATTGATTTATTTGTGCATATATTGAAAACTTATCCTAAAAAATGTACATTTGACCCAACAATTTCCCAGAAACACAATGTTGGATCAAAATAGAAATGGCATTAATGTTCACAGAACTAAAATATTGCACATTCTCTGATGACAAAAGAATGCTTTATAAGAAGTGTACAATTTGATTAATTTATTCTTTCAAAATACAAGCCATAAGCTAAGTGTTAAATATAGTACAACAGTTATGTTTACTTTTTCTTTGCCTGGTATTCTTTGGGTTGCTTTCCTGAGCCCTTTCAATTTATAGTATTGACTCTACATGTTATTTCTTGCATTTGGTCCTCTTTTGGGGGGTACAGTAAACCATATTTCACTGATTAATCTGCAAGAGGGTTGGTGAATTAAATACTTATTCCTATCTTTGGATGGAGGGCTAGATTAAATGGTCTCTTAATCCACTTTGTATAAAATTCCTAAGAATTCCTTCCCATATCAACAAAAACCAAGGCTCAGGAGACTTGTAGTGCAGAGATCAGGCAGGCCTCTGAACTGCACTGCAGAAACATTGCATGAGTATTTCCAGAACATGCAATGCAACTACAATGCACTACAGTTGCCACCCAATAGGTATAAACAAAGAATCTGAATTTAACAAACCTCCATGCTTATGAAACGCAAAGTGCACTTAGTATTAAAAACAAAGATAGTGAGAAATTTCATGATGCAAAAATTGAGAACTGTTCTTAGCTATGGAAATCAATATCCTTATTCTTCAGTGAAAATAATTCATTTAGGATGTACAATTCAAGAGAACAAGGAATGGGTCAAAGAAGCACTTGTCCTGTTATTTGGGCAGAGCTAATGAACTGTGAACAGATGCTATCCCCACCTGCCTTTTCCGTTGGAAATAGGTACAGTGCAGCTGTATTTGCTGCACTGGAGGAAGGCAAAAGAAGGAAGAAGCCATATACATTAAGAAAACGGTTTGTTACCTTAGTTCAAGTAAGTTTGTGTGACTTACATTGTTGAGACTTGTGCTTGAGACCCCACTTCTCATGTTGAGACTATTCCAGAGATGAGTGCTAGCTCTTTCACAATGACTAAATGAACTATGCTGCCCATCTGCCTTGCTAGACAATAAGACATTCATGGCTTTGCATACATGGAAGATAGCTCGTACAAGGGCATTCCTAGAAGCATATAGGGAGGAGGAGAGAATAGCAAGGAAAATGATTAATGTCTTTTAAGTTTTATGAACAGTAGATTTGTTTGTATTCTGCCTTTATTATTTTTACAAATAACACAAGGTGGGGAAAATATCCAACATATCTGCCTCCTCCTATTTTCTCCACAACAACAACCCTATGAGTTGGACTGAAAGAAACTGGTCCAAGGTTACCAAGTTGACTTTCATGTCTGAGGCGGAACTAGAACTCTTCAAGCCACCCACCTCCCTTTTAAATGTATTTCCAGATACTTTGCTATATAAATTGCTTTGGTATATATTCTCCCGAAAAAGTGCTAAAATGAGCCCTATAAATGAATTATCACTAGATAATGATGCAAAAACTAGTATAGTAGATTTCTAAACTGATGTTTTGCATTCACTGCTTCTAAGCATACTCTGGGATACCCAATTCTGAACAGTTTGGAGTTAATTTAGAAACTATTTGAAGAAACAAGTTATAATTTAGTTTCATGGTGCCTAACAGACATTTGTGATATGTTTATGGGAGATTAAAGTTAAAGATTAGGAAAATTTCTATTTTATTATGCTCTTTTTAGATTTCAGATACACAGTTGTACAAATAATATAAAAGACCACACACTCCATCATCTCCAAGCATTTAGGAATTCGTTCCACGTTGATAAACTGAGATTTCACAGCAGTATCATCACCCTTGAGCCAGCTAATTATCATTGTGATTGCTGATGACCACCACCTGCAGACTACATCAGGACCTACAAGAAAACATGAATTCAGTCCATGGAACAAAAATAGAGCCAAGAGATAATAATGGGGGAAATGTAGCTTTGTTTCTTCATTCTGTTGTTTTATATTCCATTTTCAATCTTGTAGACATATTTATAATTCTGAAGTCATACTGTGGATGTTGAAGCAAAATAGTTACTGAGGGCTCCGTTCATTGATTACTGGCAAAGATATGTGTCTGACCAAATGCTACCTATTACCCCTGCTTACTCTCATTTTCTAGGCAGATGAGTACATTTCCAAACAAAACATAAGCAGCAACCAATCTTATTTTCTAAGAAAGCTTGTGGGGATTTATGAGGGATCAAAAGTTATTGATTGATAAAATGTATAGGCTGCCCATCTTACCTCAGAGTAACTTTCAAGGTTTCAAAGTTATCTATAAAATAAAGATTATACTAAAGACACTTTGCTATTCTATACTCAATTTCCCATTTTTATTTTATTTTATTTTTTTAATGTAAAATTCAGTTAAAGTATGTTGCCTAGCAGACAGCACATGTGTTTGAAGGCATACAGGGGGCAATACTTTAGTCCTTCCTGCATTTCAAAACTTGCCACAGGAAGGAGAACTATAGGAGGAAGACAAACTGAAATAAGAAAATTATAAACATCATTTCACCATTCTATTTGAAAGCTGATTTTGTATTTTTTAAAAAAAAAACAATATTTAGTCTCAGTTAAATATCCAGAGCCATTTAATCAATTAGATGATACCAGGACCACAAAACAAAGATGCATAAACTTGGAAAGCAAAACTTTTGAATTATCCCTTTCAAGACTTGAACAATATTCCACGAATCTGAATAATGTGACACCACTTGTTCATATCAGAAATTGCTGTAAAAGGTAACTGACTAGGATTGTACAGATCTTACTGGAAAGGTAAAGCATTTTATTATTGCCATTTCTCAATGAAACCCTCTTTATAATAGGCTTACTATCTGATCATTGAAATAAATGGAGAAGTTGTGAGAAGTGGTCCAAGAAAATCTGCCCTTGTAACGGACAAGGTGTGTTACATCCAAGTTAAGGAACTTAAAATTCTGTTCCTCTTTTTGTGTGATCAAGACACAATCTTGAACCTTGGCCTGCCAAGCTAAGAGCCAAACATGCACTGACGTTTCTCACATATAGGATGTTTGCCCCATTGGTAAAAGTGAAAACAAACATATGGCCAAGTCAAAACAATCCTGCAATAGTAATCAAGGCAACTACACAAATCAGAACCTTCTCCTAGATTAGATATCTTCTTTATTTACCTTATATAAATGTTTTGCTCTTAAAGTCACTAATTATAATTTGCAAGACATGTTGAGCTCTTGGTTGAATTACTATTTTTTATAGAATATTCCAGAAAAATTCAGAAAACAGGTTGTCCTAGCATTCATCTTCAGATCACAGCAGGAAAGACTATACTGATTATTATGCTTTCCTAGAGGAAAACTATATGATTTACTGAATCACTAAACATTTCCCTATGATAAGGTGACCAGCATGAATAGTGATAATCATAATAAACGAAGTGGCTACACATATGTCAATTTTATAAAGGCGTTTATAAATAAAAGCAGAAAAGGGGGGATTGGCCAGACCTATTGTCTATTTTATTTCTTGTATTTGGTTCAATAACACTGCAGTTGTTTCTTTTTAATGTTAGAAGAGCTATATACTGAAAAAACATGTACTCTACCAATATTTCAGAAAAATATATTGGCCAAATAAATAATTAATCAAATACATTTAATCAAATGTATTCTGATTATTAATATACAGCCGAATTGTTTTTAGCTGTATGTATACAGTGAGCAATTATATAATATAAAGTACATGGAAAGAGGCATCTTGAACTGTGAGATGGGAGACAAATATAATAATAATTCAAACATCCATATCTGCTTATCCAGGTCTATGGTAAGGACTCAGTAGATGGACAAAAATGCCAATTCCAATCTGAATATATGGTTGAATATGTGATGAACCATAAATAATAATGGAAATGGAAATAAAAACAGAGGTACCAATATCTCTACAGAAAAATCATTTCCATCAAGCTAGTTTATTTATTTATTTATTTATTTATTTTATTAATTACATTTATATACCGCCCTTCTCCCTAGGGACTCAGGGCGGTGAACAGCTCGTCTAAAAACCCCACAAATACAAAAGTTAAAAAGTAATTAAATATTTGAATCAGCTGCAGACTAAAATTAGGAAAACCCCCCCCTACCCTTAAAACCCAATTTAAAGTTAAAAATGGAGATCAAATTTAAAATCATTATCTCAGCCCAGGCCGGCCTGCTCAAAGAGCCAAGTCTTTAACGCGCGCCTGAAGGCCCTCAGGTCCGTGCCGGTACGAAGTTCCGGTGGCAGAGTATTCCAGAGGGCGGGGGCACCCACAGAGAAGGCCCTACCCCTTGGCGCCGCCAGACGACACATAGCGGCCGACGGCACCCGGAGCAGACCCTCCCTGTGGGAACGCACCGGCCTGTTGGAGAACGTTGGTAGAATGCGGTCCTGAAGGTAACCTGGTCCCATGCCATGGGTCGCCCTAAAGGTCAAAACTAGAACCTTAAAGCGAACCCGGAGAGCCATCGGCAACCAATGCAGCTCGCGCAGGAGAGGCGTCACATGGGCGCTACGCGACGCCCCCATAATCACCCTCGCGGCTGCATTTTGCACCAACTGGAGTCTCCGGATGCTCCCCGCAGGGAGCCCCATGTAGAGGGCATTACAATAGTCCAGGCGAGAGGTGACAAGGGCCTGAGTGACCGTGCGCAAGGCGTCCCGATCCAGGAAGGGCCGCAACCGGTAGATCCGACGGATCTGATGAAACGCCCCCCTGGAGACGGCCGCGATGTGATGTTCAAGCGACAGCCGTACATCCAGGAGGACTCCCAGGTTGCGAGCCCTCTCTGTGGGGGGCAGAACCTCCCCCCCAATAGCCAGCGAAGGTGTCAGCTGGCTATATCGGGGCGCCGGAAACCACAGCCACTCGGTCTTGGATGGGTTGAGCCGAAGCCTGTTCCCGCCCATCCAGTCCCGCACGGCCTCCAGGCACCTAGACATAGTCCCCACAGCATCGTTGGGGTGGTCCGGAGTGGAGATGTACAGCTGGGTGTCATCTGCATACAGATGACACCTCACTCCAAGACCACGGATGATCTCGCCCAGCGGCTTCATATAAATGTTGAACAGGAGGGGAGAAAGGACCGACCCCTGAGGCACCCCACAAACCAGGGGCCTAGAGGTGGACCTCTCCCCCCCCGCCAACACGAATTGCGAACGGTCAGAGAGGAAGGAGGAGAACCATCGGAGGACGGTTCCACCAATCCCCAACCCCTCCAACCGTCGCAATAAGATACTATGGTCGATAGTATCAAAAGCCGCCGAGAGATCTAATAGGACCAGGACAGAGGAGAACCCTCTGTCACGAGCCCTCCAGAGATCATCAACCAACGCGACCAATGCCGTCTCAGTGCTATGTCCAGGCCTGAAGCCCGATTGGAACGGATCGAGGTAAGTTGCTTCCTCCAGGTACTGGGGGAGCTGACGTGCCACCACACTCTCAACAACCTTCGCCACGAAGGGAAGGTTGGAGACTGGACGATAGTTGTTTAAAATAGCTGGGTCCAGGGAAGGCTTCTTGAGGAGGGGGCGCACCACCGCCGCCTTCAGGGCGGTAGGGAGCAACCCCTCTCTCAAAGAAGCGTTGACAATCCCCTGGAGCCAGCCTCGTGTCGTCTCCCTGGCGGCCGAAACCAACCAGGAAGGACACGGGTCCAATAAACAGGTGGTGGCATTCAGACCCCCCAGCAACCTGTCCACACCCTCAGCGGTCACAGGATCGAACTCCCCCCAGATAACACTCTCAAGACCTGCCCCGGACACCTCCCCCGGGACCACCCAATTGGAGTCGAGCCCTTCCCGAATCTGAGCGATTTTATCATGCAGAAATCGGGAAAACTCCTCCGCTCTACCCTGCAAGAGGTCATCCCGCGCTCTCGGTTCAAGTAGAGAGCGGGTCACTCTAAACAGGGCGGCAGGCCGATTTTCTGCTGATGCAATAAGGGCGGAGAAATACGAAGATTTCGCCGCCCCTATCGCCACAAGGTAAGTCTTAATATGAGATCTCACCTGTGTTCGGTCAGACTCAGAACGGCTCGCCCTCCAAATGCCCTCAAGACGTCTTTTTCGGCACTTCATCTCCCGTAGCTCCTCCGTATACCACGGAGCCAAATGGGATCTGTGCCGAGTCAGAGGTCGCATAGGCACAACTCGCTCTAGGGCCCCGGCGGCCGACCCCTCCCAGGTGGCCACCAGGTCTCCAGGCGAGCTGAGAGCCAGAGATTCAGGAAATGGCCCAAGCTCCCTCTGGAACCGATCCGGATCCATTAGGCGCCTGGGGCGGAACCATCTAAGTGGCTCCGCCTCCCTGCGGTGGGGGGTAGCGGAACAGAAATCCAGCCTAAGGAGGGAATGATCTGTCCATGACAAGGGCGTAATAACTAAATCCCCCCAATTACAGTCATTCAACCACTGCCCAGAGACAAAAATCAGGTCCAGCATGTGACCTCCCATGTGAGTGGGGGCAGAAACTAACTGGGTCAGGTCCATGGCCGTCATGGAAGCCAAGAACTCCCGGACCAACCCCGAGGTTTCACCGAGCGATGGCAGGTTGAAATCCCCCATGATTCAATTACCACGTAGCAGCATGGCTGAAATAATGAAGCAATAATGAAGCAAGTCAATCAACTTTGTTTTTAAATACAATTACAGTATTAAATTATTGTCATAATGTTGTAAATTAATGCTGAGTTTGCTTTCTTTCCTTCCTTCTACCTTTTTGTGTTGTGTTTAGTTGTTAACTACATTTCAGGAAGGCAATGTATTATTAGTGTTATGTAGTGTAGATCTCTCTGATAAATCTTAAAATTGAACAGTGGATAAAAAAGCAAAATTGAATAAAACATTTAAGAAAAATAGCATCTGAATACTGAATAAGTGCGGATACATTCAGGACGACAGAGAAAAGAAAGACAAAGAGAGAGAAGTTAAGCATGAAAACCATTGAACAAGTCCTGTATCTTTCACACATACCTAGAGCAGACTTCAGCACAGAATTTCCAGAAAAAGGTGGTATCCCACTTCCCAAAGAATCCACAAAAGAACTTAGTAATGTCAAGTATTCCAAAGCATTAGCGAATTCACTGCAAGCAACAGTACAAAGTCAGACTTTTAGTAGTTAGGATAATGTAACATATTTTTACATATGTAACGAAGTAAAGTTGTATTTTAACACACTTTTTTTAAATAAAAAGAAGGTATTACAAAGAAGGTATTATATTCACATTCTGAAAGGCAACCAATGTTCACATCATTTTTTTGGTATGGCTTTCTCCCAACAGAGATAATGATGAATCTTGCCATGAACATTTCAATAATAAGCGTAGCCAAGATGGTAAAGTTAAATAATGTTGGGCTTCAATCCCAATAATCTGGTCAATCAATAGATGAGAATGATAGAAAATGATAAAAAAAACTTCTTACTATCAATCATAGTACAGGCTACTTTATATACTTTTCACGCTAATCTATTTTTTGCAATTTGTACAAACTGTTTAGAGAAACTGCACTTTATCGTATACTGTGGATGGATACAATCTAAGTGATGTATTATGACAAAAGCAGTACTCATATAGGTGTGTCCTGTATCATATTGCTTAAAACTGGGCAGCTGAAATATATTTATTTATTTATTAATTTATTTAAATTTCTATACCGCCCCGTCTCCCAAAAAGGGACTCGGGGCGGTGTACAGCCTACTAAAAATGGAATATATACAATTAAAAACAAATTAAATGACATGAATCCGGCCGAATCCCTTCAAATATAAAATTACAAAATTTAAAATTCCAGGATTAAATTAAAAAGTTAAAAATTTAAAAACCGAATTGAATTAAAACCCCATAAACCATTTACTGGGCCAGGCCGGCCTGTTGGAAAAATAAGGTCTTGACTGCGCGCCGGAAGGTCTGGATGTTGGTAATGGCCCGTATCTCCGGGGGCAGATCATTCCATAGGGAGGGGGCCCCCACAGAGAAAGCCCGCACCCTTGGGGTCGCCAGCCGGCAACGATCAGGCGGCGGCACCCCAAGGAGGGCAACCCTGTGTGAGCGTACTGGGTGGCGGGAGGCTGTTGATGGCAGCAGGCGGTCCCGTAAGTACCCAGGCCCCGAGCCATGGAGCACTTTAAATACAGTCAGTACCACCTTGAATCGGATCCGGAAGGCCACAGGAAGCCAATGCAGCCTGCGGAGAAGCGGTGTTACATGGGAGCTCCGAGGGGCTCCCAAGATCACCCGCGCGGCCGCATTCTGAACCAACTGCAGCCTCCGGACACTCTTCAAGGGGAGCCCCATGTAGAGAGCATTGCAATAGTCCAAGCGGGAGATGACGAGGGCGGAGGTGACTGTGCGAAGTCACAGTATATATTGCCATTCTTCCTCCAGTGTTGAACTATAGGTTTTATTAGGACAAAGAGACATCTTCAATGTTCCCCAAAAAACTGCCAACAGGACCCAAATATGGCTCACCAGGGTGCTTCATCATCATGGCTGGTAGCCCCTTTGGGAATCTGAGGCTTCACAATGGATTCAACAGCTCTCTCCAATAGATTCTCACAGAATGCCTGGTGTACCTGTGCAATGGGATCAGCTATATATGCGAAGGCAAAACAATCAGTTTACTACTTTATTCACAAGTCCAACAATAAATACTTCAGGAGTGTAAGCCTTTTTTTTTTTTGTTTTTAGATAGAAAACTGTATTGCAGAAAGAATGCCAATTTCGTTCTTTTAACATTAACCATTTTTAAACCATAGCATGAATAAAGCTAGCAGGACAAAGACAATGCATACACATAAGGATTGTCCAATGTACTGATAACAGCTTAAAGAAAATATCTTCTCTAGCTACTGATCTTCACCTGGGTTCCTCTGAGTGGAGTACAGACTATCCTTAGCAGCAGCTTTCACTGTCCAGCTCCGTTCCACAAAAAATTTCTGCCCCAAAGGATGGCACAACCAGCGTAAGGAGTCAGGGATGTCACTATGCTCAGAAGTACACAAGCTTTGAGCTTGACTTAAGAAATAACTCTGAGAAGAAAACATGCAATATTTGACTGAAAGTTAGCAATGTATGGATGAAATTTTTAATGTACCAACACAGGTCACTTTCATTTATTTTAGATGCAAATCCAGAAAGATAATTTAAATATGTCATAATATTTAACTTAATACAGATATTTCTCGCTTGGGAGCCACTTGAATTTACACCCATACTCTGTAGAACTTCTCATGGCCCGCACTCTTCAGAGCATCCACTCACAGCACATGCCTGCCCATACTCCACAGGGCCCACACATGGCATCCACCCACATGCATGTACTTCTTAATGCCCACTCATCCATTTGCCTGGGATGCAGTTTCAGTAGCATAAATAAGCACTTCTGGATTCCTGCCTCTTCCCACATCAGTCATGTAAGGTCCTCACTTAAAACAACAGAAATGGAGACTGATGAGATTGCCTTCACTAAATGATAATAGTACTGTGACATTGCACTTTACAACTGCATTGTTTACCAGTGGAAATTCTGGTCCCAATTACTGTTGTTAAGTGAAGACTGACTATTCTGCTAAGTGGTTCAAAACAATCCACGCACCGCCAGGAAGCCCAGCTTGCCACCACAGCGAGTCTTCAGGCCAACTGCAGCAGTTAGATGAATCTCTGCCAGGGTACTTGGTGAAATCTTTTCCTCTGCACATTCTGCCAGGTTTACAGCACACAATGCCATGTGCAATCCTGAGTAAGCTGAACTGGATGGAAGCTTACCTGCACCAGAAATTTAAAAAGAAAAAATCATTTGTATCCTGTTGTGAATCATCTTGTACAAGTGATTCATAGTTTGCACTGCATAGTTTCATCTGAAAAAGTTCTTTTAGCTACTGAAAATTAGTACCATTCTTACATCACAGTATCACACAATACCCTGTTGTGCAAAATCTTGCATTATCAAAAAGAAGGAGCATTCTAGAGATTCTAAGATATAAAATTCATTAAAAAGCAAATCTTTATTTTGCAAAGAAAACTACATGAAGTAGGCAACCATCAGGAATCAAACTTAACCTGGGGGAATCTTTACCTTTTAAACCACTAAATTAATTTTTTTTCATCTACCTGTAATATGAAGTTGATGAAGTTTATGATATACTAATGCTGCATCTCGTGCACTAGTCTTGGCTTCATCTTCAAAGCCAAGAGGCGTCTCAGTTGCTCGTCTCTGCTGTGATGTCCTCTTTAGCAGCCAACGTACTAATCCCAATTTTTGGAGACTATAACGAATAATGTTCCAGGAAAGGCTACAGATCAAGTCAAAACGAGAAGTAGGCAACGCTCGGCCCAGGGCGGAAAGACAGATCTGCAAATTTGATGCTGCAGCAGCAAAGTCCCCCTGCAAACAAAAGAAGAAAAATACGGGATAAAGTTGAACAGTAGATATTTGAAAGTCTCATCATTTCCTAATTTTCAGACTATTCTGAGTCATCTTGGAAGATATAAATTTTATTTTCCATCTTCACTCATTTTTAAGCTTTCTTAATTCTTTTGGACAACCTCATTTGTCACTCAGATTTTGGACAGTCAAGTAAACCAACATTTGTCTCCTTAGCTACTGATAAACTAGCTAAATTGCCATCACGTTTCAATATACCATAGGCTTTTTCTCAATTTTCTCTCTTTTTCATCTGTATCAACTTACTTGAATCATGACATATCAGAAACACCAAAAATCTGGATCTGTATTATCTTGAAATCCTATTGGATTTCATGTCCAGTTCAGCTAAACTTCAAGTTTCAGTCCAGTTAAACAAATATTCAACCACATAATGGGAAAGAAATAATTTACTTTAATTAAAATCAACATTTAGACACAGAAGACATTGTTCCACTCAAAAATTAAAAAAAAATCCCTTGCCTTTATTCCCCTTACAGCAAATTACCTACCTACAGGCTATAAAACAGAAGTGGAGTTTAATTCAAAAATGATCTGCATGGCTCTCCCAAGGGCAGGCACTTTAAGAACATACAGTTCAAGAATTTTGATAATAGAATAATATGTAAGTCCAAATGTTCAGTAGTTCAAGAGACTTGTTCTACATTTTAAAATATTCACTTTAGAATAGAACAGAATACCTTTATTGTCATTGCATTCCACGAATACAATGAAATTTGAAAGCTATTCCAGCACAGTGCCCCAAACACCACATCACAATCACACTACAGAGTATTTAAAAATTAAAATAATTAAAATAATAGTAATAGTAACAATAATAATAATAATAATAAACCTAGTCTAAAACATATCTAAAACATTTAGTAAATTAAATAGTTTAAAAATGCCACTATATACATAGGACTAAATCACAAATGCACTGTTCGATTCAACACAAGTGTGAGAACCTCTGACCTATAGGCCGTCTCGTCGTGTCCTGATATGAGTCCCACCAATGTGGTGTCATCTGCAAATTTTATTATAGAGTTAGTGGTGGGACAAGAGGGAGTGCAGTCGTAGGTGTAGAGTGAATATACCTAGGTTATGCAAATTTCAATTAATTCAATACAAATAAATGAGCGCAATAATATTTATCCTCAAAGCAACAAACTGCCTCACCTTAGCCAAGTCCAGGTCTGCCTGTTTCCGATGCCGCCAAAAAGTCACAGAGGAACGGGAATGCAGTCGTGTTACTGGCTCTCCATGAACTAATAGTTTTACGAATACACTCAAGATAATGACACCGTTCACAAGCCACAAGATCAAAGTGGGCATCATCCAGCCAAACCAGCCTCCTGATTCTAACAGAATCAAGCATGTCAAAAGACATAAATCAGACAAGAAGTAATAGTTCACATTTTAAGATAATCATTCTTGGGAGAACCTTGATTATATAAAGATCATGCTAAGCTTAATCAACTTGCTTTCTTCTCATCCCATTTATTCTTTTCGGAAATAGTACTGTTCTCATGCAAAACTCCTGCCCTAAGTATATATATATATATATATATGCAAGAAAATATCATTTTACATAAGATAGAAATGTTCAGAAAAAACTACATAACTTACATAAATCACAAAAGCTTTTTAAAAATATGAACCTAACATGATTCAATCCACCCCACATAACAAATACAACACGTATACTACAATTTAAAAACCTGAAAGCCACACAACACACAGAAACAACAACAAAATTTTCATAAATGCATAGGTAAAATTTCAATTCATTAAAGAAACCAAGAAACATATATCTCAAAAGCTCACAATCCCTTTGTACATAAGTATCCATTATCTGAGTCAGAGAAATAAGAATATGGATAGTACTATTTAATCCAATTATTTATAAATTATCACAATAAAACTGTAATCACCTTTTAAAACAGAATATTTCAGAACATACACCCATCAGATCATCAATTGTTTTCTTCCCCTTTCATCATTTAGTTACTGTACTTGTCTTTAAAAAACTTGAAAGATATTAAATGAGCACTATTGGAAATATACCTGATTTTATTGCTTGAATATTCCTCTCAGAACCATGATGCACTGTGCTGTAAGTGTCTGATGTTTCTTTGCCATCCAAAAAAGATGTTAAAGGGTTAAAGGAGAGACAGAGGAATGTGAGAGCACAAAGCAGCATCCGTGAGCGATCAACCATTCCAAGAGCAACAGCTGGAGAATCAGGTTCATCTTTAACCTAAGTCAAGAGGGTGGAAGATTCAGTGTGGAAGAGTTAGTTCTGAAACACTTAAGACAAATAGTTGCTCTAAATTGCACAAAGCTGAATTTTCAATATTTTCTTTATAGCAGATTTATTTTTCTCAGATTATTGTTTTATAAAAATGTTTCACCATTACAAAATCCCCCCGAAGGCCACTGAATTGGAAATAAAAGAAAGACTGTAGATCTATTCATATTTTTCTCCAAGTGGTGAATTTAAAAGACTTAAATAATTTAAACATTTACAATTTATTAAAATCACCTTTTATTTCCAATGTTATGAGATTGATCTTTGATATACCTAAATATGCTTCTGAAGATCATGGAGCAATCTATAAACTAATCTATGAACTAATGATACAATACATCGTACATGCAAGTACAAGTAGTCCTTATTACATTCAAGTACAATGCCTGTCTGTTACCTGATGTTCACCAAAATAAATTTGAAAAACCTCATTTTTGTTGTAATCTATCCATCCATCCCAGGCCAGTTCAATTTGAAGTTTCAATCTGAAATTACCCGTATTCCATTTCTCTTGCAGATGCCTTTGTTTATTTTATCTTATTTCAAACTTGCCCCTAACATCCTGTTCAATGCAGTGATGGTGTATTTCCAACATTTTGGCAACTAGCATGATACACTGATATTGTGAAACTCTGTACTCCTTTGAACGTTCTGGTTTATTGGGCTTTATGATGTCTTTGATATAAAGCAAAATATTGCCCCAAATGTTATTGGACTTTTAATGGACTTTGGTACAAGATTTCTCATAATGAGAAGAGCTGGCTCTGATATGTCTAGAGGATTCAATTGGTGAAAAAATAATAATTGCTTATTATTGATCAGTGATCTAGAAAAGTTGATGTAATATGTCACAAACATTTTATATACTCCTTTATTTGTGTGTCTGATTTTAGTTGTGTTTATTGTGTGATTTTTTTTTAAAAAAAAAAAATTAATATTTTGAATCGCACCTTCCTTTTAAAAATCGTAATTTATTATCTGATTTTAATGGGATGCAGATGACATGTCTGCATCTGAAGCAGCATGCATGTAACACCAATGGGAACTTGTCTATGCTTCCCAGTGCAGATTGCCTTAGGAATATTAGCTACCTTTGCATCATCCAATAATGGACTTCCCGGTTCTGAATCAATTGAATAAGGGGAAAAGCCTGCTGGTGACCCTGAGTCAGAAGCTGGAGGAGACATCAGTAGAGCATTTTGATTGAATTCGTCCATCTTCATATCCACATCATTGTCCACTAGACTGCTTAAGTCAAAACCCTTCAACAATTCTGTGAGAAAAGATCGCACAAATAAATTATTCCATTCACAATACATGATGTAATTAAATCCCCCTGCTTATCAGTTTTACATCTATCTGCTAAAAACATAATCAATAAAAACATTAATCAATGCAAGAGGGCATGAAATCATTTAATTAAAAACCTTGATAGTACCTGCTTCACTTAAATTAAAACAATGGAATGTAATATTTAAAACACTTAACTGTTTTTCTGGCTAGACAGCTTAAGGATCATGTTTTCCTGTCGCAATTTATGGTTAACCTGCTGTAGATATTTAATGTAGTCGATAGCCTTCCTCAATACACCAGACTTGTGCATCTGAAAAGAATGCATGATTATTTATTCAGCTATCTTATGATCTCTTAGCACATTTTTATTTAGCAGTAAAGTTTTTCTTAAATTTGTGTATGTATGTAGGATGCATGTTGAGTTACCTTGAGATAAAGATGGGCAGCCTACAAATGTTATAAATAAATTAATAGGGGATTTAGATTTAGAGAACCAGTTTGGCATAGTGGTTAAGGTGCTGTCTCAGAAGTCATGTAAATTCTAGGCCTCCTTTAAACATGAAAACTGTTTGGGTGACTTTGGACAAGTCATCCTTTTTCAGACCAATCCACCTCAAAGAAGTTGTTATAAGGAAAGTAGGAAGTAGAGGTATTAGATATGTTTACTGCTTTGAGTGATATGTAAAAAGGGCAGGATGAAATTATAGTTGGTCATACAATCAGCAAGATATTCAGACTGGATTTGGCATTTTTAATCATCTATTGAGTCCATCCCAAAAACTGTTGTTGTTTAGAAATTTAATTCAATGGAAATGGACATCAACAAAAACATTAAATAGCATGTCAATTGCAAACATGACAAATAGATTTGTAGCTATTGCAAATATTTTTGCTTTTTCAACTAAGCAATTCTTACTTTAGCATCTGTTCCCATGACCAGATCTTTCAGTTCTATAATCTTGTCATTTATAGATGATCGGTATCTCTTCTCAATAATATTATGAGTTGTTCGCCTTTCTCCTTCCTTTGGAGGTTCTGGCTGCTTGGTGTTATTAGGCACTTGTTTAATGGGCATCTTCTCCTGTCCTCCCATCATCATAGGCATAGTTGTCAAGATGGTCCCATTGCTACCAACCAAGGTCTAAAAAGTCAACAGCAGAAATCAAATAGCATTTAATTTTTCATGTAAGATCTGTGACATGGTTTTCATATGTACAGCTGAGAAAATTATTTAAAGTAAATAATAGCATATTAGGAATTGAACAATGTAAGAGAATTTGAAACTGAATTATGGGCAAATGATGAATAGGTACGGTCATTGCTAAAATGTATAAGCTTTTACCAAAATTTTTTAATGAAAACAAGTTAAACAGCATATGATAAAATGGGCACTGCTTGTAACATTCAGATGTAACAAAAAGAAAAAGTATGTGACTGAAAGGATTGAAATTCACGTTTATAAAAAGAGAATTTTTAAAAAATGATATATCACTGTATATAATACTAAAAAAACTATCTAGAATGTATAAAGATATTTCAAATCTATATTGGAAATGTGGAAACTATGAAGGGTTGTTTTATCATGCTTGGTGGATTTGAGAAAATCTAGAAAATTTTGGATTCAAATGCATATAGCAATACAAAAAAATTAAAGATTTAATATTCAACTGAAACCAGAATTTTCATTTATGAACTAACAGACAATTAGAAAATACTTACGGTGTTTGTACATGGTAACTGCAGTGAGATTATTATACATAAGAAAAATGGAAAAACTCTGAAATACCCACAGTAAAAGAATAGTTGGTGAAGATGACAAAATTTGCCAAAATGACAAAATTGACTTGCTTGATTAAAGAAAAGACAATAACTTTTGATAGTGAATAAAAACTCTTTATGGGTATGAAAATGGAAAAAATAAACATTTGATGATTAGAAAAAATAGAATATGGAAAGAAAGGAGCCAAAGTGTAATCTTAATGAAAATAAACTAAAAATGCACTTACAAGCAGGGGTGGGATTCTACCGGTTCTGTCTACCTCTGTAGAACCCAGTAGCTCTGAAGAGCAGCAGACAGAGAGCATATATAGAACAAGTTCTGTCTGCTGATGTTTTGGCCCACCTGCCCGCCCAGGCTCTTACCTGACCTTTATTTTCTGCTTTTTCAACCGCTGCACACCCGCGCGCAGCGCTGCTCAGCTGTCCAGGCAGCTAGCTGACAATGATATACACGTGCGTACAGCAAAATGTAAAATCACCAATTGGATCCCACCCCTGCCTATAAGTGCTGCAAAGAAGATTGGAAGCCACTGTTCTACAGTTCTTTCTTTCTTTCTTTCTTTCTTTCTTTCTTTCTTTCTTTCTTTCTTTCTTTCTTTCTTTCTCTTTCCTTCCTTCCTATTTACTTATCACTTTTACTTTTCTTTATTTCTATTTTCCTTTCCTTTTAAAAATTTATATTGTTCAGGAAAATAATTCTTTAATAAAAGTTAATAAAAATATGTGACCAAAATAAAATTCCACATTTTACAACATAAGTAGGAAACAAAAGAATGGCTTACAATTCAGCAATAATACTTTTGTTCTATATGAATAAGATTTCATATTCTCTATATCAAGAATCTGGGTAAAAAATTTGGAAAACACCCATCACTTAAAACCAAGAACAATTCTTATTTACTACAAAACCCAAAACAAACTAGATAAACCAGTGACTATTATAAACATTCTCCTATGTTCTTAAGAATTCAGAAATATTTCTGGATCCCAGTGGAGTAACAATGCCACTATTTAGACATAGTGACAATGGCACTGCACTTTCTCATGACAGTCGTGATCAGTGGTTTCTAACTGCAAAGACAGAACTTTGAGCAATAAAGACTGGATTATGAGATAAAAATAAGAAAGACACCTAATCTAAAAAAACTCTTCTTAGGTATGTAAATTTTCTTATAAATTCTTGCATACTGGGAAAATAAAATGCTTTCAGAATATAGCAATAGCACTTAAACTTATATACCACTTTATATTGCTTTACAGCCCTCTCTAAGCAGTTTACAAAGTCAGCATAAAGTACTTTGCAGTACTGCACTCTAACCACTGTGCCACAAAGGCTCCTGAACAGGTCCTCACCTGTTTTGTAAGCTTTTTGTTGAAATGTGCATATTTTTCAAGCTGTAAAGAATATGTCTTTTTACAGACCATGCCATAACAAAACTATTATCAGAAAGATAAAAAAAAAATTAAACTATACAGCATAAAATACATCATTAATGGATAAAAACAAGAATAAGAAAATAAAGGAAATTCAAGAAGCTATAGTATCAGGTTATACTATACAGTAATTTAATAGGTTTATGGGGTAAGAGACATTGGCCTGGCCGAAAAGGGAAATCAGAATTAAGTGCCAGGCTCATATCTTAGAGGAAATAGTCTATTGTTGCAAAAAGGGGCTTTTTATTGGTTATCTCTCAGAGCACTTCACTTTCTAAAATTGGTCATTTTTAAATTCAAACTCTTTGAAGTTGTAACTGAAACCATGACTTTTTATTTATTTTTTATTTTATTTATTTATATCCCACCTTTATTATTTATATAAATAACTCAAGGCAGCGAACATATCCAAAATTATCTTCCTTCTCCTAAAATAGGTAGTGAGTTGGGTCAAAAGAGAGTGACTTGGCCAAGGTCACTCAGCTTGGCCAAGCCAGGACTTGAACTTACAGCCTTTTGCTTTTTAGTCCAGTGCCATAACTACTATACCAGGGCTGTCAAATACATGGCCCGCGGATCAGAGGCATTACGCCCTGGCCACGCCCATACATGGTTTAACGAAGTGGGAGGGAAAGTTGTGATACATCATGTGACAACACCATGATGATGCAAGTTTGACACCCCTGCACTAGACTAAACTGATAGGAAAATAGCAATCAAAGATACAAAGGAATGGAAGAAATAAAAAAGAAAAACATACTAAATATTAAAAGGATCCTTTCATGCTAAGAAGTGTAATGGAAAAATCATTGCATTAAGTCAAGATATGAAGTCTAAGCAGTACTGATGTTGATGTCTATTATACTTTAAAAGGGACATTAGGACTGATTTCTCTGATGTCTACTGGAAAGAGAAACTCTGCTATGCATGACTACATTTGCTGACAGTTTCTCCAGTGACAATGAAAAAGATGACTATCTTTGACCTTACATCGCTGCATAAAACGTAATAAAATGAAACTATCAGGACTATTGGGATAAAATGAATATGTAAACAATATATGTCTTTATTTTATCAGTAATCAATTACATATTGTTGACTCCCCAAAAGCATCTTTTAATAAATTCAGAGTGGCAATAAACAAGATTATATGGCAGGAGAACCAGGGGTGCGATTCAAATTTCTTAACAACTGGTTCTAAGGTTGTGGCCTAATTTGTGGGTGTGGTTTGGTGGTCATGTGACTGGGTGGCCATGGCTTGTATGTAAATATTATAAATACTGATGTAAATATTATTTTTTTATTAAAAAAGAGCAACTTTTACCCAAAAGTAGGCAAAGCAGGCAGGCAGATTGAATTGCTCACAGAATCACAGATTCACTTAAGAGATCTATCTATCTGCAATCGGCTATCTGAGTCTGTCACATAAAATTTACTTGCAAGCAAACTCATAAAATTGGCTAGCAAACAAACTCACAAAATTAATTCACAACACATGTATGTAAATTTGAATTTTTTATATATAAAAAAAATTTTTTTACCCCAAAGCAGGGAAAGCAGGCAGGCAGATTGAGTTGCTCACAGAATCACAGATTAATTTAGGATCTATCTATCTGCAATCGGCTACCTGAGTCTGCTCTGAAAAGCTTCAGTCCTAAGGAAGGTTCGGCTCTGTTTTTAGATTAGCTAGAAAGCAAGAAATCCAAGGATTTCCTGCTCTCTAGCTAATCTAAATCTCCAGGCAGAGCAGAACAGCTGATGGCCGGGGGGGCTTACCAAACCAGGCAAGTTGGAGGACAATCGTGTGTGCAGCGTTTACAAGAAATCATCAGCTGTGCCGCCTGGAGAGCTGACAAGTGCTGCGCTCAGGTGCGCAGCATTTGAAAATCCTCATTTCCTGCTTTTTCAACCTCAGCTGTGCCGCGCAAAGCAGCTGAGGAGGGAAAAACAGGGAATAAAGGAACAGCCTAGAGCCCAGGTAGGTGGGTGGGCCAAACAACGAACCAGTTTGGTGTCAGCTGTTCTTCGCAGCTACAGGTTCTATAGAACCGGGCCGAACTAGTCGCATCCTACCCCTGAGGAGAACCTAATGTTATTGGCAGAGAAAAAAATTTTGAGATGGATGGAAGATCCTAAAAATATATTAAAAGCACTATTGCAAATAACTTCAGTGTGGAAAAAATTGGAAGATGAAAAGATAAATAGTACTTTGGCAACACAAAAAACTTAAGTCAAAATTTGAACATATAAAGAGCATACAAATAAGAGAAGAAAAGAAAAACTGGTTACCAAGAAGAAACCTTTCAATAGTTTTCAACTGTTAGCCCCTCCTCCCAATATTCACAGATATATTCTAAGGAATTACATTGAAAACAGGTATACGTGCAGAATAAATATACATAAATATAGATATCCTTTTTCATTCCAAGAGTGTTTATATAGGCTCAATATACCATTTTTTTGCAAGAAGATATTACTGTATACCATATGTACTATAATGCTCACATGCAGTTTGAAGAATCTCGATGAGAAAGAACCCTAATAAATAAAAGGAAGAAAGCAACCATCTGGGAGATAATGTGTGGAGCCCTATGATACCTGCAGAGCTGTTGTCTGTATGGGTGTGGTTATTGCTGCCAGGGCTGGATTCTGAACAGCAGCCATAACAGAATTGCCATCAGTTTTCAATGTCGTTAAGACAAGAGAATCTGTCTTGATTATCTGTGGCTGGACTAGGACCTGGAAGGAGGTAAGACAGTAAACAAACACAGAAATGAAAAGTTGTTATTACTAGTTCCTATGTTACAGTATAGAGTCCACTGCAAGAAACAGCCATAACTACTATTTCAATATACTTCTCTCCCAGGGTTCCTTCTACATATACCAGAGGCCCAGATTATACAGCTACTGACTTCATACATGTTACAGATGACTTTCACTGTGACATTCCATCGATCAATCCAATAATTTATCTTAATTAATAAATTAGCTTTATAGCATATAATCTCCACCCGATAAAAGCTTTTAGAAGTGAAGTAAGGAATGTATTCTTTATAATGCTCCTCCCATCCATTAACAAAATTGCTGTTAAAAAATACCAAAACCTCCACTGCCGAAATTATTATAATAATAGCATGGAACATTATCCATTCTTTCCAAAATTTATTTACTAATTTTTTTACAATAAATAAAAAAATTGTATTGTAATCGCTTCCCCCCTCCTCTTTGTTTAGCCATCAATAACCTATGAACTTTGGAGATTTCATTGCTTAGAAGCCAAACATTATGTCAGTGACATTATTTCTTGCCTTGGAACAGAATACAAATATATACTACTCCCTTAAGATATTAAAAGAACTCACTGGAACCTGCTGAACCTGAGGGGCAGCTACTGCCTGGACAGTCGCTGGAGTTAGTGTCTGGATGGTGCCACTGGTACTCTGTGTCAGTAACCTCTGAGCTTGCATGGTCTGAACCTGCTGTTGAATGGCAACTGGTTGAACTTGAGAGGAAGTCACCAAGCTTTGAACCTGAGGTTGCAGCACTAGAAAGAAAATAAGAAAAGTTTAAAACTGCTCAAGGGAAATTATGACTTCCACAATAAGGATTGTAGTCTCTGATCTTTGGTGATAGGCTGTATTTCAATAAAAACATATAGGTAATTGCTGTAGTTTTTTCCCCTTAAAAGTTATCATAATCTAACAACTAAAAGCAAAATCCAACAAAAATATCTTCTATTCAGTTTTAATATTACATTAGGACAGTCCAGCCTTAATCAGTGATATAATAATTCTTGATTTTTAATTACAAACTCTACCAGCATGAGTTTTTATAACTTTACTATTCAAGTCTTATATTTTAAACATTATATATTTTATTGACTGTACTGTTTAACTGTATTTCTCTGCTTTTTAATTGTATTTCTTGTAAACAATTTGAAAACAGAATATCTATTTTGAGCAATTAGCAAACCCTTATTGCTTAAAGAATTAAGATTACAGTCAGTCCTTGACTTAAGACCATCACTGAACCTGGAATTACAGTTGATATGGTGTCATTAAGTGCGTCATTACATGACCATGCCTGATTTTATTCTCATCTGTGATGATTAAGGTAAGGATTGTTTTACCCTAGTGCTTTATAAAACTGTGTTCTTTATTGCTTTGAAGACCATGGGAGTTACCTTGAAAACTTGTGGCTGCATTTTGGTATATTACAGGTTGCTGAATGATCCGGGTCTGGGGAGAGGAGCTGAAAGTTGGAGTAATCATCACTGTCTGTTGCTGAAGTTGGGGTTGAACTTGGGGGCGAGGTTGAAGAGGCGGTGCAGCTCGTTGTGGAGCAGGAATTGTGCCCGCTGACTGAGAGGTCTTCACTTGCACAGACTGAAGCTGTGGTGGAGAAGCTGCACTAGGAGACGACGACTGTAACTGTCCCTGGCTGTAGGCTTTCTGTG
Organism: Bungarus multicinctus; assembly: GCA_023653725.1. Lineage (NCBI taxonomy): Eukaryota > Metazoa > Chordata > Lepidosauria > Squamata > Elapidae > Bungarus > Bungarus multicinctus. The sequence continues at coordinate 51,485,963 of CM042848.1, forward strand.
AAGTATCTGATATTCTGTCTCCATTACATGCATTGCTGCTCTGGAATGTGCCATATAACTGTTCAGAAAATAAATCTGGAAAATCTCCAACCTGATTGCTGACAAACTGTAGCATTTCTATTAAAAAAAAACCCACAAAAATGGAAACCATAAGATTACTTTTCAAAAGTCATCAATCTTAAAATGAAAAAAATATACAGCAAGGACATGCATTCTTTATATCTAAGATAGAGATGCATTTTCCTCAAATGGTATAATTAGGTTTATGGCCTTATCACTGGATGCTTAAGTGGTATGTATAGGTTCATATATCTTTTCTTTTTAGATTAGGGTATTAACCATTTGTAACTATGCTTTAGAAAACCAGTTTATCTATGATTTTGTCTCATCCCAATTAAATTATCCCAATGACTCAATTGTGAACTGCCTTTTTGGAAAATTCAAATGATTTAAAATATGATGCCTTATTATTAACCAGCTGTAAAAATGTTTCTATTTTCAGTTCAGCAGTTAAATCCAGTAGTAGCCATTAGAAAAACATTGAAAATATGGGCCTTTCCTTCGATATTTAAACCTGAATGGATGAATCCTATCCAGATATATAATAAATTTGAATCCCTAATTATTAATTAACGGTTGTTCCTTGTTTTTAGTTGGTATTGTTTATTTTATTTTTTTGTTTATTGCATGCTGTCAGATTATATAATTACAAACGCTAAGAAATTACTTACTAATTTTCTATGCAATAAGCTTAGAAAATAAATCCTGTAACAGAAGCATCATTAAGTAATAAAGCTTAAGATTCTGTAATAGTATCAAAAAATGTTTAGGGCACAAATACTTGATCATGTGCATTTTTGTTGCCTCATTTGTTATTCTGCTGTGCCCATCAATTTAAATCAATATGAGCTATTTCCAGAAAAAAGGATTGAAGATTAGATTCAATTAAATGAGGTATAATATATAGAAAAAAACTTACTAAGCAAAAAAAATGGATCAAATGAAAACAAAAATTCTACTCACTTGACAGTAGCTCAATATAGAAGACATATCTAATTGCATAAAAGAAGCCTTTAAAGACATATAAGATTTCGAAGTTAATAGTTTCCCATTAAAGACATTCCTTTATCTATCTAATGGAAATATAGGCTGCACAGTTTGGAAACTTCTCAATTTACTTCAGAAACATCCAACAACTATTATCATTACTGTTAAAATAAAAATCCATTGCCAATTTACCACCTGAAATCAACCAGATTTAATTGATAAAAGAAAGTTGTCTTCATTTTAGAACTATTGGATCTCAGCTGCAAAAACCTAAACAAACATTAGACAACAGGAAAGAGTTTATTTTCTTCCTGATAACTAGCAGTCATCAAATTTTTGCAGTCCAGGTTTGACAACCTAATTATATTGTTTTAAAAGATATGTAAGCATTCTAACGGCATGCAAAAACAGCTTCTCATGCTTTTAAAAATATAAACAAAACAATAATTACATATTCAAATAAGTATGCCTCTTATTTAAACAAGCCCACTTCTGAGGTAGGAATCTGTTCTGAATTTATGCTGAATTATTTGTTTTAAGTGGCTCTAAAAATTCACCTCTAAAAATACTGCTTAATACAAAAATAATAAGAAGTAGGAAAAGGTGTTCTTCAGAAAAACAAGCAATGCAGTTCAAGATCTGCAGCACCTCCTAAATTAGAACTCTAAGGACTTCCTTCCCCCAATCCATTCTTTTTCCTGATGAAAACACACATCCTTCACATTCTATACATTGAATTGAAACCCTTGATATTACATTAATACAGTATACAGTATATTATTACACTATACAGTAGAATTCAATAGAGTTACCGCCCTGGGAAAGAAGCTGTTTTTCAGCCTATTTGTCCCTGTTTTTATTATCCTGTACCGTCTGCCAGATGGTAATAATTCAAAAAAAAAAAGGGTGTGCAGGATGAGATGGAACTTAGTGTACTTAAATAGTTACAGTGACTAAAATACATGCATCATAGAATACAGCTTAATATTTAGGGAAATACTAAACTAAAAAATTAGGACAGTTAGCCTTAGTTTAACTGGATGCCACTCAACAGGATCAAATCATGGAACAGATTTGGAGAATATCAGTAATATAACAGATGTGTCTCATAATTGTTACAATGATAGGATCATTGGATTGTAAATCATCTAATCTAACACCCTGCTTGGTTTAGTATCTGCTAAAAGATTTCACATATTGTATAGGTAGTCCTCAAGATACAACCCTAGTGGAGCTTGCCCATTAGGGCCGCATATCAAAACTTCATAAAATGAACTGAACTCACTTTTACAACATTTTTACCATTTTCATTAAGTGAATCAACCAGTTGTTAAATAAACAAAAATCAGCCTTGATGTTGCTTTGGTTCATTAAATGACCTCTTCCATCGTTAAGTGAACTGAAATTCTAGAGAATTTGCAGGGTTCCCTAGCTGGATTCTCTGAGGGAACAGTTTTTGGCAGCCCTCCACTTTGAACCACCTACAGGCAGGTACCCAGACTTAAATTGAGGTGGGAAGGTGAATTTCCAGATGTGTTCCATCCCTCATCTGTTCTACAAGCAGTCTACAATAGTACACACTAATCTCCAAAACAAAAGCAAACAGTACAGTAGAATGCAAAGGATCTTTCTGCAAGCAATCTCAAACTACATGGAAACACTACAGTAAAATGCAGAGGAATTTTATAATACTAAATCTGCTTTCTGTTTCTATAGATACTGGCTAGTAGTTCTTCAATTGATTTCAGGGCAAATAAATGCAAACAGACATGTTTACCCCTCTAGTCCTCCACCGGCAGCAATGAGGAGAAAAAAAACAGGCCAGCTACAAAGGTTCCAATCTTGATTGGTCATGTGACCAGGAGGAATGTACCAATATATGGGCCTTGAAAATTGCCTGTTGTAACAACGGGTGACAAAGGGCAGTCACAGAACTAAAAATGACCACAGCTTCAGAAGTGACTGAATCTAGGTCACATGACTGCAGACCAAAATTGGCCAAAACTGCCTTGAATCTCTGTTATAAATACAATTTTGGGTTGCATTCATAACTTCAAACAGTTAAATGGCCTGTTTGTAGCTTGAGGACTACCCGTATATAACTATCCAGCCTCTATTTGCAGACCTCAGTAAAGAGGAACATAACATTTCATGAAGCAACTTCCTAAGTTGATTGTTAGCTCTGACAAGAAATTTCTCTTCAAATCTAATCTGAATCTATTTCTGTGTTATTTCCACCCATTGATTCTGTAGCTCTCTTCTGAACTTGCTCTAATTTGATATTCCTTTTACAGTAACAATTAGAATAGTGTAGGACAGTTGAATATGGGATTTTTTAGCAAAATAGCCCTTCAGAATATATTTTCATATTCATCACTCAAAACCGTAGAAATGGTGGTAGACTTTAGAAGAAACCCTCCCATACTACACCTCTTACAATACTAGACAACACAGTATCAACAGTAGAGATCTTCAAATTTCTAGATTCTACTATATCACATGACCTAAAATGGACACCTAACATCAAAAAAGTCATCAAAAAAGCACAACAAAGAATGTTCTTTCTGCGCTCTCAGGAAGCTCAAACTGCCCAAGGAGCTGCTGATCCAGTTCTACAGAGGAATTATTGAGTCTGTCATCTGTACCTCTATAACTGTCTGGTTTCGTTCTGCAAACCAACAGGACAGACACAGACTTCAGAGGATAATTAGGACTGCAGAAAAAACAATTATTACCCACCTGCCTTCAATTGAGGACCTGTATACTGCACGAGTCAAAAAGAGAGCTATGAAAATATTTACAGACCCCTCACATCCCGGACATAAACTGTTTCAACTCCTTCCCTCAAGACAACGCTATAGAGCACTGCGCATCAGAACTACTAGACACAAGAACAGTTTTTTCCCGAAAGCCATCACTCTGCTAAACAAATAATTCCCTCAACACTGTTCAACTATTTACACAGTGTACACTACTATTACTATTAATCTTCTCATCACTCCTTATCACCCATCCCCTCCCACTTGTGATTGTAGGACTGTAACTTTGTTGCTTATATCCTTACGAATTATATTGACTGTTTCCTAGTATGATTTTATTGTTGATTGTACCCTATGACTATCATTATGATTCTTGATCCTTAACGAATGTACCTTTTCTGTATGTATACTGAGAGTATTTACACCAAGACAAATTCCTTGTGTGTCCAATCACACTTGGCCAATAAAGTATTCTATTCTATTCTTTTCAAATCAACCACGAAATACTTAAAGAAAGTTTAAGATTTTGAAATGGCCTTCAAGTCTCTAGAACTGAATATTATTGAAAACTGTGGAGTGATCTCAGTATGCAGTACTGTATATACAAGGTGTCTTAAGAATGTTTTTGAGGTATCCCAGAAATATTCCAAAAATGAGAACAGTATGATTGGCTCCATTTGGCTAATGGAAAGATTTGAAAGCTCCTGCTTTTTGCCCAAGAAGCTGTTACAAAATATTGGCTGAAAGAGTGTGTAAATTTTCAGTTTTTTTAATTGAATCTATAAACAATAGCTGATAAATAGTGCATTTAAATTATTAAAAAAATGTCACCATTGGTACATTTTGTACACTACAGAATTTGTGTCAGTTTCCATTTACTTAGGAATTGTAAAATACAGTCTGACAAGGGCTGCCTAATTTTTCAAAATATGTCACTTGTATTTATTTTCAGTCATAATGTACACTGAAGATGGTATTTAATTTCGTTGTACGAGGTGCAATGACAATAAAGTAAACTAAATTAACAATTTATTTTGTATTTTCCTTCAATTATTTTTATTTTTTATAAATAAAAAATTAACTGGCAGCCCTCAAAACCATATCTACACCATCAATTGTTTGCAATGTACTACTACTGTACAATTACTAATTACAAAAATTGGATAATGCAGTTTTTGGTGTTTAGAGCAAGGAAACACATAAAAACTGTATTGAACTCTAATATTTGCCTAATGTACTTTAAAAAAATACAAAAAATTCAGCTGTGCTTATAATGTGATATAATCCTACCAAATTGGTATCGTTGCCTCACAAGTGCAGACTATGACTACTCGAAAATAAAGTACAATATTGCCCACAAAAGAATACCTTCCTCATTCTTTTGCTGCAGTGTGCAAGGACACCAAGGAAGTAATGGCTTCAAAGCATTTGCAGTTTTTCTTTAGGAGATGGATTATATTTATATATAAAGCTTCTAGGGTCAAAGTTTTAGCCCTGTAATAACCTTATCACAATCCTAAAGTGGGCCTGGGGACTTTTTTGATCCTTGAAAATATACTGTTTAACCCATATCCACAACTTAAGTAATTTTCCTTAAGTAGCACACATGCCTTTTGCACTGCAGAATATTGGGCAACCAATCATATTTTATTTATTTTATTTATTTCCTAGCTTTATTATTATATATATTATCTTAGCTAGTTAAACATTAATGTACAGATAGTTGTTGCTTAGCAATCATTTAGCAACTATTTCGTTTAGCAACCATTTGCAGTTATTATTATGATGAAAAAGTAACTAACCAAGCCTCACAATCTTTGCAGGTTTATGAAACAAAAAAAAAAAAAAGCTGAAATAAGAGCACAAACACAGTCAGTTTCACTTAATGACCAAATTGCCAGTTCCAATTGTGGTTATATACTATCTGTAATTTGTTACGTAAACTTCTACATTTTAGATCTGTCTAGTATTTTTAACACTTATCTGAAAGCATAGACTTTTCTTAAAAAATAGACTTTCTATAGCCATACCTAGAAATAAATATTTTTTCAAACAAAATCGGGAGAGAACTTCTTTAAAATATGGCATATTCTAGGAATTAGAAATATTTTTCCAGACCAGAATTCGTCATATGTCTTTTTGATCTAAGACTTCTTTTTTGTTTAATCAAGTTTTATTGGGTTTTAACAAACAGACAAAACATCTTATTTGAGTATAGCACAATTCCAGATTATTACATTTCCATACAGACACAATTTCATATATATATTCATCTTATATATTCAACTTCATATCTTATCATTTTATACCAACTTATCACTATTTCCCCTTTGACTTCTCTTCTTTTACAATAAGATCATTTCAGTCTAAATTTCTATATCATTTTATTCATTATCCTTATACTTTCGTCTGTCATTGTTTACAATTTTATATATTCTCTTTCGACATTCTTAAAAAAAAAAAAAAGGTTCCCCCTTTAATTGCCAATCGGAGTACAACACCTTTAAATCTTATATTTATAATCATATGCATTCTCATCAAACATTAAATTTTATACATTTAAATTTCTAATATCTATTTTATATCATATAAATCTCATCCTTCAAACTCTGGTTGGTACTTCTCCATACAAATACAAAAGAAAAAAGAATTTCTACACAACTAACAAAAACATTGTATATATATAAACATTGGTAAGTAAAATAGTGGTTCAAATTCATTCTAATGCTGGTATGAACCTTATAATCCTTCGCGTTAACAACCTTTGGAAAGTATTTCTCACCTTTTTTTTATTCTGACATTAATTATTAATATACCATTAAATAATTATGCAGCTTTATCTAGTAAACAAAATAATTATTCAAATTCATTCTATTAACTAGTATTTTATCAATCTTTCAAAATGATTCTTCAAAAACATTCTAAATAGCTGGTATATATCTTTCATCTTTCTTTTCCATATCTTACCAATCTATAAAAATAATTACCGTTTCCCTCTCTTCTTTAAATGAACATACCTAACATAGTAATATAATTTTATCTCCTAAGTTACTTACATATTTCATTTTTAACATTATAATATTCCACTATCACAACCCTATTTTTAGTACCTTTACAGAGTTCTCAATTTTATTTTGATTTAGCCATTGTCTCTGTGCATCCTAGCTGAGCAAATACCTTTAATCCTAGTACGTTTCCCTTTTTTCTTTATTTCCTGTTTTTGTTCCTCATAATTTCCTTCCCTTTCTATCTTCCCCCCCTTTCTCATCCTCCTTTTTTTTGTAATCTTCTCTCTCTCTTTTCCCCTTCTGTAATTTACTTTTCTGCTTCTCCTTGCTATTATGTTTCTTTTTCAAAGTATCTCTCTTTTTGACTGTTCCTTTTAATCTGAAACTTTTACCCCCTTTCCCCCTTTTTACCACACTTTGCATTGTTTCAATAAAGATGGTTTCTTCTCTGTCCCACCCTTCTTCTTCCTCTTGTAGCTTTTTTTCATAGTCAAAAATCTCCATTTCAAGAAATTCAAATACGAAGCCAAAAGATCTTCCTTCTTTTTCTGCTTCTTCTTTCTCGTTTTTAAGATACATTTTCACTTGCTCCAGGAGTGATGCCATTTTAAACAACCACCCAAGTGACTTTAAATAACAAAAGAAAAAAGAAACCAATCTCTTCTTCCCCAGGCTATTCCTTCTTATTTTGTCTTTCCTTTCCGTTGGTTACTGTATCTTTTAATAAGATTTCAATTACAATGTATGCTTGGGAATCTTTTCAAAGTTCACAATTAGTTCCTTCTTTTTTTTTTCCAGGTGAAACTCCGTTTTTTATTCCGAATTTCACCCTTTTATCTCCTCTTCTCCTTTTTAAACTTTCAGATGACCAAAAAGACCAGATTGAAAAAAAAAATCTTTTTTTCCTCCTTTTGACACTTAAATTTCAGTTTAAAATAGCCTATTAGTGTCAAAGTATTTTAGCATAAATTTCTTCTCATATCATTTATAATTAACAAAATAAAAATAGGAAAAGGGATTAACCTTAACCTCCTTTTCTCTCTTCTTCACCGCCAATTATAATTCTTTCAAAGGTATCCCACTAAGTACTTTTAGCTTCAGGGTACCTTGCTTAGATGTTTTCTGTGTTTAGCCCGGTCTGCCCTGCTTTCCTCTTTGTTTTCCTCCTGCACATTCTTATCCCGTCTGGTTCTTCTTTGTGGCGGCCATTTCTGACCGCCGCTGACCGGCCAAGGAAGAGATATGCAGCTCCCCTCAACTTGGCTGGCAGTCTCCCCCGCCTTCACCACCTCTATGGGGTGGCTTCAGCCCCGAATCCAAAGGATCGGGGCGCTCCAGCGGTCAGCACGGACTGAAACCGCGCACAGTTGCAGATTTTGGTCCGTCACTGAAGAAACCGGAACCGGAACTCCCTTTTTGATCTAAGACTTCTTGATCCATATCTCTGATGAACAGTAATAGCAGAGACCTATTTCCCATAAATCCATGGCTTTTGTACTTTCTCCTTTAGACTCCCCATTTCTTGTGAAGATGTTATGGAGTAAAATTACATCGCTGATGATGTAAAGCTATTCAACACCCCAGACAATACTACTACCCTTCAAAACCGCCCTGAAAATGGCGGTGGTGCGGCCCCTCCTCAAGAAGCCTTCCCTGGACCCGGCTCTTTTGAATAACTATCGTCCTGTCTCCAACCTTCCCTTTGTGGCGAAGGTTGTTGAGAGTGTGGTGGCGCGTCAGCTCCCTCAGTATCTGGAGGAAGCATCCTATTTAGATCCGTTCCAATCGGGCTTCAGGCCCGGGCACAGTACTGAAACAGCATTGGTCGCGTTGGTAGATGATCTCTGGAGGGCCCGTGACAGAGGTTATTCCTCTGTCCTGGTCCTCTTAGATCTGTCGGCGGCTTTTGATACTATCGACCATAGTATCCTATTGCGGCGGTTGGAGGGGTTGGGAATTGGGGGCACCGTCTTGCGGTGGTTCTCGTCCTTCCTCTCGGACCGCTCGCAATTGGTGTTGACGGGGGGGGAGAGGTCCGCCCCTAGGCCCCTCATGTGTGGGGTGCCTCAGGGGTCGGTCCTCTCCCCTCTTCTGTTCAACATCTATGTGAAGCCGCTGGGAGAGATCATCCGTGGTTTTGGGGTGAGATGCCATCTGTATGCTGATGATACTCAGCTTTACATCTCCACCCCAAGCCACCCCAACGATGCTGTGGAGGTTATGGCCCGTTGCCTGGAGGCTGTGCGGAACTGGATGGGCGAGAACAGGCTTCGACTCAACCCTTCCAAGACCGAGTGGCTGTGGTTTCCGGCGGCCCGATATAGTCAGCTGACTCCATCGCTGGCTATTGGGGATGAGATCTTGACCCCCTCAGAAGGGGCACGCAATCTTGGTGTCCTCCTGGATGTACGGCTGTCTTTGGAAGAGCATATTACGGCCGTCTCCAGGGGGGCTTTTTATCAGGTTCACCTGATACGCCAGATGCGGCCCTTTCTTGATCGGGACGCCTTACGCACAGTCACTCATGCCCTGGTCACCTCCCGTCTGGACTACTGTAATGCCCTCTACATGGGGCTCCCTGCGGGGAGCACTCGGAGGCTTCAACTGGTACAGAATGCAGCCGCGCGGGTGGTTATGGGGGCGTCGAGATACTCCCACGTGACGCCCCTCCTGCGCGAGCTGCATTGGTTGCCAGTGGCCTTCCGGGTTCGCTTTAAAGTACTGGTTTTGGTCTTTAAAGCGCTCCATGGCATCGGACCAGGATACTTACAAGACCGCATTCTGCCAGTAGTCTCCCACCGACCGGTGCGCTCCCACAGAGAGGGTCTCCTCCGGGTCCCGACGCCTTCTATGTGTCGTCTGGTGACCCCGAGGAATAGGGCCTTCTCTGTGGGGGCACCCGCCCTTTGGAATGGGATGCCCCCTGGATTACGAACGACTAGTGACCTGAGGGCCTTCAGACGTGACCTGAAGACCTGGCTCTTCGAGCAGGCCGGCCTGAGCTGACTCAAACGGGATTTTAAATGGGGTTTTTAGATTAGTTGGGATGGGTGTACAAAGTTTTAATTTATTTTAATTGGGGTTTTTAGATTTTTATAGGGACAGCCTAGGGTTTAATTCTTTTTTAACTATTTATATTTGTATACATGTATTTTAGTTGGCTGTTCACCGCCCTGAGTCCTTCGGGAGAAGGGCGGTATATAAAACCTAAAATAAAATAAAATAAAATAAAAAGACCTCGACTATGTATCAGAATGGTCAAACAAATGGCAACTTCAAATCTCAACAAATAAATGCTCTGTCTTACATATTGGCAAAAAAAAATCAGAAAATAAAATACAAGCTGAATAGTCAAGACCTTGTTGATGATCCAAACCCTGTCAAGGACCTTGGAGTACTCATCTCTAATGATCTAAGTGCTAGAGCCCACTGTAACTACATAGCCAAAAAGGCATTAAGAGTTGTTACGTAGCTTTTTCTCTGGTAATATCACACTATTAACTAGAGCATACAAAACATTTGCTAGACCAATACTTGAATACAGCTCATCAGTCTGGAAACCACTTTATGTATCTGATATTAATACAGTTGAGAAAGTCCAGAAATATTTCATAAGAGTTCTCCACTCCTCTAATCATTGCAGAATACCTTATGCCACCAGACTTGAAATTCTAGATCTAGAAAACCTAGAACTACGCTGCCTTCGGTCCGATTTAAGTATAGTATATAAACTTATATATTGCAATTCCTACCTGTCAATTAATACTTCAGTTTCAACCATAACAATAAAAGAGTACACAATAGATACAAACTCAAGATAAACTGCACCAAATTTGATTGCAGGAAATACGACTTCAGCAACAGAGTGGTCAATGTCTGGAATACTGTATCTGACTCTGTGGTTTCTTCCCCAAACCCCAAAAACTTTAACCTTAGACTGTCTACTATTGACCTCACCCCTTTCCTAAGAGGTCTGTAGTGGGTGTGCATAAGCACACCAATGTGCCTACCGTCCCTGTCCTATTGTTTCTTTTTATTTTTCTTATATGTATCCATTTCATGTATTCATAACTATGTTATACTTATACCTGTTACCTTATAACTGCTTGACAAAATAAATAAAAAAAATAACACTCAGGTAACAAATCCTAACCAATCATCTAAACAATGAGAGTTGAAGCAAGTTGTGCTCTCCCAAAAACTGAATATATAAAGAGCACAAGTTCTGCTGATCTCCAAATTATAAGAGCCCATCACCAAAAAGCCTATGGAACCATTACATTCATAAGTAATGCTGAAACAGGATTACTCAGGAAGCATTATACTTTAGAGCAGCGTGTTTCAAACTTGTAAACTTTAAGATGTTCTCCAGTCATTCCAGAATTCTTCAGTCATTCCAGAATTCCCTAGCAGAATTCCCCAGCCAGTGTGTTGGGGAGTTGAAGTCCACACAACCTGAAGTTGCCGAATTTGAAAACACTGCTATAGACTATCCACATCAATCATATTGTCTGTGTCAAGGGAAACCTGAGCAAGGGCAAAAAACACTGAATAGTCTCCTAGAAAGTGCTGGCAAATTATGTAAATGGGTGCTAGAGTGCAGCCGGATGGCAGTATTCCTTGGGCAAGTGCTGTGGAGCATGAGATTCCCATGCTGCCTGGGGGCTTCTGGGAAAAAAACTAGTGAGAGCAGGAATGACTTGTAACCTCCTGCTGGCTTCCCATTGACTTTGCTTGTGGGAAGCCATCAAGGAAGGTCACAAATGGCAATCACATGACCATGGAATGCTGCAACCATCATAACAGCAAGCCAATTGCTGAGAGCCTGAACCACAATTACATGACCTCTGGGGCACTGCAATGGCCACAACTTCAAGTCTGTATTGCATCATTGTCATTTTGAACAGTTGCTGAACAAGTGGACATAACCCGAGGACCTCATGTATAGACTTGTTGACACCAAATAAAATTTTTCCCAATCTCAGCAATTTATAAAACACACCTAAAACATAGTACTTGTTTTTAACAAGAATTTTTATTTTCTACTCCTTTTCAGCTATTTGATTAAGTACTTTAACTTCAAAAGCTACATTTTTAATGTACAAACTTATTTTTCTTTAGCAAAGTATATTCTCCATTCACATAAATACATGAAAATATGAGAATAAACATAAGGGAAATCAGAAATGTATAAAGGTGAATCAAATCACGGCAAGCAGAAATTTGTTTTGTAGAAAAAGAAAATTCATGCTAAAACTGGCCAGAGAAAATAAATTCTACCACCTTTTTAAAGGTTGGGCAAAAAAGATGTGGCATTAATTACCCAAATTGTACCTTAGGATTTTAAATTTAGATTAATTCAAATGTCACTGGAAAAAAATAAGCTATAAAGAATAGGAACACAGAAGCAACATATGAATGCAAGAGAGGAGAACTACATTAATATTAATATTAGTAAAGTTAAGGGGTTTCTTTGCCTGCCTGAAGTATTAGTTTTTTATATCCAGGAAATTTTGGTACATACTGTACTTTTTCTGTTTAAACTTGAGACCTCATGACTATATGCAGGCTCTAAAAGCTTTGGTCTATCTTTCTGAGTTTGTCTAAACATTGCCATCAAATTATTATACTTAATATAACAAATAGCTAACTATTTTAACAGATTAATTAGGAGAGACAATGTCACTGTTCACCAATGTCCATTAAACAGAAAATGAACCATCATGAGTACTTGTATAATACATCATTTCTGTATGGTATCATCATTTCAATGTCACAAAATATGACATTTGTTATTAAGAATATTTGTAGCTCAGTGTTGAACTGTGGGAGTCCTTAGCGCTCTCTGAGCTTGGTTATTTTCTTGGAGACATTTTATTACCCACTCCCACAATATAAACAGAGAGAAAATCCAATTTCCTTCTAGTACTGAAAATATTACCTATTTAGGTAATGAAAACAACTAAGCTTAGAGAAAACTAAGGACTCCATATATCACTTGTATGATGTCATAATGCAAATCGGCAGATTTGACTCATTGCATGTGGTCCAGGATTGCTAAACTATAGTTTCACTGAACATAGATTAGCTACATTTATATTACATTTAAATTAAATATCAGATTAAATGATTGTTCATTCAGGTCATTCCCAAAGAGCCCCAAATTTATCAATAAATAAAAAAATAGAAGCAATGTTAAAACAAGACAGCTTAAAATGTCAATTCTATTCAGTCATGTTAAAAAAATATATTGTACACTTTTTAATTTTGTCTGCCAAAATGACAAACTCCCCCAACCCAATTATCTCTGTACCATTTTGATGCAGATAGATCGAGCGGCTTATTTGATTGATTGATGGTTGTCACTAGAGGGGTGGGGGGTTATTGCTTTTTATTGTTTTTATATTAGGTTTTTAATCTTTGTAAGTTGCCAGGAGTCACTGAGAGTGTGTGCACTAAGCAGCCATATAGATGTTCTTAAAAACTAATAATAAATTTTCATAAAACCCTCCAGTCCCAAGCACCCACAAATCATTCAGGTTCACCTTTTACTGTTCTTTGTGGATGAATGCACTCAATATTTTATAAGTGTCAATATCACATGCCAAGAAATACAACTGAAACAAACTACTCCACTAATACACAAGGAAATGCACTAGGGCTTCTGGTACCACCCACAATTCTAGATGTTATTTCTGTCTTCTAAGCCCATTTTGAGATGCTTAGAGCTGGCATAATATCATGAGAGACCTAGTCATAAATGTTAAATAATAAAGGCAACTGAATTTGAGGGAACTTTCTTCCAAATAAGCATACACAGTATTGCCCTATATATACAAATGCACACCAGTTTTCAAATAATATATTTATTCTGAAGCAAGAAGCATAGCCTTGTATTGCAATCATACCTTAAATTTAATCTAAATAATAAGTCTCAAATTTCCTATCCTAAATGATAGGCATCTGAATTTGGATGAGTTGATGGGTACACAGAAAACTAATTACGGCGTTGCATGCTACACGCACTGGGAGACACCTGCCAATTCACGTGTGAGGTTGCTCTGGGAATCCCCAGCCATTTAAACAGGGATATAGTAGTAGTGCATCGGTGGCCGACAGGCACACTTAGCGGCACTTCGCCCCTCTGGGCCGGGTCCGCATAGAGCAGCGCCTTCCCTTTCCTCCGCGGTTGCTGTATCTGAGGGGGGCGATAGTGGGCACAGCCGAGCGCCCGCCTCGTGCGCACTCACCATCGATATCGCCCAGTGTGAGCTCGTCGCCGAGCTCCGTCAGTGTCTCCATAGTCTCCATGCTGCTCAGCTCGCCGTTTTCCATTGCCGGCGAGGCGCGCCCGACTCAGCTATAGCGAGTCACCTCGTAAGAGGGAGAGTCACCTCGTCAGAGGGAGCGGCGATACCCTCCCGCATTAACCCTTTCCTAGGCGAGGATTGTTGCTTCAACTCGGGTTCTCCGGGCTTAGATCCCCAATCGGCGCCATCTTGCTCTAACTTCTGTGAACTCCACCCATCCACCTGCGAGGAGCCACCGCCGCCGCGCGCGGCTGGTTGTCCATGAGACCAGGTCTCCACCATCCAATCAGCGGACAGAGCGGCTCGTGGTGTGATGGCGCGTCAGCGATCAGCAGCTTTCATTTGGATGCGAGGCATCTTTTTCCGGGCTGGACCGCCCTCCCGGTTTGCATATGTATAAGAAGGCTGGAAGTTTATGAAATATTACGCCTGAAATTGAAAACGGGAGGGCGCTATTGATTTCATTTCCACAGCTACGGCTTGTTTTGGGTACCGTAGAAACGAATGCAAGAAAAAGAGAACATTGTGGACTCTTAGAGGAAAAAAAAATGGCAAAACTGAAAAACTGGAAGTACCTTTCTTTGGACAATCCAAACTTTGTTAAGAGTGCCACGAAGTTTGATGTTAAGAAAGATGGGAGCTATTTATGGGAAGAGAGAGTTTTGTCCATTTAATCTATGTATCTATTTCGGAAAGGACATACAGCCCTGTGGCATCTAGGTTATCCTTAAAATCAAATTATTGGAAGGCTCTGTTGGATCACAGTCCATTTTAAACACCAAAGTTTATGCAATAGGAAGTGTGTTAATCTTTGGTGATCCTAAGACTGTTTTTGCAAAAGACATAATCACTTCCCTAGAAACCTTCAGATAGTTTCTGGGATCCTCTTATTCGTTTAGGGTTTTTTCCCCAGAATTGTATAAACAATCTATTTGACTGATCAAACCTGCCTGAGGTTGCAAGTTAAGAATGGGACTTAGCAATACCAGGGCAGAAGGTAAGACTGGGAAGTGGTTATGGGTGTGTATTCTTCAAAAAAGCTACATGGAATTGAACTATACACTTTTTACTTCTATCCAGGTAATGCATCTTCCATCTTAGAATACTGGATCATGGTACCAAGAGAGCCTTTGCCATAATAACATTTGCAAGTCATTAAAGTACCACCCGAGATCTGACTATGTTCTCTTTAATATAAAAATAAAAATCATAGGACAAAAGTGAGTTAATTTATTTATTTGATTTATATTGCCGCCTATTCGCCCATGGCGACTCATGGCAGCTTACACAATGTAAAATCATATTTAAAACAAAAAAATAAAAACAAGAACTAACAAAAAGAATCAAATAAATTAATAAAGAACATTACAATAGAACAAAATTTGGAGAAAAACAAAACAAAAACCAACCCCCCACCCCGACAACAGCTCCATCTTCTCCCATTAAAAATAACATTGGGCGTTTTTGATGTGGACATATCTTTACAGTTATACATTTACTCCACTTGGTGCTCCACTTGATTCCAGAACTTTATGCTATTGAACCACAATATGTATGAGTAACTAAAGCAATTATCATAGATTAAGGAAATAAATCTTTTCATTGACTGAAAGTTTCTGAAAGTTCCATATAGCAATAGCACTTAGACCAGTGGTGGGGTTCAAATTTTTTTTACTACTAGTTCTGTGGGCATGGCTTGGTGGGTATGGCTTGGCTTGGTGGGCATGGCAGGTGGGGTGGGGGAAAGGTTACTGCAAAATCCCATTCCCTCCCCATCCCACTAACCTGCTTTCCAGCTCTTTCTCCTGTGCAGGGCAACAAAAGAAGACCCAGCCAATCAGCTGGGACTCGGGAGGCAGAGAATAGATGGGGGCGGGGCCAGTCAGAAGTGATATTTGCCGGTTCTCCGAACTACTCAAAATTTCCGCTACCAGTTCTCCAGAACTGGTCAGAACCTGTTGAATACCACCCCTGACTTAGACGTATATATTGCTTCACAGTGCTTTTACAGCCCTCTCTAAACTGTTTACAGTCAGCATATTGCCCCCAACAATCTGGGTCCTCATATATTGCTTTATGAGTTTTATTGTCTGAAACTGTGTCCCATCAAGATAGATAAGTGGACAGCAGTGTGTTAGATTTGTTTGCCACTGTTAAGTTGTTTATTTAAAAATTCAGATAATGGTTCAATTTATTTATTTTTGTTCAAATCCCATTTTTCAGTACTCCAGTGGAAAGATTTTGAGAAACTAGAACAAGTGCAGAAGAAATTGATGAAAATGACTAGGGAACCAAATATTAAGTCCTATGAAGGGAAATTCTAGGAGCTGGGCATATTTACCTCTGAAAAAAAAAGATTAAAAAGAGATATAATAGCATTTCTTGAGGTATGTCATCAAAGGCTCATACGATGAGTTAAGACAACCTATCTTTTTATGAATTACCACCAAAAAACAAATAAAAAAGAAAATAATTAGAGTAAATGGGCAGTTTTCTTTGTAGAGTGAAGCAAAAAATGAATCTTTTTTAATGATAATTTTATAAATTTTTTAAACAAAAACTTACAGGAGAAAATAAAACCCAAAGTGCAGATATAAAACAAAGAGGGAATAAATGACTTGATTTTATTTTACAATAGTTATACATATAAATTTAAATTGACCATATACTCTAAGATTGCAAGATAGCTTTAATTTTTCTATCATTTACTATTTTTTCTAATCAAATACCATTTATTATAATTTCATTTTTTTTGTTTCACACAAAAAATCCAAGAGGGGTTTCCAATCAGCATTAAAATTAATCAGTATCTTTTCTCCAATTAAATCTGTCAGTTTTGACATTTCAGGAAGCTCCATCATCTTTACCATCCACTCTTCCATTGTGAGTAATATCAGATCTTTCTGCAATTATACATATAAATGTCTTGCTGCTGTTACCATATATAAAAAAAAAATCCATGGGATTTTTCTAACTTTTAGTCATAGTCCCAAAAGAAACATCTGTAGCTTCAGCTTTATATTAACCTTTAAAATCTAATGAATTAACTATGAATTTGAATCCAATTTGTTCAGCCTTTTTACATGTCCACTAAGCCTCAAAGCACTAGAAACCTCAGAAAACAATGCCTAGAGAATCAAGCCAGTCCTTCCCCTTTAAGAAAGCCTAAAACAAAAGTCCCAGCCTAGCTGATTAGAAGTCTGGGTGTGCTGCTAAAAGCCATTAGCGCATTACTAGAAATAAAAGTAAATTGAAAATCTGGGCTACTGCCAAAGGCTAGTACTAGGAATAACGAAAACTGGACTATGAGGCAAACCAACTCAAAACCAACTAAAAATAACCCACCTGGAACTCCCCTTTTCCTGACAGAATTAAGCTCCAGGGTAGGAAAGACAAAGCTCCAGAGAAAGGATTAACCCTTTAAGGCAGAAAGACAAAACTCAGGGCAATCACTTTAACTAAAAGTACACAAAAACTCATCAAGCTAATAGAAGCTTCAAAGGGAAAATAGGTATAAAAATCATAGACTCACAATCCAAAAATTGCTTGCAAGCCAGGAACGCTCGGATCGGTGTCACTTTTTGCTTCTTGCCTTCCTACATTAAAAGAATGCCACTTTCTGGCAGCTGGCTTCTGCATCCATTTCTTCTCAGCATCTGTGGTGTGTCTCCCAGCTGGGAACAAACTGGGAAATTTCTGCCAACAAAACCTCACATTATGTCTTTCTAACTCCAATAACCTCTGTTTGTCAGCATCACCCAATCTTTCATCCGCACTATAAACAAGTTGCAAAATATAATTTCAAATTTTCTCTTTCTTTTAGCATCTTGTAATAGTTTGTACTTAACCTGCCACACAAACTTAATATCTTTCTGCCATTTTTAAAATGGTACATCAATTGTCAAACACAGGCAATGTTTGAAACAAAAATAACATCTTGGTGAAACATTCATCTTAATCATAGAACTTCTCCTCAACAAAAACTGTAATTTTTCTCCATCTTAGCATACCTTTTTAAACTACATTTCATGTCTTAATATAATTTTGAAATATCATACAATTCATATTTGTCAAATTACCACCCAAATATTTTGCTTTTTTTCATTCATAAATTCTGTTTGATTTTATATCTTCATATTTTTGTTAACATTTTTATCTTCTTTTTATTAATATTAAACTAACTAAAGCATCCCATTCTTTTATTTTTTCTCATTAATTATTCAATCCCCTTTAAAGGATCTTCTAAAACCAGCAGCCAATTGTCTACAAAACCTCTCAACTTGTCCCTTTCAAAATTTTTACATTCCAGTGTACGGTAATAGGCAGCCTTGTCTTGTTCTTTTTAATGTATCAAAGCTGTTATTAAATCTCTTATTATTTGTGGTTTTTGTGCTCTATAAATCAGTTTTACCCATTTCATAAAATTATCTCCAAAGTTCAAATCTTCTAAAGCTTTTAATAAAAAAAGGCCAAAATGATTGTTATGCATTGCCTAAAACTGCTTTTGGTGAAATGGGCAGCTATACAAATGTGATTAATAAATAAATAAAATAAATTGTCAAAGATTGTCTCTGCGTCTACTCTAAACAAACTAGTGAACCTTGTTTTTCATTATGCTGTTCCAAGTATTATATATTCCATTCTAATGTTATCTTTTCACTGTCTTTTTGGTAAAAATCAACCTTGATATTTATGAATAAATTCTTGCAAAATTATTTTCAATCTCTTTGCTAAAATTGTTGTAAGCAATTTATAGATTATTCAATAATATTTGCCTTACATTTCTTGTTAAATATTGCCCCTCTTTAGATTTTAATGCTATATTAGCCTGTTTCCAAGTTTCTAGCCTCTTTCCTCCCTGTAATATAGAATTCATATTTTGGAGAGTTGTAAAAGTTCATTATCAAAACATTTATGATAAGAACCTGGTAAGCTATTTCCTCTGTTTTCCTGGTTTGATATATTTATAGCTTTAGAAACCTCCCTTATTGTTATATAGTGGTGCAGTACTCAACTGCTTTGAAACTCATCAAATTTGGTACTCAATGCATTTTGACACAAAAATGTCTTGATGCACAAGATAGAACTTGTTGGTGCCACTGCCTTGTGACTTACTACATTATTCCTTATGGGAAAATTTGTTGGTAATTATCACTGACTCATCACCCCACCCAGAACAAATTAACAATGAGTACTGAGGTACTACTGTTAGGTCCCTTTGTAATCTACTTTTGATTCTTTGTAAATGTTGGTCAGTTTTTTTTAAAGTAACCTTTTTTTTCCAAAGGAATATTATGTCCTTCATACAAGTTAGAATAATACTGATAAAACATTTTTGAATTGCCACATAATCTGTTGATACAGTAGCTCTCTCTTGAAGTTTCAAAATCATTTTCTCTTAATATCTGCTAACCTTTTCCTGGTTTCTTCACAAATTCAAAAATAATTTGCTTAGCTTGTTTTACATCTATTTTTATATCTCTTACTGTCAATATAAATAATTGTTGCTGTAAAAGTTTGATTTGATGTGAAGTGATGTGATCTTTTCTGGCAAGTTCTTTCATCTTTCATCTTTCCTCCTTTCTTTTTAAACTCATCCAAAATATAATCTTTTTACATTCAGTATTATGTTGCATGATATAACCTTTAAGTTTTATTTGTTTCCCAAACCATTCTTAAATCAGAACCTTTTTTAAGTTGTTTTCAAAGGATTCTATAAATTTGTCTTATAGAATTATAAATTCTATAAAATTTATAAATGTTTAATGATTGACATTTTTTTGAAATATCATTTCATTTAATCTCCATATGAAAGAGGTAGATTTTCTTTTTAAAAAATCAAACTCACAGGATTATGGTCAGAAAACATGTAAAATCTCAAGCTTAGAGATCTTATACACACACACACAATTTATGGAATGAGCAAAATTTTTGATGTCTATGTAAACAATGTGTTGTCTGAGTATAGTTATTCTGAGTAATAATCATGATAATAGCATTCATAACATTAGGTTTTTTTCTTCTTATATCATTTCACTTTATTTTTAAAAAGTGGTAAACTTTATTTACCTATTTATAGTTTTATTGTTCTAATTGTTCATATTTCTCTCTGCTCTTTTGTTTGTGCTCCTTCTCATTCTGCTCTTATTTTTTGTTCAGTTTCACTTGTTGTTTACTTGTGTTTTCTCTTCTTGTTAGTTCTTGTCTTTTACATTCTATTTCCTCTTTTCTCTCTTGTTCCTCGTATGGACTGAAATGGGGATCATGGAATTCATATGCTTTATCTAGAGAGTCCTGTCTATATCTTTTGTCATTCTAAGTAACTAAAATTCCCTCAGGTGTCAACCATCTAAAATTCACCTAGTATTTAATTCCTGTACTGTCAGGAATTGGTATTGTTTCTGTATGTCTCTTACTCTTCTGGGCACCTGTTTCAAGACCATGATCTCTCTCCCTTTGTTTCAACGGTTCATCTTTTGCTCTTATTATCTTTTTGGTGAAAGCACTGTGGTCATTATCAAGCTGAAGTATGTGTAAAGGTTGAATCATGGCAACTTCATCAGTCAGAGCAAAATTAGTTAGGCAGAGAGTCAGAGTCATTGGAATGTACCAACTCTTGCCACACCAATTTCAGGGTTTTCTCCCCAAAATGCATTGTAATATGTCAATGAAGACTCAATCATCCACATCAAAGTTATTTAAAGGTGATTGAGCCTTCATTGGATAATTGAGTCTTCATTGATATATTCCAACACTTTTGGGGGAGAAACCCTAACCCAGTTGGTACATTCCAACGATTCTCTGCCTAACTAATTTTGCTCTGACTGATGAAGTTGCTTGGATGAACAATGAAACATCTTAGGTTAACGAAGTTTTGTAAAGTTGCCATGATTCAACCTTTAGACATCTTTGGCCTGAATGATTGACTCTTCATTGACATATCAAGCTGAAGGTTTACAGAAACTACTAGAATACCTCCTGGCCTGAAATATAACAAGCAATAGAAGAATCAATAAAGAGTTTAAGCAAGCCATTCCCACAAATCTGGAACAATGTAGTGGCCAGCAGATTGGAAGACATTAATCTACACTGAGAAGAGGGGAGAAGGAGGGAGAGTAACATAACGAAGTATGTAAACTATTGTACTATATTGTAATTGTAAATTATTTCAGAATAATCATGAAAATATGGAGTTAAATTAAGGATTTTTTAAGATGGGAAAGTTGCAATGATCATTGATAAGAATAATTTCTATGATAAAAATGTGTTACATAGAATGTTGTTTTTATTCCAGAGTTTTGAGAGATGATACATCCTTTAAAAAACAATGTCAAACAGATATATTCAGATTTCTATGTTGGACAAAAACCAAGGATTAATATATTTCTTCTTCCAAAAAAAAGAGGACTGGGATTGCCTGAGTTTAAATTGTATTTTGTGGCCAGTTGTTTGGTTTGGGGGAAGGAATGGATGTTGTTAAGAAATAAAAAAATAATAAAATTAGCAGGACATGGCCTGAGGTTTAGGTAACATGTTTTTTTTAATGGTATGACAAAAAATTAAAATTTAAAAATTATATTAGGAAGGTAATATTATGAATACAGAATAAGCTTAGATATCTTAATAGCCAGATTTTTGAGTTCCAACATATCTATTATTGAAACAAATCTATGCTTTTCTGAAACATATTCTCTGAAATTGCTGTCTCCATACATTTACTAAAGTAAGTTATCCTTCAAGTAAAAAAAAACCCTTTTGATAATTTACTTGGAGTAATTTTAATATTCTTCTCTGATGTTCTATCTCAGTTGTTCTCAACCTTTTCTTCCACCATGGATCCTCTTTAAATACCTTGTGTGACCATGGCCATGGACCGCCAAGACTTAACTCAAGATTTAAATAACATTTCAAGCCTTTGTGAACCCCTGGATGAATTATGGACCCCCAGGATCCACAGACCAGAGGTTGAGAACCACTGTTCTAATTGCGGAGAAATCACTCCATTTTCCTCTGCCATCAAAATATCAATTTTCATAAGAAAAGTGAAATTAGCCAAGTCATTTATAGAAAATTCCTTTATTGTCATCTGGGGCATATATTCTCAAAACTCTGGGTTTAGCCCCATATAATTCAACTTCCCAAAAAGTTTGCTATGTTCATCGGTCGCTACAAATTCTTGTTAATTGGGAAATACATAAAACAATTCTATTTGGGGTCTTTTAGTTGAGTGAGGATCCAGCTGAAATTAATTCTTCTAGATTTTTGCAAGTGA
This sequence comes from Bungarus multicinctus, assembly GCA_023653725.1. Lineage (NCBI taxonomy): Eukaryota > Metazoa > Chordata > Lepidosauria > Squamata > Elapidae > Bungarus > Bungarus multicinctus. The sequence goes on from CM042848.1 coordinate 51,508,359, forward strand.
AATAGTTTGTATTTTTTTTTTCATAAGTCTCTTGTAGGTTTTTTTCTTTTTGAAGAGCATTTGATCCAATTGTATTCCATCTTATAAATTTATAGTTCATAGACCAGTAATTTAGAAAAAAATCATTGCCTACAGCCCCTAATTCAGAACCATGTTTTTCTTTTATATCTGTTGTGATTTTAGAACGTTCTTCTCTAGAACCTCTATTTCAGGGGTGTCAATCTGGATTTCTTCTAGGGCCAGATCAGCATTATAGTTGTCAGTGGGTCAGTGGGGGGGGGGAGCAGGATGGTATTAATCCTCACCAAAAGTCAGTAAGGGAGACTCTCAATGTTTTGTGTTGAAACCAGTGTTAAAGTTTTTCAAACACATTCTTGATTTAGAGGTTGATTATTTAGTGATGGGGCCAAGTTTGCAAAGTTTATATAACTTCACATATACTGTGACCAGGTTATCTAATGAAGAAAATATATATTGGGGTCATTACAGGTAGCAAAATGAAAATATTGATTCAGTCAACTGAACCATGAAAATGGTATATGCTAGGAATCATTTGGAAAAGAATTGAAAACAAAATTGTCTAAATTGTAATTTTATTATAAGAAACTATATCTACATGCATGTACCACCTTACATTCAATTTTGGCCATCACACTTGAGAAAAAGAATATAACACAGCTAGAAAAAGACAGTACAGGGCAACCAATATGATTCAGGGCCTTAAACAAGTTCCTGTGAGAAAATTGTATACTGTTTGAAATACTCTGTGATTAATGATGTAATTTGGGAATCATGGATATAGCACATTATTGATCTGTGGAAGTCATTTCCACAGAATGTAGTGATGACCATTAACCTGGATTATTTTAAAAAGGAGTCGGATAAATCCATGGGAGTAAAAATGTAAAATGAATTAAGATGAACTTTAACCTGGATATCCCTGGTTCTGGTCTGATACAAACCATCTATTGACCATTGGCTTTTCACTGGATGTATTTAATCACAGCCACTTATTGATGGTGCTTTAATTTGGATCCCTGCACTGAATATGGCATTGGACTACATGGCCTAAATAATTGGATTTCCAATTTTATATTTTTGTGAAATACCAAATGACAACATAAAAATTAATTTAAAGATTTTGCCCTTCTAGAAATTAGGCAGAAATTTCTCATAATTCTATTATTTAGGCAAAAGAAAAAAATGAAAAAGCATATTTTTATATGTTATATACTGACATTTTGCCAACAAAGAGCAGCTCTCAAAATAATGAAGTAATTCATATTGTTGAATCAACGTCCAAGTATCGTTGAAGATGAACAGTAAAGAAAAACTAGCACGTAATTATTTTAACTCAAACCTTATAAAGTCATTTTTTAAAAAATAAAACCACAATTCATAGCTGTAACCATTGAGATTGCAAAGGATGTCTATATCCCTGAATAGTAAAATTATGTTTGGACTACTATGATGTGAAATATGTTGAGCTACTGTTGAAGGTGGTCCACAAACTCCATTTAGCTTTTTGTATTATCTACATGGACTTGAACTGATATAGCCATGTGGAATTACATTATGCTCATTCTGAAAGAGCTGTACTTGCTGTTCTAAATTTGGTTCCAGACACATATTGTACATGTCCATACTTTTAAAGACCTACATGAGTTGGTACCTAACTAACTAAAGACATGTCCCTCTTAATATTAGTTTGCCAATTTATTATTATTTATTTATTTATTAATAAAATTTCTATACCGCCCTTCTCCCTAGGGACTCAGGGCGGTGTACAGCCAATCTAGACCCCAACAGCAATACAAAAGTTAAAAAGAATTAAATTAAATATTGGCTGAATAAGAAAAGCCCACCCCCCACCCTTAAAACCCCAATTTAAAATTACTAAACAAATGGAGACAAATTAAAACCATCTCAGCCCAGGCCGGCCTGCTCAAAAAGCCAGGTCTTCAGCACGCGCCTGAAGGCCCTCAGGTCCGTGCCGGTACGTAGTTCCGGCGGCAGAGTATTCCAGAGGGCAGGGGCCGCCACAGAGAAGGCCCTACCCCTCGGGGCCGCCAGATTCAACCACAATTTGCAAACATAATAGTTCAGTGAATGAAAGCATACTTTTAGGCTTTTAAATTAAAAATGGTTAGTATAGCTACTGACTGAAATAGTTTTCAACTGCAAAGCCAATTAGAAAAGAACTTTTTAAAAATTATATATAATTGATTAAAAATGTAATTACCTCATCAGCCAAGTTAACAATATTAAAGCAGACTTTTCTGAATATAAGAACTACCCAACCTAAAAATGATAAATCCTTCTCTCCTCTCCCTGTGACACATTGACATAGCTCACAAGAATGAGAAGTCCAAGTGGGTTTTATTTTAAACTTTAATTTTATTCAAGAAAAGCAAAGTCAATTTCCAATTTAAATACATATACTTCCCCAAACCAAGCACAGCTGGTTATGTTTAGAAAATAAATTTCCAGCCATGTCAAAATGCAGTATCCCCTGAAAGCCGCCTTCTACACAAAAGAATCCCCTGCCAAGAGCAAATTACCTTTTAGGCAATGCCACCAAAAGTGTGTGGGGTATAATATTCCAGTTACAGAGAGATCTGCTAGTTCCACTCAACTTCAGTCCTTAACAAAAACTACCCATTCTACCAAATGCTGTAAAGGTTCGTGGCAAATGCTCACAGCTTGATTGTGTGTGGCTATGTGCAAATCCATAGTTTTAAGTCACCAATGAAGAACTGTAGATTGGGAAAAGAACGATAATCATATTTTGACCCCAAACCAGCTGATTTCTAGTGTAAAATTAATAATTAAGGTGAAACCTGAACTCTGCTTCAAGTGTATGCCTTCATAGAATAACAATAGCAATAGCACTTAGACTTATAATCAATCCCATAGTGTTTTATAGCACTCTCTGGATGATTTACGATAGAATGCTTGAAAATGTTGAGAAAAAAAGGTGACTTCTTCCTGTGAAACAATCAGGCAGCAGTAGCAAAAATATACTTCCATACTTTCACTACCCATATGTTAAACTTACCATTGGTCATTTTTTGTGGTATAATGGTAAAAACAAACAAAAAGAACAAAAGCCATATGGTTAGCCTTTGCTTTTTTTATAGTGTTAGACCTAAGGCCAAATGGGTATCTTATAATAATCAAGTTGATTACCAGACAATAAAGGTAAATATACATGGTTTACAACTAGATCTACACATACAGTACTACAAATGAAATTCAAAAGTAGTCTTGCAAAAGCTAGCAACTAAAAACTGACACTGGAATTTTGTAAGCCTTTCAGTAATTTTCATTCATGTAGTGATAGTAATACTGCATTATGAAATGATTACACAGATTTACTTTAACTTGGTACTTTATTCTCTTGTTCGAGTAAAGTTATTATTATGTGGAACACAGCCTTATTGACTATCTTCTCAACCAAAAGCTTTTCTTCCGTTTTAGGAGAAAATACTTTTAACAGCCTTATGAAATGAAGGAAGCTTGACAACCAGATAATACTTGATATTACCTACAGGGCCTCTGAACTGTTATTATTATGGCATTTTAAGGAACAATATATCTTTGATATATCCCAGCTCCCAATCACATTTCATATAATTTAAAGAAAAAGTGATTGAAGAGTACTTTATCTCTAATTAATATTTCCAAGTTTGTGCATCTCTAACAGAATTCAAAAGTTTCTCAAAGAAATTGTTTGCTGTCCAGGAACAAAATCTGTTGCAGCAATAATATATTACTTTTCTGATTGCATAATGATACATAGTATTACATGTGATAAATGGCAGACATGGCATATACCACAGAATTAATTCCCTCTCTTTTTGCTCCATTTTTCCTAAAATTCTTAGCATTACAAACTGGCAAAGCCACGAGAGATAAAAATACACATGAAGAACAGTCCCTGACATACTGTATACATTCCAGATACTTGGAAAAGTCTTTCTTCCCATAAGGAAATATGCACTGAAACCTCATGGTCTCTATCTAGGGATTTAGTAGGTACCAATGTCCTGTTGAAAGAATGCCACTTCTAAGCCCTACCCTTTCAAAAGCTTGTCATTTTCCTGAGGTTACAAAGGGACATTCCTTTTCAGATGTTTTAACTCCCAAAGTTTCAGTGATAGGGCAAATGACATTAAAATTACAACTCAGACTGTGAGCGTGAGATGCGAGGCCCCTTGCGAATTTCCTTTCGTTTCTCCTCTTTCTTTCTTCGCTTTTCTTCCTCCCGAAGAGCCTTCTGGAATGTGTTAGCACCAGGGAAAAACTAAAAAGAAAACACAATGAGTTTAGAGATTCTGGTATCAAAAGTGTGCATAACACTTTTTTGGTTGCTAACTCTCTTCCTTTTAGCTACACCAGTTTTTCTGACATTTCAGTGATCTTCAGGAGATAATAGCTAGCTACTAATCAGAACACCAGGCTTCCTGTACTTTTGCCCCAAACATTTGGAACTCCGTACAAGAAAGAGAAAGCAAATCCACAAGATTAAGACTATTTTAGAATTCTTAGTTCTAAGGGTCATAGTATCCCCTTGCACATAATGGATGCAGAAAGGGACATCATGGGAAAGTCATCCTGCATCTCTCTGCGTAAATGGTTTAGAACAATATTGAAGGGAAGTCCATACATTCCTATGTGCTAAATTGATCAGCTTCAGATGTGTTTCCAAGGTGACCATACCATTATTGCCAACTCAAGCTAATATCTGAAGAACTGTATGGAGGTAATCATCTGTGCTACTTTGAGGTAATATAAGCAAATATGCATTGAATTGGCTGCATAGGATCACTATAGAGAACATTCTGATTTAATGTTGTGAAGAAAAAACTACTGCTATCAAGCAAGTGTTGCCCCTTTCTTCATAAGAAAGTTGTCAATAACCAGAGGGAAAAAAAAGATAGGAATAATAAGATGGACTCTTACTTCAGAATTGTCTGCTTTAAAGGGATTCTGGTAATCTGGAGATCTTTCACTAATTCCTAGCTCTTGAGCCATCTGTGGAAGAAAATATGTTAAAATAATTATCATCTACAGTATATTATTATCCCTCCTTCTTACCAACCTCTTAGTCCTGGTCCCTACGTGCATCCTTGTAGAAATTATCTGCTTCAGAATTCAACGTTTTTTTCAATTGTTTTTATGTGATGTTAATCCCCCAGGGTCACCATGGGCAAATTAATAAGTCATTTGACTTCATAAAAGGCAAATTAATTAATAAAGTAAAAATACATCTCCTACTTTTCTCATTTTAATTGCAAATTCTTTCAAAGCAGCAAAATAAAGCATACTGTATACCAACTTTTGCATAGAACTTCTGAGCTGACCTATTACTCCAATAACCAACTATGCTGTGCTACCAGCTATCCAAATTATAAAGATTTTAAATAGACTGTGTGTAGTCTTACAATGTGAAGAGGAAAAATCCATCTCCTACTAATCTTCCAAGCTCATTTCCTGCTGATTTTATGGACCTATCCAAGAAATGTTTTTGCAAAACAATATCAAAGTTGTTGATTGCTGTCTTTGTCCTGACTGCTTTTTCAACTTCATAGCTTAGAAAGTACATATGTGCTAAATCAGAAGACCATGCTATTAAGATGATATCAGTACATTTCTATATGCCTATGTAGATACTACAAAAGCAACTTATCTGTTGTAATAAGTATGCAACCTTTGTGTAAACCAGTCGTCTAAGTCAGGGGTCCCCAATCTGTGGGCTGTGAGGGGATTGCAACCGGCCACGGAAAGTCAGGATGCACGTGCTTGCATGCGCTTGCCGGCCATTTAGAACTCTTCCTTGTGTGTCCAATCACACTTGGCCAATAAAGAATTCTAAATGGACGGCAAGTGTGTGCAAGCACGCGCATCCTGATTTGCGTGAGTAACTTGCGTGAGTAGAATATGTGCGCGTGCAAGTGTGCTCCATTTGCATGAACTGCAGGCACACATGCATGCTGATTGAACAAATGGAGCGCTGTGTGTGTATGTGTGTGTGCGCGCATGCTTGCCGGCTGCTTGGAACCATCCACTCCCCCCCATTTGCAAAACTGGAAATGTTGGGGAACTCTGATCTAAGTAGAATATGTAAAATGCCTATACAAACATTTATTATTAAACAAATTTATATACTGCCCATCTATCACAAGAAACTCTAAGCAGGGAACAGACAAACACAGCATATAAAACACTATTTAAAATATTGGCTAAGAAATTACAATCATTCATGTTAGAATATGAATCTATATCTAGCATTAACAGTTACTGTAACTATGTGCAGTTTCTCCACAATTTTTTTTCTATAGAGACATCCTGAAACATTTCAAGCAAATATTTGTTTTCCTCAAACTTTTAACCCAATTTCAATAAATTACTACCCATTTCTAAAGGATAAACAAACTGAGAGGAGGTGCCAAGCAGGCATACTGTCTTACCAATCCCAATACTTGTGAGTGGGGACCTTGATCAAATACGCCTGTCTGGTTGCAGAAGCTGATCCCCCAGCGAATGAGATTGTTCCAATTGGAGTTGCGATCAAAGTAGTGATGCACTATTTTGGGAAAACGTAGGACTACATCCCCAAAAAAAGCAGTATTCTCCACCACGTGGGAATAGGCTAAGAAAAAAATGTTACAATGAAAAACTCAGAACAATCTAATTATTCAACACACTTGAAACATTGCTTTGGAATAAGTATTAATTAAAATAAAACATTTTTCCTAATCTTTGTTTATCAAGGGAAAGAGAGAAAAGACAGAAGAGTAAGGATTCTCATCTATATTAGTGATTTAAGCATAAAAATACAAGCATATCATTAATCCAAACTAATGAAGTGCAGCATTTGGAAATTCAAATATGTTATTTAAATGCTTAGAAAAAGAGCACTGATCTCTGGCTTAGAACATAACTTCTGTAATACAGACATTTATGTATGAATATCTAGATACCTAATTATTTATATCTTCACCCGGGATTAAATGGAGATTTAATTGAGAAAATTCAAAATCAAAGTATCAATCATGTTATTGGCCATCTCCTAAAACACTATTTTCCACTCAAATACTAAAGTAAAATAGCAAGACTCTGGTCTGTTTCAAGTTTCATACATCATGCATGTGGGTTCTATTTACAACTTATGACTATTATAAATAACAATGTAAAAAAATAGAAGTAAGAAAGAGTAGTCAATATGACATAACTTTATTGCTTAACATTTCAAAGCTGTACATTTAATGGATAAAAGGTAATGGACAAAGAAACTGTGATTAGAAGACAAAAAGTCTGTACCATCCTTTATCTTCTCATCATGAGAAAATGGCCCATCTGGTGAAACATCTGCTGCTATAAGTACTGCTCGTGAGTCTTCAAGAACCTGCCCATCACAACAGAAATTCAGGTCAACTTATGCCAATGCTGCCCCAACAAGGATGTGTGTGCTAACAAGCCCGTTCTTAATTCCCCTTCCCCAATCTTTTCTTCTAATCTGTTGGAGAAAGATACCTAGCTAATGTAACTGGCTAGATAATTTAGAAAAGGAGCCATGGCAGAATAATTTGCAGAATAATAAAATAAATATCTTACCTAGCTGACCCAAATTCAATGTCCTCTGGATAGGAAATATGAAACTTCTATTATAAGATAACTGAAGGGCATCAGGTTAGAAGCTGCCCTGGTATCTGAAGTATTTTTACCATGTACATTTTGCCAGGAGATTAAGACTAAAATTCCCCAACTATGACCAAAAAATCATTATTCAAAACATATCAGGGTGCTGTATTTTTATACTAAGAAAGAAATAGGTCTTGATGCTCCGTACTAGGCATAGGAAAGTATGAAGTGAATGCAGCCAAGATATATTAATGAAATAGCTGTTGAAAGTGTCCTTTTGTATTAACCTTTGTCAAGAAGATGAAACTCATGAAAAGGTAGCTGATAAAAACATTCACAGGTAACTACTGTAAACTCGAAACTATCCCCAAGAAATTACAACCATTTTCTTAGTGATCGTTTGAAGTTACAACAGCACTGAAAAAAGTGACTCATGACCTTTTTTCATACTTACAACAATTGTACCATTCCCATGGTCACGATTAAAATTTGAATGCTTGGCAACTTGCATGTATTTATGATAGTTGCAATGTCCTGAGGTCATATGATCACCTTTTGTGATCTTCTGACAAGCAAAGTCAATGGGAAAGCCACATTAACTTAACAACCATGTTACTAATTTAACAAATGCAGTGATTCACGTAACAACTATGTCAAGAAAGGCCATAACATGGAGCAAAACTCATTTAACAACTGTCTTGCTTAGCAACATAAATTTTGGGCTAAATTATGGTTGTAGGTCGAGGACCTATATCCAAGAGACATGATCTTCTCTTCCCAAACACTTGGCTGCCAAATCATAAAAGAGAACTGCTCAGAATGGCTGCTGCTAGATTTTTCAGCAATCTACTTTGTGGGATGGAGAATGTTCTTTTTCCCCGTTGAATTAGCTCACAGTCCAATTAGCTAATGACATAGGGGCTAAACTTTCCATTATTTTCTTAATACTGATTTAGGAGTATTCAAGAAACATGCTATAATAAAAAAAATTGGGGATCAGTTAAGCAGGGCTTACCTTGAAAAGACCCTTAAGCATGATGTCTATAATCTTGTACTGCTGGTTGACATCATTGAGTTCAATCAGGTTCTTCAGTGCATTCATTTGGTCTTTGCGCTTTACTTCAAACAGTTTCTTATCTGTGTCTTGGTCAAGTGTACCATACAGATCAGAAATCCCATATTTTGTTCTCTGGCCTCATCAACATAACAATACACAGCATAATCTTCCAATCTATCTTTTTCCTTTAATTATACCTCTTCAAAGATAAACATTTCACCAAGTAGCTAGTTTTTTAAACTATAGAATCTAAGCACCTATCCTAACAGAAATCTACAAATTGCCAACCTGAAATATACTAGTCACCCAAATTCAGATGCCTGAATTATCAGGTGCCTCTCTTTAGATCTTATTGGTAAATACAAGACCTCTTCTATGACAAGATGGGAGACAAACACACGAACTCAATACATATTACTGAGACTTGGTTGTACAAAAATGGGTATGTTGGAAATTTGCCAGATGATTTCATATCCTACTACAGTCATAATACCAAACCCAGAGTTGTTTTGTGACAATTCATGAGATCTTTGAGGTGATAAAGAACACTACTCCAAAATGATTAGTTGTAAGAGTCTACATCTTGAAATGCTGACCACCTAGCTGCTCAGAAGTGGCCCTTCATGAGCACCTGAAATTCGTGTCGGGTTGATATTGGAGTTCCTGAGACTTTCAATTTGGGATGACTTCAACCTCCATGACTGAGGGATGGGATAAGGTTTTCCAGAGTTGATGGATTCTATGACAATCATGGTATCGTCAAAAATAATTGTAGCTCCAAAACACATGGATGAGCACACATTTGATTTGGTCTTCATTTTGGAACACATTAGGTAGGATATGAGTATGGAAGACATTAATGTTTTCTTTTGTTATGGCCCGATAACTCTGTCAAACTGCAGATTACAGCAGCCCTGGAACTCTCTAACACTGCAGAGCATTCAAAAAGATCTCTAATGAATCCAGAGGGATTCCACATGATGCCTCAGGATTGTCCCAATTTAGTAGACAATTCCATCTTGCTCCTAGTCTATTTATGAAATGTGGAGGGGGTAAATTTCAAATCCAAGACCCAAAACTGGAAGAAGGATACAGATTTCCAATCCTGAATCTGAGGTTTTCTTCTCTGTGTCAGTAGTCATACCTCTTGGTAATATCAGTGTAAAGAGAAATGTGCAAGCCATGAAATAATCCATTATTAAAATCCTATATTGGAGGAAAAAAGAGATAGTGACAGAGAAATAACAATTTTCTGTGATTCACATTAAAAACATATCCACCCCATAACAGACAATGGGTACACACTGTCAACCTAGTTAGTTATAATCTGTGACTGGCGGTACAGTACAAGAGACAATTTTGTTTAGCATTAAGGCACCAGGCTAGAAATCAGGAGGCTGTGGATCCTAGTTCTGCATAAAAAACAGCTAGGTGACTTTGAAACAGTTGCTTTCTCTCCGTCCAAGTCACCTCACAGGGTTGTTGTTGTAGTGACAAAAGTAGGAGGAGAAGGAGTATTAGATACATACTTGTTAAGTACAATATAAGTGGGTTCAAAATAGATAAATATGTTCCAAATTTTAGCCAATCATTTCTTTACCTGCTTCAGAGACAATCTGAATGTCACTTATGTCTAGTTTGGTAATATATATCCAAAATCAATTCATGTTATTAAAATGGATTCAGGATATTCAGTCTATGAGAAATTCACTACAGTAAAGCAGGAACTGTGTTTGTTTATTCCTGCTGTGCTTTTAGTATCTACAGTACTGTATACTGTATATAATTTTTGGTAAGGGGCATTAGTCAATACATACTTAAGGTATTCCATATCTCTTCAATAGACAGCACATGTAATGTTTATATTAAAAAAATCTCAGAAAAGTATTGGAAAATAATGCAATTTATTTTTAAAAAATCCTTAAAATAAAATATGAACTGAAACCAAAGACACTTCAATTAAGTATAATTACAGAAGACATAAATGAGAAAAATCACAATGTGCTAAGATATATCTTAACAGTTGCAGGAACAAACTTTTCAAAGCACTGGAAAAGAGAGAACTTGCTAAGGATGCTAGATTGGGAGTAAAAAACAATTAAAATGTTTTAGGCAACCCATAAATGTGAAACCAGAATTTATTAGTAAAGGAATAGAAATCCTGATATTTCACAATACTATTCTTCTCACACTGTTATTGTCCATGGCATCTATTTCTACAGAAAACATTAAACCAATCTGCTATCATGGAAACAGCTGCTACAGTAGATGCAGGGTGCTCTGCATCAATAATACTGAAAAAAGCAACAATCCAAAAATCCTTAAAGAAAAAATCCTTAAAGAGAACATTACTCATATGGTGGACATGATTTATCCAAAGAAATTGGAAAGAAATGGAAAGGTCTTTAATCACTCCTGAATAAGTTCTCTGAGCTTGGTTGTTTTTTTGCAGATGTTTCATTACCAAAACTAGGTGCTACTACTGATGATGTACTAGTTTGGGTGATGAAACATCTGCAAGAAAACAACTAAGCTCAGAGAGCATCAAGGATTCGTCATTTCAACCCTGAGCTATAAATATTATCCTTTATTGGTATCATTCCTGAATACCCAATGGAAAGAGAAGACAATAGTCATATAGACTGTCAACCCTGAAGCTGACCTGACCGAAGCCATTTTTACCACTTCAGTGTTGCCACATTAGACCTGAGGGATAGGGAAAAGGGATTTGAGATAGAGGGGATTCTATAGCCGAAACAAAACACTTTATCTTGGGAATCAAGGACATTCTCACACCTGGTCGGAGGAAGGCAGAGTGATGCTACCTGGTTGTCAGACCGCACTGTGATTGGACCATGTGACTGATTGTTTTGAGAAAGAGAAAATATGTTTACTTTTAATTAGGTGAAAACTGCGGGAGTTTTCACCAGACCTCTGCCAATATGATATTTCCAATAAAGCTATTCTTTGAGGAATTCACCTGTCTCAGAGTTTTGCTTGCTATGGAATTATTACTTGGAATCCTGACATAGATATTCCACAGATATGGTTAAAATTTTTGTATCAGAACATTTGGAAAAATTAGCAAAACTGTATTTTACTGAATGCAAAATGAAACAGCAACTGGGATAATTTTAAACCAAACCTTAACACAACTTTAACTTTATGCATCTTTAAACACTGAATCATTATATAGCACTGTACTATAATTTCAAATAAACTTTAAAGGATAAACCTTAAACATGATGCAACTGACTCAATTTAGTCATGAACTGTGGAAAAACAAGGAGAGACTATATAAGCAAAGAAGTCTGTTGAAAAGAAAAAATTGGTTCAATAAATTGCTTCATGTCATGAAAAAACCCCAAGTAACCATCAACTGGAACATAACTAATAGAAATTATTTACACTGCAAATGCTGTGCTTCTTAACACAATAAAGGATACAAGTTACAGAGATGTGTACAAGCAGTCCCTGACATACACAACTGAGCCCAAAATTTCTCTTGTTAAGTGAGACATTTGTTAGGTGAATTTTTCCACATTTTACAACATTTCCTGCTCAAGTTGTTAAGTGTATCACTGCAGTTTATAATTTAATAACCTGGTTCTTAAATGAATCTGGTTTCCTCATTGACTTTGTTTGTCAGAAGGTTTCAAAAGGGGATCACACGACCCCAGGATGCTGCAACGGTCATAAGTATGAACCAGCTGGCAAGAATCTGAATTTGGATCACATGATCATGGGGATGCTGCAAACATCATAAATGTGAAAAATGGTCATAAGTTGCTTTTCTCACTAAATGAACTATTGTAAGTTGAGGACTACTGTCTTTGTTGTTTCATATGCTAAATATTCTAATGAATCAAAGTGATGCAAAATGAAATCTCACCAAACAGACACCAACCTGCTATGTAATAGTCATATTTTTATCTAGATCCTCAAACCTGAACACCCATAATAGAATTGTTTTTTCATGGGATCAACCAGGACTTTGTAAAACATGCTCATGGTATCAGATCTCTTTCTCTCTACATATGAAACCATTCTGATGCCCTTCTGAAAAAGAATATAATAAAACTTGGAAAAATGCAGAAATGAGCCCAAATTTTCTGTTATAAGCAAGACAACTGTTAAGAGAATTTTGCCCCATACCCTTCTTGCCCCAGTTGTTAAGTAAATCATTGCAGTTGTTATGTTAGTACCACAGTTAAGTGAATCTGCCTTCGCCATTAACTTGGTTGGTGTTCTGACCCAAACCTGGTTCCAAGAGAGCAAACACAAGACAAAGGCACAACCTTTTAATGTTTCAGCTAAGAACCCTGTTTCTTCACAGATAAAAGGATGCTTCCAACTAATTAGCTCCGACAAGGAAGAGCCTTACCAAGTTTTTGTAAGGCTGCCAAAAAAACAACAGATAATAAATAGTTTACAACACAAGAGTCTTCCAATACCAATTGTAATGTCCATGAGGCTGAGTTTCAAAACGTCTCTGTTTCCTACAAAGAATGTTAGCTTCACAGCTGCCTTTTATCTTCTTGAAGGAAGGGCCTTTACCTTGCAGTCTTACTCCCGAGTCGCCCATGCTGTTGTAGCTGCTCTTTCCTGCATGCACGCGCACTTGGCACAGGCTCCTTGGGAACCTCCTCATTGCTGCTCCCAGCCCCCACAATCTCTGAAGGCAGCAGTCTACTCCCTAATGGTCCTGGCCCCTCATCTGAGTCCTTGCTCTCCTCAGCCGTCCGCACCTGCTGCTGGCTAACCACAACAGTTGGCCAGAAGGTTGCAAAAGGTGATCACATGACCTCAGCACACTGAACCATCATAAATATGAGTCAGTTGTCAAGTATCTGAATTATGATCAGGTGGGGTTACCATGGGGATGCTGCAACCATTATTAATGTGAAAAATGGTCATAAGTCACTTTTTTTAAGTGCCATTGTAACTTTGAACTGTCACTAAATGAACTGTTGTAAGTTGAGGACTACCTGTATGTTTTTTTAGTTCAGTGTTTTAGATATAATAAAGGTTAATATTAAAATTGTTTCCAAGTGCCAGAATTTGACCTATTCATGTTTTTAGAATTTTTTTAGAAAAACAATATTACTTATATAACTAAGTATATAAATATGTAGATAACAATAATTATATCTGGAATTAGACTTCTGCCACCTATGATTTTGAAATGTTTTTCATATCCATGAAAGCTTAATGATTAATGAATGGTGATTCATAATTTTGAAAATGTATCATATTATTTATTCTTTACATATATTTTACATTTTATTAATTTTAAATTATTCACAAGCATTTCGTACCATGGTAGAACAAGCACCTATATAGTAGCTGAGATTATACACTTAATTCTGAACCAGGTGGAGCTAGCTAGCAAGAAATATATTAGTCCATTAGAAGTCTGTAGACCAGGCTATGAGTTCAATCTTAAATGCTGCTTGTAGTTTTATAAAGGAACGCCCATTCACCAAGAGAATACAAGCAGTCATGCTAGATAACAGAAAAAGCATCTTTATTCCAGTATTCTGTCCCCACAGTGACAATTAAATTCCTACAGGACCTTTGTAAGGAGGGCATCGACAATAACATCAATTCATATATTTTTTGCAAAAGGTATTCAAAGATATGCTACCACTGATACTGAAGATAGAGCCATCATGATTAATTATTATTGATATTTTATCCTATATGAATTCTCTAAATCTATTTTAAAGACCTCTAAATGATGGCCTTCACTAGATCTTTTGGTAAACTATTCCACAGCTTGACTATGAATTTAGTAGTAAGTCTCTTATAGGTCCCAACTCTGTTCTTTATTAGCATTACTATCCATTCCACAAACTGAGAATGAAAATCATTACTGATAAATAAACTTATTAACATTAGGAATATAAACAAAAGTACAGAAAACAAGCAAAACTGCTCTTACCTAGAATCATTTTGATATTTATATAAATAAAAGCTTTCTTTCAAAAGCTGTACAGATGAGAGTTTGAGGAAAATTTCCAAGATAAAAGTATTTAGAGTAATAGCATGAACACCTAATAACCCAACATTTTGAATCTGTGATGGATATAAGACATATCAGAATATACAAAATCAACATAATCTATCTTTCTAATTTGCTTCTCCAATACATCTAATCTTTAATCTAGTTTTGGCTGAAGGAACAAGAATCAATCACTGCACAAAACCCATTGTAGATTTCACAGGAGGTAAACAAGCTGAATTGGTCAATGATAACACAAGAGAGCTTAAAAAAATGGGGGAAGCCATGAATTCAATAGTGCACTTAACAGATCCTCAGGAAGGAAGTCAATACAGTAGTCATTGCATTACCTCTAAAGGTTAATGTTATTTCAGCATGGAGGTTGGTCCTAAATAGTTCATTTAGGGACCTTTCAAAGTTACAATGGCACTGAAAAAAGTGATTTATGACCATTTTCACATTACAACCTTTGATTTATCCCTATGATCATGTGATCAAAATCCAGATGCTTGGCAACTGGTTCATACTTATTACTATTACTGTGTCCCAAGGTCATGTGATCACTTTTCGCACATTTGACAAGCAAAATCAATGGGGCAGATTCACTTAACAAATGTCTCCCTTAACAGCAGACATTTTGGGCTCAATTGTGGTTATCAGTCAAAGGCTATCTGTAGTTGTCTGATAATTTTATAGATTCAAGAGGAGACTACCCAACCAAATATAAAAACCCTACTTGCAAGTAACCACCTAAAGTTTTTTCCACCAGGCAATCAAGCATTTTAGGTGAACAGATTTAAATATGTGGGTATTTTATTTATGTATGTTACCTTACAAAATATATTTATATAACAAAAAATAAATTTTTATCGAGCTTGTTGCCAAAATCGCTACACTGAACGTCTGTGAACCCGTCAGTAGTCAAGCTGGCATCGAAAGTAGTATTATTAACGTGGCGGAATCTTCGCCCCTCTAAGTCTTCAGGCAATTTAATTGGGTTGCTGTTTTCCCGCTAGTGGAGTGGCGAGTCTAAAGTCTGCTGATTGAATTATGGGAGTCGGGATCCTCGATTAAAAACGTAAAAGAATATTTTAAAAATCGGGATTTGGGCGCGTGTGCTTCGAAACTGCTTAACCATCTACTAAAGAGAGAGAGAGAGAAACCCTATCAGCAGACGGAAGATCTTCTGTTTTCTACTTGCCGCTCCTAAGAGATTCATTAGACTTCACAATACTAATATCTCATTTAGGCCTCTCTTCCCTAGTGCTATCCTTTTTGTACATGCAATCTTATCTATAGCATTTGAGTCGCGGAGAACTGGCACTGGGCAAATTATGAAGTATTTTCCCGCTTGCCCTGCAGTTCAAGATCACCTCTCGAAATCTGCAGCTCAACAGTAATATACCCTGAATATTTTTCCCGCTTTCAGACCGTGAGAAATGTTCGTTATCCAACCAATCGCTGCTAGACGCCTAATAAAAATCCTTACCAGCTGCCTCAATCAACAACCATTCGCCACAGCAGGACTTTACTCCGACGAGACTGTCATGCTGCAACATTTCTTCCTTTTCCCAGTAGCCTTTTTTCGACTGACTGGTCCTGCTGTTAGCAAACCTCATACCCTACACTGACACGTCACTTCCTCCACCGGCTTCCCAAAGTCCCCTGTATTGTAGTTCCGCTTGTAATTTTGGCGGGGCCTTTCCCCCCCTTTACTACTATAGTCTTTGGCTCGTTCAAATTGCTGCTTTTTGACTTGCAGTTGTAAGGCGCTTTTCTGAATTACAGAAGCAGAATCGTGAACTGAAACACACTATAGACTATTTTTGAAAACTTGTACGTTGTAGAAGAAAACTTGTAGAGACATTTGAAATAATTAGTATGAAAAGTTGATAGTTGAGGAAGGAGAAATAGAAATATTAATGAAAACGTGTGTAATATTGTTTCAGTAAAAAATAATATTCTTGATGGCAATGCTAGGCTACTTCTAGTGATTTGAATTCCACAACCGGATTGCAGGAAGAACAAATCATTAGGACTTTCATGATCAGGTATTTAGGTTTGGGACTTGTATGCAGAAAAATATGAGATTGCATCTTGAGGTATTTCCAGAGATGTTATACAGTTATACTCTGTACCTAAATGGCAGCTATTATCCAAGTCTAATCATATTTTCTCAGTAATAAAATGGTAATAATTATTTACTATTTCACAGACGCATCTATTGATTCTTGGATTGTGGAGACTAGTGGACTAGACATCATACAGATGATTCAGCCTATTATATCCATATTTTGTTTGTTTCAGTCTTAGAGACTGAGCATTTGATCTGCATAACAGAAATGGCAGATTGTAATGTGTTCATCTTGTATGCAAAAATTATATTTGTTAAAAAAAGGAGAACTAAAGATTTAATTACAATCAGTTTAAATACTGATCACTGAACTAGAGTTGAGGATAAATTATTGGTTTGTTCAGGTTATTTTTTTCATGTTATTGCAGTCAGGAAGTTGAGAATTGGGTGCCCACAGGAGACAAGTGCCAAAAACACACATCAAGATGCAAACTGCAGATTATATACTTACATTAGCCTATAAGACAAAAGTATATAAGGACAGTTTCTATCCTAACATTGTCATTTGTGCATTGTCATTTAGATATAATCATAGTTTATTGCAGACACTGATGAGAATGAAAGTGATTAAAAGGAAAATAGGCACCTTAGACAACTTGGACTTAATTTAAAAAAGTATTAAGCAGGAACAGACCAGCTCAATAGTTAGAGACCTTGGGAAATCCATGAACTATAGGCTAGGCTGAGATTTTTTTTAAAAAAGCTGGAAGGATTTTTTTTTTAAAAGCATGTCTATTCCCAAGAAAATTGCCATGACCATGTAGTACTAGGAACAAGTTAAACACTGGGATGGATGGGGAAATATTTACTAATACTGTATATGTTCTAAAAAATATTTGGAAATTTTTGACATCATGCAAGCAGAGTACCACACTTCTATTCATTAAAAAGCCTGTTTTTTTTCAGGTTTCCATCATACTTTGAAAATATGCTAATACTTTAATAGACACATCAACTTTAGGAGCAGACTTCTTGAAGTAGTGGTATGCTATATATGTGAGCCCTAGTATTGATCTTTTTTCCCCTCACAGACTTTTTGTTGCCCTTTCAACTAATAACTATCCTCTTTCCATATTAAAATGTTAATACCTTATATGGATGCCTTATTTTAAGTTTGTTAGTTTTATAAACCCCTTTCCTTATTAAAATCCTTGAACTACAAGTGATTGCTTAGCTATAAAAAAACACAGTAAAAAGCTAAAGGTAAAGGTTCCCCTCATACATACATGCTACTCGTTTCTGGTTCTAGGGAACGGTGCTCATCTCCGTTACAAAGCTGAAGAGCCAGCGCTGAAGACCTCTCCATGATCATGTGGCCAGCATGACTAAACGCACGGAACGCTATTAACCTTCCCACCAAAGTGGTCCCTATTTTTCTACTTGCATTTTTCCATGCTTCCAAACTGCTAGGTTGGCAGAAGTTGGGGCAAGTAGCGGGAGCTCACTCCATTACGTGTGTTGTCCGCCAGCAACCTGCGGACAGGGCAGCAGAGTTGGACAGTGGGAAGGAACATGGGCCAGTCCGAGAATCTGAGGAGGACTTGGACAAGGGTCCTGCATCCAATACAGAGATGGGGCCTGGGCCATCTGGGAGTTATGCACTGACTCCAGAGCCTCCAGAATCTGACAGCAATGAGGCAGAGGAGCAAGGGGAGCCTGTTCCCAGTGCGAGCGTGTGCAGAGCTGCCAGAAGACAAGAACAGTTAAGACAAAAGGGGTAACTCAGGAATAAGGTTTGGAGGTGATTGGCCCTCCCATAAGACATAAAGGAGGAGCAAAGTGTCAAAGTGAAAACATTCAGCTTTATAAATTAGAGGAAATGATTCGTGTTTTTCTGTTGCCAGCATACTTTATTTACAAAATAACTAAGAAACAAAAGAAACAGCAGTACCATTCTAAGAAGCAAGCGAAAGAAAAGTCAATAATGAAAGATGAAGTAGAAGTAAAACTCCTCCCCTGCACACATGCGCAGTACATCAAACATCACAAGACACTCATATCTTGTTACTATGGAAACTTTGATAACCAATCCAGCTTATTCTGTAAACTTCTATGGAAGCTCATCAGACAAACCAAAACAAACGCAGTGACACAAAGGGACATGAACCTTTGCAGGAAGCAACTTTGTTCGTACCTATCAGTTTGAAACCTGAAGCTTTGTGGTGAATTTGTGCTCCGTTTGGTCTTGTATAATTAATTGGAAATTTAGTCATTGGCAGCATTTCAAGGAAGATAAAGGTTTTGGCAGACTTCCATGGGACTATTTACAAACTGTTTGAGACTCATTACAGGCTGTGAATGACTAAAATTCACAGCCCTTGAAATAAAGAAAAAAGGGTTTTGGGATTAATGTGTCAATAAGCCTTGGTCAGAACAACATGGTGCTAGGAATTCAAATCGCCGAACTGCTGTCCTTTCTGAACAAGGTCAGCATCTTAGCCACTGAGCCACTGTGTCCTATATTATTTATATATATAATACTTCTATATTAACAAAAATAAATCACTGACTATGAAAGCTATACTGTTTACCGAGATCAAGCACTTAATTAGACAAGAATTAGACAAGAATATAGTACTTCCAAATTCTTAACAACAGCATAAAAAATAGCTTTGAAACGAAGTGCATAATTTTACTTATATCATTTCCAGAACAATGGCAAACAGATTTTAATTTTTTTTTGTGAATTTATATTTCAACATTTAAGAAATTTCTAAATCTTTCTGCAGGGGAAAGAAATAACCTGCATTATTTTTTCTGTATGTCTATAACTGCTAAGAAAATTTAAATGCAAGGTGATTTATCAATTTATAATACTATGTTCATTCATTTTCTTTTCTTTTCTCATTTCAGTCCATAATATGTGAGGGAGATATTGCCACGTTCCCAAAATATCTGAAGTCAAACTTGAGTTAAGAACAACCAATTATATATTACTGAGAAAATATATGCATTTTTTATCAAATAGCCTAGAACCCTTTTCAATTTCTAAATCTACTTTGATGTCTGAGTTCTGTTCTTTTAAACTACAATTGTATGGTAGTTTACTCAGAACTACTTGAATAAATGTTAAAAGCTTAAATAAAGAGTTTCAGACTGCACCTCCCCCGCAGGGAACTTCACTATGGACAAGTGAGGGAAAATGAAAAAAATAAGCAATATGACACATGTTTTTGTATTTTTAAAATCATTATTGTTAAGAATTAATACCTATTGTCTGATCAGAAAATCTCTATTTCTATGAGGTTAACACTTCCCTTTTTGCCCTAAAAGGGAACTCTTAGACAAATGCTTAAAAGCACTGTTAAAAGAACTATTAATATTAAAGTGATCCCTGATTTGATTATTATCTATCTTTAATCAATGTTAATGGCACATTGAAATATCACAAACTATCATTTAAAAAAACATTCTTATCGTATAACAATGATTGTTATACGATAAGCACCAAAAATAGCTGTTATTGAATTATATATTTTTTATGTTTTTAATGAAATAAAACTCAATAAAGTTTATTTTTAAAAAAACATTCTCCCAAATTAATAGTATGAATTTAGGACATAAGTATTACTATGAACTTTAGAATTTTTAGATCCTTACAATGGAAATTACCGGTAGTAAAGAACAGGCATGATAAATCAGAAGCTGATTTTCATTTTTCTAATTTTTTTTCTATCAACAGAATGGTTTTGCTCTGTCAAGTTAACATTGAAAGCAAAGATTGTTTTCAGCACAGAAAATTAAAATTGGATCCTAGCTTTACTACTCTTTGCATATAAACAAAATACTATCTTGCATCTAACATCGTGCATAAGTACAGGTAATCTTCCTCTTACAATATTTCATTTAGTGATCATTTGAAGTTACAATGGCACTGAAGAAAGTGATCTATGACTATTTTTCATACTTATAACTGTTGCAGCATCCTCACAAATCACTTAATAAAAATTAAGGCACTTGGCAACTGGTTCATATTTATGACAACTGCAGTGTCCCAGGGTCATGTGATCCCCTTCTGTGACCTGACAAGCAAAATCAATGGGGAAGCCAGATTCACTTAACCATGTTACTAACTTCAGTGATTCACTTAACAACTGTAATGAGAAAAGTCATAAAATGGAGCAAAATTCACTTAATTGTCCCGCTTAACAAAAATGATGGGCTCAAGTACAGACATGAGGACTACCTGTATATTCATCTATATCTAATGCTGATATTTTACATCACATCTTCAAATGATAGGTGAAAAGTACAAAAAAATTCAAGATAATTAAACTGTTTCTCTTCTTGCTAGATTAGGCACAAAACTACAAGGCTTCACATTCAACTGCAAAGCAGACTGTACTTCACTCTAATACCTCTATACATATCCTCTGAAAAAAGATACATCATGCCTTGATGGGTCCTTTGAGGCCTGTTTATGGATGGGAGGTTCTCCAACAATGTTTGGATCACAGCTTTTTTGCTTGAATCCACTTGATACTTCATTTTTTGAAGCTGACATAAAAAAAGAAATTACAGAATTTAAATGTTTCATTTCCTCCAATTACCACAATTGCAATACATCAGAAAGTCTTGAAGGATTTTTTCCAACTAGAAAATATTACTGAAAGGCATAAGCTTTTTGGACTGCAGCTGCTGCACCTAATGAAGTAAGTTTCGATTCACAAAGTGTGTCTTTTAACAAAATTTTTAAATCAGAAAAAATGCTACCAAATCCCTGATTTTTTGCGACTATAGACTATCATGGCTCTCCTTCTATAGTGCCTATAATTGCAAAAACAATCCAAGGTCTAGCCATATAGTGGGTTCCACATAATTTGCCTTTGCATAAAATGACTCAATATGTTTCCTTCTTTTGAAATGAGAAATTTCTCTTTTTGGTAGATTAGGCACAAAACTGCAAGGCTTCGTACTTAATTACAAAACAGACTGTACTTCACTCTAATACCTCTATACATATCCTCCAAAATAAGATATATTATGTCTTGATAGATCTATTCTTGTTTATGGGTGGGAGGTTCTCCAACATTCAGAATCAGAAATCAGAAATATAGCAAATTTTAATGATGATACTAGAGGCATATACTGTAAAACTAAGACCCAAAGGGAACATGCACAATACAATATCCAATATCAGTACAGAAAATGAAAAGGAGTAAGGTTTTAATAAGGTTTTATTTCAGGAACAAAAATATGTAGACATTGAATTCATTTAAATACATTCTATACTATTCTAGATCTATTAATACAATAACCATGGACATTATGTCCATGGTTATTGTATTAATAGATCTAGAATAGTATAGAATGTATTTAAATGAATTCAATGTCTACATATTTTTGTTCCTGAAATAAAACCTTATTAAAACCTTACTCCTTTTCATTTTCTGTACTGATATTGGATGAAAGAAAACAATTTCATGGAACCTGCACTCAGAACCAAGTGGTTCATTTCATTCCCATACAAGTATGTTTTTTTAAGATAGATGAGGCAATGATAAATAACTATCCATTCTTCCCTCATAGCCTACGAAACAAATTATATATTAAATACATAAAATAAATGCAAACAGTACTTACAGCAATATTACTATGAAAAACAAACTGTAATTATTTTATTGAAAGTAAAAGACAAAAGAAAGAGGCTCAGATAAGCAGGCCACGCTATATCTAAAGTGAAGTAAATCCTTTAACAGTTAGCCCTTACAAAAACCAATCTGACAACATATGGACTACACAACTCAATCAGGGCAAAACAATAGACACAATCTACATAGACTTCTGTAAAGCCTTTGATTCAGTGGTACACGACAAACAACTCCTAAAACTAAAATCTTATGGTATCTCTGGACAACTGCGTAACTGGATAGAAGCATTCCTGTCAAACAGACAACAAATGGTCAAAATTGGGAGTGTTCTATCAAATTCTGTACCTGTCAATAGTGGTGTCCCTCCCCCAAGGCAGTGTTCTAGGACCAGCTTGCTTCATACTCTACATTAATTACCTCTGTGATCATATTAAGAGCAACTGCGTTCTCTTTGCTGATGATGTAAAGCTGTTCAATACCACAGACAATACTGCTACCCTTCAAAAAGATCTTGACTATGTATCAGAATGGTCAAACAAATGGCAACTTCAAATCTCAACAAATAAATGCTCTGTCTTACATATTGGGAAAAAAAAAATCAGAAAATAAAATACAAGCTGAATAGTCAAGACCTTGTTGATGATCCAAGCTCTGTAAAGGACCTTGGAATACTCATCTCTAATGATCTAAGTGCTAGAGCATTTGCTAGACCAATACTCGAATACAACTCATCAGTCTGGAACCCACATTATCTATCTGATATTAGCACAGTTGAGAAAGTCCAGAAATATTTCACAAGAAGAGTTCTCCACTCCTCTACTCGTTGTAGAATACCTTATGCCACCAGATTTGAAATTCTAGACCTAGAAAACCTTGAAAGTCTTCGGTCTGATCTAAGTATGGTATATAAAATCATACATTGCAATGACTTACCTATCAATGAATACTTCAGCTTCAACCATAACAACACAAGAGCACACAATAGATACAAACTCAAGGTTAACCGCACCAAACTTGATTGCAGGAAATACGACTTCAGCAACAGAGTAGTCAATGTCTGGAATATTCTACCTGACTGTGGTTTCTTCCCCATACCCCAAAAACTTTAACCTTAGACTGTCTACTATTGACCTCATCCCTTTCCTAAGAGGTCTGTAGGGGGCGTGCATAAGCGCACCAATGTGCCTATCATCCCTGTCCTATTGTTCCTTTTATTTTTCTTATATGTACCCATTTCATGTATTCATAACTATGTATAATTATAACTATTATCTTGCAAGCCATTGACAAATCAAATAAATAAATAAAAATAAATAAAAAAATAAAATAAATAAAAACAAGAAAATGCAGAAGCAGGAAGCACAGTCAGTTCTTTAACTTCACTTTAAATTACTCTTCATTTCCAGGATTCTTACCTGAAGAAGAAACAAGCGAAGAGCACTGATTGTGTCATTAGAAAGTTCTAACATGTTGATATGAGCTGCTTCTTCAAGAATATGGCTAATTTCAATTTCAGAAACAGTTCTGATGTCTTGGTATTTCATAAACTTAAAAAAGTTGTATTTTAGTTTTAGTGGATCTATTGTAAATTATTACTGTTATCCAGCAAAAACACAGACATTAATTGGCTCAAGCTTTATTGAAACAGATTCGTAAGCAATACTTAAAAATAATTGTTAGAAATAATCAAATTCTAAAAGCATAGATAAACCTTCCCTCAGTAGTAGCAAATTCTAGATTAGTGAGCCAAATTAGTATTTTTTCCATTTAATGATAGTTTTGAAATATTTCAGAATTTCCAAATTTTATGACTGCACAATTATCAAACACAAAAGTGTTTACATTTTAAGTTTAGGAATATATGGTATTCTAAGTAGATGCACATAGAATTATGTAGTAAGTCTAACAAGTAGGGGAAGATTTATCAGTCAAAGGGCACAAGGCAGCTTTACACTACTTGTTTCCCTCAATAAATGAAGCTGGCTTAAGAACCTGCTCTCCAGATTTCAGTCTGTTCTACAGTTTTAGTGTTCATGGGTATTATTAATTATAGTGATTGCTGGCTTCCTTCCTTCTTTACCCTTCCTATCAATGTCTTCTTGATGACATATTTGCATTGATAGTTCTTTTATATGAGTTCACATATGCTGTTTCCTCTGATACTTGATACCTTCCATCCATTGCATCCACTATTGGATTGCTGGACGAAAAATAGTTTAATTTCCTTACTGTCACTTTTGCTATTAGGAGAAATTAGCAGAACCCTTTTTTATCTTGCTTTTTTTAACCCTTTCATCAGTTTACCAGTGAGCCTATTAAAAAAGAAAAAATCCAGCCTTTCACTTAACCTTTTCATTAATTCACTTTTCATGCTGCCTCTTCAAAAGGCAGCAGACATTCCAGCAACTGAGACCAATGGCAGAAGCAGTGGGGCCATTTTTGCCATAGCATAAAGTAGTCAATTGGAGTGGAGCCATTTACCTACAGAAAATGAAGTGCAGCAGACAGATTATATAACACTGCTTGTGTCAGGGGAAGTCAGGAAACATAACTTTTCACACAGTGCAAGAAAAGACAAATGTAGATTGCCTACATGAAGGCTCATGGCAAGATGAGAATTATGTGTATTCCCATGCTAAATAAATGATTACTATAATGGCTATCCTCACGCCAGGCAAGTTAGGATGTTCCTGAGCCCTAAGAATGTTTGTTTTTTACTGTTGAACATCTAAACAGCTGAAACTATGATAACAGATTTCCTAATAGTTTTAATGTTTGGGGTTTTTTTAATTGAAAATCATCCATGGCAGTCAGATTTTGACTGAATCAATTGAAATTGCGTCCTTTCATTTAAATATGTACAACATTCCTTTGAACAAAAATCATACCAATGCACAAGGGTTAGACTCGTATATTGTGCTAAATTATTATGCAGTTTATCTGATAATGCTTCTATGAACAGTGTTATTTATAAATCATATTTTCTGGTTTAACATTATATATTAAGTCCATTAACCTTATTTAACAAATGTGTCAATGATATATACTTCTATTTGCTTTGCTTGAGAAAAATAACAATAATTATGGAGGAGATTATTAGAGTTTTCAAGCAAAGAAATGGAGTGTATCCTTCCTAATGCACCTGCTCGGATCAAAATCAGAATTATAGTGGCTGTGTTTAAGAGTTTATTTTGACTAAAGAAATACAATAAACTTACATTTCCTGTAAGTTTATGCTTAACAAAAACATCTGCATATTTAAGGCTCTACCAAGTTTTACAGCATAATCCAGTCCTCACTTTGTTATAAATGGTGTTTCACTCATGTTTTGCCAGTGATAACTAAATAGAACAGTTAAAACAGTCATAATGCAATGTAATAACACATTAGGAATTAATGGTTAACAGCTATTATACTCACCAAACTAATGAGTCTAAGAATTTCTGAGTTAAGAAAGGAATTCTCATTACCATCTAAAAGTGTGATCAACAGAAATTTATTCCACGGGTTTGAGGCAATATGACATGCTAGAAGTGGAAAAATTTTACCACAAATAGCTTAGAAAGAAATCTTAAGAAAATAATCCCCAAATAAATATATTATTCATTCTATACTGAGTTAAGTCTTTTTTTATACCATCAAACAAGATTTTTAAAAATAATAACAGGAAAAACAATGGAAGTAAAAAATTAATTTTTCTCAAAAAAGTACTCTTTATATGCTCCTAGAATTTAAACAATATACAGATAGTCCTTGACTTAAAACCAATCATTTAGTTACCATTGAAGTTACAACAGTACTGAAAAAAGTGATTGATGACTAGTCCTTGCACTGACTGTGGTAGCATCTCATATTCAAAATTTGGGTGCTTGGCAACTGGCATGTATTTATGAAAGTTGCAGTGTCTCAGGGTTTCGTCATTTATGACCTTCCTAACTAGCTTGTGACAAGCAATGTTGATAAGGGAAGCCAGATTCTCTTAATGACTGCATGATTCATTTAACAACTGTAGTGATTTACGTTAAGTTACAACCATGGTAAAAAAGGTTGTAAAATTGGACATGACTCACTTAACAACTGCCTTGCTTAACAACAGAAATTCTGGTCCCAAATATGGTCATAAGTCAAGGACTACTTATAATTCTTTCAAAAAAAATATAATAGAAGAAAAGATCCATTCAGATTATATAAAATCTAGAAGAGTTGCTATATTATTCAATAATGAAAATAGATTACTAAGATATCATTTTCTGCCATGTGTAAAATATAAAACATGGGTCAGCCGAGCTTATTCTGCTTTTATAATCACTGGAAATTACTTCAGTAAGCTGTCCTTATCTGTGATCTTTTACATTTTCCATGAAAACCTTCCATGACCAGACCATTTCCCAAAAGACTAACATCCCAATAAACTTGAGACAGAATTAGGATGGCATGCATTCGTTTTTGCACTCAAGACTTATAACTTCTGCATCGCATCACCCAGTCATAACCAAATTGATATAAAGCTTTTCCATATTTTCTTGGCAACTATTAAATATCTGAAATACTGTAAACCTACATTTTAGTAATGAAATGTTTTATACTGTTAAGGTTTATTATCTGCTTTAGTGATGAGGTGCCAATTACTGCTAGTCATCTAGGCAAAGCAAACTAAAGGTAAAGCATTTTTACTAATAAAGAATACACAGAGAAAGATATTGAAAGCTGTACCGGTGCTCTGATTTTTCAGGTGCAGATATTCCAACAAGACCTCAAGACATCCAATAACAGTCTGTGATAACAAAAAATCCTTCTGTAAACATAAGAGAGAATACAATGTATTATCAAATTCATCTAAAAGGCATGCCTGAAATTACAACAGAAGTAAATAAAAAGTGATTGTCTTGAGACTCATAGGACATAAAATATTTGAAAATGCTCTAGCATTTAGAAAGTCCTTCACGAGCAAAGGAATTTGCCTCATCTCCCCAGTATTGGGAATTGTCCAATATAGGGACAATTTTGGAACTACTGTATATTACTCCAAAGAAAATACAGATAACAGATAATCAGAGTTGGAAGGGACCTTGTAGGTCATCTAGTCCAACCCCCCGCCCAAGTGGGAGACCCTACACCATTTCTGACAAATGGCAGTCCAATCTCTTCTTGAAAGTCTCAAGTGATGGCACTCCCACAACGTCCGAGGGCAAGCTATTCCATTGGTTGATTGTTTTCAGTCAGAAAGTTTCTCCTCATTTCCAGGTTAAATCTCTCCTTGTTCAGTTTCCATCCATTATTCCTTGTCTGGCCTACAGGCGCTTTAGAAAATAGCTTGACCCCTTCCTCCCTGTGGCTGCCCCTCAAATATTGGAAAATTGCTATCATGTCTCCCCTGGTTCTTCTCTTTACTAGACTAGCCAAGCCCAGTTCCTGCAACCGTTCATTGTTTTAGCCTCTGGTCCCCTAATCATCCTGGTTGCTTTTCTCTGTACTTTTTCTAGAGTCTCAACATCTTTTTTATAATATGATGAACAAAACTGGATGCAGTACTCTAGGTGTTTTGCTGTGCTTCTTAGTAACACCATGCCAATCAATTTTCTATTTAACAAGAGAAATGGGAATTTACTTCTCATCCCAACTTTCTGAAAGGTTCCTCGTCCTTCATAAACTTAAAGTAATGTCACAATCATCTGTTTTTGGCTGTTTTGAGGGATGACATTACCATATCATTGCAAACAGGGATGGGCTTCAAATAATTTAACAACCTCTGCCCAGTTGCTGGGTGGGTGTTTCCGGCCTTCTGGGAAGCCTGTTTTTCACCTTCCCCAAGCCTCCGCACAGGCCCTGCACTTACCTGCAATCCAAAATGGGCCGTGTGGGGACTCCTGGGAGGGATGGGGTGGGTGGGGCCAGCCAGGGATGTGATTTGCCGGTTCGCCAACTGGTCATAAAATTAAAAACTGGTTCGCCCAAACTGATGCGAACCGGTAGCAGCCCACCCAATTGCACATTAACCTTTTAAAAACCATTTTCCTTGCTGCAGAAAAAAAAACATAGCAAAGGAATAATAAGTAGAGAAGTGATGCTTTTAATGTTTTCCCATTGGCAGCTGGAATTAATGTTGACTTGGTCAAGGAACTGGGGGAAACGAACGTACCTGTGGATCCTGTTGAATGTTCTGAAATTCTTCTCACAAATAAGGGGCAGATACAAGAGAAAGTGGCTTTATAACATTGAGATTGAATCTATATCTTTATGAATAATTATGATGGTGCATAAGCGCACCATCGTGCCTACCATCCCTGTGCTATTGATTCTTTTTATTTTTCTTATACGCATCCATTTCATGTATTCATAACTATGTTTATACTTATACCTATTACCTTGTAAGTTATTGACAAATCAAATCAAATCAATCAATCAATCAATAAATAAATAATTGTCTCTGGTACTAGTAGTTTTTGCATCATTAGATAGTTCAAAAGTCAGAAAAAGTGTATTCTCTTTATACTTTTCTATTCATTTGAAATAAATCAGTTTTGCTGAGTCCTACAATTAATATTTCAATTCCATACTAACAGTAAAATTTACCTGGACAAGTAGGTTTTGTAATCGAGCAACCAAGGACAGTACATGCCACATAGCCAGTGGAAACAAGGAAATATTCTCTTTTGACTGTGGCAATTCCTTTTCCTGTTTATCTGTGGACTGGTCAATAAACTTCACAAAGGATGAACAGAGGTTTTGCTTAAAGAAGGCTCTCAAAAATTGAAGGATGCTAACTGGATATAAAACCATCTATTAGTATAAAGTAAGTCTTTCCCTCATACACTTCAGAGATCCTACACATAAGAATCCAGGTACTTAGACAGTTTAGTATGTAGTCTCCTTATTGGAAAACCCACTAATTATCCCAAAGTTCTAGTATTCAGTTTTAAAAGGTAGTAAATTATTTTACTGTGGCCATTAACCAGCACAATTAAAATATCTAGCTCTTGAATAACTATATGTATTGGGGGGGGGTAAATATTCTATCAATTTTATCAATCTATATTTTGAAAAAATAATTTGCTACTATGTTTCAAAGTGATCAGTAAACAAGGAAAATTCAACTAAAACATTGCAGAAATTCTAGCCATGGTGATAAGAACAGCATGGACAATTTGTCTGAAGAGATTTTCTGTTTAATTTTTTATCTATTTTGTTTTCAATATGACTGCTGCCGCAAAATTGAGAAAATCAGTATTTTACTGTAGCATAATTAGGATTAGACATAGGGATATTCAGTTCAAAACAGTAGCTAGCAGCTCTCTCTTGTTCAGGTTTTAATGCTTCTTATTGGATTTTTATTTATTGAATATATGCACATTAAAAAATCATCCTACCAATGAAAATAAAGTATACAAAATTCATGGAACATAATGAAGAAATTGCATTAAATTCCTGAGGTGTGAAAGAGGATGGGAAATTGTGAAATATTGGCTATTATTACCTCTGTAATATAGTTGGAGAACTCCCAAGATCTTCTATTTTTTATTGTTAAGAATATCCTTAGGAGCTACACTTTGTGTTCACATATTTATTTTTTGTGATATTACCTACCAAAGAATAATATGCTCTTTTTTCTGTAATCAACTGCATTGAAGACTTTGTCCACATCCAAGGAAATCATATGATGAACCTTTCAGAAAGGAATCAAATGAATTGACTGAAGACAGGTGCACAGGTGTATTTTTTTTGTTCAGTATTTTCCTACTCAAAAAAGAACTTTGCCAGGGGTCCTTCAGCTTATTTTCTCTATATGACCAAATCACTTCAGTTTATGATTGTCAGTATAGTCAATGCACCTTATTCATCCTTTCTGCAGAGTTTCTTCTTGCTTTAACAACACTTTTTAAATACTTTAGTGACCCTTTGAGAGCTGCATGCAATGAAATTTCATTTTAATGTATGCCAATTAGTCTACATTTAAAGTGACAATAAAGTTATTCTAACTAATTCCTACAACATTTAATTTTTATGCTTTTCCTGTCCAAAGTTCTATTTCTATATTCACTAAATATTACATTTATCCTCATACCTTGTATACTTCTATTATATAATGCTCTTACTGTATTCAGTATTTCTGAATCCTGAAAAATATTTTATAACCGAAGCTTATTCAGCTTATTGCATGCAATAAACTTTTCACATATTTTTTAATTATCTGCTGAAGGACAGTTAAACCTGCATACATCCTATCCAGCATAAAGTCACACTGCATTTCTCAGATTTTGTTTATTACTAGATCTTATATATCAAAATGCTGTTGAACAACTTCCCAGGAACATTTAACAAATGATTCTCATATCTCTTGCAATATTTTTTCTCTATATAAAGAAATAATAATGGTATTCTTCCAATTGTCAGATACAGATACAGTCGTCACTTACAGTACATTAATAAGCTGCACAGCTAGTCCATAAACATACCACACCCAATGTTATTTTTCCACATATTATCTATATCAAGTTAATAATGCTTAATATAGTTAGGCAATGCCCTTGTTAGTGAATTGAGTACTTATAAAGAAAATGAACTGTTTGTACACAGATTTATCAGTGTTGCTAACCTGTATATTGTAAATATTTTGTTGAGTCAAGAGTGAAGCTGTCAAAAGCCAAGCAGAACAAATAAGTGATTCAATGCATGAGGAAAAAACAGGTTCAGAAAAAGAGGTTGCCATCCAGGTGCAGTGGAGAACTTTTTCAAGGAGTTCGATCAAAGATTTATTGGAAAGTAACAATACTATCACTGCAAAAGAAGAAAGGATTCAACAAGCTGTAAGTGTAACAAGTATAACTTAAGTCAGTAGCAACCAGGTATAATTACAAATTAGTACTGAAATCAAAAGAAACAAAATGCTACAGGTCTAAGGCTCTTGATCTATTCCAAGGATCCTAGCAAATCTCATAAATTGTATATTTTTGTCTCTGGAGATTATACAAAAAAAAGAGAACACTATTTAAAAAAATACTTTTGGATGGTATGGAAAGAGTTTCCACAGATATTATAACACAAGTAATAATGCATATTCTTAAAAACACAATAGGTGTATTTTAAAAATAAATATTTTAACTAAATTATGTTCTGTAAGACAGCTGCTCTCACCATTAAATATCTGAATAGATATAATAAATAGCATTCCCATTTACAAGTAGTTGTATATTGTACGTATCTTTAATAACAAGAAGTCTCTGAATGTACATATTTTATTTTATCCATCACATAACAGAGATTTTTTTTAAAAAAAGATTTAACTATGATGTACTTATTCTAGTACACAATAGAATCAAATAACCCTAGTTCAATAATTGGCTCAAGTGCACATGTAAGAATTGCTATGGATCAGGAAACTTTGCATACTTGTTTTAATTTTTAATACCAAAGCTGGACTTCTACTCCAACTCACTGAAGACATGCAATAGTTGACAAACTGATATACATCAACAATATACAATACATACAATTTTATAGAAGCATTAATTATAAAGAGAACTACAACTAGTCGGAGTTTTGCTGTATACAACACATCTGTCTGTCTGTTTATTTCATTTTAATGTATGTGATTAGTGTACATTCCAAGTGATAATAAAGTTATTCTATCCTATCCTATCCTCTAACTGCGCATCTCAAGAAAGCAACCATGTGCAGCATACAACAATCCAGTAAAATATGTCATTTTATAAAACTTATATAATAATTTTTAAAAAGTATTTAGAACTATAAAAGCAAAACTAAAAGAAAAAAAGAAAATAATAGGCAGAGGAACATTAATAAGGGAGCCACCTCACTTCTTTTCTTATACTTGTCTCAAAGGTGTTTTTTTCAAAAGGCAACTAAGGCTCTTTTTTATTTGAAAAAGTAGATGCTTCACTTCTCATTCAAGAAGCTTCACTGATGAAGTTTCTTGAATGAGAAGCAAAACATCTTCCTCAAATAAAAAACAGCCTAGTCGCCTTTTGAAAAAACACCTTTGAGACATCCATCTTGAAAATAACTTATGACCCAAAGTCCTTATTGGGGAAAAGTGTTCATTCTATCACACACAACAAAGGAATTGTTTCACTTTTTACCTATTTGTTGGCTGGAAGGAATTGTCTGCTGAAGGCTCCAATAAAGAAAGTTCAGGGATGGCTGAAGAATTTCAGAGTCTGTTGGACTACATTTCCCACACAAATTGATAACTGCATAACAGAAATACTGCGCTTAGTATAACAATAATCTTTTACAGATTTTAATATGTGAAATCTTTGGGGATAGGTACACCAATCAGATAAGTTTAAATGTCATCATAGTCATGAACAAGACCAACTGCTTCAAAAAAAACAGAAGAGAAATCCCATAGTGAACAGTCACAGTTGTGCTTACTAATTAGCACCTTTGTGGCCATTTTTCACTATCATTCTGTTTAGGCTACTCTAGTTATCCTCAGGAAAACATTACAGAGAAATATTGACAATCCGGCTCAAGGAGCTTGGTTTTGAAGCTAAGAAAGCAGAAACCTGGCACAACTTATTAAAGAGGTCCTTTGTCCTAGGGAGGCCACTGTCCCTCAGACGGCTGGTTGTGAATCTCTCTTTGTGAAGTGGGGACAAGGGGTTCAGATGGGCCTTTTGATGGCGTACCTGGCTCCCTGCCACGTGTCATTGGCCCTGCCCGGATTCCTCGAGGTGATAGCCGGGCTGGCGGTTGAGACCCCCAGGCTTTTAGTCATGGGGGATTTCAACCTGCCATCGCTCGGTGAAACCTCTGGGGTAGCCCAGGAGTTCATGGCTTCCATGACGGCCATGGACCTGACCCAATTAGTTTCTGCCCCTACTCATATAGGAGGACACACGCTGGACATTATTTTTGTCTCCAGTCAATGGTTGAATGACTGTAATCTTGGGGATTTAGTCATCAAACCCTTGTCATGGACAGATCATTCTCTTCTTAGACTGGACTTCTGTACCACCACCCCCCACCGCAGAGAGGCGGAGTCAAGTAGATAGTTCCGCCCCAGGCGCCTGATGGACCCTGAGCGGTTCCAGAGGGAGCTTGGGCCATTTCCCGAGACTCTAGCTCACTACTCGCCTGGAGACCTGGTGGCCACCTGGGATAGGTTGGCTGCTGGGGCTCTGGACCGAGTTGCGCCTCTGCGACCTCTGACTCAGCACAGATCCTACCCGGCTCCGTGGTTTACGGAGGAGCTACGGGAGATGAAGTGCCGGAAAAGACGTCTAGAGAGTGTTTGGAGGGCTAGCCGCATTGAGTCTGACCAAACACAAGTGAGGTCTTACATTAAGATCTACCTTGTGGCGAGAGGCGGCAAAGCGTTCGCATTTCTCCGCCCTTATTGCGTCGGCAGAAAATCGGCCTGCCGCCCTGTTTAGAGTGACCTGCTCGAGCCGAGAGCGCGGGATGACCTCTGGCAGGGTAGGGCAGAAGAGTTTTCCCGATTCCTGCACGACAAAATCGCTCAGATTCGGGACGGGCTGGACTCCAATTGGGTGATCCCGGGGGAGGTGTCCGGAGCAAGTCTTGAGAATGTTATCTGGAAAGAGTTTGACCCTGTGACCGCCGAGGGTGTGGACAGGTTGCTGGGGGGGCTGAATGCCACGTTTGTTGGACCCGTGTCCCTCCTGGTTGGTTTCAACCGCCAGGGAGGTGACACGAGGCTGGCTCCAGGGGATTATCAACGCTTCGTTGAGAGAGGGGTCGCTCCCTACTGCCCTGAAAATGGCGGTGGTGCGGCCCCTCCTCAAGAAGCCTACCCTGGACCCGGCTGTTTTAAATAATTATCGTCCAGTCTCCAACCTTCCTTTCTTAGCGAAGGTTGTTGAGATTGTGGTGGCACGTCAGCTCCCTCAGTACCTGGAGGAAGCAACCTTCCTTGATCCGTTTCAATCGGGCTTCAGGCCTGGGCATAGTACTGAAACAGCATTGGTCGCATTGGTCGATGATCTCTGGAGGGCCCGTGACAGGGGGTTTTCCTCTGTCCTGGTCCTGTTAGACCTCTCGGCGGCTTTTGATACTATCGACCATAGTATCTTATTGCGGCGGTTGGAGGGGTTGGGGATTGGGGGAGCTGTCTTGCGATGGTTCTCCTCCTTCCTCTCCAGCCGCTCGCAATTTGTGTTGGCGGGGGGGGAGAGGTCCATCTCTAGGCCCCTTATTTGTGAGGTGCCTCAGGGATCGGTCCTCTCCCCTCTCTTGTTCAACATTTATGTGAAGCCGCTGGGCGAGATCATCCGTGGTCTTGGGGTGCGGTGCCATCTGTATGCAGATGACACCCAGCTTTACATCTCCACCCCTGACCACCCCAACGATGCTGTGGAGACTATGTCCCGGTGCCTGGAGGCCGTGCGGAATTGGATGGGCGGGAACAGGCTCCGACTCAACCCATCCAAGACCGAGTGGCTGTGGTTTCCGGCGGCCCGATATAGCCAGCTGACGCCCTCGCTGGCTATTGGGGGAGAGATCCTACCCCCTACGGGGAGGGCTCGCAATTTGGGTGTCCTCCTGGATGCACGGCTGTCTCTAGAAGACCATATTGCGGCCGTCTCCAGGGGGGCTTTTTATCAGGTTCGCCTGATTTACCAGTTGCGGCCCTTCCTAGATCGGGACGCCTTACGCACGGTCACTCACGCCCTTGTCACCTCTCGTCTAGATTACTGTAACGCTCTCTACATGGGGCTCCCTGCGGGGAGCACCCGGAGACTCCAACCGGTGCAAAATGCGGCCGCGCGGGTGATTATGGGGGCGTCGCGAAGCTCCCATGTAACGCCTCTCCTGTGCGAGCTGCATTGGTTGCCGGTGGCTTTCCGGGTTCGCTTTAAGGTTCTAGTTTTGACCTTTAAAGCAATCCATGGCATTGGGCCAGGCTACCTGCAGGACCGCGTTCTGCCGGTAATCTTCAACACAGGGAGGGCCTTCTCCGGGTGCCGTCGGCTTCTATTTGTCGTCTGGCGGCCCTCAGGAGTAGGGCCTTCTCTGTGGGGGGCCCTGCCCTCTGGAATAGTCTGCCCCCAGAGATATGCACCAGCACGGACCTGAGAGCCTTCAGACGG
The DNA here is from genome assembly GCA_023653725.1 of Bungarus multicinctus. NCBI lineage: Eukaryota > Metazoa > Chordata > Lepidosauria > Squamata > Elapidae > Bungarus > Bungarus multicinctus. The sequence goes on from CM042848.1 coordinate 51,543,865, forward strand.
GTGTTAAAAACCTGGCTCTTTGAGCAGGCTGGCTTGGCTGATACAAGATTTTAACTGTCTCCCATTTTAAATTGGGTTTTAAATATTTGGGGTTTTTAATTAGTTATGGGGGAGGGTAGATTTTTAATTATAACAGCCTAATTTATTTAATTCATTTTAATTTTTGTATAATGTATTGGGGTAGGATCGGCTGTGCACCGCCCTGAGTCCCTCGGGAGAAGGGCGGTATATAAGTATCTAAAAAAAAAAAAAAAACAAGCTAGAACAAAAAAAGTTGCCCCTTGTTCTTGTTGACTAAATATTTATTTCAGAAAGCACAATTTTCATCATTACTATTTTAGTGTGTTGTCTCCTGATATATGCAGAATATAAACTAGCCAATTCAGATCACAAAGGAAAATGCATTCCAAAAATACTGCCTCTATTGGAGAAGAGATTTGCATCACTATAAAAGAAAAAAGATCCTCATTTCTCTCTTTGATCTGAGGAATCTCCCTTATTACATAACTACCTTTATAAGTTCTATAAAGTTGGGGATTCAAGAAGTGTGAGTACACTATTTACAATCGGTAAAGGTCACCCAGAATAGGTTAGACCCTTGGAAAAGCTTTTATGTGATACAATAAAAAATCCCTGTCTCCCAAAATTGGGACAACGGAAGTTATGGCTTTGGAGTATGATTGTTAACATGACATACAAAGCTAGTATAAACTCAAAATGTCTGAAATTTCACATCTCTTTCAACTTTCCAATAATCAGGTTTTTTTACCTATATCTGCAGTTACAGGTAATCCTTGGCATATCATCACAATTGAGGCCAGAAATTCTATTACTAAGCAAGGCAATAGGTAAATGAGTAATGCCCAATTTTATGACCTTATTTTGCCATGGATGTGAAGTGAATCACATAGTCATTAAGCAAATCTAGCTTCCTCCACTGACTTGGCTTGTTGGAAACTGGTTGGGAAGGCTGCAAATGGCAATGGTTATAAGTGGAAAGGATGGGCTGTAAATCAGTTTTTCAATGCCATTGTAACCTTGAAAGATTGCTAAGTAAATGGTTGTTAAGTCAAGGATTACCTCTAGCTAGTTATCTGTGCAAATGGGTTGGAGTGAATAGTCAAGAAAGGGAAAGAAATAGTGGCTAGATGGATTAAATCAGATCCTGAGATTTAAAAGGGAAAAAGGCAAAGGTGCGTTGCAAGAATAAAAAGTTGCAATGAGATATGGTAAATGTTGATGTAAATTAGATTTAATTATATATTACCGGTATTATTATAAATTATACATTTTTTTCTTATCCCATGACTTAATTTCTTTATTGTTTATCCTTTTTCTATCCTTTGTATAAGGTTTACACTGAAATAATGTGATGGATATGTATTTATAAAACATCCTTTCTCTTAAGTGATACAAAGAAAAAAAGAAAACCAATCATTCTCAAACTGCAAACCTCATGAAACACTGATATGATAACATTTAGAAATAGTTGGGAGGAAGAATAGTTGGTAACACTGTTACAGAAGAAATAAATATAATTTCTATATGCTTTGTGCACCTGAAGAAGCCACTGTAATTGTCATGCCCTTGGTAGAGTTGGACTCTGAGGGAGAGGAGGAACAGCTGACAGGGAGCGAAGGTGTGGCTCCAGAGGTTGTGGAGGAGGCTGGGGAAGGGCAGAGGCCAGCTGGGCAGTCAGAGGAAGAACCAGGCCCATCTCCTTCTCATCCTAGGACAAGGAGGGAGGAACTGAGAAGGAAACAACTTGGTTTACGAGAGAGGAAGCGGCCACGATCCTCCTCATTAGTTGCAGCTGGGGAGAATAGTATATGAGAGTAGTACTGGGGAGAATAGTATATGAGTTAAAACACAGCGTTGCCAGAAGCAAAGCATGCTTTATTTTGGGTTGAAGTTATCTTAGTTGGCGTCCTTCCAAAAGACTGTGCCTTGTTATCTCCTTGAATTTGGTAATTACTTATCCTGGTCCGTTATGGAAATATCTTCATTGTAGTTTGTTTGGTTTTTTTATTTCACCTTTATCTGCTCATTAAGTTCGGACTGTATTGCTTTCTTTTGAAGACTATTTTTGAGTACATTTTACCTCCAACTGAGAATTATTGAACAGTGGGGCCAAGTTAGAAGCATTAAAGGACATTTATTTATGTTTTGGATTTTGTTACATTTGTGTTACATTCCGGGTCATCACAGTAATATGTATTTAATTTTTTAAAAGATGTAATTGTAAATGTCATTAAATCCATTGGAGAGCAAGAGAACGAGGGAGGGAGGGAGGATCTATTTTGGCTTGCAAATGCTACATTCTTGTTATCCCTACAAACATTCAAAACAAATTTAGACAGTCACCTAAGCGAAGCAGTCTGAAACTTGTATTATCCAATTCTTGTTCTGTTGCATATCTCAGCTGAACCAGGAAAAGGAGATTTAACAAAAGTGGCACATTCCGGCTTACTAAAAAAAAAAAAAACACCATGAAACAATAATTGGAAAATACAGGAAAACATACAGGTAGTTCTCAACCACAATTGAGCCCAAAATTTCTGTTGCTAAGCGCGACATTTTTAAATGAGGTTTGCCCTATTTTACAATCTTTCTTGCTACAGTTGTTAAGTGAATCACTGCAGTTGTTCAGTTAGTAACATGGTTATTAAGTGAATCTAGCTTTCCCATTCACTTTGCTTGTCAAAGGGTTGTAAAAATCACATGACTATGGGACACTGCAACCGTTATAGATATGAATCAGTTGCCAAATGTCTGAATTTTGATCATGTGACCATGGGAATGCTCTAACTGTCATAAGTGTGAAAAATGATCACGTCATTTTTTTCAGTGGCCTTGTAACTTCAAATGGTCACTAAATTGTTGTAAGTTGACTATTTTAATGACATTTTTGAAAAAACTCCAAGCTGTACAAGGTATTCATAGTGAACCAAACTATCACATGATGATAGAGTTTTTTTTACTTGAGTTAATTTAGTATAAGTATATAGCCTTTTGAGGTCAGAATTCAACTTGATTATGACTTCCACTAAGTCTCTTTGTTACAAAGCATTGACTCAGAAAACTAAATAAAAACTACACTGTGGTGTCAGTTGAATTAATCATTACTTTTCTAAATGACCATATACAGTAGTGGCCAAAATCGTGGAAATCTTTTGGGAAAATTGTATTTTTGAGGTTTGATAGCTTATAACATATTTTTTAAGTAGTACCATAAAATTACATATCAATGGAAATATAATTTAATCAAGAATGTAATGCAATAAAGTTTGTCCAATTATCTGTATTCTATGAAAAGTTATAGCCAAATATCCAGAAAAATGAAGCACAACTTGCTTAGGTTGATATCGGGTAGCTTTCCTTCATCTGATTGTAGCCAACGAACATGAGTGTTTAGAGAGCCAATCAGGTGTCATCTTGTTTTGGAAATGAGCCAATCAGATCACAGTAGGATTCAGTTATTGATGCCGTGTATTGAAGCTGAGAGGAAGACTTTTGTCAGTGTGTTATGTGATTGCTATCAAGTTGGTTGGGTTTTTTTGTGTTCTTTCATTGAGTGAGCTTGTAAAATGTAATAAAATTAAAGTAATGAGGCAAACAGTTGACTGGTCATCCAGAGAGCGATGTAAGATAGTATTATTAAGTGAACAAAGCTAGTTATAAAGAAATTAGAAGAAAAATTGGTGGAAAGTTAACCAAAGGTGGCATTTCTAAGTTTTTGAAGAGGAGACTAAGTCAATACAAAACCACACTGATAAAGGCAGGAAAAGGTGCACAACAAGTGATGTTAGAAAAATTAAGAGACTGTGCTTCCTACGTGACAGAAGAAAATCATCTGGGTGCATACAAGATGAAATGGCGCAATGCAATGTGAAGTTGAGTATAACAACTGTTCGGCGCAGTCTGAAGGAATTTGGCCTAAAATCTAGAATTCCACAAAAAAGCCACTTTTATCTCTCAAATAAAGGTTGAAAAGACTAAACTGGGCTAAAACCCATTACCTGGACAGAGGAACGATGGGACAGTGTCATTTGGAGTGATGAGACCAAGATCTCCCTGTTTGGTAGTGATGGTCATCCGTGGCTGTGGGGTAGAATTCCATCAGTACGCTGATGACATCCAGCTGTACACTTCTACCCCGGGCCACCCCGATGAAGCCGTCAAAGTGATGGCCCAATGCCTGGAGGCCGTGCGATGTTGGATGGGGCGGAACAGGCTTCGGCTCAACTTATCTAAGACCGAGTGGCTGTGCTTCCCAGCACCGATACAGCCAGCTGGTTCCATCGCTGGCTGTGGGGGGTGAAATTCTTGCCCCCACAGAGAGGGCGCGCAATCTGGGTGTCCTCCTGGATGTACGGCTGTCGTTGGATGACCATGCGGCGGCCGTCGCCAGGAGGGCTTTTGGTCAGGTCCGTAGGATCTACCAGTTGCGGCCCTTTCTGGATCGGGATGCGCTTCGCACAGTCACCTCCACCCTCCTAATCTCCCGCCTAGACTATGCCAACACTCTCTACATGGGGCTCCCCTTGAAGAGCACTCGGAGGCTCCAGCTGGTGCAGAATGCGGCTGTGTGGGTGGTGTTGGGGGCTCCTCGGGGCTCCCATGTCACGCCGCTCTTAAGCGAGCTGCATTGGCTCCCGGTGGTCCTCCGGATGCGCTTCAAGGTATTAGTTACCACCTTTAAAGTGCTCCATGGCTTGGGGCCGGGGTATCTACGAGACCACCTCCTGCCATCATCGGCCTCCCACCGGCCAATACGCTCCCATAGTGGGTCTCCTCGGGGTGCCGCCGGCTGGGTGCGGGCCTTCTCATTGGGGGCACCCTCCCTCTGGAACGAATTACCCCGGAGATGAGGACCATCCCTGATCTCTTGACCTTCCGGCAGGCAGTGAAAACTCATCTATTTCGCCAAGCCGGTCTGGCCTAGGGTTCTCTTAGGGTTTTTAATCTGGTTTTATCTGGTTTTTATTTTTTAAATTCCCTTTATATGTTTTTATCTTTCAGCCACTATATTTGATTTTAATTGTTTTTAATTTTGTATTGTTGTTGCATTTTTAATCGGCTGTACACCGCCCTGAGTCCTGTCAGGGAAAGAGGGTGGTATATAAGCTTAAATAAATAAATAAATAAATGGCATAAAATACGTAAGGAGACACTTTTCCCAAAAGGTTTCCACAATTTTGGCCATTACTGTATCTACCTTTTCATTTCAGTTTAGGTTTGAAATCATTTGACGCAAAAAAACCAATAATTCTGTAAGTTTTTAGGTTGTAGATTTCCCTAAATTTTACATATTTCAGTTTGATACTCAAAAGTCAAATCCATGTTGCATTAATGCAAAGTATTGTCTCATTTTACATCTGAAATGCCAGCCTATGCAGTATACTATATATCTGCAATATTTATTATAGGACCTCAGATTTATTAGATTTATGTCTCAACTTTTCATTCAAAAGCTCAAAGCGCTATATATAGCATTTTGTCTTCATCACCTCCCCCATAACAACCAAATTAGATAGGCTGGACTGACAGAAAGAGACACTGCCCCAGAAATATCCATTGAGTTTCCAGAGCTAAAGGTGAACTCAATGTTACTTGTCCAGTACCTCAACCACCATACTACATTAAATCTCAAGGGTGTATAATTAATTAATATGATTTAATATAAAAATGATCTATTTGTATGTCCTGAAAACAGAGAAAATATTAACATTATATCAGAGTGATGAAAGGTGTCTCAATTATAATCAAGCTGTACCAGACCATTCCTCTCCAAAGCAGAAGGGAAGAATCACCAGTCTGTTTCTTCTATGTGAGCTGAATATGGAACACATGAATAGAAGTACATTGCTAACTTCTGAAGTCAACTGCAGATTAAAAACATCATCTTGCTCAAATACATACCTATAGAGAATCCCATAACTCAACATGTTCAATAGCATTTCACAATCAAATTTCCATGGAGTAGTTAGTGCTTAATTATTTATGTTTATTCACCTTGTGAAATACTGGAATTATTTTCTACTAAAAGCTGTTGCAAAATCTGTAGAAACTGGCTTCGAAGAAGGTCACAGACATGGATATCTTCAGCTGTTCTTAAGAAAATTTTCAGTGAAATTAAGACTTTTTGAGCTACTTCATTGGTGCCAAAGCAGACTAGATCCTGAGTGGGAAAACAAGTTAAACTTCATTTATGGGGATAACATTATTTACATTTATGCTACAGACATTAATATGAACATTTAATGAGAAACCAAAACCAAAATGCTAAGGGAAAAATGGAAAATAGTATTGCTAAATGTAACAAAATAAGAAACATTGAAAATATTTTCCTTATTTTCAGTCCTTCTTATTGTTTTCCAAATTCTATCTAAAATGGTTAATAGAGAATAGAGAATTTATGTATAGTATAAACTATACTTTGTTTTATATCCTGGAAACCAATCTATGCTTTAAATATTTTTAGATTATGATTTGGTTCTTTTTTATAAAATCACATACCAGTAATATAAGTATAGCACTGGGATTGCCTTTTAGCATACAAATCAAACTATTAAAGTTGTTTGAAGAATCAGAAAAGTCAATAGAGCCTCTTGTGGTAGCATCTTCATGTTCAGTTAGGGAGAAATCTTCATAGGAAAACCAAAGTTGAAGGACACAGTGACCAAATCTTCCCATAAGATCAGGATATTGTAAAAAGAACTTAAGCAGCAGAGGATGATGAACATATACTTGGCTGAGATCAGATATAACATCCAGGATTTTCCTTATAGCAGAAAGGCATGCCTGGATATAGAAAATGGAGGGAGAAGGGAATTTTAAAAAGTCAATATAAAATCAATATCATGTCTTGGGGCAATCAGAATTCCTTTTTGAATTAAAAAAATAGTAATATAATAGATTCAAATCATTTTTTGTAGTAGTTAGCTTCTCAAGGCTTCTTTTTGATATCAAAAATAAATAATATGAAACCATCTTTACCAGGTTCAATAACATGAAACAACATTCTACCATTTTTTTACTGCTGAAAGTGGTCTGATATTGTACATGTATATATCTATACATGAGTATTTTTAGATGGTGTTTGCAAGATTATTACAACTGGTAATAAATTTTTCCAACAGGTATTTTATTGTGGAACTGTTCTTGCCTCATTCAAGAAACTTCTCATGAAAAAAAGATACAAGTAATACCAACTTCTATAATCCCACCATGTTCTTCTATCACTCCTATAATTATTTCTTACAATGAGAAGAAAAACTAGAGGGAAAAATAGAAGGACAATTATTTTTCAATAATTTAAAAGTAGTCAATGTAGAAATAATTATTTTTCTCTTTCTCATACTAATATTCTTTTGCAAAGGACTTGTCATTTCTTTGCGGGGGATGGGGGGGTTTAGGATGGGTATTTTTAGCATGCCTAGACATTTTCCCACACATGCTATTTGAACACAACATCTAATTATGTTGTCCTGCACCACATCACTATGCAAATTCTTTTCTTGGGTGTTTGATCTTTGTTACATGATCATTGAACAACTGTGCAAAATATAAAATATTTATTCACCAAACCCTTGTTAAATAAATCCAAATGTAATGATTGCAAGATTAACTAGATGACATGGTTGATCTCAAAAAGCTAAGCATGATGGTAGTGCTTTGATGGAAGACCACCAGGAAATGTCATTACTATAGATTAGGCTGGAAAGTTGAAAAAGCATCACAGAAGACAATAACAGTTTCATGCAATTTCCATAAAAGCTTCATGGACACTTCCATAAAGTTCCCAGATGTTAAGCCAGTTCAAAGAACATCCTTGTACTCCCAAAAGCTTTTTCAGACAAGAATGGGATACCAAATTGCTGCTTGCAACAACAAAATGCTGGTTCTTAATTCCTGGACAGTTCCTTTAATAAATAAAGACCTTCAATGTGATGTAGTAAATTTTAAAGCTGTTCCTGAATATAATGATTAAGCCAGTATATAATGATTAAGCCTGAGTTTACCAAATCTAAAGCTTTACTTTTGTGCTGACAAATTGCCAGAAGATACAAAATAGCTTTAACAATATATGGAGGTGGACAATCTCCCTGGTCCTCAACTGATAGAAGAAAGCTTGATATAGCTGAGAATAGATCTGCTTCCGGAACAATTCTGAAAAAAAAGATTAAAAATACTTAAGATGATTCATCTTGCTTACTGACTGATTTTCCTATTCATCGCATATCACCTACCTGTCTTCATGACTAAAAGCAAGGTAGAAAAGAAACAGAAGGCTATATTGCTGATTGCGAAGTGTTTCATTTAAACATAAGAGATCTGGGGTTTCAGACAACAGTCTAAGACTTTCTAGTGCACTGAAGTTTAACAGGGGCAGAGTCTTCCACAGGAGTTCAGATATTTCTTGGTCTATGAGGAAAAAAACATTAACCAGAAATGTCAAGTAAAGCCTGGACAGCACATAAACGTATTTTCTGGCTTAAAATTTGGATCCCTTACTCCTAATATAATTTAATAACAATGGTCACATTTTTGTTTTATCCTACAAAAGAGAACAGTTTTCTCTTTTTCTTCTTAGTTAATATTGCCAGGTAATCATATGATGCCATGGCAAATTCATATAATAATTTAGACTTTGAAGGGTCCAGGTCATAAACAGAGGAACCTATATTTTAAATGTATCACTTACAAGGCCCACAAATTCATACCAATCTGTACAAATTGGTTGTATTTTCCAATTTCTGCCATAAGCTTTATTTTCAGATTTGAACTGAAGGCTGCACTTCAAAGAACACAAACAGCTCTTTTATCAAACTTACTTTTTTTTGAGGATTCCACCATTTTCTCAGAGGACAAATGAAGACTGAGGCACATGCTATGAAGAAAACTAGAACAAGCTTGATTCAAGGCAGCATTACTTAAAAAAAAAAAGAAATGGAAAATGAAAATTTGACAATGCATCCATTGACAAGCATCGGTCTAAGTTTAGTCATATGGTATTCTATAAAGGTATGAAGGGCTGCATTTTTGAAATACATAATTTTATTAATTCATAAAATTTTGGCATCTTTAAAACATTCAAATCAACAAATTAACCAGCTGCTTTTTAAAATTATAAACATCTTTATGCTATCTAAATGAAGATGCAAAATAACAAAATCCCTAGGAATTTCTGGAGATAGGTCTATTTAAGTGAAAATAATGTTTTAATAAAATGAAGCATGACATAATTTTAATGTCAAATTTAATACCTTTGTCCACTGCAGAATTTGGCTTTCAATTCCAGGTTCAGTTGGATGAAAGAAGAAGATGCTAAAGAGAAAGATAATTGTATTCATACAAAATATCTGAATAAATATATTGTGCTTATCATTGTGCTTATTTAATAAAGTATTGCTCTTGTCATCATTTCAGCAGCATTTTCCTAACATTTTGGTAAACTAAGTTTTCATTTTTCTGAAACTGTGCATGTAGATATACTTCAGTAAAAAGTGTCTTAGAGCAAATGCAATAATTTCTTTAGTAAATGATAGGAAAATATTTACTAAATAATTTTAAAAAATCAATAAATGGTGTCCCCAAGTAAATTACCGTGACTTCATGCCTATGAACCTCTGCAACATATTTTAAAATGGACGGCAAGAAAGCAGAACATGTGCTCACCCTTAAGTGTTATAAAGTAATGTATTACTTGTGGGAGAATATAAGGAGGAGTAAAATGAACTAGCTATGCATGTGTTGGTAACTGTTTACACCTGATCTAACTTGCAAGCTATCAAGAAAGCCTGCTTAAGTATTGGTGTTGTCTTTGTTAACATTTTCTAGATTCACTGGGTAACAAACAGGAAATGCTATATTCTCCAAACTGTAGAAAGTTGCTTACAGTTATGCCAGTAGTTATAGCAGAAAATCAAAGCTGTTTTTCTGCTATAGCTACTGGGGAGCACCAATCTTTTAAAGCAGATTACCTGCTGAATCATATGATTAGAAATATGTTTATTTAGGATTTTCATTGCATTTCTGGCATCATTTCAGCAAGAAAAATACATATTTTAATCATACTTTCAAAAGTAGTTTGCTCCAACTCTCCTTACCCATCTTAATGGATAATCTCTTATGCATGTCAGGCATAACATTGAACAGGATGCTAAGTGCTGAGATGAAGACTTCCATAATACCTGGGCGGACAGCCCTTTCAGAATATTTCTGCAAGAAAATATATACATATTCTCCCTATTATAAAAAGTAATGAAATGCAAATCAGAAATGCAAATCAGTATAGGCCTAGCAGACCTATAAAAGTCTATGATTCATAATATTATAGCTGAAAACTCTTCCTAAAACCACTTATATTCTTAATAACATTTGAGATGTCAAATACTTTATAAACTTGTAAATGCTCCTCATTGTTACTAATGTAATAAAAATTAGAAGCAGAGGACATTGCAGCTTTGCCTCTATTAAATAAACTTTGCCACTATTTCTTCTATTTGATCTGTAGATACAATTGTTTTCTTTTTCTTTCTTCTGCTTTTCTGTATGTTTGTATAACTTATTTGATGTTTGATGTTAAGGACCCAGCAAAAATAATTACCATGACCAGGGGAATGCAAAGCGAATCAGATATCCATAGAAGAAATTCTGAAAATCTTTTCAATGTATCAATATTCTCTGAATTTGGAGCTGTAAAAGTGTTCTTCTGAGCCAGAGGATCCTTTTGGTATTGCACAGCTAAACTAAAAAGTGATAAAATCTATTAGATACAACCTATACTACATCATGTTTCTGTATCTTCCCTTTACCCCGATGTCATATATAGACATGATGAGATCCTAAGCTACAGAAATCAATAAAGGCTTTATTAGGCAGAGGCAATAGAAAAAGATGAATAAGAATGCAAGATGGGGTGAGGATACAATGGTGGGATTCAATTTTTTTAACTATTGGTTCTGAGGGCGTGGCTTGGTGGGCGTGGCAGGGGAAGGATATTGTAAAATCTCCAGTCAGAGGTGGTATTTGCTGGTTCTCTGAACTACTCAAAATTTCCGCCACCAGTTCTCCAGAACTGATCAGAACCTGCTGAATACCACCTCTGGTGAGGAAGAAGCTTCTATGAACAGAAGGTATAAAATCATGCAGCAACAAAGCATAACTTAAATCTTAATCAATTAATGATATTCATATGAGCAATACAGGAGGCTTAATTAATTATAATTAACATATTCATGTATAAAATTATTATAAAACGGTAATATATTACAAAATTCTGAAATTTTGAGAGGCCCCTTCAGACTATGAAGAACTTTTGATATAGTTTACTAATCTTACAGTATGCTGAAATCTAGTCTGCTTGATCCTAAAGAACCTGACTCTAATGTTGTAGCTAGAGCACAGGATTTGGTGTTTTTGTGTGTGTGTGTGTGTGCACGCACGCGCGTGCAAATGCCCAGACGTTTTTTGAGTGAAAAAGTTAATTGCATATATAAATCAACTTACCACTTCAAAATATTTAATTACATAGTATGAGACAAGGTCAGAGCTAATTAGATATATTTAGCTGAAATATCACTAGAATTTTGCAAATTACTTTTTCATACAAATACTATCTTTGCGGAGACTTAGAGATGTACAAAGACATAGTTCTGTTCAATTTCTCTGCAACAGAAATCAGGAGGCATGACCCTATTTCTATTTTGAAGATATGAACAGAATTTAAACTGTTAGTTCAATCTATTTTACAAGGTAGCTGTCAGCATAATATGAGGTAACCTAAGTTGGACTTCCAGGAAGAAAGGCAGGATATAAGCATAGTAGGACAAACAAAAAAACAAGACTCCATTCATACCTGGCAAGATTAAGGATAGCTAAATAACATAACCTTCATTTCTTGTTATTATATAACAACTAGGTATACCATAAATAAATCAAATATCAGGTTTTTAATTTTTTAAAAAACTTCTTGATAGATTGCTATTATTATCAACTAAATATATCTGCATAAAATAGGAATTCTAATTGAAACCCCTTCAATCATTTTGATTGGTTTTATTAAATTTATTCATCTCAATCAAAGCAGTTTCTAGCGAATTTTCAAAAGTTAGTTGGATGATAGTATCACAGCTATAAGCAGGACTGGGATGATCTAAACAAAAATCCCAGAACTCAATGGCAAAATATTTCTGTATTGTTGCTAACAAAATTAAATGGACATATTCATTAAGTCATCAAAGATTAAGTTTGATTGAGGATCATGTTCAGATATAAATATGAGCTCAGTACTTTTCTGCTATAAATTCATATAAATGTGAATGAAATGTGTATTAAATATTATATTTGTATATTTAGTATAATTCTCAGTTTCTTATTGATTTTTCTTACCATTTCTACAATCAGTAAAATTGAGAAACATCTTTTCTTACCTACAAGCATTTCTGAAGCTTTCTAAGGCATTCTGCAAGAACTGTGCCTGTTGTGAAATTACTGTATTCTTATATCTACCCCCTTGATGATCCTGTGATATTGAAAGAAGAAAAATTGGTGAGAATATTTTTATGCTGCCAGAGCCCAATGTTTAGATTAATAATTACTTTAATAAAATAATAGTGTGCAAATATGGTCCAAAGTATATTTAATAGAGGCAAAGAATTGTCTTCCAAAGAAAGGAGGACTCAACTTTCAATATATGGGGATGGGAGCACTTTCAGCAAATGTTCTGGTTTTTTTTTTTAAAGTGCAGTTTGAAAAGAGTTTATTATATATATTACACATTGCTGGTCTTAAATCAGAACAAAAAGAGGTCCTTTGAGAAACTAACCATCAGCCTCTTATTAAAAGATGCCAGTGGGAGATCATTACATCGCATCAATATAGTTTCAATCAAGTTCTGTAGTTGCCCATATTGTATAGGTGGAAAGCTCACATGATCCTTTCTGTGCTGAGAAAAATGAAAATGTTAAGCAAAGATAATAGTATAAATGAGTGTCAATATGAATATGGTAGTAGAAAAACAAATCAACTGTGAATAGAGAGAGGATAGTTACATACCTTTTTTCTACTAAAATCACACTAGTCATTTCTCTGGTCCAAATGAACATTTTGGCATACTTTGATCAAACAGCATGCATGTTATAGAATAAATTAATGCTTAAAGAATTTTACCAGTAAGGAACAAATTGGCAAAAACTCATAAAAGAAGATGCAGAGGTAAGGAATTATATATATTTTCCAGGTAATAATTAAATTAAATTAAATTACACTTTTCATTTACCTTAAAATTGCAGTCACCGCTTTCACTGCTTCAGATGCTACTTCAATAACAGGGCATTTCACAGCTTCCATTAAAACACTAACAGCATCTTTAAATGTAGCAATATTTGTAAATAATTTAATTTCTTCCGGTTGCCTGAAATTAAATAAAATATTCAAAAAATTTATCCAACAAAAGGATTTCTGTAACAGTATGTATCACTTTGAACCTCAGGATTACAGAAATGTTAAGCTTAATATTTTCCTAAAGCACAGTATGATATTTTCAAATTCAAGTTCAAGGCAGGTTACTTCATCAGAACCAGAAATTATCCAAACTCAAAACACTTTCAGTATGGATTCTAACTCTTTTCTAAGAACTGCCCATTTGAACTCAAATCTATTTCAAATTGAAATATACAAATGCCTAATCTAAAATTATTGTACACAATTACTTAGGTTTTATAGTTTATTTATGAAATATATAAACCACTTCAAATTAAAGGACTCTAAACAGTGATTATGTTAATTTAAAAATTAGTAATCCACCTATAAAACCTATGTATATATATTAAATATATCTATATTCTCCACTGAAATCCATTGCAAAAAATAAATTGTAACTACAAAATATAAATGTTCTATATACTGACAAGTAATATGCAGGTTCCCCATCATCCCTCCCCAAATCTTATATAAATTATTTTTCATGATTTAAGAAATAAGGGTGAACAGTTTTTCAAGTTTCAAGTTCATAGATAACTGGTGAAAACATTACTATATTAAATCATGCTTATTATATATACATAGTTTCCCCAGAAATATTTATCCTCTGATATAAATTTGGTGATAGCTGCTTCCATTGCTTTCATTTTCCAAACTAAAGCCAGACAGAAAGTTGATATCTCTTACTTTTTCAAAATTTCAGTAAAAAGTAGAAGTCCTTGTTTTTGTAATTCTATATTATTAAGATGCAAAGTTTCTTTCAAGCTCTTTATAAAAGGTTCTATGCCTAGGATAAAGAAGATATTAAAAGATTGGTGAAAATAGTTTATATGAGCAGCAAATACCGCCTAACTTAAGTTTTATCCTATATGAAAAGTGATGATTTACCATAAACAGTGTGGCATTTGGAAAAGAAAAGCTGTTCTTCAGTAAGAAGCAACAGGCAGCAATAAACTGACCAGGTGAGACTTTCACTCATGCAGAAGAGACATTCAAACAGAAATTCTGTAAGCAAAAAACCAAAAAACAACCTATTACCAGCTGAATCAATAAAACTAAGGGACTGGATTGGGGAAAACAAGGTCAGATTACATCCTACCATTTGGGACCTTCTGACAAGCAAAGTCAATGAGGAAGTCAAAATTACTTAACAGCTGTGTTACTAACTTAACAATTGCAATAATTCACTTAACAACTGTGGCAAGAAAGGACATAAAATGGGGCAAAAAACTCACATAACGAATGTCTCACTTAGCAACAGAAACTTTTGGCTCAATTAAGGTCGTAAGTCGAGGACTATTTGTACATATATCAAAATGTTGACATACTATATATTTTTCTAATAGCATTAAATATGAACTGTTATATAAACTATATAAACTGTTGTCAGTTTTATATTTCATCTCTTTTTAAATAATCCCTTGCATGGAATTTCTTTGAAACATAGCTTTGAAATCAAATAACATAGCATTCCACAGTATTAGACAAATAGAACAATTACTCGTTACCTGGAATATCTGCCTGGATAAAAGCAGGAGCATATTTAGCTGGAGAGTACACCAATATAGCAGCCATGCACTGTGTACTTGCCACTTGTAATATCTCATCTCTTGATAATAGCAACTGCAGGAAACATCAGAATTTGCATTAAAGGATCATTTTATACTAATTATGAGATCATTAGGAAATAAGTTTATTGAATATGAACAATATTTAACTATTTTTAAAAATGTTTGGAATTTATGGTAATTTTATTTCAAGGCTGAACAATGCAATATTATTAAAAGTTCACTAAGCTCTTATAGATCTCCTTTTCTGAGATTGTCATGTCCTAGTTTCTGATGTATAAATTTTAAATTATTGGGTACCTTGGTATACAGTTGCTGTTAAAAAATGCTAAATCAAACATATGAATAAAGTGACCAACTGTATATTATTAAAACTTGGCTGTATAAAAATGTGGATATAACCCCACCTGAAATTGGCTTAGATGGGTATCCAGTCTTGCATCAGCTGCTATATCAATATCAGGGAAGAGGAGTTGTTGTGATTGTGTGTAAGACTTTCATGGTAATATACGGCATTGTTTTGGAAATGAAGGATTGCAAATATTCTTACGTAATACTGAGATACTCTTGTCAAGCTTAGACAGCTACTTGTATATTAACCACCCAGTTGCCCAGCAGTGGTCCTCCAGAAGTTCCTTAATATCATTTTGGAGCTGGTGTTTGGGTTCCAAAGTTGTAAGTCTTCAGGGATTAATCGTAATGTCCTGGAAAGGGGAATTTATGATTTCATGGCCTTTATGACTGCAACCTCAACTCACATGGGTGGATACACACTTGATCTCCTCTTTGTTTTTGAAAAAATTAAATGTGTTGTGAAGATATAGGATTTGTCATTTTGCTCTGGCTAGATCACTTCCTCGTTAAACTGAGGACATGCGGCACACGACAAATTAGAACAAGCAACCCCCTAATACCTAATGAACCCACATTTCCAGAAAGTTTAGGGTGTCCTCCCAATTCTTTGTCAGGCAATTATTTATTTATTTGTCAATTGCTTACAAGATAATAGGTATAAGTAAAACATAGTTATGAATACATGGATACATATAAGAAAAATAAAATATAAAAGAAACAATAGGACAGGGACGGTAGGCATGTTGGTGCGCTTATGCACGCCCCCTAGAAGAAATTATATTTCTTCTCTCATTAGTCTGGTATACAGGGATGGCCAAGGAGTCAGATGAGATTGTTCCAGCAAGATCTCTGCACAATTGCCAAATACAAATAGTTCCTTGATTTTCTTAAGCCTAACTTAAGATGCTGGTTATCATCTTTAAAGTTCTATACATTAGGTACTACCCTATCATAAGACAATCTGTCCATCCAACTGATACTCCCTCCTCATTCTGAGATACATGAAATATGGACAAGGCATTAGGCCTTCTCAATAATAGTTGCCACTTTATGGAACTCTTTCCCCTCCACTGGAAGGGCATTCCAGTGCTCCTAGTTTTTGATAAAACACTTTAAAATTTCATTATTCCATTGTTCTTTAGCCCAAGATGAACAAAGGTGCAATGATATGAACTTTTCTTCAATCAGAATTTTATTACATTATTTGTAATTAAATAAGTTATTTGTTTTGTGTTTTTAATTATTTCTAATGTGGGTTTGGAGTGAAGTAGCCTAAAAATGATATAAAATCAATTAACAAAAATAGGTTTATTCATCTTGACAATTACATTTATAATATTGCCAAATTTATGTTGCTTTCATCAACTGATATTACTGTTAAGTACATTTTTATAGTTACCTTCTTGAGAATTAAAGGTAATAGACTGTCTCCTTCAAATAACTCAGGACTTGCAGAATCTGCTCCTTTTCCTGTAAAACTCATAATAATCAAAACAAAATTATCATATTTCAGCAGTTGCTTTAATAAACCTGCAGAAGGGAAGAAAATGGAGATAAGGAATTAGTATAATTGAGCTTTGTCACAATTAGATTCCATAATATATTTGTATGTTCATATAATTAGCATTATATGATAAGAGCTATTATTATTCACTCATGTTCATGGCGGAAGCATCTAAAGTACTTCCAGATTGAAAGGGACATGACTGTTGTCCAGGGAATGCCCGGTTGGGGGCTCCTTTCATGTCCCCATTAATATGCCCACCAAAGTCTATCTATTGCTATTACACGCTTTCAAATTGCTTGGGTCTCAAATAAAGGTTTGCTGATTTTCAACCCAGCATCCTAACCACGTGAGTCACTGTGCTCCCAGCTATTATTTCTTTTGATGAAGATTAAGGGCTCAAATATACTTGAGATACCCCAGCACTTTGATACTAAATTGAGATTTAAAAACTATTTTTCTTTCATAATTCACATTTTTAACCATTATTTTACTTTAGTATGCCATTGATTCTTAACCTGTAGGTTTAGCCAAAAATGGATCACTGTGTTTTAGTATTGATCATTGTGATCCTGTTCATAAGCTGAATTTCTTCTGCATAAGCATTTTACAGTATGTAGGTATATGATGAATCAAAATGAATTGTTTTGACTATACTAGAGTTTCCGTGAAAAGCAAATGAATAGGCAAGCCGTCCTGTTCCAGTTATAGCTATGAGCAACAGTGAACAATGTATCAGTTCTCAGATTTTATTAATTTAGTTGTAAATCATTTAGCATACAGTAGTACAAACAGATATAAGGCAAAGATCAGGACAGAACATAGAATTTTTATTGGCCAAATGTGTGTTTGCAGCAGAATAACTAGAGAAGCTCTTTGTTGTAAAAGAGGGTGGCAAAGCTCAATCTGTTGTGCTGGCCAAGGAGCAAATGCAAGGGCTTAATCCATTCCAATCGGGCTTCAGACCCGGGCATAGTACCGAAACAGCATTGGTCGCGTTGGTCGATAATCTCTGGAGGGTCCGTGACAGGGGGTTTTCCTCTGTCCTGGTCCTGTTAGACCTCTCGGCGGCTTTTGATACTATCGACCATAGTATCTTATTGCGGCGGTTGGGGGGTTAGGGATTGGGGGAACTGTCTTGTGATGGTTCTCCTCCTTCCTCTCCAACCGCTCGCAATTTGTGTTGACGGGGGGGAGAGGTCCACCTCTAGCCCCCCTCATTTGTGGGGTGCCTTAGGGGTCGGTCCTCTCCTCTCTTCTGTTCAACATTTATGTGAAGCCGCTGGGGGAGATCATCCGTGGTTTCGGGGTGCGGTGTCATCTGTATGCAGATGATACCCAGCTCTACATCTCCATCCCGGGCCACCCCAACGATGCTGTAGAGGCTATGTCCCGGTGCCTGGAGGCCGTGCGGAATTGGATGGGCGGGAACAGGCTCTGGCTCAACCCGTCCAAGACCGAGTGGCTGTGGTTTCCGGCGGCCCGATATAGTCAGCTGACTCCATCGCTGGCTATTGGGGGAGATTCTGCCCCACACAGGGAGGGCTCGCAATTTGGGCGTCCTCCTGGATGCACGGCTGTCTTTAGAAGACCATATTGCAGCCGTCTCCAGGGGGGCTTTTTATCAGGTTCGCCTGATCTACCAGTTGCGGCCCTTTCTAGATCGGGACGCCTTACGCACGGTCACTCATGCCCTTTTCACCTCTCGCCTGGATTACTGTAACGCTCTCTACATGGGGCTCCCTGCGGGGAGCACCCGGAGACTCCAACTGGTGCAAAATGCGGCCACGCGTGTGATTATGGGGGCGTCGCGAAGCTCCCATGTGACGCCTCTCCTCCGCGAGCTGCATTGGTTGACGGTGGTTTTCCGGGTTTGCTTTAAGGTTCTGGTTCTGACCTTTAAAGCGATCCATGGCATTGGACCAGGTTATCTGCAGGACCGCGTTCTGCCAGTGATCTCCAACAGACCTGTGCGTTCCCACAGGGAGGGCCTTCTCCGGGTGCCGTCGGCTTCTATGTGTTGTCTGGCGGCCCCCAGGAGTAGGGCCTTCTCTGTGGGGGCTCCCGCCCTCTGGAATGGTCTGCCCCCAGAGATACGTACCAACACGGACCTGAGAGCCTTCAGACGGGCGTTAAATACTTGGCTCTTTGAGCAGGCTGGCCTAGGCTGACACAAGATTTTAATTTTGTCTCTTGTTTTTAATTGGTTTTGAATATTTGGGGTTTTAACTATTTTATGGGGGAGGGGTAAAGTTTTTTAAATTTTATACAGCCTAAATTATTTAATCCGTTTTTAATTTTTGTACAGTGTATTGGGGTTGCGATCGGCTGTGCACTGCCCTGAGTCCTTCGGGAGAAGGGCGGTATATAAGTGTTAGTAATAAATAAATAATAAATAAAAATTATGCCTGAAAGCCCTGGGCCAACTCTCACAAATCCATCAAAAGTCAGTAACCAGTCCACAAGTCAGAAGGCATAAGGAGCTACAAAATCAAGTCAAAAAGCAGGATCGTGATTTCAATAGAGATAGACCAGCAGGATGGTCCTATATATGAGCACCTTTGACCTTGATTTGATTAACAGATTTCACATTCTGTCCTCCAAGCAATTGCATCAACTGCTGCTGATATAAAACTGATAATAGAGAAGCACTTCTATTTTTCCAGGAATGTTGAATTTGAATTTATTTGATTTGTCAGTTGCTTACAAGATAATAGGTATAAGTATATACATAGTTATGAATACATGAAATGGGTACATATAAGAATAAAAGAAACAATAGGACAGGGATGATAGGCACGTTGGTGCACTTATGCACGCCCCCTACAGACCTCTTAGGAAAGGGGTGAGGTCAATAGTAGACAGTCTAAGGTTAAAGTTTTTGGGGTTTGGGGAAGAAATCACAGAGTCAGGTAGAGTATTCCAGACATTGACCACTCTGTTACTGAATTCGTATTTCCTGCAATCAAGTTTGGTGTGGTTAACCTTGAGTTTGTATCTATTGTGTGCTCTTGTGTTGTTATGGTTGAAGCTGAAGTATTTATTGACAGGTAAGTCATTGCAATGTATGATTTTATATACCATACTTAGATCAGACCGAAGACGGCATAATTCAAAGTTTTCTAGATCTAGAATTTCAAATCTGGTGGCATAAGGTATTCTACAACGAGTAGAGGAGTGGAGAACTCTTCTTGTGAAATATTTCTGGACTTTCTCAACTGTGCTAATATCAGATAGATAATGTGGGTTCCAGACTGATGAGTTGTATTCGAGTATTGGTCTAGCAAATGCTCTAGCACTTAGATCATTAGAGATGAGTATTCCAAGGTCCTTTACAGAGCTTGGATCATCAACAAGGTCTTGACTATTCAGCTTGTATTTTATTTTCTGATTTTTTTTTTCCAATATGTAAGACAGAGCATTTATTTGTTGAGCATTTATTTGTTGAGCATTTATTTGCCATTTGTTTGACCATTCTGATACATAGTCAAGATCTTTTTGAAAGGTAGCAGCATTGTCTGTGGTATTGAACAGCTTTACATCATCAATTTCATTACAAACTAGGTAACATCAATGCTGACAGGGAGTGGGATTTGTTTTCATTTTACATACTAGTAGCTTGTCCTGTCAATGCTGGTGGGAGTGGTCTTGGCGATTCCTTGACTGAGCTGTTGTTAACTGTTTGTCTCAATTGGTAGATTGGGGTACTATTTGCTTCTTGATTGGTCTAATGTTAACCGTGATGTTAATCTCTCATCTTGATGTTGATTGCTCGTGAGAAGGTGTCTTGGTCTTTGTTTCCTTTTTAATTGCCTTTTTTGAATGTTATGCAGATGTTATTTATCTTTATGTGCCTGTTGATGACTGATTTTTCTTAAAATTTAGCCATAGTTTCAATTGGCAAATTATGAGTATTCTAGTCTAGACCAAATCAAGTATAAAAATACTACAGAATTCCTGTTTTCGTATAGTCCTTGCAGACGAAGGATATTAAACCCTGTTTTTTGTTTACAAATCCAATGGAGCTGTGGTATTTTCTTTAGTCTGAACAACTGACATATAGAGCGGTTTGAGAAAGTCAGCTCTTCTCTGGTATCTAATCTAGAACGTATTGGTTTAGAAGTCTTCCGCTGGGTGCTCATCGCCCCCACTACGTCTCCTAGAGACACATCTATTTCAGTAGTAAACTCTCTTTCTGAACCCCTACTCATATCCCTGCTATCCCTTTTGAGTGAACTGAAAAGAGATGTGTTTTCTGTTCTAAGTCCCCACTCTGGAGTTTCCCAACCACTCCGTGGAGTAGTCTCGGATACTGAGTTCACCATACTTAACATGAAGTAACTCTAATGTACTAGCGTTTAAACTGCTGGTGGAAGTGCTCCACTCACCCTCTTCAGTAATGCGACGCTCCTTCCATTTTTCAGACCTTCCGGGAGTCATTGGCACAAAAGCAGGAGGCTTCCCTTGTGACATCACTCCTTCGCTGTCTTCATGTGATTCCAGCCCAGTCCTTTCTTCTTTCTGGGTCTTTGGCTGTACTACACGTTGAGAATCTTCCTCACACCGTGGATTTTCAGAAAATACAGCTTCGAGAGGGGAAACACTTTCGACATGGGGCTCCGAGGGTTGCTCCGGAAAAACCCCTGCCGCATCAAGTGCAGCCTCCACCCCCAACACTGAAACATCCGCCATCTGTCCGTCCGCCTCAATACTGTCAGCCATTCTTCCATAGCGACGAAAAAAATAGTTCTTTCTCTCAAACCGCTCTATATGTCAATTATTCAGACTAAAGAAAATACCACAGCTCCATTGCATTTGTAAACGAAAAACACGGTTTAATATCCTTCGTCTGCAAGAACTATACGAAAATGGCTCAATCAATACAGTTAAAGTCAGCTCTAAGCTGACGGAAACAGCAACCGGTATTTATAATCAAATACGTTTCATTACCCACGATTACCCATTATAACCTAATCATATTAATCATAGTGAATTACAATAAAATAAAATATGTCCGTAATAAATGTTTACATCCATAGTTAGTCTGTTTTTTCGACGTGGATGATGTGATGTCGCGATTCCTCTTGTATATTCCACCACCAATCTGCCATGTGTCGAGTGGTCGCAACAGGTGATACATGTGCTCACCAGGGTCGGCACAAAACCATGAGGGCTGTTGCATTTTGCAAAAACTGGAGCTTCTGGGTGCTCTTCAAGGGCAGCCCTATGTACAGCGTGTTGCAATAGTCAAGACAGGAAGTGATTAGGCCATGAGTGACTGTGAATAGGGGCTGTTTGGTCCAGGAAAGGGTGTAACTGGTGCACAACTCGCAGTTGCACAAAGGCTCTCCTGTCCATGACAGACACCTGCTCTCTGAGCAGGAGTCATGAGTCCAGGAAAACTCCTAGATTACGTACAGGGTTGTTTGGGATAGTGCCACTTCATCCAAAGGTGGCAATTCTCCCTGAGCCAACTAATCCCAAACCCAGAGCCACTCAGTCTTGCAAGGGTTTAGTTTTAACCCATTGCTCCCCATCCAGCCCCTAACAGCCTCCAGGCACTGTGAGAGGGAGGATGCAGCAACACTTAACTCACCACGGGCTGAGACATATAGTTGAATATCATCAGCGTATTGGTGATACCTCAGTCCATGGTGATGGATGATCTCACCCAGTGGCTTCATATAAATGTTGAACAGGAGTGGAGATAGTACCGAGCCCTTAGTACCCCGTAAAGCAGTGGGCGAGGGTTAGATCTCTCCCTTCCTATCAACACTGACTGAGAGTGGCTGCAGAGGAAGGAAATGAACCAGGACAGCACAAGGCCTCCCATTCCCATCCCTCAAAGCCGCCCCAGGAGAATCCCATGGTCAATGGTATTGAAAGCCACTAAGAGGTCAAGTAGAGCAAGGATGGATGTACTAACAACATCCCGCTCCTGCCAGAGATCATTCAAAAGTGCGACCAGTGTCATTTCTGTCCCAAATCCAGGCCTAGGTTTTGACTGGTAGGGGTCGAGATAATCTGTTTCAGTTATCTCCAGTTCAGATGATTGTTGGTATGCGCTCAATATTAAAAAACAAGTAAAATCCTTACATTGACAATTTATGCTATATTGTAAAAACATTTTCCATTTTTTCCACACATTCAGCATTCCCCCCCAAAACAGGATTATTATTGTTCATAAAAGTCACCCCTACCAATTATGAAAAATCCTTCCTCTAACCTTCTGGCTCTTACCCATAGAGTTAAGTTGCAGTTCCATAGTCTGAGCATTCTTCAAAGTGGTCAGAATGAGGCTGTTAAGTTTATCTTTGAAATGAATAGACAACTGCTCTGCAGCACTGGGAACAGAATACAGTTTGCCATAAAGATAACACACAGCAGCTTTTATCCTCTCATTGGGGTACATCAAGCCTGCAGCCAGATGCTCAATCAGGTTACATGTTAAAGAAAATAGAAAAGCAAGTGTAATGAAAACAGAAGTATTGTTAGAAAAATTCAGAAAAAATAATCACTGAAACAGTCACATAATTTCACATACTGTGCAAACTACTCAAATCTCAAGAAAGAACATTGGTTGTCTTTCAACAATTAATTGGAGATGGATAGGAGATCTTAAAGGTGAGACCCTAAAACTTTTGCTTTCAATAGATCAAATTAGAAGATATTGTGCTAATAATATATTGTGAAATACTGTACAGCTAAATCTATTGACAGAACAATGAATCTTCTTGGGAAATAGTGATCCAAAAGAAACTGAACTTGTATAGTTTCTCCAGTGATGCAATCTTAACTTTAGATTTAAAGCTAGAGTAACACTAAAGCAAAGGTTTAGGTATAGCAAGTCAAATAGAAATTGCTGCTTCCTCTCACAATTACAAATAACCAAATGTTAATATTTAAACCAGCCTCCTATTTATATCATATCACAGTTCCTCAATTTTGGATAGCCTTATCTTTAGCTCAGTTTAATATGCTTCCCACAGCTGTCCTGGAAAGAAAAAACCCATATGAAACCCAATTCTGCTTGTCATATAGATACTGTAGAAACCACAGCCCATGTTCGCATTTATTACCAGTTCTATGGGGACATTCACCACCAGTTGATTACCAAGTTATTAATAGCAAGTTATCTTGCTAGTAGTTTCTCAGAGGTTGAAATTATGTTTTTAATCCTAAAAATAAAATAATTTTACTGCTAAAATTATTCTGTGGGACATCAAGAAAGCTATTTTTATCATTCATAATATAATCACTGCACAGTTAAAATTCACCTGTAATACTTACTATGTTCAGTCACTAAAGTATCAGCAAACAATGGAATAGCATCTGCCAACTTTCCAAGAAGAATAAATACAGGCAAACTATTTCTTGTTGTGGCTATCTTGCATAACTATTGTGGTTGGGGGAAGCAAAACAGACAATTTACAAGATTAGCTACAGTATGGAAATCATTGCAATTCGCTTCTTTCTCTTTAATCAACTATTTTCCTCTGTTGCCATTCTTCTAAAGAGCTACTTGGACCATGCAATCATCCTCGGTGCAATTCTCTTGATCAGAATGCAAAGATATATTGTGTCAAACAAGCATTTCATAGATACATTCCCACAATCCTAAGTAAGCTTTTAAACTCATTTAACCGTAAACCAGAGGGTCTCCAAAACTGGCAACTTTGTGGACTTCAAGCTGGCTGGGCAATTTTGGGAGTTGAAATCCATAACTGCCCTGGACCATCCCTCTCAAGACAAATTGAGGAAAGATCTGACTGCAAACAACAAAAAAGGTGCAAATTTGTAGTTACATGTCCTGGGATGCAGCAGGTTCCAGAAGACACAAACCCGTAAGCAGTGTCAGGATAAATTACACAAATGACATTTATGTGTTTCCATCCCTAAATAAATGCAGCAACAGTGACAATTCTGGAGGCCCTTAGGGTGACACTTTGTTATGCGAACTGCAAATCTGCTTCCCAGTCCAATTCAAGGTGTTGGCCACTACCTTTAAAGCCCTGTATGGCATGTACCCAGAATATCTGAGAAACTATCTAGCCCCAATAAAACTGGCTTATCCCTATCCCATTTGTTATGGCAGAAGGGGAATACATTAGTCAAGGAATTTTCTGCCATGACTCTTTGGAACATCTTACAAAAGAGAAGAGGTCCACCTCCACTCTTCTGGTCTTCAGGAAGAGCCTCAAAACTTGGCTATGTTGCTTAGTGTGGGGGCCCTGAAGGAAAAACTGTAGGTGGAGATGCTTGGTGCAGTGCAGTGATGAAGAAGATATCATCAATCCCCTGCTCAAATCTGTGGCCTTTTAGTCTGTCCTTAATATTTTGTCATTTTAATCTGTTTTTATATTTATAAATGTTTTTATATCTGTTTTATTACATTGTAAGCCACCCAGAGTTGCCTCAAACCATGAGAAGGGTGCATATAAATTCAATAAATACATGAACAGATTAATACCACAATACTGTTGATTTATCTTTGATATCATTGATCTTCCATTCATCCATCCTTCACAGAAATCAATATTTTTATAAACTAGAAAAATCACTTATTTTTCAACTTACTTCAGTTAATGAAAAGCACATTACTCCAAAATGGAAGATACAAACCTCTTTCTGACATTCATCCAATAGATAATAGAGATACCTCTCCAATTTCAGCTCTACTACCAACTGTACTAATACTGTTCACAGCAAGAAAAAAATACTGTTTATTCACAGTAATTGACACATATCCACAATCAAGTTTGTTAACATTTTTACATATGACATTTAATTTTCTTTACTGTAGTTTTTCCAGAATTATATTTACACATTAAAGTAAATATGCTTAATATACGGTACCTAATGATAGGGATTGTATAGAGAACATGACTTTTAGAATTCTTAACCGCTTTACCAGCAGTGGCTGAGAGGGACCTTTTTTTGTGTGTGTACAGTAATGCATCTCTGTAATGTTTTTGTGTTTCTTTTCTTTCGTGTATGTATTTGTGCCCTAGGAAGAACAGAGTATTTGCATACATTCCAGCCTGTGTTACATGACCAGAGATAAGAAGAGGGGCTTATAATGAAATAATACACAAATTTACTAGCTACTGCCCAACTGTATCTCCTACAGGGATGCAATGTAGGATTTTTTTCTGGCAAGTTTTCTTCCATAGCCTTCAATATTATGTTGCTCATTTTTAACTCAATTTTTTATTTTGCTGGTTTCTCCTGGCATATTAGATTTGTTTCAGTTCTATTCAATTTTCTAGAGACCATAAAAGAAATATGGCAAACTCACAACTGATCTCCTTAATGCAACAATCACATTGCAGAAGATAAAGAATTTGGTTTTACACATCCTTTTACATATCATTCAGGAAAAAACTAGCAGTGTTTTAGGCTATGTATGTGTTACAGAAAACAAGACTGAGCTATTTTCAGACATCCAAGTCCATGTGAGAAAGGCATCTTAAACATGGAATCCAGATTCTTACCATTGGTTAAGGACCTCTAGTCAAACAGCCATTTGAAAGTATGTGTGGATGTAAATATTTTCTGAGTATACCTACCCATAAAAGTATTAGACATGGTTGTATTCTAGCCCCAATGCTTTTTAAGCTCTATACCAATGATATTCCAAGATTCTTGTATGCTCCAGACACTCACATGCCAAATATCCTTGATAAATGTATTAACATTCTTTTGTAAGCTGACAATATGGTTCTACCAGCACATTCTCAAATAGGCCTGAGAAGACTGTTGGAAAGCTAAATACCTATAGTAGTACAGTCTCAATTCTCTAAAGATCAATAAAATCAAATCTAAAATGATGCTATTTAGCAAAAAAAAAAGTGTGAAATATAACTGGCCACTGGAGGGAAGCCTACTGAACAAGTGTGTTGTTTCACCTATTTAGGAGTGGCCTTTACAAGGACATGGGCAAACCTTTTTAAAAGAATGGTAAGGGCTGAGACAAGTACAAAAAATTATATATATTATTTAATTAAAACTAGCCACGCATCTTGACCTCCCATATTGAAAAGACAAAAAGTAGTTAGGACAATGCTGACCTGTAGCACAAAACTGTGGGGCCATACAGACCCTACCTCATCTGCACAAGTTCAGATTCGTTTATTAAGAATACTGGGAATTGACAATAACCCATCAGCCGCCACAGTCAATATTTACTCTCAAGTGCCTCCCAGGTAAAGGAAACTTTTAAACTGAGAGTCTTAGATATCACTACCGAGCAGACATGGAATTATTGGCAAAAAAAAAACCAACAACTTTAAATTGGTTGGTTAAGAACAAAACTACTTTCCAAGTGAAAAATACCTGTAAATGGGTTTGACACAATTCCTAAGAAGGGTCTATTATAGAGCAAGATTTGAGCTGTAGAATTTCCTGGTCAAATATGAATGGTGGCATTAAGTGTCATATGCTCTTATATCATGACATGTTATTTATTTGCAGGGCCTCAGCCACTGAGGATAATTGCTCATGTTTTTGTTTATCAACTGTATGTCTGTTTCAGATTTAGATACTTAATTTCCCTACTTGAAAGAACAGCTCACTGGGAGCTGAGTTGCAAACAACATGATTCATAGTTGACCAAATAGATATTTGCAAAATTGGATTTATTACGTTTAATAATGCTGGAGTAAAATTATTAAATGTTTTTAGAAAAACATGTTCTAGTAGTTTAAGATGGTACTTTCTTTCGTATATCATTATTTTTTTAAAGGTCAATTGAATTACAGTTTTTATAAAGAGAATTAACCAATTTAATTACTGTTTAAGTATCTTTAAGGCGTATATTTATGAGGAAAAAGGATTCTAATCATAATAATTTAGGAACGAAAGTTAAACAACTTTGGAACACATAGAGATCTCCTAGTCTGGAATTATATAATGCCTTTGTTTTAAATTGGTGCTTAATCACTTCAATGTGTATGATATGAAATTTTCATTACATTGGGTAAAGCAGTATTATTGAGGTGAAATACTGGGTAAAGTACTGACTTCTGGGATGAAACAACAACAAATTATTCTACAAATAAGGAATTTCAAAATAAGATATATACTTTCATAAAACATGATTAAAATGTTAGAATTAGAGTTTATTGAGAATACTCATTTTAAATGCTATTTATATAATTTAAGATGAATGTTGTGTTGAAAAACAAAATATAATCCAAATCTAAACCTCAAAATAAATTTACTGGGATTTGCATAGCACCTCCTGATACAACTCTGATCATTAACTGATCTTCTTCGTACCATCACACAGATAATGAAGTAATTCAAGCTCCCCGTTTTATATATACCTTCAATGAGTAAATCCTGGATACTGCTGTCTTCTACAATATGTAAAATCCCTATAGAAGTATATAGAGTAAGAATCATCTTTTGGGGGAAAATAATAATCATATTCTTAAACAAATATTTGGGTTGTAATCTTCATTGCATTACTAAAGAGGAAACATACATATATAATCATGATGCTATTGTTTTAGGGTAGCTTTATGCAGAATAAAGAAAAGGAGCAACAAATCTATATATATACTGCACACACAAAAAACCCCAAAAAGGAAATGTAGCTAAATCTAAATCTAATTTGCATTGCATCAACCTAATTTACTATAATTCTCCATACCTTTTAATCCTTGAAAATCACCTCAGCTTGTCAGTCATACACTAATACACCTAACCTTTTGTTTTTTTAAAAAAATGTCAACATCCCTCTTTTTAGGAGCTTGTAAATTGTAAATTTTCATTTACAATCATTTATTACTTTCTTTCTGTTCTTTGGTACTTTCAGATCCTCATTTCACTTTCATTTTCATTCTCCTCATTTCACCAGGTAATTTATCTAATCTTTGCTGTAAATAATTCATATTCTCAGATACTATCATCTAATCTTCTGCATACATCTGTTGCTATATATTCTACATAAATATATTGAAGAACCACCCTTGTCTTACTCATTGCTCAGTATTAAAGAACCATTCATCAGGGATTCCATGTATTTTCATGCATGATTATTTCTATCTTATATCATTATTATCTCATTCAGCAAGCAGCCTTCACATTCCATAAATCAAGACTATTCACTTTATATTACACTTTCTCTGAATCAGCACATTTACAATTAGCTTTCTTTCTTATTATTTATATATTTTTCAATAACCTTGCTAAAGAACAAAGTCTTTTCCTAATACCCTATTAATAATTCTTAGAAAGAGATGAACGAAGAATAAAGGAAATTAGAGGCCTGTTAGCTTGGATATTCTTGAATAGCAGAAGTTATGAGGTTCCTCAGATCCAATTTACCATCTTTACAACATGCTAAAATAAAGATTGCCACATGTGATTTAACACCAGATTGAGGAAACATTTTGCACTGTTTCTTATAGGACTACCGTAATTACAATATGTATCCTTTTTTACAATAGGTATCCTTTTTTAAACTCAGATGTTAAACATAATTTGTGCGTTCAAAATATTGAAGAACACAACAAAAGTAAATAGATTGCTTGTGGGTTACTAAAAATTAACCAATATAAATGTAGCTAGATATATGTACTGGTAGTTCATTCTAAGGATTTAACATAAATTAATATTTTTAAATGGTCCTAAAATTGTACCTACATTATTAATAGCATTTAGACTACTATACCACTTCACAATACTTTACAGCTCTCTCTAAGTGGTTTACAGAGTCAGCATATTGCTCCCAACAATCCTCATTTTACCAACCTGGGAAAGGTGGAAGACTGACTCAACCTTGAGCCAATGGGAATTGAACTCTGCCGGTAAGTAAAATTAACCTACAATACTGCATTTTAATCACTGCACCACCACAGTTCTTAATTAATACAAACTCCTCAAAGGCCATATCCCTTTATTCTTTATTCTTTTCCCCATATTTTTCATTGCAGAAGAAAAAGAAAACTAATTATGTAGTATAAAATCAACTATTTAATATGTCTCTTTTGCCAAACAACTCATGTTAATAACTCTGATTCACAAAATATATTGTGCTGAAAAAAAATTAAAATATTCTTGCAGAAGAACATGTTGAATGTGTTTGATGTTCTCTTACCAAACAAAGTTGTTATAAAATAAGCACATATTCTTTCATTCTGAACAAACAATGGGATGACTCTTGTTGCATGCTGAGTCAGAACATCTCGGAGACAAGAGACTACGTGCTTCTTGCGTATTAGCTAAATGTTAGCAAGGGAAAATTACAAAAATTGTTAAGAGGAGTTATAAGAAAATTTTAATTCTCTTATAAGCCTATGTTCTTACTTGTTGAGCCCAAAACTGTTGATTTCCTTTGAATGGATCAAAGTACTGAAAACTTCAAAATTTTCCCCCTATCTTCTGCCCCACTTACCCATTTTATATCCAACACATCCCCCTGCACATAACAATTGTATAATTTATAATCGCAACTAAAAAGGTTTTATATACTTTAAATGGCTATTTGATAAAGGATGAACTAATAAACTTCTCTCAAAAGACCTAGGGCTGAAATGAAGGTAGTCATGGATACATGACAGGAAAAAGATATTGTCAAGTCAAATTTATACCGTAATAGTTTTAAGTGGGGAAAGTCTCAATGAATGTCATAAAAAGCAAAATAAAGTTACATTTGAAAACAAATAGTCTTAACCTAAGGATGTATCAGGCATCCATTTCCTTGAGTACTAAATTTACATAACATTCAAAAGAAATACTAAATCAAGAATTACAGGAGTAGTTTGGTAAATCAGTATAAAAGAATGACACACAATTCCCTTCCTCATGTCATGTGTGTGTGTGTGTGTGTGTGTATTTCTGTCACTGAAAATAGTGACTTATGACCATTTTTCACACTTACAACCATAACAGCATTCCCATGATCACATGATTCAGACTTGGTAACAAGCTTATATTTATGACAATTGCCATGTCCCGAGGTCATGTGATCATCTTTTGCAGTGTCTTGAGGTCATGTGATCACCTTTTACTAGATTCACTTAATAACTGTGTTACTAACTATAACTGCAGTGATTCACTTAACATCTATGGCAAGAAATATCATAAAATGGGATAAAATTCACTTAACAACTATCTTGCTTAGCAACAGAAATTTTGGGCTCAATTGTGGTTGTAAGTTGGGGATTACCTATATTCATTTTAATTTCTAAAATGACTATATTCTAAACTCCCCTTTTTAAATCCAATTGAGGAAAACAACTAGGAGCAAACATCCATCAGTTGTACAAAAGATCAACTGTAGCTATAGTAATTGCTCTAATAACTATTTATAAACTGTTTTTATTAACTGTTTATTAAACTGTTGCTTAATATTTGTATTAAATACAGTAGCAGTTTCAGGCAAGTTTATTAAGGAGCAGAACACACAAACTTAAAAGCTGGATTACACATAATGCAAAATATAACATAGTTTCATATTTAATGCAAGAAGTGAATCCCAAAGAAAATAGTAGCACTTAAAAAGTAAACATGATTAGGACTGTGCTGTAAAAAATTATCTGGGTATATTTGAGAAAAATTTGGGCTCTTTAATTTCTCATGCAGTATGAAAACTATATTATCGTTACCATCTGCCATTTCAACCCTGACGTAGAACTCAGAAATAAACCACCTAATGAACCAGAATAATTTCCATATACCAAAAGACTGCCAGGGGTGTGTTATTGCAATGTCTTCTCTCTCGTTCCATTTAAAAAGGACCATTTTATTGCCAAACTTGGTAGAGGAAGCAAATAAATGGTTACACATGCTGGTTTTGTTATATATTTTCTTTTTTAAAGTTTGGAGTTTGCTACTCCAAAGAGAATATATTTGTTCCCTAATTTATGGACTTAGTCCCTAATTTATGGACTAAAAAGCAACGCCCAACTAAAAAATTGACCATTCACATACAAACACACACATCCAAACCAGTCCATTGCTTTCATATGAAGCTGATTCTTTGAGCTTAGAACGAGGAGGAATTGTGGAACTAATGCGGGGCTAATGTGAGGACACGAAGAGGAAAATGGGGGACGTTATTCAGCCTTCCAAAGAGTGCAGCGGCTCAAAGCAAGCGCGTTGGAGCACGTACCGAGACCCCGTCCTCCTTCAGCGTCTCAATGGCGCAGGCCAAGCAGAGTGACGAAGGCAAAAACTCCAGAAGCCAGTGAGGGTCGTGCCGCGAGTGAAACTGCTCGCAGACTAAAGGCTCTGAGGCGAAGCCTGCCATCTCGCCACCTCACACGCTCTTCCATACCCAGTGGCAACTGCAAAGATGTGACAAATTTGGCGGGATAGTTTAACGCAAGCGCGTTGCAAAACCAGTTGCTTTGCCGAGCCCAAAGGGCTCGCTGCCAGGGGGAATTTTGCTTTCAGCGCTAGTTCTTTATTACGGCGGCTGTTTCTCCATCAGTAGCTGAACCTGATGTTTGATTGGGTTTGTGTTGATTTCTTAGATGTTAAGGGTATTCTTCCTCCCGTACGAAGTGATACTATTATGCATAAATCCTTGAATCCGTACAAAAAAAATTGCAGCATGCACAATGAAATTTGCTGTCACATTGCGAATCCTTCTACTGCTTCTGTTTCAAGTCACAACAGTGATATCTGATTTCCAAGGTGAGAGATAATAAAGCCTAAATACATATTGAGGATCCTTTTGACCTAGGTTAGAATAAGTAGGGAAATACTACTTTAATGACTTAAGCTTTTCTCCTTAATGAGCTGATGATAAGATGAAGTTAACATCACGGGGACCATAGCAGGAAAAAAATATCAAAGCATATTTAAGAAATATATTTTAATGTTTTTTTAATGTATGCATTAATTAAATACCAAAGGTTTACATAATGTAACTTAATTCTAAAGCATGTTTACTCAAATCTGGTGTGCTTCATGTGTTCAACAAGCATCTCTAAATGCCTTGTGCTCTATTCTGTGTGTTTTTTAGTAGGCTGTACACCGCCCCGAGTCCCTTTTTGGGAGAGGGAGCGGTATAGACATCTGATTAATAATAATAATAATAATAATGACAGATAGTTATGTAACTTGATTAATATTTTCATCAAATATTCTTGTTTGTTTCAGCCAATGAGCATTGTTTGTAGAGGGAAGAAAAGTGTACTATAAATTAAAATCTCACTTCAGATTTCATTACTTTGGTAATTTTAGGTATGTGGAACTTCAATTTTCAGGTGGTCCAATAATTTAGGCAATAATACCACATTCTCCAGGACTCATTCACTTAATAATCCATGCACAAAACTATATTGTCAAAAAACTAAAGATTATACTACTTGTATAATCAGATGGTAGAGATGTCACATTATGATATATGCTTTTTAATTGCTTCAATTATTTAATGAGTTACCCTCAATACAGCATACTTGTTTAATTTCTGCCAGTTGCAAAGAACTGAGAGATTAAAAAAATTATAATTGCTATCAGAATATGTCGTGGATAATTTTTCAGTTTGTCACACACAGAAAATTTTGATGAATGGATTTAGATCTAGCCCCCATTCACCCAGTTTCTTTTTAAGCCCAGCATCCCACAGCAGGGAAGAACTGCTAAGCTAAGCTGTCACCTTTAACCCATTAAAAAAAACAGCATATTTTTTATTGCTGCTGAAACTAGATGCTATATTAATCAAATACCTGTAAATGTAATTAATAGTTGTGGATAAATGACAATTGCTAATGAGTTGAACGTGGAAACGCGGCCCATTAGGTTCAATAAATGTCACCGTGAGGGAATCTTAACACGACCATTATGTTAACACAATTATGTTAACACGACCATTAGGTCGAATCTCCTTCTCTACACAAGTTTTCTGTAATAACCAGTCAAAGGTAGAGGTCGCACTTGTGGGAGCCGAGAAATCTTCGAGGTCTGCATCATATTTCCGGCAGGAAGGCCGCTCCTTTCAACGTCATTTCCGGGAGCGCCTCTATCTTAGGTATCTGTGCATTTCACGTTTTCCCTCCGTGAAGCTTTCGGGCAGAGAGGATCCAGATCAGAATCTGCGGGTGGAAGTTTCTACTTAACAGAAATGGTGAGCTGGCCAGATCCAGACCTTGCGGAAAGCGAAGGCGCTAACTGTCGGTGAAAATGCCGAAACTGATAACGCTTCGGCAGCTTGGGGGAGCGCGAGCCCAGGCGACCACGCGGAAGACGCTTACCCGAGCACGCTCAGCCTCAAGTTTCCATACAGGCATCAATGAAATCACTTGCTGAGCAAGACAACTTTCGTGCAGCACCCGGCGCCTTCCTCGGTTGCTTTTTAATTTCTGTGCTCATTGGAATAATCCCAGTCTATTTTTGCTATCATGCGGACGTTGGAATATTAAATGTCATGCGACGAGTATCAGTCGTTTTGCGATGGATTTTTTATTTTTATCCGGTCCTTGTGCTATTGAATATGAAATGCATAATAGGTTGGCCTATTTTGTTCTCCTAACGGTTTTCTCTGGAAATAACCAAGTATTTGTAGCAGGATTCGGAGAAATCGATTTCCTTTATGGCTGTGTAAATATTTAAATTCAGCTCTTTTCACTCCAAACAGCCGTTTTGTTTTTGTCTATCTGTGGATACTAGGTCAAACTCTGTACTGAAGAATGGGAGCTAGTACATTTTGCTAGTATTTATTCATGTTTATTCAACATGAGATTTGTCTACTGCTTAAAAAGGACTTTAGGGAGCTTGCAGAACTTAAATATAATAGCAAATCAACATATTAAAATCAAATGGTGATCCAATTAAGGCTTGATTTAAGTTTTTGTTGAAAATAATATATTAAACTTATTAAATAAAATGCCTCTGGTACAATTAATCTTTGAAGTTCTCAAACAGCTGTGTCTTCACCTGCTTTTGGAAAACCATAAAGATTCCTTAAAATAGATAGCAGGCCATTGAGGAAGAAATACTGTTTTCTGTAACTTAATTTCTGATATTTTTCTACAGACTGAAGCAGAAGTGAATCCAAAAGCTTACCCTCTTGCTGATGCTCAGCTCACTAAGACACTACTAGATCTTGTACAGCAGTCTTGTAACTACAAACAGTTACGCAAAGGAGCTAATGAAGGTGAAATCTGATTAAATCTATCAAAATGTTCTTATTATATGGATGTTGGGGGGGGTGGGGGTGAGTGTGTCTCCTTTCAAATACTTTGCCCAAAGTAATAAAAACATTTTAAATAATTTGCCTAAGAGCAAGAGAAACTTAATTCAGGATTCAATGTTTGAAGATAATAAGAATTTAGAAGCTGCAAGAATTTTAACAGCTACACCAAATAAAAGTTGACAATGGATTAGATCAGGCCTGACAAACTGGTGGCCCATAGGCCGGATGAGTCACATGCAAGCCACACCCACCCCGGCTCCTGAAAGGCAAAAAAGTCATGATACGTCATGTGGCATGATTGAGTTTTGATATCCATGAATTAGATAATGTATTGCACTTAGTAAAGGGAAAGGAAATAGAAGGACAACTCTACCAGTTATTACCAGAGGTAGATCGAGAAGATGATTACAAGAAGCCAATCTGACCCTTAACTAAATATATCCTTAAACATATTGATGCTCCTTCTTGGTGGTAGCCTATTACTGGTATTTCCTCAAATGTACTGAACAGAAATAATTGGTATCAGACAGCCACATTGAAAATAAGTAAAAATAAAATGAAGACTGAAAGAGCTTTTACAATATCAGTATTTGCTTTCAGTGTTAAAGAAGTCCCCACGTGGGAAACATATGGAATGCTGTATAATTTACTGATTTGTATTATCTCCTTTCTAAGGTAGGTTAATTCTCCAAAGGCATTTAACTTGCCATGTAGCTAGATGAGAATTTGTACTCATACACTGAAGCCTTCAGAAATAGATGCAGCCAGATATCCAATTAATTGATTTGCAAGTGGTAAACTATTTCCTCAGTGATATAACCATTTTAGTGTCCATCAGACAAATCCCACAATGTGAAAAGGTAGTTGAAAATATATTTAATTAAGATGAACACAAATCTTGAAGCAAAAGAGTGCAACGAAGGATATAGAATATTATTGCATGTAACAAGGTGCTGTTTATCCTCTTGCAGCACCAGCAAAAGAAGCTAGCTCTTGAATTTAATAATAATTTAATTTGCCTGATAGTAATTATATTGATCTCCTTTTCCACAGCCACTAAAACTTTGAATAGAGGAATTGCGGAATTCATTGTGATGGCTGCAGATGCTGAACCTCTTGAAATTATCCTTCATCTCCCACTACTTTGTGAAGACAAGAATGTGCCCTATGTGTTTGTGCGTTCCAAGCAAGCTTTAGGAAGGGCATGTGGTGTTTCTCGGCCTGTTATTGCCTGTTCCATTACTATCAAAGAAGGCTCACAACTTAAGCCTCAAATTAATTCTGTTCAACAATCTATTGAAAGACTATTGGTCTAAATCTGACAGAAGTAACTCCAAAAACCAAGACTTTATATGAATATTTTGTTTAACAGCTATTGTTTTACAATGTAAGTCATGCTCTTATAAGATGGATGGCCATATAAATGATTAATAAATGTTTATTAGGTTTTTGAATCTAGATTACTTTCTTCAGTTACAGGTTGTTGTTTAGGTCTATAATTGGAGATTGCTTGTTCTTTTAAGTCAAGAGGAAACAAATTCATACCCTCAATATTTAGGACAATAATTTGCAGTTACCTGGCAGTAAAGACCCTAACCACAACCTTAATCCCAAATTGCTGATGTTGGTGAGCAACTTGCTGATTTTAAGGAGAGGAAACCTGGAAACCCTGCAGCATAGTCAAATGTTTTCAACTTGCTTTTTTATGGATTTTGAGAGTGGGAATTGGAGGCTTTCCAGAGAACCTGTCTGAATTTCTATCCTAAAAATACCCTAATGTTCAGAAAATGGGCTGAGCTTGCTGTCAGAATTCAGCAAGTTTACCACTGTATTTCAGTGACATGACCTCAGGATGCTTGGGGGCCAAATGGAGACAGTACATTTTTCATCTCTACTTGAAAGTGTATTATTAGGTTGCATATCCCTGCTTTAAATCTGTCTGATGCAAAAATTCTTCAATGAGATTTAAACTAATCATTTGATAAGCTTCATTTGAAGATGAGTTTGTATATAAATTAGTGTTTAAATAATACAAAATACATAATATTCTATTCAATAACCAATGACCTGTTGAAAGTTATTTGGCTTATGGAGCTACTCTAGAAAAAAATGGAAGTTTCCTCCCTAATCTGATATAGTTTGATAGGACAGAAATGTTAAGATTTTTTTTTTTCATTTGCTTTTTGTTGCTGTAGCCAGAGGCTTTTTTTCAGAAATAAATTACAATAAATAAGTACTATGCCCAGTGCCTTCTCTGAGGTGCAGTACTGACTCTGATGGGCGTAGTCTTCCACATTTTACCTAGTCAATGTTGCTTTCTAGAAAGATGTGTCGGGATGCTGGCCTCCAGCCTACTATTGCAACTGCACAAGAATGAGACAACAGTAAACTGTTGGCACTATTTTATTAGCAAGACTTTTAAACATTTCTCTTTTCCAGATTAAAAAAAGCACAACAAACATATTTCATAAGATATTAATTTTTCAGAAGCAGAAATTGGATTATACAAAGAAAGAAGACAACTCATGACTAGATGAGTCATCATTTCAGAAATATTTCCCTAATGTAAACCAACAGAATTATCATGGGCAGCAAAAAATTAGACCAGAGTGACTTATTTTCTGTCAGCTTCACTAATAAGTTTCCTTGTGGGAAGTTGACAGGGAGCATTGGGAAAAAATCTCTTTCCCCTATTAGTAAGCTTGCCTGCCAGCTTTATTACCTTTTGAAAACTATAATCTGCTGCAGTGCAAGCAGCATTGAAAAATCTATAATTTTATCAAATTTCATTCTTAACAGAAATCAGATGCCAGCTTTGGGTGTATTCTGTAAGTTAACCCATTTGAGGTATGCTGATTCCAAAGTTGCTGCTTTCTGATACAGCATTTTGCCCAAACAAAGATTACAAACATACACAGAATTTTAGTAGTAGTGTGGGTTGCATGTGTTAAATGTGCTCAAATATGTAAGATTGCCTGTTCAATGGGTTGACAGGGTGTTGTTTAAAAAAGTGTATTTTCTGTATAATGTGTGCGGTGTGTATCGCAAATTTGTTCCAGGAGCTAAAGATGGCATATATAAGAATCCTTTTCCCATAATAATTTACCCCATAGTAATAATTGAGGTAATGGATTGAAAAAGTCTGACTGATACAAAGTCAAAAGCTAGCTAGTGAGTTTTCATTATCAAAGATAGATTTGAGTCAGAGCTTATCAATATTTTAATCTCAAACTAGGTTCAGCCATTTGTTCAGTATTGCTGCCAAGTAAAGCAAACTCAGCGGACTATCACAGATTATCTAATCCCAGCCTGTGCCACAATCTTAGGCTACTAGGCTTGGGCTGCAAAAATTACAGTGACACTAAATGGTAACACAAGATAACTTTTTTCTCCACAATTTAGAATAGATTGCCCCAGCTACATTGGAAGTAAACTTAGTAAACTTCAGCCACTTGAAATAGAATAGCCATAAAAGAACATGGTTTAGTAAAAAAAAAATGCTCCTTTAAAAACATACTTTTCTGCAAGTTTCCAACTTTTTTGCACACACATAGCACTTTTTCAACCAGTTCACTGAACAATTTACTATCAACTGGATGAGCTGTGTCCTAAAGTATATTAAGGTTTCTCTCTTCCCAAAAAAACCTACTTTCCCACTTTACAGTGCAACTCATCCAGCTGCCAATTAGCTGTTCCATCAAATGGAAGGAAAATGGCAGCTAAGAATGTTCTAATTCACAAGATAGAATACCAGCCTAGTAATGAATGCTGGCCTGTGGGTCATTGTGGACACACACACCCCTCTATTACAAAATAGTAGGCAAATTGCATTCAGCTTTAAATATTTTTTAAAAAAAGTACAGGATGCCTTCTAAAGAGAAAAAACCTCTATGAAACTTGAATGGCTAACTTGTTTCTATCATGGACTGGGAAGAAGTAACATGGGTGAGGTGGGGGGTGGGGGAGATTGCCAGAGCACATTTGCTATATATTTTGAGACATATGTACAAACCAAATTTATATAGTACTGTTCTTCCAATAAGCTATTTTCCGGAATAAAACTAGTTTGTACATTGTATTATATATGAAATGAAAAAGCTGATGCAGCCAAACCAAACTTATTTATTTAAAGTAAGATGAAAGTTGCACAATCAAATCTAGGACCAGAAGTGGAGAGAGGGTTGGACTTTTTCTATTAATTTCACAAAAATAAAAACCTGATTCCCTTTTATCAAATGTCTATGAAAACATTTCTCTTATTAAAATCTCAATATTTAGGAGATTTTCAACATTAAAACGTTTGAAGCAGTTGGTGTAAACTCAGTGCTTATTGAAATGCTCAGTTATCGCATCTAGAAGTTCTTGCTTCTTTCCACCACCTGTTAGCTTATAATTCCTGCATATATCCTTTAGAATTGGCACAGTAAGTTTACCCAAAGTGCCTTTATCAACATGATTCCTCACCACCTCTTCAGAGAGTTCCATTCTTGCTTTCGTTTCTGGTTGTTCAGTACCACTACCTGATGGAGAAAAAATTTGCGTGTAGTTATTTTATCACTCATTTGAAATGTTTCATGTATATATCCATTATGGCACAAAATCATACAAAGCTTCATATTCTGATCTCAAGATTTTGAGTCGTCTTCAAATCAAGCTCAATTGTTGATTGATTTCATAGAGATGTCCAGGTAGTTTTCTTACCAATATTGCAATGGTTTGCCATACAGACAGCATCGATTTACAACAATTTGTTCAGCAGCATTTTGAAGTTACTATGTATTGAACAAACAGACATATGACCAATCCCCAAAGTTGTAATCATTTAGCATCCCCACAGGATCACAATCTGAGCATTTGACAACCCATTTGAACTTATGACTGGTTGCCAAGACTGCACTATTATGTCATTGCCATCTGCAAACTTCCTCAAAAAATCAAGAACCTACTTATATTCTGAGAAAAAAAGATATTCTTAGATCCCACATTAGAATGTTGGCAACCTTAAAAAGAAAATATGCATTTAAGGACATAATGATCTCTCTGTATTCTTTCATCCCACCTTGTTTTCGTTTTATAGTTTTCCCATCGGGATCATAGCCTGGTGGATAAACAAGTTGTTTAAACTCCTCTGCAAGGCTACCCAGTCGGCCATCCATTAGCTCAACCTTTGGCACTAAAAAGGAAGGAAGACTACCTTAGAACTGATATTTAAAAATATAGAAATAATGGATATTCAATATGCATAATATATTTCTGAGCTTTAAAGCAGCAGGGACCATGAACAGACCTATAAAATCTGACTGGATAGGAACAAGTACCAATTATTGTTAATTACTGAAATATTTTGTTTTATAAAATGACATCAAAAACAAAGTAAACAACTGCTTTAAGGAATTAAAGTAACTAATAAATTATAACTCAATAGAGTAACAGAAATGACAAGATAATATAGATACTTGGAAGGAAACCAGGTAAGAATATTTGACTAATTTAAATACATCAACAGATGAAGGAAAACTGCTATACAAGCTCTCATCATGTCTCAAAATTCATAGTACATATTTGAAATTGTAACCTAGACTCTTTTTTAAAAAAGATTCAAACTACTGAGAGGGAACACTGAAAATTGAGCTCTATTTTTATATTTTATATTTCATTTACTTCATAATATTCATTTTAAAAATAATTCCTATGTTTAGGGTTGACAATTGTTTGATAAGCATTTAAGTATTACAAATAATGTACAATTCTATCAAGTATTTTTACCACTTCGGTAAAAACTATAGTTCTAACAACTGATGTATTCTTAAATGTTTATGACATATCAAAGACCACATTAAAGGCAAATTATATTATACTAAATTATTCTTGCCTGTCAGATCTTCAGCTTTTTCAGGCTCCATCAAATCCAGTGCCAGTGCTTCCAAATTCATATAATGTTGTTGCAGTACTGGATTTTCAAAGCTCTCACTTCTGTCAAAATCCAGCAAAAAGTGCCAAGAATGTCATCATGATATAGAAATAAAGATTCAAACACACGTTGACAGACTTATTATACTAAAAAATAAGATTCTTCAAACATAACATCTTTCTGTGGGAAATTATCCAGTTTTGAATGCAAGTGTCTATGTCATAAAATGGAATAACTTTGCTATATACTGTAGATCTCAAAAAAGAAATGGCAGAACGTTTTGCTATTACCAATTCAGTGCTCTTTAAGAGAAATCTTTGGTTTTTCCTTGCATTATGAAACAGCACACATAAGTTGACATTGCCAAAAGAAATGTTGTTTAATGAAAACCCAAAGGTTACTTTAAAAATGTACATTTATTATAGTACATGCATTTGAAACCTATAGTAAGACACAGATCTCTAATGAAGTTAAGAAACTGCTTTCTAGGTTAGATTTTTGTCAAAATTGATACTTATATTTTGAATTCATATTTTCCCTCTAGGATGAACACTTAAATATTATATTGTAAGCTTAAATTTGCCCCTTCTCTATAGAAGCAGTTTGGTTTTCTATTCAAAAGTAGAACATTATAATAGCAAAAACTATTTGTTGTATATATTCATCTTAGATATATTGGATACCAAATTAAAATTTAATTCATTAAAAATTTGCCTTGTTTGGGAAGCTAGTCTCAGTCCAAATTAAGTTCTGCATTCTGTATCCTGCATTGAGCAAGCAATGACACGTGCAGATAGGATGAGATAAAAGAGACTGACTGATTCAAAGTAACCCCATGAATGGTACAGTTAATTTCACAATACACAGGCAAAATAAGGCATTTAAAAAGATACTGAAGTTTGAAGGTTTGTCTAGTTACTATTTGCTATATATATATATCTTAATTTTTATTCACCTGTATTTGAATCGAAGCTTCTGGATTATTTCCTTCATTTTCTTCACTTGTTGTTGATTAGCAGGTATTTTCTCAGTAAAGTCAACATTTCGTTTGTCATCAGCATAAGGTAGAAAAATGAGATGAAAACCTAAGCAGAAGAATAAGAAAAACAGACGATAGACAGCCAAGTCATTTGAAAGCACAATTTGACATTTATTCTGTCATATCCAAATATGCAGTATTTTGATAAATAATTTACTAAGCTAAATTGGCATCACTACAAACTTTGCCTTGAATGCTTCAATTATTTTAAACTGCTTGAAATATTATTAAAATATTGATTCATTAACTGAAAGTTTTTAAATGCCAATAAGAGTGATTGCTTTTGAAGAGATAATCAATGTAAAAAAAGACATTATAAAAAAGCAGAATAGAAAGAATTTATTCATGTTTAAATTAATTTTATTAGACACAATTCAGAAGGGGACATATATGTAAACACCCTCCATAGTTGGAGCAATAAGCTGAGAAATAGGTAGTGGAGGATTGACAGAAATTTTTTTTATCCTGCAGGCAATCAAGGAACAATTTTCTTGTTAATGCAGTTCATTATATCAGAAATGGACATATCCACATTGAATATATAACATACTAGTACATAACATACTAGATTTTATTTTTAAGAAATAAAAAAAAATTAGTTGGAGGCAACATTTAGACAACTTTAATTTTATATTACACACACACACGCACTTCATTACATATTTTAATATTTTTATTAAATTATTTATAAGCCACATTCATTGGTTATTATTAGAAATAATGCCAAATATGGAATTTGAAGATCCTAATTCTTCTGGAAGTTTTACAAATCTTTTTATCAGTAATACAAAAACAGGAAAGGAATAAAATTCAGGAGAAATACCTGCACATAAATTATTTTACCGCATTGCCCTATTATTATTGGATATACCAGATATCTTTTTCTAGAATTATTAAATAATAAGTATCTTTCAAGTTATACTTGTTCCATGCTGATTATAATGATATAAGCAAAATATTTTATTTTGATTCTGTTTTGAAAAAAAATATCAAATAGAGCAACGCCTCTAAGCCAACCACAAAACTAAAATATAACATTTAAATTACCTGCAGGGACTATCTGTACATTCTGCTCATCTAGTTCTTCTTCTTGTGGGATCAGAGCTATAAACCTGGGAGGACTGTTTTGACGTGGTATGTATTTACATATGGCCATCACTTCTTTCTCTAAACACTTTGTTAACAAGGCATTAAACAGAGTAGTACTTCCTGTAAATAAAAGGCTATTTTTGGTTAAATTATTATTTTTTCTCTATAATTTTATTAGGGGTTATATAATACAAATAAAACATATAGAACTACAAAATAGATACATTAAAAAATAACAAAAGGTGTAGAAAAGAAAAAGATAAAAACAGAAAAGTCAAAAAAATAAAAGAAACTTCCCCCTTTATCCCCAGCAAGTATACCAATATCAAGAATGTGTCACGTAAAATAAAAACAACATATCTTCATTCCACATCTTCCCCCACTTTCTATAAATCCGTCTATTAAACCTCACCCCTATTGAACTGATCCATGTGAAATTTTCCAAAACCAAAAAATGATCATCCTCTTGTTATATATTCCAAAGAATACAAATATTTAATTCTATAATTAAATTATTTTGTCTAAAAAAAGAATCAAAGGACACTCACTGATTTAAATAAAACTTGCTAGTCTTAAGGTCCTTAATTTTTAAAGTAAACCAAATAAATAAATAAATAAAATACAAAGTGATCAAGAGATTCTGTCAAATTTAGAATCCATATAAGTGAGATTACCTCCTGCGCAAGCTGCATTGGTTGCCAGTGGCCTCTCGGGTGCGCTTTAAAATTTTGGTGTTAACTTTTAAAGCGCTCCATGGCATCGGACCAGGATATTTACAAGACCGCATTCTGCCATTTTCCTCCCACCGTCCGGTGCGCTCCCACAGGGAGGGTCTCCTGCGGGTCCCATCGGCATCTATGTGCCGGCTGGTGACCCCGAGGAATAGGGCCTTCTCTGTGGGGGTGTCTGCCCTCTGGAATGGGTTGCCCCCGGAGTTACGGACAGCCACGGACCTGGAGACCTTTAGGCGTGCTTTGAAAACCTGGCTTTTTGACCAGGCCGGCTTGGGCTGATTTTAGTTTTGGGGTATTTGGTTTTTGTTAAATTTTAGGGTTTTAGAGTATGGTTTTAAATTTGTTTACAGCCAGGGTTGGGTTTAATTTAG
Source organism: Bungarus multicinctus (assembly GCA_023653725.1). Taxonomy (NCBI): domain Eukaryota; kingdom Metazoa; phylum Chordata; class Lepidosauria; order Squamata; family Elapidae; genus Bungarus; species Bungarus multicinctus. Next base: position 51,588,074 of record CM042848.1, read on the forward strand.
TTTTATTGTTTCACATATTTATTGTTTTAATCTGTACGGCTGTGCACCGCTCCGAGTCCTTCGGGAGAGGAGCGGTATATAAATAAATATTATTATTATTATTAGCAGCTATAAGCAGGATGGAATCTCATGACTCCCAACTGATTGCAAACTGACAACAAAAACACAGTTCTGCTCTAAAAAAATCAGTTTTATGGAACATATGTGGGTAATCTGATAATCTCTCTTTAACTCCCAAGAGATTTGTTGCCTAATTTTTGCAATTGGGGTTTTTTCAGCCACAACATGTTCCTCTCTTTTAGAAAAACATCGATTTGCCAATAGGCTCACTGATGTTTGGTTAAATTATTCTAATGCTTTGGGACTCTTCAAAATAATAAAAAAGTTATAGTACATCTTCCCAAAACACACGTGAAGGTTATTTTTGTTTTTTAATTGACCTGGGACCTTTTTAAAATGTAGATGTCAACAGTCTTTTCCCACATTTCCTTTTACAAATCCCCATCATGTAGAATTTCATCACCAATATTAAACCGGACTTCTGATGAATTATATCAGAATCTGGATGGTGGGAGTGCAGTTCTTTTTATTCTGTTAGATTTCTCAGTTGTATTTAATACTATCAATCATGTTATCCTTCTGGTCAGTGTCTAGTTGGGACACTGCACTGCAATAGTACCTTATTTGCTATAGGCAGAATAAATCAACAATTGTAGAGATAAAAGGTCAAATGCTTTTTGTATGGAATCCCACAGCACTTGACATTCTCCCCCATTCTATTCAACATTTACATGAATCTAGTGGGGGAGCTCATACATGGATTCTGAGTAATTTATGATCAATAAGGCGATGATACACAGTTATACCTCTGTACTCGGTGCCTAAGATGAAATGTTCTAGAGGATCTTACCCATTTAAAGACTATAAGATGAGGAGAGGACAAAACAGTTCAGTATGAATGTAGCAAAACTAAGTGGCTATTTGTTCAGCAATTGCATGATGGTTAGTGCCCTCTTGCTGGCTGGGGCAGAATAGTACCCACTTCAAAGGAGTAGGTCCACAACTGGAAGATGGGGAGGTGAGGGTTGGATTGCCTTAGGCAGGGGTGGAATTCAAAATTTTTAACAACCGGTTCGGTGGTTGTGGCTTAGGTGGTGAGATTGGTTATTCTGCTAAACCAGATGTTTGCGTTGCACATTGCTTAATCTCATAGTTATTTGGGTGGTTTTGCTTAAGTTTACTATTAACATGGGAGTTTCTTCAGTTTTTATTACACTGTTTGTTAATTTTATAAGATGACTTGGGTTAAATAAGTTAGCAATATGTAATGATGGAAAAAATAAAATTAAAAACTTGTTTTGCTACTGAAAATTATTTTGGAATCATTTCTGAAGCCTAGAAATTAATCCTTTCTGATTTATACCAATAAAATTTATCTCATTCTGGAATTCCATTGCTGTTGATATTGTTGCTGCTAGTATGTTCTGGAACAGAGTAATCCTAAAGATAAACATCAGAATATAATTTTCAGTTATAATTACCATTCATTAAGAACTCATCAGGATAGATGAACTGTGCAGGCCTGATATAGTGATATGGTTTCAGCATTACCAAGGGTTTAAACCCAATCAGATACAAGCCTGGTAAATCAAATCTTTTTACTTCTTCTGTCTCTTCTTTCTCTAGCACAATCTGACGATTCCCATAAATCTAAGAAAGGAAATCAAGAAAAAGCAGCTGCTGAAAAAAATGCAGCAAAATTATCATAGTTGTAAATAAAGAAGCCTATTAGAATCCTCATAAGACAGCACCACAAAAATCAAATTCCATACTGACTGTGTAAGAAATTATGAGAAGAGCAAATATTTTTCAAGTTCATACTCTACTCCTTAAAGGTTACAAATTCATCCAAATCATCCATTTCTCCCTAAACACTCCTTTAAACACAGAGTGGGATTGGGGCTCATTTTCAACGAAATATATACATTTATTGTTATCAGATTTTTCTATGTTCCCTGAGTTCCTTCTATCTTATTTCCCTGAGTCCATTCTATCTTATTTCCGAAGAATTCTAACATGGAAATATAGCCAGTTACATAACAATTTAAAAATACTTTCAATTTATCTACAACATTTGCGGGAGAACAAATTATGTGTGATAAATAAACAAAACAACCAGACTGAATATCGGCATTCTCAGACAGTCGAATTTTTTATCACTGGGATTAAAAAAACTTTTAGAGCACACAGTGGTACAAGCCCTACAAGTGTTACAAGAGGTGAAGTAGTGCAGAAAGGTGCATTGTTCATGTTCTTGCATACTCCAAAGCATATTTCTGAATTATTTCTGAAGCACTGCAGAGTCTTAGTGAATACTGCAAGAAGAGTATATTAAAGAATCACTATTTTGTCCCAGCCTTTAGTACCACACATACAATACTGATTTTATTTAAAATATATAGAAAATACGCTTAAGCCCCTTTAACAGGTTAGTTGGTCTTTGGATTTTGGGTAATTCATTAGTTTTCTTCTTTTTCCTCTTGATCTATTTCATTTTTTTACTTGTAAGTTGCACATTTAGAATTGGACATAATGTAATAATTGTAATAATGATAAACAATAGATCATATTTACTTAATTTTCAACTAAGACATATTCAAACAAAAATATTGCCACGAAAGTGATGCATAAAAATAAACCCAATTAAACTATAGTTAAATTAAAATAAATGGTTAATAAATATTTAGCAAGATCTGATTTATTCTAGGCCTAGCTTCCTACATGTAAACTTGCCTTAGCAATAGAATGTGTCTGATTCCTGGCAGTTTTATGAAAGTTGTGCTTGAAGAAATATACATATATATATATATATATATACATTCCAGTATTTGGTAAAATATGGCCCAAGAGATGCTAAGGCATGAATTCATCAACTTTTGCAAAGCATCACAGCAAGGAAGCTCAGGTATATAAGTCAGGATATAATGGCTTCTACACCATTATAAATGACATGATGTACTGCCCCTCAAAATTATTTAACATGGAAAACAGAAAGTTGAAAACATTACCTGAGCTCTTTTGGTGTCACTTGGAAGAAGCAAACTACCTGTCTCTCGATTAAAGGTTCGTGTTTTTGTTTTCAGTGACTCATTAGTTTCTCTGTACAGTTTGACCGGAGGCTGCTTGACAGCCTTCTGGACTAAGTTGAAAATGCCAACAGTAAGAATTATATCTTTTCCCAAATATAAATTCAGCCTAAGAATAAATAAACACAAATAAAAGTCTTTGAAACCTTGTACAATACTTTAATTTCCATTTTAAAGAAAAGCACATTACAATTTCTCATCTGAAGACACAATACAGAAACTTTCCACAATTTAATATTATGTATTATTTAATGTAACTATTATCATAATTCCTGCAAAGTCTCCCAAATTACCCTGCAAAAAGATGTTTCTTGATATTCACCGACTTAAAGCGCGCTTCCTTGTTTCTTTTGCTCGTACTTTCTTCATAAGATCCTCCAATTTGCAAGACTCTTCAAACTGGATTCCTAGGTCCTCATCATCTGCTGTATTAATGATGTCTCTGTAGAATAAGGAAATATCAAACCCTCCAGGCTTCTTTAGGTTCATTAAGTCAAGGTAAATTCCTGCAATCACAGAATTGTGGGAGGGGAAGAGGTAGTTTCCTATATGAGAACCCAGATACCATTACTTCATTTCTTATGGTGATCGCCAGATGTGTACAACATAGCATTTATTAATAATAATAATAATAAATATTTATTTATATACCGCTCCTCTCCTGAAGGACTCGGAGCGGTGCACAGCCGTACAGATTAAAACAATAAATATGTGAAACAATAAAACTAAATTAAACCCAACCCTGGCTGTAAACAAATTTAAAACCATACTCTAAAACCCTAAAATTTAATAAAAACAAAACACGCCAAAACTAAAATCAGTCCAAGCCGGTCTGATCAAAAAGCCAGGTTTTCAAAGCACGCCTAAAGGTCCCCAGGTCCGTGGCTGTCCGTAACTCCGGGGGCAACCCATTCCAGAGAGCAGACGCCCCCACAGAGAAGGCCCTATTCCTCGGGGTCACCAGCCGGCACATAGATGCCGACGGGACCCGCAGGAGACCCTCCCTGTGGGAGCGCACCGGACGGTGGGAGGAAAATGGCAGAATGCGGTCTTGTAAATATCCTGGTCCGATGCCATGGAGCGCTTTAAAAGTTAACACCAAAATTTTAAAGCGCACCCGAGAGGCCACTGGCAACCAATGCAGCTCGCGCAGGAGGGGCGTCACATGCGTGAATCTTGGAGGTAAAGAAACCTCCAAGAACTAAACAAGGAAAAAGCTTTGTTTTACAAAGCACCTGAATGAGGACAGGAGAGGCATCAGAAACCATAAGCTGCAATATGAGCAGATACATAAAATTGAAATATTTCAAGTTTAGTATACAGAACTGGTGTTCCCTAGTAGTTTCCCATATATTTAGAAAGTCAAGTGTTAGTTGGTTTACCCTCCTTTTCCTGCAATACCCAGGACATGCTGAAATACTTCACATTTCTGGATTGTAGAAAACAGAAGCACTCAATCAAATTGGTGATCAAAATTTAGTGCATCAGCAAGATGATCTAATCATGTGGACATGAGTCTAGGACTTAAGAACATGCATTCAACCACAAAAGTCTTCCTAAATTACTTCGCACCACTGATAATCTCTCATTTTAAAGTACCTCACATACGCCTCTTTGTAGATATCAAATTGAGGAAATGTTGTTTGCTTCTCTGAAATAAGGTATCACTTTTATTCTAAGTTATGCTTCATCTATAATTTGAAATACTAACCTGTTTCTCGTAGGTCAGCAGCTTTAGTTCTAGCAAATTTGATTTTAGTACTATCTTGACCATGAGGGTCATCTTCATTGGTGAACAGCATGATTCTCTTGTGGCTCATCTTGAAACGGACAACACTGAAGAGATTAGTACAAACCCAGAGTGCGTCGCCTAATGAGTAGTTGTCACTATGGCCAAAGGACTTTTGGAAGAGAGCTTTTCCCTGTTCTCCTTCATAGCTAGCCAGCTCTAATACCTGTTTTGCCCCTGTAGGAAAAAAAATATTCTCAGTTCTCACAAAACCAAAGCAATGAATTAATGATAGTGCTATAACTCTAGAAATGATAGGCCAGGATTTGCAAATTATTCAATAGTTGTCCATTTTATTTCATTTCCAATTCAGGAAAGTAATGTTGTTCAACGTGGCAAGATAGTTAGATCATCAATAATTATTTTTTTCAGTTACTAAATACATTTATTTAAAAATAGGAAAAAGGCTGAAAGTAATATTTACAGATTAATAAAATAATTTATGTAGGAGGCTTTAAGTAGAGAACAGCAATTTGTGGAAAAATAGCATTATCTAACTGGGTAATCCTATTAGTTATTTGCATTATTTACCTATTGTTTTAATCAATTTTGACATTAAATTGTAAAACTTGCCAGCCTTCTTCTTAACCTATTAAGAATGTTTTAATTGCATTTCTGTCAACTATTATATTCAGTTTTGTGTCAACTAAGGAATAGAGGACCCAGAACCAAACCTTATGGCATTCTGATGGAAAACCCAATGAAGATGATCTCTCAGTTTCCTAGGTTAATGATTCTAAAACTTTGTATTATTTATTATTTATTATTTATTTATTAATCAAATTAAAAACCCACAAATATACAAAAATTAAAAAAGTATTAAACCAATTTGGCTGATAAATAAAACTAAACAGGTCCCACCCCCCCACCTTAAAACCCCAATTTAAAATTTAAATACCATGGAGACCAAAATTAAAACCATTATCTCAGCCCAGGCCAGCCAGCTCAAAGAGCCAGGTCTTCAACGCGCGCCTGAAGGCCCTCAGGTCCGTGTCAGTACGAAACTCCGGTGGCAGAGTATTCCAGAGGGCGGGGGCACCCACAGAGAAGGCCCTACGCCTCGGCGCCGCCAGACGACACATAGCGGCCGACGGCACCCGGAGCAGACCCTCTCTGTGGGAACGCACTGGCCTGTTGGAGATCACCGGCAGAATGCGGTCCTGAAGATAACCTGGTCCTATGCCATGGGTCGCCCTAAAGGTCAAAACTAGAACCTTAAAGCGAACCCGGAGAGCCACCGGCAACCAATGCAGCTCGCGCAGAAGTGGCGTCACATGGGCGCTACGCGACACCCCCATAATCATCCACGCGGCTGCATTTTGCACCAGCTGGAGTCTCCGGATGCTCCCCGCGGGGAGCCCCATGTAGAGGGCATTACAATAGTCCAAGCGAGAGGTGACAAGGGCCTGAGTGACCGTGCGCAAGGCGTCCCGATCCAGGAAGGGCCGCAACCGGTAGATCCGACGGATCTGATGAAACGCCCCCCTGGAGACGGCCGCGATGTGATGTTCAAGCGACAGCCGTACATCCAGGAGGACACCCAGGTTGCGAGCCCTCTCTGCGGGGGGCAAAACTTTCCCCCCGATAGCCAGCAAAGGTGTCAGCTGGTTATATCGGGGCGCCGGAAACCACAGCCACTCGGTCTTGGATGGGTTGAGCCGAAGCCTGTTCCCGCCCATCCAATCCCGCACGGCCTCCAAGCACCTGGACATAGCCCCCACAGCATCGTTGGGGTGGTCTGGAGTAGAGATGTATAACTGGGTGTCATCTGCATATAGATGACACCTTACTCCAAGACCACGGATGATCTCGCCCAGCGGCTTCATATAAATGTTGAACAAGAGGGGAGAGAGGACCGACCCCTGAGGCACCCCACAAAGCAGGGGCCTAGAGGTGGATCTCTCCCCCCCCGCCAACACAAATTGCGAACGGTCGGAGAGGAAGGAGGAGAACCATCGAAGGACGGTTCCACCCATCCCCAACCCCTCCAACCGTCGCAACAAGATACTATGGTCGATAGTATCGAAAGCCGCCGAGAGGTCTAATAGGACCAGGACAGAGGAGAACCCTCTGTCACGAGCCCTCCAGAGATCATCGACCAACGCGACCAATGCCGTCTCAGTGCTATGTCCCGGCCTGAAGCCCGATTGGGACGGATCGAGGTAAGTAGCTTCCTCCAGGTACCGGGGGAGCTGACGTGCCACCACACTCTCAACAACCTTCGCCACAAAGGGAAGGTTGGAGACCGGACGATAGTTGTTTAAAATAGCCGGGTCCAGGGAAGGCTTCTTGAGGAGGGGGCGCACCACTGCCGCCTTCAGGGCAGCCGGGAGCACCCCCTCTCTCAAAGAAGCGTTGACAATCCCCTGGAGCCAGCCTCGTGTCGTCTCCCTGGCGGCCGAAACCAGCCAGGAAGGGCACGGGTCCAATAAACAGGTGGTAGCATTCAGACCCCCCAGCAACCTGTCCACACCCTCGGCGGTCACAGGATCGAACTCCCCCCAGATAACACTCACAAGACCTGCCCCGGACACCTCCCCCGGGACCACCCAATTGGAGTCGAGCCCCTCCCGAATCTGAGCGATTTTATCATGCAGAAATCGGGAAAACTCCTCTGCCCTACCCTGCAAGAGGTCATCCCGCGCTCTCGGTTCAAGAAGAGAGCGGGTCACTCTAAACAGGGCGGCAGGGCGATTTTCTGCTGACGCAATAAGGGCGGAGACATACGAAGATTTCGCCGCCCCTATCGCCACAAGGTAAGTCTTAATATGAGATCTCACCTGTGTTCGGTCAGACTCAGAACGACTCGCCCTCCAAATGCCCTCTAGACGTCTTTTCCGGCACTTCATCTCCCGCAGCTCCTCCGTATACCACGGAGCCAAACGGGATCTGTGCCGGGTCAGAGGTCGCAGGGGCACAACTCGATCTAGAGCCCCGGCGGCCAACCCATCCCAGGTGGCCACCAGGTCTCCAGGCGAGCTGTGAGCCAGAGACTCAGGAAATGGCCCAAGCTCCCTCTGGAACCGTTCCGGGTCCATCAGGCGCCTGGGGCGGAACAATCTAAGTGGCTCCGCCTCTCTGCGGTGGGGGGTGGCGGAACGGAAGTCCAACCTGAGGAGGGAATGATCTGTCCATGACAAGGGTGTGATGACTAAATCCCCGAAAATACAGTCATTCAACCACTGCCCAGAGACAAAAATCAGGTCCAGCATGTGTCCTCCAATGTGAGTGGGGGCAGAAACTAACTGGGTCAGGTCCATGGCCGTCATGGAAGCCAAGAACTCCCGAACCAACCCCGAGGTTTCACCGGATGATGGCAGGTTGAAATCCCCCATGACCAAAAGCCTAGGGGTCTCAACCATACCCTCCTATATAATAAATGAATTTGTGTGAACCACTCACTCCCATGAATAAACATAAAGCTTCTATTGGTATTATTGTTAAATAATAAATATGCCATATATTTTTAATAATCAATTCTTATGTGTCACGGAATTTCTCACCTCTGAATTATATCACACCAATCTCCCACTGCAGGATTTTGCAGACAAAATAGGGAGCAAATCCTAGAATGAATTTTGACCATATTCCCACTACAATTAATTTTTTAAAATGCGACTGAGTTTCTTATGGTTTCTCAGATATCCTCTTTCATCACAGATACATTCCACATAGTTCCTACTTTACCTGGATTGTTCAAATCCTGGAGAACATATATGTGTTTACTATTCATTGTGTTATTATGCTGCTCTGTTCCATAAAACACAACACCAATAAGGTCCCTCTCATGGCTGATGATTTTGTTCCTGTATACATTCTGAATGCACTGGTAAGAAAATACAAATCAGCTGGGATGGGAGAAAATAACATAAATACACCTAATCATCCTTTTGACAAATACTCCATAGTATTTGGGTTATAATACTCTATAGTATAAATATTTCTAAAAGTATTGGTATATTATCTAACATTTGATCTTTAGAACATTTATAACTTTAAAAAATCTTATCAGGGAGGTAACTTGTACCAAAAGCCACTGGTCATCTACTTAAGATTGGTGAACAAGTTTCCATATCTTTGGTTCCCAATGTTTCAAACAGGAATACTCCTCAGAATTATTAGAGGACCTTTCAAGGATCTTTTGCATATACAGCATATGCTCTGTCTCTGACTAATACACTAATCAAAAAATTAAGGAAATACTGGTTTGCAATCTCATTTCTATTCTCTCAAAGAATTTTGTCTTACCCCATGTTACAATGCTATCACTACAATGTATTTCAGAATCTTTCAAATTTCCAGATGTAGAAAAAAAGTTATCTTACCTGAATTGTCATATCAAAAGGTGTCAAATTACTACCATCAAAAGACTCAAACATGGCTCTTGAGCCATCCACTAAGAAAAGCAAAGTGTCTCGACCTCCATATTTATATACTCCTACAGAGGTAGAAAATGTTGTATTTAATGTGTATCATCCTATTTATCCAACCCAACTATCCTATATTCTTTAATTATAGCTATCACAGTGATTCTGGAAGAAAGGATCTACATTCCTATACAGCATAGAAATTTGATGTAGCTTTGAGGGGAGGGGGGTTAACTCAACAGTTTGCTCATGTTGCAACACACCATAAGACAACAGCATTAGTTTTATTTAAAAGCAATTTAAAGCAGCCTGTTCTATTTGCTCTGATTTTTGAGCAATAATTATAGTAGATATATCTACACCTATACTTCGGAAAGCATACATTCTTTGAATTAACACTGTGTGCTTCCTATATAGGCATTAGGCTAGCTACTGTGGAAAAGTCTTTTGTTTTATCCAGTATGCACCAGTGTCTGTTTTTAGTTTTTCTGCACCAACATAAAAGAGGCACTTCACATAACAGGCAAAATATTACTTTTACCACTTATCACATTTCACATCAATGGTCAAAATTGGGAGCATCCTATCAAATTCTGTACCTGTCAACAGTGGTGTCCCCCAAGGCAGTGTTCTAGGACCAACTCTCTTCATACTCTACATAAATGATCTCTGTGATCATATCAAGAGCAACTGCATTCTCTTCGCTGATGATGTAAAGTTATTCAACATCACAGGCAATACTGCTACCCTTCAAAAAAAACCTTAACTATGTATCAGAATGGTCAACCAAATGGCAACTTCAAATTTCAACAAATAAATGCTCTGTCCTACATATTGGCAAAAAAAATCAGAAAATAAAATACAGGCTGAATAGTTCAAGACCTTGTTGATGATCCAAACTCTGTCAAGGATCTTGGAGTACTCATCTCAAATGACCTGTGCTAGAGCCCACTGTAACTACATATATATATATATATATATATGTGTGTGTAAGGTTTTTAAGCTGATAATTTTTAAATATTTTTTTTAAAAATTTTTTAATTATAAATTTTAAAAAATAATTAAAAATATCATTTAAAAATTATCAGCTTAAAAACCTTACACACATGTAAACAAAAGGCAACGAAACAAATAGCTTTCTGTCGGTATGGTCTCTGGTGATGAGCCGAAAGACAGAAAAGAAAGCAGTATGCTTTCTCCCTTAATTGGGGCTTAACAGGGTGTTGTAATACAAAGTATATATATATATATATATATATATATATACATATATATATATATATATATACATATAGTCCAAAAGGCGTTAAGAGTTGTTAACCTAATCCTACATAGCTTTTTCTCTGGTAATATTACACTAATAACTAGAGCGTACAAAACATTTGCTAGACCAATACTCGAATACAGCTAATCAGTCTGGAACCCACATTACGTATCTAATATTAACACAGTTGAGAAAGTCCAGAAATATTTTACAAGAAGAGTTCTTCACTCCTCTACTCGTTGTAGAATACCTTATGCCACCAGACTCGAAATTCTAGACCTAGAAAACCTAGAACTACGCCACCTTCAGTCCAATCTAAGCATAGTATATAAAATCATACATTGCAATGTCCTACCTGTCAATGAATATTTCAGCTTCAACCATAATAACACAAGAGCAAACAATAGATACAAACTCAAGGTTAATCGCACCAAACTTGATTGCAGGAAATACGACTTCAGCAACAGAGTGGTCAATGTCTGGAATACTCTACCTGACTCTGTCTACTATTGACCTCACCCCTTTCCTAAGAGGTCTGTAGGGGGCGTGCATAAGCGCACCAACGTGCCTACCATCCCTGTCCTATTGTTTCTTTTATATTTTATTTTTCTTATATGTATCCATGTATTCATAACTATATTTTACTTATACCCATTATCTTGTAAGAAATTGACAAATAATAATAATAATAATAATGTGATAAGATGCCTGGTTTCCCCATACCATTGTAATTTAGTTGCAAATTTCCCTCAATGCAGCATTTCTATCCAGCAAATTAACAGCATATGCAAAAATGAATCTTACCGATGTTTTCAGCTGCTTCTGCTTCTTCCTCCTCTTCCTCCTCTCCCTCATTTCTGTAGTAAGATACCCAGTTTGACATGGTTCTCCTGTGTTACTACAAAGAATGAATGATATAGATAAATAACTTATAACAAAGAGAAATGTTCCTATATTCAGACTGGTTTCCATAGACAGAAGTCTTTCCAAATATGCAAACATGAAGATGTTCATGTATTCTACTTTTGCTTCAACTCAGTCTCCCAGCTCTTAAATATATCCATCAAATCATTATTTTTTCAGTAAACAGCAACACGTTGCACTATTTGCTAAAACATTACATGGGCAGCAAAAATAGATGACATAATAACTGTGTAAAAGGTCCCTGAAATATAAAGTTTTAAAAGTAAATAAATAATAATAAAATAGCCACAGACTGACAAAATCTTAAATCATTTACTCATTTCATTTTTGGAAAGAGATGATCAGTATCCTGCACCAAAGAGATTAATAACTTTTCAAAACTCTGAATTACTGTAAACAAAATACCCCATAGAATATTGTTAGAGGAATAAGTAAAATAAGACATTAATACATCTATCATATTATTATATGTTATAATTACAATTCCTAACATCCATACCAGTTATCTTAAGATAGCTCATTCCAAGTTTGCAAAATAAAACAGTACCTAGTAATAAGAACTACCTTCAGCTTAACAGAGAAAATAGCATGCCTTGAAAAATTTATTTTGTTATTTTTATAAACTTTTATTTTTATCAAATTTCTACATCACCCATCTGAACTGGCTCAGGATGCTTTACATATAATCATATAAACATACCCTCATATAAAAAAGACAATTAAAATAGTTAAAACTGAATTAAAACAAAATTAAAAATTATACAGTGGAAAAGGTTAAAAAAAATAACAGAAGGAGCTCCTTCAAGCTACTTAGAGGATTGGATGCCAACTTTAGATCCACCCCCCACATACACAATATATAATTTGGCAGAACCAGATCTTAAGGTTCTTCTGAAAGGCTAGAGGAGTGGGAGCCCATCTCACCTTAGGGGGTAAGATGTTCGGTGAAAAAAACAACTGTTTTGCTTTACATTCGTCTACAATCAAGATTAGCTGTTGTTTTTACAACTTTCAAAAGCAAAAACTATTAGACAAGAAAACAGAGATTAATAAATTGGAATCTAATTTCAAATGTACTGAGCTCCTGAAGGATAAAGACATTGACAAAAAAAGTGGATTGACCAAAATCTATATTTTCAATATTTATATCCTAGATAATACAGCATGCATTTTTATCCAGCTGTTTCCCAAGCATTTGAACAGGAATACTGTAGTAACACTTCTGCAATAGTTTCTTTGTGGCTTTGGTATGGTCACATAATCACCTACAGATCTATATTGGAAAATCTCATGTTCTAAGCAAGGTTTTCCAAACTTCAATTTTAAGACTAACAATTTGAATTATGCTTAGCTTTTTCCATTCTTTTTTCACTAGTTCAGTAAGATTTAATCTGTCAAAGGCTCTCAGATCCTTGAAGCTATTGAACCTTCCCATCATATCAAGTTATTTTATTTATTTGTATCCCAGCTTTACTATTTTTTACAAAAAACTCAAGGCAGAAAACTTATCCAACACACCTTCTTCCTCCTATTTTCTCCACAACAACCACTCTGTGAGGCGAGTTCAGCTGAGAGAAACTGCAAGGTCATGCAAGTTGGTTTTCCTGGTTAAAGCTGAACTAGAACCTACAGTCTCCCGCTTTCTATCCTAGTGGCTTACCCACAGTGATTTAGCACTATTATGGGCCAGGCCATTGTTTGAAACTACATTCCAATTGTATGATTCAATCTTATGCATGATTATTTTGAAACTATTTGTCTTTTTTTTTTTTTTGGTAAATTGGATTGTGAGCCTGACTGTTATACATCTTTGCTGAAGAGGAAAATTTGAATTCATTATGTCCATCCTCTTAAGAAACTGCACAACCAGAAGCATGTGATGCCCTGCCATCCTTCAACTCCCCAAATTTCTCATTTTGAAAAAGGGCCACGTGCGAGACATCTTCCAAGTGCCCTCAACAACTCCTGCAACTCATCTTTGTGTGCCTGAAAAGAGGCGGCGAGGGAGGAGAGCCTGGCATGTGCTGCTCCTGCTTCTCTACGTGAAAAGACCGGCCTTTATTTTCTTACTTACTTCAATATTGCTTTGCCTTAATATTTTCAAACCATAAACCGCTATTACAATACTGCATCAAGGAATAAACAGTAACAGCGTGAGCCCAACCATTCACAACTTCCGTCGTTTCAGGCCCTTCCTCATTTGCTGCCGCAAACGGGCAGAACCTGACGACGGAATATCTTTACTGTGGTCCCACGAACCCCCGCCCCCTTGATTCGGACCTACCGTCGATAAAAAGACGGCGTTCACGAATAGGTCTTTTGCAGAAAGTCCACAACTGTCCGGATTATTCTTTCCTCCCCCGATGGATTCCAGCATGGAAACCTGTCAGTCACAACGAATCTCCGCCCCCTGGGGGGATAAAAAAGATAATTAAAGCGGCGAAGGAAAAGTAGGAACGGCTGTACGCAAGCAAATTCCAAATGCCTCGGCAGCGTAGGTCTTTGTAGTCCGATTAACCGCAGATATAAAACGAAATATCGCAGAGACCTCCGAAATTCCGATTGTAGAGGATTTGCCTTCCGTTAAGCCGGATCCTTATTTTTTGCCTTACTTGCTGTAATTTAGTACAGCAATGCAAAATCTTTTTTTTTTTTTTGAGTCTCGATGCGATTGCAGAAGCCAGAAACCTCTTGAAAAAGTCGGTGAGGGGAGATGATGTGGTGCAGTTGTGAGAGTACCCTTATTTTTTTTTCCTGCAATCTGAAAAGTGTCTCAGATGGACGGTTTAAGAAAACAACTGCTTGTATTTAAATTCGGTGAATTTAAAAACTCCGCACACAAAAAACACATTTTTCTTGGGGATATTTGTTTAAAAAGCATACATTATCTTTGGTGCCAACCTTTATTGAAAAATTGGGAGAATAACATCCAATTATAGTTATTCTAAAAACCTTTTTGCCGATTTACTGCTTTAAAAGATAACACCTAGAACCTATCCCATCTAAGCTGAAAAGCGACTAAGGTCACGCTCAATTAGTACATGGAAAGGAGATCGCCAGGAAATCCCAATACAACAGAATAGACTGGAAAATCGAAAGAAGAACTTGGAAGGAGGCAGCAACAACCCATTTCTTATCCCCAATATTATCATTGCATTCCGGAGCCCATAAAGATACCAAGAGTCGAATTCGACTTGAAGGGATTTTACCAGTTTTAACACAGACAGATTTTAGCGGCCAAGAGCATTTCAAGGTGTAAAACTCACCTAGCAAACAGAACGCGTCACTCTTATCTATTTCTATTGAAAGGGAATGAAGTCTCTTAATAATTTCATTCTACTGCCTTCTACCACGCACCAACCCCGGTGAGAAACCTAACCCCCATATAACACGCCGCCCACCAACTACCTAAAACTGTTACTTCTGGTTAACGTCTCGATATCCCACCCCTTCCGCACTTCTAACCAATAGCACGCGACAAAGACGGGCTCGCATTGTCCTCAATGATGCCGTCCACATGGAACAATTGCGTAAATTCTTTGGTCCCGCCTTTCTACTGTTCAGCGCCGCTCCCTCACAAGAGGCCCAGTGACAAGCGGTTTAGCTCACCTTATGGGGCGACGCGTGCGTGAAACGAGCCTTCCCCTCGCCGCCCTCCCTCCGCCCCTTTTCAGTCACCTTCTGTCAGCCGGTTAGTCCCGCAATAGCGGTCGCTGCCGGCAGCCGCAGCGACTAGGCCAGCTGTGCTCCTCTTCGGCTTCTCTCTTCTCTTTTCCCCAGCGGCCTCGCCAGAGAAGGGCGAATTGGTGTGGAAGTTCCCCACCCCCCCGCAAGCTCCCCTTCCTGTTTCCTCGGCCAATGTCATGGATTCGCCTCCGATGCTGCACCCGGTGAAGCTCTACGTGTACGATCTATCCAAGGGCATGGCTCGCCGTCTCAGTCCTATCATGCTCGGTAAGAGCGGCGAGTAAGACGTGGAAACCCGCCGCCTTCCTCAATCTGAGGGGGAAAGCGGACGGGGATGGCTATCCGGTCAATACTGCTTTACGGGGGAAGAAGCGCCTGCTCCAGTTATGCAGGTCTGCGGGAGCCAACGAGCAATTCCGTCTCTCTTCAGACTCCTAGACTCCTAGGACCTAGAGAGAAACGGTGAGAAAATGCGGGGTTGGATTTCCCTTCCCCCGCCCGATCCAGGCGACGCGCGGGTCTTTAACCTGCCCGGCCTGTGCCCTGCGTCGGCTATTTACCGTAGTAAGGGGCGACTTTAAGACGCCCGATGCCTTTGCCTAGCAGTGTCACAACTTTTCCTGCCGACACAAAGGGAGAGGAGGAAACGCTCGAAACCAGCTGTTTCTCAGGGTCGTTTAAGGTGCTTAAGGTGGTTAGATGGAAGTTCAAAAAGCGTTTTTTTTTTTTTTTTGAGGAGGTGATAATGGAACCTCTAAAAAGAAACATTTTCACTTTTATAGGCGAGTTGACAAAAAATTACCTCCAGGTAAACAGAATAGTCACTATTATGATATCCCTAAACCATTGAAAGTGACAATTGAATAAGACACTCATTATTTATTATTTTATTAATCAAATTTATATACAGTAGCTGCCCATTTCCTCCCAAAGGGGACTCACACAATAAATAACAATAAAACATCCAATATAAAACAGATAAAAACATAAAAACTTAACATTTGAGCTCATTATCAATCAAGCTACTATTTCATCAACTCCTGTCAGCATTTTTTAAGGAACTATTTAAATTTTCCAAAATGTGGCTCTAGTTCATTGATCATGTCCACATATGTATTGATTATGTGGGGTTTTTTCTGTAACTACACTTACTTTATCTCTTCTCTTTTCACTAGATATTTATTAAGACCATCTTTGTGTAAAAGCTGTGCTTGATTTCTCTAATTTTCTTAAATCTTATTTTCCCATATGATTATCCTTCATTTATTTGCTTCACTTATTTAGATATAATTTCTTGCCCTTCTCAGGAATTCAGTTTTTAGGTAGATAATTTTTTCTGTTGCTGTTGCCTTTTCCTTTTGCCAGTTTTACCAATTTTCAGTGTATAAATAGATATCATATTTTGCTTCTGGCACCATGGAATATTTTAATTGCTTCATCTGTATGAATTTGACATACAGTATAACAATATGGCAGATTTCTATTAGGGACTCTGTTGAATTTAGTTCAGTAAAATATATTTATGTACTCAGGTTATACCCCACCTTTTCCAAAGGCAACCTCTGCCCTTACTCAACTTTTCTCTATATAACAACCTTGTGAGATAAATTGGGCTAAGAGAGAGTGAGTGGCCTAAAGTCACTCAGTGTGCTTCAGTGACTGAGGTATACTAAAACCTGGGTGCCTCTGTTTGTAATCCAACATCTTAATCTGTAAATACAGAGACTCTCATATGACTCTCTTATTTTATCATCACAGCCCACTGCTGTGACATATTGCTGAGATTTTGGCTTGATCGGTTTGTTTCCTTTCTTAGTTGAAGTTGGTGGTTCATGATCTGAGCCACAGTCAGCATCTGTTTTCTTTTTACTGGCTCAACAGAACTTCATCTGTACTTGCAAAATATGTGGTCAATTTTATTCCACCTGAAAACATTCAGTTGTATAAATTGTTTATATTGGTGAAAAAAGTATTTCTTATGAACATCAGATTATCATGGCAGAATTCTGTTAGTCTGTTATCTGCCTCATTTTATATATCAAGGCCTAATTTCCCACACCACTAGGCTTTAGTATTCCAGTAGCCTTTGAAGAGACCACATCTTTTTTTGTTGTCAGGATACAACTATTCATTTTCTGCCTCCTCTTCACCTATGGGATGCAGGGATCACCTTAACATTGGACTTCTTAATTGGAATTGGAATTTAAATCTTCCTGTCATTTTTTGAGTTGTATTTTGAATTTTGTTTTCACTGGGTTTAACACTTTTTTTGCTAATAATTATAATTACTTCATTTCTTGTCTGATTTTCTTGTTCACTGTAGAATATCTGGTGTTTTTTTTAATATGAAGTGACTTATTGCAACTTTACAGTTCTCTAAGTCCCAGAATGTTTACATACAGACTTGATACTTCTGCTCTGATATCCAGTTGCTTTGGTTCATGATTCTAACTTTTTTTTTGTATCAACTTGTTTGTATGTGTATATGTGTACATACATACAAACACACTCACACATGTATCTTTGCAGGATCAGATTTGTCTTTTGTCTCTGGGCATACAAGCACCTGAACATTCTGTCAGCCTTAGTCCAGCCACATGATTATCATCAGTGCTACACATAATTATCCTCTACTGTTATTGTCCTAGTTGTGAATTTCACTTTATTTTCTTGGTAGAATAGTGGATTGAGTTGCAATTTTTTCTCAGTAGATTGTGCTTAATCTGATCACTCAGCTGTGATCACTAACTGTTACAAATGTCCTTCTGGGAGTATGCACTCCCAACTGTTTGTGACATAATTGGAATGTACAACCTTGTTTACTGCTACAAAGTGATGGTTCTTGAAGAGTTAAATCACTTAATTTCATATATGTATTTTAAATACATAAGATTTAATCAAACTAGTTACTTTAGCTACTTGCCTATATCAGTAACTTTCTTTTTGATGCAGCAGAGTAGAATTTTTATTAAAATTAATTTCTGATCAGTAAAAGTGGCAACCAGAACAGCATATGATTTTATATGATCAAATAAAATGACTTTATATCACTGTTGAAATAAAATCATGGAACTGAGAAGAAACAAACTAAGTCATCTTATCTTTATACTATTCCCACACTATTGATGGATTACTATTTTTAATCCATAATATATATATATATATATATATATATATATATATATATATATATATATATGTTTTCGGAGATTTTCGCGGGTATTTGTATGTGGATCTTTGGTTCTTCGGGTTTTCTCCCACGTAGAGTTGGAAATATCTAGGCGACGTTTCGATGAAGCCTGAAGATGATGAATGAGACTTCATCGAAACGTCGCCTAGATATTTCCAACTCTACGCGGGAGAAAACCCGAATAACCAAAGATCCACATATATATATATATATATATATATATATATATATATATATATATATATATATATATATATATATATATATATATATATATATATATATATATACATTCCCTATATCTGCAAAACAGCACTGAATTTAGATATGTTGAATTTTTATGTATCCTCAGCATATAGATGTGCATTTGTAAAGTAAATATTTAGTGGTTGAGGGATTCCACAATACTGAAGTCCAAAAGGGATAATTTTTCTTAAAAATACGACAGAATCATTTACTGTTTATCAAAGTGCTGTACTTTTAGTAAAAGAGCGAAGCATAAACATTAAACCATTTCATAATTTTTTAAAGTTCACTTTCTTACTTTCATATCTGAATTTGCACTGTCATTGTGATGAAGAAAAGTGTAATCATAAGCAACTCATTTGAGTTTCAACAGAATTGCAAGTTCCTCCCACACTGAACTCTGTTACAAATTAACAACAGTCAGAATACATAATGAAAACTGCTTAATTTCACAACACGTGGATAGGCTCAACCATAGGGAAACTCTGAGTATCCTAAACCAATCCAATCCAAAAATGCTAGAGAATTCCTGGATGCCTGACACTCACGACAAATCAGCCACTAGCAGGCACATAGACATAACAACATCTGCATACAATTCAAAAGAAACAATCAAAAAGCCAAAAAGAAAACAAAAAAACCAAAACACCTAACTAGCAATCAGCATCCAGATGGGCAGAGATTAACACCAAGATTAACTTTTAGCTAACTGTCAAGAAGCAAACAATATTCCAATCAAGGAACTGCTAAATAAGCTAACAAACAACAGTCCAATCAAGGAACCACCAAGACCATTCCCGCCAGTACCGTATTACATAAAATGAGAGTAAACCCCATTCCCTATTAGCACTAATTATGTTCCCTATTTTGGTAATGAAACATCTACAAGAAAACAACTAAGCTCAGAGTGCACCACAATACTAGTTAAAACTAAATTTTGCTTTTTTTATTTTATTTTTTAAAACAAACATATACAAACAAAACATAAAAACAAAACCATCTTCCATTTTATATACATACAGTGTGTCAGTTGGTTACAAATCTTTTGTGCTATCCTTTCATAGGCATTGCTCACGGTTTATATAAATTCTCACATTATCAAACTAACATATTCATATATTTATCAGTTATTAATCATCCATGACTAAACTATTTATTCCATCATTTTATATGAGATATTCCAAATTTTATTATGAAATTTGTATTGTACTTTCATCCAATGGTTATATATATGTCTGTATTATATTTTATATCGATCTATTAAACTTCTGTTACAAAATTGCCTAGTCTATTACATTACTATGTCTTTTTGTCCAACCATTGATAGAACAAATCCCAAATCATATAAAATAAAGCTAAATTTTGCTTTTATTGGGCATGCTTTGGCATGTTTATCCTAAGAGCTTTAATTTCCAAATGGAGATGAAAGGGGAGAGTGTAGAGTTTTTAAAATCATCTTTCTACTTAAAAGCAACTTAAACAGAAAATTCAAATATTACTTAGATTTATGAAGTATCTGTAAAATCCAATGTCATATATGCCTCATCAAAAGCAGATACCAATATATCCAATAAAATCTGCTTCCAATTTTGTAGAGATATAGTAGTACTGAAATGTTCATAATATATTGAGACTTCAGCATAGGGCATATTCACTTGATGTAATATGTTGCGCTGAGGGTACATCATTTCTAATATATTAGGTCAGATGTAAATAAAAAGTAATTCATCAATATGTTTTATTTCATCTAAGAGAAAAATTATTCTAAATTAATCTTAACATATTAATATAGATATGATGAATCAACTTTACATATTACATCACAAATCCTTTATCAGCCAGCTATACTTTAAGAATCATCAAGAAAAAGAAAAAAGGTTCTCAAAGGTTTTTAAGAAAATGAGGTAGTTAAGTCTCACTTTCTGAGCTTTTCTAAGAGAAACTAATTTAGAAAATTGTCTGAAGATGCTGATACTTATTGCTTTCTTCTTTTGTATACAGGTAAACAACTAGAGGGTATCTGGTAAGTAACTAGTCTCAAAATTAATTGGAATGTTTGTACTATGGGAGATCCTTACTGTTATACTCTACATAATTTAGATAGTGTGGTCAAGAGATTAAAAATTCACCCACAGAACCGATAGTAAAAAAAATTTGAATCCCACCACTGGTGGGGGCACAGACAGTTCTTGGGACACCTAGGATGGCTCATGTTACATCGCTGCTCCATGAGCTGCACTGGCTGCCAGTTTGCTTCTGGGTGCAATACTTGGTGTTATCACGTTTAAAGCCCTGCATAGCATGGGTCCATGTTACTTGAACTATCTCACCTCCCTAGGTCTGGCCCACCCCATCTGCTATGGGCCTCAACACCAAGGAATTCCAACTGGCAGGGTCCAGGAGAAGGGCCTTCTGTGCCATTGCTCCTATCCTTTGGGACATCTTACCCCTAAGGTGAGATCGGCTGCCATCCCTCTGACCTTCCATAAGAGCCTAAGACCAAGCTCTGCCAGATGGCTTGGGGCCCCAATAGGGGAGCCTCACACAGGAGGTGTTTGATGAATTAAGCGGTAATCCCACTTCCTCCTTTTGTTGCATCCTGTCCCCCCCCCCCACAACTTTTAACTACAATTTTAACTATAAATATATTTATTGTCATGTCCATATTTATTATTTTAGAACAGGGGTGTCAAACTGGTGGCATCACATTTCATCACGTGACGTATCACTTTTTCCCCTTCACTAAACCAGGGGTGGGGGTGGCCAGCATGTGATAATCCGGCCCGCAAGCCATGAGTTTGATACCCTTGCTTTAGAAATATTTATATTTTATTATTTTAATTGATTTTAATGTTGTAAGCTGCCCAGAATCAATTTGAAATGAAATGGGTGGCAAATAAAATAAAATAGATACACACACACCCCAAACACATAAATAAGGCAAGCATCTATATATATAAAAGCAAAATACCACTCAAGCATCATCACAAAATCTCCAGAACCATAAAGCCTACAAACTTGAAATTTGGCACATATGTTCCTCTTAGCTTCTAGGTATTCACTAAGAAAGGGTTTTTCGAAATGACCATCAGAGCATTAGTATTTTGTATATTATTAACATGCTCTGATGCTAACGAGTTCTACTCCCCCTCCACACCTGAAAAGAAATCTATTCCAAATGCAAAACACAAGCAGAAGAGTTCCAGTTTCAGTTTCACAGCAGCAACCAACTTTTGTACAGAACAGTTGAGCTAAGCCACGTCCAAGCTCCTTGCTGTCTCCTTGTTCACATAGCAAATACTGTTTCACTTTCTCAACTCTCTCACACACTGACAGGACGCTAGCCAGATGAATACCGATGGATGCTGGTAGGCAGAGGCAAATTTTTCCTCCTTTATTTTCCTCCCCAAAAACTAAGCCCGATCACATAGTTTCCTGGCGAAGCATGGGTATCGAGCTAGTTTGTCATAAAATGCTGATTGACTGCTGGAGGCAAGAAGTAAATGCTGAGGGAAGTCTGAAATTCTGAATATTCTACAGTATTATACAAGACAAAGTATTATGTCTAAAGACAGATAAAGGCAGTAAATAATCTGTTTGCATTTGTATTATCTTAATAAACTGTTAGGTAACATACTGGCTGGAGATTTACTCTTTCTTTTAACCTGTTATTTATTTATTTTCAGGCACACCTCCATAGTCGCCCACAGGGATGAATTCTTCTATGGTAGTGGGGGTATTTCAAGTTGCCCACCTGTAAGTTTACAGACATGTGAGAAGTTATTTTGTTTTTTTACTTTTACTCAGCTGATTTCAATTAATTTTGTATTTTTTGAAATTAGCATTACCATTCTTATATAGGGAAATTATATACTTCAGTATCACCTGTAAAATCACAAGAACTTAGAAATGAAATAACTAAACAAAGTTTTTGACTAATATGAATATGAGTAGATAACAAATGAAATTTTAAACAAAGAACAGGAGATTATTATCCTGGCTTTCTACAAAGAAGACATTTAAAAAATAAATACAATAATGTATTGTAAAAAAATATTAGGGTTTACCCAAATGTCTTGCTGACTGATATAAAAGACAAAAAACTAGTTTTGCAATAATGGCAATGAAATAAGGGCCTCCATCAGAACTGAGAACAGCAAATTAGTTTGCGGAACAAAATAAGTTGTTCTGCATCCTAAACTCTGTGAAGAATGGATAGGTGTACATGAAAAACACCAAAGACTGCCAATCCTTAACACACACACACACCCTGAAAAAAAAAAAGTTTCTATTGCCTGGATGAATGTCTCACATTATCTTGCTTTGTGTTTTAGACAACAACTATTGCTTTGAATATTAAGTACTGTAATCTTTTCAGCTCTGCAAAACTTGGTTTAAATCAAAGATATTTCTTTCTGAATTTCATTTCCTAATGCAATTATGATTCTGCTGATTTAATTAGCCATATACAATGGGTTTTTATTTAACAGAATAACCTTAACTGACAAACTGAAGTCCTGGTCCTTCCTCTAAAGCCACTATATTTCTCTTTTCTAAAGCAAGATGTGGGGGGCCACATTTCTATCAAAAGCAAATTAGTTTTCCTGCTCTTTCAAGTCTCCAGATTAAGAAGTTATATGAGGATCCTATGCAATATTACTGTCAGTTTTACTAGTGATAGCAGATGTGAGTAAATTCTGGAAGTTTGCAAATGATGTGAGCAAATTGTGAAACTTTGCAGAAAGTCTTCAGCTTAAATTATTCTATAAAAGATACTGATAAATTTTTGTGATGACTTAGTAACCTAATGAATGCAAATTTTGTAGGGTGGAACACTCCTTGGGCCTCCAGATTCAATTGTAGATCTGGGATATACTGAAGTTTCAGAAGACCTCTTCTTAGAATATTTGTCCTCATTGGGGGAATCTATATTCCGGTGAGACTGCTGCTTAGTTTCCATTCTAATATTCTGTGAAAGGAATAACTTATTAGAATTATTTTTAATATTTATGCACATTTTATGTAAAATTCTGAAATTATAAGCACACTTAGGTTGAAATCATGTAAGTATTAGAATATAAGGATAAACTAGGAAGAGTCAGTATACTATGCTGATTACATTTGCTGTTAATTGTTATAATGATGTCACTTCTGGATTGATTTATGGTATGAAACAAAATATTGTTAATGTTCTTGTTTCCCTTCATGTAAACCTTTAAATATAAATACAGAAGACTGGTTAGTCAGTCATTGTTTACCCCATATCAAAACACTGAAGTATTTAATTACCTTATGAGGTGAGAAATAGAATGTCTTAGATTGTTTTCCTTCATATATTTCAATCTCATGCTTTATTGAGCAGTAAAGTGTACAAAGCATTACTGATATGTGACTATTAATACAATAAAAATATCAGCAAAAAAATATAGGTAACGGAGAAGAGAAATTGAGATTGACCAACTACAGATGGTCCTTGTTTAGTGACTGTCTTCTTTAGCAACTATTTGCAGTTACGATGATTAAAAAGTAACTTTACAATCAATCTTCATATTTATGACCTTCACAAATCTGAAGACCAAAGTAAAGTTTAAGTAAGATCATAAGCATAGTTTCACTTAGTGACTGCTTCATTTAATGACTGAGTTGTGGGTCACAATTCTATTTGCTAAATGAGAACTACTGTGGTCAGTTGGGATTAGATTAGAACATGAATGCCTACATTTTCATAACAATTGCTTTTCAAAATAATATAATTTGTTCTTTATACAGTAAATAAAATCTGGAAATAAAATCTTGTATTATCTCTCAGTATTTCACCCAGAGTGTTATACAGTGTTACAGTGTATATTGTAGAACAGTTGCAAACTAATCAATTTAGCATTGATATGCTGCATTCACAGTGATGTTGGTTTCTGCCTAACAACATACAAGAAAAGCACTTTATCAGGCATGTATGGAAGCTGCGGTACTAATTGTTATATTTAAGTAGGACACCAACAGGGTAATTAATCCATTTGTTGCCCTTAGTTTCTTGATTTTAAATGCCAGTAAAATATATATTTTCTTCAATATAGTTTGAAAAAAATCTCTAGAAGGTGAGGCTGACTAATAAATTATAGGCAGAAAAGAGTTAATAATTCCATTCTAGCTTTTGTATTTGAAATTTCTGCCTGAACACTGGCTTTTTGAAACATTACTGATTGTACTCTGTACCCATAGACATAGTAAATACAATATAGCTATTCTCCCTATGCATTCTTTCTTTATGTTTTCAATTGCATGTGAAAGGAAATGGCATCAAACTTGCTGGTTATTGCATTCCTATCATCACTTTGCAATATTTGCAAATGCAATTTGCAACATTGCTCGACACTCCCAATTTGCAACATTGGGAGTGTCGAGCAGAAGTTCTGCTGTAGTTACATAGGCTCACTATATGATTTAAAAACTACAGAGGGAGCCTATACAGGTAATCTTTGATTTATGACCACAATAAAGAGCCCAAAATTTCTGTTGCTAGCAAAATAGTTAAGTTAATTTTGCCCCATTTTATGACCTATCTTGCCATTAAGTGAATCACTGCAGTTGTGAAGTTAGTAACATGGTTGCTAAAGGAATCTGGCTTCCCCGTTGCCTTTGCTTGTCAGAAGGTTGCAAAAGGTAATCACATGACCCTGGGAGGCTACAACTGTCATAAATAGGAATCAGTTGCCCAGCATCCAAAGTTTGATCGTATGATCATGTGGGGTGCTGCAACAATCGTAAGTGTGAAAAATGATCATAAGTTGTTTTTTCAGTGATTTAACTTTGAATGGTCACTAAATGAACTGTTGTAAGTCAAGGACTAATTACGTATAAGGGCATCTATTCTCTTCATAACATTTAGAAAGTAGCAGACCTAGGTGGCAGGGATGTGCTGGAGAAAGAACAATCAAGAAATACAGTGTCTCCACTGTATCAACAGATCAGTTAAAATCCAGTTAGTCTTTGATCTGGATGCTGTAATTATGAATTGTCTTTATATGCTTGAACCCTTGAGACTTGTTCTGCATTACATCTTACTCATGTTCCTTCTCGTTGATTTTTTTGGTGGATCACAGAGGAGACTCCTATAATCTTTTTGATCATAACTGTAATACATTCAGCAATGAAGTAGCACAATTCTTGACAGGGAGAAAGATCCCTTCCTACATTACAGATCTTCCATCTGAAGTCCTTGCAACGTAAGTGTAATCTTTTTTTATATAGTATACCATGTTTACACTGCCACATTGCATGCTAACTTTAATAACCATGCCTTCTCAGAATTTTTAAGGGCAAGACAGCTTGAGACAGTGTTCTGCCTCCTAAGCTCACCTACAAGCAAATGACACAAGTCCAACTGTATTAAATATATTAAAGAATAAAAATCAAAAGTATTCTTAAACTGGTCACTTCAACCATTGTTGAAGAAAACAGAGAAGTCCCAACTACAGAATATGTTCCCAATTTATATCAGGAACTACAGTATATTAACTTCCTTCTGAATTTTTTCCCAAAAATTTGCCACTACTGGTGGTAATTTACTATACCCAAAGGACCCAGATTGTTGGGGGCAAAATGCTGATCCTGTAAACCGCTTAGAAAGGGCTGTAAAACACTGTAAAGCAGTATATATGTCTAAATGCTATTGCTATACAATAACTTTTATGGACAAAAAAGAGCTGAAGTATGTGATTTGGAGGAAAAAACCTCAGATTAAATGAGCTGTAGCATGCAGTCCAAAATATATGGCAAGGAAACATTTTAATGTCATTATACATATAACGCTATATTATGACAGAAATATAAGCACATTAACTCCATCCTTTGGCAAGTAGGTAGGGGGTCATGCTTTGGGCTATAGATAGCTGCTATTAAAGCAGCATACACTGTGTGTGAATCACCATCCATCAAGATCGAGAGGGAACCTTGCATTGTCTGGAACTCCCTACTATTCCTAGTAGTATAGTACTAGTTGCAACTACAATCTTGAGTACCAAGATTGTAGAGAGGATAGTAATTTCCAGGAGTAAAATTGACTTCTTTGAAGTATAGTTTCATTTTTCAGTGATGCACTATCAAAAACAGGAATTTGCAAAAAGAAAGTGATCCAGATAGTCAAGGGTGAGATTCAGCCAGTTTGGGCCAACCGGATGTTAAATTTACATCTGGTTTTCTGGAACCGGTAGTTGAACCAACTGATCCCACCCCCCCCAGGAGTCTCCATGCAGCCTGTTTTGGGTGCAAGGAAGTGCAGAGTCCACGCAGAGGCTCTGGGAGGGCGAAAAAAGGACCTCCCGGAAGTTCCGGAAACAGGGCTGTTTCCGGCTTCCGGAGGTTTTCGTCCTTCCAGAGGCCTGAGGGAAGCCTCCAAACTCTGGGGAAGGTGAAAAACGGCCTTCCCAAAAGTTCTGGTAGGCCACGCCCACCATGACCATCCCTACCCAGCAACCGGGCAGAGAACCAGTTGTTGGGATTTTTTAATCCCACCCCTGCAGATAGTCCTCATTTAACAACCATTTGAAGTTATGGCAACACTGAATGAATACTACACCCAGCCCCCCAAAGTACAGTTGTTGCAGTGCCACTGCAGTCATATTTGGCAGCCCACCCACACTTACAACCATAGGGAGATTCCCAAACTCTTCCTTTTGGCTACCTTGCCTGGCAGCACTCTTTGATGATGGCAGTACTCGCTGAAGTAGAGACCCAGGGATAGTCTTCCAATAGTCTTAACCGATCAGAGTCATCCCTGGGCCTCAAGAACATTGCTAATCCCCCAGTGCTGCCACAGTGCCACTACTCCTCACTTAACAACTGGTGGGATTCAGTTCATGATGGCACTAAGATCTGCCAGAATTTCCATCGCTAAACAACAATGTGGTCATGCTTTACAACCATATTGCTTAGTAACACAAATTCTGGTCCCAGTTATTGTTAACCATGGACCACCTGCACACATACACACAAAAGAACACAGTGAACTGGTCACCCCTTCTCTAATACATTAAATATATTCTTAGGGCACACCTCTTCAATGTGCTTAGCAGTTCACTGTCAAAGTATGGAGTTAATTGCAGAGCAATTCAGTTTCTAATGCTATGGAGCTATGAAGCAAAGAAACACAAAGCCCTCAGAAAAAAAATAAGACAAAAATGAGAATAAATTCCATGTCTAAGTTCTGTGCTATTACAGACAAAGTTTTGGGGAAGGCTTCCTTTTTCTTCATCTGATTAGATATTATCATAGGTTAATTTCTCCATATGTCTCTTAAGGATTTTATTGGCTGTGAATAGCCAGTTTCTCCCCAAGGTTCTTAGGTGTCTTGCTTTTAAATTTAATATTTTTAGTTACAAAGTGTTTTGAAAACTTGAACATACCCTTCTCCCATGCTTCTTACTGTCACAGACCGTTTGGACAAGCATTACGACCACTTCTTGACTCTATCCAGATCCAGCCACCTGGAGGAAATACTTTTAGCAGACATAATGGACAGAGCTAGCAAACACAGTGAAAAATATCACAAATCACAAGGGCATTTCCTTTTAAAACTCCACTGTATTAGATACCTGTCTTATAAATTTATGCCATGGTTCAAAAGTGGCATTTCGGACTTGATAGGGAAAATATTTATTGAATTGCATGTCATGTGGTGATATCAGAAGAAATATGGTCATAAAATCAAATAATGTATTTACTTATTAAAACTGTTTTTGTCAGTTCACTTTTTTACTATTCCCTACTGAGAAAGTGGAAATTAGGATATACACCTGCATAGTCTAATATAACAGGGATATCTTAGCCATCTCTTCCCAAATGTATTAATTTCATTACCATTGTTGCAGTATTTTGTAACCTCAAAGTTGTAAATTTAACAAGATTACACAATAAGCTTGAATATGCTTTTAATTTTTATAGGAGAAAAAAAACTAAAAACATTCACTGTGAAATTATTTCAAAAATGCTTCTTAAACAGAAAATATAAGCCAGTCTACAATAGAAATAAATATATACAGTAATAGATTTTTAAGTGTGGATTGTTGATGCCAAAAATATCTCTATTGCTTATTTTGAAAATCTGACCTTTTCAGTACCAGAAAGAATAGCCTTAACCCTTGTGCTATATTAATCTTTTGTATGTTAAAAAATGTACAATGGGTAGAAATGAAGGTCTTACTGTAAGCAGTAACACCATATTTTAAAGAAGGCTAAATGAATTTAACTAATACAATAAATAACGTATTATTTTCACAACACTTATGCAATTACAACTTTCAAATAAGAGTGTAGATTAGTAATTTTCAATTCTGGAAGTACTTCCAAAATCAATTTTAAGACCTATTATTTAAGTCTGAGATTTAAATATATAAATATGGTTAGGTTGTTTATATCTATCCCTATAAATACTCTCTTCTCCATACGCTAACATCCAGTTTGCATCAGAAGCACCTTGTAGCTGTTTTTTTTTTTCTTAAACAACAAAAATTATCTATTTAATAGGTTTTGGGCCCATTTCATTTTTTTTCCCATAAATACTTGTAACAGAACATTAGAATCAGTTTGAGGAGCAAACAGGTATAATATTTCTTTCTTCTCTGCTGAACATGATTAAGAAAGCATTATTTGGCAATGACAACTACTCTCTGAGAAAACACACATACACATACATTTCCCTCAATGTCAGACTATTTCATTATATCAATTTTTATTCATTAAATTGGATTTTTTTCAGAAACTACAAGATTTTCCTTTGAGAGGCTATTAATTTGTCTCTACTTTCTCCTAATATTTGGAAGAACATTAGAAAATCTGCTAATACTCAGAGATAATATTCACTTGTACAATGTATCAACTATAAAATACAAACCTAATAAAGTAACTAGGTTGCAGTCCAAACGTTTTTGTCCCTTTTTTAAAATATAAACTTCTGAAAGATTATGTGATGGACCACAAACCCCACTATCTATAAACATTACAGGACTGCTTGCTGGAATTTGTTGCCCAAAGATACAGTATTGGAGGTGCCAGATGAGAAAGGCTGTTTTAAGTCTGAGGCTCAGAAAAATTCTTGGTAGGCAAAGCAAGTTTTCCTTCCTTAGGAAAACTAGAAAATTCTGAATGAATAGAACAGTAGAAAAATGAGAAACAATGCTTCATTAACTGCATGCTTTTGAAATGTCCAAGAACTTTTGTGCTGAATTTTCAGATTGCAATCTGATAAAGTATTTTTTCTATTACAAAAGTATTTTATACCTATGTTGATTATTGCAACACAGAAAGAATTGGAATGACAGTGAATATAGTTCTGAATGTTCTTTCTATATGACATACTGTACCTGCTTTTAGGATCTTCTCGATCACAATCATTGTGGATGTGTGATAGAGGAGAACTGCTGATATAAAATATAACCTTTTTAAAATTTATTCCACAACATATTGGAAGCATTGGTTGATTAGAATATTTTGATTTCTTAAAAGCTACATCAAAAACACACATACTTTCTTGTAAGCTCCAAAAAGTCATGCTTTCTAGTAAACCTGTTTTGAATTGTAATTTTAATAAAGTAATTGATTGCTTTTTCCTGTATAACTTTTCATCGTTCCCTCTGTCAAATTTAATGTACATTTCTTCATTTAACTAGTACATATGAGCATATGGAGAAATGAAGAAATTCCTGGAACTTATTTATTCATATTTTTGGAACTTTCCTTCCTATAACTTCAGAAAATGCAAAGTAAACTTATATTTACTCAGAAAGAGGAACCATTTTTTCCTACAGGATTTATTCCCAAGCAAATTTGCAATTCTAGGTAGTTGTTTTCACTAAGAGTAAAAGGAATATTCTACTTTTTGCATTATGTCCTCTCTATTGCTTCCAGTAAAGAAATGATTCTTTTGCTTTCTGGAATACACTGTAGGCTCTATTTTCAGTGATGTGCAATAATATTTAGAACTTCACTGAATAGAGACCTAAAAGAAGCTGCATTTCAAACTGATGTCTCAATACTAGGATCTGAATAATTTGTATGTTATGTTCCACTTCAGTTGACACTATTGACTAAGGTCAGTTCAGAAATAGCAGACCTGCTTTATACTTGTGGAAAAATATAGCTGCATTCATATCTTAACATTTTTCCCATCCTTATATTTATAAGTCTATATAAAGTATGAAATGTGCATGTATTTAAATTGATATACTTTTACTCTGTCAATGGGCATGGAAAGCTGAGCAACCTGTATATGACAGTAAAGATGTGACTTAAATAACAGGTCTGTCATTTCCAGGAATTCCATATTGTTCTTGTTTTGTAATTAAAATAAAGCCTTTGTCAGAACCCACTTGAGTTTGCTTGTTTTATTTTAGCATTTTTGCCTTCCTATTTATCTTGATATTCTAAAATATCATCCTATACAATCAAAGGCCTTTCTATAATAAATGAATCACATGGTGACTTCTTTAGATAGTCGTTGGCTTTCTCAATTTTCCAGCATACATCAGTAATGTCTCATTCCTCAGCCTTTTTCAAAACAAACTTGAACATCTGGCATTTCTTTTTCTATGTACAGCTTTAATTTGTATTAGACTATTAGTCCATCTTTAAAGTATCTTGTAGGGGTCGGGTGGGAAAATGCCCTGATGCATTATGAGATTATTATGACCTAAATCAAGGTCAGGTGAACGGCTCTGGCTCTGGCTTTTCGGGCTTCTGAAAACATACATGGCAACTTCAGTACAAGTTTTTTAATTGCTCAAGATGTACCTCTTCACATAAGCAGTGTTTAGCTGCTAAATGACAAATATGATTTGTATTATTTGTATTAGTATATGTATCAACAAAAATGTTCCAGAATACAATAGTGACCCAAACTATTTGGAGAAATTTCAGAATATATGTGCTACATCCAGTGCGGGAAAATATTTTCATGATTCTGTACAACAAATGGAAGCTTCTGTAACTTATCTACTGCTCAGAATTGAATCATGTATTATTCCCGTGGTCAAGAAATCCATTTTCTTTAAGATCAGAATATCAAAGATACTCCTAACTTTGAATAACTCCACTGGAAAGTATTTTATGGCCAGGAAGCTAAATTCTAGCCCCACTTTAGCCATGAAAGCCGGATGGGTGATTTGGGGCCTGTCATTCTCAGCTCAACAGAGTTGTGGGGAAAATGAGAAAGTATTTGTATGTTTTTCACATTAAATTATTTATAAAAATAATAAAAGCAGGGTTTAAAAATCTCAGATGTTCAGTCAAGTTAAGCTTTCTTTTACCAATATCTGAGATATCACCCTTGCCCATTTATCCACTCAACTGACTTAAAATCTGGGTAGCTACAGCAGTTATATTTGCCAGGAAACTGTTCGGGAGCAATTAATTTGTCTCCTTTCTTGGTGATTGCCCATTTGGACACTGACCAAAATTTCAAGCAAGGTAACTTGTGATCTATTTTTATTTCTCAATTTCTGAAGTTAGATCATTCTAACAGAAACGCCTCAGAACAAGCTTTTCACTCCTGAAGCCATTCATACCAGAGCCATTTGGTAGGCAGAGGCTCCACATATGTGTAAACTTACAAACATGCATACTCATGTGCAGTTGAATCCACACAGTCAGTTAGTCAATAGGTGAACAGTATCAGCTATGGAAACAGTCACTTTACATGAGCTCTATATATAAGGTAGCATGTAGCAGCATTGATAAATCCCAATGAACATAACCAGTTCATCCTTAAAAGGATCACATTTCTCCTGCATATCACAACTCATCATTTGTGATTGTGATCTCAAATGATGCTATCTCATTTAAGAGGGATAGAGCTAGTATAGCTGGCTTTGTAACCCACTAATATTTTTTCCTCCTATTCAGTTGAATAAAATTATAATCCTGCCTTAAAGCAGACAGGGACTAATCAAGAACCTTAATGCATAGAAGTAAATTAAGTTCATCTCATCTCCCTGCTCAGTGTAGACCTGAGCAATAAATGCGAGGTTGTGCTCAAAACATTGCAGTCAGTTGTCTCAGAAACAATATATCAGTTTTTCCCATCTTACATAAGGGGAATTTCCATATCAAAACTGGACCAGAAACTCCATAGAAATGTATCTAGAAAATAAAGATTTGTTTCAGACATCATATTCTTGCATCTTCTCTGAAGTCCCGTATCTATTATTCTTCCTTTTAATAATTTCATCCCATCTTCTGCTTTCACAGCTGGTGAATACATATTAATCTTACCTTTCAGAGTCTGTTCTTTCTGTTGCATCATGAAATGATAGCTGTAGCCCAAGACAGGATAGCTGGAAGTAAAGTTAGGAAATAATAAATCTTTATATAGTCTTGGATCTTCCACATTAAAGTGATAAAACTGGTTTGTTGTTTGTTTCTCCTAGGTTACAGTGGAGCAAAGGGACCAGGGTGTGTCTTTAAGCTGCTTGGTTGCCACACACATTCAGATTCATGGGAACTGTTTTGCCTGTCAAACACATATCTTAATTAAAGATGAATAAATATTAGCTGTTAATTTTAAAATAGTTATAATGCAGCCTTGCTATAAATAATAGCTTATACTAGGTTTTTTAGGGGTCAGCCAAAAAAATTTACAGCTCCAGATTTTAATAAAATGTTTGCAGGCTAGATGAACTGATCTTTTAAAGAAAAGGTTAGAACTTCCTAATATTATTTTCATCAAAGATAATTAAGTGGTATATGCTAATTTTCTGTCCTTGCCCAGAGAAATGGTTGAACAGGAAATTTAATGTGAAGACTTTCTATGTTCTAGATGACATAGATCTTGAAAGCAAAACAACTGCATTGATCAACAACCCATTTACCAAAGTCTGGGTTCAACTCTGTATCTTCAGCTTTATCTGTTTCAGCATGCCATTTGTGAATTTGCTTCATTTAAAAACAATCCTGCAATTCACCATTTCTCAAGACAAAATGAAGATAAAATTATTAAAGAACAGCATTAACATATGGAATGTTAATGTAGTGAACTTCCTTGGCAAATGCTTTTTTAAAATTGAAATTTTAATTCTAAGGCACCACTATTGTCTTCTACATTCTACAGTGCAACGTTTTGCCAAGAAAGATTAACATATTGGAAGAAAAAAAACCCAAACATGTATAGTGAAACCAATAAGAATGTAACATCTTTTGATGGATCCCAACAGATATTATCCCAGTGTATAGTTTGGATTTTCTTCTTTGGATCAACAAAGTTATACTTTTATTTTGTATATTGAAAGATGCAGATGTATACTCAAAGGCTCTGCAAGGGCAGCATTTGTGCCAAATATTCATGATTGACCAATTTCAGGGTTTTGATCTACAATGATGTTGTGTTGTCCTGCAATTTACAAGTATTGATGATTTAATTCAGGGGTCTGCAATCTTGGCAACTTTAAGCCTGTCAGACTTCAACTCACAGAAATCTGAGAATTGAAGTCCTCCAGACTTAAAGTTGCCGAGGTTGGAGACCCCATCTAATTAGTAACTAAAAATTAAATGCTCTAACTCCTTAATTAAATCAGCATAAATGGATTATTCTTGTAAACAATACACAACCCTGAAAACCCTACGCATTCCAATTTTTATGTTTATTATTTATTTGTATTAGATCACAAAGCCTGCATGTCGCTGTAGGGCACCGCTAATAAAGACTTGGCCGGAGCCGAAACTGGGCAGGACCTGTAGATCGCAGTAGGCGTGGTCAAGCTGTGCCTACCCCCGCCGCGCCTAAGAAGTCTCACGTATAGCCTTTCATTCATTTATATGCACGCGTGCGTACATATTCGTAAATAACCATCAATGTAAACTCGCACGTGGCTATCCGACGCATATAGATAGATACGCGGTCACTCATTCAGGAACGCTTTAAAGGAGAGGACGTATGGAGAGAGAGCGGCCAGCCCCTTTCTTACGCCTGCAAAAACCGGAAGAATCTTGGCTTACGCCACCCGTTCCTCTCCGGTTTTGAGACTCCGGCCTAAGATTTCTAAGGGTCCGGATCAGCCAAGCTGCCCCGGGAGTTTTAGTCCGAGAAACCGCCGCCAATCCTCCGCAGCCCTCAGCCAGGCCCGGGCAGATTGCCAGCCTGGTTTCCAAGGATCACATGAGCAGCTCTTATCTTCCTAATTGGTTCCTTCGTGGGCCGACGCCTCCGGAGGATCGCAGCCTTGTCGCCGCTGAGGAGTTACTGACACCGAGTAAAGCGGGGTCGACGCGCGATGGCCGAGACCTCCGGGAGTCCGCCGCGCATTCTCTGCCTTTTTGACGTGGATGGGACCCTCACCCAGCCTCGGCAGGTAATGCGATCGGGAACCCTCGCCTTCATCCCGCCCACTTTCGCGGTCGTCCTCCGCTCGTCCTTGAACACCTTTGCCGAATGAATGGGGACCGGGGGGATCCCGGCAGCCTAAGCGGTCGGGCGGGACCCTGAAGCGTACCGCAGAGCAGTGGCGCTACCTGAATCCGAGCCCGAACCCGGGATCGCCAAGCGAGCCCAGCGGTGGGGGAAAGCGACGCTTCTCCCGTCTCGTTCCCGCCCTTTGAAGCTCTGGTTGTGAGAGACGTGATGTGGAAGTTCAGTTGCCCTCATATGCGGAGCGGGGGGAGGAGGAGAAGCTGCCGATTGCCCGCGGTGGGCTTTTAAAACATTTCCATTCGATTATGTAAGAAATGTGAAGAGGACAAGCGGCTCAGGTGGGGGAGATTAAATCCGGAATGTTTTGCAGTACTAGAGAGTAACTTTCACCTAAAGCAAATTCAAGCCCCCAATTGAGCCTAGGGAGCACTTACCACAGGATTGGCTTATATACGATTAACAGCGCTGACGTCTTCCAAAATTGATCAGCCAGATGTATCCAGAAGTGACCCTATCAATCCAGTGTCATATAGGAACAATGTAACCTAGGATATAATAGCTGTCCTCAACTTACCATTGCAATTGGGCCCAACGTTGCTAAGCAAGACAGTTAAGTGAGTTTTGCCCCACTTTACAACCTTTCTTGCTACAGTTGTTAAGTGAATCACTGCTGTTGTTAAATTAGTAACCAGTTGTTTAGTGAATCTGTCTTCCCCATTGACTTTGCTTATCAAGAAGGTCCCAAAAGGTGATCACATGACCTTAGAATATTGCAATAGTCATAAAAAGGAACTGGTTGTCAAGCATCCAAATTTTGATCAAGTGACCCATGGGGATGCTGCAACAGTTGTGTGAAAACAGTCATCAGTCATTTTTTTCTGTGCCATTGTAATTTCATAGTCACTCTAAAGAAAAAGTTGTAAGTCGAGGACTACCCATAGTGAGTGCAAGTGCAACACATTTGGAGGTGCTATAATGGGCTGACCTTAATACTTAGGTACATTCATTCTAAGTATTGCATGGAGATTTATACCCATTACTAGACAATCCAAAACTATTGGGTCATCGTTTCACAGTATTTCCTTATCTAAACAGAGAAACCAAATGACAAAACATGCAGGCAAAATATTAGTGGGAGTGGAAGCAACTTGCAATTTCCTGTCGGCCTCCCCATTGAGTTTCCTGTGGGAAGCTCGCAGTGAGCATTGGAACTCTTCCTTCCCCCTTTCTCCCTGTTCCTTACTTCCTTCCCCTTTCCTTCTTCTCACCTTTCCTTTATTCCCTCCTTTTCTCCTCTTGTATTCCTTCCTTTCTCTCTGTCCCTCCCTCCCTCCCTAGCAGGCAGATAAGTGGGTGGGGGAGGGAACAAGGAGTGCAGTGCAAGTGCAGAAGGATTTATGGGAAGCTGCCAGAGAATGTTGAAAATGAAGACCAGGAGACCATCACTGACCATGGCAGCACTGAAGCAGCAATAGCCAAACTCTGAAGCAGATACAACCTCCCCAAATTTCATTTATTTGGGAATCATAGGCCCATTCATTCTATAAATGAGCCCATTTCAGATACCTTAGTTGAAAATATTTTGCCCTGTAATGCACTGTTTTGCCCAGTTAAAGGTTGCAGACATGGGAGTTTTTGTAATATATAAATGGATCCATTCTAGATTTGTATTCCATTAACTGATAGCTGGACTGTTGAGTTCCATATAAATCTGCATTGCATGAAAGCTTAATTCTCTTTCTCTGTTTTGAAGCTACTGCAAATACCATTCCTCCAGTGACTTTTTTTCTTCAAATATATTATTAGAACTTTAATCCATTCATCTGTATGGCAGAGCTAGCAATACCTGTAACCAATTTTAGTATGATAATTGAAAGTTGGAAGGGACTATTGAGCCTTATTCAGTATGTGATTCTTCTTTCATCCATTTCTTTGCTGGATTGATATCCTGATTAAAATACCAAGAAGGTTATTTTGTTGCATTCCGTCTAAATGTAATTTTCCAAATAGGTCAAATCATGAAAAACAAAACACTTGGACAAATAAAATACAGTAGTATCTTGCCCTTTATCAAGGTGATCAGCACATCACTACACCAACCATCATTTAGAAAGAGAATAATACTCAACACTAAACTTATTATTCCTTAATCCCTCTAAAGTCCAAAAAGCCAAAATAATTGCCCTGAAGCAAAAAAAAAAAACCATGACAGAATAATAAATGAGGCCTAGGTAAGACAGCAATGTCTGTTGTTGTTTATAAATGAAAGACCAAGCAGCTCTCACTGGTTAAGAATGAGATAGAAGAGATATGAGCAGAAGGAAAAAATGTCCATACATTTCCAACTCCCCTTCCCTGGACTGTCCAAAGCTCTTACATTTTATTGCTCTCCCACCATTTCTAGATAAGGATTTTCAAACAATATGGTTTGGGTTGGGTTTTTTCCTAGTGATTATAATTTATCTGGTGATTTTAAACATCAGTTGCCCTGGTTTATGAATGCTTATTCCGTCATGATGGATTGATTCGATTTTAATATACACAGAATCAATGTGCATGTGTCTGTTGCATAATATCAGCATGCTGCTATCTATAGCTTTTCTCTAAGAATCTTTTTCTCTGTTTCCTTCAGAAAATTGAGCCTGAAATAGCAGAATTTCTTCAAGAGCTAAGTAAAAGAGTGATGATTGGGGTGGTTGGAGGCTCAGACTACTCCAAAATAGCAGAACAGCTTGGAGAAGGGGATGAAGGTAAGTAAGGTGTCTTTCTTTTGTCTCACTTAATTTTTATATTACAGAATTTTTATTATTGTTTGGGCATTGTTGAATGGCTGCATATTAGTGTCAGATCAGGTTAGTGAACCATAATTCAAATAAAATGGAAACTTCTGGCGAATTCTCCTATAACAAGGCTGCTCTAAGTGTCCTGGACAAGTTATTACTTTTAATGTAAAGATTATTTAAGAGTTTCAGCCAAAAGACTGGCCATTCCTTCCTATGCAAATGCTTTAAGATCATAGAACAAAGCAGGAAAATCAAGTTTTAAGGCTATAGGGCACAGGAGCAGCCTTGTAAGAGGTATTCCTATACTCTTTCCTTGAACTTATGTGGCAAGCTCTAAATTTAAATGTACAGTTCTGCATACATAACCAGGAAACTCAGGTGAAAAAAATCATGGATAGAAACACTCCAGAATGCAGGGAATGTAGGAAACAACAGAAATTTGCAATATAAACTTTTACAGACTAAAGTAATTTTCAGAACAGAGAAAGAAATAATGAGTTCTATTTTTGTAACAAGCAATCAATCCCTCACCTGTAGCCTGCAACAATCTAAGTGAGGTTAACATTTTTAATATTCCATGCTTACATACATTTGCATGAAAAGGGCATATGCTTTCCAGCACAAGATTCCTGATACACCATTAAGTTAGTGGAATTTCACTGTATGATTTCAGTTTAAACTAGATCCAATGCAATTAAAAAAATGGAACAGTTATTACATATTCCTGTGTTCTTGTGTATTAGTCAACATGTTTTGTCAGTAACAAAAACAATGCAATACCAGATTCTGAATCCTTCCTTCCAAGGAAAGGGGAGAACTCCAGGTTTAAAGGGATATACTGCTGTCTGCCAGTTTAACACTCCTAAAATTATTAATGAGCATCACTGTTTACACAGCTTTTTTAGAGAAGCAGCGCAAATAGAATTCAACTAATTCATCCATCTTGGCCTCTAGCCATCTGAATGATGAAAAGAGTTGCATTAATATTTGACTGATTTCTCTTCCACTGATTTTTTTTCTCAATTTCTCTACTCTTCCAACAACCATTTCCAACAGTCATAAACAAGTTTGATTACGTCTTTGCAGAAAATGGCACTGTGCAATACAAGAATGGGCAACTAGTCTCAAAGCAGGTAGGGCTAGCCTCTTTGTGTTTCTCCATTGACATTACAAATATTTTCCTGCCATTTCTTTTCACATGAAATCACTCACAGGGAGAAGGCTATATTCAAAAGCCTTTCAACTCATCTGGCTTCATCTAGGAATCTGAAATAAAGAATAATCTTATTTTAAAAAAGAATGATATTTTTGTTGCGTAACTATTGTTTGCACCAACCCTCACTGGTGCTTATAGTGATTTAGTTTGCCAGGAATTGAAACTCAGTGAACTCTAGAGGACCACTGGTTGCATACCCTTTTAATAAACCTCCAAAAGGAAAGCAAAATGCCTGAAAAACATTGCTTCATAATGTAATATTCCAGATATATGGTTGAACATTATAAGTTATTT
Source organism: Bungarus multicinctus (assembly GCA_023653725.1). Classification (NCBI taxonomy): domain Eukaryota; kingdom Metazoa; phylum Chordata; class Lepidosauria; order Squamata; family Elapidae; genus Bungarus; species Bungarus multicinctus. Next base: position 51,627,373 of record CM042848.1, read on the forward strand.
TCTTTTCGACACATTAAAAATATATTTAATAAGACAGCATTTTCTGATCCACCATCTGCTAAATGTGTTGTAATTAGAAATGGCTGGGATTGCTGAAAATTATGGCCCTAATTGGATTTTGAGGAAACCAAGCCAAAGAAGGCTGTTTTAAGATCATTATTTTCCTTTCAGTCCTCTTCATCCAGATATGACAATCTAGAAATGTCGTTGATTTTAGTACTGCTGCAGAAGGTAAACTTGTTTCTTGTGTCTTACATCATAAAATTTGTTGAGCAACATTTTAAGATTTCACCTACCTTGATTTCTATTCCTTTTGGCAAAGGCCTCCTTTGTTTCTAATTAACATACAATGTAGTGAAACCATCTGCTGTCTTCTACTATCCATATCAAGGATTTTTATCAATTGTATCCTTTGTTGAATAGGCTATCCAGAACCATCTTGGAGAGGAACTTTTGCAAGAACTGATCAACTTCTGCCTTAATTACATGGCACTTCTAAAGTTGCCCAAGAAACGGTAATGTACTTTCCTTATATCAATATACGAGGATTCTATTTTACCACATATTGTGTGGAATTTGGATCACAGGTAAAGAAAGAAATACCCAGCTTTCTTTTCCCAGATAAGGAATAATTTTGTCCAAGAATAAAGTTTTCCCCATATTATTCAACCATTTTGTTAGAATTTATAACCAATTAGATGTCATATTGAGAAGAAAGTCCTTAATCTTCCAACCTTATCTATCTATCTATCTATCTATCTATCTATCTATCTATCTATCTATCTATCTATTTATATAAAAGCGAAATACCACTCATACATCATCACAAAATCTCCAGAACCATAAAGCCCTCAAACTTGAAATTTGACATGTATATTCCTCTTGGCTTCTAGGTGCTCACTAAGAAAGGATTTTTCAAAATGACCATCAGAGCATTATAATTTTGTATAGTATTATTAACATGCTCTGATGCTAACGAGTTCTACTTCCCCTCCCCATCTGAAAAGAAATCTATTTCCAAATGCAAAACACAAGCAGAGGAGTTTCAGTTTCAGTTTCACAGCAGTAACCATGTTTAGTACAGAATAGTTGAGCTAAGCCATGCCCAACTTCTTGCTATCTTCTTGCTCACACAGCAAATACTGTTTCAGTTTCCAAACAGTCCTCAACTCTCACACATACTGATAGGACACTAGCCAAATGAATATTGATGCATGCTGGTAGGCAGAAGCAGAATTCCACCCACCCCTTATTTTCCTCCCCCAAAACCTGCCCAATCACATAGTTTCGTAGCAAGCACGCATACCCTGCTAGTTTGAAAATAGTCACACTATTTTCTCAAAATTAAGCCATTTCAGCTAATTGTTTTGGGTGTATTTGTCATATTCAGCCTTCTATAGGAAGCTGTTGAGATACAAGAAGGCATTATCTTAAAAGTAGGTATTGAGATATTTCAGTTTGCCATGATAGGCAACTGCTTTTTAAGCATGGGAATAGAAACAGAAGAACCTTCAATCTGCCTGGATCCTAAAAAAAAAAAAAAACAGCTGAAAGTCTTTTTTTTTTAGGAAATTTTATACTATGTTTGAGATTGGGGATTGGGATTAAGAGTAAATCTGAAGTAATGGGAGGATGAATGAGAATAGAAATAAGATGTAGTTGCCCTTCCAAAAATTTCCTGCTCCTATTCCTATACTTAATTTGTATTTTAAAAATTCAATATAAAATAAATATCACTCATTTCAGTGATCAGTATCACTGAAAGGGAACTATTTTATCACTGAATTGTAGCAACCCAAATTGAAATAATAGGAATCTTCAAATAGGGTCTTGTAGAGGCTACATGTAATCTTCAAATAGGGTCTTGTAGAGGCTACATTTAAGATAGACATTGCATACCTTTGCTTCAACCCCAGGGCATTTTGAGCCTCTGTAACAGTACAGTGCTATCTTCCTACCTTATATTCTTCTTTCTTCTCCAAATATACAAAGGGGAACATTCATAGAATTTCGCAATGGAATGTTGAACATCTCTCCCATTGGTCGAAGCTGCAGCTTGGAAGAACGAATAGAATTTTCTGAACTGGACAAGGTAAGTACAAGCATTAGACTGCCCGATGCATTATCAGTGGAGATATTTTAATTATGATATATAATTGGTTTAAGATTCTTGTGATATTTTAGGTCAGGGTGTATATAAATCTTTTAGTTTTTATGAACAGGATGTACTATGCGTGGAATCTGTAATTATACAAGAAAATTAACGTAACAGTTTGCTGGTGGATCTTTCCACTGCTGTTTGTGGAGAAAAAAAAAAGGAATCTGATAAATAAAAATAACTGAAGTGTCTCTTCACGCTTCTGGTTGCCTCCACTATAGAAAGAAAAGATACGAGAGAAGTTTGTAGCAGCTCTGCAGAGGGAGTTTGCAGGGAAGGGACTACGATTTTCCCGAGGTGAGTATAAGAAATTTCTTACAGTCATTTTGGATGCTTTTAGTGCATTTTATTTTGAGTGAGATTTGGCAAATAAAAAACAAATTATATTTAAAGCAGACATGTGGTGAATATAAAGTGATGTGTGACTGCAAGGAAGTTAAGTACAATTTTAGTTGGTATCAACTGAAGTTTCCAAATCACAGGATATAATGCCTATACTTTGTTCAGACTCCATTCCTGTATTGCTTTGGCACCACATTTTAAAAACACTTTGGAGAAAGGCAATGGAGATGTTGAAGGCCAGTGGAGATTATTGATAAATGGAAATGACAGAAATTGAGCCTTATGAAGAGAGATTGAAGTTAGCAGGACATATATAGCCTTGAGCAGGGAAGACTAAGAAGAAATATAACAGCATTCTTCAAAAAGCTGAAAGAATATCACAAAGAATACCAAGACATTCTTGGAATGAAGGAAGAGTTATTACTCAGGTAGATTTCTCATATAAGTGGAGCTTTGCCCAGCTTGAACTCCTATATATCATTTTTTTTTTCATTAGGCCAAATTTCTTCTTGTGGTTCTAGCAGGACACGGTGTTCCTTATGGCGATGGTGGCAGCTCCTGGCATTTCTGCTGCCAACATGCCAGATTTATTTAGGAAAAGGTATTGGGCTACCATTGTGGCATGATGATATTCAAAGCACTCGGGAAGAAGGTCCCTGTAGTGTTAGGGTTAAACTGAATTACATGAAACATCTGCTAGGTCCCATCCATGTTAATTAGCTTCAAGCCATTCAGAGTTACCATGGGGCTAATAAATTTTACAAATAAATAAACATGGGGTTTATGATAAACATGTTTCTTGTAGTCCAATTACACCAGAGCATGATAAAAGAATCCTTTCCCCCATTAGCCATATTGTTAAGCATATTTTCACATATTTTTCTGAAATGTATTTGAACTCTGCACATCATCTGCACTCAGACCTGTTTCTTGCTTGTGTCTTCAGCCAAGGGCCACTAATGCCAATTAATCTCATTGCTATGGAAATATCAACTCTAACATTAATGTGTCTGGGAATCAGGCTGACACAGCAGCGCAGATCCATGTCTCATGTTAAAAAAAATATTTGCACAAAGACACAGAGTCTTATGCCAGAGATAGCAAAGGAAAGATTTTACTCCCCCAAAAAATCTCATCTCATTTTCACTAAATTTTCTCTAAATCTAACAGGTGGTATGATTAGTTTTGATGTTTTTCCGGAGGGCTGGGACAAACGTTATTGCCTCAACATCCTCGAGGATGAGAAATTTGATGTCATACATTTCTTTGGAAATGAGACTACCCCTGTAAGTATATGAACCGCTGCTGCGGTTGAAGTTATTCTCCTCCTCTTCGTCCAATCGGCGGTGCGCTGAACGCCCTCAACCTGGACTCGGGCCCCGGCCGGCTAGTTCTCAGCTTGGTCGGGGTCATTTTTATCATCTCCATCATTTTTATCAGAGGACTCAGGCCGGGACGCTATTTTATACCAGAAATGATCTCTGGGCCCTGAGATATGTCCCCCTATCTCAGCAATGGCCCTCTGCTCTCTCGGAGGCCCATCTCAAGGACGGATTGTGGGATCCGGAGAGATGGTGGGGTTTTAAGTGCGGGAGGGAGGGGTGTCTTAAGAAATTTTTAGTTAGGTTTTTAAGGGGGTTAGGAAGGCCCGGGCGGGAGTTGGGGGACAACTCGCCGGAGGCTGGGTCCAGGCCGGGGGTTGGGCGTGGCCGGGAGAGTCAGAGTCCGGACAGGACCGTATTGAGGATGGGGGGGGTCACCGGGGAGGGTGGAATTAAATCTATTGTTACGGTGAGCGGGAGGGGCAGATTTGGCGGTTATAGGGGGCCATATTCTGTGTTGGGAGCGCGCCCTCGCTGTTTGCTTGCTGTGGCGCGCTCCGACCCCCTTGTCATCTCCCGTTTCCCAGGGGGTCTGAGCAATCGGGCCCTGGGCCTTAGGCTGATGTTGTGTAACGCCAGGTCCGTTGTTAATAAAGCCCCTCTCATCCATGATTTGATTTGTGAGGGGGGCGCGGACCTGGTGGGAGTTACCGAAACCTGGCTGGGCCAGGAGGGGGGAGTCCCTCTGGTGGAGATGTGCCCAGCCGGGTTTCGGGTTTTTCATCGGCCGAGGGCCCAGGGGAGGGGAGGGGGGGTCGCGGTAGTTATTAAGGAGGATCTGTGTCCGAGGGAGGCCACTGTATCTCAGACGACCGGGTGTGAGCTCCTTTTCGTGAAGTTCGGTCCCAAGGTTCAGGTGGGCTTGCTGGTCGCATACCTGGCTCCCTGCTATGCGGCAGCAGCCCTGCTTGAGCTCCTTGAGGTCATAGCTGGCGTGGCGGTTGGGACCCCCAGGCTTATGGTCATGGGGGATTTCAACCTGCCATCTGCTGGCGGTACCTCGGGGATTGCTCAAGAGTTCATGGCTTCCATGACGGCCATGGGCCTGACCCAGTTAATTCGGGACTCTACTCACGTGGGAGGTCATACCTTGGATCTGGTTTTCGTCTCTGATCAGTGGCAGAGTGATCTGGGTATGGGGGATATAGTCATAGAACCCCTGTCATGGTCGGATCACTCGCTCCTGAAGCTCGACTTCCGTTCCGCACCCCCTGACCGCAGGGAGGCGGGACCATTAAAATGGTACCGCCCCAGGCGCCTGATGGATCCTGATAGGTTCCTGACGGAGCTTGGGCCATTTCCCGAAGCTCACACACACGACTCGGTTGAGGGCTTGGTCGCCACCTGGGATAGGGTGGCTGCTGGGGCCCTCGACCGAGTCGTGCCCTTGCGGCCTCTGACCCGATGCCGATCCCAAGTGGCTCCTTGGTTTTCTGAGGAGCTAAGGGAGATGAAGCGTCGGAAAAGACGCCTAGAGAGCAGTTGGAGGGCCAGCCGCTCTGGGTCCGACCGAACACTATTACGATCTTATATTAAGACGTATTTAGTGGCGATAAGGATGGCGAGGAGATCTTACCTCTCCACCCTTATTGCGTCCGCGGAAAACCGCCCAGCCGCCCTGTTTAGGGTGACCCGCTCTCTACTGGAGGTAGGAGCGCGGGAGGACCCCTTGCAGGGACGGGCTGAGGAGTTTTCTAGGTTTCTGCAGGACAAAATCGCTCAGATCCGGGACGAGCTGGACTCCGACTGGGCATCTCCGGGCGGGGGGGCGGGGGTGGATATCGGTGCGGTCAATTGGGTTGAGTTCGATCCTGTTACTGTGGAGGACGTGGACAGGATACTGGGGGGACTGAATGCCACCACCTGTTTGCTGGACCCGTGCCCCTCCTGGCTGGTCTTGGCCACTCGGAAGGTGACACGAGGCTGGTTCCAGGGTATTATAAACGCTTCCTTGAGAGAGGGGCTGTTACCTGCCGCCTTGAAAGAGGCGGTGGTGCGGCCCCTCCTCAAGAAACCGTCCCTGGACCCAGCATTGTTATCTAACTATCGTCCTGTCTCCAACCTTCGCTTTGTTGCGAAGGTTGTTGAGAGTGTGGTGGCACGTCAGTTCCCGCAGTACCTGGATGAAGCGAGTTATCTTGAACCCCTCCAATCGGGCTTCAGGCCCGGGCACAGCACGGAGACGGCGTTGGTCGCGTTGGTGGATGACCTCTGGAGGGCCCGGGACAGGGGTTGTTCCTCTGTCCTGGTCCTGTTAGATCTCTCAGCGGCTTTTGATACTGTCGATCACAGTATCCTATTGCAGCGGTTGGAGGGGTTGGGGGTGGGAGGCACCGTGTTGCGGTGGTTCGCCTCCTTCCTCTCCGACCGCTCGCAATTTGTGTTGACGGGGGGGCAGAGATCGGCCCCGAGGCCCCTACGATGTGGGGTGCCTCAGGGGTCGGTGCTCTCACCCCTGCTGTTCAACATTTATGTAAAGCCGCTGGGTGAGGTCATCCGTGGCTTCGGGGTGGAGTTCCATCAGTACGCTGACGATACTCAGCTGTACATCTCCACCCCGGGCCACCCCAACGAAGCCGTCGAAGTGATGTCCCGATGCCTGGAGGCCGTGCGGAGTTGGATGGGTCGTAACAGGCTTCGTCTCAACCCGACCAAAACCGAGTGGCTGTGGTTTCCTGCGCCCAGATACAGCCAGCTGGTTCCTTCGCTGGCCGTGGGGGGAGAGGTCTTGACCCCCGTGGAAAGGGCGCGCAACTTGGGTGTCCTCCTGGACGTACGGCTGTCTTTAGAAGAACATATTGCAGCCGTCGCCAGGGGGGCTTTCTATCAGATTCGTCTGATTTACCAGTTGCGGCCCTTTCTGGATCTGGGCGCACTTCGCACAGTCACTTCCGCCCTCGTCATCTCCCGCCTGGATTATTGCAATGCTCTCTACATGGGGCTCCCCTTGAAGAGTCTCCGGAGGCTGCAGCTGGTCCAGAATGCAGCCGCGCGGGTGATCGTGGGTGCTCCTCGGAGCTCCCACGTTACACCGCTTCTCCGCAGGCTGCACTGGCTTCCTGTAGCCTTCCGGATTCGATTCAAGGTGGTACTGACAGTATTTAAAGTGCTCCATGGCTCGGGACCTGGGTACTTACGGGACCGCCTGCTGCCATCATCAACCTCCCGCCGCCCAGTACGCTCCCACAGGGTTGCCCTCCTCGGGGTACCGCCGCCCGGCCGTTGTCGGTTGACGGCCCCGAGGGTTCGGGCTTTCTCTGTGGGAGCCCCCTCCCTTTGGAATGATCTCCCCCCGGAGATACGGGCTATGACGGATATTCTGACCTTCCGGCGCGCAGTGAAAACCCTATTTTTTCAACAGGCTGGCCTGGCCCAGTAACTGTATTTTTAGTTTTTTAACTTAATTTTAATCGGGGTTTTATTAGTTTTTAATTTTTAACTCTATTTTTGGGTTAGACAGCCGGATCAATTTGGTTTAATTTATTTTAATTGTATTTATTGAGTATTTATTATGTGTTTTTAGTAGGCTGTACACCGCCCCGAGTCCCTTTTTGGGAGAGGGAGCGGTATAAAAGTTTAATTAAATAAATAAATAAATAAATGATAAAAAAACATCTTTTTGACAAGACCCCAATATGTATACGACTGAGGAGAATGCTTCCCATGTTCTTATCAGAATAAGCTCTTCTCAGAGCCCAGTTATCACTATGGCTCTTCTTTGTGATCTTCAAAGTGTAATTTCAATTTGAAAATATCAGTAGGCATATTTAAGAGCCTCAGACATTGCCGATTTACAAATTGAGGAGTCTTGCAAATGCTTCTCTGATCAGAATTTCCAGTGAGCAAGACCTTGTTTGTACAACAAAGCCAGCTTGTATCAAGAGCTTGCAAGTCAGAGCCCATGATATGTTCTGGTAGTCCAGTCATTCTTTTCCATGGACTGTTTTAGCCACACATGAAAGAGGGAATACTTTGAGACTAACCTGCTTTTTTTGGAGATGAGATTAGAATCACTGTAAAAAGGATTCTTCAGTAGGTTTTTATTTCATTTTTGTTAGCTCTTCCACGGGCTTGCATGAAATGGAGACAGAAGAGCTGTCCATTAGGAGCAAATCTTTCCTGGCTCTTGCTAGGCTTTGAGGAAGCCGGCCACGTGCAGGTAGCAGGTTTCCCAAAAACCTTACAAGAGCCAAGAGAAGTTTGTAGTCTCCTAATGGCCTGCTGATTGGGCAGAAACTTCTGAAAGCAGTTGTCATTTCTGCAAGGAATTGGTGTTCTGAAAATAGCAGCTTTTCCAGGATGCTTGGGGAGCAAGCCCAAGCACTTCAGGAGCACAGTGGGGCAGCATGGAAGGGGGTAGAGAGATGGTAAGGTGTTGCAGTTTACCTGTGGTCGATCGGAAACCAAATGACGTGGGGATGCTGCAGATGTCATAACTTAAAAACGGTCGTATGTAGCTTTTGGGGGTAAGGTGTCTATCATAACTTCAAACAGATGTTATATGACCAGTCATATAGTAAGGACTATCTGTATGCATTTTTTAAAAATCACTAACTTTGAGGTGTGAGTAAGGCCCTTTTTCCATCTATGAAAATTAAGACTGACTTGTTGCAAATTTTATTCTTGCTTAAATCAGTTCTCAAGCCCCTTTGTATCCTTTCTCAATTAATGGGATTTTTAGGTGAACTATAATTTCCCAGGGAACTGGTACATCCAGATTGGCATGGGCTAATCTAAATGGAGCCAGATACCCTGTCTTAGTGGAGGCAGGATTGGATGCATGGTTTTTCCGTAATTGCTATCATAGAATTTCCAGCCTCATGAACTTAAAAATGATAAAGCAGAAGAAATAATGTTCTTTATGTCCTTAGGGTGGGAATGACTATGAAATCTATGATGATCCTCGGACAGTAGGACATAGTATCCACTCTCCCCAGGACACAGTTCGGCGATGTCAAGAGATATTCTTTCCAGAAACAGTGAATAAATCTTGACTCACGGATCTGCTGCTGCTATTCTTCTTGTTCACTTCATAAAAGCACCTTTTGAATTAGAATCAAGGCTTGCAGAAGCCCAAGGTTGAAATGCACTTTGGAAATGGAGGTGAAATGTGAAAAGGGAAAGAAAGTTAAAGTACCATCAACAGTTGGTAGTAGTAAGAATCTATAGATTGCTGACTGCCATATTTCATCCTTCCAGCTCCTAAAACATTCCATTTTAAAGGGAGCTGTGTCCTTTTCCTAAAACTGTGAGAGAGGAGAGAAATAGAAAGCTGGTAATCTCTTCATATATTCACCCAAATCAATTTCTGAGATTAAAATAATAGTACTAATAGGTTAAAGGCAAAACAACCTGATCTTTCAAAGTATTTTCATATTCTTGAACCCTTAATATGGCCTGCTATTTTTTAAAATTGGAACCAGGTCTTTTTTTTTAAGCTAATAATGAATAGGGAAAAACATCCCTAATCTATTACTAGCCATGCAGAATGTGGAGAGAATAGGAAGTAAACTCTGAAACACAGATCCGATTGAAAGTGATTAGTCATAGACATCACCATTCTACTCAGCTTTCAGTATTCATTAGAATATTCTTCTGTGGCTCCTAATCTAATATGTGAAACCATCTGTTTAAAATATGACTTTGGTACTCAGGTTTATTTTATCATAGATAATATATTTTTGGTCCAATAAAAGTAGAGTTTGTGTATTGAGGTCAACACATCTTTGTAGCCTTGCATATTGCAACTGCACTTTCCCACAACTAGGGGAGCAGCCCTTGCTTTAGCTTCAATTGTTACTGTTTACTTGCACTTTCTTCCCATTGCCCAATCAGTCTGACTCTTCAAGCAGGATTGTACTTTATCACCTTAATTATCCAACCTAACTATATAAATGCTGGCAATAGCATTTAGATCTAATAATCAGATTAATGGAATAAAAATGGGAGGCAAACGTATCTTAAATCTATTTACAGATTATTTTGACTCTTTCAAATGCTTTTTATTCAGCTAGGTATATTAAGGAGAGAAATAAATTTTCAGAAATGTCAGGACTATCAAATTTCATGTATGCATGTGTATGTATGTATGTATATGTTCTGTCAGTCCAGTAATGCATTATATTAAAAATATTAATAAAATCTTTACAAATAATTGTGTACCAACTTGAAAGAAATTAAATGAAAAATGAAAAACTGGGCTTCAAAACATTTCAGTATTTTACGATGAATTGCAATGGTTAAGATGAAAATTCTTGCACAGCTTACCTTTTTATTTCAGTTCCTCCTAGTGGTAACTCCTAAATAGGCTTTAAGACATTGGCAAAAAAAAAAAAACAATAGAAAGCTTCTATTTCAATTTACAAAAACTAAGAATAAGTAAAGTTATTTATAGAGATCTCAAAAACAGGGAGATTTGGTCATGCCCAATTTGTCAACACATTATCAAGCATTGCAACTAAGACATATGATTCCATTTATTCTGGGAGACTCATATAAACAATGAATTCATTTTGAAACTACTTTAGAACCAGATAAGTTTGTAATTAATGCCTTTTTATCCAAAATATTTTTCTAGAATAAAACAGATTGAAAATATTTTTTACTAAAACAATCAACTTAAATTTCTTTTGGGTGATAGAAATATTAGAGATGCAGCAACATGACCCAATACCCATTTTGAGAATTTATCATTTAAAATGGCCAAAAACTATTGCAAAAATGTATTTGGCTGTGATTGCAATCAGAAATAGAAGATCCATTATATATTTTAAAGGAAGCTTGGGATACTAATCTCAGTAATCCTATACAGGAGACAAATTGGCAGGAGTTCTGGAAAGATGGATGATTCACTTCGGCTTCAATGCAAAAAATGCAATGGAAGATAATTGGATTGTTGTACAATCCCAGTGTCATTTCCCATGAGATAGGTGACATGTAAATTTGATTGATTGGCTGATAAATAAATGAAACAAAACATAATATTGTTGGCCCTTTACTCCTGTTAGGCTGATTCATACTGGATATATCAAAATTATTCTAAATTTTGGAGAAAGTGTTAAAAACTCATTTTCCTTATTTGTTGTGATCATGCAATAAAGTTATGAAAAGGATGTCCTCAGCTATAGTACTTTCATATAACCATGGCACTAATTCAGAGACTTGAAAGCAGGCATTTCAGCACGTGCTTCCTTCTTCATAAATAGTGTTATAATGCAATTTAGAGGCATCTAAAGAAATAAAAAGATGAGAAACTGGTATTATTAATGAAATAAAATTAACGTATTTTTTTCTGGGATGCTGAGGCTTTTGCTTTAAAATAAATATTACCAGCTCTTCTTAGGTTAGTTTCCATTCCTTTTCCAGGAGGGTTATGAAGGACTTAATACAGGGACCTATTTATTACTGTGAAAGCCACAAAGTGGTCTATTTCTCGGATTAAAAAAACAGACTTCCACTTTACTCAGCAGGAATGTTTATTTTGATGTCATGTATGTTAAAGAAACCCAACTATTTTGATGTAGCTACAGATTTGTGGGGCTTTGTTGACAGGCAGCTTTTATATCATTATAAAGTATGACATTAATAAAATTGAGTTAAAAATGAGACCCTACTATTGTCAAGTGTCTGTTTTGTAGTTCATATTTGTAACTTAATATAAAATTAAAAATGAAAACATACCACAGTAGGAAATCAATAAGCAATATGACTTCACATTGGTTCATTAAAATTTAAGCTAAAAATACTGTCTTTGGAACTGAATAGTTTGTAATACGTTAAAGTATATATGATTTATTATCCTCAGCTTAGAAATGATAGATAGTTCCAGATAAAAATCATAAGATTCATAAAAGTCACTGGTAAAATCCATTAACAGGAACACTTACAAACTTAAAAGTAGCAGAGAATAAGAGAAAGTGCCTCATTTAAACCTAGGAAAGCTACTATTAATACTGGGCTAGATGGTTCAGTGATCTAACTTCACTGTAAAGTAATCTGAATTCATTGCTAAGTAAAACTGCAACATTCCAGAAGTTGCTCAATGCCAACTCATTACTTTTAAACAGCACAGCCAAAAGCATACCGTGAAAAGAACTGAAATGACTAGAGTACAAAAACTGCTCACCCTAAATGGACTGCATGCATTATGCTGCTAATCAAATAATAGTTTCCAGCAGACTAGTATACTTCATCTCTGCATCACAAATTCTCAGAACAGCTACCCCGTTCCCTTTACTCAATATCCTTAGACATTGTCATTTTGAAAGACCATTGTGAAATGAAAAAAAAAATCAGAACAGGGAAGACTCTTGGAAAGTCACTTTAATGATTTATTGCCAGTGTTACAAAGATCAACATGGGATTAAAGAGGCAAGAACCACACAAAAAGTTGTTAGAACACAGACACATTATAGATAACAAGGTTATTTCAGAAAGAATTAAAAGCTTTCTCAGAAGTCACAGTTTTGTGGCACTCCCACTGGTATTGCACCATCAAGGAGGGAGATAGGAAGCTGCTGGTGTTACATATGTGCAGGAAGTTCTTCCGACTGTCTCATACAGCAAAAGGAAAGTGGCTGCCTTCAGATCCTCACTTCATTGGACTTAAAAGCAGATGCTGCCTGCATCTCATGGAAAAGTCCAGAAAAATTCTCCCTCTATATCTACATAAGATAAATGATAATTTCAAAATCACTATACTCTATTTTCTCCTGCATGTATGGAGTTTTCTTTCAAAATAGACCATTGGGAATGTTTTATTTGGATTTTTAATTGAAGGAGGTGGAATATTCGTATTATCTGTTACTGACATAATGAGGACACAGAATGATCTTAACCAATCTTTTTATAGCTTTGCTTGGAAAGAACTCATTTCTTATCTCTTATATCAGTTATATGATATATGAGCCTTGGTGGCGCAGTGGTTAGAGTGCAGTACTGCAAGCTATTCCTCCTGCAATTTGACAGATCGAATCACACCAGGCTCAAGGTTGACTCAGCCTTCCATCCTTCCGAGGTGGGTAAAATGAGGACCCAGATTGTTGGGGGCAATATGCTGACTCTGTAAACTGCTTTGAGAGGATTGGAAAGCACTATAAAGCGATATATAAGTCTAAGTGCTATTGCTATAATAAATCCATACAGAAACTTCTTGGAATATGTCAATTAGCAGCATATTGGGAACAGAGGGGGAATGTTAGGGTATCATTTTAAGTTGCCTATATGAAGAAACAAACTCAGGAAGAAGTAGGCTAGAACTTTTCTTAAAGTTGTACTCCATTTCTACCCATATCGGATTTATAGAATATTTTAAAAACTCAGCTGTAGCAACAGCAATAGCACTTAGACTTATATATTGCTTCACAGTGCTTTACATCCCTAAGCGGTTTACAGAGTCAGCATATTGTTCCCAACAATCTGCGCCTGCATTTTACTACCTCGGAAGGATGGAAGGCTGAGTCAAACTTGAGTCTGGCAAGGTTTGAACTGCCAAATTGCAGGCAGCCAACAGTTAGCAGAAGTAGCCTGCAGTACTGCACTCTAACCACTGCACCACCGCAGCACAGAATTTCTGCAGTGTAACATCCATCCAAGAAAGAATTGTATGAAAGCTTTCTCTACCTTGGCACCCTCTAAGTGTTTTGAAATGGCAGTTCCCAGAATTTCCACACAAAACTGGCTTTCCAGGAGTTGTAGCCCTAGCAAATCAGAAGGAAATGAAATTGGGAAAGGTTGCATTATACCAATGTTCTTCAAACTTCGCAACTTTAACATATGGACTTCAGGTTCCAGAATTCCCCAGACTGGCTATGGAAATTTGGGGTGTGAACTACATGTTAGAGTTGCCAAGTTTGAAAAACACTGGCGTCCTTACAGCTAATTCTGGTATAATTTGGAAGTCCCCAAGTCCTTGTAGCTATGAGGGCTTTTCCTTTAATTTTTTGGGTTGAAATACAAATAGAGTGGAATTCAACGCCCTCTGGCTGCCTTGCATGAAATTTGCCATAAATCTAGGTTGGCAGTATACTGTAGAATTAAATTATCTAAATGGGGTGTCTCCTTTGAAAACTAAATATGAACATTAGGCTGTTTTCTATTTCTATGTCTATTTCTACAGAGCAACAGCCTATCCTGAACCCTCCATCTCACCCACACCTAAGTGCAAGTTTGTAAAAGATCGAAGAGGCTAAACTCCCACAAATAGGAACAGTAAAATTATGTTGGACATTCACACACACACATACACACACACAAACTCATTGAGGACACTGGAAATACACCCCAAATACAAAAAAAGCAGACACCAGATTTATTCCAGCATACTACAATACCATTATGCTATAGGCTCTACTTTCAGACTTCCTCAAACTTCCTCAAGCTTCACTAAATGCTCATCTCTCACATTCTTACTTACTTCATTTACTTAAACATACCCACTAAGTGTAATTCCTAGAAGTATAGTGCTTGCTTCCATGCATTAATTTAAAAACTTACTATCCATGTATCTCTTTTCTCTCCAAGATCATGCAACTTCATTGTGGCATTGCCCATATGCTTTCAACTCTGCAGATCATACAGTTTAGACTGCCTGACAGTTCCATGCAAGTTCTGAGAATGTACATGGTATCCTGGGAAAGTCTTCTTAATGCATCTAAATCAATATTGTGCTTTTAAACAAGACCCTGTATATCCTGGGGAATTAAGATGTTGGGGGAAAGACTGGATAGAATTGGAACAACTGAAGGACAATACTAGTTACCATTTATTATTACCCATTAATCTTACTTCTGCTGAACATTTCTTTATCTCTTCTACACAGAATCCTCATTCTCCAGTCACATAGAGGATAATCATTAAAATGTTGAAGTTTGAACAACAGAAGAGAGAATGGGTAAATTATCCTAAACATCCATTCTGAGGAAATTTGTTGTGAAAAATATTTAGAAGTGCAATTACATGCAGATAATACTGAAACCTACATCTGTGAAAGTGTAATAAACAAAGATGCTATTTTTCAAGCAGATCTTCATGGCCAGAAACTATCATTCATAATATAAGAGGACCAAACAGATGCTTCCTGGTGATTTTATTTCAGATTTTTCTAGCATAATACAGACCAAATGAGTTGGAACTGACTTTCCAGTAATATCTGGAGACACTATGTTAAGAAGACCATTCTAATCCCTTTAATGTTAATAATAATATAATCTTCTAACAAAGAAAGCTTCATCTGCAGGGGTTTTATTATTATGTATTACTTTTAGTAGACACAAATGCAATCATGGGCAATACTTACACTTTATATGAAAAGTACAATGTCAGCAAAACAACACATTTCAGTAGAGGCTGAATTCTAGAATACACTTGGACATATACTTTTAATTGCAATTAATGGAAGATCATATATTACCATTCCTGTATTATATTTTGCTACCCTTTTAAAAAACAGATGCAACTTAGTTTACAATTAAGAGAATAAAATAAGAAAAATTATTTGTTATAATCTGAACATATATCACAACAGTCTGGAAGCAAGATACTGCTACAGTTCAGGCTACCTGGGACGGACCACTATGGTGCACATGGAAAAAAATAAAGTCAATTTGAGATTAATACATTTAGAAAAGTTCTTCAGCTACCTCCAGCAAAGAATTACTTGCTTGTATAACAACAAGCAGAAGATCCTGATTTTGGTAATATCTTTTACAAGACCAAAAAAAATCCCTCCACCAATTTTAGACATATCTGAACAAATTTCACAGTGAGTTATTAATTTGTCTTTAGAAATGCTCCTTCCTTAGTGTTATATTCCGTTGGATTACTGCATAATTATTTCAGACTCTGTGCATGAAGTGTTTCTGAAAGTAGACTTGAAGCTATAGCAATAATTATATACACAATAGTGGTAACCAAGCCATTGATCTCAAACTCAGCCAAAGATAAATAGAAATTTAGAGAACTGTGATCTATATGCAGAAGCAAACCCATAGGTTCTTTCTTTGCATATGATTATACAAGAAATACACATAACATCCCCAAAAACAAAAAAAATAAACTTGAAGCATTCCTGTTGGTGATTTAGAAAACTCTGAAAAAACGACAGCTTCACCATGTTTGGAATATATAGAACTGTGCCCTGAAAAATACTATTTCACTGAATGCTTGTTCTGGCTGAGAAGGGTGCATAATAACAATGCAACAACCTCTGCTGAAGATGGAAGGGAATTTTTTTGTTAAAGAGATAGGATAATAGACAATTTCATTACTAATTTGTTTAGAATAGGACCAGATAAACATCATCGTGGCCAATATATACTACTTTGACAGTAGATTTCTTTCACCCTATTGGATATTCATAACTTAAGTGTAAATCTATCCAGCAACACTTTTCCACTTCTTGCTTGCCCTTCTATAACAAAAAAGCACAGTTACAAACTAAGATTAGATCTTAGAAAAGACAAGATAAAGTTGCAAATATGTCACACAGCAAACAAAAATTGCCAGCCTGGCTCTTTCATTGCTCCAGTAGTTCCACCGCCCACCACATTATTCAACTCTACTTCCTGCAGGCTCAAGAAGTAGTTTATGAGCCAATTATTTGGCCTGACCATGTTTCATGCTTTGTATGTGGTGCTAAATGAGTGAGCACCACCTCCACAGCCTGGAACTTCTGATTCTTTGGTGGGATGGGACAGATTTTATATGTGACCACATCTCCTTCTACCGGGACATATTCCCCCTCAATGCTGAAAAAGAAAAAGAAGGAACATTTCAGAGCCTTGAATAAAAATATGGTGGAAAGAAATTGATGTAATTAAAACTTATCAGACAAGGTATAGCAAATTTTGAAACAACTTCATTCCCTTTAGGAAGCTTCAGTGCATCAGAATTTAAATAAGCAATTGCTAAAAAACTAACATATAGAACAATCAAAGAAAACTGTATAAAATTAAACATCATAACAGGATGTGAATTGCATTCCTCCAAACATGATGCATTTTGTAGCTTAATTTAGGAAGAGTTCTGCCATCATAGCAGAATTAAAATGTTAGGGTTTGGAATATTAGCCCAAATTTATTTTTAATAACATTTTCTACTGCATTTATTACAAAGCACCTTTTAGCTAGCCTAATATGACAACAGAAATGGTTAATTCAACTTCCTCTACCTACAAAATGTACAGCAAGATTTCTTCCTGTCCTGTGGAAATCCCGATTTTCAATCTGATTTCTGAATATACTAACTGATCTGAGTGTAATTCAATTTCTTTGTTGAATAATTCACTGTATCAACAACAACAAAAATCTCTTGATGGTATCATAGATTCTCAAAAATGAAAGAAACAATGTATAACAGTTAGTAAACACAGGACAATACTTAATTTGACCTTTAATCTGTTGAACTGCCACTGAATTTATCTTCTTTCAGTAGAATGACAGATTTGTGTTCTTGGAATTTGGGATATGAACCGAGCAGGGATCTGCTCTTAGTATCACCTTGTCTTGATAGAATACATAGATTTCCCTGTTTCAGAAAAGGACCTAGTTCCCCAACCCACCTAACTGAAGCTGAGACTACCAGAAAGGCTGTATTCCAGAAGATGAGGTTAATGGGATTTTATGAGTTCAAAGAGAGCAATTACTAGAATTCAAAGAACTAATAAAAGAAAATGGTGAAGGATCAGTGAGAGAGAAATCTTGCAGCTTTGCAGAAGCAGCATGTGTAAGAATGACCGCATAGTAATGTTCCTCATCAACATCAGTTGCCTATGTACTGTATTAGCTGCTAAGTCCTTTTTTTCAAGACTTCTTATAAGAAGCCCAGCCGGGTTTCAGGTCTTTCATCAGCCGAGGGCCCAGGGGAGGGGTCGGGGGGTTGCGGTGATTATTCGGGAGGATCTGGGTCCTAGGGAATCCACTGTTCCTCAGACGACCGGATGTGAGTCCCTTTTTGTAAAGTGTGGTTCCGGGGTTCAGATGGACCTATTGATCACATACCTGGCTCCCTGCTATGTGACATTGGCTCTGCCTGAGCTGCTCGAGGTCATAGCCGGCCTGGTGGTTGAGACCCCCAGGCTGATGGTCATGGGGGATTTCAACTTGCCTTCGGCTGGCGGGGCCCCGGGGATTGCTCAGGATTTCTTGGCTTCCATGACAGTCTTGGGCCTGACCCAATTAATTAGGAAACCCACTCACATTGGGGGTCACATCCTGGGTCTGGTTTTTGTCTCTGGACAGTGGCAGGATAATCTTGGTATTGGGGACGTTTTTATTGAGCCCTTGTCATGGTCAGATCATTCGCTCCTTAGGCTGGACTTCCAAGCCGCTCCCCATTGCAGGGAGTCGGACCAAATATGTTGGTACCGCCCCAGGCGCCTGATGGATCCAGATAGGTTCCTGATGGAGCTTGGGCCATATCCCGATGTTCGAGCAAACGACTCAGTTGAGGACCTGGTCACCACCTGGGATAGGGTGGCGGCTGGGGCCCTGGACCGGGTCGTGCCCTTGCAGCCTCTGACTTGGCGCCGCTCTCACTTGGTCCCTTGGTTTTCCGAGAAGCTGAGGGAGATGAAGCGCCGGAAAAGACGCCTGGAGAGTATTTGGAGGACTACTCGCTCCGGACCCGACCAAACACTATTACAGTCTTATATTAAGATCTATTTAGTGGCGATAAGGGTGGCAAAGTGTTCTCACTTTTCCACACTTATTGTGTCCACAGGAAACCGCCCAGCCGCCCGCTCCCTCCTGGAAGGGGAGCGCGGGAGGACCCCTTGCAGGGATGGGCTGAGGACTTTTCGAATTTCCTGCTGGATAAAATCACTCAAATCCGGGACGGGTTGGACTCTGAATGGGCAACTCTGGGCAGGGGGTCAGGGGCGGAATTTGGGGAAGTCATTTGGGAGGAGTTTGACCCTGTGACCCCCGAAGACGTGGACAGGTTGCTGCGGGGGCTGAATGCTACCACATGTTTGTTGGACCCGTGCCCCTCCTGGCTGGTGTTGGCCACTTGGGAGGTGACACGAGGTTGGTTCCATGGTATTATTAACGCTTCCTTGAGTGAGGGATATCTGCCCACCGCCTTGAAAGAGGCGGTGGTGAGACCCTTCCTCAAGAAACCATCCCTGGACCAAACTTTGTTATCTAATTATTGTCCCGTCTCCAACCTTCGCTTTGTGGTGAAGGTTGTTGAGAGTGTGGTGGCACAACAGCTCCCCCAGCACCTGGATGAAGCTTTCTATTTGGATCCATGCCAATCAGGCTTCAGGCCCGGGCACAGCACGGAGATGGCATTGGTCACATTAATGGATGGTCTCTGGAGGGCCCATGACAGAGGTCATTCCTCTGTTCTGGTCCTATTAAATCTCTCGGCGGCTTTTGATACTGTCGACCACAGTATCTTATTGCGGCGGCTGGAGGGGTTGGGGGTGGGGGGCACTGTTATGCGGTGGTTCTCCTCCTTCCTCTCTGGCCGTTCGCAATTCATGTTGGTGGGGGGACAGAGATCGGCCCCGAGGCCCCTGGTTTGCGGGGTGCCTCAGGGGTTGGTGTTCTCGCCCCTTCTGTTCAACATTTATATGAAGACTCTGGGTGAGATCATCCGTGGCTTTGGGGTAGAATTCCATCAGTACGCTGATGATACTCAGCTGTACATTTCTACCCCAGGACACCTCGATGAAGCTGTCGAAGTGATGGCCCGGTGCCTGGAGGCCGTGCGGTGTTGGATGGGGCGGAACAGGCTTAGCTCGACCCATCTAAGATTGAGTGGCTGTGCTTCCCGGCACCCCGATACAGCCAGTTAACCCCATCACTGGCTGTGGGAGGGGGGAATTCTTGCCCCCACGGAGAGGGCATGCAATCTGGGTGTCCTCCTGGATGTACGGCTGTCGTTAGAAGAACATATAGCGGCCGTCGCCAGGGAGGCTTTTGGTCAGGTCTGTAGGATCTACCAGTTGCGGCCCTTTTTGGATCAGGATGCACTTTGCACGGTCACTTCCGCCCTCGTAACCTCCCGCCTAGACTATGCCAACGCTCTCTAGATGGGGCTTCCCTTGAAGAGCACCCGGAAGCTCCAGCTGGTGCAGAATGAGGCTGCATGGGTGGTGTTGGGGGCTCCTCGGGGCTCCCATGTTATGCCACTCTTATGCAAGCTGCATTGGCTCCCAGTGGTCCTCCGAGTGTGCTTCAAGGTCTTAGTTACCATCTTTAAAGTGCTCCATGGCTTGGGACCAGGATATTTGCGAGACCGCTTCCTGCCATTATCGGTCTCCCGCTGACCAATACGCTCCCATAGAGTCGGCCTCCTCGGGGTGCCGCCGGCTGGACAGCTGGCGACCCCGAGGGTGCGGGTCTTCTCGTTGGGGTCACCCTCCCTTTGGAACGAATTACCCTTGGAAATGAGGACCATCCCTGATCTCCTGACCTTCCGGTGTGTGTTGAAAACCTATTTATTTCAACAAGCCGGTCTGGCCTAGGGTTTTTAGAGCTTTTAATTTGGTTTTAGCTTTCTTAATCTCTTATTTTTAATCTTTTGATAATGGCCAACCTATTTAATCCTTTTAACTTATTTTAAATATTGTATGTGTATTTTTATATGTATATTTTATCTTGGCTGTTCACTACCCCGAGTCCCTCTGGAAGAGGGGGCGGTACACAAATTTAAATAAAGAAAGAAAGAAAGAATCTCAGTAGTTCTTAACCTGTTCCAGATACCATAAGACTCATTTGTATTATTGTTTATGGACATATCAAATAAAATGATAGCTCTATAAGCCAAAATGTTTTCCACTGTGGTGGCTAGAAAATTAAGAACGTAGGAGATATTTCCATTTCTTTTTCAAGCATAAAGTTAAGCCTTCTGATTCCAAGTAATCAGTGGGGCTAGAAGAGATGATGTCTGGGCATTTTAGGAGTTGGCATAACCAGTCTTCTGGGACATAATATGCTTCACTGTCATGAATGGGCCAATTGATGGGTTAGGGTCCCCATCTTGCTGACATATCACAAGAAACCTCTGCTCCTTTCTAAGAGAAAACATTGATAATTCAGCCTCTTAGCCATTCTTTATAGGTATTTGGCTGATATAGAAAAAAGAATGTCTAAACTACATATGTTATATTACAATAAGAATGTCTATACGTTTTTTTCTAAAGTGTATTTTCATCTAGATCTAGTTTACATAAGTTTGTTTGTCCACACCATTAGGTGCCATTCACTCACCTGCTGTGAAAGTGCCTTCAGAATCAGTCATACTTTTCCTCACGTTGATTGATAAGGAATACTGATGGGACCATTTGTGATGGAACTATGATCTTTGCACTGACTTTTTTTTTTAATTTGGGGAGTCTATCTCATTAGACAGGCATTAGATCACCTGAACAGCTCTCCAACTGGCATTCTTTACCAATGCAATGATTGAGCTACCTTACAAATTCTAAAAACAAGGAGGACAAATTGACTGCTCTGCATACCCCAAATATGTACACGTGTTAGTAAACCTTTATCCTGCCACAACTGACTCAACAGAAAGTTTCTGGAGAACAGTATTTCCTTATAAAAATTGAAATGGAAGGACTGCAACCTAGATGTATATAAGTGATTATTGTATTGGAATATGTAAAGAAGCAGGAAGTATCTATAAGTGAAAAAACACGTAATGCATAAGAATATAATAATGTCAATAATGGAAGTTGGGATGGAGAGAGAAAATAGGGACTTATTGCTAGGGCTTGCTGCCTTAGAAGAGTGAGGAAAATTCTCAGGGACAACTCACATCTCAGTCAGCACTTCTTCACTCTCCTACCATCAGGTAGTAGATATAGAAGCATAGCCAGCCACACCAACAGACTGAAGAACAGTTTCTACCCGTGGGCTGTAAGACTTCTGAACAGAAAATAACTTCATGTCAACACAGTATGATAGACTTTCGGGGCCAGCACGTTGTGCAACAAGATCACATAATAAGATTGGGATTGGGTTAGGGACTTCTGTCCTCACTATGAGTTGTGTTGGGGGGGACTGCACGAAGGGAGGCTCAGCCAATCTCATTGTACACATGTTGTACTCTGACAATAAAACTAATAAATAAATAAATAAATAAATAAATAAATAAATAAATAAATAAATAAATAAATAAATAAATACGCCACTAAAGACATCAACGTTCCTTCCCCACAGAACTCACTCAGAAACATGTACAAATATGTCTTCTGTGCCATTCTCTGGGGTGATGAAACCATGGCCCTGGGAGCGTGAAAACTGCTTACATACACCTTTGTAGATGGGACCAGCAGAAGCACGAGCCGTCCTAGGAAAAAAAAAAAGACAGGGGGGAATGAAAATCAAACTGAGCTATTCTGGTGTTCAGAATAACAGAGTTGGAAGGGACCTTGGAGGTCTTCTTGTCCAACCACCTGCTCAAGTAGGAAAGCCCATACCATTTCAGACAAATGGTTGTCCAATCTCTTATTAAAAACTTCCATTCTTGCTTATGAAGTATTACCTGCATTAACAATATGCAATCCTGCTTCTACATGAGAAGGATGTTTAAAGTGAGTAAAACATAAACAAAGAGTAATTATGCTATAATAGACAACACTGAAAACATATTTGATATATCTCTCGTAAGTCCAGCCAACATATTACCCTAGATTTTTTTTAACTACTTCTGATATTGAGTATATATACAAGGATATATACCATGGTGCTCTCCAGGTTTTGTGCAATTTAAGTTATTTATTTAATTAATATTAATATTTAATTAATTAATGGTTAATTAATTTAACCTTTCACCATTGGCCATGTTAGCTATGCATGGAGATGTACCTAGAGTTAAATATCTGGAGATTCACAGGTGTATATGTTTCTAATTTCAGGCTGTTTATACTTCTATTGTTTTTACTTCTATTATTGAATAATGTATTCCTCTTGCAGACCAAAGTATTATCAAACATTTTTTTCAAGCACCACAATTCAAAGGCATCCAATTTTCTTCATTTCTGTTTTGTTTTTGTTTTTAGTTATATAAAATAAACAGCTTTGGGTGAGAACCAGATTTTGAATACTGCAAGCTATAACATAGATAAGAGACCTTATAATTTAAATTGGACAATAGAGAGGACTAAAGTCCAGGCAAAAAAGGAAAAAAAACTTGCCTTTAGGACTGGGTCTTACAATATGACACAAAAATACCATAACAACTGAAATATTAAAAGATATCTTCAAAAAATGGGGGCAGAAATTAGTAGCCATAACATCAATGTCTTTTATGGATAGACTAATGAAGGACTGATAGATATGAAGCAAATTTTGTTTGATGAAAAAATAATTAAATCGGAAAGACTGGATTTTTAAAAAGTGTGGATTATAAAACAGACCAAGCATTCAACCTAGAAATCATTTATAGGAGAAGGTGTGGGTTGCAACATAGAGAACAGGCAGGAGTTGAGAACATTTTACTGGATTCACAAAAGAAGCTGCTTAATGTTTTGAAACTCAAAGTGGAAATATAAAAGACAACTAAAGCACTGGCCTGGATAAGGAATTTCCTTCTCACAATTTTTTAAATCTATTTCTAATTTTTAAAATACAAAATAAAAGAAAAAAAAACAACCATCCAACTAACAACTATCAAACATTAACAATAAAAATGAAAAATGTGCACAAAAGAATAACAAACGACAAACAGTGACATTAAATATAAAATGTTAACCCTGATTGAATGCTGAAAAATACATTGAAAATATCTGATACATTCTCTCCCCCTTACATAACAGGTCCACAAGTAACCATAATTTTCCCATATATATTCAATACTATGTTACAATACTCAAAACTATGTCCCTGATGTGGAAAATTGTGTATCTATCAATCAAATCAACCCAACATTTGTTCGTTATATAAAAAAACAGCAGTCAACAGGTAACCCCAAAAGTAAAACTAATCTTCAAAGCCCTCAGTTGACCTGGATAAGGATATTGGATTTATGAAAAATATCTGCTAAAGTAGCAGTCCCCAACCTTTCTGGCTTTGCAGACCAGCGATGCCAGCAGCAGGAGGGGAGAGGGGATGGTTCCATGCAAGCGGGAGGAAAGCATGCACATGTGCACACAGCTCCATTTGTCCAAGGCAGGTTTCCCCGTCTACCTGGACTCATACAAATGGAGTGGCCTTCCACTTGCACGGCCTGTGAAAAAAACCTCAAAGAAGCTTCTGCAATGGGGAAAAAGAAAGTGAATTAAGGATTGAGGTTGTTAGAAGTAAAAGAAAGGAATATAACAGTTTGTGTGATCAATATTAAAATAAGACATGTTTTTGTAAAGCTCTAGTAACTCTTTGCAGACATTTTGCTAATATCAGCAGTGAAAAATCGATGATTTATACTTTTGCATATAGGAGGGATGGGATGCGGGAAAAGGTGTAAGCTTACAGGGGATAGTGAGTTATCAAATTCGTGTTATTTGTAATGAAGACTGGGAGTCACTTCTTTGCATATTTCTTTTCTTTTGATTCTATTTCTTTCCTCTTTTTGTTCCAGTTTTCTTTTCCTTTCTTTACACTTTATTTTTTTTTCTTTATATTTGCTTGTACTATTGTACTGAAATTAAAATTAAAAAGTTTCCTTAATTGATCTAATTCAGTATCTTGGCTAACCTGAAACATTCAGCTTCCAGTATCATATTGATATTGTCTTGATTGGGAATATCCATTTGATTTTCTTGGAAGAACATTGAAATGGGTTACCATTTCCTTTTCTAATGGAATGGAATAGTCTGATTTCTCATGTACAACCTGCTCCCAATATGTGAACTTCCAGGATTAAATACATTGAAATGGTATTTGTATTACATAAAATCATGGATTAAAACAGGATTATGATCTGATCCAAAAAGGCTCATGATGATTTTAATGAAATATGAGTAAAATTTGATATTCTCATTGTGTGG
This sequence comes from Bungarus multicinctus, assembly GCA_023653725.1. Taxonomy (NCBI): domain Eukaryota; kingdom Metazoa; phylum Chordata; class Lepidosauria; order Squamata; family Elapidae; genus Bungarus; species Bungarus multicinctus. The sequence continues at coordinate 51,652,196 of CM042848.1, forward strand.
GGAACTGAATAATCAAAGTTATCAAAAAAGCAGCATTGCAAGGTTCAACTCTTTCTCTAGGATCATAATGTGTAGAGAATCAGGGAGAAAGAGACCAGAACTACATGCACCTGGAACAGGGACAGAGATACAATTATGACTGCAATTCCTCAGTTTTTCTAGCCTCAGCTAATAGACTCCATGTCATCAAATTCTAAAGCAAAAATCCATAATTCTGGTCAATTTGGATACTTACGCGGAGTAAGTCCTTGTTCTTTTTGTGGGAAGAGGGCTGGGTAAGTCCCGAAGAAGGTGAGTACCCCTCTCACAAATCCGGCTTCCCTCTCTGTTGAATGGGAAAATAGGCCACACAGGTGACTTTGGAGAGTGGAGAGGTGGTACTGTAGATTGAGATGTCTGGTCAGATGACATGGTGGGAGGATTTGTCTCCTGGAATGAGAGATTTGCTGTCAGTGGAAAATTAAATTAGCAGCAGGATTTTTTTTTTAGTTCATAGTAATTTTGATAAGAAGCTGCAACAATAGTAATGTAATTCCTGAGATAATTCGGTTTATAATAACTCTGTTGATTCACTATCATTAATAATTACTGTATTAATAGTACAAAGGAAGAATCGCTTTAAAAATAATAAAGGATGAGCCAGGCTGTGAGAACACTAGGGAGCTATACAATGTATGTGTGCAAAAATGTTTCCTGTTTAATGTTGGCTAAGAAGGAATTCCAGACCCAAAACATCTGAGAAACAACAGGTTGGGGAAGATTGTTGCAAAATGCACCTAAACTTTCCTTCTCTGTCTTTCCCCATCTTATCATCAGGGAATAACAATACTACAATATTAAATAATTGATACCTTAGGTGCAATTCTAAAACATCTACAGTACCACTTGAAAATCATTGGTATTGACAAAGCCACCATTAATCAGCTGCAAAAGACAACTTTACTTGGAAATGCTTACATCCTGTAATAATACTTTTATGCCATCAAACAACTTCTGTCTGGCCTAGATCTTGGGAAAGACTCAGTTGGTGGACAAAAATGCCAAATCCAATCTAAACACCTGGGTGACTGTACAGACAGCCATAATTTATTAAAATTGCATGCACCTTAACTCTCAATAACTTAGCATACCTCCACCTTAACCTGATGGCTCTTATATCTTAAGCACTCTCCTTCCCAATTAAGCATATCTTTACTTTGCATTCTAAAATATAGCCACGCTTATTAAAAGCAATTAATTATTTTTAATTATTTTTACTTTCATATCTGGCAACCATCTTCATCCTCACCATTCACAGATTAGATGTCTGTTTGGAAATTAGACAAGTGCATCATGCAAAGCCATTATATGGTTTGTTTTGTTTTGGTTGCTTGTTGTATGAACTCAACCAGGGGTGGGATTCAAATTTTTTACAACCAGTTCTGTGGGCATGGCTTAGTTGGTGGGCATGGCTTGGTGATCATGTTATTGGCTAGGCATGGCTAACTCAATATCACTCACATTGAGGCATGCATCTCCTCGCCTGGCCTCTCATGACTATGGGGATGCTGCAACAGTTGTAAGTGTGAAAAATGGTCATAAGTCACATTTTTCAGTGCCATTGTAACTTTGAATGGTCACTCCACACAAGCAAAGTACCAGCAAAGGAGAAAAAATACCTCCAGAGAAGTTCCAGAGACAGGAAGTCCAGTCCTGTCAAGAATGTAATAAGAGTTAATGGAGAGGCAGTTTCTGTAAGCAACACCAGAATGTTTCCTTCCTGCCTTCCTTACAGGATTAGGCCAGTAATTTATTCTAACAACCAGTTCTCCGAACTGCTTAGAATGTTAACAACCGGTTCTACCGAATAGGTGCAAACCTATAGTATCCCACCCCTGAACTCAACCTTATTTGCATATGATTTAGTCACAGTGTAATGTGTAAAAGTAGTGAGTGGGAACATTCAATAATCTTCATTAAACAAATCACAAAGTACTCTAAAAGACATAGAGAAATAAATGTTTTGCAAGATTCTCCAAAAATTGAGGGAATAGAAATTCAGTCATCTTCTAGCTTTTTGGTGATAGCAAACATCTGGTTTTGCTACTACTAAAAGATTTACACATTACATGGCAAACAATATATGTCAATGTCAATTTTTCCGGCGAGTTATTTCTTATGAAATGTAAGGGAGAGGAATGCCACTCATTCTTTGATCCAGGGCAGACTAAATATATCAGCCTAAGGCAGTCTGGTATTGCCCACTTCTTGAAAGTCCTTAGCCTTGTACATTGCAGAGCCTACCTTCCCATATGAAACATTCAAAGCCTACATCTGGGGCAGAAGCAAGCCCTAGAAAATACTGGCTCAATTCCAAAGCAAGCTTAACGATTTCCATGGAAATACAACATAAACTCCAAAATTTTGGATTATTTGAATACTGCTTAAAGTCTTAAATCATAAAGTAGAAGATTTTATCTCACAGGTAAATAAACAATTTTCTATTGCCCTATTAAGACTGTATTTTCCTTGGTGATTTAACCTGGTTAAACCAAGGTTTCCCAGATAAGTGAGGATACAGGTCCTGCCATTTCAACTTGTTCTTCTTTTGCCAGACAAAGGAGAGAGAATCATGACAGACAGCTAGGCTTTTGCTCCTCTTTTGTGAATCTATGCCATTCTACTTTTCAGAAATTCTTTAATGACAAAGACTGAAGTGCAAAACTAGGAGAATCTCAGACAAAACAGAGTTTAAAATAAGCTTCTCCAAAGCTACTATGGGAAACAAATCAAGTTAATCTTTAACAGAGTAAGGAAAAAGAACCACAGAATTACAATAACACTAAGCCATAAACTATACTATGCAAATAATAATTAATGGATTCACACAATACATTTCTCAACCTTAATGACTTTATGATATGTAAACTTCCGCTCTCAGAATTCCACATATCTTAAATTTGGCAAAGTTGGGAAACATTAAAACCCTAAAGTAAAAAAGCCCAAAGAGTTCATTACAGTAGAAAAGAACCAGGTCTTTAGGCAGCAGACCAAGAGACTTTTCTGCTGAAGTGCTGTTCTGTGGACAAGAAAAATGGCTGCATCTTCCCTCCTTTTGCTTTACAATGCTCTGTACTCTGTACCTTGTTCTCTTCAAGGGGAAAAAGCCAAGCAATTATTCCTATTATCTCTCTCTCTCTAAGATATAGAGTTATTGATCTCTCTTCACCCATTGCATTAAATATAATGCATAATATACCAACTATCTTTTTGGTTTGAAACATTTCAGTGTTAAATGTACTTGCATTCCCTCAGCGCATAAAAATCAGTAATAGATGCAAAGAATCAAACTCCGACAGGACGTGTTAATTAATTTTATGAATTTATTATCCAAAACTGGGTCCAGTAGGGATGAGGACATATTAAAATTAGATATTAAGAGCAGTAATGTTTATTTATCTTCTAGGTATCCTTAATGAGATGAGGAGTTATACTCTAATACTCTTGAGGATGCCACATTAGAGAAACCTGCCCTAGACTGGTACACTAAACTGCTGGTTGGGAATAGATTTTACATGCAATTCAAGCAGTCACAATATAAAAATGACCAAGTAACATAAAGATATCCTCATTAGCATTTCTTTGCGTGCTTTTATGAAGAGATATAATCACACACTTCTTCCTTCAAATACCTTGGAATATTATGGCATCCCCCCCCCACCCCCTATTCCCTATAGTTCTGTAGGAGGTTGCAGACTTTACAGCTAGAAACAGCTCTTATAGCTTACTTCCAAAAGGTATCTAACCACCATTAATTGGGGCAGAAAATTGGGTGAACAATTTCTCCAGGGGAAGAAGAAATTCCCCAACAATTTTTGAACAGCCTACTTAACTGGTGACTTCTCATTACTGAAAAAACTCATGGACAAATTCTGTTGTGATATTTTCAGTTAGAATGTTATCAAATGTGGAAACTCAGACTGCAAATCAGTGGACAGATAATCATTTTCTCTTTTGCACTACATTGAGACATACTCCTTGACCATTTTGCAGCTGACTCAGGGCAAAAATGCAACTATCTGCCCAAAGCATTTCTCCAAAATTCTTTCTTCTTTGAAATAATTTCTAAAGTTAACTCCATTTCATGTAATGAATTAGAATTAGAAAAAACATTGCAGATTACCCTCAAAAAGATATTCTGTTTTTTTTTCCTTGTGGCAGCCTGCTAGGTATGATATAAAGACAAGAGTCAAAAGAAAATGAAAATAATGGCTTATCCGTGCTCTTTGGTACCATTTATATCAGCATGTGATCTACCAGTGTTAGCTTTTCCTTGAAAGAAGAAGGGTTTAGACAAAATCATTTTTTGCTCTGCTCTGTGGGCAGTTATTTACTTACAGATGATTTTAGGAGCTCTTCACTAAATTATAGGGAAACCATGTCAGGTTTCACACACTGAGCTAACCATGATTCAAATATATAATAACATCTAGTTTCTGTACTGCTAATTTGTTAAGTATTAAAGAAATAAATGTATATATTACATCATAAGCCAAATATATTGAGATTTACAATAAGAATGTAGTAAAACAATATTTAAAATAATTTTAAAACATATTCATTAAGAGGGAGAACACTTTTCCAACATTCCTATCTGGAAGGACTGGGTGAAGAACAAAGTATTCAATAGGAACTTAAATTATATAATTATAATTTAATTATAATTATTGTCTGATTTACCCAAAATGTTAAACCCAACTACATTATATGATCCCAGGTCAATGCTAGAAGCAGCATTTTATCTCATCTTACAGAAAGCAGTCCTGGGTCTGCTTATTACCATTTTAAAAGAATGAAAAAGTACTGCTTTGGGCTAGGGAGGGACTACATAAGTATATGAATATTAATTCTACTCCAGTTAGAACAGTGGTCATGCAATTGCCATCTGAATTTATATTTTAGACTAAAAATATGACAACAACAGTAAGATAAGGATGCCAATGCCTATAGTCAGATATTGCATCTGAATGGATATCCATTCTATTTGTAGGAGAAGACTTTAATTATACATAATTAATCCATCAGGAAGTTGGTTGCTTGCAGAACAGCACATTATCTGTCCTTCAACAGTTTATAGCTTTAGAAAGGATCAAAACTATTTTGTTGATCTCTGAAAATCAAGCTAGGTGATTGAGATGACACAATAGAAAATTCTGAAAAATATCTAATGGAACATAGGAATGCAAGAGCTTTCCTTTACATAGTGTTTATTATCTGATTCTTATTCATTCTGTTTACAATTTGTTTACAAATTCTTAAACTTTAGTAAAATAAATTTTAAAATCTCTTTTCTATATACAAAAGTTGAGAACCATCTCTGACTTCATCTTGTAACTGCTAGCCACATATCCCTTGGAAATTTAAAATGAGGTCATTATTGTGATTGCCTGCAAGAAGCAGCTATCTACCAGTTACAGCCTTCTACCTCTGAATAAATCTGTTCTGGTTTTAATCACTAGGATCTATAATATTTTTCATAAATGTTAAAAAACTACTGATAGGATATGTCTATCATTGCATGGCACTAAAATTAATTCCCAATATTAAATATTTCCTTTAACATTCTCAAACTTATTGCCAATATTTTTATGGGTGCCTTCAAAACTATACTATTTAGGATAATGCAGTTTGTTATTTAGTCGTACAGTTTTCCAATTTGTCACTAGATATGGTTGATGAATTAGTTGCCAGAGCAAAACAATGTAACATTATGATTTAATATTGCTAAGTGGGTTATGGGTGAATGCCATATATTTGTGTTCTTTGCTTTACTCTGTGTATTTTAAGCTTTTGTCAATTTCTTGTATTCATATACTGCTTGACATCCAAATCCCAGCTACAAAAGATGCGGAAGGTCATCCTGCTATGCAGATCATATCAAGACATATATTCAAACATTTCTCCCAGGTAAGAACCCAGAATACTTAGTGCAAGGCAGGGGACCTTTGGAGGACAGAATTTCCAAGAAGTTATAATTAAATCTGCTCATTTTGGTGATTTAGGCTTTTAGTTTGGGCTGCAAAAATCTGAACTAGTAGAAGGCAGCAAAATGACACAGAAAACTCTTGTTCCTGTCATCTATTGTCACCTAGTTTTTTGTAGCATAGATTTGGTATATTTACTGCTTTACTCTAAGATGTCTTGAGTTTGGTAGAAGTAAAAATAGAGACCCAAAGCCCATTCTGACAAAACCATTGCCTCTTCAGAGTCAGATTTTACTACAGATAATCCTCAATTTACAACCATTCATTTAGCAACCATTGACAGTTGCAATGGCATTAAAAAATGACTTTACAACCAGTCCTGGTGCTTACAAAGTTTGCAGCATCCCCATAATCACATGATTGAAATTTGGGAACTTGGCAACCTTCCCTGCAGGCTTCCAATAAGCAAAGTCAATGGGTGAAGCTAGATACACTTAAAATTGCATGATTTATTTAACAACTGCAGTGAGTCATATAATCTGGAGAAACAACAACAGAAAATCTGGTTCTACCGTAATTGTGATTGTAAATTGAGGACTACCTATACCTATGCAAGAGTGTTTGGGGTTTGTTTGTTTGTTTCTTACATATCATAGTTCATGGTGTTCTGTGGTCTTAGAAGAAGATGCAAAAAATAATATCACAGCCTGAGAAAGCACCAATAAAAAGTCAGATCTCTAATCATACATCATACGTTCATCATACGTTCAAACAAACATCAACTAAGCCTCTTAAAATTTTCATTAACAAAGTTATGAAATTCTTTATGAATTTTTGAAATTTACTTTGCCTGTTGAAGGCAAGACAGAAGTATCCAATTCTACACATTATTTGTGCATCAGGATCTAAATGTTATAATTTAGTTTTTTCATTATCCAAGAACCAGAAAGGAGGAGCATATTGGAGATATGTAATATTATCAGAAGCAAGTGGCTTTTTTTTTTTTTGCTTTTTTGTAATAGGGTCTATTTATTTAATACCAAACATCTATTCTTTGTTGGAGGATGTCTGAGCGTCTTATGCAAATCATGCTTTAACAACCTTGGCCTTGTATATGCAATATGCACATACAGTGGTGTGCAAAATTATTTAAGTTGAATTATTTTGAATTTGAAACATATTTTTCTAAGAATAAACTACTCCACTTCAAGCGTTAAAACAGTCCTATCAAGGAAGTATTGTAAGCTCAAATCCTCTGAAGTTTAAAAAAAATTTCAAATTCTAAAATCTAATTATTTCGTAGATGTTTCATATTCAAAACAGAGTTGAGGGGAAGAGGGGCTGGTGTCGCGATGGTACTGCATGCGATCTTGGTGATCCGAGATCGCAGCTGATATCTTTGTTGCTGGACAGTTCAAACGGACCTAAACCGTCCTGAAGAGATGGTGAATGTAAAGAGCACATCCTGCTGACCCCAGGGACATCGCAAAATCCCTAGTAGATCCAGGAGCAGCTCTTTTTGCCAGCGGCAAAGAGGCAGCCTTTGAAGCTGCTGAAGTTGGGACAGCCCCGAAATGGAAGGGAATGGAAAGTGTACCGGTTTGGTGAGAGTTTTTTTCATTGTATGATTTGAGAATGCCCTAAGGAAAGAAAGAATTTGCAAAATTTAAGACAGAAGTGATTAAGTGGCGATTTTGCAGGGAAGTCAAAATTAGTATTTCCTTTTTATTGCTGGACTTTTAATGTTTGATTTTTTACTTTGAAACTGGACTGGTTTTTTTTACCTTACTTTTTCTCTTTTTCTTTCTTCCTTTTTGTCTTTATAATATTATAAGTTAGAGATTTCATTTTAGTGTTCCTTCTTAAGTTTTTCTTTTATTTTTAATTAATTTTTTTTTATTATTTAAAACACATTTTGCTTGAAAAAGGAGGGGGAAAGTGAAAGTAGAGAGAAATTTGTAACACTGCTATCTAGAGACTTGGAAACATTGTTTTCTTTTTCTTTACTATTGAAGACCAGACAAAGCTGAGAAAGAGGCTTCTTTTCAAGGACTTTGAGTCTGATAAGATAGAAGGAAGAGCATGGAAGAGTGTTACTGCGGGTGCTCCTCTGGGTTTCTATCAGTGGCTGAAGTCTGGTATTGAAATTTATAGAAAGAAGATTATAAGACCTTAGAGAAGAGAGTTATATAATTGTTTGGAAGATTAACAAAAAGCCTTGGACATTTAAATAGGTGCAGTGTGTTCTTTTTTTATATATTGGGCTATTCTCTACTTCAACAAACCCCCTTCTTATTAGTTTACAATTTTTGATAATCATTTGGACCTTTGACTCTTTGGAATTTGATTTTACTTTTTTTTTTGTCTTTGAGTCTATTTTTTATTTTTATATTTTATTTTAAAGGGAAAATCTTATATCATCTACCTGCTCCTTGTTTTTTTGGTACTATTATTAATATTTTTTTAAGGGAGTTTTTTTTTCTTTTCTTTCCTCTCCCATTTTTTTTTTTAGGGTTTTTTCTTTTTGTGACTTTTCCTTTCCATACTTGAGATTTTTCAATTGGATTAAGGTGTTGAAGAACCTGAAGAATTTCCCACCCACAATACTTGACAATCTTCCCTTTTTCTTTTTATGTTTTTTTTCTTTTTTTCTTCTCGCTATTGATTGGATTAAGGTATACAAGAACCTGAATAAATTTTTCTTTTATTCTGCTTTTTCTTTTTCTCCACTATTTCTACTTGGAATTACAATTGGTCATTACACGAGTGGATTCAGGTCTAGAAGAACCTGAAGATTTTGAATTGTTTGAAATGAGTAGGAAACCAACAGCGGCTGGTTCCTCAATTCCTACTTCTTCCTCTTCACCAACTGGAGGACAATGTTCAATACAGACAATGTTACAACAAGAAAAAGAACAGGGGAAGATGATGCTGCAGAAGATTTTGCAAGGGATCCAAAATATACAAGCAAGAACAGAGAATATTGAAAAGAGAACAGAAAGCATTGAACAAAGAATAGGAAAAACTGATGAAAAGGTGGAGAATATTAAACAAATGATGATGAAGTATGCTGAGAAATTCCAAAAAATTGAAGAAGATAAACAAAGAGACAAGAAAATTGGAGATATTGAGGGCAGATTAACCATGGTTGAACAAGATAAAAGTGGGATGCTGGGATGGGAGATGGATAGATCAGAATTTTATCTTAGATTCCAAAATATAGAGGAAGAAAAGGGAAAAAATCTGGCAGAGATAATGATAGAAATCTTGGCTGAAGCATTGGAAATATCTAAAGAGAAGATGATGGATGGAATAGATGGGGTTTTTCGAGTTTTCAAAGATATGCAATGTGAAATAGCCTGCCAAGAGAAGTTCATATTAGATTTACGAAGAAAGCTATTAAAATACAAATATTACAGGTGGCAAGAGAGAAAACATTGAAATATAAAGATAAGGAGATTGTGGTCCTGAAACAAGTACCCAGAAAAGTGAGAGAGATGAGAAGAGAGTATCAATTCTTGACTAAAATACTGCTCAAAAAAGATGTGAATTATAGATGGTTGATACCAGAAGGCTTAATGTTTACATGGCAAGAATAAAGACACAGAACTGAGTCAACTGAGAAAGCAGAATTGTTTTATAGAGAATACTTTGGAGGGAAAGAGGAGGAGACAGATAAAGAAATGTCACTAATTGAATTCCAAGAGGACTGCCAAGTAGTGATTGAAAAAGAAGAAGGTGCAGTAGGTGGAAAGGTGGAAGCTAGAGAACAAGAATCAAGATCTATTAGAGCTGCAAAACCTAATTATAAAGTATAATTATGGAAGAGAAAAAACTGATTACAATTAACATAAATGGACTTAACTCAGCCATTAAAAGAAGGAAAACTTTCCATAAATTAGAGAAATTAAAATTTGATATAATTTGCTTACAAGAAGTACATATTAAAAAGCAACATGAACAACTATTGATACAGCCAAAGCTAGGGAAAATATTTACTTCCTTGATACAATGTAAGAAAAGAGGAGTGGTCTTATACATCAAAGATACCATTCCAGCTAAATTGATACATACAGATGATGAGGGAAGACTTTTAATGGTGGAAATAATGGACAATAATATGAAAACGCTCCTGATAGCAATCTATGCTCCGAATGACAATCAAGAAGAATTTTATAGAAAACTACATATGAAAATAATTGAATTGGACTATGTTAATATTGTTATGATGGGACATTTCAATGGAATAGTAGATAATAAATTGGACTATACATGGAAAAAAACAAAGCAAAGTAGAAAGATTTTTCCTAGATCCTTTTTTAAAATTATAGATGAAATAAACCTAAAAGATGCATGGAGAGAAAGAAACGCTAAGACTAAACAATATACCTTCTATTCAAACAGACACTCATCATGGTCTAGAATAGATATGATATGGATGTCAACAGAATTGATTGCTAACCTTCAAGAAATTGATATAGAAACAAGTATCTAGGCTGATCATAATCCAATGACAATTACATGGAAAGGACAAAGAAGAAGATCCAGATGGATGTTAAATAACACTTTATTAAAATAAAAAGACTTTACACAGAGAATAGAGAAAGAACTGACTCTTTTTTTCAGAGAAAATAAAAAAGAAGACACTTCAATACAGAATGTATGGGATATAATGAAGGCATATTCCAGAGGCTTGATAATAGACTACACAAGGAAAAGAAATATTATGAAAAGACAAGCCTCTAAGACATTAGAGGATGAGTATAAAAGACTTGAAAAAGACTTACAGAAACTGCCACAGAAAAAGGATATTAAATTAAAAATGGATACAATTAAACATAAAATGGGATTAATGGAAAAAGAAGAACTAGCACAGAAAATCAGAGCTGCGAAACAGAACTACTTTGAAAATGCAAATAAACCAGGTAGATGGCTAGCATATAAACTGAGAAAGGAGAGAGAATCAAGGAAAATATTGCAATTAATACATGATCAAGGCCAAGTTTGCTATGGAAGTAAAGAGAAGAAAAAAATTATACAAGATTATTATGGGAAACTATACGAACAAGAGAATGTCGATGATGAAAGAGTTTAACAGTATTTACAGAATGCTAATTTACCTCAGGTACCTAAAGAGACTGAAATAATGTTAGAAAGTAACGTAACGATGATGGAGTTAACTGAAGCACTTAAGAAGCAAAATAATGGAAAGGCACTAGGTCCAGATGGACTTCCAGCAGAATTTTATAAGACATTACAAGACATAACATTCCATTGAACATTCCATTGTTAGAAGTCATGAATGAAGTTATGTCAAAGAAGAGGATACCTCAATCATGGTCAGAAGCTTATATTACACTTGTCCCAAAGGAAGATGCCAATCCACAACCAATTAAGAACTATGGACCTATTTCCCTACTAAACTCAGATTATAAAATTTTTGCTTCAATATTAGCGGAAAGATTTTAAAAATATCTAAATAACTTTATCCATCCGGACCAAAATGGATTCCTGCCAAGAGACAAATTAGAGACAATATGAGAATAATTTTGGATACTTTGGAATATTATGAGGCACATCCTGAAAAACAAATGGCTTTGATATTTTTAGATGCACAGAAGGCCTTTGATAATGTGAATTGGCAATTTATGTTATTACAGCTAGAGCAAATGGGCTTCGGTAAAAAAATTATCCATGCAATAGAAGCTATATACCATAAACAAACAGCAAAGGTAATGTTAGAGGGAGAATTGACGGACTCCATTGATATAAGAAAAGGAACAAGGCAAGGTTGTCCACTGTCACCTCTGTTGTTTGTGTTAACTTTGGAAATGCTAAATAGAGAAGACACGGATATAAAAGGGATGAAAATTAAAAAGGAAGAATTTAAACTGCAAGCATTCACAGATGATCTGGTTTTTATTTTAGAAGATCCATTAGAAACAGCATTAAAACTGATAGAAAAGATAGAGGTATATGGAAAGGTAGTTGGTCTGAAAATAAATAAAGATAAAACAAAGATTTTGACAAAGAATATGTTACTAAGACAAAAGGATGAATTGGCAGATGTTTTGAAAATTCAAGTCACAAATAAGATCAAGTATTTGGGGATACATTTGACAGCAAGATGTAGCACGCTTAAAGAGAATAATTACATTAAATTCAAGCAACAGATAGCGACAGATTTGGTGAAATGGGTTATCATTTGGTGAAGTTATCATTAATAGGGAGAACATCAACAATCAAGATGAATATATTACCTAGAATTCTATATCTGTTTCAAACAATTCCAATAAGGCTAGGGAAAGATTATTTTGAAGATTTAAATAAAATTGTGTTGAAATATATATGGCAGGGAAAGAAAGCGAGAATAAAACTAAAACTTCTGCAAGATGCTAGAATAAGAGGAGGATTTGGCCTGCCTAATTGGGAGTTATACTACCAAGCTACAAATCTGATGTGGGTTAAGGAGTGGATAACATTAAGAAATACTAGATTGTTGACATTAGAAGGATATGCTTTGTTGTTGGGGTGGCATGCTTTCTTATGGTACAAGGGAACTAAAACACAGGGGTACTTTAGAAGACATATATCGGAGGCTTTGTGGTTAAATTGGGAGAAGACTAAAAGGCAATGCTATTTGAAAATTCCAGTCTGGCTATTGACTATTGAAGCATTTTCCTATCCTATAATATATAAAAAGGAACAAACAGTTAGATATGGTGAAATATTGAATGAAAAGGGGGAACTTAAATCTATGCAAAAACTAGAGGATCAAGGCATAAAGATGAACTAGTTTTCATATGCGCAAATACTTTCTAGATATGATAAAGATTCCAAAACAGAAGATTTTTATGATAAATAGATTGATTTAGATAAGATTTTCACAGGTACTGATGAAAAGGTGATTTAAAAATTGTATCGATGTTTACTAGAAATTAAGCTAGAAGAAGAACAAGTTAAAGAAACAATGATTGCTTGGGGGAAAATTTTTGGATATGGGATGGATTTAGAGAAATGGCAAAAATTGTAGTCTCAAAATTATAAAATGACAATGTCAACAGCATATAAAGAAAATTTGTATAAGATGTTTTATAGGTGGCATCTACCACCAACAAGAATAGCAAGAATGTTCAAGAACAAATCAGAAAAGTGTTGGAAATGTCATCAGATACCTGGTTCATATTACCATATGTGGTGGACGTGTGCAGATGCTAAAAAATATTGGACCAAAATCCACACATGGCTGGAAAAAATGACAAAAAAACATATTAATTTGAAACCAGAGATTTTTTTATTGGGAACCTTACCTGAAATATATAGTAAGGAATTGAAATATGTGATTGTAAATGTATTAACAGCTGCTAGTATTGTATTTGCTAAAAACTGGAAAAATGAGAAAATACCAATGCAAGAGGAAGTTATTAAGAAAATCATGGACTGTGCTGAAATGAGTAGATTGACATTTGAAATCAGAGAACAAGAAGATAAACAATTTTATAAGATTTGGGACTTATTTTATCAATGGTTAGACAATAAAATATGGTAATGAAATATAGAATATAAAGAATATATAAAAATGTATTATCATAATATAAACTATGGGATAGATTTGGGATGATATGAATTATCATAAAATAAATTGATTAAAATATGGATTACTTTGCATAACATGAACAAATAACAGTATAGTCAAATGATTAACAATGATATTAATGTACTTAGGAATATTTGATAGACAATATGAGAACATATACAAGTAATTGTAAGTGATGACTATGAAGTGGATGCACAAAATAATTTGTAAACCAACTGACACACTGTATGTATGTAAGTGGAAGATGGCTTGATGTTTTTATGTTGTGTTTGTGTATGTTTGTTTTAAAAATAATAAAATTTGGAAGAAAAAAAAGTTGGGAAGACTCAACTCTGTACATCTCTGACAATATTTGTGTTCTATAATGAAAAAAATTCACTTCAGACACAGATTGTCCACTGCTTCATAGTAAATACATGTTAGTTGCTAGCACCCAAATTCTGATCATGTGACAATGGGGATGTGGAATGGTTATAAGTGTGATGACCAATAAGTCAGTTTTTTCAATGCCATTGTAAATCACTTAAAAATGGTTAAGAGTTGAGGACCACCTAGATTGTTCAGACTTATTTTGAGCTATATATCAGTACCAAAGAAATATGGATTTTATGCCAAACAGAATGAGAGCCTTGAATTCACAGTTTGTAGAATACAATCAGTAAATGGAGTTTAGACCAGAATTCAATTTTCTGGGCTTGCCTTTTTCACATTCCAATTTAAAACCAAAGTTAGATTATGGCCCATCAACTTTTCATTCTAATTTCTTGGTATCAAACTATATCAGGATGAATTGCTTGGATAGGCAGTACTAGTTTAATAACGTTTTTCTCTATTTTTCTTATAATAAATTGTAAGGATTATTATGAATAAGCATTGTTTCAATAATGAGAAAATTCTTGAAGTCTCAAAAAGTCTTTATCCCTGACACCATTTGAGCTGGTAAAATAAATCCCTCAACAGCATTTTTGTGCATGTGCACACACACCCATAACCAATACCAAAAACCAATTTCTTAATTTTAAATCCTATCATTCTTCCATGTACCTTAAATATTGTCATACCAAGGGGAAATTGCCAGAAAAATCACTGTTTAAATAAATACATTGGTTCTTCCAATGCAGAAAGCATGTAGATACTATACTAAATGGAAGCTTTCACCTAGAGGCAAAAAATAATAACACTTAATTGGATTTCAAAGAGGTAATTGGTTTCCACTGCCTGGCCCTTTTATTAGATACATAGTTTTTAAGCAAATTATTATATATACTTAATTCAAAAAAGAGAAACACTAATAGTTTTATGAAGATATATTTTTTAAAATTCATGCAATGCTAGCAAGCAAATTTGTCCTCTTAATAAATGGCTCCATCAATTAAAGATGTACACATACATGTAGTGCCTTGCCCCACTTAATCTTAAAGTACCAGGAAAGAATTAGAAAACATATTTTTGGCCCCAACTATATCTAGCTATATAATATTGCCTTAATGAAAACAAAATACCCTCTTCAAACAGATCAACATTTTAAACTATAATCAGAGAGTACAACAAATTGATTAAAAGACTGAGATATAAATCCAATCCAAGATGTTCCAGCATTATCAGCTAAAATTACCTTTGGTCCACAGAAGTATGATGCATAATCAATGTTAAATCTTTAAAATGGCATTTATTTTTACTGCAAGAGTTACCCTTTTGGTAGCCTATTTTAGATGCAGATATACACACGCACACAAGTGTGTGCTTGTATATAATTTATTAATGCCACAAAACAGCCTCTTCAAATCTAGTCCCTCAGCTATGTTAGATTTCTCCTCTTAATCTCCAGCCTGTTCTAAAATCTTGCCATAATGCATGATTATAAATCTTAAAGGAAAAAACAGCCATAAACATGTGATTAAATGTCACACTTTTATTTTGTTGTGGGTCACAGATTATATCCCCTCTTATACTTCCTTCTTTAAATATTCAAAACTATATAAATGCCATTGAACAGTTATAGATTATTATTCATTTCCTAAAATGGTAGAGGGTCAATGCAAGGGAAAGCACAAATCACTTTCACTTCCATGTTATAAATTTGTAGCAGGACTCAGCACTCCTTCAAAAAAGGGAACTTCTATACAAAAGGCATCTCTGAAAGTAAACAATTTTTAAAACCCACCCAACAATAACTGGGTTTCCTCCAAGGGCTACCACTCCCCTACACAGAACAATCAGTCGCACCTTCATGGAGGAGCATAGTTAAACAGGCACATTTGCAACCACTATTTAATCTAAAGAGAGATGAATGCCATCTTTATGATCTGAATACAGCAACCTCCTCAGTGCTAGGAAACCAGGCATTAGGAGGCAAGTGAGGGAGAAGCGAGGAAGCCTAAAAGGGGTGTGGGGAACTGAATTATTTCACAAATCCTACAGGCCGCCTTTATATTTTTTCTAAGGGAAACGCACAAACCTCCAATTATGGTTTTCGAATCACTTCCTCAGCCCCCCCCCGCGCGCCGCCCTCAAATCCTGGCCCCTTAATTCCCCTGACAAATTGTATACCCCATTAGGGGCTATAGCTGATTACTACCTATTGGGGAAACCCCTCTTGGCGCTTTTATTCTGGAGTCAAAGGCTCCTTTTCCTTCGGAATGAGAGAAAGGCGTCCCAGCTGATCCTAGCTTCAAAGAAACAGCGACAAACAGCAGGCTGTTCAAAGGCACAATATACGTGCCCAAGCGCGCGCCCAGACGAATCGGGTGGGGTGGGGGAGTTCAACGCAATTCTTCACGCACATCCGAAATCTCACTCGGCTGTTATCCATCAGGCGGAATTGTTCGTCCCAGCGCAATGCTAATAAGTATGAATCCCTCGCATTCAGCTCCAGCACCTCTTGAGAGTCTTCTCTCTCAACGTGGCGCCTTTCCCTCTTGTTCAGCTCCCGTCCCCCCCAAAACTGCCTAGCTGCAATTTGCAAAGCATCCTTGCCTCCCTTCCCAGGGAAACGATCAATTACCTTCGCCCGAGCGGTGGTTCTCTCACACGACGCTTTACTTCAGGGTTTCGCCCGCTTTGATTATGATTTTCCTCCTCTCTCCTAAACTACCAGCAGTCTTTCTGATGAATTTAAAGAACCGTAAGGACGGGGGGAGGATGGAGAAACCTCCCCTCCTGACGTCAGAATAGTGGAGGCTGGGCGGGGTTTGGATGGCGATTTGTGTACCAGATTTTAAAGAGACCTGGCTTGGCGCCGGGGGTGGGCGGGAGGCTCTGTCCTATGAGTTGTTTTAATTCGCGTAGTAGACAAAGACTTTTCTGCGAGAATTTACCAAATGCAAATGCTTAATCTCTAGAGGGTATGTAGGAAGAAAACCTGGGCCGGAACCGAAGCAAATTTTGTAAAAAGGAGCCTTGTGTGCAGCTTTCCCTGGGCCTCGAAGCTTTGGCCTGTTAAGTAGTGTAATGTAGTGGAAGATGCTATTTTCCTACCCTTTCTTCTGCAATGAGATTTATCTACCAGTCTGGTTGAACGAGTAGCCTGGTTAAGGCGGAGCTGGGGTGGGGTGGGGTGGGGTGGGGTGGGGGGAGGGAAATCACCTTTGCCTTAAGCATCAATATCTCTTGAGACGAGTTTGGCTAATGGAGTCCCAGGCAAGTTAGGGATAGTGAATAGACCCACTATATACCAGCAACCCATGCCTCAGGAATATTTCTTACTGGGTAGGAAAGTGGAAGCAAATATCACACATTCATTAATAGCTGTATAAAAGATGGCCTACTACATAAAGGTAAGAACCACCCAGGTGCTGACATTGCCTTTCCTATACAACTTTAAAAAGCACACAGATCCTGCACTCTGCACTTGTAGTTGGTCAATAGGTTCAATTCCAGCCATGTCTGCCTATTTCCATATTAAGATTTCTTCCCAGCTACTATTATGCATGTTCAGTGTACACTAAGCAAAATAACTATGTCCACAAAGCTATCATGTGGTTCTGTTTGCCCAACATACTAAAAAAACCTAGTTAACAAGTACCTACTACAAAAATGAAGTCTGCAATTCTATTCTCACCTATTGAGGATGAGGACTTTTTAAAATTGGGACTTCACATGCATTTACCTATCTAACACAGTTTGATTTTCTGCAATCTTCTCCAATCTGACCAACAATCCAATTTGTTGAGATGGTAATTTGCATCATCCCTCTCGCTGTGCTAGCTGGATGATACTGTTGTAGAGTACCAGAGTTAAAGGAATCTGGCTACCTTGGCAATAACTATCCAGGTAATAGGATAATTCTCTTTTAGAGAATGGGGCCTGGTGAGGCAAGTCTGATGAGCTTTGCAAGGGTGATACCAAATTTTTTCAGTCTATATTTTCTTTTCTTTTCACAGGTTTCTAGCAGCAGCAGAGGTGGTATTCAGCAGGTTCTGACCAGTTCTGGAGAACCAGTAACAGAAATTTTGAGTAGTTCGGAGAACCAGCAAATACCACCTCTGACTGGAGATTTTACAGTATCCTTCCCCTGCCACGCCCACTAAGCCACGCCCACAGAATCGGTAGTAAAAAAATTTGAATCCCATCACTGAGCAGCCAGTTAACATAAAATATGTTTCTGACTAAACCTTGCAGAAGCTTAGTGGACCTACAGTGTTTAGCATTTTTATGTATCAGATAGAGAGACTTATCCCCAAAGAAGGAAGAGGTTATAAATCATTGTTTTTGCCATTAAAATTCAATTATGTAAACCTGGGTGATCTGGGAATTACAAAAAAATAAAAAACTACATGTAGCTCAAGGGTTGCAAGTTCTCCACCTGCCTTAAATGGAAATAATAGTAAAGTTAGCTTTTTCTGCATGCAAATCATGTGTTTGTTATGCTCTCTAGAGATAATGGGGAAAAGAACTGTGAGAAACTCTCACAGTTCATCTTTGAAGCATTCAAAATATAGAAACATCCAGACTAAAACTTTAAAATTCCATGTAGGGTCACTTCTCTATTATCTTAGAAGGACAAGCTGTTTTCTGAATGAAATTGATGATCTCCCAGGCTTCAGCATATCTAGACAACTGCTTATACAGATCAATGTTATTTTCATATCTGTTATTAACATTTCTTCCATGGCTTTAGCTGGAGAAGATTGCTGGGCTCTGCATACACAAAAGAAGGCTACCATGTGCCAAGATGCTTTCATTCACAACAGATTGTATCTGAGACCTGAATATAAATATGTTCCTCTGAAGGAGGGGAGATTTTATACCAGTGAACAGAATTTCTATCAAAAGAAATTAAACAGTTCTTCTTTTTGTGTGGCTGAGGATTTGGCTTCCTCCTTCTCTTCATTCCCCCTTTTCATAATAATTGAGAATTATGTATCAATCATATGAGGATTCAA
Source organism: Bungarus multicinctus (assembly GCA_023653725.1). NCBI lineage: Eukaryota > Metazoa > Chordata > Lepidosauria > Squamata > Elapidae > Bungarus > Bungarus multicinctus. Next base: position 51,671,140 of record CM042848.1, read on the forward strand.
AGTCTCCCCACCAAGATATAATCAATACATTTTAATATTTGTTCAAGTTTATAAGCTAATTATTATTTCATTGTTGGAATTTAAATGTTATGTGGCTTTGTCCAAACGGCATCCATTCCTACTTAAACGTAAGTAAAAAGTAAAAAGAGTAAAAAGGAGGCTAGAAGTGAGGGCAGCTTACTTGTACATTAGGGTTGAATATTCTTAGAAGAGAATGTAATTTTGTTCAAAATAGTTATTTAAGTACTGCATAAACAAATAAATATAAATGCTCATAGAAATTATGCATTATAATAAAAACACATTTTTATCCTAGGTGCATGGTAGCTCTTACCTGTTATTAATAGAGAGGTCAACAAATTTCTAATTTACTGCTTTGTTTGGACCATTTTTATTACATTCATTTTTTTTACTAGAATAACCAATAAAAGAAAAATACAAATGTATGCCACAACATTAAAATAGCCAGACAATCTCAGCACTGATAAGCATTGTAATTTAAAAAGTGGGGGAAGGAAATGCTACAGAATAATGTTAAAATATTTATCATGTTGCTTGTTACTTATTCTACTCCTAAATGGTTCCTAAATTCAGTAGTGAAAATAATGAAAGCATATAAGACAGGACTATAAACTCAAGGCCCGTGGGCCGGATCCAGCCCATGATGTGGTTGGATCCAGCTCATGCGACTGACCTGGAAACAGTAAGGGGTTGATCCATGTTGCTTTGGCCCTGCCTATCCCATCCCAGTGTGCACGCATGTGCCCACCACCTCCTGTGAGCAAGCCAAAAGAAACAGTGGGACGGAATATGCACACTGCATCATGTGCCTCCCCCAGCCCTCCTTCAGCCTGCTGCTGATGCCGCTGCTGTCATAAGTGCTGCTGGGACAGCAAGCCCAGTGGAGCAGGCTCCGGAGCCGCAGAGTGCACCAGCTGAGAGACTGGAAAACATCTGCCCCCACACACAAAGGAGATAGACGAGTGATGGCTGACTGTTTCTGGCACCAATTGCTCACCACTTGTGTTGCCTAGTGGCAGCAGCATCCCCACTCCATCCCGTGTTGCCTCACCTCAACTCCTATGGGACAAGCCCCCCGTCTTTTGTCTTCTGGGCCTGGGTTTGCTCTACTACCTCTACTCGGGCTTTCTAGCTGACAGCTTCACCTCCTTTGTGCAGGGCAGGTCTGGTGCTCCGGGCCATGACAGCAGTGGGCTAATGGACCTGTGCTTCCTGCCCACTGCCCCACCTGCCAGAGACCCCTGGATTCCCTTCCCAATACTGCCCAGCCCACACAAGTGATATCAAGCTGACCACGCCCTTCAGACCACACCCAGTTGGCCGTGACCACCTCAGCCATGTCTCTCAGCCCCACCCTGGTCCCCGAGGACAACCACAATACTGATGCAACCCGCAATACAACCAACTTTGATATTGCCAGCTACTTGGCTGTTCAATGTATGCTGTTCCTGCCTGAATCTTACACCCTGCTATTATGTGTTAGAGTCCCTCTCTGGCCTGTCTGCAAATTTTGCACCTTGGATCCTGTCTACTGTGGCAGACCACTGCTTCTAGTCCTTAGTGCCTGTTCTTATGCTGCTATGATCAGCGCCTCACTGCTGTCTCTTAATCAAGCCCTTTCTAGTTGCTCCCAATCTGCCATCTTAGCTGTCTATCAATAGAACATCCCACATAGCAGTGATCCCCAACCTTTTTGATAGCGGCCAGGTAGCAGGCTGCAGTCCAAGGGTTGGGCTCCCTCTGCTATACAGGGTCTTTTTCTTACCATGGCACTTCCTCTACTTCATCTTCCTCCCAAGTCTATTGCTGCCTCAACAGCTCATTTTACTTACGTATTTCTGGATGTTTCCAGGGCAGTGGTTTTGACACTCACCACTCTACCTACCCTCTTTCTGGTTGGTGTACAGACTTTGGGAATTGGTAACAGTACTGCTGGTAATTCCAGCCCATCAGTCTTAACTATCTTCCCTCTCTTAAGTATCATTGGGCCACACTTCTCCAAATCAAATGACATCCCAGTGTCTTCACTGTAGATCCACGTCAAGTGGACCAGCAAGTCAATGTTCACAGCAAACAACTTAATGTCATCCATGTAAAAAAAATCATATAAAATGGGATTTCTTTTGTTGATTCAAGATAGGCAGTATAGTAATTATTTTCTGACATCACAGGATATGCATTTTGTTTTGTTCTTAAGAAAACAAAACATTTCTTGAGGGAAGAGATATAGAAGCAAGTCATATGAAAGTAAACAGCCATTTTATTTTTTTCACACTAGCAAACATTTAAAGCAATTCTGACACACTGAAGGGATAAATAGATGGGGTACTAATGTGCTGGCTTTTTAGTCTTGGACTTTCTACAAAAGTTATGGTAGGAAGAGAAACTTGGTATTGTATTGCTACTAATCTCATTTTGGACTGTTTGAATCACATCAGTGTATAAGAGGCATAAATACAACCATGAATGAGCCTTGTACTGGCTATACAAGTTTCCAGACTAGATTGCAAGGAAGTTGTAAAAGTTAACAGTACAAGTAAAATCCATTCAGCTGCCTTATCTTCATGCCTTGTTATATTCCTTGAGCAAATGACTAGAGTATTGTATTAATTTGGTTAGATGGATGGCCTGTATTCTACTGTGCAAAATAAGCCAAGTTTTATTGGAAACTACTGACAGATAATAGCTATATTTTTTTTTGGCTCAGAACCCAATGTGTCCATGAGTTACATAATTAAAAAAAATCCAGCATTCTCAATCACGTTTTGGTATTAGGAAGCAGTTGTTCCTATGTTGCTATATAGAAAAATCTTGCTTTTCCTGGACATTGCATCTATCTTTTGGCAATGGTGTTTCTTGCCTTTTAAAGAACAAATATGAAATAGCAATGAAACAAAATATAAAATCTATTACAAAAACAATCTTGTTTATGTCTACAGTTTTACATCTGTAGTTCAAACTATTAGGTGTACATGCTATGGAATTATAGTTTTTCACTATACAACTTGTAATCTATACTTCATTAGTGCAAGAAATATCAAGATTCTAAAGCTCCTACACTATGCTCAACATTGCTCAAAATTATTTTTTCTCATCAATAACTAATGAAGCTGGTCCCTCTCGAATAGCAGGAGCTTAGCCGATTGATAAGCATAGTCAAGAGAGCCTGTGATTCTTACATCCCACTTAAAACGAAGACTGGAATATTTCAAACAGAGGCAGAAACACTTTAGAGAAAAAAGGGGGATAGGCAGTTTCATAAATGCCAAAATACTTCCGTTCAGGGCTACTTATGTTCATTTGTTTTGTTTTTAAAGATGAATTTGTGTTCAGTGCTCATCTTACTGTGCTGTTTTTCAGGGGGGGGAAATGTCTCATGTGAAGCAGGAAATAGCACTAATTTCTAACATTGATACAAATATTATGAGAGTGAAATTGGTCAAATCGCTAATGCACCAAGCATACAAGTATTATGAAACCAAGTTTGGTCTAGTTATTAAGGTCCAAGACTAGAAACTATGGAATTGTGAGCCCTAGTCCTGCCTTAGGCATGAAAGCCAGCTGGGTGATTTTCAGTCACTTTCTCGTAACCTAACTTATTCCAAAGTTTTGTTGCTATGGAGAAAATAGGAAGGAGTAGTATTAGATACATTTGCTGCCTTGAATTATTTATAAAAATAAATAATACATAAAATATCTAAATATCAGTTTGGTTTTGACTTTTTCGTATCAGTTAGTGATATCATTTTTCCCTGCATAAATGTAATCTTATTCATAATTCATCAGCTTGGACAGTTAAGTATTCCAGGCCTCTATAGGAACTTAGAAAACTTGAAAAACTGTAATATTCAAGAACTAAGTACTACAGTGAACTATATCAGAGCAGGACTCAGTAATTTCAGGAAGATGTAACAGCATTTTAATTAATATTCATAGCATGGCTCACTACTGAGAAATACAATAAGCTGCTTTGATTACATAAAAACACATTCTATGTCAAAAATTAATTTTGGGAACATTCTCTGAAAACTATTTATTTTGATGTAAAAATAGGAAGGTGTTGGCAACTGAGACATGCAGATTGAATAAAAAATGCCCTTGAATTATTCTGTGAAAGGTATAAGTCATTCCAGAATGATCCCAAAACATTAGTATTTGTTGTACAGGAAATAGATGATATAAAAAGGATCAGCAGCTGAACTCTGAATCAATGCCATTGATATTTTGGAAATAATTTATAGAGTTCTGGCTGTAAACCAATCATCTGATAATCTCTGTTTATATTTGGTTGATAATCTCCATCATCTACTATGAAGATAGTTCTTGATCATCCTGATAGAATGTGATTGGAATTAAAATATATCCCAAAGACACCAAGGGAATACCAATACATGAAAGTGTTTTAATATGATAACATCTCACATTATATATTTAAAACAGTCACTTAAACACATTCAGGCAGTGAGAGGTGGCAGGCTCATAGCTCACTAAGACATCTTTTTGTGAACTAATCTATTTCTCAATAGGAAACAGAAAACTATAATAACCACAACAGAGCTATACTTAAAATATGTAATTATTGAATTCCAAGTTGTGTCATAAACAACAGCATAATTTCACAACTAAAATTATTTTTATTTTTTCCTTTTTGTATTTAAAAATAAAACAAAGGAATGGGATGGGTAGGAACATTATAAAAGAAGAGAAGACATTTAGAGCTGAGCCACAGGTAGAAATTTCTGTCAAATGGGAATAGATCTACTCTATATATGGAAATACCAATATGTTGTCAGTTTCATATTGCAGCAGAAATTATCCATAGATCAGGATGTTTACTGAAACCCTTTAAGACAAGGTTATAATCAAAATTAAAATTTTCATGATTCATGCATACATATTACTTATGGTACTTGTATTGGCAAGTTTTCAAACAGCCCACTCTCAATTTTAGCACACTTATGCTCCATTCATCACAAACTTGAACAAAGTGCTACTAAGAATACTCAACAACCAAATATGTCAGTTACAATTTTATTTTCCACAAGAGCAATGATCTTCTAATTTTTCATTCTTTTGTCATCACAGAAATTATTGGGCAAGAAAATAATTGAAAAATAAATATGAAGCAATATTAGACAACCAAAATTCATGAAAAACAGGCAGTTATGAAAGAAAGAACTGTATAATGGAAAAAAAGAAAAGAAAATACTTTTATTGGTGTAGGCAAGTGAATTGAAATGAATAGGAAGCTAAAGTTACATTTGATCACATACATTTATTCTCAAGAATTGTTGTGGAATTGCACTTTAATGGAGATTACTCATCAAGTCCACTGGATACATTATGTGCGTAGGTTCAGTGCTTCTGTAGCTCTTTCATTCTGTTGAGTGCACTACCAGCTTGGAACCACTCAATCTGAGTCTCATTGAAGGTGTGGTTCAGCATTATTGTTTCTTGGCTCCCATTAGGATGTTTAATGATGCATTTCAGGGGCTGAGGGAGAAATTGGAGAAATATATTTTTGGACTTCCTACCATAAGTATGCATTTTGTTAAACCATCATTAACTAAAATGGTTTTTAGACATCTGATATCCTCTAAAACATTTACCACAAGAACTTGGGAACATTTAGTTTCTGAATTTGGGGGTCCACATAATATGCCATGATTCATTCCCTCATTTAATCATTTAACAAATCTTATCAAATATTGAACCCAAAATATGCAAGGATCAAGGTACTGTACTAGACTTGGCAGAACATAGCATTTCCCCTAGGTAGGCCTCTTAATTTCAATATTTTACTTTAACCCAATAATGTTAAGACACACCTGCCAAGAAATGTTGCTTTCCCCTATTTTAATATCCCTACAATGCTTCAAATCTCAAAAGTGTTCTAGAATGCTCCTGCATCAAAGCCGAAGCTTAGAGAAGCACTACCTCCAAGCGGGTGTAGCTTCTTCAACACATGAAGCATTGGCAAGTATTCAATTTCTACTCTCAACACTGGATTAAAAAAAAAAACCAAAAATACAATATGTATTATTTAAATTAATGTGTAACGAAATATTTTATAGAAAGAAAGAAGAAAAAACATGGCTACTAGAGTGAAGAAACACAAGTCCCCATATATGATAAAGCAACTTTTACATTTTGTCTATTTCTAAATATACTATGACAGGCAAAGCACTTTGTTTTGATTTCAAACATGAAATTTCACAAAATTTCAAAATGTTCCATTTTGAATATGAAACTGCTTCTGAGGTGTTCTTGAGACCTGTTCCAAGCCTGAGGTACTTCCAAAATGCATGGAATAGCTTATCTTGAACTCAAAGCACCAGTTTTCTACTCCTAACAATAAAATTTTATCTTAAAAATGCACTCTTCTAATTTTCTGTAGATTTGAACATTTTCGAGAATTCAAGTGTATTCGCAATATGGTTGTAATATTATTATTTATCCTTATTCTATATTCTCCCTCTTATTGGTATTATGATTATCATTATTTTGTTGCTTTGCATGTATATTGAGAGCTTCTGCACCAGAGACAAATTCCTCGTGTGTCTAATCACACTTGGCCAAATAAAGTATTCAATTTAATTTGAAGTAAGTTGTATTTTTAATATGTACAGTATTAATGTATTTTCAGATACATTGTTGCACGTATCAGAACTCTAAAATACAGTAGTTCATGATAAAGAAGGTGCAACAAAATGAGATGGAGAAGGAGTAGGGCTGAGAGCTGGGACCATTTACCTTTCCAGGGGCAAAATCTTTTAGACCCACAATGCTTAGCTTGTCCACAGGGTGGATCTTGTCATAATCAGCTGGATCAGCAAACGTTAGTGGCAAGAGTCCTTGCTTCTTCAAATTAGTTTCTGTTAAAAAAATTAAATATATTAGAATGTACATCGCAATAGACTATTGCAAAGAGCAAAATCTCAATTCTATTTGTGCATTTTGCAATATGCCTTGCATCTCATCATCACAAGTACCTTCAAATGTTTATGAAATAAATTGCTTATCATCCTATCTATATTCCTTCAGCTTCGTGTATGTATCCAATTTTGTTAAGCTGATAGGAATGGTAGTTGTACTTACCACAAAATAACATTTAGGCCACTGAAAGATGAAATTGATAGGAAATTAACTCCACCTCTTCAATGGCAGAGCTTAAGATCTTTTTCCTGCCATGTGCAGAAAACTCTATTCTTTCAATTGTATGCACTGACTTAATTTGAGTAATGTTCAATTTCGTTATTTCATAATTCAAAGTTTGCCTCCAGCAAAAAAAAAAAAAAAAGGAAAAAGTAACATTAAACATAATCAAGTAATCTCTACACCTCTAAAGTATTTTGAGGTACACTTTTATGCCCTGTGCACATTTATGCCAGGTTTGTTCTCTGGGATGAGAAGAATCTGAGAAGAAATTGGGAAGCACTCAGACTTCCATCCTTCTGAGATGAGTAAAATGAGGACCCAGATTGTTGGGGGCAATATGCTGACTTTGTAAACCCCTTAGAGAGGGCTGTAAAGCATTATGAAGCGGTATATAAGGTAAGTGCTATTGCCATTGTTATAATTGTTTGTGTTTGGCCAAATATATAATTCTTGGGCATAAAAGCAGACATCCACTCTTATCATTACTTGTTTTGGTACAATACATATAGATCCCCTCTCATTGGGACAACCTTTGGTTCCCTAACTGTCCTAACCAGCATTAGCACTATCAAATGATTGCCATCAACTGAAATATTAACGGGCTGTGTACTTTACTAAGGTACTTTTAAAAATGCTAAGATGATATTTTAAAGCCTGGACAGTTGAGAAACCAGAAGGAATTAAAGATCACAATGAGAGAAGAGCATTTGAATTTACTAATACAAAATGGAACAAAATACTTTTAACATACTGAAGAATAATTGTGAACAATGGATCCATAAACTAATTTTAAAAATGACCTTATGGATAGGCTGTGTTTGGAATGATATGGAAGGACTATACTGGATATACAAATGAAACTAGATGATGTGACTTGATTCGCTTATGGCTGACCCTGGGTATGCTTTCTACATCTCCTGCTTTTTATCTGAGCTTTTATTTTTTCCTATCTCTCCCTACCTCCTTGTTTGATTGGTTGTCTTGGGGTTTATGCTTGGGATTAGATCCTAAAGATTGGTCACCCGTTCCTTCCCTTTAGTTTAAAACTTTTGGATAAGCTGAGCCAGTCGTTTTCCAAATACATTCTTCCTGGTTATTGTGAGGTGCAGCCCATGCATTACCAGAAGCCCTTCATATAGGTAATGCAGACCGTGGTCTAAAATTCCAAAGTTTTCTTGATAGCACCATTCCTCAAGCCAATGGTTTATTTCTAAAATTCTTTGTTCCCTCATTGGATGTTGACTTTTCATTAGAAGTACCAATGAAAATATCACCTGTGCTTCTAATTCCTTAAATTTCTTGCTGAATTGCTTATAGTTTCTTGATATACAGTAGTTTTCAGGGTCATTGTCATGTCATTAATCCCCACATGAATGAGCAGAAAGGGATAGTAATCTATGGGCTTGATTATTTTATAAGGCTCTCAGCCACATCTTTGATTTTGCTTCAGGGAGACAACATACCTCCCTAGAATGATTGACCAGTCTATAGATTGCTGATTCGGGTCCCCTGACAAGAGAATCTCCTAGTACCGTGTTTCTCCAACAATACGGCCACCCCCAATAGGAAGTCCCAGCATGTTTTATAGGCTTAAAATGAAATTAAACCCCTCCCCCCAAATTTAGGCCTATTTTAAAACATGCAAAATGGGGGAAGTGCGGGGAGGCTTGCCGTTAGGAGCCTCGCCACCAACCTCCCTACTCTTGCCAAGTACTTTTGTTGCAGACCCAGGTATGGTGCTGCCTGCAGGCCGGGTCAGCAGGCTGGTGGTGTTGGCATGGATGTCGGCCTCGGTACTGGTAGGGCATTTCGTATCAGAAGACCTTTTGCCACCGTTGCTTTCCCTTCTTCCCGTGCCGCCGAGGTGTTTGGAGCACCGCCACGGCATTTGGAGCAATTCCGTGGCATTTGACGCAGTCACGTGGGGCTGGCCAGGGCTCCTCCCTGCAAATAGAGCCCCGCCGGAGACACTCGGCTTCAGGCGCTCCTGTCGCCACCTTCCCGGGCATTGTTCGAAGGCAAAGCCCATTCTTTTAAAAACGACGCCCTACTATGACAAAGCCTCCCCTGCCTGAGAGAGCAGCCCAACCCCAAGTGGGGACGTGAATCTCTCGGGACCCCAGCACAGGATCGGCCCACCCCGGGAGAAGCGCCCAGCCACCATCCTTGCCTGGCGCCAAGCAGAGCGCAAAGAGCTTCGCCTAGGGCGCCCTGCGCAGCTGACAGGCGAGTCCTCCTGTGCGGCGGCAGAGCTTTGGCCAAGGCAGCGAGCGCCTCCCCACCGGGCCCTCCGCTCATCCTGCCAGGGTTGTTCTGGAGCTGGGTGGGCTGGGCAGAGCTGGGGAAGTGAGCCGTGGGTGCGTGCCCTCCTGCTAAGCAAAAGAGCCAGGCCAACCCGATCTTGGCTTCCCAAGTCCCTCCAGCTTGACCCTGAAGGGGCCACCGGGAGAGGCCGCCCGAGGCAGTGATAGTGCCCACCCTTCTGGAAACAGGGAGGCGAGGTGGCGGCCTGTGCTGCGTCCTCCTCTGAGCTGAGCCCCGCCGAGTGAGCACTGATGCCCGACCCGCTGCAACGTTTGGAGCGTCGCCGCTGCGTTTGGAGCTGCTGGCGTGCTTGGAGATGCGTGGGGATGGGGGCGGGCTGGGTGAGTAGTGGAAAGGATGGGCGGCTGCGGGCTCCGCTGGAGCCGACCAGGGAAGCAGTGCTGCTGTTGCCTCGCCTCCCTGTCCACGGACGGGTGGGTGATATCACTGCCTTGGTCGGCCTTTTCTGGTGGCCCCTTCGGGGTCGGGCTGGAGGGACTCAGGAAGCCAAGCTCGGGTCAGCCCGACTTTCACTTGGTAGGCAGGTGCACACCCATGGCTCACTTTTCTGGCTCTGCCCAGCCCACCCAGCTCCGGCACGGCCCTGGTGGGATGAGTGGAGGGCCCGGCAGGGAGACACCCTCTGCTTTGGCCAGAGCTCCGCCGCTGGGCAGGAGGTCCCCCCTGTCAGCTGTGCAGGGTGTCCCAGGCAAGGCACTTCCGCTCTGCCTTGTGCCAGGAAGGGATGGCGGCTAGGCGCTTCTCCGGGAGTGGGCAGGTCCTGTGCTGTGGCCCTGGGAGATTCGCCTCCCCACATGGGGCTGCCCTCTCGGGCAGGGGAGGCTTTGTCGTAGTAGGGCGTCGTTTTTAAAAGAATGGGCTTTGCCTTCGAATGATGCCCGGGAAGGCGGCGACAGAAGCGCCTGAAGCCAAGTGTCTCCGGTGGGGCTCCAATTGCAGGTAGGAGCCTGGCCAGCCCCACGTGGCTGCACCAAACGCCGTGGTGGCACGGGGAGAAGGGAAAGCAATGGTGGTGGAAGGTTTCCTGATACAAAGTGCCCCACCAATGCCGAGGTCAACATGCAAGCTGTAGCCACCCATCCACCCGAGGATGCAAGGGGGGGGGAATTAAGTCACCCCCGAAAAGACTGCCTAGCCATTTTTTCGGGGCTCAAAAAAAATTAAGAGCCGGCCTTATTATATGAGAAACACGGTATTATTAACACTCGCCTTTTTTTTTTTCCTTGGGAAAGTCTGGGCTATTTTTTTCCTGTCACGGGAATACTTGATGATGTCCCGTCTTAAAGTGTTGCATGCTTTCTTTAAGGAGGAGGACATAAAATCGATTAGCTCCAGTGGGACTGCACTGAACTGAGCTAAACTAGGCAGCAGGTGTAAGTATTTACAGCAATTCAATACTTATTGATGGTAACAATATTTACTCCTAAACCATTTTTACCATATTTAAGTTCTTTTACATTTATACTACAATTAATAAGGAGATATCCTCATTCATCGCTTTATTTTTATCTCCACCGATTGAAGATATACAAGAAAGTCAAACTAAATATGAGTTCTGTTATTCTGGTGAGCAAAATATTATTATACACCTAGTAGCCTTCTAGCAGCAGTTTTGCAGAAAGTGGCGGTCTTACCATGAATCCTGGCAAAGCTCTTGACAATAATGGCCCTTCCTCCTAGGTGTCGTGGCTCCAAAGCTGCATGTTCCCGACTTGAGCCTTCCCCATAGTTTTCATCTCCAACAACAACCCAATTAACATTATGTTTCTGAAACAAACAAAATATTTATTCAATAGTGTAAATACATACATTATGTCAGGAACCAAAGCAAAAGCTAAGTCTGTTACTCTACTGTTCTCTTTAAAAAATGATAAGAACAACAATGAATTGTGGCATCTGAAAACTATAAGAACTATGAAAATGGGAAAAACATAATTTAAGTTGTATAATGTTGGAGGGAGACTAACTAGTAAATTTCTAAAAATTCATAAGTTGTCTTTCAAAAAACTTGTGTTGCCATTAGGGAAAGCATATGATAAGCATATGATATTTCTTTTAAGCCATTGCCTTTTTTCTCTCTCTGATAAAGCCATCAAGATAGAACTACCCACAATGGTCTGTGAAGTTATAAAGAATGCCATCTGAATAATCAGGATTGGGGAACCTCTGGCATTTCAGCAATATCACGGCCCTCTTGCAAAACTCTGCCCTTATTTTCAGAGAAAGGCAGGATATGGAGCTTCCTCTACCTCTTCCATTTCTCAGACCAAGCTCTCAGGTTCTTAGGTTGTAAAGGCCTGGCACTAAAAGACACATCCTCAACCTCCAACCCTGTAATGCAGGACATTTCCAGACAGCAGCATATGTAGAGGATTTCACTCTATCCCCTAACACATCTCATCTGCTGGAGAACACCTTTAGAAGTCCTCATGTCAGATTTTGTTTTCAGCTTCGTAGCATCCTAAGAATAAATCAGTAGTGGCAGTGATTTATTTAATGTAAACACCAAGGAAAGATATTTTTGTTCTCAAGTTTGAATGCATTTAAATGTTTAGGCCTGTTATCTTATGTCAATTACTCTACTGAAGTGGGCACAAGTGTAATTAAGGAAAATATAAACATAATAAAGTATTCACAGCTAAAAGAAGGGGCAGAAAAATTCTCATACTGAGTTAGATCCAATTTAATATTCTCTATTTTAAGTGACAGTTATTCTAAGTTTTCTGACATAGCTATTTCCCAATGTTCCTAAGAGCTACCTGAAAACAAGAGAAATGACTGTCAAAGTCTCAGATCTACCCAGAATATTCACTATTTTCAGTTCTGGACTTCTGTTCTGAGCATATGGTCTTTGGCCCCACACAGCATCTGAATGGCTGTAATGAAAAACAGTCTCTTTCTGCTGCTACATATACACAATGTGCCTAAAAAAAATTAAATTTCATAACCTTACCTTATAGTAACGGGCTGTGTCAGGAACAGGTCCAAACTCCTGTGTTAATGCATTTCTAACTGAGTTAGCCTTGTCATTTTCAATATTTATAGCTCCAATCAATAGATTGTTTGAAATGTTGTCCAGGTGCCCACGGAATTTGAGCCAGGGGCCTGCTGCTGAAATGTGGTCAGTTGTACATTTCCCTTTTACCTGAATGCAAGATAATTTCAGACATTCAGTCTGCATAAAAAGGGTATTTTGACAGCATTAAGCAATTTTTAGGACCCCAACATTTATTTTACCCTATGGATCATTACCTTGTAGCATGAAGCAGCTTGCGCATCCCAATGAAGCTCTGAGCTATACCATTGGGAATATACATTTCCAGAAGGGTCATCCATTCATCCATGACAGGCAGCTTATAGACAAGGGATCAAACTAAATATGATTCACTGGAGAAGGAAATGCAACCCCCTCCAGTATTCTGCCAAGAAAACCAAATGGATATTCACAACCAAGACAATGTAAACATGATATGGAAGATGAGCCCACAAGATCAGATAGTATCCAGCAAGCTACTGAGGAAGACCAGAAGGCAAGTATGAGTAGCAATTACGAAAGCCAAAAGAATGTGTAGTTGTCAGAGACAAAAAATAAGTCCTTTGCTATAAATATATATAAATAAAAAACCCACTGGTGTGTGGAATGTAGAATCATGAACAGACAAACATGATGTCAGAGCAGAAACTCAAGATTCAGCATTGATATTCAGGGATTCAACAAACTGAAGTGGATAGGAACGGGTCATTTCACATTAGAAGAACACCCGATCTTCTATAATGGACAAAGAAAAAAAAAACAGAGAAGAAATGGAGCAGCTACTGTTATTAATAAAAGGTTGTCAGAGTCAGTGCTCAGATACAACCCCCACAAAACGACAAAATACTATCAGTTTACATCCAAGGCAAGCCAGAAGCATAATAGTGGATCAAGTCTATATTCCGACCACATATGCAGAGGAAGTAAAAACTGAATGACTCTATGGTAATTTGCAATGCTTTCTTGATGCTGGACACTGTTTACAGGTACTAACATTGGGAATGAAATAGCATTTGGAATAATGGAGAAACGTGGTCTTTGTATGCAAACTGAAACAGGAAACATACTAATAGATTTCTTTTCAAGACAAATTAGACATTTGCCAAGAACCTACAGTACAACTTTACTTATGGATATCACTGGATGAAAAATGCCTACATCAAACTAACTATATAAGGCACCAGGCTAGAACTCATGAGATTCTGAGTTCTAATCACACTTTAGGCATGAAAGCCGAGTGGGTGACTTTGGGCCAGCCTGTCTCTCTCAGCCTAACCCATCTCACAGAGTTGTTGTTAGGGGAAAACAGGAGGAAAAAGGAGTATGTTTGCTGCCTTGAATTATTTATAAAAAATAATAAAAGTGAGATAAAAATCAATACATAATCTGCAAGTACTACTGCATTTAATCAGCAAAAAACAGAAGATATGTTGCTGTGCCTTAGGCTATAAACTTCCATTTGCAAAATTACAACTTAAATTAATGAAAACACAGTCATGCCAATAAACAATATTTAGTATGATTGTAGAGTGAAGATAAAAATACATTTAAATAGTTAGATTTGATAAATAAGAATGCCTGAAGAACACTATACTGACATTGTGGTATCAGTAAAGATGAAGCAAACAAAAATATCTCGTAATAAAAGAAAGTGAAGTTGCTGTTTGCTTACATATTGCAAACAGGACATATTTTAATGCTGAGGAAAGACAGAAAGCAAAAGATGATAGAAATAGAAAAAAAACTGTTCAACTGAATTCCAGAAAATAGCAAGAATCAAGAAGCTATACCTCAATATGCAACAGAAGATAACAATCAAATGGGAAAGGCAAGTAATTTTAAAAAATTACAGATACAATGGTTAGTGATTAGGAAAGACAATAGCTCAACTAGAGAAACAAACATGGCACAAATATATGGAAAATAAGAAAGTAAATAGTAAATATAAGAAAAAAATAGCAATAGCAATAGCACTTAGACTTATATACTTCAAAGTGCTTTACAGTCCTCTCTAAGCGGTTTACAGAGTCAGCATATTGTCCCCAAACAATCTAGGTCCTCATTTTACTGAACTCAGAAGGATGGAAGGCTGAGTCAACACTGAGCTATTCAAAATTGAACTTCTGAAGTGAACAATGAGTTAGTCTACAGTACTGTACTCTAACCACTGCGCCATTATGGCCCCCCAAATTGATGATGCAAAGATGTATTCAATTAGTTAAAGCAGTGGAAATTGAAGATAAATAGCTCTAAAAATATCACTATACATAGACTTCACTATACTTCAATTGCTAATTAACAGCTGAATTGCTTAAAATTTTGTAAGATACTGCAATCAAAGTGCTACTTGCAGTTTGCAAGTAAATATGGAAAACATAGCAGCGCCCAAGGTACCAGAAAAGATAAATTTATATTTCAATTCAAAAAACAGCTAAGCCATGTTCCAACTATGAAACAACTACTTATTTCAGATACCAGTGAGATAATATTCAAGATTTTACAATTCAGGCTGGAACAAGAAGTGCCAGATGTACAAGATAGATTCAGAAGAGAAAGGG
Organism: Bungarus multicinctus; assembly: GCA_023653725.1. Taxonomy (NCBI): domain Eukaryota; kingdom Metazoa; phylum Chordata; class Lepidosauria; order Squamata; family Elapidae; genus Bungarus; species Bungarus multicinctus. Next base: position 51,686,236 of record CM042848.1, read on the forward strand.
ATCCTCAAGATCACATTACAAACATTCCGTAGATAATGGAAAAGGTAAGAAACTTTAAAAAAAGGTTTTGCTTCATTGATTGTATGTGGTCCACAACAAATTACAGGCAGACTTGGATGTATTAAGTGTTATGTATTATGACATATGTGGATGTGTTATGACATAGACACAACAATTTGAAAAAAATATTAGAGCAACTATGATTCAAAATTTGAAAGGAGAGCAATGAAGTTGCATTCTGTCACAACATAATTGGACCAATACACTTCAGTTATTTTTGTTCCTTGCATTAGAAATACTTTATAAAAGCCTATGTGAAACAGAAAGTTTAGATGTTATCAAATAATCACACAAAACAACTCTTCAGATTTATCTGTTTGCCTCCAGTTCTTACCTTTATGAGGATCAACATATCTTCCAGGTCCTTGTTATTCCACTTGTCAAAGGGCTCAAGCAGTTGCAAACGCTGACTAGTGGGGCTCACATCCACATGTTGGCTACTACCATCCTTTGGAGGATATTGATATGTATCCTGGCCTGGATCAAATTCCTAATAGAAAGTAGGAAAAAGTGACCGTAAGGAGGGAAGGAGTATTATTTAGAAAGGAAAGGCAAACACTAAATGTTGGATGCATATTGCATCTTGTGTATATCAAGAAGCCAAATAAAGACTTTTATCACTTGAATAATTTTTCTCCAAAAATTCTCAAGTACTGTTCGATTCAAATAATTTTCCTTTCTCCCTCCCTTTATTGAAAGCTTAAATTACTAATCTTCACCTGTCTCACTTCAATGTAATACCATTGTTCATGGGGATTACAACCTATAAGGAATCTACGGAGTATTTTTTGTTTTATACAGCTGAATTTAAGTGCTACATAGTTAGCCTACTTACTAAACAAACAAAATTATATTGCCATACATCTAGTCAATGGAACTCTGTAGGGTAGCCAGAAAATAAAAAAATAATAAACAACAATCAAAATACATTAAAAAAATCAAATTAAAGAACTCTTACAAATAATTCCTTGCCAATATACCACACATACATGCGTATGCGTACACCACCCATATATACATAGCTCCATTAAAATCCTCATCTCAGTGTCTGGGAGAAAAGATAGGTTTATAGCTTTTCCAAAAGCCAAGAGGGTCACAGCCATCCAAATCACTGGAAGGAGGCTGTTCATTAGGGAGTCATCATGACAGAGAAGACATGCTTCCTAGAATTTCTGAAGATTTCTGAAAATAAGTACCAATTTTGGCAATTCATCAGCATCAGGTGGCTCAAGCTTAAACTTCTTTCCATCTGCTCCTGTCAGTAAGTCAAGCTCCGGATTAAACTTCAAAGTGCCAGCAAGTGCCAGGGCTGTTACTATCTGGAAAAGGCAATCCATTATCAGTTAAAAAAAAAGATTGTTTCATTTCTGTCCTTTTATTTGCAAGTAATAGCACGCTAAGTATTTTTGTAACCACCATCCACTACTCCAACTAAAACCCTGACATTGTATGAAAAGAAATACCTGATTGGGGAATGAAGCATGAGGTTCAAGTATTGAATGAGCAAAATTGGAACATAGGTCCAGAGTTGAACAAACCATCTTAATAAAATAAAGGCCTCTGAGAAAAGAAGGCAATTGCAATACATTCTTTCTCTAATATAGATAGTTCTCAGTACTTCATTCAGTGCTGGTTCAGTGCTGAACATATGATGGTTATGACCAGTGATCAGAATTCCAGCTTTCCAAGCATCCCACATGGTCATATGATCTTAATCTGTGTGCCTAGCAACCCGTTCGCACTTAGGGACACTTGTCAAGTGCCCTGCGATTATGTGGTCACCATTTGCAATCTTCCCTGCTGGCTTCCCCAGAAGGGGGAAGGCCAGCAGGAAAGGTTGCAAGTCACTGGTGTAAGTCTCCCCCTGCGTGGGTACCTTCACTAGTCCCTCTGCACTAACACCAGCTATTTGCATATATCCTCATGCATCCTTCCTGGCACAGCTTCCCTGACATGCATGGTACCTCATCCATACCTCCCCAACCCCATGATGTGACATGAATGCAATGTCACACGAGACATTTGCACATCCTTCCCTGACTCATGCAGCACTTTTCACATATCCTTCCCGACCCACTGGACAAGTCTCACACACAATCAACTCTCCCAAGCAAGCCAGACAAGAAATAAACCAGATGAGCTACTTCTGCTTTACTAAAAAGGTACATTCTCAGAATCTTTGCAAGATTGAAAGTACTCTCCCATATTTCTTTATAGCCTGAAAACTTAATGAGGGGGGAATCCCTTCTGAGCCTCTTCTTCCTGCCATCTTGCAGTTGCAGGTTATGACCTTTTATATGACCTTTTCCTAAACAGCGTATCTTCCCTCTCTGAAGTTCATTGCCACATATTACATGCATCGACTTGCACCCTTCCCAACTCGCACATTTCTCGATTGATCCCTTGGTCTCTTTCCTACCCCAGTGCTTTTCAGCATCCCCTCACATCCTTCCTGACATGAATTGCATCATGCACCCTTCCCAACATCAGCAGCCTGTCTTATGCATCTCCATACACCCTCCTGACCCATTCACCATCTCATGTCACCCCCCCATGCGGTCTTCCTGCCCACGCAGTAGCCCTCATGCACTTCCACACACCCTTGTATATTCTCTCCAAACTACATGTCTTGCACTAAGATTCTGACTCTTCCAACATTTCTTGTGCATCCTCCCCACCCTCTCTTGTATCTTCCTCTTGCTATGCTTCTGTGGGCTTGGGACTAGCAAACTTGCTGTTGGCTTCCGCACTGACTTTTAACGATGATGGAATTCTACGGCAACTGGGACTGCAGGGATTGCCATCACTAAATGATGCAGTTGTGCTTTATGACTTCATTGCTTACTAACAGAAATTCTAGTCCCAACTGTTGTCGTAAGTGAGTGATTCCCTGTGTACACAATGGGTTTGTATGGTTTTAGCTTAATGTGATATATGAAACTATGCTAAGCAATTTGTGTTTACTCTCATACACCTGTCATATACTATACCTCGGGAGAAGTAACAAATGCATGTGTCTCAGGGTTGGCATCATTACGACCAGTAAAATTTCTGTTATAGGATGTAACAATTGTATTCTTTTCACCTTTTTTAGTATCTTTTCTGCAAAGGAAGAAAGTTTGCCCAGTGATTAAAAAAATTATCCTGCAATAAAGGTATGAGCGAGTCATTGTTAACTTCCTAAAAGTTATGTTACTTAAAGCTAATGCTCCTAAAAAGTCATAAAAAAATCCTATTAGATATAAAAACTAAGTAATTGGAACAAGAAATAATCTACTTAAAATAAAACATTGTCTATAGAATGAAGTAAATGAACAAAACCCACACAAAACCTATTGGAAGTCCTCATACCAAAATCAAAGGGATGTTGCAATCTCGTCAACTTACATCTTTTCACGTTAGCTTATATTAGAAAATAAATCATTTTGCTAGCAATCTTAACTCTTTTGCTCATAATTATGGTATCATGAAACTGAGATGAAAATATTCATATAGTAGAAAGTGCAACATATATGTATAGATTACACCTATCAAAACTGCTTACAGAATCAAATTATTAGCAGCCATAATTAAAAAAGAATGAGTTTAGTTAGCTGTAAACTACTTTGAGGAGGAGGCTATTCAAGATGTACACACAAATACCAGCTGATTTGAAATACAGGTAATTCTCGACTTATCACCATTCATTTAGTGACTATTTGAAGTTACAACAGCACTGAAGTGCTTCTGATCAGTTTTCACACTTATGATCACTGCAGCATCTCCACAGTCATGTGATCAAAATTTGGATGCTTAGCCACCTGCATACATTTATGACAGCTACACTATCCCGGGTTATGTGATCACCATTTGTAACCTTGCCAACCAGCTTCTGACAAGCAAAGCCAATACCACTAGCAATAGCATTTAGATGTATATTTATTTATTTTTATTAATTTTGTTATTTATATACCGCCCTTCTCCCGAAGGACTCAGGGCGGTGCACAGCCAACCAAAGACCCCATTACAATATACAAAAGTTAAAAATAAATTAAATAATTTAGGCTGTCTAAAATTATACCCTCCCCCAATAAGTTAATTAAAACCCAAATTTTAAAAACCCGATTAAAACACAAATACTAAATTAAAAATCCCATGTCAGCCTAGGCCGGCCTGCTCAAAGAGCCAGGTTTTTAATGCACGTCTGAAAGCTCTCAGATCCATATTAGTGCGTATTTCTGGAGGCAGACCATTCCAGAGGGCGGGGGCCCCCACAGAGAAGGCCCTACTCCTAGGGGCCACCAGACGACACATAGAAGCCGACGGCACCCGGAGAAGGCCCTCCCTGTGGGAACGCACAGGTTGGTGGGAGATTACCGGCAGAACGCGGTCCTGCAAATAACCTGGTCCAATGCCATGGATCACTTTAAAGGTCAAAACCAGAACCTTAAAGCGAACCCGGAAAACCACCGGCCACCAATGCAGCTCGCGCAGGAGAGGCGTCACATATATACTGCTCCATAGAGTTCAAAGTAAAAATCATTCCTCAACTAACTTACGACTGGTTGCTTAGCAATTGTGGAAAGTTGCTACAGACCTCCTGCACCTAAATTACTTATGTTCCCATTCCAAAGCTCCTTTCATCACACACACCCAAGGTCATGTATGTTGGGGTAACCAGCAGGCATTTACAGCCATCTGCAGTGTTCTGTGGTCACATGACTGCAATTCATGACATTTTTGCCAAAAAACAGCATTTACTTCTGTTTTGGGGAAAAACACCCCATTAGTGAACAATGGGCTTGTTTAATGACCACAGATTCACTTAATGAACATGGTGATTTGCTTAACAATCACCATAAAAAAGTCTTAAAATTGGGTTAGTCATGTAGGTGACTCGCTTTAAGACGTACAATTATAATAGGCTCCATAATGGTGGCAAATCAAGGACTACCATGGATTTGTATCATGTATACATGGATTTATATCATATCCAAAATTGGGTTTTTCTATTCTTAAAGTACTTTAGTTTTATAAGACATTCTAAATTACAATACATTCTTAACAACATAGACTGAATTTGATGTAGGCTGTAATCTTATTTGATGTTTGGCTCAGAGTTTAATAGGAACTATTAAAGTTATTCATAATTAACATAAAAAAAATAATTAACTAATGATATACTGAAAATTTATAGTTTAGCAACCACAACCATCCTCACTTGGCAACTGTCATTGGTTCCGGCAAAACAGTCACTAAACAAGGATCTTTGGTTGCTGCTGCTTCATTTAGAATGAGATAAAGTTCTATTGTGCAATAACACCAGTATTACTCTCCCTCCAGTGTATGTTGCTATCAGGCACAGACATTTGATTGTAAGTGTAGCATATTGATTAGAAAATGATTTTTACTACTGTTTACTACTATTTATTATAGTTGTAATTATGAATAATCACTTAACAAGTCAGTTGCAAAACAAGGATTACCTGTAACTTTTATAAGTTCCTTTTTTAATTTCTGTTTATGTATTTTCTTTACTTTGTCTAATAAAAAAAATATTTATTTCTTATGGGAAATCAACAGTTTGTTCATATATGTAACATCTTACCTGTCCCACTGGCCTATGCAAGGCCCACATGCATTAGCAAGAACCACTCCACCAACATCACGCAAGATTTTTGACTGAATGAGACAGAAAACAGAATTAGACAGCAGACAAGGTGCTGGTCTTCAATCTGATCTTTTAAAAAGCATATTCCAACTCCAAAGAGGAAAAAGAATACTTACATATCCATCTCTTTCAATTGTGGCCCGTATCTGCTCTGAACCAGGTGTAATAGTGAACTGAGACTTGCAAGTAACACCATGATTTAGTGCTTGTTTTGCCACTGCTGCAGAGCGCCCCATATCCTCATAGCTTGAATTAGTGCAGCTGCCAATTAGACCTGTGCAGACAGAACAGTGAAGAAATATCTCTATCAGATTCTTTTAAACTTTACCCTACTGAAAATATTTTTTCGTCCACTAGAAGAGTTATCTGGATCCATAATTTTGGCATGGGTCTAGCATTTTAGAGTGAGATTAGGGGAAAACAGCCAGTATTCTGTCATATCAATTTGAATTAAATGGCACAAGCTACTACTTAAGAATAAAATGAAGACTTGTAGTGAATACTTTCATTTTCCAAACAGTTTAAATTATTAAATCACTTTAAATATACAATCACAACAGGACCATTAACCCTATAATAAGCAATGCAAAATAGGTGAAAATGTTGGTTCCACTATATTACAATAAGCCAATATTATTTTTTTCAGATATTGGCATGGCAGAATAAAATACATTATACAAAAATGTTTGAATGTAAAAGAAATGTTAATTGACTGTTAAGGTGGAGAAGAAAGCTAACCTTAAAAAGAAAAGAGTCACCCAGATAAAATCCTACTCACCAACTCGAATATCCACTGGCCATCCCTTTTTCTCTGCCACAGAACCAATCTCTTCTATTGTATGTGCCAGATCTGGAGTAAAAGGCCCATTGATAAGGGGTTTCAGCTTTAAGAAAGAAAAAATTAGGCAAATATTTGAGAACACTATAAAGACCATTATAAGAACATAATTGTTTTTTAAATACTTCAGTGCATGAATTGCATCAGGATATGGCATATTTTAAAAATGTTCTTATACAGGCTTCTCAGCAACAAAGATAAGCAAAAAATGAACACACATAGCAGAATTCAGATCCCCTTCTAAACCTCTGTTATTTGTCTAGCTTTCTTCAGAAGTTACAAGAATGATTTACCTCACTGAGATTAATTTCAATTAGCTGATCATAGGAACAGCCAGGATCAGGTTTCAAATGCTCTTGGAATTCATCTGCCACTTTAGCAATTTCTGAAAATAGAGAAAGAGGAGGATAGATTAGAAAGAGAAAAATGTATTATGATAACTTGTGAAGAAAGGACAAATAATTTTTCTAAAATTACCGGACAGGACTCTGCTTCACTCAAAATATATTTGTACGAAAACATGCAAGCTAATACAAAATACACTAATATAGGCAGCTCTTGACTTACAACTATAATTGGGACCAGAATTTCAATCATAACTTGTGACAGTCAAAAGTTGAGGCACCAACATAATTAGATACAATTATTTTTACCATTTTTGTGGCAGTCATTAAGCAAATCACAGGATCATAAATCCGAATCTATTCTTCTGAATGGGAGAGGAGGTTTTTTTGCCAAAAATGGGCAAAAAACCCTCCATCACATACCATGGTCATCTGACTGCGTCATACTGCAACCAGTCATAAACGTGAGACTGTTGCCAAACACCCAAAATGCAGACATGGGAACGTGGGGGGAGGTAATGTTTTATCAGGGCCAGAAGTGCTTTATGGGTCATAAAGCACCCTTTCCAAGGGTGTTCTAACTTCAGATGGTTGTTAAATAACTAGTTGAAAGTTGAGGACTACCTATAGTGATAATCCAAATCTTGATCAAATTAAATAAATCGAATATAAAGGATAATCACATAATAAATGAAAACCTGAAAATTAAACTATCTTAGCACTTTCCAATCTCTTCAAATGTTTTTCAGTCTTTCTGCATTTATACACAAAAATACAAGTAATTCTTGTTTAATGACTGCCTTGTGTAAATGGCAATTTGCAGTTACAATAGTAACGAAATAGTAAATGCGACAATCCTCACATTTATGACCTTCGCATGTCTGTAAAGCAAAGAAAAGCTGAATTAAGCTCATAAGCATAGTCCCTGTTTCACTTAGCAACCATTCTGCTTAACAACTGAGTTGCAGGTTCCAGTAGTACTTGCTAAATGAGGACTATATGTATGTATGCATTATTATACCACTATCCAAACAGTTGCATATTTGTTTTTCATCACCATAGTCTCTATGAAGCAATTGTTAAGCCTAACTTTATCTCTGTTTCCCAGAAGAGAGAATAGTGAAAACAAATAACAGCCTTTGGTAAAATCTAATCATTCATCAAGGTCTTACCACCACGTCCAGTCTTGGATAAATATGTCTTCATACGGTGATTGTAAGGGAAGACTGAAGTAGTTGCACCAATCTCTGCTCCCATATTACAGATAGTTGCCATTCCTGGAGTTGAATGACATTCAGACAAGTGAAATTGGAACCCAAAGTAAATACCATTCACAAATTAGTTTACTCACAAAAAATGTTTTACATAAACAGAAGAAGTAAATAGCATTTTATGTTTTTTAATTAAAAGCAGTAACTCTTAAGGCCAAAACAGCTGAAATTCCATTTATAATTTATATTTAAATATAATAAAACATTTATTTTCCTGGATAGACTACCTCAAATTGCTAACAAATGAAACCAAAATACCATTGACATTCTCCAAACATATTAAGATTCTCTCAAGTCAATAGTTCAATGACAGCACTGAACTGTTCTTGGTCGATTCAAGTTTGTGCAACTCAGCTTTATAATTATTATCTAATGGACATAATAAAGGAGCAGCATACAGCAGCACTTCTCATAACACTGCTGATCCATGTGGGTTAATGGCTGTCAAGTATTTCCCTCCATAGATTACAAAAATCATGCATTTTAGTCCAGAGAAATAATACACTGTAACACCTGTAACAGTCCCTCATCAATGATTAAACATTCATTTTCATTGATATGAAAAGATTGTTCCTCACCTGTACAAGAGATGGAATCCACACCAGGCCCATGATATTCTATGATGGCTCCTGTACCACCTTTCACAGTAAGTATACCAGCCACTTTAAGAATTACATCTTTTGGAGAACTCCAGCCTGATAGCTCACCAGTTAATTTTACTCCTATCACCTGAAAACCACCAATGAAAATAGATGACATCACTTAGATTTAAGTATATATTCAGTTCCTCAAATCTTTTGTGTAATATTTTACAGTAATTGGAAATGCAGAAATAAGATACTCTTGGGATAAAAAAAATCAATTGCTGTTAAGGCTCTCATTGGTTTAGCACAGCGGTCAGTAAGAATAGGGAAATGACCAAAACTTCAGAATTGCCCCATCATAGCAACATATAATGTAATGTAGCATCTCCACTCTGAAAAAAAACACATTTTTGTTCACATTTGCTAGATAAAGAAACATTTTTATTCTTCTCTAATTTACCTTTGGACATTTAAGCTCCCAGGCGATTCCTGCCATGACATCAACTGCATCAGCACCACCAACTCCAATACAGATTCCACCCAATCCACCACCATTGGGAGTGTGGGAATCAGTGCCAATAAGCATAACACCAGGATAAGCGTAATTTTCCAGAATAATCTGAGACAAATAGTACAATGTATTTAAGCAAAGATGAACAAACTAACACTTCAAAATGTTTTAAATTTCTAGTATAAAAGCAAGATCAAAATTGCAGTTTGTTATAATTTTTCAAAAAAATTAAAACTAAGTCAATTGTAGAATAAACTTAACATTGCAATAAATAAGATTACAACACCCCTTTCCAACCCAGGCTTCCTTCAGCTATGGAGACTTCTAAATTCCCCAGCTAGTATGATGAAAGTTTGAGAATTAAAGGTCATGAATTTGGAAGGCATCCAGTCATTGGAAAGACTCTACTTTTCCTAATTCCTTGCAATCTTAAATTATTCTTTAACTATAATGATCCTTAAAAAAATTATGGTAAAAAATAACTAATTTAAAAGTGAAATCCAGTGAAGGTTTATTATTTATTTGATATTTTGCCCATCACAAACATGTTCCTATGGAGTAATGCCAAGCAATCGAGATACCACCAGAGACATTAGTAGCCCACAGTGAACAAACAGTAACTTCATTTTGTTTACATTCAGCCTCAGCCTGTTCTATCCTATTCATACTCTCACAACATTCAGAGACACTGGATCAACACATAGATAGCATTACTTAAATGTACATCTGAAGGTGGCGATGTACAATTGAGCATCATCAGCATATTGATGATACCAAACTCGAAGCCATTTGATGACCTCTCCCAGTGACTTCATACAGAAGTCAGGGGGAAAGGGGATTAATCTTTGTAGTTCTCGTTAAAGGAGAGGCTATTTGGCAGAACTCTCATCTCCACAACCAAATAACTTACCTATTGAGGAAGGGGCAAGACTACTGCAACATGGCTCCTCAGAGTGACAGCCCCTTCTCGCAGTCCAGAAGGATACCATGTTGAGGATACTGAAAGCTGTGAAAGGTCCAATAGGACCAGGAGGTGTTTATTCCCCTCCAATCGAAGCCACAACAGAGATAATATATCAGAGAGACTAATATTATCTTAGGCCCATGCTTTGGCCATACTGGAAAGATTCAGATAATCTGCTTCTTCTAGAATGTGCTATAGCTGAACTCCAAACATAGTCTCATTGTTTTCCCCAAAAGGAAGATTAGAGACAGAGCAATACTTAAATCATTGCAGATGTAACCAGGAAGGGCTCTTGAAATTATATACATGATCTCCTTAATAGATACTGTTACCACTTTTCACAGTGTGAACCACTTTCCAGAAACAATGTGTGACCCTGTTCTCCTAAAGAGCCAGAAGGGGTAGGAATCAAGCCCACAAATGGCCAGGGAAAATCTCAAGAGCATCCTATCAACTGAATCAAAGTTCACAAGACAAAACTGATCTCAGATGATAGTTCTGGCTCCAAACACCACAACCGACTTAACCCATGTAAAGCATGATTTTGCTGAACCATTTTGCTAGCAAAATGCCATGTTGCACTATCAAGAAGCCAGCGAGAAATCTACATGCCACCCTTTAAGGTATAATAGAGTGGGTGGCTATAAAAATTAATAATAAAGATAATTTATTTAAGAGGGAATTTGCCACTCTAATTGTATCTGCTGATACAATAACGGAGAAGTAGTTAAGCTTCTACTGTTTTATCACCATGGAATAAGCTTAAGACATGCTCAAATAGTTTTACTTTTAAATTTTCTTGCACCAGCAATCCAAGTCACTTCATTTTCTCAGAGCCTTGAAAAACCAAGTTGTCCCCCGCCCCCCCAAAAAAAATCACACTCTGTCTAAGAAACACTTATAAGAACTCTGACTTAGAAAAATATTTTAATTTGTGAAGAAAAATCTACAGTCCTTCAAAAATTGACTTTCAATAATTCATCACAGTAGGCAGAAAACATAAGGAACTTAAGCAAGTTCCCCAATTAGTGAATTAGATTTGAAAGACAAAAAAACAGCACTATGTTTTAAGAGATTGGTGCCACTCACAGAATTATAATGACATTCTATGTAATTAATTAGTTACTTTCCTGACTTTCTACGTAGTTAATTAGTTACTTTTCTGACTTTTAGATCCTTTGAACAGCAGCTAGGGAATTTTTTGAAGTCCCAACAGTTAATCAATATTCAGAATAGTAAGTATCCAATTTAGCACAAATTAACTTCCTTTGTCTCTAACCTTGCCTAGTTTTCCCTTAACGAAGAAAAAGTTTACCTGGTGAATAATTCCTGATCCCGGTTTCCAGAAACCGACTCCATATTTGGCACCTGCTGTGGCTAAGAAGTTGTATACTTCTTGATTAATATCCTGTTTACGTGTAAAAAATTAAAGTATGTTCATTAAATATATTCATTTGAGCAGGACTGGCTTAACTATTCAGGAAAATCCAAGTGAGAGTTTCAATTGCATGCAATTTCATTAGTATTTCAGGAGTTTCATTTCAGAACTCTTTAAATAAGACAACAAAGTGATATTGGAATGCTGCTCTGGCAAGCATTTTAGACAGGACACATCAGGGGTTTTCAAATTCTCAGAATGCCTGACCAAAAGACACAGCTCTACTGATTGTGTGATTTTCTTGATAACAAAAGTGGTTTGCCGCTGGCTTCCTTCTTGGATGTCTTTTTCAACTTTCCGACCTAACCTATAGTGTGGATTTCCCATCCAAGTACCAGCCATAAACAAGGCATCGTAGACTATTAGAATAATGTTTTCTCCTCTTATAATGAACTGATGTTTACTCATCAAAATATCTTCTTATTAAATACAGTACAAAGGAGGAGGTGTGTGTTCTAAGGGAATAAGTAAAGATAAACAGTAATCTGTATGTTAAATCTTGGACATCTATTGAGACAAAATCTAGAAATGAAAGGATTTTCCTCTATAATGAACTGGCTGAAGTTTTTAAAATGATTTTTACAATGACTCAAGGGACTTAATTAGAATAGAGTACACTCAAATAGTATTAGATGCAATGTCATTGCTCATTCATCCTGACTTAATATGTGCCAAATAGCTACCTTAAAAGTACAGCTGCAATTTTTATTCGATTGCCACGGAACAGACAAAAAAGGGAAAAGTTTCAAAACATTCAAAGAAGTTCAAATGACAGTTCAAATTAAATTCAGTAAGTCCAGAGAGAGGAATATAATACAAAATGGAAATTAACTACCAAAAGGCTGCTAGACAATTCTTGAACAGCAGTTGAATAGAGAACACAAAGGATTTTATAGGATCAATTTTGAATTTGTTCTCTCTTTGGCCTTCTGCAAGATAATTCTCAAATCCAGAGCCTGAGACAGGATAGGCTGCAAGTTTATTTTCCAGGCCACAGTTCTCCAAAACAACTCATGTAAAATAATTATCTTATAGTGCAGGAGTCAAAAGTAAGGTGGGCTACATTTCACGTTAAATTTGAACCAATTATTTCACAATAGGCTAAATAATATTGACCTTTGCTCTTCGAAGATCTTTTTCACCACCTAGCTGAGCTTCAATAAGGTGATCACAGTGGATAGTTGAGGGCACTGCCACTTTAGGCAACCCACTACTGATGAACTGCAGCATGGCCATTTGAGCGGTGGCATCCTGCATAGCTACACGATCCGGCCGCAGGCGCAGATATGTCTTGCCCCTCTTAATATCCTGATTGACAGGATCATCTAAATGGCCATATACAATCTTCTCTGACAATGTAAGGGGATGGTCCAGTCTGTTGGGTAGAAAAACAAAGAACATATACTTCAACTCATACATGTTATTCATATCACATATTTCAAAACAAAAGAGTTTTAATGAGAGTCTTAAAAATCCTTTCTGTAACTATACAGCAATACCTGCTTAAATGATCGCCACTGGAGACAAAGGCCACAAAGAAACAGTTCTGATACTATACAATCTAATTTTATTTCTGAGCCTATTTTTTTATTTCAGCGTTGTTAATGTTACATACCATTGCTTAGATTCATACTTTAAATGGGAAATTCAATCTGTCTATGGTTTATACTAGTAAGAAAGCAATAGTTGAAGAAGTAACAATGTTTTTGAAAACCTGCACCCCAAATCAAGCTAACTGGTTTCAGTGATCCTCCTCTTGAGCTATTATGCAATAGGCATTTTTGACTGAATCTCATGACAGAATGCCATAATCTAGCACAGGACTGTCAAACTCCCGGCTTGTGGGCTAGATGCGCCACACGCTTGGTTTAGCGAAGGGTGAAAAAGTCCCAATATGTCATGTGACACCACTGTGAAAACATATGTTTGACAACCCTGATCTAGCACAATATTATTTCACAGGGTTTCAACTACTATTTAAATTTGCAATGTTTATTTAGGTATTGTGTTTTCCCGAAAATAAGACCCAACCGTAAAATAAGCCTTAATATATTTCAGGATGCTCGTAATTAAGCCCTACCCAAAAATAAGCCCCAGTTAAGAGTGTCAGCTAGACGGATACATGTAGCATCGTATTACCCCCAAAATAAGACCGAACTGGAAAATAAGGCTTAATGTGTCTTTTGGAGCAAAAAATAACATAAGACCCGATCTTATTATCAGGGAAACACGGGTAATTAATATGTATACCTGTAGGCACTATTTAAAGATTGTCATGAATACCCTGACACCGAAGCTGTTCTATGTCAGCATAACAATAGTTTGCAAACATCACAGGGAACAGTTGTACTTATCCAAAAGGGAAATGGAAGGAGAAAAAAAAATCCCACACCCCACTCCTGCTTGCCTGATCATAGATAAAACATGTTATGTCTGCATTGGCTACTAAAAAGATTTGACTTTCAGTTTTCTTGATTTCCACTAAGTATCATTTTTGAAGAATAAAATTAGCCCTTTATTTTATGTTAGCAAGTATTTTATTAAGGAACCCATAAAGCAAAATATCAAAAATGACATATAAATATAAGATGTACTTTTTAAATTTTTTCCCTTAGAACTATAAACAATAAACCAGTTAATGCAAATATTTTCATGCCCAGATTTGCTATCAACAACAGCCAAATTAAAGGAAAATACAAAGCAGTTATCCATACAGAAGAAACTTTCAACACCCTCTAATTATCTCTACAAAGTTTTGTCCCAAATATCCTCAATTTATTTAATTATAAGGATACTCAAAATGCCATGATGGATCAGATCAAAGGTTCAGCATTCTGTTTCAACAGTGTCAAATTACATATTTATTTAGAGCATTTATGCACTATACTTCAGCTGGAGAGCTTCCCAATGCAACTTTTTTTTTAAAAAAAAATAGATTGTTCTCAGGTTTATAATTGAAAAAGAAATATATATAAATTAAAAAGAGGGGGATAGGACAAGAATAAGAAAACTTGAGATACCAGTTCTTAATGTTTCACTGAGCTCAGCATTTCTTTGTTTTAGTTTGGTGGCACGGCTAACCACTTAATTATGAAGGAGAAGCAAAGTGCACAGATCTGGATTTGAGGTTAGGTTGCTTATATGGTTGCTTTCCTTCTCTCACCCATTATTACAGCTAAGAGAAGCTCCAAACCGGGATACTAGTAAAACACTATTATTAACAATCCCCAATCCTTTACTTAGCCTTTTACTACCAAATTGTAGAATTCTACTTCTTCTGAAACTTCCATTGTTTAACTTCAGTAAATGTCTCAGGTTTTACTCACCATTTTCACATCCTGCTTTATAAACATATATAAATATCTACTTTGGATTGCATTTTTCCTAAGCAAACATTCCTAAGCAAAATATTGTTTCAAACTTTTTATACACCTATTTACTTTCTATTCTATAATATTCTTTCGGGCTACAACAAGAACAGTATATTATTTTCTAAGAACTGTCATATCATAAAACCATATGGTGACATTATCATGCTAACGGTTATTTTAGATTATCTAACATCCATAATAGTATTTGCCCTTTTTACAACTACTGAATGATCTACTATTTTCACTGAGCTATCCACAACTCCAGAATCCCTTTCGTGATCACTTATCACTTCCTAGACCTGTTCAATAGATAGGTAGATCAATGTACTTTGTAACAGTTTACTCCAAACTGCATTAACCATTTTGTTTTAACTTTCCCTCAAATTTAATTTTATTTACAAGCTTGATATATTAAGCATTGTGAAAGTATTCTAAAATCTTAGCAAAGAAGGAACTTGAGTCCAATGCTACAAGATTAATCCTACAGTATATTGATGATAATCTTTAACAGCATGTTTCATCAAATTACCTGATAGGGTGATAAGGAAATTAGCCTGTACTTCCCTGAATCTTCTATGAGAACACTGGCATGTTTTGGTCCTTGGGAATTGAAGCCTAGCAGATAAATTACACAATGAAGCCTTCAAAAAACTGCATTCTTGAATGTAATGACAGCTATATCTTCCTCATTCTTACCTTTTCCGAACAATGTTGATGTTTTTTTCAAGCTGTTCATACTGTATGTATTCATTAGGCTCAAACTGGCTCATGGCCACTTTGGACCGTTGGCATAGGAGGGTAGATACATGGTACCTTCGAACTCCTTTACTTAACAGTTGCTAGACACAACAGATAAGATAGCAGTTAGCTAATATTATTGACAATTAAATTTATACCTTCTGTATATAAATATATAATTAATCTTCATCAGGACCTTAACTTTTTATGAAATAAAAAAGTCTGGATGGGACAGAAAACTGGAAGTACCATTTCTGAACAACGTATTTATTTATAATGCTATTTTTTATGCTTGTAGCATAAAAGGTGGTTCATTTTTCCATTCAATATCCAACAACATAATGTTAACATTCAGAAATGCAATTTGGCAGATCGAATCTCACCAAGCTCAAGGTTTACTCAGTCCTCCATCTTTCTAAGGAAGATTGTTGGGGGCAATATGCTGACTCTGTAAACTGCTTACTCATTTTACTACAACTTGCAAAAATTACTTTCTTATAGATCAGTTTCTATTAATTATAGCAAATATGGCATATTTAGAAATTAATATTAATATTTAAATCACCAGATTTCTATTTTTACATGCACAATATACTACTTATTAATAATGATTCAGATAACATCTGCTTATTCTGGTCCTTGGTAAGGACTTGATAGGTAGATAAAAATGCAAAATCCAGTCTGAACTGACTGTGTGATGAACCATACAATAACAATTTATTAAATGTATATGCTGCACAACTCCTAACAATTCTAGATGGCTCAAAATTGTTAAAAAATTTTTTTTAAAAAGATACACAAAAACAGCCCAAGACAGAAGAACAATGGCAACAGAGTACCAGTTTAGTCTAGTGGTGAACGCACCAGGCTAGAAATTGAGAAACCAAGTTAGGCCCCACCTTAGCCATGAAAGGGAGATGGATGACCAATTACTCTCTCTCAGCCCAATCCACTTTACAGGATTGTTGTTGTGGGGAAAATAGGAGGAAAGTGTGTTGGGTATGTTCGCATCTTGAAGTAATTTGTAAAAAATTCTAAGGGCAGAATATAAATAACAAATAAATACACTCACAATGGGGAGGAGGAAAGAGGAAAGGAATTATTACCATATCATGTTTATAAGTGACGGAAGAACACTGACTCTCTAATGCAACATTAACATAGGATAGTAGCTCTTTTCAAGGTTTTTTTTGGTAATTGTGTACAACTTGATAAATCTCTTTTTATGCTTAGGAGATAGGAACAGTCATTGTGAAGAGTTTATTGTTCTGATGCCATTTAATTCAAGTCCAATGTGAAAAAGGCACTAATATTTTAATCCAATTTATCCATTAGTAGCATGTTCTGCCAAATTCAAAGGTAATTCAGAGGAACTTATTCCCATAGAGGAATTTATTGCAATATAAAAGTAGAGTTATATATTTACATAATAAATGTTTGGTTTTCCTAATCAACTAAATAGCATGCCTTAGTGGGAGATTGTGAAAAAATTGTTAAGAATTTTATACAAATTTGTTCCAAATTCTACATATACTCTATTAATTTGTATAGTCAGCTTGGTTTGGTGATTAAGGTATCAGGCTACAAAATAGGAAACCATGAGTTCAAGTCTCGCTTTAGGCATGAAAGGCAACTGGGTAACACTGGGCCTGTCACTATCAGCTCAATCCATCTCATAGGCTGTTGTTGTGAGGGGAAAGGAGAAGGGAAGAGCATTAGGTATTTTCACCACCTTGAGTTAAAAATAGAAGCAGGATAAAAATAAACACATAACAGAGCTGGATGATCATTATCAAGTTTGCATAAGCAAAATGATGGATCCAAGGATTGTATGAATTAGACTGCTTGAGAAATACCTGCTAAAGTATTTTCTTATTGTATCTCCTTAACAGAAAAATATGCTAAGTATGTTTGAAAAGGCTGTAACTATGCATACCAATGCATACTAATAACCTGTTCTAAAATAATGTGCCTTAAAAATGGGGATTTTCTTGCACAAAACAAAGCAATATGCCACACTAACCTCTGAACTTTTACTGCAAGTACTGCAATTCATTAGGAGTTCAGAACAGAATCGTTTGAATACGGCAGGAATTTAATTTAGTTGGCCTAATTATTTCAGGATTACAATACATGACAGCAAAGCAATATTCAGCATAATGATGTTTGGAATACTTATCGCTCTCACAATGATCTAAGTTGCCTCAAAAAGCAGGGCAGGATGCCAGTCACCTTGCCCTCACCTTGGCTGCAAGGGCAGAGAATTACTAGGCAGCCTAGCAGTATAAAAAGGAGAGCAAAACCTATTAATGCACATGCCGAGGAGAGAAGTCGGTTTGCCGCTTTGCTACCGAGCAAATATTACTTCAAGCTCTCCAGAGATCTACAAACCGGAGGAACATGCTGACCTACAGAGAGGAAGGCGAACGCTAAGAGCCAAGAACAGAACAGACAGGCCCCCTCCGACTGCCATCTTCGCCATCAGCTAGATAGGAGGCGCTCCCTTTTTACCTCGGATCTATTAGCAACCCGCTCCACGCCACTTTGCTCACCTGTAACCGACTGACTAGGACATAATACGGCGCCATTTTGTTCACTGACAAAGATGAAGTCGCCTGGTAAAAGCGTCACGCACCGACGTTTTATAACAACGTGCTGATGGGCGGGGCCTCTTAAGGCCATCATCACGCTTTCCTTTCCAAGAACACTGTCTCCTTGGCCCTGGAAGTTATAATACATGTAGTTCCGGAGGCTTGAAAGATCAACAGGAAACAGTTAAAAAAATTCCGCAGTTGTCAATTACTGTATAAAACATAACGACACCTGAAAAGCAGAGGAACTCATCTCCCTGATTGGACAGGGTTACTACCGCTTTATACTGAAAATTTTGTATTTATTTCTGTTTCAGACCCTGCCTACATAAAATAAAAACATTCAGGTGTTATTTTAAATTCAGTCTATTGGCCTCCGATTGCACATGAGCGAGTGAAGTGGAAGCTTTATCATGAAAGGATATATTAGTCTTTGAACGTGTATAGCCAGAGCAAAATTTGCAACGGAGCAGCAGAATGAAAATCTGTTCCAAAGTCATAGCAATATTGGCTTATCAGATACTAAAGAGAAATTACCTTATCATGTAATCTGGGAAGAATGATAGGATAAGTGAAAATCTAGAATCTAAAATTACATATTTATGCCACTAGGAAATCAAATGCAGTTAATCTTGCAGCAAGGTAGTTTTAATTTATACATTGAAATATTTTGCTCTGAGTTCAATGGAGCTTATTCCCTAGTAAGTGGATTGTATTCTTAAAGGCAACCTGATTTAATTATGACAGTCCTGCAATTTGCAATGCAATCTGTTAAGTGCATTAAGTAAAACTACATTGACTGCAATTAACGTCAAGAGAGAGAATGCTTGGTACATGAGATAGACACGTTATTGTGCAGAATTTGCCAACTGTTATGATGTTAAAGTTATAAAAGTATGTAGTATAATTTGATATTGCACAAATAAGTCTTCGTGGATGCCTCTAAAATGGTCAGAAAGGTTTTGAAGGCTGCACATGAAGAATCCTGCAATTAAGCGTTAGATGTGGAACTGCTATAGAATCCGATTCCCCCTCATCACCCAAGCTTTTTTAGGATTAAATAAAAAGTAATTAACATACTCCTTTCAAGGCAACCCTAGACTTTAACTGCATGCTGGCTCCTAAAACTACGAATTACATGCCGATACTTAGTTTATTCTTTTCAAATGTTTAAACGCTTTTTAAAATGCTTGTTTAGATGCACGATTACTTACACAATATCAACTCCATTTTATAATTCTTACAAATTAAAAAAAAAAGGTTCTGACTACCCTTTACGAGTCTTTCATATGAATCCATCTACAATACAGGGTAGCTATACCATCAATGCCGGTAGACATAAGGGGCGGGGTTTTTGGGTCCTAGAAGAGAGAGAGAGAGATACAATTTGATAATAAGTCAAAACTTTATATTCCCCTTCTTTATCTAAATTGTTAGTTCTATAGTATTTTAAAGTTTGAAGCAAGAGGACGTACTTTTCTTTCGCTAAGAGAGGTAGCCCCCTGGTTAATTCGCTGGACTTCTATCGTCCTTTGGGACCTAAAGAGTGGAGGTGACGGATAAAACGTCGTTAACAACGGCGCGAGACGAGAACCTGAGGTGATGGCTAAACATCATCCAGATTTAATCTTCTGCCGCAAGCAGGCCGGAGTGGGTGAGTAGTCCGTTACAGAGAGGGCGAGTATTGCTCTGCAGCCCATACCGGAAAGAGAGTTTCGTTTAAAAGATGGCGGGCGGGAGGGAGAAAAGTGTTGATAAACCATGCATGGTAGCCATTCAAGTTGATTTCACTATTTGTCCCCAGCTAACATGCTGGGTAATTCTGCTGTGTTTTATGGCATGTGCTATACAGCTAAAAGCTTTTTGTAAGTCGGGCGGCTGTACAAATTTGATTAATAATAACAATTATTATTTGTAATATTAAAATGAGTGAGTTTAGGCCAATCACTTTCTCAGCTCAACAGCCTCACAGGGTGATAGTTGTGGGAAAAATAGGGAGTATTATATATGTTCGCTGTCTTGAGATACTTATAAATTAATAAAAGTGGGTAGAAAAACCATCACTCACTTTTCAGGATCAATGGCTCCAACGTGTAAAGATAAAGTGCCCAAAATGGGCAAATTGAAGAATTTGATAGTAGTAGTAGGGCGGGCAAGGCTGCAGTATAATGATAAAGGGAATGTCCGAAATTAGAGCATTCTGAAATTGTTCCATTCTATTATGTTAGAATTCTCCTTAAAGTCTTTTGCAATCGAATATATAGGATTTCTGTGATGAAAGTGGATGACAGGCACTGAAATGAACGAGGAGGAGGAGGAAAATGAATTGAGCCAGAAAAATATTTTTTACTGGCACTTGGAAAATCTCCTTGTCTGCTTTCCTTTTTCAGAATGGACTGAAAGGTTGATAAGCAATGACTGGGTTGGACAACAGATTAAGTAGAGTGTTACAGAGATTATGCCCTTTTATTTGTATATCATTGTTATATCTTAATATCCTAGACTAGATACCCATTTTTTCTTAAATTTTCCCGAAAAGCGTATATCAAGAGATTCCCTAACTTCTGATTATTTATTAATTATTTAAAAATTATTTATTTGTTTATTTATTTATTTATTTTATATTGCTGCCTATTCGCCCATGGCGACTCGAGGCGACTTACACAATGTAAAACAATATTTAAAACAAAAAATAAAAATAAAAACAATAAAAACTAACAAAAAAGTACAATAGAACAAAATTTTGGGAAAAAAATAAAATTAAATTAAAATCTAACGATTGGTTACAAGAAAGTAGTAGAATCTTTGTATATCCAATTAATTACGATTATTCAATGAACACTTATATAGCATGATATGTAACCTGGATCAGTTAAAGAATATTCAAATACAAGATTTTTTTTCATATACCTATGTATTTTTTTAAAAAAATAGTTCACTTGATTTTCTTCAATAGCTTGTTAAGGAGAACTTTTTTACTGACTATTTTAGATGGATATAGCAAAAAAACTTTTAATTTTTTTTTTGCTGGCAATAGGATCCTCTAATCCAGTGGTCGCCAACCGGTGGGCCATGAGAAAATTTTGGTGGGCCGCAGAGAAATCTCACCCCCAGATCACCCCCCCCAAAACAATTAATCCAGGCTGTGCAGAAACACAAGGCTACACAGCCCACATGGCCCACGGGAACCCTCCCTGCCCACTCCTTGCCCAGCAAACTTCCCTGCTAAATTGCTATTTTTCCTTTTTCCGACCATCAGCTGTTCTGTGCCGGGAGATTTAGATTAGCTAGGAAGCAGAAAATGGTTGGATTTCTTGCTTTCTAACCAGTCTTTAGATCTTCGGCTCTGCTTTTAAGTACAGCCGAACCTCCCTTAGAACTGAAGGTTCTATTATTCAGTGCAGACTCACGGCAAGCAAATTTTATGTGACAGACTGAGCTAGCCAATGGCAGATAGATAGATCACTGAATGATTCTGTGAGCAATTCAATCTGCCTGCCTGCTTTGCCTGATTTTGGGTAAAAGTTGCTCTTTTTTTATAAAAAATTCAATATTTATATAAATATTTATAATATTTACATACAAGCCATGCCCAGCCAGTCACATGACCACTAAGCCACACCCACAAATTAGGTCACACCCACAGAATCAGTTAGTGGTCCCCGGGATTTAAAATTATGAGTTTGGTGGTCCCTGGGGTCCAAAAAATTGGTGACCCCTGCTCTAATCTACAGCTGTGAAATTCTGGACTCTTTATTAAGAAGCTGAGCAATAAAGCTTATGTGTTTATACGCTACTAGCGATGTGTGAAAAACTGGCATTATATAGAATCCCTAGAAAATCTATAGAATGATTTGTTGTACCAATGAAAGCTAGAATGGCATTTTAGCAGGAGTATTTTATACTTTGCCGGTTTGCCTTTTGGCATTGCATAGAATGTTTAGGAAATGTGCGAAATATTAAGCACTTCATATTTTGACATTCCATTTTTAGCATTCTATAGATTTCCTAGGCATTCTATAATAAACACCTAATTTCATACATTGACAGTAATAAATACACATGAGCAATGTGGTGGCCTAGTGATGAAGACACTTGCCTCCCATTTGAACGGTTTTAGAGTTCAGTCCTAGATAATGGCAAATGTTTTTCTCTTGAGATCACAAACTTAGTAACAGGCATGTATTTATGATGGCTGCAGTGTCCCAGGATCACATGATCACCTTTTGTGTTCTTCTGATAAGCAAAGTCAACAGGGAAGCCAGATTCACTCAACAACCAAGTTACTAATTTAAACAGCTGCAGTGATTCACTTAACAACTATGGCAGGAAAGATCTTAAAATCATTAACTGAAATATTAACTTTCTTAATAACAGAAATTTTGGCCTCTATTGTAATCATAATTTGAGGATTACCTGTATATCATTACCAATCTCTAACTTAATGGAACATAAACCTTCGGTACTGTCTTTAAAAACTATGATTATCTTATTTCACATATGCATGAATATTAGCAAAACAAAGAGAGTACATAATATTTAAATTGGTGTTTTGTTTTGATCTCAATATCAATATGACTTTATTTTTTGCTGTTGCAGCTATTGGGAGACTATGTGAAAAATGTAAGTATAGCTTCATACATATTTGTTGGGAATTCATGCCAGATTCTTTCACTTTGACTAAAATATCAACATCTTTATTTTGTGAATATTATAAATTTCTTGGAATAGTTTAAGATAAAATCATTAGTGTTCTTAAAACTGTGTATTTCATTTCCAAAAGCTGTTTTGATGCATGCAGAGGTGCAGTTAAATTCTATTTGCAAATTTTGAAAACAATTCTGGGATCATATGGCATCTACAAGACGTCCAGTTGCCTAAAGCTCTATTTTCATGTGCAAGTAAATTCTATATGTAGATACTCTTTGGAACTAAATTTCATATATATAGCTGTATTATTGCACTTTGAATAGACTTGCGACATACCTGACCAGAAATTCCTTCGACCTAAATCAGGAAACTTTGATTTGGTATTGTGTGTCTAAAAAGCTAGATAGTTAATTAAAATTAATTAATGAGAGTAGCCAAAACATTTTATAATTTGAAAATAAAATATTAGAAAGAATGAAATATAACAGATAACAGATAATCAGAGTTGGAAGGGACCTTGTAGGTCATCTAGTCCAACCCTCCCAAGTGGGAGACCCCACACCATTTCTGACAAATGGCGGTCCGATCTCTTCTTGAAAGTCTCAAGTGATGGCGCTCCCAGAACTTCCAAAGGCAAAGCTGTTCCATTGGTTGATTGTTCTCACTGTCAGAAAGTTTCTCCTTATTTCCAGGTTAAATCTCTCCTAGTTCAGTTTCCATCCAATATTCCTTCTCTGGCCTACAGGTGCTTTAGAAAATAGATTGACCTCTTCCTCTCTGTGGCAGCCCCTCAAATATTGGAAGACTGCTATCATGTCTCCCCTGGTTCTTCTCTTTACTAGACTAGCCAAGCCCAGTTTCTGCAACCGTTTGTTGTATGCTTAGCCTCCAGTCCCCTAATCATCCTGGTTGCTCTTCTCTGTACTTTTTAGAGTCTCAACATCTTTTTTTTTATAATGTGGTGAATATAACTGGATGAAGGGGGAGTGTGACTCTTTAGATAACCTGTCACCAAATACTGAAAGCTTCGGTAGCTCTTTGAATTGAGCCTGAAAATGGTATATAAAACAATATAGGTGACAAGGTAATAACATTAAATGAATGTGTCTGCCATTTCCAGTTGATAACTTCCTACTATATTTTAAATCAGTGGATGTTTCTGAATTGTTTTTTAAAGATGGGCTAACACATAATCATAATATGATCAGAAGATAAAGCATAGCAAATCTGTGTCTACAAATGTGAGAAGCAACAAAAAGCTCTACAACTTATATGAAAGCTGTTTTATAGCACCAAATGATAGCTTAGAAATATTTGACTGAATCAGCCCACAGATGTCACTCTTAATATTGTATACAATATCAAATATTTTGCTAGTTCTTTCAGGCAAGCCAGAATACTGTATATGCAATATATTTACCTGAAAGACAACCATGGAAAGACCCCTCTGCAAAGGAGAATTGGATCAAGAAAGGCTTATAAACATGCACAGAATTTCTGTGCTAGCTTCCCTACAGATAAAGAAATATCAAACTATTTAATTAGTTCCAGATACTGTAGTTTAAAACATTTATTGTGAAGAATTTTTCTAAATAATGCTGCCAGTGACATGACACAGTTTCCTTGACTCTAAGGTAGGGATAAGTAATACTTCAGTGGATATAGGAGAATGCATTATCATTTATTTGAATGATAGCCAAAGGTTATCATCTGTGGTGGTTTGTTTTTATATGTGTTAAACTATTCTCAAAAGTAATATATTTATTTCAACCATCTTTATTTTTTAATTGTTGCTGGCAAACATTGATAGTGAAATTCTAGGTACCAAATGACTTCAAAAAGGGATATAAGGTCTGCATACTGTATATAGAGTGCCAAATACTTGCCATTATGAGGCAGAAGCAATATTGCAAGTTAGTATAAACAAGGAAAATATAGTATTTTTCATTTATGGATAGAGAAATGTAGTTATTATACTTCCTCATGATCAATTGTTTCATGCCACACTCATGTAAACCAATAATTTTATTCCTTCTGGAAACTAGAAATTGAATGCTAGTGGCAAGATTTTGAGCAGAGGAATTAATAGTTTTTCCCATATAATAAAAATGGAACTGAACTGCAAAAAGAAGTGACTTGTTCTTTCAGTAGGAATAAATTTACATGAATTAGGGCATAGATAATAAATGTGAGTCTCTTCATTGGTAGGTATTTCTAAATCTATTTATGTGGTCCAGTGCTTGTTGTCTTATTTATACTGTATTTTACTGCCTTCATTGATGTGTATCATCAAGTTCATTTTCAACTCCTAATCACCACATAAATTTTTTTCCATAATAATCTGTCTCCAACCTGATGGTTCAGGTCTTCCAACTGCGTTCATCGCCACTGTAACGGTGTCACTTCACCTTGCTGTTGGTGATGCTCTTCTTTCCTTGTGCCTTGAGAACTCTGGGTTGATTTAATGATCCATGTGTTTGTTTTTTTGGCTATCCATAGTATTCGCTGGAATCTTCTTCAACACCAAAATTCAAAAATGTCAATGCCCTCCCATCCCACTTCAACATTCACTTCCATACTGGGTCACTGGGAGTCACTGGGAGTTTATTGACATGGCCTGCCCAGTACTGTTCTTTACAGTTATAGAGAGCATCTGTATATCTTTTCCAATGACTTAAATGTCTGTTCTACCAAGTTTGTTAATTATTGATTCTAAAAGGCAGGCGTTATCTATCACTTCAATACCTTCAGTGATATGTTTCTAAATTGCTTTGTTAGCATTGCCTAAATGCCACTTGTCTTTTCAGCATTTCTTTTGTGTAAGTGAATAAATAGCTTATAAACTCTTGAGTTTCTCCATCCTAAGAAAAATTGTAAGCTTGTATTGGCAAAATATTATTTTGGATTGATTCATTCTATTTGTTTATTCCCAAATTTGATAGTGCTTTCTAAAAGAAAGGAAAAGTTTAGAGCTGGTTAAAGAGTATTCTCTCCCCATATGCTACAAAATAGTAGTTTGATTAAAGATATGGTGAAAGTCACTCATATGCCAGTTGTCTTTTGCAACTTCTAAATGCAGTGTAAGGTGATATATTCATATTTTGGATGATAAAAATCCACTGCAAACATGTAAAGTAGAAGAAAAAAATCCAGTGACTACCATTAAAATATATTCTCTTTGTAATCAATTGGACTACAGCTTCGCTTTGTTTGAATGCTATCTTCTGTATATCTCTTATCTCAAGTGAAATGTGTATACTTTTATTTTCAGGTGATGGCAAATGTGTTATCTGTGACTCTTATGTACGGCCTTGTACACTGGTGCGTATCTGTGATGAGTGCAACTATGGCTCTTATCAAGGACGTTGTGTGATATGTGGGGGTCCTGGAGTTTCTGATGCTTATTACTGCAAGGAATGTACTATTCAGGAAAAAGATGTAAGTTTTTTAGAATTTTTTATTTTTATTCTTTTAAACATGTACATAAACATACATACGTACAGTGCATTCAGAAAGTATTCAGATCCCCTTCATTTTTGTCAATTTTGTTATGCTTTAGTCTGATTTTATAGTTGCTGAAATTCATTAATCTACACTCAGTACCCCTTAATGACAAAGTGAAAACAGAATTTTAGAAATGTCTGTAAATTTATTAAAAAGAAAAAAACTGAAATATCACATTGGCATAAGTATTCAGACCTTTCACTCAATACTTCATTGAAGCACCTTTGGCAGCAATTACAACCTAGAGTCTTTTTGGGATCTTCTGTCATTCATCCTTGCAAATCCTCTGAAGCTCAGTCAGGTTGGACGTCAACTGTCAGTGGACAGCCATTTTCAGGTCCCTCCAGAGATGTTCAATAGGGTCCAAATCAGGGCTCTGGCTGGGCCACTCTAGGACATTAACAGGGTTGTCCCAAACCACTTCTGTGTTGTCTTTGCTGTGTGTTGTCATGTTGGAAAGTGAATTTTCAGCCCAGTCTGAGGTCCTCATAGCTGCGAAACATATTTTCATTAAAGATATCCCTGTACTTTGCTCCATTCAGCTTTCCCTCAATCATGACCAGTTTCCCTGCTGCTGAAAAACACCCGCATAGCATGATGTAGTCACCACCAAGCTTCGCTGTTGGGATGATATTGGGTGGGTGATTAGCAGTGCCTGGTTTCCTCCAGACATAACATTTAGAGACAAACAATTTGGATCTTGATTTCATCAGACCAGAGATACTTGTTCCTCGCAGTCTGAGAGTCCTTCGGGTGCTTTTTTGTAAACTCCAAACAGGCTTTCATGTGTTTTGCACTGAGGAAAGGGTTCCGTCTAGTGGCGCCACTCTGCCATAAGGCCCAGATTGGTGCAGGGCTGCAGTGATGGTTGTCCCATCTCTGCACAGAATCTCTGGTGCTCAGTCAGAGTGACCGTTGGGTTCTTGGTCACCTCTTTTAGTAAGGCCCTTCCTCCACTGTTTGCTCCGTTTGACTGGCAATCAGCCTTTGGAACAATCTTGGTTGTGCCAAATGTCTTCCATTTGAGAATTATGGAGGCCACTGTACTCTTAGAACCTTAAGTACAGCAGAAATTTATTGTGGCCTTTCCCAGATCTGTGCTTTGCAATAATCCTGTCTCTGAGCTCTGCAGGCAATTCCTTTGACCTCATGGCTTTTACTCTGCTACAGTATGAAGGCATCAGCTGTGATGCCTTCTATAGAAAGGTGTGTGCCTTCCAAATCATGTCCAATCAATTTAACTTGCCACATGTTGACTCCAATTAAGATATAGAAACATGTCAGCAACAATCAAGAGAAATATGGGGCACAGGAACTAAATTTTAAGTGTTTCTTGCAAAGGATCTGAATGTGATATTTTAGGTTTTTCTTTTTTTCTTTTTAATAAATTTACAGACATTTCTAAAATTCTGTTTTCACTTTCTTATTTGGGGTACTGAATGTAGATTAATGAGAAAAAAATGAATTTCAAAAACTTTAGAATCCAGGCGCAGCATAGCAAAATTGATAAAAGTGAAGGGGATCTGAATACTTTTTGAATGAATATATATATCCTCTCTATGTATTGAGGGGGGGGAGTATTCTTAAATTATTATTGCTTAATAAAGTGCAAACTTCTGACATTTTAAAGTAATATGTGCCTTATGTTAAGCTACCTAAAAGAGAGAATACTTCTTATTCAAATTTTCTCAAATTAATATTTGCGCATAATTCTATATCTTATTTATGATTTAGACTATAGGAGATTAGAACTAATTGTTTAAAGAAACTCTCAGTATTATAGTATACAATGTCATCAAAAGAATAAAATAATTGAAATGGAAATGGGTTGGTCACATAGCAAGAAATACAAAGCATCCACAAAAGAGACTTAAAATAAGATGGATGATGACATTGGCAAATATTTTATGGACCCAATTGGCAAAAGAAAGCTTAGGACAATACTGGTTGAAAAATTGCAAAAGAAGCCTTCATCCTTCAGTGGATAGACAATGGCTAAACTGATGGTGATGATGAGTTGAACATTAGGGTAGCAATTGAATATGTATAAAGTAGTTTGGAAAATAATTGTAGAGCCTTTGGTCTAGCATTTAAGGCACCAGGCTAAAAACCAGAAGATTCTTGAATTCTATGAAAGGTAGCTGGGTAATCACTTAGAGCCTGTCACTCTCTTTCAGTCCATGATGGCTGGCTCAGGTATCAAACGGGTTGATCAATTCCTATCACAACCAATAGATTGGTACTTAGTTGAATGAAAAAAACAGACCTTGAACATGTAGGGGAAATGATAGGAAGTAATAAAACAATTGGAAAGATAAGAAAAGAAATATGTACAAAAATCTTTCCTATTTTAGCAGAAGCCTTTCAAAAGTCATTCAGATTGAACCAAAGAAATAAAGTATTTCCTAAGGTACAATATAATTCCACAAGCATCATGAGTGGGATTTTTTTTTTAGAAAGTCAGTCAATTTGCTGTATACTATGTCTTACTTTTTTTAAAAAGTTGTATTTTGCATGTATTATATCCATCCATTTATATCATTACTGGATTTTTCCCCTTTTTGTTATCTACTCTATGCTTGCTTCATTTTTATTTGTTTTTTGTTGTTTCAAATTCTACATTCCTGTGTTTCAAGATAGCACTATTCAAATAATGCACCTTTTGTATAATTACAATTGATTGTAGAATTTTATGGAGAAATTGCATTGAAACAAATCCTACCCTTTTGTATTTCTATGCTAATCTCATCAAATTTAGTGGCAGGTCCCTTTTAAGTAAGAGCTTTGTAAGATTGCAGTCTGTAAAGTACTCGCTCTTAATTTGATATTAGAAATAAGACATCATAATTATCTATAGACAATATGTGGATTAATACAGGACAGAAATCTCTCATTCTCACACACACATATACACTCAAACAAATTCCCTATTGGAATTGTGATATACAGATACTATGATATTCCTTTTGGAATCTGTTAGGCTTAGCTTGTTCTAACTGTTTGTCTTTTGCACCATTCTAGCGAGATGGCTGTCCCAAGATTGTTAATTTGGGGAGTTCAAAAACAGATCTCTTTTATGAACGAAAGAAATATGGCTTCAAGAAAAGATGATCATAGCTCCACTGTGGAAGTACTCCTGAAAAATTTTGGACTTCGTTTTTATAGAAAAGCAATTAAATGTATTTTGTTTCAATTCTAATAATTTGATGGAAAATATTGCTTACTAAAAATTATTCTTGTTATTTTTCAATGAAAAAAATATTGAATTAAATATAATTTGAATCACTAAGAAGGTAAATTGGAATTCAGACCATGGATCTTGATAGGTAGTGAGGCACAAGGTAGCCCTTTTTTCTGACAGAATACTTTCACTGTATATTAAGTCAAACCCAAGGTTTTCTGAAGAATTTGTTTAAGTGTTATGGTGGATTATACCCCAATAAAGTTTTATAATAGTCTTCTAATGGAAATTCTCATATCTACATTTCTTGATCTTGGACTGGGGTGTGTGTGATTGTTATTTGTTAGTTATCAGGGAGATAAATTCAGGCATAAACTGGTAGTCGTAGCTGGTAGTGGTCCAAAACAATAAAGGGATATAAACAATAATCTAAAATTGCTCAGTGACTCAGACAGCATACAAACTGAATAAATCTATAAAGAACAGCATTTGGTGTTGCCCTAACTTGTGTTTCTTGCACCAGTACAATATGATCACACCATAAACAATTTTTTCCAAGAAAGTCTATCTGCCCTTTGAGATATACTCACTTGCTTATTGTTCGGCAATGGGGAAATAATACAGTACCTGAAATTCCTGGTGCAAATCATGAAAAGCAGGATTTAAAAAGTTGGATGTGCATCTTCTTATTGTGCAATAGCTGCCCTGTTTAAAAAATCATTCACAAATCCAAAATGTCATCTGTTATCAGCTACCAAATCATAGCCAAATTTTGCATATATTGTAGCCCATTTAGAAAAAAGCACATCGTAATTATAGAAACTTTAAACCCAAAGATAATAAAACGCATATCCACAAATCAGATTTATGAAAGGAAATAACCTCACATCCTCCTAATCCTGTTTTCAGGCATTCTTAAGGTTTTTAGTAAGACATAATTTTCAAACGATCTTATTCACTTCCAATGTATTTAATAATTTAAGCATATAAACTCAACACTGCAGACTTGTTATTCAAATGGTGTTTTGGAATAGGACATAACTATGTGATTTACTTAACAACTACATGATTAGGCTGTAATATGGCAGTGAATCAGTTCACAGTATTTTCAGCCTCCCTCAAAACAAATATTTTAACATACCTGTTTAGGAAATAGCAAAGAGAGATTGGGGATCATAAATTATTTTTAATAAACTTTTGGTTCTTAAAATATGCAAATTGGAACCAATTAGGTATTTTTAACACTTATACTAGGAAGAAGTTTATCATTATAATTGGATACCATTTTATTCATAGGGATGTAAATGGAGGAACGTGTACTGTGCAAGAATCTCTCAAGGTGTGGAACTCCTTTACAGAGTATAAATTTTATCATCACAATATTCCCTACTGGACTATATTACTTCAGTCCAAATGAATGAATAATTAACAGTAATCTCTGTGGTATAATATAAATATAGAAAGCAGGAATGCATCACAAAGTAAGCCAAATTCATTTCTACTCCATTCAACCTAAACTATATCTTAAGCCCATTTGTATCTATTAATTACCACCCCTTCCCATGCCCTCATGTTTACCTTCATTTCTTTCACATAGAACTGTGAGGGCGAACCTATGGCATGCGTGCCAGAAGTGGCATGCAGAGCCACTTCTGCCGGCATGCAAGAGGTTGCCCGGAAGAGCCCCACTGCGCATGTGCGCTGCCTGCCTGATAGCTGATTGTTGGGTATCTGGCACACAGGAGACATGCATGCATGCGCAGGGGCAGTGGGGATCCACGCGCATTGCTTTCTGGGTGCTGGCATGTGAGCACATGCGAGTGCAAATTTTCAGCATGGGAGCCCAAAAAGGTTAACCACTACTATTATAGAATATAATAATTTTGTGGATTAGTTCTGAAATAGATAACCTATTCTAAAAACTTTTTGTATTTCTCTTGTGTGTATTTTGCAATAAGTAGAAATACATAAAAATACTAAATAGAAGCACCGGTTATTAGACTGGGAAAATTTTGGAACTTTCATTCATCACTTAATTTATGCATCTGGACTATCTTTAGAAATGTTCCTAGTTTATTTGGGCTTTAAATCAGGCAAGTGACAAAAGTATTTTTCTAAAAGTAGAGGTATATAGAACCTATTGTCACCTCACCATGAACTAATACTGAACCTAAAAAAATCTGTAGCAAGTTTAGGCAGCTAGAATTTAGTGCAATAAGATTACATAGGTATTATAAAACACTCATTAAGGCTACTATGTTTCTTTGGAGGGCACAGCCCCACGGGCTGGATGTGTCACGCGCTGGCCATGCCCTTTGCCGGTATAGTGAAGGAGAAAAAAGTCATGACATGTCACATGATGATGCCGTGACAACATATGTTTGACACCTCTTGTAGGGCTTTAGTCATAATTCAAAGGGAAGTATCAAGTGGAACATGTTAAAATATATGGAAAGATGAAAAAGTGATCTGGAGAAAGCACAATTTTGTCAGGTATCTACTGTAACTAATGGGCGTTTTCAAAACCAATTATCTTTTTCTACAATTCTCATTAATTGCAGTGGCAATATGCAAGACATATTTTGTATACAGTAGGTTCCTTTCTCAATATATGCTTGTACATATAGGGGTTCTGAACAACTGCCTGAACATTGCAGTATTTGCCCAGAGTCAGACCAAGATGAAATCATAACTATTAAGCTGGGGCTAGAATATCATGAGAGCAGACATGAAAAGACCTATTAGTAATTATCTGAATCATTTAGTCATATGTCTAATCATTTTTCTGAAGACTGTATATAATGGTTATATGGTTAGCTTAAATTCAGATGCCTTGTCTCATTTGTTTCTAAAATCCTGCCCGACAAAGCATTTTCAGAACAATTGTCTAATCGGTTAAATCTTTCTAACAAGGTAATGAAGCACTGAATCACCTGAACTATGCAAATGAATGTAAAACCTACTGTACTGATTGGAATAATTTCTTGTCCTAGTGAGAACATTTGGTGCTTCTTCTGTTACAATTGGCCTAAATAGGACTTACAAATGTCTAAATTGCAAGATCCTCTGCAATTAATAACATACTCCTGTTATATTGTATTTTGCATCTCAAAGTGACTTAATGTGCTTCTTGGCACCTTTCATTTGACAGGCAGGAAAAAACTCATTTCCTTTGGGTTTAAATGTCAGCTGATGAGAAGAATGATGGATGATAAATGAGTGCTAATTACAGCTAATTATAGACTGACTAATCTTTCCTGGTATTAAAACTACTATGATAGAAGGGTGTTTGTTATTGTTTTCTTTCACATTTTTCTTTTAATTGTTCAGTAGATGCCATTTGATGTGATTACTGAATTTTCTAGACTGCTTTTACCATCTATATTCCATTTTGGGCTGGATTTTTTAAGAAAACAAGTGATTCTGTGTTACTGTTAACATGTCTTGATTTAAACTTTTATTAGTCAATTCTTATTGTTTCATACTATTTAGAAATGACTATACTGAAATACCTGGAAATTTCAGGACTAATTATATTGGAATTTTACAGCAGTTTGTTTCAAATAAAAAAGAAATTAATGGATTTATTAATATATAATTGCTTATGAATATATTACCATTTGTCTTCCTAATTATCCTGAACTAGTTCTAATATAAATAAAATATAGTGGACTACTACATAGTGATGAGTTATCTACATGAAAAAAATATGCATTCCTAATGATTAATCAGCATTCTTAAATTCCTTGGAATAAAAATCTATGGCTTTTTCACATAAACAATTGATTAGTTTTAGTTTCAAGTAGATGACAGCTGGATTTGAAAAAGTGTCCTGGAAGTGTCTTTTTAAGGATAAGAGATGATATCTAATCTCCATTAATTTAGGAGTGTAATTATAGATTGCAATTTTAATTACATTACTTTTCTATTTCTAGAAAAGGAAATATTAATTTAGGAGTAATTATGGATTGCAATTTTAATTATATTTTCTATGTCTAGAAGAGGAAATATTCTTAACATTCAACAAATGACCTTTTTTAATCTTCACTATTCATCCAATACATCTGCTGAGCACAGCTGCTGAAATTATTTTATTATTTTTTGCATTTGTAAACTGCCCTTTTTCAAAGAGGGCATCTTATTTTATTAAAATTTTATACCTCTCAGTGGCCAGTCACATTAAATGTCTTAAATTTTAAAATGTCATTTTAAGAATATAGGACGCTGTCTTATCTATATAGTTGTTTCAATTAATTTTAATTAACCTGTTGTCCAGTATTCAGCAATCCATAGATATTTCGGTGTTTAACAACAATATATATATCTATGATTACACCTTTCAGTTAACTACTGTATTGTATTGTACAATAGTACTGTGTTGTTTTTGATTTGGGCTTCGAAGGAAGGATAGTTAAAGATTCAATTCTTAATGCAATTGGAGAAAATGTTTTTACTCTATTTTTATTTTATTCAAAAACAAGGTTAAAATCCAAAACCCCAACAAAACAATCAAGATGTTAAAAAAGAAAAAGGTACATCAAAACCCCAGGAACACATATACACACATTATCCCCCCTAATTAATACTGTTTAATATATTATTACAACATTGATTCTTGAGAATTGGAGAAAATGTTAAATGCTTTTGTAGATCTTGGGATTTTCAGTGATTACGTTTCAACATTTAAAGTTTCAATTAAAAGTAAATATTCAAAAATTTCATTTCCCCTAGATGCATACCGACTTTTTTAAAAAAACTAGATTTGCTTTAAATACTAAATGGGATATCTGGGTCATTTATTCAATGCCCGTAATTATTTTTATTTATTTATTTATTTATTTATTTATTATTCAATGCCCGTAATTATCACAAAAGAATAGTACAATATAATTGAAGAATTTTATCCCAAGCATAATAGCTAGGCTATTCAACTTAAACACCCTTAATCAAAGAACTATGCTAACAAATAGGATTAACTGAACTGAGCTCCATGTTTTAGCATTAGAAAATAAGTGAATAAGATTCTGAAACCAACTCACGAATGCTCTAATATGAAAATATCTTTGGAGAAAAATATAGAGGTCAGTCGACAGAAGCTGATGAAATACCGTGTTGCCTTCCTTTTGAACAGCGAATCTTCACCTTTTTATCCAGTTGATTTTTATTTGAGAATTCCGAGATCGCTTTTTTAATAAAAACTACACTTCCCATGAACCTCCTTCAAACCGTTCGAATTTTTCTTGCACACGTAGAAAAATCTTTTAGCTACTGGTTAAATCAAATGGCCAATCTGAAGAACCCTTCATGCCTCTGGCCAATCGGAAGGCTGTTGCTATCATGGTGCTGTTATTTTTAGAACTGCGTGCGCTTCTACGCCTTCCAGGCTGTTCTCCCGAGTTCTCTGCTTGCGTCTGAAGTTACGTTGAGGAGATGATGCACCGGCGCACTGATGAGAAAATAGTCCCTAATCATGCGCATTCACAGTTCAGCCAAGGGAAACATACTCCATGAATAGTTAAAATGCCATCTGACAGCCGTGTCTTGTGAGGTTTTGTTTAGGGGATGCGAGGTGATTTGCATATCCTTCAGCATTTGAGAGACGAAAATAAGCAGCAAAATATGTGGGTTGAGGTTAAATATGCGGGCTGTGTGCTTTAAGCGGAGGAGTAAGCGAGAAGATTGGAGGCTTACGCGCAACCTTTATGCTACGACAATGTATTGTTTAGAACAGATCCGCGAGCGACAGAAGCTCAAATGACGAAGTTGAGGGATCATCCAAACGAAGACGCTTAACTAGGTGCCTTAAAATTAAACTGATCGACTGGGAAACGCACACATATTGCGCTTCCGTAAACGTTGCTAGTTTTTATAGACAATACGGTTGACTCCAAAACAAGGCTGGCTCAATCCTGCTCTCTGTGCCAGGTGAGACGGCCCTCCCGCCGTGGAGGAGGCAAAAGTTAAACACCACCATCCCCACCTACGGACCACCACCAACCTTACTCTAAGGGAAAGTTCAAAGTCTGCTTCACCAGGTCTTTATTAAGAACGTTCAGGCCTCCACAAAATAGGATATGCTACCATCAAACATTCAGTAAGCAGCCTGTGGTTACTGGATTTTGCCTTGTGTGTCTGAAAAATTAGGAAGGTCTGTTGGGACTGACTTCAGGCAGGGGTAAAACAGATACACTTTTTTCTGATATGTACACATACAGGTAGCCCTCGACTTCAGTTTCATTTAGTGACAACTGGACAATTGATAGTGAAAACAGTGATTTAGGATTATTTTTCTCACAGTGGTTTGCAACATCCCCAAGGTCATGTGATCAAAATTCAGGCATTGGGCATGTCCTAGGGTCATGTGATCACTTTTTGCAACCTTGACAGTGGGGACGCCAAACCGTGCACTGACAATTGTGGCAAGAAAGATGGTAAAATGGGCTGTGAAACTCAATTGTCTTTTTGCTTAGCAATGGAAATTTTGGGCTCAATCAGGGTTGCAAGTCTAGGATTACCTGTATATATTGTATGATATTTACATATATATTGGTCAAATGTGTCCTTTTCTGCAGAACTTTCTCAGAAATAGGATAAAAGTATGGTTTGTCATATGTAGATATCAGAAACTGAGGAAGGTTTTGGAAAAGCTTGAAATTCTACACAACATTGGCTACATTGTACGAGGAGAGTTATATGTAATTTATGGTAACAACTGATTTTTACCTTTTATTAAAAGACATAAGACTGTTTCAAAACCATACATGTAGGGAATTTTCCTTTACACAGGTAATGAATAGGCCCTGATACCTAAAGGAGTACACTAGAAAAACACTGACCATTATGACTGATAAAGAATATTTGCAGCTCAGATTTGAAATTAGGGGTCCTTGGTGCTCTATGAACTTGGTTGTTTTTTTGTAGACTGTTCATTACCCCAACTAGGTAACATCATATGACTCATATTTTATTGGGTAATGAACTGTCTGCAAGAAAACAACCAAGCTCACAGAGCACCAAGTACCCTTTATTATGACTGAATTAAGCCACTTGCTTCTGCTTTCAGTCTTATTTTACCATTTAAAATAATCTTAATACTAATATATTAGAGAAATGAGAGGAGAAATATTTTTGGAAATTAGCATGAGTAAATTACATTTAGGAATAACCTGTTCTAAGAACTTGTTGAATAAATTGGAAATAGTAATTCTATTTGCAGTTGCAATTGTAGTTGTACATTGTTGTAATCTACTTTGAATATATTTAGTGCAATAGCATGCCATCTAAGCATTGTTGCTTAGATTTCCAAGACATCCATTCATATTTAGATCCTTAAATGATAAGAGTAGATGAAAGAATATATATTTTGTATTTAAGACTGAGTTTATTAATGAGGCAGGCTTCTGCAAAGTTTCCATTCAAATGCACTTGTATATTAAGATCAGCCTTCAGAAGATTGCATTTTATATGCAAGGCAGTGGGAAGTTACCATAAATCCATTTATAGTGTTTGTGTCTAATGCAGGGTTGTTGTTTTTTACCGATCCTACCCCATCAGGAGTAAACTGTGCTGTTCTCACATTTCCTAAATTTTAACCTACAAACTGTCCCTTTGTTTCATTAGAGAAAAATGGAAAATAAGGATTGTTTCTGTGATGCTAATGTGACTTCATTAAAAGTGAATGGTAAAGTCTTAGTTTTGATTTGAGATCCTAATACAGGATCAGCAGCTGGTGGTTATTTCTGATAAAATAACTTAGGTAAAGGTTGAGACCTCTTATAGGTAGTCCAACTATTTTATTAAGTTATTGGTAGTAATGGAATCTAAATTAAACGATTGATTCATTGTATTTGTTTTTATTATACCAATTAATACCAAAATGACTACTAGATTTATAGTGTGAAGGGGGTTAATTCAATAATACATAGGACTAAAAAAATGCTGTTAGCGATAGATCGATTTTCCTTTCCGATCGATTTACAAACATTTGCAACAAGAGCGAAGGGTACTGCACGGCACTTCGCGAGTTAACTAGAAACCGACGTTGGGGAAGTAGTTCCGGCCCACCCTCCCTCTCCTCCCCTTCCTTGTCCTTTGCAAGTCGCCTCACCATGGGTGTGGAAGAGAATATCCTTGCGCAGGGTTGCTAAGGGTGAAACTTTTCATTTACTTTGCTCACTTTGGGCCAGGGAGAGGGTGGCTTCGGGTTTTCCGCGGAGGGAGAAAAGTAAGGAAAGAAGGGGGCTCTCTAATCAATATCCTCTCACCCCACTTCTGGTTTGGCCTATAGATGGGGGAGAAGTTATCGAAATAGCATGCGTACAGTTTAAAATATATATATCGACATCAGCGCTTTGTGAAAAAGAAACTCCCTAAAAATATCTAGAAAGAAAAAGAAGCCACCAAACCACCTTTCCTGGTGCTGAGAAAAAAAAAAAGGAAAAAGGAAAAAAAAGTAAGTAAATGCTTATGGCTAGATATGGAGAGGGTGGGCATAATAGAAGAGTATTCCCTGTAGTTATACCATTTACATTTGTTTGAAGAATCCCTTTTTGACCAAGTTTGCCATCTCGACAGCCTTGCTTTTCTCCGCTGCTCCTTTATTAAAGGGCTATTTCATCGGGGCCTCTTTCAGAAGCCGCCGCTCTTCCAAGTCGGGTTCTGAGAAGTCATATCGGGGTTCCTTCTCCGCCCGTTCCCCCCACCCCCGGTTCCCTAGGGGAGAAAAGCTCTGCCTTTACAAGAAAACCTTCCCTTCTAGTAATATTGTTTCCCTCAGAACCAGCAACATTGCTGATATTACAGTATTAGTTGGAAGGGCGAGGAAGTCTGAAAACCATTTGGCTTGAACGACTGAAAAGACTCCAGTTCACCATTTTGTCTTCGTTCATTTTATTGGAATCGTGACCCGACTATTAAAAAAATCCCTGTAAAACAGATTTTGGTTTAAAGAGAAAATACTGCGAACGAGCCTGTATTTTTCGCTTTTTCTTTTAAGGATATGAAAATGGTAGTGAATATCAAATAATGGAGGAGGTGGAACGAAGGGGGCACAATGGAAAGTCGGGGGATAGAGCTTAGGGAGTTTATTTAGTTCCATTTAGCTTAATCCGGATCAAGGGCCAGCGCGGCTTTGTCTAAAAAGTGGTTCCATCCCTTTTATACTCGAATTTTCTCTCCCCGCCGCCTCCTTATGATTTCGTATGTCACAAACACAGACCTCGGGGGGGGGGGGGGGGGGAGATGCGGGTTCCCCATCTCTGTCCGAAGGTTTAAGAGAGGTAAGCTTCCTTCTCAAGAAAAAAAGGCTGGACTATGAGCCGGAGAGGCTCAGTCAAACGAAATCGCTGTAGTCGTTCCCGCAGCAATACTTTCTGGGCATCAAAAACGCACTTTCCGGTTTCCATCGATTCCGTTCGTGAGGTAAATTAGACTCGGTATTTTCCTTTGGGCCACAAAGAGATCCTGGGGCCTAATCAGCGCCTTGGACGCCGCGCGACCCTGGGATTATTTTTCTCCCAAAAGAGAGAAGCAGAGATGACCCTTTCAGCCCCGAAGGGAGTTAGGGGTAGTCAGTCGGTTGAGCAGATTGGCTTTTAAAGAAAACTCAGCTAGCCTTCCGAAAGGAGTTGGGCTGCCCCGGGTTTCTTCTAGGCAGACGGTAAAAGGTCAGGTCTCAATAACCTTCACTCGGGCACGGACTTTTTTTTTTCCTGCCTTCGGAGGGCTTTGAAGGTGTATTTATGCAATTCCCCTTAAGGAGCACGAGAGGGATTAGGGCCACAAGTGTATTTTGACACTTGCATGGGCGAAACGGAAGCCTCCGCGAGAGGGCCGGCAAAATAGCTCTCTTGCTCTGTGGTGAAAAGGGCAAAGTGGCTTCTCCCAAGGAAGGCTACATCTCAAGACTAGCTCTGCCTCCGCATGCAAAAGCTTGGAAGGAAGGGTGGGGGGTGGGGTTTTAGGAAAAGGGTCCATCCTGGGGTTACTTCCAGAGAGGCAGGATTGCGCTGGGGCTTAGGTAGATCTCTCATTGGCCTCCAGCAAAGGAGGAATTGAAAGGGTAGAGTCGGGGGAGTAGGAGCTGCTGTGCTTTGCCAAGTGCAAAGATTTCCTCAGCCGGCCTCCCTCCTGCTCCATATGCCTTTCCGCACACGAGAGAAGAAATCGGCGATTGTAAGCTGAAATGCGAATATGGCAAAGGGGGGGGGGGGGGGAGGTTATTGAGCAATAGAGCGCAAAGGGCGCATGCGCCATGGAAAATTTTACACGGCTTAGCTGAGCAGGCGCTCGCCTGGGCCAGCTTTGGCGCAAAGCAAATGGAGAAGGGTAGTTAAAAGACAAAGTAGGTCACTTACTCGGGCGTTCCATTTTGTAACAGATGCTGAATTCATGAGGTAGTACGGCTTCGGAGACACCCGAATTGGGAGGAGGCCAAGAAACTGTTCGCAGAGGTAGGGTCATTAAGGAGGCTTCATCAGCGAATGTTGGCAACTGCGCTTGAGGGGGGAGGGGCAGGCAAGCCGGCCGAGACGTTTCGCGGGAGGGGGGAGGAAGTCCCTCGGGAGAAAAACAGTACATCAACTTCGCACGTGTGCGGAGGCTTGGGAACCAGTTGGTGATTTGGCCATACGGAGGCAACGGATTTTGGCAGAAGAAATACTAGTTTGGGCAGTTGTGGTTCAAGAACGTTTGTAGGATTCGCCCCTCTGTTCTTCATTAGTCTTTAAAGCAGATAACTTGGGTTTCTGTAAACAGCGGGTTGGTGTAAGGAGTCGGTTGAACCAAGGCTCCTGTTCTATTTAGATGTCTCCTACAAGCATATTTTTTAATTGGTCAGTGTGGCTTTTATTTTTTAAAGTACTTCTGATCATCAGCCTAACAAGCTACTCAGGATAATTAAGAACATTTTTAAAAAAGTTGTCTAATATTCTGAGTAAAAAAGTATTTTACTCAATATTCTCTGACTGGGCAACTATACACTCCTTCCAAAGAAATAACTATAGTTTAACAGTTTATATGCAAAATCATTGAGTAATATCATGGAGATTGTTATTTAATTTGTTGTCTCATGGATATAATTGCTATATGCAGAATAAACTGCAAGTATATTTTATATTCTCAAGATAATTGGCTATTCTGAAATAATTTTAATTTTATTATTGAAGTTCTATAGAAAAAAACACAAAGATTTAATTAAGTCTCTGAAGTTGTCTCACTTGTTTCCAAACTAACAGTCTTAAGGATTAGGAATTCTAATGAATGCAAATTTACTTTGCTAATAATTAAAGCTGTGGCATTATTTTTCAGGTAGTCTTTTTCAAAAATTGCTGTACCAAATTAAGGTTCTTTTATAAGTAATTTTTTCTGATTCTATAATTTGAATATACTAAAATATTCCCAATATTGTGAGGGATGCTTTAAAAATATTTCTTGGTACTTAAGAGAAACCACATTCTATTCAAGAAAAATTCAAAGCAAAATATACCGTCCTTGAATAGAAACATAATGCCAAGTAACTTAGGCTGATTTGACTTGCTGCCTTTCTGTTACTTGATCTAATTACTATTAATAGATCATTGTGTAGATCATTATTTATTTCTTGGGTTTCAAGACCAGCAGATTAAAACAACACTGGGCAGTTTACAATTTTTAAAATATTTTTAAAAAAACGCACATAACATTTATGTATATGTTATAGAACAAAATGAATTTCTTTAGATCCAAATGTTGCTGTTCTCATTACATTTATTTGGCAGTAAGCCCCTTCGAATCTGGAGGGATTTAAACCTAATTATTCAGAAGTGAGCTCAAGGTGATTTGTGGCCTCTCCTTGAGAAAGTGGCAAATAAGAATAGTATTTTCTGAATAACATTTTTTTTTGTATGTTTCTTTAGGATGATTGGCAGGATAAATCTTTAGTCATAAATTACAGTATGCATGTTGTAGACATAGCCTTGTGGCCCCAAAATTTAAAAAAATATTTCATAGTCATAAGTTACTTTCCTAAATGTTCTAGTTTCTCAAAACAGTAATTTCACAAAACACAAGATACAAACCATTTTGTATACTTGAGCTGATGTGTTAGTTGGTCTTGCCTCCCAAATTAAATAGGCATTTTCCAATAGCTTTGGTACAGCTTATCATAGTCTAGTTGCTCCAGGACTCTAAGGTCTTGGATTCTGCTATCAGAAATAATTTTATGATTATCCCCATTCAGATGGAATTATTTCAGAAGAAGCTCCTGTTTTAGTTTGCGGTAACAATATGGGTAGTCCTCAACTTACAACTATCTGTTTAGTGACCGTTTGAAGTTACTACAACACTAAAAAGGCTGATTTATGAGCATTTTTCATACTTACAAACATTGTAGCATCCTATGGTCACATGATTAAAATTTGCTTGGCAACTGGTATGTATTTATGAGGGTTGCAGTGTCCCAGGATCATGTGATCACCATTTGCGACCTTCCATCAAGCAAAGTCAGTGGGAAAGCCAGATTCACTTAATGATATTACTGACTTTATAACTCTAATGATTCTCTTAACAACTGTGGCAAGGAAGGGCAAAATTCATTTAACAACTGTCTTGCTTAACAATGGAAATTTTGGGTTCAATTGTAGTCATAGGTCCAGGACTACCTATATGCTTGAAGAATAGAATTTTTAAATTCTTGTATATATGCTCCCATTTACATTTTGATGCAAAGCTCTGCTTTATATTTTAAGAGATTTGCTGGGTTAAAACAAAGACCTGTTTTCTCTAATATCTTAATTTCCCACAATGACTTAACTAGATACCTATGGAAAGTCCACAAACAGGACATGAGGGCGATCCTCTTCTCATTGGTTCACAGCAGCTGATAATCAGAGGTATGCTTCATGTTAACCTGGAGATAGCAAATAACCTTCTCAATTTAATAGCCATTTATCATATATTCTTCATAAATTTATTCACTTTGGCAATCTCTTAGTATTAATTTTTTAATTATTGGAAGAGGAGGATTTATTGCCCATCTTTCTATCTCTTTCCAACAAATGTACAATTCCCATACCTATCAGCTCCTTAAATACCAGAAAGTTAAGATGAAAGGAATGACACTGGAGCATGCACTTTTATCTAATTTTCACAAATTGAACTGACATTTGAAGAATGCTGTCTCAGATTACTGTTTTGTGGGAAATTCCATAGTTTAATTACTGTAAGAGATGATGGTTTATTAAATACATCACTTTATGTCCTTTTGCCACACAATTTAATGTTTTCAAGTATTGGTGCACAAATGCAGTTGTAATTAGAAATGGCAGATATGTTGGCACAGATGTCTAAGAATGAGGTTGAAAAAAGACAATTTTTCTTCCTGGTGCTCAATGGAATGCTGTTCTAGTCCCAGGTTTCCAGTGGGCTTCTAATTTATCAGAAGAAATACTTGCATAAATCACCATATTTGGTAGTGCCTCATTGAAATTCAACTTTAGTATTCATTTTTTGAATATTTTATGGACCCAAAGCAGGCTGTTGACTAAGGTGCCAATTAAAAACTGGATCTGTAACATTGCATGTAA
Organism: Bungarus multicinctus; assembly: GCA_023653725.1. Classification (NCBI taxonomy): domain Eukaryota; kingdom Metazoa; phylum Chordata; class Lepidosauria; order Squamata; family Elapidae; genus Bungarus; species Bungarus multicinctus. The sequence continues at coordinate 51,729,493 of CM042848.1, forward strand.
ATTGATGATGCATACAATCCCAAATTTAAATAATCTTATAAATCTTTTCTAGGTACTATATTTATTATTGGATAGGGTAAAACCATATGGATTGAAGTATTGAGAGACAACAGCAAATCATTTGGTAGTGTAACCCCCCTAAAAGAGAAGTTTGGTTAAGAATTTTTTAAACTAGTCTGCATGCCATACAAAAACCATTAAAAGCATCATTAGATACTTGCATCCTTAAAAATGACAGTTTAATTGGACATTCCAGTAGGTACTCATTAATTATTCTCCAATACTATTTTTATTTCATATGAAATGATGCTAATGAAATAATGTTTCAAATATTTAATGGTTTGCTATTAGAACAACAGGGATAGAAGGCATCACAATTTGCTTCTCAGTTTATCTCTTTAAATGTATTGAACTACCTAGTAGCTTAAAATGAAATTTAAATGTAACTTAACTGTTACATTTAGTATCAGAAATTCAGAAAGTAGGTCTATCTACACATCAACATACCAGAAATTGGGAGCTTGTGGTAAATGTGCTTATTTATATCATTTATATCTGTACAGAACATACTGTTCCAATGTTAAATACCGTGAGTGTCTGAAGATACCAAGTAGATTGGATGGATGGATGGATGGATGGATGGATGGATGGATGGGTGGGTGGACGAGGGGGGAGCGCATTGTGTCAGTGTAATCATTTGGTGTTGTGACATACAAGTTTAATGTTTAGATCGATTGATCGGTGCAATCATTGGGTGTCACGTGACACAAGTTTAATGTTTTATTGTTATAAAACAAAAATGTTTCCATGCTGTTTTGAAGAAAAAGAAATTGAGTAAAAACTTACAAAATGAAATTAAGCAGTTCAGAATGTATATTTCTTATTTCTTAACTGCTCATCTCTTAGAGGAGCTCTGGGCAGTGTACAATGTAATAAATAAACGCAGACCAAATATAGCATGTATATAGGCTAAGATACATATTTCTTGGAAGCAATAATAGTATTCAGATCCAGATTGAGTTATTTATTTACAAAATTAATCTGGGCCACCCATTCACTCTTAATGACTCTGGGCGGCTTACAAATAACAGTGATTACATGACTAGAGCTATAGTTATCAGATCATGAGAAACAGCATTCCCAATTCTTTTCTGTGCAAATCAGCTCTTACCTGGAAGACTTGCATTTAGTTTTTGGAGCTGCATTTTAAGAAGTACGCAGATAAACTGGAATGTGTTCAAATGAAGTAAAACAATACAATTAATGTGGAAAACAAGTCATCAGAATTATGACAAAGGTTTAGCCAGTAGATCATAGATTTTAATTAAATCACTTAAAAATGCTTTTTTCAATATAGTAGCATATATTCACACATGCATATGTAAATATATAGTTTGCATATATATAATGTGCAGGCACTATAAAACTTTACTGAGTATACTGTGCTATGTTAAAGGACATGGCAATATTGTACATTATAATCAGCACATTTTATTCTTTTCCAGATACCCTGGCTTTCAAAATCTCAGATAAATAACACTTGGCACATGAGAAAAAGTGACCTGAATTATTTTATTAACTTCGGAGACAGCCCAGTAGAAAAAAGAAATTGTAGTGCCAGTTTATACACTCAAGACAATAATGCCTACTTTCTGATTTTTAAATCACTTTTATGTCCCAGTTCACAAAATCCATAAAATTATTTAAACAAAGTTGTATATTTGATTGAAAAATCAATTTCTTCATATCTTAAAATCCCATGTAAGAATTTGAAATCCCATGTAAGAACCATAACAATTGCTCTGAAATTACATACCATTTAATACATAGCAATTGCTTCAGCTAATTTTTGAATGGTTTTAAAACAGAACTATTGCTCTAATAATATTAAATATACCATACTTACTCCTTTTCTTCCTTTTCTCTTTTTCCAGGATTGTTTGGCGCCAAAATCCATTTATGGTTGTATCCTTTGTCTATTTTTAATATACTTCCCTAATTTGTTTGCTGTAAAGGGAGTATGCATCTAGAGATCAAAGTTGCTCTGAACTTCATCATCTCATATCTGTACAACAAGCTTCCACGGAGGCGAGCTGACCTGTTTGGTGAAGAGTTAGAAAGGCTGCTGAAAAAGAAATATGAAGGTCACTGGTATCCAGAGAAACCTCTGAAAGGTTCTGGCTACCGTTGTGTTCACATTGGAGAAACTGTGGATCCTGTAGTGGAAATGGCAGCCAAGCGGAGTGGACTTGCTGTAGAGGATGTGCGAGCCAATGTCCCTGAAGAACTCAGTGTTTGGATTGATCCCTTTGAGGTCTCTTACCAAATTGGTGAGAAAGGGTCAGTCAAGGTCCTTTATCTGGATGACAGCGAGGGCTGCAGTGCAGCTGAGTTGGACAAGGAGATCAAGAGCAGTTTCAATCCTGATGCACAGGTGTTTGTACCTATTGGAAGCCAGGACAATTCCTTGTCTAATTCTCCATCACCATCTTTTGCTCAGTCACCTAGTCCTACATTCATCCCACGATCTGCTCAGCCAATTACTTTTACCACTGCTACATTTGCTGCCACAAAGTTTGGCTCAACTAAGATGAAGAAAGGTGGAGGAGCTGGAGCAAGCACCAATGGTACAGGGGTTCCACAGCAGCCACAACGTTTGGTCCGTTCACCCACCAATAGCTTGCTGAAGCACAAAGGCCTTTCCCTGTCTATGCATTCTCTGAACTTCATTGGGGGCAGCCCAGCGCCTCAGTCTCAACTCTCTCCCAATGCCAAGGAGTTTGTTTACAATGGTGGATCACCAGGAGCTAGCAGCCTCTTCTTTGATAGCGTAGCCACTGAAAACCAGGCTGGTGGCATTCCTCCTGCGTCACAATTCAGCGCCAGTAGTGGCAGTAGCTTTGACATGGCTCAGGTTTTTGGTGGAAGCACCAACAGCCTTTTTCTGGAGAAGACACCCTTTGTGGAAGGACTCAGCTACAATCTGAATGCCATGCAGTATCCCAATCAGTCGTTCCAGCCAGTGGTTTTGGCCAACTGACCATCCTATGAGTATTCTGGGGAAAACCACTTCCAAAAAAAAAACAAAAAACCTGAGAGAAAATAATTAAGAAATATTTGAAATCTTATAAATATAACTTCTTGGAAAGAGATGAACCTTAACTTGTTGTGTCATGCCAGGGAGCGCTGCTGAAGCACTGATTCTTTTTAAAACTTGTATTCTGTGCTCTTTCCTACCTATTGTATGTTTATTGAAAGAGGCTATCCTTCGTGGCCCAGCAGTGGTTGGAACCAGAGTTACTTTATTTAATCTCCCATGCTGCTCATTGAAACTGGTCCTCAAATATGCTTGCTGTAAGGATGGCCTTGTTCAGGTGCTGTCATGTTCTTCATACCCAGATGTCTTTAATTTTCTCAGTTTTTCAGGTGGCCTAGGGTAGGGATGGGGAATGATTAAATACCTCTGGTTGTGTAACATCTTAAGCACTTCCCAGTGGTGAGTTAAATTAGTTAAATTTCTTAGAATTCTCCGATTTTATAATCTTAGAACAGAAAACAAAGTTTATCTTATGCTTATGCTAACTGGTGATGACAGGGTTTTGCAGTGAAAATACTATTTCCCTGGAAATTCCTCTATCTAGAGGATAATGTGACATCTGGGACAGTATTTTGCCTCAGGCTTCCTATAAGCCTCTTTTCTTCTCTAGTCTTAAAGGCTAGATTGTGGTGGTTTTAGGGAAGTTCAGTCCCCTTTGCTAATAATATGACAAATAAATAGAACTCTATATGAAAATTCTTTTGACCTGCGAAAAAGAATTATTCTTATATATTGCACTCATTCAAGAGTAAGGGTGAATGTTGGTTTTTTGGTGTTTTGTGCCTGAGCAACATCTGTTGATGTTTCTCTGGATTAATCAGTTGGAAATTTTGCCAGTTCTATGCTCTTCTGATTAGTAGCTGATCATTTGGTTACTAGTTTTCATGGAAAAGATGGTTCTCCTTTCAAATATTATAAGCACTACTTTTGACAGGGATGAAGGAGTTATTGTGTAGGTTATTCTCTGAAGGGGTGGTTAGAGGGTTTGCACTTCTCCTTTCACATCTCCTAGGACTTTTGACCAAAAATGTTACCTTTTTCATTAGGAATCAGGTATTCTTGTATAGAAGAGTACCTCACATACCTGTTCCAGCTTGAAGTTGTTCCATCTTAAGGCTCTGCATCAGGGATGAAGTGGGCTTGCCATAGAATATCCAAGTGATTTGAATGTGAAGAAAGCGTTCACTGATAGAAATATAAAGTCTGTCCTTTTTATTGTTGGTGAGCTAGCAATCCCAGTTGTATTCCGTATTTCTCCTTTTTTCAGCGGGAGAGGATGGCAGGAAGAAATAGACAATAGTGGCCTTCTAATGTTGGGTTTTTTGCAAACCAATTGACAGAATTTGCCTTAGATAGGAAACCTTCCCCATCTATGCCTTATGGAATGATTATGAGTCCCAGAATTTACCTGGCTATGGTAATAAGCAATCTTTTTAAGGAGTTAAATGAGTGAGCAATGAAGATAGGAAGAGAAAACTGGCTGTGGAATCCTGTTTAGGCAGTTTTACATCCTCCATTTTATGCTCTCCTATAGCTCAATTTGGGTTGTATTAAATCTTGCTTCTGCAATTTCTCTGGCAAAGTCTTGTCAAATAGATAAGCTAAAATATGTTCTTCTAGAGCTTGAATTTTTAAGTTTCCCTTCCCCACTCCCTCAACCTAAATTAAGGGTTCCTTGCTAGAATATATATGAGCCTTAACTTCCAGATGCACCTATCCTCCAGAGAAGGGTAACTATTTTTAATGTGTTTAATATCATGGGTGTAGTTGTGGGAAATGTTTCCTGCATTGTGGGATATGTAGGATATTTTAATATGCCCCTAAAGTGAGACTTTTCTTCGTTTCCTCCCCTTTCATGGGATGAGGAAAGAAGACACTAAATGTATATTGAGCACTCTGCCTGTTTTCTGATGCACTTAGTGGATGAAGAGGGAAAGTACACAGTAATGAAAAGGTAAAACTGCATAGGGCTGAAACTTAAAACCTGAACAAGACTTACAAACTGTTCAGCTTTATGCTTGTTCATGCTTTCCCCTTAAAGTACCACTGCCACCCACTTGCCCCTGTGGAGTGTATTATAATGTAGACTGCCTAGTTATTACACTGGACTTGAACCACATCTTCCTCCCTGAGACTATCCACCCAGCATAATCTCTTAATTTATTCCTGTAGCAGAGAAAGATGCATACCCTTCTAAGGTTTAGAATAATAGGGAGGAAGTCTCACTTAGTACCTGCAATTTGCGATGTTTAACACTGCAATGTTTGACACTGCTTTATTATACCTATGGCTTTTGGAAAAGAAGTCTACATGCACAAGGAAGAAAGGGGGAGGGACCAACCTCTATTTCCTAAAGGAACACATAATGAACACATAACTGTGCTTCAGAAGCATTTCCAGTGCTGACAACAATAAAACTCACGGCCTCTTTTTTGGTCTTCTTGCCTCAAGAGTTAGATGTTTGGCTTCAATTTTACTTTTAAGACCTGCACTAATTTACCTGGTTTCATAGGAAGAAAAAAGAATTTTTTTTAACTTTTATTTTTATGGGTTTGTGTTAATTTTTTGTTGTCTGTTTATATTGAATAATTTGCTACATTTGTAAAATGTAAGAGGTATATATAATATATGTATATTTCTAACGTACAAAATGAAACTTTTCTTTTCAAAATTTTTTCTTAGAGGAGAGAAAAATATTTTTTCAGGAAAATTTTAAAAAAGCAGTGAAAGCTCCTTTTTCCCTTGCTTCCCTCCTACCTGACCCTTTTTGAAGAGTGAATCAACAACATGTGATCTAAAGTGGACAGATGAACACAAAGAGGACATAATTATGTTTTTTAATGCAGAGGTCCATGCTGTTCTTGTTCGTCTCTTTGGTTTTCTTGTTTTTGTTTTGTTTTTTACAGGCAGAGGGCCATTGAGTAGGGATTCAGGGGGTGGGTTTTTTTTTTTTTTTCTCTAGCAAAGGAGGAATACAATCAGCGTTTTGTATTCAGAATGTTGTGCAATATTTTGGAACAGGACATTGGCATGTCTAAAGATTTAGTTAAAACAACAAAGGTTGATCAAATCTGTACAGTTTCTATTGTTCCAGATTTTTTTAAGTTTGTATTAAAAGCATGATACATAATAGCTTCTTGTCCTGTTGTTTGTACAAGCACATAATGTTTAAGAACAAGACTTTCTTTTTGGATTTGAAAATAGACATGATTCCACATAGTACTGTGGTATATAGGATTGCGGAAAGCCTGGAGGAAAAAAACTTGGCTCTTTCTCTATGATGTTCCCCAGAATAAATGAGGTCTATTTTAATATCCCCAAGTTGGGCTTGCTTCTGTTAATTAGGCTAAAATCAATAGGTCTGAAGTAAAATTAATTTATGATAATTTAAAATTTTACAATGGCATAGTTTAAAAGAGGTCATCAAAACATTGTATACATAACCTATATTTGTCTCAAACAGAGCAACTTTGTTTATATGCAACTACGTTCCACCAAGTTCAGCAAGTAAAAATTCACGTGTGTTTTGATGTGAGATGGTGATCTTTTATAAAGAGTTCATTATGCTGTTGAAAGCTTTGCTCTCTCAACTAGATTTTCTTTTTCCTTTTTTAAGATTTCTCCACTTAAAATTGTGGTACTTCTACTTGCCACATTAAAACTATCCTGTTATGAGAGTAGAATGAAAACCTGGATTCTGTCCTATGCCAGGATATAAACTATTCTTTCCCAATGGAGGACCACTAGAAGATGAATAGTGGGCACAGGTAGAGCCCAAACACATGGGGATATCTTCCTGGCTTGACAAATACTTTTTTTCTTTGACAGTCTTCTCCATGCAGTAGGTTACTGAACAAGATAGTTCATTACTTACTGGTTGCATAACATCTTACTGAACAGAGTAGGTCTTGGGCAAATTCGGCTACAGCAAAGTGATGCCTGGTGTAGCCTGATGCTGCATAATCTGGGGCTTCATAGGTAACAATCCATACATTTATCCTGGAAATTTGGCAGGGTTGTCCCACAAGCAATCTGGCTCCTGACCATTTGTGATTTCTGAGTTATCTCCAAGAATGCGTTCTAGTGTTCTTTGGGAATTTATTTCTCCCAAGACAGGTTATGGAATGGTATAGACATCAATTCTGATCGATGCTCTCAGTAAGGAAGGACTTTCAAGGTCTGCTACTGGAATAGATAATAGTATAATCAAGTCAATGTCATTGCCTCTCAGGACAGCAATAACTTTTAAAAAAAAAAGGCAATTGATGTGGCAGCATTTAGCTTATAAAATATTAGGTAAATTGAAACAGGTGGACTGCTGAAGATACCAATTTAAATTTTTAATTAACATGACAGGTTTAGCAGAGGTTGCATTCCCCACATAGGGAAACAAATATCAAATGCCTAACATTGTTTATAATTGGACAAGTATATTTCTATGTGTATTTAGGGAATTTTTACTTCACTATTGGGGCACTAGCCTCCGGAAGGATCTCATCAGTATCATTTTGATTAGCACAATATGCTCTTCTAGGGTCAGTTGATTTTGACTGCTAGCATCTCATTTTTCTTCTGCCTGATATATAGTATCCTCCTTAATTCCAGCTTTTGTAATTCAATCAGCATCTTCAGAAGTGTCCATCTTACTGGCTTCTATGCTTTTATGAAATTATCGCTACATTTTATGCCTTTCATGGGGAGCAGAGATCGACATTCTTACTTCTGTGCAGGATGCACATTCTGTAACTTCCTTCTCTAAGGTGCAGCATGTTATCTTCCGCCTTACCTTTACCCTATTCAGAAGTTAAAGAATGAGGGGGAAAGGACATCTGGCTCTGCTGCTTTTCCCTTTTTGTGCTACTTCAGAAAAAACCCTTCCCAGTTCCAACTTTAAAGAAAGGTATTAAAAAACTTCCCCAGCAAGAAAAAAAAACCCTTTTAACATTCAGGCTTGCTTTTTATATTGAAATCGTTGTTTTCTACAGCAATCTCCCACACAGTATGTCTTTGCATGTGTGCAGACTCATACACACATAGGTATATGTAAACAAAATAATCCCAAGGCACAGAGCAGTTTATACAAGTCTCTAAATAAACCAAAGAATTCTAATTCCATCTAGCTCCATATTTTTTTTAGACTAGGGGTGTCAAACTCATGGCATCACAGTATTGTCTCATGACCTATCGGGAAGTTTTTTTCCCTTCGCTAAACTGGCCATGGCCAGCACATGACTTATCCAGCTCACTGGCCAGGTGTTTGACAGCCCTATTCTAGACTACCTCCATCCAATTCACCAATCTACATTCCAGGTATGGGGTGGCTGTCCTAAAATGGCAGAAGCCAATCGGGAATTATTCTGCTGTGATGGAAGATACAGAATAGAAGTCAAACAAGTCACCTTTTTAAAGTCCCCCTGAGTGACAGAACAACTGACCATTTCTGATGGCTGACTATGATTTGAATTTCTGGATTTTCTTATTTATTTTTATTTTATTACATTTATATGCCGCCCTTCTCTGGAGACTCAGGGCAGCTTACAGTCTATGGAGCACCATGCTAGGTGCTCGGCAATAGCCTTCATTCCATTGTATATGCCTGCTTATTAGTAGGGCTTTTGGCCCCCACAAGCGGCATTTTTACCAAGTCAGCTTATTGCCCCCAACAATCTTTGGGTCCTCAATTTACCTACCCCGAGAGGATGGAAGGCTGAGTCAACCTTGAGCCTGGTGGGATTCGAGCCTGCACTAATTGCAGGCAGCTTGCACTAAGTGCTAGATGATTAACAGCCTGCACCACCAAGGCTCTATATTGCATCTTTTCTCTAGATTAAGTCTTTCATACGTGACTCTGGGCACATTTTCTCCTATGTTACAACCCCACCACCACCACTTAAAACCCAGGGAGAAAAAAGGATTTGCTTACTACATAAGATTAGGGGTGGCTCTTTTTGAATCTTAGCAAAAAAAACAAAACATAACAATATGCTTTAAGAAAAGGGAAGACAGAGCAATTCCCCTCCCCCACCTAATATCAGACTACAGCACATCAACTTTTCACTGCTGCGTTACCAGCACTGCCAGTAATGTCCTTCAGAATGTAAACATTTGTTTTCAGGAATTGTCCAAGGAAATTATTAATATGTTACTTAAATGCATAACTAGGTAATGGGTCCTATCACTCCTATTGGAACTAGCATTTCTCCAATGTCTACAACAGTGTGTCAAACTCAAAGCCCGCAGGCCAGATCCAACCTGCAGGGTGCTTAGATCTGGCCCACGGGGCTGACCAGGAAACAGCAAATGATTGACCCGTGGTGCCTCTGCCAGCAAAATCAGAAGGGACAGGAAAGGAGAAAGGGAAAGAGAAAAGACAGAAAAAAGAAGGAAACATGGGAAGAGAGCAAGGAAGGAAAAAGGAAAGGGGAAGGAAGAAAAATGGAGAAGGAAGGAAGGAAGATTATAATGACAGTGAGGAAAGGTCTTGGGGAAGTCCTGCATTAGCACTTGGCCAGCACAGGTGCCCCCAACACAAGTACCATGCCATGTCCACCCCAGCCATGACCACGCCCATCCCTCTGCCCTCCGAAGTCATACACAACCTTGATGTGGCCATCAGTGAAATAGAGTTCAACACCCCTGGTCTACAGTATTCAAAGGTTGCTTGATGTTCCTCCTCCCACTTAGCTGGTTGGGGTTTTTAACTTTTAATGAGAAAGTTAACGGCTGTTCTGCAGTTATCAGGATAAACGTTTATGAAAGCTTGTTTGTGGGCATCATGACTGAGATCCAAGGTTTCTGAAACAGTTTTATGATTCCTAAGAGGCTGGGTGGCTCATTGGCTTAATAGATGCCAAAAGAACATCTATTTTCAGATGGTTCAAGTCCTACTACCACATGATGAAGCCAGCTCCTGTCACTTGCCTCATCTGCCAATCTAGCAATTTGAATGCATGTAAAATGCAAGTAGATAAATAGGTACCACTTCAGTGAGAAAAACTAGCAGTGTTTGGTGTTTCACCATAAGCTCTGTGCTGTGCCTTGACATCATGCTGGCCATATGACTGCAGGATTGTTTTTGGACAACACTGGCTCAATGGCTTACAGAAATGGAGATGAGCCCTGCCCCCTGAAGTTGGCTAAAACTAGTGGAGTAAAACTTGAAGGGACACCTTTACCTTTATCTTATGATTCCCATCCTTAACATCTCTCCAATTTCCTTTTCCACGATTTTGTGCCAAAAGTTGAGCACTTTATAAAGTCCCTGGAAAGTATGGATAATTTCACCTGTTTCAATACCATAGCTGAATGCTAAATTGCAACTGGGAGCATACTTGCTCAGTCTTGACTCTCTGCTTCACTATTAGAATAAAGCACCATGAAATGTCTTCCATCCTTCTCATGTGATAGTCTCCAAAACAGTGGTGTCTCTCTTTGCCTTTAGTATGTAAAACATATGGGTTCACATGATAGACTCTAGAAGGAATGTTGTACCTGGGATTTCAACTAGACAGACTCCAGTTGTTCTTAGCCATGGTACAGCTTTGCTGTTTGTCCTGTTCATGTTGGGAGCCCAATACTTAAAAGTTTTCTCCCATAAGTAACAGATCTGTAATCGTCATAGAGAGTGCTAAACAATAAACAATGATTTGTAAACGCTTGAGTCTGATAGGACATTTTCCAATCAACACATTTTATTAAAAAGCATACACGTGTTGAGCTACAAGTATAATTCATATAACCTTATTCCTTTTAATACAATGTTGGAACGCCATTCACTAACACGCTCACATAATACTTATCACAAAACACATTGAACCATTAACTGGTTAGCCTTGCATACCATACTAAACAAGTTTTAGCCTATCATGCTGTGCAACCCCAATCAGTAAGTTGTGTGGGACTGGTGAACCTAGTAATTGTTTGCAGCATTTTCTGAATTAGGCATTTATCTTGAGGAAACTGTACTGAGCTCTCAGTCCTTCTGCATACAAATTCACATCTGATTACTCATGTTTTTATTTCGCATCCTACTTTAGGTAGAAGCATATTTAGCTGTTGGGAATGGGTAACACTTACCAATCTACTGAAAATCACTTGAGAGTTATATCAGAAAATCACAGTCTGTAGCTTTCTAAAACAGCATATGGAACTTATCTGAAATTAGAAATAGCTTCCAAAAGATGTATCGCTTAATCTTGGTGGATGGACTTTGCTACATTGGATACAGAATAGAATGGTGTGGGAAGTGTTAGTCAACAGAGCTGTAGTTTTAAATGTTTATTTGCTCCTTTTTGCTGTCCTATATAGCACTAAAGTGGCTGGCCAGCATCAGTCACTTAAATTAGTTGTTCTGCTCCTACTATTTCACTCATCAATATTTTTAAAAATGCTGGTACATTGAGGATTCACTCACAAAACAAATGAGAAAGCTGTGTTCCAGCATACATAATAAATGGTTCATGCTCATTTTGACCCTCCATCAGCAGACTTGTAGGAATTCTATTCTCTCTCCACCTCATTAAAAGGCATGCCTCAAGAATTCAGTGCCTAAAAATGTTTTTAGTTTTCTTTTCCACACTACTATAACAATATACGAATGCAATAACTCTAATATTGCACTTCTAACCAAATAAAACCAGAATAATTTATTAGTGAGATACAATTAATCATAGGTCACAGTACTAAAATGCTGATTTTTTTTATCTGCAGAGGTCACTGATTTTAAAAAGATCAAAGTAGTTGAAAAACAGACCATTGTATTTTTTGGCTAAAATAATTTATTCTGTAGTATTTCAAAGTTATGGATAAAGAAAAAAATTGAACACACACACATACACACGGAAATTTTGCATCTAATTACACTATTGATGTAACACAGTTAAACAGGTTTTGTTTTGATTGTTCTATTTTTGAAGATGGAAGTGTAGCATCACTAGTTTTGGGCTAGCTCAATAAGTAGTTTGAGGTTGGTTTTTTGTATATATATGATTGTTTTGGGAATAGACAGCATTTCAGGATAACTTCAGCAGATAGCTTGTGTTAAACTCAATAATTATAATAGTTTTGAAGCAGAAGGTCTTAAATTACTGAAGATGAAGATATTGAATATTTTTGATATTATATTGTCAATAGGAGCAGTCCTTAATAAGGAAAACCATTGATTCCCCATTTGCCTATTCAGAAGTGTAATCAAATGGGGACAGATTGATGCAGCTCAGTATAGTTTATAACAGCATGTTATCTGCATCATAGATTGCTCAAAGTTACTCTCTATGTTTTCCTGTATATTCTAAAGGTGCTTCCATATGTGACCTAATTTTTTTCATATTACACCATCATGCAAAATATTGTGCTTATCCAAATAATATAAAATCTGAATATAACATAGTAATGTTTCAATATAGGTATATTCAAGCTTACATATACAGACATATAAATCCTTAGTTATGTGTTATTGGAATGAAAGGAAGGAAAAGAATACCTCTTTGGTATTACCCCTATGCATGATCTCCCCTACCAGGATTTCATTCCACTAAGTAGAGGTAGACTAAGTCCAGTAGATAATATTTTTATTATATGTTTTCAGCCTTAAATATTTGTCTTAGTTTCCTAGTCAAATATTTAAGTTAATCTTACTAAATCCAAATAGTAAATTGTGCTTAGATCATTGTTTTATGGGACAGATACCATGTTACTGCTGGATTTTATTTGATATTTAGCCAATTGTAAGAGTTTAGCCTTAAACCTAATGACCCCAGATATTTACATTATCACAAATATATGTCATGCAGGAAGGAAACTGTGCAATAGTGCAGATAAAAAATGAGGTATTATATACAAAATAAATATTGGGATACATAGGCTTTGGTTAAAATGCTTAGAAAAGCATTTTTAAATCACTTCTTCAAGCTATGCTTGTTTTGTACTTCTTACTTATAATCTAGAGCAGGGGTCGCCAACCTTTTGGACCTCAGGGACCACCAAACTCATAATTTTAGACCCCAGGGACCACACACTGGTTCTGTGGGTGTGGTCTAAATTGTGGGTGTGGCTTGGTGGTCATGTGACTGGCTGGGCAAGGCTTGTATGTAAATATTATAAATATTTATATAAATATTGAATTTTTTTATTTAAAAAAAGAACAACTTTTACCCAAAATAAGGCAAAGCAGGCAGGCAGATTGAGTTGCTCACAGAATCACAGATTCATTCAGTGATCTATCTATCTGCCATCGGCTAGCTCAGTCTGTCACATAAAATTTGCTCACAAGCAAACTCACAAAATTAACTCACAACACACCATAAATGTAAATATTGAAATTTTTATTTTTTTAGAAGAGCAACTTTTACCCAAAATCAGGCAAAGCAGGCAGATTGAGTTGCTCACAGAATCATTCAATGATCTATCTATCTATCTATCTATCTATCTATCTATCTATCTATCTATCTATCTATCTATCTATCTATCTATCTATCTATCTATCTATCTGCCACCGGCTAGCTCAGTCTCTCAAATTTGCTTGCTTTGAGTCTGCACTGAATTTGCTTGCAAACAAACCTTCAGTTTTAAGGGAGGTTCGGCTGTAATTAAAAGCAGAGCCAAAGATCTAAAGACTAGCTGGAAAGCAAGAAATCCAACCATTTTCTGCTTCCTAGCTAATCTAACTCTCCCAGCACAGAGAACAGATGATGATCAGAAAAAGGAAAAATAGAAATTTTGCAGGTAAGTTTACCGGGTAAGGAGTGAGTGGGTGGGAAGGGTTCCCACGGGCCATGTGGGCGGCGCATCATTTGTGTTTCTGCGCAACCTGGATTAATTACTTTGGGGGGGTGCTCTGGGGTGAGATTTCTCTGCGGCCCACCAAAATTTTCTCATGGCCCAACGGTGGGCCACTATCAATCTAGAGGATAATAGTAATTTAATATCTCCTTCTCCATAACATGCTCCTTTCATTTGTCATCCAACTGCAGAGGGTTTTTTTTTAATGAGAAAAATAATTGGTGACTGGACAGAAGGTCTTTTCAAGCTTTAGTTGGGTTTACATACAAGTTAGAATGTAACCATTGTCATTTATTCTTTTGATTTTTAACTTGCACATCAAAATAGCATAGCTAACAAACTATGATAAAAATGAAAGATGACTTGAAATGCCTGTCAACCTTTGGAATATCTTGTGGTTTCCCCTCTAAGTATTAAGCAGATTCAGAATAACAGAAGGAAACTTGGAGGCCTTCTAGTGAGTCCAACTCCTTGTTCAAACAGAAGATCCTATTCCATTATAAACAATGTCCAATGTCTTCTTAAAAATCTCCAGCACCCACAACATCTGAGGGCAAGCCATTCCATTGATTGATTGTCAGGAAATTTCTTATTTCTAGGTTGGAGCTTTCCTTGATTAGTTTCCATCTATTGCTTTTTATCTTGCTTTCAACCACTCTGGAAAATAAGTTGAATCCCTCTTGTTTGTGATATTAGATATTAGAAGACTACTATCATGTCATCCTTAGTTTTTCTTTCATTAGACAAGATATACCCAGTTCCTGCAACTGTTCTTCATAAGTTTTATGTCCCCTAATCATTTTTCTTGCTCTTCTCTGTACTCCTTCCAGAGTCTCAACATATTTTTTATATCATGGCAATCAAAACTGGATGCAATATTCCAAGTGTGGTTTTAGCAAGGCATTTAAAGCAGTACTAACACTTCACATGATCTTGACTCTATCCCTTTGTGGATGCAGCCTAGGACTGCGTTGTTGGTTTTTTAGTGGCTACAGCACATTGCTTGTTCAAATTTAGGTGATTGTCCAGTGGAAGTCACAAATCCCTCTCAGAATCTGTTATTAAGCCAGCTACTACTAATTCTATACTGTGCATTTGGGGTTGTTTTGACTGTGTAAAACTTTAGTTTTCTCATCATTTAATTTCATTTTGTTGGATGGGGTCCAATGTACAAATCTCTTTAAGATCCTTTTGGATCTTGAGCCTATCTTCTGGAGGTGATGGCTATTCTTACCAGCTTGGTATTTTCTGCAATTTTGATGAGTTCCCCTTCTTTCCCCTCATCTAAATAATGTATGAAGATGTTAAAGACTATTGGGCCTTTCTTTCTGCACCAACTCAGAAAGCTCAAACTGGCCAAGGAGCTGCTGATCCAGTTCTACAGAGGAATTATTGAGTCTGTCATCTGCATCTCTATAATTGTCTGGTTTGGTTCTGCAACCCAACAAGACAGACTCCAGAGAGTAATTAGGACTGCAGAAAAAACAATTACTACCAACTTGCCTTCAATCAAGGACCTATATACTGCACAAGTCAAAAAGAAGACTAAGAAACATTTACAGACTCCTCATATCCCGAACATGAACTGTTTCAACTCCTACCCAGAAGTGGTATTCAGCAAGTTCTGACAGGTTCTGGAGAACTGGTAGCACAAATTTTGAATAGTTCAGAGAACTGGCAAATACCACCTCTGACTTGCCCTGGCCCATCTCTTCTCTGCCTCCTGAATCCCAGATGATAGGCTGGGTCTTCTTTGGTTGCCCTGCATAGGAGAACGGAGCTGGAAAGCAGGTTGGTGGGGTGGGGAGGGAATGGGGATTTTGCAGTACCCTTCCCTTGCCATGCCCACCAAGCCACACCCACCAAGCCATGCCACGCCTACCAAGCCACACCCACAGAACTGGTAATAACTTTTTTTGAACCCCACCACTGCACCTACCCTCAAAACGACTCTATAGAGCACTGCATACCAGAACAACTAGACACAAGGACAGTTTTTTCCTGAACATCATCATTCTGCTAAACCAGTGGTTCCCAAAGTGGGTGGTACCACCCCCTGGAGGGCAGTGGGATGCCTTAGGGGGGCACTAAGAGACAAGGGGGCTGGCAGGGAGGTGGTAAGAGGCGGCAGGGGGGCGTTTGAGGTGCTGGCTCTGCAGGTTCACCCCATTGAGCCCCTTGCAATGCTCCGGTGCAACAGTCAATGGCACCCGTGGATCACCTAGGGAGAGTCAGAGGAAGGGGGGCTTTGACCACATGGCCAATATCCAGGATCCTGCCCAGCCAAGCCCACCCCTCTTTGTAGTTGCCATGCCTGACAGCAAGTTCACAGGCTGCCCCTCCTGCCAGGGATCAGCCTCCCATTCACATTGTACAGGGCAGTGCTATTTCATCCTTCCTGGAGCCAGTACAGGGCAGGGTTGAGGAAGCCCAGGGCAAGCAGCGGTGCAGCATTGGGAAATCAGAATAAAGCCATGCCACCGCTTCTGTGTTCGATGTTTCCTGACATGCCTGTGGGGGCAGCGGCTCGAACGCAGCGGTGGTGGCACAACATTGTTCTACTTTTCCAACGCTGCGCCGCTGCCTGTCCTGGGTTTCCTCAACCCTGCTCTGTACTGGCTCCAGGAAGGAGGGAACAGCACCTCCCTCTAAGACGTGAGTGCCCTGGGAGGGGGGTGCTTGGTTGGCTGATCCCTGGTGGAATGGAGGGGCAGCCTGTGAACTTGCTGTCAGGCACGGCAACTATAAAGAGGGGCAGGCTTGGTTGAGCGGGATCCTGGATATTGGGCATGTGGTCAAAAAACCCCTTCCTCTGTCTTCCTATCTATCTACCAATCTATCCATCCATCCATCCAAAAGGCCTTTCTGTCTGTCTTTCTATCTACCTACTACCTACCTACCCATCCATCCATCCATCCATCCATCCATCTACCTACCTACCTACCTACCTACCTACCTACCTATTCATCCATCCATCCATCTATCTTCCTACCTACCTACCAATATATCTACCAATATATCTACCTATCTACCTATCTATCCTTACATCCATCCAAAAGGTCTGTCTGTCTTCCTGCCTGCTTGCCTATCTGCCTGCCTGCCTACCTACCTACCTACCAATCTATCTATATATCCAGCCATCCAGCCATCCATCAATCCATTCATCCATCTATCTTCCTACCTACCTACCAATATATCTACCAATATATCTACCTATCTACCTACCTATCCATCCATCCATCCATCCATCCATCCATCCATCAATCTTCCTATCTGCCTACCTACCTACCAATATATCTACCAATATATCTATCTTTTTTTTAATTTTTCAAATAAACTTCATTTACAAAGATTAAAAACATACAAGTTTTAAAAAAATACTAAAGCAATAGTGTATAAATAACACATTCCATTTGTTATCGAATTTGATAGTCCTAATAGTCAGTACTAACTGATACTTATCGCATTTTCATTTACTATTACATCTTAATCAATAAATGGCTCACAATACTCTACTAGTTTTCTCGGTTTATAACTATTGTTTAATTAATAATACATTCATATTATTTAAATAATGAATAAGAAGGTATAGTAAATATATAATAGTAATGAAGTAAGAGAAAAAGAGATTTAAAACCTTTGTTATTCTTATATATTTCATGTAGTCAGCTGAATATAATTTGTTTCTTGGGTTCATTTACATATTTTTCCCTTATTATCTACCCAGCTGTACTATTTATCTCATATTCTGTAGTAGTCTGTATCCTCTTTCCCATTAATTTTGAGAGTGAGTCTCTCCAGTTGGGTACACTCATACGTTTTTTGAACAGCAACATGTATCAGTGGTACGTTTGGTTTCTTCCAGTATTGTGCTAATGAAATCTGTGCCACTGTTAACAAGTGGATGGTCAGGTATCTTACTTTAGGGGTATAATCCCCTTTGATTATTCCCAACAGGAACAGTTCTGGTTTCCACTCCAGCCCACACTCTATGATTTCTTCTATACACTCTTTTATTTTTAACCAGTATTTCTTTGTCTCTTTCCCTCTCTCAAGCTCACCCCATTGACGGTGCACTGCTCTGCTCAGATTTGCTTGAGCAGGTCCCTCCGGTGCAGCGGGCTCAAAGGAGTGGACCTGTGGGGCTGGCACCTAGAATGCGGCAGTGCCGGCACGTTTGAAAAGTAGAGCAAAGCCAGGGGTTGATAATTTTTGTTGCAAAGAATAACAAAAGCTTCTGGGTTGTGCACAAGAAGGGATACACGTCAGTGCAATTCAGCAACATAAAATAAAGAAATATAAATAAAACAAATCAACAAGAATCGGCAAAGCATCTCTGATTAGATTCTATTCACTACTACAATCTAATCAGAGATGCTTTGCCGATTCTAGTCCAATGACCTGCTCCAGCAGGGTTGGACGGGAGTGTGTGTGTGTGTATGTGTGTGCATGGCTGTCGAAACTCCAAAAACAGGTCAAGTAGCTCTGGGGAGGCCAGTCATAAATTAGAACACTTGCTATACAACCGGCCATTAAGTGAGGACCACTTGTATTTGATTTGCCAGTCACCTGGCCATGTCCACCCAGTCACATGTCCACCAAACCACACCTACCTGGTCATGTGACCACCAAGCCATGCCCAGCCAGTCACATGATCAGCAAGCCACAGCCTCAAATTAGGCCACGCCCACAGAAATTTGAATCTCACTCCTGGGTGGGGGGCACCAAGGATGAGTTTGTAGCACCAAGGGGGGTGGTGGACTGAAAAAGTTTGGAACCACTGTGCTAAACAAATAATTCCCTCAACATTGTCCAACTATTTACAAAACTACTATTACTGCTATTACTGTTAACCTTCTCATCACTCCTTATTAACCATCCCTTCCCACTTGTAACTGTGTGACTGTAACTTTGTCGCTTGTATCCTTACGATTTATATTAACTGTTTCCTAGTATGATTTGACTGTTTATTGTACCCCATGACTATTATTAAGTGTTGTACCTGATGACTCAATGAATGTATCTTTTTTTTTATGTACACTGAAAGCATCTGCACCAAGACAAATTCGTTGTTTGTCCAATCACACTTGGCCAAAAAAGAATTCTATTCTATTCCATTCTATTCTATGACAGAATCTTGAAGTACTCCACTGTATACTTCCCTCCATGTAGATGCGGTTTCCATAAAGGACATGTTGTGTGCAATTGGCTATCTAGTTATTAATCCATCTGCTGGTGATGCTGTTTAACCCATATTTTTTCTATCTTTGTACAACAGTCAACTTATAGAGGTTGTGGGTTCTCTGTTGTTGGACATTTTTAAGAAAAAACTGGGCAGCCAACCTGTCATGGATGGTTTAAAAGTTTTCCTGCATATTCCAGAAGGAAAAGCTAGATAATCCTTGTAGTTCCAAATCGATTATATTATGACTTACAACCATCAATGCCACCACAAAATTAGAATTGTGAAAAGGCACAATTTTGCTGATGCTTCAATATTTCAAAGGATAGAACTGGTAACTAAGATAAACAATGGTAATATGATATTAGAGGCATTTTGCTTTCCACAAATTATGTAATTTTGAATGAAGGATCACAAATGCACAAGAACTGCTTTTAATGCTATCCTTCTTCGTTTAAAAAAAATTACCAGAGATTGTGGTGTTGAAAGAAATATCCTTCTGGGTTCAGTTCCAAGTGGGAAAAAAGACACTGGAAACATGGAGGCTGCTTGGAAGGTTTAATGGTTACAGGGCCACATGGCCTGAAGCTTCAGAGAAGAATGATCACATGCTTCAAGGTGAGAAGGGAAGAAAAAAGGGCTGAGGTGCTGAGAGTGCCTGGGTTTTATACCCTCTGTTGGGATTTGAATTGGAGCTTGTATTCTAATTGGTTGTCAGACTCCCAGGGGCGGGGGTCTTAACTCTGTAGGCTTGGTCTGGACCACATGGCTTTACCTGAATGCTGGCTAATGCAATCTTCCCAGACCATGTGGTGAGATGAGTAATCCTATCATTTCCTGAGAGCCATCCTTAATCCCATCACCCTGGAGTTCCTTCTTATGTAAAGTATTCTGGCCCAGGCCTTAATGGCCCACCCATTAACAAAGGTGGGGGTGAGGTTCTGCTTCTGAGGTGAGTTTCTGCTTCTTGAATGACTATTCTTTTTAGGAGAAATATTCTGTCTTTTAATATTTCCTAGGCTATTTCAATTTTTCCAGGAGAGGGGTGGATGCTAACTTCCTACAGTGGTAATAAAAAGAACACCCAACAACAAAACCCAGAAAATATTTGCATATCCTGATCTGACCATAAACCAAAAGTGTTTCCTCCTCTCATAATTTGTTTTAAGGCCTGTACCACAGCCTGGAACATAAGTAGAGTGCCATTCCCCTCTTGCTGACTTCCATGCACTTGGAACTGAAGGGTAACACTTTGGAATTGTAGGACATAAATTAATAATTTAGTATAAAGCTACACGATGTGCTTTCTGATTCTCAGGAGTACCTGTACTGTGCGTTAAAGAAACTATACTGGTACCAGGAACTATACTGGTACAGAGAAAGGTGTGCCATTTAGAGGAAATATACAGGCAGTAAAGCTGAGGGAATGAGGTAAAATGAGGAAGAGTCCAAAGAAAATTGGTACAAGTGAGCTGAGTCCAGTGGTGAGACAGTTATTTGCCCCATTAAAAACAAAGAAAATTTTGCAAGCACAAGGGACCAAGCAGCCACTTTGTGCAGTTTTTATTCTATTTGGAACAGACCTATAAATAGAGTCCTCTATTTTGGCCTGCTTGACGTCACACTTCAATTCCTTAACTCTCTGCTAGTCTCCAGAATCTGCAGCAGGAAGAATCCTGAGCTGCATGTAGGAAGAGAGGGAGAAGTCCTTTCTCTCTACAGCTGATTTTTTTATTGGTCTTTCTTTGAAGCATACTGTTGCTTGTTATTTTTCAAGTGCAACTGCTGAAGATTCTAAATAGAACGGTTCCATAAACAGGCTACTGATATTTATAAACAATCTAGTAATTTTAGCAAGGAAGAAAGCCTGGTTTTCAGCTCTATCTGACATCAAAATAAAACAACCCTTAACAAAACACCATATAGATAGAATCAGTTGCCAGCCACAGTTGCTGGCAAAATGTCAGGGTACCAGATAAAAGAGAATGCAGCCTATTAACTCAGAAGCTCATAACTCCATATAGTTGTACTGGATTGATGCTGACTGTGAAAGCCTTCACCTCCCGTCTGGACTACTGCAATGCCCTCTACATGGGGCTCCCTGCGGGGAGCACCCGGAGGCTTCAACTGGTACAAAATGCGGCCGCGCGGGTAGTTATGGGGGCGTCGAGATACTCCCAAGTGACGCCCCTCCTGCGCGAGCTGCATTGGTTGCCGGTGGCCTTCCGGGTTCGCTTTAAAGTATTGGTTTTGGTCTTTAAAGCGCTCCATGGCATCGGACCAGGATACTTACAAGACCGCATTCTGCCAGTAGTCTCCCACCGACCGGTGCGCTCCCACAGAGAGGGTCTCCTCCGGGTCCCGACGCCTTCTATGTGCCGCCTGGTGACCCCGAGGAATAGGGCCTTCTCTGTGGGGGCACCCGCCCTTTGGAACGGGATGCCCCCGGGGCTACGAATGACCAATGACCTGAGGGCGTTCAGACGTGACCTGAAGACCTGGGTCTTTGAGCAGGCCGGCCTGAGCTGACTCAAATGCGATTTTTAAATGGGGTTTTAGATTAGTTGGGATGGGGTACAAAAGTTTTAATTTATTTTAATTGGGGGTTTTAGATTTTTATTGGGGCAGCCTATAATTTAATTCTTTTTTAACTATATTTATCTCTGTTTATATGTATTTTAGTTGGCTGTTCACCACCCTGAGTCCTTCGGGAGAAGGGCGGTATATAAAATCCATGAAATAAATAATAAATAAATAATTCGTGTTAAATAAACACTATATACAGGAAACGCAAGGTAGATCCAAAAGTGTGCATTCTGAACGCAAACTACTATGAAACTGCAATTATACACAATCTGATTGTTAAGAAATGCAGATTCAGAAGCTTTCTGACCTAGGATAAATAGCTTGAGAAGTCTTCAATTAGTTATGGATAAGGCCATATAAAGATCTCTTGTATTTATAATGTCAGCAGGAAGAGAAATCTGACTTTCACTGTAATGAGGCCAGCTGAGGTTAATTTTTGTTTTCATATTGTAATCTGATACAATTCTATGGGCAGGAAGGAGAAGGGATTTTTGCCTTAGTAAAATTGACTGATGGGAATAGAATTTTCTATTTTTTCTGGCAATTGACAACATAGTTCTAAGTTCAGCATATTATTATCTTATTTTTCAACCTATCCTTCAGACGTTTTAGTGTGTTGCATGTTCATATACACTGTAAACTAGTAGCTTGTTAATATAAACTATAAATTTGTTTCAGCTCCTTCACCCCTTTTAGCTTTGCAGAATAAGCAAAACCAAAACAGTAAATTCAGTTTCATTTAAGTTTAGATTAGGGTGTTCAAATTGCATGCTTCAGTGAACCCCTGAATGAAAGGAAGCTATCACAATCTCTTCATGGTACAAAATTCAAGATATTTTTCTGCAGATCTAAAAGCATAACGACTATTTATGTGCAGCCTACTAGAGTTTGCAAGCTGCAGCAGTTTAAGAAAAGCTGATAAAGGACAATCTTTGCTGTTTTCTTTTCTTCTGACTTTAATGAATGAGATGTCTTTCAAATGAAATGAATAATACAAAATGATGCAAAAGTAAACCAGCTTGTCCTTTCCATTAAAAATGTGGTTTAATATTTTCTTCCTTATTTCAAATGGCTTTATTTATAAAGTTTCAAGTGTAGAACCTAGTATAGGATCATCCAAGGAGCAGGGCATATGCAAACCACACTTCTACAGGTCATGAAACAGTATCTTCCATGGAACCTAAGGCAGGAGTCCAGCTTACCTATACAGCAGCTTATTTAGTCTGTTTGACTCAATCTTCTCAACTTGTCTTCTCTCTCTTGCTTAGGAATGGAACCCATAGCATTCCCTACCTCCTTGCTCTGATGAGTTAGGTTTAATTAGGAAAAGACAGCCCTTCAAATAGCCTGGTGCCAAGCCATGAAGGGCTTTGAAAGTAACAACCAGCACCTTGAATTGGATCTGAAAGCAAGTCGGCAGCCAATGCAACACCCACAGGAAAGTTAACACATGAGCAAATCTGGGCCTGCACAAAACCAGCAGTCTGCCTCATTTTGAACCAATTGAAACCTCCAGATACTTTTTAAGAATAGCCCCATTGCAATAGTCAAAATGAGAGGTGACATGGGTGTGGCTAGGTGTGAGCAGGAATTGGTGGTCCAGAAAAGGATGTAAACTTTGTACAACCTGCAATTGTGCAAAGGCCCTCCTGGCCATGTCTGCCACCTGTTCCTCCTGTGATCTGACCATGACAGGGGGACCAAAGATAGGCCCATCAATTCCATGTCACATTGTCACTGCTCCGACAAGAACACCAAAACAGGTGTGTGACCACTATTCCTAATTGGGTCATGGAGAGGTCCATAGAAGTCATTGTTTCCATGAAATCCTGACCTACCTCCAACCCCCATGAATGGAAGACTGAAGGCCCTCAGAACAATAAGCCTGGGGAACATCACTGTAAATCCTGCAGTGAGCTCAAGGAATCTGGGTAGGGAAGCTGCCACTGATTCCTCAAACCCAACATAAGAAAAAGGATCTCACAACCAAGCACTTGAGGACCCTTGCTATGGAGGCTGCCAAAGATTCTCTGGTGACAACAACCATACCCTCTCCCTGACCCTGTAATCTAGGTTGGTGCCATACTTGATAATCAGCTGGGCACATTTCTGAGAGAGCAATGTTTCCTTCCAGGCCCAGTCAGACCTTAGTGATAAAGGAAATATGGTTCTAACCACTCTATGCATCTGATGAGATAAGCTGCGCCTAACAGAAGCTTATGCTTTGTAATAAAATTTGTTAGTTGAAAAGGCTGCTACCACACTCCTTATTTTTGGCCACCATGGACTGACATGACTCTTTTCCTACAATGCTCATAATATATAACAGAGCATTTTAGTACATGTAGTTATGTTTCTCATACTCTGATTGTCATTCAAATTTATCAAAAGTCATTACTGACTTTTCTGTGTCCCACTCAAAGGAAAACTCTTGCACATGATTCAAAATAAAAAAAAATGGAAAGAAGAAAAAAAAAAGAGGAAACAATAAAAGGCTAAACACATAAGCTGAGGAAGCCTTCTGTTTCTCTCGCCATTAAGGTATCTTCTTGGAAATTAGATCATTCTTACTAGAAATGCTTAATGAACAATTAACAACCAAGATACTGAGAATGTTATTTATAAATCCAGCAAGGCAAAGATATTCCTGAGAGACTAAAAATTCCACCTCATCCCAGTTCTCTTCTCTTGGGTCTCATCAAAGCTGTCTCTGAGGCAATTGTTTCAGTGAAGTGAACTCTATTTTTAGTATTTTTTAATATTTATTTGATTTATAATATTTATTTGATTTATTACAAGATGCAGGTATAAGAATAAATATAGTTTTGAATACATGAGATAGATACTTATAAGAAAAATTAAAAAAACCGATAGGACATGGACGGTAGGCATGATTGGTACGCTTATGCATGCCCCCTACAGGCCTCTTAGGAAGGAGGTGAGGTCAATAGTAGACAGTCTAAGGTTAAAGTTTTCGGGATTGGGGAAGAAACCAGAGTCACGTAGAGTATTCCAAACATTGACCACTCTGTTGCTGAAGTCGTATTTTCTGCAGTTAAATTTGGTGCGGCTAACCTTGAGTTTGTATCTATTGTGTGCTCTTGTGTTGTTATGGTTGAAGCTGAAGTATTCATTGTCAGGTAGGACATTGCAATGTATGATTTTATATACTATACTTAGATCAGACCGAAGGCGGCGTAGTTCTAGGTTTTCTAGGTGTAGAATTTCGAGTCTGGTGGCATAAGCTATTCTGCAATGAGTAGAGGAGTGGAGATCTCTTCTTGTGAAATATTTCTGGACTTTCTCAACTGTGTTAATATCAGATACATAATGTGGGTTCCAGACTGATGAGCTGTATTCAAGTATTGGTCTAGCAAATGTTTTGTATGCTCTAGTTAGTAGTGTGATATTACCAGAGAAGAAGCTACATAGGATTAGATTAATGCCTTTTTGGCTATGTAGTTACAATGGGCTCTAGTACTTAGATTATTCAAGATGAGTACTCAAAGGTCCTTGACAAAGTTTGGATCCTCAACAAGATCTTGACTATTTAACTTGTATTTTATTTTCTGATTTTTTCTGCCAATATGTAAGACAGAGCATTTATTTGTTGAGATTTGAAGTTGCCATTTGTTTGACCATTCTGATACGTAGTCAAGGTCTTTTTGGAAGGTAGTAGTATTGTCTGTGGTGTTGAATAGCTTTACATCATCAGCGAAGAGAACACAGTTGCTCTTGATATGATCACAGAGATCATTTATGTAGAGTATGAAGAGAGTTAGTCCTAAAACACTGCCTTGGGAGACACCACTGTTGACAGGTACAGAATTTGATAGGACGCTCCCAATTTTGACCATTTGTTGTCTGTTTGACAGGAATGCTTCTATCCAGTTATGTAGGTGTCCAGAGATACCATAAAATTTTAGTTTTAGTAGTAGTTTGTCATGTACCACTGAATGAAAGGCTTTACAGAAGTCTATGTAGATTGCGTCTATTGCTTTGCCCTGATCGAGTTGTGTAGTCCATATGTTTTTGCAGTGTAAGAATTGAATACAACAAAACCTAGTTGCTTGTAATACACATAAGGTCATCTTTTGAAAATTATTGGGAACATGCTAGGGGGAAAATGGCCTGCACAATATCTTGGGGCAATTTGATTCATTAAGTTATAAAGACAATCCTCAACAACAACAAAAACCAGCCTTAACTTTACAGAATTGGTTTGTCCAATTTAGTATCCCCAGATATATTTGAGGCTAACTTCTCAAAATATTGATTTTCTATGTTTTAATTTTATGTTAATTTTAAGCCATTCTCAAAAAAGAGTGATATAAACTGAAATAATGCTAAATAAATAACTCATAATTTCAGAGGGAGAGGTTCCACAATCAGTGCACCTTCCTGTAAATAAAGTGGGGGGATGGTTAAGGGGAAATAAATTGCATAGCTATTCTTGGCCCTTTAACATAGGAGCAAAGAGCTAGAGAAATTAGTTCCTCCTCCTCTTCTTCCTCCTCCTCCTTTGTGCAAAGAAAGACCAATCTCATACAATGGAACTTTATTTTTTAAAAGTAAAGAAAAATATTTTAAAACATCGCTTTTAATTTTAAATAGTGAGATGGAAAACAATCAATGACTGAGGGAATAAAAATATCAGGCTGCTCAAATTTACAGACAGCATTCAGAAGAATTTCCAAATAAAAATAAACAAAGGTTAACAAAAATATACAAGAAAACCAAAGGTTCTGAGCAGATCTCAATATGGCAAAACAACTTTGATCTAAAGAGGTGCCAGTCTATATTAAATCCACAAGGACTGACTATGCAGCAAGAAAAATAATTACCAGAGAGTTAAATACATAGCAAAAGAAACAAAATTTAATACAAATGCTTATTCTTCCAGAGAACAGACAACCCTTAGAACAGATGTAACTCCTATGCTGGTTTGTTATCTGGAAAATTCTCCCTGAAAATTATAATGTACTGTATATCAAGTTTGGAGAGGAATCTTAGCTCTTTCTTTACATTCTTAAATTCTGGAATCTCAATTTATGAATCACAATCTGATCTAAGCTGAATCATGACAATAATAATATTTGTACTATATATCTACTTGATAAACAGTTAAGAAGTAGGCACCCTCACTCCTGTTTGGATTAAAGGCTGGATCAAAAGAATGAAAAGATTGAAATTAGTACTATATTTAATACTAATCTCTCTAAATTAAAAGCCATCATAAATTCCTGCATAACTGCTTAGAATAAAAAGGCCTAGCTTAACACTATGATCTGATTTTCAATCTGCCCAGTATCCCAACCCTGCAATAGGATGATTAGCAGGAGATAGCAAAAAAAAAAAGAAGAGGAAGGAATATATAGACATTACAGAAGTCAGAATTAAGGTACACAGAAGGAACCACTCCTTACTTCATCACAGAAATGCTATAAACCCTGAAAACAATTCCAGATATTTAATATATACCCAAATATCAGAAAATCCTTCTTGTTTTTTCTTACAAAGACATCCATTTTATAAAGATAGGTTTATTTTGAGAAAATACCAGCCCACGATCATATAGCTACTTCCAAAGTTAAACCCGAACTAATCTTTGGTTCTTTCTCAATGGTGTGATTTCCCCACTACCTTTCTAACCAGACAGCTTAGTTCTGACTTTGTGTTTTCACACACTACATCTACTACATCCATTCTTTCAAACAGTTTTGTTTTACTGCCAGTCCATCCAAGCACATTGCACAGCTGCCACTTTTAGATGCAGGAAAGCAGTACATTGATGTTTCACACTCATACTGGGGTCTTATCAGACTTTCAGAAACAGAACTCTCATGTCCTGCTTCTCTATTCCAAAGCTGACATGATGCTCAAGTGGGAATCGTGGAACAGGGAAACCTACACACATTGAGTGAAAGAACTATAGCAATCTAAGAAAGATGAGAGAGACGGAGACAGACATTACTAAAACTCTCTTTCCCAAACTTTTTAACTGGGCAAAACAGTGCATCATAGGACAAAACCAGAGGTGATATTCAGCAGGTTCTGACCAGTTCTGGAGGAACCAGTAGCGGAAATTTTGAGTAGTTTGGAGAACCGGCAAATTCCACCTCTGACTGGCCTTGTCCCCATCAATTCTCTGCCTCCCAAGTCCCAACTGATCGGCTGGCTCTTCTTTTGTTGCCCTGCACAGAGAATGGAGCTGGAAAGCAGGTTAATGGGGTGGGGAGGAAATGGGATTTGCAGTATATCCTTCCCCTGCCACACCCACCAAGCCATGACCACTAAACCACACCCACAGAACCGGTAGTAAAACTTTTTGAATCCCACCACTGGACAAAACATTTTGAACCAAGGTACTTTCTATGAGCTAACTTACAGAACACGTTCACAATCCAGGACCCATAACTCCCATGGAACTGAAATTTAAAACATGTTATGACATAAAAATTATCATAAAACAATATAGGACATGACACAAAATGTCATAAAACAGTTCCTGATGTTTGAGTGCTATACTGTTCAACAGGGGCTGTTTTCAACACAAATACATCTTTTGATTGTAGGGAAGGAATACATTAGAAGTTATGTCATTGTTAAAGGCATTGAGAAATTGGCTTTGTGATTGAGATGCCTGTTCCTTTGTAAGAATGTGTCCTTTAACATTTTAATGATTGTTGCCAGATTCTTATAGGGTCATGTAGGGATCCTGGCTGGCTCTACAGGCAAAAGGGGAAATACAAGTCCTAGGTGTTTGTCTGAGCGAATCTTGTCAGCTTTGACTTGCCTAATTGTATTGCTTACTTGGAGTCTCTTTGCTTATGAATAGATCTTTCTGAATGGAAACAGAATCTCACTTTTCTCTTCAAGCTTCTGCTTGAGGCTGTTTCCTATGGCAGGAAGATTGGGACTGCTTTCTGCCTTGGTTAAGATTTTTTTCTCTTCTTTTCATTTAGGCAAAATATTCTATCCTGCCACTTTTTAATATTAAGAATAAAGAATATTTGAATCTAGGGAGGGGCTCCTACACATGCTTATTAATCGTATTAATTTCCACTCGTAAATGGGTATCATTATAACAAGATGACCATGCTTAAATATAGAAATGGGGCCTACTGTTTCCTAGGGTCTTTGGGCACTGCAGGGAGTCTTTCTAAAAGTATAATTTTACTACAAAAATGGCAAATAATAGTTGGTGATTATTGATTTAATTATATTTAATTTGATGTTATGTTAATTAATTACATTGAAATCAAAGTTAATTTTTATTCTCACTGTACTCACATTTTAAAAATTAAGCACATTACTTAAGTATAATCCTTTAGATTGGTGGAAATCTCCCATCGAAAGCCTGCTAGAGAAGAACCCTTTAAAATAAGTAAAATATGTAAATGAACAACTACAAGAACAAGATGAGAATCTAATTTTTTAAAAGCATACCAAATTGCTACAAGTGGGGTGGGTGCAAGTGTATCTTTTCCCATCGTGATCAAACACACAGTAGTTTTGAAATGTTGTACACATAGTTTAAAAAGGAGGAAAATGCCCAGCATATTTACTGAACATATCAGCCTGCCCTTTTTCATCCTGATTAAAAAATGAAGAATATTGGAAAGATAATCCTAACTGTTGTTCTTTAAACAAGCAACTATCTCTGTTGCTTAGTGACAACAGGAACACTGTTTTAAATTTGAAGGACCAGGTTGAGAACAGACCTACCTAGACAAAATATCTGTGCGGTTGCTGAGTTTTGATGTGAAGACTTATCATTATCATCTCTTTGCTACCCTAAAGTATGCTGTTAGGAAACCACAGTTGTAGCAAAAGTTTGTATTGCTTTTTAGTGAAAATTGATACAAAATGCTGTATAATTAAGAGAGCTGAGAGATAATATTTCTAAAGAAAATAAATATTATTCTGGATAAATCAGTATAAATCAGGTTTGAAAAATTGTCTCTGAATTTAAATCATTAGGGCAATAAATCACCTAACATAATATATCCATATGTTTTTCAATGTCAGTAAGAACGCATTATAGAGCTATATCTCCCCATATTCTTTTTTCTGCCATTTATTGTAGCATATTAATAATGTTGTCTATAAAAAGCAATGAGATGTAAATGCTTTACAGTAGAAACAGCACTGGCAGAAAAACAAAAAAACAAGAGTTTTATTATTGATCAAAAGCATTCAATCTAAAAAGCAAAGCTGAATAGCCAATGAATTACAATACTTTAAAAAATATAAAGAGAGCATGCCAGGGAAAATATTCCAGAGTTGGAATCCATATCCAAAAAAGGGCTCCACATGATAAAGATTTATTACATGGGTAGTTTTTTAAATGCTTTTTATTTTAAGGGCTTTTTTGTGTCATTAGCTTTTATCCTGTCTTATTTTATCCTGTTTTAATAATAAGCAGTTTGGGAATACCTTAAAGAATAGATAGTTGTCTTATAATGCCTATAAACAGTCTGGATAAGTCTGCCAGGGCTAGTGCCAGTTAAAAATTTCTCGGTTAATTCTACATCAATTAAGACTGATAAGACCTCTCAAAGGTAACATATATATTGCAAAAATCTTCTCTTCTCTTTATCCTAATGCAAAAGGGATCCATTATGACCAAGCTACATCTGTTTCAAAAGAGCCACTGTGGCAGGTAGTATATACAGAAATTAAATACAGTGAATGCTACAAGTATCGCAAGGTATTTTTGACCTGTAAGGAAACTAGAAGAATTGGTACTCCTGAATAAGAGCCTAATCCTTTAATTTCTAACCCTGTTGACATTTAAATATTCTATGGATATAATTACAGAATCCAGCTGAATGAGATTAAAAAGCAAAAACCAGTATTATTAACTTTTCTTCAATATGGAACCCACATCTCTACCTCCTTCTCCTTACTTGGTATTTGGGCTGCGCTGGAGCCTTGGGGCTTCAGAATTCCTGTTGTAATCCAGTGCTGTTTAAGGTACTTTTGATATATAGTACAATTTATGAACCAACATGGTTTTTTTTCCCAGTTAAAGTAAAAAAAAAAAAGCACCATCCAAAATCAGCTCTTTATATAGTCAACACTATGGTATAATACAAAAGTGATGGGAAGTAACATTTTGTACAAAGATGTGATTCCTGTCTTGTGATGTGAGAATGAAAAAGATAACCCTGTGAAGCTGTCATACAGCTATAAACAGAATTTAGTAAAAGATAGGAGGCGCAGATCGGAAATGAAAGTGGTGGATCATAAGAAGCAGGGGCAGGCAACTTGATCTCCAGATGCTATAGAATCGTGATGGCGAACGTTATGGCATGCGGAGAAGTCATCCAAAAGAGCTCCACTGCGCATGCACACATGCCGCCTGGCCACCAGTTGATTGTTGAGCATCTGGTGCGCATGCACGAGGGGCAAGGGTGTGCAGATGTGTGCGCATGTGCAGAGGTGCATGGCGCATGCAGGGGTCATGCACACATGTGCAAGGGGCATGGGAGGGCCGCACATATTGCCTTGTGGGTGCTGGCATGCAAGCACAAGTGCAATTTTCGGCACATGAGCCCAAAAAGATTAGCAACCACTGCTATAGAATATAACTATAGAATGAATTAATGCTGCATGTTATTTGATACTTTCAGAGCTCGTAATCCAACATTTCTGGAGTACATCAGGATACCATTGGAGCCTTTTGCACTGGAAAGGATTAGAATTGAATTCTTTCCATTTTTTAAAAAATCCATCAAGGCAGATAAATATTTCTTGGTTATGTGCAATCTGAAGGAAAACAATAACAGGTATACAATCTCAGATACCTGGATCATACTATCATATGTGGTGGACATGTACTAAAATATATGCTAAAAGATATTGGACTAAAATACACACATGGATGTGGAGAAATGACAAAACAGCATAAAGAGTTAAAACCAAATACATTTTTATTGGGAATTTTACCTGAAGGTTACAATAGAGAATTGACATACTTGATTATTAATGTTTTAACTGCAGCTAGAATTGTATTTGCTCAAAATTGGAAGAATGAGAAAATTCCGATGGAGGAGGAGGTGATTAAGAAAATAATGGAATGTGCAGAAATGAGTAGATTAACATTAGCAACTAGAGAGCAAGAAGAAAAAGAGCATTATAAGATATGGGAGTTGTTCTACCAATGTAGGAAATTGAAGTATAAATAAAATAGCAACGATATGTTACAACTGATTATTTTGGAATAAATTACAAATGAACAAAAATTAGTAAGAATTGAGATTTGGATGGGATCAAGGATGGTGTAACAATAATACAATATATGGAAAGTTAATTAATGTTATATGAATGTAAACCTAAGAGGAAAAGACTATAGATAGTGTGCACAAGAAATATGCACCAACTGACACACTGTATAACTGATAGGTTTTATTTGTTGTTTTATGTTTATGTTTGCTGTTAAAAAATTTTTTTAAATGTTAAAAATAAAAAAAACTTTTTATAAAAAAAAAAGAACAGGCATACAATCTGTTATAAACCATTTTGTTTTTTCACAATAGCCAAGGTAAAGATAAATGAAAATTTGTATTTGTTTTTTCACTGACAAACCTCAAGCTCTTTAAGATATCACATTTTTCTCTGAGGGTTCTATCCTGTTCCCCAAAGAGATATGACCTAACAGAATACAGGTCACCTTGAGAGCCCCTTTTTTACCTTGTAAATCAAAGCATTTTTCATGTATTCGCTTTCCTCAAAGCTGCTCATTTACCCAAATAAAACTCACCAAGAATGTATAGTTTGCCAGAATCTTGGCCTGATAATGTAGCCAGTCAGGCTGTTGGTTTGAGCCTCGAGGTTGCAAATGTTTCATCATCATTCGAGGAGACATAGTCAATGCCATATGTCGCCAATACCATATGTCGCCAAACTGCATTTGGGCTGGATTGATGGCACCAGATAAAGCAACTTGCTTATGTCCTCCTTAATTTCATATGTATAACTTTCATTTCCTGAATTCCACAGGGTATCTCGTTTAAATATAAAGCAATAAGGAACACAAATATTAAACAGGAGAGGTTTTACTGAACAGTCCCATCTTTTTTTAAAGCAAGGGTCTCCAACCTTGGCACTTTTATGATTTGTTGACCAACACCCAGAGCTTTGCTGACTGAGGAACTCTGGGGATTAAAATCCACAAGTCTTAAAATTTCCAAGATTGGAAATCTCTGCTTTAAAGGATTTATTTATTTATTATTTTTATTATTTATTATTTAAATTTATATACCGCCCCCTCTCCCAAAGGGACTCGGGGCGGTGAACAGCCAGAATAAAAATACAGACATAAAGCACATATACAATATTAAAAATTAAAAGAATGAAATATAATTGGCTCTACAAAGATTAAAACAAGGGGATTAAGAAAGATTAAAAACCAAATTAAAATTTAAAAACCTCTAGGCCAGACTGGCTTGCTGAAATAAGTAGGTTTTCAGTGCACGACGGAAAGACATGAGATCAGGGATGGTCCTCATCTCCGGGGGTAATTCATTCCAGAGAGGGGGTGCCCCCAAAGAGAAGGCCCGCATCCTTGGGGTCGCCAGCCGTCCAGCCAGCGGCACTCCGAGGAGGCCGACTCTATGGGAGCATATCGGTCGGCGGGAGGCCGATAATGGCAGGAGGCGGTCTAGCAAATATCCTGGTCCCGAGCCATGGAGCGCTTTAAAGATAATAACTAAGACCTTGAAGCGCACCCGGAGGGCCACCGGGAGCCAATGCAGCTCGCGCAGAAGTGGCGTAACGTGGGGGCTCCTCGGGGCTGCATTCTGCACCAGCTGGAGCCTCCGGATGCTCTTCAAAGGCAGCCCCATGTAGAGAGCGTTGGCATAGTCTAGGTGGGAGATCACCAGGGCGGAGGTGACCGTGCGAAGTGCATCCCGATCCAGAAAGGGCCGCAATTGGTAGATCCTACGGACCTGGCCAAAAGCCCCCCTGGCGACGGCCGCCACGTGATCTTCCAATGACAGCCGCACATCCAGGACACCCAGATTGCGGGCCCTCTCTGTGGGGGCAAGAATTTCCCCCCCCACAGCCAGCAATGGAACCAGCTGGCTGTACCGGGGTGCCGGGAAGCACAGCCACTCAGTCTTAGATGGGTTGAGCTGAAGCCTGTTCCGCCCCATCCAACACCGCACGGCCTCCAGGCACCGGGTCATCACTTCGACGGCTTCATCGGGGTGGCCCGGGGTAAAAATGTACAGCTGAGTGTCATCAGCGTACTGATGGAATTCTACCCCAAAGCCACGGATGATCTTACCCAGCGGCTTCATATAAATGTTAAACAGAAGGGGCGAGAGCACTGACCCCGAGGCACCACGCAAACCAGGGGCCTCGGGGCCGACCTCTGCCCCCCTGCCAACACGAATTGCGAGCGGTCAGAGAGGAAGGAGAACCACCGCATAACAGTGCCTCCCACTCCCAACCCCCCCAACCGCCGCAATAAGATACTGTGGTCGACAGTATCGAAAGCCGCCGAGAGATCTAAGAGGACCAGGACAGAGGAATAACCTCTGTCACGAGCCCTCCAGAGATCATCCACCAATGCGACCAATGCCGTCTCCGTGTTGTGTCTGGGCCTGAAGCCCAATTGGCGTGGATCCAAATAGACAGCTTCATCCAGGTGCTGGGGAAGCTGTCGTGCCACCACACTCTCAACAGGATAGTCCCCCCTTCTCCACAGAACAGCTACAGATAGAAGGCATAAGGGGAAATCTTTTCTGCCACACACACACAGCCTTGGCATCAAATTGTCATGGCTGAGTAGAAGCAGAATAAGCAGAAACAAGTAATAGGCATTGGAAAAGAAAATGTAGTAAAGCCTGAAGTTCACTCAGTATCTATTGGCAACTTTGGGAGCTATACTTTAACTTGAAAAACATTTGACATGTTGCTTTTCAGCTTGCTTGAGAGGCCTTGCCAAACCTTGGGAGACAGTTTTTTTCCTCCTCTCTTTTAGCTGAGGGGGGAGGATACAGTCTCCAATCCTGAGGAACAGAGCCATTTGACAAGAGACCTGGTAGATGAAAAAGAATCTCTCCCATATTCTGCAGATGGAAATCTGATAGGTAAATGTATGTAAATAAATGTTAATATTTAAATGTAATATTAACTTTTAACAGGCCTGTGGATGCGGGGGAAGAAACTTTGCCCTGAAAAGGCAGTGAGAAAGCTGGCTGGATGTGGCAAGCCTCTGAGCCAAGAGATTGCTCAATCCTGATGCATAGAAGGGAAGAATAGAAAGAAGTGGAATTGCCAGAAACAGAATGGCTCTGGAGGACAATGGCCAGGGACTGGAGGGAGGCAGCAGCTTAAAGTGACCAATAGGAATTGACAAATCCCATCCTCTTACCTGCATCACCAATGACATCATCTATGAGGCATCCTAAATTGGATTAGGTCCATGGCAAACATTGTGTCAGGAGGAGAGGGAGAATAATAATTAAAAGCTGAAATTGCAAAAGAGGACTTGAAGCTGATTCTGCTAAGGACTATGGATGAGAAGAGGTAAAGTCATCCAGACATGTCACATGAAAATATTTACTGAAGCATCTTTATGCAGTGATTAGGGGGAAACACAAGGATGAACACTTGTTTTGCTGCAATATTGCCATCTAGTGTCAGGCTGTTAGAAATAAAAAAGGGCACATATTATTCATGATCATTTCATTTGTATAGAACTGAAAAGTAAGGATTAAATGATTTTTACAAGAGGAGAAATGTGTATATGCAGAGGTGGAGGGAGAACAGAGTCCTTCCCTGTCTTATCTATCTGTACTGTAGCTCATAAGAAATACTCTGCACCTGGAAAATGATTCTACTGCAGGCACTCAAGGGTAAAAATGGCCAAAGGCCAATATCTTTAAAAAATGGCAGGGGAAACAGATTCAAGTCAGGCAAGGAGTGAGCCTGCATGTTTCCTCAGGCTGATTATTCTATTTATTTTCTATCCCAACTTTCCACCTAGAAGGCACCTAAAATGTATAGCAAATACAAGCATGTAAATAAAAAATAATTCAAATTCTTACTATTTGCAACTTGGCAGGTATAGTTAAAGGAAGGTTTTAATTGCTTTCCTAGGGATGGATAAAGTAGGGGCGTAATAATCTTAGTTGGGAATAGTGTATGAAAAGCTTGTCCTAGACCTTTCATGCCAATCTTACTGCCTTATCAATGCCACCCTGAAATAGGCAGAGTTGTCCCTCAAATAATTAGGTCCAAAAGAATAAATTTCCATTATTATCTACTGCATTATTATTCTTAACACAAAATACCATAAAACTGTATTAAGAATTGCATTATTATTTGTTATATAGAATCTCATAAAATTATCAAAGTCAATGCTTTTTCCTCAAAATCACAAGGCATAAGTGTTCATTGTCTTTGAACTTTGATTGCATTAAAAGTATTTGGAAGCACTTTGAGTAGCTGAAATTGTCAACAATTGACAGCCACATAAATCATAAATATTTTCAATTCTTGAGAGAAAATATCTTGTGTAAATCGGATCACACCTTAATAACCATGCCTGGACTACTGCCAGTACCTTTACTCTGAAATCTTGCAACTCCCATCTACCCAATTGCACACGCTTAGCTTCCTTTCAGAAAAGGAGGAATCTCCAAGGACAACTCTTTAAAAACCATTTTCTACAGCTCTTTTGTTTTTAGGTAACAAATAAAAGTGTTATTTCTATGAAGGAATGGAGATGAACAATTCTAGTAAATTCTAAATAAGAACTGTTTTGGTCCTATTGTTTGAGGTAACTTATAGTTTTATTGGAAACTGACCAAATAATTATCGTAATGAAAACTGACTCTTGGTATTCTCTCCTGCTTCAAGAGCAGTTGGACATTTAGCCTTCTCTTTGCAGATACATACAGTTCTCGATTTACATGACTGGCATCTAAGTTCCTTCATATTTTAAACAATTTTGTTTAATACCTAAGATTAATGCACTATTGATTACTGATACTTTAGAGAAAGTGAATAAATCCTTCATAATCAGAAACTGCATAATTTAATTTATACAAAATATTTATATACTATTTTCTACATTGTTTCAAATGATGATTCAAACATGAAATATTCGTTGTAAATTGCTTCAGTTTTTGAGAGGGGCATAAGTTGTAGAATTTTGCATCTGTGCTGTCCACATGTTTCAAGGAGAGTATTGGATTTTTTAAAATTCCCGGGAGTAGTAGTTATTGTGCTCTATATTTCTTGTGTACTCATGCTATATAAATGTGAAGAAAGGCAATATGAATGAAATCTTTGTATCATAGCTTACTTAAAATTCTAGCAACAGATCAAAACATTACCTTCAGTTAGTGGATTAGGCATACAATATATTGGTAGTCACAATATTTAAATTTAGTAGAATATACTTTTATTTTATTTTTTTGAGAAGGAAAAATATACTAACATAATTCAATACAATCAAAATGTTATATTTTAAACAAAAACATTACAAAAAACACTTTAGCAGAGACTTTAATATATTCAGAAAATCCTATTTCACACTCAGAATTCATAATCTTAATTGCATCCTTTAAAAAAGAAACAAATAAAAATGGATACCATATATAATTTGATCACTGAAATGTAACTTCCTTTCCAGAACAGTTTAAATCAGAGGTAGGCAATCTATATTTTCTACATAATTAAACATTTCCATAATCAAAATCTCTATGTATAGTGTTATGATTTATGACAATTATATTACCTGAATGATATCAGACTGCCTACCTGTACTTTAAACTTTTTCACTTGCCATTCATTAAGCTTTTGCATATTTTGTTTAAAAAAATAGGATTAGAGTATTTGCAGAAATAACAAATATAGCAAGATATAATTTATCTCAGCTTTTTAATGGTAATAATCTTGTTGTGGTGCTTTTATTCAGAATTCAATGTTTATATACGCATGTAAAAATATAAATATATATATATATATATATATGTATATATACAGAAATTGCTCTTCACTCATTACAAACTAGACATACGAAAGAAAAATGCAGATGTTGAAAGTATAAAGCAACACAAGAATACACTTTTAATATTAAAATTATTCATTTTTATAGTTTGTCTAATTTCCCCCTAACGATACATGGGACTAAAAATATTCTATTAGAAAATAGGAAGAATTTAAACTAAATGAATTAAAAAAACAACATCCTGTACCACAATACATAATTTCATGTTATTACATTAAATATAGCTGATTACTTGCAACATTGTAATATTTTGAAGTTTCCTTAAAGACTTATATACCTTCACTAAATTGGTTTTTTATTGTTCTTTCAAATCATGGAGTTTGCATGCAACTGTTTTCAGTACAAAATACTAATGTAGGACAAACTGAATTTTCAAATCTATAATATATTCTGCCCAAGTTTCCAAAATAGTCAATTAGCTGGTAAAGCATTTTGAAATACTATTTTGCCATGAAAAATCGGGCAACTTTTCCATTTATTAAAATGTGATTAGAGCAGGAATATAAGTGCACAAAATGCAAGGCATAAGTCCAATTGCTTATACTTAAATGTTAGCAATTTAATTCAAGATATAATACATGGTAATTTGCTGCATATTGATGAAAGGTGCAAATTAAGGCAAAATGCAGAGGTTCTTTGATTTTGAAATCACCATATATGTTTGTCAATGAGATGTAATATGTGAGAAAACTGCCAGTTAACCTTTGTTCTCAAACGAGTTTGCTTTAAGTACTATATTACTATGAATAAATTCAGTAATCAAAGAAATAACTTTCATCACAATTCTTAACCCTAGATATTTAATTAAATGTTTTTAAATAAAGAGCATTACAATCCAAAACTGAACATTTAATTTTGTTTTGATATTTAATGTGTAAAAAAATCACCTTAAGCCATGCTACATTAAAACTTATTAAACAAGTTTGCAAAGATTGTAATGGAAGCACTATTACTCCATGAGGACTGAGATTTAATATTAAAGTGTATTTACATATTTGTAATACAAATGCAATATTCCAATAATGTTAATTAACCACCATATTTCTAACTCTAATATAACATTCATTTTTTGCTATTTTGAGTTCTACTAAGTATTTTTTCAATCAAGGTTTCAAAGCTCAAGTAAATGATCTCAGTTCAGCCAAAATAAAATAAAATAAAGCTACCTTTCTTCCAGATTCATTTGTCTTATTTATGAATTTAGATAAGATTCATAATTAATAAAGCCCCATAGCAAGAAAGATGTAATGGACCAAATGGACCAAACATGGAAGGAAATAGTATCTTTTTTGTTATTTGATTCTAAATGTTCATAAGAAATATGATAAAAAAAATTAAACTTTCACATCAAAAGCCATAAATGAATCCAAACTAGTAAAATTAGGATTCCTAAGAACGGCTATAGCATGTTAACATACTGATGTTCTCATTTTTATAGTTTGTTATCTGTTTCACCTATGACTACACACAAACATAATTTTTATGATGCATTTATATTGCAAAGGGAAGGAGGCAGAAATATGAAGGATGTCCATGCCTCACAAAGTCATTTAGGCTATGAGTGCCTATCCCATTAAAATTACCTGAAATTTTATTAATTTCAGTAATCTCTTAACTGCATTTGACATTATGATGTTGATATTTTTAGATACTACAGGTCTCAAAATCTGCAGATAAAAACATTTCTTCAGCAATCATTTAAAATTACAATGGCACTGAGTGAAGGGGCACATGACCCATGCCTGAAGTTATATAACGGTTGAAGTGCCCCCATGGTTTGGGTCAAAGTTTGGGTCTTTTGCAGTCCAGCCACACTTACGACTGCAGGGGTACTGCAACTACCAACAAGCACTTCTCTCTTCTCCCTTTAGGCCCACTGCCGCCCTGTTTCGCTGCCTTGGCTGATCTTCACCACCATCTTCTGGCTCCCACTGCTCATGAGACATGTCTGGCCTCACTGCTGGGCCATATGGGGCTAATTTTGTGCTGCAAAAAAGAAAGGGAAGCAGAAAGCACCTTTGTCTGCAGCTCAAAGCCAGCCCCAAACCTGTCCAGAGCTCTTTGAAATTAAGCTGTAAGACAAAAAAGTGTCATTTGTTTCCTTTTTCTCAGTGCAAAGCAAACCCCAAGTGCTCCTAAATGGGGCTGGAGCTGACTTTGTGCTGGGAAAAAGTGCTGTCACCTTTTTTTTTCTTTTTTCCCTGTGCAATACCATCCCCCAAATAGCTTCTGGGACGAGAATTCAGAAGCCTCTCTGCTCTGGGGTTGAAAACCCTGCCTGAATTTTGACACAGAGGATTTTCAGCTCCACTACAGAACATTTTGAACGAAGGATTTGAAAAGATCACGAGTCTAGCACTAGCTTGGAAAACAGCATGAGGAAGCCTCTGTGAGAAGGCTGCATCTCACATAAGGTGGGCACACCTGTCAGCCGCTGGAAGAAAAATGGCAAAGGTAAGTGGGGCATTTTGCATGCACTGGTGGGCTATATGGGCAATAAGGCTTCCCAAATCTCAGAGGCTTTGCCTGGGCTTGTGGGCCAGGTGAGTAGTAAGGTTTTCATGGATGGCTGCCACTCAGTGTCACTGCAGCACCCCCCAAACTCATAGTTTGCCTGGGTCTCTCAGGGTTTCCTCACTCCGAGGTATACTGCATTCCTTACCTGGGAGTGATTAACAACTGCAACTGGGAGTGTTAGCATCTCAGTTATTGAGCAAAGCTGTCATGCTTTAGTGACAGCTGCATTCAATGACCAAAATTCCAATTGTGGGTGTAAGTCAACGGTTGCCTGTGTGGGGAATGCCAGAAGCTTCTATGCCTACAGGTGCAGGCCTCTGTTTAACTGTTGATAAATGCTTGATTTATAGTTGTAGATGCAGAACTAAGAAGCAGTTTTATATCTCTCTTCTACTTTCTGCTTTAGGCAAACTGCTTGTATAACTTGTCTTTAGAGTTACGACTAGAACAGGGAACAGAAAACTCATCATTAAGTGATACACTCATTAAGAGAGGTATCATGTGACTGCACCTAATTTTACAACCTTTGTTCTGTGGTTGTTAAGCAAGACAACACGTGACTGTGACTTTTCCTGCTGGTTTACCCAATGACTTTCCTTATCAGAAATCAGCTGGAAGGGATTGCCTGACTTTCAGGTGCCATAAATGTTGAAAGTGTGAGCCAGTTGCCAAGCACCCTGGATTGCAATCATACGACTAAGGGAACAATTGTTAAGTGCAGGGACCAGTCATGAGTCACTTTTTTCAATTGCAATTTTAAATGAATGGTCATGTCAAAGACTACCTGTACTGTAATAAAAACTGTAAAGGATTTGGATGTTAAATGCATTTCACTTGTGCATTGAAGAAAAGAACTGTTAAAATGAAATTTGATTTGATTAATTTGAAGCTAAAATTTGGGGATTTTATATTAAAAACAAGCAAACAAAATACCCAAAGCAAAAATATTATGAGTATTAAAGTGTAGCATCAGCTACTTTTGGTTATTCAAAGAATATTTTTCTAAAAATTTTAAAATATATTTGCAAGCTTTCCTGCTCATTCTCTTCCACTTTCTATATCTAAATATTTGATTATTCCAGACAGCACAATACAAACAGCTCAAAAAGGACATGGAAAAATGCCAATAAATATATACTGTACTTTTAAAAAGCTACCGATTTCGCTGATTTTTTGCAATCATACAAAATGTCAACAAGGATAACATAGATTAAATATCAAAGCTTCGAGAAGCTTCAGAATTCACAATATAAGATAAATGTCTCACCAACTATTTCTTGAATGAATTATACCAAACTGAGAGACTATCAAAATTTTATACAAAATCTCTACGGAGATCACAGAAAACGGCAAAATCTTCTTTAAGACAAACCAAAGTAGAAGGTTCACACAAATATTCAATATTTTTTTAAAAAAAATACTATGCTATGCCTTCTCAAAAGAATTATTTAGGAATATTAGTTTATAATTTTTAAAAATGTTAAAATAGGTATATGAATAAAATTGAATTAAAAGGGATATGTTATTCTCCACTGTTATGAGATACCACTTGATGGTATCAAATTATTATTATGTATCTGGTTGTCATTGAAATGATAAATATAGACAAAATGATAAAATATTGTTTTTGAATGGATACTGAATGTAAAAAAGCAAAGGGAAACCAATGACTAAACTGGCTAAATAAAATGGCTAAAACTCCCAGTATCACTTAACCTCTTTTGTCAAGAAACTCAAATATTTGGTAGCTGGTATTTAGCAAAGAGTGCAAAAAAAAATATCTGTAATGGCAATGTTTTATATAAAAAGAACCCTGTGACATACATTGTTTTAAACATTTTTAAAATATTTTTCTTCTTACAGTTTTTCATTTGAAATCTTAAGGAAAACTGAGGAAAAAAGATAATGCATGGCAGGGATGGTAAACTCTAAAAACACACATTTCCTACCAAACAAGTAAAACAACGCTAGTAGACTTTTCTCTCTATTTTGTGAATTCTAATTTATTTAAGAAATGTTTTGCAATTTTGTCTAGAATGCCAAGAAAATCACTTATTCCTATATTATTTCATGAATTTTTTACCCCAGTACTTAGAATAAATTTCATAACATGTGGATATTCAGCGGCAGGTGAATAAAACCTGAATACCCATATAAAACTCATTGTTGCCTACAAACTTTTCCTGTCGTCTACCGTAGATCATACCAGTTTGTAAAGGAACTGGTAACAAAAGAGTTTTCACATCTACTATATTGCCTTCATTTTCCATTACTTATTTGGATATATAATACTAAGAATTACATCAAATGAAGAATATATTTCTCTGCCACAATGGAATTACCAAGATGAAGAGTTACAAAGATGGTGGGCCTATTTGTGCTTATGATCTATACCTTTTCTCTTAATTTACTTTCTCTTTATTTTCCTAATTTTGTTTTTGAATTGGGACAAAGTCATTTCTAACAAAAATTGGAAAAGTTATATAATTTCATATAATTTTGTAGTTAAATATAAAGTGATTATTTCAAGCAACTAACAAGCAAGTCAAATACTGCAATTTTCCTGCTGTATAGATATTTTTATAGCATGGCATTCAAACACAGTATGTTACACTACTGAAGGCTTATATGTGCAGGCCATAAATAATTAATAGTATTTCTGCTACTGAAGATTTTTAGTTACATAAATATATACAATATCATTTGACATATTCCTACAACCTTTGCTAGATTGTATTATATTGTTTATTCATGAAATCTTCACAAACTATAGCCAGATGTAATGTAATGAATATCTAACACATAGATTATTATAAACTGCATTTGTATGATAGTAAGTAAAGTTATTAGAAATCTGGCACCAAATGCAAGTTATAAGAATTTGCAGAACAGTCTTTAGAAAAACATGATATAAGATTGATATTATGATTACTTGGTTCTAATTTATATAAATTTTCTCAGATTTTTACAGTCCACATTCACAGAATTTGAAACAGCATCTTTATTTTCTTACTAATTAGAAACAATCAAACCTGAATTTTAGGAAAGACAAGTTCTAGCCTACCTTGGTTGACCTGGAAAGCTAAGCAGGATTTTGTTAGGATCAGAACTGGAAATTACCAAGGAATACGAAGTCTATAAGCTAGCCTGAG
Organism: Bungarus multicinctus; assembly: GCA_023653725.1. Taxonomy (NCBI): domain Eukaryota; kingdom Metazoa; phylum Chordata; class Lepidosauria; order Squamata; family Elapidae; genus Bungarus; species Bungarus multicinctus. The sequence goes on from CM042848.1 coordinate 51,772,842, forward strand.
AAGTGGAAACAATATTCTGTATTGCTACCATGAAAACTGTGGATATGCCGATGAAATCACCAGGAGGTGGGCTCAATCTGAATAAGCTTTTACTTTACCTTTTGAAATATACTAGAAACAGCAATGTTCATCTCTTATATGCTTTTTAAATAACTTTAACTGAGTGATCATCATTAATAAATCCAACTATGTATTATTTTGACATACCACAATTTAATGTAGATTACAACTCTAATTTCCACAGAGTTGTAATTCCCATATCATCATTCGATCTTTGCTATGTGGTTTATCAATTATTTCTACAATTTCACAGGCATGTGTCAGAATTACATTTTATTCTGTGTGATATTATTATAATTCTAAATTAAACTTTTATGAAGGTCACAAATTCTTTAGGAAATATAAAGAAAGATGACAAGTAATTCCATTATTATTATTATTTTGCAGTTCAGAAATCCAAAAAACTACTTCTCCTTTAATGGGCTAGTACAAACTGATTCACCGAATAAAGAAAATTAGACACCGAGTTCTCATCTCTCTCCATCTCCATGTAAAATAGAAAAAACGTGGACCAAAATTATTGCATCTTTTTAATCTGTCCTTTATAATACTTGTTTTTTATTAAATAGCTATAAGCTAAAAGTATGTTTAGAAAAACAAGGACAAACTGCACTACATTTATTACAAAGAGCATACTGTGAAAATGCATCAGCTCATCAGCACAGTAATCTCACAAGAGTGTCATCAGATGTCAGGAAGGAAAAATGCTAACTTGGAAATGTTGGGATGCTTGCACAAATCTATCTTATTTCTCCTATTCTATCCCAAGTAGCAGTCCTGAAAACACTGCTCTGACCACCATGAAGTAGACCTGCATTCTTCAAGATGACTAATGGAAGGGCACAAAAAATGACAGACAGCCCACTACGCATATTAACAGAGGGAACAGTAAATACTGCCCCTGAAAAAACTGGAGATTGGTGGCAGTAGGGAAGAATTTCCACAACTTGAGATCCAACAGTGGAAATCTAGCTGTCTCCCCTCCCTCCGACCACCACGCAAAAAAACACTACAAATGGTTATTGCAGGGTTTCCTCTTGCTCCACAAAAGGAGTAATAGTTAATCAGCTCAGTTTCTCAAAGTCCACAGACTGACAGGACGCAGGGCAGTTTCAGATCAGTGCGGCCCTCATGAGTGAAAGAAGACCTAATGTCAACGCTTATGAATGGCAAAAACAGCTGCCAACATTTGATAATATGCAGTGCATTTTAAGGTGCTTGTTTTTTTCACTGATTGGATATTGAATAGAATATTGATATTGGATATATTCTGGTCCATTTCTTATATTTTCTGTTTCAACAGTATTATTACTTAGCAATATTTAGAGGCAATATCAATACCCCTTTTCTAGACTAAAACAGAAAGTTTAATTTTTTTATTTAGTGAAGTGATTTTCAATTAAAACTTTTTCTTTCCTCCTAAGAGTTACCTTGCAAAGCTATGGCTTGCTCAGGCTATTTTCCGAATCACAAGCATCATATGTGGTTGAAAAGAAATAAACAATGTACTGCAAATTGCCTCAACAAGGAAAAGAGCAGTACAAAGGGAAGTGTAGAACTAGAGACCTTCATCTTTTCATCATGCTCAGCCCTTAGGTAGTTCAAGGAGATACTTGCAGAGAAGCAGAGTCGTCAGATGGTTTTTTGTAGAATACCTCATATGTCTCACTGTTCACTTTGATGGCGGGTGGTTTCATATGTAGTTTTTAGTTTCTTTGTGATTTTAAGAGTCTTTAAAGATGCATCATTCAGAATCGGATAAGTCACTTTAAACAAAACAAAGCAAGAATATGACTATTTATAAGACAGTACTTTGTTACATTGCACTTCCAGTGATGTTACCTACTATTTTATAGTATCTTTTCATCTATTGAAGGAATTTTAAACTAACAATGAAGTGCAACCAATTCCACCAAGAAAAGGATAATAAAAAAGAACAATTCTAGCAAATTTCTCATAGTCGCATAAAATCAAACATTCACCTCTATTGAGGAACAGTATTCAAATTTAAAATAATTGTTGATCCATATCTGACACTAGCTATTGGTATGAGAATTGTAGATTTTTCTATGAAACAGATTGAAAAATAATATGTACATCAGAAGATAACCATTGGCACATGCAGATTAGATTATTCTAAAATAAAGGTAATAACCCAAACATTATCTTTCATTATGTCTAAAAGCCAATTCAAACATTTAGCTTCCTTCTCTCCTTGATACTGCATTATAAAGAGGAATTCTAAAATAAGGGGTTGTTTTTTAATAAATACAATTATATCTACATTTGCTATACAGGTAGTCCTCAACTTACAACCACAATTGAGCCCAAAATTTATGTTGCTGAGAAATTTGTTAAGTGAGTTTTGCCCCATTTTATGACTTTACTTGCCAGTTGTTAAGTGAATCACTGCAGTTGTTAAATTAATAACATGGTTGTTAAGTGTATCTGGTTTTCATATTGACTCTGTCTGAAGGTCACAAAAAGGGATTACCATCAAACTACTTGCAAGAAGGTGGAACTTTTTCTTATATTGAACAATAAGCCCTTTGTAAAGAATTGCTTTAAAAGATTTAAAATAATTTCTATACTCATGCTACTTTTATAGCATAGTTTCCAAATCATTATCTTTTTAAACTTTTAATTAAAGTAACAAAACTGAACTCTTTGAAAAATGAAGTAAGTATTTTGCTATATCATATGTATCTGGTATTCAAGAGCCTTGGAATCATATATCCATCATTTATGTTACCTTAAAAAAACTAGCACAAATGAATAAGAGGTAATTATTGTGAGTTGAGATAAATATCCAGGTTTTCCAATTTCCAAAGGTACTTTTAATATCCAAAATAAAATCTCAATAGCATTGTTCCTTTAGAGCAGGGATCTTCAAACTTGACAGCTTTAAGACTTGTGTACTTCAACTCCCAGAATTCCTCCTCCAGTCATGTTAGCTCAGGAATTCTGGGAGTTGAAGTCCACAAGTCTTAAATTTGCTAAGTTTGAAGACCTTTGCTATAGAGACTAAAGATAAATAACTTGGGCCTGAAATATATACTTTCCTCAATATAGTATTAGAAATTGTGTTAATTATTTCAGATTACTTTATACTTCTTTTGTTAATGAATAAGGGAACAATTCTCATGCATCATTTATTCCACATTATACAATATGTTATAAAGCAAAATAAAGTAACTGTTGCATTAAGTATTTTCTTTCCAATACCAGAATCAGTTTAGCAAACCCAGACAAGCTTGATTCATCAAATTAGCCTGTTTTATTACAAATGTCAAGCTCCGTAAATGTGTTGCTGTTTAAAAATATTAAAAGTGACATACTACAAAATGACATACTGCAACACAAAAATAAAATCTGATCAAGTTGTGTTAGCAGATGTATAGATTTGATTAAATTATAACAAAAGTGTCTTATTATTTCTATAAATCTTTATAGAAAACTAAGTAATTCACAGGATTAAATACAATAAGGGAAAGTATTTGCTTACAAGGATCCATATCTGCTCTCATATTTAGAGACAATAGTCTTGCATTTTCCCACTTCCTTCCGTAGTTCTGCAACTTCGGTCCTCAAGGCTGTGTTCTCCTTCTCCAGAAAAGCAGCTCGGATTGTGATCTGATTCTCTTTTAGGCGGCGAGCATCCCGAGATCGCTTGGCTGCCACATTGTTTTTCTTTCGCCTTGTCCAATATTTTTCATCCTATGTGGAAATAATCAGGTTGACAGTTTAGTATTTAGCAGATATTTCATTGATTTGTGATTTATTATTTTGTTTTTCTTATGACCAAATATGGCTGGACTTTTTGCAAGCTACTACCCATAGTTGTTATTATCCATGCTAGAGTTACCTTCAGATTAGGCTACTGCAATGAAGTGCAGAAGGCTACAAGTAAAGATTACTCAGAAATATGGTCCAGAATATTATGATGTAACAGATATGAAAAAATGGGAATAGAAACTGACTAAAAATACTATGGTTGACCATAATTAGTCATGCAAAAATACCACATCTATTTTTAAATTAAAATGAAAAATTTAATTTTCTGACTACCTTTAAACTAATGGAAACTTTTGTTCATCTACATGAGAAGACGCTAATTCTGGTATGGCATCACAGTGCTCTCAAAATCAATTTATAAATCAACTGAATTGAATTGATAAAAATCAGATTGTGCCTTTGATTTTTATCCCACCTTTATTACTTTATAAGTAACTCAAGGCAGTGAACATATCCAATGCGCCTTCCTCCTCCTGTTTTTCTCACAACAACCCAGTGAGGTAGATTGGGTTGAGAAAGAATGACTGGCCCAAAGTCACCCATCTCATTCCTAAGATGGGAATAGAACTTACATCTCCTGGTTTCCAAGCCAGCACCATAACCATAACACCAAACTAGCTCTTGCCTTTTAATTCCATCAAGGACCTTTAAGAAGGTGAATTTAATTTCTGATTAATATCTAGCTACTGGCAAAGCTTATACATACAAATTGAATTTTGTCCTTAATTTGGGAAAGGAACAGTCACTTCCCTCAAAAAGGTTGGCTTTCATATTGATTCATTCAATAAACTGGTAACCTTTGCTTAGAACAGAGAAGAAAGAAGAAACGCAAAATGAACAAGATGGATTCTATGAATTTCTAAGCAAGAAACCCACGTGATTTTTCTTCATCTTCTCCACAAGTTTATTCACTAAAACCCAAAAACTTATTCAGTTTGATGTAGTAATTAAAAGTACTGGGTTAGAAACTGGGAGACTGGCCCTGTCTTAGACATAAGTGCAACTAGGTGACTGTGGGTCACTCTGTCTCAGCCCTAGGAAACAACAACTGGAAACTTGCAAAAACTGTTGCAAAGGAAACTGCTGGAACTCATTCATGTAGGTGCTAAGAGTCAAAATAGACTTGGGTAGGTAAGTAAATAAATAATTAAATTAATTAGGTTGACTTTAATTCATTTTTGTATCAAAATATTTAGTTTAATTAATATAAGGAATTTTTCATTATAATCTTCCCTATAAACACTATACATTTTGTGCTTCAGGTTGTATACAATATTGGTAAACCTTTTATAGTTGTGGAAATTACTATTCTTTTTATTTTTCCAGACCCATCTCCCCCGCCCCCTATTTTCTTGAAGCTGAACTGCAGCAGAAAATCCTGGATAGAAAAGCAAAGAATTTTTCAGAAGGATAGATTAAGGGACAATAGGAGGTTCAGTTTGACTAGTTGCAGTTTATAATAATTATCTTTCACTGGGGAAGCCTTGGAAAATGTTTTATATTATTCTCCTTCTGGATTTCAACAATCTGAAACAAATGAAACAAAGTATCCTTGATTAAATCCTAGCAATGTTATTAAATTACATTCTGGGGACAAAAAGATGGTAAATTGCCATTCCTCAAGAAATTCACACTAAATCCACCAGAATTTTACAACAAATAATCTGCTGATTAAAAAGACTCAATTGTGGGAAACTCCAGTAGCATACTTGAAAATGTATTTTGCAGCCAACAAACATGATTTCAAATACTTCTGAAATACGATCACTCATCTAAGCAATAACGGAATAAACACAATTACCTTTTGATCTTCTGGGACAAAGACTTTCTTGGCTTTTTTAATCATAGGCTGTGGTTTCAAGTCCTCTTCAGCAAACTTGTGCTTTCTAGGATTAAAGAGCTCTCCTCCAGGCACACTGGACAGCACTAAATCAGCAGGGTCAGGGTTGAAATTCACATCAATCTCAACACAATCTGGATCAACAGGGCTAGGAGTCAATCTTTCCTCATCCTCTGGAGAGGACTCTGGAAAAACGAAGACAAATTTAATAGTGAGCAGCATGAAGAAGATAACTATGATTAAACAGAAATATTAAAAGGGCCCTTTATTCAATGTATCATAAGTAAGAAAGAAGGAAACTGGTAAAATATTTTCCCTTCCTTCACTATTCAGTCTGAAACCCAGTGATAAAAGCCTTTAATATAGCAGCATATAATAGCAGCATATATTAATACTAATCGAACAAGACAGATTTGACAATAGTTCTTCATTCTACATTCTTCACTTATTTGAATTAAAACAACATATTGCCAGCAAAAAGTAGCATAGTGCTACCACTTGTTTACATAATATTAATAGAATCAAAAATGGGAACCAGTGAAATATTACTTGTTCTTCCTTGTAACTTGCTGTGAATTTATTTGTTGTTAGATTGTGTATTACTGATCTACCCATTTCTAAATTCAGGTTTAATTTTGCATGACAAGCAAATTGCTCATTCTAACCATTTAATTATTTTTCTGATTTCTGCATTGCAATTAAACTAATAACCCAGCTAGGCAACGTGTGCAACCTTTTTTTTGTACAGCATCCTTTATAACCCCTTAACATACCTGAATTTTTGATAGTTTCTGATAGATTGAAAACCACTGTGGAAGATGATGCAGGTGGAGTGGAAGCAACAGTGGCAGGTTCTTTTCCTTCCAGTTCAGCCACAGGCAAGAGGGGATTCTGATTCAGATCTAGATGAGCAGGACTGGAAGGGATTCCATTTTCCAACAGGAATTCATCAAGATCCATATACTCCAGATGAAAAGACTCCCCATCATAAGGAATAGTTTTATCCCAAATGGGAGGCATGAGGGAGGCAGAGACTGCCATTGTACTTGCAGCTGCTGCTTCATCTTCTTCAAGTTTTTCCTTCTTTTTTTTATCTAGAAGAAAATAGAATGATGATATTAGTCTAATGCAGAACTATATTTAATCATTTCTTTTTATATGATGATCCAAGAACTGAAACCATTTGCTGTATCAATCCTACAGATGAAAGCACCTAGCTGACCATGGCTGATCCCCCAAAAGCTAGTAGACTCTGTACTGGTGCCAAAACAACCTACAAGGAGATTAGCCAATTTGAACTTGCTAAGAAATCTGATCAGTCACCTTTGAGTATATGAACCAACAGAAAATAAAGTTGAAAAGGTTTTCTATGTTATCCCTATATATCCCTTTCACATGCAAATAATCTAATAATGTATGAAATATGTGATAAAATGTTCATTTCTAAGTACTAATTTTAAGACGTAAAAATACAAAGATGCATAAAAGTTGCAAATCAATACCGAAGGTCAGTTTTCTGTCTCCTGAAAATTATCCGTGTTCAACTAATTGTATTCTTAGTTAACTAGATATAGGACTGGCTCAATTAAAAAAAGGCATATCTTAATTAAACAGAATATTTTTTCTGCATTATTAGTACCAGAATTTAGTTCTTAATACGGTATAATAGCAAGAGAAGAGCACTTAGACTTATATACCACTTTACAGTTCTTTACAGCTCTCTTTAAGTGGTTTACAGAGTCAGCATATTGCCCCCAACAATTTTGGTCCTCATTTTACCCACCTCGAAAGGATGGAAGGCTGAGCCACCCTTGAGAACTGGTGAGCTTTGAAAAATGCAAAATAAACTAAAAATGTTAAGATATTAATTCAAAAGAATATGAATTTCAAAAATGTAATCTTGTTTCAAACACATATATCAAAATAGAAATGACCAATAAGATAAAACATTATATTTTCAATATCAAGTCTACAATGCTGCTGTTTCGTGCATAAGCACACCAACGTGCCTACCATCCCTGTCCTATTGTTTCTTTTATTGTTTTTATTTTTCTTATATGTATCCATGTATTCATAACTATGTTTTTACTTATACCTATTATCTTGTAAGCAATTGACAAATAAAAATAAATGAAAAATAAAGTGGGTATCAGAGCTACTTTCATATAAATGAATATTTAAAACAAAGATTTGGTTATTCAAGCTGAGGAACAAAATGTTGACAATTAAATCACCCACTAACGTTTGCTGCTGAGTTTAGCTATTACTTACTACGTTCTTCTCTTGGTTAAAAAAAAAAAGACTGATTCAAAGCATTTAAAAAGAAAATACATAACGTCAGCATGCAAAAGTCAGCAAAGCGTTCCCCTTACAGATAAGAGAAAGAGATATATTATCACACTACACATCCAGAATCAAACAGAAATCCCCTCTCAAACTAAACGCGCGCGTGTGTGTGTGTGTGTGTGTGTGTGTGTGTGTGTGTGTGTGTGTGTGTGTGCGCGCGCGCGCGCGCGTGTGTGTGTGTGTGTTTCGCACCTATACTTTGCTGTTGGTAAAGTGCAACAGTCGGATCCGGCACCTGAAATCCAATTGCTTCCCCAAAGCCAGATGCTCTATGTGCTTTCCAGCGATCGTCCTATTAGCTGTTATCACAAGGAAGCCCCGCTCCGTTAAGAGATTATTTCCAAGAAAACAATTCACGGACTCGCCGCCTTACGCGCTGAGAAACGCCAATAAGCGACGGGGGCTGCAGGTGCCGGGCGATGAAGCGCTCCGCGGCAACAATCAGGAGCAACCCCAGCGCCCGCCAGGCCACACGGCAAAATGGATGCGACGTGCCCGTCCGAACTGAGGCACTAGCCACCGCCACTGCCGCCGCAATTCCCTCCCCACCGCCTCCCTCCCGTCCATCGCGCATTTCCTTCTGCGGAGGCAGAGTCTAACCCGAGACGCTCCCGCCACCCTCACCCAGGGGTGCGTCCCGCGGAGGATTTTCCATCAGTTTCTTCAGCACCAAAGGAAAAGCGCCCGTCGGGCCCCGTTCTTGTTGCACGGCTCCCGCGGTCCCCGCCGCTGCTGCTACCTCCTGAGGCGCGACACGGCTGGACATGCTATTGATGCGTAGGGAGCCGACCGGCGGACCTCGAGCCCCCCTCCGGAGGCTCAGAGGGAAGAAGGAGGCGAGAAGCGACGCCAGCGGAACGGACGCCTCGGAAAAGAAAAAAATTAATTAAATCTACCGTTGCCCCCTCGAAGCTAACGAGAGCGCATGCGCCACTTCCCTCGGCGCGCCTCCGACGGCTTTGGAAATATTTATTATTCATGACCGCCTTTAAGTTGCTCGTGCGGTGATTGGCTGGGCCTGGCGAAAGACGGAACTGGCTTGGTACCGCAGCCACTCCGCGACAAGCTTGAACGGAGGCCCGGCACGTGCCGCGGAGCGAGGAGCGTTCCGCGAGAATGTGGCCACTGCCCCTTTCCCTCCGCTGGCGTCAGTAACTCCACCGAGACTCCCATCGTTTAAAACGCGGCGAGCGTCTCCAGCGCTAAACCTCAAATGACCCCAGAGGGTGCGCCAACCATCGGAGAAACAGCAAGGCGGAGCTTTTGAGCTACAAGGAACTCTGGGGCGGGGCGAAGTGGGAAAAGGAGCAGATAGACTTTCATACCTCAGAGATTGGCAGGACGCTCCGTAGGCCTCTGCTCCAAAAGCAAAGCGAGGCGCGGAAAAGCCCGGGGTGAAGGAGAGAGGAAGGCGCCGGTTGAGCAGGCCATTCCAACTTGTGGCCCGCCAGCTGGGTTCTAATATATTTTCGCATCTGGGGTGGTCAAAAGCCGTGACCGGCTGGCAATTAATTAAAATTAATTAAAATTTAAGAGTTGTTAACCTAATCCTATGTAGCTTTTTCTCTGGTAATATCACACTACTAACCAGAGCATACAAAACATTTGCTAGACCAATACTCGAATACAGCTCATCAGTCTGGAACCCGCATTACATATCTGATATTAATACAGTTGAGAAAGTCCAGAAATATTTCACAAGAAGAGTTCTCCACTGCTCTACTCGTTGCAGAATATCTTATGCCACCAGACTTGAAATTCTAGACCTAGAAAACCTAGAACTACGCCACTTTCGGTCCGATCTAAATATAGTACATAAAATTATATATTGCAATGTCCTACCTGTGAGGTGTCCTACCTCACCCCTTTCCTAAGAGGTCTGTAGGGGGCATGCATAAGCGTAACAACATGCCTACCATCCCTGTCCTATTGTTTCTTTTTATTTTTCTTAATGTATCCATCTCATGTATTCATAACTATGTTCATACTTATACCTGTTATCACTTGTCAAAATAAAAAAAACCTAAAGTTTATCTGAATATTACAGTAGATAGAATCCTTCTTATATTCCTACAAGCTTAGGCTAACTAGAACCCCCCCCCCCCACACACACACACAAGTTTTAGCAGAATTGTCTTCCTAAACTTGTACATGGTGCCATTTTTTTTCTTTCCAATCCTTTTGAAGCTTGTTTATTGGTCTCAGCAGAGGGCAGTGTGCGACCAGCCTTGTCAAAATTCAGAGACTGAGCAGGATCAGTCAGGTTCACGTTTGGATGGGTTTCTGGGGATCCCAGGGCTGTGGAACATTCCAGAAGAAAGCAATTGCAATCCTCTTCTGTATTGCTGTTAAAATCCTTCTCCATCCCTAATAGATGTGTCAATAAAGACAACACCAACTGAATTTGGCATACAGGAGACCATGCCGTTTGTTTTCCTTTCTATGTCAAAGCCAGCCATATTATTAGGCAGGATGAGGTGGCTAGGCAATACACTATTCAGGGCAGCCAGTAGTCTGCCCATAGGCCCAGTGAAGTTGCTATGCCTTTGAACACATCAAAAGAATGCTCTGTTGGCCATCCAACTGACTTTGTAAATGGGCTGTGAGGGAAAACACAATCTTGTCCTTCAAACAGCAAAATGTCTTGGGTAGCTGTACACTTTTGGGGCGGAATCTTCAAAAAATAGTGAAAATAATGAAATACAAAAGAAAAGGGTCTGCATATGCACTCGCACCAGTTACCCTTTCATTGATTGTTCTTGTCTTTCTTATTGCCCATTTTGAATATAATTTTCTTGGGAGCAGAAAGAGATCAATTTCCCTAGATTGATAAATGTTGCAGAAACAGTAATTCATTGACATGTGATTCTTTAAAATGCTCTTTTAAATAAATATTAAACATTACAGGTCACAGCAAATAACTGAGCTATAGGATCAAATCTGGCTAGTCCTTGGAGAGCAAGTCATCAGGAAATTATCATATGATAAACTGGAACTTGAAAAAAACATCCCAAAAGAAGATACTTACATACTCTTTCTACATTATTGTCAAGAAAACTGTGTGGTCACTAGAAATTAAATTCAGTTTAAGGGAATTTTTAACATTAAATGTTACAAATAAGCAGTACATTCCATTATTTTAGCACATGAGTTATTTTGATTGGCATTAGTATTCATATTCTCTTACCCTACTTTAATAATTCAACAGGTATTAATAAAACTTTTAAAGAAACTGAGAGGCAAAGTCTAGTTTTCTAGAATACTAGTCAAGTCAAAATAATCTATATTAATTCCTTTTGATTTTAATTCCTTTTGATGTAAGCTACAGGCTTGCCTTGACTGCACTGATTGGAATCTTTTCTAAGATACCTGTGCAGACTTGGATGATACCTCTTGGAATCTTTTCTAAGATACCTCTGCAGACTACAGATATTGTAATATCATATGTCAGTTTTTGTGAAGACCTATGTGTGAAACCTGCAAATATATACTAACAACAAGGCTTGATTTACAGCTAAACTTAAGCAGCTATGTGGTTCCAAAGAAGAAGCCTAGAGAATGCTTCCTATAGCAGGGTCTCCAACCTTGACAACTTTAAGACTTGTGGACTTCAACTCCCAGGAAGTTGAAGTCCACAAGTCTTAAAGTTGCCAAAGTTGGAGACCCCTGTCTTATAGGCTATAGAGGCTATATCCTATAGGAAGGTGATAGAATGCTATATAATCAGGCTAGAAAAGTATTAACAAAGGAGATCAGAGCAGCAAAAAGAAACTACTCTGAATAGTTAAGGAATCAGTTCTCAAAAAATGAAGCAGCAAACATGTGGAAAACCCTTAAAAATATCACTGGTTACAGCAAACCTTCCCATGCTGAAGGAAATCAACAACTGACAGATGACCTGAATGTGTTTTACTGAAGGTTTGAGAGGAAACTACTGCCACGTATTCCATAATTCCCATCTCAGACACACCATCAAGCCTTCTACAAACTGACGTATCTCTTTCTACTTATGACTATAACCTTGTTGCTTGTATCTTTACGTTATTGTTTTATTTAGTTTCCTAGTATGATTTTGATTGCTTATTTAATATCCTATGACTATCACTGTGTTATATCTTATGATTCTTGATGAATGTATTTTTATGTGCACTAAGAGCTTATGCACCAAAGACAAATTCCTTGTGTTTCCAATCACACCTGGCCAATAAAGAATTCTATTTTTTATAATTAATTCCAATATCAGTTGTTTCCATATTTTTGAAAAATTCATCTGCATATTGCATGTTCAGTCCCACTGAAAACTCTTTCTTGTAAGATAATAATAGTAACACCACCTCCAACAATACTTTATTACACTTATCTAGAGCCTATGTAAACAAAATGGAACTATCTCTGAGCAATAAATTTGGATCTCAGAATAATACAATTAGTCATAAGATTTTTATATTCTTAATATATCCTCAGCACCAAAATGACATGATAATCAAGATATGTGCCTTCTTGAGATTTTGGCTGAAACTGTTATTATTACTATACAGATGACACCCAATTTTAATAAATCTGACTGATATAAGTGATATCAGGAAGCAGAGAGGATTGTATGAAATCTATAAACTGAAGATTGATATGGAAGTGATGGAGTTTTTTAATGGATGCATCTTCAGGTCTGGAAAAAGATGTTCAGCCTCTGCACACCTTGTAAAATATCAGATTATGAATAAAAAAAATACAGTAACAAGATTATGAGCTGGAACATCTGCACAGTTACAAGGATGGGGAGCACCTGGTTTCCTAATAGTATATATGAAAAGAATTTTGAAATTCAAACACAATTCAACTGTTGGTCTTAACAAAAAAAAAAAAACCTAGAAGTTATAGGCCCGACATATTTATAGCCTATATCCTCCAAGTTACTTTAACCAAACTATTGTGAGGGATTGAAATGAGGAGTCCTTGGTGCTCTTTCAGGTTTTTTTCTTGCAGACATTTCATTACATTGATGCTATCTGTTTTGGGTAATGAAACATTTGCATGAACACAACCAGGCTCAAACCACCAAGGGCTCCTCATTTCAACATGAACTACAAAAATTCTCCTCTAATGGTACTATGTGTTGTGTTTGAGAGAATGACCTGGTTAATCTCAGTTTGAAAGATGAAGGGTATAGGACCAGAGAAGCAATTTTCTCCATTGTTGCCCTGATCTGCTGGATTAAAATGCCCCTCCCCACCCCAAGATATCTAGTTGGCTTCAGTCTCTACTTGAGTTATCTTTTGGAAAGCTGTCAAAACCTAGCTGCTCTGACAAGTCTTTGGAGATCAATATCTGTTCTTTGCCTGCCATCTGTTTGGCAGAACTGTATGCTATCTTAAATTTACATTGTTTTAATGAATGTTACATTTTGGCTCTACGGTTTTATTACTGAAGACAGGTTTTAAGATATTTTCAATTATGGTAATATACATACAAATAAAGGAAGGCAGAGATGATAGATGATAGAGAGATAGAGAAATAGAGAAATGGATGATAAACAGACAGACAGACAGAGACATAGAATCAATGACAACCTGAATTTGAGCCAAAGGAATCTTAATATATTTAAGAAATTTTATATGATGATTTTATATGATCTGATTTATGTTAACTGTCTGGTCCAGCCAGGGGTGTGATTCAACTGGTGTTACTATTGGTTCAGTGATTATTTTGTGCACGCACACGCCTGATGCGTGCTATACACGTGTATAAAAAAACCTTAGGCTATGCTGCCCGGATAGCTGAAAAGCTTTGCGCTCAGGTACACAGCATTTGAAAAGCCACTTTTTCCCTGTTTTTTCAACCTCAGCTGTGCTGCGCAAAGCAGCTGATGTTGAAAAAGCAGGAAATAAAGGACAGGTAAGAGCCCGGGCGGGTGGGTAGGACAAAGAGCAGCAAACACAGAACCAGTTCGGTGTCTGCTGCTCTTCAGAGCTACTGGCTCTATAGAGCTGGGCAGAACCGGTAGCATCCCACTCCTGGGTCTCGGGTCACAGTATGAGGAAGTAGGGTGTTTCTTGCCTTTATTTTTAAATGAAATATGTAAATAGCTATATAAATAAACTTCTGTCTCTAAGCTATCTAAAAAATTTATACCCATCAATCGGTGCATATATTTCAGTAAATCAGATTTTAAAATAATTTAAAATCAAATTATAGGATCCCATTGGGGAGAGGAGGTATGATAGCCCTCTTCAATTACCTGAAGAGGTAAAACTTGGAGGAGGATGACCTGTATTCTACTGACTCAGACTACAAAGCGGAGGACATGCACTACCGGCCTTAAATTACAGGGTCCAACTGAATTTGAAGACAAGTTGTAATGCATGGGTCCTCAAACTTGGCAAGTTTAAGACTTGTGGACTTCAACTCCCAGAATTCCTGAGCTAACATGACTGAAGGAGGAATTTTGGGAGTTGAAGTTCACAAGCTGTCAAATTTGATGACCCCTTTTCTAATGTAAGAGAAGTCAGTGGTTGAGTTAGTTAACTAGGGTAGTGGTGACCTCCTTATAATTGGATGTATTGAAATAGAGGGGAATAGACTGGGGAATGCCTTAATAGATTTCTGCACTTATCAGGGGTAGATTTAGTAACTTAAATAACCTTTGCCAAGTCTGATTTTAAGAACTGTTTATTTAAAACAGTTTTATTAATTGTGCTTGAAAATTAATTAAATATGATTCTTTCAATTTAGCTCATAATTTAGCTCAATTTAGCACATAAAGTTGTGAAAATGTTAAGGTATTCCTTAGATATCATTTCATGAGTACTAGTCTTTGAGAACAAGTCAGGGAATGCCCAGAAATAAGATTTTCTACTTTGGCACCCAGTTGTAGAATATAAGAGTGAGCCTGACACAGAAAGTTTGTTTTCCTTTTTTTCAGCATCATATTGATTTACTGAAAGCAAGAATTGAGCCCCAGGTTAATTCCAGGCAAATTAAAAGCTAAATTCCAAACCCTAAATAATAGTGTACAAGCTCATTCATTCAATCATCAGTTTCTCAGTGTTACTTCTTATTTTTCATGTGTCACCATACATTTTTCCTTCCCCTTTGTATCCATCTCCTTTTAATCCTTCCTGCTTCTATCTCAGATTTCTGATTTCCCCTCTCTTCATATGTTTCTGTCACTCCCAATTTTCTTTCATCTCCTACAGCTTTCTAGACATTCACTTCTGTTTTTACTTTGCCAATTGCCATCTCTTCTCTTCCATATTTTATTTTGTAATATAACAACATAGTTCATTTTTGTATGCAAGCAATTCATATACATACACACCGGTAGTTTGCAAGAGAAAATGGGTCCTTTTGTGTGGATAATTGATATAAAACAGAATAACATTTCCACTTGGTGTCCCTTGAATCCAAAAAGAAAAAAGATAATCACTGCTTTCCCCTGTGATCTGAATAGTTGAACAAATTCCCAATAAAAATATTTGGAATTCATCCAAGACATAAAAAATAATCAAAAATGGTTTATAAGCACATGAACCTTATATGATGCAGACTTTCTCAAAGCAAAGTAAAAAAAAAACGATAATCTCACTGACTATAAGAAAAAGCAGAAACCTATTATGCATGGTAGTTTATAAAACTGTAACAGTAGTAACAGGAAAATGAAAACAATTCATAGAATTTACCCAACACATCAATCTTAATAACTTTGACGATCTTAGGGAACAAGATTTTTGTGGATATTGTCACCTAGGCAATTTATCTACACATCAAGCACTCTCTAAAGCTGAACCAGAATAATTAAATAAATATCAAACATAGAAAAATTCTATGCAGCAGGGAATAATAATGCACAGTGCCTCAGAGTAAGTGGTCAAAAATGTCCAGTGCGGAAGAAACCTGTTTCTTGCATTCATAGTTTAATTATTCCCATAAGTATTACACATACCATGTTAGCTTGATTTCTCACCTGCCAATAAAAGTGGCTCTATTATTAGAAGCTGAGGGACGATTATCTTAGAAAGAGGCCTTGATATGAAAATATATTTGAATGGGATAGTCAGGATCCCAAAGCATCATATTCAGTACGTCCAGTAAAAATAAAAATTATTTCTTTATGAGATAGGATGACCACCCTTAAAGAGTGTTGCCATGGCATCATAATCTGAAAATGCAGTTTCAAATAGTCTAAACTTTTAGTTCTCACCATTTCCCTAATCCCTGATTCCAGAGGATAAATTCCTTCAGATCTATTTTACCAGAGAACAGATACTTGGTTTCATGTAACAGTCAGAACAGACTGCTCTGCAAGGAAGAAAACAGACTTATTGTGATTAAATATATATATATGCGAAGGGATCCCTAAACAATAACAATTGCCCATTTCTTCTGTTTTCATCATGTCATAAAATATCCATTCAATGTCATTAGCCTCATATTGAAAAAGAGGTGAAGACTGGAGCAATCTGCTTCAATATTTCTCTTACATTGTTATGGACTATTCTTATTCAAATTCAGTACCTTAAATTTATAACTAGCTTAGACAAGTATTCTTGTCTATATTCAGACAAGTATTATAGCCCAGTATTCAGGAATAAAGGAAGTGAGCAAAATTGTTATTGTACAAATGAATGAGCGTTTCAAAACTTATAACTCTCACCGGAAATTCATTTTTATAACACTTTTAAATAACGTTTCTCTGGAAAAGAGAATAGAAAAAGGGAGTATCTGAACTGCTCTCAAAGTACATAGCAAGCCTGAGGATCAGCAGCGGCCCACAATCCTGCACCTCGTCGTCTTCCTCTTCCATCCTTTCTTACATCTTTTTCGCTCCCTAGAGTCTAGACCTTACATTGCTGTTAAACTGCCTACAGTATTACGTTTCGCATCACCTACCGTTTGTTTCCCCGATCGCGGGAAATTCACGAATTGTCAGGCGCTCAAACTATCATAACAGAAATCGAGATACAATTCACCCCTTCCTCCTTGCAGCCTCAGGAACAGTTAGGCGTGGGGTGGAGGTATCTTTTTCCTACCTTTCAGAGCGCCCGTCCAGGGTAAATGATATTCCAGAAGCGATTTCAGGACCTCGGGTAAGTCCACAGGACCGGCCCCGCTATTGTGGTAGCTAGTCATGGCCAATCGCGGGACCGGCGGGAGCGGGAAGAATTCCCTGAAAGGGCTCCTGGGTTGCTGACTGAGCCCCTGAATGCAAAGAAAAAAATTTTTTTTAGCTTATAACAAAAGTAACTTGAAAGCTTGGACTATCTTTAACTACATTGCTAAAATCTGTAATCTGAAAATGAGGGAGGAGTTGAGAAAGGGAAAGCCAATCAGAGGTGAAGCAGCATTCTTTCACCGAATTTCTACCCCTCCCCACCCTTTCCTTTTAATCAATCGGCCAATAATAAAAGAGGATTGGCTGAGCCGCCTGAGCTGGTTTATAAGGCCCGCCTCAGCCAATCAGAATACAAAGAATTGGGACAGTTATCTAACAAGGAGTGGAAAGAGTTTGGTCGTAAGAAAGGCATTATACCAAGTGCGAGCGGACAAGCAACGTTAGCAAATGAAGGTTTGAAAGAGTAATAAGCTTACTGCAATAGATCGATGAATCAAATCTGAGGTCCAGTCTCTTTTATAATAATCAGTGCTGGCAAACAAAGAATATTACTGTATTAATATAAAAGCCCAATTTCTTTGAGGCTCTGAAAAGGTTTTAGTAATTACTGACCAGCCAGTGTATTTTTAGTTTATCTCACAACATTAAAAAAAAATCAGCTACTTTGTGGGAAGATCATAACTTGAAAAACCAATATTTGGAGTCTAAAATTAGACAATTCTGAATACGAAAAGTAACATTTTTGTTTTAATCTATTGCTGAATAAATCAGTACTTATTACACAGTGGTGGGATTCAAAAAAATGTACTACCAGTTCTGTGGCATGGTGTGGCTTGATGGGTGTGGCTTGTGGGTGTGGCAGGGGAAGATTACTGCAAAATTCCATTCCCTCCCCACCCCACTAACCTGCTTTCCAGCTCCATTCTCCTGTGCAGGGCAACAAAAGAAGCTGGGATTTAGGAGGCAGAGAATAGATGAGGGCAGGGCCAGTCAGAGGTGGTATTTGCCGGTTCTCCGAACTATTCAAAATTTGTGCTACCGGTTTTCCAGAACCTGTCAGAACCTGCTGAATACCACCTCTGGCTAGGAGTTGAAACAGTTTATGTTCGGGAGGTGAGGAATCTGTAAATATTTCTTAATCCTCTTTTTGACTCGTGCAGTATACAGATCCTCGATTGAAGGCAGGTTGATAGTAATTGTTTTTTCTGAACTACTCAAAATTTCGTCTATCGGTTCTCCAGAACTGGTTAGAACCTCCTGAATACCATCTCTGCTATTACAGTACCTATTATAGACTGATACAATAGAAGACACAGATATTTGAGGAAATGCTGAATGCTCCACAGAGTATTCTAATTAGATTGGTCTGCCTGCTGTTTAATATATTTGGTTATTATTATTGTTGTTATTATATGCTTATGGTTCATTGCACAGCCAGCCAGATATTCAGATTGGATTTGGCATTTTTGTCTACCTTTCCAAAGATCTGGGATAGGCAGATGTAAATGTTTGATGGCGATACAAATATTGTTGCAGGATGTTATTTTTTGTGCTAATTGTGGCTATATTAAATTGTTTTTGATAGCATGTCAAACATTTGTAGTTGAATAAATAAATAGTAAAATAAGGATACAGAAATACTAAGTTTCAAATGGATTAACACAAATTGATTATTTTCAGACCAGTTTGTATTTTGGAAACCTAACTGGAAGTCAAATCAACCAAACTGACCAGTCACACATAAATAGAGGGACCTTGGGCTGCATCACATAACATTATAATGGTTTATAGGCAGTACTTATTCCAGGCAAAATGTCCTATCATAGTTGTTATTTGAATTTTTCATTTTTTTAATCACGGTAGCTAAAGATGGGCTAGAATTATTTTCTTCCTAAGGCTTCACATATTTATCTAATATTTATCTAATATTTTAATGTTTGTGCACTTTAATGTTCATTAATAGAATGTACATAAAGAATATCCAGGGAAATAAAAGAAATTAATATATAACAGCATTTTTAAACATAGAGAACAGTTAAATACAATACAAATGTCAGAAAGGAGGGAGGAAAAAAACAGATAGTCAAATCCAAGAACATCCATGGGTTAACTTGGCTATGACATAACTTCTTATTGAAAAGCTGGGTAGCAATCCACTGCCTCACAGAAATCATGTCTGTTGGGAAAGGGTTTGATGACACTGCACAATGCATGCAGAAACAAAACCACAAAATTCCCACAATTACATTAATCTTTCCGAACTGACATAGCTTCTGATAAATCCATTGGTGAAATTGACTATGCTAAAGTTGGATGAGTGTTCAGAATAATGAATAATTTCCAGCTAAGAGAGAAAAGTAATCTGTATCCAATTGCAACTATTCGTGTTAGTGGGCATGAGCCTGATATACTTCATCAGAATCATAGAATCATAGAGTTGAAAGTAACCTTGGCGGTCTTCTAGTCCAAAGGTCCCCAACCTTTATGGCTTGGTGGCCCAGCAGAGGGGAGAAGGGAACTGGTCTGTGCAAGCAGTGCGCTGGTGTGTGCACGTATGCACATGCCAGCCCGCCAATCATGTGAGTCAAGCTGCCTGCCACCAGCCTGCACAAGTCGAGCTGCATGCCCACCATTTGCGCAGCCCACTTCTGAACCAGCCACAGTCTGGTAGTGAGCCACGGCCCGGAGGTTAGGGACCACTGTTCTAGTCCTGCCTCTGCTCAAGTCAGGAGTCCCAGACTCCTGCCTTGAGCATTGTCCCAGACAAATGGCTGTCCAATTTGTTCTTCAAAACTTCCAATGAAAAAACTGTGGGAGGCAAGCTTGATTAATTAATGATTGATTACTCATTCTCACTGTTAGAAAATTCCTCCTTATTTCCAGGTTGGATCTCCTTCTGACAAACAAGCTTCCATCCATTGTTTCTTGTCCTACCCTCAGGTACTATATAGAATAAATCAACCCTTCTTCCCTGTGACTATTCTTCAAGTATTGGAAGATTGCTATCATGTGTCCTCTAAGACTTCACTTCATTAGGCTAAGCACATCTAGTTCCCGTAGCTGTTTAAGCTTCAGACCACTTATTATCCTTGTTGCTCTTCTCTGAATTTTTTTCTAGGATCTCAGCGTCTTTTTTTGTATCATGAAAACCAGGTCCGTGGACACAATATTCAAAATGTGGCCTCTTTAGTGCAATATAGAGCAGTACTGTAACTTCCTGTGATCTTGATGTTATTATCCTATTGATGCAGCCTAGGACTGCATTTACTTTTTTTAGCAGCTGCAGCATAGTGCTGACTCATATTTAAATGATGGTCCACTAGGACACCTAAATGTCTCTCACAGGTACTTATATTGATCCAGGTGCTGGCCATCATATACTTGTGTATTTGGTTTCTCCTACCTAATTGCAGGATCTTACCCTTTTCAGCACTGAACTGCATCCTGTTGGATAGGGTCCAATGGTTAAGTCTGTCAAGATCCTTCTGAATTTGCAATTCCCTCCAGCTTGGAGTCATTTGATGAGTACCCCTTCAATCTCTTCATATAAGTTATTTGTGAAAATATTGAACAGCACTGCACCCAAGACTCTTCAATGTCTTCAAGAAGGGGAACTTAACAAATTTGCAGATGACACTAAGCTGGCAGGAATAGCTAACACCCAAGAAGATAGGCTCAAGATCCAGATGGATCTTGACAGACTAGAACACTGGGCCGTATCTAACAAAATGAAATTCAATGTAGAGAAAAGTAAAGTCTTACACTTAGGTAAGAAAAATCAAAAGTACACATATAGACTGGGTGAAACCAGGCTTAATAGCAGTAACTGTGAGAAGGATCTTGGAGTGGACACTGCTAAATATCAGCCAGCAGTGTGCAGTAGCAGCCAAAAAAGCTAATGCAATTCTAAATTGCATTAACACAGGGATACAATCGAGATCAAGTGAGGTACTAATACCACTCTTTAAAGCCTTAATAAGACCACGCCTAGAATACTGCATCCAGTTTTGGTCACCATACTATGAAAAAGATGTTGAGGCTCTAGAAAAAGTATAGAGAAGAGCAACCAGGATGATGAGGGGACTGGAGACTAAAGCATATGAAGAACGGTTTCAGGAACTGGGCTTGGCTAGTCTAGTGAAGAGAAGGACCAGGGGAGACATGATAGCAGTCTTCCAATATTTGAGGGGCTGCCACAGAGAGGAAGGGGTCAATCTATTTTTTAAAGCACCTGTAGGCCAGAGAAGGAATATTGGATGGAAACTGAACCAGGAGAGATTTAACCTGGAAATAAGGAGAAACTTTCTGACAGAACAATCAACCAATGGAACAGCTTTGCCTTTGGAAGTTCTGGGAGTGCCATCACTTGAGACTTTCAAGAAGAGATTGGACTGCCATCTGCCAGAAATGGTGTAGGGTCTCCCGCTTGGGTGGGGGGTTGGACTAAATGACCTACAAGATCCCTTCCAACTCTGATTATCTGTTATCTGGTAATCACTCCACTGCATATTTTCCTCCACATAGCGCTAGTTCCATTGAGGATACACACTGAGTATTATTGATCAGCCAACTGCAAATCCATCTGGTGGTGATACTGTCTATCCCACATTGTTCTATCATATCAAGTAGTGTGATAGGTTGTGGTTTACTTTATCAAGTGCCATACTAAAGTCTAAGAATATTATATCCACAGCATTGTCTTGGTCCACTAATTTCTTTAGCATTAACCTGTTTTTACAAACCGATGCTAGCTTCTCGTAATCATTTCTATGTGCTCACAAACCTGCTACTTGATTATCTTCCAGATGTTTTAGGTATTGATATCAAGCTTGATTGATATGTAGTTTCCTGGTTCCTCTTTTGCCATTTTTTGAAGATTGCAATCACATCAGCTCTTTTCTAGTCCTCTGATAGTTGCCCCATGTTCCAGGAGTTCCTTCAGTCCCCTAGGTTTTAAGCCATTTAAGCTAGATTTTTGAACTCATCCAAAGTAGACAGGTATTCTCAGTAGAGTATTAACCAAGGGTGGGATTCTACAGGTTCGCACCTATTTGGTAGAACCAGTTGTTAACATTCTAAGCAGTTCAGAGAACTGGTTGTTAGAAGAAATTACTGGCCTAATCCTGTAAGGAAGGCAGGAAGGAAACATTCTGGTGTTGCTTACAGAAACTGCCTCTTCATTAATTCTTATTACATTCTTGGCAGGACTAGACTTCCTGTCTCTGGAACTTCTCCGGAGTTTTTTTTTTCCTCCTTTGCTGGTACTTTGCTTGTGTGGAGTGACCATTCAAAGTTACAATGGCACTGAAAAAAGTGACTTCTGACCATTTTTCACACTTACAACTGTTGCAGCATCCCCACAGTCATAAGAGGCCAGGAGAGGATGTCTCGATGTGAGTGATGTTTAGTTGGCCACGCCCAGCCAGTCACATGACCACCAAGCCATGCCCACCAACTAAGCCATACCCACAGAACTGGTTGTTAAAAGGTTTAAATCCCTCCCCTGGTATTAACCATTCACAATTAAGCAGACTAAGCACATGCTTAGGGCACCAAGTCCAAAGGGGCACACCAAAAACTTTTAAGTAGCCTAAGCTTGGCTTCGTTTGTACAGTATGTACAAAGGAGGGGGGAAACCAAGATTTGTCAGTGTTTAGGGCACCAATGAGCCTTAATCCTCCACTGGGTATTCTCTTACCAATTGCTTGCCTATCTTGACCTGCATTCCTGTTCTATCTCCCATGGTATTGCTTTTGATAAGCTAAATTGTTTTTTCATTTTGCACGGACAGGAGGGTTAGATTTTTCATGCACTGCAGAGTTTGTTTCCCAGTTGATGTCAAGGTAGTTAAAGCCCCCTCATTACAATAGTGGCTTATTTCCTGCACAAAGCTAACTGATTAGCAAAAAGTTAGTATATTACCTTGGCTTGGATGGATGGCTTGTAGTTCCTTCACACCTATAGAAATTTCCCCCCTTTTAATTGAAGGTTAGTTTAGAAGATAATCAAGCAAATAAGTAAGAATTTATAACAATCTTTCATGTTAAAATAATTTCTATATTAATTATTTCACCCAACATATGGTCTCTGAAACTCTGGAGGGGGTAAAACCAGTCTTACAGAGATATCCAAAGAACCTTATCATTAATATCTAATCTTGCATTGAAGTATTCTGCCAAAATCCATTTATCATTAGGGAATTATTTAATTGTTGTCAGTGATTTGGAATAATAGCTATCCACATGTAGAGAGATAAGCATTTATTAATTTAAAAAACTGATTCTTTATCTGCTAGTTAATAGCAATAGTCTCTTGGTCACAGATTACAAGAATAAAAGTGGTTGAGCATAATTTGACAGAAATTAAGATGCTGTGGTAGAATATCTAATAGAGCCTGGGGACAAGAAGAAGGGAGCAAGACTGTTCCTGGAGGAGTAAGATCAGTACAGAAAATATTCTTTAGTTTAGGGAGGAAGGAAATGTGAGAAAAAGACATAGAATATAACCCTACCTTAGTTACACTTAATATAAGTTGATCTGGAGAACTGCTTTGCCAGGGTTTCAAGTTTCTGTTACATGCCCCTACTAGTAGTAATAAAGATCATCCAGAAATCTAAGTGATTTTTGTTTCCTGAATTTGCCAGCCTCAAGGACTTGACATTAATATTGAAAGCTTCCAAAGTAACAAGGCAATTATTTTGTGTCTTAACACCTTCAGACAACAGGCCTTAGATATCTTCATATTCAAAGAGTTTTATTATAACCCTCTTAATAATAGTTCTCTCAATTATTCCTTGTGGGGCTTAGTTTACAGCCCCTTTATTATCATTATTTTCCTCTGAACCTCTTGCAATTTCTCTGAATTTTCTTGGAACGTAATGACTGGACACATTACTTGATATAGGCTATGACCAACAAAACGATGACAAAAATTCCAGTATTACTTTCAATTACAGGGATGCTCTCCTTCTATTAATACAATCTGACACCGTGTTTACCATTTTGAAAGATTCATATTCAGCTAGTAATCAATTAATAGCTTCATATGTTTATAAATTGATGTGGTTAATGTGGTTGAGTTCTGGTAGCAGTTACCAAGAAGAGTAGTTTATACCTGATTATTTTTGGCATGGCATGGTTTTAACTGTTTTCATCATTTTATGAATATGGATATGGAAGTAAATCTTAAACTAAACCACCAGAGTGGTTTATAATTCCATGTAGAATTAATGTTATCTTAAATTCACAAATGAATAAATACTAACACTAAATCAGGCACATTGTGTTTCATGTCTATGCATTTTTATTTTTTTCTTAAGTGAAGCACTTTGCACTTGATTATTTAAAAATTCATTATACAATTTTCAAGTCACTTCTCTAACCCTCAGGCTCATTTAGAACTTTGATTTATTTTTTTAAATATTAATTGTGCTGCAATTTAAAAAAAATCAAAGTTTTTATCATAAGAGTAAAATAAAAAGAGAAGGAAAAAAGAATAAATGGAAGATCCAAAAAATAATTTATATAAGTATTTACAAAATTTAAAAAGAAAAAGTAAAAACATTTCACTTTTATTCTTATAAGTAACATTGAATTAGAAGTGAATTGAATTGGAATAGCTATAATCATTTGCTTGGCATTTTAAGAACTATTAGAAATCAAAACTAGCAAAACTAGCCATGTTTACTTTTATAATCAAATTAATAAAAACATAAGAATTAATAGGAATTTCTAATTAATCTGAAATAACCCATATAAGTTGATCAGATATCTAAAATTTTAAATTTTTGTTAAAAGAAACCTGAAATTTTAAAGTGGCAGAAATCTCTGTATAGAATTATGGTCCACAAATAATTTTGAATTTAGGTTAGTATCAGGGTTATCTTTTTATCCATCAAATTATTTTTTACATTGATAGCACATTCCCCAAATTTAATCTGCCAGCCCTCTAATGAAGAAATTGAATATAAGTAATTTGAATGAATAAAAAGCTTTTAATACTTAAAGAGAAAAATAACTGCCATGAAGAGGAAATAATTGCACAAAATTTGCTTCATCCTTTGGTGAATCATCTTCTAGCTGTGTTACACTGCCATTAGACTTGAAATACTGTAATTATCTGAATTATTGTTACATTTCTACCAGGATTTTGAATATGTATTATCCGTTTTAGCAATCAATACTGGACTAATATATTAATGAAAAACATGCCAGTTTCCTCTGAATAGATTTGATATTTATCTTCTTTTGATATTCCCATTTACCTCAATAGTCCTGTTAAATTTCTAATTCATTTAATGATGCAATCTTTGATTAGCTGAATTTCTTAATCACATTTCATAGAACCTTATCACAATATATATTGTATAATCTAATGTTGCAGATGATCCAATCTGTAATCCAGTTCAAAATTATTTTAAATTGTTTTAGCTTAAAATTTCATATAGTAAATAGATTTTGTTCTTCTGCATCTTATAGAATTTTGAGTTTGATCTTCAGTATTTTATCTGAACAAATAAACTTATTATCTTTGTCATTCATTAACAATGTTTTCTTCCATTCTTACTGGGGCCATTTGACTATAGAAATAATGCTTGCTAAGATAATTCATTTTTATTATTGATATTTTTTCTAATCTTTTCCATCATATCAGCCATTATATTTTTCCAGATTGATGATGTTGATGATGATAGGTGGATAAAAATGCTAAATCCAGTCTAAACATCTGGCTGATTATGTGATGAGCCATAATAAAAGTTAAATAATAGTGAAGTCCTAAGATAAAGTTGAAGGAACTGGATGAGCTTTAATCTGTTACTGGAGTCTATCACAAAACTGAAGCCAGTCTTGGGACTGGATGAAACTCCTTACCACTATGGACTGGGTGGGAGAGAAGTCACAGATTGTGGTGAGAGACAAGAATAATAACTAAATAAGTCTTGATTTATGCTTTCAAACAGGAGAGTGACTCATTAGGAAATGTATTTTTCATTACAGAAATATCTGTAGCTCTAAATTTAGTCTTGCTTTCAGAATTATGACTATTAGAATTATGGCTCTGTTCCAAAAGTTGTTATCTTAGTATACAATAAACATTGATTACTTAAACCTACTAATTTTAACTTTTTTTGTCTTTGAATTTTAAAATGGACAATGCTTTGTAGTTGAAAATACAATTTACAATTATAGACAAAACATCTTAAGTAGGTTGCAATCTCATCCTGCATTTGCATGCAAGTTACTCAGAATCAATGCAAACAAGCCTCAGCTTCTCCTTGGCATCTCTCCTCTAAGTCTTTTCCATAATATTTCTTCAGCCTGGAGGCTTTATGTGTAAAATCTCTGCCTTACCTCTCTTATTCCTTTCACACTTGCGGGTGTGCCACTTCAAAATAGCCTTGCTTCAAAAATGAAGAAAGATATTGTCTCCGGAGAATAAACAAAACAACTGCTCAGTTGCTCCTATAATGGCTAAATATATGATTATTTAATTGACATATCGCAGAGACAAGAGAGAGGGACAGAAACAATTACTAGGGTGGTGGTGAGGAGAGAGATTCTTAATGAAAGATATTGAAAAACTAAGGCTGTCTTTTGAAGAAGACTAGACTTGTTCTACAGCAGAGTACCTGTGATGAAATATTTATCACAACCAGGCTATCCCAAGTTCAAGGAATTTTAATTTTTCCCAAAGTCTTTTGTAAAATACAGCGGCAATAAAAAAAAAACGTAGGTGACTATGGGAACAAAACAGAAAAAAAGAGAAAGTTCCTAATTTAAAAAAGATTCTATTGCTATTATAACAGTCAAGTAATTTTGAAAAAAGAATTGCATTTTAGAAGATGTGAAACAATGACTTATGTGCTTCCAAATATGTTTAGAAAGAATACCTTTATGTAGCCAACTCTTATATTTGGCATCAGGTGGCAGGACAGACCTGATCTCTAGTAACTTTTGTTTAAATAAACACATTTCTTTTTGTAGAAAATGTGAAGTGGGACTAAAGCATATTGACTTGCTTAAGCTAGCACCAAATGTTTGTGTCTGAATAGAGATTTAAACTTGGATTTTTATTTCTCATGTATTTAAAACTATATTTTATCTTCACACTCACTAGAATGATTGCCAATTTTTTTCTGAGCGTGTTTTGCATGATACACAAGTAGTCCTTGACTTACAACCACAATTGAGTTCATTTCTGTTGCTAAGTGAAACATTTGTTGAGTTTTGTCCCATTTTATGACCTTTCTTGCCACAGTTCTTAAGCGAATCACTGCAGTTCTTAAGTTAGTAACAGGGTTAAGTGCATCTGGCTTCCCCATTGACTTTGCTTGTCAGAAAGTAAAAAAAATGTGATCATATGATACCAGGACTCTGCAGCCATCATAAATATGAGTCAGTTGCCAAACACCTGTATTTTGATCATGTGACCAAGTCATAAGTGTGAAAACAGTCATAAGTCACTTTTTTCAGTGCCATTGTAACTTTAAACCGTCACTAAATGAACTGAGCTATTTTTGAGCATAGATATTAAGGTTAGAAAAAAGCAAAATTATTACCAAAGTCACATAACTTCAAAGGGAAGCTAGTGTTAACATTTTGCATTAAATAAAAATAAAAAACAAACAGCAAGAGACTCTGAGAGTGTTATCCAGCATGAAAACTATTGTTTTATAAATCTAAAATTCAACTGAAGGAAAAAAGAAAGTACAGCTGCTAGGGACTTGGACATATGGCCAAATATGATACCTCATTATTATCTTAAGCAATTGATCAGGTTAGAAATACATGGTTGCCTGCCAGTTAATTTAGAAACTGAAAAGCACAAAAACCAACGTTTTCTCATGGAGCTTTTACACAGTTCCATCTATCTGCCAGTTGTGACCTCTTCTGGAATGGAAGGCTTTGCTCATAGCTACTCATGCTTTAGTTAGTTGGACTACAATAGTGATACTGTGCTGCATATAGGGCTGCCCTTGAGAAGCATTTGGAAGCTACCTTTTGACTAAAAGGAAGCATGTCTTCTTTATTCCAGCCTTCTTCCCTGGAACAGTGTCCAACCTCAAACACATTTGAATGGTCTTCCCCTAGTGGCATTAGTGTAACTCAGAGGTCTCCAAACTTGGCAGCTTTAAGACATGTGGACTTCAAATCCCATAATTCCTCAGCCAGCTGGCTGGGGAATTCTGGGAATTGAAGTCCACAAGTCTCAAAGTTGCCAAGTTTGAAAAGGTCCCTGGTGTAGCTGTCCATACAACTCCTAGAAGATTTAAGTACTTCTACTAGCAAAAAAATTAGGGTGTGTGGGAGAGAAGAGATTGCAATTAACTCCCTGAGTTTTATACTGTGATTTGTATGGCTTGATTTTTTCAGTTGTATTTTACTTTGATCTGAATTACAAAGGGAGAACCGCATATTGCTCACAACCAATTACGACTAGAGTAACATAAACCCTGTAAGCCAATAAATGCTTTTGTATGGATAAAACATCCCTTGAATCTCTGACTGAGGATAGTTCATTTTCATTACTTTTTGCAGCTGACTGAGAAGCCTTATGTCATGAGGGAAGGCAGCATGAGACTTCTCAGCAAGGCTTGGAAATATGGCTACTGACTAAGACTGGATTGTTTATCCTCCACTTCAATACTCTTTTCTGAGTGGGATGTGAGGAATGTGATTGCATGATTGTTGCAAGTACCCTTCAGCAGTACATGTGACAAGTAATCAACAAGCATCACTTCCCATATCTGTTATCAGTGTAACTCTGTAATTTCCCTTCTTGAAAGAGGAAGAATTTTTGAAAGCCTTGTACATCTGGATAGAGAGGCTGATGGAGTTGGTGCAGATGGCAACATCAATTGCTTTGATCAAACAACAGACGTTGTCTAGCTTTGGAAACCACTTTTGGATTTTTTTGCTTGAAACTGAAAGAAATTAAATTTTAACTTTGGGATTTGACGATTAGAATTGTTCATGATTATTGAAGAAGTAGGTGTTATGGTTAATTTTAGAGGAAAAGGTTACTGTATTTCATATTTGCATCTATATTAAAGAAAGTTGGAAATTACTTTTTTAAAAAAATAAACTTTATTGATTTTACAATTAAAATAGACAAACAACACATACATAAATGTGAGAGAGAAAAAGAAAATAAGGAAAAATAGAAAGAAAAAGACAGAAAACGATTAAAAACACTTTCATCCTCAACAGTTTGTGGGACTTCCTTTTTATCCTTATTTTATGCCATATATACAATTAATCCTTACATATATATGTATATCACTACTATGATTCTATCATATCTTCTTTTGGTGTGTAATCTATCTTTGGTCTATCCATTTGTACCAGCAGTTCCAGCTGTCATAATATATTGAAGTGTCTTTATCTTTTAGTGCCAAAGTTAATTTGTCCATTTCTGCACAACTTGAGATTTTTTGAATGATCATTTCCTCTGATGGAACATGAGGCTGTTTCCAACATTGTGCAAAAGCCAATCCGGCTGCTGTCAAAATATGTATTAGTATATATTTCACTTTTTTGGGGAGTTGTTTGTCAAAGATCCTTAAAGCAGAAAGGACTCTGCTTTAAATTTGATCTGTTCTCTTGTCATGTCCTCCAGCGAACTGCTGGAAATGCAAAAAAAAAGGAGGGAACTTTCTTCCATATGTGGTGGTCTTGTACAGTTCAAAAATACTGGCAGAAAATTAGAAATTGGCTGGTGGAAATTACTTTTTGATTTCCCCTCTCCCGACTGCACTCCCAATCTTGTTTTCCCTGAGCTTCCCACTTTCTATTAATTTTTTCTTTATCTTTTTTTGTATTTCATATGTTGAAATTTAATAAAATATTGTGAAAAACATACACGTCTTGTACTTCTTCCACTTCAGCAATGGACTAAATGGATTATATCCATATCTGAGGGTCGAAAGAAACATGGGCCCTTCCCTCCCACTCAATCTTGCCACTGTTAACCGAATACTCATCACTCTTCTTTCAGACATATAAAATGAAATTGAGAAAGGACATTTTATGTTGTCAGTTGTCATTGAGGGAGGGGGTTAAGAAAGAAAAATGTGTGTGTATGTGAAGGAGTATGAAGTATTATTTTCTCATCCGCTCCCCCTGCTTCTCCATCACAGGTGTTGCAAGCAAGATTAACTGTATGTTACAAAAAAAATTAAAGGTAAATAAAAACAGCACTGGCCATCTTTATATTCTAGTTAGGTTACATCTGCTCATATTTCATATTATTAATACATGTAAGGTTTGTGCCTGCTTTTATGGTCGCTTAGCAAGGGAGCAATCCTCCTTTATCCAGATTTGGGATCAGCATTAGTTGCCTGCAGATAAGACTCGCATTTCTCTTGCTGTTCAACATTGTGATCAATGCAGTCATGTGAAAAATTTTCGCTAGTCACTTATGGGGTCAATTTTGGACTAGATGAATTCATCACAGATCTAATGTTTGCTGAAGGCAGCATGACTTTGGCAGACAGTGAAAGAAGGACCTTGACACCCTACTTAAAATAAATAAAATAAAAACAACCACCACTTATCCAATGGCTTAACCATCAATATCAAACCCAAAATAATCACAACTGAAATCTCTTGGACAACCATCTACTTTGATGGAACAAGTTCAACTATTTAAATAATGGCTAAATTATCTAAGAACACCAATCAAAATAAAAAGCTGCCTCAGCTTTCAGAACATTGACATGGTGCCTTGCAAAAAAGCAGCGTAAATACTGCAATTAAAATGTATATCAGTAATTAAGATTCTCGATGCCTTTACCTGATGAAGAATATTACTAGAGAGTCCTTGACCCTTGTATTATTCTTTCAGAGATAATTCCTTACTAGATTCCTCAATGCTTTCAACAATGACAGAATTTCTAATGTACTGCTTTCTCTGTAAACATTGGGATATATTCAGATATGTTTCTGCCTTGGAAACAGCCTATGTTGAACTGTATATCTCAAACATCAGTGCAGGTATAATATTTTATTACATTTTGTATTATGTCATAAACTGTTTTATAATAATTTTTATGTCATAAAATATTTTATAAAATTTGCCCAGTTTCAATTCAACTGGAATTATGAGTTCTGAATTTTGAACACATTCCATAAGTTTCAGGCTACGCTTGAATAGCATTCAGAAACTATAACTGGTGCAGAGTGCAGGTAGTTCTTGGGACGCCTAGAGTGGCCCATGTTACACTATTGCTCTGCAGGCTGTACTGGTTGCCAGTTTGCTTCTGGGTGCAATTCAGTATTGGTTATCACTTTTAAAGCCATGCATGGCATTGACTGATGGGGACATGCCACGGCCCCCATCAATCAGAGAATTTTGGCTGGCAAGGTCCAGAAGAGCCTTCTCTACCATGGTTCCTGTCTTTGGAACATCTCAACCCCCTAAGTGAAATTGGCTTCCACCTTTCCAAACTTCCGTAAGGCTCTGAAAACCTGGCTTTGCTAGTGTGTTTCCCCGAAACACACTAGCAAAGCACTAGGGCTTATTTTTCAGTTGTGTCTCCCACCCCACCCCATGTACGGGAGGCCCACTTCTGCTACATTCAATAATAAGAGACGGAGGGCAAAGTTAATATTTTTACTTGAAGGTAACATCAGTATACAAAGCACAGGATGACGGTTTAAAGTGCACACTTTTATTTTCTATTACAAAGGCTAATAGAAACAAATTTATTAACAAGAATGTTATTTGGACATCTATGCTATTATTTGATTACTAGACTTTGTGAAAGATATTATTACTCTTTAATAGTAAAGTGTGGTATTCTTAAAATATATTAATAGATATTTTGAAGGACTCTCGAGCTTATTACAAACCCAGCTTAGAAATAAAGCATCTCCCTTCATTCGCTTTCTGTCACATTTCTAAGGGACAATCTGGGAGAAAGCTTGGTTAACCAGCATCCCATTCAAATTTATCTAGCTCCATTTTTAGGTCTAGGAAAGGAGCATATCAACTTTTTTTTCTCCTTGGCATCTTCTATGAAATCACTTTTATATATAGAATAGGACATTCCAAGATTTCAGAAGCACATTTTGTATTTATTAATAAATACAATAAATTTCATCATTCTCAAATGCTTTCTGAAAATCCTTTCCTTGTCAATCTATCAAATGTTAGTTAACTATAGCCTGTTTTATTGCTTTAGTCCAGCTGTTCAAAATACTGGATTTAAATGCCGCAGGATATAGCAAGATGTAATAATAGCAGAAACTGACGATCCCTGTCACCTCTGAGTTGACAAAAGAAAAGGAAACAAAATGTCAAAGGAGAACCCCTACTGCTGTCTGGTATCTCCTTCCTCAAAACAATAAACAGACTTTACTTCCTCATTAACTGAATATTTATTTCTGTGAATAAGATTTACAGGCTTTTACAAAATAGTACATTTGTGACTGATGGGGATAATAATACTCTATTGAATCCCAGATAAATATTCAGCCTCTCCCCAACTTCTTTCTTTCAAAGAGAGATGCTATATTCCCTGGCTTGAGTCCTTTGCCTTAACTCTCAATAAAGATTCCTTATACCACACACATATATATTATATAAAGTGATATATTTAATACCTGTGTATATATGTCTTATGAAAGGAGTACATATATACACACTAGAACAAGTCTGGTAACAAAATACTGCAACACCACATACCAGATTATCAGGAAATATATTTCATATCAGGAAATAAAATGAAAATATCCACTGCAATGCCCGGAATACGTGCACCCACCGTGCTCTAACATTATAATCCACAAGCCTTTTTTCCCTCCAGCACAGCTGTACTGAAGAAAGTATAAAAAGGCTACAACTAATTTTAATTACTTTTTAAGGAAACATTTTATTTAGCTCTATAATCTAAATAAATGCACATATCTTGGGTTGACACAGTATATGGTTATATTTCTAGATTCAACAGACAGTTTAGTATGTTAAGCATCCATCTTTTATTTACCTCCATTTTTCTTAGAGAAATAGGATCAACAAACTGAACAAATAGTAGTGTATTGTGTAACTTACTCAACACATCTATGCATGGGAAGAGGGAATGCATCTGGCTCATTTAATTGCAACTGGAGTCCTGTGACTTCGTTTAATCCAGAATCAATAATTAAGAATACAGTATTTAATTAGTGAGGCAAGAGACAAAAATGTACTCTTTTTATAAAAATAACGTCTAGGATAATGGAAAGCGTATAACAGAATCTGAAAAGTCTTGTTGCAAGTTCTATAACAATCAAACTGAGGAGAGGCTGGTTTAAACTATTTTTAACCCTGATATGTATGGGTTCCACAACAGGATAACAATTGGAGAACATAAGTACTTCAAAATGATTTAGAAATACAAACATTCTCTACCCCATACACAGATTTCCCTGCTTAGGCACCCTCTAAATTGATGAATAATTTATTTCATTGCAGGTCAGCACAGTCAATTACCATGTTCAGTATTTACGATGAAGGTAGCAATTTAACACATTTGGAGGGCATCAGGTGCATGCTAAAATATTCTTCTTCAAAATTTAGAAAAAAGTATCCAAATTTTTTTCATGAAAGGCTGATCTTTGCACCATAAAAATAAATCCAAAATACTTGCTTTTATTAAGGGAACAGATTATTTTAGACCAAAATTTATGATGGGTGGAAATGAGTAATTAAAGTTATCAGACAAGTGTGAGTTAATAATCCATCTATGTAATTAATAGCAGAAAAAGAGACTGACATATTCTTCCTACTAACTGCATTTCCTTTATAATTATTATACATTTTATAATTATAATTTTTCTTCTTCATATGAATAAGAGTAGATCATCTTGACTGATATTACTTCAAAAGAAGAAAGTATAACATTCTATAGCATTCACACTTAAGAGAAAAGCATTTTGTAAGCAAGCCTATAGATTCTAGATATATATCTTTACATGAAACCTTGACATTCGGGTTACACCATGCCTTCATCCACTTTGCAAAAGTATAAAAGCCAATTTTGTAGCACCGTATATCCAAAACATATATGTACTTCCCTATCAGACCAATAAAGATAATTGCACTAAAAATGCTGAGGGTTTTTTAGGTTACAGTTGCAAAATCCATACACTGTGAATCATTTGTTTCCTCCTATCACATCAAACAATGTGACTTTTTTTCCTACATCTGTTATAATAATTCTGTGAAATGTTACTATATTTTTCTGACTTTATTGCTCAATTGACCACTAAGTTAGTAGAACTTAATTCCTAGTAAAGATGTTTTAAATTACAGCCTCTTGAAGTTCTTTTCACATATACATTAAATATTGAAAATTTAATATGAGGAAATTTTCTTGTTCTTCATTTAAGAAAAGAGAAAGAAACTTAATGTTCTAGTCTTATATTTAACTTCTATTGGTTTGAGATACGAAACATTTAATTGCAAGTCTCTTATTTGCAATTTAAACACATGAATTTTTAAAATTTATTTTGAAAATGTTTAATTTCTTTTCCTCCTTGAACTTAAAACTATCAAGATACTTTTATAATTAGTGCTAAATTATTAATGCCAAAGAAAGTTTACAAACCTGATTCTTTGGCACATTCAGATTTATAAAATCCACTTCTGGATAACAAGCTACATCCTTTCATCTCATTTCCATCATTACTGTTTTTTCATAGCCATCAGAAGTAAAGACAAGACTACATGGACAGTGGGTAACTATTCTTTTTCAACAAGCAGGTTCTCTGCAGAAACCCAAACATTTTAATGTTCCTGAACAGGAAAATTCTCAGATATCTTTAAAGTTCTCTCTAAAGAAGCAAATATTAACGGTTGTGATTGCTGACATATCATTAGAAATGAAAGTTATCCTTGTCTTATGTATATTCATACAAGGCCTAACATCAATCAAATATCTATTGTATTTTCAATAATCTTTAATATGAAAAAACTAATTCCTTCCAAAGGCAGCCAATGGCCTTTCTAATGTCATGTGACAGGGTTAAAATTCTTTGCTTTCATCTGTGATGGAATTCTGGCTATAAGGAGAAAAAGACATAATGTATTCTTTACTAGTATTTCTTTAATTACCACTTAGTAGTATTAAATAATGAATACTTTACTACTATTATTTAAAAGCAACCACCAGAATAATCTGAACGTTTTAAAACCAGATTGATGTGGGGGAAGCTTATATCTTATTCATATTTAACATTTTGTATTGTTAATTTCAACACTATGGTTTGTGACCTTAAAGATCCAACACACAAATGTCTAGCTTGAACAAAACCCTGAATCTTTGACATATCTCCTCGCTCTATGCTTGCTTCTGTAATACCACAATATCCCATCAAAAATT
The DNA here is from genome assembly GCA_023653725.1 of Bungarus multicinctus. Lineage (NCBI taxonomy): Eukaryota > Metazoa > Chordata > Lepidosauria > Squamata > Elapidae > Bungarus > Bungarus multicinctus. The sequence goes on from CM042848.1 coordinate 51,808,357, forward strand.
CAATGCTCAAAATAAGAATCTGGTTGGAAAATTAAAAAGAAAAAATCTTCTCTTTTATGAAAGAAAAAGAGAAAAAGAAGCTGGTAATTGACAAAAAAATTTGGAAAATAAAATGATGGAAGCATTGTGTCCACTGGCTACTGATGATTCAATCCTTAATTCCATTCAACATTAGTGAATCATTTTGATTATCTTAAAATCAAAGCCACGGTATTGGAACAATTTTCAGGCTCTTTGTAACTGCCCAAGCTTTATCTTATTCCAGTTCTGAAAAGTCTGCTCATTTCCACCACAACCTAGAATTATATACTATCACGTAATAGAAAGTTGTATTTGCCAAAGTCATCATCTCGAGGGCACAACAGCATATCTTTTCGAGCTTTAGCCAGTTTCTGCTTCATTACTTCCCTCCGATCAAGCCATTCTGTCAACTCATCTTGTCCATGAGCAAAGTTACATTTCTCTCCTTCAGGACAGCCTTTTGTTTTCTGGAACCTGTAGGAGGGCAGTACACATCTGTCAATTTTTTAAATAGGAATCTCTCTTCTTTAATTCTATAGTATTTGAACTCAGAAAGTTAATTTTAAATTATAGAAAGATCTTTCCCTAAAGCCGCAGGGTCCACACATGAAAGGGACAGATTATTCAGCAAACAATCCAGATTCTAGCACATGGGAATATAGATCAGTTAACAAAACGTTCTGCTGACAAAGTGGCTACTTTCAACTGAACCACATGAAAATTGGTATAATCAATTATGAAGATTAACTAAAGACTCAATATTAGAAGAGAGAAACTATAAATCAAGTTTTTAAGAGCTTCTGAAATTATCAGTCCAGGAATAAACACAGTTCCTATATCTATTGTAAGAATATAAGGTGCTAATTTGCTTTAAAAACACTATTTCTTTAGTTGGTAAACAAGGACATGAGTATGTTATATCTCAATGCATATTTAATCCCATCTTTGCAAGAAAAAATCTGCATTTAAGTTAATGTTTCTCAACCTTGGCATACAACCATAAAATCTTGTCCAGATTTCAACTCCCAGAATTCCCTAGCCAGCATACTGGGGAATTCTGGGGGATGCCATCCATATATCTTTAAATTACCAAGGCTGAGAAATACTGATTTAAAGACTTATCTGCAGCCATGAAAGATATCTCAATGTGAGTCATAGACTTAGCAGAGATAATTTCCTTTAAACTGTAGTTAAACCACAGCAAAAAATTCACACACTCCCTCTACTCTGCAGGAATACATGATCTAAAAAAGGGAAAATATTATGGGTTGTACCTTTCACACAGCCGGAACTCTCCCATTGGGAAACGGTAATTCCAGCAGCTAGAATCATTGTCAGATGTAAAGACTTTCTCTTTATGCTTCTCAGACTGGATGTGCTGCTGCCACTGTTTCTTACTGTTGCTGTTCTTCCCACAAAGCCAGCAATGGTAACCCATCTAGCCACCAGAAAAACAAGAGAATACAGTCCTATGCCTTTACTAGGTTGCACTGATAACTGCTCTAAAAATGGCTGATGAGTCCTTTAATGTCGAATAAAACTACTTTTCCATGGCTAAATCCACTGATTTGTTAACAGAATTGAGTATCAACAAAAGATTTTCTACCATTAAAATAGTCAAGTTTCCTACGGATTGAAAAATACTCAGGAGCCCAAGATAATGATTCTGCCAAAAGTGGCACATATTTTTCTGTTTCTAGTTGGTTACTTGACAGAGCAAGACCTGCTGGATGGATCGCCAAAAGTATGAATTATTAAGCATTTTCTAATTTCATGGAAGCAATTGATATGTTGATTGATGGAACAGGGCAACGTTTATTTCACAGGAGGATTTGTTCTGCAAAAAAAAATCCTATGAGAGTGATTATATCTAAATATAATCAATTTAATGTAGAATGACCTAAGTCTGTATCTTACTGGTGAACAGATCTTATGTTAATAAAATGTATATACTGAATGGCTTCTGAGATCTTCAGAGCTTCTTAGGAATGTGGAAAACATGTAATTTATTAAGCGGCCATCAGCCTTCTATTCCAGCATAGACAATCGTTCTAGCTGTGACAATGCATAACGTGACAGTCTAAACTTCCTTCCCTGTGTAATGAGATCAGAGCACATGGGGAAGAACCATGATTTAAAGCAAAAGTATACAAGATAGGGAGGATTCTTTTCTTCGCATTGCTTTCATAAGTTAATGAGCTGACAACCACCTCATCACATCATCAAGTAGCTGTGTTTGGGCTTTAGAGATAATGAGAATGGCTGTTAGGGATGACACTTGCGATGTGCCATCTTATTTTGCAAAATTATGGCAAAACCAGCAGCGGCTGAGCATGTATAAAGCTTCCCTGAAGATCTACATGAGATGCAAGTTGCTGACATGGTTTTCATTTTGTAGCACTTTTATCATAAAAATATTCATGTGCAAAATAAAAATAAGTATCACATTATTTAGAATATGGCACTACCATATCAGCATAGTCAGTAGGCATCTGGATCTGCTTTTCTCCTTCTCGTGATGTTAGAGGTGTTCCCTCTCCAGGCTTTCCAGGGTTGTGCTTTTTCAGCCACATGTCATAAGTCTGCTGCATATCCAAAACTGCAACAATATACCAGATGGATTAGCTAAAGACACTTTTGCATCCTACCAACACAATATTTCTAAACAGGAATGTTTGGCTGCCAACATCAAAAGCTTTTTATTACCAAGTCAGATCTTACTCAATTTCACACAGTACTCTTCAGATGCCGGACAGTCTTCCTCAGCCCTGCTTCAGGATTCCAGGGACTGAACCTTGGATCTTTTCCATGCAAGGTACACATGCTGTCATTCAGCTACAGTATCTGAAGACTGGCATAGAATAGGTGCTGGTCTAATATATTTTATCAATGAAGTAGAAGAAATGTAGCTCCTTTTGAACATTGAAACCTGCTGCTATGAAACAGTTACACAATTCAGCCCAGATCCTGCCTCAACCAAACCCCTTTTCAGGTCCTGGATCTGGCCTAATCCCCATATCCTGGGACATTTTCAAAGGCAGCCATTATTGAAAAGGCAGAGCCAACTTTTCTTTTCATTACATTGTCAACTTCCTCTCTAATGTAATGAAGTTCAAATACCTTTCATTAATATCAGTGAAGCTAATTTAAAACGTCATTGTAGCACCTGGACATTTTCAAGAGGGTATTTATTCTGGTGATAATCATGAATTCAGGAAACCAGAATCTGCATATTCATTCCAAAACATAAATCCCCATCTTGAGATTATAATGATTTACTAAATACTTAATATTCATATAATGTTAAATCTTAAACTTGGTCAGCTTGCACACTATTTTTTACCAGAAGCCAGTTATATTGACACTGAGCATTTATTATTGTCAATGAGTACTTGGAGATGGGGATGAGAGGGAGAAATCAGAAGGCAGGCAGGCAGGCAGGCAAACAAACACATGAATAAATCTGTAGCTCCCAAACATATGTAAAGATACATATTTAAATATTCCACTCACTCTTATTTTCTTTCATGAAGGTCCACATCTCTCTTTCTTCAGGGCTATGGGCAAAGGAGCAATTTCCAACATACTGGCATTTCCTACCATTTTGAGCATGAATACAGAGCTGGGAAGAGACAGCAAAATTTACGGCCTTCAGAAATTTCTTTCTCATGAGAATTAAGCTGGCAAAAATCAAATAAGGAAAAGATATGCCAAGTTTAGTGAATTCATTACACGTTTAGTAGTGATTCTATGGGGGCAATCTACTGTCCATATATAGTTTCTTGGAGGAGTGCAAGCTACAAGTTTCAAAGCTGCTGCTACTCTGTTTGCCGCTTTAAACACGATTCACTGGAAAACACAACTAACAGCATCAGCATCCCATTTCCCATTAGATTACTGTACATTACATTCAGCTCTCCAACTGCTTGCTTATGGGGGCAGGTAGGAGATTTAATTATCTCAACATTTCTTCTTTTTCCCCGCCTACATACTTGTTGATGAATGTAAGAGAAAAATAATGTTCTTCAGCATACAGGATGGGAAAATGTAAGCTTCCTCAACCTTATGTACTGTGATGACGGAAGCACATTTTCGTGCCAAAAGAGAGAGGGAAAAGGTGATAAAAGTAATACGCTTGGTCATATGCATAGCCAGTTATTGCAAATCTTCAAGATGGCATCTAGAAAATCTCATGCGGAAGTATTTCTGCACCATATGCTAAAATTCTGCATTTGTAAGTCGCTTAGAGAGGGCTATAAAACATTGTAAAGCAGTATATAAGTCTAAGTGGTATTGCTATTATAGGTCTTGGATCTATGGACAGTTTCCTGCCTTCTTCTCTTTCAGAGTAACAGAACCACATTCTACCTTCAAAAATATGCAAGAATGACTCTCACAGATGAAGGCAAATATACATGTCCCAGATAATGCTGTAGGATCCAAACAGAGTCAGTCATTGGGACCAGAGGTTTGGTTTTCCAAATTTTCAGACTCAGGGAACTTCTCTCTATCAAAATATGTCAGAGAAGTTCCCCAAAGTTAGACACAAGTCTGAAAGCTCAGAATACTGGTCCCGGTAGCCGATCCAGATTGGATCCTGCAAGGATGACTCTTTTCTTCATAAGTTGCTAGAAGTAAACAATATACAATAGTCTCCAGAACAATCTATGTCACTAAGCTCTCTTCTTTTTCTCCATAGCATCTGCTTTTCCTTTGTCTCTGGCTATGCAGATCACCTGTTTGCCTTTACCTTTCCTTGAGTCGTCTTCTGCTTATAGAAAGCCAAGATAAGGGAAACTTGCTCCTCCTTTAAGCTTCATCGCCTTATAGCCATGACAAATCCCTTTTCCTGTCTGCTGAGAGTTTGTTATCTCTGAAGGCCATGCCTCCATCAATGTGTCACTCTCCCTCCCCACTTGAGGCTTTCAAGAAGAGATTGGACTGCCATTTGTCAGAAATGGTGTTGGGTCTCCCGCTTGGCCAGTGGGTTGGACTAGATGACCTACAAGATTCCTTCCAACTCTGATTATCTTTAAAATCTCACCGGCAATGCAAAGCTGGATCTGTCATGCAAATGCTTGAAACCAACAGTATGACAGTTATAGTCTTCAGTTTCACCTATAAGATTAACATAGGGATCTGGCTGGCCACTATAGAGATATTAAACTAATCTATTTGGCAACATTTTTCTTATATTAATTAGATAATATTTCTATGGTCCTGCATTGCCTCAACATTATGTTCCCCTTACGCAGTACTCAATCATCTAGGCAAGGTCTTCAAACTTCAATGTTTTATCCTCCTTTCCATATATCATCTTTAAAATGAAACAGAAAAAAACCTGATTGGGGTATTTTAGGGTGTGCATCTATTGTATCAGCCTTAAAATGCTATGGTCATTGTTCAAGAAAAAACATCCATGACAAAGTTTAGATAAAGGTTCTGAAGGCCCATTTGCCAACTCTCTTGTCATATCAGAAAGTAGCTTTGTACCAAATCACATCTCTCTTCAGGAAATGGATACAAATAAGGCTAGATTCCCAAATCGGATCTAATCCAGGCTTATATGTCAGTTCTACCTTTTGAGAATTGCATCTATGGCTGAGAAGATTAAGTAACAAGCCATTGCCACTTAACATCTGTTGTATTGAAACTTGCCATTACAGAACAGCTTTTTCATTCGCTTAAGTGTTTCTTTTCCCTTAAATTAATGCTCACTAAAATAAATATTCAAAACACAGAGTTGCCACATCATCTCCAAGCAATCATATTATTTATTTTCCAAGGCAAGGAAGACACTATTTTGATTGGAACATGAAATACGACTATGAAACCTTGCAAAAGGCACAGTTGTGTAATATGAACGTGAAGATTTTAAGCCCAAGAGGTTCCTATGCTTTAGAAAGCTTTTTACGTAAGTTTTCATATAAGTTTTAGATTTCATGGGTTAGATACAACTCAGCAGAAATTACTTGATCAATTAACAATACTCCAATGAATATATACTACATAAGGATATTGTCTCTGATTAATATATAGTACATAAGTTGCAGCTTTGCAGCTATACCAAAATAAAATGCATCTTCCGATTGCTTCTTCAAATTCAGAAAGCCCTACGTGGCATAGAATCCAGACATGTTAAGGGCAACTTCTTTTACATAACCCAGCCAAATTTTTAAGATCAATCTCAGAGATCTTTTTCCAAGTCCCACTGCAACTAAAATGAGTTGGGCAGAAAAATAGTGCCTGGAGATAGGATATTCAGAAATGGCATCCTGACTTTGGAATTCTCTCCCCAGAGGTTTCCTTAACATGAGTTTGACCTCTTTGGGCACAAAATGTAATCACACACCCTAAGAGAACTTGAAGAAAGATTTCTGTGAAAAACATCTTTTACAGTTCTTAAGAAACCACGCCCTAAAGTTATATTGGAGTTTCCAATTTCCATTCTATAATTAAAACCATTCATGTATATTAGAAGAATGATCTGTTTATATCTCCCTCCCTTGTTCTTACACATCACTCACATATGCAAAAAAAATATTTTGGCTTTTTGTTCAAAGGAAAAAGGCAGACATTCCAATTAGAAACAGATAGAGCTGATATTTCCAAAAATACCAAAAATCTGCACATAATTTTACCAATCAACAAAAACACAATTAGGTGGAATAACAACATTTTCTTTCGTACCAAACTTAAATTTTGTGGATTTTTTTTCCAAAGACAATAGACCATATTAGAATTCTCAGGAAGCATTTGCTCAAGGATACACATAAAGTTTATGCAAATACATATCTCACTGCATGCATCAACATGTACTTTTTCATCTATTTATATAAAATGTTATTTCTAGTCCTATTCGCCTTCGAAAAAGTAACCCCCAAAAGCAATAGTTTCAGTTATGACTGTGTTTTTAAGTGTTGTATAACTGCCTTTTAAAACAAATGTTTGACTAACTATTCAGCTTTTCAAATGACAGAATATGTCACATCTTTTCTAGCAGAATATCAAGCTTTTTATACCTGTTGCTACACCTATAGTCTGCATAAAACAAAGAAAGAAATGTAAGATATATTTGTCACTTTTGGAACAAAACAATTCTGAAACACTACAATCAAAGTAAGTTGAATCCATATGTCAATAGGTATCAAATATTCACTCAATGTTGAATGGCAGATACCTTTGGATTTCAGTACTGACTACTGAGCATCTCCTTCACCATTTGAGCTCTTGCTCCCATTTTCCTGCATGGAGACCCTCAAGCAATAGCAACAACGCTTAGAGTTATATACCGCTTTACAGTGCTTACAACCCTCTCTAAGCGGTTTACAGAGTCAGCATATTGCCCCTAACAATCTGGGTCCTCATTTTACCAACCTCGGAAGGATGGAAGGCAAGATAGGATAGGCAATGTTGTGCAAAGGAGAACATTACTTACATCATATTGCTGAGGGAAATTGCGGATAGACGGCAGGGGTCGAACAGATACCCACTTTTTTTTTGCTTTGGACATCACTAGCAGGACACGGCGCTCCTTGGTCCAACTGGAGGAAGCATGTTGCAAAAAAAATAGGCAGGCAAAAAACAAATGCTATAAAACTTTACATCACTATAATGGAACATTAAAAATGATAATTCTTACTAAGTTCAGTTTTCATGGCAACCAAGGAAGGGTCCAAACGGATGAACCATAAACATAATCCCACCAAGGAAAAAGCTATGACAATGGGACGTGCACTTTTCATCAATGTTAAGCAACAAAACTGCAGCAGGACATAAGCTGTCAGCAGCATATCTAGTCATTAATATTTATAGACTGCACTAAAAAATAAAACTGATCAGTTATTTCAATATAAGATACCAAAATAATCACAGGAGGAAGTTCTACATCACAGGGAGAAAACAGACAAGGAAAAGATGCCTACCAATGGTGTGCTTTGGCACTACAGTATTTGAGGTCTTTATCTGGTTCCACAACTTGTCCATTTCTCCAACATTGGCCACACACAAATTTCATCTGGAGGTCAAAAGTATTGGAAATGGGAGTTCTGACAGATGCCTAAAACAGGAAGGAGGAGAAAACAAAGTTAACAGCAACAAAGTTGCTGTGTTCTAAGATATATTCTTTTATGGAAAAAGCAAGCAACAAAACTCAGCTATAAAAACATCCAGTAAGATAAGAATCCTTGTTGCTAATTTCCCATTATCGCCAAATGAGAAGCTGAAGGAGACTGTACATATAGGACTGAAATTAAACATTCGCAGTATCACATACTGCATGTACTGTGTATGTGCGTGCACACACACACACACACACACACAAAGCAAAGCTATTCTCTTTAGGATACTTAATGCACAAAATGCTTTATATCAATAGCATTTCCTGACACAAGAGGTCTTTTTTGTGTTTTTTAAATTTTTATTGAAAATTAGATTTTAAAAACATTGAATGTGGTGATCTTTTTGACATATATCTCAGACTTTACATTGTTATATGAGCGAAATATCATCAACAGTATAAACATTGATATAAATATGTACAGCTATATATTTACATTGTAATCTTTGTATCAATTTCTATCTTGGATATTATGTTGCAATATAATCTCTTCTTAAATTCTATTTCACATTTTTTAACTTCCTTTCATATCCCTCCATTTATAAAATATTTTCCATACTGCATAGAATTCTGGTATCTCGCTCCTTCAGTTCTAATGTCATACTATCTAACTCAGTGCACCAAAATTTTTTTTCTATTATTACTTCATCGTTCGGTATTCCTTTTAACTTCCATGTTTGAGCAATTTGATAATCTTGCAGCTGTAATAAGATGAATGATTAGGTATATATGTGCTTTTTTGAAATTCTCATTTATTATTCCCAATAAAAACATTTCTGGTGTATAATTTATTCTTAGGTCCAACATTTCTTCTAACCATTGCCATATTTTGTGCCAAAATTCTTGTATTTTCTTGCACTCCTACCACATATAATAGGTGCCCCTGTTCTTTCAGACATTTCCAGCATATAGGTTATCGAGAGCTATACATTTTGGCTAACCTGGTAGGTGGGAGATGCCATCTATAAAACATCTTAAAGAGGCTTTCTTTGCTGGATGTGGCTAATGTAATCTTTTTATTCTGATCCCAAATTTGCTGCCACTGATCCAAATTTATGTTATGGCCAAAATTTCTAGCCCAAGTTAACACTGGTTCTTTCACCTGCTCCTCATACATCTTATAATCTAGTAAATAGTTATACGATTTCTTTGTTTCTTCTCTGATCCTAATAATATTTTATCTAATATTGTATCTTGATAATTTATTCCCCATTCTTTTTTATCCCTTTCATATCTGGATTGTACTTGGAGATACACCATTCCAATGTTAAGCCCTGCTGGTTAAGTTCCAGTCTTTGTTTTAATCTTCCTTCATCTGTTAGGATATCTTTATACGTGATTGCCTTTTTCTGGTTGTAGAGATTCAGATATGATATAGTTTCTAAGGGGAAAAGCCAACTTGGAGTTTCCATATAGTTTTGCGATCTTATTTTATTCCAAATTAAGATTAAGACTTCTCTGATTTTATGCCTCCAAAAAATATTGGTGTGTCATATGTCTACTGGGCCAGATATGCATGCCAGCTTTGTTATAGTTTGTGCCCTTCTAAAAGTAAGTCTTTTATTTTCCATGTTTATCCAATCCTTAATCCATGTGAAAGCGGCCGCTTGATAATACAGTTCCCAATCCGGAAAACCTAATCCCCCTCTTTCTTTTGCATCTTGTAAATGTTTTAATTTGATTCTTGGTCTTTTACCCTGCCACACAAAATTTAAAGTTATTTTATTCAGATCTTTAAAGAAATTTTTCCCTAATTTAATCGGTATATTTTGGAATAAAAACAAAATTTTGAGTACTATGTTCATTTTAATTGCTGAAATTCTGTCTATTAATGATAGTTGAAGATTATTCCAATTTTCTATATCTGTTTTAATTTGTCTCAATAGATTCTCATAATTATCCTCCTTAATTGTTGAACAGCGTGCTGAAATATTAATTCCTAGGTATTTTATTTTTTGTACTATTTGAATATCTAATAGCTTAGCAAGGTTTTCTCTTTGTTTCCTGGTCATATTCTTAGTTATGATTTTTGTTTTTTCTTTATTTATTTTCAAACCAGGTACTTCTCCATATTCTTCAAGTTTTTCTAATAATATTAGGCCTGTTTGTTCAGGGTCTTCCAAGAAAAATACTAAGTCATCGGCATATGCTTGTAATTTTAAATTTTCTTTTTAAATTTCCATCCTTTGATCTGTGCTTCTTGCCTAATTATTCTCATTAGGATCTCTAATGTATATATGAATAGTAACGGGGACAGAGGGCAGCTGTGATGACCCAGAGCATAACACAAACGTAACAAAATCCAAAACATAAATAAATGTCCTTTAATGCCTCCAACTTAACCCCACTGTTCAATAATTCTCAGTTGGAGATAAAACGTACTCAAAAATAGTCTTCAAAAGAAAACAATACAGTCCGAATTTAATGAGCAGATAGAGGTGAAATAAAAAAACCAAACAAACTAAAATGACGAACTTTCACAACGGACCGGGATAAGTAATTACCAAATGCAAGGAGATAACAAGGCACAGTTTGTTGGAAGGATGCCAACCAAGATAACTTCAGCCCAAAATATATCGTCTCTCTGCAACCAATGAGGAGGATCATGGCTGCTTCCTCTCTCGTAAGCCAAGTTGTTGCCTTCTCCGTTCCTCCCTGCGTATCCTAGGATGCATAGGGGATGGGCCTGTTTCTTCCTCTGACTGCCTAGCCAGCCTCTGCCCTTCCCCAGCCTCCTCCCCAGCCTCCGGAACCACACTTCCACTCCGTCGGCTGTTCCTCCTCTCCCTCAGAGTCCGACTCTACTAAGGGCATGACAGCAGCCTTGTCTTGTACCTTTTTGTATGTACTTGTCTTGTACCTTTTTGTATGCTATTTTTGCTTCTTGTTGTGTATATATTAACATAATTATCTTTAAAAACTTTTCACCAATATCCATGTATTTTAACTGTTTCATTAGAAAGGGCCAATTTATGTTGTCGAAGGCTTTCTGGGTGTCTAGAAATAATAAGGCTGTCTGTCGATTGTTATGTTCTTCATAGAATTCAAGAGCATCTAAGACTATTCTCACAATATATTTTGTTTGTCTATTTGGGAGGACGCTATTTGGATCACTATGTATGAATTCATTTAAATAATTTTTAAATCTTTCAGCAATAATTGTTGTAAATATTTTATAATCTGTATTTAAGAGAGATATTGGCCTGTAATTTTGAATTCTTGTCTGGTCTGTACCTTCTTTTTTAATCAACACTATATTGGCCTAGATGATGTCTCTCTTTATGCTCCACTGAACAATATTGAGCAGTACATCCAGTGGGATTTCAGGATGGCAAAAGCTCATCTAGAAGTATATTACTGTATGCCAGCTTTCTTCAATTTCCAGATATGCTGAAACTTAGTTCTAAAATTCCCTGATCAATAGTGCAGCTGGGAATTCTAGGGATTATAGTTCATATCTCAAAGATGTAATTTAGAAAAATTTGTTATAAGGTTGGCCTTGTCTGGTTTCAGAATATAAGCATTGTTGATACAAGAATGGGCAGCCTTTAGTTAGCCTAGGACAGTGGTGGCTAAACTTTTTCGGGTCCCATGCTGAAAATTGGGGGTGCTCTTGTGCTCACATACCAGCACCCAGAAGGCAATGCGTACTGGGCCCCCCATATCCCCTTCACATGCACGTGTGACCCTCCCACATGCGCCGTGCATGTCTGCGCATGTGTGTGCGATCCCCTGCGTGCTGTGTATCTCTGTGCATCTCTGCGCATGTACATGCATCTCCTGCGCACCCCCACACATGTGCAACAGATACCCGACAATCAGCTGTTGGAGTCGTCGTGCACGCACATGCACAGTGGGGTTCTTTCAGGCTATCTCTCGCATGCCAGCAGAAGTGGCTCTGCGTGCCACTTCTGCATGTGTGCCATAGGTTCGCCATCACGGGTCAAGGATTTGGAGGACTGCCTATTTCCAACTGTTTCTGCTCTTGAGATTTGGTACAATGGGATACTTCAGGATCCCTAATGTCGACTTAGAAGGCAGATCTTTTCTGTCAGGGTTTCTACCATTCAGAACGAAACTGTCCCTTCCCCGCAATATCTGGATGGTTCCTAATCTGAAAACATTCAGGCCTTGGGATTGATTTCAGATGGGGCCCCTATTGGATGGGTTTTTAATTTATTTACTTGTCTTCAAGCTATGAATTTTTCTTTTCTTTTTAAACTATAACCTGCATAATCATCAGGAGTTGGATGGCCTCCAAATTGCAGTATCAATACATAATTTTATTACAAATTTATATTTTATCATTATTATTCTTTTGACATTTAGCTTTAATACTAATCTAGTCAACTTTTGTTTTATTATTTATATTAACAATGATTAACATTTACATTGACATAGCCTTTGTGGCTTGAAACTGCCTAGGAAAATATGCCTTGAATAGTGCTTGAATAGTTAATTTAATCCATTACTTTCAACTGGCTCTTTCAAGAATTTAATACATCAACTGAACAGGAGCTTTAAGGTAAGCAGTCTTTGTTTTACATAATATAAACTTTTACCAGATAAAACTGTGTTTACACATAAGAAAGATATTAAGTATGAAGACATTTAGTGGACATGATTGTATTTGAAAAAACAAAGACACAGCAGACTGACTAACTTCATAACAATGTTATCTAGAAATTAGAAGTTGCTAAGTGTAAGCTAGATTAATTGAGACCAAAAGGAATCAGGGAACAGCAGCATCTGCTGTTATGAGGCCAAGAGTACATTATAAGTTAGTAATTAAACTGTACCAAGTACAGGATTAAAAGTTCTGTCTCAGCAAATTCTGGATTTGTTATTCCAAATAAGGCAAGAAGCACACTTGAAAGAAAGGGTAAAGCATGGAGCTAAATGATATAGCACATTACTAGCACTTCTTACATTGTATGAAGTAGTTCTGTTTTTCCCCATTCATCCATGTTTTCTTTACATCCCTCTCCCAGTTTGCTTTCTTTTCCTCCAAAAGATCATGAGTTTTATGATCAATGGACATATTCCATTTGTATTATTTTTGCTCCTTTGATTTCCCCCCAAATATTTTACATCATTCTTGTAAATCTTAATTTTCCCCTAGCATGCTGATACCACTTTCTTGTAGCCCTGAGTTCATAATTATGAAAATTGTTAACTCATATTTGAATCTTCAAGTAAGATTCAAAATGATTCTTAAATGCAGTCTTAGCAATGCAGGCATTCTAATACTGACAAGATAGATCACTGGTCTAGCTTGATGTAACTTTCTAGAGAGATATGAGATGAGGCAGCTTTATTTGGATATAACGACATATAAAGCTCTTGTAATCTTCTCCTGTCTTTGTTTTAGCCAATCTCCATCAGAATTTGCCAATGTACTCCCACTGATGACTATTTTCAAATACATTTATTTGCAAGAAATTCTCAAAGCACAACAACTAAGACCTGCACATGACTAGCAGTTGAAGGGAAGCTAACCACAAGGAATATTTGTTGAAAATACATCCAGAAATTCTTTCCAGAATTAATCCAGTTTTTGAAAGCATGCATTGTGTGCTGCTACCTCAGATAAAAAGCAGGAAAAAAAGCAGAGTTTACTTTTACTCTCACTCCAATTCTGAAGGCAACTTTTTCAACACCTTTTGGAAGAACACATTTCCACACACTAGATAAGGGCAGGGCCTTCTCTACTAGGGATCAGAAAGTACTTGAAACCTGACTGGTTCCAGGCCTGCAGTTAATGTATTCCTGTTTTTGCCAGGGAGCTATTGGGTTTTGTATCAGATGACAAATAGAATCTCTTATACAAGCACTTCTCACCTCTCACTTGAGTTACATGCTAAGCTATCTGTGGAGATGGTTCAGAATTTTAGTTAATCCAAAAGAGGCTCAATCTCAGTGATGGGATTGATTGCTACAATTGTGTCATCCTAAAAATTCTTTGTCAGCCATACTGGTTGCCATTCCATTTCCAGATCTCTTGATTTACTTGGAGCCAGATTACATAAAATATTTTTTGTCCCTGTGTTGTTACTTGAATAGCTTAAGGGGAAGGGACTTCTCAGTTGGAACACCTTTCCACAGGGAATACCCTGATACTTCCTTTAGGCACCACATATACACTACTATTCTCTGAAGCACTTTAGTTTAATTTTAAGCTTTCACTAGAATAATGTCTTTTACATAGGCTTCTTATATTTTTATGTCCTGACTATTTTATTCATTTAAAACTTTTAACTTCTTTAATCTATTCATGCAATTCTGCTTTATATAAGGATTAAAATAAAAGGTTACCATATTGTTGCTTGCTTTGCCAGCATGTGCTTCCATTTGCTGCCAAAATTTTTTAGATTCTTGTACAATATCTTCATGGGTCATTCCTAGGATGACAAAAGCAGTTCCAGAGATTTAATAGAATACTATAACATAGTAAAAACTTTTTCATTGCTTTGTCCTATCAGTGAGGAAGCAAGTATTTCTGAGATACTCCTTTAATACTGAATTTAATCAGAATGCACTATATATTTGCAAATATTGAAGAAAGTGACACTTCATAGTAACAAAATCTTCAGAAGTGTACGTAAGAGGTTGTACAATATATCTTCCACCTAAAATTTAAAAATAAACATTTAATATTGGAATTATTGCCCTTAGCGAGTAACTGGATGAGCATTGTCTGACTATAGTAAAGGATTCTAACAATTCAGTTCAAACCAATTCCCCAAACACATTCTACAATGTTCTACAGAAGACACAAATTAGTCAAGGATTATGTTTATTATCACTTATAATAATTGTTCTAAGGTCCTACTACTTTTGTGTGCAAATTCAAGAACTGAAATAAAGTCTACCTTCTCTTTCACTACATACACAAATTCATTCAAAGCCACTGTCTACAACTGTTGATTTCTACATCCAGAAAAGACTGGATGAAATACTAAAGGTTTGCACTCTTCATTCAACAATGGCCAAAATATTGTGTGTTCAAGGCTACAAACACAGGGTGAGGAAAATGGTTCTGTTGCTTATTCATTTCTGCACAATTGTTGCAAAAGGGTTATTGCAAGGCACACAAGCCAAATGTCCAAAACACAGTCTTACTCTCAGCCTTCCCTCTTGATTATTTATTTAGTCTTTTATACCGCCCCCTCTCCCGACGGGACTCGGGGCAGTGTACAGCCGAATAAAATAGAATAGAAAATACAATATTTAAAAGCAATTTAAAAAGATTAAATTAGGTGGCTGATAAATAACTGATAGATAAGAACAATCAAGGTTAAAAGTTATAAAAATTAAAAACCAATTAAAACCAATTAAAAACCCTGTGCAGAACTCTGGGCCAGACCAGCTTGGTGAAATAACTGGGTTTTCAAAGCGCACCGGAAGGTGATAAGGTCAGGGATGGTCCTCATCTCCGGAGGCAATTCATTCCAGAGGTGCTCCCTAAGAGAAGGCCCGCACCCCCGGGGTCGCCAGTCGTCCAGGCAGCGGCACCCCGAGGAGGCCCACCCTATGGGAGCGTACTGGTGACGGGAGACCAATGGTGGCAGTAGGCGGTCCCATAAGTACCCAGGTCCCAAGCCATGGAGCGCTTTAAAGATGGTCACTAAAACCTTGAATCGCATCCGGAAGACTACCGGGAGCCAATGCAGCTCACGCAAGAGTGGTGTAACATGAGAGCTCTGAGGAGCCCCCAAAACCACCCGCGCGGCTGCATTTTGCACCAAATGGAGCCTCCGGGTGCTCTTCAAGGGGAGCCCCATGTAGAGAGTATTGGCATAGTCTAGGCGGGAGATGACGATCCCGTTATTTTCATCAGGGACCGAATGTAGAGCAAATACTTTTTGAAAAGTTTGCAATATTCATAACTAAAACTCTTCCTTCAAATCGTTCCCGTTATATAATCATGCATGTAGGACAGGGGTCGCCAACCTTTTGGACCTCAGGGACCACCAAACTCATAATTTTAGATCCCAGGGACCACTAACCAGTTCTGTGGGCATGGCCTAATTTGTGGGTGTGGCTTGGTGGTCATGTGACTGGCTGGGCATGGCTTGTATGTAAATATTATAAATATTTATATAAATATTTAATTTTTTATAAAAAAGAGCAACTTTTACCCAAAATCAGGCAAATCACAGATTCATTCAGAGATCTATCTATCTGCCATTGGCTAGCTCAGTCTGTCACATAAAATTTGCTCGCAAGCAAACTCACAAAATTAACTCACCACACCATGTATGTAAATATTGATTTTTTTTTATTTAAAAAAAGAGCAACTTTTACCCAAAATCAGGCAAAGCAGGCAGGCAGATTGAGTTGCTCACTCAATCACAGATTCATTCAGAGATCTATCTATCTGCCATTGGCTAGCTCAGTCTGTCACATAAAATTTGCTAGCAAGCAAACTCACAAAATTAACTCACAACACACCATGTATGTAAATACTGAATGTTTTATAAAAAAAGCAACTTTTACCCAAAATCAGGCAAAGCAGGCACGTTGAGTTGCTCACAGAATCATTCAGTGATCTATCTATCTGCCATCGGCTAGCTCAGTCTCTCAAATTTGCTTGCTGTGAGTTTGCACTGAATTTGCTTGCAAGCAAACTTTCAGTCCTTAGGGAGGTTTGGCTGTGCTTAAAGATCTAAAGACTAACTAGAAAGCAAGAAATCCAACCATTTCCTGCTTCCTAGCTAATCTAAATCTCCCAGCACAGCAGAACAGCTGATGGTCAGAAAAAGGAAAAATAGCAATTTAGCAGGCAAGTTTGCTGGGTAAGGAATGAGTCCTGCAGCCATGTGGGTGGCGCAGCCTTCTGTTTCTGTGCAGCCTGTATTAATTGCTTTGGAGGGGTGCTCTGGGTTAAGATTTCTCTGCGGCCCACCAAAATTTTCTCACGGCCCACCAGTGGGCTACGGCCCACTGGTTGGAGTCAGCTAATGTAAGACATTAATTAAGGTTGCCCCACTGGACCCAATCAATTTTGTTAGAAGAAACAAGCAGTTCTATAACCAAGAGTATTATACATATAATTTTAAAAAAAATCTTTTCTTTTATTTTGCCTTTTTTCAATTTCCAGATGACATTTTCAGTGGGAGCTCAGAGACAGTGCGCACATTGAAGCCTGAAACTAACCACCTGCAGTCCTCTAGACAGTCCCAGCCAAGTGACTACTTACCAGAATACTGCTGCAGCAGCCAAACTTTAAGCTCTATAAAACTATGAGCAAAATGGCAACTATCTTCACGTAAGCAGCCATAACGCACTTCATGCCTGCAGACATCAAACTGAAAATGCTCCTGAAACTGGCGGATTTTAGAGTATTTTAGAGAGGTGGAACGAACAATGTGAACCAGACACCTGCAAAAAAGAGAGATTCTTTCATGCTAATCTTCATTAAAAAGCCAGTTACTAAGAACAACGGTAGAGCTGAGACAAAACCAGCCATCTTTCAGTTTGTAACTTCCACTCATCAGATACTGAGGGCGGGCATAGTGATGGATGAGTAGGTTAATTCAATCTTAATAGATATCATCCAGATGCGGTGAATTGACTTTTGCTCCCTACGCCATCTCTCCAGAAATCAATTCCTTGTATACATCTTTAAATCAGGTTATATTAGTACTTGTATTTGTATTAAGTTCTCCAAGTATTATGATTGGTTTTACATTATTAATACAAAGAAAAAAGATGCTTTAAATGTTGGCTTGGTACCTCTCAACTTCACTCCCAGCCCTGTAATTGCCGGTTTTGTTTCAGTTATATTGTACGTCAAGAGTTGATTTTTTAGAGTTGCTGTTGGTTTTTATTCCCTTAAACAAAATGACAATTTAAACTACAAATTATTTGTTTCAGGGTATTAAAAAATAGATGTGAGAAAATGCACTGGAAGCAAATGAAATATATCTTAATAAATTAGTAAGATGCTTAAGGATTTGTAGCCTCTTGGAAACAGCATTTCAGCCAAATTAAAACTGTTTAGTGTGATGATTAAAATAGGCATAGCTGTATGGAGCTACTTCAAACTACCAGCTAGTAATCAGAGCAGCTCAACATAACCATTGAATAATGTCTGTGGGATCAGGAATGAATAATCTTTTCAACATTCCTACAAAGTAGCATAACACTGTTCTTTTTATAGAAGAAATATAATTGTGACTTTGTGGCTCACTTTGCCTTTTATAAATAGTTACATATTACGGCTGAAGACAGGTCCAACCCACTTACTTATTATCATAAAAACTATGTTTTGCAGCTAGGTTGGAGCACACTGCTGGAGAGTCCTTGAGCCCTTTGCTGATTATTCGAGGTTTGCTATCAAAGCAGATCTGCAAACACACACACACATATATAAATATATATAAGTATAATAAAGTAATATGTAAATATAATGTATATATAAAAATAGCAGTTTAGACTTATTTGCTCTACACATTTATAAGAAAGACAATGACATTTTCTTTCAATATACTTCCATTTTTGCCTACAAGAATATACATTTCCCTCCAATTCTTGATTATAGATTATTTTACATACAAAAATTGACGCTTGGAAGCTCTAGCTCAGAATCAGAGTCATTCTTGTCATTGACAGTAAGTAGATTCTGCTCAGTATCTCTAAGAGATGTCTATCTTCTACTTGAACACATTCAGAAGGAAATTTCATCCCTTCTCTCCAGGGGTGGGATCCGACAGGGTTAACTACCAGTTTGGTCATTTACGAGGTTTGGTGATTTACGATGCGGCCGTGCACCTGTAAATCGTCATCAGCATGCTGCGTGCAGAGAAGCAGCCTTTCAAAAAGCCCTTTTTTCCTACTTTTTTAACTGCAACTGTCTTCGCACTGTAGCTGAAGTTGAAAAAAATCAGGAAATGAAGGTCAGGTAAGAGCCTAAATGGGTGGGTGGGCAAAAACATCAGCAGGCATAGAACCAGTTCTATGTCTACTGCTCTTCAGAGATACCCGTTCTACAGAGATGCACAGAACCGGTAGAAACCCACCCCTGCTTCTCTCTTTTCTAACAGTCAAAATTTGTTTTTCTATCACTTTAGTCTATTATTTTATATTTTGAATTCCAGAATAATTTACACACATCTTGACCCTTTTTGTATGTGACCTCTTTTAAGATATTTGAAGAGCACCACCTCATCCTTTCCCACATTTCTCTTCTCAAGGTTAAGCATTCTGAATTCTTACTCTCTTCATATGTCTTATATAAGCTTTTGTTCTTTCTCATTGCTGCTGCCTGAACCTCTCCTGTTTTGTCTAAATCCTTTAAAATGCAATGACTAGAATTATCATAATACAGGAGGTAAGATTTGATGAACACCAAATAGCAGAACCATTTATTACTTTGGAAATTGGGGCTTCAGGAATTTTTCAAAAGTACTATTACTAACCCAAGTATCCTCTTTTTATAGTGATACATTTTTTTATTTTCTAAGCAAAATTCTTTGCATTTGATTCTACCAAATATTATTTTCAATCAATTTATCTATTATTTTGATTGTTATTCCTATCTTCTCAGTATTAGCTATATCCTTTCTAATTCTGTGATATCTGCAAACATGATAGTTCAAAACAGCTTCACAATAAAAAAACAACAGGTCTTCTCAAGCCAAATATAACACTCAATTTTCAAGGCATTATTTGTTTGGGATTTAGTAATGTGTTAAGTGTGTTGTGAGAATACAGCTACGTAGTATGTTTTTCCAACCGGTTTATTCAGCAAGCTGTAATTTATTGCAATATATGAACTAATTAATGATTCTCTGACCAGTTACTTAAAAAACAAATACATGCTTCTTCCACCTGCAAACTAAAAAAGTTTTCAACTGATTGCTTTTCTAGGCTCCCCATAAACTTTTATGGAAAGAAATAATGTCACTCATTCTCACATCAGCATTTTCTATTCATAGCTCAATGGATATGTGACTGTGAGTGAGCTTGTGATGATTATCTTCAAAACCCAAATGTCCAAAACTAGCATTGGACAGTTTTCCTATGATGTAATCCAGTAAACAATTAGTAAAGGCACAGTGGACAATATCATGAAAATACAATCTTGCAGGCCTGTATTGCCTATTTCATACCTCACAAAGAAAGGTGAATATGCCCTGGTGTTCTTTCAGGATCTTGGTAATAGTCAGGCTACCTCGCTTGATCCCACCCAGGGGATCAAACAAGAGGTCACGATTGAGTGTCCCCTTTCGCTCCTCTGTCCACACATCGATCTCCTCCTGGTGGTACGCGAAGGTGCAGTTATCCCCATACTTACAATCCTGCTTGTTAAGCATATCTACAAAGCAACAAACATCAGACCACCATACATGGAGTGGAGGCTAGAATCAGAACTCTTTCTACCCCTTATAGTGTTTCCTTCTCTCCCTCCCCAAGCTTCACAAATAAAGAGAAATTGAAAAGTTCATGAAAGAAGACCCTGATGAACTTTACTGAAGATATTACTACAGATAATCCTCGATTATTATGATCACAATTGAGCCCAGAATGTCTATTGTTAAGCGAGATAGTTGTCATAGTAGTTAAGTGAATCACTGCAGTTGTTAAATTATTATTAACATGGTTCTTAAGTGAATCTGGCTTCCCCACTGACTTTGCTTGATCACATGACAATGGGGATGCTGCAAGTCATAAGTTTGTAAAATGGTCATGTCTTTTTTTTCAATATCATTGTAACTTTGGATGGTCACTAAACAAATGGTTGTAAGTCGAGGTCTACCTGTATTCAGCTCCTCTTGACTAAGCAAGAACGGATTTATTGGTAACAGAGCCTGCCCTACACTGAGACATACTAATTGGCTGCTTCAGGCAAATGTAGATTTCATATCAATCACAGCAATAAATCTTTGTTCTCCTGGAACTCAATCTTGCACTGAGTAGATGCTAACAACAGAAGCTGACTTCACCCATGTAGAGAAGCTGTTTCACTGCAAACAAGTAATATGTTTTATACAAACAGATGATGTGTACAGTAGAACTAGTTGGGTCTAATGATTAAGGTACCAGACTAGAAACTGGGAGACCATGAGTTCAAATCCATTCTTAGCCATGAAACGCAGCTGGGTGACCTTGGGTTAGTCATTCTCTCTCAGCTCAACCAGCCTCACAGGGCTGATGCTATGGAGGCAAATAGGAGGGAGGGATATTGTGTTTTCCACCTTGAGTTATTTGTAAAAATATTAAAGGCAGGATACAAATAAATTAAAAATACCACAGAACACAGAAATCAAATCCTATACATATATGTCAGACCTTAGGGTTTAAATCCTAAGACTTTTCCTCTCATATTTTGAGTCAGACTTTTGGTCATTCTTTTACTACTATTTTGATTGGGAGGTCCCTGTTCAATACTTACAATGTTTCTGTCAGACCTGAGAATTGTTGGTTTCCACTTCACCAGTGTCAGTCCTTGCATCATCATGCAAGGGCAACAAAGTATTGACTATTTATTATTGTTTACATTTATTTTCAGTGGAGAGAAAATCTCACCATAATCATTAGATGAACAGTCAGTGGAATATTTCCCAAATGTTCTCCTTATGCATGTTTCAATTTTACCACTAGCATGAGTATTTTTTTTGCTTTCAAATTTAAGTTTTAAATGTTTTAATACCTGGAAATTTTAAGGGAGTTTTATAAATCCCTACAATCAGTAAACATAGTGATTAAGTAAGTAGACAAGAATTAACAATGTATTGCCCTCACATTCTTCAGCCCACCCTACACAGAACTTTTCTTCCTTCATGAAACAGTCTGCATTTTATTACATTCTCCTCTTTCTTCAATTCACCTTTGCATAGATAATAAGATCCCACAAAGTTTGTCTTGGTTGGACGTGGGCGAATTCTCTTCCAGGTTTTATCTTCTGATATACGACGCCTGCCCAGCAGTATATCTCGCTTGCACTTATGTTCCATGCCTTCTCGATAAGTATAATCACCAGCTTTGGGACCTATAAAAGAGCACAATATTAACAAGAGTCCAATTTTGCTAAATATTTGAGGCCATCTTCATCATAAGCAGATGACCTGTTTTGGGATAGCAGATGTGACAGGCCTGTTTGAAGATGTGAGTGGACACCAAGGGATTCTTCACAAGCAGAG
Source organism: Bungarus multicinctus (assembly GCA_023653725.1). Lineage (NCBI taxonomy): Eukaryota > Metazoa > Chordata > Lepidosauria > Squamata > Elapidae > Bungarus > Bungarus multicinctus. The sequence goes on from CM042848.1 coordinate 51,830,644, forward strand.
TTGTGTTGGACATCACCAATTCTGGCTGAGACATAAGCAGCTCTACAACTTTGGGTACCGTGGTATAGGTGCTTGGCCCAGTTTGGTTTGCCTGAAAAAGACAATAAAATAAGCTTCCTTAGAGATCAGCAACATCTACTACATCTACCATTCCTCAGGATTCTTCATTTGTCAAATGAACAAAAATATAGGTAATCTTAATTTCTGTTGCTAAACAAGACAGTTAAGTTTTGCCTCAATTTACACCTTTCTTGCTATGGTTATTAAGTGAATCATAGCAGTTGTTAGTAACACGATTAAATGAATCTATCTTCCTCATTCAATTTGCTTGTCAGAACGTCACAAAATATGATCACATGGCCCTGAGACACTGCAACCTTCATAAACATGAACCAGTTTTGCCAACCATCTGAATTTTGATCATATGACCACAGGGATGCTGCAACGATCATGTGAAAAATTGTTATAAGTCACTTTTTCAATGCTGTTGTAACTTCAAATGGTTAGTAAATGAACTGCTGTAAGTCAAAGACTACCTGTAGCAATAATGAGCAACTTAACCTGCTTCATTTTCAACATGTAATATGTCACAGAAAAGGAGCTTTTATCTATTGTGAATTAGTAAATATTAAGTAGCAAAAGATATATAGGCCCCTTCTGCAAGGTTTCGAAGTTCATTTGTTTAGTCATAAACAAAATGGTTTAGACCCAAAAGGAAATTGTTCCTTTACTGAGCCAATGTCAAATCACTCAAGACAATTTATGATCATTCCAACACATTTTGAATAGATTGGGAAGTGACTTTAAAAAAATGGAAGTACAACAATATTTTGCTAATCAAATTGAGGACCTGGATGAAAACAATAGGCATTTCTCTTCTTCTCAATTAAGTGAAAAGGTTACTCACCAATGGTAGTGACTTTTGAATTCCAGCAGGTTGGCGTGGTTCTTGGGTGCTGGTTTCTTCTAAAGTGTGGGAGAAATAAAAAACAATTTAAGATTTATGTGAATGCCAATTATGCAATGTCCTATTAATTATGGAAACAGTACTACACACAAGCCCCTTCTTTGTACTTCTCAAATTTAACATATTTTTAGGGCTGAAACCCAATTCTGGAACCCAACAGCATGAAACTAGAAAGGACCACAATGAAAAGAATGCAACGACTTTCATATCAAGGTCCAAAAAGTGAATGGCAGGAAATCTATTCCCACATTAAGAGTGGGAGGAGGAGTTGTAATATTTAAATTTTCTCACATACAGTGGGGTGGACTGTTAGAATCATCAATGGCTTATCTTCATTATTAGGCTTTCTTTTATCTGCCAGAAGAGCAATTTATTTATCCAAGTTTTGGCCTTGATTCTACTGTTGATGGCTCAGTTCTATAGAGAAATGTAATGCCATGCTTTGGGTGAAACTGCTGAACAACTAGCATTCTAGTCAGCATGGTCAATGGTAGACAATCCTGGGAGATATAGCCTGTCTTAAATATTAATGTTTCAGGACAATTCATTCCTGCTATAAACCGTGCATTTTTTTTCAGATTTGCCTATAAATATAAAGCAGGGGTTCCAAACCCTCAATCCTCAGCCCATTGGAACTCGGTTGTGCAGCAGCAGGCATGCATGAAGCTCCATTTATCTTACTTCAGAGGTCCAAACCCTGGTCTACGGAACTGGTGGGCAAGTGTTGCCCTTGTGAAAGCAGTGTGTGAACGCACACTAAACCCTCTTCCCCTCTCCCCCCACATCCCCGCACGCTGGTCCACAAAGCCAGAAAGGTTGGAGATTTCTGCCATACATGAATTCATAGTTTCCTGGTTTCTAGGCAAGCACTTTAACCACTACACTGAACTGGCTCTTCCTGTGTCACAAGCTAACATTACTTAAATAGTTTCCATACCTACCAACGATAAAGGTATCTAAAGCATCCAATGATCCCCTACTGGTTCCAAAAGCATCTAACATATCCAGCCGAGACTCTGTGTAAGGAAGCAGATCTAGAGAATCCAGTGAATCCAAAGGAGACATGCCACTGCCCCCCACTGGTGCTTCAAAGGTATCCAGAACAGATGAAGAAGAGAGTTGCTTTGTAGCCTCCATCACTAGGCCAAAGGAAGCAGGTGGCAGCGGGGTGGAGACTGGAATGTTAGTGGTCACCACAGGAGGAAGAAGTGGAGTACCACCTGGAAACACAGGGATGAGCTGGGGCACCTCACTCGGCAGATTGGCAGGAATGGCACCACGGACAAGAGACTTTGGGGAAAAATAAAATGTGTTATGATTAAAGGGGAGAAGTTAAAACATTGTTTCAGATTTTCCTACTCTACGTTTCCAGACATATTGAACATTATGACAAATTCACCTCTACACCACCATCTCTGTGAAGCAAGATGTAGCCAGATAGACAAAATGTCACAGGGAACCAGTTTGCTCTAAAATTAGTCCACAATTACTTTTTCCAGTGTGGCAGCAACATCAAGCACTGACAAATGCTTCTGAAATGCTATTTAAGACTTAGGGTGTGCAACCAACACTTCGGACTCAAGGCAAAAGCGTGTTTCAGAGTGTATGAGCATAACCTGCCTGTAACTCTTAGCCAGATGTGTCTTTTTCTAAGGATGGAGGAACAACTATGAAGGTTGTTATTCAATTTAAAAGAAGTGCAGCTGCTTTAAAGAATTACAGACTAATGCTACATTCATGATCTTGCACAGTCTGAAATCTCTTTTGTCTCTGAATACAAAGTGCAGTTCTACAAAAGGTTATGCTTATGCTGGCATTAATTTTAACCATGATTAAAGATAACTAGGTATTCAGAGCAATCTTGAAATAAGTAGCATAACCGAATAAAGGGAACCAAGTACACAATAACTAAACTATCCCAGTGGAAACAGAAGCTTTGGAAAATCATAGTAAAGCAAGCAAAAGACTATCAGAAAAACAATTAGCTTGAACATCTATCCAACCAGTAAGCTACTCCAGATCATTTTTATAAGAACTGCAATAGACTGGAAACAGATCCGCTCAAATGAAGAAGAATGTAAGGACAACAATCACTATTATGGCTGACTTTTTGGTTATGAAAGAAAAACTGTTGAGATTGAACTCCAAAAGACTTGGCTAATTAACCTATTACATTTGTCCAAATTTTACTACTTTTAATAATGGCTGAGATGCGTTAGGGACCGAAACATGCAATTTGTGTATACAAATGCAGGTGCGCTTTACCATTAAGTGATTGATTTCCCTATCCCAGACATCAGAGCTCCCTTTTAAATACAATTTAGGAAATTGGGAAAATGTTACTAGGAAGCCCTAGTAACCTTTAGCCAACTATGTCCATTCTTTTACAGTCTCATGAATGACCCTGCACTGCAGAACTCAGGGACTTCTTACAGCCCCAGAGCCACAGCATGCTAAAAAACTCCTTTGTGCTTCCTGGGGTGGGGCTACTTAGCATTGTGCTACTGAGACTTCCCAGGGTGTGGCAGCCAAGAAGTATATTCTTTTCCCAGCCTCTCACACCCTCTTTCTCAGGTCTCGCTGAGGTAGTGCCACACTGCAGAAACCTCCCTAAATACACATGCAACTTGTTCCAGACCTCACCCACTCCTGTGCTTATTTGGAACTCCTCCTGCTTCCTGCTTAATGACCCACGTGTCTGGAGTTACAATAGCAACTGGGACTGCCGACATTGCAGTTGCTAATGAAGCTGTCACATGACATCATGCTTTATGACCGTTATCAGTTAGTGACAGAAGCTCTGGGGTGATCATAAGATTAATTGTACACTCAAAAAAGTGGGATCTAAGGAGAGGAACTATATAATCTTAAAGTCTTCAATTGTTTATCCTTATTTAGACTATTGCAAATATTAAGGTTGCACTAGTTCTTTCTCTGAGATAATGAACAATTCCATGTATCATTACATAACACATATCACAAATGTCCTTCATTACTTAGAAGGGAGAAGTTTAAAAAGCAGTGATGGAGGGTTGAGCATGGAATGTACTAAATAAACCCTGTAATTATTAAGAAGAAGAGGTAAGAGAGTAGTGACTAAAACTGAGGAGCATCTACAAAAGTCACTCTTACTAGCGGGTATTGGGACCCATCTGCAATAGAATCCAGGAATGAGTCTAGTTCATCTCCAAGAACTTCTCCTTCTGTGAAGTCGTCTACATTGTCAGACTCTGGTATAGATGCCACATCTGTAGAAGGGAGCAGGTTAGTTGCAGGGAGTGATGTTGGCAGATTTTTCGTATCCAAGTCAATTGATGGAAAGGCATTGGCTTTGCTGGCAGTGACAGAAGGAACACTAGGAGTGACGATGCACTGAAGGACCACAGAGCTATCTGGAAGATGACGTATGGGATTACAACTAACTATTACCCTTACATACATTGCATTCAAGAGAGAAAATACAAAGCAAGTGTAAAATAGTAATATATTTGCATATCTTAGCATTGACTATTCTGAGTAGTAGCTCTCTCCAGAATCTGAGAGATGCTTGTATCATCTTTTTTTTAAAAAGCCAAAGAGCCCAGAGTCAGAACACAGAACATTCTGAATGCAGAGTATTTCCTCTTCTGCTCAACTAATAATCTCTCTCATCTTCAAAACAAGCTGTTCATCTTTGTTAAAAGATTCTTCATTAACCTATTTGCTAGAATTATACTCTTAGAAACTGCCTCACAATGTCAAATTCAAACACACTTTTCAGAATTACAAACCATTCTTATATAGATGTGATCAGGGTGGTCAGATGTTTCTAGCAATGGCTCTATCATTGTCACTATTCACATTTATAAACTTCAGCCTGCATTGTTTGCATCAGTGAGAACAATTGAAAGAACTGTGTTGACTTCTCAAAAAGAAAGGATTTGTCTTTTCCCAGGTATTTCCTGCTATTCCTGTTAGATGGCTTAGTGACAAATTAAACTGACAACCAAATATTTTGAAGATTTCTTTCTGAAAGTAAAACCACTTGTTCTGTTTGAGATGGTGGTGGAATAACTATGAATTGAAGAAGCATAAATGCATTCATTACCTGTTTCAATGTCATCTATGGAGCCTAATCCATTGGTCTGCAACAGGAAAAAAAAATCAATTCTCTTGATCAAATTCAGTTTCTTTTTCCAATTTTTACAAAGAACTAATCTAGATCTATAGAAACGCAAAATTGGATGCCCTATGGAAAATACCTCAGAATGAGAGTGGTACCACTGTGATTGGCTGGATCTTATGATAATTAATAATTCTGCAGAACTGATTTTTTTATTGTTATAATAGTCAGCTGTCACCATTCCATGCAACCACTTTCTTCTGAAAACAGCAATCATTACTTATTCTTAACCTCTCTGGAGGAAGATTATATGTCCACCTAATAGATGTGGGCATTCATAGGTTCTTAACACTTGAATTATGTATGCTGAGATACATCCTTTGTTATCTTTTCATTTGGATTACCCACAACAAAATTATTCTTTTCTTTTTAATGTATGAGGCTGCCAGCTTTCAAATAGGGCAGGGCTATATGCTTTCAATCACTGACATTTAAGTCTCTCTCAGCCTTAGGAAGAAGGCAGTAGCCAACCAACTCTGAAAATATTATCTAGAAAACCACAGGAATTTGTTCTGACTATCATCGGTAGTCAATAATGCTTAGAAAGCAAAAAACCTTTTCTCTCTTACAAGATTTATTTCTCTCTCAAAGAGAAGAACAGCCAAACACTAATTGTATGCTTTTATGCTAAAGGGGCAAAGATTACACTACATAAATTACTTAATTATTTCCATTTTTAACCCTAATTTACCAGAAAAAGAAAATCACATGGGAGGCCCCTCTCTTTTACACATTAGCATTATGGGAATGAACACGTTCTGGAAGACTGGTGGCAGTGAAATCTACCAAGCTAGTACCCAAGGGACAATAGGTAGAGCTATGTTCTATAAACTAAGAGGGTTTTTAAAAAGCCAGATCTAAAACTTCCACCTTTTCAAGGTAAGCTTATTGTTACAAAGTTAAGTCTATTTTACTATTTTATTTTATCCAGCTTTCATTTAGGACAGCAGATACTCAATTCTCAAAGATTTCCCATTTGCATCTCAATTAAACTCAAATCTACTTAACAGCTATTCATGTATGTCTAGACTATGCCTTGAAAACAAGCCTTTAGTAATCATAACAAATTCTCATTAAAAACAATAGAATTCTTCCCAATTTACTCTATTGCTGTAAGATCTACAGGTAGTCCTCAACTTATGACCACAAATGGGACCAGAACTTCAGTTGCTAAGTGATGCAGTCATTATACAAGTCACCTCTGATCTACACCCTTTTTTGTTATGGTTGTTAATCAAATCACCATGGTCATTAAGTGAATCTGGCTTCTCTCAATGTATTTGTTTGCTGGAAGCCCCTGGGAAAGGTTGAAATTGACAATCATGTTACCCTAGGACATCTGAATTTTGGTCATATGACCACAGGGTTGTTGTGACTGTTGTTAAGTGCAAGGATCAGTCATAAGTCACTTTTTCAGTGCCAACTGAATGGTCATAAGTCAAGAACTCCCTATTGTCATCAAGAACTGTACTTGGGCCTGAAGCTTTAGTTACTTTTCAGAAAAAGTGAAAAGCAAAAAAAGCCAGCTCTTAAAAGGATATTTTTTTTGTTCAAATCATATAAGGCAATCTTATAAAGACCGAGATGGTGTTATCCATCTCTTAAATACCTTTATCTTTAATAACTTTAAAAAATTTAAAAATATTCAGAAATTATTTAGAAAATTAAAATGCAGATATACGCAGTTATATATATTTGGTTGAGTTACCCAGATACTACTTTTAAAATGAATGGACATAACTGTTTTAAATAAAAAAAATTAACATAGCTCACTCTCCCTCTGAGATTTTTGTCCACAAGAATGTCTGGAAATTTTGGCTAGCTGCATAGTTATAAATGGGGAACATTAAGATGCTCTTCAGGTGGATGATGAAGCACTTCATCAGCACAACATTTTGCTCTTGCCCTTTTTAAACCACATTTTAAAGAACTTTACATAACAAATTATGTTCACATAAGTAGAAAAATATGTTATCTATTACATCAATTCTATTGAAACTGTTTAAACAATAAAGATATACCTGATTTGGTAAGGCAGATGTCAGGCCATTACTCAGTACAGAAAATGTTTCTGAATCCTGCTGCAAAGAGAGAGGAAGTAGCAGACATTTAAGACACTTAAAAGAATAAGTAACACATTTTCAAAGAAAGATCACCTTTAAGAAGCAAAAAGTATATAAGATATACAGGTAGTCTAGTTTGGCTGTACTCATATATAATGCCTATGCATGAGCATTCAATACAGACCAAATACTTTCAGCTAATACTGCACTCTGTAGGTATAAAATGATATAAAAGATTTGAGCTTCAGGATTGGAAGGAAAATAAAGTATGTGTACTGTCATGGGAAGTAGGATGCAATATCATACCTGAGGCCTCTTATATGCTTTCCGGACTCTTAATCCCAGCTTCTGTGCAAGGTCCTGACCCAACTGGACCACACTTTCATCCTTCAGTAGAGAAAACAATTACAGATTACAGATAGTCCTCAACTTGCAATTATTCATTTCGCAACCAAAGTTATGATGGCATCGACTTACAACCAATAAGTGACTTGGACCAGTCCTCATAACCATCGCAGCATTTCTAAGAATGTGTGATCAAAATCCAGGTGCTTAGCAAGCAGCATGTATTCACAATGACTGAAGTGTCCTGAGGTTATGTTATTACCCTTTGCAACCTTACCAGTCAGCTTTTGACAAGGAAAATCAATGGGAGCAGGGGAGCTGGATTTGGTTAATAAATACATTATTCACTTAACAACCATAGCAAAATAGGTGTGACTCAATTAGCTGCTTTGCTTAGCAATGAAATTCTGATCCCAATTGTGGTCGTAAGTTGAGGATTACCATTATTTCCAGATATGGTGGTCACAGATAATACAAAACTGATGTCATCTATTTTATTGGCAGTGAAAAGTACGAAAAGTAAATAATTTAATCTTGTATCATTTGCAATAATTATGATTGCTTTTTTAAAGAAAGCCCATAGCATACACAGTGAAACAAGTTTTACCTAATTTTGAATTGTTCTATCCTTTGTTCTTTTAATTCAACTGAACTGTTAGGTAGCTCCCGTTACCATTTTTTATCACCATAAAAAGAAATCTTTGCATTCTTATGAAATGAATCTCTGCCACACTGTAAAATTAATTAGAAATTTTAATAGATACAAAAGTTATAATGGTATGTCATCAACAGATTTTTTTTTGCTCCAAATATTTCATTATCTGAAAACCATCCCGGATCCTGTTAGATCCTTACAATTTGCCTACTGAGCAAACAGATCGGCAGATGATGTTGTTAATATGGCTTTTCACAACATCACACAGCATCTTGAATTTCCAAAGACCTATGTAAGGGTCCACTTTGTGGACTTCAGCTCAGAATTTAATACCATCATTCTTTTAACTAAACTAAATCAGCTAGCTGTACCCGATCACACTTGTAACTGGATCATAAGCTTCCTAACAGACAGGAAGCAGCAGATGAAGCTAGGCAAAATCACATCAGATACTTCTTTAATTAGCACAGGAGCCCCCCAGGGCTGTGTGCTTTACCCACTTCTCTTCTCCCTCTATACCAATGACTGCATCTCAAAAGATCCCTCTGTTAAAGTACTGAAGTTTGCAGATAATACAACAGTGATTGGTCTCATTCCAGACAACAACGAATCTGCATACAGACACGGGGTGTTGTTGTTGAACTAGCCTTGTGCGATTGGAACAATCTTGAACTGAACACACACAAAACCATAGAAATGGTGGTAGATTTTAGGAGAAAACCTCCTATACTACTGTCTCTTACAATACTAGACAACACAGTATCAAAGGTAGAGACCTTCAAGTTTCTAGGTTCTACCATATCTCAAAACTTAAAATGGACATCATCAAAAATTTCATCAAAAAAGCAAAGAATGTTCTTTCTGCACCGAGAAAGCTCAAACTGGCCAAGGAGCTGCTGACTCAGTTCTACAGAAGAATTATTGAGTCTGTCATCTGCACCTCTATGTCTGGTTTGGCTTTGCAACCAAACAAGACAGACACAGACTTCAATGGATAATTAGAAATGCAGAAAAAACAATTGCTACCAACCTACCTTCCATTGAGGACCTGTATATACTGCACAAGTCAAAGAGGGCTATTGAAAATATACAGACCCCTCATATCCTGGACAAAAACTGTTTCTCATCCTTCCTATTACCTATCTCCTTCCACTTATGACTATAACCTTTTTGCTTGTATCTCTATGATTTATATTGTTTCATTTGTTTCCTAGTATGATTTGACTGCTTATTTAGTAACCTATGACTATCAGTGTGTTGTATCTTATGATTCTTGATGAATGTATTTTTTCTCTTCTTATATACACTGGGAGCATATGCACCAAAGACAAATTCCTTGTGTGTCAAATCACACTTGGCCAATAAAGAATTCTATTCTATTCTATTCTAATTTCATGATCAATATAGTGTGTAATTGTAATAACAGAGTTTATTCATTGGAACCAGATTTCAGACTTTTTTAACTTAATACTGCAGGCATAACAGATGTAATATTGTTATAAATATTTACAATATATTTGCTAATACAACTTGGGACCAGAAACTCCATTGCTAAGTAATGCAGTTATAAGGCATGAGGTTTCATGACTGAAGTTCCAGCAGTCCCAGTCGCCATCATCAGGTGAAGACTCCCCAGATGTAGCATAAATGGGGACCTTACAATCTCCTGCCGACTTCCCCACTGACTTTGCTTATTGGCAGCTGGCAGCAAAGGCTACAAATCATGATCACATTACCACTGAACAAAAACACATCAAAGTTCTAGCTGTGCAGTGCATCAGCAGTCTTGTGAACAAAGTTCAGACACTTGATGAATGAATGAATGAATATTTATTTATATTTTTTTTTATTATTAAATTTCTATACTGCCCCCTCTCCCAAAAAAGGGACTTGGGGCGGTGTACAGCAGAAACAGAAACAGTATATACAATTAAGAGCAAATTAAAACGATTAAATTGGAGGCCGAATATACAAATTAGCGAATATAAAACTGATAAAAAATTTAAAATACCAAATTTTAAAAACACCAAAAATCATTACCGGGCCAGGCCAGCCTGTTTAAAAAACAGGGTCTTTACTGCGCGCCGGAAGGTCTGAATGTTGGTAATGGCCTGTATCTCCGGGGGCAAATCGTTCCAAAGGGAGGGAGCCCCCGCAGAGAAGGCCCGCACCCTCGGGGCCGCCAACCGGCAACGACCAGGCGGCAGAACCCCGAGGAGGCCAAGCCTGTGGGAGCGCACTGGGCGATGGAAGGCTGTTGGTGGCAGCAGGCGGTCCCATAAGTACCCAGGTCCCAAGCCATGGAGTGCTTTAAAAACGATCAATACCACCTTGAATCGGATCCGGAAGGCCATAGGAAGCCAATGCAGCACGCGCAGGAGCGGTGTAACATGGGAGCTCCGAGGGGCTCCCAAGATCATATATACCGCTCCTCTCCCGAAGGACTCAGAGCGGTGTACAGCCATGCAATTAAAAACATTAAATATATAAAAATTAAAACTAAATTAAATACCCTGGCTGCAAAACAGTCAAAACCCCTACTTTAATCCCTAAAATTAGCATAAAATTAAAATACTCAAATCTAAAATCAGCTCAAGCTGGCCTGGTCAAAGAGCCAGGTTTTCAAGGCACACCTGAAGGTCCCCAGGTCCGTGGCTGTACACAACTCCGGAGGCAATCTATTCCAGAGGGCAGATGCCCCCACAGAGAAGGCCCTATTCCTCGGGGTCACCAGCCGGCACATAGATGCCGACGGGACCCGCAAGAGACCGTCCCTGTGGGAGCGCACCAGACGGTGAGAGGAAACTGGCAGAATGCAGTCTTGTAAATATCCTGGTCCGATGCCATGGAGCACTTTAAAAGTTAACACTAAAATCTTAAAGCGCACCCGAGAAGCCACTGGCAACCAATGCAGCTCGCGCAGGAGGGGCGTCACATGAGCGAACTTTGACGCCCGCATAACCACCCACGTGGCCACATTCTGTACCAGTTGAAGCCTCCGAATGCTCCCACTCGGGAGCCCCATGTAGAGGGTGTTACAATAGTCCAGTCGGGAGGTGACCAGGGCATGAGTGACCGTGTGTAAGGCATCCCGATCCAGAAAGGGCCGCATCTGGCGGATCAGGCGAACCTGATAAAACGCCCCCCCTGGAGATGGCCGTAATGTGATCTTCCAGGGACAGCCGTACATCCAGGAGGACACCCAGATTGCTAGCCCTCTCTGAAAGGGGCAAAATCTCATCCCCAATAGCCGGCGAAGGAACTATCTGGCCATATCGGGATGCCGGAAACCACAGCCACTCAGTCTTGTAAGGGTTGAGTCGGACCCTGTTCCCGCCCATCCAGTTCCGCACGGCCTCCAGACAACGGAACATGACCTCCATGGCATCACTGGAGTGGAGATATACAGATGAGTATCATCAACATATAGATGATACTTCACCCCAAAACCATGGATGATCTCCCCCAGCGGCTTCACATAAATGTTGAACAAGAGAGGGGAGAAGACCGACCCTGAGGCACCCCACAATCAAGGGACCTAGAGGTGGACCTCTCCCCCCCGCCAACACAAATTGCAGGCGGTCGGAGAGGAAGGAGGCGAACCACCGCAACACGGTGCCCCCAACCCCCAACCATCGCAATAGGATACTATGGTCGATAGTATCAAAAGCCGCTGATAGGTCTAACAGGACCAGGACAGAGGAATAACCCCTGTCACGGGCCCTCCAGAGATCATCAACCAACGCGACCAATGCCGTTTCCGTGCTATGTCCGGGCCTGAAGCCCGATTAGAAGGGATCCAGGTACGTATCTTCCTCCAGGTACTGGGGAAGCTGACATGCCATCACACTCTCAACAACCTTCGCCACAAAGGGAAGGTTGGAGACAGGATGATAGTTGTTCAAAAGAGTTTTTTTTAATTATTATTATTATTAAAATTTATATACCGCCCTTCTCCCGAAGGATTAAGGATTCCAGGGAGGGCTTCTTGAGGAGGGGTCGCACCACCATTTTCAAGGCGGTGGGCAGCGAGCCCTCCACCAAAGAAGCATTAACAATTCCCTGAAGCCAACTCCGCGTCACCTCTCTGGCAGTAGAAACCAGCCAGGAGGGGCAAGGGTCCAATAAACATGTGGTGGCATTCAGCCGCCCCAGCAACCTGTCTATACCCTCGGTGGTCACAGGGTCAAACTTGTCCCAGATAACCATCTCAAGACTCGCCGCGGTCACCTCCCCCAGGACCTCCCAGTCCAGCCTGTCCCGAATCTGAGCGATTTTATCATGCAGAAATCGAGAAAACTCCTCCGCCCTTCCCTGCAAGAGATCCTCCCGCGCTCCCGGCCCAAGCAGGGAGCGGGTTACTCTAAACAGGGCGGCGGGTCGATTTTCTGCTGATGCAATAAGGCTGGAGAAGTGAGAACGCTTTGCCGCCTCTATCGCCACTAGGTAGGTCCTAATATAGGACATAACCTGTGTTCGGTCAGACTCGGCACGACTGGCCCTCCAGATGACCTCCAGACTTCTTTTCTGGCATTTCATCTCCCTCAGCTCCTCCGTAAACCACGGAGCTGAGCAAGATCTCTGCCGGGTCAGAGGTCGCAAAGGCACAACTCAGTCCAGAGCCTCGGCAGCCAGCCTATCCCAGGTGGCTACCAAGTCTGTGGCCGAGTTTTGAGCCAGAGTTTCAGGTAATGGCCCAAGCTCCGTCTGGAACCGTTCAGGGTCCATAAGGCACCTGGGGCGGAACCATCTCCTCGGTTCCGCCTCCCTGCAATGTGGATTGGCGGTACAGAAGTCTAGTCTAAGGAGAGAATGATCAGACCATGACAAGGGTTTAACTATATCCCCTAACCGATCATTCAACCAATGTCCAGAGACGAAAATCAGGTCCAGTGTGTGTCCTCCCGTGTGAGTGGGTCCAGAAACTAATTGGGTCAGGTCCAAGGCCGTCATGGAAGCCAAGAACTCTCGGGCCACCCCAGAAGATTCACCGAGCAAAGGCAGGTTGAAGTCACCCATAACTAACAGTCTGGGTGTCTCCACCGCCAGCTCGGCTATTACCCCAAGGAGCCCGGGCAGGGCCGATAACACGTAGCAGGGAGCCAGGTACGTTATCAAAAGGCCCATCTACCCTCCCTGACCCCACTTCACAAAGAGGGACTCACAGCCAGCCATCTGAGATACAGTGGCCTCCCTAGGACAGAGATCCTCCCTAATAATTACTGCCACTCCACCACCCCTACCCTGAGCCCTCGGCCGATGAAATGCCTGGAAACCTGGTGGGCACATCGTTACCAGGGGGAGACCCCCCTCTGGGCCCAACCAGGTTTCGGTGACCCCTGCCAGGTCCACGCCCTCATCCTGAATCAGATCAAAAATCAGGGGGGCCTTATTTATAACGGACCTGGCATTGCATAACATCAGCCGGGTGCTCAGGTCTTGAGACTCTGCACAACCAGGCCTGCAAGACGGGTCGAGAGGGTCGGAGCGCATTACTTGGAGACAGCGGACACGCGTTCCCCTAACCTGATATGGCCCATTATCCCCGCCATATCTGCCCCTCCCACTTACGGTGCCAATAAGGTCCACCCTCGGTCGTTCTAACCCTGGTCACCTCCCCAACCCCTGGTCCCCCGGGTCCCCCCAGGCGTACTCACCGGCTTGGCTGACCCCAAACCCCCAACCCACTAGCCCCACTAAAAATCTGTCCCTCACCCTCCTCCCAACCTCCCTCCCCAAACCCGTAGCTTCCCTCCCTAACCCCATTAAAAATCTAAAGATAAAAAAAAACAATTGAGTACCCCTCCCTCTCCCCAAGCATTTCATAGAATGGCCATGCCACCTCTCTGGATCCCAAGACCCGTCCTTGAGGTGGACTTTCGACAGTCCCATTGGCCATGTCAGGGAGAGGGGAACCCTCTCTAGGGCGTAAAGTTCGGCCCATGAGTACTTCCGCGGGCCAACTGGTCCCGCCTCAGGTGTTCGGTGTCGGGTCCAACCGGCTCCAGACAAGACTCGCCAGTCTCCCCCAGTCCTCCTCCACCACTGCCACCAGTGGGGGGAACCAAGGGGAACAAAGAGTCTGTCCACAGCTGTCACAGCCTTCATCACCGCTGCCGCCCGATACTGCCGCAGGCGCCCAACATGGTCGCAGTCGCGTCAACATTGATAAACAACATTGATAAACAATGCGCACTTGTGACTGCTTGCAGTATCCTATAGTCCTGTGATAGCCATTGCCAACATTCTGGTTTTCCACAATAAAAGTCAATGGGGAAGCCAGAGGAAAGATTACCAGTCACTTAGGTGAGTCTTCCCACCAGCCTTTCACATTCACATACTGCCACCCTTCTTCCCTCTGCACCCACTTGTGCCCGCCAGTGCCCTCCTTCTGTAGTCTCCCTATGTTCATGCATAGGCACCCACCCACCAGTGACCTCCATCCCTGCCTCCATAGGCTCATACATAAGACATGTGGCCACCAGCACCTTCCTTCCCTATGGCTCTCTGCATTTGCATACAGGTACATGCCCCACACCTTCTTCCCCAGCCTTTCTGAGTTCACCCAGCCTGCACTGGGCCTACCCTCCCATACTCCTTGTCTGAGACTCCCTCCCTCCTTCTCACTTAATGACCCATATGTCTTTTGTTACGATGACAAATGAGACTACCCAGAGTGTCATTGTTAGTGAGGCAGTCATATGATATTGTGCTTTACAACTACATCACTCAGTAATGGCAATTCTGGTCGCAAATGCTGTTGAAACTAAAGGACTGCCTGTAAAATATGTTATAATCATTTAAGTCATTTAAAACATTTACCTGTTTTTTCTATTAATAATACAAAATTATTTAGAAAAGAGGAAATTACTTACATGTGGGAGTGAGAGCAAACAGCGGCTGTTACATTCATAAGCTTCCTTGTGTCTTCCTAGCTCACTTAAGCAGCGGGCCTTCCGAAAGAGAGCACGGATGTTCTCCTTGTTGAATCCCAGAGCCTTCTCACTATCTTCTAAAGCTTTTTCATGTAAACCCTTTTAGATAATTAATAAATGTGATCATGAGAACTTTAACACAAACAGAACTCTCATATGTCCTACCCCCCAAAAAGTGAATTCCAATTCATTATTCTTATGAACTCTTAATAAGGGAAAAAGGAGCAAAGAAAATCCTAAATAGATGAGGGTTCTATTAGAACCACCTAACAATATGGCCTTTCAGGTAGGGGACTCCCAGCTGATGTCACAGCGAGATTGGACATAAGGAGCTGAATTCTCCCTGCTGGTGGGGCTCCAAAAGAAGCCAAAGCTGCCCTGTAGGGGCAGCAAAGTAAAGTGGGGGCGGCCTGGGAGACTGCAGAGAGTCGCAACTCTTCTGCTGGACCCAAGGTTTTCCTTCCCTCTCAGCCACGACAAGAAGAGGCAGCCTAAAGATGGCTGCCACAAAGCTGGGGCAGCCAAAGAACAATCCAGACTGGTGCTGGAGTGGAGTTAGCGAACAGTGTCTGGAACTGGGTGAGAGGATTCTTTTCTATTAAAACTTAACCCCAAAAGGAAAAAAATCCAGGAAAAGAGAGGCTCACAACTATTTGCTAAAGCAGTGACTAAGCACTTTGAGAAAAACTTCAGAATTGAAAGAAAAGAATCAAGGAGAGAAAAGCAAAAAAAAAAAAAACTTTTAAAAATACAGAAAATTGGATTTTTAAACTGAGCAGATGTTGTTTTGGAAAGGCGTTTTAAAAATATTGGAATTAAAACTAAAAAACTAACTTTGTTTCTAAATGTTGACTTATTATTTCACTAAAACTAGTTAACATTGAAATCTAAACTGAAAGTGCCATCTGCTGATAAAAGGAAAGTATAACATATTCCTAAATCCTAGAAAATTTTGACAAGGGTATGTTTTATGCATCTACAATGTGACTATGGAAGATTTAAATATGAGAATAAGGAAGATACCTTCATTAAAGAGACCCCTGAATGCCATAATACAAGACTGAATATATAAAGGGGATTTAAGGAGCTGCTGGAAAGCTTCTGGGACGATCTAAAGCAGTGGTTCTCAACCTGTGGGTTGCGATCCCTTTGGGGGGTCGAATGACCCTTTCACAGGGGTCACCTAAGACCAAGCCGTAATTTTGGTTCTTAGGAACCAAGCCGTAATTTTATGGTTGGGGGTCACCACAACATAAGGAACTGTATTAAAGGCATTAGGAAGGTTGAGAACCACTGATCTAAAAGGAACAGATTGATTAACTACGGGATACAAAAAATTGTGAACATTGAATTTTTTGGGGGAGTGACTTTAGGCTTCAATATATGGTTTTTGGATCACTGGACAAGAGCGGGACTTATTAAAGTAAGACGAGATGCTCCATCAGGAGGAATTAAATGGAACTTGGGAAGAAATGGTGTCGATGTTTCAAAGCATCAAGGACATTCTGATAAGAAACCACAAGGAGATTAAGAACTTAATGCATGGCATAGATGAAAAACTGGGAAATATTATACAATGGACAATGAGTGACTAAGACTCCCAGGAAAAGGAGGACTCAATTGAAAGAGCAGATGAAAAAGCAGAACAGATTAACCAGCAAACAAAACAAGATGACAAGGAGACAATAACAAAAACAACAATGACTGATGAAATAAACCAAGGGGAAAACATTTTAAGAGATTTAAAAAGGGAACTGGAGATGCAGGAAGACATTTTTGAAAGGGAGATAGGGGCATGGATAGATATTTTAAGAGCTAGACAATGGAAAAGGGCAGAGATGGGAGAAATGTTTAAAATGAATAGTCAGCACATAGATGCAGATAGGAATAAAGATCCAAGAGAGAATATGGGAGCAAGTTAAAAATGAACAATTAAAGCTTTAAAGCAAACAAGAGATGACGGATAGAAAGGATTTATTTTTAAATATAATAGTGGAATGATTAAAAGTTAGAATAGGGAAAGAAATAAGAGGGAGGTATTAGAATATACATTTTTATACAATAAGACAAAACTAATAATAAAAGGGAAGATTAGAAATTGAATGATGGTATTATTATGTATGTTTAAACAATATTGTGTTTGGCATTGGAATAACTTATTGAAACATTGAATGACTAAATAATGAAACTCTATAATTTAATACCAATATGTGTATTAACACCAGCACTACATAAGCTTCAGTAATGTAACAAATATGATTAATATTGCTATTTTTATTTGTACTAAAATATATGACACCCAGGTGCCACACTGTTCACGCATTGATATGGATACATTTTAAAATAAAATAAAATACTTGAAAACAGGTAATAGACAGTAATAGATACTATGTCTATGGAGATTCTCAGTCATCCAAGTCATGGTTTTCCCAAAGATGCTTTTTCAAGAGGCAACTGGACTGTCTTGTTTTTCTTTGAAGACATTTCACCTCTCATCAAAAAACTTCTTCAGCTGACTGGATAGTTGGGAATGGAAGGATTTATATTCCTTGCAGATAGCTGGTCATTTGCATTCTTTTAGAAAGCAGTTTTTTCTGAAAACCTATTCTTATTCCTGCACCATTTGATGGGTGTTCATTCCAAAGTGCATAGCTAAATATCAATGGAGATTCTCAGTCATCCAGGTCATGGTTGTCCCGTTGCCTCCCCAAAAAGCACCTTTGGGGCAGCCATGACCTGGATGACTGAGAACTCCATAGACATTTAGCTATGCACTTTGGGATGAACATCCTTCAATGGTGAGGGAGTATGAACAGATTTCCAGAAAAATTGCAGACTGCAGGAACCATTTGTGCTTCAGTTTGAGATGCAAACAACACCAACTCATCCCCAACAGCCTGTGCCTGTCTTCAACAAGGAAGGGACACAGGGCAGAAAACATCCTGCAGCCAAGAAGTCTCCACACCCATTTGAACTACTCAGGTGACCCTGAGGACACAGATAAACTTCCAAGTGACCTCAAGGTCTCTCTAAAAGAATGCACATGACCAGCTGTCTGCAATGAATATAAATCCTTCCATTCCCCACCATCCTGTCCGAGCTGAAGAGTTTCATGGATGAGAAGTGAAATGTCTTTAAAGAAAACAAGAAAGTCCAGTTGCTCCTGGAAAAGCAGCTTTGGCATAGTAGTAGCTGTATATTTCTCCTGCAAACACGCAGTTCACAGTACATGTAGTCCTCGACTGATGACACAACTGAACCCAAAATTGCTGTTGGTAAGCGAGACAGTTGCAAAGTGAGTTTTGTCCTATTTTATGACCTTTCTTGCCACACTTGTTAAGTGAATTACTGCAGTTGTTAAGTTAGTAGCTTGGTCATTAAGTAAATCCGGCTTACCAATTTACTTTGCTGGTCAGAAGCTTGCAATAGATGAATACATGACACGGCAACACTGTTCATAAATAAGAACCAGTGGCCAAACATCCAAATTTTGATTATGGGATCATGGGATGCTGTAACAGTTAAGTATGAAAAATGGTCAAAAGTCACTTTTTTGATTGCCATTATAACTTCAAATAATCACTAAATGAATGGTTGTAAGTCGAGGACTGTATAGACCAGCGGTCACCAACCAGTTGGCTGCGGCCCACTGGTGGGCCATGAGAATATTTTGGTGGGCCGTAGAGAAATCTCACCCCAAGAGTACCCCCCAAAGCAATTAATCCAGGCTGCTCAGAAACACAAGTACTGCGCTGTCCACAGGGCCCATGGGAATCCTCCCTGCCCACTCACTCCTTAACCTGGCTGGGCCAGGAGGGGGGAGTCCCTCTGGTGGAGATGTGCCCAGCCGGGTTTCGGGTTTTTCATCGGCCGAGGGCCCAGGGGAGGGGAGGGGGGGTTGCGGTAGTTATTAAGGAAGATCTGTGTCCGAGGGAAGCCACTGTGTCTCAGACGACCGGGTGTGAGCTCCTTTTCGTGAAGTTTGGTCCCAGGGTTCAGGTGGGCCTGCTGGTCGCATACCTGGCTCCCTGCTATGCGGCAGCGGCCCTGCTTGAGCTCCTTGAGGTTATAGCTGGCGTGGCAGTTGGGACCCCCAGGCTTATGGTCATGGGGGATTTCAACTTGCCTTCTGCCGACGGTGCCTCGGGGGTGGCTCAAGAGTTCGTGGCTTCCATGACGGCCTTGGGCCTGACCCAGTTAATTCGGGACCCTACTCACGTGGGAGGTCACACCTTGGATTTGGTTTTTGTCTCTGATCAGTGGCAGAGTGATCTGGGTATAGGGGATATAGTCATAGAACCCCTGTCATGGACGGATCACTCGCTCCTGAAGCTCGACTTCCGTTCCGCACCCCCTGACCGCAGGGAGGCGGGACCAGTAAAATGGTACCGCCCAGGCGCCTGATGGACCCTGATAGGTTCCTGACGGAGTTTGGGCCATTCCCCGAAGCTCATACACACGACTCGGTTGAGGGCTTGGTTGCCACCTGGGATAGGATGGCTGCTGGAGCCCTCGACCGAGTCGTGCCCTTGCGGCCTCTGACCCGGTGCCGATCCCATGTGGCTCCTTGGTTTTCTGAGGAGCTAAGGGAGATGAAGCGCCGGAAAAGACGCCTAGAGAGTAATTGGAGGGCTAGCCACTCCGGATCTGACCGAACACTACTACGATCTTATATTAAGACGTATCTAGTGGCGATAAGGATGGCGAGGAGGTCTTACCTCTCCACCCTTATTGCGTCCGCGGAAAACCGCCCAGCCGCCCTGTTTAGGGTGACCCACTCCCTCGAGGTGGGAGCGCGGGAGGACCCCTTGCAGGGGCGGGCTGAGGAGTTTTCTAGGTTTCTGCAGGACAAAATCGCTCAGATCCGGGACGAGCTGGACTCCAATTGGGCATCTCCGGGCGGGAGGGTGGGGGTGGATATCGGTGAGGTCAACTGGGTTGAGTTCGACCCTGTTACTTTGGAGAACGTGGACAGGATACTGGGGGGGCTTAATGCCACCACTTGTTTGTTGGACCCGTGTCCCTCCTGGCTGGTTTTGGCCACTCGGGAGGTGACACGAGGCTGGTTCCAGGGCATTATAAATGCTTCCTTGAGAGAGAGGCAGCTGCCTGCTGCCTTGAAAGAGGCGGTGGTGCGGTCCCTCCTCAAGAAACCGTCCCTGGACCCAGCATTGTTATCTAATTATCGTCCTGTCTCCAACCTTCGTTTTGTTGCGAAGGTTGTTGAGAGTGTGGTGGCACGTCAGTTCCCGCAGTACCTGGATGAAGCGAGTTATCTTGACCCCCTCCAATCGGGTTTCAGGCCCGGGCACAGCACGGAGACGGCTTTGGTCACGTTGGTTGATGATCTCTGGAGGGCTCGGGACAGGGGTTGTTCCTCTGTCCTGGTCCTGTTAGATCTCTCAGCGTCTTTTGATACTGTCGACCACAGTATCTTATTGCGGCGGTTGGAGGGGTTGGGAGTGGGGGGCACCGTGTTGCGGTGGTTCACCTCCTTCCTCTCCGACCGTTCGCAATTCGTGTTGACAGGGGGGCAGAGGTCGGCCCCGAGGCCCCTACTGTGTGGGGTGCCTCAGGGGTCGGTGCTCTCGCCCCTGCTGTTTAACATTTATGTGAAGCCGCTGGGCGAGATCATCCGTGGCTTCGGGGTGGAGTTCCATCAGTACGGTGATGACACTCAGCTGTACATCTCCACCCCGGGCCACCCCAACGAAGCCGTCGAAGTGATGTCCCGATGCCTGGAGGCGGTGCGGAGTTGGATGGGTCGTAACAGGCTTCGTCTCAACCCGACCAAAACCGAGTGGCTGTGGTTTCCTGCGCCCAGATACAGCCAGCTGGTTCCTTCGCTGGCCGTGGGGGGAGAGGTTTTGACCCCCGTGGAAATGGCGCGTAATCTGGGCGTCCTCCTGGATGTACGGCTGTCTTTAGAAGAGCACATTGCGGCCGTCGCCAGGGGGGCTTTTTATCAGATTCGTCTGATCCACCAGTTGCGGCCCTTTCTGGATCTGGGCGCACTTCGCACAGTCACTTCCGCCCTCGTTATCTCCCGCCTGGATTATTGCAATGCTCTCTACATGGGGCTCCCCTTGAAGAGTCTCCGGAGGTTACAGTTGGTCCAGAATGCAGCCGCGCGGGTGATTGTGGGTGCCCCTCGGAGCTCCCACGTTACACCGCTTCTCCGCAGGCTGCACTGGCTTCCTGTGGCCTACCAGATTCGATTCAAGGTGGTACTGATGGTATTTAAAGTGCTCCATGGCTCGGGACCTGGGTACTTACGGGACCACCTACTGCCATCGTCAACCTCCCGCCGCCCAGTACGCTCCCACAGGGTTGCCCTTCTTGGGGTACCGCCACCTGGCCGTTGTCGGCTGACGGCCCCGAGAGTTCGGGCTTTCTCTGTGGGAGCTCCCTCCCTATGGAATGATCTCCCCCCGGAGATACGGGCTATGACGGATATCCTGACCTTCCGGCACGCAGTAAAAACT
This sequence comes from Bungarus multicinctus, assembly GCA_023653725.1. Taxonomy (NCBI): domain Eukaryota; kingdom Metazoa; phylum Chordata; class Lepidosauria; order Squamata; family Elapidae; genus Bungarus; species Bungarus multicinctus. The sequence goes on from CM042848.1 coordinate 51,852,256, forward strand.
CTATTTTTTAAACAGGCTGGCCTGGCCCAGTAACTGTGTCTCGGTTTTAATTCAATTTTAATTGGGGTTTTATTAGTTTTAATTTTTAATTGATTCCCTTGGATAGACACAGCCGGATTAAATTGTTTAATGTATTTTTAATTGTATTTATTGTATATTTATTGTGTGTTTTTAGTAGGCTGTACACCGCCCCGAGTCCCTTTTTGGGAGAGGGAGCGGTATAAAAGTTTAATTAATAAATAAATAAATAAACCGGTAAACTTGCCTGCAAAATTTCTATTTTTCCTTTTTCCAACCATCATCTGTTCTCTAAATGTCAGGAGATTTAGATTAGCTAGGAAGCAGAAAATGGTTGGATTTTTTGCTTCCCATCTAGTCTTTAGATCTTTGGCTCTGCTTTTAAGTACAGCCGAACCTCCCTTATGACTGAAGGTTTGCTTGCAAGCAAATTCAATGCAGACTCACGGCAAGCAAATTTGAGAGACTGAGCTAGCCGATGGCAGTTAGATAGATAGATAGATAGATAGATAGATAGATAGATAGATAGATAGATAGGTAAGTAGACAGACAGACAGACAGACAGACAGATAGACAGACAGACAGATAGATAGATAAGTAAGTAGGTAGACAGATAGATAGGTAGATAGATAGATAGATAGATAGATAGATAGATAGATAGATAGATAGATAGATAGATCATTGAATGATTCTGTGAGCAACTCAATCTGCCTACTTTGCCTGATTTTGGGTAAAAGTTACTCTTTTTTTAAATAAAAAAATTCAATATTTACATGCATGGTGTGTTGTGAGTTAATTTTGTGAGTTTGCTTGCGAGCAAATTTTATGTGACAAACTGAGCTAGTCAATGGCAGATAAATAGATCTCTGAATGAATCTGTGATTCTGTGAGCAACTCAATCTGCCTGCCTGCTTTGCCTGATTTTGGGTAAAAGTTGCTCTTTTTTTAATAAAAAATTCAATATTTATATAAATATTTATAATATTTACATACAAGCCATGCCCAGCCAGTCATATGACCACCAAGCCACCCCCACAAATTAGGCCACCCCCACAGAACCAGCTAGTGGTCCCTGGGATCTAAAATTATGAGTTTGGTGTTTCCTGAGGTCCAAAAGATTGGCGACCCCTGGTATAGACCTTCCATCTTACCAAGACCCAAGAGAAAAATTAACGATGTCACTTTGCCATTTGCTTTGATCAAATTATCTTCCTCTTTGCTTTCAAGTTTTGTGGCTTTGAATATGAATGTACAAAAGTGGCCTCCGCTTCTATCTTCTAAAAGTCCGAATCATGCATGCACTAATTTTCTCTGTGACATTCTATGGATATGAAAGTTGGATTTATCAAGTTATTAAGTACCCCTTGCTTACTTACCACTCATTCAGTGACCACTTGATGTACATAATTTGTCCTCAAAATTACAGCTTCTGCAGCTTCCCTGTGGTCATGTGATTACATTTTGGACACTTGTTAATGGGCACATATTTGCAATGTTTGCAGAGTCTCAGGGTCACCTGATTGCCATTTGCAATCTGACAAGCAAAGTCAATGGGGAAATTGAGAGGAAGTCACAAATTGGTCACATGATACTGCACTTAATGATTCACAGTGATTCACTTAATAATCACAACTAGAACTGACAAACTGATGTTGTAAGTCAGGTGCAGTTACATGACATTTTATTTTATAATGGTGTTGCTTAGTATCAGAGTTGATGGTTCCAATTGCAGTCAGTAAGCCACAAGTATCTGTCACACAGATATATGACATAGTCAAAGGGGTACTCACCATAGCAAAGTAACAGGCAGCTCGATTGACATGTAATTTGCATAAAAGATCCGCAGGAATGTTCACTTCATCTGAAGCTGCATATTCAGACACATTCAACCCTTCAACATACTGCACCAGTGCCAACTTATAATCCTTCTCTCTGAATAAATCATTGCCCTCTGCAAGTAAGTTTTGCACCAATTTTTGTAAAAAAGCCTATAGGGAAGAATGTGAAGAGTAGGACTCAAAACTTAACAATTACTTTCAAACCTTTCACTTATGGTTCCCTCCACAACATTCTTTGCAGTAATGGCTCAATAGCACTAAATAATAAATTGTACTATTAAAGTCTGTTTTAGATCTATCTTTTGTTTGTAACATGATGCTTTTATTACACAATAGAGACCAGATGTAACAAATCCTAATTTTTAATATGGCACACTACTGCTATTAAAATCATTTCATAAACCATCTATATCCTGAGAGATATGATTAGACAGAAATCATCTTTGGTTGTTCCAAAAGCCTCTTGATTTGTTTTTAAAAAAAACATGGTACGAAAATTAGTTGATATACATGTCACTTGAACCTCAGGGCCATTAGGAATATGGGTTCCTCTAACAAACAAATTTCTGACTTAAAAACTGGAGTATTTTGCTTGACTGATTGAAGCACCAAGCAGTCTCCGTATTGTAGATCGGGGTGTCAAACTCAAAATCGTCACGGTGGCGTCACATGACATATTGGGACTTTTTGCCCCTTCGCTAAACCAGGCATGGGCATGGCTAGCATGTGACGCATCCAGCCTGCGGGCCCTGAGCTTGACAGCCCTGCTGTAGATACTGGGCTTCAATTATTCTTCACGTTTTATGAAAGGATGAGGACAGTGCTCAAGAGAAAGAAAAAAACAAGGAAGGGGGAGGAATACATAGCGTCTGGTTAACAGTATCCAAACAGAAGGCTCAGGTGAAACCATCTTCTCTGCATTGAGCATTCAGCTTCTAACATATATTGAACTCAATGTTTTCTTCAACCAACAGGAACTTGTTTGCTTTAGTTGATTGATCTGATTTTTCAAAATACTGGCTGTTTAATAGTTGTCTTATTTTCCTTATATAGTAGTCTAACCCAATGGCCTCCAACCTTTTGAGCACCAGGGACCAGTTCCATGGAGAGAGGTTTTTCCATGGACTGGAGGAAGGTGTTGTTTCATGTGCTGCCCACTGATGGGCCTTCACTTGTTTCCATGGCCCAGTTTCTGGCATGCTGCAGACCAGTGCCAGTCCATGGACTGGGGGTTAACCCTAATCCTACAACCATTTGAAGTTACAATGGTGTTGAACAAATCGTAGTTACGACAAGTCCTTGGAACTCCAGCTGTCCTAGCACTCCTTCATCCCACATCTCAATCTGAGTGCTTGGCAATTAGCTTGCACTTACCACCATGATTACAACCACCATCATTTGTGATCTTCCCTTCCCTTATAAAGTGATTGCTGTCACTTTATAACCGTATCATTTTGTAATGGAAATTCCAGTTCCAACTGCCATTCTAAGTCAAGGGTTGCTTGTATTTAAAATGGCATCATTGATTTAAAAATGGAAATTCTCATTAAAATCATTCAATAGAAGAGAATATGTGTAGCTCAGGGATAAATCAAGCAGAAAATCTAATCAAGAAGCCAGCACTAGCAGGGCAAGCTACTTTATATAAGCACGGAACAAACGTGACACTCACTAGCACTGAAGTTATTTAATCAGGTAACAAAACACTGCAAGCAAACAACTAAGATCAAACAGCACCAAAGATTCCACATTAAAACCATCTTCATTCTGATCTTTTTCATTTCAGGGATGGGCACAATAATTGTTACATTCTAAATTGCTGACTTTGAATAGGAAGATCCAAAGCTTCCTTTTCTATTTTTCCTATTAGGCTGAATGAAAAAAATCCTTGTCAGAAAAGTCAACAATTCTCAGTTCAGCTAAGCCAGAGGATCCAATCCAGTTAATAATAACTTAACCCTAACAGCAAGAAATTCTTAGTATCTACCTCTGTATTTTAATGCTTCTTCCTGAGAGGTCTATACACTCTTTTCTCTGCTTTATTTCTAAAAATGCATAAACTTTTCTTCAGCAGGGCCATCTCATTACTGATCCTACACTTCATACCTGCTTCATTACTGTGTATTTTTTTGTTCTGCAGTTAAGATTGTTGTGTTTAACAGTATAACATGGTCTCTTTTAAAAATAAAGTGCAAGGCCAGTTTGGAGATTATTTTTATGATAATCAAAAGCTGTAAAAATGTTACAAATAAATACAACTTTCCTTAGTGAAATTCTGCTGAAGATTCAGATAGAGCTGAGGATTGCTGATTTTTCCATATAAAACTATGCTCACCTAACCACCCTAGAAAACTAATACTATTCTTCTGTTCCCCAACATTATCTATGAAAACAGGTTAAGCTGAATTTACATAATACTATTAAATACTTTAAAATAAGAATGTGAAATCTTAAAATTACCTCATAATCTTCTTGGCTTAAGGGTAATGTAGACCTAGAATGAAGAATGAATGAAAGGTTATGAAAGAATAAAACAGTCATGAAATATGTACATCGATCCAACATGCATAAAGACATGTATATTACATGTATAATTTAATCATAGATAGGAAATTTCCACAGTAAAGTAGATATCCCAGTTTTCCAGAAGGACAGTATTATCAGGTACCAACATTATAGGCTGACTGATACATTGGTGTTTGTCTAGAACTTTGAGCAATTTTAATAGGAAAAAAATTCAGTAAACTCCCCAAATGGAAGAAGGAAAATTTATGGCTAGTACCCATGGCCCACATGTATAGGAAAGTTTGTACAACCAAGTTCAACTCCTCTGTACTGGAAAATTATAGTCATATAAAGCTGAAGCCAACAAAAACTAAATATAAGTCTTAAACTCTCAATTTATTTGATAACATTCCTATAAAATCAATCAATAGAATAAATCAGCAGAAGAACATCACCCCAAATTTACAGATTGAATTAACAAAAGAAAAAGATAAATAAAAATCTAAGAAATAATATTCTTCCTTGGTCTCAGACATTTAGAAGTATGTTAATTAAAATACATTGATGGAAGTCTAATATTTCTAAGTTCCAAATCCACAAGGGTAATATGTTTATATTAGGTCATATAGATCCAACAAGTAATTTCTTGGACACTGCTATATTTTTACACTGATGCAACCATAACAGAATTGTGATTTGATTCTTGTTTGGATATTTGGTGATATGTTGAGCAAAGTAGAATTTTATATTACAAATAAATGAAAACAGAAACACCACCACAAAATATGGATACTTACTGGATGAACTGAAGACCTTTCTCTATCTCTTCTTTTCTTTTTTGTCTTTCCATTGCATCACTGCAATAGTAAAAAAAATGTTTTAATATTTTACAGTTGTACAAATCTATTCAGTTCAAATTTTAACATGGACACAACACTATATTTCTTTCCCAAACACGTTAGTATTTAATGTTTTCTTTCCATCCTCAAATAAATAAAAAATGTAAGCACTCAGCAATATATTATCCTTAAATGTGAGTAAATAAATTCCAACAACTTCCCTCCCTAAAAATACAGAAAAAGTGAAAGCTTATTTCATTATGCTTATTTCATTATGCTTCTCAAAAGTATAAACAAGATTTTTAAGGAGAGCAGAGGAATAGGAAGAAAAAAAATTCAATAACTTTTAACCTTTCTCAATACCCTGGAAATCCTTGGAATTATTCTAAAGACTCTATATGACTTTATGAGAAATTTACATGTAAGACAAATTTTTAAATAATTGTAGTGATGATTAAGGAAATATGAAATCTACTGGTGAGCAGACTACAGGTAGTCCTCCACTTATGACCACAATTGTGCCCCAAATTTCTGTTGCTAAGCAAGACAATTAAGATAATTTTGCCCCACTTAATGGCCTTTCTTGTCATAGTTGTTAAGTGAATCACTGTAATTGTTTAGTAACATGGTTACTAAGTGAATCTGATTTCTCCACTGATTTTGTCAGAAGGTCGCAAATAGAACAGAATAACGGAGTTGGAAGGGATCTTGGAGGTCTTCTAATCCAACCCCCAGCTCAAGCAGAAAACCCTATACTATTTCAGACAAATGGTTGTCCAATCTTTTTTTAAAACTTCCAATATTAGAGCATTCACAATTTCTGGAGGCAGATTGTTCCATTGATTAATTTTTCTAATTGTCAGGAAATTTCTCCTTCGTTCTAGGTTGCTTCTCTCCTTCATTAGCTTCCATCCATTGCATCTTGTCCTGCCTTCAGGTACTTTGGATAATAGCTTGACTCCATCTTCTTTGTGGCAGCCCCTGAGATATTGGAACACAGCTATTATGTCACCCCCAGTCCTTCTTTTCATTAAACTAGACATATCCAATTCCAGCATCTTTATGTTTTAGCCTCTAGTCCCCTAATCATCTTTGTTGTTCTTCTCTGCACTGTTTCTAGAGTCTCAACATCTTTTTTACATCATGGCAATCAAAACTGGATGCAGTATTCCAAGTGTGGTCCTACCAAGGTATTATAAAGTGGGATTAACACTTGACATGACCTTGATTCTATCTATCCCTGTGTTGGCTTATTTGGCAGCTGCAGCACACTGCTGGCTCATATTTAAGTGATTGTCCACTAGGACTCCAAGATCCCTCTCACAATTACTACTATTGAGTCAGGTACCACCTACACTACACCTGTGCATTTGGTTTTTCTTGTCTAAATGTAAAACCTTACTTTTCCCATTACTGAATTACATTTTGTTGGATAGGACCCAATATACAAGTCTTTTCAGATCCTTCTGAATCTTGAGCCTATCCTCTGGAGTGTTGGCTATCCCTGCCAATTTGATATTGTCTGCAAATTTGATGAGTTTTCCATCTATTCCTTCATCCAAATTATTGATGAAGATGTTGAAGAGCACAGAGCCTTGGGGCAGCCCACTACATTGATAGCAATTAACAAACCTGTGCATTGTACAAGTTTACCGCTAGTTCTCAATTTACAAATATTCTTTTAGTGACTGTTTGAAGTTACAATACTGAAAAAAGTGATAGAACAGGTTTTGTTGCAGCCATATCCCAATGGTCACATGAACAAAATTTAGAAACTTGGCAAATGGGCATGTACACTATTTATGATGGTTGCAGTGTCCTGGGGCCAGATTAATTTAATAACCATGTTATTAACCTAACAACTACAGTGATTCACTTAATAGCTGTGGGAGATAGAGATAACTGGGGATATGTAGACAAAACAACATTCTTTCATGTGGGAGCCACTCTACCAGGTGTTGGAGAAGCATGGACCAAATCTAGCCAGGATAGTGGCTGTGTCCTGGTTGGATCATGTGACAGACGTATGACCTGAGAGAAAAAACTTTGGGGTTTGATTTGGGTAGAGAAAACCTTGAGTCCTTCAGAGTTGGGTTTTCCCCAGATGTGCCAATATGATATGCCTAATAAATCTATACTTTGAGGAACATGTTTGCCATAGAGTTTTTATTCTGTTGGGTGTGTTAACTGGAACCCTGACACTCAGAATGGTATCTTTCTACATGGTACCTTGTAAATAAAATATTTGTGTGGGTGTGTAAGATGTTTGCAAAGTAAACAAAAGTAAACTTTTATAGTATGACAAGGAACTGAAAAATAGAGGAAAAAAAATTTTCAGAAGAAAAATCAGAATATAGTACAGAACTACCAGCTGAGGTTCTGATATTTCAAATTGTATAAAAATAGGAAAATCTATTAATTGCCTTTGCTGCACTATGAAGTCTGAATGTTTCAATTACTCAGTCTTAAGTGCAGGTTTGAGATCCTTATATAGCAGCTAATTCAAAGCACAGAACCAAATTGCGCATTTAACAGATTAACAGAAGGGAAGGGACCTTGTAGGTCATCTAGCCCAAACCACCACCACCCCGCCCAAACAGGAGACTCATGCCATTTCTGACAAATGGCAGTCCAATCTCTTCTTTAAAGCCTCCATGATGAAGCTCATTTGAACCATCCCTTCCTGTTCATCTTAATATTTTCTAACTATTATGTAAGAATGTTCTAATTTTGCCATAATATCCTTACCTATATTCAGCTTAATACTGTTATTAACTGCTTACATTAAATGCAAAGTATAATAATTGCCTTTATTACACCCTATCTGCTTTTCCACCTTTCCTGGATTCTTTTAATGTAAGCTTTAATGTAAGACTTTTAGACCAAAGGCCTATTTACCATTTTTATAAGGTACTTACACTTTTAAGTTACACTTTTTAAAATCTGAAATTTACCAATATGAAATTTAAAAAGCACTGGCTAAGAAAAGTATTTCTATACAATAACTTTGCTTGTATACTATGTTCATTAATTCAACAGTTATGTTTGCAAATTATATTTATATTCTTTCTCTTCGCATGCACATATACATCACATGGAGACAGAAGTGGGGGAAGCCTAATCCCCATTTTTTAGCAATTTTAAGAATCTTAATTGCACATTAGAAAGAGGGTTTTTTTTTTCAAATTTGGAGATTACTAAACTCCTACTAAGAAACAATGCCAAGCCACATATGATCTACAAGTCACAAATCATCTACTCCTCCAATATAATATTAAAGATGATACAGATGGTTAGCATTGTTTTGAAAAGTTGTGAAAAGTAGTGTAGTAACCTTTTTATTCAAACATTTTTGACAAAGTATGACAAACGTTCACAATTTAGGCAAAGTTTACTTAAAATGAGCAAAAAACAGAATAATGTAGATATCCCAAAGGCTAGCCATACACTAGCCATACACTACTACTATACAAACATGCACTACACAAACACTAGCCATACACTACTATAATATATCCCACCAACCTGGAAGTTATAATGCCTAATTTACTCGTTCCTGGCACTCACTTATTTTCCCCTAGTCATGCAGAATAAAATGCTGCATTCTCAGTAGCAATTTAAACACATTTGCCATTCTACTATGCATTTTCCATAACATAACTTGTTTAACCTAATAAATTAATGCAACACGCACACATTTATGAATGAATTGTAGTTCGTTACATTAACAAATATTAGGAAGTCTTTGGTATTCAGATTACAGCACAATATGCACAGTAACTGTTTTTCATTTTACATTACTTGGCTTCTTCAAACCGTTGTCCTTACTTTGCCAAACACGATTTTTAGTTCAAATTCCGCTGGAATAAAAGCGTCCTACCCCTATTAATCCAAGGCCTCCAAGCCGCGGCCTCGCTTAGTTAAAGCGAACCGGCATTAGATATATCTCTATGGCGGAAGTAAATGGAAAAGATCCACAGTGTTATTACAGGCACTCTCTTCCCAAACTCATAGCAAGCTGTCATGGTTATTTCCAAGCTAAAATAGCCCCACGAAGGGAGAAAGATGTTTGTGACATATAGAAAAAGATTTATCCACTACACAGGAAACCATTTCCATGCTGTTACACGGATAACTTTGCCAGATCCAGCAGAAGTAAAAGCTATCTTTAAGCAGGACCCACTCAGACGCATCGGCAGTTTTTCTTTCACTGAAATTGCAGGTAATGAATGTTTTTAGTTTAAAAAAAAATCCCCTCGCCCAACCGGGTAGAAATAGTAGGAAGTCCCGATCGCTCCAAAAGGGCACTGGGTCCGCCATTCACTCCCAAATTCCTGCCATCTCTCCGTTACCCCACCTCGTTCGGGAAAAGTCGTCTTTACCAATTTGCTCCCAGCTGTGCTTTTAAAGAAAGACCGAGGTTTTTTGATTGGGGAGTATTTGGCTGCATTTGCAACTACGAGGTTTGTCACTGTTCTGCGAATCTATGTAATATTGCTGGAGGGGACATTTCTCACATCTTTCTCCCTCCAACCTTTTTTTTTTTCCTTCCTTATCAAAAAAAAAAATTAACCTACTCACCCCTTCTGCTTGGAAATTTTCACTATGGTTACTTGCCTTGATTAATGGTATGGTAGTACTAGAGGTATTATAAATAATTAGTCACTATTACTTCATTGCAGAAGGCAGTATTCTGATCCTAGAGCAGCTTCTGCTGCTGCCCCTGCTGTTCCCTCCATGTGCCTCTTCGTCTTTTTTACTTTCATTTCCAGGTCTCCCTAACACAGCCTTACCAGCCAGGCAAAATGCTTCCTTGGGATCCCTCCAGGTCCTAACGACCACCTGTTTCTCGCCATAAGTACTCGATACACCCACACATAAGAGTACAACAGTATTTAAAAAAAATTCTAAAGCCTCCTTCAAATTGAACTTGACTCCAGCAACCCAGCTAATAAATCTGCTACTGTATTTATTCCCAGACTTTTGAAATTTCACACTTAAAACGTAGGAAATGAAAATATGTAGTTATTATTATTATTATTATTTATTAAACTTCTATACCACTCCCTCTCCCAAAAAGGGACTCGGGGCGGTGTACAGCCTATTAAAAACATACAATAAATACCCAATAAATATAATTAAAATAAATTAAACCAAATTGATCCGGCTGTCTATCCCAAAAATTCAGTTAAAAATTAAAAGCTAATAAAACCCCAATTAAAATTAAGTTAAAACTAAAATACAGTTACTGGGCCAGGCCAGCCTGTTTAAAAAATAGGGTTTTCACTGCGCGCCGGAAGGTCAGAATATCCGTCATAGCCCGTATCTCCGGGGGGAGATCATTCCAAAGGGAGGGGGCTCCCACAGAGAAAGCCCGAACTCTCGGGGCCGTCAACCGACAACGGCCGGGCGGCGGTACCCCGAGGAGGGCAACCCTGTGGGAGCGTACTGGGCGGCGGGAGGTTGATGATGGCAGCAGGCGGTCCCGTAAGTACCCAGGTCCCGAGCCATGGAGCACTTTAAATACTGTCAGTACCACCTTGAATCGAATCCGGAAGGCCACAGGAAGCCAGTGCAGCCTGCGGAGAAGCGGTGTAACGTGGGAGCTCCGAGGAGCACCCACGATCACCCGCGCGGCTGCATTCTGGACCAGCTGCAGCCTCCGGAGACTCTTCAAGGGGAGCCCCATGTAGAGAGCATTGCAATAATCCAGGCGGGAGATGACGAGGGCGGAAGTGACTGTGCGAAGTGCGCCCAGATCCAGAAAGGGCCGCAACTGGTAAATCAGACGAATCTGATAGAAAGCCCCCCTGGCGACGGCTGCAATGTGTTCTTCTAAGGACAGCCGTACGTCCAGGAGGACACCCAAGTTGCGCGCCCTTTCCACGGGGGTCAATACCTCTCCCCCCACGGCCAGCGAAGGAACCAGCTGGCTGTATCTGGGCGCAGGAAACCACAGCCACTCGGTTTTGGTCGGGTTGAGACGAAGCCTGTTACGACCCATCCAACTCCGCACGGCCTCCAGGCATCGGGACATCACTTCGACGGCTTCGTTGGGGTGGCCCGGGGTGGAGATGTACAGCTGAGTATCGTCAGCGTACTGATGGAACTCCACCCCGAAGCCACGGATGTTGTAGTGTTGGATTTGCAAATAAAACCAGAAGATATATATTGGGGGGAATGGGACATACAGATCAATGGAATAAGCTAATTAATTCAGTGAGATTTTTCAGTAAACCAGCCTGCAATTCTATGCTACTTACTTTCAGGCATATACATTTGGAAGAATGTTTTTTATTTCAGATGCAGCTTTTCAAGGCAAGAGCCTCCCAAGCTGACAGACACCAATTTACAGTATAATATTATCATATAAATTGCAATTTGCAATAAAAAGTTGCAAAACAATGTTCTGTCAATTATAGGGGAAAGGTGACTTAAATTTATTTATTTATTTATTTATTTCTGAGTTTTATATACCGCCCTTCTCCCGAAGGACTCAGGGCGGTGAACAGCCAACTAAAATACAAGTAGACAAAGTATAAATTATTTAAAAGAGAATTAAACACTAGACTGTCCCAAATCTAAAAACCCCAATTAAAATCAATAAAACCTCATACCCCGTCCCAAGTAATCTAAAAACCCCATTTAAAATCCCATTAGTCAGCTCAGGCCGGCCTGCTCGAAGAGCCAGGTCTTCAGGTCATGTCTGAAGGCCCTCAGGTCACTGGTCGTTCGTAATCCAGGGGGCATCCCATTCCAAAGGGCGGGTGCCCCCACAGAGAAGGCCCTATTCCTCGGGGTCACCAGACGACACATAGAAGGCGTCGGGACCCGGAGGAGACCCTCTCTGTGGGAGCGCACCGGTCGGTGGGAGACTACTGGCAGAATGCGGTCTTGTAAGTATCCTGGTCCGATGCCATGGAGCGCTTTAAAGACCAAAATCAGTACTTTAAAGCGAACCCGGAAGGCCACTGGCAACCAATGCAGCTCGCGCAGGAGGGGCGTCACGTGGGAGTATCTCGATGCCCCCGTAACCACCCGCGCGGCTGCATTTTGTACCAGTTGAAGCCTCCGGGTGCTCCCCGCAGGGAGCCCCATGTAGAGGGCATTACAGTAGTCTAGACGGGAGGTGACCAGGGCATGAGTGACTGTGCGTAAGGCGTCCCGATCAAGAAAGGGCCGCATCTGGCGTATCAGGCGAACCTGATAAAAAGCCCCCCTGGAGACGGCCGTAATATGATCTTCCAAAGACAGCCGTACATCCAGGAGGACACCAAGATTGCGGGCCCCTTCTGTGGGGGTCAAGATCTCATCCCCAATAGCCAGCGACGGAGTCAGCTGACTATATCGGGCCGCCGGAAACCACAGCCACTCGGTCTTGGAAGGGTTGAGTCGAAGCCTGTTCTCGCCCATCCAGTTCCGTACAGCCTCCAGGCAACGGGCCATAACCTCCACAGCATCGTTGGGGTGGCTTGGGGTGGAGATGTAAAGCTGAGTGTCATCAGCATAAAGATGGCATTTCACCCCAAAACCACGGATGATCTCTCCCAGCGGCTTCACATAGATGTTGAACAGAAGAGGGGAGAGGACCGACCCCTGAGGCACCCCACACATGAGGGGCCTAGGGGTGGACCTCTCCCCCCCCGTCAACACCAATTGCGAGCGGTCCGAGAGGAAGGACGAGAACCACCGCAAGACGGTGCCCCCAATTCCCAACCCCTCCAACCGCCGTAATAGGATACTATGGTCGATAGTATCAAAAGCCGCTGACAGATCTAAGAGGACCAGGACAGAGGAATAACCTCTGTCACGGGCCCTCCAGAGATCATCTACCAACGCGACCAATGCTGTTTCGGTACTGTGCCCGGGCCTGAAGCCCGATTGGAACGGATCTAAATAGGATGCTTCCTCCAGATACTGAGGGAGCTGACGCGCCACCACACTCTCAACAACCTTCGCCACAAAGGGAAGGTTGGAGACAGGACGATAGTTATTCAAAAGAGGGAAGGCTTCTTGAGGAGGGGCCGCACCAGCGCCATTTTCAGGGCGGTCGGAAGCGCCCCCTCCGTCAACGAAGCGTTGACAATCCCCTGGAGCCAGCCTCGTGTCACCTCTCTGGAGGTAGAAACCAACCAGGAAGGGCACGGGTCCAATAAACATGTGGTGGCATTCAGCCTCCCCAGTAGTCTGTCCACACCCTCGGCGGTCACAGGATCGAACTCTTCCCAGATAACCGTCTCAAGACCTGCCCTGGACACCTCCCCCGGGACCACCCAACTGGAGTCCAGCCCATCCCGAATCTGGGCGATTTTATCATGCAGAAATCAGGAAAACTCTTCTGCCTTACCCTGCAAGAGGTCCTCCCGTGCTCTCGGCTCAAGCAGGGAGCAGGTCACTCTAAACAGGGCAGCAGGCTGATTTTCTGCAGACGCAATAAGGGCAGAGAAGTGTGAACGCCTCGCCGCCCTTATCGCCACTAGGTAGGTCCTAATATAGGACCTCACCTGTGTCCGGTCAGACTCAGCACGACTGGCCCTCCTGATGCCCTCCAGACGTCTTTTCCGGCATTTCATCCCCCTCAGCTCCCCCGTGAACCACGGAGCCAGGTGGGATCTATGCCGAGTCAGAGGTCGCAAAGGCACAACTCGGTCCAGAGCCTCAGCGGCCAACCTATCCCAGGTGGCCACCAAGTCTGTGGCCGAGTTATGAGCCAGAGTTTCAGGAAATGGCCCAAGCTCCATCTGGAACCGTTCCGGATCCATCAGGCGCCTGGGGCGGAACCATCTCCTCGGCTCCGCCTCCCTTTAATTAAGTGTAAAGTGACCCAAATTAAAGCTGAAGTTTGAACTAATCAGAGTAAATCCTTGGGTCAAAGTGGGTAGTAAAAGTAAATTCCATGTTAGAGATGAGTAGCAGGATAAGAAATAAAGATGCTGCCATTACAACCCATAGTACATCTGCATCTGAAGTACAGTTTATATCACCATCTTTGGAAGGAATAACAGAGTGAGAAAGGTCAGAACATGACTGAATGATTAGAAGGCTTGGGTATTTTCTGTTTAAGAAAATATCAGGATGCTTAGGACTCTTTAACTTGAAAAATTCATGACAATAGACATGAATTGTTTAAAATAATACATACCCAGAGAACATGAACAGGAAGTTTTTCTCCCTTACTCAAAATACTAAGGCTACCCAGTAATTGATAGGAGACTTTGTGTAAATAAAAGAAGCAGTTCTTCACATACCATATAATTAACCTGTGGAATTAATTACAAAAAATATAGTGATGTGGCTACTAATGTGGATAGTTTTAAAAGAGGAATGGATAAATTTATGGATGTCAAATCTATCCAGGGCCATTAATCTTGAAAATTACATGAGTAGGAGCAACATTATTCCATACACTTGTAGGGGAAACAATGACAGAAAAACTATGGCTATTTTCTGCTTGTGAGTACTGTAATAGGAACTGGTTCGCCATTGTGAAAAACAAAATGTTTTTGAATCTGTATGATGTTCTTAAGTTCCTCAAAAGGCCATCTTTGTGTAATTATGGTTTGTGGCCATTTCTCTTGCATAAGATAAAATAAGTAACAGAAGTGCATCAAAATGTGATAACTTTGATAGTTTATAGTGCGGTTCTGTATTTAAAAAAACCTAAAATCTGCAATGCTGAACTTGTTGAATTCAGAAAACTTTTTTAATATGGAGCAGTGGCTTTTTAAAAATTTCAATTTCTTCTTTTATTTGGACCAAAATATAGCTATCCACTCCTTTTGAAATGGCTAATACATATGAAATTATCTCTTTAGCCAGAGGTCTTACAGAATTCATCAAGGATGTTCTTTCTTTCCTACTTTTGATATTGGAGATATTGCCTTAACTATTGGTTTGGAAAATATTCTTACAGTAATTACTGTGTGCTGTTATTATATGTCAATAATGATTGAAAAGTACATGAATTTTTTTAGACAATTATAATATTAATACTGTTATATTGCTATTATTGCTGTTATTTTAATAAAATTAAGTAATTATTCCAAGGAAACATTTTTATGAAGGTAAATGTATTCTACTTTCCTTCTCAAATAAAAATGTAGTTAAATAATTATTAACATGATGTGGAATTTATGGGACAAAATAATATTTGCATGAGATTTATACATTTATTTAGCATGTTTCTATGTTAAAATTATTATTTTAAGCAATAAAGCATTAAGAAATTTTCTATAGGAGGAGAGAACCCATTAAATTTATCTAAGCTAAAATATGGGTGTTATATGACAGGATTTAATAATTAACAGAATAACAGCTGGAAGGGAGGCTTTCTAGTCCAATCCCCTGCTCAAGCAGGAGACACTATCCAGTCTCTTCTAAAAAGTCTTCAGTGATGGAATACCCACAACTTCTCAAGGCAAGCTGTTCCAATTCTGTCCATATACAACAGCATTTTATTTTTGTTCAATTAAGAAATGTGTGGCTAAGAATTTTAAATAATACAAGTTATATTTTATGTTATTAAGATGCAACTAATTCACAAAAGGTTTTCTTATCCTTAGCTGGACAGAGAACTGGATGAAATCTTCACAATTTTGAAATGTAAAATGGATGAGGAGGACACATTTTCTGATAAAATAGTTCAGTGGGATATTCCAAGATGAATGTGTAGACTGGCTGATGTAATGAAAATGAGAAAATAGAAAAGAGATACAGAAAAGTCTTTTCAGTTGTTTAATGCTTATTTGGATTTCTGCAACTCGTATAAAGGTAACTTTCTTCTGTCCAGTTGAGTCTGACTGTAGAAGATAGAGCTCGTCTGTTTCTTAACCAAGGGAGACAGTGTTCTCCAAAGATCCTGCCATGGCCTTGTGGCCAGAATAACTATATGCTGAGGTGCACTGAATAGTGTAACCTTCCCACCAAAGTGGTACCTATTTATCTACTTGCATTTGCATGCTTCTGAACTTCTAGGTTGGCAGGAGTTGGTGGGGCAGGTTATAGAAGCTTACCCTATTGTGCAGTGCTGGGGTTTCCAACCTGGGCTGCCAGGTTTCCAGCTGACAAGCTCACTGTTTTTAACTATTGAACCATAATGCTCCCATGCAGCTTATATATTATAGCGCTAAATGACAATGATGCTGCACTTGAAAATGCAATAATCCAAGAGAACACAATATATGTTCAAGGATGCTTGGCAAATAATATAAACACACTCAAAATTTTGTTTTGTAGAATCTCACAAATCCCTCTCTATATAGTTGTCTTTCAGAACAATTGTAATAGACGCACCTCCACACTGAGTGATGCATTTCAGTAGGATTTTTAGGCAGAAAATGCAGACTAATGATCAAGGGATGACAGGCAGAAAATGGCATTTTACAATGGCTTGAAACTATATACAGTTCCTAGTTGAATTTATGAAGCTATTTTTGTATCTCTCCTGGCATATATATGAAACGTTTATGTCCTCACCTAACTCGGTCTGTTTTTTTTTTACCTTTTCAGTACAAACTACAGCTCTGGTATTTACCATTGGTCACTCATAAAAATATTGACCAGCTCTGATTCTCCTTACTTGGAAGCCCAAATGGGATTGGACAGCTCGATTATACGTTGGCAACTTTCTTGCTCTTCTCAATCTATTCATTTTTCCAGTACTCTTCCACCTACCAGTACTTTTTTTTTATTGGCCACACACGGTTATATTCAATCTATATTTATTCATTACCTATTGATTGCTAACAATATAATATTAAAATAATTGTTTGGTATTGTATTCTAGATAGATACATACCGTATTTATTGCAGTGACTGACCAACAAATTAAACAGTTGCCTTCCTAAATGAATAAAAGAGTAAAAGAACAGAGCACAAGAAGCTATGGTTGGGAAAAGAAAACTACTGTATTCAACTTCATTTCTCCTTTCCTACCCAACTCTCATAAACAAATGGGCAGAACAATCTTATACAGACATTTCTGTTTCATTCCTTGAAATAGACCACATTTTATCCATTGCTTTCTAATTCTGTGCATCAAGATAAGCAAATTTATTTTACTTCCTCTAGTTTTACACCATTTATGTATAGCTTGTATTATTCATCACTCTATTTTTCCCTGTCAAACATAAAACTACTTTATTCTTCAATGCAGTTTTTCACAACCATATTCCTCACGGTTCAAACCTTTGCTGCAAATAATTTTGGTTCACAGCTAAGAGCACATTATTGTCTGCACCCAGAAGATATTGTACACATGTTTGTGTCTCTAATCATTTTTCCAATGCATTCTCTTTTTCCTTGCTCACTGCTCAACCATTCTTTAAACATTCTATTAACTAACACAAATGCTTTACTTCAATCCTAAACTGTTCTTATTTTTCACACTCCATTAAATATAATCTGTAATTTAAAGTATTCACTTTAGGAAATTTCAACAAATGTCCTTACTTTCTCACAACATGTTTCAAAATTCATCGAATATTTTTAACGATTGCATATAAGCAATAAGAATGTAATGAATTTGCAGACATAGAAATCAGGCTGTAACATTTCTACATATTACACAGATGGAGATATGCCAGAGAACAGATAACTTTTTTTGACAAAAACTACTTTGCTAACACAACTCTCTTCTAGACACATTTATCTCACTCCTTCTAGCAACAAATCTCTCCATGAAAGAAAAATACCAACATCTCCCAATACATCTTAATTTCTTTAAAAAAGAACTACAATTCCCAGGATACTCTGCGGTGCCGAGCGAGTGGGCAAGCTGCAATGTGCAACATAAAATTATGACCTCTTTTCACCGTCACCGCCCTTTCGCTACAATTACCTCAAAGTCGTTGCAAGGAAGGAGGAGCGTAAAGAGGCGAAGAAAGCCGCCCTGAGCAAACGCAAGCGGCTACGGAGCGAATCACAACTCGGGAAACAAAACTGCCGGCTTTCAAATCCTCCGCCTCCCTCAACGCCATCATCTTGGGTGGCTGCGGTGGCCGGAGTGGCTTCAACGTGACAGCGAGAACCGACGCGCCAGGTAGGCGCCGAAGGGCGGACAGTTGATTAGCCTGATTTATTCGAGGGTCGTTAATAAGTTGAGGGTAGGTTCGCTCCTCCTCCTCCTCAGCGCTTTTGACTACGCCGGCCGGGACACGGAAGGAGCCGTATTTTGTGGGAGGAAGAAGGCGCTACTGTCTTGCTTCCTGGGCTGCACGTGTTAGGGGTATGTACACGTATAGACGTGTTGCTGGTGATGGGGTTGCGAACGAAAAGCATTCTCGGGCAATTGGACGTGACTGCCGGTCAAAATCTCCTTCATAGCGATAGGTTTTCCTGCCAAAACCTGCTTGTTCTCGCCCCTGTGTGACGTCATGCCCTTGTTGCTCTTTACGAGTTGAGGCCAGATTAGGTTGGGTTATGTAAATTCTGAGCGCACGTCTGAACTGGGGCTTTCAGAAGGAGGACTTAGGTAACCGAGTGCGTTTTCATCTCCGTCGCTATTGTGTTTACGTTGTTAGATTTTGCTTATAGAAGGGTGAGGGGAAAAAAATTGAGCTGGTTTGAAATTAATTAGCAAAATTATAACGTGTACCTGTATGAAATGCATAAGGAGTTCTGTCACGTTGAAGAATAATAAGGATAGAGCAACCAAGATTTCTCTCTCTAGCCCCTTTTGGTTTTTTTTTCTAAAAAAAAGTTGGCATTCTTTAGCTGACCTCTAAAAAAATATTTTGTTCCAGAAGTGGAAAAGAACTGATGGCAAAACATCAAAAAAGGGAAGATTTCTAAAATACAGATTAATACTGCCAGGTTACTACAATCCGAAAGATTTGTGTTGGTCAGAAGATACAGATGACATTAGTAAGGAAAATATAGAAATAGAAAATAACTTATATTTTTTCCCAAAGAAATAGGAAAATTAAGGTCCTTAGTAGTATAACTAGTTGTTGTGGACAAAATAAGAACAGAAAGAAGTATTAGATATGTTTGCTGCATTGAATTACTTATAAAAAATAAAAGGATAAAATCTAATAAATAACAAAAGTATTGCAATGTCTGTTGTTTGTTCCTTTGTTACTATTCAGTCACTCTTTTATATTTATGTAATGACAAATAAGGCAGTGTTATAAAATGCAGGTAGTCCTGGTCTTAATGACCTCAATTGAGCCCAAAATTTTTGTTGCTAAATGATATATTTGTTAAGTGAGTTTTGCCTCATTTTACAACTTTCTTGCCACAGTTGTTCAGTGAATCACTGCAGTTGTTAAGTTACTAGCACAGTTGTTAAGTGAATCTGGCTTCTCAATTGATTGTGCTTGTCAAAAGGTCACAAAGGGGGATCATATGATCCCAGGACACTGCAACCATCATAAATGAGTCAGTCACCAAACATCTAAATTTTAATCATGTAACCATGGGGATGCTGCAACGGTCATAAGTGTGAAAAACGCTCATAAATCACCTTTTCAGTGTGGTACAAACTGTTACTAAACAAATGGTTGTAATGTAACTCACTGCTTTGTTCAGTTCTTTGGAGGTTCACCTGTGGCTGGAACAGAACAGCTGGGAATTAGAATATATGGCTAGGAAATGCTTTTTTATTGAAAAAAAAGAAGGCTGATAGGAAATCTATTTGACAGTTAAGTTTACTTTTTATTCTCATGAATCATTTGTTGTTCAGGTTTGTATATAAAATAGGATGGGTAGAAACTAGAAAGAAGAAAGAATTAATTTTTATGGAATGAAAGCAGAATTTACTTTTTTAAGAAAGGTGGATCTTGACTTTTCTGGATAATGACTTTGGCTATCCAACTAATCTGTTTGAAACCTTCCTTGCCTTAGTGCATCCTCTGCCCTGCACTATCCATCCTTGCTTGAAATGTGTTAATTCTAATTTATGCAGAAGAAGGATGGTAGCATTTGCTATAAAATGATGCTAGGTAACATGTTATGATAAGCTGAGTAATATTTGGGTGAAATGGCCTAGCTGGTTTTGTCAGAAACAAACATTGCTGTCTTCAAAGCAAGCTTTCAGCCTAGTTCAATGGCATATTATGCAAGGTAATTAGAAATTATTAGTCTACTACACTTGACAGTTTTATAGATTACTACATTCACTTTCTTTTTCTGAGGTAGCAAAAAAATCAATAACTATGAAGCCATAGAGTCAATACAATAACAATCTGTCTATACCAAAAGAAGAGAACTGGAAAGGGAGTCAAAGAGGGTAATTTTTATCTCTCACATATTTATTTCTCTCCTCTTTTCCAGCATCTTTCCCATCTGATATTGGCAACAGTTGGCACAGTTAAAAAATGGCATCAGAAGATATAACTAAGCTAGCAGAATCACTTGCTAAAACCCAAGTGGGCGGAGGGCTGCTGAGCTTTAAAGGCAAAAGTCTGAAACTCAATACTGCAGAAGATGGTAAGAGAATATGCTGTTGCTGTTGATTATGAGTGTTTCATTGAGTAGATGTATTACTTTTGCAATACTCATTTATATAAAATAAAAGCATATATTATAATACCCCCAAATAGACTGAATCCCAAATCGGTGGATCCCAAACTTTGTGGCTAGACCCGGCTGAGAGGGTGGAGAGAAGAACTGGGCCTTGCGAGCACATATGTGTTGGCTCGCGGCTTGGATGACTTGAGCTGCGCACATGTGTGTGCCGGCCCACCTTTCATGCGGCTCAGTTTGAAATAGGCCACGGCCTGGTAGTGGGCCACTGCTTAACTGTCTACATGATTTCTAGAGATTGATTACAGATCTGATGGTGGATAACTATACGAATAACATGTGAAACAGCAATCAGGAATCTGTTATTTTGTTTTAAGTCATCTTGTAAAGAGTGCAAAATTTTAAATAAAAAGAAAGGAAAGCACGATTGGTGGAGAAGCAATATGACTTGAGGTGGAATTATAATGAGGATAAGTGCAGTTTGGGTTAGAGTTCAGAAATATTCTGTCTATCTCTGCAGCTGAAGATGTGATCAAAGAGATTAAAGAGTTTGATGGGCTAGAAGCCCTGCGTTTGGAAGGAAATACTGTGGGAGTTGAAGCAGCAAAAGTCATTGCCAAGGCACTGGAGAAGAAATCTCAGCTCAAGGTGAGATTTTGATGTCTGATTATTCTGTATAACAATGGAATTGTACTTTAAATTTATTATAACTTTGATGATGTGTTTGAAGAATATTTCGGATGACAAGCATAAGAAACATTTTATAGGATCTTAATTATTTTCACATTCTGAATAACATTAACTCTCAACCTTGCATACTCTGTTATATATCTCTGTCATACCCGCCACTTTATGTTGTAGAAATATTATGTTTTGGAGGGTTAGTGTTCAATCCTTCTCTGAAATTGTGACTCGCTTTGACTCTTGTTAAAATAAATTGGTATTTCATGTTTGAGCAAACAAGGTAAATAAATTGATGCACTCTTTGGAGCTTGGTTATTATGCCAACTTCTTTTCACATAGTCATTTTTGCAATTATGCATATTGTTCACTAAGGACATCATAGAGCAATAAACTATTATGTATCTTCTATGATTTTTACCATGTTTGTAATATATTATTCTAGAGGTGTCATTGGAGTGATATGTTCACTGGGAGACTGAGATCTGAGATTCCCCCTGCTTTGGTACGTGAAATATGTAACTGTTAACTATGATTAACATGAGATTTTTCTGATGTTACAGTGTAGGAGTATTATCTGAGGTTAGTGATCAAAATGACAGCAATACGCTGACTTTTTTTTACAGAGGTTTAGATGGAAGCAAGAACCAACCAAAATAACATTTGGAGACTAATGACAAATCAGTAATATAGTATATATAAGAACCTGTGAAGAAATCTCAGGTTTAGTTCTTTATTGTTATTTCCAGTTAAGACATTTCTCAATAGAAAGGCAAAGAAGATCATTGGCTGACACTGCTGCTAATCGGAGTAGGTCACGCTAAGGTAAACAAATAACAGTCTAATTCAGTTCAAGGCAGTGTCACAGGTCATACTTTTAAGAAATATTGTTATAGACTGAAGGAATTGCCTTCTTTAAGTTAAGGAAATAAGTGAATATATGTTTTAAATTAATACTGAAGTAGGTTGTCATGGATGTGTGTGAGAGAAAGGCTGAATTTACGTGCAGCATTATAGTAAGTTGTGATTTGTTATTCCATATTTTTTAAATTTTGCCTTCAGCTCAGCTGCTGATAAGTGAAGTCATTCACAAATCCAGTCTATTTTTTAGGAATGCTTACTCAAAGGAAAGTTCATTTGGAGCTTATTCCTGTATAAAGATACCTAAGATAATCTACTATCAGTTTTTTCTCTTTATCACATACTATAAGTGAGTTTATGAGTCTTATATGAAAAGTTTAGAGATACTGTACAAAGTATGTTCTACTTTTCATAAGTTGAAACGATATATCATGAAGCAAAAAAATAGTATCGGCTTTGAACAAAACATTTTTCTTCTGTAAAAGGAGGATTTTGTTCTACCTTTTATCATTTGTCAGATTTCTCTTGGAGAAGCCCTCATTTCTGCTGGCTGCCAACTTGTGGAGTTGGATCTGAGTGATAATGCCTTTGGACCAGATGGAGTCAGTGGATTTGAGGCATTGCTGAAGAGCCCTACCTGTTTTACTCTGCAGGAACTCAAGCTAAACAACTGTGGCATGGGTATTGGTGGTGGCAAGGTAAAAAGCATTTCCTGGATCTTTCTGAAGTAGAGAATAGAATGATTTCCAGCTTCCCTTGCGATTTGTTTCTACACACATGATGTATTGTTATAGATTGTTGTCTTATGAAGGCTCCCAAATTGATGGGAAATCAACATCATTTACTCTAATGAAAAATATACTGGCTTATTCTTGGCCTGCCCTAGAATGCTCTAGAAGGAACTCTAGTTAAGTGATAAAGAATCTGCCACTCTGTATCCCACAGAGAAATCTGAGTTGAGTACATGCATTAATGCCAATTTCATGACTAAAATTACTCTTTTTTATGTTACAATTGGAAATGTTACTAATGCACAAAGTTACTAGCAGAGTGTCCATTATCATATATATAAAATTGCAATTTAAATAATTTGTTCCATGTAGGCATGGGGAATTGACACCTTAGCAAACATTGTTTTTTCTTAAGATTTTAGCAGGAGCTCTGAAAGAATGTCACAGGAAATCAACTGCTCAAGGCAAGCCGTTGGCTCTGAAAGTATTTATGGCTGGCAGGAACCGTCTGGAAAATGATGGTGCAACTGCTCTAGCTGAGGCATTCACAGTGAGTATAAAAATTAGAGTTGTATCCCATTAAACAGTTAACGTGTAATTGGCAAATAGAAAGGGAAAATCTGAGCTTTGGTCAGATGTGTTATAAAAACACGAATATTCTTTTTATCCAATTCTGATTTGTTGTACATTGTGTTCTTACTACTGATGGCTGCTGGTTATGGCTTTTGTAATAGTAGTCAGTTTCTTCAGAGAAACAGCCACTTCCTGAATGTGTTTGAAGGATTCAACAAGTTGAGACAACATATTAATAAAAAAAATTCCATCATTGCAGTATAGATTGATCATTGTAGTGCAACAAGTTTGGCCCAGCTGCCTACATAAATAGAAGCCCATTGTTCTGTGTCATATTTCCACTTACCAATAGTCCCTTGGTTCCAACCATTTGTTCAGCAACTATTCAAAGATTATGACAGCATTTAACAAGTGATCCATATGATCAATTCTGTGGTTCAGGCCATTGCAGCATCTCCATAGTCACCTGATTTGCAACTTTTATGTTTCCTGCCAACTTCTCATAAGCAAAGTCATTGAGAAAAATGGCAGGAAATTCAAAGTTGTGATCATGTGAGGTCCTCATTTAATGACCTGCATAGTTCTGAGGTCATAATGGCAACTGGGCTTGTCCAAATTTCTGTAGCTAAGCAATGTAATCATGTGATGTCACACTTTACAACTTCATTGCTAATCGGCAGAAAATCTGATCCCAACTGTCATTGTAACTTACTAGTAGTTGCATTCAAGCAATTGTAGGGGAAATGTAATACCGGTAGAAAGATAAAAGTGATCCTAGTAAATGTTGTCTTAATACATTTTGTTGGGACATATGGTCTTTAGACTGTTTTAGATTCTTATTTTATGAGATATGGACTTCTGAGATAGATTGACAAATTGAACTTTATAACAAAAGGGTCCTTGAAACTTTTTAAAATCACTTTTGGTAAATAGGGTCCTCAATTGATAAATCTTAGTGTATTTAAGAAGTAGGGCTGAGTATACAAAGATGTTTCACCTATCATTTTTGTTGTAAGTAACATTATACAAGATACATGAGAAAAAGAAGCTAAGTGTTGTACATAATGTTTTTGAAAATAATTTTATTAAAAATACCATGCATTGCACTCCATTTGGTGAATCTCTATATAGTAGTAGTAGCAAACTCTAGGGCTTGAAATAGCTTCTACACTCTGCTATTTTAGATTAAAATAAGTGATATTTGCCTTCTTGTGTATGAAGAGTAAGTTATTAGGAAAAAAATGATTTTACTTCTGTTTGAACAATGGCCTTCTGTGCTATCTTGATTCCCAGGTTATTGGGACTTTGGAAGATGTTCATATGCCGCAGAATGGAATTAATCATCCAGGAATTACAGCCTTAGCTGAGGCTTTTGCTTTCAATCCTTTGCTGAGAGTGATTAATTTGAATGATAACACTTTCACTGAGAAGGGAGCTGTGGCTATGGCAGAAGTAAGCACTTTTCAATAATTTTGTCTTACATTTTATATTAATATTGATTTCCACATTAATAGTGATTTGGATTCAAATCTAGAACAACAGTTGTGAAGTAAAATGGATTAATTATTTAGAGAAGAGAAAACAATCTGAATTTTTGCCAGTGTATATTAAGTTTGCTTCTATGTTAATAGAATAATAGAAGGAGGGGCAGATATGGCGGGGGTAGAAGGCCATATCAGGTTATGGGATCGCGCAGTCGCTGTCTTCAAGTGGTAGTGCGCTCCGACCTCTTCACCCATCCTGCAGGCCTGGTTGTGCAGAGTCTCAGGCCCTGAATACCCGGCTGATGCTGTGCAATGCCAGGTCCGTTGTCAATAAAGGCCCCCCAATTTATGATCTTATTCAGGAGGACGGCGTGGACCTGGCAGGTATTACCGAAACCTGGTTGGGCCCAGAGGGTGGTATTCCTTTGAAGGAGATGTGCCCACCAGGTTTCTTAACATTTCATCAGCCTAGGTCTCAGGGAAGGGGTGGTGGAGTGGCGGTGCTTATTAGAGAAGTCTTCTGTCCTAGGGAGGCGACTGTTCCTCAGACGGCTGGTTGTGAGTCTCTCTTTGTGAAGTGGGGGCAGGGGGTTCAGATGGGCCTTTTGAGAACGTACCTCGCTCCCTGCCATGTATCATTGGCCCTGCCCGGACTCCTCGAGGCTTTTAGTCATGGGGGATTTCAACTTGCCTTCTCTCGGGGAAACCTCTGGGGTGGTTCGGGAGTTCACAGCTTCCATGGCGGCCATGGACCTGACCCAATTAGTTTCTAGCCCCACTCACATGGGGGGACACACGCTGTACCTGATTGTTGTCTCTGGTCAGTGGTTGAATGACTGTAGCTTCAGGGACTTAGTTAACAAACCCTTGTCATGGTCAGATCATTCTCTTCTTAGGCTTGACTTCTGTACCGTCACCCCCCACTGCAGGAGGCGGAGCCGTGTAGATGGTTCCGCCCCAGGTGCCTGATGGACCCTGAGCAGTTCCAGAGGGAGCTTGGGCCATTTCCTGAGACTCTGGCTCATAACTCGCCTGGAGACTTGGTGGCCACCTGGGATAGGTTGGCTGCCGAGGCTCTGGACCGAGTTGTGCCATTGTGACCTCTGACCCAGCACAGATCCCATCCAGCTCCGTGGTTTACGGAGGAGCTGAGGGAGATGAAGTGCCGGAAAAGACGTCTGGAGAGTGTTTGGAAGGCTAGCTGCGTCGAGTCCGACTGGACACAGGTGAGGTCTCATATTAGGACCTACCTTGTGGCGATAAAGGTGCGAAATGTTCGCATTTCTCCGCCCTTATTGCGTCGGCAGAAAATCGGCCTGCCGCTCTGTTTATAGTGACCCGCTCTCTGCTTGAGCCGAGAGCGCAGGAGGACCTCTTGCAGGACAGAGCAGAGGAGTTTTCCTGATTTCTGCACGACAAAATCGCTCGGATTCGGGGCGGGCTGGACTCCAATTGGGTGGTCCCAGGGGAGGTGTCCGGGGCAAGTCTTGAGACTATTATCTGGGAGGAGTTTGACCCTGTGACCGCTGAGGGTGTGGACAGGTTGCTGGGTAGGCTGAATACCACCACGTTTGTTGGACCTATGTTCCTCCTGGTTGGTTTCGACCGCCAGGGAGGTGACACGAGGCTGGCTCCAGGGGATTGTCAACGCTTCGTTGAGAGAGGGGTCGCTTCCTACTGCCTTGAAAATGGCGGTGGTGCGACCCTTCCTGAAGAAGCCTGCCCTGGACCCGGTTGTTTTAAATAACAATCGTCCAGTCTCCAACCTTCCCTTTTTAGCGAAGGTTGTTGAGAATGTGGTGGTGCGTCAGCTCCCTCAGTACCTGGAGGAAACGACTTACCTCAATCCTTTCCAATCGGGCTTCAGGCCCGGGCATAGTACCGAAACAGCATTGGTCGCGTTGGTTGATGATCTCTCGAGGGCCCGTGACAGGGGGTATTCCTCTGTCCTGGTCCTGTTAGATCTCTCGGCGGCTTTTGATACTGTCGACCATAGTATCTTATTGCGGGGTTGGAGGGGTTAGGGATTGGAGGAACTGTCCTATGATGGTTCTCCTCCTTCCTCTCTAACCGCTCGCAATTTGTGTTGACGGGGGGTGGAGAGGTCCACCTCTAGGCCCCTCATTTGTGGGGTGCCTCGGGTTGGTCCTCTCCCCTTTTTTGTTCAACATTTATGTGAAGCCGCTGGGGGAGATCATCCGTGGTTTTGGGGTGCAGTGTCATCTGTATGCTGATGATACTCAGCTTTACATCTCCACCCCAAACCACCCCAACAATGCTGTGGAGGCTATGTCCCAGTGTCTGGAGGCCGTGCGGATGTGGATGGGCGGGAACAGGCTCCAGCTCAACCCTTCCAAGACTGAGTGGCTGTGGTTTCCAGCGCTCCGATATAGTCAACTGACTCCGTCGCTGGCTATTGGGGAAGAGATCTTACCCCCCACAGAGAGGGCTCGCAATTTGGGCATCCTGGATGCACAGTTGTCTTTAGAAGATCATATTACGGCCATCTCCAGGGGGGCTTTTTATCAGGTTCGCCTGATTCGCCAGTTGCGGCCCTTTCTGGATTGGGACGCCTTATGCACGGTCACTCATGCCCTTGTCACCTCTCGCCTGGACTATTGTAACGTTCTCTACATGGGGCTCCCTGTGGGGAGCACCCAGAGGCTTCAACTGGTACAAAATGCGGTCACGCGGGTGGTTACGGGGGTATCACGAAACTCCCATATGACGCCTCTCCTGCGTTGGTTGCTGGTGGCTTTCCGGGTTTGCTTTAAGGTTCTGGTTTTGACCTTTAAAGCGATCCATGGCATTGGACCAGGTTATCTGCAGGACTGCGTTCTGCCGGTAATCTCCCACCGACCTGTGCGCTCCCACAAAGAGGGCCTTTTTCAGGTGCCGATGGCATCTATGTGCCGCCTGGTGACCCCAAGAAATAGGGCCTTCTCTGTGGGGGCTCCCACCTTCTGGAATGGTCTGCCTCTGGAGTTACGCAACAACACCGACCTGAGAGCTTTCAGACGTGCATTGAAAACCTGGCTCTTTGAGCAGGCCGGCCTGGGCTGAAGTGGGATTTTTAGTGTAATTTTAGTATTTGGAGTTTTAAATTGGGATTTTAATATTCATGGTTTTATTAATTTATTGGGGGAGGGTATAATTTTAGGCAGCCTTAGGATATTTAATTCTCTTTTAACTTTTATAATTGTAGAAAGTTTTATGGTTGGCTGTACACCGCCCTGAGTCCTTTGGGAGAAGGGCGGTATATAAATATGTTAAATAAATAAATTAATGCATGTGAAATAGCAATTGGTGAGGTGGTAGAGGTTGGGAAGCACTGTTGAATTTGCTAATGTAAAATACAAAATTGACATCCCTGGAAAGAATTCAAAATGGGATTAGACAAATTCATGAAGAGTAAGGGTATCATTTTATCTATAATATAGCAATGTGCTTCTAAATTTCTGGCAGAACCTAGATGAGTAATCTCACATGCACTCGGGAATTGTTTATGAACTTCTCTGAAATGCTGGATGCAACAGGTCTGATTCAGTACAGTTCTCTTATATTTTTAAAAGGAAGCACTTCTGGCAAGGTTGAACAGTCTGCATTGTTTTCTTTATTTTATTCAGACCCTCAAGAAACTCCGTCAAGTGGAAACAATCAACTTTGGGGATTGCCTGGTGCGTTCAGAAGGCGCGGTTGCTATTGCTGAAGCTGTTAGTGAAGGCCTTCATAAACTAAAGGTATTGGCCAGCCATACTTTAATCCTATTTTGTATGTTGCTATGTATGTGATGAGACAAACTAAATTATGGATGACATGACTATGCTTATTGGGTAAGTGGTGCGATGGCCTAGAGGTGGAGTTCTTAACCTCACAATCAGGAGGCTGTGAGTTCAATCATAGGTATTCATTTATTTATTATTCAGATTTTTATACTGTGCTCTCTCCCAAAAGCGGGACTCGGGGCGGTGTACAGTCAGATAAAACAGAACAAGCTACAGGAATTATAGAGTTAAAAATAATTTAAAATAATTAAATTAGTGGCCAAAAGATAAAATTTTATAAAACACATAAAAACAAATAAAGATTAATACCAATTTAAAACCCCACAATTATTACAAGGCCAGGCTGGCCTGTTGCAAAAAGTGGGTTTTGACTGCGCACCGGAAGGTTAGAAGGTCGTTGATGGCCCGTATCTCTGGGGGTAAGTCGTTCCAGAGGAAGGGAGCCCCTGCAGAGAAGGCCCGTACCCTTGGGGCCACCAGCCAGCATCGTCCAGCCGACGGCACCCCGAGGAGGCCGACCCTGTGGGAGCACATTGGGCGGCGGGAGGCCGTTGGTGGCAGCAGGCGGTCCCGTAGGTACCCAGGTCCCAAGCCATGGAGCGCTTTGAAGATGATCACTACCACCTTGAATCGCACCCGGAATGCCCCAGGGAGCCAGTGCAGCTCACACAGAAGCAGTGTAACATGGGAGCTCCCAGAAGCTCCCAAGATCACCTGCGCGGCCACATTCTGGACCAACTGCAGCCTCCGGATGCTCTTCAAGGGGAGCCCCATGTAGAGAGCATTGCAGTAATTTAGATGGGAGATGATGAGGGCAGAAGTGACCGTGCGAAGTGCGCCCCGATCCAGAAAGGGCCACAACTGGTAGATCCGATGGATCTGACAAAAAGCCCCCCTGGCGACGGCCGTGATCTTCTAATGACAGCCGTACATCCAGGAGGACACCCAGCTTGCGAGCCCTTTCCGTGGGGGGCAAGGTTTCTCCCCCCATGGCCAGCGACGGAGTAAGCTGGCTGTATCTGGGCGCAGGAAACCACAGCCATTCGGTTTTGGTCGGGTTGAGACGAAGCCTGTTAAGACCCATCCAGCTCCGCATGGCTTCCAGGCACTGGGTCATCACTTCGACAGCTTCGTTGGGGTGGCCCGGGGTAGAGATGTACAGCTGAGTATCATCAGCGTACTGATGGAACTCTACCCCAAAGCCACAGATGATCACACCTAGCGGCTTCACATAAATGTTGAACAGCAGGGGCGAGAGCACAAGATCCCTGAGGCACCCCACAGAACAAGGGCCTCGGGGTCAACCTCTGCCCCCCTGTCAACACAAATTGCGAATGGTCGGAGAGGAAGGAGGAGAACAACTTCAGTACGGTGCCTCCCACTCCCAACCCCCCCCAACCGCCGCAATAAGATACTGTAGTCGACAGTATCAAAAGCCGCTGAGAGATCTAACAGGACCAAGACAGAGGAACAACCTGTCTCGGGCCTTCCAGAGATCATCCACCAACGTGACCAATGCCGTCTCCGTGTTGTACCCGGGCCTGAAACCCGATTGGAGGGGATCTAAATATACCGCTTCACCTAGGTACTGAGGGAGCTGTCGTGCCACCACACTCTCAACAACCTTCGCCACAAAGCGAAGGTTGGAGACCGGACAATAGTTCGACAATAATGCCGGATCCAAGGACGGTTTCTTGAGGAGGGGCCGCACCACCGCCTCTTTCAACGCGGCAGGTTGAAGCCCCTTTCTCAAGGAAGCGTTAATAATCCTCTGGAACCAGCCTCGTGTCACCTCCCGAGTGGCCAAAACCAGCCAGGAGAGACACAGATCCAATAAGCATGTGGTGGCATTAAGCCCACCCAGTATCTGTCCATGTCCTCCAGGGTAACAGGATCAAACTCCTCCCAACTGACCTCACCGAAATCCGCCCCCGCCCAGAGATGCCCAGTCAGAGTCCAGCCCGTCCCGGATTTGAGTGATTTTGTCCTGCAGATAACTGGAAACATCCTCGGCCCGTCCTTGCAAGGGATCCTCCCGCGCTTCCACATCCAAAAGGGAGCGGATCACCCTGAAAAGGGCGGCCGGGCGATTCTCTGCGGACACAATAAGGGCGGAAAAGTAAGATCGCCTTGCTGTCCTTATCGCCACTAAATATGCCCTAATATGAGACCGCAATAGTGTTCAGTCAGATCCGGAGCGGCTGGTCCTCCAACCATTCTCTAGGTGTCTTTTCTGGTACTTCATCTCCCTCAGCTCCTCAGAAAACCAAGGAGCCGCTTGGGATCGGCACTGGGTCAGAGGCCGCAAGGGCACGACCCGGTCAAGGGCTTCGGCCGTCACCCTATCCCAGGCAGCCACCAAGTCCTCAACCGAGTCGTGTGTGTGAGTCTCGGGAAGCGGTCCAAGCTCCATCAGGAATCTATCTGGGTCCATCAGGAGCCTGGGGCGGTACCATTTTATCGGCCCTGCCTCCCTGCGACGAGGGGGTGCGGAATGGAAGTCGAGTCTAAGGAGCGAATGATCCGTCCATGACAGGGGCAAAAACATCCCCTATACCTAGATCATCCTGCCATTGATCAGAAACAAAAACCAGATCCAAGATGTGACCCCCAAAGTGAGTAGGGTCCCAAATTAATTGGATCAGGCCCAAGACTGTCATGGAAGCCATGAACTCCTGAACAATCCCCGAGGTCCCGCCAGCAAAGGGTAGGTTGAAATCCCCCATGACCATAAGCCTGGGGGTCCCAACCGCCAAGCCGGCTATAACCTCAAGGAGCTCAGGCAGGGCCAATGTCACATAGCAGGGAGCCAGGTATGCGATCAACAGGCCCATCTGAACCCCGGAACCAAACTTCACAAAAAGGGACTCACAACCGGTGGTCTGAGGAACAGTGGATTCCCTAGGACACAGATCTTCCTTAATAACCACCGCAACCCCCCCACCCCTCCCCTGAGCCCTCGGCCGATGAAAGACCCGAAACTCGGGTGGGCACATCTCCACCAGGGGAACACCCCACTCTTGGCCCAACCAGGTTTCGGTAACACCCGCCAGGTCCGCTCCCCCCTCCCAAATCAAATCATATATGAGAGGGGCCTTATTGACTACGGACCTGGCGTTACACAACATCAGCCGAAGGTAGATATTTCTCTCTCTGGGCATAATGAGAATATATCTGCGGCAAAATCTCTGCATTGGTGACAGGAAGGGCATCTGGCCAGTAAACACTCAGCTCCATTCAGTTGCCCTCAAGGGATTACAGGATCGTTAAAAGAAAAGAAATATGTTTATTGAAGATCTTTAGTTGTGCCTGGCAGACAGTGAAGAAAAATAAAGAATAATCCTTCTGTGAAGCTGTAGCCCAGACTATCTCAGTGGAGCCAGTTAATTTCCTAAATTTGTTTGGCTAGGGCAGGACCAGAGCATACCTTCTGCTTCTGTAAGTAAAAGTTTTGGTATTAGAAATCATATAAATATGAAATACATGCATTTTTGTATTTTAAGAAACTACTTAGGAATACTGGTCCAAAATCCTAAAATTTTGGTTTTTAAATCTTAAAATTATGTTACCATTTATCTTACAGCTAAAGATACAGTCATGAGTTGGAAGTCAAATTAAAAACATCAAGAACATTTCAGTTTTGTCAAGCTACATAATGAAATTAGAGAATTGTGTATATTTGATTTAAGATAAATGTAAATTTTGTTTCTATTTATATTAAATTGGAATGAAGGCCCACATATTATTCTAAAATGTGGATGGGTAACTTCTTAAATCCTAAAGTTGAATAATTTGCCGGGTTAGGGTAGCATATTTACATGCATATATCAGAGCTCAGCAATTCACAGTAAGCATTGTGAACCACAGATTGTTTAATTTTCGGTCATAAGAACAGCAGGAAAAAATAGATTTCCTGATAGCTAGTGAGAAGAATGGAGTTCCCTGCAGCCACAGTTTATATGTCACATATCATCCAGGAACATAATCTATTCATCCATGAACTTAAAAAGCAGTGAATCAAAAATGAAGTCAACCCGAGCAGTCAATTAAGCATTAACTGCGGTTTTCAGAAATGATTATTTGTAATTGAGGCATCTTCTCACTGCCCCTATTGTTTCTGAATTGTTTTTTAGGACTCTGGATGATATGAATTATAGATGCCATGAGCCCACTTAAAAATATTTCTTGCATTCTTCCTAACCCAAGTATTCTTACGAACTTTACTTTCTGCTTTCTAGGAACTAAACTTAGCCTTCTGTGAGATCAAGATAGATGCTGCACTTTTAGTTGCTGGGGCTACTGAGGACAAATCACAGCTGGAGAAGTTAGATCTCAATGGTACTGTATGTGGTTGTGCTATGATTGATAATGCTGTTTATAGTACTTAAAAATCTGCAACCAAACTGTTAATGTGTACATTAATCTAAATTCCCTTCTCTTTCTCAAGTTCATTCCCTTTCAGTTAGCTTTCCACAGATTTTCAGTTCATTATCTGTTCCCTATCTTCCTTTTACCAATTGCCATTGGATGATGCCTAGTCTTCTAGTTTCCCCAAATCTGCAATCTCAGTGATAATGGACCACAGGTTTCACTGTAGTTTTTAAGATTATGCAAATCTTATTACTAGGTAAATTTACTGACTTTCTCAGAAGCTGGATAGGCAATAGTTTTAATTTGATACCGATATTTTGTGGGCACTTACAGTGTTTGTGCAAACCCAAGCATAGCCCAGAATAAGTTGCTTTTCTGCAGTCAAACATCAGAATGAATAGATTCCTATGGGTGTTAAGGGTCAGAGGCCGTGAGTTTTAAAAACCTTTGTAGATATGTTAAACACACCAGAAAACTTTCACATCATTTTGTTTTTAAACAGTATTGGTAGAAAACCATACATATGCCATCTTGGCAGCATAGACTCTGGAGATCAAAAGATGTGACGTGCAAGGATGAATAAGCCACAAATTGCCCATCCTATCTGAGTCAATTGATTTCAAAGACTTTACAGTGATCATCTTTAATTGCAGTATAGCATTTTTTATTCAGATATGATATTAAAGCTGTGGTTTTATCCAGTCCTCCACATAGAAACATAGAGCTTTTCAAACTATCGTTTAAAAATATATACTTCTCTTTATATATGCTTTTATCCTTGTCATAGGCAATTGCTTTGGAGAAGAAGGCTGTGAACAACTCCAGGATATCCTTGAAGGCTTCAATATGGGAGAGGTTCTAGGCTCCCTGAGGTAAGATATTAATGGAGCCTCCAATAATTGGCTATTTCAATTTCTAAATTATTTTTAATGTGTGAAATAGGCACTTATTCAGCAACAATTAAGTTCAGTGTACACTAACACTTCGTTAATTTGATAAATTTCATTGCAGAACTCTTTATTAAGCCAGAAAATAGTATTTTTAATTGCACTGGATGTTTGGTTCTTAACTATGTGTATTATATACACAGTCTTGAAATGATTTAATATAATGGATATTCATGGCTGCAAGGCTCATTTAAAAGCCTTTCAGCAAAACCTCAGTAGCAAAAATGAAAGTATACTGTGCAGATGTTGTGTAATATGGTTTAAGGTTAATTTGTACTGTGGCTTTGGCAGAAGTGGAGAAATACATATACACGTTGTTGTAATTGTTTGTTCCGCCTTTTCTCCAGCCTTCAAGGTGCAGGCAGTCTGAGCTATGATCCAGGGCTGTTGGAAACCATTTTGTTCCAACTGCTGCTACAATTCTTTGCAATTTGCACTAAGAAAATTTGAGATTGGGATTTTTAAAAAAAAAAAAAACTATTGTATTTCATCTCTCCCTCCCTCCCTGCCAAATTCTTGAAGTGGAACAGTCAGAATCTTGTCTTTTTTTTCAAAGATTTGATATTTGACAAGTTGCATTTATTATCTTGGATTCTTCCATTTATTTCTATAAATTATTGTTAATCATGAACTAGGTCTACTAGATTTTGTGTTGCAAAAATCTGGAGGACTAGGTGGCAACAAATGCAGAAAATTCAAATTCATTACTCCTAATTAGGATCAGCAAGATTTTTGCAGTTAAGACTTAGTATTTCTATTACCCACACTAGGAGGAGTTGGGATGGATTTAATATATCTTGTTATGAATATGGATGTGACCTTGTGGACAATATGGTTACTTACTATGTTTTGGATATCCAATTTTTTTATTCACATGTGTTTACAATTTTATAATGATGAATACAAGCTGACTAGAAATAAATATCTGCATATGTCTCCCAATAGTATGTATAATTATATTGTTGTATTCATTTAGTGATGATGATGGAGAAGATGATGAAGAGGAGGAGGAGGAGGAAGAGGAAGAAGAAGAGGAGGAGGAGGAAGAGGAAGAAGAAGAAGAGCCACTTCAGGTGCAGGAGAGGGGACAGGGAGAACAAGAACCCCTTACACCTAAAACAATCTTAGAGGAACATGTAGGTATAAACAACCTTTCCTCTTTTAAACAAGAAGAACAACTGTTGCAGTTGATATGCCTGGTGGTATCAGTTGGAAAGCTGTTGTAGCTATTTATTGTCCGTTTTTGCTTGTATAAAATTATTTAACATACTGAAGTAATACATTGTTGGACAAATTTATCAGTTTTATAGCTGCTGACTTTTTCAAATAATTATCCTTAAGGAATTATGTGTACCTGTCTAATGAAAACAAATGCATACACCTACTCCTGTTTAATTTTGCTTTGCTGCTTTTCCCCTTGAAACTTAACATTTTAAAATGTACACTTCCAAATTATTGTTTTCAAAATACTGTAGACAAAAATAAAATTTACAAATAATTTATTCACTTGATTACATTTCATGTTTTTTCCTGTTAAGACCCTTGGCTACAGTGTTTTGTAAGTATGTAAAATTAATATGATGTACATTTAAATTTCCTGGTAAATGTAGCCATATATACTAGATTCCTGCAAATGTTCCTGGAGTGTATTCCTAAATTCATATCCAGGCCAAGCTGACTGTTTTGTTTGAAAACTGCCTGCATATTTTAAGTAATACAAATAAACTATTACTGTTTTAGGAGTACAGACAAAAAAGCAATCAGAATTTAGAGATGGGGGACAAGAAGAGAAAAAGTAGCAACTGACAATTCAACAGAATAAAAACAGGAAAAGAAAAGGAAGGATAATTATATCAAAATCTAAAGGAAAATGACTAGCTGAACAATCTTTCTGTAATAAAGCAGAGAAAAGAGGCAGCTGATCCTATCCTTTGCTGTACAAAGTTATTGTTAGATAAAGCTAGTGAATGAGCAAAAGATTATATTTCTCATCTAATATACTAGCAGGAATAAAAGAGATGACAATATCAGTATTAAATCAGATCACAAGATTAAAATTCTTATCATCTTGGGGTGGTGACAACAAGATCTTAAAAGATATTTATCTCCCAATAAACTTGGAACAAGCTATAGTACTTCTGCCTAAATGAATCCACGTTACTGCACTACCCATTCCATCATTTCTCATCTGCTACACAGCTTCTATTGTTTCTGTATTTTCTGGAAAAACGAATAATTTTCAGGATTTTTTCCAGGATTCTACACCATTATCCTCTCCTCTTCCTCCTGTTGATGTTGGCACCTTTCTAGCTTTCCCATCACCAGAGAAATTGGTGCGACTTGGCCCCAAGTGTTCGACTTTGATAATGCAACAGGTAAACATTGCTAATATTTTACAAAACACCCTTTTCTGGGCACCATGCCTAGTTGCGCAGTAGTTCTGTTCTTCTTGACTGGTGTCTCTTCTCTTCTAGTTTACACATTGCTTTACTTGGAAACTTACCAAATATTAGAATTCTAATGTGTATTAAATCCAATATCACATAGCAGCTTTGCAAGCTATTCAAATTAGTTAAAATTGTTATTTCTTTGGAGAAATAAGAATTGGTAAGGCTATGCAGCACTTTAGATCTGACTCCAGGAAGGTCATCAAGGAATGCCCTGGGAATTTGGAAAAACATGCAATTGTTCTATGGAATTGTGTGCCAATGTTCTGTTTATAGGTCTCTGCCTACTTAAACACTGCTTTAGAATTAAGTCAAAGTTCTGCAGTTATAATAATTGCCTAGATCTGTGATGGTGAACATATGGCACACGTGCCACAAGTGACTGGCAGAACCCTCTCTGCGGGCACACCAGCTGTTGCCCCAGCCTAGCTCCACCGCACATTCATGCGTGCCTCCCGCCAGCCAGCTGGTCTTCGGGTCTCTGCCATACATGAGTGGGGACAGGGCCTTCCCTGATTTTCACAGTTTTCCCCTCAGCACGCCCTAGCTTTCTCCTGCATTTCTGCCTCTTGTGCCTTCCCCGATCTCCGCCATTTCTTCCCCCAGTGTGCCCTAGCTTTCTCCTCCATTTCTGCCACCCGTGCCTTCCCTGATCTCTGCAGGTGCCTCTCCATGACAGAAATGGAGGAGAAAGTTAGGGTGCACTGGAGGGAGAAACTGCAAAGATCAGGGAAAGCATGGGCAGCAGGAGTGCAGGAGAAAGCTAGGGCACTCTGGGGGGAGAAACTGCAGAGATGGGGGAAGGCATGAGAGGCAGAAATGCAGGAGAAAGCTAGGAAGCGCTGGAGGGAGAAACTGCAGAGATTGCAAGGTCCCCCTGTGCCCCATTTTGGGCCTGAAAAGCCGCCTGTACCAACCTGGAAGCCAAAATGGGACTAGGGGGGGTGCATGCAAGGGGGTAGCTTGCATTGCATTTTGGGGATTGGGGCACGTGCACATGCATTCACGTGCGCTTTGGGCATTCTGCACCAAAAAGGTTAACCATCACTGGCCTAGTTCTATTGCAGAACAGTTTTTAGGAGGTTGAGATGCCATAAGTAATAGTACAGGCCACCTGTTCTCTTTCTAGTGATAAACTATTGTAGCAAGTTTAATTTTGATATTATATTTCTTTTAGACAGACACATCTGACACAGAGAAAGTTGTTACTGTTTTTCTTAAGATCTCTTCTGTCTTCAAGGAAGAGACAGTAGTAAAAACAGCAGTGTGTGAAACAACAGGTATGTCCTTTTTTAAAGGTTTTAATCAGTACAATGTTGATGAGGGAGTGTCAAACTCACAATGTCATGGTGGCCTCACGTGATATCAGGACTTTCCCCCCTTCACTAAACTGGGTGTGGGCGTGGCCAGTGCATGACGCATCTGACCTGCTGGCTGGGAGTTTGACAGCCCTGATATAAGCAGATCCATGTCTGCAAAATCTATTAGATAAAGTTGCCATCAGATTCTTAATAACCTCTCTTTTTTGACAATTTCAACTATCGTAGCTCAGGAGATCAAATATATGGAGATTGGGCCTGGCATTAGTTTTTTGAATATTCCTTTTTACTATTTTATAAAAGAGGTCAATTTAAAATTAGTTTTTCTTATTTCTATTTAAAAAATGCTGCCTTTCACTATAGAAACTTAATTCGTGCTCTTGGATCCTGAAATAATGTGCATAGTAATGGGAGTTATTTTTTCCTTTGGGTTTATTTTTAAATATTTGAAATTGTTAGCTAGGACTATATGCTAAACTTCTTGTCTTTCCTTAGACTACAGGACATAGGCAGTAGGCCAAAATCAAATAATATTTCCCTAAGGATTGAGGTTTCCATGTTTCTAATACAGTTGGATTTTTTTAGATGCTTTAATGAAAGAAGCTTTTTCATCAGCCAACTTCAATTCTGATGCTTTCTTAACAAGTCTTTTGATTCACATGGGATTGCTAAAGGTAAGTAGAGACAGGTGATTTTTGACAGCTATGAGGTTTGATTGTATATTTTCTATTCCAAAACGCTCAGTAGGTGAATACCAGGTATGATGGCACATGTAATAAATTACAGAATGATAGAGTTGGAAGGGATCTTGGAACTTCATGCAACCATTATAAATACATGCCAGTTGAAAAGTACCCAAAATAATGGGATCGGAGGAGAAACTAATTAAAAAATTCTATAATTATCTATTGACTGTTAGAATAGAAGAGGAGCAAATAAAAGAAACCATGATAGCATGAGCTAAAAATTTTGGGTATTCTATAGAATTGGACAAATGGCAAAAGTTGTGGGATACAAACTATAAATTGACAACGTCCACTGCATATAAAGAAAACCTATACAAAATGTTTTATAGATGGCACTTTCCTCCAGCAAGATTAGCTAGAATGTTTAAGAATATGTCTGCCAAGTGTTGGAAGCACAACCACCTCCTGGGCTCATACTACTACATGCCCGAAAGCAAAAAAAAAATTGGACTAAAATACATACCTGGATAGAAAAAATGATAAAGGAACATATAGATTTAAAATCGGTAATATTTCTATTGGGTATTATACCAGAAAAATACAGTATAAAGGAATAAATATAAAGGAATGTATATTTAATAGAACGTGTTAACAGTGGCCAAAATTGTGTTTGCACAACATTGGAAATGCGAGGAGATCCCTACAGAACAAAAGATAATAACAAAAATCTTAGAATGTGCAGAAATGAATAAACTAACACTTGAAATTAAAGAAAAGACACCGAATATTTTGAGATATGGGATCTGTTCTACCGATGGTTAAATAGAAACAGAATTTGTAAAATCACAAGAGAAATAATTACTTTCATTATTAGGGTTGATTGTTGTAACTTATTAATTTTGATTAGAATTAATAATATGTATTAATATTATGAGGGAAAAGCATTGTTATGAGATTACTACTGGTGAATATTATTATTACTATGATGAATATTACTCAAAAGAATTGTAAACAGACAACACACTGTTTATATGGATATTCAATATGTTGCTCTATTTATATGAAAAAAAAATTAAAAGAAAAAGAAAAGTACCCAAAGCTTGATCATGTGACTGTGGGGATGAATCAACACTCATAAGTATAATGATGGGTCATATGTTACTTTTTTTCAGTGCCCTTATAACTGAATGATCATCAAACAAAATAGTTGTATGTTGAGGTCTATTTGTATTTATATTTGGAAAGGCAAAG
Source organism: Bungarus multicinctus (assembly GCA_023653725.1). Lineage (NCBI taxonomy): Eukaryota > Metazoa > Chordata > Lepidosauria > Squamata > Elapidae > Bungarus > Bungarus multicinctus. The sequence continues at coordinate 51,892,057 of CM042848.1, forward strand.
ATCACCTCTTGGTATTTCAAGCAATAATTTAATGCAAAATTCTATCTTCTATCAATCTTTATAAAAATGGAATAAATATGGCATCACACCATACCTTTCTGGGAGGCAAAAATAATAAAAGAAATATGGGGATATTCCAGTTCAGTGTCTGAATTTAGAAAGGTTGCTAAAGGATTGCTGGAATGTTTGCAAAATGGATTCTGTGTGGTTATGGGAGGTGGTGGGGACAATACTGTGTAAATGTTGCTGGTTCCTCTAGATATAGTAACTTTCCTTTTAATCTTCCTTTTTTCTTTTACCTTTCAGAGTGAAGAGAAGATCAGGGCTGTTCCGAGCCTTTATGGCCCTCTGATGACACTGAACCACATGGTCCAGCAGGATTATTTTCCCAAGTCCCTTGCCCAAATTCTCTTGGCCTTTGTTACAAAGTGAGTATTGTGATCTCACTGGAAAGATTAGCAATACATAAGGGGGGGGGGGAATCCAATGCTTTCCTATCAGTTCACATGAATTAGTGTTCCTGAACCTATTGATGAGTAAAAGTAATGGGCAATATTGACACTGTCAAAGAACTGGGCTTTTATAGGAGTTGCACTTGTTCCCAAGGATTGTCTAAATGTTATTATTTGTTAAATTCTCTGTGACTTAGGATCAGACTTAGGGACCTATATCTACAAGAACACTTTCCCCATTTAGAGTCTGCCTGCTGAAACTAACCACATACAAAAGCCTGCTAAGGGGCTCTATCTATGAAAAGGTGAAGTGGGGGGGGCTTTTACTATGTAAAGCCTCCCTCCTGTGTAATAACTTGTTCCCCACAGTGAGACTGTTTCCATGACCTTCCAGAGATTTGTAAAAACATGGCTTTCCAAGAGGAACATTTATGAGTAGCGTTTGTCATATTTTGTGCTGTTTTTTAAGATGACGCTATTGATTTATTGTGATATTAATGTTTATTATTATCTTACTTTAATAGTATACTTATTGGAGCCTTAAGAATTAAGCAGTATAAAATATATATAAATAAAAACAGTTTTGGGTTTTAGAAGTAAATATTGCTTGATGTTTTACTGGAAAGATCCTTTACAATGGAAGGAAATCTACAAAATTATAAGCTTGTACAATCAGACTACAGAAATAACTAATTTGTTAAATTTTGGGGTCCTCTACTGTAGTAAGTGTTCTGTTTAATTAAAACTAACACATTTCTATATTTAAGATACTAATCAAATCAAATTTTTATTACAGTTACAGGCCAATTAAATACTCTAATTTTTCTTCAGATCATATCAATCTTTGGCCTTAACTATAATAAATAAAAAACTGGATACAATATGGCATTTTTACATTAAGTTGTTAACAGATAATTCTCAACCTATGACCACAATTGAGTCCAAAATTTCTATTGCTAAGCAAGACAGTTGCTAAGTGATTTTTTGCTCCACTTTATGACTTTTCTTACCACTGTTAGTGAACAGTGAATATATAACAGTGAATCACTGTTGTAAAAAATAAGATGCTTGTTAAGTGAATCTGGCTTCTCTTTTACACTATGTGCTTAATATATATTCTATGATCCTAGATTTTCTTTTCAATCCAAAAGCAGTTAGAAAAAGTGAAAAATCTTCCAGTGAAATATTGAGGAGGGTTTCTTGATTGATGCAGAAAAAATATTGAAAATTTTATTTTCCTTAATATAATATAATATAGATTATTTCTAGTGTGAAATTAATCGAACAGTATTATTAGTCTCTGCTTGTATAATACATGCTACTTGAAATAATGCATTGGATATATTTTTTTTAATATAAATTCTTACTTTTGCTGCACAAATTTGATATTGTGCTTCATATCAACATTTTAAACTCAGAATTTTTCCTGTCCACAGCAGCCTTCTCATGTAAAGTAGAAAATAAATACACTGTTTGCCTTGATGTTATATAAATCTTCAATATTTCTTTTTTAAAATATTTGATAATTGTTTATGAAAAGTTTCAGAATTCTTCTTGGGCAGAATGACAGTTTGTACTCTGTCTTTAAGTATCTATTGACTCAATGCAGTTTAAGAAATTTTGAAGAAAAAGTTTTTTCCCCTCATCATTTCCATTCTATCTCCATAGGCCTAATCGTGCTTTGGATTCCTGCTCTTTTGCTCGACACTCGCTATTACAGACCCTCCACCAGCTGTAACATACAGTCCATAGTGCTCTCTCTCACCCAAAGACTTATCAGGAGAACATGTTGAGATGGAGAGCAAAGGCGTCAGAACCTTCAGGGGAAAATATGCCTACTTGGTCACTGAGGCATAGGATGTCTGGCTGCATTTCTACTATTACAAACTTAGAGGAACTTTGCCATGTACTTTTTATGTTGCCATTTGTTGTTTTTAAACTGTCTGTTTCCAAAATGAACTCTGCCTTCCCAGGAATCTTTTTCCTTTCTATGATATTTTTGTTTTGTTTTTCTCTGTTGGTTTTGTCTCAGATTACTTCTTTTAAATCTGGGACTTCTGTTTCTCATTCGTTGTTCTCAAGGTTAAGAACTTACCTGAAATCTCAAGATATATTTCTTGGACTGTTCTTCGGAGATAACAGCAAAGGTCTGAAGCTTCCTTGCAAGTGCATTATGCTATGAACCTAGTGGGGAGATCGTTTTCCTCCAGATATAGGCCATCACAAGACATAAAACAATATTACTATTTTTATTACTAGTTGCTCTTTTAGTTTCAGGCCATTCTGTGGCAATGTAATATATTTTTTGACCAAGAATATTTATGTGGAATCCTCCATCATTACTCATTGGCATTTCCACCAAAAAGACGATTACTGGTGGCCTGCAAATGACTGTTAGTGATAACTGCCTTACAAATTTAAATTAAAATAGTAGTTCAGAATAAATGTAATCAATTTTGACTGGCCTTGGGTTTTATTTCCCCCTCTTTTTCTTCCTGGTCCTTTTCAAATGGGAAAAAAAAGGTGAAGATGAAGAGATACTTTATCAAACGGTCTACTTTTCTGTTGTGCTAATTAATACAGGTAGTCCTCAACTTACAACAGTTCATTTAGTGACCGTTAGAAGTTTCAATGGCACAAAAAAAATGACTTTATGAACATTTTTCACACTTATGACCATTGCAGCATCCCCCTGGTCACATAATTTACATTCAGATGCTTGACAACTGACTCACATTTATGACTTTTGCAGTGTCCCAGGATCGTGTAATCACCTTTTGCAAACTTCTGATAAACAGAGTCAATGGGGCAACCAGGTTCACTTAACAACCTTGTTTCTAATTTAACAACAAGGTTCTGCCCCCCACAGAGAGGGCTCGCAACCTGGGAGTCCTCCTGGATGTACGGCTGTCGCTTGAACATCACATCGCGGCCGTCTCCAGGGGGGCGTTTCATCAGATCCGTCGGATCTACCGGTTGCGGCCCTTCCTGGATCGGGACGCCTTGCGCACGGTCACTCAGGCCCTTGTCACCTCTCGCCTGGACTATTGTAATGCCCTCTACATGGGGCTCCCTGCGGGGAGCATCCGGAGACTCCAGTTGGTGCAAAATGCAGCCGCGAGGGTGATTATGGGGGCGTCGCGTAGCGCCCATGTGACGCCTCTCCTGCGCGAGCTGCATTGGTTGCCGATGGCTCTCCGGGCTCGCTTTAAGGTTCTAGTTTTGACCTTTAGGGCGACCCATGGCATGGGACCAGGTTACCTTCAGGACCGCATTCTACCAACGTTCTCCAACAGGCCGGTGCGTTCCCACAGGGAGGGTCTGCTCCGGGTGCCGTCGGCCGCTATGTGTCGTCTGGCGGCGCCAAGGGGTAGGGCCTTCTCTGTGGGTGCCCCCGCCCTCTGGAATACTCTGCCACCGGAACTTCGTACCGGCACGGACCTGAGGGCCTTCAGGCGCGCGTTAAAGACCTGGCTCTTTGAGCAGGCCGGCCTGGGCTGAGATAATGATTTTAAATTTGATCTCCATTTTTAACTTTAAATTGGGTTTTAAGGGTGGGGGGGGGGTTTCCTAATTTTAGTCTGCAGCTGATTCTAATATTTAATTACTTTTTAACTTTTGTATTTGTGGGGTTTTTAGACGAGCTGTTCACCGCCCTGAGTCCCTTGGGAGAAGGGCGGTATATAAATGTAATTAATAAATAAATAATAAATAAATAAACAACTGCAATAATTCAATTAACAAATGTGACAAAAGTGGTAAAATGGGGCAAATTCACTTAACAAATTTCTCGCTTTGGGAGGATTTCTTGTACCCTATAAGTCTAATAAGATCCTATTATCATACATTGACTTTTCCTTTTTATATTTCAAAATCATAGTATTTCCCCACTTGTGTTCTTCTCTTTTATGAGTTGTTTCAAAGCCTGACTAGGGAAGATCATGTTGCAAATTGTCCTTGATTAATGGATGTTTATTTGCTTATTAAAATTAAAAGACAAATCTCTAAGCAAATTTCCATGAAAACAATAAAATTAGTCAGCTACTGGTCACTTTTTGAAAATTTGCACATTGTCCTATTCTGACTAGGCTTTCTGACTAAGAGTATTTGGAAGTAAGGTATTGTACTTCTATAAACGGTGTTTACTGATGCATATACTATACTGCAAATGCTAACTTTTCAAAATGCTCTATTTTTTCCCCTTTCCATTTGTAATTTTTCTCGTTAGAGGAAATGGTTGTTTTTCAGTTGATGTTTACATTTTGTTTCCCATTTAGATGGCAGTAGCTAGTCCAATCAATCTTGAAAAAGCTAAGTGAGATTCTGAGTACTTAAATGGGAGTCTACCAGGATAACTCCAGAGGTTTAGGCTAGACAAATAGATTGAAAAGAAAACAGCAATGGCATTTTTTCTATTATTACCCATCTACAATAAGCTTAGCTTTTGATGAAAACATTAAATTACTCACTGATTGTTACAATCAACAAACTTTGTTCTATTCAAGTAATATGACAGATTCTTTCTCCCATCCATATTTAGATCAGACACCATATTTAGACATTTAGATCTAAATATTTAGATCTCTCACCCATTTTAGATCAGACAGAATTGAAGAGACATCAAGTAAAACCAAGAGTGGAGGATTATGTTTATATATCAACAACAGCTGGTCTCAGGATACAACTATAATATATAAATTCTGTGATGAAAATTTAGTCTTTACATATCAATTGCAAGCCATTTTATTCTCATTTCTCCTAATAGCTGTGTATGTTCCTCCGCAAGCTTGTATAAACAAAGTATTATGAACTCTAGCTGATTAAATTATGGAGACTGAAGTCAAACACCCAGATTCCCTTCCCATCATTTTAGGAAATTTCAATCAAACAAATTTAAGGAAAGAGTTCCCAAAATATTTCCAGCATGTAAATTGTCCCACCAGAGGCAAAAATACTTTAGACCACTGCTACACAACAGTAAAAGATGCTTATAAGTCTTTACCACAAGCAGCTGTGGGACACTGATGACTGCATGATTCACCTTGTACCTGCCTACAGACAAAGACTTAAAACCATGAAACCAACAATTAAATCAGTGAGGACTTGGTCTGATGAGGCAGAGCCGAAGCTCCAGGCTTGCCTTGATTGCACTGATTGGAATATTTTTGAAGTTACCTCTGCAGACCTAGATGAGCTCACCGATACTGTAATATTATATGTCAACTTCTGTGAAGACTTATATGTATCAATAAGGAACCTGCAAATATATAGTAACAATAAACCTTGGTTCACAGCTAAACTTAAGCACCTGCTTCGTTCCAAAGAGGAAGCCTACAGTAAAGGTGATAGTGCTGTATAATTAGGCCAGAAACTTATTAACGAGAGATCAGAGCAGCAAAAAGAAGCGACTCTGAAAAGTTAAGGAATCAGTTCTCAACAAATGAACCAGCAAACATGGACTCTTAAAAACCTCACTGGCTACAGCAAACCTCCTTCCCAGGCAGAAGGAAATCAACAACTAGCAGATGACCTGAATGTGTTTTACTGCCAGGTTTGAAAGAAAACTACAACCACCTATCTCCACAACCCCTACCTCAAACAAAGAATCCTCATACAGACAGGAGGTTGTACAACTTGCCTCGTGGTGTAACCGGAACAATCTGGAACTGAACGCACTCAAAACCATAGAAATGGTGATAGACTTTAGAAGAAACCCTCCCATATTATCACCTCTTACAATACTAGACAACACAGTATCAACAGTAGAGACCTTCAAATTTCTAGGTTCTACTATATCACGTGACCTAAAATGGACACCTAACATCAAAAAAGTCATCAAAAAAGCACAACAAAGAATGTTTTTTCTGCGCCAACTCAGAAAGCTCAAACTGCCCAAGGAGCTGCTGATCCATTTCTACAGAGGAATTATTGAATCTATCCTCTGCACCTCTATAACTGTCTGGTTTGGTTCTGCAACCCAGCAGGACAGACACAGACTTCAGAGGATAATTAGGACTGCAGAAAAAACAATTACTACCAACCTGCCTTCAGTCGAGGACCTGTATACTGCACGAGTCAAAAAGAGGGCTGTGAAAATATTTACAGACCCCTCAGATCTTGGACATAAGCTGTTTCAACTCCTTTCCTCAAAATGACGCTATAGAGCACTGCACATCAGAACAACTAGATATAAGAACAGTTTTTTCCCGAATGCCATCACTCTGCTAAACAAATAATTTCCTCAACACTGTCCAACTATTTACAAAGACTGCACTACTATTACTGTTAATCTTATAATCACTCCTTAATCACCCATCGCCTCCCACTTGTGACTGTATGACTGTAACTTTGTTGTTTGTATCCTTATAATTTATATTGACTGTTTCCTAGTATGATTTGATTGCTTATTGTATCCTATGACTATTATTAAGTGTATGTACCTTATGTTGTACCTTGATTCTTGATGAATGTATCTTTTATATATACTGAGAGCATTTGCACCAAGACAAATTCCTTGTGGGGCCAATAAAAGAATTCTAATTCTAATCCTAATTAAACAGTTCATGAATAGAAGTTAATAACACAGTTGTTACTAACCTCCAACGACGTCCAAGGTCCCTTTCATCTCATGTTACTCTGTTAAAGTCAATGGGGAAATCTGTTGTGACCCAAACCTTGTTCCAAGGAAACAAACACAAAACAGAGGTAACAGCAAAACCTTTTAATGATTCCTTACGAATTCCATTTCTTCCCAGTTAAAAGGCTGTTTCAAATTCATTATCTTTTATAAGAACGAGCCTTGTCAAGGTGCAAGGCTGCCAAGAACACTAGATAAAGTTACTAAGAAATATTTCAAACACAAAGAGTCTCCAAATACCAACCAAGATATTCCGAATGTCCACAAGTCTTGAGTGCAAAAACTTTTTTGCTTCCTGCAAAGAACTCTGGTTTCTCAGCTGGCTTTTATCTCTTGAGGGAGGGGCTATTACCTTGCAGCCTTACTCCTGAGTTGCTGCTGCAACTGCTTTTTCCTTCGAACAGCCCTGTGCGCGCGCGCACTGGGCACAGACTCTTCGGAAACTTCTTTATCACTGCTGCCAGCTTCCACAATCTCTGAAGGCAGCATTTCACTCCCTGATGGTCCTGGCTCCATCCCTGCCTCACACGCAGGCCTGTCATCTGAGTCCTCACTCTCCAAGACCTCAGCCATCTGCATCTGCTGCCGGCGAACCACAACGAAACCAGACTTACTTAACAAACATATTACTAGCTTAAAAACTGCAGTGATTCACTTAACAAATGTGAAAGGATGTAGAATGGAACAAAAATAATAAATGTCTCAGTGAGCAAAATACATTTTGGCTCAATTGTCTTATGAGATGAGGGTCACCAGTTCAGAAGCCAAATCACTGTAACTGTCTGTGCCTGGCTGGTGCATTGCAGCATCTATAAGCTCCCTTGTCTCTGGTGGCTTCAGTAATGGCAAATTGTCATGCGGCACTGATCTCATGGCAGATTGGGATATTTAACTGATTTCAGATTTTTAGCAGAGAAGCCCGCAACTTTAGTCAGGAGTAAGTCTATCATATTATCATTTTGTTCCCACCATATCATCAGGACAGCAAAGAGGCATTGACTTCCAAGTTCCTCTAAGCCAAGCACTAAGTCTGAACAACACATCTTGCACAACAAAAGAGAGGAGCCCAGACCTTTTCTTAATTTCCATTCTTATAACCCAACTTCATGTGCTTTCTTAAGTTTAATCATGATGCATGTTTGAGGATTAGCCATGTACTTGCCACATACGTAGTAGAACGTATCATGGCTCTTCCAACATTGGCAAGACATTTCTGCTGTCACCAATCATCCTACAGCAAATTTATCTGGGTTACTTGTTATTTAAATCACATGTACATCGGCAATGCTATGCCTTGAAACAATCACCAAAATACATGGAAACTGATATCAACAAAATGAGTAGCATTTGTTCATGTGAGCTGCTTTTATAACCTTTCCAGGACCCATCCTACCTAAGCATGCCTAGGCATGTCCAAATTTTATTCGTTTCACAAATTTATACAACATGCCCTGAATGCATACATGCAGTACATGTATCAGCTACACAAAGCTTCCTATAATGCTAGCAAATTTAGTAAACTTAAAAGCTAAGAAACTGCAAAATCAGATTTCTATAAAAAGGTATGTGACAGATTAAAATTACAGGATATTTTAATGATTAGAATAGAATAGAATTCTTTATTGGCCAAGTGTGGTTGGACACAAGGAATTTGTCTTGATGCAAATACTCTCAGCCAAAAAATCTATAAGATACACTCAAAAATGTTTAGGAAGCAAAATCTTTATAGTCTGATGTTAATTGTTGTTATTATTCTTTGGTTTTGATCCAATTATTTTTTATTATTTTTATTGTTTAATCCTGGTAATGAGTAATGTTAGATGCTAGAATTGTAGCTGCTTGTAGTTTGCATTCAATTTGATAATTAAAAACAATATACGGGCAGTCTTGACTTACAACAGTTTATTTAGTGACCAAAGTTACGACACTGAAAAAAGTGACATATGAACTTTTTTCACACAAACTCTAATGGGGAGAATCAAAATTGTAATCAAAATTTCAGATACTTGGCAACTGGTTCATATTTATGAGGGTTGTAGTTTTCCTCAATTGACCTGACAAGGAAAGTCAATGGGGAAGCCAGATTCACTTAACAACTGTTACTAACTTAACAACTGCAGTGATTCACTTAACAACTGTGGCAAGAAAGGTCATAAAATGGGGCAAAATTTACTTAACTGTCTTACTTAGTAACAGAAATTTTGGGCTCAGTTGTCGTAAGTTGTATTGAATATAACGAAGACACGAAAAACTGATGAATTCTCCTGTCTTTTACAGCAAAACAAAAACAGGAAAAATAAATTAGTTAAGGAAACATGAATGGCAAAATTAAAAATACATTTTATCAAGCAGAAGACACTTTAAGGTATTCATGCAGCTTTGAATTGAAAAGAACCATCTATTAAGATAAACACCTACAACTGCATTTCCCCCCAAAATACTCCTCTGCATAAATTTTTACCTATTAAGCAACAATCACGTAGGAACACCCAGCATAACAATCCCAGGTAACTTCCTGAAAGACCTCTGCTTTCCAACAGCCTATGGTAGCTCTACCGCAGTAGAGCCTCAAAAAATTAGCCGCAAATAAGACTTCTCCACGACACAATCCGCATAAGATCCATAAGCTTCACTGCCATCCAATAAAAAACCGTCTGAAACTTTGCTATGAGGGGACACATACAGCAGATCATTTGACGGTGAATATCAATTTCATATCAAACTAAAATGCCAAATGTAATATCATGACGAAGAGGGGAAAATTCACAGTTATCCTGCAAACTATACTAATCAAAACCTTAAAATTAAGGATAAACATCTGAATATACAAGGACTTTGGCGCAATGTATGATGGATATGCAAATTAAGCCACCTTTTCTAATTTTCGACATACACGGTCATCTGTCACGTGTTGTCTCCGAAGCTAGGATCTCCACGCATGTTCAGAGCTCAGGAAGAGGCAGGATGGGGGAAGGGAGGAGGGTTGCTGGAAAGGAGTTTCGTCTGTTAAGTTCTTTTACTGAAAAACTTTAGAAAATCTAGGCATGGCAATAGCAGATCGCGTTTATTTAGTTCAATTTCTGTTAATTTAGTCTAATCTTAATCATTTTTAACGCACAAATAAAAATAATATTGGAGGATTTGCCCATGAATATTGCTTACCGCCCCCCGCTCCCCCCCCAAATAAATGGTGCTGTTAAAACGAAAATCCAAAATTTCAGAAACTGTTTATGGACATAAAAAGGAATTTGTCTTGTTAAATATTTATTAAGGCACATAATACTTGAGTTATACTGTGAAGTTATATTCTTCGCATGGATTTATTTACTTTCAATGTAAACACAATTCATAATTTTATGTTTTCAATGTGTGTGTAAAGCAACATTTACTGCTAACGAATTGTGTAATTTTCTGGGGAGTATTCAAAAGTCACTTTAAAAACTGGCTTTTGTAAAATTGACTTTTGAATACTTTTGATTTACAAACTTTAAGCACAGCTTAAAATAGTTGATTCTAAAGGCAAACACTTTCCACCACTTTAAGTGTTAATTTGTTAATTTTAAAGATAACTTAGAATTCTAAAGTTGCTTTGCTGTACTTGTTTTCATTAGTTTGATCTTCTTTATATTTAAACTTAGTCCCATTTTTCATTGTGATCCATGATTTGTATTACTCGAGGCTGCTTTGAATTTCCAGCTATCAGAGTAATAATATCAGAATAGTATAGATAATTGAGGTTTCTTACTATACTTTTAAAATCATGCTCATCTTCTTCAAATCCAGTTTACTGTGATATAGATTCAACTTCTAGCCTGAAAAATAAAAAAATAAAGGGAGAGTATACAACTTTGATTCACCCTTTCGCCAAGCTTTTCTAGAAGTAGCCATATTTCTCTGTCTTGATTTATAATGTTGGAAGAAAAATCCATCTGGTTCAATTCCAAACCAGGAGAAAGGTGCTGGAAATAAAATGGAGGCAGATTGGAAAGAAGGGATCTGTTTATTGATGAGTAGGACCACAGCCTGGAGTTCTGGGACAGTCGACAAAATGGCTGAATGAGTAGATGGATCTTTATAGGTTTCTGGGGTTTTGTGTTTGAAATGCCTCGGGGTTGTGCAATGTAGTGAGCCTGGTATCTTTTGCTATTCTAATGATAGTGGATTAATCCTATTATGTCCTAAAAAGTCATGTCCTGTCCTTAGAATTTGGGTTTTAAATACTCTGGGTATTTAATAATTTCTTTCTGAAAACATTACAAGTGACAATTAAAAGTATTACAAGTACATTTAGTTCAGCTGAGGTGGCTGCATTTAAGAATCTGGAGATTGTATGCAGACTTTGAGCTATACTTTCGATAGAGGCTGATTATAGTTAGCTCTGATAAATGTTTTATACTTCAACTGTAAGTTTTGTTTAATTAAACAAGAAACTGTTGACTTTTTATTATAAATACACTACATTTATTATAATACACCGATTTTCTTACAAATATTGGACACATACTGTACAATGGGTCAGTGGAAACAGAAGATTGGGATAATTGTAAATTCCTTCTGCATTTCTGAAGTTATCATTACCATCTTGTATTGGCAGGTTTCTTCTGGTGCCTTCACTGGCTTGGGTCCAAATATTAAAAGTCTGTATCTGGAGAAAAATAGAATGTACAATTTACCTAATTTACATGGCTTCACTGCTCTGGAGATAATCAACTTGAATGATATCCCTTTCTCCTGTGATTGTCGACTTCTCCCATTACGCAAATAAGTCATTAATTCCCAGTACTCCTCTTCTAAAATAGAAAATTTGTCCCTTTTCATATGAGGCTGGAATGAAGAAAAGATATTAATGACCACCTATTAGCACTTTCACACAGAATCAGCTAAATGGTAATTAATATATATATTATTCAAGACTACTGGCACAGAATCACACAAGTGCTTGGTGATCAGATCTCTGTTAAATAGATTATTTTTTCTAAAATCAATAACTTTTTAAAAGTAGAGGTGGGGAGGGGTTAACTCAAAAGGTTTGGAAGAATTAGATTGAGCAATTGAATTTGCACGTGATTTGAGATCTTCCCTAATCTCTCCAGATGTGCTGGCCTGCAACTTTGCTAATTTAATTCTGCCATGCTGGTTAGTGATTTGCATGTGTAGTCCCAGCTCATCTAGAGGATAATCCTAAATATTCTTTTCCTTCTTAATACCTTGATTTATCAGGAAGCCAAGAATAATTCAGTGTTGGGGCAGGTCACAAGAAAATAATCATGAGAGTATCATTTTTTCTTGTTTACATGGAATTTGAGAAACTGATAGGGTAATCAGAGAAAAATGACCACCAGTTTGGCAATATATGGTACAGAAAAAAATGGCTTCGTGATAAAGAGATCCTTGATGATTGAATGTGTATGTATTCAAAGGGAATAATTATAAGAACTTTGAGATCTTCGTAATTATAGTCACAAATACTCATTTTCTGGTAAGATAATTGAGAAGGGGATGGCCTCCTATTTTCAAGTTTATTTGGATGACAAGTTCGATTTCAGTTAGGATTTGGATCAAGTTATGGCACTAAAAAAGTTTTGTTCATCGTTTGATGATGTATCTTAGGTACTGAATGATATTACTGCAAGTATGTTATTCAGGTTTTCTAGTGACTTGATATTATTGATCATGATTTATTTTTTTGTTCAGCTGAATTTGGATTTGGGGACAATGTTACACAGGCCACATTGTCAGGTTCTATGCAACAGCACTTAAAAATCCACTCGAAGATGACTTGTACCATAAACCAGTTTTAATTAGCACCAAGTTTGCCATTCTGGGTTGCTCTGTTCTTTGATAAATCTAATTTGTCATGCTCTCCTCCACCCATTTAATGTTCCTACCCCTTTTAACTTTTAAAAATTATTTTATACTTTTTAATATTTTGTACCCCATTCTTATGCTGATCTTTGCTTATAATAAAGATCTGATTTTATTCAGGTACTAGATATAAAACATCTTAGAGCCTGTCAGCCCACCTCAATTTCAACAACAGACTGCTGAAAATGCCTCTCCTGCCATATCTATCTGGTAGACAGATCTAATAAATATAAATTTAATTGTGAATTTTAGTGATATGAGTAATTGTTTTAAAATGTGTATTTTAATTTTGTGCTGCATATAATTTCAAATGTTTGTGTAAGTAGAATGGCTGGAATAAATACAATAACTGGATGGTGTAGTGCAATATCCTTGCTGAGAGAACAGAAAACCTGGGATTGTTTACCTGATTTTATTTCATAGCCATGAACAATGAAAAATTGGTTTGGACTAGTAATGCCGAAGAGAAATATCAAGATTTAAATTTAAAAAGAGCCTTGGTGACGCTGTGCAATACTGCAAGCTACTTCTGCTACAGCCAACTACCTGCAATTTGGCAGATCGAATCTCACAAGCTCATGGTTGATTCAGCCTTCCATCCTTCCGAGGTGGGTAAAATGAGGACCCGGATTGTTGGGGGCAATATGCTGACTCTGCAAACCTCTTAGAAAGGTCTGTAAAGCACTATAAAGCAGTATATAAGTGTAAGTGCTATTGCTATTAACTGACTTTTTTGCCTGTAAAATGTAGGTGGTGGGAAAAGACATGGAATAGTAAATCAAACTACAAATATGCATCTTGTTAGCAACTGACTTATGATTTACTTTTCTCAGTGAAGGAGTTACAGATCTTAAATGCTAAAATGTTCGCCTAGGCTAAACTTTGATTGCCAAATAGAGATTATACAAACTCATATAATTGATGGATAAACCTTTTGTTGTAAAGCTGATCAACTATATTTCACATTTTTCCTAGAAAACAGTAATTCTGTACTGAGAATATATCTGGAAACATCATAAATAAGCAGCATTTTTCCTGCTCCCATTTTCACAAATGAACAGTTTCTTAATATCTCAAATGTGAAACCATACAAAAAACACCCACAACTCCCTTCCCCTGCAAAAACTCCACCCTTAAATAGATTCAGATCTGGTGAAATTATAAGGTTTCTTCTTTTCCTGTATTTTCCAGGTGGCTTGATAACTTGAATCTGAGAGTAGGGGCTACTTGTGGCTCTCCACCAAATATATATAGCCAAAAAGTGAAGCTTGTCACTATTTTCCAAAGTTGCCCAGGGTGGAATATACAGAAGGTCAACAAGCCAGCTTAACTGTATCCAAAATCAGGGATGGAACTCGCTCCAAATGAGGGATGCAAGTACCGAGTTCAGGAATGAAGGAAAACAAGAAAAGTAAAGCATGAATGAGAAGTCCCTTGATATAAACATACTTTCAGTTTCTCATAATGATATGAAATTTGAAAAGGAAGACCTTGGTATATACTTTTATCATCCATTGATCTACATTATTTTTCTAGTTACAATGATCAATCCTTAACATGAAAAACAAAGTACATTCAAAATTATGCATAGTATAGTTATAATCTATAAACTATTATAATTTGGAAAATATGTACATTTATTTTGCTTTATATATTTAGCTACAGTAATTGTAGGGCAATACAAATTGACCAGTCCATTTGGAAAGCAAGTTTTAAACATGTTTTCCATGTTTGCTTTAAAAAAAAAGTGATTTACCAATTAAAATCGTGAAGTTTGTACTGTATTTATACTGTTTCTGAATTGTGCCTTGTTCTCCAAGTGGGTACCTATTAGATACGTTGGGACTACAACTCCCAAAATTCCTAGCAAGCACAGAAGAAGCTCTACGAGGCCTCAAATTATTTGGAAGAGTTTTTATGAGGCCATAATTTTAGTTTCACCACTATGTGCTCTAGCCCTTTTTGGTTGCTTGCCTTTTCTTCTACTATTTCAGTTTTGCAATATGATATTTGTAGTGTTGTGACCAGAGCTATACGTAATATTCCAATTTGGTTGTAGCATAGATTTATCCAAAGCATCATTCTTCGACACCGAAAAGAATCAGTTTTTGTTGACAGTAACTAAGATCTCCCCATTTTGACTTGGGAAACTCTCTTCCATTCAGGAAATAAAAAACACTGCCTCAACTCATAAATGTGACTCATTCAATTATAGGATTTTAAAATTCTTTGTAGTTATATAAATTATTTGTACATGTTCCCAAATACTTTCAGAATTTATGCTGCTGTTGACATTTCAGGTTTAAGGATGTCAAATGATTGACTTCTTATTTTTTCTCCTTCCACAATTAAACATACAGCTGGCTTGTTAGAATAACAATTCATTTCTTGGCACTTGTATATCAAAGCTGAGATAACACATTTCAACGAATGTTACTGGTAGTATCATCATCTTTTGAATGATATCCATCCTATCTAGCATCCTTATCAGATGTAAAGTAATTCCCTCTACTGGGTCGGGGTCCTTATAGATGTGCATGCTTAAACTGTCTTCTATGTAAGTTCTAGGTAAATTTGCCCATGGCTAATTTGGTCGTAAGAGACCATTGCTGTATCCTGCTATTTCAACTGTTAAACAATAAATCAGTCATTGAATCTTGATACTTTTTAGAGTTTTCCACTACACAATCCTGCCACTTAATGGGATTAGTGGATCTTTTCCCCAGAGACAGACATTGTGAACTATGTGGCCCCTTTCATATTAAATATGCATTACTGGAAAAATGCCCTTTCATAATAAGGCACTGAGCTCCTCAGCTTTCTTACCCATTTTCCTGATCTGCCATTTATTTCAGCAGAAAACTTTTCTTGAGTACCAGCCCAATAACTTGCTTCGAAGGCAGTCCATGGTTGACTGAAATAGTGATGACTACCGTGCTCAGGTAAATTTCAAATGCCCTATAACATGTCACTGCCTTTCTACAGAATTTTATAATGAAGAAACTCATCCATAGTAGCATGCAGATCAGCACTGTAGACCTCCCTTTTTGCATGATGGGATAGAATATATGTTCTAATAATTGTTTCATAGGCCGATCACATCACATAAAAAGCTAGAGTACAGTCAAAAAGGTCAGCAATTCACCTTCCTTGATTCATGAAGGAGTGCTGTGCAGAACCATTGATATTTATGCTGCTTGACCTTCTAGTCCACATCCTCATCTTTTAAACAGCTAATGAGCACTGGGCTCATGGTTGCTTCTGTTTTCATGTCCCCCTCTTTTAAGCAGGCAATTGCAATAGAGTTTGTGTGGGTTACTGGTTCCTTAACTCCATCTTTTAAGCAGCAATGTGTATCAAGGCTTGTTGTAGCTTCAACGTCCATGCTGTCATCCTGCTCATCTGCTATAGAGATTTCTGGGGATTCTAGTTCCATGCCTTCATCCTTTAGGCAGCCAATTATCACAGAGGGTGCTGGAGCTTCTTGATCCATGTCCTCATCCTTCACTGGCACTGAATGTTGTGGAGTTTCAAGCCTCACCTTTGGGTCTTCAAGCATTTCTTCTTTCACTTGCACAGCAACAAAGGCTAGGAAACACAGAAAAAGGCTACTGTTCAATTACAGAATAAAAATCTAAAAGGTCTTACACATGAGCAAAATGCTAGTGATAACCTATATTCCTAAAGAGAATAGTCACTGTTCACATATGGATAAGGAAAATTAAAAACCAAACAAAAATATTTCTAGATTCACATTTTATTGTTTATCAATTTATCCAGAGAAACAAAATTAGAGATCATGCCATGAGTAACTCCCCACAAGATTTCAATATTTTCTTCAAAAAGTTTTAGCAAGCTGCTGCTTTTAAAGTAATAGTGTCTATTTTCAAAGTCTACATTGAAAGTTATTTTTTTGCAATTGTATTTTTGCAACAGTGCAGGTTTCAAAATTGTCCACATATAAGGAAATCAAGGTAAATCTTTAAAGTGAAGGCATTTTGGAGTTATTATCGACAGTCATAAAATAAGTCACTATTGACTGCCCTTCATTTTATGATCTCTTTTTTGGTAGTTATTAAGTGAATGCTGTAATCATTAAGCTAACATTGCAATTGTTAAGCAAGCCCATTCTTTGCTATGGGGCAATTTTTGTAGGAAATTGGAAGTAAACACCAGTTTCTGGCAAAAGTATTGTAAATCATGGTCATGTGAATGGCCATTAAGGGTCATTCACAGGGTCCTGCAAATGGCCATTAATGTGGGTTGGTTGCTGATCACCCAAAATGCAGTCACATGATCACTGAGCAGGGTGGAGATCATAACTTTGAATCTAGGTCGTCAATCCCATTATCAGGGTCTGTGGTAATTTTGAAGTTACCAAGTGACCGATCATAAATTGAGAACTATCTATACTATGGTAGCTCTTACAAGCCATGAAAATCTTCCCAAACTGCCTGCAGTTAAGCAAGTTAAAATATTTATGTTAGCAAATTTCTTAAGACTACGCTCTTCCTGCTCATGTTTATGAATTGGAGAAATGAAGTACTTCATCCTTTTCCTTACTTTCAGGCAGTACTTTTGAAGAAGTCTTGAATTTAGCTTGTCTTGCCTCCATTTTTGAAACAGTTGGTGTTCCTTCCTTTGATTTTGAAGTAGGCAGCTTTTTGGTAACTTTTGTTTCTTCCTTTGTTTTCGGAGTGATCACTTTCTTAGCTGCCTCCTTGATGGAACGGGCTTTAGCAGTCATCTTTTTTCCTTAGCAAATGGAATAAAAACAGTCATACATCCACCTCACAACCCTGCCAAAGACATCATAGCAGCTCACTTGTATCAGGGCTGTACAATTGTATACAGGGAGGGATACTTATATTAATTTTTTTTTTTGTAAAACATCTGCACACAAAACATGGTGCTTTTTCATGGCTAACTAATGTACAATTCTGGGGAAAAATATTAAGCAAACAATGTGAAGTGATCCCAAAAATGCAGCTGAAATGATACAGATGAGATCCTGGTTGATTACCTCAATAAGGATTAATAATCTAAACTCAGCTTTGAGACAAATGAAGCAGGTGTATTAAGGTATCATACATCCAAACTAATCACATTGATACAAATCTTATTGAAGGTCATTTTAAAATAACTGCCTTGGAGATGTCTCTTAACATTTGGGTACAAGGTCCCCCCAACTTGTTTGTTTGTTCATAAATTTCTATGCATCCATTTCCCCTACAACAAGGTGACTCTGGGTGGCTTACTTAAAAATACTTCTTCAGTGGGAGCAACCTGAGGCTTTAAGCATGTAAAACTAGTGCACATTATAATAGTAAAACAGTAGTTATCATTTACACCTATAAGGATCCGGACTTAATTTGTAGCATCTACAGCTGTAAGAAATAAGGTTCTTTCTTTTAGATATCATTCCCAGCCTACACTTTGTATGCCAATGGGGAGGGATAGAGACAAATTAACTAGTTAGCCATGACATAGGATACACATGCCACAAGGTGCAAGCAAAGACCATCAGAAAATTAAGCATGAATTATAGTAAAGCATCATGTGAATGTTATCAGACTGCAGAGAAAAGTTTGATAATTTTATGCTCATTGATATGTGGTTGTTAAGCAATTAGCATGCTCTTGCAGAACAAAAATGCTTTCAATCTTGAATGCATAGTTCCCACCTAACCAAGCTACACATAGTATCAATTTAGCAACGAAGTTTTAGCAGACCTCAATTAATATATAATTTGATATTGTCTATCAAATAGCAAAGCTGCTATAACAACTGCAGCGGAAGGGATAAATTATTATATGACAGGCAATTTGTGACTTAAACATTTCTCAGTCTAATTACAAAAAGAATCCTGATGAATAGCATAAGAAAAGGCTTCACACTAAATCTGACATTAAGTTCAGAATCAGTAGTGGGACCAATGCATAGCATTTCGGATGGTACTTTATTTTTTTCAACATCTCTCTCCTTTGTTCATGGTAAGTTAAGAATTGTGGTTCAGCAATATCTGCATGAGACCAGGTATGGTTCAGGTAACCTGAGTTCTTTTCCAGAATTTCTTACAGAAAATTTCCTATCAATTGGATATATCAAAGTTTCAACATGAAGTCTTTGCCTGTGAAACATGTACATCTCTCATTGCCTCCCTATGAATGGGGAAAATGTAAAACTTTTACACACACAGTCCTTCCAATTCGGAATTTCATTCAGAAAATCATTAAGGTTTACAAAAACATATAAAGACTGTGCCTCATAGCGGAATTAAAGTCATATTCATCAATCCTTCAACCCCTCCATTTACAATCCTTAACTGCCACAGAAATAATAGCAACAAGCGGGAATGTCCATACTTGTGATTTATTGGGTAAGTTAAATATAGGGATTGGTAGCTTTTAACTATAATAGGTATAGACTGGGGATGAGATAAAGGCAACATCATGAGGACATGGCAGAAAAAAGGCATGTTTTTGGCTTAGCCTTAGGTTATTAGCCTGGATAAAATAAACCTTTGATTTAATAGGCCTTGGTTTATCTGACTTTAGATTTGATAGACAAATCTGGATCCATAGTGTGGATTCAAACAGCAAACTAGGCACTAGATGGCACAACTGCCTGGTGCCCAATTCACTGCTCACGTCTACCACCAATTCCTCTGAGTCCTGGACTGGATGAGTCCATATAACTAGGGGATCTTTCTGGTACTGGTACCGCCCCCAGGTTTTGTTCCTTAATCCCTATGTGGCCTTTTAGCTTTGGTTTTTTAAGTGCTTTGACTTGCCTTGCCTACAGTTACTGAATTTGCCATCAATTTCAGCATAGTGCTTCTGTAGCTTGAGCTGCCTATTGCTCCATAACAGTTCAAATTCCTTTTCTTCTCATGTATGATTATTTCTGGGCTTGAAAACCCTTCTTGCCTTTTAATGGACACTGGACTTTAATGCATGCCCCTTTTCCTCTTTAGTTTACAAGGCTTTACTATAATTACAAGGTATTGCATCCCAGATCCTGCTAAATACTTCCTGACTGACTAATGTTGCAATGAATATCACACAGAGAGAAATTGACCCAGGGAAACATTCCATCTTATTTATCTTGAGGTAGATTCTTGTTTTTCCTTTCAGTCCCTTCTCTATTCAGCAGAACAAATTAACAATTTTTGCCTTGTTATTAAGATGAAACAGAGATACTTTGTGAACGTGCTTCTTACTTTTCTTTCCATATGGTTTTCTCTTTTTTTTTGAAACCTCCTTGGCAAATGCAGGCGATTCAGGTTCTATTATCAAGAAAAGAAGAATCCAGAATGATATGTTGTACAGGATGCAAGAAGCAAGAAGCAGCAACTAAATATAAAGACATAGCTACCACTTGTATCACTAGGATCAGGCCCCAATTTAATGGGTTTGGAACTTGTTGTGTAAGAACTTAATAGCTTGTGGGAGAAGAATAGGAACAGGCTTCTGTATTATTTTGTGTCATAGCCCAGAGTTGCTTCCTTTGTGTATTTTCATTCTGAAATCTGGTATACTAAATTTGATTTTAATATCTCTCTTTCTCCGTCTCCCCCTCCCTCCCCCCTCCTCCCTCTCTGTTAAAAATTAGTTTAAAAGGCAAAAGGAGGGCAGTGGTGGGATTCAAAAATTTTACTACCAATTCTGTGAGTGTGGCTTGGCTTGGCAGGTGTGACTTGGTGATGTGGCTTGGTGGGCGTGGCAGGGGAAGGATACAGCAAAATCCCCATTCCCTCTCCACCCCACTAACTTGCTTTCCATCTCCATTCTCCTGTGCAGGGCAACAAAAGAAGACCCAGCCAATCAGCTCTGACTTGGGAGGCAGAGAATAGATGGGGGTGGGGCCAGTCAGAAGTGGTATTTGCTGGTTCTCCAAACTACTCAAAAATTCCGCTACTGGTTCTCCAGAACTGGTCAAAACCTGCTGAATACCATGTCTGGCACTCACGGTGCAACCAGCCCCATGGCTGCATATTCCTCTGGGTCCCCCATGCAAGGCTGTAGAGCCATGTTTTAACTCCTTTTTGGAAGGCCGGGAGAGTGGGGGCCTGTCTCACCTCCAGAGGTAGCATATTCCTCAGAGTGATATTCTGCCAATTGGAATTCTTTAATTGACAGGATCTATAACATATCTTTCCTCTCTGACTGGGTAGAATGGGCCGATGTAATGGAATGAAAACAATTCCATAGGTAGCCTGAGTCCATGTCATGTACACGTCATATAGAGCTTTATATGTCACAACCACTATCTTGAATTGGACCCAGAAGCAAATTGGCAACCAATAGTTTGCAGAGCAAAGGTATTACCCTTCTTTTAATACCTAGAATTGTTCATGTGGCTTTATTATGCACCAGTTGAAACTTCTAGATATTTTTCAAGGGTAGCTCCCTGTAGAATGCATTGCAATAGTCCAGACATGAGTGACTAGGTCATGAATGACTGAATTAGAGAGTCTCCCCATCCAGGAAAGGACATAAGTGTTGCATAACATGAAATTCAGCAAAGGCCCTCTGTGCCATAGGTGCCTCTTGGTCTTTGAACGAGCCATGAGTCAAGAAGAGCCCCCAGGTTATTCACCTGGTCTGTCTGGGGTAGTATAACCCCATTCAAGATCAAAGATTATAAAATCCTGCTTACAGAGGGGCCCTCCCACAGCTACTCTGTCATACTAGGATTCAGCTGAAGTCTACAGTTGCAACCAGGATGGAGATGTATAACTGGATATCATCAGTATAATAGTGATACCTCATCCTGTGGCAATGGATGATCTCACCAAACAGTTTCATGTAGATGTTAAAAAAGAGCAAAGACAGCACTGAACACTGTAGCACTCCACAGAGCAGAGGCCATGAGTGGACAGTTCTTCCTCTCTCTATTAACATTGACTGGGACTGGCCTTGGTGGAAGGAGGTAAACCAGCACAAAAATGTACCACCCACCCCAATTCTCTATCTTATCCCAAAACATGGACAATCCTTCTCTGTGGGGGCCCCTGCCCTCTGGAATAGTCTGCCACCTGAGATACGTACCAGCATGGACCTGAGGACCTTCAGGCGCGTGTTAAAAACCTGGCTCTTTGATCAGGGCTGACACGAGTTTTTAATTGTCCCCTCTTAATTTGGATTTTAATTTGGGGTTTTAATATGTCCAGGGGGAGGGTTGGTTTTTAACTTTAACAGCCTATTATTTAATCGCATTTTAACTTTTGTATATGGATTGGGGTAGATTTGGCTGTACACTGCCCTGAGTCCTTCGGGAGAAGGGCGGTATATAAATGTCAAAATAAATAAATAAATAAAAGCTGCCAAGAGGTCAAGAAGAGCAAGAATGAATGCACCACCTCCATCCCACTCCTGCCAGAGATCATTCATGAGTGGAACTCAATGCTGTTTTGGCCCTGTATGTGGGCCCTGTATTGGCCCACAACGAAACCTGACTGAAAAGGTCCAGTTAATTTATTAATTTATTCTATGATTCTCTGGAGTTGCAATGCTATACTTTCTGAACCACCTTCCCTAAAAGGGGAGATGGGAGAGTGAGGGAAGTTATCCAAAACGATAAAAGTTCAATGATGGCTTCTTGAGTAGGGACATATTACTACCTCCTTAAAAGGAACCTGAAACAAACACACACAACCAAACAAGGATGAATTCAGCATTACTTGGACCCAACCACATCTCACCCACACACCCACACATACCCCAGGCAGCCTTAACTAGCCAAGAGGGGCATGATCTAATGCACAAGTGGTGGTATTTACATTTTGTAGGGAGCCTATCTACTTTCTCAGTTCCAACAAAATCAAGCCATTCCCAGATAACTGGGTAAGTCCACTCCTCTGGCATTTCTACAGAACTTGCACTATGCTTGCTATCCAACTGGGAACAAATCTGACCAATTTTGTCCTCCAGATGCATGGGAAATTTCTCCACATAGCCCTGTAGATGGGCCTCTGGACTTCCCTTCCTAAGGAGAGTCCGGGTGACCCTAAACAGGACCACTGGGCAGTATTCTGTGGATGTAATAATATTTCTTCTGTGGAGAAATATTTATAGAAAAATAGTAAACAGTCTAAGGAAAAAGTCAGCAGTTTCCATTAAATTACCATTTGAGCATCAAAATGCAAAAGCACATATATTGCTCTCAACCTCTCTTGTAGTCCAACCAGAGTCCATTGTATTTTTCTACAAACATTGCTTAAATTTAAAAATTAGGTACAAAATTATTCTACTTTCTGGAATGTGGAGAATGCCTATTTCTTTATCAGATACTTGCATCTAGCTTATTTTAGACTGGAAAATTAATAACTGATGAAAATTGATATCCAGGTAAACAACTTGCAAGGAATCAAAGTTATAAGATTCAGCAGGATTAATCCCTGCCGTTTTACAGGAGAGCACTGCTTTGAACTGTTACCAGGAAGCCCAAGAACCATGAGACTCTACCACTCTACTTGTAGGATATGATACCATCCTACTTGAATGCACAGTGGTAACTAATGGCATACAAAAGTAAAGAAAAAAATTAGTCTGGTAGAACCCAGAATTCCAATATTCTATTAATATTGTCGATCAGCTGTTCTTCTGCCCCACTGATATCCGATTCCAAAGGCAGCTGATAACTGTCAGACAATAGTTTTAGCCTCCTTGGAGTTGATTTCGTGGTCTGGTCTACCAAGCTGAATGGACACAAATGACTGAAGGTGAAACAAGCACCCTCCCCTTAGCAGGTTGTCTGGGCAGCCTCCTGGCCCTACTAAATGTAGCTCCACTGGGGGGAGAACAGACTGCCATTTTTATTATGTTTGGCAAATGACATTGGATTCAAAGCCCTGGCATACATGGCAAAATAGGGATGGTGCAGCAGAATTTATGGATTAAAATGTTAAGGATCCACTCCACTCCAAAGGAAGCTCCTATTAAAATGACTGCCAACCCCAGCTCCTCTTAAACTACCTCTTTAGCCCTCATTATGGATCAAAGTTTTTACATAGAGTAAGATTATGGTTTGATTGGACTGAAGCTTCTCTCTCCTGTCCAGTAGTGCAACTATTTTTCTCACCTGTAGTCACTGGTGGCTGCAGCTGGTAACCTATCAATTCGCACCAACCCACAGGATAGATATCTGGCGATTCACAGTCTACCCACTGGTCATATTCACTGTCCCAGCCATCAAAGTGAATTCTGAGGAGCCGATGGACTATCCTTTTTACTGTTGCCACACAGATAAGTCTTGGCTCCATCAGGTCTACTGCTTCTATTTTAGCACCCACTTTGAAACCATGATTTGGACAATCCTAAAAAGGAAAAAGCAAATACATAATACATGTTATACTTTATTTAAATCTGGCAATCTAAATCCTTGCAAAAATGTTTCTATATTAAATTTTATTGTGAAAATTTATCAACAGGTTTGGAAAGTATAAAATGGCCTAGGCACAAAATATTCAATGAATCAAAGAAAGAATTAAAAGGCAAATATAGGCACACACTAATTCCAGAGCTCAAGTTAAAACAGGAAATATTCTGATCATGAAGTAGTTGTATCTATCTAGATCCTATAGAGCAGGGGTGTCACTTGCATCATCATGGCATTGTCATGTGACATATGACTTTTTTCTATTTCACTAAACTGGGCATGGGCATGGCCAGCGCATGACACATCTGGCCCATGGGCCACGAGTTTGACAGCCCTGCTATAGAGGCTCATTCGTGACAGAATATGAATTATATTTTGTATTTAATTGATTACTATTGATTTCACTTTTTTTCACAAGGAGTAGTACTGTGAATTAAAATGAAATCCAGCATAAAAAAAAGGAAGAAGTGGGATGAGGGGAAGGGATGTTACACAATTTTTTCTATTAAATATTATCTGCTATTTATCAGGATAGAGACTGATTTGTTTTTATCACCTTGCCTCTGAATACAGTACTCACCACATTGAAAAGACGTGCAGGTGCTGATTTTGACTTAGTCTTGTCTAGATAGCTTGCCCAACTGAAGATTTTAGCATCATATCCTAAAATATTAAATTGGGAGTTTTCTGACATGAGAAAGAGGAAGGAAAAACTAATACCACCAAAAACAAAATAAGATGGACATTATAAGAAGACATAGTGGCAACCTTCAAGATTAATGCTTCATCCTCATAGATACGATTGATAAAAAACACACACACAATCTGTTGGAATATAGAGCAAACTGTTTTTGTAAAATACATATTAGCAGTAATAATTGTGGAATTTATTATATGGAACCCCAGACTTTGATATTTTTAGCTCTGGATGGTGTGGAACTACCCAGATGGATTGGTCCACAACTTGAGGGTTCTTCTGGACTCACAAATCCTGTTCAAAGAGCAGGTGCAGTCACACCTAGGACTGTAACTATACAACTTCAGATTGTGCACCAGTTGCGGCATCACCTGGATCAGGAATCCCTGCACTCAGTTATTCATCTCATGTTTGCAATGCTCACTACATGGGGCTACCCTTGAACAGCATTCGGAAGCTGCAGCTGGTGCAGAGTGTGGTGTGTGGGAAATTTTGGGGGTCCCAAGAGTGGCCCGTTTAATATCCTTGTCCGCAAGCTACATTGACTGCTGGTTTGTTTCTGGGTGCAATTCAAGATCAAGTTGGTAATCACCTTTAAAGCCCTCCGTAGCATGGGTCGAAGCTATTTGCAGGGATGTGTCATCCCAATGGGTTTGCCCCACCCCACCTGTGCCAGCAGAGGAGGCATGCTGCAGGTCCCATTGGACTGGGTATTCTGGCAGATGGTGTCTAGGAGAAGAGACTTCTGTGCCATTGCGCCTGCCCTTTGGAATATCTTGTTCCTTGGAATGAGATTGGCTCCAATCCTCCTGACTTTCTGCAAGAGCTTAAAGATCTGGCTGTGCCACTTGGCTTAGAGCAGGGGTCTGCGTCCTGCAGCTCTGGAGCCACATGCGGCTCTTTCAGCCCTCTGTTGCGGCTCCCTGTTGGCTGATTCCACCACTGTCTGGTCCTTCCCTTTCCCTTCTCATCACTCCTCGCCTGGCCTGACAAGGTAAAGGTGATGGCGGGGGATAGAAACTCACTCCATATTCCAGAGCAGGAGGTGACAGGGTGGGAGGGAGTGATGTCGAGTTGGCCACACCCACCCAGTTACACTAGTTGTTAAATTATTGGCTCCCAGTGTTTTCTGTGGGAAACGGGTCCAAATAGTTCTTTGAGTGTTTAAGGTTGCAGACCCCTGGCCTAGGGATCCAATGGGGGGATGTGGACAGATTAATAATGGATTGCACCTCCCTCCTGCCTACTCATCCTACTCCCTCATTTCCCATCCTTTAGGTAGGGTTCAGTATTTAACTTTTTATTCTGTATAAGTTTTGTATTATTTTCTCTTTTTAATATTGGAAACCACCCAGAGTTACCTTGTGCTAAGATGGGTAGTCAATAAATTTAATAAAATTTAAAAAATAAATTATTTTATTGATAAATTATTTTATAAAATAGTGTAATATGTGAAATTTTATATTTAAAATACTATAATTTTAAATAATAATTATTTAAAAGAGCAAAGAGAAATATTAATATGAACATAAGCATTTGCATAACCATCTCCAATAAAAAATGATGAAAAGAAAAAAAAGAAAAATTCTTCTTCAGAACAACCAGAGGACAGACAAGAAGAGGATTCTGACCAAGCCTGCCCTTCCAAGAGGAAAGGACAGGAGCAGCTGATCATATTCTGTCTTTAATGCAAAAAGGAGAAAATCCCAAATAAAATGTGAAACAGCCTTGTCCAATCTTCTGCTATTCAAATAAGTTGGGATTCTAATTCTGCCACGAAAAGCACTAGGTTAAGACAGGTTGGCCCAATGTGACAAGGATTTCTCCCGATGGTGCGTTTCAAAAAAAATGTATCACCGGTTTGGTGGGTGTGGCTTGGTGGGTGTGCTTTGCACGCGTACACACACTTTGCATGTGCACATGTGCCAAATGTGCACTTTGCGCATGCATAAAGGCTTTCCAACTCGCTGGCAGAACCGGGCCAAACCGGTAGAATACCACCACTCTCCCCCCCCCCCCCAAACTATCTTGTAAAAAGGAACTGTGCCAATTTTGCCATAGAAGCAAATCGGGGACCTCACCTTTTGGTGGAGTCAGCTCTATATTGTTGTTCTTACAGAAGCCAGCAGGGAAAATGGAATGCAGGGACCCATGATAGCAGAACCATTCAGAATCACTTTCAGAAGCTGTGCCATCAATGCCAAGCATAAGATAACCATCTAAAAGGACCTAAAGACATTAGATAAAGACATACTTTATGGTAACAATTCCCAACCTCACCAAAGTCAAATGAAATCTGAAGCAGACATATAATTGGAAAGTCCAAAGCTAGATAGCTTACCATGTGATCCCATTTATTTTATAGAAATTTATTCTTCGCTTTTCTTCCATGGAGAAAACAAAAAAATTTAATGAAGCCTAAGCATTTACTTTAAAGCCTACTTTAAAAATATTGATTCCCCAGTTCACACACACATACAAACACACACACACACACACACACAAAAACCCTGGACTTCTAAATATCTAAAATTCACTGCAAAAACAAGACGAGTTAGTTCTCTTGGGATGAGTTCAACAATCTCAGCACCCCTTTTTACATCCCCCAAAGTCTCCTGTCTCAGTTTTGCTTGATTTACTAACTACAGTTACATTTTGGTTACTTACATATGTCAAGGGGCAAAGTCTGGTGCACCCTTAAAGTTTAAATAACCAGAGTTATATTCCATTCCTTCTATTGAATTATAAATTGAAAGTCTAATAATGCAACCAGAAAGAAGGCTCAAGAGCTATCAATAAAAAGCCATAGTGGAGCTAATCCATTTTTTATTCATTCAAGTATATTTTTTTCCAGAAATGAAAACAGCAGAAAAAGCTATATGACAACATAGGAGAAAGGTCAGTTTTTTTTTCTCCCAGATAAAATTCTGTCCTATTATTTCTTTTATTTTTCTTATATGTATTCATGTATTCATAACTATGTTTTTACTTATACCTATTATCTTGTAAGCAATTGACAAACCAAATAAAATAAAAAATAAAATAAATAAAATATAAGGATGACCTATATCTCAATAAGTCTGACTAGCTAATAAAAGCTTTATCAGCAAGCACGTAATTCCTAATTCCATCAGGGCCAAGGATAGCAAGAGGAATATTTGTATTATTACAGTCACTTTTGCTTCTTCACAATACCTTACAGATGGTAGTCACACAAATGTTGCCAGGATTCAGAGGATCAATAGCTTCCAATTTCATGCCTTCCTCAAACCAGCCGCCTGCTGGATAGACAGCAAGTACCTATAATAGATTACAGAAGAAAGTGACAAATGGAAATCAAAGATGTGAATGTCTATAGAAAGATGCTGAGATTAGTAGACTGATCAACAACTCAATCCAATGGGGCAAAGCCTTATGTTTTAATTGCTTTTCAAATAAAGCTTACTGATTATCTTTGATCAAGCTTATCATTCTGACTTCTTAGATATTAGATGAGAGTGATCACTTTAATATCACAATACAGTGCAAGAGCCTACAGAATAAACATGCAAAAGGTTGAATAATTTTAGCTGGAAATATATATAAAAATACACATCTAGTTCACATTTTCTATCACTTGTCATGTTTCTATTTGGATCTGAAGTTGGCACATAAAAGGAAGGGCTCTTACTGAGGATGATTAGGAAGGAATATTGTCTCAGTTCCTGAGATGTTAAATTCTAACCACAGTTTCTTCTGTTATCCCAAGTCATGTTGGGTTACTCTGGCTATTGCTAATGAGAATTTCAACAATATATCAAGTTGGGTTGTTCATACCCTAAATAATCTGCTAGGAACTGCAAAAGTGGGATAGAATTATATAAAGTTATTTTAAAAATGGGCGGGAATGAAAATGAAATCTCAGTGAATTATTATTTTTTACAATTAATGTAAAGATTTAACACACAATATGATCTCATCTCCTTATACTCCCTTTTTATGACCCTGTAATCCCTTAATTCGGGGTAGAGTCAGGGTGACTGGATGGAATTGTTTACTTAATGCCCTTTCTGACGCCACATGGAGTTTGCAGCAGATATTTTTTCTTTGCCCCCTAAGGGAGAAATATCTGCTACTGCCTAGGATTGAACTCTCAACCTTCCAAGTGGGAGGTGAGTGTCTTCATCACTAGAGCACCACACCACTCTATGAGCACATCTACTTATATCTCAATTATTTCCCAGATTTAAATCTCTCTCTCTCTCCACTCAGATATGGGAGAAGTTGGAAAGAAGCATGATGGTATGAATATTTGATAATGATGGGAAAATAATGAGCTGTGCAGAAGGGCGTTGAGTTTCACTTGATCTGGGAGGCTACCCACAGACCTGGAGAAGCAGAGGAAGGCTGGCTTAGTCTTAGAATGATTCTTTTTTTAATCACTAGAAGCCAGTTCTGTCTCTCTGGAAAAAGTTTATTCTGTTTAGTCTTCCCTTTAGCTCCCAGAGATTAATTTCTTTACCCTACATCAGTCAAATTCTTACACTGTGTTTCTTGGACATGACCAAATCTATCTCCCTGTACTGCATAAGAAAGATTTCAGTAGTTTCACAGAATATCCAAATTACATTTTTTAAAATTCTTTTAGCCAATTCTTCAAGACATCACTATGAACCAGACTCTTTCCTACCTTTTTGAAGAGATATGGAACAGCATCGCAGTAGATCTTCCGAAAGGTAGGATGGTTTGCCATATCATTATTATTTTCTTCCATTAGGAATGACATATAAAGACAACAGTGAGAATTGGGGGAGAGGGAATTTCTAGCTATTCATAATCTTTAAAAGGGAAAAATAGTACAGTACAATCGGACATTAGCAATCTTAAATTATTTCTAATTTCAAAATAATGCAATAAATGTGTGTGTGTGTGTGTATATATATATATATATATATATACACATTGTATATATATTTATAGAGTGTGCATATATATAGACACACACACACACACACATTTACATATATATGTACTTTGGTTGTCTGTCTGTCTGAAAAGGTTGGAAACTATTGTTTTAGGACAAAATCCAGTGAACCAAAGAATTGCCTGGTGTGCTCACAAGTACCAAGAAAGGACTGCCACTGCTATCTAATGGATAAATATAAACTTCTGGCTTCAATCCCTGAAAATCCTGAGTGATTTCTGTTTGCATCCAATATGAAAACTCACCTGTCTTTTTCATGCTATGGCCAACCCTTCTGGACCAGCCTACAGGATGGATTAGAGGACTCCACATATGGCACCAGAAATCATCATCGCTGTCTCCATCCTCATAGAGAAGCCTCAGCCGGCCACCAATTACAGTATCCACAATGGCCATTCGTGTTTGGGATATGCAGGCCTTGTTCACTACTTCTACCCTCATGCCTTGGCGGAAAGGATACTTCATGCTCTCAGTCATCTGAGTAAACCAGAAGGTGGACATGGAGGTGGATTATCTATTATTTTCTTTGGGAAACCCCATAACTCCAGAGCCAAAACCAGAGTTTTAAAAATTAATTTCCATTAAAGGAATTAAAGCCCCGCACCTCTGACTATCTGCAAAACGGAAACACTGTCACATTACTATATCCCAAAACCAAGATCTAACCTAGTCATTTACAAAAAATACGTATTGTGAAGCTATCCCTCCATCTTCTATTTCTCCAGAGTAAACATATAGGGAAGTGATCTGGAATAGAACCACTGGATGAGGAAAGTAGAAAACTTAAATTTTCCCTTAGGCTTATGGGTTAGCCATTCTTTTTCAGCTGCAATTATTTAAAAAAAAAGCAGAAGAAGAGAAACTTTATTAAATAATGGGAGTGAAAGTTGAATTAAAATTTCCCCCTCATGCCTATAATAGTCAGGATTCAGAATTAGGTCACAGTGTAATCTGAAAAAGTAAACATGGTTGGGTAGCAGTACTATTCATATTTTATGGATTGAGTTATTTAATAATAATCTGAAAATCAGGAAGTGCTGCAATAACTATCATGAGTTCCCTAAGCAGTTTGTTGCCAGCTGGTTTCACTATTTCTGCACTGAATTGAGATGATGGGATAATAATGACATACTTGCAAGTTTGTTTAAATTCTTCATAGGCAGGGGCAGAATTGACTGTTTCCCTGCCCCCCAGCTTTAAGGCCAATTCTGCTTTATTTTACCCTAAAATTTCTCAACTAATAATAGAGCTGTGAAAGTATAGTTATCTTAATCTATAAGAAAAATAACATAAAGAAAAATTGTCCTCCTATCTCTTCTTAATGAATAAATAACATTATTTAATATCATTAGCAAACATAAACTGATTTAATTGATAACTATACTATACTGAAATAAAACTTTTTGAGCAGTAAGTCCTTAAGATGATCAATATCTTATTTTCAATTGAGAAACTTAAACACAAAAATTCTTCCTTAAATTCATCATTTCCTTACTTCATATTGATTACAAAGAAATAACTTTTTTTGGGGGTAAAATAGGGAAAATTTCTTGTTCCTGCAGCAAATGCAGCAGGATAGCAAAATGACAGATAGAGGTTTTGTTATAGTGACCATATGTCCTTTATTATAAAGGATAATCCTTTATTTCAGAAATCTGGTCTTTAGGTTTATTTTTCAAAAACTAACTTTTATCCTTTATTTTGATCATTAACTTTCACTGTACAAATAGTACAACTTAATGCACAATCCTTCATACTGATGTGAAAAATATAGAAACTGAATTGTCTTTTAAAAATAAATTTACATATACTGTTTGATTTAAAATATGTTTTATTAGAATAAGTGCCCTTTTTTGAAGGCTGGGGTTTGAGCAAATGCTGGTGATTGTTGAGGCTTGCCACCCTGTAAGGCAGGATGCAAAATGGCCAAAAATGGGGGGGGGGGGGGGAGAATATAGGCGGGGGGGGGTAGTTGCAGCACTCTTATGGTCATAAGTGCCGGCAGTGTGATGGAATGCAGTGAGCTGGATTCACAAGAGGAAGGGATGCATTCCAGAGGAGTAAAAGACAACTCAGTTCAAATATCTCACGTGAGTGAAAGAGAGTGAAGACAGCCCTTTTCTAATGCACTGTAACTGCTATAACTTGGGCCCAGCCTCCCTCCCCAAGAAGAAAAAAGTTCATTTTTTTCACCATCATAATTTCAACAGTTCATGAACGAATAGTCATAAATCAAGGATTATCTGTTTTCAGAGAGTGCGTGAACTTCAGAGATTAAAGACATGTTTTAACTACTAGATGCATAAGATATTCATAAATTTTTTAATTATGATATGCTATTCTTAAACAATGTTAAAATACATACTATATTAGACTGGTCTTCTTTCACCACTATATTGGCTATAAATCGCCTCTCCAAGTATTTTATGCAGCATTAGCCCTGTGAATTAAATTACTTGCCACTTATACCTTATTTGAATGAGCTACTGGAAAATTAGATTAGTCTGAATAATTTTGCTAGTTGTCCTTACCTTTAAATGAAAATCAACTGGGATTGTCCGAGCCCCCACCAATTTTTTCATAAGGTACCCTCTCCAGTTTGTAAACTTTGAATGGATAGCTGTATAGAAAGATTTAAGAAAGACAGTACAATATGCCTTTTGTATCTGTGGAAGTACATAGAACTGAATCAAGCTCCTTCTTAGTTAGATTCTTTCTGATTATATTTGCCCTGCTGAACATTTTTCTGGAATCAGTACAGAAAGCATTGAACAGAGGGTCTAAATAATGATTAAGCATCAACATCTTGCTGCAGTGAATATGTACTCAATTTTCCAAGAATGGTATTATCTCTCTAAATAGGTAATTGTTTCAATCTTCATATATACTGTATTGCAAAGTATTATATGCTGTCACTTTTTCCCCATTGTGCTAGTTAAGTGGAAAAAGAGATCAAGCAAGAAGGTGCTTCAAATTTTTTATATTTATTTGGTAGAATTTTCATAAAGCATAAGAAGAATTAAAATATCAAGATAAATGTTAGCAGTATTACTGCATTGTTTGATAATCAAAACACCATATAAATCTGCTTTCCAGATGTGCTGAATTACAACTCCTGTAATATCCAGACATAATTAAGTTGTTGTTCAACATATTCAGAAAGCACCTCCAAATGACTCTAAAAATGAAAATGGAACAGTATTGTAAAAATATAAATTGTTAGTTAAAACAACTAGCTGTAAAAGAAGTATTGGAAAAAATTTGGATGAGGTAATGGCATTGAACAGATTTCAGTAAGCGTACAGGCCAAGAAAATTTCCATGTTATCTACACAGCTCCATATCCATTTTTGTCTTTCCCTTAAATTCTCCAGAGAACATGCAACTTAAATATTTTACACTGATGCTTTCAATTTGCCTAATTCGTTCCACAGTAGTATAAATCACTAGATACATATAATACATATAAAGTAACTTTCTTAGATAAGAGAAGAAAAGGAAATTGTCATTTGTAAAGTTCTACAATTGACCTAGACTTAAGATACTTACTTTGGGGTGGTACCAGAATTTTGCTGTTAATGGCACACCAACCAACTGGATGTACTTCCATAGTACCTAAATTGACCCAGAAGTCATGACTGGAATCATTTTCAAAGCCTTCATAACGCAGCAATGCCTTGTAACCTGCCAAAATTGAAGTTTTGAAAATAGGAACAGAACAATCGTCACCCCCAAAAATACAGATTATTGTCTTTGGGGATTCCTGGGCGTATCTGGGATTCGAGAAATTACTAGGAACAAAATATTGATATAGGCTTTCATGGCTAGTATCTATTGGATATTGTTGGGTTTCGGGATTTAGTGACCATGGTCTAGAGCAGCGGTGTCGAGAGAGAGAGAGAGAGAGAGAGAAAGAGAGAGAGAGAGAGAGAAACAATGATAATTTTTCTTAAATGGGTAACTAGTTTAACACTTTATCTTGTTTATATCAACTTTTCGGACAGAAGTAGTACACATTTTAAAAAAATAATGAAAATTCATAATCTTTTCTATGTTCCTCCTCAAAGAATCTACCTGCTATCTTAACAACAGAAGCAATCCAATACACACGACTGGGAAGCACAGCATCACTGTTCAATACTTCAACCTTCAGCCCTTTTATCACATCTTCCCATTGATCGTAAAGGGGAACCTGCAAACAGAATGGGAGTGGAAGCAAGATAAGATAACTGATGGCGAAGCAGGGAAGAGAAAAAAATATTGGTGTATGTATATATGTTCATTTGTGTTTATATGTATCTATGTTGGTGTATGCACATGTAATGTGATATGATGTAATGTAATGTGTATCTCAGATATCCATTTTTCCCTATGTCCCATAGCTACACATATCTGGATATAACTGATTATCAAATACACCTTCATTTTCCCATCCTTGTTCTAGAAAGGGGTGTCAAACTCACGGGCCAGATGCATCATGTACTGGCCACTCCCACACCCAGTTTAGTGAAGGGGAAAAAAGTTGCAACACATTGCGTGACTACAACGTGTCATCACGAGTTTGATACCTCTGCTCTAGAAGAATGGACTATCTCCCATGACTTCCCACAATGTAACACACTTGTTGAAAAAAACAGAGTACTCACATGTTTGAAACTGCTAACAGGTGCAGCTTTATATTCATGGTCCTGAAGATATGCTCCCCAGTCAAAGCCTACAATGAGAGCTAGGAATGCAAAATAAAAGATATCAGGTTCTATAAATATAGAGAAACCTAAGGATGGAAGACAGATGCAACACAACAGTTAAACAAAAAGGTTTGGCAATAAAGTTCATAGACACAGCTTTACGCTCTATAAAAGCAAGCAGGCTCTCAAATTACAGAAACTAACTCCAATTCTAACTATTTTCAAATTTTTAAAAAGATTCTAAAAAGAAAAACTGCTGGGTCTGTTTCTCCCATCAAACAATCACACACATATAAGTAAACTATTAGAAGAGGTTCTCTACTCCAACTTCATTGCTCCAAAAATAGACCTACACAGCAAATGTACATATACTATGCACCCAAGACATTTGTGCTCCACTCTCAAAGAACATACAAACATGAGATCAGTAAACCAAGGTAATCTCTCTCATGCAGATTGTTGGATTTCTTGCTTTCTAGATAATCTAAATCACTGTTGTACTTCTTTGCCTTTGCCCAGGAAGCTTCCCTGAGGCCCAGTCAAGGGTGGTATTCAGAGGGTTGTGGGGGAAGAAGTGGCCTGAGAGCAGCGTTGAACCTTCCTTAGGACTGAAGCTTCTATTTTTCAGTGCGGACTCAGGCAGCAGATTGCAGAAAGGTAGATCTGTGAGTGAATCTGTGATTCTACAAGCAACTCAATCTGCCTGCCTGCTTTGCCTGATTTTGGGTAAAAGTTGTTCTTTTAATATTTCTTTCAATATTTACATAAATATTTACAATATTTACATACAAACCACGCCCAGTCATGTGACCACCAAGACATGCCCAGTCAGAAAGCCACGTCACCCAGTCACATGATCATCCACAAATTAGGCCATGCCCAAAGAACTGGTTGTTAAGAAATCTGAATCTCACCCCTGTCCTCATCCATGAGTATGTTGCAAGAACTCTGATGAATGCTTATTTATTTTGGAGTAATTACAATCTTAGTTCCTCCAACTGCTGATCTCACTTACCATCTTGACCAGTTGATGTTCCATCTGCCAGTTGCCCTGTCCCCTGAATGTGGAGAAATGCTCCAATTTTCGCAGACCAGGCAGCCTTGTGCAGGACTTTAGCTTTTTTTGTTGGTGGTTTACCCTGTGAAAATGTAACAACACACACACACACACACACACAAGAACATGTAGATTTCCAATTCTTCCATAGGACTTTATCCAGTAAAGATATCAAATCAAAAGAGTCATTTCTTAAAGAGTAATTCTTTGCTATATTGTAAATATCTCATCATGAACACTTATGTTTGGTTTTGGCTTAGTGTGTGACATAATTTGTTATGTTCATTTAATGAAACAGAGTTAGCAAACAATGGTTTAAAACAATATGTGGATTCAGTCTTGTTACAGGTTTTTAAAGTTATAAGTCACTTTATTAGAAGTATTTGATAAGATGAACTAGAGAGGTGGAATTCCTATGAGCTAGGGCTTTAATTTATCTGGCAATGTTGTTTCTGCCCATGAGAAGTTAATATTACAATAACTTTACAAATCGTGTAAAGCTCCCGGGAGCTCTTAGGCAATAAAATGTATACAATACAGATCTTATTACAGTTATAAGAGGTAGAACAGCCCTTGTTTTTCCTACTCATGAGTTCAGAAAGGGTGGCAAGATTTTATAGTTAGCAAGAGAAAAAAAAGTTGAATCATCTTCTTAAACAACTCATATCATTACACAGAAAAGAACTGTATCAATAACAATATAACAATTATTCATGATTATACTTTTATATGATCCTTCTAGCAAGGAAAAATGCTTCTCATATCTATATGTCAATTCTTGAGTTATACAATGCAATTAAAACTGTCCTCTTACAAATTATAGATTCATTCTTTTCCTACTAACTTTATCATCTCTTTCAAATGCTAATGTAAGTGAAATGTGTATATTACATCCTTTCTCTATTCTAATTTTAAAATAAAACAAATGAGACTGCATATATATATATATATATATATATATATATATATATATAATTTCTAACATGGGTATGAATCAAATACACAAATATGGATTGATTATGGATTATTGTTATGCCCCTATATTTGTTTAGTCAAATTGGCATAGAGATTATTCCTAGTTTCCCCAATGCTGCTGAATAACAGAAAACAGATTTTATAAATTTATCCATTAAAGCATGAACAAGATCAGAAAAAACAAGTTCCATATGATATAAAATATGAATCTGTAGTAATAGGCAGCTCTTCTATATGAAATTAGCACTGATACATATGAGGGTATAATTGTGAAGGGAGATCAAGTGCTTTGCAGCCTTAACTTCCCTGTATCTAACAAAATATACTCTCAGTTATTTATAAGAATCAGGTGTGGCCTTTTATTGTACATTTGCTGGCATTTGAAGGAGAACACTGCTGAGAATAATAGTTATTCTGTTTCAGATCTAACCTTAGCATTTTGTTCTCTTAGTGGCCAATCAGAGGCCAATAGGACATGGTCATAATATTTTCCACTCATACACTCATGGAATTTCTCATAGAGAAATACTGTCTATGTTTTATAAGTTATAGATAGCTATTACAACTAGTAACCATTGGTAGCCTTATCCTCCATGAATTTATTGAATCTCCTTTAGTGCCTCCCAAATTGGTGGCACCAAACTATCCAAATAAACTATCCAAATAAAGTTAGCATTTGCAGAAAAAAGCACTTTCCAATGTTTTCCTTATATTTAGTGGTATCTAATTTAATGGTCCTACTAAGAGGCTATTGATTACCTGCAGCCTTGCCAGAATGCTAGCCTTCTTGGAATTTGAGGAGTAACTCCTGGAGCAGGAGACACTGCAGAAACGTTTGGTCTTGGAGAAGAAGGTATCTTTTGTGCCCACAATACCACACATCTCACAGACAGCTGAGAAAACAGAAATACAGTAAGATTCAATGGCAGGAAATTAGTTTAATCAAGAAAACACAAGGCTACATTCTGGGAATATTAAAATAAATTAATGACAATATCCTTCACAAAGCTATGAAAAACATACACATTATAACACATAATTTCCATTATTTTAATTAGGCCTAATACTACTATTAAGTAGGATTTAAAACTGAGGCAAAGAACATGGAGGAAAATAAAAGTTTCTGCTCTTATTGGTGATAAAAACCACACTAGTATGAACTAGCAATGAGGCTTAGGGTCATTTTTATCATAAAAGCTGCTCAAAAACATTCCACCTCATTTCAAATAATTCTACATAATGTTGTTCCAAGAAGACACTAGCTTATGAAGTATTTACTCCAAAGATAACCAAATCAAAAATGCTACGTAGAGCATCCTTTGTGGGGAATTAAACTTAGATGCATTGTTGATATTCAAGTTGCAACCTAGTGAATCAGGAAATGTTTCTATGACCACCCACTCTACCTTTAAAAAGTGGGGATTAACTAAGTGCAGGATTTTGCATTAACTGGATGTATGATGATGAGTCCAGCTCTATACCACTAGCATTAAGTTGCTTTTTTTGGAACTAAAGATTGTGAGAAACTGTTAGATTTAATGCAATAAATGCTCTAGTCCATATATGTATAATCTAAAGTAAAGATTTGAGTAGAATTTAATCTAACTGCTTATATATCAGAATTTTTAATCAGATTGCTCTACTCCCGAGAATGTGGATCTCAATAAATACACTTCTCTAATGTCATAACACTAAAAAGTTCATATGCACAGTATCAATTTCTGTTATAAAATAGTCTTGCAAAGAGCACATATTACATAATTGCATAGAAATCCCCTTTTATATACAATTTTCCATAAAGTACTTGTGCCCATGTTTTCTAAACAAAAATACAAACTATATATTTATATATATATTATCTCCTACATGAATACAGCAGAGCAGCCACATTCTCTTATCTCTATCCCTCCTTCCTCTTTTGACACAGAAGGTATTTCCCTAAATACAAAATAATGCCAAAGGAAAAAGTGAGGAATCCAAGTGCTAGTAAAACAATTTTATGGGAGTTGTTCCTGAAACTGAACATTTTGGAAATGAATTCTTATTTCAAGGACACTTTAAAGACTACAAATATTAGTATATAAAATGATATATAATATCCATGGATATCTCTATCTAGTCATTTCAATTAAACTGTTTCAATATCCTGATTAATTAACCCTCTGAAACAGCCATGGCTCGATTGTGGCCATTAGACTTGCTATAAATATATACATAAAAGGACTTTTTTCACCAATCCTGCAAATGGACAGAGGTAACTCCTGCATATGTTCACTACTTCTACTAGCATTCATGTTGTATATGCCATACAGGATCTCTATCCTAAAACATATATGGGGACAACTATTAGAGATTTTAGGATTAGAATCAGAAAATGCTTAGGCCAGCGGTTACCATCCTTTACACCTTGGCCGCCCATTAGGAAGGGAGAGAGAAGGCCTGCCCCATGTGCAAATTCAGCTGTTCACATGCGCGTGTGCATCAGTCAGCTGCTCACACGGCCCTGTTCCAAATAGGCCACAGCCCGGGGATTAAGGTCCCCTGACTTAGGCAATATAAGAAAGTACAGAATAAGATTCCCTTAAAAAAACCACTTTTAAATAAGAAACACTGCATCTCAAATTAGTTTATGTAGATCTTAGAACACCAATGAGATGAAAATGAGTGTTTTACTATTTAAAAAGTGTTTGTTTCTAAATAGTTTCATACTTAATGGAAACTTTCAGTGTCTACTTTTGTTTACATTTAGAGTGGGTATTTCCCTTTAAGAATGTTGCCCTCCAAATTCTTTTCCACTATAAATTACAGTAACTGTTCTTAATCTCATTTAGTTTTGTACGGTATAGTAAACAATCAGTTTACAGACATTTTAGAAGGTAAAACAATTTTAGCGCCTCATTTTGACTTTGTGGAAGCCTTTTCACTCTGTCTGTGTGCATTGGAAGTAAATTCATGCAATGTGTTTTAGGAATGTTCATGTTCCTTACAGATACTTGTTTTTATGCCTCTTGCATTCTTGTTTGTGGTAATTAAGCTGAACAGAAAAATAACAATTTTTAGTAATATTGGTTTTTTGTCTGTTTTAAAACATTTGTAACAAACTGTCCTTTTTTCTGTGTTGGTTTTTTGGATGCCCTTGAGAAAGGAATTCATTTCTGAAATGCATCAGCTTTGGTAAAATCATTTTTACAGGAATGTGGGACTTTTTCCTCTTTTTCCCCTTAATGGAAAATATTTTTAACTCATTCTCTATCATCAGTTTTCTTCTGATTCAACAAGAGAGCTGCTTCAAGTCCCATGAGACGAAGCCTTTCACAGGAACAGAAGAGAATTATGGTACCTGGCTCAGATCCATTATCATCTGGCATGTGGATGCTGGGGGTCTGGATCTGTGAAGGGGATGAAGGCACTTCCCCAACCTCATGATCTGCTACTTCATTCTCACTAGAATCATCTAGATAGGAAGTGCTGCTACTTTCATCACTGCTGCTATATTGTGGAAAGCTATCATAATCCCCATACAGATCAAAGTCATCCGCCTCTTCTTCCTCAGCCATCTGATCCAAAGATGAAGACTTGCAGTGGATTGGATATTCCAACTATCACAAAACAGACAAGAATATCACAAATAATTCATAGGGTAGGACAGATTAGAGGAGGTTAAAGGAATCCCTGTGTATTTTACTCCACTAGTTGTTGCTAATTGTACAAGAATAGTACAGTCTGAACATTAATTTCCAGTGTTGGGTATTCACTCTTCTCTAACCAGTTATATATTAAATATATCTCAAATGGATATTTTCTAACTAACATTGGATGAAGAGAGGGAGAAATTAGTATATTTCAGTAGTGCACCTAATAAATTTGAAACTCCAAGTGGATCATTCTTTCATTCACTCATACATAAAAACATAAATACACATATCATATTACACAATTACTTTCAGGTGATAATCATGACATGAAATAAAGTAAAATAGTGGACAGAAAAGTAGACAGTGAAAATATTATTTTACCGTCCCTGTCTTACTGTCCCCATTTTCTGTATTAACTTCCTTTGTTCATGTTTATGAACATACTTATACTTGTTATCTTGTACATGTTTGACAAATAAATAAACAAATAAAGTGACAGAAGTGAGCTGCAAAGCATTCTTTCTTTGCACAAGTTTTCATGCAAAAGGAAAAAATAGCCCAAACCTACCAAAAACAGAACCATAAAAGGCAGACTAGGGATACAAATTAAAATAGACAATAAAATTATAAGAGAACACGTGTCCACTCTAGGTGAGTTCAGATTATCAGGACCAGATGGATTGCACCCCAGAGTTCTGAAGGAGTTGGCAAACATGATTTTGGAACCATAGAACCATATTTTTCAAAGAACCTGGAACACCAGGGAACTACCAGAGGACTGGAAAATAACTGATGTGGTTCCTGTCTTCAAAAAAAGAAAACATGGATCTAGGAATGGGTGTTGGTTTACCTGAACACCTGTTCTCCTTGTAGGCAAGACAGGTCAGGAGTGGGTGTTGCTCTTGTCCTAGCTAATTAGACTGAGTCTGTCTAAAAGGCTTATTAGCCTAGCTCCGCCCACTCTAGGTAGCTCCTCCCAGCTTTCTGCAAAGTCATCACAACAAACAGGACTGCCTCTGAGAAAAAAAAAATCAAAAGACCCGTTATTGGTTCCCCACTCCCATAGGCTCCCAGAAGGACCAGTTCCATCAGGGCGGGCTGACCTGTCTTGCCTACAAGGTGAACAAGTGTTCAGGTAATCCAACACCCATTCTCCCTTGTAAGGCTGCAACAGGTCAGGAGTGGGACATACCAAAGCTGGGTTGTCCTCAGGAGGGTTAAGACTGGTTCTGGTCCCCACATTCCATGACTACTTGTTGCAGGACCTGTCTGCCAAACGCCGCATCTGCTGAAGTAAAGGTGTCCAGCCAGTAGGGGTGAATGAAAGGCGATGGGGATGTCCACATTGCTGCTTTGCAAACCTCTTCCACTGATGCTTTTGTTGCCCAGGCCGCAGTCGTCACAATGCTGCGAGTGGAGTACGCTGTAATGTCTCTAGGTATTAGGAGGGACCAACTCGAGTAAGCCCTGGCTATACATGCCTTGATCTACCTGCTGACTATGGAAGGAGTCACCCAACGAGGAAGATTGGAAGAAAAAAAAAAGGGATTGTGTCCTGTGGAATTCAGATGCCATTTAATGTATACCTTCAGAGCAAGGTGTGCCAAGCCTTTTCCAAATAATGGACTGGATAGGGACAAAAATCTGGAAGAACCAACCCTTGAGACCTGTGGAACAAAGTATTGACCTTGGGGATAAATGCCGGGTCCAACCATAAAACTACCTGATGAGGGTGAAAGATACAGAGATCAGAGCGAACTGAGAGGGCGACCAGCTTCAAAACTCTTCTGGCTGAAGTGACTGCCACCAACAAGGCCACTTTCAGGGTAAGAAGGTGAAGACTAGCCTGGCGAAGAGGCTCAAACGGAGCCTTTGTAAGGGACTGTAAAACCCTGGACAGATCCCATATAGGGTATCTGTGAACCACTGGAGGGCAAACGTTGGCCACCCCTTTGAGAAGTCTACAGACTATAGAATGCCAAGTTAAGGATTCCATTTTGCCACAAGCCAACACCGAAGAAATAGACACCACCTGCCAACGAAAGGTGTTGGGACACAGGCCTCTATCCAGACCTGCCTGTAAAAATTCCAAAATGTTTGCCACAGAGGCCTGTAAGGGTTGAACGTTAGCTTTGGAGCATCAACTAGAAAATCTTGCCATGTAGCATCATAGATACACATGGTCAAGGGTCTCCTGGAGGCCTGAATGGTCCTGATTACTTTGTTGGAGATATGGGCGCATTTTAGCACGCCCCACTCAATCGCCAAACTGTCAGTTGTAGCCACTGGGGCTCCAGATGACTCAGGGATCCCTGGAGGAGAGACATACTCTTCAGGAATCCGCTAAGGCTGGGCAACTGAGAGACCCATTAAATCAGAAAACCAAGGGTGCCGGGGCCAATAAGGGGCCACTTCAGCTTTTTCTATCAAAATTTTTTGAACCACAGCCACTAGTAAAGGCAATGGAGGGGAAGCGTACAACAAACCCGGAGGCCAATCACAGCGTAAGGCATTGGTCCTCTCTGCCCTGGGATGGCAAATCTAGTAACTGGGCATTGAGAAGAGTAGCAAACAAATCTACTACAGAGCCCAAACCTCTGAGTAATCTGAGTAAGTAGCAAAGGATGCAGGCTCCATTCTGTGTGGTCTATGGTATCTCGACTGAGTCAGTCTGCCTGTAGATTATCCGATGCAAAGGTATGTTCAGCTCGGATGGACAGAAGATGCCGCTCTGCCCATCTGCCCAAAGTCTCTGCTTCTGCCATAAGGGATTTGGACCTGGTGCCCACTGTCTGTTAATATGGGCTTTTGTGGCCGCATTGTCAGCCATGATAAGAACATGTGTGCCAGAGACCAGATGTGAAAGGGCTAAATGAACCACTCTTAGCTCCAACCAATTAATATTATGAACCTGTTCCTCAGCAGACCATAAGCCTTGGGCCATGTGGGACTCCAGATGAGCTCCCCAATCTGATAAGGAGGCATCAATCGTGAGGATGAGCCTGTCTTCCAACCTGAAGGACTGGCCCTTGGAGATGACACTGGAGAGCCACCAATGAAAGGAAAGCAATACTTCCTTGGGCAACCTCATCTTCATTAAAGAATGACTCTTACCAGTCTTCTGGTGAGGCAATAAAACCACTGAAGAGCTCTGGCATGAAGCCTGGCCCAGGGAACAATATCAATGCAAGAAATCATCTTACCAACAGTTGGGAGAAATGAGCTAGAGGGATAGAACCCCTACTATGAAAGCTCTTGGCCAACCCCTGCAAGCTATCCTGCCTTTCTTGAGAAAGGAAAACCTGACACACTCCCCTGTCAATGGTGGCCCCCAAATAAAGTAGACGAGTTGATGGAGTGAATTGGCTCTTTTTAATGTTAATAGAAAAACCAAGATCCCGCAGCACTGACATAGTGGCCTGCAAGCTCCACTGAGCCCTTTGAAAAGAAAAAGAGAGTATCAAAATGTCATCTAAATAACATAGCAGTTGCACCAGAAAGGAACTAAGATGCGCTGCTAGTGGAGCCAAAATTTTGGTGAAAACTCTAGGGGTGGAAGATAAACCAAAGGGGAGAGCTC
This sequence comes from Bungarus multicinctus, assembly GCA_023653725.1. NCBI lineage: Eukaryota > Metazoa > Chordata > Lepidosauria > Squamata > Elapidae > Bungarus > Bungarus multicinctus. The sequence continues at coordinate 51,935,987 of CM042848.1, forward strand.
TATATTGATAGTACTGTCCCTGATAACAAAACCTTAAGAACTTCCCATGGGAAAAACAGATGTGAATGTGTAAGTAAGCTTCCGTCAAATCAATGGACATGAGGAAGTCCCCCTGCCTAACGCCTTCCAGAATGGTCTGGAGGGAATGCATTTTAAAATGCCTGTAAACAATAAACTTACTGAGTCATTTCAGGTCAAGAATTGTTCTTCACCCACCCACCCCCAGAGTAAAACCCTGTCCCGTTGGTTCAGAGGGACCCTTTGGATGGCTCTGAGTTCCAGCAGGTGCTGGATAGCTGACTCCATGAGCCTTCTTCTCTCTAAATCCCTAGAAACTGGGCAGGAGATGAAAAACCTCGGAGGAGTGGAATAGAACTCACGTGAAAGACCCGATCTCATAGTGTTTAACACCCAGGTGTCAGAAGTAATCTCTCCTCATTTGTTGGCAAAACACGCTAAGCAACCTCCAATGGGCAATGCTAGTGTTGGCGATGGTACAGGTGACTTCCTCCTCCTCGAAAGGGCTGTTTGGCCTGCCTGCCCTTGCCTGAACGATCTGGAGGAGACTTAGGACATTGATAAGGGGCCTTGGCTGGGCGTTGGAAGCTGGCACTGGATTCCCCTCTAAACGAAGGGTGCCTGAAATATGGAGCAGGCCGGTGTTCTGCTCTCTTGACCAGGGATGAAAGCACCTTCCTCTCATCTTTGGTTTTGACCAGGAATGGTTCCAAGGCTTGTCTCCTTGAACTGGAATTGAGGCCAGCTTCCACTTCCTTCTTCCATCAGCCTGCCAACAGCGCAACCAGCACATGCATCTGGCCACTACCGAAGAAGCAATAGCTTTGGTGGCAAACCTAGCCTCATGAAGGGTGGCATCCGCTGTGAACTCTGTTGCAACCACAATTTTATTGAGGTCCTGATGGGCTGGGATATCTGTAGTTGGGATCCTGTCCTGCAATTTTTTAAGCCATTTAAGTGACGTTCTGATGAAGAACAAAGCTGCAGTAGAAGCTTTGACTGCCCAGGCAGCCGTATGGTGAGACCTTTGGAGCGATTGCTCGATTGGCTTTTCCTCTGCCTTGGGGACCTCATCTGGATCAGAAGGGGCTAAAGAGGTGGAGGCCAAAGCTGCTACCGGTGCATCCACCGAGGGCACCGGAAGGGTCTTGGTGAGCTCGGGGCCAACATTGAAGAACCTGTGATCTGAAGACAGGGGATTGGGCCCTGAGGCATGTGACTCCAGCTGTTTCCGAGCAACCTTCAGAAAGAGCTTGGGAGATGGGACCACTTCCTTCCTCACTTGTGGTTCATCGAAGAGGATATCCGACTCCACAGGAGGCTGGGCAGCTGCTTCTTCATCATCTGCATCCCTCAGGTTGGCCGTGTTTCTCGCTTTGTACACCAAGGGAGAGAATAGGGCATGCTTAAAACACTCCATGAATATTGGAATCTCATGGGAAGGTCCTTCATCTTCTGACATATCAGATTCCCTCTTATCAGGTTCATTATCCAGGGCTTGCTCAGCAGCAACTGCAGGAACATAGGTTGAAGCAGAAACAGAAACTGGTTCCTGAACCAGGGACTTTCTCTCTGAAATCTCAGAAGCTGCCGAAGAATGTTGGGCAAATCTCTGTATACCTTCAGAGATACCCTTTCTGATGGTCTTGTCAATCAAGAGTTTCAAGATGACTGGGACATCTGGGTCAGAAGGCTCAGCGGGTCTTTGTCCTGCAATAGGGATAAAGGAGGCTTCCAGCCCAGGCCTACTGCACACACGCTCCTGCCAAGGTACAGCTCTGACTTCACCATGGATGTCACCCTGATGACTTCCCTCCTCCGAGAGATGAGGGGAGGTCTCTCTTCCGGCTGCATCTGGGGACCAAGTTTGAACAATGGCCCTGGAGAAAGGTCAAAGTTCCTGAAGATCCACCTCACTGAGATGCAAAGCAGGAGAAGAATCTCTTTCTGGAGATCTGCTTGTAGAGGCTTTTTGTACCTTGTCAATATGCTTCTCTAAGGCCTGATGGTGCCTTGAAGCATCTCTCTCCTCCGCCTTAGAGGCCTTTGTAGCAGGCTGCTTTCCTTTGTTACTTGAAGCAGCAGGAGCTTCCCTGTGAGATTTAGCTGCACTAGATGCTCTGGTGTCCCTAGGGGCTTCAGCCATCTAAAAAGCAGAAAGGCCTTTTCTGGACTGAAGTCCTATGCAAGGAGGAGAAACATATGAAGGGATTTATATATGAACTTCAGGGGAAATCTTCCTTCTAATCCCCGACCTCCAACAACCACTCTTCTTCAGCCCTATGCAATCTTCAGTAGGATGTTTTAACACTTCTTACTGGGACTCATACCATCCTGGGCCTAATAGGGCTATCAAATATAGACGAGGCCCAGCCTGGAGCATGGAGGCTCTGGTCTACTTCAGGACAGGGAAACCAATCCCCCACCGGGATTAAAATTATTCAAAAACGCCTACCTTTCGGTGCCTTCTGGCCAGCAACATCAAGAGACCAGTGGCTTAGTGCTGGCAAGGTGCAGGAGTGGTTGGAGGAGCAGGCCTCTTCAAAATGGCCATCTCCAGCCTGGTAAGTCTTCAAAATGGCCACTTCTGGCCACGAGGCTCCCTACTTCACCAGGGAGCCCTGAGGAGGGATCCCTGGCCTTTCGCTGGCCCCTGGATAGCAGGGGCAGCTCCTGGGAAGGCCGCTCGAAGCACAACTTCCTTCTTTGCCATGGAAGCTCCGAAACAGCCTTGTGGCTTTGTTAGAGAGGGCAGAAGCCCCCGCCCTCGAAAATGGCCATCTGGTAGAATGACAGCCTCCCCTTCGCCGCGGAGGGCCGCAAACGGCCCTGCAGCCCTCTGCAGGCTGCTCCAAATCCCCAGAGTAGTTCCGAAAAACAACTGAGAAGTAGAGCCACGAAGATTCAAAAAGCACACTTTTCGAGGCTTTTCTTTCTGTTGAATAGAGTAAGGCTGCCTTTGGAAAACCAAAGGCAGGAGAGACAGTGCCTTGCATCCGTCCTGGCTGAGGACTGAGTCAAAAGCTGGGACGAGCTACCCAGAGTGGGTGGAGCTAGACTAATAATCCTTTTAGACAGACTCAGTCCAAGCAGATAGGACAAGAGCAACACCCACTCCTGACCTGTCTTAGCCTTACAAGGGAGAAATTAGAGATCAATTAGCCTGACATCAGTACCTGGGAAGATCCTGGAAATCAAACAACAGATCTGTGAACATCTAGAAGTAAGCAAAATTATAACCAGAAGCCAAACATGGATTTATCAAAAGCAGATCATGCCAAACAAATCTTAGTTCATTCTTTGACAAAGTGGCTAAATTAATAGACCAGTGAAATGCTGTGGACATAGTGTACTTGGAATTCAATAAGGCATCTAACAAAGTAGACCACAATTTACGTCTTAGTAAATTAGAAAATGTGGGATAGACAGCACCACCACCAGATGGCTTTGTAACTGGCTGACAAACTCACTCAACATGTAATCTTTAATGGAACTACATGGAGGGAAGTAAGCAGTGAGGTACTCCAAGGTTCTGTTTTAGGTCCAATACTCTTCATAAATGATTTAGATGAGGGAATAAAGGGGGAATTCATCAAATTTGCAGATGACAACAACTTGGCAGGAATAACTAACACCTCAGAAAATAGGCTCACGATACAAAAGGATCTAGAGACTTGAAAACTGCGCCCCATCTAACAAAATGTCATTAGATACAAGCTACTGCAAGATGCTAAGGAAAGAGGGGGGTTGGGTTTATCAGATTTGAAATTGTATTTTGATGTATGCTGTCTGGCCTGGTTAAAAGAGTGGGTGAACCTCCAGGCTACTTGATCTAGAGGGCTATAAAGTTTTGGATAGCATGGTTATCTATGGTATAACAAAGTCAACTTTGATTTCAATAACAACTTTGCTAGACGTGCTATATTAAGAGTTTGGAATAAATATAAAATAAGTTCTCCTTGAAGTTGCCTCTTTGGGTGTCTCCTCAGGAAGCTTCTTTTTTAAAGAAAAGAAATGGTGGTGAAGCCAGACTGGTGAACTTATGATAAAATAAAATCTTTCAATTCTGGTGACCCTGCCCTAAAGTCGAGAGAAGAGCTTGAATTAGAAGGCCTCGTTTGCCATTGGTTTACATATGAACAACTGAAAGAAAGATTTAAACTAGATAAAAAGAGTTATGGATTTGATTTCATTAAAAATGAATTGGAAATCTTACTGTGTGGTAGTGATGAACATAGTACTGCTAAGATTTATAAAATGTTACTGAAACTGAATTTGGAAAGAGAACATGTAAAAAACATTGTATGATTCAGTAAGCAAGGAACTTTGGATGTAATGTGATGTTTGAACAATGAGAAAACACGTGAACAAAATTTTTAAAATTCACACTAAACTATAATTTAAAATAATAGTTTTATAAGATGATGTATCACTGGTATTTAACACAAGATAAGTTATCTAAATGTATCAAATGAATTTTCGAAATGTGAAAGTAAAGAAGGAACCTTTTATTATTTATGGTGGACATGTGATAAAGCAAAGAAATTTTGGAGTAAGATTTAATACAGAGAATTCTTAATATGAAGATACAGATGAAACCAGAAACTTTTCTTTTTGGTTTAATGGAAAAAGGCTTGGGGGGAAAATGGAACTTTGATCTTATATATATACTGTATGTTGACAGCAGCAAGACTACTCTATGCATAAGAATGGAAGGACATTTTGATTTCCAGCATGGACAAATGACTACCAAAGTTGATGGAGTTGGCAGAGATGGCTAAAATTGACCATTTGGTTCAAAGAAAAGAATATAAGGACTTTTGTTGCTAGATGACGACTGCTTCTAGACTTAGTGCTTGTGTTGGAAAAAAAATGAAACTTTGATTTTGGTTTTTACTGATTAGATTGATTTGTTGTTATAGAAATGGCTGGTTTATATTATTATGGAAGAATAAAAAGTTGAGGTTCAATGTTTATGCTTTATTCTACTGCAACAGAGGGAGTTGGAAGGCAATGCCTTTTTTTCTTTTCTGCACTGTTTCCTCCTATTTGCTTTTGTATTTTTGTATTTTTATTCTTTTAATCTAATAAAATGTTTAAAGACTGAAACAAATGTCAATCCTTCCATCCTCCCCAACATCACAACTGATGAAGCTTCTTGGATGAGAGGGAAACATCTTGTTCTTCTTCCCCAATATAAGGATAGAAGATAAATCATCTTTTTACTGTTCTGTATTCTGTACAATGGAGGATTTGTCTTCTGTACAGATGCAGATAGATAAACTCAACAAGACGTCCATAACAAAGTACTTTTATTGGTTCACCAGGTATCCTCATAACTCACATTTGTGACGAAGTTCTTCTTTAATGACCATCCTTTGCATATCTGTCTTGTAGGTAAAAAGATGATTTATCTTCTATCCTTTTTCCCTCAGATTGTAGCGATAGAAGTAAAACAGTTACCATGAGTCCGTGAGTTCAGCCAAGAGTGAAGAAAACCTCCTCCAACCCATCGAGGGTCAATTTAGTGACCAATCAGGATTACAGATGTGGTCACGTGACATGGACTACATTTCCAGGATACCTTTACTACATTTACCATGATGCATTTCCTTAAGGGGACAGCTCACAATTGCTACCTAACTATCCAATTCCCATAAACTGGCTGGACAGCACACCCAAGGAAAAAAACAGTCCAGTTGCCTTTTTAAAAAGTACCTTTGAGACAACTATGACCTTGATGATTGAGAATCTCCACAGACATTAAGGGTGACACATATAAAGGCAATTTAGGAAAAAATTTTTAGAACGGAACAGAATAATAGAGTTGGAAGGGATCTTAAAGATCTTCTAATCCAACCCCCTGCACAAGCAGGAGACCTATACTGTAATTACATGTATTCATATTTGACTATTATTTATTTGACTATATATATATGTGTGTGTGTGTGTGTGTGTGTGTGTAAGGTTTTTAAGCTGATAATTTATATATATATATATATATATATATATATATATATATATATATATATATATATATATATATATATATATATATATATATATATATGTATAAGGTTTTTAAGCTGATAATTTTAAATAATAAATAAGGGAGACTAGTATAGATCTATTTCGAGCTAGTTAGCTCTCTTCAGCTAGCCATACCCTTACTGGGATTCGAACCAGGGAAGTATTACATGTGAGGCAGTTGTAATTACCACTACATCACTGGCTCTATCCTTATCAGCAGAGGCAGGGGAATAAGTATATACTTTGTATTACAACACCCTGTTAAGCCCCAATTAAGGGAGAAAGCATACTGCTTTCTTTTCTGTCTTTCGGCTCATCACCAGAGACCATACCGACAGAAAGCTATTTGTTTCTGTCGGTATAGGGGAATAAGTATATACTTTGTAATACAAAGTATACACTTATTCCCCTGCCTCTGCTGATAAGGATAGAGCCAGTGGTGTAGTGGCAATTACAACTGCCTCACATGTAATACTTCCCTGGTTCGAATCCCAGTAAGGGTATGGCTAGCTGAAGAGAGCTAACTAGCTCGAAATAGATCTATACTAGTCTCCCTTATTTATTATTTAAAATTATCAGCTTAAAAACCTTACACACATATAAAGAAAAGACAACGAAACAAATAGCTTTCTGTCGGTATGGTCTCTGGTGATGAGCCGAAAGACAGAAAAGAAAGCAGTATGCTTTCTCCCTTAATTGGGGCTTAACAGGGTGTTGTAATACAAAGTGTATATATATATATATATATATATATATATATATATATATATATATATATATATATATAAACACAAAGTATATATATATACACACACACACACACACACATATATGATTAAAATTAAGAGAGTATATTATGAATATAGGTTGTTTAGAATGTTGTGTGTTAGTATTTTATATTTTAAATATTGCTATTACTCAGAGAATGGTTGTTAGTCTCTGTACTGAAAGTAAGAGAGCACTCTTGCTATATATTTGTTTTTTAAAAAATAAAATTTGTAATTGCAACTTCTATTATCACATTGATTTTATAAGAAATTAAGAAAGATTCACATGAATAAATATGCCATAAAATATTTGCGGTTTCAAATTTTATTTTGTAGAATTTTCTCAATATTTTGATGTATTACTTTCCAGTAATACCTAGTTCTTACAAGAGCACCATATGTGATAGAATTTTCCTTTCTCACTGCAGCATTTCTAACATTTATTATTTGATCTTAGTAATGATTTATATACCACATATAAAATATTTAATACCAATTTTCCTTTTAAAAAATGCTATGATCAGCATTTCTACTGAGAGACCTCCAGAAGATACCCCCACATTTCCAGGGGCAAATTAGCTAGTAAAACTATGCAATGTTTGGATTTGTTTGGAAAAGCTTTGGAACCTATGGAAGTATGAACATAGCAACTCATTGTATGGTAACAGTTGTAAATGGATATCGCTGCTTTAATGAGTTGCAAACAGATCCAAAACACATTCATTCCAAAACATCACTTCTCAAAAACTTTCACAGTCCTAAAAAATAGATGCATTTTTAGAAGACCATTTACACAGTCCATTCTGTTCCTCTGTATAAAAAAGTATTTTTCATCATAGCCATGAAAACACAATTCCCTTTAAGTAGAAACAAATGTTTTCCTAATAAAAAAGAAAATCTATACAGGATTTGGGCAATTGAGCAAAAGTAATTCTGCAGTATTTTGAATAATCAGAACATTATGTGACCCTTTTTTTGCTATTCTTTCTAGAATTGTACCTACTTAATAAGTCATCAGTACAACACAGAAAACCAGAATTAAGTTCAGTCATAGTTTGCATGCTGGTAACAAAGGCTAATCTTGGGATAGATTCAGTTCCGATATTACATAACTTTGTTTCTTCAAAGCAAGAATGAATATTCTTATATTTGTCTAAGTCATAATATGATTTGTTTAGTTTGCCATAACTTGTAAATCACAAGGTATAACTTTGGGTATTTTATGAACTTAACCAATTATGATGTGCTTCAATAAATAAGCATGATTAAACCAGACTAAAGAAACCATACTTTAACCTAGTCATAGTCACAAATGTGCTTAGTTGGTTTGTATAAGTAAATGCAATTTAAATTTCTAAATAGCAGGTAATGTAAGTTGCATCTGTTCTTGCTTATTATTGGACTACCCAGAACTATCAATTCTGTAGTTTTGGAATATTAAGCTATCAAACAGGCATGGACATCAATAACATTTACTGAAATTTTCAGAGTACCAATAAAAAATGTACAGCTATAGTGTATAACAATCAGTTAAATGCTCTTAATTTTTTCAGTAGAACATTGCTATTGAAGTCTCCTAGATAGGGGCAACTGTATCTTTTAATACATGCTTTCAATTTCTAGCAGAGTCTTTTTAAAAGACTTTGTAACTGGCTCCAGGAATATGAATTTATCAATTGATCAGAATGAGACCATTTTTTTCTTAACATTTAATGTATCCTTACAACAGAATTGAGTTTCTTACTTCTTATGAATGTGAGACTATGTAACAAATTATAGAAGCACTGAAGTCATAAACAAGAGTGTTTATATTTTAGGGTCAAGAAGAATGCTAGAGGTACTGTAATAGATTTACTGTTATGGTCAGCAACCAGCTAAAGTAAAAATGTGCAACCCAGATTAAAATTTATATGTAAATAAAATAATATATAGTAACCATTCTCTGCTGATGAACTGATATAAATTCTGTAAAACTGACAGAATTGGAAGCCAATCTTATTAGTTCAATAATAAATGTGAGCTTCTCCATTCTCAGGATTGTGCAGTGTCTCAACAATTAAGATGCTGGGCTTGTCAGCTGGAACGTAAAGGATACCCCAGATTTGAGACCTGAATGCCATGCATTAGGGTGAGTGACTGTTCTTGCCCCAACTCTTGCCAACCTAGCAATTCAAAAGCATGCAAACATGAGTAGATAAACAGGTTCCACTTACATGGGAAGATAACAGTGCTCTGTGACATCATGATGGCTACATGACTAGAAACATCTTCAGGTAGCACTGGCTCAATGGCCTTCAAAAGGAGATGAGCATCACCCCTAAAGTTGGCTACGACTAGCAGACTAAAATCTGCAGGGACTCCTTTACCTTTTTTACCTATCTCCACTCCTACTCCACTGAACTATTGAAGTAATTGTTTTAATAAGTTGGGGCTCCCTGTGAGGCAGGTAACATTATTATATGTGGTTTGTTGATTCTATCCCACCAGCTACACAAACAAGAATATTTGCAATGAGAATGCTGTAACTTTTCTCCTTCAGTGGCATTAAAATGAAGTAGAGATTCCCTATGAAACTGGCAATATTATTACATGTGGGCCATTGATTCTAATTCACTTTAAGATGTGTGGACTCCAGTTTTCAGAATTCCCCCTCTAGCATGGTAGCTGGAAAATTTTGAAAATTGAAGTCTATCATATATTACAGTTGCGAAGTTTGAAAAACACTATTCTAGAATTAAACTGATAATACTGAATTCATACAGCTCCGTCCTGACCTATTTCAATGAAATCTCAAGGCTTGTGTCCTCTATCAGGGATCTCCAACCTTGGCAACTTTTAAGACATGTGGACTTCAACTCCCAGAATTCCTCAGCCAGTAAAGCTGGCTGAGGAATTCTGGGAGTTGAAGTTCACGAGTCTTAAGGTTGCCAAGGTTGGAGACTCCTGCTCTAGATTCTTGTGTGATGCTTTGCTTTTTGTGTGGCAGATTGCAGTAGCCTATAAATTTTATAAATGTACCAGCAAGCAAGAGGCAGGCAGGAGTGTAGCAATTCCTGGCACCTCCAGTCACCGAGTAAAGCAAACGTGCATTCCGATCTTTTGGGAGTTCAGTATATATTGCATGATGGTCAATTAGTAATTGAGATAAATATCTTGTAACTAAATGTCAGATTGCTTGCGACAGATTAACGAAGACAAATGTAAATATTTAACAATAAGCCAGTTTCAAGGAGCCCGTGAAGATTATTGCGGAAAAAGGGACCTAGGAATCTCTACTTTGAGGGACTACTTTCTACTGTCAGGTAAAAGAAATAAAACACAGGAAGCACAGATGGGGTAAATAGATCATTCAGGGAAGACGCTCTTTCTTCCCGATTATTCAAAGTAAAACTCCCCTGTAACTTTTAGTGCCGAAAGTCTCTCCGAGCTTGGAGGACACAAGTTGGCTAAATATATTTTACCTCGCCTTCCTCCCGGTCCATGCCTCTCCGCCGCACGCCAACAACTCCAAGTCGCTATCCGGAGCAGCAAGAGACTGCCGAGTGCGCACCACTTTTCCCCTCAGGCGAACATCAGACACCAAACAGCAGACCAGCCTCCCAGCCCTTGACGTGCCTCGAGCGCACAGAAGCTTGCACGCGTTTGCAGCGGCACCAATGAAGAGAAAGAATCAACAGGGGCAGGAAAACAAGCTTAAAGACGACTACCAATCGCAATCTTCCTTCTGCCCCAAGGAACACTGGGAACTAAAGTCCTTAAAGTGTCAGTTCTCCGTGGAGAACTGTGGACTGCTGCTCCCATCCCTCTATTCCGTATCGCTGCTGGGGAGGGTGCCTATTATAGCACTGTTGGATTAATACTTCAAAGGGTTTCCGAATTGGGGAAGTGCTCTGTTTTCTCCCAGGAGGAATGCCTTAAGGGTTGGTCCGAAGCTGTAAAGGAAACAAAGCGTCTCTTTTCGCCAACCATCTGTCAATTCTAATCGGGCCTAGACACAGGCAGCCATATTTCTCATTTGCTATCACTTATCTTTGAGCATTAATAAGACATAGTTCTTTTCTCATTCTTTCCTCAAGTATTTATTTTTATTTATTTATTTTTATTTGTAATTGCTTACAAGATAATAGGTATAAGTTAAAACATAGTTATGAATACATGGATAACATTAGGACAGGGACGGTAGGCACATTTTGATGCACTTATGCATGCTCCCTACAGACCTTTTAGGAAAGGGGTGAGGTCAATAGTAGACAGTCTAAGGTTAAAGTTTTTGGGGTTTGGGGAAGAAACCACAGAGTCAGGTAGAGTATTCCAGACATTGACCACTCTGTTGCTGAAGTCGTATTTCTTGCAATCAAATTTGGTGCGATTAACCTTGAGTTTGTATCTATTGTTTGCTCTAGTGTTGTTATGGTTGAAGCTGAAGTATTCATTGGCAGGTAGGACATTGCAATGTATGATTTTATAGACTATACTTAGATCGGACTGAAGGCGGCATAGTTCTAAGTTTTCTAGGTCTAGAATTTCGAGTCTGGTGGCATAAGCTATTCTGCAACGAGTAGAGGAGTGGAGAACTCTTCTTGTGAAATATTTCTAGACTTTCTCAACTGTGTTAATATCAGATACGTAATGTGGGTTCCAGACTGATGAGCTGTATTCAAGTATTGGTCTAGCAAATGTTTTGTATGCTCTAGTTATTAGTGTAATATTACCAGAGAAAAAGCTAAGTAAGATTAAGTTAACAACTCTTAACGCCTTTTTGGCTATGTAGTTACAGTGGGCTCTAGCACCTAGGTCATTTGAGATGAGTACTCCAAGATCCTTGACAGGGTTTGGATCATCAACAAAGTCTTGACTATTCAGCCTGTATTTTATTTTCAGATTATTTTTTTTTGCCAATATGTAGGACAGAGCATTTATTTATTGAGATTTGAAGTTGCTATTGGTTTGACCATTCTGATACGTAGTCAAGGTCTTTTTGAAGGGTAGCGGTATTTTCTGTGGTGTTGAATAGCTTTACATCATCAGCTAAGAGAACGCAGTTGCTCTTGATATGATCACAGAGGTCATTTATGTAGAGTATGAAGAGTGTTGGTCCTAGAACACTGCTTTGGGGACACCACTATTGACAGGTACAGAATTTGATAGGACGCTCCCAATTTTGACCATTTGTTGTCTGTTTGACAGGAATGGTTCTATCCAGTTATGCAGATGTCCAGAGATGCAGGTATCACTCAATCAAGTATGATTGCAGGAAATACGACTTCAACAGGAAATACGACTTCTGGATCAGGACGCCTTACGTATGGTCACTCATGCCCTTGTCACCTCTCACCTGGACTACTGTAACGCTCTCTACATGGGGCTCCCTGCGGGGAGCACCCAGAGACTTCAACTGGTACAAAATGCGGCCGCACAGGTGGTTATGGGGGCGTCACGAAGCTCCCATGTGACGCCTCTCCTGCGTGAGCTGCATTGGTTGCCGGTGGTTTTCCGGGTTCGCTTTAAGGTTCTGGTTCTGACCTTTAAAGCGATCCATGGCATTGGACCAGATTATCTGCAGGACCGCGTTCTGCCGGTAGTCTCCCACCGACCTGTACATTCCCACAGAGAGGGCCTTCTTCGGGTGCCGACGGCTTCTATGTGCCGCCTGGCGACTCCTAGAAGTAGGGCCTTCTCTGTGGGGGCCCCCGCCCTCTGGAATGGTCTGCCTCCGGAGTTACGCAATAACATGGACCTGAAAGCTTTCAGACATGCATTAAAAACCTGGCTCTTCGAGCAGGCCGGCCTGAGCTGAAATGTGATTTTTAATGTAATTTAGTATCTGAGTTTTAAATTGGGATTTTAAATTTGGGTTTTAATAATTTATTGGGGGAGGGTATAATTTTAGACAGCCTAAGATATTTAATTCCTTTTTAACTTTTATAATTGTAACAAAGTTTTATGGTTTGCTATACAACGCCCTGAGTCCTTCAGGAGAAGGGTGGTATATAAATATAATAAATAAACAAACAAACAAACAAACAAACAACAGAGTGGTCAATGTCTGGAATACTCTGACTGTGGTTTCTTCCCCAAACCCAAAAACTTTAACCTTAGACTGTCTACTATTGACCTCACTCCTTTCCTAAGAGGTCTGTAGGCATGCATAAGCACACCAACGTGCCTAGTGTCCCTGTCCTATTGTTTCTTTTTTATTTTTTATTTTTCTTATATGTATCCATTTCATATATCCATAACTATGTTTATACTTATACCTGTTATCTTATAATTGCTTGACAAAATAAATAAATCATTGGATATGGCTAATCACTGCTTAAGGTGCCATCTATTCCTCCTTTTGAATATTTGCTTAGAAATAAATTTCACTAATTAGGACAGTTATGCATAAATCTTTTTAACTGTTTTGCAGTTACTTTTACCAGTAATTCTATGGACTGAAACTTAAGAATGTTAAGCTTCTATTCCTTACTTCTTTTAGATAGTTTCATATTTCAAAATGCGGAATGAAGATCTTACTGTATTATTTGAACCCACAATTTCTGGCCTGATGTCCTGCCCTAAATTTTGCCCTCCAAATCTGTTCAATTAATATTCACCACTCTGATAAAAAACAAACCCAATTTATTAGGATTAGGAACCCATTAGAAGCGTAGCTATTTCAAGGACTAGTCAATAAGAGGAACATCTGTAATATTCAAAATCACTGTTCCTTTTGATATACCATTTTTCCCCCCTTGATTCTCCTTGGCTAAGAATTTTGTAATCTTCCTGTAATCTTTTGTTCTCCAACAGCTAATATTTTCATCGTGTGGGACTTTTTGTTTTGTGATTGGAATTCCTCAAGTCTCATTTTTCTCACTCTCCTACATAGAGGACGTGCATAAGCGCACCAACGTGCCTACCGTCCCTGTCCTATTGTTTATTTTTCTTATATGTACCCACTTCATGTATTCATAACTATGTATATACTATGTGTATACTATTATATTATAAGCAATTGACAAATCAAATAATAAATAAAATAAAATATTCTTGGGGCATTTCAATAATCACCAGCTTCACCCCCCAAACTTCAGAAACATTTTTACACCATTTTAGCTATGTCCTCACTATTATTCCAATGTCTTCCAGATAATGGAAAATGCAAAAAAGTTTCCAGTGCTTATTAGCTCTTCTTCCCTAGTAGAGGGATAATTTTTCCTTAATTTAAAAAGTGGTACAAGATTATGGCAAGGCAAATGGAGAAATACTTTCCCCAGACATTAAAACCCCAACTTGATAAAGTAATTTCCTGGATTGTTGTTTTATTTTTTTCTGGTTATTGTTCTGTGGTTTTGTATACTTTATGTTAGTTTCTGTGGAAATTTCTGTAAATTGTCCAGTCACTTAGATGAAGTTGGTGGCCACATAAATATTTAAATAAATAAAGACAATAAAGGAGAATATTTGTAGCTCAGGGTTGAAATGACGGATTCTTGGTGCTTTTTGGGCTTGCTTGTTTTCTTGCATTACTCTAACTAAGGACAAAGCAAGAATTCCTGTTAGTAATAGTATTGCCAATTTTTTTGTTCCAACATTAGCTCTAGAATTGTTTTTGCTGATTCCTCCTGCATTGCAAATGACCTAAAATTTAATCAATAACAGCAGAACTCGAGGACTATAGGAACATAGCAGCACAATTCCAGTTTCTGCTGTATATACATGATGCATCTAGAAGGATCCTACAAATGTTCTTCACCTGATATATAACAACTTTTTGTATCACTTTGCACCAAGGACATTTCTCTATTCTGGAAGTAATTTTCAGTCCATGTAGTGCAGCATCACTAAATGTTTTTTTTTTTTGACAAACTACATTGAAAACTTTGCCTCCTTGCCTTTCTATTTTGGCAAACATTCCGGGTAGGTAATCATTTCATTAAAAAAAAAAAGGTAAAACAGATGCATCTTAACAACCTCTATCTTAACAGCCCCGACAGAATTATATTGGGAGAATCCTTTAGACAGGCCAAAATAATTTAGGGTTTAAAGATCGTATCAATACTAACTTGTGCCTGGGGAAAAAGGATTAATGCAGATTATTGCTATATCCTATTATTTTTGTTCCCTGTATAGTAACAGGTTAGCTGCTGTTCACGCCAATTGTAAATTCTGGGTATATTGCAGGAATCAAGATAGTATGTAACAAGATGTGAAACACTCAAATTTAAGATAACATATTGCATGCTATCTCAAAACTCTGCCATAAGCTTCACATGGTTGTTAAAAAGCATCGGAAACAAGATGGAACTTTGTAGGATATCACAGATCAATGGCCTAAGGGTCCAAACAGAAATCACTTGACATTAACATCACCTGACAGGTAGATTGGAATCACTATGAAACATCATTTTCAAGGCCAGATCTTGCCAGATACTTCAGGAGGACACCATGGGCTGATAGGTCTACAGTATTTCTTCCAAAGTCATTACATAGTATCACTATCCATTACACTGAATAATCTTTATCTTGCACTCCTTTGTCCCCAATAATCATCAAATAATATGAAGACTGTATGATAAACATTGCAACCTTTTTTTCTATTTTTTTCTTAAATGACTGATCACTTGTTTTGAATATAGCAGTGTCCTCTCACTTTTCACTTTCTTGCTTTGTTAAATTCACCTGTGTAAAGAACGCTCTTACCCAAAGTACAAAGGCTGTTCTGTTTTCCAGTTTTAAGTTCTTCAGGGCAGAAAACTATCTTATTTTGTAGGTAATCATTACATTATTGATAACATCATATACAAAATAAATGTTAAAAGCCAATAAAATTTAGAGGAAAACTGTAGCAGAAAAGTAAACATAAGAGAAGGTTATAACTGAAACAAACTAAAATATCCATGTATAT
Source organism: Bungarus multicinctus (assembly GCA_023653725.1). Lineage (NCBI taxonomy): Eukaryota > Metazoa > Chordata > Lepidosauria > Squamata > Elapidae > Bungarus > Bungarus multicinctus. The sequence continues at coordinate 51,951,695 of CM042848.1, forward strand.
AATAAAAGGAAAAAAGCACCAGATATTAGTAGCACGAGGCTCCGTTAAGAGATACAACTCTACATTTTGAAAAAAAAATGCAATATTGTCTTAATTCAGATCTCTGATTTCTTATGACTAATCTGACTGATTTCACTTGGCAATAAAGATTTGCTGTAATCATATAATTGTAAAGTTGGAATAAATGCAAAAGTATCATCTACTTTGCAAGATTGTTTAGGTTTTAATTGAAGCTTGTAAAGTGGAATTATTAGGTGAAGCTGTACATGATATAGGATATATTATCTTCATGTAAATCAGACTATATATTAAATTTATTTACTCCCCATTTCTCTGCAAGGGTAGTTTAATATTTAATATTTGGCATCTTTATTTCTATTAAATGCTTTCTGCAAATATAGTAATTTTCAAACTACTTCAGAAACAGTTTTAGGGTAAAATATTAAAAGTGCTTCTTCACAAGTAAGGAAAAACTTGTAATCTTTACAATAGACTTGCTTCCATCTCTAAGGCAAGAAATTTTTAGGTACATAGCTTTTGCCAATGATGCTGTTGTTAAAAATATTAGGACAGGTTTAAAATAAGAATCTTATACACTTGGTAGGCTACTTTAGGGATCAAGGGGATAGTTGGAGACATACAGAAAGTGGCAGCAACCTCATGGAATTTTAACATATTCATGCGCTATATTTTCAGAAACTGAAAGATAATTTAAAAAGAATTTTGGGCTGCTGAAAGATAACATTGCCTTCACGTTGTTTTGACCTAATCCCTAATCTGCTTTGTAATAGGGAATATGGTATAGGTAAAAGGAACATAGTTACACATATTATGAAAAGCATATGCTACAATATGCAGCAATATTAAAATATGAATATAATTGTAACTTCTTTGTTCAGCACTCAGAAGCACCAAATCAGAATGAAGTCAAAATTTTTATACTATATAGCCTGTTTTCCTTCTTTCACATGTTACTTCTTAATGTAAATGTTATCCAAGTTACTACTCCAGTAAGAAATCCTGATTTCTCCTATTTATGCACAACTATATAAAATGATTGCATAATTGAAGTGCAGGATAATATACGCCTTCTTGAAGAGACAGCCAAAACTTACCAAAGAGATGCTTAATTCAAATTTTTCATGGAAGTGATTAATATATTAGGTCTTTTAAATTCTTCAATTTTTCTCTGAAAATTATTTACATATAAAGGATAGCAGATTATATATAAAAACAAAACAAAAATGGTTCTCATCTAGCCTCAATTTAAAATTCAAATAAAGAGGCAGCAGATTTATAGCTAATAGGAGCTATTAGTCAAGATCTATTAAATGGAGTGTTCTGTTGAAATTATATAAACTCTTCCTTTTGGGAATAAATTTTGAGTAGCCAAAAATAACCAGTTTTTTCATATAAAACTTTAAATGTTTCCTGCATCACAAGCCCAGGGAAAGCAATCTATTGCTGCTGTAATAAGGAATACATGTGAGTCACTGCAAGTTCCTTAAAGATCTACCAGTACATATAAAGGACAATCCAAAAATCAGGTCCGTTGACAATTTATTATAGTACATTAAATATTCAAACTGGTTGCCATATGACATATGATCTTGGAGGACCCCCAAGTACTTCAACATTTTCGCTGGGGAAAAAAACAACACTCATCTATGAGGTCTGACTTTTGATACACCCCATTAACCCTCTTTCAATCTTATTCCACTATTAAGAAAAGCTATGAAGACCTGGCACCTCACCAAGGTTTTTGGCATACCTTTCACTTGGCAGATGCCATCTTTTTAGTATTGTAAATTTTAGTTTGATTATAGAGATTTGCTCAGAGTCTTTGAGAATCAGGTGGCATCCAAGTTTAAATCTTCGTAATAACCTACCTTTTGCCTCGGTTGTCAAGATGCCAAAATGCCAAAAATGTTTTACCAATATGGTGGTAATATTATCATTGATTTTGCAGAACAGTGGGGGGTATAGTAGTTCTATCTTTAGAAACAATCAGTTCTTTAGGAACAACTTGATGATTAGATATACAATATTGTCATGATACAATATGATATGCAAATCAGAACTCAGCTCACTTAGTTTTCACCAAGAGTAATAAACCTTTAGGAATTAAAATGCGCTCTTAGGCAAGAAAAACCAAAAGTACACATATAGACTGAATGAAACCAGGCTCAACAGCAGTAACTGTGAGAGGGATCTTGGAGTGTTAGTGGACAACCTGCTAAATATGAGCCAGCAGTGTGCAGCAGCAGCCAAAAAAGCTAATGCAATCCTAAATTGCATTAACAGAGGGATACAATCAAGAGAGGTACTAATATCACTTTATAAAGCCTTAGTAAGACCACACCTAGAGTACTGCATCCAGTTTTGTTCACCACATTACAAAAAAGAAAAAGTAGAGAGAAGAGCAACCAGGATGATTAGGGGACTGGAGACTAAAACTTATGAAAAACGGTTACAGGAACTGGGCTTGGCTGGTCTAGTAAAGAGAAGGACCAGGGGAGACATGATAGCAGTCTTCCAATATTTGAGTGGCTGCCACAGAGAGGAAAGGGTCAAGCTATTTTCTAAAGTGCCTGTAGGCCAGACAAGGAATAATGGATGGAAACCAAACAAGGAGAGATTTAACCTGGAAATAAGGAGAAACTTTCGGACAGTGAGATCAATCAACCAACGGAACACCTTGCTCTCGGAAGTTATGGGAGCACCATCACTTGAGACTTTCAGAGTATGTTCTCAAGAAACCACATCTAGTTATCTGGCAGAGTCCATTTTTACTCATACCAACAAAGTCCAAATTCCTTAATGAGAGGTTATTTCCAACTCTTCCTTCCAGTAGTTGATATATTCTATTTCTACCTCAATGTGTCAGAACAATTAAAGATGGTCATGAATACTCCCATACACAGAGAGGCAAGGATCCTCCAAGTTGTGCTATTTTTTACCATCAGGTATAATCTTTTATATAACCTGGAAATATCTACTCATACGTTACTTGAATTATCTCAGGATGCTGGGAAAACAATATAGCTGATAGAATAGGTACCAATCCAGAGATGACATTTGTGTAGATTTGTGATCTACACAAATCATTCAACACTATTTTTGTCTTCTACTTTCACTATCTTTTATTGAATTTTAGAGCTAAGTTTCTCAATTAAGGGGGAAGCTCCATTATTTTGTAAGGTAATGGTCCATTAGAGTTGGGCAGACAATAAATTTAAATAAAATAAAAATTAGTATGAATATGAGTAATTCCTAGAGATATTTATCATAATTTTAAATGGTAGAGAGTAATTGGGGCAGCTGCACTGTTACATCCTCTGCAACAATCTTCTATTTTCCTAAATATACAAAGTGTATTTGGAAATCTTTTATAAATAATCCCAACACAGATTGACATTTGATAAGGTATCATCCAATACCTCAAAGGCATGTAATTCACATGTATTTTGTTTCTCAATTCAACAATGCATCTTATGCACCTATTAAGTTAATTATTGATTTAATATTATTACTAATCTTAATTTAGAGATAATTCTGCTTGTGCTATGATTTCATAACAAACAGAAATCTCATCATAACAAAACAGATATAACTTTTGGTATAGCTCTTAGCTGGGAAATATACAAATTACTTTACAATGATATCCTAAACATTTCTGAAGGAGATGTAAACATTTTTATAAAAAATATAGATCTATGTTGCTTCTACAAAACAAAATAATAATTCAACCTAAAAATGGCTGAGATTAAGAAGTTTGAGTTTAGATGTTACCATGAAAGAGAATGGGGCCTTCAGACAGGAATATTTCCATCTTTCTACACTAGCCAAAATCATAATTAAAATTTAGCCCAGTTGAACTAAGAAGTGCCAAATATTTAATTCTTCTAGAGAAACATTTCTCATTGTAATTAAGCTCTAAAAAAATAGCATGATATAAAATTTACATCCGTTGACAGAACAGATTAAGACTACTATAAACCCTTTTAAAAATATGAACTGGCAAGATCAGCTTACGTAGCTAACAGATTATGTTTCCAAATAAAACACGCAGAAGGAATTTATATAGATAAAAATGAATCAATAATTTATAGATAGTCCTGAATTATGACTGTTAACGGAGTCTGGCATTTCTGTTGTATGTTATGGCAGTTGTTAAGTTTTGGCACTGATATGACCAACCTGATTTTACATTTTTTTCAGCAGTTAAGAGAACCCATTTTCCACAATGGACTTTTCCCCCAGAAACTGGCAAAAATGTAGAAAATCAGTCACATGACTGTAGGATGCTGCAAACAGCTGTTAATGTGGGCTGGCTCCAGAGTACCAAAAATGTGATTATCACCTGATTGCTAGGGGACAGGGACTGACCATCAGAACTTCAAATTCAGGTCATAAGTACCTTGGGGGAGGAGGGGTTCATTGTAACTTTGAACTGGTCAAGAAATGCTTAATGAATACAAATCTACTCTTAACAAATACAAAAGATAAATTTGGCAAAATACTTATTCATCCAAGTTATACTGACCACCTTTTCAACTTAAATTGAATTTTGATACTTCAGACCATTGCATGTGTACAATTTAACATATTCTATATGAATTATATTTGTACTAGGAATTGTATATTCCTGTTTTTCTCTTTTCTGCTAGTATTTCCATGTTAAACTCATCTGTATCCTTTTATCTTTACTTAAAATTCAATCACTAATGTTCTAATTTGCTAATCTAAGACAACATTGGTCATTTCTAGGGGATACCCAAAATAAGAGCATAACTATAGTTTTGAGCCAATCCAGAAATGGATACAAGACGCCATATATAATTTAGAAGACCTTATCTTTACCAGCATATGTAGACATCAAGATGACAGAATTTCCATATGTTAATAATACATGACAATGCAAAAATTTAAAGTTCCTCAGATTCTCAGGTCCACCCACATCAGAAGAAATCAAAATGTATCTTTAGATATCTTGTACACAGATGTGTAGCTAAGAATTATTTACTCCATTTAAATGAGTGGGCATGAAAAGCTTCAAACAACAAAACTGCTTTTTGGTGAAGGATGTATCAAATCATTTTTATAATTAAAATCTGTAACTGCTGGAGTGGTCAAAATGTGCCTGAAATTTTTATTACTTTCAAAACTCTTGAATCAGAGTGCAAAGCAACTTCCTGAATCACAGAAGAATAAGCCTGCACTGAAAATGTGCACACTGAACATGTTTGTTTGAGACTGAAGTGCAACCAAGTCAAATATGCAATTAGCATCCCACCTGGATATTAAAAACATCTTGTACTTTTCAAAGCACAAATAAAAGCACATACAAAGGCACACCAAAATGGACATTCATCATCTTCATTACAGTCTAAAATACCCACCTTTAAAAAAGACCAAACACTAGTATATATACATGGATTGGATTTCCATAGGTTGCCTGTAAAAGCATACCATCTTCTTTCCCCATTGTAAAATAAGCACCAACCGTAGGGAAAAGAAGAAGGGAAGCATAAAAAACCAGTCTGTCTCACACAGTTTATTTAACAATAGGTAATAAGAAATCAATTAACAGTCTATACAGTGATCGAAAGTTCATATTTATAAGTAATCAACTTTAATTGCATGATTTACAACATTTGAGGGTTTTTTGCTTTCTATTTTCAAGTTTTACAGAAAATGGAAGAGGAGAAAAAGGGAAGGAAGGGAAAGAGAAAGCAAGCATAAAGAAGAAACCCCAGGGATTTTCACTCAGGTTAAAATTTTACCCTTGGAATAGTTTCTTACCCTCTTTAGTTTTTTCCTTTGTTAGATGTAAAAATAACAAAAAATCTTTCAGGAAAACAAACCACAATATATATACTACATCCATTTGGCAGCTGCCCCCATATATTTGCAAAAAAGTTTTCTTTTCTACATGTACAAATTTTAATACTTGAAGTTTAAGCTCAGACTCTGGTATAGAAAATTCTTGGAGGACAAAAGTAGACTTCGGAGGGGAGACTGGATTTCTTAATATTTTTTTTTACAGTTTTTAAAAGAATTGACATCTTTCCAACCAAGGAAGAAAATTGGTATTTATCTTTAATATATATTTATATATATATTTATATATATATATATGCACTGTAATTTTAAAGCAACATTCACCTTTTTGTCCTCCAGTTTAGGTAATGTTCTTTTGTTTTGTTTTGTTTTTGTTGTTGTTTTTGCAGTAGACAAGAGGAAAACCAGAATAGGGAAAAGTTAACCATTTGCCTCAGTAAATTATAACTATCAATATTACATATTTTCATTAATTTAAAAAAAATAAAACCTATTGGAGGCTAGTGAAGGAAGTCATTGGTCAGCAGCCAAACAACTATCCACTCCCAAGCACCTCCCCAACGCACGCGAAGGGAAAACAAAAACAAAAAAAAAAAGGACTGGTTACAGTCCCAGCCATAACAAAAATATATTTTCTTTGTATTCCATTGTCCCCCATTTCAGTTGGGTTTTTTTTTTTGTTTGTTTTTAAAACCACAAACTACTGTTGCAGATGTATTCCAGGGAAAATGTTCTGCTAAGAAAGATTCAAAAAATTGTCTTCAGTACAAAACGACTTGCGAAAATAAGGTTTTTTTTTTGCTCCCAAAATGCTACAAGGTATCTTAGCGTATGTCTAGTGTACTCTGTGAAAGATTTGAATTTAAGTCTGAATTATCTGAGCTGAGTCCCAGTTCTGTGGCACCTGCACCATGGAGCCCTGCCATGCCAGGATTACTAGCAAGCTGAGAAAGCATTGCACTCTGGTCCGAGCTAGTGAAGTGCCCTTGATCCATGGGGTTAGTTTGGGCAGCTACCAATCCTGGATGTGGGGAGCTGGTCTGCGGGGAGACGTGATGTGGAGAAGGTTGAGGCTGCATCCTAGGGGAAGGGCTGGAATGGGGTGGCTGGGATTGGGGGCGTGGTGAAGGGACAGGCTGTGGAGAACGAACTTGATTGGTAAGCGATGATGGAATCTGTTGACCTTGTAAGTGTGGGGACTGGGCCTGATTAGGAAGCATGTGTTGCTGAGGACTCATAGGATTCGGCTGCGCTGGGGATCCAATTTGCTGTTGGAGTAATCGCTGTTGGTAAGCCTGCTGCAAATTTGATCCTGTGTCTGCACTCATGGCCTGAGGAAGCTGGCTCATCTGTCCCATATTTCCTTGCTGCAACTGCTGCATATGATGCTGCATTCGCTGCTGTTGCTGCTGTTGTTGCTGATACCCAACTCCTTGAGGCTGTTGGAACTGGTTATGATTGGCTATGCCAGGACCTAAATTGGGACCTGTTCCTTGTTGTTGCTGCTGCTGCTGTTGCTGCCGCTGTTGTTCAATCATCTGTCGTCTTAGCAGGAGATCCCGGAACTGGGGAGATATCCCCGAATGATTCATGTTCATTGGCTGTGCCTGAGGATTCATCCCACCCATGGCTTGTTGGGGTGGAGGCTGCTGAGGCGGTGACTGCTGAGGCATGCTAGGCCTCTGAACACCTGCTTGCATTGGATTCATGTTCTGCATGGCTGGATTTGAGTGAACACCTTGTTGTCCTGGCATGACCTGCTGCTGCTGCTGCTGCTGCAGACCTGGCTGGCCCTGAGGCATTCCAGGCTGTCCCGGCATGCCTTGTGGATTCGGGTTACCCGCATACTTGGCAGCTCGCTGCTTAATAAAAGCAGCTAGCAACTGAGGGTTTGAATGCAAGATGTTAAGCACCTGCTGCTGCTGCATGGGAGAGCTGGGAGACCTGAGAGTCCGCAGCAGGTTTTGTAAGGCTGCCTGAGGCAGAGAGCCTGGTTTTGATGGAGCTGTACCAGGTACCTGACCCATTCCTGGTTGCGGTGACATATTCATTGGCTGTCCAGATTGGGCCATTGACATCATGGTCGGTCTTTGCATTCCTGGCTGCAGTTGCTGTGGTTGTGGCAACCCACCTTGGGCCCATGCTGGTTGCTGCTGTATTCCTGTTGATCCCATCCCTTGGTCTATGTGCCCACCAGGACCTCTGGCCATCTGAGGTGGCGTTACACTCATAGGCTGTATTGGATTCATTTGAGGCATCTGGTGTTGAATAGGCCTCTGGAAGATTGGAACATGAGCCATCTGCCGCTGGTGATCTGCTACTCGTTGTATCTGCATGGCTATTTCCACAGCCGCTGCAGGAGGACCCTGGATAGGTGGCTGAACAGTCTGAGGAGTTGTTGGAGGAGTTACTTGGCCACCCGCCTTGCCTTGAGACACAGCACCAGGAGGTTGAGTTCTTGCAATGCTGTATGGAGGCATGTTATTAGGAGGTGCAGACTGTGGTTGTGAAGCAGGCTGTGGTGGAGGCTGAGGCTGTGGTGTTTGAGGAGTTGGTGGCTGCTGGCCTGTTGGAGTAGTTGGTGTGGCTGGTGTAGGTGAAGGCAACCCTTGCTGTTGTCCTACTATGCCTGTCCTCTGCATGCTTGCCATCCTCCTCCGGAGCATCTGGGCCTGTTGTAGGCGATGTTGAAGCTGTTGCTGACGAAGTTTATGTTTGATATTTAGGCAAAATGGCACTGGGCACTTGTTCTCCTGGCAGTGCTTAGCATGGTAGCAGCAAAGAGCAATGAGTTGTTTGCAAATTGGACACCCTCCATTGGTTTTGCGTTTGCAGCCTTTGGTGTGCTGGACAACTCTCTTCATCTTTTGACAAGATGGCAGTGAACAGTTGGCATTGCGACACTGGCAGGCATGAACTAAAGACTGGATGCAGCGCTGGATACTCAGGCGACGTGAATCACCAGGACTCTGAGTGGTGGCTGTCTGTTGGTTGTTGCTTTCATCATCAATACCAAGGCCCAGTTTTTCCATCTTGTGCTCATGATTTTTAGTGTTATAGCAGGTAATGCACAAGTCATAATCCTAAATACAGAAATTAATATAGTCAGTTACTTGGACCTTTAGACCAACAGAAGTTAACTAGCTTATCATCTCTAAATAAATAATGTAGTAATGTACATTATTTATGTTCTACCAATTTAAATATGGTAATAGTAAAGTTATCTCAGAAAAAAATTCTTATATTTTATGCACATAAGAATCTTTGCATTCTAACCCTAACAGAAAAACTTATTAAAATAGACAAATGTAAAAAGCTGGGCAAGTTAACCAAATGCTTATTAGAGTTAATAGTGTATCAAAACTATACAGTGAAGATCACAGAAAGTAATAATGCATTGGTACTAATAGCAATAACAAAAGGACTTATATACCAATTTATAGCCCTCTCTAAGCAGTTTACAGAGTCAGCATATTGCCCCCAACAATTTGGCTCCTCATTTTACCCACCTCGGAAGGATGGAAGGCTAAGTCAACCTTGAGCCTGGTGAGATTTGGACTGCCAAACTGCAGTCAGCCAGCTGAAGTAGCCTGCAGTATTGCACTCTAACCACTGCGCCACCATGGCTCAATATACAAAGAATCACAAATCAAGGGCTTTCTATTTCATATTGATGTATATGCATAAGCCCATGGAATTCTCAGGTAAATAAAATAGGTAATATATTTTCTTTAGTAGGGATTCCTATCATTTCATTCACTGTAATATTATAAAGTTAGTAAGTAGAAAGGAGCTATACTGAGATGACAGAGGTACCTATATATTTATTATCGAATGATTAAGCACGTACTAGCAGGCAAAAGAAATTCCTGAAATGCAAGTTTAACCAGCTGCTTCACTACAGTTAGGCATACCTCACAAACAGTGCAATGCCATCTTGTCTCCACATGGTGCTTGCATTCATTGCAGGTGTACACAAAACGGTCCTGGCTCTGTGTATGCAGCTCTACTAGCATACACATAGTTGACCACATTGCTCTTCGTAGTGAAGAAAACTCAAGATGTTTGTCTCTAGCAAGGGTAAGGAAGGCATCACGCCCATCCATTAAGTCACACGGAATAAGTGGGTCAGGTTCAATGATGGGAGGCAGAGAGTTGGCTTGAGGACCAGCAATGAGACGGATCACAAAGAATACCTGTAAAAGAGACAAGCCTATTTTAGGTTCTCTTCTAAGCCACATTCTTTGAATATAGAATGTTTTATAATTTATGCTTTTAATGTCAGTGTTAAATGTTTGTATAGGTTACAGGAATCAGACACAGGCTTTAATTTTTTTCAATTTCATCAAATGCTTTTTATAGTATAAGTATAATTTGTAGCAATGTACTAACTAAACACTGAAATGCAGTCATTCTGTTTTCTTTAGTGATCCAGTTATAATCAATGGCAGGTAGGTGGTAGTACAAGTGAATGAGGGCTTAGCTAAATCATGGTTTTATTTAATCTTACCTGGAAATGATAAATTATTGGTTGAATTTGTATAGAATAAGTCAGAGCCAAAAAAAATGTCATTTTACAGCTTTACACTGTTGTGAATGCAGGCAACATTACATTACCATTAAGAGGGAAGAAAGTGTGAAACAATATCTGTTATTTACATAAAACAGATAATTTTATTTCTGAATATAATCAATTCACAACCTTTATGTTACTTTGGTGACTTTATTAACTTGGGTTATTTTAATCTGATTGAATGAATTGTGGAATTGACTTTTTCTCCACTGTATCTCTATCATACGTATGTGCTTTATGTTTGTGCTTTAGAACAGGAATCGCCAACCTTTTGGACCTCAGGGACCACCAAACTCATTATTTTAAATCCTACGGACCAATAATGTGAAGTTTGACTGACGTGGCTTGCTGACGTTGGTGAGAGGGAGAGGGAGAGGGAGAGAGAGAGAGAGAGAGAGGGAGAGAGAGAGAGAGAGAGAGAGAGAGAGATCTGATCTAACCTTGGAGGGTTGGTGATGTTCTCTCTCTCATACACACACACAGAGATCCCTCACACCTCCCCACTCCCACCAAGGCAGCCACATTCCTAGCCTGCCTTGAGCTCCATTCTGGGGGAGGGGGGGGGAGGAGAGAGAGGAGAGATCAGACCTAACTTTGAGGGATGGTGGTTTTCTTTCTCTTTCTCTCTCTCCCCCTCCCCACCCCTCCAAGACAGCACATTCCTAGCCTGCTTTTGAGCTCCATTCTTAGAGGGAGGGGGGGAAGAGAGATCCGATCTAACCTCGATGACTGGTGGTTTTCTTTCTCTTTCTCTCCCTCACTCACCCCCACCCCCTTCCAAGACAGTAACATTCCTAGCCTGCTTTTGAGCTCTGTTCTCAGAGGGAGGGAGAGGGACTCGAAGGTTGATGATTTTTTCTCTTTCTCTCTCTCCCTTACACACCCCACCCCCTCCAAGGCAGCCACATTCCTAACCTGCTTCTGAGCTCCATTCTCAGGCTTCATGCATGGAAAGCAGCAGAAGTCTTTCTTTCTCTCCCCCCAAACTCCACCAGAAATGAGTCTTCACCAGTGCAGCCTCTTGGAGCAGGATGCCAAAGACTCATTTCTGGCGGACTTTGGGGGAGAGAAGACTTTGGCTGCTTTCCTTGCGTGCAGCCAAAAGCAGAAAAAGAAAGAAGCAGAAGAAGCAACCTGGTGGTCAGGCAAGTTCCCCACCCCCCACCCGCCCTTTCTCCCCTCCCTTCACTACCTCGTGTTATTCCTAATGCTAGAGACACAAGCCTTATGTTCCCGCAGGCCATGTGTTCCCCCGGAGCCTGGATTAATTGCTTTGGGGGAATGCTCTGAGGGTGACATTTCTCTGTGGACCACCAATGTTTTCTCGTGGACCACCGGTTGGTGACCACTGCTTTAGACTATAAACCCATGAATATATTTTATACTGCATTCCCATCCTACAATTTGGCAAAAATGGTCAATATTATAGATACATATAATAGTAGTGCTTTAAAAAGCCACACAAAGTTATTAGTTTCTAAAAAGCCACTGGTACTCTTCTAGCTTTGTCATTCGCAAGTCCAAGAGCATCTTTTATTGTCTTTTTAGTCTCACTTGCCAACTTTATCTTACATTTCCTTCACCAACCCCTCCCTTCCAAATTCATTTTTTGTGGCCTGAAAGTGTTTACTTCACTCTTACCTCTTTGTGCTTTTCCATAGTGGCATAGAGTTTCTGGGAAAGATCATTGGAGACATTGGGCATGCCTGGCTTCTTTTTGTTACCACGACTTAAACTGCTCTTATTTTTACTGGTCTTCTTGTTGTTTTTCTTTTTGGCATTTTTACTATCTCCTTTGCTAACCTGAAAATGAACATAGTGAAGTTTGAGAATGGCAAACTAAATTTTAAGGTCTTACCCTTCCCAGAAGAACCAGTTCAAGAAAACCTTCATTAATTCCGCACAGACCTTCTGAAAGAGCCAAACAAGACTTATAGCCATGGCTTAATCTCACTACAGGACTGGGAACAGTGGCACATGGAACATCCTTCTAGTCATTTTAATGTTATTCCCAAATTAAAATAAAGTGCCTCTGGTTGGGCCTGAGTCACTTGCTCCTCTGCATCCATTAATTTATCAACATTTCTGTAGCAAAATATATCATTTCTTTTCTCTACTTTTACATTTTAAAAGGTCACAGATGAATTTTTGATAGTAGCTATTTTCTTACATCAGTGCTCTCATTGCTAGTGTTCTCTTCCCTTTTTCTCTCTTCCTCCTCTTGCTCTAATTCCTTAATGCTCTCTTCTAGAACATTTGGCCAGAAATCTCCTTCAAAGTAGGGCAACTCTTTTGCACTTGTTAGCCGGTCTTCTGTTGCTTGTTTGAAAATGTCCTGCAAGACAAAATATTTTTCAGCACACTTTTAACAATCTGAAAACAGTAAAATAGTTGTCAATTTTTAATTTTTTTAATTTTTTGTTACTTTTAAAGTAACAGAAAAAGCAAAAACAAATGAAAAAACACAACAGAAAAATAAAATGAAAAAAAAAAATCTCTCTCTTACATACATATATACACAAACTGTTTGGACCTGAAGCATTTTCCACTTCTGAAATACTAAAACCTGAGATACCAGAACAACTTGTTAAATCCCTTAAAATTAAAAAAAAATCATATCATTGATTTTTATTGATAATTTTCATCAATAAGTGAATTTGATATGCAGACATTAAGAGATGAGTTGAATATAGATCCCTATATTGCTTCACCTAGTGGCCCTAATGTTTTGGATATCAGTTCTGTGTGTGTGTGTGTGTGTGTGTGTAAATTTCCGCAGTGACAAAGGTGTTATTTCACGTGTTACCTAGATCCCACACAGGCACATATAAAGCTTTGCTCGCTGCTGTGGACTGGTTCCTAGTGGGCTGTGGACTGGTATCTAGTGGGCTGTGGACTGGTATCAATCTGCGACCCCGGGGTTGGGGATCCCTGGACTAGACAATGGAAGAGTGTCTTTATTTCTATATTAAGAGTGTTGATGTACCTTGAACTATGACTTATAATTCTAAATAATATTTAGAATTTATTACACTCCGTGACAATTGTATAGATGGGGACTATCTAAGAGAACACTTGCCGGAGATGTAATAAGGACAATAATTCTTTAAAACGCATATTTTTATAATGTTCTATAATTACTAAAATTTGGGGTGAAAATAATAGACCATATAGGCGTGGCTTAGACAATGGGAGTAAGGATAATCATGCCAAGAGTGCGGCAAAAGCTAAAATCTTCAAAGGATAATATTCTTTTAAACTACATGTCTATTACATGGAATATGACAACTGGACAATGTACAAGGATTCTTTTTCCTTTATTATGGCTAAAAACCTAACACTACAGCATTAGAAAGATGTTTTATGTTCCCATTCTCTCAATGGATTGAAGCAGGGGTCCATAACCCCCAGGCCACGACCCACTACCGTGGCCCATTTGGAACTGGGCTATGGAAGCGGTGGGCAAGTGGATGTGCAGTTTCACTCCTGTGAACAGCAGCTGTGCATGCAGCTCCAACTGAGCGAGTGGCAGGTGTGCATGCCTGCTACTTACACAAATAGAGTTAGTTGCACACACATGTGCACTTGCCCACTACTCACGTAGAACCATCTCCTATCCTCCTTTCCACTAGCCCGCAAAGCCGGAAAGGTTGGGGATCATTGGATTAAAAATCTGATTACACTTGCCACTATGGAAGATTATAGACGTAGACTTTATCTCGACAAATATAATTAAATATGGGTTTCATTTATAAAAACACAGTAGGTGAAAAAAACAGAATAGTTATAGAAATATATATGCTTACATATTTGCATTAGATAAATACATAAAACTGTAATGATATATTATACTTTATAAGATCCAGTTTCTTAAGCCTTCTCAATCTATATTACATATCTTTTAGATTTTTTTTCTTATTTAATGCACACTTGGAGATGTAGAAAGATGAAATATTATTTCTACTACCCCTATTTGACAATCTCAAATAGGTTTCATAAACGTCAAAACTAGATATGCTATATTGCTTTCCAAATAATTTTTTATATTTTTCTGAAGTACTATGACTTAGGAATAAACAGGTAAACAAATGTGATACTTCAACTAATGCACAACCAACCTTATAATCATGGACAATGCGCTCTGTCACGGATTTATCCAACATCTTTTTATACCATTCTTGCAGTCGTTTTGGTTTGGGAATTTTTTGATCAGGAGGATGGCAATGGAAAATATAATCATCTCCTTCACTAGGTGGACAAGCCCAGATATGTCCAGTTGTATAGCTAATAAGGAAGAAATAAGTTATTAGTTCTATTATACATTATTTAAAATATACTTACTTTATTATCATTTGTTACCTTTTCAAACCAAGAATGTACTCCACAAGATAGCTGACTCTGAAATATTATAACTATGCCATATCTGAAAAGCTCAGAAGTAATAAATAAAAAGGGGTTCAGAAGCTTTATAGACGCTTGCTTTCTCTCTGTCATTCCCTCTCATGTTATTGCATTTTGGGCACTTGGCAACAGAGTTCCATGTATGCCCATTTGCAATGTCTTGTAACTGCGATTTTCATGCTTTTTTTTTTTTTTTTGCCAACTTTCGGGGTTTACTTCCAGTTTCCAGTAAAAATGTCTAATAGTAAAAATGAGTTTATTTAATGATTGCTGCAAAAAAAGTTATAAAGTTGAGCGTGGTCACGTGCAGACTAGCTTAATGACTTATGATTGTAATTTTGGACTCAATTATTATTGTATTTGAGGACTATCTTTAATCATATAGAATTTTATAGCTTGATTAGTAGATTGAATTGGCAATAAGACAAATATATTCCCTTCCCTTGGAAATTATTTACACCATATTTTCTGTATGTTGCCAAATAATTTCTGCTTTAATTTATATTAATGATTATGAACATTTGGAGCACATTTCTTCCATATATTCTATTTTTGGAACCATATAAAAACCTTGTTCATAAATACACAGACACACTCAACACAAGACATGCTTAATTTGCCACTGAAAAGTTATTTTTCCAAAATCAAAATTAGTTATGATTGAGATAAACCAAGAAACAAAGCAATGAATACGATTAACTGCATGTCTCTCTGCTCACAGGTGCACAGAAAAACACCATAATGATGTAAGCATAATCAGAATTTCCTTTTATAAGAGTAACACTTTTTTATATCTGTCTTTTACTTAAATTATTTTCCTTTCCTAATTTTAAATTTAAGATTAAAACTAGCCTAACAACGTATCACACATAATTTAGCCTTAAATTTCTCTTCCAAAACAATTAAAGCATTAATGAAGCCTTTAATAAAATGCTACCAGTATTCTAATATTAATTAAGATCCACACACAACTCTCAGGTGATCCATCTAAGTTACAGTTGATCTTTATAATAATGACATAAATTAACTGCCTTAATGACAGTATTTCAGGAATTCTTTCATTTTCTTCTAACAACAATCCTCAGTTGGGAATTTCATATATGCATTCTTCAGTAAAGAAATAAAAAAATACATTCTTGTTTGCTACTAGTAGCATACTAATCAAAGCACATCTACACCAAGATTTTAATATACATGCTGAAAATATATTTATCTTCTGGCTGCTACAGAGAAGGGATTGGCAACATGGTCTAGAAACATCTTATTTGATTTTCAACAAACTTTCTGTCCACTTGACCTAAGTGCAATTGACTTTACAATTATAAATCTGTTCACTAACCCAAAAACACTCCATGTTTTTTGTAAGTTGCAATACACAATAGCATACACTATAGTAAAATAGGAAACTTACCCCAACTTCTTAACATACTCTAGGTAACCTATCAGAATTTCATGATAGACAGCAGTCCTCAGGCATTTAGGGCGGAAGAAATGAACACTGTCAAGGTAAGATATGTATACTCGCCTAAAGAAGAGAAAAAGTTCATAAGCTATAATCAGAAGCATCTTGCAGTATTCAATTATTTCCTTTTTCTTCCGTTAAGAAATTTGTCTTAACTTCACCTTTCATAATCTCCTTTTAAAACTAGTACCATAATCTAACTATGTTTACTTAGTTCTCATGTGAGATTTTTAAGCTATTAACATAGTTCTAGAATGTAATTCTCTTGGCATTCTCTGCCATACAAACTGCAATAGTTGCCAGTTTGCTTCTGGAATAATTCAAGTTGCTGGTCACAACTTATAAAGCCTGGGATTGGCACTGGGTCAGGTTACTTGAGGGACCACCTATCTCCCAGAGTACCTGCCCAATAGATTCGATCTAGCAGGGTTGGCACACTCCAAGTTCTATTGTTTAAACAATGCCACATATCGGAACCTTGGAAATATACCTGATCTCTGGAATGAAATTCCCCACCCCCACGATTCTAATAGCCATCACTCTACTAATGATTTAGCTCTTTGCCTAGTGCTTTGGCGAATATGACCGACATCTCTTTTTTCCTTTTCCTTGTTTCCCTGCAGATTTATTTTCCTTCACCATCTTTGTTTTTTTGGTCTTTTTCTTTATAATGTTCTCTATTTTTAAATGCTTTTCACAACTGTAAACTGCCCAGAGCAACTGGATGGCCAATCAATCAATCAATCAATCAATCAATCAATCAATCAGATAAATACAGGAGTAATTCCAAAGAGTTCAAATCATTTTTGGCTCTAAAAGAATGAACTTTCAAGCAATTAGAAATTGCATATTGTGATATATTTTGTACTTGAACTAAGCCAGTTTATCATTTTGGTTGAATTAGAAGATTACGGTTTCTACTTGGTTTACATATTGGTTATTAATCTTATTTTTTAACCTCAATCAAACCAGTTTCCCATAGGCCAAAATAGCAAATGACAGCTTGACTTGAACCCAGAAAGAACCAGGATGGGTAATAGGAGTAAAAGTTTATTCAAAATGTGCTGTTCTAGCAGAAAACTGTAATAGGTGGTTTGGGTTTACACAACTCCAAAAATTGCTGATATACAAATCTCTTTAATAACCAAGCAGCCAACCATAGCTGTTGATATGCTTAATAAGATGCAGTCACTATTACAGTAGCAATACATGACACATTTTGTTAATACTCCAGTGCTTAACTTTATTGTAACTTACATTACCAAGTAGAATTTAGGAACACAAGATATAAAAAATGGGCATATCTTGAAAATTTAGGTCACCTGACCAATAAAATATCATCAATATGCATTTTCCCATTAATACTTGGTATTGCTTGGTTAAAAGTTCCCAAAAACTATTTCCATACAGATGGAAAACTAGCATAAATATTTTGGTATAAATTATACTTTCTCCTAGCATTTCCCCATATTTAAAGATACTTTAATATTTTTTCTTGTTTTGATTATTTTACATAGTTGCTAAGCAGCAGTAATGTGCAGGTCACAGCTCAATATCAGCATTCTTCCATCTTTATCTTCTGCAAAAAGAAATAGAAACCAAGGAAAGAAATTCTTTAACTTCTTTCTGAGTTTCTTTATCGAACATTAACTCAAATTAGAAATCACCTTTCTTTTATTTCAAAAAGGTAGATTTTCTCTGTTTAGCAAAAGCATTCATCTCCATCAACTTTTTGAAGGAGAGAAGTAGCTTATTAAAAATTGTGAGTCAAGCTGTCTTTAAAAATGCAAATGCTCCTAAATAATTCTATAAAGTAAATAGTATAATTTAATAAAATCTTCTTGTTAAATATGTGGGAATGATTCAAACTTGGAGAAAGACAAGTGATGCAGGGGGAAGATGTATTAAACAGTATATACCTGATACAATTACAAAAAGATCCATTTCTCAGGCATTTATGTAGCAATGCTCTAATTTTAAGAATCATCATCATCATCATAAAAAAAAGATTTTTTTTAATACCTCTGGTTCGGTTGAGGGCAATCGGACCCATACTCCTGAACATGCATGCCAAAAAAGCATAAATCTACACCATCAATCTCCTCAAAAGCAAAGAGTGCTTTTGTTCGGTAAGGGAATTGTTCTGCCATCTCTCCACTATCTACAAATCTGCAAAATTAAAAGGCATAATATAAAGCAATGCTAGAAAATGTAATACTATCATGTAATATGGAAGCTGTAATATGGAAGCTGCCCAACATATTATTTTACCATTTTATTTTAATAATGTATTCACTTTTATCTATTTTGTTTTTCTATATTTTAACTTTCTCTATGGGAATCATTTATAGTAAAACAACATATAAATAAACCTAACCTAACTAAAGCCATTCAAAAGTACAGAGCATTGTAGAAATCTGACATGATATAAATCAATCACACAAACAAACAAATAAAGCTAATGTTCATTGGTCCAACTTTTTAATAAACTTGTTATTTGATCGTCTAAATCCTAGTTTTTACCATCTCCTTCCAAATCTCTTCTTTTAAATCAATAATATTCTATCTGAAAACAGCTCAAAATACGCAATAAACTGTAGATGTGTTGAATTGTTGCAAAAATAGCACTAATCATTCAAAATGTTTAAAAATGAAATTATCAAATGTTATGCTGCAACTTCTTTTGAGTAACAAAATAACTTTTTATTGTTTAGACAAATGTACCAATAACACAACTTAATATTCAAACAGAAAAAAATCATGCCATTAGAAGGTTTAAGAAAAATTACCTTGCTTTCATTCCAGGTTTCACTTCTACAGTTTTCTCTGAGGTATGAACCACCCTAACAATGACTTCGCCTGACTCAGGATGATTCTGTCGTCTCAGGAACTCATTCACTCTGTTTTCCAAGAAGGTACCAAGTCTAGTCGTTGGTAATCCTACAAAAATGAAGATTGCTTAATTGTGTATCATTACTCTAGTAAAAAAATAACCTATAAAATGATAGGCTGAATTTGTGGCTCCTAGGTTAGAAAGTTACAAGTATTTACCTTGTTGAGCAAGTAAAATTTACATTTTGTATTAATTTACAACTTTAAAAGTGCACACTGAAATTACATCAGTAATAGGTTTCAATTAGGATAATACCTCAGCTTAAAAAAGCTAAACTGGGTCATTCTTTACTTAGCTAGGAAAATGCTGCACCAGAAAACCCTAGGGATAAAGTCTAGGTAATTTAAAAAATGACAACACCAAAAACCAAAGATAAGACACATCCAAGCTGGACTTCCGGCTGACGTTGCAACAAGACCAGCAGCAGTGAATGGAAGTCTCCATTCCTGCGGTGGCTTCTCGCCATTTGTGGGCTCCAAACGGAGCCGAAAGCTGCCTTGGAGGGGCGGCAAAGCTAAGGAGAGGCACCCGGTGAGGTTCTGGGGGAGAACACAACTCCCCTGCAGAAACCCCAAGCTTGCTCTCTACGTCATGATGGAGAGAAGAACATGCCAAGATGGCCACTACTAAGTTGGGACAGCCGAGGAACATCTAAGCGCAGCACTGGAGTGGAGATTGGGAACTGTGTTTAGGGAAGGGTGAGAAGAATTTACTTTATTTGTACTACCCTAAACGACTGTAACAGAAGAATAAAGAATTGTGTTAGTGGCGGATGGAAGATAGAAGAAATTGGGAAATATAAAGAGTTCTTTTTAAAAAACTTTAAATTTGAAAAGGAATTAATTTGGAAGAATATTAATTTGGAATTGGCTATCGGACAGGATTTGACATTGAAAGGCATTAATTTGAATGCTGGAAACAATTGTTTTAAAGAGAAATAATATTTGATTTTTAAAACTGGTGAAGCTAAATAAAGAAACGGAAAAGCAGTGGTTGTGAAACTGGACTAAAAACGCCACGTGTTGATGAGTGATATATGCAAAGAAATAAAGATGCACATTCGAGCCATGAATGAGATGTAGGATAGAATGTTGGATATATGCACTAAAATAGTTGTCGCCAATCAGTGGGCCAGGGACCACTGATGGTCTGTGAGAAAACGTTGGTGGTCCACAGAGAAATGTCGTCCCTCAAAGCAATTAATCCAGGCTTGCGTCGCTTGCATTGTGAACAACACGAGGTAGTGAGGGGAGGGAGGAAAGGGCAGAGGAGAGGAACTTGCCCCACTCGCCTGGCCTGGCCACCGGGCTGCTTCTTTCCACTTCTTTCTTCTGCTTTTGGCTGCACACAAGGAAAGCAGCAACAGTCTTTCTTCCTCTCCCCCAAACTCTGCCACAAACGAGTCTTTGGGACCCTGCAAGGCATCCTGCTCCAAGAGGCTGCGCTGGCAAAGACTCACTTCTGATGGAATTTGGGAGAAAGAAAGGCTACTTTCCTTGTATGAAGCCAAAAGTCTCTCTTTCTCTCTCTCTCTCCCCAAGAACGGAGCGATCCCAAATAAAGAATGATCGATCGGTAGGAAAATGGGGTGGGGAATTTTCCTGCAGACTTTTTGGAGGGATTTTCCCAGGGTCTCTGGTCTGCAGGATTTAAAATTATGAGTTTGGTGGTTCCTGAGTGTGATGACCCAGGGCATGGCACAAAGGCAACACAGTCAAATAAGCAAGAAGTATCCCTTTAATACCTCCAACTTTGTCCCCAATGTCCAGTTACCTTCGGCTGAAAGAAAAACTCCCCCAAAAACAGTCTTTAAGTGGAAGAAATTCAGTCCAAAAACAAAGTACATACAAACTGTAAATAAAAATCCACACAAACCACACTGCAGTAATTAAATGAAAGCCCAGCAAACCACACACAGTTGGGAAGACCCCAGGAACCCAGATAAGCCTTGATGATAACAGATAATTCACGATTTGCTCCCAACAACTTTGCTATCAACAGCCTCCCTTTTTAAACACTGTGTTCCCAGCTGCAGCTAATGAAGGGAATCAGGGCCCTTTCCTTCCCCTTAAGCCACACAACTCACATTGCTCCCTTCTTCATTCTTCCCTGCGTGCCCTAGGATGAAGAGGGGGTGGGCCTGGGTCTTTCTACAAATTCCCTCTCCCTTGGTCTACCTCTCCCCTGTTCTGCCCAGCCAATGGAGCCTCATTCCCACTCCCTGTCACCTGCTCGGCCTCCCCCTCCGAATCAGATTCCAACAGGGGCATGACACTGAGGTCCAAAAGGTTGGCGACCCCTGCACTAAAATAAAGAATATAGAAGAAAATTCAGAAATGATGATGGTAGCAGAAGGAGAAGGTGAAAGAACAAAGGAGGAGGAGGAGCTAGAAGAAACAGGAAGCAGTGAAACAGAACAAAAGGAACAACAAATAATACAGAAGAAGAAAAAAGAAGTTGAACCTGAGATATTAATGATACATATAATAAATAAGGGGGGGATATTGAGATTGGAATGCTGATAAATGAAATAGTTAGGGAAATACAGAGGGGAGATCAAAAGAGGGTGGAGGTAAACTTTGTGAAATGGGAGAGAAAATATAAGAAAATGATGATAAATAGAGGGAAGATTAAGGGAAAAAGCCAAAAGATGATAATAAATGGTAAGCAAGCAAAGAAATGGCAAATTAACATAAAAGAAAGATTTAGAGATAATGGTTATAAATGGAAAGGAGGGAAACCCCACATGAAGAGGTATATTGGTAGTAAAATATATATATAATAGACTTTGAGGAATTGGGATTAAGAATAAGAACAAGAAGAAATAATGTTAATGTAATAGTGATGACAATAAGAATTTATAATGGATTAAATAAGATAGAAATGTTTATATAATATGTAAATGATTAATAGTTAAGATATGAAAAGAAATGTTATGTGGAGTCTGATGAGAATAGATATAATTGTGGTAGGATAATATTTTTAATGAATTATATATTTTGTTATTCATAGATATAAGATAATGAGGTAATAATATTATAAGCCTGAATTTATTGGCTAAGAGAAAATGATATTTGTGTAAAATGAGATGATAGAGGGAAGAGAACATATAGAAAATAAAATATAGACAACTGTGGTAAAAGTAATATTGGGGGAACATAATATGGGATGATATAAAGTAAGATGGAATTTTTAAATGTTTAAAGAATGGTATGAAATCATAAACATAGTGAGCATAAGAATCCATGATTAAGGAAATTAGTAAATGATTAATATATTTTTAATGAATTAAATATTTTGTTATCCATTTGTATAAAGTAATGAGGATATATTGTTACAGATTTGATAATATAAACATGGTGATTACAAGCATATATGATTAAGGAAATTAGAGAAGGGATAACCATAAATTAAGATGAAATGTTGAATGATTAATGATATGAATAGATTAAATTGTAAACATGTAGAATATATGATTAAGGAAGACAGAGAATGAGTTAAAAAATAAAGATGCTGATACAAAGTAATTTATGAGAATATAAAGATAAAAAATGATAATAGATAATGGAGTGATGTTGGAAAGTTGTATTTATGATGATGGATATGATTGATTTAAATAATTAAAAAATAAAAAACTTTTTGACAAAAAAAGACATGTCCAAGTTGTTGCCAAAGGACATTTGATATACTTTACTTCCTCGCAAAAAAAGGAAACTCATTTAGAATATATAGCAATCCAATGAGTTTGTTCTAGCCCAAATTGAGGAAGATGTTGAAACCAGAACAATCAGATTGGGGTCAGTGAATGGGGTCATCTGAATGCAGGAGTTGAAAAATAAACTTCCCTGGATTGTTATCTTGAAGTTAATATTTTCCATTTTTCAAGAACTAAGTTTCCAAATATATCTTGTCATGGCAGGTTATCAATAGTTAAAGATTTTTATGTTTATCAGGTTTTTTAATTATAAAATGATCTATTATAAACCTCTAATTTATTAAAGACATATGTTCCTCAAAGAGCAATACTATTGGAATTCAGTATTGAAATTGTTGATCAGATGAACATACTACAATTCTTTTTCTCCAGTGCATGTTATAAAAAAGGATGGATAATGTTTATGCCATACAATGTTAGTAAGGATGAAAGCCCTAAAACATAACTTGTTAATAGAATTCATTGAAAACAATGGGACTAATTCCCCAAACAGTACAAGTTATCTTTACTTAGCAACTGTTTATTTTATGATTATTTGAAGTTACAAAGACGATAGAATGTTGCTTTATGTTGGTAAAGCACCGCTGGCTGTTATAAATTGGTTACGCTGCCCTTCCCCCACAGTCATAAGACCATATGTTAGGTGGGGTCAGCTTTATGACCATTCATGGCATTCCAAAATCACATGACCCACACATTTATGATAGTTTTTGCCTGGCAAAAACTGCCCTATTGAAATGAATGGGTTCACTTAACAACCCTCACAGAAAAGGATAGAAAATTACTGCTGGTCATGTGGGTACCTTGATTTATGACCACAATGACATGACCATAATTCCACGATCAATTATGGTTGTACATTAAGGACTACTTCCAACTTCTTCAAATCTAGCTATCTGTTTAGAAGTGGATATCCTTCTGTATGTTAAATATCTGAAGTCTCTGTCAGATCACACAACTCTCTCCTGAGTGAAACTCTTCTTACAAAAAGCTTTGGGAAATACTATGTCAGGCTTGCTAGAATAGTTTTATTTGGCTCCTCCAGAATTTTGTTTTTATTCTACTTTTCTACTTCGATTTTTTAATATTGATTTCATTATTCTTTTTAATCTTATCTTTAAACTGCTTTAGCATTAACAGAAGGAATAAAACATTTTAAATAAATACATCTATTTAAAAAAGCAAATAGAAATAAATATGAGAAATGCAGCAATCGCTACTTACTTCTGGCAGAAAATTTGTTCTCTCTTCGAGTTCGTCCTGATTTTTTTAGGCAGCCATCACAGACAAAGCTACAACAGAAGAAAATAATTTAAATTCCTAACATAATTATTAAAATATTTCTATAAAAAAATCTCTCCTGCATTTTCTAGTATATACTAATTATTAAACATGGATTGCAAACTGTTACTGAACAGCCTAAATTAGACTTGCTGTATATCACAATCTGAGCAGAACATCTGATTTCACCTGGTGTAGTAATATCATCACTACAGGTTGTCACTGGCATAACGACTATTCGTTCAATGACTGTTTGAAGTTACAGTGGGGCTGAACAAAGAGACTTACAACTAGTCCCTGAAGTTACAACCACTGGGGGCCCCCATAGTCACTTGATAAACAACTGTTGCAGCCCACCTACACTTACAACCACAGGGGCACTTCAACGCTCCCCTACATCACCCTCCCATCTATGTTGTTGTGGCCCCCTGCACACCAAGGTCCTTGCTGCTTTAGCTGATCTTTGGCGACTTCTTGACTCTGCTATTGACCAAGTTGTCTGGCCTGGCCCTTTGCAAAGCAGCTGCTGGCACTATAGGGCTTTCTTCCCCAGATTGTGCATGGGAATTTCCTTGTAATACCTGGTATAGATACCCTCACAGAGACAGCAACTGCCTTATGAAATGCCACCTTGTCCGCACTGGAATTTTTAAAGAATTGTACATGGAAACTAAAACTAAATTAAATAGCCATACTAATATCTTGCTCATGGTCGCTCACTCATGCCTTGATCAGTTTCTGTTTGGATTATTGCAATGTACTCTACTTAGGGTTGCAGTTTGAAGATCAATTGAAAGTTACAACTGGTCCAGAATGTTGCTACACACACAATGATAGGTGCTTCTTTGCTATGCAAGCTGCACTGGCTCCTGGGTTTCCTTCTGAATACAATTCAAGGTGTTGGTTATTACCTTTAAAGCCCTATATGGCATAGACCAGGTTATCAGTGTGACTGTCTCTCCCTAAGGACATCTACCCATTTCTAACAGATCAAATAGTGTGAGCACACTTCTAGCCCCTTCCCTTAAAAAATAGCATCTTATGGGATCTAGGAAGTGTGTTTTTTCCATGGCAGTCCCTGCCTTATGAAAAACCTTTCCCCTTGAAGTTTGGCAGGTACTTCCCTCCTTTCCAAAAAAGCATTAAACACCTGACTATTCACCCAGATTCTGGGAAGGGTGACGTAGATAAGAGCAGGAGTCGCCAAACCTTTGGACCTCAGGGACCACCAAACTCATAATTTTAAATCCCAGGGACCACTAACTGGTTCTGTGGGCTTGGCCTAATTTGTGGGTGTGGTTTGGCGGTCATGTGACTGGCTGGGAATGACTTGTATGTAAATATTATAAATATTTATATAAATATTGGATTTTTTATTAAAAAACAGCAACTTTTACCCAAAATCAGGCAAAGCAGGCAGGCAGATTGAGTTGCTCACAGTTTTTCATGGTTTTTCTATCTGCCATTGGCTAGCTCAGTCTCTCAAATTTGCTTGCCGTGAGTCTGCACTGAGTAATAGAACCTTCAGTCCTAAGGGAGGTTCGGCTGTGCTTAAAAGCAGAGCTGAAGATCTAAAGACTAGCTAGAAAGCAAGAAATCCAATCATTTCCTGCTTCCTAGCTAATCTAAATCTCCCAGCACAGCAGAATACCTGATGGTTGGAAAAAGAAAAATACCAATTTATCAGGCAAGTTTGTCGGGTAAGGAGTAATGGGTAGGGAGGGCTCCTGCGGGCCATGTGGGCAGTGCAGCCTTGTGTTTCTGCTCAGCCTGGATTAATTGCTTTTGGGGGGGTGAGATTTCTCTGCGACCCACCAAAATTTTCTCACAGCCCACCGGTTGGCAACCACTGGATAAGAGGATTTAACAATGGATCCAATAACGAAACTTAACTTTGGAACCAGATTTTTTGTTTATGGCTTTAATAGAGACATACATTATGTGGTTTTACTATTGATGTTTTTTTAATTTTTGGTTGGGTGCTGCCCAGAGTTTGATGTAAGATGGTAGCTATATAAAAGTTTTAAATAAATAAAATTACATCACAATTTTGTTAATCTATTTAGAGAGTTATCAAAGATCACATGGAACTATAATAAACTTTACCATTAGCATCTTTTCCAAATATCATTTGTAATTTTTACAATTGTAAATAAACACAAAAGGAAAAGCAGCATACCCAGATGGCCAGATTATTTCATTGTGAAGTACACAAATCTGATGCATCTTTCTTCCACATTCAATACATTCAACAAATCTAGAACAAAAAAGAGCCATAAGCACTAAAAAAACAGCTGAAAGTTATTTTAAAAATGATTCAGGAATAATGCATGTGACAAAATCTATTTGTTCTTTAAACCTATAGAGTTCTGTATATGTAACTTTAATCAGAAATATATAAAAAGTATCTTGGAGTACAAAATATCATTTAAAACTGAAATGTTTTCTCACGCATACTAAGAGATTTGAGAAATGAAGTCTACACTGTGCCATTAAAAAAAAGTATCTCAGCAAACTAAAAAATGAGTAAGAATTCTATTAAAATGGACAAGAGATGAAGGATAGAAAGGATTTTTTTCCCCTAATATAATGATGACCTGTTTAAAAACTAGAATAGAGGTAGAAATAAGAATATATACTTTTATATAAAGCAATAGCTAGATGGAAAGATTAGAAGTTGAAAGATGGTAGTATTATGTATGTTTAAACAATATGGTGACTGGCACTAGAATGGCGTATTGAAACATTGAATAACTAAATAATGATGGACTATATCTTAATATAAACAGATGTATTAACACTAGGATTAATTATGGTGACCTGACTAGAAGCTAGAATAGAGGTATAAGAAATGGGAAATATTAGCATACATATTTTAATAAAATAAAAGCAATAACTAGATGGAAAGATTAGAGGTTCAGAATTATTTATGCTCAAATAATATTGTGATTGGCATTAAAATGGAACATTGAAATATTGAATAGCTACTTTAAAACAAACATGCATATTAATACTAGGATTACATACATTTGACTAATGTAACAAAATATTAATATTGCTACTTGTATTAAAATGAATGATACCCAGATGCCACACTGTTCATGTATTGATGTTGATGTATATTTAAAAATAAAAATCCAAAAAAAAAAAAAAAGGGAGGGGAGTACCTCAGGCTCCAACATACCTTTATATAGTATGTTTACAAGTATACATACAGTATCTACCTATTTACATATATAACAGGAGAGGGAAAGATGAATCAGTATTTTTAAAAAAACTAGTTAAATGTTTATGATGAAAGGAAAGTTTCAAAAATGATCCTCACTTAATAAGTATTGGGAATGGAAACGCCATTGCTAAAAGATGTTACTAGTTAAGAAAATATTACCAAGCCAGATTTATATTAGTTACTTTGTAATTAAACAAATAACTCATGGTTGGTGACACGTGACCACAACTTGGGATTTTAATGCTAATTTCTCTATTGATTGCTCATCACAAGCCAGCTATGAAGTTCGTATAGGATGGTGAAATGGGTTATAAATTTGTACCGACTACAAAGTGTTCAAATGGCGATCATATAAGTGAAGGACACTGCAATGGCTTTAAGTTTGAAGACCGAGTGTTCAAACTGCTGTAACTTTGATCAGTCACTAAATAGGCCAGTCATTAACTGAGGACTACCTATATTATCAAATAAAGCAATCAGTATTTTTCAGTCCCAAAGCAACAATAAACGAATAACAAAATGGTAACATATTTGTTTTGTTCTAAAGATACAAATTTAGCTGCTCCCGTATCACTTACTGTTCTGGATCCAGTGTATCATTTTTTCTTTTTGAAAATTGATCTTTATTTATTGTGCTGAGGAGAGAAATGGGCAATTTTAGTTGTATGAAGATGGACATTAACATAATAAAACAGTTTTAGATCTGCAGCAGAAACATTTTATTTATTTATTTTTTTAATTACATTTATATGCCGCCCTTCTTCAGAGACTCAGGGCGGCTTACAGTCTATGGAGCACCATGCTAGGTGCTCGGCAATAGCCTTCATTCCACTGTATATGCCTGCTTATTACTAGGGCTTTTTGGCCCCCCCAAGCGGCATTTTTACAAAGTCAGCTTATTGCCCCCAACAATCTTTGGATCCTCAATTTACCTACCCCGAGAGAATGGAAGGCTGAGTCAACCCTGAGCCTGGTGGGATTCAAACCTGCATTAATTGCAGGCAGCTTGCACTAAGTGCTAGATGATTAACAGCCTGCACCACCAAGGCCCTTATAATGGACATTTAAGTATGTAGGATCTTCAAATATACTGCTTTTTAAGAATGTTTTGGGAATAAAGGAAAGGTATGAATTGAACAAGATGATATTAGTATCCCAAGCTAATACTTTCAAAGAAACAACCGGTGGATTTAGACACTGGAAGCTCTATGGTTCCAACTTGAGAAGGCACTCACATCATTTAACAATCTGACAAGAAACTCCATAATTTTTCTTCCTAATAAGGCATAAAAACCACCTATATTTGTAAACTACCTATCTCATGGCTGGCAGAGGATCATACAGGAGATACAAAATACACTCATTTTCAAACATGTTCAGTTGCTTAACACAACCTACATCAATCAGGCTACTTTATCGCTTCTCATTTCTTGATAGAGAGGTCAGGACATAGTTACTCATACACAACTCAAGTTAATTTCTTATATAAACAAAGCCAAGAATGCCATAATTTATACTTTTTAAAAAAATTTACACATTAGTCCAAGGTAATTGGTTCAGAAATTCCGGCTGATCCAGAATTTCTCATGATTAAGGTCACATAGAAATCATTATAATTGTAAGACTAGAAAGCTAACTAGTAACAAGCACAATTTGAACCAATGGCTTAACTTCTATGGCCTAAAAAGCTATCTGAAAAAACATTGCAAATCCTTTCTAACAGATAGGTTCCTCCAAAATTAGAACTTCTAGAAGGCAGTAAACTCAGATCACATAATTGTTGCCTCAGCAGGATTGTCTGGTTAGTTTCCTATCACCTTTTTACATTGATAAACTGTTTCTGGAAAATATTTACCATTTCAGAATTCAACCTAGTTTACAATTATGTCTGCTAAATTTGGTATAGTTACAAAAGTGTAATAAAATAGCTTTTAGGCAACACAGTGATAAGAGTTTAGCACTTTCTATGAACTGAAAAATTATATAAAGAAATAATTTGTTCGTTGGAAGAGAAATATACACCTTGCTAAATATCTATTGCAGCTGTTTTCATTTTCCCCAGTAAAATAAAAAAAGGATTTACAATTTACAATCCCATCATTTCTTAACATTTAGAGTTTATTGTAGCATTACATTTATATTTTAATTGTTTTATAAATGTAATATTGCAAAACTATAGTTATTTCAAGACACCACCTATGGAAAATTCATAGTACACTAGAAATCTCGATACCACTGCTTTGTAAACATGATTGCTCAGTAATGAATAAATTTATTAAGACAAAACGAGTAGAAATATAGCACTTGAAACTATAAGAACTTGTAGATCTGTATTTAAAAATGAGATAACTTAAACAAAATGTAATTATATAATTATTCCAGATCTAAGCTTTTTTTTAAATTTGTGGCTTTAATATGAACCATTTTGTACAGCAAAATCGTTTTACAGTTATAGGATTAAAAGCTTTAGTATTAGAAGTATTTTTGCACTTTCCATATATACTTAATAAAACATTATTATTATTCTACCTTGATCTGAAATTTTAAAGTAAGAATTTGTTCTCAAATCTCTCACTTTGAGGTTTATCTTTTTAAGTAAAACTTTTTACTGAAATATGGCTTTTTCAAAAAGATATAGGATGTACATCATGATAGGTTGTTAATAATGTAATTGTAACTTCTGAGAGTTAAATATTATTAAAGAGGACACAATTACTCACGTTTGTGGTTGTGATGGATCATCCCCCAAAGAAACGCTTTCCCCTTGGATTTCGTTGAAGCACTTCTCACAGAAATGATACCTGTCGGCAAGAAGGCCATATTTGGGTGAACTGTTCCGTCCACACAACACAGCCCAAGCCAAGCAACGAAGTCACCAATCACAGCAGGCCAAGGAGGGGGACGGGAGCAGAAAGCAGGTCATCAACGACGACAGGGACATTCAATGATGAAGATTTATGGGACCCAGAGTTTGATATTGGTTGTTTTGTTTTTTTTGTTTTTGTTTTTGTTTTGGGTTGTTTTTTTGCAATCAAAGCCAAGTGCGGACAACGACAAGCATGAAGGAGAAATAAAAAATATACATACAAACAAAGAAATGGGATTTTCAGGACAAAAAACAAAAACACAGAAGCAAGACAGGACAACACAAAGCAGAAAGCCAAGGCAAAGCACAGATTAGCATTAAATCTCTCAAATGGGATTACAAGCAGCAAATTATAGCAAACAAAATGTATTTGGTTAAGTATACCCATGCTCAATTACCAATCAAAATGAAGAAAAAAGAAGAAGTGCAACTGCTGCTCTGCAGCTGCATCAAGTTAGCAACTTTCTTCATATCTAATATGAAAGAGCAGGATAGGCATGAAAATAAACTATCCTGAAATGCTTAAATGTTTATGGAGCATATACTTAAATATTTGTTTGCAATAACTCTTTATAGGAGTTATTTGAATAATTTTTAACCAATTATTCATGATTTGTTGAAATGTTAGATGCAATAACAAGCAGCGGCATATTGTACATTCTTAACAGATGAAGTCCATAAATTTGGATGTCTGGAATAGCTGTTGTATTAAGAGGATTCCATCTACATTTGATTTGGGTTTGAACTACGTTCAAGAGCGTATAGAAACTGCTGTCTCTCTATTGCTTCAGGAAGGGCGCACAAACACAAAAGAAAACCAAAACCAAAACAACTACACAAACCCTTAAAATTGTGACAATATTTTAAACCAAAATAAAATAAAATAAAAACAACACTATCACATCTGTAATTGCTAAAGAATGAATCACACAAGTCACTTTCCCATTGCTTTTCTTCTAGTGTGTAATAAAAGGAAATCATATACATTGGTAATGCTATATTATCATTTTGGGCATTCAGAAAATCAGGATATGAAGTGCCATTTACTAAAAAATTTTGGCTTTGAACAGCAACTCTTTATTACAAGTAACAGTCTAAATATGGCATGCAGATTAAAAGTTAAAAAATAACTTTTCCTTGAAATAAAAAAAACTGACATATGAACTGAAAGTATATAGCTACAAAAATACATTAAATATTTTTTGTGTTTGAAACAAAATTCATCATCTCTCAAAGAAACCCAAAACAGATGACAATCCTTTGGTTTAACGGAAGAGAAAATCTCTTGCATATCCAAAAAGATTAAATCATCGCAATAGACATATACACATACACACTCATTCACACACACATATTACTGAAGGCGCATCAGTAGAGTATACAACATCTTGTGTTTGCTGGAACTCCAAACCAGGTGGACCTTGAACTAATCCAGTTGTTAAGCAACAGTATTTGACATACATTAGTTATGTCTTAGTTATGAAAACTGAACTGTGACATAATAAGCATCTACTTTCAATTTATTTTTAAACCACAGATTCATTTTGCTGCTGTTAATGTGACATTAATTTAAACAGAAAAGTTTAAGCAAAAAACAGTGAGTAGGTACATTATTATTTTCTTACCTGTTTTGATAACTGTAATATGTAGCATCTCGTGGAATTGTGCATAACTGTTTGCCATAACAACATAAAGTTTGTGGTGAAAA
Organism: Bungarus multicinctus; assembly: GCA_023653725.1. Lineage (NCBI taxonomy): Eukaryota > Metazoa > Chordata > Lepidosauria > Squamata > Elapidae > Bungarus > Bungarus multicinctus. The sequence goes on from CM042848.1 coordinate 51,983,667, forward strand.
TTCCAACTGCAACGAGAGGGACAGGTTGCTTACTAACATATGAAATTTATAAGAATATCAAGTAGTATTGCAGACTGAAATTAAGTGGGAAGACACAGACCACACCCAGTGGGACAAATACAAAGGGGGGCATTGTTGCTTTGGAAGATTTTGAGTGATGCTCTGCGTAGGCTCATAAATCTTCGACCGCTGTGTGGTTAACAAATGATGAAAACCAGTTTTATATTTTTTAGCATTTGTGCAGATATGATTGGCTGTTGATGCAGTGAATATTTACTGCCTAAGAAATTGTTTTGGTGGATCAAAACCAACACTGTCTACATTTACAAATGATTTTCTGTCATCAATACAAACCTGATAAGGATTCACAACAGGTAGTCCTCGACTTAAATAATTTGTTTAGTGACTGTTCAAAGTTACAATGGAACTGAAAAATGTGATTTATGACTAGTTTCTACAGTTACGACTGTTGCATCTTCATGTTCATGTGATCCAAATTTGGGTGCCTGTTGTAGTTATGACCGTTGCACTACCCCAGGGTAATATAATCACCATTTATAACCTTCGCAGCTGGCTTCTGACAAAGTCAATGGGGGAAGCCAGATTCACTTAATGATTCACACATGATTCACTTAACAACTACAGTGATACATTTAACAACTGTGGCAAAAAAGTTCATGAGACAAAACTCACTTAACAATTGCTTTGGTTAGCAACAAAAAATTTGGGCTCAATTGTGCTTGTAAGTTGAGGACTACCTGAGTACTTAATTCCCGGGATTACATTTTATTGAATAGAAATCCGTTATTTTTTCACCTAGAAATCTTGTCCCATTACAAGATTTCCAAGAACACATGGGATATTCATTTCCAGGGAAATCAATTCTCTGGTACAGAATACAATTTAAATTTCCTTTAAAATATTCTTTTGTTTACTTATTAAGTGTTATGTTACCCAATTTTACTTAAATTTTGTATTGTGTACTGAGTATATGAACTTGAGTACTGTCCATAACCATATTAAATTACTACTTTACAATAATTTAATCTTATGGTTACTGAACAATATTCAAGTTATAATTGTTATAAGTTGTAAGATAAACTTTTTAAAATTGTAGATTAAAAGCTGAAGATAAAAACAATTATAGGGAAGAGACATTTTCAAAATGCTATTTTACATCTGGATATTTATATTTACAATCAATATAAGCACAATGCTTAGAACTAGGTATTCAGTTATCTTAATAATTTTCTCACCTATTACCATAGTTCCTTCCTTACCTTTCTTCCACAGCAGTAGCCGAGGCTCTGCATAACTGGATCAATTTCTTGCTCAAAAACCTCTGCCAACTTGGAACAGTACTTGTACACCCTAGATGTTTTACGATTGTAAAGCCAGGCATTATTGAACATAAGCCAAATATCATCCACATATTGCCAAGGTTCCTGGTACTGTCCTGTATCAAGCTTTCTCTTGATAGTAGAAAGATCCATGGGGTTCCTTACTATATCAAAGTAATCCTGTCAAGACAAGACATCGATAAATTATACTTTTGAATCTTTGATAAATTATGCTTTTGAATCTAATACTGGACTTAATTCCCCCCCGCTTTAACTTGTCATTGGACAATTCAAAGCACTGTTCGCTAGGTTGTCCTTGAGGTCCACTAAAAAGCTACAGCTAATCCAGATCAAGCAGCATAAAACCTTAAAACTCTACATGGCACAAGGCCTGAATATTTATGGGACTGTCTCTCTCTAATTAAACTTATAACAGTTCATTTAGTGACCGTTCAAACTTACAAGGGCATTGAAAAATGTGTTTCACTTAACAACCAGGTTACTAAGTTAACAAATGCAGTGATTCACTTAACAACAGTGGCAAGAAAGGTTGTAAAATGGGGCAAAACTCACGTAACAAATGTCTCACTTAACAACAGACATTTGGGGCTCAATTGTGATCAGTTGAGGATTACCTGTATCTCTGTTATTTCAACAAGATCAGATAAGGTTGGCATGAAGCAGGTCCCACCTATTCTACAGTGTTACTTTATGGGATCCAGGAAGTATGCCTTCTCTTGGAGCAGCAGCTGCACCTACTTCTAAAATCTGGATGCTCTTGACTGTACTAATTTTGAAGGCCTTGAAGACTTGGTTCTTCTCGCTAGCATTGGGCCAGGGTGCAAAGTGAACTTCCTTTAATATGAAGTATCTGAGTTACTGTCTCTGGTGTCATGCCTGAGCTTTTAACATGTATTTTGATCTTTTAAATCCTTTATTACCTGCCCAATTACTTATCAAGCAGGTGACAATATAAATTGAATAAAATAAATATCAATACTTCATTCCTCAGCCAAACAAACCCATCCCAAAACCTCAAGGAAGTGCCAGCATTGCATATTCTATTTGGGGTCACACCTCTTATTAATGATATTGGCAATCAGTCATCAAAGTTACGGCTGGTATCCTCACAGTCATGTGTTCAAAATTTGGGCACTTGACAGCCCACCTACCTTTATTACCATAGGATGATCTTATGACCATAGGCTGTGCTTCGAGTTCTCCCACCCACCTATCTCAGCCTACATATCTATGCCCTTTTGGCCATTTGCCCTCCACTGTCCCTGCCGTCCTGCATCTCATTACCCCAGCTGACCTTCACTGTCTTCTTCCTCTTACTGTTGATAAACACCCGGCCAGGTGCTTTGCAAGACAGCTGCTGTCCACATGAGGCTGCAGGAAGGCTGAATATGATCACCAGCTGCCTCATGAAGGCAATGGTGGAATGCAGGTGATCAAAAGGACACAGATCAGAGGTAATAGGCAAGTGGGGGGGATTTGAAGTGGAGGTCAGAGTGGCAGGGCAGGAGAAGCATGAGGCTTAAAACTGCAACTGCGACTACCAAAACTGCCATTGCTAAGCAATGTTTTGCCTAATGAACGCATTGATTAGTGATGGAAATTCCGGTCCCATTTAGGATTAAGCAAGGCAATATAAAGACATGTTAAGACAAAAAGAATTTTAAAAAATGCACTTACAGGAATTCCTAGTAGTTGAGGATCCACAGGCTGGCGGAAAGGAAGGGATTCTGGATCCTGGCGATACAGTGCCTCCAAAGTTGGCATAAGTGCCTGTCTCAACTCCTCTGGCTTGAAAACTTTGAAAAAAGTTATGGAAGATTGAAGGCAACATACCAAGCAGATTAGTTACCTATTTTAACATCCAAACAATGCTTTAAGGGCACGGTCAGTATTCAGTTTCCAACGTTGGACAGAATTTATCGATCTAAACTTCTATATTAGGACTAGGATTATTGTAAGGTTAATTTCTATTATGTATTCTGTTTTTCTAATATTAAACAGCTGTATTTCATAGATATTTCTTCTAACTGATAAGACATTTCTGAAAAAGTATTTCTGGTACCAAAATGTTAAACATAAATTCAAATCTCAGTTGAAGAAAATGACTTTGCCTCCATATGATGATGGCCAAAAAAAAAAAAAATTGACTTACTTTTTCTCTTTGACTGCCCAGAAGCTGGTGAAGACTGGGTACCTGGAGTACTAGGCCTTTCCTCCTCTTCCTTTACTTCTTGCTTCATTTCTGGTTTCTTTTCCTCCTGTTGCATTGGTTCAGATTTACATTCATCTGCTAAGGGTTCTACTTTAATCTGGAAAAGAGTTTGTAAATTTAACATTAAATGTATTTTCTATCTATAGCAGTTTAAGATATTCTCTCCTGTATCGATATTTTTGTAGTCAATATTGATAGAAATATATTCCCTCTGAATCTATAGGAAAGGGCATAGAAAACACATAAATTGCATGTATGGCCCCGATACATGCACAGATCTGGCCACAATCAAATGCAGCCTTATAGTATATGTAGACTAAGAGATGTGCAGCAATGTATCTCCCATATATTCTGGATTACAATAATTGCCGTTGGCTATGGTCACCATGGCTGATGAAACATGAAATCCAAAGTATTGAGATATAACCTTTTGCTCTACCCAATATTATAATCTAAATTTAGTTAGATCACCATTATCTCTTCATTATTTTTCATTTGTTCTCCTTGACTAAAGTACATTTTCAAGACTCTCATATTCTGAATACAGAATTAAGTTATAATAAAAGGAGAAACTAATTTTCCTGTACGATAGCATGTTTTCATTTCAATGTATCTACATATCATGATCTTGCTGCTGGTATTGGACCTAACATCAGCAAGAGACACAAAGAAAACCTGCCCATTGAGCTTAGTTTTATTTCTTAGCCAACTGGTCAGAATGGTGGAGTTAGTAAAGCATCCTCTTCCAAACTACTGATTTCCAGATATGCCTAACTTTATCATCCTTTAGTCACCTCTGGTTTCTCATCTATTTGATGATCTGCGTGTTCAGAGTCCTCCTCTTCCATTTTAACCTCCTTTTTAATTTCAGGTAAAGTTTGCTGCTGTTGCTGCTGCTCAGGGGCAGCTTGCTGAATGTTTACATCTGCACTGCTGGTGGATGGTGGATTTGATACCTGCCCATCAATATTTGCACCTGGCTGTGAAAGCTAGAAAGAAAAAGAAAAAAACACAATAAAACCAGATTATAAAGAGTGAAGCCACATGATTTTACTAAATTTTTTGCTTTCTTGTGTTTTTAAATTATGTTAGCTCTTGCATTGCTTTCTACCTGCACAAAAGAGATGCTGCACAATAAATTTAACATTAGCTTATACTTGTCTATCGTGGAAGCATCCCATTATTTTATTTCTTGTTTATTTCTCCAATCACAGGTCATTAGAATTAAACAGATGAAATTGTTTTTCATAATATTAAATTCCACTAAAACACCACTGATGAGAAAAAAGGGCAAGTTTCAACATTTACTACAGTTAAAGTTGTATTCCCTCATGATATGTACATTCCAGAAGTTTTTTGTTTGGATTTGCAGTTTTGAAAAATAATAGCATTAGAAGAGTAAAAGTTTTCTTACAGGTGTTGTAGGGTGTTGAGTTTGCAGTGTCGCTGTTGGGGTGGGTACAGATGCAGTTGTGCTCTGTTGTGAAAGAGGTTGCTGTGGCAACTGCTGCTCTGCAGAAGGGGTAACAGAAACTGGAGGTTGCACCTGAGGAGTCAACTGAGCCTGTGGGGGTGTTGGAGTCTGCCTCTGAGAGGGGTGCATAGTTTGTGACTGGGGCCCAGAAGGTGGTATTTGAGAAACAGCAGCAGGGGCAGAGGCAATAGTTGCCTGTTGTGGTGCAGGTGGCTGTTGCTGTTGCTGCTGCTGTTGCTGCTGCTGCTGAGAAACCAATCCTGGGGGTGTATGATGAGGTGTAGGAGTACGACTTGGTACTGGAGAAGGAGAGTTACGATGCAGTGCAGACTGTGGAATGGGGGGACAATGAATATGACCCCCTTGAGAGCCAGGAGCCACTGCTGGAGATGTTACAGGACATGAAGAGTTGGTCATTTGTGCCTGCAAATTTAAAAAAAAAAAGGTTCTGAATATACTGTATTTGGAGGTTTGGGATCCAAATTCACTCATAAAGACTGAAAGCTTGTCATCCCTCCTTCAGCTATTATCACAAAAACAAGACATGTTGAGAAAGCAACAGCAATTGGACTTTCTAGTAATCCCTCCTGGGAAATGAGCATAACCCTGGCCTACACTCATAGAAAAACAAGCTATAGTCAATTAATTAAGATGAAAAGTGGGGGAAAAGATAGAAAGAATTCAGCAAAGACAAATAAAAAAAGTTACAAATAAAAAGAAAACTGACAATGCCACTGACAAGCTTATCTGAAGAATCTTGTTTTCATTTTGTACATTTCATTTATCTACATTAGCTATCAATGTCTGTAATCAAAGAGGCTATTAAAATATCTTCTCAATACATACTTGAGAAGCTGAAGTCTGATTGGCAGGTTGAGTCATAGGTGTGCTAGCTGGATTCATTCCAGGGGACAATGCAGGAAATTGGTTCTGTGGTACAAATTGACTTTGACCAGAAGACTGACCAACCCCTTGAGGTTGCATACGTGGGGAAAATCCAATCTATAAGAAAACATCAATTAATAAAAATACTATATGCCATTAATTTTCATATTACCTAACATTCCAATAAAACAGATGTTTTAAAACATCCCCTTCTAAATTGTAAGAAATCTATCTATCTATAGATTTTCCACTGCTCAATAAATCAATTCTCCAAAGAATGAATGTATGACTAAAACAAATTCAAAACAGAACTAATTAAAATATGGACAAAACACCAGATTTAGACAGAAGACTTAGCTTTACCAGCTAATTCATTAGAAAACATAGAAATCAAAACTAATAACAAATAGAAGAATCAACCAACCTGATTTATATTCCCAGTCTGGTTTAGCTGTCCAGGGTGTGGAAGGGGAGGGGTTTGTCGGGGTCCAACTGATGGCATCGACATGGTTATTGGGCCAAACTGATTCATTCCTGTGAATGTTCATGTTTAAATAAAAATTTAGTGTTCATTAGAACATTGATGTGCTACACATTTTTTAAAAAAGGTATAAAAAAGAAAGAGCTGTTGGAACAACTCAATACTAGCGAGAAAATGAGAAAACAATGGATAAAATAAATAAATAAATAAATATCAGCAATCAATAAATAATCATTTAGAAAAAGCTTTGACTTGATAAATTTGAAGAAAACAATGGAAAGGAATTATTTTTAAAATTCTGCATATATGAAGCTTTAAGCTAAACTGAAGCAAAGGCTTTATTGTGCTATTTGAGAGAGAAGCCATTTAGTATAGGTATTTTGTAATACAGCTAGAGGCTAATATAAAAATATAAAGATAAAAAGAACAAAGCAAGAGCCTATGTGTAACTACTAATGGTGGCCTAAATAAAGCCATATATTGTTTCTATTAGCAAGACCTGAAAATCCAAAAAACAGAAAATGATGGGTTAAAAATTAAAATTTGCAAGAATGTTGACAATTGCTTGATAAAAAGGACAAAGATGTATGGTATATGCCCCTTTGGGATAAAGGAAACTACTTTGCCTAGACAGAACATTCATTGAAGAACAAGGAAAACTTGCTCTACTTGGTTATACTGAAAGTGTAATGCCAGTGGATTGTGTCACTAAGGAAAGGCATATGATAGAGATACATGATCTATCTATTGTGAATATAAAGTGACAAAACAAGAGTAAATATATTCCTGAACTAAAATACTGAATGTGGAAATCCAATCATAGTAATAAGAAATTATTAGAACAGAACAAGTACACAATCTAAATAAAAAATTTCCTGAATCTAATGATAAATGTCCCTAAAGTCTCACCTGGTGGTGTCTGCATGCGATTTACCATTTGGTTTGGCACATTGGAACGAATCATGTTTGGGTCAGGAAGAGGACCATCTATAATGTAGATAAAATCCCAAAAATTATATTAATATTTTTTCACAAATCCTAGGTACTTTATAAGGGCTCATTCACATATCCCTCCAATTAGGGATACTTGGTAAATGATTCTTTATATACGTGATCTCATGTTTGGGGTGTAATTTTTGTGTAATTTTTGCTCAGTGTTTACCAGATGAGAAAAACAAGCAAGCCTTATAAGTAAGAAAGTGCTGATGTGAGCAATAGAAAGGAAACAATAGGAATGTAAAACAGGAAAGATAGAAAATCCCCATCTGTCCCACAAATCAAATTCTGATAGCTTACTAAATCTAAACATTTTCAAAATCTGACTTTCTCCCAGTGCCAGCCCATGTTATAGAGAGCAATTAGTGAATTTTTTCCTACTGTAGGAAACCCACCAATCATTTCTGTCAACTTGTTCTACATGGAAATTGTCAAGAGAGCATTACTTGCTAGCCTTGGTAACAAAGTAAATGAAACTGGCTGGTAGGGCAAAATTAATTATGTCAGCATATTTAGTGAATTTTGCAGATTGGAAAAATTTATATTAAACTATCTGTATGTGCTCTGTTTTAAGTGGGACCTTATCTATTGTCAGTTTCCTCCTAATAATATACATGATGGCATGCTATAAATTTAAAACTGCCAGCCTCAAGCTTTATTTTCATTTACAAAATGCTTTTGGATACTGCAGCATGATACTCGAGCAGAAAGCATGCCCATCTCCTAAAAAATAAATTAAAAAAGAAGATGGGGAATTTGGGAATTTCTTCAGACATTTACCATAAGATATTTTCTTACTTGCCTCTCTTACCAAGGCCATCACTGTATCCATTTTGTTAGAATAACTACCGGTATGACATTTATAAATTCTAAATAAGCTGATGAGCCCACTTCTAAGATATCATTTGCTGGCTAAATATTAGATTTCTCAAATATTAATTACCCAGGTTAATGTAAATACTTACTTGCTGTCATTCCAGGCTGTGGCTGCCCCATGGGCCCTTGACTCATAGGAGCTGGTGTCATGACTGGGGCATTTGGTATCATATTTTGCCTCTGCAATCTGGTCCTTCTCTTTTCCTCCAATTCCTTCTGGATTTTATAAATTTTCTCAGCTAGTAAGTGATAGTACTCTGCCTGTAATGGGAAAGATATGTATATTAAATAAAGATTAATGATACATGATACGTATTTGCTAATTTTAAATATCCAGTTATACAATATGGATTTTACTTAGAATTTGATGTTTATTCAACACTAGTAAAAGAGCTATCACTGTAATTTATGTTCTGAATATAGAAAGCTAAACAATGTAGTGATGTGGATTGTTTGAGTAGGTAGGTGGGAGCTAAGAATACCAAGTTAGACTATAGTAAGTGCCAAGGCTGCTAGATAATCAGGTTTCCCTCTATTTCTGTCAGAATTCTGCATTACAAACTGAGACATTAGATTGTAGTCCCATTGGGAGTGTAATATGAGGTTTGATATTATATGTATCCTCAAAGTCATATAAAATATATCATACCCAAAATTCATTTGATTTTAATGTTCATTCTAAGGCAAATTTGCAACACTGTGTCTAATGCAATATCATACAATAGGAATGAGTAGCAGATTGCTTCTCACTGTTAGGATCTATCCAGTTATATTAAAGAACCATGAAAATTACATTCACCTATACTAGTTTAGTCTCAAATTTTGTTTCTTGAATACAAAAAAATGAGTTTAAATGACTGTAATTGACTTTGCAATCCAACTATATACACATAATGATTCACTGGCATCACTGAAGTAGTCTATATTTTTTGCTTTATACACATCTCACAATAGAAAATTAGCAGTATATACATAGAAAAATATAAGGATCAACTGTTTAGAAATGCGAGAGAAATAGGACTCCAGAAAATAACATACCCTGCTATTTGCAGATTCATACATGTCCCCTTCAACTTTCCGAGCATAGGAGACAAGATTCGCCATACGCCTATCTTTCAGTGCTGCAGGGTCAGGAGTTGGAAATATGGCTTGTACTCTAGAGGAATATAAGGGGGAAAAATAAACCTGGATCCTCAAATCAAATAACTACCTTTTGTTTCATAAGCAAGCAAACCAAAATTTTTGAAGCTTTGTATTACATAATACCATCATGTTCCACTTCAATATGGCATTCATATTTCCTTTAGGAATAAAAAGTAGTTGGCTGGCTAATAAATCAAAATAATCCTTAACATTTCCCAGTATGAAGGCAAACATCCAGGATAATGATGCGAGATTGAATTTGCTGTCACCAGGACCAGAAATTTACTTTTCCCAGCTTTTGGACTCATGCTGGAACCATCTTCAGGGAGCTTCTCTCTATTGGCTAAAGAGCTGAGGGCTTGGCAGCACAAGGAAACAACAGTCACCAATAGGAAGGCACCACATAAACACAGAACAGCCCAAAGCACGTATTCCAGTAGAAAGAAGTTCCCTGAAGATGGGTTCCAGCATGAGTCCAAAAATTCGGAAGACTAAATACTTGGTCCAGATGACTGACCCAAATTTGATCTCACACTTCCCAGTACATTTAGAAATCCAGAAAATGTTACCATTATGAACTAAAATATCAGTGCCAAGAAGGGAGAGAAGCCATTTTAATTTAGTAGTAGTTTTAATATAGCCATATCAAAATAGGAGTGAGCACAGTGGTGGGATTCACATTTTTTTTACTACCGTTTTTGTGGGCATGGGTTGGTGGGCGGGCAGGGGAAGAATACTGTAACATCACCAGTCAGAGGTGGTATTTGCCAGTTCTCCAAACTCCTCAAAATTTCTGCTACCAGAACTGGTCAGAACCTACTGAATACCACCTCTGAGCGAGCAGGGATTTATTTAGCCAACAAGTATTTTATCGTTCTTATGATATTCTTATCAATACTGCAATAGGGAGAAGCATATAGGAACTCTGCAGCTATGTTGGCCTCCAAACAATAAAAAACTTACTGAAAGCTTTATTTAAGTTCAATACAAAATAGTCTTGCGAAATCACAGCAGCACAACTTCTTGTAATATGGAAATAAAGGATATCTAACAGAGCAGTCTTCCTTGACTCAGGACCCCTCCAAAATGTGCAAGACCAAAGCTTTCATTGCCCATGCTACCTGGGAAGTAACAGGAACTATAATTCAATATAACACAGAATACAGCCAGGCACAAAAGATCATGTTGACTGCTGCACAGTCAATGCAACCTTTTTCAGCCCTATCAGATCAACAGAAAGCACTGAATTACTTGGTTTTCTGGAATTACTTTGTCGCTTTCATGATGTAGCTATGATAGAAAATTATAGCTGACTCTTTCAGCGGTTTACCACAAGAGCCTGTAGATCATAGCTGCTGAAGTCTAGGCCCAAAGGATTTTTAGCAATTAGAGCTATGGAAACTTGTTTGAAAAAGATGACTGACAATGTGCAGAAGTATGGACAAAGTACCTTTCTTTTAATCATTATAGAAGCCATGTATTTAACCAGTTTGCTTTGTTACTTTGTAAGCTGTTCCTAGTTATCTCTGTGTATGCTTATTTTGCTTGATGGTTTTCCACCATCAAGTCTATTATCTGAGGTTAATGCAGGGATCCAAATTAAAGCACTATCAACAAAGGGCTTTCCAGCCTCTACTCACAAACATATAGTGAAAGTAAACTCTCTACTTCACTTAACTGTTTTAAATATCCTATCACTAAACTTAAATGTGTATTCCTGTAACTTAAGTTTATTATTTGATTTTCAAACTTAGACATAAAACTAGTAACTTTGTTTCCCAACTAATATAGGGAGGAAGAATTAACTCCAATCCAATGGAACTACACTAAACTTTTCTTTCTTGCCATTTTCTCTAGCGATGAGGCACTTTTTTCTTGCCACTGATATACTCATGCCTTGTAAGTAGCTGCTATTTTGCACACATCCATGTAGTTCGAATAGGCCCTACAGAATCCTAAATCCTGGGGACCAATGGGTGTCCCATTAAAAAAATATACTTGGTTTGTTTTTAGCGTCTTTATAAAAAGGAGATGCTATTCTTCAGCAAAGGACAATTAAGATAACTTTCTACAGACAGAATAAACATTTGCAAATATTGCAATATATTTTATTTGTAGACATTCTGAATAATAAATAAAATAATAAAACATTGCTAATTATTACTGAAGTTATAATAGCTTTTTATCAATGTATTTTATTTTAGTCAACAGACACTTAAAACACAATCGGAGTATCTGAGGCCATGTATCCATGACCCCAAAAGTTGACAACCATGGTGTATGATAATCTAGCAGAAAAGAAAAGGATTTACTATATTGAAGTTAAAATTGTCGGCTTATACAGAATAGTGGGAAATTTATAATTATATTTATAAGGCCATTCAATTTTACTGCCACTGTGGGCCACATATAATATTAAAATAATTTGGAAAATACAAACTAAAGATCAGACATCCATAAAATAAATAATCCCTGCCCCAAGCTTTAAAAAAGAACCATATAAAACAACAATACTGCACCCACAATAGCCAAAAGGCTGGAGGGGAGTGTCAGGTTTTAAGAGTGCCTCTGAATAATCAGTATGGGGCTGTTCCAATGGCAGGCATAGAAAGGCATGCTTCCTAGGTCCCGTCAGATAACACTGTACAATGGATAGCAGAAATTGAGATAACCAGGACCTATACCATAAATGGCTTTAAAGATAATAACAGTTGTTTTGAATTGCATCCAGACTCCTGCGCAACTCATAAAACAGGGTTGGGGGATACCATGGATCCTGGACAAAAATTGTGTAAATCACTGGCTTCAGTGATGTCCAAAATTACCTACTCCTTCAACAAAATAAATACTACTGTATGGGTGCAATTTTATATCCCCTCCAAGCAGTCTTCATGAGTCACAAGGGGTAATGATCTAATAGACAAGTAGCCAAGTTAGCAGATCTGAGGCTCCTGTCCACTTTTTCCAGAGTTACAACTCCAAACTTGGTATGTTAATTATCTAAGACCTTGATGAATACATGGTTTAAATTATGAATGGAAAAGTTAAAATATGACATAAAGATGGTAGAAATTGGTTTAATTTAGCTTGATTGATCAGGTGCCATTTAGTTCTTGTCAGCTCTTAACAACCAGATACTGTATATTTTCTTTATGATGATCTGCTTCTACTGTTGGTATATGTGAAAGTAGGAATTTACAGGGTTGTAACAGGTTGGCTACGTAACCTGTTTAGTATGTATGCAAAGACTATATCTATATATGGCAATTGGAATAATGGTATTGTATTTCCTTTATACAAAGAGAAGATACAACAATGAATGCAAAATCCACAGTGAGATTTATTACAAAGTATGGGATTGTGTTGGGTAAAATTATTATTCGGAGGTAAGTGAAAATGAGCAAAATTTGGGAAGTGTGACAGGGTTTAATGCCAAGTAAGACTGTATACAGTCCAAATGTACAAATCTGAGAGAGAAAAACACTATACATTTGAAAATAAAATGGACTGAATACAAAAGGAAGTTATAAAAAAACAATATACTGAAATGGATTGGTCATACAGGAGGACAAAATTAGTTAAGAGAAAGGGAAAATCAAGAAAATTGTAGTTAGTTGAAGTTGATAAGGTCTCAAAAAGAGTCAGGTAAAACTTGTAAAAGAACAAAAGGCAATGTATGGTGTATTGCTATGGTGTAAACAAGGCTGGCATGAAAGGAAAGAAAATCCTGGAGGAGGTATAAAGAATTTTAAAAATGGTTTTGAAGTTCCTCCTGTATCTTCTGTCATTTTATTTGTTTTATTTTATTTGCTTTGCATAATACTGCTTATATTGAAAGAAAACAGCATGATGGGTATGCATGCATATAAAATGATACAAATTTTCAACTATATAATGTTGCTGTGCACGAATGTTTTAGCCTTGGAAATAATGTAAATATTTCACTGAATATTTACATATTTATATGTGGCAATTCAATGAAACTAATTTTTAATGCTCACAAAATAAAATTAGTTCAAGGCAATGTAGAAGAAATGGATTTCCAGATATGAGTCACATTTTCTGGCACTGACTGCCTCCTTATCATAGAACTTATTGCCCCATGATAGGATCCACTTAACAAAGCAGCAAATTATGAGTAGTTCTTACACTATTTATCAATTTCTCTTTTCATAGAAATGTATGGTCTTAACTTTATATTTTTGCCCTATATCTAGTTCCATAGGCTACAAAGACAGTTTCAAGTGTTATATAAGTAAAAAAGAAATCAATAACTACCATCATTGTGAGAAAGCATTATAAATTTATACTTTGTTACACTATGTTATACTATGTTGATCATTATATCAATTGTCTTATTTATAAGATTTGTTTATAAGTCTTAACATTTTATCAGTACATACAGTTTATGAACAAGGTGGTTTCTGAGATCCTGAGTAATATCTTCATGCCATGGTTTTCGAATTCCAATACCAGAAGGATGTGTTGCGGTTGGCATGGTCCCCAGACCAGCAACATTTGCATTTTCATTCAACATAGGACTGAAAATGAAGTGGAAACTTATGAGGCACCAAAAAACAAAGTTTAGTCTATACAGAAGACAATATAGTTTATTCTATTGATGTAGCCCTCTTATATTTACAAGACGTTTCCTGCTCTGGCATGATCAGATGTGTTATATGTTATCTTAGGGAGATAAACCTTTGTATTTCTCTCAAAATGACTTTTATTTCCTAAATGTGAGCTTCAATATCTTGTCAAAATTTTCAAAATTAAAATCAAACAAAAATTAGAAAAATAATTCATAATACTTATATACCTCTGAAAGTTTTATTTGGTGAAATAAGGAAGCATTTAAGAATTATGTTATGGGTTTGATATAGGGAATAAAAATCCAGGAGGTCATCACAGTCACTAAGTCTTCGGTTTTCAAAACTGTACTTCAGAATATGTGTTTCTTCAGAAAACATATGTATTTCCAAATAGAACACTTGATGAATTGTTTTTTAAATGGTTTTTTTATTAGTAATTTATATTCTCTTAATTTAAACCAATTATAAATAAATATAAATTCATTTATTAACTCATTCAGTTATCTCAATATACAGGCAGTCCTCGACTTATAACCTTTTGTTCAGTAATTGTTTGAAATTACAACGATATTGAAAAAAATGACATGATCATTTCTCACATTGATGCCTGTTATAGCATCCCATAGTCATGTGAACAAAATTTGGCCTCTGGGCAAATGACTCATATTAATAATAGTTGCAGTATCCTGTGATCACATGATCATCTTTTGTGACCTTCTGACAGCAAAATCAATGAGAAAGCCAGATTCACTTTACAATTATGTCACTGACTTAACAACTGCAATATTCACTTAACAACTGTGGAAAGAAAGGTCGTAAAATGGGGAAAACTCACTTAACAACTGTGTTGCTTAGCAATGGAAATTTTGAGCTCAACTGTTGTTGTATATTGAGGACTACCTGATAAAGAGTAAAATGAAATACATTTAATTTTCACCTGTCCTAAAATTACTAAGTATATTAGGGGAAAAATGCAGAAAAATAAGCATTTATTCGTATTTTATATTAACTTCTAATCGATATATCTATTTCATTCAGCTCAATCAAATCTACTTTTACATCCAACATTGTAACCTTTCCAGTAACTATGGTCAATTTTTTTTCAATACCCAATACAATTAGTTTTTTATTGAGAAAGGAAAGAATCCTGTTCTTTTTAAAAAGGAAATTTTCTAGAATTTCTACGTTATGAGAAAATTCTACCTTTATATGAGAAAATTCAAAACCAAGTAAATTTCAATATTTGTGTGATTACAAGATTTTACTCATGTCCCCTTTCCTTGAGGATAGCATGCAGATCTAACCTGACAAGATGGAGCTATTGTCGAACATTAAGGAACTGCCTTGAAAGAGGACTATAATTGGGCTTATATAGGACTGCATTTCAAATGCACTACTTCAGGGGTGTCAAACTCAAGGCCCGGGAGCCAAATCCAGCCCATGGGTTGCTTAGATCTGGTCCACCGAGCTGCCCTAAAAATAGCAAAGGACTGGTCCATGGTGCCTTTGCCAGCAAAAATGGAGCCCTCCTGAGCTCTGGCAGAGGGTTGTAGGAGGCTGGCCCAACCCAAAACAAAGCTCGTGAGGGCCACACATGCCTCCCCAAACTCCATTTTTCACCTCCAGAGGGTTGCAGGAGATCAGACCAACCGGTGAGCTCGGGAGCCCGTTTTCACTGGCAGAACGTTCAGGCCTCCACAGGCAACCGCCCCCTGACATGAATGACATCAAGCTGGCCATGCCACTCTGGCCACACCACACCCTGGCCCACCCAAGGTCAAACACAACCCTGATGCTGCCCTCAATAAAATTGAATTTGATACCCCTGCGCTACTTGGATGTTTTCTTTTGCTTGGCATCATCCAAGACAGATCATGCTATATTTAGGAGAATTTTTAACCAATTTAGAAAGTATACTAGCTGTAGCTTTACCAGACAAAAAGCCTCCAATCTCAGTAATAGTAATATTCAGTCTGAATTACTAACTCATAGGGTAATATAATGTATTATAGTAATGGAAAATTCAGCTAGTGCAAAATGCAGTTCCCAGTCTTAGTGATTTTTAAATGGTATGGGGAGGGGTGTCAAACTCCTGGCCCACAGCGAGATGCGTCATGTGCTACTCACAGCCACGCCCGGTTCAGTAAAGGGGAAAAAGTTGTATACATCACGTGACAATGTGTCATCGCGAGCTTGACACCCCTGGGCTAGGGTAATTTAATAAGTAGTGGATAAGCAGCACTAATCAATGCATTTCCAGGCCCAGGTTAGGATGCTAGAAAGTTTCTTATTGGTGCTAAGTTACCTGAAAATCTTCTTTCAACTACAGTAAATGCCCATCTATGCTAATTTTACAGGTTATAAGTTAAATGAAAGTAAACTTACTTTTGAGAATTTACAGCTGAATGCAACATTGTATCTGGTAGCAGATTCTGGGCTTGAACTCCAACTCCTCCATTCACTCCCATAGGATTAGCACCTATATAGGAAAAACAAAACAAAACCCAAACCTCCTCATTAAATCTTTTCTATGTTGTTTTACAAAAAGCAAGTCCTTACTGTTTATAATTTGTATTATACCTATACAATGTAAGAATCCATTCCACTCCTGATTTTTATAGCTTAAACATATAAATATATACAAAGCTTATAACTTTTGCATCAAATAATTAGCATTATTAGAGAAATCTCCTTCATGAGAAAATAAAGTAGGATTCTTAAGGGAGATCTAGTAAATTGCTGAGATCTCAGGGACATCAAACTAAAATTATGGGCACACTTCCAAGATGCCCTCCCCTCTGTAGGAATATGTACCAATAATTAAGTTAAAAAGAAAAAGTATCAAATTTTAAGATTTTTTTTCAATTTTTGTAATAACTTTCTAATAATTTAAATTTCTCTTGGCACTTCAGAGAGAAATGCTCATCAATAAGATAAAGATAGTGCTAAGTATATACAAATGTAAAATTATTTATTGGTTATGAGACATATTTTGTCTTCTATGAACTCACTTGTGGGATTCATGGGGCGAAGCCCCTGTGGTGACTGTCCTTGCTGCTGACTTTTCACTTGAGCTTGTGTTTGCGTTGGCATCTGATTCCCTTGATATGTCAGCCCCAGAGCTGCATAAGCCCTCTCAATAGAGCTGGGGTCAATCTGGTTAGTAGCATTTATGTTGGGTGTTGTCTGCTGCCCAACTCCCACAGAACCAGAATTTCCTACTGCAGCACCACCTAATAATGCTAGAAGCAATAAAAACACAAAGATAGGGAAGTGATTAAAAAAAACCTAGCTGGATTGAGATTAATCCAGATTTTTAAATAAACATCAAAAACTTGGAACCATATAGCATACTATATCAAAATCAAATAAGCCGCATTATACAGGTAGTCAATTTACGACCACAGTTGAGCCCAAAATTTATGTTGTGAGAAAATTGTTAAGTGAATTTGGTCCATTTTATGACTTTTCTCACCACAGTGAATCATTGCAGTTCTTAAATTAGTAACATAATTGTTAAGTGAAATCTGATTTCCCCATTAACCTTGCTTGTCAGAAGGCTGCAAAAGGAGATCACACGACTGCAAGACACTGTTACTTGTCATAAATGTGAGTCAGTTGTCAAGCACCTGAATGTAAATCATGTGACCATGGGGATGCTACAAAGGTCATAAATGTGAAAAATGGTCATAAGTCACTTTTTCAGTGATGTTGTAATTTTGAATGGTCACCAAATGAACTGTTATAAGTCAAGGACTACCTGTATTTTGGGCAGAATCAGGACATCAACAAATGGATGAGATAAATACTCTTAAAGTTGTTGATGAGAAATTTATTTTTTTAAAAATTAAACGTTTAATTTTTTTAAAATTAAACCTGTCACTAATCAGGGTTTTAGACTCAAGTGAGAATCTCCCCCTGATTTTATTATATTGATCAAATTACAGAATTAGAGATAAGCCTAGTCAAAAGAGCTCTCTAAAAAGCCCATTTATGTGACAGAAATTTTGGTCTCTGTAATAAGATTCATTAGACCTGCTAACATGTAAGTGAAAAGATGGAACAGCAATGCCCCCCAAAATAGCCATGAAATCAGAAAATACGAATCATTGTAGCTGTTAAAGGCTTTATTTCCCTCAAGGAATGTCATTTTTGAAGCAAGCAATAAATAAATAAATAAAATGGAGCCCATTCAACAACATTAATGTCTAAGTGTTAAATCAGAATTAAGTCTTCATAAAATAATTTTGTGCTCATGTTATAAACATCTTGCATTCTTACTATTTTAAAATTATTATTACATACTCAATATATCTTGGTCATTTTTGCCAATTATTCATCTTGATCAAGAATTATGTAGAGGAGAGGCAAGGAAAATTAGAAAAAGTAGCACGACTATGGGGAAAGCATGGTATGTACCTTTCATCAATGAAGAAATGTTGATTTACTAAAGTCACTCCTGCAGGCACTGAAAAAGCTTAACATGGCCTAATATAAACTGGCATACTGATTATTCTCATCCAAATAAAATCTTATTAATTAAACTACTGCAATTGTAATTGAGGAACTCATTTTAAGGGATTTTTGTTCTGAAAGCTTTTGTGGACTTTTCTAAGTGTTATAACTTCTGAAATGCAGGATAGCAAAGATGCAATACATGGATGAAAGTAAAGGAAGAAACTAAGAAATGAACAGGCATCTTTATTACATTCTAAGAGCTTAGTGTCCTAGGAGGCAGCACATAAATTAATGCAATAAACAAGAAAAACATGTTTTGACACACTGTTTATCCTATAAAGGATTGTCAGTCTCAGGCCTTTTACTTTGCATAACATTGTAAAAAAAAAACCTATGGAATTGCAGTATACGTAAGTAAAAATTCTGATTTTGTTAATAGACTAACAATGATATTATAACAATATATATTATAACAAAGGATGTAACAGATGTCTTACATTGTTGATTTCTTTTATCCCCAGCATTTTTAAGAGGAAGACACACAGGACAATCATGCCGGGTACAATTCTTCCAATGAGATATGATTTGTCGTGAAGATGCACAATGAGCCACTAAAAGAAAGTAAAAAAAAAAAAATGTGACTCACACAAACCTGAACATTTCTTAAACTATCTATACAAATTGAAATTTGCTCTTGATTCCTAGAAATAAAAGTCAGTACAATATAATTTCAACTTTTAAAACACGAAGGTTCCTAGAATTAGAAAGCCTACCCCTGTTGTGACCATTAAATAACTTGTGGATTCATTCCAGCCAAGTACAGGTTATAGTTTCTGGACATATTGCAATAAATCATTTAGACAATTCTTTTTTCTTGCATAGTAGAAACCAAGATGCTTACTAAATTTTCAGTGCATTTATAACTCTCATCTCAAGATGCATTGTGGCTCAGCGGCTTAAAGATGCTGGATTTGCCAGGTGGAAAAGGTTGTCTCTCTCTCTCTCTGTACTCTAGCAGTTTGACCCCTAGTACTGTGTGATGGAGTGAGCTCTTGTCATTTGCCTCAGCTTCTATCAACCTACCGGTAGCAGTTCAAAACTATGCAAAATACAAGTAGATAAATACTCTGATGGGAAGCTAACAGTGCTTTGTGAAGTAGGAAGAAAACAAATAATGCTGGATCTGCCCAAATGTGAGAAAATGTGGAGAAAAGCTCTGGATGACACTTACACAGAACACTGTTAGACACCCTGTGGGTGGAATTAGTTCACCCCCTGAGGTGTACCCTGGATGAACTAAACAAACTAGCAATCTTAGGCAGCCAAACTATTCTGTACCAACATTGTAGACGCCCTAGTTCTCAATGTACAAACACCATACGCTAAATAAATCAATAAATCGATCTCAAATTCATCATTCTATTAAATACTAGAACTACAAAGCAGTTTTCATTTCAGCAATATAATATAGTCTGAGCAAAGGCAAGTAGTTTTATTGTTGCTGATGTTAAATAACTGTAAGTTTAATATAAATCCTTGCTGACTTCCAAAAAAATCATCCAAAGTACTAATATTAGATTAAGATCTAATTTCTGCCAATCCCTGCTGTAAAGAACATGATCACAAGTATATAGGAAATCAAATGTTGTACTTACCCTGACAGGATTTTCCAGCCTGGCAATGTGTCATGTGGTTGAGAACATTCTTCATGGTTCGACAGTGAGGAAGGTTACACTGTCGTACCTCTCCATTTGCTTGCTCCCTCCGCTGACATTTGTGAGCATGCAAGAGGAGAACAAGTTGCTGCTGTATAAGCTTGCGTTTTTCTGGGTCTGCTGTAGGTGCTCCTGATCCCATAGCAGTTGATACCATACTAGCCTGCTGAACTGAAGGAGTCTGCTGCTGCTGACACTATCAAAAGGAGACAAAGCATTTTTGAGTTCAGCAAAAATTAGAAAAGTGATTTTTTAAAGCCTCTTCCTGGGGCTTAGCTTGGAGGAACCATAACTATTATTCTGAATGCAAACCAGAAAGAAGTTAAGTTTCTCAAGAAGTTGGTTCTACAAGATGGAAACTGCTATTTTGTTTTAAATTCCCCAGTTCTAGTAGTTATTATGGACTGTGTTTCTGGCCAGCATATCTCAAAGAGTTGATATCAATAAATGGAACAACTCTATAAACTGTATTTACATGATTTAATGTAATGTGATTCTATTGCTTTTTTTTCATCTCTACTCTTGTGAGTTATTTTTTTAAAATTTTTAGTTGAAATCAATTTGGTTAGTCAAATAATAAATGTCGACTGCACTTTAGGAAATGGAGTCTAGTAGCCTTTCCTTTTAAGCTAAATTGGTAACTTAGTGAAGTCAAAGCAACCTATTTACCCTCCCGCCAACCCCCCCACTTCCCCAAGATATTAAGGCTTCATGTGGAGTGAGCCGTAATTTGTCGTGGCTTGGCAGGTCCTTGTACTTCATACGCCTTAGCAATACAGCTCCTAATCCATCTGCCAATGGTGTAATCTTCTGTCCCATCGTTGTTGGTTGAAACAACATGGCCTCCGTCAAGCTGCAGTCAGTTTGATATACATATACGGAGGGCCCGCCTTATGTCCAATATGTGCCAGACTCTCTCCCGGATATGAGATGGCATCGGGCAGAAGTCCAGAAAGATCAATTCCTGGGCACGTTGGAAATAGGAATTAATCTTAGGTATGAAGGCCGAGTCCAACCATAGGACAACTCTATTGGTGTGGAAAATAGAGGTCCTCCTTGACTGATAGGGCCAACCAGCTCCAATATCCTCCTAGCCGACATTATGGCTATGAGGAAAACAATCTTACACATTAGAAAATGTAGGCTGATGGATCTTAAATATTCAAAAGGTGCAGTCGTAAGTGCCTGAAGCGTCTTGCATAGGTCCCAGGTGGGGTATCTACGCACCACCAGCGGTTTTAAATTGGTGTATCCTGAGAAATCTACGTACCATCAGGAGCTGTGATAGGAACTCAAAGCTCCCAAAAGTCAAGACCATTGAAAAGGCTGTTACCTGTCTACGAATAGTGGCCAGGGCTAAGCCCTTATCTAGCCCTGCCTGCAAAAAAGTCCAATACGTGGACCACTATCGCTGAAATTAATTGAACTCCCTTTATTGTGTACTACTCGCAGAAGGCTTTCCATGCTGCATCATAAATTCTGGTGCTGGATGGTCTCCTGGCCGCCTGACTGGTTCTGATCACCAGGAGGAGAAAGTGTCCCCCATCAGAATTCCCTGCTCAAGTGCCAGACAGCCAATTGGAGTCACTGCGGCTCCGGATGGTCTATTGGCCCCTGGCTGAGATCTTTTCGGGGGGGATTCTTCATGGTCTGGCTATTGATAGACCCATGGTCACCTGGGCCAATGAGGGGCTACAAGAACCTCCGCTTTCTCTTTGATGATCTTCCTTATAACCCTTGGTATGAATGGAAGTGGTGGAAAGGTATAAAGAAGATCCCGCGGCCATGGGCACTGAACACGTCTACTCCTTCCGCCCTCTGTTCTAGGAATCTTGTAAAAAATCTTGGCAGCTGACTGTTCGAAGGAGTTGCAAAAAGCTCCACGGTCTGATATCTTCTCGAACAGGGCTGGATGCGCCACTTGGATTGATCTACAGTGGCCCTGCTCAGCCAGTCTGCCCTCACATTCCTCACTCCTGAAATGTGCTGTGCTTTGATGGAACCCAGGTACTTCTCCACCAGCGGCACAGCTGTTCTGCCTCCTTTATGAGGGGCCTGGAATGAGTACCCCCCTGCCTGTTGATATGCGCCTTGGCGGCCACATTGCCCATAAGAAGGAGAACGTGCTGTCCCGCAATCTTGTCCTTGAATTCTCTATGAGCAAAGTGAGCTGCTCATAGTTCTAGCCAATTGATGTTGTGCTTCAAATCTATGTCTGACCACTTGCCCTGAGCCACTAGGTCTTAGAAATGTGCCCCCCAGCCCAAGAGCTGGCATCCATTGTAATCGTGAGACAGCCCTGTTCTCTGAACAAACACCCCTTGATCATCGCCTGGGACCTCTACCAAAGTAATGATGTTAACACCTTTGGTGGTACTTTTACCTTTGACAGTGAGTTGCTCCGACCCGACTGAAATGGGAGTAGGAACCACTGCAGGACCCTTACATGCAGTCAAGCCCATGGCACGATTGCAAAGCAAGAGATCTTGCCCAACAGCTGAGATAGTTGAGCAAGTGAAGTTACTCTGAGGGACCTCACTTGACTCACCAGACCCTGGATGTCTAACCTTCGCTCTGGGGAGAGGAGGAGCACCCTGCTACTGTGTCAATTATCCCCCAGGTGTAATAAACGGGTGGTTGGCACAAAGTGGCTCTTGCTGGTATTGATTGAGAACCTATGGGCCTGCAACATCTGCAGGATGATCTGTAAGTCCTCCTCTGCTTGCCTGTGCGATGACGATTGAATTAGAATATCGTACAGGTAGCATTGTATACAGACCGGGATGGTTCTGAGATGGACTGTCAATGCTGCCAGAATCTTTATGAAGGTTCTGGGTGCTGATGCCAGGCCGAATGGGACGGCTTTGTATTGTAGATGTCTGCCCTCGTAGCAAAACCTCAGGTATTGACGGTGATCTGGCCGAATCAGTACGAGGAGGTAAGCCTCCATGAGATAGATGTCAAATAATTTCCCTCCCTGACACTCTGCAGAATGGATTGTAGAGTGTGCATTTTGAATTTTCTGTATATTAGGTAATGATTGTCCTTTTAAATTGAGAATTGCTCTCCATCCCCCCAAGCTCTTTGGTATGACAAATGGTATTGAATAAAATCCATGCTCCTGCTGATTTTCTGGAACTGTCTCTATCGCCTGTATTAACAGTAAATGCTGAATAGCTGCATCAATCAGATTTCTCCTGGTTGCATCTTTTGAGGTTGGGCAATGGAAAAAGAAGCTCAGGGGCTTAGATTGGAATTCTAGGGATAAACTGGACCTTGTCATGTCTAGCACCCAAACATCCATTGTCGTCTGTTCCCACTGGTCTATGAAAAGGCTTAGTCTGCCACCAACGGGAGACTCGGTATGGTAGTCACTTGGGGTGATGGAAGGGATGGTTGCCAGTCCCTCGAAAGGAGCGCTCGTTTTGTGTTTGGGGCTTGTTCTTGTCCCCAAACCCCTGGGACAACCGAAAGTCCTGCCTCTGACCAAATTACTCTTGAGCTCATTGAAAGGTCGGTCTGTGATAAGAGGAACAAAAGGACCACCGAAAAGATGGTGAAAACCTGTTATCTGCTCTGCATAAAAGGGAGGATCTTCCTTTTGTCCCTGGCTTCCACCAGGACTGGTTCTAGTGCGTCTCCAACAGATTGTCACCTTTATATGGAGCTGACACCAATTTCCATCATCGCTTGGTGTTGGCCTGCCAATACTTGAGCCACAGAAGCTGTCACTGCCAATGCAATGTCCCTGGAAGCAAACTTCACCGAATTCAGCATGGCATCAGCTGAGTACTCTGCCAGCATGATCACCTTGTTAAAATCCTGGTGGGTCCTGATGTCACTGACGGGCACCCTCTCCTGCATTTGGCAAAGCCAAATCAAAGAGGCTGTAGTGAAGAAGGACGCTGCTATAGCGGTCTTTACGGCAGCAGCCTGGTATGTCTCATGCAACACCAGCTTGGACTTATCATCTGCCTTGAGAACATCATCTGCATCATTCAGCATATTTGAAGACGATGCCAATGCCAGTACTGAATCGTCCACTTCGGGAAGTTGTAAGGTATCAGCCAGAGGCGTGGCCACATTATAATATTTTTTATCAAAAGAAGTGGCACTTGGGTAAGTCCCTGGCAAGTCTAGTTGTTGCTGAACGATATTCAAAAAAAGCTTTGGAGATGGAATCACCTCCTCCTCTTCTATTGGTTCAGCAAATATAAGATTACTTGGCTCTGTAATGCCCAGAGCAGTATCTGCAAAGCAGTATCCAAATCCAATCTGGTCTCGTTTTTGGCCTTAAAAAGTAAAGACCTAAACAAGTGAGGCCTAAAAAGCACTTTAAGAACTGACTTATCTGGGACGCTCTTATCATCCTCTGACAAATCCTGTTCAATCTCACCTTTCTCTATTGAGCTCTCAAATTGATTCTGGTCAGAAGAGACTGGAGAATATTGAACTTCAAATTCTGATGGATCTCTCTGAATTTGACAAGGTATCCCTTGGCTAACTGCCCTAGGATGTCCTTGTAACATAGGAGCCTGATAGCAGCCTTGCTGAATGCCAGCCGTGTAACCCCTTTGAACGGACTCCAAAATCCATCTTTGCACCTCTTGGGGCATGGGTTGGTCATACTGAGCAGTAGACCGAATTGAAAAAATGGGGACCGTTAGGGAGGAAGAGGCGTGTTCTCAGTTTAAACAATTCAATCTAAAGAGCAAGCAGACCAGAGTCATCCCATGCTGTCTGGATCCTATCAACACCACTCTGGAGAACAATCCATTCAGAAGTGTATAGCATTGAATATCTGAGTAAAGCAAGACAGCAACAAGTTACACAGTTCAACTAACTAATCTGTTTTTTTAACAAGGTTTTTTTGGAAGTAGTTTGCCATTACTACTTCCTAGGACTAAGAGAGGGTGATGGGCCCAAGCTCACCCAAGTGGCTTTGTACTTAAGACAGGACTAGAATTCAATCTCCTGATTTCTAGCATGGTAGCTTAACTGCTACACCAAATCCTTTTCAAAAAAAAAAATAATTACTTGACAAAAAAATATCATGGAATCTGAAATAAAGAAGTTGAACTGCAGGCACTATACAGGTGGTATCAGTAGTCTTTTCAATTTCCATAGTTCAATGTGTGTCTAATTTAAGTAACTCATATTTATGAAATATAAGTGTTAAATGGATCAATGTAGGCTGAAGTTGTTAGAATTTTTGAAAGGACAAATTCCTACTAAAGATAATTGCAAGTATTCTGAAACAGGAATATTTGTAGATAGAATTCAGCTGTTCAGATCCAAAGTGGGAAAAATGCTTGGTATCAGAGGGGAATGCTCTCTGTGCCTCCTTAAAGAAGTTGTGCCTTTTTTGCAAAGATAAATAGTTGCTGCAAGCCTAATCTAAATAGAAAGTAGATTCATTACAAGAAGGGAACAGCTATAAAATCCCTTCCTTTCAGATCACCTTCCACTTGCCCAAGTACAATGAATAAATCAATGAGTGAGTGAGTGAGTGAGTGAGTGAATGAATGAAATGATATGCAATGCGTGCTAACCAGAAATACAATGAGACAGGTCCATGGTTATTATGGAAGTCCCAAATCCCTGCATGGGCATTGTAGGATGCCTCAACACCAAATCTGAGATGAGACTTTAATAAATTTATCAAGGCAGCACAATTACATTACAATAAGAGAGACAAAAAAATTAAAGAATTAAGATATTTAATTATTAAATGTATATGTCACTCAACTCCCAGGGCTCCTTAAATATTGAGAGAGAAGGTGGCAAATTAGACTCCCTGTGAAGGGCATTCTGTAGAGAAAATATACAACCTCTTTCTTTGATGCAGATAAAAAGATGTAACTATTTGAAATATTTCTGTGGGTGATTTCAGATTATTATTCTGGGGAGAGATTTTATGCACTTCTACTTGATTTTACTTGGAGCTATAAATATCAAAATGATATAGGAAGTCCTTGACTCATGACTATAATTAAGCCCAAAATTTTAGTTGCTAAGTGAGATAGTTAAGTAAATTTTGCCCCACTTTACGACTTTCTTGCCATAGTTGTTAAGTAACTCACTGATTTTGTTTATCAGAAAGTCGCAAAAGGTGATCACATGACCCCAGGACATTGCAAAGTGTCCAAATTTTGATAAAGTGACCATGGGGTGGTGCAGCCATCATAAGTATGAAAAATAATCATGTTATTCTTTTTTAGTGCTATTGTAATTCTGAATGGTCATCAAACAAATAGTTACTTTTAGGACTACCTATACATCCTGGATCAGTAGAAATTTTCATAGAGGGGTACAAAAAGTCCTTTTCAGAATAGGGACGACCTCCTTTATATTATGAAATTAAAGCTAAAATAAAAGGTGCTGTTCCATGAAATTTATTTCCTAATAAAATTGAATTAGTTCACTAAACATAGAAGGCAAATATTTTTTAAAAAATAAAACCAATGTGATTGATAGTCTCAAATAATATTAAAAGCCTTATATCAATTCTGATGTAGATATTGTATTGGAATTTAAAACAATTCTAAAACAGTAAGTAGATAATACAGTTGGTTAAATAGATCTGGTAAACAGAGGGTTGATGACAACAGATTGTGTCATAATTTATTAACAAATAAATGTGAATGTGATTGCAAAAGAATCTGAAATTATGAATAACATAATACAGACATTTACACCTGTGAAGCTCAGTGTATAGGCCACAATTATCCACATTCTCAAATTATAGTTTTGGAGGATCTTAGGGTAAGAGCTTTTAAAATACACTCTAACTGAAATTTACAAGCTATACACAAAAAATATTTTTCCTCCTACCCCAAATTATATAAAGCTGTAATAATTTATTTTGTGGGGAAGCTTAATTTTTTTTAATTAAAAATTAGTTAGCCTTTTTCTTATAGGGCCCCATAGCAATTTTTCACAACTAGTCTTTTATATTCACTTTATCACCATTAATGGCCTTTCATATTCACTCAACACATTGTTCTTATGGGTACTATCATTTCCCCCCATTTCTCCCAGGCTATTCTGTTGTTTCTATTAGTCTTCAAACTCCCCAACAATTTACTGCCTCAATTTTACTCTAAAAATACCATACATATTACATTTCTCCAACTATAAATCTTTCCACTGTTCATTTTCTCTAGTGAAGGTCACTCAGTTCTCTTTCAGTTTCTGCTATCCTAGAAAAGTTTCTACTCCTTATTTTAAGAATTACCAAACATCTCCTCAGAGTATAGCACTATCTCCATAGCCAGTTTCAGTTACCACTGAAATTTATGGCAAGTGGTATGTATGTACATTAACCCAGGATCTTTTCTACTTTAAGATAAAGAGATGAAAAATGTTATATTGTTCTACAACAATTGCATACATTTTAAACTAATTTTCAGCATAGCAATCTGAGTAATAATAACCATAGTTTTAGTAACATAGTTTTTCCTAACATATTCCTAAATCATTACTATTTTAACTATATGGCCACATCAGAACAATTACAGATCGTTTTTCTTCTCTAAGCTTCCAGAATGTCAACCAGAAAACGAAAACTAAATCTGTGCTTTAAATCAGAACAGATACTTGTGACTTCCAATGATGCTGAATGATAAAATTCCAGCAGCCCCACCTGTGATTCAGTGGTGCAATAAAAGTGTAATGACAAAAATATGGCAAAAGATAAAGATCAGACAAAACTCCTCAGAAGATATGATAATTCAATTGAAACATTTCTTCTTCTAGATCCAGTAACTTATTTATAGTTAGACTTCAAGGATAATTTACTCTCCCATTCCAAAACATCTTTTCCCACTGTAGTTTCAGAGACAATTAAGCAATGAAACAGTATGTAAATCATTAGCACAGAAATATTGCATTATTCCAAATTAGTTGTAAAATAATTTTCTACTAAAGTTACTACTTACCATGTTAGGCATAACAGGAGCAGGCACTGGTTTCTTGTCCATTGGAAACTGTGGCAAACTGTTAGGTAATACCGGCTTATTTTGCATCTGGGGACCAAGTCCACTGGCTCCAATTGGCTGCCCAGTGTTTTGGCTATATGGCGGGACATAAGGACTGGGATTGTTCATCATTCCCATCTAAAAATTAAGTAAAAAGTGACAGATCAGTTAAGGATTTTTCATTTTGATTTTCATGGAATATAAAGTAAGCATGGTCACAAACTGTCTTGATGTAGTGCAATATACCTAGAATAGCCCTATCTCCTTCCCAACATTTCATGAACGCTATTCTAATAAGGAATTCTTAAAAACAAAAAAAACCAAAATGATTCATTATTATTAATGGTAATATAGTTCATTTCTAGTTCAGTTTTACAAGTTTTCGCTAGATAATTAAACTTATTAAATATAATTTAAATTAGTACTATTTCCATTGAAAGAGTTCATAACTGAACATGTATTTGAATGTGATTCAGTTTGTTATACTCTTTCACTAGATTCTATTAATTGAATATAACTTTCAGATTTTATAGTTTTCAGATTTCAATATCTAGCTTAGAGTCCATAAAATGTTTAATCTGATTACATATTAAGATATCATATAACTTTCATTATGTTCACAGTTCATTACAATATCAAATCTTCCTCTTTCCGTCAAAATAAAAGCTTAGAAAGGTGTTTTTGCAATTATCTGTTAACAGTGACTAGCAAGTTTATATTATTTCTTAAATGCATATAGATAGAAATTTGGTATGGAGGCCAAGTCATCAAACTAGAAACCAGAAGATAGTAAGTTGTCGTTCAAAAAAAAATTACTTAAAGCCACAGTTTTTAAACACTGCATGTTTAAAGACTGCATAGAGTCACTTGAGATAGCAAGATATGCAGCTTATAAATTAAATTAAATTGAAAAATTGATTTATACTTTCTGGTTCATATAATTTAAGGAATATGTAAATTTTAGGCTTTCAAAGGTGATAACTAACACCTTGAATTGGACCTGGAAGCAAATCAACAGCCAATGCAGCTCCTGCAGGAGATGACACATGTGCATATGTGTATTGGCTATTAATTTTCTTCCAGGTACAATTCATGGTGCTAGTTGTCATCTTTAAAGTCCTACGTGGCTTGGCACCAGGTTATTTGAAGGACTATCAGAGAGACGAGACAAGGAATGTTATGGGTACATCTAGCAAGTACATCTAGCAAGACCAAGAATGGCTTTCTCTTTGGTAATTCCCTCTCCATGGAACATCATCCCCACAGAAATAAGACTGGCTTCCATTCTGACACTCTTTCAGAAGGCCCTGAAGACTTGGTTTTGCCAACAAGCATAAGGAACCCATCAAGTGGCTTGTTTGACTACTTGCTGTCACCACATGGGTGGGGTATCATTTTTTATTGTTTTTATGAGATTTTTTATCTTTGTAAACCATCCAGAATCACTGAAGATGAGTTGTGTGACTATATAAATTTTCTCAAGTAAATTAAATAAGATAAATATTATTTGATAATAGATAGGGTTAAAATAGTTGTCACAAATGAAGGCAAAATACCTAAATATCTGATCATAACCAGAGCAAGTAGATAATTGCATGAATAAAGAGACTGTCAAGTTAACTTTGACTACAACTTTTGGCATCATGCTTATTATGCTTAATGCTGCCATCCACTTTCAGAAGCAAATGGAAGAAGCATGAACATCTTCAGCAGACAGAATAGCAGGGAGAGCACTAGGAAAGCCCTACTAGTATATAAATGGAATATAATGCACAATCCTTTAGGTCTTATCCATATTTGCCCAAAATTATTTCTACAGACCAAATTATGATCTATAAAACATACTTTACAGTTTCTAGTGTGATAGATTAAGGAGCTCTTTGGCATTTTTTATCCTTGATATTATAAAGATAGGTTGTTGTTACAGATGCAATAAAAAGATTACTAGGAATAATCACTCACCACATGAAAGAGGGCAGGTGCAGCAACAGATGCTACTGAGTGGCAAGGATAAGTGCACTGTTACAATAGAAATTAATTATATCCCAAATCCCCAAAATAAAGCAGTCTTGTTAGCCAATATTTCATCATAAATTATGAGAGATTCTGTTTAATAGATAATTTGCAAATTTACTTTTGAGATTTCATTTTGTTAAGATTTCTAGAAAGGAAGCATTCCTGCAGTGGTACAGCATTTTGTAGGTTACTGAGATCCCTCCCAAAGAACAGTGTAAATTCAGGAGTGATTTACTAATCTACTACATCAGAAAAACAGATGGGACCTGGAAGTTTGTAGTAAGAAAAATATACAACTATAATCACAGCAGTGGCATGACCAGCATGGTGAAAAACTTTAAATTCAATTCAAACAACAAAGTAGAATTCAAATGTTTTAGAAGGCAGCCAACTACATTGTTACATGATTCTTAAAACATGGAAATGTAGACAATTTGTGAATTGCGCACTCCTCTATCTTTTAATATTACAACCACATGAAACAAAATTTATATAAAATCATACTTCCTTCACCATTCCAATGTAATTAAACTGAAAAAAGTATTCCCAGACAGCAAAAAGACAGTACAATATGCACAAATGCACTTTTATGAACACTTCTTAAGCATGCACATATATAACTTGTTGCTTGATTATAAGATTTAACTATAATTGTTTCCCTTTTGTGAAGATCAAATTATATGTTTGGTTCACAACAGTAAACGTATTTGTCCATGCTTAACTGCATATTAATACCATGTTAATAAGTCTTTTGCTATCACTTCCAAGATCATTTGGAAGTCTCAGTTAGTCAAAAATAGAGTAGCCCGATTAGTATCTTGTCAGGGGCAGTACATTGTACCTGTGTTATGGACCCTGCACTAACTTCCTAGTACAGAGGTGTCAAATTCACGTCGTCATGGTGCATCACGTGATATGTTGGGACTTTTTCCCCCCTTAGCTAAACTGGGCATGGGCATGGGCATGGCCAGCACATGACGCATCCAGCCTGCAGTCTGGGAATTTGACAGCCTAGTACTATGTCCTAGTACTATTTAGTCCTTGTAGTGTTAATCTACAAAGCTCTTTATGGTTTGGTATTCAGGACTGCATTCATCGACTAGAATGAACATATTCAATCTTGCTGGGAAAAAGCAGTTAACAGCTTCCCACTTTTACTAGTGTGGGAAGCTGAGGGACAGAGGCACTACTTTTTGTAGTATTCCCAGTCCATTGGAATGGTTTTCTGCTGAACTTAACTTTGCCTGCCTTCTAAAATGCAGAAGCAGCTGAAAATAGATCTTCCAGATACTTTTCAATTTCTCAGTCAATATGCACTCTTAAATTCCTTGGAAATCTCCCATCTAAGCCCTGATTTGCTCAGTCCCCTTGACTATCACCAGCTGTGACAACTATGTTTTATTTTTAAAAATATAAGCAATGCTGTGTACTTTTCAACTTAGGAAAAAAAAGTTCTACTTAATAAAAACATGAAATTATGTGTACTGTTTAAATAGTAAATTATGAAACACATGGCTCACATATTCGAAGTCAAAAGACTGGTCCAATACTTATTATTGTCTATAATTTAACTGTGATGCTATAAATACACTGCTGATTTTCATTGCCTATTTTATTTAGAAAATGCCTCTGAACCTCAGAACTAGGCTGAAACTATAAAAATGGCATGCAGCTGAGGATAACTTTCTGTTTTGAATCATGTTCACCCATCTCAGAAACCAAAGAATGCATAAGATAAGTTAGAGATAGTGAATCAAGGAAGTGGCAGGAAGAATCCTAAAACAGAAAGTTTAAAGGAACAACTTGACATTTTATGATTTTGTGTTTCTTCCTCTATATGTACATATCTGCAGTTTTCTGTACATCATATATCTATACTTTTTCAGTTTGTCTTAAATGTATTGGCATTTGGTCTCACTCTGCCCCAGGTTTTATAGAGTTATTTGGGCAAGTTTTTGTACTTCATCACTTTGTTCTATTGCCCCTCAGGACCCTTCAGAATTACTATTTCATTCAAATTCATTAACATCCACACACACAAAATATTTTTTCAGAGAATGACAACTTGCTAAATATAAATAAAGTACAAGCTAAATCCAAGAAATACAGTTAATGATTTAAGAAGCATTAATTTTTACATATAACTTTATAGTATAAGGCAGGGCTGTCAAAATCCCAGCCAGATGCATCATGCGCTGGCCACACCCACACCCAGCTTAGTGAAGGGGAAAAAGTCCTGATAGGTCGTGTGATGCCGCCGTGATGACTTGAGTTTGACACTCCTGGTATAAGGCATTTAAAACTATTTATAAACTGTTTTTATTTATAATATGCTACATTAGATAGTCAAGAACGTAGACAAATAGATCACTTTTGACAGCTGGGTAGCAGTTTTAGAGATTTAAAGTTAAGATTAATTCCACTTATGTCCATTTACTTTACTGAGTTTACAGGCTACTCCAATCAAAATATTCTATTGAGTGGCATACAATTCCCCAGTCTGGGAGTTAAAATAAAAATAAAATAACCAAATATTAAAATCAAGTTTTTTATTATATTTATATTGGGAACCAATAATCCTCAAACACGATTAAAAATAATTACTTATCCAGAGAGAGAATCATAGTAAACCTGTGTCTAATGCTTAGCCAAGTCTTTACTGACATTCTGGAGGAAGGGGCTTATCTAAATGGCTGGGATACAGCATTCTGCAGAATGGAGAAAATATTTGAAATGTTATGTTTCAAGCCCCTTATTTCAAAAAATATTGTGAGTTGCACAAAATAAGGGCTGTGCAAAGACTTCTTGGCCATAACTACCTGCTTCTTGAGCGAGAGTTGTGAGTCCAAGAGGACCCCCTGTAAACAGAGAAGTGCAACTGCTTTCAGAACTAAACATTTATCTCTGGAAACCACAGGCCTTTGAACCTGCTCCATTTGAAGTTGCTCCATTTGCTAGGATTCAATCTTAGTCTATTCTCCCTATCCAGACAAAAAGAAAAGCACTTTGACAGATTATTTAATACCTACTGAATATTTACCTAGCTTTTCATTGAGAATATGTACAGGTAGTCTTTGACTTACAACAGTTCATTTAGTGACCGTTCAAAGTTACAATGATAATGAAAAAAGTGACCTATGACCATTTTTCAGTTACAACCAGTGGTGGGATGCTGGATGGTCGGCGAGGTTTGGGTGACCCCCTTGTTGTGATCTGTGGCTGGGCTTGTGCTATGTTTTCCCTAAATAACTAACTCTTCCACTGCCCAGGCGAGTTCCACGCCACCCTACTATACGGTGGGAGCTGTCTGAGTTCATTAGGTGCCTGTTTGAAATTACGTTCCAGCTCCAAAGCACTCGTTCACGACCAGCAAACCCTTTGTCAACAAAAGTGCAGCCCACTCTGGTTACAACCCTTGTAGCATCCCCATGATCATGTGATCAAAATTCAGATGCTTGGCAACTGACTCATACATATGACTGTTGTGACTCAAGTTCATGTGATCATCTTTTGCAACCTTTTGACTAGCAAAATCAACGGGGAAGCCAGATTTAACAACTGTGTTACTAATCAACTGTGATTCACTTAACAACTGTGACAAGAAAGGTCATAAAATGGGACAAAATACACTTAACAAAATTGTCTCATTTAACAACATAAATTTGGGCTTAGTTATGATCATAAGATGAGGATCACCTGTAATTACTGGAGATACAAAGCTTATAACATTGTAACATTGGTTTATTCGGCCGTCCCTTCTGCCTTATTGGCTGACAATCATTTGGATACAAGTTATTTCACATATTTTGTTTTGCAATTTATAGATATACCTTTTAATTATAAACAAAATTAAAACTGCCAACAAAAACATACGAAGTTGGAAGAACACTAATTCTCCATCCATTATAAAATGGCTGAAAAATTCATTATTCACTGTATATTGATGTTTTATAATATATGAACTTGATTTTAATCTTTGGTTATTTTATTTTTATTTTAATTCATAGATTGGAGAATTGTACAACTTTCAATAGAATGGGCATTGGTCTTACCTGATACACTCCTTCTCGGTGTGCTGAGAAACAATTCAAAGAATGGGTTAACTCCGCCTTTCTGCCCAGAGACTGAGTCCTTTTAAACCTTTTAGCCACGCCTCTCTTGACTGTGTCCCAGTTTTGATGGTGTAGCGGTTGACTTGATGCATTACTGATCTTGTTGTATACTCCTGGACTCTGAACCAGACGGTCACAAGGGCGGGGTTGGATTCTCTCTCAGCACACTGAGAAGGAGCGTATTAGGTAAGACCAATGCTCCTTCTCCAGTGTGCTGAGCAGAGAATCCAAAGAATGGGACATACCAAAGCTGGCTTGTCCTAAGGGTGGACCGTGGTCCAGTCCCAAGTCTCAAGGCCTGTGTGTATCTTCTGGAGAACTTGCCTGCCGAAGGCTGCTTCAGTCGAAGCCAAGGTGTCCAGCTTGTAGTGTCTGATGAATGGTGGCAGTAAGGACCAAGTCGCTGTCCTACAGACTTCCTCTAGGAAGCCTGTGTTGCCCATGTGGCCATTGTTGCAGCACTCCTGATAGAGTGGGCTTGGGCAACGGGAGAGCATGAAGCTCGTATGCTTTGGTGATGCATGCCCATATCCACCGCCCTACTGTCAATGCTGTAACCTTGCTCCCCAGTGTAGAAGGCTGGAAGGACACAAATAGAGACTTGCTTTCCTGAAAGGAGCTGTTCTTTTGATGTAGATGTGGAGGGCCCTCCTAACATCCAAAGTGTGCCACTTCTTTTCCAGGGCATGGGACAGGTCTGGACAGAAGTCTGGCAAAATGATTTCCTGTGCCCTGTGGAACAAGAAATTAACCTTGGAGTGAAAGGAGGGATCCAGCTGCAGAACCACTCTGTTTGAATGGAATACACATAAGTCCTCCCTTATGGCCACCAGCTCCGAAATTCATCTGGCCGAAGTAATAATCATGAGGAAGGCTACCTTAAAGATGAGGAAACGCAGACTGGTTGCCCATAACAGCTCAAAGAGCGACAAGGAGAGTGCCTGCAGGACCTTGAATAAATCCTAGGTGAGATATCTGTGTACCACCGGAGGTTTTAAGTTGGTTGCTTTTTAATGAAACTGTGCACAATAGGGTGCTGTGCCACGGACTCCAGATCCCCCGCATGACAATACTGACAACAGATCTGCCACCTGCCTGTGCATGGTGTTAGGGGATAGGCCCTGTCCAGTCTGCCCTGAAGGAATTCCAGGATCTGGACTATGGATACCAAAATGGGGTCAATGTTGCCCTTGGAGCACCAGCTACAGGCCTTCCAGGTCGAGTCATAGATTCTGTTAGTTGATGGCCTCCTGGAGGTTTGGATTGTCTGGATCACAGTGACAGAAATTTTTCCCTGTCTCAGAACTCTCCGCTCAAATGCCATATGGTCAGTTGAAGCCATTGTGGTTCTGGGTGGACGATAGCCCCCTGACTCAGGGATATTTTGCTCTGTGGAATCCTCCAGGGCCTGGATAAAGACCAGCTGGCCAGATTTGCAAACCACGGCTGTCTGGGCCAGTGGGGAGCCAGGAGTAATACTTTTGACTTCTTCGCCAATACCTTCTGGATTACACCTGGGATCAAGAGAAGAGGGGGGAAGGCGTATAATAGTCCTCAAGGCCACGGAATGAGGAGTGCTTTTATCCCTTCCACCCCCAGTATTGCAAATCAGGAGTAAAACCTTGGCACCTGGCTAGTTAATGGGATGCAAATAGGGTCCCGAGCCATTCTGACAATTCTCTGAACAGTTCTGGATGCAGGCATCACTCCGAGTGGTTGACTGTGGTCCTGCTTAGCCAGTCTGCCTGTACATTCTTTGTCCCCAATAAGTGTTCTGCCCTGATGGCGAGAAGGTGCTTCTCTGCCCAGAGACCCAATTGCTCTGTCTCTCGCATGGGAGACCTGGAGTGGGTGCCCCCTTGACGATTGATGTGGGCCTTGGTGGCTACATTGTCCATCAGAATGAGAACGTGATGGCCAGAGATCTTGCCCTGGAACCATGTGAGGGCCAGGTAGATTGCCTTGAGTTCCAGCCTGTTGTTCATCAGGTTGTCCTATGACCACTGCCTTTGTGCCAACTGTGATTGAAAATGGGCACCCCAGCCGAAGAGGCTGGCATCTGTACTGATTGTTAGGTGGCTGGACTCTTTGAAGCCACCTCCCTTTGTCATGGTCCGGGACATCCACTACTGGAAGGATTGGAGAACCTTGTGTGGAACTCAAACCTTGGTAGGTGAGTTTGGCAGGGTAGGAGAAATCACTGTAAGATTCTTGTGTGTAGGCGTGCCCAGGGGACGATTGCGATGCAGGATACCATCTTGCCCAGAAGCTCTGAAAGAACCAGTGGAACTGACCAGATCATTCAGATCCAGTTCACCAATGCTTTTATGCTGTCCTTATGCTTCTGCAACAGGTAAGCCTCCCATTATGAGGTGTCTATAATCACTCACAGGTGTGGTAAATGAGTGGTAGGAGCCAGGTGGCTCTTCTCACAATTGATGGAGAATCCGTGATCCTGAAGGACCCGGATTGTGACTTTTAGATCCTCTGCCCCCTGAAAGTGGGAGGAGGACTGGATTAAGATGTCATCCAGATAACACTGGACGCGGATTGGAATCGCTCTGAGGTGGGCTGCCAGTATTGTGGTGAAAGCCCTAGGAGCTGAAGACATGCCAAACGGTAGAACCCTGTATTGATAATGCTGTCCCATGTAGTAGAACCTGAGGAGCCAGAGGCAGAACAGTAGGATGGGTACATGGAAGTATGCCTCTGTCAGG
Organism: Bungarus multicinctus; assembly: GCA_023653725.1. Lineage (NCBI taxonomy): Eukaryota > Metazoa > Chordata > Lepidosauria > Squamata > Elapidae > Bungarus > Bungarus multicinctus. The sequence goes on from CM042848.1 coordinate 52,020,684, forward strand.
TCTATGGATGTTGAGAAGTCGCCCTCTTGGATGCACTCCAGGATGGATTGGAGGGACTGCATCTTGAACCTCCTGTAAATCTGATGGTCATTTAAATCTTTTCAGGTCCAGAATTGCTCTCCACCCTCCCGAGGCTTTGGGGATTACAAATAGGATGGAGTAGAATGCCTGCCCCTGTTGGTCCACCGGAACCCGTTGGATAGCTTGAATGTCCAAGAGATCTCTGAGAGTGATCAGTCGCAGCCTTACAAGGGAAATATTAGCTCTCTCTGCTCTTTGTCTCCTGAAAGCCAATCCCTACTCTATAAGGAAGAAGTGGGAGAATGAGGTTCCCTAAGGTTCACCAAGTCTCCATGATTGCGGCCTCCATGAGACCTCTCTTTGTGTTGTCTTTTGATGTGGGGCAATGTATGAAGAATCTCCAGGGTGTGAAAAAATTTGAGTATGAGGCCCAGTCTTACTGTGTTTAGGACCCAGGTGTCTGTCGTGGTTGCCTCCCACTGATTTGTGAATAGCACTAGGCGGCCTCCAATGGTCTCTTGATCTGGAATTGTTGTCTGTTCCTGTCCCGAGATCCAGTTCTATCCAGTTGGTGGTCAGCTCTATGGGGGTACGTCCTTTGGGAGTAGCCCAACCTAGTGTCTGATGGCCAAAAGGCCTGAGAAAGTAAGGCAAGGAGTGACAGTCAGTTCACCTGTATAGGGAAGGAAGGATCTTCCTCCTGTTCTTGGTTTCCACCAATATGAGCTCCATGGCCTCTCCAAACAGCTTGCCACCCTTGAAGGGGGCAGAGGCTAGCTTCCATTTGGGTTTTATGTCCGCCTGCCAGTGGCAAAGCCACAGCAACCGGCATGCTTTACTGATGTTGTAATGGCCCTGGAAGCAAATTTGGCTCCATCTAGGGTGGCATCAGCTGAGAATTTCATTGCCGCTATCAGCTTGTTGATGTCCTGATGGGAGGTGTTGATCATCAGGCGAAGCTCTCTCTTGCATCCGGCAAAGCCAGAGTAAGGAGACTATTGAAAAAGGAAGCAGTCATTGTTGCCTTGACGGCCCAGGCTGCCGCCTGATGAACCCTGTGGAAAATCAGTTCTGCCCTCCTATTCTCTGTTTTCAGAGTGTCTGCCGTATCCTGAGACAGGAGAGTAGAGGATGTTAAGGCTGATACACAATCATCTTCTGTTGGTAGTTGTAGCTCATCAGTGAAGTCCAGAGCTATGTTGTAAAAAAAATTTATCACTCCCATTTGGGTTGGTGTATGTTCCTGGGTGGGCCCATTGCCTCCAGACCACATTACAGAACAATTGGGGTGATGATCTCTTCTCTCTCCGCTGTTAGTTCTGAAAAGAGGAATTCATTTGCGTCTGGTAGCCCCAATGCTGGCTCTGATGTACTTGACTCAGCCCCCATTTGGGCTGTGGGTTTGGCTTTAAACAGGAGTCATTTAAAGAGGGCCGGGCGAAAAAGTCCTGTAAATGCTGGGGGGTCAGGAGCCAACATCTCATTCTCCGAGAGTGACCTGTCGCAGTCTTACAAGAGAAATATTAGCTCTCTCTGCTCTTTGTCTCCTGAAAGCCAATCCCTACTCTGTAAGGAAGAAATGGGAGAGTGAGGTTCCCTAAGGTTTGCCAAGTCTCCATGAACCTGATGTTTCAGGTTTTGACTATGCTCTAGAGATGAGTCTGATGCCACAGAGGCAGCTTGGCTTCCTTGCTGGAATGCTGCAGTTATGGAGATCAAAAGTTTCATCTGCTCAGAAATCTATGGTCCCTGGTTCTCCCCTGGGTGAAGCCCTGCTGCTGTGGGATTAAATGTGATCTGTGGGGCAGACTGCCTCTTTTTAAAACTAGGCTCCCAATGATTCTCTGCTGGCATTCTATTTGACTGTGGAGCAAAGGGATCCTCATTGCTGGCTTTTATAAAAGGTAGCTGTGGAGATTGTTCTATGGTGCCATCTGGTGGCCGAGAATGGGGGCTCAGAGTCTCCAGTTTCCTGGTTGGGTCAGCCTGCAATGAATGGGAAGAGATGGGATCTCCCCCAAGAAAATCTGTCTGCCTTCATCGTTCAGCTTGTCTCTCAGCTTTGGAGAACTCTAGAGCTCTTTGACGCCCCTGGGCGTCTCTTTCCTCAGCCTTAAGAGGCTTTTCTGGAATGTAGGGCTTTTGCCCTTATTCAGGCAGCCACCTTCCTACTGCCTGCTCTTGGCGCTGAGGGACCTTTCTAGTTAACCTGGGGCTGTGCTGAGCTCATCCCCATTCATGAGTTACCTCATAGCCCTCTAAGGCAGCAGTATCCATCATACTTTGTTTCTCCTGCTGTATTGGAGGTTTTCCGGTCCCCTGCTGGCGAGGCGCCAGAACATCTGCAGTTGAAAAGTGTGCCAAATGTTGGCTCTATTCAAATGAGCAGGAAAATGGCGGCTGCACTAGTCGGATCAAAGACGCCAGCCACGTGCTCTAGCGGCTATGCCGGTTGGAGCTTGGTCATTGTGGCGGCTGTGCCAGTAAAATGGGAAGCCAGTCGAATCATTGCAATGGCTGTGCTGATCAGACTGGGGTAGCCAGCTCGGTCGTAGTGGCAGCTGTACCAATAAAACAGGTAGCCAGCCAAACTGTTGCAGTAGCTGTGCCGGTCAGACCAGGGTAGCCACCTGAGTCTTCCCCCACACCCGCTCGTTCGCTGAAAAACAGCTGATTTGCTGGTGGCTCTGTCACTTACCCAAAAAACTGTGCTGTTTGTTCACTATTTGCAATTGGTCTAATATCCAGTCGTGCTGTGTGAGAATCCCAAGAATCCAACTTCTGCCTTTTTGCTCTGAGGAGCTCTCTTTAAAGGCTAAGACTGAGTCAAAGCTGAGACATAGTCAAGAGAGGCGTGGCTATAAATTTTAAAAGGACTCAGTCTCTGGGCAGAAAGGCAGAGTTAACTCATTCTTTGGATTCTCTGCTCAGCACACGGGAGAATATTTTGATTGGAGTAGTCTATGAATGCATTTTATTTCAGATTTCTAAGCATTTTACAGGTTGAATGACTACTTGCAAATCTGAAACAAAATGTGTAGCATTCATGCCTAAGGCAGGCCTAGAATGCACAATCTCACATATAGTTAATGTAAAGGACTGGTGTTTATCTAAGTGACATAAGGAAAAATCCACAAGTCTTTTTTTTTCTTTTTTTGCATGAAACAAAAAAACTAGAAAATATCCTAATTAATTACTGTTATTCCAAAATAAGCATCCTTGACTATGTCAAAAAATACACATTGTAATTATCAAAACAAGCGATAATACTACTTTGTTCAATGGAAATTTTGAGTACAAAACACAAAATCAGATTAATTCATCTTTTAAAAAAGTACAGAATTAAAACTCATTTTAGTCTTTTTATACATCTTTTTTACTTGGTGCAAACTCAGGAGATGCTAATTGCTTACTTTGGGAAAGAAGCTGCAATCTGTAATGTTCATAAAAAGATTATAATTTTACAAAATCTGGTAGGGAGCTGACCAAAAATGACTGGATTTTCCTCAGACTGTAATGATTGTATACTTTATTATATTATATACCTTATAAATTACAATGTTATATTTTGCAATATAGCAGAATTATGTAGTACAGAATTAATTCAAATAGTTTATATAATTTACAACTGGCTAAAACACTCAGATGTGGGTTGGAGCGTTCTGGAGACTATTCTCCAGACCATGCTGGTATATATAACATACTAGGGATATCAAACTCAAGGCTTAGATCTGGCACGTGGGGCCATCCTGGAAACAGCAAAGGTGCGTCTGCCAGCAAAAACAGAGTTCTGTGCACGGCCTTCCCGAGCTCCGTTTTCACTGGCAGAGTTGCAGGAGATGGTCACAGTCAAAAATGGAGATCGGAAGTCTGTTTTCGCTGGCAGAGCGCTAAAGCTGCCATAGGCACCCCTGGCACAAGTGATGTCAAGATGGCCATGCCCACCCTGGCAGTGGCCACCCTGGCCCCCGAAGTCAAACACAACCCTGATGCGGCCCTCAATGAAATCAAGTTTGACAGCCCTATAAAACACCATTACAAAATCATCTGGGATAATCTAATGATTTTTCTGGAAATTATTTTATTGAAACTGAAAGCACAGTTTGTGGTATTCCAGGCATGTTGGTTCAAGATGAACCAAGAGTTTGGGTCAGATTATGTTTGTCATCAGAACAGTAAGTTTAGTGCAGTGTTGGCGAAACTTTTTGGCACTGAGTGCCAAAACGGGAGCATGCATGTGGGCTGGAAATCACCTGGTCTTCCAGTTTCTGGTGCACATGCAAGCGTGAAGACCAGCTGGCCAGCACATTTGCGCGCACTGGAAACTGGAAGCTCAGCTTCCCAGCACACGCATGCGTGCTGGGGAGCTGCTCTTCTGGTTTGCAGCATTTCTGCATGCGTGAAGACCCCAGAAGAGCAACAGGCAATGGCTGGCGTACCTGGAGAGATGGTTCTGCATGCCACTTCTGGCATGCGTGCGATAGGTGTGCCATCACGGGTTTAGTATATCTACCCAACAGTAAACACTAGATACACTATAGTGCTTCAAGATAATAAACATTAATTTGCTTAATAATTTGCTCAGGTCCTGAAATAAAGTTTGAACTATTTCAACAAATGCCTTAAGTTCAGGTTGTTTTATTCATTTACTACTCTTGGTTTACAATTCAAAATATAAGTGGTTACTACATTTTACATAATGAAATATATAAAAAACACTATTTGTATCCAGCATGGTCAAGTTAAGCTAGATAACATCTACTCATTTCACTGATCTCCATCAAAAGATATACAGCTAGTCCACATTTTAGGATCATTTGTTTAACAATAGTTCAAAGTTACCTTGGCAAAGTGACTTATGACCTGTACTTGCATTTAAAACTGTAGCAATAGTCCCCCAGTCAGGGGATTGCAATTTGGTGATTGGCAACTGGTTTAAATTTTTGACTAAGGGTCTTATGGTTGGTCATGTGATAATGATTTGCAACTTTCCCCCCTAATTTCTGGCAAAAAAGCTCCATCCATTAGGGAAACTGGATCCTTTTAACTGCAGTGATTTGGTTAATGACTGTCATAAAAACTCTCATAAAATCTGATACGACTGCAATGACTTAAGATGGAAAATCCAGTCCCAATTGTGGGTGTATTCAAGGACTATCTATACTTAAGTAGTCATTAATTTTACAAAGTAAGATATTAAAAAAATCAGATAACTTATAAAACTAGTAATTTTTGCCTGTATTAACCTACTGAATTAAAATAAGCCTGATTTTCATGAAACTCCAAATCAACCTAATCCTTTCAAAAAGTTGGCCCTAAACATTAGGGCACATATTTACTTAATTTATAAAACTCCAGGCTTTGCTCATATCCTAAAGAGAGTGCATACACACATACATACATTCATAAATATATATATATAATTTTCCAGTAACTACGGTATATATAAAAAAGAACCTATACATTTGCAGTTGGATGCCCTAATTACCTAAATGCATTGTTGTGAAGCTATACATTTTTCATAAAGTATTTCCCTTATGCTGCTGAAAATTCATTTTTGTATAAATTTCTTCCAAATTGGAAAACAGAAACTCAGAAATACTAAAAATGGGAAGAAAGCTGAATATGAGATTCTTAGATTGCAAGCTTCTAGGAATTTAGCTTTATTTATTTACTTAATTTATATTGCTGCCTATTCGCCCATGGAGACTCAAGGTGGCTTACAGAATGTAAAACCACATTTAAAACAATAAAAACTAACAAAAAACATCAAATTAATAGAGTACAATATAACAAAATCACCAACCAACTCCCCTCCCGCCCCAGTGACAGCAGATCACATGAGCCATTTAATGGGCTCCAGCCAGTCTGGGTTCCCCAGGCCCGCTGGCAGAACCGCTGGGGAAATGATATTCCAGGGAAAGGGAGCCACCATGAAGAATGCCCTTTTCTGGGTCCCATCAGGTGTATCATCCTCGGGGATGGGACTCGCAACATTCCCTGCCTTCCCGCTCTGATGGCTCAGATAGATTGACTGGCAAGAGACGATCCCTCAAGAGATGGTCCCAAGCCATGAAGGGCTTTAAAGATGACAACCAGCACCTTGAATTGCACCCGGAAGTAAGTGGGCAACCAATGCAGCTCCCGCAGGAGAGGTGATACATATGCACACTGGAGGTTGCACAAAACCATGCAGGCTGCTGCATTTAGAACTCTTTAGAACCATGCCCAAATATTGCGACCATATTTCAGAGTTCTGTTTGTTAATAAGGAGTCCTTCCTCATCACTCTGAAGCTGTCAAAACATCTAGGGGTGGGATTCTACCTGGTCAGACTAGTTCTATAGAACCGATTGTTACGATTCTGCGCAGTTCGGAGAACCGACAAATTGCGCCACTGGCTGACCCTGGCCCTCCCCGCCCACTCACTCCTTACCTGGCATGCACACCATTTAACTTGCTTGCATTGTACCTTTGCCTATTTTTTGTTTTTTTGTTTTTTTTTTCTCCCAGCCATCAGCTGTTCTGACTATCAGCTGTGCCGGGAGATTTAGATTAGCTAGAAAGAAGGAAATCGTTGGGTTTCTTGCTTTCTAGCTAATCTAAAAGCAGAGCTGAACCTTCTTTAGGGCTGAAGCTTCTATTTTTCAGTGTAGACTCAGGCAGCAGATTGCAGAAAGGTAGATCTCTGAGTGAATCTGTGATTCTGGGAGCAACTCAATCTTCCTGCCTGCTTTTGGGTAAAAGTTGCTCTTTTTTATAAAAAATTCAATGTTTACATTCCAAGCCACACCACCCAGTCATGTGACCACAAAGCTACACCCACAATTTAGGTCATGCCCACAGAATCGGTTAATAAATTTGAATCCCACCTCTGAAAACATCCATCTGTCCAATTCAAAAAATGATTGTATGTATGTTGTAAGTCTGGTAGCTCTTTAGCCAAGACACCTGACCAACAATTATCTTAACTCTTTTCCTGGACATTACAATCCCATATGGAGGCGATCAAGATGCCTTTAAGCAACAGCAATGAGAAACGTATTGGGACTGCTACACTTAGCTACATTAGCTAATTTAATAGTGAAACTCAGAATTTACAGAAGTTGAAGAACAGACAACAGTTATGGGTTTTCTAGTGTGTAAGTGCACTTGGAGAATCTGCCAAGCAAAAGACTACCATCATTTAGCCAGAAACATGCTAACAAGTTTACATTTTGGCAGTATAGTGAAGATAAAAAATGATAGTATAACCACTACTATCCCATTAATTAATCCATTCTCATTTAAAAGAGGTCTTCAAGGGACAGTGCTTTTTTGACCTATGAAAGATTTGTTTCCTGATTCATTAATAAAATAGTTTCCCAATGACATTTAATACTGAATTATTACTGATGAGATGAAACTTTGTAACCATCCTTGTTTCCTTTACTTCCAACTGGAAATTTACATATAATGTCAAATAGTAAGTTCTTTGCAAAAGGCCTATTCAATTCAATCAAATGTAATTTGCAACCATTTCCAAAACATAGCCTAGCCACTATAAACAGAGATGGCATCACAATAAAAATAAAAGTCACTCTTGGACCATTCCTATACAACTTTTCAGCACCTTACAGAGGCTTGCCTTTAACTTCTTGCAGGAAATTTTTTAACATATAGCTCTGGAATAAACACAATGCTTAATTTTCCAAGTCAGTCAAATGGCAAGATGCCACCACCAGTCAAATCCTTTTAAAGTGACTAGTCTAAATTAATCTCTGGCAACTATATGCTTATACAGTTTTCTCAGATTTATAATGGAAGGTTTGGTATGTCCTGTTGAGATTTTATGGTCCAGGCTACCTTGGAATTCCAAAGTGCAATTGAACTGAATTGAATACTTTATTTGCCCAAGTATGATTAGACACACAATTGTGTCAAATTCATCCAGTCTCTCCTACAAATAACTTAGTTTCTCCTACAAATAACTTATATTACAAAGTAGTTAAATATGTATTATATGCAAATGATAAAAATATGAATTATGACATTAACAGCATCATAACAGCAAATAACATAAATAACATAAAGCAAATAACATAAAACATGGCAAATGTCATTTACATTTATTGGACATTAGAGTAACAGACACTCTTCCCCAAGCTGATCTGGGTATAGTGAAATAAAGATTTTATTATACTAACTAGCAGCCATTCACGGGCTCTAGTAGCAATTAAGCTCATATTTCCATCATAAACAAATTCTACAATATCCTTAACTTTCTTATCTCAAACAAAAAATAATTTTCTTTCTTTCTTCAAGAATGTTCCTAGATTCACACTTACAGCATAGGACAGTTTTTTTTACGCGATGCCATTTTTCATGGTAGCTTAGTCTGAATTTATCTTAGTTTGAATTTCAACTCTTAGTCTGAATTTACTTTTTCAGAATCCAAACACTGATCAGTTGTTTAGTCATTTATTTTCATTGTCTGAGAAGAAAACAGAAACTTTATATAATAACCATGTGGCTCTTTGGGGGAGGTATCAACTATACTGTCTCCTCTGCAATACATCATATATCCTACATTGCTTTCTGAAAGCACCCAGGTTTCCAAAATAGCACACAATTTAGCCTGCTAAGAATACTGGCAATTTAATGTTTTATTTACTTATTTTAAACATTAACAGAAATTTTCTGACTGCATGCAATTTGGATCCAATTTGTCAATTAGCTTTCACATTAAGCCATGATTTGCAAATCATACATTAAAAACATGCTTAAACAGACTAACTTATCTTGAAATATATTAAACCCATCTAAAATATGTTGCTTGAAGCAATTTTAAAAACGTGAATGGACACATACTATTTAAGAGGATTATTAATTATATACCAGCACCATCCAATGCAGACGAAATTGACAATGCATTTGCATGCATGTACTATAAATTGTTTGAAATTGCTTGTGTTTTCCAAATAATTCATTTTTTTATTGCCAGGATCATTTTTAAGTAGCTTTATTTATAGGAGCAATATTTTACTGTGTTGAGTTAATTTGGTTTTATTAAGTTATGAGAACATCAGAATACCATCACATATCATCCATTTTCAGCAACTATAATAAGAGAGTGGTGTCCATTATATTATTTTTATAAAATAAAGCCTATAAGGATGCTAGATTTTGATGAATCAGATATACTTATTCATAGGTTAATCAGACAATGAGATTTATATAACTGATAGAACACTGATTATTTTTTCAAAATATCTTTGATAATATAATTTAAGACACTGCCGCCAATGTTAGCAAAAATCCTCATTTTAAGCTAATAAGATAATTCAGAAACTGATAAAACTGAGTAAATAATACATTTTTGCTGATATATTAAGAAATAACTTTATTAAATCTTCCAAATAACCTGTGACAAATTACATTCATATCATAATTTATTTGAAAGCAGTGATAATTAAGATTTTTTCCCTAGTGATTTTCTAGGTTTACAAAGGCAAATTAATTTTACTAGACTATCTGATCCAAGTTATGCCTAACAATTCTGCTATTTAGGTAATATTTCTGAAATTGCAAGTTTGAATTATTCAATTCTGTAGCATTCTTTAGCAATCTTCTTTGCCAAACAAATTAACATACTGTATCTGCAATCATGATACTTAGAAATATAAAAGCAACATTTGAAAAAATTAAAACAAATCTTCATTACAAAATTATTTATTTTCTTGGTTAAAAAAAAACTGGAATCCTAAGGCAAATAACATTTCTCTAAACCAGTAAATTGTATAATTAGTAATGCAACCTCACAATATAATGGTTGAATTCAGCAGCATGTTTCCATATCAGAGCCATGCTCTTTAAAAGCTCTGATAGTAGAGGTAGAACCAACAAAATTTATACAATAATATTGCACTCTATTTAAAAATTCTCAATTTTTTTGTGAAAGAGCTAGGATTTGGGGAAATACCTGTGATCAGAACAATTAAAACAATATAATAACAAAAAGTACATTACACACATACCCAAATTTAAGCTAATTAAAATGAGAAATGATACAATTAAACACCTACTCAAAATAAAAATGATCCCAGGGTCTTTCTGGTACTTAATAAATCAGGTTGGGTTAGTACTGTCTTTGAATAGAGAAAAGTTAAAATTAATGTTCATCCATATTCATATTAAACCCTATATATTGTAATCCTTTCCCCCTAGCTAGACAGATACCATGATCATATAGAATAAAATATCATTAATAGATAATTTCATATTTTACTGAGATAATGTAATATTATCTAAGAATTAAAGGAAACCAAGCCATTTATTCACAAGTCACCTATAGGTTTTATAAGTGCTATACCATAGTTTTTAAACATTTACTAAACCAACTACAATAATTGGATTTATAGAAGACATCAAGTCAGAAACCAGTTTCGGTGTAGAGCACCATATGAATGAGGTTATGTATTGACAATGATATTTGAAACTTTTAAAAATTTTAATGTTCTGGAATATGCTGTCTGCTTTGTTTAATAGGCTTTTAATACTGCTATTTTTGAGATGGTTTAGGTTAAACACTAAAAAGCAGTCTGAAAGCATTTTAAATATACTTTAACTATACCAAATATATTAAGAATTTAAATTAGTATTTTGTTATTCTGTTAAAACACATCCAGAAACAGCTGAATTCCACACAAAAAAACCAAGAGTTACTCTGCTCCCGTTGTTCATATTCCAGATTTTTTTTACTGCACGGTTCCCATAATACAGGGGTCTTCAAACTTGGCAGTTTAAGACTCATGGACTTCAACTCCCAGAATTCTTCCTCCTGTCATGTTAGCTCAGGAATTCTGGGAGTTGAAGTCCACAAGTCTTAAACTTGCCAAGTTTGAAGACCCTTGCCATAATATGTCCTACTTGCTATAATAGCTGTCAATAGTAGATATACAGAATAATGAGAACTTGGAATTTTCTCCCTGTATAAATATGTTATATACTTATAATTGATTTTAATACAACTACATAAGACCGACATTTTATCAATAAGTAATAAAAAAGGCAAAAGATTATAACAATAGGGAATTGAGGGAACAGTGCTACAATGCCAACTTAAGTGTTTATTGTGCAAATTTTCAGAAATCAGTAGTCACTGATCCATATTGATTTCCTAAGTAAAACTCTCTATTTAGATTATGCCCCTCAGCTGCTGCTTTGTGCAGGGAACTACATTGATTTTATAGTGCTCCAACTCAACATTATCAAAATCTTCCATAAAATCACACTTGGACAAGTATGGCAAAGATTTGGCTTAGGTGGAATTTCAAATCTTACTTCAGAAAAATGATTGGGAAAACTTATTAATTTACAATACCAATTTCCTAAACATATTTCTTAATAAAATAAGGTTTTATTAAGTTTATTGGGTTTCCTAGAAAAGTACACACAATGAGCAAAATAGATTACAAATAGTCCTCACTTAATGACTATTTGTTTAGCAAATCTTCAAAGTTTTCAAAGTTCTGAAAAAGTGACATTCACATTTAAGATAATTCCTGTGGCCACATGATTGCAATTCAGATATCTGATAACCACTGTGCATTTACAATGGTCCCACGACCACCATTTGCAACCATCCCAAAAGGCTTCTGAAAAGCAATGTCAATGGGGAAATCCCAGGAAGTCACGTTTTGGACATGTGATACCTTTATTAACGATCATGGGTGATTTGCTTAATGACCATAATCACATGTTAGTATTACCTTTATTGTCAGAGTACAACATGTGTACAATGAGATTGGCTATGGTGATGCCATTTCCAATTAGAGTGGTAAGCTAGCATTATCAATATACATTTTATTCAATATTTATCTGCTCTTTCTCAGATTTCACCAATTAAAAAATGAGCATACCAAATTACTAAACCAGAGTTAATTTTAACCATGGTTCATTGAATTTACCACATTAGAATTGTCTGAAAAATCAAAATTAAAAGTACCATTTATGCTTTAGCATAAGCTCATCCTATGTTTTATCAGACAGAGAACAATGTAACATGCTTTGTTTCAAAGTTAGTATGATGTGTAAACTCAGCACTGTGGTTTGGAAACTGATTTCTATATTAATAACCAATCTACTATGGTTTATCAATTAAACTGTAATTTAAATAATTTCTGACTTAACAAGTTTGAACTCAATCATTTTATTGCTTATTTTATATTAACAGTTTATTCAATTAAACTGTAAGTTCAAATTTAACCCCAGCCATTCCTAGAATCGTATAAGCAGTGTATGAAAGCCATCATTCACACGAGACGTGGTCAGAAAAATAACTGAAAAAATATTTTTCTGATCATTTCTCAACAAAGGAACACACAATAACACACCCCTTGAAGTAGTAGCATGCAAATCTTTTGAATCTGAACTAATTTGAATTCAAAATGTCATTTCAAGTTCAGAACTGTTGTTTTGATTCAAAACACTTTCAAAATGATTGAAAACTTCGTTTTAATTCGCAAAATAAATATTCTGCATTAAATGCAATCAATTGGGTCTTCAAAAGTAGCATTTCAAATTCATGTTATTTTGCATCTACAGTATTTTACAAAATGAAAGATTTAAGACACAAGTCAATACAATCTTCTCTTATATTCTATTACTAATGCTACTCTTAAGAATGGAAATTATTAGCCTTTGGAGTACTTTTAATACTTGCAATTAGGCAAATTATTAATTTACTAGCTTGATACCCATGCTTCCCTATGAAACGATGTGGTCGGGCTTAGTTTTGGGGGAGGAAAATAAGGGGGGGATTCTGCCTCTGCCTACCAGCATCCATCGGTATTCATCTGGCTAGCGTCCTGTCAGTGTGTGAGAGTTGAGAGCTGTTTGGAAACTGAAACAGTATTTGCTGTGTGAGCAAGTAAGGAACCTGGGCGTGGCTGCTTGGTGCTGTGAAACTAAAACTGAAACTCCGCTCCTCTGCTTGTGTTTTGCATTTGGAACATTTGGAACAGATTTCTTTTCAGGTGGAGTAGAACTCCTTAGCATCAGAGCATGTTAATAATAATATACGAAGTACCAATGCTCTGATGGTCAATTTGAAAAATCCTTTCTTAGTAAGCACCTAGAAGCCAAGAGGAACATACATGTCAAATTTCAAGTTTATAGGCTTTACGTTTCTGGAGATTTTGTGATGATGCATGAGTGGCATTTCGCTTTTATATATATATATATATAGATTACCTCATGCACAATCATTCTACGTGTGGAAAACCTTCCATATTTATAAATTCAAGCAACTTGTTTTGAATAATATACTATACCTAGACTCCAATAGACTCCAGGATTACTATACAGTTGACATTTATTTTTAATATGCATTGATAAGGTTATGTATATGTATGTGTATTATGTACTATATGTTTCATCTGCAAACATGTTGGAGACATCTGGCAAGACACCCAAAAATATCCCTAAAGGATGGCATTTTGAAACTGTATTTTTCATTGTCAATATTCAAAATAAAATCTTTAACATACCTTGTTCATTGCTCCAGGCTGTGGACCTCTGAGGCTCGCCTGCCCTCCCATTTGAGGAGAACCTTGCTGTAATGACTCTGCAATTAGAGTACCAGCATTTCCCATTCCTGGGTTTGGATATGACATATTGGAACGTCCTCTTCCAGCTCCAATTGAACCGTTCATAACTTGTCCTTGCATCATTCCTTGTCCATTTCCTGCAGACAACATACCAGGATTCATGCCAGCATTTATTCCTGCATTCATTCCCATTCCAGGCTGATTTACTGGACTGTTTACTGTTGGCATCATTCCTGCAGTGGACTGAGTTGATGGACCTTGATTTGGCCCACCTGTACCCATCCCCAAATTTGGAGATGTCAGTGCAGCCTGTGCCATGGGGCTTTTGACCATACTGTTTAAGATTCCCATTCCAGGATTGTTCTGTTGTGGCTGACTGGCCATATTCTGTGCTGGCCCAGCAACTCCCATATTAAGGTTTGGCGAGCTGCCAGCTCGTAGCAATTCTGACAACTGTTTGTGTTTAGAAGCAGCATCTTGTGCCATACCAAGGCTGGTCTGCAGTTGATTAATGTCACCACCATTAGTAAGTCCCAGTTCCGTAGAGCTGATAAGTTCATCTGGTAAGTCATGTTCCAAATCAAAAAGAGATCCAAAATCTGGAGAGAAAAGTTAAAAAAAAAAAAAGATTTAGAGCACTTCAGCAAACATTTCAGCTGAATGTTTTTTTTCAGTATTGACAGAATAGCTATTTATCTAATTTGTTTTTGACTATTTTTTTTAAACAAAAAGACACCTCAACACTCTCAAAATATTAAATAATGTTTTTAATATACCCAGTTCAGGCTGTGCAACACTATCAATTAACTTGCATTGGTTCCAGATTTCTAAGCTTTTAAGTATCTCTCAAATGTGAAATGTGACAACTTACAGTTGCTAACCCCAAGTGCTTAAAAACTATGAGCAGCAAATCAGTGCACATGCCTATACATCATTCAGCAACACTTTACTGGGAGATTGATGGCATTAAAACACAATTCAGCAATTCCATTCTTTACTTGCCTAATTTTTAGTTCTGTAATTTGTCAGCTAACATGATCCATCACATATAGTAGGAAAGTTTACCAGTGAAAACTGAATAGACAAATTGTTCTATTTTGCTGAAACTGACCTACACATTTTACAAGTTTAAAGATTATGTACTTAGAAGATATAGAAATATGAGATCAACGTATTCCATGTTTCTGAATGATCAAAAAAAAAAAAAATCAACCACAATCTCATTTTGGTTCTATTACCAAATTTATTCAATGTGTGAATATAATATAGCCCAGACACAATATGCTAAAAGGATGAACATTTCTAATTCTACAGTCTTTATTCCAAGATATTCAATAGGTAAAAATCTTAAAAGAAATACAAAACCAAGTTAAGTCTTTTTTGGCTTTTATACTATTTGCCTTTCAAAAGCTTCCTGCAATGAAATCTTGAACAGCTTTAACAGCTATTTAAAATTCCAGAATCTCCCCCAAGACAGTGTTAAGATCTGCTGAAGGAAAAACCTACAGAAAGATTACCAATGCCTATAAGCAGTTTCTCTTAAAATAAATTTCGGAAGTAGGACAAATTCTAGAGTGACTTTATTTTTAAAATTAATAAAATATTGATCCAAGAGGCACAAATTCTCCTTCCTAACAAATTTAATAGCTTGCCATACTACTTCAAAGAGTTTGAATATTTGTTAACATACCTCAACAGTAGTTCTGACATTTGCAAACAAATGTAGCAGCTTCTTGTAGTGACAAGGCAGTGGGTTTTAGCAAAATATTCAAGAGATTCAATGTTTGTTGCTATTTAGAAATCAGATGTATACCATTTTTCAAAACTAAGATATTTCTTGGACATGGGATAAAACAACCTGGCAATTAAGAACTAATCTACAAAAAAATGATGCTCTTTGCCACACTATATGTGGGGGAAAAGTACATGATGCCACATGGTTCACTTTGTACACTGAAGTAATATAAATGAACAATTTTCAACTTATTTGAAGAAAATATTCCGATGGTACAAATATTAATAAGGAGCATAAATACTAATAGGTTATTAAGGTAGTTTTCACTCTAATTTTATGATTTACCCCTTAAACAGGAGTTGAATTTGACAGTTAAGTTCTTAAATTCAGTTCTTATCATTTGGTAGTATAATCATATTTACTTGCAAGTAAAGTCTTCATAATGGTTCCAGAGGTATACCAATGTGTGTACTCTGAATTGTTGAAGGCTACAAAAATTCAAAATGTCCTCTTAGAGAAAGGAGATAGGGAATCAATTTATTGCTACTTCCTCACACAGCTCATTAACAGAGAACATTTGGGGGAACATAACCAGCTATATTACAGAAAGGTGAATCAACATAACCATCCCCTTCTCCGTTCATGGAATTATTCACTTCGGAATTTCAGAGCCTTTGGAACTAACACCAATATTATTGCATATTGTTTAACAACTACATCACATTGGCTGGTATTCAGAGATATTGTGTATATATATGGAACTGAATACTTTTCAGAATTTTCACTTTTCCAATTTTAAGGCCTTGTAATTTATCTACAACTATTAAAGCAGTAAGTATATTTCCACTTCAAAGATAATTTTTGAAATTTAGTTTGCATGTTCATTGGAAATTAAATTCTGACATGCAAAACAAACTTCATTTAATGATATTTTAAGGAATATATTTTTCAGTAACCAATTTCTATTTTAAAAATCAGAAGCTATTGGCATTGGTTAATAAAGCATTTTATGATGCAGATTGCAAAAAATCAAGCACCTATCGATATGTTTAGTTTAATAGCACTTATTGAAACTTGCCTAAAATACAATTACAGCAGATGACATAACTGCTATAAGTAATAACTGCTTTAAGTGAGAATTTGAACAAACCTCTTCTCTAATCCTATTAGCTAATTTCAGAGATACTGAATGAAGGAAGGAAAAAGCAGGAGACTATACATTCTACACACTTTCAGAAGTTTATCTTAGGGCTTCTTAAAGAGCCAAGGGCAACCACATATAACAGATGGAAACTGAAATGGCATGCTTCTTTGCCAGAACTCCCTCTGGGATCTGAGATCCACAGGATCCTATAGTACATAAAAGCAAAAACACCTGCTACCACTTCCTTAAGTGTTCCTGAATCCTAGGAAAGTGATAATCACTTCTGCCATGAAATGACAAAACCAGAAACAAAGAACATTACAAGAGAATCTCGCTTCAACTACCCTTTTCCTTAGGTATACCAAAAGATGGTAATTCTACTCACATGATTATTTTTTATAAATTCCTATACAAAATGCTAAACTATTAATGTAATATTTTCATTTTACAGAAAGTCTATTTCAGACTTTATATATAAGTATCAAATATTGTTATAATTCTTCAGATATTTGGAATACATTTTGTCAAAAATAGAGGAATCTCAAAATTCTGATACAAGCACAAAACCATTCAAAACTGATGACTTTTACACATATGCTTCAAGAATAAAGGAAAGACTCAAATACTCCTTTCAGAATTCCTAGACCTAACTTACTGAGTCCAAATAGTTTGGTACCTGCCAAGCAGCTTAGCATACACTACATGTATTTACAGGTTTTTCTGTAATCACAAAATAGGCAAGATGACAGAAACAACTCATTTCTGGAAAGGAAAAATAGAATTTGTACATGTAGTTTCATTAAACTGAAGAGCAACTGCAGTTTACTAGCAGACATAATAGGACTTGCATATCTTAACTACAGAAATACAACTAAAATGAAATGCATTCTATTTTTGACTTTAGTCAAAAATCTATGTGAAAAAACACATTCAAAATATTGTGAGCTGGATTATAAGCAAAAAAACACTACCATAGTAAATAACTATAACTGTGTTCTTTCACTTCATGCTTATATTGTTCAGATGATTTTTTTTTGTCTCTCCTTTAGTTCATTTGGAGTGGGCTTGGTTATCTTCAAACAATAAAACATTAAAATCCTACACGAAAAATGTTCAGTATACAAGGTACTCTTGATAACTATGGCAAAATGTTTCAGGGAGAATTGTATTGGTATATAATCTTATGTAGAAATTCTAAGGAATAAAGCTACTTTTAGGGATAAAGACAGAATTATATAAATTAATCTCCCTTATTTTTCTGGTATTGAAGGCAAAAGGAAAAGGGTATGGCACACGATGAGATGGTTAGATAGTGCCATCAACACAACGAGCATGAATTTGGGGAAACTCCAGGAGACAGTGCAGGAGTGGAAGACAGGGGGCTTGGCATGCTGTGGTCCATGGGGTCCTGAAGAAATCAGGCATGACTTAGTGACTGAACAATATTTTTTATTGTAATTACATAATGTAGATGCATTTCCAATTTGTCAACAGATATAGATTCCTGGCTCTTTTCCTATAGCTCCCAAATAAATTTAGTATTTACACCTGTGCATGTTCTAGAGAATTAGAGCAAGGAAAAAAGAACAGAAAAATGAATCTAGAGCATGTAATAGCTAGAAAAAAGATGCAGCACTGTGACGCAGCATTATGGGAAAGATGTTAGTAATTTGTTGCAACTATGTTTACTATTCTTACATATGTAAGAATATGTAACATTTTTCTGCATAGCTTTTATTGGAACACATTAAATCAGATATCTTTACACCTTTAGAAAACCGAATATTAAAACAAAGTCAAACTAGCAATTCACTCTTTGCAATATATTGAAAGAACTTAATATTTATAAGCTTACTATATTTGAAAATCTCTCAACTATTATTTCAAAGAGGATTCAACCAACAAAAATTAAAATCACATTCATGATTAATGAAAAGCTAAAAACATTTAGCAACTATTGGAAATGATGGTAAAAAATTAAAACAGTCAATACAACAAACTTAATTAGATTTATATTTCTAAAACAAAGATGTAATAGTTTATAAAGGCAAAATCTATGGCTTTTTGAGGAGAATAAAATTGTACCATTTTCACTGGCAAAGCATTCACTGGAAAAGTTCACTGAATTCAGTAAGATTTATATCTGAGTATATATACATTGGGTTGTATTCATTCACAATATACTTATATGACACTGAATTCATTCAATGGACTATAGTCTCAGAAAAGTGCAGACTTGCAACTTTAAATCAGGATGCTTAATTTCAATTGTGTGCATGGGAAAGGGGTACAATATTAATAAGGATTATTCTATAACATAAATCTGAAAAAGTATGTATTATTTTATAGCATTTGTTTCATATACCCCAAAGAATTCTGAAGGCAAATTCCAATCTTACTTTCCTACTAGCAAAACGGAACTTGTTGATTTTCAGGTAAGCATTATATTAGGCCTGCAAATAGTGAACCGAATGCTTTTGGTAGCAAATAACCTACATATCCTTAAAGTTGCAGGAGATACCAAGATAGACTGCAGATTCAAATAGAAATATTGTTCAGAAGTAAATACTAAACACAAGCAGCATTCCAAATTACCTAATGTATCCAACCAGTATTCAAACAAACACATATACATACAGCCTAGCTATCAAATACAATCAGCCATTTTCCCTTGCATTTATATATGCAGTAGGAAACAAATTGAATGAACAAGTCTGACTACCATTAATAATCAGAATGTCTACATTTTTGGCTGAAGGATTCCAATTAATTTCTTCTGATAAGATGGATTAAAATAACTATTGCACAAACTATACTACTCAGAAATCTCAGGAAAACAACACAATTTTTCTTTTGCAGCTAATTTATTCTTATAGGGGTATAGTTGCCTGAACTTCCAAGAGAACCTATAAAAACAGTTGTTACCAAAAGAACACCTGTAACATGCATCCCTAATTTCAAAAGAGTTGTAATATTTCTATCTAGCTGGTTTGTTCAATAAATAAATAAGTAAACAAATGTTACTGTACTCATCTTTACAAATAAGGCATGACTTCAGGGGAAATTCAGACATTTTAGACTGAACAAAAGCAAATGACCAAGTCTATATTGTTTTTCAATGTTGATCTAATGAAGCTGTCTTAACAAAAGCATCAAAATGAATTCGATCAGCAACTGATAACCTCTTTACAAAACAATATTAGTACTAAATAATTGATGGAAATATAGGAAATTAAAGCCATCAGAACATTGGTAAGATGAAAAACAAGGACTCTTCAGATTAAATGAGTTTTAAGATTTGAAGAAAAGACTTTCTATATCAACACACAGATAACAACTAAGCAATAAATATCACTTTTTACAAGATTTCAAGTGCTGCAAGGACTCAGAGGTAAGCATCAACTCATTTACAGCTTCTTCAAAAGAAATAAAGCTTAATATCAATTAAATGTCCAAAGTAATATTGCAAAATATAGGCTAAAAACAAGTAGACAGAGGAAAGAAACATATCAGACTGACAAAGGCTGCCCAAAAAAGAGAGCCCTTTTGTGATAAGGTAAAATTAAGGGATCTATGCCCAAGACTGACCTGTGCCATCGCTTGCAGAGACAGAGAGCGCCGGTGAAGAGAGTTTAGGCCTCTTGGCTGAAGGCGGGCCCGACTCCACCACATTCTCGGCCATTTTTAATTCTTTTTTAGACAAACAGAGCCCAAATTGAAGATGGGGATCCCCAATGCCCTCAGCAGTTTTCTGTGATCCAAAATCAACCCGAAGATCAGTATGGAAATGGACTGAAGAAATAGACAAAGTTCCTCTTTTTCCGCTCCTCGAGATCGATTTCTGTTGGATAGCAGTGAGTAAGGGGGAATAGAGATGGGAAACAGGGTGTGGAAGCAGTCTTTTCTCCGGGCCACAGGGAAAAACAAGGATGAAAAGAACAGAACAAACCCTTCCTACAATCAATTAAAGGGGCTCGGTAAATTTATAAATCGAATTAAATCCGGCCGTAGATCAGTTGGTGCTTCCTCGCCGCCGCCGCCAATACCACCATCTTCATCCTCCGGGGGGTCGTCGTCTTTTCCTCCTGCTGCTGCCTCTTCGCCGCCATCAACCTCTTCCTCCTCGGCGTCGTCCTCCTCCTCCTCATCGCCACAAGGAGGCGGGCGAAGGAGGAGAGGCGAAGAGAGAAAGAATCGTTTTTCTTTGCTCGCAGTTCTTTCCTACTCCTTCCAAAACCAGCCTGTAACGGAGGAAAATGCCTACACTGGTGAACAAGGGGCTGGGGAAGGGGAACACAGACGGAACGTACCGAGGGTCCCCCCCCAACTCCCCCTGCTAATCACTAATGGCTGCAGAAAAGGGAGCCGTGAAGAGGAGGAGGATGAAGCTAAGTCCCAGGAGTCTCCGCTTCACATCTTGTTGTGCAGGAACAAGGAGGCGGAGGAGAGATTTGTTGTCCCGATGGAGGCAGCAGAGATCCCGGGATGGAAGCTGGAGAGGGTGGGCTTCAGGACGCGCGCCTGCCACCCCTCCTTTTCTTTCCTTTCTTTCTCTCTCTCCGGCAGGGTACCCCTTTCTGGTGAGACGACGGGATCGATCCCAAAGCAACGAGAGGAGGAGGAGGAGGAGGAAGCGGCAGGAGCGGCCCCTCCCCCCTTCTCTCAGCCTCTCCCCCCTCCCCGGAGGATACGGATGGTTACGAGCGCTTGATCTATGGAAAGGATAAGGCTCTCCTCGGCACTGGAGACGCCGTGCCTCAGGCGTTCCAGCAGCGGCCCCGTCTCCTCTCCACCATATAGACCCACAGGAAAGGAGATGTTCAGAGAAGCAGCAGCAGCTCTCCAAATCGAGGCGAAGCGGTTTCCTAGACCCGCGAACGTGCTCAATTACCAGAAGAAATTGGGGTGGAGTCCACCCGGGATCCCGAGTTTTTAGCCGAAACCGGGAGTGCGTACTCCCCTACTGGCTACGAGGCTAGAACAGTGGGTATATCACGGAGGTTTCAAGTTGTCTCGGGTCTGGCCGGCCGGGGGCCCTGAGTTGCCGAAGGTCTCTGCCGCTGTTTTCCACCTCCACGGCTGTACCCGCCTAGCTCGGTCCTTTTCGTTCTCTCCCTCCCCTCAATCGCTCACACACCAACAAAATGGCGGCTGTTGTTTCTTCACTCTCCCGATTCCTCAGAGGGAAGCGAGCGGCCGCGCCGGAAATGAGCCAAGAGAAAAAAGGGCGTGTCCAAAAAAGGAGAGGCGGGGACGCACGCAGCTCGCACACACAATGGAACGCGGAGGGCTAGGAGGGGGGAGATCCCGAGGCGGGGCCAGCTCCGGTCACGAGAGTAGCTCAACCAGTCGGCTTGCGATCCTTAAGTGATCCCTTCCGCAAACTCTCGCCTAAATTTCTTAAAGGGGCAGGAGAACTTATCTCCCCCCCCCACTCGCCTTACTGTTTTTCAGTCGGTCGAAATGTGCCGCGAGGTTGTTCCTTAGGCCAGTCCTATTATAACCCAGAAGCGGGGGGGGGGTGTTGTGTATCCTGGAACCGACCGTGCCCAAAATGCGCATCAGAAGCTATTTATGTGACGAGGGGCCTCCTTCTCTCCTATACTCACTTGCCTTAACACTAGACCTCCACCTAGACGTCGCGGCCAAGAGATTTGGTCAGCGAAACAGTTTCTCATGTATACACAAATGTAAAGAGGACGCCGCCACTGTGCGCCTGTGTCCGCCAACGTATAAATCATTAATGTTAGCCGTTCTGTATGATAGTATGGCCGAGATCTCAATCAAGATACAGGCTCAAGGCGGGGTTGAGAAGGACTTTTATCGAACAATCCGTGTTGCCCAACATGGAATTGTCGCTTTCCTGTCAGAATCAATGTCCGACGCTCCCAAAGGAAAAGGAAACTCAGCTGAGCGAAGAAGAGGTTTTTATTACGCAGGAGGACGTGGGACTTCGTTGTCCCTGGACTGATGTGCATTCCCTGTAGTACCAGGGGCCGAAGTGCTCTCTCGGTGCCCGCGCCTTCCTACAAAAATCGGGCTCTGTGTAGGTTAAAGGAACGCGGATTGGCGGGATGTATATAGATAAGCATGCTTGCCACTTGCCCTTCGGTTCTCTGTGAACGGATCATACTCTTGGGAAGCACCTAAGCATAAATAACAGCCCTTTCTCCTATCGTATATTTGTATTTGTGAAACGTGAGGATTCCACTCTTTTCTCTCCTTGCTCCTTATCATGGGAGATGAAGAGTCAGTTCATTAAACTATCGGCTACGTGGCCTCCTTCTAGTCGGTAATTAAAACTGCCTGGCCATTTGAACGTATTGCCCTTCATTGATATTCACTTTCAGGCTAAGCAAAGTTGGGCAAAGACTAGAAAGGGTACACAGTGCTGAGGAAAATAAATTAAATGCAGGGAATAAAAGAAATCTACAAAAAACTAGTTTGTATAAATGCAATTCAATATATCTCTCCTGTACAAAGGCATCTAGTAATTTATGTTTGTGTAAATTATATTTATGTACATTTTCTTTTCCAATCATCCTCGGTTCCATTATGTATATTATTCACTGATTCTACATTACCTTTTGTTCTTTAAACTTCTCATTTCTTTCTTTTGAGGGTCTTTCGACTCCAATCACAGTTTTCTATTTTTCTTCATTCTTCCTACATATTTTCATTTTGTGATTTGTTTCTCATTCTCTATGACTAAACTACATAAAAGTCTTTCTCATTGGTCATTCACTCTTTGTGTTTATGTTCATTCAGCATCTATTACTTTTTCATATTCTTGTTTTTAACCATACTCTTTTTAAGAGTATTGTTTTGGTTGCATTACAATGCTTTGACTTGTACATCATACTTCAAGAGTATCCAAATACATGATCATGTATTAATTTTTCATTCTAACATGGTATTGTTCCATTTCAGGATAAGCACTTTTATGCAAAATAAATTAAAAGCCTGAGATTAAACCAGAAAATAAAAGCTAAACGTAGCTTAGGCCATCTTCATGTTGTTCAATCCTTCCTTTCATTAGGACAATTTATTACTTCATAGATTGTCTTTCGTTCTTTAAATTCTCTTTTGGAAGATCTCATGAATTCCACCCAATTCCAATTTTCTCAGTCTTTTTTTTCCTCTCTGTTTCTTCTCCCACACAGCCTTCCTTCATATATATTTTTACCATTTTATTCTTTCTGTCACTAAACTATGTCAATTTACTTTCATACTACCGGTATTCATTCAAATCTGATTTCAGCCCACATTCATTCAGCGCCTATTCATTTTTACCCTATTTTAGTTTTACCATGTACACGTAAGTACAATTCCCTCTAAATCCAGCTTACTCTTACGTTTCTCCTGGCAAATCTAGTTCTCACTTCCAGGTAATGATATGGGCAGAAGCACATTTCTGTATAGCCATTTCTATTTCTCTCAGCATAGTCTTATTTTGAAAATCTTCTAACTTTTTAAAAGTATTTGTTTGTTTAACATTTCTCCATTTTTTATTTTTAATACATATTCCACCAAGCTACACAAATTCATCTAAATGATCTAATGTTTCACAATTTACGTACAATTTGCAATTGTTTTCTCTATCTTCTTTGTCCAACAGTTATATGGATTATCAATACATTAATTTACCTATCTTTTTATATCATAAATTAAACATTCGGTATGAGATACTTGGCTTCTCAACCAATAAAATGAGTTCCTCGTCATATAAAAAACAACTCATTCATACCTCCAGTGAAAAATATCCGTACTATCTGCACTTGATCTTAGCCAAAAGGCCAAGATGTTATAGATTTATATGATTTGGGTGTCTCTTCAGATCATATAAATCTATAACATAATCAGGAAGTAATCAGAGGCATGGTGCATCCTCAGCTTCCTTCCTCCTTAATGATTATTTGCCAAGGATTCCATTTTCTCTTTCATGCTGTATTTACATCATATATCTCCTTTATCATGCTCTGCAACCAACTTCCATTTTTTTTGCAACATTTTCTATAACTGGTCGATTTATTATATGCTCTAGCTAAATCAACAAACATAAAATACTTTGCTTTCTCACACTTATAACTTTTTCAATAACCTGCTAAAAAGTGAAAAATATACACAATTTGCTATTCAGCATAATGCTGCACTACATATCCTAAGTTTTATATCTTACCCTTTCAGTCAGCATTCTGCAGAATACTATCTCAAGGGTTTTCAACAAATTATTTTCACTGTAATGTTTGCATTCGTCCTGCTTATTTTTCCCTTTGTAAATCATTCTTAATCATCTTTATAGTCCTCATGCACATTTACTTATCAAATTAAAAACCACCCATCTCAATCACATAGGACATGTTAAACTATTTCATATCTATATATTAACATATCTCTAGTCACATGTATGCTTGCAGTCTAACCATTTTTTATCCACTCATAGTATTAACTTTTTCATCCTTACTTTTCCTAGACATTGATGTTTATAGCATTCATTAATTTCAGTTCCTCTTTCGATACACCCTTATAATTCCCATACAAACCTTTAAAATATTCCTTCCATTCTCTCATTATAAATTATTTGATTATTTTTATTTTTAATTCCATTCATTCTGTTGGAGGTCCCCTTTTTAGCAGTTTTTGCCCACTTCCAAAGTCATTTACATAATTATATTTCCATCAACACCATTCTGCTATTTCTTTGCCTCTACCTAATTTTAATTACTTCTTTGGAGTACATTCAACTCTCTTTTTTCTCTACAGTTATACAATATATTTCTCTTGTCCAAATTTTTTACATAAACCATCGCTTTATGTGTACAAGTTATTTTCTAACCCATAACATTTTCACTTCATTCTACCTAGTATTATTTTTCATCCTTTCCACTACAGTATAACTCCACACATTTCTATTTCACATACTGAAAAACAATTGTTGTTACTCTGATCCAGGATGATTCCAGATCTGCTTTTGTTTGTCTACTTTCTATTCATTCTGTGGGGAGATGAAGGTTTTTTTCATATCGATTAATATTTTTATTTCTGCAGTTATTCTATTTTTGCTATTTTCAAGTTCTTTCCCGCCATTATTTACACTTAATGGTCACGTAATTGTCAGGTCCATATTCAGGATCTTTCCTCATACTTGTATCTTTTGTTAGTCTTTCATCACTTATAATCAAAATAGTTATGCTTTTAATTACTTTGTCTTTGTAAATATGGATAACCTTATATTTAAATCTTAGGTTCAAAAACAAACCATCATTTTCCAATTATATACCATTCTCATTCATCGTTGGGTCTCTTTGTTTCCTGTTCATGTCACCTAACAAAATATTTTTCTCCCAGATCAAATTCATTTAGAATGTTACAAAATTTTCCCTAAAACTCAACCACGATCTTTCATTATCATCATTCGCTAAAGCGTCATATCTAACTATCACCAACCTAAAATTCTCATGTTCATATACATCTACCACAATTCAGAAGACAACACTTTCTGATACACATTTTCACTGTTTAATTCATAGCAAAACATACTTTTAATGCCGTGCTTATATTCATCACTGTTCCTTCAGAAAACCCACAATTCAGTTCTATTAGATTCTCCCCTTTTCTCTGAATAATAAAGATATGCAATGTACCTGTCTGTTTTCCTTTCTTTATACTTATTTATTTATACATTGTTATGCTTCCTAAACCAATGATTCTATCAATGAACCTACAAAAGATGCCCTGTTCAGGACCTAACAATGTGAGACAAACTGCTGGATCTTCAAGTACTGTAAATTGTACCTAAGCCATGTAAAGTTTTATACACCAAAGTAAAAATTTTGAATTGGACTTGGAAAGCAAGTGGCAACTAATGTTGATAGTTTAAAATGGAGAAATTCGCATTTAAGGAATTAAATTTGTATCCTAACGATTTTTATTGACTGTTTCTTAGTATGATTTGATTGCTTATTGTACCCTATGATATTATTAAGTGTTGTACCCAGGGTTGTTGGATTTCTTGCTTTCTAGATAATCTAAAAGCAGAGTTGAACCTTTCTTAGGACTGAAGCTTCTATTTTTCAGTGCAGACTCAGATAGCAGATTGTAGAGTGGTTGATATCTGAGTGAATTTTTGATTCTGGAAGCAACTCAATCTGCCTGCCTGCTTTGCCTGCTTTTGGGTAAAAGTTGCCCTTTTTTAATAAAAAAATCAATATTTATAAATATATTTATAATATTTACATACAAGCCACGGCCACCCAGTCCCATGACCACCATGCCACACCCACAAATTAGGCCATGCCCACAGAACTAGTTTTTAAGAAATTTGAATCCCATCCCTGGTTGTACCTTATGACTCTTGACGAATGTATCTTTTCTTTTATGTACCCTGACAGCATATACACTAAGACGAATTCCTTGTGTGTCCAATCACACTTGGCCAATAAAGAATTCTATAATATTCTATAATTAATATAGCAAGACAGTAAATGGCATTTCCCAGACAAAACAGAAACAATGATCAGGGGTGTCTTCCAATCTCAAAACTATGAAAAAGTGGTCTGTGACTTCATTCTCGTCTGCAATAAATAACTAATCTAGCCATATCAAGTCTGTGAGCTTCTGTTGTAAGCAAGTTCTTAAATACAAAGTTAAATATTGGGAGGGCTGAGATTTATTACTATGTTTAGTGTGAACTCTGATGGATAGAAGGACATGAATGTTTAACTGCTTTGATTCTCTCTATGGAAAGTTTTAGTACTACTTGTATTAGAGAACAACCCTGTGACTTTTCAAAAGATTTTGAATAATACTTTCATAATGTTCTGAACAAGTTTTTGATACTTGAAAGATACTTGATACTGATTTCTTGTAGTGATCCTGTTTTTCATGACAACTAGATTTAACCAATTCTTAATCAAGATAAGCTAGAAAAATATGATTTTGACTTACTTGGGGTGGACTATGTAAGTATCATATTTTCTTAAAAGAATTTCAGGTGGATCCGGCTAAAATGGAATCTAATCTGACCTGGAGGTCCCCATACTTTAAGTGGGATTTTAAAGTCCAACAAGTCTTTCTTTAACTTACACAGGTCTAGGCCAGATTTTAAAATGAAAATATATTTTACTTGGATGTATAATACTGCCATTCCACAGTTTTGGACAATCCAAAATCCTAATATGTTTCAGAAACTTGATTGGCAGATAAATTGATTTAAAATATTAATATCCTATTAGCCCAATTAGCCCAAAATTAAAAAAAAAAACAAATGTTTTACATGCTATTTTCAAATTGAAATTATGTCAAAGGATAAATTTATCATGTAAATAAGGATTAAAATTTCATTTCCTTTTTAAATCTTTCAAATATATCTTGCAGCCTAATTCTAGAAATATGTGAAATTATGTCTAAAAAACCAACAATGCGCCTGCCATAACAGAGATATCACATAATAATTGGGAGATGTATGCATAATAGGGTTTGGAGTCAGTTATTTAGACTCATATACTATAGAAATAAAATCTAGATGCAGGAAAGTCAGGAAATATTTTAAATCCCATGAATCTACGGTAACTATTCCCATTGATTTTAATAATTTTAAAAATGCATTAAAGGCATTAACATAAGAATTCCTCCTATAAATTGTCCATCTGTCTATCCTTCATCTATGTATACACATACATGAAGTAATATTCATTTTTCAAAAAATATGTTTTCCTAGACATATTAATAATCATATATGTATAGCAATATTAATCTGTGATGAATAATTTAAAATATTTAAACTTAAAAATAAAGGGGTTATTCTTGGGATAATTTTTCAAAGCCAAAAGAATTCAAACATCAAGTCATTTTTACAGATATCCAGAGAAACATGAGAGCCTATAGGAAGCATATGAAATTTATCAACTTGGACCTGGACCTGGTGGGTGTCACCGAAACCTGGCTGGGCCAGGAGGGGGGAGTCCCTCTGGTGGAGATGTGCCCAGCCGGGTTTCGGATTTTTCATCGGCCGAGGGCCCAGGGGACGGGAGGGGGGGTTGCGGTGGTTATTAAGGAAGATCTGTGTCCGAGGGAAGCCACTGTATCTCAGACGACCGGGTGTGAGCTCCTTTTCGTGAAGTTCGGTCCCAGGGTTCAGGTGGGCCTGCTGGTCGCATACCTGGCTCCCTGCTATGTGGCAGCGGCCCTGCTTGAGCTCCTTGAGGTTATAGCTGGCGTGGCAGTTGGGACCCCCAGGCTTATGGTCATGGGGGATTTCAACTTGCCTTTGCCGGCGGTGCCTCGGGGGTTGCTCAAGAGTTCGTGGCTTCTATGACGGCCATGGGCCTGACCCAGTTAATTCGGGACCCTACTCACGTGGGAGGTCACACCTTGGATCTGTTTTTTGTCTCTGATCAGTGGCAGAGTGATCTGGGTATAGGGGATATAGTTATAGAACCCCTGTCATGGACGGATCACTCGCTCCTGAAGCTCGACTTCCGTTCCGCACCCCCTGACCGCAGGGAGGCAGGGCCATTAAAATGGTACCGCCCCAGGCGCCTGATGGACCCTGATAGGTTCCTGATGGAGCTTGGGCCATTCCCCGAAGCTCACACACACGACTCGGTTGAGGGCTTGGTCGCCACCTGGGATAGGTTGGCTGCTGGGGCCCTTGACCGAGTCGTGCCCTTGCGGCCTCTGACCCGGTGCCGATCCCAAGTGGCTCCCTGGTTTTCTGAGGAGCTAAGGGAGATAAAGCACCGGAAAAGACGCCTAGAGAGCAGTTGGAGGGCTAGCCGCTCTGGGTCTGACCGAACACTATTACGATCTTATATCAAGACGTATTTAGTGGCGATAAGGATGGCGAGGAGGTCTTACCTCTCCACCCTTATTGCGTCCGCGGAAAACCGCCCAGCCGCCCTGTTTAGGGTGACCCGCTCCCTCCTGGAGGTGGAAGCGCGGGAGGACCCCTTGCAGGGACGGGCTGAGGAGTTTTCTAGGTTTCTGCAGGACAAAATCGCTCAGATCCGGGACGAGCTGGACTCCGACTGGGCATCTCCGAGCGGGGGGGCGGGGGTGGATATCGGTGAGGTCAATTGGGTTGAGTTCAATCCTGTTACCGTGGAGGACGTGGACAGGATACTGGGGGGACTGAATGCCACCACCTGTTTGCTGGACCCTTGCCCCTCCTGGCGGTCTTGGCCACTCGGGAGGCGACACGAGGCTGGTTCCAGGGAATCATAAATGCTTTCTTGAGAGAGGGGCTTTTACCCGCCGCCTTGAAAGAGGCGGTGGTGCGGCCCCTCCTCAAGAAACCGTCCCTGGACCCAGCATTGTTATCTAATTATCATCCTGTCTCCAACCTTCACTTTGTTGTGAAGGTTGTTGAGAGTGTGGTGGCACGTCAGCTCCCGCAGTACCTGGATGAAGCAAGTTATCTTGACCCCCTCCAATCGGGTTTCAGGCCCGGGCACAGCACGGAGACGGCGTTGGTCGCATTGGTGGATGACCTCTGGAGGGCTCGGGACAGGGGTTGTTCCTCTGTCCTGGTCCTGTTAGACCTCTCAGAGGCTTTTGATACTGTCGACCACAGTATCCTATTGTGGCGGTTGGAGGGGCTGGGGGTGGGGGGCACCGTGTTGCGGTGGTTCACCTCCTTCCTCTCCGACCGTTCGCAATTCGTGTTGACGGGGGGGCAGAGATCGGCCCCGAGGCCCCTACTATGTGGGGTACCTCAGGGGTCGGTGCTCTCGTCCCTGCTGTTCAACATTTATGTAAAGCCGCTGGGTGAGATCATCCGTGGCTTCGGGGTGGAGTTCCATCAGTACGCTGGTGATACTCAGCTGTACATCTCCACCCCGGGCCACCCCAACGAAGCCGTCGAAGTGATGTCCCGGTGCCTGGAGGCCGTGCGGAGTTGGATGAGTCGTAACAGGCTTCGTCTCAACCCGACCAAAACCGAGTGGCTGTGGTTTCCTGCGCCCAGATACAGCCAGCTGGTTCCTTCGCTGGCCGTGGGGGGAGAGGTATTGACCCCCGTGGAAAGGGCGCGCAACTTGGGTGTCCTCCTGGACGTACGGCTGTCCTTAGAAGAACACATTGCAGCCATCGCCAGGGGGGCTTTTTATCAGATTCATCTGATCTACCAGTTGCGGACCTTTCTGGATCTGGGCGCACTTCGCACAGTCACTTCCGCCCTCGTTATCTCCCGCCTGGATTATTGCAATGCTCTCTACATGGGGCTCCCCTTGAAGAGTCTCCGGAGGTTGCAGTTGGTCCAGAATGCAGCCGCGCGGGTGATCGTGGGTGCCCCTCGGAGCTCCCACATTACACCGCTTCTCCGCAGGCTGCACTGGCTTCCTGTGGCCTTCTGGATTCAATTCAAGGTGGTACTGATGGTATTTAAAGTGCTCCATGGCTCGGGACCTGGATACTTATGGGACCGCCTACTGCCATCGTCAACCTCCCACCGCTCAGTACGCTCCCACAGGGTTGCCCTCCTTGGGGCCCGGCCGTTGTCGGCTGACGGCCCCGAGAGTTCGGGCTTTCTCTGTGGGAGCTCCCTCCCTATGGAATGATCTCCCCCCGGAGATACGGGCCATGACGGATATCCTGACCTTCCGGCGCGCAGTTAAAACCCTATTTTTTAGACAGGCTGGCCTGGCCCAGTAATTAGGTTCCGGTTTTAAACTTAATTGGGTTTTAATAATTAATTTTTAACTTTTATTCGGATCCCTGATTTTATATTGTTAAATTTAATTTAGATGGGACACAGCCGGACCAATCGTGTTTAATATATTTTTAAATTGTATTTATAGCATATTTATTATGTGTTTTTAGTAGGCTGTACACCGCCCCGAGTCCCTTTTTGGGAGAGGGAGCGGTATAAAAATATGATAAATAAATAAATAAATAAATAAACCTAGTTGAATGTGACAATTTATTAAACTGTTGTATTGATAATACAATACAGATTTGTTTAAATGTTCATAATTTAGCAATAAGATTAATTGCAATTTGTGTCCAATTTCCAACTGTTTATATGATATGAAAGCAATTGACAAGGCCAATATTTTTAATACTAAATATAAGAGATATAAGAGATTTGTTCTCAAGCCAAAGAAAACAGAACTATCTACTGCCTGTACTTTCTTGAATTTCATTTGTATGTTGCTAACATGTAGACTGACATTTTCTTTTCTTTTAGTATTTACTGTTAGCACAATTTCTATTTTTACTTTCAAAACAAGTTTCTATTAAATTTTCTATATTACAAATAGCTAGTATTTCTACAAATTGTTCTATGCCAAATATAATTTAAGCTTTATTTCTACCAATTCAAAACAGTACCTATTCCGTGATGGCCATTGAATTTCCGGGATACTAACTGAGAATGTAACTCCTTCCAACTCCCCAATGGTTTATATAACACTTCAACAGCTTATCTAAGCTGTTTTATCAACTTCGATTAAGCTGTAAAAATACAGTTATTTTAATTCATAAATGAAACCAAACAACCTAAATTCTGTTCTTTATTACAGGTAGTCCTTGACTTATGAATACAATTGAGCCCAAAATGCTAAGCAAGTGAATTATGTCCCATTTAATGACCTTTCTTGCCACAATTGTTAAGTGAATCACTGCAGTTGTTAAACTACTAACACGATTGTTATGTGTATCTGGCTTCCCCACTGACTTGGCTTGTTAGAAGATCACAAAAGGATCACATAATCACAGCCATCATGCCAACTGCCAAATGTCCAAATTGATCGTATGATGGTCATAAATGTGAAAAATAGCCATAAGTCACTTTTTTCAGTGCTATCATAACCTCAAATGGTCATTTAACAAATAGTTGAAAGTCAAGGACTACCTGTATGTATACATGATTAATTCATTCTACCTTTATATACCTTCCTCTAATACAGTATAAGGAATACAAATTGGTGACTTCATGACATAGCTAGAATTTATTGAAGTTAAATCTTTTCAATGAAAAGTCCTCAATAAAGCCATCATAATGTTGGTCTTTTTCAATGTTATTATCAATTAAGATCATTGCTAGTCTACTGATTGAAAATTTACTTACTAAAAATAGGCTGTACAAACTGTCATCATCCAAATACATTGGTGCAGCTGGTTGCCTAGCTAAGGGAAAGAAGTTCATTCTGCTTTTTTTAAATGCTTTTTTTCATTTGCTGATATTGTTTAAGAATTGGAGGCACCATCCAATATGGGACTCTGGGCGAAGAAGTTTGTTTCCAGGTGTCTGTTGGAACACATGGCACATATTACCACAACTGGTGGACCTGTACAAAGGCAAGGAAATTTTGGATACAAATTCATACGTGGTTAGAAAAAATGACCAAGCAACATATAGATTTTAAGCCAGAATTGTTTTCACTAGGTATTACATCAGAGGATTATGATAAAGGGACAATATATCTAATACTACATGTTTTGACCACAGCAAGAATTGTTTATGTGCAGCAGTGGAAGAATGGAAGAATGAAAACAGAGGATGAGACGATAAGGAAGATACTAGATTGTGCGGAAATGGACAGACTAACGTTAAAAATAAAAGATAAAGGAGACACAGAATACTATTTAACATGAATAGATTCTATCATTGATTAGAAACATGAGGTAGAAGTTGGGAGACAAAAGAATCAGGTTAGGTGGACATGGAAAGAGATACTGTTTTTAATATTGACATCGGTGGTGGGTTTCAATTTTTTTTACTACCGATTCTGAGAGCGTAGCTTGGTGGGCGTGGCAGGGGAAGGATACTGTAAAATCTCCAGTCAGAGGTAGTATTTACCGGTTCTCCGAACTACTCAAAATTTCCGCTACCGGTTCTCTAGAACTGGTCAGAACCTGCTGAATACCACCTCTGATTGACATAGGAATGTAATATGTAAATATTAGAATGATAG
Source organism: Bungarus multicinctus (assembly GCA_023653725.1). Taxonomy (NCBI): domain Eukaryota; kingdom Metazoa; phylum Chordata; class Lepidosauria; order Squamata; family Elapidae; genus Bungarus; species Bungarus multicinctus. Next base: position 52,054,088 of record CM042848.1, read on the forward strand.
ATAAGTTGACATATTAGAACATGATTGTACAACACTAGCACTGTTTATGTATATATGTTATTCTGTTTTTACTTTTTTTTTATGGTAATTGGAACGCCAGGACAACCACACAGTATTCAATATATATGTAAACAATAAAAAATACATTAAAAAAAAGAAGTTTGTCCACTTCTAGAGCAATCTCTGCATATGATCTGAGTTGCGCAATATACCTGATTCGCCCCTTCTTAGGGCATGTATGACAAAAAGCGTAAGATGGTAGCATATGCGTGCTTAATCATTCTTTACAAAATGGCTTGAAACATTGCACTAACAAATACACACATGATTTTGTAATTACAGGAGAAACAGAAAAAGTTTGAAAGGTCTTCTTGTCCTTATAAAAGAGAAGCATTTCCCAGCGATTGCAGAAAAATAGTTATGTCTTCATTTATTTATTTAGAGCATTTATTTAGCCAACCAACTCAAACTATGCTGCATTGGGCAGTGTACAAAATCATTAAACAAAAAAAAAAAAGAATAACATAGTCTACTAAAGCAAACTAAAACAATTAAATGACAATCAAGATTAAAAGGTATTATAACTACTGTATTTCTAAATGTCCAGGGAAAATGACAGGTTTAACCACTGTTCTAGGCCTGCAAATCATGGCCAAAGTTTGCAAAGAGCTCTTGAGCAGGAACAGTGTTGTCTTTGCTCTGTGAAAAAGAGAAAAAAGGCTGCTTTTAGCATTTCCCCCCTTTTTGGAGGAGCACAATGAAAAAAAAGGTGTTTGGGCACACTCCAGCTCAGGGAAGGGCTGCTTTTGGGTCCCCCTCCCCTTTTTCTTTACAGCGCATAGCCAGCCTATCTGACCCAGAGATAAGGCAAAAAGGGATGTTTTGGCATATCTTGACTTAGAGAGGTTTTTTCTGATATCTTGTCAGTAGCAGGAGCAAGAAGATGGGGGCAAATGTCATCTTGGGGCAATGGTCTCTGAGTGGTGAGGGTGAGTGGGACTGGACTGGGTGGTTACAACTTCCCAGGTATGGCAAACAATCTTAGAGCTCCATGGTTTTAGGACTGCACTCACAAGGCAGGGTGCTGGGAGGCCAAAAGGCCAAAGATGGGGAGAGATAGGTGGATGGGGTGAGTTGGAGACAGTCCCTTACCTTACTGAGATTTGAGGCTGGGAGAGGACAAGCCTGAAATGGCTTGAATTAGGATGGGTTCTTGGCCAACAACTGGTAAAATTTGCTTAACAATGGCAACAGGGATTGTGATATTGCTGTCACTAAGCAACATGGTGACACAAAGTCTCATTTTAGGACCACATTGCTAAATTCCAGCCCTAGCTATGGTCAAGGACTACTCTATTCTATTATCTCCTAAATTATCCACACTTTCTTCTTTTAAACAACAGTTAAATCTGATGGGTTATGTGCCAAGGTTTTTATCAGTTTGCATTCTGAAACTCCATAATATTTTAACCTTCTCATTTTTATTACTTTTTCAACTATATGTTAATTTTGAATAATTGGCACATGATAATTTTAACAGATATTCCATTTAATATTATTCTTATTATTACTATGCAGGGTAATGTAACCCTGCACAGAATCAAAGATGAAATCTCTCTACCTCTAGAACTTGTTGAGGCCCAGACTCACAACCACACGTCCTTGGAAGGGTTCAGAGGTTGCCTGTTCCTCCCCATTTGGATCCCCACAGCATTCAGACACTGGACAGGACCCTGATAACTTCACTTGGCAGCCAAGAACAGAAATACACAACTAAGTATCATCAAAGTCTTGTCACATGGATTTTTTCCAGTGGCTTCATATAGATGTTAAAAAAAGTAAAGAACACGAAGGTATTCTGTAAAGCAGGGGTCTAGGACTAGATCACTCACCCGTCATCCTTTCTAAATGAAATTGACCCTGGAGGAAGGGAAAAATGCAAAACAATGTCTTCCATTCTTAAACCTCCCAAAAGGATACTGTGATCAATGATACAAAATGCTTCTGAAAGATCAAGGAAGATCAGATTGGATGCACTGTCCCTGCAACGAGTCTTTGTCAAGCAAAAGTAAGACTATCTTGGTCTGAAACTTATCTGGGAGGGGTCAAGATGATTTATAATTGTTGTTATTTTTCTTAAAATTTGCATGCTGCCCATTTCCAATGACTCCAGGATCCTTTGGAACTTACACCCAACTATCTCCTCAATAACCAAGAAGGTAAATTTGATGGCTGGATGAAAAGTGTCCGGTTTTTGTATGGATCAAGCAATGCCTTTTTCAGAGCTGGTGAGACTGTCCCCTCTCTCAAGGAAGCATTTGCCCAAACATACACCTTCCCTGAAGAATTTGACATCTCCGGAATGGTATACCTATAAGACACACGTGACTGAACCCAAAAGCTTCGACCACTATGGCCATTTCTTTGGGACCAGCAAGGCTTCAGCAATGGGTTTCCATATTTGCTCTCAGAGTATTAAATTGCTCTTGCTTCTCTCACACAACATTATGCCATCATGCATTTGATTGTGTTATAGTGGATGTTGCTCTGTAGTATTTATTGATATATAATCCCAGAGCAACAATTGTAGGTTAAAAATAGCATAGCACAAACTAAAAAATGAAAGATGTTCTAGTGTAAAGTTTAACTTAGTCACACTTCTGTTAAATCCACCATTGTATTACTTACAAGAAGATTATTTTCTCTCAGGCCATCCATGATTGTTTAAAATTCTAAAGCATATTATTGGCATGGCATAAATAATATATTTTGTGGGCTGTCCTGTGGAGGCAAAGTTGTGATTTTATATTTTAGTTCATCTAATGTTTTTATGCATTTATTATTATTAAGACATTTATTTCTATCTCCTATATCAGAGAGGTCAACCACAATAGATTGAATTGCGGTAATCTCCTTCTATACATTTAAAACCAGTTCTCTTAAGCACACCTTCACCCAAAATCATATATGGCTTTGATTTAGAAACTGCACGTTTTCACTTCTGTAACCTCTTCAAGAATGCACATCATTAATATCTTTATAGCTTCCCCTGTTTGAAGTGGGATGTGGGTCAGACTTTAAAATAGTAATAAATGGCAATTAGTTATCTAACAGTAATAAATGGCCATTTATGTTTTTGATAAGCTGTGCCCCAAGAATACAGAATGTTGCTGTCCTGGACACAGGGACAAAAATCCTTGGGCAACTCTATCTGCATTCTTATTTAGTTTTAATTCTTTGATAATGCTCATACTCCTCTTAAGCTAGTAAGTTGCAGGAGTCACTTGGCTCCTGCTCAGCAAGAACTAAGAGTGCAGAGAATGGTAAGTGCAATTCTTTGAACAAAGAACTGATTATTCTATGCACTCTTAGCTCTAGCTGACTTGGAGCCAAGTGATTCCTGCAATTTACTAGCTTAATAAACTGGTTTGAACCTCTCCAATTATTTTGACTATTCTTTAAGATGAGTTTCTGACACCACAGTTCACATTAATAGGGCTGTCTATAAAAATTGATAAATTATTAGAAAAGGTGGGACAAATATTTCCTTGTAAATTCACCCTACATATTTATAATACAAATTTTAAAAGTAAATCATAATAAAATACAGTATATACAGTAGCTCTTCCATTAATACAGTATCTGACCTATTAAAAATGCACCACTGATATGGCTGAACTGCATACAATCCAATAGCAATTCAGAATAAATGTGAACCATAAACATTAAAGGATGGAAGTAGAAATAACCACAACTAAATTATTATTGAGAACAGAAACGTTTCCAACATTGCAAGCTTTTGTCAAAATGGGGAAAGCAGTGTTGTGCCTTCACAATGCTAGCTCCATTCTGTTGTCTGTATGCACTGTATGCATGTATATATGTGTATGTGTGTGCATACAGTATGTATATGTGTGTTTCTCTCTCTCTCTCTCTTTCTCTCTATGTGTGTACAAAAAGGACAAACTTGTGTCATGAGGACACAATGCTATGTTTATGATTTGTCTCCCCTTTTTCTTCCTCATAGAAAATTAATAAACTCTATAACAACATGCTAAACTTACAGAAAAGAATGCACTGCCTAAATATATGTATTTTATTATTTTATATTTGCAGAAATCAGCATTTCAAATCACTTACAGGTTTACTATTTCTAACAAACTTACATTAGTACAGTAGTTGTTTTGGATTCCACAACAAAGATGACCTCAAATAAAGTTTTACCCCTAAACTATGTTAATTCAATCTTTAAGCCTGCAATAGCAATTATACTCCTAATCAATATTTTTAATCAGCAGTTAAGCAAACCAGTTAACAGTTGTTAATTGCTCATAACTAATACCACATAGCTTGCATGCTGTCCCTTCCCAAGAAAATAATTCACAATGTTTACATGGTCTGGTGCCTGACAATTATTTATCTGAAAAAACAAATTGATCCTCCTGTATATGGGGCAACACAGCAGTAAAGCAAAGGAAAGGTGTTGTATAGCAGGCTGTGATTCATTCGGAGCAAAAGGAAATTCTCTACAGGCTGGCCTGCTCTTCTGCTTTTCCAGCTATCTGAAGTTGCTCATGCTTGTTTCATCTCCTTACCTTGTTAAAAAGAGAAGCACATGCCTTCATAACTGCTCAGTATTTGCACAAACAAAAGTCAATAATTAACCTATTTCCAAAGCCCAGTGTTCTTGAACAGGATAAAGTAATAGGATTAACAGTAAATTTTCCATACTAATTACTTTTCTTTATTCGGCTAGTTCTTCTCATCTAAGCTTTTACCGCTCAGTCAATATTAGAGGTGCTTATTTTTTCCACATGTCATCCTTCTCCATTGTGTTTATATTCAAACTATTATGTTGTTCAGTAAGCAGAAAGCAGTAAGCTTAAGTGATGGATGTGTTCTTTTTGATAAATAAACATTGCATTAGTTTTCTATACAAATTGGAATGTCTACAAATACATGCACAAAGTGATATACATGTAATACCATTTTAATTTTTAAAAAGAAAGTCATTGATCGTGTTGTAGATTTTGTTCCTACAAGCTTTATTTTATGATGTAGTAGATTGGAATCAGTATAATCTGAACAATGTTGAGCAAATTAGAATAAGTTAGAACAGCATTTCAAATAACTTATCATCCTACTGTTCTTTATATTATGTTTTACATATATGTTTATTATGCATTATATTATATTGTTATTTTATACTATATTATTATGTCATATTACATTCTATAATATTGATATAATCTATTATTATTATTATTATTGAAGACAAAAACAAGACAGAAGGGAAAAGAAATCTGAGTTAAAGGAAATAAATCCAGGGCAATGGAAAAAGAGAATAAAATTATCAGTATATTTTAATTTAAATACATGTTATTTTAATTGTTTTTAAGTTTTGTGATGTATGCTGGCCAAAATCACTTGTTGAGATGAGTGGCTTTAGAAATCAAATACATAAGTAATAATAGGTGATCTTAAAAAAAAAATAGGAGCATTAAAACCCACATTTTAGATCAGGCAAGAGTAACACTGTAAGAAATTTGTTGTTAATAAAGCTAATGAATAATGATCATATTTAAATGAATGTGTCTTTCGTTATAAGATTTTTACAAACTTTATTTTTGTATTTTTTTAACCAAAGCAATTTCCTACATTTCAAATACTGTGAAATTGGTAGGAGATATTATTCAGTTACTTATAGCAAAACTTTCATACCTATTTGCTAGAACCGGTTGTTAACATTCTAAGCAGTTCGGAAAACCGGTTGTTAGAAGAAATTACTAGCCTAATCCTGTAAGAAAGGCAGGAAGGAAACATTCTGGTGTTGCTGCCTCTCCGTCAACCCTTATTACATTCTTGGCAGTCTAGACTTCCTGTCTCAGGAACTTCTCTGGAGTTTTTTTTCCCCTTCTTTGCTGGTACTTTGCTTGTGTGGAGTGACCATTCAAAGTTAAAATGGCACTGAAAAAAATGACTTATGACCATTTTTCACACTTACGACTGTTGCAGCATCCCCACAGTCATGAGAGGCCTGGCGAGAAGATGCGTGCCTTGATGTGAGTGATGTTGAGTTGGCCACGCCCAGCCAGTCACATTACCACCAAGCCACGCCCATCAACTAAGCCATGCCCACAGAACCAGTTGTTAAAAAAATTGAATCCCACCCCTGTTTACATCTAACTAGAGCAGGAATCCCCAATCACTGGAACTGGGACTTCCAAGTGGTGGGCGAGTGAGCAAAGATTCAACTGCACATACATGGGATCTAGGTTGTGCATAAAACCATTCCCCCCTATCCATGGAAAACAATTTTTCTTCCAAAACCGGTCCCTAGTGCCAGAAGGATTGGGGACCACTGAACTACAGGAAATATGTCAATAATAATTTTTCACATCTGTTTTGCTTTTAGTTATATCATTTGTATTGCCTTTTTTCTAGATATTGTAAATCAGGGGTGTCAAACTCAATGTCTGTGGGCTGGATCCGGTCTGTGAGGTGGTTAGATCTGGCCCGCAGGGCCACCCTGGAAACAGTGAAGGACCGGCCCGTGTTGCCTCTGCCAGCAAAAACAGAGCTTGGGAGAGCTGTGCACAGCCCTCCCGCGCTCCATTTTCGCTGGCAGAGCATTTGGGCCACCATAGGCGCCCTGACACAAGTGACATCAAGCTGGTCATGCACACCCTGGCCATGTCCCCCCCCAGCCCCCCTGACACTAAAAACACAACCCTGATACAGCCCTCAATGAAATCAAGTTTGACACCCCTGTGGTAAATAGTTTAGTAGAAATGAAGGGCAAATGTTTGTCACATATGAAACAAAAAAGCCGAAGAAGTAAGCAAAAGAATTCGAAGTATTATGTCTGTTATATGTAGGTTTTTGGTTTTTTTTAAATAAAGCCAGCTAAATTTATCCCTTAAAGCAATAGTGCTAACAACCTTAGCAACTCTTAAGTTATGTGGACTTCAACTCTCAGAATTCCTTAACATATTGGCTGGGGAATTCTGAAAGCTAACGTCCACACATCCTAGAGTTGCTAAGGTTGAGAAACACTGCCATAAAGCATAATAGTCTTCTGGGATTTACTTAATGCTAGTGTTCACTGCAGGAAAGGCTATGGGGAAAAAATTCTGTCTTCCTAGGCAGACATCATGAGACAGAATGGAGAGGTTTTATAATATAACTATTCGAAAGTCTCTTTACCAACCAGTGCTTGGATAACAGTCTTTTTGCAGACTGCCTAAATTTCTCCTGGATCCATAAAGCCACTCTTCAGGAGATTACATCATCCTTGCAGTTGTAAAAAAAACAGCTCCAGAGGTACTGAGGTTACAGAGATTTTCTGGACCTATTTCAGTCAGGGATGGATTAGCCTAATGTAACTGCTTTCATTGCCTTGATAGATAATTTTTGCTGGAAATTAAACTAAAGGAATGTAACCCTGCTAATTCTACAACATATCCCACTGGTTTTCACTACCCTTGACCACAGGGTCCTCCTGAGCTGTCTGATGGGTTTGGATTTTGGGGCAGCATTTTGCAATAGGTCTCATCTTCAATCACAATTTAGTACTAAGGCAATGCTGTTCAACACTCACATCAGTGACCTATGAAACCTCACAGTGAAGTCTTACTTTATTCTTATGTTTATATTCTAATGAGCGAGATCCTGGGTGCCACTAGTATACTGATAACATACAATTCTACTGCTCTTTACCATCAAACTCCAATAACGGACTGAATATGGGAAGTCAATGAGAAAGTTAGTTTTGATAAGACAGCACCCATCATGAAAGAGCAGGTCTACAAAAGAGGAATGGACTTCAGCTATAAGTTGATTAACAGGTAGTAGTGATGGTGATCTCTTCCTTCCTTCCTTCCTTCCTTCCTTCCTTCCTTCCTTCCTTCCTTCCTTCCTTCCTTCCTTCCTTCCTTCCTTCCTTCCATCCATCCATCATTCTAGTCCAACTTAGCAAGTTACATTCCCTTCTTACAGTAAGAGTTAAAATACAAACATGACATAACAAGTGAAGCAGTTATGATCTTTCCTAAGCCTAGAGATAGACACAGCACCAGCGGTTTAACTACTTGTAGCATTGTGTCTTGACTATTCCGATCTTTATCATGTGGAGCTATCCTTGAAAAATGTCTGGAGATTGTAATAAGTAAGAAAGGTAGATTGCAAGGAACAGAAATCACATGATGATTGTATTGAAAGATCTGCACTGTTGCCGGTTGTCTGCTAAGAGTAGTTTTAAAGTTTTGGTGCTGACCTACATGGTTTATGTCCAGATTTTCTAATGGACTGGTTTTTCTAGAGGTGGGCTGCTGCCAGTTCACACCAGTTCGGGAGTACTGGTTGTTAAGATTCTGCATAGTTCAGCAAACCGGCAAATGCCACACTGGCTGGTCCTGCCCACCCCACCTGTCCTGCCCACCCTGCCCCTCCCGCCCTGCCCCTCCTAGTCACTCCTTATCTTGACTGACTTGGCCAGTGCCTAAAGTCACACCTGAGGCATAGCTGCTGCTGCTTTCTGGTTCCCTCGCTTGCCTCGACCACGCAGCCCAGCTGATCTCTGCCTGGTGAGTCTTCCTTCACTTCTTGTCCAGCTGCCTCCAACACGGTCCCTGCAGCCCAGCCTGCTTGCCTGTGCCTTCCCTGCGGCCTCCCATGCGGTCCCTGGGGCTCAGCCTGAGAGAAAGTTACTCCTGACTCCTGGGTCAACTGACTTCTTCCATGCAGCTCTTGGTCAGCCTTTCGGTATCAGCTGGCAAATAGGAGGTTTTGGTGGGCAGAAGTGTTTTCCCTATGCACCACCGCCCAGATGCCCTCGCTTTCCCCAAATTCCCCAAGGATTTCTTGGCCTACCTGATTTCCAGCTCCAGCACATTTTTTGATGTCGTGTGCATGGAAACTAAAGTTTGTGGAGCTAAAAAAAAAGTTCAACCAATCAATTCCAACTTCTCGTGAAAGAAAAAGACCTCACAGAATTGATGAATTTTTCTTTAGTCTCACAAACTTTTCTTTCCCTGTACACGATGACGAGAAATGCAATGGAGCTGAAAATCAGATAAGCAAAGAAATGCTTGGAAGAGGGCATCTGGGCGGTGATGAGTGGGGAAAAGTTCCATGATGCGGCATTGCATTTGGGCAAAGGAGTGGCGGGCGCGAGGTGAGGAGGCCGCTTTCCAGCTCTTCTCCCTGCTCCCTTCTCCTTGCCTCATGCTGGCCGTTTCACTTCCTGCTTCTACATTGCAGTCAGTGGCTCCATCAGTGACAAAAAAAAAACAGCCCCATCGCGCCACACCCTCCTCCTGCTGCCAAGCGGCCCCAGCCATGCATGGCCTTTCTTTCACTCCTGCTGTTTCCTGCCATTTCCCAGCTGCCCACGCTGTCCAGGAGGAGGCCTTTCCCACTGTTTCCCGCTTGCCTCTGAATGCTGGCTGAATGCTCTCCTCCCAGGCCTCTTGCCGATGGCTTCCCGGCACTTCTTCTCCTTGTAACAAAGCTCTCTGGCTTTTGAAATCCAGTGCCGCTTCTCTGGCTGCCAAGCCTAAACAGCTGATCCAAGAGTGCTGGATTTCAAAAACCAAGGAGCTCACTGCTACAAGGAGAAGAAGTGCCAGGAAGCCATCAGCAAGTATCATGTTGCTGGAGCTAAAGGGCTGTTGCTGACCAGAGAATGGTGATTTAATGACTACTGGATCTCTGTATGCTTTACCAATTATCTGAGGCCTGGAGTCCCTATTTGTACCACCCAGAGGGCCAATGTATGCCTGTACACAGGGGTGGGATTCTCCTGGTTTGGACCAGTTTGGGTGAACCCCTTGTTCCAACGATCAGCTGGCTCTGAACTGGTTCGCTGGGCTGAGAGAGGGAATGACTGGACCAAAATCAGCCAGTCAGTTGTTAATTCACTAAGACATTTCTGAACTTTCCTGAAATGTGAAAAAGAGAGCTATGTGCAGCCAGTGTTTTGTTTAGAAGTGCATCCACCTGTCTTGAAAAAGCAGAAAAAAATATAAGCATAGGATTGTGCATTGCTCTGGTGGACAGGGATGCATTTGTCTGCAATTCTTTAAACAAAATATAGTTTTTTTTCTGGGGAAGAAAGGCAACTGCATAATCCCAGGAAGCTGCATAATCCCAGGAAAAAAAATGCAGCTGCCTTAAAGAATTGCAAACAGGTGCAGCATTCCTTTCTCTGTGCTCCAAAATATTATTTTGCATTTGAATCCAAAATGCAGTGATACAGTACAAGAGGGCAAGTAAGAATACACAATCAAGAAATGTTATTTGAAATAGGCACTTTGTAAACTTATCTGTAGCAAGTCTTCCCAGCTTCACTGTTTTGCAAAAGCATTCACAACAATATCCATCAGAATCCAAATATAGGGTCCCAATGAGTGAGAAATCATCATTTTTATAATTATTCCTGAAGTGGAAGAAACAATCATATAAAAGGCTTTAAATTTAATTGAATATATAATTACAATTAAGCCAAAGATGCAATTCCAGTAAATTAGAATTTGCTCACAGAAATTTCCAGATTAACCCATGACATCTCCAGCAAGTGATTGGAAAGTTCTTTTTCCATCTAAGGCCCAGAAGAAATAGTACTGAGTTAAATAGACTGTAAGCATAAAGATAAAAAAAATGATATATGCAGAGTTATCTTCATTTTAGATATCTCTGTGTTTTCTTTTCTGTGGAAACGGGTCCAAATGGCTCTTTGAGTGTTTAAGGTTGCAGACCTCCAGGGATGGGATTCAAAACAACCAGATTTGTGGGCGTGGCCTAATTTGTGGGTGTAGCTTGGTGATCATGTGACTGGCTCGGCATGGCTTGTATGTAAATATTATAAATATTTATGTAAATATTGATTTTTTTTATTAAAAAAGAGCAACTTTTACCCAAAAGCAGGCAAAGCAGGCAGGCAGATTGAGTTGCTTGCAGAATCACAGATTTACTCAGAGATCTATCTTTCTGCAATCTGCTATCTGAGCCTGTCACATAAAATTTGCTAGCAAGCAAACTCACAAAATTAAGTCACAACACACCATGTATGTAAATATTTATTTTTTTATAAAAAAGAGCAACTTTTATCCAAAAGCAGGCAAAGCAGGCAGGCAGATTGAGTTGCTTCCAGAATCAAAAATTCACTCAGATATCAACCACTCTACAATCTGCTATCTGAGTCTGCACTAAAAATAGACTGAGTCTGCAGTCCTAAGGAAGGTTCAGCTCTGCTTTTAGATTAGCTAGAAAGCAAAAAATCCAACGATTTCCTGCTTTCTACCTAATCTAAATTTCTCAGCATAGCAGAATAGTTGATGGTCATGGGAAAAAAAGGAAAAATAGAAATTTATCAAATGCAGGCAAGTTTGATGTCACATATGCCAGGTAAGGAGTGAGTGGGCGAGGCGGGGTCAGCCAGTGGTGTGATTTGCCAGTTCTCCGAACTGCACAGAATCGTAACAACTGGTTCTATATAACTGGTCCAACCAGGTAGAATCCCATCCCTGCAGAACCTGCTTTGGGGTGTATGTATGTGTGTAAAAGGCAGCATTGATCACTGATCATAACAGCACAAGAACAGGCACTAAGCAACAGATCCATAGAAGCAGGGATTTAACCCAAGGAGTAGATCAGTGTCTCTCAGCTGTATGGACTTCAACTCCCAGAATTCCCCAGCCAGCCATTAAGGAATTTCCATAGGAGATTGTGGAGAATAATAGAGTTAAGAATCTGTGGGAGTTCTGGAACCAGAAGGACAGGCAGGCATTAGATAAGCAACCGGGCACTGTAGTAATAGACAAAGATCAGAAGAGCTCAGGAGGCCAGGCAAGCAGGGTGAGGCAAGGCACTACTCAACGTATGAGATGTTGAGTTTGTTATATATTTGCATACTCACCTATGATTGGTTGGTCCATGACGGTGGGAGATTTGAAGAGCCATCACTGGCCACGAGCCGGGAGCAGCCAGCTATAAGAAAGGCTGCCACTGTTTCTCCGCTGCTCAGCCCTGGAAGAAAATAAAGAATGGAAAAAGTCAACTGGGTCTCTGAGTCCCCTTCCCACGACGCAACACTGGCGATACTGGGATACTGGGATACTGAGACAAAGGAACCCAGTTGAGCACGTGGCAATGAAGACCAAGTGAGACGAAATGGCCGGAAACAACTCACCACCCACACCGTTCAATCCAACAACTGAAGACTGGGAATCGTACAGCGACCGATTCCTCATGTTCCTAGAAGGAAGCGACCTCCATGAAATGTCAGAAAATAGGAAGAGAGTCGTTTGCCTCATCCATTGCGGTCCCACAGTATTCAAAATGGCAAAGGCATTAGTGGTACCACCAATATAAAAACTGACTTGGCCAGACCTAGAAAAATTACTGCGAGTTCATTACATGCCAACCGTTTCATGCCTCATCAAAAGGCATGAATTTTATTGGTGTGATCAAAAAGAAGATGAGAGTATCAAAGATTTTGTTGCAGCACTAAGAGACATCAGTAGAGCATGCGAATTTCTAAACATGGATGAAGCCATGAGGAACCGAGGGGTCCTGGGATTAAAGGACCTTACACTACAGGGCCGATTACTAACAAGACCTAAGATAACGCTAAAGGAGGCGATAGAGGAAGCCACCGCAGCTGAAGCCATATAGAAATTTTCTTGATACTATTTGCAGACATTGTGAACGGCGGGGACATATAGCGAGGGCACGCTGAATAAGAAATAACTATGGCCCTAGACAAAGATGGAACACCCCTCCCCCCGACAGAAGGAAAGGCAAACAGGGAGCCGTTGGAGCCAAGAAAATAGAAACAGACGAGGAAAAGAAATAAACAACAGAAGAGAGGAAACACACCAAACAGTAACCATTGAACACTCCAATATGACCAATGCAAAAAAGGTACATGTACAGGTCACAATAGAAGGCCAGCCATGCAAGATGGAAGTGGACTCAGGCTTGTATTTATCAATGGTATCGTGGAATACCATAAAAGAACTAATACCTGATATAAACAAGGGAGAACTCGAAAGACAAAAGCTCACACTGAAGGACTACCAGGGAAACAGAATTCCTGTAGTAGGTACTGGACAATTCAAAGTTAAATTCAAAAAATACACTAAAGTCCTCCCACTAACAATAGTCGACCGGGATCGACCCAGCCTATTGGGACTCGAATGGTTTGCACCATTAGGAATCGAAGTAACCGGAATAAACAACATTACTGAGACAGACTGGGAAGAGGACCTGATGAAAGAATTCCAGGACGTCTTCAATGGAGAACTGGGCAAGTACTGGGGGTCCCCTATTTCATTTAATCTAAACCCAAGTATAGCTCCTATAAGACTAAAGGCAAGGTGAGTTCCTTTCGCGTTAAAACCAAAAATTGATGAAAAATTAGATAAGCTTATCACACAGGGGTTTTAGAACCAACAGACCACGCAAGGTGGGAAACCTCAGTTGTAACCCCTATTAAACCAGATGAGTCAGTATGAATCTGTGGGGACTACAAAGCAACCCTTAACCATGCGCTGCAACATAGCACATATCCGGTCCCGGTGGTACAGCACCTATTATATTCTATAGGGGAAGGTAAAATCTTCGCGAAACTAGACCTTGCACAAGCCTACCAACAGTTACCAATTGACCCAAAAACAGCAGAAGCACAAACAATTGTGCCACACAGAGGGGCATTCAAACGCAACAGACTGCAATTCGGTGTTAGCGTGGCTGCAGGGGTATTCCAGAGCTTAATGGAACACCTATTACAAGGAATAAAAGGGGTGGTACCATACTTTGCTGATGTATTAGTATCAGCCAAGGACAAAGGACAACTGAAAGACCGCCTAAGGGAAGTCTTAAGCAAATTTAAAGAGGCGAGACTTAAAAGTGAAAAAGGAGAAGTGCCAATTAGCCACTGACAAAGTCGAATTCCTGGGATACCTAATAGACAAAGAAGGGATCCACCCTACCGAAAACAAAATCAGAGCAATAAAGGAAGCACCCAGACCCAATAATAAAACAGACTTACAAGCTTTTTTGGGACATTAACTTTTACAATGTATTCTTGCCATAGAAAGCAACGATAGCAGAACCACTACACAGGTTGCTTGACAAGAAAGTTACCTGGGCGTGGGGGTAACGAGAAGAAATAGCATTCCAGGAAATAAAAAACTTACATCAGACTGCATGCTAATACAATACAGCGAGACACTTCCAATAACACTAACATGCAATGCATCACCATTCGGCGTTGGTGCCATACTCAGCCACGTATTACCCGATGGAAGAGAAGTACCCATCGCATTCTACTCTAAAACTCTATCTAAACTGGAGCGGAATTACAGCCAACTAGACAAAGAAGCATTGGCCGCAATAACAGGAATAAAACATTTCCACGAGTATATCTGTGGCAGAACTTTTTCACTTGTCACAGACCATAAACCACTCTTAGGAATCCTCGCAGGAAACAAAGGTACACCTAACATACTTTCACCACAAATGACGAGGTGGTCTGAATTCCTAGTTGCCATAACTTAATCTACTGACCAGGAAAGAACATAACGCATGCTGACGGCCTGAGCCATTGCCCCCTACCCAACATAGATGACGATCCTGCACTAACCACATCAACCCTTCAAATCGAGACATTGGCAAATCTACCCATAATGGCAACAGACATTGCTAAGGAAACCCAAGAGACAGAAACCTGGCGCAGATTTTAAATTGGGTAGGTAAAGGATGGCCAGAGACTGCAAGTGACAAGACTGTCAAACTATTTCGAAATAGACAAACAGAACTATCGATTTTAAAAGGACGTATACTATGGGGGGATAGGGTAGTCATACCGAACAATTTAAGGAAACAAATACTTAAATTATTACATGAGGGTCACCTGGGTATTGTCAGAATGAAATCCCTGGCTAGGAGTTATGTATGGTGGCCAGGGATGGATAAAGACATAGGGGACTGGGTAGCAACATGCAAACGCTGCCAAGAATCTAGACCTACACCCCACTCTGCACCTATACACGAATGGGAAACACCTAGGGGACCATGGTCTAGGATACACATTGATTTTGCAGGACCAACTAAAGACACACATTTTTAGTAGTCATAGATGCTTACTCAAATTGGCTAGAGGTAAATATCATGCACTCAACCACAACAGAAGCTGTAATTAGACAACTCAGAAAACTTTTTGCAACACATGGATTGCTGGACTTAATTGTATCTGACAACGGACCACAATTCACGGCAACAACATTCGAGGGGTTCCTAGCAAAACAGGATATAAGGCATGCACTAACAGTGCTGGGACATCCGGCCATGAATGGACGAGCGGAATGCATGGTCTGTTACACAAAGGAAACACTACAAAAACTGGGACCTGGGGATATACAAGAAAAGATAGACAAACTACTAAGTATACAATACATAACAACTAACACCACAACAGATAGAAGCCCAGCAGAATTATTAATGGGAAGGAAACTAAGATCAAACCTAGACAGACTATATCCCACATATAGCCCAGAAAAGCCAGCAGATTCCTCCAGTAGTTGCCGTTCATTCAAAACGGGACCTAGTATATGCAAAGAACCTCACAGGGGAACCATTGTGGATACCGGCAATAGTAACCCAAATAACTGGGTTCTGGTCATACAGAGTAGACACCGAGGATGGGAGGAACTGGAGGAGACACATAGATTGAGAACCACACTGAGAAACATAAACAATCACGGGGAAGAAGGGGAAGACCCCTCAAACACAAGTGGAACGGGAGGGGAAGACCCTCCACAAACCACAAGCAAAAACAACCGAACCAGAAAAGAGGGGGGAGACCCCTCAAACACAAGCAGAGGGGAGGAGGAGACCCTCCACAAACAAAAGAATTAACAAAACAAAACCTAACAACTACGCAACAACCATTACTAACATTAGCCCTGGTCAGAATTTGCAAACACGTACCTGAGATTGAGGAAGAAGACTGGGGGAGACTGGAACAGGCCTCGAAGAACCATTGGGAAGCTACTCCTGGCGGGACCAGCCGAGCCGACTCAACCAGCCAGGAAAGGCCTGGCAGGAGCGGCATGGCCGACTCTACTTTCCAGGAGGCTCCAAAGAGATGGACAGGAGAAACAGCAACCCCGTCTGAACAGGCCAAAGGCGAACTCACGACTGAGTTGCATAGGTCCAGTAGAACCCATAAGAGCCCTGCCTACCTATGTGACTACGTAACGTAGGCGGGGCCCGGATTGGTTAGACTGGACCACATGGAGAAAGATGTTATATATTTGCATATTCACTTATGATTGGTTGGTCCATGGTGGTGGGAAATTTGAAGAGCTGTCACTGGCCGCGAGCCGCGAGCATCCAGCTATAAGAAAGGCTGCTGTGGTTTCTCCGCTGCTCAATTCTGGAAGAAAATAAAGAATGGAAAAAGTCAACTGGGTCTCTTGAGTCCCCTTCCCGCGACTCAACAGAGTAGGCCATGCCCACTCTGTCACATGACCACCCAGCCATACCCACCCAGCCAGGCACACCCAGCCAATCATTAGGACAGAGAACCAGTTGTTAAAAAATTTGCTGCCCACCACTGGGTTTTAAATATTGCATGTTCCCATAATGAACATGCAATATTTAGCCAGCAAGAAAAGACTTTTTGAAGATGCATTATCAAGTTTCACATTGGGACATAGTAATAAATATCAGCTCTTCAAACATTTAATCCCTATTCAGCAATTGGTTTAGTATGGCAGAAGATTCTCAGAAATGGTATATTAGAATCTTTATTGCAAACAATTAAGCCCTAAACAAAATAGACGTTTTCCCTCTGCAATGCAAACTTTTATATAGACTTGTGCTCCAGAATTTATATTCTAGTGTTTCTCTTTCATCTTTTCATAAATGCTTGGCTGTTCTCTTGATGATATTGGGAGAAATTGAACTATGTTTACAAAATAATTTTCTCTATGCCAGGAATCAAACATTTCTTTATTTATTTATTAAAACATTTATATAGCCATCTATCTATCAGCCAACTCTGGGCAACTCCCAGTTAAGATCTAGGATGCTGCCACAACAGTGTGTCATTAGATATAGTCCTTACATCCCGCTATCCATACATATAAATATTTAGAGGCTTATCTCTCTCACTGAACAACTCTGACCATTATATTGTAATATAATGAATTATATATTTGTTATATATTTAATATAAGAAACAATTTATATTGCAACATAAATATCAGTTTTATATGTATTTGTGACTCCAATATTCCCCCTCAATCTTTTTGTCTGGTTTTCAGATAGAATTTAACTAAATTTTGCATCTCAAGCTAAGAATCAGCTTTCTTGATTAAATCATCAGGATTGCACTGTTGTGTAAAATATATGCAGCATTTTTTCAGGTTAACCAAACTGGGTGAATTGTCACACGCTGGCCATGCCCATGCCTGGTTTAGTGAAGGGGAAAAAAAAGTCCTGATATGTAACGCTGCTGTGATGACACGAGTTTGACACCCCTGATCTATCTAATCCAAGGTCTGCAAGAAATGCTAGGTTTTTAGGATATTAGAAGATAGGCAATCCTACTTATACTTCTGTGATTCTCTTCAAATCTATCAAGATCCTCAGCTGCTACTGTCCTTGCCAGTAGCCACTATGAGACGAAGTGAAGAAGATCTCAACCATCTCACAATCCCTCATAACATTCAACCTGCTGGTAGTCTTCATTCCTTTATATACAGGTAATTTTCAGCTTACAACTACAATTGAGCCCAACATTTTTGTTGCTAAGTGAGATATTTGTTAAGTGAATTTTGCCCCATTTTACTACTTTTCTTGCCACATTTGTTAAGTGAATCACTACAATTATTAAGTTACTAACACAGTTGTTAAGTGAATCTGGCTTCTGCATTGATTTTGCTTGTCAGAAAGTCACAAAAGATGATTACCTGATCCCAGGACATTGCAACTGTGGTAAATTCAAGCATCTGAATTTTGATGATGTGACCATGGGGATGCTGCAACAGTTGTAAGTGAAAAACGGCCGTAAGTCACTTTTTTACATGCTGTTGTAACTAAATGAACTGCTATTAATCGAAGACTACCTGTAGTCTGGCACAGCCAGTTCAATATCAGGTCAACTGACCAGCCAGGAATTAGCTTAAACAGTCCAACAAGAAAATCACATCCAAACTGAGATCAAGTCAGAAGCTGAATAATCATGTAATGGCAGAGTCTGGGCTGTGCTAAAATAACTCCCTGATCCTGTTGTTATGTCTCTGGTACACTAAGCCCATAGTTATTATCCTCTGCCAAGGAGGCCCAAGGCCTGAGGCTCCAACCAGGAATGGAAAATTTGATGCCTTTGTCAATCCACCAAGTCCAGCAAGCCTTCAAGGCCAGGACATCTCTGATCATATTCACAAAAGTTTTCTGTTGCTTCTCGTCACCATTTCCAGCTCCATCAGAGGAACAGGATCCTATACCAGCCACTCCACAAGAGGGAGAATTTCCCCAAAGCAGAATTTGCCCACTCTCATGCTCCATATATCTAGTCACCATCCATTCCTTCAGTGCATTTCTCTTTTCTTTCTCAAGTAGAATTCTGTTTCCTTTTGTTTGGTATGGTTCTGCAGCCCAACAAGACAGACACAGACTCCAGAGAGTAATTAGGACTGCAGAAAAAACAATTACTACCAACCTGCCTTCAATCGAGGACCTGTATACTGCATGAGTCAAAAAGAGGGTTGTGAAGATATTTACAGACTCCTCACATCCTGGACATAAACTGTTTCAACTCCTACCCTCAAAACGACGCTGTAGAGCACTACATTCCAGAACAACTAGACGTAACGACAGTTTTTCCTCGAACGCATCACTCTGTTAAACAAATAATTCCCTCAATACTGTCCAACTATTTTCAAAGTCTGCACTACTATTAATCTTCTCGTCACTCCTTATTGCCTCTCCCCTCCCATTTGTGACTGTATGACTGTAATTTTGTCGCTTGTATCCTTACGATTTATACTGTTTCCTAGTATGATTTGATTGCTTATTGTACCCTATGACTATTATTAAGTGTTTTACCTGATGATTTTGACTCTTGACGAATGTCTTTTCTTTTATGTACACTGAAAGCATTTGCACCAAAACAAATTCCTTTTGTATCCAATCACACTTGCCCAATAAAGAATTCTATTCTATTCTATTCTTTCTGCAGAAACCCTTTTCTTTATCAAACCCTTCATTGTATTGAAACACACCTCAAAAAAGAAATGGTTTTACGGAATGAGAAGCAATAGTGTTCGGAATACAAGAGGGGAAGTATTTTCAAATGCCTAAAGATTCCTGTCCACCAGAATGATTATTGTTAACAAGCTCTAATCATTTTTATCTTCCAGGCAGATATTCAAGTTTTCTGGTTTCTCATAAACTACCAGTATTAGATGCACCAAAAATAAAACTGAAATGATTTTAGGATAAAGACAGCAGACCTTACATATCCTTGATTTGTGCATGCCCAAAAATTAAACTGACAAATGAGAAGGCTGACAATACCAGAAAATACATACGCAAGAATGGGATTGTGGTTGTACCAACACAGCCACAGTGAGGACAACACATTTCCACACTGATCCTCTACAGAAAGTATTGGACCTGAGTGGATGATCCAAACAAATTCATGATGGTAAGTTTTTGGGGACACAAAGAAGGGAGAGATTTATTTTAAATTAGCAGTGCGGAAATGCCACTAAGGCATTTTTCCCACTTTGAAAAAAAAAGCAGAACTAATGACACAACACAGGAAGGAAAAGCTATATTTGGATTCTCTATTAAATACTATGAATTAGAATTCATGATTAAAAACATATAAAAACATAGACGTTGGAGACACTGGGGAAACCATTTCGGCGACCGCCCGGGCTGCCCAGACCATCCCTTGAACTGCCACGAACAACAGCGGCCCTGCCTTTACTGGGTCAACCTTACATCATCCATTGTCGATAGTCCAAAACCTCCCACTGAACCCCACCCCCCACGGTCATTTCCGACGGTGGGGGTGACTGAGAGAACAGGGGAGAATCTGACATTTTTGAGATGGCAATGGAGATGTCTGGGAGATTGTTTGGATGGCTGCCCAGGCTGCCCAGGCTATCCCTCAGGCTACCACGAGTGGCAATGATCCTGCCTTGACTATGACGGCCTCACCTCATCCACTTTGGTTGCCACGGGTGACACCACAGCTACCACAAATGGGGATAGCCCTATTCCATCTACCCCAGATGACTCTACAATAACAGCTATAATTACCAGGATGACATCACCCTGCTCAGCGACGACGACAACTTCAATGACAACAATCTCAACCTCAAAGACCTCAACATTGACAATGACAGGATGGCCTTGTTTCCGACAATGGCAACAATGGCAAGATAGGATGGAGATGACAACTAGACGTCCCTGGGTCTATCCTAGGTTCAAGCCCCGATATCGACAGTCTTGGTCACAGGATTGGTGAGGGTCATGGCCGATGAAACACAACAATCATATAGACCGATACCAACCTGCCACACCTTTACATTGCCAACTCCGAACACTAGAACCGTGGTCAACTAAATCATTGAAATACTCATCTACTAACCTACGGGCCTTGAGGAATGTCCCCCCTCCCTTAACTTGGCCCTCCGGACTTCCAAAAGCTTACCTTAAGGATGGATCCTAGGATCCCGAGAGGTGGCATAGCCATAGGAAATGCTCTGGGCGTGGCGCCCATTTATACCAATTTATTTCCAAATTTTTATCAAGGTTAGGGAGGGCAACCAGGTGGGAATTGGGGGAAAACTCACCTAACATAATGGCCAGACCTGGGAACATACACGACCGGGAGGTCTTGGAATCGGGGATGGTCAGATTGAAGATGGGGACTTCTTTCCAGGGGAAGAAAGGGATGGCTATCGAACAATTGACGGGAAAGGCAGATATGGCATTAACAGGGGGCCATATCATACTGTGGGAGCTCACCCCCGCTATTTATGGGCGGTGACATGCTCTGACCCCCAGGTTATGTCCCACTCCCTGGGCTATTCGAATGATCCGACCCTGGGCCTTCGGCTGATGTTATGCAACGCCAGGTCCATTATTAATAAAGCTCCCCTCATCTATGAATTAATTGAGGGGGGAGCGGACCTGGCGGGCATCACCGAGACCTGGCTGGGACAAGAGGGGGGTGTTCCCCTGGTGGAGATGTGCCTGACCGGGTTTCGGGTTTTTCATCAGTCAAGGGTCCAGGGGAGGGGTGGGGGTGGGTTGCAATAATTATTCGGAAGGACCTAGATCCTAGGGAATCCACTGTTCCTCAGACGACCGGATGTGAATCCCTGTTTGTGAAATGTGATTCCGGGGTTCAGATGGGTATATTGATCACATACCTGGCTCCCTGCTGTGTGACATCGACCCTGCTTGAGCTCCTTGAGGTTGTAGCCAGCCTAGGGGTTGAAACCCCTAGGCTGATGGTCATGGGGGATTTCAACCTACCTTCGGCTGGCGGGACCTCGGAGATTGCTCAGGAGTTCTTGGCTTCCATGACAACCTTGGGCCTGACCCAATTAATTAGGAACCCTACTCACACTGGAGGTCATACCTTGGATCTAGTTTTTGTCTCAGAACAATGGCAGAATGATCTGGGTACAGGGAACGTTATTATTGAACCCTTGTCATGGTCAGATCATTCGCTCCTTAGACTGGACTTCCAGGCTGCATCCCCTCGTCACAGGGAGGTGGAGCCAACACGATAGTTCCGCCCCAGGCGCCTGATGGACCCGAATAGGTTTCTGATGGAGCTTGGGCCGTTTCCCGGAATTCAAACACATGATTCGGCTGAGGACTTGGTGGCCAACTGGGATAGGGGGGCGGCTAGGGCCCTTGACCGAATCGTGCCCTTGCGACCTCTGACCCGGTGTCAGTCTCGCTCAGCTCCATGGTTTACTGAGGAGTTGGGGGAGATGAAGCGCCGGAAAAGACGCCTAGAGAGTAGTTGGAGGACCACCCGCTCCGAATCTGACCGAACACTATTACGGTCCTATATTAAGACATATTTAGTGGCGATATAGGCAGCAAAACGCTCTTATTTTTCTGCCCTTATTGCATCCGCAGGAAATCGCCCAACCGCCCTTTTTAGAGTGACCCGCTCACTTTTAGAACCGATAGCACAGGAGGATCCTCTACGGGGACGGGCTGAGGATTTTTCAAATTTCCTGCTGGATAAAATCACTCAGATACGGAGTGGATTGGACTCTGACTGGGCAACTCTGGATGGGGGATCGGGAGCGGAATTGGGGAAGGTCATCTGCGAAGAGTTTGACCCTGTGACCCCCGAGGACATGGACAGGATACTGGGCAAGCTCAATGCTACCACTTGTTTACTGGATCCGTGTCCCTCCTGGCTAATATTAGCCACTCGAGAGGTGACACAAGGTTGGTTCCAGGCTATCATCAACACTTCCTTGAATGAGGGATTTCTGCCTACCGCTTTGAAAGAGGCGGTGGTAAGACCCCTCCTCAAGAAACCATCTCTGGACCCAAATTTGTTATCTAACTATCGTCCAGTCTCCAATCTTCGCTTTGTAGCGAAGGTTGTTGAGACTGTGGTAGCACGACAGCTTCCCCAGCACCTGGTTGAAGATGTCTATTTAGATCCACGCCAATCAGGCTTCAGGCCCAGATACAGCACGGAGACGACATTGGTCGCATTGGTAGATGATCTCTGGAGGGCCCGTGATAGAGGTCATTCCTCTGGCCTGGTCCTGTTAGATCTCTCAGCGGCTTTCGATACTGTCGACCACAATATCTTATTGCGTTGTCTGGAGGGACTAGGAGTGGGGGGCACTGTTCTGCAGTGGTTCTCCTCCTTCCTCTCTAATCATTTGCAATTTGTGTTGACAGGGGGGCAGAGATCGACCTCAAGGCCCCTGATCTGTGGGTTCCCTCAGTGGTCGGTGCTCTCACCTCTACTATTCAACATTTATATGAAGCCGCTGGGTGAGATCATCCGTGGCTTTGGGGTTGAGTTTCATCAGTACGCTGATGATACTCAGCTGTACATTTCTACCCCAGGCCACCCCAATGAAGCTGTCGAAGTGATGACCCAATGCCTGGAGGCTGTGCGGAGTTGGATGGGACAAAACAGGCTTCAACTCAAGCTGGCCAAAACCGAATGGCTGACTTGCAATGGTTATGCAGTTTTGTGTTTTTGCATGAGACTCAGATATATTTGCAGGAAGTGCCAATTTGTGGTTCTTAAACAAAAAGCTAAAGGATTGGAATAGTGAATGGCATGCTTCAACTGATGAGAAAAGGTGCAGGCTTAACAGATTAAACAAGGCACTACAAGAAGAGCTTTGAGTGGGTTTTTCTCCATTCATATCTAATCATACAGGTGAAACTCGAAAAATTAGAATATCGCGCAAAAGTTCATTTATTTCAGTAATGCAACTTAAAAGGTGAGCCTAATGTATGAAATAGACTCATTACATGCAAAGCAAGATAGTTCAAGCCATGATGTGTCATAATTGAGATGATTATGGCTTACAGCTCAAGAAAACCCCAAATCCACAATCTCAGAAAATTAGAATATTGTGAAAATATTCTAGGCTCAAAGTGTCCCACTCTAATCAGCTAATTAAGCCATAACACCTGCAAAGGGTTCCTGAGCCTTTAAATGGTCTTTCAGTCTGTTTCAGTAGGAATCACAATCATGGGAAAGACTGCTGACCTGTCAGTTGTGCAGAAAACCATCGCTGACACCCTCCATAAGGAGGGAAAGCCTCAAAAGGTAATTGCAAAAGAAGTTGGATGTTCCCAAAATGCTATATCAAAGCACATTAATAGAAAGTTATGTGGAAGGGAAAAGTGTGGAAGAAAAAGGTGCACAAGCAGCAGGGATGATCGCAGCCTGGAGAGGATTGTCAGGAAAAGGCCATTCAAAAGTGTTGGGGACTTTCACAAGGAGTGGACTGGAAGTCAGTGCAACCACACGCAGACAGATCCTGGGCATGGGCTTCAAATGTCGTATTCCTCTTGTCAAGCCACTCCTGAACAACAAACAATGTCAGAAGTGTCTTACCTAGGTTAAAGAAAAACAGAACTGGTCTGTTGCTCAGTGATCCGAAGTCCTCTTCTCTGATGTGAGCAACTTTTGCATCTCATTTGGAAACCAAGGACCCAGAGTCTGGAAGATGAATGGAGAGGCACACACTGCAAGATGCTTGAAGTCCAGTGTGAAGTTTCCACAGTCTGTGTTCATTTGGGGAGCCATGTCATCTGCTGGTGTTAGTCCACTGTGCTTCATTAAGTCCAGGGTCAACGCAGCCATCTACCAGGAGATTTTGGAGCACTTCATGCTTCCTTCCACAGACGAGCTTTATGGGGATGCTGACTTCATTTTCCAGCAGGACTTGGCACCTGCCCACACTGCCAAAAGCACCAAAACCTGGCTCAATGACCGTGGGATTATTGTGCTTGATTGGCCAGCAAACTCGCCTGACCTGTACCCCGTAGAGAATCTATGGGGCATTGCCAAGAGAAAGATGAGACATGAGACCGAACAATGCAGAAGAGCTGAAGGCCGCTATTGAAGCATCCTGGTCTTCCATAACACCTCAGCAGTGCCACTGGCTGATAGCTTCCATGCCACGCCGCATTGAGGCAGTAATTGCTGCAAAAGGGGCCCAAACCAAGTACTGAGTACATATGCATGCTTACACTTTTCAGAGATCTGATATTGTTCTATGTACAATCCTTGTTTTATTGATTGCATGTAATATTCTAATTTTCTGAGATTGTGGATTTGGGGTTTTTATGAGTTGTAAGCCATAATCATAACAATTATGACAAATCACAGCTTGAACTATCTTGCTTTGCATGTAATGAGTCTATCTCATATATTAGTTTCACCTTTTAAGTTGCATTACTGAAATAAATGAACTTTTGCACTATATTCTAATTTTTTGAGTTTCACCTGAGTATAAACATATTTCTTTTTTTTCCAATAATTTTTAAATTTTTATATTTTAAAAAACATCTCTTTTGGTGAACAATGTGGTTCCAGGTTTTTACATTTCAATACAAACATGACCATAGTTACATATTCATCTTTCATATTCAATTTCATCTTGTATTATTACTTATTCCATTTCCCTTTAAATATTCTCAAATATTCTTATATTCATTATACTTATTTTATCCAATTCCAATTAATATCATAATTTATTTAATTTTTATTTCAATATTCTCATATCTAGTTTTACAATATTATCTAAGATTCTTATTTCATTTCTATATTCATTACACATATTTACTTTTATGTGTCACATTTGCAATTTTATTACATACTATTATTCATTCATTGTTCAATAGGCTCCATCCTAATTCTAATAATCCAAAAGTTGTCCCCTTTAATTGTCAGTTCGAGTTTGCCATCCCTTTGCCTTATACATTCCCCCAATTTATTATCTTTAAATCCTTAAAAAATTACCATAATATAGTCATTTTTAATTATCATATTCTACATTAATAACAATAATCTCTTAACTACTAAATATCACATATGCATATATATACAGTATATTTGAGTCAGATTCCCCATGGTATTATTTTACTTAATTACATTCTAAATCATCTATTTATTTCAAAAATCATACTCTGTTCAATTAATTTTAGAAACTGATAATAGTCTTTCCATTACAATTCTCATAGCTCACTTTAATTGTATTCATCACTTTATTAAATATCAATTAATATACTTAGAATAAATTCCCATTTCCATATCTATTTCAATTAAATCTATATCTGGTTTAACAATAATCCTTAGAGAAAAAAAATCAGTTCTTTTCTATTTTTAAAATCTATATTTATATACTACCACGTTACCTTGCAGAATCCCCTTTCCTGTTCTTCTACCCATTGTCTCTCATCCTCCTGACTATAAAATTTCTTTTCATTTTTGTTTGCTTTCTCCTTCCCATCATTTTCTGGTCCTTTCTCTTAATTCCCCATTTTTCCTTTATTATTTCCCTCCATTTCTTATTCCAATTATTTGTTTTATTCCCCTCCCTTCTTGATTTTTCCTCTGTAATTCCCTCTTCTGCTGTTTCCTTTTCCTTTGTTTAATTTTCCAAACAATTCCCCCTTTAATTATCACAACAAATCTCAAGTTTTTAGCTTTAATTTTTTTTTCTCTTGTTTTAATGTTCGTTGTTCTTTAAGGCTGGTTTCATCTTTATTTAACTCCTCCGCCTCTGATTCTCTTTGTTCTTTTCCAATCTGCATCACCATTTCTAATTTTTGTAGTATAATACTGCACATTTCCAAGCCTTCTTTCATCATTTCCTTCATAGTAGTTCCAATTTTATTTCCACACATAATTCTCTCATTTTGTACACTTCTTCTTTCCCTCTTTCTTTAATATTTATGTCCAGTCCAATTGTCCAGTAATTTATTACAAATGCCTTTTATATTAAATTTCAACAGTCAGTGTCCATAAATCTTTTTTTCCAGGTTCTGTGATGATCCGGGGCATGGCACAAAAGCAACACAGTTACATAAGGAAAAAAAGTCCCTTTAATACCTCCAACTTTGCTCCCAATGTCCAGTTACCTTTGGCTGGAGAAAAAACTCTCCCAAGAACAGTCTTAAAGTGGAAGAAATTCAGTCTGAAAACAAAGTACATATAAACTGTAAATAAAAATCCACACAAACCATGCTGCAGAAATTAACTGGACAGAGCAGGATAAGGAATTGCAGACTTCAAAGACCAACAAAACAGATACAGTTGGGAAGACGCCTGGAACCCAGAAAAGGGCTCAACAATAAAAGATAACTCACAATTTGTTTCCAACAAGTTGCTGTGCACAAACTCCCTTTTTAAACACTGTGTTCCCAGCTGCAGCTAATGAAAGGAATCAGGGCCCTTTCCTCCCCCATAAGCCATGCAACTCACATTGCTCCCTTCTCCGTTCCTCCCTGCATGCCCTAGGATGAAGAGGGGGTGGGCCTGGTCTTCCTCTGAATTCCCTCTCCCTTGCTCTACCTCTTCCCTGCTCTGCCCAGCTGGACTGTGCCCTTCCCCAGTTTCTTCCACAGCCAATGGAGCCACACTTCCATACCCTGTCAACTGCTCAGTCTCCTGCTCGGAATCAGATTCCGACAGAGGAATGACAGGTTCCTTCTGTTAATTTCTTTTCCAACTTTCCCCCAAAGTCACCAAATAATGCAAGGGCAATTTCTTCATATATCTTTTTTTCCTTGTAGTATGTAGTATTTTTTTCCTTGTAGCATTCTAGTATTTAACTTTTCAGGGTATTTATTTTATTATAATGGAATTCCTTTTATTTCCTTTTCAATTCCAATTTTAAAAAGACCAAGCATTTTTCAAAGAGTCATTGAAATTTTTCCTTTACCATTAGGTGGCACTCTCAGTTCTATTTCCACATTCCACCCTTCTTTTTCACTTTTTCCTGTTTTTTAAAGCTGTTATTAATTTTTCTAATTTCAATTACTAGCTATTATTTCTTTTTAACAAATTCAATTCCAGCATTTAATTATGCCTATTTAGTGCCAAAATCCTAATAATTATCCAGTTTAATTTCCAAGCCTTTTATAATCAAATATTTTCCTCTGAATTTTCCACCTCCAAATTAATTATTTTCAAAGTCCAAAGCCAATTTCACAAGTTTCCAATTTTCTTCACTCTCTCTCTGGTCACTGCTTCTACAATCTTTCATAAAAAATTCTTTGTTTCTTAATTACGAGTTACCTTAATTTCCATGTATTTCACTTGGTTCACACATTGTTCATAGCTTCACCGCTCCAGCACAGTCTTAGTTTTCCCGGAATGCCTCCTGTCTTCATGGTGGCTATTTTTGACCACTGCTGCAACTTGTCTTTGGAGGGGGTTTACCTTGTCAGGGAGGGGAGATGCAGCTCCCCTCAACCCTCTAGGTGGTCCCCCTTTTCTTCACCACTCCTCCAGGGTGGTTCTGGTCCCTATCGGGACTCTCCAACAAGTGAACAGAGTGAAACCGTGCACAATTGCGGATTCCACTCCAACGCGACGGAAGCACAACTGGAAGTCATTGTATAAACATACTGTATTTCTGATGACTATGCAAGCTGCTTGCTTTATATTTGTCCCAAGCAGCCAATAACCGTGTCGGCCTTAAGTTGTCTTTAGGTACATCAATTTTAAAATATTTCTATCCCCATTAAGATGGCTTTGTCTAGTGGCTGGTAAAGTCAGTCTTACTTCCCTGGACATAACATTAGAAGAAAAGTCAGGCAGACAGTGGAATCAGAGTAGTACCTACTGACTGTTAGAGGCTGTTATAGGACATTTCTCCTCTTCTGATCCCTGGTCAGGCTTTTTGATTGCCAAAATACTGTTGTTTTTTTCTCCGTACAAAATGAGACAAAATAAAATTGCACAATAATAACAGACTGCTCTGCCAACACTACTGCAGGTACTAGAATGCTTTGGTCCTTATTAGTTTAGCACAAAGCTAAAATAGCAAAACAGTGAAATGACAGGGCTAACCAGGACGTTGCCTCTCAAACAGCATAGAGGAGTCTAATAGCCAGCATTTGTTGTATGAAGAAAGGAAAAGAATGGAAGAGAAATTCTAAAAGAGCTGTTTGTGACTCAGCTCATTTTGTGACTTAGATTTTTTTAACAATTCAGTGTAGGTTGTGACAGAATGGAGTGAAAGAGGAGTACAAATAACAGACTAAAAATGAAAGTGAAATCTTTCAACGAACCCTCCCTATTCCTGCTGCACTGCTTGGGATGGGTAAAGGCTTCTCCTGTTGGCTGGCAACATAGGAAAGTGTATGACAGCAAAACAAAGAATTGTATTTGTTATACATTGCACATGCAAAATCAGGACAACACCATTTGGTAGGGAATAAGAACATACACAACAGAGGCAGAATGGGGATTTGCTATTTTAGGCCAGAATACTTTTCCAGTGATCAAAAGATGGTGGTAGCAGTTTAACTCAACCGTGAAAAGACTAGAGGAAGTTAGTCTACTTAAGGAAGATAATCAAAGAAAGGTGCTAACGGTGAACAAAAACAGCCTCTAGAGGTTAGAGAGGTTAAAAAAAAAATTCGAATGTGAGGGAACACAACAAGAATGTTCCGGCCTTCATAGAAACAAGTCCAGTGCCTTTCAGGAAGGAAAGGTACTGGAAACAAAAGATGGGCAAAATGGCAAAGGACATACAGCAAGAGAAAAAGGGCTTGGTAATTAGTTACTTCCTGCTACAAGGATCTGAGATAAATGTATAGTATAACTGGACCCTTAAATCTACTCCACCTGACTGACTGGCTATACAAATGGGCAGAGTGACAGTGATTTCATTCAAGGAACTATGTTGTGAATTATCTGGATGATAGGCCACAGGAACAAAATAGGTTGCACTTCAAAAGGACTGTTAAAATATATTTGACTGAAGCAATATATTGATTAGAAACATTTAAATAAAATCCTATAGGATCTGGAGCAAAAAAAGGAAGTAAGGAGCTAAAATGAAGTCTTGTACATTGTAGGAGAAAAAGAAGGTACAATGAGGCCCATTTGAACTACAGTATATAGTTTGTTCAAAACTAATAAAAGCCACCAGGTGGGAAAGAAGTATGTTGAAAGTATCCCCACAATGTTCAGAAATCCAAAAAGAATAGGAGAATAAATTTGGTGATGCTGTCAAGAGCAAAGAAGATCAAAGAAAAAACTTATGAATTATCTTTGAGAATACACCTTTTAAGTACCAGACAATGAAAATGAGAGATTGATCTGTAAGCATTTTAATTACAATGCAGTAATTATTACAAATTGGCATGGATTTGTCAAAAAGTCTTGTCAGACTAATCTGATTTTTAAGTGTAGTAAGTAATTAGCAGACATAATATAGTTTGATTTCAGCATAATGTTTGACACATTTACTTAAGCAAGTTGGTTAAAGGGTGGCAGGATAGTTAAACATTTGGCCCCAAAATCATAAGTAATGCTCATTAGTAGCACTCAAACTGGGCTTAATTATTTGTAGGGTGCCAAAGGTTCAGTTTTGGGTCCTGTACTATTCAACACTTTAGAT
Source organism: Bungarus multicinctus (assembly GCA_023653725.1). Taxonomy (NCBI): domain Eukaryota; kingdom Metazoa; phylum Chordata; class Lepidosauria; order Squamata; family Elapidae; genus Bungarus; species Bungarus multicinctus. The sequence continues at coordinate 52,084,267 of CM042848.1, forward strand.
CAGGGCTGTCAAACTCAATTTCATTTGAGGGCCACATCAGGATTGTGTTTGATCTCAGGTGAGTCAGGAGGCATGGCCAGGTGGGTGTGTTCAGGGTGAGCATGGCCAACTCAATGTCACTTGTATCTTGGGCACCTGTGATAGCCCAGATGCCCCCTCCCAGGCTCCATTTTCGGCTGGGAAGGCCTCATGCAGTGCTCTGCCAGCAAAAATGAACATGCCCCCTGAGCTCTGTTTTCACTGGCAGAGGGCTACAGGAGGCTGTCACAGTCGAAAACAGAGCTCATGGGTCTGTTTTCACTGGCAGAGGAACTGTGGGCTGGTCCTTTGGTGTTTCCAGGGCGGTCCCACAAACCAGATCTAAGCACCCTGCGGGCCGTATCCAGCTGTCGGCCTTCAGTTTGACACCCCTGCTTTAGATAATGAATTGGAAGAGGGAATGCTAATCAAACATGTAGATGCCACAGATTTGGATGGGAAAGTTAATACTTAAAAGAGAAATAAAATGCAAAATAATCTTATTGAATTATGGTATAGGCAGAAAAGAAATGTACTGAGAGTTAAGAAATGTAATCAAATGCACAGAATAGAGAATCCTGGCTTGATAAACTTGGTACTGTAAGGTATTACAAAATTAGTATTAATTAGCAGTGTGATGTAATAATAGAAATAGGAAAAAACAGTTCTAGCTTGCAGCAACAGAAATACTGTTTTAAGGAAAGGGAAATTTATTCTGAATTGATTATATCCCACTTTGAATGTAGCATTCACTTTTGGGAAACACATTTTAAGAACCAAATTTTTGTTCTTTTTTTAAAATAATTTTTTAATTTTATTTAAAATACATATTCAGAACCAAATATTCTTAAACTGTGAAACGGATTTACTGAAGAACAACAGGTGTGATCAGAAGTTAGATAATAAAAGATAAGAATAGTTTCAAATATCTGAAAGGATGATAGACAAAAAAAAAAGTCAAGAGTTCCCCCCTTCCTGTGTTCAAGAGTGCCTTTTATGGAATCATGGACTTAACTTATAGAACAGCAAATTTAAACTGAATGCATGAAATGCATTGTGAATGCTGTGAAAAATTCTCACAGAAAGAATGACACATTTGTGGATCATAGATTCTTTTTCAAGCACACACTATATAGCCATTTACCAGGATTATTTTAATTTGTATTCCTGCAGTGGATGGGAATAATATTTAAAGTAATATGTGTAAATCCAGTCATACAACATGATTCCATATATATGTTCACATGTCCATGGTTTGATTAACCACAATCTGATAAATAGATCCAGGGCTGGACCCAGGGATATACCAGTGTTAAATTGTTTCTATTCATTTCTAACTTATAACTAATTTGGAGCCCTTTTATGTTAGGTTAGTACTACCAGACACTTTTCTGAATTAGATAGCCACTCCAAATCAATATATTATGCTAATTAATGAAATGAATATCACAATGGACATATGAATTATCCAGAATAACATCTACATGTAAAAGGGGGACTACGGATTATTAAGGCTGTGCTCAGTTTCCATAGCAACCAGACTTCCAAAGTGATGCAATGAAGAAATAGCATCAAACAGCATTGCTAAGTATATATGACAAAGTCAGAGGGAAAGCAAGCCAGCCTAGTGGGGAGTTTTCTCGCTGCAGAAAAAAGAACTGCATTGTCTGAATTTGCAGCCATGAACAGCAGTCAGTCCAAAACTGAAATTGGGGTGTTTGGGTAATCATCAGTTTAAACCGTGAATCTGGCTGGAGTAGGACAGCTGTGTTGTATCTATGGAAAAGTTAATACATTCAGTGAGATTTACTGCATTACCATGTAAATGATAAGCATGATTCCCAATTCCTTTCTAAAGGACTGGTGATAAATTTCATCATACTGTAATTCTGAGTAACAGCAGTTGAAGAAAAGGAATTAAATAGATTAGCTTCCCAGTGGATATGTTACCTGGGCAGAACCCTAAATGGGGACAAAAATGTATACTTTCTTATCTGAAGGAGCAAGGAAAGAAATTTCTGTATGATCCATAGTCCCAGCAACATCCACTTTGCCCTAATGATATGACATTTCAGCCATGTTTTGTACATTACATACAGGATATAAATAATGCATATAGAAAGTAATGCTTCATGCATGGTGCACTTATTCATTTAGACACTCTCATTTATTATTTCTTTATAAAACTCACTTGTAAACCTTGAGCATGGTACCTCAATTTAATTTAATAAGGAAAATTCTGAAATAACATCCAGACAAGATGAAAGTATTATAAATAAATAGGAAACTGGACTTGGAGATTGAAGTTCAACCTGTTTGACTCCCCCTGGAAAAGTAATTTTTCAGTCTGGGACAGCTTTATGATCCTCAGTTGTACTTTGATTTGCAAGTGGCAGCTCTATGAGAATTGTCTTCATACAATAATGTTTACTAACCAGTTGTGTCACTTCCTTAACCACTCAGATATAGTGTAACCCCTTGCTGACATCCAACTTGATTGTTGCAATGCATTCTAAATAGGGCTACCCTTGAAAAGTCCCCAGAAGTTGCACTTGATATACTATAAAAATCTAACTAAAACTACTGCACAATATTATAATATTGTAAATGTATGAGTGAGGGCAGAAATGTGTTTTAGTAGGAAGAAATCTTGTCATGTTTTTAGACTGTTGGCACAAATTAACAATGCTGGCACAGTAAGAACAATAGTCACCTTTTGGTTTTTTTTGCATGAATTTGAATGATCATTTGCTTAATAAGGAATTAGCATAATTAGCATAAAGTAAGCAAATCCATGTGAAACATAGATTATGCTTAAGCACAAGTTTTGAAGCTGCCCTCTCTTTTAACATAACTATTTGATCTATAATCAGCCTTTCCATTTAATATGTATTTAGGGTGACTAATAATGACTAAATACAGACTACAAAAATAATAAAAAATAAGTTAATTAATTTTAAAAATCATTAGTAAAATTTAAAGATAATTATTGAGTGTATGATGAGAACAAGACAGAAGAGAAATAAACATGTATACATAGTCTATGTGATTATATTGTAAATATAGTCTATGGGGGTATGGCATGGCGTTGGCCTCATAACTGGATGTCCAGTTCAGCTATCCAGGTGATCACTGACGCCATTGTTTCATGCAGATCTTCTAGAGAATCAGAGATAATAGGCAACATTTAAAATAGTTATTATAAAGGGAACAGAAAAAATATATCAGGGTTGTTTTATTTCTTTTCGGTGCTATTTTGCTTAGCTGTAGGTACTTTTGCTCTTATATCTGTTTACAACTGCTTGTTTATTGCCTTACATAGTTTATTTTTTAATAAAATAAAAACATTTCATTTTTGTTATCCTATTGTTATATTTGCTTTAGCAACAATCACACACTCCAAAAACATCTAAGCCAGTTACATTTATGCTTCATCAGACTGGGGAATCTGCTATTGCACTCCATCCAAATTCCAGATGAGGACATATTTCATTTCTAAAGAAAAACTACCTGTTGCCACGCCCCTGTCGTCTACCTGAGGCAGCTCTGAATTATACAAAACCTTCATTCTTGAAGCTGATTTGGAGAATACTCTTCTGTGGCCTCTGCAGTCACCCGAAAACATGCAAAAGCACATCTCATTCTTGTATAATTTTGAACATTTGAGAGACTTTGCAACAGCACACCATTCTCCATGTGGCCTTTGTAGCCTTCAAAAATTATGCAAGAATAGGGTATGCTTTTGAAAATGGTTGTTGGTTTTTGGTGAATACTGGTATGCCATCCAAAATGTTGTGGTATGTTATCTTTAGCAGATGTCATGGGTTGTCTGTCACTGTATTAGGATGAATAAAGTAGGGAGAAACTAGAGAGAAACAAAATTGATGCAGAATGGTGGAGGCTGGAGGCATTAGAAAAGATAAGTTATCTTCCCCTTTAGTGCACACAGCATTTACAAATTTGATTGATTTGGCATATTGCCTAAATCAGTATAACAGCTACAATTTTAGACTTGAAGAAATCAGAATTTGAAGCCAATTCTTGTTTAAATGATATATATTCTGATTAACAGGAATGTTGTTCTGATGAGCAAGGAAGGTTAAAATACTTCATTCTATAGCATATTAGCACAGCATATTCTGTGATCCAGTTATTGTATGTCCTTTACTTATTTGATTTAGATTTAGCAGGTTTATGACATGATGCCAACCTTGCCAACTGTAGTCTATGAATAAGCCACAATTGGCTATTTTGTATATCTTGTCATTATGAATTATGAATAAATTATAGTTAAACAAGCTGTGACAGTGTTATATGAAGTATCAGAGATGCAGTTGATGGGAAGCAATTTAGGCAACAATCTTATATTAATTTACTTAGGAATAAGTCCTAGAGAACATAGTGGGATTTATGACTGAATAAATATGAACATAATAGCTGTCCATCAGGGTTATAACCGAACCAACCTTAAATCACATGAGAAAGAAATATATTATTAGTGTACTGTACAAGCAGTACATTGGTCCTTTAACCAATTTGGTTATAATTAAAGATCCCAAATCCTGGAATAAAGCCAGCTGTGAGACTTTGGGCCAATCACTTTTTCTCAGCGTTAGGAAGGACTCAATGGCAACCTAATTCTGAAAAACCTTGTCAAGAAAACTGCAGGGACCAAATGGGCCGTTTTGCCCATTTGGGTATAAGCTAAAGTTTCTAAATGCTGTCTGGGGAACACTGGAGTTGTTTTAAAAAAAAAGATTGGCAAGGTACCTAATGTGTAGATAGAGCTAAATCTAAGGGCCAGGGTCTAAAAATTGTCAAATAATTGCCATCAAACATGACTAATATTAATACCTGAGCTATAGCTTTTTAAAATATACAATGCCATATCAATATTTATTGATACTTATTAATATTTTTAATTGTACTATCTTCCCCTTAAATTAAACGATGTTTATTCCTAAATTTGTTATATGCATCCTAACCATAGCAGTACACAGCAAGCCAACTAGCGAAATTATCTAGTTTTGTTTTTAAAAAAAAAACAGATAGAGAATACACAAGAGATAGGAAAACTTCCTCCAAAACCTGCATCCTAAATCTGGAGCTTTTTGTATTGTTTTGCAATTATACTATTGTTCTCACTAGCATCATATACTTTTTATTGTAATAGTGCCTTCAAGATGTGTTGGACAATTCTTAGAAGAGAATTCTGAGTGTTGTAGTCCAATGTATTTCAAGGGCTTTATGTTGTGGAAGAACATGGGCTAAAGTTTAGTAGGTTGAGCCTTTAAGCCTGTCTATTAGCAAATCACACCCAGGAGACAAGTGAAGTAATAATGATGTCAGCGTTCCAGAAAAACTTGACTCTAACGGATAACTCAGAACCAGATATATTCTCAAAGTTCCTTTTTATTAGAGTAGTAAATTGGCACATCTGGGAAATCCCGAATCTGAAAGTTTCAGGTTTCCCTCCAATAAGTAAAATATTACAAATCTACCCCCTGCCCCCATCATTCCATCACATGCCCTGATCACCATCTGTCCCAGCTTGAGACATCCCCTCTACTCCTCCTCAGCCAGGTACAGGAACAACATGACCTCAACTCTAAAGAAGAATGCTATTATGTCTACTACATATGCTTCATGCCATTCCCCCCTCCCATCTTCCCAGGTTCAAGAATGTGGCAGCGTGGAAGCTTCTGGTTCTAATATGGCTTCCAAAGCTGACAAATGGATCATTTTATAAGTGTATAGCTTATAAGCATATTTTATAAGCATATGCTCCAAACCAAACCAAACCAAAAATATTTCTACCAATTACCTCCCAAACTCCTGAACATGTTTCAAATGTCTTAAAACCATCAATGAAAGTGAAATTTACATCAAATGCCGCCTATGCGATAATCTAGCCCACCCTGCCTGCTTAAATGCAAACAAAAACCTGTCTGATATGGTTATAAATTCAGATACATTCTTTTTTGTATGTCCATCATGTTCTCCTAAGCTAAACAAACTGAGTACCCTACCTGACAGAGTTGAAAGCATAGAAACACTCATTGACTCAATAGAAGAACGCTTAGCAACATGTTTTGAAACAACTATACAAGCAAGCCTAATTTCTCTTGAAAAAAAAAATACAGCACATATAAGTGAGTACCTATCAGCTCAAAATCTAATCCCACAACAACCACAACCACTACCTCAACTACGATCACCACTACAACCAAAAATAAATACCAAACCACAGCCACAAACAATTACTATCCCTTCAAATAATTCCACGAATAATATCTCCTTACTCATCAGAGACACCATGGAACGTAAACAGAAACGTCCAAATGCCATCTTATTTGGTCTCGAAGACACCAATGAATCAGATGACATTACCAAAGTTTGTGATATCATAAGCAACGCAAATACAACAAACATCTCTCCTGAAGATATCATTGAAATAACCAGAGATGGCCCTGAGTTCAAATACAATGATGGCTCTGTGGCCCCAAGATTTTGTAGAGTTGTATGCAAAAATGAGTCCAGCAAACGCATATTCATTCATACAATAAATACCATTGCAAAAACCAATCCCAACCACAAAAAACTTCGTTCAAGACCAGACTTATCCATACTGCAAAGAATCCGCTCCCGTGAACTCCACGCTGAACTCAAAAACCGTCTAGACAATGGAGAAAAGGACCTATACATTGACTACAGAGCTGATTACATCAAAAGAAAGTCACACAACCCACAACTCCGCATCCAACCACACCCCATCCAATCCAATATCACTTAAAACTAGGCATGCACGCCCCTAACTACCTCTATTCCAACCACAACTGACCTTAAATGCAAGCTACTCAATGCAAGAAGCCTTGTAAATAAAATACCTGAATTTCTCCTCTTACTAAGTACGGCTAAATTCGACATCATATTTGTCTGTGAAATATGGCTCAACGCATCTGTCCCTGACTCCATTACCACAGTAAGAGACTATTATGTTTACCGACCAGATTGTGAAATCCGTAAAGGAGGTGGTGTTGCTATCTTCTATAAAAAGTCCCTACATCTAAAAAGCATCCAAGGTACCCAGGAGCTTGCTATTCCTGAGACCATCGTCTGTGAACTGTCCTTAAATATCACATTTCGGTTCTTACTATGTTACAGAGCCCCTGATTATGACATCGAACATGCAAACAAGCTAAATACATTACTAATATGTGCAGCATCCTGCCCACACGCTTTCATCTTTCTTGGTGACTTCAATCTACCTCATATTAACTGGACCATTAACGAATGTACAACTGAACCCACACATGCAATCTTCTACAATGCAGTAACAAATCTGGGACTAGAACAACTAGTAACCAACAATACTAGACTTAACAACTGCCTCGATCTCATCTTCTGCAATAGTTTGAATTCAATTTACGGAATACAAATTAAAGAAATCTTTTCCAACAGTGACCACAACATGATTGACTTTTGTCTCAACATACGTCCACACAAAAATCATAACAATGATGGAATCCTCAATTATAACTTCAAAAAAGGCAACTATGATCTTATAAACAATGATCTCTCATCCCTTGATTGGCAATTTCTATTCTCTGGATGCAATGCTATAGAAGATCATTACAACATATTTTTACTTGAAGTCAAAAGAGTCATCAAACTACATATACCATTAACAACTCCCAAAACCAGAAAAAACAAATTACGCAAAACAATAAGGAAGCTTCAATCCAAAAAGAAATCACCTTGGCGGAAAAACAAATCTGGTCATGTTGCCAACTTCAAAAGACGATACAAAAATTTATGCCACCAGATAAAAACTGAATGCACCAATTATCACATTAAACAAGAAGAAAACCTTCTACGCACCAATTCCACCTGTGCTTTCTACAATTTTATAAACAACAAACTAAAAGACTCAAGGTCCATCCCACCCCTGAAAGGACCTAATGGTAAAGACTGCAATGACGACACTATTAAAGCCAATCTCTTTAAAACATTCTTTGGCTCAGTATTTGTAAACAGCAATGGATCATGCCCAGTATTTCCTAGTCGAACCATAGTCAACTACAATGATCTAATACATATCGATTTTACAGAAGACAATGTTGAAAAAGCACTATGCAATCTAAAACCATTTCTATCTATTGGACTGGATGGAATATGTGCCTACTTCTTAAAAAAGCTATCCACTGCCATAGCAGGACCTCTAAGCATAATCATTGAAAAATCTTTCAGGACCAGCTCCTTGCCAAAACTATGGTCACAAGCCACGGTCATCCCTATCTTCAAAAAGGGATACCCCAGACTAGTTGAAAATTACAGACCAATCTCTTTATGCTGCATCATCTGTAAAGTCATGGAATCAATTATTAACCAATCCATCATCCTCCACTTAGAAACAAACAACCTACTCTCTAATAAACAATTTGGTTTTAGGAAAAAACTATCATGTAATCTGCAACTCTTACATTGCAAAAACATATGGTCTACACAACTCGATCAGGGCAAAGCAATAGACACAATCTACATAGACTTCTGCAAAGCCTTTGATTCAGTGGTACATGACAAACTACTCCTAAAACTAAAATCTTATGGTATCTCTGGACACCTGCATAACTGGATAGAAGCATTCCTGTCAAACAGACAACAAATGGTCAAAATTGGGAGAGTCCTATCCAATTCTATATCTGTCAACAGTGGTGTCCCCCAAGGCAGTGTTCCAGACCAACTCTTTTCATACTCTACATAAATAACCTCTGTGATCATATCAAGAGCAACTGCGTTCTCTTCGCTGATGATGTAAAGCTATTCAACACCACAGAAAATACTGCTACCCTTCAAAAAGACCTTGAGTACGTATCAGAATGGTCAAACCAATAGCAACTTCAAATCTCAACAAATAAATGCTCTGTCCTACATATTGACAAAAAAATAATAATCAGAAAATAAAATACAGGCTGAATAGTCAAGACCTTGTTGATGACCCAAACTCTGTAAAGGATCTTGGAGTGCTCATCTCAAATGACCTAAGTGCTAGAGCCCACATAGCCAAAAAGGCGCTAAGAGTTGTTAACCTAATCTTACGTAGCTTTTTCTCTGGTAATATTACACTAATAACTAGAGCATACAAAACATTTGCTAGACCAATACTCGAATACAGCTCATCAGTCTGGAACCCACATTACGTATCTGATATTAACACAGTTGAGAAAGTCCAGAAATATTTTACAAGAAGAGTTCTTCACTCCTCTACTCGTTGCAGAATACTTTATGCCACCAGACTCGAAATTCTAGACCTAGAAAGCCTTGAACTAAGCCGCCTTCGGTCCAATCTAAGTATAGTATATAAAATCATACATTACAATGTCCTACCTGTCAATGAATACTTCAGCTTCAACCATAACAACACAAGAGCAAACAATAGATACAAACTCAAGGTTAATCGCACCAAACTTGATTGCAGGAAATACAACTTCAGCAACAGAGTGGTCAATGTCTGGAATACTCTACCTGACTCTGTGATTTCTTCCCCAAACCCCAAAAACTTTAACCTTAGACTGTCTACTATTGACCTCACCCCTTTCCTAAGAGGTCTGTAGGGGGCGTGTATAAGCGCACCAACGTGCCTACCGTCCCTGTCTTATTGTTTCTTTTATATTTTATTTTTCTTATATGTATCCATGTATTCATAACTATGTTTTACTTATATCTATTATCTTGTAAGCAATTGACAAATAAATAAATAAATATACAAAATGCATTTTCTCTCTCTTGAATGATCAACTCTGCTGGTTTACGGCAAGGCAAAAAATTAATCCAGTGTGGGATGCTTTCTTACCCTTATTTTTTAGATATTAAAAAATAGTTGCATTTCTTAATAATCTGGTTTTATTTAGAATAGAGAAAATGGATATGGGATATGGAGAATGGAGAATATGGATATATTCATTTTCTAAACATTTTCCTATCAATTGTTCTGATAATTGTTTCAGCACACTGACAATAAAACTTAAATCTCTTGGTCTTTGTGCAGACTATTTTAAAGCAGGAAAACTACTTTTTGTGTTCAGTGTGTGTATTTTGAATAGTGGGTATAGTGGTACCTTGGTACTCAACTGCTTTGAAATTCATCAGATTTGGTACTCAACAGATTTTGATGTGAAAATTTTGTCCTGGTACTTATCCTGTGTTTGGCACTCAATGTACAAGCTAGAACCTGTTGGAGTCAGCTGCCTTGTGACTCACTAGATTATTCCTTATGGGGAAAAAAATTGTTTGGTACTCCTCATTTTTGGTACTCATAGTACCTCCCGGAACCAACTAACATTGAATACCGAGGTACCATTGTAGTATTTTTACTAAATAAAAATATTTATGGTACAGTATGTAATAATTAAAGGCTGGGGTGATGTCAGAAAGTGAAACAGATTGTTATATCCCTGTCTTTCTTTAGCTTTTACAGGCTAAGATAGGGAATCAGATATGATTACCATTCAGTCAGTAGTGACTTTTTTTTCTGAAGAAAGAAATGATGCAATTTTCAATTTCTGATAGTAGCCAATCAAGCTACTGTCACATTTTAGCCAGGTGGACTAAATGTTGACGAGAGCTATCTGAGCCAATCAAATTAAGCTCTGCAATATCAACTTTCATAGGAAATCTTGCTAATTATATGCTAGTACAATGTTTCTCAAACTTGGCATCTTTAAGATGTGGGGACTTCAAATTCCAGTTGCCATGTTTGAGGTACACTGTGTTAGTAGTTGTGAAAACAATGTGTTACTTCATGCCAAGAACATTTTCTCTGGTTATCTAGCCATATTAATTTCTGAAATGGTTGCTGATTATGTTTATTTATTTTTTACCGCACAAGAACATTAAAAGTAACAAAATCCCTGTATTATTCTATTATAATTCTATTGGTTTTGGTTTTGGAGCACACTAATATATGAAAAATTTGCATTGCAGGCTTCATATACACAGAGAAGTATCAAATATTCCTCAGTGGATATGTATGTAGAATAAATGATGCAATGTTTAAAAAGAGCACTACATATTCCAATATTTTGGTCAAGTATAGATTTGTCTCCAAAATATTTTTATATTCATATTTTTGCAAAATACATGGCTTTTCCTATTTTGAAATATATTATCAATATGAACTATGTTATCAACTGACAAGCGATTGTTTAATTGACAGTATCATGATTTAAGAGAAAAACTCTTGTGTAGTTTCAATTTTGTCCCTTTTCCCCAATTCAGTTGAGGTTTCAATAGTATATTCATTTACCTGGCAATAAACTCCACTGAATACAGTAGGACTTAGAATAAAGATGTTAAGATTATGCTACAAATGATAAAACACCATAATTGGAACAGGGCATCTACTATTTGATTATATTCACACAATACCCAAAACCAGAGGAAAGGGTTACACTAATTAGAATAAAGAGGCATAAATCTTATTCTCTGTCATGTAAGTTGTTAACCAAGGTTCAAATCTTAGATGAAACCTCCCTTGTTGTGTATACCCAAGCTGCTACCTCTTTAGTTTGTGGAAACAGGAAATAGAAAGTTAGGCTAATGTTGGTTTCAAATGTACTGATACAGGTTTACAGAGTGCTTTATATTATTTGGTTTGGCTTTTTGATGTGTCAGGGCATGATCTATTCCTTGCTAGTATTTGGCTAATATATAATCAGCTTGTTCAATAAACCATAAGTAAGCAAACTATGCCCCATTGTAAAGTATGCCCCTTGTCTGTGTGGGTAGACATTTCCCAAGCTTTAGAATTTTCTGGTCAACGTCCCTTTTAAAAAGGTTAACGTTGCCTTTTCTCTATGGTTTCCATATTTCACAATTTGAAATTGTGTGAGATATTTTATTTAATCTTTGTAATTTTATTTATGTTATACATATAGTTATTTTGTTTGAAACATATAATTTAATTTGGATTGTAATTTTCCCCTACTCTGTCCCATTATATTTTATTTTATATAAAAAAATAGAAAAGTATGAAATGTTAAATGTATACATCCATATATGTATGGAAGCCAATGTATTTTTACCAGCATGAGTTAATTTTTAAGCCTGTGGAGACCGAATAAACTATCTACTTTTGTAAAGAAAGAACCAGCAAGTAATAAAATGTTGCAGCAATGCAGACAGGGATAGACTGAATAAATACCCTTTATTCCATAGCAACAGAGAAAATTAGTTGCAAGAGTTAGAGCTCTAATAATCATGGAATGTGACAAAATCATCTACTGATGTCAGCATTGTTTCAATATAAATGTAAAATCAGTATTTCTGAAAGTTGTGTGTATTTGACTTCCTCCTTTTGAATTTGGCTAAACAAGACTTTACCTATCCAAGTGCCAAAAACTAAAATTAAATGTTTATAATAGCTGTGTTAAAAATACACAACATTATACTTCAGCTTGATAACCCCAATCACATATATTCTAGAACAGATTGTTTTGTTAACAATGATTGATGATATAGCAAGTTGTGTGAATGCTGCTTAAAAATAACCCTTACTAAAAGACAGATGGATGACTAAAAGTTAATATTAAAATGGAATTTCTGCATGATTAATCTCATGGTATGTTTATTTCTGGTTAACATAAATTTAGCTCGATCGGTTATTCCAATTGTCTGGGTTTGCATGGCATGCTGAACCATGCAGAAGCAATATGGTACTGCCTGTGCTCATGCAACATGTTTGGCTAAAATGTGGCTCAGGTATTGTTTGAACATATCTGCTATGGGTGTATGACATGTCAATTCAAAAAGTCTGGCTAAGGAATATGTAACTCCCATCATCTTATTTCCCCCCAATGCACGCAGAAAATTGTTAGGTTTACTACATTCACAAAATCTGAAATAGTTAGTTCTTTGATTTATAAAAAATAAGATTTGATATAAGTTATGAATTCTACTTCTGTAAATGGAAGATGATGACATTTTGTAGTTGGATAACAGGCTAAAAATTTGGGCAATGAGGGGTAGAAGTAGACAGTACTTAATTTCCTTTGGCTAGATGAATTATGTAAGTATGCCATTTTTTGTAGCACACTGAACTAGGAAAAACTAGCCTTTTTAAAGTCACTTTGCTAAATAATATGGTTCAGTGTATCAGGCTAATTCAGAAAATTATCATTAATAAAGTACACAGGTAAAGTGTGCCATCTACACAAGGTCTTCACCTGAAAGCAAAAAGATAACTGCTGAAGGAAGACCAACCGGTGAGGCTGTTTTCTTGCAGATGTTTCATTACCGAACTAGGTAACAAGGTATGTAATTTGGTAATAAAGCATCTCAAGAAAACAATCATGCTCAGAGACCACCAAGGAGCCCACAGTTCAAACCTGAGCTACAAATATTCTCTTCTGTTGAAGGCCAATCTCTTCATTCTTTTGAATGTGTGTAGAAGAGAAAGAATAGAAAGGTGATCAGAAGCACAAAGGTACTGAAGGTATTGAGGAACTGTTACCTGAATAGAAGAAGATTCCCAGCCCTTGAGGAAGAATGACCATAATCTGGCAACCATCCAAGTTCAGCAACTCCAAAGTTCTTAATCAGTTTGGGATTAAAAATGGAAAAGAGTAATATTATTCAATCCATTTATATCTAGTGTTTTTGTGGATTAGTTAGCTAACCATTTAATTCTACACAACAGATGGTTTTTTAAGCAAAATTCTAAAATCTATTATTTTATTACAATTATTTCTCTCACTTTTTAAGATAACCGTATTTCAAAGTGAGACATGTAATAATATCAAGTAAATAGAAGTACAACAAATATTATAGAAAAGAGGGTTGGTATTGTTTCTTTCCTACAATTTACTATTTATGTTTTATAGCATTTTTAACAGGTGTTTTATTAAATTCTTAGAAGCAATTCAAAGTATGTGGCATATCTCAAAGGATGTATAAACACATTTTTCTTTATTGGACCTAAGATACGGGCTCTTAAAAGTCATGACAGAAATGAAACCGATAAGGGGGCAGAAAAAATATGTCAGGATTATTTTATTTCTTTTCGGTGTTATTTTGCTCAGCTGTAGATATTTTTGCTCTTATATCTGTTTACAACTGCTTGTTTATTAGTTTTGGTCTATAGATCTATGCCTTACATAGTTTCTTTTTTAATAAAATAAAAACATTTCATTTTTATTATCCCATTGTTACGTTTGCTTTAGCAATAATCACACACTCCAAAAATGTCTAAGCCAGTTATATTGCACTCCATCCAAATTCCAAATGAGGGCATATTTCATTTCTAAAGAAAAACTACCTGTCTAGGTGGAGCTTTTTCACTTAAGATATTGCTGTACTTAAACTCCCCAGGAATGAAGTATAGAGATTAAGAGGGTGGAGATCCTATGAAGGGATCTTCGATTGCAGTAATTCCACCACACCCTATCCCCACAAATGCACCTTCTATTATGTACTGCAAATGTTAGACTTCAGGCAAATAATGTATTCATAAAATTGATTTAATTTTATGAAAAATGATCAGTTATTGATTATATTAGGAAACAGGAAACATTGTGAAAGAAAAACTTTAAAGTGATGAGTCAAGCTTAGCCAGTATCTTAATGTAATTGGTTGTTTGCCATTTGCCATTTAATTAAAAAAAAAAAGCCTCAAGAATTCTATCCATATCTGAAAGCTAGTACAGTATGGGAAAGATGGGTTTAACTTTATCAAAAAGTACCTGATCACAACTCACTACAAGTAAACCAGCAAAAGCTATGAAAATGGCAACACTGCAATGCATCAAAAACAGAAACAGAGGCTTTTAGCCTTAGGGCAGATCGGAAAGATAAGCTGCCACGTTTATGAGGCTTTAGCCTCAGGAGGCTGGAATGCTGGCAAAAAAACGAGCGAAATGACTTTTGGGGGTTCCCAGGGGTGGTGGTGGTAGTTGGTGAGTGAAAACTATGGTACCTGGCCTGTGAAATAAATCAGCTAAATCAGCTAAATTGCCAGTGTTCTGTTCCGACCAAGAAAACAATAACACAACCTGTCTGAAGAAAGGCTGAGCTAAAACTGGGGACGCTAAGGAGTCTCATGGAGGAGGAGGAGTGTCCTCAAATTTAAGCCCAGCCTTCCTAGAAGAGACTGAAGCACCTCCCATCACTGGATGCTCTGAACAGCTCATGGGAGAAACAATCAACGGACTACTACAACCAGACAGCTTCACTGTAGTACACAAACCAATGAAAAATCTCCAAAACATGTTAACTAAACCAAGACCCAGAAGCCCAAGAACAAAAAACAGGAGTCATCTACAAGATACTGTGCAGTGTTAAGGAGTGTAACTGCTGCCCTGTTAGACAGAAGATTAAAAAAGCACATCCATGAATATCAACCAGTTAAGAAGACACAACTAAATCTCCTTAATCTCATAACATATGGGCTCAACCACAAATTCAACTAATAAATTGAAAGCATCCTATACCAAGCCAAATCCAAAAATGCTGGAAGCTTGACATTTAGATAAATAAACTCTTAACAGACACACAGAAATAAACCATATTTATACACCACTCAAGAGACAATAAAAAGCTAAAAAGGAAACAAAGACTAGAAAACCCCATCCAGCAACCAAAACTGAGATAGGCACACCAAGAAAAAAAAACAACACCCCACCAATACTGGTAGAGTAAGATACCGTATATAAACAGGGAGTAAATCCCACACTCACTAGCACTGCTGATATTACTTACCTGAGTAAAGAAACATCTACAAGCAAGCTCAGGAAGCACCAAGTATTCCACATTCTTTTGAATGTAACATAAGTAGAAGCTAATATATTTGTGATTCTAATAATCTCCCAGTAAAACTATTACAAGATGTGCTCTGAATGGTCTTTAAAAAATAGTTCGGAAGTTGCAGCTTGTTAAAAACAAAGCTTGAATATTATTGTAGTATTTCACTAATAATAGAACTCCAATCTATTTGTAGACTCAATTTAAAATGCTTCTATTTGTATTTAAAACCTTGGATCAGCTTACTTCAGTCTTCCTTTCCCATAGCTACCCATTCAAATCTCACAATTTTGGGTACCCAGTTCATTTGCATGAATATTAACAAGAGGATATTTTCAATGTGGCACCAGTTACAGAATGTCTCCTTTTATGAAGATCTAGATCCTTTGTCTATATTTTTTGAATTTTTCCTACAAAAAGTTACACTGCATACTTTTTCTGTTAATTTATGCTTAATATTACTTGATACTATGACAAAATATGTATGTGATCTGAGTTTCAGATAAATAACAGAAAAGATTGAGGCACTCTAAATCTCTACTTACTAGATAATTCATAGGTCATTTGATGTTAACAGGAATAACCAATAAAAAACAGCTTATCCAAAGACCAAGGAAGACGCTGAGAAAAGATAGGATTGATATTGGAAGAAGTGAAAGTATTAAGAGGACTGGATTTTGTTCCTTTTGGATTCACCCCCCCCCCAAAAAAAACAACCCTTAATTGTGGAATGAAACTATTTTTATTAGGGACTCATAAACATTTAAGACTGAATTATACAAATTTATATAAAATATGCCTTAAAAATGTTTAGCTTCTGAATGCCCTCTTACTCTCTGCATATACAGGTAGTCCTCTATTTCATAGTAATTCATTTAGTGACTGTTCAAAGTTACAACAGCACCTTAAAATGTGATTTGTGACAGAGTTACGATCTTTGCAGCATTCCCAACATTGTGTGATCAAAATTCAAATGCTTGGCAAGTAGTTCATATTTATGACAGTTGCTATGTGCCAAGGTCAGGTGATCACAAGCCAAGTCAATGGGGAAGACAGATTCACTTAACAACTGGGTTACTAACTTATCAACTGCAGTGATTCATTTAACAACTGTGGTAAGAAAGGTCATAAAATGGGGCAAAACTCAATAAATGTTTCATTTAACAACAGAAATTTTGGGCTCAATTGTGGCCATAAGACGATGACTATCTGTATAAGACAAGTGGAAATAATGTTATTAAAATTTCTGCCCTGCAAACATTTTGCTCTGCACAATGGATAATCCTGTGGATCAGAATAATTAAACTATGTCATATTCACCATTCTGTGAAATGCTACTATACTGTTTGCTTATTGAGCCAGTTTAGAAATTCCTATAGCCAGGCGATAGTTAAGTGGAAAACTCTTAAAAACATTACCGGATACAGCAAACCTCCTTCCCAGGCTGAAGAAAATCAACAACTGGCAAATGACCTGAATGTGTTTTACTGAAGGTTTGAGAGAAAACTACTGCCACCCATCCCCACAATCCCCATCTCAGACACACAAACAGCCAAGCCTCCTACAACTATCCCATCCCATTGAGCCCACCACCTCTGGTGATTACAGAGAATGAGGTGCAGACTTGCTTAAAAGCTTGTGCTGACCAATTGGCTGCCATCTTCATCCGCATCTTTAATAAATCACTAGAGATGTGGTATGTTCCTTATTGCTTCCAATGCTCTACTATCATCCCAATGCCAAAGAAACTCTTCATCAAGGAACTGAATGACTTCAGACCAGTTGTTCTAATTATCACTAGTTATGAAGACCTTTGAAAGGCTAGTGCTGGCCCATCTGAAAACCATCATGGATCTGCTGTTATTTCCCCTTGCAATTTGCCTACCGAGCAAATAGATTGACAAATGATGCTGTTAATATGACTCTGTATTACATCCTACAACATCTTGAATCTCCAAAGACCTATGCAAGGGTCCTCTTTGTAGACTTCAGCTCAACATTCAATACCATCATTCCCTACATTGTTTTAACTAAACTAAATCATCTAGCGGTATCTGACCACACTTGTAAATGGATCATAAGCTTCCTAACAGAAAGGAAGCAGCAGGTGAAGCTAGGCAAAATCACATCAGATACTTGTACAATTAGCACAGGAGCCCCCCAGGGCTGTGTGCTCTCTCCACTTCTCTTCTCTCTCTATACCAATGACTGCATCTCAAAAGATCCCTGTTAAAGTACTGAAGTTTGCAGATGATACAACAGTGATTGGCCTCATTCGAGACAATGATGAATTTGTCTTCAGACGGGAGACTGAACAACTAGCCTTGTGGTGCAACCAGAACCATCTAGAACTAAATACACTCAAAACCATAGAAATAATGGTAGATTTTAGGAGAAACCCTCCTATACTACCACCTCTTACAATACTAGAGAACACAACAGTATCAACAATAGAAACCTTCAAGTTTCTAGATTCTATCATATCTCAAGACTTAAAATGAACACCTAACATAAAAAAGTTATCAAAAAAGCACAACAAAGAATATTCTTTCTGTGCCAACTCAGAAACTCAAACTGCCCAAAGAACTGCTGATTCAGTTCTACAGAGGAATGAGTTGAATCTATCATTTGCACCTCTATAACTGTCTGGTTTGGCTCTGCAACCAAACAAGACAGACTTCACAGGATAATTAGAACTGCAGAAAAAAGAATTGTTACCAACCTGCCTTCCACTGAGGACTTGTATATTGCACAAGTCAAAAGGAGGGCTGTGAAAATATTTACAGACCCTTCTTATCCTGGACATAAATTGTTTCAACTTCTACCCTCAAAACAACACTATAGGGCACCACACACCGGAACAACTAGACACAAGAGTTTTAGCAGAATGCCATCACTCTGCTAAACAACTAATTCCCACAACACTGTCAAATTATTTACTAAGACTGTATTACTATTATTCTTCTCATCCTTCCTAGTACCTATCTCTTCCCACTTATGACTATAACCATGTTGCTTGTATCTTTACAATTTATATTGTTTTATTTATTTCCTAGTGTGATTTGATTGCTTATTAGTAACCTTTGACTATCACTAAGTGTTGTATCTTATGATTCTTATGAATGTATTTTATTTTTTCTTTATGTACAGAGAGCACCAAAGACAAATTCTTTTGTGTGTCCAATCACACTTGGCTAATAAAGAATGCTATATTCTATTCTAAATATATGCATTTATACAAGCATTTAGAAGTTGTGAAAAATATGAACTTCTAGTCAGTTTAATATCCTTTTGGCACTATGAATATTTCTGTTATAAATCTGGATTTATTTCTGAAATCAGAAAAACACCCAATCAGATTCAACATGAATTGCTCATGGCTTATTGAAATTACTGTTTTCTTTGCTTGTTACATGAGCACCTTGTCATAACAGAAACATTAATGGACTTCTCTAATTCCCCATAGGAATGATGTAGTTAATTTAGCATAGGTTTTGCTGCCATGCAACATGTTCTAATATACTTACCTTTTGTGAGAAATGGAGAAGAAATGGCTTCTTCTGATCTCTAAAACTTCTAAAAGTTTTAAATGTTATGATTTGATGACAGCTGCATTTGTTTACTCAAGGGACATTTCTGATCATGTGCTTTTTATAGATTGCATTAGTTAATTGTATGCACAATTATGGATTATGTGTAAATAACTATTCAGAATATGTAAATGCAAGGAATTGGCGTTACTTTAAAATAATTAAAGATATGAAAATTCAAGAAGCAACTCAAACAGGAGACCAAAAAGTTTATTACTCACAATGACTGCATTAAGAAAAAACAAAAGTGGTATAACAGCCCACTTGCACTGTGGAAGGCTTAAGTTAAGACAGAATAAACTTGGCGATCTTGGCTCTCCTGCTAATGTCCATACCTAGAAAAAAAAGTATTTTCCTTTTAGGACAAAGTAGCAATTGTGTCAGAATACAATCATTTTTCTAATCTACAAAGAAGTTATTTAGTTTTATAATCTATGGCAAGGATAAATTTATTTATTTATAGAACTGCTTATCTCACGTAATGATCCTAATTGGTTCAAAACAATCCATTAAAAAAAACTATAAAATAAAAGATACCCTTTTCTCTGGCACCAGGCCAAACAACTTTTGAACAAAACCCCCATCCTAGCGTGAGGGCAAAGCCAGTCTTCATGGACTACCAGAAGGTTAAGGATCCCTCAGATCTCAGTTGAGAGACTATTCCAAAGGGCTGGGGCGGCCCCCAAAAAGACATGCCTCTGAAATCCCATCAGATGACAACACTTAAGGGAAGAGAACCTGTAGTGCATCCACTCTATCTAACGAAGTGGGATGGGCAGATATATATTATCAGGGAGAGATGGTTCTGCAAATAATTGGCCTGTGCTATATACATAATCTGCTTAGTACTTGGATGGGAGACCAATAGGAAATAGCAGGAAGTTTAGCTAAATTAGTTTTTAAAAACATACTGGAAGAAAGTGTTAGTAAATCACTTTGGTTGGAAAGAAAACCACACAAACATTTCTGTGAAATCACCAGAAGTTGACCTTATTTTGAAGGAGTCCTGGTATCTTCCAGAAGTTTAGAATGCCAAAATCATAAATGTTTGTTCTTGGTTATATTTAAGGGACAGATATGAGGTGGTTGAAAACATCTAGAGCAAATTAGGTTACATATTCCTGATTTGACAGATAGCACTTGCAAATTAGGAAATCATACTGAATAACTCCTATATCTGTGCACTACTTGTTAACTGCTGGTTTGCATAAGCTGGCAATTCTGCCATTTAAAAAAGGAATGAAATATTACATCATGCTTATACCATATTTAACTATGGTATATTATGATGGGCACACTTGATCTTAAATGTTGTGCACACTTTACATGACATAGAATATTGAAAATCTCTGCAAATCTTAAACAATATTATTTCTTTGCTCTGATGCTTTTATTTATGATGCTGCAATCTTATTATTATATATTAATTAAGGTGAACGGATATCTCTCCATGTTATACAGATTTTATTGCTGCTTATTGCAACCAAAAAACACGGATAAGTTATCAGATATAACAGCCATTTGGCCATAAACTGTTATTAATGTAGTTGTAAATCTGCTCCATTCATTTGCAAATCTGTCTCTATCGAAGTAAGTTTACAAATATACTTTATACTGTTATTGGTATTTTAACAGACATTAGATTAACTACCTTTATTTCCAAAGATGTTTAGTCCCAAGTACATAGTCCCCATTTTAAGGTCTACCCTTCCCAAGGTCTACCTTTAAGTCGAATTTGTGTGTAAGCTGGAACAATATAATTGTATAAATAATATTGCATAATGAACTTGAACCATTATGTATTTAACTTGAATCAATGTATAGTTAACTCAAATTTTGCTGGATTAGGCTCCGTTCTTAACTGTAGTTATTCTTAAATCAGGGCATTTTTAATCTGGGGACTTGTAAGCAAGCATTCTACTTATACAATGAAATATATGTGCAATCTTGAATATAAGTCTGCATTCTGCATACAAGTATATGCTATACTTTTATCAATCACACTTTTCTCTACTGCCTAAAGGGTTAATTCATATATGCTCATGTAGTTCCTTTTAAACAGATGTAGTAATGTTGTACTTTATCTGCATCCCTTTAAAGCAGATGGAAGTGCCAATTTCAGCTTGCAAAACACCCTTAATGTAAGTTCTACCTATAATCAAAATATTTAGATCAGGGATGTCAAACTTGATTTAATTGAGGACCGCAACAGGGTTATGTTTGACCTCAGGGCAGGGGGTGTGGCCAACTCGACATCACTTGTGTCACGGGCGCCTGTGGTGGCCCAAACACTCTGCCGGCGAAAATGGGCTCCCAAGCTCCATTTTCAGCCATGACAGCTTCCTGAAAACCTCGGCCAGCAAAAATGGAGCTCGGAAATGGCCCTCCTAAGCTCCGTTTTTGCTGGCAGAGGCATCAAGGGCCAGTCCTTTGCTGTTTCTAGGGTGACCCCATGGACTAGAGCTAAGAACTCCGCAGGCTGGATTTGAGAACTTGCAGGCCTTGAGTTTGACACCCCGACCTAGATGAAATTAGGCATATACCACGGTTAATTGTATTTGCTTTATATAGGAAAGTATGTGATACTTACTTCTGAAACTCCCATTCTCGATTATCTAATGGGCATACCTGCCGAGTCTTAAGCCAGCGGGAAATGCAATGAAAATGGAAAGCATGCTAAAAAAAGGAGGGAAAGTTATGAAAACAGCATGCTGTAAACTATTTTATTTCTATTGTTACTTTGTAGAATTACTTCAGAGGATAATGAGATCAGCAGCATATTCAAGGTAAAAATTATCACCAGGAATTGCAAGGCAAAGCCTGATGTAGAGAAGGTCTCCACCCTCTATGTTGCCCATCTTCTTGGTTTTTATCTTTCTATTTAAGCCTTTTAATTTTAATTGCTTTGTATTATCTTTTTTTACCTTTTTATTATATTTTAAGCTGCCCAGTCACTGCATTAGTAAGATGGACAGCATACAAAATCAATAAATAAATGGAACAGTTTCAACCAAATACAATAGCATGAACAAGTTTCAGTTATGTTAGAAAGGAGAATGCTATTAGGTACACTGCACTCCCCCAAATTTGAAGGATGATTTTAAACATTTAGCGTCTTAAGATTCTAGCTTATTTATTACTAGAAATAATTATTAGTAATTCTTATTGCTACTGGAATAATCAATGTATTTAAATGGCATAAAAGTAGATTCCTTACATTACAAACACCCCATGCAACAGTGCATTCTTCCGAGGTAGCTGATGCTTGGTTAGCTTGGCATTCTATACCTGCAAGAACAAGAACAACACTAATGTTATGATTCATAACTACTTATTTGAGTAGATGAAACAAGAACCTGTGATGACAAGTATGTTCTCTGATAAAAGTGGGACTGGAGAAACGAGACAGCTATATTCTATGAGTAACAAAGAAGGCTCAATAAGGCATAATAAACAATTTCTCCATTTTTTTATTTTCATTACATCATAAGAAGCTATAGAAGCCAACAGACCAAGCATAGCAAGCAACACTAGTTCTCATAATCATACTGACATGGAAAAATTTGTCCATCTGTGACTGGAATGAGCCTTAAAGCCAAAAGGAAAAAAAGAGGGGTCTGGGCATAAAAATATGCCTTCAACCGTACTAACTGGAATATACTTTATGGATGTGTAACTGATAGCTCTCCAAAGTGAGTGCAGCCCTAAAAACCTTCAAATACTGAATTCAAATAATAATTTGCAATGTGCAATTAGTAAAAATATTGGCATAATTATGTCTACATCTACATTTAGCTAAAGTAACTTAAATGAATACAATTTATTTATTTAATGTGGTATACTTACTATTGAAATCTCTTCAATTGTTTACAATAAATTTGATATCAAGACATTAAAAACAGATAAAATAACAAGTAAAAAGAAAACAAATCAAGAGGAATAACAATGGTTCAGACTCCATGATATTTTTTTCTTCGCAAATGGCAAAGGCATTATTCATTTGAATTATTAATTTGAATTTTGAATGGTTAGTTATTCTGAATCTCAAAATTAAGAAATGGTGCTCAAGGCAAATTGGGTTTAATTTGCCTCATCATTCCATAATAAAAGCAAACTTCAAAGGCAAAAATTCTAGCTTGTCTCAAAGGTTTCTTCTTTAAAAGCCAAAAATCAGTTTATAAAATAGAATAGAATTCTTTATTAGCCAAGTGTGATTGGACACACAAGGAATTTGTCTTGGTGCAAATGCTCTCAGTATACATAAAAGAAAAGATACATTCATCAAGAGTCAAAAATCATAAGGTACAACACTTAATAATAGTCATAGGGTACAATAAGCAATCAAATCACACTAGGAAACAGTCATGACATCCATAATTCCCAGCCTACAAAGAAACTGTAATTTAGTGAGAGTTTGAAAGTTGGCAACCCAGACCCAGAACTATGAATACAGCTTCAAGTGGGAGTGTGACGGAGAATTTACACAAATGGTGGCAGGCAATTATTGCCCTACTTTCCATTTGAAGTTTTTTTTATCATGTCATTGGACTTTTCTATTAATCTTTGCACATCTGTAATTATAGGACTTGCAATACACAAACACATATATTCTCTCTACAAGTACTCACAGAGATCCATAATATGATTTCTGCATATTGCACAGTTGTCAACAACTATGTCCCAAGCCCAGAGGGCAACTGCATTCCACTACAAAAAGAAGAGACATTTAAATGTATACAAGTATCTACAAAAGAATTAATTTTATCCACTTCCTCCTAGTCATCCTTGACACAATTCAGCTCTTTTATTAAATGTTAGCAATGATTTATTTTGAAGCATTTCATTTTCTTGTATGAATATTCAGAAAAAATATTGTTCCATGGAGATGGTCCTACATACAACTTTGTTACCTTTCACCCAAATTAGCCAACTGCAGTGACAGCTACAAGTATCCTTAGAAATCACCTGTACACAGTATCACTTTCTTATCTAGTGAAGTAAGTTATGGGACTATCTCATAAGGACACATACTAATTGGAAATTAATATAGGTAGTCCTCAACTTACCACCACAATTGAGCCCAAAATTTATGTTGCCTAGTGAGAAATTTGTTAAGTGAATTTTGTCCCATTTCACAACTTTTCTTGCCAATTATGTGAATCACTGCAGTTGTTAAATGATCACACGGTTGTTAAGTGAATCTGGCTGCACCGTTGACTTTGCTTGTCAGGTCGTCACAAAGGGGGATCACATGATCCCAGGATACTGCAATTGTCATAAGTGTGAAAAATACTCTTAAGTCTCATTTTTCAGTGCTGTTATATCTTCAAATGGTCACTACAAACTGTTAGGACTACTGCATGTTCATATTTACAAACATTTACAAACACTGTTACATGTAGATTAGACAACCGATTGGTATGATGTTAGACCAGAGCCAGAAGGGCAAATTTCCTTATGTATCATTTATCCAATATTTTCTTGGTCACAGATCTTACTGTCCGGTGCCCCCTCCCCCACCGCGCAAGCATCCCAAATCAAAGAACTACCGAGAGCTGGTAATCGAAATGCCGTCTTTAAAAAGCCTAGTGACTAGATAAGTCCACTGGTAAACTTCTCCGTCACTTTCCTCTCACCCCTCTCTTCTCCCCATCGCCTTTCGCACGGAGCCACGCAATACCCAAGCACTTGGCGGCTCACTCCCGCGCGTGACAGCCCCTTCTTAAACTCGGTCCAGGTGGATGCTGCCTAATCTAAGCATCTTCCCATTCACATATAATAAAGAAGCCCCCCAAAACAATTGACACCCTCCCTAGGCCGTTCGGCTTCATTACCATTGCCGGTCAAACCGCTTTCCCTTTTCTCACCTTCTTCACTTCAAAGCGCTTTTTACCGGCACCGCTGTTGGTCCCACTCGGAGTATCAACATCCATCGCGGCAGCCATTTTGGATGAGGAAATTCCTGCAGCGGTCCACCGTAAACTCGCATGCGCGCGACTAAATAAAAGCCACGCGATAGTTTCCTGTTGGTTCCCCTCCCCTTAATATTGTGTTCGGTGTCTTGCACCCTCCCCTTCCTGCAAGCAGGTATGAACGAAAAGGAGGAGCGGATCTGATCACGTGCCCCTCTCTTAAAGGCGCGGGCCAAGGCGGGGCCCGCTACGCGCAGCCCTTGCGTCGTCTTCGTTGTCGCTCCTTGCCAGTTGCCCGACCCTGGCAGGGAGGGCGGAGGAAAAGAGGTAGAGCCTCGTAGACGCTCCTTTAAAGAGATACTCTCGAATTACTCAACGTCAGTTGATCAGCCGCAGAAAAGGCAGGGTTACCAAATCTGGTGGCCCTACCTTTTCTTTATTTCCTTGTTGCCAACTAGTGGTTGTCTGGATTTGCGCGGCCCGAAATAAATACAACATGAGAATAATTAAAGGGGGGGAGTAAAGGCGGGTGAGTGGGCTGGTAAAATAGAAGGTGCAGTAGTCCAAATCTTAAGTCATGTCACTCGCAGCTTCAGAAGCAAGTGCTCTAAGAATCGGCCTTACAAATTTCGAGCAAGTTGCAGCGTTGGCAGTTCATCTGGTCCCTGCAAAATCCCCCCCCCCCCCCCAATGTATTGGGTTTAACACCAGCCCGCGTCAGAAGCTTCTCTAGTACTGCCTGAATCTTTTACGTGCATCCTGCCTACTCTGGCCCGGATTAGCAACTCTTGATTTAACCAGGGTTTGCAAAGCGACTTTTTTCCACAATCATTTTGAAAACGTTGTATGAGGCACTTCGCCGCCGTCTCCTCGGACGCTTTTGTTTCGTCCTGCAATACATTTTTGCACGGATGTGTGCCAGAGCTGGTTACAGTCGATCGCGTGCAAAATGCACTTGCAGCTCCAGCTAGCAGAATCGCGTTGCCTTGCTCGAAAAGCCCCATTAATTTGAACAGTACTTCTAACGAACGAAATAGGACGACAATCAATATATAGCCGTCCATCTTCTCAGCGTGTTAACTCACAAACAAGTCTCGCTGAACTCCGTGCTTGTACTCTGCGTCATATCGTCCCTGTAGAGATGGCATCTTGGCATATCCATAAAAGCTCGTTTGTTCTCTCTCTTTTTGACTTTGATGTAACAGTTTGAGGTTGCCCCTGATTGTGATTACCAAGCAAACGAAATAAAGTAAGGAAGCCAAAAAAAGAGGGGGCTTAAATTCATAATCATAGTCATTAATAAACTAAAGATTAAAATCTTATACACACAATTAAAATTATTAAAATGCCACTTTGAATACAATACTCAGTTGCTTCCCCCTCTTAACAGCCTCCATGACTGACTTCATGGAGCTACATCTCAAGCCCAAGATAGATTCCTAAATTGTTAAGGTATATAAAGGCCTGTTTCAAATGCAAAAGGACTGAATTGTAGGATTTATATAATATAGAGAAGCTTCACCAGCATTAAAAAAAAAATCCTTGTCTTTTTCTTGACGCTTCCTTTTCCTTTAAAAAATGAGTAAGCTGAGGAAACTCAAAATGTTTTACGTTTTACCAACTTCCACATACCCTGAATCATTGATAACCCACCTACCCTGATTCTATGCAAAAATATTTTTTGAAACTTTCAAATTTTCATATACTCACTCTTTCCTCTTAAGTAACTGCTTCTTTGGTACTTAACATGGTTTAACATCTACATACTTTAGGCTTGGAATAACACTCTTACCTAAATGTATTTACTAAATAAAATAGATATGCATTAAATAGGTAGGCAGCGTTTCTGCAAAATTAAACTTACTGGAATGCAATACTCTTGTAGAAGCATTAGCTTCTACCAAGAATATATTTCAGCAGTATCTACAATATTTTTCAGTGCCTAAGGTAAGTGTCTTGTGAGACCTTGCTCTGAAAGATGGATTATAAATTGTAGATTAAATCAAGCAGCCCAAATACCCATTCTAAATTAGTAAATATGCACACAATCGTAGCTTTCCTAGCTAAATTAGCTAAAACTTTTGAGGAGGGATAGTGGAAGCCAGCAAAAAAAAAGTTACCCAAAATTGGCATGCAATCCTTTACATAAGCCTTATTGTGAATAATCACTAAGTAAGTATGTTGAAGTAAACACGAACAGAAACATCACCTGGCTTGTTCTATACTAACACATAAAATTAGAAGAAAAATCAGTAATCTGCAATTCTGTATATGGCTGTATATGGCTCATGGCCTAATTTTAATAGTCCTCTGTAAGAGATCAATTTGGATCTCAGTGATGAAAGTGTTTTTCCTTTAAAGATGTCAGAGGATGAGTATGTAGTGTCAGAAAGAAATAAAATCTGTCAAAGAGAAGGGGGTATCTATCCACTTCTGCTGCTGTCTACTTCTTACTGTGGCTCTAATTTTTTTTTTAAAGCTGCCTAAATAAAGCCTGAAATAAATTCAAGATTATAGCCATACAAAGGTCAGTTCAGATTTCAGAAATGTCATAGTATTATAGAATTACAGAACCTAGTTACAGGTCAAGTGTTGTTGTTTTTTTACTTTAAAGGCTTATCAAAAAATAATACTTGAAGAGAAATAATACTGTTTTAGATCCATTGAAATGTGTATTAAATAGAAAATAAAAGGACTCTTAAGCATTTCATTCTTTCCTGCTATTAAAACAATGGGAATGCCATGAAAATGACCTGAAAAAGAAGGCAAAGGTCCTTGGAAGAAGTTTGTAAGGCTCCTTTCTTTGTTGTCTGGAAAATACTTTTTTCAACACAGAGTATCCTTAAGCTTCTGATCAAAGTTTTGTACAAACTCTTCAATAAAATTAAATAGTTTAGCTTTATCAGCATTATAGGTTATGTGGTTCTCCAAGCATAGAAGATTTTATTATTATTATTTTGCAAGAAGCTAAAAAACATTCTCCAGTCCTTCTCTTTACTTTTAAATCATTTTATTATAACTGGGTAAAATGTTCATGATATCTCAAAGGAATTAGGCTTTTTGATAAAGGGTTTCTATTATATTAGCCCCATATCTTTTCTCAAAACCCAAATGTTAAAACTACTTTCTTCCAGCTAACTTAGGAAAAAACTAAAAAGGATGCAACAAACTAACCTGATGACTACTTAGATATGGTACTAATCAGGTTAGTTATTAAAGAGACGCAATTCTCCTTTCCCCTATTCATTGACATCCATCATTAAAAAAGAATTGAATCTGCATGTGTCAAGGTTTCATAGCAGAAAGAACATGAACTGCCTCTACCTATGAAAGCAAAGTTTTTTCAAAAGGTGAATGCTTAAATTATCCATGCTTTCTTAAAACTATGCAATATTTTATCTATATACAGGTAGTCCTTGACGTATGGTACCACTTGGAATTGTAATTTTGGTTCCTAAGCTATGCAGTAGTTAAAATGATTTATCATGTGACTGAAGTTGATTTTACAATCATTTTTACTTTGGTCGTTAAGCCAATCACTGCAATTGTTATGTGAATCATATGGCTGTTAAGTGAATCATGCGGTCACTCAGCAAATCCTGATTTCTGATTTTACTTGTTAGAAGCCAGCTAGAAAGGTTGCAAATTGCAATCACGTGACCACAAGATGTTATAGCTGTTGTAAATACAAGCCAGTTGTCAATCATCTGAATTGCAATTGTGACCATAGAAGAGGTGCAACAGTTGTAACTTTGAGGATGGATCAAGTCTGTGGGTGTACAGCTAATATGAAGGCTAGCTTGGTCCCCCACCAGTGAGACACTGGTAAAACGGGCACAGCAGCGCCTGCATTTTCTGCGTCGCATGAGAAAAGTACATCTTCCTTCCCCTGTCCTTACCACTTTCTATAGAAGGATTATTAAGACCATCCCATTGCATTACTGTCTGGTTTGGAAGCATTACTGCTTCGGACAGGAAGGTGGTGCAGAGTGGTGAGGACGGCAGAAAAGATAGTGGTAGTTCATTTTCTTCTATCCATGACATGTAAGTGGTACTTGAGCAAGGTCCGCAGTATTGCCTGGGAAGCTACATATCTTCTCCGTGACCTCTTTTCCGTGTTATCTTTTGAGAAGGGGCTTCATGATATCCAAAACAGATCATCTAGATACAGTCAAATATCAACCTTGTGAACTCTCAAGTTTTCTTTCTGCTATGGATTCAAAATGGAGAGTGATTTGTGTGTGTGTATGTATGCAGGTTTTGGTGTGATCTTTTCCCATGTAAGATCTTGTGTGTGTGTGCGTATGCAGATCTTGGTGTGTTCTTTTCCCGTGTAAGATCTTACATACCTACATACGTGTGTCTGTGTCTGTGTGTATACTGTATATATAGGGTATATTACACAGACAAAAGCCAGGAAAAGCACCAGTGCCAGACAAGATAACTCCTTACTTAAAAGTCTGTGCTGACCAATTGGCTGCCATCTTCATCCGCATCTTTAATAAATCACTAGAGATGTGATATGTTCCTTATTGCTTTCAATGCTCTACTATCATCCCAATGTCGAAGAAGCCCTTCAATCAAGGAACTGAATGACTTCAGACCAGTTGCTCTAACATCTGTAGTTATTAAAATCTTTGAAAGGCTTGTGCTGTCCCACCTGAAAACCATCATGGATCCGCTGTTAGATCCCATGCAGTTTGCATACTGAGGAAATAGATCAACAGATGATGCTGTTAACATGGCTCTGTATTACAATACCTTGAATCTCCCAATACCTACGCAAGGGTCCTTTTTGTAGATTTCAGTTCAGCATTCAATATCATCATTCCAGACACTCTTCTAAGTAAACCAGCTAGTGGTATCTGAACACACTTGTAAGTTGGATCATAAGCTTCCTAACAGACAGGAAGCAGCAGGTGAAGCTAGGCAAAATCACATCCGATACCTGTACAATCAGCACAGCCCCCCCTCAAGGCTGTGTGCTTTCTCCATTTCTCTTCTCCCTATATACCAATGACTGCATCTCAAACGATCCATCTGTTAAAATACTGAAGTTTGCTGATGACACAACAGTGATTGGTCTCATTCGAGTCAACAACGAATTCGCATACAGACAGGAGGTTATACAACTTGCCTTGTGGTGTAACCAGAACAATCTGAAACTGAACACATGCAAAACCGTATAAATGGTGGTAGACTGTAGAAGTCTATACTACCACCTCTTACAATACTAGACAACATCGTATCAACAGTAGAGACCTTTAAATTTCTAGGTTCTACTATATCACATGACCTAATGTGGATACCTAACATCAAAAATGTCATCAAAAAAGCACAACAAAGAATGTTCTTTCTGCACCAATTCAGGAAGCTCAAACTGCCCAAGGAGCTGCTGATCCAGTTCTTCAGAGGAATGATTGAGTCTGTCATCTGCACCACTACAACTGGTTTGGTTCTGCAACCCAACAGGACAGACACAGACTTCAGAGGATAATTAGGACTGCAGAAAAAACAATTACTACCCACCTGCCTTCAATCGAGGACCTGTATACTGCACGACTCAAATAGTGGACTGTGAAAATATTTACAAACCCCTCACATCCCGGACATAAACTGTTTCAACTCCTTCCCTCAAAATGACGCTATAGAGCACTGCACACCAGAACAACTAGACATTTAAGAACAGTTTTTTCCCAAAAGCCATCACTCTGCTAAACAAATAATTCATTCCTTATCACCATCCCCTCCCACTTGTGATTGTATAACTGTAACTTTGTCGCTTGTATACTTACGATTTATATTGACTGTTTCCTAGTATGATTGCTTATTGTACCCTATGACTATCATTAAGTGTCGTACCTTATGATTCTCGACTCCTGATGAATGTATCTTTTCTTTTATGTATACTGAGTATTTACACCAAGACAAATTCCTTGTGTGTCCAATTACACTTGGCCAATAAACTATTCTATTCCATTCCATTCCATACATACATATATATATCTCATTGTGTATATGTGTGTTATGTATGTGCATGGGTACTTTTTTTTTGAGAGCAAACAACAGAATTTCATTTTTAATGTGGGTCAGTGTGTTCACAGAAAAAAATGAAAAAGATTATCTGTTTTAAGTCACTTTTTCCAATGTCATCATAACTTTGAACCATCAATAAACCATCAAGGACTATTTGTACTACTAAAAACTCTTGTCATTGTTTGTAACCTTCAATTGGGTGAAATGGTATATCACAGTTAACATGCGGGATGCAGACAGCACGTAAAACTATGTTCCCCCCCACTCTGCAGAAAAACCGCTCTCCATGAAACTGGTCCCTGATTCCCAAAAGATTGGAGACTGCTGGTCTATCATATGGCAACAATTTTTGAATCAATGCACATCAAATGGGTTAAAAATCTGGGAGTCATGACAGGTATGGGTTTGAATTTTAGTTTTGTGACTGCTTCAGTGCAGCTGTGCTGGGGTGGTACTGTAGTCAGTTGTAGTCATATGATCATCATTTCTGACACTCCAGTTAGCTTCCTACAAAACAAGTCAATGAAAAAGCCAGCTGGTAGTTAGAAATTGCTTCCAGTCCCATTGCTTGTTTGGCCACTAGCGATCATTCTGTTATTCTGTTTAGGTAAGAAAATATCTCTGAATCAATGATCCAATAGATCATGGGTTATTTAGTTAAAAACGGATTCATATCTTCAGAGGCTAATAAAAGGCACGAAAGTTCTCATTTTAGGATATTGAAGAACATAGGTTAACTGACAAGGGGGGAGGTTTCTGTAAGCTGAGTTTTAAATATAATTGTTGAAATTATATTTTCACCAATACATTTTTTCTTTTTAGAAGAATAAAACACCTTTATATATTACACATCTGTAATTACATTGCACACAGATAGCATCTTTTAAAAATGTAAAAAGCACTTCAAAAAAAGTATTCACCAGATAATTATGTAACATTTCATCTTTTATAAAAATTCCTTGGTAAACAATTTGATTTGACCCAACTAAAATAGTATTAAGCCTTAATCATATTTGTGAAGTTATTAGTGTACTTATTTTTATGTTTCTACGTGTAAGAAAGTTGTTGATTTCTCAATTTAATTTTTGTTTTGATCTTCTGATAATATGTGGTATTAAAACCTCAATCTTAAAACATTCTGTAAGAATTTCAAATAAAAAAAATCCTGATGCTTTGCATCACTTCAGAAATAGTCTTATATCAGTTGCTAGATTTTACCACAATATAAAGAATTGGAGTGTTACCACTATTTGGGTTACCATTTCTGGGTATTTAGTCAAGGAAAAGGGCAATTTAATATAAATGCAGTACTTTTCATAGTTTGGATCCCAAAGTGCTGCTGTATTCACATCTCCTATGAGAGGTCGAGTACATAAAGAAGAAAAACATAGCAATCACAATTTCATTGATAAGCATCTTGGATCTGATTCACTGTGAATTTATCAAATGTTCATATTATTTTAACCTAAAACTGACATTTTTAATAACTAAATCTGTCATCAATATATGCAGGACTGTGTGCTTAAACACATTGTGAACAATAGCTTTGCCACATCTAATTCTGCACAGGGATTTGTCTTTAGCTGTTCTTTATATGTAGTACCCTCATTTTCACATTAATGGATTTCCCAACACCGCAGCCCTTCTTGTATCTTCTGAGAAGGGGAAAAACTCCTCTAATTTCAAGTTTGAGAGTGGATGGGTTTTTATTTTTTTTGCTTTTCTTTTATACCCTGGGAATTATTGTATCCAGAAAAACTCTTATTTTTCTTTTCTTTTCAGCTCTTACAACTAAAAAACTAAAACTGAAATCTAATTGTTATGGAGGCACATATGCAGTCTGAGAAATGTCAATACAACTGATTTTCAGTACACCTCTGTAAATAACATCATCACAGTATAAGCAGAGAAAGAAATAGATCAAATGAATTCTGTTTCATCGGCTTTGTTTTAGTATTAGCATAACTTTAAAATACACGTTATGTACATTTTCCCATTTAAATAGTGTAATTATGCCTTGCAAAATATTTACACACAATTCCTCGCATGTAATATTTTTCTAGTAGTGACTCTATCTAGTTAAACAATCCTGTAAGTTATGAAAAACTGTTACTTATGCACATGTATTTTCCAATCTAAACCCAAGCAAAGTGTAAAAGGCAATGAAGAACAATCAAAGGCTACAGCTGCAAACCTGTTCAATATCATAGATCTCTTTTGGGCAATCTGCAGACAAGATTAATGGTACATTCTCTGTCACCACCACATCATCTTCAATGCGTATTCCTATGCCACGGAATCGTTCAGGGGCACTTGTATCATCTTCAGGTATGTAAATGCCTGGAAATAAAAATACTGATCAAAATCTATCAGATTCAATTAGCAAATTATACAGTATATTCCTTCAGGGTTTAGAAGGCATAGCACAAAAGACAAGTTTTATCTCCACAGGTCAAGAATCAATAGCAAGTGTATCTCCACTTTGATCCAATTGATATAATACAATACACACAACTTCATTTTGTATCAGTAGTGGAAATACTGGGCCAAACTTACAAGATTAGAACAGTTTTTACAAGCTACTCTACCCTGATATAAGTCCTATTAAGCACCCTTTTTAAATTATTTTTCTACAGACTAAAGATCATAAAGGTTGCTTGTTCATAGTTAAATCTATAAAGCAAACAGCAGTGTTTTCTGGGTAGTTCTCAATGCTTCTAAGATGACTGCCTTCTCACATTTATGGGTATGAATAATACAGTACAGAGAGGATATGATAAGAATCCGAAGCTATTTAAAAACAAAACAGAAAAACAATTGCGCTGAAATTTTTGAGAATAATTTTTTAAAAATAATTTTTGAGAAATGATTGTAGCAATCATTGCATAAATAACTGGGGATTCTTCATTTCAAGGTACGACACATAGACACACATCTTTTTATATTGCTTTCACTGGTGCAGTATTTTACCTGGCTCAATGGTGATCACCATGCTTGGCTGGAGGAGAGTTGATCGGGATACATCAGGTGTATCATGAACATCCATTCCTAGATAATGTCCTACATGATGTGGACAGTATTTCCGAACAGCCTATGAGGCAAAAAATAATACATTCCTAAAACAAGCAAAATTTGGAGTAATGTTGGATGGATATGTCTTCATCACAAAATGTAATAGAAGCATACAATGAAAAGGAAATATAACATTAATTTGTTGTTCATACTTACAAATACAATTATGTTTTGTGTTGGCACCATTTTTGCCTTGTATCTATCAAATTTACTATTTGTTGTAAGGGCAACAGACTCTAGTCTTTAAGAAAAATATATAAATGACAATCAGTTTGGTATTAAAGGCAAATAGTGTCCATTTTGAGCTTCAAGGTACCTTTGATCTTTTAGCTGGCAGATTCCTCTGTGGGTAAAAATTAATATTACATGGAATTGTGAGGCGATCACTTATTTCAGTATCTTGTCTAAATTTTATGCAATGTTTATTCAAAATCATTTGACCTAAGCTTGAGTTCTTGTTCAAAACCTCATCACTTTTTCCAGCAGACCAGCATGAACATAACCATTTTTCAAGTAGGTTATTCTTACTGGGGTTCTGAAACTTCAGTTCCTGTGAATTTCACAAATCAGAGTAGGCAAGAATCTCAAGAAGCAGCAATATGCCTCATTCTGCTAAGTAGTTGGTCTATGACTCTATATTGTTGAAGTGCACATATTATATCATGGTAGCCATTACATAGAAATATTCTTAAAGAGCGTAACACAAAAAAAAACCCCAGGATAGGATCACTTTCCATTTTAAAATGTTCTCAATACGTAACTTGCAAGAGTAGCACATCTAATAACACTCTGTTTTACTTAGTATGAAATATTTTCCTACATTTGCTCATTGAAACAGAAGTTCATACTACTTCAAAATATCCACTGATTTAAGCTAATTTTATTGGAAGCTGCACTATGCAAAACCATACTCTCTCCATCTAATATTGTTTATGCCAACAAGTTGTGGGTGTTTAGAGATCCACAAGTTTTTCCTTGCTCCATTAGAAGAGATACTGGGCAGACCAATATTGGATTGCTGGGCTAAATACATAATTAAGGTTTATTCTGCTGGCTCCCACAACTTGTGCCAAATTTCAAAATAATGGTATAGTGATGCATTTTGTATTTGTCCCATCATTCCTGAGGAATTAAAACAACTAGCGTGCACGCGTGTGTGCGTGTGTGTGTGTGTATATATATATATTTTATATATATAAAAACCTTACACACACATATATATATATATATGGTCTGCCATCTGCTGGATGAAAGTGATACTATACTGCTAATAACCTTCAATTTGTCACCAAATAATATAGGTACTTCTCGATTCATGACATAAATTGAGCCTGGAATTATAGTAATAAATTGAGGCATAATGTGACCATTTTTGAATTTACAATTGTTTTTTACAATAGTGGTTAAGTGGATATTGTGATTCTGAAGCAAATTCATTTCTCACAATGATTTTTTTTTTTTTGTCAAAAGCTGGAAGTAAAGGTGACTCAGTTGCCAAGAGCCCAAAATGGGATTGTGTGGCTGGGGGAGGGGGATTGTTCTAACTCCAAAAATAAATTGTAAGTAACTCTGGGGAGGTCCATCATAACTCTAAATGATTCTTAAGGGACAGGTTGTAAATCTATGACTAACTATATTTCTTTTAGACCTGCATATCTGCAGGAAGCTACAACTTCAAAACTTAAATGGGATGATTTAAAGCAAGGGTCTTCAAATTTTGCAAGTTTAAGACGTGTGGATTTCAACTCCCAGAATTCCTGAGCTAACATGACTGGAGGAGGAATTCTGGGAGTTGAAGTCCACAAGTCTTAAAGCTGTCAAGTTTGAAGACCCCTGATTTAAAGGATTGCTCACGATTTTTTACTGTTCACTGTTGTTTTTAACCAGGAAAAATAACAGGGTAACAGATGCAAAGAAACCAAGTACCTTGAAGACCTGACCCTCACTAGTGCTATCCTTTAGGATTCCCAATTCTTTCAACTTCTGTCCAATGAGAGTTAGCATTAAATTGTAGATGTTTTCTAGGCTCACACCTGAAGAACAAAGTCTTAGGCATGACTTCTGGACCTCCAATATAGCCTGGTACAGCTCTGCCTGGGGACTAGTGAACCTGACAATAAGAGAAAAACACAAATCAGCTCAAGTGAGATTTAAGTGGAAAGAAAAGCAAAAAATTAAATGCTAAGAGGCATGTACAAAAGAATTATGCGGCACAGTCCTTTGGGCTTGTTCTAGTCCAAAATGTTGGTGGAAGACTGCATACCTGAACATCTCTTGTTTCAAACCTTTCTGTAATTTTAACTTGGAAAATATAAGTGAAATTGAGAAATAATATTTCCCCATTAACATTCTGAAATGAAACAATGACATGCAAACTTTTCTGAATTATATGGTTTTGCAGTACCACAAAGCATATCTCAACTTTAGAGCAGGAGAAGGAGGATGCCTGTAGTACACTGCACTAAAAACTGCAACTACAGTATTGGCAGGGATGATTCTGAAGTATAATGAAATGAAGAAATCATAATAATGAAACATTTTCAGAAAAACTGCAACCAACTTAATGTTTCTTTGCTGGGTACAGGACCTACCTGCCATTGATGGGCCAAGTGCGGGTAACGTCACTCACATAACAAGAGTATTCACACCCTCCGTCCAATAAAACCATTTCTCCATCCTGGAGCACAAGAAAAAGCAATTACTTGGCACTTAAGAATTTCATTTAAACAGTGCTATAAAATAGTTTTTTCAAAAACAAACAAACAATGCTGGATTTATCCTTAGTGAGATAAATTACATTTGCTTTTTCATCAAATAGTTCAGCAGAGTGTAGCTTTTTATAGTTATAGTGCACTGTCCTCTGCAAGCTTTGTTGTTCAACTTATTTTAACACTTACCATCATCATCATCATTATTATTGGTTAATCTTTAGTGAGATTCACAGCTTTTGGGGCTGGTTGGTAGCTCAACGGCTCCAGTCCTAACCAAGGACCTAGGAACTGTTCAGGTAGTTGTTATTGTTGTTATTATTATTATTATTCACAAAAATGACAGTGTATACAGCAAACGAGATAACTATGCTTGGTTTCATATCACAAATCATTAGTTGAATACTTCCCAAGTGTTTAGGATTGCGTGATGTATCGGCGGATTATGCGAGTAGATCCCAATAAGGTGGTCTTCTGCAGCTGACCAATGGTGATGTCATGCCCGTTAGAATCTGACTCGGAGGGAGAGGAGGAACAGCCGACAGGGAGTGTGGCTCCGGAGGTTATGGAGAAAACTGAGGAAGGGCACAGGCTGGCTGGGCATTCAGAGGAAGACCCAGGCCCACCCCCTCTTCATCCTAGGGCATGCAGGGAGGAGTGGATAAGGGAGAAACATGAATGGCATGGTCTACAGGGGAGGAAAGAGCCTTGATTGCCTTCATGGGCTGCAGCTGTGAGGACTGTTTAAAAGGACAAACTGCGCATGGACCAGTGCTGGAAGCAAAGCGTGAAAATATTTCTAGTTTGTCAGTTCTTATCTGGCATCCTTCCCAGTGTGTGTATTTTAATATTTGTGGATGTCTTCAAGCCCTTATCCTGCCTTGTCTCATTAATTGCTTCAGCGTAGTTTGTGTTGTTTTTTCCTATTTATAATTTATATGTATTTTGAGTTTGAATGGAAGTTCTTCCTTTTTGCAACTGTTTGTGGGGGAGTTTTTTCTCCAGTCAATGATAATTGGACTGAAGCCAAGTTGAAGGAATTAAAGGGACTTCACCTGTTTTTGTGACTTTGTTGCTTTTGTATCCCACTCTGGGTCATCACATGTGATTTTGTCAGCGTCAATTGTTTTTAAGTGCTTGCCTAGGTCTTTGGCACAGCACCTAGTGTGCCAAGTACGACTGGAACCACCTGCATTGGTTTATGCCAGAGTCTCTGCAGTTCGATTTTCAAGTCCTGATATCTGGTGATTTTTTCCAGTTGTTTTCTCATTGATTCTGCTGTCACCAGGTATGATAATGTCAACCATCCACACTTTTTTCTTCTCCACAATCATGATATCCAGGGTATTGTGTTCCAAAACTTTCTCAGTCTGTATTTGGAAGTCCCACTGTTGTTTTGCATGCTCATTTTCGACCACTTTTTCAGGCTTAGGATCCCACCAGTTCTTTGCTACAGGCAGATGGTAGTTGCGACACAAGTTCCAGTGGACCATCTGACTGACCGTGTTGTGTTGTCTGTAGTCAGTCTGAGCTATTTTCTTGCAACAGTTCAGGATGTGATCAATGGTTTCGTCCGCTTCTTTGCAGACTCTGCATTTGGAGTCATCAGCAGATTTTTCTATTCTGGCTTTGAATGCATTCGTTCTGATGACTTGTTCTTGGGCTGCAAGATTCAGGCCTTCTGTCTCTTTCTTCAGTGTTCCATTGGTCAGCCATAACCAGGTCTTTTCCTTATCTACTTTTCCTTGGATCTTTTCAAAGAACTGTCCATGCAATGCTTTGTTACATCAGCTGTCAGCCCGAGTTTGCATCGCTGGTTTCCTGTATTGATTCTTGGTTTGCTGCACTTTGAGCAGCTTCTTATTGTTGACCTCCATCAAAGCTGGTTCATCTCTGTCTTTCACATAATCTGCCAGAGCATTCTTCTCTTCTTCAACTGTCTACTTCACTTGCAAAAGTCCTCTGCTATCTGCTTTTCTGGGCAAATATAGCCTGTCAACATCACTACGCGAGTGCAGCGCATAGTGTATGGTCATCGGTTTTCTCGTTTTCCTATCTATGCTGGCCACCTCTGCCTGTGTCCAGTTTACGATCCAAGCAGTATATCTGATGATGGGTATGGCCCAGGTATTTATAGCCTTGATGATGTTACCATCATTCAGTTTGCTTTTTAGAATTTTCTGACCCTCTGTGTGTATTCTTTGCTGACCACATTTTTCACTTGCCCATGCTTGACATTGTCCAGTTGCAGTAGGCCCAGGTGTTTGTAGGCTTCAGATTGGCGGCACTTGATGGTTTGTCCATTGGGCATTTCGATTCCATCACTTTCTACGATTTTTCCTTTCTTCAGTGCTACTGTGGCGCATTTGTCCAGGCTGAACTCCATGCTGATGTCAGTGCTGAAAATTCGAACTGTATTGGTCAGTGGCTGGATTTCGATTTCCATTTTTCCATATAACTTCAAATCATCCATGTACAGCAGGTGAGAGATTTTCTGTGAATTTTTAGCAGTTTGATAACCGAGGTTAGTTTTTGGTAAAATTGTTGACAGAAGAGGTCATGGTAATGATGAACAGGAGAGGTGACAAATTATATTATTATTATTATTATTATTATTATTATTTTCTGTAATCCAATAATTGACAGTTGAATTATGGGAACTGAAGTCCAACACAAAGAAAAGTGCCAAAATGAGAAAGTTGATCTAACTTAACAGCTGTTGCTGTGTTAAATCTCATTTATTTTCATTTAAGTACTATCTTTTAATTGCACCCACTTTTATTGGCCAATAGTGTCATATTCATCAAGCACATTGGTGGGGAAAGAGGCGAAGAGAAGGCTGCCTGAAAAATTCATTTTTCTCATGAAACTAATCAACCAAATCATATGAGTAGTGGCAGACACTATTGGGGGCCATGCCTGTTCAGAGGTAGATTGCTTTTATACTCTTTATACAAATCCCCATATTTCCTCATTAAAAGATTCATATGCAGTACACTGTAAGATTATTCCTAAATTTCTTTGTTCTACTCCATAG
This sequence comes from Bungarus multicinctus, assembly GCA_023653725.1. Taxonomy (NCBI): domain Eukaryota; kingdom Metazoa; phylum Chordata; class Lepidosauria; order Squamata; family Elapidae; genus Bungarus; species Bungarus multicinctus. The sequence goes on from CM042848.1 coordinate 52,124,434, forward strand.
AATGAGGAAGTAGATTTTTTCCTCTAGAAATAGAGGACAGTCAGAAACACACTAGAATGCAGTAGAACTGGTTATGGTCTACTCAGTTTAAGAAGGTACTCAGAAACAGGATTATATCCTCTCTTAAAACTGTAGTTTCATTCCAATCTTCTTAAATGGTTTAGTTAATATATTACGGCAGTGTATCTTGATTTATTTCTTTTGGAGCCATTCAGTAGATAATAATGCTTTTATATTGCAGAGTTCATTCAGTTACCTTGATAAGTTGATTGTTTTTCACATAATGCAAGGTATTGGACCTGTTGCCGCCAGCAACCACAGGGGGATAAGCTAAAATATCAGCACCACGAGCCCGGCACTCAAATTCAAACTGGAAATAAAATAATCCATCAATTGTTGAAATAAATGCACAGCTTTTATCCAAGCCTTTCCTCACAAAGCCATACTTGAACTAGCAAAGTAGCAAAATATATGGGGTACACTGTATATTTGAATAGAAAAGTGGTCCTCGCTTAACAATCATTCGTGATTGTTCCACTGCAGGAATGAATGGTACTTTTGACTGTACTTAAAACAATTGGAGTATCACCGCATTCACGTAATCACCATTTACATCCTTCTTTGTCAACTTCCTACAAACAAAGTCAATGGGAAAGCTGGCAGGAGTTCACAAAAGGGGACTACATGACATCCTTGCTTAATGACTTGTGATGATTCACTTATCAACAACTGAAAATGCCACAATTTCCATTGTTAAGCAGCAAAGTCATCTGTTATTGTGCTTTACAACTGTATCACTTAGCAATAGAAATTATGGTCCCAATTACTGTTGGTGAGTAAGGACTTAATGGATCTGTATCATAGTTTGCTGTGAGGACAAAAAAAAAAGATCAACTACATAAAAGGTATTTTTAGCTCCTTGAAGGAAATATTTATATTAACCCACAGAGCAAGCTACTGCTTAAGTAAAATACCTAACAGCTTCAGTTATTGGAATCAGTGGAGAGGAATTTTGTTGTTCAGCACCATCTGAAAAGCCATACATTTCTCTTCTCTCCTACAGCATGTGAATACAGAAAGCTAGTATGCTATGGGAAGCAAAAAGTATAATGTGTCTATTTTTTTCAGGAAACATGTCTATTTTTTTCCAGAAAAAACTCCCAAGAACTTGGTGATTGTTTTGAAACAGCAAAATCAAAGATAATTTTTCTTGCGTGCTTCTATCTATGCCCAGTCTTTCTCCCTATACCTATATTTATCCTGATCTGGGTGCATATCCATAGATAAGAATTGGTTTCTTAGGAGCAGCAAACCAGGCAAGGATTTCTTTTACTAAATGAAAACAACATGAAACACTAGGAGGTACTAACCACATTAATTTTTTTTGTAGGCTATATTTCCTACTCAATTTTGTTCCTTGAAAAGGAAGAGACTTTAATCTGTACTTATTCTCACATTTTCATTACATTTGCGGGGGTGGCTGTTGGTTCTCTCAACTGTTAATTAGAACCAAAATATATATTTTAGATACTATATATGTATAAGATAATGTTTATAGGGAAAATACCTCTAAATTAAAATGTGCAAATACATTAAGTAACACTTTGCATTTGCATTATTTTTCCTTGATATTTCACTTTTATAACAGGTATTCTTAAGGAAAGATAATGTTCAGGAAGTGCTGAAGAGCAAAATTCTCTCATTGTTCAGATGAAAGGCTATCAGTAGTCCCCTACACAAATCTATTCAAAAGCATATCTTATCAAGTTCAATGGGATTTACCATCTGTAAGTACTGAGGCAATGTGTTAATAAATCTTTTCTACACTTTATTAAAATCCTGGTGTCTCTCTTGATGTTCTCCTTTGGTATCCATCCTGCAAGTTCTAAATTAAGTGTCCACATGAGGATTAATAGAAACCTATCACATATTATGTCAGCATATGCATTACATGTGAATATAACCTAAAAACTGGCTGTCAGGTTATAGTGAAGGACTATTTTCCACAATGCAAAAAAGCACATACCTTAGCATATAGAAATGCTTCATCCACTGGTGCTTTACTTGTAAACATAGTCTCTATGAATGCCTGTTGAAATGCAGTAATAAAAACTATTAATTAATATGTTAAGCTTCCAAAATATCATTACATTTTTCAAAAGATGAGACAAGAGGAGCAGCTCTCCTAGATCTGATCTAACCAGTGAGGAAGAGCTGGCTGAGGAGGTGAATGTACCATATTGGAATGCAATTAAATTGGATCATTGCTGTAAATGTACTCTTTGGATTATGATGTATTATGGAAAGTGTTCAGGTATGTTTGATTTCTTCCTCACTGGTATTTCTCACACTAACTTGTATGATAATCTTATTATATAAAATATAGGGGACTACAGTGGTACTTGTTGACAGAAGGCTTTCCATAAACACAAGGAGAAGGACCCCATATTTTAATTCTGGAATAAATAATCAGCATCAGTTACAGAAACATCCTAGTAGAAAGATGCCAGCTATATCTACATGTCATTTCCCTTTTGGCATGAATTCCAATATCATGCCTTTTTTGTTTCTTAACACTTTGTGCAACATAAATGCTTTGATCGATACCTGTGAAGTGATTTTGGCAGCAAATTTCATCCTCTCAATCTCTGTGGCAGATTTGATCAGCCGTAAGTTTTGTACTAGATGCCGGACAGCTCGAACACGGTTGTTGTATTTAGCTTTTACCTCAGCCACATGCAGCAGATAATCAGAATGAAGCTGTGGATGCACAGGTTTAGCAACATCATACCAAACTGTGCTAGAATCATCTGTGAAACAGAATATAGTTTCACTTTAAGTTTAATTAACTATGCTCTTCTTTGGAGAGATGTTTGTGTATTTTTGGTAAATGTCAGATTGCAGCCAAATTTGGATAACTATTCAAATCAATACTGGAGTCCTTAATAAGAGATGTTACTTTTATTTTACAGTTTTTTAAACCTGCCTGAAAGCAATCAGTAATAAGAAATATTGATGAAGTGTAACCCACTAACAGATCAGCTCCTTAGAAACAAAGATATGGATCTAAATCAACTGAGTAAAGAGGGCATGTGTTTTCCCAATGCATCATCCTTTATATAAAGAAATAGATTTCAAGTACATTTGAATAAGAATATATAATTCTTTTGGATCAAGAACTGTACTTGGTCTTTGAACAAGAGTGCCAAGAATTGCACTGCAAAAATGGAGAAGATAAAATATATAAAAAGTAATTTAAACTACAGTTAATATAAATTGATTGAATTAAATTATTAGTTATTCTCAATTGACTTAATAAAACTATTAGTTATTCCTATAGTATTTAATATTCACTTCCATTGCATTAAATATTTCAGATTAGTAATATCTTTTAATAGGACTCTGGAGCCACTTCCATGGCTATGGGAGACCATATGTGGTTCTGGAGCTATAGATTATGAATCTCTAAACCATAATTTAACAAAGCTTCTTCTTTTCAGAATACATTCTCATTCATGTGGACATAGAAGTAATGGTTTTAACACTCTAAGTGTGTTAAGAATGCAGCCTAAATGAAGGACCTAGCAGGACCGTGCAAATCCTTTGAAAGAGTTGGAAGCATATACTTTTGTACTATTAAAGCAACAGTTTCCAAATTGAGTAGCTAATTGGGAAGCTATTCTCAACTATTTTTGCTGCTGTGTGCATGGACAGCTATTTTCTTTTGTGCACTAATCAGTAGAGTCTTCAATACTATAAGCTCCAAACAACTGTTTCTAAGCCCTATTACTTACCATGTTCAATATGTTGCACATATACATGACTCTACTACAACAATTTCTTAAAAGAAAGGAATTGTGAAAGAAGAACTTAAATGTTCTCTTTGGAACAAAAGATGATAAAATTAATTACAGTTCTGTAGTAATCATTTCTTCTGTGTAATTTACAAGTATCAAATATATATAAGCCCAACAAATTTAGGAGACTTTCACTATTGCAATAACAGCTATCATAGGGCTACAGACTGGGCAAAGTAAGACTCTCCAAAGCCTGTCTCTCTCTATTCATAATTTTTACACATTTTGCCCTTAAATATACCCATGATCTAGAAGGGCATTTGGGATTAGGGCAACCTAGAAATAATATTAAATAAACATTTGTACGTATTTGTGAAATGTAAACTTTCAATCAAATAATATTTAGTTGGGCACTTTATACTGTTTTTCAGGTGGCGTATAGTTTCAGAAAATATGAACTTTGCATGTTAATATTTGCATTAAAATCCAAAAATAAATTTGCTCCCCTTTCTATTGAAATTATTATTTTTGAGGGTTTTTTTCCTATAAAGGCATTTACGGAGCTAGGAATGCAAGATTTTAATTGGGTTAAACTTCTCAAATGAAGTTATTATTTCCTTAGTTATAGATCACTGAATAATTGATGTGCAATTCATATAACATGCCTACCATGAACCATATTTTATGAACCACAATTGTTGGGTTTCAAATATTAAGGTGAATCCAATCCATATTAAGACTTCAGTCGTCAACTTACGACTGATTAACTGTTCAAAGTTATGACCAACTCCCCCCAAAAAATGTACTTACATCTTGGATTTGTAGTTCTGACACCCTCCCCACGTGTCACATGACTGTATTTTGGGCATTCAGCAACTGGCCCACATTTAGTCATTTGCAGTGTCCCAGGATCATGTGACGATTTACACTTTTGCCAGAAATCAGCATTTACTTTTGGTTTACAACAAAAAACAAACAATGATTTGTTTAACATTTGTTTTAGCATTCACTTAATGACAGCTGCAAAAAGGCTGTAAAATTGGGCACTGGCACATAATGATGTGCTTATTAACTGTTGTAACTTAAGACTTTTAATTACTGGCTTAGTGATGGTCATAAATTGAGGACTACCTGTAATGCAGTACATGAATCCAGCTTTCTATCTTGTCTCTTTTATGCCTTTACTTGACAGCAAATTGCTGAAATGATTCAATATCATCCTATTTCATACAGTACAAAATCTATTTTGTTTTCATACCTTTTAATTTAGATACCAGATGTCTAAACTCTTCCATGGGATATGCTTCATCTACACCAGTGAGAGCCATTGCTCCATCCGTGCCAGATCGTGGCCCATCCCATAACTCTCGGCTTGGATCTCGTTTTGGAACAAATAGTAAAGCTTTGTGATATGGCAAAGATCTACCAGGCACACTTTGCAACACTAAGATACTATCTGGTTCTTGGAAGCCACACAAATATAGGAAATTAGTGTCCTGGTGAAATGTATATGGAATATCATTGCTCATATAATAGGTAGGATTTGAAAGCAGAATTACTGTGTGATTTGTCCCATGCGCCTCTTGCTGTATCTGAGCCATCAACTTGTGTCTACGGAGAGCATATTCCACTTGTGATAATCCTGGTGTTACCTCTCCTGTGAATAGAATTCAAAAACACATTTTCTGTTATAGAAACTATTTTTTTCATGCTGCTAAATGCTTACAACTTTTTGACATTAGTCTCACATTTCCCAGTTCATCTCCTTTTTTATTCATTTTCTCTGCACTCATGTCTCCACATTCCTAGTTCAACTCTAAATTATTTTTTTTCTCTATTATTAGTAACAAAATTGTTTGTAGAAACTTAAGTTCGCAAGACATTCCAAAAGCTACAGTTAATACTAATGTAATGATTATGACTAAAAATGATTATTGGGAGAGAAAGGAACAAAGAAAAGTAAACTTGAACACCTTTTTATACCATTTGCACATTGAACAGAGGATGGCAGAGCTTGTTGTACTCTGCATTTTGATAGCAGCATGGACATTTCATTACCTAGCAATAACTTTTCCATGACACGCACAGCTCATAATGCTGAATTTAACAAAGGATCTTTAATAAGCTATGTATCTAAGAATTAGATTAGAAGTAATATAGAATTTTCTCAGAACTTCAGATTCAATAATTCAATCTAATTTTATCTATAATCTAATCTATCTACAATGAATACAATGTTCAGAAAGCAAAAATATTTTAACAAAACTGGACTAAATATCAAAATGATTGTAAATGGAACACTTTCTTTACATAGCCTATAACCAGATTTGTATTTATTAAAGCTATTAAAGTCAATCCATTAAAATGAACAGAGATAACACTGAAAAAATGTGAGAATTATATTTTCCGAATCTTCATTAAATCTAACAAAATGTTCTAGTGGAATCAAAAGGATTTAGTTAACATAATAATGAATATTTTTTATTAAAAAATCTATTTGTTGCCCATCTCACTATGGGACTATTCTAGGTGGTTTATTATATGCCCTATAATTTAAAAATATAAATATCGGCATAAAACCTGGACATACTATGTACTTACAATTGGTAGCCTGTATTTTTAAATGTTTTTCTTTATATTTTTCTGGCTAGATGCCCCTGAGTTGTATTCTGCCCATTAGAAAAACACCTTTTAAAGTTGAGAAGAGAGAAAAAAAAGAGAGGCAATGTTTTCTAGACCAGAATTCCTCAACCTTTTTGGCTTTGTGAACCAGAGGCAGTGATGGGATTGGAATAACTTAACAACTGGTTCTCTGGCTGGGTAGGTGTGGCCAGTTGGTCATGTGACTGGGTAGGTGACACTCATCACACCCTGCCCCGCCTCCTGACCACTCACCTCAAAGGCAAAGGTAGGATTTAGCCGGTTGGGGCTAATCCCATCACTGGCTGGCCCAGCTCCCACCTGGTTTTTGGCCTGTTTTCAGGCATTGTGAACCGGCAACAGCTCATCTTTGACCGGAGGGCAGGGATAGTGGTGCAGATGCACACATTTTTATTTATTTATTTTATTTTGTTATTTATATACCGCCCTTCTCCCGAAGGACTCAGGGCGGTGCACAGCCAACCAAAGACCCCATTTACAATATACAAAAGTTAAAAATAAATTAAATAATTTAGGCTGTCTAAAATTATACCCTCCCCCAATAAATTAATTAAAACCCAAATTTTAAAAACCCGATTAAAACGCAAATACTAAATTAAAAATCCCATGTCAGCCTAGGCCGTCCTGCTCAAAGAGCCAGGTTTTTAATGCACATCTGAAAGCTCTCAGATCCATTAGTGCGTATTTCTGGAGGCAGTCCATTCCAGAGGGCGGGGCCCCCCACAGAGAAGGCCCTACTCCTAGGGGCCGCCAGATGACACATAGAAGCCGACGGCACCTGGAGAAGGCCCTCCCTGTGGGAACGCACAGGTCGGTGGGAGATTACCGGCAGAACGCGGTCCTGCAAATAACCTGGTCCAATGCCATGGATCGCTTTAAAGGTCAAAACCAGAACCTTAAAGCGAACCCGGAAAACCACCGGCAACCAATGCACCTCGCGCAGGAGAGGCATCACATGGGAGCTTCGTGACGCCCACATAACCACCCGCGCGGCCACATTTTGTACCAGTTGAAGCCTCCGGATGCTCCCCACAGGGAGCCCCATGTAGAGAATGTTACAATAGTCCAGGCGAGAGGTGACAAGGGCATGAGTGACCGTGCGCAAGGTGTCCCGATCCAGAAAGGGCTGCAACTGGCAAATCAGGCGAACCTGATAAAAAGCCCCCCTGGAGACGGCCGTAATATGGTCTTCTAAAGACAGCCGTGCATCCAGGAGGACACCCAAATTGCGAGCCCTCTCTGTGGGGGGTAAGATCTCTCCCCCAATAGCCAGGGACGGAGTCAGCTGACTATATCGGGGCGCCGGAAACCACAGCCACTCAGTCTTGGAAGGGTTCAGCCGGAGCCTGTTTCTGCCCATCCAAATCTGCACGGCCTCCAGGCACCGGGACATAGCCTCCACAGCATCGTTGGGGTGGCTTGCAGTGGAGATGTAAAGCTGGGTATCATCCGCATACAGATGACACCGCACCCCAAAACCACGGATGATCTCCCCCAGCGGCTTCACATAAATGTTGAACAAAAGAGGGGAGAGGACCGACCCCTGAGGCACCCCACAAATGAGGGGCCTAGAGGTGGACCTCTCCCTCCCCGTCAACACAAATTGCGAGCGGTTGGAGAGGAAGGAGGAGAACCATTGCAGGACAGTTCCCCCAATCCCCAACCCCTCCAACCGCCGCAATAAGATACTATGGTCGATAGTATCAAAAGCCGCTGAGAGATCTAACAGGACCAGGACAGAAGAATACCCCCTGTCACGGGCCCTCCAGAGATCATCAACCAATGCGACCAATGCTATTTCGGTACTATGCCCAGGCTTGAAGCCCGATTGGAATGGATCGAGGTAAGTCGCTTCCTCCAGGTACTGAGGGAGCTGACGTGCCACCACACTCTCAACAACCTTCGCTAAAAAAGGAAGGTTGGAGACTGGACGATAGTTATTTAAAACAGCCGGATCCAGGGCAGGCTTCTTGAGGAGGGGCCGCACCACCGCCATTTTCAGGGCAGTAGGGAGCGACCCCTCTCTCAACGAAGCGTTGATAATCCCCTGGAGTCAGCCCCTGTCACCTCCCTGGCGGTCAAAACCAACCAGGAGGGACACGGGTCCAACAAACATGTGGTGGTATTCAGCCCCCCCAGCAACCTGTCCACACCCTCAGCGGTCACAGGGTCAAACTCTTCCCAGATAATAGTCTCAAGACCTGCCCTGGACACCTCCCCCGGGACCACCCAATTGGAATCCAGCCCATCCCGAATCTGAGCGATTTTGTCATGCCCTGCAAAAGGTCTTCCCGCGCTCTCGGCTCAAGCAGGGAGCGGGTCACTCTAAACAGAGCAGCAGGCCGATTTTCTGCCGACGCAATAAGGGCGGAGAAATGCGAATGCTTCGCCGCCTCTATCGCCACAAGGTAGGTCCTAATAAAGAACCTCACCTGTGTTCAGTCGGACTCGGCGCGGCTAGCCCTCCAAACACTCTCCAGACGTCTTTTCCGGCACTTCATCTCCCGCAGCTCCTCCGTAAACCACGGAGCTGGATGGGATCTGTGCCGGGTCAGAGCTTGCAAAGGCACAACTCGGTCCAGAGCCTCGGCAGCCAGCCTATCCCAGGTGGCCACCAAGTCTCCAGGCGAGTTATGAGCCAGAGTCTCGGGAAATGGCCCAAGCTCCCTCTGGAACCGCTCAGGGTCCATCAGGCGCCTGGGGCGGAACCATCTACACGGCTCCGCCTCCCTGCGGTGGGGGGTGGCGGTACAGAAGTCAAGTCTAAGAAGAGAATGATCTGTCCATGACAAGGGTTTGATATCTAAGTCCCCGAAATTACAGTCATTCAACCATTGACCAGAGACAAAAATCAGGTCCAGCGTGTGTCCTCCTATATGAGTGGGGCCAGAAACTAATTGGGTCAGGTCCATGGCCGTCATGGAAGCCATGAACTCCCGAGCTACCCCAGAGGTTTCCCCGAGCGTAGGCAGGTTGAAATCCCCCATGAATAAAAGCCTAGGGGTCCCAACCGCCAGCTCGGCTACATGCCGCTCACACTCACCTGCTGTCCGCATGAGTGGGGATACATGCATGAATGTGTGTGCTTGCCCCACATTTCCACGGCTTGGTTCCAAAAAGCTCAAGGCTCGGTAGTGGGCTGTGGCCTGGGGTTTTGGGACCTGTGTTCTAGACTATGGTCCTCCAAATAACTGCAGAGGATTGTGGAACTTCTAAAACAGCGGCCAGTAATACAAGTAGCTAGTTAATAGTGAGAGTATTAGAAGTACATACATAGCGAATATGATAGTGAATACTGATTACAGTAATTGGCAGGGACAGGTTGTTGCCTTTATGCCTTAAACATGGATCTCCCTAAAAGCACTTTGTCTGATACTGCAGGAAACAAAATGATGAACTTTCGTTTGATGCTGTAGGACTTCTTGTGTGCTTTAGGAAGACATTTATTCCACTAAATACCAGGCTCTTTCTCATCTTTAAAAACAACATACTGCTACCTGATAACTACCCATTTTTTTAAAGTTATCCAATGCTTTTCAAAAGGAAGCAAAAATTTAAAAATATAGGATATACTTTTAGATTAAAATTCTGTTTAGCTGTTTTCTTCCATAAATTATATCACAGTACACACTTTAATTTAAAAACATTAACCTACTTGCAATAAGCAATTTGCTGACCTAAACTAGTTGCTGGGCAGCAGCATCACTAGACAAGATGAAAATAAGACATTTTTCCACTGTGCAGAAGGACAAATGCTGGGCACATTATCTACTCAGATGCCAGCTACTGAAATTTTCTGTAATACAAATAAAATATGAGTGGCATTGATATACCATTATAATTACCTAATCAATATTAATAGAGAATCGCACATTTCAAATATTAAAGATGTGGTGGAATCTCTGGCTAGAGTAGAGGAAGGAGTAAAGAGACAGTTTAGAGTCTCTCAGTGGTAAGAAGTGACAGAGGCAAGACTCTTGAAGTCTTTATCTGCCAGTTTCCATGAGAATGCAGTTACTCTGGCAAAATACTTGCAATAGAGGAATTATAATAAAGATAAGGGTGGAGAGGTTGAGTTCAGAAAAATGCAAAATCCAGGCACTGATGAATGCTTTCTGTTTTCTAATAGAAATTGATCCTGGGTCTTATTCACAAATGTGAATCAAGCAAACTACAGTTATTTATTTCTGATTTTGATCTGCTATTCTGTCAAACAATAAGAACTGATTGTTCAAATAGAAAATACCACTCAAAATGCTGAACTAAAATAAAATATATTGATAAAAAGAACAAAACCTTCATGGAAGAAAATTTTTATTTACAGGCCATCTGAAGGACAGTAAAAAATGTCTAGAGTTTCTCAATATTTCCACATCTAAGCAGCACGTCTGCTTCTGTGTCTCATGTCCACCCTCTGTAAATCTGATGAGAGACAAATAGTCCTCTCAAAAAGGTTTTCTAACTTTGGGAGTAGTTCTTATAACAAAAGGGAATTCTTCTGATGGAAAACAATTGCTGTAACTTTTTCCAGTTGTTGCAAATGTGGAAATTTTTGCAAGCATTACTTGCGATTGGGTAATTTATATCAGCAGCCCCCAACCTTTTGGGTGCCAGGGACGCTTGGAGGACAGTTTTTCTGCAGATCTGAGGTGTGTGGTTTCATGAGCAGATGGGGCTTTGTGGGCCGCAGACAGGGGATTGGGGATCCCTGATTTATGTGATACTTTATCACAAATACATATATCCAAGAGAACATGAGTAGCATTTTAGGAAGAATTTTCTAGCTGGAACATAAAACGTTCTAAATAGGAATTCATTGAAGGATATAAAATTCTTTTTTTCCCCAGGTTGTTCTTTAAGAAAACTATTAAAATGTGAGGTGTTAAAGTGTCAGTAGTGGAGCTTGTTTGGGATTAAATGTCTCTGGACACTTGTTTCTCACTACAGCAAATATGCTTAGAGTTGCATTACCGTTATCCTTACCTGGCTTAAGAAGATGTGGATGTGTGAAAGGGCTAGGCTGGCCTAGATATCGGTTTGGAATCTTCTTTTGTTGAACTGGTTGAATGGATAATTTCCGAAAGAAACAAAACTTGCAGCCTAAAATGAAACAGCAGAATAGCATCAAACTGAACTGTTCTCCCTTTTGAATTTGTGATAGAGCCAAAGTGAAGTTTGCCATTCTCAAACACTACTCATCTCTTTTTGGTTTAAAGGTAAACATGTACTCAACAATACGCATAGGTACTTTTGCACTAATAATATTAATGTGACTATCTGAAAAAGCAATGAAAGTTCTAGAATAAGATTTTAACATATTTCATTGGCTGATCCTAATTGTTTGTCTAATACTTTGCATTTTTATTGATATATGTAACCTTCACTGATGGAATAGGCTGAAAAGCGAGGTATACATTCAGCAATAAATACACACATTTATAAATATGATGTTCAAGACTGAATGGTTTTGCAAAAAGTTCAGAATCAAAAATAAAAATCTTTCCAGGAATGGTTCTCTTGTACACTACAAATCACACACAGTAAGGAAAATTTAAATATTTGGAATACACTATGCTTTCTAGGATAAGTTATTGAACTAAGCAAAAACAACATAATAAAACTACTTAGATACTAACAATAACCTTCAATGTTTAATGTTCAATGCAAAGTACTAAGATTTAGGTTAGCAGATGGGAAAACAAATTGAAGAGGTCATTATAAAGTATTTCTATAATTTCTTTTACTCATGGTTTATCAATAGTTGTTCTTAACTTTCTAGATCAGTGGTCGCCAACCAGTGGGCCGTGAGAAAATTTTGGTAGGCCGCAGAGAAATCTCACTCCCAGAGCACTCCCCCAAAACAATTAATCCAGGCTGCGCAGAAACAAACACAAGGCTGCGCTGCCCACATGGCCCGCGGGAACCCTCCCCGCCCACTCACTCCTTATCCGGCAAACTTGCCTGCTAAATTGCTATTTTTCCTTTTCCCGACCATCAGGTGTTCTGTTGAGCAGGGAGATTTAGATTAGCTAGGAAGCAGGAAATGGTTGGATTTCTTGCTTTCTAGCTAGTCTTTAGATCTTCGGCTCTGCTTTTAAGCACAGCTGAATTTCCCTTAGGACTGAAGGTTTTATTATTCAGTGCAGACTCACAGGAAGCAAATTTGAGAGACTGACCTAGCCGATGGCAGATAGATAGATCACTGAATGATTCTGTGAACAACTCAATCTGCCTGCCTGCTTTGCCTGATTTTGGATAAAAGTTGCTCTTTTTTAATAAAAAATTCAATATTTACATACATGGTGTGTTGCGAGTTAATTTTGTGAGCTTGCTTGCAAGCAAATTTTATGTGACAGACTAAGCTAGCGATGGCAGATTGATCACTGAATGATTCTGTGAGCAACTCAATCTGTTTGCCTACTTTGCTTGATTTTGGCTAAAAGTTGCTCTTTTTTTAAATAAAAAATTCAATATTTACATACATGGTGTGTTGCGAGTTAATTTTCTGAGTTTGCTTGCTAGCAGATTTTATGAGTTTGATTGCAAGCAAATTTTATGTGACAGACTGAGCTAGGCAATGGCAGATAGATAGATCTTTGAATGAATCTGTGATTCTGTGAGCAACTCAATCTGCCTGCCTACTGTGCCTGATTTTGGGTAAAAGTTGCTTTTTTAATAAAAAATTCAATATTTATATAAATATTTATAATATTTACATACAAGCCATGCCCAGCCAGTCACCTGACCACTAAGCCACACCCACAAATTAGGCCACACCCACAGAACCAGTTAGTGGTCCCTGGGATTTAAAATTATGAGTTTGGTGATCCCTGAGGTCCAAAAGGTTGGCGACCCCTGTTCTAGACAACTGTTAAAAGCTTAACTTTAAAAATAAAAATAATACTTCTGATCTTGGCATTTATTTCCTTCACTATTGTTGCAAATGCTATAATTATGGTACTAAATCACCCAATAAATCACCCAATCTCCAGTTTCAATATTGTTAAAACATTTATGATAAATCACTGAGGTATTCCAAACAATTTAGATTACATATTGAAATTATGTTTCTAATAATTAATCATTTCTGATCCATCCAATGATACTTAATAGGAATAACAATAATGGGCCCTTTTATAAGAAAATAGTGACTTTAATAACTTTATTTATAGCAACTCTATCCTATTTTTCATAATTACTGTTACAATAATCCTAAAGTGTTAAAGAATGGCAGTGTTTCTGTTTTTGGGTACAAAACAGGATTGCTACTGACACTAAAATCCAATTTTCAAAGTGCAGCCTTTATACATATTTATTTAGAATGTAAAAAATATTAAGTGTAGACAAGCAGAGCATCTAAAATCTCTAAAAGGCTTAAAGCAGCCATTATACCCTTTACATTTAGGCACTCTTTAAAAAAATCCAAAACAAAATAGGATGGTTTTGGGTCTTTCTACTCTGGAGCCAAAAAGAGGGTGCTCTTTATTGAGATTAAAAACCTCATCTTAATTAAGGATCTGGTAATATTTTGTTAGCAATTTTGAAAGCTAAATTGACCAGTTTCTGAAACTTTCATTTTAAACAGAAAAAACGTTTCTTTAATAAGAGTTTTCCATAATACTACCGTGGTCTGCAGAGTAATTTTTTTCACCCTAGCCCAAAATCAGATACAAGTATCACAGTTTACTCAGTTGAAACTGAGACAGTAAGTTTCTTTCACTGTATATTCTTTTAAAATATATAAAGTGGAGGGAGTACCTAAAATAACTAGCTTTCGCCCACTATTTCAGAACTGTTCTCTTATGTATAATCAAATTAAGTCTCTGACCTGAAAAGTTGCATTTGACCCTTACAGGTTGGATAAGTCTCTGAACTGGCAACCACACCATAGCTGAGCTCCCTGCCTATAAGAAGAGTAATCAACACTACGGGGCGATCTCGGAAGAAATCGCAGCGCCCCAAATCCTGATCTTCCTCCACTTCGCTCTAACGCTCTTTTCTGATCCCCAACCCTGAAGCATGGCCAGTTACACTAAGCTCATTTTGAGTTCGCAGGACCTTGCTTCTACTGGGTCGGCATATAATGACGTAACCATCAATCGTAACCAGCTTTGTATTTTGCCTCTTGAGCTTCGGCGAGTGACTGGTCATTATACTTTAGGCGACTAAATAAATGCCTACTTGTTAAAGTGCTTCCTTTGCGCCTTCTTCTCACCATCATGGTTAAGAAAGCACCAGACCAGTGAATGCATTGGTATAACTTTAACTGGCATCCTCTCATTGGATTGAATCGAAGGAGAAAAGCGTGAGTCCAAAGGCAATGGAAACAGGCAATAACGAGGGCAACCCCACTTTCGTTTCTAGAAGATTCTGGACCCCGCTGCCAAAACTGGGGCAATCGGGGCTGCTCGTGAGAAGGCGGGGTTGGAGGGGAGGAGCTTCGGCCGCGCGGAGAGAGTAGAGCGGCAAGAGCGGGAGTCACTTACACCCCCCTCCCTGGGAAGGTTGCCAGAGGGCGTGTGGGAGCCGTTGCACTGTGCTGCGCGTGACGACAAGGCCTGCTTGAGGGGGTGGGGAGCAGATTGGGAGCTACGGCTGTTCCCTCCCGGAGAGAAGCTGTAGCGGTGGGAGCAGCAAGCGCGGGGAGGCAGCAGCGGCGTGGCAAAAGCTGGCCATGGACCCGCAGAAGTTGAGTGAGCTGCGGACCTTCGTAAAACTCTGCAAGCAGAATTCTGCCATCTTGCATTCCGAAGATCTAATCTTTTTCCGCGACTGGATAGAGAGGTAAGCATGGAGCCGCTCTTCCGAGGGAGCCCGAGCAGAAAGCAGGTAGGGGCTACAGGTACTTATTCCCGCTTCTTGTGACTGCTGCCCCTTCGGTTCCCTCCTCTCTTCCTGCCCCCCGGCCCTCCCCCCCGGTAAGTTAAAGTTATTGGAGCCGGGCCTGAGACGGTGAATTTGGGGGCTTAAATTGTTTTCATCTTTTAAGGGGAGGCGTGAATTTTGTCTTTCGTGGGATCAGTTGTAGAACTTGAGAAACAAGGGCTGCTGGATGACAGAGAGTTACTAAATCTTGTTAAATACTTGTACATTTTAGAGATTGAAGGATTTTATTGATCTGACGCTGTCTGACTCCTTTAATTTGCCTCTGAAGCAAATCAGAGACGATTTGGGGAATGGAGTACTGAGCTATTAGTGGCAAGGCCTAGTCATATCATTGAAACCTGGCCTCTCTGTTCGGTTACTCAACTCACACCACACCCCCCAAAAATCTAGGAAGATTTAAGATTCGCAAGGATCTTCCGTGTTATTTAACTTGCCTGGTTTTAGAACTGAAATTGTTTACCTGATAAAGAATACTTCATGTGAAGGAAACCCTTCTGTATTATATTTTTATGCGGAATTATATCGGTCTTGCTTGCATGTAAGTTGCTGGAGCTATAAATGTGATTATCACGGTTAATGCTCCAACACAACAAACGCGAGGTATCTTAAGTGACAAGTACCTTTCTTTAGGGTTTTTTTTTCTGTTCTTAAATCATTTATCTGTGTTGAAGGTGACTTTAAAGTTGCTTAACTTTAGAAGACTTATTTTTTCTATGTGGAAAGAAAGTTTTCTCAAATTATGTATTCCATAATATGCAGTAAAACTTTGACTTGAGCCTATGAAAACAATTAGGGATCAAATTCTATACGGTTCTTCCTCAACTTTTGATCACAATTGAGCCCCTAACTTCTGTCCCTAAGCAATGAGGTTGAGTTGTGGCCAATATTACAACTTTTTAAGCCATGGTCATGAAGAAAATGATGTGGTTGTTAAGGGAATCTGGCTTCCCCCATTCATTTTGCTTGTCAGAAATCTGCTGGAAAAGTTGCAAATGGCAATCCCAGAGACCTTAGGACTGCAACCATGGTAAAATACATGCCAGTTGCCAAGCACCGGAATTTTGATTGCATGACCATGGGAATGTTGAGTTGGGTCATAAGCCACTTTTTCAGTGCCATTTTAACTTTGGTTATTAAATGAATAGTTGTAAATCAAAGGCTATCTACAGTGATTTGGAAATGAGCTTCCTCACAGCTATGAAGATTCTCTGCTTAAAGCTCTTGCTGTTTTACCCATTTTACTTTCTACAGCCATTTTTTCAAAATACCAATTTGTTCTTTGACAATAATTAAAGGGTTAGAATAGCTCTTCTGTGAGGACAGACTAGAATTCAGTGCTGGTATTTATGGTAATGACAATTTGCATAGTTTTAATAGAACACTGAACGAATTCATGGAGGATCATGCTATTAGTGGCCATTAATACTGCTGGTTGTTCTATCTCCTGTACTGTAGGCTGCATGACTTACATACCAATTGCTGGAAGTTAATCGTAGAAGAATGCTATCACTTTAGTTTAGATTTATGAACTTTGCAAATACATCCCGTTCACTTCTGTACAACATAGAATGTTGGATTTACAGCCTGCAGCAGGAGAATTCTTATCTCTTAGTTGTCTCATATGTAGTGTGAGAGCAGTCAGACTCTTCTTTATGCAGCCAATTACAAGGACATTTTCATATTCTAGTAAGAAACCTCATAAAGTAATAGCAATAGCACTTAGACTTCTATACTGCTTCACAGTGCTTTACAGCTCTCTCTAAGCAGTTTACAGAGTCAGCATATTGCCTCCAACAATCTGGGTCCTCATTTTACCGACCTGGGAAGGATGAAAGGCTGAGAATTTTGAGCCTGGTGAGATTCGAACTGCCAAATTGCAGGCATCCAGCAGACGTAGCCTGCAGTACTGCACCACCAAAGCTCATAATGTTGGTAATGTTGGTTCTACAAAAAGAATGGAACAGCAAGCCCAGACTTTAATGGCCCCATGACATTGCAAAAACATTGATTTCAAAGTGGCATTGAGGAGCCATGCGTTAGATGAGTCTTTCCATCATGTTTCTGGCTGTAGCTAAAGTAGTAAAGTTAGTTCAGCCTTTTCTATTTAGGGTCTTCTATATTGTTGGGTTTCAGCATTGTAGTCTTTAACCATCATGACTGGAGCGATTCGGGAAGGTACTGAATAGTAGAAAACAAATCTAGATCATTGAAGATAGGATATGTCCAACCTCTACCCCCTGGACAGCTAGTAGGACCCTACAAGATAATAAAAATAAATATTTGTTTATACAGAATAAATTAACCATATTACATATTTTATATGCGGCCCAAGACAATTCTGCTTTACTCAATGCAAGCCAAAAGGTTGGACAACCATGATTTAAGATTTTGTGGAGGTTGTGAGATAATTCTGAATTAGTTGATTATCAATTATCCCGTTGTAGATTCCAGCTTCCATGATCAGTCTTAAATGTGCTTCATTTAGCATATAAATGAGACATAAACATGAATACATTTATGAATGTTGAGCTAAAAACCCCGAGCAAATCAAAGATTTATATTATATATTTGCACTTGTAATCATTTTCCTAAAATTTCCTTTAAAAAAAAAAGTTGTGTTACATTTGAATTGAATACTATGCTTAAGACACAATACATTTAAAGGGAAAGGAAAATAATACAGTAGAGCAATATTTTAATTTTAGAAAATATTCTTAAAATGCAAACAGTGATTCTAGATCATGGGTATCAAGCAAGTGGCGTCACATTACCATCCTGTGATGTATCACAACATTTTTCTCTTTGGGGTGGGCATGGCCTGCACATGACACATCTGGCCCTGGCACCCCTGTTCTAGAGGATGCAATGTGGCATGTCATGAATTTAATAAGGCACAGATACAATTTCACTCCATTTTTGCTGGGCATTTTTGGGGCAAACTTTTAAAGAGAATAACTTTCCGTGCTCATAATAATTATCCCTATATTATGAAAGCTATGCTTAGAATAGGATCCTCTTAAATATCCCTAAATATTTTTCTCATATTTCTTTGATCAGAAGGCTGAAAATGATAGTATAATTCATTCTTCTTAAAGTGGGAAGATCTCTGTCCTAACAATTTAATATTGAAGTTTAAACTAAAGCATTCCTGAAAAATAGTTTAGAAAACTAACTAGATCCAATATATATATAAAAAAAAAATCTGCCCTGCTAATTCTTGAACTCATAAACAGATCTTTGGTATAAGCTATTATGGATTCCATATATTGCTTTATTTAACTTAAGGCAAAGTGTTTATATTGATATTTGATGGTGTCTTTAATTGGTGTTTTTCCTTTTGATTATAAAGCATGGGAGGTACAATACCACCGGCTCCTTGCAAAACTTCAACAGAAACAACTGAAGAGGTAAGAAAGAAGCTTCGCTACAATGTAAAAAACTTCAGAAAGAGATATTGCCCTTTTTTATTATCTTTGGAAAGGAAGGGATTATTTTTCACATGTTCCGACAGGTTTGATAGGTAACCTCCCCTTATTTTCATTCCCCACGTCTCACCTTGAACTCTTGTAACTCAGATGTCCTATTACTCTAAATGTGAGATAAATAAAGAAATCTTTATATAAAGATAATGGAAAGTCTAAGTCTGTCGAAGTTTATTACAGCCATAAGATCAATGTGAAATGCAAACAAAAACGGTATATGTACATATCTCCATCCACCCACCCATCTATCCATCTATCAGTATAAAAAGATAACATTATGGAAACTGTTAATGAAACAGAAGCAGATTGCAATATTTACAAAGACTTCTTAGCAATTTTCCACAATGTGGGGTATTTATAATAATACAATATCCTCTAGAATGGCTTTAGCTACATTTCCCATTTTATTTTCTCTTGGATGTAACTTTACCTTGCAGAAAACGTTATAAGAATTTTCCTTTTTTTCCTGCAATCTCATTTTTACCTTCAGGATGTGTCGTTCATGAAACTCTTTGCTTCTTGTGATCCTGCATTTTACTGTATATCATGATCCTTTATCTTTCCCATATTGGAAAAATAGGCAAATAATTCTGGCCATTATATTTTGTGTCCATTCTTTCTATAGTCATACAGCACAGCATAAAATAGTACTGTGGAAAAACATTCCAGGTAAATGCATTGCAGATTCTTCTGTTCCTGATAGAGGGTATTCCACAGCAACACTTTGTTTCCTAGTTTGTTTTTTAATTTCCCCCCTCCCCACTCCCTTTTATGAAAAGTCACCTTCCCTGCAAAAATCATTGAAAGTAATAATACCTGCCATTCTTTATATTTATTTATTAATTTAATTATTTCACTCTTGGCCACTGCAAAAGGAGGTTCTAAGAGAGGTTTTTTCATTAACTAATTTAAATGTATTATTGGTCAGAGCTACTTTTCAATGCTCCCTCTCATTCTGTGTTTATATATGTTTCCGAATCCACACAGTTTTTAAATTAACTGAATTTTAGAGTTTTTTTCATTGTCCTATGCCAAGCAGATATTTTATAACTTTATATCACAGTTTGGATGAGCTCACTTATAGTTATTTTAAAATCTCCCACAAGGAATGTCACTGCGTCAATAGTTATCAAATTTGCTCCCTGATTATGTTATATTTAAATTGACATAACAGTCTATGAGAAAAGAAAGGATGCCATTAATGACTATTTTTTAGCCAAAAGCAGAAGAAAAGGCAGAAGAACCACCAAAACCACCTGAGCCTGAAAGTGAAGAAAGTGATTTAGGTTAGTGACCAGTATTGCAGTCTCTTCGATGTAATTCATTTTTTTAATTTTGAATTCAGCTAACTTGAATTCTTATTTGTAATATACGTTTGTAATTTTTTTGGGGTTTGCAGAAATTGATAACGAAGGAGTGATTGAACCAGACAACGAAGAACCTCAGGCAATGGGAGATGAAAATGTTGAGGTAATAGTGCTTGGAACTCTGAATCTATTTGTCACACTTAATCAAAAAAGCAGTTAGTATGCGACTGTTAGTTCCTTTTTGTTATTGGTTCAGCTAGCAATGAGCCTTTTAATGGCTTTTGGCTAATTGTGTCATTAAGCATGTATATGTTTGATATTGACAGGATGAAGAATGTCTAACTGGAAATAATCAAAAAGTATAACTATTTCTTATTTTATTTGAAGCAATACTATCTGGTCAGTTTTGGGCAGCAATATCTTTTATCCTATGTTCAGGTGACATGTTTAACTGTAAAATCATTTGCAGTTGGTTTGCAGTCCAAAAAGCACACTTGTGCACTAATCAGCTCTTGGTTAAATGTAATATATTAATGCTCCAACTGATTTTAAATCCAGATACTGTTTTCTCAAAGCATGATAGCTTTGATCTGCATTATAGTTTCTTTGCCTTTGTTTTCTTTAGGTAACAGAAGAAATGATGGACCAGGCCAATGAAAAGAAGATGGAAGCTATACATGCATTAAGTGAAGGTCAGTTATATCAACTTTATCTTTTTTATTAGATACACCCATAGAGATAGTGTTTGGGTTAAAACTCCATTTGGCAACTGTTCAGTTATGATGATACTGAATAGAATAGAATACTTTATTGGCCAAGTGTGATTGGACACATAAGGAATTTGTCTTGGTGTAAATACTCTCAGTATACATAAAGAAAAGATATATTCATTAAGAATCATAACATGCAACACTTAATGAAAGTCATGGGGTACAATCAACAATCAAATCATACTAGGAAACAGTCAATATAAATCGTAAGAATACAAGGGACAAAGTTACAGTCCTACAATCACAAGTGGGAGGGTATGGGTGATAAGGAGTGATGAGAAGATTAGCAGTAATAGTAGTGCAGACTTTGTAATAGTTGAACAGTGTTGAGGGAATTATTTGTTTAGCAGAGTGATGGCTTTCGGGAAAAAACTGTTCTTGTGTCTAGTTGTTCTGGTGTGCAGTGCTCTATAGTGTTGTCTTGAGGGAAGGAGTTGAAACAGTTTATGTCCGGGATGTGAGGGATCTGTAAATATTTTCACAGCCCTCTTTTTGACTTGTGCAGTATACAGATCCTCGATTGAAGGCAGGTGGGTAGTAATTGTTTTTTCTGCAGTCCTGATTATCTCTGAAGTCTGTGTCTGTTCTGTTGGGTTGCAGAACCAAACCAGACAATTATAGAGGTACAGATGATAGACTCAATAATTCCTCTGTAGAACTGTATTAGCAACTCCTCGGGCAGTTTGAGCTTTCTGAGTTGGTGCAGAAAGAACATTCTTTGTTGTGCTTTTTTGATGATGTTTTTGAAGTTAGGTGTCCATTTTAGGTCATGTGATATAGTAGAACCTAGAAATTTGAAGGTCTCTACTGTTGATACTGTGTAGTCTAGTATTGTAAGAGGTGGTACTTAAGACTGATCCTTAAAGTTCTGGTTGGTACTTATGACAGTTGCAGCATCTTGCAGTCGTGATTACCATTTGCCACCAAGGAAGGTCACCACTTAAGTCTCTTTTTTCTAAGTCATTTTTATACAACATGTCCAATCAGTTTTCTTCTTTCCACATTTCTAGGCCACCAAATTTAGAATGGATTTCTTTTCCACTAAAATTTTATATTTTCAGGTGAACTTGCGAAAGCCATTGATCTGTTCACAGAAGCCATAAAATTGAATCCTCATTTGGCTATCCTGTATGCCAAAAGAGCCAGGTGAGACTTTATATTTGGATATATCTACTATAAAAGATAGCTTATATAAAGATAGCATAATCTGGACTGTGTTTATGAATTATTTTATAGACTTTTTAAAATTGATCATTGAATAAATGTCTGTTATGCTGACATTCTGAAATAAATATATTTTTAGTTTTTATTTTTAACATTTTTAGCAATATGAAAACCTTCTGCCAATCTTCCATTTTTCTCTTGACAGCCATATCCAAGTTTGTGTTTTACTTTGGTTACCACTTTTTCTGTTCTTTAACGCTGGTGCATTTGTATATCTTGAATTCCATGGGAAGACTGGAAGTATAGCTAGGCTATAATAACAAAACTTTACAGTACTGATTGTGCTTTATCTACCCTCTTTCTTATATCCTGGCGAATGAGGGAAGAGCCAGCTCAAATCTTCTCCAAATATTATCTTGTTTGTCAGGACTTAAGGAACCTTTTGCTATCTTTGCTTCTTTCCTCTTTCCTCTATAACTCTTTACAATAACTGTTTATGGTTTCTAATCACAGTGGCTATACATTATCTGCAGTTTGGGAGCCTGTATGCCTCCAAGTAATAGTTATTGTTATATGGAGATACAATAGCATTCAGGGCTTACTAAAAATGGGAATGAACTGTGTATGGCATATGTTTGTGGCAGCTTAAGTTAAAACTAAAACATAATGATTATCATTAAAAACACCTACTGTTAATGATCCTAGAATCAGAAAATTTTAATGAACATTAAACAAGAATTATCTAATGGTAGTCTACAAGAACATTTGATAATTCAGATATATTTAAATAGGTAAATGCAAAATGTATTGAAAGTGCTTATAATTTTGTGGAAAATGATAAATGTATTGAGCTGAATAGTATTTTAATTCAGTTGCTAAAAGTATTAGACTGCAAAGCATATGATATTCTATTAATTTTTAGTTAAGGATGTATACTTTTCATGTTGACAGTGTTTTTGTGAAAATGCAGAAGCCAAATGCTGCTATTAGGGATTGTGATAGAGCCATTCAGATAAATCCCGATTCGGCACAGACCTACAAATGGCGAGGAAAAGCTCACAGGTAAAAAAACCAAGGCAAAGCAACCCTCCTATCTTCTTTGTATTTTGATCATCTTATTGTAGAAAATAAAAACTTTCTAGGTTAAATAGAAAGCTTTTATCTCCACTGCACGTTACAGAATAACTTTTAATTTTCTTCAATTTTTAAAAATGCAGAACTTGAAAATAAAGGATATTTGGATATTATTTTAAAAAAGCATTCTTATTTATACCTATGGCTTAAAATTGTTTTTAACATTGTCTCAAATGATGCTGACTGGAATTAATAATTTTCTTGCCAGGCTTCTAGGTCATTGGGAAGATTCTGCACATGATCTAGCTTTGGCCTGTAAACTGGATTATGATGAAGAAGCTAGTGCCATGCTTAAGGAAGTACAGCCACGTGTAAGTAATGAATGAAAATGTGGACCACAGAAGCTCATGATTTCACTTCTATGATATTTTATGGAACTTGTCAAGGATGGGATTCAAAATTTTTAACAACCGGTTCTGTGGGCATGGCTAGGTGGGCATGGCCATGTGACTGGGTGGGTGTGGCTTCTTTTTTTGGCACCCCCTCCCCCGGCTTTTGGGCCTTCTGGGCCTCAGGAAAGTCTCCTGAGGGATGTTTTGCTCCCAGAAGGCTTCCCTGGGTAAGACATAAAACGGAGCCTGGGGCAGGCACACAGCAGCCCCCCCCCCCCCCCCCAGTCTATTTTGGGGCTTTCTGGGCCTCAGGGAAGCCTCCTGGGCGAAGCAGTCAGACAGCGAGGGGAATCCTGGCACAACTGATCAAGGAACAGCTGATCATCGGGAGGGGGGGAAAAAGAAATACCTTAAAGAGTGACTGGGAGGGAAATAAGTCAGTGATGTTGGGCATGCGCGATAAGGACTGAGCGGGCGGGACCAGCCAGGGGCATGATTTGCTGGTTCTCCGAACTGCGCAAAATCATAACAACCAGTTCTATAGAACCGGTATAATACCACCCCTGGAACTTGTGCTAAAACGCTATCCTGTTTTTTGTGATATTTTTTAAACTCCAGTTTTTAAGGATATTGTGCTTCTGTAATTCTAACAATTGTTGCTACAAAGTAATTCAGTCTGCAAGCTTGCCACTAACTTATTGTAAGGCTCTTTAACAAAATTTAACACTTGAAAATTAGATCATTTTTCTCCCTATTACCAGGGGACAAGCTGTAGATAAGTAAAGTATGAATTGGTTCTGAAAACTGCAGGAATAAAATGTTGCTTTGTGTGTGGAATAAAATGTTGCTTGAATGAATAGAATAGAACAGAACAGAATAGAATACTTTATTGGCCAAGTGTGATTGGACACACAAGGAATTTGTCTTGGTGTAAATACTCTCAGTATACATAAAAAAAAAGATACATTCATTAAGAATCAAGAATCATAACGTACAACACTTATTGATAGTCATAAGGTACAATCAACAATTAAATCATACTAGGAAACAGTCAATATAAATCGTAAGGATACAAGGAACAAAGTTACAGTCCTGCAATCACAAGTGGGAGTGATGAAAAGATTAACAGTAATAGTATTGCAGACTTTGTAATAGTTGAACAGTGTTGAGGGAATTATTTGTTTAGCAGAGTGATGGCTTTTGGGGAAAAAACTGTTCTTGTGTCAAGTTGTTCTGGTGTGCTGTGCTCTATAGTGCCGTTTTGAGGGAAGGAGTTGAAACAGTTTAGGTCTGGGATGTGAGGGGTCTGTAAATATTTTCACAGCCCTCTTTTTGACTTGTGCAGTATACAGATATACATGTTTATACAGTATACATGTTTTGCTGAAGTGCCACAAGGGAGTATGAATAATATAACTCAAAAAATTACTGTCCTTTTTTTAGTTACATCATAAGCTTTGACAACAATTGTGTTGCTACTTCTGGCCTAACATTAAAAACTTTAGCATTTGACTAATAATGATCTCTATTTTAATATTACAGGAAAGAAATAATGTTCAGTAATTTTTATTTTATATACAATAAGAATATATATAGTGGAATTGTTTCTGTAACATTGAATTGATAATCACAGCCCCTCTCCTTATTTGGTTTGTGTATAACAATGTTCCAGTATCAAATTATTCCAAGTAGCCCTGAACCATTTATGTTTCTGCCTATATCACTGAAAATTATTACGGAATGGAATATAGCTTTTTCTTTAGCTTTATCTTACCTGGTTCTTATAAGCCAAAGGGGAAAAAAGCTTATGGAAGTTAGACATCCCAATACAGCATTACTGACTTCATGGTTTTTGCTTTCTTGCTTTTCCTATTAAAAAAGAATAGTACCCAGGACATTTCTGTTCTTCTTAATCTATTGCCATTAAGGTTGCTTGAGATATATCCCCTCTTTCCTTTATGTCTCTGAACCTAAATTATCAATTTCCGAGACACATGTAAAATTCGGCTGAGCAAGTTTTTACTTTGTATTTATAGATAATGCAACAAAATTTGCTGAGGAATGTCTACAAAATGAACTACTGTGAAAAAAATCTTATATACTAATAATTTCTTCAGACAGATGTACCATTTCTTGAATTAAATAAAGTTTCTCTTTATCGAATTTTTGTTTTAACTGTCATAGATCTCAAGACATTGGTGGTTCTAATGCTTTGCTGCTTGTTTATATATTGTGTATAAAAGAAAAGAAAGAGTTAATAGAATCCAGAAGTTTTTGCTTTTAAAGAGTTTTACTGTGTTCATTCTGCAGATAAACTTGCAGATTGCTTCTCATTCTTTTTATTTAACCCTTTTATTTAAGCTGTATTTACTTTTTCTACTGAAATTGACTTTCATCTAAAAGACTGTAGTATATTGCCAAATTTAGATGGTTCTTGGGATACTTTGGAGCCATGGTCACATCCGCCCTCGTCATCTCCCGTCTGGATTATGCCAATGCTCTCTACATGGGGCTCCCCTTGAAGAGCACCGGAGGCTCCAATTGGTGCAAAATGCGGCCGCGTGGGTGGTCTTGGGGGCTTCTCGGAGCTCCCATATTACACCACTTTTGCACGAGCTGCATTGGCTCCCAGTAGCCTTCTGGGTGCGATTCAAGGTGTTGGTGACCACCTTTAAAGTGCTCCATGGCTTGGGACCTGGGTATTTACGGGACCGCCTGCTGCCACCATCAGTCTCTCGTTGACCAGTGCGGTCCCATAGGGCGGGCCTCCTCGGAGTGCCTCCGGCTGGACGGCTGGCGACCCCTAGGGTTCGGGCCTTCTCTTTGGGAGCACCCTTCTTCTGGAACGAATTGCCCCCGGAGATGAGGACCGTCCCCGACCTATTGACCTTCCAGCGCGCACTAAAAACCCACCTATTCCATCTAGCCGGTCTGGCCTAGAGTTATGTGTAATGGTTTTAAATTCGGTTTTAAATGGTTTTAATTTTCTTAATTCCCTACTTTTTAAATTCTTAATGGCCAATTTATTTAATTCTTTTAATGTATTTTAAATTATTGTATATGTATTTATATGTTTTTTATTTGGCTGTGCACCGCCCCGAGTCCCTAGGGAGAGGGGGCGGTATACAAATTTGAATAATAAATAACAGTGTTGAAGGGAAGAATTAGTGGTGATTATAGCCCTGTAGTTCTTGAGAGAGAATTGACATAATACAAACTAAAAATAATTATTGTAGAATGCTAGAATTATATTGTATAAATGATATATACATGTGACAAATAATTTTATTCATCTTGTACCTCAGGCTCAAAAGATTTCAGAACACAGAAGAAAATACGAACGAAAGCGTGAAGAAAAAGAAATTAGAGAAAGAATGGAAAGAGTAAAAAAAGCCCGAGAGGAACATGAGAGAGCTCAAAGGGTAAGAGCTTGAAAAACATAGTGGCATATTTGAGTCCTTAGAGGGAAAGACTAGAGATGTCAAACAAGAGTTCATACTCCGACACACCATCTGTCTAGGAACTTGGTCATTTATACAGCCACCACCTGTCTTCCAAGAGCCCCTCACCTGGCATCTCCTTAATTCTGATGTATGAGAGGGCTGTGCTGTCTTTTCTGATAATTAAAAGGGTAAAATTCAGGGGAGGAAAATGAAAAACTATTCTATAATATATTATTCTGGTCTTACAGAGGTGTGTGATTAGGAATGTCAGCTCTACTCCTTCCATTTGAGAAATAGATTTAAACAAGAACAAACTTTATTTTTTAAAAAATAAAAAAACAGTTTTTATTTAAAATATTTGATGTTCCAGACAGATCACAGAATGCTACTACTCTTCTATAATTAGCAACCTCAGAAAAAGTTTTTTTAGAAAAAAAAAATTCCTAGATCCAGCCTGAAGTGGGAATAAAAAAAGGCTGAGCAAAGTTTCCTGCTTAAATGAACACAAGAAACAATAAAATTTAACTAGTACCATACACACTAGTAAAAATAAAAAATTCTAATGCAGTTTCATGGCTAGATGGTTTGTTTTTAAAGAATATGTAGGGAAACAGATAACTGAAGCAATAATGCTCTGCTTGCTTGCATATACTGTACTTTTCCAAATCCTTGTAGATTCCTCCAGAAATTCAGGAGACCTGTGCACTGCATGTTTTCCTCATTTCTTAATGGTGGTACCCAGCTGTTCTTCCTCCATAAGCAGCTCCTGTTTTGTTTGTGACAACTGAAGTTTTTCTTCACATGTTTCATGCTCCTCACAATTGTTTCCCTCCCCAACTTGCTGCTCTGGGTCACTTGTGCAAGCAGTCTTGTCTCCAGCCTCTCAGCTGCGTGCGCCCCTCTGCAGTTCCATTCGGGCCCCTGCAGACCTCACCCAACAGGTTGCTGGCCGAAATGGAGCTTCTGAGGAGTGAATCCGATCCTCCAACGCTTTGTTCGGCCCTCCACAGACCTATCCCTGACCTGTTGCAGGCTGAAATAGGGCCTCCGGAGGATGGATTTGGCCCTCTGCAGGCCTCCCCCAGTCCATTGCAGGCTGAAACGGAGCCTCCGGGGGTTGGATTCAGCTCTTTGTGGGCCTCCCCCAGCCCGTTGCAGGCCAAAATGGAGCCTCCAGGGGACAGATCTGGCCCTCCGATGCTCCATTCGGCCCTCCTTGGCCCATTGCAGGCTCCATTTCGGCTTGCAAGGGGCCGGACGAGGCCTCTGGATGCCTTAACAGGGCTTCTGAGGACGGATCCGCCCCTCAGAAGCTCCATTTCGGCTGGCAACATGCTGGGTGAAGCCTTCAAATGCCCAAATGGGGCTTCCGAAGGACGGATTCATCCATCCTAAACTCCCATTTCGGCCAGCAACATGCAGAATGAATGTTGCAGACCCTCTGGGGTTGTTCATAAGGGCGAACAACTGTCATGGTCCTGCAAGATTCATAGTTTGAGGCCTTGTTCACAAACACTAGGGGGTGCTTATCGTGTAACTCTTCGCTAAGGAAATGCTTGTAACCCGGGGATTATTTGTATTAGGAAAACTTAATTTCATATTTTAAAAGTCTTTGTTTCCCCAAACATCATAAAAATGGCTTCTTACCCAGCAGTTGTCAGATTTCCACTTCACAAAATATCACAAGGTTGTTTGTTCAGTTGTAAATTAACATAATGAGGAAACTCAACTATTTATAGGTATAAACTATGTTATATGGTTTAATAAGCATTGAGGTGGTATAATATTAAGTACACCATTGGTCCTAAGCCTGGAGCCCTGAATGGGTGCAGGGACTCATGGTTAATTTAGTTCTGATGGATACTTTATTCTTAGCTGCTATGTATTTTAACACTTGCAATATTTTAATTGTTAAAATTTTGTTTACTGCCCAGGATACTTGATGAATTGGGTGGTAATACAAATTAAATCAAGCCACAATTAAAACCAATGTGCAACGGTTTCAGCTCCCCTCCATGCATGGAGAGAAATTTTTTTGGTGGGCTATAGGAACAGAGATTTCAGCTCCCCTCTGTCCTCTCCTATTGGCTTCCTCATTGATTTTTCTGGGGAAGTTCACAAAGATTAGAAATGATGATCACATGATCCCCAGTGGACTTGGCAATTGGTTCTAAATCTTAGCCAATTGTCAAGCACTGAAATGTTGCCATGGGGGGTAGGGAGGAGGCATCATATTTTACTTTTTCTGAGGCTGTTGTAACTTTATTCATTAAATGACTGATTGTAAGTTAAAGGCTACCTGTAAAATAGTTTACCATTTTAACATATGGTGGTTTGTTTGAATGTGGATAAATGGAAAAAAGATTTATTTCCAGTGAACTCCAAAACCACTCCTGAATGGCTTGGTTAACCTAGGTTTGAAGAAAAAATAGGAGGTTCCATCTCTGAAATGGTGGATTTGCATATTCTGATTGGAGACTAAGTAAAGATTTTCATGTTTGCAGGAGGAAGAGGCTCGTCGGCAGACAGGAGGACCTCAGTTTGGTGGTTTCCCAGGTGTGTATTCATCTCAAAGCATTTATAAAAGAAATTTGAGCTTCATGTGAATTGGGATCATAATATTTTGCTTTATTTCAGGCAGAAAATCTATGTTTTGTACTCTGATTCATCAAACAAATATAGAAGTGCAGTATTTCTGATTTTTGAATATAAAAATTCTGATACTATCGTATTAGCAAATATCCAAGGGTGTGATATTAAAAAGTGTAATATGGATTTCAGCACAAAAAACAGTAAAATAGACATAAACTATTTCAGTCATTGACCAATAAAAATACAACCTATAAAATGAATAACACGGTACTATTCTCTAACAAGCACTATT
Source organism: Bungarus multicinctus (assembly GCA_023653725.1). Lineage (NCBI taxonomy): Eukaryota > Metazoa > Chordata > Lepidosauria > Squamata > Elapidae > Bungarus > Bungarus multicinctus. The sequence continues at coordinate 52,154,294 of CM042848.1, forward strand.
AGTAACTATTTGTGAATAATACACATAATGTAGCAACATTTTGCTGCTGTTAGAGAAATAAAATTTTAAGTTATTTAACAGCTATTCAAGTGCTCTGGAAATTTAAATAAAACAGGTATAATTAACTCATGGATTATTATATGATAAAGATGTAACTGTAATACTTTTTGTATAACAATATTCCTTATATTTAGGTGGTTTTCCTGGAGGCATGCCTGGAATGGGAAGCATGCCTGGTCTCAATGAAATTCTTAGTGACCCTGAAGTTCTTGCAGCCATGCAGGTGAGGAATCATTGAGAAAAAAATGCTGCTACAACATAAGTATTTTGATTGCTTTTTAAGAACTCCTGCCCCAATTACTATAGATTCTTGCACTACTGTATTTGTTATTTCCAGAAATTTTTATTTTGTTTTTCATTAATTCATTCTACTAAGTTAGCATTTGTAGGATCTTGAAAACAAAAGTTAACTGGAAAGAAAAGGTGCACCCTTCTTGCAAATTTTATTATGGTTTGTCACAGTCAGCAGATGTTTAGAATGACTTGGCATTTTTACCCACCTGTTGAGTCTTTCCCAAAGACCTGAGATAGGCAGATGTTCTTGTTTGATGGTGTTAGGGGTATAATTGCAGGATGTAAGCTATTCCAAGCAAAGCTGTCTTTTGTAATTGACTCATGGTGACTTCCATCAATTTTCGTATGGTTTAGAATAATTAATCAGCTCTAAATACCTCATATATTTGCTCAGTTATTAAAATTTTATGCAGCATTACTTTATTTTTTTTTACAAAGCAGCAATAATTTCCCACTTTATTGCAGTTTAAAATGCATCCCGTAATTGAGGTATCTTTTAAGAAATTGAGGTATCTTTTAAGAAGGCTATTGACTTGGAGTAAACAGCAAATATATATCAATATGGTTTAATAGATACCAACATTGTCTCTGAACCTTAATTAGAAACATGTCACAAGATTGCATACTCTATAACCTACTTTCAGTAAAAAGCTATGACTCCAAACCTTGGATGCAAATGAATTATTCATAAGTGGAACAGACTTTGGCTGTGGTGGTTGCCTCAAATTTAAAACTTTACAATACCCATTTAGAATAGTTAATTGCATATATTTCTGAGGGACAGATTCATAGTGTAGCAGTATTCACTATTCTTTTTTATTGGGGTACGGTATATTTTATTCCTTCTTCTATACCTAGCTATAAAGTAACTATTTGGCACACCTTTAGTTTTATATATTTGCTAGTTTGACAATTTTCCATGCCAGTTCTTCCCAAAGCCTGTTTATTTTATTGGTTTATTTCATCCTTATATTTAGTAGCCACTGAGAAACTCTCAATTTCAATCCTTTCTCCTTGTTAAATCCATTCCTAGCTTTTGTTATTCCTGGTTTTCGTCACCTCCTCTCTTAGTCTTTCATGTTGTGTGGTAGCTTCTTTGGTAATCCCTCTGATCATACACAACATCAGTGTCCAGGTCAATCACAGGGTGCATTTGTTAGGTCTTTGTTGAATTTTGATAGGTGGTCCAAAACAGCATGTTGTATTTACTTTATTCGTAGTTTCTTGTATTGAATTTTGCTTTTTAAGTCATACTTTATGAAATGATTCAAATATAATCTAATAAGTGCATAGTACCTATTAATTTTACTGTAATTTTTCTGTTTTATACTATATTTTATGATGGATTGAAGCATAAACTGTACATTAAAACTCACATCAAACTATCCTAGTGATACATTTCAATACTTCATTACTTTACAGGATCCAGAAGTAATGGCAGCTTTCCAAGATGTTGCCCAGAATCCAGCAAATATGTCAAAATACCAGAATAACCCTAAAGTCATGAATCTCATTGGCAAACTTTCATCCAAATTTGGAAGTCAACCATAAAATTTCTTTACATTGCAAGACATGGGGGAAGTATTGATCGCTTATTATATCTCGCAATAACACAAGCCATTGTACTGCTAATTCTCAAATGAGAACTAGGGTACTCTGGATAGAATCCATTTTCCTCTGTTTCAAAAGTGAATATTCATAACTGTATGCAAGGTTCACATAAAACCACCCCACCTTTCTACCATGCCCTTAATTTTCTTACTGAAAACATAGTTTGTTTTTAAATTGTATAACTCTTATTTCTTAGTAGATCCAAAAATATAGAGTGGTTGGGGATGAAGTTCGGAATGGAGGAATGATGGTTCTGTTTATGATGGTTTGGGATAATTGGACTGTTTAATTTCTAACACAAATGAGGCTTACTGTTTTTATCTTAATTGGAAGAATTCATTTTCAATTCTTAAATTTACAAGAATTACTTATTAAACTGTTGAAATCAACTCTTCTTGGATCATACCCTTGCAATGGAAAGAAGCATCCTAAATGTTGCATGCTTTGGCTTTAACTATATTGGTACAAATGATACTGAGACTGGAAACTCTACAATCAGTGTTGAGCAGATTAACATGCTACTCATCTATATCACAGTGAGCAAATGTCTTATCAACACCAGTAAGCTGATTACTTGAATGATTGGGAGCCCTTTAGTTATTTGTACTGATTTTGCTATTGAATATGACTAATTTCTTAGTTTTGAGGAAGGGAAGCAAAGTGGTTCCCATTACCATGTAATATTCATTATTCAATTCAGAATATAGGTAAAATATAATTGTGATAAATGGTAATGACCTTGACACTACTTTAGAAAGTTACATATACCATCTATCTCTAATGTCATGTCATATGAATATATATGGGGCAAAAGGAAGAACAAAAGCTATTGAAATCCTTGCTATGAAATATTTACTGACGGCTAACACAAATTTTGTTTTGATCTCTACCTTTTTAATTATCTGCTCAATGTTGGAGGGCCTGTTATAATTAGGTTTTGGTTTTTTTCCAGGGCTTTTTAATGTTTCCAGTTCTGTGCTTTGTAATTTTGTCTGAATCCACAAGTGATGTATGTTTTCTGTTTTTAATTAAACCTCAGCTGGTTCAGAAATTCAATATATTCTTAAAATAAAATCCACGTAGTAATTATCTTGTCAAACTAAAGGAAATATGACTTCATTTTGCTTAAGAAATAGTTATGAAAGTACTTCTAGTTGCCTTTAAAATAATAAAAGAATGGTTTTGAAGAATCTTCTTGGTTTATCTGTCAACATTTAATTAATGGGAAGTAATATTCACAATCTTTATGGATCAGGAGAAATCTTCCTTTTGATTAAAGAAAATATAATTGGATTGTTCAGTGAATATAGGTAGTCCTTGACTTATGTCTTGCAATTATGATTAGAATTTTGGTCATAAATCATTGCAATCATAAGTCATGGTATCATATTACCAATCCTGATTTTTAGACTGTTTTTCATAGTGGTCATTAAATGGATTACTTCAAATTCACTCTCCCAAATGATTTTTTTGCCTGAAACTAGCAAAAACGCAAATCACAGTCATGTGACCATGGGATAATAACTAGTTGTAATGCAGTTAAGGAGGCACAGTGTACCATGTAGTGAAGGCCACAAGTATTTTACAGGCCATAAAGCACTTTTTATAAGGCTGTCATAACTGAATGGTTGTGATTGTAAGTTGATGATCGCTTGCATATTGCAATTACTTTCAAGATACATTATTTTCTAAAAATAATATTTTCAGGATATTTAAAATCTCTTCAGGATGAGTTGGTGATTCATGATAACTAGAGCAAAAGCAACTAACAGTGTTGATAAATGCTCAGATGTAATTTGCAGCTTCATTAACAAAATAGGAATCTAATTCTTTACTCTCTTTTGTGGTTAAATGAAAGTAAAGTTATTTTTAATATAGTGGAACAGCCTACTGCAAAAGTTCAAAAAAATTTTTATTTTGCAAAAGTATATGAATATTTTATTTACCTCACTTTCTTAATTGGGTGTTTTACTTTTTATATTAAATCTTAGGGTTTTTTTTTGGGGGGGGGGGTGTTGATTACAGCCAGGGCCTTAGTTTAATTTAGTTTTAACTTTTCACATATTTATTGTTTTAATTGTATGGCTGTGCACCGCTCCGAGTCCTTCGGGAGAGGAGTGGTATATAAATAAATATAATAATAATAATAATAATAATAATAAAAAGTACAGGTAGGCCTTGACTTACAACCAGGGGTGGGATTCAACCGATGTTACTACTGGTTCAGTGACTATGTTTTGCATGCGCGCTTCGCATGCTCGCTTGTGAAAAACCTTAAGCTGTGCCACCAGGACAGCCGATAAGTGCTGTGCGCGGGTGCACAGTGTTTGAAAAGCCTCTTTTCCTGCTTTTTCAACCTCAACTGTGCTGCGCAAAACAGCTGAGGTTGAAAAAGCAGAAAATAAAGGACAGATAAGAGCCCAGGCGGGCGGGCCAAACAGCAGCAAACAGAACCAGTTTGCTGTCTGCTGCTCTTCAGAGCTACCGGTTCTGTAGAGCTGGGCAGAACTGGTAGCATCCCACCCCTGCTTACAACCGCAATTAAATCAACATTTCTGTTGCTAAGCAAGGCAGTTGTGAGTCTTGCCCCATTTTATGACCTTTTTGCCATGTTTGTTAAGCGAATTACTAGAATTACGGGAATAATGTAGTCATTCAGAGAATCTGGCCTTCCCTCATTGACTTTGCTTGTCAGAAGTTCAGAAGGTTGCAGATGACAATATCAGGATCTTGTGATACTGCAACTGCTGTTAAATACATGGCAGTTGCCAAGTATCCAAAGTTTGATTATGTTCACTATGTAGGTCCTATAATAGTCATAAGTATGTGAATTGGACATGTCATTTTTTTAAGGCCATTTAAACTTTGAATGGTCATTAAATGAATGGTTATAAGTCAAGGCCTACCTGTTTAAGAAAGTGATATAACTTAGTTGATGCCACTTACATTGTAAGTCTTATAATACCTATTACTGCTTCGGAAAATTCCACTGTTGCAGCCCTTGGCTTGTACCTATATTATTAGAAGCAGGTAATACCTGCAAAACTGGTTTGAGGCTAAGGCAACCCAAAAACGTATGTGTTAGAGACTTAATTGTTTTACAAAAACTACCCTAGATCTTATATTTGTACGCAGACTGAGAAATATATTTAAAATCACAAACACTAGCATAATATTATATAAAACTTGCACAGTAAAAAAATGCAAATTACTCTCTGTGTGTACCTAGTATGGATAAATAAAACAATCTGGCTATCTTGCCCCTATTATCAGTTCAGCATGTTCCCTACAGACTGGTGGTGTAACATCACCCCATTTTATAAACACAGGAAATAAACTATACCTTGACAACTATAGATGCATCAGCTTGCTGTGTATAATTGAATTCTGTTGATCCACTTGGATCAAAAGTGAAAACATTTTTTGCTGAGCAGCAGGCAGATTTTAAAAGTGACTTAAGTTCTGGACCACTTTCTGGTCTTCCAGTTTAGCCAAGAAATATGCTTCCTAGCCCAGACTATATTTTCACAATCCTTATTGATTCTAAATCAGACTTTCTTTTAATCCCAAGAGAGGCTGTGGGATCCTCAACACAACAGGTTATTGCTTCTCTTTCTCTAACATAAACTCTTAATGTGAACAGTTTGTGATTATTTTCCCTGGAGCATCTCTCTGGAACTGTTATTATGCCTCAAGGATAAGGCAAGGGTGTCAAGATTGGAGCTGCTTATGCTTCTTTTGAATCCTATCGCTTTTCAAATTGCCAAAGAACTCTGGGGAAGGAGGGGGTGAGATGGAATGCAGAGGCTCCAGACATCAAACCATGAGAGCCAAGTACCCACCAAGGACCCTTCTGCGGATGTCAGCTAAAACATGGACTATTCCCAAAGCAAAACACCATTTCATAATATGACAACCTGTTTCATGGGAGGAGGGGAGAATGCTATTATTTTAACTATGCAAGTTTGCGTGGGAAAAGTTAGAGTTGGTTTTGTGCCGAAATGATGTACTCAAAGTTTTGCTTTTGGAAATTTCAGAAAGTCTACTTCTGTTGGGTTCGTTAGTTGGAATATTGACAGTTGTATTTTAGTCTCCCTACTTTTGAATTTGTATATTTGCACAGGATTTCAGGCACTCTTGCTTTCTACATATCTCCCCACCAAGGTTGAGTGGTCCCAGGACTTTTACATGCAGCCAGCAATCATTTAAAGGGTGCTCTCTTCATCCTTCTTTCTCCCATTTCCCCCAAATTACAACCGTGAGGAGTTGGAGCAAGAGAGAAAATCCAGCCCCAAACCACCTAACCGGCTTCCATTACTATAGCAAAACTGGAATTCATCATCTCATTTCTAGCCTGGTTCCTTAACCAAGAATTGCATTAATATCCATCCATCTATCATTTTACTTGTACCAACCACTAGATTTATTGCTATTAAAATGATTGATTGAAAATGTTTCATAAATAATTGTCAGGATTAGCCATTTTATTGTGTGAAATTTCAAATGAGCATATTGAGTTTCCACCTAATTCTATCTGCTGTTCTTGTGCAGTGGCATAATAGGCAAAATATGAAATTAGTGGTAACCATTATAGCAAAGGATGCTACCAGAACTTTACTTACAGCAATGATTCTTAAATCTACATATTTGTGAAATATTTATTGAATCGTGAAACAATAAATATTAAACCCATTAGGTACTAATACAAAATATTTTTCATGAAAAACCCTCTATATTTTAACAAAAAAAATGAAGCAAATATGACATTTGAAATATTTGCAAGTGGATTCAGTATCTGGCAAATAATTTTGATTTTTGGATCAGAGAGAGTCTTGAACCTCCAGGAATGCTCAGACTATGGAATATTGGCTTAAGGAATGTCTTTACCAGCACTTCATGTTGCATTTGATATAAAGCTAGTACTACCGCTGAATAACATTCCAAAGATATTCCCCTTAATCAGAAAAAGCTGGAAGGGACTTTGGAGGTCTTCTACTTGAGCTCCCTGCTTAAGCATTTTCAGACAAGTTCTTAAAAACCACCAGTGATGAAGCACCCACACAACTTCTGAAGGCAAGCGGTTCCACTGGTTAATTGTCCTCAGTGTTAGGAAGTTTCTCCTTAATTCCAGGTTACTTCTTTCCTATAATAATATAATAAATAATATAATATAAATAATATAATAAATCCTATAATATAATAAAGATCTATTACACAGACAAAAGCCAGGAAAAGCACCAGGGCCAGACAAGGATAACTCCTTGCTTAAAAGTCTGTGCTGAGCAATTGGCTCCCATCTTCACCCGAATCTTCAATAGATCACTAGAGATGTGCTATGTTCCTTCCTACTTCAAACATTCTACCATCATCCCAGTGCAAAGAAGCCCTCCATCAAGGAACTGAATGACTACAGACCAGTTGCTCTAACATCTGTAGTTATGAAAATCTTTGAAAGGCTTGTGCTGTTCCACCTGAAAACCATCACAAATCCGCTGTTAGATCCCATGCAGTTTGCATACCGAGTAAATAGATCGACAGATGATGCTGTTAACATGGCTCTACATTACATCCTACAATACCTTGAATCTCCAAATACCTATGCAAGGGTTCTCTTTGTACAGTTCAGCATTCAATCCATCATTCCAGACACTCTTGTAAGTAAATTAAACCAACTAGTGGTACCTGAACACACTTGTAAGTGGATCATAACCTTCCTAACAGACAGGAAGCAGCAGGTGAAGCTAGGCAGAATCACATCCGATACCTGTACAATCAGCACAGGGCCCCCCAAGGCTGTGTGCTTTCTCCATTTCTCTCTTCCCTATATACCAATGACTGCATCTCAAACAATCCATCTGTTAAAATACTGAAGTTTGCTGATGACACAACAGTGATTGGTCTCATTTGAGATAACAATGAATCTGCGTACAGACAGGAGGTTATACAACTTGCCTCGCAGTATAACCATAACAATCTGGAACTGAACACACTCAAAACCATAGAAATGGTGGTAGACTTTAGAAGAAATCCTCCCATACTACCACCTCTTACAATACTAGACAACACAGTATCAACAGTAGAGACTTTCAAATTTCTAGGTTCTATTATATTGTATGACCTAAAATGGACACCTAACATCAAAAACGTCATCAAAAAAGCACAACAATGGTTCTTTGTGCACCAACTCAGAAAGCTCAAACTGCCCGAGGAGCTGCTGATACAGTTTTATAGAGGAATAATTGAGTCTATCATCTGCATCACTATAACTGTCTGGTTTGGTTCTGCAACCCAACAGGACAGACACAGACTTCAGAGGATAATCAGGACTGCAGAAAAAACAATTACTACCCACCTGCCTTCAGTCGAGGACCTGTATACTGCACGAGTCAAAGAGGGCTGTGAAAATATTTACAGACCCCTCACATCCCGGACATAAACTGTTTCAATTCCTTTCCCCAAGACGACACTATAGAGCACTGCACATCAGAACAACTAGACACAAGAACAGTTTTTTCCTGAAAGCCATCACTGCTAAACAAATAATTCCCTCAACATTGTTCAACTATTACAAAGTCTGCACTACTATTACTGCTAATCTTCTCATCACTAATCACCCATCCCCTCCCACTTGTGATTGTAGGACTGTAACTTTGTCCCTTATATCCTTACAATTTATATTGACTGTTTCCTAATATGATTTGATTGCTGATTGTACCCTATGACTTTCATTAAGTGCTGTATGTTATGATTCTTGATTCTTAACGAATGTATCTTTTCTTTATGTATACTTAAAGCATTTACACCAAGACAAATTCCTTGTGTGTCCAATCACACTTGGCCAATAAAGTATTCTATTCAGTTTTAGTTTCCATCCATTGTTTCTTATCCTGCCCTCTGGTGCTTTGGAAAACTTCCAATGATGAAGTACCCACAACTTCTGAGAAAGCTCTGTATTTTGCTTTGCGCATCGGTCAGTTTGACAGACAAACCAAAAACACGGCTAAACCGTCGCTAAGAGAACAACTTGAGATCTCTGGTGATGAGGGTGAGAGATAAGCAGGGCGCGTGCTCGGACAGCCTGCCTTCCTCTCGGACGTCTTTCCCGATCCGTGTAAGGGCCGCCATGTGATTGGCTGAATGCAGGAAACGTCACATAGTACGGCAGCGGCCTGGCCGAGGGTGGTGCCGGGGATACGTTGCTTCCCTCTCTAGCTTCTCCTTTTCTGTGCTCTTTCATGCAGCCGGAGGAGATCGCAGCAGCGACAAAGGTGCAGCTATGGTCGGCGTCTTTTCCTACGAGAGCTTGGTCCATGCCATGGCTGGAGCTGTGGTGAGTAGGCTGCGGAGGGAGCGGGTGTGAGGAAGACCCGGAACTGAGGGGACAGGATTTGGCTGGATGAAAGGAAGGCACGGAGATGGAGGGGACCTTGGATTTGTTCCCGCTGCCTTCGGTGCGTTGGGCTAGAAAAATAAACTGCTGTTAGCTTTTGAAATCGAGCTCTCCTAACTTTTGTCTCGGCGGCTGCCTGTTAGTCTGAACTGCCATCCTAAGTATTTATTTACTTATTATAAATTGAGTTGAGCTTGATCTGCAAAAGTTAACTGTAGTCTTTAAAGGAAGATTGATACTTTCAAGGTATACATTGAAATATGTTTTCTGCCTTGAGTTATTTGTAAAAGTAATAAGGCAAGATACAGACAAATAAATAAATAAATTACAGCCTTGTTAATTGTACAATCTATTAGATTAAATGTCCACTTGCTTATCTATTTTTGCCTAATTGCAAATCTATTTATCAATAACTAGGGTCCAGAATCTTGTCATTGCCAATGTTTGTTACTAAACTTGACTTGTTGGATGACTTGGCTTTTGTTTTAGATGCCACTTTAAATTTCTCTCATCTAGAAAATAATACTGTTTCTAATTTCAATTTACACCAGTTTCTTTTCAAATCCATTGATGATCATGTCTTATCAAATTGGTGCCAACTCTTAGCATTAATATAGTTTTTTTTTCAAGAATTCAGGTTTATAATCTGAATAGAAAAATGTTCAGTATTATGGGAATTTTTATTCTTCTTCATTTTTTAAAAAAATGTTTAGGAACTTTGGTGTCAAGGTTGACTCATCCTATCCTTCTGAGGTCAATAAATCGAGGGCCCAGATACGCTGACTGTAAACTACTTAGAGCTATAAAGCACTGTGAAGCAGTATATAAGTCTTAAGTGCTAGTGTTTTGTCCTAATAGCTTCTAGAATTACTTGTTTGATACACTTCATCAACATGCCTGTTAAAAGGATTTTTAATATTATTTTTTATTAATATATATTAATATATCACTGATACAACAATGAGAAACTGCAAACAGTTTGCAAATCAAATGTATTATGGTTATTTATGATTATTTTAATATCTGGATTATTGTAATAAAACAGTATACAATATACACCCAGTAGTGTACAATCCAGGAATCAACATAGATGGTACATCTCTTTATTATCAGTGATCCAGATTAAAAACATAATCGGGTACAGTATAAAGAATCAAGGAAAATTAATAACTTCATTAAGAAGCCTCTGCTAACCATGTTAGTCAGAATAAAATGTCTAATGTTAATATTGTATATATATAATCGCGCACACAAATGGATTCATAAAATTTATACTTAACAAACAAAAGGAGCCAATTTTTGAAAAAGTTGTTTTCCCTCAAATTCACCCTATTATAATCTCTTCTACTACAGTAAGTTCAGAATTCTAAATAAAGCATGCTGTCATTTTCATATGTCATCCACTATGATGAGTTCTTTTTGGTAAATGCTACATCCAAAAAAAGGATATAATTTTTCTTTCCTTTGTTACAAGGGATATTTTATTATACCAAAACACAGTGATCCTTAAACAGAATGTATAATACTTCATATTTCTTACCTATGACCCCATTTTTACATGTTGTTTCTGGCTTATGATTTAATATTTTCAGCCAAGTACCAATTGCTGCCATCCTTACCTCTAAAGGGACATAAGCATCTTATAATTTTTTGCTAGGAAAGGAAAAGTTCTTTACCAGCAGTTGGATGCTGTTACTGGTCAGTGTTTTTACTTTTGAGTCTGAAATTTCACACTCTTCTCTCCCACACTGACATTTACCTCTCTTTGTCTGGCATTTCTTTCTCTTTCACTTGCAACCTTAATTTCTTCTGCTGTCCCAAATAATTGCAATTGCCCATCTCAAAATACAGTATACACCCATATCTAAGTACTTAAGACATCTTTCTTTTGGAGCACAGGTGTGGCCCAGCTAGTCATGCTGTCTTAAAGGTGTGGGAGAGTGTTACTGGATAAAATAAGGGAAGTCTTATATTGACTGTTGTAAGGCTCTTCCATATACAGAAATTAGATTATATAATTATACAAACATATTGTCTTGCATTTTATATCTGTTTATATATTATATGTGAGGGTACTTCCTCAGTCCAGAAAAGCAGTTCATAATTGCTCAGTTAAAAATAATAGTTCAAGACTGATTTGCATATGAAATGTGAACAGCCTTTATCTGCCCATTCTATTATAACTTGTTTAAATCTACATAGGCGGATCAAGGATGAAAATGTCATAAAATTATTTCATGAGCTCATTGTCTTCTGGCTCATGGCTTTAAAGATTGCTAAATAAGTTTCACATTTCGTATGTGACTGAATAATGTTGATAATCAAATAAGAAATTAGATCTTATCTAGTTGCTTGTGTGTGGACATGTTATACAGCAATGCTTAAAAGTTTGTGAATCTTTTTTATTTTCAATATTTTTGCATAACTATGACATAATAGTTTTGAAATATTATCTAAAATGTGATTTGTTTGTCACACAATTCTATAAATAAATTTGATTAAACAAATGTCAAAAACTACATACTTATTGTATATATTTACAAGACCGCATTCTGCCATTTTCCTCCCACCGTCCGGTGCGCTCCCACAGGGAGGGTCTCCTGCGGGTCCCGTCGGCATCTATGTGCCGGCTGGTGACCCCAAGGAATAGGGCCTTCTCTGTGGGGGCGTCTGCCTTCTGGAATGGGTTGCCCCCGGAGTTATGGACAGCCACGGACCTGGGGACCTTCAGGCGTGCTTTGAAAACCTGGCTTTTTGACCAGGCCGGCTTGGGCTGATTTTAGTTTTGGGGTGTTTTGTTTTTATTAAATTTTAGGGTTTTAGAGTATGGTTTTAAATTTGTTTACAGCCAGGGTTGGGTTTAATTTAGTTTTATTGTTTCACATATTTATTGTTTTAACTGTACGGCTGTGTACCGCTCCGAGTCCTTCGGGAGAGGAGCGGTATATAAATAAATATTTATTATTATTATTATTAGGAATGCAATATATTTTTGTATTAATTCCTCCTTCTTTGATAAGTAAAATAAAGATTAATGTTAAAACTATAGATAGAAAGCTACAGGGATAGATTGTGTATAATATATCAATATTGTGCTTCACCCAAATATCTTATCAGAACTGTACTATGGCAAGTTGTTTAATAAAATGTAAATATTAAATTACTTCAGTGTGCCTGGAATATGCATAAAATCTGTTTCAAATGCTTACAGTATCAAACAACTTTAATTTATTGTGAACCACATTTTTAATGGGCAGTTGTATGCCGATTTTTTAAAAATAAATATTTTCATAGCAACGGTCAGATCCACAGAGTTCTGTTTAAGTTGAAAGTGAATTCATGTACAAGAAGCTTTTTCACTGCCATATTTCATATTTAATGTAGCTTTCTTTCAGGCAAGGATTTAAAAATAGTCTCCTGAGTTGCCCAGTTTGTGCTATTGCCAGTACAATATGCCGCACCATTAATTAAGTCTGGTTATTTATTTATCACTTTTATAGCAATATTTTTATTTTATTATATATGTTCTTATTTTTGATCCAATTTTAATCATTGTTTTGCTGGATATTTGGGTATTGGATATTTTACTTTATCTGCTCAAATGGCTGCAATAAATTTATTTGATTTAATATAGGTCATTGTATATTTGCAAAAAAAATCTGCAGGCTCTACATAGTTATTTTTTTTGTGTGTGCTAAATATTTTAGGGTAGTGTGACAGCAATGACTGTATTTTTTCCTCTGGATACAGCTAGACTAAGACTTCAAGGTAAGCAACCCATTCTTTTACATTTAGCCTTTGCGGATGTTATATATAATGTACCAACTTGTTTTTGTATTTATATCTTAAAATTCGTTCAGGGTAATAGTTGATCTTTATTTTGTTAGCTGCTAGTATTTTTTTTTTATTTAGTTAGCTCTATTTTTGTTTGTTTTTGTTCTTTTAAGTTTTGTTGATCATTGACCAAATACATGTTATTGGGTGATTGATTTGTTTTATCCAATTATTTTTGGAGAAATGCTAGGCTCCTGACTAAGCTGATGAATATCCTTAGTATGATATTGTTAGAGTCATTAGAGAAAAGACTCATTAACAACTATATTATTTTGGGTTCCCAAACCTCATCAAAATCTGGATGTTCCAAAAGATTATTTATTATTCTTTATTCTCAATACTATAGACATGAAATGTACATTGCAAATGTATATTTTAGTACAATACAGTAACCAGTTTGAGAAATGCAAAAAGGTGATAGAGAAATCCTTTCAAAAATTAATTTTAGGATTTGGCGGTTAAGTATAGAAGACAGATGTTTAAAACTGAAAACAGGCAATATAATTATTCTTAGAGCAGATATAAAATAATCTTTTGTTGTAATCTTAAACTTTCCAATGAGGAAAAGCAAAAAGTCTATGTATTTCTTTTTTTTAATTTGTATAAATGAAACTTTTCTAACCCTATTTCTTAATTTGTGTTCAGTTGCAGACCTATCCATGAAGGAGAAAACAATTGTTCTGTTTTAGATTGAATCAGTGAACCTGAAGATTAAATAATTAATGCACTTTTACTTCTGCCCTAGCTTCCCCATAATATTAGAGGATGATCTCAAAGCAATATTAAAAAACATTTCTTGTTTTCTAGTTGATGAAAAACGCAAATCAAAAACCACACATGCAGTTCTTTTGGAGATAATTAAAGAAGAAGGCATGTAAGTACAGGGCTATTTTGCTAGGAGAATTAGTTTTTTAAAACTTCTGTGGAGAACAATGTGTACAGGACATCTTCCTAAATTTCAGTTAAGTAATTTGAATAGTTGTAATTTAAACAGAGCCATTAGAAACTAAACATCTTTTAGAAAGCACAGAAACAAACAAAATAATTGATGAACATATTTTTCTTTGTAATTCAAACACTATTAAAAAAATTAAAAGGCAGATTTAATCTTCCATACTAAGGGACTTGCTGCAATATTTTTCTTCTTCAAGAAGAATTTCTAGGCAGAAATTACATTGGTTGAAATCTTGCCTGAATAAATTGGCCTATATGTAGTTAAAACTTTTATCACATAAAAACATTTGTGATGTCTTTAGTATGAACAGAATATTGTTAATTATATAATTACAGTGTGTTAATTTTTAAAATGTGCCTCCATAAAATACTACTATCTCTGAAAGGAAATAGTTGAACAAGAAACAATGTGTTTGAATTGAACGTTTCTTGCTTTCGGACCAGAATTGTATTCCTTTTTATTTTTCCAATAATATATCCTCTTGGATTATTTTCATAGTTATTCAGAAATAAATACGTTCAATTAAATTTAGCCCCGAGTATAGAATTGTATTCTGTTAAATATTTAAATACGTTTTATTTTGTCACTTGGTTTCTTGAACTCTTAACCCAAAACCTTTTAGTTAGTAGATATACTGTATTTAATAGATTAGGTTTGGAATGGCGTGCAGATATGCTTTTTTGCTATGATGATTGCATTATTTTCTTTTGCTTTTGTTATTTTATTCCTTAGCATTGCACCCTATCGAGGGTGGTTCCCTGTTATCTCCAGCCTTTGTTGTTCCAACTTCGTCTATTTCTATACATTTAATAGTTTAAAAACTCTTTGGGCTAAAGGTCATCATTCAACTACAGGAAAGGACTTGATTCTTGGGGTGGTTGCAGGTAATAAAATCCTATCAGAAATTTATTGAATTTTGGGTATGGATTAATTTATCCATGAAGGTAATTTAAAATAATGAAGTGGTAAATGTATTTTTAACTTGAAAGGATTTGTCTCATTTCCTCTTTTCTAGTTTTACTTGTCTTAGATTTTTTTACTTTTGTATAACTGAATGTTTCTCTTCATTTCATTATCTTATTTTTGAACATGAGCATGTGCTGAGTTGTTGCTTATACTCATATCTTTGGAAAGTCATTCATTTAATATTAGCAGTGAAATTTTATAATTTTATAATATATTTTAATATAGTGTGAGTGGTAAATATAACTGTATATACCAGAAACTGAAAATGTATATTATGAATTTAACATCAGATGTTTTCCAAAGCAAAAATAAAAAAAATACTTGACAAATTTAGTATTTATCTGATATTTATTCTGTGAAATACATGCTCTTTATTAGCAATATTCCATTACTATTTATGTATATATAAACCACACACACACACATCCCTATCAATTTATATAGCCACCTATTTCACTAATATGATTATGGGGAATGTACAATGAAGCAAATAGTCAAAACCATCTAAAGCAACAATTGAAAACAAACACAAATATAAATAAGACTGTAGTAGAATGCATCAGCATATTACACACGGTATAGCAATCTCACAAGCTGACTATTTTCCTGGGATTCTCAGCCTGTTGGAGGAACTAGTTTTTATTTCCTCTTAAGCAGGAATGATGTCACAGAGTGGGTTCCATGGTAGAAAAGATCTCTGGGTTCCTGTCAAATGGAAATCTTTAGCAGAAGGAACCTGTAACACACCCTTCCTGCCAGACCTGATAGAACAGTTAGATTCTCTCTAGGGAGAGATAATCCCTCAAATAATGGTCCCATGTTAAACCAGCATCTGAAATTGAACCTGGAAATAAACCAGCAACCAATACAGCTCACGGTGCAGAGATATAATGTGTGTCTTTCTATGGCTGCCAGCACTGCTGCATATTTCTTGATCTGTATTATTTATTTTAGTTTATTATTTATTCTAACTTGTGAAACTCTCTGATGTTATGTGCCACTTCAGATTATCTAAGATATGCCTTTTGAATTCTTAATTTTATTTAACAGTTTAGCACTTCTGATTTTCTCAATGCATGATTTCATAATGAAGAATAATGTGGGAAGTTTGCATCAAGTTATGAAAAATATTTGAAAATAATTAGGTGTGTACGTGTTGTGAAAATAAACTTGCTTTTCTTGCCTTGCTCAACTAAATGTGTAATAATTGGTAAAGAACCAATATAAAGCAAGCTCTATGGATGTCTATGAACTAAAAAAGCTTCTTGGATGAGAAACGAAATGTTTTCAAGAAAAAAAACAAAAAAGTCTAGTTGCCTTTTGGAAAAGCACCTTTGGGACAAGTTTCCTTGACTTTCCATTTTAAATATTTTTTCCTCCAGAATCATTTAGATCTAGATTTTGTGAAGTATTTCAAATAGTATCCCTTCTACTTTATATATTAAATTGATTAAAGTTAAAATTTTAATTTGATTTTAATTTTCTGAGACCTCTTTTTACTGAATTTTGCTTCTGTTTCCTTAGGTGTAGTGAATGTACTGTTGACTACTCCGCTCTGGGTGGTAAACACCCGTCTTAAACTCCAGGGGGCAAAATTTAGAAATGAAGATATTATACCAACCAATTACAAAGGCATTGTAGGTACGTTATTGGGGGAGGGGTTGCCCTCATTTTTATATTTAAATTATGCTTTTTCAAACTCAATATACCAACACATACCTCTACCACTCTTGAAGCAGCATTTTGGCATAGTTTTCCGTGCTCATCAAACAATCCTTTTTTTTTTCCATTTTTTTTTAATTTCAATCTACATATAACAGTACATTAACAGTGTGGCATATTTCTTCACTATTTATTTTCAACCTTACTGTGTCCAAATGCCTACCACCATATCAATTAAACATACCTAATAATTATTCAATTTTCTCCGTTTTCATTTTATTTTTTTTAAATGAAAAATTTTCATTTGGCAAGCAGTTTGGTTCCAGATTTCACATCTCAATACAAACATGACCATAGTTATCTATTCATTTGTTTAATTTCATATTGCATCATCCTTGTCATTATTAAATATTAAGCTTATCTTATCCATTCCCAATTCATGTTCTCAAATCTTATTTTACAATATTATTTAAAATTCTCATCACAATTCAAATCACAATTCAAATCACAATTCAAATCACAATTCAAATCACAAGTGCAGGTTCGAATCCCACCAGGCTCAAGGTTGACTCAGCCTTCCATCCTCTTGGGGTAGGTAAATTGAGGACCCAAGATTGTTGGGGGCAATAAGCTGACTTGTAAAAATGCCGCTTGGGGGGGCCAAAAAGCCCTAGTAATAAGCAGGCATATACAATGGAATGAAGGCTATTGCCGAGCACTTAGCATGGTGCTCCATAGACTGTAAGCCGCCCTGAGTCTCCGGAGAAGGGCGGCATATAAATGTAATTAAAAAAAAAAAAATTCTATGTTCATTTATTCAATTCCAAACCCTAATATATCTCCTTCCATTTTTCTTAGTATATTCTCATATCTTATTTTACAATGTTATCTAAAATTCTCATCTCCTTTCTATTATCATTTCTCATATTATTATTTTTTTCTGTCACAGTTGTCATTTTATCAATCCTTATCTGTAAATATAGTTGTCCCCTCTAGTTAATAATTTGAACTAACCACCTTCATTCTTCCTTAATGTCAATCTCCCTATCTAGTATAAAACACAAATCTATATATTTTTCTCAAATTCCGCATTATATTTTCTTTATGAATCATCTATACATTACAAAATACTATTTTCAATATATTCTTATACATCCCAACCTATTACCTTGCGGAATCCCCTTCCTTATCCCCTTTTTTTTCACCCATTATCTCTCACTCTTTGAACAATGTACCTTCTTTTCATCCTTGTTTGTTTTCTGTTCCTCTTTATTTTCTGGTCCTTTCTCTTAATTCCCTTTCCCCCCATTCTTATTCCCCTCCTTTTCTCATTCCAGTTAGGGATAGTCAAAACAAAGAGATGAAAAAAATGTTAGGGGACTGGAAACATATCTTTACCATGCAAGTAATTTGAGCACAAAATAGAAAAGGGCAAATCTTGATCATTAGACCTCCCTATAGATTTTTTTAGTGGTTGAAAGATGTGTTAAAAAATCAAGTAGAAAAGATGCTTCAGATAGACATAGTAGAACCATCTGTAAGTGATTGGTGTTCTCCAGTTTTATTGGTCTCAAATCCAAATGGATTGCATGATTTTGTGCAGACTTCAGGCAAATAAGCATATTTGCATAGGTATTTGATGGATACCCAGTACATAGAGTGGATGAGTTCTTGGATTGTCTAGGTGGAGCCAGTGATGGGATTCAAATTTTTTTTACTACCAATTCTGTGGGCATGTCTTGGTGGTCATGTGAATAGGTGGGCATGGCCAACAAGATGGTGTGGCACCTTGCGAGTGATGTTGAGTTGGCCACGCCCACTCAGTCACATGACCGATGCTGCAGAGACAGGGTGATTTCCTACATATCTTCCCCCCCGCCCTTGGGCTGACAAAAAAAAGCCCAACTAAAGATCATGACTGCCTGCCGAATCTGCCTGCCAAATGAGTTTTGTTTTGGGGTGGTTTTTGTTTTCTTTTTTGCCAGAAGCCCCTCAGAGGTAAATTTGCACTGCCAAATCTTACTGTACCTCATTGTTGCGGCTGCTTGTTGCTGCGGGTGCTGCTGTGACTGTCTGGCTGCCCAAGTAAAGAACCGCACCGGCTCAGGGCGATTGTGAGGAGCAAGACGGGAAGCCAAGGTGCTTATCTCATAGCAGTCAACTTCGCTCTCTCTCACTCTGGTTAGGCACTCCCGGCATGCACAAGGCGTGAAGAGAGGCAGACACCACGTAGATGCATTTTAAAAGTCAGAGAACTTTGCCCAAGACTTCTTGTGTATTCAGGGGCTACATCTCTCCCAACAATGAATTGGCGGCGATCTAACGAAACATCTTCCAGCTCTTAAAGTTTGACTTTAAGAGTGACCCCATGGAAGAAGCCGAGAATGAGAGCAAAAGTAGCGGGGGTGACAGGCATGTGATGGGTCCCTCCGCGCTCCCCTCCTGGGTGACAGCCAGGACTTCAGCATCTCCTCTTTTCCTCAGAGGCACGGTGTCTGTCTCCCTTCACACTCCTTGTGGAGGGACACATGCCCGTCATCCTGCCGCCACTACGGTTACTCTCAGTTCTCAGCTTCTTCCATGGGGACACTCTTAAAGTCCACCTTTAAGTGGTCCTGGGACATCCGCCTGCCTGCCTGGTGCCCTCTCTCCCGGAGCACGCTTTCTTCCTTCTCCTGGTAGACCTGCCTCTTCCAGCCCGGCCCAGTCCAGTCAGCCAGCAGGTGGCCACATGTCCTGGGGCTTCTCGCTCCCCTTGTCGCGAGATGCCTGCAGCTGCTGCATGCTTTTTTTGGTGCGGCTGCAAGTCCAAGCCTGGCAAGTCTGAGCAGCCCGAGCTGCACCACAGCCACCACATGGTAGGGAAAGCTAAGAGAGTGACCGGGACAAGTGGGAGACCAGATGACTGGGTCGGGGCTTGGCCAGCCAGGGATCCCCACTGGTTCAGTGACCCACGCCAAATCACCACTACCGGTTCACTCGAACTGGTGCAAACCAGTTGAATACCACCTCTGGGTGGAGCCAAGTATTTACCATCTTTTGATTTAACCAAAGGATATTGATAAATTACACGGAACACCACTCCAAAGAGAAAACAGAGTGTGCCACTCCATAAGGATTCTTTAAAAAATGCCATTTGGTCTACATGGGGCACCTGCTACCTTCATGGAGTTAATGAATAAAACCTTACCAGATCAAGGGGAATAGTGTATTGCCCATTTAGATGATATTCTCAACTAAGCATGACTTGGGAAGGACACATTCAGGCAAACAATTGGCAAACAATTGATTGTCTAGGGCAGGGATGTCAAACTTCCAGCCCATTGGCTGAATGCGTCACGTGCTGGCCATGTCCATACCACATTTAGCAAAGGGAAAAAAGTCCCGATACATCACATGATGCTGCTGTGACGACGTGAGTTTGACACCCCTGGTCTAGGGAAAGCTGCCATCTGAGATACCAGGAAACACAATACTTGAGGTCTGATCAGAGAAAGGTGGCAATCTTGAAACAGGTGGAAACTCCAAAACCAAAGATGTTTGCTCTTTTCTGGATTTGGAGGGATGCTATCAAAGGTTTATCCCTCTAAGAGACCAATGAGAAAAGTAGAACCTTTGAAGGTACAGTGGTCTGAAGAATGCCAGGAGACATTTTTGAAAATAAAAGATGCATTATGTTGGAAGCCACTATTAAAAGGGCCAGAATTCTCCCAACAGTTTGTTGTATAGATAGATGCATCTAACGTAGGCTTAGGTGCAGTATTTATTCAAATCCAGTGATCTACTTGTCAAAGAAATTCCTTCCAAGGGAACAAAAATATGGCACCATTGAAAAGGAAGCCTATGGATGGAAATAGAAATGGGTAATCAGTGCTCTTTTTGTGTATCTCTGGGGTTGTGAATTCACTATAATAATTGACCACCGACCACTCACATGGCTGTAGCAGATGAAGGATACTAATTCCTGATTAAGTATTATACAGTGGGCAGGATATCAAAATGTCATCAGTGATTTCCTATTGAGATATGGGAAGTACACAGAGATGGAAAAAAATATCAAAAATACTTCAATTAAAATTATTAAAAGGGGTGAGGCATGTTACAGGACAGGCTGACTACAAAATGGCCAGCACTTGTGCTGCTGTTGTCCTGTTCTTTTAAATCATCTTCCTAAGCAGCACAGCAATTGTTGACTATAAAAGTTGAGCAGAGAGGCTGCTGGATGAAGTTGTATGTGTGCTCATAAAGCAGCCTGAAACAGATAGAAAGAGATGCTGTTCTGCAGCAGTAGCACTCATAAAAAGTAATAGTTGGAGAAGCAGGAGGAGGAGATGTAAAAGTGGGAAAGAGCAGAATAGTGAGCAGTGAGTACTAGTACTTCCTTCAAACAGGAAAATGGACCGTCTTTTCCAAAACAGAAAAGTAACAAATTTATCACACTTTGTGCCTCTTCTGTGTAGCTATGTAAGCAAATAATTTTGCATGCAAGGAAGGTTTTAGTGAGAAATTCACATACACAGTTATTGAAGCCAGATCTTTAGATATGAAAAGGGGACCGTTCTTAACTCTGTCTTTAACCCAAATTTCTATGTAGGTTGGAACTCATAAAATGGACTGCTTATTACTAAAAATAGCAGATGGCATTGTCCTTCCTTGAGCTGATGATACAATGCTTCTAGAAACCTCTGAAAATAGGCTGTATATTAAAAAATATGCATCTTCAGCATTGTGCGGCTTCAACAATTCATCTGTTAAAGGAATGAGAACACTGTCCGCCATTTTTTGTAATAAATGGGCATTTCTATCTAGGGGTTGTCTTTAAGTTTGATGTTTTTAACCTGAGGATGCCTATACAGGAAAAATAAAGAACATAACAGTTCTATTTGAATGGACTAAGTATTCTCATGGATCCAGTCAGAAAAGTATTTAACTGCTGAGAATCAGTCTTCCTAATGATTTGATGAGTGAATAATAAAGGCAGTGTCTGGTTTCCTCCAGTTGTGCCATTGAATAAAAAGGATTACATTAAAGAAACTTTAGGGACATACAAAATGAATTATGTCTATATTCAGGTCTTCTAGCAGGGAATGAACCAAGCAGATGCTTTAGGGGGCATTATTTATCACAAATATATTTTTCACGTTCACATGGCTTTCAGGAGACCTATTTTAGTTGATTTATGAGTTCCATGTAGTATTGAAAAGGGTTTTTTAAAATTTCAAATGGCATAGATAACAGCCCAGTCTTCAAACTGGTGATTTCTTAATTGATAAGGTCTTGTGAACATAAGAAATTATTGTACTTGTCTCATCTGAAACTAAGGATTAGAGTAAAATATTTTCAACAGAAACATGCTACCCATCAATCACCAAATCTCTAAACTTTCCATTGCTGGAAAGTTTTGGGATAATGGAAACAATATATGCTGAAGAATAGAAGGAATTGAAATGAATGGTAAAATCAAGAAAAAGATCAGTATTTCTATTAGACAATTGCTGGCTAAGATCATTAGAATTCTGGGGAGATTTAGCAGTAACTATACACACATTTAATTTATATTAAACATACATGACATGGTATCAGAAGTGTTACTTTGCAATCAGCTAATTAAATCAATCAATGATAGAAGCAAGTAAATCAAAAAGTAATTTTCTGCATGCCAAACCTCTTTAAGTTGAGAAGCAGAAGGGTTAGTCTGTCTTTACTAAATTTTACTTATTTGATCAGCCTTGCATTGCTGAAAGAAAAATTAACACTGCTTAGAGTAGTGCAGCATAGAAACGTTATAAATACATCTTTGAATTATGTCACAATTACAGGAAAAAATTGAATTGATTCCTAAGACAGCTTTTGTGTGCTGTAGTTTTGTCTGTCCAGTTTTAAGAACTCCCACACCCTTCCTGTTATCTTGAATTTGATCCTTCCAGCTTACTAAAATTTTTGCATGATCAATACTGAACAATAGAGTAAAATCTGCTACAGTGAATCCATACAAAATTAATTCTTTGAATTCTGATCTAAATTGCAAAATAAATGTGAATAATGTTAAACTACCAGACTGACCAAATGTATAATTCTGCATCCTCTGTAAGATTCTTATTTCCCTTATTTATTTTTCTAATCAGATGCATTTCATCAGATAATACGAGAGGAAGGAATCTTGGCTTTGTGGAATGGTACTTTCCCCTCACTGCTGTTAGTATTTAACCCTGCCATACAATTCATGTTTTATGAAGAGCTTAAGAGGAAAATTTTAAAAAAACAACTGCAGGTGAGATTCCAAGGCTTACAAGAAAGATGACTTTGATCTCAGAAATTGTTCCGTTCAACTAAATCATTACCATTTTGATTTAGGGTTAGCATGGATTCAAAGGTTCTTAATTTTTTTTTGCATCCAGATACTAATTTTTTTTCATATTGTTTTAGCTGTCTTCACTGGACGCCTTTGCTATTGGAGCAATAGCCAAAGCAATTGCTACTACCCTCACTTACCCTATGCAGACAGTACAGTCAATTTTACGGGTATGTAATGTCAAATCACTTTCATTCACACCCTAACTTGTAGGGTGTTACATTTAATAGTTCTTAATTTGTTTGTTCCATTTAATAGTTCTTAATTTGTTATTAGACAAACACAACCTTTAATTGAGGCTAACAAAGCTCTTAAAAAACTTTCTCGGACTTTCACAATTAGAATATTGTGAATTAATAGTAGCATATGGCTTTCATAATGGATGCTGCATTAGCATATTAGACTATATTTATTACTGTTGGCAGGATTTCTCCTTTGTCTCTCTGCATAAAATGTTGCATGGCATTATGTAATAGTGAGATAAGCTTCATACTCGCTTTGTAAACCATTTCTATTAACACCACAGTTCAAGTTATATGCCAGAATTTAAAATAATTATACTTATTTCTCATTCGGAAGACTGGGGGAAAAGAAGTGGAAGAGTGGCTGACAGCACTCTTCCAAAATAGCCAACAGTTAAACATGGATGAACTTTTTTACAATAAGAAACAGTAAACTAATCTCATTTTACATTTCTAAAAAAATTGAGGTTTTTGAATGGGACTTTAAAACAGAAATAGAAAAAAAAGCAATTATTTGAGCTTTCTTGTTTTTCTTAGATACAAGGTAATTGACTGGTCCTATTCTACACCACCCCTTCCCCATCCTTCTTCAGGCCATTTCACTAGTTCTCTGGCTTCTTCTAACAAAAATAAGAAGACCACCTCAATACTGGGAGAAGATCCTGTCATAGAATGGCTCAGTTGAATTCATGGCAAAACAATATTTGATCACAACAAAGACTGACATTTTAATGTTCAAGTAAATTAGCCTTCATTAAAAATAATCTGGATCTGTGCAAAAGCAACTTTGAAGTTTTGCACAAAAGCATACAGAAAGAAACACAGACATTATTGAAACCCACGCCCAAGCAGAAAATTTAGTTAAACAATAATCCTTAGGACTAAGTAATAACAAATTATAAGCCAATAAAGGTGTCAGTGGGCTGACTCAGGTGTGCAAGCAGTTAAAGAAGTTACCTCATCAAAGCTTATTCTTTGTAATTAAATCAGGTTCTCTTCATTGCACAGCCTTAATTCTAGTCAATGGGTCCAAAAGAGCAATTGCAACTTCTCTGGGACAGCTTCTTCTTTGCCAAATAGATTTTTGCTTGTTTGAGTGGTTTCCACATTTGCCTTGCAGTAAGCTGACTTTGAAGCAATTTGTTATACCTCATATATTACTTAAAAGGCAACAATTTATTGCTATTTTGAATTGTTCCAATCAAAGGGTACATGTTGGAGGGGCAACCCCTTTGTTCAGTTCTGCTACTTGTGAACTACATAGTATTTTAATTAATAACCTGTTGTTAATAGCAGTATCTCCTCTCCCCATTTGTCCTTGGTTAAGCAGGCAGATACACAGAATGAGGCCAAGAATGATACAGAAGAAGCTATACTTATAAACACTTTTGGAGTTTTGCCCATGGTCAAACAAGATGATACTTTACAAAAGGTGGATAGCCTTAAAAGAGAACTCTGCTATCAACCTGACTGACCAAAGTTAATAACAAGTTCCAGTCTTTAGGACTCTCTTTGGAAAACCTCTGTCCATTAGTGTTTGAAAATGCCATATATTTTTTCCATTTTAAAGACTTACTTTGGTAGATAACACAATGACTATCTGTCACTACTGTTCTTTAACCAGGACACTGACATATATTTCTAGATTGCACAAATTTTGGTGATTGCTTCTACTATCTGTGTTAAAGTAATTATATTGAATTTAATGTAATATACAGCATTGTATATCTTTTTAAAAACAGTTTTAATAACAATTACAGGCGTACATGTTTCATTATTGTGCTCTCTGGCCCAAAGGCCATAATGTTTAATTTGTTTATGTTTAAGTTATGTACAGGAATATAAAAGCTTGATCACAATACTTTATATTAACAACCAAAATATTTCATAATTTTGCACACTTCTGTAAGCAGAAATTAAGAGGAAAAATGTTCATTTATTCATTTTGTCTCCTTTTCAGTTTGGACATCACCGGCTGAACCCTGAAAACAGGAGATTAGGTAGTCTTAAAAATGTCCTCTACCTTCTTCAGCAAAGAATAAAGTAAGCTTTGCATTTTTAATTGGCTTCTACTTAACCCAGTTTAATATCTTACTAGATTACTGTAAAGTGGGCACTTTGTAAATGGATAGTTACAGAGAGATATATTTATTATACACACACATACACAACAACAAAATTTTAAATTGTAATAATAGAATAAAAGCCATGGAATTATTCTTTGATAAAAGTATTCATAATATCTTAAAATTAGAAGGGACAAAAGAGGTCATCTAGTTCAATTTATTGCTTAGTGCACAATCCACTATAGCATCTCTAGAGATGACCATCCAGCCTCTGACTAAAGACCTCTAATGAAGGAGTTGTCACTACATTATTTGGAAGCTTGTTCCACTGATCGACAGCTCACATAGTTTCTCTTCTGCATATTGCAGATATTAAGATAACAATTACTTTTCTCCTAGGTGCCACCTTCAGTTCTTCAACCAATTTCTCCCTTTCATTGGGGATTAGACCCAGGATAGCAGACCCACTATTTTCCACATTCTTATAAATGAAGTTGTCAGCAAGAGAGTAAAATAATTTATTGAATCTCTGATTCTTGGCAGAATTAAATTTTCAGCAGATGTCATAAGGGAAATCTGTTATGTCTGTTGCATGCCTGTTTGAAAGATTGATTTTCTGGTATATTAAGGCCTCATTCGTATCTTGCCTACTCAAATCTCCACAATCAAACTATAAATCTCTACAATTCCCATTTTTCTTTCTCACTGTATATTCTTAAACCAGATACTTTCTACAGGATTTCCATGCTCCAGTTCATAAATTTCTGTGCAAGCATATATTTTATTTATATAGTGCACCATCCCCAGGCATTTCACTGGGCCTGTTGTTTTAGAAGAAACTGGGCCTGTTGTTTTAGAAGAAACTTATCTGAAGATCATGGGCAAGTTTCTACCAAGTGTCATTGATGCTTGTACATCACATTTGGTTTCCTGGATCTCTAGTTCTCCCTGTTTAGTAAAACATATCAGCTCAATTTATTATGATCTGGCAGCATGCAGGAAGAGAAGAATTTATAATATTTCTTGCTGCCAGCAGAAAATATGATTAAGCCTTCTCTTTTTTGTATGTATTAATTATGGTAGTATGTTTATTTTTTAGCTGCCTCTGAGTGCTCAATTTGACTGGAAAGATAGATTATAAATCTGATAAAAATTATGATTGCAGTTTGTAATCCACACAATACCTAATTATTCTGAGAAGATAAATTAAAACCCATCTATTGAGAATACCAGTCTCTTTTCCAAGACGTAGCTACCTCTAGAAATCCAGTGGAAGAGAGAATCTGCAGTTCATTCTGCTCAATTAGATACAGCCAATGGAGCACTGGTTTTATTGGCATCTGGTCAAAAAGTGCATCATATCCATAAATCCTTAATGATTCTTAACAATTGCATTCAAAGAGTAGAAGAGAGCAAAATTGATGTATGTTTGCTATAGACGGAAGAATTATCTGCCTTTTATTTATTTTTTTAATAAATATAATGTTTAATATGTTTTTTATAGGCGATTTGGATTCGTAGGACTCTATAAAGGACTAGAAGCAAAGCTGCTCCAGACAGTCCTCACTGCGGCACTCATGTTTCTGGTCTATGAAAAACTTACTGCTATTACTTTCACAGTCATGGGGTTAAAGCATCCATTAAAGAACTAAGATATTTGACTATAAAGCATATAGAATTTAGAGGGGAAAAATCAGAATGCCTGACAAATGATTGGGTGCCATAAACAATTTTATCCTAAGGCCAAAATTTTATTTTACTGTGCTTGTATTCTCAGTCAAAACTCTTGAATGTATCTATATTCCAGTTTCTAGAAGGCATCACCTTTATTCAGCTTTATGTGAAGATTGGGGCATTCTTTGACTTTTCATAGATTTTAAAATACCCTTTAAGCACTAATTCCCCATTTGCTGTCAGATGATATTTCAAATATTTAGTGTTATATGATCATCTTAATAATGAGTCCAGTAAAGATTTTGTTTAAAAATTGTCCTTAGAAGATAAGTGGCTAAGAATATTTTAATTGTCTTGGAAAAACTGAGTTGTTTCTCTTATGCCTTCCTGTGCAGCAACCTAAGAATTTTGAAGAATGGATTTGAAATAGTTTTTTAAGTATCAACTTTATTACCATTTTAATACTGAATTAAATATTATGCTAGGCTTCCCTAGTATGATAAAATTGGATAATATACATAAATATAGAATGTTAATCATGTCAGATTTCTGACATTTAAGAAATTAAAATTATTCCATACATACTCTTCTTCCTCTTCTATCATATGACCCATTTTAACATAAATTGCAGAATTGGGAATTATCTTTTTATACTACTAGAAGCCCCACCTTTAAAAAAAAAATTACCATGTGAGATTGTTCAAACATTGTAATGATTTATTATATATCAAAGTTGGTAACTATGAATCTTGGGTTTATATGTTACTTCTCTGATTTAATTATGGGGCAGTTGAAAACTTAAATTTTAATACATTTTTCCTTTGATTCTAATTCAAGTCAACTTCAAACATAGGCATAAAAATGATTTATTATTTTCAAGAAATTATAGTTAAGATTTAACTATGCTACTGGTTTAAACAGTATTTTAAGCAATATTTATATATAGTTAATAAACAAAATTAGTTACTGCAGCCATGCTGATAGAAGAGAATAAAGATGGAATGTGCAAGTTTATGATTGATTCTTATTGTGATAATAATATTGTACTATCTGTATATTAAATAAATGCCCACATGTCCTATTATTAAAACTGTAATTCAATTTTGAAAGAAGAACCAAGCCACAGCAAATAATAAACATTCCATATTGTAACTGTAATATGTGAAAGACTAAGAATTATTCAAGAATATTTATTATTCCTCCAGATCATAATTGATTAATAAAGAATAAACCTGTTTTGAAATTGGTTACGTTATTTTGTTTTTCAAAACAGAAACATTATTTGAACTGTTTCTTACTTTTGTTTTGTTACTTTTGTTTTGCCATAATAACTCTTAACCTGATTCCAAACAATCTTATGAATCACACAAGTTATTATTGACATGGTGGGAAGGCCAAGCAGCCTCAGTGGACAGGATAGGAACTAATAAACTTGAGAGGAGAAAAGCTAAGCATAATCCACAATAGATGAGGAAGGTAGGGCTCTGAAGGCATGAGAGGAAAGCCATCCATCTAGATGGAACTCCTAAATCAAACCCAAAAGGACATGAAAGCAAACATCTGTACCTTTGTCAATGAAACTGTACAGACATAACTTTTATGTTTAAATAAATTTGGGTGGAGCTTATGAGACGTCTTAGGTTGGAAGACACTCATGTAATAACATGGGAAGAATATCAAGTTTCTACAGATCAGTTTGTAGTTGAGGATGTGGCAAGATAAATACCTCGAGGACTGTTGGTTACTAATCATTGAAATAATAGTTCCCCAATTAACAAGTACATGCATATATTAATTGAAAGGGAGGATGAATCAAGAAAAAGCAAAATTGTCAAAATAGAAATGAAACTATTTGTATCTTTTAAAAAAGAATTGAAATTATGAAAACAGATAAGGCCATTGTAATTCCTATGTTTACATAGTGTGCTTGTACATGTATTCTGTGTGTGACTTTATCAAAAGGATGGAATGTCAATACTACTTAAAAAGGCTTGTCTTGCTTTCAGTATTTTTCAAATGGTAGAAAACCGCACAAGACAATTGATCTTATATATTAATCAATATGGAAGTCTTAAATTGTCATATGGAGAATTAGATATAAGAGGGGATTGGTTGATAGATGATGAGGGTAATTTTTAACATGCTGTACTGAGACAAATACCTATCAGATATAACTCAATGGCAATATTTACAGCTACAATGTTCATTAGCGCTCAGTCTAGCAGCATTTTTAACTTCTGCGGCACCTGAGATACTAGAACAACTGGGTAAATCTTTTGAAACTTAAAAAAATCACACCATTAGTTTTTATAAGCATTTGTTATTAATAAATCTGTTAAAAGATGAGTGGAATAAAGAATTAGAGCTTCTTGTATTGCTTAGACGGAGAGACTAATGGCAAAAGTGTCAATTGCTCTTAAACTATGACTTCTATAACAAAAATAATATGTAGAATTTATTGGACTCCATTATGTTTGTATAGGAAAGGATTATGTAAGACAGCATTTTGTTGGAGATGTAAGAGGACAATGCTTCCTTAAAATATATCTTTGTATAATGTCCTATGTACAACATCTTTATTATAGCAGGTTTTGGGAAAAATAGTGGACTATATAAACATAATGGTGACAAAAGCTAAAGTTTTCAGAGGATAATATTCTCTTGAATTACATACTTAGTACAGGATATGGAACTTGAACTGAACAATATAAATGTTTTCTCTGAGTTCTTACTATTTTAAAAGCCTCATACTGCAATATTGGAAAGATAAATGCATATCCTCATTTATTTCATGGATTGAATATTTGATTAAACTTGCTATGAGCAGATTGCATATAGACATAAACTTTGGATAAATATAATGAAATATGGGACTCGTTTATACAACATACAGTAGGGAAAATGATATATAATTGTATTAGTGTATATGTATATAACGTTTATATTATGTAACTATAGAATTATAGCTGTTTATTGCACTGACATATATTTTATATATATATATATATTTTCTGTTGTATTTCTTTCTACTCATTTTAAGTACATTATGTATTTTTTTTTACTACACATGTATATTTGTGTCTTTTTCTGTCATTTTTTATTAATTGAAAACTGGCTTAAGGCTTCTACCACTGAGCTTCAGCGAGAACATGCATTATTGTTACTTTGCAAGAGATCAATCTTTAAATGGAAAAATTAAAAAAGTGTTAATCCAACATCCTGGATTGGTAGAGAGGAGGTCATATAGCTATTATTATGATGGCTTTTAGCTACTGGTATATGCAGTATTTATATCTATTTGCTAAATAATAAAGAACAAGTTACATAGTATAGCCACTAGAGGTCACAGGCCGTTAGGAAAATAAAGGGTGCTCTGTATCACTATATAGCTGAAACAGCATTTGTAATCTTTACTGATAGGTCTCTGGATGATCTGCACTACATCAGAAAATAATTCTCTTTCCTAATTACTTAACCAGAGTAACAACAAAATGATTCCATCTCATACTACATGGTATAATTTGTAGTTCTTAAATGAAAACCAGTTCTGTTGGACACTTGGTTTTTGTTTCAAAGGAATGTAAATTACATTTCTGATATTCAAAACATATTTTTTCTGAGACTTATTTAAGTAACATTTTTTGTACCAGGCTCCAGTTGGAAAGTCTAAAAAAATGTGTCCAAAACCAGAGTAGATTCCAGAAAATAATAAAAAACAAAAACCCTAAGAAATTACTGACAATATGTCTTACCTTTAATAAATTAATGATGTTTAGTTGTTTGACATTATTTAACTTTTACTGTTCTGACAAATACAGAGGTTTAAGTTTGATTAGCTGACACGTTTTCCATGGATTCTTACTGCACAAGTGAATGAATATGTGGACTGTATATATACTTTAGATAGACTGTAATTGACAATGTTGTGGTTTTTGTGTGTGTTTAGATAGCATTATTTAAACAAATTGTTGAACAATCCACTGAAGGATTAATCTGATCATGCTGATGCTGACAGGTTAAAGCTGAATTTCAAAATTAAAATATAAAGATACAGGTAATAGGTAAAAATAGGTTAAAAAAAACTATTTTTAACATGACATACGAGTATTTATAGAAAGAATTTTATAGTAGACCAGAAGTTAACATGGGTCTGCAATGTAAGACAATTGAAATGACTAAAGCAATCTAATACATCAATCTAATACATCAACAGAATTACAGTATCAGTAATCTATCTGCATTACAATTTGCAACCATACTGCTGTCTTGGAAAGATGCCAACAGACTGGCAAAGAGATGAACAAAAACTAAAGGGTTTGTGCATGGCTTCCCTGTTCCCTAAATTACTTAGATGTTATTGAAACAAAGCCAGGATGTCCATTATTCACTATCTTGACCTTACTAGTTAAAATCCTCTTCCAAGGACATTCTCTGTCCTCTTCCTAACCACCTTATCCATTTTTCTACTAATATTCTACTTGTAAATATTTTTCCAGTCCACCAAGTCATAGGTATATAGGGAATCCTAGAGTTATGACAATTGAGTCCAAAATTTATGCTGCTAAGTATGACATTAAGTGAACTTTGCCACATTTTACGACCCTTGTTGCCGTAGTTAAGTGAATCCATTGCAGTAGTTAAGTTAGGCACACGGCTGTTAAGTGAATCTGGCTTCCCCATTGACTTTGCTTGTCAGAAGGTCGCAAAATGGGATCACATGAGCCTGGGATACTACAACCATCATAAATATGAATCAAGTGATCACGTGACCATGGGGATGCTACAACGGTCATAAGTGTGAAAAATGGCCATAAGTCACTTTTTTCAGTGCTGTTGTAACTTTGAACAGCCATTAAACAAACTTGTAAGTCGAGGACTATCTGTGTTAAAATATGCTTTATATTGCATTTGGTATTGCTGAATAAGAAATATGGGAGCTGTAATGCAATTTGTATGAAAGGCATTAGGACCAAGAAGAGTGTGCAGAGGGTAAATCCTGAACCTGATTTAGGGTTTGAAATTATAATAATTTTTTTTTAAATTTTTATTTGCATTTATATGCCGCCCTTCTCCAGAGACTCAGGGCGGCTTACAGTCTATGGAGCATCATGCTAAGTGCTCGGCAATAGCCTTCATTCCATTGTATATGCCTGCTTATTACTAGGGCTTTTTGGCCCCCCCAAGCGGCATTTTTACAAAGTCAGCTTATTGCCCCCAACAATCTTGGGTCCTCAATTTACCTACCCCGAGAGGATGGAAGGCTGAGTCAACCTTGAGCCTGGTGGGATTCGAGCCTGCACTAATTGCAGGCAGCTTGCACTAAGTGCTAGATGATTAACAGCCTACACCACCAAGGAGGATTTTCAGTTAAACCATCCTGGTGACATGAGTGAAGGTGAGATCAACTGTTTTTCATTTATCAAAGAAGTCTAAGGAGACTTTCTGGAATATCAGAAGCAGCCCATTTATTTTATTTATTTTATTTGTCAATTGTTTACAAGATAATAGGTATAAGCATAACATAGTGATGAATACATGGATACATATAAGAAAAATAAAATATAAAAGAAACAATAGGACAGGGACAGTAGGCACGTTGGTGCGCTTATGCACGCCCCCTACAGACCTCTTAGGAAAGGGGTGAGGTCAATAGTAGACAGTCTAAGGTTAAAGTTTTTGGGGTTTGGGGAAGAAACCACAAAGTCAGGTAGAGTATTCCAGACATTGACCACTCTGTTGCTGAAGTCGTATTTCCTGCAATCAAGTTTGGTGCAATTAACCTTGAGTTTGTATCTATTGTTTGCTCTTGTGTTGTTATGGTTGAAGTTGAAATATTCATTGACAGGTAGGACATGTATGATTTTATATACTATACTTAGATCGGACCGAAGGCGGCGTAGTTCAAGGTTTTCTAGGTCTAGAATTTCGAGTCTGGTGGCATAAGGTATTCTGCAACGAGCAGAGGAGTGAAGAACTCTTCTTGTAAAATATTTCTGGACTTTCTCAACTGTGTTAATATCAGATACGTAATGTGGGTTCCAGACTGATGAGCTGTATTCGAGTATTGGTCTAGCAAATGTTTTGTATGCTCTAGTTATTAGTGTAATATTACCAGAGAAAAAGCTACGTAAGATTAGGTTAACAACTCATAATGCCTTTTTGGCTATGTAGTTACAGTGGGCTCTAGCACTTAGGTCATTTGAGATGAGTACTCCAAGATCCTTTTCAGAGTTTGGGTCATCAACAAGGTCTTGACTATTCAGCCTGTGTTTTATTTTCTGATTTTTTTTGCCAATATGTAGGACAGAGCATTTATTTGTTGAGATCTGAAATTGCCATTTGTTTGACCATTCTGATACGTACTCAAGGTCTTTTTGAAGGGTAGCGGTATTTTCTGTGGTGTTGAATAGCTTTACATCATCAGCGAAGAGAACGCAGTTGCTCTTGATATGATCACAGAGGTCATTTATGTAGAGTATGAAAAGAGTTGGTCCTAGAACACTGCCTTGGGGGACACCACTATTGACAGGTATAGAATTGGATAGGACTCTCCCAATTTTGACTATTTGTTGTCTGTTTGACAGGAATGCTTCTATCCAGTTATGCAGGTGTCCAGAGATACCATAAGATTTTAGTTTTAGGAGTAGTTTGTCATGTACCACTGAATCAAAGGCTTTGCAGAAGTCTATGTAGATTGCGTCTATTGCTTTGTCCTGATCGAGTTGTGTAGTCCATATGTTTTTACAATGTAAGAGTTGCAGATTACATGATAGCTTTTTCCTAAAACCAAATTGTTTATTAGAGAGTAGGTTGTTTGTTTCTAAGTGGAGGATGATGGATTGGTTGATAATTGATTCTAGGACTTTACAGGTGACGTAGCATAAAGAGATTGGTCTGTAATTTTCAGCTAGGCTGGGGTCTCCCTTTTTGAAGATGGGGATGAATGTGGCTTGTGATCATAGTTTTGGCAAGGAGCTGGTCCTGAAAGATTTTTCAAAGATTATGCTTAGAGGTCCTGCTATGGCAGTGGATAGCTTTTTTAAGAAGTAGGCACATATTCCACCCGGTCCAATAGATAGAGATGGTTTTAGATTGTGTAGTGCTTTTTCAACATTGTCTTCTATAAAATCGATATGTATTAGATCATTGTAGCTGTCTGTGGTTCGACTAGGAAATACTGGGCATGATCCATTGCTGTTTACAAATATTGAGCCAAAGAATGTGTTAAAGAGGTTGGCTTTAATAGTGTCGTCATTGCAGTCTTTACGATTAGGTCCTTTCAGGGGTGGGATGGACCTTGAGTCTTTTAGTTTGTTGTTTATAAAATTGTAGAAAGCACGGGTAGAATTGGTGCATAGAAGGTTTTCTTCTTATTTAGTGTGATAATTGGTGCATTCAGTTTTTATCTGGTGGCATAAATTTTTGTATCGGCTTTTGAAGTTGGCAACATGACCAGATTTGTTTTTCCGCCAAAGTGATTTCTTTTTGGATTGAAGCTTCCTTATTGTTTTGGGTAATTTGTTTTTTCTGGTTTTGGGAGTTGTTAATGGTATATGCAGTTTGATGACTCTTTTGACTTCAAGTAAAAATATGTTGTAATGGTCTTCTATAGTATTGCATCCAGAGAATAGAAATTGCCAAGCAAGGGATGAGAGATCATTGTTTATAAGATCATAGTTGCCTTTTTTGAAGTTATAATTGGGGATTCCGTCATTTTGATGATTTTTGTGTGGATGTATGTTGAAACAAAAGTCAATCATGTTGTGGTCACTGTTGGAAAAGGGTTCTTTAATTTGTATTCCATAAATTGAATTCAAACTATTGCAGAAGATGAAATCGAGGCAGTTGTTAAGTCTAGTGTTGTTGGTTACTAGTTGATCTAGTCCCAGATTTGTTACTGCATTGTAGAAGATTGCATGTGTGGGTTCAGTTGTACATTCGTTAAGGGTCCAGTTAATATGAGGTAGATTGAAGTCACCAAGAAAGATGAAAGTGTGAGGGCACGATGCTGGCCATGTTAGTAGTGTATTTAACTTGTTTGCATGTTCGATGTCATAATCAGGGGCTCTGTAACATAGTAAGAACCGAAATGTGATATTTAAGGACAGTTCACAGATGATGGTCTCAGGAATAGCAAGCTCCTGGGTAACTTGGATGCTTTTTAGATGTAGGGACTTTTTATAGAAGATAGCAACACCACCTCCTCTACGGATTTCACGATCTGATCGGTAAACATGATAGTCTCTTATGGTGGTAATGGAGTCAGGGAGAGATGCGTTGAGCCATGTTTCACAGACAAATATGATGTCGAATTTAGCCATACTTAGTAAGAGGAGAAATTCGGGTATTTTATTTACAAGGCTTCTTGCATTGAGTAGCTTACATTTAAGACCAGTTGTAGTTGGGATAGAGGTTGGGGCGTGCATGCCTAGTTTTGAGTGATGATGGATTGGATGGGGTGGAGTTGGATGCGGAGTTGTGGGTTGTGTGACTTTCTTTTGATGCAATCGCTCTGTAGTCAATGTAAAGGTCCTTTTCTCCATTATCTAGACGGTTTTTGAGTTCAGCGTGGAGTTCACAGGAGCGGATTCTTTGCAGTACGCATCCTAAAGAATGCCCAAGGAAGTTACATGCCTCTACAGTACACATGTTTATGTACTAACCCTTTAAGAATTCCTCCATCTCCTTCCTCCCAGGGCCATGACATAATAACTTCACCTAAGGGCGATGACATAATTCCTATCTTTTAATTGGCTGCTTTCTCCTTCACTCATTTTCTTTCTTTTTTTTTTTTTTGCCTTCCCGCCCATCCTTCCCCCCCACCCCACTCGCCACCCAGAGGCCGTTAACATTTCTAGTTACTCCGCAACCGTTGACGGGAACTGGTGTCGTTCATCGCTGTTCCTCCTTTTCATTGGCTATTGAAGCTTGTCAATTTTGGACTCCGGCAATTGATGGGCGGGAGCTTCCGCGGCAGTGAGAGAGAGGCTCAGAACCGGCGGCAACGGCGGTGCTGGCCAGAGCGGTCTCTTGCGCCTTACAGACAACTTTTTCGTCGGAGGAGGTGTCGACTTTGGAAGGCAAGGACGACCGCTAGGATGCATTCATGATCAGGTGAGTGAAAAGGGGCTACGGTTTTGCACGAAGAGGACGGACCGGCTGCTCACCCCCTCCCATCCTTGGACTCTTTCATGTACGGGGCAGGGAACCGCCCCTCTGAAAAAACACAAACCGGGGCTGCTCGGGGTTTGGCCGGGGTCGCCGCGCTCCTTCCGTTTCTCGCGATGTGAGGGACCGTGCTGGGCCGCCGCCCTTCATCCTGGGAACCTCCCGAGTGAACAGCCGCTGCCGGCGGACTCTTGGTTTTTTCCCTCCAGTGAGTCAGACATGCGATCCCTCCCTCGGCGGCGGCGGCCTTCTTCAATAGCCAGTTCTTTGAATCGGCCTGTCTCC
This sequence comes from Bungarus multicinctus, assembly GCA_023653725.1. Taxonomy (NCBI): domain Eukaryota; kingdom Metazoa; phylum Chordata; class Lepidosauria; order Squamata; family Elapidae; genus Bungarus; species Bungarus multicinctus. The sequence continues at coordinate 52,190,853 of CM042848.1, forward strand.
GGGATGCCCCCTCGCCCTCTTCCGTTTCCTGCTGGACCTCCTAATCAAAGAGTGTAGGTTCCTCTCTTTCCCCATGGATCTCCCTCGGTGAACACCTTGCACCTCTCCTCCTTTCCTAGGTGAGCTACGGGGCTTCTGCTCTCCGCTGTGACGCCTCCTGTAATCGGGTCACTCCATGCTTTTGCGTTTTGCCTCAACGCGTTGCTTCCTCGTTTCCTTCTGCCATTGGAGGGGAAGGGTTTTTGTTAGTAAATGTTAGGCTGGTGGTCGATTGGGAAAAAGAATTCTTAACAAACTTTGGCTACAACGAAAATTTCCTTGGTGGTCTTTTTTAACGCCCTCCTCCCCAACCGTTTAATAATGCAAGCATTGAAATATTTTGAATCTGTATTGGGAGTACCGTATCTGCGTGTTGAAATTCACATCGAAAGATTGCAGCGAAGAGATACAAAAAAAAGGCTATTTGCTGCCCTATAGCGATCCTCTGGAGTTTTGCAGGTCTCCTATAGTATGTGACACATATAGTATGGTTGCTGTGCAACACCACATACAGGCTTCAGTTTCAAAAATATATTGGGAAGAACGTTCTTTTTCTAAATATTGGAATATAGTAGGCAAAAGTGACCTATGATTGGTTTAATGGGATACAGACTATTAGGCGTTATTTGCCTAATACTGTTCACATTGTACTGCATACCTTGATAACCATAAGAATGTTTTGAATAATCCATAATAAAAATATGTTCTGTGTTACAGGCTGAAGACATGACAGTTTTCTTAAGTTTCCCATTTTGAATCCACTTCAGCATCACTCTTTTTTAAAAGAATAGCCGTTTCTGTAAAAATAGGTTTTATGTTGCTTTCATGTGAATGCTTTTATTATACTTTGTACTTTTATATTATTCATATTGTGTACACATTCTAAAGTGGACTGTTAAGCCACTAGATTTGTTAGCTTTTCTGATATGATTTCTTCCATTTGCAATACCACACATGCTTTTCTCAAAAGTGCATATTTCTAATTGCTTCTGCTGATGAAATGGTTTCTCAGAACATTTCTTTATTTAAAAGTATATGACTAAGGTTCCATTTATCAGGCAACTTAACCGGGTATTGACTGTAGTTTGTTTCCATGAAAATTATCCTAAAGTGCAGCTCATTTGCTTTAATGAGCACAGCAGTAGTAAATGGTACATTAATAATTTATTGCTTTGGATTAGATACTAAATAAAATGTTAAAATATTTTGATACTAGCAAGTTGAGAAAACAAGACCTAGATTGCCATTCTCTATTCCATCTCAATAATTTAGTTTTCCTCATCTAAACAGTGTTCTTCAGCCATACTTGTGCATTTTGTACATATGTTATGATAATGTGGTGACCTAAATATGAAAGATACCTGAAAAAATAATTTGCATATTTCTGATTAAGACGTTGAATTATATGCAAAAATTGATAATGACATAATATATTTTGGAATTAAATATATGAGAACTATCTATTAGTTATAATGGATAAAAAGTAAAACAATGATTTTGACTGCATAATGTTTTCTTTGTTGTGTTCTGCAACTTCTCCAAAAGGTATATTTTATTTTAAGAATGATTTATATATCTTTTCAACATCCCTCTTTGGTTTGGACTTATCTTTTTTTTAAACCTTGACTATGCATTCATGTGAACATCAGCAGCAACTGATTATACAGAATAATAGCTGTAGCGTATGTGAATCCACTGGCATATATTACTGTTTTGAATCCTAAAGTAATTGAAATAAAGGAAATTTGGAATGAAAATACTTCCAAAGTGCTTGTAAAATACATATTTTTCTGAATTTTAATTGTTAAATTAGGTACAAGGTAATAATCTGAAATATATAGTATATGGTATTTACTACTTACATATTTGTGAAAAAAAGGAAAACATGGTTTCACTGCTGTATGCAGTAAGGATATTAAAATCTATGTTAACTGTTGTTTATGTGCTCAGCCATGTAATTGTGTATCTTCAATTTTTTGGCATATTGCAAAGATTCTGTAAGATCTACAGAAATAATATAGTTTATAACATTACTTTGAAGTTTTCAGAAAAATGAATTGTGAATTAATAGTGAGTGCAACCATGTATGCTAGCAATTTCTAACTATTTGTTGTAGGAAGTTGGTAAAACTAATAATAACTGCTATTCTGCAATTATTTAGTTGTCTATAGTTTTCAATATTTGTGCAACATTACAGAAAAGTACACAGTTTGGTATTACTGGATTCAGAATGCAGCATTCTTCATGGCTGTGGAATTCAGAAACTAAACAACATGCACTCCTTTATTTATATTATTTATTTTCTGTTCTCTGCTGCATAGACTGTATCTTTCTTTATATAATTCCAATATTTATCCATTGGAGTGAACTTATTCTCCTCCTCTTTTCTGTTTTAATATATTTTAAAACTATATGCATATATTTTAAATTGTATATTGCAGCAATATACGTGGAAATAAGTTTGAACTCAGGAGAGCTTACTTCTGAATTAGCTTATATAGTGTTCTGCTGCATGTATATCAGGTAGTCCTTGTTTGGTGACTGCCTCAGACAGCAATTGTTCACAGTTATGACACTGATAAAAAAGTAACTCATGTTTAGAAAAACATGGAGGCTTATGAAGTTTTATAATTAAGAAAACTAGATTCCTTTATGTAGAAAGGAAGTTGCAGTTGAAGCCGAGTTGATTTAAAATTAGTGAAACAAGATGATGATCTTTGGTGAATTTTAGATTAAAATCTACTAATGAGGGAAATTTTGAAATAGTTACTTGAAAGTATGTACTAGGCATTCATTCTCTATAGTCAGACAGTATCTCTTTTCTTTTTAATAGCATGACAGTTATTGTCATTATGAACTCTGTGTGATAAAGGAAAGGAATGTCTGGGTATATGACGTAGTATGATGTTTGAATGTAGCCATTCGTTTTCAGCTGAAAACTCAGAAAATTACTAATTTAAAAACATCTGAAAGTGAAACTCATTCTTTTGCACAGTTATTATTCTCAGCAAGATGTTCCACTCTATAAAGATGATAGTGTCTCATTTGAAATGCACTTTTTAAAGAAAGTTGTATGAATCAATTAGTTTTAAATCTCAATAGTTCAGATATTAATCCTTCTAAAATTTAACCATTAATAGAATAGACTAATAACTCATCTATAGGTAGTTTGATTGAACTGATAAAATTAAAAATATTTCCCATATTTTGTAGAAATACAACATATTTTAGTAGAATACAGTATAAATTTCTGAAGATGTGCTGAAATTGCTTAGAAAAAACCATTGATACTAATGATTTATTACATTTCTATACCATCAGCTATTGATTTGTTGTTGTTCGTATTGGATTATGTGTTTTGGCTGTTTGGCTATAAGGAAGCAAAAATCATACAGATTACAATAATGCTGGTTTTGAGGGCAAAGTACAGAATCTTTGAAACCGCGACAGGAACTCCCAACTTTTATTTCATGAGTTAACTGAACAAAATTTCCTTGAACAATTTGTCACTTTTCTTTGTTTTATGAGCGGGGAGAAGACAAAATCCAAGTTCCTGTATTGAGATCAGAGATTTTTTGAGCGCCAGCTGGAGACTTTCCATGTTGCTCAGCTACTCTGAAGCTCTGACTCACAAGTAGTGGAAGGCAGATAACCCATTGTAATTGTTGAAATAGCAACAGCTTGGCCTGGACATGTAAACAGTGATATATAAACATTTCCACTGAATTGAGAAATTTATTAGTAAGACAAGGCTTCTATATCTTTTCAAGATGAAGTTGTGTTCTGAGAAGAAAAAATTTTGTTCCCCTCTTATCCTCTCTTCATCTCATCCTGTTTAGATGGGAAACAGAATATCTCTATTCTGTTATCAACTCTAGTAATGAGAATGGAAAGTAATGGGAAGTTTATGCACATTTTAATGTTTGATAATGGAATCCATATAATTCCCTATCCACTATTGTATGGATAGGGAATAAAAAGTATATTGGGGACTTTTAGTAGAATTTCTGATCAGCCTAAAAGTATGATTCTTGATAAAAGTAGCAAATAAAAAGTAGGCTGAAGTATTTGTCTTGGCTGTCTTTAGTTGTTGACATTGTCTTTAAGAACACTGGAAGAGTCTTACTGGATCAGGCCATAGGCCTATCCTACTTACCGTTTTTAGAACCATTGCAAGCTCTATAATATTCATCTTGAAGTGCAGTGGCTAGTGTAACAAAGCTCCAATTGTGGTTTTACCACAGACTTACATAAGAGCCATATGGGTGCTAGTTCTAGCTTCAGTTTCTTTCCTAATGATTGTAATAATGAAAATTGCCTTTTTTACAGCAATAGAAGGCATGGGTTGACATATTATTCAAGAGTCCACTATAATTCTGTAAACAAATTTGGATTCTTTTGTGCCAGCAGGCATTACGTTGTATAGCTTTATATTGAAATGCATCTGCATTTGAAGTCCATTCACCCAATTTGGACACTTCACAGTCCATTTTTAATTTTATCATTCTGAATAGTTTGGTATTGTTTGGAGTCATATCGGTTATTTTTCAGTGGCGGGGAACAAATGTCAGGGTTAAAGGGAAACTTATTTTTTGTAAAAAGATAAAATTTCATATTTAAATCGTTTGACAAGTTTATTAATTAACTGTATTTATTAAACAAAATTATATAACTGCCCAACTCACACATAGTGACTCTAGATAAAGCACAACATTAAAAATCCACAGTTAAAATTCACAATTTAACTTCCATTTATATAGCTTTCCTTCTCAATATGTAACTCTCAGCAGTTCATAAATGAAAACTTAAAAATACCAAAATAATATAACAATAAAAACAATAAAGATAAAAGCATATTAAAAAAACCATCACAAAATCCAAAACCCACAGCTGACATGAGCACATCAATACAGTGCTTGAGTATATACTATCTAAATTAGGTGATTACTTATTTTGAATTTTTCAATTTGCCATATAACGTAACTTCTTGTTATTTTTATCTCAGTTCTTCTACTTTTCCTCTTTCCTCTTGGAAAAGTTGGATATTTGTCTTTCGTTTCAATGTTAAAAGCAGAAGTGTTCAGTATCTTTTCCTCCTCCTTTGCTCTTCAGTGACCTTTCAGTTGGGTTCCTATTTCAGATACATTTGTTGTTTGAAGAACACACAGCAAAGAGCATTGAGATAAAGGTGGGGGGAGTTTGCATCTTTTATTGATAAAAAGATTGCATTTTTGCCAAAGTTGCCTAGAACTTCAGGTTGTTTTTTTAAAAAGGTTTCCTTGCCTTTAATAGTTGTGATGCTGCTCATTAACCACTGTAGTGTTTTTTTGGACTTCATAAATGTTTCCTCACTTTAAACATACAGTCTAGCTGAGATTCTATTACCTTTTCTGAAGTCAAATCAAATTGGATTGGAAGTTGAGTCATGACAACTGGACTTATTTTCTTTTTTGCTTTGAAACATTTCACTACTTATCCAAGTAGCCTGGATAAGTAATGAAATGTTTCAAACCAAAAAGAAAAAAAAGTCCAGTAGCCATATATCTCAACTTCTAGACAACTACCTGGATGACTAAGAATCTTCATAGAACATATTAGACTTTCTCAGCAGTATTTCTTAAACATTAAAAGGTGTAACATTATGATAACTATTCCAGTCAGTTCAAGTATTTTTAGATCTTTAGTGAGATTCTGGATATTGCAACATTTTAACATCCAGTATAGCATTGGTTTCCTCATTCTTCCAGCACAGTATTTTATAAAATATATAGAAAATAGGTATTTTTATTATACCAGTATCAATAGTTTTCTAGAGTGTGGGAGGATAATTGAAATAGCTTGTTGCTATTATTTTTTAGATGCCTCTCTAATTTCATTATTTTTCTTACTGCTACAGCTTGTTGCCATTTTACCAAACGTCTGTGCAATTTGATTGATTGTAAAATTTTATGGCATAAAATTACAATCAGTATTATCTGAGATACTACCGTATATATCAGTATTACTAAATGAGAACCACCCAGAGTTTCTGGGAGTTGGGTAGCATATGCATATAATTCATTTCTCATACTTCAGAGTTGGCAGTTCATAGCAGTTGCTCTGTAATCAGCTCCACCCCTGGGAAATCACTTTATATTTACCTCCATTCTGATATTATATTTTGCAGCCCATGCCTAATGTAACTAAAATACTATCAGCATTTTTCCCTTACTGTTGAGGTACTTTTGAGTAAAAAAACCCATCCCTATCAAGATAATATTAGGCATAATATATTAGGCATAACTCCATATTTCTACTCTTGATGACCCTAGTGTTGCTGTGGCTGCCCTTTTGTGGTGCCTTGGAGGCTGTGGGACCTGGATGGGGGACAACAGGCTTCGACTGCATCCTGGTAGGACTGAATGACTTTGGGTACATGCAGCTCCAGGATCTGGGACTTTTATCATCTTTGATTCTTGTTGTGTTGCCACTGCTACAGAAAGACCCAGTCCGTAAGTTGGGGATGCTCCTAGACTTGCGACTCCTGTTCGAGGAGTAGGTGGCAGTTGGGGCTAAGAGGACCTTTGCACAATTTGATGTTGTGCACAATTTGGTGTTGCAGCTTTTTCCTGGATCAGGATTCCCTGCACTCAGTCGTTCAGTCCTTAGTCATCTTACAGCTGGACTATTGTAATGGACTACATGGGGCAACTCTTGAAGAGCATTTGGAAGCTACAACTTGTGCAAAGTGCGGCAGCACAGGTAGTTTTTGGGGCCCCAAGAATGGCCCCCGTAACACCATTGCTCTGTGAGCTGCATTGGTTACCAGTCTGATTCTGGGTGAAATTCAGGTATTGGTGATCATTTTTAAAGCCCTTCATGGTATAGGCCTAGGTTATCTGAGGGATTGTCTCACTCCACTGAGATTGGCCCGTACCACTCATGCCGGCAGAGGAAGCATGCTGTGGGTCCTGTCAGCCCGATTATTCTAGCTGATGGGATCCAGGAGGGGAGGGCCTTCTCTGCTGTTGCTCGTGCTCTCTGGAAAATCTTGTCCCCCAATGTGAGGTTGGCCCCAACCTTCCTACCTTTTGGTAAGAGCCTAAAGATGTGGCTTTGTCAGTTGGCTTAGGGTCCCTGTGAACAGCGCAATGGAGGTGGTTGATTGAGTAAAAACAGATCCCATCTCCCATCTCTGCCCCTCCTCTCCCCATGTGTCCTTGGTTTTAATGTTTAATTTTAACTTTGTTTTAACTATATGTAACTGTAAGCCATCCTGTAAGCCCTATGGTAAGATGGGCAATCAATAAATTTAATAAGTAATTAAATAAATCTATTATTGCTCTTTCCAGCATATGTCCAGTATATGTGCTGTTCATTTATTTAGCGTATGGCAAGTATAGGTCTGTGTGATATTTAGACTTACTCCTGTAGTTTCAAGTATCTATTAGCCCCATAAGGAATTACAGCTGCGCATTAGGCTCTGCCTGGTTTTTGTGTTACTAAAACTTTTGGTATGTTTTTGGACTGACTGTCCAATAGGATCTGAAGGGCTTCTAAAAGGTGTCATTGGACTTCTAATGGGAATTTATAGCAAGCAATATCTGATAAATTGTGTTTAATTACAATTAAATCTCAGATAACCATCCAATACTTTATCTCACTTACTTTCAGTGTGCAGTCAAGATTTGAACAAAAATGAATGATTTGTTAGCAGAAATCTTCCAGACCTTTCATAATAGCACAAAGGGATATTTTCCTTTTAAAATCTTGTAATAGTGTATGATTTTGTTTAGAAAACCTTAAAAGATATTAACACCCCCCACTCCCCATATAGTTATGCTTTTAAGTTTATATTCTCTCTTGCAGAATTTGTACTATATAGTAGGTAAACGTGAGTGATCAGTGAAACCACAATGTTATTCAAATTAAACTAATAGGTATTATAGAATAGTACTGCCATTAAACCTTAAGAATAGTTGTTTGATATCAGGTTGTGCATGGAATTGTACAAATAGTATTAAAACTTTAAAATGTTAGCTTATGCAAACAAAGTGGGAAGCAAAGCCTAAAGCAACTTTGAAGTGTACCTGCCTTGCCTGCACAACCTGATAGGTTGCTTGGGAGGAGGTATTGTAACCTACAGTATGAGAATTCCTGATTTATAATCTCAGAGCATTTTTCAGATTGATTTCCTTTGTAGCTTTTAAAATTTGGGAAACAAATACAGTTGAGCCCAAAATTTCCATTGCTAAGAAAGACAGTTGTTAAATGAGCTGTGCCCCATTTTTTGCCAGAGTTGTTAACTGAATCACAGCAGTTGATAAGCAAATCATGCACTTATTAAATAAGTCTAGCTTTTCCCATTGACTTCATTTCTTTGAAGCCAGCTGAGAGGGTAGTAAATAGTGATCACATGACCCTGGGACAGTGCAACTTTCATAAATACATGCTAGTTGTCAACAGTATTTTAATCACATGACCATGGAGACGCTACAATGGTCATGTGAAAAGCAGTCATAAGTCCTTTTTTTCATTGTAAATTCGAATGGTCACTAAATGAATGGTTGAAAGTAGAGGAATACCTGTAAACATATCACTTAATTGGAAATTTCTAAAGTATCTGTTGCTCTGTGGATCTTTTAGGAATAATATGAAGGCTCAGATACAGGAAGGATAATTATTCTTCTCTACTCCTCTTGCTAAATTACTAATGCTGAAATGCAACAGTTTTATTAGGCTATCTTGTGGGTGGCTTAAACGTTACCATGGCTTAAAAATAACCAGAATGACTTAAAAGTAACCAGAATCTTTTGCCTCCTCAGACAATATGTTTATTCATTTTGAAAAATTAATTGAATGAAAATTAGGTATATATTCATTTACACACAAAACAAGCATGAATGGAAAATGGAAAGTAAGGAAATAAACATTTTGTCCTTGATTTCATTGAAGCAAAACATACAATCTGATAGAAAAAGAATTATACATCTCCTTTAATTTAATCTAACCCTAACGCTGGATAATTATAAATGATTTTGTCTGTGGAGATTTAAATTATTTTATGTACATCTATAATATTGATGGGCAATCTGCATTCTAGCATTTTCCTGATTGGCAAATTTAAATTTCCATTTTGAATTTATTGGCAGGTTAGAAGCTATATATGTAATATATTAATTAATCTATACTCTATTAATCTATTAATTAATGTATTCTGCATTTGTATAAACACTCAAGGTGCCTTACAATAGCAATAGCACTTATTACCGCTTCACAGTGCTTTACAGTCCTCTCTAAGTGGTTTACAGAGTCGGCATATTGCCCCCAAGAAATAATTGCAAAATAGTAATAAAGTATAACAAAACTATTATTAAGTTCAATTAAAAGGGGAGGAGGTGTAGAATTACTATAAAGGTAAAGATTTTCATTTCCAATTTTGGTGGGTGCTGCTCATCTCCATTTCTTAGCCTAGGGAGCCAGCATTGTCTGAAGACACTTCTGTGGTCGTGAGCAGCACCACTATACACTCAGGCACACAGAACACTGTTACCTTCTCACCGAATTGGTACCTATTTATCTACTCAAATTTGCATGTTGTCAAACTGCTAGATGGGCAGGAGCTGGGGCAAGTAACAGGAGCTCACCCCATTGCATGGCCCTTAGTTCTTGAACCCGGGCTGTCAGCTTTCTAGCTGACAAGCTCAGCATTTTTAACTGTTGAGCCACTCTATAAATATATAAACTGGGAGCAAACTCCTCCCAGTTCCTAGCACTGATAATGTTACCTAGTTTGGGTAATGTCTGCAAGAAAACAACCAAGCTCAGAGAGCATCAAGGACTCCTCATTTCAACCCTAAACTACAGTTATTCTCCTTTAAAGATTCAATATTTGGGAAAACTTTACTGTGACATGACTTTATTTAAAACATCCTATTCACCATCTTAATTAGAAAAAGTAATAGAAGAACTAGATTAATGAGCCCTCTTAAGAGTAAGTTGAGTCAAATGTTCTAATAAGTGAGATCACAATTAGATATGAGTTTGATGGTTCATCAACATATAGAGCAAACATTTTGATTGTCATCATTGGACATCATTTGCTGTTCATGTCATAAATTTGTAAAAGCAAATCATGTACTGATCAAAAGATGCTTTTGTAGAACTGAGACAGAGGTATTGATTTTTTTTCTATAAAATTTATACAGACATCAATTCCAACTAAAAACTCTAGGAGGCTCACAAAAATATAAGAAGATAAAAACACAAAATAAAAGATAAGACATAAAAAAATAAAAGCAGAATTACAGTCTAACCAAAATTTCTAAAGTTATCACATGATCAAATGAGCCTGGTTCAATTAACATCCTGTGGGAAAAGCTAGTGAGGCTTTCTGTAAGGCTAACCAGAGTCAGAGCCATTCAGATTTCAGGGGGTTGCTACTCCACAGGCAGGCATTGCATAAGAGAAGACATTCTTAGGTCCTGCTAGATGGCATTGTTTAATAGAAGACCTTGAGAATGTCCATGCTATTGGATCTTAGTCGGAGCCAGTGCAATGTGTGAAGTAGTAATATTGTGGTTAAGCTAGATCAATTGTAGTTATTGGATATTTAAAGCAGGCAATGGCTATATGAGGCTGGAAAAGGTTGCCAAGCCCATTATCAAAACCCTTGGCCTGAGTTCACCATCAGTTAAGTATTGTACAAATGAGGAAAATGCAACCCCCTTATTACTTTTCTCGTTTACAAAACCACTAATGTAATAGTGGCCAAGGATTTTTCAGCCACTCCTGCATACAGTATTTTGATATCAGGGTTTATGATTCCACTATTAAGAAAACACTGAACAAGAATACCATTCAGAGAAGTTGAAGCTTAAATTTATGTGAGCCATTGAGCATGACTGCAGTTTTGAGCACACAAATATACAATAGAATTGCTGAAACAGAAGAAATGTAAGCCCTGATTTTAATTGAGGCATGGGTCACTTCAAGCAAGTGGCTTATGAAAAGGAGCCTGAAATAATGACTTCAAGCAATTCTGTAAGAGTAATAGGCGAAATACTTTTGAATTGATGTGTAGGATTGAACCAATAGGTAAAAGTTGATGTCACTATTGCTAAAGAAGTTGCTATTAATTTCTAAATCTGAAGGTTCACATATTTTTTATCAGCAAAGAAGTGACTGTTGGTTCAATATATCCAAAAATGTCATCTAGTCATTTTCTACCAATGAGATTGTAAACTGTACCTGTTGAAATGATTGAAAAACTATGCATTTTGTCTAATAATTGATATATGTTAAGGTAATTTTCATTCTTGAAAGATGTTTCCTACATTGCATTGTTTTCTTCTGAAAAAAGAAATTGGGGAATAACCTAATTATGAGGTGAAGGGAAAATCTGAGGATCTTTCTTGCCTTTCTTTTTAACAATGCTGTTTCTTGATCTGAATTCTTCCTCCATTGTATGTGTATGTGTGTCTGTACATATATATATATATATGTATATGTGTATATATATGTATATGTACGTGCACACGCACACACATACTCATGTCTTTCTTCAGGAAGGGAGAATGCAGCAGCATTATATCACATTAATTTATGTTTAGGATGGTATTCCTGGTTACAATGAAAGATATCTAGAAAGCTCCTCCTTTTTCATAAAAAGGCTCATTTATATTCTCTCAAGAAGAGCTTTATAACTTTTTATTAGTCCTATTTAACAACTTACTGTCCTTTTTCTCTCACAGTTAGACTGGGAGAAATATAGAAGATGCACTATATTAACTGCTGTTTATGCTGAATATTAGGATATTAATCTAAATCTTAGTGCCTTTGAGTTTAGTAGTCAGTATTGAGAGAAAACATCTCATCTGCAAAATAGAAATAAAAAAATGTCTATGTAAAATATTTGATTATAAGTATAAAGATAGTCATGGATGGTATCCCATCTACAGTTCCAATTGGAGCTATGTAACTGTGGACCATACTTGGCACCTGATGAAATCCATCAGCTGGTACTAGTCTCCCTGGCAAGTTTAGAAAGCTTTTACTGCTTTGATCTACCTACATCCTCATTATGTTTCTGCTCTGCTGGAACCTGTAATACTTGAAAAAAGAAACAAATGTTGTCAAATAGGGTCTCAGGCTGCATACTGAAGATCAAGTTTTGAAAAGACTTTGCAACTCTCCTGCTTTAGAATTGGGACAGACCAAGGTTAGCCAGTTTTAAAATCTCACATAACTTTCCTCAGTCAAATTCAATATTTTCATCTTTTCCTAATAATAGTGTTAATAGTGTGGTTCTTACATTGTTAACTATGTAGGTAGTTATATTCAGTTGGAGTATTAACTGGATTTGAATTATGATTATAACTCCACTGAAAGGAGATTTAGAAGAAGGAAAATAACTCTTGACTGCTTTGACCTGCAGTAGATAACTAATTTGTGCATTAAAAAAAATAAACACTGTTTGAACAGCTACTTTTATTTTGAACTTGTGAAAAAAAGACCTGCAGATAGAGAACAAATTTAAAAAATCAAATAATTTCTAACTTTTTATTCTCTTTTCAGGCTGTCGTCACGAAAGCCAAAGTGGATTTATCTGGTGTCCTGTGCCTGCCCCCTTCCGTCATTGCTGGAAATGGGCTGGACGGAGGAGGGGTTGGCGAGAATGAAGATGAAACACTGTCAGTGTCTCTCTTGGCTGCACCAAGCCCACAGAGTGAAGCTGTTGCCAATGAACTGCAAGAACTTTCCTTGCAGCCCGAGCTGACTGTAGGCCTCCATCCTGGCCGGAACCCAAATCTTCCTCCTCTTAGTGAGAGGAAGAACGGTAAGTGAAACAATAAGGCCTACCATAATGAATGTTTTTGCATAGTAGTTTTTAATTTCTCAGTAGACATATGGACATCTCCATTTCCTCAGGTGTAATGTAACCTATCCTAATGTATCTGCATCTGTATTAAGTTAAAAAAGGTTACATTCATTGGTATTAGGAGATCAAAACTGAATAAAGTTTTTACATAGGGACATGATCCTGTATCTTGTAGAATGTTCATACTCATTTGTTATTGATTACATAGAAAAACAGTAGCAGACCATTAGCTAGAAATAGTTGCATTTATATTTTATTAACCATAGAATACAATGTGGTTTCTTTGGATGGGCTTCTTGTCTTGTGTGCACTTAAAACTTGTGGAATATAAGCTGTGATTCACAGCAAAATAGCTTTCAAGATGTTACTAAAATACAAATTTCTCAAAAGAAAAAAGAAACTGCTGCACAAATTAGTACTATGCACAAAGGTTTTATACAGGATCAGGAAAGCTGAGGCTCAGAATGAACAAAGACTTGCAACAAATGTCAAAAATAATAAAAAATTCAACTTGTGTGAAACAAGAAAAAAGTAAAGGAAATGATTGATCCATTAACGGATGATGATGGGCAGCATGGAGAAAGCGGAACTGCTTAAGTCATTCTTTGTATCTGTCTTTAGGAAAAACAATCTAAACTATCAAAGCAATGTTGTAAAAGACATATTAATCAAGTCAAAATAGGCAAGAAAATGGTAAGACAACATTTATCTACTCCAGATGAATTCAGATCACCAGGATCAGATAAATTACATCTCAAAGTTCTGAAGGAGCTGGCATATGTGATTTTAAAACTACTGAACCATATCTTTCAAAGATCTGGGACTAGCTAGTTAGAGGACTAGCAAAGAGAAGCATGGAATGGAGTACATCAACGTTCTGTATTAGTAATCTTCAATATCTTCATCATAAATTTAGATGAGGGGTTACAAGGGGAACTCATCAAATTTGCAAATGACACAAACTCTGCAAATGACACCAAGAGAATAGACAACACTCCAGAAGGATCTTGACAGACTTGAACATTGGGATCTATCCAACAAAATGTAATTCAGTGATGAGAAAAGGTTCTACACTTGGGCAAGAAAAACCAAATGCATAGGTATAAAATACATGGTTTCTGACTCAATATCAGTAACTATGAGAGGGATCAAGGAGTCCTAGTGGACAATCATTTATTTTCCAGCAGTGTTTTGCAGCTGCCAAGAAGGTCATTGTAGTCCTAGGCTGCATCAACAGGGCTAGTATCAAGATCACATGAAGTGTTAGTGCCACTTTTAATAAAACCACACTTGGATGTGTCCACTTTTGGTCACTATGATGCAAGTAAGTTATTGAGACTTTAGAAAGAATACAGAACAGAGAAACAAAGACGTATTGGAGATTGGAAGCTAATACATGAAGAATGGTTGCAGGAACTGGATATGTTTAGTCTAACAAAGAAAAGGACTAGCGGTGACATGATAGCAGTCTTCCAATATTTTAGGGGCTGTCACAGAGAAGAGGGGGTCAATCTATTTTTCAAAACACTTGAGGGCAAGACAAGAAATAATAGGTGGAAACTTATCAAGGAGACATCCAACTGATCTAACAACTAAGGAAAAATTTCCTGACAGAATAATTAATCAGTGGAACATGTTACCTTCAGAAGCTGTGGGTGCTTCATCGCTGGAAGTTTTTAAGAAGAGATCAGATAGTCATTTGTCCAGAAAAGTATAAACTCTCCTCTTTCAGAAAAGCGTTGAACTATAAGACCTCCAAGGTATCTTCCAACTGTATTATTCTCTTACTCTCTGTTCAGATTTTCAAGGAAGTAAGACTTCTATCCAAATAATTGTGTGCCTTTTATTTTGTGGGTTTCTTCTCTGACTTTATCTAACTTACATAGCACTCAAGTATTTTAATAACCATATTTTATGGAGAAAATAATGAGTTCCTTTTGTATGTGATTTTTGTTATACTTGTATTTTACCAATTCAATATAATTTATTCTGCAATATTAAGTATGGTGAAGATAAGCCTCATGTTAGCTCTTGAGTGTAGTTAGCTTTATGTACTGCACTTGGAAGCTTTTAACAATCACTAAAGAAAATAAAGTTTCTTGTTTGTTTATGTATCTCCCTAGATGACAGTTACCAAGTAATTTTATGGACAATAATGTAATTGAGAGAGCCAATTTGGTATAGTAGTTAAGGTTCATCAGGCTAGAAACTGGGAAACCAAAAGTCAATGCTAACTTAAAGCCCCCCAAGAGGTTCTCTGCTTGGTTGCTGGTGGGGGTGGCCATGGTGGAAGTGGCCTAGTCTGCTTCCTGCATCATGGCAGCTGGGCTCCGGAGGCTTTCTTCGAGCTTCAGGGAAGGTGAAAACAGCCTCCCCAGGCTCCAGAGGCTGTTTGGAAGCTGAAACTCTTTCTGGCTTTGCCGAACTTCTGGGAGGCCCGTTTTTCACCCTCCCTGAGCCCCCGTGTGCGCCCTGCACTTACCTGCATCTAAAACGGGCCGTGTGAGGACTCCTGGGAGAGGTGGGATGGGCGGGAGCCATCCAGGAGTGGGATTTGGGGGTTCTCCAAACTGTGCAGAATCTTAGCTAAGGGCTCTCACGAATCCTTGTGAACCCCCAGCAGCCCACCCCTGAGGTAAAGGAACAGTTTTAACTTTTTTTAATGTTGTCCCTCAGTTGAAATTCTTTTTTTAAAATTAAATATATTTCTATTGCAGCTGCATGGCTATTCTTTCAGTCTTTCACAGATATGAATTCAGATACATTTGTAATATTGTTATTCTATCTCAATCATTCCCTATTTTATTTTAAAAGTTATTGTTTACTTGCTGAATACTTTTACTCAACTACAATATCATATGCCTCAGTTTAAATGGAAAGAAAGAATCTTATTTCTGATTATATATATTCAGCTTACTAATAATTTAAAATATACTTCAACTATAATGTATTATATTATAAATTCTTATATTACTGTTATTTGAAATAATAAATTCTTATATCTACTATTGTTTTGTATATATTATACCCACACACATACTATTTACAGACTTGAGAAGAGATTTTTAATTCTCAACAATGACAACTATAGTAATGCAATGGATATTTTAATAAACTTTTAATTAAAAAAATAGAATATTCATTCAAATTTTATGCCTGTATGCAGTATTAGTTGTAGAACAACATATACTTTTTTGAAGCTGAAAGCTACAGTGTGATCACTATAATAAAACATGTAATCTAGGTATACATTAGCAATGTTTTGTGGTTTTTATAACTTTAAAACTGAATAACTTTTCAGTTTTCAGTTGAGATCTTAAACTGCTATGTAGAAAACAGTTATTATGGAAATAGATGTGTAATACTTTTTCACTGGCAGTAGTACTTATATATTAGAGGTGATAATTTTCCTTTTCATTTCCAATGTTGATGCAAATAATTGATAGTGCTGTTGAGGTTAAGTATGCTGTTTACATTCTTTTGATATTATCAAATTATCTCTGGATAATAGCTTTTTTTTAAATGTTTGTTTTTTTCTGTTTAAAATTTTGTTCTGTTTTTTTTCTAAAATACTGTTTTTTCTGTTTAAAATTTTGTTCTGGGAGATATTTAATTAAATCATGACATTATTTTAAATTTTAGTGTATTTGAAAAAACCCTTTTGTTATGGAATTGGCTGAAATCAAAACAATTTACTATTTTGATTATAGAAAAGAATGTAAATGCTTTTGTTTCCACATGGAAAAGAATGAAACTTTGATTTTGGGTTTTACCAATTAGACTGATAGATCTTTATAGAAATGGCTAGTTTATAATATTATGAAAAAACAAAAAGTTGTGATTTGATGTTAATGCCTTATTTTACTGTAACAGAGGGAGTCGGAAGTCAATGCTTCTTTTTCTTAATCCTTCCTCACTTTTTCTTCTCCTCCTTCTTCCCCATTATTTTCCTATTTTCTTTTATTTTTGTATCTTATTTTATCTTATAATTCAATACAAATATTAACAGAAGAAAGAGCCCTTTTGTTAAGTCAGAAAATAAGTCGGTGATTATTTAAAAATACAAATAAATATTGTAATGGGATAGACCACACCTAATTTTTTACATTGGGGAATGAAGAAAATGTACTTGGAACAATCAGAAGGAGTCATTAAAATATTGTCTGATTTTTGTTGCTACTGAAGTTTTTTTCTGTTTCCAGCTTAAGGCACAGACTGCTAAATTACAACTGAGTTCATTGTATGTTCTGAGTGGCTCAGAACAGGTTACCTCTTGGTGGACTATAAATGTGTGTATATTTTAGAAGTAGTTTAGAATAATACACAAATCAAATCTAAAGCATGCACATATGAGGTCTGGAATTTCATAATAGTTGTATGCACTTAATTGATAGCTTGTTTTTTTGTGTAAATTTCAATCACTTTGACATACTGAAAAAAAGAGATACCTACTATCAATCACTTAACCTACCCAAAATTTATGACAAACTATCAAACTCTGAAATCCAAATAACTTTATCTGAAAATTGAAGATTTTTAAATATTCTTTACATACTGTCTTCCAGTAATATTAGCTATTACCCTTAAATTTACCCTGAAGCTTGATTAAACTTGGATTCCAAATGTTTTGATTTCAATACATCTTGTTTATTTATGTGAGATTACTTTTTTATGATGATTGCTGCTGTTTTATGCAGGTTAGCAAGAATAACATAGTTTTCTAACAAGCTGTTTACTTTTTTATTCTGTTAATGGAATAGAAAAAAGAAAAAAAACTAAAAATATTATAAATATATGGGCTACATACATACATACGTTTGTGTGTGTGTGTGTGTGTGTGTGTGTATGAATGACTAAAGCCTTACAAATAGTTTTAATAAAAATGACTATGTTTCATTGTAAGCATCTGCATTTAGCCAGTATTTATAAAAATCTCATTCATTATTTTAAAATTTTTAAATCTTGCCTTTATTCCTCCTCATTTCCCCTATAACAATCTGCCTGTGAGGTGTGTCTGGGTTGAGAGAGAGTGATTAGCTGAAGGTCACTCAGCCAGTTTTCATGTCTACGGTGGGACGAACTCACACTTTCCTGGTTTCTAGCCTTGTACATTAATTATTGCAAGTAATATGAATTCACTGAATGCTGAAGGAATAATTTTGGCAATAAAAGGGGCACAAAAATCCAGTTCCCATTAACTATTACCTCATTATTTCTGTGAGAGAAATGATTTACTGAAGCTACTCCAAGGAGAGACGTCATTTCCTTTTGTATCATTCTTTTTAGTGTAGGTAAGGCAGTATTAAAGGTCGCATATAATTGCTGTCATGTTGTGAAGGATTACTATTTCATTGTGATCAATGTATTCCATAATTTTTATTATATTTAATTTAATTATATTATATTCTACAATTATAATTCTATAATATTCTAGCGGACCCTGCACTTGCGAGAATATGCTAGGGAGAAGAAGAAGAATGTATTCTACATTCAGCCTATTGAAAAATTCAATGCATATTTTTCCTTCATAGTCTGGACTGCTATGACAGTTCTTTTGAGAGAAATATTAAGCTGTTACGTTTCTTGTCATGTAGTGACAAGCAGTTGGAACATTTGAAAGTTTTGTATATATACTATTAATATTTTAGATTTCTATGAAGAAATAATATTTTGGAAGAATTTGGGGTGAGGTTATGTGATCAACTGCTCATATTAGATCAGTGGCCCCCAACCGTTTGGGGCCAGGGAGTGGTTCCATGGACAATTTTTTCCGAGTACCGGAAAGAGTGTGGTTTCGTGCGCTGCCTGCATTCCACAGAGGGGGCTTCACTTGTTTGTGCGGCCCAGTTTCTGGCATAATGTGGACCGCTGCCAGTCCATAAATCGGATGGTTGGGGATTCCTATTTCGCTTTATTCAAATCTTAAGTATGATAAAGCCCACCATAACATGATTCCTAATTGTTAATTTTCCTGAATTATACAATTCCCTTGTATTGTTTAAAACTTTCCTGTGTTTATAATTTTATTGATAAATAATTCACTTAATTTTGATAGTTTAATTTGGCATACTTATACATATTTTATATATTAGTGAGTAGCTGACAGAGAGTGGTTTCTAATATTGTAGGCTAGATTACTTATTAATACTTTAAAAAAACCTCACTTTTTTACTCACAACTTTTGCTGTCATTTACAATCAATCCATATAATGTTTTTGCTTTTTGTCCCCAGCACATCTTTAGTTAACTGAACCAATAATCTCATCTACCCCCAAGGCCTGCAAAGCTCTGATTATTATCAGTTTTGGTCTGATTTTGATTATTTCACATTCCTGGCAATTTGACTCTCTGGGTCACACATCAAATCAGGTTGGCTGGAACTTGCAGTAGCTTGTTCATCTGCATGGACATATCCACTAAGCAGTTTTTATTGTGAAGAAAAATACATTTGGGAGAAACTCAGTTAAAAGAAATGTGTGGAATTTTAGTCTTGGGGCAGATAAATGTTAATGGGGAGTTTCCTTTCAACTATTTACTTTATAGCACTCTTATCAAGCATGGCAGAGAAATTCTGCACATGTTCTTGAGATGGCTATATTGGCAGTCCTCACTTACCAACTACCTTGTTTAGCAACCATTCAGAGTTATAATGGTTCTGAAAAAATAACTGCATTTGCAACCAATGCCTGCATTTACAAATTTTGCAGTGTCTCAGTCACATGATTGTGATTACAGCCAGTGCATGTCATGTGCCTGACCATTTGTTCTTCTCCCCACCCTTGCAGAGCAGAGAGATTAGAGAGGAAGGGATTACAAGTGAGCAGGTAGGTACACATTATAATAATGTGCTGGCACTGGCAGCTATGAATGGGATACCCAAACAGCCCAATGCACAATGTGCCTGCATTGATTTTTTATTTTTATTTGTTTTTTTGTAATTCTTTCCTCTCTGCAAAGAGCGGGAAGAGAAAAACCAAGCCATTTGTATAAGCAATGTCTCCTGTGCCTGACCCATTTCCTCCTTCCCTGTTGTCACCTTACTTGCTTTGTATTTGTTCAGTTTCATTTTGCATGTAACCACATAAAAGGAAAACTAACTGCTGGATATTCATTGATTACCTGTGAAATGTCAAAAGCTTCATTATTTCAAATACTACTAGTTACCTCACTGTACTACATGTCAGTAATCAGATGATCTTGTTTAGGCCTGGAAGTTAAGCAAGGTTGGGCCTAGTTATTAGTAGGATGTCATACTACTTGGGAATAATAATTTAGATTGTTAAATTAAAATAATTGTATTCAAAAGCAGTGGCATTTTTTTTGGTCCATGAAAATTTTATGAGTATATGCATTAAGTTTTTAAATGTTGAGTTTAGCTTGAAAGTTTGATCCATTGTTTTAATCACTATTTCTTAAAGTACAATAACGTATAATAAATGTGGTATTTTAGGATCTTTTGAATAGACATAACTTGAATAAAATGTACATATTTGATTTTCACACATAAAAAGGAAGTAGTTTTTAGTGTGATCCAAGACAATTCTGGCATATTTTAAGAAATTTGAACTCACGTTGCATAACTGCGTATAAATTGCACACTCTTGATCCAAGAGCAAGCATTAAGCTTCAGTTGGTTATGTTTGAAATTGTATAATACTGGCTCTTATTTAGGTAAACATGAAATTTATAGAACATATGGCAAATTAAAAATGCAATTGTAAGTTGTAGTGCCAGTCACTGAAATCAAAGAATATTCCCATGTTAGATGATAGCCATGATCCAGAATTACTCAAGTATTTGAATTAAGGCCTGTAATATTTCTTGTGAGATAAGTGGCCATATAAATTTGATAGATAGATGGGCAGACAGATAGACATGTAATTATTTCAATATCTTTAGCAAAGAAAACACATTCTAATTGATCTGAAGATTTGGACTGGAAAAAATGGGTAAAATGGACTTATGTTATTTTTAAAAACTGTTTTGTTTAAAATACCCTAAGACAAATTTAGCAGAAAAATCCCAGTCTACTGTTAAAATATGTTTGTAGTTTTAATACTCTCCCAATTTATTCATTTAATTTACAAAACAGAACATCTTCCTCAAAGAAACCAAACATAGTGACATCAGAGTATACTGAGCCTTCCTGTATGTAATCAGCTTAGTATTGTAACTTACTCAGATCATATCATGTTCAGCCAAAGAAAGATTTGCATGAAAAGAATCTCTTGATATTTTTATTAAATTGATATGTGAATCAACATATTTTGCCCTTTGAAAATCAATGCCAAACGAAATGGGAGTGAATTACTCTAGTAAAAGTTTTAGCCTGGTCTTCTGAATTGTAATCATTTTTAACATGGTCAGAATGTTTATCCTTTGGGGGTTGAACACTAATATTTCCAAAGGAGTGCCTGATTCCTGGAAGACAGCTGCCATCAATATAGCTATCTAGGGAATCCAAGAGTCGACATACAGCCTCTTTTTCCTATCCTCAAGTAGGAAAGATTTAAGAGGAAAGAGATTTTTATTTAGCAAAAAAGAAATTAAAGGATTCTCCTTTTTGTATAGTTAATTAGCTCAAATCTGTTGGAATTACTGTGTAGCTTGATTCTGGACTGTACCTATAAAGTAGCTAATTTGAGTCTGAAAGTTCATCGAGTTAAAGAAATACATTTAAAAAGTAAACCTTGAATATCTGCTGTCTACTCTCATTGTCTAGTTAAATCCATATTGAAAAGAATGATTCTGCTAGAACAGGAAATTTCTGATGACACCAGTTGGTCAATAGCAGAAGATTTATTAGAATACTTATAATGTGAACAACAGTATCAAATGCTTGTAAGTGTGAAGATAGTCAATATTTAATTTTGAAATTCAACTATGAAGAAAGTGGTCCTTTTCTCTTTCTCTTGCTTCTGCTGCATAGTTTCAGATGACTCAAGAGTAAGGATAGTTTTCTGAAATTCAAATAAATAGCTGCCAAATGTTTCGTAATTTAATGAAGGAAATTTCCTTTGGAAATTCCTATTCTCCCTTTACAGAGCATTTATTAATGTATACCTGGTCACCAGTAGTCACATTTGAGGCTATTAAAAAAATACTAATTCACTGCATGTGTTAAAGATTCTGAATCCAATACTGAAGAGGAATATTTATCATGTTAGAGATGGAATCATTTGGAATTAGAGCCTGTCAATTAGCTTCCAGTCCTTGGTGAAAGAATGTGTGATGTTCTGACCAAGGAAAATTCTAATTTTCTACCTTCTTCAGTTTGATTTCCTGATATTCCTTAATTCAATAGATATGTTCTACTGAAATCCTAGAATAGTTCTTCATGCATTTGTGAATTATTAGAGAATCACACATATGAGGCAGAACTTTAAAGTAATTTAGCTCCCTCTACAGATTAAAAAAGCCATGTTTTCATTCAAAATATTCCTAGTGCATTTGATAAATCTGTGATTCGGAAAGCATATTGTTTTCCAGAATAGTATGACTCCCTCCAAACCTACTTTTTTGTTGTTCCCCATCCAGCTCCCTATAGCCGCCAGGTATCATGACACGGCAGAGACAACATTACTCAGGTCACCATGTGTAGAGATGTAGAGCTGAGTATCATCAGTATATTGATGATATCTCAACCCAAGATGATGGATGATCTCATCCAACAGTTTCAGGTAGATATTAAGCAAGAGAGTAGTACCAAGCCCTGAGGGACAACTAGTAGAAAATAATATGGAATACAGTAAGAATCTCTTTGTCGCATTTGCAGACCAAGAGAAAGCATTTGATAGAGTTGACTGGAAATTGTTATGGCAAACATTGGCCCAATATGGAGTAAGTGAACAGAGTATGCAAAAGTTTATATAGTGATTGCAGAAGTATAGTCAGAACAAACCAAAGAATATTGGAACTCTTCACAATAACATCTGGAGTAAAACAGGGATAGGTACTATCATCACTATTGTTTATCACCTATATTGGCAGTATAAGCAAATAAACCAAACCAAGAATGGAAATAGTATTAATGAACTACTCTTTGCAGATGACCAGGCATTGATAGCAAGTACAGCTAAGAAACTACAACATCATCTTATGGCCATGAACCAAGAATGCCAGAGTATAATATGAGAACCAATAGAGAGAAAATGGAAGTGATGGCAGTTGGAAGAAAAAAAGCATACTCTAAATCAGGGGTCACCAACCTTTTGGACCTCAGGGACCACCAAACTCATAATTTTAAATCCCGTGTACCAGAGACCCTGGAAAAATCCCAAAAAAAGTCTGCAGAAAAATTCCCCACCCTGTTTCCCTACTGATCCAGCATTCTTTATTTGGGACCACAGGATACCATCTCCAACTCCATTCTCGGGGGGAGAGAGAGAGAGAGAGAAACTTTTGGCTTCATGCAAGGAAAGCAGCAGAAGAAGCAGAAGTCTTTCTCTCCCCCAAATTCTGCCAGAAATGATCTTTGTCGCGCCGGTGCAGCCTCTTGGAGCAGGATGCCTTGCAGGGTCCCAAAAACTCATTTCTGGCCGAGTTTGGGGGAGAGAAAGAAAGACTTTTGCTGCTTTCCTTGCGTGCAGCCAAAAGCAGAAGAAAGAAGTAGCCCGGTGGTCAGGCAAGGTGCATGGGGCAAATTCCCCCCTCACCTCACTACCTCGTATTGTTTGCAATGCAAGCAACGCAAGCCTTGTGTTTCTACGGGCCATGTGGGCAGCGCAGCCTTGTGTTCCCACACAGCCTGGATTCATTGCTTTTGGGGGTGCTTGGGGGTGACATTTCTCTGTGGACCAGCAAAATTTTCTCACGACTACCAATGGTCCCCGGCCCACTGGTTGGCAACCACTGCTCTAAATATAGTAATTGGAACAAACATTAAACAAGTATCAGAGTTCAAATATCTAGGAACAATATTCACCAAAGATGATAAAATGGATGAAGAGTTAACTTATGATGCAGTAAGGCAAACCAAGTATTAGAACACCTTGTTTTATTCATACAATACATGGCAATATAAGAAGCATTTCATACAAAGCATATTCATCCCCACCCTATGTTACCAGTGCCAGATGTGGACACTTACAACAAAACATGAATTAGGGGGAGTAGATTGGTTAAGAATAGTTAATACAATGTTTAATGTTTTTAACAATGTGGTTTTGACTGCTTGTTTTTAAGTTCTCTATTATTGTGTAGGGGAAAAAATGGTACATTCTGAAAGCAAAACTCTGTTAAATTCTCAAGAGAGGGAGAGATATGTCCTCAAATACAGCTTCTTGGATTCATGCCGGTTGATCTTAACTGCCCTTTCAAATATAATTGTGTGTATCTGTGAGACTTTATAAGCATTTATATATCCAAATGTTCTTGGCAGAATCTGGACAGACATACAGAATGACTTCTTAATTGATTGTCATCTTCAGTGGACATGGTGTACTTGAACATTGAATTATATTTTTGACAATTTATTACATTATTCAAAAAACTTATTAATTATTAGATATATTTTTAGTAAATTACAAATACAGTGCTTGGGATGAGATAGGGAAGCCATTTGTCTCCAGAGGATAATCCTTCTCTCCTCCCTTCTCCTCTCCATCATTCTTATAGAAGTAACAATTATGGCTAACTCTGATAGTTTCTCCAGCCTTTATTTTCTATTCCTGCATTTTTATTTTGTGGTATTTAAAACAAAGTCTATGCAGAAGAAACAGACATATATCCTATGTACATGCAGGTCTGTTAGGAGAGTAGGAACTGCTGTAGAGCAGCAAATTTAGGCAGAAATGCAGATTCCTAAGTTGATTATCTGTTCTGCTTTGAGATAAATTTCTTTTTGGCCACCTGTCCATCATTGCTAGGAAACTCCTGAGCTACTTGAGCAGCTGCAGCCAGTTGTCTGGAAGAATAAACTGCATACTCTCTGCAGGCATGTACAGTTTATGTTGTATTAAAAAATATTTTAAAAGCCAAATGAGAAAACTCCCAAGTTGAAATAATTTCTGATAGCTTAAATAATTCCTATGAAGATAGATTGAAAGCCTTTAAACTTGTACAGATAGCCCTTGCTGAACAGCTGCCTCTTTTAGTGACCAGAGTTACAACAGTGATGAAAAACTTTACAATCAGTCCTAAAAATTATGGTCTTCATAGGTCTGTAAAGTAAAGGAATACTGAAGTAAGTTCAGAAGCACAGTCCCAGTTTCACTTAATGACTATTTAATGATTGAGTTGCCTGTCCCAATTGTGATTGTTCAGGAGGACTACCTGTATTCCCTCTTGTTTTCACAGCAATCAGTGTAATTATTTGGAGAAGCCCTATATATTTGGGGTTTTCAATATGAAATTTAAAAGGGGTGAATATTTTGTTTTTGTGCAGCAATAACATCTCTTTGTCCCCAGAGACAGACTGGAAGTTTCCCAAGGATGAAATTGCTCCATTCTTTCCTTTGTAGAAGCAGTTGTGTAAGAAATGATTTTGCTAGAGCATTATATTTGTATTAATTATTTCTTACTTTCCAAATGAAATGCTGCTAAATGTTGAAACCCAAACCTAGCAAACCAAAAGCCTATGTATATTTGTACAAAGATTTACTGATAGCCTTTGCCAAAGTAAAGTAAGTGTACCAGATAGTTCTTTAGAAATTTTCAAAAAAAAAGTTGTAAGGAATATTTAAAAGTATTCTGGGTATATGATTATTTTGTGTTAGGTTAAATAATAATATAGAGCTTTTATTTTTTTTTTTTTATTTTACAGATTGACCTGAAGGAGTGGAGTATAGTATTTTTTTCATGGAATTATTAAAGGTGAAATCTTGAAACATGTAAAGATGCTTGCAATTCTGTTTTTCACATCCAGAAGCCCTCAATCTGTGGACTTAATATGTCTGAAATAAAATTTAGAACTCCTTCTGTTGTTTTAGATTAGAGTTTCTTTCATTTTTTTCTCACAAGATCATTCCCATCTTTAAAAATTATGGAGGACTCCAGAAGAGCTTTTGTTTGAGTTATCAACATTTGCCATATTAAAAATAGAATGAAAATTCAAAAATTGAATTTGATGAGATTTTAATACTGTTTCAACATTGGCTGGCAAATAATTTTGATTTTATGATCCCTGAGAGAGTTTCTTCCCACAAGGTCCTAGCACCATACATTAAGAAACACTGTTGTAGATTAATGTATTAGTGATACAATGCCTTGGTTGTATTGTAATATTCAAGAATAAACTATTCTTTGCACAATAGGAGTGTAAAGAATTTAGTAAGGTACACTTTTATTAGATGCTGTAATTTAATATTAGTTAAGTTTGAATTAGATAAGAGTGTTGATGTTTGTTGATGCAAACTTTCCATGTCATTTTGTGAACACTGAAGTTTTAGATTTGGAAACAAAGAGGACAGGAATTGTATCATATAGTGTTGACTTGGCAAATGTTTGAGCTCTGAGTAGAGAAACCAACTGCATACTATTTTGGGTGAATGAGGTTAGCTGTTAGTGCATACAGCTTCATGAAACGTTCTGTCAGTCATTGTGTTGATTGTGAAGATTGAGGCTCAGTCTCATTACTGCGTGCATGGATATACATTCCATTATGAAAGAAAGACATTTCTGTGCCTGAACTTGCTGCTGACAAGAGTTTGGCCGGAAGCTTACTGATTCTGATCTTCAGATGTCTGCTTTTTAGATATATCTGTCTCTTGTATCTCCAGTGTCAGCTCAGCTTCAAGCAATAAACTGGCATTCAAGAGCAAAGGTTCAACGGGACATTTAGAGCCATATATATTGGCCTTTACTTAAGTTTAACAACCCTGCACAACCCTGAGGGAATATTCTGATCCTGGGATTTTCTTCAACATGTTGGACAAAATAAAAACTCTCCAATCTACTTATGGTGGAATTGTGCCATTTGCAGGGATTGTATTAAAGGATGTAAAGAATGCAGGTTTGAGTCAGGACTCCTACCACTGTTTGAGGGAAGGTTAGTGAGCTCTGTCTTGCTTATATTAAGAGGACTCTTAAAATTTGTCATTCATATCTATTGAAGGTCTTCTTGTATGTTTGTTATAATATTGTACAGTGAATTCATTCATATTGATAGTGCTTAGATGCCTTTAATTTATGTTAGAAGATGCTGTTTGTTCAATTTTATAAAGATCTCTTATGCGAAGGTATCTGTGAGAATCTAAATTAGGTTTTAAACTTTAGACTTTACAAGACTTTCTGTTTCGGTAGTAAGGGACAGAAATGATACAGGATCTTTGGATATTGATAAGAAGAAGAAACAAAAATAATATAGTAAAAGATAATGAACACTAATCTAATCTAAAGGTGGATATTGCAGTGGATGATTCATGGCAGTTATGGATAAGGGAATAGATGGTAGAATTTTATGATAGCAACTCAAATGTCTGTATTGGGAGAAATAGTTGGAATAGCTATATAAGAAATCCAGACTGCTGGCATATGTGTTAGCTAAAAATAAATCCATTGGAATGACATGGGGAATTTAATGGAACAAAAATACCCTAGACAAGGCTTTGAAGCAGTCCCAGACCCGAGGGTGAGCTTCACCAAATCTAATTCATT
Organism: Bungarus multicinctus; assembly: GCA_023653725.1. Taxonomy (NCBI): domain Eukaryota; kingdom Metazoa; phylum Chordata; class Lepidosauria; order Squamata; family Elapidae; genus Bungarus; species Bungarus multicinctus. The sequence goes on from CM042848.1 coordinate 52,218,346, forward strand.
ATGTCTCAATACTGTGATTCAGATTCAGACAGAGTGGAATAAAATAGTAACTTGACGCTTAAATATTCATGATTCAAATAACTACATATGTTCTTTTTAAAAGATGAACCAGCTTGTCATTATTGTTACTAGGTAAAAATAGGTTAATGTTTCAGGCAGATTTTCTTGCTATAAGGCATATGCTATATGTCCTCCATAAAAATGCAAATATTGGCCAGCGTTTTCAAAGGAGATTTAAATAGTAGCAATTGCTTATTGAATATTATGTTATTAGGGCAACAACCATATTTTTGAAGTCAGCTTAATTTGGAAGTATTAAAATGAAGTTAGTTATCTACAGATAATATTATACCTGGAGGTCTGTCATTTAAGGAATGTGGTGCATGATGATATATTTGATTGTATTTCAGTGAAAGTTATCCAAAAATTCAAATTGCTATGCAATACTCATTGTATGTTTTATGGATAAAATAGCGGATTGTAACCAGATTTTATCCATATCCTCCTTTTAGTTTGGCTATTGCCAAATGTATCTACAACTCAGTAAATCATAGTCTCTGCATATGACTTTGTTGTGTACTTATATATTTTAAAGAAAATTTGGCACTGTATTTCCATGGAATCAGTTTATATTATCAGCCTAGAGTTATGTGTAATGGTTTTAAATTCGGCTTTAAATGGTTTTAATTTTCTTAATTCCCTACTTCTTAATTTTTAATGGCAAATTTATTTAATTCTTTTAATGTGTTTTAAATTATTGTATATGTATTTATATGTTTTTATCTGGCTGCGCACTGCCCCGAGTTCCTAGGGAGAGAGGGCGGTATACAAATTTGAATAATAAATAAATAAATAAATAAGATTTGAATCATGGCATCCACAACTTATTTAATATCAAGTAACTTTATATCACTTACCTCTTTAGCAAAAAAGGAAAGAAGGGGGGAAAAGCGAATTATTTCAATAAATGTGCCATTTATGTCTTTTATTCACAAGTGCCTTTTAAATATTGTTTTAGAAAGTTTAAAATAAATAACTTTAAGAAAATTGGGTATCCACAAATTAACCGTTACTGAAATTAGTTTTTCCCAACTTTTTTACTCTGGAGGAACTTGTAAGATAATTTTCAGGTCTTAAGAGAACCCCAGCATAAAGATCATAAAACATGTACAAACTTCTGCAGTTACTGTTTCTCACAGAACTTGCAGAACTGAAGTGCTCCACAGCAATCAAGTTGAGAAAAGGTGGTTTACAGACTATTAGTCATAAAGCAAAGTTCCAAGTGGGAACTATCATCTGTGAGCTGCTGCTACTAAGAAAATTCTGGTTATCCCTCAAAGTGGCATTGCTGTCATTTGTAGGGAGAACTACAGCTTTGTTGAGGCTTGATCAGTTGTTTTATATAGCCAGCAAAAATGGAAGAACAACATTTCAAAATGAAGACACTGTTGGAAAATATATATATGTGAGTGTTCATATATTTCCAGATCTAAAGCAGAACAATTTTCTTCAAAGCAGAGGGATTAATATAATGTAATTTATGGGAATTAGTTAGAAAAAAAAACATACAACAGGAACATGTCAAAATCATTCAAAAATCATTGTGAAGAACTGATATGTAAAGTACAGAATTCTTAGCTGAAGTTATGTTGTAATCCTGCATAGCCTCCAGGCCAAGGCAAGTAAGTATTTGAAAGTTGGTTCAAGCATAGAGTGATGGCAATTTCATGCTAACAGAATGAAATTAGCAAGAATTAGCAATCCTTGCCAAAGGAGGTCCCCAGTGTTGTTTTAAGTCATTTTCTATAAAAATGTTGAACACACAATGGTTGTTATACAGTATAAATCTTGGGATGAGCTGATTGTCATGGTTGTGATTACAGAAGGTAATGTCTGTTGTTTTATATCTGCTTTTGTGTTTGGTTCAAATGGAAAATGATCCATTTTATGTTGTCCCAACATTCTGTGATAGGAAATGTTACTTTCTGTAACTCGATTTGCTATTTACAGGGCTTGTGGAAGTTAGTTGATAAATAAAGTTAAAATAACTGGATAACACTAAATGCCAACCCTTGAATTAAACCAAATCTCCTCCTCTTTATGAAAACCAGAACAAATTTTAAGGAAACTAGACATAATTTTGCGTTTTATAGCACTAAACAGTTTCTGTACTAAATTAATGTAAGAATGGAATGTAAATGGTAACTTGTTATAGTAGAGCCAATTACTTTCTGCAAAAGAAATGCAACTTTCTGTTGTAAATATAAACCTAATGACCAGGGGTGGGATTCAAATTTTTAACAACTGGTTCTGTGGGTGTGGCTTAGGTGGTGGGCATGGCTTGGTGGTCATGTTATTGGCTGGGTGTGGCCAACTCAATATCACTCACATCGAGGCACGTATCTCCTCACCTGGCCTCTCATGACTGTGGAGATGCTGCAACAGTCATAAGAGTGAAAAATTGTCATAGTCACTTTTTTCAGTGCCATTGTAACTTTGAATGGTAGTTCCTGAGACAGGAAGTCTAGTCCTGCCAAGAATGTAATAAGGGTTAACGGAGAGGCAGTTTCTGTAAGCAATACCAGAATGTTTCCTTCCTGCCTTCCTTACAGGATTAGGCCAGTAATTTCTTCTAACAACCGGTTCTCCAAACTGGTTAGAATGTTAACAATCAGTTCTAGCAAATAGGTGCAAACTGTAGAATCCCACCCTTGCTAATGACCCTTCGATTCATATACAAGACAAAACAATTTGAAATATGATAATGATGTCACCCATTCAGTCAAATTCCGACTCTTGGCAATTCTATGGGCCAGGTTACTTCACATCTTCCAATCTTTCATTATTTGACTTTCTCTACGTTTTGGCTAATGTCAGCTTTGATAGTGTTGAGCAACTGTGTTATTTGTCAGCTTGGTTTCCTTTTACCACTAACTGTTCCAAACATAAATGCTTTTTCTAGTGAGTTCCCCTGCATAACATGACCAAAGTAAGTGAGATGCAGTTTCATGATTTTGCCTTCTAGATTTGAAATTAGTAGGAACTACATGGACTCAAATGAAAAAGTGGAAAAATCTGTGAGACAAAAAGTGCATGATTCTTTTATCCATTATCCATAATTGGAAGAAGAGTATTGCAAATGGTAATTATTATTTGGAGAAGTAAAAACCACCAAGCTCAAAGAGCATCAAAGACCCCACGTACTCATTTTCTAAATTCAATTTTAGTAACAATTTATAAATCTTGGCCATAACATGTTCATCACTACTATACACAGTAGATTTTCAAATTTTTTTTTTTTTTACAAAGTCAAACCTGGAACACTTTTCACTTAATTTAAACCTTTCAGTGTAAATATGTAAACCAATGATAGATGTGTCCTTCTGACTTTAACTCTTGTTTGTACTTCGATTAAAGTATATTATTTGATCATTGGTCCACCAGTCTGACCTCATCATCATTTCTTTTCTAAAGAAATCTTCCTGAGGTGACATTTCTAATCTTGTCTCACACAGTCTAATGCTTCAGTTCCATTATCTGAAGCAAATATCATTTGATGAAACTTAGGAAAGTTTGTCTTTTTGGTTGTAGCACCTGTCCTCTCCAGTATATGGTTGATCTTATTAAGATAGATAGATAGACAGGCAGGCAGACAGACAGATGTCAACCGGTTATATATGCACACACACATATTTCATTCATGAACAGCACATTTGAATTTCGTATAGAAATGAAGGAAAGAATTAGGTATTATTCATAAGCAGCAGAGCCAGCAACAATTTCCTGCAGTAGGGCAAAAATATTTCAGACCCATCTTGTTTTTAGCATGCCATCTAATCTTTCCGCTGGCTATAGGATTCCACTGGATCATCCCTTGTTGATCAGCCCAGCGTTGCAGATTTTAATTTTGCCTCTTCAAATGGGTTACTTTAACAATAATTGACGTTTTTTGGTCCATAATAGCCTTTGGCTATCGCTTAGAGTTCATTTCTGCCTCTCCTGTGGGAGTCACCCAGGAGGTATAGAAAGGTAAATGCACTTAGTCAGGTATCATCAATTCAACTCAAATGAGAACTTAAGTGGAAGTCCTTGCTTTCCTTTTCTACAGTGGTGCTTGAAAGTATGAAAGAAAGAGTCTAGATATAAAGACTTTGGTCATTCATTCTAATACTTACTGCCAGCACAATTGAATTGGTAGAGGCAAACTCAGTTCCAGATTATTAGGAGATAACTTTCTATTTAGCTGAAATCGTAAGTTCCCTACCTCTTTATTATGCAATATTTTTTCACAACTGCCTAGACCACACTCTATTAGCTCTGATTGTGATTGTGGCAGATGTAAGTTTGCCTATCAGTTCTTCAGCTGCTAATCAAGTAGGAACTTTGGACTGTATAAAAACGCTACAGTTTTGTGTCTTGACTAATTCACTTTCAAGCTTCTGGCATAATGTACATTTCAGATTCTCAATATTGTTAACATTTTTACTAAGTACAGACAGTTAAGTGAACTATTTCATATCCTTTGTGTAGGAGGAGGGATTCTTTTAATTGTTCTGTCTCTAATATTTATGAAATTCTTATTGCAATCGAAAATGAAGGAGCTTGTCATTAAAGATTTAACCTTGTTTATATCTTCAGTGGCTTTATTTTATCTGACACACTTTGGTTAAATCAGTTTTGAAAGGCAATATATTTCTCTTTCTTTGTTTTGACATTTCATAGTACCCTTGTTCTGTCCTTAGCATCTTAACAGCATCTTTTAAGCTATTGGTCAGCCGTATTGTCCAAACTCTCACTTGGAAGGGAACTATTTTGATGGCAGTCACAACTGCCTTTTGAATGAGTGGACTTCATGTTTTCTGTGCTGATCTAAGGAAAAGCCGGGCCTGTAATAAAATGTATTTTCTCCCATGGTGGTCTTGAACATCCATTTATACTAGGAGCTGATCCTTCCAATTTCCTTCCTGAAGTCTTCAACACTTTTAGATATGACATGACCTTATCGAGAGAATTATTGTATTCCATATCAGATACTGATTTTTGTTGAAATTTGAACCATTTTGTTGTGAATGCTGGTTTTAGACATATGTCATTATATTGCTAAAGGGACCACACAAACCTATCTCTAATTGGGGATCTTGAAATATCATGTGAATTCACATAATCAGGCCATCTACCCCACTAAGGTAGTACTTATGTTAAATCCAGTGTAGTAGTCATTAAAATAAAGTCTGATAAAAGCCTTATCTTTTATAAAAGTATTTAAACTCAGGCAAAATCCAACAGAATTACTGCACAAAGTCTGTGCTGAATTTAGAGATCACCTATCAAAGACACAGTTAAAATTAAATGTAACTCTTTGTTCCCTAGATCTATGTCTATTCCATCCTATTTTACTTTATGATGCCATCTACTTGTACAGGATTTGCTGATGGTTGCAGAAAGAGATCCATCCTATTTGCATTCTGCCAAAAATAGGAAGATAGGAATAGGAACAGGCATTGCCCACTATTCTGAAAATTCACACTGAGAAGTTCTAAAAACATGGAATGCCTGCTTGAACAAATCCTATATATCCCAAATAAGATGCTGTAGTAGATTTTGGATTGTTGCAATTGACTGGTGCAAAAACTGAAGGGCTAATGACTGTTCATAACCATTTGGTAAAAAAAGTACTTCATATCATCTAATGCCAGATGTGTGTGATCAATAAACAATCTGTTGATTAAAAGATTAGGGTATGGAATCTCAGGCAGGATGCTGGTTTGTCCAGAAAGTGAAAATGAAAAACAATATCAATAGCAGCCAATATTGGTTTAGCTTAAACTGCTTTTGCAGACATCACAACATGTAACAGAATTTTGTACTCTAAAATAAGAATGTGGGGAAAGCAGCAGCCTTTTGGCACTTATAAAAGCACAATCATTTTAATTTTTATCTATAGCTAACATAATTATTTTCAGCATATCTGTAGTTCTTCTATATTTTTGTCTGGTTAGAATGGATGTTTTCACTTCCTATGCAAACTGCTTGTCATTACGGTTTTGATCCACCCTCTCAGTATAATGTAGCAATCAAGTGAAGCCACTATCAGTAATTTCACAATTTCACATTATAGAATTAATGTGCTTTTAAAAATAATTTCAGAGTAAATATAAAGAAATAATATGCTTTAGTAGTTTTAAATGTTTGCATTGCTATATGATTCTATTTTTGCTGAAAGAAAGTATCACACCTATCCATCTAAGTATTTTTCTAAGTCTGTTCATTTAACCAGAATATGCTTAAAATGTAAATATAAATGAATTTTGTAAATTAGGAAGACAAAATTTTAGAAATTGTGAATAGCCACATAATAAATATTTATTGTACAGTGTTAGTCACAATTTTTAGAGTGTTTCTCCACAAGCATCTCTGCAGAAATTGCTAGTTTGTATTTTTTTAATGTCTCAGAAAATAAATACTCAGACATAACCATTAAATGTATTTCATTAATTTAATTATTAAATTTAATTTCCTTATCCAGTGCAATGTTTTATTTGACTTGGTCCTTCCTTTACAGTATATATGAGGATGATCTCTGGCTTGGTAAATGTTGTGTGTGCCTTCCATGCTTTGATGTCTAAATCAAGACTTACTGCTCCTGAATAAGTTAAAGGGAAAAATATTATGGTCTGGTTTGTTTTGTTTGTTCATGCCAGGAGAGGAGCTATCGGATCAGTCAGATCAAACCAGATCAGTCAAAAATTCTAACTTCCTTGCAGTTCATACTTACTTTGCGAATGTCACAATTTCACAACTGAAATATTACAGTTTCAATGTCTATAAAACTATGTAGGAAAAATGGTTTTCTAGTTCTTTTCCTAGAAATACCCGTGATGGCAAACCTATGGCACGCGTGCCACAGGTGGCAAGCAGAGCCATTTGTGTCGGCACGCAAGCTGCAGGCAAACTTACCTTACTGCGCATGCACATGCCTCACAGCTGATCTTTCTGCCAGTTTCAGGCCTTTTTTTGGCCTCCCAAAGGCTTGAGGAAGGCTTCTGCAGGCTTTGCAGGATGAAAACTAGTCCTGTTTCATCACTTCCTGTTTTATACAGGAAGTGACAAAACAAGACTAGTTTTTGCATGCATGCGTAGGGGACGTGAGGGGCACACATTGCCTTTTGGGTGCTGCCACGCGAGTGTGAGTATGCAAGCGCACACAATTTTTGGTACAGGAGCCCAAAAAGGTTAGCCATCACTGATAGATACAGTACTCATGGATAAGATGAGAATTTTAGATATACCAAACAGGCTTGCCTTATCCATAGATAGGCTTATCTGTGAATATACAGGTAATCCTCAATTACCAATCACAGTTGGGACCAGCAACTCTGTTGCTAAGTAGTGTGATTGTAAAGTGAAATGTGAAATCACAACATTCACTTACAATGTCAATTATGCTGTAACCTCCTTCTCTCTTCCCACTAAATTTGCTTGTTGGAAGCTAGCAGTGAAGCTCGCAAACAGTGAGCATGTAACTGCAGAAGAGTTAGGACTAATCATAAATCTCCCTTTTCAGCATAGTTGTAACTTTGAATGACCACTGAACAGGCAATCAGTAAGCAAGGACTATCAGTATACTCATGGACCTTTATATGGTAATAGTTTTTAAAAGTGTCCATGAATATTTGCAAATAAATTCATCCACGGATATACCAACCCTCAAAATTTTAACCAAAATAGCATGAAAAATGTGTCACCACTGATAAGCCAATTGTGAAAATTAAATCATGAAAATTTTGAGTTAGCTTATCCATAGGTGGCACATTTTTCATTGCATTTGGTTAAAATTTTAAGGGTTAGATAGGTCTATGAATATATATGGAATATTTCAGATTGTGCTTTTTCTGTTCTTTGACAGTGAAGAATAAATTGTCTTTGACCAAGAGGTTGAATAGTAGGAATGAAACAATACTTTAAGTTCCTAATCAAGACCTAAAAGGTTTCTCAATTCTTGAAATGAAGAGAGAGAGATTTTTGAAAAGAATATGCATTCATGCAAATACATACGGAAGGAAGGAGCAACAATAGTGTAATTTGTAGATGTGGATGAAATAAGCCTCATGGATATCCACTCATGATAAGTGTTAGTATATGTCAGAAGTAGGTAACCGTATTAACTTTCAGACTTAAGTTTCATCATGGATCAGGAGGATTGTGGGAATTCTCCCAAATTAGCATGTTCCAGGGATTTTCTGAATGGTGTATATAAAGTGATACTTCAGCAATCATTGTTTTGATAACATTCTACTGGTACAGTATCAGTTTGTGTAGTCTCTTCTTGTTTTCTAGTTTCATGATTTGCAAACCTATTTTTTGCTATAGGAATTCTTGAGTAATGGCCTATTTTCATACTTTGTGGATTTTTAAAATCAACTTACTAAAATGCTTTGTAACTTCCTCTCCCACCGTCCGCTGCAGAATACGGAAACCTTGTTGCTGAGGCCACTTCTGCAATTTGCAAGTGTTGGGTGGGGATTACAGCTTCTGTGCTCATTGCTAATGTTCTTGAGATAGAAGAAAATAAAAATGTATAGGAAAATGTGCTCTGCACATTATATTTTACAGTAATGTGCTCCTCACTTACTTCTTTGTCTGTCATATGCAGTGCTACAGTTGAAGCTCCAGCAGCGACGGACACGTGAAGAGCTGGTTAGTCAAGGGATCATGCCGCGTAAGTATAACTTAAAATTTGTTATTCCTCTTTGCGACATTTCTACTCAGATGAAAGAGTTTATTCTTCATGAAGAATGTGTGAGCTTGGGGGGGAAAGGCCATTTTAAATTTCTGATACTCAACACACTAACAAATGCTTTCTGAGCATTTGCACAATGTAAAAAATAGTACTATACAAAAACATCTTATGAAAAGATGTTTCCATCCTCAAAACATTTTAAATATTGCATTCATGTTATCATTTCCTTAGCAGGTTTCCTGTTTAATATACTACTGTCTTGCTTGAAGCTTGAACATAGCTGCACACTTGCTTAGGAAAGTTACAAAGTTAATTTTTCTGCATTTGCAACACTGTCACACTGAAGTACTACTGTACATCAGAGCCACTAGATAACAGGTTTTGCAAAGTGGCGTGTTACAGCAGTTCATCAGATATAGGGAAAGAGAATGATGAAGTGAATACACACAGGATTAACAAATGTTTTAAAAATTACTGTCACATGTGAAAAACTACAGAACGCTAAAGCAAGAATTTTAGGTATTAAATGCAACAATAATTTTTGAGCAAGTAGGAAAGCGGAAATTTCTTTGGTTGTTTTCGTATTTGGTGTGAAGCCTGCAGAAAGGGTGTTAAAAAGACTGTTGAGCAATCAGGTGCCCAACACATCCATACTTAGTTGCACTTTACAGTATGAGCTACATACTTCTCATTGGCAGTTTAGAAAGGATTATCTTCTTTCAGATTAAACAGCACACATTTTTGTTTTGTAAGGGCTAGCTATTGTGTAAATATATATTTTTGTTCATTGATTTGTTACAAAGATCAACTTAAAAATAACTCTCGGAGTGAATATTAAAAAAATAAAAAGGGGAATTTAAAGTGTATTCATCTCCGTTAATGTTTTATATCTTTGATTTTAATTTATTGTAAGCCACTCTGAGTTGCTTGGATAGTGAGATGGGTGGCATATAAATTTAATATTAAAAAATAATATGTTTAAATTTATCATGCGTTACTTTATCTAGGTTTACTTTCTCTTCTATATAGGCACATATATTTTTAAAGAATGTACTTATGTACAGTATAACAATTGCCACATTTTAAATCGCTTTATGGTTCTATGCTGTAATTGTACATTGTATTGATATATGCTTTCCATTTCATCAGAATTTGGAGGGATAAATTACATACTAATAGTGTGCAGGGACCTTGTCTCTTTTTTAATAATAGGCTTTCATAAACCTCTGAGGAATCATATTATGGTTAAATTGCTTGAAGCAAAGTATGCTCCAGGTGCTGCTTTTGAATGGAAGGTTGGTGTATAAATAATCTTCCCTTATCCAAATGTAATTATAGATAAGGGTACCAATCTGGCATGCATAACTAAGACCTGAGTGTGCCCTGGGGGAGAGGTACCCCTGATTGGAAAAATGACCACTTGGGTTACAGGTTTGGCACTAGCCAAACCTTGGGAGGGTGTGTGGTCATTGTCAATCATGTGTCATTGAGGGCTCTTAGAGGATCTGATTTGCAGAAGTATAATGTGGTATCAAAAGCCACTTAGAGTTCAAGGTGCACAAGGGTGGATTTGCTATCTCCATTCCAGTTCCAACACAGGCCAACTACAAACATGAAACAAGACTGTTTCTGTATGAAACACTGGCCCTAAACTTGACTGAAAGAGGTTTAAATAATTCACTACTTCCATATTCTTGACTGACCACCATCTTTTCAATAACACTTCAGCCTAAAAAGGGAAGATTGAAGACATGACAATATTTATCTAAAATTATTGGGTCTAAATAAAGACTTCTTCTTTAGGAGAGGTGTACCACCGTTTCCTTCAGAGAGGTCCCCCTCCCTTTACACACACACACACACACACGAACATTTTCTCAAAAATGGTGGAAAATGGGTAGTTCCTCTGAGTGCCATGGTGAGCAGATACCTTGCTGCGTTTGCTAGCAAGATAGTTTTCTAAGCGGAATTGTTCCTAGTTAGTATAATCTCCAGAATGAAAGAGAGATTGCTAAGATCATCCATGAGATCACCCATGTGGCTCTGAACAGCTGTTCTTCATGAGTAGACTGCAAAAACTGTTGTTTTTACTTTCAGTTTGTGAGTGGAATGACTGAGAGTCAGGATTTACATCAAGCTCAGACTCACAAAACAGCCCTTATGGACGCTAAACTTGATAGAGCCTCATATTTTAATTACTTTTTGAGATTTTTTAAAAATTATTTACAAATTGGAGAGATTAAGACTCTAAGGGGCTAAAGGGATTTGGAATTATAGTTTTGTATTATTTAGAAGATACTTTCTCATGGGAAAATGGAGATTGTTTTCTTTTTTATGATAAGGAGACTTTGAAGGCTGGACCGTAGAGCCAGATGATAAAGAAAACGGAGCAGAAATCCTTAATGCAAATTTTTGTATTCCTTTCAGATAAATTTTTAGGCATAATGGATAAGATGCTTGATAAAGTTGATAGCATACTCTAATAAAGTTGTAAAAAATGAGCTGCAATGGATATTTATGAAATTAATTTAAAAGAGGATGTAAATGTAATACAAATGGATCTGGTGGATGACTTATTCCCTAAAGGAGATGAACATATATTAAATCAGGAAACTGATTTGGATATTTTTTTAAATCTCGAGATGCAAATGAACTCTGCTAAGATTTGAAAGGACTTTTAAAAAAGTTGACAAACAAAATGATAAATTTTACTTATGCATACCAGATAAATCTATTGAAGTTCAAAATAATGTTTGTTTTGAAACATAGATGAGTAGCAAATTAGCTCCGAGACTTTTTTTGAAGGTGTAAAAAAATCAGGAAGGGTTTATAATATTGGCTTGTTCAATCAGAGTTTAAAGAAGAAAATAGTTATCGGTATATCTGATTGCCCTTACTGCACTTGTGTTGACAAAGATTGATTGGCGGAGTATTTGGACTTTGGTTTCCTTATTTGAGAAATGAACTACAGGGTTAGAGATTATATTTAATTTTAAGATGATGATAAGTTATTCAAATTTTTTTACCTGCTGGAATGAAGGAGAAAGTTACATCTTTTTTCTTTCTCTTTTCCTTTTTCCTTTCTTTTCCTTTTTCACATATCTACATTCAGGCCAGAGTGCCTCCCCCCATTTTTGTATTTTTTTGTTGCAGTTTATATTGACTTTTGTTCTTTACATGTGTAATCCTCAATAAATGTTTTTGGAAAAGGGTGCAAAATGATTAATAAATTTATACATACTGGCAAAAAAGCAAAAATACAAAATCTGCAAACCTTCCGGTGCGCATTGAAGACCCATCTTTTCCAGCAAGCCAGTCTGTCCTAGTATTATTGGAATTGGTTTTAACTTTTGTAATTTTTTTACCCTGTTTTAGTGTTTTATTATAGTTTTAATTTTCCAGCCACTAATTTAATTCATTTTAATCTATTTTTAATTTTATATTTGTAATTGTATCATTTTTAGCTCGGCTGTGCACCGCCCTGAGTCCCAATTTGGGAGAGGGGGCGGTATATAAACTAACTAACTAACTAACTAACTAACTAAATAAATAAATAAATATATTTTCAAAAATATTCAAAATCCCAGTGAAAGAGACCTTGGAATTCTAAATATTAAATTTTATTGTGATAACACATTTAACTAGTTAAAGTTAAAATAATAAACCTTTTGGTTAATGATAGAATATATACATAAACCTTTTATATTTCATCATTATTTTATGATAAAGATAAAATTAAATGGAAATCGAAGAACTTTATTTTTAAAAAAATAAATTTTATTTGGGTTTTCACAAAACATAATACAAATAAAACATCTTTTTTTGAGAATAGCATGATCCCAGGTTATCACTTCTCCATACAGACACAAACTCAATTTCATATTCGTCTTTGTGTTCTATTCCATATCTTATTACTATTTTAACAATTTCTCCATAATTTTTCCCCTCCCTTAGTTTTCTCAACCTTGTTTTTAATTATCTCATACCTATCTAAATTCAATTATATATCTTTTTTTAAGTTTCAATGTCTTTCTAATCATTATATTTATACTTTTGTCTGTCCTATTTCAATTTCATATTTTCTTTTCTCATTACACAAGTTTTCCCCTGTAGTTACTAATTGGAGTATGACACCTTTGTATCTTTTAATTTTGTCCATTCAACTCTTATTTAAACTTCAATTTATGACTTTACAATTTATAACATTCAATATAACACATAACTTCCATTTGAATTCTTAAAATACACACTATGTTCTTAAAGAGAATATATATATATATATATATAACAATAGTAAATAAAACACTTATTCTATTCCAATTCAGCTCTATCATTAATGTTAATTACAATCTTTAACATCTTTAACATTTCTTTTCAATTGAATATCATGCTTCCTTAGGAACACTTATAATATTTCCATAATTTTCCCCCATATTTCTTTCATATTTCTCTACACTTAAATTTTTATAAATCATTAATAATGATTAAAATGTTCCCATCCTTTCAATTTCATTCTCTCTTTCTTATTTATTAATAAACATTCCATTCCATTACAGTATTTTATTTTAATCACACTTGTTTCATATTTTCTAAGTTTATTTCTATTTCTAATATAACAGTACTATCTTACGTACCCTTGCAGAATCCCTTTCAATTAAATTTCACCCATTATCTTTATGTCTTCTAAATAGGCTTATACCTTTAATCCTTGTATGTTTTCCCTGTTCTCTATATTTTGTTTCTGTCCTTTATAACTTCTTTTCTTTCTTCCCCCTCTTCTTCTCCCTCCCCTTTTTGACCCCTTGCTCTCTAATTCTAATTCTCTCTTCTGTAATCCACTCTTCTGTTTCTTCCTAGTATTGTAATTACTTTTCAAACTATTCTTTTTTTTGGTTGTTTTTTCAAATCTTAAACTTTTCACTCTCTTTCCCCCCTTTCCTTTTTTTTGCCCACTTAAAATTACTTGATCATTAAAGATGGCTTTTTCTTTGTCCCACCCTTCTTGTTCTACAAGCATTTCTTGTTGTTTCTCATAGTTCCAGATCTCCATTTCTAAAAATTGAAATTCGAAGCCAAAAAAGCCTTTTCCTTCTTGTGCATCTTCTTTCTGTTTTTTTAAGTTCCATTTTCAGGTCTTCCAAGGATGATGCCATTTTTTTCTTTTTCTCTCCTTTCCTTCTTTTAAAGGTTTTCGAATATCCAAAAGTCTTTGCTATCCCTTTGACATTTTATTTTCAGCTTGAATGCCTATTGATGTCAAAGTGGATTTTTGTCAGTTTCTTACTTAAATTTCTTAGCTGTCAATATGAGGAAGGAAAGAAAAAGAAAGCCAAATCTTTTCCCTTCCCTCTCTTCTTCGGCGCTTCAAATCTTCTTTGGGAGCATTGTTATTCTTAATAGTTCAAATTCCAGGGTACCTTATGTTAGTGCTTTTTCAGTTCAACCCGGTCAACCAAAACTTTCTCTTCTTATCTTCCTCCTGCACATTCTTTTCCAGTCGAGTTCTTCTTTGAGGCGGCCATTTCTGACCATCGCTGCAACCGCCTTCGGTAAAGGGAGTAATGGCTGGGGAGAGAGCTCTCCTTGACCCTGCTGGCAGTCTCCCCCATCTTCACCACCTTTATGGGGTGGCTTAGCCCAAATCCAGCCGGCTCGAGGCGCTCCAGCGCCGAGCACAGATCAAAATCATGCACGATCGCGGATTTTGGTCCATCGCTGAAGAAGCTCAAACCAGAAGACGGAAATCAAAGAACTTTAGTGTTTGAAAGATTCATATTTAAAAATTATATTTTTCTTATTTATATAACAAAGAAACACAGTTGGATATTGTTGCCTAAAAACCAAAAGAAAAATACTTCATGCTCCAATATTTTGTGGGAGGTCTATATCTTTCCTCTAATGGTGATGTGAAAGGTTGTGCAAAATTCAGTGAATCAATAAAGGGACATTTTGGGGGAACTAAAGAATACATTGTTCTCTTTCCAGACCTTGTGCCATTCTAGGGGACTTCAGTGTTTCAGTTAGTATGGAAAATACAAGTAGTCGTCGACTTAAAATCACAATTGAGCCCAAAATTGTGACAGGTGTTAAGTGAGTTTTGCCCCATTTTACGACTTTTCTTGCCACACTTGTAAAGTGAATCACTACATTTCTCATAGTTTTTAAGTAAATCTGGCTTCCCCGTTGACTTTGCTTGTGAAAAGGTCACAAAAGGTGATCACATGATCCTGGGACTTTGCAACCATCCTAAATATGAATCAGTTGCTAAGCATCTAAATTTTGACCACATGACCATGGGGATGCTGCAACAGTTTTAAGTGTGAAAAACAGTCATAAGTCACTTTTTTCAGTGCTGTTGTAACTTTAAATGAACTGTTGTAATTCAAGGACTATCTAGTGAGAAATGCTGGGAGATGTTAATTCAGCTGCACCTCATGTGCCACAGGACTCATTCCCTTGATTTAAAACCATTATGCGGCTATGTCTTATTTTTAAATTGCATTTCAATTTTTAAGTTAAAACATTTCTATGTGCTGTATTTTTCTCTAATTCCCTAGGAAATATGGCATGAAATCAGAATCGAGTAGAACATAAGTGCTTAGTAACCAGTAAAATCTATACTTAGCTACTTTCTATGTTGTTTAGCAACACTTATTAGTTTTCTTTAATCTTATTCTCAATCCTAAAGAAGCATTCTTAAAAAACTAATCTTGAAAAAGTTAAATCATCCTTCTAGAATAACCAAAGAGAGGTTACCACAGTTCACAAGTTTCTACTTATCACTATAAAGTATATTAATTTTGTGCTTTTAAAAAGCCTTTTAATTTTATAACTGACATCATAAAGTTGTTTGACATTTTTGGGCCATTTATTATGTCCTTTTCAAACAGCCAAGAAAAATGGATGGAAACTGATAATACATATTCACTGATTCTTTTCAGATTCTGTCTTCATTTGTGAAAACGTTATGGGAGAAATAAAGAGAAACTTGTTCATTTTTGGCATTTTCAAAAGTCAAGTATGAAATTTTCTTTGTCACAGTGCCAGCACTAGAAAGAATTATAAACCAGAGTGTTTTTCCAAAGAAATTCTCATGAGGATATGAAAACATTTCCCTTAGGGTGTTTGCTAAATAGTAGTTTGCTAGTTAGCTATCTTCTGGATGGTTTGGAAAAGTGAACAGGCCACATTGCTGAGATCCATTTGTTTATAAAATATGGGACTACAGCCCCATGACTACATATGGCCTTTGAATCTCCTTTTTTTTCTCTGTTGGGATGAGAATCATGGCAAAACTATGATAGAAGTTTTTTTTTCTATCCCACGCTTTCCTCCCCAAAAAAACAAACCAGGAAAAAACGATTGCCTATTTTATGATATGATTCTGTGCCTATTGCCTCATTTTTTAGCTTGTTTTGTCCCCATAAATTGAATACAATTTAAATACAACAAAGATTTCTCAGTAGGTAGGAAATGTATTTTATAGTGGAGGCTATATTCATGTATTTCAGAAACTACATGCCTTGGTGAATGTTGGGCCTTCACTAGCAAGGAAGCCATTTCCAGTATCAATATCCATCGTTTATCACCTCTTATTTCAGAATGTGTTTGTCTATTTATTTACTAAATAGATTTTTATGACATACAGTGATTCCAAGCATTATGCAGCATTACAAATCTATTGTAGGTACTCTTTGACTTTCAGCCATTTGTTTAGTGACCACAAGTTACTATGGCACTGAAAAAAGTGACATATATGACCGCTGCAGTCATAAGTCATGGACACATGATCAAAATTCAGATGCTTGGCAACTGGTATTTATGATGGTTGCAGTGTCCTAAGGTCATGTGACCACCTTTGGTGACGTCCGACAAGCAAAGTCAATGGGGAAGCCAGTTTTACTGAACAATTGTGTTACTAACAACTGCAGTAATTTACTTAACAATTGTGGCAAGAAAAGTCATAGAAAGGGGCAAAATTCATAACTTGCTTAGCAATGGAAATTTTGGGCTCAATTGTGGTCGTAAGTTGAGGATTACCTGTATATAAAACTCAGAAGCCTCAGCGCAAGCACAATTGTACAAGCCACTTGATTTGCTCTATTAGCCTTGGGGGATATTCCATACAAGAAGCAGACTCAGGTGAACCAACTATATTTTATTGTAAAGTTTTATTAACAGAATCATCCATGTCTGAAAAGTACATTTCTCCTCATTTCTCTTCTTATGCTGTCACCTTTACAGCATAAGAAACTAGTTTGTCACACTCATGTTTCTTCTGTTGGCTAAGCTGCCTCTTATCTGACTATCTGCCTGGGTGCAGATCTTCACTTTGTCTCCCAAGGTCATTCTCACATACCATTACAAATCTTCCTTCTACATTGGAAGAATTTTGGAATGCATATTTGCAATAGAAGGTATTTTTATGAGCTGAATTATAGCATTCAGTGAAGATTTCCTCTGCTAAAATATTCCTCTCTCCAAATACTCATTCTGTATTTTTATTTCACTATAAACATTTCCCTCATTGGTTCCAATAGGATACTTAATTTTATCTTAGCTAGCGGTTGGTATTCATAGTACATCAATTACATTTATTAGCAAGCCTTTCTAAACCAAAAATTGGTTTCACCTAAGTAAAAGGACTAATTAATTAGCTTATATTATTGTTTCAGAACATAATATGAGAATATCTCTGTTCTAAATGGATATTAGGCTTTAGTTTTCTCTTCCTTTTTGCCTTTTACTCAGGCTAGATGAAGTCAATTTCCTCCCAAAATGGTTAATGAATAAGTGTCTATCAGTCTACTAAGTATATGTCAGATTTCTTTTCACTATGTATAATGAAACAATATGAGCTGTTCAGTTTACTGATGTAAAAATTACCATCACCGGCTTATTCAGCAAAATAAACAGTTATATAGTGTATTATTATATGCTCTGTTCTCCTTGGAGCAGTAAAAGCAGCAAGCTGAATTTTATTCTGCCTCCAAGGATAACAGACTGAGAAAACATTGTTGCCAACCAATTTTTTCCCCAACCAATGTGAACTTATTAAGGTCTGGCAGAGATAGCCCTGCCAGTGGATTCTTCCAAAACTTGCATACTGCTAAGTGGGGGTGGGGAAAGGGTGGGGGAGGGCTCAGTCGCTTAAAATAGGAGTTATTTTGGCAATTGTCCATTGTGGAAAAAATTATTCATGTTGAACTTAATTCTTAAATTTTCAGTCACCTTTATCTTGCTAATTAAACATGCTTGAAATATATTCCTCCCTTATTTGTATTTTCTTTCTGTAAATGATTGAATCCAAATACACGGGATTGTATTTTCATCAGATATTTTTAGAAGACTTTATATATCTTTATATATGATTTTATATAAATTTCTCGGGTAAACAAATATTTTCTTTCTGAACTACTTCACTAGCTCCTTCCCTTTGTGTGTGCTTTGCTCATCTGCCTACATTTAGGTGCAGTATTTTAGTGATCAGAGAGTAAATTTCATTATTGGTTTAGGTTGGCAAAATACAATGTCGATTAAATCAGTGCAGGATACAGTTGAGCATACGTCAAAATAGCTTCAGTATCTTGTCCAAATGATTTTGATGATTGTTAACCATAAATGTTTATATATGTGAGAAATTAAGCTGTGTAATTGAGTTGTTGTCTTCCAACAGCTCTGAAAAGTCCAGCTGCATTTCATGAACAGAGAAGAAGTTTGGAACGGGCCAGGGTAAGCACAACATAACTTTTAATGCTTAACATTTATAGCACCTTTTTTCAGATTTGAAATTTTTTTTCCATTCTTTTGGAGTATTTTATTTTATACATTATATGTAATACGATGGAAATGGTAGCATTATTAATAGAATTAGAGCCTAGGATGTCTACGGGAAAGAGACTTTCCCCCTTCGGTAATACTGCAGTTTATTTGATTGATCCCACTGTCTGCTTCTATGTTAGGAACTGTCTGCTAATATAAATTTAAATGGAACAATGTCTGTTTATTTCCTGAGAAATAACTGAATAAAAATACTATATCTGGGGCTACAATCATAAAGATCTTCAATGAGTTTGGTGAGGAGTTAATGCAGTGACTGTTGCTTGGCTTGTTTTAAAACTAAAGTGTGTGGGGAATTATAATTTCAATCTAAACCTTTATATTTGTTATATAGTGATATGTATGTTGTCTGGGATTAAGGCTGATTGAACATAGGCAATTAATGCATCCTAAACATCTCAAACAGCAGAGTGTTAGAAACTCTGTGCTTCATTTCCCACACGGTTTTCAATCTCTGATTAAATGCTGTGCAGTCATGCAATGTAAGCGAAGTGATATGATGGGCCTTTTGCTTCTTCCATTCTTTAGCAGCATAGCTACTGAGATCTGAGGCAGTGTTATTTCTTCTACTTAAGAATCTAATGATGAATTTTAATAGGAAAATATTGCATGTTCCATATTTAGTCTTGTGGCTTCATTGAGGATTAGAATGTATTTTTCTATGTTTTGCAGACAGAGGATTACTTGAAACGGAAGATCCGGTCCCGACCAGAGAGGTCGGAGTTGGTGAGAATGCACATTCTAGAAGGTACAATCTCTGGTATATGGTTGTTTAGTAAGTTTTTGGAAAGATACAAACTAGACATTCATCATTCTCATGTATCACTTCTGTTCCTTTAGAAATAGATAAGCTAATAAAGTGTGGGGGCTAAGTACTTCTTGCCTAACTAGCTCTTGCAATATCAGTCTTGAACTTGAGGGATAACATTTTTAAGGTCGTTTTCTAAATACATTGCTGTTGGTGTTGGAAAACTGGCTGATTGTGAAGAATGTAATTATTATTAAAGAATAAAAGCATTAGTTCTGTTTTTATAGTAGAGAAAAATCCTCATTATTGTAATATACGTAATATACTGCCAGTTGTAATATGCTACCAGATTCTGCCTGATGCTGGGCTTATATGCCACTAGTGGGCTTTCCATCAGCATGTGGTTGGTTATTGTTAAATCAGAAATCTAGGCTAGAACTCTGGCATAACTCTTAGGTTGTTATACATCTCTAAATAGTTTCTTAACTGTTAGTTTGAATTAGCAATTTATTCTGTATTAAAAGAGTTTTTAGAAATTTTTGTGAAGTTTTAAAGCATTTTGTTTTACATTAGCAAATCTGAAAATTGTCCAGAAAGGCTGTCAGGTGTAAGCAACAAGAACCACTTGTGAATAGACACAAGCAGAAGCCTTATTGTTAGTCATCTATGTTACAAGAATCTTACCATGAGAATGGTCAGATAAGGCTTCAGGAATTCTGGGGAAAGGTGACCTATGCCACTTTCTGCAGTGCAAGGACTCTAAGCTGGTCTTAACACTTTCCTCCATTCTAGTTGGAGATTCCACCACAGGCTGTCACTTTACTTTTGACTTCAAAAGAAGAAGCATCTTTTTCTTCAAAAGAAGAAGTGTCTCAAAATTTTCAGAAAAAGGAAGTTGAAAAGGAAAGTTAGTAATATAGGGTCAGCTAAAATATAAGCAGATCAGGAAATGCACTATCAAATATAAGAGGTCATCTGTATGATTAATAATGTCAAGGAAGCTATTAGAAAAATGGCTTCCTCTAGAGTTTGGACTGTGGCCAAATACACTGTTTTCTATTAAGAGATGCTCAAGAGATGCAAAAAGGATTTCAAAGTACTCATTGCTAATAAGGTAGTATACTAACAAGAATTGGAATTGGTATGGAGGTTGGATTATTACTGCTGATGAAAAGAGATTTAAGGGGATGATGGAAAGAAGAAGATGAAACTAAATCACACTGAATTCTGAAATGATTACATATTATTTGATGTAGCAAAAATGATATCATGTATCCATAAGATTTCTTTTTTGGAACAGAGTATGAAATGGCCAATGTAACACAGTTCTTTAATAGATCCAAGAAGTAGCTCAGTGATTAAGCAAATAAAAACAAGCAAGTTTAAGAAAGTCCAGAAGGGAAGGCCTTTTTAAAAAATGGTTTTCATTTGTCAAGAAGATGTAGAAATAAGGGATACTACTCTCCAGTGCTACAAGGAATATATTTTGTTTTTTGTCTGAAAGATGACAAAAACTATGCGTAGGTACAAGTGTAATCTAAATGTTTGCTGGAAGAGAAGCTGAAAGAGCTAAAGACAAAATCCAATTCTCAGTTGATCAGTGAAGATTTTTGAATTGGGAATTTTTGAATTGGATACAAGGAATGCTTGCAGAGTTATAAACACTAGAAAGCTTCCCAGATTAAAATATGCCAAACTATGGAGAAATAGAGGAATCTGAGATAAAAGCCCAAGTCTGTCAAATGAAATCTTACATTTTAGAGCTTCAGAATAATTTATAGAATCTTGTGATCTTCATGAACCCTTGGATGAAAAGCACCTGCCAAAGCTCAGAGCAGCAAAGGCGACTGTACAGACTTTGCAATGTCTGCCTATGCATGATGTAATGAACAGTGGTGATCAGGTACACTACTGAGAAGGACTGAAGCAGCTATTTTGGCTGGACCATTTATCAAAAGAAGCTGTGTTGCTTTCCTGGGGTATGAATTTGGAATAAAACTAAAAGATATTCAGGGTTCTTTAATCCTACTCTGTCTACTAGTGTTCATGAGAACAAATGGCACTGAAAATGCAACTGTGGAGACATTGCAAGGCAGTGAACTGGGCAGGAGACTGAAGGAGCTGGAGAATCACAGGTAGTGATTTCTTCACACCTTTCTGTTGAAGGATGTGATCCAGGAAAAGAGAAAATACTGGAAATGATAATTGAGCACTGGTGCCAATTGGATTCTTTGAAAAGTGGAAGATTACTAAGATGGTCATCATCTCCCCCAAATATGTCTGAAAAGTGTCTTGTAAGTTTGATCTAGCAGGCTCTCTAATGAATTCTGTGTGGAAGGAAGAAGAGATATGGGAAGCAATATTATGTGAAGTACTGGGAACCAGGCTGAAAGTGGTATTCAGGATGTGAAAGCAACAACTGAAAATATAAATACAGGAAAAACAAGTCAAGAAATTTGAACAAAAGTTTCCATAGTTTCTTTACAAAAAAATTAGAAGAAATAATTCTTCTGAATTCCTAATTCAGGGAGGCAAATATGATTTATTAGGACTTATTGAAACCTAGCAGGACAAAATTTATGAGTGAAATGCCAGAATTGAAAGTTATCACTTACCCAAAAGGAATAGGGAAAAAGAAAGTCATTACATGTAAAGTGCACACATAAGGAATTTGACCATGGAGTGAAGAACAGTTGAGTAAGTCAATAGCATTCGAATAAGGATGCAAGCGTTATTGTGTAGATTCCTAAGACACTAATTTTTATAGAGCTATCAGGGCATAGAGACATCATAATGGGAGTTTTTCAATATCTGTTTTTTAAAAAAACTTGGGAAAATCACTTTGTCTCAAATTCCTCAATGATCTTGTTGACTTTCGTTTGCCAAGAAGAGACAATTATGTTAACTAACAGGGAAAATGTTGATGAGAAGAAAAATGAAATGAGGTGGGGATGTGGTTACCTTGAATTTCTCCACCAGTCTCAGGATTGTTTAGTCTTTTAATTTGGACTCCTTTTTGGAAAGCTCTATGTTGCCAAAACCTTTCCTCCGCTGCTTCTGCAGGTGCATATCCCATCACAGCCCAGCTGATTATTAAACAGTTTTCTTGGAATTTAGAAAAGAATATATTGCTTGGCAGAATCCAGCATGGGTTTATCAACAGCAGGTCATGCTGAAGCAACTTAATTTCCTATTTTGATAGAATGACAGTTTAGTTGATTGTGGAAATGAGGGGGACTTATTGTACTGATCGTCAACAAAATATTCAACAGAGTCATGAGATTTTGGTAAAAAAATATAGTACATGGGCTGTAAAGCATTAAATGGATAGTGAGTTGATTGAACAACTTTATCCACCAAATATACATTGGTGCCTCTGCATCAAGCTGGAAAAAGATGTCGAGTGATATATTGCAGGCATCTGTCCTAGTCACGATGCTGTATTATTATAAAAGTATTAACAATATATTTGTAAATGACTTAAGTAAAAAGTTAGGATATCTGGTTATCAATTTAGCAGACAACACAAAAACAGGAGATAACAAACACCTTAAAGGGATAATATAAAGATTTAAGGAGGAGTTAATTGATCTGTAAGAAAAGCACAAAACAATTCAGCAAAGACTAATACAAATTCATACATTTTGACTGGGAAAAAAAATCAAAGACTAAGTATAGAATGTGGTGGGTCATATTCTCTTGACTAATCATAAGCTATATGGGAGCCAATAGCAGTTGCAAAAAAAAAAAAAAGAAAGAAAGAGGAAAGCAAATGCAGTCCTAGGCTGCATCAGTTGAAGTATAGTGCCAGGAGGGTAATGTCATTGTTTCTTCCTTTTCTAGGTTAGTTAGACTGCATCTAGCATATTACATGCAGTTCTGGAAACAGTGTTTTAGGATGGACATTTAATAATGTGTGTAGAAAGAGCCTGGTGGTGCAGTGGCTAGAATGTAGTATTGCTAGCAAACTTTGCCCATAGCCTGGAGTTTGATCAGGATCAGCTCAAGGTTGACTCAGCTTTCCATCCTTCCGAGGTTGGGAAAAAGAGGACCCAGATTGGTGGGGTAATATGCTGACAGTGCTGTAGAGCGCTATGGAATGGTATATAAGTATAAGTGCTATTGTTAGTATACAGAGTAGAACAACCAATGGGATAAGGGGCCTGGAAGGAAAAACATGAGAAATGGCTGGTGGCATTGGGATCCTTTATAATACAGAGACGATTTCTTAGGAGACATGATGGTTGTTTTCAAGGACCTGAAGGTTTGTCAGTTAGGAGCAAGTGCAACATTTGTTAAAGTTATTCCAGAGAATAGGACAAGAAAAAAAATTACAAGGATGTAGATTTCGGTTTGATATTATGAAAAATAGTCTAAGCACTATTCAACTGTGGAAAAGATTTCCTGGGAAAGAAACAGACTTTTATTTGGTGGTGGTGCTTAGAGGAACTGGATCTGTCAAGGATGATATATATACTAGTGGGTTTTGAATTGCAGGAAGTTGGATTAGGTAATCACCAGCATTCTTTGCAACCTTTGTATTCTGTGATACTGTAAATAACAATAAGAATTACAGGAAATTCCAGACTAGTTGTCTTAATATCAGTTCCAAGTAGATTGACAGAAAAATAAATTAAAATTTAAATAATATGATTACCTACATAGAAAATGAAATCTTATTGGGAATGAGTGGAATGTTTTAATTAAGAAAACATTGAGCAAGGAAGCAGATTAATTATATAAAATAATGTATGTTTTACCATAAAAATGTTTTCCTTTCTAGTATTTGTTAAATCCTGGAATACCTAATAAATCAAAATGATGGAATTTTCAAGATAAAAAAAGGAAGAGTTAAACTTTTGAATTTGTTTCCACAATTAGTGATAGCTCCAATTTTGATAGTATTAAATGGAGATTAATGAAATTAAAATAAGATTATCAGTAATGGAGGAGGAAAAGGAGAAGGATTCATGGATAATTGTTGTGGCAATACCAGGGGATAGTAGAATAGAAGACAAAGAATTGGACATCACAAACTATCAAGATCTGAAAATCGAAGATGAAAGATTATGGCATACCCAGCTGTGGTGGATATTGACACATTGGGTGCAATACTGCAATATCCAAAAATATTAGGGGCACTTAGAAAATTGGCAAAATTTGTATCTTGTCAATTACAAAAGCTACACTTCTGGGATCAACACCTATTCTATGTCAATTAATTACAATATCCTAGGTTCTTGGGAAGTACTCAATGTACATTAAGGAAACATCATTTAAAGAATTGGAAGTTGTGATTTCATATGATTGTGGATGATGATGATGAATTAATATTGTATGCCACTCAATTCTCAACAACTCTGGGCGGCTAACAATCAAAGAAAGAAATTAAAATAAAATATGGAAAGTATGATGAAATAGGGGATCTTACTCTACCTCACTAAAATATGTGGTTGATGAGTCAGGTCTTTACAGCTCTTTAACCACAGCAGAATGGATTAGAGCTGGACCTTGTTCCAGAGGGCTGGCCTTGCTGCAGAGAAGGCACAGTTTAGGGGTCCTGATAGATGACATCAGGCTAAATTGATGATGACAATATTTTATATCCCCATATACCAGTTGCTGTTATTACAAATAGAATTGTTTGTGTGTGTCCTGCTTTGGAGCTTCTCACAAGATCCAGGTTAGGTACTGGAGTAACAGGCCTTTGGCACAAGTCAAAAGTGATGATTATTCCTAAAAATAATTTAGATATCAGAGTACTAGTATAGTTAGGGCTGTTTTTTTATGTACAGCTTGAGATTCTCCAAGAAGAAACTACATAATTGATTTCTGTATTGGGTTTTATAGTTAAGAAATAACCATGTTTTTGTTGCTTCTGCTGAACAGAGACTTCTGCTGAACCTTCTCTGCAGGCCAAGCAGTTGAAGTTGAAACGGGCTAGATTGGCTGATGATCTCAATGAGAAGATTGCCCAGAGACCGGGCCCCATGGAATTGGTAGAGAAAAACATTTTGCCTGTGGAATCGAGCTTGAAGGAAGCTCTCATTGGTAAGCCTGCTGATAAGGAGAGAGGATAAAACAGCAACTTCTTTTTTTAATCCCTTTTTAAACTAAAGCAGAATTCAGGTGAAACTCGAAAAATTCGAATATCGTGCAAAAGTTCATTTATTTCAGTAATGCAACTTAAAAGGTGAAACTAATATATGAGATAAACTCATTACATGCAAAGCAAGATAGTTCAAGCCGTGATTTGTCATAATTGTGATGATTATGGCTTACAGCTCATGAAAACCCCAAATCCACAATCTCAGAAAATTAGAATATTACATGCAATCAATAAAATAAGGATTGTACATAGAAAAATATCGGACCTCTGAAAAGTATAAGCATGCATATGTACTCAGTACTTGGTTTGGGCCCCTTTTGCAGCAATTACGGTCTCAATGTGGCATGGCATGGAAGCTATCAGCCTGTGGCACTACTGAGGTGTTATGGAAGACCAGGTTGCTTCAATAGCGGCCTTCTGCATTGTTCGGTCTCATATCTTTCATCTTTCTCTTGGCAATGCCCCATAGATTCTCTGGGGTACAGGTCAGGTGAATTTGCTGGCCAATCAAGCACAGTAATCCCACAGTCATTGAAGCAGATTTTGGTGCTTTTGGCAGTGTGGGCAGGTGCCAAGTCCTGCTGGAAAATGAAGTCAGCATCTGCATAAATCTCGTCTGCGGAAGAAAGCATGAAGTGCTCCAAAATCTCCTGGTAGACGGCTGCATTGACCCTGGACTGAATGAAGCACAGTGGACCAACACCAGCAGATGACATGGCTCCCCAAATCAACACAGACTGGAAACTTCACACTGGATTTCAAGCATCTTGCAGTGTGTGCCTCTCCATTCTTCCTCCAGACTCTGGGTCCTTGGTTTCCAAATGAGATGCAAAAGTTGATCTCATCAGAAAAGAGGACTTTGGACCACTGAACAACAGACCAGTTCTGTTTTTCTTTAGCTCAGGAGCGGCTTGACAAGAGGAATACGACATTTGAAGCCCATGTCCAGGATCCGTCTGTGCGTGGTGGCTCTTGATGCACTGACTCCACTCCTTATGAAAGTCCCCAACACTTTTGAATGGCCTTTTCCCAATCCTCTCCAGGCTGCGGTCATCCCTGCTGCTTGGGCACCTTTTTCTTCCACACTTTTCCCTTCCACATAACTTTCTACTAATGTGCTTTGATACAGCACTTTGGGAACATCCAACTTCTTTTGCAATAACCTTTTGAGGTTTTCCCTCCTTAGGGAGGGTGTCAATGATGATTTTCTGCACAACTGTCAGGTCAGCAGTGTTTCCCATGATTGTGATTCCTACTGAACCAGACTGAGAGACCATTTAAAGGCTCAGGAAACCTTTGTAGATGTTATGGCTTAATTAGCTGATTAGAGTGGGACACTTTGAACCTAGAATATTGAACCTTTTCACAATATTCTAATTTTTTGAGATCGTGGATTTGGGGTTTTCATGAACTGTAAGCCATAATCATTTCAATTATGACACATCATGGCTTGAACTATCTTGCTTTGCATGTAATGAGTCTATCTCATATATTAGGTTCACCTTTTAAGTTGCATTACTGAAATGAATTTTTGCATGATATTCTAATTTTTCGAGTTTCACCTGTATACTTGGTGAATTGGTGAAGCTAATATATGTATAATGCACAATTGTCTAAAGTTCCTCTGCTTTTCACCATCTTGGAATTTTATAGTGGCCCAGAAATCCATGTTCCATACCCTCTGTTTTTAATTAATTAACTTTGTTGTTTTTAGTAGGTCAAGTGAACTATCCTAAGATAGCAGATAATTCCTCTTTCGATGAGGACAGCAGTGATGCCCTGTCTCCAGAACAGCCAGCTAGCCATGAATCCCAGGCATCTGTGCCATCCCCAATGGAAGCTCAGATGAGTGATTTAGTTCCTACACCCACAGTGTCATCCCCTACTCAGGTGAGGACACCTTAGGTGTTGCTTCTTGTTGCATTTTTTGATTGTAGGACCTCAGGCAAGAAAGGTATTTTCCTTGGAAGAAAAGGTTATTATGGGAATTTGTGCTTATTAGCAGTAAAATATTTGATATCTAAATATTTTTTTACATTTTTTATCCTACCTTTATTAGGTGACGGACATATATAATACTCCTTCTTCTGTTTTTTCCACAACAATAATCATGTGAAGTGGGTTGGACTGAGAAAGAGTGACTGGCCCAAAGTCACCCAGCTGGCTTTTATATCTAGAACTCCCAGTTTCCTGGTTTCTAGGCCAGCAAGTACACCACTACATCAAAGTGGTTCTCAAACTGGATTTTGAAATAATATTAATAACGTCCTTTTTGCTATTTTGCTTTGTGGAAAAATAAATTCCTATTTTGACTATGGAAACATTAAACTCTCTTGCTATATATGGAGAGCTTGATTCTGGAAATTGGCTTTGCTCACATATCTGTATTTTGCAGTACACAAATGTAGCTGTGGTTATCAGCCTTTTTACGATAGTGTAGAAGTCAGCTGCTGCTTATTCTGTCTTCTGAAAATTCATTTGGACATATTCATATTCATCTACTTTACAGATTGTGTGCCAGTTAAAAATCAGCACAGACTGCACTGAGACAACTTATGTATCCGAACAGCCTCCAACCCCCTTGCCACAGCTGCCACCTCCAGTGCCTCTGAATCTCACTAATGGAATTACTCCTCCTGCTGCCAAACCTCTTCCAACTCTTATAAAGGTACCTTTTGTATTAGGGTTAAGTACTACAATCAGCCAAGAAGTCTATGATGCCAGAGGTTTCCTTTTAACGATTAGGTGAGATACTCAGTAATTTGGTCTTGATCAGGATCATGAATCAACTTTTCAATGCCATTTTCAATTCCTTATTAAGTAAATAGTTAAGATAGTGATACATTAGGATCCTTTTTTTGCTAGTAGATTAGTATCATGTGGATCATTAAATAATATAGTTTTGATACAGCATAGAGATTTTTTTCACTTAAGTAACCAGTGGTTGATGACATATGTTTGTTTCTTTTGCTGTATCATTCTCTTTTTTCTGTCAGTTTGGAATATGATGAAGTCTATGGAATAGTGACAGATAAATGCCCTGGATTTTATATATGTTTAAAATAAACAGAAATTTAATGAATATAGAATTAGAATAGAGTCCCTTATTGGCCAAGTGTGATTGGATGCACAAGGAATTTGTCTTGGTGCAGATTCTCTCAGTATACAAAAAAGAAAAGATACATTCGTCAAGAGTCAAGAATCATAAGGTACAACATTTAATAATAGTCATAGGGTACAATAGCAATCAAATCATACTAGGAAACAGTCAATATGAAAAAGTATTAGACATTTTTATATATTTATATATATATATTTACATATATTTATATATATATATTTATCAGGGACGCGGTGGCTCAGTGGCTGTGATTTTTGTCAGTCAGAAAGGTTGGTAGTTCGGCAGTTTGAATCCCTAGCACCACGTAACAGAGTGAGTTCACGTTACTTGCCCCAGCATCTGCCAACCTAGCAGTTCAAAAGCATGTAAAAATGCAAGTAGAAAAATAGGGACAACTTTAGTGGGAAGGTAATAGCGTTCTGTGTGCCTTCGGCATTTAATCATGCCAGCCACATGACCACAGAGACGTCATTGGACAGCGCTGGCTCTTCAGCTTTGTAACAGATGAGCACCGCTCCTAGAGCTGGAAACTACTAGCATGTATGTGCAAGGGGAATCTTTACACACATACACACACACACGTGTGTGTGTATTGCCTCCTACTCACACATGGCAACTCAACTGATAGGCCATAAAAGAAATAAAAATAATAAAAAATTAAAATAATAAAATAATAACCCCATCCCCACCCTGGCAACAACACACATTCATACTAGCCATTTAATGGGGTCCCCAGGCCCGCGGGAAGGGCCTTCCCTAAAGAGTGTTAGAATGGGGGCCAGTCTAATTTACGAAGGAATGATGTTCCAGTAATTGGTCTAAGGATTGTTCATGCAGATTCACTGCATTGATGTAGGGAATATAATTGGTATATATTAAGATTAGTATTATGCTAGTCCAGGAGTCTTCAATCCTTGTGGACTTCATCTGCCAGAGGTTCACAAGTCTTCAAGCTGCCAAGTTTGGACTAGTTGAAAGCTAGCAGTGTTATATTTGTTTAATAGGTATACATTTATTAGGACAGATCAGTAGAATGAAGAAATTGTATGGGAGATATTAAAGCAGACAGTCATTTCTCAAAATGTTACTCTTTATATTTATCATGCCACCATCCTATCCTGAACCATCTATTTTTTTCTTTCAAATAGCAAAGCCAGCCAAAATCTTCATGTGAGAAGTCCCAGCGTAGCAAAAAATCCAAGGAGCCGAAACCAAAAGTCAAGAAGCTGAAATATCACCAATATATTCCACCGGACCAAAAACAGGATAAAGGAGCTCCCCCCATGGATTCATCCTATGCCAAAATCTTGCAGCAGCAACAGCTCTTTTTGCAGCTCCAGATCCTTAATCAACAACACCAACAGCACTACAACTATCAAACCATCCTCCCAGCTCCGCCAAAGTAAGGGCTTCTTCTTCCTCCTCCTCCCCCTCCCCTTCCGCCCTCCCCCTCCCTAATTCTAATTCTGAATTTTTTATTTTTCAAGAGCGTAATAAACAGAACTGCCTATTTCTCTACCTGTCCATTCCCATCAAAGTATGGGATTTATAAAGTCAACTCATAATCCTCTCAATCATAAGAGCCATATTTCTTCACTTTTTAACATTCACTTGGTCTGGAGTGTAGCTTACGAATGTTAGAAGTGAAAATATGGATGTTCTCGTAATAGTCAAACTGCCTAAGATTTTAGTGAAAGGCGTTTATAAGTGGAATGGAAAGCTTTGACAATGTAATTTTAAGAGATGTTTTCAAAGTGCTGCAATCAGCAAGGCATATATTTAAATGGATATTTGCTTGTTTACTTGTTTCTCAGTAAACTCAACAAACTTGTTTTTTGTAAGCTACCCCCCATCTGCAGACTTGGGGTTGCATATAACAGAATAACAATAGTCAGTTTAGTTTAGTGGTTAAGGTATCAGGCTAGAAACCATGAACCTGAGTTCTAGTCCTGCCTTAGGCATGAAAGTTGGCTGGTTAACTTGGAGCAAGTCAGATATATTCAGTCTACCTCAAAGGGTTCTTGTGTGGAAAATAGGAGGAGGAAGGAGTTTTATGTACTGTATGTTCGCCACCTTGACTGACTTATAAGTAATAGTGGAGGGATAAAAATCTAATAAATAATCAGTATAGAGTGAAACTAAAAAGATGATGTTTAGTAGAAATTTCCTAGATGGCTGTGAAAAGCATCATGGTGAAAAGCATGATGGAATATAAAGTCCTTATAATGATCTGTTCATTTTACAATTTTTCTGTATCTACTCCATTTAAACATAAGTAATGAAAAAAATATCTAAAGTTTTAATGATTTATCACAAAGTACAGCTGAAAGCAAATACCAAACCAGCATCAATTATTTGCATTGTGCTTTACCTAAGGGCTTGGCACCTTGCCAGTACATATTATAAGCATTAGATTGTTAGATCAGATCAAGGGTTCTCTCCCCCACCCCCCACATCCGCCCGGTGAATATTCAGCCCCCTCTGGGAAGGGCAGATGCAAAGCCTGGAGTTTCTCTTGCTAGTTTCTTGCAGCTGGCAATTCAATTCCCTCTTTCTTTCCCCTTCAGGCCTCTAGGAGAACAGAACAGCAGCAGCACCCCAGCCGCGCGTAGTCTTTCCACTGCTGCCAGCAACGCCTCTTCTCTTTCTTCTGGTTCCAATGGGCTCTTGCGACAAAATAGCAATTCTCCAGTAGGCAAACCTGGGGCTCTCCCTGCTAATCTTGATGACATGAAGGTAACCAACCATTTGTAAGCTGCTTTGAGAAGAAATATTAGATATAAAATGCAAGTCAAATAAACATTGTGAATATGCAGCAAAGCATATATTTAAAATGTAAGGGAATGTATTTCAGATCCATCTTCTGATGCGGTAACTAAACAAGGATAATACTGTATATTAGAAAATAGATAGATATTGTAAGCGTATAATGCCTAATGTTCTCCTTAAGGTTGAGGGACTGTAGCACTAGGATGTCCAGTTTATACATCTAGAAGTCATCTTGTATTTGTATTATTGTTGGATGGGTTGTCATTACTATTGCAATACCAGAAGCATCATTTAGGCTGCAGTTACTTGCATATAGCATTATTACTAGTTATGATAATTTTGGATCAGATTTAAGATAATATCATTCCTAAATTTCATGTTTTCATCAGCCTTTTTTTTTACCTAAATATAGAATGTAATTAGTTGTTCACTCAATATTACAAATTATAGTACAGGATCTTTATTTCATTTCATTTAAATAGTATGCCTTTAAAATTTGTTAACCATACTAATAAAAACGTGGTGTAAGTTATTTATTGCATTGTTAGTGGATGGTGATACTATCACTGAAACGGATGAGTTTGATGCTGACCATACATTTTATTTATTGGTGGTGATGGGATTGTCCTTTGAAAGTGAAATTTTTGTGCTCATTGTTTTATGCCTTATAATATGTGGCAACCTTTCTTTAAAAAAATACTAGAATTGAAAGAATGTATCCATCAGGTTTAGCTTCCAATTGTGATTTGATGTAGCCCTAGTTACTAAAGGTGTCTTAGCCAATATGACTTCTGATAGACTTCTCACTCTTTGATAGGTGGCAGAGCTAAAACAAGAGTTGAAGTTAAGGGCATTGCCTGTGTCGGGTACCAAGACAGATTTAATTGAGCGTCTCAAAGCTTATCAAGAGCAGAACGGTGTAACCAGCCGAGTCCTTGCTGCTCCGAAGCCTAACACAGCCATTCTCCCGAAGACTACTGAAGTAGTGGTAGCTTTCCCAGCTGCTAGGCTGAGTACAGGTCCTGCACTGGTCAGTGCGGGCCTTAATTCCGCAGAGGTTGTTGTAGCCACTGTCAGGGGCAACGGTGTCATGAAGTTTGGGAGCACAGGTTCTACTCCTCCTGTGTCACCCACTCCCTCTGAACGTTCTCTGACAAGTGCTGGGGATGAGAATTCAACCAGTGGGGACACCTTTGGGGAGATGGTGACTTCTCCCCTGACTCAGCTTACTCTACAAGCATCGCCAGTCCAATTTTTGGTAAAAGAGGAGAGTTCCAAAAGTAACACTTGTAGTAGCCTAAATGCAATGTCAAGGGTGGAGTCTAGCATAATCAGTAGCAACAACAAAGACATGGAAGTCCAGAATAAAGACCAGATGCTGCAGGAGAAAGACAAGCAGATTGAGGAACTCACCCGGATGTTAAAACAGAAACAGCAGTTGGTGGAGATGCTAAAGCTGCAGCTGGAGAAAGAAAAGAGATCTCAACAACCTCTGTCAGATACAGTTGTCGGAGAAGAAGACAGAGCTACGGTCTGTGAGCCTTCCATTTTTGGCACCTCTGTCAAGAATGAAAAGGGTTTTGTGAGTTGCCAATCTATGGAGCAGCTGAACTGCCAAATTGACCAACTAAGACCCACGCAGACCACCAGCCAAATGGAGACATCAGATACAAATTTAATGCCAAAGAAAGTAGTAATGGTGAAGCAGGAGGTGCTAGCTGCTGAAACTGAGCCACCATGTCAGACCTCATGTTTTTTCCTTGGACAGCAAGGTGGAGGCTTCAGTGATTTCATCAAGGGAGCTTCCCCCCCTACCCTCATCACAGATTCCACAGGCACTCACATCGTCCTCACTGTGACCAATCAGAATGCTGAAAGGCAGAGCCTCTCACCTCAGGAGAAAGTGGGAAGCAGTTCATTGTCATTGAAAGTAAGTAAATGTGCAAACGCTTTTGCATTCTCCCCCTCTGTTCTTCTTCTCCTCCTCCTCCTCCTCCCCCCGCCCCACACACAGAGGCACAAATTAGTTGAAGAAACTAGTATAAAGGTAATGTTGGAGCAATGGGTTGGTTTAATAGTTTAACACATAAAACTTTTTGAACAAAATTTCATGTTTCTTGCTGAAAGCAGTTTACAGAATGAAATCATACTGTTGGGGTAGCAATCATAAATTGTCTGCTCTTGTTAAACTAGATCTGCTCCTCTCTGTACATTTTCTAGATAATTCATTGGTTTTGCAAGCCCAATTTTGTTTTCCCTTTGCAGTAAATCCCCTCTGTTACACTACTACTTTAATTTTTGCCCAGGCATCTGAAACAAGTAACTATGAAATCTGGCTTTTAGCATAACTCTGAAGCATTCAAACCTGTATAATTTTTTTCAGAGAATGTCATCTCCATCTGCAATATCACCCAACAAGCCACTTTTACAGAACTCTCTATCATCTCCTGAACCATCACCAAAGGAGTCCACCCAGAAGGTAGCTAACTACCTGTATCCCTAACCGTAGTCCTGATTTGCATACTGAAGATTCTTCTTTTTTAAAATCAATGGACCAATCACAATCTGATCTTCCTCTCCGACCGTTCGCAATTTGTGTTGACGGGAGGGGAGAGGTCCACCTCTAGGCCCCTGGCTTGTGGGGTGCCTCAGGGGTCGGTCCTCTCCCCTCTCTTGTTCAACATTTATATGAAGCCGCTGGGCGAGATCATCCGTGGTCTTGGGGTGAAGTGTCATCTATATGCAGATGACACTCAGTTGTACATCTCCACCCCGGACCACCCCAACGATGCTGTGGGGGCTATGTCTAGGTGCCTGGAGGCCGTGCGGGATTGGATGGGCGGGAACAGGCTTCGGCTCAACCCATCCAAGACCGAGTGGCTGTGGTTCCCGGCACCCCGATATAGCCAGTTGACTCCTTCGCTGGCTATTGGGGGGGAAATTTTGCCCCCCACAGAGAGGGCTCGCAATCTGGGAGTCCTCCTGGATGTACGGCTGTCGCTTGAACATCATGTTGCGGCCGTCTCCAGGGGGGCGTTTCATCAGATCCGTCGGATCTACCGGTTGCGGCCCTTTCTGGATCGGGACGCCCTGCGCACGGTCACTCAGGCCCTTGTCACCTCTCGCCTGGACTACTGTAATGCCCTCTACATGGGGCTCCCTGCGGGGAGCACCCGGAGACTCCAACTGGTGCAAAATGCGGCCGCGCGGGTGATCATGGGGGCATCGCGTAGCGCCCACGTGACGCCTCTCCTGCGTGAGCTGCATTGGTTGCCGGTGGCTCTCCGGGTTCGCTTTAAGGTTCTAGTTTTGACCTTCAGGGCGATCCATGGCACTGGGCCAGGTTACCTGCAGGACCGCATTCTACCGGTGATCTCCAGCAGGCCGGTGCGTTCACACAGGGAGGGCCTTCTCCGGGTGCCGTCGGCCGCCATGTGTCGCCTGGCGGCCCCGAGGGATAAGGCCTTCTCTGTGGGGGCCCCTGCCCTCTGGAATACTCTGCCGCCGGAACTACGTACCGGCACGGACCTGAGGGCCTTCAGGCGCGCGCTGAAGACCTGGCTTTTTGAGCAGGCCGGCCTGGGCTGAGACGGTTTTAATTTGTCTCCATTTGTTTTGTAATTTTAAATTGGGGTTTTAAGGGTGGGGGGTGGGCTTTTCTTATTCGGCCAATATTTAATTTAATTCTTTTTAACTTTTGTATTGTTGGGGTTTAGATTGGCTGTACACCGCCCTGAGTCCCTAGGGAGAAGGGCGGTATAGAAATTTTATTAATTAATAAATAAATAAATAATTCTTTTTCTTATCTCTTACATAGTGTCAGAATTCAGGTCTGCAAATGGTCACTGGACAGCTGCCACAAACAATCTTATCTTTTTCTGCATCTCCCAACTTGCAGCCGTTTTTCTTGAATGGCTTCCACAAAGCACCGCCAAATGCCAGAGTTCCTGATAAAACTGGCCAGACCACTGAGACAAAGAAGGTATTCTCAGCAGGTTCCAATATCACAAGATGAACCTCTTGTTCAATATCTACATGAAAACACTGGATGAGGTTATGTAACCAGTTCAGGGGTCCTGCATCACTAGTACACTAATGATAATTATACTTTTGACCCCAGTTTCTCCAAGTGAGGCTACTCGATCTAGTTCTGATGCCTGAGTGGCTGTGGCTGCTTGGACCACCTAGATCTTAGGATGTCCCAAAGGTGCTTTTTACAAAAGGCAACTGTTTTTCCTTGAAGACATTTCTGTTCTCATCCAAGAAGCTTCTTCTGTTCTGAACCGAAGAAACTTCTTGGATGGGAAGCGAAACGGCTTCAGTAAAAAACAAAGTCCAGTTGCCTCTTGAAAAAGCACCTTTGGAACAACCATGACCTGGATGAATGAGACTCTCCATAGACATTTATCGTGTTTCTCCAACAATACGGCCTCCCCCAATAGGAAGTCCCAGCATGTTTTATAGGCTTAAAATGAAATTAGGCCCCTCCCGCCAAATTTAGGCCTATTTTAAAACATGCAAACGGGGGAGGGCGGGGAGGCTTGCCATTAGGAGCGCCCCGCGGGCAACCATGCATCGCCACCAACCTCCCTACTCTCACCAAGTACTTTTGCTGCAGACCCAGTGCCTGAAGGCCGGGTCAGCAGGCAGGTGGCGTCAGCGTGGATGTCGGCCTCGGTACTGGTAGGGCACTTCGTATCAGAAGACCTTCTGCCACCATTGCTTTCCCTTCTCCCCGTGCCGCCACAGTGTTTCGAGCACTGCCGCGGCGTTTGCAGCATTGCCGCGGCGTTTGGCACAGCCAAACAGAGCCCGTCGGAAACACTCGGCTTCAGGCGGTCCTGTCGCCACCTTCCCGGGCATCGTTCGAAGGCAAAGCCCATTCTTTTAAAAACAATGCCCTACTATGACAAAGCCTCCGCTGCCCGAGAGAGCAGCCCAACCCCAAATGGGGAGGTGAATCTCCTGGGGCCCCAGCGCAGGATCGGCCCACCCCGGGAGAAGAGCCCAGCCGCTATCCCTGCCTGGCGCCAAGCAGAGCGCAAAGAGCTTCGCCTGGGGCGCTCCACGCAGCTGACAGACGGGCCCTCCTGCCCGGCGGCAGAACTCTGGCCAAGGCAGCGAGCGCCTCCCGACCGGGTCCTCTGCTCATCCCGCCAGGGCTATGCTGGAGCCGGGCAGGCTGGGCAGAGCTGGGGAAGCGAGCCGCGGGTGCGCGCCCTCCTGCCAAGCGAAAGAGCCGGGCCAATCCGATCTTGGCTTCCCAAATCCCTCCAGCTCAACCCCGAAGGGGCCACCAGGAGAGGCTGCCCGAGACAGTGATCGTGCCCACGTGTCCACGAACAGGGAGGCAAGGTGACAGCCCGTGCTGCGTACTCCTCTGAGCTGAGTCCCGCCGAGTGAGCGCCGATGCCCGAGCCGCTTCAGTGTTTGGAGCGTTGTCGCCGCATTTGGAGCTGCTGGCGTGTTTGGAGATGTGTGGGGATGGGGGTGGGCTGGGTGAGGAATGGAAAGGACGGGCGGCTGCGGGCTCCGCTGGAGCCGCCGACCAGGGAAGTAGCGCTGCTGTTGCCTTGCCTCCCTGTCCACGGGTGGGTGCTATCACTGCCTCGGGCGGCCTCTCCTGGTGGCCCCTTTGGGGTCAGGCTGGAGGGACTTGGGAAGCCAAGCTTGGGTCGGCTCGGCTTTCACTTGGTAGGCGGGTGCGCACCCGCGGCTCCTTTTTCAGGCTCTGCCCAGCCCGCCCGGCTCCGGCATGGCCCTGGCGAGATGAGCAGAGGACCCGGTCGGGAGTGAATCCTGATGGCATTCAGGAAGGCTAAAGATTTTAGCATGTTTTCCCATGTCTTAGTTTAGGTTGAATGGACTTGCTTGCTGGATATGTTTGGCATGTTTTGTGTATGTTTTCCATGATGGGTGGTCAGATGCTCCATCTTGCTTATTGTTCCTATTACATTTTTAACTTGTTTTTTGGGGGGAGAGGGGTTGCTTACATTGTAAGCTGCCCAGGATCAGTGGAGAGTGGAGGGAGAGCCAAAGTCAAATAAGCCTGTGGAAGGCTGGGTGCATAAATAATAATGTGGTCCAGGATTGAATAGAGACTATAGATCAGTTTTCAAAAGACAGGTGTAGTTTAATACTGAAATGAAATTTAGTTGTTTCTGTTAAGCATCATTAAGCTAAGTGATGCCTTTCTAAGAAAAAAGCTTACCTTTCCTGGTTGAAATTCCATCTGGATTGGTGGAAAGTATTTAACAGAATGTCTGTATTTTGTATTTATATATTCTTAGATATTTCTAGAGGAAGGTTGCACTTTCAGCCATGCCTGATTTTCCTTTTCACCCATTTTCTTAGTTTTCAAATGTTCTCTTTGTGAAATCAACCATGACTGCATTGGAATCGCTATTACTATATGTTATTGGTTTTGGGAATGTTCAGTTGTTTCCAATTGGTTCAATTATATCTTTTTCTCAAAAGCCTAAGCATCACTTAAGATTAGGCCTAGTATTGCTCCCCACCCCAATTAGTTCCAAAACCAGCTATTCCAGTTTACTCATTGAATCAAAGAATGCTATCTCTCTTCCCTTCGAACACAAAATTTCCAGTCAGTGTGTGGATTGAAACTGAGATCAGTTGAAATCTTCCATAAATACATGGCTTAACTTTTCAGGTTGCTTTTTAATATCCCTCTTACTTTTCAGATCTCTCTTGAGCATTTTGTTTAGGGGATATTAACTTCCCTTCATGACCTGATGCTTTTTCCTTTCAAATTATTTCCCTTATTAGTCGTGTCAAGTTAATTTTTTGATTCAGTGATCTTTTTTAAGTGCAAGGCAGCACATCATCCAGTCTTCCTATCCCTATAGGGTTGTAACCAGTAATAACTCTGTCTCCTTGATTTACCCTAGTTCACCAGGTTTTATGAGGTATGACCCTTTGTTCAGCAGCCATTTGAAGTTATGACTGTGCTGACTTAAAACTAGTTCTCCACGTTCTGGCTGTTGCTATGCTCCCAGGCTCATGTGATCAAAATTTGGGCATTTGGCAACCATCTTGATATTTACAACCAGTTGTAATGCCCTATGGCCACAGGATCACCATTTGTATCCTTTCCTGCCAACTTCCCACAAAGTCAATGGAGAAGCCAGCAGGGAAAATTGCAAGTAACTCAGGCAAGTTGCCCCTCAGCCCAGCCTTCCTTTGCTTGCACACGATGCCCTTCTTCTGCCCTTTGCTTTCACACACCATGGCCCCTGTACACCCACCCACCCCCTTCTTCCTGAGCTTGTACCTCATTGCTACACCCCTTCCCCCAACTTGCACATGACCTAAGCTGGACCACCCAAGGCCTCCCCCACACCTTTGCAACACCCTGCACTTTTTTCCTGGGACTTCCTCCACTTCTGCTTAAAGACCCGCACACACGGAATTACGACAACAACCAGTTATACTATGTGGTCATGCAATGTTTTGCTTTACGATTGCAGATCACATTGCTTAGCAGTGCAGTTCCTGGGCCAATTGCAGTTATAATCCAAGAACTACCTGTACCATGTTTAAGGCATTCATTTACCCACTTTGGCCTACAGACTTTTACCTTTCAGATACAGATATGGGTATATGGCAGTATTCTTTTGATTGCTTTTGGTGCATTGTTCATTTGACTCCTTCAATGGGCATCATGTCAAGGCTTGCTGTCTTGAAGGTGGGTGTATTCAGTTGTGCCATTAGGAATATCATCTACTTGATGAATAGGTTTAATCTTATGTATTTCTGATGAGTTGTGTATGTTGCAAAACAAATAGATGTTACTACTATGGTCCCTCATGGTGTGGACATAAGTGTCCTATTAAGAGTTTTCTTAGACATTCTACCTAGCCCTTTAATAGGAAGTTTATCATATAAATTTTATTTAGTTAAGAGAACATTATTTTAATATGCAAGAGAATACAGAGCTTCCTAGGATAAAGAAATCCATCGTGAAATGGATGAGGCATAGATTGCATTATCTAAATGATAGTATCGAGAGCAGTGAATGATCCATCTTGTCCAGAAGAGGAAAAAAGTAAAAACTGGAGCAGCCAGACTACATCATCAAACACTTCGTTGAACATTTGCTTTGTACTTAGTTTCAAAGAATTACAACTGCCTTGTTTTTCTTTCACAGCTGCTTTCGCAGCCAAGCTCTCCAGCTCCTCCTTCTCCACCTCATATGGACTTTGAGCAGCAGAAACCGAGCCCCTCCTTCTTTGGCACTTTGCCATCACTGCTTCTCCCTGCCGCCTCAGTGATGATGAAAGAACCACCAGGCTATGAGGAGGCTGTGAAACAGCAACCAAAGTCCTCTGAGGTGAGAATAACTGCTTTGCTGGGACAAATTAGGGAAGTCCTTGGTGTGGATGTATCCTTTTTGCAAAGTATCCTACATTTTTTTGGAATTCATATATTGGATTGATCCACTTTGCACCATTGAAGGTTACTAGTCTTCATAGCAGAAAAGAAGATGTGGGGAAAACACTTGGTTAGCATAACCTGTTCTATAACATATTATTTGGCCACTGGGTGATGATTGTAATGTATAAATTGCTGCATTGTTATTGAATGTACTATGTTAACAAACTTATTCCCTTCTTTCTTTTTTAGGAGAATGGCTGCTCAAGTCAGCAAATGGATGATTTGTTTGATATTTTAATTGAACATGGAGGTATGAAGAGAGGAACTTCTGGTCTGTCATTCTATTGCATTTAGCCTAATTGTCTTAAAAAAACTGTACCTATCAGCTTTATGTACCAATTCACAGAGGAAGGATATTTTTCCTTATAGCACCAGAGGAAAGGCCATAAATAACCCCTAAAGTCCCCTTGTGTGCCCTCACCCAAGTATTCCATTCCTTCCTCGTTACCATGAGGCTGCTGGAGGAAAAAGTGTGCTGGGGCAGAATGAAGCAGACTGCAAATATTCCAGTTCTTATAAAATTTAGGCTTCCCACACAATATTAGTGCTACTGGAAGAAAAAGGCCTGCAGGGAAGAAAGATTGTAAGGTAATATAACACAATGTATGGAGTCTGCAGAACCTGTTAAGATAATACTGGGTCACATTTTGAGCTTTGGTTTCTAAATCATGTGTGGGAACTGGGAGAAGTAGATACCTGATGATTAGAGGCAATTAATAGAAGCTTAAGTTTTCCCAAAAAGGTAGAAAGCTGAACTTTTGAGGTAAGTCATGGTGCCTTGAACAAGCGTAAAAGGATGACAGGATGAGCAAGTAGAATGAGGAAATGGTTCTTGGATACATGAGAGAAAGCCTCACTTGTCACTGGTATGAAATCAGCACTGTCTTTTGAAGGCAGTAAGGATGTGTGTAATTCCTGAAATGCTGCAATAGTAGTAAGGAGTTAATGGCTATATCATTAGTGTTAGAGTGTGTGTAATACCTTATTTACATGTCTTTTTTTCCCAACAGAGATTTCGGCTCAATTTAAAGAGCAGTCTTCCCCAGCAAAGAAAGACCCTACTGTTACTCCAAGATGCCCTTCTCCATCCAGCAATCATCATTCCTCAGAGCTTTGTCTGCAGGGTCACCCAAGCTCTGTTAATCCACCAGGCAGACTGGAAGACTTCTTAGAGAGTAGCACTGGTCTGTCTTTGTTGACAGCAGTCCCTGATGGAACTGAGCCCCTAATTGATCTCTACAGTGAGATGCTAAGCAGTTCAGCTATCCTGGACCATCCATCATCACCTATGGACACATCAGAATTGCACTTTGCCCCTGAGTCTGCTGGGGGATCAGGTTTGGACTTGGCAGAACCCAATTTGGACAGCATGGATTGGTTGGAGCTGTCAGGAGGGCCAGTGATGAGCCTTACACCCCTCAGTACTGCAATTCCTAGCCTCTTCTCCACAGATTTCCTTGATGGACATGATTTGCAGCTGCACTGGGATTCTTGCTTATAACTTTTTGACCAAGTAAACTCAAGGGAGTACAGGTGGGTGTAGGAGATGAGCAAGAATTTAAGTAAAAAATTGCATCTAATGAATCTTGTTTCCTCTCCCCCCCCACTCCCAATTTTGACCAGTTTTTGTAAAGCTAGAGCCAAGGGCAGTACCCATGATGTTTTCTGAATGAAAATTCAATCTCAGGAAAGCTTCCACTTTTTCCAGTGGTTTGTTGAAATGTGGCTCTTTCCTCAAACATTTAGCAATTGTATCAGAGTTGTATGAGTAACTGCAAATATTTCAACAAAAGCAGCTTGGTAGAAGTTGGAACAGTTCTAGGCAAAGGATCCAGAAAAAAATCATTGGCAAGCACAGTTCTCCTTGCTGGAGATGAATCTACCTACCAGTAGTTAGAAAGCATTAAAACAATTGGAAAAAGTTAATTTGTCCACACTGTAAAGATTTTCACTTACGACCCATCTGGGAAAGGAAGTGGGAGATCAGGATGATTTCATACTGATGAAGTTTACAATCAGTTTGGAGGGTTACAATCTAGCTAAAAAAACTTTTTCTTGATAATGCTGTAGTATATGTGCTTTCCTGACTATTAAGAAAGCTAAATCCACATTATAACTTAGAGAACAATTCTTGCTCTTTAATGTTGTTCTGGATTGCCCCAATGTAAAATAAACAGAGGGTCAATTATTCTATTTTTGGTATCTTACTAGGCAGGAATTGCCATGAATCAAGACAGTTGTACAAAGTACAGTATTTTCAGCTTTCTGCAATTCCTTTAGAAATTATTCTAATGGTTCCAGCTATGGAAAACAGTGTGTTTTGAAGTTATGGGGTTCTGAACTGACTGTTGGCAGTCTAACATCTGCAGCATTTGAGCTGCAATGCCCTGCTCTTTCTAGAGAGTGTACTACTCACAGATTTAGCTGTCCTCCCTGTTTTTGCACAGAAAATACAGCTTCCTTTCTCTTGGCAACTGGTTTCATAGGAAAGTAATCTCTGCATTACATTGCTGCATTTAAAGCAGTTGTGGTTGTACCTCTCCTTGGATAGCTTGGCTGATGTCAACACTTTACACGTTTCAATCAATAAGAACTTCAAGGAACTTACACATCAACTTTCTTCCAAAAAGGAGATCATTTGGTATGGAGATGCATGTGCTATTACATAGAGGAAACTTACACAACCATAACCCCTGCTGCTGTGAAATGTGGTTGTAAATCCCAGTCTTTCCTCTTGAAACTTGGCTTTATTTTTTACTTGGTAAACTTGTACATATCTCTATAAAACTGTTCTAGAAAGCTAATGAAATTAATCCACTCATTATAAGGCGATACTTCCCTTTAGCTTCTCCTTTTTGTAAAACTGGGGTTGGAACACATACTTTGCCCTTGGATTACCAGTTTAGCTTTTTTGCATATTAGTAGTCAATCTCCCTTTCCATAGAGAAGAACTCATAGATCTCTTGGCATAAGCTTCTTCCCCACTAAGAGAGACTTCTCTAGTTTCATGGAATTCCAAAAACTCATTTACTTCCGATTCTCTTAACGTTTTATAGAGTTTATATCATCCTAATACCCCTTCATGATGAAGAGCCTCATCTTGAAAAGTCAGTGGCAGTTATGTGACTAGCCAGAGTCCTAGAGTAGATAACTGTAAGTGAAGCTGATTTCTGTAAAAATCATTCTGTGCAGAAATCCGATCGTTAGCATTACTGAATGTATTCATCTTTTATATTTTGCAGGACATGCAACCAATCATGTAGAATAATGGCTAGTTTGCAAAGATAGTTAGTTTTGGATAATAAAACTTGTATAACCTACATAAGGACCATATTAATGGGAGGGAGCAGTTAGATCAGTATGAGCATTTTGCATCTCCCCTCAATCTGAGAACAGTAACAAGCTATCAAACAAGAGGACTTTATCTCAAAAGGTGCTATGACAGCAAGTGTCTTGTCTCTGAAAGAAACTATTCCCAATAGCAAATAGTAAAGACAAAATGAAAAGCTTTGACAGAACACTACTAATACTTTAAAAGCTTTTGAGATATGGAAGGAGGAATTTGGATTTACACTGAAGTCCATTTTTCTCCAATGTATAAACTAGTATCTCTCATATATCTTCTCTAAAGTCTCCTTTTACCCCATACAGTAAATAAGAATCTGCCTCTAGTCTGAGCATATGCATTTTTCTGCTGATAATCATAGTTGTATAACATGTATTAGATCAGCATGCACATTTTCTTCCTGTATCCATCAACAAAAGTTAATTAGCAACACAGGGAAGAGTCTTAGGGCTTATGGATTTGACATAGAATGAACATGCAACTGGAAAAGATTATGTAATCAGAAAT
This sequence comes from Bungarus multicinctus, assembly GCA_023653725.1. Taxonomy (NCBI): domain Eukaryota; kingdom Metazoa; phylum Chordata; class Lepidosauria; order Squamata; family Elapidae; genus Bungarus; species Bungarus multicinctus. The sequence goes on from CM042848.1 coordinate 52,261,980, forward strand.
TGGGAAAGGGTAAAGAATGGATAAATCAAATTATTTTTTCATTTACAGATATTTGAAAAATCCATTTTATTAAAAAAATTGTGTTCTAGCATTTTTGTACATCTTATCTTTGGTCATGGCATTATCAATAACATGTATTTGCCATGGTGAAAATACAGACAAAGGCATTTAGCACATGAATAACACAGAACTACTTCACGGTATTGCTACTGACACAAAATTTAAGTGGCAAGTATTTCTCCACTACCAGCATTAATTATACCTGTGTTTTATCTTACTTTTCAATGTTTTGCCTCTGTTCCCACAAGTAGGAAGAGAAAGGGTGGGAAAAGCTGTGATTGTAAGAGTACTATTTATGGAATTAGAAACACTGCATCTCGATATACATATAATTCAGCCCATACAGTGTCTAGAGATATCGGTACAAAAGTGTCAGATCCACTCAGTAAGACTAATACTCTGTAGTTCATATGAAGAACAAGAACAATAGGCTAATATATATAAAAGGTCACTCCCATTTAGCCTGTCTTAGACAGTTACAAGATGAGCCATTAATTTATAAAAATGAAACAACCTTGATTAGTCTTCATTTAATGGTTTGATTGTGCTCTCCACTAGTGCTCTTCATTTCTTGTATTTGGATTAATACAGATACCATAAAACAAAGAGTGTACTTCTGCCCTGCACTCCCTGCTCACACACTCAGATAGAAGCCGCAGTTATCCCCTGAGCCAGCTCAAAGCCTGAATCCGTTTCCCATTCTAGAGATATGTCAAAATATACATAAAATTCTGAATATAATATAGCTCTCTTGTAATAATTAAAAAAATTGATCTAGGTAAAATAATTAAGCCTGGGTCACAGCTGAACAGAATGAAAAGGACAGACTGCTATTGCAATTGCTTTTTATAATACCCATGGCAGCCTCAGTCACCAGACAGTCTTTTTAGGCACTTTATGGCAGTACCAAAGCCACTTGTGCATCTTAGCACCAAGAAAAAAATATCAGTTCCACACTATCAGACTCTTAGTAAAGCGAGCTTGCATTCTCTGCATTGCAAAATAAAGTCTTTTCCACAAAGGCGGCAAATTTCCACATAATTTTTCCACCATCACTCTGCTTTCCTGGACACAAGAAATGTTAACAGCTAGATGGTTACCTTAGGGGATCCTTCACTTTCTAATTATGACATTGTTTTGAAATATACTTATGAGTCAGTAAAAGTGCTTGTTTTCCACAAGTACAGGGCCCATAAGTTATGAAGAAAAGTAACACTACTGTACAACCTGGGTCACTTGAAATGCTCCTCTTATTTGCTATTGAATAGGAAATCTGTGGCCCTTTAGAAGACCAACCAACCAACACCATTAGGTAGGCTGCTTGGATTGAAGTTGGCATTATGCAGGAACAACAGAGCTCTCAATCCTGTTCTATATCAAATTGCTGCCAAATGTTAACAGTAATTAGCAGAAGTTTACTGGAGAGAGGCAGGTTACAGAAAGATAGATAATGCACAAAGGGCCAGCAGACTGCCTGGGAGAAGAGAGGATATATGCCAAACATTCATTTGCCATTCAAGAAGTCCAAACACGGACGCATAAAGGAATCACCCATCTATGTCCCAGCTGAAGAGATGATGTTTCACAAGCATGTCCTGAACACCTTCCTTCAGCGGTTTCTTCTCCTTCTCCTATAGAAAGCGAGCAGAGATTATGAACAGTGTACAATCTTAGCAATTCTCACGGACGGTTGGTCCCTAAGAGAGAAAGAGTTTGAGGGCTAGTACAAGAAGAGCCAGTCATGTGCGCCTTCCACTCCTATACAAGGATAGGAAGGAATTTCTGATTTGGGCTAAGAAATCCAGGTACAACTGCAAGGTCACATACTCACCTCTCTTTTTGTTGGGAGTTCCCAGTCCTGAGAAAGGCTGAATGCAAATTTACTGAGGACCCTGTGACAAAATAAACCCAGCAGTTAAACAATAAAATTAGATAATATTGCTAGAAGCCCCAACCTCAAATAATTCTACTACAAACTCAGACTGCATAGCAATACAATACAGGAATTGTTATATAAAGAGAAACTTAAATTCAGTTTGTGTTAATATGACCTACTGGCCCGCAAATCAACTAACATAATTTTCCATACTACTATGTTGTGCAAACCAAGCCAGTGTGATTAATTTATGGTTGTTAAAACAATTGGTTGGTCTGTTGCAAACAACAGATATCTACAGAAAATCCAGGTCTAGGCTGAAAACAGACCATATTTTATGCACAAATAATTATATTTGAACCAACTATTATACAGGAAAGAAATACCTGATTTATGCAAAAGAAAATACATTTGTGTCAGAAAATGTGTTTTATTAAATCAGGACAATCAAAGATAACAATAGATTTATATACTACTTCATAGTGCTTTACAGTCCTCTAAGTGGTTTACAGAGTCAGCATATTGCCACTAAAAACCTGGGTCTCAGAAGGATGGAAGGTTGAGTCAACCTTGAGCTGGTCAGGATCAAACTCTTGGCAGTGGGGAGAGTTAGCCTGCAGTACTGCATTCTGACCACTGTACCACCATGGATCAAGACTGAACAAAAAAGCCCAGTTCATAATAAGCTGCTGCTCTGGAAATATTCATATGAATGGCTTTAATTGTGAAAAGAACAAAGGAAAAAGTAAACTGGAACACAAAGCATATAAAATACCACATAAAACATGAAAATCATAGGTTAAAAAATTAGATAAAGTTCAGTTAATGACAATGGAAAGGAAGGGAGCAAAGTGCACATGGGGAGGAGTGAGGTCTGACTAATCCATTAACTACTTCCAAAATGCCATTCCCCATTGGGACTCCAGGCCAGCTGGCAGAGCCAAGTCTTCAAGCCCTTTCAGAAGATTAGATCTGACTTGGGGGGGGGGGGGGGGGGGGGGGGAGAGATGTTTCAGAGGGTGGGCACCATAGGAAAAAAAACTTCTGAACCCTATCAGCCAAAATTCCTTGACTGACAGGCATTGCAGCATGCCTCTGCTGATATGGATGGGGCAGGCTTATCCCGATTGGGATGAGCCGGTCCCTCAGATAACCTGGACCCATGCTACGGAGGGATTTATAGGTAATAACCAACACCTTGAATTGAATTGATGGATGCACCTCACCCATCTCTCTCTCTTGTCAGAAACCACTGACAATTGCAACTAATGTTTCTTCTCTCCCACAACTTGGCCTGAATCCTGACCTGAAGGGGTTCAGACTATCCGTTTCATCCACGATCCTTTGAAGCTATTATGCAACCACATTCTCTACCATCTCCCCTAAAAAGAGAAATTGTCTAGATAGGATCAAGAGATTTTTTTTTGAGGAGGAGGCAAACCAGGGCCTCCCTTAAAGGTCCCGGATGCATCCCCTTCGGCAGTGAGGAATCGATCTCTGCTTGAAACCACCTGCCTGTCACCATCCTGGACGCTTTCACCAGCCAGCAGGAATAAGGAGCTAATTGACAGGTGTTTGCACTAGCAGCATTGAGGACCCTGCCCACTTCATCAGGTCCAACAAGATGGAACTGTTTCCAGATAACAGGGCAAGACCTTTACCCAGACATCTCTAATGGACCTTCAAGTATTCTACAAATTCCTCTGCATGGCCCTGAAGATGATCACACAAGCCCTCCTGTCCCAGGAAGGACTGGGTGATCCTGAATGGGGATGTTGGGTGACACTCTACAAACGCAATAAGAACAGAGAAATAAAGGTGTTTTGCCACTCTTACTGCCACAAGATAGGCTTTAATAGCAGGAATAAGCCATGTCCAATCGGATTCATCTCACATTTCCCCCCAGCGACACTAGGTGTCTCTTAGCCCTTTTTGGAACATGCAGCTCCTCCATGAGCCATGGGGAGTGTTAGGAGTGAAAGATCAAGAGAGGCAGCACAGGCATAATCCAGCCCAAAGCCTCAGATGCCCTTTGGTTCCAGAATGTAACCAGAGTTTCAGCAGGACTGTGCAGCAAGGCCCTCCGGATATCCCCTGGTTCCCTCTGGATCCCATTCAGGTCATCAGTCACTGGGACTATTGTCCAAATGGGTCTGGCTTCCCTACCGAGAGGGGTAACTTAAGAGAATCTCAAGGACGCTGGAGTGTGAGATATTTAAACAGCATACTTACCTCCACAGCATCAAATTGGCATGAATTTATTTAGATAAAGAGTGTAGTTTCCAGAAAACACAATCTGGTAGTACAGTAATATGGGAGCGGGAAAAAAAGAGCCTTTTACCTGAGCTCACACTTGATTTGTACCCAGCCAGGACTGCGCAGAAATGACCAGGGATGGAACCATTTCTCCACTGTCTGCAGACTTGAACAAAGTACCTCAAGCCATAGGTGCAGCACCTGCTCACTGAAAAAATCAAGTTATAAATCAAGTGACAAGCCTACGATGCATTCTCTCATATTAGGCCATCCAGGATAAATAATGGGTGAGAAAATAAATCTTGTTTCTCTAGTTTATTTATTTCGCTACTCTATGCAACTTAAAATAACAGAGACCTGAAATGACTAAACCTAAGTGCCAGATTTGTAGATCAACCATGCATAGAACTTCAGTGTTATGGAATAGATGGAATCTGTTTTAACTCACTCAACCCACTGCAGCCTACCGGTAGAATTCATGAATTCTAAACTGAAGAATTTATTCTGAGTAACATCCTTGACTATGAAAACAGACTGATGTGTATCTCCTCCACTGTCAAGTTACATATTAATTACTTTTGAGGCAAAACCCAGATCCAGTGGAGTCCCTTTCCCCTTGAGAAGGTGCTTTGGCACATGGTATCCATCAGTGGTGGGATTCAAATTTTTTTACTACCGTTTCTGTGGGCATAGTGTGGTGGGCGTGGCATGGGAAGGATACTGTAAAAACTCCAGTCAGAGGTAGTATTTGCTGGTTCTCCGAACTACTCAAAATTTCCGCTACCGGTTCTCCAGAACTGGTCAGAACCTTCTGAATACTACCTCTGGTATCCAGGAAATCCTAGATTCCCTTGGCTCTTCTTGAAATTGAAATCTTGAAATCTTCCAGCATACAGAGCTTGGGAATATCCATCACCAGTCCAGCTATGAGATTCAGGAGTCTAGGAAGGAGCTAAGTTGGGAGTTGGGAAGGAGACCACAGAAACTCTCAGCCTGTCACTGGCACCCATCTTTTTGTAAAGAACTTCAAACCTGGCCATGTGGAACAGGGCATCTAGCTATTAAAAGAGCATACCAATAGCACCCTCCTTCTCTATCTTGAGGTTATGACTGTATGCCATACAAATCCAGCAAGACAGTTTTCAGATGTAAGTAACCCACCTAGCCATATCTTGATGATAGATTATGGGTCTGCTTTCTCACCCCCTCTATTACCTAATGGAGGGGCAGGCCAATAGAAGAGCATTCTACAGAAGCAGCCTTGAGTTCATTTGGCATACTGTAAACTACATAAATTACTGTAGAGGGCAGAAATAATTACTTTGAAAGTTAGCAGGAGAAGGAGTTGTTACCAAGGTAATGGTCAGATAAGAGTAGTCTGTATCTGGGACAAGAATTTGACATGACGAAAATGTCTCAGGCAAGTCCCTCCTTGGTTCACGCACTCCCTCAGAAGCACATTCAGACCTATATCTTAATATAGCTTTATAATAAAAGTGGCACTAATCTACATGATGACATTGCTTTACTAGTCTGATCTGCCTTGAAGGGCTGACAATTATACCCTATTCCATGGCTTTTTCAATAAAGCTTGAAACGGAATTGTATAACTCACTTCAATCCAATACAGATGAGAGACCGAAGCTTTACATCCATCTGAGCATGTGCGGCATCATGTGACATATTCACAGACTGTACTGCCTTCCAGAAAAAGAAAAAAAGATATGTGGAGTTCCTCCCTTTGATAACAAAAAATATAAAAACTTCACATTCTCAATTTTGGGCCTCTGGAGGCAACAGGGATGATTAAATTTTAAAATGACATCCACTGACATTGACAATACCAGTGGTTTTTCAGTCTAATACGAAAATAGATTTTTGTCACTCATAGAAGCCTATTTAGGATTTTCTCCGTGTCTATTTTAGGGATCAAACTGTACACTCACTCGATAAAGAAGTTCTTCTGGAGTAAGCACTTTTCCATCTTCATCTAACCTAAAACAGTAAAGCAATTTGCTTATGTATTTGTTATGCCAAAGCAATAGGCCCAGTACCATTTCTAACCCATATATTTTTTTCTTAAATAAAGTCTCAATAGTCCTTGCAATTTCCGTCATACATAACTGCTCCAGACACTTATAGAAGTCATCGTATTTTGATGTGGGTAGGAGATAAAATAGAGGATTAAAAAGCAGCCATTTTGTTTCACAAAAAAATCTGAAATCCATAACTAGGACCATGATGATCTTTTACATTTTCAAAAATAACATATTTAGATGTTCAATGCTGAAGTCTGCTCCCAGATAAAGATAATTTTCTACAATCTAAAAAGGGATTTCATAAATCAAAGACAGTCCCATTCGCTGGCCATTTATAGGCAATGTCCAACACCTTAAAATAGCATTAACAAAATGTAAGAAGTTAAAAAAGCCAAAATTTTATAGTGTAAGTAAAAAAAAATCTTAGGTATGTTTGGGTTTAAAAGACAAGATGGTAGTGGTTTTACTGAATTAAATTTTTATTTAGTGATATGTCTAAAATTACTTTCTGGCTTTGCTAATGTAAGAACTATTGTTCTTTTAATTCTGCTTCTGAGTTTGGCTTGCAGCAGATGATAGAAGAGGGTTATATAGTCTTTATGTTTTCAAAGATAGTGATGGTAGTGGAGATACCATTTTCCTTTTCCTGAAACTTGGTTGTATTGCCCAAAAATAGATAATTAAGAGAATTGTCTGTTTAAGGAATTTATGCTACAATATTCTGTTCCACAATTAGGCCAAAGTCTTATGAATATATTACAAGAAAAATCTGGATAAATATAGAACATTTCAGTGAGGAGAAACTTTACCTGTAGGTTTTGCAGAGTACAAGACGAGAATACACAGAGTCAAAATCTCGCTCTACCTCACGCCCAGCAGCCTACAGATGAGAACCCACACACACGTACGTTAGCTTTATTTTAAATCTTGTTGGTTTTATTTCTCTCACAGGTGGCTAATAATTTAGATCTATATTCCACCTCACCAAATTAGCTACAAGTGGTCCCCAAGTTTATTCAAATGCCTCCTTGCAGTCCAGATATGCAAAGTTGATATACTCTAGTACACAACACTCTCTTATGTACTTGCCAGCTTACAGGAAGACATTGATTAATTACCACAATTGGGAATGGCAACTTGGTTGTTAAGCAAAACAGTTGCTAAATGAAACTACAACTGTGCTTATGATCTTACTTCAGCTTTCCTTTTCTTTACAAATCTGTGATCAAAAATGTGAAGATTGGTTGCAACATTATTTTCCCTCAACATTGCACTTGCAAATGGTCACTGTATGAGGAGGTCACTGAACAAGGACTAGCAGTATTTTCAAAGATCCTGCAAATTGTAATTGCTCTCCTTACCTCTTCAATGAAGAGCCAGGGGTGACAAGCACCACCCAGCAGAGATGGTCTCTTCAGTCCCTGTTCAAATATAGCCTTGAGGGCCGGGCAAAGAGTCCCTCGAACCAAGTCCGTGATTGCTTCTGTAACTGAATCGTCTCCAGCAACAGAGTACTGAAAGGAATGAGATTTTAGCCTCTGAATCACCTGGAGGGAGCCCAACCAAGAAAGTGATATTCATGATAAAGATTTGTTTAGTTCTCATTTGAGGAAAATAATGAAGCTCAAATTATCATTCTGGAGATACATTATATAATGACCTAGCTCTCTGAAAAAGCCTCTAATGCTCGGAAAGTTAGAAAGAGAAAAAGACAAGCAGTGATGACTGCTTCATTGGAAAATCTGAAAGACCAGGTTAGGACTAGACTGCCATGAAGAAAATCTATCTGGTCACTTGAGAGTCGAAAACAACTTCACGGCAAATAATCAATCAATCAATCAATCTGCCTCTTCTCTTCTGATGATTGGTTTATGGGTTCCCATGCATTAAGTCTAGGTGTGACAATGCAGTGAGATCAAATGTATTGTCAGCAAGTTCCTGGCTAAGCTTGCCGTCAGATGTTCTGGGTGCTCCATTACTGGAGGCTTTTAAGAAGAGACTGGACAGCCACTTGCCTGGATTATGGTTATACTATACCACTGGCATAGGATCTCCTCTTTGAGTATGTGGTTGGACTAGAAGTCCTTCAAGTCCCTTCCAACTCTGTTATTTGGTTAAGTGGCTCGGTGAAGCTGCTACAATATTTCTAAATAATTTCCTACTATTTGTCTTTTCACTTGCTTTTCTTAAAATATTTCTTACAACTTTTGAATACTTTTGATTTGCATTTGGGCCAAAATATAATAGAATGTGTTGACCCTAGAGACTGACCAAGATTCAACCATAAGATATGTAGATTACCTCTTTGCTTCGTTCGTCCAGGATCTCTACAAATTTTGCAGGGAACCAACCTATTTTTTAAAAAAGAGGTAAAAATATAAAACTTCAGCTAGTTAACCTGTAAATTAAAAAAAAACTTTGCAAGTCCCATTTTCACTCACCTCTCAAGCCATTCAGTTCACCCACCCAACAGTGTTCATCTTTCTGGGATATAATCTACAGAAATGGAAAGGAAAAATAATAATTACACAGAGAAAAAGACAGAAAAAATGGCAAATAAGAACAGGAAATGAAAAGTGAAGGGAATTCAAGTTTATCTGTCATGATTTGGGCACAACTTTGCTATTTAATTGTAAAAGACCATAAAGAAGAGACTAACTGATTTAGATTCAGTCACCCATTTCTCTTTAAATTCTCCATGGTACTCTAGAACAAAGAGTTTCAGGAAAAATGAAAATGGTAGATTCTGAGATTCATGTCTATGTGTCTATGGATTCCTAATTTGTTTAAATTGGGAAGCTGGATCATTCTAGACCAAGCCAAGTCCAAAAATGCTAGAGAATTTCTAAAAGCTGTCACTCTGACAAATTACTCATCAATAGACACATAAACATAATCCTGTATTGTGAAAAAGAGACAAGCCAACAAGCCAAAAAGGGAACAAAAAGATCAATCACCAGCAATCAACACCCAGATGAATATAGATTATCTCCAAGATTAATATCAGACCAACAATCAAGAAGTAAACAATAGCCCAATCAAGGAACTGCCAAAAATGTTAATAGTAAACAGCCCAACCAAAGAACCTGTGAGATCACCCCCACCAACACGGCAAACTACTAGAATATAAACTGAGAGCAAGCCCCTGATACCTAGTTTGGGTAATGAAATGTCTGCAAGAAAATAACCAAGCTCAAAGAGCTACTAAGGACCTCCCCATTTATGTAAATATGTAATTATGATTTTGGGTTTTTTTTTCAGTTATTGTTTTGTCTAGAACAAATAAAACAAATAAAAACAAATTCAGTATATCTGTTGTTCCTTAATCATACAATATTATAGTAATATTTCCTCTCAATTTCCCTCTGTCTAAGGTCATATTATGTTGGTCCTGCCCATCATACCGTGATGATATCATTCTTGCGGAAGCCTAGTTCATCATCATCATGACGCTCAAAATCCAACAATGCCTTGGCACGTCGCCGCTGGTTACGGGAACACGCAACATAGCTTTCGTGGTCTCGCTGGTGGCTTTCCATGGTATAATCTGGAGTCAAATCCTGGAAAGCAGGGTGGACAGCAGTAAGCTGTATTCTTCTCTAATACTATACAAATCTATTTGTATTGATGTGCTATCAAGTTGATGTCATCTCTTAGTGATCACATAGGATAAATTTTCTCCATGACAACCATACAAATCCATGCCTCCTCTTAAATTGGAAACATAAATGTATCTATGTTATCAACAGAATATATAGGTGCGTCTATGAGGATAACTCTACACTCACTATGCTGCAACTCTTGGGATCCACACACTGGAAATGCTGAGCCACTTGTAGGATGGCCTCACGCAAGTCTTCAACTAGTTCTGTTTGCTTAATATTTTTGGCTTTCAGTGCCTCCACATCATCTTCTCCTAGAAGTAAGAAATAATTTATCTGAAGCTGCAAACTTGGTTTACTACAGATACTGACAAAATTTTAAATGTACATAATTTCATTTACTGTAAATCAGAAACAACTGCTAGGTTGTAGTCAATAGTATTAGATCGACTCATGTTTTTATATGAGTTAAATATATATATAGATTGCCCAACATTCTAACAATCTCAAGGCGAGTTACCATCCATACAATATGTATGCTAAAACAATAAAGTGAGACAAAAATAAGCAAAATTTTAGATTAATTGAACAAGTCATAGCCACAATGCAATAACAGAGGCACAGATTTTTATAAAGGAAATTATGGTATGACCAGACTGCTGCAGTTGTTAGATGTCAAATACAGGAATACAAACTTCATCTTTATCTTGCACTGAAAAGAAAACAATTCTGATAACTATCTGTAATTCCAAAGTTGAGACACCACAACAGAAAAGAGTTTATTCCTTGTGGATGATCTCTTCAATTCTGGGATGCTGAAGCCTTTTCGGCTGGGAACCTGAAAAGTGATCTACCTGCAGAGCTTTGTATTTGAGAAGGTACCTATTAGGGGAGGCGTTTCTTCAAGTATCAAGGTCCTAACCATTTAGGAGCTCAAACGTATTATTGAAACTCTGTAAGTTCTCATGTTCTGCATTAGCTGCAACTTCTGAGTTGCTTTAAGGACAGACTCACAGAGAAGCAGTATTCTGCTTAACCTAGCTAAAAGCAAATACATGGTTTGGCAAAAAATGTACAAAGACACTAGCAACTTCCAACTGTGGTATTCTTTCCAGGGAATTAAATACTTTATTATGTAATTTTTATTACCAAAAAGGAGTGATGTGATTCCAGACTTCCTACGCTGTGTTCTGCGTCGCACAATCTGAGTGAAATGGAAAAGCAATGCATAAAAAGGGAGAAAAGTAATTAAAAATCTTTACTGAGCAATTGCACTTTGTTTAGAATTGTAAGATATATTTTGAAAATTATGTTCAGGAAATGGATGTGGGGGAGGAAATGCAAATGACAAAAGAGATACAGAGTTGAAATAGGGGTAGCAAATTTGAGGAGCCTGACAGCATTTCTTCACAGAGTATATAAAGCCCACCTTCATTACTATCAAAGGCAATGGAAGCCAAGGTCAAGGATATTTTGAACTTATGTCGCATATAAGGTTTAAAGACATACCTTTGATAAGTTTACAGCAGCTCCAGGGCTGAGCAGCTGCCCTTGGTCTGCAATGAGGTAAGCGAGGTGCTTGCAACGTTGAGTTTCTACTACTATATCTGTCAGTGAGCCAGCCACACGTACGGCTTCCTGTAGGAGTACATCTGGATCTTCAATCTGAGATGGGATATCCGAGAGGGTGTTGAAGATAGATGCAGAGTTCTCAGACTGGGTGAGTTCATCTTCCTGTGTTAACATGGACAAGTTATTCTGAGGGATACAGGTGAATCATCCTGTAGAATATTTTTGCTTCCATTTGTTGTACTTAATCCTAATCCAGTGGGGAATGGCTAGGTAGTTCAAAGCAAGATAAAATCAGTCACGGCTTCCCTTGCTCATTTCATACTGGCTAACCAATGATGCCTAGAGCAGATGCTTGATAAAGATATACTAGTCTGGGTGCCAAACATTCAAATCTTGGAAGTAATTGTATTGCCTTATTAATGCTGTTTACTCTCAGGAATTTGGGAACTACTTCTCACAAACTCGGGCTAAGCTTATCTTCAATGAACAAATAGATGATTGTTTTAAGTAGATTTTAAGAGCTCAGGCAACTGATTTTAGATGAAAGTTGATGGAAAGTAATTTCTCACTAAAACCCAGATTTTCTGTATATACAACAGCCACTCTGGACAAGTTATAGGTAGTCCTTGATTTATTATCACAATTGAACCCAAAATTTCCATTGCTAAGCAAGGCAGTTGTTAAGAGAGTTTTGCCCCACTTTGCCACCTTTTTGCCAGAGTTGTTAAGTGAATCACAGAGTCATTAAGTGAACCCAGCTTCCCCCACTGACTTTGATTGTCAGAAGCCAGCTGAGAAAGTTACAAATAGTGATCACATGACCTCAGGAGATTCAACTGCCATAAATAGATGTCAGTTACCAAGCACCTGAATTTAATCACATAACTATGGGGATGGCTCCAACATCCTAAGCCTGATAACTGGTTGCAAGTCACTTTTTCAGTGCTGATGTAACTTTGAATGTCCACTAAACAAATGGTTGTAATTCAAAGACTACCTCAAAAATGAAGTTTATACAGAACAAAATACAGTCTGCAGTCTACCTGCACCTAACCTGGAGTAAATCCCGTTGCAGTCAACAGATTATTATGAATGCCCAAAAAAGCAAAAGTAGTTGTGTTGAAGAAAAATTCAAAACCTAATTTTGGGTAATATCTTTACCAGAATAACTCAAGGTTACAAAATAACACATAAAAATGATCGGTTTCACTAATCCACTGATGTTGAATAGGCATGTCTACTTGTCTGCACCATCAATGCATTCAAGATAAACCAAGATAACAACATACTTCTGTAATTCTGGTGTTAGAAATGTGCGCTTACTGGTTTTTCTAGTTCTATCTAGAAATACACATATTTTAAATGTAAATAGTATTTAATGTCATTTATAAAATAGGCTAGTCGCATTATTGCAGAAGGCTGAAAAGATAAATATTAAGGCGATGGAGAATACAAAAATTACCTGAGTGTTAAGTGAGCAAAATATGATAACTTTTCATTCTTTTTATTCTTTCCTGAAGAATAAAAGATCCTCGGTATGCTAAGAACTCTTGAATTCCAGCCACCCCAAATAGTATGCCCTTTCCATCCATAAGCGAAAGAAAAAATGGAAGTTAAGAAATTTTATAAAACGTTAGTTACCTTTAAACTGAGCATACCCAGTGTAACCTGAAAGAGAACAATGGAGCCCTGGTAGAAGAAATAGTCCCAGATACGCAGCAACAGCTTGATATGCACCACACTAGCAAATGATGTAAGAAACCAATGTAGAGTAATGAGGGAGAGCTCTGTGAATAGAAAAAAACATACAACATCAGTTTATCTGTCAACTGCATGCTTGCTCTTTTCATTTCCAACATAAACAAGAGCATTAACATTACTGCTTGAAGCAATGTAGAAGAAAATACACTGTATTAGGTCCAGGGGAAACCTAATACAGCAGCCACAGAGAAGAGGGAGTCAAACTGAAGGCCAGAGAAGGAATATTGGATGGAAATTGAACAAGGAGAGATTCAACCTGGAAATAAGGAGAAATTTTCTGAAAGTGAGAGCAATCAACCAAATGGAATAGCTTGCCTTCAGAAGTTGTGGGAGCTTCATCACTGGAAGTAAGGGTGGGATTCAGCCAGCGTTACTACTAGTTTAGTGATTATGTTCCAGAGTTGGTCCCTTCCAATTCTGTTAACCTGTATCTAACTATACTATTGGCAGCAACTAAACACATTTTTCCAAAGATGAATGTTCAAAATCAGAAACATTCTTGAATTCACAGACACATATTTACAGAAGTGAGTTGTATGGAAATAATCTCTGGCCTATATTATTAGCACTGTTATCAATGTTCAGGATGCTGTTATTTACAGAACTGAACATTAAAATCTTAAATTGAACTGAAGGCTTCTTTAAAAATGGAATTACCTGTTTATAGGAAGAATGTAAAATAGCAAACGAACTCTATATACATGAGAAACAGTATTTAGGAATTGATTTAAAACAAATCATGTATTTCTGCTTTGACTTATGGGTCTCCAAGATCTTGGGCAGAATCTTTCCAGATATGTTTTTAAAAATTGACAATGTGTCATGCTAAAGGTTGAATTGGATGCTCTCCCATTAACAAGTGATTATTCCTCCATTAAACTGCCACTGAATTTATTACAACTGCCCCACTTTAAACTCTCAAAATCTGGTTTTATTTATTTATTTATTAATCAGATTTCTATACCGCTCCCTCTCCCAAAAAGGGACTCGGGGCGGTGTACAGCCTACTAAAAACACACAGAATAAATACAATTTAAATACAATTTAAAACTAGATTAAATAAGCAAATCCGGCTGAATCCCATCCAACTACAAATTCAGACATTTAAAATCCGGGATTAATTAAAAATTTAAAAAGTATAAAATTTAACAATTAAAACCCAAATTAAATTTAAAACCCATAGACCATTTACTGGGCCAGGCCGGCCTGCTTGAAAAATAGGGTCTTAACTGCGCGCCGGAAGGTCAGGATGTCCGTCATGGCCCGTATCTCCGGGGGGGAGATCATTCCACAGGGAGGGGGCTTCCACAGGGAGGGGGCTCCCACAGAGAAAGCCCGCACCCTTGGGGCCGCCAGCCGACAATGATCAGGCGGCGGCACCCCAAGCAGGGCAACCCTGTGAGAGCGTACTGGGCGGCAGGAGGTTGTTGATGGCAGCAGGCGGTCCCGTAAGTACCCAGGTCCCGAGCCATGGAGCACTTTAAATACCATCAGTACCACCTTGAATCGAATCCGGAAGGCCACAGGAAGCCAGGTTTTACTCAGCATGTATCCATCTCATCAAACTAAAAAAATTACCAGACAAAAGGTCCTTACCAATGTCATGTTCCTGAAGAAGTTTGTCCAGCTGTGGCAGGTACTGCACAATGAGATGACGCAGGACACGTTGATCAGTCTGGACTCCCATCAAGGTGGTACTGAAGTAGGAGGCTGGCACCATATCTTCAATGATAGCACACATCATCCAGAAAGCATCTTCCTCTTCTAAGAAGAGAAGCAAGGAAGCCACTACCTAGCATAAAGGAAGAGAAGATCTAATAGTAAGCATTAAGGCACTTGTTATCACAAAAAGGAAGTCTGTGCCACAATCTCAATTTGATTAAGTTGGCAGGTATCGCTAAATGGAAGCCACATATTATCTAAATAGCAAATTCAAAATCTAATTAAATATAGAATGCATTTTAAAAAAATTGATTCAAAATTGGATTCCCTGTAATTTTTTATATCCTGTACACAATCTATTTCAACTTTTCCCCTCAGGAGGCCACTGTAGAGCACTGCATGCCAAAAAACTAGACACAAAAATAGTTTTCCCCCCATGCCATCACTCTGTTGAACACTCAATTCCCACAGCACTGTCTCATTTCTCATCTTTTCTTATCTTCCCTATTATTTCTTATTGGTTTCTTATGATTTATCAATTGTTGTTTGTAACTTATAATTAATGGTTATAGCTATGATTTATGATCTATGACCTATTATTTGCTGTTTATATGTCACTGTAAGCTTATGTACTGGAGACAAATTCCTTGTGTGTCCAATCACACTTGGCTAATAAAGAATTCTATTCCATTCTATTCTATCTTATTCTATTTCCTACAATTAGTTCAAGAGCTGTATTGAGAGTGAATTTGTTTCTCACTTTTCTGTGAACAGATCCTTAATCCTTACAAGAAAATGGCCATAAAGCAAATACATTTCACAATGAAAAATAATATTTTACCATGCCAGTGCCTTGACAGTACCCAATTTCAGGATATAACCATGCCAAACCACGTAAAATTCTGCGTAACCGTGGTACTCCAATACTATTCATGTTGGAGAAACAGGCATTGCTGGGCATAGTGCGGAGTAAATCCTTTTCAATCTGAGAAATATCAAAAACCAAAGATAAGCATTTAGTGACAGTTGAGCTTTTCTCTATAAAGGTAATGTCAGGATTCCAGCAGTGGCCCTAATTAAATCATGAGCTTCGAGCCAAGCTTCAAAAACTCCAGAGGATTTATTAGGGGCTAACATGTCAGTATGACCTATGTGAAGCCAATTCTGATAAATGTAATTTACTGTCACCCTTGACCCTGGATTTCCCCCACCCCTCTGGGTGTATTATAATTCATATTCTCCAACGACACACATCCATAGCCAAGAGTCATCAATCATGTTCTCCAATTAGAGATTTGCAAGGCAGAAACTCCAGTCGCTTAGTTATAATCTTTACAAGATATGAATGGAATGCACTTTTGATTACAAACTGCTGCACTGCTCTTTCAAACTCCTTTCCCCCCTCCTTCTGTTGGCAACTATAAAACGGGCATAGAAATGTTTTATGAGTTGAAGATAAATCTGCTGGCAAATGCTTTCCATTCATTCTTGAAAGATGATTGAGCCTACCTTTTAAAGTCTGAAATAGGTAAGATTTTAAATATTTTAATGCTAAGGACTGAGAATTAGATAAATATAAATATGGCAGGGTACTGGGAGGGGGAATAGTTTGGAAAAGTTTCTTTGATTTGTTTTTAAAGCTATTTTTAATTGTATGCCTATTTAAACTATACTGGCAATTTTCAGCAATCATAGTCAGAAAAGCTCAGAGAACTACGCAAAGGAAGCTCGGGGATTGACATGGTTTAAGCCCTTGCTCTGTGTAAGAACAGAGTTGTTACTGATTTAATTTCTCAAAGCATTAACACTGAAAAGTACTGACCTGTTTAGCAGCAATCGTTTCATCATTGGAGCTGTTTTTTACAATTTCTCGGTAAGACATTTCTGAATTTCTTTTTTTCAGTAGAGCACCTGATAGTCTCATCCACAGCTGGGGAGAAATTGTGGAAAAAGAGTTAAATATAGTCAGAGATTCTTACAGGCAAGCTTTCTTTCTTGAATAGTCTTACCTGGGGCCTCATACTGTGAGGAATGCCGGCCAAAACCAGAGAACGTAGCTTGTCTGAATGTGGAAGTGTGACTTCAATCTTATCCCACGTGAGATCTCCCACATCATGATTGTGTGTGAACTCCAGATGGGCTTGCCATTTCAGTCTCTGCTGTGGCTCTTCAATCAGCGAGATCCCCAAAAGTTTGCTGGGTGGCTCTGCACTATCTATAGTATATCCAAACCAGTGGGGGGAAATAACACAGGAAAAGTAAACAAGTCTCTAAATATTTGGGTATTCAAAAAGATAATTGGAGAACAAGTTACTGAGCTTTGGTGTGGAGATAATTCCTAACTCACAATTGTAGGAATCAAAGATGTAGAAATTCAAAAGCAAAAAACTGTGAGCTGTCTCTAATAAAGCCTACACACTTCCATGAATTCAAGTGAAAGAAGGAAAAGAAAATATAGATACTGAATCAGATTAATCTGATCTCCCCCTCACCCCCCCAAAAAAAAATCATTTGTAGGAGAAATCCCGAATATGCTTGAAGAAGTTGTATCTCCGATACTTTTTTTAGCTGTCACTTGCATGCATTTCAAACAAAATTTATGCATACATATGTATGCTCTCATAACTATCAAGATCCCAAATTCATAATTTTCATTGTTAAAAATGGCATTTTTCTTCTTCACACTCAGTCATTTTAAAGTATAGTCCTAAACAAGAAATGACATAAAACTTATTTATTTTATATCTATTTGTCTGACATATCCTTTTCATTGATATTCTTTCAAAATATTAAATAAAATGAATAAAATTAAAGAAACGAAATACTGTTAGTGGGAATTAAACATTTCTAAATGAGAAACTGAGAGGGATCTCATCACAAATCAAGCCTTTCAGAAATGAAGAACTTGCCTTCTTTGCCAACTCGGAAACCAAATTCATCATATCGAGTCTCTGGCTGTTCAACAGATTCTTCTTTCTGGAAAATAAAAGAACAGAAATGCTATTTATCACTTAATGAATGGTCAAATGCAATATTTTTTACACATTGCTGATATCCAAAATCAACAATGACTGTTTTCAAATGTCTTCTCCAAAATGTCTTCTTCTTTCTTAATCATCAGCCAACATACCGTAAGAGTACAAAGGGTATTCCTCCACATTCCATTGTTTTCTCTTAAAATAGATAAATCAAGAATTTGAAGGAAATTTCTATCACGTTTTTCCACTGCTCCAAACCTACCATCTTTTCCTTGCCCAAGTTCTATAGATATCAATTCTATGTGCACATATTGCATACCAAAAATGTTGCTAGTATTTTACCATGTGTGGTGTGTATACATCTTTATGGTTGTTTATCACAACCATTCTTCCAACCTAGCAATCATCATTTATTTTATTTATATACTATTTAATTCATCAAAGTAGTACGACTGTAGTGTGAGCTATTACTGTCACATCATATATAATTTAAAATAGATTAACTTTCTGACTTAATACAAATAGACTCACGACATCCTTTAAACCAGGGGTGTCAAAATCACATCATCACAGTGGCGTCACGTGATGTACAGGGACTTTTCCCCCTTCGCTAAACTGGGCGGGCCAGTGCATGACGTATCCAGCCCGCAGGCCAGGAGTTTGACAGTCCTGCTTTAGACATTCATATGCATAGCTATGTATAAGATAATTGGAATAGGATATCATTGCCACCCACCCCACAAAGTATTTTTACAAGAATCTATCTACATTTTAAATATAAGTGAAGTCTGTATTTTACACTTTCTGTGTACTCATATGTAAGACATGATTTTAAAAGGCAATTAAGCAATTACTGAACTTTTACTTTTTTTCTTAGCTTTAAGTAAGATATATGCCATTTTTCCTCCATTATAATTTACCCATTGTCTGTTTAGAAATCTTTTTGTATAGATATGAGTTCATAGTAATATGACAATGCCAATAATTAAATGTGCATGTGCTTTAAACAAGACTACTAGTTAAGCACTTTCCTGATAGCTATAAACAAGAAAATTGTGTAAGCAGGCAGCTGCACTGAACTCTATATAGGCTAGTGAACAGAATGGTGCCTCCTCTCTGCCAAGGGTGAAAAACCAGATGATAATGAGGAGAGTCAGGGTGAGCTTTGGCATTCAGCATAGAAAGGCAGAATGGTGCTGCAGGAGCAAAAGAGTTTTCATTTACTGCAAAAAGGTTAGTAACAGTGTGAATTGATTTCCAAGTTTACTAAGCATTCTTATGCCAGTCTTTTACTCCATCATAATCATTACTTGATATAAATTATTCTTACAAAAGAAAACTAAGGACAAAACAGATTTTCACTTTGCGATCTATGTACCTGAGCATATTTTGCCAAAATCTCTTGAGGCCATATGCTGGGAGTGAGAGCAGAGAAGGGCCCACCAGTGGAGGGAGTATAGCTTCCTATATACAAAAAGAATAAGCATACACAGGAATATTACAGAAATGACCACAAACATTATATGAGGATAGTCAATATTAAGATAAAGATATCTCAATGCAGGTTCAGTTCCTGATGAGTACATGGACCTACCCATTTCTTCAAAGCAGTATGGAAATAGTGGCTTCCTCTGGGATTTTTAAAAAATGTTCAACTAATGGTTTGTCCAACCTACAACTATAGAATTCTTCTTGCCTTTCTATCCAACTACTAACCAGACCTAATTCAGAAAATCTCCAATCTAGGCAAGGTAAGCTAGATGTTACTGCCTACTGTCTATTATAATTCTAAATCAAATCCAATTATGCAACTAATATTCTTAATTTCTCTGATTTTGTTGTTTTTGTACTAAAAATCAATATAAAAACACTTTGTAGAAAGCAAAGATATGGAAATCGTATCTAACGTAATTATAATGCCAAAGAAAAGCTCAACGAGTGCTTATTTTCTATATGCCAGTATTTTACATATTGACTTTATAATTCAGTTTATATATGTAATTATCACATTATTACTTATTGTACGGCACATTCACATCACATTTTGATTAAAAAGCACAAAAGATAAATATATAAAATAGGAAATATAAAATCTAAAATATTTTAAACGTATATCTAGATTACAGATATGTTTTGCTTTATTTGTCACAGCCAGGAAGTCTCCATGATAGGTTCTATTTTGGCACTCTGTCATTATATGTTGGATAGTTTGTTTTTGGGCCCCACAGTCACAATTGGTATTTTGCCTCACTTACAGAGAGCATCAGCAGATTTACCATGGCTAATGCAAATTCAGTTCAGTGTTATCCATATTGGTCAAAACCAGGTGGTTTTCTTGATATGCAAGGCAAGTTTTGACATTGTGGGGGGCAATTTTCTATCCAGTGCTGTTTCTGCATATTATGTATGTCAAAATCATCTTCCACAGATATTTTAGCAAAAGAAATAGTTGGATGTCTGTATTAAATATTTACATTGGAAAAATATAATAAAAGAAGTTTGAGAACTTCAACCAACTACACAATTAATCTCTAGACAAACTTTACTAAATAAAAAAGTAGTTAAACCACAAGTTAAACTTGTGGTTTCATGACCTTGTCTGGGCTTGGAAATTAAATAGATTTGGCTCTAGTTACTACTTGGATGGAAAACATGAATGAACCAGCACTGAAGGCTAAATTGAGGTATCAAAAAATATTCTGGAAGAAGACATAAAAAAATTCTATATCCATACCTGAAATATATTTCAGAAAAGAAAAAAAATATTGGAAAGATAGATCAGGTGAGGAAACATGAAAGAAGCATTTGAAAAAGACAAATTCTCACTCAGCTGCTCTTAAATATAACAAATATTCTATATGTATTAGAATAAAATTGTAGTTAACATACTAATATAAAGTATAGATAATGGTAAAGACTGTTCAACCCAAGCTTTACATATGGTGATTTCATGGACACATCCACACAGTTTTCTTAGAAATAGTATGAAAATGGTTTATTTCTATCCTCTCCCAGGATATTTTTATGAACTTCTAGTCCAGCCTGCAACCTTGGTATTCCTTGGAACTCTCCCATTCAAGTACTAACCAGGCCTGAGGCTGTTTAGTTTCTGAACCCAAACAAGGTAAAAGCAGCAGTGAAAACACATTAAATCAAGCACCACAACTCCTGTCAAATTAACATGAATTACAAATTATAAAAATAAATCCAAAACTAAAAACTAAAAGGCTGACATGGTGTTCTCCATTATTGAGAAATTAATTTTGCAAGTTATAATTACTATTCAGAGCCAATGAACAGTTTCGGCAATTGTGGTTTGAGAATGGAAACACAAAATATTACAGAAATCTCAACTGATTTATAAAAAATAGCTGAAATAACATATGAAATTGGTTTAACCTGGAACATGATAATTATTATTCCAGAAAGTGGTTTAGGAAAGAAATGTAGAAAATACTCCAATAAAGATCATGTCAACACTTACCAAGCTTTGAAAATATATATTTTTTATTTAATTCTTTAAATTATTATTTATTAGTTTTTTGAATGTTATGCTTCAAGGTAAAGTGAAGGCAAGTGAAAAACAGATCTGGAGTTCATTACAATCATATGTATCCAATATTATAAGCAAAATATAATAGCAAAGATAGCAAAAATTATTCTCTCATGGAACAATTATCAGGAAGGAGTATATTAAAAAGCAGTGCTAAAATGTAAAACTTTTTATAATAGTCAAAACTTTTTATAATAGTCTCAATGCTTGGATTTAAATAATCACAAATGCTCAATGTTCATAAAGAGCTTACCTGACATTATTATGGAGGAATATAGTCAATGAGGATTCTTAGACTCTGCAGAAAATCATTACTGTTGCAAAATAGAGAGATAATATGGAAAGAGCAAATTAATTCCTAGAACCAAGCAATCATAACTGTCAGTTAACTTCTAGAGGCACTACTTACATTAAATTTCTAACTCCAACACATACTTTGTCCACGTGGTACAAGACCAAATATTATTTTTATCTGGCAGGCGTTGAATTCTTGTGTAAATCCTGCCAATATAGCCCAAGTAGTTCTAGTTATATTCAAATTGATACATTTTAAAAAATAATTGCAGTTAGTTGGGTGTAGAGATTAAGGCATCAAGCTAGAAATTAGGAAACTGTGTTCTAGTCCCACCTCAAGCACAAAGCCAGTTGGGTGACTACTGCTAGTCACTTTCTCTCAGCCCTAGAAAGAAGACAATATCACATCGCTCTGAAAAACCTTTTCATGGAAACTGCAGGGATTTGTCCAGGGAGTCTCCAAGAATCGGATTGATTGAACGGAAAATTTTAAAAATTATAAGGAGAATCAGATTAACATAGTAATGTATTTCTCTAAAATATCCTTATTTATGCAACACAATATTAACCAGTTAATTAAGCATAATATTTAGTAAAATTAGAATTGTAAACCTTGTTTGATCATTAATAAAAAATCATTAATAAAAGTATAAGCATATACACATTTTGAACTTCATTAAATCACTTATGTCCTGCCTAATTCAATAGGTTCCAGGAAGCCTACAGTAAAAAAAAAACCCTAAGCGGCAAAGAAGTTACTTAAAACTTGTTTTTGCCCCAACTTCAATCTTATTAAGGTCATCAGAGTAATTCTAGTCTATTTTTTAAAAATGCATTTAAACATATGTACATTAGAAATGTCTGCCAACAAGCAGTTTGAAAGAATGCAAATGAAAATAGATAATTGGGTAACACTTCAGTGGGAAGGTAATAGTGTTCTTTGCACCTTGGCATATAGTCATGCTGGCCATATGACCACAGAAATGTCTTTGAACAATGCTGGCTTCCTGCACTAAGAAATGGAGATGAAAAAACACACACACACAACACACACACAGACAGACAGACAGACAGCCACACACACACACAAAAGTTGGAAACAACTGGAAAGGGAAAACTTTACCTTTACATTAGAGAATTAAAACAGCTGAAACCAGTACAAGAAAAAAATTGAGGCCGGCAAAAACAATGTAATCTTATATCTGAAATTTATATATGGAATTGGAAAAGGTAGGATTGTACCTAGTTGAATTTTATTAATGAAGGAAGTGTTAAGATCATGCCTGGTATCTATATTTAACTCATCTGTAAAAGTAAAGAGAACCACTTTTGAGCAAATATTAACTTGAGAAATTAATGGCATTTATGGAAAAATAATATACAATATCCCACTCCAATAAACACTTGACTGGTAAATCAAAATTCTATGTACAGCTTAAAAAGGATATGTTAATTACAGCAACAACAAAGATTCTATATATTTTGGAATATGCAATATGCAACCTCCAAAGTTAAGGATATAATTTTAGGAAACCTCTGAAATTCATTTCCAAATTGTACGTTTCAATGAGCAAAAGAGGAAATTATTAAAAATATGATTGGAATGCAGTTATCAAAAGTTCAAAAAATGGGGGGGGGTTGTTGTTATTAGTGAAACAAAGGTAGTACACATTGAAAATCTTCTTTACATCATTTAAAAAACATCTGTAGCAGTATTAGGCCACACAAATATTTTCACGTTATTAAAAAAGATTTTCTCTGAATGCTTTCGCTAATCTATATTTTTCTATATTAGTAACACACCAAAAATATAACTTTAGAAGTAAAAGTGAAAAGTCACCAACTACTTCATAATGAACAGATGGTCTTTTTGGAAGTGAGAATAGATAATGTGAAATAGAAAGAACGCGAAGAAGGCTGGGAAGGATATAGACAATTACCAAAACAGTATAAGTAGTCCTCAACTAAGTATTGCTAAGTGAGTAGGTTGTTAAATGAATTTTGCCCCATTTTATTATCTTTCTTGCCACAGTTGTTAAGCGAATCATTGCAGTTGTTAAGTTAGTAACATGGCTGTTAAGTGAATTTAGCTTCCCCATTGATTTTGCTTGTCAGAAAGTTGCAAAATGGGATCATGTCAGTCCAGGACGTTGCAACTGTCATAACTATGAGCCAGTTGCCAAGCCCCTGAATTTAGGGCACGTGATCATGGTGATGCTGTCACAGTCGTAAATGTGAAAAACAGTCATAAGTCACTTTTTTCAATGTTGTAATTAAATGAATGTTTGTAAGTCAAGGACTACATGTATGCAACCAGCACTGAATGTTTTAAACAAATGAGTCAGAAAATTGCAGTGAGATCTATGAGTCACTAAATGGAACAAAAAGTAAAAAATTTCTGTAAACATAAATTCCTACTTGATTAAAGAGAAACCAATATTTTTCACAAAATAAAAAGTGTCAGTGTTAACATATTGTAACCTGGTGCTACTTTGCCTTTTCTCTGTTTTTCTCTGCAATAAACATATTATTTTAGGAGAGTGCATCTTGGATGAAATAATAGTTTGATTTTTTTAAAAAAAAAAAAATTGGGATTCCTACTAAGTAGGTGTAATTCTGATAAATTATGAACCTCAAGCCTCAAGCAATAAGGAGAGGGGAATAACCCTGCAGAGAATATTGAATTTGAGAATAGTACCATTACATGAACTACGGTATGACTGTCTGCACAATAATATTGGTTCTACATTATGGGTAAGAGGGTATTTTGCAACTACTACTCCCTTATCCCTGTCCTCAAAACCTCAATTATTTGTTTTCATAGGAACTTTTCTTAGACAATATCACCACTCTAAGGTAATACAAACCTGCATTTTGCAGAGAGCAAAGCAATAGAAAACTGGCAATAACAGAAAGATGCACACACCTGTCTAACCCATTTCTATGTACAATATGTAGAAAACTATTAAATAGCAGTATTGAGATCAGAAAACATTCAGAACTGCTAAGAGTTAATTTGATCGAATTATGGCTGTTGGGGGGAAATGTAAGTAATTAACATTGGATAGCATGACCAACATTTCATTAGTTACAAACAGAAAATGGTTACCTCTCTTTGGCTTAACTTAGCATTCAGAGCCAGAATGAGAACCGAAGAACT
The DNA here is from genome assembly GCA_023653725.1 of Bungarus multicinctus. NCBI lineage: Eukaryota > Metazoa > Chordata > Lepidosauria > Squamata > Elapidae > Bungarus > Bungarus multicinctus. The sequence continues at coordinate 52,286,793 of CM042848.1, forward strand.
CAAAAACCTGCTTACGACTTTCTAATATTTTATTGGATTGAATAAGGCATTACCAGATGCACAAACCTTAAAAGTAAAAGATTTAACTGTTTCTAACTTTGTTTAAAGTAACTATAAAAAGCCAAAACAGCCCTAGCCTGCATTAACAGAGGGGTAAAATCAAGATCATGTGAATTGTTAAACTGCTTTATGGTGGCTTGGTAAGAGCACACTTGGAATATTGCATCCAGTTTTGGCCACCACAATATAAAAAAGATGTTGAATAGAATAGGAGAATAGTATAGAATACCTTTATTGTCACTGCATTCAACAAATACAATGAAATTTTAAAGCTACTCCAGCACAGTGCCCCAAACATCACATCACAATCACACTACAGAATATTTAAAAATTAAAATAATTAAAATAATAATAATTAAAAACCTAGTCTAAAACCTATCTAAAACATATAGTAAGTTAAGATAGTTTAAAAATGCCACTATATACATAGGGCTAAATCACATATGCATTGTTTGATTCAAGACAATTATTACCTTGGAAAAGAAACTGCTTCTCAGTCCTCATTTTAAGACATTAAGACAAAGACACTTTGAGACTCTAGAAAGAGCTCAGAGAAGAGCAACAAAGATGATTAGGGCCAGGAGGCTAAAACATATAAAGAATGGTTGGAAGAATTGGGTATGTCTAGTTTAATTTAATGAAAAGAAGGACTAGGGGTGACATGATAGCAGTGTTCCAATATCTAAGTGGCTGCCACAAAGACAAGGATTCTCCAAAGCACCTGAAGGCAGAATAAGAAACAATGGATGGGAACCAAGGAAAGAACCAACCTAGAAATAAAGGAGAAACTTCCTGATAGAAAAAAATTAATCATCTGGAACGGCTTGCTTTCAAAAGTTGTGGGTGCTCCATCACAGGAGGTTTTTAAGAGATCTGACAACCATGTATCTGAAATGGTGTAATTGCTGGAGCAGAAGACCTGCAAGTTCCCTTCCAACTGTTGTTTAATTCTCTATAAGATGGATGAAAAGTCCCCCCCCCCCCCGGCCAGGTCTGTAAGCAAGAGCAGGTGCTTCCTGTATTAGTTTTGCTTCAGGAAAGAGCATCCCTCCCTCCCGACCCTTGTAATACGCTGCTTCCTTCCCGTTTCCCTGCCAGCAGATCTTAACGCTGATGGAGAGAGAGGGAAGGAGAGGAATGGATGGATGGATCAGGTCATTCATGAAATCTTGGGACCAGCCCGACCGACTTCCCAACCCCTATTTGCTTCGCAAAACCTGTCCACCGTAGGATTTACCCATAGTTTTTCCAACGATTTGGTTGGCCGATTCTTCGGTTTACTGTCCCGCTTCTCCTCCGCCTGCCACAAGGAGGGAGATGTGGCCCTCGGTTATGCTGCTCACCAACCTGCCCCGTGGCTCTATCTCCACGGGCTCCATTTCTCTGCCCTCGCTACCTCCCAGCTTCCCTCGCTGCTGCTGCTGCTGAACGGTGCCGCTAAAGAACATCCCCACGCAGCCTCCCCTCTCCCGACGGACCCTTACCTCAGGACGCCCGGGAGGACTTCGCAGCCCACCCACTCCCCCCGTCCGTCTCGTCAGCACTAGCTAAATCACAACGCATGCGCGGAATCGGAGGCTGGAGAAAGGAGCGGCCAGCAGAGAGCATGACGGGAAGCGTAGGTAGATGGCCGCTATCGCTAATTTCTTCGCCTTAATAATAAGAGAGCGTTTCAAGATTTCTCTTGACGTCATTTTTCTCTTTTTAGTCGGACTTTCAAGTGGTCGATGCTCATCAGAACCTTGCCCAACCCGGTGCCTGATTTCCATTGCCAAAGTGGTAGTGTTTGTGGGAATTATGGAAGATAATTCTAGTAGATCTCAAGGGTACTATCCTGCGATTTAGGGAGGAAAGGGACTACGGATAATTATGATTTATTAGGGCTACCAAGTCCCGACAAGGCACTCTATATCTGGCAGCGCTTAAGACAATTTGGCCCACTGTTACCATAGCCTTAAAAAAAACCCGATATTCCTGCATTGCATAATAGGAAATAAATGACAACTGATTTCAGTGTATACACAGTGCTTTTTTGATTCCCTAAAAAAGGTTAAATGGAATTAATCCGATTTCACTTTCAACTTTATCATCTCTCTACTTCTAAACATTTTATGAAGACAAAACTCTTAAGACTAACACATTTTCCCAGCTCTTGTATGTTCTTACTTGTACCTTTATGGAACCTGGAGCAAGCTTTTCTGCCTCGTTTAATCATTATATCTTTCTGGGTGAGAAACATTACAGGGCACAGAAAATAGGAAATAGATAGATGATAAATTAGATAAATGGGTGGGTGATGGATAAAATAGCTAAAACTAGGTGATACCAACACACCATTCAGTACTATTTTCTTTTGCTTGTTTCCTTGCAAACCATTTTGGTTCCATCCATTTACCACTTTGACTATTAACTTTTATTGTTTAGAATTATTTTTAAGATGTTTCGTCATGACTTTTTTTCGCTCTTCCTCTTCCTGTATTTGCATTTCTTTTATATATTTGCTTTGTGGTTTGATCTTCATTCATTCTTCCTGTCACCAACTTCCAGTGTACTTATTTACCATCCTTCACATTCAGTGTTTTTCAGAATAAATGAAATCAAATCTCTGACAGTTTTTATAACCTAAAATTTAATAAAGGGTGAAGTACACATTCAGACTCATTTTAACAAATAGAAATGTGTATTTGCACACCAATAACTATATGATAGCTGAAGTGGAAAAGCAAAGTTCCAGGCTATCATAGTTTTTCCATAGTTCTGAAGATGTCTTGAAAAATTTGGAGATGCAAAGTCTACCTGAAGTGTGCTGACGAACTATCAATCTTCCAAAGCAGTCGGAAGCTTCTCCACCAGCAAGTAGGAGAAATTGAATCTATGCTTTTTCAAAGATTAAGAATTGTAATTTTATTTTTCCATTTCCTTGCTGGAACTGTCTTATTGTATACCTCAGCCATTCTCATTTTGTGGCTGAGGGGATGAATAGATTATGTATCAAGAAACACCTGACAGGCTTCTTACTTTGCCTGATAATTGCTAATGCAGAAATAGTTGTGTTATTTTGGCCTGACCAGTTTGTAAACATCTGAAAGTTTATAATTACAATGTGAGCATTAATTCATCTTCATGTGTCTCCAACATCATACTTTACAATCCTATAGCAGAACCATCAAAAGATTCATGTTAAACTGATTTAATTCTTAAAAAGTATTTTATTACTCTTTCAACACAAGGCCCCCATAAAACAGATTCAAAGTGACAGTTCTATTTTCACACCCATTTTGCTCTGATAAGGGATCAATGCTGGTTTGACTTCTTCATTCAGGAACCTTGTCACCTGTTGTGAAGAAACAACAATCTAGTTTAAGATCCAATGAATTATAATCCTTTACAATTGGCCATGTTTTTATCACCATATGAAAACTATTTAGCTGTCACCACCCTGACATATGACTTTGTCTTATATATTCTATATGAGCATGTTTTGAAGCAGGGGTGTCAAAATGGCAGCCCATGGATGCGTCACGTGCAGGCCACGCCCATCCAACCTCTGCGAATGGGAAAACATTGCAAAACTTCACGCAATGGCAACATGACGCAGCAAGTTTGACATCCGTGTTTTAAAGAGTCCTGGAAGTTTAGGTGGTACAGAATTTTTCAGTCCCACAACAGCTAAGCAACTCTGATAGAGCAACTTCACTGGCTGCTGGCTTATTTATACAGATACAGTTCAAACTCCTGGTTATAAAATAAATCTCTACAGTACCAAGCTTCAACAGTACTTAGCAGTAAGCTATTTGAAAGATACACAGATATCTTAAGATTTGAGTATCATTGGAGACATATGGAAAAAATACAAATTGCAACTATTTTGGAGCTGCTTCAAAACTTGGAAAATTAACTTGTATTGTTTTTCTATCATTAGACAAAGATAATTTTATTCAGATAGGTTTCCTATAATAAACTGCTTTAGCTGCTGATTTGGATTTTAACTGGTTGGACCAGTGTCTGCTTTCACTTAGCTGATGAGTTCTAATTATAGTTTAATGAGTTCTAATTATAGTTTAATTATTTTTGAAAGTAACACTTTTTCAACTTTTAATTATTGTTCATTCTTAGACCCTTATCTATTTTTGTTGAAAATTGAGAAATGATTTCAATATATAAAATTGTATGAACAAAAAGTGCCAACAATTTTCCTCATTGTTATTACATAATGCTTTATATAGAAAGTATGGACAGTTTTTGGTCTATCAATCTGTATTAAATCAGTATAACAAGTAATTTAGAATAAAAAGTCCAGGATACATTAGGATAAAATGAAATATCAATGGATTACCCAAGAATTTAAGAGAATGGAGGAGGAGATTTGGCTAAAAACAACAGATTAGCATATCAATTTTAATAAGAGTAAATCTGAATTGGGACATAACAGTCATCAATTTAAAAAACCCACTTTTTTCAGGAAAGCTAAAATTAAGAGCAACCTAATAATGACACTAGCTTTTTCTGCTTTTCCCTACCTGTTGGGAAGCACGGCCAGTGAAAGATATAGGCTCCAAGAGAGTTTCCAATTGCCCATGGATAGGGTTAAAATAAGGATCACCACGAATTCGTGCAATGAGGTCATTATCACCTCCTTCTTGCTTCACAACAGCAGCTGCCTGCTGGGACAGAACCCTTATCTTCTCATGACATTCCTAAAAGGTAAAAAATGGACCAAGTGTTACTCCTAAACCAGGAAAATATTACATCCCACCATTAATTATGAATACAGAGTTTAGGAAATTCATCCTAGATAGCCCATCTTATAAACAGGATTTGGGTGTATGAGAAAACTATTGAAATATTCTCTCTCCAGTGGTGTCCCAAATGATTATCAGATTTAATATATTTTTCTTTTTAATTTACAATCTGCAATGAGACAATAAAGATACTTCTAAAACTCTTCATTGTTTTATAGAAGAATTTAAATTAAAAACCAGTCAAACAGCTTACTTTGTGCAAGGTTTTTTCCCAGACCTTATCAGTAAACAAATATTAAAAAAAAAAACAGAATAGATTTCCATAAACTTTTTATAACTTCTTTGTTTCTTGCACATCTGTTTCTTAGGAGCTGATAACTAAGCATTTATTAACTACTTACCTGGCGATTTCCCCCAGCTTTCACCATAGCCATGATGATATTTTCTGTTGACATGAAAGGCAACTCTTGTTCTATATGTCTTGCAATTACCTAAAAAATATGATATAAATCTTTATAGATTGGATTGTTAATATAGTCTCTTATTCTTATTTATTCAGATGGAACATAGCCCCATGATAAAATACATCGCAGAGGATCTCAGTAGGTAGAAAGGAAACTGCAGAATCTTAGTTTTTTTTCTTTTTATGATCCTTTAATCCTTTTGTTTCAGGGTTGAGTCAGGCAACTGGGTGGATCTGAGTATTTACTGGCCAGATGCCCTTCCTGACACCTATGTGGAGATTGCAGGAGGTATATTCTCTTTGCACCCTGATAGAGGAAAAATCTGCTGCCGCTCAGGATTGAACTCTCAATTTACTGAGTGGGAGGAGAATGTCTTCATCTCTAGGCCACCATGCTACTCAACTGTATAATTTTAGATAATGATTATATTTCTAGATGACATGTTCCTCAATACAAACTTAGAAAATTAACCACAGAACAGGTGCAGGTAGTTTCTTCAAAGCAAAAAATCATAACATGTTTTTATGCAACAAGCGAGCTTTCACTCCATTTGAAATGTACATGATAAATACAGGAATTAATAAATCAGATACTGCTTCAATTGTTATTCTTGTCCTAGGGAGCTATACTTTCATTCTTAGAACTAAACTTTATGACCTTGTAAAATGTCTGAAATCATATTTATTTTTTTATGTATTATGTATTTATTATTTTACACATTTAAATAAAAATCAATTTAGTAAATGTGATTGTTTAGAAGATTTAGTGAGGAATCCTATCTGGAATGTGCCTAATATTAATCATAGTCTTACTTTGTACCACACAATATAATTGCTGCAACTCTAAGGGTGTCAAATAAAACAATAAAAGAATTCGGTAGGATTGTTTTTAAAGATCTCTTATAAGCCCAATGCTGTAAAATGGGATGATGGGGTACAACTTTATTTCCATATCAGTTCTTCCTCTGGAGCATACTGATCTTGCTGTTTCAGGGGTGTTCTAGGATCTTCTGGAAATCAGTCCTCCAAAAGAAAAATGGCTTGTAGATGGATAGGCCTGTTTTGTAGCCGGATTACAACTAACACCACAAACTGCATCTGGCATGGAGGATAATTGAACACATATTTATATTTCATTGTGGCAAAGTGAATGTTCACTGTCCCCCTGCTTTTACTTCTTACCTTAGGGTATACTACAAGACCTTCAGAGATATTTTGCAGAGTACTGAGTATAATATCAGCAGTAAGGAAAGCTTCAGCTAAACATACACGCCTGTAGAAAAAAACAGTACAAGGATAAAAAAGTAACTGTTTTAATAGCTCAGTGTTTGTTAATCTGATTGTTATTCATATATTCCTCAGGGTACAGAGATATAAGGAATATTTTACCCGTGTTAATTTTCCAGACCCAATGCTTCAATAGTGAGCTAATAAATAAAATATAAAAGGTGATTTATGGCCTTTCTGTAAGTACTTCTGATTGTCATAAAATATTCTACTGGCTCCTTCCCCTGCAGTCATATTTTGGGCACTTGGCAATTGGCTCACATTTACAACTGACTGTAGCATCTTGCAATCAAATGACTGTGATTTGTGATGTTTTTGCTGATTTCTGGCAAAAAAACAGCCATTTAGGAGAATGAATTTGCATTCATGAGTTTATGATTTGCTTAATGATTATGTGATTTGGATTTACAACTGCATGATTTATTTGCTTAACAAACACTATAAATAGGGTTATAAAATTGCTTCTGATCATGTGGATGCCTTGACTTACAACCAGAATTCTGGTATCAATCATGGTTGTAAGTCAATGGTCTGTATTATTTTGCCTAACTCCTTGCATATTGTAGGAGCCCTGGTGGTGGAGTGGTTAAATGGTGGTATTGCACTTGATCCTGGCGGGGCTTAAGGTTGACTCAGCCTTCCATCCTTCTGGGATCAGAAAAATGAGGACTCAGATTGTTAGGATCGATATGCAAATAATGCTTCTACTTATATACCACTCAGAGAGTACTAACTATAAAGTATAATGGGACGGTAAATGCTATTGCTATATTGATTACTATAATATATTAATAGGTAGTCAGTGCTATAGAAAAAGTAGTCTATTTGGAAGGATGCTTCACTGAAACTAGAAGATTACCTTGAGGCCTGGATGGCACAAAGCATGTTACAGTCAACCATATTTTTCTTGTAATTAATTTCTTCCTATAACTTCCAAATACCCATCAAGAGCATCTCCACATCATGTAAGTATATACCTGTTTGCACTGTCATCCAGTGTGCGCTCAAACCATTGCACAGAGGCTGTCTGAAGGGGATCCAGGACAAGAATCATAAGATGGCGAGCTAGACTGCAACAACGTTCTGAACGCATGGGATTCCGTTTATAAGCCATGGCACTTGAACCTTTAAAACAGTTTTAAATAATTGCTCACCATGAGACAGAATAGTGAAAATGTAAAATGCTGTAAAAACCAAAAGCCTCAACTGAAATCTGTCCTAGCTTACCATGCAAATATGGAACAAAGTTTGCTTTAACTCAGGAAAAATGTAAGGAATAATTGTGTTCAAAGGATGACCGGAGCATACAAGATTCTTTAAAGGTGCATACTTATGGCTTCAAAACTATACATCAAGAAGCTTCAGATTTTCAGGGGAGATATCATTTTTCCTTCGACAACTTGCCAACAAAAAAGTAACTTTAGATTTGCATTAAATGGCAATATAGATTCCATTAAATTTCAGTAGAAATCATACCGGTATTTGTATTCTTCTCTGCAATATTTTTACATAAAAATTATAAAATTGTCAGGAAATCATTTCTAACACTTGCTAAGTGCTATAATTATTTTTAATTTTTGATTATGTTAAATAAAGATGTCATAGACAGACCAATTTAAAAAGTGCTAAACAAGTTAAATAGATAGAATGAAATCCTATTTTTACTCAGTGCTTACCAATTTGTTCTTTCTCAAAAGGTTCCTCTATTTCTTTGAGGTTGGCCAGAAGGCGGATATCAGTACATATCTAGAGAATAATAATTAATATAAATTCACATGTAAACAAAATCTCTAAGAATTAGCACAATAGTAATCTTGAAAGGAGAACCATTGCAAACTGATGGATGTTTGCATTTTTAGAGGCAAGAGTCAAGCAAATGATCTTGAACTATCTTATTTATTTATTGGATTTATAAAATTCAAACTATTTAAAGCTCAGAGTTAGTTCTTTATCATCATCTTCAGGGACCATGGCAAATGTAGATGTGACCCACTGATATCTGCAGAGTGGATAATACTACAGCGATTAGTCCAATTTTGGGGAGCATGGGAGAGGTCCACTGAAATTGGTGCAAGCACCTCCAAAACTAAATGAACTTTTCTGGAGGTTTGTAAACAAGTAAACAAAATCATGCTACCAAAGTTTATCGATGTTGTCAAATGGAGCTACTTAATCCGTAATTTGTTTCAATGTCTTTAATTGCTGGTCAACCTAGCTGTGAGTTGTAATTCAGCAAAATCACAAAACTACTCATTTGCTACCCATACATTACAGTTTCTCTCAACAACAATACTTGTACATGTAAACTAGTTCTTACCTTATGTATAGTTGCCCCAAGACTTGCTAGAACAGAGAGAACTTCAATATCTACTTTGCGACTATATGTCTGTCCTGTGATGATATAAGCCCTAAAATAAAATATAAAATAATATGAAGTTCAAAGAGACCTATGACTGTGGAATGAACATGCAAGAATGCATGAATATCATGCCAGATCTATTGGTTATTTGATTCTTAAATTATATTAGTCTTGAATAAGCGTGAAAGACATAGAAAAATTGTATACTTCAAATTTGCATGCAGTAAGGCAGCAGCTAAACACAACATTGGAATGCTTTCAACAAGATGAGAAGAGCAAAACTGAAAAAAGGAATAATAGGACTTAAGCTGTGAGCAACAACTATTTATAAGTATACTTCAAAATGAGGCCTAAAATTAGTAGGAATTATTAGCTGTACAACATAATATTGCAGGGCTGCTAATTTTTAGAACAGCAAAAATCCCTGGCTAAGTAATAGAGTATATATGAAAAATTCCAGATTCAGATTTTAGCATCTCTAAAAAAGAAAAGATCCTTTCTGAAATTTCAAGAAGCCTCCAGCAATCAGTGTAGGCAATACACTGCTCTGTTTCTAGTTAAGAAAACCTCCTATACGCCTTAGAAGGTTATGCTTAGGCACATCCTTAATATGAAAGGGAGGGTTGTTGTTTTTTTAATGTACCGCTTAAATCCCGCCATTGCAGTCACAAGTCTGTCCAGATCCTCCACCTTAGGGAAAAAAACAGACAAGAACCTCAGAATGCAGTGACTGAAAAGAAGATCATGACTGTGCTACCCAGATGGTTTCCCTTTTAACACCATTCTAAACTCAGCGTATTTAATGGATGAGGGTCCTATCTTGTAGGCAACTCCTTTACCGCCTGCACTTCTGGTTAACATAGCATTCCCAGGCCCAGGAAAAGTTATCCTAGCATAAAGTTTTGGGATGTGGCCAGAATGAATCTGCAGTTTTTATTTATCAAATGTAGAAACTGTCCATTCCCTTGCAGAGAGACTCTGGAGGGTATGCAAAATATGAAAAACATAAAAACTGTAAAAATCATGTAAGAGGCAAAAATAGTTACAATTCAACATTAAAACTTAAAAATGTGGGGAGAAGGCCTTCAGGGCACTAACCAGCCCCATGGCTGAGTGCTCCTCTGTGAATTACATTCTGATCTTTTTTTTAATATATATATAATCTTGATATATTAATTTGGCTACTTCTGACATTGTTTTTCAATGTTTTTTCCTGGCTTGTAAGTGGGTTTATATATTGCCTTTCTCAATGTTTATAAGGCAGTAGATGATTCTTAACAAATAAATACTTAATTAGAACACATTTAAGTGAAAGGCCAGGGCATCCTTACTTTACTGTGATCCCCTTCAAAAAGCTGCAAGAAGCTGGCCTGGGTGCCAGTTGTGCCTTTCACCCCACGAAATCTTAATTCATCTCGTGCTCTTTCAAGATTGTGAAGGTCTGTGCAGAGATCTTGAATCCATAAGCAACAACGTTTACCTACAGTGGTTAGCTGCGCAGGCCTAAAACATCACAAAGACAATAATATTTAAGGATAAGTGCATGAAAGTTAACGTTATTACAAAATGACTGTACTTGCGTCTCAAAAGCAGTTCCATCTTAGTTAGAGAATCTGATAAAAACAAACTGACTCTTAAGCTTAATAATAGCTATCTCTTAAACTAAATAAGAACCTCTAGATTTGAAGGCTTGGGGAAGGGATATTGAATATTTTACATGACTGCTAATCAGACAGTAGCATATTTTATATGCCATTGGTTTAAACATGTTGGGGGTAAAGTCACAGAACAGAATTATAGAATATGGGCAGCAAAAGACTATGTTATAGGAAACATGGCAATTCATGACAGATTACTGAACTGACATTTAGTGAAGGAAATAAAACATGGCTGATTTTATAATGTTCACATCAGCTCTGATTTGGTTACAAATATTTTAACAGGACTAAATATGATTTATAACATTTTTGCAAACAGATAAAATCTGTATATTGAAAGCCTTCCCTTCCTCAGCATGCTTTTGCCAAGATGAAATTGAATCTTGGTGCTTGGAATTCAATAAATTGGAGTGTGTACTCATAAACTTTATTGTCCTTATTCATGCCCCATAGAAGCTGAACACTACTGATGCATGCAATAGATGAAACTGAAAAGGTAGCAGCCATGTTACTAAATAATAAATAATAAGAAATTACTTACTGGTAATGAGTGAAGCCCAAGGTGGGCAAGTTGGCATACTTTTTAGCAAAATCTGCCAGGCGACTGATTATTGTGGCAAGCTATAATGAAAGGGAAGAAGAATAACAACATACATTAAAATAAGAGAAGCATCATCATCATAATCTCATTTGCATGGTTGATCTTCATTATCTCATTATCATGGTTCATCTACATGGTTCATCTTCATTATGTATCTGGAGAATGAGGAAAAACCATGAAAACCAAATGAAAAGAACAGGCATGGCTACTAGAACCTTTGTCAGAAGTTTAAAAGGTTGCTGGAGACATTGAATTTCATTGGACTTCTATCCCATTTTGGAATTTTTTTCTTAGAAATCTCAATGCCAGCATGGATCAAACTCTCTTATAGATCTTACCCTCTAAGGCAGGGGTGTCAAACTCACATTGTCATGGTGGCATCACGTGATGTATCGGGACTTTCCCCCCCTTTGTTAAACCGGGAATGGCCAGCACGTGACGCATCCGGCCTGCAGGTCAGGAGTTTGACAGTCCTGCTCTAAGGAAACATCTCGCTCCCACCCTCCTATCCTTCCAGAAAAGTGTAAAGACATGGCTCTGCCGGTTGTCCTGGGGTGCAAATGGCCATGCTGGAGGTAGTAGCTGGATTGATGGCAGACTCCACCTCCCCCCTTGTTCTCTACCTGTCCATCATTCTTTTTTGGTAATTGAATTTCTTGTGTTCTTTTTCATTGTTTATTTTATTACTCTATTATCTTCTGTTTTGTTCACACTCTTTTCATTACTTCCTTTTTATTGTTGTAAGCTTCCTAGAGTGAGAGGCAGCAAATAAATTTAACAAATAAAATAAATAAATAATCTGATCCCTTTTGCATCTGGTATAATATTGTGGTTTTGGATGTACAGATTGGCTTGAATAACTCCTTAGAGCTAGTGTGCCTTTCGGATAAATTTATTGTCTCACAACTTCATCTATTTATATTTTCTCTTACAACTCCATGAGGCAGAACATAAATCTGCAGGGGCCCTAATTGGAGATGGCTATTGTACAGGTAGGTAGCAAATGCATTAAACTCAGGAGGTAAAAGGTGTAACAAATATAGAGAGCATAATATATTTAACTAAGTCTACTGTTAGAATTATTAATACTAATTAGTAAAGTCCCAAGTCAGAAAGTAGGGTTCTATTCCCCATATGTACTGCACAGAAAATCAAGAAATGCCCTGAATCTGCTCTTTTCTCCTGAATGTTCTACCATTGCCTCACAATCTGTTTCCAGTTCTATTTCTATAGTTAACTTCAGCAAAACAGCCATCTATCAATCAAGAAAGCCTCTGCCTTATGAAAAAATGCACGTTACCTTGGGAAGAAGCAGATTGAATCCATCTCGAAGAACTATCAAGTCCTATATAGACAGAAGAATTTTACAAAGTCAGATAAGATAACATTTGTTATCATTTTTTACTATTGAGCACACTGACACACATTAAAAATGAAATTCTGTTGCTGCTCTCAAAAGAAGTTATATATCTATCCATACACATACATAACGTACATACATAACAGATACAATTTTGTTTAATGTGTTTGTTGAAATTTATTTTTCAGTGTGGGTTGCAATTGTAAATTACTGTAACAATAAATATATTTACAAAATATAAAATTTCAATGAACCTAAATCTTCAGATAAATATTGATTAGTCCAGTGTGAATAAGATTGCAGTATAAGCACCTAACAAATTGCCAAGTGACTAAAGCTAAATTAGGATTAATGGGATTTTCTAAACAGGTGATAAAATTGTGCTAAAAGAGAAAATGGGAACTCCAAATAACTTAATCATTTCATTTCTGAGGATGTAGACTGATGCTTCTATCTGAGCTGGATTCTTCAGGAGTAGAAGCAGATGAACCAAGACAAATAAAGGCAAAATAACTGACAAACTAGCAAAAAATGAATACTCCAAGCTAAGTAATATCTGCCTGAAGATATGTGAAGTCATCTAATAAAAGCACAGGTAGTCCTTGACTTAAGACTATTCATTTAGAGACTGTTCAAAGTTACAAGGTTGTGGAAAAGTGACTTACAACTACTCCTTGCACTTACAGCCATCCCAGGATCCCCATAGTCACATGATCAAAATCCAGTCAGTTGACTATTAGCATGCATTTATGATGATTGTAGCATCCTGAGGTCATGTGATTCCCATATGAATTTTCCTAACTGGCTTTCAACAAGCAAAGCCAAGGGGGAAGCCAGATTTGCTTAACAACCATATGATTCAGAACAATTATTGTGATTTGTTTCATGATTGCAGTGCAAAAAGTCATAAAATTGGATGGGACTCATTTAACATCACCTTACTTAGTAATGGAAGTTCAGGTCCCAACTGTGACTGTAACTCAAGAAATATCTCTAGGTTATTTATGTTTAGTTCAAATTTGCACCTAATAGCTGGAAAATTTAGTGTAACTCAAGTAGTGATAAATAATAGAGAGTACAGAGAAAGTAATCAAGCTTCTTAAAAAAAAAGTAATCAAGCTTCTTAAAAAAACGAGTCTTCAGAAAAGGAGCCAACATAATTTCTTGAACAGTCTCATTAACATTCCAAACTTTTCTGAGGGTGTAAACAAGGAAGCAGCCAGAGCCAATCCAAAACATATTGGACTTTCAAAAAGCTTTTGCCAAAATCCCTCATCAAAGTCCTTAAGCAAACTCAGCAACCAGGAGGAAAAGGACTAAGACTGGACTAGTAATTGGTTTAAGAACAGAACATAGAGAATAGGACTAAAAGGCTGATTTTTCTCGTTGGAGTAATGCACAACAGTTTTGTAAGTCTGAATGTGCTTCCCCCCTCCCTCTCTTTATCTTTGTGGAAATTAGGGAGGGGTTATCTGAGAGGTTTACTCAAGTTACAGTTCTGCTTCAGAATCAGGCCCCTTTTATCTGACCATTTCCTTGTTAGTGGCTCTTCTTCCCATCCGTCAAAGCGATTCCTTCTGCCCTCAATAGTGTTCAATTATCTCAGCATACTGGAACACCTCCCAACACAGATAATTCAAGAGGCATGTAGTAAGTATTTTGTTTAAAGTATTGGATAAATATAATTATTAATAAAATACGTCTTAATATTTTAGCATTAGATGCACCCATGCCATATAGCATATTGGACAGAAGTATTAACAAAATACATCAAATTTATATAACAATTCATCTCAATAGAAGTAACTCTGGTGGCATAAAATACTGAATATATATATATATACATATATATATATATTTGTTTTCTTATATTTTCGCGGGTATTTATGTGTGTGATATTTAGGTTTCTTCGGGTATTTTCCCACGTAATATTTGTGTTTTTATTATAGCGACTATAAAAGCTATAATAAAAACACAAATATTATGTGGGAAAATACCCGAAGAAACCTAAATATCACACACACACACATATATATACATACATACATACATATATATAAAATAGGCATTTAAAAGTAAAAATCAACATTAAAAATTGAGAATTGAAACTAAAATAAATACAATCCCAAGCAGAAGGAGTGATTAAGCATATCCACCTCAAAAGTGAAGCTGTCTCAGGTTTCTTGGGACCCAAAGGCCTGGTGTCATAACTAAGTCTTAAGGAACTTCTGGAACCTCAACACAGTGATTCAATACATTTATTTTGGAGTGTTGTTTTACCGTATTATCTCCCACATAACAAGAAGTTGCTCCAAGGTGAATGATTCCTGCAGCTTTTGGACAATAATGGGCAAATGTATGTACGTGAGCCATTACATCATGACGCAGTCGTTTCTCTTCCTCTGCTGCCATTCTGAAGTCTATGTTGTCCAGATTTGCTTCCATTTCCTTTATTTGTTCATCTGTGATGGGCAGCCCCAATAACTAAGGGGGAAAAAATTAGATCTTAATTTAATTCTTAAATTAGAAGGTGCTTGATCTTGAATTTAAGGCAGCCAAATGACCCTCAATTTAAGGCAGCAAAAGTAGTTACTTTGGAATTTTTGGCAGAAATAACTTTTTTAACTTTCACAATTAATTAAGAAACCATAGTTAAACTTCAAATTTCCAAGTAGCAGAAAACAGCCCTCCTATTTTAAAATTTGACAATTATTTCTACTTGTACAATTCAATCTAATACAGATAACCCTCTTCTAATTACCATTCATTTAACAATGGTTCAAAGTTATGATGGGTTCAGAAAAAGTGAACTACAATCCATTCTTGAAGTTATGACCATCAAACCACCCCCTTGGTCACATGATCACAATTCAGATATTTGGCAATGGCCTCATATTTAAAACAGTTGCAATATCTTAAGGATACACGATTGCATTTTATTACTTCCCCAGCCAACTTCCAACAAGCAAAGTCAATTGAAGAAGCCAGATGCATGGTTCACTTAATAATTATATTAACTAGTGTGGTGATTTGCTTAACAATTGTGGTAAAATAGTAATCAAATCTGGCCATATGATGATTCACTTAATGACTGCATTGCTTAGTCATTAAAATTCTGATCCCAATTGTGGTTGTAAGTCAAGAACCATCTGTACCTAATAATCAGATATGGAACATTTATTTATTAAACTTATATGTTGCCCATTGTCTAGGAAGTTATAATCAATGAAAGCAACAATATGAAACAAAAGATAGTAACACTAAAATTAATACAAAAATGTACAAAGATGGGAAGGAAGGGGGCAAGATGCATACAGGGAGGACTGGGGTCCTATCTTAGTCCATTAACCAGCTGCAGAATGATATGTTCTCACTGGCCAGTAGGCAGAACCAAGTCTTCAGGCCCTTTTGGAAGGCCAAAAGGATAGCCATGGATCTCACCTGGGGCGGGGGGCATGATGTTCCAGAGGGCAGGAGACATAGCAGAAAAGCCTCTATCTATCTAAAATCAATATGACCTGATACCACGTAAATGTCCCAGGATTTTTTTTAATATATGGTATTAATTTTATTGAAGATTGCAATTACAACAGTAAAAGTACAAAGTACAAAGTAAATAATAACAAGAAAAATAGAAGGTGCAGAAAAGAGAAAAGAGAAAAGAAGAAAATAATAAAGAAAAGGAAATGTATAAATTATTTCTTTTTACCATTGCAAGTATAAACAACTTTATTAAATTAGTATTTTCTCTTAAAATAGTTGATGCTATCATTCAGATTTGATGCACCCAAAATGTCTACATAAGTTGGAATGTTTCTCATATGTAAAAGTAAACAAAATATTCCTTGATGTCTCGATAATAAGATAACATTTTTCTTATATATTTAATTCACCATAACTCATTGTGGCTTGCTGTTGACACCTTGCCTCTTGCTGTCCTGGAAGGAAAGACTACCTTGTAACAAGTGACTATGCTCTTCCAGGTCATATTTATTTATTAAATATATTATGGCCACATAGTCCAGAAGAGTCTGGGTAGTCTATAATAATCAAATATTTATTTATTTTATTTATTTATTAATAGGTTTTATATACCGCCCTTCTCCCGAAGGACTCAGGGTGGTGAACAGCCAACTAAAATACATATAGACAAATATAAATATTGTTAAAAAAGAATTAAATCCTAGGCTGCCCCAATAAAAATCTAAAACCCCCAATTAAAATAAATTAAAACTTTGCACCCCATCCCAACTAATCTAAAACCCCATTTAAAATCCCATTTGAGTCAGCTCAGGCCGGCCTGCTCGAAGAGCCAGGTCTTCAGGTCACATCTGAACGCCCTCAGGTCATTGGTCGTTCGTAGTCCCGGGGGCATCCCGTTCCAAAGGGCGGGTGCCCCCACAGAGAAGGCCCTATTCCTCGGGGTCACCAGGCGGCACATAGAAGGCGTCGGGACCCGGAGGAGACCCTCTCTGTGGGAGCGCACCGGTCGGTGGGAGACTACTGGCAGAATGCGGTCTTGTAAGTATCCTGGTCCGATGCCATGGAGCGCTTTAAAGACCAAAACCAATACTTTAAAGCGAACCCGGAAGGCCACCGGCAACCAATGCAGCTCGCGCAGGAGGGGCATTACGTGGGAGTATCTCGACGCCCCCATAACTACCCACGCGGCCGCATTTTGTACCAGTTGAAGCCTCCGGGTGCTCCCCGCAGGGAGCCCCATGTAGAGGGCATTACAATAGTCCAGACGGGAGGTGACCAGGGCATGAGTGACTGTGCGTAAGGCGTCCCGATCGAGAAAGGGTCGCATCTGGCGTATCAGGCGAACCTGATAAAAAGCCCCCCTGGAGCCGGCCGTAATATGATCTTCCAAAGACAGCCGTACATCCAGGAGGACACCAAGATTGCGGGCCCCTTCTGTGGGGGTCAAGATCTCATCCCCAATAGCCAGCGACGGAGTCAGCTGACTATATCGGGCCGCCGGAAACCACAGCCACTCGGTCTTGGAAGGGTTGAGTCGAAGCCTGTTCTCGCCCATCCAGTTCCGCACAGCCTCCAGGCAACGGGCCATAACCTCCACAGCATTGTTGGGGTGGCTTGGGGTGGAGATGTAAAGCTGAGTATCGTCAGCATAAAGATGGCATTTCACCCCAAAATCACGGATGATCTCTCCCAGCGGCTTCACATAAATGTTGAACAGAAGAGGGGAGAGGACCGACCCCTGAGGCACCCCACACATGAGGGGCCTAGGGGTGGATATATACAATTAACAGCAAAAACCATAAGACAAAATGTGATCACCTGGACTAAAAAGCAATTAAAAATGACAGGGGTACTATAGACACACTAACCCCATGCTTGGGAGTAGAATCAGATCTTAAGAGGGTGCCATATTTATTTCTTAATGGGTGGGGGGATTGTTGTTTTGGGGAGCAGAGCAATGACAGAGAAGGTAGTCTTCCTTGGTCCCAGAAGGTGACACTGTATCCACAATGCAGTTTAATCCTAGTCATATTTTATTACATTGCCTCTTTTAGAAAGAGTAGAAATCATTGACACTTTTTATTTGACATTCTAGGATGCACAGATGGCTTTTATATTCAAGTGCTGGTGACTGATCAATAGAATTCTACATCCTTAGCAATGGTCAAATTCTGGTATGTTGCATTTAAGGTCAGCAGTCAATTTCTGATCCTGGATAAGAATTTTAGCTTAGTTCAGTTTAATTTAATTTTTTTTCTTTCTGGCATTTATTTTATATTCCAACTATAGGGCACATTTTCCTGGCAGTAAGCTGAATAACAAGGAACCCAACACCCTCCCCCCCTCGCCAATAACTGAAATCACATTCTCCCATGATAACTGAAGGGGGCATCTTTTACTAACAATTTGGCAGAGCCTTGATGAAACGAACAGGTGCACATGGTATTTTCTCTCAGTTTGAATCTGAAGATCAAGATCAGAGTTATGACTTCTTGGGAATGCAGATAGTTAAAAATAACATATTCCCTTTTCAAATTAGGGCACAATATATACATTAGAATACAATTTCCTTTCTTAAATCTTGGTTTGATACGAAGCTTTAATCCAACAAGACAGCCAACTCTATAATGAATACTGTATAAGATCTAAGATGTATTGGATACCCCTGCCTAACTGCATCTGCTTTTCTGTTCCATAACTATTTTTTTTACTCTACAAAGCTCCAAATAATATTATAAATTAAAAGATACTCTCGGTATGAAGAATCAACATAGCTGTGGACTTTCAATAAATGTTTATTTAGCCCCCTTAATTTGACTTGCCTGGCTCCTCTATCACAATGTTCAGCAACATACTATCATACTGCAGAAATTTACCATCCACATACATTTCATTGAATACCACTTGCATTGTTACACTTAACAATGCCTCTTTAGGACAAATAAAATAGGCAACATAAAACTGAAATGAAACAGGCTGTCTAAGGCCTTCTGGCTTAGGGTGTGAAAGAAATAAAGAATTCCTAAATTCTACTGCATTCAGTCTTTGCTAAATAGAAACTATAAGGGTCTGTAATAATCTCCCTCAACCTAGTGCCCACAGAATATCTCAATTTACAATTCACTTGTTGACTAGGAAGTATAAGCACTGTAATACAATAAGCAAAAAAAAAAAACCTATATTATGGAAGGCTAGAATAGCATGAGAAGCATTTGTCTAGGGGGGAATGAACTCTAATTTTCTTTGTTAAACTGTATAGTCCTTTCCCTAAAATTGCTGGCAAAGATCTTTGTTTTGCCGAATCCTTGACATTTCCAACATTACTTTCTTACTGTAACTTTAGGACATTTCAGGAGTGAGACTCAGGACAGAAAGTAAACAATAGATCAATCTGAAAGTTTAATGCATCTGTGGATCACTCTAAAGGAGGGAGAGGGAATTTATGTTGCAAAGGATGTAAGACTCCCCCGAACTTGCCCATCTCCAACAAATTAAGAATAATATAACATTCATGAAGATTTCAGGCAAAGGAACTTAATAGTGGCTCAGCAGATTTAACATTTGGTAGAGTCAACTTTGTTAACTCCTGTCTTACAAAAATTGTTTCTGAAATGAAGTATATATTAAAACATTATTATGGCTTAATAAAAGTTATAATTCTTTCTAAGTTGAATAAAAAATAGAGCATGTAATATGTGACACACAAAAAACAAACAGTTGAGAAATTATGTTCAAATTTTTGCTACTATTCTCTTGGCAAAAAAGTGAACTATTTTGAAATATATTTGCTTCATACCACATGTACAATATGACATTGTAATGATTAATTGAATGCAGGCTGAGAAAACAGAAACTGTTGCAGGTGATGCAATTCACAAATTGCAACTTTCAGGGTTGACTTATCATTGTCAAGTTATCTCACAGCTACATGTGAAATCTGTTTGCTTAAATCAGTTTTTATGCATTTAGAAAGTGTAGCTACGTCAAAACTGTTCTCCAGCTACAGTAATGATGGTAAAGAACATAATTGAGATTTAAAAACTTGTTTAGAAGTGTGAGAAAGAGCGTAGAAAAAATTCCTTAAGGACAATATATAGTACTTACCCAAGGCTAATGAAGTTTTAAAAATTACTGGAATGAAAATGAAGAATGAGAACCAAGAGATAAAACCAGTTAATATTTCATAACTACATATGTCTTTGCATTCCTACAAGACTTCTCTGCTTAGGGATTTTTGTACTACATATTGCTTAAACAATATGCTCTTGTTAGAGATATATTCTCTTATTCCAATAAAAGTTGTTTTATGTGGGTGGTTCTTTTTAATAACTATTTGTTCAGCAACTGTTCATGCTTATGACAAGGCTGAATGAGTGGTAGTTATGATTGATCCTCAGAGTTCTGGCTGTCAGTGTCCCCAGAGTCATATGATTGTGATCTGGGAAGTCAGTGCCCAGCTCATGATTATAATGAAGTATCCCATGGTCACATGATTGCGGTTTGTGGGCTTTCTTGCCGGCTTCCCATAAGCAAAATCAATGGGGAAGCCATTAGGAAGTCTGAAGTTGGAACCATGTGAGGTCCTTGCTTAAGGATCCATGTGGTAATTTAATCGTGGCATTTTGGATTATCAACATTACCATGGCTAAGTGGCACAGTAACATGTCACCCTTTATCCTGTTGCTTAATAACAGCAATTCTGATCCCAATTGTCATTTTTTAAAATATTGCATACACACTAAAGGGACAGTGATGAGTGTAAATGAAATTCAGTGCAGATGGAATTTAGTATCAATTTTATTTAAAAAAATGAAACTATTCACATTTAGGAACATAATATACATTTTAAGACAGGCAGATAGGAAGAAGAGCAATGATGAGCAGCAGAATGATTCTGTTCAAGAACAAAAAGACCTAAAAGCAGAGTTGTAACTGTTTTACTAAGCGGATGCCCCAGCAAGAGCTCAGGACTGAAAGACTCCACTTGACTATTTATTGGGACAGTTACAAAATATTGTCTTATTTCTTTTATGACACAATCATACATTATTATTAGAACTGTTAAGTTTATACTTAGGGTTGTCCAACTGAGAATATGTTTTATAGAGCCCATTGGAAGTGCATGTAAAGCTCATTAATTCATCTAAACATGTACTGTTTTATATTTTAGTACTCACTGTATGTCTTTGTATTCTATTCAATTGTACATTATTTCATCTCACACCCTTAATTTTATCTTATCTTATTTTATTTTATCTTACCTTAGCTCATTTAATTGTGCCTTATTGTGGCTGATACCCATTGTTTTGATGTGGTCAAGAGACTAATCAATAAAGTTATATTTATATGCTGGGATGGGAACAGAATGAAATTAATGAGAATGTGTACAAAAATTATGGAGTGCCTTTTGCCTGAGATGAGGCTGCTTTCTCCCATACCTTGTTGCTTTCCGGGCCAACTTCTACAATCCCCACCGAAATGTGCTGACCACAAGTTCTGTAGCCTCTACTCCGCTGGCAGGGGATTTGGCCCATCAGGCCTAGGAGTTACCAGATTGTAAGAAATGTGACTACGGTATTGGTTTCCGAGAGTTTCAAGCTGTAAATACGCATGAATGGAGCAAAAAGGGTCGGAAGAAGCAACGGTTCCCGCCACCCAAGGGATTGTCTGCCTC
This sequence comes from Bungarus multicinctus, assembly GCA_023653725.1. NCBI lineage: Eukaryota > Metazoa > Chordata > Lepidosauria > Squamata > Elapidae > Bungarus > Bungarus multicinctus. The sequence continues at coordinate 52,308,480 of CM042848.1, forward strand.
TCCATTTAAACATTGAGATACAGCATTAGGGCTATTCCCCCCGAGCTGCTGAGATCCGGATGACCGCAACCCTGAAACCTCTAAGCACCAGTCTAGATTATCCTAATCTACCAACCATGCGGATCCCTTACCTTCTCAGCCTGGGCTAGATAAAGCCAGAGCCTCCGCCAGGTGCTGAACTTCTTCCTCTCGCTGAAGTTATAGGCCATGTCGGGGCTGGCATAGCGGGAGACAAGAGGGGAGCGGTAGCGGCCGAAGGCGTCTTCCTCGCCGGCGGAATTCAGAGAAGCCATTGGGACGGGCTGCAGCTGGGAAGACTCCTCGATCGCAAGCTCAGCGGAAAGGCTGAAGTCGGCCGAAGATCGGAATAAGAACAGCAGCAAAGTCCGGCCTCCGTTTGGCCCAGCCTCTTACTTTTCCCACCCTTTCCTCATGGCGAGAGATTGGCCCGGAACGAGCGACGGCCGCAGCGACCTCTGGTGCTTGGGCGCCGACACGATCGGTATTGCTGCTCCCGGACGTTTTGGGGTGCGAGGAAAAGCGGTGGTTGTCATATAAATTTGGCAACTCGAAGATGTGTGGAGTTAAATTCTCAGAATTCCCCAGCCAGCATTCTGGGATTTGAAGTCCACACATCTTAAACTTATTTTTATTTTATTTTATTTTATTTTATTTTATTTTATTTTATTTTATTTTATTTTATTTTATTTTATTTTATTTATTTATTTAAACAATTATTAGATAACAGGTATAAGTATAAACATAGTTATAAATACATGAAATGGATACAAATAAGAAAAAAAAAGAAACAATAGGACAGGGACGGTAGGCACGTTTTGGTGCACTTATGCACACCTCCTACAGACCTCTTAGGAAAGGGTGAGGTCAATAGTAAAGAGTCTAAGGTTAAAATTTTTGGGGTTTGGGGAAGAAACCACAAAGTCAGGTAGAGTATTCCAGACATTGATTACTCTTGCTGAAGTCGTATTTCCTGCAATCAAGTTTGGTGCGGTTTATCTTTAATTTGTATCTATTTTGTGCTCTTGTATTATTTTGGTTGAAGCTGAAGTATTCATTGATAGGTAGGACATTACAATATATAATTTTATGTACTATACTTAGATCGAACTGAAGGCAGCGTAGTTCTAGGTCGTCTAGGTCTAAAATTTCAAGTCTGGTGGCATAAGGTATTCTGCTACGAGTAGAGGAGTGGAGGATTCTTCTCATAAAATATTTCTGGACTTTCTCAATTGTATTAATATCAGATGTGTAATGCGGGTTCCAGACTGATGTATTCAAGTATTGGTCTAGCAAATATTTTATATGCTCTAGTTAGTAGAGTGATATTACCAGAGAAAAAGCTACTCAGAATTAGGTTAACAACTCTTAATGCCTTTTTGGCTATGTAGTTACAGTGGGCTCTAGCACTTAGATCATTTGAAATGAGTACTCCCAAGGTCTTTGACAAAGTTTGTGTCATTAACAAGGTCTTGACTATTCAGCTTGTATTTCATTTTTTGTTTTGTTTTTGCCAATATGTAAGATGCCGAATTTTCCCTGAAATAAGGAGAAATTGAGAATCTGCTGAATTTCTATCCCTGTTTGCTGAAGTGAGATGTTTCTGGTTTTCCTCAACTATCAACTATCATTCAAGGCAGATGATTGAATTGTGTCTTTGGGGAATATGTTTTCATTTGAGTGTGGTGATAGGTTTCTTTCTCCTCACTTGTCTTTGAATATTATAAAAATACCCAAGTAACTGTTAGTCTCCATGAAGGTTCCTTCCTCTCATCTTTAGCCCATTAGAAATACAGGTAGACCTCGACTTACAACAGTTCATTTAGTGATTGTTTGAAATTACAACAGCACTGGAAAAAATGACTTATGACCATTTTTCACACTTACAGGCACTGCAGCATCTCTGTGGTCATTTGTTTCTACATTTTGATGTTTTAATTTTGTAAACATACACTTACCAATTTTGTGTATGTGTGTGTTGAAGAAAAGCTAAGTCCAAAAGGAACTGTGCATAGGAAAGAAAGTGACTGGCCACTGCTTTCCTAGAATACAAATGTGGGAGATCATAGCAACAAGGAAATAGAAGATATATATCCTGCAGTTGAGATTTAACAATTTGCAAGTCTAGGGGTTTCTTAAGCTTGGTATGAGTGCAGCATAGGGGTGTCCAAAATGGTAAGTGTATGTATGTCCTAGACCACTTCTGAATATCACTTATAGTACTCATACTACTACTGATAGAGTTCAAAAATATTGTACTCGGGACTTAGAATGCGTGCATGAAATTTAGTGGAGGAAAATTAGTGAAGTTTTGAGTGAAATCTCAAGGTCTAAAAAAAATATAAACCAAATAGCCTAATCTTTCTCAAAGGTTAAAGAGGTTGCGTTAGGATAAATCACAGTTGAATGTAATGGATCTTTTTATTTTATTTATTTATTTATTTATTTAATTTGTCAATCGCTTACAAGATAATAGGTATAAGTATATACATAGTTATGAATACATGAGATGGGTACATATAAGAAAAATAAAAGAAACAATAGGACAGGGACGGTAGGCACATTGGTGCGCTTATGCACGCCCCCTACAGACCTCTTAGGAAAGGGGTGAGGTCAATAGTAGACAGTCTAAGGTTAAAGTATTTATACTCTCTATTAAGGTCATTATCCACTATCCATTTAGTGTACAAAGCCTAAATCTTCTGATGATGGGAGGTAATGTCATAAACCAGAATTCATTCCCTTGTACACCTAAAGAGCTAAGAACTTACCTGTGCTACACAATCCCTTAGTACTAAACTTATGTCAGATACACTTGCACAATAACTTAAAAGCCTTTAGATATCATTGAATCCAGATTTCTAAGAGTATTATTCTAAGTACCTTCCTGAGTCTCAAATACACCACTTCAAATAGAAACAGAGATAATTCTGCTAAAATCAAAGACTTACATATGCCAGTTTTATTTTTGTCTCAAGTTCCACTTTGCTAGGGACTCCTTGATTGCAATGATCATTCTGGATATATTTTTCTTCCTCCTAGAAAGCAAAAACCAGAATAATTTATGCCAGTGTATATCTTCTTAAATTCAGCCCTCCAGTATAAGGTTATCAAGAGCTAGAGTGGATGCTTGACGTACCTCTCCAGGTAAAGCAGGATAAATTAGGAGAAACAATGGCAATATATAAATCTGAAACCTTTCACGCCAGCATTTTAACTATTCATCATTATTTTCCCAATCCATTGCGGAAGCTTTTCCTTAGCCAGCTTTAATGTCTTGCCCTTTGCAGCTTTGGAGCTGAGGACTAATAACCCTTTTGCAATGCAAACCTGTCTATGTGACTTGAAGAAACCACATTTCCTAGCCCATATATCTCTTAGAGACAGTTTCTAAAGCCTCTTATGTCCTATTCTTATAATTCTGTAGTCTCACTAGTTTTGAAAACAATTTCATTTGCTTTTTATGGGTAGACGAGCACGAATGTCTCTTGGAGAGTTGCAACATTTATTTCAGCTTTATTTCAACATTTTATTTCAGCTACGTAATAGATAACAGAAAATCAGACTTGGAAAGGACCTTGTAGGTCATCTAGTCCACCTTCCTGCACAAGCGGGAGACCCTACACCATTTCTGACAAATGACAGTCCAATCTCTTCTTGAAAGTCTCAAGTGATGGCGCTCCCACAACTTCCAAGGGCAAGGTGTTCCATTGGTTGATTGTACTCACTGTCAGAAAGTTTCTCCTTATTTCCAGGTTAAATCTCTCCTTATTCAGTTTCCATCCATTATTCCTTGTCTGGCCTACAGGCACTTTAGAAAATAGATTGATCCCTTCCTCTCTGTGGCAGCCCCTCAAATATTGGAAGACTGCTATCATGTCTCCCCTGATCCTTCTCTTTACTAGACTATCCAAGCCCAGTTATTGTAACCGTTCTTCATGTTTTAGTCTCCAGTCCCTTAATCATCTTGGTTGCTCTTTTCTGTACTTTTTCTAGAGTCTCAACATCTTTTTTATAATATGAACAAAACTGGATGCAGTACTCTGGGTGTGGTCTTACTTTATAGAGTGGTATTAGTACCTCCCTTGATCACGATTGTCTCCCTCTGTTAATGCAACTTAGGATTGCATTAGCTTTTTTGGCTGCTGCTGCACACTGCTGGTTCATATTTAGCTGGTTGTCCACTAAGACTCCAAGATCCCTCTCACAGTTACTGCTATTGAGCCTAGTTTCACCCAGTCTATATGTATACTTTTGGTTTTTCTTGCCTAAGTGTAGGACTTTACTTTTCTCTACATTGAATTTCATTTTGTTAGATACGGCCCAGTGTTCTAGATCCATCTGGATCTTGAGCCTATCTTCTTGGCTGTTAGCTATTCCTGCCAGCTTAGTATCAGCTGCAAATTTGGTAAGTTCCCTTTCTATTCCCTCATCTAAGTCAGCGGTCGCCAACCAGTGGGCCACAGCCCACTGGTGGGCCGTGAGAAAATTTTGGTGGGCTGCAGAGAAATCTCACCCTTAGAGCACCCCCACAAAGCAATTAATCCAGATTGCGCAGAAACACAAGGCTGCACGGCCCACGGGAACTCTCCCCGCCCACTCACTCCTTACTCAGTAAACTTGCCTGCTAAATTGCTATTTTTCCTTTTTCCGACCATCATCTGTTCTGCTGTGCCAGGAGATTTAGATTAGCTAGGAAGCAAGAAATGGTTGGATTTCTTGCTTTCTAGATTTTTAGATCTTCGGCTCAGCACAGCCGAACCTCCCTTATGACTGAAGGTTTGCTTGCAAGCAAATTCAGTGCAGACTCATGGCAAGCAAATTTGAGAGACTGAGCTAGCCGATGGCAGACCGATAAGATCACTGAATGATTCTGTGAGCAACTCAGTCTGCCTGCTTTGCCTGATTTTGGGTAAAAGTTGCTCTTTTTTTTAATAAAAAATTCAATATTTACATGCATGGTATGTTGTGAGTTAATTTTGTGAGCTTGCTTTCTAGCAAATTTTATGAGTTTGCTTGCAAGCAAATTTTATGTGATAGACTGAACTAGCCAATGGCAGATCTCTGAATGAATCTGTGATTTTGTGAGCAACTCAATCTGCCTCCCTGCTTTGTCTGATTTTGGGTAAAAGTTGCTCTTTTTTTAAATAAAAAATTCAATGTTTATATAAATATTTATAATATTTACATACAAGCTATGCTCAGCCAGTCATATGACCACCAAGCCACACCCACAAATTAGTCCACACTCACATAACTGGTTAGTTGTCCCTGGGATCTAAAATTATGAGTTTGGTGGTCTCTGAGGTCCAAAAGGTTGGCGACCCCTGATCTAAGTCGTTAATGAAGATATTGCAGAATACTGGGCCTAAGACGAAACCTTGGGGCACCCATTGCTTACTTCCCTCCATGTAGAATTAGACCCATTAAGGACTACTCATTGAGTACGATTTGTCAGCCAGTTGCGAGTCCATCTAGTAGTGGTGCTATCTATTCCACTTTTTTCTAGCTTACTAAGAAGTAGGCTGTGGTCTACTTTGTCATAGGAAACTATTTTGCCTTACAGAACTCTACTAATATATTTCATTTTTTCCTCTTCTGAAATGTCTTTTATGTATTAGTCCTGTTGTATTGTGCCAGTCACTGACCCATTCTCAAGATTGCTTAATATTATACAGGTAGTCCTCAACTTATAACCATCCATTTAGTGACTGTTCGAAGATATAGTACTGAAAAAAGCGACTTTTGAGTTTTTCACTTATGACCATGGCAGCATCCCAATGGTCATGTGATTTACATTCAGATGCTTGACAACTGATTCACATTTATGGCAGTTGCACTGTCCCTTGGTCATGTGATCATGTTTTGTGATGTTCTGACAAAGAAACTCAATGGGAAAGCCAGATTTACAACGATCATGTGACTAATTTAACAATTGCACTGATTCACTTAACAAATATGGCAAGCAAAGTTGTAAAATGGGGCAAAACTCATGTAACAATTTTTTCACTTAGCAACATAAAATTCTGGGCTCAATTGTGATTGTAAGTCGAGGACGACCTATATTGTAAGCTGCCAAGAATTTGCTGGAGTGGGAAGCCATAATTAACGAAATAAAATTTAAGCCTTTTAGCTTATTCACAAGATAAATTATGTTGCTCTTAATTAGCATTAAGATTTCCTTATAGTATCACATTGATAGGGTTACAACATTGTAAATTTTGTTTTTATAATTTTTTTTAAATTTGTAGTTGATATATAATAATTGAGAAAATACTGGTCAGTGTCTGTAATTGGGACATTTACTGTGGTTATTTAGCACAGGGATCTCCAACCTTGGCTACTTTGAGACTTGTCAACTCCCAGAATTCTTCAGCCAGCTTTGCTAGCTGAGGAATTCTGGGAGTTGAAGTCCACAAGTCTTAAAGTTGCCAAGGTTGGAGCCCTGGTTTAGCACACATCTGGTTGAATTCTAGGGCCATGCTTGGAAACAGGATGAAAAAATAATCAAGCCATCTTGGAACCAAAGTGGTGAGCTTTCAGAAGCCAGGGAAGTACCGGTAGATCAGAAAGAGGTTTCCCAATCAATAAAGCAATCTTAGAGCACTTTGTTAACAGACGTTATTTTAGGATTCTGTTCAGCAGACGGCAGATTCTACTTCTCAGTAGTTCTGGATTAGGTTTAGCTGCAGTTTCCTCTCTTGCTTCATTTCTTTCTTGCACAATATAGTTGAGATTCTTGACTTGATTTTTTTTTACTGGAACTTCAAGAATATGCTAAAATTTCTTTCCTATCCTAGGATTGTTAGTGGTAATTTCAGGAGCTTTTTCATTCTGGTAAGAGGTCTTCGTGGGCCATGCTCAGCTTATTTTTCATAGAGTCAGCAGCAATGCAATAAGCCAAGGAACTGATGTATGATCAAGAGATGATAGGCAACAAAATCATGTAGTAATTACAACTCTCTTCACCAAACAGGCTGAACCAATAATTTTAGCCTTGCTCTATCAAGTTGAAAATAGTAGGAGCAGTCCAAGAACACCTAATGAACTTTATTATAACATGCTTGTTTTTATCAGCACTATTGTTCTGACCTAGGCTTCCCCTAACAGATAAATCCTTTATTAGATTTACAATGAATTTTCTCTCCAACAAAGTCCGGCCAAGAATCTTTCATGATAGTTCCCAATTACAAACCTTTATCAGACTTGGAGAGGAGCCAGGCCTATATTTCTGACACTGCAATACTTGGCAAGCATGCGGAATGAACTGTTTCCTGCAAAGCCCCTCTCCTTTCACTCTACTTTTATACTTTAGGGGAGGGGCTATTCACTGTCCACCGCTTTACTCCCAAGTTGTTCCTCGTTCCTCAGCTGTTTCGTCTGGCAACTCTGCGCATGCGCATACTGGGAACAGACTCCAGCTGTTCTTCTGCCTCACTGATGTCTGACTGAAGGCAGCTGATTTAACTGTCAGAAAAGCCCTGGCCCCATCTCTCCCTTTGATGCAGAGCATTCATCAGAGCCTTCTCCAGACTCCAGGACTGGCCCATGCTCCTCCCCAAGCTCCTCACTGTCCGAACCTGCTGCCAGATCCACTGGCCGCTGTTGGACCACACTTACACCACTCTAGATTATCTTTCTTCTTTTAATTGAAGTATATAATGGAGAAATTATGGCTCTTTAGATGTTGTATGGTTAATTATTTCAAATCATATAGTCAATGATGGATTCTGGAAATTGAATAGTCTTATTCATGTTCGTGTAGAGCAGGATTTGATATCAATATTTCACTATACTATTACTTATATCAAATCCACATGTAGTTCAGTGTATATGACACAAAAAATAAAATGTGGTCACTTCCTATTGTGGGAAAAGAGAATGAACATTTGATAGGGGAAGAACATTTTCTAATCTGATCTACCTTGAAGGACTGACACTACTACATGAACGTGGACATTTCTAAGGGCACTGAATAAATCATATAAAGCAAAGAAATTATGTTAGTTTGGCTGGAAATTTAAGTCCACTTGCTCTAACACTGGAATAAAATTTCATTTTCTCTTGTACTGGGACAATTAACTTTATGCCAAATAATGCATTTTCATCAATTGAGTGGTGGCAAAAATGTTGTGAAATAGATTTGGTGTTCCTGAGTACCACAAAACTCTTCACCTCTGTCAGTTTCTACCATAACATTTAGAAGAGTTTTAACACTGAAACGTAATTCATAAAATAATCATTGCTCAAAACTCACTAAAGCAGTTTTTGAAGCAACCACTAGTTGCAGAATTCTTGGATCTAACTGTACTTCTTTTGAAAGGACATTCCTTTGTCAGGGAGTACTTGTTGATCCTCAGGTATCACTTTATACAGACAATAGTTGCGCTAATATATAAAACTTTATTGGCTCAGAGTTCAAGTATTAGAGATTCTGAAATATTCTGTCAGAGACTCATTTACCTGTTGTGTGGGAAATATCGCTATCCAGGCACTTCTTTAGGAGTTATATTTGTTCCCATCCCCAATTTACAAAATGTGCAAAGATGCATTATTCTTCACCAGGTGTTTGTTGATTGTTAGCTGTGATTTTAATTGATTTTTTTATCATTTTGTATTTTTAATTATTGTTGAAGAGTTGCACACTTGCTTGAGTAGAAAGGCGTAAAAATTTGTGAAATCCTTTGAATCATTAAGTTATATTTATACAGAAGTATTGAAAATTCAAACTTTAAAATACCACTATTTTACAAGAATCTGTTTTCTTCTTTAAATGATCCTCTATAGAGCATTACCTGCATAATGTTGTACTGGAAATTTATCTTATCTGCATGAATGAGATAGAAGGTAAAGCCAGTAATTAACAGGTTGCAATTAATAAATAAAAAATTAAAGGTGTGATGTCTTGTAGGACTGGTAAAAAAACCCAGAAGAGATATATTCTGTAAGACACTATTACGTAACTCTAATTAATAATGTAATAAAGACAGACAGGGAATCACCAGTTTAAATGCTTAGCAGCCAAACACATTTATTAGTCTTTCTTTTTTCCAGGAACCCAAAAATATTTTGTAGTTATAATGTAAGCAACTGAGTTGCACATAATACAATCATATCTTTAAAAAAATAAAATAAAACAAAATAAAAACAAAAGCTGTTTAAAAGCAAAACAACCTTCAGAAAACATAATATATGTTTTATTACCATCTCTCAATTTCAATGAAATGACGACGACTCGATTCCTTATTACCCTCAACTTGTTACACTCCAATAAAACCACCCTTTTGTTGGTTTGAAATCCAGCATGAGAAATACAGTACCCTGCTATGGCAAAATACATATAAATGCAACATTTCAGCTTATTTGTACATTAGTAGAGTTTAAACATTTTATTGTCTTTAAGTGAACCAGTGATTTTAAGTACCACTATACTAAAAATAAAGAAGAGAGGGAGAGGGGGAGGGCAGCATGCCATGCAACAGCACGAAGTGCCAAGTTTCTGTGTCCACATGAATCCCAGGGATAAAAAGTAAACTGAAATGAAGGCGAAACTGGAGGAAATTAAGAACAAACCCTAGTACGATAATATAGTGTGCCTTTTCCTAATTCCCATTGTCCTACACTGTTTAAATGGCCAACAGACAAAAGAAGATGGGTACATTATTTCAAGTATAAGGAAAAATACTAATAGGTATCTTTGTAAAGAGCCTCAATACATGTATCCACTATTATGCCTGCTTCATGAAGGGACAGTGTTTTAGGCAATAGCATTTCAACTGTACCTTCAAGTTAGATAGTTATGTGCAAAGCAGAAAAGCTGCCATTTTATTCCAGATAATTTGGACATAAAGGTAATTTGCTTTACAAATAAGGCTAGATGGAGTTAACTTCTTCCATTTTCTGATCAAATCTTTTCCGCTAGAGAATATGTTCAATGGAAACAAAGCAAAATTTACTAAGTTGGACTTCAATAGTTTACCAATCATTTCTGTAAACACAGCCTCACAGGAGAGGTAAAATTAAAGCAGCATGTCAACTCTCTCTAAATAGTGGAAGCTGTAATAGTTTTTTCTTTTATCTTCATTATCCTACTTCTTTCTTTGTCCTGTCTCACCCAATATTGCTTTTCTATTTTAAATGTTACATGTCCCCCACAACCCAATGCATAATTATTAATAAAACAAAGCTGCTATGTTAAGCTAAGAGTTTGCACTAGGAAACTGGAATTTATACTGAACAGAGATAAGCAATTGAGTTTTTTGGGGGTGACACATCCGCATCTAATTTCACCCACATCACGTGGAGTCTGATTTTATAGATTTGTTGATTACAACAGCCAGAGCTCCCTTTTGAAGAGTAAAGAGTGGAAAAATTCAGATGACTGCATAATTAGAAGAATTCGTACAATTAGAAGAATATACAATGGAACAAATATATATAATGGAACCAGAGAACCAAATTCAAATCCAAACATCTGGGATCAATATGCACATTCCTGAGATGCATGCCTACAGTTGAATATGATCAGAAGAGAAAAAAAGAAGCAAAAGCTCCCTGACAATTACAGAATTCACCCCAGACCTCTCCTCTTTCTGTCCCAAAGATTTTGAGAAGGCTGTAAGGCATTTCACAAGCAGCTTCTATTAATGAAATTTACTCTGTTTCCATGTTCTATTGGCATACAATGGCTTGTGTGTGTTGGGAATGAGGCAGCATTATGTTTAACCATACAAACAGGGAAGAATGTCGGATAGCATCTCCATCCTTAAGAAGATCATGCAAACGAATGTTGTCATTTTGTGATCCTCTTGCAAATTGCAAGTGGTGTTTCCTCTCCCAACAGAAGGAACAGCTATTCAATTGAATGGTCAATAGAGCAAAAAGTCCATGTATAATAAAAGCAATAATAGTAAATAGAATACATAAAAGATGGCAAATTATACATAGTTAAAATCAAGAAAGAATGTATTTTTTAAAAATGTACCTATTAAAGATTGGCATTTTTATATGTTTTATATATATATATATGTAAATATATATACACAAATCACAAAAGGGAGGCTCTAACATAAGAAAGAGATAATAAAGCAATACGAAAAGTTCAGCATTTTAATTTTGCCTTAACTGTATAAAATAATTCAGAATATGTGACAAAATATAAAGGATCACAGAGTGTCCTTTCCCATTTTCTCAGGAACTGTATGGGAAGAGAGATAACTTGTTAATTACATCTCCATATAATAATACTTATAAAAAGTACTTTCTCTTTGAAGCACTTCATAAAAACCCAATCCGCACAAATGTGACAGAAGTAAGTGTTACTATCCTCATTTAACAGATGAGGAAACAGAGGCAAAGTTAATTGACTTTTTCATTAAGCAAAAAGAAGGAAGAATACAGGACAGAATTAGGGCTTTTATTCTTTCAATCCGGTCTTCAAATCACTACAGGAAGCTATAACCTCAATAAGGTTAAAAGATAAAAGATTTTTCAAAAGGCTGGTTACACTAAAGGAGAATAAGCACCACGAGGTATTTTGCAACAAAGAGCTGAAACCTTTTCTCCTTTTTTCTTAAAAAAAAAAAAAAAGCATCTATCAGAGTAAAATCCTGATCGATGACATCTGCAAGGCAAGTATGCACAAGAAAATGCGTGATCAAGTCTATTATTCATTACAGTACTATGAAATCCAACAAAAAGAATCTGCATGAAAAAACACTGAATTTTAGGAGAATCTCTTGGCTATGATACTGCATCCAAGATAATGCCAAGTGAACTAAGGAAGACCAAAGTTCACAAACCCAAGGCAACATACCTCGATTAACACAGGAAGCAGCCTCTGTATTTCAGAGGTAAACATGTGAAATGCTTGTCTTCTAAAGTAACTTGACAGTAAAAGTAATAGTTAAATATAAACTAACTTCTATATAAATTTCCCACTTATCACTACGATTATTGTCCTCCATTTATCAGTGGTATTATTAATCTACAGATGGCCATTAGCCCAATTTTAAAGATCACTACAAGCCATTAAATAATACCAGTACAGTATATATTCTACACTACAGCAATTCCTAGTGGGTATTGCTCCTTAAATTGCATCTGTGATGGGAACTGGTGGAAAATTTAAGGGCAAAAGTTATGGAAACCCATAAGGAAAAAAAAAACTATATTGCAACTTCAAAACCAAGACAATTTTAAAGGAAAGCAAACAACAAACTCCTAAAGATAGTGCTTGATTTGTGATTTCCTGAGGTTGAAAGGAAGATGGAGAAGATGATGTTCATAAATTCTGGAGGGGGTGGGTGGAAGCTAGGGGACTTTTCATGTCATGCTGTTGTCTCTGGTGTAACACTGCATGGCAAGAATGCATAGTCCTGTGTAACAGGCATAAATCATTTATTTCTGAATAATTTTTAAATACACTAAAATATTTGCCTGTCAATCAAACTAGTCTTCCCGTGAACTCAGCCTTTTTTTTCCTATATGTAAGTGGGAATTCCATGGACACAGAAACTGTTTCAACAGTTTAGCAGGGCTCTCTTTCTCCCCCAAACCATCTCTTATTGAATGCATAGTTTACAATTCACTTACAAGATAAAGAAGCAATGCTGACCACATATGGGACCTTTTTGTTTGAAAAAGAAACAACCTCTTCTTAAAGTTTAGTATCAAAATTCACATTTGCATAATAATACATTTCAAGGCCATTAGAGAGGAATGAGAGCGAAGCAAAGGAAGCAGCAGCATCTCTCCTCCCTTTGTCTTCCTGAATGAAGCTGAAGAGAGACTGCTGGAGCTTTCATTGGGGAACAGAGCCAGTGGGGCTACGGCAGCTCTTGATTTTTACACCATGCTTTTGAGCTGGAGAGAAGAGGTGGAATATATATGAAATGAAAAGAGACACTGCAGATTCCCATGTTTAACTAAGAACAGCTTCAAGGAAAACAATTATTTCTTTTTTTAAAAAACACACAACACTTCTTTCTCACCATTTCAAAAACATATTTTCTTGTGTAATACCCTGTTCCTTTAAATGGCAACATTAAGGATGCTAGAAATTATAGGGTAGATTTTATTTTCCATCATCAAGACACTGACAGAGAGAGCAAAAATGTGCCTACAACATAACTGGCAAAAGCTACAAAATACCTTCTTCTCTACATGCATAAATGTATCTCAAACTTCACTGCGTTTCAATATTCCAGTGCTTTAAAAGAAAAGTTAAAGCAAGCCACATACACAAATGTAATGATACATAGTACAAATACAAATGCAACCACCAACTGAGAACTAGCCTAAATAATGTCAATTTATGTGAATTACAACCCATCTGCACCTGGAAACAACTGCAATGTTCGACTGCGGATGATGCAGCAACAAAAGACATTTTTCATTAAAAGGTACCCGCAGGTTGGAATCTTTCATTTGACCTTTAAAGAGAACAAACTGACCACCACTCCCTGTCAGGCTCAAGAGTTCATCTTGAGCTGACAGTCACATCTTCAAAAAGGCACATTCAATGATACCACATTTAACTTACTGCTTGTTTAAAATAATTTAAAAAAGACAAAAACAACCAAAGAACCCACAAGGGAATGTTAAGCGCTTATATCCCAGATCCCAAACCTACTGACCCAGCAAGAAGCATCACAATATATATCATTTCGTGAAAGTCTATTCTACCTTCAGAAGGTTCATATTTCTTTAAGAAGTTAACACCTCTTTTTGCATAATTTTTAATAATTTTTTGGCTTACACAATTTGGAATACAGCACACTCTCACTATAAAGCTCTGTTGTAAGGCTAGTCTCTAAAATAAGGCTGCTCTATCTTGGCTCCTTTTTATACCTTTCTCTCCCTGCCCCTCTGGCCCAAACCACAGAACACTCTGCATGTTTATAAAAAGGGAGGGTGAGTAAATCTGGATGGGATAAGAAAAGCACTTGATATTCACAACCACATTAAAAAAAAAAGCATTCGGCAAGCTAAGCAATTTATATAAGGAGGACTCAGCTAAAAATTGTATTTTTCTTTAAATACAGAAAAATCAATTTATTCTTTACGGTCAAAACATTGTAAGAAATAAGCAATTCAGTTATTTGAATGCATTGATTGATATACTGATACCTAGGATGAGGCACTAAGCGTTTAAAAACAGCTTTCCCTCAACACTGTTCATCTATATTCATGGAACATCTTTCCATATCCTTTACTTTCTTCTGTTCCATACAAAAGCCATATATCTAAAAAAACAAAACACACACACATACATACACACACATCACCTAGGACAATGCTTTATCTTCAATAGCTTGAAGTGCATGGGTTTATGTTAACATAAATGGCTGTCAGACTCAAGTAAAAACATTCCAATTCTGGCTAAAAATAATACAATACATGTAGATGTATCTCTAGCTGTCACCATTATCAGTTATATGAAACAAAATTGGCTCTTAATTGAGGTTGATTCCTTTGATCCTTCTATGACCCATTTTGAGGTTTGCAAATACCTCTTATACTGCACAAATTCAATGTCAGTATTTTGACATTTTTGCATTTATGATTACTTACATTATGGTGCCTATTAAACATTTTCCAGCTATTTAGATGTAAGACTTTCGTATGGCCGTAGTTAGGGACTGTGTATACGTAAATCTACAATACAGGGAAAACCCAAGCCATCAGATGGGATTCTTCTTTGAACATAGCTCCTCTAATGACTCTGAGAACATTGAAAGGACACTTACATTGGTCTGGTAACTGCCAGCATTTTAGAAGGCCTGCCAATCAGAAGATCTAGATAAAAATTTGTTTCGATTTTAATACATAGAAGGAAAAGAATTTGGTTACTATTTATATGTATTTTAACAGTAATTTTTAGAAATTTTCAGACAAAATTCACTTCAGCCAGTGTACACAGATTTATAGCAATGTTGAATTTTTTCTTTAGAACTATTTAAGTTCCCAACAAATGAAAAATATTAAAGATGCAGATTCAGATTTGAAGGGCCGATGTAACAGAGCTCATGTTGATGCAGTCATAAAGACTTTAAAGCAATGGTATCTTTTTCTGTGCTCATTGAGCCGTTCTCTATAGCTGGCACATGATTCAGGGAAAAATCATGCTTCATTTGAATTGTTCCTAGAAGATGCTACATATATGTCTAAATACATCATGATCTCTGTGCAGCCCTATTATTGGGATCAGACTTAATGCTATTGCATTTTGAAAAGATTTAAAGCTTTGAGATGAAATAGTATAGTAGGAAATTCTGCAATATATTCCTGGAATAAATCAATTAATGCAAGAGTGTTAGGACGTAAAACAAAGTTGGATACAAATTTAATCATACCTACAATATAAAATCACATTGAAACTAATGTAACAAGATTCACAATTGCCAGATCAATTCCTTCTGTACAATTAGGTCCATAGCAGGATTTTAGCATACTATCAAGCCACACAATGGCTGACGTTAGTATGAAGACTGTCACAAACAACTAGACTTTTTGACAAAGACTTTTCCAAAGTCTTGGAATTTCTTTAATAAGTGTGATTAAAATCAATGCATGCTCCTGAGAGTGCACATTAAATTGAGAATGTATTATTTAAACTTAAATTTTGAGTAAATTTGTATTAATAGAATGTTTTTGTTGTATTATAAACAAGTGATATAGCTAAATTAAACAGAACCTTCTCTGGGGTTTTGTTAGCCCTTATTATAAAAATATACTAGTGTGTAATTATTTTGATGTTCACTGTTTAAAATATGCAAGACAGAATTACACTATTTCACTTTTCATTGTACCAATAAAAACGAATGTTATCTTGAATAGGAATCAACTTCTGTTATGTATGCAGATTTACGTATACTATTTTTTAAAAAAAAAAAACTTCAAAAATAAAAATTGAAGTGTCTAATCATATAACAATGGGTTACTAATTCCTGTTAAGGGTGCTATAAAGAAGATTAGTAGTTACATCAAGGATATGTGGTAGAGGAGAAACCTGCTTTCAAGATATCCCTTGACAAAAGGGATCAACAATTTTAAAAAAACAGGAGCAATACACATGCATTGGGAAAGCCTGCTTCTTCTTCTGATGCTATATTGAGGAAAGTTCTAAAAGAAACATCCTGAATTTTAAAAAATCCTGTTAGGACAAGATAAAAACCCCTACTATACTATCTAATTCATCAAAACCAGATTCTAAATAATTCACGCTTAAAAGCACATTTTAAAGAAAGTAGGGTAAGAATGATAAGAATTTAAAATCTGCTTTAAGTGAGCTTTGAAGATTAATTTATTAGTTTATATGGCCCCAAAATCAAACAGAAGAAATATGAGCTTTTTAAAAGGATATTTTTATGCAAATCAAAATAATGATACTTTGCTTTAAAATGTGAAGTACAGACCAGTAATTCTGTCAGAATCTTTTGTAGCTCTTGGACTCCTTTTTGTCAAATGATATGAAAATAACATGGCCCAGTTTAAAATACTTTACCTGATTATTGTTTTCGTAGTCCTTCCAGGAGCAAAATATATATTAAAAATCTTGTTTGCTCACTGTCTATTTTTTCCTGTTTGACAATTTCCTTTTTGCCTACAAAAATCTCTTTTGAGTATGGTTAGGTGCTTCTGGTTTCCAAATAGATAATTTCCACTGGTCAGACAGAGCATGCAGCTTTCAAAGCAGTTCTAATTTACTGTCATCCTCCCACTCGTCCACAACAGGAATGAAACATTTTATATATTAAAAGGTAGAAGTCTTGTAAGACTTTAATATTTGTTATCAACCTTTAAAATTTTGATAGCTTTCATATGCACAGCTTAGAGGTAAAAATATTTTGTGTAATGTAATTGTTTATATACTCTTAGAATTTCTTGAGCAATGGTCAATCAATATTTCTGTAAGATATTCTTAAAAATTTAGATTTGTTCACCAATTGTCTTTGAAGAATTTGTCAACAATAAATCAAAACTTGATTAAGCATTCAGATAGCTTATTAACACATGCACACATATACACACACTACCCAACTGGCCCCATCATACTATTTTCCAGTAGATACATCATTTACATATGAACTTGAGGGAAACAAATCAATAGCTATAGAAAACAACTGATGTTACCAAACACTATTTTACATCTTACTATTTCCCTACATTGAGAAACCAGCATTGTGTTTATTATTTGCCTCTAAAAATCATATGAAATCTGAATAATAGTAATGGGGAAGAACTCTCATTACACGTTCTAGTAGGTTTTTTAAAATATGAAGAATACTGCAAAACAAGAAATTTGTAAAGATGAAATTGCCTTAGTCAATGAAAACACACGAACACACATGTATATTCATGTATGCGCATATAACTCTTAAAATGATAGGCCTTTGAGGTTTCTTGTCTGCATGCCCAAAACAATTATTTCAATTTTGAAAATGGACCACTTATATCCTAGGGAGTGACTAGGCTGCATTTGTCCTTTTGTAGGATATATGGATGTTTTTACAAAGGCACTAAAATGGTTTGTAATTTTAATCCATCTAAAAGCATCAAGCCAATTAAGATCTTCCTGTTTGTACAGGAAGCTAAGATCTAATCATCTAAGCATGGCAGCAATAGACTTATTCTAAAACATGGGAATATCAGTATCTGGCAACAACAGCTAATTTTTGTCTTCCAAAATTCCAAACTTTTATCATTTACACAAATCTGGCAGACAAATTAAAAAGCAAACTTCAAAATTAGTATTAAAATCATCCAAGCCAAATCTTTTACAATGCACATTTCACTGGATTCTGTTACAGTCACTCCACTTTTAAAACACACACATGCTATAATTGCTTCACTGCTGGGACATAATAAAGATGCAGCATTTCTGAAGCATTCTGTCAATTTGAAAACAGATTTCATGAAGCATTAACCCTTATTCCCAGCATCTCCTGTTATCTGTGGCTTACTTACATAATCAAGTAACATTTTCATTTTTTTATTTTAAAAATTTTCTTTTTTCTTTAAAAAAAAAAAGGTGCTTGGAGGAAGATTATGTTCTTTGAGAAATAACTAGATGATTATAATCCATTCATACACAATCCTCTCTCCTATTCAATGGCATATACAGTCCCACTAGAGATTAAGCTCTACAAGTATAAATCTTCTCACAAATTGGACTTTTAAGAATATAAAGAATTTTGCTGCTACACATGTGAGAATTCTGTTCTAATCGAGTTGTAGCTTAAAAATTGATCCACAGTTTTGAAGACTGGAATTTGTCTTTGTTTTGTTTTTCAATTTTTTGCTTTTCTTAAAGAAAAAATCTTGCATTTTCTGTGTGACCAGGAACTTGTAAAATTTTAAGAAACAGCCATCTATCTAGGAGAATTAAAGATTAAACAAACCATCTTCAAAAACTGGCTTCCTACCCTAGAATTCCTGAGAATGCTTGCAAAGATAAAGCAGGAAAATAAATGTTAAACTCAAAACACTGTTAAAATGCTCCCAGAGTTAATCTTCATTGATATACATACATACATATATGAGTGTGTGTGTATATGTGCGTGTGTGAATATTTATATGAGATAGACACATATGTGCGCATGCACACACACACACACACACGCACACACTTTTTGGTCTTTTTATGTTTAATTTTTTCCCTTTAAGCATGTGATGGAAGAACATTTTAGCTTTTCATTTGTTAAATTTTTTTTCAGTTCCCTCATTATGTCTTGTAAACAAGAGGGGCTCTAGCACCTGGCTTTCACCATAATATTGTAATGAATTCAACAAATCCAAAGTGCAGGTAAAAGGATCAAAAGGCAGGTTGGGAAAGAATGACAACACAGTAGTAAACTAGCTTGTGTGTCATGTCACATATGGAAAATGCTTGGGGGCCATGAGGTGCTGCACCTTGATGTTTTTCTAACTTTTTTTTAATAATTATCCTGCATGATTTTAACCGCTAATGTCTAGTGACAAACATCGTTGCTTTAGGAACAGGCATGTTTATGGGCTATCTGGCAGGATTTTTTTAAAAAAACCATCTTGCTTAGACAAACAAGGTAAAATAAAAGCAAAACAAGGGAAAATGCTGAAGATCCACATATGCAGATTCCAAAGATTAAATGCATAACACCTGCTTATGTTGACCTACTTACTATGATACTGAAGCAGGCAAATATAAATGTGGGCACTCCCTTCGTGTTTTTTGTGTCAAAGAATTCACATTAAAAATTTGCAAATCTCCCTTTTGATAGAAATGCAAGAAAGTTCGTTTTAAACTTGCTATCAACACTTCTATTTATACCAACTGTAGAGTTCAATGAAACTGTTGAAGGAGAAAGATTCTTCTGTTTTTAAACTGTACAATATTATCTGCTCCTTCCAAGTGCTGGAGTATGAATGTGTTTGCTGGTGCAGAATACTGCAGCACTTTTTTTATTCAGTATAATGCAGACCTAGTGAAAAGCCAGAGCCAAGTTCTAATACTTTGAAGAATATTTGCAATGAGTTCCCTACTTGTTTTTATCCAATCTATCCATCCTGAAAAACTCCTTTGTTATAAAGGCAATGTTTGCTACAGCTTTCTTCACAACAAGCAATTCTGTTCCCAGTGTACACACTGGCTATCTTTTGAATTAATGATAGGTCTCCCCTATCATGCCTGGAGTACTACTATAATGGTTGTTTTTTAAAACAAAGAAACAACAACCTTTCTTTAAATACCGACAAAAAAAAGCAACAGTACAGGGAAAAGTAAAAATAATAAAGGTGCAATACTTTTATAAACAAAAGAAATCTTTGCCAGTTATATGTCCGCCCAAGCAAACCCTAAGCATGACATACATGGAAAAATACAGAGAAAAAAAATGCTCAAAGTACACACTGGTTTAAGAACATTCTTAAGTAAACGTTTCTGTCAGTGATGATCTGGTGCTGTAATACACCTAGGCCTGGCACAGGTAACACAATGGGGGAAAGAGAGAACAAAAGTTGCTGCATGTGCTTTCAATAGGTGACAGGCCAGCAAACTACTGACATTTAACTCTGTCATAACAGTAGATCAAGAAAATATACTTTGGCCTAAATTATTAGTGGGTTTTCCATTAATGAATAACAATCTTCATACAGATTTCAGGAGTGAATTCTTTAGGATTGCAGAAGCTTCAACCATTGTATAGGTCTTTGTCACAAACAAATATGATGCTTTCTTTCTTCTGGTAGCTCCCCAGAAGAAGGAAAGTTATTCATAAGAAATAACCTTGGGTTCTGTCAATAACTCTTATTAAAGAAAAATATACTTTAGGCAAAACAAAATTCTACATTCTCTCTTTCCCTCTCCCTTCCCAGAAGCCCTAAAATTACACATCCCTCACACCAAATCCTTAGGATATGGCAGTGTTTTGCTTTATAACAGGGTCAGAACACAATTTGTAGTGCACCTAATACCCTGCTAAAATACCACCAACTAATAAGATTTGAAACACAGATCAATTTGATTTTTGCAACAGGCACCATCATTATTCAGTTTAAGAATCTAGTCAGATAGGTTGCTGACCAACAACAATGCAGCTTTTCAAGACAGAAATGTGCGCGCGCACACATACACACAATCATGCAGACATACACTCTCACACAGATACAAACACACGCACACACACGGGCAGTTACATGTGCCAGAACATACTGGTATATATCAACCAGCCAATCACAAAGTGTTTTTTTCCTTTTTTGTTTTTTAAAGTGAGGCTCCGTCAAGTCTTTCCCTCCCACCCCACCCCAATTCTTCTGAACCCCACCCCCAACATAGTAGACCTAAGGACGGAAACACACCCAGTGCAAACAAAGTTAAAAAGCTATTTTTCAGTATATATGTTTCTTAGCAACAACTTCCGTATAACATGAAAAAGTGAAAAACTAGAAACTAATTTTTTTTAAATTTTTTTGTGTTTAGTTTTAAATGGTATGTGTACTTGCTTCACATTGTCTTTCTAAGTTGGCGTTCATGATTCAAGTATTTCAAGAGTGATATGTTCTCTTTTTGGATTCATATTCCAAACGAAAAAACTGAAGTTGTAAGGGAGGCAACTATGTGCTCAGACGGTCCTGTCAATGACCCACCTTTTTTCTCTCTCCATTTTCTTTTTTCCTTTTAAAATGTATTTATTGCAAGTTGAAAAAAAAGAAAAGGTCACGTTAGTGCTGCTGCTGTTCCAAAAAGGTCACGAGGTCAGAGTTGAAAGTTTTAAGTTCAGATTGAATCCGACCCTCCGCCTAGAAGGTCTCCAGGTAGTAAGGGAGCAGGGCTTCCCATTCTGTGGGGATCTTCTACACTTTGAACCCCCCATAAACTTGAAGAATAATTTGGAGGCCCCCATAATGAAGCACCAGCAAGGTCACTCCCACTGTTGCCGCCACCACTGTTGCTCCACTGCCCAAGCCCTGTTGACCCACCAAAAAGATTCAAAGCAGGTCCAACTGGATCTGTCTGATTCTGTCCTGCCTCAAGAGATTGCCAGCCTGCTGTGGGTGCACTGGGGGTTGCTGCAGGAGTAGGAGGCTGAGCTTGTGCCAGAAAGCGACTAACTTCCTCGTCTGTTGCAAATTCAGCCAGGATGGTAGTGTTTCCCAAAACACACCTATAAAAAAAGCCAAAATGGTAAGAGTGAAGAGTAACAAACGAACAAGAGTTCAAATGTCTAAAAATGTTAAACACTGCTTGAAACAAAACAAAACAACACATTTACTCCTATTTAAGTCAATAGTGATAAACAATATGAATGGCTGAAGTTCCATCATTTATTTTTGTTTTAATCCCTTTCTCAAAACCTTTCTTTAAAAAAGAAAAATAACTACACAGACCTGCAATTTCCAAACTGTGTGCCAATGCATCTTGAGGCACTGCAATGAACTCACCTAATAAAATACCCAGGAAATACTGATCTTTTATGTACAACTGCTATTATCACATCCATACAAAGTAGCTTCTTTGAATGTGGTTAAATTTTGTTTTACTGTATGCAAAATTAGGCAGATTTTAACTGCCCACTGATAATTTACCACTCATGGTAATATATTATTTTGTCTGTTTTTTATTTTTTATTATTGTTGTTTTAAGGCTTTTATTTGCAATATTGGTCTGTAATCACAATAAAAATTGACTGATAGAAGAGGAAATAGGATATGTTAAATATCCAATGAAAACATGGCAATTCTCAACATTAGTTGAACACCATGCTACTGCTAAGCCTAGTATTTATTAGTTTAGTTTGGTGTTTCTGTCAAGTGTTTTGTTCCCAAACTGCACTGTGGTGCCCCAGGTAACCCAGCACATTATTTGGGAACTGTTAAGTGCTGCAAAAAGCTTACTGAAACATTATAGTTTCCCTTGACATCTGAAATAGTAAAAGAGGAAATAAAAAAGAAGTCAGCCTCCACATGTGTATGATGGCTTCAATAAAGGAGTATTATCTGTAGCTCAGGGTTGAAATGACAGTGTTGGTGGGAGCCGTCCTTGAGGTTCTTTGGCTGGGCTGTTTATTGTTGGCTTGTTAGGCAGGTCCTTGATTGCTGTATTGTTTATTTGATTGTTGGTCTGGAGTTAATCTATGCTCAATTGGGTGCTGATTGCTGGTGGGGAGGCGTTTTGATCTTTAGTCTTTTCTTGACAATAAACAACACAACCAAAGAATTTCTAAGACCATCCCACCAACACTGACAGAGCAAAATACTAGAATATAAACGGAGAGCAAACCCCTCTGTATTATCACTGATGATGTTACCTCATTTGGGTAGTGAAACATCTGCAAGAAAACAACTAAGCTCAGAGAGCACCAAAACCCACTGCATCATGGCTTTTAATTTCGCTTTATACAAGTAATTCTTTTTATTTATACTACAACAAACAAACACTTGTGGAAATATAATTGGAAATAAGCAAGTGACTATTTTATACAAATAGTTAAAATCTTTGGGGATTCCTTCCAACTACTTTAGTATTAATTAAAATGTAACTAAAACATTTCAAAACTAGTACTGAGAATGTTATTTCAGCTTTTTTAAAAACTTACATCATTAACAGAAAGACTTATTTACTTTTTCAGTAATTATCAACTACTAGAAGGTCATTAAATGAACTTCGTTTACAGTTCAGAGTAGTTCACTCAGAGAACAAAATAGCCCCCTACTTCTTTTCAAAAGATTGTATAAAAATAATTTTATTAAACTAGACCAAACTATATCTAGTTCAATATCTTTTTTCTAAAGTAACTAGTAAGATTCCTTTAATAAGTTCATAAGCAAGATACAATATTCCTTGTTCAATTAAGTCCAGTACCTTATTCGGAAAAAGTATGAAGATGTTTCTATTCATTAAATTACCTAATTCCCTATATATACCATCTAAGCCAGTGGCGATCACCAAATCATGCAATAGCAAAATTATTAGAAAGTGTGTGATGTACCTCTTTTTAGTTGTTTTGAGTCTATTGCCAAACAATGTTTAATTGTATTAATGAGGAATGAAAAGTTCCAACCAATTTCCCATACCATAATATTGCTTAAGTAACGATGTATCACTTCCCAGATAAACAATTTCCAAATGTTTCTGCATTAAGAACAGCGGTAATACCATGGATATTTGTTGCTCTTTACAGCTTTATGTTAACTATTTAAAAGAAAGGCTATTTTTATATGGTCATAGGATTCCACAATACTAACCATTTATGAAAAAAAGTAATAATAGAAATCTCAAATTCGTAATTCTAAGTGACTTTTGAACATTCTATTGCACTTCTAAAACTGCAATTGTGGTGAGAAGAGCAATATATAATTCTACCTGGGAAAACCTAGAACATTAATTTTGATTTGCAATTAATTCAAGTAAAACTTCTACATGAATACAATTAAAATCTGCTAATTTTCCAATTTTTAAATTGGTTGATCTTGAGAATGAATGCATTTGTAGAATGATAAACTTTATCAAATATTAACTTGTCAATGGTTATCACCCATCTGTCTTGTCTACACAAACAGTTAAAAGCAAGTTCTATTCAAGTATGCACAGCATACCAGAGCCATCTCTATTCCAAGAAATGCATAAAATAATAGTGTACAAAAAGAAACTGTTTTGCAATTGTCAGTCATATCTGAAGAATGCATAGATGAAACAATGAGCCGGGAATGTTATATATTGACAAAAAAAGTCATTGAATATTTGTAGATTGTTGCAAAACTCACATGTGCAGTGCAGTCTGGGCCTTAGCTGCCTCCTGCTTGGTGCTGTACCGGATAAGGGCGGTGCCTTGGGTCAGGTTGAGATGGAATGTCAGCAATGGACCATGCTGCATGCAGATGGTCCTTAAAGTTGACCCATCAATCTTAAAAATAACAAAGACAGGTTATTAAAATGAAGAGTTTTTTTCATCTTTAAATTAGTGGAATCTCAGGTTGCGAATGCTTCTGTTCGCGACAAAATTGGGTGATGACCAGAATTTCTTTCATTCATTCATTCATTCATTCATTCATTCATTCATTCAATTTATATACCACCCTTCTCCCAAAGGACTCAGGGCGGTGCACAGCCAACTAAAACAATACTTATAAAAAAGTTAAAACAAGATTAAATATGGGCTGCTTCTAAATCTAAAACCCCAATACCAAAACCCTGATTAAAACCCAATTTAAAATCAATTTAAGATCAGCCCAGGTCAGCCTGCTCAAAGAGCCAGATCTTCAAATCACGCCTGAACACCCTCAGGTCGGTGGTCATTCTCAACTCTGGGGGGAGCCCGTTCCAGAGAGCAGGTGCCCCCACAGAGAAGGCCCTATTCCTCGGGGTCACCAAGCAGCACATGGAGGCCGTTGGGATCCGGAGGAGGCCATTCCTGTGGGAGCGCACGGGACGGTGGGAGACTACTGGCAGAACACAGTCTTGCAAATAACCTGGTCCGATGCCATGGAGCACTTTAAAGGTCAAAACCAGAACCTTAAATCACACCCGGAAGGCCACCAGCAACCAATGCATCTCACGCAGGAGAGGCATCACATGAGAGCTTCTAGACGCCCCCATAACCACCCGCGCGGCCCCATTTTGTACCAGTTGCAACCTTTGGGTGCTCCCCATAGGGAGCCCCATGTAGAGGGTGTTACAGTAATCCAGGCGGGAGGTGACAAGGTCATGAGTGACCGTGCGTAAGGTGTCCCGATCGTGAAAGGGCCGCAACTGGCGCATCAGGCGAACCTGATGAAAAACCCTCCTGGAGACGGTTGTAACGTGATCTTCCAATGACAGCTGTGCATCCAGGAGGACGCCTAGATTGCGAGCCCTCTCTGTGGGGGCTAAGATCTCACCCCCAATAGCCAGCGATGGAGTCAGCTGACTATATCGGGACGCCGGAAACCACAGCCACTCGGTCTTGGAAGGGTTGAGTCAAAGACTGTTCCCGCCCATCCAATTCTGCACGGCCTCCAGGCACCTCCACAGCATCGTTGGACATAACCTCCACAGCATCGTTGGGGTGGTTTGGGGTAGAGATGTAAAGCTGAGTGTCATCTGCATAAAGATGACATTTTACCCCAGAACTACGGATGATCTCCCCCAGCGGCTTCACATAAATGTTGAACAAGAGAGGGGAGAGGACCGACCCCTGAGGCACCCCACAATGAGGGGTCTAGGGGTGAACCTCTCCCTCCCCGTCAACACAAATTGCAAGCGATCAGAGAGGAAGGAGGAGAACCACCGCAAGACGGTACCTCCAATTCCCAACCCCTCCAACCGCTGCAATAAGATACTATGGTCGATAGTATCAAAAGCCGCCGAGAGATCTAATAGGACCAGGATAGAGGAGTAACCTCTGTCATGGGCTCTCCAGAGATCATCAACCAACACGACTAATGCTGTTTCAATACTGTACCCGGGCCTGAAGCCCGATTGGAAGGGATCTAAATAAATTTTGGGCAAAGTTTTGTTTCTGATCGTGAACACATCTTCAGGTGGTGACTGGATACAGCTGTGGCGATTTCCCCTGCTGCGGCAATTTCCCCTTCGGTGCCATTTTTTTGTCTGCACATGCGTAGACGGTCATGCTTCCGATCACGACCAAATCAGGTTGTGACCGTAGTCCTGGAACGGATTATGGTCGCGACCTGAGGTTCCACTGTACTAGAAATAATATACAATCAGGCAGTATACTCAAGGACTACAGGTAGTCCTTGAGTTGCAACAGCAACTAGGACCTGAATTTCTGTCATTGAGCAATGTGGTTGTAAAGCATGATGTCACATGACTGCACTGCTTAGCAAGGGCATTCCTGGCATTCCTAGTTGCTTTCATAATCCCAGGATTTTGTGGGCTGTTAAGCACAAAGAGGTAGGAATACCAGGAAAGTAAGCTAACGGATAAGAGCTTCAGGTAGGCAAGTGTGTACGTACTCTAGGTAGAGTCTATGGTGTGGGCAGGCAAAAAAGCAGCAGAAAGGGAGTGATTTCTTGCCAGCTTCCCCATTGACTTTGCTTGTGGGAAGCTGACAGGGAATGCTGGAAATCGTGTGAATGTGACTTGCTGTGCCATCATAACCAGAAGCCAGGCATCAAGTACCTGGATTGTAGTCATATGACAAAGACCTAATGTTGGGTTGCTCAATTTAAGCAAATCTTAAGCAGTCTTTACACACTGAGTGGCAGTTCATGGACTCTTAAATGTGTTCAAAGAAGGAATTTGCATAATTGTGACTGGTTGGAATTACTTAAGATAAAGTTATAATAAAGAATTAAAATCCAGCTTATACAGAAAGTTATTCTAACAGAATTCAAAGCTTTTTGGAAGTTGTATTAGAAATATTCTATAATCTCATTAAGGAAAAAAGAGGGGAGAAAACTGGCAGTCATGACTGGGTGCAGAACTGGAAAAAATAGTGATAAATCTGACACTTAAGAATAAATTCTTTGGTTTTTAAGTATTGTCATATTGAAATAAGTATAGGGCTGTGGACTTTTAATACAATATTGTGTAAGATTTAGTAAGAAAAAGGGGAATGAAAGTAGAAATACCTGCGGAGTGAGATTATGAAGAACCAACCAATAGCTGGGACGTACAGAACCACCATCACTCCAAGTAGAGGCTGCAAAATTATTAAAACAGCAAGCATTTGTATTCATCTTAACTTATGATTTGGAAACAAAATAAATATTAATATTTATGTAGCTATTTAACTTGCCAAGAAAGTTACACAAGAAAGATTGGTTGCTTATCTGCAATTGTTCCAAGTGATCTGCAGAGAATTTAGCAATCAGATCAATATTAACAATGTTTTACTGTTATCTGAAAGGGTTTTTCTTTTTCCTTTTTCTTTCTCTTTTTGGTGGCAAGCCCACCTCAAATACCCAATAGTTAAAGGACCAAGGCTCCTCAATCCTTTCTTCCTGCTCTGTTCTTAACAGATCACTGCAGCAGTTATTGATGCTAAAGCACAATGTCTGCAGTGGAAAGGAAAGTGGAAGTTAGACACACATGAGGATTACACAAAAGGTACGGAATCAAGTTTTCTTTACTTTATGTACTTCTACCTTTCAGCAAAAGAATAACATTTAATCTGTTCCAGTAAGAGTAGGGCTAAAATTAAATTAAAATAAATATTAACATCCAATATCAGAAAGTAGTGTACAATTTCTATTGTAAGCAAGAACTTGGCTCTGACCTGGGGGGTGGGGTTGTCTATGAGTAGGGTATTATCCATTTGCTTCCATTATTTCGGAAGACAAAGAAAAGTTCAGCAGTTTTTTAAATAAAAGTACTAAATGCTGATGGTGAGCTTCCACCAAAACATTTTTATTTGCAACTGTGTGTATTCAAAATAACTCTTTTTACATGCTTTCAAAACTTGTATGTGCGACTGCACAGATCACTTCAAAAATACATATATATACTTATTCCTTACAACTACATACTATTTCTAGAATTCTCATGCTTTTTTCTCATTGTATTTTCTCACTGAAAGTTTCAATTGATTTTTATAGATTAGATAGTTTTTCATTGAACAAATTAAAAAATCTCTGATCTGATCTATTAACACATCCTTCTTTGGCTTATAATAATCGTAAAAGAAGTATTCACCAGAGGCAAGCCTTGAATCCTGCGCACCCCACCCCCTGAGTGAGCGGGGCGCTGTGCTGTTCCAAGGAGAAGATGTTTTCGGATTACTCAGACCAGGAGGTGGGCGTGGAAGCCCTGTAGTGTTTCTTGAGGAAATATGGTTTTTCCATAACTTGGTAGAGAGATGAGCGGGATTAGGTCCTATGGGATCCGGGGACCATGTTGATTTGTAATCATTGAATTTTGCTGAAATGGATAAAAGTCGTTAATATATACATCACAAACTAGTTCTGTTTTTGTCAAAGGCTATTTAAAATGCTTGGTTTAAAAAAAAATCTGAAGCAACACATCTGGGTCATCTTTCATCACTCTATATTTGGCTAAGGAAAAAATAAAGGCAAGCCTCTGGCTACTTTATTATTTTTTTCCAGAACAAGATGGTCCCTGATTCTCCAACATTCACTACATGCTTTTTAGTGGTAGAAGATTTGGAGAAAATAGACATTATATGCATGGTATTTCTTTTTACTTGACAGAGGTTCCCACAAAAAAGAAGACCAACATGTACATTATTCCAGGCTACATTTCTTTCAAACTTCCAAAATTTACTAAAAGGATGTGAAGTTTTTGCTTCAGTTAAGTAAACTGAATTCATTGTTGAATTTAATTTAATTTAATTTCTTAAATGTCTTTATTTTATTACTAACTTCATTACTACATTCTCTCAATTAATTACATTACCATTAAGCAAACAATTCTTCTTTTGTTTTATGGAACAGCACATTAAATCTTGGAGGTAGCTGATGGACTAATAGTAGATCCTACCTCCTCCCTTGTACATATTGCTCCCTCCCCCTCCCATATTTTAATCATAATTTTGTATTTTTATTGTGATAGATAAGATAGATAGGCTGATTCCACCTCTCTTTTATTCCCTTACATGGGTTGAAAATATAAAGGCACATACCTGAAGTGCTATGAACATTTGTGAAAGAATTGTCAGAGGCACTGTAGGGCCAGGCACCAGGTGAAGGCAGCGAGGTGTTGAGGGAAGAATTAGACCCTATGGAAAGTAAAGGAGAGAAAAACTCAGTGATCTTCAAATGTGAAAAAAGCTTTCTATAAATGACACTGAATATAACATGTTAAAATTGTTTGCATGTGTGTATATGCCTTGCTAATTAGAATCATAGCAACTTTCATGCTTTCAAATATCAGAATTTACATTTTGTAAGTTAAGAGGTAAAACAAGATTTCCAGTTTGTATTTTACTATCTTGCACGGCAATGCTCAAATTTTCACTTATGCCAACATGTCACATTCAGAGACAAGCCTTTCTCCCCTCTTTCCCCACTTTGAAACCTATTTTAAAACTAGCCATAGAAGAGAGGGGAAAAAAGCTGCAATGGAAAACCAGCACTTAGAGAAAAGTTAAAGCATCAGAAATCTTTAGGCCACTTTTCAGCCCAACCCATTTTATAGGATTTTTACTGTGGGAAAAATAGGAGGAGAAACGAGCTCTATATACACCACCTTGAGTTAGGATAAGTAAAAGGAGAACATAAATCAAATAAACCTTTCTTTTCAGTAAATAAATCTCTTCTCCCCATAATTAAGTCAACCAACAAATAGGCTACTACTTGTACAGGTTGTACAGGCTATTACATCTTATGATCACAACTGATCCCAAAATTTCTGTTATTAAGTAAGACATTTGTTAAATGCATTTTGCCTCATTTTCCAACCTTTCTTGCCACAGTTGTTAAGTGAGTCGCCACAGTTGATAAATAGTAACATGGCTGTTAGGTGAATGTGGCTTCCTCATTGATTTTGCTTGTCAAAAAGTTGCAAAAAGTGATCATGTGACCTTGGGACATAGCAACGGTCATAATTATTAGTCAATTGTCAAGCATCTGAATTTTGATTACATGATCATGGCAAAGCTATAAAGGCCCTAAATGTAAAAACAGTCATGTCATCTTTTTTGAACGGTCACTAAATGAACTGTTGTAAGTTGAAGACTACCTGTATTGTGCATGGCTCCAATCCTAGCAACTATAGAATACATATTACAGTCCTGCAAACCTGTGCTGTTATCCCGCAGAAGTTGGTGATCCGTATCTACAATGGGGGCTGTGACTGTACCTCCCAGCACACTTCCTGGGGTCACATAAGGGTCAGATTCAGGATCAATGTTTGGAATACCTTTCCACGGCACTCCTGGCTGAAATTCTGAAACAAAATAATAAATACTGCTGTTTAAAATAATGTGTTTATGATGCTGTTTCAATAATATTCTGATTCTGCATAAGCAGAATTATGTATCTCAAAATGCTATAGTCTGAAAAAAAATCTGTATTAGTACAGATAAAATATATTAAAATTTTTAAATTTTTAAAACGACAAACGTAATGGCAAAATTATGCCACAAAATTTCACCAATGTATTTTCTCCCTTCCCAGAATTACTAAATTGAACTGAGAGTCCTAAAGAAATATTACATTATTCAAGAGGGGTTTGTGTATACGCATACCTTAATATGATGTAGTTAACACCACTATTTAATTCAATCAAGTATCCCCAAAATCACATGTTATTTATGATTTGAAAAGCCTTAGGAATCAGCTAACCTTATCAGAATGTATGGAGCTAGCTGTTGGGAGTGATACTCCCAATACTGTTATGTTATGATCCATCAAATCATCTTTGACTCCTGGTGATGAGAAGGACATATTCTTGTAGTTTGGGAAACATTTTTGGAAATAGTTTGATATTTTCTTTTTCCTAGAGCTAAGAGACAGTCTGTTTTATCTCCTTGATAAAATGATTTATTAAACTATTTTGGATGAGTACAGTGGTACCTCTACTTACGAAATTAATTCGTTCCGGAAGCCATTTCGTAACCTGAAAATTCCGTAAGTAGAGACGCATTTTACCTGTAAATGCCCTAATCCGTTCCAAGCCCCCGAAATTCAGACAGTAATTCTTCGTTATTACTTCGTGCTTTGCTGGATTTCGCTAGCGTGAGACTGAGAACGCAGCGCGGTGCGTACACAAAGATCCCTCCTAGCCAATGGGATGCCAGGAAGATAACCAATGGCAGAGCAGCTCGGACGCGCCATTTTCCAACAAAGCCTTTCGTATCTTGAAACATATTCGTAAGTAGAGACGATATTTTCTCGAAGACGCGCTTTGTAACCTGAAACCTTCGTAACTAGAGCCTTTCGTAAGTAGAGGTACCACTGTACTTTGATAAACTCTAAAGATCAAAAGAGAATGTCTGCAGTTGTATATAAACATAATGAAATCAAGGATGATTTGTAAGGTCAGAAATGTGGGGTAAAGGTATAAATTACTTCAGTTATCTTCCTGTTTTCTTATCTCAGACATTTATTAAAAATATCTTTATCCTAATTTTTTAAAATATACAACTCAAGACAGAGAACCTATCAATACTCTTTCCTTCTCCTATTTTTCCCAGAATAAATCACCTTATGAAGTGAGTTGGCAGAGAAAGTATGACTGGTACAAATTCATCCAGCCGGCTTTCATGCCCAAGGCGAGACTAGAACTCACAGTCTAGGCCAACACCTTCACTACTACACCAAATTGGCTCTTAAGGCTCTCAACCTTTGATATATTAGGTTTCATATTTCTTTCTGTGTTTTGTATAATATTGCTCATTCCAAAAGAGAGTTGTTAATATGTATTAAGGTATATTTGATAAACTGCACAAATACTTAGTGGGAAGAAATCAGTAACAGACATATGAATCAAGGAGTATGTCACAGAGATGATGCAGATGAAAAGAAAAATTAAACTCTGAATACAGGAAGACAATTTTAGCCCCATTAAGAAACAATTGGTTTCTTTGCAAGTTAAGATTAATGAACTTTGTTCTCCCTTATGATGACTTGTCTGGCCTCAAGATTTATGTCAGCTTATTTTTTGTATTCAAATCAGCAGCTTCAGCTAACTTGTAACTAAGTATCATGGGATAATAATAAATAATTTGGCAAACTGAACAATTCTTTGAACTTGAATATACAAAGGCTTATTCATAACTTTAAACAATTTTATACAAATTCAGATGGTCAAATAGTGGAAGACTTTGAATCAAAAGACAGTGTTTGCTCAACAGTAAAAACTGTACAAATAAATTAACATATAAACAAGGATATCATTCCTTTTCCATCTACTCATTCATAGAGCACACTGAAATTACCTGGTGGCCAGCTGGCATTGCTGGATTTGCTTCCAATTTTACTGGTTGGTGGGGATTTGGCTGGTAGCCAACTGTCACCAGCAGGACCTGTATGGCTGCCCAGTGGGTCGCCAGGAACTATATCAAATTGGTTATAGGGAGATCCCCCACGGGCTTTTCCAGGGGGCACAATTGTCCCTGGAAAACAGAAGAAAAATATGTTCTGATAGAAGATGATCAGGCTGGTAGCAGAAATTGTTATCATATTGTTACCAGTGCTATTATGTAATTCAGTATATTGAAATGTAGCTGACTTGTGTCATGGATACATATGAAAGCTGGAATAAATTCATTCAAAGCAGGCCATACAAGTAGAAAGTAGAATCGAATGCTACAAGTATATTTCATTACTGTCTAGAGTTGCTGATGACAAGATGGGTGGAATATACATTTAATAAATGAATATATAAATTTATCCTTCAGAAGTTCGATCTATTAAAAATCAGATCTAGTTTAAACAAAAGCTACTGGATTCAAGCACATTATCATAGAATGTTCAGGTTATTTTAACAGATATTTCACTGGCAAAAATAGCTATTTTTTGAATGTTATCACTAAGCATTTCTGACAATCTAAAATGGAATTTCTCACCATTTTTGTGCATACTGGCCTCTTGGGAAGCTACAGGTGGCAATCCATCCATCATAGAAGTCCACTGTTTAAAGCGAGATTCTGTTCCAGTTTCTTTCCCTCCTACCATGCCATAATCCATGCTACTTGAACCAAAACCTTTAAAACAGCAATGCATTTAAATGCATGTATGAGCAACTATCATGATAGGGATAGTGCTGATGAGGAAACTTAAGATACATCTGCTCATTTTAAATCAATCTGTAAACAACATTGTTCATTCTCTCCTCTAAGCTGCACCTTAGTGTAATGTAAGCAATTCTGACATTAAAAAAGGACATGCTATATACTGATCTAATGATCACATAAGACTTAGAATATACTAACTTATGATAATTCAGGCAACACAAAACTCAAAATAGTAAAATTATGTTAAAATATTCATTAAAAATACAAGTAGTCCTCGACTTATGACCACAAATGAGCCCAAAGCTTTTGTTGCTAAGCAACAGTTAAGTGAATTTTGCCTCATTTTATGGCTTTTTATTACCACAGTTCTTTAGTTGAATAATTACAGTTGTCAAGTTAGTAACGTGGTTACTAAATGAGTCTGGCTTCCTCATTGACTTTGTTTGTCAGAAGCTTGCAAAAAGTGATCACATGACCCAGGGACGCTGCAACCATTATAAATATGAATCAGTTGCCAAGTGTCCAAAATTTGATCATATGAACATGGGGATGGTGCAAGGGTCGTAAGTATAAAAATGGTCATAAGTCACTTTTTTCAGTGATGTTACCGAATGGTCACTAAATGAACTGTTGTGAGTCATGGAATACCAGACTTCCCTGTTCCTGCAAACACAACTATGTAACCCAGGTATCCCCATGTTAGTGGCGCTGAGACCTCTCTTGCATCAAAAGTAAAGAGTACTGTCCCATCTACTCCGGTATTTTTAAAAGTGGCTATAGCAAGGATTCTCAGAATTTCAGATAGAAGTCTTTCTCACCATTATTTGCATTATTATGATAGGAAATCAGCTTACAACGTTTTTCAGGCACAATGACACAATTACTCATTTATATTTAATCAATTCCAGTTTGTAAGTGATGAAATACAATTTTAAAAGAATTATGTGTGGTAGATATTTTAATCCATCTTGTAACAATTTATTCTTATCATGAGTTTTGAAAGCTATTTGAATAACTTACATATATTATAATGAGTGCAGGAAAATAATTTAAACTCTGATCCCACCCTTCATCACTATCTACATATGTTACTTATTTCTCAGTCAGATGAAGAGAAAAGGAAAACTCGAATTAAATCCTGAGAATTTCTAAGGATTTCAACTCTGAATTGAACCTAGGTTCCTATATCTTTCTCTAATCTCCCTTTGAAGAGCTCACAATGGTTTATAGATGATTCTTAAATAGCGGTCAGGTTGCATTCCTCACTAGTAGCATGTGCTTGTTGAACATTAGTTGGAACAAAAACCTTTCCTTTTTTTTTGGTCTTGCTCAGGGCTTGAACACAAAACACCTCATATATAGAATAACCTGTATCACAAAAAGGTAGAATCTAATGAAAATATGACTGTGTTTATGGAAAAATCTTTCTATACATCATATATAGAAAGTTATAGGGTATACAGCCATTAACTAGAAATCAGAATATGCTTTTTTTGTTTTTATTGTCTTATATATACCATTGTTTTCATGAGAAAACACATAAAGTTAAATATTTATCAAAGGCCATATCCATAAATGTATCAATATAAAATGCCATTGTAATAGCGTGTTTTCCTGAAAATACGGCCTACTCTAAAGGTTAAGTCCTAGCTTGATTTTTACATGTATGCCCAATATAAGTCCCAATTAAGACCCCGTCCACTCCAGGGTGCACAGGTAAAACTTAAGCTAGGGTGTGGATGGAGGGGTGGAGTTGCCCTACTACTTACCTTTGGACAGTTGCAGCCATACCTCGCACACCTCGGCCCATTTCTTCTGCAGCTGGCAAGGCTTTCCTGAAGGCCTCAATAGCTAATAACAGAGCTCCGGATCAATCTGGAATTCTGTTATCGGCTGCAGAGGCCTTCAGGAAAGCCTTGCTGGCCTTGTCGGCCAAAGTTACTAAAGGCCTCTTGCATAGGATTCAATAATTAACTGAAGTTTAATTCCAAAGTGTTTCCAAATTAGGTTCTGTACAAATAAACTATTTATTAAAAAGTCCAAATTAAGCAAGATAACTTTAAAATAAGATTAGCAAATATAATGCTAGGTAATGATAAGTAGAAAAAGAAACCAAAGCTAGAGTTTCATGCAATATGGCAAATTTCAGTAAAGAAGCAACATGAGCAAATCCAGCATGTATATACTTGATGTAACAATATTATTGTGTAACAATGAAAAGAAATAATAATTACAGATATTTACAATGTTTACCTGAATTATATCCAGGAATCTGCCCTTTGGTTGATATATCTGAGAGACCCACATTTAAACCACTAGATACAATACTGTCTAAATGAGGCTTAGGTCCAACTGGATGGGATGGAGAATGTTTCATGCCCGGCTGTCTTTGCTGTTGTTGAAGGGCATTTACCATACGGGCAAGCTGCAGTTAAGAAACAAACAAAAAATGGTTGACCTCAGACATAGGCAATCTGGTGCTGCAAGGTATTTTGGACCACTTTGTATCAAACCTAAAAGCAAATGTGTATAATTTTTATCAAAAATCCCTATTCCTATATTATCTTAATAAAAACAAAGGATTATGCTTCAAAACTTAGTTTAAAACACTGTTTTTAAACTTTCCAAGTTCATGATATTCTAGGCTAAAAAATGTTTAAAAAATATCTAAAAAAACAGGGAGGAAAGGAAAGAGTATTAAGATTAAATATTTATTTTTTCTTTCATGTAATACATCCATTATTGTATAATCTTAATAGAATGTCTTAGCTTGAGTATGATGGTATTTATCATTACTATATGCTTCTAAACCCATTAAAAAAAGTCTTAAAATCAGTGCAACATTCAATTTATTTCAATACTAGATCTTGGTTTTACTGAGTATTGAAAAGCATTTAAATAAAAGGTGGTGTGTCTTCAATTATATTCCATGTAAGAAATACTAGATAAAATAAAAACTTAATTATTATCCTTCCTGATTAACTTGCCAGATTTCACAGGTCACATATTACCTGCTGTTCCTGTTGTTGTCGTACAGCTTGAGAAATCTTTCTCTGATTTTGTAACAGTTGCTGCTGCTGTTGCTGCTGCTGCTGCTGGAGGAGCAGTTGACAGGCCTTCAATGCAAATGAATAAAGGAAAAAAACTAGTTTACTTTGTGCAAGCTTAAATTGGATAGTGTACATTTGTATAACAAAAATAAACAAAAAACAATTAAAAACATTATCACAGAACAGCCTGATGTTTAATACTAATTTATCAAAGGCTTTAAATAGAGTTGTTCATTTTTAATGATATCTATACTTGTTTCAAATTTAATGTTTGGAAAACTATTGTTATCAAATTACTACTAAGGATTTATGCATATGTCTATGTGTATGTGTGTATTTCTTACAACATATTTAAAATACAAACACACTAAAAAATTTTCAAGTGCATCCTACAGAAATAGGAATGGGGAATAAGAAAATTTAGTCAGCCACATATGAGAACAACTACTTACAAGCTGAAACTGAGGAAACTGTGGAAGTTGGCTCAACATAGCAATCTGTTGAGGAGAAAGTTGGGGCCCCATATTGAAAAGGCCTGGATTCAGACCACTGTTAGGAAATTGCTTAAGCATGGAGGCAGAAACCTGTATGAAGACAGGAAAAAAAAAAATCCAAAAAGGAACAGAACAACAAAATCATTTATGAATAGAAACACTTCTAAATCCAAATTACTTTAGTACTTAAAAAGATACACCAAATTTAGCCAAATTAAAGTGGTAAGAACACATTATTTTCCATTAAATATTATTTTGGGGATTTATTAAGGTTTATGCCAGGATACAGGGTTGGTTTCCCAATCTCAATCACTATCATTTATAGTATACCCATTTTCACTTTCTGAAATTAAGAATACTATAAAGTTTTTGCTTACTAGGAGGAATTGCTGGAAGGCAGCTTGCCACTGAATTATTGAAAGCCAGCAGGAAGAGTTAATTGGGCTGAGGAGAGGTTGTAGATTAATTATTCCACGTCTACAATAGTAAGGTAAATGTATTTCAAAACTGGACCTAAAACTGAACTATTTTTATTACGGGATCTAAGTCACTCATGAGTTTTGATTGGGTAAATGGAATTAAAGAATGAAAAGTGGCTAAATGGAGATGGATGGCAATATGGAAGGTGGATCAGGACTAAGACTTTCTTTAGGTGACAAAACAAGATTGGGTGAAGATGGAGAAAGATGTTGGGGGCTAGATGGTGAATGTGTCTCAGACAAAAGGTGAAAAAAACTGGACAGTGGATGTTATCTGATCAGCTCTAGGCTCAGAAGAACAGCTACCCTTGAGTGAGAAGATGTACTGGAATGATTGTTCTAGGGGAAGATATAAAGATCTCTTCTGGCCCAGCAACTTCCACCCAGTGCCTAGGCAACTGGATTGCTGGTAGTCTCAGCATCACACAGCTGTTGGTAAATATCAGGATCATGTTTGTCCATAACTTGCTGGAGTGAACACCCATGGCATGTATTACTCAATACTGGTTAGGAAATGTTGCCTCCCTAAAATTTGTTCCTACAGGTTTTGGTCCTATCTCCAACTTCAAACTAAGGGATGTAAGGTAGTGATAATTGTTCAGAATATTCTGGCAGTGGTCAGGGGCTATAATGTGATCTAGGGATAACTTCGAAGAACAGGAAGAAGAGCTACAACCAAGACAATGGTTAGACAAAAAAAAAAATCGAGTCTGAAGCAGAAATGTAATCTGAGAAAGCATCTCAGATTTGACACTCTCTTCCTTTATCTTCAAGAGAATTAGAGAGAGTCAAGTCTGAAATACATTTACAAGAAATTACATTTTTTTCATCTGATTGTCCTTCTGATCTTCTTCCTGCTTCTCAAGATTATACCTACCCCACTGGCAGCAGTTCGATCCTGACCGGCTCGATTGACTCAGCCTTCCATCCTTCTGAGGTCAGTAAAATGACCAGGTCCTTAAGTGAAATGCCACCATTTCATTCAGATAAAGTTATCTCATACAGCGATGTCAGTGTTACTCTCACTCTGGCATACATTGATATCAAATGCACAAAATTTGGTTGTAAATGTGTGCAAGTGTTGGAAAATGATTTTCTAATCACCTTTTATTACTGTTAGATAACTGAGATAGCCACTGAAAAAGGAGTATATTGCTAGTTTATTCCTACAACTTATTACAGGGGCCCAATTTTAGAGGTAATGGACTGTGAAATTGTGACATTGGGCCATTCGGTTAAATTGTGGTTTAACTATATCACACAATTTGCTACAAGTCTTTTCCTGATCTCTTAGATCTCCTCTTGGTGAAAGCCCTCAGTTTTGAGTATAAGATACTTCAATTACTGTGGGTGGATGGATTCTGGGAGGTCTTAGGAGTCTATAGACATCATGGGCTTGTCGCAGATAATCTTGAGTCTGATATACATAATATCCAGATGTTAAATTTAGTGTTTACTTCTCAGTAATCTTCATTATGATGACAGCACTCTTGGTTATTATGAGAGTCATTGCTTTAAAAAACTCCAATTGATGGGAAGTCAGATTACAATGAGTCACTCTTGGCATCTGATACATCTAGATAGGTTCCAGACAGCACCTGGTTGTTCTCTGGTACATGTAATATTCTGCTTTTAACCTACCGAATCCTTAAAGGCTTGGTACCTGAAGATCTTCTTTAGCTATAAAAGTTTGATTTTGAATTGTTGCAAAATAAATTGATAATTAAACCAAAGGAAAATATAGTTGTTTCAACTGCCAAGGTTATTCAAAGTTAACTTAAAATGTTAGTATAAACTAAAATATAGGGCCATCATTTTACTGCTCAGTTTACTTTACGTATCACAATAGACCTCTAGCAGTCTGTCAATTGGAAGTAACTGTAGCTATTGCACTGAAGAGGCACTTATTGTCAAGGAAGAAAATGCAGTGGGAAATTTTCCCCACTTTGCAATAGTCTAGAGACAGTAAAGTACATAAAAATGAGATTAAAGACATTCAGCATCTTGAGCTCAAAATGCAATAAAGCAACTTTCCTGCTCGGAATTAACTAGAAAGTGAGTGCATCTCTTACCTGGCTTTTAATTAAATCATATAGAGAAATGGCAGACTGAACAAAATTCTACTTTTACATTTGTTTAATTGTAACCTCATACGTTGATCTGTAGAAACCGGTTGAAAAGCTATTTACAATTAAGTTTTTATGCTGCTTACCTGGGGGGAAAGAAATTGAGGAGGCACTTGTGCCCGAATATTGGGAGAAGGGTTTAGCGGCTGCACTGGTGGGTGCATCCCTCTCGATTGTGCTGTGCTATTTCCAAACAGACCTTGATTACCACCCTAAAAACAGAACAGGAACTATGAGTTCAACAATATAAATACTTTACATGTAGTCACTAATTATTATTATTCATGAAATATTTCAATGTGCAGATATGTGCTACATTATTTAGGGCATATGAATGCTGATTACCTTAAATTCATTCTGCTCTGACTAGCTTTTTCCAACTTTATCCCCTTCCGAGAAGCTGATTTCATATCATACTCATTTCTTTAAAAGTAGAAACAAAAACATAATAGCCCTCTTCATTGTGGAATCTAGAAAAAGACTTCCCTGCGCAAATTTAGTCTGAATTTTTAGTTCCAAATTACATCTTCAGAACAAGAGGAAAAGAAGTTTTTCTCACAGTATTTCCTAATAGTCTGTTTATTGACTCTAAATAGGTTTATTGACTCTAAGGTTTAGTAAGAGGTCAAGGGAACAAAAGCAATATGTAGAATTATTAGAAAATGGGATTAAGGTGAAGAGAGACAAAAAGAAAGATTAAATATTAGGCTCCTGAATAGATATTTGATTTATTTTAATGTATTCTCATAAACAAACCACATTTTAATTAAAAATGAGTCAGGAGGAAAATATCCAGCTCTCCAAAATCAATATAAGATATTGCCAAGCAGTAATATAACTAACAATGTGATTTTCTTACTTGTCTAGCAGCGAAGTTTTGGGGGTTGAGCCCTGAGCCGATTGCCCCAAGGCAGACGTTTGGTAATGTGGAACCAGAGGGAGATAGCTTGTAGTTGGGAGAAGGGGAGAAGGGAGAGCAGGGAGCCTCATCCCCAAGGCACCCATCTTGATTGGAGAAAGGCAAAGTCAGCTGAAGCAGTAGTTAGCCAATCAGTAGCAATTGAAGGTTAGTGAAGCAACAGAATGCAAGAAGAAAAACAGCGACAGTGAATGGTAAAATATATGTGTGTATATATATATATATAATATATATATAATATATTTGCTTCTACTAGTCCTTTCTAGTAGAAAAGACAGTTTCTACTAGATTATACTATTTATTTTGGAGATGTGGTCTAAAAGGAGACAATCAAAACAAAAAGCCACATTATTTTAAACCTTTTTTTCATAGTTAATGCCAAAGTCACAGAAAAAAATGTTCAACGAAAGATATAAATATCTATGATTTCTGGAAAATTCCATTTATATTTTGGTACAATTTACCCAGTGCCTTAATTCCCATGGATCATATACAGATTATAAGGATAAATGTTCCTTTTCAGCATATATATAAACTTAAGTAACACTAAGAGCAGCCAGATAAATACAGAAAATCCTTGGGTTACCATCTTAATTGGGACCAGAATTTCTGTTGCTAAGTGATACAGTTGTAAAGTGCGATGTCAGTTGACTGCAATGTTTAGTTACAGTAATTCCTGCACTCCCCATTGTGGTTGTTATGCAAGGACCTCCTTGCAACTTGTTGCCAACTTCTAACAAGTCAATGGGGAAGCCATTAGAAAGTTGTAAGTCTCAAGTAAGCCAAGAGACAGATAAGAGGCTGCTGCTGATTGTGGGGGTGGGCACTGAAGTGCAGCGACCTGGGGATGACTCTTGCTGGGTGATGGGAGTGTATATAGGTGGCAATCATATGGTGCAGTGAGGCCGGACACTACCAGGTGCACATGTGATCAGAGTAGTGCAAACATGGCATGGTGACTAGTGGGTGCATGTTTGGCTGTTGAGGTGTGATGCTGCCAAGTGGGAGAAGGTGTGTGTGTGGCTCCCTCAAGTGGGGGACGGTGCTAGGCATGCACGCAAATGAGGTCTTTGAAGACTACCTGCAACACTATCAGAGATCAGAACGGAGCTGAAAAACTGCTTCAAGAGTTTTTCCTGAAGGAAAAGCCCTATGCTGAAATGAGTAGAAGGCTCCAAAATGAAAATGGAAACATCACTACCATCCGTTCCAGATCATAAAGCCCAGGCAGTCTCACTGACTGTTCCTATACACTGGACTAAAATCCCAGGAAGGAGATAATCTGAACCACATCTCAGAAACATATCCCTAAGCAGAATTCTCCAAAAGATCTTAGCTCCATCCTCATCAGGGAGCCTACTCTTATTTATGCATGCCAAAATAGGTATACTAAGAAGCAGACAAACTAATATAAAAACTTAGTCCATATTTACCCCTTTAGACTGTCCATTCTTCAGCCAAAAATGAAGCACTGTACAATGTTGGGGCCAGGCAGAATATAAAAGCTCAGGTGGAGCTTAGACTGTAGCCTTCTGGCCTGGGGTATCATATGTCTAATTGTCTGCCTAACTAACTGCCTCACATATTAATATTCTAGGCCAGGGATATCAAACTCAAGGTCCATTGGCTGCATCCGGCCCGCAGGGCGCTTAGATCCAGCCCTCGGGGCCACCCTGGAAACACTGAAGGACCGGCCCACAGTGCCTCTGCCAGCAAAACCGGTGCTCGGAAAGGCCACGTGCAGAACTCCTGAGCTCCATTTTCACTGGCAGAGGATTGCAGGAGGCTGTTGCAGACAGAAACAGAACTTGGAAGCCCGTTTTCGCTGGTAGAGTGCTCGGGTCACCACAGACATCCCCGACACAAATGACATCAAGCTGGCCATGCCCTCCTCAGCCCCTCTGAGGTCAAACCCAACCCTGATGCGGCCCTCAATGAAATTGAATTTGACACCCTTGTTCTAGGTTATGCAGGGAAGAAAGATCTAAATGGTGAGTGTTGCTATGATCTAGAATATCCATAAGATTTATCCAGAATGTCCAGTAATTGTGAAATTTTGTGAGTAGCATGAGATCAAAATCAATTGATCTTATACAGCTATTGAGTGCTCTCAATACTAGAACAGAAAAAAAACACCATAACCACTATTACAGAAATGTATCACCAATGAGATATAATACAATATAATGCAAATATAGTGAATTCAGCTCAGTGAATTAACCCTTTATTTATTTATTTGTCAAATTTGTATAGCCACCTATACAAATGAAATTCTGGGCAGTGTTTAACAATGAAATATAAAAAAAGGTGTATAAAAATTAAATATAAAATCCAGATTAAAAATTAAATTTTATAAATATGAAACTACAACCCCTCACTTAAGAGAAGATAAGGATGGGTGCCCTAGCAATAGTCATATGTGTCGAGTGAAGAGTGTGTTTAAATCTCCTGGGAAGGGTAAGGCTGTGATCTCCTGGGAAGGGTAAGGCTGTGAGATAAGAGGGAATAAAGGTATGCCATACGATGCCAGACTTCTCACTTGGCTCAAATGTCAGAGATTGCGACTATGGATAATGAATACTTGTCTGAGATTTTGTTGGATGTATTAATTGCAGCAGGCCACAAGGAAAAAAAAACAAATACAGAAAAAAAAAGTTTGGATATTTGGTTGATCCTACCATACAGGTGGCTATGTGCAGATGTGCATGTTTTCCAGAGAAAGGCAACTAAGAATGCAAGTATGTCATTCACAGGAAAAAAAAAATCCTCAGAAGCTTCTAACTCTGAAGCAAGCGTGAGGGAGATATACCATTATATAAAGTTTCTAGCTCTGCTTTAGGAAAATGCTGCATATATTGTGGGTGTGATTAATACTGATAATCTAGTCGAATCCTTCTCTTATTATAAAACATTATATGAAAAGTTATGAAATTGAAAATATAGTTGACAACCCTGGTATATGGATTTATTTATTTATCATATTTTTATACCGCTCCCTCTCCCAAAAGGGACTCGGGGCGGTGTACAGTCTAAACATATAAAGATACAGTCAACAGTAATTAATTCAGAATTAAATATAGATAGATGAAAATAGGATAAATGAGTAAAATAAGTAAATAAGTAAATGATTGAGTCCCGTCAAATAGAATTAAAAGTCTTATTTGAATTTAAAATTTAAAAATCTCAGAAAACCTTTAATTGGCTAGGCCGGCCTGTTTAAAAAGTAAGGTCTTGACTGCACGCCGGAAGGTTAGGATGTCTGATGTGTCTCGTATCTCCGGGGGGAGATAGTTCCAAAGGGAGGGGGCTCCCACAGAGAAAGCACGTAATCTCGGGGTCGCCAGCCGACAACGATCAGGTGGCGGTATCCCAAGCAGGGCGACCCTGTGGGAGCGTACTGGGCGGCGGGAGGTTGTTTGTGGCAGAAGGCGGTCCTGTAAGTAGCCAGGTCCCGAGCCATGGAGCACTTTAAATACTAACAGTACCACCTTGAATCGAATCCGGAAGGCCACAGGAAGCCAGTGCAGTCTGCGGAGAAGTGGTGTTATGTGGGCGTCCTTGGGGGCGCCCATAATCATCCGTGCGGCTGCATTCTGGACTAACTGTAACCTCCGGAGACTCTTCAAGGGGAGCCCCATGTAGAGAGCGTTGCAGTAGTCCAAGCGGGAGATAACGAGGGCGGAAGTGACTGTGCGAAGTGCGTCCAGATCCAGAAAGGGCCGCAACTGGTAGATCAAACGAATCTTATAAAAAGCCCCTCTGGCGACGGCTGCAATATGTTCTTCCAAAGACAGCCGTACATCCAGGACACCCAAATTGCGCGCTCTTTCCACAGGGGTCAGTACCTCTCCCCCTATGGTCAGCGAGGGAACAAGCTGACTGTATCTGGGAGCAGGAAACCACAGCCACTCGGTTTTGGTCGGGTTGAGACGAAGCCTGTTATGACCCATCCAATCCCGCACGGCCTCCAGACATCGGGTCATCACTTCGACGGCTTCGTTGGGGTGGTCTGGAGTGGAGATGTATAGCTGAGTATCATCAGCGTATTGATGGAATTCCACCCCAAAGCCATGGATGATCTCACCTAGCGACTTCACATAAATGTTGAACAATAGGGGCGAGAGTACTGATCCCTGAGGCACCCCACAAAGCAGGGGCCTTGGGGTCGATCTCTGTCCCCCTGTCAACACAAATTGCGAACGGTCGGAGAGGAAGGAGGAGAACCATCGTAGGACGGTGCCTCCAATCCCCAACCCCTCCAATCGCTGCAATAAGATACTGTGGTCGACAGTATCAAAAGCCGCTGACAGATCTAACAGCACCAGGACAGAGGAACAA
Source organism: Bungarus multicinctus (assembly GCA_023653725.1). Classification (NCBI taxonomy): domain Eukaryota; kingdom Metazoa; phylum Chordata; class Lepidosauria; order Squamata; family Elapidae; genus Bungarus; species Bungarus multicinctus. Next base: position 52,353,023 of record CM042848.1, read on the forward strand.
CCTCTGTCTTGTGCCCTCCAGAGATCATCCATCAACACGATCAATGCCGTCTCTGTGCTGTGCCCGGGTCTGAAGCCCGATTGGAGGGGGTCGAGATAACTCGTTTCATCCAGGTACTGCGGGAACTGACGTGCCACCACAGTCTCTACAACCTTTGCAACAAAGCGAAGGTTGGAGACAGGACGGTAATTTGATAACAGTGCTGGATCCAGGGACGGTTTCTTGAGGAGAGGTCGTACCACTGCCTCCTTCAAGGAGGCGGGCAGAAACCCCTCTCTCAAGGAAGCGTTTATAATGCCCTGGAGCCAGCCTCGAGTCACCTCTCGAGTCACCTCTCGGGTGGCCAAGACCAGCCAGGAGGGACACGGGTCCAACAAACATTTAGTCCCCTCAGTATTCTGTCCACGTCCTCTATGGTAACAGGATCGAACTCAACCCAGTTGACCTCGCCGATATCCACCCCCGCCTTCCCGCCCGGAGATGCCCAGTCGGAGTCCAGTTCATTTCGAATTTATATTTGAAATATAAAAACAAATAGTAGAGACATCTGAACATAGGTGATTTGATCTTGTACAGTAGATTTATGTATAGAAGATGTTGGTTTAATCATGAATAAATGAGGGCTGAAATATATGACAGAAAGTATGAACTGGTTGATATATATCTGTGGGTATATTCTCAAACTATTTATTAAACTTATATGCAACCGCATCTTGCTTAGAGGTGATTCTACAGTAACATTATAAAATAAATGAACTTATTTACAACCATGCACACAAACGTACTGAGTCTCCATAAAAAAACCCTTTTCCAAATAACTAATGCAAACACTATCTTCAATTTACACCTTATAAACATTATTTCCCCTATAATTCTTGTATTTAAACATGATCTTTTACCTGTTAAAAATTAAAACAGAATAACAGCTTTTATTTTAAATTATCATAAAAAATATGTCTCACCTTTTCAAAGTAAGGCCCACTATCTGGGTTTCCCATATCTTTGGAGCTAGGAGGACGAAAACCAGATCGATTCTTTCTCATTATGTCATGAAAGTCTCCAAGATTCATGCCTCGTTTGTCTACATCAAACTTTTTATCTTGGAGACCACCTGAAGAAGTACGAAATTATGTATTCTTATCAATTACCATTATGCATTACTGTTTATTGTTAAAATGCAACTGAATTAAATGATTTAAAAAATATACATTTATACTGAGTTTCCCTAAAACCATGAATAAAAAAATACCCTTTTTCCACAGAAGAATATACAGGTGAAATAATTTTGGATTTTGCATTGGCTAGCTCATTAAAGCCCTAACTTTTCCTGATCTTGCATGGATAATAAACTAATTTTTTCTTCTGGTTATAGCTAAGCAAAATATATATTATTTATAGCTAATAACAGAGGTTTTAAATTATAATGCCAACAAAAATTCAAGAATTATTTTATTTTGTAGCAGAATGAAACCAAATTATTACTTCCCAAAAAATCAGTACAAAAATAAATCAATTACTATTCATATTCCAACAACTATATGTGTTATCACCTCAGCTCAGCTCTTTCTTTTTTCTTTTTGTCCATCATTATGTGGAAATTACATTAATGATCCACAGTTATTCAAAAGGTCATATTGGCATAAAGCTTGCAATACTGCTCAGTTATATTTTTTAAAATATTAGTAAATAAGGTGAAACTTTATCCTTGTGCTATTAGATACATACCTACTGATAAGTCCATCTTATTGCCTGGAGTATCTTCAGTTTGATTCTGAAAAAGAAAAGAACAGTTCTCAGAAAACTCTAGCTTGGCAGACTTGAAAAATATTAGAGAGAAGTTCCCTGAAGATGGGTTCCAGCATGAGTCCGAAAACTCAGAAGACAGAACTGGTCCCTAGGATTCACAGAACCATGGATAAGAGATTGACCCAGACTGGATCCTGCAGAATTATCCTGGGACACGTGGATTCACCTTCATTTATGAAAAATAATGTATCTTAGTGTGCAGTTTATTTTTACTGCTGAAAATGTGTCCAAAATATAGCCAGAAATGCCTTATAAAATCACAAAGTTAAAAAAAACTAATTGGCTGGCCTCTTTGGAAACAAACCCTTGTTGTTAAGGTATTCTATTTTAAAGATAAATCTAGATTTAATATGTACTGCCAAGTACAGGCTTTGTTTGGCAATTTGGGACGAAATGTTCTTGTAACTTTAAAATCCAAATCTACAGTGCTGCAGTAGTTATTATTTGAGTTCAAACTAAAATCAATAGGCTACCTACACCTTAATTTTGAGTAAGAAAGTCTTAGGAGCAGGAATATTTTTTAACAGAGCACCATAATATCTAATTCTCCCATTTGAGATTTAGATCTTCAAATACTTTGTCTAGAATGCTCCAAATGGCACCCCCAGCACAAAAGTCAGAAAAATAATAGAGAACAAAAGGGAAAGGTAATCTTTGCTGTCATATCCTATAAAATAATGCTTGTGATAACCTAATAAAGATTAGAGTTCTATATGAAAAGGGAGATGCCAAATGTTCAAACTGGCTTTAAAAAAGACTGAGGACCAACTACTGATATGCTAGATAACAGAGAATGCCAAAGAATTAAAAAAAAAGTACTTCAGGGATTATGGAAAGGCCTTTGATGATGTTGATTATGGAATGTATTTAGAACAATGGCAAACCCACAACATATGAAACCTGTATCGGGTCAAGAAGCCATAGTAGAGACAAAGGAGTGAAACAAGGCTGCCCACTTGTTTCTTTATTCACTCTGTATGCAGAATTCTATATGTAAAAAGATGAGAATTGGGCAGGCATTCCTGGTTATATTTTATGGAAATAAAACAAAGAAGCAAGATTTTTAAAAAATGCTTTTGAACTCTGGTGTTGAAGAAGACTTATGATAATGCAATAAGTAAGCAACAAAATATACAAGTGGATCATACAACAAATTAAACCAGAAGTCCTACTCATGGCATCAATGAACAGATTCAAATCATGAGATATAATGTGAAGATTTGGCTCTCTGGACAAGTCTACAATGCTTGGAAATATGGAATGAAAAAGAAGAGGCTGACTAGAAACATCAGACTGAAGACAGCTCATCCTATAGGTAGTGCTTGACTTATAACCATTTGTTCCATAACTGAAATTTTGACAGCACTAAAAAAACCGACTTATTACCCATGCCTGAAATTATGGCTGTTACAACACACCCAAATCACTTGATCAAAATTTGGGTGTTTGGCAATCCATTTGGACTTATGACCCTAGTTGTCAGCTGGTGCTCCATTCAATATCCAAGAAAGAAACACTTAAACTCCATTTTGTTAGAGTAAAGATATCTTTTACTGGAAATCAAAGTGGTAGCAACAAAAGAATTCTGAATCTGAAGAAATGAGCGCGAAAAACACATATACAAAGTGATGGCAACGTTCCCACCCCCAACAGTCCATATTGCTCCTCCAATGAGGAAATATGCATAGTATCATGTGGGCATCTTCAGGTGGTGATGAGGCCTCTGTCCGTTGACCTTGGCATAGTTTTGATAAGGAGTCGCAGTTGCGCATAGCAAGGAATAGAAAAGCAAGGAATAGAAACTTAAGTAAAACTCCCCCTCCCCCTAGATATACAGTTTCGTTTCCTACACACTCCAGCACGCTTCCCAAATATATCATAGCCCATTTCCCCCCTCCCGTTACTTATCCCATTTCCCCCCTCCCGTTACTTATGGCAGCCGAAAGATGCAAAGCAGAGAAAAAGAAATAAAGGAAGAAATCTTGAAGGCTGACACTAGTGATGACATAAACTCCCTCCCTATTTTTTCCCTGCATCTCTGCCCTTATGGCCAACCTGCAAAGTGAAACTTGTCAGTGGGACTGGAACTGAAACGGAACCAGCTATCATGGCCCCCAGTCTCCTACCTCAGCTGCAGTGCTGCTTCTATCACTAAGAAATGCCATCTCAAACCCCATACTGCAGTCTATCATCACAGCATCACTGCAAAGCTCCAATTACCCCATGCCATCTGTGATCTATAAGCTCTACTATTCCAGCTGACCTTTGCTGTTTTCCTGGTGTTGCTGACGAGGCATGCACCGCCTGATTCCATTCTATGTAAGCTGGTTGCAGGCCATACTTGGCCTTTTTCCCAATGCATTCTTCAAACCTCTCTTGCCATTCATTTTCCAAATAGCATGTCCCATTCTTGTGATCTTCAGAAAGCTTTTGAATTCTGAAGCATCGTGAAAATGGATTACCTGCCATATTTCAAATAGTACACCTATACTTGCAAGATCTGGGGAAGACCAGAAACTTTCCAAAAGATTGTGAAAATGGGGCACATGGTTTGAAGAATGAACAGCATGAGCCGCTTGGAGAATGGCACATGTGGCCTCCAGAAGAAAGCCCTCAGTGGCTAGCAGTTAACTCACATATAGTAGAGTCAGGCCAGGCGTGCTTTGTCAGCAGCAGCAGGAAAACAGTGAATGTTAACTGAGCATAGTAGGGCCTGTGGATCACAGAAAGGCTGGACCAGGATATGCTCTGCTGTGCTGCTAGGCCAACTGAGGATTCCAAGGAGGGTTGCAGCCTTGTCCTGTGTTACAACTCAGGGTTTCTTGCAGCGTCAAAACTGTGACATGCCAATAAGCCCCTGAATTACAGAGTATTCTTTCTCTGGCCCCCTGTGATCATACAACACTGCAGCAACCCCAGTGGTGTTATTCAACCAGTGTAACCACTGGTTCGGTGAGCATGCACTTTGCGCACGCGCGTACTCTACCTTTAAAAAAACCAATTTTCAACTGAGTTATTTACAGCCAGCGGTGGGATTCAAATTTTTTTTACCACCGGTTCTGTGGGCATGGCAGGGGAAGAATACTGTAAAATCTCCAATCAGAAGTGGTATTTGCCGGTTCTCTGAACTACTCAAAATTTCTGCTACCAGTTCTCCAGAACTGGTCCGAACCTGCTGAATACCACTTCTGCTTACAGCCCTGGCGACTGAAACAGCTGAGGCGCGGCAAACTGCTCTGCCATGCAAATCAGCTGTGCTAAAAAAAAACTCAGGAAATAAAGCACAGGAAAGAGCAGGGGTGGGCGGATGGGGCCAAATACTCACTGGACCTACCGGTTTGCCCGAACTGGTAGAATCCCATCCCTGAGCAACTCCCTATCCCCAATTTACCTGCTACCTGCACAGGCCTCGTAGAGCATCCTCTGCAGCATCTCTTTACCTGGGACTTTCTTCACTTAATGACCTGTGCTTCTCAGTTAACAATGGCAATTGGTAGTGCAATTTTTCTACTATACTATTTAAATGTGCTGCCTTAATTCAATTTAGTGATTTAGGCTTCAGACGAATTGGGACAGATAGGCAGAGAATGTCTTGGCAAGTGGGACAATCCCAGAGGCCTTATAAAAAGCCTGCTTCCTATTCTGCAGTAAGGGGACAAGCACAAAGCCCAGGGACAAAAGAGTTCTGATGAGAAACCGCATGCAGAATTCCTTTCAATCCAAAGCTAATGCAGAGAAGAAAACAAGTAGAAGCATGTATGCGCAACATATGATCATAATAGCTTCTTTGCCAAGAAAGCAACTACACATGCACATAAATAGCAGCACCATTTCCACATTAATAAAGACAGCTTAGATTGCCATCACAGCCTATTCTATTAAGATTTCTCACAGCCTGTTCTTGTGTAAAACAGAAACTCATTTCACCTGTACTTTTATGGTAGCACACAAAAAGGATAGGTATTACTTTCAAAACAAAATGAAGTATTTATGCTACCAAATAGCATTTGAATAAAATGATCTGGCATTCTGATTAACTATAATCTATATACAATCAATACATGAATCCAAATACCTATTGTTTACAAAAATAAAAATGCTAAACTTTGTTAAAGCTTAGTGAACAATATTCAATTAATACAGAATTTAAGTATTTTTAAATAACTGGCATTTGGTTCTGTTAGTTGTCCTATTTGCCATAATCTCTTATTGTAATTAATTTATGTGTAACCAAAATAATTCTACATTCTCTCCCTCATTAATACCTCTACCTCCCCTTCTAGTGCTGCTTTTCAATGTCTACGTTTAAATTATAAACCTCCTAGGCAGGGATGGGATTCAATTTTTTTAACAACTGGTTCTGTGGGCGTGGCTTAGTTGGTGGGCATGGCTTGGTGGTCATGTTATTGGCTGGGCATGGCCAACTCAATATCACTCACATCGAGGCACGCATCTCCTCGCTTGGCCTCTCATGACCGTGGGGATGCTGCAACAGTTGTAAGTGTGAAAAATGGTCATAAGTCACTTTTTTCAGTGCCATTGTAACTTTGAATGGTCACTCCACACAAGCAAAGTACCAGCAACGGAGGGAAAAAAAACTCCAGAGAAGTTCCTGAGACATGAAGTCTAGTCCTGCCAAGAATGTAATAAGGGTTAACAGACAGGCAGTTTCTATATGCAAAACCAGAATGTTTCCTTCCTACCTTCATTACAGGATTAGGCCAGTAATTTCTTCTAACAACCGGTTCTCTGAACTACTTAGAATGTTAACAACCGGCTCTACCAAATAGATGCGAACTGGTAGAATCCCACTCCTGCTCCTAGGTATTGAAGTATATGTGTGAAGTATTATACATGTGTGGGGTGAAATTAGTAGAAGATCTCTATCTATTGTGTGCGTGTATATATGTATACACAAACACGTATATATGGTATTATATAAACAACTAAGAAAATTTCACGAATAATTATAAATCAGTCTTGTACTTAATAGCATCTTATGAAAAAATAAATAAGAGCAATCTCTTATAACTGTGCCTAGATTAGGTAGCTATTTTTACCTATCAAATATCAAATTTTTGCACAAGTACATAGAATTCCTTACCAACAATCCCATATTTGAAATCTGATCAGATAAGGTATTCATCCACGAGTCACTACTTCCTCCTTTTAATGAACACTGAAAACAGATAATTAATTTAAATTTCATTCTCCGCTGTAAAATTTTCAATTTAAATAATGCTATAATGCATATTCATCACAAATCTGAAATTGGCTGATCCTAATTTCAACTGTTAAACAAAAAGCAATCAAGTTTAGTATTAAATTCATATACTTATTGCTTACTAATCTATTCAGGGGAAAACATTTCTTAGATGCAGTACAGTATTACTAACTGCAATTACTATTATCAAATCTAACATTCACTGCAAATCTTTTGGCTTCTCAGGGAACAATAAACAATGATCTGTACACAAAAGTATCTATACTTTTATATTTCCAGCCCAGACACATTCCTTTATTCTTAAATACACTGAACAAAAAAAATGTCATACATCCTTATTTTATTCCATCTTCCATGTTGAGCTTCTTGCTAAGCATTCTATTTATTCTTTTAAGATGCTTCTGTTAGTGGTTTTACTTCATTCAGTATTTCTATTCATGAAAAATATTCCATATTCAAGTCTATTTATATGCTTTGTCATATACTTTCTCTTGAATTAAAAAAAAGTCTATTTCTCAATTATCTGCTGAAGAGTAAAATTCTAGTTGGAACATCCCTCTCCACTATAAAGCTCCTTTGTACTTCCTAAATTTAGTTCACGGGCACCTCTTGTACCCCTTTTCATCAGAATTTCAATCAGGAACTGTTGTTTTTGATTCATTCTTGCCTCTTTTCACTTTTTTGGGAGGAAACACAGCAGCACTTTTCCAATTGCTTTGCATACATGCAGCATACATAAAAAGCAGGTCACGCAGAAATGCTATAAGCAAATATCACACATTAGACAGGTCACAGTGTCTCTTTATCAACAGACCATGTCCGTATTTTAACATTTTTTTCAGTTGCAACAGTTATACATGCAGCCTCACCATTTTTCAACATTCGCACAGTACTAACAATTTGTGACCTTCTTTCCCCTTGAAAACTAAACATTTATAACATTTGTTTCCATTCTATTTTTCAACTGTTATTTTTGATAAATCTATAGAATACTTCTTGCAATATTCTCTCACCAAATAATTTCCTTACTTTTGTTTTTAATTTTATTTGTTACTGAAAGCTCTTTAATCAATTCAATCAATTACATGCACTTCTTATTATGTGAAACTTTTCATTTCCTAATTCTATCCAAGCATCTTTTTTCATACCTCCACGTATTCCTATGGCAATCCATTACATAACTCTTGTCACTCTCTTTCAAGAATTTTCAATATCTTTTCTTACATCTTCTTTACTTTCATTCAATTGGAAAGTAATCTACTTCCTAATCCTCTTTTATATAGGACTCCTTTCTTACTATATTATCTTCAGAACTATTAAAAGGTCCTGACAAAATTTGGAAAGTAATATCTGCAGTTTGTTTGCTATCTGTTTCACAGTAGTGTATTTTAATGGTTTGTCTATTAGGTCTTCAATTCGCAAAAAAGATAGTTTTAATCGTATACAAACTATATAAAATAAGTAATAAACAATAAAATCAATCATGTTTTTTGAATTCTTTTCAGTCCTTTGCCACATGTGTATGTATGCAAACTTGTTTAAACCATACATTTGAAATCAACATCCTTTTAAGGAGATACCCTCCATTCCCTATTTCCATTTAGTCTCTGAAGGGTTTCCTACTTTTTTCTCAATCCTACTCATCCATTCATGTCACCACAAAATCATTGTTAATTATGCACCTTCAGTACATTAAACTATCAAATCATTTACAAAAAAACACTACCTTTTATCACAAATCTTCATAGTTAACATTCTGTTGTAATAGCAGTTTGAGAATGATATTTGCTCATCTATGAAAGACTGCACCACAAAAGACTTGTCCTACCTTAATTTGTGGTTTCTTTCCTCCTTGTCCCCAGCTGGTTGAATTATGGGAGGAATTACTTCCCTGAGAGCCTGCTGTGTTCCAGACCCCTCCCTCCTCTTCCTCTTCCCAGCTGGCATGTCGTGTTCCTGATACTGGCCCATCATTATCGCCCCAGCCATCTTGAGGTGATTTGGAATCTTTAATGGAAAATAAATGTCAGAAAAAAGACTCAACAGCCACCCTAAATTTCCCACATCTATTATATGTTGAAGGATTTTAACCTTCAGTAAACTTGTTAACTTGGATCTGTAATTGATAGGTTAACTTTTTAATTATTTTCTGGAAATTATCATTTGCAGTGGTACATCCCAATCCAGAAATAAAGGCCCAAACAAACAGATCTCTTGACTAATTTTGAATTACTAGTATATAATAATTTTAGAATTACAAGTATGTATCAGATTTATATAAAGGCCTCATTTCAACATTTTATATTATTAGTATGGAACAAATATTATTAGTCTTAAAAAGTTCTACAAAATGGGTTCTAACAGATCAATGACCAAAATAAAAACAGAAAAATGGAAATCAGTGTTATTGTTCTTGGCCCCAAATAAGGAAATTTTTATTAGATTGTTTCATAGGTGGGACACGGAAATGTTAAATTAGCATGCATGAACAAATGAAGTTCTTTATGCTGCTAAAATGATATTTAGTCATTAGGGCTCCTTTCAATCCTATTTTTTTTCAGAGATTGGTAACTCATAAACCAAAGAATATACCTGTATTCAGATATTACACAGAATATAGTTCTAAAAATCGATTACAAGTAATCCCCAGGTTATAAGCATTCCCTTAATGAACATTCAAAGTTACACAATAAATGACCTCTAGTGTTTGTGAACAAGTATATGAATCTTGCAGCACCGCTGCAGTTGTTCGCCCTTACGAAAAACTGCAGAGGCTCTGCAACATTTGTTGTGAACGTTGCTGGACAAAATGGAGCTTCAGAGGGGCAGATTCTCCCCTCAGAAGCTCCTTTCAGGCCTCATGCTCCCCACAATTGCTTCCTCCCCCACCCAACCTGCCATACTAGGTCACTTACCTTGTGAAGATTTAGCAAGCAGTCTCCTCTCCAGCCTCTCAGCCGGCGCTCCTCTGCAGTTCCAACTGGGCCTCGAAATGGTCCTCAGAAGCTCCATTTCAGTCTATAATAGGCCGGAGGAGGCCCAAATGGAGCGTCAGAAGGCCAGATCCGCCCCTCAGAAGTTCCATTTTGACCTGCAATGGGCTGGAGGAGGCCTGTGGAGGCCTGAATGGAACTGCAGAAGGGCGCACGCAGCTGAGAAGGAGACTGTTTGCTAGATCTTCACAAGGTAAGTGATCTGGTGCGGCAGGTTGGGTGCGTGGGGAAGCAACTGTGGGGAGCATGAGGTATTTCAGTGGGTTGGGGAGGCCTTGGGTGGTCTTAAGTAGATGGCTTGTTCCATCACCAGGGACCCCCCCATGGGCTTCCCCACCCTGCAACACTTCATTCACACTTAATAAGCCTCTTATTCGATTAGCAAATGTGTGGGTGAAAGGAGAGCGTGATCCTGTTTAAAATACAAGAGTCACTCCCACGAATTGTCAGGTTACAAATGGAATGGGCATGTTTCATTACATTCATAACTCGAGGACTACCTGTAATATATTTTGTCAAAAGGTTTAGCAATGTTTTATGACTATGCTAGAATATCCATAGCTAACATCGAGGAAAAAAAAGAGAACTACAATATAATTCTAATGCCTGGGAAACTAGCATAGCAAAGGCATTTTGTTCAGCTCAGGTTGAAGCCAGAAAGTTCTTTTAACTTATAATCGTTACGTTACATGTTATATAATTCACGACTAATGATTTTCCTTTCACAGTCAAATATATTAACATGTGGAAGGAATGTTAAGATAATAATGTCTTACTTCACAATTCTTCCTTGTTTCTATGTATGTTTGCCTGCGTGTTTCAATATTTAAAAAAAAACGAGTTATGAATAAAATTTTGTAACTTCCATTTTGTAACCACTGTTTGTTATAAGAGTTGTGGTGGTGCACTGATTAAAAGGCAGTATTGCAGGCTAATTCTGCTGACTGCCGATTACCAGCAATTTGCCAGTCTGAGTCTCACCAGTTCAAGGGTGACTCAGCCCTCCATCCTTTCAAGGTTGGTAAAATGCAGACCCAGACTGTTGGGGAAAACATGGCAATACGCTTAGACAGGGCTATAAAGAACTGTGAAGCAGTATATAAGTCTAAGTGCTATTGCTATAATTTGTATGACATATAGTTCAATTTTAAAAGGCAATCCATTTGTTTATTACAATTCTTTATTGGCCAAGTGTGACTGGATACACAAGGAATTTATCTTGGTGCAAATGCTCTCAGTATACATAAAAGATACATTCGTCAAGAATCATAAGGTACAATACTTAATGCACACTTATTGTAGGGTACAATAAGCAATCAAATCATACTAGGAAACAATCAATATAAATCATAAGGATATAAACAACAAAGTTACAGTCATAGTCATAAGTGGGAGGAGATGGGTGATAAGGAGTGATGAGAAGATTAATAATAATAGTAGTGCAGACTTTGTAAACAGTTCAACAGTGTTGAGGGAATTATTTGTTTAGCAGAGTGATGCTTTTGTCTAGTTGTTCCTGTGTACAGTGCTCTATAGCATCATTTTGAGGAAAGGAATTGAAATAGTCTATGTCGGGGATGTGAGAGGTCTGTAAATATTTTCACAGCCCTCTTTTTGACTCGTGCAGTATACAGGTCCCTGATTGAAGGCAGGTTGGTGGTAATTGTTTTTTCTGCAGTCCTAATTATCCTCTGAAGTCTGTGTCTGTCCTGTTGGGTTGCAGAACCAAACCAGACAGTTATAGAGGTGCAGACGATAGACTCAATAATTCTTCTGTAGAACTGGATCAGCAGCTCCTTGAGCAGTTTGAGCTTTCTGAGTTGGTGCAGAAAGAACACTCTTTGCTGTGCTTTTTTGATGACGTTTTTGATGTTAGGTGTCCATTTTAGGTCATACGATATAATAGAATCTAGAAATTTGAAGGTCTCTACTGTTGATACTGTGTTGTTTAGTATTGTAAGAGGTGGTAGTATGGGAGGGTTTCTTCTAAAGTCTACCACCATTTCTACGGTTTTGAGAGTGTTCAGTTCCATATTGTTCCGGTTACACCACAAGGCAAGTTGTACAACCTCCTGTCTGTATGCAGGTTCATCGTTGTCTTGCATGAGACCAATCACTGTTGTGTCACCTGCAAACTTCAGTATTTTAACACATGGGTCGTTTGAGATTCAGTCATTGATTTATAGGGAGAAGTGGAGAAACCACACAGCCTTGTGTGCCCCTGTGCTAATTGTACAGGTTTCAGATGTGATTTCGCCTAGCTTCATCTGCTGCTTCCTGTCTGTTAGGAAGCTTATGATCCACTTACAAGTGTGTTCAGGTACCGCTAGTTGGTTTAATTTAGTTAGAAAAATGTCTGGAATGATACTATTGAATGCTGAACTGAAGTCTACAAAAAGGACTCCTTTGTAGGTATTTGGAGATTCAAGGTGTTATAGGATGTAATACAGAGCCATATTAACAGCATCATCGGTCACTCTATTAGCTCAATATGCAAACTGCATGGGATCTAACAGTGGATCCGTGATGGTTTTCAAGTGGGACAGCACTAGCCTTTCAAAGATTTTCATAACTACAAATGTTAGAGCAACTGGTCTGTAGTCATTCAGTTCCTTGATGGAGGGCTTCTTTGGCACTGGGATGATAGTAGAGTATTTGAAGAAACATAGCACATCTCTAGTGATCTATTGAAGATTCAGGTGAAGATGGGGGCCAATTGGTCAGCACAGACTTTTTAGCAAGAAGGAGTTATCTTGTCTGGCCCTGGTGCTTTTCCTGGCTTATTATATTTTTTATAAGAACCCCAATTTTTTTTTCCTTCTGGTGAACTATTCCACTACTTCCAAATGTGAGAACTGAAAAGCAATTCTGAAGCTAATCACAATCCAATTTACATAGGGGCTGTGGTGGCTCACATAAAACGCTGGGCCTGTGCATCGCTGAGGTTGGCAGCTTGGCGGTTCAATTCCTGTGAGCGAATATGCAGGGACAAGAAACGAGCTTCCCCCAAATGTCTACCGGCATTCAGGCTTCCCCCAAGTAAAGAAAAAAATCCTTTCAGAGGCAGCCAGCCATCTCAGTGATCCCTGGCTAACATATGGTATATCTAAATAAATAAATCCAATTTACATTGTGTTGCTTATTACCGTGATTAGATAGAATGGCTAACCAATAATTAATTCTGCAAAATCAATTATGCAAAAAGCAAAGCAGTGTATAATTAAGTTGAAATACTGGTATTCAAATTCTCTTTAAATCTAAACAATATACTCAGCTCCTACTTGTAGTCAGCTTCTTCTCATCCTAGCATACTAAAAGGTCATTCAAAATCTGGATTAAAATGGGTAGGGTTTGCATATCACCCCAAACTGTAATATGGTATACATATTGTTTGGCTTAGCATTATGTATGAATGCAGCTAATCCTTTTTGCTGGAATTAAATGGTTACTCATTAAAAATTATTATTTTAAGCTACAGATATTTTTTAAAATTCATTAAATTTTTATGCTCCCCATGTCCCCTAGAAGGCAATTCAAGGCAGGTTATGTGCTATAAAATTTATATTTGTTTAAAAATTTTTTTTCTAATAATTAAAATATTAAAACTATGCAAATTAAAATTTTAAAACTTTACAAAAACCAGAACTAAGAAACAAGGTTTTCTTATCCTTCAACCACCTCCAGTGATAAGCACTCCTTTCAGGACCTCAAGCCAATTGGCAAAACTAATTTTAATACACCTTTGGAAGGCCAAAAGAGTGGGAGTAGTTTCAAACTCTAATGATAGATGGGGCCATGGAGGAAAAGGCTCTTTTTCTTGACCCTGCCTGTGGGAATCCTTTAGCACAGGGGTCGCCAACCTTTTGCACCTCATGGACCACCACAGACACACACAGATATTCAGACACACAGAGACACATGTGAGAGAGAGAACGAGGGGGAGATGTGGGTGTGGCTTGGTGGTCATATGACTGGCTGGGCATGGCTTGTATGTAAATATTGTAAATACTGATGTAAATATTGATTTTTTTAATAAAAAAAGAATAAGTTTTACCCGAAATCAGGCAAAGCAAGCAGGCACATTGAGTTGCTCACAGAATCACTTAGAGATCTATGTTTCTGGCATTGGCTACCTGAGTCTGTCACATAAAATTTGCTTGCAAGCAAACTCAATATCATTTGCTAGCAAGCAAACTCACAAAATTAACTCACAACACACCATGTATGTAAATATTGAATTTTTTATTTTAAAAAAAGAGCAACTTTTACCCAAAATTAGGCAAAGCAGGCAGGCTTATTTATTATTTATTTATTACATTTTTATACCGCTCCCTCTCCCAAAAAGGGACTCGGGGCGGTGTACAGCCTACTAAAAAACACATAATAAATACACTATAAATACAGTTAAAAATATATTAAACACATTGGTCCGGCTGTGTCCCATCTAGTTAAAGATTTAACTCTATAAAATCAGGGATTCAAATTAAAAAATTAAAAATATAAAATTAATTACTAAAACCCAATTAAATTTAAAACCGGAACCCAATTACTGGGCCAGGCCAGCCTGTCTAAAAAATAGGGTTTTCACTGCGCGCCGGAAGGTCAGGATATCCGTCATGGCCCGTATCTCCGGGGGGAGATCATTCCATAGGGAGGGAGCTCCCACAGAGAAAGCCCGAACTCTCGGGGCCGTCAGCCGACAACGGCCGGGCGGCGGTACCCCAAGGAGGGCAACCCTGTGGGAGCGTACTAGGCGGCGGGAGGTTGACGATGGCAGTAGGCGGTCCCGTTAAGTACCCAGGTCCCGAGCCATGGAGCACTTTAAATACCATCAGTACCACCTTGAATCGAATCCGGAAGGCCACAGGAAGCCAGTGCAGCCTGCGGAGGAGCGGTGTAACGTGGGAGCTCCGAGGGGCACCCACAATCATCCGCGCGGCTGCATTCTGGACCAACAGCAACCTCCGGAGACTCTTCAAGGGGAGCCCCATGTAGAGAGCATTGCAATAATCCAGGAGGGAGATAACGAGGGCGGAAGTGACTGTGCGAAGTGCGCCCAGATCCAGAAAGGGCCACAACTGGTAGATCAGACGAATCTGATAAAAGGCCCCCCCTGGCGACGGCTGCAATGTGTTCTTCTAAGGACAGCCGTATGTCCAGGAGGACACCCAGATTGCGCGCCCTTTCCACGGGGGTCAAAACCTCTCCCCCCACGGCCAGCGAAGGAACAAGCTGGCTGTATCTGGGCGCAGGAAACCACAGCCACTCGGTTTTGGTCGGGTTGAGACGAAGCCTGTCTCAACCCGACTCACAGAATCACAGATTCATTCAGAGATCTATCTATCTGCTATTGGCTACCTGAGTCTGCACTGACAAATAGAAGCTTCAGTCCTAAGGAAGGTTCAGCTCTGCAGAGCTGAAGATCTAAAGATTAGCTAGAAGTCAAGAAATCCAACGATTTCCTGCTTTCTAGCTAATCTAAATCTCCTGGCACAGCAGAATAGCTTATGGACGGGGAAAAAAAAAAGGAAAAATAGTAATTTAGCAGGCACGTTTGTCAGGTAAGGAGTGAATGGGCAGGGTTCCCATGGGCCATATGGGAGGCGCAGCCTTGTGTTCCCATGAAGCCTGGATTAATTGCTTTGGAGGGTGCTCTGGGGGTGACATTTCACTGTGAACCACCACTGGTGGTCTGTGAGAAAATTTTGGTGGTCTGCAGAGAAATGTCACCCCCAGAGCACCCCCCAAAAGCAATTAATGCAGGCTGTGTAGGAACACAAGGTTGCACCGCCCCCATGGCCCACTCACCCGCCGGCTCTCACCCTTTGGCTGAGCGCAAACCTACAAAAAGCAGCACAGCCCTTGCCGACCAGGACGAGGTAATGGTGCTGTTGCAGCAAGAGGCGGCTGGCGGCAAAGGCTGGCTGAAGTGCTGATGGAGATGGCTGGAAGGTAGAGCGCTGCGCTACTCGCATTTGTGCGGCTCTCCTGCACCTTCCAGCTTGCCTCTCCTGGCCTGAGCTCTTCCTTGATGGCCATGGATTGTAGGGATGGCCTGGAGCAGAAAAAGTACCAGCTGGTGGTGGTGGTGGGAGGATTGGGCAAGTCTGCGCTCGCCATCCAATTTAGAGACACGGAATGGGGCAACGTTGTTGTCATCAGTTTTCTCGTCCCCCTCGGTGCTCTGCTCTGCTAAGGGTGGGGCATAGCGTTACATCCAGGCACCCGGAGCCCTTCCTCTGACCTGGGCTCGCTGGTGGGTAGGGATCTCCTCGGGAGATGCCCTTCCCCCATGGAGAGAGCCCAGCACACGCACGCTCTGGAGAGGGGCTTTGAGGCCTGGAGGGAGGGACCCTTCTTGGAAAGCAGCAGGAGTAACCTGGAGCTTAGCCTCGGGAAGTCCTCTTGTGTGGAGGCCGAAGGGGGGTTGTCGGATGCCTAGAACAAAAGAGCGCAGAGAAAGACAGGCTCCTAATAACCAGCCTGTTTGTGCAGGCGAGAACTCAAGCTTTTCTGGGCTTGACACTCCCCCTCAGCCTCCTAAATTTGTGTTTTAAGAACTCCTCAAACAGTTTACTGTGATATTTTTTTTGTAGACATAATAAAAAAAATATACAAGTATTAATACAAAATAAACAATACACATTAGAATAATACTGACAATAAAAGATTAATTATTTAACATACATGAAAATAGCAAATTAAAAAGAAGAGAAATAACAATTTTTAAAATATTTGACAGAGTTTTGTTTGGTTACAGGGAAACCATGGCAATGAGTTGTTTTTGAGATTAAAATCAGGCCCAGTCTATATCTTGGTAGAAAGAGTACCATGGAAATAAGCAAGAATTGTTTTCATTCATTTGAAATGCAAAACAGCACATTTTTAGGTCCCCCAAGAAGCCACATTTTAATGCATTCTTTAGAGGTTCCCTTCTGGGATTATGCTGCCAAAATTCAACAACAAATCACCCTGTCCCTCCCCAAAGATCTGGTCTTGTACAAGTTTATTCTTTCAATTTATCCAGGAAAAGGCTCAAAAAATGTCCCCAAGCACTTCTTTGGATCCAGCAAAGCTAGTAATCCAAGGACCTCTTCTCACATTGTGAATCCATAATTTTCTATTTATCCAAAATGGATTTCCCCCCATCTCCCAGCTGGAAAAAGTGAGATAACTTAATTTGTTTCCTATGTATTTATTTATGACTTTAGATTCCTAATTTTTCTTATACAAACAGCAGCAGCTTGTGAGGCATAATATTCTTGAATGAAAAAGTCCTTTAAACATATTGTATGTGTTTACTCTGGATACTACATGCCTAAGAATACTATTAGCAAATATTAGCACATACAATTAGCAACAGACACGTTTTATCTGATAGTTCAATGTCCTTGATTGTTAAAGTGTTCATTCTCCCTCCTGCTCCTGTTTTCCAGTTTGTTCATCTGCATGTTTACATCAGAGACTAAATATTATTAACTCTAAAATCTGCTCTAAAATTAAATTCTTGGTTGCCTATATAAACACTCAAGATTGTTCTATTTAGATGTCCCTGTCAACCTCACAAGAACTTCATGTGCCATCCAATTAAGTTTGTATAAGCATGTTTAAGTGTATAATTTAGCTCCATACCTGTTGTGGTTAGCCAGTAGCAGGTGAAGACGGCTGAGGAGAGCGAGGACTCAGATGAGGGGCCAGGACCATTAGGGAGTGGATTGCTGCCTTCAGAGATTGTGGGGGCTGGCAGCAGCGATGAGGAGATTCCCAAGGAGCCTGTGCCAAGTACGTGCGCGCGCAGAATTGCTCACAGGAAAGAGCAGCTGCAACAGCACAGGTGACTCGGGAGTAAGGCTGCAAGTAATGGCCCTTCCTTCAAGAAGTTAAAAGACAGCTGTGAAGCGAACATTCTTTGCAGGAAGCAAAGACGTTTCGAAACTCAGCCTCATGGACATTACAATATCTTAAGTTGGTATTTGAAGACTCTTGTGTTGTGAAATGTTTCTTATCTGTGATTCTTGGCAGTCTCTCACAAGGTTTGTGTTTATCAAAGTTAATTAGTTTGCAGCAGCCTTTTAACCGGGGATTCTTAAGACTCATTAAAAGGTTTCTGTTCCCTTTGGTTATTGTTTGTCTTATTGGAATAGGGTTTGGATTAGAACAATACTGCACTTCATATTAATATATACAGATCCAAGACAGAGGGTTTATTGCCCAGCCTTTTGCAACTTGCATACTCTCAAATGTATGGATTCCAACCCCTAGAACTTCTAAGTCAAGACAGCTGCTGCTGACAATTATGAAAGTTGAAGTCCATGCATCTGGAGAAAACCCAATTTGGACAAGGCTCAGAACACTGGTAAAGGAAGATGAAAAGTAAACTTGATCAAGTTTGGTGTCTGCTACTGCACAGCACACAAGCTGCTGCTGTTGTTAAACACTCATATTTTCCACCCCTACTGTATCAGCAGGCTATTGTCCTGCAGCCCCGTTTAAGATCACCTAAGGTGAATAAGAACAATTAACACCAGGCTGCTATGACAATTCTGGATAATATTTTACTAACAATCACTCAATTTAAGCAAAGTATTGGTTTCTTATATGCAGGAAAAGTGATGAGATCTAGAACAGGGGTCGCCAACCTTTTGGACCTCAGGGACCACCAAACTCATAATTTTAAATCCAGGGACCACTAATATGAATTTTGACCGACGGTGGCTTGCTGACTTTGGTGGGAGAGAGAGAGAGAGAGAGAGATATCTGATCTAACCTCCCTCCCTCTCTCTGTCACACACACACAAAGGCAGGGGTGGGATTCAAATTTCTTAACAACCGGTTCTATGGGCGTGGCCTAATTTGTGGGGGTGGCTTGGTGGTCATGTGACTGTCTGGGCATGGCTTGCATATAAATATTATATTTATATAAATATTGATTTTTTTATAAAAAGTAAGCAATTTTACCCAAAATCAGGCAAAGCAGGCAGGCAGATTGAATTGCTCACAGAATCATAGATTCATTCATAGATCTGTGAGATCGGCTACCTGAGCCTGTCACATAAAATTTGCTTGCAAGCAAACCCATAAAATTTGCTAGCAAGCAAACTCACAAAATTAACTCACAACACACCATGTATGTAAATACTGAATTTTTTATTTTAAAAAGAGCAACTTTTACCCAAAATCAGGCAAAGCAAACAGGTAGGTAGAGTTGCTCATAGAATCACAGATTCATTTAGAGATCTGTGTTTCTGCCATTGGCTAGCTGAGTCTGCACTGCTTCAGTCCTAAGGGAGGTTCAGCTTAAAAGCAGAGCCGAAGTTCTAAAGATTAGCTAGAAAGCAAGAAATCCAACGATTTCCTGCTTTCTAGCTAATCTAAATCTCCCGGCACAATAGAACAGCTAATGGTCGGAAAAATGGCAACTTAGCATGCAAGTTTGCCAGGTAAGGAGTGAGTGGGTGGGAAGGGCAGGCCACATAAGCAGTGCAGCCTTGTGTTCCTGCGCAGCCTGGATTAATTGCTTTGGGGGGGTGTTCTGGGGATGGCATTTCTCTGTGGACCACCAAAATTTTCTCACAGCCCACCAGGGGGCCGTGGCCCCCCTGGTTGGTGACTGCTGATCTAGAACTCATTTGGCTTGTCGACTCTAATAGAATGGATAAAGTGCTCTCTAGCACTAGTTACTCGAGATAGATCCATGCACCTTTTGGTTCTTTTGGGTGGTCTATGGGGGGCAATAGTGGTGAATTCCTGGGTTCAGGAACTGATTAATATTCCTTCAGAGGAGGGATTGAACCAGATACCGCCTTTAAAGAAGCATTCTTATTTTTATTGAAGAGCCTTCCCTGATTTTGGCTTCTTTAGACAACCAAAAGAAGGTGAATGCTTTTGGCTCAGAGTTAGGAAACTGAAATATTGTTTTGTAGAAGTTCTCCTGAGGTGTAATTCTGGATTTGGAGTGGTAGTGAGAGATTGACTTACCAAGTATTCCCTTGTAGATTCCTGCTGAACCCAATTCTGTTTCTGTTTATAAAACTATATTTTTTTCTAGGAACTATATTTTTTTAGAGTTTTCAACAATTAGTTTTAATAAAAAAATTCAAAATATACATTGTGGATGTTTTAAAAGAGGAAACTAGGAAGTACTTACTAGGTTTTATGGCATTTGATGCACTGGAGGATCCATTTCCCCACGTGGTAGAAGTCCCTGCTTCGTCTACTTCACCCCAACCAGGACTGGCTTCATTTGGTTCACCCCAAGCAGCGGTACCATTATCTGGTGCAGGAGGTGTGCTTTTGTTCCAGACTAAATACAGAAATAATTTTCATTCTAGGCTATTTATTCACTAAAGTGCTTTTCGAATATTCACAACAACATAATCTCAAAATATAGGTAGGTCTTTACTTACAACCATTCATTTAGTGACTGTTCAAAGTTAAAACGGCACTGAATTCTCTTTCTACACAGCTGATTTAACTTTATCATACATCAGTTTTAATATCTATTCTAAATCCTACATTATTATGCTAAATCAAGAAACAGTTTGTTATTACATTAAAAGTAGAGTTTGATTTTACAGACAATATAATTCAATATAATCACAAATTGAGTGTAACAAAGAAGAAGGACTTCAGATAAAAATTATCTGAATGAGATCAGAAAAATGTTAATATATATAGATCATATATAATTATGTTATCCACAATTTGCTCAGAAAAACAGGATTATGATAGCATAAATCTATATATTGGTAAAAATATATTTTCCTCCATTGTTTGACACAAACTGTTCATATAACAATAGAAGGCAGGAGAAGCACTTAAGAGCTTGGATACATCTAAGTTGAATGTAATATGCTTTTTAACTCCTCCTTCTGATGCCTGGAAAAGCAACATAATTAATTGGAGTCATATATGTTGCTCAAAGATTCTCCACAGATAAAGTTGTTAATATCAGTCTATAACAAAATAATTACCGTTATGAATATTTACAAGCACCAATCTATATTATACCAGTAAATTGTACATGTTAATCTGATAGAACATTTAGCCTTAAAATAACCAATCTGTTGGATAGAGCATTGGAAATCTATCATTTGTTTGGTCATGCTCCCTTCTCCTTAATGAGAAGTAATCAGAAAAATTTAAATATCCAATAACTTGTAGAATATTATATTTAAAAAAACTTAACAACAAAAAGGTGTGCAATCCTGGAGATAATAGGTTCCAAGGATCCTGCAGTCCTGATTTATCGGGAAATCTATCTTTTGCTACTCCTGTATTCCCCTTGACAGAAATTGTAACAAGGAGCTCATCGTTTCTGGAAATAAATGCTTTATGAATTTTATTCACATTAACTATACATTATGCATGTCTTAATAATAGGAACATCACAGGAATCTGATTCTTTGGCCAATATGAATTGGGACAGGAGGGGGGTATTCCCCTGGTGGAGATGTGCCCGGCCAGGTTTCGGGTTTTTCATCGACCGAGGGCCTAGGGGAGGGGTGGGGGGGTTGTGGTGATTATTCGGGAGGACCTAGGTCCTAGGGAATCCACTGTTCCTCAGACAACCGGATGTGAATCCCTCTTTGTAAAGTGTGGTTCCGGGGTTCACATGGGCCTATTGATCACATACCTGGTTCCCTGCTATGTGGCATCGGGCCTGCCTGAGCTCTTCGAGGTCATAGCCGGCCTGGCGGTTGAGACCCCCAGGCTGATGGTCATGGGGGATTTCAACCTGCCTTCGGCTGGCGGGACCTCGGGGATTGCTCAGGAGTTCTTGGCTTCCATGACAGCCTTGGGCCTGACCCAACTAATTAGGGACCCCACTTTCACTGGGGGTCACATCTTGGATTTGGTTTTTGTCTCTGGACAGTGGCAGCATGATCTAGGTATAGGGGACGTTGTTATTGAGCTCCTGTTATGGTCTGATCATTCGCTCCTTAGACTGGACTTCCAAGACGCACCCGCTCATCGCAGGGAGGCGGAGCCGATACGATGGGTCCGCCCCAGGCATCTGGTGGGCCAGGATAGGTTCCTGATGGAGCTTGGGCAGTTTCCAGGTGTTCGAACACATGACTCGGTTGAGGACCTGGTGGCCACCTGGGATAGGGTTGTGGCTGGGGCCCTTGACCGAGTCGTGCCGTTGCGGCCTCTGATCCAGTACCGCTCTCGCTCGGCTCCATGGTTTTCTGAGGAGCTGAGGGAGATGAAGCGCCGGAAAAGACGCCTAGTGTTGGAGGGCCACCCGCTTCGGATCTGACCGAACACTATAGAGGTCCTATATTAGGACCTATTTAGTGGCAATAGAGGCGGCAAAGCGTTCTTACTTTTCCGCCCTTATCGCGTCCGCAGGAAATCGCCCAGCCATGCTTTTTAGGGTGACCCGCTCCCTTTTAGAAGTGGGAGCGCGGGAGGATCCTCTGCAGGGACGGGCTGAGGATTTTTCGAATTTCCTGCTGGACAAAATCACTCAGATCCGGGATGGGTTGGACTCTGACTGGGCAACTCTGGACGGGGGTCGTGGTCGGAATTGGGGGAGGTCATCTGGGGAATTTGACCCTGTGACCCCCGAAGACATGGACAGGATGCTGGGTGGGTTTAATGCTACATGTTTACTGGATCCGTGTCCCTCCTAGCTGGTATTGGCCACTCAGAAGGTGACACGAGGTTGGTTCCAGGGTATTATTAATGCTTCCTTGAGTGAGGGGTTTTTGCCTGCCGCCTTGAAAGAGGTGGTAGTGAGACCCCTCCTCAAGAAACCGTCCCTGGACCCAACTTTGTTATCTAATTATCGTCCGGTCTCCAACCTTCGCTTTGTGGCGAAGGCTGTTGAGAGTGTGGTGGCACGACAGCTTCCCTTGCACCTGGATGAAGCTGTCTATGTGGGTGGGGGGCACTGTTTTGCGGTGGTTCTCCTCCCTCTCTGACCATTCGCAATTTGTGTTGGCAGGGGGGCAGAGATCGACCCCGAGGCCCCTGATCTGCGGGGTTCCTCAGGGGTCGGTGCCCTCGCCCCTGCTGTTCAACATTTATATGAAGCCGCTGGGTGAGATCCTCCGTGGCTTTGGGGTAGAGTTTCATCAGTACGCTGATGATACTCAGCTGTACATTTCTACCCCAGGCCACCCCAATGAAGCTGTGGAAGTGATGGCTCGGTGCCTGGAGGCTGTGCGGGGTTGGATGGGGCAGAATAGGCTTCAGCTCAACCCAGCCAAGACCGAATGGCTGTGCTTTCCGGCCCCCCGATACAGCCAGCTAGTTCCATCACTGGCTGTGTGTGTGTGTGTGTGTGTGTGTGTGTGTGTGTGTGTGGGAGAATTCTTGCCCCCCCAGACAGGGTGCGCAATCTGGGTGTCCTCCTGGATTTACGGCTGTCGTTAGAAGATCATATAACGGCCATCGCCAGGGGGGCTTTTTATCAGGTCCGTAGGATCTACCAGTTGCGGCCCTTTCTGGATTGGGATGCGTTTCGTAGTCACATCCGCCCTCGTTATCTCCCGCCTAGACTATGCCAATGGTCTCTACATGGGGCTCCCCTTGAAGAGCACCTGAAGGCTCCAACTGGTGCAGAATGCAGCTGCGCGGGTTGTTTTGGGGGCTTCTCGAAGCTTTCATGTTACGCCACTCTTGCGTGAGCTGCATTGGCTCCCGGTGGTCTTTCGGGTACATTTCAAGGTGTTAGTTACCATCTTTAAAGTGCTCCATGGCTTGGGACCTGGGTATTTACGGGACCGCCTACTGCCATCATTGATCTCCCGTTGGCCAGTGCGCTCCCACAGAGTGGGTCTCCTCGGGGGGGCCGCCGGCTGGACAGCTGGTGACCCCAAGGGTGCGGGCTTTCTTGTTGGGGGCACCCTCCCTCTGGAATGAATTACCCCCCGAGATGAGGATCATCCCTGACCTTTTGACCTGTGCGCGTTGAAAATTCATTTATTTTATCAAGCCGGTCTGGCCTAGGGTTTTAAATTTGGTTTTAATCCTTATTTTTAAACCCTTGTCTCGTTTTTATTATTCAGCCACGATATTTAATCTTTTTAATTGTTTTTAATTATTGTGTTGTTATTGTGTTTTTTAATGGCTGTACACCGCCCTGAGTCCCGCAGGGAGAGGGGGCGGTATATAAATCTTGTAAATAAATAAATAAATAAATAAATAAATAAATAATGAGGTTCTTGGCAGTCTAGTTCATTCTATTCTTTTTTTTTTTAAAAGTTAAAGGCAGTCCAGATTTCCCCTTCCTAACATATCAAACACAAGAATAAAATTGCCTATAAACAGTAAGCATATCATAATATGTTATATAAGACTACTGTATTCAAGGTTTACAGTCTGTTATTTCAAGGGCACATTAGATATATGGCAAACTACAGAACAGATTTGAAAATTATTAATAGATCTAAATTTAGCGTTAGGTAAACTCTTTGCATCACCATGAAAATAATTAAAAACAATTACCTGAGGCTGTTACTTTGTTAGGCCTTGGAGGGTGGTTCTGTTCTCGTGAAGCTTGTCCACTTTGTGAGTTCTTGTCCCACAGATTCACATTCTTATAATTGTAACTATTGGGGTCTCCCCAAGCTGAGGTACCATCATCAATATCCATTTTACGACTAATTGACTGGGGAGATGGTTCTTCCCAGCCACTGGGTTCTTCATCCTTTGAGACAGTTGACTGTGGCCCATTGTTCCAGTTAGAATTGGGTAGCCTTCCATTACCTGGAGGCTGTGGTTGTGGAGGTGGTGGTGGGTCCCAGGAACTGGGTGCCTCTGACTGCTGATGGTGCTGCTGTGGATTATTCCAGGAACTGGATTGTCTACCAGTATCATTCCATGCTGGAGTTCTTTTACTATTATCCCACCCTGCTTTAGAAGAAGAGTTTGAATTTGCATTATTACCCCAAGTGCCAATCTCATTCTGGCCAGCTTCACACCAACCTGATACTGACTTATTTCCTGAAGTTTCCCAATTGCCATTTTTTGTTTGGTCAACTTCTTCTCCCCAGCCATTCTTCCCAGAAGACCATCCCTGATTAGGTGGCCGCCCATTCCATCCTGGGTCTTTGTTGGAATTCTCATTCCAAGATGCTGTGGCTTTTTCATCTGGTCTTCCCCCTCCCCAGTTAGAACAATTGCTTTTGTAATCATTCCATCCTCCAGTGTTTTTGGGCTCTTTCCATTCTGTTGGAGTTGAAAGCTCACCCCATCCAGACTTGATTGGATTGCTTTGGCTAGGTGCATCTCCCCAGCCCCCTGAGTTCTTTGTCTGTATGGCAGAACTCTCCCACCCCTCAGTACCTTTATCAGACTTTCCTTCAGCTCTTGGCATCTCTTCTATGTCCCAAACAGTATCTTGCTTGATTTGAATTTGACCCCAACCGGTATTTGAAAGCACTCGGGGGTCTAAATCAGTCCTGCTTAATAAAGTTTGCAAAACTGCCTGACAATCAGGATGTGTAGGCCTGTATGTTCGGCGTCCAGAATTGTGACTATCACTGCTTCCTGCTTTATGGTTGCTTCCAGTGCTTTGACCTCCAATCTCACTTCCTGCAGAACTAGAAGATCGTCCCCAACAAGGAGCCTGGGAATTACCTTGGTTTTCAGGAAGCGGGTGGCCCCTTTGATTGTCCCATGCTCCAGTGCTAGAATTTGGTTGGTTTGGACCATTCCATTCACCAATCTTCAGTTCATCAGACCCAGACGGCTGTTTCCATTCTCCCTGAGACATCCCTGATGTCATTTTGTTCCCTTCATTCCATTTACTTTCACCAGAGTGTTGAGGGCCAACGGTCCAAGACCCATCACCCGTAGATCTATTACTATTATCCCAAGATTCATTTCTTGACCCATTCGATTTTTGAACAGAAGCTCCCTTCCATAAGTCTTCCCTATCCTTCCCATTGTTCCCATGATTTCCAGAATTACTTTGATTAGAAGCACTGTCCATTCCAGAAGGCCCCCTAGCTGTACCCCAAGACCCAACGTTACCAGTTTTTCTCTCTCCAGTACTTTGTGAAGGGGTATCAGTGCTCCTGGAAGGGTTACCAAAGCCCATTTCAAAGGACATTCCCTTATTCTCAACTGGGGTTGGTGAACTTAAGTTCAAGGATATAGCATTTCCGTTTTTTGGTCCATCAGTGTTGTGGATTTGAGCATGTTCTCTGCCAGAGACAAAATTAACACCCGCATTTTCCATCTTTGACTGCTGTTCCCTAGAAGTCTGACCTGTTGTATTAATCTGTGCATTTGAACCACCATTATCAGTTTCTGAAGTCCCTTTCCTTGAATTGCCCTCCTGAATTAGTGCTGGCCAAGCAGACGGGTTGCTATTTGGGTTAAAATTGTTGAAGCCAGGATTGGGACCAATTCTATCCTGCCCACTCAAGTTTCTCCAGCTTGCTAGACTACCATTACTCTCTGCTGAAGGACTGGAAGATTGAACAGGTTTACCCTTGGGATCGGATTTCCAAGCCCCAAGATTACATTCATTACCAGAGCTTCCAGACTGGCACTGGTTTCCTTTTCCTTTGTTGCTACTGGTGCTTCCCAGCAGAGTGCTCTTCTCTGAGCCGGAGTTTGAGGCACTGTTGTTGTCTGTGGAGTTTTCGGAAGAAGACTCAGTATCTTTGCTAGCAATACAAGGCCACTCTTCCATGTCAGACCCGTCTACAATCACCTTGTCCCAGACGTGAGTAGGGTTGACATTGGTGCTGTTGGAGGACACTCCAGGACCCCAAGTGGAATTTGCATAATTTGAAGCAGCAGCACCTCCAGTTGTTGAATCTAAAAAGGCAATAGACCAAATTATTCATAAATCCATGTAAGACCTTAAGTAACATGTACAGGTTTGCTGAAATTTTGAATATTTCACAATCCTGTGAAAGACATTCTTCTCTGCCTATACTTCCTAGTTGGTTGGATGCAGACTGTAAAAGTATTCTGCATCTAGTGTAGGCACTGCTACAACTAGTAATCTAGTCTACACTTCTTTATATTGCTAGAAAGTGTTATGTGAAAGCCCAAATTAACGAAATCCACAATGGGTTGGTGGAGGTCAGTATCTTTGAGCTCACATGGTATATTAGGTTTTTATTTATTGATCACATTAAATTGTATATAGCACAAAATACTCCTCTGAGGAAGATGGGTAGTTTAGAAATATGAAATGTAAATAAATAAAATATTAAATATTGCAAATTGTATCATAAAAAGAAAATGATAGTGAATGAACCAGTGATTGGAATGGTGTAATTTTGTGGACATGAACATCTGGAGGGAAATAAAGATGCAGATTAATAATAAACAGTTTTTCATAAAGTATGAAACAGTGCTATATCGGTTATTGATGGTGTTTATGAAAATATATATATATCGGTTGGTAATAAGTGTATATTTCAGTGAATTATGATAACAAAAGAACCAGGTAAGCCAGGTTTGGGGTAAAATTATGCAAATTGTTGAATGAACATGACCAAGGAGAAAAATTTTTTTGCTAGA
Source organism: Bungarus multicinctus (assembly GCA_023653725.1). Lineage (NCBI taxonomy): Eukaryota > Metazoa > Chordata > Lepidosauria > Squamata > Elapidae > Bungarus > Bungarus multicinctus. Next base: position 52,380,542 of record CM042848.1, read on the forward strand.
CAATTTAAATGAAGCTGCTTGAAAAAGTAAATGAGAGAATACCGCAGAAATGTGAGATAGAACATTAATATAATTAATGAAAAAGATTGCTTAGTGGAATGAGGAAGGTGAAAGAGGCTTAGATGGAGAAAATGTAGATAAGATCATCATTGCTGCAATACCTGAGAGAAGTAATTGTGTAAGATTTAGACAAAGAAAAAGATTGTTGCAAGGAATAAAGAGAACAAGGAAAAATCAGGAGACTATGCAGAGCAATTTTTATGGAAATTTAAAAAAACTGTTTGAAAAATGAAACTAAAAAAAAATAACTTTCAACAAAATGAACAGAATTAAAAATAAAACTCATGAAATTATTTGAAAGGAACCTGAAGTGAGGGAATGGAAGAATGCTGCATAGGTAGTCCTTGAGTTATAATTGGTCACATGACCGTGATTTACATCCCTTTTGCCCAAACTCTGCATTTACTTCCAGCTTCTGGCAAAATGTCCCATAGAAAACAATGAATTTGCTTAATGATCTGTTTAAGGACTATGGTGATTTTTTGAACAGCAGCTTCAAAAAAGGTTAAAAATCAAATCTGTCACAAGGATGATCCCGTTTTGACTATCAAAACTTATGACCATAATGGGAAGGCTCCATTATCAGCAAAAAAAAGCTAATCCAAATATGAACCAAGTCTAGGAAGCTGTCTAGCAGCAAAGAAACTCTTAGTAGAAATTGTTGTAAGATCTTCATAAATGACACTACTTTTAGGTCCAGGGAGCTTCTGCATTTGCTGGAGTATGAATGGCCATGATCTGATTTGGCTCTTCTTTATAGATTACCACTGCCAGACATAGCATTCATTTTTTTCTTCCTTAAATGCACGAATGCTTGACAACTAGGAAGATGATCTTGGTCAAACTACTTTATTTTGGATGGCAATGATAAAGCTGTTGTCTTGCTGAGACCTGACAGCAAAACGTTGGCATTTTGATAAACTTTCTTCCTTTCTTCTCTTCTTCATCCACAGAAGAGTCTTAAGACAAAGTCATGATACTAATAATTGGGAGATGGATGGCATTGTAGAGAATGGTAAATTCCTTCCGAAATGGATTCCCAATTGTACTTTCATATGCTAAAAAGACTCACAGTTTGACTCAAAGTTTGTTGAAATTGGTGAGCAAAGAAGAGTGTGGAATGGAGCTTGAAAATAAATATTTTAGACTGAGGCAGATATGGTTTGATACTGCAAAATAATCTATCAGTTCTGATAAAACTGACAAAGTCAAATTACCAGTGTCACTTTAGAACTGCTTCTCCTCAGACCTGGTCAGAGTGCTTTGAAGACTTTTCATATTTGTAAGCATGATAACCAGCTGGTGATTGATCAGACAAACCTAAGATTTCAAGCTCTATATTAGAAATGTTGAAGATACTGCCAGGATTTTAAATTTACATTCACAGTAGGCTTCAGGCTCATCACAATTACTATTCAAGAGCAGCAAACTGCCTAAGCATGGCTTTCTGGATCACTGGAGCTGCTGTGTATGAAGTAGTATAGACTTATTGTCGAAGAAATTATTGGAGGTACAAAAATCTTTTTGTGATAAGCTTGACTTCTGAATACCTGACAATGCAGGTAATATGAGCAAAAAAGGCAGCAAAGCAGTATTGTTTAGCTTTGGTTAGTTTACTCAGGTCTCACACCTATAAAAATGAAACACCAAGAGAAACTTTGACAAGAAATAAGCTTTCACGCACAGAAGAAAACAAAGGAGATTGATAAAGTACTGTTCTCTTCTAGGACATTTTTAGACACAAAAATGTTATCTACCAAAAATGTTCTTGAACATTGCTTACTCTTCTCTCTCCCCCAATCTTTTTGGTTACCATTTGGATGTATTATTCTCACTGTGTTGCTATTCTCGCTGTGTTGCTTTAACAGTTTATTTACTGTTTTATTATTTTACTTCTGTTTACACACCTTTCATTTTTTATTCTAAGCCAGGGGTCCCCAAACCCAGGACTGCACAAGTGGTGCAATAGTGTGCACCTATTTGTGCTAACGGCTTACCCAACACTCGCACAGAACCATTCTCTCTCCCCCACCTCCATTGGTCCACAAAGCCAGAAAGGTTGGGGACCGCTGTTGTAAACTGCCTCATGGCAAGATAGGCAGCAGATAAATCTAACAAATACATAAATCAATATTGTTGTATAATCCATCAATATAAATCAGATCATGAAGAACTATATGTATTTAGCATGTTTTTATCATTTGTTCATTAAGAATACAGATAGCCAAACATAATTCTTAGCATACTATCAAAATAACTCATAGGGAATTAAACTCTGCATGTGGGATGTGTACTCTTAATTCTGTGGCAGCAATCACTCAAAATACCTCATTGGGAACCTGTACATTACCCTGTTAACAAAAACATAAATTAACACTCCAATGGTCACTATATAGTAAAACCTGCCTTTTGCAGAACTCATTCTGGATGCAATGTCATAATGCTTTAAAGAAGTTTGGGTTCCCATTTTTGACACTCAGTGGCTTCAGTTCATGCCGATACTGGTACAAGATGTTGATGCCAAAAGGAGTAGACCCAAATATGTATTGGATGCATTAGTTGCTACCACTTTGTGTTTTAATGCCAGAAAGCCTTTGCTCCTTTAAGCAACTTTTTACAGCTATGACAGACTGCTTTACAAATTGCACCATATAAGCTATTAGTGGGTGCCTATACAGTCAAGCTAGAAATTTCAGGTCATAAAATTATGGCCTGAACTGAAAAGCTTTATATTTGAACTTCCTACTACCTTCTCCAATGGTGAGGCTGTAATAAATTGTTATTTTAATACCAGATTAAGTTGTTATAATATTCATATGCTATCTGTGCTGCCACCAAACTAAAGAAGATGTAATTCCCTTTGCAGGCCTTTATAGTAAACAAAACTACACAGGCCTTCGGTCTATATTCTAAAGCCCCCTCTCTTCTATCACCCTTCTGGATTCATCTTTTGGGCTTGTCAGAATGAGTGAAAATTAAATAATTTATAATAAATGTACATAATTATTCCCTTTTACAGGCTGTTTTGAGGTCATTCCCCAGTTTAACACTGATCACTTTCCAGTGTTTCTACATTTAGAACCAATCATTTATAGTATGTATCTCACATGGCAGTAAAACCATAAAATCCAAAATTAAATAATACATTGAACAAGAAATGACAGACATACAATCTGACTCAGAAGAAGCACAGGTACTCAAGGTTACATTACTAACATCTGACAGATAATGAGAAAGGTGAGGGAGTTTTTATAATTTTAAAAGCAAGAAATAATTATATATATCATTGAGTTTCAAAAAGATAGCAATCATTTGTTTTCTTGATTATACTAGAGTTACTGATTATGTGGACTATGGCCTGCTCTTTAAACTATTGGATGGCATACCCTTTTAAAACAAGGAAATGCCAGGTTACTCAGCTACCTGTTGTATGATGATCAAGGAAACAACAGTTAGAACAGAATATGAACAATTGAATGGTTCAAAATTGGGACAGAAGTTGCCAAGGTTAATTTATTTGCAGAATATACTGTGTTTCCCTGAAAATAAAAGCCGGTCTTATTTTTTGGGGGGCTCTGAAATAAGCACTAGGGCTTATTTTTGGGGGTGGGTGTTATTTCTTTTGAGTGCTGCTGCTGCAAGGTGGGGGAGTGGAGCTGCCCCACATGCCTTGCACCAGCTTACCTCAGGGCCCACACAGCCAGCCCATCCATGCCCCAATACCTGCTTCACCTTGCAGTGTCAGCTTTGGCATCCCTGTTCAGCAAGAGCCCACAGAAGAAGTGGACCGGTGGCCACATGGGGTCTTGCTGGATGGGGCTGTAGGAGCTGCCGCCATGGGACGAGGCAGTTGTTGGGCATGGATGGCCTGTCTGTGGGGCCCTGAGTTAAGCCGGTGTGGGATGCATGGGACAGCTCCACCCCCCCTGCCTTGTCTTGTGGCCGCAGCAAGGGCACATTACTCGGCCTTCTGCTCCGGTGCCATGCCAGAAGAAGTGGGCTGGTAGACATGTGGGCTCCTGCTGCACATAGCTGGTGGTGCTGCCACCACAAGGCAGATGGCCTGGTTATGGGGACCCCGAGTTAAGCTGATGTGCGTATGGGGCAACTCCACCCTCCCTCGCCTCATTTCACCTAATGTCGGTGGCACTGTGAGCAACCAGGAGGAATGGATGGGTTAAAATAAGCAATCCCAACCCAAATAAATACATGTTTTTCATTACATCTTAGTGGTAATATATAGCTATGAAAATGGGACCATAAAAATGGCTAAACAAAGAAAAATGATGCTTTGAATTTCAACGTTGGAATAAAATTGATACGAACACAATGAACCATAAGAACAGCAAATAATTCAATGCTAAATGAAGTAAATCTGGATGTCACAATAGCCCTAATGCAGCTAAAATTTAGTTTGGACACATGAGAAAGCAAGAATCATTGAAGAAGATCCTGATGCTTAAAAAAAAAATCAAAGGCAATTAAAGATAAAGGCTAACAAAAGATAAAGTGATTAGATGCTAACATTGATAGCACAACCTGGAATTTATAAGAGTTCAAAGCAGTTTCCCATAGAAAGTCTTAGAGAAATTATGTCTTTTAGGTCTCAAAAGTTGGGTTTGAATGTCTTTATATTCACACAGTTAATACTGTTATATGACCCTGAAGCAAAGTAATTCGCATACTTAACTTTAAAGACTTACATGCAAAATGAAGGAGGTACATATATAAAATTTACCTAACTATCTTAACTTCACAGCAATAATTAAAAAATAAGCAACTATAACTTCAGAAGCAGGCTAATGCAGCTTCAACCTATCAGATTCCATCTGGACATGTTCAGTGCTTGTTTCTTCTTAATACTCAAATCATCCCATCTAGCCTAGCCATCAGCAGTTAAGAGTAGACACTTGATTGCTATGCTGGCTAGGCTAGACAGATTTGGAGGGGGAAAAAATGTCCAATCACATTTATTTAATTTCCAATCACACGTTGCAAAACAACTTAAATACAATGTCTCAGGCACTCAGTGTGAGACATCTTGAAAAAAAACATTTTGTTTCTTGCTGGAAACAAAAATGTTCCTTTGTTTTGACTTAAAACCTATGACAGCATTTCAAATTCTAATGACTACACTGTATCAAAATGCAAGTTCACTTCATGTTCAATTTCACTATGGTTCTTCCTCTTCTATCTCTTCTGGGCATGTGATAACTTTAATCTGTTTACTGGTTCTGGTAACAAACCGATTTAGTATCAGGATATTTTTGAATTCGTATGAACTAATATTCACATTTTTCAGATTCAGATGAAAAATCTCTGATCTGAAATCAGAATAGTTTTGAAATTAGAATGCTTTTTTCACTTCCCTCTAAGGAAATATGCTGGAGAAAATGTAATCTGTTTTTATAAAAAAAACTACTTACCTAGCTTTATGAGAATAATTAAAGTAAATTTTTTATTTAAAAAAATTATTGCAATATTTATGATTTGTATTCTGCCTTATTCCCAAAGACTGTGATTTTCTTTCAAAGGTTGTTAACAGAGATTTCAGGATATAAATGAGTAAATTAAAAAAAATCAATTTCTAAATTCAAAATACAAAATTATATAACATAGTACAGATAGCAAAATACTAAGCAGAATGCTAATGGTTTCATACCGGTTGCAGTCCCACTGTCACATGGCAGTAGCACTCCTGTTACTGGTTGTGCGTTGTTTGGATTTGCTCCAGGTGCTGGAGAGGAAGTAGGCCCTACTCCACTTCCAAGGAGCATACAAGATGGCGGAGGGGGCTGTCCACGTTTCAATAACACTTTGTGGTCCTGCTGGCAACGAAATCGCGGCGGCACTTCCCGAGGCATGTAGCGGGCAGCGCTTGGCGGTTGACCATTCGGCACTGCCACCCTTTTGGCATTATTGCCACCGTTTATAGGTGGCGATGGAGAGCTGCCAATTGGGCTGGCGGTCACTGGTTGGCTTAAACTTGTTTTTGTCGCTTCGGGCACTATAATGAAAAATATTGGGTGGTATTTAGTATTGTTTGCAATTATAATGGTGTCATAAAATCACAATAAATAAGAGCGATTAAAATATTGCTAACTTTAAGCACGAAGAAAATTAGGAATCACTATAACATTAATTCACAAGGAAAAAAAAATCAAGATTAGAGAAGTTTGCCAAGAATCCACTAAAAGCTTTTCAGTCCATCAGCTATAATTACCAAGATGGTATTCTCCACCAAAGGGGTGGTGGTTAAAGATGGCGTGTCTGACTCTAGAGGACAGTACTCATCTCAGTTTCTTAGCCAAGGGAGCCAGCATTTTCCAAAGAGGCTTCCGTAGCCATATGGCCAACATGACTATACACTGAAGTGCACAGAATACCATTACCTTACCAAACACCTTTCTTTTAAAAAATGAAAGCAAATGAGTGATTACAACGGCTAGACCTAAGAGAATAAAATAACAGAAAAACTACTTAAATGATTTGTATTGTTTCTCATTATGGATAGTATTCCACCATAGTATTTAAATGGGGCAAATATACTGTAAACAACTGTAAGAAAGAACTAGTTTGTAACTGGAAATATAGTTTATTTTAAAACTTTGTTTTCATATTAGATTGGATTCTGCAAAGTATACACAGAAAAACCTTTTTATTTGTTCAGTTACACTTTTTCATTTTATGATTTTAAGATGTTTAAAACATACATTTGACAAATTCAGACTAAAAAGTAGAGACATAGGAAATGCATGAATACTTTTACTTTTTTAAAAAAAGTTTACACATCTTGACACAATCTTAAAAATACATAAACATGAAGCAACTGAGATAATTTTTTATCAAAATCTTCAAAAGTATCCTATTTAAGTAGATATAACTTTTAATAAAATGGGAAGATTAGTATTCAGAGAAAACAGAATTGTATAGCTTTAATTATTACTACAAAATGTATTGAGAAATTATCTGGTCACAAATGGTCAGATGACATATTATTATCTAGACAAGCCATGCCCTTCTCCCGAAGGACTCAGGGCGGTGCACAGCCAATCAAACCCCAATACATTGTACAAAAATTAAAATGAATTAAATAATTTAGGCTGTTTAAATATAAAAAGTTTACCCCTCCCCCATGAATAATTAAAACCCCAAATATTCGGACCCAATTAAAACAAGAGACAAAGTTAAAATCTTGTGTCAGCCTAGGCCAGCCTGCTCAAAGAGCCAAGTTTTTACGCACGTCTGAAGGCTCTCAGGTCTGTGTTGGTGCGTATCTCTGGGGGCAGACTATTCCAGAGGGCGGGGGCCCCCACAGAGAAGGCCCTATTCCTGGGGGCCGCCAGACAGCATATAGAAGCCGACGGCACCCGGAGAAGGCCCTCCCTATGGGAACGCACAGGTCTGTTGGAGATCACCGGCAGAACGCGGTCCTGCAGATAACCTGGCCCAATGCCATGGATTGCTTTAAAGGTCAGAACCAGAACCTTAAAGCGAACCCGGAAAGCCACCGGCAACCAATAAATGAGTTTAAAGAGGCAAACTGATGTATCTTATAGGTACAGCTTTTACACAGAATTATGTGTTTTTTTTAGTATATGTATGAAGTATTTTAAGTCATATTGGGTATTTATATCTCAGAGGGTAGCATTTTCTAACCCACTCTCAGCAAATGAAGCTTGTCTAAAGGCTATCTTTACATTTTTAATAAATCATTATACTGTAATAATAGTTACAATAAATGCAAATTACATGTTATAAATTAGCTATTTAAAACATTTATTTCTGCTCTAAGTGCTTTAAAGTTAAAAATAAATTGTAAATAGGAGAGCTAAAATGATTATGTTGGAAAACAAACATCGAATTCCCTTGAAAAGCAACTCTAATATCCTAGCAGAGTATCAAATAGCAAATTGGGTTTCACTAAGAAAAAGTGCCAACGTCTATGTTAGATAAAATGAAAGGACTTCTTTTGGTGTTTGAAGGGATGGATTCTGTAACTAATTTGACTGTTCTTCATGATATGTTTATGAAATTGACTCATGGATGGATCAAAAAAGATTTCTCAGGTAAAGAATTGTTATTGCTGATTGGCTCCTACCCCAAAAGGTAGTATTCTGTCATAAAATCAAAAGGTGCTTCATAACACTATTAGTTTAAGGGTGTGCACACTTATGAAACCACATTATTGTATGTTTGCTATTGTTATTTCCCCTCTAAAAGATTTCAACTTATTTTTCAATTAAATTGTATAGCTTATATATTATATTAAAAGTGGGGGAAAATTCTGAAGTGATTTTTTTTTTTACATCTCAAAAACCTAGCATTTTAACGGGTGCATAGACTTGTTATACAGTCTCTATAATCTGATATCTGATTCTGTAAAATCTGTAAGTATCACACCATGAACAATCTGGAAGTTTTTCAGATAATCCCACATAAAGCTCTTTGAAATTTAATCATTTTGTAAGTAAGGCAGGTGCTACCAAATTGAAGATCTACTTTCCAAATAAATACACAAAATGTCTTAATGAAGAGTGAAATTATATTATTTCATCATGGTGTCTGGATATCCAGAACCAAAAACTGTCTAGAACATAGAATTGTGCTTAACTCTTAAGAATTTATTTTCTTTCCAGCATTGGTTAGAGCTGTGATGGCAAACCTATGGCCTGCATGCCAGAGATGGTACGCAGAGCCCCCTCTGTGGGCACATGAGCTGTCGCCCCAGCTCAGCTCTGCCACGTGTGCCTCCCACCGGCCAGCTGGTCTTCGGGTCTCTGCTGTACATGCGTGGGGGCGCATGAATTGCGGGGATGCATGCGCAAGGGATACGTACACATTGCACTCTGGGGATGCACGTACTTATGCGCACTTTGGGCACTTTGTGCCGAAAATGTTAGTCATCATTGAGTTAGAGTCTTTTTTGGGGGTTTGTTGCTATATTGAATAACATCACATTTTAGTTTTTTAGTTTAAGTCACTCCAAAACCATGTGTGAAAATATTTGTGGGAACTATGATTCAGAACTATGACTCCCATAGACCTAGGGTTTATGTTTCAAAAGACAGACCATGCTCACTCTGTGGAATAAGGTATCTGCTAGGCATTTTTAGTTTTCAGTTTGATTAATTTAGAATTTTTCTCCAAGCCACTCAGCAACGATTCCCAATAAATTAAAGATCTATTAAATCTGAGAAGAAATAAAAGTTAAATCTCGCCTTTTCTAAGTTACAACTAGGTTATTCAATTATAAACAATTATTTTTAGGCATAAGGGCACTATGGTCAAGAAACGGAGAGACTGCGAGTTCTAGTCTTGCCTTAAGGCACAAAGCTAGCCAGGTGAGATTGGGCCACTCTGAAAAAGCTTGCCAAGAAAACTGTGGGGACCTATCTAGGCAGTGTCCAAGAATTGGACGTGACTGAATAGAAAAACAAATGAAAATAAACTAGCACTCTTTAAAGACTGGAAAAACAAAACATTTCTCCTTTATATTGTAGAAAAAAATAAAAATGTTCTATATTCAGTTAACACAATAGTACTTTACATAAAAATAAGGGCTTTATCATAAGGATAAACCTGGCTGGGTGGTGACTTTGGGCCAATTACCCTCTTTCAATCCAACTCACTAAGCTGTTTTTGCAGGTAAAATAGAGATGAAAGTTATATTAGGTATGCTTGTTGTTTTGATATATATATATATATACTTTGTATTACAACACCCTGTTAAGCCCCAATTAAGGGAGAAAGCATACTGCTTTCTTTTCTGTCTTTCGGCTCATCACCAGAGACCATACCGACAGAAAGCTATTTGTTTCGTTGCCTTTTGTTTACATGTGTGTAAGGTTTTATTAAAAATTTATTATTTATTATTTAAAATTATCAGCTTAAAAACCTTACACACACACACACACACACACACACACACACATATATATATATAAACAATAAATGTGAAATATGAATTTTTTTTTTTGTAAGAAGTAAATGATTTCTCCAGAAATAGCAAAATAGCAATAGGTTAGAAAAATTAAAGCTTCTTACCTTTGGTTTTTTGATCTGTGACCTATAATTAGTAAGAATAAAAACAAAAGTAATTGGTTTTCGTAAGCTATCATAGTTTTGAAAGTATTATTATCTAAATAATAATTACTAACTACTAATAGTTACTAATAGTATACTAACATACAGCGGTACCTAATGAGGCAACTCATTATTTCTATCAGTAGAGATACCAGTACTACATATGCATTTTAAAAAAGTAAAGTAAACCATGGAGTATGGCGGTGTAGATTAAATCCTGAAGGTGTTGTATTTTCACTGAACTACTCAATTAATCAGGAAGCAGATACAAGATATATATTTAGGATTAAAGAACAAAAAAGAAATCTGTTCATAAACTATCCATATAAAAATCCAATCTTGCTTATCTTAAACTTTTCATTTTAATAAGAAGAGGAAGATATAAATGCAATCTAGTTACTGTTATTGTTAAATATGCAGCCTATATAAATCATTTAGAGCCCCTTTAAAAACCTTTTGTGCTACAGACCACCAAGACTTAATTCAAGACTAACATTTCTTCAAGCCTTCACAGACCCTCTATCATGACATCATGGTCCCACGGGGGTCGGCAGACTACAGGTTCTAAGTAACAACCACTGACTTAGAAATTTATCAGCATCCATAACTACTTTCTCTCTAACCCCAATATGGCATCTTGAATCACAATCCAAACACTAATTTTCAACATTTAACTGATAAACCAGAAACATTATAATTCTATCTCCATTACTGTAGATTTTTAAATTAATACAAATTGTTGTAAAGGATTCACTGCAATAAACCACCATTTACAGACACTATTAATCCTTGCTTTTTCCCCAAACCATAATAAAAAGTCAGGATGAACTATTAGTTCAGATGTTTGCTCTTTCATTCATTTCTGAATTACCAAAACTTGCTATGATATCTCAAATGAAAAAATATAACTATAATTAAAATTGTGATATATAGTATGTTTACCAATCATGGTCAGAGAGCAATAGTAACTACAGTATAATTTACTTAATTAAGATAGTACAAAAAAATAAACTGGAAAAAAGGCAGGAAACTGAGCCATTAATAGTGTCATTTATATCATATCTCATTATGATTTAGCCACACACTAGTATGTTACTCTTCCAGCAAGTGGGTACAGGGAGAACTTACAGTGGATTGTTTGATTTGTTTAAAGTATCCTACAAATTAAAGACTTGGGAACTCTGTTTTTTTTTCCAAAAACAAAAAGAGAACAAAAGAACACAATGAGTCCAACCCTCATTTTGTACAGGCAATATTAGACTTACAATGACCTTGAAAAATGTGACATGATCTTTTTCAGTTATGATCTTTGTAGCATCTCTGTGATCAAAATTCAGACACCAGTATTTATGATGGCCACAATGTCCCAGGGTAACATGATTCCCTTTGCAACCTTCTGACAAGCAAAGTCAATGGGGAAGATAAATTCACTTAACAACTGTGTTCCTAACTTAACCCCAGTGATTCATTTAACAAATGTTGCGAGAAAAATAGTAAAATGGAGCAAAGCTCACTTAACAAATTTCTCACTTAGCAAAATAAATTTTTGAGCTCAGTTGTGGTCATAAGTCAAGGACTATCTGTATTAAGTTTACTGACTTGTTTCTGTTGAAGAAATGGCCAGGAAATCAACATTTGTTCACAACTAAACGTATGTTCTCATCCTATGGGGGCAGATTGTGCAATTGATTTGATTGATATCCTGCTGTTCTGTTCATGGAACCCAGGACTACATAAATTTAAGATAAAACTATAAGACATAAAGACTCAAATTATTAAATTATTTTCAACTTCTATAACAATGATTTAAAGCAAAATGGTGGAAAATGTTCTACCATTCAACTATAGTTCTAAACAGTCCAGCTGCTAAATGTTAAAGGATGTAGGGAGCTACTTTAGTAGTACCTGGAAGGCCATATTCCCTGTTCAAAATGCTTTCCCCATATAGTTGTGCAATTGTTTATAACAGATGTTAGAGTAAATTTTGGAATATGCAGGAAAATAACTAGAAGGTATCAGGTTAGATAGCACATGGCAGCTATTTTATACAAATGCTGATGTAGGTACAATTGAAAAGTAAGAATGCAGTGAGTAGTTGTTATAAATGCAAAGTAGCTAGGATAGATAGAGCAACTGATAGCTATAAAAGCTATCAGCCTGACTCAGTCAATTGCAAGTTGAAGGCTTCTTCATTTAGATTATAGACTGTATTCTACCACATTGTTCCTGTGTGATTGATAACTTTCTTTTCAACTTTCCAGTCTAGGACTGAGACTAAATGACTCCAAATCCTGAAGCCAATTTTTGTCCAAAGGAGAACTAGAACCTGGGCCTCAAAACTTTCAACCCAGCACCTTAACTACTATGTCACACTGGTTCTCCAATGTATGAGTTTGAGTATACATACATATACATATCCTCTCATATAATCAAACCACTTTGTCTCCCATATGAATAACAAAAATAGTTAGGTAGTATGTGCCACATCTTTTATTACATTTTTATTGGTATGAAATTTAAACCGAACAAACTTTAAATAAAGCTGAACGCATTGTAAAAACTGGGGTATGTGTTCTAATTTGAATTCTAGCATTTGCTATTCCAAATGCTTAATTTATAATAAAATATTAAATATTAAATTTCCTTAGTGTATATTGCAAGAGTTAGTTATGAAAACTTTTTAAAAATTGATAAAGTAAAATTATGCACAGATTTGTGTTAATTTTTGACGATGCAACAAAGTCATAAAGTGATCACTGTTTAAACCAGCTTAGCCAAATCCATAGAATAAGGTGCATATAAAAAACACTTTCCTTTTGCTGCAATTTAATTCAATTGATGGAAATAAATAATATAGTTTATAATTTGTCTAATTTTTATTTAGGTAAAAGATATATGAAAATCTTGTTAATATCAGTTGTTAAAGGACAAACAGAGATCTGGAAAACCAGTATTACACTTTTCTACTTTGCCTTAAGATTAAAGATTAAACTCAGCAATAACATTTGAAGTACCTGAGACTGTATGGTATAGGATTAAACAGGGGTCTCCAACCTTGGCAACTTTAAGACTTGTGGACTTCAACTCCCAGCAAAGCTGGCTGAGGAATTCTGGGAGTTGAAGTCTACAAGTCTTAAAGTTGCCAAGGTTGGAGACCACTGGACTAGAAGATCTCCAAGGTCCCTTCCAACTCTGTTATTCATTTTACATCCATAAACAAATGCCTTTTATTGCCATAAAATAAGTGTATTGTACTAATAAATATTATAACCTAGCCCTGGACAAATCTATATTTAACCTTTTTCTCAACAGAGATCTTTACTGAGTGAATTTGGACCTCTACTCTTAGCTCAATGCTATCTCACAAAGGTGTTGTGGGATTAACTGGAGGAAGATTATTATGTAATTTTTCTGAGCTCCTAAATAAGTGTGGGATGTTCAAGGTTGAATAAAGTCGTAACTGCACCCTCATAATTTTAAATTTTAATAAAATGGAATAGAAAATAGTCTTGAGTGTGAAAATATGGTAGATGGGATAAGGTGGTGAGATCTAACTTCACAGTAATCTCTTGGACGAGTTATTAGGTATAAAGTTTACAGCAAAAATTTTGATAGTTACAATGTAGTTAAATATTGTGCAATCAATTATATTAGCTTTACTTAATTTTTAATTGCATGGAATTTGAAATTACATTTATTTTATCTCTATAACTTTACCTTATCCCATCTATTTCACAAACTACTGCTTATTAAATATGTCCGTTATTCTAAATCAGGTTGTGTGTTCTTCTTTTAGATATGACATTCTGGTCTATAAAATCCCAGAAAAACAGCAAATGAAAAACTCTACATCTTCTTATGATAGTAATATATGTGACATTGCCAGAATTTAAAAAAAAAAAATATCAGCAATTGTTGAGGGAAAAAGATGGTTTACATCCTGGCAAAGTTACCATCTTTGATCAGAAATTTTTTTTTTGGTTCCTGCATAACTTTTTATCTAAAGGTAAATGGTGGATGTCTACAAATTTGAACTTTATATTTTGTAGCTCTCCGGAATTGTTGCTAGGAATTGTTTTTAAGTCCAGCTAATTATTTAAATACTAGTAGTTATTTTCAAATATACATACTGTAGTTAGGCTGGAAAAAAAATCACTAACATTAAAATCACTAAAAGGCTGAGAACCAAGGAAATATGCAACCTAGAAAAGCAACAGTACTTTTTAAATGGTGTTAGTACTGATATATACAAATAGTCCTTTACAAATATTAGGTTAATTGTTTTAAATTGACATTATTTCTAAGTATCCTAAAATGAATGTTGACAGTAACCAAATTACTTCCAAGATAGAATCAATTTATCCCCCAATATATTAGGCAAGAGACTAGCTAACCTTTACAATGTTTTTGTAAAAACTTTTTCTTTTTACTAAAAACGAAGAAGCCTGCATGTGTTTGTTTACAAAAGCAACTCTTTAATCTTTCTCAGTCTGTGAAACAACTATTACATATTAAAGTAACATTTGGAAATCAGTGTGATCAGATACTGATAAGGCTATCTCTTAAAAAAAAAACATTCTGCAGCTCTGGAAATATTAGTAAAAAAAGGCAGTATTTCTGCTAATGAAGCATTTTTATAGTTATTTCAGGATGGATTACAGGTAGTCCTCGACTTATGACCAAAATTGAGCCCAAAATGTCTGCTCCTAACATTTGTCCATTTTACGACCTTTCTTGCCATGTTGTTAAGTGAATCACTGCAGTAATTAAGTTTGTAACATGGTTAAGTGACTCTTGGGAATAGGATACTGCAAATATTTTAACTATAAGTCAGTTGTCAAGCATCTGAATTTTGATCATGTGACTATGGGGATGTTGCAACGGTCCTAAATGTGAAAAACAGTCCTAATTAACTTTTCAGTGCTGTTGTAACTTTGAATAGTCCCTAAATGAACTGCTGTAAGTAAAGGACTACTGCATTAGTTCACAATCTTTTGCTAAGAAAAGCAAGCAGAAAATAATAACTAATATTTCATTATTAATAATTATGACATATCTAACAATTAAAATATATTACAATTTACAGAAATAAAGGGCTCCCCCTTCAAGTATTTCCTAAAGCCCAAACCAATTCTCTAGATTGGTTTTTTTTTTAAAGCAATATCCTCACCTTTTCTATTCAACTTACCTACTCGCAAGGATAAGTAATAGGTGTTTTTAGATGAATACACAAACAGAAAAATATACATAGCAAACCATCACTTGGCTGTATGCAAAATTCAAGAGGTACTTAAAGGCTTATTGTGAACTTATTGTGAGCACAAAACTGAATGAAGGCAGGACAAAGTAGAACATAGTAGAGGGCATAAAGGCAGTTATTTTAAGTTATTTATAAAAAACGAATACTGAATGACAAAAAGACAAATACCCTTACCTTCTGAGTAGATTCCTTCTTTTTCTTATCCTCTTTTTTTCTTTTCTTGTCTTCCATTAACTGTTCTTCCTTTTCTTGCTCCTTCTCTCTGTTAAAGTTTAAAATTAAAATTTATTCCTAAGTGTGTGCTCTATTCCCAAAAAGAGAATCTAATATATTGCAATACTGACTCTATTTCATGTAAACAGAAATGTTTCAATCAATTACAGGGTTAACTGCTCTAAAATAAAACTTTGCTATAATTGCTTAATTACCTTCATTTCTACAGCATCCTGTCCTACACTCCATGTATATTAGAAGCATTAAGAAAGGATAACTTATAGACTTTGTATTTTCTTAATTTCAAACTGATTTTTAAAATTGGCAGAAGTTCACACTGGAAACATAATTAGTACTTATTTTCGTGAAATGCTTCTCCATCAATGGTCCCAGAATGTCACCAGGATTTTCCTCTTTAATATCTAAATGGCACCATTAAAAATAAATGATTTATTTTTAATTATTTATATATTGCTTCAATTTTAGTATATCGTACACTATTTAAAAAATATATAATATGAAACAACTGAACAAGCCAGTAAAGCAAAATAGCAGTGCCTGGGGCAGGGTGGTGGTAAAGAAGCCACAAAAATATGCCTGCCCCGAGTCTCACATAACACAGAAAAGAGAATCTCTTTTTTAAAGTATGCATCTCCATAGAGAAAATTTACCTCATGTTGTCACTTCCCTGTGGTTCAGTTAAAGTGCTGCCCACCCACCCTTGAGCTGGCAGGCATAACATTTCCTGTCAATTCATATCCTACCTCTATTCTGGCTTATTAGCAAGTAACTCGAGTTCTAATTTCAGGTGTGAGATGTATTCATTCCTCCTTTCTGAATATTACTAGATGGTGGGAAACAGTCTGCCAATATCAGCACTACTTTAGTGGGCTTCTTGGAAAATCAGCTCCTGGCAGACTTCTTTTCACAAGCTAAACCCACTGTGAACTCCTCCCCTGTAAGACAGCTAACAGAGGTGGGGTTGAAAAGTAAAGTAGAATGTTGTCTCCCATTTTACTGGGCAACATTTCTTTCAAGGTTATGCTGATTTAGCACACACCAAACCTTCTGTCAAAAGAAGCTCAACCAGCAGATGATCTTTGGAGCTGCCCAGTAATGAAAACCAAAATCTTTTCTCCTTTACTGATCTTCCACGCCATGCAAACCCTGTCATATGGGTTTGTTTTGAGTATGGGCTTACTGTTCTTACTTTTCCAGAAACTATAGACAGCTAATCTGCAGAGTCCAGTAGGTAGGGTGTACAGCGGAAGAGTTCAGTGTGAACTCACTCTTCTTAAAACAGAATGCAAGAAAACTGATCCCACTGCATACAATCACCTTGTTCTATTACAAATAGCAACTCACTACAGCTTCTGCACTCCTTGAAATTGATCATGTTCTTGTCTTATGGAAGTTAACACAATTTTAATCCTGGAATACCCAATGATAGTTTAAGTTACCTCCAATATAAATTGAGATTGAGATGAAGGCAATATTATAGAGGCACACCAGAGAAAAAGAGTTGCTAAGGAATGTTTATTCTACACTTAAGAGATTTTTCTTATTCGAACTGCTGTGGACTTTGCAATATGTTGCTCAAACAGCAAATGCTCCCTTGAACATTGTAGCAACTAAAGAGTGACACAGTAGTCTTTGACTTGCAATCGTTTGTTCATCAATTGTTTAAGTTATGGTAGTGCTAAATGAAGGGACTTATGACCACTCCGCAAAGTTACAGCCATTGCAAATCCTCCAGTCATGTGATCGATTGACAAGTATTTGGATGTTTGGCAGGCGACCTGCATTTACAACTACAGGGATGATTCAATTCTCCCCTACCTATCTCCTCCCAACTATCCTTTTTGGTCCCTTGCATTCAAAGATCCCTGTCACCCTAGCTAACCTTTGCTGCCTTTTCACTCTGGTTGCTGACAAGCATGCGCAATCCGGTCCCTTGTGAGGCAGCTGCTGATTGCAAAAGGCTTTCTTCCAAAGGTCACACATGGCAGTTTCTTTGCTGAAATTGGAGAACACAGCTTCACTTGGCCAGCAGCCACCTTGCAAAGGGTCCTGTGCAGGCATGCTTTGTCAGCAGTGAGAGAAAGAAGACAGAAGTTAGTTGGGGCTGTAGACTGTAGAGCAGCAGTTCAGCGTGTTGAAGGTACCTGAAACTGGGCTTGGGACTTTGCACTGTGTGGCTGAGGCTTCCTGAGCTTTGCACTGTACTCCTGGGCTTGGTTAGGGTGGCTAAGGCTTCCTGGGGTAACTGCAGCTTTGTACTATACTACAGCTCAGGGGACTCCTGCAGTCTCATAGTTGTGGCATGCCAAGAAGCCCGTGAGTTTCTGTGTGGCAAGCAGCCCCAGAGCTTCATGGTTTTGGGGCTGCTTTGCACAGCACAAAGCGAAAGTGTAGTGTAGCCAAAAGGACAAAGAAGGAGGGGAGATAGTGGGTGGGGGGACACAAAGGTAGTCCCTTACCTTACTAAGGTTCAAGGCTGGAAGGGATCAAGTCCAGAATAGCTTTAATTGGGGTTGGTCCTTAACTAAAGACTAGTGGAATTTGCTTAATGATGGCAGTGGGGAATGCCAAGATTGCCATTGCTAAGCAATGGCACGTTATCATTATATAGTTACACGATATCATGCTTTATGATAGCACTATTTAGCAATTAAAAAATTGGTCTCAACTGTAGTTGTTAGTCAAGGAATACCTGTATTTAAATTGCCTGTAACTCAGATAGAAGAGCTAAAGTGCCATTACTGTTCTAATGATACAAATTCTACTTCATTTTTATAGTTTAATTTTTAGGATGTTAGGCATTTTTAATAAATCTTAGGAAATCATTCTAATCTGCATGAGGCTGAACAAAGTGAAATACAAGCCAGACCTGCTACTGCTATGTATTGGCAATTTAGTTATAATATAAAACTTATGCTTAATTACATTGTTTTTGTAACGAAACAACTATACAGTTTGGGAATGCTCCTCAATTCAGTCATTTTTCGGATGCTTAGACTGCTGTCTTCTAAGCATATTTCCACAAATACTAGATGCACTTTTTTCAGATCAACCAAATCCATTGGTTGCAAAAGGAAATAACTGACTAGCTTGTTGTCCAAACATCGTTATGGTTTTTGTTAATATCCTTACTACTCCACATAAAAAATGTATTAAGAACAAATTCAACTAGAGTAATTGCATAAGCAAAGTCATATTATGTTCTTTTTTCTCCTGTGAAAACTTACTTTAGAAAACTTAACTGATTGAAAGAAAAAAGGTCTCAAGTCAACTAAAAATATTTTTCCATGGTGTAATGTGTATGTACATGTTGAATGTATGTATGCATGCATGTACTACTCCATGAAAAAATTAGTTACTGTTACTTATTTTATCTTGCTGTGCTATGCTATGTTGATGTTGTCATTATTTTAAAAAGAGAAAGAAGGAAGAAATTATACAGGACAGCGGTATAGAATTTGAAACTCCTGAATGACATAGAGTAACAAAAATACTTATTCTCTATCTACAAATTCCTTATCTTTTCCCA
Organism: Bungarus multicinctus; assembly: GCA_023653725.1. Taxonomy (NCBI): domain Eukaryota; kingdom Metazoa; phylum Chordata; class Lepidosauria; order Squamata; family Elapidae; genus Bungarus; species Bungarus multicinctus. The sequence goes on from CM042848.1 coordinate 52,399,711, forward strand.
GAATTCTTGGATGAGAAGCAACATGTCTTCGAAGAAAAATCAGAAAGTCTCGTTGCCTCTTGAAAAAGCAACTTTGGGACAATCATGGCCTGGATGATTGAGAATCGCCATAGACATATTGTCCAGTGGATATTCACATTTACATTATAATTCTTCAGTTCAATTCTTTAACAACTAATTGTAAATGCAATTTAGAAGCATTATAACTATTCCTCTTTAACAATATTTAACAAGTGCTGATAAAGGATTATTTTTTTGAAATAAAAGTCATTATGTTTTTAGGTCTCTTCCCTAGGTTTAACGAAGTTGACAAACTGTCTCAAAGTTCTGCTAGAAATAATGGAAAATTTCAGACAATATTCATAGAGTCTGCTGAATCCTTGAGGAATATAGTAAGGATTTCACAAACCTGGCATGTTGAAAAGACAACGTACACAAAGACAACCTGTAGAGAAATTACTTAAAATGAAGAAGGTTCCACTATGATGAAGCCACAGCATATTGGAACAGCCAAAATTTACAAAGCTTGCTGCAACCAGCAAGGCAGAAATGCATGAAGCAACATTTGCCACCTTACTGCTATGTACTGATATTTCTCATAGGGTATTTTAAAATCTATCATCATAGATCTTTCCTTTTTTAATAATAGATTAAAAATTACAATCACAGTAAAAACTAATACAAATTAAATAAATGAAAAGAAAATGAAAAAAATAAAAAGTGCAGAAAAGAAAATTCTCTTATCTATAAACAAATTCACAAAGCCTTGTCATTTCAGTTCTGATGTCAACAAAAAGTCCATTAAGGGTTACCAGAGCTAACATCTCTTTTAACCATGATCAAATAAACCAATTTTATGTACCTTCCTTTTATTGTACAATCTTTATCTTTACTGCCTTCCAATAATGTCCTAGAATTTGATTTTTCATTTTTCTTTGTCCCATGTCACAAAATTCTTCAAAACTTTAAAAGCCTCTTTTGTAAATCCAATATAGAAAAAACATCCAGAGCATATTTTTGGATTATTTGCACATCTTTTTTAATTATTAAGACATCTGCCTGGGTTGTTTTTTCTTTTAATATCCAGTATGCAGTGTATTTTTCCATGTCAATTTTGTAGCCTGTCTTCTTAAATCCATTTTCAAATCATTCTCTTGTCAGGTAGAATTGTTCTATCTATAGAGGAAGACACTCTTAAAATTAATTTCTTCATCTACTGTTCAAAAATATCCTTCAATGTATTTCAGCTCCCACTCAAGTTCTTCACAATAATTTACACAATGAATTTCACTTAATCTAAGTTCACAATATGAAGTCAGTGAAGACTCATCGTTTCTCTGAATCAGATAACATTTGTGTATTTTTTTTAAATTAGTCACAGCTATAGTTTTACCAAATAACCTTTTATGTCTTTGCAAACCATAAAAATTATTTGAACTAATGTAATAAAGCAAAACATTCTTGGTGCACTATATCAAATGTGGCATGTGTTTATGTATGTGTAATTTCACACTAAAAACACTGTTGAATCTTTTTAACTATTCTGAAGATAGAAACAAGGTATTTGTAAAAACACAGCTGCAAAAATAAAGATGCACTAATTTTTTACTAATGTAATATGGTATTTAATAGAGATTAAACAGTAGTCTGAATACAACCCCTAGAAAATTGTAATTTTATTCATAAGCATTAAACATCACTTAATATTTCAAGAGTTAACACGAAATATACAGCTTACACTAAACCAGTGGTTGCCAATCAGTGGGCCTGGGACCACTGGTGGTCCGTGAGAAAATTTTGTTGGTCCACAGAGAAATGTCACTCCCAAAGCAATTAATCCAGGCTGCGTGGGAACACAGGCTGTGCCACCCACATGGCCTGTGAGAACACAAGGCTTGCATCGCTTGCATTGCGAACATGAGGTAGTGAGCGGAGGGAGAAAGGGCAGAGGGGAGGAACTTGACCACTCGCCTGGCCTGGCCACCGGGCTGCTTTTTTCTGCTTCTTTCTTCTTCTGGCTGCATGTAAGAAAAGCAGAAGTCTTTCTCTCCCCCAAACTCCACCAGAAATGAATCTTGGGACTCCTCTGCAAGGCATCCTGTTCCAAGAGGCTGTGCCGGCAAAGATTCATTTCTGGCAGAGTTTGAGGAAGAGAAAGAAAGACTTCTGTTGCTTTCCTTGCATGAAGCCAAAAGTCTCTCTCTCTCTCTCTCCCCCTGAGAACGGAGCTGGAGACAGTATTCTGAAATCCCAAATAAAGAATGACTGATCGGTAGGAAAATGGGGTGGGGCATTTTCCTGAAGACATTTTTGGGGATTTTCCCAGGGTCTCTGGTCCGTGGGGTTTAAAATTATGAGTGTGGTGGTCTCTGAGGTCCAAAAGGTTGGTGACCCCTGCACTAAACTGTATTTTAATAGAAACTTAGATTCAGTTTGTTTATCCATACCCTATTAAACACACCTTAACTGGGTAATTAATAGCACCCCAACCAAAATTGTGTACCCAGTTTGTAAATTCAGCTCACATCTTTATAGTTTTTTAACTTTTGCATATCTAGGCAAAAAATTGTTATTTCACTCTTTTTTCTTCTCTATTACTATAAAGCTTTATATGTGTTATCAATATCAGTAATATTTCATTTACTGTATTTTTCGCACTATAAGACACATCTCCTGCAAGTGGGTAGAAATGTCTGTGCATCTTATAGAGTGAATACTGCAGTGGGAGGCAAGGGGAGTTGGTGCACCGCTGCTGGGGAACACTGGATAAACTTGCTGCTTATCGCCGCGGCCCATTCACCGCTACCATCTATTTGCCACGGGCCGTTTGCTCCCTGCCTATTTGCAATGGTCCATTTGTTGTCGATAGATGGCGACGGACATGCGGCAGCAATCAGTAGCAAACAGCCTGTGGCAAACAGCTGAATGGCGGCAAACAGGTGGGCAATGAACGGATGGCAATAGGTGGCGGTAGCAGTAGCAATAGGTAGCGAAGCCTCCAGTATTTCCCAGCAGTGGCAGCAGCTCAGCTCAGTTGACTGGTGGTGGGCGCAATGGAGCACAGCCCTGACAAGCCATGTGCTGAGGCTGCGATAACATGCTGAAGCTGACCAGGCTGTTTGCTGCAAGGACGCTAGCCAGATGAATACTGGATGGATGCTGGGAGGCAGAGGTACATTCCCCCCCACTCATTGTTTTCCTCCTCTAAAGGTAATGTGCATCTTATGGTCCGGAGTGTCTTATAGACCAAAAAATGCTGTACTTAGTTTTCTATCTAAGTTTTCTGTTCTTCCATTTCCAATTAGCATCTATAACTACTGAGCTTACTTAATCTTTTAGAGATTTCTTCCACCATACTTTAAATGCAAACTTGGAACTCCAACAGATCTCATTTCTCAATACTGCCTTGGCTCTCCTAAACAGCAGCAACCAAAGCTGAACATCAGAAATATGGTAAGTTATTTTGCTAACAATATTTAAATGAAACTTACAATTTGTATAAACATTCAATAAGCAGAGCCAAATACATTGAACATTTTTTTCAAATGTTTTTCTTCCTGAAAAGCTTATTTCATTTATCTATTATTAAACTTATATGCCACTCATCTCACCAGAGGATACTCCAGGCAACTTACAATCGTTCAATTAAAATGCAATATAAAACATTAAATAATAAAAGGGATCTTAAATTTAAAATTCAGTTAAAGTAAAATTGACCGGAATGCAGAGGAAGAGAGCAAAGTGCACAAAAGGAAGAAGTGGTGTGTTATTTATTCCATTAGCCACTTCCAAAATGCCACATCCCCATTGGGGTCCTAAGTCAGTTGACACAGCCAAGCCCTTTTGGAAGGATAAGTGTACATCTCATGTCAGGGGGCAAAATGCTTTAGAGTAATGGTTCCCAAAGTGGGCGGTACGCCCCCTGGGGGGCGGTGGGATGCCTTAGGAGGGCACTAAGAGGCAAGGGAGCCAGCAGGGGGCGCTAAGAGGTGGCAGGGGAGCATTCAAGGCGCTGGCCCTGTAGGTTCACTCATTGATTGTAGCACCGCTGCAGAGCCGACGCCTCCAATGCGGAAGCGGTGGCATGTTATATGCCACCATGGCCGCGTTTGATGCGCTGCCCCTCTGCTGGCCCCCTTGGGGACGCTAAGAGGCGGCAGGGGGGCGTTCAAGGTGCCGGCTCCAGAGCGGTGCTAGTCAATGGGTGAGCCTGCAGGGCCAACTCAAACACCCTCCTGCCGCCTCTTAGCGTCCCCAAGGGGTCCTGCAGAGGGGCGCTAAGAGGCAGCGGGGGGCAACATAACGTGCCATCGCTTCCGCATTGGAGGCGCCGGCTCCAGAGTGGTGCTAGTCAATGGGTGAGCCTGCAGGGCCGGCTGGCACCTCGAATGCCTCCCTGCTGGCTCACCCATTGACTGTAGTAACGCTCCGGAACTGGTGCCTCGAATACGGCAGCACGTTGGGAAAAGTTGCCGTCACCGCTTTCCCAAAGTGCCGCTGCTGTCGCATTCTGTCTGTCCGTCCGTCCATCCATCCAAAAGGTCTGTCTGTTTGCCTGCCTGCCTCTCCATCCATCCATCCATCCATCCATCCATCCATCCATCCATGTTCGAAGCGCCAGCCCCGCAGGCACATCAGGAAAGTAGAGCAAAGCCAGTCTGAGAGGGAGGGAGGGAGGAAGAGAGAGACCTGATGCATCAGACTGAATGAAGCCTAGTTTAGACTGAGGCCCTTTTCCACATTGAAACATCTTTGCCAGCACACTGAAAACTCTTTGGCTTCTATTAAAGGTTTTGTGGACAAAACATGGTCAAGACTACCAGGAAGCTCCCACGTTTTGTTGAGGCTTTAAACAGGATCCCTTGGACCAGATCTCCACCCTAAAAATTACTTTTCCCCAATGTATTACAATGCCAATTCTGAAGAAGGCAAAATAGTAAATTACGAGAACACACACACACACACACACACACACACTCCCTTCTAACCCTGCTGGAGCAGGTGATTGGACTAGAATAGATATCTCATTATCTTTCTCCTCCCTCTCTCCCTCCTTCTTTCTTTTTCTTCCTGTCCCTTCCTTCCATCCCTTCTTTGTCTGTCCCTTTTTCTTTCTTTCCCTTTTCTCTTTCTTTTCTCCCCCCCCCCCCCTTTCTTTTCTCTCTCTCGTTCCCTCTCTCTGACTCACCCCTTTAGATCAGGGGTTGCCAAACTTTTGGACCCCAGGGACCAGCAAATTCATAATTTTAAATCCCGGAGACCACTAATATGAATTTTGACTGATGGTGGCTTTCTGGCATTAGTGGGAGAGAGAGATCGAGATCTGATCCAACCTCTCAAAACTCCAAAAACAGGTCAAGCAGCTCTGGGGAAGCCAGATAAAATTAGAACACTTGCTAAACAACTGGCCATTAAGTGAGGACCACTTGTATTTGGTTTGCCAATCACCTGGCCACGCCCACCCAGTCACATGACCAGCAAGCCATGCCTACCCAGTCACATGATCAGCAAGCCACATCTTCAAATTAGGCTACACCCACAGAAATTTGAATCCCACCCCTGGGTGGGGGGCACCGAGGATGAGTTTGTAGCACCAGGGGGGCGGTGACCAAAAAAGTTTGGGAACCACTGGTTTAATTAAATACCATCTTCAGTGTGGACTATGAAAATAAACACAAACACACATCTTTCACATTGAATTGAAAATCCCCGATATTGCATTAATATTGCACTATACAGTAGAATTCAATAGAGTTATTGCCCTGGGATAGAAACTGTTTGTCCTTGTTTTTATTATCCTGTACCATCTGCCAGATGGTAATAGTTCAAAAAATAAAGGGTGCCCAGGATGAGATGGATCTTTGAGAATGTTTTGAACTTTCTTAAGGCAAAGGGAGCTATAAAGCTCTTCCAAAGAGGGGAGAGGGCAGCCAATGATCTTCTGGGTAATGACGTTAACCCTCTGGAGTGCTTTCCTATCTGCCACTGTGCAATTGTCAAACCATACAGAAGTCCAGTAAATTAAGATATTCTCTACAGTGCAGCGGTCGAAGGTCACCAACTGTTTTTCATTCACTTGTTTTTGAGAAGTCTCAGGTAGTATAATCTCTGCTGGGCTCTTTTGATCTGTGCTGCAATGTGAGCACCCCAGGTCAGGTAACACCCAGAAACTTAAAACTGGCCACTTGCTCTACTCGGTCTCCATTGATAAGCCAGAGCTCATTGTAACAGCATTGCCAAAAAGGCATTAAGAATTGTAAATCTAATCTTATGAAGCTTCTCCTCTGGAAATATTGAATTGCTAACTAGAGCATACAAAACTTTCGCCAGACCAATACTGGAGGGTGGAAGCTATGGCATAAAGTATTTTTTTTCTGGGCTTACCAACCAAATTCCTTTACCAATGGGGTCTGCAACATGTCTCTTCTGCCAACAAAGGTGTGGAGGGCTAGTCTCATAGAGTGAGCCAGTTCTTTAGACATTTGGACCTCAGGGACCACCAAACTCATAATTTTAAATTCCGCGGACCACTAATATGAATTTTGACTGACAGTGGCTTGCTGATGTTGGTGGGAAAGTCAGCCATATTTTGAGCTGCAATAGTCACAGGACTGGCCCTTTGGTTATCCTGGAGCAGCTCCTCCTCGATGACCAAAGGACCAGTCTTGTGACTACTGCAGCTCTGGAATATGGGATTGACTTTCCCACCAACATCAGCAAGCCACTCTGGGGCGGATTTCCCTCTCCTGACATTGGTCTTACCATTCAGTTGCAGCTCATGTAGCTCTAGTCAGGTAAGGTTTACACTTGGCTGAAGGGTGGGGGCCAGCGGGTGAGTGGGCCATGTGGGCGGCGCAGCCTTGTGTTCCTGCAGAGTCTGGATTAATTGCTTTGGGGGGGATATTTCTCTGTGGACCATCAAAATTTTCTCACGGACCACCAGTGATCCACAGCTCGCAGGTTAGCGACCACTAACTTAGACAGCCTGGATCCGTGCTGTGAAGGACTTTAAAAGCGATAACTTGAACTGGATCCAGAAGCAAACCGGTAACCAGTGCAGCTTGCAATATAGTGACGTAAGATTAGCCAACCTTGAGGTACAAGATTTGCCTATGCAACTGCCTTCTGCACCAGCTGAAGCCTTTCGATACTCTTTAAAGGTAGCCCCATGTAAAGCACAATGCAGTAGTCCATTGTGACAGACCCTTTTCAAATATAACACAAATATAATTTCAGAACTACTGTATCATGTAGTAATATTGAGAAATAGTTTTAATAATGCATTTAATAGCATGTTTCTGACATAATGCATGAGTTCAAAGGGCTAAAAGTGTTTAGCTTCTGATTTTTGTTTGTATCAGAGTCTGATGCATCTTGCTGCAGTGTTCAATAATAGTCAGCCAGCACTGATGGATTCCAGTTGCCTGATACCATTTCCCCCCACTCTGGTAATATTCTTGTGAAACCTTTCAGCATGTTCATCACTGAGTTTTGGGAAAGAAGTCCAAGTGTGTATGCAGAAAATGAATCTTTAGTGACACGTTGCAGTTCATGGCCTTGTATGCTGTAAGAAGTTTGTCAACCAGCTGAATGTAGTTTGGTACCCTTTAGTTGCCAGGAAAATTCAATGACATCCTTGAATGCTTTCCAGATGATTTTTTTTTCTGACTTCACTAACAGATCTTTTAATCCACTTGTCATTAATGTTGTGTCTGCTCTGTTGTACCAACAAAAATGCCTTCCGCAACTTGGCATTAGTTATTCTTGCAAACATCCATCTCAAATAATGAAAATCATCACCTTCTTTGTTCATCACATAAACTTTTTAATCAATTCTAGTTTATGTGAAGCACAGGCAAAAATATCTTTGTCGGGTCAACAAGAGGTATACGTACCACATTTTTCAGTCCTAGAACTAAATTTTTTGAAGTGGCCATTAATATGACTCTCTTGCATGGCTGTCCCATTCACATATGCAACAACAGTACTTGGTATATCAAAGCTGCATTCCAAGTACCAGAATCTCTACTACTTTTAGGTCTCTACAGATATTTCAGTTCTATTTGATATACAGGATGTATTTCAACAACAGTTCTATGTGTTCATATATTTCTTTCCTGCATGCCGCATAGTCAACAGGTACAGGATATATACTGCTGGTGTGTAAAAAGATTTCTATAAAATAGTGTAAGCGAGACTAAATTGCAGATTATTTTTGTGATTAGCAACCAAAAATTTGTAAGATACACCTAAAAGTGTTCAGGAAGCAAAATCTTTGTTGTCTAGTACCTCTTCCAACATATTCTTCCTCTTTTTTTTTGAATATTTAAAAATATATTATGGCCATGTCTCCAAATGTGATACACATTTGACATATTTCCTGTATGTCAAAAAAAATGTACATATACATAAACTTAACTCTATCAAGCTCAACTTTTATATAATAAAAATGGAGAAGCAGAAATATCTTAGAAAATAGCTATAAGTAGGACTCTGAAAAATTTGATTACTTAAAAATATAACTCCTCTCTTTTATCAAGAACATCAAGTTCAAATTCAAACTGATGATCTATTGCTGCAAACCATAGTGATATTGCTCCTTCTTGTATTGTACTTAACTATAATAGTTGAAAATTCCAAACAATTTCTTTCAATTAATTTAACAGGTAGTCTTTGTTTAATGACCACTCATTCAGCGAACAAAATGATCACTCGTTCAGCAACCAAAGTTACAATGATGCTGAATGAATGGTACTTACAATTGGTCACTGAAGTTCCAGCAGTCTCACCTGTGGTCGTGTGATTGTGATCTGGGTGCTTGGTAGCTAGCTTGCAATTGTAATGATTGCAGCCTCCTGCAGTTACATAATCACCTTTTGTGACCTTTCTTCCAGCTTCTCACAAGCAAAGTAAATGAGGAAATGGTCAAGATCGGAAATCTCTTTGGTAAGTTGTTTGCACCATTCCCCATTTAGCAGCAGCCATCACCAGCTCCACCACACTCCAGGGCCGCCTGCGCACCCTTCTTCCAGACCTATCAGAGTGGCTATTGATGCACTCTCCTCCGCTGGCAGCAGTCATCTCAGGCCCTGCCACATCTTAATTGCCTGCCTGTAAGCTACCTGGGATTTGCTGAACAACCTGTGAACCCTTAACAACAGCAAAAAGTGCCAGAATTTCAGTTGCTAAGCCATGCAGTGATGCAATGTCATGCTTTATGACTGCATTACTTAGGAACAAATTCATGTCCCAATTATTATCATTAACCAAGACCATTTGTAAAGTGTTCCTAGATCTAGTAGTTAATTTAAGGTGGTTAGCTGACAGCCAATTCCTGATTTTGCTTTCAGAAAAATTCTTCCCTTCACAAAAAGAAACTATTCAAATTCTAATGTTTTGTTAATTAACTAATTGCAGCTACCTTTGGAAATGGCCAATATAAGTCTTGTCCTGTTATCTGAATCAGCAGTAGTGTGGGCTGCTTTGTCCTTTGTAGAGAGGAGAAAAGTAAGTAGGCAAGCAACAGAGCACAGGTTTTGTGTGGGCTAATGGTCAAAGCAGAGATGAGAACAGGAAGTACTGAGGGGATAGATGTACAGCTGGCAGGTAAGAAAATAGATAGGCAGGACAGGAAAAAGGAGAGGGAAGGAAATAAGAGTAGGTAGAACAGGGTCCATCAAAATTTAATACTAACTTTTTAAAGGATTCCAGAGGCATATAGAGAGATCTGTCTATTCTGGACTAAATGAGATAACCAAACACTGGCAACAGTAAATTTTCTTTAGTATTTCTACACAACATTATAGCATAAGAATGGAAACCTATAATTACATTTGGTGATATTCAAAGTCCGTTTAATATTAGAATTGATGGTCAAACTTAAATCTTTTGTAGCTGATAAGGCTTTATAAATGGATAAAAAAATGTGGAGGAATCATTACTGATAACTTGTACCACTATGCAGAGTAACAGGCATTTTAAAGATTAAAATTGATCAACTAATGTCTGTTACTATTGTCAACAATTTCAAGAATTCTAAACTGGCTGACAGAGTATATAGCTTCGCAAAAAATGCTAACAGAGCTCTTTCTCCCATCTAACAGTGTGATGATAGGTAGAGAAGATTGAATCTTTTGAACATCTGTATTCAGGACAAGGGCTAGATTTATGATTTTTTTTCTAAATGATACATTATTTTTATTAGTTGATTCATTGATTACATTTTTGAAGTAGAAGAACTATAGTGAGGCAAAAAAAATAATGTCTTTCTCTAGATTTCTTTCAATATGAAAGAAATACACCAGGTAAATTATCTAAAATTATAGAGGTATGTCAAATGAATGTTGGAAGTATGAAAGCAAAGAAGGGACTTTTTATCATCCATGGTGTACAAGTGATAAAGCAAACATTTTTTGGAGTATGATTCATATTTTAATTCAAATGTTTTTGAAAATGGAGATAAAAATGAAAACAGAACTTTTTCCTTTTGAGCCTAATGGAAAAAGATCAGGAGAAAAAAATTGGAACATTGTTACTATATATGTTGACAGCAGCAAGACTATTGTATGCACAAAAATTCAAGGACACTTTGATTCCTACCATGGAAGAATAGTTGTAGAAATTGATGGAGTTGGCTGAAATGGCAAAATTGACTACTTGGATTAAGGAAAAGAACATAAGTACCTTTGTTTCCATATGGAAACCACTTCTGAACTTCATGCTCAATATGGAAAAGAATGAAACTCTGACTTTGACGTTTTACTGATTAGACTGATAGATCTTTATAGAAATGGCTTGTTCATACTATTGTGGAAAAGCAAAAAGTTGTGATTTGATGTTAATGCTTTATTTTACTGTAACAGAGTCAGAAGTTTCTTTTTCTTTTCCCTATCTTTCCACACTTTGTTTCCCGCTTTCCCCTCCCCCCTCACTGCTCTTTTATTTACTTTTGTATTTCGTATCAATAAAAATGTTTATTAAAAAGGGAGGCCAAAAAAATAAATATTTCTTTCAATATGCATGCTTCAATGGATAGGAAGAAGCCATATGCTTTCTAGCAATGTCCATGAAGTTGTAAAAGAGAAAGAAGTTCTTTCAGGAAACAGAAACCCTGCAGTAACAAGAATATAAAGTAATACCAGAAAACCAACCAGACTTATATTTCATTTAATACCGTAGAGAAGCTGCTTCCATGATTGGTTTTCTGAATGAAAGGTATATTTGAGAATGATATGGGGATTGCAAAGAAAATGCATTATAGTAATTGTTTGCATCTATCTTTATTATAGAAGATACAGATACCTGAAGCTATATTGATTTTCTTAAGGAAATCTGAACAACTAAAGCAAACTGAGGTAATACGATATTTAAAGACATCTTGGTAAACTACACTTGTAATAAATAATTGGGTCTAATGGCACCCATCCAAGAATTCTTAAAGAAATTAAACATGAAATTGTAGAACTAGTAGCAATTTTTTTTAAAGTAATTTGTTACTATAATCAAGCTCAGTGTCAAAAGCTTGGAAGATACCAAACGTGAACACCAATTTTTAAAACGGAAATCCAGGGAAGATCAAGTTATTAATCATTCAACTTAATGATTTTCCTGACAAATGGTAGAAATGGCAATTGAAGGGTAAAAAAAGTTGATACCTAGAAACAACATTGCTGAAAAAAATCAGCATGAACTCTACAAAGATAAATCCTACCTCAACACCTTTTTAGTATTTTTAGAAGTCAGGGATGGAGGTGATCTTTTCAAATTCTAATCTTTTAACTAAGCTGCTCACCAAAGACTCTTAATTTAGCAATAATGGTCATGATTTATGGGTGAATTGGTGAAGTTTGCAGGATACCAAATTATTCAAAGTGATAAACTAATTTCAAAAATTGTTTATCAGATGAATATTCAGAAAATTCAATTGTGTGAAAACCCTTCAAAGATTAGGAATTAGGTCATTTTAAAGACTGTATTCTCCATTACTAATCTCCCATGTTTTTAGAATAATTTAAAGCAAACAGATTTTTTAAAAATAAATTAACTAAAAGTAGAAATGGGCGTTGGTATAATAATCTGAGAACGTCCTATCTACTCTGCAAGAGAATCCAGGATGGGTTAGACTCCTCCCTGTGACATCATAGAGCTGAGTCTGCCACTATATAATAAGCCAGACCCTAGCTGGTTTCCTACTTTAGGCTACTTGACAGATGTAGTGTGTCTCTGGAAGCAAAAAAAAAAAAAACAATTAGAAACAACTATCCCTTGAAGTAACTAGACGAAACAACTGGACTCTCTTGCAGTGTAGATAAAAGGGCGTTGTCATGTAATTATACCAACGCCCATTCTCATCCACGCTGCACTGAGAGTCCAGGATGACATACCAAAGCCTGAATGTCCACGGGAGGGTCATTGTCCGGTCTGCTTACTCAGATTGTGGTATCACCCTCTGGAGCATCCGTCTACCGAATGCTGCATCTGCCAAGGCAAATGAGTCCAGACAGTGGTGCCGGATGCAGGGTGACCGAGATGCCCAGGTAGCCGCCTTGCAGATCTCTTCAAGTGAGGCCTGAGTGGCCCAGGAGGCAAAGGTCACGGTGCTTCTGGTGGAGTGAGCCGTTAGGTTCTTGGGCACCAGAAGAGACAAGGTCAGGTAGGCATTAGAAATACATGTCCCAATCCATCTACTTAGAGTAGAAGAGGCCTTGCTCCCCAAGGAGTTTGGAGAGAAGGACACGAACATGGTCTCAGTTCTTCGAAATGCCGCAGTACATTTGATGTAGACATGCAGGGTTCTCTTTACATACAACATATGCCATATCATGGTGTGGTTGAGGGCAAAAATCTGATAACCCAATGTCTTGAGCCTGATGGAACCAGGTATTAATTTTTGGGATAAAGGTAGGATCTAAATGCAGGACAATTTGGTTCTCATGAAAAATACAGAGATCTTGTCTGACTAAGAGTGCCGCCAGTTGACACTCTCCTGGCTGATATAATACCCACTACAAAAACCACCTTAAGGGTCATGAATTGAAGCGACACCAATCTGAGTGGTTCAAACAGAGGCTCCATAAGGGCCTGCAACACCTTAGGGAGCTCCCATATGGGGTACCTATGAAAAACCGGGGGATGGAGGTTGAAAGCCCCTTTTAAAAACCTACGAACTGATGGATGATGGGACAGGAAATAATATTTTTCCCAGGACAGCACAGATAAAAGGGCCGCTGCCTGACGGAATTAGGTGAGAGTCCCTTATCTAACCCGTTCTGAAGGAATAGTAACACATCAGCTACAGATGCTGAGATGGGATCATGGTTTTCCATCAAGCACCAAGTGAGAAAACCTTCCAGATGGCATCGTAAATATGAATCATTGAAGATTTATGGGAAGCCTGGATGATGTGGCTCACACTATCAGGAAGGCTAGAATCCCTCAGATGTTGCCACTCAAGCGCCACACGGTCAAGCAGAACCACTGGGGGTCTGAATGAAACAAGACTCCTTGAAGGAGGGAGATCCTAGTGGGTGGGATCCTCCACGGTTGGGCTACAGTCAGGTTCACCAGATGGCAAACCAGGGTCTCCTGGGACAATGTGGTGCCAGGAGAATCAGCTCCGTCTTTTCCTCCAACACCTTCTGAATGACCGCCGGAATGATAGGAAGAGGGGGAAAGACGTAGAGAAGACCTGGGGACCATCTGGTCTGAAGCGCATTGGTCCCCTCTGCTCCCTGAGAATGAAATCTGGTGAAAAATCTGCTTACCTGAGCATTTAGGGGAGTGGCAAAAAGGTCTACTGCTGGTGCTCCGAATCTGAGACAGAGATCCCTGAACAGGGAAGGGTGGACACTCCGAATGGTCGACCTTGCTCCGAGTCAGCCATTTGGCCTGGGTGTTGTCGACCCTGAGATGTGGTCCTCCCTGATGGACAAAAGCTGCCTTTCCGCCCACCGCCCCAAGCATTTGGATTCCCTCATCAAGGCCCTGGACCTCATCCCCCCCGTCAGTTGACATGTGCCTTTGTGGCCACATTGTCTGTCATCACCAAAACGTGGGACCCTTCAACCCATGTTTCAGTGCCAGGAAGATGGACCTGAACTTTAGCCAATTTATGGGGCAGGCCCTGTCTACCTGAGACCAACTCCCTTGGGCTATCTCGTTGGCCAGATGGACCCCCTAACCCTGAAGACTGGCATCTGTGGTGAGCAGGATTCTGTCCGGTTCTTTGAACAGATGTCCCCTCCAGACTGCCAGAGATTGCCACCACTTGAATGAGCAAAGGATCTTTGGTGGAACCTGAACCTTGGAGGCCTTGCTTTTAACACTCCGACTGCTTCCAAGACACTAGCTCAATAGACAAGGAGCTGAGTCAAAGCTGGGGAGCCAACTAGGGGCTGGCTTTTTTTATATAGTGGCAGACTCAGCTCTATGACATCACAGGGAGGAGTCTAACCCATCCTGGACTCTTGGAGCAGCGTGAGTGAGAATGGATGCTTCCTATCTTTTTCATTAAGAAATGCCAGAAGAGGAGGAGAAGAAACAAAATGTAAGAACCTAATTCTAACCCTCAGGGTACATGAAACATTAAGAAATATGAATATGGCAAATCTCAACCCACTGAAAGAGGAAATGAAATGATTAAAAATTAATATTTTGGGCATAAGTAAACTGAGTTGGACTGGGAGTGGACTCTTTCAGACAGACAATCACACCCAGGATATGAAAAACAAACAAGGAATAATGCTGCTTTCATAACTATGAATGCTATAGCAAGAACAGTATTTGTCTACAATGCAATCCATGAATAACAGTGATTATATTTTGTGGGCAACCCTTTAATATAACAAATAGCAAGATCATTTAGAGCTATATACTACTCCACATTGCTTTATAGTCCTCTCTAAGTGGTTTACAGAGTTAGCATATCACCAACAATCTGGGTCGTCATTTTAACAACCTTGGAAGGATGGAAACTTTGAGCTGGTGAGAGAATTGAACTGCCAAACTGCTGACAGCCAGCAGAAGTAGCCTGCAGTACTGCATTCTAACCACTGCACCACCTCGGCTTAATATAATGATCAACAGAAAGCAGAAGAGGAGACTAGTAAGTGTTATGATCAAGTTCAATCTGAAATTGACAGAACATTAAGCCAAATGTGCTGCTTGTGTCTGGAGAAAGAAAACAAATGTTGGAAATATGAAAGAGGAAAATGTAGTTGGATAACTTAGAAAATTAAAACGAAGCAGAACGACTTAACAAATTAATAAGTCATTCCAAAGATTTCCTCATAGGTAACTATCTTCAAAAAACTAAAGCCATGCCTCCGTACATGAACATTGCTAGATAGAATATATAGAAATGAATTTGATATTATTGCTGAAAGGAGATGGAGAAGCTTAACTATAGCATCAAAGAGAAAAAAAATCTCAGTAAGGACATTACCAGAGTTGCATCAAATTGCAAGATGAGCAGCAAATACATTATATAGCAAATATCATGCCTCCCCCAGTGAGGCACTGCCTTGATATGGTTATGGGACTTGCATACTATGAGGATGCTGAGAGCTATACCAAAGATTCAACCATATTGGACAGTCTCAGAAGAACCAGACAGAGTGTCTCTCCCATAACAAGTATGATGAAATGCAAATTACAGAATATACTGTATCAGTCGTCTCCCAGGTCAACAAGGACTGTACTTAGGGGTTGGAGTTCTGGGATATATGGTGAAAAGTGGGCCATAGGCTATTGGCTCTGCAACTAGAGCCAGCAGCTGCAGACAACTGGAAGAAAATTATCTGTCACAAATATACAAAGACTGAAAAAAAAAAATCTTTTATTATAGATCAGGTGCAACACGGACTTTTCAAAAGAAAGGAAACCAGGTCTGGAAAGAATATCTAGAATCAGAAATAACAGAACAGAATAGCAGATCAATGCTGATTTATAATACAAAATGAAGTATTCACAGAAGTAGAACTGGAAGAATCGCAAAATTCTACCTAGGGCAGTGATGGCTAACATTTTTGGCACCAAGTGCCCAAAGCTTGCATGCATCCCCAAAATGCAACCCCCCGTGCATGCTCCCCCACCATGCGCATGTGACCCCCTGCACCCTTGCCCATGTATGGTAGAAACCCGAAGACCAGCTGGCTGGCGCACGCACATATGCATGCCAGAGCAGAGCTGGGGTGACAGCTCGTGTGTGCAGAGAGAGGACTCTGTGTGCCACCTCTGGCATGCGTGCCATAGGTTCGCCATTATAAACCTAGGGAAAAGAAATCAAAGCTGTGCCAGAAGTAAATCAGACTATACAGGCAAACCAGGAGGAGTTGGCAGTACAGGAGGTCAGTACAGCTATTGAACTGTTTTCATTCTGAAACCAGATACCCTTTCCTCTGCCTCAGAAACAACAAAAACTTCATTTAAAACAAAATAATTGAAATAGTGTAATTGAGCATTTAGAACAGTACAAAAACAATGAAATTGCCCACATTGAAAATTGATCCAAAGAAACAGCTAGCACAAATGTTAAAAGATGCTAATACTGTCATATCAAATATAAGCACCAGCTCACTGCAAGAACAGCTTCAATGTACAGAACAGCTGCAGACCTGGAACACAACTGAATACCTGACATGCAAATCAAAAAGAAAAGAGGAAAGTAAGATCAGTAATCTAAGATCAGATGCAAACAAGCTAGAACAGATTAAAGAAAAGAAGCCGAAGAACATGAAAACCAAATACCTAAATCAAGAAATATCGCTTAGAAACAAGGAAGATCAGGGAAGCACTGGAAATAATAAAACAGCAAATAACAGCTATAGCCAAGGTTAGCAGATATGAAGCTTGAATTACAAATTATAGACAGAATCTCCAATTTTAATCCAATCAGAAATGTATCCAACAATCCATTAATGGAGAGACTGAAGGGAATCAGTTAACACCCAACAAGGAAGAAACAGTGCAGTTCATAACATAGATATGGGATAACCCAAAGAAATACAACAATGCAACTTGATTAAAAGGACATTGATAAGAAAAAAAAAACAAAGAATATCAAGACTTGGTCAGCACCATGTGAAGACGAACTGCAATTTGTTTGGTTAAAACACCCACTCATTGCCAAGCAGGTTAACAACATGTTGCAAGGAAATGAAACTGAAGAGTGACTAACATTTGGCAAAATCTACCTGATAATGAAAGATCCAAAAAAAGGGAGAGCACTAAGCAACTACAGACCAACCAGTTACCTGCTTACCAACAACTTTCAAATTGCTAACTGCTAACTGGTGCAGTAGCTAATGCAGTCCAAAAGCATCTAGTTGAAAAAAAACACCTCTTTCCACTTAAAAACAGCCCCCAAAGTAGAACAACAAAACAAGTCCTGATGTTTCTAAAAAACTGCAAGAGCATGGATTGATTACAAGAAGGCATTCAACTCCCTGCCACATGAATGGATAATCAAGTGCCTGGAACTAACAGTCATAAAAAATCAGAAGCTTTGTGTAAAGATCCATGGCACAATGGAAGACCCAATTGCTGGTCAATGAGGATAGACTGGGATAAGTTAATATCAAGACAGGAATTTTTCAAGGAGACTCCCTATCACCACTACTATTTGTCATTGCACTGGTTTTCCTATCAACAATACTGATAACTAGTCCATGGCTATCAAACATCAAAATATTTGCCAGGATATTCCATCTCTTTTACTTGGATGACTTAAAGTAGTACCAAAAAATAACATCTGAAATAGAATTGCTATTCCACACTGTCGGTATATACAGCCAAGATGTTACAATGACATTCAAACTATGCCACGCTTATCATCAAACCAGGAAAAATAGTGAAGCTGAAGGAATCAAAATGCCCTACGGAAATAATATCAAGAGTCTGGGATGAAGATGGAAATTACAAATACTTGGGCGTCCTTCAAGCGAACAACATGAAGCACAATGAAGTCAAGAAAAGGGTTAGAAGTAAATATAAGAGAGTGAAGATCTTAAAGTCCAAACTCAGTGGAAGAAATATCATCAAGACCATTAACACCTGGGCAATTCCAGTTATTGGAATTGGAAAATAGTGAAGCTGAAGGAATCAAAATGCCCTACGGAAATAATATCAAGAGTCTGGGATGAAGATGGTAATTACAAATACTTGGGCATCCTTCAAGCTAACAACATAAAGCACAATGAAGTCAAGAAAAGGGTTAGAAGTAAATATAAGAGAGTGAAGATCTTAAAGTCCAAACTCAGTGGAAGAAATATCATCAAGACCATTAACACCTGGGCAATTCCAGTTATTGGAATTGGAAAATAGTGAAGCTGAAGGAATCAAAATGCCCTACGGAAATAATATCAAGAGTCTGGGATGAAGATGGTAATTACAAATACTTGGGCATCCTTCAAGCTAACAACATAAAGCACAATGAAGTCAAGAAAAGGGTTAGAAGTAAATATAAGAGAGTGAAGATCTTAAAGTCCAAACTCAGTGGAAGAAATATCATCAAGACAATTAACACCTGGGCAATTCCAGTCATTGGATTGCAGGCAACTGCACTTGGATTGCATCAATTTTCTATGGGTTCTACCAATTAACTCAGCTATTCTGTAATCTGTGCATGGCAGAATATTTAAAATACTAAAGAAAGTTACTTTGGATAACATGTCTCACCATTTTGTCTGTGAACTAGAGACTCCAGAGACACTAGCTCTGACTTCAAGGAGCTGAGTCAAAAAGCTGGGGCTAACAGCAGAGGCTGGCTTTTTATACTGTGGCAGATTCAGCTTGATGACATCAGAGGGAGGAAACTTATCCCATTCCTGGACTCTCGTCGCAGCATGGAGGAGAAAGGGATGGTTGTTAAAAAGAAAATGCCATATTAATCCTCCTGTTTTGTCAAACTAAACATTATATAAATGAGCTTGAATTTGACAAGATTTCCCTACTTATAGTTTAGGTACTCTCTCTTTATAAAATTCTGCACATTTATAAAAGAAAGCGAACAGGCAAAAGGCTAGCTATTCCATAGAAAGAGTGTTGGTTGATTCATGATAAAGGGTAACGATCAAATGTCCACAAAGACTCAAACCAGGTTTTCAGTTTATGTTATTAAAATATTATCAATTTTAAATGTGAAAAAAAATCTACCACTGACAAAAAAAACTCTGAAGTTTTGTTTATAATATATTGTTAGATCAATGGGCGAATGTATAGACTACATACAATAGTTTAAAATTTACTTTGAATTACAGTTTGAAAGAAAATTTTTATAAAAATGATGTATCAATGGTATTTGACTTGGGAAAAACTGGCAAAAATGTATAAACTTCTAATGAGTATTGGAAATGTAACCAAACTCCAGGAACATTTTATCACATGTGGTGGTGGTCTTGAAAGTATATTCTAAATCATATTGGATAAACATAATAATGCAGAAAATACTGAAAATACAAATACTAATGAAACCTGAATCCTTTCTCCTAGGTATTATAGACAAATCAATAGAAACAGTTTGGGACCTGATTTCTTTATACGGCGACTGCTACAAGGATTGTTTATGCCAAATATTGGAAATAAATGAATAAACAAACAAAAAAAGCCAACTGTTGAGGAATGGTTGGCAAAAATGGCTTAATTAACTGCATTGATTAGAAACAATGGATTAGATTAAGTTCATGTGAGATTAAAAGCTGTTTGTGGACTTTCTGAATGTTAAATACAATAACAAGGTGTTAACTGGGCTTTGAAGACTAGTTCTGTACTTGGGGTTACTTGTTAACTTTTTAAGAGTTAAGAGATTGACCTGACAGATAGACAATATATATATATATTTACTACTGGAGCTGCTAGGTCTTTTGATTTACTTAGGATGTTTTGGAGGGTTTTGATTGGTTTGTATATTGCAGTTATGCCATATAATTGTAATGATCTGTTGGTGGTTTCTGAGATGTTTTTGATGTTATGGCAGTGTTACCTTTTTCACAGCTTGTGTTGCTTGTGGTGTATAGATAGGCATTTTTTGATGAAGTTGCTTTTTTGCCATAATAAAGGACCAACTAGAGAACCATCAACATCTTCAAAGGAATAAAATTCACTATGGGGAAAGAAAACAATAATATGCTACTCTTCCTTATCAGCAGAAGTAGGGATGGCAAATTAGAAACAACATCTACTGTAAAACCACCCACATCAACCAGGTGCTCCATCAAAATAATAACCCAACTTCCCACAAGAGAAGCTGTGTAAGAACACTATTTAGACAAGCACAAACACACTATAGCAACTTTGAGCATTAGAAAAAGGAAGCACATCAGGTATACAACACTTCTAACAAAATGGATAGCCATACAACTTCATCAAAGTTCTCCTCATCAGCAATCAGCAGCCAGATGAGCAGAGATTAACACCAAGATTTGGACAAATAGTCAAGGAGCAAACAATATTCCAATGAAAGAACTCCCAAACAAGTTAATAGTACACAATGGTCTAATCAAGTAACAATCAAAACTACTCCCACCAACACTGACAGGCAAGCCATTTGAAATAAAATGAGAGCAAACTATACTACCTACTAACGATGATGATGTTACCTAGTTTGGTAATGAAACATCTGCAAGTAAACAACCACACTCAGAGAGTACAGTTCATTCCTGAGGTACAAATATTATCTTCTATCAGTATACCCAAGTATATACAGTAATAAGGAAATGAGCTTAAAATGGATCAGCATACAAGTCATTACGAAAGGCACAACTAAAATCAATTTGAACAAGGCAAAAATAATAAAAGGAAACAGAAAACGTTATTGCACAGAAATGTTTAATGAAAACCCCAAAGGGTATATATAGCATATGGGGGACCAAAGAGGCAGTATTCATTAAAATGAATACAGATAGCACAAATTTATAAAGATTTAGGAAAATGAAAGGTCAGAATGTGCTTAGTTTGGAAAGTAAAATAATGCTAAAAAGAACAAAATTAATTTTCAGTATGTTTAAAATAAAGGGGAAAAACTCCAGTATAGCAGCTGCGCAGCAATTAAAGGCAATTAACAAAGGCAGAACTTCTAGTTCAATTGTCTTTTCTAAGAAGAGGATGCATATACCCCAGAAAAATTTAAGGCTAAGATTTCAATTCAAATTTCGCGGTATAGGTACTCCTTAGTTGTCTGGACAGTAGGTACTCCTTACTTGTCTGGATAGAAGAAGCAGAAACTATTGGGAAAAGCTAGTTGCTTATACATCCAGGCACTATGTTATATAGAGTTTTATAGGTAGTGGCCAAACACCTCTCTTTATTAGCCAAGTCAGGCCAGAGGTCTAGTGCACAATTGGTAGAACCGAGGAGGCTTGAAATATAAACCAAAGGTTTTCACTGATTATTGACTACCTTAATCTTAAAACTGGCATATTTCCTGATTGAACCTCATATAAAAATTTGCGCCTGAGAAACAAACTAATGTATTTAATTAATAGTAAAAGGATTTGCATAGGAATAGCAAAATCAATTATTAAAATTGACAATGAATATAGATGGACATAAATGAAGATACGTTGCTTCTCCAATAAAGTTTACTCTAAGTTTACACAATATTTTAACACACAAAAAAAATCAAGATAGTTTGACTACACTAGTTCTTAAATAACATTTTGCTGTTTTACAACATATCTTGCTCAGAAAGAATTATTACTATCTACCATTAAGGATACTTTTCCATGTTGAAAATAGGGAATTATAAAAGGGAAAATTATATAATTGAAATGGAGGGTTATCAATAATTAATATAAATGAAATGCAATCATTAATCTAAATCACACACATCCATTGTAGGCATTCTGCTAAACCCAGCTATCAAGTCATCACAAATGCTAGATTCTAGGAAATAACATTTTGCATAAAAGAATTATTTATTGATCAAATATGACAAGCTGAAACTATACATATAAAAAGAGTCTAGAGAAGGATCAGTATATTGATCAAAGAGTGAAAGGTTAAAGAATTTGAGTGTTTTTTTTTTCAATTTAAAAGGTAACTGGGTCAAAAGGGAGCAAAAAGCATGAAAAACTCTTGGTTAGAAGGCTTTAGAAAATCTGAAAGAAACCACAATTGCTGTGTTTGCCCATGGTAATTAAATGGAACCTCAATGTTCAAAGATACTATGCCACAGAAAACTAATTACTGTAGAGCAATAATTACAGCAGCACTATTGCTTTTATTTTTTATTGTATAAGCTCTGTGGACCCCGAATGACTGATAATCAGGACCCTGGAGCAGACACCAATCTATTTTTTATTCTATACCCTTTTGGAATATTTTTATTTAATTATAAGTATTATGCATATTTGTTTCTGTCTTACGACTGTTGACCTACTCTATTTAAAAGATCTTGCTATACATTTACTGAGAAATACATGTTTCAATTTGGAAAAGATTCATTGAGCATCTAGACATTCACAGTATTGAAGCTATAGTTTTCAATCACCAGGTATTTTTACACCATTCTGCAGCAATGTCAGCTGCTTTATCAATTATTCTGGATTGTACCTATAAAATGTATAAAGGCTCTGCTTAGCAGCGAGACATTTTTAAATATTAAACCAACCAAAATGCATGCTTATCAAAATGGTTTTCTTTAAGTTACCACTATATAAGAACATCATTTTTAAATTCTTAACTGCTCAGATCAGTTTTTTGCATGTCTCCCAAAGAAACGACAGAATTAAATTGTTTAGCTCAAATCAGTACTCTATCTCTGTTCAGTTTCCATACGTTGTTTTTCAAATGATTTATTCCATTTTCATCACTAGAGTTAATGATAAAGAATTGTATGGCATGTACTAGCAGCACACAAACTGCAATTTCATACTTAATATGCTAACCCTCAAAACCAAACCAAGGTGATTTATCTTGAGTAAATCACTCATACATGTGCACTTTAGCACATTAGAATATCAATCTCAAAGAATAAATCCATTTTCAATATAATATAGAGCACTTCTCAACATAATAGATTCAAAACCAGATTTTATTTTCTCAAGAAAATAAAATAAGAAATAATATAAGAAATTAAAATAAGAAATAAAATAAGAAATAATATAACGTAACTCAACATACATATGAGCAATTATGGAATAACCTCAAAATTTAGTAAGATCCTTGTTTTGTGACAAGAAAAAGATATTTAATATTGCATGAGCTAGTAGAAAATGTGAGATTTCAAGCAATATTCTGATAATTAATTGCAGTAGAATCATTATAAGCCCCACCTATATCTTACAATATCACAATGCAAATTAAATACAAGGCCCTTCAGGAAAATGGGAGAAATGTATGACAATCAAAATTTACATTGCTCTATTCAATTCTACTCAGAAATACATTATATCTCTCTCTCAATGCAAAAGGGCTTCCTTCATAGAAAGTAAATTTTATAGTGCCTACTGTTCTGATCCTTTTGATGAAAGATATACATGAGACTTCATTTTAAAGAAAAACACCTGTCTGGAGGGGGAAAACCTCATTTTTCTTCCCATATAAATTTCATTTGCAATAACATTGTGTAAAATATATTCTTAAAAGTCTAAATTACGTTAGTATTTCACCTTGATACTTTTAAACTTAACCTTTTCTAGCAGAGATCAACTACAATAACAGTTCCCTCTGAACTCTGTCATGTTTATAGCATTTGCTTCCACTGCAATCCAAAACGTAAGAGAACTAAAATAATTATATTTTTAGATGAGGAGACACCCAGACACAAGAGTTATTTAGGTATGTTTTGCCTGATAGATTCTGAAACATAAGCCCCTTCCAGAAAAACCCACAAGCTGTTTCATTAATTACTTCAAATCCCCCTTAAAAGCTGCAATGCTGCATTATTTTATTTCTGCGAATCCCTAGAATGTAAAGCATTATTAAAATATGCACCTCCCCTTTCCCTGGCCAATCATAACACCAAGAAAGAATATAAGCACATTTAATGTATGCTAATTTTTGCACCAGAGTTAAAAGCCTCAAAAGACATGAATGTTTGCAGGTAAAGAAAAAGGGAAAAGATAAAAGTCTCAGGTGAGATTCTTTAGGAAGATCTAATACTGCCAAGCACATTAAGTTAATTATACTCAAAAGGTATTTAAAAGCCATTTAATCTTTCCAAAATTTGCCACGTATACCTTTTAGCGATCTTCTCCAAGATCTGGCAACTGCATATGAACAAGATCAAACCACTTATGCGAGGCAAACATAGTGCTGCAAAATCAAACGAAGCAGTCAAGGTAATCTGCACAAAAATATTTAAACTACTGACCTCATAAAGTGCAACAGTGCTTAAATCCAGCAAGTTGAGGCATATAGGGGTAAAAATGGAAGTGACGAAATCTCAAAAAAATTCTGCTATATTTCTATTTTCTCAAATTGAAATGTTCAAAAGCCAGCACAAGCTCCGTCGGCCATTTTGGGTTGAACTCGATCACAATCGTGATCGCGCGCCGCCGCCGCCGCGCGCGCGCGCACAACACACGCGCACACTGGCTCCCCTCCCCCGGTATGGAAACTGTTTTTTGTGACCTTCAAATAGAGACGGATCATGTGACCAGCGTATATTGTCAATCAGGAAGAGGGTAGGAAAATTATAATCTTAAAGAGAACGCAATTTACTTTTCTTTCGTTCCTCTGCAAACTAGTATACTTCGTTTTCTACTACTTCGCAGCAATATACTCTACAAAGTGCCACATTTTAATAAAGATTGGCAACAGGTTGAAATTATTTTCTCTCAAATCAAACCTTATTTTAATTTTACATTTAATAATCAGCTCGCACTTTTTCCATTTCTATTTTCTTATTTAAATGGATGGAAAATACAGACTATATCTATCTAGGTAAATAAGAAATGTGTGGCAAGACACAATAATATTTACCTGTCATTTAATGCCAAAATGTAAATCTGTATATGCTGAAGTTACAGCTTGTTACTGTTGCAATCCATATTCTTACTCATCCTGTCCACTGAAAAGCAATTTCAGCATACTGCTCTACTTTTTAGATTAAAAAGCAGTGCACATTTGCAAATTTAGAATTACAAACTCCTTAGCAGAAATACTTAAACATTAATTCCTGATTAAGTGAACATAATTTATTTTCTGTAATATATTCTGTAATACTATATCACTTCTGTAATATTGTATATGGCAGTCACAATAGCTTATAAATATTTGAAAATAAAACATGCAATATTATAGAAATTACAATCCATGTTGAATACATAAAAACAGGATGAAACATTACTACCATATCCTAATAATTTATTTAACCAAATTAACTGTTTTAGCTCCCTTCACACTCAATGTTCCAAACTATTGTCTTCCTACAGTAAATCCCACTTTGGAAAAGACTTATTGAGCAGCTAGATCAGGGATGTCAAACTGGTAGCCTGCAGGCTGTATGAGTTACATGCGCAGGCCATGCTCACCCCAGCTCCTCAAAGGGGAAAATGTTGTACCAGCAAGATTAACCAACTCCTTCCCTTCCACTGCCCAATTACTTCACATTTACAGGTAATTTTCAAAGTACTTGTGTCTATATGTATAGTTATCACAAGTTAATTAAGGAAATAAGAAATAACGAGTTACAAGAAAAATTTTAAATGAAAATTTTGAAACCAAATTCCCTTAAAACCTGCCTGTCTACTAATGTGTCTCAAAAATCTAAATACAGGTTGTCCTCGAGTTGAGCCCAAAATTTATGTTGCTAAGTGAAACATTTGTTAAGTAAGTTTGCCCCATTTTACAACTTTTCTTGCCAGTTGTTAAGTGATTCATTGCATTTTTTAAGTTAGTAACATGGTGGTTAGGTGAATCTGGATTCCCCACTGGCTTTGCTGGTTAAAAGGTTTGTGTGAAAGGGGATCACATGACCCCAGGACACTGCAATCCTCATAAATATGAACCACTTGCCAAGCATTTGAATTTTGATCATGTGATCATGGAGATGCTGCAACAATCATGAATACGAAAAATGGTCATAAGTCACTTTTTTTAGTGCCGTTGGAACTTTGAACAGTCACTAAATGAACTGTTGTAAGTCGAGTACTACCTGTACAAGACCCTGATCTACTGTATCATGAAGTGCAACATGGGCCAGCCATTGTAAGAAGCATCCATTCAACTACAAGACATTTTATTGATTTTTATTATGTGCCATCAAGATATCAACTATTAGCAACCATATGGATATTATCCTTAGCCTGTTCCTTTAACAAGACAATTTATAAAGGGGGGGGGGGGAGGGAAACAACCCACCAGAAACAGCTGCATAATTTCTGGAGAGTAACTATGTGTAGGAAGGATAAATGTTTGAAATACCAATTATCATAGGATATATTTTTGTTCTAAATTTGCAATTATACCCAATAAATATTAATGTACAATAACCATATTCAGTCAACAGAAGTAGTGCCAAATATTGGAAATGGTCATGCCTATTTGTTCATTTTTTTTGGTTGGGTGTGTCTACATATGGAAACTATAGTTTTTATGTTTCAAAATTCTTTTCTCACCCATTCAGCAATATTGCACATTTCTAATGCTTACAAATAGTTGGTATTTCTGAAAGCTGATCACTGGTTCAAAACATGTATTTTGTAGTATGCTTATACAGTATTCCTTCACATTCCAACGCATTCATTTCCCTCCCAACTCTACTTCACAGAATTGGAAATCTGCCTTGTGGGTGCACAGTAATCAACTCACTAAACTGTCTTTCATGTTACTAATCATCTCTGATTCCTCTTTCCTAGATTATTTAATAAATATAATGAATTAGGAAACAGTCCTTTTGCCTGCCTGGTACTGAACTAGCCTAGTGTGCCATACTACTTGATGGGAAGGAAGGAAGCTTTGGAAAAGAGGCAATCTTTTAAAGGCTCAACTCTCAGGATTGGAATGCTTTGTTTGGACTAAAATTTAGTAATATTCGTAAATCACATATCAGTTAGCAACAGATTTATCCCCAGAAATAGAATACCAAGAAGTCTAGGACTTTGGTGGTGACGATACAAGTAGCCCTCAACAATCATTCAACAACAATTGGAATTTACAATGGTGCAAAAAGTGACTTACGACCGGTCCTCATAGTTATAACAATTGCACCGCGCTTACAGTCACTTGATTGCAATTTGGGTGCTTGCAACTGGCTCACACTTAAAACGGTTGCAGGGTCTTGGGATTACGTGATTGTGATTTGTGATCTGTCCATATGGCTTCTAACAAACAAAATCAATTGTAAATGGTGATTCACTTAATGACTGTGATGATTCACTTAATGACTGCATCACCTAGTGACCAAAAGTATGGCCCCAGTGATGGTGGTAAATCAAAAACTACCTGTATCTCCTTGTTGTTAAGGTTTGGTTATAGTTTGGGAAAGTGATGGTATAAATGAGTAGAAGCTGGAGGCATAGTGTTGGTCATCAACTTTAAAGTGTGTGGACTACAACTCAATTTTTCAGTGACTACATAGGGTAGAGATTTTGGGAATTGAAATCCACACATCATAAAGTTGTGAAAAATACTGATATAGATCAAATCTAATATTGCAGGTGCTTAATAATGATGAACACACATTTGAAGGAAAACTTGTTTCATTTGTATTTTTTCTAAAGAGCAAAGGGATTCTCAAAACACAGAGTCCTTTTACTATGCTTTTTAAAGAACATTTTTAATCTGTTTCCAACATGTAATTTAATGCGGCATGATACTTACTAGCATGTACATCAGAATAATATAAAATATATAACTCATCAGGTTATAAAATATGTTTTAATATGTAAAAATGCATATGATAAATGCTATAATTTATTTTTTCAATAAGTGAAGATGCAAATGGAAAAATATTGTCACCTACAATTACCAATTATATTAGCTTATATTAATGCTCAAGTTAGATGTTTTAAATCTATCTATCTATCTATCTATCTATCTATCTATCTATCTATCTATCTATCTATCTATCTATCTATCTATCTATCTATCTATCTATCTACCTACCTACCTATCATATTCAGGGTTTTTTCTCTGTAATTTGGAGCAGTGAAGCCAAACACTGGAGAGTTTTTTAAAGTTAGTAGACAATGCTTGTTTGAGAAACCACAAAAATGCACACTTCAGAAACCAAGAGAAACCTTTCAAAAATAAATTTTTACTTTACATAAAACAAAATAAGCACAATTCTGCTTGAGCAATCTAATCTAAACACCATTACAGAAAAATAAATTTAAGAATGGACTCTCTTTGATCTCCGTTGCCCCCCAAAAAGAAAAGGAAGATTGAAAGCAAGCAAATAAATGGTTATTGGTTGGTGTGGGCAGCATATGAAAACAGTATGCTTCGCTATGTTTCTATATAATCCAGTTTCCATGGATTTTGGCTTCAGATATAACTGTCTAAGCCAAGCTAGCTGCTTTTGCGTAAACAGTAAAGTATGCAGACCTTTAAAATTAAAACTATTTCACCATGTAACGGCAAAGACTTAGTGCTGTGGACTGCTCTCATGTGCTCTTTCATTTTAAGAGGAAAAATATACTTTTCTATTAAATTGCAACACAATTATGGGAAATGTTATAATTCATCTTAGGCAAAGCCCAAAGAAATTGTATTTCCAGCATTTGCTTCCACAAGATAGCAGCTTTGAATGAGGCTTACAATGCAGATAAAACATTTATTTCTATTTATGCTTGTTCGATCTAAAAATAGATGCCTGAATAATGCTAATCAGGACAAACAACAGCTTTGCAGTCAGATTAAACTACTACAATTGGATATTGAAAAAGCCTCTTGAGATATATACATCATTGGGCTAATCCCATCAGTTGAAAACATACGAAGAACAGAAAATCATTAGTAAACAAAAGAAATATAAGGAAACATATGTACAACCTAGTTTTTACACCAATACTCTTATTGTTCTTCTTCATACTCATTTAACCAGGCTTCTGGCATGTCCACATACTGCTTGATACATTGCCTTTGCTTTTTAAAACATCTCTCTAAGAAGCTCATCAACTCCATCCTACTATAGCTTTACTCTATTTTCCCTTTCTTCTTATCTCATTCTCACTTTCTATATTCGTTTGTGATTCAATCCTCATTCATTCTCTGTTTAAATGACTGAACTAAAAATCCAGTTCACATCCTATAAAAAACTGTTGAAAAACAGCAAGGAATTTATATCCTACACATATTACTACTGTAACTAGTTAGCAGTTGCAGAGAATGAATACTTAATTTTTAACAGGTGAACATAAAATCTCTTATTTTTAAATTAGCATTGGGTTTTTCTCCCCTTTCTCATTTTTTATTATATTGAGTGACAAAATATCTCTAGTAATATTATTGTTGCCAGACACTTCAGTTTTCAGCCGAGAAGACTTCTATCCTTATTTGTAACTCTTACAAGCTATATCTAGAGAGGACAAGTTGCATTACTTCATCCAATTCAATGCAGCCAATTTCACAAGGATTTGAATTTGACCACAATTATTGTTTCAAGTAAACCACGGGTACACCATTTTTCTTGGACTGAGAGATACGTCCGACCTTTGACAAGCTGAGGTATGTAAGTCAATTAGCAGAACGAGCTAAGACAAAATCTTAATTTTCTTAAATGATTTACAAAACTTTAACTGGAGCCTTGGTTATGATTTCTATGTGTGATCAATGTTTGATTTCTACGATGATCATTTAATTTTTTTCCTCAAGGCTATATACCTTTTGCTCCCAAGCCATGGAGAAATACATTCCTGTTTCTAGAAAGTGTACACATTTTTCTTCTAATAAAAAAAATACTCAGTATACAGCCTTCATCTGGAGAAGCAGACCAAGACAGACACGCATATTTTGACTTGGGAAATACCAACATCACCATGTTTAGTAAGGGAAAGGTGAAAATGATGTTTTAGGAAAGGAAAGTCTATGCCTCCCTAAGTATACAATCAACATTTTTGCCCTTTCAAATAGTCTGAGGCACTTTAGATCTCTTTCTTTCAGAAAGCCTAAAGGTAGTGGGGAGTTGCATTGCACAGCAAGGTGATTTTTTTTGTCATTAAAAAATAGAAAAAGCTATAAAGATAATAGGATTAATGTTACAAAAATTCTCATAGAAAGAATGAAGCATCTATCTATCTATCTATCTATCTATCTATCTATCTATCTATCTATCTATCTATCTATCTATCTATCTATCTATCTAGTATATTCTGCTCTAGCACTAGGGATTAAGTTGGACTCCTTAATCCACAGGGGTGGCCTATTTTCTGAGGTTCAAACTCTTCTCTTGAAGCAGGTAACTGGGAACATGAGCCAGGGTGGCGCAATGGTTAGAGTGCAGTACTGCAGACTACTTCTGCTGACTGACTGAAATTTGGCAGTTTGAATCTCACCAGGCTCAAGGTTGACTCAGCCTTCCATCTTTCCGAGGTTGAGTAAAATGAGAACCCAGTTTGTTGGGGACAATAGGTTTACTCTGTAAACCGCTTAGAGGGCTGTAAAGCACTGTGAAGTGGTATGTAAGTCTAAATGCTATTGCTGTCTATTGGCAGAATTTGGTAGATTTAGGAAAAGAAAACAAGCATAATGTAATAATCATAATAAAACTTCCAACTGTTTTTTAATTAACAGAAGCCAGCATCAGCATGTGATAGGATTCAACTGATCCTAGTTCAGGGGTCACCAGACTTTTGGACCTCAGGGACCACCAAACTCATAATTTTAAATCCCAGGGACCATTAACCAGTTATGTGGGCGTGGCCTGATTTGTGGGTGTGGTTTGGTGATCATGTGATTGGCTGGGCATGGCTTGTATGTAAATATTATAAATATTTATATAAATATTGAATTTTTTATAAAAAAAGAGCAACTTTTACCCAAAATCAGACAAAGCAGGCAGGCAGATTGAATTGCTCACAGAATCACAGATTTATTCAGATATCTATCTATCTGCCATCGGCTAGCACAGTCTCTCACATAAAATTGCTTGCAAGCAAACTCATAAAATTTGCTAGCAAGCAAACTCACAAAATTAACTCACATACACCATGTATGTAAATATTGAATTTTTTATATAAAAAAGAGAAATGTTTACCTAAAATCAGGCAAAGCAGGCAGATTGAGTTGCTCACAGAATCATTCACTGATCTATCTATCTGCCATCGGCTAGCTCAGTCTGTCATATAAAAATTACTTGCGGTGAGTCTGCACTGAATAATAGAACTTTCAGTCCTAAGGGAGGTTCGGTTGTGCTTAAAAGCAGAGCTGAAGATCTAAAGACTAGCTAAAAAGAAAGAAATCCAACCATTTCCTGCTTCCTAGCTAATCTAAATCTCACAGCTGATGGTTGGAAAAATAGCAATTTAGCAGGCAAGTTTGCCAGGTAAGGAGTGAATGGGCGGGGAGGGTTCCGGTGGGCCATGTGGGTGGTGTAGCCTTGTTTCTGCGCAGCCTGGATTAATTGCTTTGGGGGGGTGCTCTGGGGGTGAGATTTCTCTGCGGCCCACCAAAATTTTCTCGTGGCCCACGGCCCACCGGTTGGCAACCACTGCCCTAGATGATATAGAAAGCCAAACAGAAACAGATCTGGTTAGCATATGGAGGGGAACTATCTGGAAAGTCTAGAAGATAGATTATTTTAGGAAATTAATGGCAAACCACTTCCACTTTACAGGTTTGTCATTATAAGGAAAATAGACAGGAACATTATGTACGCTGCCTTGAGCTGTATATAATAAAAGCGGAATAGTAACCTAATAAGTTACATTTAAAAATTGAATAGTTATGTCAGTTAACAGGAGTTGCACTTCACCTGAAGGCAATTTTGGAAGAAGAGGAGAAAATAGTATTTTCCACAGATAAATATTGAGAAACAGAATGGTCTTCAGTAAAAATTTCAGCATATGCCAGGAATGACAGGAATCCAAGGTTGTGCTAATATCCAGATTTTCCTAAACTAGTGAGTTTGGAAAAGTATTAATTACCTGTATGAATAGTAGCATATATATTTACAAAAAGTTTTGTAAAACACAAAAAGAGATGTTGTTCGGAAGATATGTTTCCAGAATGTGCTTTGAAGCAATGAATCTTCTAAAACAGGGCTGTCAAACTCCCGGCCTATGGGCCAGATGCATCATGCACTGACCACGCTCATGCCCGGTTTAGTGAAAGGGGAAAAAGTCCCGATACATCACATGACACTGCCATGACGACATGATTTTGACACCCCTGTCCTAAAACAAGCCTATTATATTGAAAAAGAAAACCCGGAAATTGTCCTGTTCTGTTTGTAATTAGGATAGCTTGTAGGACATATAGAAAAAGTATAATTTATATTATTATTGGAAGGGAGATGGTCTTAAAATGCTTAAAGGAATCATTGTTTCAAAGAAAGATCTTTTGGGCTGGAAAACAGAAATAGTTTACTACAATGTGAGTCTAACCCTAACCCCATTCAAACCATTACCTTAGGACTACTATTCTTTTTCAATTACATCTGCCTAGGAAGTTGTTGCAAAGAAAAAAAAAATGGGAGTGACCTCATTTAAGTCTGCGATGCTGAGGTAAGAGGGTTGCAATGTAAGTATGAATTCTGAATGAATTAATAAAAAAAATCAGTTCTTTCAATATAATTTTGTACAAATAATGGTCTTTAGGTCTTGATTTTATGACTCGCACTTTGTTACATAAGTCAAACAAATTAAGTTTATATTTGATATACTGCAAGAACTTTTATGGTTTTTCTGTTTCAAATAGAAAGCAATCCAAGTAAATTATTACTCATATTAATACTACATAATAATTTTGTCACAATGTAGCAGAATTCTTTCATCAGTAATGTTCTCAGTAATTCACATATATTTTTAACATGCTAACACATGGCAGTTTTTAATTCGGTGAATTACACATGAAACACTGTGGTAAAGGTGTGGATTGATAAAAAAGGTTTGTAGTAAAGATGCCTAGAAAGTATAAATTTCATTAAGAAAACACTCCATATCCTATGGGGAACTAGGAGACAAATGTAATTGATGGAAAAGGAATATATTTTGGATTGTGAGAAGTAAGCAAAAGCCTACTAAGGAGAAAATGTCACCATAGCTCACAGTGATCTGAAAATCTTTCAGTCAAGTCTTACAATTTCTAGATAATGATAATAAAAGTACTGAAGAATTGCTGTGAACTACCTTAAACCACAATAATTTCAATGTGCAGTACTGGGAATCTCTTAAATAAATCAATACCATTTGGATTACAGAATATGTCAAACAAAAACATCCCGTAACAATTAAATTTAACTGCATTATCAAAAGTAATTCACTATGATCTTTATGCACTTTCATTAGATCATAGTATACTGCTGCAGAGTAAGACTATAGTTTAATTACAGCTCCTGGTGCATATAATAGTACTTACTTGGATTTGTTGAGGACTGAAATGCAAAGACTCACATTTCAAAACAAATGCACCTGAGATAAATATAGCACATTAATAGAGAGATCTTAGTTTGTATATTACTGCAATTCTATTTGCAAAAAGGTGGCAGCTTTTCAATGCTGTTGGCAGTACCTGTACACCATACTATCAGACTATATCCATCAATATACCTTTTAATGGTTTGCTCCAAATCTTATCAGAAGTAAGCCACCAAGTTCAATGATACTTACTTCCTAGTAAGTATATTAAAATTGCATATACTAGCAGTTTAAGTTTAACATTAAAATAACTAAATAATGAATTCCTTAAAAAGGAAGTTAAGAGTTCATCCACGTTTACTCACAAGTGCTTTGTATCATATTCTATTAAGGCCCTTCTTAAATAAACATGACTCACTGTTTGTTTTCTTCACCAGGAGGTGGAGTCTTGCCATGCCCTTCCATTACAAAATCCTCATGTTCCATCTGCGAAGGCAAGCAGTGTAGGTCAGCACGGATGAAACAAAGTACATGCTGCCCTATGTGCCCCTCTTCCTTGTCAGTCAATTATCGCATATATACGTTACCCCATTCAAAAGACTGTTAATTCAGTTTAACGAGATCCACTCCAACAGTCATTGTACCAATATCATACATGGTTTTAGTTATGCTGATAGATGATAAAGACAAGCACGAGGAGTTATTTTAAATAATGGATATAGAATTATTTTTTTTCCATTATAAGGAGGGTGTTCTTTTTGTTGTTGTTGTTGCAATGATTACCTCCCTTAGCAATACCCAGCAGAGAAAGAGTCTAGGCAAACCAAGTGTTAAGTGGAGAAGTCTGGGAAAAGATAAAAAACAAAGATGGGAAGCTACTATTTACA
This sequence comes from Bungarus multicinctus, assembly GCA_023653725.1. Classification (NCBI taxonomy): domain Eukaryota; kingdom Metazoa; phylum Chordata; class Lepidosauria; order Squamata; family Elapidae; genus Bungarus; species Bungarus multicinctus. The sequence continues at coordinate 52,434,056 of CM042848.1, forward strand.
AAAAGACTGTATGAAAAAGGATTAGTCTACAGGAAGAAGTGATAAAAATCATTTTCTTAAAAAAGTTTTTTTTTCTTTGCAAATGTTACAGAAGTTTACTGTGAACAACACTAGTAGTTCCACACTCTAGTAGACCAAGCTTCACTAACAATCCAAGATTGACTACTCTGAATGTTGTCTATATGGAACATTCCTTGGAATAGAGCGACCAAACTTTTACTCTGATATTAATATGCATCAGGAGTGAATATGTAAAGTTTATTCATGTTGTGCAATATTGTTTTTGATGTGTATAAAAGCAAACAGATTTCTCTCTTACAATCCCTTTCTCTCCAAACTCTCTGCTCCTCGAAGGAAAGAAATAATTAGGCAAAGGACAGATTGCCTACTGAAATCCTTGCTTTTTTTCTCTTCCCCACGCTGAAATATTGGAGAAGAGATTTCAAGAGAGTACTGTAAGATATTTGCATAATGTGCCCACAACTCCCAGCCTGTGTTGCCAACATGACTGCATTGCTTTCAATGTGTTATCAGAACAGTACAAGTACGTATCTATGGAGATTCTCAATCATACAGGTCATGATTGTCCCAAAGGTGCTTTTTCACAACTGCACTTCTTTTTCTTGAAGATGTTTTGCTTCCCATCCAAGAAGCATCCTCAGTTCTAACTGAATGCTGGAGAATGAAAGGATTTATATTCCTTACAATTACGTGGTTGTTAAATGTTCCTACACATAACAGGTACATGATTCAACTTACAATCATAACAGAGCCTGCCCACTACAATCCTAAATGTAGATTGTAAAATAGGTCATTATATGATCAACATAAATTTTATTTATTTTATTTAATTTATATACCACCTCCTCTCCCAAATTGGGACTCGGGGCGGTGTACAGCCCAAATAAAACAATACTATTACAAAAAGAAAATTTAAAATAGATTTAAAAAGAGTAAACTAATGGCTGAAGTTAAAATTACAATAGGACTATAAAAGCAGGGTAAAAAGTTAAAAAATTAAAAACCATTCTAATGATACTAGGCCAGACCGGCCTGTTGAAAAAGGTGGGTCTTCAATGCACGCCAAAAGGTTCAAAGGTCAGGAATGGCCCGCATCTCTGGGGGTAATTCATTCCAGAGGGAGGGTGCTCCCGCAGAGAAGGCCCGCACCCTGGGCGCCGCCATCCGGCATCGCCCGAGAAGGCCCACCCGGTGAGAGCGCAATGGCCGGTGGGAGGCCGATAGTGACAGCAGGCGGTCCCGTAAGTACTCGGGTCCCAAGCCATGGAGTGCTTTAAAGGTGACCACCAGTACCTTGAATCGCACCCGGAAGGCCACCGGAAGCCAATGCAGCTCGCGCAGGAGCGATGTAACATGGGAGCTCTGAGAAGCCCCCCAAATCACCCGCGTGGTTGCATTCTGCACCAGCTGAAGCCTCCGGATGCTCTTCAAGGGGAGCCCCATGTAGAGAGCATTGCCATAGTCTAGGCGGGAGATGACGAGGGCAGAAGTGACTGTGCGGAGTGAGCCCCAATCCAGAAAGGGCCGCATCTGGTAGATCCAACGGACCTGACAAAAAGCCCCCCTGGCGACGGCCGCTATGTGGTCTTCTAACAACAACCGTACATCCAGGAAAACACCAAGATTGCGCGCCCTCTCCGTGGGGGTCAGAATTACTCCCCCCACGGCCAGCAATGGAATAAGCTGGCTGTATCTGGGCGCAGGAAACCACAGCCACTCAGTTTTGGTCGGGTTGAGTCGAAGCCTATAAATTTTATAACCTTTTGTTTGTGGAATGATCATTAAATGAACCCTCTGTTTTGCTCTGGGATGTTTTTGCCAAAAAACCTGGAAGTAAATTGCAGCTTTTAACAAGAACATTGTAAACTGCAGCCTTGTAACTGTGGGATGTTGCAAACAGCTGTAAATGTGAGCTGTATGCCGAACATCTGAAATGCAGCCATGTGACAGTGTGGGGGGCCTCTGTTAGAACTTTGGAACTGGGTCATAATTACCTTTCGGGGCATTCAGAACTTTAAACGATTGCTAAGCAACTGGTTGTAAGTTGAGATTTACTTGCAAGCAGGCACTTGAGTATTCCAAAGAGCAGTGGGAAATAAAGTCTTGTTTCTTTTCAACCCAAAGCAAAATTGATGCCATTTACATTTAGTAACTACTTCATTTAGTGGTGGATTGCTAGCCACAATTAGAGACAACCTGTAGAACAGTTGACAATACCTAAGAAAAGATTGTTCTGCTTACACTTGTGAGATTCAGTCTATCCAGATTATTGTAGTCATCTCCAGATGGATGTTCCACTAATGCAAATATGTTTTCTTAATATTCCGCAATACTCTGCAAGGGGAGAGGTATCAGGAGAAGGAGATTGCAGACAAATATTACTTTTTTTTCTCCCCCTCTCCCTAATAGTGGAGAGATTGGAGAAAAAGACATTTTAAGAGAGTAAACTGTTCTTTTACATTTGAAAACAATATGATCATATCAATAGGGGGAAAGGTCAGGCAAAGGAGAAATTGTCCACAGATATCTCTGGTTTCTTTCCTTTCCCCCCAGAGCAGATAGATTTCAAGAGAAAAACTGTTTGAAATAACACACCCATAGCTTCCAAACCCTGGGCTGCCAGTGTGATCATGCTACTTTCAATGTATAGAACAGAAAACAATTGACTTGTAATCCCTTTCTCTCCAATCTCTCTCCTCTGAAAGGGGTTAAAAAAATAGAAAAATCTATAGGTCAGGTACAGGATAAAACATATTAACTATAATGGAGATCACAGCAATAGCATTTACACTGATATACCACTCCATAGAGCTTTATAGCGTTCTCTGAGAGGTTTACAATGTCAGCAAATTGCCCAGCAATCTGGATGCTTATTTTTCCAACCTTGGAAGGATGGAAGGGAGACAATCTCGAGCCATGTCAGGATTGAAGTCCAGGCCGTGGGCAGAGTTAGCCTGCTGAACTGTATTCTAACTGCTACACCAACAGGACTGACTAAGTACCACCATCATAACTAAGAGGCATTGTGAAAAGCTAAACGGTTATAAATGGGCCATAAATTTATTTTTTCAGCAATATTATAACTTTGAATAGTTTCTGAGCAAATGATCAATAAGTGAGGACAACTCACATATCTTGGACATTTACACTCAATTTGAAGTATCTTTTGATACCATTTTGTTGGTGAGGCCCAAATATTTTTATATACCATATCGATTATTCAAAGAAACTGAAACTGTAGACCTCTATGAAGATCTACTCCACTCCACATTTAACTAGATCTTAGCAAAATGTAAATGCAATTCTTAAGAGAAACAGAATTTTTCTGACTAAATCAAACTAATATCACAAAGCATTGCACAAGTGCAATGCTAAAGATGGATTACGACAGTTTCTTAATAAAGTGTAGTAGTGTCCTTATTGACACATTTCTGAAGAGATGGAACAGCATCAATGGAAAAAGGATAATAATTTTCATCTTTTTTTGCGGGCATCAATACAGCATTTGCATGCACCATGGATATATGATTGTCCAGATGGTACTCATGGAACCCCATGAACATTTGCTGTATAGAACAAAACTGATTTGAACCCTCGCTGTACAGAACAAAATTCATAAAGTTTTACCAATCCATTTTTATGAATGTCAAATGATGTAAATAAATGCCCAGTTAACTTTGCCAGTGTAGTTTTTAAATTATTAAATGGAAATAAAACAATTACGAAATACATGTAAGGAGTGTCAGAGTAGTCAGATCTGTTGAAGACTGTTTAAGAAAATGCAATTAAGTATGAGAATTACTAGAAACTAGAAAGCAAATACACATTACAGTATTTCTTCATTTTCACCAATGAATGGCTTTAAAAACAGTTCAATACTTAGCTATCACTTACTTATTTCACAGTTCATTGGGCTACTACTTCTCTCACCTCTTCATCTCCAAGTATTGACAGAATTCTCAAGACTCATAAAGAGCTATGCTTTGAAGTCTAAGTTGTTACTGGGATTAGTGATAAGCCCTTATCTCTAGCAGACAAACATTATTTAGTTGTGTAACATAAGATGGCTAATTTTAAACTCCTCTCTTACAGAACAGATGGGAAAATTGTTAAAAATGTTAAAAGGTTACAAATATTAGAATCTGAATTCACTTTAAAAGCAAATTCCAATATTTAAGGAATTGTTATATATGCAACTGCATAGAAAAACATAAATATGTCTGGTACTTATAACAAGTATTATAAAACTGCTAGACAATATATATAAATTATATACCAAAATATACTTCCAACACTTTATCATCTGTGGTTTATAATATATTCAACACAGAAAGAAGAATGTTAAAAGGGAAGTTGAGGAAAGATTCAATTAAATTAAGATAAGGAGATAGCATTTAAATATTTGAATATAAATAGAATGAAATAGTCCAATTATCATATTATCATATTAGCATTTGAGAAGGAAGGAGAGGCACAAGAGAGCAGAAAGGCAAAAACTTAATTAGAAGACAGACTCCTGCAGAGTAAATTGCTTCAGGGAAAATATATAAAGAAAACAGGGCACAAAAGAGCAAAATCAGTAATGTAGAGATATTTTCCTTTTAACAAATTTAATAAAAATAATAAAAATTTAATTTAAAAAAGGTATAACTATAGTCAGATCCAAAATCCAAATTATTTAATTTCAGGAACTATCTCTAAAAGCTAAATATTTATGATCATAACATTTAATATTTTTCTCCTTAAACACAAGGAAAGTATACTACTAAGTCACTATATACATATTTAAAGACAATTTTCTGAAGGGAGAGGAAGGAATGCAGTGAAGATTATTCTAGAAATGCTTCCCTTTAACATTAAATGGCTCATAAAGAGCCATTAATATCAATTAACTTAAGCTATGTATCCTATAGGTTAGTTTGCTTTTAAATATTCTTTTTATTATTTTTTTAAATCCCAAATGTTTATCAATGTTTACAAGTTGTTTTAGGGGGATTGTTATGCTGACAAATAATGTATAAGAAATGTATTATTAAAAATAAGAGTTGGAAACCCATACATTCCAGTGCTAAAGGATTTATAATTTTATTCCTGAAGTTCATACTTGCACAAAGAACTACTATAGTACACAGACTACTAAACCAGCTAAAGTGAATGTTTTGATATGTATAAGTTCAAGTATAACTGAAGCAAAAGATAAAGCATCTGCAATTTTATTAGTCAATGCCATTTAGAATCTTATACTAAAATTTATTTATTTATTGAATTTATATTTCCGCCTATTTGCCCATGGTGACCTGAGGCGGCTTACAGAATGTAAAACCATATTTGAAATAAAAAACAATAAAAACTAACAAAAAGAATCAAATAAATTAATAAAGTACAAGTAAAATGCTAGTTAAATGCTTCAATGAGCCTGCTAGTTAGTTTCCCACCTCCCATTTCAGGAAATACTTTAGGCTGTTCTTTGGTATAAATGTCACAAGATTGTCCTATCACAAGTTAAGAAATTATACACGTCCAGATTTCAAAACAAGATAGAGTTCTATTTTTTAACTAAAAAGAATAGATTTGCATATATTGGTCTTTAATAAGATCTGAGAATGAAAAAGCAGTTCACCTTCGCAATTTGATTGCATAATGAGCTATATGACTTGAAGTCTACTGTATTCAGCTAATATAATAAACTGATCGATTAACTAAATTTTCAGAATTTTCAGCTCTTCTACAATCATAAAGAGCAGTATGTAGTGAAATTAAACATTCGTATACAGACATCTGCTGTCCAACCAATATTCCTCACCAGGTTTTCTAGCTTTAAGTATCATGAAATGTGAATCTAAATTTTATTTATTAAATTTTTTATACCATACATTGATCTATAACAATCAAAAGTTTTGGGATATAAATATAAAAGTTGCACTTTTGGACTTCTGAACTGGAAATGTTATTGGTTTCTCTCCAGTTGAGTTGGATTCCTGTTACCTTGCATAGATACATATAAGTACTTTTCTTGGCATAATTCATTCTACTGCCTTCTCTTCTTTGAGGATATATTGTTTACTATGATTTCAGACAAAATTAACTAAATTCCTGCCTTCATATCTGAGATACAAATGGTCAACCCCAATATGAGGCATTATAGGAATTATAGGGATGAGGGAAGGTAAATTTTTATACAAATTTTACTGGAAACGGGGAAAAGTCCTTAAACACAATTAACACAATGTTCTTTGGATAAGTATTAGATTTTTAAAGCAAAATAATCTAAAATCAACAACAAATATATTGTTTTTAAGCCATTAATATATTTCAGAAATATTAAAGATATGCAATGAAGGGCAACATTTCATAGATTGGAGAAAGTATGATATGCAGTATGTAGAAAGCAAGTTATTCTGTACAGAGTTTTAAAGAAAATAATGAACTGATTGGCAAAACAGGTTTTGAACTTTATTTTTCTCCTCCCACTATAATATGGCATTTAGACAATGCAAATTAATTTGCTTTTATTTTTCCAGGCTAAGTGAAACAAATAATTTTTGCACTATAGATGAGAACTATAGATAAGTAAAATCATTCCAGAATATCAAGAGGAAATTAAGTGCTAAAACTAAACTGGCTAATTTGAAAATAAATTCTAGCAGGTCAGGACATCTCTCTCTATCTCTCTATGTATGTATATGTGTGTGTGTGTGTTTATGTTTTCGTGGATATTTATATGTATGGTATTTAGGTTTCTTCGGGTATTTTCCCACGTCTTAATATCTGTGCTTTTATTATAGCGACATTTCGGCAGAATCTCATCTGCCATCCTCAGGCTTTTGTGTTGGGTTCTTTTTAATCGCGTGTGTCAGGCTTGGCAGCCATTTTTTGTTTATAATATATTGTGAAAATATATTATAAATATATTATTTGTTTATAATATATTGTAAAAACAAAAATTGGCTGCCAAGCCTGACACATATTTTATATATATAAAATCAGAAGCATGTCTAAAATAGTTTGAAAAGTATTTCTATACCTTAAGCTGCTGCAATCCTCCTACAATTAGTAAGAAGTCATGCCAAATGATACATATCTGGTCATTCTCATCAGTAGCGCAGGGCAGAAAGAATGCTGCATAAGTAATTTTCCCAACGTCAGTGTTATTGTTGTTATTGTTACATTTTTATACCCAGTTATCTATCTATGGTAAACTCTAGACAACAATCATACCTAATGCATCTGATTCTTATTTTCCCAACAACAGCCCTGTGAGATAGGCTGGCCCAATGGCTTTCATGCCTAGAACTAGGGGTTCCTGCTTTCTAGAGCTCAGCATTTTAACCACTGCACTGAAATGGCTCTCTTTGGATCTGCAAAATTCAGTCCTCACAAAATGATGTCAGGGAGGAATGACATTTATTTCAAGTACTTTTATTCCACTTTAAGTTTGCTTAGTCTTGTTTTCAATCAGTTGCCATCATTCTTCCCTTACTCTGACTATGCCAGCAAGTCTTTAAATATGTGGAAGTGTTCTAAGATTTATGAAAGGGTAGATAACATACTCTGACTGCCAAGTGTTTGCCTCATTCAACTCTTTGCTTAAGCCTGTGTTTAGTTAACCAAATTAATTCCACCATAATATTCAGTTAATTGCTAAGACCTTTAAAACATGGCGACCCATATAGTGTAGTGTATAGCAATTATTTAACAGATAGTTACTAGTAAAACTCTTTAATTAGGAGCTAGGGGCAGTGGTGGAGGGAGAATTGAATCTTCTAATCAATGTTGACTTCTGGGAACTTCCTGGACAACTCCCTTCAGCTTTCTTAGCAACATTTTTGGAAGTGGTACGTTGTTGCCTTCTTTCAAGAGTCTGAGAGAAAACGAATAGTCCAACATCAGTTGGTTTTGTACCTAAGGTATAATTAGAACTTATGGTCTCCCAGTTTCTAGCCTGACACTTTAACCACTACAGGAATCTATATCTTAGGAATATAGTACACAAATCAATTTTTAGATATCCAAAGACTTGCAAAGACTTTGATGTATTTATGTACATGTACATTCTTTCCGCTCCTTTAGTGGGGTGGCTGGACAAGTCAAGAAGCAAGGAGTTTGGGAAAACAGAAAACTGTTATATGATAATTTGAAAAAAGAGCTGAAAAGAATTTGGTATGAAAAAATGGCAGGAGAAAGAAATTGGTTGTAAACCTTGAGACAAATATACCTAAAATTAGTTTTTTAGACTCTACAAAAGCTGTTTTACTTTGCCATTAAGGCTATTTTGTTATCACTACTAAGAGATTAACTGTGTAGCTAGTCCTCAACTTACAACCACTATTGGGACCAGAATTTTGGTTGCTAAGCAATTCAATTACTGAGTCATCACATGACTACATCCTGTATTACAATCATTTTATCATGCTTAAGTGAATCACAAGGTTGTTAAGCAAATCCTGCTTCCCCAATTGATTTTATATTTCAGAAGCCAGCTGGGAAGGTCACAAATTATGATCATAGGACCACAAGACACTGCAACTGACAAGCACCCAAATTGTGATTGTGTGTATGTGTGTTGCTGCGCCTATAACTTAAGTCATTTTTTTTGAGGTCTTCATAACTTTGAACCATTGTGAAATGAAAATTATAACTCAAGGTCTATCTATTGAGGCTTAGGTATAAACTTGATCTTTGGTATCTGACTTCCAACACTATGCTATCCCTAATACTCTAGTTGGTGGACTATAGGAAGCAATATGTTGATGAAAGATCAATGCTTTTTAGTTAGAAAATCATTACAGGTAATTCTTGACTTACAACTATTTGTTTAATGATTGTTTGAAGTTATAATTTGCCCTAGCAATTTCAATTTTACTGGAAAGATAGTAAATAAGTGGGTGTGGAGGTATATTCTGTGTAACACTATTTCAGATACTTGATAAGCATATCCCTCTCATTGTTTTTAAACTTGAACACTCCTAATTTCTTGTCTTTCTTCCCAAGATTTAGTTTCTAGTTCTCTGATCATCCCTATTGTCCTTTCTTTGCTTCTATTCCCATTTACCTTTTCTCTCTCTCCATAATATGCTATCTGAATATTCAAAGTGGATATGATCAATGAAAACAGAATGGAAGAATTGCTTTTCATATTTGGAAAATGTATTTCTATTAATGTGTTCTAAAACTAAATTTGCCTTTTTAACAGCAACATCACAATGCAGCTTGTTATCAACTACGGTATAATTCTAAGATCTTTATCCCACAATTCTGAGCCAGACATACCCTCTTTATATATACATTAGCCTCCCCCCCCCGATGTTAATTTATTCATTATTTTTTCAAGATATTCCTGCAACCAAAAGCATTTTGAACTGCAATTTTTCTAGAGTTCCCATCTCATTTTGATTCTATAAATTGCAAAATTGATGAATATTTCTCCCATCACTTTATTCAAACAATGAAGAAAAATACTGAAGAATATTCTAGATGAAGCCCCCTGGTGGTCCAGTGTGAAGAGGAATCACTGACAACCTTAAATAGCCTTAAAGTCAAATATTATCCAACTTTTAAAATCTTATTTTTTAAATAATTAATTTTTTTAAAAAACCACAATAGTTGAACAATTGTGTATTGTGACCTTGTAAATTATCTGCTTCTTTCTTCCTCTTGTCAGTCAACATTAAACAATTTATACATCCTCTTTTCCTCCCATTTGCTCTCCTTTCTAATGATCTGTGTAATACTTTGCCTTTTCAAATATCTGGTAACAGAAGATATAACCTGAGTGAATTTAAAACTGAATTACCTGCTCAGGACTTACTGGATCTAAACTAATTCTCTCCCTGGCATATATATTGCTTACTAGAAAGTTGATGGTCTCAGTCACAAACACCAGAAGGAACAATGTCTTAAGAAAAGTTTTTTTTTCAACAACAGACATACCCCTCCCCACTTTCAGTTTTCAACCTCCACTACATGAGGAGAGGGATAACATAGGCAAAAATAAGGAATGCATATAATCCCCTGAACAAATTTTTTTAAGCAATATTTCTTTTGTAATACTGGGAGGAGTGAAAACCTGTCAGCCAAATGACTGTTTAACTCATGCGCTGATGGCACCTAAAGATGAGAAAATTGACTGTAAGAGAGGATAGATATTTCATTTGCCAGTTATGTACAAGCATACAACCCAGCCCACATATACCTAATTACCTAATCAGAGTGTTATGGGACACTAACTTTTTCTGTAACTGGGGTAGTCTAGGTTAGATTCAATTATATAAATTTTGTCTGCATCAATGCATGGAATATTATTTGGAAACAAATTGCAATCTGGAAATCAAATTCATATAAGAACAATAATAATGAAGTTTACTACAACCTCATTCTACTATTTCACTGACCTTGGAACTGCCTTCTTCCAAAATTTCTCCCTCATCAGTTTGCATGGAAACAGAATCTGTGCAAAATTCTGCTGAAATATGAAATTCTACCGAAGAAAAAGAATGGAAGGAAAATATATTTAAAATATATACAATTTTGAGTTATACTGCATACCATAATACAAAAATACCATTAAAAATTCACACAACATGTGGGTTTTCATACACTGGACAATCAGTGCATACCAGTACTTCAGAGCAAAATAAAAGGCCATTCAGGGGGGGAAAGCACATATGTAGAAATGTTATCAAGAAATTTAGAAATGGGGTGGAGACTATATGTATTCAAATTAAATTAATTCCTCAACGAATTAGTCACAATAATCATGAACCTATTTTATTTAATCATTAATTTAACTAATTTTTAGGAAACTTTAATGTTTGTAATACAGATTGTGGACTTATTTCTAGAAATAAAAATGAAGTTATCAGACCCAAGAAGCTTGAAAGGTACAGAATCTTAAATTATAAAATTCAAGAAACATCCAACCCCATCAATAAAAACAAAATAAAAAATAAAGAAGGCCTTCCACAAACATCTAGCTTATTAATGATTACTTTGTTCCTACTATAGAAGTATATCTAGATCTTCCACTATGGATTAGTGAACAGACATAATAAATAACATAACATATTTTTGTGTTTTTTGTATTGATTTTTGTTCTTAAATGTTTACAACTGTATATGTCTCAGAGTTGCTGAGAGTTAGGCAGACTATGAATTTAATAAATCATTATGTTTTTTAAATCAGCATTCTTACTAAAAAAAAAGTTGGGCAAGTATGGTGAATTGAACAGCCAGTGTGACCTTAACAAGGCAAAGGAAAACGGAACACAGCAAAACAATTCATATTATAAGCAATATTATATCTAAAGCACCATTAAGGCTAATTTAACTTTCAAAATTCCCATTAAAAAACTGGATGCTATTGCTATAAATGTGTTTATGGGATACCTGCACAATATGGTAACAGATATGGGATATTTTTTTTATAAGATCGAGTAACAGCAAGGAATCATACAGCTCTAAAAACATATATCCAACCTAGATATTAATTTCCCCCAACCATCTTTTATTGTGTTAGCTAAAACTGGGAGGAATTAAATTCTGTAACATATGGAAATATTTAAGTTGCAAAACTACTACTTGAGAAGAACTGATCCTCTGCCAGGTATGTAATACTGTGCCATACTTTAACTACACCATTTCAGCTGTTGAACAAAGTAACTAGGAGAATGATTGTGTCACTGTCATATGTTAATACTGATCTGGAGATCTGTCTTAAGTAAAACCTTTGTATTTACTCAGGATAGCCAAAGTTTAAAGAAATGGTATTTCTATACTGACAAACAACTCTTCTGTGGAACTTTTTTAAATTATGATAAATATATTCAGCAAAAAGAAATGAGCACAAAAATCAGTATTGTCTACATATTTTCCATATGTACAATGTTATGCAGTTATATATTTGTATTTTAACCAATTTACCTTGACAGCTTCTTAGGGCTATTGAAGCCCACTAGGACCTGTCCTGGCTACATTCAGTGCAAAAGTCAAATTACTGTAGAAAGAAAAACAAAAACAAATCAGCATTTTTCTATTGTTCATAACAAGGGAACAATTATTACATTATAATGACACTTCATTATTAATGTTACTTCAACACTAAAAAAGCCTTTGAAATAAAAAGGCAGCACAATAAATACCAGTATTATTTTATTTTGACAAATACTATACATTTTATCTCAAAGGTAACAATTGTTGATTCAAAAAAAGAAGCATAGACATTTATGCACTATGTTACTATTTTTAGTTAGTCCTTGACTTATAAATGTAACAGAGCCCAGACATTTGGTCATTAAGCATTGTGGTCATGTCAAGTCACCATGTGATTGGACTTAATTTTACAACTGTTTTTACAACAGTTATTAAGGAGTCAGGATGGTAATTAAATGAATCATGTGGTTGTATGCTTGAATCCAGCTTATCCAATGGGTAATTTTTCCCCAGAAAATGGTGCAAAAAGCAACTACATGACTGCAGGATACTGCAACTGATTAATTCAAGCCAGCTGCCAAGTGCCCAAAATGCAATCATGTGACTGCTTGGGTGGTACAGCAATCATAACTTTGAGGCAGTTTATAACTTTTTTCAAGTCAGTGGTAACTTTGAACGATCTTTAAGCATCTGGTTGTATGTTGAGGACATCTACAATAAATAGTCTGGTAAAATACAGAATAACTATTATTAGCAGAAGGCTCCATATACCGGAAAACTAATGTATACATACATAACTTAGATAAAAGCAGAAGGCTCCACATACTGGAAAACTAATTTATATTCCATAGTAGAAAAGAAAGAATAAGCAAAACAATCTGAAGGTGCCAAGTAGCAAGCCAAGATATTAACTCTGAATGGCAGTTGGCAAAATGTCATCAGTAAGAAGGATCAAATTGAAGTTCTTGTTCCAGAGATCAGAATTTTCAAGGCAGCCCTGAAAACCATTCAGAACCTCAGCTGGTCTAGAATATAGTGGCACAGGCTACCAGTATGCTTTCTGGTGCAAATCCTGGCCTATTAAGTCCTACATATCATATGGCCAAGTTATGTGAAGGATTGCCTATTTTCATATTTTCTTTCTGGTTACCATGTAGTGAAAGAAGGCATGCTCAGAGTATCTTTGATCAAAGTAATATTTGTATTGCCAAATATCGAGATCTAGGAAATGTGCTTTATCTATCATAGTGCCTATGCTCTGAAACAAGATTCTCCACTGAAATCCATGTGATTCCCATCCAACTGCCATTCCCTAAGGCCCTAAAGACTGTTTTCCCTGATCTCCGGTTAGGGTGAATAGAGTCCCTTCTTGAGTATGTTTTATTAGTTTTTGTACTGTTTGATCAGATCCCCAACTTCTTTTGTGTTGCATTGTCATTGTTGACAGTATTACGAGTTCCTCATAGTCTACTTGAAGTTGAGCAGTACCTAAACTTAATCAAAATCTAATCAACCAGTAATTATTAGCCACAAATAACAGAAAAAGGTGATCCATTTCAGCAATTACAGTAGAAATCAGAATACAAAAATAACCATCTCAGACCACTCTTTGTCAGATACACTATTTATTCATTTCTAAGCTGCCAACCTTGCCAAAGCCTGTTCTATAGACTGTTGTATAGTTAACAGTACTTTTAAAATACAGCTGTACTAGAGGGCATAATGATTTAACAGATGTTATATTTAATCTTGTGTGCTTTCATTTCTACAATATACTCTGATCTATGTAAAAACACATTATATAATTGCAGTAGCTTACTATTGCACAGGTGTCAGTCCAAGGGCCACATAATGCCTTCCAAAAGCAGCTATTAAGGATCTTTAAATATTGCTGCCAAATTGTGGCTTTTAGTATGAAAGAGAAGATTATTAATACAAGTAAAATGCTTACATTAAATAAATACATTCAATCTTAAATTTAATTTGAATCAAATACAATTTCCACTGTCTATTTGATGTGTGTGTGAGAGAGAGGGAGTGGGGAAGGGAATGGGATAGAGAATGAGAGATCCCTGGCAAATCAATCATATGACAACTATTTTGTCACCAATGCTGTCATTTCCTTTGCACAGCAAAGGAGCACAAGCATGAACTAAGCAAAACTGAGCAGCTACCATATGTAGACATAGCTGGTAATTCTATGGAAAAATCCTTATATCCTAGTAATGCCACAGTAAAAACTTCCCTTAAATAGATGCTTTCTATCAATTAAAACCTATCCAAAAGCATTTGCAAAATGTGCTTTTCCTGACTGAGAATATGTAAACACAGCATAGGAAATGCATGGACTTAGAAGTTGACAAAATCATATTAGCTAACAAGAAATGTATCCTATAGCATCTTAATTAGTATAACAGGAATTTAACTGATAAGATTTTTCAAAAGAAACTATTAACTTCATAATTTGGTATATTCTTATAAAACAATCAATCATCTAAACTGTTTACCTACATTAAAATCCTCATCAACAGCAGCTTCTATTATCTATTTTATATAATCAAAAAAGCATTTAACTAGAAATTCAATTATTAATTATATAAGTATAATTATTATAATTATATAATAATTATATATATCTTAATATATGGATACCACAGATTCGGACGCTTTTCTAAGTCAGAGAAGGCTACTCTAAACATTTTACAATTTACACATTACAAGACAATGTTTAAGAGTGGGATAACTAATGCTTTCTTTGTACATGAAATCCATTGTTATATTTAACAGCATTGTATTTTTTAATCATCAGGTAACTTGGGAATAGTTCAAACTAAAGAGATTTTTGCAGAAACTTGTCATCTCATAGAATGCTTCAAAATCCAAGAAGGCCATGTAGATGCTGAAGTAAAATGATGGATATCTGTGGAGATCAGCAGTTCTTGGTGAAAATCTTACTTTCCTCCAACAAAAAGAAAAACTCTATTGTTGCTGCTTGGGAAGAAGGGTAAATTGGGATGGTATCAAGGCAACTAGGGACAGCTGGGAAGTATGCAGTAGGAGGAAGCAGCATGACATAACCAGACGACACACAAAGAATAAAAAAATGGGATTTGGATAGGCAGTGTTGTACAGAACAGGTTGATATAGGAAAAACTGTGGGACATTCCAATTTGGTAAGAGGATTCTGTGTAATGGCTATGGGAACCAAGTAAAAACAAGGGGGGAACAGAGATAATCCCGAATAAAGAGAAATAACTACAGTTTCAAAGGAGAGCGTTTGTATTCTGAGATTTAGACATCTTTCTAATTTGTACTTGGATTCATAAGCAAGTTGCTTATTTTAACCAAACCTTTCCATCTTTTAAGAAACATTTTTTGCACTCCAGAAATAGTTTTTTTAAAAAGGTATGCTCTGCCATAGTGGTTCAAATTATTTGTTATATGACTAAAAGACAATTATCGAATTCTATAACATATAACATAGTAAGCATAGAACAAATTTTATCTAAGCAACACAGGAGAGTGGGGTCCAATTTAATGAATGTGTATTATTTCTACAATCTTTCACTCCATATTTAGCAATAATTAAGGGATGGTATTACTCCTTAAAGCTAACATCAATTTTAATCCTTGCTAGCATAGCAAATACTAGTTTCATATTCTGGTTTATAGGGAACTGTGCTAATATTAAATGTTCTTCCAAACACAACCTGACTCTTCAACTACAGGTGAATCTTCCCCTTAATTTTTTAAAAGCTAGCCAATGCAGCCAGTAATTTCCTAATTATAGCTTCATACTAGTTGATTATATTGATAAGGTGCAGCACCATACTACGGATCATAAAGGGAAAGGAGCACCTAAAGCTGCACTTTTCTTCCATGGCAGGTAGTAATCTTGCTTCAGCAAACACTTAACACCACTAGAAGGAATCCATCAGACGTTTGTTACGCCTCTTTCGTACCATCCCATCATCTGCATGTTGATCTAGCGTGACTCTATGCTATATTTAAATGATTTTATGACTTTCATTTGAGCTCTTCCTTGTCTTGTTAATACAACTGAGGGAAACGTGCTGCCTTCAGTGCCAATATTTCTTAGCAGGACCAAATAAATATTACAAGGTAACGCTCTAAACTAGCGGCACTAGAGGCAGCGAGAGTCCCGTTGATGGAAGAAGGAAACAGAAAGCCAGCCAGGCGATGACATTTATTTATATCTTTTAGGATCGTTTTTCACGCTGTATTTAAAGGACCGGGAACCGCTACAACCAACGCTGCTATAAATAAGACTTTACACCAACATTCAGGGTAGTCCGGCTGGCTTCGGAAGCAACTACCGGACTTCACCTATAGCAGAGACGTGCAAAGCTCGGCTCTAGAAAGCGGATGAGACCGAAAAGGAGCCGGTAAGTTGCCGACGATTTTGCAAAACCTCTCGTTCCTTTCACTCCTCTTCCAAGCGGGGAAGTCAAGGTGTTACAGAAATCGTATTCGTGGGTTCTGGAGGAAACTTTTCCTCCGGGGTTGAGACTCATTCAGCCGGCAAAAAAGATTGGGGGGGGGAAAGATGGAGGGGAACCGTTCCTTTAAGTACTCGACGATCTACTACGAATACCCTCAGATAAGCCGTCAGTGCGCAGGCGCAGCTGCGGAAACGCCTCTATGCCCCCCCCCCTTGCACCCGCAGTAGCCAAATAGCTCCGATTCAGGGAAGCTTTTGCGGCTACAAGCGCTAAATATGACAACACCCACCACCCCGGCCTGTTATGAAAAGGCAAAATAAAAAATCTAGTGGAAAATACGACTGGCGACTGAGTAGAAGGGAGGGGAGATGAAAGCGAGGGAGCCGTTGGGTTTCCCTTCAGGATTTATGATCGTTCCCGGCGGAATGGCAAGGATGCTGTGGAAAGGCTCCACGGCGTTACCTCAAGACGCCTCGGGTTACTGAAACCGAGCACGGACCCGTATCCCCGAGGCCTGCGTCGCCACTCACCCACAAGAAGCCACGATCGTCGCCTCTCCGTTCGCCGCGGTGCAGCGCGAAGCCCACCGCTTCCTCCTCGGCGCTTCTGCAGGAGCCGCTTTACCCGCCTTACCAGCTTATCTCAAGATCCAAACAAATGGCAGGGGGAGGAGGGAAACACCGCCTCCAAAAAATAAACTTTCCTCGTCGCCGCCGTCTCACTCCCTGGAGAAGCACGAACCCAAACACATAGAGGCCCGCCTTCCGAGCCGCCTATTGGTAGCCCTGCAATAACGCTCGTGTCCATTGGTTTCGTTTCCTGGCTGTCTTTAATACGACCTTCCCCTTTCTCCCGCCTCTCCTTCTTTTACATTGGCTAACCGCCTAACTATCCCACGATACAGTGGTTTAAACTTTATGTCTATCAACTTTAACTCCGCCCTCTAAGCTTGTGATGATAATTGGACGGTGTGTAAACCATCCGGTGTCTTATTGGCGAAGCCAACTACGTATATTGCTTTAAACTTGAACCTTTTCACTTTTTTTCTCTTGGCCTTTCTCTAATTCGCTAAAAATACAGTCCGTCAAGTTAAACTGCATATTGTCCCACCTATTTGACTCCAAAACCGAAAACGATTGGTTATATATTTCGTCACCGTAACTAATCCCCAGCACTCATGGAAGCCGCTACAAAATCAGAAAAAGGACGTTCAGTGCGCCTAGGCCATGTGCTTTTATGGCTTACAATTTGGAGCTTTTTGCTTTTGATGTTCATAAATATCATAACCGGCTGCTTTGTATGCGTCCACCCATTAACTACTACTTGAAAATGGTTAGCATAATGGGATGGTTAAGATAATGAAAATGCCACCATGACGCCCCTGCGTTCAAACGTAGAACGGCAAGAATTCTCTAGGCGTTTAAGTAAAGCAGTAGCGCTGTCACTTGATTCCTAACCGGAATCACGCCGTTTCCACACTAAAAGGCAAGAGGCAATTATTCCGTGTCGCCTTTTCTTCGCTCAAATTGGTTTTTTTTTTTAAAAAAAAAAAGCCTTCCAATACTTTCGCCTTCCAGTCAGCCTCGCGCAAGCGCAGTGCCAAGCGCTCTGCGCAGCTGTGGGACCACGTGGGCGTTTGTTGCTGATCCGGCACGTGGCCTCGGGGCAGCCACCGCGTGACTATGACAGCAGGAGATCTTCAGGGCGACGCTGCTTTCGGTGTAATCCTCACTGGCGGGAGTCCTCTCGCGCCCCCCCCCCCACCGGTTTAGATTTACTTCGTGAGCTGGGGAACGGCTGTTGGTGCCGTCGTGGCAAGTTTTAGGGCAAAGGTGAAGCCCCTGCCGCCGGTTAACAGAACAAACGGGAGGGGAGCGCAAGTGCAGCAGAAAAAAGCCCAGGGACAGTTAGAGTCTCCCCTGCTTCGCGTTCTGCGTTAGCCAACCCTAAACCCTAAACTTCCCCAGCGGATGCATTTATGTAGCATTAAAATCCCTCTGGAGTTGAGCTCTGCTTCTTAGTGACTTGGGTAGATGTGAGTATTCCCAAAGAGATAGCACTGGAACTGTTATATTCAAAGAAGTTTGCGTGAAACCCAAGAATTTAAACAAAATGAACATTAGAAAACCAATAGCCAAAAGAATTTTAACAGTTGTTATTTAAAAAGCAAACGTTATATAGAGAAACAATGTTCAAAAAGAACTGCATATTCCTCCACAACCCCATGTAATATTTCATTGCTTAATCCCCACTGTTGAGTTGGTTCTTTTTTTCACCTGTCCCTCCGTTTTTGTAATTGCCAGATTTGGTCTATTTCTAAGAACTCTCATAGGTGTTCAGCCTGGAAGTGATTTGCCAATGCCTTCTCTCAGGAAGACTTCTGAGTCTACTCTAGTTTATATATTTTAGGCTTTCTGATACTTTCCCATTTGCTGTTTAAATGTTTCTGGATTAGCCAAGGTTGCCCAAGTGTTATTTAGCCACATACACACACACAAACCTTACAAAAGTAAATAGGAACTAAGTTTAATATGTAATGTTAATGTTTATGGTAGGGTTTTACCAGGCCTTGAAGCGTGTTTTTTATTCATTCCCATTAGCTCAGATCCAAAAAGTTGTGTCTAGAGTAGATCCACTGAAATCAGTCCAATTTCAGCTAATAACTAAACTTTAATTGGTTTCAGGAGCTGTATTCTATTATATATAGTATGTTGAAATGCAAATCAATTCTGTTACCACCTGTTGAAAGAAATATCCTTCTGGGTTCAATTCCAAGTGGGGAAAAAGACACTGGAAACATGGAGGCTGCTTGGAAGGTTTAATGGTTACAGGGCCACATGGCCTGAAGCTTCAGAGAAGAATGATCACATGCTTCAAGGTGAGAAGGGAAGAAAAAAAGGCTGAGGTGCTGAGAGTGCCTGGGTTTTATACCCTCTGTTGGAATTTGAATTGGAGCTTGTATTCTAATTGGTTGTCAGACTCCCAGGGGCGGAGGTCTTAACTTTGTAGGCTTGATCTGGACCACATGGCTTTACCTGAATGCTGGCTAATGCAATCTTCCCAGACCATGTGGTGAGATGGGTAATCCTATCATTTCCTGAGGGCCATCCTTAATCCCATCACCCTGGAGTTCCTTCTTATGTAAAGTATTCTGGCCCAGGCCTCAATGGCCCACCCATTAACAAAGGTGAGTGGGGTGAGATTCTGCTTCTGGGGTGAGTTTCTGCTTCTTGAGTGACTATTCTTTTTAGGAGAAATATTCTGCCTTTTTAATATTTCCTAGGCTATTTCAATTTTTCTAGGAGAGGGGCGGGTGCCAACTTCCTACACACCAAAATGAAAATGATGAGGCCATTGAATATTGTGTTTAGTAGGCATCATATTGTAATGGCTATGCTACATGGTTCTTCATAGATCCTCCTGATTTGACACTGGCCAAATTGCCAAATTTAACATGAAGTACAGGTTTCCATAATGCATGATAAACATGATTAATAGTTCCTTATTGTTGTTAAGCTTCAAGTATGTAACATGGCATTCATTCAATATCTAATATTTCATTCATAGACCAGCACAAAAAATGTACACGACATATTACAAAATAATATAGTTTCCTTACACTTATAACTTTCCTCTCTTCAGAAGAATCCTTCTGCCTTTTATTTAAAGATGGAATAAAATAGATAAATCTTATGTTTATATAACATTTGCTTTTATTTTGAAATATTAGCAATTTAGATTTGAATATTGCTATAAGATAATGATAAGAAGAGAACAAATGTGAAGTTTACCTGAGGTCTTTCAGAAATTGTGTTTTTTCCTTCTGAAATCCTCTTCCTTTTTGCAAGTAGTTGTAAATCAAAATATTCATATAGTCAGTTAAAGAACATTTCATTACTTGCAAAAATATTTTTTCATTGTTGATGGCAATCATTCAGTTTAAGTGTAGTTAATTATATCTTTACTGTAGTTTGAATGTATATATTCTTACATTTTGCAATTGCTTGGCTTAATCAAGGCTGATATGTTTACATTATTGAACTGTGAAACATTTGAAACACTCATCATCTATTTGCAAGCAGTTAAGCAAATGTCATTGATACTCACATTACTAGAATCTGTCATTGTATCCAGAAACCATAATCAGACATGGTGAGCTCATCTCTAATATTTCTTCCTTCAGCTCCTGCTTCATTTCTTTTATTTGTTAAAACTAAAATGTAATTATCCACTTTTCCTTTAGGAGCTGAAAATGTCCTGCAATATTTTCCCTTAAGAACAAACCTATAAAGTAGATTGATCTGGGAGAGTAAGATTGTGGAGCAGTTTAGAAATGCATAGAGGTGGGAGGAAACTAATACTAAAGTAATATAAGGCAAATCTGTTTGCAGCTTATTTCATAAATAGCAACTCAGTTGAGATGGCAATATATGTAAAAATAAGCATTTGAGATCATTTAAAGGGATTCCACCTGTCTATTAATGAGGCTTGGAAGTTCTTCTCTCCAAGATTATTTATCAGATATTACCTTTAAAAATATTTGAAATATGTACTTCCAGCTTTCTTGATTTCAAGAAAATCAAAGTTCAAGTGTGTTGAGCTTGGTCACCCTAACCCTAACTCAGTGAACTTCTGTGGTGATTGATAAATTTGAGTCTCCCAAATCCTAGGCCTGAGCCTTAATCATTATATCACCAAGAAGGCCTACAACTGCAATTCTCAATGTAATGGTGATGACATATTTGTTTTCCTTCATAAGTTGCACAAACTCCAGGCAATGGGATATTCTTGATTTATATACCATTTTTCTAGTCAATCATTGTTTAAATTGTATCAACCTCCACCATAAAAAGAGGCAGGATATTTGCAAAGACAACAGGTGCAGAATTGGAAAGATAAGAATTCAGGTTAGAAGAATAAATAGCAATACTAGCTTGCTTCAGTAACTAAGAAATTCCTAGACTCCAAGGCAATAGGCTGCGCTAAAAAAATTAATGTAGGATTGCCAGTCCTAAAATAGAGATATTTATTCCTGGAAAGTGCTGCTCTAATCATGATTTTAACTGATATAAAATATAGAATCAAAGGGCTGAAAGGGAACTTGGAGGTCTTCTAGATCTAGTCCAAGCTCAAGGCAGGAGACTTTGTACCATCTCAGTCAAATGGTCGTCCACTCAATTTTTGAAAACCTCCAGTGATGGAGCACTCACAACTCTGGGAGGCAAGCTGTTCCCTTAATAGTTCCCCTGTCAGAAAATTTTTCCTTATTCTAGATTGGATCTCTCTTTAACAAGCTTCCACCCTTTACTTCTTTTCCTGTTCTCTGGTGCTTTGGAAATGAGTCAATTTCCTCTTCTCTGTGACATCCCTTCAAGTGCCGGAAGACAGTTATCATGTCCCCTCTAATCCTTCTCACCAATAGGCTGGACATACTTGGCTCCCTCAACTGTTCATCATATAATTTAGCTCCATGATTTAGTCCATCCCTCCTGCCTGTGTGCTTCTCTCCATGTAGATATAGTTCCATTCAGGATCACAAGTTGGATGCAGTTGGTCAGACAATTGTGAATATATCTGATGGTGGTATTGTCTATCCCATATTGTTTTTATCTTACCAAGAAGTATGCTGTGTCAAATGTCTTGCTGCCCATGCATTTCTTTGATCCACTAATTTAGTCACTTTATCAAAGAAAGCAATAAGGTTTGTCTGGCATGATCTGTTTTTAAGAATTTATGCTGACTTTGAAGGATCTTCTATCCCTGCCTGCACCTGAATGCTGCCCCACGCCTGCTACTTTTTCTCTCGAAGGATTCTGTTAATTTTCCTAAGGGAGGTGAAGAGGAGACCTTATGTGTAATTGAATATGGTGGCAGAGATAGTATTGGTAAAAGGAATTATTCTTTTTATTTATTCAGATTATTATTTATTATAAGAGTTTGTTTATGAATTGTAATAGTGTCCCTTCAGCATGAACCAGTCAAGGCAGCGTTAAATCACACAGTTCAGCAATAGAGGCAAGTTTGGCAACAGTAGTCATTATTCCAGGTTTGCTAACAACACCACATTTCTTTAAAGTGACTCAGAGATTTGAAATTTCAGTTGGTATAGAACGTAGCAAGCTGATTATGGGTGAGAACCATCACATTGCATCTGTATTGTAGGTTCTACATTGGCTGCATGTATGCTTCCAAATGCAATTTAAAATGCTATAAAGTATTTTACGGCTTGAATTCAGGTTACCTGTTGGACAGTCTTCTTGTGAAGTTTGACTTTTATGTGCAATGGGCTCGGAAAGGATGCTTTGGATCCCTGCTCTTTGACAGATGAGAAAAACCAGATCCAGGGGCAAGAATTCTCTGCTGCTTCCCCAATTCTGTAAAATAGCTTGTCTAGCAATCCCTGGTAAAAAGCAGTATTTTATCATGTCTTTGCTGGTTCCCTTTTAATATTTTTTTAATATTTACCATAGTAATGTATATATTGTATATTATAAATAAATACAATATTTTACTATAATAAAATTAATGTTAATTTTAATTATTTTAATTCAGTTTGATTTTAAAAATTATTTTAGAGGTTGCTTTCTTGTGATCCTAATCAGGAGCACATTGAATGAGACAGAGTACAAGTTAGCAAATACCATGTTTCTCCAACAATATGCCTCCCCCCAATAGGAAGGCCCAGCATGTTTTCTAGGCATGAGGTGAAATTAAGACCCTCCCCCCAAATTTAGGCCTATTTTAAAAAACGTGAAATGGGGGGAAAGGACAGGGGAGGAACTTGCCGTTAGGAGCTCCCCACAGGCAGCCATGCCTCGTCACCAGCTGCTCCTAACGGCCGATCACAGTGCAGCGTGGAGAGCTCCCTACCCCCACCAAGTGCCTTTCCTGAAGACCCGGGTATGGTGCTGGCTGCAGGTCGGGTCAGCGGGCGGGTGTCGTCGTCGTCATGGATGTCGGCCTCAGTGGTGGGGCACTTTGTGCCACTTTCTCCGCCGCTGTCGCTTTCCCTTCTGCCCTCACCGCGGCTTATGCTGCGTTCGGAGTGCTGCCATTAGGCAACACGCAGAGGCCGGAGACCCTGCTGGACATCGTGGCATGGTGGTAATGGAGAAGTGACCCTTCCAGCAGGTGGAGGAACGGTTTGAGTGCATTCCTCCACTGGTAGTGTTTCAGCCGCTTCTCGGGCAGGGGAGCCACCTCCGTAACTTCCACGGAACCTGGCGGTGGTGGCACCTCTCACCAGCGCCATCTCCAACAACAGCAGCAGCAGCAGAACAGACCCTGCTGCTGACGAGAACTGCCTGCAGAGGCATCGCTTTGCTTGACGGCAGCTGCATCGACAACATTCTGCAAGTTGGTGAGTCATTTCAGCTTCGGTGAGTGGAAGCGGCAGTGGAAGGGTGATGCCATCGTTTCCCTCCCTGCGCCACACCTCGCTTTGCTTCCCGTCCCAGAACTTCAGATCACGGTCTCGTCCCCTGTATGGTCGGGCACTCTTCTCTTCCTTCAGCCACCTGAAACGCCCCCGTGGACCTTTTCCTCTTTAAGTTTTCTTTATTCTCATTCCCTCCGTCAGTTCTCTAAGAATACAGACTGGCCGGACAGCTTCCTCCCCACCTCCCCGTAGTTTTAAAAAGGGAACTATCTATCCATTTTGCCCTTCGAGCAGAGGCAAACCTTCCAATCCAAACATAAGAGAAAGGGAATAATCCTACAGACCCTTAGCACCCCCTTAAATGCACTCCCCACATTCATCTCCTTGAAGGAGAGAAATAGGATGGAAATCCATCTCCTGGATTTCTCCTGGCAAATCCCAAAGACACTCTTCCCTTTCTCCCTCCCCCCTCCTTCTTTCCCTGCCAAGCTTCCCAGAGGATTCTCCTGCTGATTCATTCATTCATTCCTACTTCTAAGGGGGTGCTAAGGATCTGTAGGATGATTCCTCCCCCCCTCCCCGTAGTTTTAAAAAGGGAACCATCTATCCATTTTGCCCTTCGAGCAGAGGCAAACCTTCCAATCCAAACATAAGAGAAAGGGAATAATCCTACAGACCCTTAGCAATGAATGAATCAGCAGGGAATGGCAATGGCAGCACTCCGAACACGGCATAAGCCACAGCGAGGACAGAAGGGAAAGCGACAGCAGCGGAGGAAGCGGAGCAAAGTTCCCCGCTGCTGCTGAGGCCGACATCCATGCTGCTGCCCTCCTGCTGCACTGGCCTGCAGCCAGCACCATACCCAGGTCTATAGCAAAGGCGCTTGGCAGGGGTAGGGAGCTCTCCGCACTTCACCATGATTGGCCATTAGGAGCGGCTGTGGCGAGGCATGGCTGCCATATTTAAAAGATGGCCTAGCCATATTTTCAGGGGTCAAAAGAAAATAAGGCCCAGCCTTATTTTCTGAGAAACACGGTAGATAAATAATAAACATAATACTAGTGAAGGAACTTGGAAGATAACCAGAGCCTTGACAGAACATAGAACCCATTTTTCTTAATACAATTAGAATAATTTATTGAACTATCTGTATTTTGTGTAGAACAGGAGATATTACCTAAGATCCTAGCTGCATTTTATATTAATTGTATGCATTGAACACCACCTACTTTTTTAAAAAAAAAATATAATGGATATGCAGAATAGGTGTGATTTTCATTAGGACTACTATGTAAATAGTGGTTTAATCCATTTTTCCATAATTCCCAATTAACATATTGACGACATAGTGCCGACTGAAAATTATAGAAGTCATGATCCCTATAATAGGAAGAAATCGGTTTAAAGTTGATTTCCAGATTAAATGAAACCTACTGGGAAAGTAGTTTTTTATTTTGTATTATTATTGTAATATGCCTATGCCTGGAGAATAGTTTTTTGTAATTTATAAATTTTATACTGCCAGTAGCTTGAAGATTGATCTCACTGAAATATGATAAGTTTGATTCATTTGTTGTATAGCTTTTCTTTATGGGAAGGAAAAATGCTGTTTTTTCTGTAACCACTGTGTGTCACTATTGTTCTATAGTATAGTAACTGCTACATTTTCAGATAATTTGTGGTTTAGCCTATCTTGAAATAGATGAGAGCAACAGATTATGCAAACATCACCAGCAAAGGAGACTAGGAGTCCAAGTTTTATAATACTATGAAAGGAGGAAATAAACCTTCCTCTGTAAGAAAACTGTTTTGTTAATCTCAGTTAGTCAGATAGTTTTCATATAGCTTACAACACTATATAGTTTATTTATCATATTTAAATCGTTCCTTCCTTCCAGGGAGCTTAAGGCAACACGTGAATTTCCCTTGTGTGTTTCTGTCGCCATAACAACTCTGTCATAGATCCAAATGAAAGATAGAGACTGGCTCAAAGCCACCAAGTGAGCTAGGCATCTGAGTGAAGATTTGAATGCTATTCAACCCTAGTCCTAGTCATCTGATGTTCTGAGATAACAACATAATAGCTCTCACAATGCCTGAAGAACAAATTGGCCAGCTGTTACACCTTCTATATGCTACTAAAGTTCTCTTCATTATCATTAAGTAGGCAAAACAATTTTTGAATCATTTTTTGAATTCTGTATTTTGAATATATAATGCATCCAAAATCTGGGACTCATGACTCCCAAGGAAATGAAATTGGGGAAAGTTATAGCTACTTCAAGCTGCTGCTGTGGTTGGGCTGCTGTTGTGATCACATGATGGTCATTTGAATATTCTGTGACAGTTTCCCTGCCACTCTTGCAATCCTTTGCTCCTTCCCCCACTTAGAATCAAGGTACTGACTCAACATGTGACTCTTAAAGAAACAACTTTAAGATACACAAAGAAAGTTCTGGATATTTTTATTGCTTTACATTTCTGACATATAAATATGCACCTGTATCTATACCCCAACTTTGTTAGGCCCTCAAAGTACATACACAGTGCTCCATTGGCCTGTTTTTCTTCACACCAACCATGTGAGATAGGTTGGCCACCGTTACTCTGTGGTTGCAGATAGAATAGAAACTGGATCTCACTGGTGTCAAGTCAAATACATTAGCCACTATATCTTAATCCTTAGCCGTCCTGTTTCATTTTTCAATTGTTTCCTACTCTGAAACTGAATGTAGACTGGCCCCTCCTTCAGCCATGGAAGATCAGATACTGTCCTGCCTTAGCCCTCATGCAGTCATGTGATCCTCTCTGATGACTTCCTAGAATTCATTGGAAAAGCCAACCAGGAATAAACTTTTCTGAAATGAGAATGGCAATATACCATTTTATTTTTTGTGGTAAAAATAATGCAATAATGCCATGTGGAAAGAAAGGGGAGATGTCATGGTCAGCACCAAATGTAAGGATGTGACAAGAAAAGAGAATGAAGAAGCAGAATAAAAGGGCTGCGTGTTTCCAGAATCACAAGGAAAGAGTAAAGGTGTTCCCTGCCAAGGAAATCAATGGGGAAGCCTGTTGGAAGTTAGAAGTTGCTACTGCTTGCGCTGATTTTTTGCCTACCAGTAGCCATTCTGTTTCACTATTTAATTAAGGAAATATCCGTGTAACAAAGACCCAACTAGGCATGTGTTGTCTAGTAACATAATAAATGGATTAGACTTTACATTTAAAATATTCACCTGAACATTTCAGTCCTCCAAGGTACATTGCTCATAATTTAGAAAATCTAGAAGAGTCCTTCAACACTGACATCAACAAAAGCTAGCATTAAAATGTGGATGTCCTTATCAAATAACAAGAATTTCCTACTACTAGGAGCCATGGTGACACAATGGTTAGAATGCAGTATTGAGTCTGACTCTACCCACAGCCAGGAGTTTGACCCTGACCAGCTCAAGGTTAGCTCAGCCTTCCATCCTTCAGAGATCTGTAAAATGAGGCTGCAGATTGTTGGGGGCAATATGATAGCATATGTAAACTGCACAGAGCACTGTAAGGTGCTATATAAAAGTTTAAGTGCTATTGCTATTACTACTAATGCCTAATGTTCAGAAAAAGCAACCAACATTGTTCAATGTCTCAGTTGTTATTCAACCCTGAAAGAAGCATGATTGGGATAGTAGGCATGAAACTACTGGTAAGATTAGATACAATATGTAGTAACATGGTAAGGCATGGGAAACCAAAACAAAGTTGCAGAAAAAATATTAGGTTTCAAGGACAATTGAGAGAAGGCTCCCTGCAACAAAATAATAATGTATTATGGCAGTCATATACCATAAAGTGTGTAAGGTATACATGGGAAAAAATGAGGGAATTTTCTGGAAGTACAAAAGTTTGCCTAGTAGCAATGAATCAAAATACAAGTAAAAATTGCTTTAATAAAGTATGGCCTCCAAATCTAAAAGAACTGGAATAAGGTACCATTTATCTGATCCCCACGTTACACTGCAAGAAAGCATATATCAAAAATAAGTGGATTTCTATATGAATTTCTATATGAAAGGTTCCATACAAAGGGGATAAAGTTATATTGCTATAACAATTTCTGCTGCTGTTAAAAGTATATTAATAAATGCCTTGAGACACCTCAGGGATACAAGAGAGAATAAATTAATATATGTGGAAATATATCTGTTCAGAGTATTTGTCTACTCAGCCCACAACTCTCATTAACAGTTCCCTAATTAAAAGTTTCTTAAAAAAATAACCTGGGATCTTTCTAACCAGTTATATTAGGAAGTCGACTGTCTATGGAGATTTTCAATCATTCAGGTCATGATTTGAAAAGCGCTTTTAGGAACTGTAATGTTTTATATTTACAGTAGCTCCTGTAATAGCTATGATGCCTCCCCATATCTACATACGTTGTAGAAAGTCCTCATTTGACTAGGAAAGATGATATTTGAAATCAAACTACTGTAGAAAACAATAAATGACTCACACTCTTCCTCCTTCTCCCCTGCCCTCCCTCCCTCCCTATTTATTTATCTAATCCATCCATTCATCTTGTGGTTTGATTAGCATAAGTGTTAGAAGATGCACTCAAGGAAAATTCACCACCTAGATACAGCAGAAAATGCAATGTAATGTTTATTACTATTGGTTCCTAATGGCCATTTATATAATGAATTATACATGCATTATACCTGTATATAGTTGTACAAGTCCTGGCCTATTTGTCTGGAATATATCATATTCATAGAGTATGAAAGTACAAAGTTGCAATGTCCATATAATGCTGCATCTATTGGGCATAAAATAGCAGGAATCTTTGTGAATATTTAAATGGAAATTTTAGCCATGTAATACATTTTAAATAGAACAAGGGAGGATGAGAAGGATTCAGTATTATTTATAATAGCCAATACTTATATCATTTATTGCAGCTTGTTATAGTCAATTCCTAACAAGACAGGAAGCAGCAGGTGAAGCTAGGCGAAATCACATCCAATATCTGTACAATCAGCACAGGGGCCTCCCAAGGCTGTGTGCTATCTCCACTTCTCCCTATATACCAATGACTGCATCTCAAATGATCCATCTGTTAAAATACTGAAGTTTGCTGATGACACAACAGTGATTGGTCTCATTCGAGACAACGATGAATCTGCATACAGACAGGAGGTTATACAGCTTGCCTTGTGGTGTAACCGGAACAATCTGGAACTGAACACACTCAAAACTGTAGAAATGGTGGTAGACTTTAGAAGAAACCCTCCCATACTACCACCTCTTACAATACTAGACAACACAGTATCAACAGTAGAGACCTTCAAATTTCTAGGTTCTACTATATCACATGACCTTAAATGGACACCTAACATCAAAAACGTCATCAAAAAAGCACAACAAAGAATGTTCTTTCTGCGCCAACTCTGAAAGCTCAAACTGCCCAAGGAGCTGCTGATACAGTTCTACAGAGGAATGATTGAGTCTATCATCTGCACCTCTATAACTGTCTGGTTTGGTTCTGCAACCCAACAGGACAGACACAGACTTCAGAGGATAATTAGGACTGCAGAAAAAACAATTACTACCCACCTGCCTTCAATCGAGGACCTGTATACTGCACGAGTCAAAAAGAGGGCTGTGAAAATATTTACAGACCCCTCACATCCTGGACATAAACTCTTTCAACTCCTTCCCTCAAAACGACGCTATAGAGCACTGCACATCAGAACAACTAGACACAAGAACAGTTTTTTCCCGAAAGTCATCACTCTGCTAAACAAATAATTCCCTCAACACTGTTCAACTATTTACAAAGTTTACACTACTATTATTGTTAATCTTCTCATCACTCCTTATCACCCATCCCCTCCCACTTGTGACTGTAACTTTGTTGCTTGTATCCTCACAATTTATATTGACTGCTTCCTAGTATGATTTGATGTTGATTGTACCTTATGACTATCATTAAGTGTTGTACGTTATGATTCTTGATTCTTAATGAATGTTCCTTTTCTTTATGTATACTGAAAGTATTTACACCAAGACAAATTCCTTGTGTGTCCAATCACACTTGGCCAATAAAGTATTCTATTCTATTCATGGAGGCTATGTCGAATTTTATCTATGCTGTACATCTCAACAGGCATCTCTTGTACTGATCTTCATTTAAATACCCATTCTTACATACTGTATTGTTACATCCTATGTTGGCTTAAGAGTCAAGTTCTCCATAGAATGAAAGGAATTTGTACAATAATTTCATTGTTGAATTTATCCCTCATAATAGCCAGGGGTGGGATTCAAATTTTTAACAACCGGTTCTGTGGGCGTGGCTTAGGTGGTGGGCGTGGCTTAGTGGTCATGTGACTGGGTGGACATGGATTGGTGGTCATGTTATTGGCTGGGCGTGGCCAACTCAATATCACTCACATCGAGGCACGCATCTCCTCGCCTGGCCTCATGACTGGGGATGCTGCAACAGTCGTAAGTATGAAAAATGGTCATAAGTCACTTTTTTCAGTGTCATCGTAACTTTGAATGGTTACTCCACACAAGTAAAGTACCAGCAAAGGAGGGGAAAAGACTCCAGAGAAGTTCCTGAGATAGGAAGTCTAGTCCTGCCAAGAATGTAATAAGGTTTAAAGGAGAGGCAGTTTCTGTAAGCAACACCAGAATGTTTCCTTCCTGCCTTCCTTTCAGGATTAGGCCAATAATTTCTTCTAACAACCGGTTCTCCAAACTGCTTAGAATGTTAACAACCGGTTCTAGTGAATAGGTGTGAACTGGTAGAATCCCACCCGTTAATAGCTCTCAAATCTATGAATGTAGGTCTATCTGCTGTTCTGAGTATGGTACTCTTGAGAAGGCTATCCACACATTAATATTACTGAAAAGGATGAAAAACAGGACAGAGGTTTTAATAAGCTTTTAAGAAAATATAGAGATGTTATACATTTTAAAAAATATTTTATTCAAACTAGTTTTATTTTTCATTTTCTATCCCAGAAAGTTAATAAAATACAGTGCAGTTATCAATGATGCAACAACATTCTTTTAAGTCTGAAGCCTGACAAACTAAAGCATCACTAAAAGAAGGGAAGCACTTAGACATATTATTTATTTAGACATTTATAAGGCCACCCAACTCTTCAACAGCTACATTGCAATTAGAGTTAAATCGAAAATGCAGTTCATGCTTTTTTAAAAATATTGCTACCATTATGCAAGGATCTTCCAGACATACTTTTACTCAGTAGGCATGCTTTAACTGGCAATACCAGCTCGGAAACTGCAGTGGTTACATGCAGCATTGTGAGAATGTCAGACTGAAAGTTTGAAAGAATGCACTTATTGTATATTCCAGTAGATGCCTTTTGAATTCTAATTTTCCAGTAGTTTTTCTTCAGTCATGAGACCACACAGATTGACTGTTTGTTTTTCTCACCTGGGAGAGAACTTGGACTCATATTACCTGCAATAGAAAATATATAAATAAAGTTTCTAAAAATATTCATACATATCTTTTAAAAAGAAAACACTGATACTTTGCTATCCTAAATCATATAGGCAAGAGTCTCACTTTTTGTTTCTGCTCAGGTATACCTGACCCAGTTGTAAGAGGAACAAATTCAAAACACATTCACCATTGAACATCTTTCTTGCAGCTATTCCCAATTTGTACATTAATACACATTTACAAACTTTCAAAATATCATGAGAACTGTAAGTATCTTTGAGCCTCTTTAATGAATACAATTTTTATAGATAAGAATATGCAATGATCTGGTTCTGAAGTGTTAATTTAAAACGTTAGACCAAAATTTTTCAACCTGATGTCCCCTCAAGAATGTCCTCTCAACACCTTTCATTCTTGTTGGACACCCTGGGTATGCTAGCTGAACAACCTAGGAAAGACAGCAGCAGCCCACCCACATTAGTTCCACCTAAGATCACCCCCAGGCTGTTCCTTTCCTCTAGAGCTGTTGCCCAAGCAACTGATGCTTGCTTTTTGCTGCCAACTATTTTGCCTAATTATTCCCTACAAGTAAGTCACAGGCATTGATGCTGGGAAAGGCCCCCAACTGAGCAAGCAGGAAGAAAGGCGGTGAAGCCTGAGCCACACATTCAGCAAGCTGTTCATGTGACACTAATGCCACAACTGCTGCATTGCAGCACTTCCTTGAAAAGCCTAAAGACAGATCTGTTTATTTCTTTACAATGTAGATTTGTAAGGCTGCTTAACTCAGCAACGACTCTGGGAACTATATAAGTAAAATCATTTCTGCAACCAAAACTAAAACCATATGAATACAACATGAAGAACAAACATGCACCATAAAATTGTCATAATATGATCTGACTAGACAGAGCCTCGTATCCAGCTACAGTGGAACTTCTCATCACAAAACGCTTCTGACCACGACCAAATCTGGTTTTGACCAAAAAATCCACAACGTTTTTGAATTGGCTCATGATTCAAAAATCGAGTGGCGATCAAACACGGCTGCAGCTGATTCCCTTTCTGTGCCGATTTCCCCTTCAGCACCATTTGTTTTTGGTAGGTGCATGTGCAAGTTACGGAATGAATTACGGTCGTGACCTGAGGTTCCACTGTAATTAGTTTTCTGGTTTATTGGAACTCTGGTAATGGGGAAGGATCATAGATGAATGTTTAAACAAGCAGAGTGGCTGAATCACTTCCCTTGGATATCCAGTTAATGGGATTTGTTAATGGAGAGTATCTTAGCTGAAGAACTTAGCACAGCATCTGCCAGTTACAACAGAACACTGCCAATCTGATTTTATTCACATGTTTTCAATTTCATCTTCCTTCATAATCTTGAACCAACAGTACAGTCCTCGATTTACAACCACAATTTAGACCTAAATTTCCATTGCTAAGCAAGACAGTTGTTAAGTGGTGAGTGAATCTGGTTTCCCCATTGACGCTGCTTGTAGAGGGTTGCAGAAGGTGATCGTATGACCCTAGGGCACTGCAACTGTCATAAATACATGCCGATTGCCCAAGCATCTGAATTTTGGTCATGTGACCATAGGGACGTTACCATAGTTGTAAGTGTGAAAAACAGTCACAAGTCACCTTTTCAGAACTGTTGTAACTTCAAATAGTCACTAAATGAATGATTGTAAGTCAAGGACTACCTGTGTAGACCAAAGACTAGTACCTGTGTAGTACTTTCAGTAAATAACAGCAACTAGATAGATCAACTTTTTCCAAGTGATGGCCATATGGACTATCATAGTGAGCTCAGGCTAGCAGCCTGCTCTAGAGTTAATAGGTCAGTCACTGCCTTAGGACCTACAGGCATTTGAGGTGGGACTGCCTAGTAATCAACAAGAACCCTTGTCATTGGTCTCTGAAGTTGAGGAGTCTGAGCTGCTGTCTCCACCCAGCGCAAGAGCTCACCAAGCAAAGAAAAGCAAGTACTCTACAAATTTCCTTGCAAGAATGGAGCTGCATCCTCCCATAATGAGCAACACCCACATTGGTTCTACTTAAATAGAGCAGTAACCCCAAGCCTCTCTACTGGAACCAACTGTTGCTAACCTAAACTGTGTGCCGTTAAATACTGATTCTTGAATCCTTTAACTCTGACTTTGGATCTTGGATCACCTGCTACACCACCTAGCAATAGCACTTAGATTTACACCGTTTCACAGTGCTTTACAGCCTCTCTAAGCAATTCACAGAGCAGCATATTGCCCCCAACAATCGGGATCCTTATTTTACCGACCTCGGAAGGATGGAAGGCTGAGTCAGCCTTGAGCCAATGAGAATTGAACTGCCAAACTGTTGGCAGCCGGCAGTCAGCAGAAGTAGCCTGCAGTACTGCATTCTAACCATTGTGCCACCACAGCTCTTGGTGATTATAAATAAATAAAAATATCTTGCTGTGTTAGTATTCAATTGTTAAACTCCTACAATGTTTTCTAGGCTTTGTCTTGGACCTTATTCCAACTAATCTTTTGCTTACTGCTTTGACCTTGGAAAGGTCAAGGAATTAATGAAGCTGAAATTAATACATCTGTGGGAC
Source organism: Bungarus multicinctus (assembly GCA_023653725.1). Taxonomy (NCBI): domain Eukaryota; kingdom Metazoa; phylum Chordata; class Lepidosauria; order Squamata; family Elapidae; genus Bungarus; species Bungarus multicinctus. The sequence continues at coordinate 52,467,915 of CM042848.1, forward strand.
ATTACAGTAGATTGGCAAGGATGAATTAAGTCCATACTGTACATAAGATATTTTCATCTAGGAATCCAATTTAATTAGTGGTCAAACAACCTCTAAAAAGAAAATCATTGTCTTTTGAGTATTGTAATCAAACATGAATAATAAAATTTTGTTGTGTTAGTATTCAGTTATTAGACTCCTACAATATTTTCAGCTATTCTGGGCAACTACTGTTGATATTTAACTTTTATATCAACATATTTTATTAATCACCGATGCTATTATACAAACTTAGCCACTAGACAGCAGCATTGAAAAAAATTATAATGCCAGTTTATGGATTCTTCCTTCAAGCTGACCATTGGTTACTTTGTGGAAATATCCATGTACTTTATCTGGCAACAATATGGAAATAATTTGGCACTGACTTTTTCCAGGATGTTTTTCTGCTTCCCAATCTAGTTTAGCCCTAGTATTTCATGGAAGTTTCTTACCAAGCACCAATTAGCAAGATTGGACTACATATATACAAAAAACAATAAGAATATGTTATGGAATAGAAAGCAGTATAGCTTATCTGATAGATATCAAATACACATTTATTAGGAAAACTAGGCAGACATAAGACATAGCCCCTGTTATTTTGTAATTCTGTCACTAGGGGTTGCTACATGCCCTTTGGTCAATTAAATAAAACACATTTACTTAAAAAACTTAGTTGCAGTTTGTGCTATGAAGATTTCTAGTCAAACAAGATAGACTGTCAATCTCCAAAAGAGCCCTTAACAGCAGTCAGCTAAAACAAACTGCAACTCACTGAAGTTTTAATAATATTTTCCATACAAGAATAAGGTGTGAAATGTAAAGGAAACTTTAATCCCTTGGCGGCTTATGATTTGAATCTGCTGCCTTCCATACACAGCATTGTAATTTTTATTACCAAAAATGATTCTTCATATTTCCATTAATTATATTTTGTAAAGTAGGCTATATAGATATGTTTATTTCAGACTGATCAGATCTAATTTATCATTTATTACAAAATTGTAGGGGCAAAAATCTCTCTTCAGAATGAAAAAAATAGAATGTCACCAAGTACATTCATATGAATTTATCTTCAGTATCATATCTAAAATGGTTCCGCCCCAGTCGTCTGATGGACCCAGATAGGTTCCTGATGGAGCTTGGGCCTTTTTCCGAGGTTTGTACACACGACTCGGTTGGGGACTTGGTGGCCATCTTGGATAGGGTGGTGGCCGAGCCCTTGACCGGGTCGTACCCTTGTGGCCTCTGACTCGGTGCTGATCCCAATTAGCTCTGTGGTTTTCCGAGGAGCTGAGGGAGATGAAGCGCTGGAAAAGACGCCTAGAGAGTGGTTGGAGGACCAGCCGCTCCGGATCTGACCGAACACTATTGCAATCCCATATTAGGGCTTATTTAGTGGCGATAAGGACGGCAAAGCCCTTTTTAGGGTGACCTACTCCCTTTTAGATGTGGGAGTGCGGGAGGATCCCTTGCAGGGACGGGCTGAGGATTTTTTGAGATATCTGCAGGACAAAATTGCTCAGATCTGGGACGGGCTGGACTCTGACTGAGCAACTCTGGATGGGATGACTGGGGCGGATCTTGGGGAGGTCATCTGGGATGAGTTTGATCCTGTGACCCTGGAAGACGTGGACAGGATACTGGGGAGGGGGGCTTAATGCCACCACATGTTTACTGGATCCGTGCCCCTCCTGGCTGGTTTTGGCCACCCGGGAGGTAACACAAGGTTGGTTCCAGGGTATTATTAATGCTTCCTTGAGTGAGGGGTTTTTGCCTGCCGCCTTGAAAGAGGCGGTGGTGAGGCCCCTCCTCAAGAAACTGTCCCTGGACCCAATATTATTATTGAACTATCGTCCGGTCTCCAACCTTCACTTTGTGGTGAAGGTTGTTGAGAGTGTGGTGGCACGACAGTTCCCTCAGCACCTGATGAAGCTGTCTATTTAGATCCACTTCAATCAGACTTCAGGCCCGGGTACAGTACGGAGACGGCATTGGTCACATTGGTGAGTGATCTCTGGAGGACCTGTGACGGGTTGTTCCTCTGTCTTGGTCCTGTTAGATCTCTCAGCGGCTTTTGATACTATTGACCATAGTATCTTATTGCAGCGGTTGGGAGTGGGAGGCAATGTGTTACGGTGGTTCTCCTCCTTCCTCTCCGACCGTTCGCAATTTGTGTTGGCAGGGGGGCAGAGGTCGACCCCGAGGCCCTTGATTTGCGGGGTGCCTCAGGGGTCTGTTCTCTCGCTCCTGCTGTTCAACATTTATGTGAAGCTGCTGGATGAGATCATCCGTGGTTTTGGGGTAGAGTTCCATCACTATGCTAATGATACTCAGTTATACATTTCTACCCCAGGCCACCCGTTAAAGTGATGACCCGGTGCCTGGAGGCTGTGCGGAGTTGGATGAGTTTAAATAGGCTCCGACTCAACCCTACCAAGACCGAGTGTGGTTTCCTGCTCCCAGATATAACCGGCTTATTCCATCGCTGGCTGTGGGGGGAAAAATTTTGACCCCCACAGAGAGTGCACGCAATCTTGGTGTCCTCCTGGATGTACGGCTGTCGCTGGAAGATCATATAACGGCCGTCGCCAGGGGGGCTTTTTATCAGGTCCGACGGATCTGCCAGTTGCGGCCCTTTCTGGATCTGGACACGCTTCGCGCAGTCACTTCTGCCCTTGTCATTTCCCGTCTCGATTATTGCAATGCTCTCTACATGGGGCTCCCCTTGAAGAGCATCCAGAGGCTCCAGTTGGTGTAGAGTGTGGCCGCGCGGGTGATTCTGGGGGCTTCTCGTAGCTCCCATGTTACACCGCTCCTACGTGAGCTGCATTGGCTTCCGGTAGCCTTCCGGGTGCGATTCAAGATGTTGGTGGTCATCTATAAAGCGCTCCATGGCTTGGGACCCGGGTACTTACGGGACCGCCTTCTGCCACCATCAGCCTCCCGTCGGCCTGTGCACTCTCATAGGGTGGGCCTCCTTGGGGTGCTGTCAGCTGGACGATGTCGGCTAGCAACCTCAAGGGTATGGGCGTTCTCTGTGGGAGCACCCTCCCTTTGGAACGAGTTACCCCCAGAGATACGGACTATCCCTGACCTGCGAATCTTCAGGCGTGCATTGAAGACTCATCTTTTTCAACGAGCCGGTCTGGCCTAGTAATATTAGAGGGTTTTAAGTTTGTTATTTTAATTACCCTGTTATTATTATTTTTATTATTTTTAACTTTCAGTTTTTAAATTTTATATTTTTTGTATTTTTTTAATCTGGCTGTACACCGCCCCGAGTCCCAAATGGGAGAGGGGGCGGTATATAAATTAAATAAAACCTAAAACCTAAACCTAAACTGAGTTGAGAATCTTAAAAATTTGCATTTAAATTTTGGCTAATATGCCTTTTATGTAAAATACATTGTTTTGTTGCAGCTGTAAAGGAATAGAAGTCATAAGCCCTTGTGAATGTACATTTTTAGTTCACCCGTATAAAATTAGCAGTTAACAACTAATTGTTAAGGAAAAATAAATATTTAATGAAGAATAAAATATCCATGGCTATTACTCATGATAATTTAACTATTGCCTTCCATAGTGGAGACAGATGTCTCTGAATATTAGTAATTAAAATATAGCTCATAGTTTGTTAAAGGAGTGCTACAGATATGAGATTAGCTAAACTGCTTCTTTTGTAGCCCTAGAATTTAAATGTTGTGAAGGGTTCCATAGATCACTTTTAAGATTTTTTACACAAGCTAATATATTACTAGCTAGCTACTACAGGTAACTCATTTGTGGCTTCATTGTTTTTTGTTTTCTCCCAAGTCCCTCACACAAATTCCTTGGCAATTAGAAAGGAAATTATCTCATTTGTATTAGATTGTGGAAAACTAAAAAGACAAAAGGGAACTTTTCTAGTATTATCTTCCCCAAGCTGTTATACAAAATAGAACACAAAGAGGATTTGTTTTCTGTGGAGTCTATTCATCATAGGATAAAATGGATGAGAGTTACAGTCTCCACAGGTATGAACCTGCCTGATTTATCTTGTTTCTAAGCCCATGTAACCTTTTACCATTAATAATGGATAAAGAAGCCAAAATTACTTTATTCACACTTTTGGGTATAAGAAAGCAGAAGATTTAAATAAAAGAAAATAAATCTACTTAAAATTCAGCTGCAGCACCTCAAAGCATTTCCTGAATGCCAATGACTCCAAAATCTGCATCAGCAATTCTAACTGAAATCCTTTGCAGCATTTTAAGGACATATATTGTATACTATATGATTCCTATTCACAGAACTCTAGATGACAATCTTACCATACTTCCTTCTTAAAACCAAAAAGATAGTTATTGTATTTAGCTTCTGTCCTGCTCACCTAAAAACAAAGTTATTGAATGAGGTCAATAGTGCCAGGCTTACAGAATATACTTTAATACAGCCATCCTCTTCACTCTGAATTCCTACTGTTCAGTAAGATAAATTTAGAAAAAGAAAGGGTAAAAGAGAGGGAGAAAGGAAGAAAATGAAAGCCTGATTGTGTAACATGCATTCATTGACAGAAACAAAACAAGTCATAATATTTTCCAGGAAAATTTACCTGAATTGTCTCCAATACTATGAAAACTAGTGTGGCATTCCTTTGGTACCTTCATACCCATCAAGTCTTCAGCAATCTCACTAGTAGCAGAATTGGCATCAGTATTCAAAGGTGGTGGTCGCTTGGCTCTTCTGAAAAATCCACCGCTAAACTTCTTTCCTTGTTTGGAATTGACTTCCCTATCAGAAAATTCATCCTTCCTATGGTCACAGACAGACTCTTTGGATTTGGATTTATGTTTCAAGTCTAAGTGGAATCGGGAAAAAAACCTTTGAGGCTCCGCTGTGTTCAAGTTCTGAAGTGGAGGTTCTATATCCGGCAGTACCTGCTTGACTGTTACAAGGTCATTAAGAAAACGATCTAGTCGTTTATTTGATTCGCTTTGTTCTTCTCGTCCTTCAGGTTTCTCTTGTGATTCGTCCCTTTGACGGCGCATCATTTCACCTGGAGGAATACCTACCACCAGTCCATATTTTGGGTTGATAACTTTCCGGGCCACAGTAGAGGAAGAAAAACCAGAGTTCCCAATACCATGACGGAAAGGAGAGGGAATGTTCAATTCCTTATAAAGATTGACCTCCTCTGAAATGGCATAGAGCTCACGGAATTCCGTGTCAAACATTTCAACGTGCTGTCCACTCAGGCACAAAAGAATATTTCTGTTTATGTGGGATGAGGTCCATGTGAAACTGTAAAACAGGGGAAAACCTGTCAGTCTTTTGCTGTCAGGGCAAAAAAAATTGCAATCAGAAATCACTATTAAACTTTAACCTCTTGCTATTCAGAAATACATAATATTTTAATTGATTTGACCCAATCAAGTACTTAGGAAAAAAATGATTTTTTTTATTTGTTATCAAAAGAATCACAGGAAATATTTCATAAGACTAGATGTATGGCAATCAAATTAGTGTATCTCTTTGAACCAAAAAGCCCCCCTCCTCCCCCCCCAAATCTCGATATAAGAAGGAAATGCAAAAAAAGAATGCCTTTATGGTACTTTGCTTCCTTCTTCCCTTTTTCTTTCACACTTATTAAGTCCTCGTTCCTTCCAAGGGACTGTAGTGAAGAGTGTTAATATAGAATACGGTAGCAGGAAGTATTGTGTTTTTACATTTCTGTTATCCTGTATTTTTCAGTAATTAATTATTGTTGCATTTGTGTATCTCCTGTGATGCCTGCTTGAGTTTTAGTTTCTATTATTTTTAAACAGCTATTTAACACTGATTTTAGATTTTTGCTATTTTTACTGTATGTCTTCTGCGCTTTTAACTGTAAGGTTAATAAAGGTATATATCACTGATGATGCCCAACACAGTGGTCCCCTTTCCAGCTTGGCAGCCCAGCCTGGTGCGGGGGGGGAAGAGTATACGTGTGTGTCAGGTGCACGCACGCACCCAAACAGCTCTGTTTGTGTGAATGGCACGCACACCCTCCATTTGCACGAATGGAGCTTCGCACATGAGCGGAGGGTGCTTGTGCTCAAGCATTAAACTCTACTCGCACTACCAGCAAGCACTTGCTCTCGTGCATGAAGCTCCACTCGTGCAAGTGGAGAGCACTTGAGCAGAGGGTGCTTGTGCACAAGCACAAAGCTCTGCCCGCGCAAATGCTCTCCGCGCAAGTGAAGCTTCACAGGTGCATGCTTGCCCATCTCTCCTGCAGCCTGGTTTTGAACAGGCTGTGGCCCAGTAATGAGCTGCGGCCTGGGAGTTGGGGACCCCTGCCCTAATCTTTTGCAGTATTAGCCTTAGTATAATGCTAGGTGTGATAATAGGTTTTTATCTCTACAGCAGTGTTTCTTAACCTTGGGAACTTTTAAGATATGTGGACTTCAACCCCATTCTGGCTGTGGAATTCTAGGAATTGAAGTCCACATGTCTTAAAATTGCCAAGGTTGAGAAACTGCTCCACAGCATGGATTGACAATCTTTTCAGGCAGACAGCATCCCTGATGCTGATCTTGGCTACCTAGAAATTTAAAATCATGGCTAGATTTCGTGAGATTTCAATGTACTGAGAACACTAAAATCTTCTGAAATTTTACTACTTACTAGTTCTTTAACATTAACTTTTTATTTAGTTTTTTACATTTTTATTGAATTTTCAAATTTTAAAACAAATTTTAAAACTGCCGTTCTCCATAGATTGTCTCTAGATTGCGGAGGGGGGGGGCAATTAGTTTTAGAGTGAGGGAGGTATCTAGGAATGTTGAATTCAGAAACATTTTCTGCTTCTAAAGTTTGGTTTTGGATTCAAATTACATCGACATCCAAAATCTGAGTTAATCAATGCTTTTCAGCCTTCTGTAATAAACATTTGCAAATTTTCAGTTATGTTTTCTAAACTGGGGCATGTTTAATATTGATTGCTGCTCTTCTAGATGCTCCCTATTTGCTTTTCCATTTATGTGAATGGGTATATACAGGGATCCGACCGGTGTAACTACCGGTTTTGTTGCTTTGCGTCGCGCGTGCATGCATGAGTCGCGCAACTGCAATTTACAACCTGCTGATCTGCCCGGACAGCTGAGCAGTGCTGCGTGCGGTGTGCAGTGGTTGGAAAAGCCCTTTTTTCCTGCTTTTTCAACTGCAGCTGTGGTGCACAAAGCAGCTGAGGTTAAAAAAGCAGGAAATAAAGGACAGGTAAGAGCCCAGGTGGGTGGGTGGGCCAAAACAGCATCAGACATAGAACCGGTTCTATGTCTGCTGCTCTTCAGAACAACCAGTTCTACAGAGATGGACAGAACCGGTAGAATCCCACCCTTGGGTATATATGTTTTATTATTTTAGTTGATTTTTATAGCTGGTATATATCAGATGTACATAATAGAATTTTTCCCAGAAAAGTTTGTGCTCAGTGTAACAGAGAAATCTAACATATCTGTTTACTTTTCTCCTCATAAGAAAGCTTATTATTGTTTATGATGAAATCTACAAATTTAGGAAAAAAGGGTACATTAACATTTTGTGGTTTTTTAAAAATGTTGTCTTGCATTGTTACACTGATTTTTTTATTTGAACTGGGTTCAGTTTTTTAGAAGCAATGTCACCCAAAATATTACAGTAGAATAGCAAAATGTATATTGCAAGCATAACATCCTTCCAAGTACTAATTGCCTATGAGAGGTCCACAGTCAGGATTTAAGAACAGTAACACCCATATGTATCTGCACCCTACAAACTTTTCTTGGAAGAATTCTACTTTGGAAAATGGAAGCCATATATAATTATCATAACTTACTGTTTAGCCTTCAATAGCTCTATCATAAAACAAACCAGCAGGCAAAAAGATTATAAGTCCATTCTCAAATTATTTAAGAGATCTCAGACAGAAGGAATAGGAAAGATGTAGATACAGGATACACAATCCTGAATCCTACCAATGTTATTGGATTGGAACTCCAATCAACATCAGTCAGAATGCCAATGATAAAAATAGGTGTTGCATCCTAAAGCTATCTGGAAAATCCAGAAAGGGAGAAAAGGGTGGGAAAAGACTGACAAAATATTGTTCGAGCCATAGTAAATGGCTCAAAATAATATTTTGTCAGTCCTTTCCCAGCCTATTAGTAAATGGATAACTGTCTGATTTTAAATGCTAAATGTTTCAGGAAAAATGATGTCAAGTTTCTAACGTTTAAATATAAATCTGGTTTTCAGCTCTGGTTTCCTAAAGGCAAGCCATATATACCTATAAGATCCAGTGAGGACTTTTTCACCATCTACCATTAAGAAACGAGAGGCCAAATTGCCTTGGATCTTCCCTGATGGCATGTAGAACCCAACTCCAGTCACACAACGTACACGAATATTCTGATGGAAAGAAAAGACACATTAAATAATGTACAAAGGGAAGTTATAATCTCTTATGTTGAAGATAGGCAAATATCTTGGGTTGAGGGCACTTTGGAATTTTGGGAAAATATGGTAGGTATGCTCACAAAATGACTGCTGTGGTAACAGGGCTTTTCACCAAGTATCCATCTATCAGAATTAGTTTTCCCAATCTTATCACTAGATCGTTACATCATGCCGACTTAGGTAGATTAAGCTCCTGAGTGAGCATCAAGATAGATGTGTGGAGGTAAAAAGTAATCACACTTGTTTGAACTTTTTGAGCAGGATCATAAAATGTCTAAGAGAAGACGGGTTCCTCTTTACAGTTAGTCCTTGACTTACGACCACAACTGAACACAAAATTTCTGTTGCTAAGTGAGTTTTGTCCCATTTTATGATCCTGCTTTCTTGCCTCAGTTGTTAAGAGAATCACTGCAGTTGTTAAGTCAATCTGGTTTTCCCATTGACTTTGCTTGTCAGAAGGTTGTAAAAAGTGATCACATGCCCCCTGCACCTGCAACTGTCATGAATATGAGTCAGTTGCCAGATGTCTGAATTTTGATCACATGAACATTGGAATGCTGCAATGGCTGTAAGTGAAAAACTATCATAAGTCACTTCTTTCAGTGCTGTTATAACTTTGGACATCACTAAACTAACTGTTGTAAATCGAGGACTACCTGTATTTAAAGGAGGCAATCATACTTTTTCTTAAGAAACCTGCTTTGGACAGCCTCAGAGATAAGCAATTATGACCAGTATCTAACCAACCATGATCTGGTAAGATGATTGAGTATAGTGGCTTCTCAATTGCATGGAGTACTGGAAAAAGTTATTTTACCCATTTGAAACTGACTTAAGGATGGGCACAGGGGAAGGAATGCCCATGCCAGTCTAATAGATGGGGTCTGGGAAATGACAAGAGGGAATGTGACTCTTAGCTTTGATTCATCTTTCAGCTATAATATTCCACTGGATAGGTTTGATAACTGGAATATCAGTTTTTAAGTGTTTCCCTTCCTCTCTCTCAGGTACATTTCAGATAGTATCAAAAACTATTCTTCCTTGAAATAGGAGCTATTATACGGTGTCCCTGAGGGCTCCATTCTGCTTGCAGTGTCTTTCAATATCTACATAGAGCCAGATTATCAGGAGATTCGAAGCCAAGGGCTATCAGTATGCTGCTGATACCTTCAGGAAACAGCAATACTTCCCTGAATATCTGCAGACGCAGTAGAGGGCTAGATGAGGGAGAATAATCTGAAATTGAATCCAGATGAAATAAGGATGTGAAGAGCAATTAGGCAGAAAAGTAATGATTTTTCCTGTTCTGAATAAATGTCACCCTCTCATAAAGAGCAGGGTAGGTATTTCTAGATCTAAATTCCTCTGTTTGGTTTCCTAGATTGAGGCAAAGGTCCAAAGTATTTTTCAACAGTGATAATTTATATGCCAAGGACATCCTTTTCTGGAAGATAATGATCTTAAACCTGTGGTGCATGCCAGGTTTAACTGTGATATTGTATTCTACATGGGACTGAATTGTTCAGTTGATAGAAAACTCAGTAGCCAAGTTTTTTTTTTTGAAAAAATCAACTCGATCATATTATGCCTGTGCTTAAAGCATTACAGTGGCTATCAGTTCATTTCTGGACAAAATCAAAAATAGTTGCTGCTATCTTCAGACTATCCATATTAAATTTATGTATGTATTTATTGGCTGCCCATCTTACCATAGGGTAACTCTGGGCGGCTTACAGGTACATATACAGTTAAAACATAAAAAATTAAAATCAGACAATCAAAACCAAGAACACATGGGGAGGATGGGGGCTGAGTGGGAGAAGGTGGAATCTGTTATTATTCGATCAACCACCCCCATTGTGCTATTCCCTCACTAGTAGCCCAAGCCAACTGGCACAGCCACTTCTTTAGACCCTTATGAAAAGATAGGAGGGTTGAGCCAACCTCACAAGGGCAAGATGTTCCCGAGGGCAGGAGCAACAGCAGAGAAGGTCCTCCTCCTGGACCCTGTCAGCTGAAATAATTGGGCTGATGGGATCCGCAGCATGCCTCCCCTGCAGGCACAAGTGGAACAGTTCCAGTGGGGTGAGACAGTCCCTCAAGCAACCTGGACCTATGCCATGAAGGTAATCACCAATATCTTGAATTGCATCTTGAAGCAGACTGGTAACCAATGCAGCTTGCAGAGCAGTGGTGTTACAGGCCCATTGTTGGGGCCCCAAAACTGTCCAATGTGTTTGAGAGAATGCATCATTCTGTAGCAAGCCATAGCTACATGTGATGGAGGTTTTTATTTAATTGCTCATGCTAGTCTCTATTAAGACCTGTGATTACATTTCAGATTAGTTTGAGTCTGTAGAGTAATAAGAATGACCTGGCATTGATGAGCAGCTGTTTGCTCCAGCCTCTGAGCCTCTCAGGGTCAAGACTGCCTTGTTTCTAAAGAAGCCAAATTTAGAACATTTAGGGAATCTGTTTGCAAAATATCCCCTTTCCCCTCAAAATGAACTTTGAAGCTGCTTTGAGAAAAGAGGAAGATGCATGAAGTCTTAGCCAAGCATTCATATTGAAAATGCCCAGTGTCTAAATTGTGCAGAACTTGTGCACAACTTTTCTCAAATAGAGTAGAATTGTGGTGTCTTTCCTACTTATATTTTTTCTAGGAATTATCGTATATCCAGTATATCAGAATTAATTCAAACTATGTTCTGTTTAATTCATCTCATATTTCATCTGCTAGTCTCTATCAATGAAGTGGGGGGAGATGCATCACGAGGCACTAGCCTGACATTCCAGACCTCTTCCCCACACCCATACTGTGTGGCACATGGGAAAAGTGCAACCCTGTGTTCCACTGCAGTTTACTTAAGCCAGTAATGGAATGAGCTGAGGCCAGTAGCAAGGATAGCTCCAGATCCAATCATAGTGGAAGGGAAGATGCACTACAAGGTAAAGAGGATCTTGGGATTCCAGGCTGTACAAGGGAAGACTTCAATACCTAAACCAGTGGAAGAGATATTTTTTTTATTTTTTTATTTATTTAATTTGATTTGTCAATCGCTTACAAGATAATAGGTATACGTATATACATAGTTTTGAATACATGAAATGGGTACATATAAGAAAAATAAAAGAAACAATAGGACAGGGACTAATCCAATGCCAAAAGCTAGATGGATAAAAGCACAGGATATTAAAGATCGATTGATCAGGAAGTTTCACAAGAAATACCCCCAGAAACCCAAAGGACCTTCCTAGGGATAAAGGGAATGGCTTTCATTAATGTATGTGTGTGTGTGTGTGTGTTTGATGTTTTCCAGGTGCTTCACACTTTCTAGGGGGATTCAACTGTCAATTTCAAAACGGATCAGGCCTGTTGCAGCCATCATTCCACCCTCCCATACTGGGTGGCAAGCTGAGAAATAAAAAGATGGCTGCGGTAGGCCTGATCCATTTTGAAGTTGACACTTCTTTCAGTCAGCCCAACTCCTGAACTAAAAGAATCAGCAGCATAATCTTGTATTGCTTATTCTGTCAGAAGCAATGGATTTTATGGCTGGTGATCATTTTCTTGACTGGGTCATCAAAGATAGTCTTTGGATTTGCCAAGATAGATCCAGTGATTCAGGTTTGGTGTGGGGATGCTTATTTTATAACTTCTTCCATTATTGATTGATTAAGTGCCATCGAGTTGTGCCAATTCCTAGCAATCAAATAGACATTCTTCTCCATGATCTTCCTTTACCTGATTTTTCAGTGCACTCATTTCTACTGTAACTGTGTCCATCCACCTTGCTGGTTATCTTATTCTTTTTCCTTTCACCTTTCCCAGCATAAGAGGCTTCTCTGGAGAATAACAGCATTGTATAATTTGAATATTTTTTTATTAATGGGTCTAAAACAGAATAATTTGAGCCTGGTCATTTGTGGCTCTAGTGATAACTTTATGATGATTTGTTCATTGATGCATTTGTTTTCTTTACTGCCTACAGTATTCTCAGGAATCTTCTGCATCATTAGGTTAATTGTAAGCTCTATCTAGGATTTCCATTGGCTTGCTCAGTGGAAAACCCCCAGGTCTAAGATGTGTGGGATTAATTCTCATAAGGAAACAGCTTATTTTTTTACTAGAACAAAAGACAGGTGTTGTCTTGCTTCCTTTCAATAAAGTGGCTTCAAGCCAGATACACTACAGGTGAAAGAAAAGAGGCACAGAACGTAACCCTGGCTTTCTCTATAAATAGGGCTTATTTTTGAGACACTTGAAGTGTTGGAATTCTTTATTGACTTCATTAGATTTTCTACGACAAATCTACTTATCAGCACTTTTATGTCCTTGAACTTATTACACTTGTTTCCAGTGTCATTTGTTATAGAGAATTGATAGGTATTTTGTTTATCTTGAACAAGGAAAGTATTAAATTTGCTTTAAATCTATCGTATTTATCACATAGGGGGCAGGTTCTCAATATTGAAGAGCAGCAATGGCTGCCGCTGTTCCAATAATGGTTTCCATTGTTAGGTCAGGGTTAGTCCTAGAACTGTCAATTATGCTAGATCAGGGGTGTCAAACTGGTGGCCCACGGGCCAAATGCGTCATGTGCAGGCCATGTCCACCCCAGCTTTGTGAATGTGATATGGCGAGTTTGACACCCATGTGCTAGATTGTGTCTTGTTGTTTGGCTAACTGGTTCACTGTCTGTACTGACTAATCCATCTGGGTCAATATTGGTTTGGTTACTGACAACTTGAGGTTGCAAGAGAAGCTATAGGTACATGATATTCTTAGTCTACTAGAACAAGTTCTCCTCCTGTAATGATGTCAACAACAACCAGATCTAGGCAGGGCTAGAAATCTTGGCTTTCTAGAGTAGTGTTTCTCAGCTTTGGAAATTCTAAAAATGTGTGGACTTCAGTTCCCAGAATTCCTCAATCCCTTCTTAGAGTTGCCAAGATTGAGAAACACTACTCTAAAACCTGACCACTTACTCAGGAACTGGTTTCTCAACAGAAAGTTTGTAGACATGACTCAGCAAAATTAGTTACTTTATTGCAGACTATTATAAAAGACATACATTATAAACATTGCATGCTGCAGTCAAATATATATATCTGTGCTCTAGGGTTTAAAGCCTAGCTTTCTTCCTCCCATCTTCCTGGAAGAAGATACTTTATTCCTTTTTTTAGGCCATAGGAAGCCTTAAGTATTTTGACCTAAGGTTCTCTGCATAAGAAAGGCAGCGGAGGTAAGAAAAGAGCTACTAAGGTTCTTCTTTCTCTCCATGTCTCAAAATGATTTTATAAAAATAGATGAAATATATTACAGGTACATGAGTATCTATAACTAAGATGGCACTATGTTCTGCTGTAGTTGTAGGAAAAGTGCTGGGAATTAGTAAAATATATTGTCATACTGTCCCAGCCTAAAAATTAGATCATGTTATTTTGTTGCTTTGTGCAAACAAGCTACAATCCTACCCCAGGATTGTGAGATCCTCAAATTCCTATTAATTCTAACAATTCTATGTTACATCAGGATTAAAATTTAATTTGATCATTGTCCTTTATTACAAAACTACCTACAAGATGGTTTTACAACTTCTACCCCACTCCTAAATTCAAGTAGGTTTGTTCCCACAGGGACTAAATATCTAACACTTCTACCCAAAATTGTCCTTCTGAACAAAATCTTTAACTTGACATATTATAAATTAAACCTGTGTCCTCTCTTAACAAATTGTAGGATTTTTCAGCATAAAATTATATGAATTATAAGAGACTGGGCAAGATGAAGCAGAAATTTAGAATGAGTGATTTATAATCAGATTATTTCAGAAGGCTTTTGCAATTTCTTTCAAACTCTCCTTAGACAAGATGCCTTAAGACTTTCTGACCATCATCAAGGTTATTTTAGACTTTTGCGTGGGCAATATTTTCTCTCTCTGATGAAACATGACAAAAAAGCAAACTGTTTAAATGTTACTTAACTGTAGAAACTTTCTTGACTTGTAGCATATATGAAATGCTGTTAACATGGAAGTTGATATAACTGATACTTGAAAGTTATCATATCAAATGTTGATGTGAAAGAACGTGGATGTTTAGAAATCCCACTCTGACATTTTAAAAATGTATTTAATTTTCTTTTTATTTAACTTAACAGGGAAAAGAAAAACTGATCATGATTTTTGCAATTAAAATCACAACTAATTTTTTATTAACTGTAATCAGCTGTGAATTCCCACAAATCAATTAAAGCATATTTGCTTTGTCATGAAATTTGAAATAACATTATGATTTCAAAAGAATTAATATTTTCTCTCTACATTTGTCTTCACCTTGTGGTTGGCCTATAAATACATTACACACTGAAATATTATAGATCTCATCATTGTCACTATCACAATTTTCTTTTTCTTTTAATAAAAGAAAAGGATGAGAGAGAAAAATGAAGGGAAAATAGAGATGGCAAAAGGAGGAAATTTGAAAGTCAGAGATTGTTTTTTTTTTTTAAAGGAACTACGCAATAGATCTGATTGAACTGTGATTTTAAAAATAAGCTGTAGTCTATTGTATTTATCTGTATTAAACTATCATATTTGGTAATCACAATATCCATAAAATTTTTGGAAGATTCAAACCCTCTGTCAAGGCAATGGTTCTTGAATCTGTCCTAGATAAACATGAACATTATGTTGCAGTATTAATCAAGTATGAATTGTATTAATTATTGCACAGTAAATATACCCTTACCCTGATATGGAAATCATTTAGGTCCATGCATTTGCACATCTCCAGGAAGAGTATGGAGCCCTCTTCATCTAAGATCATATAGACTGGGATCCGACGTTTGTATGCTGCATCTACTATATCTCGGAAGATGTCCCTGTCAGTGAACTGATCCATGACTATTGCAATTATCTGAATATGCACAAGAAGAGAACACACATTTATTTTAAAAAATAATGTTGAGAAAAGGTGATGTAGGCGATGTCATATCATATATACCCACACTCCGTGCAATGAGAAACAAATGCTTTAACTTATTCAAGAACTCATCACTCATCTTCCTGCCTATAGAAACCAGTTTATTCTTGTTATGAGTCATCCCGGGACTTGCATGGATTGTTCTGTGTTAAATACTGTCTAAAGAACACCAAAATAATATGTTTCAATCTCTTTGCAATACAGTGCAAACCAACCCCACCTCATCCCATTCCTTAGAATAATTTAATAATTTATATTTGGGAAGATCCCTTTTCCATTCACCAATGTATCAACAGGGTACTTCTGCATCTAACAATGATTATAATTTTCAAAAATATACTTCACATATTTAAAAATAGTCATTTAGATTCTTACTTGGCCTCAGATAAAAAGTACAGGTTAGTTAATAATGGTAGAGCACATGTTTTGCATGCAGAAAATGGCAGGTTCTTTAGTATTGTGCTTCTCAATCTTAGCAATTATAAGATATTGGACTTCAACTCCCAAATCCTGCCCCCAGCACTGGCCTACCATGTTTCTTGACAATAAGACCCAATCTTATTTTCTTTTGGGCCCCAAAATAAGCAATAGGGCTTATTTTTGGGGAGGATCTTAACCACTTCTGCTTGCTTGAGAGGCAGGTGTGTGGAGCTACCCCATACACCCCATGCTGGCTTACCCCAGAGCCCCCACAGTCAGGCCACCCATGCCATGATTCCTGCCTTGCCTTGCAGCAGCAGCTCCAGCAGCCTCGTCTAGCAGGATCCTGCATGGCCTCTGGCCCACTTCTGCTTACTCCAGCCTCAACAGAGCTGGAGGCTGAGCAACACACCGTTGCCACAGTGAGAGAGGAGTGGAGCTGCCCCACATGCCCAACACTGGCTTATCTCAGTACCCTGACAGCCAGACTATCCATTCCTGACACCTGCCTTGCCTCGCAGCTGCGGCACCAACACACAACATGATTGACTTTTGTCTCAACATATGTCCACACAAAAACCATCACAACAATGGAATCCCCAATTATAACTTCAAAAAAGGCAACTATGATCTTATAAACAACGATCTCTCATCCCTTGATTGGCAATTTCTATTCTCTGGATGCAATACTGTAGAAGACCATTACAACATATTTTTACTTGAAGTCAAAAGAGTCATCAAACTATATGTACCATTAACAACTCCCAAAACCAGAAAAAACAAATTACCCAAAACAATAAGGAAGCTTCAATCCAAAAAGAAATCACTTTGGCGGAAAAACAAATCTGGTCACGTTGCCAACTTCAAAAGCCGATACAAAAATTTATGCCACCAGATAAAAACTGAATGCACCAATTATCACATTAAACAAGAAAACCTTCTATGCACCAATTCCACCCGTGCTTTCTACAATTTTGTAAACAACAAACTAAAAGACTTAAGGTCCATCCCACCCCTGAAAGGACCTAATGGTAAAGACTGCAACGACGAAACTATTAAAGCCAACCTCTTTAACACATTCTTTGACTCAGTATTTGTAAACAGCAATGGATCATGCCCAGTATTTCCTAGTCAAACCATAGACAATTGCAATGATCTAATACATATCGATTTTACAGAAGACAATGTTGAAAAAGCACTATGCAATCTAAAACCATCTCTTATCTATTGGACCAGACGGAATGTGTGCCTACTTCTTAAAAAAGCTACCTACTGCCATAGCCGAACCTCTAAGCATAATCTTTGAAAAATCTTTCAGGACCAGCTCCTTGCCAAAACTATGGTCACAAGCCACGGTCATCCCCATCTTCAAAAAGGGATACCCCAGCCTAGTTGAAAATTACAGGCCAATCTCTTTATGCTGCATCACCTGTAAAGTCATGGAATCAATTATTAACCAATCCATCATCCTCCACTTAGAAACAAACAACCTACTCTCTAATAAACAATTTGGTTTTAGGAAAAAACTATCATGTAATCTGCAACTCTTACATTGCAAAAACATATGGACTACACAACTCAATCAGGGCAAAGCAATAGATACAATCTACATAGACTTCTATAAAGCCTTTGATTCAGTGGTGCATGACAAACTACTACTAAAATTTAAATCTTACGGTATCTCTGGACACCTGCATAACTGGATAGAAGCATTCCTGTCAAACAGACAACAAATGGTCAAAATTGGGAGCGTCCTATCAAATTCTGTACCTGTGAACAGTGGTGTCCCCCAAGGCAGTGTTCTAGGACAACTCTTTTCATACTCTACATAAATGACCTCTGTGATCCTATCAAGAGCAACTGCATTCTCTTTGCTGATGATGTAAAGCTATTCAACACCACAGACAATACTGCTACCCTTCAAAAAGACCTTGACTACATATCAGAATGGTCAAACAAATGGCAACTTCAAATCTCAACAAATAAATGCTCTGTCCTACATATTGGCAAAAAAAATCAGAAAATAAAATACAGACTGAATAGTCAAGACCTTGTTGATGAGCCAAACTCTGTCAAGGATCTTGGAGTACTCATCTCAAATGACCTAAGTGCTAGAGCCCACTGTAACTACATAGCCAAAAAGGTGTGAAGAGTTGTTAACCTACTCTTATGTAGTTTTTTCTCTGGTAATATTACACTAATAACTACAGCATACAAAATATTTGCTAGACCAATACTCGAATACAACTCATCAGTCTGGAACCCACATTATGTATCTAATATTAACACAGTTGAGAAAGTCCAGAAATATATTACAAGAAGATTTCTTCACTCATTGCAGAATACCTTATGCTACCAGACTCGAAATTCTAGACCTAGAAAACCTAGAACTACGCCGCCTTTGGTCTGATCTAAATATAGTATATAAAATCATACATTGCAATGTCCTATCTATCAATGAATACTTCAGCTTCAACCATAACAAGAGCAAACAACAGATACAAACTCAAGATTAATCGCACCAAACTAGATTGCAGGAAATACGACTTCAGCAATAGAGTGGTCAATGTCTGGAATACTCTACCTGACTCTGTGATTTCTTCCCCAAACCTCAAAAACTTTAACCTTAGACTGTCTACTATTGACCTCACTCCTTTCCTAAGAGGTCTGTAGGGGGCAGGCATAAGCACACCAACGTGCCTACCGTCCCTGTCCTATTGTTTCTTTTATATTTTATTTTTCTCAGATGTATCCATGTAGTCATAACTATGTTTTACTTATACCTATTATCTTGTAAGCAATTGACAAATAAATAAAATAAACACCATATGGCCTCCTGTTCCATTGCGGTTGTGAGCAAGCAGAAGAAGTGGGCCAGTGGCCATGTGGGCTCCTGCTGCACATGGTTGCTGGTGCTGCCACCCAAGGCAGTTGTCGGGGCATGAATGGCCTAGCTGAGGGGGCCCTGAGGTAAGTCAATATGGAGTGGGTGGGATAGGTTTGGGAAAACAGTACTATCACAATTAATTAGTAGCAAATAATGCAAAAGATCTTTGACCTTTGAACAACTATCAGTCAAAAGGAACTGCACTGGGACAAATAATCTAAACAGAAGTAAGGCAGATTCAAAATCAAATATGGACGATACTATATTGCAGTGAAATATACATTCAAATATATGAAATAAATTTCAAATATCCATCCCCCCCTTGTAAATGTGTTAGGGTTCTTTTGTGTATGGTGCCTTTGGGTCAATCTTGATTGCCAGTGAATGGCTGGATAAGCCCCTGCAGTTTTCCTGACAAGATTTTGGAAGTGATTTGCCATTTCCTGCTTCCTACAGCTGAGTGTGTGATTGGCCCAAGGTCACGCAGTTGGCTTCATGCATAAGGCAGGATTAGAATTCATAGTCTCCCAGTTTCTAGCCTGATGCCTTAACCACTACACCAAACTGGCTTTAAGTTTTTTAAAAAGTGTTTAAATGTAAACGTAAGCATTAATACACACCATCTTGGTTTTACTCATTTTCATAAAATACTATTTTGAATGTTATTAAAATGGTTATTTATCAAGAATCTTTTCTGTTATAATAGCCCATCTTTTTTGCTCTTTTTATTTTATTAAAAAAGGTTAAACTCCAACAAAATAAAAAAACACAAAACAAATATGATATTGAAAAAATGCATTAAAAAAGACAGACTCTCCACACATATACACAGATTCCCCCTCTCAGTTGAATACTGATTTAATACATTACTACCATATTGGTTGTAAGGTAAAGGTTCCCCTTGCACATACGTGCTAGTCATTTCTGGCTCTAGGGCAGAGGTCGCCAATCTAAGGGACCACCAAACTCATAATTTTAAATCCCAGGGACCACTAACTGGTTCTGTGGGTGTGGTCTAATTTGTGGGTATGGCTTGGTGGTCATGTGACTGGCTGGGCAAGGCTTGTATGTAAATATTATGAATATTTATATAAATATTGAATTTTTTTACTTAAAAAACAACAACATTTACCAAAATCAGACAAAGCTGGCAGGCAGATTGAGTTGCTTACAGAATCACAGATTCATTCAGAGATCTATCTATCTGCCATCGGCTAGCTCAGTCTGTCACATAAAATTTGCTTGCAAACTCCTAAAATTTGCTAGCAAGCAAACTCACAAAATTAACTCACAACACTCCATGTATGTAAATATTGATTTTTTTATTTAAAAAAGGAACAACTTTTACCCAAAATCAGGCAAAGCAGGCAGGCAGATTGAGTTGCTCACAGAATCATTCAGTGATCTATCTGCCATCGGCTAGTTTAGTCTGTCACATAAAATTTGCTTGCAGTGAATCTGCACTGAATAATAAAACCTTCATTCCTAAGGGAGGTTTGGCTGTGCTTAAAAGCAGAACCGAAGATCTAAAAACTAGCTAGAAAGCAAGAAATCCAACCATTTCCTGCTTCCTAACTAATCTAAATCTCTCGGCACAACAGAACAGATGATGGTCGGAAAAAGGAAAAATAGCAATTTAGCAGGCAAGTTTGCCGGGTAAGGAATGAGTGGGCGGGGAGGGTTCCCATGGGCCATGTCGGTGGGCAGCCTTGCGTTTCTGCACAGCCTGGATTAATTGCTTTTGGGAGTGCTCTAGGGTGATTTCTCTGCGGTCCACCAAAATTTTCTTACGGCCCACCAGTTGGTGACCGCTGCTCTAGTGCTCATCTCAGTTACAAAGCTGAAGAGTCAGTGCTATCTGAAGACGTCTCCGTGGTCATGTGGCCAGCATGACTAAACATTGAAGGTGCACGGAACACTGTTTGAACTGCTAGGTTGACAGAAGCTGGGACAAGTAATGGGAGCTCACTCTGTTATACTACAATTACTACAATAACAGCATTCTGTGTGCCTTTGGCATTTAGTCATGCCGGCCACATGACTACGGAGACTTCTTCGGACAGTGCTGGCTTTTCGGTTTTGTAATGGAGATGTTCACCTGACTTTTTAAAAGGTAAATTTAGGATCTGTATACACTGAGTCAGAGAAATTTCCAAGGAATAATTAAAAATTTGCTTTTGAAAATTAAAAAACACAGATCATTTCAAAGAACATGTTAGGGCTTGTTCGGTAGAGTTGGTTTTTCGTAAGATACTATAAGCTCCTTCCAGAGGCAAATTAAGCAATCTTTCCTTAAAATAAACAGAACTTTTGTCAGCTTTAAGCAGAAAAAAAGATAAAGTGCTGGTTTATTAGAGAAGGGACTTTAGTGGACATGAAATGTTTAGGGCCTGGAACAACATTCATTCAACTGATTTTTGTCAACCTAAATAAAACTTTCTATAGATGTCCTACAATGCTTGTTGGACAGAGTCGCGCGCACCATAGTTTATGCAGCTACTGTGTATAATTTATCGAATAAATTACAGCGGCAGGTTTCACAACATGCTGAAATTGATTAAACAAGATTTCGATTCCTGGCGAGATGCAAACGCTACCTTTTTGAGAGGTAACGTCCGCGTCGGTGAAGGAAAGGAAGAGATCCCTCACTCAAGTTGGAGGAATTATGGGGCAAGTTAGCTCTTACGTCGAGGTAGGTCAGAACGGCAGAGGACTTCGCTGGCCCTGGCTTGGCTGGCTGGCTGGGGAGCTGCCCTCAGATCGGAAAGGCGCAAAGGCGAACTACCCACCTTCTTCGCTTGCTGAATCGTTTCGCGCACTGCTTGTTTGACGTGAGGCGCCTTGTCTTCCTTGCGCGGGTGCGTGTACAGAGCCAGACGCGTGGCTCCTCGATAGAAATAGTTATGAGTCCACCCCATGTCCAGCGGAGGGATTTCCGTGTCGGAGCGTTCGGGCCAGTAAGACAGCGACAGGGGTTTCCCCGAAGGTCCGGTGACCGTTTTGCTAGCCTCCAGGTGGGCATCGTAAGCACGCCAGCCGTCCCGCAAGACCTCCAACTCTTTGCTGGAAAGGAAGTCAGGCAACTGCCCTGTCTTCAGCTGCGACTTATATGCTTTCTCCCCGCCGGTCACGAGGACCTCCAGTGCCCGCCGTTGCTCCTCGCTGTAGTAGTATCGCGGATTATGTTCACTGACCCGTTCATTCACGTGAGTATCCTCCAGGCAAAGAATCTGCGATTCCGCCATGTTCCACGTCGGCGCGATTCACTCACTGTGGAGTTGCTGCTGTCAATGGTACCTGGATCCGGGCAGGGCGGGAGGAGCTTTAGTAAACCGCCTCCCCGTACCTTGAAAGGTGAAGACTGACTCGGTCTACGTAACTTGTTCTCGAATTTGCCAAGTCAGTAAAGGCTGCCACATTACTGCTGTTCTCCTCACTCATGCGAAGGTATTTGTTCCAAGAACAAACTTAAAACTTGAGCAGGCAGATTACTCTTAAATCCATATTGCTCAACTTCAGAAACTTTAAACTCTGTGAAATTCAACTCCTAGAATCCCCCAGTCACAAAAGTTTCTTGAAAAAATGTTGCAGATTATTTAATAAAAATACGGAAACTGACAAGAAAGGGAACACATAATTTATTTAAAAATAAATCTGTTTTTTAAATTAAAAGACTTATATTGTTTCAATTTGAAAAAGCTAAACTTGGGGGAGGAGCATTAGCTGTATCAGAAGTTCAGAACATATTCTCATCACCATCTAAGACCACTGAATACTAATACATAAATTTAAATCTTCTGGTCTTTTAAGGTTTTAAACAGTCAAGGCTGATTTTTGTAGTCTGGCTCTATAATGTCATTATAAACCAGAATGTGTTTCACTTGATTTCTAAGGTTATAATGAAGCTACTGATGTTGGTTTATAAACTACTGTGTGAATTCAGTAAACTATGCCAAACAGGCTAGTTTACTGTGATGTGTGAAGCAAGTCTGTATAAGATTCATTTTGGCATCTAAGGAAACAATTTGCACCCACACTAAGACCACATCTGCTTGATAAAACAGTGTTGTGGTTAATATAATATTCACTTGATATCCCTACACACCCAAGGAATTTATAATTGTAATGGCACAACATTTCATTAAAGGTTGGACAAATTGCCTTCTATAGTTAAAGCATTTCTAACAACAGTATAAAATATTATAGTGGGATAGTATCGTATGAGATTAATGTGTCAGTAGTAATTCAAGTGCAACTGCTAATATTTACCATGTTGAATTAAAGCTATAAAAGAGAGAAATCATGAATTTCAGCTAATTTACTAAAGACAGTACCTGAGTCTTCATTGCTCACAAGTATTTAACAAAATTTTAGTTTTGTTTTTACAATTATTTTAATATTTTTTAGAAAGCTTTGTTATAAACCCATTCTTTACCATTGTTTAAATAAACAATCCAATTTGTGACTGTCATCTATTTGACATGTTTATATAAATTGGGGTTGCTGCAGTAAGTTAGGTTTTGCTGCTCTCTTTTGTGATATGGTGAAATTCATTAAATGAACTCTTCTGAGTAGTTTATAAAAGCACAGCCATTTGCTGGGGGTTCCAGGAGAAAAGAAATTAGGAGTTCCTTTTATTCTGAGTGAATAAAGTAAAAGTTGTTGTAGGGCTGAGTTTGAGGAATCAGATCTAAAACTGAGGAAGGGGAAGCAATAAGGTAAAATTGGCAGAAAACATTTATTTAGTTGTATGAAGATTGCCTTCTGTGGGTGTTTCATAACTGGAGATTTTCAAAAATAGATTGGACAACCATTTGACTGGGATGGTATGAGATTCCTACCTTGAGCAGGAGGTTAGGCTAGAATAGTGGTCGCCAACCAGTGGGCCAGAGACCACTGGTGTTCCACAAGAAAATTTTGGTGGTCCGCAGAGAAATGTCACCCCCCAAGCAATCCCCCCAAAGCAATTAATCCATGGCCCGCCCTCCCGCTGCCCCATTCTTTCGCCGAGTGCAAACCTTACCTTGAGTAGAGCCATGTAAGCTGGAACTGGAAGGTGAGACCAATGACGAGAGAGGGAAATCCACCCCAGGATGGCTTGCTGACATTGGTGGGAAAGTCGATGCCATATTCCAGAGCTGCAGTAGTCACAGGACTGGCCCTTTGGTCATCCTGGAGCAGCTCCTCCAGTCCATGGCAGGCCGGTGCACCGGGTGGAGGAGCAGCTGCTTCGGGATGACCAAAGGCAGTCCTGTGACTACAGCTCTGGAATATGGGACCGACTTTCCCACCAACGTCAGCAAGCCACTGTCAATCAAAATTCATCTTAGTGATCCGCGGGATTTAAAATTATGAATTTGGTGGTCCCTGAGACCCAAAAGGTTGGCGACCCCTGGGCTAGAAGACCTCAAAGGTCCCTTCCACCCCATGATACTGTGATTGAAAGATTGATTGATCGAAGGATGCGGAAGAGTTGTTATTAGTTCTACTCTGTGCGGCACATTTGATTTTTGGGTATTTCTGCATCTCCTCCAATTCTCTCTCCCTCCCTCCCTCTCCCTTCCTCTCCCCCTCCCTCCTTCCCTCCCTCCCTCCCTCTCTCTCTCTGTCTCTCTCTGTCTCTCTCTCTCACACACACACACATACATACACACACACATACACAAACTGCTGGTTTTAGGATGCAGGTCTTAGGCACAGGCAATCTATTGCATTAAACTATTTTAAATTCCAATAATACTATTTTTATTCAAAAATTTCTGATAAAAGTGGGATGGGGTGGTACAACTCTCTTAGTGCTTCTTGAACTCTTGATGGTTTCCAACAACAGTTATCTTTTGGATGAATTTCAGGGTTTATGGACCAGTTGTATCTTTTGTATTTTTAATTCTTCCTCCCATTCAAGAATAGATAGGGGTATTTTAAACATCTATCTCTGGAGGCTAGCCAAGAGATCCTAGGAAAAGGCACATACATTTTAAGGCATTGCTGATATATACAACATGAGCATCTTTGTCTGGTCAAAGAATTTGTTTTCATTGAATCCAACTGCAAAGTACAAAATTCAAAGTGCTATAGTACTATAAAACTATTCTATATTATTATTATTGTATGTTAAATTTTAAATACCATTCTGATGTTGTACCATTGCACAAAACAGTTGATAAATCAGCAGTATTTTCTGTATTAATATCATAATCTTCCTTTTCTTGTATGAGAAAGAGCCCTCTTTCTCCTTTTGAAAGTTATGTGTTTCTTGCTTTCAAACATGCATTGGACATAGCTATTAGAACAAAGTTTGAATGAATTGTATGAATTGCCTCTAATAACAAAAAAGAACAAATGGGAGATGAATTAAAATTGTATCTTTATAGTAAATAATATTAATTTAACTATTTTATTGCTTGAAAATCACATAGATTTTGGCTTTATTCCCCCACTAAAATAGGGGCATCAAATCTGATCACATCACAGGCCATATCGGGATGTATCGAGATTGTTTTTGCACTTGTAGGGTCGGGGTGGGTGTGGCCTATGCGGGCAGTATCTGGCCCATGGACCGCATTTGACATGCCTCCCTAAAAGATTTGTTTCATATGTTGACACCTAATTAGTTCAGTAGCTATTCCTATAAATTAATTGAATATAATTAAAAATGTATCTATTTACACTTTTTGCAAAAGTATTTACATGGATTTCCAAGTACTTGGATGTTTGTATATCTAAATGTCAATGTCAACATAAGCATTGTTGGCTGTGGAATTTTTGGGGTTGAAACACACACATCTTAAAGTTACCAAGTTTGAGAAATATTGATTTAGCTCTTTTAAACAGTTTGTCAACTACCTTTCTTCAACATTTTCTCCTTTGTCTTCCTTAGGTTGAAAGTTGCTCTGGTTGTCAGAGAAATAAGAAAGAATACTGGGAGATAATTTTTTTTTTTTTTGTAGAAAAGCTACAACATAAAGAGAACCAGTGTGTGGCTTAGCCATAACCTCGGGATATAGGGTTCTGTAGCCTACCTTGTTTCAACTGCCTCGTTCCCCTGAGCTTGCAGAAATATAAGGACATTGTTAAACGTTTTGGTGTTCATGTCTGAAATAAATGAAAAAAAAAAACCTATCTAAGTGTCCCCTTCTTTCAGCTCCTGTCCCGTTCTCTTTAACATATAATCAACTCATCTCTGTATCTGCCATTTCCAAATTGTGTTCGTTGGCATTCTGAGAACTGTAGCTCAGCACATGTAATGACCACCTAATTGAGGAAAGATGCAATTTTAATACAAGCCAGCATAAAATTTTCTGCCTGTTTCCTTATTTTGAATTTTTCATTACTGCACGAAAACAACGTTCTCTGCCTAAAAACCTGTGCAAATTGTAAATTTGCAAAGCTGGCAGCTTTTATAAGTAAGAAATGTTTAAAACTCTTCAAATATATTGTTTCATTTTTATTTTAACTAGTGTCATGATTGTTTCCTGTAAAGGTCTAGAGCCAGCACTGCTGTTTTCATCCAATAAATATACATTTGAAAATAACAGGTTTAGATATGATTCTCTTAGGAATGCAGCAAAAATACATCTCTATAAAGGTCTATGTTATTCTATGTCATTCAATTTTCCTTACTGTGAAATACAAATTAGTTATTTTGATATGAATGAAATGCAAATTCTAGAATCTAGAATTAGCGTTTGGCATTACTGTCAGAAGTATCTGAGATGCCTTTTTAAACCGTTATGGTAAAGTTATTTTATTTGTCAGTTTTACATGATGCCATCTTCTTGTGATAGCAGGTACTTGTGGAAAAAACTCAGTATGTCTACTTTAATAACTCAGAAGAAGAAACCTATATCACTGAGAATATAGCTCGCTTTGAAATATTAATACACACTGTATGGTGCTCTGTAATGTAAAACTCTGGACTCCAGATTTCTACTGAATCATTGATAACAGAAGTTTATGTTAAAGGGAAACCTCATTTTGGCTCTCCAGTCCCTTAACATATAAACCTCCTCTGCTTTTATGAGAGTTTCTACTAAGAACAGGTTGAGAAAGAGATTTGTAGTTATCTCTCTTTTGTTAAAAGATTGTACAGGTGGTTGTCGAGTTACAACTACAATTCAGCCCAAAGTTTCTGTTGTTAAGTGAGACATTTTGCCCCATTTTACAACCTTTTTTGCCACCGTTGTTAAGTGAATCACTGCAGGCATTAAATTAGTAACACAGTTAAGCAAATCTGACTTCCCCATTGACTTTTCTAGTCAGAAGGCCGCAAAGGTGATCACATGATTCTGGAACACTGCAACCATCATAAATATGAATCAGTTGTCTGAATTTTGATCACATGACCATGGGGATGCTAGAAAAGTCTGAAAAATGATCATGCCATTTTTTTCATTGTAATTTCGAATAGTTACTAAATGAACTGTTGTAAGTCAAGGAGTACCTGTACTACCCTATTTTCTTTTGTGGTCTCTCTCTTTTCCACATTACAGTTCCTAGCTGATAACTCAGTATAGATAGAAACTGTAAATTTGGGGTGCTTTTGTGATAAATAGAAGTTCATGGTACAAGAGGGAATTTCTAGGCAGATCCTCTAGTCCAACAGGATCTCAGTTCCCGGAAAGTGAGCAATTGTTTGGGATTTATGCATTTTATGAATGTATACCATAAGCGTATCAACATGCCTACTGTCCCTGTCCTATTGTTTCTTATATATTTTATTTTTCTTATATGTATCCATGTATTCATAATTATGTTTTACTTATACCTGTTATCTTGTAAGCAATTGACAAATAAATAAATAAATAAATAAATATAAAAAATAAATATCCAGGAACTAGAATTAAATAACAGGAATAAGGAAAGGAGGAAAGAAACACATGTATATTCAAATGAATTAATAATTTAAATATGTAAATAACAAATAGGGAAGAGAGCCAAATAATGAAATGATCCGTGGTTCTTAACCTCCCTACAACAAGCAGTCATGTTTGGTTCCACAGAGGCTGAGATGCTCATACTATAGTCATTGTGGTGCAACCCTGCCAGAAGACCAAAAGATGGCTGCTTTATCTCACTGTCATTGTTAATCTTTTGCAGAGTCTCTCAAGATTATTAATATAGGGAGTGCTCCTTGTACTGCTGCATACCTCCTTATGGCAGTCTCACTCTAATAAAAAGAAAAGTTAGAGAAGCACTCTCTAAAAATTAGGCATAAGAAATGCATTGACTTCAACATACAGGTAAGGGGTGAGGGTGGTGGGCCAAGAAAAGACTACCAAGAACTGTCTAAATTATCCTCTGCAACATGAGAAAGACAAAGTGAAGAAATGAGGACAAAAGCTGTCAAAGTAAAAGTTTGACACTAAAAGGCTTTTCAACAATGCAGTAGGCTAAAATGGTCTCCCCTCCCCCACATCAGCTTATATTCTGAATATAAACCTGCACTGACAGGAATGAAAGCAGAATTATATACATTTATCTCTTTTGCTTTCAGTCATACATTGACAAATCCACATCCAGAATGACATTGGAGGAAATACTCAAATATGAGTATTGAAGGCTCAGGTGTAAAAATAGAAAAGAAAAGGGAAAATGCTAACTAATGAAAAGTGCCAGCCAATTTAGTTTGTCATTGAGATATTATTCACCTACCTCATTTTTATTTGGTTTAATTCTTTAATACAGTTTCTATTTTTCATCCTATTGCCTTTGACAAGAGCTGTGTTGAATAAAATAGGAAATTAAAAAGGTTCTTTCATGCCCCTATATTATGCTAGATTTTTCTGAGGCAAACCTTGTTTTATGTTTTTGGTTTTTTTCAAGTATATTTTGAAGTCATTATAGTAAATAGATTTAGAAGTAACAAATGCTTCAGTTTGAAATTTTCCCTTTATACCCATTTGTTATCTTTGAACTTTCATGAAATGTCTCCCACATACATGTTGGTTCCTAGGCCCTAATTACTTCACTTTTTAGGACTTTGCAGGTCAAATGCTATATAAAAGATGTGACAGCTTATATTTAAGGTTTAATTGTAGTTGTGTTTGCCTCTAATGCATATTCTTTGCCAACTTCTGCCCCGTAATTTTACTCTCCAAATAAATGGTCTCGTGGTATAGTTTTAGATAAATTTCCTAATGTTTTTGCTCCTTGCAATTGCAGTGTTTCTTGCAAATACTTAATTTTAAATAAATCTTTATTCATTTAATAAGATAAAGTAAAGGGGGGGAATAAAACAATGTGTCAGCCTTCAAGATTTCTTCCTTTATTTCTTTTTCTCTGCTTTGCATCTTTCGGCTGCCATAAGTAACGGGAGGGGGGAAATGGGATAAGTAACGGGAGGGGGGAAATGGGCTATGATATATTTGGGAAGCGTGCTGGAGTGTGTAGGAAACGAAACTGTATATCTAGGGGGAGGGGGAGTTTTACTTAAGTTTCTATTCCTTGCTTTTCTATTCCTTGCTATGCGCAACTGCGACTCCTTATCAAAACTATGCCAAGGTCAACGGACAGAGGCCTCATCACCACCTGAAGATGCCCACATGATGCTATGCATATTTCCTCATTGGAGGAGCAATATGGACTGTTGGGGGTGGGAACATTGCCATCACTTTGTATATGTGTTTTTCGCGCTCATTTCTTCAGATTCAGAATAATGTCAGCTGGTGCTCCATTCAATATCCAAGAAAGAAACACTTAAACTCCATTTTGTTAGAGTAAAGATATCTTTTACTGGAAATCAAAGTGGTAGCAACAAAAGAATTCTGAATCTGAAGAAATGAGCGCGAAAAACACATATACAAAGTGATGGCAACGTTCCCACCCCCAACAGTCCATATTGCTCCTCCAATGAGGAAATATGCATAGCATCATGTGGGCATCTTCAGGTGGTGATGAAAAGGGATACCTGCAACCATGCGCCTATACCTCCCGTAAACTAACTGAAACCGAGAGAAGATGGGCCATCTGGGAAAAAGAAGCTTTTGCAGTTCGATGGGCTTTGTTAACGTGGAGGCATTTCCTAGAAGGAGCCAAACACCCTTTTGAGGTTTGGACAGATCACAAAAATCTGGAAGCTCTGAAAACACCTCGAAAACTGTCTCCCAAGCAAGTTCGCTGGGCGCAATATTTTAAGCGGTTCAATTTTTCTTTGAAGTACATTCCCGGGGGGAGAAACTTCATGGCAGATGCTTTGTCCAGATTACCTCAGTATAATAGTGCCCGCCAGGAAGTGATAAGACCTATCATCCCAACTGAACAGTTGGCAGCTCCAATGGTTACCAGAGCCCAGAAGAAAAAAGAGGTTGATGTGTCAAACGATTTATCGGCACAATTGAAAGAAGCTCTAAAACTGGATGATTGGTTCCTGACCCACTCGAATGACTGTACTATCAGAGATGGGTTGGCCTGGGTGGGGGCCAAATTATATGTACCGGGAAAGCTAAGGCACGAAATTTTACATCAAGCTCATGATTCTAAACCTACTGGACATTTTGGGTTCGTGAAAACCCTACACTTGGTCAAAAGGCAATTTTGGTGGCCCACGTTGAAAAAGGACATTGAGACCTATGTCGCTAGTTGCCCTATTTGTGCTTCGGCTAAGAGGCCGCCTGGTAAACCAGCAGGCTTATTGCAGAACGTGGCTAGACCAACGGCCCCATGGAAGGAAATCTCCATGGATTTTATTGTAGAATTACCTGACAGTGGAGGAAATACAGTCATTTGGGTTGTGACAGATCTGTTTTCAAACAGGTACACTTTATACCCTGCGCGAAGATCCCGTCAGCGAAGACGTTAGCTAAGTTGTTTATTCTGCATATTTACAGGCTACATGGAGTCCCTGAACGCATAATCTCTGATAGGGGTGTCCAATTTACCTCAAATTTCTGGAAAGAGTTCCTGAAGTTACTAGGCTCCGCCCAGGGGTTAAGCTCCGCCCATCATCCACAAACCAATGGGGCCTGCGAGAGAACTAACTCGGTACTGGAACAGTATCTGCGGTGTTACATTAATTATCAACAGGATGATTGGACTGATTTACTGCCTTTTGCTGAGGTGGCATACAATAATTCGGTACATAGCAGCACCGGATTCACTCCGTTTAAAGTGGCCTCGGGACAAGACTTTGTACCCATACCCGAGCTTCCGCAAGAGGAAACTAATATTCCCTCGCTGGATGAGTGGATAAGGCATCTCCAGATGACTTGGCCAGTTGCCCGCAAGGCATTGGATGATGCTCATCAAGCTCACAAAAAGTTTGCAGATAAAAAGAGACGTCCACAGGAACCATACCAAGTTGGTGATAAAGTGTTTTTATCTACCAAATTTTTGCAGACCACACAGAAATCGAAAAAGCTTGGCCCTAAGTATGTGGGACCTTTTCCGGTTGAACGAGTTGTGAATCCTGTGGCGGTCCAATTGACATTGCCAAAAACTCTCCGTCAGATCCATCCTGTTTTCCATGTTAGTTTGTTAAAACCTGAACGTACATCTGATCTGAGGCCTACTCAGGTAGCCCCCCCTGTGCCATTGCTCATTGAAGGTGAACAACATTTTGAAGTTAAGGAAATTTTGGATTCTAGGAAGAAGCGGGGTCGAATCCAATATTTGGTGGCGTGGAAGCATTTTCCTTCTTCCCAGTCTGAATGGGTAGACGAGAGAGATGTTAGAGCCCCCCGACTGGTGCAGGCGTTCCGCACCATGTATCCTGATAAACCCTGAACAAATATGCTGTTGCTATTTGTTTGTAATATCTTGTCTTTTACTCTTATATTTTTTAGGACTAACGTCTTTTTGCAGGAGGGCCGAATGTCAGCCTTCAAGATTTCTTCCTTTATTTCTTTTTCTCTGCTTTGCATCTTTCGGCTGCCATAAGTAACGGGAGGGGGGAAATGGGATAAGTAACGGGAGGGGGGAAATGGGCTATGATATATTTGGGGAGCGTGCTGGAGTGTGTAGGAAACGAAACTGTATATCTAGGGGGAGGGGGAGTTTTACTTAAGTTTCTATTCCTTGCTTTTCTATTCCTTGCTATGCGCAACTGCGACTCCTTATCAAAACTATGCCAAGGTCAACGGACAGAGGCCTCATCACCACCTGAAGATGCCCACATGATGCTATGCATATTTCCTCATTGGAGGAGCAATATGGACTGTTGGGGGTGGGAACGTTGCCATCACTTTGTATATGTGTTTTTCGCGCTCATTTCTTCAGATTCAGAATTCTTTTGTTGCTACCACTTTGATTTCCAGTAAAAGATATCTTTACTCTAACAAAATGGAGTTTAAGTGTTTCTTTCTTGGATATTGAATGGAGCACCAGCTGACACAATGGGATATAGAAGAGAAAAAAACAAAACAACAACAATAAAAGGTGTCATACAATTAGTATAACATAAATTCAATAAGGGATAACCATACAAGTAGCATTAGCACTGAATAATTGGATCATACATCTATTTTTCCAATGTTGAAGGCCTAGCCCCTTAGCAATAAAAGGTGCAATTTCAGATCCTAGGTGTGTATGCAAAATCTTCATTTACTGATTTTTAACTTTATGGTTTTCTGTTTCATGCCAGTTTTATCACTAATTATAGAAAATCTGTTTCTATGTTGGCTAATGACATTGTGCACAGGCCAATGAACAGTGAAAGTTAAAAAGAGTAGAGGATTCATGGTCAGGATAAGTTGTAAAATCGAAGAAAATAAGATTCTATATCCTGCTGTATCCATGATCTGATTTGTATATAATCAACAAATATAAAGTTTTGACTTCCGATGGCACTTCTGTCGAAGTCGGTTCGGAGTCTGTGATCATGCACAGCTTTGATCTGAATTCAGCCTGTTGGAGGGTCCCGAATGGGACCAAAACCACCTTGTAGGGGTGGTGAAGAAAGGGGGACCACCTGTCGGGTCGAAGGGAGCCGCATCTCCTCTCCCTGGCTAGAAACACCTCCTCCAAAATGGGCTGTAGCGGTAGCCTAAAATAGCTACCTTGAAGATGGGAAGCTGTCTGGGAAACCAAGTTTGTACTGGAGCGATGAAGTGGTGAACGGTATGTGGACCAGTGAAATATTTTGGACTATTAAAGGTAACCCCAGGAAATAGTAGGGAAGAATTCTCGTTAAGGATTGTATCAGCAGCGATTTGAAAGAGAGAGAATGATTGGAAAATGCAAAGAAACTGGATCAGAGAAAGACTTTTAACTATAACTGATTTAAGAGACTGAATTTGGTGCTTTTATGGAATTTGGCACTATTTAGGTATTGATTAAAATGCTGGAATTGACTATTTCAAAAAGAAAACAACAGCTAATAATTGGGAATTAGTGGAGTTAAAAAATTTAAAAAGCGGGAAATTAAAAGGTGGAAAGTGGAAATTGATTTAAAAGTGCCACCTAATGGTAAAGGAAATTTGTTACTGACTTTATAAAAAGTGTGTGGTCTAACTAAGGTGTGAATTTAAAATGAAATAAAAGAAACTTAAAACAATAAAACCCCAAAAAGTGGAATATTAAACACTACAATAAAAGGATTGTGAAGATATTACCTCAGGATTGACTGGTTATTTGAAATTGTTTGATTAGGAACAATGGATTAAAACGGGGAAATAAAGACTTATGGACATTGATTGTAAAAATTAAAAATAAAAATATGCTGGTTTAAACAAACTACAGGATAATCAGATTGGATATAACTATTAAAGAAGATAAAGAAGAAGTAAAGTAAAATGAGTGAAATATGCAAGGAAATAAGACTGGAACTGCAAAGCATGAAGGAAATGGTAAAAGCTTGGAAATGTGGAGCATTATAACAAAAACTAGAAATGGCATTGCAAATCACAGAAGAACAAAGAAAGCCCAAGGGGGAAGAGTTAAACGAAGAAGAAATCAGCTTAAAAAAACAAAGGAAACAACAAATATTTGGAAGGACAAAAAGGGAATTAAACTTAAGACCTTAAGGATTGATGTGATAAAAAAAAATATTTTGAAGGCTAAATAAAGGAAGAGGGAATCACAGAAGAGGAAATTACAGAGAAAAGACCAGGAGAGGAAGGGGGTTACAAGAAATAATTGGGGGAAGAAACTGTGGAAAGAAACAGGGAAAAAAGAGAAAATCAAGAGAAAAGACCAAAAAAATGATAGAAAATGGGAAGCAAGCTAAGATCAGATGAAATTACATAGTCAGGAGAGTAAGAGATGATGGTTAAAGATGGGAAGGATGGGGGATTCCACATGGAAATGTATTTTGGTATTTAAGAATATAGATATACAGGTTAAGGAGTTTGGAATTAATATTTCATTAAGAATTATTGTTAAAAATAGATAAATTTAATGGTTTAATTATTTAAATAGATAAATGTAATTGATACAGACATGGAAATAAGAAATTACTATAAGGTTGTTGTTTAAGATATATTAACATGATGAAAGTGAATATAGAGTATGAGAAATAAGAATGATTATATTCTTATTAGTTTGTATAATTGGTCAAACAGAAGTAAAATGAAAAATATAATTTGTTATATAAATGTTTTTGGAACATATAAAGGAATAAATATGTAATAGGGAAAAGGATAACGTGGAATCTGATAGAAAAAATATGTGCATATAATATGTAGTAAATAGGGGATTATTATAGAGAATATAAAGTGGGGATGGCTATATTATTAGTTTTTATAATTGGTTAAAGGGAATAAAATGGGGAAAATGTGTTACAAAGTAAAGAAGGTGGCAAGATTGAAGTGATAATGAAAGGGGATAAATATTGGATAATATAAATTAAGATGAATTTTTAGAAATGATTGGAATAACAATGTGATAAAACCTGCAAATATGACGAATAGAAGAAAATGTGTAGGGGTGGGTTTAAATTTTTTTACCAATGGGTTCTCTGCCCGGTTGCTGGTTGGACATGGCCATGATGGACGTGGCCTAGTTGGCTTCCTGCACCATGGGGGGGTTGCCCTCCCCGGGCTCCGGAGGCTTTCCTCGAGCCTCTGGGAAGGTGAAAACGGCCTCCCCAGCCTCCAGAGGCTCTCTGGAAGCTATCTGGAAACTTCCGGGAGGCCTGTTTTTCATCCTCACTGAGCCTCTGTGCGCGCCCTGCACTTACCTGCATCCAAAATGGGCCTCATGGAGACTCCTGGGAGGGGAGTGGTGGGATGGGCAGGGGCAGCCAGGAGTGGGATTTGAGGGTTCTCTGAACTGTGCAGAATCTTAGCTAGAGGATCTGCTAAACCTCCGCAAACCCCCAGCAGCCCACCTCTGATATTAACCAGGTTACTACAGAGTCACTGTTTTCAGATTCCAGTAATACAGGAAATGTTTCTTTCTCAGCATAAGGGCCCTGAAATGTCCTCTGTATGAACCTATGAGGATGCAAATTAATAACCTTAGTATTACCCTTGCACCATGTTATTGCAATCTTTATAAGCCTTGTAGTTTGTAAAATGTGGTAATCCTATACGATAATGGTATGGAAACATGGTGATCTTAACTAAGTAGCAGAACTGTGAACTTCTCTAACTTTCCACATTTCTATTACATACTTCCATGGCAAATTTCAGATGCACTTTTGTAAAAAGTCACATTTTTAAAAAATTGTTAAAATTAATTTTTACATACTAAATGAAAATTTTAAAGCAAAGCAATTCACACCAAAAATATAATACAACAAAAGTAAGAAAAGTCTTAAATTGTTTTTATATGTGGCTCTTTAGCTTGGGTATTAAAAAAAATTAAAACATCCCTATGGTGCATCAATGAAAGTATCAACAAAAATAATCTTAGTCACAAACCTTGACTTTTTTTTTACCAAAACTATCAATAATTGTTACATGAATATAATCATTTTCTTGTTGTGTATTTTTTAAAAATATGCCACTTCATGACATACCGACTATGAGATTTGATTCAGTCTTGTCAAAACAGTTAACTAACTAAAGAGATTTTCCATTATGACAATATGCCACAAGCACTTTTTTAGACCTGCTTTGGGGTTGAAAGACATGCCTGAACTGCCTTCAAAGATGGAACGATTCCACAGTTCCATCTCCATATTTAGACTACTGCCAAGAATAAAAAAGATCCACTGTGGTCTGTCTATTAAACCTAACATTAATCTTTGCCAATGGATGAATCATGAAGGGCCTAAACATCTCTGAATGGAAAACTATCTATGATAGTGCCATTTTAAGTGTTGTCACAGTGGGTTTTTTTTTTAATGTGCCATTGCTCACCAAAACAAATCCAGAAATGCTGATACAGGTTCAGCCTAAGTCAAATATGTGTCCTCCTCCTGCTCTTTTCTCTCTATTTATTTTAAGTTTGTCATTTTTGAGAGAGTTAAATAGGTCATAGCTTGGATCTGACTTTGAATCAAGCATAATTGCTTCTAGAGCAAATTAGGCATAAACATCTGTGCAATCGGTGAATTAGAACATGCAGCAAACTTGTCTGAGAATTGCCAGTAGCTGAATGACTCAGCTTATTATGAAACAATATAATGCAGCACTAATATAATATAATGGTTATGCATCAAGCATGTCAGATTGTATACAGACATGTAATTGTTTTAACCTTTTTCTTCCAGAACTAAAAGATGTTCAGTCACATCCAAGGAAACAATGTATTTTTCTGGGTCAGCTCCTTTGTTGCTACCCCCTTAAACAGTTTTATGGGGCATGCACTCCAATAAAGGAGAAGACAGAACTGTTTTAAGTCCTCTCTCAGGCAACATTGAAATATCTGAAAGAAGAAGGAGAAAGACCTGCTCATTCTGAGTTCAACATTCCATATAAAAAAAATGTCTTTTGAAATTAGGCCAAAGTTTCTATAAGTCTTCTGAAAAAAATGCATATCTTACGATGGCTAGACTAAGCTACTTCAGTAGAAAGAAGGGAAAGGTATAATTTTATGGGAAATAAAAATATCACCAGTTATAGATAGAGATGCTCAAGGCATATATTTACTTTGTAGGACATTGCATGATATAGGATTATCAATCAAATAAGACAGATTGTTCCTTATGCTATTATATATAAAACTTCTATCATTTAGATATTATGAGAGGTAAGATTTTCTCAGTCCAGGTCTTCACAAAATAATGTGTCCACACAATAGAATTAACTTCTATTTTATTCTAACCAAAAAACCAATATCCACATCTTAATATATACGGTATATTTAAGCTTTATCATAAGCATTATCTTCAAATTATTAATTATTATACTCTTAGAACATTGCTATATGACAAGTAAATATCATCATCCCTGTTTTTATATATGAGAAACTGTAAAATATACATTTGTTGTACATCTGCTTCTTTACATTAAAACTTCTGCTATCAACTAAATGAATACTATGAAATTAAAATAGAATTTCACCCAGTGGTAAAAATATGCAGAAATTATTAATTCAGAAAAGATGACACAGGATACAAGATGCTTCATTGCTATTCAAAAGACATGCCTGAACTTCAGTCTTGAAGTTTCATCACTGTACTTTCTTCTTCTTCTTCTTCTTCTTCTTCTTCTTCTTCTTCTTCTTCTTCTTCTTCTTCTTCTTCTTCTTCTTCTTCTTCTTCTTCTTCTTCTTCTTCTTCTTCTTCTTCTTCTTCTTCTTCTTCTTCTTCTTCTTCTTCTTCTTCTTCTTCTTCTTCTCCTCCTCCTCCTGCTCCTCCTCCTCCTTCTTTAAACTCAGTACAAATATAGACTACAATCATTACACACTTTGAATCAGACCCTGATTTGTAATTTGGAAAAAAGCTTTGGGCCAATTTTTAAGGCCTCCAGTTCAGATATCTGAATTTTTGTCACAGCCTTTTACATATCAATCTTTTATCTCTACAACTATGTGTGGGTTATGTATATGGATTACGTATGATTTTAAAGAATATGTTGCTCTTTTTGAGAGGAAAAAGTATGACAAATTTCCAAGAGCCAATTTATTTATATAATTAATTTGTGTGTTATCTCAGTCACAAGTTCAATTCTAGACAGGTTATATATCAGAATTAACAATTTTGACAAACTTATATCTAACAGCACATTGGCAGAAAAGGCAAGACACAATTTCAAATGTAATCCAAAAACGGAGCAGATTATAATACAAACAGCTTCTGGAAAAGCCATGTCTTTAAAAATGTATGAAAGACTAGAAGTCGGTCCTCCCAAATCCTGCTGTGCTGATCAACCTGATTGTGGCTGATGGAGTGTTTTTAGGAGGGATGAGGGAAAACCCTTGCAATGCATAGCAATAATATATACTTCAGCAGATTTCACCCAGCTGATCCCATTTTAAAGCAAATAAGCACCTGTATTCTGGAGTAGTGATAGGAAGATGTTAGAGGCAAATGATCATTTTAGTAACAATGGCAAATGCATCATTTGATATTGCATGGGAGAAAGCCACAATAAAACAAACAATTTACCCCCCCCCCCCACCAATGTGCATAGATAAGATAAAGCAATGTCTTTCAAATCTGGCAAGTTTAACACATGTGGACTTCAAGTTCCAGAATTCCCCAGTTGTGGGAAGCCAAGTTTGAAAAACGCTGAGATGAAGCAGTTGACAATTGACAATATAGTACTAGATTATGACTCCCTCAGGCCTGATGGCATTCAATGTGCTACTGAGGAGAGGCTGAGCATCTTTCAAGATATTAATGGTTATATATGACATGACTACATTAAAGTCTTCAGAACTCATTTAGAAGGAGAACATCGGGAATTTCTTTGAAATCATGCCTCCTCCTCATGAAACTTCCTTGATACGGGACCAGTAGAATGAATTTAAATACAGTGGATATAAAAGGTTTATACACCCTTGTTAAAATACCAGTTGTAAAAAGATGTAAAAAAAAACCAGATCAAGATAAACTACTTCAGAATTTTTTCACCTTTATTATAACATATAAGCTGTGCAATTAAATTGAAAAACAAACAGACCTTTTAAAGGGGGAATAAAAAAAACTTACAAGTTTGTGGTGGCATAAGTGTGCACACCCTTCAAGTCTGCTGCTTTAAAAAATCTTCTCAAAGTTAATGTGTTTGAAAGGCAGCATTTTTTTTTCAGGTTCAAACAAACACCTAAGCAAGTTCGGCTTCTTTAATGAATAGTGAAGAGCCATCCTTGTGTGAAGTCCAAAGAACTTTTAATTATTTTCAAAACATGCTCAGCTCTACAATTCGTGTTTATTCAGAGTAAGGCAGAATATGTTCAGCAGGACCTAATCTAAAGTAATTGTGTTTATGATTGCAACTGAAAACTCATAGCAAGTTAATTAAGTGGGTTACCCGAACATTGGCAACAGTTGTAGCTGTACCTTGATTTGTGGTTCTACATCAGAAGTTACAACAAAACATTAGGGCTGTAGCAATGTTTTTGGAAAGATGAAACTATTTCAAATCCCAGATGATAATCTCTAGGTATAATCTTGCTCATGCTTTGTGAAAACCACTGGAAGAATTTTACAAACTGATTTGGAGAAATAGATGCACCCAACCCAGAACAGTATTGTCAACCAGAAATACTGGTTTAGCATGTCAAAAGAAGAATCAGAATTATAATACTTTGGGTAAATGGAATTTGGAGTACACATTTGTAGAAATACATTTGAAATTCTACTGATTTGATTTTATGCTTTAAATAGGATTATAATTCTATGGGGATGTTATGCTATTGCAGAGGAGACTGTGGTGG
Organism: Bungarus multicinctus; assembly: GCA_023653725.1. Taxonomy (NCBI): domain Eukaryota; kingdom Metazoa; phylum Chordata; class Lepidosauria; order Squamata; family Elapidae; genus Bungarus; species Bungarus multicinctus. Next base: position 52,507,390 of record CM042848.1, read on the forward strand.
TAGGGCTACAATACTAGGCTGCAAAACTCCAGTTGATCATGTTAAGTCCCACAATTCTACAATCAATGTGGGTAGTGGTCTAATGTATACTGTATAAGGAGAGAAGTCTTATTAAGAAATGACTAAATACTGTATATGCATTCAGTATATATACTGTATATGGAACCAAAATCAGGGAAGAAGTCCTCTATTAGGGATAACACCGATTTGCAGTTTGTAAGAGGACTAATGGAGTTTCTTCTACTTTTACTTATCCTGATTACTTCATGTGCACAGTAAAACTTGAACTATGTATTACTCTTAACAATAATGCGGTTTCTTTGATTTTAGTTTGTGCAATCTATTAATTTAGCCATTACAGTTTGTAAACTGAGAGAATATCTGTAGCTCAGGATTGAACTGTGGGGTCCTTGGTGTTCTCTGAACTTGATTGTTTTCTTGCAGTTATTTCATTTCCAAATTGGATAACATGATGATAATTTGTGGCTCACTCAGTAAGCCATGGTTAAACAAATTATGGGTTAACATAATGAATGAATTTGATTTGTGTATAATGGTAGGTATCTAGTGCTAAATGATCCTTAAACTGGAGGGCAGCACCTCCTTCAGAAGCACTGTATGCAGGATTTACATTGTGTTAGGGGCTGAAGTTCTATAAAAGGCTAGTAGGGAAGGACAAGTTTCTGAGACAGTGCCTGCCTTCCTCCCTAACAAAGCCATAAAGCACTGTTAACCAGGTATGATGGGTTTACACAGGTCACAGAATTCCTAACCAACGTTACAGAAAGCTTTTTTAGGTCAGAATTCTTGAAGTCTTAGTCCTAACATAACAGGATAGTACTAATTTGGGGAAGACGGTTTTAAGGTTAGGATCAGAGGTGGCATTCAGCAGGTTCTGACCAGTTCTGGAGAACCGGTAGTGGAAATTTTGAGTAGTTCGGAGAACCGGTAAATACCACCTCTGACTGGAGATTTTACAGAATCCTTTGTCTGCCACGCCCACCAAGCCACGCCACAGAACCAGTAGTAAAAAAAATTGAATCCCACCACTGGTTAGGATTAACATTCAGTCCATAGGTATTTGTAAACTGCAATAGGAAATAATGTATCTTTGTATGAGGATTTGCACTCACTTGCAGAACAGACTATTGATATTCAGTAACAGTTTGGGAAAGACGGGACATACCATAGGTAGAATGTATTAGAAATATTTGTTCAGTCAAAAAAACAATAAGGAAGCTGAACTGGAGCTAGTGTTCCTTAATATAAGGTGTGACATTTAGGCAAGGTATTCCACATTCTTTAATTGGCTACTTACGAAGCTTTAATGACTGAAAAGTTGTTTTTTGCCTTTTGCAGTTACTTGTACATTATCCTTTGTAGCATTTTGGGGCATTATTTCTTCTTAATGCATGCAATATTTTGACCGTATATTTTGCATTTAAATTCATTGTGAGTCCTTTATTTGTCTGCTTCCTATAGTAGCTGATATCTACATTTACAGTTCTTTCCAGTTACTGCTTCTATTAATATAAATGGAATCTTTTATGTTTCATGCAAATGAGGCCACTTCAAAAAGCTTTTACTTACATTAAAGATTCTTCTGACAGTGAAAGGAATAGGCAGTGGTTTGTCAGTATTGATAAATATTGATGAAAGTGTACTTGTATTTTTAAAAATGATTTTTTTTGTAATCAGGATGACTTGGCAGATATAAGTCATTCAGAAAGTTCAGTTATCATTCACAAGAGATTACTAGTTATATATTTCTACAGAATTATTTTTAATGTCAGTTAAAAACAGTCATCAGAATTACAGTAAAATAAGCATATATTCTGTATATGCTTTCGTATACTGTTTTGTAAAGTTGAGTTACAAGGTTTATTCCAAGTTTTTTTGGGGAAGTGGAAGGTTTCAACAATACTAGAAAACGTTCTACCCAGATTTTGCTGTAGCAGTGGTAAATATATTTCCTTTCATACAAAGCTTTTTTAAAAACAACAACATATTGGTATTTGTACTAGAAGTACAAAATCCAGGGTCTATTCAAATGATGTTTGTGCGTAAATGAGGAGAGGAGGACAGGAAGAAACTTTAAGTAGGATGGATTATGGCCTACTCAATCTAAGTAGGCCAAGAAAACATAAGTGATACAATTAGAATATGTAGCCCTGACATTGCTACCCATTTAAAATCATCATACCCAAACAAGGCTAATGTGAATAAGGATGGTATATTTTGGGAATCTAGATTGCTAAAAAAAATGTTTATTTTTATTGTATACTGTTTTTCGATAAACTACCCCATTCTTTATACACCTTCCACTGGAGCATCTCTTAGCAGCCTAGGAGAACTTTTTCAGGTACTATAACAATTTAATAAATGTACGATGGTAAAAAAAATTGACACGAACAGTTTATGTAACTATAATTACTGATAAATATTTTTCTTGTCATATGTACTTGATTTCACTTGGGAGGAGACAGGACGAACTTGGATTAATAGTTTACGACCAATAGCATATTTATCGTAATTGAATTTCCAATATTCTTTGAAGGAAGTTATTACTATCAGGTTTAAAGTTGAGACATGTTTACTTTGCGGATTTGCCCTGTGAATCATATGGAACTATGTGATGGTAAGTGAGAGGCATTGTTAACATAGTGGCCACAATTCAAATTCTTCAACTGGTTGCTTGTTCTTTCCATGTATCAGGAAGTAGAAAGTTACTCTAAAATGAAACATTTGCTCTAGTTGCAGAACAAAATGTTAATGTTCTCAGGCATTTATTCAGTGAAGTAAGCATATATACTTTACAATATTTGGAAGAATGATCAGAGCAAATTTGCAAGCTTTCTTACTAGAAATTTATAATCTTACAAAAAGTAGGGAATCAGAGTACGGAAATACAACTCAATCCAAGATAGAAAGTACACTTATACTTTATTTTTCTCAAGTGGGTTGAATCAAATTTCTCGAGAAAACTGAAAGCAAATAATAGGTGTACAGATCAACAAATTGAATAATATTTAAATAATTTTCTTGGATATTTTTTTGTTTGCCTTTAAAAAAAATAAAGTTCTGCATGTACATTTGTAATTCTTGACTTACAACAGTTCATTTAGTGACTGTTTGAAGTTACAATGGCACTGAAAAAAGTGACTTATGATTGTTTTTCACATTTACGACTGTTGCAGCATCCTCAAGTCACGTGATCAAAATTCAGGTGTTTGGCAACTGGTTCATATTTATGATTGCCAGGGTTATGTGATCACCTTTGGTGGTTTCTGGCAAGCAAAGTTAATGGAGATACCAGACTCACTTAACAACATGTTACTAGCTTAACAACTGCAGTGATTCATTTAATAACTGTGGCAAGAAAGGTCATAAAATGGGGCAAAACTCACTTAACAGCTTGCTTAGCAATAGAAATTTTGGGCTTAGTTGTGGTTGTAACATATTTTAACCCACTTCCCAAAAATTTTAAAAGTACTGAATGAATTTAAGAGTTTTGACAGTGTTCCAAAATGGACTTTTCTGCTATAATATTTCAAACAAATCAAAGCTGTCCATAGCTGAGTACTTCCTGAACATGTGAGCTGAAAAGGAGGTGGTGTGTTTGAACAGTAGTTAAGATTGTGGAGCTATGAACATTAACCAGTCATTAAACATTAAAGAATATCTTCTATTTATATGATGGGACATTCTTATTAAACCCCTATCAGAAACAATGACAATTTGCTAGTTAATTGACTGCACATAGTTGGCAGGAAAGAGACCAAGTGTTCCATGTAAACAACCTTTCCACCAATATTCATCAGAGTTGTCGAGGACTTCTATGATGTCTCCACTGCAGAATCCTAGCTCATCACTCTCTGCCGCCTCAAAATCATACAAGGCCCGGACCCATTTTGGCCTCTAGCAATAAAGAGAAAGAAATGCATCAACCACAAATACAAATCTTAAAGATTATAGTGAAATCTGCTATCACCAAATCATAATGACCTAACTTTTCTTGTAATATAGATAAGTTGAACCTCAATCCACCTCATAAATTGTTCATTTCTCCACCTCCTCAAGGTTTAAAAAAACAGTGGACTTCAGATTATGTCCATACCCAGCTGCCTGTTTTGTGTTCCATATTTCTAATTTCTCTAATTTCTGATGACCATGCCAGGATGCCCTTGTAATTTTGAGAACATGGACAGTTACAGAAAAAGAAAAGTGTCTTCTAAACGCTTTAGAATTACAGTACCTGTAAACTATTATGTAGATTTTGAAAGAAAAAGTATAGTGAAACCCAGAGCAGATAAATTGAGGTGGATTGAAAGAAACAGTATAATAGTTCTGACACTGGGAATGAGTGGGTTAAGAAGAAAAAATAGATTCTGGTATAGTAACAGTCAAGCTAGGTAAGAAAAAAATTCTTGGGCCCATGCTGTAGTTAAACAAGTATGGAGAGAAAGAAAAAATAGAAAAGACAATATAAGAGCAGAGGTTTCAATAATTTAAATCTGTTAGTATAGCTTTAACAGAAGTATAGATGCTATGTACTTAAACATTTAGTCACTACAATAATTGTAATTACATTTTATACTAGGCTATCATAATAATGAACAGTACTGTATCTCATGTCCTAGCTTTGTATGTGTCTGGCTTTATACCTATCCATACTCCCATTCTGATACTTAAAAAAATTATAACACATTTGCTTTATAGTATGTCAGTTAGAAGGCTTCTCCCAGCAAGGTGGACTGGCATTTAAGGATACAAAGTCTAGTGATATGTAGATTTGTTGTAAAAATAAAAACTAAGAAGATTTTACAAAATAATTCCAGCAGAGGGATCCACAGATTGTGGTAAAAGAAATCACAGCACACATAAAAAACAGGTACAGCTTCAATCACACTGTCATGGCTGCCAGAATGATGTTTTCCATCATTTTTGGATGGGGAAGGAGTAACTCATCAATTATTTAAACTATTTCAATATTGAAATTATTAAATAGCTCCTATCACATTAAGTATTGCTGTTTCTTAGCTATTTTGGAAGTTCCTGAGAGCTTCCCCTAAGTTTTCCATTTTGCTTAATGTCATTCTTCTCTTTTGAGTGACATACAAAGAAAAATTAAATTAATTTATTTTTTAAAAAATTGAGGTTGAGCTGTATTACCTATCAAACTAAAAGACGAGTGTACAGTACCTGTACTTGTTGCGCTGGATCAGTGTGTCTCCGAAATATAGATGATGCACCTGGTTCTCTACCATCCTTTGGGCCCTTAGGCCGATCTTGAATATCCAAGCTTCTGCCATGTCTATTCTATGAAGTAAAAAAATATAACATCACAACTATGAATATAATCCAACATGGAATTCAAATTGCCATGGACACCTATTAATATTAATAGCTATTGCAGTAAACATATAGTGGTTTTATATATTGTAGGGACAGGGTTAGTTACATTCTATTCTACAATTATTAATAACAATATAGAGTGACAGGTAGTTCAAGGATAGGAGAACAGTGCAACCTCAATTATACCAACTTTATTTTTTAAACCAAATTGTTTAAAATGTCATATGGATTAATATCAGGTTCAAAGAACCTAGTCCACATGCAAAGAGTTCAAAATTACTGATTTATTGCTCAAGCATATGCACACGACTTTTCTCAAACTAACATTTGCACCTGGGTTAAACTAGGTAAGTTCAACAGCATTCAAAGGAGATTGGACTTTGTTCTCTTGTAACCACGTAGAAACCCTAAATTGATTCCTTTCTTGAATCCTTCCCCTGGCTCTGCAAATCTTCTCTTACAGTTAATGCCATGAACTGTGGGGAGGGAGGATGACAAGGGGGAAAACGAAAGTAAGTGCTGTATCTCTTCAAGAAGCTGCTTCAAGGTCACCTGGCATATAATAGAACTTTGGGTCACAAACCCTTCTGACCACGATCAAATCGGGTGCCGACCAAAAAAATAGCTAAATGTTTCACTCTGGTCGCGAACATATCCTCGGGTGGTGATAAAACACAGCTGTGATTTTCCCTGCTGCGGCAAATTCCCTTCCATGCTATTTTTTAATGTGCATGCTCAGTCAGTCTTGCTTCCGGTCAGGACCAAATCAGGTTGCAACTGAAGTCCTGGAACGGATTACAGTTGTGACCAGAGATTCCACTGTATTAGCTGTATACCAACTTGTGCTTGGATTGTCTGTTATGAAAATATCCTGGTGGAACCTGATAGGTTGCATGGGAGTGGGTAATGGAAGGTGGTCAAAGAAGGGAAAAATAGAACTTAGGAATTTTGACACATGATTCTCAGTTCTGGCTTAATGTCAGACCTGACACAGTTTAAATTCCTAAACAGAAATGATGCTTTGCTCCATTTGTTGAGAAAAGTATAGTTTTATTAGGAGTCAAATGTAATGCAGTAATGAAAAGCCAGAATTTAGGCCTGTGAACAGGTGGAACACCGAAAAAGAAGGAACTCAAGTTCCTCACCACTCAAATGTTTATATTCTGGATCATTTGAAGCTTCTGAATGGTTTTCATGTAAAATACATTGCAGTAGTTGAGCCTTCAGATGACTACTGCATGATTGACTGTCTGGAGGGCCTCCTGATCCAGAAGGTAAAGGTGAGGGAAGTCTCTCTTGGCCATAGTTGCCACTACTTTTTGAGCTGTAATTCCAAAAAGACCCTCAGATTGTGCATCATTCTTGAGCAAGGAAGTGCTTCTCCATCCAAGAGTATAGATGGAAAGTCTTGGACGCAGAAGTCCCTAATATCCACAGCTACTCAGACTTTGTAGGATTGAATCAAATTCAGTTCTTCCCCAACCAGGCCTTTATAGTTCCCAAGAGCCTCAATTGATCAGTCTAAAGTCAAAAGATATAACTGAATATCATCAACATACTGATGATGATACTGAACATCAGACCCCTCTTCTAATGGCTTCATGCAGACATTAAACAAGAAGGGACAATATTAAGATTACCCCATATCATAGGGTCTAGGGACAATCTTTTCTTGGTAACACCTACTGGAGCTAACCATGAAAGAAGGATGAGAATAACCCATAAAATGGTGTCCCTGCAGATGGTTCATAAGGATAGTATGGTCAGAGGTGTCAAAAACTGCTAAGAGATCAAGGAACACCAGGATGGATGTATCACCTCTATCCTGGCTCTGCAACAGGTCATCAGTAAAGGTAACCAAGGCTATCTCAGTGCTGAATCCCAACTGAAAACTGATTGAAACATATCTACATAAGTTTGTGATAGGTAATCATTTTTTATTGTCATTATTGTTAAAAATTTTGAGAAACAAATCCTTGATACATCACATAGATCTTGATCTGTTTTCTGTCTACCATTGATGATTGTATTACCTGCTTATGATGCCAAGATGCAAAAGGATCCTCATATTTATTTTGCTCTGATGATCTTACATCTTTTATTGAAGGATGGAGTGCTTCCTGTTCCTTTTTATATTGGTTCTTATCACATGCTTCCTGGAAAGAAACAAGTTTTCCCTGTTACACTGCATATTTATTCATAGGTAGTCTTTCCATAAATTATGTCCCTTGTTTTTCAAATTAAATTTTTTGTATGTTTTCCCAGAGTCACCAACACATGAATCTATGATTCAACAAAAAGCAACAAAGAGTCATGTTTAGAAACTGGTTACTACAGCGTAAATTTTTGTGGACTAGAAAAACTTTTAAGAAAGCTGTATTAATGCGATTAGTCCCATTTATCAGTAAGCAAACCATTGAGACAGCCATGCTATTTCTAGCATTTCAAGAGATTTTCTGTGTTTCCCCTTCCAAACAAAAATCTGAGATTCCGTTTTTCAACACTTTTTATTTTCTAAGACATTTTTGGGACTTTGGGGTCCAGAAACATTCTTGGAAATAAAAGATTATATTTGAGAGTGGAATTCTCCTTTGCAGCATGTTACTTTCCCAAAGGAAAAATTCAGAGCTGCCAAAATACATACACCCTTACATATTCTTTATATGGAATGTCAGAACCATGAATCAAGGCAACGTGATGATGTCCAAGTAAAAATGTCAAGATTGAACATTGAGTTTCTGGGAATCAGTCAATTGAAATGGACTGGAATGGGTCACTTCTCATCAGAAGAACAATATATCCACTGCAAAGAAGAAAAACGAGAGTGGGACTGGAGTAGGTGTCATTATTATTGATATTTGTTTAGGTTATAATAAAAAACGATAGCAAGATCTCAGTCTGAGTCAAAGGCAAAAAAATCAGAATGACAGTGATCAACATCTGTATTCTAACTATACATACTAAGGGAATAGAAATTAATTCTGTGATGTTATGTGAACCTTGTCCACAAGCACTTAAATAAATAGTCACACTAATTCCTGGCAACTATAGAATGCTAAGGCTGGAAATAAAATAGCATCTGGAAATCATGGGAAAATTTGGCCTCAGAATATGAAGAAAAGATGAAGATGAGTAAGATTCTCTGAAGAAAATTCAATATTTATAGCAAATATTGGATGGCAGTACTTGCAATTGAATTTTTGACAAATCATAGAATATCCCTTCTACTACTTTACCTGCTGATCTTTCCCCCTCCTTTCTTTATGTTATTCTTCTATCCCATTTTCCTGTCCTACATTATTACTTGATGAATTGTTCTTTAACTATTGGTAGCTTTCTTGTTTCATTTAAGAACATTGTTTTTTATACTTTGCTAAAAAACCAAAACCTTCCTGGATTCTTCTTTGTGCTCAAATTATCAGCTTGTGCCCTTTTTAATAAACATAGTAAACATATTTATATAATATTTATGTATAATATTTTCATTTGCAAGGATCACAGACACACACACACAAATCATTTTTTAAACCCCTGCTTTACCTAAGGATGAAAAGTTATTTAAATATTAATTGGCTAGAATCTTTATTCATACTACATATAACAATCACAGAATATACTCAAATCATTTGAAACCTGCCATACAAATAATTTGGAAAGCTTTTTTAGGAAATGACCAGGCAGAACTCATGGAAGAAGGTGGGGTAAAATGTGTTATCAGTCTTGAATCCCTTCGCGCCCACCAGAGATCTAAATGCAGCCCACCTTAAATTCTGTTGACTCTTATCTACCCTCAATTTGCTTTGACTGTTCATAGTTCAGATTCTTGTAGAGAGGTTAAGCTTGCAATAAACCTATTTGAACTGCCTGGACTTCTGATTTCCAATGCTTGACAGCTGTATTGTGAAATAGTGTGAATCCATTTGTTAAAACTTCCTTATCTAGGTTGCAAGAGTTGAAATGACCATTAATTTTGGCAATAGAAAGATTGTTTATCTTTGTTTCCATCTGGAGGGCATCTGGAGTTTTGCTACTCAAATATGGTAACCCTACATTACTATCAACTGAAATTGACTGCAAGCAGTGAGGTTTATCAAAGCAGCAATAAAAATTTTCAGTTCCAGCTGAACTGCATATATTTACAAAAAAGTATCTCCTTACAGACTAGCATAACTATTTTATCTTTAAAATCAAATATTTGTTTTAGCGTATTCATAGCACATATATTTATGAATTGCTTTTTCAATTAAAAAGGAACTACTTATTATTTCATGTAGCAACTTGCTGCAATGTCCATATGAAAGGGAAACATGTTTCAAAACATTGAGTAATGGTTATATTATTTTCTTTTAGATCATGCTTTTTCCAGCAAAATCCCAGAAGCTGGTTTTTTTTCTAAGCTCATGCACTTTATATTTAAACTTCTCTGTCAATCTTACAAACTGAACTTTTTGAGAGAGTGGCTCTACAAATTCCTACATTTTATGCCATTCTGCAATTAATGGAATTGAAGATCCCAACTTTTTGTTGATTTGGATTTATTCAGTTTTATAAGTCATGTTTTATGCCTGATTTCACTTTGGTGCTTAAACCTGTTGGCACCCATTTATACGAACATAAGTTCATTGCTAATTAGTAAAAAAGGGATTTTTATAATGCTGGTAAATAATTCAAAACCACAGAGATTTTATGTCTAAAACACTGAATAATTTCTTTTCTTTGTAATAAAAAAGTACTAAGAAAGACAACAAAACATTAAAGCAGAATTCAGATTGTGCATTCTAATTTATACTGAATTTTCTCCTAGGAATTTCTTAAAAAAAAAAATACAGTTGTGTCCTGGGTAAACGTATTTGCTTCATTGAATGACTGGAACCAATTTTTTTAGCATGAGCTGAAGTAATAATCTGGAATCTCTCCAAAATAACCTATTTTCTTTTTCCTTTTATGCTTTAATTATCACTATACTGAAAAATATGCCTTTGTTGCAAATCTCAAATCCTTCTTTGTATATTTAGGTGGATTGCTTTATAAATAAATACAAATGACGTGTTCCACAATGATTCCCCCCCCCCATGGAAATATAGTATGTATGTTAAGTTAAAGAGCAGAAACCCTTTTTTCTAGAGGTCAATTGCAGCATTCCACTATTCTTTTAATGTATTTATGAATCACTGTGTTCCTCTATTCTCTTGCCATATAGTATATGTGACTTCCTTCCCTTTTATTTTGCTGAAAGTTCCCATGTTATGTAATCCTGCTACATCACATTGATTTACCTGGGTTTTTTATCTTTCATATTCAACACAAATAAATAATTGCAAATTTATTTATTTTATCTGATTTCTATCCCACCTTTCCTTTGAAGCAGGATAATTGAAGGAACTAACACTAACTTAGATTTTTTTTAAAAAATCCAGTTTTGTTCCACCCAGAGTTGCGTGTTTTCATTCTGTATGGTTCCTGAAACTTTTTCTTGAGGATGACTTGAGATATTCAACTATTTACTAGTGGAATGGAGTGCCAAAGCAACTGTCCAGGAACAGAAAAGGTGCCTTCTCTTATACGAAGTCAATCTGTGTATCTGCCTATTATTGCTTACTGTGACAATCGTTTTCCACCCTTGTTTCCATCATCAACTACCTGAGTTTTTTTAAACTAGAGGTGCCAAGGATTGGACCAGTAATTATCAGCATGTCATGGGCCAGATCGTGATGTATTGTGATGTATCGTGATGTTTTTTGCCTTTGCAGAGCTGGGGTGGGTGTGGTCTGCACATGATATGTATGGCCCATGGGCCGTCAGTTTGACAGGCCTGCTAGAGCAATTAATTTGTATCTTACATCTTAGTTCTGTAGCTATTTTAAGACATTCTGTTGTCTGGAAAGAATACATACAAATAATCTAGAAAGCTTACATTATACTCCTGCATCTGTCCTACAACCAGCCCCAGGCTCTCTTTCAAATTGTTGACAGGTATAAATAGTTGGTTTATATTTCTGACAAACATATCTAACAGTAGTTGAACATAAATTCAAAGAATATTTCATGGACTTGAATTTGATACTATTGGATTACAAGCTCTAATAACATACTTTTTCTGCCCCAATCATGGCCTAAATAGCTAGCCTGCATTATAATATTGCAGCTGCCCTGCCAGTCTAAATGCAAGAAATTATCTGAATAAATATGCATCCTAAGACTTTCCATTTACAGGTAGTCCTTGACTTATAACCATTTGTTTAGTGGCCATTCAAAGTTACAACCAGTGGTGGGATTCAACCAGTGTAACAACCAGTTTGGTGAGCGTGCGCTTTGTGTACGCACGCTTGCTTTGAGCATGAGCCAATGTGCACTTTGCATGCACATGCAGTGTGTAAAAACTGCCCATTTCCAGCTCTAATACTTACCTTCTATTGCAGCCCCGGTGAATAAAACAGCTGAGGCGTGGCAATCCACTGTGCCGCACGAATCAGCTGAGCTGCCAAACACAGAAATAAAGGACAGACTAGGGCAGGGGTGGATGGGCAGGACCAAATGATTGCCAGAACTGCTGGTTCACCTGAACTGGTCTGAACTGGTAGAATCCCACCCCTGGTTACAACGGCACTGAAGAAAAGTGACTTATGACCATTTTTCACACTTATGGCCCTTGTAGCATGCCTGTGGTCATGTGATTTACATTCAGATGCTTGACAATTGACATATATATGATGGTTGCAGTGTCCCAGAGTCATGTGATCCTCTTTTGAGAGCTGCTGATAAGCCAATGGGAAAACCAGATTCAATTAAAAATCATGTTTTTAATTTAGCAACTGCAGTGATTCACTTAATAAATGTAGTAAGAAAGGTTGTAAAATGGGGCAAAGCTGACTTAACAAATTTCTCACTTAACAACATAAATTTTGGGCTCAACTTTGTTGTCAGTTGAGGACTGCCTATATTCAGGAGATTCTCCCATTGTCTCACTGTACTAGAGAATGTGTAGTATTCTTTAAAAATTAAACGCAGGATCTCAGATAAACGGAGAAAACCATTGCTATGCCTGAGCTGTGAAAGGTCTTTCTATATGTGTCCAACAGCTCAATTTTTGCTAAAATCTATGATTGAATAAATGTTTAAATACAAGCATCTCTTCGACCATTCTGATTGGAATTACCGCAAAAAGTTTGGGAGGTTCAGGAAAAGAAGCAGAAAATGTTGCTTTGGGGTCCAGGCTGTCTCCTAAGAAATCAGTAAATATTTTAGGCTGAATGTACTTTAAATTTTAAATTGTTAGCAGTATGTGCAAAAGTCCAGTATTCTTATATCTCTATCCAAACTCAGTAATTATGTGCTTTATAACAGCCTGAAGGCAGTGGTGGTATTCAAATTTTTTTACTACCAGTTCTGTGGGTATGGCTGGGTGAGTGTGGTGTGGCTTGGTGCATGTGGCATGGCTTGGTGGGTGTGGTGTGGCTTGGTGGGCATGGCAGGGGAAGGATACTGTAAAATCCCCATTTCCTCCCTACCCCACTAACCTGCTTTCCAGCTCTGTTCTCCTGTACAGGGCAACAAAAGAAGACTGGGACTCCGATCAGCTGGGATTCTGGAGGCAGCAGATAGATGGGGGTGCGACCAACCAGAGGTGGTATTTACCGGTTCTCCGAACTACTCAAAATTTCCGCTACTGGTTCTCCAGAACCTGTTAGAACTGGCTGAATACCACCTCTGCCTGGAGGGATACATCAGATATGTTCCAGAAGATCTTAGTATTTTCCTCTTTAACACAATAATAAGGGAGGGGCTTGTGATGCTGTGATAAGATTGAGAGCTATGTTGGTGGTAGAGTATTTTACTAGAAAGGTCATTCATGCTAGACAAGTCTTAATGGAAGAAGCAGACTAAATGTATCCATCAGCCCATCAGCCACACTTGTCCAGACTCCAATATCATTGAACAATAATAAACAGATGAAAGGTTCATTACCAGAAATAAAATATTCAGGGATGCAGAACTGGAAGAGATTCAGAAAAATGGTGAAAATGGAATCCCCTCCCCTCCAAAATAGTACAACAGCAGAAGAAACTCAGATAACAATAATTGCTAATAAAAAGAAAAAAAACCTATATGAACCACAGAAACAATAACTAAGAGAAGTAATGACCACACAATCCATACAGTCCAGCACTGAAACAAACTGAACTGACACTCTGCGAAGAATTAACAGGGAAAACAATGGCACATGCAGAATTATTAGCGGAAAGATAAAGTTTGCCAGCATTGAAAGTAGTGTCCCCAAAAGATCTGACAGCAATAATAAAGGATATGAATAAGGCGCATGCAAGGATTAAAATAAAATATATTGAACAGATCAATCAGCTTGCCAGCTGTATAACTGTAATGGTTACAGAAGAACTGGGTATCAGAATTAGAATACCAAAACCATGTTCAATCTCAAAGTGAAAGATCAGACTGGAGGCCAAGAAAAAGAAATTGAGATCAGATGTGAGTAACTCAAAAGAACTAAAATGGAAGAATGTAAGGATTAAGACAAGCTTAATAAAAATATTGACTTAACACCAGAAAAATTGAAGAATCGTTGGAAAGCAAAAGCAGCAAATAATAGCAATAGCAGGGAAAAATTGAATGCTATGAGGCACGGATCATCCAATTTAAGCAAAACTAGCTATTTCAATCACACCAGAGATGATTCTACCAAATCATAAATGGGAATATAAATTCTAAAAGTGGAAAACGAAAGAAAAAGGAAACAATCCATTTCTAAAAAAAATCTATGTCAAAAAGATTATAATAAAAATGCTGGATAGATAAAAAATGTGAAGAAAGGTTTAGTAAAAGTCAAAGGGAAAACGCAATAATAACAGCAGAAATTGTTAAAAATCAAGTGAAAATAATTAAAATCTGGATATCTCCTGGAAATGATTAATTGCATTGCTTTTGGCCCAAATATCCAAGTAGCTTACATTCAATTATAGCTAAATAGCTTAATGAAGTCTTGCATAAAGGAAACATCAACAAGTGGTTAATAATTAATCTGGCAAAACTTATCTCATTCAAAAAGACCCAGCAAAAGGGACATAACAGGAAATGATAGGTCAATAACATGCTTGCCTACACTGTTTAAATTACTCATAGGGATAATAACAGACAACATCCAATATTATTTAGGAGAAAATAACATACTTCAGGCAGAACATAAAAAGAATAAAAGAAAAAGCAGAGGTACAAATGATGAACTTCTGATTAATAAAATGATTTGGGACAATTACGAAAGGCACCCCCTCCTCTTTAACTGGCTTTTGCTCTATATTGACTATAAAATGACATTTGATTCATTACACATAGTTGGATCATCAAATGTTTGGAAACTGGCATCTGTACAAACATTAGAACGTTTATGGAAAAATAATGAAGCAGTGGAAGATGGAATTATTGGAAGCAAAAAATTTATCAACACTAGGAGAGGATTTATCAACACTAGGAGAGGCATCTTCCAGTGTGATTCATTATCATCCTTTTTTGTCATCGGCATGATCCCATTTTTATTGATTTTGAAAAAAAACAAACTTACCAAAAATGCAAATAAAATCTCACCTTTCTTTTATGTGGATGGTCTGAAATTGAAATCTTGATTTTGGCTGCTCATTGTACCAATGCAAACAAGGTCAGAATGGAAAATTATTCAAAGTGTAGAGTGTGCAGAATGTGCAAAGAAGCAGATGAAACAGATCATAAACTCAGCTTGTGTACAATAATAAACAGTTACATAACACAGTTGACAGAATGTTTCACTGGAATATCTGTCAAAATTATCATGTGCCCCAGTAATGAATTATTGATGGGAACACAGAGTGGAAAAAATAGTTGACAATGAGTAGGTTAAAATATTGGGAGTCTATCATCTGCATCTCTATAACTGTCTGGTTTGGTTCTGCAACCCAACAGGACAGACACAGACTTCAGAGGATAATTAGGACTGCAGAAAAAACAATTACCACCCATCTGCCTTCAATCGAGGACCTGTATACTGCATGAGTCAAAAAGAGGGCTGTGAAAATATTTACAGACCCCTCACATCCCGGACATAAACTGTTTCAACTCCTTCCCTCAAAACTATGCTATAGAGCACTGCACATCAGAACAACTAGACACAAGAACAGTTTTTTCCTGAAAGCCATCACTCTGCTTAAAAAATAATTCCCTCAACATTGTTCAACTATTTACAAAGTGTACACTATTATTACTGTTAATCTTCTCATCACTCCTTATCACCCATCCCCTCAAACTTGTGACTATAACTTTGTTGCTTGTATCCTCTGTTTCCTAGTATGATTTGATGTTGATTGTACCCTATAACTATCATTATAACTATCATTAAGTTATATCATTATAACTATATAGTTATATCATTATAACTATCATTAAGTGTTGTACATTATGATTCTTGATTCTTAACGAATGTATCTTTTCTTTATGTATAATGAGAGTATTTACACCAAGACAAATTCCTTGTGTGTCCAATCACACTTGGCCAATAAAGTATTCTATTCTATTCTATTCTATTCTATTCTATTCTATTCTATTCTATTCTATTCTATTGTATTCTATTCTTTAACAGCAGAGTTAACTGATGGAAATATGAAAATATGGATAATTGATGTAGCAATTCCAAGAGACAGTAGAATGGAAAATAAATAATTGGAGAAGATTGCAAAATATATTTTCAAGATCTGAAAATTGAAGCTGAAGTATTATGGTATAACTGGGCGTGGCTATTCCAGTAGTTACTGACATGCTTGCACACCAAAAAATCTTGGATGACACTTATAAAATCTGTGCATTTTCAAAATTTTCATCTGTCAATTGCAGAAGGTTACACTGCTTGGATCTGCACATATACAGCAGTGATACATTATTATGACATTCTAAGTTCTTGGAAAGGACTCAATGCAGATGAGGGCCAACACCAGCTAAAGAATTGGCAGCTGTGACTTCACATTGTTGTGAACAAATAATAAAGGCAAAGTATTACGGGGGGAATACACAAATCAAACTCACATGCAAAGCAGATAGCAACAAGTCCTGGCAATGGCTAAGAGCAGGAAAGTTGAAGAAAAGTCGGGGTGGGTGGGGGGGGGAGGTTTAATTTTGGTTGCACAAGACCAAATGCATACAAAGCCAGAATTGAGTAGATAGCAAAAGACAGCAAATACCACATCTTCAAAGAAGCTGAAGAAGCCTAGTCTGCTGCTATAAAATCACACAGAGTGACATAACGAAATAGCATAACAAAATGGCATAACGAAATAGCAACAATTGTGTATTGGAATATTTTCAAGAAATATTTGTTTATTATTTATTATTTATAGAGCCACAGTGGCGCAGTGGTTAGAATGCATTACTGCAGGATACTTCTACTGACTGCCAGTTGCCAGCAGTTGGACCATTCAATTCTCACTGGCTCAAGGTTGACTGAGCCTTCCATCCTTCTGAGGTCAGTAAAATGAGGACCCACATTGTTGGGGGCAATATGTTGACTCTGTAAACCATTTAGAGAGGACTTTAAAGCACTGTTGATATATAAGTCTAAGTGCTATTGCTAGTGTTAAGTGCTATTATTAAATTTATTTGCCTCCCAATTTGTGTCAAATAACATTTGCTTGAAAGCAAGAACTAATGGGACTACAAAATAGACAAAGTAATATAAAATGAAGAAGCTAAGAGGTCTGGGACTTTAGACTTCGAACAGACAATACCACAGTTTTAACAATTATTGATAAGAAAGACAAAAAGTCTACATAATGGACATGACACTACCTGGAGACAGCAGAATAGAAGACAAAGAACTGGAGAAAATCACAAAATATAAAGACTTGCAAATAGATTTAAAACAACTGTGGCAAAATAAAGCAAAGTTAATGTCAATAGTAAAATCCCAAAACATCTAGACATCACTTGAACACTGTTGGCATTGACAAAATCATCATCAATCAATTGCAAAAGGCAGCCTTATTTGGAACAGTTTATATCTTGTGACAATAGCTTTAACACAATCAAATGCCTAACCCAGGTCCTACAAAAAATGCCAAATCCAATCAAACATCTATCTGACTCTAATGATGAGATTAATTATCATCATTTAAAAAAGAAAAAAAGCAGAAAAATGATATCTTGTGATCAACATTTTATATTACACTGACAGTTGATTTCACTAAACCAGATTCAACTTATTAAACAATGAAAGTTTGCATTTTTTTATTTTTAACATTAAAAAGGATCCTTATTGTTTATAAATAATGCAGTTTGGGTTTAGTTAATCTCTTATCAAGTGATCTGTCTCCCAAAATGGGAAAGGAAGGCTTAAAATTTCTAGTCACATGCCTTTACACAATAAGACAAGGAGTTTGCATTACAGGATTGTTTCATTTTTCTCCTTTATTGCCAGCAATGCAATCTGTATGGTCAAAGCCCTTTTTCTTATAGAGAAAGAATAGCGAGTAGGGAATCTGGAAGTTGAGTCATGACAACTGGACTTCTTTTCTTATTGGTTCAAAACAATTTATTGCTTATCTAAATAGCTTCTTCAGCCTGAGCAAGTTGGTTGGGGGGGTCCTGTATATGAGATTTTGTTTTTCATCTAATATGGATAGGCTCATTAGGTGAATAGGTAAAGAGTCATTGGGATGTAAATGTTCCAACTCCTAAGTCCTTTACCCTAGGTGGTCATTAAATGTGGCAAATCTAGTGAGCCTTGAAAATGTCTTAATCTTCCTGGAACTGAGGAAAGATTAGTATAAAAAATAAGAGACAGATTGTATCTGAAGCTTCCACCTCTGTTGAAGGAAAGATTTTCCACTTTGGAAAGCAGATTTCTCCAGTCCTCTCTCAAAAAACCTATCTTCCCACTCCAAAATGTGAACATTATTGTCCTCAAAAGAGTATCCTTTTTCTTCTAAACAAAGGTGTTCTGTTGATTGTGATCCTGTGATGTTGCTTTTCCTGTTCTGGGCTATCCTCTTGTGTAAAGGCTGCTTGGTTTCTCCAATGTAGAGCTCTGAACACTCCTCACTGCATTGGACTGCATACATATCATTACTCTTCTTATTCTTATTATATCACATGACCTAAAATGGACACCTAACATCAAAAACATCATCAAAAAAGCACAATAAAGAATGTTCTTTCTGCGCCAATTCAGAAAGCTCAAACTGCCCAAGAAGCTGCTGATACAGTTCTACAGAGAAATTATTGAGTCTATCATCTGCACCTTTATAACTGTCTGGTTTGGTTCTGCAACACAACAGGACAAACACAGACTTCAGAGGATAACTAGAACTGCAGAAAAAACAGTTACTACCAACCTGCCTTCAATCGAGGCCTGTATACTGCCCAAGTCAAAAAGAGGGCTGTGAAAATATTTACAGACCCCTCATATCCCTGACATAGACTGTTTCAACTCCTTCCCTCAAAATGACGCTATAGAGCACTGTACACCAGAACAATTAGGCACAAGAACATTTTTTTCCCAAAAGCCATCACTCTGCAAAACAAATAATTCGCTCAACACTGTTTAACTATTTACAAAGTCTGCACTACTATTACTTAATCTTTTCATCACTCCTTATCACCCATCCCCTCCCATTTGTGACTATATGACTGTAACCGTGTTGCTTGTATCCTTACGATTTATATTGACTATTTCCTAGTATGATTTGATTGCTTATTGTACCCTGTGACTATCATTAAATGTTGTGCCTTATGATTCTTGACTCTTGATGAATGTATTTTTTCTTTTATGTATACTGAGAGCATTTGCATCAAGACAAATTCCTTGTGTGTCCAATCACACTTGGCCAATAAAGAATTCTATTCTATTATGTTTTGGTGTCTGCTCTTTAAGGTAGATAAGCCTCTGTCTCAATGTGTTGGTGGGCTTGAAAAACACACATATGTGATAATTTCCATATATCTGTTTTAGCATCTCTGATACACCAGGTTTGTAAAGAATGACCAGGTTATTCTTTTGACTCTGAAAGCAGCTTTGTCTGCCACTATATGTTGAATCCAGACACTGATTTAATAAAGATCCAGTTTGGATACCTACAGGACTTAAGAGCTGTCCTTAGGTGGCTGTTTTCCTTCTTTTGGGCCTCCCTGGAGTGGGGATGTTTTCTGTCCTGTGAGGTAGTGTCCTGACATGGTTGGTGGGAGTCATAGCAGGTATTGGTCTCTCTATGTGGGTTTTCTTTAGATCTCTCTTTCTAGCTTATCACAGGTCCCAATCAATGCTGGATGATCAAAAAGGTCATAACAACAGATGATCAAAAAGGTCTATGAAACAGCATTTTCCCTTTTGGATTTTGTGATTTTTTTTTTGCATATTATTGCCACTGAATGTTTCTGGATTCTACTTCTAAAGGGAGTCTGAATTTATCTTTGTTTCACTCATATGATTAACAAAATAATCTGATGTATCATTTGCCCTTTTTTGAAATAGCTGTAACCACATGGTTCCTGTAATTGGTATCAATTTCTCACTTCACTATACATCATTTTTAGAACTTCCTACAATGTATTGCTTCACTTAAGAATATAGAAGGAGGAAAGGGAAGTTGGAAGGAATCTTGGAGATCTTCTAGTCCAATCTCCTGCTTGAATAGGAGACCATATATACTGTTCTGGATAAATAACTGTGCAATCTCTTCTTAAAAACCTCCAGTGATGGAGCACCCACAACTTCTGGAAACAAGCTGTTCCACTGAACAATTGAATTTCTCTTTAATTTTAGATTGGATTTCTCTTTTTAAGCTTCCATTTGTTATTTCTTGTCCTATCCTCAGGTTCTGTGGAGAATAGATTGATCCCCTCTTCTATGTGACAGTTCCTCAAGTACTGGAAGACTGCTATCTTATCTGGCCTAGTTTTTCTCTTTGTTCGACTAGACAGAACTGCTCATCATATAAATGTTTTGGCCTCCAGTCCACTCCAGTAAACATCTTTGTTGCTCTTCTCTGAATTCTTTCTAGAATCTCAACATATTTTTTGTGTCCAAAGCTGAATGCCACTTGGGGAGACCTGTGTTAAGGCTTCTATAAAAAAATTGATGAAAGGAGGAAGAACCAACTAGAAACAACTAAGGAAAAAGTTAATGGGTGGCTAATTTCATGGCAAAAGTCACCTTTTTGGCTTACAAGTTTTACAAACCTTACTGGATTACATTTTTTTTCTTCTACTCTATCATAAAAACTGACCTCTCTAAGATTTACTTGTGATCCTTTCTTGGTTTCTTCTCTCAGAAAAATCTGTTTGTTTTTGGAGATGGAAACATTCTTGTAATACTCCACAAGTTTGTTTAGTGATTGAAACTTTTCAGTCCATAGAAAATAATTGCTGTTTGTGTCCTTCATCACTTTAAAATGCTGGACATCCTCTTCATGCCTGGATACCAAGGGAGAATACAAAACATTTGGCAATCCAATCTAATTTTAAAGTTGCATTATTCTATTTGTACTCTGTATTAACATTTACAAATTGGCATGCTTTAGATGAAAAACTTTATTTGAATTATTTGTGAAAATAATAATACCTATAATTATTATTCTATATCATTCTTCATAAACGGTTCTAGGTGGTTTATGTTTTAAATGCACTAAACATATTAAAGAATGCCTTTCACATTAAAATATTAAATAGTTTACATTTTAGATTATTAAATTATTGAAAGTCTAGCAGAAAGGAAAGATCTGCAGATGCCTGATATCGGCACATAGAAATTTCCACAATTTGAGGATGATGACTGGGAGATCCAATCTCAAGTCACTAGAGAAGCTGGTGGTTCTGATTCTGGAGATGGATTAATGAATGATGAAGGTATATACAGAAAAAGACATTTTTTCAGGTAACTGAGGCCTAAGCTCTTTGGGATCTTAAGGAGGGTAGTCAACCTCTTGGTTGGTGTGGAGTAGGATCTGCTCAGAAGACTCTATTTTGTTCAGCACCTCATGCCTCTCTCCATTCCTCTTTACCATCTATATGAAACCACTTGGAGAAATCTTCCATAAGAGCCATGGTGATGCAGTGGTTAGAATGCAGTACTACAGGCTACTTCTGCTGTTTGCCAGCTACCAGCAGTTTGGCAGTTCGAATCTCACCAGGTTATGGTTGACTCAGTCTTCCATTCTTCCGAGATGGGTAAAATGAGGACCCAGATTATTGGGGCAATAAGCACTGTGAAGCAATAGGTAAGTCTAAGTGCTATTGCTATTAGCATGAGGTCTGATATCAGAGTGACGATACCCAGCTATACATCTTGCCCACATGCCAGGTGCATTGAATTGCTCTCATGGTTTGGATAGAATGGAACAGATTTTGACTGAATCCTTCCAAGAAGGAGTAACTTTGGATTTATAGACCTAACAATTCCATTTGTTTTATTTTGAATGAAGTTGTGTTCCCTACTCAGGTGATTTTTATTTATTTATATTCCACACTTCTTAACCACCCATCTCCCCCAGACTGACAGTTTGGATGTTCTCCTGGATTTATAGCTCCTGTTTGATGAGCAGGTAGCAGTTGTGGCTAACACAACTTTTGAACAGCTATTTTAATTGTGGCCAGTATTTAGATTCTTACTCATGCTTTAGTCATCTTCCCACTTCTGATACTGTAATGATCTTTACATAGGGCTGCCTCTGAAAAGCCTTCATAAGCTACAGTTTGTACAAAATGTAGCTGTCTTGGCAGTAATGGGTATATCCCAAAGTAATTTGGTAATCCCAGTATTTTAAGAGCTGCACTGGTTGCTGGTTGGCTTCTAAGCATGCTTCATCAGTTATCATCTTTACATCTCTAAATGGCTGTTATCTGTTGCACTACATCTTCCCATATTCATCTGTTCCATCTGATCAAATCAGATTCCCATCTTCCAGGTCCCTCCCATCATCATTCCTTATTTTGCTGTAGTAAGAGTCTGCACTAGGACTGGGGCGATCTGAATTCTACTGTGCCTTAGGTACAAAGGCAGCTGAGTGGCCTCAGGTCACACTCTCAGCCCTAGGAAGCAGCATGATAAATCACTTCCAAAAATGTTGCCTAAAATAACTGCAGTGAATATATGATTTGATCATTCATTCCATTTTCTTAATTAACTCTTGTACAAGTCTATAGCAAGTTATTTGGGTAAGATTTGGACAGAAATCTAAATGTCCACTAGATGGCAGAATAGAATTAGATTCTGAAAAAAATGATAATTTCTCAGTTGCCATTTTGTGGTCATCTTGATTTTTGCAGCTGGGTTACAGTAGCCCTCTGCTTCCACATGAGTATTTAATTACAGTATTTGACTTTGTAATAATGCTAAGAGGCTTCTGTTTTTTTAACTATGATTTTAAAGTTATACTAGCTTGAGCTTCATACAGGTCTAAGGTTGAATGGGCAGGTTCAAACATCATATTAAGTAGAAATAAATTACATTGTAGAATGCACATAATCTTTTTACACTTGGAAGCATGCCCTTGTTCCTGTGTATTTTATCTTTATACAAGAAAAGTCCTTTATGAAAGGAAAAATAATTGCTTCATAGTATTATTGATCGTGTTTGGGAACATTTGAAAGACTTTAAAACTTAGTTCATGAAAAAAATGTTATGCCTGAAATCCAGGAAATTCCATCTCATATGGAATGGCGACTCCTAGAAGTAGGGCCTTCTCTGTGGGGGCCCCCGCCCTCTGGAATGGTCTGCTTCCGGAATTACGCAATAACATGGACCTGAGAGTTTTCAGACGTGCATTAAATACCTGGCTCTTCGAGCAGGCCGGCCTAGGCTGAAATGGGATTTTTAATGTAATTTAGTATTTGTGTTTTAAATTGGGATTTTAAAATTTGGGTTTTAATAATTTATTGGGGGAGGGTATAATTTTAGACAGCCTAAGATATTTAATTCTTTTTAACTTTTATAATTGTAATAAAGTTTTACGGTTGGTTGTACACCGCCCTGAGTCCTTTGGGAGAAGGGTGGTATATAAATATAATAATAATAATAATAATAATAATAATAATAATAATAATAATAATAATAATAATAATAATAATAATAATATGTTTATGAACCCATGATGATAGTTTCTTCCTTTTTGTTGTTCCTTTATGCATTTTTTTGACTGACACTTGCATAACATAGCAGAGCACCAGCCAGTCTAGTGGTTAAGGCACCAGGCCAGAAAGTGGGAGACAGTGAGTTTAAGACCTGCCTCAGCCATGAAAGCCAGCTGGGTGACTTTGAGCCTTTCACACTCTCTCTCAGCCCAACTCATGTTGTGGAGAAAATAGAGGTAGATGTGTTGAATATGTTTCCCACCTTGAGATATTTGTAAAAATAATAAAGGTGGAATATAAATAATAACTAAATAAATAAATAAAGTTTCACAGCTCCTAACCATCCATAATCATAATTCAGTCAAACACCTACTTAAATATGGAATTATTGGGCAGTATTTGCTTTCAAATTTTCCTTGTTGGGCCCTTCAGCTATTCAAATCTGAAATAGGTATAGGTAACTTCTACCCCATTGGTTTCACAAAGATAGGGGGAAATCTGTTTTACTAGGGTCTATCTATCTGAATCAAATACTTTGGCCACCTAATGAGAAGGAAAGACTCACTTCAGAAGAGCCTAATGCTGTGAACGGTTGAAGGCAAAAGAAGAAGGGGGTGGCAGAGAATGAGGTGGCTGGATGGAGTCACTGAAGCAGTCGACGTGAGCTTAAATGGACTCCAGGAGATGGTAGAGGACAGGAAGGCCTGGAGGAACGTTGTCCATGGGGTCACGATGGGTCAGACATGACTTTGCATCTATCTGAAATAATAAGGCTACTATATTTTGACTGCAAAAATTTGGACGCTCACTAAATGGAAACAAAGACATTTTCACAGTCATCTGGTGGTTGTTTGGATTTTTGTAGTCCTGATGTGATAGCCCCAGAAGTAAGCACTGTGATCATGTATAAATCTGAATTAATAACACTAATTCTGATAAATTAATTGACAAATTAATTACTCAGCCATTTTGACTTAGTGAAAAACTACTTTCTGGCATTTTCAAAAGTGTAAGTCTAGGTAATAGCTTTTTATTCCCCTACAGGTACCAACCTAGGATGTTTGTGATACAATTACTCATGCTTTGTGAATGGTCACAGAGAATTATTATTATTACTGCTGTGTTTGTGCATTTTTGATTCCTGGAGATTGCTGGGCCTAGTTCTTACAGTTTTCCTGGCAACATTTATCAGAAGTGATTTCCCACTGTCTCCCATATTCTCCTGGAGAAAATGGTTTCATGCCTAAGGCAGCACTAGAATTCAGAGTCTCCCAGTTTCTAGTCTGATGCCTTAACTACTATACCAAAGTGGTTCTTGTAGATTATTTTACACACAATGTAATATTAATTTTCTCAGTCTGTGTTTAATCTCCACCTACAAATTGCATTCTGCCTCTGGCAAATTAGAGAATAGGTATCTGCCAATACAGGATGCTTCATGCAATAAAGGAATAAAAGTTAAATCACAATATACAGTATTTTTTAATATAACAAATTGAATAGAATTCTATGTTACATTGTCTGCAATAGATTAATGCAGGTAAATTCATGGAAATATTTAGTTTTAAAATATTTGTAACAGCTTCTACCTATTAGTTTTGAACTGTTTTTCTGATTTAGGACTGTTTTCTATCTGCTTTTGGTATTTTTGGTAAAATCCTATATATCTTTACTTAAGGGAAACTCCATTGAGTGATTTACTTCTCAATAAGTAATGCATAATTCTAAATACTTCTTAATTAAAAAGTATTGGATTTTATTACTAGGTTTTGGAAACAGCCTTTTCCAAATTGGAATATTAATATATTTTAAAAGTTAGAATGAAAAAAAACAACTTGTAGGTCATCCAAAGGCTATCCTGTTGATACTGAGCACACCTTGACATTAACAAATGGCTGTTGCACACATGGAACAAAAACTTGTTTTAAGATATCTATCAAATAAAGCCCTCTGCTTCCCATTGTCCATCTTTCCCATATGGGAGAAAGAGAGGAAGAAACTTACTTGACAGAGATAGAGAATTCTCCTGGAGAGTTCTGACTAGCTCGGACTATGAAAGCACCAACTCCTTTATCCTTCAGCATCGTCTCAGCCATGTGGCGGGACACTCTCTCTTGGAACCAGCTGTCAAAAGCAACACATCATAAGTAACTATAATAGAATATCAATTTGAGAGTTAGCCAGATTTTAGAAGTATACAACGCTAAGAAATGCCTCAAAATTCATTCTGAAACATCATCATCATCATCATCATCTCCATCACCCCCGATCATCATAATCCCTTTCTAATTTGTTTCTACCAATCCAGCACAAAATAATGGAAGCTCCTGTCAAAAGTGAAAGTGCTTCTGCCATTTAGAATGTAAAAAAGGGATGGGTATGGCACAGGTTATTAGAAGAAACATTAAGTTCTATATGCAAAGAATAAATAAATAATAACAGTTAACAAGGCTCATATTGATAAGCCTAAATCATCCTAATGCGATAAACTAAAGGACAGGCACTTCTAAGAGGAAAAACTGATCAATTTAATTTTTTCAAACTTCCCTTTCCTTTCCTCTCAATTCATTTAGGTTTTCCATATACAGTATTTGTCTTGCTATTTAATCCTTATTCATTTTCTCTGTGATGAAGCCACTTCAACATACTTCTTTTTCAGACTTCCGGGTGACATCATGGTGAGTTCGGACATGAGGAGCAGGTCTCCGCGCTCCTGTGCTGAGTTCTCCCTGTTGGAGGACTCCGAAAGAAGCTAAAGCCACCCTGTAGGGGTAGTGAAGTAAAAAGGTGTGCCCTTCAGGTCACAGAAAGCAGTAACTCTCCTGCTTGACCCAAGGCTTCTTCCCTCTCATCCATGACAAGGAGAAGAGGCAGCCATCATGGCTGCCATGAAGCTGGGATAGCCGAGGCAACTAAGAAATGTGCAGGAGTGGTACAGATGAACAGTGGAGCTGGGTGAGAAGATTCCTTTTTTTATTTAAACCCTAACTTTAAAAGGAAAAGAAGAAGAAAATCCAGGAAAAGAGACTTGTTAAAGTGGTAAACAACCATAGAGAGAAAAATCTTAGATCTGAAAGAAAGGAACTAAGGGGAGAAAAGCTAAAGACCTTTTAAAACATAGAAAATTGGATTTTTAACTGGGTAGGCATTGTTCTGGAAAGGCATTATAAAATGCTGGAACTATCTATTTGAATAGCTGATTTTGCTCCCATAAATTGAATTAAATTTGGATCAATTGTTTCAGACTTGAAACAATGCTGAAACCTAAGCTGAGGATGCAGTCTACTGATGAATGGAAAATATACCGTATCTCTATAAGCCTGGAAAATTTCTGATAAGAGAAATAAATAACATTTATCTGGAAGACTGTGGTGATACTCACCGTTCTATATCTACTTTAAGATTACTGGACTCTATTGTGAGAATAAGGAAGACTTTTAAGTAAAGTAAAGTGACTTTTGATTTATGGAAAGCTGTCTGGATTACTTAAATGGAACAGATTAAAAGTCTTCAGATGTAAAGAACTATGATTATTGAACTTTCTGAGGAACAACATTGGACTTGAATATATTGTTTTTGGACTATTGAGTAAGATTGGGACTTACAAAATAAGACAAGATGCTCCCTCAGAGGGAAATGAGTGAGATTTCAAAAGAAATGACATTGATGTTTCAAAGCATTAGAAATGCTATGACAAAGAATCACAGAGAGATAAAGAACCTAGTGCAAGGCATACATGGGAAAACAGAAAATACCCTACAATTGATAATGAATCAAAGAGTCCAGGAAAGAGGAGACAGCAGAAAGAATGGAGGAAAAGATAGAACCGACAAATCAGCAAATAAAGCAAGGCGATGAGAAGGAGAATATGATAAAGAGAATAATGACTGATGAAATAAACCAAGGGAAAAGTATTTTAAGAGCTTTAAAAATGGATTGGATAAGCTGGAAGATACTTTTGAAAGGGAGATAGGGGCTTGGGTGAACACTCTGGGGACCTAGTAGCTTAGGAAGATAGAGATGGGAGAAATATTCAGCTGGAATGGTGAAGACGCAGATGTTGATAGAGACAAAGATCTAAGAGAGCTAAAAAAACAAATAAGAATTGAAGCATTAAAATGAACAAGAGATAATAGATAGAAAGGAATTTTTTATATTTTTTTCTAATATAATGATGGCCTGATTAAAAACTAGAATAGAGGTAGAAATAAGAATATTACAATAGCAATGGTTTTATTATGTATATTTAAATAATATGATGATTGGTACTAGAATGGTGTATTGAAACATTGAATAACCAAATAATGAAGGACTATGTCTTAATATGAACATGTGTGTTAACAAATAATTAGTAATGGTGACCTGACTAGAAGCTAGTAAGAAACAGGGGGAATATTGGTATATATCCATGATGGTGAAACCTATGGCAAGTGTGCTGGAAGTGGCACACAGAGCCATTTCTGCCATCATGCAAGCCATCACCCAGAACTGATCCACTGCGCATGGATGTGCACTCCCCACCAGCCAGCTGATTGTTGGATATCTACTGCGCATGCGCAAGGGGAGATGTGCATGTGGGAGATGTGTGCACAGGGGTGGGGTACGGGGGGGTCTCACATGCATGCGCAGGGGGTGGGGTGTTGCATGCACATTGGATTATGGGTGCTGGCATGTGTGCGCATGTTTGCATGCGCACTTTCGGTACGTGACGACGAAAAGGTTAACCATCACTGGTATATATAATTTTTATATAATAGAATATAAACAATAACTAGATGGAAAGTTTAGAGGCTGAAAGATGGTATTACTATGTATGCTTAAACAATATCATTGGCATTAAATGGAACATTGAAATATTGAATGACTACTTTAAAACAAACATGTATATTAATACTAAGGTTACATAAATTTGATTAATGTAACAAACATTATTAATATTATTATTGCTACTTGTTTCAAAATGAATTATACCCAGAGGCCAAACTGTTCATGTATTATACCCAGGTGCCACACTGTTCATGAAATGTATATTTAAAAATAAAAATCCAATAAAACTTAAAAAAAAAAAAAAACAACCCCAAAACCCATACTTCATTTCTACTGGGCACTGACTTTTGTGTACACATTCATTTGATATCCATGAATTATTTTTGTTTTTCCACACACACTTCTCAATTAATCTATTTTTATATTATTCAATTTATATTACTCCTGACAAACTCAAATGTCAGTTCCATATAAAAGGTGAAGTGCACTTTTGTATATAGTCATTTTGCTGTAATTTCTTGCAACAGATTACCCACTTCCTTTTTATCAGAGTTTACATGTCTCAAATTTTCTCCTTTTAGTTTCCCAATGTTGATTTCTATTGAAATTCATCCACCTGCTTTAATTTTTTGCTATGTATAAACTTACAAATGCTACAGCTATTTTGAATGAATCAGGAATTAATTCAGAAATTACAAGTATTTTAGAAGGAATTCTGAATTTTATATGTTATATGTGCAACTTTTTTTGGCTACCCTTAAAATATTCCAAGTGGATATTAAAGTATCCGCTTGGAATGGTTTGTATTTTTGGACTCAGTTTGGTAAATAGGATTGTGTAATTTGGTATGGCAGGGTAATATTTTCTCCTAGCTTTCTGAATATTTGTGTAGATGTATGTTTCTGTATGTGTGTGAAAGTTGCTGAAAAATCACTAGGAAAATATTCAGAGTTCTGAATATTTCTGAACTGAACAGGAAAGGGAAAATAGCTAAAAATGGAAAAGGAATTTTCCCCCAGAAATTTGCCACTTTCTTTTTTTTACCGATTCATTAAATGATTTCTTAAATGGGTACATAGAAGTCAATATTATAAAACATGGACATAAATATAGAAATTGAATAGTTACCCAGGAACCTGAAAATCAACATAATTCTTTGGGACGTATCCCTCATAATTCTTCAACTCAGCTCTGTACCAATTTTCCTGAGAGCTTAAGATCTGTAAATCAAAAGGAAAACTGTAATTACTGGAAGGTATATGTGTGCTTTTCTGCTAGTCTACATTTTGAAGATTTTATGCCTCCCTAAATCCTTTACTATGCTTTCTGCTATCAACTCTTATCAGTTTTCTTCCAGAGATCTGAAGCAAACTGCAGCCATTTTTTTCTTAAAAATAACTCTGTTCTCTTACCTCAGTAGAAATGAACTAGCATAGCAGGTGTGCCAAACCAACTGTTAAGAGAAACTGATAGCTCCTGACTTTATTTATTCATTTATTAGGCATGGACATATATAGGAAGAAAACCTACACGCAAACACTTTCCTTTAAGAAAGATTGCACAGAATTTCAGTTCCAGAGTGTGCTTCAGCACCTCAAAAAGTCAAAGGAAAAAAAAGGGTGGACCTAAACAACTATGTAAGCACAACAACAACAACAAAGACAAAATGAGGGTTTTCATTTCTTCCCCTACTTTGGTGCTTTGATTAATTACTTTATAAAGAATAAGTCTTATCATATAAAATTTATTTGAGAGCTAGTTTGGTCTAGTGATTAAGGTACTAGGCTAGAAGCCAGTCATTCTCTTCTCAGCCTAATCCATTCACGGGATTATTGTTGTGAAGAAAAACAGGAAGAGGAAGGTAAAAGTAAAGGTAAGTTTTCTAATTCTAGGGGATGATGCTGTTCTCCATTTCTTAGGGAGCCAGCATTGTCTGAAGACATTTCCATGGTCATATGACCAGCATGACTATACAATGAGGAGGAAGGAACTCTTATATTATCTTCCCACTGAAGTGGTACCTATTTATCTACTCACCTTTGAACTGCTATGTGGGCAGGAGCTGGGATAAATATCAGGAGCTCACCCCATTGTGCTATGCTTGGGTCTCAAACAAGCTTAAGATCTTTAACACTGAATGTCTTTAACCACTGAGCCGTCATGCCTTCCGGAGGAGAAAGGACTATTAGGTATAGGCGCTACTTTGAGTTATTTATAAAAATAATAAAGGTGGAATTTCCAGCCAAAGTGTCTCTTTTCCTTCAATGTGCTCAGGTGTCCAACATAACAGGTGTCCAACATAATAGTGGCTTTGCTCCTCTTAAAGCTGTTCTGTCTTAGAGAGAGATGGTGGATCAATGAAATGATTCTGCTATCCCTTAAGAGCTTATCTCTGTAAATGGCTGCAAATAATAGATAGAAGTGAATTCAGCCCATAAATCTTGCAACCTTTAATTAATTATAATTCTTCCTTGCCTTGTGTGTGGAAATAACCCTTTCATAATCAAAAATAAAAAGAAACAGGAAAACCAAATGGCAGTGTGGGTGGGTTTAGAAATAGGGACTATAAGTAAAAAATAAATAAAATGGTTTGGGAAGATTATGATAGCCTGGATTGAGACTGTGGAATTGCTAAAAAGATTTTAGAAAATAGTGAATGGAGATTTTGAAAATATGTTTATGAACCAATGTAATGAATTTATAGCATAGGTGGCAGCATCAATTCAGGAGACATAGAAAATAAGTAAGTAAATTACAAAACAACAACATCTGTCTATTCCATGTTCTTGGGAAGGACTTGATAGGTGGATAGAAATACCAAATCCACTCTAAACACCTGGCTGACTGTGCAGTGAATCATAATAATAATAAAGCTTAGCCACTGCAAGAAGATCACACGGACTGACTACAAGCAATAGTATGACAAAGTAGCAACAATGGTACATTGAAATATCTGCAAAAAATACCCTTTGCCAATAAGCAAGAACTGATGGCTAAAAAATAAGCTAAGTAATAGAAAATGAAAAAAACTAAATTACTCTAGGACTTTAGAATTCAAACAAATAGACACTTGCCACATAACATCCCAGACTTAGCAATTGTTGATAAGAAAAACAAAATGCCTGGATAGTGGACATGGCACTACCCAAAGACAGCAGAATAAAAAAGAAAGAACTGGAGTAAATCACAAAGTACAAAAACCTGGAAATAGAAATAGAACAACCGTGACACAAGAAAGATAGCACCAATAACAGTAGGTGTGTTATCAACAAATATTTGGATAATAATAATTGAATGAAGGTTGACAATAATAATAGTAATAATAATAGTAACAACAACAATAATAATAATAATAATAATCCTCTAGTTTAAGTAGAGGACAGAGGAAAAAGTATATAGAACAATGCACTTGAAAACTTACATATGACATACATTCATATGTAATTGAGAACAAATGTTTATATTGCATGAGGAACAACTCTAAATTCATGAGGTGAGTCCACACACTGTTCCATTACTCATGGATTTTGACAGCATATATGCTTAAGCAAGCCAATATCTGTGCTGAATTGTAGTAGCTGTGTTTAGCATTATCGTTTCACAGTCACTGAATGTTATATCCTTTCTTAATTAGATATCATTTTAAGTGTCATACACAGGTTAAATGTGGGAAGTCTATTAAGTTTGCAAAATAATGATGACTTCTACTTCAGAGAAATCTGAAAAGAATGCTGCTCCTACTCATCTCTGCAACCATAAATTAATATTTCTGTAAATGTTAATCATTTTATCTGAAGTCAGATTGCCAAATATCAGTTAACCCAGCAAAATTGCATAACAAGCTGCTGATCTCAAAATTTATTTACACCTAATTGATTACAATTTTCTTCTTCTTCCAGCAGACAAACTGTGAAATCTGAGCAATACTAAAACTCACACGACTACTTGTATAATTGGAATTACATTTCCAGAGAAATAAATGCTCTGAGGTAAAGAGGGCAGTCTTCAGATAATATCTTTTTGAGAAGAGGTTCATGTGTAGAGATATAGGTTTCTTCCTTTCAGCAGGCCTCATCCTTCCTGCTTCGTTAATATCTATATTTTGCGTTTTTGAAAGCAATTCTGCACTCTGTAAAATAGTATGTTTTAATTTAATATTTTTCAGGCAACGTTAGGGGTTTTTTTAAAAAAATATCCAAACTCCTGAAAATTTGCTGTGAATAAATGTTTGGGTTTTAGTCTTCAGTGTCTCAAAGAACCCCATCAACCTCTTGTGGAATCCAGTGTGAAAAAACCTTCCCTAAACTGTTTGTAAAAATGGTATTTCACATTTATGAACATACTAATTTCTTATGAATTCTTATAAAATATTTCATATTTAGGGAACCTCCTTTTTCATGTATCAGTGTTTCTCTCTGGAAATAAAAGATGCATTTCTTTTAAATTTGCAATTGAGTGATATCTTGTGCTAAACCCAGTTATTTTATTCTTTAACTCATCTTTGAAATACAAACTAAAAACTTGTACTAAAGAAGGAAAAAAGTTTGTTGGAAAACTTATCCATCAATCTTTTGGCTAGAAATAATGTTTTTAGAATCGGTTCTAGTTTATGACTTGTGTCACTTGATTATTAACAGTACAAATATATTATCTCTTCATAAGAGACACTTCCATGCGCAGTCTTTGCAATGCTCCAAAATCATTTTTGCATCTATGTAACCTAGACCATCTTTCTTTGGCAGCTGAGCCAATTTATTTCTGGTTCGCTTGCAATGCATTCAGAAACTCCTTTCCCACTGGAAATGCTGAAGCTGTTTAGTATTTTGGGCATACGGCTTCTCTGCTGGCAGAAACCTGCTGCTTGACTTTTCATTTCAAACCAACTTCTTCCTCTTCCCTATAGAATTCAGCATCAAGCTGTTGTTGTTGCTGATTTTTTTTTAAAGGTAGCCAAGGGATATTCACTTCATGGAATTGTAGCTTCCCTTGTTGCCTGTGCTCACTGTTTTGGGGAAATTACCAGACAATTAATACTTAATTATTAACACAGGTGAGGGACAGCTGAATGTCACTCTTCGTGCTATCTTAGTAGTCATCTGGAGTGCACAATGATAATGTTTCAGCACTGAGTTCACTGGCAATGAAGATAATTATTAGTTTCAAACTGCTTTTGAGGATTTGGAGAATAAAAAAGGATGTTGCTCTGGAAATGTCTTTGAAGAAGTGTTGATTGATACATACCTTCAGAACATCTTGTGCCTGGAAACTTAGCTCACTCTCTCCTGATGCATTAAAGTCAAATTTTGCAATGGCTTCCATGATATCTCCTGTTATAGTGAAGTAGAAGATATATAATGTTATTTATAATTTCTCTCAATGATAACTTTTGTTATTAATTCATTATTCAGGAAGCTTTGATTGAACTTGTAAGGCAATTATGTTGCCATTTATGGAAGAGTTCCCATCCTCTCTGGCTTTGTGGACCAGCGGGGGGGGGGGGGGAAGAGGGGTGATTCGGTGTGAGCAGTGGGCAAGTGTGTGTGCGTGCAGCTCCATTTGCATGAGTGAAGGCCACGTGCGCCAGCAGTGGGATTCAAAATTTTTCACTACCGGTTCTGTGGCTTGGTGAGCATGGCGTGGCTTGGTGGGCATGACAGGAGAAGGATACTGTAAAATCCCCATTCCCAGACCACTCCAGGGGAAAGATACTGTAAAATCCCCATCTCTCCCCACCCCACTAACCTGCTTTCCAACTCTGTTCTCCTGGGAGGGGCAACAAAAGAAGATCCAGCCGATCAGCTGGGACTCAGGAGGCAGAGAATAGATTGGGGCAGGGCCAGTCAGAGGTGGTATTCTTAATTACTCAAATGTTCCGCTACCAGTTCTCCAGAACTGGTCAGATCCTGCTGAATACCACCTCTGATGTGCGCCTGTTGCTTGTGCAAATGGAGCTTGTGCAAATAAGCTTGCCTGCTGCTCAGGTAAGTGGGGATGCACACTGGTGCTTGCCTGCCACTTCCATGGCCTGGTTTCAAATGGCTCAAGGCCTGGTAGTGGGCCCTGGCGCAGGGGTTAGGGACTCCTGATTTATGGTATCAGCCATAGAAACATTCCAGTCATCTGGATTCACTGAAATGGTGGCTTTGTTGTAACCACCATCAGTTAACATTAACAATTCTTAAGTGTAATTAACAGCAGATTCAATAGTATAATAGTCATAGAGAAAAAAGCTAAATGTAGTAACACTAAGAGTACTTTCCCAGATTCCCTGAAAAGTATTATCACCAATTTAATCAGTGTCTTGGCTGCAGACCAAACCAAGGTAAAGGCTAAACAGATTCATTCTGTCAACCATCCTAATATTATTCCCTTCTATGCACAATGCACAATGTCCAATTGTCATCCATGGTGAATGATGGTGAATCATGTTCATTGAATTGTCATGGACACTGCACTGCAATACAGGTAGTCTTTGACTTACAACAGTTCATTTAGTGACTGTTCAGAGTTACAACAACACTGAAAAAAGCGACATGATCGTTTTTCACACTTATGATTGTTGCAGCATCCCCATGGTCACACGATCGAAATCCAGACACTTGGCAATTGACTGATATTTATGATTTATTGACCTCACCCCTTTCCTAAGAGGTTCTACTGTCCCTGTCCTATTGTTTCTTTTTTTTTCTTATATGTACCCATGTATTCATAATTATGTTTTTACTTATACCTATTATCTTGCAAGCAATTGACAAATAAAAATAAATAAATAAATAAAATAAATAAATGATGGTCCTGGGATTATGTGATCATCTTTTGCGACCTTCTGACAAGCAAAGTTAATGAGGAAGCCAGGTTCATCTAACAAACATGTAACTAACTTAATGACTGCAGTGATCCATTTAACAAATGTGGCAAGAAAGGCAAAACTCACTTAACAAATGGTTCTCCTAACAACAGAAATTTGGGGCTCAATAGTGGTCGTAATTCGAGGACTCTCTGTGATGTTGAACCTTCAAATACATGTAAATACAGCATCCAGCAATTTCCATAGCGATGTTAGAAAATTAGAATATAGGCAGCTCTGACCATATTACGAAAAGAAAAAATAGAATTTCTATCAAAATTGGTTTTAAGAAAGATCATTTAAGCATAAAAGGTATTAATTTGCAGAAATATGAAAAATGGAATTTATATTGATATCAGTTTCATCAATTTTGTTTATGATGGACCCTTGCATTTTGCACTACATATAATACAATGTGTTTTATGCATAGGTATCTGCCGAGAAAGAGGCAGC
The DNA here is from genome assembly GCA_023653725.1 of Bungarus multicinctus. Classification (NCBI taxonomy): domain Eukaryota; kingdom Metazoa; phylum Chordata; class Lepidosauria; order Squamata; family Elapidae; genus Bungarus; species Bungarus multicinctus. Next base: position 52,542,905 of record CM042848.1, read on the forward strand.
AATATTAATAAATGTGTGCTTTATTACCAACTGCCCCTTTAACTTGTAATAATGGATCAAACATACAATCAACATATATCATATGTAGTACTGTCTGAGTGAATCTTGTTCTATTACTGAAATAGATGCAAGCCACTCTTACCATTTCCTGCTAGCATGACTGTGATAAGATCTGAAAGGATGATCAGAGCCAACTTCAAGTACAATTATTTGCTGCACCTCCCTACTGAGGTTCCCAAATACAACACAGGAAGTGGCTCAGTTTAAAGAATGAAAAGCAAAGCTATAGTCTGGGCAAATAAGAAATACACAACTAGTTCACAAAAATGTACAGAATAAGCCTTTATTTGTTAATGCATTTCATTCTTTGTCAAAATATCTTTATCCTTTTTACTAATTGATTGCTTTATATTATATCACTAGGCTACTTTTACAGCTTGCTCTTATTCTTTTAAAAAAAATATTAATAATAATCATGCTATCCAAATAATTAACTCCATTGTTTCTTGCAGTAATCATGAAGGAATAGTTTACAGTACAGGTTTTCAGTAAGCTCCAACTGGGAAATATACTACTTCACTTTTGGGATGAATGTAGCAACTTAGATGCTTAACACATTGATTTCGGTAAAACGTTGGGTCGATTACATCAACTTGTCCAATTTATATCTGATAATGTATCTGATTAATGTATGGGTGTCAGCCCCATGAGGTAGACAAGATAAGAGAACTCATTTTACAGGATGATTAGGGTTATATTTTTTAATGTGGGTTATATTTTATAATGTGATAACTAGAGGTTTGTAAGTCTGATTGTGCTTTACAGTGCAGTGTCTGGGCTCATGTGATAATCTTTTATGACCTTCTGTTAAGCAAAATAAATGAGGAAGCCAGATTCATTTAACAGTTATGTGAGTAACTTAACAATTTCAGTGATTTACTTAACAGCTGTGGCAAAAAGGTCATAAAATGGGGCAAATTTCACTTAACTGACTTGCTTAGCAATGGAAAGTTTGGGTTCAACTGTGGTCATAAGTCAAGGACTACCTGTAGTAGGCCTTAGCTTAAGCCCACTTTCTAACTTCTATCCAGAAAGTCTGATTGTAACTCTGGTGATTTCTGATGCAAATTATGCAATTTTATTTATGTATGTATTTATTAGATTTTTTTTTTAAAAATCTGCTTTTATTACTTTATAAGTAACTCAAGTTGGCAAGCATACATAAATATCCTTCCTCCATTTTCCCCATAACATTCCTGTGAGGTGGGTTGATTTGAGAACAAGTCACTGGCACAAAATTATTGAACTGGTTTTCATGCCCAAGGAAGAATTAGGATTCACAGTCTCCTGGTTTCTAGGACAGCACCTTAAACCTCAACACCAAGCTGGATCTTATTCTTCTTTATTCTTACACTTGCCTTACTTTTCATCTTCAAAATATTTGTAAGCATTCTGTAGAAAAGCACTGCAGTCCATGCAAAATTATTTTTTGAAGTAGAGATGAGGAGAAATAGTCAACCTATTAGTGTTTTATTTTATATTTTCAAATGGATGATTAGCCACATATTTCATTGATTAATACAATGCAATTTCTACATTATTTTAATTATAACCTGCATGTATGCTTAGAATAGAATAGAGATTAAATCATAGAATTGCAGATTAAAAGTCCACATATCAAAGAGCAGGTTAGTGACAAAATATTCTGGGCAGCTGGTCATCCACGATAGCAATCACTATCTTTTATCCAACCATTTCTTTTTCAGAAGCTAAACTTCAGATCTGGATAATTACTTTCCATTTGTGACTAAAATCCACAAGTGTTGGTCTAATGAAGCTGTTCGGTACTAAGACAATAACTGATGTCAGTAATGAAGGAAAACAAATCGATGCTTAATATAGATAACACAAAAGCACTTCTAGTCGGAAAAGGAACTTAATCAGAGGTGGGATTCTACTGGTTTGGACCAGTTATTTAAAACCAGTTGTTATGATTCTGCAAAGTTTGGAGAACCAGAAAATCACACCACTGGCCTGAGAACAGAGCTGAACCTTCCTTAGGACTGAAGCTTCTATTTTTCAGTGCAGACTCAGGCAGCAGATTGCAGAAAGGTAGATCTGTGAGTGACTGTGTGATTCTGCAAGCAACTCAATCTGCCTGCCTACTTTGCCTTGTTTTGGGTAAAAGTTGCTCTTTTTTAAATAAAAAATTCAATATTTACATAAATACTTACAATATTTACATACAAGCCATGCCCATCCAGTCACATGACCACCAAACCACACCCACAAATTAGGGCACATCCACAGAACAGGTTGTTAAGAAATTTGAATCCCATCACTGAACTTAACCTATGTGGAATTAACCTTTGCATCATTCTGAATGCCTATGTATTCTCTTAACTCCAAGTTTACTGGCCAAGAAACAAAGGTAATCCTGCTATACAAATTTCTCAAGAAATTCTGGGTGTTGTAGTAGAGCTATTGCCAGCCTACTTAATTATCAAATCTAAAAAGGAAAAGAAACATGACCCTACTAATAAATGTATCTGTTTTATTTATTTTGCATTTTAAAAATTACATTTTTTAAAAAATTGTGGATTAAAGAAAAGGAAACCTGTGTTCTGAACTGCGCAAAGAGGCTCCTCAAAATCCAGATGGGCTCCATTCTGCTGTAGTTTAGAAGAGCTGTGAAGACCTGACTCTTCATCAGGGCCTTTAGCAAAGAAGCACGAGGCCCCCCCCACTTCACAGCACTTGCCATCTTTTCTTTATTTTATTGTAATTTCTTTGATTGTTGAGCGACCCAGACTTATTAAGTTTAATTACCTAGTGTAGTTTAGCTATATCCTCCATGGGATATTATAATATGCTTGATGTTGAACCACCTTGTTTTTCAAGTGTTTGAAGGCTTTACTAATTTTAGGCTGTGAGTTCAATCCCAGATAGAGACTAATATTTGGAATAGATTCTCCTGCTCGAGCAGGGGGTTGGACTAGATGACCTTCAAGGTCCCTTCCAACTGTTCTATGTTCTATTTCCTATTATATAATGAGTCAGATGAGGAAGAAGAGGCTATTTAGGCAGTATTACTGTTTTAAGGGCAGCTCAGGATAGAGTGATATATACAAAACGGATTGGAAGAAGGGTGAAGGGTATAGGATGGAAATCTGGAATGACAAAAGCTACAAGTTAATTTTGAGTTCATATAAATGTTAAAATGCAAGGGGATAATATCAGGGGTGGGATTCTACCAGTTCGCACCTATTCACTAGAACCGGTTGTTAACATTCTAAGCAGTTCGGAGAACCAGTTGTTAGAAGAAATTACTGACCTAATCCTGTAAGGAAGGCAGGAAGGAAACATTCTGGTTTTGCTTGGAGAAACTGCCTCTCCGTTAACCCTTAGTACATTCTTGGCAGGACTAGACTTCCTCTCTGGAACTTCTCTGGAGTTTTTTTCCCCTCCTTTGCTGGTACTTTGCTTGTGTGGAGTGACCATTTAAAGTTACAATAGCACTGAAAAAAATGACTTATGACCATTTTTGACTGTTGCAGCATCCCCACAGTCATGAGAGGCCAGGTGAGGAGATGCGTGCCTCGATGTGAGTGATATTAAATTGGCCATGCCCAACCAATAACACGACCACCAAGCCATGTCCACCCAGTCACATGACCACCAAGCCACACCCAACTGAGCCACGCCTACAGAACCAGTTATTAAAAATTTTGAATCCCACCCTTGCTTAACCCCTTCATGAGTGGGGATAGGCTCTGTCAGATCATCAAAATTAATGTCTTTAATCTGTGTGGGTTATCTACACAGTTTACTGTGTAAACTGTAGGTAAACTGATACTTCAGTGTAGCTGAATAATTAAATTAAGAAGATGAGGATTAGTTGATTAGTTGACTCCAAGGAATAGAATCAAAAGCTGCCTTTAAGCTAATAAAGGCAGCAGAATGAGCTACATTTGGAAATTTATAGTATTTTTCTGCCAAATGATGCAATATTAGGCACTGATTTACAGTATTATTGAATGTTCATCTCCAAATCCTTCCTGTTCTGGCATCATAATATTATCAGAAAACAGCCAATCCTATAATTTGTGGCATAGAAATCTATCATAAAGTTTACTAATTACAGAGAAAACACTAACTGGATGACAGTTGGCTGGAACAAAAGGTTTGTTTCTTTTCTTATATATTGGAAGAGTGATGGAAGTAAGCCAAGTTTGAGGAATTACTATGAAGAAATTTAAAGCGGTAGAAAATGGGATTAACACTGAAACCTATCATAGTGGATTTAATTTTAAGAAATCTGAAGGAATTAAATCTGAACCAGAAGCTTTAATACTTTTTATATTTCCATATTGTTTACTGGACCATACTGTAGAATAGAGTTCTCTACAACAAAAATGTTGAAATATAATCCTGTATAAGTAAAAACATACTTTTCTGGCTTCGTGTTAACTTTAGGTTTTGATTTTAAGAGCCAAAATTATTTTTGTTTGTGACATTCTGCTAAATCTCTCTTCAGCATTCCTGGGCATTTTATTTTTGTTCTCCTTTACTTTAATAGATTCTTATATTTCCTTTTATTCTTATAACAGATGTCATAGGAATAGAAATTATTAGCTAAACATGCCCTCTTATATACCTGCATTCCTGGCTTTTAATTAAAGCAGATTCTATATCAAATCATGGTTTAGATTTTCCAAGTGATTGATGCAAAGGTAGGTTGGATGCTGTAGGTTAGGTATAATTTTGGGTGACCCTGTTAAGACTGTGAAAGACAAATGCTGTTTCTTTATAGTTACCCGAAGTCAATAGAGACTGCCCTAAGAGAACAGTATGGGGGACATTAAAGAAATGGGATGCAGCAGATTCCTTGTCCATTTTGACCTGATATAACAGCAGACAAGGGCTTAGGAGGATCCTGTTGTCTGTTCTGCTTGATATCAGGGTAATGAGGCCCAATATTAGGAGATGGTCACCCCAAATATCACTCTGAAATCCTTGCACAACAATAGGTTGCTTTCCAATATTAACATATAATTCAGGTCAGATACTTATTGAGAGGCCCAGAAGGTGAACTGTTCTTCAGAGTTACCAGGCATATAGCCTTTTAATGGCTTTACATCAGATTTTACTGTCAGTAAATACAGTCTCCACCCTCCTTGATGTGTGGCGGGAAAAGATACTCGAGGACCCAGTTGACTTTTTCTCTCTTTTATTTTGTTCCAGAACTGAGTGCGGAGGAACCACGGCAGCCTTTTTTAATAGCCGGCTGCTTGCGGCTCACAGGCCAATGACGGCTCTTCAAATTTCCTGCTGCCAGATCGACCAATACAAGTAAGTAATGCAAATATATAACACCCCTCCCCATGTGGTCCAGTCCAACCAATCAGAGCCCGCCTATCTTACGTAGTCACGCAGGTAGGCGGGGCTCCAATGTGTTCAACTGGACCTGCGCAAGTCAGTCGTGAGTTTGCCTTCGGCTGGTTCGGACAGGGTTACTGTTTCTCCCGTCCTTCTTTGTGGAACCTCCTGGAAGGTAGAGTTGGCCATGCCGCTCCCGCCAGGCTTTTCCTGGCTGGTTGAGCCAGCTAGGCCACTCCCACCAGGAACAACTCCCTGCTGGATTTCTGAAGTTTGTTCCACTCCTCCTGAGCTGTTTCTTTCTACAGTTTCAGATATGTGATTGTGAATTCCGACTGGGGCTAGCTTTAGTAATGGTTGTGTTGTTTGTGGTTGCTGTATAGTTGTTAGGGTTTGTTTTGGTCTTTGGGAAGGGTCTCCCCCTCCCCAGTGGTTTGTCTGTGAGGGGTCTCCCCCCTCTTGTCTTGTTGTATTATTTTTGGTTGTGGTTTGTGGAGGGTCTCCCCTTCCCTCGCGGCTTATGTTTGTTTGTTTGTTTATTTATTTATTTATTTATTTCATAAATTTTATATACCGCCCTTCTCCCGAAGGACTCAGTATACCCCACCCCAACTAATCGGGTGCCCCCACAGAGAAGGCCCTATTCCTCGGGGTCACCAGGCGGCACATAGAAGGCATCGGGACCCGGAGGAGACCCTCTCTGTGGGAGCGCACTGGTCAGTGGGAGACTACTGGCAGAATGCGGTCTTGTAAGTATTCTGGTCCGATGCCATGGAGCGCTTTAAAGACCAAAACCAATACTTTAAAGCGAACCCGGAAGGCCACCGGCAACCAATGCAGCTCGCGCAGGAGGGGCGTCATGTGGGAGTATCTTGATGCCCCCATAACTACCCGCGCGGCTGCATTTTGTACCAGTTGAAGCCTCCGGGTGCTCCCCGCAGGGAGCCCCATGTAGAGGGCATTACAGTAGTCCAGACGGGAGGTGACCAGGGCATGGGTGACCGTGCGTAAGACGTCCCAATTGAGAAAGGGCCGCATCTGGCATATCAGGCGAACCTGATAAAAAGCCCCCCTGGAGACGGCCGTGATATGATCTTCCAAAGACAGCCGTACATCCAGGAGGACACCAAGATTGCGAGCCCCTTCTGTGGGGGTCAAGATCTCATCCCCAATAGCCAGCGATGGAGTCAGCTGACTATATCGGGCCGCTGGAAACCACAGCCACTCAGTCTTGGAAGGGTTGAGTCGAAGCCTGTTCCCGCCCATCCAGTTCCGCACAGCCTCCAGGCAACGGGCCATAACCTCCACAGCATCGTTGGGGTGGTTTGGGGTGGAGATGTAAAGCTGAGTATCGTCAGCATAAAGATGACATTTCACCCCGAAACCACGGATGATCTCTCCCAGTGGCTTCACATAAATGTTGAACAGAAGAGGGAAGAGGACCGACCCCTGAGGCACCCCACAAATGAGGGGCCTAGGGGTGGACCTCTCCCCCCCGTCAACACAAATTGCGAGTGGTCCGAGAGGAAGGACGAGAACCACCGCAAAACGGTGCCCCCAATTCCCAACCCCTCCAACCGCCGCAATAGGATACTATGGTCGATAGTATCAAAAGCCGTTGAAAGATCTAACAGGACCAGGACAGAGGAGTAACCTCTGTCACGGGCCCTCCAGAGATCATCTACCAACGCGACCAATGCTGTTTCGGTACTGTGCCTGGGCCTGAAGCCCAATTGGAACGGATCTAAATAGAATGCTTCCTCGAGGTACTGAGGGAGTTGACGCGCCACCACACTCTCAACAACCTTCGCCACAAAGGGAAGGTTGGAGACAGGACAATAGTTATTTAAAAGAGCCGGATCCAGGGAAGGCTTCTTGAGGAGGGGCCGCACCACCGCCGTTTTCAGGGCGGTCGGAAGCGCCCCCTTCGTCAATGAAGCATTGACAATCCCCTGGAGCCAGCCTCATGTCACCTCTCTGGAGGTAGAAACCAACCAGGAAGGGCACGGGTCCAGTAAACATGTGGTGGCATTCAGCCTCCCCAGTAATCTGTCCACACCCTCGGCGGTCACAGGATCGAACTCCTCCCAGATAACCGTCTCAAGACTTGCCCCAGACACCTCCCCCGGGACCACCCAACTGGAGTCCAGCCCATCCCGAATCTGAGCGATTTTATCATGCAGAAATCGGGAAAACTCTTCTGCCCTACCCTGCAAGAGGTCCTCCCGCGCTCTCGGCTCAAGCAGAAAGCGGGTCACTCTAAACAGAGTGGCAGGCCGATTTTCTGCCGACGCAATAAGGGCGGAGAAGTGTGAACGCTTCGCCGCCTCTATCGCCACTAGGTAGGTCCTCTCCTCCTCAAGTGTTTGTGTTTCCCTGTGTGGTTCTTGATCTAAGCTGATCTATGTGTCTCCTCCAGTTCCTATCGTCTTCCGTAACCACTCTGTATGACCAGGGCCCAGTTATTTGGGTTATTGTTGCCGGTATCCACAGTGGTTCCCCCGTGAGGTTTTTTGCATAGACTAAATCTCCTGTTTTAAATGTGCGGCATTTACTGGAGGAGTCTGTTGGTTTCTCTGGGCAATATGTGGGGTGTAATCTGTCTAAATTTGATCTAGGTTTCTTGCCCATTAGTAGTTCTGCTGGGATTTTATTAGTTGTCCTGTTTGGTATCATGTGTTGTATGCTTAGTAGCTTGTATTTCTCCAGGGCCCATTTTGTGCAATGCTTCTTTTGTATAACGGACCATGCGTTCCACCTGCCCGTTTGTAGCCAGATGTCCCGGCGCTGTTAATGCATGCCTTATTCCTTGTGTTGCTAGAAATCCCTCGAATGTCGTTGCCGTGAATTGTGGTCCATTGTCAGATACAATTAAATCCGGCAAACCATGTGTGGCAAAAAGTTTCCTGAGTTGTCTAATTACTGCCTCTGTTGTAGTTGAGTGCATGATGCTTACTTCCAGCCAATTTGAGTAAGCATCTACGACTATTAAGAATGTGTGTCCTTTAGTTGGACCTGAAAAATCAATATGTATCCTAGACCACGGTCCCCTGGGTGTTTCCCATTCCTTTATAGATGCAGAAGGGGGTGTAGGTCTGGATTCTTGACAACATTTGCAAATTGCTACCCAGTCCCCTATATCTTTATCAATCCCTGGCCACCATACATAACTCCTAGCCAAGGCTTTCATTTTGACGATACCCAGGTGGCCCTCATGTAACAGTTCAAGTATTTGCTTTCTTAATTTGCTTGGTATCACTACTCTATCTCCCCATAGTATACATCCTCTTAATATAACAATTCAGTTTGTCTATTTTAAAATGGTTTGACAGTCTCGTCGCTAACAGTTTCTGGCCATCCTTTGCTTACCCAGTTTAATATTCACGTGAGGTTTCCGTCTTTTGTGGTATCCTTCGCAATGTCTATGGCTGTTATCGGTAAGTTAGGTAGAGTCTTGATTTGAAGAATTGACGAGGTTGGTGCAGGGTTGTCATCCCTTTCTGGTAGAGGGCAGCGACTCAAGGCGTCAGCATGTGTTATATTCTTTCCTGGTCGGTAGATTAAGTTGTAATTATACGCAGCCAGGAATTTGGACCATCTTGTCATTCGTGGTGATAGGATGTTAGGTGTAGCTTTATTTCCGGCAAGTATTCCTAGTAGTGGTTTATGGTCAGTGATGAGTGAGAAAGTCCTACCATAAAGGTATTCGTGGAAACATTTTATTCCTGATATAGCGGCCAATGCCTCCTTGTCTAGTTGGCTGTAATTCCTTTCTGTTTTTGATAGGGTTTTAGAGTAGAATGCAATAGGTGCTTCTCTTCCATCCAGTAGAATGTGGCTGAGTATGGCACCCACGCCGAATGGTGATGCATCGCATGTTAATGTTAAAGGAAGTGTCTCGCTATATTGTATTAGTACTCTATCGGATGTTAGTAGATTTTTTATTTCCTGGAATGCTGTGTTTTCTCTCTGTCCCCACTTCCAGGTAGTTTTCTTGTTGAGTAATCTATGCAGAGGTTCTGCCACCGTTGCTTTCTGTGGCAAAAACACATTGTAAAAGTTAATAAGTCCCAGAAATGCCTGTAATTCTGTTTTATTTTTGGGTGTGGGTGCTTCCTTTATTGCTCTGATTTTGTTTTCAGTGGGGTGAATCCCTTCTTTGTCTATGAGGTATCCCAGGAATTCTACTTTGTCGGTTGCTAGTTTGCACTTTTCTTTTTTTTTACTTTTAGTCCCGCCTCTTTAAATTTGTGTAGGACCTCCCTTAGGCAGTCTTTCAATTGTTCTTTATCCTTAGCCGCTACTATCACATCGTCAAAGTATGGTACCACCCTTTTTATTCCTTGCAATAGGCGTTCTATCAGGCTTTGGAATATCCCTGGGGCTACGGTGACCCCGAATTGCAATCTGTTGCATTTGAATGCTCCCCTATTTGTTACAATTGTTTGGGCCTCCGCCGTTAGTGGATCAACCGGTAGTTGTTGGTAGGCTTGTGCTAGGTCCAGTTTCGCAAAGATCTTTCCCCCCACTATTGAATGTAATAGGTGTTGGACTACCGGAACCGGATATGCGCTTTGTTGTAGCACGTAGTTAAGGGTCGCCTTGTAGTCCCCACAGAGTTTTACTGACTCATCTGGTTTAATAGGGGTAACAATAGGGGTTTCCCACCTCGCGTGGTCTGTCGGTTCTAATACCCCCTGTGTTATAAGTTTGTCCAATTGTTCATCAATTTTTGGTTTTAGAGTGAATGGGACTCGCCTCGCCTTTAGTCTCCTGGGGGCTATGTTTGGATCTATGTTAAAGGAAATTGGGGACCCCCGGTACTTGCCCAACACTCCGTTGAAGACGTCCTGGAATTCTTTCATCAGTTCCTCTTCCCAATCTGTGTCATCTGATTTATTCTGGTTACTTCGATTCCTAGCGGTGCAAACCATTCGAGTCCCAATAGGCTGGGTTGGTTCCGGTCAACAATGGTTAATGGAAGAACCTTCGTGTGATTTTTGAACTTGACTCTAAAATGTCCGGCACCCACCACAGGAATTTTGTTCCCTTGATAGTCTTTCAGTGTGAAATTTTGTGTCTCCAGTTCTTCTCTTCTGATATCAGGGATTAGCTCTTTTATGGTGTCCCATGATACCATGATAAATACGAACCGGAGTCTACTTCCATCTCACATGTTTGTCCTTCTATCGTGACATGTACATGTACCTTTCTCGTGTTTCTTGTGCTTGAATGTCCGATAGTTACTGTCTGGTGTGTTTCTTCTCTTCTGTAAGTTGTTTCTCTCTCTCTCCGGTTTCTGTTCTCTTGGCTCCAATGGCTCCCTGTTTGTCTATCCCTCTCTCACTCTCTGGGTGGTGTGCTCCATCTTCGTCGGGGGCTGTAGTTGTTTCTTGATCGGCATGCTCTCACTATATGTCCCTGCCGATCACACTTTCTACAAATAGCATCACTAAAACGGCACTCGGAGCATGGATGGTTTCCCCCGCACCCAGCACACTGGAAGTCTATCTTTTTCCCACTCCGCTCCCGTCTACCTTTTCCCAAACGGAGTTGATTTACTTCTTCTTCTTCGTCGCTTTCCGATAGAGATTCGATGTGTGGTGGTGGTGGGTTTTTTCTGCTTCCGCTTGTGCCTTATTTTCTGCTTGAGTAGGGGCTTTTTGGTTTTCTGCTGATGTTTTATTTATTTTCCTCATTGTCGCGGCCGATCTCTGAGTGGCTTCAGCAGCGGTGGCTTCTTCTATTGCTTCTGTTATGGTTATTTTAGGTCTTGTTAGTAATCGACCTTGTAATGTAAGATCCTTGAGTCCCAAGACCACTCGATCTCGCAGTGCCTCGTCTAGGTTCAGGAAGTTGCATGCTCCACCGATATCTCGGAGTGCTGCCACGAAGTTGGCGATACTTTCATCTTTTCTTTGGTTCCTCAAGTAGAATTCGTGTCTTTTGATGAGGCTTGAGACGGTTGGTGTATAGTGAGCTTGTAATAGTTTCTCCAGGTCTGGCCACGTCATGGTCTTTACATCGGTAAGTGCAGTGCTTTCGCCATCTTGATCACAGCAGGTCCACAATGGATGAGGAAAATAGCTCTTTTCCGATGTTCTGATATTCGGTTGAGATCGCTGCTTTCTAAAAACATCAGGAATCGATCGATGTATGATTCCCATTCTTCTGTCACTGGGTTGAACTGTGCGGGTGGCACGTTGTTCCCGGACATATTGTCTCACTTGGTATTCATCGCCATGTGCTCAACTGGGTTCCTTTGTCTCAGTATCCCACCCTTGTCGCCAGTGTTGTATGGCGGGAAAAGATACTCGAGGACCCAGTTGACTTTTTCTCTCTCTTTTATTTTGTTCCAGAACTGAGTGCGGAGGAACTGCAGCAGCCTTTTTTATATCCAGCTGCTCATGGCTCGCTGGCCAATGACAGCTCTTCAAATTTTCTGCCACTGGATTGACCAATACAAGTAAGTAATGCAAATATATAACACTCCTCATGTTAATGCCAGCCTCTTTTGGCTTCTGTGAAGGCTCTCCATAAAGGTAAGATTATGAGGCATTAAACAGTTGTAATAAAAAGCCTTATCATTTTTTCCAATTCTGATATTAAAATCACCAGCCAATAGCCAAGTAAAATCAGGATGTTGCACAATTAGCTCACTAAGCCAGGTTTCAAAATAGCCCCAAGAATCATTAATTGGGCTATTAGTTTTGTGGTAGAATATAAATATTTACCAGAAGGAATTTAATTAATTAGGCCAGAGATTGCTGTTACTAGGTGGTCACATCTGAAGACAGATATTATTTGGATGTGCAAGGAACCAGGTGGTAGGATATAGAAACACCCTAAAGATTAGCCTCCTTTCAAATATGGATGGGTCACTAATGAATGTGACGAGACACTTCTAAGTTGTAAGGATTCAATAACCCTTGTCTCTTGTAGAAATATTATTAAAAATTGATTTATAAACTCTGGGATGGTTGTTAGCTTCTAAAAAAATAGCAAAGATGGTACTTTTTCTGTTTTCTGTTTAGGTTTTATGTGCTACCATGTCATTTTTAGGGGGTTTTACATTTTTTAAAAAACAAGTTGTTAGATTAATAATTGACATATTTGATTGAATTGTTTAATGAATTATGCTGGACTAAGTTTTTTAAATTAAAAATTAATTAATTAATCAGTGAGCCACCCAAATCTTATGAAGATAGAATCATGTAAGAAACAAAAAAAGGCAGTTATGACTAGACTATTTGAAATGTCTAATTTTTTTTACATACAAAAAGCCTCTCTGGGCTTTGAGATCTTCAGCAGATACCCTTCTCTCTTATTTGGGCAGGCATTTTGCATTGAAGGTAATTTTTTACAGAGGTGAGTATGTTAGCTATCTTGCGCTGGGCTGCTTATAAATTAATGTCAAATTGCCATGGTACAGATGAATTCATCTGAACTCACAGTAAATAACTCAGAATACTGTTTTGTAGAGCTGGAGTAGCTCACAGTTTTTCTCTGTTAATGTTCCACTTTTGCAATATCTTGGCTGGATAATTTTAAAATGTTTAGAAATGTGTTATTTTTTAAAAGTGAGAATTGAGTGATAAATATTATAAAGACCTTTGCTACAACATTTTGTTTTTCAGCAAATAAAATGGTCTTCTCCTAAAAGAAACCAAGTGAAAGAAAACCAAAATTTAAAAGAAACTATTTGTCCTTTAAGGAAACCAGGCCATCAAAGAACACCAGAGGTGATATTCAGCAGGTTCTGACCAGTTCTGGAGAACCGGTAGCGGAAATTTTGAGTACTTTGGAGAACTGGCAAATACCACCTTTGACTGGAGATTTTACAGTCTCCTTCCCCTGCCACGCCCACCAAGCCACACCCACAGAACTGGTAGTAAAAAAAAATGAATCCCACCACTGCTGAACACCATCAAAACTGACATCAACCAGAGCATAGAAAGACTCAAATCAGAAAATGTGAAGACAGCTCACACAAGAGTTGGACTTGACTGAATGGATAACATAATCATCATCATTTTCTCTTTATAAAAACAAGCTCCAATACCTAACATTTTTCCTATTCCAAATACCAACAATTCCAAAAATCCCACACCCCAAATAGTAACTTACCCCATTTAAATACATATTCTGTATTTCCACTCTGAGCTATAAACACATCCATATTTGACAAGTAATCCCACTATCTTAATATAAAACAAAAGACCAAAATTTAATGCAAGGAAGAAAAATAGTTTTTCCTTTACAAGACAAGTTCCCCAAACTCCCTTGTTTTGAATTAAAAAAAACAATCAGTTCAATGCAAAGTAGTTGCTTAATAGTTTAGTAGTGCTTAATAGTTTAAGCACTATAAAGTTAGGATTACATATAGTAGCTATAGGCAAAAAGATTTTACAACATATTAAATGCAAACAAATCTAGTATACTACATTTTTCCAATTCCAATTAGGATATTAATAAATTCACAAAAAGTAACCCAGAACAATAATATATCCCATTTATCCTTGATCAAATAATCTGATTTTGTAGTCATTTTTTCTATGCAGAACTTTTTTTTTCAAACAGAACAATCTTTCTTTCTTATTCAGATGGTTATTGATTCTTGCTACAGTTTCTTTAATCACTTTAGACAGTCCCTTTTTTGAATCCAACAAAAAGAAATTATTTCAATTGTTCTCTGGGATTTTAATTTTTATTTCCTTCTTAAATTTTAAAACCTCATTCATTTTTTTCTTTATATCTGGTGGCAAATTCTTATAGAGTTTTGTTCATATTTTGCTGCATATCTTGTGTTGTAACATCTTTGGGATCAGACTGTTCCCAAAAAGACACAACATAGCTGACAGTATTGAATCAAATTTTTGACACAGATCTCAGAACAGTTCGTCTAACATGTTTCTTAATGCCATTTTAAGTTATTTGTTTTATTGTGTCTACAATTTTTTTAAAAAAATCTTTCCCATGAACATACATTTATTCTTTAAAAATAGTTTCAAATCTTAATATTCAGAGACTGATTGCTCCCTTACATTTATCTTACATTTTTCAGAAGCTTTTTATCTTTCTGGATATTAAGGCCTCTTTCAAACTGTGAATGAAATTATGCCTTTTGTTGGCTAATATAATTCTATCAATTATCAACCCCAAAATTTTATGATCCTTTAAAATTATCTGTAGACGAAACCTTGTCTTGCTTTTTACTGTTTATTTTAAATTCTCAAGAGTTATAAAAATAAATCTTCATATTCTTATATTGAGAATTGAAGACACTCACCCGTTACTTTCAACCTTGTCACTTTGCAGGTGTCTAATTTCTTTGAAGCAGTTTATAGGCAATTTCCTGAAGTAGTTAGCAGTAAAGTTAGTGTCCTTTAAAATACTCGGTCTGCAGTTGGCGCAAACATTACAAATTCTCCCATCTCCTGATTCTCCTTGCCTCACCAGAGATCACTTTTTATGTTCTCTTCATGAGAAAAAGGAACCACAAGGAACAACAGCTTGGGCCATCTTGTCTCTCTCTCTCTCTCTCTCTTTTCTCCAGAGAGAAACAAAGAAAACTGTCTACTCATCATCTACAGTACCTTGTTAATATTGCAAACGTTGATTCTGCTTTTCTATGGAGCTGTCTTTAGCCTGCCATCTTCTCATGTGCTATGATGTCCGTGTGGTTATATGAGCTGTGGCTTGGGGAACGTAACATAATTGGAGGGGACTAAGCATTCCAAAAAGAGAGTAAGAGAGCCTCCATACAGTTCGTAGAGCAACTGCAGATTGCCTCCCTCCGTGTATACTTGAATCTTAAACATTTTTATGTTATCATTTTTTACTTACAGAAGGTTTCAAGCTTAATCTTTGGCATTGCCAGACTACATAGGTTATGCAGTCTGAAATGGAGGAAAGCACCATCTCTCAATGTCAACAATACTGAAGTAGATGGTTGACTGAAAAGAAGGCAGCTTCTTATGTGCAAATATCTCTGTGGCAATGACATTTTTAAAATGTTAAATGCTCCAAGTTGAAAAACATGAAACTTGAAATTAGATTTGTTAAAAGGATTGGCTTTGGGTAAACATTAAATGGTGAGTTTTACTTAGAAAAGGTTGGTTTCAATATTTATAACCTCAGTTGAGGAGTCTCTGAAACAAACCATCCTCAACAATCTGATGGAATCAGATGATGGATTAACTTTTTTTTCTGCTGCCAAGGATTGGTTGTATAAGTAATAGAAGCATCTTATATCAAATTTTAAAATCTCATTAATTTCTCTCTCTATATCTTTGAATTGAATTGATTGATTGGCATTGTTTGATTGACACATCATATTATTAAATTTTCCCTTTATGAACATGGTTGAATATTTTTGGTTAGGAAATTTAATTTTGAGATACACCCTTATATTTTTATCATATAAACTATCAGCAATTTGTAAGTATTTTCTTACATTTCCCAGTCATCATTGGGCTCACCATGAAAGCTTTTCTGATAATGGTTCATTCTTCTTTAAATGTATGGCAGTGTTCCCTGACGTTTTTAGAGACTGATTGCTCCCTTACATTTATCTTACATTTTTCAGAAGCTTTTTATCTTTCTGGATATTAAGGCCTCTTTCAAACTGTGAATGAAATTATGCCTTTTGTTGGCTAATATAATTCTATCAGCTTCGAAGGACTGCAAAAATATAACTGATTGATGCTATGCTATGTTGAACTTTGTACAAAAACTGCTATTATTTTTCACAACCAGCATAATTTACAAGAATAAATTACTTAAAGGGCATACAAAAACAGCCAAAATATTTTAGTATTAGATTATATGCAGATATTTTGTGATGTGTAGGTATTCTAATGGATACGCTTAAGAAATTCTTTTTGATCCATCTATAGCTACATTATACCACACTGCACCAGTTCTCCTACTAACCTAAGTGCCTTTCCAGACAATGATTTTCTCATGGCACCATTATGGGCCCTCTACCAGGAACGTGGCCTTTCATAAACATTCCAACAAGAAACGTATCATAATAATTCTTATTTGGCATTTTCCAAATCACTTTGTTTTGCATAGTAGTCCCTTCCCCCTCTAGATTTATGCACGCCAAGTATTTGCCATATTAGTCTTCCACTTATGCAGAAAAACCTATTTTGATCAATCAGTTGTGATTCAAGTATGGGTAATACTCTTTCTTCATTGTCCAACAAGAAGAGCAGCAAGGATCATCTATTGGCAGAAAAATAATTGTTTCTGAATTTTCTGCTTCTATTCTAGCCCTTACTACATCATTTTTGCCATGCCCATATGAGAGTCTAACAGATGCTTTTTAAGTTAAAAGAGAAAAAGTATATTTCAAATCAAACTTGCCTCATGCTGATTTCCAAGTAGTTCTTGATAATAATGCACACTGCCAATTGTTTTCTTTCTGGATGCCCCTCCCCCCCCGCCCATATTTCCAATTTAATCTGATACTCTGAGATTTTCTGATAAAATCCTTCTTAAGATACAGTACTGTACACATATAAATGTATCTCAAGGTTGAGGAGAAGACTGGTAGCCAGTCTGTTTTCTTTCTGTGGAGGAGAAGACTAAGTAAAGACTATAATCAGAAAAGCAAACATTATATCCCAGATAGTTAAGACACAGGTGTTAAACTC
This sequence comes from Bungarus multicinctus, assembly GCA_023653725.1. Lineage (NCBI taxonomy): Eukaryota > Metazoa > Chordata > Lepidosauria > Squamata > Elapidae > Bungarus > Bungarus multicinctus. The sequence continues at coordinate 52,559,947 of CM042848.1, forward strand.
AATCGCATCACATGATGTCATGTGACATATCACAAATTTTTTGCCTTTGTGGAACCGGAATGGGTGGGTGTAGTTCGCAAGTGATGCATCCGGCCCATGGGCTGCCAGTTTGACACCATTGGAGCATTAAGATATTCCAGAAACATCCCAGGATTCCTCCTCCCTGTGGCCTTCCCCCCAAACAAAAGATTCTGAAATGCAGAAGCTAAAGAGAGATATAAAGTACTGCCTGTGGTCTTGATTCCAAATTTACAAGATTTAGACAACTGCATTTTTAGTTTGCAAATAGACTAAGGTAGGGACAGAAATTTAGAAGCAGGATATGAGCTTGGAATGATATATGATTCTGGGAGAGAGGCCCAGAAAAAAATGGAAAAAGTGATGAATGTAAGTGTTGATGAGGAAGAGAGAGGTGGAGAATGGATGGCCTGGCCTTTGCCTACTAGACAAATTGCTCATGACATTGAAAAATGAGCAATAGACAAGTCTCACATTTTCTTTCTCTCTTAATGAAAGAAATAGAATGGCTGCATATACAAAAAGATGCCCAACTGATCCCACTTTCATTTTGGGTTTTTATCCTGACTTTGATTGTACTTACATAAAATTTTAAATTCTGAATAAAAAACAGTAGTTTCATGGCCTCCCAGTTTCTAACCTATAGAAATATAGAAACCAGTAAAATAATATATTACATATAAGAAACAGGTATAATAGATTTAAAACAACCAAGACTAAATTCTAACATGAATGATAAGGATAAATAAATTTGAAAGCTAATAAAAAACACAGTATATACTGTTGGTAGAGTAACAAAAATACAAACTTGAGTTTGAGAACACTTCATAATCACTATTTTCAAAATAAAACAAGTTTTTATTCAGGTTAATCACATACCCATGTTGGCAAATTAGGTACATTTTTGCTACTTTTCCCCTTAAACCAACTCTCCTGAACCAATTTTTTTCTACAGGGCAATTTTGTTTAGGAATAAGGGGCAAAAAAAAAAAAACATCAGGGGAATGGAATAATTCGACAACAGTCTCCATTTTCATGAAAGTTCTCCTGCTATCCTATTTAGTTAATCCCTGAACTACCGTAGTAATAATAAATATACTTTAATATGATTAAAAAGTGCCAGCCCCTGAGTGAATGTACAGTTTCACATTTAATAATAACTTGTTGCAATTTAATTTATTAGGGAGACAGAGTTAGTAGGAAAAAGAATAATGAAGGTCTCCTTATGGGATGTTGATCAGTTTGGTGAAACTCGTTTCAACAAATTATGTAAATTAAACTAATAGATTGGATGCAAACCTTTTACTTTTTATAGTATAATAGATTTTAAGCACTTTCATTTTTATGACTGAATAACATAATACAGACTTCTGTCTCCATCAAAATTATAACAGATTCAATGGTAGTACAAATTATGCAGTGATACATTGATACATCCTCTGAAATCACAACTCCTTTATATTTGGTTAGTCAGCCTCTCATATTCTTACATCTAGCAGCTGTGTTGGGATTGCAACTCCAGAATTCCCCTTTGGCTCTCCTAGTGGGGAATTCTATGAGAAGGCTGTTACAAGCCAATTTGAAAATAATGGCATTATCTAGAGTTTCTTTTGACAAATGTTAATCTATAGCTATAAAACTGGGCTGAGAATATCATTATACCACCAGTTCTTTGAGAACAGTTTTCAGGATCTTGATTTCTTGATAAACTGTGAACATCTGGAGAGGAGCACTTTGCATGTGTTACTTTCTACACCTTCAGTTTTCTGTCATGAAGTATAAAATAATCATAAAAATGTAGGTGGATTTGAAGAGTAACAAAATTGGAACTTTTGTTCAGCTCCAATTTAGTTAGCATTTGAGGTTAATTGGGGTTTGGCTCTGGGTTGTTTTTTCATACCTAAACTGGTTCAACCTTTTCCTAATTAGTTTGGCTCAAGAAAGCAGTGCTGTCAAAAACTGAAGAGACGGTGCACAAGAAGGTGTAACCTTGGCATGGAGGAGAGTTTCAGTTGTCATGTTTTGTAGTGAACATCAATTAATCAACCAGTGGATGAGACTATAACTTCACAAGAAGGAGAGAGTTATGAATGGAAGCTGTCCAGTTTTCTTAATCTTCCATGTATTTCTGTCTCAGATGTGTTACACATAGAGCAATTCATCCTTTTCCTTGTGTCTGACAAAAGACAGGTAGTTTAAGATATATGTAATGGCAAGTCATTAATAGGGTGTTATTTCTTCTGAGAAGCATCAACATAGGGCAGGTGTACCTTTCTTTACAGAATCTTACCAATATATCTTTGTCAAGAACCTGCTGAGCTCCTCTGATCAGGTTATTTCCTTAAATCTATGTATCACTCAGATTCATATAATGAATTTATTTATATCAGTCATTGTACCACGGAAGAATAAGTACATTTAGCTACAACATTATAACGCTACAGCATTGTAACCCTCAGACTTAAGTTCTCCTATTTAATTTTTAATAATAATAAACCCAGTTTCATAGATTTTAGGGAGGAGAAAGGGAGGTTTTTTTGTGTCTTGCAAACACTTACTTCTGTCCCTGAATAATGGCTATTATGAATAAGAAAATGTCAGAAAATCCTGATTATCTATGGCAACCATAAGACCTTGGCTAAAAAATGTGAAGATAAATAAACAGGAATTAACATATGTATCACTTCAGATTTGATGTTTAAGACAAAAACAAATGCTTTTAATATTCATTGTTTTGCAATTTTATTTTGAATACACCCAAGAACAGGCATGAGAATTTTCTTGCATTCTTTATTATTAAGGGTTGCAAAACATTTTTAATATGAAATCTTTTGAACTTGAAACAGGGTTTTCTGACCATTGCATTGAAATGCTTTGACTTTTAAAGAGCTTTGGTTTGAATTCAAAACAAGTTTTGGTAACTTGAAAAATAATTGTTTAAATTTGACACATTTCAAGAATAAATTGTAGAATAATTTGTTTTAACCTCTGAATAACAATATATTGTTAGGTGCTGACCAAGGTCTCTGTGGTCCTATTAGGCCCAACACAAATCTTGCAAGTCTGGAACCTTGTGGTCTTGTGGTTCACCAATCTAGTTACTATGTTGACTGTTTTAAAATAAAATCAAAAAAGACTTGTTATATAGTCTGGGTTTAAACCCCAGTCACATGTCATATAATTATTTTCCCAGAGATTCTCTGGTAAATAAGGCATCTTGGGGAAAAGAAAGTGCTGGATGAGACTACAGCTTTGTTCTTGCTTAAAATTCTTCTGGAAGTATTTTTTAAATGTAAAGTACAACTGTGGTAAGAGAATAATAAGCACTGAGACAGAAAAAGTGGTGAGGGAAGGAAATATTTGCACATGGGGATGGGGAAAATAAAAAATGAATGACAGTAAGTACTGGGATAAGGGATTAGAATAGACAAGGGAGGGGTCCCAGAAATAGGAGTAGTTCTGCTTAACCCTCATCCAGAGGTATTTGCAAAGTGGCAGAATGAGAAAAGCAGAATTATGATATCATAATGTAAGTTCCCACTACATTTCTATATCCATCACAATATCCACACAAATCCAAAAGGATGCAGTTTGTGGCATGATATTGAAATGCTGCTTTGGTCACAAGAGCCTGCAGGTGTGTTTCCCTCAGCCACAGCAGCCCCACTAGGTAACCCTCCATGAGGATTGTGTAACTACTTTAATAATCATTATTAATAAAATTATATTACAGAAGAGCCTTGGCTTTATTGGTTATGTTTCCCTACACTAGTGATTGATAGTTGTTTATAGAATTAAATACAGTTTTCCACTACACATAAAATCAAAAACGGTTCACTCATCATATTAGGTCATGGCTCATTTTAACTGGTTCGTGTGATAAACTATTATATTTGAATTTGCACAATATGATAAGTCAAAGTGAATCATCACATTATGGCTAGGTATTATGTGTGAATCAAACCAATATTTTCTCAGTGTTTGAAGTTCCAATTTTTTATAGCAGACAGACAGTAAAGGAGGGGAATCATTAACGAGAGCAAGTAATCTTATACTATCATTTTGGCAGGACAAAGAAAGGAGGAAATTTACATAAATAGGGAAATAAGAGTGCTGGTAATATACATAAAAAAGAATATATTTATTACCAACGTGAAATTCTACGTATTTCTATACTGACTGTGATGGTTTATATGATTTTCTCTAATTAGCTTCTATTAACCTAAGCAAGCAAGAAAATTGCCAGAAGAATACCATTAAAATGTGCTATATGGGTGGTTGATTTCCTTAGTGAGTGAGTGAGTGAGAGAGGGAGGGAGGGAGGGAGGGTGGGAGGGAGAAAGACTGCTCAATTGATTTAAAATTCTAATGAGACTCATTTGATCATATATTAATTTTGGGAATGCACACCATCCTTTTGATAGTATTCCAGGTGGTCTTTTAAGCACCAGAAAAGGGTTTTTCCTAAATCCCATTTCTATTTCTGTTGGCTTTAATGATAATGATAATGATGATCTATTTGAGTCACTTCATGTGAAAGTTTATGAAGCACCTTAAGCTGCTTAATCTATGATGAGTTTGATTCTAACATCACAATGCATAACTTGCTATCTATTACAGGAATGCTAATTTAATGTGCATGCAACTTTAATTAAGGTTATTATGGCATAGTTTCCTTCTCCCCCCTCTCCTTGAAATTAGATAACAAACAAACATAACAGGAGCCTTGGACTATGAAGATTTCAATGGATCAAAACAAGATCAGATTGACTCTGATTGTTTAGAGATTTAATTCCTAAAAGTTACAATTCCTGTTGTTGGTAATCAATCTGGCCTTAGCTCAATTCTAACATGGACTCTGCATGAGGTCACATAACAACTTAAGAAAAAGCTCCACTATCTGGAGATCCTCCTGAACTTATTTATTTATTAGATTTTTATACCGCCCCCTCTCCCAAAAAAGGGACTCGGGGTAGTGTACAGCCAGATAAAAATAGAAACAAGATATAAAAATTGTACAGTTAAAAACAATTTAAAATGATTAAATTAATGGCCGAATTATAAAATTATCAAAATGTATAAAAACAGATAAAAGTTTAAAATACCAAATTTAAAACCCCACGATTATTATTGGGCCAGGCCGGCCTGTTGAAAAAAGTGGGTCTTTACTGCACAGCGGAAGGTCTGAATGTCGGTGATGGCCCGTATCTCCGGGAGCAAGTCATTCCAAAGGGAGGGAGTCCCCGCAGAGAAAGCCCGCACCCTCGAGGCCACCAACTGGCATCGCCCAGCTGGTGGAACCCCGAAGAGGCCAACCCTGTGGGAGCGCACTGGGCAGCGGGAGGCTGTTGGTGGCAGCAGGCAGTCCTGTAAGTACCCAGGTCCCGAGCCATGCCACTTGCTGCTTTTTCTACAGCCACAGATAGAGACTTTGGCCAGCGGGCCTTTGTCAGTTCTGGCTAATGTGGATCTTGGAGCTGGGGCACCATGGCAAAATGACTCATGCACTGAACGTTTTATAGAATAGAATAGAATTCTTTATTGGCCAAGTGTGATTGGACACGCAAGGAATTTGTTTTGGTACAAATGCTCTCAGTGTTCATAAAAAGAAAAAAAATACAAATATATATATATAGATTCTTGTAATGCACCATACTTAGAAGATGAATTGTAAACTCCATGTGGTCCAAACTTTAGTCTGATAAAACAGCAGATTCAACAGTATTATATGTTTGTTGGTAATTGTTGCACTGCAAGTTCAAGACACTGGGTGCTATCCTTAAAGCCCCTCAGCTTGCCCAGGCATATATGGGATCATCTTTCCTGACTAGATTCATTCCATCCTACGTGATATTTAAAACATGTTGCCCCAGTCTTTGGAATTTGTTATCGCCCGAAATATGAATTTCTCACCCATCTTTTAGCCTTCAAAAAAGCCCTGAAGACTCTTACTCCGCAGATCATATGGGCACCATTGGTACATAAGCAAAGTGTCAACTCACAAAGCATCTCTTGCCTGCTCTCGAGTCTAGGGCTAGTGAGACTAGATTTGATGGACTATTGTTTTTAATGTCTTATGGGTTCCTTTATATAGAAAAATATTCAAATAATGTTGAACAATGACATTAAAGTTTTGACTGATGACAGATAATGTTTTAAGTTAATATTGTTTGATCTGTGTGCAGATGATATAGAAAGGGGAACGGAAGTGTTTTTGGTTATCTCTTGGAATGAACTCTAATTTCTATCTCCCCTTTTTACTTTACTACTAACATACAGAAGCTGATTGCAGACTCTCTCCCTACTTTGTCATTGTTTCAGGCTGATTGTTTGCTTGGTTCCTGGTTCTATTTTTCAAGTGCCTAGTTTATTTATTCCATTAAAAATATGCTTAGATTTTAAAATGAGTTTTAGTTTCAATGTACATCTCTTCATAGGCTTAGTAATATTAACTTAAAACTATAACATAATTTAAAATCTACTGCATAGGGTTAGAAGAAAAAGCAATGACCTGGGTGCAATAGATTTATTTTTTGTTAGCATTAATGGAATGGTTTGCAATTGCCTGACAATACATGAAGACAAGGGTGGTCTGGTTATTATCTACCTGCTCAGATGCTGTAGCTTTATTGTGTAACTCAGGCACATGCTACAGAAATAACCACTAATCGACCACTTTTGTGAGACTTTTATCTGCTGAGGTTCTACAGCAGGGAGCCACAAAATCTTCTGACCTATTTGCTAAGAGTGCATCTAACAATAGTTGGAGCTTTGTGCAAAGTGTAGGCATGAGTCATTTGACAGTTTCAGGTTGACTGAAATAATTCTGCTACATTTATTTCTGAACCCAACATACTATTCACATATTTAATACTTTAGGAAGAAACTCTATAGTACAATATTAATATTCAGTGGGTGTAAACTAGTTTCAAACAGCTAGATTTGGAATTTTGAGAAATTTGTTTCACAAAATAAAAGTTTGGAAAAGAAGGTTGTTGAAAGGTGGACTTTAAGCTTGAGCTCTACATTTTCTTTGATTCTGCAGTTATCATTCCCAATACCCATTTTACAGATAAATTAATAAGGCTTGGAGATTAATAACCTTGCCAGCCAAGAAAGTTCAAGGGAAAATGTCCTCAAAGGAGAAGTCAAACTTGGAGATCTCCCATTTAAATACCAACCAAATCCAACCCCGCTTAACTTTCAGAGTCCAGACTATAGTACTCTGTATTATTTTCAACAATGAGAAACAAATAAATATTATAAAGATAAAAAGGGACATTTTGTATACAGTACATAAAATAAACAATCTATACATTTGTGTGATAACAGCTTAATATTTATGTGATACTATATAGCACATCCTGAATCATCAAATTAATAATGTTGAGACAAAAATAACAGATGAAATACCCACCCTACTTCACCCAAGAAATAACTCTCTCTCTCTCTTTCTCTCCTAATTTAAATTTTGTTAATTTTTCTTGCTATATTTGATACTTAACCTATACTTCATAGTTAGACAACTGGCTATATAAAACTTATCAATAGTAGACACCTTCAAGTTTCTAGGTTCTATCATATCTCAAAACTTAAGGTGGACACCTAACACCAAAAACATCATAAAAAAGCATAACAAAGAATGTTCTTTCTGTACCAACTTAGAAAGCTCAAACTGCCCAAAGAGCTGCTGATTCAATTCTACAGAGGAATTATTGAGTCTGTCATCTGCAGCTCTATAATGGTCTGGTTTGGCTCTGCAACCAAACAAGATAGACACATACTTCAATGGATAATTAGAATAGCAGAAAAAAGAATTGTCCCCAAGGGAGCCAGCAGAGGAGTGCTAAGAGGCGGCAGGGAGGCGTTCAAGGTACCAGCTCTGCAGGCTCACCAATTGACTGTTGCACCGCTCCAGAGCCGGCACCTCAAATGCCCCCTGCTATCTCTTAGCGCCCCTCTGCCGGGCCCTTGGAGATGCTAAGAGGTGGCAGGGGAGTGGCATGTCGAATGGGGCCACAGTGGCACGTCGAATGGGGCCACAGTGGCACGTAATGTGCCACTGCTGCTGCATTTGAGGCACCGGCTCCGAAGCAGTGCAACAGCCAGCACCTCGAATGCCCCCCTGCCGCTTCTTAGTGCCCTTCTGTCGGCCCACTTGGGAACGCTAAGAGGCAGCAGGGGGACATTCGAGGCATTGGCTCCAGAGTGGTGCAACAGTCAATGGCTGAGCCTGCAGGGCCGGTGCCTCAAACGCCCTCCTGCCACCTCTTAGCATCCCAAGGGGGCTGGGAGAGGGGCGCTAAGACATGGTAGGGGACGTTTGAGGCACCGGCCCTGCAGGCCCATTGTTGTACCGCACTGGAGCCGGTGGCTTGAATGCAGCAGCACGTTGGGAAAAGCTGCCACCACCACTTTCCCAAAGTGCCGCTGCTGTCGCATTCTGTCTGTTGTGAACTGGACTGCAGTTTCCACTCAGGACCATGTTTCAAGCGGGAAACACGGACCGCTCCTATTGCCTGAAGCCATTTGACAGCCGGCTATAAAAGGAGCTGTCAAACGGCATCAGCTGTTGCCATTCTAACTGGCAGCCGTGGCAACCCTTTATTATTTCAATAAAATTAAAGCTGAAGTTTGCTCTGGTTGTCTGCCTCAGTCATTCCGCTGCTCTACAACACTGGCGATGAGGGCGGGATACATATAAGAGGCGAACCGAGCAAAGAGACATAAGAGTGAAGTCACTACAAAAAGAGCTGAAGGCATTAAAGAGCTGCTGTCACTGTTCGCGAAGCACGATTTTCAAATCGCCTCAGGAGAAGCGGCACTGCTGAGAAGACGATGCCTGCATTCCTGCCTTTCAGACCGATGGCAGAGACATGGGAATCATACAGAAACCAGTTTGACTGTTTTTAGATGCCATTGACCTTGCTGACATTTTAGACCATAAGAAAAAGTCTTACTTTTTAAGCTTTTGCGGAGCCACGGTATTTGACACCGCTACAGCATTATTAGCTCCATGCTCAATTAAGATGTTCAGTGGGTAGAATTGCAGGAAATTCTTTCCAATCATTACTCCCCTAAGCCATCCAGAATTGCCAGGTGCCATGCTTTTAGGAGACGTACCCAGGCTGAGGGAGAGACCATTAGTGAGTATATGGCAGCCTTATGAACAGCTGACTTGCATTGTGGATTCAGAGACTATTTTGAAGACATGCTGTTAGACCAGCTAGTTTGTGGAGTCAGGGATTTAAGACTACAAAGATGGCTATTAGCTAAGGGAGACTTGACTCTAAAACAATCTCAAGCTGCTGAGCTGTCAGCACTCTCAGCAGCTGAAATACAGGGAAATCCAGTTAGTCAAAGTAGCTCAGCTCTTCAGAGGAGAGCTCTGAAGAGGCTATTGATGTAAACTGCCTCAGACAGCTCAAAACCAATCAGAAGGAATACAGGTCAGTTCCCAATCAACCTCCACGACCTTAGCCTACCTGTCTAAGCTGTGGAGGAAACCATTTCAGGGCATCCTGCAAATTTAGAAATGCCATTTGTTTAAAATGCCAAAAGAAGGGCCATTTAGCAAGGATATGTCAAGCAGGAAAGACTTTTAACCAGCCACAAAGGCCTCAGACAACCATGCACTTCCAAAGACAAATCGAAGACTGTTGCACATGCTACCAAGTCAAAATAACAAAAAGAAGTTCTAACAAAATTAGTGTCATTGTTTCGTAAGAAGGTAAACCATGCAGGATGGAAGTAGACACTGGCTCTGTATTGTCCATCATTTTGTGGGGTACCCTGAAACAATTGCTTCCCAGAATGACCAGGAAGAAAATTCCAGGCTGCAATTTGACTCTACGTGAACTACCAAGGCAAAACCATTCATGTCATGGAAAAGGCAAGTTTTTAATTCAATTTCAGGGCTTTAAGGGTCACTTGTCTTTAGTGATAGTGGATGGTGCCCTCCCAAGACTGTTGGGATTAGACTGGTTCCCTGCCCTAGGCCTCCATATAGGTGGAATCCATTCTATTGCAAATTCAGAAGTTGACTCCCTATTCAGGGAATATGCTTATGTATCAATGAGGGCCTAGGCTGCTATGTGGGAACCCCAATATCTTTCAACGTGGACCCACAAGCAGTTCTAATTCGTTTAAAGCCCCGAAGTGTACCTTTTGCAATCTGCTCTAAACTTGACAAGGAACTAGACAAATTGATTAAACAAGGCATACTACAACCTACAGACTTCGCTAAATGTGAAACCCCAATAGTGATACCCCTAAAGAAAGACGGCGGGTTGAGAATTTTCTCTGACTACAAGTGCACATTAAACAAATATTTACAAATCAGCACTTATCCAGTCCCCATTGTCCAGCACCTCCTGCATTCTTTGGAGCTGACTTTAATGCATTCCACGACCACAGAGGCGGTCACTAAGGCCCTGAATAGAATGTTCACCACCCATGGCCTCCCTGACACCATTGTGTCTGATAACAGCCCTCAGTTTACATCTTGTGAGTTTGAAATTTTCCTAGCCAACCAAGGAATCAGACATGTATTAGTAGCTCCTTTTCAGCCTGCTAGTAATGGTCTGGCTGAACAGGCAGTCAGATCAGCTAAGGAGGTCCTGCAAAGACTTGGGCCCATAGATTGGCACTCTAGACTTGCCAAGTACTTTCTAAGCCTTTGTTCCTCCACAAACAGGTCACCGGCTGAACTCCTAATGGGGTGCTGTTTAAGGACCACCCTAGATAGGCTTCACCCAAATTACACCCCAGTGCTTCCCCTTGGGTCAAACAGCCAAAATAGGAGTTTTGTAGAAAATTACCTGGTGTATGCCAGGAACTATGCTGGGCAGCCATTGTGGATGTCTGGGCGTGTGGTGACAGTAACTGGTCCTAAGTCTTACAGAGTCCAGCTACAAGATGGGCACATCTGGTGCCGTGATATAGACCAACTAAAAGGGCATTGGAACACTACATCCAGAGGCCCTCTAGACGTTCCCGATGTGGAAATACCACCGTCGCCCAAGGAATCCCATCTCGAACCCATTTGCAGCAAAAGCCTACCTGAAGAAACAGCAGTCCAGCAACCAGAACCGACTCCAGGCGAGCCTCCAGCCCCTCCTTCATTGGAAACCACACGACAGGCAGGAGATATCCATCCAATGCCATTTCCAACAGAGCCAAGAAGATCTGGCCATCTGTGCAAGCACCCTACATACTTAAGAGACTACACATGCTCCCTCTGGGAGGAAGGAGATTCAGTGTTGTAGAGCGGCAGAATGACTGAGGCAGACAACCAGAGCAAACTTCAGCTTTAACTTTATTGAAATAATAAAGGGTTGCTGCGGCTGCCACACTAACAAGGCAGTCAGCTGGAATGGCAACATCTTGTGCCGTTTGACAGCTCCTTTTATAGCTGACTGTCAAACGGCTTCAGCCAATAGGAGCGGTCCGTGTTTCCCGCTTGAAACATGGACCTGAGTGGAAACTGCAATCCAGTTCACAACACTGTCTGTCCGTCCATCCATCCATCGAAAAGGTCTGTCTGCCTTCCTGCCCACCTGCCTGCTTGTCTTTCTGTCTACCTACCTACCTACCTATCCATCCATCCATCCATCCTTCCATCCATCCATCCATCCATCCAAAAAGTCTGTCTTCCTGCCTGCTTGCCTGCCTGCCTGCCTGCCTGCATTCCTACCTACCTACCTACCTACCTACCTACCTATTTATCTACCAATATATTTCTATCTATCTATCTATCTATCTATCTATCTATCTATCTATCTGTCTACCTACCTACCTGTCTCTCTCTCTATCTATCCATCCACCCATCCATCCATGTTCGAAGCGTCGGCCCCGCAGGCACATCGGGAAAATAGAGCAAAGCCAGTCTGGGAGGGAGGGAGGGATGGAGGGAGGGAGGGAGAGAGAGAGAGGGAGAGGGAGAGAGAGAGAGAGAGAGACAGACAGGCAGGCAGGCAGGCAGGCAGACAGACCTGATTGCATCAGATTGAAATGAGGCCTAGTTTAGACTGAGGCCCTTTTCCACATTGAAACATCTTTGGCTTCTATTAAAAGTTTTGTGGATGAATACATTTTGTTGAGGCTTTAAACAGGATCCATTGGACCAGATCTCCACACTAAAAAATTACTTTTCGCCAAAATATTACAGTGCCAATTCTGAAGAAGGCAAAACCAAAATGTACTGGTAAATTACAAGGAGAACACACACACACACACACACACACACACACACACTCCCTTCTAACCCTGCTGGAGCAGGTGATTGGACTAGAATAGCTATCTCATTATCTTTCTCCTCCCTCCCTCTCTCCTTCTTTATTTCTTTTTCTTTCTGTCCCTTCCTTCCATCTCCCCCTTTCTTTGTCTGTCCCTTTTATTCTTTCCCCTTTCTCTTTCTTTTCTTCCTTCTCTCTTTCTCGCTCTCTTTTCTCTGTCTCTCTTTCCCCTTCTCAGGCTCACCCCATTGACTTGGTGCACTACTCCACTCGGATTTGCTTTGGCAGGTCCTCCGATGCAGCAGGCTCAATGGGGTGGACCTGCGGGGTCGGCACTTAGAACGTGGCAGTGGCAGCACATTTGAAAAGTAGAGTAAAGCCAGAGGTTGGTAATTTTTGCTGCAAAGAATCACAAAAGCTTCTGGGTTGTGCGCAAGAAGAGACACACATATCAATGCAATTCAGCAACATAAAATAAAGAAATACAAATAAAAATCAACAAGAATCAGCAAAGCATCTCTGATTAGATTCTATTCACTACTAGAATCTAATCAGAGATGCTTTGCCGATTCTAGTCCAATGACCTGCTCTAGCAGGGTTGTAAAGGAATGTGTGTGTATGTGTGTGCATAACTGTCAAAACTCCAAAACAGGTCAAGTAGCTCTGGGGAGGCCAGTCATAATTTAGAACACTTGCTAAACAATCGGCCTATTAAGTGAGGACCACTTGTATTTGGTTTGCCAGTCACCTGGCCACGCCCACCCAGTCACATGACCACCAAACCACACCTACCCGGTAATGTGACCAGCAAGCCACGCCCATCCAGTCACATGACCAGCAAGCCACACCCTCAAATTAGGCCACACCCACAGAAATTTGAATCCCAACCCTGGGTGGGGGGCACTGAGGATGAGTTTGTAGCACCAAGGGGGCGGTGGACTGAAAAAGTTTGGGAACCACTGGTTTAGTTAAATACCATCTTCAGTGTGGACTATGAAAATAAACACACATCCTTCAAATTTTGTACATTGAATTGAAAACCCCCGATATTGCATTAATATTGCACTATACAGTAGAATTCAATAGAGTTACTGCCCTGGGATAGAAGCTGTTTGTCCTTGTTTTTATTATCCTATACCGTCTGCCAGATGGTAATAATTCAAAAAATAAAGGGTGCCCAGGATGAAATGGATCTTTGAGAATGTTTTGAACTTTCTTAAGGTAGAGGGAGTTATAAAGCTCTTCCAAAGAGGGGAGAGGGCAGCCAATGATCTTCTGAGTAATGAGGTTAACCCTCTGGAGTGCTTTTCTATCTGTCACTGTGCAATTGGCAAACCATACAGAGGTCCAGTAAGTTAAGATATTCTCTATAGTGCAGCGGTAGAAGGTCACCAACTGTTTTTCATTCAGTTGTTTTCTGAAAAGTCTCAGGTAGTATAATCTCTGCTGGGCTCTTTTGATCTGTGCTGCAATGTGAGCACCCCAGATCAGGTAACACCCAGAAACTTAAAACTGGCCACTTGCTCTACTTGATCTCCATTGATAAGCCAGAGTTCACTGTAACAGCATTGCCAAAAAGGCATTAAGAGTTGTAAATCTAATCTTACGAAGCTTCTCCTCTGGAAATATTGAATTGCTAACTAGAGCGTACAAAACTTTACCAGACCAATACTTGAATACAGCTCTTCTGCATTGGAATCTGCACTGTATATCAGACATTAATACAATTGAGCGAGTCCAGAAGTATTTCACTAGAAGAATATTACACTCCTCTGCTCACAACAGAATACCATATATCACCAGGCTTGAGATTTTGGGCTTGGACAACCTTGAACTACACTGCCTACGGTTAAACTTAAGCATAGCACACAAAATTACCTGCTATAATATCCTACCAGTCAATGACTACTTCAGCTTCAACCACAACAATACAAGAGCACACAACAGATACAAACTCAATGTAAACCGTTCCAAGCTCGATTGCAGAAAGTATGACTTCAGCAACAGAGTGGTCAATGCTGGAATGCACTGCTTGACTCTGTTGTTACATGCTCTAACCTCCACTCCTTTAACCTCAAACTATCCACTATTGACCTCACTCCATTCCTAAGAGGTCTGTGAGAGGTGTGCATAAATGCACCAATCTGCCTACCATCTTTGTCCTATTGTCCCCATTTATTTCCTGTATTCTTATTCATGTTTATACTTATATCTATTATCTTGTAAGCAATTGACAAATTAAATAAATAAATAAAATAAATAAGCAAGGGCTGGATATCTGATCTGTTCCTTCTATAGTCCACTATAAGCTCCTTGATCATATTGGTGTTGAGGACCAAGTTATTGTCTCGACACCATGAAAGCAACTGGTCCACCTTGTCTTGGTAGACAGTCTCATTCCCTCCCCCCTCCGGAGATGAGTCCTACCATTGTTGTATCAGTAGTATTACTAGCATGAGTGGGAATGCAGTCATGCACTTAAAGAATATAGAGTAAGGGACTCAACACGCAACCCTATAGTGTACCAGTGTTAAGAATAAGGGCTGAAGAGGTATAATTACCTAATCTGACTGTCTGTGAATGGCCAGACAGGAAATCCATAATCCAAAGGCACATTGAATAAGAAAGCCCACGATCCAGAAGTTTAGACACTAATCTATGTGGAAGAATTGTGTTAAATGCAGAACTAAAATCTACAAAAAGCATCCTCACATAGCCTCCCCACCCCTGCTGTTCTAGATGAGTCAGAGCAGAGTGAAGAGTGATGGCTATAGTGTCGTCTGTAGATCTATTTTTTTTATATGCAAATATGCACTAAAGACAAATTCCTTGTGTGTCCAATCACACTTGACCAATAAAGAATTCTATTCTATTCTATTCTATTCTATTCTATTATTTATTTTTATTTGTCAATTGCTTACAAGATAATAAGTATAAGTAAAAACATAGTTATGAATACATGAATATATATAAGAAAAAAATAAAAGAAAAGAAACAATAGGACAGGGATGGTAGGCATGTTGGTGTGCTTATGCATGTCCCCTACAAACCTCTTAGGAAAGGGGTGAGGTCAATAGTAGACAGTCTAAGGTTAAAGTTTTTGGGGTTTGGGGAAGAAACCACAGAGTCAGATAGAGTATTCCAGACATTGACCACTCTGTTGCTGAAGTTGTATTTCCTGCAATCAAGTTTGGTGTGATTAACCTTGAGTTTGTATCTATTGTTTGCTCTTGTGTTGTTATGGTTGAAGCTGAAGTATTAATTGACAGGTAGGACATTGCAATGTATGATTTTATATACTATATTTAGATTGGACCGAAGGCAGCATAGTTTTAGGTTTTCTAGGTATAGAATTTCGAGTCTAGTGGCATAAGTAGTCATATGCAATGAGTAGAGGAGTGGAAAACATATGCAATGAGTAGAGGAGTGGAAAACTCTTCTTGTGAAATATTTCTGGACTTTCTCAACTGTGTTAATATCAGATACATAATGTGGGTTCCAGACTAATGAACTGTATTCGAGTATTGGTCTAGCAAATGTTTTGTATGCTCTAGTTATTACTGTATATGCTCTAGTTATTACTGTAATATTACCAGAGAAAAAGCTATGTAGGATTAGGTTAACAACTTTTAACGCTTTTTTGGCTATGCAGTTACATTGGGCTCTAGCACTTAGGACATTTGAGATGAGTACTCCAAGATCCTTGACAGAGTTTGGATCATCAGCAAGGTCTTGACTATTCAGCTTGTATTTTATTTTTTGATTTTTTTTACCAATATGTAGGACAGAGCATTTGTTTGTTGAGATTTGAAGTTGCCATTTGTTTGACCATTCTGATACGTAGTCAAGGTCTTTTTGAAGAGTAGCAGTATTGTCTGTGGTGTTGAATAGCTTTACATCATCAGTGAAGAGAATGTAGTTGCTCTTGATATGATCACAGAAGTCATTTATGTAGAGTATGAAAAGAATTAGTTCTAGAACACTGCCTTGGGGGACACCACTGTTGATAGGTACAGAATTTGATAGGACGCTCCCAATTTTGACCATCTGTTGTCTGTTTGACAGGAATGCTTCTATCCAGTTATGCAGGTATCCAGAGATACCGTAAGATTTTAGTTTTAGGAGTAGTTTGTCATGTACCACTGAATCAAAGGCTTTACAGAAGTCTATGTAGATTGTGTCTATTGCTTTGCCCTGATCGAGTTGTGTAGTCCATATGTTTTTGCAGTGTAAAAGTTGCAGATTACATGATAATTTTTTCCTGAAACCAAATTGTTTATTATAGAGTAGGTTGTTTGTTTCTAAGTGGGAGGAAGATGGATTGGTTAATAATTGATTCCATGACTTTACAGGTGACGCATCATAAAGAGATTGGTCTGTAATTTTCAACTAGGCTGGGGTATCCCTTTTTGAAGATGGGGATGACCGTGGCTTGTGACCACAGTTTTGACAAGGAGCTGGTTCTGAAAGATTTTTCAAAGATTATGCTTACAGGTTCGGCTATGGCAGTGGATAGCTTTTTAAAGAAGTAGGCAGATATTCCATCTGGTCCAATAGATAGAGATGATTTTAGATTGTGTAGTGCTTTTTCAATATTGACTTCGGTAAAATTGATATGTATTAGATCATTGTAGTTGTCTGTGGTTCGACTAGGAAATACTGGGCATGACCCATTGCTGTTTACAAATACTGAAGTTTAACTTTTTGCCCCTATCTACAGGGATGGGATTCCACCTGTATAACAACCGGTCCGGTGATCGTGCAGCCGCGTGCACCAAACACATACTCTGTGCGTACGCTCCACCTTTAAAAAGTGATAATTGGTGCATTCAGTTTTTATCTGGCGGCATAAACTTTTGTATTGGCTTTTGAAGTTGGCAACATGACTAGATTTGTTTCTCCGTCAAAGTGATTTCTTTTTGGATTGAAGCTTCCTTGTTGTTTTTGGTAATTTGTTTTTTCTGGTTTTGGGAGTTGTTAATGGTACATATAGTTTGATGACTCTTTTGACTTCATGTAAAAATATGTTGTAATGGTCTTCTACAGTATTGTATCCAGAGAATAGAAATTGCCAATCAAGGGATGAAAGATCGTTGTTCTCAAACTTAACCAGTAACTACAGATGAACATTTACTGTGTTCAAATACAATATTATTTTGTAAGA
This sequence comes from Bungarus multicinctus, assembly GCA_023653725.1. NCBI lineage: Eukaryota > Metazoa > Chordata > Lepidosauria > Squamata > Elapidae > Bungarus > Bungarus multicinctus. Next base: position 52,577,365 of record CM042848.1, read on the forward strand.
GACTAAAAGAAGCACAGCAGAAAGATAGAGGATGCCTGCACATTCTATAGGAAAAGCATGTATTGTTAGCTCTCTTTGGGAAATGTTTTTCAGGGCTCCTTTCTACTGGTTATTCTGGAAAAGACAGCTGGAAAGAAGAGAGCATACAGTGTTAATGCTGCTTTTCAGAGACTTATAATGAGGATTCCTAGCAAACTAGATGTTCTTGAGGAGAATGTTGGCATTCCAATCGAGATTGGTGGCCAGATAGTGAGATTGCCCTTGGTAGCTGCTACTGTAGTGGCCCGCAAATGGCCAGCAGAGCTGGTGGCAGACTTGGATAGTGAGGAGGTTGGGGAAGAACATGGGCCAGTCCTGGTGTCTGGGGAAGGCCCTGATGAGTGTTCTGCATCAGAGGCAGAGATGAGGCCAGGGCCACCCAACAGTTATCAGCTGCCTTCAGAGTCAGAGATCAGTGGGGCAGAAGAACAGCTGGAGCCTGTTCCCGATGTGCACATGTGCAGAGCTGCCAGGAGAAGGGCATAGTTAAGGAACAAGGATTGGCTTGGAAGTAAAGGCACAGGTGGACGGTGAATGGCCCCTCCCATAAGGAATAAACAGGAGTGAAAGGGGAGAGGTGTTTGCAGGAGACAATTAGTTCATTTTATTAGGATGAAGATTTGTTCCTGACTCCTTGCCAATATTTTCTGCTACAGCATTGCTCTTGGAAGCTATCGGCCTGGCAACTCTCCAAGCCTAATAAGTCTGTGATTGTAAATCACTCTTGAAAGACTGTTGGGACGAGGAGTCTGCTTTGTAATTTTGCGAAGTCTAGGTCAGAACAGCTACTTTTGAGTAGGCTGTAGAAACAGAAAGTTTGCACTCATGTCAAATTCACAATTTTTATATGGATATAATATCTGCTGAGTCTCATTTCCTAATCCATTTCACAAATTTATTGTTAATTGCTTTTTAGCTTTTAGCTGTTGGGAAACTTTGGAATAAGTTTTATAGCACCAGGTGAGCTTCCTTTAATAATTAGTGAAATAAGTTTTAAATATAAGTGTAAGGGCTTCAAAAAATCTTGCTTTAGTAAAGTATTTGTAATGAGAGTATTATTTTATGATAAAAAGGAGGGAAATGAAAATTTAATAAAATTTCATAGGTAAATTTTAGCTAAGGAGAAACAAAGAAAAAATATGAAATGGTTATATGAATATCTTTGGAATAAATATAAGATTTATTATAAATTGGGGGATATACCATGTGGATCCTGAAGATATTAGTTTTATGTTATTTTTACTCTTTTTGTTTGTTTATTATATATTGGCTTTAAGAAAGTTAATGAAGATAATAATGTAAAATAAAATAGGTGGTAAACTGAAAATGGAAATAATAGGGGATAAAAGTGGAAAATATATGTGAGGATGAAATGTTTTTGATATTGAATTAATGAATTGAAATATGAAGTAATAACTTATTTAAAGATCAGTTGAATAGATAATGATTTAATATGAAATTAGATAAGAAAGTTGGAAATGTAATTATGATTATGTATGAATGTTGTAACTTGGAATCACATTGCTCACTTGAAGAGATGTGTAAAAAATAAAAAAAACTTTTGATATAAAAAAATCTTGCTTTGGAATAAACAGCAAAAGGACTTTAAACATTGATTTTAGAAAGTTACAAACAGATTAGGGATTGAGATGGATTTGAAATAAGATTTTAAAATCAATTATAAAAATGCTTTCTATGGGAAAATGTTGCTGTTTTGAATTCTTAAAAAAATGACAGAATAGGACTTTAAAGGTTGGACATTAGAGGAAACCAGAATGAAATAAAGACTACAAATAAACAAGAACACCTAAACTTGACTTACTAATACAGAATGAAGCAAAATATTTTAACATTGGATGTACTGAGAGATATTTGTGAATCCTGGACCCAGAAATTAACTTTAACTGTGACTCTATAGATACATTGCACTTAAAATATGTTATAGAAGAAGAACAACGCTGAGATTGATTTGAACGTGGATTTAAAATGACAGACCACAAGAATAATGTAGAATAAGATGCTATACTGGGTATGAAATTGGCTGATGTCTTAGTAATTAATAATTAACCAAAAGAGTGACCTGGATATCTTTCCTACATTGGATTTACAAAAGAAACTTGTCAAAGTTTTGAAGGATTTTGTAAATGTACGATTTATTTTCCCCAACAATCTGAGTCCTCATTTTGCCAACTCCAGAAGAATGGAAGGCTGAGTCAATCTTGAGCCAGTCAGGCTGAGGACAGAGTTTGCCTGCAATATTGCATTCTAATCACTGTGCCACCACAGATCTTAGCTATATAATTATCTGTATCTACTGTATATCTATAATTGAGTATGTAGAGACTTATTATAAATCCTGAATTGGACATTGTCTGAACTTATGGTGCCAGAAATATGATGACAAAATCTGTTCTAGTTATCTATATAAATGCTGACCACAATTTAGCCAAACATGAAGAAATGTTCAAGGTGTATTGGTAATCTCATTCTCATTTGGTAATAATGAAAAATTACACCATGAATTTTATGTATGCTTGTTCAAAAGTAAATTTAATTTTGCTGATTAGTATTACTTCCAATACAATATGGAGCAAGGGTACACAGGATTGTAGACAAAGGTAGTAAACCAGTAGTAAACTCTATAGGACACTTCCCTGAACATGCTTTCATAAGATTCTGTTGTAAAGTACATATTTAACACTTAGTCATAGAAATCAAACATAAACGTTATCTGGCTGAATTATTTATTTGTTTGTTTATGAAATTTATTTGCCACCCATCTTGTATCCAATGACTTATATTCTTTTACCAACAATTTTTTTGTCAGTGAAGCTAGATAAATTAAATTATGCTATATAACACTCTAAAGCTGATTACGATAAACTATATTACAAAATATATTTCATACTTTTTCATCAACTCTAATACAAAGTTAAGGATCTATGAAAAGAGGACCTTGAAAGGCAGTTTATAGATAATCAATTGGTATGTGGAGAAAAAAAAGATACAATAGGCAGGACATTCAGGTAACAAACTTTTAATTAAAGACAGTAGTTCTGAAAAGCTTCAATGCCATTTTTTTGGTTAAATTTAGATTTTACCTTAGGCTGTTTCAGCCTGTTTCCCTTGAACATAGAATGTTGTGGTACATAGTATTATTATATCTACATTTGGTTATTTTTATTCTCTCAGATATTTTTTATTTCATGCAATGTGTTCAAAGCAATGTGGTTGCTAAATGAGTCATGCCCAACTTTACAACTATTTTTGCCATGGTTGTTAAGCAAATCACTGGAGTTGTTAAGTGAATCACACAGTCTTTAAGCAAATCTAGCTACCCACTGATTTTGCTTGTTGGAAGCAGGGTAGGAAGGTAACAAACAATGATCAAGTGACTCCAGGCCACTGCAACCATTATATATACACAATGGTTGCTAAGCACTTACATTTTAATTACACAACTGCTGGGATGCTGTGACAGCTGTAAGTGCAAGAACTGGTTGTATGTCACTTTTTTTCAATGTCACAATAACTTTGAAGGGCTGCTAAACAAATGACTTTAAGGACTACTTTATATGTACTATAGTATGGTATGACTATACTGTAGTATACTATAGTATGACTATTATATGGACTTGGTATGTATTCTAACAACTATGAAAAAAATAATCCTTGATTAATTCTGAATGCTGTAAATATAAAAATAAGCAGGACCAGCTCTACATGAAATTTGAATAGGCACCTGCTTAGGGGCACAAAATTTTCTTCGGCAGAAAAGTTAAAAAGATTTCTGAAAAGCATAATATAAAAGCAAAAAAGCAGTCTGAGTGCACAGTGTGAGGCAGTGCATTTGCTTGTGGGTTAAATACAATTTCATAGTATAAACAGCATAAAAATGTCTGAGAAAAGAAAAAGAAATATTCGGGGTTGAAAATCATAAGTTCAAAAACTTGAAGAAAAAAAAAAGAAAGTGGTGCCTTTTTGAGCTTCCTAACGAAGTTGGAAAATAAGCCAAACAATAGGATCTGATGGAATATGAATTTGCCTAGGGTCTTAAAATGTCTAAAACCAGCCTTGTAAATAAACAAAGATAATTGGGAGGTTGACTCTATTTTTTAAATTAATTAGTAAATGTTTTAGAAAAACTTGTTCAAAAAAAATCTATTTCTGATTGTATAAATGCCACATATGTAAGAATATACACATATCAATGTAAGTGTAGTAAATGCAAAGAATCTGCTCTGGAGGAAGAAATGGCCGACTTGAAGATGGCTCTGTGAAAAGTGGAGCTGACAACTAGACCAGATAGAAGAGCAGTAAATAGAAACAAGGAGAGGATTTGAGATTGCCCACTAATATTCCAGGCAGCTGCTCCTTTTGAGTCTGAGATGACATTTAGAGGGAGATATGAGGATATGATTTTACTCAAATTGTGGTCAGGATTTCGAAAGGACACTGGGTTTGCATGCTTCCCTTTTTAATCACTTTCAGAAATTGCTGATTAACTACTTTTCAGTTACTAGGAACATTTGTATTGACAAATTTGCCAGCACTAGATAAATTTTTACTTCAATCCTTAGTAAAGGAAAATTTTAATTACAAGTTTCAGAACTTGTTTTTTTTTTAAAATCTTTATAATAAAGAGCAAAAGGATGATTACAACTTTGATTTTAGAAAGTTATAGACTAAGGTTCCTGACAGATTTGAAGCAATATTTTGGAATGAATGGTAAAGAAAGCTTTTTGTGGGAAATTCTTTGAATATTTTTTAAAAAGATAATAAGATTTTAAAGGATACTCAAGATTACAATTAAATGAGAAGAACATATAAACTCAACATAAGTCACCCTACTCCTAATCCAGCACTCTGGGGAAGCAGAGTTACGGAGCAAGCTATCAGTTTTGTCTCATCGCGTTAGCAAGCTGAAGCACTGGAAAACTGGAAGAAGTATAAAAGTCTTTTTGTTTATTTCATCAGCAACTTTATCTCACAAATATGGCTGAGCAGTTTAAATAATCTTCAATATAATTAGTCAGTTGCAGAGTGTAGAACTGGTCACAATCGGTTTAGTATTAAAAATATAAATTGACACAGGGATTTGTTTCACAGCTCAGTTAAGATGCTCTCCATCTATTTGTTGTGAGCAGAAAATTAAACAGTATAGATCTTGCTATTCTCACTGCCAATCCCAATTGCCAATGTTCTGGAGGACAGAATCCTCATTCCCTATTCAGAGTGTGCTGAGAAAAGAGATTTGTGGATCATTTTAGTTTGATTGCTTCCCCCATTCCCAACATCACCAGCTGGCAAAAAACCCATATCTGCTATGAATGCTGATGATTTTGACAAATGATTTGGCCCAGGAGATTAACAATCTGTCAGAAATTGACCCTGCTCCATGGACAAGGTTGTCTCCATTGACCTACTATATGTACAGCCCACGAAAAATTAATTATACCATCAGCTTGTAAGATTCTGGCAGATGGGGAAAGGAGAAACCTCTTCACTCTATTGTCATGCTTTTTTGTGCTTACCAACTTTCTTGGAGAAATTTTCTTATCCAAGAGATTACAAAAAGCACTGTAATCTTGGTTTATGGAGGAGATATTCCTAAATCTTCTCTTAAGAACTTGGAAAGTTCCTAATTCTCTTCCTAGGTTATTAGGGGATAGAAACAGTAAATAGTTTCAGTTTACTCCTCAGGTGGTATTCAGCAGGTTCTGATCAGTTCTGGAGAACTGGTAGTGGAAATTTTGAGTAGTTGAGAGAACTGGCATATACCACCTCTGCTTGGCCCAGCCCCCCTCTATTCTCTGCCTCCTGAATCCCAGCTGATCGGTTGGGTCTTCTTTTGCTGCCCTGCACAAGAGAACGGAGCTGGAAAGCAGGTTAGTGGGGTGGGAGTGTGGGAATGGGATTTTGCAGTAACCTTCCCCTGCCATGCCCACCAAACCAGAACTGGTAGTAACAATTTTTGAATCCCACCGCTGGTTCACTCCTTCTGCATTTTTAAAACAACTAGTAAAGACAAACTCTCTGAGTTATATCACATCTGGTGCGGCCTTCCACTGTTATTTTTCAAGCAAGTAATTCTAAACAATTACTGTAGATAATCCCCAAAGAAACAATAAAGATTGTGTTATTCATATTGTACTCTGCACTTACAATATTCCCTGTGGGTTGTGGGAGATTATTTAGATTGTATATGACAAGAATAATCCCTTATCATGCAAATAATTTGTACAGATTTAAAGGTAGGATACACATAAATTGACATTCAAATAATTTTATATTAGTAGTTAAGAAACATGGGGGAAAAAACAGCTGGCACTGCAAGAAAAGAATACCCATACTAATTTTATCCTGCACTGTGTAGAAAAAACAGAATTTTATAAAACGTTAAAAACTATTTGCAAACAACATGTGTTTGAGATTCAGAGACTGTTATATTTTCTCAGCAATGGGATTTGGGCAGTCTTCTAATCTGTTCTCTTAGTTTTAGAACAGCTGCTCTGTGATTTTTGTTCCAGAGGAAGGCGTTTTTTTCAACAATCCTCCGAGATTAACCATTTCTATTGCTATCTTTAAATAGTACTCAGAACACCCGTCTAATCTGATTACAATTATACTTTCAAAAATGACTACCACACTCATCAATCATCTCTATAAATATCTAAAGGTTCTGCAGGGTTACAAATTTTCAAAGACTCTGTTTTGTTAATGATGCTTTTCTACAAAAGAAATCACAGCTGTTTTAATTACTGGATCCTATTTCATATATGGCCACAAGATAGAAACTATCCTAGAAAATCTCCAAGCATTGTTTTGGAGTTTCCCAATATAAACTTGTAACAGGAACTCACTCCTGCACATATAACTAACTAACATTGTATTACAATGCATGAATCATGAATCATGAACTATATATATAATGCATGTGTATATATTAATGCATGTGTATATATTAATTCTAAAATTATATTCTCTACACCTATGAAATTAAGCTATTACAAATTTCTGCCATGCCTTCAAACATAATAGCAATTGGGTGTTACTAAAAGTGAGGCTTTTTCACTGTTTTGTTTTCCTTTTTAATTCTAATTTAAACAAGTTAGAGCATCCTCTTCACCTATTTTATTAGCAAATGAATTCATTTAAAAGCTTTGTTTATCTAGTTTTTTTCATTCCATAGAGTCATGGAATTGGGAGTGGCCATTGGGGCCATCAAGCCTAACATTCTACAATGCAGAAGTTCAAATTAACATCTGAGCCAAATGGTTGCCTGAGCTCTTCTTGAACATATCCAGTGAAAGACAGCCTATGAAGGGCATTTATGACAATTCAATCAAAGGCCTACCTATGTGCAACACATCTAAAAAAAGGGCAGGCCTTTAACTGTTAGATTGCAAGTGCTATCTTGACTTTCTGTATCTTCCTGAGAATGCCCCTGAATCCCACCACCTGGATAATTGGCAACACTGCAGAACTACTTAAACTGTTAAAGATTTGAATAATGTTAGCAACATTGATTTCTTTTTATTCCTAGGTTCCATTCAAAATATAAAATTGGTAGATTTTATAACTGTTCTTGTTCTCTTTTAGAAGTTTTTGGAGAATGCTAATGGTCTGAAAACTCCTTTTCTTATTCGTACATTTATAGAAACAGTATGAAGGGCTAACCTAGCACTACAAATTATTAGCTGCTATTTTATAGTATACACACATACCCCCCCTGGATTTAAGACATATCTTCTCTAACAAAGAAAAATTTAATAGAAAAACATGTCTGGCTTGCTGTATTCTCAGCTAATCTAATACATATATATTTTATGGTAAATTATTTAGAGTAGAAAAAAAGAGAGAAATCCTATCTTGATAAAATGCTGAGATAAAATACTGTAAATATGTTTTATAGTAATGTAAGAAATGTTAAGTTAAGACATTCATTACTCTTTTTGAATATTAGATTTGTAAATTTTGTTCAGAGGCAAAACTTCAAAGGAAACATTCTCAGAAAGATCTGTTAGAGTTTTGCAACATAAACTGTGGTCTCAGATTTTTAACCTTATACATTTTACCAGCTGTACTACTTTTGTTACCAGCATCTGATTCTCTGATTATTCTTGTGATTTCCCTCTTTTATCTGTTTTTTATTTAAGAACAAGGAGATCTGGGATCTGTAATTTTTAGAGGGCGCATCACAGGTGAAAAATATAGATCTTTTAAACAGAAACTCTTATTTTAATATGAGCACACATGCTTTGTTCTAACTGAGGACTTTGAGCAACCCTGGGAACCATTTTTACACTGCCTCTGATTGGCTAAAATGCACGTCACAAATGTGGGTGGTATGAATTACTTCATTTATATTTAGAAATAATTTTCAATCCCCTTTAATTCAATCAGAATAGAGCTGGGATGGACTTTGGAGGTCTTCTAGTCCAAACCCCTGCTGAATCAGGAAACCATATAACATTTCAGACAAGCCTGGGAATTGTAAACATCCAATGCCCTCAAATTCTCCTGTTTTTACTTGCGAAAAGGTTTACAATGTCTCCTATGCCTCCATCCCATTATTTTACCTAAAGCAGAGCTGGTATTCAGCAGGTTCTGACCAGTTCTGGAGAACCGGTAGCGGAAATTTTGAATAGTTCAGAGAACCAGCAAATACCACCTCTGACTGGAGATTTTACAGTATCCTTCCCCTGCCACACCCACCAAGCCATGGCCACAGAACCAGTAGTAAAAAATTTGAATCCCACTATTGACCTAAAGGCTTCTTTGTATTATGTGGGAAGGAGGCTCATACTCATGTTCCAGCGTACAGTTGGGGGGAGCGTGTGTCATTGGGTGCTTGACCTCTCTATGTGCCCTGCCTTCCATGCATGTGGGTCCATCAACATGACTTAAACTGGAACAATCTTCTGGTTATGAGAGCAACATGGCATTCTTCTCCAAAACAGAAGTCATGACTCCAACCCTTTTCTTAGTAGGAATCCTTGACCTGACCTAAAGAGCTTACGTGGATCTAAGAAAAGGGGTATGCATCCTAACTAAAAGTGTCAACTCATATCATTCCTTATCACTACTCTGACAGAGGAAATGACAGACATCAGGACTGCAGCTAAAATAGCCAAAATTGTGTGCCTGTTGATTATCTATTAGTAAGAGAAGGTCAGGGTTGTGACTCCTTTAAAGTTCTTTGCTGTTTTAATCTAACCAACAATGAGGATTACATTGAAGCAAAATGAGCCAAGCTTATGACTCTGGCATCTCACATCTTCCAAGATCCAGAGGAATGGAACTGGTCTTGGTTCACATCGTGGTTACCTGATTTGGGATCCCAGGGAAGGAAAGTTGTTCAGAATTTTCTGTTTGTATTATTTGTCTTTGTATTAATCTCAGTCTTTCAATGTGTTAGATTTGTGTTCCTTAAATATTGTACCTCCAAGCCAACTAGACAGCAAACCTATTGGCAAGAATACATACAAAAACCTATAATGCTCTGAGCGGGTGATGAGTGAGCCTCATTTTGTGGCATCTCCTGTTTAATGCAATATCAGGGGAAGGAATGTGTAACACTAGGCCAAAACCAGCATACCTAAAATTGGTGAAGGCATGTAAGTGTTCTGACCCAGCCTTAGCAGAAGCAAGAAACAGACTCCTTGTCATGAAAAACTCCTCTTTATTTACCTCTTGTGAATTAATTGCATTCACCCATCGAAAGTCCAGGCAATAGTCCTTCAAAGAGTTAACTGCAGTTGCAGACCTTATCAGTTCCTTGTGACAATTGCAAGGCTGTGAGCTCCCAGCCCAAAGGCTGCAAATTAAGTTCTGGCAAGCAGTTAATTAAGTTTTGTGGCATGAAATTCATTGAGCAAAATCTTCAGAAATATGAACTGTTGTCTCCTATGACAACCACTCCCCTTTCCTTCTATTTATTCCCCAGCCAGGGAGGGGCCATTCAGCATTTGTTCCCGCGTGCATGGCAAAGATCCTGGCTGGCAGGAGGTGGTGGGAGGCATGTGTGTGCATGCATGGGAGAGCAGGAGAGATGAGCTAGGAAAACGGCCCATGTGACACAGAGAGGCATCTGCGTGCCACCTCTGGCATGCGTGCCATAGGTTTGCCATCATGGCCCTGTACCATTTCAGACAAGTGGCTATCCAGTTTCTTCTTAAAAAACTTCAGTGATGAAGTGCCCACAACTTCAGAAGACAAGTTGTTCCACTGGTTAATTGTTCTCACTTTTGGAAGTTTGTCCTTAGTTCCAGGTTGCATCTCTCCTTGGTTAGTTTCTGTCCATTGTATCTTGTTCTGCCCTCTGGTGCTTTGGAAAATAAGTTGACCCCCGGTGGTTTCGGCTGCTCTTTCTGGCAGTTCCTGGTAGCTACCTCTCCCTGGTGTTTGCTGACTCTCATATTTCTCATTGGGAGAGGTAGCTGATGAAGAAATTACACCTGCTAGGTTTTACGGGGGAGGCCCTGGGAGATTATGGCCTTAAGGACGCCCAATTTAGGATAGTCCAACGGCTTGTGGACATTGACTTGCAATATCTACGAGCCAGAGCTAACAAAATTACTCCCTTCTGATCTTCAGCCAATTTAATAATTATGGACTGAGGATGGATGGCTTCCTATTTTTACACTTTAACCATTCCCAAGTATAGAAGAGTTTTCTCCCTAACTCGCTTTAATGTCTTGCCCTCAGCACTACTAGATGGGCGATTCAAGAGGCTCCCGATTAACGAGCGGCTATGCCCCTGTGACAGAGCTGAGGTTGAAACTGTGGAGCATGTCCTTTTATATTGTCCTATGTATAACGCAGGCAGATCTAAGTTACTGTCTCTTCTTGGAACAGATCCTTCTAGACCCAATGTTAGCAATTTGTTCTTATATTGTCTAGGGGACGGCTCCTCATACATTACTTCTCAGGTTTCCAAATTTTTTAAAGAGCTGTAACCATCAGAGGAGAACACGGTAATTCCCCTTAGTCAAGTTTTTGGTGACCAATTGTTCATGATTAATTTTCCCATGTTCTTCTTTTGTTTTTGTGTTTTGGTCTGTGACCGCAAATAAAGTAATTAATTAATTAAGTTGACCCCCCCTTTTTTTGTGGCAGCTCCTCAAATGCTGAAATAATGCTATCATGTCACCCTAATCCTTCTTTTCTCTAGACTAGCCAAATCCTGCAACTATTCTTCATATGTATTAGTCTCCAGGCCTTTAATCATCTCAGTTGCTCTTCTCTGCACTTTTTCTAAAGTCTCAACATCTTTTGGGTAATGTGGTGACCAAAACTGGATGCAGTATTCCAGGTGTGATCTTACTAAGGATCTATAAAGAGGTAATAATACTTCACGTGATTTTGATTATATGCCTCTGTTTATACAACCAAGGATTGTATTAGACTTTTTGGCTCCCTCTCACAATTACTGTTTTTAAGCCAGGTTGAGCCAAGCAATATGATCATCTCGTTTGCTGCATTTTGCATAAATTTAAGCTTGCTTCAAAACAGGATGTAATATACATTTCAGAGTAATTGCCAACAACAGTAACGCAATAAAAATAAAACCATATCAAACTAAAGTACATTTTAGTATTGTATTAAGTTGATGACAAAGTGTGTTGTCCCTAACTCAAGATATAGCCTACTGATCCACAGAATCGGATTGACAATTTCTTGGCCAATGATAGCTCTCCCTAAGAAAATTTCCAGTGAAAATATAAAGTATTATAAACTGGATTAGTGAAAAACATTCAGTTCCCAAGTAAAGAAGAAAGGGGATGAGGGTTGGGGGAGAGGAAGAAATAATTCAGCAAAAACATGCTTACAGATTTTTCCTCCTAAAAACAAATTAAATAGCCTACCTGGATGCAACAAATAGCTTTTTATTAAACACTGAAATGTACGTACAATAAACATGTTGGAGACTAAGAATGGGCAGTCATTATCCTCCAAATCACATATATTCTAAGCAAATTATATGACTGCACTCAGTGAATATGTTTCCATTATGAATTTGAAGTACTAACTACTCAACCTCATTTTCCCCTTCATGAACATGATGTTAAGAGATCAAACTGGCCAACTTAGGTCTCTGAGTCCCAGCAGGGAACACAGTCCCATCTGCTTATTCTTGTTTTGAAGTTCATCACTCTAACTTAATTTATCTTGTGAATGATGTATTGCCTTTCTTGAAGTCATGCCATTTATAAAGCTTGCAAGGTCGCTTTGAAAACTGCTCCTAACTTTGTTCACCTGGGGAATCCTTACAAAAGGCATGATTATTGTTTTATAAAGATATATTTGGTTCATATTTATGTGTGCTGCAAATCGCTGCTGTCAATGACTGCGCAGAACTCTGAATTTTGAATTGCCTAAGTAAGTTTCTATTCTCATGCTTCTAAGCATGAGAATAGAATAAGCTGTTCTATGACTTTGTTCCATTTAATATAAACCATTTATTCTATTGTTTTTATTTCAAATCATATAAAGATGCATAATATTGTCACATATCATATAAATGGAGGTGGAACCAAAATGTTTGCTCTAAGAGAGGACCAGGGTGCTTCCATAGCAGAAATAATGGGAAAGATCAGCTATTAAAACTAGTAGCAGAAATAAATTCTGTCTTGGTCTTTCAAATAAACCACAGAAGAGAAAGAAAACCTATGCAATAATATGTCTGACTTATCTCTTGGCTTGTAAGATACAAACATGAAATGCAATAGGTGGCGGCTTTTCCTCCGGCATGGGAAACTTTGTGGCCCGAGAAGATTTCGAGTGGGTCTACACCGACCAGCTGCACCCAACTGCCGCAAGGAGATTTTGAACAAACATCCAGAGAAATGCAGTTGATTTTCAACATTCCAAAACATACAGTATAAGTATAAAATACAGAATGCTGTCTAACAGTTTGGATTTAGAGCAATTATTTATTTATTGTGTGAATGTGTTGTATTACTTATCTTCAAATATGCCTTGGTGGTGCAGGCTGTTAATCATCTAGCACTTAGTGCAAGCTGCCTGCAATTAGTGCAGGCTCGAATCCCATCAGGTTCAAGGTTGACTCAGCCTTCCATACTCTCGGGGTAGGTAAATTGAGGACCCAAGATTGTTGGGGGCAATAAGCTGACTTTGTAAAAATGCCGCTTGTGGGGGCCAAAAGCCCTAGTAATAATAAGCAGGCATATACAATGGAAAGAAGGCTATTGCCGAGCACTTAGCATGGTGCTCCATAGACTGTAAGCCGCCCTGAGTCTCCGGAGAAGGGCGGCATATAAATGCAAATAAAATAAAATAAATAAATAAAAATATATATCAGAAAGAAATAGTATTAATTGTTCTCACTGCTAATGTGGAGCATAAAGTAGAGGAGGATGAAAGTATGATATATTTTTGAATTCATTAAGACTAATGAATCATGATAATGAGACTGTACCAATGCACAAATCAGAAAGGTACCAAAGGATTTCCTTCTTTGACTTTCTAGAATTAGAAAGAAATTAAGCAAGAATTCCTAGGTTTTGTACTAACAGTATTTTTTTAAATGATGTTGTAACTCTTATGGAGTGCATTGACATAAAGTTTCTGAACATCAAATAAACCTATTGAATAGTTTCAGAGAGTTGGACAAAATTAGCAATGTTAAGAGTTAGTTCATTAGTAAAAGTCTAGATCAGGAGTGTCCAATATTGGCAACTTTAAGACTTGTGGACTTCAATTCCCAGTCTATATGATCAAAATTGCTCCTCTTTTCTTTAAGTTCTATAAAAGATGAGGAGGAGTAAGAGCAAGAAGAGAAATACTGTAGCAGTGGCAATTTAATTGTGATTGAAGCATGACAGAATCACCAAAAAGTTGAGCTGGAGTTCCATCCTGAAATAATATTTTCTAGAACCTTATTCTGAAAGAAGGAATGGCTGTCTGGCTAAACAACAAACAGACTCTCTATACTGCAGTATTTCATTTAAGTCCTATTACTTCTATTTTTAAGGACGTTACACAAATATTAATCACATACCTTTAGGAGAATCTAGGCAAGTAAAACCTCTGATTTGTTTCTGTTTATTAGAACCCACATGCACAGGATTCAAGATGTCAAATTATGGTGGAGTTGTGTTCCATAAGACATGAGATTTCTTGCCCTTGACTAATAACTTTGAGAATCATTCATGAGGCTTTTATCACTGATATTCTCCTCCAACTTACACTTCCGCTTGTCATACAATTAAGATGCAACTGCAAGACATGGAAGAACTCGAGTGTTTGGTACAGGCTTAGTTAAAATTTCTGGTTTTCTTTCTTTCTTTTTCAAATAATACGTCAGTTTGCAGTCTTGTGTGATTGAGAAATTTCTTTATGCTTAGAATTGCAATATATTCTGTGGTTTCCTATATAGAATTTCCTCTTATGCAATGATGCAAAATATAATTAAGACTTTAAAGAACATGGTGGCTCACATGGTTAGGACGCTGGGTTGGAGGTTAATGCGACTGTGGGGTGGGGTGAGCTCTTATCCTTTGCTCCAGCTTCTGCCAAGGACATGAAAGGAGCCCCTAGCTGGGCATCCCCTGGGTAATGGTGATAGCACTGGCTAATCTTTCAACCCGGAAGCACCTCGGTGCTTCTGACATGAGTATGATCAAGACCTTTAGATAGAACAGATTTCGAAATAATCTCAGTTATCCCATTTGTAAATAGTAGTGCCGTTCCTTACTCCCAAGAATAAAGGAAATAGTATATTGCCAGTTAGCAGTCAAGGCAACTGGATCCTGTCTCTGGTTTTCCAAAAGTAGTTTGAGCCTTAAGTGTAAAGTGTTTTCTGGAGAGAGATTTAAGTGGTGATCTCTGCTTTGCAGCAAAATACTTTTTTTCAAGTTTCCTGAAACTTTTTAGATGCAGTTTTCATCTTGCTATTTTGATTGTTTTTATGATGCTGACACCTTTATTTTAGCATTTTCATTTTCATTATTGTTTTATTCTAAAGTTGACAGGGAATATGACTAGAGGGAAATAGAAAAAACACCGAAGAAAAAAGAATAAAAAACAGCTTGAAAAATGGCCTGAAAATGGCCCCCCAAACGCCCCAAAAATAGGCATGTGCGCACTGCCCAACTGGTCTTTGGGTTTCCGACACTGGCATGTGCACATGCATGCACATGTACATGCATTCCAGTTTGGGCATTTGGTACAGAAAAGGTTCGCCATCACTGTTATAGAGGTATTTAGAATTGCCAATATTTGAAAGTTACTAGTACAGGTAGTCCTTGGTTAATTCATTCAGTCAATGAATGTACAATGATGCTGAATGAGGAAACTAATTGTCGGTCTCTGAACTGTGTCCATTGCAATGTACCCACCAGCCCTCGGACAGCAATTTGGGTGGCTGGTAATCAACTCACAACTACATTTGCAACATCCCACAGTCATGTAGCTTCTGACAAGCAAAATGCACCTGTATCCAACCCTTGTGGTCACTCTTATACACCCCTGTACATCCTTCCTGACCCACATCATGTCCCTTTCTTGTACACCCTCCCTGTGTATACACACACATATATATTTATTTATTTCCAATTCTATCCAAATTTGGAATCTTGTTTTAATTGTTGGAAGAGAAATATAACAATTAAATTAAAATATTTTTTAGCAATTGATATTCAACTATTAACTGTTTGCAATAAAGTCCCTTTTACTTTTTTTGCAAATAGTTAATAGTTGAATATCAGTTGCTAAAACAAAACCTAAGCAGGAGAAGATGGTTGTATTTATAGACATACGGTTGAACAGTGTGGAAAAGGATTGCTGGACCAGATAGAAGTTTGGTTTGTCCCGGTGTAGTTCTTTGTTCTTGGGAAAACAGTGTTAAAGAATTTGTGGGTAATACATGCTGAAAGAGAAAATGGTAAGCAATGCCTGTCTGGTCTCCAGTCTGCCTTCTCTTAGAGAACTAAAGTTAGTGATTTTAAAAAGAAGCTGGTCATGAAAAAAGACAAGTATCTACATAATCTTGAGCAGGGTCATATTTCTAGAAAGTGTATAAGTAGGACTCGAAGGTAACTAACCTAGACTATTTATGTTAGATTGTCCCGGGGGAGGTGTCCGGGGCAGGTCTTGTGAGTGTTATCTGGGGGGAGTTCGACCCTGTGACCGCCGAGGGTGTGGACAGGTTGCTGGGGGGTCTGAATGCCACCACCTGTTTATTGGACCCGTGCCCTTCCTGGCTGGTTTCGGCCGCCAGGGAGACGACACGAGGCTGGCTCCAGGGGATTGTCAACGCTTCCTTGAGAGAGGGGGTGCTCCCTACCGCCCTGAAGGCGGCGGTGGTGCGCCCCCTCCTCAAGAAGCCTTCCCTGGACCCAGCTATTTTAAACAACTATCGTCCAGTCTCCAACCTTCCCTTCGTGGCGAAGGTTGTTGAGAGTGTGGTGGCACGTCAGCTCCCCCAGTACCTGGAGGAAGCTACTTACCTCGATCCGTTCCAATCGGGCTTCAGGCCTGGACATAGCACTGAGACGGCATTGGTCGCGTTGGTTGATGATCTCTGGAGGGCTCGTGACAGAGGGTTCTCCTCTGTCCTGGTCCTATTAGATCTCTCGGCGGCTTTCGATACTATCGACCATAGTATCTTGTTGCGACGGTTGGGGGGGTTGGGGATTGGTGGAACCGTCCTTCGATGGTTCTCCTCCTTCCTCTCCGACCGTTCGCAATTCGTGTTGGCAGGGGGGGAGAGGTCCACCTCTAGGCCCCTGGTTTGTGGGGTGCCTCAGGGGTCGGTCCTCTCTCCCCTCTTGTTCAACATTTACATGAAGCCGCTGGGTGAGATCATCCGTGGTCTTGGAGTGAGGTGTCATCTGTATGCAGATGACACCCAGTTGTACATCTCCACTCCGGACCACCCCAACGATGCTGTGGGGGCTATGTCTAGGTGCCTGGAGGCCGTGCGGGACTGGATGGGCGGGAACAGGCTTCGGCTCAACCCATCCAAGACCGAGTGGCTGTCGTTTCCGGCGCCCCGATATAGCCAGCTGACACCTTCGCTGGCTATCGGGGGGGAAGTTCTGCCCCCCACAGAGAGGGCTCGCAACCTGGGAGTCCTCCTGGATGTACGGCTGTCGCTTGAACATCACATCGCGGCCGTCTCCAGGGGGGCGTTTCATCAGATCCGTCGGATCTACCGGTTGCGGCCCTTCCTGGATCGGGACGCCTTGCGCACGGTCACTCAGGCCCTTGTCACCTCTCGCCTGGACTATTGTAATGCCCTCTACATGGGGCTCCCTGCGGGGAGCATCCGGAGACTCCAGCTGGTGCAAAATGCAGCCGCGCGGGTGATCATGGGGGCGTCACGTAGCGCCCATGTGACGCCTCTCCTGCGCGAGCTGCATTGGTTACCGGTGGCTCTCCGGGTTCGCTTTAAGGTTCTAGTTTTGACCTTTAGGGCGACCCATGGCATGGGACCAGGTTACCTTCAGGACCGCATTCTGCCAGCGTTCTCCAACAGGCCGGTGCGTTCCCACAGAGAGGGTCTGCTCCGGGTGCCGTCGGCCGCTATGTGTCGTCTGGCGGCGCCGAGGAGTAGGGCCTTCTCTGTGGGTGCCCCCGCCCTCTGGAATACTCTGCCACCAGAGTTCCGTACCGGCACGGACCTGAGGGCCTTCAGGCGCGCGTTGAAGACCTGGCTCTTTGAGCAGGCCGGCCTGGGCTGAGATAATGGTTTTAATTTGGTCTCCATATTTAATTCTAAATTGGGTTTTAAGGGCGGGGGGTGGGGTTTTGTTGGTTTTATCAAGCAGCCGATTGAAATTTAATATTTTTTAACTTTTGTATTCTTTGTGGGGTTTTTAGATGAGCTGTTCACCGCCCTGAGTCCCTCGGGAGAAGGGCGGTATATAAATGGAATAAATAAATAAAATAAATAAATAAATAAATAAATTGTGGATAAGGAAAGACGTTGGAAGCTCTGCTTCTCCAACTTTTTAATTTTGTTCTTACAGAACTGAAAATGGCAGCCACTTAGTCATTAGGGCCTGTTCTGTTTGGTTGTTTGATTGGGAGGGGTCACCCCCCTCTTCTCTGCTTATGTTGGTTTTTTGTGAAGGGTCTCGCCCTTCTCCCTTACTTGTATCTGTGTTTTCCCTCCCCCCCTTGTCCATTGGGCCCTCAGTTGATCTATGTGTCTCCTCCAACTTCGCCCGTCAGTTGTTTCCACCCTGTAGGATTGGGGCCCAGTTACTTGGGACACCTTTGAGGGTATCCATAGGGGTTCTCCAGTCAGATTTTTTTGCGTATACTGTGTCACCCGCTTGGAATGTCCGGCATCTGCTGGATGAGTTTACAGGTGTCTCTGAGTTATAATGGAGGTGTAGTCTGTCTAATGGTGACCTCAACTTCCGTCCCATTAAAAGTTCGGTGGGGATCTTGTTAGTTATTGTGCTTGGTGTTATGTGTTGTATGCTTAGTAGTTTATCTATCTTAGCTTGTGTGTCCCCTGGTCCTAGTTTGTGCAGGGTTTCTTTCATGGATCTTACCATGCACTCTGCCTGTCTGTTCGTCGAGGGGCGACCCGGTGCTGATAGGGCGTGTGGTATCCCATTTTGCGCTAGGAAACCTTCAAATGGGATGGCCGTGAATTGTGGCTCATTGTCCAATACAATTATGTCCAGTAGGCCATGTGTCGCAAATAGTTTCCTAAGGTTTCTAATTACAGCCTCAGTTGTGGTGGACTGCATGATGCTTTCTTCCAACCATTTGGAGTAAGCGTCCACCACTATTCTATTCCTCGGGCTCCGTTCTGAGCAGAGTTGGTTCATTTCCTTGTCGTCATCTGTTTCTGACTCGGATTCGATGTCCTCGTGTGAATGGTGGCAGCTTCTTTCAGTGGTGGCTGAGGTGTCTTGTTCATTTTCTTCATGGCTGCTGCGGACTTCTGGGACGCTTCCACGACTGATGCTTCTTCAATGGCCTCTCTTAGGATTATTTGGGGCTTTGTCAGAAGACAGCCCTGTAGTATTAGGTCCTGGAATACCAGGACTATGTGATCCCTCATCGCTTTGTCCACATTTAGGAACTCGAATGCTGCGGCGATGTCCCTCAGGTTTGCGATGAAATCATTTATGCTCTCTCTGTCCTTCTGATCCCGCCGGTAAAATTCATGCCTCTTGATTAGGCAGGATACTGTTGGGGTGTAGTGGGCCCTTAGAATTCTCTCCAGGTCTGTCCAGGCCATTGTTTTCACATCGTTGGGTGCCGAGAGAGCTTTGGCCATTTTGAATATGGCAGACCTGCAATGCATGAGGAAAACGGCTCATTTCCTCTGTTCCGAAAGGTTCATCAGGTTTCCTCCCTCGAGGAACATGTGGAATTGATCGACATACGATTCCCAGTCTTTGGTTGTTGGATCGAACGGTGCGGGTGGTATGTTGGTTCCGGCCATTGTTCGGCTTCTTTGTTGGTTCGGCTGCCACGTGCTTGCTGGTCCCGATTGTCTTAGAATCCCACCTTCGTTGCCAGTGTTAGATTATGGGTAAGGAAAGATGCAGGAAGCTCTACTTGTCCAACTTCTTTATTTCGTTCTTACAGAACTGAAAACGGCAGCCGCGGCAGCTCCTTTTACAGCAGGGCTGTCTGCGGCTTCAATTAGTGATGGCTATTCAAGTTTCCCACTCCGCGAAACAACCAATCAACCGTGAGTATGCTAATATCTAACAATTTATTTGTTCTTTATCTTGAGAAAGAAGGATACTCTTGATAGGTTGGAATAGATGAGAGGCAAGGAAGAAAATTTTCAAATGACATAGTTGTTCTTTTTAAATTCTCTTTATGAAATAATTTACAGGCTGTATCAATGCTTATTAATTTTGAGGTTGTATTGCTTCTTTAATGCTATTGTATGCAGTTGTATTTTTGCATTGCTGATTGGTAATGGGTCTTCCTGGAACTAATAACAACTATGTGAATGGATACAGCAAATGGAGAAGATATTAATCCTTTCTGTAACCCTAAACTGTCTTCTTTTCAAAGCTGCTATTTACCCGATTAAAATTAGAGATATTAATTACATTCATGTAAGTAGTCACTTTTGTATGAGGATCTGTGACAGTTTAAAAAATGGGATCATATGATTTCAACATTTCACTCAATTTTTACTTGACAATTCATAAACCATTTTAGCACCGTCATCAGGCAACTCTGAGAATGGGCAACTGATCTCTCTAGCTAAGCAATAAGAAGCTCAAAAAATTGGATTTAATGTCCTACTGCTCCAAACTATGACAGCTCTTACAATGTTATCTGCCTAAGTAACAAATTATAGAATGAATACATTGTTATTACTCTTCCACTAGTATATACTTTAATATGCATTGTATGTCATTTGCAAAACAAAATGCAGGTCAAGTTGTAATAGGAAAAAGTCAACCTCCTATAACACACCATTCCTACTATTTCTATTTAAATCTCTCTGTTAGTTGGATGAATAGCTTTAGCCTTGCTTGTAGCTTGTAGCATAGAGCTTTATGCACATGGGCAGAGGATGAGAAAGAAGAAAAGCTCATTTCTACCTCATCTCAGAGGTAGAGTGAGGCAACAATTCTATGCATTCTGCTTTATGCAAGCAGCAAATATAAAGTTGGGAAATAATTATGATAGATATTAAAACTCTAAAAGATTTGATTAGTTCCATGGTTAAATACTGCTTTTTCCTGCTTCTTATGGTGAAATTGAGCCTTTTACGGGTATTGTGAAACTAACTGGGAAGTTATTGCAATGATTAATATCTGGTTCCCCAGTTAAATTTGCTTACATTTTTTCACAAACATAATTAAGCTGTAGCAGACATTCAACAAAAACGTAAGTGCTCAAGGGCTAGTAAATGATAAAGGAAGATTGAGCTAATCATAAAACAGAGCCAGTTCAGGACTTTGAGAAAGAGTTCATCTGGTGGAGTCATGCATTTGGCAAATGACCATAGTATCCTTCCGGGCCATTTGCAAAGATTTGCAACTTTGCATTGCTTTGCAGTGTGGGCAACTCCAGTTGGTTTAATAAGGGAGAAAAGGTTGAGCTCCAGGGCAGTTCAGTGTGGAATGTTCCAGATGGTGCTGAGTGGGGAAAATTTAGTTAAATTGAACTTAAAGTGGTTAAGGAAGAAATAATAAAGTTCTTTTTTTGTCTGTCCACTTTTGAAAATGAATTTATATAAACATGGATTTACATAATGGGGTAATTATTTACATTTACATATGGGAAATTAGGAGGGTATAATTTTAGAGAGAAAATGTTACAGAGACGCAAAGGCAAAGTGATGATGGGAGGTTGGTCTCACAAATCAAGCTGGGACTGATATATTAGCTTCTATGCTGCACAGCTTCATCAGGGTTGGGATTCTACCGGTTCAGACCAGTTCTATAGAACCGGTTGTTACAATTCTGTGCAGTTCAGAGAACCGGCAAATCACGCCACTGGCTGGCCTCTCCCCTCCCCTCCCTACTCATCCCACCCAGGAGGCTTCCCTGAGGCCCAGTCAAGGTGGTATTCAGAGAGTTGGGGGAGGGAAAAGTGGCTTGAGAGCAGAGCTGAACCTTCCTTAGGATTTAAGCTTCTATTTTTCAGTGCAGACTCAGGCAGCAGATTGCAGAAAGGTAGATCTGCGAATGACTCTGTGATTCTGCAAGCAACTCAATCTGCCTGCCTGCTTTGTCTGATAGTTGCTTTTTTTAAAAAAATAAAAAATTCAAATCTTTACATATATATTTACAATATTTACATACAAGCCATGCCCAAGCCACTCCCACAAATTAGGCCATGCCCACAGAACCAGTTGTTAAGAAATTTGAATCCCACCCCTGAGCTTCATCCCTGCCCAAGTCAATCTCACCACAGGGTTCATATTGCAGCCTCCTAGATAGCAATATGCTATTGATATCCAGTTATACACCATCAGTCTGGGCTGAATAAGGGATGCAATTGAGGTCTTGCCTTGATCAAGGTATTGCCCTGCCAGGGAAATATATAATATATAATATGTTGCCAGGTTCTATGCAGCAGCACTTAAAATACATCAGATGATGAACTGTGCATAAACTAGTCTTAATGAACATCTAGAGGTACTTCATCATTCTAGATGCTTTATACTGTGATAGTTTTAACGTGCCATATACTAACCTTTATGTTCTCCTACAGCTCTCTAGCGCTCCTAACTCCTAGATTTCCCCCAAAGGTGGTTTTTCAAGAGGCAACTGGACTTTGTTCTTGTTTTTCCTTTGAAGACACTTCCCTTGTCATCCAAGAAGCTTCTTCAGGTGACATGAGATTGCCCTTGAAGACAAATTGGAACCTGCAGCTGATTAAGAAGTATCCCATGTAGTTATGGATGCTTTGAGATTTGTCCATATGACAATTCTACAGCAGGAGCTGCTTTGGATGCTGGCTACCTTTTGTGTGTAATTTGAAATGCTGACTATTACTTTTAAAACTTTACATAATGTTTGGCTTGGGCATCTCAGAGATGTGCTACTAAAGTAGAATCTGCCCATATGATGAAAACAGAAAGAAAAAGTATACAAAGGGTCAGGGATGTGCTGCTGGGGGTTCACAGGATTCAGGAGAACCCCTAGCTAAGATTCCATGCAGTTCGGAGAACCCCCAAACCCCACTCCTGGCTGGCCCCTCCCCTCCCCTCTTCCCCTCCCAGGAGTCTCCATGCGGCCCATTTTGGATGCAGGTAAGTTCAGGGCATGTGGGGGGTCGGGGGAAATGGGCCTTCTGGAAGTTCAGGAAGGCCGGAAATGGGCCCATTTTCGCCCTCCTGGAGGCTCAAGGAAAGCCTCTGGAGCCCAGGGAGGGCAAAAACACCCTCCCCACCATGGTGCAGGAGGCTGGTTAGCAGGAGTGGGATTCAACCGGTGTTACTACCGGTTCAGCGATTACACTGCGCACACATGTAATACACCTTAAGCTGTGCCACCCGGACAGCTGATAAGCGCTGCGCGCGGGTGCGCAGTGTTTGAAAAACCACTTTTTTGCTGTTTTTTCAACTTCAGCGCTGTGCCACGCAAAGCAGCTGAGGTTGAAAAAGCAGGAAATAAAGGTCAGGTAAGAGCCTGGGCAGGCAGGTGGGCCAAACAGCAGCAGACACAGAACTGGTTTGGTGTCTGCTGTTCTTCAGAGCTACCAGTTCCATAGAGCCGGGCAGAACTGGTAGCATCCCACCCCTGACAGCTAGGCCATGCCACCATGGCCACGCCCACCCAGCAACTGGCAGAGAACCCTTTGCTAATTTTTTTGAAGCCCACCCCTGCAAAGGGTCCTTTTTAGTGATGGAATCCTCTCAGAGGTAAGGACTGCTTCTTCTCTGTTAAGTTTTAGAAAACCATTGAAGTTTTGTCTCTTACAGATGATGCTTGAGGAAGAGATGAAATGTTTAATTATTCTGAAAGTGTTGGTGCCATTGCTGCTTTAGAGAAAAAATACGTTGCGAATGTTTGCTGGTACTCATGGTTTGAATGATTTTCCCTTTAATGCTTATGTGAGGAGACTGTAAGCCACTCAAAGTTTTCTGGTTTTTTGGGCACAGAAACTTGAATGGACAAATAAACAAAACTGAATTCCATACAGCAGAAGATCTCAACAGCACACAAATACATGATTAATTGAAACATTATTTATTGATTTAAAGCAATATCCAAGGTTTGTCTATGGCACACTGTGCTGCGAAGTCGAAAGCAGATGTCCCCAGCCAACAAGTTTATATTTTATAGAAAGAAAATTGTATCCAGTGCAAGATTGACTACTTATCATGTTATGATAAATAAACAGAACAGGTTTAATTTCCAAAATTATTAAATCCAAATCTTTATCTAGTACTTTATGTTCTTCGCAAAATTTGTCTCCCATCTAAAAGCAGCACCACAATTAAACTTCTATTAGTAAGGGTTACATATACAAATACGTTTTATTGATTCTTCTACAAAGTGAGCAACAAATTTCATTTAGATTTGCATTCTAGATATCATAAATGACTTTCAGGATATGAAATAAAGATAAAGCATAGGTAACAAATTATACAATCTAGGTCACAGATGCAAGGGGCCACTTTTTTGCATAAGGAAAATAAACAGTTCTTGAAAACAGTGACTAGTTTTTTTTTATAAAAAAAAACTACAGTTGGCATCCAGTAGAGCTGACTTAGATAAATGATAGGCCTAAGAACAATAATTGTCCATGTGGAATTGTCTTTGAAACAAGAAAAGGGGTGGGGCTATAGTATGAACATTCTGATTGGTGAAGTAGGTGCAAATGATTGATGGCAGTTTAAAAAAACATGTAAATGGCTTAACTGCCACAGCTGAATTGTTTCCTCAGGTACAATAGGATAAGATTAATAGAATAGAAAATGTTGTATAGGATTGTGATTAGTAGTTTGGAGACAAGTTGTAATCTCTCCTTATGGACCTCTATTTAAATTATGTAGCCTTATATTTTCCTTCTGTGATATAAGAAATATTCATTTTATGTCATGGATAAATAATAACAGCACTGTACAATAGTTTTGTATTAGTAAAACTATTACTTAATACATAAAGTGTATATAGATTTGGAGGGGCGGCTGGGATAAAAGATGCTTTCTCTTATTTTAAGACATTTTGATATCTTGAGTAGAGTGCCTCTGAGGATATCTAAAATTCAAATAATAGATGTTTGTGTACATCTTTTCACTTACTTTTTTAGGTGGACCATTAAATCTGTAAAGTTCTGGCAAGTATGTTTTAATGGAATGCTATAGTTGTTAGAAATTTTAACTATCATATATGCTGCTGTTTTATTTTTAATTGATTTTATTGCAATGATTAAATTTTGAATGGATTGAAATCCAGCTCTACAGTATTATGCTACATAATGATTGGTGTAACAGATTTGGCATCAGTTCCATAAAAGGAAATCAAAGCACTCTGTTGAAAATCAAAACAGGTTGGGATTGACCCAAAACAGACACACATACAAAAAGCAAAAAGGTCACGTTTTCTGTTTATATGATGATATTACAATAGTTATATGCAATTTGTGTAAAGATCCCTGATTAATATTTGCTGCTGTGTAATGTAACCAGTGCCAAAGTAAACCTCTCTTGGCAATGTGAAATTGATGCACATTAAAGCAAATGCAAATCTTTTGATAGAATTTTTAATAGATTCATTGAAATACATTATCAAATATTTTTTTCTCTACATGAGCCATACAAAGAAACACAGACTGTAGGTGAAGTACAGATAAAAGGAAGAGTTGGCAAATGATGAAATGGTTAGTGCTAATCAATAGACTTTCCTACTTCATGGAGCTGGGGATTTATCTTTGGCAATGTTGATTTTACATATTTTTGAATTAATCATCCTTTGATTAAAAAGGATCAAAATATAAAAAAGGAATATTTTGATTTCTTGCTTCAAATTCCTCTAGATTTTGATCACAAACCATTCTTAAATAGCACTTTAACTGTCAGGGTAACAGTATTATTTGAGATAGAAAATGAACACTTTTATTATAAATTGTAATATTTGATATTTGGGTATGTAAAATCTGATTATAATTTTTGTCTCTGATCAAGGCTGGTGCTTGTCAGAGCTTGAAATCAATTTGATATATGATTAACAATATTCTATAGAGATTTAGGAACTCTTTTGAGACTTACACACCTTGATGCTAATTAATGAAGAGAAGGAAGGAAGAACTAGTGAAATTTTCATAAAGGTGTGACCAGATAATTCACAATGATTTAAGCTGTTTAGAGTTTGCAAGCTCCTTGAAGGCATCACTGTAGCACTAAAATGCTCTCCTGGTTGCTGGCACTAGCTGTGAATTCCAATTATTAAGCTAATCAGTATAGATTAAATATTTTCATAGTCCTGCAGAGGCCAACAGGCAAATGGAGTCTACTTTTCTTCTTTCTTTTTCTTCTTTATTTTAAAGCCTCTCAGAATATTTAATATTTCTGCAGAGGCACAAAAAAATTCAGCATTTCTCAGTTGCTCTGCTGCAGAATTAAAACTCCTCGATTTATACTCCAATATTTTTTTTCCTAACTGCATTTTTCAAATTGTAATTATTTACTGGGGCATTAAATACTGTTTTTAACCAGTAAATGTGCATATGAATAAATCACCTAGCAGGTAGTAGAATTTTAGGTACTCTTTTGTGCATGTGTCTGTATATACACAGAGACATAATTTCTGATCTACTAAACCAGGGGTTTCAAACTCAATTTCATTGAGGACTGCATCAGTGTTGCATTTGAAATTGGGGGGGCAGGGGGGACATAGCCAGCTCGACATCACTCGTGTTAGTGGCCCGACTAAAATGGGCTCCCAAGCTCCATTTTTGGCTGCGATGGCCTCCTGCAACTCTCAGGAGCTCCGTTTCACTGGCAGAGATACCATTGGCTGGTCCTTCATTGTTTCCAGGTCACCCCTGTGGGCCAGATCTAAGCATCCTGTGGGCCAGATGCGGCCCGTAGGCCTTGACTTTGATACCCCTGTACTAAACCACTGAGAATATGCCATAGTTTTATTCCTTCTACAACTATTACTGGTTAATACTAATCCATATTTTACCTGATTTGGGCATAAAAGGGACTTGTGAGTAAAAGAGGAAGAAGTATCTTGCACCATTTCAGCGCATTTCCATAACCTTTTACCTGTAGGATTATTATGAAATGAACCAATGTATGGTGTTGGTTCATATCAGGATTTTACGATTAAACATAATTTAACGTTCTATTTTTTTAACTCATATATAACCTGGGGACTTAATAATTAAAACACAGAATAAAAAACAGTATCATGCACTCGTCCAGTTTTTATTTCCCATTAGTTGAAGAAGCTTAATTATAACTTTTGTATTGGACTACTGATTAATAGTTGGAAAAAAAGATAAAGTATTTCATATTAAACCTCTTTGAAAATTTTTATGGCAGTAGCCCCCAACCTTTCTGGCTCCAGGGACCAGCACCAGGAGGGGCAGTGAGGGGGGGGAGGGAATGGTTTTGTGTGTGCACTGTGCAACCTAGTTCCCATGAATGCACAAATGGAGGTTCACGTGCTAACCTGCTGCTTGTGTGGCCCGATTCCCAATGGACTTCAGACCAGTACCTGTCTGCGGCTTAGGGTTGGAGACTCCTGTTGTATAATATCATTCTGATTGATGACATCAATGTTCTGCTATTTTACTTACAGAATTCTAGTGATTATTGCAGTGGAAAATGGAAAGAGAGAAAGCAACCATAGGAAAAAGCCTTTAATGTTTCCCATCTGTTTAATAATACAAACAACAATTTGCTACATTCATGGCACTCAGAAGGCATGTAAAAAACCTTGTGAAAAATTATTCTGAAGCTGAGGTAAAAGTCAGAGAAGCAACTTCTAATGACCCTTGGGGTCCTTCTAGTTCTCTAATGTTAGAGATAAGTGACTTGACATACAACACAAGTTCTCTTTCTGAGATTATGAACATGATCTGGCATAGGATGAATGACCATGGGAAGAACTGGAGACACGTATATAAATCTCTTACGCTCTTGGACTATCTCATCAAGAATGGATCAAAGAAAGTCATACAACATTGTCAAGAGGGTTTCTTTAACATTCAGATATTAAAAGATTTTCATCATCTAGATGAAGCCGGAAAAGATCAAGGTAAGATTAAAAATACTTGGATATATTAAATGGATGTGTTTGTCGCTAGTATTGGGTAGAGATACGAGATGTGAACTGCAAAGCCCTGGGGAACCACTAGATGGCATTAAAAAAATAGTGTTTTCTCTATCTTTTTGTTACAATCTAGTGCAGGTGTTTCAAACTCGTGGGCCGTGGACCAGATGCATCACATGCTGGCCATACCAGGGATGGTATTCAGCAGGTTCTGACCAGTTCTGGAGAACTGGTAGCACAAATTTCGGAATTCGGAGAACCAGAATTTGAATCCCACCACTGGGCCACACTCATCCCCATTTTAGCAAAAGGGAAAAAATTGCAATACATCACGTGATGACAACATGTCATCGTGAGTTTGACACCCTTGATTTAGTGGTATTTTCTGAAGGTAAAAGATGAGAGTGCAAAAGTAATAATGATGCCTAATGAAAATCTAAGATTAAGTCACTGCTAGTGTCAGCTAAATACTAACTGATAAAGTAGTGGAAGTAAGGATACACATTTTATATTTCTGGATTTAAAACTCCACACAGATGTATGAAACAAAGATTTCTACTTGGGGATAAATCTAGGCAAAGTATTAAGAGTGTAAATATACTGCTAACAAAGATATGTACTATTAAGGCACTATTCTTACCCAGACAGTCATAAAGGTTAAATGAAGAAAAAGGTATGTGTTTGAACTATACTGTTGGGGAAAATGGTTGAGAATATACAGCAGGATAGCAGGAAGGTCAAATCATTTGGTACTAGTAAAACAGACAAGACAGTTCACTGAAAGCATTAAGAATGAAGTTGAAGCTGAAATATTTTGGATGCAAAAGCAAAAATTCTTTGGAGAAGTGAAACCGGTCATGACTAGGCTTTTCAAATTTGTGCAAAAGTATACTTATCCTGCTATAGTCCTTCCCTTTTCTCTTCCCACTGATCTTTGTGTGCTATATCATATATTTTTCCTCCACTACTGGCATCCCTGAATCTCATACATCATTCAAGAGAATTTGAAGCTGAAATATTTTGGATAATGAAGACTAGTTTAGTTTTTTGCTGGTGTCATCATTACCTTACAAACAGCGTATGTGGCATTGATTGGATTTATAAGGTTGTTTTTGGCAGGCAACAAGCCATATGGACTAATTAGGCAGCATGTAAAATTGAAAGAAAGAAATCAAATCATAGAAGAATCTATTAATTCTTAATTAACAGTAAAATCAGTCAGATCTCTATATCATATAGCAAACATGATATTCTTAATTTTAGTTTTTAGTCATTTAACTTCAATGATTTAGATATGTCAGTTATTTTTATTTATGTGGTTTACAAGAGAAAAAAATCCATATTGTAAAACAAAAGAACAACAACTTCTTTTGTTTATTTATAACATTAAAGCCATGCACTGTATTATTGTTTTATTTCCTGTTGACATAAATGATGCCAAGTCTTTTAAATAAATTATTGCATTGTCTTGCAAGATGCAGTGGATCTTTAGTTTCTGATTGTTAGAATTGCTCTATAAATAATTATGTCAGGATACTTACTTAATAACTATTTCAATAAAAAAGCTTCATTTCTTATCACTAAATTTTAATTATGTAAGACTATGATATTCTTTGGGTTGGATTACAAACTATAGTAGAAGAATATCCACTAATTGATGCATATCCAATTTACAATATTTAGGATACCATGCAATATCATGTACAATGTTTAGGATACCATGTAATAGAGAGGAGGGATAAGTCACCTATCTCCTATCTATAACACAATCCTTTTGGCAGTTCCAAAAAGATTCCACACCTATTTGCACTCTTATTGAGGTGACCTTGTGGGCACAGATAAATCTTCAAGCTGCCTCAATGGCTCTCAGAGAGTGTGTGAATGACCAGTTGATTGTAAAGAAATATGTTCCTTCCACCTCCCAATTCTGTCAGGATGAATCCTTCCCCCCAGCCCTCTAGCCCAATCATCCTGCCAGAATGGATGAAGTTTCTTCAAGGGAAAAAAATTAAGAAAGTCCAATTGCCTTTTGAATAGCACCTTTGAAAGACTATCATATTTCTTACAATATCTGAGAACAACATTTCAATCTATTTGCATGACATCCCCTATTGCTGAAAATGGCATTATAACAGCTAAAGAATCATATAATCCTTGGGCTAGTTTAACAAATGCTTTAAAGAAAAAAAAACCAGTTTTTAATTAGAGGCAGGTATATGATGTGATTATGATTTGAAAAACAAGATAATTGCCCTAGGTATAAAGATCTTTATATTACTGGCATTTCAGCATTTTCCAAATCCATAAAATCCTAACGAATATAGTAACCATGGAAGGCATTAGTAAGCTTTACAAATTTATCAATATTTCTTTTTCAACAGGTTTCCATGTAAGGGAGAAGGCTAAGCAAGTTCTTGCTATTTTAAAAGATGAACAGCTGATGCATAATGAACGTGAAATTGCGCGCCGGACTAGACGGCGCATTTCACATGCAATGCTTTTATCCCAGAAGCCTTCTAACAAAGCTTATGTACCAGCTACGCTTGGCTCAGATCCCATTTCAGAACTCCCTCCATCAGAAAATGTCCAACGTAAGCAGTAAATATTTACATTGCTATCCATGTTTTTGCATTTGAAAATTTCAGCAACTTTACTTTTATCATAATCAGGTATCTCTCAGCTAAGTCATCCAAACAACTATATAAAAGCATTCTATATTTTCACATTAAATGAAAAGTCATCTATTTGGCTTATGAAGCAGGATGTTAAGATAGACCTTTGGTCTCATCCAGAAATATTCTCCTTACATTTGTATTCTCTTTTGTGATGAACAAAATGGCTAAAATGATATTTGATATTTAATGGAAAAATACTTTCAAGTGTATCTGCTCTTCCTTAGAGCAATAATAAAGCTTTGGTATCTACCTTTTCAATGTTTTCCCTTATATTGATCTTGTGTAAAAATGAGTATGATTTCAGGGAAATTATAAACAATGTACAGTCTGGAAAATCACTACAGTGAATGAAACCTGAACAAATGAAGGAACTAGGTGTAGGAGATGAACATTTAAATCTGAATTATAGATTTTTTTACCAACTGGCATGAGTATACGAATAGAATAGAATTCTTTATTGGCCAAGTGTGATTGAAATTTGTCTTGGTGCAAATGTTTTCAGTATACATTAAAAAAAAAAAAACATTCGTCAAGAGTCAAGATACTGATTCTTCTAATCAGAAATATATAGGTTTGCATAAATTTCTGGTAAGTTAGGAAATACTGCGATCATGTCCCCCCAGTCCTTCTTTTCTCTAGACTAGCCAAACCCAAATCCTGCAACCATTCTTCATATGTTTTAGTCTCCAAACCTTTAATCATCTTAGCTGCTCTTCTTTGCACTTTTTCTAAAGTCTCAGCAAGTTTTTTGTAATGAGCCCAAGAACCTTGCTTATTTTTATTTTTATTTCTAATCTGTCTTTTACAGTTATATTTTTGGTAGGTTCGGCCTTTTTGTATGAAGACTGATGCAAAGGATGAATTAAGCAGCTCTGCTTTCTCTCTACTGCCTGTAACTTCCTTGCCATCTTCTCTCTTTAGTGGACAGACTGTTTCCTTGACTTTTTTCTTGTTATTTATATGTTGAAAGAAACTTTTAAAAAAATTATTTTTGACTTTTGTTGCAAATCTTTGTTCATTCTGAACCTTTGCTTCTCTGACTTCATATTTGCAGATTCTGGCTATCTGCTGATGTTCTGCCTTAGTTATGTGTTTCCATTTTTTGTACTTATTCTTTTTGTCTTTCAGTATAACAGAAAGATCTTTGCGCAACCATGCAGGTTTCTTCTTGGATTTCTTGTTTTATTTTCAGTGGTATTGTGTTAGACATGGAAAATCTTATTTTCTTTATGAAAGAAAAAATAGTTTATAGTACTTTTATGCAGGTCAATGCTGTTTGCAGTTTGTCATTAATGAATTTATATATTAAGCCAGCTCACCAGACACTCTGAAGAAAACTGTTTTACTTCAGGTTTGCTAAGCAGATCTGAGGAACTGTTTCCATTGATTGTGTTGTAAAGTAACCATCCTGATTTTTTGTGGGGGAGGGATCAACTATGGAATTAGCCTACACTCTGTATGTAAACACAAGAGGGCTAGATCTGACCCTCTCTGAATGCCTTAGAAAGGGATTCTACCGGTTCTGTTCACCTCCATAGAACCAGTTGCTCTGAAGAGCAGCAGCAAACAGAAAGCATACATAGAACTGGTTCTATGTCTGCTGCTGTTTTGGCCCATTCACCTGGCCGGGCTCTTACCTGACCTTTATTTCCTGCTTTTTCAACAGCAGCTGCTTTGCGCGACACAGCTGTGGTTGAAAAAGCAGGAAAAAAGTGCTTTTTCAACTGCTGTGCCCCTGTGTGCAGCGCTGCTCAGCTGTCCAGGCAGCTAGCTGATTATGATATACACGCATGCGCAGCGTAAATTTAAAATCACCCAAACCGGTAGTTACACCGGCCAGATCCCACCCCTGGCTTTAGATCCTTATCTAATAGTTTTCACGGGAAAGCAAGTCTGGGCAGATTCCTGAGTAATAGGCAGAGAACAATTACACAGTCAGCTTGAAGCTTACATGTGTGGGGTCCGGTTGTTTGTGTCTGACAAATTGCAGCTGTAGGTTATTTTTTATAAGGTATACCTATTTATAATGAATGAGAAAGCAGTGCACGAAGGACAAGAACTGCATTTGTCCCGGAAAGAAATATAAATTAAACTGTAATTGTTTTGGACCTTGCAATGCTAGACAAGGAAATATATTGTTTTTAATAATGGTTTATTAACATGAGAAAAATGCATATAGGAAAGGTGTTACGAGAATTTGAAAATAGCAGCTAGTATTGAAAGGAGACAGTAACTTTAGTCTATTTATTGCTACATATTTCTATCCATCTCTTGATTACAAAAAAGTCTGCTTCAGGGTTATAGCATTGAAGATTGTCTTTCAAAAGTTCTATGAAGTCCTTTCCAGTAACTTTGATGTAAAATATTTATGTGCCATGTTGCAGTAATATTACTCTGTTTAAATAGTGTTTGGGAAATTTAGTGACAGATAATTGAAATTCACATTATATTCTAATCTTAAGGAGAATGTTTATAAAATAATGTGCTGTTGGTATATGTCATTAGAAAAATTAGTCAGAATTTATAAAGGTGTTTCAAATTTATGTTGGAAATGTAAACAAGAAGTAGGGTCATTTTATCATACTTGGTGAATGTGAAAAGTGCTAGAAAGTTTTGGACTCAAATCTATAAAATGATTCAGAAGATTTTAAAGGTTAACATTCAATTGAAACTGAATTTTATCCTGTTGGAAAAGATAAAGAATTAGAAAAGAGCCATGGAACACAGCTTTTATATATAATAACTGCAGCAAGATTACTTGTATGCATCAAGATGCAAATATTTGACAATATACAATGGAGGAATGGTTGGGGAAGATGGCAGAATTTGCTGAAATGGCTAATTAACTTGTTTGACAAGACTTTTTATATGAGAAAGAAAAAATGAACACGATTTATGGTTCTGAAGACAAGATATAATATAGAAAAAAGAGTTATGATGTAATGAGATAGAGGTTAAAATGTAATTGTATTTATAACTGCTGTTAAGATTGGAAGTCACATTTTTATATATTTCTGTATATCTTTTCTCCTTTCTATTTTTCTTCTCCTTTTCATTTTTGCATTTTAGTTATTTTCCCCTCCCCTTTTCATTCTTCTTTTTTTGTTCTATTTTAGTTTGTATTAGCCATTATTATTGTTGTCAAAACTTATACAACTTATAAAAAAGGGAAATTTAGTGACATGGATGATACTGGACCAATTTTCTGATTTTTTTTCCCATATACTTTTCACACTAGAAAGTATAACTTTTTCTTTATATTAATTTCTTCTACTTGGGGAAAAAGGAGATCATAAGCAGAGTTAATGGTAAAGTTCAGCAGAGTTCTATGGAAATTTCAGTTCTGTCTCGGCATTTGAATTAGCTTATCCACTGTTTGAAATATTGGAGCAGTGACCCCCCCTTTTGGGGGAGGGTCTAACTAACTTTGGAGAGGTTTTTCCTTTTTACTCACACTCTCTGACACACACTTATAATATATTTATTTCTTTGGCAGATTTGCTGCCTAAGGCATTACCTGCAGCAGAGCAAAACCAGCAGATAGGCAAAGCAGAAATAGCCCAAGAAGCAACGGTACTGAATATCATTGCAAAGAAGTCATCAGAGGTAATGATAGTATTATGGGGTTCTTCAATATGATAAAGAATCCTTGCAATTTTGGTAATTCTTGGGCCTGGGAATTTGTATAGTAACTACTCTTTAAACCAGATATCTAAAAAAAAAAAATATTGGTAACTGTGAACATTCTGGCAATATGTTTCTTATCTTCATCTTCTCCCTCGCCCAGGACAAAAACAGACTGAAGTTGTCTTTACCTCTATTAATATTAAAATAGTATTTTTCTCTTTATTCTGATATCAACAAGGGCCGATAATGGCTGGGAAGTGGAGAAAGGACCAGCAATGGAAGCAACCGATTTCATACCAACATAATGTTCTGCCAACTCAAGAATGAGTGAATAAAATTTCATGAAAGCTAATTGGCTAGTGGCAGTTACATGAGCAGTAGATGGTCTCTCAGTCTCCAAGTACTGGAATTTAGAAAGAAAAATTGTAATCTGTTATTCCTCTTATGCAGGGGTGGGATGCTACTGGTTCTGCCTGGCTCTATAGAACCAGTAACTCTGAAGAGCAGCAGACATAGAACCGGTTCTGTGTTTGCTGCTGTTTGGCCCACCTACCAGCCCGGGCTCTTACCTGTCCTTTATTTCCTGCTTTTTCAATCTCAGCTGCTTTGCATGGCACAACTGAGGTTGAAAAAGCAGGAAAAAAGAGACTTTCCAAATGCTGCGCACCTGCGCGCAGTGCTTTTCAGCTGTCGGGGTGACACAGCTAAAGTTTTTTTTACACGCGCGTAAAGCGTAGTCACCGAACCGGTAGTAACACCTGTTGAATCCCACCACTGCTCTTATGCCTTGCTAACTGTAACTGCTTAAACAATTTTTCTGAACAAATCATCCAACAATAACTTTATCTCCTGTAGAATGAACTGTTGTTCAATGATAGGTAATGTACAGTGCATGCATCCCAGATTAAGTCATTTTTTTTAAAAAAAAAGTTATTATTATGCCAGACTAATTAAAATAAAGAAGAAAGATTACCTACATAAATAGAATTAATAAAATAATATGGCACAACATTTATCAAAACAAATAAACAAACAAAACAAAGAGGCTGAAAAATCCAAACAAAATGACTAAATCGCTTAAATGTTCTTTGCCTTTTCATTGAAAATAATTCCCTATTGAGATATTAATTATATTCGAAATCCACAGCAGCAAATGGGAGTCAGGCAAGGATGTGTACTAGCTCTCATTTTGTTTAATTAACAATATGCAAAAGTCCTTTCAAAATAGACAAAATAGAATGTTTTACATTCTGTCTGTAGGTAGACAAAATGTAAAACATTCTGCTTTCTGCAGAATGATACAATTCTGCAGACTTGATGTCATATACCCAGGTAGGAATGAGAAGACTGCTGTGCAGATTTAATCCATACTGCACACTCAACTACCTGAACATCAATAAGGTCAAGGCCAAGATAGTTTTATTGGGAAGAGATGGACTAGATATATTGAAGCTTGGACAAGGAACACATTGACCTATCTATACTTAGAAATTGTTTCTGCAGAAGCAGATTCCTGGCTCCCATATTTTAAGAGAAGTTTTTAAAGGGCTCCAGCCTATGTCAATATCATAAGACAATTGACTAACCATAGGCTATCCTGGTTCTCCAATTCCAATCAAAGGGAAAGTAACAGCCAAATAGTGATTATATATATTTTGCAGAATTGTGGAGATATACAAATGCCCCTTTATTGCAACAGATATAGTCCACTTTGTTGAAATGCATCTTGGGGATGTGTGAATAAATAAATCTGTATCAACTCTAGCAGTAGAGGCAAAGTTGATCATATTCCATATACCAATCCATCTAGTTATTAAAGAAGTTAATTGGATGAAGATCTTATTTATGGATCCAGATAGATTACCCAGGCTTCGTTCTATACAGCACTTGCATAACATGCCCCTTATGCTTGGGCTGCTCATCTTTCAAATGTTATCTCATAATATGGATTTTTCCATCCATTTCAGTCAGATCTGAAGGCCAACAGATGTTTCAAACAACAAAGGATCATTAATGTTTCTGCTTATGAGGAAATGTCTGGCTGAACACAGATAGGCTTCTTAGTTAAAAAAGTATTTAACAACTTACATGGCTCAACTCTTTAGAAGAGTTTTTTCTAGAGCTTGTTTTGAATAACTAGATTCTATGCTGAGATATAGGAGGTTTTATGGAGTTCCATTTGAAGAAAGATTGCATAATTGTGGTACACTAGCTGTTGAACACATTGCAGATAGCCTCCTTGATTGCATATTGTATTTTGCAAAAAGGTCTGTTTATCTTCCTTATTTAAAACCTAAAAACCTGGGGCACCCAGGAAAAATTGTCAAACTTTTTGTGGGGAATGAACCTGCATATCACTAGTAAGATATATCAAAGGCCATTTCGAAGAGGGCAGGCTATACAGATCAAATTGGGGTTAACTTTAAGAGTGACAACATATTATGACTATGTACTGTTTTCTTTATATAAATAAATAATACTTGTATATATGTATCAGTTTTATACTTTTGATATGGTCAGATGATTAAATCAATAAAGTTTCTACTCTAATTTGTTCTATTTTGCAACCATTCAAGTGTTAATACGTTCTTCCCATGTTGTATAATAATTATTTTGGTGATCCCCAATAAATGGAAAATCCTCAATTCCTGATGTCTTAATAGGTTCCAAATGTTGGAGATATAACTAAGCCTAATTTATACATCTTCAATTTACCATGATCAATTAAAGCTATAATAACCATCCTATGAATTTCATTACCATTGTATTTATATACTATGTATTACTATGGTACTTGTAGGACAAGTCCAGACAATATAAATTCACATTTCAATTTCTAAATGGCTTTTCTGGCACAAAGAGTCCAGTGATAAAACTGAAAGCGTGGCACAATTTTAACTTTTCCCAACAGCTAACTGAAATTTAAACAATGAAAATCTTGAGGGATACCTCCATTAGAAATCCTACAAATAAAAAAAGATAAAATACAATTTGTCACTGCATTTATTTTGGATTTGTCTGCTGAGCTTCCAAAATATTCCAGAATGGTTATCACGTTACCATAGTAACAAGGTATGAGTGTCTTGTGATGTATGATTTACTGCGCATGTGTGCAGCGGAGGAATTTTACTTTACTTCATCTTTACTTTCATTTGCTTCTTAGAATGTACTGCTTTTCTTTGTTCTTCCTAGTTATGTGTAAATAAAGTATGCTGGCAACAGAAAAACACGATTCATTTCCTCTAATTTATGAAGCTGAATTTTTTTGCTTTGACACAATTCAACTTCTGAGTTAAATTAATTTTTATCATTAAATGCTCAAAGAATCTGTCAACATTCATTTGTGTAAAAATATTGAGATTTATCCTTTGAGCAGCTGCCTAAGAATTCTTAGATTGAATTAAACAAAAGATTTAGAATATTGCCTGAAATCTGACCCACTATGCTTATAAAAATCTCCACTTTAGACCCAGTGGATTTGCTCCAATTTATAGAGTAACCAGATGGGGCACTAAGCCTATGAATTAGCAAAATGAAATAAGGAGTGCAATTTTCTGACTGGTTTATTAAATGGAATAGAATAGATCATCAGCATATAGTGGAAATTTATAACCTGCGTCTATCATGATCTCTTTACTGCATACCACATACCCCCACTGGGATCACTTTGGCCTTTATTTTCCATATCCTCTCAAGTTTCTCCTTCAGGCCCCAGTACTTCTCCAGCTTCTCATGTTTCTTCTTCCTGGTGTTGCTGTCACTATCACATGATGTGTGGATTTGGAGGTCCCATAGGAATTTAGCCCTGTTTTCCACAATCTTCTATGGAATCTCCCACCTGCACTAACTCTTACATTATGCAGGTGTTGCTGTACACATAATGCCAACTACTTGTTCCTGCCTGCATCTGACACCCTGTCACTATGTATTGGACTGTCTCTCTCTGCATAGTCTGTATCTTGGGTCCTAGCTAATATTCTTCCTTCTACAGATCTGGTTCTTAGTGCTTGTTGTTGTGCTACTATGATCAGTGCCTTGGTGCTGGCTTTTAATCCATCCCTTTCCACCCAGTGGTAGAATTTTCCAATGTCTGCTACCTCAGCTATCTGTTAATGTTGTATCCCATGCAAGGTCTTATCTTGCCATGACACTTTCCCTATTTGATCTTCCTCCCATGTCTGCTAGCGCCTCAGATATTCTCTCAGCAGTTCATCTTTGGGTGCCATATTTATGATATACTCTTGAATGCTCTGGGTTTTGTCCAGGACAGTGGCTTTGATACTCATCTGATCCCATCTTCCCTCTCTTCAGCTGGTGTATAGTTTCTGTGTGTTGGACTTGGGATGGTAACCTCCATGCATTATGAGGAGTTTTTGCTTCTTCACATTGGTATCTTCCATAAGTGTGGATCACGTCTGGGCCAGGTGCTGTCCAGCTCTTCATGTTCTTGACCCTCTGTTGAATGTCTGCTACTGTGATTGTGACTGATTCCCATTCTGGGAGATTGGTGGGGCCTGCCCTCAGGTTCTGCAGCCACTTTGCACAGGTGTTATATGATTTCTCTTTCTTCCATATGTTTTCCAGTACTGCTCCATTTTTGTCCTTAGCCTGGTAGCCAGTGCAAAAATTAGCATTAGCAAAATTTGCCAATAGTATCAATGTTTAGACAAACTATTTAAATTAATTGAGTTTTAATTAATATAATATTGATTTCAATCCTGTGCAATATTTTCTTATTTCTTCCTCCTTCACTTTTCATAGTTAATCATATTTATTACATGTGAGTGCCTCATTGTTTCTAGTCACTGTTGTTGACTAATTAAGCATCAGTTTAATTGTCATTAATGTCAACATTTACTCAGATAATGTACTGTGTCATAATACTTCAGATAGTGGATTCATTTCATGTTCTATAAATAAGGATTTAACACAGTAGCTGCCAGTGTGTGAGCTACTTGTGTCTTTCTGGGTGATCCAGTATATAGGCTTACTTATTGTAGGTGAACATACTGTGTAAAAGCTTAATAGTTTTCCACTCAAATGCTCAGATTAAAAAAAATCACACAGGCTATCAAAAACTATTTGGGAATTGGCAAATCTTCAGGTTAATCACTGCTGTAATGGTTTCTGTAAGGTCATTTCTGCACAAGAGGCTTATAGTATCTTTATTACATCATCACTGAAGTAAATTGATCATTTTGGTGCAATAATTTGGGGTGACTCCAGAAAATCTCATAATTACTCATGCAGAAATTGCTGGACAATGATTGTCATAGTTTGAGACAACAAATTGCAGAAGGCTTCTTTGAAGGTTTCTGATCTTTTAATGTCAAAAAGTCCTGAGATTTGCTGAGGGAAAAACTTTTGACTATGTAGTCATTGTGGTGGGGCCAGAGTCAGTAGTGAGTGATGAATCCAAAAAGGAGAATTGGTGAGTGTCCATCTGATTTCTTTCAGGCTTCCTTTCTCTGTCTTAACCCCTCCTTTTGATTCTAAGGCCTATCTCAGGGATTATTTAGTCTAATATACAGATTGCAAAGGCATGAATAATTACAACCAAATCTGCAGTAAACAAAATGAATGTAATTAACCTCTCAGTTATACTGATCATTATTTCTTTAATATGGATACACTTAGCACCCCAGGTTGAAAAGGATGAATGCTCCAAGGTACTGTAACTGGATGTAAGCAGAAAAACTTCCATCAGCATCTTAATGAAATTGGCTCAGATCTGTGCATGGCCATATAATTCCAGTCATGTCCTTCATAAATATCTGCTTATTATGTTATGGCAACTAAAATATTTGTTCCAAAGATAATATTTTTTCTTTTGATAAATGTGTCATCAAGTATAGTTACAGTGCAGCTATCCTTTCTTTTTTTCTTTAATATTTCTCTATGTTTGCACTGATCCTTTCTTTTTCTGGGAAAAATTCAAAACACAATAGAAACTGCAAAGAGAAAATTAGGGAATGATATAATGAGAGTTTAGGCAAGATTGCATATTCTTTATTCTTCTAAATATCTATTCAATTACTTATCTATATGCAAACTATTTCATTAAGAAATCATTAAAGTTTTAGGCTGGCTTTGTTTTACTATCATGATACATAAACAATGAGATGGAAATTACTTTTCTAATTTACTTCTATGTGCTTTGGAATATCTGATATACTTCCCTCTGTCTAAATTCGTGTGTGTGTGTGTGTGTGTGTGTGTGTGTGTGTAATCTAAAGACATTTCCATATCACCACATCTTTTACTCTGTAATCCTTTCAAAAGCAGTTTGAACTCTTGCAGGTCAAGGCAGAAGTACCCAGTGATGACTACCCAGTTCCTGCCCACTCCAGAGATAGTGGGAATCTGTTTTTGGTACATTTTCTCTAGATATGTAGCTGACTCAATATTTGAAATTAAATTCAGTGCACAAAAGACTATTGGAAATCCCACATTATAATTCAAAATATATCCCCAAGATTGAATCATTGCCAGCCTTGTGCATGGAAGGGCACGTATTCAAAGCAAATACAGTAGGCATTCCTTGACTCTACAAATCACAAGTTTTAGTCTTACCCTTTTGTGTGTTTTTATGATTACATATGGAACACACGCCCTATTGATGAAACGATTGAACCAAAATATTTATTTATTTGATTTGATTTGTCAATTGCTTACAAGATAATAGATATAAGTATAAACATAGTTATGAATATATGAAATTGATACATATAAGAAAAAGAAACAATAGGACAGGGATGGTAGGCACGTTGGTGCACTTATGCATGCCCCTACAGACCTCTTAGGAAAGGGGTGAGGTATTGTGGTAGATAGTCTAAGGTTAAAGTTTTTGGGGTTTGGGGAAGAAATCGCAGAGTTAGGATAAATAAGAGATAAGCCCTTCCAACTTTCATTATTTTTTAACATTTTGTCATCTTCCCTGAGCAGCTAATAATTCATTTCCTTTCCATTTAATTTGAAGATATAATATTCATTCATCACAAACCTCTTATCACTATGAGCATTAGCATTTCTGATATCATCTCTGCAGTTCCTGGTTATCTCTGTACTTCTAACCATCCTTTATCACAGAGTCACAGAATGCAAAAGGGTTGGAAAGGACTTTGGAAGCTCTTCAAGCACCTATCCAGTGCAATAATCCACTACTATAACATTCCTAAGAAATGTCTATTCAGCCTCCATTTAAAAAATTCAAGCAAAGGAGCATCTACCAGCAGCAGGGAGACAAATTACTGAGGGAAACAAATCATTGGATGGGATTTTGAACTGAAAACCTCTCTGAAATGTTTTGAATGGAGAAGCAATATAATTTTAAAAGAAGAAATATATTCTGTTCCATCTGAGGAGAGTAGGCAGGAAGATTTGCATATATCTTTCTT
Source organism: Bungarus multicinctus (assembly GCA_023653725.1). Classification (NCBI taxonomy): domain Eukaryota; kingdom Metazoa; phylum Chordata; class Lepidosauria; order Squamata; family Elapidae; genus Bungarus; species Bungarus multicinctus. The sequence goes on from CM042848.1 coordinate 52,618,807, forward strand.
AAATCATTATAATTCCCACTGCAATTCATAAAATAGCTACTTGGCTTCTGGTGGTAAAAGAAGATATGAATCTCTCAATGTTGCAAATATTACACCTCCATGAATAATAAGATTTTTTAGGGCAGTACTACTCAATCCTATGTTTCATTTAGAGAAGAGCACATTGGAGGTTTACTGTGATTTTACAATAGTAAATTTATATATTGAAAATAAAGCTTAAAGCAACAGGCATGTATATTTCAATGAAATGGCAATTCTCAGGTGTTCCGCCCAAAGAGAAGTCCTTTTTTTCCAAGCAGATTACTTATCTAGGTAGATTGTTATTACCCATAGCTGTGTTTTCAGCTCTGAGATAGTCAGTTCATCCTAACTTTTAACACCAATCTTTCCCAAATGTTAGTCTTTTATTGGTCCATGTGTTTTTATCAGATAGCATTTAAACTGTAACTTGAAAATAGAACATTGACATTTCTAGTTCTACTTCCAACTCTTAACTCAGTGTGTCCTTTTCTATTTTCAAACTTTTTTGTTCAGATGTATTAGCTTCTGCTTCTGTCATCCTCACTGAGGTTTGTACTTTTAGTGTACTCCTTTAAGAAATCCCCATGTGTCTTGGATTTTTTTTTCTATTAGCTTCTTCTGTCCTGGCATCTCAATTATCACTGCTATGGGTTCATTAAAATGCAGTTTCTGGAATTTAAGTTGCATATTTATTTACACTCAGTTTTATTTTTCGAAAACAAAGAGTTTGAGTATTAAATGGCTTCTTTCCTTGTTGTTCTTATTGCTTCCGTTTATGTAAGTAGTATCAAGTCAAAAATAGATTATTTTCTGGTGCTTTCCTATTTTTTCTGAAGACAGTATCACCAAGCAAGCTGGGCATTTCCTAGTAAGACCATGTTTACCAGAGTATCTTCCAACAGATATCAGGCTCATTAATATCCCCTATTATAGTTATTTCATGCCCCTTTAAAGGATCTGCAGTTTGCTTTTTGTTTCTTCTTCTTGATTGACTTGACTATACCAATTATAGTATTGGTTTGATATATTCCTTCAGATCCTCTCCATTGTATCACCAAGTTCACTTTTGGATTTCAGAGCTGGTGTCAATATGTTAAACAGTAAAAATCCTCCTTCCTATTGCTTTTGTCTGTTTTGAAAACTTGCGTCCTTTACAAGATTTGATGTATCCCAAATTGACAATGTACATAAAAAAAAATTCTTTCTCATTCTCAGGTAGATGTTATAAGAGAATAGTCCTGTTATTCTATGAGGCAAAAAAATAAATAAATCTTGTAGCAGTACTTTTAACATTTTATGAAAAGGCATATATTTTTGTGAATTGCATTTCCCTTCATCAGATGCATAAAGTCACTAGACTGATGTAGGATTTAAATTGGGATGAAACTGAGTGGCAAATGGAGGAGAAGAGAGGTTGGTTATGCAGATTTAGGTTACATGTGAGACAGATTATAAGAACTATATCAATTGACAGTTGGATTGAAAACCCATTGTATTTGTTGAGAACTTTGGTTTTTAACACATAACAGTGTTTAAAAATATAACTTTATCACTTTAACTTTATATAGCATCCATATGTCAAACTAGAATTATTCCATAAAAACTGATATTGACTTCTAATTTACTTTTAAAGCAAAAAGTGTAGGTTTTCCCTCTACTCTAATTTGATAACGTAGTTCCCTAACGACAACTGTTGAATTTGTGATGGGTGAACCTGATTAATATATGCTAAAGGCAAACATTAGGCTATGGCTTTTAAGGTAGGAGAAAGGGTGAAAAGGAGGATTACTTGCCACTTCTTTCATGCTGCAGCAGCAGCAGAAGACTAGGCCCATCAAGGTGTCTTTTCGCTGCCTCAGTCATCAGCAATAATCTCTCCCTCTTCCTCCTATACTAGTAGCTCTGGGGAGGGGAAAGCTTCCTCTCACTCTTCCATTCAAAGTGCAACTATCTGTGCATACAACACTCACAGCTACTCTTCTCAGAAAGATTTCCCCAAAAGAATGCACTAAAATATAGGTTATTATTAGATGGCACCATAGCTTTAAAGAGTTTTTCTGATAAGATATGGCCCTGAGAACTCTGATTCCAGTGGATGGTATTGCTACTAAGGAAATGACTGATTTGGAAGCAAAACAGGGGAGCATATAGAACAGGAATGGCGGCAACATCTCCCTTCCCTCTCCCCCATCTCTTCCCCCTGCTTCCTTCTATATTATTCTTACAAATTCCTATTGGGGATCTATGCTTAAACTACCATGTCTGAGTTACAAAAATTGGCATGATAGCTGCAAAAAAGTATAGGAGATTCTCTTTGCTATTACAGAGTAATCATCTAGATGTTTGTAGCCCAGATCTCTGTTCCTACCTGTACAATCAGATTTGTTGGATGTGTAGGGCAGATGGCAAGGGAGCTGCTTTGTAGCAAGCCTCCTATGTTGCAGGTCCCAAAGGGCTGTTTCTCCCCCCTTCTCTTTATTTATGCATCTAGGATTGCTTCAAAAGCTGTGGTTTGCAAAGAGCTGAATTCAGTTTCCCCATAGCTATATGTGTGGTTAAAGTGTTTTCTGTACCAGACTGAGTGCTGCTTTTAACACCTGTTGTTTTTCTACTTCAGAAAACTGTTTCAAGCACAGTTTGAACAGTTTGTTAAACAGTTTGTGCTATGGTCTTCATACCAACTTTTGTAAATTCTGATTTTTCTTACAAAGAGTAAAAAGTATTTCAAATATCTCAGTTGTGCAACGTTTGAGAATGTGAGTTTTTATGAAATGTAGGTAATGTTAAATGTGGCACACTTATAAATGATTGACAATAAATACAATTTTTGAATACTAAGTAAATCAATTTGTTTCAGGTATTTTTCACATATGTTAAAATACATAAATACATAAACACATATATGTATATGTATATATGTATGTATGTTTGTATGTATGTATCTTTGTAACAGATTTCCAAATGGCTAAAGGGTATGTTTTGGGGGCGTATAACTGTATAATCAATCAAACACCATGTGTGCATTAATTTTGTGATAGATTTCTTGTAATCTTGTTTTACTTTTTTATATGTAAAGTATTTCTTAAAAAAAAATGAACATAATAATCTTCAGATTTGATGAAAATCCTTCATTCAGCTGGTCTGTACTAGCTGAAGTTAGGTTACAATAGAGAGAACCTCTTTAAAAAAACAGAAATAGGGAGAATTTAAGGGGTTTTTTTTCTTGAGACCTGTGAAATGCATTGTGTGCTTTTAAATTATTAGTAATGTGAAATAATATCTCTTGATTTGATTATGTGTCATATAGCCATTTTTAATACTCAGCAATCACACAGATTTTCTCTGTGACATTCTATTCCTTATCTAATCTTTCAAGTCTCCCAATGGTGCACTCATTGCCGCTTATTTTTGGCTGTCCTTTTCTTTTATTTCCTTCCACCTTTCCCAGCATTAGAGCCTTTTCCAGAGACTTGGGTCTTCACCTAATATGTCTGAAGTAGGATAATATGAGCCTGGTCATTTGTGCCTTTAGTATCTTCATTATCAGTGTTAAGGGTTGTTGTTTTACCTGTTGGCATTAGTTTGGTCTTCTTATATTTAATTTTATTCCTATTTTTTCACTTTACTCCTTAACTTTTATTACTAGAATTTGCAGATACTTTGCATTTTAAACTACCAGAATAGTGTAATTAATATAGGACAGGTTATTAGCTTATTCTCAGAATATAAAACCATGTTTATCTTCTTCCATTCCAGGTTTTCTTAATATACATCCAGCATATAGGTTGAATAAATAAGGGGAGAGTATGCTACCTCATCTCCTTTGCCTAGATTGACAGAGTCAGTCTGTTTCACCATGTTCTATGTGTCCTGACCTGTATATTACTTTCTCCTCAGGACAACTTATTAACAGCAGAAACCACCATTAATATAACGAGCTTAAAATATTTAGAAGATATGCATTATCTTGGAACACAATATATTCTGCAGAAGTATTATGAATTAGGATTAGAACTGGTTAGGGAAGTTTTCTTACTTTGAAAAAGGAAATTTACTTTGAAAAAGGAGATTATATTTTTTTATTTGTTGTGCCATTTCTTTTTTTGAGTGGTGAAATTCATTTTTATTTTGTCTATGTTTGACATGAGGTGTAATTTATTAAATAAAATTTAATAAAAAATAAAAATGAAAGCTTTATTACTGCTTCTCATTCCAGCATAATTCTAAAACATTTCATGCCAAATTGTATTGATTTCAGTTTTCATATACAAGATTGCATAGTTAGTCAAAAATTGCTGCAGATAAGGTTGAGATACAAGAAACTCATATGTACATCGGATTCAATTCAGTCTGTATTTTAAAACACAAACACCCTAACCTTCTCTACTTAAGGAGGAAGCATTTGTATTTCTTTAGGAGATATTGATTTTTCTTTATATCTCATGGAGTACTTATTCTAGAAGATCACTGGAAGAGGGTTTGAAAAACCCCCAATATACAAATAATACTCTATTGAATGTATGGCAGGCTGCTATCATTGTGACATATTATAGTGTCATAGTAGAGTCTCATAAAATTATGATGGTCTACAGTAGATCAGATCAGGTTTACCTGAGAGCAGTCTGAGTGTTTGAGGTTGCAAAATTGGCTACCTTTATTTTCAGCTCATAGAAATGAAATTAGTCTGATCTAATTCTAATAGACTATTGCATGAATGCTTCAACTACTTACAATTGCTTCAGGAAACGAATATAAGATTTATTCTGTCAGCTTTTCTCTTGAGAAAAGGAGCAGCAAGGACATAAAAATCAAACTTTATAAACGGTAGATGATAAAATGATTACTTGTCAACTGTCTATGAAATGCTTGGGGAAACTGAGATGATCTAGCAACTGGCTGTGATATCTAGATAAGAAATCATTAGAAATATTTTTCTCTATAGTTCAGTATTTAAACAGGAATTTTAAAATGAAGTCAAGGTAAGATTCTAAAAACATTTTAAATATACATCTATCAGTGGATAAGAAACTAGGATTTGTAAATAGCCAATATTTATTTTTTTTAATTAAATCTGAGTTGGCAAAATTAAACATTTTATTTAGAGAGAGACAGAGACAACTTAAAAGAAGGATTCTCAAGCAGGAAATGTGTAGTTTAGTTACTCTAAAGTATATTTATTTAGAAAATGTACAGTATATGACGTTCAATTTAAATATTCAATATTTAAATATTTAATATTCAGTTGAATATTACATTATTCAATTTAATGAATAATTATGGGTTCCCACAGGGTCAGGGCATCCAAATTTCAGAAGAGAGGCTGTTGCATTTCTGAAACGCTTCCTTGAGAGAGGGGGTGCTCCCTACCGCCCTGAAGGCGGCGGTGGTGCACCCCCTCCTCAAGAAGCCTTCCCTGGACCCAGCTATTTTAAACAACTATCGTCCAGTCTCCAACCTTCCCTTTGTGGCGAAGGTTGTTGAGAGTGTGGTGGCACGTCAGCTTCCCCAGTACCTGGAGAAGCTACTTACCTCGATCTGTTCCAATCGGGCTTCAGGCCTGGACATAGCACTGAGACGGCATTGGTCGCATTGGTCGATGATCTCTGGAGGGCTCGTGACAGAGGGTTCTCCTCTGTCCTGGTCCTATTAGACCTCTCGGCGGCTTTCGATACTATCGACCATAGTATCTTGTTGCGACGGTTGGAGGGGTTGGGGATTGGTGGAACCGTCCTTCGATGGTTCTCCTCCTTCCTCTCCGACCGTTCGCAATTCGTGTTGGCGGGGGGGGAGAGGTCCACCTCTAGACCCCTGGTTTGTGGGGTGCCTCAGGGGTCGGTCCTCTCTCCCCTCTTGTTCAACATTTACATGAAGCCGCTGGGTGAGATCATCCGTGGTCTTGGAGTGAGGTGTCATCTGTATGCAGATGACACCCAGCTGTACATCTCCACTCTGGACCACCCCAACGATGCTGTGGGGGCTATGTCTAGGTGCCTGGAGGCCGTGCGGGATTGGATGGGCGGGAACAGGCTTCGGCTCAACCCATCCAAGACCGAGTGGCTGTGGTTTCCGGCGCCCCGATATAGCCAGCTGACACCTTCGCTGGCTATTGGGGGGGAAGTTCTGCCCCCCACAGAGAGGGCTCGCAACCTGGGAGTCCTCCTGGATGTACGGCTGTCGCTTGAACATCACATCGCGGCCGTCTCCAGGGGGGCGTTTCATCAGATCCGTCGGATCTACCGGTTGCGGCCCTTCCTGGATCGGGACGCCTTGCGCACGGTCACTCAGGCCCTTGTCACCTCTCGCCTGGACTATTGTAATGCCCTCTACATGGGGCTCCCTGCGGGGAGCATCCGGAGACTCCAGCTGGTGCAAAATGCAGCCGCGCGGGTGATCATGGGGGCGTCACGTAGCGCCCATGTGACGCCTCTCCTGCGCGAGCTGCATTGGCTGCTGGTGGCTCTCCGGGTTCGCTTCAAGGTTCTAGTTTTGACCTTTAGGGCGACCCATGGCATGGGACCAGGTTACCTCCAGGACCGCATTCTGCCAGTGATCTCCAACAGGCCGGTGCGTTCCCATAGAGAGGGTCTGCTCTGGGTGCCGTCGGCTGCTGTGTGTCGTCTGGCGGCGCCGAGGAGTAGGGCCTTCTCTGTGGGTGCCCCCGCCCTCTGGAATACTCTGCCACCGGAGCTCCGTACCGGCACGGACCTGAGGGCCTTCAGGCGCGCATTGAAGACCTGGCTCTTTGAGCAGGCCGGCCTGGGCTGAGATGGTTTTAATTCGGTCTCCATCTTATTTAATTTTAAATTGGGGTTTTAAGGGTGAGGGTGGGGTCTTTAGTTTATTAATCAGCCGATATTAATTTAATACTCTTTTAACTTTTGTATTTTTGTGGGGTTTTAGATGGGCTGTACACCGCCCTGAGTCCCTTGGGAGAAGGGCGGTATATAAATTGAATAAATAAATAAATAAATAAATAATTAAATGATGTTGTGTAAGAAAAAAATTAGAAACCTGCTATTTGTTTCAAATTATTTTTTCATTTCAGAATAACTTATTGCCCGAAGGTTTAGGGTTATGATTAGGATTAGGTTGTTTGATGGGTGCTTAGCAATAAATAAAATGTGTTACAAACATATATTTCACATCTGTAGACCTATTTTTTCAATAAACAATATCTTTCATAGATAGAAATATTTATGTCTGAAATAATGTATCATGTAAGAAATATTGATTCATATACAGTTTTTAATTTCCTGATCATTTGGTTAAATGCCGCAAAATATTTTCTCCTTTGTATATTCTTCCAACTTTCTAACTCTATATTCTTCTTTCTAACTCTTCCTAGACTAATTACCAGTTTTCTTTTGTATAAGGACTTGATCATTTTTAGCGAGGATGAATCCTGTCCTGTGGCTGTGGGGTCAACATTTCCAGCTGCTGTCTGTAAAGAGGAATTGGCAAAAGGTACAAAGGCACCTGCTAATAATTCCTGGAATACAGGTATGTAGAAAATAAACTAAATTTGTGCTAAATCACATATTTGGTAGTAAACAAGGCAATTGGGAGTAAATGATTTATTATTGCATTACATGTATCTCCCATTTTTTCCCTGAGAAGCTTTCATGAAGTTACTCCTCAGATTATTCTCTCAGCTGCAACCAAGTGAGATAGGTTTTGTGGAGAGAAATAGCAAGTGAATTCCATGGTTGCATGAAAACTTGAATCTGGTTTTTCCTGATCCCAGCTTCACACATAACTACACAGAAAAATATGGTGGGTTGAAACTGTGTTAGATAAAAATGCTTTTAATGTTATATATTTGGCTTTGAGATTCTACAGTCACTCATAGATAGGAATTTTGATATCTGAATCTGATATTCTTGTAGTCATCCAAAGGCTAGCAATAGACTGTTTATTTACAGCATACACAAATGACTAATGGAATTTAATGCATGAAAATGTTCTGATGAACATTAGCTTTGCTTGGCACATTCTGTGCTTTCAGAAATGGTTGCCATAGAAACAACAACAAAAACCAAGGTACTTCAGCTGTGTGAAGTTATTAATAGGGAAGTAAACTGTTGAGAGAGTGAATTCAATAGAGATAATTTTATTTTCATATCAGATCTTATGTCCTAGGAGATAAAGGACATTTGACCATAGATCTGAACTGCCCATAAAAATACATACGTGATGGAAATAGATATACAGAAATTAATGTGAAATAGAGCATAAATTCATCATTTTGAACATGAACTGGGAACCAAATGTTCATCTCTTCAATGCCGTGAATACAATAGCAAACATTCAAGCAACATACAGTTGAAAAGTAATGAACTATATAGCATACTTTTCAGTAGTTATCTTGTCAAAATAATTATCACATACAAATTTGTAGTCTAAATTAATATTGAGTTATTTTAGGAACAGATCTACTGAAAGTTAAGCCAATTTATATTGAAAATTGAATTTTCAGCTGAGCTTTGCCTATTCCCACATTTGCAAAGGTATCTTTACATGTTTTGCCTAGTACAAGAGTTTCTAGTGGGTAATTTACTACACATCTTAGAGAGAAATTATGTAATATCAGTATAATTCTTTCCTAGAACGAGACAGTATTATGCAGCATATGGAAAATATTAAAATAAATGAGAAAAGTAATGATAAAAAATTGTAAGCTTAGTAAATGATGTTTTCTACATCTATAGACCTATAGCCTCTCTAATACGGACTAAAAAATCCAAGCTACTATATTTATTTCTATGTACAAAGCTAGTACTGAATGTAAACCTGCACCTAACAGTAGTACCCATATATTAAATTTCACTGCTAATCATGCAACCCCTACTTCTTCTTTTCACTTAAACTAGACATACTCAATTCCTGCAAACATTCTTCATATGCTTTAGCCTCCAGCCTCCCACAATCATCTTTGTTGTTGTTTTCTGCACTTTTTCCAAGGTCTCAATCTCTTTTTTATTGTATGGTGACCAAAATTGGATGCAATATTCCAAGTGCAATCTTACCAAGGCATTATAAAGCAATAGTACTGTATCACTTTTCCTGATCTTGATTTTATCCCCCTCTTAATACATCTTAGGATTGTGTTGGCTTTTTTGACAATTGCAGCACATTGCTACCTCATATTTAAGTGATTCTCCATTAGGGCTCCAAGATCCCTCTTGCGGTTACTGTTGTTGAGCCAAGTTTCACCTAGTCTGTACTTCTATTGAGCCAAGTTCCACCTTTTCTTGTCTAAGTATAAAACCTTACTTTTTTCTACATTTGAATTTCATTTTGTTAGATAGGGGCCAGTGTTCAAGTCTATTGAGATCCATCTGGATTTTGAGCCTATCTTCTGGGGCATTGACTATTCCTGCTAGTTTGGGGTTCCTCTGCAAATATGATAAGTTTTCCTTATATTCCCTCATCTAAATTGTTTGTGAATATATTAAAATGTACTGGGCCTAAATCAGAACCTTATGATACACCACTACTTCCTTCCTTCAATGTAGATGTAGTTCCATTAAGGATTACAAGTTGAGTGTGATTTGTCAACCAATTATGAATCCATCTGGTGGTGATGCTGTCTATCTCACATTTTTCTACCAGTTTTTTTTTTGTTTAAATCATGTACAGTTTAAGCCAGACATAGAGTGTGAATTTCATATACAGAAAGGTTAATGATATACAGAAGCTTTAATAAAATTGTGTCACAATTGTTTCTTGAAAAAAGAAAGCTCATAAATACATGCAGGGCTGCTGTGAGTATTATTCTATGTATTTGTTGGATTATCTGTGAAATAATTTCACTTATACGGTAAGGTTTTAACTCAAGTAAATCTGAACAACTTTATAAAACGCTATATGATATAGGAAGCCAACTTTCTCTAATTGTTTCTGCTCATCCCACACATCTAGCAAAAGGGACATGCTTTGGATCTCTTTTATTAACCAATTGAATACTCTATTTGGCCACACACAAGGAATTTTCTCCAATACAAAAAGCACTCAGTGTAAATGCAAAGCAACACAATAATCAGAATAATGTCATCTTGGTGGACCTAGGAATTATGCCTTCTCAGTGACAGCATCTGTGTTGTTGAACAGCATCACTGGATATTCAGATTTTTAGCCTTGTTTTCCAAGACATCTGGACCAGGAAGTTAAACTCTGTTGTTGATGTGATTTTTTATTGGTATGTATTATATGGGCATCATTGGTTTGCAGCTTTTTAATTTTTGTACATCACAGATTCACTCCTGTGAGATGGGAGGCTATATAAATTATTTATACAAAAAAACCCAAATACATTTTATTTATTTACAATATTTATATAGCTACCCATCTTATATTGAACTCTGGAATATGAAAAGTGCATAATGAACTCTGATCCAATAGATTGTGGTGGTTGGGAGCATCTGTTCACTTATTAATATTGTACTCAGAAAGATCAGTTGATACCAAGGAGCCATTTTTCACATTTTCCTCTATGTCTGTAATATAACTAAATTATATATTTACATAGTAGATTAAACTTAAAATAAATATTCCCAACTCAGTGAGCCAATTTTCTCTAGTAGCTAAGATATTGGACTAAGACTATAGAAACTTTAATTTAGTCCTGTTTTAGGCACCTTGCCAATTGGTTGACTATGGGGCAGCCAGTTTTAACACCAACGAGAAGGCAATGGAAGCCATCTCTGAAAATGATTCATAAAAGCTCTAGATACATGTCCATATAGCTGACAGGAGTTAAGTCTGATTAGAAGGTGCAGAAGAAAAAGAAAACTGATTCAATATTATTCATATGTTGAATGTTGTTTTAAAACTTCCAAACAAGAAAGAAACTTTTATTTTGGTAAAGACCAGCATACAATAAGATAAACTATGGTAAAAACAACCAAATGAGCAATAAATGTATCTGTATAAGTATGACTAAAGTGAATAAAATATATTAGTCATTCTAAGTACAGAGATAGTTGATTCCCTGTGGTGCACTTCTGGATAGTGCATGGACATGAACTGAATAGACTAGCAGTCTTAAGCAGCCAAACAGCTACTGTGTATTAACAATGTAGGCTCTTGGTTAATGTACTACTGCCAGAATAGGCAGCATTTAGAAATGGGCATTCTGCAGTAAATCAGTATCTAATGTTGCATCATTTGTGGGAGAGAAATATAATTTTCTGAATGGAGTTTTTTTTTGTTGGCTTTATCAACTTAAAGGCAGACCTTGACTCCATTTTCCAATAAAATTTTTGGAGGAAATTAATTCAATAATATTTTTCCTTGCATCTTTATTTTATTTTATTTATTTCATTTTATATACTTTATAGCTGTCCATTTTATATCGAATTCTGGGAAGCTCCCAATCAACAAGTCAAAGAATATCAATAATAAACTGAAACCGATTCTGTGGGAGTGGCTTGGTAGGCATGGCAGAGGAAGGATACTGTAAAATCTCCAGTCAGAAGTGGTATTTGCCAGTTCTCTGAACTACTCAAAATTTCCTCTACTGGCTCTCCAGAACTGGTCAGGATCTGCTGAATACCACCTCTGGTTGCCACCAAAGTTAAACTTCCACATGTGGTTCTTCATTCAATCCTCTCATTCATTTCATTCTATCCCTGTGCTTGGAATAAAAGCCAAGTCTTAATGCTTTTCAGAAGGCTAGGAGAGTAGAGGTCTGCTAAATGTCTAGGGGAAGGGTGGTCCAGTTTCCTATGTGAGGCTTTTCTACAGTGTCTGCTCAAATATCAAAGTTGAAGTTGTTTTGTACCTCCTTTCAAAGTGTCGCCATTGTACATGTACTGTCAATTAATACACCTGCTACTTTGTTTGATAAATTCCAATCATGATAAGAAGAGTGAGGTGTTCTTATTTAACACTGCATACCAGAACAACTAGATACAAGAACAGTTTTCCCCCAAATGCCATCACTCTGCGAAACAAATAATTCCCTCAACACTGTCAAATTATTTATTAAGTCTGCATTACTATTATTATTAGAATTAATCCTCCCATTTTTCCTTTCACCCATCTCCTCCCACTTATGACTGTATGACTAAATTTTGTTGCTTGTATCCTAAAGATTTTTATTTACTGTTTCCTAATATGATTTGATTGCTTATCGTACCCTATGACTATTATTAGGTGTTGTACCTTATGATTCTTAACTCTTGATGAATGTATCTTTTCTTTTAAGTACAACTGAGAGCATATGCACCAAGACAAATTTCTTGTGTGTCTAATCACACTTGACCAATAAAGAATTCTATTTAATGACCAATTCACACGTGTTTCAAAGGCAGTAGCAATTTTTTTATTTATGCTCCTAGCTTATAGAAAATATTTCACTCCTTCTATGCAATGCTAACTTAAATATATGTGAATAGCTGTGTGTATATACTTGTATCTATATCAATGGTGCATTAATTATGTGATTTGATCTTGTACTGTCTTCTCACATAATTCATATTTCCTAATGTAATGGTACATAGGAATGACCTTGAGAGACAGAGAAAAAGATGCTGCCTAGTGGACAAAAGTGTGTGTGTGTGTGTGTGTGTGTGTGTGTATGAGAGAGAGAGAGAGAGAGAGAAAGAGAGGAGGGGGAGGGCGGGAGGGGGAGGGAGAAGGAGAGACACGGCAGATGCATAACAGCCAGAGAAACAGTCCTTTCTAACTTATCACACTGTAAAAAAATTGTGGGAGATTTGTACTTTCAGACTTTCAAGATTCTGTTAATATAGCCTTACAATAAAGTACAATTAGATCATCTGGTCTGTTTCCTGTCTGGCTACCTAGGGCGGGTGACGCTTATCACTTCTGAGGATTCTTTTTCTATCTGAAATTTGTACCCTGTAATAGGTTTTTTTTTTAATAAAATGGATATACTGATTTCTGGGAAGAAAACCTCTCTTAGATGATTAGCATTTAAATAGGATAGATAGTCTTTAAAGCTATATTATATTCACTAAATCAGTGTACAGTTTAAGCAAGAAAGATTTGAATACAGTATTATTACAACTCATAATGACAGATATAAAATGTAGTTACAATGATTGGTTATAAGGCATCACATCAGTGGTGGGATTCAATTTTTTTTTTCTACTGGTTCTATGGGCATGGCAGGGGAAGGATACTGTAAAATCTCCAGTCAGAAGTGCTATTTGCCAGTTCTCTGAACTACTCAAAATTACTACTCAAAATTTCCGCTACCAATTCTCCAGAACTGGTCAGAACCTGCTGAATACCACCTCTGCATCACACGAGGCTAGCCTTAAAATAATAAGGTATTTCCAGGTCAAATTAATTTTGAGATGGCAAAAATTTACAGAAAATCTCTGGAAATGATTATAGGACATGCAACAGTAGAATTATCTATTTAACTGTTAATGGGGTATATTTATTTATGTACTGTATGTAGAAAGAGAGAAAATTAATTGACTTTTCCCAAGTCTTAAAAACTGTTTCCAAAAGATTCATTGAAGGTTGATAATTATCATTTTAGAAGCAATATTGACTGAGAGCCCAAGTATAACACTTTATATTATACACAAACACAGAAAGAGAGAGAGAGAGAGGGAGGGAGGGAGGGAGGGAAGGGGGGGAGAGAGAGAGAGAATAATCCCATCTCCTATGCTAAATCTGGTGAATTGTAAAATTTTAAAAATGTAATTCCAAGATTACATTTTCTATATTCTTGAAACAATAATATGATTCAATTTCATGGTCCACACTGCAATTTTTATATGGCCCTGAACACCCTGATCTCCCTTTTTACACTTTTTAAAAAATGTGGTAAAGTGAAAAAGAATTCCATTAAATTGCCTAAGGTATTTTGTAGCTTTTGGAATCTTTAATAAAGCTATTCTGTCAACATTTTGATTTCTTAAATAATAGACCACTGTGTCAAGATTTTTTTATAGATAAAAGTCTGCCATCCTTTAGTTCCTGGGCCAGCATCTATAAGAAAGATATGCTAATTCTCCCTGAGTTTATATCATTATAAATTTAGTCATTTAGTCATCATTATAAACATTTCTAATTACTTAGAAACCTTTCACTGAACAAAGAAGCCTAAGTATTTTCTTTTATCTGCAGCAAGTGTGGACTTTCATTTTGTTTTTTATTATTTTTGTTATTACTATCAAGCTTTATTTTAAGTCACCATATAACTTGGCAGTAAGGGTAAACTAGATAATTAAAATGATTAACCACTAATTTCTAATTCCAGGTACTGTTTTGAATCCATCAGAAAGAAATCAGCTCCCTTTGCCAAAGTGGGATTCAGGCAGAAAATCGAATAATTCAGTTGTTTCCAGAGTTATGCTGAAATCTTCTCCAAAGAGGCCACCAAGCATACATAGTCGTCAAGTTGCCACAACTTTGCTTGATCTTTGGTCATCCAGTCCAGAGGATTTTGTCATTGTTAACAAACAGCAAGTCCCCAAGTCTGATTTGGCTTGTAGTCATACCACGGCCTCTGTTGAGACCATTTATAAATCTCCCACCTTTCAAACCTTTGATTCTCTAGGAACCCCTATGACAAATACCTTGAAAGCCTCTCCAGCTTCTCAGCAGTACTGTGGGCCTAATGTAGCTAGCCTACGAAACCTCCACTTTTTAACACCAAGCATTGTAGAGGAAGTTGGTTTGAGTGGGGATCCTGCCCCCAGACCAGGTGAGTTTTATCATTTCCATGTTTAATTATGGGTTTTTGGCTCCCAGCCTTGCTTTTTAGTTTTCCAAAACTGTCATGCTTTTTAAATAGTACTAGATAGCGAACTTTCATTCTATATACATACTAAAATAATGCTTTGGTTACTTAGCCCTTATGATAGTTATTTTATAACATCATATTTATATATAGGTAGTCCTCATTTATTGACTGCAATTGGGACTGGAAACTTTGTTACTAAGTGGCACACTTGTTAAGTGCAATGTTGTGTGACTGCCAGTTCTGGCTGTGGTTGTTAAGTGAATCACTAGTGGTTGTTAAGCATGTCACATAAGCACAACTTGCAACTTCCTGTGACTTCTCCCTTAACTTTGCTTGTCAGAAACCTGTGAAGATTGCAAACAGCAACTGTGTGATCACAGATGCAGCAACTGTCATTAATGTGTGCTGGTTGTCAAGCATCTGAATCCCACTCATGTTATTATGGGATGCTGCCATAGCTGCAATTTTGAGGACTAGCTGTAAGTCTCATTACTCAGCACTTTTGTAATTTCAAATGATCACTGAATGGCTGCTGAGAACTACTTCGTTAGTTTTTTTTTGTCTTAGTAGTTTCCAGCTAAGAATTCCTTTCAGTAGCAAAAATGAGCTACAATACAGCAAATGGACAACTTGTAGGTTACCAAAATCTGGAGTACCATGGCAACACGCAGGTACAGAAAACTGCTGACATTTTGTGGTCATCTGAATTTTTGCAGTACAGATGTACCATTTTCAGCTATATTATAAATGAGATTTTTTTAAAAGTCAGTTCTTGAGTATTGCTAATGTAGTGGGAAATCTACAAACATATCTTTCAGAGCTGGAATTCATTTGGCAGTGTTTTCTAATTTTCTACTCCTTTATTAGTTTGTAAGTAGTTGGGACATGATTATGAGACTATTTGGGCACCTATGAGTTAAAGAAGGACAGTAATAATAGTAGAATATATATATATATATATATATATATATATATATATATATATATATATATATATATATATATATATATATATATATATATATATATATA
This sequence comes from Bungarus multicinctus, assembly GCA_023653725.1. Taxonomy (NCBI): domain Eukaryota; kingdom Metazoa; phylum Chordata; class Lepidosauria; order Squamata; family Elapidae; genus Bungarus; species Bungarus multicinctus. The sequence goes on from CM042848.1 coordinate 52,634,588, forward strand.
TAAATATATATATAAATAAATCTTAAATCTTATTTCTAAGGGAGGAAACCACAAAATTCCTGTTTTCTTTGACATAATTCAGTATTGAGCCTTGGTGACCAGATAAGCAGATTTTTTCCATGATGGTCTGTCCCTATCTTGGACTTTAAGAACTTCCAATAGTGCTCTCATCACCATTGTAACTGAGTTCATCCACTTTTGGTCCTTTTTTTTCCTTCCATCTTTCCCAGCATTAGAACCTTCTCTAGAGAGCTAGATCTTTGCATAATGTTTCCCATAATAAGCATATATGACCCTGCTCATGTGTACCTGAGTGAGAACTCTTGGTTGATTTATTCAATGTTCCATTTGTTTGTTTTCTTGGCTGTCCAAGGTGATCTCAGGAGTCTTCTCAAAGAAACTTCAAAAAGATCTTCTTCTTCTTCCTATCTTGTTTGCATTATTTTGAACTTTATAGGGACAGATACATCATAGCATCTGAATATCTTTTCAAAGAACAGTTTGGCTGCTCTTTCATGTGCTAGTTTCCAGCCTATTTTCTGATTGCTTGTTCCTTGTTTACTTTTGATGGTTGATCCTAAAAGTCAGTCCAGTTCTATACTTTCATTGTCAACTCAAAGCAATTATTAGGATTTTTAATTAATTTTCCAAAGTAATGTTTATTGGTAACATTTTTTAACTTCTCTCAGTTGGCAACAATTGTTTATTTGACTTTTGATATAGTAATACGTTGTAAAGCATGGAACACCATTTGGAGAAGGATGTAAGGAGAAGAGGAGTATTAGTTGTCCACTTTACAAGTTTAATACAATATTCAAAGCCATCCTAGTGCTCCCCCCAATTCATTGACTCCAATCTCTAGAGTGACCTAGGTGCATCTTTGCATATGGGAGCTAGAAGGTTTTAAATTAGGGATTCAATATGGTTGCTGAGCCTGATCACTTCCAGGAATTTTATAGCCTATATATTGCTATTTCAAAAGAAACTCCCAGGTAGTTTCTTCAATTTACCTGTTCAATAATACAAATAGATATGTCCCTTGTATCTCAAGATTATCTATTGAGGATAAAAATATAAATATTTTAAACCTCATATTGTTTTGATTTAATTGTGAGGTCCTTGATGGTCTCTGAACTTGATTGTTTTCTTGCTGATGTTTCATTGTCCAAACTAGGAAAAAAAATCATCTACCAAGCTCAGAGAGCACCAAGGACCCCTCATTTTAACACTGGAGCTACAAATATTCTTCTTTATTGGTAGCTTAATTCTGTTGTTTATTTTATATAGTGTATTGTAAATTAAGGCACTTAGATTTATAATTAACAAAACATAAAGAAGTATTAAACATGATTACATAGTTTTGGCAAACAATGATCTTTTTTTGTTTCAATATGTATGTGTATTTTTTTTAGATTCTGCCAGCTCCATGGGAACAACTTCTTCCTTTTCTACTTTCTCCATCTCATCCCCAGAATCAGCTGTACCAAACAACACCCCACAGCCCTATTCTGTTGCACCCCATGGACCTTCCTACTTGCCTTCACCACATGGATTACCTTCTGTTTTCTTTAAAGATCTCAAGGAACGGATTGCACATTCTTTTTCTCCTTGCCTAGTGTCTGATGTAGATGACAGTGCTAGCATTTTAAGCCTGCTACCTGATAATCCAAAATGTTCTGTTGAGAAAAATGATAGCTTTAGGAGCAGAACTTGTCGTGCTTCTGGTGAAAGCTGGACAAACAATTTAGTGGAGGAAGTACTTGCTGGATCTAATCCTGTACCTCCAGCCACAAATCTTCCTTCTGACCCAGATCTTTTTCCTTTGAGTGCTGAGGAAAAAAATATGACCATTCTTGAAGAAATAAAAAATGCCGTTTGTGGACTAAGAGGGGACTTCTGCAGTGTGGCACAGGAGTTACGTACTATAGGTAGTGAATTGGCAAATATGGTAGCTTCCGTTCAAAATATGAACCAATTTTTTTTAGCTCCCGAAACTGCTAAAGATGACCATACGAAAATATAGAACTCAAACTGGCTCACAATGAGGTAGCATAAGATGAGTTATAATATATTCTATTTTACTAATGTGCTTGACATACTTCGGAGTTTATTTGCACAAAAATAAATGTCTTTGTATATGTATATGTATATATATGTACACACACACACACAAACACTCTAATATATATACCTATTAAATTTTTGCTGTGGAAAATAAATTGTTCTTTATATCTTATTTTTTTGCAATGGTTTTCATTTTTTAAAAATAATACCTTGGATATATCTCTAAAGTAGTCTGAAAACAAGACATTCTTCTTTTTTTGCATGAATCTAAGTACTCCTCAAAGGGGTAATTACGATTAATTAGACTGAGCAGTCATTAATGTCCTAAGCACTACCTTTCTATGTTATGCCCCAGTCAGGGGGCTTAATACATTACACATAAATGGTTGGCCAAGCTTATAAGATTTATTATTGATTTCTCTCCCTCCCTCCCCCCTTCCCTCCCTCCCCCTCTCTCTTTCCCTCTCTCTTTTCTCTCCCTCCCTCCCTCCCTCCCTCCCCCCTATCTATCTATCTATCTATCTATCTATCTATCTATCTATCTATCTATCTATCTATCTATCTATCTAAGATTTATACGACCACTTATTTGCCTTCATTTAATTCTCTGTTTTTACTATGTTGTTGTTATTCTGTTCCTTATTATTTTGTTCAGTTGTATCTGTTACCCAGGGTCATTGCATGAATTTAATGACAATATAAACTGGATACATAATTAATGGATTACAAATGAATTAATAATCAACTAATACATCTTGTTTGGATACAAATGGAGCAATCCATGGAACTAGCTGTCCATCCTCTATAGATTACTTCCTTTGCTATCTCAGCAAGGTGAGAATGTATGTTTTCACAGTGAGTCAAAGTGAAAAGGTCTCAAGGAAGTACATGTCTACAAATCATTCTCTGTTCAGAGCTGTTCAGAGCATCCAGTCATGGGAGGTGCTTCAGTCTTCGTTTAGCTAAGCTGGTCTTAATCTGCGGAACGCTCCTCCTCCTCCACGGGACTCTTCCCCAGCGTGCCCCAGTTTAGGCTCAGCCTTGTAAGAGATAGGTAGTGCTTTTGTGATCCCTTGGCCGAAACGGGTGACTTCCTTTCAGGTTTGGAGATTTTTCTTCTTGGTTTTCAAAAAAAAAAAAAAATTTGCAATCTCTCGATGCTGCCTCTTGTCATCTGAGCGTCGGGGATCACTTTTCGGAAAGCGCTTCCTGCGCTCCAAAATGGAGGGAGCCTTCGGCTCTTCCCCACCCCTCCCACCGCTAGCCCTACCCCTGCCATATGATCCACCCCGAATGATTTCAAACGCCGCGGCTTGTCTCTCTCTGCTGGGTCATATAACCTGCTCCTCCCTTGAACGCCATTTTAAAGGGTGAAGGGCTTAAAAGCCCACCTATTATCACCCTTCCCAGCCATTTAGCTTCGAGGGGAAATGGATTGCAGCCTCCTTTTGCACAGCGGGAGATTGCTGCTGGCGTGCACGCCAAAAATAATGGACGGTCGCCATTTTCCCAGTAAGGGGACCGCGTGGCCGCGCTAATACTAGTTTCTGTAGACTGCGTGGTGTAATTCTCATTCCCCACCGGGGAGTTTTTTGTTTTCCCTTGTAAAAAAAAAAGAGAGAAAAAAATAAAACAACAAGAGTATCTCAGGAACTATTTCATCCTTGTTTGATCTATACTCGAGGTCACTGTTAAAGTGTTGTTGGTTAACCGTCACAGTCCTCCTTATCCAGCGGCACAACAGCAAGCACCTAGGGCCTGAATCCGCCTGCAGGGAAGTTGTTAAGGGCCTGTGATTAATACAAGGCCTGTTAGGCGTTCTTAATTTGGCTAATTGGAATATCCAACAAGATTGACTGTCACTCTGATATATAATTCACTCAGATTGTACTGATAACATTGTTAACAGCAGTAAGTCATAATAACATTCATACTAACAACAACAGTATATTTACACTAGTAATATAATAATAAGAAATTTTATTATTATTCAGATACGACTCATTTCAAAACTGATTTTAGTATTTTTATTAATATTTTTTTTTAAAAAAGAGGGGGATTCAATTGCAGGGCACCCTGTCCACTCTTGGTCAGGCCCTGGGCATGCCAACCGCCTATACTGCTAGTCTTGAGCATATCTTTTATAACTAAGGATGGCAGGGGGTAGCGGTTCCCATACCTCAACTTCAAGAGGCAAGTCTAAATCCAAATAGAGAAAAGACACTTCCAAGGCCTCAGAAAAAGATGCCAACAGGTGTCACAGGACACTAGAAAGACAAATAGATAAGTGCACACAAGAGGCGCACAGGACCTCTCATGTTTCCTCGCCCCACAGTCCAGTGCCATCCTCCTCTGCTCACCCTCCTCCTCTCCCCATAGATGTCTCTCTCCCATCCAGGTGCAGACTGGCTCCCCAGAGTCAACAGGCCCAGTCATCTGGTTCTCCAACATGAGAAGGACACCGGAAGCAACGTTTACTCCAACAGCAGCAGGTCTTCGACAGGATCCTCCTCTTCCAAATGAAGTGCCTGAGCAAATGAGGGCCTGGATGGAAATGGCTATGCATCAGGGAATTGCTGCAGGCCTGCAACATGCGGTTTTGACCAGAAATCTTCCTGCACCCGTGGAATTTGATTCACAATCAGTTCAATCTTTGGCCAGATCAGAGCAACACGATGACCAGGTACTGTCTCAAAGGTATTTACTTCTCCAGGGGCCGCAGGAGGAGGAGCAAGAGGTGGAGGCTGAAGAGGTGGTCCATATGGAGTAGACGGAACAAAGCGAATCAGAATCAATACATGAAAGTGACCTGTCTATGTCAGAGGCGAATCCCTTAGAAAGAGGAATGTCTGAGGATGAGGGCCTGGCTCCTGACCAACCTGTATTTATGGGCTTATTCCGCCCACAACTTTTCAAATCGCTGTTGTTTAAGGCCAAAAACACTGTGCGCCTCGACAAACCAGCCCTTTCTACCACTCCGTCAAAGAGGGACCAGAGGATCTCATTTTCAATCAACCTATAGTACAGGCAGACGTAATTCCAGCTCCTCACATGTTTACAGACCTGGTACAGAAGCAGTTGGCATCTACAGCAGTATGCCCGGCCTCTACAGGTTATGACAGGAAATTCTTTAATTTGGCCCCGATTACTTAAAATTGTTGAATACTCCTGAAGTGGACGATCCCATAGTAGGATTAGCATCCTCTTCCTCCATTCCTAGCGAGGTGCTAGAGGCATTGAAGCCAGAGGAAAAATGGGCCGAGTTGGCCCTACGCAGAGCCCATCAGTCTGATGCATGGGCCATCAGGGCAGCCACGGCTGCTTCCTTCTTTAACCGGGCGTCTCTCAGATGGCTCCGTTTGCTTCGGGAGCACGTCCTCAGTTCTAATATTAGAGCACATCAAGACATTGCTAAACTTACAGCAGCTGCCGAATTCTCTGCTGACACAACTTTCCATGCAATTAAGTTCTCCGCCAGAGCCATTACCTCACATGTTACAGCACGACGCTTGCTATGGTTAAAGCATTGGCAAATGGATATTAAGCACAAATGCAAGCTGGCTTCATCTCCTCTTGCGGGAGACAGATTGTTTAGCCCATCCCTAGATCCATTACTTATCGAGACCCCAAATAAAAAGAAAATTTTACCTTCCCTTTTTTGGAAGTGAGATCCTAGAAACCCGCAGTCCTTTTGAAGGGGATCTTTTAGGCCCTTTTATCAGGGTCCATTCTCAACCAGATTCCAGAGAGCGGTCAGGGCAGCAGCCAGACAGAACTGACTTCGGGGAGAGGTACCAAAAGGGTGGCCAATCCAAAAGATCCTTCCAGGGTGCTGGGAACAGACGTTTCCGGCGCCCATGATAACTCCATGTGCCTGACTCCCATTGGTGGCCGCCTTAAGTTTTTCGCAGACCAATTGGACTCCTCGATGTCTGATTCCTGAGTTAGAGATACAATCAGGTTCGGTCTGGCTCTGAAGTTTCAATCCGCCCCCCCCCAGATTTGTTTATGTCATGCCCCCTTTCCAGAGATCCAGTCAAACGAAGCCTTATGGAAACAGCTATCCAACATCTTCTAGAGATACGAGCCATCCAGTCAATTGCTGCTGATCAACGGGGGCAAGGATTCTATTCACATCTTTTTGTTGTTCCCAAGGGTTCAGGAGGGCGGAGACAATCTTAGACTTGAAATGTCTCAACCAATTTTTAGTATATCGCAAATTCAAAATGCACACTCTGCAATCTATCCTAATTGGCATCAGGAAAGTGGACGTCCTCACGTCCATAGATTTAACGGAGGCATACTTACATATTCCCATTCGGCCACCTCACTATAAATTTTTAAGATTCTGCTATAATAACCACCACTTCGAATATGTGGCTTTCCCTTTGGACTAGCTTCTGCTCCCAGGACCTTTACAAAGGTTCTCGCAGCCCTGGCTGTTCATCTCCGAGGTGTCCCTGTTAGACTACAGTGTTACCTTGATGATATCCTAATTTTGTCATCATCGGCTCATCAATCAGTCAAAGACACTCAGATTACATTACAAGCCTTACAGCTACACAGGTTCTCAATAAATTGGAAAAAGAGTCAACTAACACCATCGACTAGATTAATCCAACTAGGGGCAGACATAGATATGATAGCAGGCAAAGTTTTCCTGTCTCCAGACAGACAAAACAGCATCCATCAATTAGTCAAGGAGATCAGGATTAAAAACAGGGTTCCTCTAGCTGATCTTTCAAGGTTATTAGGAAAGATGATCTCATGCATATCTATTATTCCTTGGGCTCACTTCCACACTAGATCCCTCCAGTGGTTCCTGCTCCTGTACCAGCGGTCCGGCCGAAGCAACTCCAAGTTTAAACTCAGGGTACCCTCACAGGTCCTCACTTCTCTCCTCTGGTGGTCCAGACCAGCAATAAACAGAGGTTGTCTCTTCCAGGAGCCTCACAGGATTACCATCACCATCGATGCCAGCCTTTTTGGATGGGGAGCTCACTTGCTATCGACCACTGCACAAGGCCGCTGGTCTGCCACAGAACAGTCATGCAGCATCAACTGGCTGGATCAATCAGAGTGGTGTCTCCATCCGACCCTCTTCCAGGAGGCAGTCAGGGCATTTGGACAACCGTTGGTAAACCTGTTCGCTTCCCCCATCAATGCTCAGCTATCAAGATTCCTTTCTAGATACTCCTTGAGGGGAGTGGAAAACTTCAATGTACTCTGTTGCCGTTGGCCCCCAGGTCTATTGTATGCATTCCCACCACTTCCACTGATCCCCAGGGTCATCCAGAAGCTGCTCGACGAGAGGGCGGAACTGCTTCTGGTAGCTCCTTACTGGCCCAGACGGCCATGGTTTGCAGACCTCTGCAGTCTCTCTGTGACACCACTATGGAGAATTCTGCCAGACAGGGTCTTGCTGACCCAGGGTCCCTTTCAACATCAAGACCCTCAATGGTTGCAACTGACCGTCTGGAGGTTGTGCGGACTCATCTGAGAAGTGAGGAGTTGTCCAACAGAGTGATCACCATCATCCAAGCCGCTAGACATCCCTCAACAACATGAATTTACAATGCCATGTGGTCCAGTTTTCACAAACGGTTCACCAAGTCCAAAATTGATCCCATTTCTCCATTGGTGGCTCAGATCCTAGAGTTCTTGCAAGATGGCCTTGACAAGGGACTATCTCCTAATACATCGAAAAGACAGGCGGCGGCTTTGGCGTCAGTTGTCACTTGTGAAGGTTTGCTATCTCTATCCCATCATCCACGCATATGGAGTTTCCTTCGGGAAGCCACGAACTTACGCCCACCACCAGTTCACCGCTATCCCACCTGGGACATTAATAAGGTCCTTCTGGCTCTCACTAAGAGTCCCTTTGAACCTGTTCACTCGTCAAGTCTCCAATTTCTGACGTACAAAGTAGTTTTCCTTGTAGCAATCACTTCCGCTCGTCGAATTTCAGAAGTCACAGCTTTGTCCATCAGACAAGATCTTTGCGTTTTCCATTCCAACAAAGTCATCCTGCGTCCGGACACTACGTTCATACCCAAGATTAATTCAGCCTTTCATAGGGACGGGAACTGATACTTCCTAATTTCTGTCCCAGACCATCCCAGGAGTTAGAACGACAATGGCACCAGCTAGATGTGAGGCAAGCATTTCGAGTATACATTCACTGCACAGCATCTTTCAGAAAGACGGAGACCTTATTTGTGTCCTTTCAGGCCAATGCTCAAGGATGCAAGGCCTCGTTCTACACAATAGGCCGTTGGCTATGGGCCACAATAGCTAAAGCCTATCAGACTCAATCTCTTCCGGTGCCCAGGGCCATAACAGCTCATTCAACAAGGAGCGCCGCAACATCAGCAGCATGGGCCACGCAGGCTCCAATCACTGACATCTGTCGAGCCGCAACTTGGGTCTCTCCATCACCCTTCATCAGGCATTATAAGATACATATGTTTGCATCAGCTGAGGCTTCCTTTGGCAGAAAGGTTCTACAACAGGTCCTCGGGGACCAGGAGAGGATTCCAAACCAGACGGAGTCCCTCCATAGGACAGATCAAGCTTTGGTATGCCCCATGACTGGATGCTCTGAACAGCTCATGGGAAAAGGGGTGTTGGTACTTACCTGACACGCCCGTTCTCTTTGAGCTGCGAAGAGCATCCAGCCCCACCCTCCTTTTTTGTCTGTCTGGTGGGGTCCTGTTTCGGCCAACGTATCTTTAGTTTCACTCAGGGCGAGGATGTTTGTTTCTCTCGTCTTCGCCTAAACAGGGGAACGCCAGGGAGGAGTCCTGTGGAGGAGGAGGAGTGTTCTGCAAATTAAGCCCAGCCTAGCTAAACGAAGACTGAAGCATCTCCCATGACTGGATGCTCTTCACAGCTCAAAGAACGGGCGTGTCAGGTAAATATCAATGCCCCTTTTCACAGTGAGTCAAAGTGAAAAGGTCTCAAAGAAGTACGTGTCTACAAACCATTCTCTCACCCAAAAAAGAAAATAAAAGCAAATGTTGATCTATCTGCTGCTAGCCCAATAGATATCATGCATAATTAAAGTAATCAAGTGGAATGGGAAGTAGGAAAAACAGCTTATTTGGAAATTGCTGTTTTACATCTGATTTTTGAAAGAAGAAGGGATTGGGAGAAGTAAGGCTCATTAACAGCTCTCCCAAATGAATAGAACTTTACTGCTATATTGGCATGGTGATTTAAATCCATGAAGGATAAAATCGGAACAATAAATCTGCAAAGCTGTAAAGGAAATTGAAAGTTCATAGTGAAGTGATCTTATTTGTACCCATCTCACTGGGACATTCCCTTAAGAAAATGAAAAGGTGTTTTTGAATGTCTGAATAGGCTTTTAGCTCCAACAATACTAAAGGAGGAGGAGGAATCACTAGTGAAAAAAAAAAACTTCTATGTATGGTCATGTAAAGGTGCATGCATGATCTTTTTATAATAAAACTATCTGATTTCAAATTTTCTATTTCCCCCCCTAAACATTTAACAGTTAATTTGAGTAATAATATCAATTAATTTGAGTAATAATATCAATATTATTAATGAGAACAGCATTAGAACATGTTGATTTTTTATCTTGATTGAGATTTTAGTATCAGCTTCTGATTCCTGGTTTATATCTTATATACAGGTGAAACTCGAAAAATTAGAATATTGTGCAAAAGTTTATTTATTTCATAATGCAACTTAAAAGGTGAAACTAATATATGAGATTGACTCATTACATGCAAAGCAAGATAGTTCAAGCTGTGATTTGTCATAATTGAGATGATGATGGCTTACAGCTTATGAAAACCCCAAATCCACAATCTCAGAAAATTAGAATATTACATGCAATCAATAAAACAAGGATTGTACATAGAACAATATCGGACCTCTGAAAAGTATAAGCATGCATATGTACTCAGTAGTTGGTTTGGGCCCCTTTTGCAGCAATTACTGCCTCAATGCGGCGTGGCATGGAAGCTATCAGCCAGTGGCACTGCTGAGGTGTTATGGAAGACCAGGATGCTTCAATAGCGGCCTTCGGGTCTTCTGCATTGTTCGGTCTCATGTCACTTATCTTTCTCTTGGCAAAACCTCATAGATTCTCTATGGGGTTCAGGTCAGGCGAGTTTGCTGGCCAATCAAGCACAGTAACCCCACGGTCATTGAACCAGATTTTGGTGCTTTTGGCAGTGTGGGCAGGTGCCAAGTCCTGCTGGAAAATGAAGTCAGCATCCCCGTAAAGCTCGTCTGTGGAAGGAAGCATGAAATGCTCCAAAATCTCCTGGTAGATGGCTGCGTTGACCCTGGACTTAATAAAGCTCAGTGGACCAACACCAGCAGATGACATGGCTCCCCAAATCAACACAGACTGTGGAAACTTCACACTGGACTTCAAGCATCTTGCAGTGTATGCCTCTCCATTCTTCTTCCAGACTCTGGGTCCTTGGTTTCCAAATGAGATGCAAAAATTGCTCTCATCAGAAAAGAGGACTTCGGACCACTGAGCAACAGACCAGTTCTGATTTTCTTTAGCCCAGGTAAGATGCTTCTGACATTGTTTGTTGTTCAGGAGTGGCTTGACAAGAGGAATACGACATTTGACGCCCATGTCTAGGATCCATCTGTATGTGGTGGCTCTTGATGCACTGACTCCAGCCTCAGTCCACTCCTTGTGAAAGTCCCCAACATTTTTGAATGGCCCTTTCCTGACAATTCTCTCCAGTCTGCGGTCATCCCTGCTGCTTGTGCACCTTTTTCTTCCACACTTTTCCCTTCTACATAGCTTTCTATTAATGTGCTTTGATACAGCACTTTGGGAGCATCCAACTTCTTTTGCAATTACCTTTTGAGGCTTTCCCTTCTTATAAAGAGTGTCAATGATGGTTTTTTGCACAACTGTCAGGTCAGCAGTCTTTCTCATGATTGTGATTCCTACTGAACCAGCTGAGAGACCATTTAAAAGCTCAGGAACCCTTTGCAGGTGTTATGGCTTAATTAGCTGATTAGAGTGGGACATTTTGAGCCTAGAATATTGAACCCTTTCACAATATTCTAATTTTCTGAGATTGTGGATTTGGGGTTTTCATGAGCTGTAAGCCATAATTATCACAATTATGACAAATCATGGCTTGAACTATCTGGCTTTGCATGTAATGCATCTATCTCATATATTAGTTTCACCTTTTAAGTTGCATTACTGAAATAAATGAACTTTTGTATGATATTATAATTTTTCGAGTTTCACCTGTATATCTGCAGAACACAAAACATTAAAACATTATTTTTGAAATATCACTTTTTCCTTTAAAGGACATAAAAGACTTTTCTAAAATGGAATATATCTTTTGCATTCTTAATTAGAAATACATTTTGTACATGAGAGCATTTTTCAGAGTTCAAGATAAGCTGTCTGCTTGGTTGGTTGGGATTGCAATCATGTTTTAGGAATTATTATAAATTTACAAATGAGTAACAATCAGACAAATATCTGTATTTGGATGTGAAAAGTTTACATTATATTTTATGTTTGGTTAAAAAATATTTTATCCATGGATTAAAGGCAACTTCTTTTCTGATTCAACTCTGCCAGCTATGTGTATAATGTGTAATCTCATTAACTTTTCAGAGGCAATGTAAAGTATATGATGAATGTTTATCATTAATTGAGTGTTGCTTGTCAGTTGCTTGCATAAATGTTTATTTACTTCTAAATGGAAGTATCATCAGGGGAAGTTGTTGACTGCCTCATGTTTAATGTGTTTCTGTGCAGTTATCTATTTTCAACTAAGCAGAACAAAATGCTGACAAAATTGAGCTTTTCCTGATGCCACAAGGATAAACACTATTAAATACATATATGGTATATATTTTCAAGCATGCATGCCAAACAATTACCACACATGACTTGAGAGAAGGATAAAAAAACAACTGAGCTTTGAAACAGGCTCCTTAATGGTGCTTTCTGGGAGCCTGTGATTTCGGAAATGGAAGAATCCATAGAAAACAGTATTTTTACTTAAAATGGATTAATTTTGTACCTTTATAGATGGAGTACAAACTTGAATACTGTGTCTGAAGTTTGTGTTTGAATACTGTGTCTGAAGCAAAGTGGGCTGAAGGGACAGTTACATTAATTTCAGTGGTGGAATTCAAAATTTTTTATTACCGGTTCTGTGGGCGTGGCTTATCTGGTGGGCGTGGCTTAGGGACACATGACTGGGTGGGTGTGGCTTGGTGGCCATGTGACTAGGATGGTCATGTGACTGGGTGGGTGTGGCCAACTCAATGTCACTCACGTCAAGGAGTGCTTTGCCTGGCCCCTCCTCTCCCAGCCATTCCTTGTCACACCCAGCCTCAACATATCTATAGTTCTGTAAAAATGTTGTTCACCTTTTTTTGACTTTATTATCTATCTATAGATGTACTTTCATGGACCACTGAAAGGAGGAAATGGCTCACATGCTTTGCCTTAGAGGATGATAGGCAACAGGCTTTTAGGGGGCTGCCAGAAAGAGAGGGGGCAATATATTTTCCAAAGCATCAGAAGGATGGAAATTGAACACAGAGAGAAGCAACCTAAAAGTAAGGAGAAACTTCCTGACTGTGAGAACAATTAACCAGTGGAATTGCTTGCCACCAGAAATTCTGGGTGCTCCAACACTGGAAGTTTACAACAAAAGACTGGACAGCCATTTGTCTGAAATGGTATAGAGTTCCCCCCAAGGTCCCTTTTTAAGTGTTATTATGTTATTCTGACATCTTTCCCAGGACCTCTATTCAGATTTTGGCATCCTCAGAGTTTTCCTGCCTGAGCAGGGGGTTGGATTAGAAGATCTCCATAGTCCCTTTCAACTCTGTTAAATGCACCTGTATTTATGCTCTGGACTATTGACATGTAAACCCTGAAAAATACTTGGGCAAAAGAAAGGCAGTAAAATCACTTCAGATGTAGGGATAGTGCAAAATATTAATATATGATAAATAATGGAACAATTAAAAATAATACCACAGAATATTCCCTCTCCACCATTCCTTCTTTTTTCTTTCTCTCTTTCTTTCTTCCCCTTCCTCTTTCTTTCTCTCTCTTTTTTCTTTCTTGCTCTTTCCTTCTTGCCCTTCCTCCCTTCCTCTTTTTTCCTTCTTCCTATTTTTCTTTCTTTCTCTTTCTCTTTTCCTCTTTATTTCTTTCTCTCCCTTCCTCTTTATTTCTTGCTCTTTGTTCCTTTCTTGCTCTTTCGTTCTTGCCTTTCCTTCCTTCCTTCCTCCCTCCCTCCCTCCCTCCCTCCCTTCCTTTCCTTGTCTCTATCTCACACACACACCTCTTTTCTGGGAAGAACTTATGAGCAGCGAGCAGGGGTGGGGATGACACAATGTGAATGTTGGTTTGGCATGCTGTGAATTGAGCCAAAATCACCTTACCAAGAGTTAGAAGACTCCTGTAGGCTCTGGGTTACTACATGATGCTATCTGCTTGGAGATGGTCACCTATCAACTGCATGATCATGTTGCTGGATGCTTGAGGTGCTTTGAGGTCTTGCTAATTCTTTGTCCCCTGTTCCAAATCCGCAAAACCTTTCCCTTTGCTTTTCCTCCACTTTCCTTGCTTTGCTGGGCTGGGAGGGTGGCGGAAGCGCTCGAAAGGGAGGGGGAAAGCAAAGGCTTGGCTTTCCCTTTGCTTTTCCTCCACTTTCCCTGCTTTGCTGGGCTGGGAGGGTGACAGAAGCGCTCAGAAAGGTGGGGGGGAAGCAAAGGCTTGGCTTTCCCTTCACTTTTTCTTGGCTTTCCTTTCACTTTTCCTCCGCTTTCCCTACTCTGCTGTGCTGGGAGGGTGGCGGATGCACCAGCAACTGGAGAACCGGTTTGGGGGCATGGCCAGCCAGAAGTTACTAACGGTTTCTGCGACCCACACCTAATCACTGCTACAGGTTCTCCAGAACCAGTGAGAACCGGTTGAATATCACCTCTGATTAATTTCCCTCTAAGAAAATGAAAACATTTAAGGATGCAATTTAAAAGTCATTTTGGAGATTCCCAGAGTTTGATATAAAATGGGGTGAGGAATGGCTATATACATATTTTAAATGAATAAATCTATTTTTCTATTGGACAGAAATATATACTGTATGAATTCAGCTTGTCATTCACAGGCTTCAAACAGCTCAGTACTGTCTGTTTCTATCAGAATAGATATTAATTAGGGACTTATCTACTGCTATGTGGTCCATTCTCCAGCTGTTCAGATCTAGTTTTGCAATAGCTTGCTGTTGTTTCCAAAAAAATCCCCCAGCAATTGAACACATTGTTGAAAACGAACCACTCCTCTCTCAATTTGGCAGAAGACTGATTGCCTTCTGTAGATGTCAGGCCCACTTGTCTTTGCCTTGTTGCCATTGTTTTCCAAAGATGCTTAGTATGAAAAAAGGATAAATTCTGATCCCACTATCATGATAAATGCAGAAAATTTGTTGCTGTAACTGATAACCATAAGCTGATCTGAGAGCTGTCAGAAGTGTTTTATTGAACATATAATGACAGTAATTTTTTCATTGTTCCACAGTCATAATGAACTGTTTTTCAAAAGCTTGCTGTTTTAACTGACTGTCTCTGCTGAATTTCAGACCATTGCAATTTCAGTTTTGTTGTCATGGCTGATCTATCTTAAAACCGAGATACAAGAATAATCAGAAGCAACTATGACTAAGTAGAAAAATTAGCTTGTAATTTTACAGTTGACCTGGTGTTTGATATAACATATCAATGTGTGTACATGTTTTGTGTATATAATTTTATTTACTACAATTTATTGAAAAATAATGATTTTTCTGAGTGAAAACAGATCATTAGAAATAACTCATTATGTATAATTCAGTTCATATCTAGATCAAAACAAAATAAAACCTAAAGTATAGCAGCCAATGATCATATTGGTAATATATAGATATGTCTCAGTGGCGCAGTGGTTAGAATGCAGTACTGCAAGCTACTCCCACTGCAATTTGGCAGTTCAATTCTCACCAGGCTCAAGATTGACTCAGCCTTCCATCCTTCCAAGGTGGGTAAAATGAGGACCCAAATTGTTGGGGGCAATATGCTGACTCTATAAACCACCTTGAGAGGGCTGTAAAGCACTATAAAGTGGTATATAAGTCTAAGTTCCCACAGGGAGGGCCTTCTCCAGGTGCCGTCGGCTTCTATGTGTCATCTGGCGGCCCCCAGGAGCAGGGCCTTCTCTGTGGGGGCCCCCGCCCTCTGGAATAGTCTGCCCCCAGAGATACGCATCAACACGGACCTGAGAGCCTTCAGACGGGCGTTAAAAACTTGGCTCTTTGAGCAGGCTGGCCTAGGCTGACACAAGATTTTAACTTTGTCTCTCGTTTTAAATTGGGTTTGAATATTTGGGGTTTTTAATTATTTATGGGGGAGGGGTAAACTTTTTAAATTAAAACAGCCTAAACTATTTAATTCATTTTAATTTTTGTATAGTGTATTGGGGTTATGATCGGCTGTGCACCGCCCTGAGTCCTTCGGGAGAAGGGTGGTATATAAGTACTTAAATAAATAAATAAATAAATAAATAAATAAGTGTAATTGCTATTGCTATATCATATCTAATGACAATGGTAGATCTCTATTGTCATTAGATATATGGAATCTTTAAAAATGCAAAAGAATGAGTACATATAAAATTATACATTGTTCAAACTTTCACTTGTCACATGGTTTTATGGCATCCATGTATTTTCTAAATGTTTAGTTATTGAATGTAGAATTCCCAAAATCAGAAGAGGTTTGGCACAAATTGGTAGGTGGGAGAAGCCAGAAAAGGAAAGATTAATTTGAAAATGGGCAGGAGCCAGGCAGAAGCTATAGAGAAATAAAATTCTAGGGAAAAAAAATCTCTTTGGGAAATGCTTCATATGTCTTGACTCTAAGCCTCCTCCCAATTTTTCTTGGTCACGTCTGGCTCTGTAATTCCCACTGCATGTATAAATATAAAACATGTAATATATACAGAAAAAATAGAAATATTTATTGCTACAATTTATAGGCCACCTGACTTAACAGTTAAAATTTTAAAAAGGATACAAAACACAAAAAAGAATCGTACAATATCTAGAGCAGTATAACACCAAGAAAAGCCTGTCTTTGCTACGTTCCAGAACCTATGAATGATCAGTTTCCTGAACTTCATTGAGTTGGATCTCTGGGGCAGTAACATTCCAGAGGACAGGCAGCTCAAGAGAGAATGCATGTTTCCTGGCCCCACAAGATGACAACGGAGTGTGACCATACCACCTGATTGCATTGGTAGACAAAAACAATTGGAGATAGGGAATCCTTCAAATAGCCAGGTCTTATGCCACATAGGGCTTTAAAGATGGTATCCAGCAGCTTGATTTATCCCTGGAAATCAATTGATAACTAGTGCAACTTACAGAACAGTGAAGTCACAAGGGCATAATGAGGCAAGCCCAATGTTGCCTGTGTCACCAGATTCTGTACCAGCTTCAGCTTCTGAACAATCTTCATGGACAGTCCCAGAGTGAGTTACAGAATAGAGTAAGTTGCAATAATGCATCCAGTTTTGTTCACCACATTATAAAAAAGATGTTGAGACTCTAGAAAAAGTACAGAGAGGAGCAATCAGGATGATTAGGGGACTGGAGACTAAAACATAGGAATAACGGTTACAGGAACTGGGCATGGCTAGTCTAGTGAAGAGAAGGACCAGGGGAGACATGATAGCAGTCATGTCAATATTTGAGGGACTGCCACAGAGAGGAAGGAGTCAATCTATTTTCTAAAGAGCCTGTAGCCAGACAAGGAATAATGGATGGAAACTGAACAAGGGGAGAATTAACCTGGAAATAAGGAGAAACTTCCTGACAGTGAGAACAATCAAACCAATGGAACACCTTGCCCTCGGAAGTTGTGGGAGTGCCATCACTTGAGACTTTCAAGAAGAGATTGGACTGCTATTTGTAAAAAATGGTGTAGGGTCTTCCGCTTAGGTGGGGGGCTGTATTAGATGACCTACAAGATCCCTTCCAACTCTGATTATCTGTTATCTGTTATTAAGTGTGAAGTGAGCAGTGCATGAGTGATTATCTGAAGTAGCTCAGAGGTAGTATTCAGCAGGTTCTGACCAGTTCTGGAGAACCAGTAGCAAAAATTTTGAGTAGTTTGGAGAACTGGTAGCAGAAATTTTGAGTAGTCCAGAACACCACCTCTGACTGGCCCCGCCCCATCTCTTCTCTGCCTCCTGAGTTCCAGCTGATCAGCTGGGTCTTCTTTTGTTGCCCTACACAGGAGAACGGAGCTGGAAAGCACATTAGTGGGGTGGGAAGAGAATGGAGATTTTACAGTATCCTTCCCCTGCCACACCCACCAAGCCACACCCACAGAACCGATAGTAAAATTTTTTGAATCCCACCACTGAAGTAGCTCCCAGTGCAAACTAACACACCAGGTGTGCTTATGCAACATTCCATTTGGCCAGAACTGCTACCTGCTCTTTGAGCCGAGCTATGAGTCCACAATGACCCCCCAAGTTGCACATTAGAGTTAATGGGGAAGCGCAGCTCCTTCCAAGATCAAAGATGGAAGATCGTTAGAACCAGGGATGGGGGAACTGAATTGACCCAGGGGTGGGTCTTCTCAGTATTGAATCTAAGCATGTTTCTTCTCATCCAGACTCACATAGCCTCCGGTCCTGGGACAGGTTTTTATCAGCATCTTTTAGTTATCTCAGCACCAAGATGTACAATTGGATATGATTAACATACTGATGATGGTACCTGATCTATAACCGATGGATAACCTGACTTATGCTATGACTGGTAAACATGTCATTGTTTCCAACCCAGTGAAATCTTGAAAGTAAGTAAAGGAACTCAGGAATCTATTGTCTCTCAGGTCAATCATTCTCTGCAAAGTGAAGATAATGGGATCAAATTTGGAGTAGAGAGAGAAGTTACAAGCGAAAGTTTATTTTCTGGTCACTTGCCCTAAAGCAGTGTTATTCAAATCTTCTTGTGCTTCTTGGTGCATATTTACCCAGGAACACTGTTGTCATTCTAAGGAATAACATCTCACCCACCCACAGACACAGACACCCACAGACACATGCACACCCAAAGAGAGAGAGAGAGAGAGAAAGAGAGAGAGAGAGAGAGACAGACAGACAACATTTAATTTTATACATATCCTGAAGCCACTGCAATGGCTTCAGGAGGAAGGAATGTAAATAATTCCAGAAGTCAGAAGGTCTTATGCTTAGCTTGTTTATTATACCTTCTTTAAAATATAATAACTAATTAAAATCATCATCTTTGTGTTTATTTTTTCATCTCAGTTTTGAAAGGTTAAGTATACTAGATGTGTTATTTTATAAATGGAAACAAGCTATTCATTTTTAAATTGTAGACATGTACTTTTTAATTTTCCCAGTAATACATCAGCAGTAAAGTGTGTTGTGGTATGCCAATATTTTGTTTAATGTTTGTTCTGTTACAATTTTTTAATCTTAACTTCATATGTTTCTTTGCCACCGGCATCCGAGAAGTATACATGTGGAAATGAAATATAGTATGCAATTAAAATGAAAAGTCCAGCCCCTTGAATCTGAATTAAACATGCTTGATTCAAATAAATATTGATATTAAAATTAAATGGCTGAGCTGTTTTTAAATGGCAGTGAGGGAAAATTGTATTTTTTACGTTGATGACACAAGAAACTCCCTGGTTTTCCACAAAAAATATAAATAAATAAAAATTGATAGGTGATTCATATCTTTACCATATGTTAATGACAAGAAACCTGTTTATATTTTCATCCTAAATTCAGCCTAAATTCACAACCTGGGCTGTTTGTTTATAAAATGAAATTTTACATATTATTCAGCCTGATGTAAAAAGGATTACTATAAGAGCAGGCACATCTCTAAGAAACCATGCATCTTTGTTATGGTCTTGCTTTCAGCTCATAATCTTATTTCTCTCTTCAAAAGTATTATTTCACTTGAAGACACAATGCCAGAAATAGAGGACAAAGATATGTTTACATACTTTGTACAGACAGCATTCCTTTAAAAATATAATAATTAATTAAAATAATCTTTGGGCTTACTTTTTGTATTCATTGTAGACAGGTGCTATTTAATTTCCCCAATAATATATCAGCAGTAACGTGTTATTGGCCAAGGTCTATTGAGTGAAGACCTTGCATCTTACAAAATACAGAATTCTTTTTCAATTTGGAATTGAATTAGCAATTCCATATCTAGGATTCAAAAATCCAGACAACCATTAAATTAAATTAACCAGGCTCAGTATTAAGCAGGTGATTATAACTCCTTGAATGAAAACCATGTTACAAGAGTCAGATATAAAACTTCACTTAAAAAATCCTTTCACCTGGAAGATTTTCTTCTTGTAGGTCCATCTCAAACGTTCCATTCTTGAATGTTAATTGAGAACATGGTGGCCTTGAAGCTCCATTTATGATGGGATTCTGAACCCATTTCAACTAGAGTCTTGTCTGGATTATGGTACTGAAACGGTTTCATTGCCCTACTGGATAATTTGTGCCACTGTAGGCAGTGCCACTCTATAAGTAGTTCTCGTTTTACAATCACAATTAGGACTGGAATTTTTGTCACTAAGTGATGTGGTCATTAAATGAATAATCATGTGACTAATATACTCAGTTTTACTATTTTTTAACCTTCCAAAGGAGAAATGCCTCGAGTGCTTCCAACAGAGCAATGCCTTAATAATGAACTGGATGATAGAAAACAAGTTGAAACAAAATCCAGATATGATGGAGATGCTACTGGTAAGGAAATAGTTGGATTCTGAGACTGAGATGGAGTATATACAATGATGTACTTCTATAGAAAAAACAGGTTCACAGTACTGAAAGAATTGCATCGGCTTCCAATTAGTTAGAACACAATTCAGGATACTCATACTGAACTTTGAAGCCCATACAGGGCCTAGTACTCTGTGGGGCAACTATCTGTTCCAATCACTTCAATGAGCAACAGAGGCTGAATTTAAGATTTCTCTGTGGTTTACTACTAATATCATATGTTTGAATTTTGGGAGCTCTGTGTGAAAGCATAATAAGGAATGGAGATATATGTGCAACCTGTTACCTGGTCTTTGCTCTTTTTAATCCATAGGATTACAAGATCACTATTTTGCAGAGCGGCCTAGGAGGAATTGTGGTTATCAATGAGTTACTATTCAATACATATTCATTCATCTCACATTTCTTAACAGTACTATCATCCACCAATTATTCTAATTTTGTGTTACTGCAATATTTATTTTATTGTATCAATTTTTCACATCTTCTGTAATTTAAGCCATGGCAGATGAAGTGGGCATGAGTTAACTTTTTCAAAATAAATAAGGAAAGTTAAAAGATGGTAAAATCAAAGTCACCTGGAATCAAAAGCTAGAAATCCTCAGTCATCACTTCAAAGAGGCGGTTTAGAGATACTATAATAAAATCCTGCCAATTAAAGGAAATAAAAAATATATTAAAGTAATAAGTGTTCTTACGAACAGATACAGTCGTTATGCTATGCCCACCCTCCAAATTCTCACATATCAGCCTGAAGCTGACTTTTCACTGTCTTCATTTCTGTCTGATTTAAAATGCTGAGGCCTGGCAGCAAACAATGCAAGGTAATAGGTTCTCCTTCTAATTCAGGATGTCAAACTTGATTTCATTGAGGGCAGCATCAGGGTTGTGTTTGACCTCGTGGGGGGCTGTGGGCATGGCCAGGGGACATGGCCAGCTCGACGACACTCATCAATGCTCTGTTTTCGGCCATGACAGCTTTCTGCAGCTGTCTGTCAGTGAAAATGGAGCTGGGGGAGACTGTGCACAGCCTCCCTGAGCTCTGTTTCCACTGGTAGAGGGCTGCAGGAAGCTTTCGTGGCCAAAAATGGTACCCACTCCATTTTCACTGGCAAAGACACTGCGGGCCGGTCCTTCACTGTTTCCAGGGAGGGCCCACAGGCCAGATCTAAGCACCCTGCAAGCCAGATCCAGCCCCCAGGCCTTGAATTTGACATCCCTGTTCTAACTGGCTACTAGGACTGTTTTAAGAATAGGATTTGATGCCCTGCCTTCTGAACTATGTTTATTATTCAGTCAACAGATATTACCTTGTCTCTCCTCCTATCCAAAGAAAAATAAATTATTGGCACTCCCACTTTCACTACATGTTACACGTGTTCGTCCAGCTCTTGAAAAAGCAATAACACCTGATTATCATGCAGGGAGGGAAAGGTACCCTATTTAAAAGCACACTCCTTATATTTCTGTTGAAAAGACCATGCTTGTTATGACTATAGTTCTGCTCCTTGTTGTAAAGATGAAGCATATAACCTATGTGTGGTGGTGAGGAAGACAGAACAGTGGTGGTATTCAGCCAGTTCGCAACGAATCGGGCGAACCGGTAGCAAGAATTTGGTGTGGGTCGCCAAACCGGTAGTAAGTTCTGGCTGGCCACGCCCCCACTGGGCTGCCCTCCCACCCGATGCTTGCTCACCCCGCCCGCCTGGCTGACATTCTCCGTCCACCTGCCTGACATTCGCCTAAGGTATTTCTTTCTTTTTTTCCCCTCCCTACAATCAGCTGAAGATAAGATCAGCTGTGCTGGGATTCCCCTTGCTGAGCCCCAGGAAAGCAAAAAATGGAGGGAGGAGCTCAAACCCCCCCCCTCCATTTTTTGCCTTCCAGAGCCCCAAAGGAGCCTTAGGGAAGCAAAAACACTCCTCCCCGAGGCTCCTCTGTGGCTAAGAAACTCCCCAAAATGGGTGGGGACTGCAAAAAAGAAAAGCCATGCCCACCCAGTCACATGGCCACACCCACCAAGCCACTCCTACAGAACCGGTAGTAAAAGTTTTTAAATACCACTACTGAGACAGAATAACTTGCTTGAACTGGGAATGGTATAAACTCAATGTCAATGTTTACATTATAAGCATGGAAAATATACCTTACAAGGAAGGTAAAACTGATTAGATGGCTGAGGTTTCCTGAGCTTTCAAAAAGTCAAGAATACACTGCTCTCTTTTGGAGACCTTTCCAATGATATAAAATGTGTAGGCTGATTTTCAGTTTCAACAAAAGTTTCAAGAAACTGGATATATATCAACAGAACTGTTGACTTCTAATTCTAGGTCAAACTGTTGGTTAAGTATTTTTACGATTTTGAACTAGCATTTTTCAAAAACTGATCCTTAATCCATTTGCATTTTGAAGTAATCTAACAGTCTTTTATGGTGACTTCTTAAAGGAAATGAAAGGTTTCTAGGAGTAAGTGCAGGCCCTTCTTAATAATAGCTCTAAATTTGCTCTGATTACAAGCAGCCGTCTTTGCTTAGCTTTATATTATCCCAATTTTTTAGCTCACAAAGTACATTACTATTTTCTACTGACAGAAATTAATGTTATACCTACGGGTGTCTTTTAACAATTTTGGCAGTATCTAGTAACTGGCTGGTCTTGGACAGCTAAGTAGGGTCAAAGCTAATTAATATTTGAATGGAAAATCACAGGGTTGTAGATGATGCTTGGAAGTCAGAAAAACATCCTGGAAAAAGCAATGGTAAATCACTTCCATATTGTGAAGAAAACTACATGGATGTAATTGCAAAGTGTGTTTTATTTTGCAAAACTGTTCAGGCTTTTGAATGGCAACATCTTTGAACTATTAAGTAATTTCACACAAAATGGAAAAATACTATACTTTCTTAGTTCCATCTTTTTATTGGTGGGCCTGAAGCAAAAAAGCTTTCAGCATGTTATATAGCTTGCAGGCCCAATAAAATGTCTAATTTCTTCCATTCTGTATTGTGATCCCATGAGTTTATATAATGAAGAGGAATTCTCAGTTTCATTTTAGTCAGTTATATATTTCCTAATTATTTGATCATTTTGCACTTCTCCGTAGTCCTCTGAATTTCTAGCAAAGGGATGCCAATATCCTGAATTGCTGCATTTAAGATTCTCTAAGTCCCGAAGGATCAACAACAATTTGTGGTTTCAGAGAAGTAGCCACTGATTTATCCATGATCCTCATCCTCAAATCTTCCATTTCTCCCTATACTTCACATGGGGAAGCAAACAAATGAACATACTGAAATTCCCTATTTGAACACAACAGATCCTGTTTATCTTGTCAGCAAAGTCTCAGTCCCCAAGAAGCAATTTATTCTTCTGGAACAGGAATGTCATCATCTGTGTCACGGCTCAATCGATCATCTATTTCATTTAATGTTCTAGTGGCTAGAGCAGACAACATTAGGCAGAAAAAAGAGGAAAACCATGAGAACCAGGTCTCTATAATGATAAACAGGAACATTTAGTTTGCTGGAAATAACTTGAGATGATAGAGCATCTGGTCATCAGTTAAATACTCCCTCATACTTTTTTCTTGCCTAAATCTGTTTATTGCTTGAATCAATATATAGGATGGTATCCCCATTTCATTTAGAATAAGCTTCCTGATCCACCTGGTGAATCTTATTTCAAGTATTCATCATGCAGTGTACCTAAAGTGGCATTGGAAGCCTCTTTAGGAGAATTTATTTTTATTTTTTATAATTATTTTATAATTGAGCGGTGTACTTGTACAAATAATTTTATCTTTCAAAGGAGGGGAACAGATTGGAAGTTTAGGAAGTTCACTCAATGAAGAGGCTGCCAGTACTGTTTCCTCCCGCTGGAATTGCCATTCTGTCTGATAGTATGGCCAGTCCTGATGTAATTCTACAAGCTCTGAAGCATAAATGAAGAATCCACACAACCATAACCTGCATTTCAACTTGTAGGCCTCTGTGTCTGCCCATCTATAGCAAAGAGAAAGCAGTGGAGGATTATCTGTTATCCATACCCACACCAGCTGCCAGACACTTCTGTAGTTATGAGTTATGGCTTGTTACTGGTGGAAGATGGTCAGAAGGTGATCCAACATTGAATTGAGGAATTTCCTAATACTCAGAACAATTAATCAATGGAACTGCCTCCCCCCCCCCCCCCCCAAAAAAAAAAAAAACAACTTTAAAAATGGCTTCATTTTTTTCCATCATTCCTGGGCGGTCAAGATCTTGTGATATTGCAATGTGTGATCCTATGTTACAAATCCAACTCTAGCATAATCGGGAAAAGAATGATGTTTACTTTAATAAGAGAACAAGTATGGATTTGACAGAAAAATTTAAATGCAACAAATTACTTGAGGCTAAGATCTGTATTCCAAAGCTAGCAGTCAGTAATCTGTAAACAGTCTGAACAAACAGATAGATGAACAGGGAATAGGAGCAGATAAACTATCCACAATTGAGCAAACTACACTTAAAATAAATAAATGGTTCCTCACACAACTAATTAAATGTTCTCTGCCAAGTTTATTTAAGAGTTGCTTCTCAAACTGCTAAAGATTCAAGTGACATTATGTAAACAACCAGATAAAGATAACAGATAATCAGAGTTGGAAGGGACCTTGTAGGTCATCTAGTCCAACCGCCGCCTAAGCGGGACACCCTACACCATTTCTGATAAATGGCAGTCCAATCTCTTCTTGAAAGTCTCAAGTGATGGCGCTCCCACAGCTTCCAAGGGCAAGCTGTTCCATTGGTTGATTGTTCTCACTGTCAGAAAGTTTCTCCTTATTTCCAGGTTAAATCTCTCCTTGTTCAGTTTCCCTCCATTATTCCTTGTCTGGCCTACAGGCGCTTTAGAAAATAGCTTGACCCCTTCCTCCCTGTGGCAGCCCCTCAAATATTGGAAGACTGCTATCATGTCTCTCCTGGTCCTTCTCTTTACTAGACTAGCCAAGCCCAGTTCCTGCAACCGTTTGTTGTATGTTTTAGCCTCCAGTCCCCTAATCATCTTGGTTGCTCTTCTCTGTACTTTTTCTAGAGTCTCAACGTCTTTTTTATAATGTGGTGAACAAAACTGGATGCAGTACTCTAGATGTGGTCTTACTAAGGCTCCCTCATTATCAGTGAAGAGAGTCTTCCCCTTCCTCTTCATTGTAAGACCATGAGAAACAGAATAACTGAAAACGAAGAAAATCCAAACATTTCCCTGAATTATGTCTCTTATTGTACACAAAAGAGGTAATCTAAGGAATCTGAGCTAACCGACAAATCATTCAAAATTAGAGTTCTTATAAACTGACTATACTATCCCTAAAGTAGAAAGGGATCCTGGATGTCTTGCATTCCTGCATTGCTTTTTTTCAAATATCCTTTAACTGGTAAACAAAAGCATGTTATTCTGTTACAATGCCTAGAATGCTGTTGGCTTCCATTTAGAGACTAAACTCCCAATTGCTATTGTTACTAATCAAAATCAATTTCTCTTAGCCTAATCTTGACCAAAATAGAACATAGTCTCCACTGAAGGTAAAATTGTGGCTGAGCTAAGCTCTTAATAGAATTTTTATAAAAAATTTAAACAGGAAATAACTAAGAATAACTAATATGAAGTGAAAAAAGAGAAAGGAGACAAATGATAATGAAAAACAAGAAGTACAAAAAGGAAATATAGAAAGAAATGAAAAGAAATAGAGAAAAGTAGTTTCTAATTTCCTTTAAAGCAATTTACAAGTATAAATTCAGAATTACCTCTTACACTATGATTACAAAAACAATTTCTATGATCTATTTTTCTAATCATCAACACAGCAAATCATGTTTGCTTTTTCCATGTCATGCAAAAAAAAACCTATAAAGGGCTTTCTATCACCAAGAAATGAAAGTATTGCCTTTTCTCTAATCAAGGAAGTCAATTTTGTTATCTCTCCAGTTTCATCATCTTGACCAAGTATTACTCCATATTAATAATGCCAAATCTTTCCACTTTTATGTATATAATAAACTTACTTCAGTTGTCATGCATGCATGCATAAAATCAAAGGTCTATGACTTTTCTCCAGCTGTTTATCCATAAATTCAAAATAAAAGTCTCTGCTGAAAAGCCTCTTGTTTCTATTGTTTTAATTTCAGATCCTATAGAATTTTTATTCTTTGTCATACTGTGATTCCCAGTACTGATTGAAAAAGTGTTGTGTGTATATATTGTTCACAGCATTGGAAATCACACTCCTTCATTGCCTTCATAAAAAAGACATTCCAATTCATCAAGTAATATCAGAAATGTTGAGGGCTAGATCTAATACTGCAATACTTTTCCTCTTTTAGAACCTCACATCATGCAGAGGTGCTGGGAGATTCAATTCAAACATATCTGGCAGGCACAAAACTGAAAAAGGCAAGATTAAAAGCTTTTACCCATTATCAAGGTTTTCATCTAGATGAACCCTTCCTTTATTATTAATTGCCAGGGTTAATGTTTCATCTGTTTTAATCCTGCCATTTATCAATATTCCTCTGAATAGTCTACAAAGAACTGTTTGGATTTTTTTGCATTATGATCAACATAGAAAAGGTGGAGCTGTCAGGGTATATACCGTACTCTTGAATAAACCATGCTGAATATTTTTAAAAAGCTTGTTTGATGATTAGATGGATAGTAGAAATGTGTTAGTAGGGATGATTTTTTGAGGCAATCACAGAAAATGTTATTTGACGGACTATGATTCTGTAGAATTTAATTAAAAATAAAATAAATATGTAGGATTTCAGGTAAGTATATAGAAGATTGCCTCAGAAAGTAGCAACATCAGGCTGATCTTTTCAGGACCTGGAAGCTAAGCAGAACTAAATATGGTTAGTACTTATATGGTAGATTCCTAGGGAATCCCAAGGCTGTAGGCTAGACTGAAATATTGAGGAGAGAGATATATATATAGAGAGAGAGAATCTCATAAGCTTGATCAACTATTTATGTGTAGTGTATTAAGCCCGTATAGTATGTAGAAGGAAGGGAGGTACAATAGTTGTGATGGAATATCCATTTTCAGCAGAAGCAGCAAGATAGTATTTTGCCAACTCAGAGCCTTTTCAGAAGGAGGCCCAGATTAAGAGACTGCACAATTCTCTCATTCTCTCAGGATACATCTAGTAGATTAAAAAGTTACAGTTTCATTTTGTCAACATTCTGTCCTTTATGGGCAAGCAAATAAAACATTAAAGCAATTGGATTTCACTGTCTTCGGCAGAAGTTTCGTTTTAACTCTATATGGGTCCTAACATGCTATTTCAGAGGTCAGGCAGCCCTTTGTAAAAAAGAGGTTCCCAACATCTGAAATTAAGGAAAAGAGAAAAATGTTCCTTTTGAACATATCAGCAGAAGACAACTAATTGCCTATTTAAAGCCGACTTTTTTGTTTTAAACATCTAACATTCTGATTCATGAATAGAAGAGGACCCTCTGACTAGACCCTCCTGGGAAATTTGATGAGTAGTGATAGGCTAGGCCAACATTCTGGTTGTGTTTGGAAACATAGTCTCAGGAAGATAGGATTATCCCTTTCATCGATAACGTGGATGAAATGAAAGTGCTTTAGTGCACATGATCTAAAGAAACTTTAGCCATAGGTTTCAGAAATCTTTTTTTGCCCACTAACATCATTCTACTAATATCAGAATCATTTTTTCCATTAACACAGTCCTTATTTTGACAATGTTTTTCTGTTTTTGCCCATTACTAAAAACAGCATGCAATGAAATAGTTATGTTGAGCTGGAATCAAAATACTAAATGTGTGCAACTGGGTGAATTAATATAAATGATGCATTGCTTTCCAGCTTAAGTTGATACACTGTAGACTGTGCCCACACACTTCAAGTCTCAAATCTGATTGACAGCAGAGGCATCTTTCCTCAAAGGCTTGCCTTATATTTATAAATTCTCCCTTTAGGGGTCGCTAGAATCTAAAAACCAAACAACTAGACAAAACAATCCCTCACAGCCCAACCCTTTTCTGTCTTAACTGTTATCAAGGTGATCTTATGTAAAGATGAAACCACCTTCTCAAATGTTCAAACATGTTTGCACATGTTATCCTTAATCCTGACCTGGTTTTCATGTTTGGATAGATATGTATGTACACACACACTCACTTGCAGTAACATTTACTTGTCATATATTTATAAAAGAAAGAGGAAGAAAGAAGGTAATAGTATAACTGGATGCAGGTTATAGAGAATCTGCACAATCAAAGTATTTTTTAAATGATGTAAACTCATTGGGCATTCTGGACACAGCATATGCAAGCATGCAAACATACAAATATCAACTTCCTCACACAGAGATGAACGTAATATCTTAGGTGGGCAATGTCCAATTAACAAGCCTGAATACACCCACATGTTGCAAGTTTTAAATGTCAGAAAACGGAATTTAGCTTACTTTAAAGAATAAAAAACCCCAAAAACTTGTGGAAACAAGCATACTGGAGGATAATATGCAGATTGAATATAACAGACAGCTTGCTAACTCCAGTTTGCAGTGATTCCAACCTTCATTCAAAACCCTAACATCCAAGACATATATGCCAAACCAGCTGCCGCTATACAACTTACAACCCTATTATATTTGCAATGTTTTATATGTCACATCCAGATTATTCAAATCTGCACTGCCTTGAGGTACTTTATTGGTGTTTCTGTCCAATGTGTCATACTGAGGGATATGTACAGTAGCATGTGCCTTGTTCATTGGTTGTTGACTTGGATCACAAAGTCCTAAATTTAAGATATTTGATTGCAAAGCTTATGAGTGACTTTGAGCTAATAATTCTCTTTTAGCCCAAATTATCTCACAGTTTTAGTGATGACACGAGAAGAGAGGAGATCCTGTACCTCGAGTTTCAGAGAAAAGGATATAACTGCAATCAATTAGTAATCAATCAGTCACTCAATCAGCAAGTGAACAAGTAAGTTGTGAAGTATGTCCAGGCAACAGCACCTAACTACAAAGTGAAGAAGCTGGTACCTAAAGACATTCATCTAATGTAGATTTATGTATGTGCTTGCATTACTAGGTTTGTACAAAAAGTGAAGTAGAATGTATTAGAAATCTAAACTCGCTGAAGATATTATATAGTTAATATTTTCAGCGAGTCCAGATTTCTAATTCTATTTTATAGAATAATAGGGGAAACATGTGAGAAATAAATAATTCAGTCAGTCAAACAGTCAACAATTTAATACTGATCCAAATTGTTTGTCAGGAGAAATTGCTCTTGATTTGAGAATTGTGGGCGAACATCCTCCTCTGTGGTACTGCAAAAAGTAGATATTGTATATATCTAACTCTTGGACATGATTATAGATTGTATGGTCTCTGAATGCTGCTAAAGGAATTCTAATAGTCTTGTTCATATGGCCAATACAGAAACTGAGAGTTGTAATCTAGTAACATCTAACAAGCCATGGCTTTTTATTTCTGGATAGATGGAACATTACTTATTAAGGTCTTAGAAATAATGGTACTTATGAACCAATTTTTAAGAGACCTGGGCTTGATCAAGTCCTTAAAAAAGCTGTCTGGCTTGTCAGATACCATTTGGGGGATTGATGTTTTAACCTAGCAGGTTTTCTAGGATTTGAAAAATGTAAGTGGTAAGTAATTTATTAGAGAGTAATTTAAAATTCTGTGGGAATGAAAAATATTACAATCTTATTTAATTAAGATTATGTATGTATTTTCCAAAGGTGATAGGGAAATATACCAATTTTAATGAAGTCCACATAAAGTAAATAGATACACTGTGATTTATTACTAATGCTACATAATTTAATTAAGAACTGAGAATATGGGATCTACATAGACACTTTGATTCTTTCTCATTTGAGGAACATCTTTCTCATTTTCATTTTTAAAGGTATTTCACATTGTCATATGGCAAGTATCCATACTTGATTTTCTTATTTATTCACATACATTTGTACTTTGATGTGCTTAAGGAAAATAATTCAGTTTTAAAAAGAAGTTACCCATATTCTGTATAGAACTGTTGTTTGGCCAGTGAATGTAATTACTTTGATCAGGGGTGTCAAACTCAAGACCTGTGGGCTGGATCTGGCCCACAGGGTGCTTAAATCTTACCTGCAGTGCCATGGCAGGTAAAACAGGGAGCAGGGGGGCCTTAAGCACTCTCCTGTGCCCTGTTTTCAGCCTGGGCGACCTCCTACAGTATCCTGCTGGCCAAAATGCCCCCCCTGCCCTGTTTTGGCCAGTAGGGTGCTACAGAAGGCATCTGTCCCATCTCCCACCCTCCACCAGCCCACGGAGGAGAACTACAGTGATGATCCAGCCCTTGAAGAAATCCAGTTTGACACCCCTGACAGATGCATTTTGAGGGCTATCTGCAGATACCTCTTTGGTAGAATATCTTATAACTAAATAAGGGCATTATTTCTTTTGTAACACAAGCAGAGATGGCCCATCCATGCCAACGAACTAGATTAAACAGTTGCTTGAAGAGCCAAAAAGGCAGGGCACTGAACTAAAAATTGTTGTTAAAAATCCTTGTGATGAAGATGAGGATACTATTTGCATAGTTCACTTGCAGCTTGTCTGCAGTTATCATTGATTGGGAGAATAGCTCTAAGCTCTTGGTTGAAAAACCCACTCATCTAGTGCTGGTTCCAAATGCAACAAGACACAAATTTTACATGGTTGCATTCTATCACAATGCAAATTCAATTGCTCTTAAAATTCCTTCCTGGACATGGCTTCTTCCTAAAACAAAATAGTAGGCAGCATTACAACTAGTACTTCAAAAGAATATTGCTTACAAGCACAGCTCTATGTTTCCTGCATTAATGTTCATCATATATGAATCAGACATTCATTATAAAGTGGGGAAACAGACTACATATCTTCTGATGCTGGTTTAAGATTAACATTAATATAAGACTAAAAATGAATCTTTTGAAATTTTTTGAAGACCTTTGGAATTCATGTTAACATAAGAATGCCACACATGATTAGCCAGGCATGAGGGAAAATATGTATCAAACAGAAATAAAAACGACAGAGTTGAATTCCATGTTGTTCATGTTCATATCAGCCAGCCTTTTGCTTACAGAATAACAGAATGAGAATAACAACAAACGTTTGGAGATTATATATTCTCATAGAATATTTCTTGCTAATTCTAGATCTGGAGATTTCCCTTGCCAGCTGACTTTCTTTGCTGGGTAGGAGGAAAAGTAGCCTCAGTTTCCAAATAAATTGCCTTTTCTTATACATTTCCTCACCACCACCAAGGTTGAGAGAGGTTGAAAGCACAGTTCTCTTGGAATACCTGATACCTCTATCTTGTAATAGAGAAGGAACATTGCCAAAGGCATGTTTTCTTCACAGACTACCAAGAAATATACCATAAGATGATTTTGTTTGTGATAATACCATTTTGATTTTTTTCTCTGTGAAGAGTCAAGGCCAAACTAACATGACTGGAACAGTCAGATTTAGTGTTCATGGTGTTGTATAAAGTCATGGTTAGGGTCTCATTTTTAAAACAATAAAAATGAGGAATCCTGATTCTGTTTGCTATCTCTGCAGTAGCTGGAAGCATTAGTTTTTCTCAGTTCCAGCTTCAATGCCAATACTCCAGTGCCAATGCTTTTTGTAAGGAAAAAAAAGCACAACTGATATAGTGTACTGACAGATGTCTGGGGGAAGGGCATTTACCTCCTACCATATGCATGTTGTTTCAACCCCCTTTGCCAAGTGCATGTGTCTATGTGCACAGATACATACACGCATACACAGATGCAGCTACATTCCATAATTTGTTGAACTTTGGGACCAGGGAGATCCAAATTCAAATTCCCATTCAGCCTTAGACTTTGATTTGGAGACTGGCAGGGTTATCTTCAGTCTACCTACCTCACAATGTTATTGTCACTGTATGATTAAAATGAAGGGAGATCACCCCATATATGTGAGCTCAATAAAAGAGAGGATTATAAATGCCTTTCAAAAAACAATTAAAATAGGCAATATTTTAATAAAAACTGGTGAATATGCTTTTCTCCATTGCCTTTTACTATTACTTTTTAAAAGTTTCACCAGAGCTGTATAGTTGTAGATTATAATAGTACATCCAAAGCAGTACAATTTTTGTGTGTTGTTTCTTTGTTATTTACCATACCTGAGTGACACTACTTACAAAAGTGCAGAGCTGAACAGCCACTGATTTTCAACCCAGCTGGCTTCAGAGAATAATTATGAGAACATAAAAAAGGCAAGAGTATGTACCTGCTGTCTTTGGAACGACAATAAAATATAAAAGGAACAAAACTTAAAAATCTAGTTTTGCAGAGCCATCATTCTCAATGTTTGACAGAATGAGTGTCAGAACATCACATGAACACCTCCACTTTCTTTTTCTTCCAGTTTAATTCATTAAACAGTATTACCAATTTCCTCACAAATGCCAACTGGCTATATTCACACAACATGCTATAATTGGTTGTACATACTCCAGACTATTCGATTAGTTTATAGTCCAATATATTTTGCAAAACCGCAAAATGGGTTAATTCAGTAATCAGGTTAAGAATTGTGTGGATGCAATTAATCAGTATGCCTAAATTTACAATATTCAAGTCTGCTACAAAATGTTTGTTTACTCTTTAAAATGTCAAAATCAACATTACATTTTAGGGTTATTTGAGGACCACTTCACCCCACATACATACATATGCATCATCAAATCCAGCGAGAGAGGTATGCTGTGGGTAGTATGTCTCAGGGAACTATACTTGGCAGGCCCAAGGAGGCAGCCTTCTCTGCCATGGCACCCATCTTATAGAATAAGATGGCACCCATCTTATTCTCTCCCCTGAAGTGAGGTTAGCTCCATCCCTCCAAATTTTCTAGAAGTCCCTCAAGATCTGATTTTGTCATCAATTTTTTTTGCCAGCAGCTGACATTGGGGAAATCTGCTATTCAAATTCCTTATTACTTATTAAATCTTTGAGGACAGCACCAGTGCCTGATCTCATTTCTGTGGAACATTGCTCTCAGCAATAAGGGCAAACCAAAGCAAGCATGCTGGAATACTTTTGTACTGTTTTCAGATTGGAGACAAGTACACCAACGTAACCAAGAAAAGTCCACAATCAATCAAATAAATGAAATAAATATAATACCATTCTGCACTAGAAAAACATGCAAGCTAACATGATTTAGAAAAGGTTATAACTGGATAGATTTTCAGAAAAATAAGCTGTTTAATTTGTTGCAGCAAAAATGCCAAACAGATTTATAAGATTTGTTGGAGCCATTCTGAAGCAAAAAATCACTGGCTGCCAGCTATATACAGTGCCTTTCAATTGCCTTTTGTTAACAGAAAAGGCTGGTCTTCAATATTGAGGGCAGAAATAGTGGAAATGTTTACTAATTCACCCCCCTTCTGTAATACTGAATTTCCAGATGTTCCTCTCCCATGCTGGTTGTGGCCCTCTGACAGTGAAAGATACCAGCATTTGTTAGTAGAGTTGCATCAACCTTTATAAAATTGTGAACACTGAAATGTTTGTGCAGGAAGCAGCACTTTCATATAAGTGCCCATCTTTGCCTCTTGACACAATGAAAGATGTGTATATGACTGGGTTTTTGAGAGTGGAAACAACTTTGCATCCCTCACCAGCATTGTTACAATAGGAAAAGATGGTGATGAGGGCAGATTGTTTCAGTAATGGCAAGAAAAGTCACATATTTTGAGCTAATCAGTAGAGAAGAAGATACTACACTCAGCAAACATGACAGCCAACCAACACTTTCCTGTTCCTTGAAATATACATACACGCGCATACTTACCTTTAGCTCTTTCCCCCCTTAACAGACTTATTGCTATAGCAACAGGAATCTTAGGTCATGAGTCTTTTTTAAAAATGTCACCCCCGATTATAGAAGTGGCAATGGAATCTAATTTTCATCAGAGACATTATGGTTGTTTTTGCATAATTGTATATTAATACTCAACATGACAATATTTGGTTAAAATTCATGAGCTCTGTTCTAAAATAAGAAATGATGGCCAAGGGCTTATTCCTTTTCCTTTAAAAAACATTGTAAGACTTGAATTCATATTTCAGTAGGCTCCATGTATTAATCTAACTATTAATAAGAAAGGAAAATAAAAACGAGTTTGTTAAATTCACAGAACAAAGGGCAAGTTAAATGTAAATGCTTTGCTCGAGTAATGTAGAAATGTCATATCACAAGACGATGCATAGACTATATGAAATCTAATTTTGCACAGATTATGGAAAACCTGGACCCACTTCTGCAAATGTCAATTAATTGCTCCAAAGCATTCAACCTCCCATCTCATTTTGGCAACGTCAAGAAGTTCCCAGGACTCTACAATTACTTTTGGTCAGAAAATGTATTTTTTGCTTTTCCTTTGGCTTTTTAAAATACAGTAAATGAAATAAAATTATATAACCATTAATGCGCAAATTAAATATAATTGTTTTTTGTATTTTAAATTTCTTTACTCTTTTGTCTTTATATGCATAATGTTTATTAAGAATTTTGATTTTAATAATAAAATCTAATACAAACTAAACTTAAATAAAAGCAATAGAACAGAGTAAAACATGCATAGAAAAAAAGAAAGAAAAAGAAAGAGAATGAAGGGAAAAGTAAGACTATAATAAGAGAAAAATATGTAAAGAACTGACTTGCAGCCTTCATCACAAATATACATTTTTTTGTAACTCTTCATCCTCTCTAAAGTTACAGTTATCTTGTTATCCCATATCCCATCTCTTATCTATAATCAAATCCATAAAACATCATCTTTTTCAGTCTGCAGAAAGAATAGCCAGAAGTAATAAAAATCTCATTTTAACCTTCATCAGATCAACCAACTTTACATTCTGTCCTTTTACTTCTAGAGGTCTTAATCTTTAGTTCACTCAAACATTGTTGTAGGATTTGATTTCTTACTTCTTCTTTGTCCCATTGCACACAGTTCTTCAAAGCTTTAACAAGCTTCTTTTGTAAATCCAAAAGGAAAAAAAATATCCAGGTCACATTCTTAAGTTCGTCATTTGTGT
Source organism: Bungarus multicinctus (assembly GCA_023653725.1). NCBI lineage: Eukaryota > Metazoa > Chordata > Lepidosauria > Squamata > Elapidae > Bungarus > Bungarus multicinctus. The sequence continues at coordinate 52,669,690 of CM042848.1, forward strand.
TTTTCTTTTAAACTTTAAAACTTTTGCCAGTTTCTTTTATAGATCCTGTGAAACATTTTTTTCTAAATTCAGTGTCTTGGTCTCTCAGCTATAATTCTACTTTCAATAACATCTCAGATAAAATTTATTCTACATTTGGTATTTCTTCAATAACCTCTTTTGGACATAATCCATCCATAGAAGCGTACATAATTCCTGACATTGTTGATATCATGATGACTATTATTTTCTGATCCCATTCTTCAAAACTTTCTTTCAATCTTTTTATTGTCATAACACTTTGCATCATCTTTCTGCCTTTTCTCTTCCTCTTTTGATCTTAGCTGTTTCTTGCTCTGTTGTGTAACCTATCATCTCCGTTTACATTTAAAATCTTTTTCTTATCCAGATTTTGCCCTAAATTTTGATTTTTTCTTATCATAGTCTCTTTATCATTCTATCAAACATTCATATTTCATATTTTCCACTTAAGTAGCTCCACAAACTTGTAGGATACTCTACAATATAATTTTGTTCATTCTATTTACAGTATATATCATTTTCCTTATGTCTATTTTCCATTCATTCTCTTAAAGATTATTCTATATTTTAATATTTCTGTGTTCATATTTCTTTCATTTCTTTCCTTTTCTTTCATCTTTATTTCCTTAACTTCCCTTCACCCTAATAATTTGCCCCTCATGTTGTGTCTCTCCTCTCCTTTGTATTCTTTTCTAATTAGTCATGATTCCAACTCAATTCTTTTCCACTGGAGTTTAGAAATAGAATATTTCAATACTGAAGAGAAAATATTGAAGAAGAGAAATTACAAGCAAGAGGGATCTTAAAAAAATATGAAGGTGACAATCTGAAATAATAATAGTAGCAAAAGGAGCAGCAATGGAAATGCTGCTGCCATTGGTGATGCCTGAGAAAAACACTTTGCTTCCAAAAACAGACAGAAATTGCTGGTGAATCCTCAATTTAACAACACACTTTAGTAAGTATAACTGAGCAAAAGGGCAGACTTGTTCTTGGAATTTCTCTCTTGATATTAGATTTTAAACTTTCTTTCCAGCAGAAACCTTCCCAAAATGGATGGGTGAATTCCTGCATTTCTCTTTAACTTTGTACTTTATTTTCCAGCAAGAAGTTTTTGGATTGTTTTGCCTAAACTTTGCCATAGGCCATCATTCCCAACTCCAGAGTGCCATAAGGGAATAGATGACAAGCAGGAAGATATATGGCACAGCTGGGAAATTGAGAATACTCCAAAATAATGCTTTCATGCAAATGGAGGTGTTAAATCACATTGTGATAAATTAGTGGGGCATATTATTATGGGTTTGAGTGACTTGCCTCTTCTGTTGAGGAAAGGCATTTAAGCCTGCCTGCTATTTTATTTTTATTTATTTATTTATTTTGTCAAGTGATTGTAAGATAACAGGTATATGCATAAATATAGTTATGAATACATGAAATGGATACATATAAGAAAAATAAAAAGAAATAATAGGACAGGGACGGAAGGCACGTTGGTGCGCTTATGCATGCTCCCTACAGACCTCTTAGGAAAGGGGTGAGGTCAATAGTAGACAGTCTAAGGTTAAAATTTTTGGGGTTTGGGGAAGAAACCACAGAGTTAGGTAGAGTATTCCAGACATTGACCACTCTGTTGCTGAAGCTGTATTTCCTGCAATCAAGTTTGATGCGGTTTACCTTGAGTTTGTACCTATTATGTGCTCTTGTATCATTATGGTTGAAGCTGATGTATTCATTGACAGGTAGGACATTGTAATATATAATTTTATGTACTATACTTAGATCGGACCAAAGGCAGTGTAGTTCTAGGTTTTCTATGTGTAGAATTTTAAGTCTGGTGGCTTAAGGTATTACGCAATGAGTAGAGGAGTGGAGAACTCTTCTTGTGAAATATTTCTGGACTTTCTCAACTATGTTAATATAAGATACATAATGTGGGTTCCTGACGGATAAGCTGTTTTCGAATATTGAATACAAATGTTTTGTATGCTCTAGATAGTAGTGTGATATTACCAGAGAAAAGGCTATATAGGATTAGGTTAACAACTCTTAATGCCTTTTTGGTTATGTAGTTACAGTGGGCTCTAGCACTTAGATCATTAGAGATGAATAGTCCAAGATCCTTGACAGAGCTTGGATCATCAACAAGGTCTTGACTATTCAACTTGTATTTTATTTTCTGATTTTTTTTGCCAATATGTAAGGCAGAGCATTTATTTGTTGAGATTTGAAGTTGCCATTTGTTTGACCATTCTGATACATAGTCAAGGTCTTTTTGAAGGGTAGCAGTATTGTCTGTGGTGTTGAATAGCTTTACATTGTCAGCGAAGAGGACACAGTTGCTCTTAATATGATCACAAAAGTCATTTATGTGGAGTATGAAGAGAGTTGGACCTAGGACACTGCCTTGGGGGACACCACTGTTGACAGGTACACAATTTGATAGGACACTTCCAATTTTGACCATTTGTTGTCTGTTTGACAGGAATGCTTCTATCCGGTTATGGAGGTATCCAGAGATACCATAAGATTTTAGTTTTAGGAGTAGTTTGTCATGTACCACTGAATCAAAGGCTTTACAGAAGTCTATGTAGATTGTGTCTATTGCTTTGCCCTGATCGAGTTGTATAGTATATATGTTTTTGCAGTGTAAGAGTTGCAGATTTCAGGATAGTTTTTTTCTGAAACCAAATTGTTTATTAAAGAGTAGGTTGTTTGTCTCTAAGTGGAGAATAATGGATTAGTTAATAATTGATTCCATGACTTTACAGGTGACGCAGCATAAAGAGATTGGTCTGCAATTTTCAACTAGGCTGGGGTCTCCCTTTTTGAAGATGGGGATGACCGTGGCTTGTGACCATAGTTTTGGCAAGGAACTGGTCCTGAAAGATTTTTCAAACATTATGCTTAGAGGTTCGGTTATGGCAGTGGATAGCTTTTTTAAGAAGTAGGCAAATATTCTGTCTGGTCCAATAAATAGAGATGATTTTAAATTGCGTAGTGCTTTTTCAACATTGTCTTCTGTAAAATCGATATGTATTAGATCATTGTAGTTGTCTGTGGTTCGACTAGGAAATACAGGGCATGATCCATTGCTGTTTACAAATATTGAGCCAAAGAATGTGTTAAAGAGATTGGCTTTAATAGTGTTGTCATTGCAGTCTTTACCATTAAGTCCTTTCAGGGGTGGGATGGACCTTGAGTCTTTTTGTTTGTTGTTTACAAAATTGTAGAAAGCATGGGTGGAATTGGTGCTTAGAAAGTTTTCCTCTTGTTTAATGTGATAATTGGTGTATTCAGTCTTTATCTGGTGGCATAAGTTTTTGTATCGGCTTTTGAAGTTGGCAATGTGACCAGATTTGTTTCTCTCTATAAATACTGGTGGGGAGGTGTGGTGTGCTGGTTCTGTTGTAAGTGGGCTGGTTGGCTATATTGTTATTTCTTGATTGGTTGATGGAGTTGATGTTTGCAGATTGGTTGCCTTTTTCATAAGGACATGTGTGGCTGAGGTATTGACTGTGTGTCTATCAGCCTCCTATATTATAACGACCTGGGTAATGGGCTGTGTGATGACCTTCTGAGTTCTATTGCTGTGACATCCTGGGTCTTGTGCTATAATCTCCTGGGTCATTGGCTGTGTTGTAACATCCTGAGGTTTTGTGGTGTGACCTCCTGGCCCTCAAACTCAGAGCCAAGCTAAAGCCCTGAATGGTGCATTACAGCCACCTGCTCAGGATATCACATCACGGAACTCAGGAGGTTACATCACAAACCTCAGGATGTTACAACACAGCCAATGACCCAATTGGACTACCAATCCAAACTATCCAACCTACTCCAAGACCCCGCTTACAAATCTCTAAATACTGACCCCACTACCTACCTGGAAAAAACCACCAAATCCAAATTAAAAGCCTCCTCCATCAGTGAAGAGATCCAGCAAAGAATCATCCCAGAGAAAAATCATCCAGATGCCCTAAACTCTATGGCCTCCCCAAAATACACAAAGAAGGAACACCACTCAGACCCATAGTCATCTCCATAGGCTCACCTCTACAGAATCTTGCCAAATTTCTCACCAAACAACTCCAGCCCTACACAGAATCCATCACCTCACATGTACAAACCTCTTTCCATTTCATAGAAACAATAAAGAAACAAAACCTACAACCCAGCAACCTACTCGTGAGCTTCGATGTCATATCGCTCTTCACCCAAGTACCTATTAAAGAAGCCTTGACAGCCATCCAAAACAAATACAACCCCCCTAAGCACATCCTAGATCTGACCAATCACTGCCTAACCAACACATACTTCATTCACAATGGACAAAGATACAAACAGATAGAAGGAGCATCTATGGGATCACCCCTCTAACCCATCATCGCTAACCTATACATGGAACACTTTGAAAGCAATGCTCTAGACAAATCTGAACACAAATCCAAACTCTGGCTTAGATATGTAGATGACACTTTCGTAATTTGGCCACATGGGAAAGAAAAACTGGACAACTTCCTCACACATCTCAACAGCCTACACCCCAAAATACAATTCACCATGGAAACAGAAGCCAATAACCAACTTCCCTTCCTGGACATCCTAATTTACAAAAAACCCTAGGACATACCATCCACTGAAAGAAAACACACACCAACCGCTACTTAAATGCACAATCCCATCACCACTCTGCACAGATCAACTCCATAGCCAAGACCCTGATCTCCAGAACCAAACGCCTAGCTGACAAAGACCACCTGAGAACAGAATTACACACCCTCCCTAATGTATTAATTTCCAACGGATTCCAAAGAGACACAGTTACCAACCTAATCCTAAAGGAGACACTCCACAGAAACTGAGATACAGAACAGGACAACGGTATCGCCCTCCTCCCCTACAACAAAGGCACCACAGATAAAATCAGCAAAATTCTCCACAAACACAATATCAGGACAGCCTTCAGTACTGACCAAAAAATAGCCAACATCCTAAGAAACCCCAAAGACAAGATCCAGCTAGAAAACCAAGGAGTTTATGAAATACCATGCAACAATTGTCCAGCCACATACATTGGACAAACCATCAGGAGAATAAATGCACGCATAGCAGAACACAAGAACGCAGTCAGAAAAGAATAAAATTCTTCTTCCCTTTTCCAGCCCCCTAAAGCCACAGGATATGAAATTAATTTTGAGGGAACCAAATTAATCTCCAATACTGAACACTCCAACAAGAGAATAATCAGGGAAGCCATCGAAATAGAGAAACACCCCCATAACATGAATAAACGGGACGATGCCTCCCACCTACCAGATATTTAGAAACTAGCCCTTATCAACAAACGAGTCCCAGCCACGAAAACCAACACTGGACTCAAAACAACACATGATGCCATCACCAATCTTCCTCACCAGACTCAAACCCAAACCCACCCCATAGACGAAAGGCAACCACCATCCAGAAACCAGACCACGGCTGCATCACAAGCTGCCACACACCCCGACCCCCAAACCAAGAAAACTGACACACACCATGAACACAGAGCCAGGCCTCAAACTCGGAGCCAAACCAAAACCCAGAACATCACACCACAGCCACCCGCTCAGGATATCACATCACAGAACTCAGGAGGCTACACCACAAAACCTCAGGATGTTGCAACACAGCCAACGACTCAGGAGATTACAATACAAGACCCAGGGTGTCACAAGATTAGAACTCAGAAGGTCATCACACAGCCCATTACCCAGGTCATTACGACCCAAGAGATTACAGCACAAGACCCAGGATGTCAAAACAATAGAACTCAGAAGGTCATCACACAACCCATTACCCAGGCCATTACCACTCAGGAGATTACAGCACAAAACCCAGGATGTCAAAACAATAGAAGGTCATCACACAGCCCATTACCCAAGTCGTTACAACACAGGTGGCTGATAGACACACAGCCAATACCTCAGCCACACATGTTCTTAAGAAAAAGGCAGCCAATCTGCAAACATCAACTCCAATCAAGAAATGACAACACAGCCAACCTCCCCACCAGTATATATAGGGAGACAGCAGCTCAGATCACACTTTGCTCGCACAAGCACAAAGCCAAAAGCACCAGCCTGAAGATGGCGAGTGAGATCTCGTCAAAATGTTGCCCAGATAGTCTCAATCTTACACAGGAAAAGACCCGAACACACCAAGACCTGCGTATGTATGTATGTATGTATGTATGTATGTATGTACATATACATACATACATACATACATAGGCAGGTCTTGGTGTGTTCGGGTCTTTTCCCATGTAAGATTGAGACTATCTGGGCAACATAATTTTTCTTATATGTATCCATGTATTCATAACTGTTTTTACTTATACTTATTGTAAGCAATTGACAAATAAAATAAACAAATAAAATAAAATTAAAATGTACATAATACTAATAGTCTATAATAAACTGTTTCAGTGCAATTCGCCTCAACAGACCGATTGGCTGGAAATTTTGGAAGTTACAGAACATCCTATCTCAATGCCACTGAGGGGACTATAATGCCAATGGCATTTAAAATTGGTTTGAGATGGATTAAGGCATCGTTGTTGGAAATGTCCTATGAACATTTTCTCTAACCTTGTGCTGTGCCCTAGCACTGCTGCAATATTCTCCAAAGATATATAGGAAACAATGCAGGGATCAATAGCTGATGTTGAAGTATTATATCTATTTTAAATCACTAGTTTTGGGGGAATCTCAGGCTACTAGCCCAAATGGATGGAAAATGGAGCAAAATCAAAGAAGAGTCTTCTGCATCAATTCAATTTCATGGTCACTGGGCTTAACGCATGTGTGAAGCATTTCACAATTACCATTGTAATGGAATATGTGGTGACGTTGGGGGATGATGGCAAGAGATTCTGCCTAGGATACAGTCAGACAAGAGAGGGCAGAGCACTGTCAGACTTGCAAAATTCTGTTAATGTAGCCTTACAATAAAGCAGAATTAGTCCTTCTAGTGGCGTTTCCGTTCTGGTTTATCTGAGAGCTGACTCTTTCACACTATATCCATAGCATCCAGATCTATCTTCCATGCTGAAGGAGATTTTGTGTGATTGCTTTCTTCTTCTATATTTTGAGGAATGGCTGAAGAGTAATAATTTATGGTTTCATTCTGAACACAGTATAGTAGAGGAAGGGTTCTGGAAGTCATCAGGAAGAGGATCATGTTGACAAGAGATGATTTAATATCTGAGAAGGCTGCCAAATCAATATACCTCTTCCATTGTTGCTCCATGGGGATTTATATTAAGAGGGACGATGCATCTGAATTTACTGATTACATATAGCCTTCATGGCTAATGTCCACAACTACATTTATCTTTCCATGAATTTGTTTAACTCACTCTTTAAAAATTAAAAATCATATTGTAAGATTGTTAAGCTTAGGGTACATTGCTTTCATGATGGTAATTTTGGCCATTTTACAATATCCCAGGTATTTTAGGATTTTAAAGTTCAACATGAGTTGATGTTTTGGTTTATAAAATTCATATTTCTGAATAAAATGCAGACTCTGGGATTTGCATTTAACTATCTTGCTAGATGGTTACTGATTCTCAAATATGTAATAAGGTCAGGGTTCAGATTCAGTTTTTTAAACAACCGGTTCTGTTAATGTGGCTTAGTTGGTGGGTGTGGCTTGGTGGTCATGTGACTGGGTGGGCATGGCCAACTTGACATCACTCATGTCAAGGGGCGCTTGGCCTCTCATGACAGTGGGGATGCTGCAACGGTCCTAAGTGTGAAAAATGGTCATAAGTCACTTTTTTCAATGTCATTGTAGTTTTGAATGGTCACTAAATGAACTGTTTTAAGTCAAGGATTACCTGTACAAAAATACAAAAAGCTTCTTTGCTTGCAAAAAGCTGCCCCAAATACCAATCATTAGATTAAAAATACCTGCAAGTCGGAGTTACAAATCAGGCAGGGTGACAGAGCACCTTGAGGAATGAAAATACTGTAGTTAAAATGCGGTGATAACTATCAAGCAGCCAACTCTTGCTCATAAAGTGAAACCCTTTAGCAGAGAAGTCATTTAAGCTCTCCAGAAAAAGCACCCCCAGGAAAAGCAATCCTTAGATCCATTAGCACCATTTAAAAACACCAGCTGGTCTCACTCACCTCACAAGATATCCTAAGGAAATCATCCAGATTTAAAGAAAGGTCACATGCCTCCCAGAAAGGCAATAAAAAAATCAGGGCCAAGCTTGCATCCTGCCTCTGGAAGTATACCCCAAAAGGACAATGCCAGATAGTACTAAAGCAGTGAAGGGAGACCCCCTTCCCAGATAGAAAAAGAAACCATGAGGCAAGAAAAAATTCAAACACAATGCAAATAATTAAATCACAACAGTAGCTGTTGCTTGTTGAAGCTGAATAGGGAAAATTATCCCATCAATAAACACAGGATTAAACATCACCAAGCACAGAATTAACCTTCACCAAAAACCAGTTTTAGACCAAAACTCAGAGTATGTAAACTCATGTTTGAATGTCAATCTTTCTAGCTAGCCAAGAAGCCTTGATGAATGTCACTCATCTTGGTTCTCTGTCACTAAAAGCTTTGCTTCATTATTCAATTATTTCTTCAAAGTGCTGATTGTCCAGGGAAATATTTCCTCCCAACAGCAGTGTAAAAATCTTAAAACAATCATTCCCCTTTAAGAAAGCCAAGCCCCCAAAGTTCCAGAGACAGGAAGTCTAGGCTGTCTGCGAAGAATATAATAAGGGTGGAAAAAAATAAAAGGAGATTGCTTCTAACTACCAGTTCTCTGAACTGTTTAGAAAGTTAACAAAGGGTTCTATAGAACCAGATAGAACCGGTAGAATCTCACCCCTGAATAAGATCCCTAAAGTAGTTATTAAAGATCTTATCTTATAGAAACTTACATTTGTCGTGAATGTTTGGGTTCTTTAGGGTTAGCCATAGCCATCAAACATGTTTTAATGCAGAAGGCAAATCCTTTACATGCTGAGATGAGCATTAGAAATGAAAAAAAAAATCCTCTGAAGTCAGCACAGTATAAAATCAGCTTTGTGGTGTGAAAATGACAAAATTGCATCATTTGGAATGCAAGAGACTGCAGACTTGTGTCGTTGCCTATCCACTTGAAATAGGTGAGCTGTAAGGAAAAGGAACAAAAGGCCCCTGCACCAAAGATGACATCAGGACTGATTTACATTTTCAGGTTACAAGTACCTTTTGGCATTCATTTTGGGAAGGAATGTATTAAAAAATCAGCCATATTATAAAGCCCGTTTCCAGAAATACAATGTTTGCATTTGTGTGCATGGACGTGTGTATATGAAGGGGATTGTATCTTTATATTATTCCTACAACAACAACTTATCCAGTTCAGCAAATAAAAGAAATAAGATGTGAATGTGCTTCACTAAATGTTCTTACACAAAAATCACTATAATATAATAGTTACAATTTTGGACTGGAATTAGAAAGGTAAAATTCAAAATCCCAACAGATTTAACTGGATAGCTTTGGCTGATTTACCGACTTTCTTAGCAGTGAATATTCTTGTGTAGATTAAAAAAGGTGAGGCTACATGATTGCAAATGCAGTGTATATATTTCAAGCAAGAGAATGCAAGAAGATTGGCTCTATATAAGTTGCCCAGAGTCACTCAATAGTAAAATGGGCAGCATATCAATGAGGCAAGCAAGCAAGCAGCAGAGGTGTTGGATGCAGAATCTGTTCTGAGCCTCATCTACTGCCTCCATTTTCCAAACACAGGCTAAAGTAGCTCCTGAGGGCTAAGAGATCATTCAGCTTATGAGCCCATATGAATCATTTTTATATTTTTAGTTATGCACTCTTACTTTTGAGCTCCGTCTGCAATTTGTTCAGTTCTTATTGTATGAATATTTATGGCTATTTTTATAACTCTGATAATCAAAACATATGAACTGTAACTTTCCACCTCATGGAGAGACAATTTTTGCCAAATAACTGTTAATCCCTTTCATTGCATTTGAAATGTTCTGGATACAACCTTAAAATCAGATCAACTAAGTGTCACCATACAGTTAAAAATAGCCAAACAGCCGCATGGCCAGAAAGTTTAATAAAGATATCCAATATAACTTCAGACTAATATCTCCTAATATTTTTGAGAAACCACTAAGAACACATGCTCATTCAGGAAATATATTAATTTCAAATGGGAAATCCATCAATAATCTAAATTGGCTTTTTTAAACCGATGGTACTTAAATGTATGTTTCTTGCCACACCACTCTAAAATTGCATGCAGGGAATCCGATTGCTACAATGATTTAAAACAAAATTCCATAGCTTAAGAAGTGGGGCTTCCATAGTTCACATTTTCTATATAAATACCTCAGAATTATTTTCAATTCTTTAGTAAGCACTGTGGCTATTCAGCATTCTGGGAACACACTTTGCTTTCTTCTTGTTCTTTCTTCAGCAGCCTCCTTTCCATATCAAAATCTCCTCCACAATGATTATACCAGTTTTGTATTGTGCCCACTAATAAAAGCACTTTGTCTTCTTATGATGGCTTGGCAACACAGTTCAATCACAAGTCAATCACCACTTGGATTTCTGATCTCAGATCTCACAAGGTGAGACATCCCAACTCTGTACCATTCTGAAAAACTTAGCATTACCTTTCAAATGTTAGTATATGTTTGGCTTCCATCTGTACAAAACATACATATTTAAATTCCACATTTTGTTCCAGAGCTTAAGCAATTTGCATATTGTCCCTGATTCCATTATCCCCATAACAAGTTTGTGGGAAGTTTGGGTTGAGAGTAGCCCCAATGTCATCCAAGCAAACTTCTGCATCGGGAAATGCATTTGAACCTGGGTCTTTCCAGTGCCAATCCAACAGCTACTGAAATAGGAATCTTTAGTCCATGGCAGTATCTCAGTGTGAAGATACTTACAAACTGCAATAAAACTCCTCAGTCAATCCTAAATCCTTGTCAATGCTTGGTTTCCATACATTCTGAAAACAAATAAATGCTTCTAATATCAGAGTATGGGTGCTGTTTGCTTAAGATGTGATTCAGCCTTTTCCATTTGCCATGAAAAGGACTGACATGAGGCAACAAACACAGAACAGTTGAAAGCTGGTAAAGAGCTGATAATAAGCCGCCACAAATCTGTGTTCTTTAATTCCATACAGTTTCTTGCTTCTTTGCAAGTATCACAGCAAATTCTAATCACTGACATTGACACATTAGCCACTCCAATGCGATTACAGTTTGTAACTGGCAGGCCACTTTAAAGTAGAGATGTGTATATATGCTCCTACATATCAAGGCAGAATCCAAGGGCTATACATGCATTATACCACATAATCTGTCTTTTATTAGTACTTTGGTGGTGTAATTATTAACTCAGTGTCATACACATAAAGGACTTGCACTTTGGTTTGGCTAGCCCAGGCAGCTTCAAAAATGCTATTCGATCTTGAAGTGCCAGAAAACTAAACTGCCATAAAATGTACAGCTCTTATTCCTAGTCTCTTCCCTACTTTTTCCAGTCCCTGCTAACAGTGCTGTGCTGATTTTATGCATACAGCTTATGGTAGGGAGGTGGACTAGTGAGTCCTCTGGCTTGGCTGCCTTCCCATTTCAGTATATTCTCCATTGGCAGAGAAAAAACTGTCACAGCAATGCAGTGGGAGTGGGGCAAGGAAGATCCTGTCCATCATCTCCAGATAAAGTTCTTCACATGTCCTTTTACTGTCATAACCTGAGTTGTCATAACCTGAGTTGGATAAAGTTAAAAAAGAGAATAAAAATAATTGGTGTCACAGAGGAAAATGAAGCACACACAGCCTTTTTCCTTAGGATTGCTCTTTTCGTTCTTTTTTTTTTTTCTGCCCTGCTCTGTCCTTTCTTTTTGTGGGATTTCCAAACTTCTCTGAAGAAAAGTGTTTGCTCTGCTTGTCATCTGGAAATCATCTTGAAATATTGGCTCCCATTATTTTAATATTATATTATTTTGTTGGGTTATTTAAATCACTATATTGCTATTTGATCAGTACAGCTGCCTGATCCGTCTTGCAGTACTGCACAGTTCTGATAAACCATTGGTACGGTGCTATTGTAACAGTTCTATACAGAAGCAAGAGCACTATTGTGAACACATGAGGCTGACTAGAGCCCAGATGGGGGGGATGCTTACCTGTCTGTAACAGTCAATACCAGTGACTTTGATCCATTTGCCAAGCATCACTTGACATAACGTATTCCAGAGCAGAACAGATTTTATACAGTTCGTAGCTGTTGCATGCTACTGGCTTAAGGGGGAAAACACTGTTTCAACAAGTCCACAGCCAGGGATAACCGAGGCCTGTCTGACTCATGGACTGGAGGTGAGATCACGGGAACATCATAGAATATGGCAGGGAGAGAAATCTTTCTAGGGTATGTTTGTATTGTTGTCAGTTGCAAATGGGGAGAGACCATATAAAGAGAGCAAAATCTCACACAGCATTTGCTACTCAGTTTATTTCTGCTAGAGTTAAAATTGGGAAATTTAACAAGTGCAACATTAAACAATGTGATAGAATGCTATGGGCCTGATAGAAAAGGGTGAAGATGCTGAATTTGGCTTTAATATACAAGATATTCTCAAAATAACTACAGAGTTGAAAAAAGTGGGTTTTGTCCAATAGCATCAAAATTAGTTTTCCAGTGGTAAAAAAGGAGGTGTAGTCTGACAATTCTCATGGAAGAAAAAAGAAAAGCAAGTAATACTAAATCTGTAGGTTCTCGCAAAAGCAATCTGAATATGTTCTGTCTAAATAAATGGGGAGTAATTACCATAGTAATTTGGATTAATATGTAACCCCCAAATCAATTATCCTTAACAATTCAGTTCTTTAAATTAATGATGTAATTCTTCAGTTTAAAAAAATTGTTAAAATAGGTATATTGGGGTGAATATACAAAGAAAATTATTAGTGTAAATAATGTTCAAAAATACCCGACATTTAGAAATGCTTGCATATATTGTAAATAAAACCTGTGCAACCATATGGATATTTTTCACTGTAAATATATAAAAAGTTTTAACCATTCAGAAATCATTTAAGATTGGAAAAAATGAAAAATTAAGAAATTAAATGGATTGATTCTTCCATAGCTGTTTTTATCTTTTAACCCATGACAACTCATAACAGAGATCTATGTTACTATTCAAGGAGATGATTAGTCAAAGTAAAATAGGAGAGAGATAAATGCATCATAAGAAATTAAAGCTTTCTATTTCTTAATAATGGGCAAGTGCATTCTTTTTTCATTTTTCTGGAGTAAAGATTTGACTATTCTCTGATTAAGAAAAGAGTGAAATGCAGCTCTTTTTGATTTAGATGGATTTAATTCTGGAAGTACTGCTTCTTATTAATTCAGCAGGCTTTAAAAAATTCATCAGCAAACTCCATGCTGCATTTTCCTCATCAGCAATCATCTACACCATGGGTGTCAAATTCATGGTGTCACATTGCCATCACATGACATTTCAGAACGTTTTCCCCATTCACTGAGCTGGGGTGGGTGTGGCATGCATGTGATGCATCCGGCCCATGGGCTACCAGTTTGACACCCCTGATACATAATGTACATACATTCAAATTGTCAGATTCAACATTTTTAGGAAGAATAAAGGTTTTAAGCTTTGTGCTTAAAACCTTTATTGTGTGATTTAAAACAGCTTGTAAACCTAAGCAATTGTTTAGGTCTAAACTACATGTGATTGTGAATAGACGTGAATAGAGCACTAAGTCTTCCCATACGTTGCTTAACCAGGCAAGCAGATTGCTGTTCCACATATTTTATCTAATGTTTTATAAAACATTTTATAGATTGAAAGCAAAAATATTCAGTTCTAAATCAAAGGTGTGACCCAGTGTTGAAAAGTCCAAAGACCTAAAAAGATGAAATGTTGAAAGATGTTAAATGTTTCTTACCTTAACACAGAAAATATTCACTATTCGCTGAGTTAAATAGGAGCTCAAGAATCATTCCACTAACAACACTAGGGGAACATCCTTTTTAAAATTTTCACAATCACTGAGAGAAGTCCTCCCTACTTCCTATATTTACTCCACATGCATATGGATTTTGCTCAATTTATGAGCTGGAGTTTGGTACGCTTGCATCTGCTTTATTCAAGTTAAAACTATCCATGGTAATTGCTTGATAGCTTCTGGTTTTGCTTGTGGTTCAGCTGTTCAATCCCCATCAAAAACTAATAGACTCTGCTACCTAACTTTCTCTAACACCCAAAGAAGCCATCTTCAGACAACTTATTTCAATTGTTAATATGCTGGAAAAACTCATGCCTTCCCTTCTGCAGTTTAAGTAGGAGAGCTATTAATTCCCGGATTTCCATTAAGTGCCCCACTCCAGTGGAACTGAAGCAAATCACCGTCCTCTGAAGAGCAGGAAAAAAATGACACCAGATTACAATAATTTTTCTCAAAAAGCAATACTTTAATCTTCAAAACTTTCTACACAAAGTGCAATTGTCTCTTGTGGTTTTTTTTTTTTTATTTCATTTATTGAGGAAGAATTGCAATGAAACTTCCTCCTTATGAGGTTTCTGTGATTGAAGAGATTCTAAAATGAACACAGAAACAGAAAGGGGCTGCAGAGACTTTTGGAAATCCCCATTAAAGGGACTGGACTAAAGAGCCACTGAAGAAAATAAAACCAACCAGGTATAAACAATTTTTTTCCTCAACATCCAATTCTCAAATATGGCATGGAAGCCTTGTTCTAAGCTAATATGCACAGAGAGCCAATTTTGTTGCATTTTAATAACTTTTCTCTGGGAAGAGTAGATATTTTCTCTTTTTTCTTCAAAACCATTAGTAAATAATTAAAAGCAAGAGACAAAATATTCTCTAAAGATAACTTCGTCTTCAGTTGCCATAGTAACCAGCCTTTCCTAGGCTAAGCCAGATTTTTTTCTTTGCTTGTGTAGTGAAATAAAACATAAGCAAAAAGAATTCAGTTTTTGAAGGAAAAGTAGGATGTAGTTGATGACATGAAGGTGTCTCTGCTATCATATGTTCAAATGATATACAATATAATGCAAACTACTTGGGACTTCTATTGTCATGAATAGCAGTAGCACCTTTAAAAAATAAAAATAAATATTACCTGAAACAAAGGCCAACATACATTCTACAGTTCACAACTAAAATTATTAATTTTTTCAATTAGTTCTATTCATTTCCTGCATTTATAATTCAAGACATCTGCCGCATAGGCACACACTAAAATAAGAAGGCAATCTTGTATCTATTTGTGAGTAAGGAAAATTTTGCTTTAAATCTAGACATCTGGCTAAGCATCTTTGGATCACAAACAGAATCATCTTGCAATTCCTGGTGGAAAGAACCCCCCTACTTCTAAAAATTTAAAATAAGTGATAAAGTGTCTGAAAACACAGACACACATGCAAACACAAAGGAGATGAGTCCAGAATCAAGAATTTGCTCAATTTGATTCAAGCCTACAACCATGAGAAAAATGCTTCCTGAAATATGTTAGTATGAAACTGGCCAGAATGTTGAAGCATGTATATGTGACGTAGATGAGGAAGTCTTTTTTGTTGTGATGGGATTAGAATATCCTATCTGGAAATCACAGAGAAATTATGGCCCAGAATACTAGGTGGTCAACAGGAGGGATCAGTTTAGATGCTTGGTCAACATGTAGAGCTCAATGCCTAAAATGTGACAAGTATTTTCTCCCTTCTCCAAGTTTTGCTGAAGATCTGGTCCCCATATTACAGAAGAGTTTTCTACAATGGGAAACATTGTCAGTTCCATATAAATTGGAAACTAGGATTCAATGTGTTGTTAGCACTTTCATGCTAATGATTATTCAAGACACCTCCTTCTTTCATGAATTTCCATATGATTTAAAATCAGCAATGAATTCTACATGCATTCTCTGAAGAAATTTGGTATGATTAAGGTATGAATTGGTATCTAGAATTATATCCTTGAAGAAGAATTGGCTCCTAGTATCAGCAAAGTGCTTCTCTAATTTCTTATGTGATATGACTGATATTAAAATAATTGTTGGTTGATCAAATCTTGGAATGCCACTGAGTATTACACACTCAGTTAATTGCTCAGTTAATAACATCCAAACAGAATATTAGTTCATTCTGTAAATTGCATCAGATTACAATGCATCTGTGGCCAGATCTAGGCTTATCCCCAACTTCTCATTGTTAGGAATATAATTTTATATTAATGTCATCAGATGTTATCGTTCTTTAATTCAGGTTTGTTCTTTTTTTATGTAATCCAACTTAGAACTTTAGCAGAAAGTAATTTAATTTTGTGTTCTTAAATATAACTTGCCCCAAATTGTAAGACAATGTTTTTTCAAACATGAATGTTGGTGACCCATCACCCCAACACTGTTGGAAAATGAAACTTAAGTGTGATAAAACATACATAGGATTGGACTCTATAGTGACACACATTTCAGAGCTGTCATACTGTCTGTAGGTCACTTTTAGGGCTCTATAAATAACATATTACATAAAATTATATACTGTCCAGTAAAAATGAAAATTGCAGTATAAACCTGATGCAGGGACAAAATTGTGGTCAGGGTGGAATTGCGGTCTCTCTTCTGTTGTGAAAGCCTTCAGAGTTTTGTCACTTCCAATCCTACACAAACTCCCAGCTCCTTGTCATAACTATCTTCCTATCTTTTTAAGGCTACATTTGTCCAAATCACAGACTGTGCAAATACTTTCTATGCATGTAAGTTTTCTTTTTGGTCTCTCGACTCTTCAAGTACAATTAAGCACAAATTCAATGTCAAACATTCAGCTCACATCATGACAATCTGAAACAATGCTGGTAATACATACAAATGAGAAAGTTATATAGTTATATAACTTACATTCCCATACATCTGAGCAGACAGGATCCCACCAGAACATGAAATTCCTATCTACTATTGGAAAAGATTTACACAGCTCTTTTGGCTGGCAGAATGAAACTGCAGTGCCTTGGTTGGTTTCTGCATTGCAGCTAAAGTTATCATTTAACTGCTTTGCCATAACTGCAAATAGTCACGGAATTATGATAAACAGAAATAACTGGGTCTGCAGATGGAGTAGTGACAAAGCTCATTTCAGTTTTTTCCTATGCATTGATATGGATGGCTTCCTTGTCCTTTCAAAAAACATTTAAGAGGTCTGCTTTTTTTACCTTTTTTTCTGCTTCATAAAGAACAAGCAGAAAGCATGCTACAAGCTAATGTGCATGTGTGCACGCACCCACAGACGCACCCACAAAACATTTAAAATTAGGACTATTATTGCTTTATTAATGAAGACCTTGACCCTTCTCTGAAGCAGTCAGGAACTCCTTCCTTCTTTTCTGCATTAGTCACTCTTCATTTCAGTTTTGTACTCTCTAAAAACACACTCATTACTTTTCAAGAGATGCATTCATCATGATTTCATCTCCTGCCCATTGTAACATATTTGGTATTCATTGACTCATTACACTAAAAGCAAAGCAGCCATCTGATGTACAAATCAGCATTGCCATGTCTTCTAAAATTCTCTGCTAAAGTCGTTAATGTTGAAAGGCTCTTGATGCTGAGCCCAAGTATGTAAAGGTCGGTTATTAAATCAAATGTGACTGACTCGATTTTTCAGGGAAAAGATATACTTCAGTTCCAGGGAAAAGTCTCCTTCTCCCTCTCTCCCCCTTTCCAATCTTGGAATATGGACTGAGCCTCTCGTGGAAGATGAGCAAGTTTCAAGGAAAGGAGATTTTCTGTTAACATTTTTCCCCAGAACACTTTAAATCAGTTGCCAACTTTCAGTTAGTCCTTGCCTGGATCCCTCCTTAAGAATACTTCAATCTACAGCAATGAACTACCAAATAGAATACTTCCATGCTGTGGAAAACCTCCAACTGCCCATTTCTGTATATCATAGCCCAGTCCAAGTCATTTAAGTTGCCAGATTTTTTGGAGTATCAATAACAAAATAATTTGGGAATTATACCTATGATTATTGAATTCTTGCCTTGAAATAGAAAACAATAGTATTTTCAGAAGCCAGGCTTTCTGCTTGATGGCTTGGCTAATAATGGAAACATTATGATAAAAAGGTATCTTAAAAGTGACCGAGTTGCTAAAAATGTGGTTTATTGTGAGAGTGATCCCAGATGCCATATAACTAAGCAAGTTTCAGCTATCCAGTCTTCTGCCTCTAGCACTCCATCCTCCATATATAGCCATGCATACGCATCCTCACTTAAGGCCAAATAACACATGACATTAAATAGATAGTATGCTGTTATTCTAAAAGAGAAAATAGCAGCTGGATCATAATTAGGAGAACAGTATTTTCTCCAGTGCCACCCTATTCATAAAACTATTGCTTGGCTTAAAAGAGATGCTCTCACTGATCCTAATTTCCTTTTCATTTCAAATAACAGCTCCCATATGTGTGAAATGGAATTTTTGTCAGGAATGTAGTACAAAATCACAGCCTCCCAATCTAGTAATGGATTTGACAGAGATTTCTGGATTTTTTTTCTCCTTTTATGTTATGGTTCCAGTCTTGCTTCTCCCATTCTAGCAATTATCTATAATTTCAAAAAGTTACATGCAGTGTCAAATCATGACATGCAGCTTGCCCTGATTATCAGTAAAAAAAAATGCTAACCAATTGCTTTGCATTCTTAGAATGGCTGGAGGAATCTCATCTGACATTATTTAAGGGACACTCCCTTAACTTAGCTAAGAAAGCCATGAAAGGCATTATTGTGTTCTTTTCTTATGGAAACACAGAAATGGTTCTGGAAGGCTCAAAATAACAGGCCTATGTTGGACACAATCAGGTTATTACACTTCTTCCTGATTCTCTAGCTTTTTTTTCCCTTTCAATATATTTGTAAAAAAGAGCATACCTTTCTTCAGAGATACTTTTTGCGCCCCTGGGCTTCTAAAATAGAATTTTTCCCACAAATATTGAATAGTAAACAAAATAAACTACAAATCCCAATCCCTAAGCAGTAGAAAGTGGTTTTCCCATTGTAGCTTTCTTTCTAAATCCTCCCCCCAAACAAACAAACAAACAAAGCACAAATCAATGAAAATCAGAGCACCGAGTAATTTGCTATGCGGCTTCTGCTTTTACCTCCTGGTTCTTCCCGTTACCCTGTGGCAACTAAAACTTCCAGAGGGTGTCCAACTGGGGATGGCCACCTAGAGCTTTCAATCCTACACAGCCCACATCAACTTTTCTATAGGATGTGTTCACATTTAAGGAGTCTGAGAATTTCATTGATGCTACCTGAGGAGTTTAACAAAGCTGCGCTTCAGATGCTATTGCACCCCCTCGAAGTATCTCCAAAGAGTATCTTCATATAACTAGCTCCCCACCCTCCTACCAAGATGTGGATCATAGTTTTTACTACCACCACCATCACGACCCCACAAAACAGAACACAAATTATGCAATTTTGCTTGAAAGAGAATATCCAAGCCCTAAAAATCTGGCTGGATTCCTCATTTCATTTTAAAGTTATTTTTCCCAAGACCCTGCCCTTTTCATACTCAGCACTTTCTGGAAGTCCTAAGCTCTCTGTAAAAAAAATAAATAAATCATTCTATATGTCTGTACATATATATTTGTATATACAGAGGGCTAAATAGCTGCATCCAGCCAGCTAGTTATTTGGTTGGAGTGTCTTCTTCACCCTCTTAACTTTATCCCACTGTCATCTTTGCAGAGGTAGTGGCACCCTGCAAATGTGGGATGTTCTGATATTGCTATCACTCTCTCAAGTCTCTGAGGTATGGTACAAAAGTCTTGTTTTCCACACATACACACAAGCGGACACACATACACACGTGCACACATACAGACATACATATTTATATTTTGTGTGGTTGCTTTTTTCCCTTTCCACAGTCCTCTCATGGGGAACTGCTGTTAGGAAGTGGCAGCCAGAACAAGCCTCTTTCACATTTCATTCTTCCTCCCTGCCACAGGGAGACTCATCTATGTCTCTTGCTGACTCTGGTCCCCAGCTGCAGCTCAGAAGGAACTGGGGGTGTGTGGTCTGGAGTCCCAATTTTGTCTAAGTCCCCTGGTACATCACCCTCTCTCGGAGAAGGGCTGTTCTTGCAGAAGTCTGTCACCCAAGATGGCATGGATAAAAACCCCCTTGGGTCAACTGAGTAGAACTGCTTGGCTTCATTTGCTGCAGAACTCCGTGAAGAAGAGTTGGCATGGAGACTGCTGGTACTGTTGCACTTCTTCACAAGTGCCAGAGCTTGAGATGGAGGTGGTGGTGAAAAGAGAGAAGTCAGAGAGAAACTGCTGAAGGTCTCTGACTGCTCACTGCTGTTGCCTCCTCCCCTTAGGCTGCTTCCTATCCCTTCTTCATCAGAAGGGTCCATGGAATCATGATAAGTACAACCTGGGCTAGTGCTTCCTCCACTGCTGTGGCTCCGCTGGTGCCTCCTGATGTTCTGGAGAGTGAAGATGCCACGACCCCTTATGCTTTGCCTTCGAGAGGCAGGGGAAAGCGGGACCACCAAAGCTTTTTGGGTGGCTGCTGGCACCGGGCATAATACTACTGGGAGATCTAGGGTGCACTGGGGTGAGTCACTAAGGTTTAAACTGTCTTCCAGTGTGGTCTGCAAGCTGCCTTCTGAGCTATTGCTCCTGCCATCATCAAGGGAAGTGTCACTCTCCGTGGTCTGCAAGGCCAAAAACAAACAAAATCAGTCTTCATATTCAGCGCAAGGAACAGGGCATCAATTGCAACGTTATACATCAACTAACAAAAGCAGATGATTATTCCTTGCCTCCACTTTCATCTGGCAGCACTAACCAGTTAATATGAGGACACAATTCTGATTCTTAGCTGTCTTAGCTGTCAGGCAGCAACATCAGCTGAGAACAATAGTGTGTTAACATCATTGAAAGGAACCGGATTGACTAAAACATTTGTTTGGTGTCTCTTCTCATACCCAATATTAGCCATAAATACCCTGTTCTTCCATCATTGTCTTAAAATTTTCAGACACTTTCGGATATAAGGTCTGCTCACACTCTCATTGTAGGTTTATTTAATAGCCAGGCCTCCTGGTTATTAGAATACATAGGTTTAATTAAAAGGCTCCCAATGTTATATAGGTAGGACTCATCCATTTTTTAACCTGAATTGCATAATTTGGTATGTATTTGAAATTTATTTTAAATGGAGAACACAAAGTCTATTTTTACTTCTGAAGCATTTTCTATATATGGTTCAACCTTGGTGGACATATGGGAGACAAAGTCATTATGGGAACACTTACCTGGTGAATAAGTGAGGAATTTACATTTGGAGTTTGCAGTGAGGCCCAAGAAGCTTGCAGAGAGATTTTAGGAAGATTGTCTGGACAAGATACTTTCTCCTGACTTGACAGTTTAGCAGAAACAGCTGGGAGAAAAAACTCTGTTTCAACTGGCAACAGAGAATGGGGTGCAAAAAACAAGGGGGATTTGGTAAAGTTAGGAGAAAGATATAAAAAAAGAAGAAATTAAGTTTCCACTTTCCAGTTTTCTTATCGGGCAGAAATCTAAAAAATCAATTTATGTTTAATGGGAAACCGAGAAAATCAAGCTACTTGCAATCATGCATTTTGCTCCTTCTCTTACAACTCCAGTCTCTTTCTTTGGAAGCACTAATTCATTTTGCTCTTGGTTGGCACATCAAGTAAGGTATAGCCAGCATCATCCAGCTCTATTGGCTAACAAGTTTCCTGTTCCCTGGATAATTTTTTCTAAGAGAACATAGTCAATAATTTGAGCACGGCCTTTAGTATTAGACAAATCAGCATTTGCCAGCCGAGCAGCATGAGGGATTTTGGCAATGTTTCAGGTTTTTCTTCACATACATCAGGGTTGCACTTTGAAATCTCATTTGTTTAAAATGTAAAATAATTCTAGTTACCTTTTCATGAGACTTGAAAGTTGTTTTAGTCATGTCTCACAATAACTTATTTCATAGGGTTATTATAAGATAAGAGGCAGGAGCTATCTATGCTGCCCTCATGATTTTTGAAAAACAATGGGAAAATAAACAAATTAACACTAGAATGATCAGAAGGGTGAGTTTAGACACTGACTTAAGAGGACTTTTAAAACACAGATGAACATATGGGAAAGAAAATATTATGACATTTCAAACTTACAAAATTATGAAGTTAATACTTGCCTTTTACAATAGTTTCCTTGACTACAGATAACATATAAAACATATTGCAGAGTTTCCAACTCAGTGTCTTTCAAATATGTCTCCTAGCTATTGTCCCTGATGAAAATATTGGACCCATTTGGAATATACCCAATTGAAAAAGGCTGAGGTATTGTGTTAAATGATGTATATCTGTATACAGTGCCATTTTCTATTCCTAGATCAGTGAGTGAAAAAAAAAAACCTTTGGCAAACATCAATTTCTTCATAACTATGTTGCTTATAACTGATATATTTTTCATGTCTATATCTGAATACATCCCATTAACATGAAAGAGCTCCAAGTAACTATCTCTTGGGTACCATATTAGTTCAGGTCAACTCTGTGGCATTGCCTACCTTCATTGGTCTCATTATTTAGCCAAGACTGAGCTCGACTGAAAGGTATTTTTTCCATTTCATACTGATAGCTTTCTGGAAGCAGAGAAGGTCCTGTATTTGTTAAAGGGAGGAGACATTCTTCCAAGCCTGTATTCCTTGTAGAATTAGGGCTGTCTTCACCATCCTAGTCAGAATAAAGATATTTGTCTCATGAAGCTTCATAAAAAGGAAATAAAATTATTTAAATAAGAGGAAACTTTGCAAAGTTGAAAAAATGGGCTGCGATATCTACCTGATACACTGTCAGAGGCCATTAGCACTATGTGTCATTCCCCATGGGCATTTAACCATGATATGAATGTGCCCTGTTAAATTATTTATTCTGTTCCCTCTCCATGGTATTGTTTTCATTTTAGCCATTCTGTGGCAGTATAATTAGATAACTATCCAGAACCTCTTGAACACTTCAATCTTGCACAAATATGTTACTGGGGCTCTTGGTAGTCTTCTCTGTCATCTTTCTTTTTCCCCCTTTGGGAAAAAGAAGCAGGCAGAGAAGACAACTCTATGGGTAGCTTCTTACGGCCTGCTAAAGAACTGATTGTTTGGCCCTGAGAACAGCCTAATAAAGCCAGAAAAGTTGTCACATTTTAATGAGCTTCCATGCCACTCCACAGATCAGATATTTGATGAGCTTCAGGAACTACCAGGACTGTGACTGGCAGATGGATTCCCAAGAGAATTGTAAAACAGCGATGCCAACAAAGAATTTAACCAATTGCTTTTCTAACATGCCAAAACAAAATCTATAGAGGAGGAGAAGGACCAGCAGTCAGAACACAAACTTTTATGTTATGCAGGTTTAGTTTTCAGCTATCTCACGGAGGATTGATAACACTTTAACTGATACATGTCAGAGCTTCACTCTTGGACTGAGGTAATTCACTTTATACATTTCAGTAATTGACTTCCCTTATTGAAAAAGTTCTGATGGAAAATGAAAATATTCCTTATGCGCATACGGACTTCATGTTTCATGAAAGAATCTGTATCACGAATAATATGATGAAACAAGTAGGGGTAAGCAAGCTCCCCTTGTTATGGCCCTATGAGCTTAGGTAATGCAGTTTCCTTTACTAGTATGGTCTTAAATATTAAGTTTTAGTACTGTCTCAGAAGCTCTAAAACTTTATAGTTTTAAGATTCCAATTTTTGAACACTTGTATGAAATGGACCCATTCTATGCAGCCATCAATGTCAGTTCATTCCAATAAAACAAGATAAACAAAAAGTGTGCCCCCAGTTATTAAACGTTTTATACAGTTGATATAGAGCATAGTAAATTAATTCAGAATATTTAAGAAAAAGTCATATAGAGGTTTGTCATCCATCCATCCATCTACCTACCTCCCACCACTCCCTTGACCTTGAAAAAATGGATTCTTTCAAAGGAAGGTTGTCCCTATATATAAATAATTTACCTTTTCCTTAGGGCTTGGCTGCTCAATGTTGGAACTATCTCCATCATCTCCTAGCAGGATAGAAGACTTATCAGAATTGAGCGACAAGGCCTCCATTTCAGCCAGCTGGATCTATAGTAAGGGGGGTGGGTGGGTTTCAGGAAAGAAGCTGTCAAATAACACTCTTAGCAGTGTTACATCACTGTTAAGTCACATCACTTTAGAAAAGAGATTGAAGAAAGGAAGAAGGTCATACTTGACATACTTTACAAAGCCTTAACTCAATTTTACATATCATGAAAGATTCTTAGGGTGAGATGAGGATAAACAAAAATAAAATACACTTTTTGTGCATCTATGATGGACCATGTCATCTGAAGAATTCTCCATTTCATCTTCTGTGGAAGGAAAATAGAAAGCCTTTCAGTCTCACCAGGAGTGGCTCCATAATATATAATGTAAATTCTGAATCTACAGTAAGAGACTGAGAAATCTCTAAGAAGAATTCCTAGAAGATAGTCTGGGAATCATTGAGAAAAGGCTTGCCTTGTCTTGGATAGCAGAGTTTATTTCCATCAACAGGCAGTTTATGGCTACAGTGAAGCCTTCATCAGTAATAATCATGCAATTCATATGAAAATCATGTAGCTGTATGTCTTTTCTTTATTATTTTTCACCTACTTTTTACCTCTTGAGCTTAATTCCAATTTATGAATTTACTAGTTAGTGCTATTTACTAACACAAATTACTTATTTCCAACCGAAAAAAAGAAATCATTCTATTCCTTGTTATTATTCAACTTCTGTTTTTCTTTTCTTTTTAAACAAAATTCTATGTCATGATATTATAATATTCCTTACTTTCACATCTCTGACCCAAATTGCTGGATTTTAATTTGCTTCCTACAACAAATAATCCCCCAACACCATCGTTCCATCTTCTTTAAATATCATCCCTTGATGAAGGGATGACAGGATTCCCCCCCTTTTCATTTTATTGGGTTATCTTCTCTTTTATTTTTCATTTTACCCAGCTTACTATTCTTTACTTTAAAAGTACTTTTTTTCACTTAATGGCAGTCTCTAAGGAACTTTTGAACCTATTTTGGTATTTGCTCTTTCTTGGTTATTATTTTATCTCTATTATTATGACCTGATTTGAGAGATCCTTCAATAAAGTTCTGCTTTCCTGTATTTGTGCAGAATATTTTGCTAGTGTAAGTAGGAAAAAGTGATATGGAGAGCTGATGGCTTTGGACAGGATCTGTAACAGAATTAGTGGCAGTGCCAAATATTAGGACTCCTTCAGACGACAGTTCATTTGGAATTAATGGAAGATATGGCTGAAGTAGATTTCCAAAATGGTAATCCACTGTCATGATGTAATCTGTCACAAGGATACAATGACGGCAATATTCACAGCACTAAAATCACAGTATTTCCATGGAGGCTATCTGCTGAACTACTACTGTTTGGAGCACTGTGGACACAATCCAGTGCCTAGTAATGTCAGCTTAAATGCCTTCAAGATACACAGGATTAATGCATGCTTCTTAGTGTGCTAGATTGTGTCCAAGGATGGATATATGGAAGTTTTTACCAAACACAGCCACCACTAATCATCTACACATTTAAAAAATAAAAGAAAGCCAGCATCACATCACATCAAAACACAACACAACTACCAGCCACAATATCTGGACATATTATACAAACACAAATTTTGTATGAATGACACCTCTAACTAATTTAGTAAACTATTATATGCCTGTGAACTTCACATGAAAACATGCTTAATTGTTCCAGGACTGATTTAGATACAACAAAAAAGCTGTAAGATTATTATTAATAGCCATCTCCAATTACAAATGGTAGAACACTTGATTAATGTTGCATTGCTACTTTGTAAGACATGAACTTCTTTTCTACTGAATACCAGGACAAAAAGAATGCCCTAATAATGTATAAAAGAAAACATCAAACTCAAATCTACAAACCTCCATTATAGATTAATAGATCATGTGAAGACAATTAGCCATTTTGTTTGCCTCCAGTATGAAGTCTAAATAAATTATTTAAAAAGTTTTCTGACACCAATATTAAAATTAGAACAATACCAAGAAGAATAAAAGATTACTTCAGTGAGAATATATATATATATATATATATATATATATATATATATATATATATATATATATATATATATATATATATATATATATATATATATATATATATATATATATATATAAACATTATAGACTGCCTTGACTACAAGATACTTAATGTATTAAAATATATGAAAAACCTAATTTCTGCAGAACAAAATTCATAGTTTCTTCTGTGATCATAGTTTCTTCAGGTGAAAAGTTAATAGAATTAAACTAATTAATTTTCTTCTCAACTTATGTTTAAACATATGTGAATAATTTTAGCATTTTGGAAATCAAGATCTATGTGCCACCTGTGATCAACTGATATTAAGAAGTGAATTTTTAAAGCAAAATATAGTTAGAAATGTTGTAACTTGTTTCTAAATATGTTATGAAAATCAAGATTAAATTTTGCTTTAGTTTTCTTCTTGAATTATTAACACAAGGATATCATAAGACAGGAAAGAGAGTTGTATAGTTTGGTGAAACTGGTAGATTTTGCTCTATGAGCTTTTAAAATTCAGAGTGATTTCTTTTCTCTATAATTCTTATGCAGATTCAGATTTAGTGTCATTTCAAATATTTTGGGATACATAACCACTTCTCACAAGCTAGCAATGCAGCTACAAATATTGACTGACTGAAAATATATTACTGAAGCAAAACATGAAAAATGTTAAATAACATTAAGAGGTTTTTTTAAAAAGAAATTTATCAATTAAACCTGAAAGATGCTCATATTTCAGCAAATTAAAAAATAGAAATTGCTCACTGCTTGGACATAAATTACTTAACAAATCCCATTGTAATGACATACTCTGGATTATTTCAACAAGGATTGCATGGATGAACACCAGTTAAATATATCCTTGATCGCTATCCTATGTAAATGGTTTACAACCATTATATAATCCTATTTGTTGTTCGACAATGCCTATGAAAAATTGATTGAAAACAATGTACTGCAGGGAATGAATTATTTTGCTTGTGGGCTTTAGTCTAATCCAGTGGTAGTCAACCTGGTCCCTACTGCCCACTAGTGGGCATTCCGCCATGGTGGCGGTAGGGGTTTTGTCCCTTTCTTTATAAATCACCATTACTGTGGAACCAGTGGGCAGTTAGAAAATTTTACGACTAACAGAAATACAAAAGTGGGAGGTAGGTATAAAAAGGTTGACTACCCCTGGTCTAACCGATCTAGAAGAAGGTACTCTAAAATGAAACTGGAAGAATGTAACAGTAAAGCTATATTCTTGCCAAGAAAACTATATGGGTATAGCTAAAATATTTAGATAGGCTTGAGTGACAGATGATAAAATTTGCATATCAGAAGGCACTCTTCCAGTTACTGGAGAAGAATTTCAAACTTTCACTGTGTATGATGAACATGGATGGATCAGATCCAAAAGGAAATTTGGTGATAGTTATTGAAGATGGATTTCTTGTTGAGAAGGACTCATCATTAGAACCTGGAATGTGAGATGCATGCACACAACAAAAATGAAATTATTGAAGTGGAAATAAAGCGTACTAAATAGGATACTGTATTTTAGGTATAATTGAATTTCGGTGAATCGAATTAAATGATTATTTCTATTCAGGGCTTGCGACTATAGTAACTATGGAGCAGCAAAAAAGAATATAATATATGGGTTTGCTACACTTTGTAACAGGATAATATTTATTAGAACTAGTAGATATGCAGTGAATATCAATGTTATACAAATGTGTGCACCTACTACACATATGATGGTGAAACATACTGAGAGATTCTGTAACAAATTGTAAGCAGCACTAAATCCAACATCAAAAGATGACCAAGATTACTAATTGATGACTGGAATACAAAAGAATCAACAAGCTTTCCATACAAGTGGTTATTAAAGCAAATAACAATACAACAATAAGAGCAACAAAAACTTTTGAAAGTAAAACAAAGGATACAAAGAACAAAGGATAGCATTTGTAAACATGAAGGATGTACAATAACCAATCACAGAGTCAAATAAGAAATGACAAAGAATCAAGGATCAAGAACATAGGAAGGAAATAATAAGAAAATGATGGTCAGGAGATGTTTTTAAGAAGACTAAATAAATCATAGGAAAATGTACAGTTTAGATAGGAGTACTCAAGATTAATCCTGGAACAAATGAAGGCAAATAAGGTTAAAGGTAGATTGACCAATGCACATTGAAATAGTTTCTAAAAAGGCATGAGAAAAATGGTGAGAAAATTTGGAGAGGACATATACTGAAATGGACTTTGCTAGAAAGTAAGTTACAAAGATAAAGAGACAAGTGCTAACAGTGCTACATTAACAAATATACAATAAGACTGTGAGGCCTAGATCTG
Organism: Bungarus multicinctus; assembly: GCA_023653725.1. Taxonomy (NCBI): domain Eukaryota; kingdom Metazoa; phylum Chordata; class Lepidosauria; order Squamata; family Elapidae; genus Bungarus; species Bungarus multicinctus. The sequence goes on from CM042848.1 coordinate 52,698,360, forward strand.
TATATATACTGATTTGAAAGAAGAATGACACAAGAGGATGTGTAAATTACTTAATGCACTAATTCCCTGTGTAAGCAATGTCTTCTTATGTTCTTATAAACAGAATCAAACATGGAGAGCAAATTCTAAATGGATAGACAGGTTTCAGGCAAGGCAGCAGCCTAAGAGATCTTAATGTAAGATGGATAATGGGGTGAACAAGAGGAAGCCTTACCTTTGATTTATTGTCTATAGCAATGTCTGGATAGGTGTTTATTAAAAGTAAAGATGGGCAGTGTGTTAAAGAATTAAGGAGTTTAGTTTGAGGGAAGAATATGGTGCTATATTTAGACAAGTTCATGAAAGCTAAGTACATTTATATGATCAGAATATATTATAAGAGCAGAATAATTAAACCAATTATCTTTCCAGCAGCATTGTGTAGTTTTCAAATCTATACAAAAGACAGAATGCTTTTGGACAGTGGATCTGGAGATAGTAACTGAGGGTTTCAATCCATCCTGGATCTAATCAAGACTGACTCTTCCCTTGAAGTGATCATCATGTGCATGTGATAGGAGTGGATGATGATCTAGAAATAACTGTAATTGTCAAGTAGACAAGGGAAGACAATGGAAAAGATGGAAGAACAGGCTCAGACTTTAGAGCAGGGCTGTCAAATTCCTGACCCATGGGCCAGATGTGTCACATACTGGCCACGCCCTTGTTTGGTTTAGTGAAGCGGGGGAAATTCCTAGTATGTCATATGATGCTACCATGACAATGTGAGTTTGACGCCCCTGCTTTAGAGGAATATTCCCGAAAGAACTACAAGATAGATAAGCTAAAACAGCCACGCAATTGCCAGGAATGCAGCCCCATATAGAAGCACCTGTCACATTTAAAATTTATAAAAGCATTATATATGAGTCATTTATAATGCACTTGGCATGTTTTAGAAATATTTGTTCTACTTTTTTTACATGATAAGATACAAATTGTTACAGAAAGGGCATTGATAAACGTGGACTAGAGTCTCACATTCCATCAAAGCCAGCAGCTCAGGTTTGACACAAGTGCCAGGCGATGGGATGAGCTCCCATCCTAGCTATAGCTCCTGTCAACCTAGCAGTTTGAAAGCATCCAAATGTGAGTGGATAAAAAGTAGGTACCACTTTGCTGGGAAAATAACAGCGCTCTGTGATGTCATGCTAGCCAAATGAACAGGGAAATGTCGTTGGACAGCAAATGGCCTTGAAATGGAGATGAACATCACCCCTTATAGTCGGCAATGACTAGCAAAATCAAATCTACAGGGACCCCTTACCTTTACAGTGTCATGCCAAGTAAGCTATAAAAGTGGGGCAATGAGATGCAGTGCATTGGACAGATATGTTGCTGGCATGAAGAGTTTCTTGGATTACATAGTTTTTATCTTGGCAAGTTTTTTTTGACAGTATAGTAATTTAAATAATATTTGGGCTATATAAGTTAATGAAAGAGGTTCAGCAAACTGATACTTCAGGAAGGACTGAGGTGCAGAATTCTTTTGGAAGACTTGAATGGTAGTTTTGAAAGTCATTCCAGTTGCACTTGTGCATTCATAACCACTTTGCTGGTGATCCCAATTTAAGTGTTTTCTATGCAGGCAAATCATTGAGACAGCCATGAAAGTCTTTCGAAGGAAAAGGCTTTCTTAATGCATTGAGTGCAGTACTTTGCTCACATAACATGCATTGTGAAGCCATAAAGGAAGGAATTGTAGTGGGAAATGGGGAAAAATGTTATACTTACAACTGAATAAGAATGATAATCTAAGATATTGCTAGCCTCCATGATACTTAGATCAATATATAACATCACTAGTTTTATTATCAGCCAAGTATTTACTAATGAGATTCTTGACTTGTGAACATTCAACTGGACTTCTCTGCCCTCTGAAATCTATGCAACTAAAACATTCACATTAATTGCAAAGAATTGACAAAGAATGATTCTATTAGCTAAGATATGCAAAAATGTTTGATTCAAGCTACCTAAGCTATAGTTCCTTGCAATCATCACTCAGTAGGAAATCTCTTTACTTCCATTTCCCAGACCTTCCACCAGCACAATTTAATTAAAAAGCCAAAGGTTCAAAACTAAAACAAAATAAAATGGTAGCCAGCATGTTAAAAACTTAAAGTGATTTTACCTTGAGCTATAATGTTTTAGAGTACTTAGATACCAGAAAACAGAGTTCCACTTAAAACTAAGCATATCATTTAAAAATACGCTCCAAACCTTGAAAACCATGGAACAACTCATTGTGTTCCTTTTACAAATCACTCTACAATATGCAAAACAGAATACCGTATTCTCTACAGAGCTAATGCTGTACCTCATCTTTCATAATGATGAAAGGTTTTTTTTCAGATATCCTTGTCAATCTAGCTGTCTTTCCACTCATCCTTTGATTAACACAAATATGCCTTTCCTCCTTTGAACTAGATACCTTCAGGAAAGCATGTTAATGGCAAAAGGCATATCAAAGTTATCTATAACCAAGAGACAACCCCAAGAAGACCTTGTGCTTAGTGTGCATGTGTGTGTTCTGAAAAGCATGGGATGTCCCCTCCCGTATCCTCGCACGCAGATTACCTCTTGCTTGTCATGGTTACACTTCTCGCACATGACCGGCGAGGAGTAATGATGGAAGACGGAGCCCGATAGGTTATCGATGATCATTAACTCCCCGTCGAAGGAGTCTTTAATTATTAAAGACACACTGTCCAGCCATAAGTTCTCCTAGGGGACAAGAAAGGGGGGAGGATGGGAGACATTATTTTAAGAACTCCATGTTTCTACTTGTTTTAGTGTTCTTTTGCATAATGTAGTTATCTTCTGCCACTTTCACTCATGCTGATTAATTCTGTGGTAAACAGTCACATCTGTGTACAGTCCTACAGAATATGAGTAAATGAGGCAGAATATAGCCCTACACAATGATGTAAAATGAAGGGGTCAGATGGATATTGGGCAGAGAAGCACCACTGAAACTTGCTATAGAACCTCACAGGTGTTCTTCAAGATCCTTTGTAAAGAATTTTGTGTTTTGCCACTGTATTTCCGCTATTGTACTTTAGGCCTGCCTCATAGTATCTTTTTAAATTTTACTTTTCAACTTTTTACAAAATCCAGATTTCATTCTATTCAGCACTAATTGGTATTCTAAGTTCTGACTTCATGAGAATTTTTCAGAACTCTAGCCTAGAACTCCTAGCCCAGAATTGAATCCTTGCCAGTCACAGGTTGTTAAATATCCATTTTTCCATCATAACTCTCTACACTCTTCTAAGCTAACTTTGTTCTCCCAAATTAATGCGCCAAAAACTTGCTAGCAACAAGGAAAAATCCTCTGCCTACCTGTGCTGGAGAGTAACATGTCATGCATAGATGTCCTTCAGAGTCCTTTCTCCCACCTCCTCCATCTTGTCCAGGATTCAGTGAGCTCGTGCTATGAGGGCACAATCCATGCGCCATCTCAAGCTCAATCTCAGCATCCATTTCTGCATCCTCCTGTGCTTCCTTGTTGCTGTCATCTAGGTGCTTCATAAGGACAGCTACTACAACATTGATGAGGACAAATTGGGCTGTGAGCACGAAGCTAACAAAGTAGAGTGGAGAGATGAACTGTAGGTTGCTCAGGCAGCTCCGATCATCATGAGTGCAGTCACGTAGTGTGTCCTTGAGGAATTAAGTTAGGTCAAAAATGTGAAAAACAAAAAGAAAGGAAACCAAACAACTCCCCATACAACACATATACATGAGCACAAATCACAGAGAAAAGGGAGAAGTTATTTTAAAAACATGAAGACAAAAATTAGCTGCTTTTTCAATCAAAATATTTAAACAAGACTCAAGATTTCTGATGTATGGTATTTCTGAAACAGAATTTTCTCACTCCAACCTGTACGTCATTCATTCTATCACTTTCTAGATCCACAAGAAATCTGTCAGATAGGTAAGTCCCAATTAACTACAAAATGATATCCCTTTTTATTTTAGCACACATGAATAGAAAATAATGCAACAATGACATAATTATCCCTGTCCCATGTCCCAATATTCTATTGAGACAGAGCATTTTGTGCTTTGAGATATATATTTTATAGTACTGAGTATTTAATATGAAATGTGAATATTTTAGTGACTCAAGTCCATCATGTCACTTATGTGCATTTGATACTCTCCTACACAGGATCCAAATTAGGACAGACATGGGGTAGTGATCCTACTGAGCAAAATAATATGAGTGAGTATCTGCATGAAACAGAGACTTTATGAGGGTTGTCTTAGCCAAATCACAACGTTTCGTCCAAAGTGTTGGTCTAATTTTGTATTACTACAGTACTCAAAATCCATTTGCTAACAAAATGTTATATTTTAAACATTATTTTATGAGATGGTTCACTGTAGTTATTCCAGTGGAAGTATCTTTTGAGGAAGCACATGAATGCCTAGAAATTCTCTAGGGGCTCCAAACAACTGCTCCGAATCTAAAAGCAGCTGAGGTTGTTTTATGGCCTTGAGGAACAGATTCACAGAGGTACTTTGTGTGTTATGCATCTCCCCAAATGATTTCCCAGGCTCAATATTCTTTAACTTTAATGTAGCCATAAAAAGAATTGCATTGCCATTGCTCTTATATGATGTTTCAAGAGTGACAGTTTGTTTATGTGGTGTTTTAGTACTATACTATCCCTTCCCTCTTGCCTATTCAGGAATTCACACTCCATACAAGCTCTAAAAATATTGCAAAAATTCATCCCATCCCCCAAATGATGAGACAGATGTAACATGCCAAGATCTGTCTATCATTATCAATAACATTCTAACACTTCTTGTAATACCAGGCATTTGCAGTCATTGATTGGATAGTTGCAACATAGAAATCACAATATATACAGGATGCTTTAAGCTCACTATAGAACCCGGTCAACTTTCCTTTTGTTTCCATTTCAGGACACTATTCATGACAGCACAAAACATGACTCCAGAAATGGCCCCAATTACCTTCATAATGCCATTCCAGTTGTCACCAGTGGAAACCTGGAAAAGTGTGAGGAAGGCCATTCCAAAATTCTCAAAGGTGGCATGGCGGCTCATTCCTTCACATGGGTTCTCATCATTGCATACTGGAAAGAAGGGGTTTTATACATGAAAAAATAGGCACGAAGCTGAGGTTTAAGATTTGAAAAGTCCGTTTATAAAATTTACACCTGTCTTTACACTATATGCAAACCTAGATAGAAGAATGGTCGAATCAACATATGATTACCTCTAAAAGAACCAGGATGAGAAGATATCTTTATATTTTTGCAAAATGCATCAACTCTTTCCTAATGTGTTCTATAATGTATACCAAGCTGATTTCAAATAATATGTCTTATTTTCCACATATCTGCCTTATAACCTCCTTCTCCTTCTCCAAATCTTATTTCTCTGTTGCTTTTAGATTACACTTATTAAAAAATATGTTTCCTTGAAATTCGTTAGCACTCATGTGTAATCAACAAATAAGTTGTTAAAAGTAGGAAGAGTGACCAAAATAAGTGACTGAACTTCCATTCAAATTCTAATTTATTTCAAAATTTATAAAGCTGTCAAATAACAATAACCCAATATAACATATAAATAAAACCTACACATAACAGAATAACCAAAAGGGGGGAACTCTCAACTGGCTCCTAATGTCTAACAGAAGAGACAGGTCTTAATGGCTGGTTAAGAAAATGTTAAAGGTTAGGAAAATGGGACCTGTTGTATGTCAGAGGTGGGGAGGGGAGAGAGAAAGTTTAAAGAACAGAAGCAACCACAGAAAAGCCACACCCTCTAGATTCCATAAGATGACAAAATTTAAAAGATGGAACCTGAGGCAGGTCCTCCCTGTGGAGAATGTGGGGGAGACAGATGTTCTTAGGAGAAGGTGGTTCCTCAAGGAACCTATACTATGTGAGGTTTTAAAGTGATAACAAGCACCTTGAAGCATACCAGAGGCCTATTGGAAACCAGCTAGGCTTGTAGAATAGTGGTCCACATTGGCTTAATGAACTAACTCCCTGCATTGCTACATTCTGGACCCACCGAAGCTTCCAGATGATTTTCAAGAGTAGCCGTGTGTGGAATGTGGTGCAATAGGCCAACTGGCAGGTGACCAAGGTATGAGTAACCATGAATGGGACCAATGAGTGCAACTGGCAGATAAGGTGCAGTTGTGTAAATGCAGCCTTGACCACAGCTGCCACCTGCTCATCAAGCAGGAGCCCCCAGATTGCACACCAGGTCTGAATGGGATAATGTCACCCCATCCAGAATCAAATATGGAAATTTTGTAACTCCTAGATCTGGAGGACTCAAAGAGATCAGTAAATGACTATTTCTGTTGCTTTCTCAGTGCACAAACCAAAAAGTGGTTGAGAACAGAGTGAAGACAGAAGCAATTCAACAGAAAGAGGAAAATGATGAGGCAATCTGGTCCAATATGGTACTTACATTTATTTCATACGTTTATTTCAATTACTGCAAAATCTGGCCATTATCACCAAAGGCAAATGGTTATAAAGAGATGAATTAAAGCTATTATAACTATAAAGGTTTGGCCCTGGGTTTCTGAAAAGTAGGTTATAAAATGGGATTTGATGGTGAAGACCAATTAACTCCTTGTTCCTTGGTTATTATTATCATTTAGCTGTTTTAAAATAAACTATGCTTAAAAGACAAAGAGATGGATTTTTCTTGAAATACTGCAATTCTCCTTAATAATCTTCCATGTTACAAATGTTTTATAACCATGTGACAAAACAAAGACATAAGGAAAGTACAGCAGGTGTTATAAAGAAAAAATACAGATGAGGGGTCTCTTCTAATGATAAAAAAGTGGCAACAGAAATTCTATTCCTTTTCAATATTAGAAATGCCTTGAAAATTAAGAAAATAAAATTGTTTGTCTCTGAAGAAGTTGGAAGAAAAACATGAGTTGACTGCAGACATTAAATAATTATCTATCTTGCACAGTATCAATGGAAACAATTAGACTAACCATGGACAATATGCAAGATGAATCCCTGACATTCTAAATTTCTTAATGATGAAAACAGTCAGAAATATACTCAGATCATTCAGCTAAAATGAAACATATTATTGTAGTTTTCTATTTATGGCAGCCATGAACTGTAAATTACAAAGGACAGTCCTTTATTTGAAGATTGTGTGATATGAATGACTGTCCATTTGGAATCCAGTTTAAAAATATGCAAAAAAGGAGAGCAGAGTCTTTGAAGTTGCCCATAAACAGTCACCCAGACAACAGAGCAAGCAGGCATGCATGTACATAAATTATCTAATTACTGTCCTCAAGGTGCATTAGATTTCTATTTAAATCATAGGAATTATTTCTAAGTTAGCATATTATTTTGGTAATTCCTCCCTCTGTGTGGGTGTGATGCAATTGCCGTTGGCAATTCCACCTTTCCTCTATGACACACCTTTATGCTGGAAAACTTACCAAGTTTGCCAAAAAGCTCCACTCCTAGAGCAGCATAGATGAAAAAAAGGAGCATGAAGAGGAGTCCAAGATTACCAACCTGTAAGTAAATCAAATTAACGTCAAATAATTCATAGGATCCACAAGATAAAAAAGACCCTATTCTGAAAAAAGGGAAAAGAGACAGAACACATGAATTAGCACAATTGGCAGCTCAAATGTTCACCAGGATCAGACAATATAATTGAGCAATTCAAAGCATGCTTAAATGAAGTTGGAAAAAAAACCTTAACATAATCCTGAAATTTATGTTTGACATGCAATATGCAGTTCCAGAGGTGCACACAGCGCAAAAAGTTTGGGTAAAAGTCCATCAAAAGTTGTTACCAAATCATAAATTTTAATGTGATAAGGAAAAAATAAATAAAGGAAAATTAATATGAAATTAAGTCAAATTTAATTTTTGATCTATCCCCTTTGGTGTTGGAAAGAGATTGGATGAACCAGAAGGAGGAGTCAAACAGGGAATTAGTCTGGAATCCCTACGTGAACACAACAGGATGAAGTCGGGTCCAGTAGTTGGATTCAAAAATTTTTACTACTGGTTCTATGGGCATGGCTTGGTGGGCGTGGCAGGGAAAGGATATTGTAAAATCTCCAGTCAGAGGTGGTATTTGCCAGTTCTCTGAACTACTCAAAATTTCCGCTACCGGTTCTTCAGAACTGGTCAGAATCTGCTGAATATCACTTCAGGGTCTGGTCCCCTTTCTCCAATGCCATTGAACCTTATCTAGTTTTATCCTGGTGCAAATTGTCAGTCTGAGAAGATCTCTGTGTATATTGCTCTATTTATTGAGCAATAAATAGCTAACTGAACTCCTCATGTGTGGATGACATTATTTTGAAAGGTGGGCTTCATTGGTAGCTTCTTATAAAACAGCTCCCCAAAATGAATAACATGCAGTTTTCAGAAGCCCATCACATGTACCTGTCTGCTAGATATTGTGGTTGACAGGCTGAGCATCATGTGGTTACACACTTTCACATGGAAACACGCACCAAACAGACATAAAACCAAAGGGGTTAGAAGATAGATGGGAAGAGAGGTTTAATTTTGAAATGCTTTGTTTTAAATTGCCTAATGTTATGGATAATTTGGTTGTTCCCTGCAGTGTCAATATACAAAACTGGAAAATTCAGCCTAATCACTTAAACGTAGAACGTTTTTTGCTGCCTTGAGTAAAACTCACAACACAGCCTTAACTATGGTCTCATCTCTGCAGCTTCTATAATATAATTTTATTAAAGGCTTTAGAAAAAAGCAAGAAGGCATTGTGCTTTTTAGAGTTCTTGGAGCAATTGCTGATTCATGCACTAGAAAACACATTTTCACATGCTGATAATTTAAGAAGAATTTTTGCAATTGTTTTTATCCAATTGCAGAAAAAAGTAGACTTGATATTTCCCTGAAACCCAGGAATGGGAGGTCAGGGGTTGTAAATGCTGTATTGATTCCCAGGAGGTAGAATCAGAACATTTCATGATCTCTGAGATTCCATCCTTCTGATAATTGCTGTCATGCTCTGTCCATTTTATGTTGGTCGCATTGTAATAGTTTTGTATTTTTATTAAGTTAATTTTTAGTAAGATTTAAATTATATTTTCTGGATCCATAGACTATTAAAAATAGAATAATGTAAAGTATAATCAATACACTAATATTACTAGCCTAAGGAGTAAAAGATATCTTGCCTAAGATTTCTGGAAACTATAAAACAAATGGTTGTGGCTTAAAAAAAGAAAGTAACACACATACTGAAATTATATCATGATTTAACAATCTAAGCTCTGCTATAGATTTATGTTCAATGGCATACCTACTGTATAATATGCATAACATTCCTAACACTATATAAAATGCCAACTGAATTTTGCTGTTTTTAAAGTAGGAGAAAATAGCATTAGTAGTTGACAATCAAAATAAACATGGTATGATATATAAGAAGAAGATTGGAAACAATTGAAATTGAAATTGCAGTCCTGGAAAAAAAGGTGTTTAAGCCTTTCTATGTCTCCTTCCTTTATTTCCACAATAGTAATGATATCTATTCTCTATACATCATCTGCTACAGTATTGGCCACTGAATTTACATATTCCAAATATCCAGGTATAATAGTTATAGGTAACCACATACATTCTAATCCATAGCTAATAGCAGCTGTGTGGTGCATGGTGTGTGAATGCTTTTTATCAGGAGAATAACAAGGCAGAAAAGAGTTAATCCCTGCCTTCAACACAATGGTTGCAAACCAGCTCCTATAGTTGTTTTTAAGATAATACAAAGATTTTGGAGAATCTGTTGCTGTTTCTAATATCACATGCAATGCAAATTTATACATTACTCAGAACATTACTTCCCTTCCTTTTAGGAATTTGCAACGTCATCCAATTCTACAACTCTGGGTAGCATACAATAAAAAGCAACCATACATTTCTACTTTCACAGCCCTTAACAATACTGAAATCACTTTTAAAAATCTTCCAGGAAAAAAAGGGACATATAGTCTTTTCCAATCTGATACCTTCATGAATTAGTGGAATTGTAACTCGCAGTTACAGTAACTTCAGTATTTAAACAAGCATGGCCAGTGCAAATTTTGGGACTTGTAATCCCATAACATTTAGAACACATTAAATATGGGAATCTAGGCTACATATACATTATCTGCCATGTGAAATTATTAACAATATTACAGTGGAATAAGGTGTGATATAAGCAGTATGATCATAGGTAGCCAACATATCAATGGAGTACTTCACAGAGACATTTGGGGAATGGCAATTGTTATATATTGTTATAGGTTGGTATCATTCAAAGATGATTTTTAAAATGATGGTGGGTAATTATTTCTTGCTATTGTTTCTTGTGTAAAACAGAGGCAGTAATTTGATGATTACTCCATGAAAAAGAATTCTTTTTTAAACATTCACAATTCAGAAATAGGGAACACTGTATCACAATTCTCTCATTTGTAAATTGTGTGGCAGTTCCTTATGAGAAAAGAGTGACTTCATGATCATTTAGATTCTCATAGGCCAAGTCTATATTAGACCAGGTTTCACTTATTTGGTGCAATTCAGATGGGCTAGAATTTTTGCTCCTTAGGAGAAAGTCCCAATACACCCCAAATCTACCTAGCTAGAGAGGCATAAACTGTGTGGCAATGTATTGAAGACAAGAAGTAAAATCATACAAGGACTTTATGTTGACTAAAGTTTGATTTTCTCTCATGCAGAGAGATACATTATCTGACAAGTTCAATAACAAACTCTTTTCTTTGGGACAAGAATAAATAAAACATCACCATTGCTTGAGAACAGTTGCTTATTTGGCGAATGTATCATTTTAACCTTTAAAAATGGCTGGTTTCTTTTTTATTTTATTTTCTTTCCTTACCTAAACAATTACCTATGCTAGTGTGCTTGTTTATGAGGAAAAGGAATCTCTAAAACTGATTTTAGCTGGAAATGGCACTCTAGTTTGACAAAGTGAAGCAAACAAATGTTGCTCAGAATTTCTGTCTGCATTTATAAACTTCTTTTTGTATACTCTTTCTTTTAAAAAGATCATCTTAAATTTAAGGTTCTTCTTCTCCTTTTAGGTAAATGCAGCATTTTTCTGGTTCTTTTGAATTAGTGTTGACTGTGGCAATTGCCTGGAAAGTTCCTTCAATTTTCTTGGAGGGATTTTGGCAGTGGTTTGCCATTGTCTCTTTCTTAGGGCTAAAGAAAGTGAAGACAGGACTAGAACTCATGGTCTCCCAGTTTCTAGCTTGGTGCCATCTTCACTATAGCAAATTGATTTTTTTAAATACAGTTAGTCTTAAGTATATTAGTGAATATTAAGCACTACACACCAGAACAACTAGATACAAGAACAGTTTTTTCCCAAAAGCCATCACTCTGCTAAACAAATAATCCCCTCAACGTTGTTCAACTATTTACAAAGTCTGCACTACTATTAATCTTCTCATCATTCCTTATCACCCATCCCCTCCCACGTGTGACTGTATGACTGTAACTTTGTCACTAGTATCCTTATGATTTATATTGACTGTTTCCTAGTATGATTTGATTGCTTATTGTACCCTTTGACTATTATTAAGTGTTGTACCTTATGATTCTTGGCTTTTGATAAATGTATCTTTTCTTTTATGTATACTGAGAGCATTTGCACCAAGACAGATTCCTTGTGTGTCCAATCATACTTGGCCAATAAAGAATTCTATCTATTAATAGTTTGTTTGATCTGGTAGAGAAATTAAACTATCTTCATTATCTGAATAGATTGAAATGCATGTAGTAGATTGGCAAAGCATTCGCAAAGTTTCTGGGGAGAAAATGATGTCCTCAGCAACTTTCCCCTGTTCCTTGGCATGTACTCATCAAAATAAATAAAATTCTGAGAATTTTAAATATATGACATAAAACTAAAGGCTATTATTGCCTTTTGTCAGGATTTACTTTGAGAACAAAATTCATGGATTCATAGTGAAAAGAACATCCAACCCAAGAGAGAAAAAAGAGAAACAGAATAAGGAAAATAGCACCAGAGTTACTTAACACTGTAAAAACACTGTTCAATGGGGCCTAAGTGGATCAAATAATCTAGGGAATGCTAATTACTTAAATAGAGTTTCTTATCCTGAACTGTAGAATGAAAGAGACTGGAACTAATGCAAATTTGCTTAGTTGAATCACCATACAAGTAGTCCTTGTTTAGCGACATCTGAGATGGCAATTTGATCATTCAATTAAATGGTTGCTAAGTGAAACTGCAACAATGCTTCAGATCCTACTTCAAATTTTCTTTTGCTTTGCAATGTAGAGGTAGAAAATGTAAAGATAGATCGTAAAGTTTTTTATTACCATGATAATTCAACCATTGTTAAATGAAGCAGCTTCTAAGCAAGGACTTCCTGTACTGATTTTGTAAGATCAGTTGCATTTCTACTTACATAAAATTTTAAGGTATCTGTTTCTAATTCAAAGGCCTCTCCTTCAAGTGGTTTTGACTAAGGCAGAGCTCTGTAAGCTATGAAAGGTAGTCCTTGACTTATGACTGCAATTGGGTCTGGAATTTCTGTCACTAAGTGATGAGATTATAAAGTATGATTGGATTACTTAACTAAAGCCAGTGGGAAGCTAGAAGGAAGTTGCGAGTCCCACTAGCAGGCAGATAAGTGGCTGTTGCTAGGTGGGGGTAGGAATGAAGTGGTGCACAACAGACACAAGGGAAGCTGAGGAGGGTGTGAGTGGGTACATGACAGATGAGATGGAGATCAGGGAGGGTATGTGAGGGAGTGAGGGGATATATGAGAGGTGTGGTGCCAGTTGCAGAGGTGCATGGGGATGTGCAACAGAAGCAGCAGACGTTGGATATACTACAGATGTGGTATAAGTGGGGAGGGCGTGAGGGTTGCACAAGGGGTTATTTTAATCCATTTATTAGTCCAATAGCTGGAAATTAACTCAATTCATTTAATAATATGTAATACACAAAATTATTTTCCACTTCTGCTCGCAGATAGGGTTAGCCTTAGAAATTTCTCATCTAAGTATTTTATATTCTTCAATTTTACAACTTATACACCTTTATATTTAAAAACAGCTTTACTTACCTGTGGCAGTGCTTGCACTACTGTGTCCAATAAAGCTCTCATCCCAGTTGCCATCTTCAAAAGCTTCAAAACTATCACAAGAAAGCAAGGCAAGTGGTAACTTATTGTTGGGGAAACAAATATTGCTTTGTTTTTCTCTCTGGAGCAGCAGATCATAGATTAATTTTGTAGCTGGGATATCTTCTACTAAATGTAGACATGAACATGTATAAATATCTATGGTCAATGTGAAATGTACACCATTATGTTAGAGCTACCAAGAATTTGAATCTAAAATTACCTTTTGCTTCAGATTGTAGCTAGTTAGTAATTTCTAATTAAATTGTTCTCACTCTGTATAGGGAGTCATGGATAAGGAACTAAATGGGGCAGAATGTGTCAAGGGCCCCATTTGCTGGCTGTATGGTTAAGTGGCTAAGTGACTCATCTGCTATGTATAAAATATTATTATTTTATTGTTTTAAAATGTTGCGGTTTCTTTATTGCAGTATATTTTTTAGATTATAAACCACCCAGGTTCATTGACCAAGATGGATGGCCATAGAAATTGAATAAACAAACAAACAAACTATTCTTTGATTAACTCCCATTGTCTTCATGTAAACTATTGCTTAATAGATAAACAAATAAATAATATAAAAATGAGGTTGAATAGAATTGAATTTATTAAATTTAGATGTTATTCAACTCCAAATAACTTCGATTGGCTCACAATGTAACAAAGAAAGTAAAACCAGATGAAACACACAATGGCAAATCCAGTCAATAACAGGACTCACAAGGAAATCCAGCCATTTTAGTCCAAGGCTTGGGAAAAGGCTAGTTCCACAAATAGCTAGCCCTAGGCCATGTAAGGCTTTATAGGTTATAAACAGTAACATAAATTGAAGTGGACTGGTAGCCAGTACAGCTTGTAGAGCAGAGTTGTCACACAAGCATATCAAGGTGTGTCCATCACTGCCTGCACCACTGCATTCTGGATGAATAGAAACTTCTAAGTGATCTTCAATTCCAATAGAAAGTATTGGCAAGTGGAGTGACTAAGACATAAGTGGCCGAAGGGCTTTCTGATCTAGTTATGGTAACTCAGACATTTTTTCATTATATTGTTGAACAGTATCATTGTATTAAGGCCTAATATGAATTATTTATTCAGCAATTCAACTCCATTTATCATATTAAGTATCAATCTAGCCACATTATATAAACAAGGAGGATGACTGTCTGCACAATTTTTCTTTATATATAGGAAATAACAGAAATTGTTAAAAACATTTAAAAGCAAAAAAACAAAAAAGAAAGATTTCAGACAAAAGCCAAACAAAACCCAAATATGAGCAGGAAAAAAAAGAAAAGAAAAAGAAAATGGGTGTCAGTGACCCTCATCAAAGGCCTGGGAAAAGAGCCATATTTTCAGAGCCCTTTGAAATACCAGTGGGATGGAGGCTTTTTGGAATTCAGAGAAACTTTATTTCAGAGGGTAGGTACTGTTACAGAAAAGGCAAACTTCTGAGGTCCCGAAAGATGGTATTGTTTAATTTATGGAACTCATGTACACTAACTCTGCCAGATCAAACCAGCCAGGCAGATATTAACTAATGACATAAACATCAGAGTCTCCATGCTATCCTACTACTGATGGATTGTTCCCCAAAACATAAGTCAGGTTATTTTTTCTGGCTCCTCCTTTTACCTCGGGCAATACGAAGCACTCTCATGATGCGGATGATGGTGGGATTGATTGGAAGGGCAGCATTGATTTCAATTTCCTCCAGAGTAATTCCCATGACGGAGAGCAGAACAATAGCTAGATCCAGCTGGTTCCACCTTTAAGAAATTGAAGAAAATAAGACACCTTTTCTGCCTCAATGAAAGACAGAATCCATCTATTTCTTTATTTCTCCCCCCCCCCCACAAAAAAAAAAACTAAACTAGGTTATGAGCAGGTAATTTAGAATATTGCATTAATCAAGTAAGCCAATTTCAAAAATCAAAATAAACATACATATTTTTGTTTATTAGTTTAATTTAATGTCCTTGAACAGTTTAATTGATATCCTCTACTTTGATGCTCAATATATTTTGAGGAAGTTAATCTTTATGGGTGTGTTTTTTAATGAAAGATGGTAATATTTCATACTGAACTAGATCACTGATTACCTTACTGTAAAAGTGAATATTTTGACTGGACATAAACTTTGTGAATATTTATTAAGACAAAAAGTTGGACCAAATAAAATAAAACAATAAGGAATTCTAATGAATGAAGTAGTATTTATCCTTGTTTGATTTTAAAGTATTGCTTTATAAAAACATTTAAGTTACAGGTTTGAAGAATTCCCACCCATCCCGGGTGATCACATGGATCACAATGTTTCCCTTTCTTTTTAATGTTACACTGATTTTTCTTCTACCACTTATTTAATAAGATGTAATACTGATTTTGATTACAGAATCCCGAATATGAATAAAAAGAAAAGGAATGGTTTATGGAAATCTCCTCAGTTATCTCATCTCCATGAAATATTGAAACAATGTCTGCTAATTTCTACTTAGTGGTGCTAGTGGGACTTTCAAATCTTGGTACACTAACATTACTCTTTACAAGAAGACATTGGGAATGTATCCCTTAGTTTTAAGTATAATAATGTATAGTTTCAATAATCAAAGTATGGCATGCATCATTTATGATCATCTGATTCCCCCAGAATGGGTATCATCTTAATTCCAGCTCACCTGTCTTTAAAAAAGCGTCTCAGTCCAAAGGCCACAAGCTTCAAAACTGCTTCCAAAACAAAGACTGTAGTAAACATGTAGTTGCAATACTTAAGAGCAGTCTCCAGGGACTATGAATAAGAGGAAAAGGAAATATTACTAACATAAAACTCTGGGATTGATATGGAAGTGTATTCTCTCTTTTTTAAAAAAATCTTGTTACATTCCAATTAAATTCTCAGTTTGCAGAAGATTTTACAACAATTTTGTGATCAAAATTCAGATGCTTGGCAACTGGTTCACACTTATGACTATCACCTTTTGCAACCTCCTGACAAGCAAAGTCAATGGGGAATCCAGAATTACTTAACAACCAGATTACTTACTTACCAAGTACAGTGATTCACTTAACAACTGTGGCAAGAAAAGTCGTAAAATGGTGCAAAAGCTCACTTAACAACAGAAATTTTGGGCTCAGTTGTGGTCGTAAGTCAAGGATTACCTGTATAGTGTCTCACCTTATGCTTGAAAGGAGGATAAGGAAAAGACAATCAACATTAGGTCTGATCCTAGAGTATGAGTAACCAGAGGTGCCTTCAGAACTTGGGAGGTTCTAGTCAGATTGCCTTCCTTTGAGGGACTACTGATTTAT
This sequence comes from Bungarus multicinctus, assembly GCA_023653725.1. NCBI lineage: Eukaryota > Metazoa > Chordata > Lepidosauria > Squamata > Elapidae > Bungarus > Bungarus multicinctus. The sequence continues at coordinate 52,714,913 of CM042848.1, forward strand.
TTTCAGGTGGTTGAGCTGCCCAGATATAAAGATGCCATGTCAATGACAGCAATAATGCTGCACACAGCTGTGAGCAATGCACCTGAACTCATCAGTGCTGTCATCCTAATTATGCCATTCCTAACGTGCATACACTGCTGTTGGAAATAGCATAATTAAGATGACAGCATGAAAGAGTTCAGGCTCACCACTGTTCCTCCAGTTGTTACTGCAGGAGGGAAAGACTGCTGCCATGGAATCATGTTAATGCTAATCTTTACATGTACATAATTAAATCTTGGTGAGTTGGGAAAGACAGTTTGGAATTCCGCCTTTCATCTTCCCCAGCATGGATGGAGAACAATCAGCAACAGGTACAGCAGCAGCCTGGCAGTATCCCAGGGCTGCCAAAATCTTTGAACACTGAGCTATTCATAGCAAGAATTGTCTTACATGGGTTATCTTTATTGTTTTAATACTTCCTTCGTTGTTCCTTTTTGGCAAATTTACATGTAAGATCATTGGTCTTTCTTTTTACAAAAAACAGTAGTGTACCCCCCATACCATATTTGGACAGAGTTGGAGTTAAAATTACTGTGTACATGGCTTTTAAGTTTGCTGTATTTTTTTCACTTTAAGTGAAAGAATAAATTTGGAAGAGGAATTGAGGATTTTCAAAGTATTAAGCAGTAGTCTCAATTTATCACAGCTAATAGAATAGATACCCTTTTCTATGCTGACATTCTAATGATTTACAAACAATTTGGTGACCATTCACCCAATGTTATTCCATTAAATTCAGTAGATCTTACTCCCAGAGATTCTGTATTAGGACTGTAACATTAAATAATTTCTAGATATAATAGAAGAGGGGATGATAGAGATTAAAGAGGAAGATACAAAATATTTTACTAATTCTCAGGGATGTCTCAATTTCATTTTTTAAAATCTTTTCATTAATATGAAAGAACTGGAAAGAAAAACATAAAATAGAATGCATGCCAGATTTGACCTAGTAATACAGTATCATTTTCCAGATCATTATGTGGTCTAAAAGGAAAGCAGGCTAGAAATTCTAATGTTTCAGTGACAACACATCTGGAAGGCTTATGGTTAGCGCATTAGATATAGTTCTGTGCAAATTACATCTCTTATTATGCAAATTACACAAAAATTGATGAATGAGAATTCATCATATTCAGCTGGAAATGAGTCATATTGCATTCCCAAAGGGAAAATATATCTGAAAAAGCTGAGAACTTCATTCTCTATAGCATTTAGAGGATTTTTTCAAAGTTAGTCAACTTGTATGAAGCTATTGAAGCTCATCCCAAAGGATTGGATAATTAAAGCTTTTTATAAGCATTCCACCAAAGAAATGCTGTGACAGGAAGGTAAAAATATTTGTGCTCCATAGTTAACAATTTGATGGATTTAATAAGGAAGGAGATAATAAACTTTGCAGCATAAACTAAATAATGCTAGGCCCAGGAATATACGTTTGCTCTTGTGATTTCAAACAAGGTCAACAGAACATTTAGAAAATGCCATATAAAAGATCTCTCAGATAACTCTCCTCTAGATGATGAACTTTCTTGAATTTGTAGCTCTGTAGGACAAAAGGTAGCAATTAAGAAGTATATCTTATCCAATGTGCTGCAATGCAAAACTTTCAATGCTAATAGATAAAGGTATTTGATATTAAATTTGCATCTTATGTTTCTAATTATGTACTATATTAATTTAGATTCTTTTTATTAGTTTTTATTGTTTTAAATGTGTTTTTATATTCTGTAAGCCGCCTTGAGTTGCCATGGGTGAATGGGCAGCAATATAAATCCAATAAATAAATAAATAATGGTATAAATATCTTGCGTTATTTATATAAGTATTCATATATTTGTTTAGACTGTTTTAAACTTATTCATATAAGCATAAATAAAAGTATACACACATACATACACACATACACACACACATTTTTGTTTACCTCCCCCTAATGAAGATGTTTGGTGGTTGTGATGGGGAGTTATTGATAAAGAAACTGCAACCAAAACATTAAATAAGTGCAATTATCCAAGTATAATCTTTTTCATTCATGGGAGGGTTGGGAGGAAGGATATGATTTAAATAAATGTATTTATTTATATTTTATATTTCTTAACCACTCATCTCCCACAGAGAGGAGCTCTGGGCAACGTATAATATCAATAAAATTAAACATTAAAATCAGAATAATTTAAGATTAAAAAGTTTAAAATAATAAAAACAACATTATAAAAAATTCAGAAGGTGAAGAATTCCAAGATGGGGGATTAGCTAATGCAGGCGGGGGAGGGGAATCTCATGGAGCCAGTTAGCCCCATGATTGTGTGGAGTTTTGTGTCTTCCACATAAGGCTGTACAGTCAAGTTTTGATTGGAGACTTTCCTCACCTCAATTCATCTGAAAATGCAAAATATGTAATTTCTTCCACATTGTTAGGCCAAATCAGGTGCAAATGGTAATCAAGATAATTTACTAAATTGGATAAAGGAGAAAAAAATATATATTTGGCAGGTTATGAGTTTGATGATCCCTGAGATCCAAAAGGTTGACGACCCCTGTTCTAGATAGTACTTCTCTGAAACATATCTGAGACAGGAAATCTTTTCCTGAGTAACTTTCTAAGCATTACCAAATCTCTGCTTTTCTGTTTTATAAGCAGGAACTCTTTTAATGTTGAATATAGAAAAAGAAAAGAAGGCATAGAGGGAAAAAAACAAAAACAGTTTCTTGAACTCACCACTGGTTGGTTGTAGTGCTCCAAAGACATGGTGACGACGTTGAGGCAAATTATGAAGGTGATGAAAATGTCCAAGTAGTGGCTGGTGCAGACTGAATGGATGAGGAGACGGACAGGGCAATAGGTGGCATAGTACGGCAAGCGCTGCGCTTCTTCAGTTGGAGGCGAGGGAGCAAATCAGAAAAAGGATAGAAAAGAGGGGGTCAGATTAGGATAGGTTTGTGTGTGTGTGTGTGTGAGAGAGAGAAAGTGGCACATGCAGAGAGAGAATTGAGGGAAAAGATGGAAAAGAAAAGGAAAGAACTGAAAGGAAAAAAAGGAATAATAATTAAGGAAAGGAAAATAGGAAGCAATATTACAGAAATATAATAAAAAGAAGGGAAGAAAATAAAAAGAAGGTAAATAGCAGAAAGGAAGAAAAAAGAGGAGAGCTATGAATGTTTTAGATTTACTGAGAGTAAATCTAAGGGAAGGGGAAGATAAAGGGAACCACATTGTTATAAGAATGAGGCTCATTCAAACAAATCTTTAAGATGAACAGGAAGGGAAGCATTAGTGAGGTAAAGATGAGATAATTAAGGCCACACTTTCCTTTTAAAGCAAGGAGCTTCATTTACTTAAGAACTGCTAAGTTAGGCCATTCTCCTACTAGTGCTTTTACAGGCCTGTGAAACTGGCGGTCAGCAGGCTGGATGCGTCATATGCAGGCCATGCCCACCTTGGCTCACAAAAGCAAAAGACATTGTGATATGTCATGATACGTCACATGACATGATCGAGTTTGACATGCCTGCTTTAAAATGTCTTCACAGCAAAGCACAGTGTAATATCACCCAGTTATTGTTGAACAGAATCTGTCCTCATTGCTCTTATCTTGACATAACAAAAAATGGATGAACTAAGTTATTCAATAACTTCCTAATGTGGAAATATACTAAGACAAAGTCTGTTAAAGTTGTGAAAAGGTCTGCAGTTTTCAGAGCCCAACAGAAAACAAATCCTTCCTTGAGATGAAGAAAGGAAAAGCTCAACAACATGTTTGGCAGCACCTCAGCAAATTCCCAACACATGGTTCTAACTTATGCACATGTATATCAGGTTTATAATGAAATAATATTTCTCTCAAAAAACCTTCACCTATAAACAAACAAACAAACAAAAAACCACTTAGGTTATTCCTTACTCCTACGCTTCTTCTCCAGACGCCTCAAACGCTTTTCCTCCCGCCTCCGAGCCTCTTCGGCTTCTTGGTGTTGCCGACACTTGTGGAAATTCTCCACCACCACCCCTACAAACATGTTGAGCACGAAGAAGCTGACGATGAGTAAGAAAGAAATGAAGTAAAGTAGCATCCAAGGGTTGTTGTTGGTCACTGGCTGGAATGTAAATAAAAAGTAAAACAAGCAGCAGAGTTTAATAAGGTTAACATTACAAAAAACATTATAACAAGGTGGGGCATTGTTGTTTGCCAGCAAGTATTCTGCAAAATAAAAAAAGTTATATTTCTATGGAATTCTTTGAAACTTCCACAGAATTGCAGTTAACCATTAGATATATTTTATGTAAGCCTTCATCAATGGGGTATTCTGCAGATGTTGGATGATATTGCTGGTCATAGGGGTTGAGAATGAACTCTAAAATCTAATCAGGAGAAAGCCAACCCATTTCTAGAATTGTTGCTAAAAAGTGTTTAGATATAGCTGAAATATTTATATAAATTTGAGTGCCAGATGATGATACTTTTACATTAAAATGTTCTCTAAGTATGATGGAGAAAGGTTGAACTTTTATGTGAGTGATATGGAAATGATTATATGACCAAATGAAAACTGCAAGGATGTCTGACCATTGACGATGCCAGTAGTTTGCCATTTTATGAGGGCATACAGGTAGTCCTCATTTAACATCCACTTGTTCAGTGACTATTCAAAATTATGATGGCATTGAATAAGGCCCTACTTAGGACTGTTCCTTATACTTGTGGCCACTGCAGTGTCCCTGTGGTCATGTCATCACAATTGGGTGATTGGAGACTAGCTGTTATTTATAATGTTGCAGTGTCCCACAGTCACATGATCTCCATTTGCACCCATCACTGCTGGCTTCTGTAAAGACAATGGGAAGCTGGCAGGAGGTTGCAAAAGACAATTAGTTCACTGTGGGATTCTGCAACTACTAATGATGGCAACTGGGGCTGCTAGATTACCATCATAAGTCACATGACATTGCACCTTATGACTGTGTTATTTAGCAACAGAGTTTCCAATTCCAATTATCACTGGTAAGAGAAGACTGCCTGTACATAGTTAGAACAAGGAATGTGAGATGCATAAATCAAGGGCAATGTGAAATAATCAGACTGGGGATAGTATACCAAACACGATATTTTAGGAATAAATGAATGTAGACAGTTTGAATAGACCACTGTATGTCATATGATTACAGAATATATTATTCAGAGAGAGGGAAAGGAAGACATCCTAGGCATGTGCTTGGTTATAGCCAAATGACACCGAGGAAGTCAATAGCAAACTGCAAGAGGTGCGAAATTTATTTCTTTGTTAAACGTATTTGCTGCCTACCTCAATGTGGGGCTATTCTAGGCAGCATATAACAATTAAAACAGAATAATGAAAAGAAGCGTAAACAGAACAGTAGCAAAGTAATGGAACAATAGAATAAACAATGAAAAAGAAAACAATGAGAATACAGAGATGTGAGAATAAAAGATGGGCGGGTAGGGAAACAGGGAGCGTGGGGGGAATGCAGCATAAGGAAAACTAGGCTATTATTAATAGGTCTTTGGAATGCAAAGTTGGAGAAACAAAAAAAATCTGGAATTACAGAAAAAATTGGACTTGGCAAATGCAACATTAAGCAAGATAGGTAAACTGAATTTTGTGAAACTTATTCTTTGTTTACTGTTAACACATGCTCCAAGCAACATAAACACAGACTTTATGTATGGACATTACCAGATGGACAATACTAGAATCAAGTCCATTGAAATTGATAGGAAATGTAAACTGGAGAAGCACAATCCAATCAATAGGATTTTTCCAGATGCAGATTGTGAATTTACAGTATAAAATATATAGATTGAAGTAAGAAAGGGAATAGACTGCCAGCAAAATTGATCAAAAGGATATACATTCAGAACACAAGATCAATATAAAGATCAGATTCAGTATGCTAAATTATTTGAAAGTGAATCTAAGAAAAAATTATTATCTTTCTGGGAAGAGATAAAAAATATCTTGGAAACAGTTGTGGAAATAATTCTTGAATTTTCCAATTTTCAAAGAGTAAAAGAATAAGCTATTGGAATATTGAGTCAATCTACAAGAGACCCAGTTCAGTGCAGTACCAGGCTATTTGAAGAAATTGAAGCAATTGGAAGACTCAATTTTAGAGTAGCCTTAGACACAAAGCCAGGTAGATAACTTTGGGCCAATCATATTCCCTCAGCTGTAGAAAGTAGGCAATGGAAAAATACTTTTCAAATCCTGCCAAGAAAACTGCAGACTTGCCAATCAGACAAGTATAGTCAGTGCTGACTCCAAGGCACAAAATAAATATTGGAATAGTCAAAAATAAAAGATGGAAGCAACAAAAATGTTGTAAACAACTGAACATAATTTTCAGTATCTAGAAAGAAACTAAGTCAATCAAAAATTTCAACAAAAGAGGAAAATTATTTTAAGAAAATCAGAGGAAAATGTCCTAAAATAAGAATACTCAAGGTAATCACAGAAGAGATTATTGGAGAGAAAGTAAAGAAAAATGAATAGACTATACTGAAATTCTTTACAATTAGATTAAAGCATAAGAGGTCAAACATCTACAAAGGGAGAATTTTTCAGAAATCAATTATTCCAAAAAGTGAGATACAAGAGGTGACAAAACCACACCAAACAGGAGAGCTCCAGGCAGAGATAAAATATCCCCTGAATACTCTTCTATGAAGAAGAGTTAATTACAATGTTCACAACTCTACAGCAACATATACTGCATGGTCTACAGACTAGAAAAGCTACATGGTTTGCAGATTGGAAAATACATACCAACCAAGACAAATGCAAAAGACTGAATAGATTATTGAATGAACTAATCCCTCAGAGAAGCATATTTATGTTTAATAATTTGTGCAGAAGAATACAGCCAAGCATAGACAAAAAATGTCAGAGATAAGTTTCAGAAAAGGCAAAAGGACACAAGGTTAAATAAAGAACCTAAGATAGATAATAGTGAATACAGGATTTGTCCACAGATGGGATTCATACGGTTTTTACCGGTTCGCCTGAACAGTTAGTTAATTGCTTATGCAGTTTGGAGAACAGGCTAAAAATAAAGTGCAAGAAAGGTTTTTTTTTCTCTCTCTCTCCCCCTTCAGTTAATAGCTCCAGGAAGACAGCCAAAAACCATTTAACAGTTGCAACAGGAATGCAGCTGATACATGCTGAATCAAGTCAATAAACAACAGAGATGGACAGGATTAGGGCAGGGAAACCCATCAATCACCCATCTAAGGATGGGATTAACCTCCTCCCTTCAGGAAGAAGGATAAGAATACAAACATTTTCATTATAAAAAATATTAAGTAACACTTCTGTTATCAGCTGATACTCCCTGGAATTCCCCAAGACCTTTTATAGCTGCTGCTGTATTGGCTACTTCTTGTTTCTTCCTGTGGGAAAAGATACAGGAGGGGACAATGATGCAGCTTGATCATAAAGGCTGTGAATTTAATGCATATGTGGTCCAGCCAGCTGTATTGCTTCTGCTGGGAAGCACCCAATTTAGAATCTAGAGAACATAGAATAATAGAGTTGGAAGGCTGCTTTTAGTTTCCCTCTCAGCTGCTACGTTTGCTTTTTTTTTTTAAAAAAAGGGAATTGCTGTTTTAAGTTTTTTGCATTGTTTTAATGGTTTCTGGCACCATCCTTTTGGGGTATACTTCCTCACTCTTTTTGAAAATCTCTAGTGATGGAGCACCCACAACTTCTGAAGACAAGCATTGGTTGATTGGTCTCACCCTTAGGAAATTTCTCCTTAGTCCTAGGTTGCTTCTCTCTTTGGTTAGTTTCCATCCATTGTTTCTTGTTGTGCCTTCTGGTGCTTTGGAAAATAGATTGACTCCCTTATTTTTGTAGGACCCCCTCAAATTTCCTGACAGGACAGTTAATCAGTGGAACAACTTGCTCCAGAAGTTGTAAATGCTCCAACACTGGAAGTTTTAAAAAAGAGATTGGATAACTATTTGTCTGAAGTGGTGTAGGGTTTCCTGCCTAAGTAGGGGGTTGTACTAGAAGATCTCCAAGCCCATTTCCAACTCTGTTATTCTATTCTAAATATGGGAATAGTGCTATTTTATTTTATTGTGAGTTGGACTAAGGGGGAATTTCCTAAGGGTGAGACCAATCAAATTGGCCACGCCCACACAGTCACGTGACCACCAAGCCACTCCCACTCAGTCATTAGGGCACAGAACCGGTTGTTAAATTATTTGAATCCCACCACTGGATTTGTCTTTGTCTTATTAACTTAGCAAGGCTTTTAATTTTGGACATAATAAGAATATGGAACATTAACAATAACGCTGGACAGAATGCTGGAGAAATAAAAAGGATTTTACTCTAGGAAGGTAGGCAATGACAAATTATTAAAAGTTCAAGGATTTTTCTGGACATGGAGAAAAAGCAAGAGAAAAAAGACAGATGCTTTCAGATAATGGATCTGGAGATAGTTACTAAGAACGCCACAGATGACAATAAGAACCAATCAATCTTGGATCTAATAAAAACTGATTGTTCCCTTGATGCAATTGTCAGCAAATAGAAATTATATACATGGCCAAGTGATGCAAGCAGATAATGGAAAGGAATAAATAATCATGGTTGGGGAGAATGGGGAAATGGGAGGAAAGCACAAAGGATTAAGTAAATGATAGGGATAAAGGAAATTATAGGGCTATACTTGAAAGAGCTACACATTATTACTAGAGACCAACTGCAATACAATCAACTATATTTAGTTTTCTCATTCTGTAGCCCCTCCCATTTTAAGTTAAAGTCATCAGATTGGTTTTGCAAATCTATGATTTTTTTGAAAAATATTCCTAAACTCTTTAACAAGGAGTTTGTTTACAATATAAAAGAGTTCTATTTCTATATTGTTGACTTGGTGTAGCAAAGCTCGCTATCTCCAAAAAGTTATTGTTCATTTGTTGGTTAAATTTACAAAGCTTTGTATCTCATGTCTCTTATGTCAGGAAGCTTACACTGTCAAAAATTAAAAAAAAAAACTACACAAAGGATAACCATAAGGTATAATGAGGACCCAAGATTGTTGGGGGCAATAAGCTGACTTTGTAAAAATGCCGCTTGGGGGGGGCCAAAAAGCCCTACTAATAAGCAGGCATATACAATGGAATGAAAGCTATTGCTGAGCACTTAGCATGGTGCTCCATAGACTGTAAGCCGCCCTGAGTCTCCGGAGAAGGGCGGCATATAAATGTAATTAAAAAAAAAAAAAAAAAGCCATTAAAACACAACGAATAATTTAAAAAGTGACTAAAACTGGGAAAAAAATCCTGCAGAAGAGCACCATTTATTTTCCTATCAATTTAACTACTTAGCAGGCTCTCCATCAATGTTACCAGATCCCCAGACCAAAAAGCAGACCAGGTCTTCAGTATCTTTTAAAAGGTCAAAGTCACGGTCAATCTCATCTTGGGAGGAGGGGTTCCAAAGGGCAGGCAGCATCTGACAGGACCCAGGAGGTGGCAGAAAAAGTCCATCTCCTGGATCCTGAAAGATGACATTCCTTTGTGGATAGGACGCATTATATGCTCTTTCTGTCAGACCTGATGGGATGGATAGATGTGATTCAGGAAAAGGTAGTCCCTTGCTACCATCATTAAGTTAATCACTGGCAGGTCATTATGTAATGACTTCATGGGATTGTGACCTCAAAGTTGCTGACTTCTCCATTGACTTTGTTCATGGGAAACTAGTAAGGAAAGACTCAGTTTGCAATTATGTGACCATGGGATACTGTGAGAGTCAGAAATCTTGGCCAACTGCCAAGTGTCTGCATCATGCTTACATGATGGTGGCAATGCTGACATGGCCATAAATTGAAAGACCAGTCATTAAATATCACTTATTCAGCACCTTTGCAAGTTGAAACACTTGCTGAACAAGTGGTCATTAAACGAGGACTCCCTGTATACTTCTGTTAATGCATGTAGCCTGGGATAATGTTCTTCATTTATCTCTTACAAATGCATCTACGCCTCTTCAATCACATGATTCAAAATGGCTTACAATATAACATACGATACATACAGGATAGTATAAGAAAGAAATATCAAAATGACCAGACATGTCAATAGTAATATTGCCAACACTGACTTAGTATAATTAAAATAATATAATCATTAAACTATTTGTTTTGGGAATCTGCATCACACCATTACCTCATGTTCAGCTTGTGATTCACCAAGATCACTTCCTGTAGCCTTTGATTTTTCCTATCCAAGGACTTAGTATTTATCCCTGTTCTTTTTTGCTGGTTTCTGCTCACTGTTCCAGCCTGTTAACATCCTCTTAAATCATGATATTATCCTCTGTACTTTATTATCTCCTATATCCACGTATCATCTGTACATTTGACTACTGTATTTTTTAAACTCTCAGCCAGATCATATAGAACAGAATAGGTCCCAATGTTTCCTTCCAGACTGATCAAGAGATGGAAATATAACAATTGTTCGACCAATTTTGTGCTCATCTAATAGTAATACATCCAAACATCTTCCCTCTAACAAAATTATTGCATATCATTAAACAAATGTGAAACAAATTAATCCTCAGATTGGAAAATTTTAAATGTGCAGATAAACATTTATTTCATCAAACATGCAGTTTTTCCAAATTCATTACATGTCTTCATATTTGTATATTCCCCTATGTAAATAAGTATTTGTTTATTTATAAATGTAAATAAACATCCTTATAACTATTTGGAGGCTGGACTAATAAATGGTTCTTTCAAAAGGCCTGTCAGAAATAAAACCATGTTGCTTTGTGAAGAGAACAAACAGAGATCACAGTGTGGGTGTAATATATCATCAAGACTGCCTGATCCTATGCAGCCACCATTTGATTTAGAAAGTGATCTCCTGTTATTAAACTGAACATGAAAAACTAGATTGTAGCTGTCAGCCACGAGAACTTTCTTAGGATGGAAACCATTGCCAGAAAGTAGAAAACAGAAGATCAGGGGTGGGATTCTACCGGTTTGGACTGGTTCTATAGAAACAATTGTTATGATTCTGAGCAGCTTAGAGAACCAGCAAATCATGCCCCTGGCTGACCCCTCCCCTCTCCGCCCACCCCTCTCCTCCCCTCCCTACCCAGTCAGTCCTTATTGCGCATGCGCAACATTGCGCATATGCCCGATATCGCTGACTGTGTTCTTTCCCGCCCAGTCATTCCTTAAGTACTTCTTCCCCCCTCTGCCAACGATCAACTGTTCCAATGATCAGTAGTGCTGGGATTCCCCTCACTTATTGTTTTGCCCAGGAGGCTTCCTTAAGACCCAGGAAGGCAAAAAACGGAGGAGGAGCGAAGCACCTCCCGCCCCCTCCATTTTTGCTTTCCTGGGCCCCAAGGAGGCTTCCCTGAGGCACAGAATGCCCCCAAAATGGGGGGGGGGGGTTGCTGCAAAAAATGCACATGCACCCTGTTACATGACCACACCCACCTAGCCATGACCACCTAACCACGCCCACAGAACTGGTTGTTACAAAATTTGAATCCCACCCCTGCAGAAAATCATATAATGGGCTACCAAAATATGCCACAACTGTCAGACCACAAGGAGATAAAGAAAATAATGTTTACCTCACATTTTTATCAAACAAATAAGAAAAAAAGCATTAGACATTTTATCCTTGATAGTTACCTGAAAGATAATCTGCTTCTGGTATCCACAACAAATTAGAAAAGTTATGTCTAAATGGAAGAAGGGGAAGGACCAACACAATAATATACGTACAGTAAATATATGTGTGTGTTCTCTTCCTCTGAATCATTATGGTATGGCATGGCATGGCATGGCAGGCAACCCAGTCTGCCTAACAATTCAGTTCAAAACAATATGAAAGATGAAGGGGTGAGATAATTTCTCTACCTGTTGATCCACAGCCACAGCATCCAGTCCATTATACATAATATTAACCCAGCCATCTTTGGAAGCCAGAACAAAGAGTGACATCAAAGCCTGAAATATATGAGATTGTCACATAGTTTTATGCATTTATTTGCATTTTAAAAGATAAAAATTACAGTACTCTGTGCAGTTTCTTCACCAACTCCACCACAAAGCACATCCATTAGGAAAATATGTAAAGGTGGTCATTAATTCTGAGTTAATTTATTGTGCATACAAAAAGGGATTAAATGAATCAGAAATATAAAGCATCCCACATAAAAACCCACAGAGTATATTCTTTTAAAGGTCCCTATATCCTAAAACTCAGCAATTTTCTTGGGCAACCATATTCATTCCTCAGCTATTCTTTTCCTGAAAAAGGTATTTCTTAATATCTTGTCTAACTCTCCAACCCTCAACCCTGTTATTCCTATATAGCTGTTTTCCCCACACCGGATTTATTTATTTTTTTACATTTGAAAACTGTTGGCAGGTTTCTGAAGGTAGCGTAGTATAAATAATTAAACACAATATATAAGATAAATTAAATGGCAAATCAGAGAGATGTGGATAAGCTATGTATAAGTGATAGAGTGTAATAAGATGGTGGGTTCCTAGGAAGGAGGGAGTACATTCTAGAGAAGTAAAAAGCAACTTAGTCTAAATACTATGTGAGTTCCAAGTAATACACTCATAGCAAACAGAACTCTGAGGTAAGCAGGCTCCTCAAAGAACAAATTTATTGGATATATCATATTGGCGCAGACTGGTAAAAACTGATTCTAAAGGTTCCCACGGTTTTCACCTAATTACAAGTAAATGTTTCCCCCCCTTTCCCAACCCATCAGTCGCATGACCCAATCAAGGTGCTGTCTGATTGCTTGGAAACTTCACTCCTCCTCTCTTTGGCCACCTGTGGGAATGTCCTTGGTTCTTCAGGGAAACTATTTTGTTTTGGCTACAAAACTCCAACTATCTCAATTCCCCACCCCATCATCAGTGTGGCAATGCTGAAGTCTCCGAGATGGCCTCAGTCAAGCCAGCTTCAGTGTGACAAAAAAGGGGTAAAGATAGTCCTTCTCTAAAAAAATTCACCAAATATATTGCAGATGCAGATAGTAGAATGTTCAGTTTGCCAAGTTTTTGTCTACAGGTGTGAAACAAAAAAAGCACTCAGCTTTGGAAGAAACACCATATGTCATTCTTGGTTGCAAGTTCGTACAATTGTTAAATGAACAGTCATAGACTATTTTTTTGATCCATTTAAGTACTGTATCCAATATAGTTTAGGCCTGATTTAAGACAAAGTTAAGCACTATTTACATGAGCACTATGTGCAATATGAAGCTAATATGTTCATTCTTTATTTAACTGGATTGCTATATTCCTTTAATAACAAAAACATTGATTATTGTATTGTATTTTGACCACGGAAAAATATGGCTGAAGGATTGTGTGAAAATTAACACACTAAACACCTACATACATAGATAGTTTCTACTGAAACGAAAGAGAAGAGTTTAACAATGCCTCTTTGTCATTCTGATTAACTGGCCTCTACCAAGTGCGCTCATTTTCTACCAATGTAACAAGAAATAATTTGAAGATAACCTAAGCAAAATAATACTATGATTAGGAATTTGTGAAAGCATCTAAATATTTGAAGGTACAGCCCTGCTAAAGATGACTCTTAAATAGGTCTAATATACTTTGGAGGATTCTATATTTACCTGACCCAGATTGTCAAAGTTGTATTTGTGATGCACCCATTTGTAATTGGCAGCCATACAGTCAGACCTATTTGTGATATTTCGGATATCAACACCCAGGCAATGGTAGAATTTTCCTTTGAAAAGCTATAAGAAAAAGAGATTTTGTCAGACACTGAAAGAATAAAAGGATAAGAGATTGCTATATGAATGGCCTGGTGACCTAATGGTGAAGATGCTCGCCTCCCACTCAGAAGATTAAGAGTTCAATTCTAAGTAGTGGCAGATATTTTTCTCCTAGAGTGCAAAAAAAAAAAAAAATCTGCTATGAACTCTGCATTGTATCAGGAAGGGCATCCAACCAGTAAATGGTCAGCTCCATCCAATCACCCCCAACTCTACAAGGATTACAATATTGTAAAAAAAAAAAAAAAGACTGGGGGATATTGGTGCTGTATTTTTGAGTTGGTTTCAGGTCATTTTTCTTACATTTGTTTGGAGTACTCAGTTGGGAATGGAAAATGAAGACCTCTTAAAGGGAAATAACTTCTATTCTCCACTCCTAGTTCCAAAAAATAGCCTAAAATCCACCACAGTATTTGGCAATGATTTGGGGGATTAAAAAATTGAAAATGGGAGCAGTTTGCCTCATAGAATCCTCCCATTCCATCTTTACCCAGCAATCATCAATAACAATATTTGACATTTAAATAAATAAAAGATTAAAACAAATTGGCTGTAGACCTTTCACTGCCAGGAGGCCAAATTGAAGCATATGCTATGAAAATCTATAAAGACTATGTTGTAAGAAGAGCAACTATTTGCTTCATTTCATTTTGAAGTTGTTCCTCCTTGAAATAGGCAATATAGACTCTAGTATATTTTTATATAAATATAGAAGCATTACCCACTCTTACAGAAGTACACCAACATAAAGGCAATGCAATTTCTTTCCATCTCTAAATAGCTGTTGGAGGATGTTTGAAATGTGGGCGGGGAGGGGAAATCAGAGAAATAAGAGAAGTTTTTTTAAAAAATAAATGGTTGTTTCAAGGCATCTCATCTCTGACCAGACATCATTTCAGCATTCAATCCTACATCCAACTACATCTTATGGTGGTTCAAAATTCAAACCCTAATAGTTTGAAACCTGTTCCTTCTTTACAGCACATAGGAAATAGATCAAGAAGTAAAGCTGTTAAAATGATGGGCTTGGTTTATTTCCAAGAGTTTTTTCCTGTCATACTTTTTTTAGGCCACATTATTCTCTAGCCACTATTAGAGATCCACCTTTGTATTAAGGCAGAAAGAAAGTAGTCTATAATAATGATACTGCAAAGATAGAGAAAAGCTTAAAGCATCTCTTTTGACATATGTACTGTGCCAACTTTGAGCTGCTATTGTATGTGGGAAATTGGACATGTTGATTATTAGGTTGGGGAAACAAGGGCGGCCCAGAAATGGAACTCCATTCATACATTCTATCTCTAAGAATGTAGAAGTGGCAGGTCTTGTGGGTGAAGTTAAAAGAGGAATTAGCCTAGAATCCCTATGTAGCCACAAGCGAACTAAGTCTTTGAATTTTGTGGATCCTTATCTAATTCCAAGAAGGTGCTAACCATTGCTTGAGAAGATTCCCATACATGGGCATGAATAGCAATTAATCTTGCTAGTGCCTTGATCTTTCATGCCTGGCAAAGAAAGACCAAAGCTAAGAATTGGGAGAGTTGGAATCATAACACATATAATGGGCACCAGGTTGGGGAAATCCATTTCAAGCCATACTTTTCAAAAGAGTTTTGAAACTGTAAAACAAACAATCACCACATTAATAACAACTGTATATACCTACAATACTATTGTATTAAGTATATACTATACCTGCACTCCAAGAATTCCAAAGATTATAAAGAAAGCACAGCAGATGAGGACAATATTTCCAATAGGCTTGAGTGATGAAATGAGAGTTTCAACCACCAACTTCAAACCTGGAGCACGGCTGATGACTCTGAGAAAGGAGCACTGTGAGAACTATAGGGTAGAATCTAATACTTCACTTTCCATGCAAAGTATCATACCAAAAGACTTTGGTTTGCAGTTCTGCAAAATGGTTGGTTTGGGAGATCTCGCCTTAACAAATCAGACCAAAAGTTAAACTTCAAGCAACTTATCAAATAGTAAACCTCTCTCAAAAGTAGACAAAAGTAACTAAAGAACTAAGGGATTTAATGTCTATGAAGGAAATTACTTTTAAAAGCTATTTTTCTCCAAGGGCTAACCTGAACAGTCAGGTTGTCTATTGTCCATATTGACCAGCAACGATTTTTGAGGAGTAGGAATGGATGATATTGTTTTGTATGCTCACAGGAAATATGACCTCTGGGTAAATTTTCTGGTCCATTTTCCAAGTATAGGTAGTCCTTGAGTGATGACAATTCATGCTAAAACTATAAATAACAGGAAATTATAATGGGATCTTGGAGTTTCAGCTTCCCTCGGTCATGTGATCATGATATCTGATGTTCCTTGACAGCTTCCCATAAGCAAAATCAATGGAGAAGCCTGCAAGAAGTCAGATGTTGCCATCATGTGAGATCTTTGTTTAACCATAGCAACTTGCACTACAGGAATGGCTGTCCCTAAACAATACAATCATATGACATCATGCCTTAGACCAGGTCACTCAGTGACTGAATTGTTGGTCACAACTGCTGTTGTAACTTGAATACTACTCATGGTGTTTTCCTGCACCTGGTGGCTCAAAGCATTGTTATATGGTTTGCCTACTGCATTGCTTTTAGTAGGGCAATACTTTGGCTTCTTTGTAGAGGTAGGGATACCTACTCCCCATGCAATTCTTGCTTTTCTTGAATAATAGTTGCTGCTGGGTACGTTACTAAAGGTCTTCTTACTTACTTAATGAGTTTAATGCTTTGCCTTAGATGTTAAATACTTCTGGCTTGAAACTTGGCAGGAATGCTGTTTTTTAATTGCTATTCTTTTCCCCAGAGCTACTTATTTTTGTGTTGTGCTGTATTTCTTTATTAATTACTCCACTGATGCACTATTTATTTTTTTATTTTATTTTTTATTTTATTTATTTTGTTAAAACAATGATTAGATAACAGGTATAAGTATAAACATGGTTATAAATACATGAAATGGATACGAATAAGAAAAAAAAGAAACAATAGGACAGGGACAGTAGGCATGTTTTGGTGCGCTTACGCACGCCCCCTACAGACCTCTTAGGAAAGGGGTGAGGTCAATAGTAGATAGTCTAATGTTGAAGATTTTGGGGTTTGGGGAAGAAACCACAGTCAGGTAGAGTATTCCAGACATTGACTACTCTGTTGATGAAGTTGTATTTCCTGCAATCAAGTTTGGTGCGGTTTATCTTTAGTTTATATCTATTTTGTGCTCTTGTATTGTTTTGGTTAAAGCTGAAGTATTCATTGATAGGTAGGACATTGCAATATATAATTTTATATACATATTTATAAAATATGTATATATTTTAGATCAAACAGAAGGCGGCGTATCTACATAAAATATATTTCATCTTCATCTCACCAGAGTCACTCTCTGGTTGAGAGATTATAAATAGATCAATAATAAAACAACCAACTTTGATTACTTTGAAGGCAAAAGATAATACCCATACTTGTGTGTTAAATGGTAGGTTCTCTAAGCTTGGCTTTTTTCTTGGAGACATTTTATTATCAAGCTATGTAACATCATTAGTGCAACCAAGATTATCAAGGCAAGCATACGGTATAAACAAACAGAAAATTTCACTCTCTCATCTACTGATGATCTTAACTAGTCTGGTAATGAAATATCTATAGGAAAAAAACCAGGCCAGAGACCACTATAACACGATAAAAATAATGACTAGTGACTAGCAGAGGTGAACAAAATTCAAACCTTTATCTCTATGGTCAAAACAGGTAGAATGGCAGCATTGCAATCCAAGCCTAACCCGTTCTATATTTGTATGTGTGATACTTGGATAGTGATACCATATCACATCTACTATCTTGCCTGTATTGTCCCCTGTTGTGGATGCTGATGTGTCAAAAGATAGTGGAAAACATAATTATTTAAAAAGCTGTTTCTTTACAGCAACTTAAAATAACATGCTATGAAAGGGTAGAAATATTTCTTTGAAACAGCACACCAACACTTCTATAATAGGAACATAACTGAGATTCAGAGGGGGAATATAAAGAAATAAAAAATAAGTAAATGTAGGCAAAAGTCCTGGAGAAAAATGGTCTACCAATGAATTTTAAAGATTTCAGGAAAGACCGCCACCCCATCCCCATGTGTTTCATCTTAAATGGAAGCAAATTGCTTAATATGATGAAAAATTTGAGAATAATTGTTCTTAGACACAACATGGGTTTAAGAGACATGGTCAGAAGCATGGTTGGATGCAAAAACCTTCTTGCCTCTAATGTTAAGAAGAATCAAAGTCTTCATCACAACTGTATACTGTCAGATATAAAGAAACATGCCAGAAAAGCTGACATCCACTTTCATAAAGAAAGGATTTAAGAGAATTTATTTTTTTACCCCTACCCCAAAATACTTGTCTTATTCTTTGCACTCAATTCTTTAAATTGCTGTTCACTACACCAGCTATTAAGATTACCATTCTTAATTAAATATATGCAGAAGCAACAGCTACAATTTATACAAATAATGTTAAGTCAGAAAAGATTGATTTAGTCAAGGTAGGGTGGCCTCTCTTCCCTTCACTATCTGATATTGTAATTGAATTACATCAACTTGGGGAAGTCTAAAGTTAATATTTGGGGGCAGCAATAAAAATGACAATACTTTCTAAGTTATTATCCTCATTTCAAATGTTGTTGGGCAAATGTCCAAACATAGCATGTAATAAAGTGGTAAAAGTTAATCAATAAGTTTATTCATAATAATAATACATCCAGGTGTTAAAAAAATCATACAAGCAATCTACCTAGAGAAAACTGGAAACCTCCTAATTCAAAGTTATATTGCACAGTATTCCAAATATTTTTAAATAAATAACTCCACAAGAAAATCCACACATTTCATGGAGTTTCCTTTGGAAATTGATTTTTACCAAGCTACCTCTCCCCCTACCCCATCAAACTGAATAATTATTAAATATATTCACAATTACTGAAAGGGGATGTTCTGCAAATTACAATAGTTATGGACATAGGAGAACTAATATTTTTTTTCTTTTAAAAGATTTACTTTAAATTAAATCCTGATGGGATTAGCCCATCACACCCACACTGGCAGAATGATTGTGCTATGGAGCCCATCAGACAACGAATTTTAGCTCCAGAAGAAAAGCCTTTTTTGCTGTGACTCCCACCGTCTGGAACACTCTGGTCTCTGAGGGGAGATCTGTACCCTTCCTTTTGGCTTTCTGAAAGATCTTGAAGACATGGTTGTACCACCTAGCCTGGGGCCTCAATAGGATACGGAATTTTGGAGGTGGCATTATGGAGTAAATAACACCCCAATTCCTCCCTTTGTGCACTTTGCTCCCTCTCCACCCTGATTAGTTTTATTTCAATTTATTATCTTTATTTATTGCTTTAATATTTTAGTGCAGAGATGTCAAACTCGTGGCCCACATCAAGTGCTGGCTATGCCCACACCCGGTTTAGTGAAGGGGTCACAATACGTCATGTGACAACGCCATGTTGATGTGAGTTTGATGCTCATGTTTTAGTGTATTTTAATGTCTGGAGTCACCTCTGGTGAGATGGGTGGCATACACATTTAATTAATACAGTAAATAAACTTCGTTGGCTTAATTTCAAATGGTGACTGATTTTTTTTTTCATAGTCCTTACACCTTGGTTGTCAAACTTGCCTAATATGGAGATGGGGATTGCCATGAAAGCCATAGACTAGATTAGGAGTTGAGGTAAACCTCCCTGAAGTAGGCTGCGTAATTCCTTTCTCTATTGTTGTCAAAAAAAAAACCTGTCTACATCCATGAAAACACTAGGAGCTGGATTTGATTTGAGAGAGGCTTTACCTTACTAAATTCTTTTATTTGGCCAAACACATGAGACAAAACAAAATATATTTTTGAAATTTTCCATGCAGGGTTATTACATAAGTGAGGTTTCTTGGATCTTACCTCAGGGGGCGTAAAGTGCGCAGAAGTCGGAGGACTCTTAGCACTCCTAGGATTTTGGCTCCTCCGGCAGAGGCTACCGAAACTACGATATCAATAATGGATACAAACACCAAAAAGCCATCCAAGATATTCCAACTACTACGTAGGTAGGCCTGGTCTCCAAAATACAGACCAAGAGAGACTATCTAGAAAAGATTAAGGATTGTATGAGCATGTGAAATGAAACCATGAATCAGTAAAGCTAAATCACATCTCTAGTGAGGTACACTTCCGATTCCTCAAAAATGGATTTATTAAGTCATAGAATCCATTGTAATAATTACAGGCAAAAAAATTTATGTAAACACAATACCCAACTGCGCCAGCATTGCTGTCCATTTCTTTCAGCAGAATAAATTTTGAGAAAAAGAGGAATTAGAATTGGAAGCTTTGACTAGTTCCTCCAAGAAATACGGTATCATCTATACAGTTATTAACCAACTTCAAGATGCTGATGACATCTATTCCCTCTTATTGTACACAACTTTTCGTCCTCATAAAGATGGTTACACATTTTAGATAAGTAAGTATAGTTATGAAATGTTTACAGATTTAGTCTGTAGGAGGAAATTGAAAAAAGAAGCTCCAAGGCCATGCTAAATATTTATTCATTTTTATTTCAGGACTGAAATGGATTTTCTCTTATCCAAAGAGGAATAAATAATTAGGGAGAAGCATCACTGAAATGTGCAAGCTTTTAATTTCTTTCCCTCCAAAGATCTGGCTCCCCACCCCCACCTAGGGCTTCTTTCTAAACTAATTCTAGCTAATTGGGAATCATGTAATGAACTTGATAATGGTAGTTAAACAACTACTAAATCTATTTATTTATCTATTGAAATGCGTGCAAGCAAAGCCAATTCATAATGAAGGTAATATTTTCTCAACAGAATGTTTTCTCTTTTCACAGCACTGAAAAAATCTGTGACACCATTCAGTGAAAATAATTGTTAAAATGGCACTCCTTTTCGACTTAAGATATTAGTTGAGCCAGCACAGCAAGAATGACTTGACAGTGGGTAACTTACCTTCAGTGTCATCTCAGCAACAAAGATTGCTGTGAAGATGTAATTGGACACTGTGAGGAAGATTCTCTCCTAGAACAATCAAAGGCAGCCTCAAAATAGATATAATAAGTATCTTTCCATTTAAATTATTGTAACAGGCTTTGGGAAATAGTGCTTATGTTAAGGTTAAGAATTGCTATGATTGAAAATACAGTGTATTTGGGTATGTTGCCTCAAAAGCATTTCCCACCCCAGTATTTTAAATAATTTGCTTTGTTCTCTCCCTGTGTAATCATATAATTATATTCCTTTTAGGCAGAAATGTATTGTATTAACCAGCAGCTAATTTTTTTCTTATTTGGGCACAAATGTCTTTAAAAATATAAATACAAATATATTATCTGTATTATTATACCCTCTTGGTCACACTACACAGGCATGCACAAGGAGATGGGTCTTCCTCATCTTTCAGATCTGTTTTTATGGGAGTCCAGTCACTATCCTACAGACATTAAGCATGAATAGAAGCAAGAACAGTCTTCTACCACGTGAATATTATTTATACCCATATGATCTTTATTACTCTCTGAAACACATGCCTCTGGATAGTTCCAAAACAGAATAAAGTTAATTCTTAGAATTAAATCCAATTATTGTATACAGTATTATTTAGAGGCTGAAGATAGCATTTATGAGTCTCTAACTCCTAAAATTACAAGTCTACTCATTATTATACAAAGCTACTCACTGTGCTCCTCTGTTCAATCTCAGGTCTCTCCAAGGCAATAGTAACGCAGTTCAAGAAAATGAAGGCCAGGACGATATAATCAAATAGCTTATGAGCAATGATAGTTTGGCAGAGAATGCGAAATCTGGAAGACAGTTTGTTCTAAACTATGAAAGATTATCTATGAATATATGTATAATTGACATATTATGGTCATAGCAGGCTTCCCCATGCATTCCCAGTTCACATTAACAAAATTTGGTGGCAAACCCACCAGTTTTTAAACACATCCTCTTCTCAGACATTTGTTTCATCCACAAAAGGTTTAATACACCTATTTTATACTGAACAAGCTCTTTTTGGTGATATCATCCCATCCTTACAAACATCATTTCATCCTTGATGGCCTTAAAAAAAATCAGTCCTTGATTAGAAAAAGCTGTGCATAAATGGTTGACAGAGACACCTGGAAGATTTAAAGGAAGTAGGGCAAATGGGATGGAAAAGGGTACGACATTAAACTTTAGATGTTAATCAAAATTGAAAAATAGAGTTATGGGCAATACTCAACTTCCTCAATTCACCAGAATTGAGCCCAAAATTTTTGCAGCTAAATGTCACTTAACATTTGTTAAATGAATTTTGCACCATTTTATGATATTTCTTGCCACAGCTATTAAGTGAATCACTGCAATTGTTCAGTTAGCAACATCATTGTTAAGTGGCTCTGGCTTCCCCATTAACTTTGCTTGTCAGAAGGACAAAAAAGATGATCATGCAACTCTAGGACACTGCAACCATCATAAATACAAACCAGCTGCCAAACACCTGAATTTTGAACATTGACCATGAGGATGCTGCAATGGTTGTTAGTATGAAAAACAGTCATAAGTCATTTTTCAGTGCTGTGGTAACTTCGAATGATCACTAAATGAACTATTGTAAGTTGAGGACTATCTGTAGTTATTTTCTCCCATTTATTTGATAGTACATAATTGACCAATCAACTTGCATTTTAAAACCAAGAATAGATTCCTTAGTTTCTGTAAGACTTTCTGCAATAAATGCAATATTATTTGCTCAGGGCATGTATTTTCTCAAATGCAATTATTGTATGGCAGCCACATGTTTATGAATGCAGATTTTATAATGTGAAACACTTTTGTAATTTTGGAGATGTAGGGACATTTTGAAAGGTTAAGGATGTTGTATTTACTCCATAAGCACATGCCACAAGCCACAACACACTGCTGCGATTATCCATGAAATAGGCAGTCATGGTGTTGTTGTTAAGTATGGAAAGTACATGCATATCTGCATAATTAAGACAGAAATGCAGATTTAAAAATAGATACTGTGTGATTATGCAGAAAAAAAACAATTTTTTTGCCTGCATACCTGTTATGCTGACAGAGATCAAAGGAATTTATGGGAAAAAACGTTGCAAAGTAGATTCTACAACTGTAAATAATCTTCACTGGTTTTCAAAGTGGATAAACCTAAATGCATATGATTTGAGAATATGCTGAAACTATAATCGTTGGGGGAACAGTCAGAGTAATATGGGAAAAGTATAAAACACCAAGTTAAAAAAACCATCAGGAAAATGGGATGATGATGTATATTTTACATCACTTGGTCTTAAGATAAAATGCCAGTATAGCTTGCATTTTGAAAAACATGGAAAGCAAAATTCAAAAGCAAGACCAAAAGGAGGAAGAAGGGGAAAAAGGGAGGGCAAGAAAAAAGGAGCAATGCTTCATTATAATTATCCTAAATCCTGTCCTAAATCCTAATCAAGGATTACTTGAACGTACAATTGAGAAGTAAGCCTTCTTGTATGACTGCAAGTAGTTTAATCATTTCTACACTAAAATTGAAGACAGGGTGATAAACCCATGCTTGAATCTCCATTCCCCAAAACACAAGCAAATGTAACATACTTGTTTTCTGGTGAGAATAAATAGATGGACCAATCTTCTCGTAATTCACACCAATCTGGTTTGTAGGCCTCTATCATCTTCTTTATACGGAAACACAGGCTCTGTAGAGGCAGAAGCAGAAAATCAGGAACTGTTGAGCAGTAGTTGTTTCTTTTCTTCTGTATCTATCATGCCCAACTGAAAATCATCCATGTACTGATTGAACATATTTAGTTGTTCACTATCTAATATTACAACTATTAGTGATAATCACTATAATCACTTCTGCATGTTATAAAAACACAACAAACAGCATACCCATAAAGTGATGGTGGCATAGTCAGAAAATTCAGAAATTTTACCCTGATCCATCATTAAATTATTTATCACATAGGAATGGAATGGAAGAGCAATGAATGACAGCTAGAATACTACAGTAATATAATTTGCTTTGAGATCCTTGAATAGTTTGGATTCTCTCTCAATCTACTTTTTCTCCTAAATGGGATGCTACTGTGAGATCTTCTTCCAGGTGTCACTGTAGAAGGTATCACACTAAAACTTTGCCGTGGTTTTTCTTTTGCACTATACAGTAACAGAATTCATCTGTTCATCTACTATAATTTTTCTCAGTTTTCAATTTCTTTTAATAAAGATAGAAAATATATTGCAGGACCGTCTCATCCCAATGGGATTGGCTTATCCCACTCTGGCCAGCAGAAGACGCATGCTGTTGCAGGCCCCATCAGTCAGGTTATTCCAGCTACCAGGTCCAGGAGAAGAGCCTTCTTTGCCAGAGCACCTGCCCTTTGGGTCATCTTGCTCCACAGAGTGAGGTCAGTTCCAACCTTCCTGACTTTTCACAAGAAACCCTGGCTCTGCCAATTGGCATGGAGCTCCTATGAGGGGGCTTCAGATTGGAGGTTGTTGACAGACATGCTCATCCTACTCCCTCCCTCTCCATCTTTTGGTTAAAGTTGAGTATTTATCTTTTTATTGTTTATTGTACTGTTTTATCTTTTTAATATTGTAAACCACCCAGTTACCTTGTGATAAGTTATGTGGTCAATACATTTAAATGAATGAATAAATGAATGAATGAACAGCCAAATAAATAAATAAATAAATAAATAAATAAATAAATAAATAAATAAGTAAGTAAGTAAGTAAGTAAGTAAGTAAGTAAGTATTTATTTACATAATCTATCTCTTCATCATCTTCTCCATGATCTTTCCGATTGTTCATTTCTGGAAATATATCCTTAGCGATTGTGGGCATTTTACCATTGCAGTCCTGGTGCTTGCTTGGCCCTACAGTCATTCCTATCTTCCATGATGGCTTGTGACCAGATGAGACTGCTGAAGCCAATTCCAGTTCAGTGGAATCTTTAGTATCCAATGAAAATGTCCGTCGGTGATGATGAATTACTGGCCTTTCTTGTTCTGCCTCTGTTATCCTGTGCCGCTCCCCAGATAAAAGTGATTCATGTTCAGCTGAAAAAGGCTTGTGTTTGAGGCTGTGTCCTCGAGCAAGGTTGTTCCAACTGGAACGTCTGCTTCCCCAGCCTCCACTATGATACCGAGCCCCATGAGAGCTACGAGAGCTAGACTGTAAGAAAACCAAAAGAAAACTATATAGTCCTCCCACTCAAAATAAGAAGTTGACATAGTTTCAGTCATGCACCAGCATATTTTTATTTATTTGTTATACATTTTATACTGCTGCATTTGTAACTCATTACTTAACTCCCACCTAATGTTTCCTTCTCAAAAAAAGAGTAAGGAAATAGATAAGTGGACTAATACATGGAAAAATGAGACAAACTTTTCTGTTTCTTTTAATCTTATTCAATAACTGAGGGTGTTACAAACATTCGGTGTTACCCTTTTCTTTTTTTATCCTGCCCTTTTTCATATATAACTCAAGGTGATGAACACCCACAATACTCCTTCCTCCTCCTATTTTCCCCATAACAATAACCCTCTTAGGGGAGTTGGGCTAAGCGAGTGAGAGTGAGAGAGAGAGAGAGGTTCAAAGTCACCAACCCATTCTTCTTGGTTTTTAGGCCAACTCCTTACACCAAACTGGCTCTTTAAGTGAAAACTTAATTAAAAACATTTAATTACACATATAATTAATGCACTGAATTACTTAATTAAAACATTTAAAATATAGCCTTACTTTTTAAAAAATTAAATTTAATGGAAATAGTTATAAGAGTCCAGGTGATGTCAGTTCCACTAGATAGTCCAGACCAGGAAATCAACTCCATAGAAAAGCCAAAACTACTTTTATTGAAATTAGCTATAGTAACACAAATTTTCAAACCTAGCTCTGCTGTAACTCCTCTCCTTGCTTATACTCCTATGATTTAATGAAGCATCTGACTGAGCCTCTGACAAATATTCTATGTCTATTGTAGACTTTAGACATCTTTCATCCCTTTGATAACAAATATTGTGCATCTCTATGAAAGTCATCTTCCTTAGTCTCTCTAGACAACAAACACAATATAAAAAGATGTTCTCTCCTTTTGTGAATCTTATTCAAGTAAATGTCTTCTTTAATATTATGACTATTATCATTCAAGTCCACTTTTTGCTCTCCTCTCCAAGTCTAGGACTTGTCCAGTATGGGTGGGAAATCTCTAACTCCCCCAGACAATGTTGGACTCTCAAATTATCATCCTAGTTGATGGTCATAATGAAAGTAAGTATGACACAATCATCTGCAGAGTCAATGACTATCCTTTCAGCACAGCAAGCTAGTTTATTTGTAAATTAGAAAAGTAAAGGCTTACACTAGATCTACTTTTAATTGCATTGGCCTAGTTCTTATTTTTATTACATTGCAGCCAGTGTTAACTACTATTCAGCAGAGCTTCAATATAAATTCTTAACTATTTTGTATAATCCAATTCTTTTCAACATAGGGAAAAATAATCAACTGTTTCCTACCATGTTAAATGAAGAGGGGTAGGGAAAGTACATAGATACTGATTGCATAATATATAAATGGAGAAGTTTATATAATGATTCTACTAATTAAAGGTCAAATTCTCAGATATTGTAATTGGAAAATGATCCTAATATATGACTGTTAAGGTAAGTAGGTTGCAGATGGATTTAAATTCATTTACTAAAGACATCACGCTGCTTTTCCGGGATTCAAGGGCCATGAGGATATCTGACTGCAGAGTATTGCGGGATGGATTCATTATTCCAGCAGTTGCCCCGGGCTGGTTTAGACAAGGAAGGCTGGGGTCAAGATGTCCATTTGGAGTCATGGGAATTGCACAAAGCTTTGGATCTGAGAAAAAAACAAAAAACAAAGCAGACAAAACACAGAGAGAAAGTGAGATAATACCCAGGGAGGATATTTTTAAAGTAATTTGTGCTGTAAAATAAACAGTTCAACATACATATATTCTAATCCTGTAGTTATGCTTCTAGAAAACAAGGAACAATATGGAAATAAATTAATCCCTTTCCCCTCTTTCTTCATGTTCCTATTCTAACGATGTTTTATGCTATGCTTACAGAAGCTTGGAAACATTTGATGAAACTCTGCTCCATTAAAGTGAAAAAAAAACACCACCCTTATCTTTTAACATTTGTTTAACATTTATCACCACAAATTTCCTTCACTGTAACAGAATGAGAACTACTAGATTAGGTAAAGGTAGCCCAGTTCAGAATGTGTCTGCAGCTATCCACAATGAATGACAAAATGTATGTCATGAAATCAGAAAGCAAGCACCGCCACATTTTTGCTTCTACATTGCAAGTATACAAGAGGTGAAATTTGTGTCATCATTTTATTTGCATATTTCACCCCAAACTTATTAAAAGTAAGCAGAAACAATTAATTGGAATGATGCAATGTATTTTCCATTCTTCAGATGAATTGGAGACTTTAATTGCCATCATTCCCAGCTAGCATCAAAGTCTGTATATACACTGCAATTTTAGGTAAACAACAATGAGAAATACTGGTTTAGGAAAGAAAACTAAAAACCAAGGGTAATTCATGGACCTGGATATAATTCTTTATCCTTCTTTTGATTGAAAATGGGGGAAATGGACTTTTATAGCCATTGGTATGTATGGTGCGAAATTGGCATGAAGAAAACATACAACATTAACTTAGAAAAATACTGCAAAATACATTTTCTCATTCGTATTTGGTCTTCAAATGCTAAACTTCTGATTTCCCTTTCAGCCTTTGTTTCCAAATGATTGCTGGGACTCATCTTTCTTAGATCTTTTGAACACTTTCCAACATAGATTCTTCCTGCAAGTTGACTTAGCTTTATAACCTATATAATTGGGCTTTCTCCTGCTCTTTTAAAATATTCTGAATTGTTAACTTTGACAAGGAACATGTTTGTAGCCAAGGGTCATGCTTGATGCTTTTAGGGTGGCTTAGGCTTCCAAAGTGTCATATCATATCACTTGCATCATGTCACTTATTTTATTTTTGTGATATACTTATTTTAGAGCTTATACAACAGTTTTCATCCATTTCCCATCTCAAAATGTCAGAAAATTGTACCATTGCTTTTCAGCAATCATGGCTCCAAGGGCAGCAAAATGGAGATTTGACAAGCCTCATGTAATTCTAGGTTCAGATTGCTCTCCCCAAATGTATTGATCAATTTCTTTCATCTTGGCTTTTACTGATTTAATTCATCCAAAATTTGCTGTTGCTAAATCAGTAGCCACTAGGTATTTTGCTATGGTTTTGAAAGTTAACTATTTTTTGTGCAGTTTGAGCACTAGGGGTCTGATTGAAACTCAACTGAGAAATTGATTTGAACATTTTTATCCTCATTATTGTTGTTCCAATTTTGATATTATCAGGATTGCCTAAGCCTCTGTAACATTCTGAATTAAGTTACTCATGCATCTTGGATAGAAGAAAAGGCACCTGAATTTCTGCACTGTAATGAAGCAAATATTCCTTAGAAAAGTTTGAAAAGTGTGAATTGGAAATTAAATGGACTGAAGGATCCATCTCTGTGGATCCAAAGCATATCTTGGAGCAAAAGGAAGGAAGGAAGGAAGGAAGGAAGGAAGGAAGGAAGGAAGGAAGGAAGGAAGGAAGGAAGGAAGGAAGGAAGGAAGGAAGGAAGGAAGGAAGGAAGGATACTTTCCAACATTATATGCCTTTATATAGACATACACATTGTGTATTCCCTGCTAATACCTGAACTATCCTGGAACTTGTCAGATTCTTCAATATTTGATGAACTCTGGTCCTCATCTGAATATGAACGGTTAGCATCACCCTGCATTGGGAAAATAAATGCAAAGACCTGGGAATTGTGAGCATCATGAGAGCAAACAGAATGATTTCCCTTTGATTTCAGAGAATTGCAAAGGTGAAAAAATACTTTATGGAAATAATTGTATAATATACCTCTCCATGAAAGAAGCAATAGCATTCAGATTATTAGGTAGGAAGGAATGTCTGAATAGCTCGATTTTCTATTTTTCTTTTTATAATGTTTACTAAAACAGCACCTATATTTTTTAAAGTTCATTTGAAAATGTGTACTTATTAAATCTGGATCCAACTAATATAAACATTTGGAAGATACTATAACTCCCACATGCTCCTTCAGGTTGGGCCTGCTACAGGTCTCTTCTCTGTGCCAATGTCAGCAGGCTGGACCTACAAAGTGTGCTTTTTCCATGGTAGCATCTACCTCCATGAATGTCCCCTTCACCTCCAGATGCAATTTGCTATGACCCTCCTAGTTTTTTTGTAAGACATTAGGAAACTTACTCCCCCCCGCCCCCCGATATTTGGATGTGCCTATCTTGGGAGATAGTATTCATAGGGTTTGACAGTCAGACTGTATGGTTTCTTTTTGCCTTGTTTTGTTTCTTGTTGACTAGTCACTCTGAGGAATGAACAGCCATATAAATTGATTAAATAAAGAGTAATATTTGCGTATGCATTTCTGATTTGAGCACTCCATCACAATGCAGATTTTAAAAGGCAAGAAAATAAATTGAGTTCATTAAATTCTATTCCAAATGCATGTCTTTTCTATCCTTAGATGTCTTATACTCATGAATTGGTAGTCATAATTTTCCACGATCACTTCCAACAAAACATGATTTAAAACAATCTCCCTCCATTCTGTATTTATCAAATTCAGCTCCCAATAGCGTCACCCCAAGGAAACTGTATGTATTGGTGGGAGTGATAACAGCTGTTCAAAACAATGCCTAGTTGGAAAGGATTGACTTATAAGGCATTGGAAATCTGATCCTGAATCTCTTCCTTATTTGCAACTGACCCTCCTGAAAGCAATTGCTGTAGCAACTCACCTCTGCCTGGAATCCCTCCACCAGGATCGCCACTAGTAGGTTGAAGAGAACATAATTTCCAAAGGTCATGAGAGCCACAAAATAAAGTGATGCCCATGGAGAGGTTGAGGCCATGCCATTATAAAGTACAACATTCCAATCCTCCTGTGTCAAGATCTGAGTGGTAAAGTTTAAGGTTATATAGTTAAGTCCAGAACAAATGCATTTGGCAGAAATATGAGATATGTATTTCCAATAAATAAATAGATTAAAAAACAAGATATACTATCAAAATATTTTCCAACAGGAAAAGTTTCTAATATTACTATTCTAATATTTTACATAACATGGGAAAGGGTGCAATCATGACATAATTTATATGAGCATATGCCTGTATATTGTACTATGCCACTGTCAGTGGCAATCTCTGGAAAGGATTGATACCTGCAGATTACTGCCGTGTGAAAGATACAATAGGAAGGACAGTTCTGCTTGCGAAAGCCAGTAGGTTTCATTATCAGTCTACATGAGCTCTTTTTTATGGAAACACAATGGAATATGGTTCTATGATAAGAAGATTGAAAGTTTAAATTCTATCTCTTCTTTGTTCCTTACCCTACTTTGAACTTACCTGGAAGACAGTGACAATGGCCCAAAGTAAGGAGTCAAAGTTTTTCCGGTCAGGGACTGTGTCTCCGGTGTCAGTTCTAAGACTAAATTTACAACCAAAGATGTGCATTCCAAGGATGCTGTAGGGAAGAAAAATGTTTTTATGGTTTTTAAAAGAACATAGAACATCACAGTTGGAAGGGACCTGGCAGATCTTCTAATCCAATCTAGGAGACCCTATACCATTTCAGACAAATGGTTGTGCAGTTTCTTCATAACTTTTGAAGGCAACTTTTGAAGGCCATCAATGTCTGCTTATTTTCAAATTCTTAAGTAATGATTATCTAAAATATTTACATTCTATTATTCCCTTTCAAAATATCTAGGAAAATCTTTATGAGTTTCCCCAAATGTAAATCAACCCTATGAAATAGGATCAAAATGGAATCTCTAATGTTCATAACTGATGGCATTGGTTAGCCTCCTCAGATATATCCTGAAAACAACCCATCAACTTCATTTCTCAATGCAACATTATAGTAAAAATAACATGATAGCAAAGCTTATTGGTTATCTTGAAGTATTGTTTATTTTGATTTTCTTCATTCATATGTTAGCTGTTCATTTATTAATCTCATAGCCTTATTGCATTTTTTTAATTTAAAGGCAAAGAAATTTAGCTAAACTGAAAAAATACTTGAAAAATTTAATTGTTCTTGAACAGAAGACACTAAAGCTAGTGGACATTAATACAATATTACTCAGCATCCCTTCTCTGAGAACCTCAAGATATTTCAGATTCCACCTCTTAGCACCCCTAACCAGAATTGCTATATTGATCCGGTATGACCATACTGGTATAGTATGATAAAGATTGAAATTCAAAATATTAGGAGGACATTGGTCTAGGACATTTACAGAAAAGCAGATTAGGAAAGACTGGTCTTAGTTATAATTAACATCCCTTTCTTTTGATCTAAGGTTGAAGGAGTCAACATCTGATTATGCTATAGTCAAAATCCTTCTTTTGTAAACTTTATTGATGTCCTCAACCTTCACATGGGTGAAAGCTACAGCTGGCCTAGAAGGCAGCGGATAGGTTGTAGCCAACACAACTCACTGGGGCACAGTTTAGCATCTGAATATATAGGATATTGCTTTGCCAAAATGGATTTTGTTCATCCAATCTGGTCATTTTGACAGAATCTGCTTACAGTCTCCCTATATCATAGGTTTACTGGACTTGGATCAGGCAGCAGGCTTTTCTGTACCAACCCTAGTGCTCTGTAACTTGTTTCAGAGTGATTAACATCTTTTTTCTTTCATTAATCTTATGTGAATATAAGGGTTTTGTTTTATTTTATTTTTTATTATTTCCTTGACTTATTGCTTTGTTGTACATCTTCCAAAGTCTAGACAAATAAATAAATGTACTAACTTCATATATTAATTGTGCAGCTGGTATCAGCCCATTACAGCTTAAAACTGCTCTGATGGCTTAGGGCATCCTGGATATATGAAGTTGAGTTCTCTCTATTTCCAGCCAGCATAACTATTGTTGAAAACTGAAAATCCAGAGTCTGCACATCTGGAAAGCTCAAAATGGGGAAATCAGGTTTAGGCTCAGAGATTTAAGTTGCCTTTACTGACATGTTCCTTTCTCAGTATTTAAACTAGAAAAAGAGCCCACCCTATATTAATCTTCTATGTTCACTTGTTAGTTCCTTGGTATCTTTCTGCTTCCATTAAGAAAAGCTAACCACATATCCTATACAGGCCCTACTGTCTTCAGCATGCATTTCATCTTCCTACCTGAAGATAAAGATAAAGAGCATGAGGAGCATGCAGAAGGTTGCTACATTATCCATTGTCTTCATCAGTACCACAAGTTGACGTCTCAAGGCAGGCATGAATCTCACCAGCTTCAACACTCTCAATAGGCGGAATGTCCTCAGCACTGAGAGGCCACCATCAGCCTGACCTATGATCTCCCAGATGCTACAAATAAAAGCAATCAGAAGAGGACACACAAAAGTGAGAGAGAAACTGCTAAGACCATAATGAGATTGGAAAAATAATAAAAGGGATTCAATAAACAACCCATTTCATCCAGTCATCTTTCATTAGGTTTAGGTTCCAAGCAGACTCTATGTATGAGAACATTTGTGAGGGTAAGAGAGGTATAATCTTTCCATCAAATGCACTGGAAACTATAATTCAATTGTTTTGGTATAATCCAAAGGCTTTCTTGATCTTCTATAAATCCTAGCTAGAAAGGCCACTGATATTATGGGAGGTGAGAAATCCAGAAGACCTGGAAGGTCCAATCTGATGCAACTAGAACAATATCTGACGTAAGCATTTGTGATCAAAATATGTTTTGTAAATATACTTTTGAATAAATTGTGCGCTTGTGTGTGGTTTTATCTAAGAATATAATTTTGTGTGGGGTATTTTCTGTATGTGTACACATGTGGGTGCGTAGCTATAGATATAAATATATCTGACGAAATGAAGAGGATGAATAAGTAAGTTCGTTAAATGAGCAAAGAGTAACAGCAAAGGATTTTGGCAAGGAAGAATAAAAGAGAAAACGGATCAAAGGGAAGATGAATTAGGGAGAGCACAGATTACTGTTTCCTGAATGTTACTGATGCACATTGCACTACTAATTGCCCACTGGAGCATCATTTGTTGTCAACCTATTTGAAGCGACTTCAAAAAAAATATAAGGGAGCATTTCGAAGAGAACAAACTAAATAAAAAAATGGAACTGTGGATGAACTTAAAGAAGAGGCAATATTTTTTTATTTATTGTTCATATAAAGAATATGAACTATTCTTGTGACCTGCAGAGCTGTGCCATGTTTGTTTCTTTCCCTAAAGATGACAATAATTAAACATGCTGCAAGTTCAGGCTCACAGCCTTGCTATAAGAGAAGGTGAAGAGGCTGGAGGCAAAACTGTCCATTGCTCAGTATAGTGTCAAGATCAAGAGAAGTTATTTCTTTCTATTCTGCTTTGATTGGACCACAATACATTCAGTTCTGAGCACAGCAATTTAGAAAACACATTGACAAATGGAACATGTCCAGAGAAAGCAGCCAAGTTAATTAGGGTCCTGAAAGAACAAAAAGTAAGACAAATGGTTGGAGGCATTGAGCATGTTTAGTCTGGAGAAGCGGAGTCTACAGAGACATGATAACTGTCTTCAAGCATCAAAAGGGCTGTCATATAGAAGACAGGGCAGAATTTTGCAGAGTTGTTCCTGAAGACACTACAATGGGTTTAAACTACAGAAATTAAATTATGGGGAAATGGATTTCAGTGGGATATCAGGAAAAGTTTCCTAATAGTAAGGGTTTTTCAACAATGAAAAAGACTGCCTGAGGGAAGACGCTGGACACTCTTTAATTGGAAGTGGTGAAAGTGAGGCTGGTCAATCATCTATCAGGGATAGAAATGGTTCTTGCACTGAGTGCTGGAATGAATCAGATAATTTCCAAAGCCCTTTCCTGCCACACCACACCATTGATTCTTCAATGTATGTACGTGTCTGATCAATAATTAAGGTTGCCATTTCCATCAAGCAAAGTAGCCTCTATATCTAGAGACACAAAAACATTCATCTAATTCTTTCTAAATATATTCAAACAGATGACTGTGTCTACATGCAGAAGAAATACCATTGTTTGACCATAGATTAAGGCAGTTTTGTAAGTTTCTGAAGACAGGAATTCTGAACATAGAAAGAAGAGATAGAAAGTGAATGCCATATCTAGAAATAATATTTTACTTTACAGGTAAACCTTGCTTTAACAAATGCCCTCTTTAGCAACTATTCAAAGTTACAAAGATCCTGAAAAAAATCACTTTTATGACAGGTCCTAGCACTTATGGCCATCACAGTGCCCCCACAGTTACATGACTGAGATTTGTGTGCTTTGCAATCAGTAAGCATTTACTGAAGTTGCAGGGTCCCATAGTCATGTGATCACTATCTGCATGCTTCACGACTACTTTCAGACAACCAGGATCAATAGAGAAGCTGGCAGTAATATCACGAGTCTCAGTCACGTAATGCCTAACAACTTGGTTACTTAGCAACAGAATTGTTGATCCCAATTATGGTCATTAAATAAGGACTACTACTAGTTATATTTGTAGTTTTGCACAAATTATTTGTTATGCTGATCCTATAATATAGCACTATAAAACTAGATTTAATACAATATTCTTGCTTTCACAGTTGGCAGCATTCATTTATAGAGCAAATATCTGGTCGAGTGACTTTGGGTCAGTCTCTCTCAGCCCAACTCTCATTACAGGGTTGTTGTTCTGAGGAAAATAGGAGGAGGAAGAAGTATTAAGTATGTTTACTACCTTATTTATAAAAAATAGTAAAGGCAGTATAAAAAAATAATAATAATAAGTAAACATAGGCTATCATGAATATAACAGGAAATCTAGTGGCAAAATTTGAAATATAATCAAATATTCAGGTTGCCTGACTCTACACATAATGTTGGATAATTATAGTATATTAATTTAAAAAGCTAGTTCAAAATATCGATGTAAACATAATTAATCACTACTAATCATTTGCCAATCCCAGTCCTCGTCCTTGGGCAAAATGGATTTGTTTAAAAATAATATGAATTATCACAATGTGGGCACACACATACTTACAATTAGTAGATACAACTTAACTTTGATCTACTCTAATTTGGATGACAAGAAGCTAGCTATCTTCATCCACTGCTGTTATGCAACATTTCATTATTGATTCAAGAGAGATTTGAATTGTCATTACCTGATGATGACAATGATACTGTCAAAAATGTTGTATGGGTTGCGAAGGTAATCAAAGAGACCAAAGGCGGCAAGTTTCAAAATCATCTCCAGGGCAAACATGCTGGTAAACACAACATTGCAAATTTCCAAAATATTTGTCAGCTCCTCTGGCTATAGGCAAAAGAAAGAAGCCAAGACATCAAATGCATTTAAGGCATGTCACATATTTTTCTGCATGGGATACAGGAAATGGGAGCACCTGCATTTAAAAAGAGCCATTTGGAGCCTTTCAAATATCTTCCTCCACGTGTACAATTATTATTATTATTTATTAAATTTTTATACTGCCCCCTCTCCCAAAAAGGGACTCGGGGTGGTGTACAGCCCAGATAAAACAACACAATTAGTAGAAAATTTAAAACAGATTTAAAAAGAATTAAACTAGTGGCTGGAAATATAAAATTACAGTAACGCAATAAAAGCAAGGTAAAAAAGTTAAAAATTACCAAAAATTTAAAACCCTAGTAATTAATACTAGGCCAGACCGGCCTGTTGGAAAAGGTGGGTCTTTAATGTGTGCCGGAAGGCCCTCAGGTCAGTAATGACCCGCATCTCCGGGGGTAATTCATTCCAGAGGGAGGGTGCCCCCGCAGAGAAGGCCTGCACCCATTACAATAAATGTAAATCTCTAAGGCTACCATCTCTCCAGGGTTGGGCTTCAAAAATTTTAGCAAAGGATTATCTGCTCAGTTGCTTGATAGGTGTGGCCATGGTGGTTTGATCTACTCAGCCTTCTGCACCATGGCAGGAGGGGGGCATTTTTGCCTTCCCCAGGCTCTGGAGGCTTTTCTTGAGCCTCCAGGAGGGAAAAAATGGCCTCCCTGGGCTCCGGAGGCTCTCTGGAAGCCATTTCCAGCCTTCCCAAACTTTTTTTGCCCACCCCGAGCCTCTGTGCATGCCATGCACTTACCTGCATCCAAAACGGACCGCATGGGGATTAGGAGGGATGGGGCGGGGTGGGGGGCCCAACGAGAAGTGGGATTTGGGGGTTCTCTGAATTGCACAGAATCTTAGTAGGGGCTCTCCCAAACTCCTGCGAACCCCCAGCAGCCCACCCCTGCATCTCTCCAACATTTAATGATATTTTCCCCTCCTTTCTTCCCCTTTTTAATTAATCTCCTTTCTAATTTCTGTGATCTTTCACTCCAGCACTACAGTGTCTATTAATTTGGTAATTTATTCATTTTTTAAAAAAATGTTTTAATTCCTCACTACTTGAAGACTGAGGACTGTGGAAGTTCCTCTAATTTTGAAGTAGATGTTGGCCCAGTAATCATTTATGATGATTTCATGATATAACTCAAAATATTTCCATTGTTACTTTATGATATGGTCATTGCTTGTGCAAATTCCACAACACTGTTTTGCAGCAATATAATTTGAAGTATATTTGTAATCACTGGATTTTTTTTATATGTATGTTAGTATAGCTACAAAACTTCATGATGATAGAATTGCAATTCTTAAAACACATGGAAAGCATCAGGTTTATGCTTTCCTATTTTGGGAGGATAGAAGGATTCACTTCATCTTTTATTATTCCCACTCTGATTTTCTCCATTCTTTCTACTGGCATTTAACTACTAGCAACATAATTGGCCCTATTATCATGATCATTCCTCATTACAGGTAGTCCTTGACTTACAACAGTTCATTTAGTGGTCATTTAAGGTTACAACATCACTGCAAAAAATGATTTAACACCATTTTTCACACTTATGAGTATTGTAGCATTCCTGTGATCATGTGATTTATAATTGGATGTTTGACAACTGGTTCATATTTATGAAGGTTGCAGAGTCATGTGATCTCCTTTTGCAATCTTCTGACAAGAAAAATCAATGGAGAAGCCAGATTCACTTAACTAACTTAACAATTTCACTTAACAATTGTGGCAAGAAACTCGTAACATGGGGCAAAATTAACTCAACCAATTTCTCACTTAGCAACATAAATTTTGGACTCAATTGTGGTTGTAAATTGAAGACTATCTGTACTTGCTCAGGTGGTCTAACAAATTATTAGAAGGAATATCAACATGCATGAATTAGGCAGCAGTAAGCCATGAACTGTTAAAATGTACCAATGGGAAAAGAAAGTGTAACCCAGAAAGTGGGTGCAAAATTCAGCTGAGGAAACAAAAGAAAATGTGGCTTGTGTTACTTGGCACGATAGGGCTTTCTGATATTTAACCTAATCTGGAAGGTACCAAGCCACGTAAATATTAGTCCACATAAATATTATAGAAAGCGATAATGTAGGGTCCATTGGAAGTTGTTTTATCCAATGGGAATTTGTTTTATTTGTGAACTACAGTATGATAGCCAGTATAACATAGTTGTTAAATGTCCTTTATCATCAAGATTTACTGGATGAATGTTAGGTAGTCATTCTCTCATTGCTAACCTTGTAATAAATTTGGAAAAGAAGTGGTATGTATATCACCTTGAACTTATAGATGAAAGGGATGATGGTGATGATAATGATGATATAATATACCTATAATGTTCTATGAAATCTATAGCAAAATTCTATGCTTTACTGAATTTGTGTCACTCATGTTGTTTCTAGTTTACATGTGAATTATATAAACTGAGATTACAACAGTATGGAAAGCAGAAATGAAAGAACTAGAGAGTCTGATAGCACATTTAGCGCTAACACATTTTATTATAAGGCATAAGTTTTCATGAGCTGCAGCTCATTTCATCAAATGTGTGAAGTAGCTTTCAGAACTAGAAGTGTTCTGCCCAGAATAATTATTAGTCTTTCCTTGCGACTATGTTTCTTACTTAAAGCTGGTGAATACAATTATTAAACTTGGGTACATAGAAAATTAGGATCAGGATTACGATTTTTACACAATCCTTTTCTAGTTCAGATGTTTGAGATTACAATTCCTATTATTTTCATTCACTTCGATAATGGAATATGCATTAAATGCATTAGATCATGGAAGATCATGGTTAAGATCATGGAAATTACATTCGGTGGATACCAATTTGGGAAAGGCTACTTCAAACCCACCCAGGAAATTGAATAACATTCACTCACTGAAATAGAAAAGTGCACTTCTACTTAGTTGAATGAACAGAAGGATCAATTCCCTAGCTACCTGCCCTCCAATCTTTTTCTCAGCGTTACCAAACCCAGTTCCTGAATGTTTTGTTCACAAAAACACCCCTTTATTTCATCAAGTGATTTTGACAACTGCTGCCCAAAAGTGTTTATTTTCTCCATGGTTTCCTATTTCAATTCCACATTTCACTGTAGAATAGCTATCAGTGACATTATACTAATCTGAATTATACTAATTATAATTACACTAATTTGAATATTATACTAATATGGCAAAAAGGGTGTACATAAGGAAATGACACACTTTCCCATGCCAGAGATTTGATTGTGATTTCCAATTCCCCAAAATACAAAATCAAAAACAGAATTAGAGGAGAGTGGGGATGATTGACGCAATTTCCATCTGCTCCATGTTTCTCTAACAATATGGAACACACACATAGACACACAACCACTCAAGCTCTTAAGTCAGTTTCAAAGTGGCTTGCTCCAACATGAGCATTCATAGGACTGAAGCTTAGGAATGTACACTGCAATAATACAATTTGCTTTTAAGAAATAGGCAAAGTATAAAGCTTTCTGCATTATTATTATTTCTTTAAAACCAGCCATTTTGGATAGCAGTGAGAAATTTCTAGCATGAAGTGCTTCCTTTTTTACCTTCCTGTGATCACAGAGACAACATTCCTTTTCAAGTGTCTCAACTGGAAATCTAGTTGGGTAATTATGAAGGGCAACAGTTAGGGAAAGACTGCTTTGACCTACCAGTTCCTCTCAGTATTTCCCTAATCCCCCATTCATTTTTCTGAAGTGATTTTTTTCCTTAATATTTCACTTTTTTCATATATTCCTTTACATTAATTATGGGATGACCGTGATTTCCACTAATTACAGAGTTTGTGTTTATAAATCAGTAGAATCTCTTTTGCCTCAGCTGGGGAGAGGATAAGAAGTAATACAGAAAGCACATTTATTCCCCTATTTTTCAACTGGAGAGCTGCAAGACATCATGTTTATTTTTAAATCAACATACTTGTCCAACACACTCTACTAAACTTAAAGTAACCACTGTAGCACTAATATTGAGATTCATGGCTTGTACATTACATAAATGTTATTGAAAACAAGCATTCCTGAACACCTGTCCAAAGTTGCATACAGTTGCCAAACTTAAAAAGCAAAAACAATGAAACTCATAACATTAACTCTAGGAAAGAGCCTGGAAGATGATAATCATTCATTGGCTAAAAATGCATTTCTTTCCAGAGGGACTGACTCCACTAATGCTGACTGATAACTACCCCTTCCCTGGAAACAAGTGATAGACCACAAGCTGGGCTCCTATGGACTCTCGGAGAAATAATTATCAGAAGCAGGGTGAGGCCAAACGTGACACAGAGTCAAACAGAATTTTTCAAAGCTTGAACTGACCAAATGAACTAATTGCTTTCTGAAAAATTGCTTCCTGCTTCCTGTTTCATGTCCCGTTCACTCTTCTTTAATGTTCTATGGGAGGGGCCAATCATTTCCAAGGTGTGGCCTTACTCCTAAGTTGAACCTGCTTTCTCAATTGTTCTTGTCTTCTGCTAGCTCTGTGCATGCGCAGGCTGGGAATAAGTTCCATAAGCTCCCCCACATCTCTGCAGTCTGAACCCAAAGGCAGCTGCTGACTGCCAGCCTGCCCTGGCCCTATCTCTGCCTTTGATGCAGCGCCCTCCTCTGGATCTTCCTCAACCTCCAGGCCCAGCTCAGGTTCCTCCCCAACCTCCTCACTACTGTCCAACTCTGCTGCCAGCTCCATCAGCTGCCGGTGGGCCACAACACACGTATTTTCTTAACAGGGATATTATTATCCACTATTAATGTATTATAATGCGTCAGTACTATTTTCTTTTATATATTGTAAATAGTGATGTCTATTGCTGGTCTATGACCATAATAAAGTTATATTCTATTCCATAACATTAACTCTGAAATGGTAGTGTGATTTCCCAGTTTTACTACATTAGCAATATTGTAGGATGGCTTGTGGCATGCATCCATGATAGCTCAAAAATGATGAAACATATGGGACCTTTCAGATTTAACCTATATTTTTAGCCTGGTAACTGGTATATATTTCATTTTACACAGTAGATATTACACTGTTTTATTAAAGTATGTATCCTGAAAGGCAGTTGCATCTAGAAACACTCCAAACAATGTGCCCCAGAGAGTGAATATGTTACTTCTTACTTTTAGCTAAAGTAAAATTTCCTTATTAAAACCAGAACTATCTATTCTAAACAATTCTGTAATTCTATTTTAGCTTTGTGTTTTAAGATCTTTCAAAGGAGCAGAAGAGTCAGGAGAGGCAGCTTTGTAATTCTTCATTTTCGGAGAATAATGCTGTGCACCTACTCTTTGCTAAATGTTATGATATATGACACTGTGTATGTGAGAGAGAGTGAGTGGTTTTTCTGGCTGATCTGAAATGATTCAAGAAAAGAGTTTCACAATGAGATGTATATTTTTATGGATATAAATATCAGTTTTCATTCTGACATCAGTCTCCACAGCATATATCACATTACGACATATTTTGCATTTTCCTTTTCATGTTGATCTTTGAAAAAGTGAATGGAGAAAGAAGAAGTTGTCTTAAGTTTAATTGGGGAATTATAATTGCCTATAATCATTTGGAGTGATACTTTTGTCTTCAATTTGGACGATTATTTTGTAGAATGCTTTCTATTTTTTGTTTTTTTCAGCCAGAGGGGGGCCATAAAGACTTAGATCCACTTTCAATTTAGCATAGAATGATAACCTGAGCTTTTATGGCCAATCTTTTAATTTTCAGATAATACAGCACCCTATGTTTTATTCAGTGGTGGGATTCAACATTTTTTACTACTGGTTCTGTGGGCGTAGCTTAGTGGGTTTGGCAGGGGAAGGATACTGCAAAATCTCATTCCCTCCCCATCCCACTAACCTGCTTTCCAGCTCCGTTCTCCTGTGCAGGGCAACAAAAGAAGACCCAGCCGATCAGCTGGGACTTGGGAGGCAGAGAATAGATGGGGGCGGGGCCAGTCAGAGGTGGTATTTGCCGATTTTCCAAACTACTCAAAATTTCCACTACGGGTTCTCCAGAACTGGTCAGAACCTGCTGAATACCACCTCTAGTTTTATTTAAACATGTTTCCTGACTTTTTAAAACCAAGAATGAGGTTCTAGCTTCTCTTTCTCAGTGTTTACAAAGGGGTTTTAAAAAAGTAAGAATGGTGTCACAAAAGCCCCCTCCCACCCACCGCCTTTTTTACATGTAATTGAATAAGTTAATGAGAATTCCTGAGAGTTTTTCACATTGTGCTGCATGGAACCCTAGGGTTCTGGAAATGACTTAGAAATTAAGGGAATTAAAGGTCACTTCAGCTCAACCAATTTTCTGTCTCTATAATTTTGCTCTTAATTGGGGGTGTTCTGATTTTTTAAAAAAACCATCAGTTCTACATCCTAAACATGTTGAAAACCTCTGCTCTCTTCCATTTGGCAAACATAATAAACTATATCAAGAAATTACTGCAAGCACAAACTAAATTACAAAATAAAAAATGTAGCATTGTCCCAACATAAATACAAATACTTGATACTGCTTTCTGTTTAGATGTACACTTGTTTATATGTGTGAGCTGTACACACAAATGTACTACAACAGAATTTTGGTAAAAAGCAAAAAAAAAAAAAAGAAAGATATTGTACTCATTCTGATTCCATCCAAACAATTATGTCAATTATGTCAGTAACCATGAGAAACGGAATGTAGCATCTAGAATATAAGAATGGATTGTTTTCCTTCCTTCCACTGATGTTCTGTAGCTATTGTTTTGTTCTTTCTGTACCATAGTGAGGAAGTGATGTTTTAAAAGTCATGCTCCCCTGTCCACTACAGAAAAGGTCATTTGTTCCTGCTCACTCTCTATTCCATCTTGCAATGGGTTTTTCTTGCCAATTGTGTACATGTTTATCTTTTTCTAATGGACCTTTTTGTACCAGAAAATGAGTCCACTCAAGGAGCTGGGGAAGAAGAAAAGAACATCCAGAGGACTGAATAAACAAAAGAAACCAGAAAAAGAAAGTGGAAAATAAGAAACTCAGAGATAAGGATTGAAAGAAAAATGAACAAACAGAATATGATTCAAAGAGAAGCAAAGTGAAAAGCATGAAATGGATAATTGAAGTATTGTTGAAACAAACTATTGCTTATTTGCATTGAATTATTATTTATTTAATTAATTTATATTGCCACCTATTCACCCATGGTGACTTGAGGCGGCTTACAGAATGTAAAACCATATTTAAAACAAAAAATAAAAATAAAAAAACTAACAAAAACAAATAAATTAGTAAAGTACAATAGAACAAAATCTGGAAATATTTTTTTTTAAAAAAAACCAAACTCCCACCCTCCACCCCGATGACATCAGATCACACTAGCCATTTGATGGGCTCCATCCCTCTCTGGGTTCCCCAGGCCGTTGGCAAAACCAGATTTTCAGTGCCTTTCAGAAGACTGCTAGAGTGGGGGCCATTCTAATCTCTGGGGGAATGATATTCCAAAGAGAGGGAGCCACCACTCAGAAAGTCCTTCTTCTGGGTCCCACCAGGTGTATCTCCCTCAGAGGTGGGACCTGCAACATTCCCTGCCTCCTCGCTCTAATTGGTCGGGTGGATGTGACTGGCAAGAGATGTTCCCTCAGATAACCTGGACCCAAGCCATAAAAAGCTTTAAAGGTGACAACTTTAATTGCATCCAGAAGCAAATCAGCAACAAATGCAGCTCCTTCAGGAGAGATAACATATGTGCACACTGGGGTCTGTACAAAAGCATGCTGGCCACTGCATTTTGCACCAACTGGAGCTTCCGGATGCTCTTCAAGAGCAGCCCCATATAGAGCACATTGCAATAATCAAGACAGGAAGTGACCAGGGCATGAGTGACTGGGAGTAGGGATCGCTGGTCCAGGAAAGGGCATAAATGGTGCACAACCCGCAATTGCACAAAGGCCTTCCTGGCCACAACCGCCACCTGCTCTTTGAACAGGAGTCAGGACTCCAGGAAAACCCTTAGATTACGCACAGGGTCTGTTTGGGGTGGTGCCACCCCATCAAAGACTAAAAGTGGTAATTCTCCCTGAGCCAACGAACCCCAAACCCAGAGCCACTCGGTCTTGCAAGGGTTTAGTTCAACCTGTTGCTCCCCATCCAATCCCTAACAGCCTCCAGGCATTGTGAGACACAGCAACACTTAACTCACCACAGGCCAAGACATACAGCTGAGTATCATCTGCATATTGGTGATACCTCAGTCCATGGTGATGGATGATCTCACCCAGTGGCTTTATATAAATGTTGAAAAGAAGTGGAGAGAATACCAAGCCCTGTAAAGCAGTGGGCGATGGCTGGATCTCTCTCATCCTAACAACATTGACTGAGAGCAGCCGCAGAGGAAAGAAGTGAACCAAAAACAGTACAGGGCCTCCCACCCCCATCCCCCGAAGCTGCCCCAGGAGAATCCCATGGTCAATGGTATCAAAAGCCACTGAGAGGTCAAGGAGAGCAAGGATGGATGCACTACCCCCATCCCGCTCCTGCCAGAGATCATCCAAAAGTGCAACCAATGTCGTTTCTGTCCCAAATTCAGGCCTGAATCTGACTGGTAGGGGTCGAGATAATCTGTTTCATCTAGAAACCTGCGTGACCACCTTCTCAACAGCCTTCACCCAAAAGGGAAGATTGGAGAAATTATCCAACCGGGTGGAGTCCATCAATGGCTTCTTAAGAAGAGGGTGGACCACAGCCTCCTTAAAATGCTGGGGCACTGCCCCCTCCTGTAGAGAAGCATTAATCACTGCCAGAGTCCACCCAACTGTCACCTCTGGGAAGCTTTCACAAGCCAGGAGGGACATGGATCTAAAATACAGGTGCTTGCGCGCATACTCCCTAGGATCCTGTCCACTTCCTCAGGAGCAACAGGGTCAAACCATTCCCAGATAACAGGGCAAGAATCTGCCTCAGGAGCTTCCACTGGACCAGCAACCATGCCAGCATCTAACTGGGAACAAAGTCAAGTGATTCTGTCTTCCAAATTCTGCAAATTTGCAAATTCCTCAATGCGCCACTTCAAGTGGACCTCAATCTCCTCCTTCCCTAGGAGCAGATGGCTCACCTTAAAGAGGGTCACTG
The DNA here is from genome assembly GCA_023653725.1 of Bungarus multicinctus. Taxonomy (NCBI): domain Eukaryota; kingdom Metazoa; phylum Chordata; class Lepidosauria; order Squamata; family Elapidae; genus Bungarus; species Bungarus multicinctus. The sequence goes on from CM042848.1 coordinate 52,759,538, forward strand.
GGTGATTATCTGCAGATGCAATTAGTGTGGAAAAGTATTTACACTTCACCTCATGAATTGCCACAAGGTAGGTCTTAGTAGCATCTTTTACCTGTGTTCAATTGAGTTCATCTCCTGTCTTTCAACAGCGGCGCTTTAGACGTCTCCTCATGTGTTTCATCCCTCGCAGTTCCTCTGTATACCATGGGCACAGAGATGTCTACGAGTGAGGAGAGGTCGCAAAGGTGCAATCCTATCCAGAGCCTCAGTCACCTTCCTATTCCAAACAGTGACTAAGAGCTTGGCTGGACTGCATAATAGATCTGCAGTTATAATCCTCAGCTCCTTCTGGAACCCATCTGGGTCCATCAGTCGACGGAGGCAGACCAATCTAATAGGTCCTACCTCCCTGCGGGGGAGGGGGGGGCGGGGGGGGGGGCTGCAGTTTTTGAGAAACTCATTGCCACCAGACTGTGATCTGACCATGACAAGGGGACCAAGGAGAGGTCTACCAATTCCAGGTCACATAGACACTGCTCTGACAATAACACCAAATTGGAAGTGTGACCACTATTACTAGTCAGGCTCTGGATAATCTGGGACAGGCCCATGGAAGTCATGGTTTCTATGAAATCTCAGGCTATCTCCGACCCTGCTCTCAGAGAAGGCAGATTGAAATCCCCCAGAATTATAAGTCTGGGGAATTTCACCGCCATCCCTGCGGTGAGGTCCAGGAGCCAGGTAGGTAAGCTGCCACGCAGCAGGGAGGCTGGTATAGCAGCAGCAATCCCACCTGATCCCTTGAGTCCAATCTAAGAAAAAGGGTCTCACAGCCGGGGACTTGCTGAACAGTGCCTCTGGAGGCTATTAGAGATTCTCTGATAACAACAGCCACACCTCCTCCCCAGTCCTCAGGTCTAGATTGGTGCCATGCTTAATAACCCACTGGACACATTTCTACAAGAGGAACGCCTTCCTCTGGGCCCAGCCAGGTCTCAGTTATATAAGCCAGATCAGCCTTCTCTTCGAGGATCAAATCAGCAATAAAGCTAGCCTTATTGCAGGCTGATCTCACATTTAAAAGCAGCAGTTTAAGACCAGGGCCACCACAGATCTCCTGACTAGGAAAATGAGGTGAGTGCAATGGGGCAGAACACGAGATCAGTATTAAACACCAAGGTTGTGTTCCCCGTGCCTGCCCTTTCCCTTGTCTCTCATATCTCATGTTACTCGACACCACTGAAATAGGAAGCCCTCCTTTGCCTTCCTTGAGAACCATTCTATCCCCCATCCATATTATATTAAATTACAACTTAAACATTAGCAAATAAATTATTTCTTTTTTGTGTTGTAAGCCACTACATGCTTGTCAGTGAATGTGATATATAAATTAAAGTCAAAACATCAGCAGGAACTAGAGATAATTAAGGTAAGAAGCTAAAGAATGGAAATTCATAATTACAGCCACCCACATAGCTTGAGAAAAACAGTTTTATTGGGCAAGAAAGGTCCTCCATTTTTTTTAAAGATACAAAAATAGAGTATATCATCATTTGCTTTATGATCTAAGTGCCAAAAGGAACAAAAGATTCCAGAAAATATTTCTGAAATCACTACTGAGAGTTTAAAATCAGAACTAAGCTTTGTTTGGAATAGTTAATTTGAAAACAGCAGTAGGCAATCCATATTCCCCAACCATCCCATTTATGTTGCTCCCAGCACTGGGAACAGCAAAATGACCAATTTCAGGAGCACAACTTCAGGCTATTTTTGTTTTGGAGAAGGTTATAGGACTGAAGATGACAATAGTAGTGGTGTGCCTCTCAGAGGGTTGGCTTCCATTCTTAGTTTTAGAAAGAAAATATTAAAAAAATAACATATACTCAATTCCAACCAATCCCCCCCAAAACAATCCACACTCGCACAAAAAACCCACCCTAAACACAAACCACCCCCAAACACAAAAGGACAGTTGTCTACAAAAGGAAGGAAAGAGTCCTCTGAATATGATCAAAGATCATAAAGAGTAAAGCAAGGAAAATAAAATTAATGAAGTGAAAATGTATTACTTTTGTACTGATTTTCATTGCAGCCATACAAAATTCAGCTACTATGATAAGAAAATTCTTATGTGTGCGTGCAATATGTAATCCTTGCATAGATTCTTATAGAAATTGCAATGAAGTAACTACACGGTAAGTAAATAGACCGTTTCTATTTCTCCATAATCAGATGGGCAGATGTGTTTTATTATAAAATATTGGTGAATCTGACCTATAGTAATGCCAATGGTAGCCAATGATCCTTCTGGTTCTGAAGAATCTTAATTGTCATTGACAATTTTGAAATTGTTTCAGCTATATCTTCCTGATGCGGAGTCTAAGAGTTCTGTGCATGAAAGGCCATTTCTAAATATTTGTAGGTAAGTGTCTGGTTTATTTCCATTTATTATACAACTATGTGACTTTGTTTTTCTTATGAATACCAATGCTTTAGATTTTTGGTACTCAAGAACTCTAATCAAGAGAAACAGGTGGTCCCTGTCTAACTACACTTTCTTTAATAAAACCCGAGAATGTATTGAAATTCAAGAATTCAAAGAGGTGATAAATAACTAGTAAAACTGAATATATCAATTTTATTTGGAATTCTCAGTCCAAATATTATTGCCTTTCCTTGTCTTCTCTTTTTCATATCTAGAATTTGTCTTCAGGGAATTTTTCATTAAGGCCTTCTTTATATGTAGGACTGTGCAATTGCATAGTTACCCATTGTTTTAAGACTGGCACAATGTTTGTTAAGTGTGGTATTTCTGGGCCTTAGGCAAGAAGACCTAAAGCGATTTCCTTTTCTTGTTTTCCTAGGATTGGGCTAAACAGAGAAGTTCAAGTTCTTAAGAGGAGGACTATGATTTCACCAGGTTTTTTTGTCAGGAGGAGCAACATGACTGGTGGTGCCTATTATTATTATTGAGCCGAGGTGGCACAGTGATTAGAATGCAGTACTGCAGGCTGCTTCTGCTGATTGCCGATTGTCAGCAGTTCAATATTTCGAATTTCACCTGCTCAAGGTTGACTCAGCTTTCCATCCTTTCAAGGTGGGTAAAATGAGGACCCAGATTGTTGGGGCCAATATGCTGACTCTGCTTAGAAAGGGCTCTAAAAGCTGGGTGGGAAATTCTGGAAGTTAAAATCTACACATCTTAAAATTGCTGAGATTGAAAACATTGTTATGAATGAAGAGTACAATACACACACATACACACACAAACACACACACACAACACACACACACACACACTCTTTCAGGTCTAAATGTTCCTTTCCTTCCTTCTCCTTCCTCTGGATATCTTTTTCGTTGTATATCTTGTGTTGAGAGCTTTTTACTAGCAAGTAATTATCCAGACACTCGTCTCCCTTTTGTTATCACCAATTAAAATGTTACCTATTTCATGTTCTTTAATCTTTATTTTATGTCAGATCTTCCTTTAAAAAAAAAAAACACTACTTCTTTTTTTTATATTGCTCTCCTCTGAACTGAACATCAATTTTTTTAGGATGAGCTGCATAGATTAGTGCTTATTATATAAAGCAGTCATCCTAATCAATCAAAACCCTCTTAAAAAGCAAATGCCCATACTACCTGGTTCACAGTGGATTCCAGACTATGGAGAAAGATGGGAGAGGGAGGGAGGGAACGGAGGAGATGAGGGGGACTATGGTTAGTTTTGCTGATAGGGTGAAATCTGAATATGTATGATTTGCAATACTCTTAGTTGCCTTGAGTATGTATTGTCTTGGATGCTACTGAGTAGTAGATCCCAGTCAGGAAGTAACTTCCTCAGCTTTACTTTCTGCTGCATGCAGTACATTTGGCTAGTTTATTTGTCAAGCATGGAAATGGAAGGTTCCTCCTGACTTTTGTTCTCAGTTCTATTTCATTTTATTTCTCCATAGGCACAGCTTGCTTGTTCCCTACATTTTCTCTTTCCACTGTGGCTATCAGGAATGTCTAAAAAATTACGCAGAGCAATATTCTTGCCATTTCACAGGAATATCAAACTACAGTAACCATGCCAATTCCAGGGTCTTATGCTTGTAATACTAGTCCTTGTTTAGATTACTAGTATTATGGACAATGGCTTAATTGTGCTGAGTTCTTTGCAACTGAAAATGTGATGATGTTAGTAGATGTTGGTTCATTGTTTGTAATGCATGGAGCTGAATAACTGGCTATGTCTCACCTTGAAATGTTCCAAACAACAAACAGATAGGTATATCAACAGGTGCTGTAAAACAGATACCAGGCATGCCAGCAGGTTCTATAAAGAGCAAAATGATAACAACAGGAAGGTTTTTGCTGAATTTTATTAAAGGTAGGACAAGGACAAGAGGGATGAAGATTTTTTTCCAATATTGCAGATTTCAAAACAGACTCATTAGTATGCAGAGGAGATGAGGCAGGACATAACCTGCTATACTGCAGCATATGTAACAGAAGCAGTAAGAAGTGACCTGAACTCAAAACAAATGCATTGGAAGTTACAGAGTCAAAAAAATCATGGTGAGGAATCTTCAGATTGCAACAGGTGAGAGAAATACTGGCTAAATTGAGGGATTACTGACCCTGTCACTCTCTTTTCTGTCATGACAACATTCTTTCTTGATCACATTGTGACAGCAGTGCTTTGTTGCTCTGTTGACAAGGCTTGCTTACATGTAAAATCCTTAACTGTATCAGTCATAAATTCCCAAGATATCAGCTATGCTGTTATTTGTTGGGTAAACAGTAGATACCGTCTAGATTTAGAAGTTCATTGGTATGTATTCTTGTACCCCTTAACCAGGAGTGAAATTCAATTACCTCAGCCTAGGAGAGGTGGTAGGTACTATTTGAATCAATAAAATTTCACCCATGGTTGCTATTACTATTATACCAAGTATAACAAACCATGCCCACAATCACACCCACAGAGCCGGTAGGGAAAATTTTTGAATTTCACCCCTGCCTTAACCTTGTGATAATCAACTCACGCAAAAAACTTCGCTTAAGACCAGACTTATCCATACTGCGAAGAATCCGCTCCCATGAACACCGCGCAGAACTCAAAAACTGTCTAGACAATGGAGAAAAGGACCTATACATTGACTGCAGAGCTGATTGCATCAAAAGAAAGTCACACAACCCACACCCCATCCAACCCAATATCACTCAAAACTAGGCATGCACGCCCCTAACTACCTCTGTTCCAACTACAACTGGCCTTAAATGCAAGCTACTCAATGCAAAATAAAATACCTGAATTTCTCCTCTTACTAAATACGGCTAAATTCGACATTATATTTGTCTGTGAAACATGGTTCAACGCATCTCTTCCTGACTCCATTATCACAGTAAGAGACTATTATTACCGATCAGATTGTGAAATCCGTAGAGGAGGTGGTGTTGCTATCTTCTATAAAAAGTCCCTACATCTAAAAAACATCCAAGTTACCCAGAAGCTTGCTATTCCTGAGATCATCGTCTGTGAACTGTCCTTATATATCACATTTCAGTTCTTACTATGTTACAGAGCCCCTGATTATGACATCGAACATGCAAACAAGCTAAATATACTACTAACATGGGCAGCATCCTGCCCACCCGCTTTTATCTTTCTTGGTGACATCAATCTACTTCATATTAACTGGATCTTAATGAATGTACAACTGAACCCACACATGCAACCTTTTACAATGCAGTAATAAATCTGGGACTAGAACAACTAGTAACCAACAACACTAGACTTAACAACTGCCTCGATCTCATCTTCTGTAATAGTTTGAATTCAATTTACGGAATACAAATTAAAGAACCCTTTTCCAACAGTGACCACAGCATGATTGACTTTTGTCTCAACATATGTCCACACAAAAATCATCACAACGACGGAATCCCCAATTATAACTTCAAAAAAGACAACTATGATCTTATAAACAATGATCTCTCATTCCTTGATTGGCAATTTCTATTCTCTGGATGTAATACTGTAGAAGACCATTACAACATATTTTTACTTGAAGTCAAAAGAGTCATCAAACTATATGTACCATTAACAACTCCCAAAACCAGAAAAAACAAATTATCCAAAACAATAAGGAAGCTTCAATCCAAAAAGAAATCACTTTGGCAGAAAAACAAATCTGGTCATGTTGCAACTTCAAAAGCTGATACAAAAATTTATTCCACCAGATAAAAACTTAATGCACCAATTATCACATTAAACAAGAAGAAAACCTTCTATGCACCAATTCCACCCGTGCTTTCTACAATTTTGTAAACAACAAACTAAAAGGCTCAAGGTCCATTCCACCCCTGAAAGGACCTAATGATAAAGACTGCAACAACTACACTATTAAAGCCAACCTCTTTAACACATTCTTTGGCTCAATATTTGTAAACAGCAATGGATCATGCCCAATATTTCCTAGTCGAACCACAGACAACTACAACGATCTAATACATATTGATTTTACAGAAGACAATGTTGAAAAGGCACTACGCAATCGAAAACCATCTCTATCTATTGGACCAGATGGAATATGTGCCTACTTCTTAAAAAAGCTATCTACTGCCATAGCCGAACCTCTAAGCATAATCTTTGAAAAATCTTTCAGGACCAGCTCCTTGCCAAAACTATGATCACAAGCCATGGTCATCCCCATCTTCAAAAAGGGAGACACCAGCCTAGTTGAAAATTACAGACCAATCTCTTTATGCTGCGTCACCTGTAAAGTCATGGAATTACTTATTAACCAACCCATCATCCTCCACTTAGAAACAAACAACCTATTCTCCAATAAACAATTTGGTTTCAGGAAAAAACTATCATGTAATCTGCAACTCTTACACTGCAAAAATATATGGACTACACAACTCAATCAGGGCAAAGCAATAGACACAATCTACATAGACTTCTGTAAAGGCTTTGATTCAGTGGTACATGATAAACTACTTCTAAAACTAAAATCTTATGGTATTTCTGGACACCTGCATAACTGGATAGAAGCATTCCTGTCAAACAGACAACAAATAGTCAAAATTGGGAGCGTCCTATCAAATTCTGTACCTGTCAACAGTATGTCCCCCAAGGCAGTGTTCTAGGACCAACTCTTTTCATACTCTACATAAATGACCTCTGTGATCATATCAAGAGCAACTGCGTTCTCTTCGCTGATGATGTAAAGCTATTCAACACCACAGATAATACTGCTACCGTTCAAAAAGACCTTGACTATGTATCAGAATGGTCAAACAAATGGCAACTTCAAATCTCAACAAATAAATGCTCTGTCCTACATATTGGCAAAAATAAATAAATCAGAAAATAAAATACAGGCTGAGTAGTCAAGACCTTGTTGATGACCCAAACTCTGTCAAGGATCTTGGAGTACTCATCTCAAATGATCTAAGTGCTAGAGCCCACTGTAACTACATAGCCAAAAAGGCGTTAAGAGTTGTTAACCTAATCTTATGTAGCTTTTTCTCTGGTAATATTACACTAATACAAAACATTTGCTAGACCAATACTCGAATACAGCTCATCAGTCTGGAACCCACATTACGTATCTGATATTAACACAGTTGAGAAAGTCCAGAAATATTTCACAAGAAGAGTTCTCCACTCCTCTACTTGTTGCAGAATATTTTATGCCACCAGACTCGAAATTCTAGACCTAGAAAACCTAGAACTACGCCGCCTTCGGTCCGATCTAAGTATAGTATATAAAACCATACATTGCAATTTCCTACCTGTCAATGAATACTTCAGCTTCAACCATAACAACACAAGAGCAAACAATAGATACAAACTCAAGGTTAACCGCACCAAACTTGATTGCAGGAAATACAACTTCAGCAACAGAGTGGTCAATGTCTGGAATGCTCTACCTGACTCTGTGGTTTCTTCCCCAAACCCCCAAAACTTTAACCTTAGACTGCCTACTATTGACCTCACCCCTTTCCTAAGAGATCTGTAGGGGGCGTGCATAAGCGCACCAAAGTGCCTACTGTCCCTGTCCTATTGTTTCTTTTATTTTTTTATTTTTCTTATATGTATCCATGTATTCATAACTATGCTTTTATTTATACCTATTATCTTGTAAGCAATTGACAAAAAGTAAATGAATAAAAATAAATAAATAAATAAATAAATAAATAAATAAATAAATAAAGATTTTGAAATTTACCACTTTCAGAGATATAGTTGCAGTGCATATTTCTGCAAACTAATGATTAAGAGTGGTTCCAATTAGAGCAGAATTTATATATGTGTGTGTGCGTGTGTGTGTGTGTTTGGAGAAAGCAAACATAGACACAAATTTTAACTAAATGTCCATTCATCTTTAAAATGCTGTAGGATCAATAAACTTATGATTTGGATCGTATATAACATAGCTAAATTGTTTTAGATGTACTGGCTTAGAATTATATTGTTCTCTTGTTTTTATTGTTTTAAAATGTGTTTTTAGTATTTTAATTATAATCTATTTGTTTGAATTGTACACTGCACAGAGTCACTGGCTGATAAAGGAGGCTATAGAAATGAATGAATGAATGAACGAACGAACGAATGAATACAATCACAGAGCTACTTCCCACATCTTTGGTATATTTTTTTCAATAAGTTATCAAACAAATGTCCCATTAGTTAAACTTTAAAATTTCTTAAAAGAAATCTGAATCATGATCAAAATAATATCAGCACTGAAGCAAGCACACATATCAGTTGAGGAACCAAGGGCTTGAGTAGAGTAGAATTAGGCTCAACCAATAGCAGAATTCATATATAAACAAAACAACATGATCATTTTAAAAAACCTCCTTTTTTATGACCCTGTAATCCCTTAATTTGGGGGTAGTGATTTAGATGGAGCTGATATTCTGACCCAAACCCTTTTCCAATAAAACAAATGATAACTAAAGGGAACAGAAATCTTTTAATGAGTCTTACGAATCCCCAATTAAAAGGCTGCTGCAAACTAATTTTGATAAGCACAAACCTCACCAAAACTGTGCAAGACTGCCAAGTATCACAGATAAGAAACATTTCACAACACAAGAGTCTTCAAATACCAACTAAGATACTGCAATGTCCATGAGGCTGGAGTTTCAAAACATTTTTGCTTCCTACAAAGAACGTCTGATTCACATCTGACTTTTATCTTCTTGAAGGAGGGGCCATTACCTTGCAGCCTTACTCTTGCTGCAGCTGTTCTTTCCTACAAGCAGCCCTGCCCGCACGCACACTTGGCACAGGCTCCTCGGGAAGCTCCTCATCACTGCTGCCAGCCTCCACAATCTCTGAAGGCAGCAGTCTACTCCCTAATGGTCCTGGCCCCTCATCTGAGTCCTCACTCTCCTCAGCCGTCCGCATTTGCTGCCGACTAACTACAACAGCTGAACGTTTACTGGTCAGATTCTCTTCTGACACCTACATGGAGTTCGCAGCACTTTTTTTTTTCTCTCAGCCCTAGGAAAGAAACATCTGCCACTACCCAGGATTGAACTCTCAACTTTCTGAGTTAGAAGCGAACGTCTTCACCACTTGGTCATCATGCTGCTCACACACATTTAAAAAAAATGTATTATCATTGACCTCATTTATTGATATATTGAAACATTATGAAAGACAATCTTCTTCAACCTGATGTCCCACAGATGTGCTGTAATACAATTAATTTAGAGGACAGCAGGTCAAAAAAGACTGCTGAAAAAGGCAGCAACCTGGCAGATGTTTTTGATGGTGCTGGAATGGTATTTCTATGTGCAAAATTGTCCTATTCAATCTTTCCTAACTTGCTGCCTTCCAAATATATTAGATTATGACTTCCACAATCCTTAGGTAAATATGTTGCATAGGGTCAGAATGCATAATTTATTTTAAAAGTAGTCAGAGAACAAGCTTTCCACAGACCACCTACACAGTATATTAGGATGCAATGACTGGAATTATATTATGTGGAGGAACAGAACTTACTTGCAAGAATTAATTGCTGATGATTGACATTTAACATCGAAATGTGCCCATCAATTTACACGAGGTCAAATTAAGGCTGCCCTTGTATTATGAGGGGGAAAAAATCAAAACAACTCTTGGGGGGAAATTGAAGTAAAAACTCTTTAAAAATTGGATTAGTGCATTTTCTCAGAACTGCCTCTATTTAGATTCCAAGCCTGCAGGCGGTGTTTACTTGCTTGTTTGTTTTAATGAAATTATTGTATGGCATCCAGCGCTGAACCATTTACAGATAATAAGTACAGTCATCATTTGTGCATTTACAATCTCCTAGTGCATTGTTCCCACTTTTAAAATAACCTTTGCAAGAACAAGGGCTGTCAACTCCTTTTCCTGGCTAGAATTATAAAGATTCTAATGCAGATTTTTGAGCCTCATAGATTTGCCTTCAAAACAGCTTCCTCCCCCGCCCCCACTACAGTCAGCTACACCCCCTGAGTTTTAGACTGTCAGTACAAACATTTGAGGTTTGTCATAGATGACTTACAGCCCACCCAAGTGACAGTGAAATGGTACCAATCATTAAATCCTAGAGCTTGGACCATATTTATGGATGGCAGAATACAACCACTTCTTTCTAACATTAATCCATTCTTCATCAGATAGAAACACACAGGAATGGGAGTTCTTGACCATTCTGTGACTTGGAGAGGTAAAAAGCTTTTGGAGCTCAGTTCACCTGATTCTTTTCTACCCTATTCAGACAGGCTGCATTTCTCTGTCTCTTAATTAAACTGGAAATAGTGGCAAGCTGATGGATTTGCTTTGAGCAGAGGGTGAAGTGCCTGTGCTATCCCCAGAGAGCATATTAGAGTAAGCCAAATAGACTAAGGATTTCAGTTAGCTAATGAAGGAAAATTGACACAGAAAGAGAGAGAGAGGTAGGAGGAAGGGATGGCAAAGACAAGAATAGGCAGGGAAGGAATGGGCAGTTGAAAGGGACAAAAAGAAGATATATATTTGATGTGAGGGCCAAATACAGAACAAAAAAATAAAGGAAAACAAAAGAAAATCACAGAACAAGAATAACTATTAGTTGGAACTAGAGAAGAGTAAGTTCAGTTCAGGACATTCTCTTTGTTTGTTATTGTTGTTGTTGTTATTATTATTATTAAACAAAGCTACATTTGCTTAGAAGTGAACACATTCACTTAGCTGAGTCCTAAAAAACAATGTTCAGCTTTTATCTGAAAACTACAATATGTATTTCATTAGCATCCATATAAGCAAAATGTCACTAAGTATTTTCTAGAATGGGTACAGAAAATTGCAGAACAAATAGATTTTAATTTTTGTTAAGTGAAATGACAGCTATTCCTGCTATCTGGTTCCACCAGTCTTTGGTACCATTGAATTTAGCATAGACTGCTCTAATTTAATTTGTCTTTCTGCTTCTCTTTCTCAAAATGTTCACACACTACAAAACTTTTAATACTTATATTTTTATTTTTTCATATTCTATTAATTTTATTTAACATTCAGATTAAAGATTTAAAAATGAAATCTGGATGCTTAAAAGTTTGATAGTAGTTTTGATTGGTCCTAATATATAGTATGTGGTTTTTGGATCTATTAACCAACAGAGCTTCTTAATGCCAGTCTAATTCATTTGTCCCATTTTCAAGCCAAATAACAAGTTCTAATCTTAGAACTAATATTAATTCTAAGATTCTGGCTTCAGTCTACCAATCCTTCAGTAAGATTTATATCCCACAAAGTCTTCATTCAGTGATTGCACTTGCGGTGTTGATATGGTAGAGCCTCACTCCACCTTCCTAAGTTCCATCTTCTGCCTCATTCCACCTTCGTCAGCATTAAATTGCTGCTACTTGATTGCATTGGTGATTCTGTGGTCATATAACTCACAAGTCCCACAGGTTGCCAAATTACCTAGATAACTAAACGAATATGTGTAATGTCATATTGCTGTCCACAACAGATGTCCTAGAGGTTGCAACATGATAATTATCCATCCTTTCAAAACTTTACAATTTTATCCCAAGATACTGAATTTATTTTTTGGTTTCAGGTGCCTATCAGTTCCTTACCTGTTCATGATGCTCAATGCCCATGCTGATGGTGTTTACCAGGATTGCAATCATGATTCCTCGGTTGAAGTATTTGCTTTCCACAATTCCCCTCAATTTGACTCTTACTTCTTGCCACATATCATTGCAAAGCATGAGCTGTCCTCTCTCTTCCCCATCATCCTCTTCCTTTTCCAGATCTGTGTTAGACTCCATGATTCTTTTCCCTCCATCTCCCTCTTGGTCACAGGCTTTTTCTCCATCTTCCTGATCTGAATTGACACTATCAAGCACAGAAAGTCTTTGGGTTGCTTCCAGCTGGGCTTTATAGCATTTGGGGCAGTTGCTGGATTCAGAGACCAATGTCTTGGTAGTAGGCTGACCAAGTCCTTGAGGCATGTAATCAACAGAAGAATGTTTCCGGCAACGTGCTGGTTAACAATACACAAAGAGATTAAATGTAAGCTTAATAATGCCCTTTTTGCAATACAGTTCTGCATCTCAATATTTAATTACGCAAAGTAAATGGGTTGTTGGCCATTTTAATGGAGAAGAAAATGAAGCACTGGAATTGCTAGAGTTAAACTTCTCATCAGAGACTTTAAATGGAGATTGCTTGTCTCTAAGAGATACGCTCTACTTCAGCCACAATAGATTGCACTCAATTGTGTTCAGCTACATAGCACGAATGGAATAATTCTCTAGACTGCAAGAATCATTAAATAAGGGCCATGACCTATATGTAAAATATTGGAGGTGAAAAAAATATTGAAAGCTTGTTTCTTTAAAAACTAGGGAGCCTTATTGATCTCATAAGAAAAATATTTCAAATATTATATATTGTGCATATGAAATATGGTAAGTCTGACTTTGCTGCTACATAATATGTCAAATCATCCAAAAAAGCTTATCTTGGCAAATGGAGCAGAACTAGAAAGCATTCTGACTTGACAAGCATATGATTTTTTTTTTTAAAAGTAGCACTGGCAATGTCACTTATGCTGATTTTCTACAACAAAAATAGTTTTGCAGGATCTGAAAAAAAGGTCATAGCTCAGTGATAACTACATGCATTGCAGGAAAAAGGCCACTAGTTCACATAGGACTGTAAAGGTTATGAAAACAATTTTGTGAGAATTCAGTGGCAGTATATCAATCTTCTCACATGGCGTTTTGGGGACGAGTGGCTAGAACATATAATAATAATTCATTGATGTCCTTGTACCAGATGATTTTAGGATTGAGAAAAGATTGCAAAATATTGGGACTTGCAGATTGAAGTTTAATGTTTATGGGGAAAAAAGAAATCCATTGTTCTACTAATCGTGGTTGGGCCCTTGGAACAATATCTGAAGACTCCTCCAATATTTGGGAATTGAATTTATTGGACCAAAACACTATATTAAAATTATATTGTTTTAGTCCAATGCATTCAAATTTTATTGCACCAATTATATATATTACACACACACATAAACACCCTGTTTTGAACTGCTCATATCCTCAGATGCTACCGTAATAATTCTTAAGTCCTTGATTAGGATTTGAATTATTAAGTTTTCATTATTCTTTGACCATGAAACTAATTGTAGGTTACCCATACAAAAACAACTGTAATAAGCTTTGTCAGACAAAATCACATAAGATTCTAGTGGCAAGTTCCAAGTCTTATGAAATTTCTACAATTAATTTTTTGGGGGCGGCTATCCCATACCATTGTACAAGATCATGCTTGAAAAGGTGAATGATCTCTCCTATAGATATCTGTTATTTTTTCCATAAAAGCTAGTAATTTGCACAATTGTATTTATATTTCCCCACGTCATATTCTGCATCATTTCTGCTGCTAAATCAAGAATTGTACATACTACATTCAATAACATACCAACTAAACATGTAAATTCTGAAATATATTCTCCTATGTTTTATCCATCCTATATAATAATAATAATAATAATAATAATAATAATAATAATAATAATAATAATAATAATAATAATAATAATTTTCCATTAACCTAGATATAACAATTGTTTTAAGTAGGGATGGAACATGATGTTGTTCAGTCACCATTCTTAGTTAAGCGATTCTGTTTTATTTTTATTTTTTGGCTATTATACAAATCAGGATTCAGATATCCTTCTTTGAATTTCGGGATGCAATCCTTTTCAAAATGCTCACACTTTCCATATGTTTCCAGTTAATAGAAATTGGATATACAAATGCATTTTTATAAAGAATTTTGTACAATTTAAATGGAAAATTTATAATATATATTTTTAAAAAATCTGGAAAAGAACTGTCTAATGACTGATACCTTGTAAAAGTAGTCTTTGACTTATGACATTAGTTGAGTCAGGAATTACAGTCCCGCCAGTTGTTAAGTGGGTCATCATATGACTGACTCAATTTTATTACTTTTTTATTTGTAGTAGTTGTTAGGTGAATCACCATGGTCGTTAACTGGATCCACAATCATTAAATAAACCCAATGTCCTCAACAGGTGTTTTCTGCTGGAATCTAGAAGTAAATGCGGGATTCCAGCTAAAAGGTCATATAGTGTGGTCATATGATCATGTAATGTTGCAAATGGCTGTAAATATGGCCTGAAGTGCCCAAAATGCATCATGTGACTGTGGGACGAGCAGCCATCAGAATTTCAAATTGGGGTCATAAATACTTTTTTTGATGAGGGGTGGGTTTCATCATAACTTCGAACAGTCTCTAAGTGACTGGTCATAAGTCAAGAATTATCTGTAGCCTGATTTACAGTGAGGGTCTTAATAGTTATTTACATTCCCCACTCCCCATGCCTTCATTTGTCAGGCTTAGCTTATAAACCTTACAGTATTGTTTCCGGTCTTTTCCATTCACTCTCTGTTTGGCAGTGCCTGGTTCTGTTTGCCTGAGATGACGATCCTGCAGGCTGTTGTAGAAGCCAAGGGTACGACGCTTAGCTTTACGAACAATGTGGCAGACATATTGGAAGATCTCTTCGTAACAATCTCCTGGTTCCATATAGCTGGCCACAGTGCTAGAGGACAGGTATCGCGCTCGCTGCTCTTGCATCAGTTGGTGTTCTCGTTGCTTGGTTTCGGAAAATTGGGTGGCAATGACTACGAGGCACAGATTGATCATAAAAAAAGAGCCCACCTAAGAAACAAGAGAAAAGGCATGAATAAATAATTAATGGTGTGTGTGTGTGTGTGTGTGTGTGTGTGTGTGTGTGTGTGTGTGTGTGTAAGGGTGGTGGTGATTAAAAATTTAAAAAACCCAAGATATAAAACACTGATGTGTGTGTTTATGTGGGTGGGGGCAATCTAGAGTCCAAGGATTGCAAAATCCTTTCCTCAGAACCTGTAATTCATTCTGTTTCCACTGCCAAATTTTAGCTGTAAGATTGGTGAACATTAGTGCCCTATTTTCCTCCCATTTTAGGATGAAATTCTAGAAATGCGATAGAAACATTACAGCATAAGCCTCAAATGGGTTTAACACTGTTAAAACAAAACACCTTAAAATCTGGGAAAAGTCCATTCTTGCCAATGGGTGAGCACGACAGAGGCCATATTGATTTGCCCTTTCCATTCTATCACTTACAATAAGATAAACTTTATTGTCACTTCTTTCTGTGAGCACATTAAAAATGAATTTT
Source organism: Bungarus multicinctus (assembly GCA_023653725.1). NCBI lineage: Eukaryota > Metazoa > Chordata > Lepidosauria > Squamata > Elapidae > Bungarus > Bungarus multicinctus. Next base: position 52,775,257 of record CM042848.1, read on the forward strand.
TGATTCCTGCTCTCAAAAGTAAATAAGTACCATATGTGTGTGTGTGTGTGTGTGTGTGTGTAAATTTGTTTGGGTATTTTCCCATGTCATTATAGTTGTGCTTATTAAAGTTGTAGCGACTTTTTGGCAGAATCTCATCTGCCATCATCAGGCGTGTGTATTGGGTTCGTCTGTGTGTCAGGATAAGTATCCACCTTGATGAACACAAAAATGCAGTAAAAAAGCTGGAACACACTTCCTCACTAGTCCAACACATGAAAGACACAGGTCATAGCATCGACTTCAATGGCACCAAAACCCTAGCCATTATAGAAAACCCCAGCTACAGAATTATCAGAGAAACCATAGAGATTGACTGGAAGGCATGAATAGAAGAGATGACTCCACCAGGCTGTCATTTATCTAGAAGCCTGCACTCACAAACTAAAAATCTCTACACCACAAGCAAACAAACACCTGGGCACAAACAGACCCCCCCGATACCGCCAGCCCAAACACACCCCAACCAGCCACCCAGATGAAACCTAGCTTCCTAATAAACAATAACTGGCCATTCACCCAAATCCATGCTAAAAGCCCCAATACACAAAACACAATGTTGCCAGCTAATCAAGACAAAAAAATGCTACAAAACAGACAGAAGATATTAGAAACACCAATCAAACAGAACACAACAAACTCCAAGACCAATAAACAAAGACCAAGACTCCCAACCAATCAGGATGAAGAAAAAAACCATTCTAACACAGCATGAGGCTAGCACCAAATTTAAAACAGAAACGGCTGCGAAAGCCTGACACACAGACAAACCCAATACACCAGCCTGACGATGGCAGATGAGATTCTGCCAAAATGTCGCTACAACTTTAAAAGCACAACTATAATGACGTGGGAAAATACCTGAACAAAGCTGAATACCATACATACATACATACATACATACATACATACATACATGTATATATTCTGGTGTTAACGCTTATATCATATACGTTGTTACTCTTAAATTAAATGTTATGAAATTTTTTTTACAAAGAGGAGTCAAACATGTTATGTAGATCCTCATGTCATTCCTATTAACAGCAAATAATAACTGAATTTATTTTTTCAACATCCATTACTTATCCCATAAACAAAATAATATTTGCTATTATCCTGTGCAACATGACATAAATGTCAAGATAAAAATAACAAATAAGCATCTTTCTAAATATCTTTCAAAGTTCAATCTGCCTAAAGAGCAATTGTACACATCTCAGGCAAGGAAGAGGTAACAGAAAATAAAGGGTGAATTTAATACTGCCATCTCCTCAGGTCATAGAAGAAGGCAAAAATTGCTGTTTTTCCACCTAGAAGCTTTCAAACATAATTATCCAGAGAACAATAGACCATGATTCCCTTCTACTCTTGCTGGGCAGACAAAGGTGCCAGAAGGCTCTATCAGATAATCATTTCATTTTAGCATTTCAAAGGCGCCAGGCCTCTGCTAGCACTTGAATTAGCCTTTGAAAAACTAAGCCTTTCCTGGCCAGCTTCAATATCAGAATAGTCCACTGTTTCAAAATAAAATAGTGTTTTTTAAAAAGGCTTTGACAGCTATTTTAAAATACTCGGGTTGTATACAGGAAGGAATTCCTATCGGCATGAACTGTTACAAACGGAACACTTTGCTTCAAAATTGGGGGATTCCTACTTGCTGGAAGTTCTTGAATGAGGGCAAGCTAGATGGCCAACTGCTGAGGCTGGATGTATTGTAGTTTAAAGTCTCTTCCATCTCACACATTTTGCAAGATTTATAAAATCTGTTACAATAGTATTCATTTATATTTCACCCGATTCACTGATTTGCATACATGTAAAGGCACGGTGGCTCAGTGGCTAAGACACTGAGCTTCTTGATCATGTAAAAATGCAAGTAGAAAAATGGTGGGAAGGTAACAGCATTCCATGAGCCTTCACCGTTTAGTCATGCCGGCCACATGACCACAGAGATGTCTTTGGACAGTGCTGGCTCTTTGGCTTTGTAACGGAGATGAGCACTGCCCTCAGAGCTGGAAACAACTAGCATGTATTTGTGAGGGGAACCTTAAAGAACAACAGGGTGCTTTAGAATTGTTAAATTTGCGTAGTATTTGGAGCCAAAGCAGGAAAGATGCTTCGGATATAGTGTGAATGTACTCACAACATCTGTCAGCAACATCTTAAAATGTTGTCAAGTACAGCAAATGCACTGTTGCTGGGATCAAAGGACCTTTCCTGTTTTGAATCTGAATAGTTGCATATGCTGTTTGATTTATACTGATCCCTAAAACTTCTGAGAATTTTGCCAAACAAGTACTTTTCTTTTTTCTATGTCCTTTGAGCAAGGATTTTGAAAGCTCATTCCAATTCCAAACATGTATTTTAACTTCCTTTTTTTGTCTTATTGTCTTCCTATTTATATAAATTCTTACTAGAAAGAAATAGTGAGTGTGTCAGGTTATGATTCCTGCACAGCAACTTTTGGTAAGTCGGTGCTTTTCTAAATACTGCACTTTGGAGTTTAACTTTTATAATACCCTCTCTTTGTTTGCAAACCACTAAATAAAATTGCAGGGCTGGGGACTCACATGGAAGCTGTGTCTTAGCTTAAGAGAAATGGTGGGAATTTTAACTTCAGAAAGACAAAAATGGACAAATTGAGAACTCAGTTTATTTATTTATTTATTTATTTATTTTATTTATCGTATTTTTATACCGCTCCCTCTCCCAAAAGGGACTCGGGGCGGTGTACAGTCTAAACATATAAAGATACAGTCAACAGTAACAGTAATTAACTCAGAATTGAATATAGATAGATGAAAATAGGATAAATGAGTAAAATAAGTAAGTAAGTAAATGATTGAGTCCCATCAAATAGAATTAAAAGTCTTATTTGAATCTAAAATTTAAAAATCTCAGAAAACCTTTAATTGGCTAGGCCGGCCTGCTTAAAACGTAAGGTCTTGACTGCACGCCGGAAGGTTAGGATGTCCGATGTGTCTCGTATCTCCGGGGGGAGATAGTTCCAAAGGGAGGGGGCTCCCACAGAGAAAGCACGTAATCTCGGGGTCGCCAGCTGACAACGATCAGGTGGCGGTATCCCAAGCAGGGCGACCCTGTGGGAGCGTACTGGGCGGCGGGAGGTTGTTTGTGGCAGAAGGCGGTCCCGTAAGTAGCCAGGTCCCGAGCCATGGAGCACTTTAAATACTAATAGTACCACCTTGAATCAAATCCGGAAGGCCACAGGAAGCCAGTGCAGTCTGCGGAGAAGTGGTGTTACGTGGGTGTCCTTGGGGGCGCCCATAATCATCCGTGCGGCTGCATTCTGGACTAACTGTAACCTCCGGAGACTCTTTAAGGGGAGCCCCAAGTAGAGAGCGTTGCAGTAGTCCAAGCGGGAGATAACGAGGGTGGAAGTGACTGTGCGAAGTGCGTCCAGATCCAGAAAGGGCCGCAACTGGTAGTTATAGTTATAAGTCCTCAATTTATGACTATAATTGAGCCCAGCATTTCTATTACTAAGTGAAACATTTATTAAGTAAATTTTGCTCCATTTTACAACCTTTCTTGCCAAGTTGTGACAATTGAACCACTGCAATTGTTATGTCAGTAACACAGATGTTAAGTCAACCTGGCTTCCCTATTGATTTAATTTTTATAAAGGTCACAAAAGGTGATCACACTGCAACTGCCATAAATTTGAGTCAATTGCCAAGGATCCTAATTTTGATCACATCACCCTGGGGATGCTGCAACAATCATAAGTGTGAAAAATGGTCATAAGTGTTGTGGTCCACCGGTGTTGTGGCACACTCACTAGCCTTGGTGATGTTACCTAGCTGGGTAATGAAATATCTGTGCAAATAACCAAGCTCAAAGAGTACCATGGACTCTACAATTCAACCATGAGCTTCAAATATTCACTTCTACTGGAAAATCTACAATTCAACCATGAGTTTCAAATATTCACTTCTACTGGAAAATCTGTTATGAGTGGTTCTTGGAGCTCTCTGAGCTTGGTTGTTTTCTTGCAGATGTATCATTATCCAAACTAGGTAACATCATCAGTACTAGTCTGTATTATATTTTGTTTAAATGCTATTTTTATTAACATGCATAAAGAAGAGGGAATGCTACTTCCAGGGGTGGGATTCAAATTTTTAACAACCGGTTCTGTGGGTGTGGCTTAAGTGGTGGGCGTGGCTTGGTGGTCATGTGACTGGGTGGACATGGCTTGGTGGTCAGGTTATTGGCTGGGTGTGGCCAACTCAATATCACTCACATCGAGACATGCATCTCCTCATCTAGCCTCTCATGGCTGTGGGGATGCTGTAACAGTCGTAAGTGTGAAAAATGGTCATGAGTCACTTTTTTCAGTGCCATTGTAACTTTAAATGGTCACTCCACATGAGCAAAGTACCAGCAAAGGAGGGGAAAAAAACTCCAGAGAAATTCCTGAGACAGGAAGTCTAGTCCTGCCAATAATGTAATAAGGGTTAACGGAGAGGCAGTTTCTGTAAGCAACACCAGAATGTTTCCTTCCTGCCTTCCTTACAGGATTAGGCCAGTAATTTCTTCTAACAACCCATTCTCTGAACTACTTAGAACATTAACAACCAGTTCTAGCAAATAGGTACGAACTGGTAGAATCTCATCCCTGGCTGCTTCTGCTTTTTTCCCTAAAGAATCTCAAGGCTCTGAACCCTGCACCCTGTTTTAAGGAAACCAATTAAATAGCTTTTTCAGTCACTCTCTTTTTTGGTGCCCATTGATTTCTATACATCAGCATTGCCTTCTGGAATCCAATTTAATAGAATTTACATGGTGGAACACTTAGGAATCAATGAATAAATTGTCAAGGCCCTTTGCACAAAGGATAAAGTACATTATAATTCTCAATAATAGTGTTTCTCTGGGTTAGTCATCAACCTTGATATTCTTCATTCCAACAACAGCCAATACTTTGCTCTTTTCTTTCCCCAATAGTTTTATAGGTTTTTAAAAATTCCTGCTCAAATCCTGCATGTAGATATAAACTAAGAAACTCAGAAATTCTAAATGTTGATCTATATTTTTAATAAATAAAGTTGGAACAGTTTGATCCAATTGTCAATGATTTATCATCACTTGCTCATTTGACCTGAACATGAACAATAAGGGTATAAAATGGTATAAAAATAATACAAAAGTCTACAGATCTTTTTAAAATACAAAATTTCCTATTATAGCCTTTTTCAACCTGATACCTTCCAAATGCATTGGATGGCTACTCCCAAAATTCTATGGCCATGGAACCATATTTGGCCATATTCTAGCTGGCTGGGAAGTCTGAAAAATTTAGATATTTTGTTGCCATTTAAGTAGTTAGTGTTATCTATGACCATCACTAAGCTCTTTCTTTCCTGTCACTCAAGGGATTTGTGGAATATTTTTTAAGTCTGTTTAAACTATAAGCTCTTGGAACATGATTATAAATTAGTACTTAAATATGACAACAGATTTCAAAGACCTTAGAAAAAAATTCAGGAATGGCAAAGTCAATTTGAATGACTTTTTTGCTATTTCAAAGAAAGGATTTGAAATCGGTATCTCCTAGAATTATTTGCAACAGCTATTTTACTTCAAAGAACATAAATGTCCAGGTCCCTGGTTTATTGGGATGCAACATTTGTTTCTCTCATGTGAAGGGCATATTTTACATACTCAGTGAAGGGACTATTGTACTTACAATGATCAGCAAAATGAAGTAAATGAAATTGTAGAATGAATGAGCATCCATCACATAATACATAATCTCTACCCATCCTTCCAGAGTGATCACCTGAAAGAAGAAAGAGGAAATAGGAAATATTTCAGTAGCTACTAGGAGATAGATTATCCATTTTTTTGGTAAGGCATCTTAAAGAAATACTGACAAAAGCAAAAAATCCTTATGGACTATTAAAGCAACTTTCTGTAGCCTGATACTCTCAAATTATATTTCATAATATATTAAGACAAGGTATATGACTTGCACTCCCATAGTGTTCCAAAGCATTTGATGTGACCCTCACAAAACATTTAAACATCATTAGGAATAATATTAGCTTCCTTAATTTAATGTCTTCTTAATTCTAATTTAGTTTAATTTAGCTTAGTTTTCTCATTTAATTCTATTTGATTTTAAATCTTTTTAATCAATTCCTTTAAATTGAAATTAATAGGTTGTACCTATTATCTGCCTAAATACAAAATGTAGTTCCCTTTGCCAAAAGGTTATGCATCATTGGTTTAGAGATACAGGATGTCACACTACTGAAATAAACCACTTTTCAAAATTAGCACTTGAAGCAAACCCTGCCAGGATTCAGGTAAAATTAAACAGACAGGTCTATTTCTGCCCTTTGCTACAGGAAACTAAATATCTTGAGTAGGCCCTGGATAGATCATTCTTGAAAAGGTGTTTAGGGGACCTCATCTTTAGAATGAATAGATGTCTTAGATAATCTGATTCAGATTACCTGGAATATAACAATCCATGCATAGCCAATATTATCAAAGTTGATTGCCCCTTTGTGTGGATTGGCATTGCCTGTACGACACTCATTGTAATACTGGTTCCAGTTAACGCACATGCCACTGACGTTGAACTCCTGTCTGACTGAGGTATAGTAGAAGAAGTCATCCTTGTCCAAGCAGCACACATGGCCCCGTTCTTTGAGTGGGGGTATCTCTTGACAGCCCATGATACCATTATCGCCTGACAGTGAACAGATGAAGGGTTTTTCATCCTCCTCCTCAGGTTGATAATAAGGAGGAAGAGTGATGTTACCTTGGCTGAAAGAACACATGAACAAAATTGTTATGGCATATATTATAATTAATAGTATCTGTGTAGACTGGGCATAATGGAGAAAAATCACAAAATGTAAAAAACTTGCAAATGGAAGTAGAACAACTGTGACAAAAGAAAGCAAAGATGGTACCAACAATAGTAAGCACCATGGACACAATTTCAAAACATCCGGAGATCACTTGGACACTATCAGCACTGACAAAATCACTATCAGTCAATTGCAAAAGATAGCTTTACCTGGAATAGCTTACATTGTAGTATAGTACTTTTAATATCCTTAAACAACAATATTTCCTGATCTTAGATTCTTGGGAAGCATTTAGAAAGTGGAGGAAAAAAAATGCCAAATTCAACCCCAAATAGCTGGCTACATAAGAAAACCATAATAAAAATCTAGTACAGCAGAGAATTAATAACACTATCTATCCAGAGATATTGGCTACAATTAGAAATGTTAACAAGAACAAGAATAAAATGCTTATTATTAATTAAAAGATCCAGTTTAAGATCCAGTTCAACAGTTGCATTCTTGTTTGTGACCAGGTTCCCTATAGCACACTTAATCTGTACTTTTTAACTGCGTCAATGCTTGTTCTCTAAAGCAGAATTAGAAAATAGTAGATTTCTAACCAGAAACTCTTCTTTGAGTGCTAAAAATAGAGTGGAAAGTAATTTTGTTACTTTATTTTTTCTAGTTCTACCCATTAGTTTCATTGATACATTAGGACTAAAAGAAGGTTATTTCTTCTTGTACCCAGCTCAATGCATTTAAATGATGCCTTGAAAACAGGAACATTGGGCAGGTATTCAAAGAAAGAATAAATGAAGGATCTCATCTTCTTCAGAAAAGTTCAGAAAATTTGGGAATTGAAAATATGGGAAATCTGGAAATGGCATTGGCTTGTGTGGTTTATCTCCCTCTCTAGAACAGCACTAGTTTATAATTCTTATTTGGAAGAGAAATGCTAACTTATTGGTTTGTTCAGAAGCCATAGCAAAGTATGATATGGAGAAGGAAACAGAAAATATTGTGGTTCATTCAAGTTGACTCATATCAATAGTTTAGAAAATGATCTGAAGTGATTATAACTCAAGAAAATCCAATTACTATACACTTGGGAAGAGATGTTGAAAAAGGCCAAGGCAAGAGCATGTTTTAATCCATTTTTTCCTTGAGAGAAAGACTTGTGACACAGTTAGAACTAAAATAGACAACAGATGCTTCCTAGAGCAAATGGGTAATCTGGTACCATGCCAGCATATGGAATCATTAAGCATACTTATTTCTCAACATGTGATAGCAATACTTCCCACAATATTGAATCAAAACTTAAAATAGTAGAAGCTCTGAAAAATAAAAATCTCTAAAAATTAAAAAAGAACGAATGATCTAAAAATATTGGAGTATTTAAAGTATGAGTTCAGCCATTTTATAATATGCTCCTTTACTCATGATATTGCTTCAGATGTATGCTATAATGTTTTAAAATATAATGTGAATAAAACAAGTACTTGTTTGGTTCTTATAAGTAGGCAGAAAAAACATGTATTAAAAATGCTAAAAATGCTTTATAAATATGTACCATAAATGTATATTCATTGGAAAGTCCATATTGCCGCAATTCTTGATATGATGTGAATCATAACATGAAACAGTCTTAAGTCAAAGCAAAAATTTTAAACTAGATATTTGCACCACAGGCTAGATTTCTAACCACTGTGTAAAATTAGAGAGATGAAGAGTTAAGAATCTACATAGGCCAACATCCTGGAGATCTAGACAGACAAACAGAAAGGTTAGCAGCAGTTATCACCCAGATTTACATATCATTTGCTTCAATACTGGGGAAAAATGTGGGTGACTATATGAGAAGCTATAAAACCTGAAAAGGAAAAAACGGAGCGGGTACAATTGTTTACTATGCAGTCTTACCTAACCCAAATCCTTTTGAATGTTTTCAGAACTGACAGATCATTCTGGTTGAAGATCATAGCAATTAATTCTCCAATACATTGGAAGGGCAAGTAATTCAGTTGTTTAAAAATATATATTCAAATTTTAATAAATTATAATAGTTTGAATATGTAAGTAATTACTTGAAGTTATGGAGTCTTTTTCCTTGAAAAACAGAGACTAGCAATCCATGATCTTTGTCTGGATTTTTTGCATTAAGGAGGAGTTGGATTTAGATGGACTACATCATCCTCTCAAATACTTTAATGTTATGACAATCTTTGAATGTTCATGTTGATGATGTACATAATCATACAACAGTAATTTCAACATTCTCACATGTTCCTTTCAAGAAGCAAATGGTATGTTTGATAGATGTAATACACAAGAATGAGGGACTTGGGGACTGGGATTAGCTCAATATCAAAGATTAAAAAAAATTGAGGGAGAACAGAGACTTTACAAAGTTGAAAAGGAGTAAGAGAATCATTTCCTGAGCACTCACATTGTCAAGTTCTCATCCATGAAACAGCGGTTTCTCAGTAGACCAGCCCACAGCTGCACACCGATGATGCCAAAGATGAAGAAGACAAAGAAGCAGAGAAGGAGAACATTCCCCAGCATGGGTAATGTGTCCAAGAGCAAATTCACCAATATTCGCATGCCTGAGAGTGGGACCAGGGCCAGGGAGGGAGGGATAGATCATCACAAAGGAGCAATAGTTGAAGATGGAAAAAGAAAAGAGGGGAAATAAGGAAAATATGATAGTAAGACGAGAAGAAGTAGAGAAAGGAAGATAACAATATAGAAAGAAATCCTGAGCTTTAAAAAAGTGAGAGGCAGCTAGAAAACTTACAATAGATATGCAGCTTTGACTTAGGCAACAACAATACATTTACTCTAAAGGTTGATCCATAATGTATCTGTTCTTATAAACAGATTTTTCATAAATGTCTAAAATACAGGAGGCACTTCCCATTTTTAGTGTTTCAAGATCCAAAATACTAAAATAAACAAGAAATACCTGACATTTTTGAACTGAAATGCATTCCACACCATGGATATTGTTTAAATAAAACTCCTGTTTATATATTTAGAAAAAAAAACCCGCATGATCATAGTGTTTTAGCACCTACCTGTTATTACTGTTGGATCCCAGTTAACTGAATGTTATTCTCTTCTTATGCATGTATTCTTTAAAATTATAAAATAGAAATTGTTCAAATGTGGTTTATGTTTCTCCCTAACTATGAATAACTTTGCCAAGATAAAAGGCTGATCAATAGATCAATGGTAACAATGGTCTGTGTCTTTTGCTAAATTAATCTTAGTGCTTATATACTCCACTGTACCTTGCATTTCTATAATCCCTTTAACGAACAGTAACTTTCTTAATCCCCCATTTACTTTTCTATCTTATCTGAGACACCTCACTCTACTGGATGGGTCCAGGGAATTTCACTTAACAAGATGTTGCATGCAGGGCAGTGTATAAATGACTAATTAGTTATTTATAACTAGCTCATTACTTCAGTTGGCTTGGGTGGGGAAGAGAGAGGGAGAGATAAGATTAAGATTCTGTGACAATTCACTAAGGCACCAGCTAATCCACTTTTTATGCCCTTTGTCATATAATTAGCTACATTATTTTGTGCTTTCCACTTTGTCTCATATTCCTATGTCATTGTTTTCCAGCTATTGGAAATAAAAAAAATTTCCGAGCTCAGAAAAGTGCATGAAACTGAGCTCCATGAAGAATTTAGGTATTCACAGATGAAAATATATATGTAGAGGCATGGATTTAATACTTATGAAAGCATTTTTAGTTTCAATAGCCTCATTTCTTTGGTGTAGATAATTCAAGTCATAGCAAGAGAAGAAAATAACTCACATAATACCAGTGATGAGAGATGGCATTTATGTATCTAATCACTTATCATACTTAACTCCAGGGATTCCAATTTTCATCAATAAGACATAAACGATGTAAAATTATTTTAACCATTGTACGTCTTATGCATTAAAAATCCCTTGATTTAGTTCTTTACAAGTATATGAATAATAAATGATGAAAAACAAAACCCACCACTCTTTCTTACCCATATAACAAGTGATATTTGGTCATACAGGCTAAGTAAACAAAAGATGCAAAAGAAATAAGGTTGATTTTATGGGGACTGAATCAATGACTTCTATGCAAGTATTATATGGCAAAGTACCCTAAATGAATGAGCCCATTGTGAATGTGAGTGTATTACTAGATGAAGCCAGTGGCAAGACAGATGAAATGGAATAAGAGTTTTTATTAAAATATTCTCCACCCAGTTGTGGTGCCATCCAGTTGTGTTTTACTACAGTTATTTTCTTCATTCATGCTGGCTAGTAATCATGAAAATATTAATATAACACAGATCAAGAGTATCAAGTTTGCTCTAGGGAATTTGTAAGAAGTTTCATTCCAGATAAAGATGTATGGGGCAGAAGGTCCAATAACAATTTATCCGGGAAAGCCCCGTGGGCAAACTTTAATTTTAGCCTAATATACCTGAGATTGAACCTCACTGAAATAAGTGGGACATTTGCAGTAAACACATCTAAAACTGCTGTTCTAAGAAAATGCAATACCTTCTTAGGATGATTATTTTATATCATATTTTAATGTAATGACTTTTAAAAAATTATTTAAGAATTATAAAATGTGAGTTAAAATTCTGGAGGAAGGAGGAATGTTGCAACAAAATGGGTTATCTGCTTAATGCTTCTGGATATCATTACAGGCAGGCCAATGGAAAGCAAGAATTTTTAAGTATGAAATCTCTTCCAGTAAAATATATATAATTAATTTATTCCAAATATTTTTCTACTTGGAAATATCCACTAGTATGGTTTAATAAATCATTCCATGGAAAACATGCTTCTCACTCAATTTATTATAAGTAATTAGATAACAAATGAAAGGAAATGGGATACAGACAAGTGAAAATGACTAGAGGCATTTAATGGTACCACTGGTAACGGGTAAAGTTTGATAAAGAGGAGTTTAAATCCAACTAGTCAACTACTGGTTACTTGGACTGAAGTTTCATTTACTTCAAAGTAAATGAAACTTCTGACTTCATAACTTCAAAATGTGAAACACACTGAGCTACAGTCAGGCGAAATATACTAATTGGTTTTAAAAAGTTTGCAAAGAAATGACACCATCAGAGTGGTGCCACTTAAAGTGTGAAATAAGAACCTTATGGGAAAAAAAACACATCAACTCTTTCTTTGATTATAGAAGAATAGAATAGAAGAACTTTATTGTCATTGTACAAGTACAACGAAACTATGGATGCACCCCAGCAACTGTTTGCAATATAATAAAAGCAAAGCACTTAAAGATGAAAATAAGAAAAATAGAGTACCCACATCTCCATTTGCAATTTGAGAGTACAATATCTACGAATATACACAAAATATACATCCAACACTGACTGTGACGCTTGCCAAGTGTAACACACAAGAGATGGATTGTACTGTAATATGTTATTATACATCTGAATGAGGTATTGCGGTTTCACCTCTTTTCACATCTTAATAAGATAGTGACTTATATTTATTTGCAGTATGGATGGCCCAGGGAAAGAAACTATTTGTTAGTCCAGTGGTGTGGGATTTTATTGACCTAAAGTGCCGTCCAGACGGCATTGTATTCTTAATTCCTAGAAGTTCTTGAAAATAATTTTATACAAACAGTAATAAAAACTAAAAGCCTTATTATTACTTTATTCCTTTGACAATGCAAAGTGTATCCATAAGTTTTTCTAGAACTGATATAGATGTTTTCTACTTTTTAAATTATTGGAACTTTCTGATTTGTAATTAAAATGGTATTCAAGTGACAACTTTTTTTTTTAAAAAAAGATGTTCCTCTTCCTGTAGAAATCTAAGTCTCTAGAAGGAAGAGATCACCCAGGAAAGCTATAACTTTATAAAAGTCCATTTTAAAAAGTTTCAATTCATTTTGAGAAAATGTTCTTTGTTGTATTGTTATATATAACATTAAAAAGCCATTACCCATTTTCTGAGCCATCAAATTATTCAAGGTTGGGGAGACTCATATAATATAGAATTGCCGAATGTACTGGGGATTATGAGAATTCTCATAAAAAAAAAAAAGATGGAAAGTTGGGAAGAGACCAAGGGAAGAAAAATAAAGAAAGAAGGGAAGGAAGAAGAAAGGAGAGGGAAGTGGGAAGGAAAAAGAAGAAAAGGAAAGAAGAAAGGAGATTATAATGAGAGTGACGAAGGGTCTCAGAGAAATCCTGCCTTAGCATTGGCCACAGCGGTACTCCTGACAGGAGTGACATCCAGCTGGCCACGCCCACCCCAGCCATGCCCACCTCCATCCTTCCAAGGTCAAACACAATTCTGATGTGGTCCTCAATGAAATTGAGTTTGACACCCCTGATCTATGGTCTCAGGCAGGTGTCAAGAAGGCATCATTAATTTTGGCTGTATACTTCTGAAAACCCAGTAGTTTGTTTCACCATGTCATAATAATAAAAATGTTATGCAATAAAAGTCCAGTGGCAATGCTTTCTGCCACCCTCCCACTCCAAAATAGTTTCAGCACATTAATTATGTACAGCAACTTAATCAAGTTTCACTTAAAGTTTTGGTGGGTCATGGAAACCATAGGTGTTCATGTAAATGAAGCAGCTCTCCCAACCAAAGCCACTTCATCATCAATATTTCAAAGCTAAATGAAGACCTGGCTATTTTCCTAGGCTCTGGGGATCATCACAATAGTGTGTCTTTTTATACAGTTTTATTTTGAAACTTTTAGAACTTAACTGATCTTTGCTGATTGACATCTGATCTGATGCTGTTGATGTTAACTTTAAGAAAATGAAAACAAATTTAATATTTGCCTATATCTGCTAATTTGTTTTGTTGGACAGAATGAGCTTAATTTTCATCTCTGCAATTAGTAGCAGAGTGACAACTACAGTTCTCTTTCCTTTTCTTACAATAACAAAACTTGAGATCAATGTGATAATAATTGAATGTTAGAGGGCACTCTGTTCTCCTGGTTGTTTTTGAGCAGATTCACAATTCACACATTACACTTGAAGCAATTTTCACATTTTTCTCATATGCCCATTGTGGTCTGAAATGTGGCAAAAACTGTGAGATTCTGACGGCAAGCAAGCTAGTTTGGACCCAACAGGTACCTTTTCAATAATAGTTTGTAAAATGATTCTTTGTTTCTTTGCTGTCTTCCTCTCCTACTGTTTCATTGTGAGATAGACAGATAGCTAGATAGATTTGTGTATGTGTCCATATGTGTGTGTGACTCTGTCTCCATTAGCTTTTTTATTGTTAATGTCTCCTCACTGTGCTTATCTCCTTTGCTATTCTTTTCTAGCTCTTATATTCTATTATTTGGAACTTCATCTTTCCCTCCTCCCTATTTAGCCTTTTCCAATGCCAAAGCAGGAGCCACACTGGCTCACAGTGAGAAGCAGGAATATGAGACGGTGACCTTTTCTAAGGCTGTATTTTAAAAAAAAACAGCCATTCTGTGGTAAAAGGGGATGGAAGCTAGGGAGGAGAACTCTGATGAAGCGGTATTTGGGAAACAAAATAGGCGTCTGGGATATCAAAATGAAAAGAGGCACTCTTCACAATGAAGAACAGCACAGAGAATTAAATATGCATGGATACCAGGTGTGGATTCTGAAAAATGTGCACCTAGCTTCAGGGTTTTTAATAATATACTCCCTCACAATTGACTACTGAGAGAAAATATATGTTGAAATGGAAGAATGGTGCACACTGCTAGAAAGACAGTTCATAAATGCTGACTTTTAAAATTTTCCCATCAGATTGGATGGATGATACCAGAATTTCTCCCTCAGAAGGGGAAATTATCCAACAAATTTCTCAACAACAGAACTCTTTTGAAAAGACAATGGCAGCAATATTACTGAAAAAAAAATTCAAAAGGAGGAATTCCTTCAAAGCCAAGAAGCTGCAGATCACTGGGGAGATAATTCTATAATAAAAGACAGGATATTCACATACCTTTCTTGGCCATTGTGTAACTAAAAAGATGCAGGAATTCTATATTCTATTCATGTAAAATATACTCTGAAATTCTTTTCTTTCATGACAGGACGGCACAAGAAACTGAGAAGCTACCTTTTGATCCTATGAAAACCAATAGTATAATTTTAGAGGGGAAACTATTTGAACTCCCTTTTGGAATTGTGGGCAAAGTGAATATATTCTGGAGGTGCCTCAATGCCTTTTCTGACAAGCTTCTGTCAACTTTAGAGAATCCATGTCCCCTCCAGACAGTTCCTGTCAACTTCTATTAACCAGCTGCCACTGCTGAAGCTATCTCCAATGAAGCAAGTAGCATGTGCCAACTCTTGGGAAAAAAGAAGTAATTTAGAAAAGGGTGAGAAGTGTGTGTGTGCGTCCGTGTGCCCGCACTCACAAGCTGCAATTAACACACACAGACAAATCTCATATTTAAGTTCCAATCTTTTTTTATATGCTTCCTTCTCATATGTTATAAAACAGTTCATTTTTGTACGTCCATTGCTTTTCACTGCATTTAGTTCCCAAAACCAAAGTAACTGTTTGAGAAATAGAGTTTTCTTATGCAACATTAATCATTATAATTTCCGGGTGCCTACATGAAGATATTATGATGCCTCCACTTAGTAAAAAGTCACCCAAAGGGCAGTTGACATTATTAATTTCATCTTCTCCATTGTAGCATGACTTGCAATTTGTGACCAGGTATACAGAAGGCAAGATCTGGCTGCTGCTATTTAATGCCAGGATTGCAAGTAATCATCATCCATAAACTTATTGTGGATGAGAGGATAGATCAGTCTTGTATTACGGAGATATACAGATGCTACTCCCTTGGAAATGAACCATTCTGTGTTTGGGATTAGCCATGAACTAAGGGCAGAGAAAATGGCATGGTAATTAACATGTGAAAAAGTTGGTCTCGAGGAACAACCTGAGTTTTCCCCCTTCCCCCCAGCTTCCCAGAGGCATCCCTGCCACTGTAACTAATGCAGTGGTGGGATTCAATTTTTTTATTACTGGTTCTGTGGGCGTGGCTTGGTGGGCATTGCATGGAAAGGATACTGCAAAATCCCCATTCCCATCCCATTCCAGGGGAAGGATACTGCAAAATACTCATTCCCTCCCCACTCCTGGAGGAAGGACACTGCAAAATATCCATTCCCTCTCCACCCCACTCTCCAGCTCTGTTCTCCTGTGCAGGGCAACAAAAGAAGACCCAGCTGATCTGCTGGGACTCAATCATGTGGGAGGAGACAGCGAATAGATGGGGGTGGGGACAGCTGGTTTTCTGAACTACTCAAAATTTCCACTACCGGTTCAGGAGAACCTGTCAGAACCGGCTGAATACCACCCCTGAACTAATGACATGACAATGTCACAAAAACAAACATGCAACTTGCAATTTAATCAAAGACGGGGGATAGTTGCATCCATTAATTATCTTAGCGAGATCATTGTCTCATTGACATGGAATTGAGCTGCTCTATCAACTTCCACAGGGAAAATACTTGCTTGGTTGATCCTAAGCTACTAGGGAATCTTTTGATTTTTCAGAGGATTCTTGGAATTTCTCAGATTAAGAACCTCTGCTCACCTCTATCTAGATTATTGCAACATGGTCTACATGGAGCTACCCTTGAAGACTATCAGAAATTGCAACTGGTCCAGAATGGAGCAGCTCATCAAGTTTGCTGTGTTACCCAATTCTGAATATAATATAAGGTCCAACACATCTTTCATGTTAGCTCATAGCCTGGATATCTGCAAGATGTTAACTAAAGGGATCCCATGAGTTGTTACAGTGGGCTTTTGAGCTCTGAGGTACTGTTTTTCTCTCTCCCGGAGAGTGATCAGTAATATGGACCATAGTTGTTCTTTGACCCCTGGGAAATGTTATACTATTATTCTATTTCTATTTTTATAATCTTATTACCATTTTGAAAACCGATGAGCTGCTCAGAGCCATATTTGGAGAAGAAAATAAGGCTAGTAAAATTAAAATATATGTATATGGATTTATGACTCAGACAATATATAGACATTGTCCTATCCCAGTTTGGTGCAAGGCCTGTGGAATTACTTCTTGCACAATACTTTAAAGTGAAGTCTCTTTAACTGATGGAATTTATCCCTTTTAGTATATCCATAATTGAACTAGATGGCTTATACAGAAATACAGGACCATATTATGCAGCCAGCGAATATTATTAGCATTTTAAACACTCTCAGAAATATCTTTGTAAAATATCCAGAAAGCCTTTAGTTTCTCATTTTATGTATTTTCTCAGATCTCCCCCCTCCCAACGGCCTTTTCTTAAATTTTTTGAAAATAATAGCTTTTTTGCCCCTTCTCATGAGTAGTTTTAGAAAGCTTACTATGTTGGAAGATACAGAGGCCATATAGAGACCATGTGGTGGAGGGAAAAGAATCCCAATCTGCGGCTTTAATTAAAGTCTAAAATTACCTCATTCTTTTGATGAAAAATCTATGGCTCTTCAGATGTTGTTGAACTACTGTTCCCAGGATATCTCACATTGACAAAGTGGCTAAAACTGCTAGGAGTCATGATTTAGCACATCTGACAGGCCACTATTTTTATTCCCAGTCCAACTTTCCTCAGCTCAATATCCTTCAAATGAATTGGACAACATCAACCACCCCTTCTGGAAAAATTCTTATGCTTGTAGGTATGTAGATTATACCCCCCAAAATACGGAAGACTTTGTTCTTTTGGTCATTTGGGCTAGGGAACATTTTTACCCCAATATATCTGTGCAAAGTAATCTCATGTGCATTTTACAGAATGCTAAAGCTCTCACAGATCAACAACTTCCTGTTCAAGCCAACAAGCAATGTATTTGGCATTAAGCAATAGACAATATAGGAATGAAATGCAGGTGAAAGATGAGTAAATGCTGAAGATCACTTTTACTTTTAGCCAACCTGAAGTTTAATTACTTCATGGTAAATGTATTGCATTATTTTGGTTTAGCAAGTCAATGACAAGACAGTGATTCAGGAGATAGTACTTGTATTTCTTACTGCATGAATCACTGCCTCCCAATCACACACAACTTGTTAATGGGGAGGGGTGGGGGATTTAATAATAGTAAAGAAACATGTTCCTGAGATTGCAGAAATGCAGGTGAAATTTAAGATGATAGGTTGAACTGGTAGAGGATACAATAAGAATTTATTCTCATGTTTCACTAACTATGGCACAAAGAAACACCATTAACCAGTTTCAGAGGATATATCTTTGTGATGCAACCTTTGCTTCATCCTCATTTCACTGTGGAGGTAGCCTACATTTTTTTTCTCTTACAGTTTAAAATAGTGTTTTCTATCTTTTTTCCAACACAAGCGTTAGTGATCAAACAATCCATACTACCTCATAACATCATGTTGGGGTTGACACAGTTAAGGACTGGCACCCATAATTTCTTCTTGGCTTAAAGCTGTTACAGGTGGCCTTCCTTCCTAGGCACTAGGCACTGTACTTTATAACTATTTTGATTGGGCTGTTGAGAAACTGGACACCTGGTTACACAGATATATCTGCATATACAATGCCAAAGCTGCATTTTGCAAAACATTATGGAATTTCTCTGCCAGAGGTTATTGTCACTGAAATTGACAACTTCACTTAGCTCGTATCTACTATCCTGGATCTAATTCTCACCAACAGGAGGGAGTACATTGAAGAAATAAAAATGATTGGCACGTTGGGTAAAAGTGTTTTTCTTATTATTAACTGTATGATATTCAGATGTAAAACTGAGAAAACTCAGTTTTACATACTGGGCTTCAGAAGAGCATCTTCTGATGAACTTGAAAGAACATAGGTCAAATCTAACACCTTCTTATTTCTGAGGAAAAAGGCATTTGGGCAAGATGGGAAATTCTATAAAATGACATGCTAAAGGCCCAATTGAAACAGTCCCCACAAGACAGAAAAATCTAAAGGGCCAGCAGGGATACACGCAGAGCTCTCTAAACTACTGAAGAAAAAACGCAAAGCAACATGTATAGGAAATGGGAAAAATGGGAATCTTACCTAAGAATACAAAGTACTCTCTAAAAATAATGGGAACACAATAAAAAAAGCTGAAACTCAGAATGGACTAAGATTGATGAAATATAAAAACAAAACAAAGCATGTTCTTTGTGTATATAAATAAAAATAAAAGGAAAGCCAAGGGGGAATATAGTCCATTGTGAGGAGAAAGGGGTGACATCAGGGATGGGATCTGACTGGTATAACTACCGGTTCTGTCGTTCTGTATTGCGCGCGCATGCGCCAGTCACACAAGTGCAATTTACAACCTGCTGAGCTAGCTGGACAGCTGAGCAATGCTGTGTGCAAGTGCTCAGTGGCTGGAAAAGCCCCCTTTTCTTGCTTTTTCAACCGCAGCTGTGTCGAGCAAAGCAGCTGCGGTTGAAAAAGCAGGAAATAAAGGTCAGGTAAGACCCTGGCCAGGTGAGTGGGCCAAAACAGCAGCAGACATAGAACCAGTTCTATGTATGCTGACTGTTTGCTGCTTTTCAGAGCAACCGGTTCTACAGAAATGGACAGAACCGGTAGAATCCCACCCCTGGGTGACATGGTAACAGATGATGGTGATAAGTTAAAAATCCTGAAGAACTAGTGAGATCTCAGGATAGTGTAGGAAAGCACAAATGTCACCTCTTTCTTCAAAAAGGGAAACTTAGGAAACTATGGATGGAAAGCTTATTGTCTGTGATGGGCAAATCTTGAAGCTTGGGAAAGCATGCTGCAATCAACAGGAAACAATGTTTTCACAACAAATTGCATTGTCTAATAAGATTAGATAAGCTAATATGCATAAAGTTACTAGCTTTATAGATCAGGGGAGTGCTATAGACTTGGAATATGTGGAACTCAGTGGAGCCTTTGACAAATTATTTCATTAAATAATGAAATATGGGTTACACAGTAGATCTCAAGTGGAATGACTTGATGACCATAATGTATCCCTATTTCACTGCTAAGATAGATACTGCAATGTGTTTTGCATGGGGCCATCTTTGAAAACTACTCCAGAACTTTGCAATTGCTGTGCTGATATGTGAAAGACAATATACCCATGTATCTACAGTATATTGTGAGCACTGCATTGACTGATAATACATTTCCAGATTTGCTTCAAAGTATTAGTTTTAACCATGAAAACCTGTACCTCATCCATGTAGAACAATGAATTGGGCCTGTTGGCAGTTCCCAATATACTGTATGAAAGTCAAAATCAGTGCTGCTCCAAACGAATACTATTCCCCACTTTATGTAATCTCCTTCTAGAAGTCAGAATGATACAGAGTTACTCTGGTGGCCTTTTAAAACCTGCCAGAATGGCATAGTTCCACAAGACTTTTTAATAGTTAAAATTATCTGTTGCGTATGAGTTCCACTGTATCATAAAGTTTATTATCATTTATTTATATTCAAATTGTATTCTGACTTCTACATTTTATTGTGATGCTTTTACGACTGTAATCCACATATGTTTTGGGTGGTTAGTAAAAAAAACAAATTCAATAGTCTAAACTATAAGTATCTGCTATGGGTACATTTCTCTGCTGTACTTCTTCTGCTTTCCTGGCTTATAACATCTTAGTTAATATTATGCATTATCCAATGAAGAATTTTCCTACACATTCAACAGACTACAATGGTAAATTGTTTATTTTATTCTTTTGAACAAGCCTCTAAGTCATAATATTGTTTGGGGCCTTGGATGAATATAGTCATTGTAATTTCTTTAAATTTCAGTTCATTCACTCCTTATTCTTATCACATCCGTTTATATTCTTCTATTGTCTTCATTAATATCTATGGTCTGTCCAATTCTGGCACCATCTGCAAATGTCATTAACAAGCCTGACTTCCTTGTGAAGATTATTAATGAAGGCATTAAATAAAATTTGTGGAAAGGGCTGAAATGTTCCATTATTAATCTGTGCCATGTCTAGCTAGGCACCTGCTCCCAGCCCAAAGTATTTCTAATTTTGTATGCTTTTTCAAACACAATCATCATGCCATTTTCCAGTTGATGTGGCAGTTGTCTTATAAAAACCCAGGGAACAGAATTACTTCATCAATTCTCACAAAAACAACATTTTGATCAGAAAAGCTAAAAATATCACTAGAAATACTTTCTGTTTATATGCAGGGAATGTAAGCTCGGGAAACAAAACTGAGCATAAATTAATGCTATACAGCTATTGATGTGACTAAGAGGAGAAAGTAGTAAAATATGTATTACTGCTTTTCCGTCTGCTTTTTATTTCTAATCTAAAAGGACATTCTTCATTTTAATATTTGTAAATCACAAAGGGGTATAATTTAAACAATGTAGAAAAAACAAATAAAGCTCTGCAACAAAATATTGCCATGTATACCTAATAGGAGTGTATTTTTGAATCCGAGGGGAAGAAAAAAAACTAAAGTTAGCAATCACAAGGACTCTAACTGCATGTATTTTTTTTCCAAAAAGAGTTTGGAGTAAAATAAACGTAACCGAAGAGCTAAAAAAACTGAGAAGTTGTCTGAAGGCAAAGGCATCTGAAGGAGGTACAGGATTGTAAAAGACAAAAACAAAAGCCAAAGTTGACGATTGCAACGACACAGTTGAAGCTGCCATCTTAACTTTTTATCTAAAAAATAACTTTTATAAAAATTTGACACCTGCTGAGAATTGAGCAGTACACATTATTTTTTAACTGAAAACCCAAACTAAAGCTGCAATCTTAAGAGTGGATACCACAGAGTTATTGCAAACAGCTTTCTCTTTCACCCTGGCTATCCAATTTGCAATATTGTTCGATGTGGAACTACATGGCACTGTTGCCTGAATAATTTCTCAGCCCAGCCTTCTCTGTTGGGTAAGAACAAATAAAACTACCTAGCTGCATTAGCATCTGCAAAGTTGGGTCATCTTCAAACCAACCTCCAGAGTTCCTGATTAACAGTATAGGCACTTGGTAATGATGCTTGAGTGTATTGTCATTGCAAGGCTATTGGAGGGGTCACTTTCTCCCAGCTACAGCCCTTCTAATATGAAGATGGTAAACTACATTTCACACAAATGCATTTTTGAGACAGTAAAAATAAAAAAGGTAGGAAATGAAAAAGAACAAAAAACATAGTTATGCCTTCTACCCTTCTTTCTATTATGTAATTATCATCTTATTCTTTTCCCAATCACCTTTGGCCCTTTTTAATCCCCAAATCATAAAATCATTAATTCTGTCTTTTCTTCTTTCAATAATAAAATACACTGCCATTAGTAGCTTTGTATAAAAAATAATACATACTTTGCTTTAAGTAATAATTATTTTAGAAAGAGCAGGAATTCTTGGTTTTTGTTCTTGTTTTTTGCTGCTACTTCTTGAGGAAGGTCCTTTTAGATGAGAAAGTGCATAAATATTAAGCATATTTAGACTGAGATCTGGCTATATCTAGTCTATAATATAAATATAACAAAGTCTATATCTCTACTGATTTTCATGAAATAAGAAAGAGTCTATAATATTTCAAGGATGTTAAGAAACGTTCCTGATGCAAAGCAGATAGGATCTCTGAAGGAAACAATACTTAATTTCTTTTTTCAGGTTTTGCAGTCCATTTCCTCCCCTCCTTCCATTTCAATCTCCTCTTAGTATTCCTTGTCTACTAAGCACACATAACTGAGATTGGGCTGGTTTTGCAAGAAGTATTTATAGTATTTCTATGTAACTTGGGATTTCTCAGCATCTACTAGTATCATCCTGTAGATATTTTGGGTACATCAAGACAAAGATTCTCCCTTTGAAGACCAAGTAGAATGTCAGACTATGCTACTATATATCTATGGATTCTCAGTCATCCAGATGATGGTTGTCCCAAAGGTGCTTATTCAAGAGGCAAGTAGACTTTCTGGTTTTTCTTTGAAGGCATTTCACTTCTCATCCAAGAAACTTCTTGAGCTCTGACTGGATAGTGGGGAATGGAAGGATTCATATCCCTTGAAGACAGCTGATCATTTATATTCTTTTATAGAGTCATTGAGGCTACTCAATGGTTTATCTATATCATCAGGGTCACCTGAGTAGTGCAAGTGGGTGTGGAGCCTTCTTGGAACTGTGTTGTAGATTGGAGATTGAGAGAGAGATGAGAAGTAAAATGTCTTCAAAGAAAAAACAGAAATTCCAGTTACCTCTTGAAAAATAACCCTATATAAGTGGCTAAGCATGAATCTGACATATAACCCATCGCCTCCTCTATTGCTTAGGGCTGCATTTTAATTATCAACTATGAATAAGATAGACTGGAACAGCCAAGTAAAGGTAGCTACATAATTTACAGAAAAGCTGAGGAATCCCAAAAGATCCCTGAAATTCTGTTACAGAGCCATGCAACAGGATATTCCAAAATAGCTTTGATTATGAGAAGAAGGAATGTAGGGGTGGGAAGGAGAAAGAGAATAAAGTGAGCAATGTTCTTATTATTCATATATGATGCTAGTCTTCAAAACAAACTGAATCAACATGAATCAATGGGCTACCAGAAATCTATGTGTATTCTAATTGATTGTCAGAATGAGGTAACATACAGTACATACATACATAATATTGCCATATGCTATACTGAATTTACACTTTGTGGATTTTGTAGTTTTCAAATGGTTTTTGATGAAAATACACAAAAAAATATTCTGTGAGTATTGATAATGTAAATTTGTAAAATGGTTTCCTGGTCCAAGCTGAAACATGGTAAATTTTAGGAAACTTTGAGACATTTTGAATTAAAATTTGTCATAAATTTAATATAAACTGCACATCTAATCTAAACATTGTGAGTCAATATAAAAATATGAATACCTGTTCTTTTGCAGAGCTGAAAGTACTTTAGATTTCTCAATGTCACCAGTATTCTATTCATTATTAATGATTCTGTCCATATCAACTTCAGAATGTCAATATCAGTATGACAAAATGTATGAATTTGATAAACTAAACATGGAAACTTACTCAACATGTCTAAATCCCCCACCCCAATAGACCCACACTTTTCCAGTGTTGCATTTCTTCAATCTTTAGGCACAGACTCCCAAGAGTGAGACTTTGGGCTTAAAAGAATGTGTGAGGCCACTCCAAAGCAGCACAACTCATATAAATCATAAAATGCTGTCTAAAAGAAAGATAGTAAACATTTAACATTGTCTTACAAAGATTGTAAGTAGAACTTACTTTTCTGATTCTGAAAGGGGTAGCAATTCTATAGAGCAGAGCTGTCAAATGCATGGCCCATGGGCCGGATGTGTCATGTGCTAGTCATGTCTATGCCCATTTTAGCAAAATGGGAAAAAGTTGCAATGCATCACATGATAATATGAGTTTGACATCTCTACTAGACAGCAATACCTAAGCTCGCTCATGGTGGATCTACTCATCTCAAAAGAGTGCAGAGAAGAACAACAAAGATGATTAAGGAGTTGGAGGCTAAAACATATGAAGAACGGTTGTAGGAATTGGGTATGTCTAGTCTAGTGAAAAGAAGACTAGAGGTGACATGATAGCAGTGTTCCAATATTTGAGGTGCTGCCACAAAGAAGAGAGGTCAACCTATTCTCCAAAGCATCTGAAGGCAGGACAAGAAACATAGGATAGAAACGAATCAAGGAGAAATTCAACTTAGAATTAAAGAGAAATTTTCTAACAGTGAGAACAATTAACCAGTGGAATGGCTTTCCTCCAGAAGTTGTAGATGCTTCACCCATTGGAAGTTTTAAAGAACAGATTGTACAGCCATTTATCTGAAATGGTATAGGGTCTCCTGCTTGGATGGGGAGTTGTATTGGAAAACTGCTGGCATCCTTTCCAATTCTATTATTCTGTTATTCTTTCTATGATTATATGTATCCATCCCCTCAAGCCCCCCCAAAAATCCAGAATGGTATAGGATCTCATTCCATGGACAGGGGTTGGACTAGAAGACCTCCAAGGTCCCTTCCAACCCTATTTTTCTATGTTCTAATGAAAATCTTTTCTAATGCATTGAAATATAACTTCTGTCTTTCCAACATGGCCAGTTTTTCTGCTTTTGGAGATAGGAAACATAGTTCAAAGACATTACATATCATAGAATATCATAGAAAGAAATGGAACCTAGGAGAGGGTTACACAGCCAAATAGTTGAAAATCAAACAATCAGGGATAAACTAATCCATAGATAATGCAGCAGCCTAAAGCAGAAAATCCACAATAATCCATAATCCTTGGAACTGTTCCAGTTGTCCTTTGGCAGATGGGACTATTTGAACTAAGGAAGCAGTAAAGAAAGATTTTCTCGCTATTTCCATTCCAGCCAAAGCTATCATAGATAAAATAAGACTGTTGTAAAGTCTTCTATTTCAGAGGACTCTTCAAAAATTGATAAATGTATCAGTGAAAGTGTAAGAGAACTGTTTGTTGTATTATTTCCAAAACAATTTTCTTAATCCTTTGATTTTCAGTCTACACAGTTGGGCTGAGTAATAAATCATGGTTTCCAGAAATTAACTCTTAATTCAGCCCTCAGTAAGACTTGGCAAAAGATCTCCAGACACAACTTACCTAGTTAAAAGCATTAATGCAGACAAGAATAAAGTTTATTTATCAAATTTAGATATTGCCCACGTCACTCTCAGAGTGACAAAAAATTAAGTTTCTGATATAACTGTTGATGTCTATTGCACCTAAAAAATTGTATCTGTTTGCCTGGGTTTAAACTCTTGTTTTTTTTACCCCATGACTTTGTAAGTTAATTAATACTTAGCATTCTTGGGTGGTTGAGATATGTTTTCATCTTGTGATGACCTGGGGCATGGCATAAGGGCAACACAGTCAGATAAGCAATAAGAGTCCCTTTATTATCTCCAACTTTGCCCCCAATGTCCAGGTTACCTTCTGGCTGGTAAAAACTCTCCCAGGCACAGCTTTTGAATGTAGAAAATTAAGTCCAAAATATGAGCAACACAAACTGTAACTTAAAGTCCAAAAGAGCCAAACTGAAATAATTAGTTTGGCAGGGCAGGAGCAAGAATTTCAGACTTGAAAGCACGGCAAAACTCATAGAGTTGGGAATATGCCAGGAACACAGATAAGCCATGATAACACAGGATAAAGACACATTTGCTCCCAGCAGCCTGCTGCACACAGTCTGCCTTTCTTATCAATTATCTTCCCAGCTGTGGCTAATGAAGGGAATCAGGGCCCTTTTCTCCCCTGTAAGCCGCACAATCCAAGTTGCTCTCTTCTCAGTTCCTCACTGCGTGCCCTAGGATGAAGAGGGGGTGGGCCTGGGTCTTTCTCTGAACTCCCTCTCCCTTGTTCTATCCCTTTCCTGCTCTGCCCATCTGGACTTTGCCCTTCCCCAGCCTGCACCACAGCTAAAGGAGCCATGCTCCCAACTCCCTGTCAGCTTTTTTGGCTTCCTCCTCAGATTCAGATTCCAACAGGGCATGACACATCTCAATCCTTTCTTGATTGTATATACACAAATACATACACTATATACGTATGGGGAAATGTGTGCTAGTTTATTACTTATCTGGGGTTAGGGATTTCTTTTTTATTTATTGATTTATTGAGATGTATTCCGTGTTCTTGGGCGGGCTGCCCCAAGGGAGGCTCATTCAATCTCATTGTACACATGCTGTGCATTGACAATAAAGGTTTGAGCTTGAACTTAAATTTGAAGGCCCACTGTTCTTATATTCTAGAAAAATATGATTCCTTCCTCACCTACCTTAACACTGGCATTCCATCAAGAATTAATTATGTATCAACAAATCATTTTTGACTTCTAGTGACCACACAAGTTTTCTTCAAGATAATTTATCACTAACCTATCATGTCTCTTAATGGTGCACTTATTACCTCTGTAACTGGCCCATCTACCTTGCTGTTGCTCATTCAGCCATGGTTGAGCCATTGTGGTGCAGTGGTTAAAATGCAGTACTACAGGCTACTTCTGCTGGCTGCTAGCTGCCAGCAGTTCGAGGCTCACCAGCTCAAGGTTGACTTAGCCTTCCATCCTTCTGAGGTCAGTAAAATGAGGACCCATGTGGTTGGGGGCAACATGCTGACTCCGTAAACTGCTTAGAGAGGGCTATAAAGCGCTGTGAAGTGGTATATAAGTCTAAGTGCTATTGTTATTGCTATTCTCATCTTTCCTCTCCTTCTACTTTTCGCAGCATTAAAGGCTTTTTCAGAGAAATGGGTCTTTGCATAATGTGTCCAAAGTAGCATAATTTGAGCCTGGAAATTTGTGCCTTGAGTGAGAACTTTGGGTTAATTTGTTCAATGATCCATTCGGGTTTTTTTGGCTCAGGACTCTCCTCCAGCACTAAAGTTTAAAAGGATCATACTCTTCCTTTCCTACTTCTTCAAAATCCAACTTTTGCTTCCATACAATGTCACAGGAAACACCATGTCTTGCACAATTCTGATATAAACACTTCAAAGCATTGGAATATTTTTTCCAAGGTCTTCATGGCTGCTGTACTGCCTGCAATGCATTTTTGACTGCTTCCTCTTTGTTGATAATTGCTCTTAAAAGGGAGAAACAATCTATCACTTTGCTATCTTTATTGCTAGTTATTCTACCTGTTGTTTTTAATTTGACATTACATTTTTATATTTGACCATTAGTTCCATTTTTTTACTGTGGTCTCTTAGTACAGGGCTTGCAGAACTTTTGCATTGTTGGCTAATAAAGTTATGTTATCAGCATGGTGCAAGTTAGCGATGTGCCTTCCTCCAATTTTAATCTTTCAATCAAGCTTCCCTTTATATAGTTTCCACATATAGATTGAATAAGGCAGAGTATGGAGTCTTGTGACACTTCATTGCCAATCCGGAGTCACTGTTTCACCATGTTCTGTCCAGACTATGGCTTTCTGGCCTGTGTACAGGTAATCTTCAACTTACAACAATTCATTTAGTGATTGATCAAAGTTACAATGGCACTGAAAAAAGTGACATGACTGTTTTTCACAGTTATGACCTTTGTAGCAACCTCATTCAGATGCTTGGCAACTGGTTCGTATTTATGACCATTGCTGTGTCCAAGGTCATATGATCACCTTCTGCGACCTTCTGATAAGCACAGTCAATGGGAAAGCGAGATTCACTTAACAACCAGGTTACTAACTTATCAACTGCAGTGATTCACTTAACAACTGAGGCAAGAAAGTTTGTAAAATGGGGTAAAACTCAATTAACAAATGTCTCACTTAACAACAGAAATCTTGGGCTCAATTGTGGTCATAAGTCAAGGACTACCCATATAAGTCTCTCATGAGGAAATGAGATGTCCTGGTATTCCCATTTTTCTGAGCACATTCCTCAGGAGGATGAAGAGGTATTATGCATAATTGCCACCTTGAGTTCTTATAAAGTAATAAAGATGGGATTTTAAAAACCTAGGACAAAATTGATCTCTTCAAAGATGAAAGTTATTTTTCAAATTGTAGAATGCAAGCCTGCAGTTTGCCATTTAGCATGGGAAAAAAAACTCCTGCTTTTTTGCATGATATGCAAATAATAGTAAATATTAGCTTGTTAACACTTGTGTGATGTATAGTTATGCAAATACTACTATCGTTATTTGATCAGAGTTGATAAGTATCACAGTAAAATCCCCACTGTGCAGTAGTTATAGTTTTGTATAGTCTACACAAATTCCGTGCAGTGAAGAAAGGCAGTACTTAAAAAGAGCAGAGAGAATACTTTATGTTTTATAAACTTCTCCCATATTCTTCCTTCCATAATCATTTTAATAAAAATATATCTGTTTTTCTTGGCCTGTACATAACATGGAGAGAACATCATAAAATGATATAGGGTCTCCTGCTTGAGCAGGGGGTTGGACTGGTTGACCTATAAGGCCCCATCCAACTCTGTTATTCTATTCTAAATACTTTGTTTAAATATGCAAGCAGCTTTATAAAATGAAAACATCAATATTTTTACATTGTGGCCCAGGAAAATCCTAATAGTTCAATTTCCCTGTGGAGTCTGACTAATATTAATCTCTCATACACAGAGACCTATAGTGGCACTAACTGGGACAAAAGGAAAAGGGGAAAATATATGGCTATTATCTAACATTTATTTCAAGGGAGAGTCTAAAATATTTTTAAATCATAGGATGTCAAGGGATTGTTCAAGACACCAGAAGTCATGCCCCTCATTGCTTGCTTACTGTATTTAGTTTTTCCAAATTCTATGGAATGGCCATTTCAGTAGCATGTTTTTAAATGTATTAGTTTTGCTTTA
Source organism: Bungarus multicinctus (assembly GCA_023653725.1). NCBI lineage: Eukaryota > Metazoa > Chordata > Lepidosauria > Squamata > Elapidae > Bungarus > Bungarus multicinctus. Next base: position 52,804,486 of record CM042848.1, read on the forward strand.
AGGCTGTTTTACAATTATTTCCCATTTTTAAAAAAAATCTTTTAACTTTGACTTTGAGATTTAATGGTTAGACAAGGATTTTTTTGTTATAGAAGTGGCTAGTATATACTGTATATTGAATATGCAAAGTAAAAAGTTGAGGCTGTAACATTATTATGCTCATTCTACAGCAGGGGTTGCCAAACTTTTGGATCTCAGGGACCACCAAACTCATACTTTTAAATCCTGAGGACCACTAATACAATTTTTTAAAAAAGCTAATATATTTAATATATATAAATTATGGAAATTCGGGTTTTCTCCTGCGTAAAATTGGAAGTATCTGGGCAATGTCTCGATGAAGTCTCATTCATCATCTTTAGGCTTGTGTCTTCGGCTTTGTGCTTCTCGGAGTAATGTGAGCTTGCAGCTGTTTCTTCCTTTTAACTATCGGGGGGTGACTTGATTGGGTGGAGGCTTGGCTGTAAATGGATGTAAAATAGGATCTAAGGCAGAAATTCAACAGGAGGGGGAGGTCATCTGTGTTAGAGAATTTGGGGTTTTGTGGCTCCTTTTCCAGAATTAGTTCCTTTATAGTTAGTGATAAGGGAGGAAGCAACAACAAAAGATAAGCCTCCTTTGACCAACATGACTGAAGCAAAAACAACAGGGCTAATTACAAGCGGGAGGCGGTTGGAAGGGCTTATTACGCGTGCAAGGGCTAAATTGATTAATGATATATAAAGGCATAGATCTCTGTAATGGTAGCTTAATACTCTGACGATGTCAGCAGAGGCTGACGAAAGCTTAGGATTGTGTATTGTCCATATTTTTAACCTTCAATAAATCAGGCTCTAAATATTTTGGTTTAACTAAAATCAGATAGCAACTTTCCTGATCATTTCATACACTTTATAAAATAGTTACTATAAACATCATGCTACAATGAATGTTATTATGATAAATTTAAATAAATAACTTTAGCTTCAGAACCTGTCAGAGCTTAAAGGTGGGGTTCTTGAGAATCACTACTCACAATTTGGAGACCCTTTTCTGGGTTCTCCTGCTAAACAAATTGCACTGAATAACTGCCATGGAGAAGAATTTCTCAGAGATACCCTATTATGCAAATCCCAGAGAAGTTCACTTGCATGCACTCTGACATTCATCTAATTTGAATATGTATTTACATATTCATGCTGAATGCTAATTCCACATTTTTCTGAATGGAGACTATTGATTTGCCAAGAATAAATATGAGTTATGTTTCTTTCCCATATATGTGAACTTATAAACATATTATAGAGAATCAAACCAATATAATATAGAGATAATCCTCAACTTACCACCAAAATAGAGACCAGAATTTCTGTTGCTAAATGATGTGGCCATAAAGCAAGACATCACATCACCAGAGTCCTTAGCAATCCCAACACTTCCTACTGCCATCTGAATTTCAGACACATGTGCCATTCAGCCATTACATCATTCAGCCTGTTCTTGGGATAACTCAGAAAGCCTTCAGAAAATGTCCAAGATCTTCACCAAGTCTTGCGAGAATGGGTGTGTTATTTTGAAGATTAATGGTAACTTTCTAAAGCTTTCTGAAACATCTCTTTAAGAATAGGCAAATTAAATAAGTAACTTCTCCAATACAATGATTAGCAAAAAACTCAGAGCTCTAAATAAATTAACTCAGCATTCCACATCCAAACCTTTAGCTGTCATAAAATCCCATTTAAAGGAATAAAATGGTTCTGATAGCCTAATGTAGACAAAATAAAAGAAAGCCAACGTATGATGAAAAGATACTATTTTTCATTTACAAAAGACAAGCTCCAATTATTCACTGTAATTTCATGTCTCTTCTTCTGGTTTATCACCACAAGAGCCTTTGACATGTAGCTGAAGATTTATGATTGTACTCATGAACCAATTTAATTTTACCATTTTATTGCCAATTCAGTTCATCTTTTCACAGTTGTTTCCTTCTGGTGATCTGCTTTCAGTTTTTACCGTTCTTTAAAAAAACCTGATGTAATCTACCACTGAACTCTTCATCCCATACTTCCAACAGGAGATCATTTAAGGACAAGTGAAATAGCTCTTGTCCCACTACAAACACTTAAAGAACTTTTTTAACTTCTCACTATTATGAAATTAATATTAAAAGGGCATACTTTTTTATGACCTGAACGTGAGAGTTATTTTTGGAAATGCTTCTGTCAAAAGCTTTATTAGAAAAGACTATTATGTCTCCCAAGGGAGCTTGGTCTGTTTTTGTGGTGACACATTTAACCAGCCATAGCTGGCAGGGACCAGATGCCTTAGGGAAATGAAACTTCAGTTGGCCTGAGGACTGCATCACATTTTAGCTGTCATGTTGGGGAAGCTTTCCCAAAGTGGACAAGGCTGGGAGCTAAACTTTTAAGAAGTAAAATTAATGCATTAAATATGTACAAAGCTTAAGGCATTTATTTTACCCTTTGAAACCTTTCCAAACTCTTCAAAATAAAAAATGGGACCCACGGGTTTCTCCCCTCCTCTGGGGACCACAAGAGGGATGCTGGTGAATTCCTGTGGCCCCTGGACTATCCCATACTAAATTACTCATACAGTGCAACCTATCGTGAAAAAGGCATAGACATGCATTTTCCCATCACCGTCAAGAAAAGAAGGAGGCAGACAGACTTACTAGGCACTCGGTTAATGGCTTTGAGGGGCCTCAGAACTCGTACAGTGCGAATTGCAGACAAGTTAATATTTTGAAGATCCAGGGAATATTCCACCATCCTGAAAAAGATGAAAGATACTGAAACTATTATATATGTTTAAAACCAATAGAGTAAATGAGGGATACATGAGTTAAAGCTGCTCATGCTGATAGAATGGCACCAAATCCCTTTAGTATGTCATTTCTTCTTCGTTAGTATCCTGAGAATTTGATGGTAGGAAAGTATTGGGGGAAGTATCAGTCTGCAAATTGTATTAAAGGTTGTCACTTCACTTAGGCTGGAGAGACTACACAAATGACTAGCATCCAGGGAGTATATCTCAGGCTGTATCTTTAGGATATTATGACAGCATCAGGCTATAGATTCAATAGTGGATACCCTTTGAGAATCTTTAAATCTGAACATGTACATTCCACAAGCTTTACAAAAACTAGCCTTCCCAAATCCTCAGGTTCAATTAAAAAAGCTATCCTTAATCTTTAGGCCTTAAAAAGTAGCAGGAGATCAGAAATATTTCTTCCATTTATTCCCCCCCATATTTTATCCTGGATCATACTGGCTGCACTGGATGCCTAAATTTGTTCTGCAGAATCTGAAGATCCAAGAAGCTGTAGAGAATGAACAATTTCAGGAATTCCATAATTCACAAATACTTTAAAAATTAACACTGTTTATGTGTTAATTTTGTACTATGAGCCTCCTCAGAAGGGATATATGTATTTGTATATACATCTATAAATAAATACACAAAATGGAATATATAAATCAGAACATTGAATCTCTAACAGAAAACAGAGCTTTTTGACATAGATAGAAATTTTTTTGTATTGTCTTCTTTGCCTTATACTACCTAATCCAGGATTCTAATCTTCAGGATTAGAAGATTTCAATAAATGCTATTGATTTCTTCTAATTCTGGATATGACTTCATAGAATCTGTTCTTAGTAAATCAGAGGGGAGGGGAGGAAAAGAGAAGAAAGGAGAGGAGACCAATGCACATAGAAAAGGAGTGGAACTTTGGTTGCCAGCTGTAAACACCATTGATCCTGTTTTGACCGTCTTTGCAATTGCCAATAAGAAGGTATAAAGACTGGAAGCCAGCATTTCTTTTTTAAGATTAGTGCAGAGTATTTTAGTTTTAAAATAAGTGATCTAACATACATACTGGCTGAATTCTCATATTATGCTGACTGAGCTATAATGAGGTTTGCTTGCTTATGGTTTAAATGAATTTCAGCTTCAATCCAATAGTTTGATTAGGCAAACTATGGCTTAATACAGTGTAGGAACTCAGTCATAGTTTATTCTGTCCAAAATCTGCCTTCCAGTAGAGAAAACTGTAACTCAGTGCAAGAGATCCAAACCATAACCTAGCTTGTGTAAGCCAGGTCTCTAACTTTGCAAGATTCAAAGAGAAGAGCAGGTTTAAGCTTTATGAGGCAATTAGACATTATCTTCTTGAATCAGTGTAAGCAAGCAACTCACAAAATAATACAAATATGCAGAGATAACATAGCACTTGAATGTTTGGTGCTATAAGACAACTGTAAAAAGAACTCCCACCATCTGTGATCTGGATGCATCCAGAAAAGAAGATGCACCATTGGCTTGATCTGATCAGTCTTCCCTATGTGCTGATAAATTCCTCTCAAGGACATGAATGTTTGCTATTACTGGTCTCTTGTCAGTGGAGGAAGAAAGATGGCAAAAAAAGAAGTTTTCTTCAACCTAGCATCCTCCATATATGCTTTTATTTTTGTAGACCATCTGATCTAACTGGAGGGTACCAAGCTGGAAAATCAAATCAAAATCCAATTCTCATGAGTCCTGCTCCTGAACTTTAAGAGCAAAGAGACTAGAGCTGATAAAATTAAAGTGGTATAATTAATCAATTAATGCATGAGTCATATTAAAATTCAGAGCAGTCTCCTGTGGGAAGAAAGTTCAGGTCTGATGACACTGTCATAAACAATTTATGTTCATCCCTCCAGTCAGGGGATGCATTCAAGATGATCTTTCAAAGAACAAATGTTTTGTCAGTGGGAGTTTTCTTTGATCATCAGCACATTGCAATAGATTTTAAATGTTCAATTTAACTGATAGAATAGGTCCATTCATAGAAGTACTTGAAAAATCAGTGCTTGCTACTGGAGGGAATTTGCTTTTGCCCACAAAACATTTTCTACTTCTTTTTGTCCAGAAATATAAGAATTGATATTCATAATTAGGCTTTATTCTAACATGCAGAAGAACCCTTTGTGGGAGGAAAGTATATATTTTGAAATAGGAATATGAAATTAATTGGAGATAGATTTGTTGAAATATAAATTAGGTTCTTTTTAATTAGCATAATATTATATTGATATATTATTGGTACCAAATATTTCATAGTTAAAAGTATTTATGTATTGTATGAATTGAATTGAATTGTGCAGATCAATAACTTAATAAATAGAACTTAAAGCAAATTTAAGTAAGAGTGCTTCCCATGCACACATCATATTGCATGGCACATATAATCACAGTCTATCTTCTAAGGGGGCTTAAATATCTATAATATTGCAAATCAGCAGTGTACAAAAAGGGAGAAAGTTAGAATCTCAATAGTTCCTATTTTTCCCTACTTTTTTGTTTTTTAATTCTTTGTTTTTCTTTTTATTAAATTACTATTGATGGAATGTTTATATTTACAATAGGTATTGAAATAATTAAATGTTAATAATTTCAATTCATACAGTACAAATATCGTTATATCAAAACAATATAAGATTTACAAACAGAAGGGGGGAATACCCCAACTTTAAAAAAAAACACATCTCTATTACGGTGTCATGTACAATGCCTTCTTTCATATTATATTAAATTTATAATTTTGTTTTGTTTCATCATAATTGGATCACTACCATCTGAAATTAGATCAAAGAATTGCTGGTTTTGTGAACTTCTGAGAAAAAATATTGATTTATTTGTTTAAATTCTGAGGGTATCTGACTCAACAACTCTGGATGGCTTCTGTTTGCTTTTAAACTACATATACTTCCTTGGTTTCACATATTTTGTTCTGGGACTATCTTTAACCATCCACAAAAGTATCCTTTTCCTAGAATGACCACTCTAGAACTTCAGCAAAGGGATAGAAGATTTCTCATCTATGTTGACAGATGCCCCATCTGTGCAATGGCTGAAGCTGATGAGGCAGGAAGTAGCAGTGCTCTGATCAGTGGTGGGATTCAGCCAGTTGGCACCACTTCAGGAGAACCGGTTGTTAAATTTCTGAGCAGTTTGTTGAACTGGTTGTTGGAAGCAATCATTAGGGCAGAGAACTGGTTGTTAAATTATTTGAAGCCCACCACTGGCTCTGACCCCAACAAAACGGTTACATAAACATTGAATAGATGTCTCAAAGCTAGGAAAGGAAGCCATCGTAAGAGGAAAAGGCCTGCAATTTAAACCCTGGAGCAGATCCAGCTGTCATATTGCAGGCGGTGTTCTCTTTCCCCCCATAACTACTGGGCTCATTAGCACCTAAAAGGGTATTGCTTTTCATCATCAGGTATGATTTCCCCACTACAAACATTGCATCAATTCTGGTTTAACCCACTGTGTTGCTACACCTCAAGGACAGTATCAAGATTATCTTCAATCAGTTCCTTGATTAGACTGCTTATGTTGGTTTCTACAATGCTTTGCAAAAATACTCAGAGTTTACCTTGGCCTATATCTGGCATCATTACAAGCAAAAGCAAGGGCTAACTTGCAACTACTCTTGCAAGAAAGTGAGTACATGCTTGGGCATCTGGAAGTGCAAGCACCTCCACAACTGGAGGTGAAGTTGAGTCATGCAGTCCTAAGAAAAAATGCAGCTGCTCTAAGAGGATGGATTCCCCTAAGCACTTCTATGCCCTCACATCTGAAGTGCTGCACAACCCTACTACCATCAGTTCAAACAATACTGAATGTCATATATAAATGCTGACTTAGCTGTTAAACAAATGTTAAAAGAGACTACCTCCTACTTTGGCATTTACTGAATACTTAACATAAAATTATCATTCTGCATAGTAAAGAAGATTCCTGATTGCCAATATAGAGGAAAGTTAGATATATTTCTCTTTGTATAACAGAGCCCTTTTCCTATTTGTCTATGCCAAAAGTACGTAGAAATCTGCAAGCACAAAACTATACAATTTAAAAAAACCAAAGATCTCCAAAATTCAAAGAAAAAAATCAAAAGCCTTGGTCCTATCAATATCTGAGATCTTACCTCTTTTATTTTGCATAGAGGTAGGCTTCAACTTACAATCTATTCCTTAGCAAGCATTCAAAGTTATGACAGATCTCCCCAGAAATATCACACAGTCATGTGATCACATTTTGCTTGACAACCAGCCTATATTTATGGCCATTTTATTTCCAGTTACCAGCAAAAAAACACCCGCTGGCTAAATTGGGTTCCTTTCATGACCACAATATTCACTTAATGACTGCCACAGAAAAGGTGTCAAAATCAGTGTGATCACATGGTGGCCTGCTTAATGATTGCCATGACCTACAATCCTAATTCTGGGCTCAGTTATGGTCTTAAATCAAGGACTACTTTTATTACCCTGACCAGTATGACTATTGGCCCAACATTAACTGGAGCCACTGGAAATAAAAAGTCTGTCTGTACCTGAACTGGTCTTCAAGTCAGAAGATACTAAAAAAACAAAAACCCATTGGTACAGAGGGATCCATCTTAACAAGAAACAGAGAGAAGAATTCCAGAAATTTCTCTGTGTACTCACTACCATACTGTTCGTTCTCTATGTACTAGCTTGACTAGCTTCTGAATTAATTTGTATTTTGAAAGTTCTATGACATGCTTTTGTATCTTTGTTTGGATCTCCTAGTCTTCCTAATCAAGTCAACTACTGGTATCTGTTGCAAATTCTTGATCAAACAAGCTCTGACACACAAAAACAGATGTAACATGAACCATGGAATGTGTTTCCACAAGTAATATGACTTATTCCAGGAAAGACAAATCATGTTTTCACTTGGACAAAGACAGGTTATCCCTTGTTCAGCTTCAGTTCCACTTCTACAACAGGCATAACTAATTTCACAGGACTGGTGCAAAGGTTGGTACGCATATCTGCAGATCAGGTTTGCTATACAAATCCTTAATTATAATCTGCCCTGTCTTTTCTCCAAAAATAGACATTCTGTAAGTTCAGCAGTACATAATTACATATAGAAGGCCTAGACCTTGAGGGCTGTCACCACCTAATTCACTCCATGCATTATTAAATATCAAAGGTTGCTCTAGTTGCTGACTCAGCACTAGCATTTAGGCCTTCTCTTTGTTCTGCAGCATATTTAGCCAAAAGAATTCTCTCTGTGAATTGTCATTCAATTCTGTTCCCAGCCCAAAAAATAGAAAGAGCAGCTGTCACAACCTTTCACAACAGCATTTGCTACAGGGACATATTTTCCAGGGCAAATTACTTGCTGAAGTGTTATGATTTCTCCTTTTTTTCTCCGCTGCCTCCTTTTTTGTCCTCCACACTGCAACTCTTTTAAAAAAAGAAAACTTACTTACATTTGTGGTAATTGAGTGAAATGATTTTTTCTTGAAATGCAGTTTGCTTATGTATTTTCATCTTCCCATAAGGAACTTAGAGAAAGTGGCAAATTTTGTACAGGCAATGAAAAATATTCAAACCTCTATTAAAAATAATTTGGAGAGATTTAGACTTTTAAGGAAAAGCATCTCAGAAAATGGTAAATCTTATCCCTTTTCTATGCATGTCTCTTTTATTTATTTTCAGGCCCTTGCAGAAAAATATCTAAATCAGAAAACAGGAATTACAGTTGATCTAAAATGTAAAACAAACGGAATTTTCTCTCTCTTTTGAATGCAATTGAACAAATCTCCTTTGCTCTTCAGGTGCAGAATCAGTATCCCTAAAGGTACAGTTAATACCTAAAGATTACAATTCAACATCTGGAGGGCAACAGTTGAGAGGAAATTGCACTAATTTCCAAGATACTCATAAGAGAAAAACACAGACCAGAAGAAAACTGTCTTCCTAAATTAAGTAGATTTTAAAAATCCATTTTCCTCAGTGAAAATGGAATGACTTTTTAGAAATATATTTTCAGTAAGTTAACTAGTTATTGATGAGTTAATAAAAGAAGGCAAACATGGAAATTTATTTTTATGGCAATCTGGAAACATTATTGAGTAGTTTACCAATTAAGTCTATTTCTCTGTAAATTCAGCTAATATTTCAATTTGATTTTGTTATAGTCTAACAACATTATAGGAAAAGTGCATATTTTCAGAGCCAAACAAATAAATAAACTAAGTATATGCTGGATTTATTCACCTTTTTTCCCACCCAGCAAGGATAAATTACCTATTATTATTTCTACAACTTTCTGGCTTCTGCATAGTGCAGGTGTATTATTTTATTACTTCAAATTGAGGTATTCAGAAGCCAAAGAAGTTGTAGAAATAACAACAGGTAATCTATTCTTGCTGGGAGAAAAAGAATACTTCTTTCATAACCTGGTGCCTTAAGATATATGGAAAATACAGTTCCCTACCAGAATAGCCTTTGGGCATTCTAGCCAAAATTTTAGGCATTGTATATCTACATAGTCTGCCTTCCCACCCTCCCTCCTGTACTTTACTCCATCTAAACCAATTTGACACATAGGACCACACATTAACATTCTGATCAATGCCTACAAAACTTACTTGCATTTTTGAGCAAACACATGAACATGCAGAACAAAATACATATATTTGATCTTTGTCAAAAAGCTAAGAAGTATTTATGTATCTGCTCAAACTCTGAAATTGAGACAGTAGCCCACCTACTTCTGAAATGCACTATTACTTTTGGGAGGGCAGAATCACAAGCTAAGCAGACTATTCTCACATGGCAACCATGTGTCACCTCTTAAATGACCACATTCAGGAAGCCATTAGAATTATAGCCAAACTTCATACTATTGCTAATTCAATTAGAAGTTTTTGAACCTGATTTTTTTTGTAGGTGTAAACTTGTACAGGCATGAATAGGTTGCTTTTTAAAATCTTTTTTAAAATAAATTAAATCTTTTTTAACTTCTATGTTTGGTCTATGATCATATATTTTAATAAACAAAACACAATGTGGAAGAAAAATTTTGCTATTTGCATTGTTTCTAGAGAAAGGTACGAACAGGCTGCAATCTGTAATGCCTATAGCATGTCTGTAAGTCCAGAACTCAAATTGAAGCTACAGGAAGGCAGAATTTGAATGAATGTTAGAAAAACCTTCCTAGCTGTAAAAGCAGTTCAATAATGGAATCAATTAGCTGTTGAGGTGATGGGCTTCCCTTGATTGGATGTTTCCAAGCAGAGTCTAGATAGTCACCTGTCTGGATGCTTTCATTTGGATTTTTATACTGAGATTAGACTTAATGGCCTAAATGGCCATTCCAATTTTATGATTGTAGCATGGAAGCTGCTGCTTACCTCATTGCTCCCATCTGCATTAGAGGTGAATGTACTCCTTCCCCATTTGCAAATACAGCTCATTAATGGTTAATCTACTATTTAAGCAAGTCAATGTATAAATGGATTAGGAAACTAAACCACTATTAGAAGTAGAAAAGAAAACTGATGGGACTTGAGCACAGACCTTATAAGGTAATTTCATGGATGCAGCAATTCTCACTGGAAGCTACATTTTATTTGAATCATGATAAATATTTGTTTGTAAAATAATAACCCATATCCATCCTTGCTTCTTTTCATGGAAATATACCTACTGAATTTCAGCAGAATTTCTTAATTTATCCATCAGGAATTTGCCAAAGACAAATTCATCATGTATAATTCTGAATTAATTATATATTTCTATTGGCTGACATAGTCAAGCAACATACATCTGGATCTAGAACAGGTGTGGGGAACTATGTCTCCTTTATGACCTGTGGAGTTCAATTCCCAGAATTCCTGGGCCAGCATGATCTAAAGGGTCCCAGGTCCACACCAAATATCTGGATAAAGATGGTATGAGAGGAAAATTTGGGGTAGGTAGGAGGGTGGTCCAAATGTGAATCTGCAAATAAGTATTTGCTTCCAGTCTTAGAACAACAACAAAAAAGCTAAACTATGTGAAAGCTTCACTCAGATGCTAGGCTCTCTAAAGAAATTACTGTAGGGAAAAATGGACACAATGGATTGTTCATGGTTAAAAACAGGGTCCTAGGAATTCAGCCTTTCTAGAAACAGTTTATTGACCTAATAACCTAGTCCCAGATCTCAGTGTTATGAACGTAAGTAACTCTATTCCTCACTTAAAAACTTAAAACTTGGTACCATATATTATATTTTATAGGCTGGCAAAGATATATATGCCTATGCCTGGAAGTTACAACTGTCAGCTTGAGCAGCAGATGCCTCTTGGATCTTACCTGACCTCTACTACGATTAGGACAGCTATGATATGTACACTCCACCTTGACTGAGTCAAACATTTGTCTTGAAGTCTATAGTTTGCAACAGTCCCAATAATCCCCCATCCCCAGTAGTGATGTAGAGAAGTCACCATATGCTAAAAACAGAATACATGTGTTCTCATAGAAAAGGCATCGATGTTTTATTAGTTCAAAAGCCATGGTGTGTGCAGTAACTCACATGAGGTCTGATGTAGCTTGCCACTCTACAGCTACTTTAACCACTGTGCAGATATTTGAACTGATGCTTTGCTGACAATCAGAAGCATGGATTACTTACTGCTGTTCACTGTGATATGGACATTTAGATGATACATGAAATGGGTACTTAAGTATCCAGACCCTTAGCATCCTTCCCCTTTCTGGCATATCTTGGAGCAGTTGCATAATATCTAGGGTAGATCTTCATACTTCCATTTGAAATGCTAATGTATTATAATATCCTGTGACCTGCAGTGTAACTTTTTGAGTTCTTTGGGATTGCCATCAGCTCGTAGTCTCATATTCAGGAAGGGGCAACTCCTCCTTTTCCTGATGCATTGTCATCCTCTATGTTTCAGGGAAGGGCCAAAGATTAGTGTTATCATCCTAAGAGGAAGATACCTTCCCCGGGCATTGGCCCTGCTTTGATCTCAGTTACCACAGTACCAGCTAATGACACCACTGATATCATGGAAGTGGCATGTTAAAGTCCATTTTGTGATGAAATGTTGAATATATCCTGGAATGTAGAAGAGCAGGATTGTTACAGAAAATATTTGTTAACGCAAATGACAAAGAGATTCAGCACAACCCTATCATTATGTATATGTATACCTTGTGTATGTATGTATGTGTTTGTGTGTGTTTTCCTTCTTGATATTTCCAACTTTAGCATTCGAGTTGCCAACCAGAAGCAGCACATCTTGCTTGCATTATCTGTTGATTTCAAATTGATCCTAACACTCATCAACTTCTTCTTCACATCAGTAGTTGTAGCATAAATTTAGATAATTGTATTAAAGCGCTGTCCACAAGTTTGAGTGATATTATTTCATTATTGATTGCATTGTTCCCAAGTATTTTCTGTTGCTATTATCTTTCTAACTAGGACAGAATGCCATTCTTTCTTTATTTTACATGTCTTGAGTAATAGACAATATGATCTATTGACTGAAGGTGACCAATCCAATCAACTCACTTCATGAATGCCTAAAATGTCAATGTGTAATGATTCATTTCATATTTCATTGCATTGAGAATATTCTTCTTCTTCCATTCCACGTTCCTTTTTTACATAAATTTAAAGTTTTAAAGAGAACATAAAAACTAACCCAACCTAATATAGAATAAAGAGAACAAATAAAGAACAAAAAAGTAGAAAAAACATAAAAAAGAAAGATCTATCCAATTTCCTTTTCAGAAAATACAATTGCAGATTGCAGATTATTTTGCTCTGTGATTACAAAAAAAGCTCACTCTTTCTTCTACCCATTTCTTCTAATCATTAAAACCATAAATCATTAGTTTATTTTTTGTTTCATGCAAAAAATTTATAAGGGGTTTCCAATCAGCCTTATATGTAAATGTTGTCTTTTTTCTGATCAAAAAAGTTAATTTAGGCATCTTCAAATTCTATCATTTTCACCAACCATTCCTTCATTCTGGATAGTGACAAAGCTTTCTACTTTTGAACATATACAGTAGTAATCTCACTGCAATTGTTATATAGAAAACAAAGTTCCATGACTTGTTTCATATAGTCTGTCCATTAGTCCCAAAAGAAAAGCCTCTGGTTTCAATTGTACTTTAGACTTTAAAAACTTCTGAATTAAAATACCATATTTTTCAGAGTATAAGATTCACTTTTTCCAACCCAGAAGTGGGTGGAAATGTCTGTGTGTCTTATACAGTGAATGTTGCTGAAGCCCCAACCACCCGCTAACCCCCACCCTTTGACCTCTGCCTCCCAGCAATTTGGCTCCTTGCAGCAAACAGCAAACAGCCTGTTTCAGTTTCAGCACAGCCTGGTTAGCACAAGCAGCTGATTGTCAATTGGATCAGCCTCCCAATGATCAGCTGTTTCAGGCTGCAAGGATTGTCATTGCTTATTGCCGCCTCCATGCACTCCATTTTCAGACTCCACATCCCATTTTTGACCTCCGCATACCCCATTTTCAGCCTCCATCTGCCCTGTTTTCTGCCCGTTCCCATCCCCACCAATCGGAACAAAGCGAGCTCTCCGAACTGGTAGGAAAATTTTTGAAACCCACCACTGAATACGGTATATAATTATATCTAACTTTGGAAGCTGTTTTACATTTGTTCACATTACCAGCTATGATTCAAGGTATCTTTATGTATTCCAGATAATCTCTTTGGTGGTAAATATCAAAGATACATAAATTCTGTATTCCCACAGTAATTCAGATTTTCTTTTCCTGTATTGCAAATATTAATCCCAAATAGTTTAATTTAGCCAGATTATATGCAAAATTAATATTCTGAAAGATCTTTAGTTCTTCCTCAATAGCATGTTGAGTGATGGGGAATTCTGGGGAAGTAACAGCAGACTAAAGATGACTGTAGGGAAATGAGTAGCTGGAGAATTGATTGACAATTTGGAATTTCTTTCCAGAGCAAGGGAAGAACCAGGATTGCCCACAAGTACTCCACACAGCAGCTCCCTACAAGCAGATGGTAAAACAATGGTCTCTGGTGGATTTTACAGTCCTGGAAGGTGAGGGACTATCCGTTTTATACATGCTGCAATCAGTTTCTTTATGGACATAAGCTTCACATATTACATTTCTTAATCACTTGGAAATTCCTTGCTAACAACTTTTGGGATTTTAAGAACATTGACAAAGGCAAATTTCATTACTCCAGGTGAATTTCCTTCTACCCTTGACTAAAGAGGTTTCATGTAAATTTAACCACTATAAACAGAAAAGATGATTAGTACATTAATTTGGGAAAGTTATAAATGGGTTAGGGTCCAGAAAGTCTTGAAATAAGATTTTGAAATTAATTATGGGAATCTTCCCTGTGGATTGTTTAACATTTTATAAAACATATACAGACTATAATGAGATTTTGAAACTGTAAGAAAACTTTTCATGGAAAAGTATTATTGATTAGAACGAAAGCATTACAAGAGGGAACTTTGAAAGCTGGAAACTAGAGGCATCAGAAAACTAAAGATTATAATAAGAAACCTATTAATACAGAGTGGAGCAAAATATCTTATTTTGGAAGAATTCAAGGACATTTCAGAATTACTCTTAAGGTTGTCTATGAGCCTTGGTAGTGCTGTGGTTAGAGTGCAGTACTGCAGACTACTTCTACTGACTGCCGGCTGCCTGCAATTTGGCAATTCAAATCTCACCAGGCTCAAGATTGACTCAGCCTTCCATCCTTCTGAGTGGGTAAAATGAGGACCCAGATTGTTGGGGACAATAGGCTGACTCTGTAAAAAGCTTAGAGAGGACTGTAAAGCATGGTAAAGTGGTATATAAGTCTAAGTGCTATTGCTGTTATTAGAAAATCAAAGAGGTAATAGCAGAAGAATAGATTTTATTGAACAAAACATAGACTGAGGTTGATTCAAATGTAGATCTGAAAGTGGATTTAAAAATGTCAGGCTACAAGAATGATATGGGAAAAGATGCTACATTGGATGTATTTATTGGTAAGGGGTGATAGAAGAAGAAGAGACTTTTTTGAGGAAATATCAGAGAAGGGGGTAAGTTACTGAAGTTGTTTATACTTGTTTTGATGGAGGTGGTGATCATTTCTTTATATTTCTTTTTTTTTCTTTTTTTCATCATTTTTTCCTTTATTCATATTCGTTTTTAATCTCTGTGTCTGTAAACTTCAAGTAAAATGATTTTTTAAATAGTACGTTGTGTGATATTAGACCTGAGGAACCCATCATGGGGCACTATATTTTCAATTATTTTACATTTTATATCTATGTGCTTTTCTTGGTAAAATACAGGAGTGGTCCCATGCACTTTCCCATGCAATATAAAACGATGCCTTTGCCATTGTCACTAAAGTGATCTTCTGCATCCAGCATCTTGCTATATTGCTGCTGTCCAGTAGAAATCTCTGCTTACTGTACCTGTGCAATTGGATTACCTTCACACCTTGGGCAATCCTGCTGGGATTATCTATAGAAATTTAATATTCCCAAATAAGCCAAAATATCTTATTTTAAAGGGTACTTGTGGGGAAGGGAGTTAGTTTAAAGACGATGAATTAAAAGCAGGGGAGGGAACTCCCTATCTCATGTTTTTCCTTCAACTGGTACCTACATTACACTACTTTAAAATTAAAATTGAAGCTTAAAAATTATGCACAAATATTAGTTAAATTGGATAGGCATGGTGCCACAGTGGTTAGAAACCCTGGTGCCACAGTGGTTAGAGTGCAGTATTGCAGGCTAATTGTGCCCACAGTCTGGAGTTCGATCTTGATGGGGCTTGAGACTGACTCAACCCCCCATCCTTCCGAGGTCAGTAAAATTAGGGGCCAGATTGTTGAGGGTAATATGCTAATATTGTAAGTCACTCAGAAAGTGCTGTAAAGCACTATGGAGTGGTATATAAGTTTAGGTGCTATTGCTATAGGCATATGTGGGAGTTTTTTCAGATGGGCAAAGAGATATTTTCATCAAGCTCCAGCAGCATCAGTCCAGCTGCAATCATTTTAGTTACAGAAATATTAGCAGACTCAACTTCCTCAGTAAGCCATGAGCTGATGTGGTTTTGCTCCAGCATCCCACCTCCCACCCTGGTTCATCTCATTCATCCTAAACAAATAAACTAGCAGGCTAGAAAAATAACCCAGCTGGAGCCTTAAATAAAAGATCCAACTGTAGTACTTAGTATAGCGAAAGCATTTGGAACATCTTTTTTTAAATACAGGTATATTTTTTATTAAAAGTTTTACAAAAAACCATAAACATGAACACGAACAGAAACTAATAATGAGTAGAAGAGGAAAAAAAGAAGGGAAAAAAAGTGTGAAAAGAAAAAGTAAAAACAAATGGAAAAAAGGCAATGTACAAAATTACAAAATTATCTCTTACTCTATGACTACAAAAAAAAGTTAATTTTCTATTATCCAGTATTTTTTTACAATCCTCAAATTGTAGGTGCTTTTGGGGACACTCTGAATATGCTATTCTCAAAATGGATGAAGATTTTGTTTTGAGCCTAGAATATAAAACTGTTTTGAGACTGAACAGGCAAAGCTGGAATAACTCAATCAAGGATGAAAACATAAAAAAAGGAAATGTGGGAGAAAACAAATTACAGGACTTGGTTTTTATATTCAAGTTCAATAAACTACTCCTCAACAATATTTGGACACTGTTGTTCCTCTCATTTTGTGATATTATCTTTTTCAATCTCTTACAGATTTTTGGCTACTAACTCTAGCCCTGATTTATGCCCATTGTCATTCTGGTTTTCTTTCTTTATTTCTCCCTCTTCCTTTGCTATTCAGTTTTTCCCATAAAACTTCCATACTATTTTTCTTGGCTTAATCCTGATTTACTATCTTGGCTCTCCTCCTGTGTCTCTTTTTAGCCTTTCCAATCCAACTGATACTGGATAGAAATTGTATAGCAAGATTCAGGACTCTGCCTGTTTGTCTAATTCCCCTGATCCAGAGCAGAATGGGACCAGATTTGGATGTGGTGAGAGAAGCCATCACAAAGAAAGATGGGATTTGAAGTTGGGATAGATATAACTAGAGGCTATGGAGAAAAGTATGTCAGAAAATGTTTCCTATGGGAATGGCTTGGAGTATTGCCAGATGACCCATTAAAGATGTTTCCCCCTTCCTTCCTGATCATGTGACCTGGAGTGGGACTGCTAATAAGGGGTCAGAAAAAAATCCAGATGTACTGCTGTGCCTGTTTTCCTATCTTATTTCAATCTCCTTTGCTTCAGTCGTAATCCTGGATATTCTTCTGAGCTCACCCAGAAGCCTTAAATTAGCAAAAGAACTACACAAGGATCACTTGTGCCAAGTAGTGCTGATCAATGATTTTACAACCCGACCTGAGTTAGTGTGCATCAAGAGAATATGGGCTCTGTCTCCTTTATCACACAGAGCAGACTGCAAGCACATTTGAAATAGGGGCCCACAAGCACCTACAGGCATTAATCCATAGAAGCTTGACAGGCTACAACTTTGATGGCTTTTCAAAATGATATAAAGCACAGGCTTATAAATATACTGGCATGAATTCAGAGGCATTAAAGCATTTCCCAGATTCCAGATTAAAGAAAGCAGCGGTGGGGTGGGTTAGGTAGGAATCATTTTGCTGCTCACTCATTAAGAAAAGGCAGAAGGGTGGAAGCTGTCAGCCCGCCCCCTCCCCATTCTGCTTTTAAATTCTTAAGACTCTGGTGCAGTTTTTGAACTTGCTATGTTTTTGTAAAATGGTAGAGAAATTCTTGGTAGGCAGTTTTCCATCAAGCTGCAGCTTCCCTGACTGCTTCTGCTTCCCACCTTAAGAACATCCCAAATGGAAGAATGCCCTTTTGATGTCTTTCTGCAAAAATGAATGCAGGAACTAGAGAAGCCACAGAAATATTTATTTATTTTGTTTTTATTTATTCATTTGGTTTGTCAATCGCTTACAAGATAATAGGTATAAGTATAAACATAGTTATGAATACATGAAATGGATACATATAAGAAAAATAAAGAAAGAATAGGACAGCAATGGTAGGCACGTTGGTGCGCTTATGCACATCCCCTACAGACCTCTTAGGAAAGGGGTGAGGTCTATAGTAGACAGTCTAAGGTTAAAGTTTTTGGGGTTTGGGGAAGAAACCACAGAGTAGAGTATTCCAGATATTGACCACTCTGTTGCTGAAGTCGTATTTCCTGCAATCAAGTTTGGTGCAATTAACCTTGAGTTTGTATCTATTGTGTGCTCATGTGTTGTTATGGTTGAAGCTGAAGTATTCATTGACAGGTAGGACATTGCATTGTATGATTTTATATGTACTATACTTAGATCGGACTGAAGGTGGCGTAGTTCTAGATTTTCTAGGTCTAGAATTTCAAGACTGGTGACATAAGGTATTCTGCAATGAATAGAAGAGTAAAGAACTCTTCTTGTGAAATATTTCTGGACTTTCTCAACTATGTTAATATCAGATATGCAATGTGGGTTCCAGACTGATGAGATGTATTCGAGTATTGGTCTAGCAAATGTTTTGTATGCTCTAGTTATTAGTGTAATATTACCAGAGAAAAAGCTATGTAAGATTAGGTTAACAACTCTTAATGCCTTTTTGGCTATGTAGTTACAGTGGGCTCTAGCACTTAGATCATTAGAGATGAGTACTCCAAGATCCTTGACAAGAGTTTTGATTATCAGCAAGGTCTTGACTATTCAGCCTGTATTTTATTTTCTGATTATTTTGCCAATATATAAGACAGAGCATTTATTTATTGAGATTTGAATGTGCCATTTGTTTGACCATTCTGATACATAGTCGAGGTCTTTTTGAAGGATAGCAGTATTGTCTGTGGTGTTGATTTTATATATGTGTGTGTGTGTGTAAGGTTTTTAAGCTGATAATTTTAAATAATAAATAAGGGAGACTAGTATAGATCTATTTCGAGCTAGTTAGCTCTCTTCAGCTAGCCATACCCTTACTGGGATTCGAACCAGGGAAGTATTACATGTGAGGCAGTTGTAATTGCCACTACACCACCTGGCTCTATCCTTATCAGCAGAGGCAGGGGAATAAGTATATACTTTGTATTACAACACCCTGTTAAGCCCCAATTAAGGGAGAAAGCATACTGCTTATTTATTATTTAAAATTATCAGCTTAAAAACCTTACACACATGTAAAGAAAAGACAACGAAACAAATAGCTTTTTGTCGGTATGGTCTCTGGTGATGAGCCGAAAGACAGAAAAGAAAGCAGTATGCTTTCTCCCTTAATTCTGGCTTAACAGGGTGTTGTAATACAAAGTATATATATATATATATATATATGTATGTATGTATGTATGTATGTATGTATGTATGTATGTATGTATGTATGTATGTGTATATATATATATATATATATACACACATACATACATGGTTACACAGAGAAAAAATAGAAATCAAGCAGCCATTTAACTATTTCTATAGCTTACATCTTGCAAAGATACCTACTACATCTATCCATTTTTCTTCTCATGACTCCAAGGACATTTTTTTTAAAAGAGCAAAAGATCTATATCACCTGTATATAAAGCAGATTAAGTCTATTTTAAGACATATTTTAGTTTTAGTTTTTCAGTATGTCCTTCTCCCTAATTGTAGAAAACCATAGTAACCCAATTTTATGGTCAACAGAGTCTCCAAAAGAGATATTGCTTTCTCAACAGTATAGCGCTAATTCTACTAGTACTCACTATACATCTTTTGCATTATGAATATGTTGATTTTCCCCCATTTTTTTAAAAAAAGGTATTGCTTTCACAAACATTTGAATTTATTTAATTAGTTTGGAATTTTATAGCATTTATTTTGGAAAATTATCAATAATTCACTATAAATACAGTCAATATAGGGTATTATACTTATGAAAATTGCATTATATTAATTAAAGTATATTAAACTGAATTGGAAGAATTGGAAAAAAAACTTGGTATATATGATCTTTCTAGTGTCAGTGTCCATTTAGTGATTCACTTTGGATAAAATTGAGGAAATTAGAAATATTATACAACCATTTTTAATAATTAATTTTAGTGTAGGTAAGTTGATTGCTATTTTTCCTAGAATTCGTAAAATGATGTACCACAGTAAACTAATTTAAATTGTATTCTTAGCTTCCAGACTTACAATAACAAAACACTGAAAATTTAAAATATACCCTTCTTTGAACCAATAGCATTTAAATGTTGGAAACAGCATTCACTGTAAAATGTTGGAAACAGCATTAGCTGTAAAAGACCCTACAACTAGGGTGGTCTTGAAAAACCCTATAATTAAAAATTATGCTTTCCTTTTTAATTTTATCAATAAAATAAATCCTAATAAAATAATTTATCCATCTCTGATAATACCTTTCTTAATAGAAAAATTGAGTATGGATATTTAATACTTTATACCAACCAGTACTTATGCTTTCATAAATATTCTCCAATGTTTTTTTTTAATTGTGTCATTTCTATTTTGAGATCATTTTCTCCTTAATTTTATTTTAATGTTAGGTATGCTTACTTTTTAAATTGAATGAAATTGAGAGAATTGGAGGACAATGACTGAAAAAATGGAGACAGCATTTTTAGCATAGCACCAATGAACAAACAACATTTTCATTTCCTAATCACATATAGTTCTTGTCTATCTTGCCTATATAGGTTCGGTTGCATATAACCCAACCTATGTTGGGTTGGGTTAGTTTGGTTAGTATGTTCTGCTAGTAGGTTTTTTCTTTATATCTCCTTGGTTACCATGGAAACAGAACACTACACTAGTAGATGTCTTCTTATATAGTAATCCTATGCAGGAGCAGAACACATGAATTGGTTGGTGGGGTTGCAGAAGATGGGAGCAATATACTGAAAGATTGTCCAGTAGAGATGTCAACATCCAAGACATCTTAGAAGATATGCCCTATTTACAAGAATCTCTAATACTAGAAGATGAAGTCAGATCATCAGTCCATTCATTACCAAATTGAAGACTACAGGAACTGGTGGAATTTCACTGAAATTCACTGGCATATAGTCTAAGATATCTAAGATGGCGACCGGAGGATGTCAGGCTGACGAGCTCCGCTGCCACGGCCGAAATTCGGGGTAAGTCCCCCTCCCCCCGGGTCCTCACCCGTGGCAGGGGTGGCGAAAGGACCCGGGGGGGGGTGGGCGGCCCCGAGGAGGCCGTGGAGGTGCGGAGGAGGCCGTGGGGTCGCTGGACTGCCGCCGGGGCTGCGGTTGCCGCCGCTGAGGCCGTTGGGGCCACTGCCGCCGGGGCCGTTGCTGGGGCCGCCGGCGAGGCCGCTGCTGCCGCCGGGGCAGTCAGCGAGGCTGCTGCCGCCGCCGCCAAGGCTGCTGCTGCCGTCGGCGCTGCCGCCAACACCGGGGCTGCTGCCGCGGCCGTTGGGGTTGTCGCCGGTGGCTGTCGTTGCTGCTGCTGCTACTGCTGGGGATGGTCGTCGCCGTTGCTGGGGGCCGTCGTCGCCGCTGTGGGGCCTGCTGCGGGAGTCGCTGAGGCCGTTGCCGAGGCCGGGCCACCGCCGCTGTTGCAGGTGCGGAGGAGGCCATGGAGAGGCCGGAGGAGGCCGTTGTTGAGGCCGCCGCCGCTGCCGTTGGGGCCGCTGTTGGGGCCGTCGCTGTTGCCACCGCCGCTGCTACCACTGAGGCCGTTGCCGGCGTGGAAGAGGCTGTGGGGAGGCCGGAGGAGGTCCCCGTTGGGGCCTCTGAGGCCGCCGCCACCACCGCTGGGACCGCTAGGGCTACCGCCGTCGTCGCTGGGGCCGCTGCTGTTGACACCGCCATTGAGGTCGGAGCCACCATTGGGGCTGTCACTGATGCGGAGGCAGCCATGGGAAGGCCGGAGAAGGTCGTCGTTGGGGCCGCTGAGGCCGCTGCCGCCGCCACTGGGGCCATTGCCGGCGCCGGTGCCATTGCCACTGTCGTTGCTGGGGCCGTTGCCGGCGCCGGAGCCATCGCCGCCGTTGCTGTTGGGGCCGCTGAGACCATCATTGCCGCCGCTGGGGCCACCGTTGGTGTGGAGGCCGGAGCTGGGACTGGATTCGGGGCCGGAGCCGTTGTTGCTGAGGGCTCTTTGGGCCTCTCGGGCGACGAGGGCGCTGTTTGGTCAGTCCTCAGCATTTTCACCCACTCGGGGACGGCGTAGGTTTGGCGAGGTGTCCGGCATTTCCCATCAGAATTGGAGGTGGAGGAGTGTGGCCGGGGCCGGGGCCATTGCCGTGGACAGTGAGAGGGCCTGCGGCGAGGCCAGAAAACATGACCTGTGCCCCCGAGTGATGGGTCCCCCGCGAGGCCGGATGCCAGCTGTCGGTGGGGTGCAGCTGCTTCGACCTGGACTTGGGTCCCACTTGGTTCGGCCTTTGCCTGGTCGATGGCAGTCAGGGAAGATCCAGCCAAAGACACAATTGACATATTCCTCGAAACATCTGCGGGCCCTGAGAAACGTCCCCCTATCTCAGAGTTGGCCTGCCTGCCTTTCTAAGGCCTTTCTCAAGGACGGATCTTGGGATCCGGAGAGATGGTGGGGTCGACGGAAACGTGGGAGGGAGGGTTGTTTTAAATTTTTAATTAGATTCTTAAAGGGGTTAGGGTTGGCCGGGCGGGGGTTGGGGGACAACCCGCCTGGGGCTGGGACCGGGTCGTGGGTTAAGCGTTGCCGGGAGGGTTTGGGATCAGATGGGGCTGTATTGAGGATGGGGGGTTGTCCCAGGGAGGGTGATTTTAAAGCGATTAGTACGGTGAGCGGGAGAGGCAGATTTGGCGGTTATAGGGGGCCACATTCTGTTTTGGGAGCGCGCCCCCGCTATTTGTCGGCGGTGGCGCGCTCCGACCCCCTTGTTATGTCCCGTTCCCCGGGGGGTGTGAGCGATCGGGCCCGGGGCCTTCGGCTGATGTTGTGTAATGCCAGGTCCGTTATTAATAAGGCCCCCCTCATTTATGATTTGATCTGTGAGAGGGGAGCGGACCTGGTGGGTATTACCGAGACCTGGCTGGGCCCAGAGGGGGGAGTTCCCCTTGTGGAGGTGTGCCCAGCCGGGTTTCGGGTTTTTCATCGGCCGAGGGCCCAGGGGAGGGGCGGGGGTGTTGCGGTGGTTATTAAGGAGGATCTGTGTCCGAGGGAATCCACTGTTTCTCAGACGACCGGGTGTGAGTCTCTTTTCGTGAAGTTCGGTCCCAGGGTGCAGGTGGGCTTGCTGATCGCATATCTGGCTCCCTGCTATGCGGCATCGGCCCTGCTTGAGCTCCTCGAGGTTATAGCCGGCGTGGCGGTTGAGACCCCCAGGCTTATGGTCGTGGGGGATTTCAACCTCCCTTCTGCCGGCGGTACCTCGGGGATTGCTCAGGAGTTCATGGCTTCCATGACAGCCATGGGCCTGACCCAGTTAATTCGGGACCCTACTCACGTGGGAGGTCACACCCTGGATTTAGTTTTTGTCTCTGATCAGTGGCAGAGTGGTCTGGGTGTAGGGGACATAGTTATAGAACCCCTGTCATGGACAGACCATTCGCTCCTGAAGCTTGACTTCCGTTCCGCACCCCCCGACCGCAGGGAGGCGGGGCCGCTTAAATGGTACCACCCCAGGCGCCTGATGGACCCGGATAGGTTCCTGATGGAGCTTGGGCCATTTCCCGAAGCTCACACACATGACTCGGTTGAGGGCCTAGTTGCCACCTGGGATAGGGTGGCTGCTGGGGCCCTTGACCGGGTCGTGCCCTTGCGGCCTCTGACCCGGTGCCGATCCCAAATGGCTCCTAGGTTTTCTGAGGAGCTAAGGGAGATGAAGCGCCGGAAAAGACGCCTAGAGAGTAGTTGGAGAGCTAGCCGTTCTGAGTCTGACCGAACACTTCTACGATCTTATATTAAGACGTACTTAGTGGCGATAAGGGTGGCGAGGAGGACTTACCTCTCCACCCTTATTGCGTCCGTGGAAAACCGCCCAGCCGCCCTGTTTAGGGTGACCCGCTCCCTTTTAGAGATGGAAGCGCGGGAGGATCCCTTACAGGGACGGGCTGAGGAGTTTTCTAGGTTTCTGCAGGACAAAATCGCTCAGATTCGGGACGAGCTGGACTCCGACTGGGCATCTCCGGGCGGGGGGGCGGGGGTAGATATCGGTGAGGCCATTTGGGTTGAGTTCGACCCTGTTACTGTAGAAGACGTGGACAGGGTGCTGGGGGGACTGAATGCCACCACCTGTTTGTTGGACCCGTGCCCCTCCTGGCTGGTCTTGGCCACTCGGGAGGTGACACGAGGCTGGTTCCAGGGTATTATAAACGCTTCCTTGAGAGAGGGGCTTTTACCCGCCGCCTTGAAGGAGGCGGTGGTGCGGCCCCTCCTCAAGAAACCGTCCCTGGACCTAGCATTGTTATCAAATTACCGTCCTGTCTCCAACCTTCGCTTTGTTGCGAAGGTTGTAGAGAGTGTGGTGGCCCGTCAGCTCCCCCGGTTCCTGGATGAAGCGAATTATCTTGACCCCCTCCAATCGGGCTTCAGGCCTGGGCACAGCACGGAGACGGCGTTGGTCGCGTTGGTTGATGATCTCTGGAGGGCTCAGGACAGAGGTTGTTCCTCTGTCCTGGTCCTGTTAGATCTCTCGGCGGCTTTTGATACTGTCGACCACAGTATCTTATTGCAGCGGTTGGAGGGGTTGGGGGTTGGAGGCACCGTGTTGCGGTGGTTCTCCTCCTTCCTCTCCGACCGCTCGCAATTTGTGTTGACGGGGGGGCAGAGATCGTCCCCAAGGCCCCTGCTTTGTGGGGTGCCTCAGGGGTCGGTGCTCTCGCCCCTGCTGTTCAACATTTATGTAAAGCCGCTGGGTGAGATCATCCGTGGCTTTGGGGTGGAGTTCCATCAGTACGCTGATGATACTCAGCTGTACATCTCCATCCCGGGCCACCCCAACGAAGCCGTCGAAGTGATGACCCGGTGCCTGGAGGCCGTGCGGGGTTGGATGGGTCGTAACAGGCTTCGTCTCAACCCGGCCAAAACCGAGTGGCTGTGGTTTCCTGCGCCCAGATACAGCCAGCTTATTCCTTCGCTGGCCGTGGGGGGAGAGGTTTTGACCCCTGTGGAAAGGGCACGCAACTTG
The DNA here is from genome assembly GCA_023653725.1 of Bungarus multicinctus. Lineage (NCBI taxonomy): Eukaryota > Metazoa > Chordata > Lepidosauria > Squamata > Elapidae > Bungarus > Bungarus multicinctus. Next base: position 52,829,523 of record CM042848.1, read on the forward strand.
GGTGTCCTCCTGGATGTGCGGCTGTCTTTGGAAGAACATATTGCAGCCGTCACCAGGGGGGCTTTTTATCAGATTCGTCTGATTTACCAGTTGCGGCCCTTTCTGGATCTGGGCGCACTTCGCACAGTCACTTCTGCCCTCGTTATCTCCCGCTTGGATTATTGCAATGCTCTCTACATGGGGCTCCCCTTGAAGAGTCTCCGGAGGCTGCAGTTAGTTCAGAATGCAGCCGCGCGGGTGATCGTGGGCGCCCCTCGGGGCGCTCACGTAACACCACTTCTCCGCAGGCTGCACTGGCTTCCTGTGGCCTTCCGGATTCGATTCAAGGTGGTACTGACGGTATTTAAAGTGCTCCATGGCTCGGGACCTGGGTACTTACGGGACCACCTGCTGCCATCAACAACCTCCCGCCGCCCAGTATGCTCCCACAGGGTCGCCCTACTTGGGGTACCGCCACCTGATCGTTGTCGGCTGGCGGCCCCGAGGGTGCGTGCTTTCTCTGTGGGAGCGCCCTCCCTGTGGAATGATCTCCCCCCGGAGATACGAGCCATGACAGATATCCTCTCCTTCCGGTGCACAGTTAAGACCCTATTTTTTAAACAGGCTGGCCTGGCCCAGTAAGGGTTTAAGGGGTTTTAAGTTAATAGGGTTTTTAAAATTTTAAACTTCATTTTTAAACTTTCGGGATGCAGCTATATTTATGTTTAATTCGGTTTTAAACTCTATTTAATTTTATATTCTTGTATTTTATGTATTTATTAGGCTGTACACCGCCCCGAGTCCCTTTTCGGAGAGGGAGCGGTATAGAAATACGATCAATAAATAAATAAATAAATATTGCAAGTGACAGAAAAAGAATCAGTAAAGATTCTAAGATATGCAAGAAAATCTGTAGAATGACATAGTGATTAAAAGAGGTCGATCTATATTCCAATAACAAAAAAGGAGACTTAATAGGATGTACTTAATTTCACATGTTAGCGAAATAGTGCTTAGGATCATCCAATGCGGATCAGAGCTCTACATGGAAAAAGAGATGCCAGATGCTCAGATTGGCTTTAGAAAAGGTCAAACAACATGAGACATTATTGCCGATGCATCCTGGATAATTGAGAAAGTAATACCAAAAAGAAATCAGTATGTACTTGATTGATTATAGAAAGGTTTTTGAGTGCGTCAATCACATTAAGCTATGGAACGTGCTTAGAAAATGGAAATCTCAGAACATCTCATTGTTTTATACACAGGTCAGGGAGTCACAGTATTGTACATACTGTGTACATATTGTACATAATGAAACAAACTCTCAATCATCCAAGTCAAGGTTGTCCCAAAGGAGCTTTTTTCAAAAGGCAATTGGACTTTCTTGGAGTTTTTTTCTTCAATTCTGAAGAAGCTTCTTGGTTGAGAAGTGAAACAATTTCAAAAGAAAAAAAGAAGAACCCAAAAAAGTCAAGAAACAAAGTGAAAAAAATAGGGCTAAAATTAAATATAAATGAATGGGCAACGTAATGAAAACAACCAGCCTTAGAACTGATAATGGAATGGCAAACCGCTTCTGCCTTTTAGGATTAACTATCAACAGTAAAGGAATAGGTAGTCAATGCAGACTAGCACTTAAGAGAGCACCATGAAGGCCTTGGAAAAGATATTCAGATGCTGTCATGTATCTGTGTCTACAAATAGTTACAAAGATAAGAATAGTGCAAGCCATAGTATTTCCTATGACAGTTTATGATAATTTAATTGGGTTTTGAAAAAAATATGAAAATATTTAAAGCTGTACTTGTTTGCTGGTCAATAGAAGTGGATTCTCCGCATCCTAATGTTATTTGTCAATATGGAAAGATACATCTATAATCCCAATTACTCTACAGACTGAAGACTTGATATTACTTGTAACTTATGAACAGGTTGCTTACAGATCTAGACTACACATGGAGGATTATAATGAAACATGGGAATCATTTATTGAAGCTTTTATGTAAAAATCTCTATTTAGGTTACTTCTAGAGATATTAAGACTGGGAATTATTACTCTCATAATTCCTAATCTTACTTCCCAGTTGGAATGTATTCGGTTGGGAAGGTTAGAGTAAATTAACACAGTAATAATCACATTAATACACCGCATAGACTGCAGAAGTTTCAAGATTTTATTTTTCCTGCCAGTACAAAACCACTTGAGTAAAATTGTTCAGTGCTTACCGACTTTAAGGGGAGAAGCTGTGCATACTGGCCTTGGTTATTATCATGCCCTATCATTTTAGCTAATACCCCAAATTCAGAAAAATTCTTATTCCTGGAAGAAAAATTACCTCCCTACATTGAAGTCTTACAAGTACTTCTGATGGCTGTTCCAATAAAAGTCACTGAAACCACTTAAACCTCCTAGCCTGCCAGTTTTTTGTGATTCAATTATTGTGTGGTTAATGTATCCAATTAGTACTAACAGCAACGATACATTGAAACATGGGAAGGGAGGGCAAAAAGCAAACAAGCCAATAAATTACTTAAGTGGATAACAAGTGTTATCCAAGACACACATCAGCAAGTCCCCTGCTGTGAAAAGTGCACATCAATCATATCTGGCAAGGCTAAAGACCATTGAAAGCAAAATGACAGATCGATCCATTGACTCATAAATCAATTCTAGGAATTGGATTAGAAGGTGAATAGGAAAAAGTCCCACTGAGCCATATATATATATATATATATATATATATATATATATATATATATATATATATGTTTTCGGAGATTTTCGCGGGTATTTGTATGTGGATCTTTGGTTCTTTGGGTTTTCTCCCGCGTAGAGTTGGAAATATCTAGGCGACGTTTCGATGAAGTCTCATTCATCATCTTCAGGCTTGTGTCTTCAGCCTTGTGCTTCTCAGAGTGATGTGAGCTTGCAGCTGCTTCTTCCTTTTAACTACTAGTGGGGGTGTGACTTGATTGGGTGGGGGCTTGGCTGTGTTCTGATTGGGTGGGGGTGTGTTCTCATTGGTTGGGGGTTTGGCTGTGTTCTGATTGGTTGGGGGGTTGGCTGTGTTCTGATTGGCTGGGGGTATGTTCTGTTCTGGTGGGGGTTTGATTGTACTCAGGTTAGACTCAGTTGCTGGGGGATTTGAGCTGGTGAGCTGTGATCCTGTTGTTTGGCTTCGCGTTCGTGGTCGTGCCACATCTTCATGGTGGGCATCAGTTCCCTTCATGTATGGGTTGGGGGGGGTTTGAAGCAGGTAGTGATGCAGCTGTGGTACGGCTTCTGGTCCGTGGTCGTGTTTCATCTTCTGTGTGGGTGTGAGTCTGCTTTCTGCGTGGAAGTGTGGTGGTAGTTTCTTGTGTGGCCCTCGTGGGTGTGGGTCTGGTGTCCTTTATGTTAGGTACTCTTTTGTTAACGAGGGCGGGTTTCCAAATGGCTGGTAGGCGGGAGGTGTCATCTCGTTTATTCATGCTGTGTGGGCGTTTTTCTATCTCTATGGCTACTCTGATTATTCTGTTGTTGAAGTGTTCAGTTTTGGCGATAGTTCTGGTATTTTTAAAGTCAATCTTGTGTCCTGTGGCTTTGAGGTGTTGGACCAGGGAAGAGGTCGGTTCTTCTTTTTTGATTGAGTTCTTGGGTTCTTCAACTTACAACCCAGCGATCTATTAGTGAGCTTCGATGTCATATCCCTCTTCACCCAAGTGCCTATAAAAGAAGCCTTGACAGCCATCCAAAATAAATACAACCCCCCCAAGCACATCCTAGATCTGACCAACCACTGCCTATCCAATACATACTTCACCTACAATGGACAAAAATACAAACAAATAGAAGGAGCACCCATGGGATCACCCCTCTCACCTGTCATCGCAAACCTTTACATGGAACACTTTGAAACACAAGCTCTAGAAAAATATGATCACAAACCCAAACTCTGGCTCAGATACGTAGATGACACCTTCATAATCTAGCCACATGGGAAAGAAAAACTGAACAACTTCCTCACACACCTCAACAGCCTACACCCCAAAATACAATTCACCATGGAAACAGAAGCTAACAATCAACTTCCCTTCCTAGATGTCTTAGTATACAAAAAATCCAATGGCTCCCTAGGACACACCATCTACCAGAAGAAAACACATACAAACCGCTATCTACACGCACTCTCACACCACCACCCAGCACAGATCAATTCCGTAGCTGAGACACTCATCTCCAGAACAAAATGCTTAGCCGATGAACAACACCTAAAAACCGAATTGCACACTCTCACTAACGTACTAACAGCAAATGGATTTCAAAGAAGAAAGATTACTCACCTAATCCAAAAAGAAACCCCAACCAAAATCCAAGACAGAGAACAAGAAAATGGCAAAGCCCTCCTCCCATATATAAAAGGCACTACAGACAAAATCAGCAAGATCCTCCAAAAACACAACATAAAAACAGCATTCTGCACAAACGGAAAAATATCCACCATCCTAAGAAACCCTAAAGACAAAATCGAGTTAGAAAACCAAGGAGTATACGAAATCCCGTGCACCTCCTGCCCCACCACATACATTGGACAAACTAACAGAAGGATAAGTGCACGCATTGAAGAACACAGGAACTCAATCAAAAAAGAAGAACCGACCTCTTCCCTGGTCCAACACCTCAAAGCCACAGGACACAAGATTGACTTTAAAAATACCAGAACTATCGCCAAAACTGAACACTTCAACAACAGAATAATCAGAGAAGCCATAGAGATAGAAAAACGCCCACACAGCATGAATAAACGAGATGACACCTCCCGCCTACCAGCCATTTGGAAACCCGCCCTCGTTAACAAAAGAGTACCTAACATAAAGGACACCAGACCCACACCCACGAGGGCCACACAAGAAACTACCACCACACTTCCACGCAGAAAGCAGACTCACACCCACACAGAAGATGAAACACGACCATGGACCAGAAGCCGTACCACAGCTGCATCACTACCTGCTTCAAACCCCCCAAACCCATACATGAAGGGAACTGATCCCCACCATGAAGATGTGGCACGACCACGAACGCGAAGCCAAACAACAGGATCACAGCTCACCAGCTCAAATCCCCCAGCAACTGAGTCTAACCTGAGTACAATCAAACCCCCACCAGAACAGAACATACCCCCAGCCAATCAGAACACAGCCAACCCCCCAACCAATCAGAACACAGCCAAACCCCCAACCAATGAGAACACACCCCCACCCAATCAGAACACAGCCAAGCCCCCACCCAATCAAGTCACACCCCCACTAGTAGTTAAAAGGAAGAAGCAGCTGCAAGCTCACATCACTCTGAGAAGCACAAGGCCGAAGACACAAGCCTGAAGATGATGAATGAGACTTCATCGAAACGTCGCCTAGATATTTCCAACTCTACGCGGGAGAAAACCCGAAGAACCAAAGATCCACATATATATATATATATATATATATATATATATATATATATATATGTATATGTATATGTATATGTATATGTATATGTATATGTATATGTATATGTATATGTATATATATATATATATATATATATATATATATATATATATATATATATATATATATATATATATATATATATATACTTTGTATTACAACACCCTGTTAAGCCCCAATTAAGGGAGAAAGCAGACTGCTTTCTTTTCTGTCTTTCGGCTCATCACCAGAGACCATACCGACAGAAAGCTATTTGTTTCGTTGCCTTTAGTTTACATGTGTGTAAGGTTTTTAAGCTGATAATTTTAAATAATAAATAAGGGAGACTAGTATAGATCTATTTCGAGCTAGTTAGCTCTCTTCAGCTAGCCATACCCTTACTGGGATTCGAACCAGGGAAGTATTACATGTGAGGCAGTTGTAATTGCCACTACACCACTGGCTCTCTCCTTATCAGCTCAGGCAGGGGAATAAGTATATACTTTGTATTACAACACCCTGTTAAGCCCCAATTAAGGGAGAAAGCAGACTGCTTTCTTTTCTGTCTTTCGGCTCATCACCAGAGACCATACCGACAGAAACTATTTGTTTCGTTGCCTTTAGTTTACATGTGTGTAAGGTTTTTAAGCTGATAATTTTAAATAATAAATAAGGGAGACTAGTATAGATCTATTTCGAGCTAGTTAGCTCTCTTCAGCTAGCCATACCCTTACTGGGATTCGAACCAGGGAAGTATTACATGTGAGGCAGTTGTAATTGCCACTACACCACTGGCTCTCTCCTTATCAGCTCAGGCAGGGGAATAAGTATATACTTTGTATTACAACACCCTGTTAAGCCCCAATTAAGGGAGAAAGCAGACTGCTTTCTTTTCTGTCTTTCGGCTCATCACCAGAGACCATACCGACAGAAAGCTATTACAACTGCCTCACATGTAATACTTCCCTGGTTCGAATCCCAGTAAGGGTATGGCTAGCTGAAGAGAGCTAACTAGCTCGAAATAGATCTATACTAGTCTCCCTTATTTATTATTTAAAATTATCAGCTTAAAAACCTTACACACATGTAAACTAAAGGCAACGAAACAAATAGCTTTCTGTCGGTATGGTCTCTGGTGATGAGCCGAAAGACAGAAAAGAAAGCAGTCTGCTTTCTCCCTTAATTGGGGCTTAACAGGGTGTTGTAATACAAAGTATATACTTATTCCCCTGCCTGAGCTGATAAGGAGAGAGCCAGTGGTGTAGTGGCAATTACAACTGCCTCACATGTAATACTTCCCTGGTTCGAATCCCAGTAAGGGTATGGCTAGCTGAAGAGAGCTAACTAGCTCGAAATAGATCTATACTAGTCTCCCTTATTTATTATTTAAAATTATCAGCTTAAAAACCTTACACACATGTAAACTAAAGGCAACGAAACAAATAGCTTTCTGTCGGTATGGTCTCTGGTGATGAGCCGAAAGACAGAAAAGAAAGCAGTCTGCTTTCTCCCTTAATTGGGGCTTAACAGGGTGTTGTAATACAAAGTATATACTTATTCCCCTGCCTGAGCTGATAAGGAGAGAGCCAGTGGTGTAGTGGCAATTACAACTGCCTCACATGTAATACTTCCCTGGTTCGAATCCCAGTAAGGGTATGGCTAGCTGAAGAGAGCTAACTAGCTCGAAATAGATCTATACTAGTCTCCCTTATTTATTATTTAAAATTATCAGCTTAAAAACCTTACACACATGTAAACTAAAGGCAACGAAACAAATAGCTTTCTGTCGGTATGGTCTCTGGTGATGAGCCGAAAGACAGAAAAGAAAGCAGTCTGCTTTCTCCCTTAATTGGGGCTTAACAGGGTGTTGTAATACAAAGTATATACTTATTCCCCTGCCTGAGCTGATAAGGAGAGAGCCAGTGGTGTAGTGGCAATTACAACTGCCTCACATGTAATACTTCCCTGGTTCGAATCCCAGTAAGGGTATGGCTAGCTGAAGAGAGCTAACTAGCTCGAAATAGATCTATACTAGTCTCCCTTATTTATTATTTAAAATTATCAGCTTAAAAACCTTACACACACATATATATATATATATATATATATATATATATATATATATATATATATATATATATATATATATATATATATATATATATATTTGCCTCATTAAAATGCCACCATTAATTCCCAAATATTTAGACTATATTAAAAGTTTTGCTGTCTGCTTATTTCGGTATATTGAAGTTTACAGGGCTATTCTAATCTTCTTAATCCAAATTTGGCTTGGGACACTGTCACCTGTGTTCACTCCTTATTCTCTTGTACTAATTATTTTGATTCTTAATTGTTTTATTAAAATATTCCCGTATAAAAGTAATATATACATTGTTACCTATAACTTTCCATAATACAAGTACTCCTCAACTTACAACCACAATTGAACCCAAAATTCCTTTTGTTAAGTGAGACATTTGTTAAATGAGTTTTGGCCCATTTTATGACCTTTTTTTTGCCTCAGCTGTTAAGTGAAACCCTGCAACCATCATAAATATGAACCAGTTGCCAAGCACCTGAATTTTGATCACATGATTATTGGGATGCTGCAAGGTCTTAACTGTGAAAAATGTTCATAAATAACTTTTTCAGTGCTGTTGTAACTTTGAAGAGTGACAAAGTGACAAAATTAGTGGACCAGAGGAATATTGTGGATATAATTTACTTGGACTTCAGTAATGCATTTGATAAAGTAGATCATAACTTACTACTTGATAAGATAGAAAAATGTGAGTTAGTGTTCTGACCCATCTGGGTTCCCAAAGAGCAAACACAGACAAAGGCAGCAGCCCCCAGTAGTAAGTAATCCTTCGTGCACGTGCACTTGGCACAGGCTCCTCGGGAACCTCCTCATCACTGCTACCAGCCCTACAATCTCTGAAGGCAACAGTCCATTCCCTGATGGTCCTGGCCCCTCATCAGAATCCTCACTCTCCTCAGCCATCTGCACCTGCTGCCAACTAACCACAATAGTTAGACAGCATCACCACCAGATGGATTCATAACTGGATTTCCAACCGTATTCAACATGGAGTCCTTAATGAAACTGCATCTACATGGAGAGAAGTATGCAGTGGGGTACCCTACAGCTCTGTTTTAGGCCCAGTACTCTTCAACACCTTCATCAGTGATTTGGACAAGGGGATAGACAGGGGTTCAGAGGTGGGATTTAGCAGGTTCTGACCAGTTTTGGAGAATTGGTAGCGGAAATTTTGAGTAGTTTGGAGAACCGGCAAATACCACCTCTGACTGATCCTTCCCCTGCCATGCCCACCAAGCCATGCCCATAGAACTGTTAGTAAAAAAATGTGAACCCCACAACTGCGGGAGCTCATCAAATTTGCAGATGACATCAAGCTGGCAGGAATAGCCAACACTCTAGAAAATAGGCTTAAGATATAGAAGGATCTTGACAGACTTGAACATTGGGCACTATCTAACAAAATGAAATCCAGTGGTGAAAAAAGTAAGGTTCTACATTTAGGCAAGAAAAACAAAATGCACAGGTATAAGTGGTACTTTGCTCAATACTAGTAACTGTGAGAGGGATCTCGGAGTCCTAGTGGACAATTGTTTAAATATGAACCACCAGTGAGTGTACTGCAGCTGCCAAAAAAGCAAACACAGTTCTAGGTTGCATAAACAGAGAGAGAGAATCAAGATCACATGAAGTGTTAATACCAGTTTATAATCCCTTGGTCAGGTCACATCTTACCAGTATCCTTGGAATACTGCATCCAGTTTTGGTTGCCACAATGTAAAAAAGATGTTGAGACTCTATAAAGAGTGCAGAGAAGAGCAACAAAGATGATTAGGCTAACATAGTAGTTCCCAAAGTGGCCGGTACCGCCCACTGGGGGATAGTGGGATGCCTTAGTGGGGTGCTGAGAGGCAAGGGGGCCGGCAGGGGGGCGCTAAGAGATGGCAGGGGGGTGCTGGAGGTGAGCGGCAGGGCACAATTCAGGAGTGAGAAAAAATCCCACCGCCACGTTCGAGGTGAGGCCCCGCAGGATCACCCCATTGACTTGCACGCTCTGGTGCAAAAGGCTCAATGGGGTAATCCTGCGGGGCCTTGCCCCGAACGCAGCATTGGGAAAGGAGAGCAAAGCCAGAGTGGCTTTGTTCTTCTTTTCAAACATGCCGCCGCCGCATTCGGGGCGAGGCCCTGCAGGTCCACCCCATTAAGCCCCTTGCACCGGAGGCACCTGCCCAAGCAAGTCTGAATGAAGCGGTACATGAAGTCAATGGGGGGAGCCTGAGAGAGGGAAAGAGAGAGGAAGAGAGAGAGAGAGAAAGAGAGAAGGAAGAAGAGAAAAAGAAAAGGGAAAGAAAGAAAAAGGGACAAAGAAAGAGGGGGGATGGAAGGAAGGGACAGAAAGAAAAAGAAATAAAGAAGGAGGAAGGAGAAAGATAATGAGATATCTATTCTAGCCCAATCACCTGCTCCAGCAGGGTTAGAAGTGTGTTTGTGTGTCCATGTGTGTGTGTGTGTGTGTTCTTGTAATTTACCAATACATTTTGGTTTTGCCTTCTTCAGAATTGGCATTATAATACATTGGGGAAAAGTAATTTTTTAGGGTGGAGATCTGGTCCAATGGATCCTGTTTAAAACCTCAACAAAATGTGAGAGCTTCCTGATAGTCTTGACCATGTTTCGTCCACAAAAACCTTTAATTAATAGAAGCCAAAGATGTTTTAATGTGCTGGCAAAGTTGCTGGCAAAGATGTTTCAATGTGGAAAATGAGGCCTAAACTAGGCCTCATTTCAATCTGATGCATCAGTTCTCTCTCTCTCTTTTTCTCTTCCCCTCCCCCCTCCATCTCCTCTTTCTTTGTCCCTTTTTCTTTCTTTCCCTTTTCTCTTTCTTTTCTTCCTTCTCTCTTTCTCTCTTTCTTTTCTCTTTCTCTCTCTCTTTCCCTCTCCCAGGCTCACTCCATTGATTTGGTGTACCGCTCCACTCGGACTTGCTTGGGCAGTGCAGCGGGCTCAATGGGGTAGACCTGCGAGGCCGGCACCTAGAATGCGGTAGTGCTGGCACGTTTGAAAAGTAGAGCAAAGCCAGAGGTTGGTAATTTTTGCTGCAAAAAATCACAAAAGCTTCTGGGTTGTGCACAAGAAGTGACACACATGTCAATGCAATTCAGCAACATAAAATAAAGAAATACAAATAAAATAAATCAACAAGAATCGGCAAAGCATCTCTGATTAGATTTTATTCACTACTAGAATCTAATCAGAGATGTTTTGCCAATTCTAGTCCAATGACCTGCTCCAGCAGTGTTGGAAGGGAGTATGTGTATATGTGTATGCATGGCTGTCAAAACTCCAAAAACAGGTCAAGTAGTTCTGGGGAGGCCAGTCATAAATTAGAACACTTGCTAAGCAACTCACCATTAAGTGAGGACCACTTGTATTTGGTTTGCCAGTTACCAAACCACGCCCACCCAGTCACGTGACCAGCAAGCCACACCCACCTAATCATGTGACCAGCAAGCCACACCACCCAGTCATGTTACCAGCAAACTACACCTCAAATTAGGCCACTCCCACAGAAATTTGAATCCTGCCCCTGGGTGGGGGGCATTGAGGATGAGTTTGTAGCACCAAGGGGGCGATGGATTGAAAAAGTTTGGGAATCACTGGGCCGCTAACACATATAAAGAATGGTTGCTGGAATTGGGTATGTCTAATTTAATGGAAAAAAGGTCTGGGGTGACATGATAGCCATGTTCTGATATCTCAGGGACTGTCACAAAGAAGAAGGAGACAGGCTATTCTCCAAAGCACCTGAGAGCAGGACAAGAAGCAATGGATGAAACTAATCAAGGAGAGAAGCAACTTAGAAATTTCTTAAGGAGAAATTTCCTGACCATTAAAACAGTTGATCAGTGGAACAACTTGCCTCTAGAAGTTGTGAATGTCCCAACACTGGAAGTTTTTTAAAAGATGCTCGATAACCATTTGTCTGAAATGGTGTAGGGTTTCCTGTCTAAACGGGGTTGGATTAGAAGACCTCCAAGGTTCTTTCCAACTCCTATTCTATTCTATTCTATTCTATTCTATTCTATTCTATTCTATTCTATTCTATTCTACCTGCCCTGCTCTACCCTACCCTACCCTACTCTATTCTATTCTATGCGAACTTTTTAAGTCAAGGACTATCTGTATAGATTTGTATATAACTTTCCTTAATACTGATTTCAATGCAAGAACTCCACAGTATGTTTTTCTGCAAACAAACTTTAAAAATATAGATTTTTTTTTGAAATAACACATAATATATACATTTTTGATACTATGACATGCTGAGATTCTAGTAGATTGCTTGCATTACTGCAATACATGCTGAGATGGAATCCATACTGCTATATAATATCATTATGTTCTAAAATAAAGTCGTGATGAAATTCTAGGGTTTTTTTTTTCTACTCTCGGTGGACATGACACAAAATGACTACCAAATTGGAATAATTGCATTTGTGGGAGTTTTCTGCGGTTATATTTGTTCAACAGAGTCTGTAACTAGCCATAGATTAAACTTACTATTTTTAAATAACACATGACACAGAAAATCATAGCCAGCCACATTTCATCAACCTCCTTCTATTTTAGCTAGTATATCCACTGGCTTTTATATTTTAAAAGAAACCTACAGGAGCTTGACTGAGACTGGAGCCACTGAAGATTGAACTCCACTCAGGTTTCCTTTGCATCCTTGTTTCAACCCACGCAGAGTTACAGGAGAAAAAAAAGACAAGACGGCGAAGAAGCTGAGACTGCCACACTTCCATTATGATGCCAAAGGGGAGAATTAACTAGAGATTCCACCCTCCCCCTGCAGATTCAGAGATAAAACAGAACTTTAAATACAAGCCATGTTTCAGGTTAAGATGCATCATCAGTCCTAGTCACATTATGGATTAATCTGATCTCAAATTAATTCAGTATCTGAATGTAAGTTTGTGTGTGTGTATGTATGTATGTGTGTGTGTGTGTGTGTGTGTGTGTGTACGCCTGAAAGAGGGAAAAGGTAAAAAAAAAAACCTCAGTCCATAAAATAAAGAGATAGCATCCAAAAAAACTTGCTAGTGCCCTTTTCAATTGTCAGCATTCCAATAAAATCCCCCATACTCATTTAACACTCAGAAACAAAGTTGATCCAAGTAAAAATGTATTAGAGAAATTGTATTGGCACATCTGGGAAAACCCGAATCTGAATGTTCTGGGTTTTCCTTTCCCCAAGAGAAATTCAAAGATTCATCCCCTGCACCCATCAGTCGATCACATGGCCCAATCAAACATCATCCCAACTGGAGCCATTTCTCCAAACACTCCTCTCCAGGTGCAGGGTACCTTATGCTTGACTTTTAAGAAAGAATGTTGTTGAGTCTACTCTTTTACTCACTAAGAAATCCCCCCTCCCAAATTCTCACATACTAAATGTGCCAGTCTCGAAGCTTCCAAGTAAAATATAGCTTCCAAGGCTGATATCAATATTCATAAATCTCCCTAGTCATTCAACTCAGTAGCCATTCCAATTCCTTTGATCGTTGGTCTTCATCTGTCATATGGAGATCTGATATGATGAGCATATTAAAGTTTTCATGAACTTATCCACACCACAATGCATAATGCATTTCTGTTTGTCCAAATTTCTTTCTATCCTATTACAATCTTCTTTTTTTGGGTGAGTTACCTTATCTGCCCAGCTCTGTTCTCACTCATTACTGTTGTGTTTAGCTAAGAGTTGCCAAAATATTCTTGATGGAAGAGTCCAATTCCTGGGCTTGCAAAAGCTTCCAAAAGATCTCTTCTGGTCTCTCTTTCTCCTCATCTCTTAGAGGATATCAGAACAAGGAGACAGGATATAATTTTAGTCCTTCTCTTTTTCTTTCCACCCTGTGAGATTTGGTTTTCTTCACTCTATTTTCCTTTCCAGCATTAAATAAGATATATCTTCTGGGAGTAAAGAAAAAAATTAATTACTAATTACACAGTTACTTTAGTTTTAGAGCCGAGAAGCTCAACACCCCCAAATGGCAAGTCGCTTAATTAAGTTATTCTTGATTTAATCAAGGATTTATTTCTCTCCTGGCAAAAGCTTTATGAAAGTGACCCAGGTCTGTGACACCTATTCCAAAGCATACAGCGTGATTATTTCACACCACTTTTACACTTAGATCTGTCCCAAACCTAGGGAGAGAAAATGTCAGTTCCTATTTAGAAATATAGGGGTATTTTGAAGCTAATATGTGGAGGCATAAGTAGCAGTCAAGTAACAACTTGGTGTAGATTTCACAGTGGGCCCTGAGAAAGGGGGGCCCTGAGAAGTCTGATCACAACCAGATTTTTTTAAAAGGCAAAAAAGAAAGTCAGGAGTCCTAAGTTATTTTGGAAGTTAAAAATATTCAGGAATATACATTTTTAGTATTTAATGTAAATATTTTCCAACTAACTAAGATTGCAAGTTGGCAAGACACTAAGCCATCACTGGCTTTAACCACAGCTTGTTAAAGAAATCACAGTGGCTTGGTTGATAAATAACAGTATAAACCATGATTTTCAAAATGCAGAGTGTAAGTTTAGATATTATACTAAGTCAAAGACAAATGAACGACATTATTTTTCAGATTTAGTCTGAAAAATGAATTTATTCCAAAGGGTTTATTTCCAATCATAGATACAAGACAAATGAAATAGAAAAGATCTATGTTGTCTTCCCCCTTCTTGAGATGCTATTCCTAGCAAGTACTGAGGTATTTATTTTCCTTTATCTCCTGCCTTCTGCTCACCAGTTATCAGATAATTTAGTTGCTTCATGTTCAACAAGCATAAAACTGTTGTTAGTTGCTGACACCGCTCTAGCCAAATGGGAAAGAAAAAAAACAGGGGGGGAGGGATTGGAATATTTTGACTTTTCTTTCCCATAATATTTCTTTGGATTTTTGCAATGTGAAAGAAAGAATGCAGAATGAGGAGAAGATTTCTTAGTATTTCCTTTTTATATAAGCATAACATTTTCTAGCCTTCTCTTGTAGTTCAAAAACATTAGCATTTCAGGTTTAAAAATAGGGTGGAGCAGAATAGTTACATTGGTCAGTGATATCTTTTTATTTATTTATTTAGCATTTTAGAAGAACAATTCATTCACTCTGTAAATACATCTACTTTTTGATAGATAATGACCTGTTGTGCAACATAATGGTCTGTTCCTATGAGTGGAAAAGAAAGCAGATTTTTTTTATAAAGCTCTCCTCCCCTGTTTTAGATTGCACCAAATCTCTCAACAAGGCATTCAAGAGATCAGTTCCACCAAAAAGATAGTGACGACCCCCCAATCCTGAAAAAACATGATATGAATTAACACTGATTGTTTTATCCACATCAGTGATTGTTCTGATGTGGGTAAAATAGCTTTGAACTACAATTCATTTTGAAACAAACGCTGTAGACAGGACAGAATCTAAATCAAAAGTGTGAATCAATGAATGAACCTTCAGATTTCTTTTCATAAATCATTTTCCATTGAACTCTTAATACCACAATTGGTCAAAAGATATTTAGAAATATTCAGCCAGGGCAAGTGTAATATCGTTGTTCACTGTTGAAAGTATTCCTGTTCAGCCTAGCTTCAGGAGTATAATTTCTCAGATTTAATTTTTAGGAAAAACGACATATCAATGTAGTATTAAGTTGAAACAATTCCCTCTTAGATTATTTATACCCTAAAATGATTAAAAGACTGCATAACGAATGGCCTCATTTACTCAGTGAATTGATCACTTGATTATACTTGCTGCATTTGCTACATGCAGATTGCCTACATATGTAGTTTTTGTATGGATAAGTACAGTATAATGAAATATGGGACTCATTTATACAAAATACAATAAGTTAAAAAGTACTATAGTTATATAATATGTATGTGTGTGTGTATATACACACACAGATGTTCACCCACAGTACATACACACACGTTTGCATTGGATAATTATATCTAGAACTGTACTTCTTTTCTAGAATTGTATTAGTGTAACAACATATTATGATTTTTCCTGTTACTTTAAACACTTGTTATATATTTTTGATAATGTAAATATATCTTTTATTTCTTTCTATTTTTCTTTTTCTGTTATTATTGTAAAAGCAATACAAATAAATAAAATAAATAAAAACATCTGACCATAACAAAGTATTTTACATCTCTTTGATAGACTGAAGGATATTGAAGAATCCATCCAAAGAAACCAAAGAGCCAGTTTAGTCTAGGCACCAGGCTAGAAACTGGGAGACCATTAGTAAAGTGCGTACAATATATATATATAAATTGGATGCAATTATATACAAACTTAAATTATAATCTACGATCACCCTCATTATACTGTCTTGCAGGCAGAGAGCAAAAAAGATAAAGGCTGACCAATGTCAGAAATGCTTATAAGGGTAAGGGTTTCAGAATCATGTGAACTAAGATGAGTACATCATATACTCTATGGACTTTAATTAAAAATTAATTATTTCTGAACCCCAAACATAGTGATTAGCAGTTATCAGCTACCATTTTGCAATTCAATCTCCGTCTACTTTTGAAAGAAGCCTGTATTTGTAAGTGTGGCATCCTTTCAATTCTAGTTTTAGCAAGCATCTCTTCAGGAGTGCATGGGTTGGAACAGCAAAATAACAGAGTTGGAAGAGATCTTGGAGGTTTTCTAATCCATCCCCCTGCTCAAGCAGGAAACCCTATCCCATTTCAGACAAATTGTGGTCCAATCTCTTCTTAAAAACCTCCAGTGATAGAGCACCTACAACTTCTGGAAGCAAGCCATTCCACTGATTAATTGTTCTCACCATCAGGAAATTCCTCCTTATTTCTAGGGCCCCGATCTGTCTTTGAGCCCCCTTATTTGTGATTGATTATTGGGCAGTATTTTTGAAGTGTGATTAGATGTAACAAAATATTTATAATATCCCCAATATGGATATCTTTGGCACATGAAATTCATGTCATGATGCCATTGTGTTTCAGTTTTCCTGCAAGCTTTGAGTTTATTAGAAGAATTGTTATGACTCTGGTATGTATGTATGCTCAGGGACAGCTATTGTATGTGCCTTATATTGAAATTTATTTCCATTTATGTAGTTCAAGACACCATCTATATATGTTGCTAGAAGAATTGCTGTGCCTCAACAATGATAAGTAATGCGAGTCTAAGATGCTGAAAGATAGTAATTTAAAACTAGGCCACATTTATATGACCAAGGTGGTGCAGTGGTTAGAGTGCAGTACTGCAGCTACTTCTGTTGATTGTTGGCTGCCTGCAATTTGGCAGTTCAAATTCTCCAGGCTCAAGGTTGACTCAGCCTTCCATCCTCCCAAGGTGGGTAAAATGAGGACCCAGATTGTTGGAGGCAATAAACTAAGATTGTTGGAGGCATGTAAACTACTCAGAGAGGGTTATAAAGCACTGTGAAATACTATTGCTATTGCTATATAAATAAAGACTGAGAATTGCAATGCAGGATGCAAGTACTGTCTATACAGATCAGACTTTTGCTCTTCAACAGATTATTGAGAAGTGTATGAATGTAAGGAAGGAATTAATTATATGTCTGTTGAATGTTGAGAAAGTTTATAACAAAGTGAATGTTGAATGTTTTGCACAAATAAGAAGTTGTTCTGTAGTTGCTGAATGTAATAATAACAAAGTGAATGTGGAATGTTTTGCACAAATAAGTTGTTCTGTAGTTGCTGAATGTAATAATAATGGTACACTGTACGATGGATAAAAAGCAGGTGTGAGAATAAAATACTTACTGAATAATAAAAATAATAAAGTTATGTGATGGATGCACAGATATTTTTGTATGCAGACGATGATGTCGTGTTTTTGATTGAGAATCCAAATAAGTTTCACGGAATGTTATGCATATACATTGCATCTGAAAATCAATATACAGTTTCAAAGACCAAGGTTGGGCAGGGGAAGTGGAATGAATAATTGCAAGTAATGCATAAAAAGTAAAAAAGCCTACAGCAACTGAATTAATTTGTACACCTTGATAATATGCATGAAATGTGGTAAAATAGATGAAGATCTTTTAATATATGCAAATGTTAGTATGGGTGGCTTGCGGTCTGTTGCAAAAAATGTTTTTTTTTTTAAAAAAGCAAAACTACTTGTTTATAAGAGCAGACTTCTGGAGTAGAGGTCTTTAGGAAGTATCGGAAAAGTCAAACTGATGGTGATAAATAAGGAATTGAAGCTCCAAATCTTTTATACACATGTAGACATTCCTAACATGTACAAACCAATAGAGTTTCAATTATATGGCTGCGACTACTTTTTTCTCATCATTGTCTTCTGATGTTTCCTGTGAGTATTATTGACATTCTCCTACTTCGTTATATGGTAGCAAGGGTTGCATTTCTCAAGAAAAATAAAAAAGTAAATTGAACAGAATGAAAATGGAGTTCTTAAGAAGTGCATGTAGTACAACAAGAAATAGGATCAAGAATGAAAGGGTGTCATTGAACTTGTATGAATAAGTGATCAGTACATAAACACTGTTTAATCACACAGACTGAATGAATGAGGATCTAATTGTAAAACAAATATCTGAAAAAGAATGAATGGTTGAAGAAGAGGAAGACTTAGAAAAACATGGTAGAACAGAACTGATGAAATCTTCAAAAAAAGAGATGAAACATTTCAAGAATTAAAGTTTGTTTCAGTGGAAAAGTGATGTGTAAGTATAGAAAGATATGGAGTAGTATAGTGAATAAGGTTGGGATAACCCAGATTGAGCTATATTTTGATTCTTTATCTCATGGCTTTCATTCTTCCGTTATTTCTTATATATTTTTGTCATTCACTTATGCTAAAAAGGGATAATATGGTATGTATGTTTCTATGTTGCAGGCTCATATGATCAATCTTACTTCATTCCTTCCATATTCCTTGGGAGAAAAATTGAGCTTTAATAAAGAAGCTTAAAATAATTCTCTTTACTCTAAGTTTCTTTTCAGCATGAAAAAAATCCATTATATGACCTTCCTTCTGTAATTTGAAATGATTCAGTCTAGAAATAGGTATGTTAATCTATTGTTCATGAAAACTAGATTCTAGCTTATCATATATAGGAAATGTTCTTATCTTAATTAACCTCATTAAATAATACAAAAATACCCCTCCAAATTTGCAGTTTTGCTGTATAAAAGGGCAGTGAAAAATTCTTGCTTTTAACATTCACTTAGAAATATGATTTGAAATATGATTTGCAATTAAAAATGTGTTCTTGTTTTGGGAATTTAATTGTTATTGTATTTGAAGAACTGGAAACAAAGATTAGAAACTCATTTTCAAGGTTAATGAGTATTCCTATTCTGAATTTTCTTAAGTTGGCACTTATGACACAGATGCTAGTATAAATATTATTTCTTTCTATCTGAAAAAATATCTTCAGATTTTATTTTATCTCATATGCTCAGTGAGGCAGCCATATGCCCATTGAGGCAGACAAGGTAAGAAATTGAGTATGATCTTTAGATAACGTTCCTCTGGATTCAGGTTATGCACAATGATCTTCAGCAACTCACCGAAGATAGTATAAATTCCATGTTGGCACTGCTATACATAATCTTGTACCAGGTCTGGGATTTCATTTTGCCACGGGTTGTCAGAAACAATAAAAGTGGCTGTGGGACTTAGGTCAAGAGGTTCCTTTATTGTTGACTCCACTGTACACAAGAATCTTACCAGACTGCCTGTTTTCCCCTGGGAAAGCCCAATATAGACCTAAGTGTTTGACCTTTTATGCTTCCTCCCATCTATAGAGTCTAGACTGGCTTATCTCTTAACTAACCCCACCAGGGCCTCTTTCCTTTCAGCTATTGATTCTACCACATCATCTACTTATCATAATAAACCCATACAATTATAATTTATAGAGAAGATGAATTAAGAATCAAGCTCTAGTTAGTATTAAGCTCCAGAATCTAAAATTCCAGATAAATGCTAATAACCATGATGGGAGAACAGATTTAAGCAGCAAGCCAGATGAGGTCAGATGGAAAGGAATTTGGACCTCATACGCTTTTTCAAAGCAGTGACTTTCTCATTCTCATCGACCTCTTAATCACAGACCTACCATTACAAAACTGACAAGCAATTTAGTACACTTAATCTTAAATGGTGAAGTCTTATTTCTAAACTACTTTGTGAAAAGAAGCTTCTTAAGTTAAAATTGGTTCAGCAGGTACACCCCAATGCGAGTCAGTTCTTGGAAAAAACAGCTCTATTTGCAAGAGTACATATGCCAAATCAGGAGTGTTCACTGTATATGGGAAAAAGAAGTCAAGATGGCAGCCACAATTGTGCAATTGAAATTCTGTCCATTTTTAAGTCTCATCATAGAAAGTCTGTTGATGTCTTCAGGATAGGGGTATTTATACTCATCTGCTGAGTATACAAGTTAGAAATCCTTGGATGCTGAAGCTTTTGTGAAGATATCTTGGAGAGCCAATGCCACTAACTAACCTTGATAACACTGTGAGTCACATTTCCAGGAATGAGGACAAAGAGGAAATATGGAATGACCTTCTTGAGAAATGGTTGGCACTTAATCTGCTGACCTTTAGTAAGGTTGTCAAGACCTGCCTTTTTCCTAAGGCCTTTGGGTTGTGACCACCATTTACATAATGATGTTGTTTCTTTTTATCTCAATTATATTGTTTTATTGTTTCATGATTACCTATTGGTTTCTGAATTGTGTTTTTGTATTAATTTTTCTGAGATTTTGTTGCATTTTCTATAAGCCTGCCAGAGTCACCTTGATTGAGTTGTGTAACTGGTCAAATCTTTTAAATAAGTAAACCATCCATTAAATAAACAAAATCCTCTGCACACATAAAAAATAGGCAGAGCTTTGTTGGCACCATTACAGGTGTCATCTTGATTTCTTTTCTTTTACAATAGCTGGTGTTGAATATTCAGCAGGGAGTGGATTCTGACATCAGAATCCACTCATTGGAGCAATTTCCTGGCGGCAAATTGAAGCGCTGTCAGTGGCTGAAATGCCAGACCACTCCTGGCTTAAAAGCGGAAAGCTGGTGGCGGCTTGGCTGCTTCAATCGGGATCTTCAATAAAGAGTTACTTTACTGTTCCTGAATGCCCTGTCTCTTCAATCGACCCTGATTCAACACCTACCTTGTGAACATCCCTGCAGCAAACAAATGAAATGGAGAATGGTCTTGTTCTTCAACAGCAGCTGCCAAATACTAGCCACCTGGCCACCTGCTGTGTAATCTAACCTGAGAGATGGCAAAGAAATTGGAATTCATCAGAGAAAAGATAATGCTTCTTTGTGTGCATCAATGTTTTATTTAGCCCCACAAAAGATATGTTTTTGTTTTGGGAAGTGTCTGATTTCTTAAGGGAGACAGCAAAGAAGAAAAATATTGATTTGTGGCCTTTTATTTTGAAAGTCACTCCTTAATCTGGGAAGGAGAGGATGAAATAAAGATATAGTGATGACAAATCTCATTGCTATGGCAACTGTACATTTTTAGTGACAGTGGAGTCTTCCTCCAGAAAGAGCTAAATTGCCTGGGAAGTGAAGGTGAAGAGGGTAAGAAGCAGATGGTGGAATTTACTTAAGGAAAAGTGTAACTCTTGGAATTTGCAAATAGAGGAAGATAAGGGAAGAAGTATACTTGAGTAAACAAAATAGGTGTGCCTACTATTGTATAGGCACTCATGTCATTTTATTGATTATTTATAATCTACCTTATTTTATAAATCCAGAATTGGGGACTATAGTATCTGGGACTGTACAAATTACCTTTTTCCCTTTTTTTCCTTTATTTTTCTACTGATGCACGCATTATAATTAAAGAAAGATGCAGGTTTTTGAACATTTTTGCTGTCCATGAGAATTCTCATTCCCATTTTCACTCTGAAACCTCATCTCAGTGGGACAAAAGTCCAAAAATATTACAGCCATATCCTTTCTAGAAATGTCAGTACATCATTGCATATCTTACTGCAGCTCTCAAAAAGGTTAGGGACCTAAGTTGCAGATTGCAGCTTCTCAAAAATTATCTATGCAAAGAGAACAATGCAGTAATAACTTGGGGTGGGGGGTGGGGGGTGGGATTAGGTGGCCTTTTCCCGTATGATCAGAATAATCTTGAGAGAAATTTCTATGATATCTGATTCACTCAAGGAACCCCCCAAAAATTCCAAACCCTGAGAGTATTTCCACTTGATGGTCCATTTCCTATTGAAAGGAGAATATTTGTTTGTTTCACAGAATTTATAACTTATTACATTTCTGTTGGAGTTCTATTGCTTTTATAGATGTTCTTTGGGTTAGCTGCATTTCCAATACATTATCAAATGCAATTGTTTTTACTCTTGAACTATAACTTTTACTTATGAACTAATTCCTAAATGGGGAGAAAAGACAGACAGACAGATATAAAGCTCCTCCATCCAAGGATGTTGTGCCACTCTGAATCAGCTCCAGGCCCCTGTATTGTCACTCATTTGGAACCTTGAATCAGTTCTGCAGTGGTTCAGCAAAATCAGAGCTAAAATGATTATCAGTTATTGTTTTGAAAAGCTGATTCTCATTGGTGGGAAATTTACCTCAACCTGGCTAAATAGTATCTGGCTGAACAGCAGTAACTGTGAGAGAGATCAAGATGTCTTATTGGACAACCACTTATATAAGCCAGCAGTGTGCTGCAGTTGCCAAAAAAGCCAATGCAGTCCTAGGCTGCATCAAATTTTAGTACCACTTTATACTACATTAGTAAGGCCACATTTGGAATACTGTTGTAGCAGATGACCATGCTGAACCAGAGAAAGGGGTTTTGAGTTCCTTCATGCCCACAAGAGATCTAAGTCCAGCCCACTTTGAAATCTGTTGAGCCTTATCTACCACCAATTTCCCTTAAATGGAAATGGCGGTAGATAATCCCCTTACACGGATTCCTTAATCCCTTCAGATTCTTGTAGAGAGTATTAACATTCAATGAATCTGTATTAATTTGAACTGCCTTGGCTCGTGATTTCCCATGCTTGACAACTGGGTCCAGTTTTAGTCACCACAATACAAAAAAAATGCATGAAATTCTACAAAGAGTGTAGAGACACAGAAAAGAGGGGGTAGACCTATTCTTCAAGCACCTGAGAGCAGGACAAGAAGTAACAGATGGAAGATTATCAAAGAGAGATCCAACCTACAATTAAGGAGAAATTTCCTGACAGAAAGAAGAATTAAACAGTGGAATGGCAAGAAATTTTTATCCAAAATGGTGTAGGATCTTCTACTCAAACAGGGCATTGCACTAGAACAGTGGTAGGCCACAGAAGAAATGGCTCCCGAAAGCAATTAATCTGGGCTGCGCAGTTCTCGCAGGAACACCTTTCCTTGCTTGTCTCCAAATGAGGCTGGAAGAGCCCCGCCAGCTTTTCCTTAGCTACAGATCTGAGCTCTCTCAATCCTCTACCCGGGATCTGAAAAGAGCTCCCACTTTCTCCCCCCTCCCCTCCTCCCAATTAATCACCGAGGGCGGCAGTACCTTCTGTAGATAGATGCTTGCTGAGAAGCCCTTGGAGTGGGAGCCAAGGGGCGCTGTCCCCCAAGGAGAGCAAAGCCCCCTTTCTGCCTCTGCTTCTCCCAGCAGCAGTTGCCCCTCAGCCCCTCAGCTCCGCTCTTCTGCCTCTTTGGAAAGTGCAGGCGGGGGGGAGGCTTCCAGCCCGAAACATTTTATTTTGTTACCATTAGGCATTTACATTTTTGTTATAATTAAATAAGTGTGTGTGTGTGTGTGTGTGTGTATGTATGTATAATAATAAATTTATATTTAATATAATTTTTTGTATTAAATATATTAGATATAAATATATTGGGATTTAAAATGATGAGTTTGGTGGCCCCTGAGGTCCAAAAAGTTGGCGACCCCTGCGCTAGAAGATCTTCCAAGTTCCTTCCAACTCTATTATTATGTATTCTGCCTCCTACTGGCACCTATCAGCAATTTTTAGGCACTTTGCTAAATCAGTAGCACACATTTCACTCTTCTGCTACACTTCGTTTTATCAAACTTCTACAAAACCTGGATTCAGTGCTTCCTTCCACACAATACAGGAGAAGGCAGAAGTTCAGTAGAAGTTTGGATAAAACAAATGTTGGGTATCGGTGGGGCAATTTACAAATTGTTTTCAGTTTGTTAAACTCAGTCTGTGAGTTTAATTTAACTGCTAAACTATTTATATGAATTGCAACTTTTGATAAAACTTTGCTAAGCTTAATATATTCCAGAAGTTTTAGTGCTAGGTAAAATTAGGATAACTCCACCCACTCCCCAATGAATTAATGTTGGAATTAAGAACCAGACAGAGGAGGGAGAGAGAAGGGAATGAAATCTGTAGTGTAGCAAAATAGACTATTGCTAGTTCACCAGAACAGTGCATTGAACAAGCAGCATTTCTATATTCTTTGTTTCCTTATAGTCTTTTTTTTATTTTGCAATGAATAGAGTATACACTTTTATATTCCAACTGGCATAAGAAACATGTGTTCTGGAATATGGATCAAGTATTGGTATGCCCATACCTATACATTTGCTTTGGCAACTGTTGAAGATACTGAACTTGATTCTGAACATTTTAAGTAATATATAAATTTTACCTTGAATGTTACACTGAGAGTATTGCAAATGAGTTGTCCTTTGAGTAACTTCCTCAGTAAATCTGTTGTGCTATGTTTTGAAGGGCAGCATTCTATATTGTTACAATAATAATATTTCCTAAGAAAATCAGCAAATACCGTATTTTTTGGAGTATGAGACACACTCCCCACCCCCCAAAAAAAGTGGTGGAAATGTCTGTGCGCCTTATACAGCAAATACAAGTCCATTTTTGGCCTCTCAAAGCCTCCGTGCATTCCATTTTTGCCCTCCTCAGCATCCAGGAGCACTCTGCAGGCCAAAAACGGGCCTGTTTTTGGTCTCCAGAGGCTTCCACAGATCCCATTTTGCCCTCCCCTGCCACTTCTAATTGCCTTTTCTCTCAGCTTGCATTTGAGCTATAGATTCTTTACAAAATATTTTTTTCCAAATACATATGAATTTTATGAAATTTGTCTAGATTTGAATGCTCAATGGAAACAGAGTTCCTCTTTTGGAGTTACGGAGTGTTCTGTGGTGAAAGGATGACATGATAGCCCTTTATATCCATATTTATAACTGAGGAATTTTCTATTGCTTAATCTGATGGAAATATTCATTGACATAATAAATGACAGGATTCAACGTTAGATCTGGCACATTTTTCAAAGTGAGAAGAAATTTCTCATTTGCGCGAGATAATTAATTAGATTGTATGACATTTAAATTTAGCCAGCAGTAAGCATTCTGGCTGGATTAAACAATGACAATAAAAACTTGTAGATGGCAATAAATGATTTACATTGATCTAATGCAAGCCAAGGGACAATTCTGTGCTGACTTAATGGAATGAATACAAACAAAGAAATGGTATTGCTATTCTTCACTATAGAAAATACAATTTTACAGACATGTTTACTACTTATTAAGCTTGAACCCATTGCCAGTTGTAAACTCCAGATAAAAATGATAAATGATTATTTACTGAGAAAAAGAATTGGCAGGGCAAATGTTCATTGTATAATGACGCCATCCTGTAAAATTTTGGCTACAAGTATAAACCATGACAGTGCAACTAGATATTTAACTTGCAGATCCTATGTGCCCTTCACTCAGTTTGCAGAGAGACAGAGGAAGTGACTACTGCAGGTTTAATACAGCAACTTTGCTGTTAAAGCACTTAAATGTCACCTTGTCCCTGAGGTGTGCTTAGATGGGACATCGGAAAGTAAAGACAGAATCACAATGCTTTTGCTTTTAATAAAAAAGATGCCCTTAATGCCCAAACTCCGTAAAATGAAACAGCACTGAACTGATCATGAAAACTTTGTTCTGTTTCTATGTTTTGTACCAGTTACTTGTCAGATTTACTGATGACACAGAATTACATTGGGTGGTTATTAATATGTTCTGAGAGACAAAAATCAAAATCAAAATTATTTTGATATATTAGGAAAGTGGGCTCAAAAGAATGGAAGTTTATGGAGACAAATACAGACTTCTTCACTTAGGATAAGAAATCAAATGCAAGAGGGGATAATTGATATATAACGGCATATGTAAAACAGAATCTGTAATTGATCACAAGCATGAATATAAGCCAGCAATGTGAATGGATGTGAAAAAAGTTAAACACAAATTTAAGATGCATTAATAGACATTTAGTTTTTTAATTCTCCGTTGCCTCACACTCTATCTTTTGGCATAATACAATAGTGCCACTTCAATCATCTTCAATAGACCTTAACACCCTGCCTACACTGTCAGGCTTCAATACAGTGATATTATGGGGGAAACTTTAGTCAGTGCTTTTTACTGAAGCAAATGGTTATTTGGAAGATGGATTGAACCACCAGGTCATTCTATGGTTTGCCATGTAGAGTCAGATTATATCATGAGAAGAATAAAATGGAAAAGCAACAATCACTCCCAAAAAGTACCTTTAACTTGTCCTCAAAAGTTTATAAAATTGTGAGGATACTGCTTGAGACGAAGAACAAATGCGAAGGAGCAAGGTTCTGCCCAACCTCATTCTAACAGAAGATTTAGAAAATTTTCCTCAAACCTGCATTTTTGCAATGTCATCTGAACATGTTTGGAATCTTAAGATATTCTTTAAGATGGCAATATACAACTATTTTTTCTTTGAAATTCTAACTATATGATTGTTGCCTTCTATTGTTTCTATTATATTTCTTAAATGATTTTGTATATATATTTAAGGATTAGTTTCCAGAATTGCACAATTTCACATCACCCTCTTACGTTTTCAAGTTGTTTACAAAATGCTGGTAAGCATTTGGGACTTCTAAGCATCTTTCTTTCTGTTTCGCCCTGCCCCTTTAAATTTATGCTAAAAAGGGAAGCCTTGTACAATGGGCTACAAAAACCATCCAGCTGGTCAGATGCAGATCACAAGATTCAGCCTGGACAACAGCCTTTATAAATCCTTGGATAAAGCTATTAATTAGTGATACTTAAATTAGCTTCCTGGCAGCTTGTAACACAAACAGAATGGGCTCATTTATTACCTGTTCGTTGTTTCAGAATGCAAGACACACTCTGATAAAGTTTCAGGAAAGTATTTTAGCTGAATATTAGGGGGGGAGGAATTCATAATAGTAAAATGGTTTGATAGTGATACTAATCAATTAGGGAAATTGTAGACATTATTTCTGTAAAAGTATTAAAATAAAAACCAAATAGTTACTCACTAGGAACACTTTAATTCAATTTCATGTACAAAGCAGGGGATTCTAATAAGTACCCATATTACGCCCCAAGGAGACCTATATAATATATGGGATTCTAAAGCTGTAAGATGTTTCCAAGTATTCTTTACTTAGAGAAACATAGCAATGCAACTTCCCACAGCCAACTTTCACTGGCGTTCACCAACCTTTAATGTCTTTCCTTCCCAAGCCTAAGGAAGGCCATTAACTTTCCCAACAGATGTGTATGAAACTGGCTGAAAAACTAGGATGTGCTGATGAACTTTTTCATTTGTGTCAAGTTTCCTTAGCAGTCCTTTTGATCCTTCACTGTATGGGGGTCATGCTTTCAATTCACTTTTTAATTTTTAACATGACAGAATTGAATCATTCTTACAGTTATGTTCAAATTAAGTTTAGAAACAGTGCTCAATTCTTTATCTATTAGTCTATTAGTGTTTTTTTTTTTGTAAAGGTTAAAGAAAAGAAAACCTACCCAGCCATAACAATGAAGAAATCCAGGCGGTTCCAGGTATCTCCAAGGTAGCATTTCTTGCCAAATATCCCCAGGGCCACCATCTTCAGCACCATTTCCATAGCAAAGAAGATAAAAATGAAGTCATCAAACACCTAAAATGTCGATAAGGAAAAAGATGCAGATTTAAATTAATTTTAACCATTATTTTGAATAGGCATATGAAATACATAAAAAGGATTTTCTAGGTAGTCTTAATACTGTACATTGTTTAAGATAATGTTTGAAGATCCTTTTGCAGGCACTGCCACCCACAAAGAATTGCAGATGGTTTACAGAGCAAGGAACCTATTCTAGTATGTCCACCAATCCTTCCCCTGAACACTGTTTCTAGAAATGTCTACCTGGTCCCTTAACAAATAATAGACTAGGCTGAGATCTTTAGGGTTTTTTTAGCTGTCTGACATAATCTTTACACATTTTTGTTTGTTTTAAATCTATTGTTTATTGATTGTTTTTCATTTTATATTTGTAATTTAGTCCAACAACGTTTGTTATTTAGAACATATTAAACATAATATGCATAATGCCCTTGCATAATGTCTACTTTTTCAGTGATTATTTGAAGTTACAATGAACAAGGGGTCCCAAGCTAGATGAGGAAGAGGACAAGAGATTCAGGGTAGCCACACCATATTTCAAGGAGGTTAGAACAGTGGCCTCCAGCCTTTTGGGCCACAGGGACCAGTTCTGTGGAGAGAGGTTTTTCCATGGACCAGGGTGATGTGGTTTCATGTGCTGCCTGGATCCTGAAAATGGGGCTTTGATTCTTTGTGCGGCCCAGTTTCTGGCATGCTGCGGACTAGTGCCAGTCCACGGACTGTGGGCTGGGGACTCCTGTGTTAGAAGGTTACAGCTTTAGTTTGGCAAGTTTCTGTCCATTAGATATAAGCAAATAAAGGACTGGACTCATTTGGATTTCATTGTATTGCCTTTGGGCTCGAGCCTGAAATTAGGCTGAATGAATAGATTTGGTGGTTGTTACATTTACTTCATAAACAAAAGTATCTCTCATCTCTTTCATGTTGCTTTATAGCAGGGGTCGCCAACCTTTTGGACCTCAGGGACCACCAAACTCATAATTTTAGATACCAGAGACCACTAACTGATTCTGTGGGTGAGGCATATTTTTTGGGTGTGGCTTGGTGGTCATGTGACTGGCTGGGCATGGCTTGTATGTAAATATTATAAATATTTATATAAATATTGAATTTTTTATAAAAAAGAGCAACTTTTATCCAAAATCAGGCAAAGCAGGCAGATTGAGTTGCTCACAGAATCACAGATTCATTCAGAGATCTATCTATCTGCCATTGGCTAGCTCAGTCTGTCACATAAAGTTTGCTTGCAAACAAACTCATAAAATTTACTAGCAAGCAAACTCACAAAATTAACTCACAACATACCATGCATGTAAATACTGAATTTTTTACAAACAAGAGCAAATTTTACCCAAAATCAGGCAAAGCAGGCAGATTGAGTTGCTCACAGAATCATTCAGTGATCTATCTATCTGCCATCGGCTAGTTCAGTCTCTCAAATTTGCTTGCTGTGAGTCTGCACTGAATTTGCTTGCAAGCAAACCTTCATTCCAAAGCGAGGTTCGGCTGTGCTGAGCCAAAGATCTAAAGACTAGCTAGAAAACAAGAAATCCAACCATTTCCTGCTTCCTAGCTAATCTAAATTTCCCAGCACAGCAGAACAGATGATGGTCGGAAAAAGGAAAAATAGCAATTTAGCAGGCAGGTTTACCAGGTAAAGAGTGAGTGGGGGGGGAGAATTCCCACAGGCCATGTGGACAGGCAGTCTCGTGTTTCTGCACAGTCTGGATTAATTGCTTTGTGGGGATGCTCTGGGGGCGAGATTTCTCTGTGGCCCACCAAAATTTTCTCACGGCCCACCAGTGGGCTGCAGCCCACTAGTTGGTGACTGCTGTTTTACAGGAATGTTGCCCTATTGTTCATAGCAAACCACTTCAACTCAGTAATATTTGAGGATTTTTCAAATAAGAACTGCTGATTTTAGGTCTTGCCAAATCATTTGTGTGCAATTTAACTCTAAAATGCCATTCTTTGACCTGGCCATGCCAAAATGCTGAATTTGTTTGGTTTTTTAAAAAAATCTATTTTCTGTTCATGAGCTTGTATACTTATATCTTGCTATAGTATTGTATGTATCCACATGCACTTTAAAAAATGGTCAGAAATGGGACAGCAAAGTATCCCCTAACGAGTAAACTTCCATCTCCTCTTTGTACATGGTATGAAGTTCTTATTGTGGAATGCAATGTTTATTTTTTCCAGACATAATGTTTTCCACAGAAACTGAAATGTTCCATTTTTGACTTTTCTATCCATAGAATATTCTTCCAGACATATGAAGGTTTATCCAGGTAATTTTTGACAAACTTGAAATGAGCATCAACATTCTTCTTAGTGAGGAATGACTTCTACATCGCTACTCTCCCAGTAATTTTCTGATGATGCAGTCATGAAAGTAATTATTTTAACCAAGGCAATAGAGATCTACATACGCTGTTCAGTAGTTCCGTGTGACTTTCTGAATGTATTTATTTACTTTGTATGTATGGTCTTTATTATTGAAGACTCTGGAAATCAATCACAATTATGTTGACTTTGATAGGCCATCCGCTCTTGAGAAGATTTATATTGCTTCAAATCCTTTCAATTTCTATTTCTGACTGTGGGTTGATGGAGTTTTAGAAATGGTTTTATAATCTTTTTTAGAACATTGATATCAACCACTTTTTAATGTAGACTTTTAGAAATTTCTTTTGGTTTTGTTTATGAAACAAGTAAACAAGCACCCTACTTTGGTGCTACTTGCTGTCTCAATACCCTATATTGTCAGGGTTCTGACGGATGCCCTAATTAAACCGTGAGCCTCGAACCAAGCTTCAAAAGAAATCCAGTTATTTTTTAGGAGCAACTTGTTGGCATGTACCCAAATGAAGTCAGCCCTGCCTCACATAATTTACAGCCCACCTGTAACCCTGTTTCCCCCCTCCTCCCAGGGTGTGTCATAAATAACATTCTCCAATGGAGCAGTTTCGTGGGCTGTAGAGATCATGCCTCTCAGGCTGGTCCTGGTAGCCTGGGATACAGCCTTGAAGAAAGTATACATGGAATGTGCTTCTGGTTGTAGCTGCCTTACTGCTCTGTCAGTCCTCCCCCACCCCCGCGCCTATGGCAACTGGAAAAAATGAAAAGGAGTGAATACTTTTTCACTACTTTTCAAAGTGATAATAATATAGTTTAATCTTATATAGAGAAAACACAAAAGCAGATGTATGAATATCTAGAATAGCAAGTTTGACATTTTGACAGATTATTTTAAAAATGCTGGCTTGTTATGGGCCTTGTTTCTACATGATTTTGCTGATGACTTTAGTTCACATAACATAGTTATGGAATATATGTCAGGATATCAACCAGAAGGTCATATATTGCCATTATAGAAAGGGAGCTACTTACCTGCAAAATTTTACATCTGTTGGAGAGGCAATCCATATCATCACAGGGTTGATACATTCCAAGTGTGACACAGTTCAGTAGGATCACCATCATGCTGACACATTCAAACCAGGTGAAAGGAAGAAATAAAGTCAAGGGAAAAAAATCTAATTTACAAACAACATAATTAACCCTCAGATATACTAGAATAGAAATTTTTGTTTTTAAGAAACTGTCAAGAGTATATAGTAGTAAGCAATACGACCATAGTAACACAATGCATAAACAGTAGATAATCGAGACAATACAATTGCAGGTGAAAAAATCACATGATAGCATATTCCTTGATAGATAGAATGAAAAAAAAGCATGTACAAAATATATTCTTATAGATAAAAGAAATAATTCCATGGAAAAAGGTTTCAATTACGAATACTTCAGATACAGGCTAAAGTGGTATCACTTGAAAAGAATTTTATTACTGAATAAGTTGTTTACATGAGTTACTTTATCTGCCATTCTAAAATAACCAAATCAGTGCTTTCGTGAAGATGGTAGTAAGGATGTTGATACAAGTAATGCAAAACATGGCCCAGTATAAACATTCAACAAATACAGATCTATCTATGAGATAAATCTCTTCCAACTCCATGTACATCAGTGCATTCACACAGACACAATTTTTTATCATTATATTTTGAATACATCACTTCAAATGTACTGCAACAGAATAAGATTAAATAAGCATAATTCATTTTTTATTAACATTTATAACAGGTAACATGAAAAACAACATGTATTTTAATTATAACTTATCCTTCTCATCCTTCTTAATTATAACTATCCTCCTTATCCTTCTTGTTCACATTTGTTTTAGTTGACTTTATATAAAAATAGTCAGCAATACCTTCAGAGCAACTAATATAAATATATACTTTTGTATTTATTTGCTTGTCTTATTTTTTTTCCAAAAATAAGATCACAGTTACCACTCTTCTAAAACTATCACATCTTACCCTCCTGATAAATTCTGCACTAATATATCCCTAATTGAGATACATTAAAAAAAAACCTAGCATCCTTCTAGCGGTGCTTCGTTTTTTTCATTTTTTTCTGCAAGGGTTCATCTAGGGTCAAAGTTTCTCCTTGTCAACAGTAAGATGGCTATGGAAAGTCCATAAGCAAAACATAAATAAAATAACCTTAATAATAATAAACTCTCCACTAACTCTTCTGAACAAGGCTTCCTGAGACACCAACAAACACATTAAATCCAAAACTCTTTTATTTTAGTTCAATGGCTATGAATTATCATCATTCACAGCCCGTAATGAGTCTCAACCAGTTATAAATAGTGCCAAAGTCCTTTGGAAGAAGTCTGATCAGAACGCACCTTTATCTTTCTTGAAGTGCTGCCAACGACTAAAGTACCAATTAGTCTTTGAAAACCAAACAGAGCACAATTCACTACGGAGCTTTCAGGTTCCAAACCAACCAGTGTGAACAACATTGCTTCCTGCAAAGGTTCCATTCTTCAAGTCCATTCTTGTCAATGATGTTGCGCCAGCTACAAGCTCTTCTCTTTATTACTTGGACCAGTAGACTGACTCAAACCAGGAGGCCTCTTTACCTCGCCCTAGAAAGCCCTCTAAAAAAACAGGAAAGCAGAGGAAGGCAACACTACACTACAAGAACTACTCTGTCCTGGCACAGTTACCTAGCAGCTACAGGCTAAAGCAAGCCAAAAGCTCAGGGTATGCTCAGAGATTGCCGATATTAGCAGATGAAGTTGATAAAAGTTCTGGGGCAAGGTAAGCCTGACTTATCTTTCTGAAATTGAGCCATTCTTAATGTAGATTTATATCCAGGAGGATTTTCTAAATGACTGCTTCAGAGGCAGGTAGCCTTAAATTAGCTGAAAGTGCCTTCATATCTTTGTTTTGCAGCTTCTATATTTAAATTTAGCCTAATGAGAATAAAGGCCGCAATAGTATGCCATGTAAAGAACTATAAAATCCCAAGAATATTTCTATCAGCATTTATTTAAATTAAAAATTAAGTGAAACTTCTTACTAGAATGTGAAATGTTGGTGAAGAATTAAGATACCTTGCACTCTGTAGATCACTGAAAATGGTAAAGGGAAATGGTAAATAGGTTAAAGTAAATGCAAATGGATAAGAGGAAAAGGAATATAGCCTAATTTCTATATACATTTACATTGCTTGCTTAATTTCAAGCAGATGTGTTTTCAATTTTACACCTTACACCCAAAATCATAAAACAAACAATTACAAATAATTGTGACACAACAGTTTTGTTTAATAGCTCTGATTCTATAAAAAAAAACAAGCATGATTATCATATCACTAACAGGATGAGAAATTCCTTTGAAAATTTGTTTGGTGAAAATCAGATTTTTATTCTTTTTATTACTTTTATCCAACAGAGAACAGCAAAATCATCAACCGTATAATTGGACTACTATACATAGAGCTTCAGCTTCTAGATGGGGCTAAACTAACTTGGAACACTCAACAAGTCTTTGCTAATAAGAATGAGGCACTTATACCAATGTTTCCTATTTAAATAACTGGCTCTTTTTCACTGAAAAAGATATTCCTGGAGACCTGTCAGAGCAGGAACAAAATAACTTGTTGCTCTAGACATTGTAAGAGTAAAATGGAAACAACCCCATGCAGAGCTGCTTTATGCCTTTATGCACCAGAGTTCAGGAATCCTTGATCCTTAGAGATCCTCTGTCTGCCTAGTTATTTGCTAGTACACCTAAAGAAAATTTAGGAATTATATACTTACTGAACATTATTGTTCTGACCCAGGCTTCGTAAATGTAATTATTCACAAACTTGTTTGAAAAACAAAACCTATTTTATTGCAATGCTGGGAATTGTTTTCATTCTCAGCTGGAATTAAGCTCAAACAGTACCCCAAGATAAGCACACACCTTTCAGTTTTGTGAAGTGCTGCCAAAACAGAAGTATCAAATTAACTAGAAAAGAAACCAACCAAAGTACAAGAAAAACCAACTGAAGTACACAGAACTTCAAGGATGACTCTGATCCAATCGAACTAAACCAAAGTACAAGAAAAACCAATCAAAGTACACAGAGCTTCAAGGATGACTCGGAACTTTCCTGCAAAGGTTTCATCATCTTGGCCTGACTTTTATCCCTTATGGGAGAGATAATCACTTCCCAGCCTTATTCCCGAGTTACCTCTTTTGTTTCAGCTACTCTCACTTTCTAGCAGCTCTGTCCATATGCGCACTGGGAACAGGCTCCCCTGGATCCTCTGCCTCACTGCTGCCAGGCTCCAAAGGCTCCAAAGGCAGCACCCCCCTCCCAGATGATTCTGGCCCCATCTCTCCATCAGACGCAGGAACCTCGTCTGAGTCCTCTCCAGACTCCCTGATTGTTCCACATTTTTCCCCACTGTCCAATTCTGCTGCCATCTGCACTGGCTGCCGGCAATCCACAAGACTTATAAAGTTGTATATTTTTAACACCTGGATATGCCCTGGATAAATTCTGTCTGTTTGTAACCTTCAGTTGGGTGAAACAGTGCATCGACAATGGGCTAATTTAAAGAAGGCATCAAAAATCTGGGACCCAAATCTGGGATTGAAATTTGGCAAAGTGGTGGTCACTTCAGCATCACCACACTGTAATAGTCAGCTGTGGTCACATGATCATAATTTTCACACTCCATGCCACATTCCCACAAGAGAAATTAATGGGGAAGCCAGCAGACAATCAGAAGTCACTCCCATTCTCACTGCATTTTTGCCCACCTGTGGTCATTTTGTTTCTCAGTTTAGGCAAGGATATGTTTCTGCAATGATGTGCTGATGAGTTACAGACTGTCTAGTTATTCATGAATTTTGTGCACAACTGTTTTGTACTTCAAAATAGAATGTTTTCAACAATAACTATTTCATGGATTTAGCGAACCTGGGATGCCCCTCCCCCCTGGTTTTCTTCTCTAGAATTGGAATAAAATCACAAGCATCCTGTCCATGGACAGAGCCTGATAGCTAAACTGTTTTGGTCTGCCTTTTACCAAGGAATGCTTAAGGTAATATCTCAGTTTAGGTTATCCGTCCTGATCTTTTTTATTTAATAAAAGGCAGGATATCTTATGCCTACTGATGGCAATATAGAGTCTAACAGTTCATTTGCATTAAATGGTTCAAAGCTTGCTTGACACTATTTACAATCATTTGCAATATTGCTGGGTTTTCAGAAGATAATAACAGGGAATTTAAAGCTCAGTGATGAAAGGTACTCATACAGCTACATTAATATTATTATAAAATGTAAAAACTGCTTAAGTTCTTATACCTGTCTACACAAAAATCATTCTGCCTACATTCAGAGGAACAAACTTCTGGGAGGGGGAAATGGGGGGAATAATTGCACCACATCCTCTTTGTGAAGGACACTTTCCAAGGTCCTGAAAAGCCAGTATTTATTTATTACTCAAATTTATATAGATGGCTATCTTACCAGAACTCACTCGGAGTACCGTACAATAGACAGTAAGAAGTAATACATATATAAAAACAAGTATAGGTTTTCCAAGAGGAAAACAAGTATAGACTTACAACATTTAGTTTGAACGGTCACATTCAAAGTTACAACGGCACTAAAAAAAAGTGAGTTATGAATGTTTTTCACATGATTGTTGCAACACCACCTTGGTTACATGATCAGAATTCAGATGCTTGGCACTGCCTCATATTTATGATGGTTGTAGTGTCCTAGGGTCATATGATCACATTTGCAACCTTCTGACAAGCAAAGTAGCAGGGAAACCAGATTCATTTAACAACCATGTTACTAAATTTAACCAATGCAATGACTCACTTAACAACTGTGGAAAGAAAAGTTGTGAAATGGAGCAAACTGGCTTAACAAATGTTTCATTTAGCAACACAAACTTTGGGCTCATTTGTGGTTGTAACTCAAGGACTACGTGTACTTAAAAATAGGAAAATCAACATTAAAATTGAGATGATTAAAATTAAAAATATGTACAAACTCTGAAGAGAGAGAGTGGGGAGAGGGAGGGAGAGGGAAGGGAAGGGGAGAGAGAGAGAGAGAAAGAGAACATTCAGTTCAATAATGGAATCATCTACACATGCCTTTCTTTCCTGATCTTGTAACTGGTGGCACTTTATAAATGTTTGTGGCAAAGTGCTGAGATCTCT
The DNA here is from genome assembly GCA_023653725.1 of Bungarus multicinctus. Classification (NCBI taxonomy): domain Eukaryota; kingdom Metazoa; phylum Chordata; class Lepidosauria; order Squamata; family Elapidae; genus Bungarus; species Bungarus multicinctus. The sequence goes on from CM042848.1 coordinate 52,865,647, forward strand.
CTTTGAACTGCAACTCTGGCAGAAAATGGCTATGTCAAAGGATAGGTATCTAACTTTGGAGGTTAGAATGATCTCAGGAACTCTGGTGAAAGGAATGGGTTCATAGTATGGTCAACCAGCCTGAAGTACCCCCAATTTCTTCTCCATGAGAAAAAAAGTATGCTGGCAGGATGGGCATTTGGGAAAAGAAGCAGCTTAGAATACACAGTTTAACTGTACCTAAAGTTCAGGTTGGAGATTCTTTAAAGTTGCCCATAAATAAGCATGTTTGAGAGTTTCAGTTAGAGTTGGGATGTGTGTGCTTTTAAGAAAGACAATTGCTTTACAGAGGCAGAGATGGTGAAGGCATTTTGTTTTTACTATGTACAAGGAATTGGGGGTTGGGGGACAGCTATTTATAACAGTTTCCAAACTTCCCAGTTTCTAATACTCTCTTCCTCTGTCTCAGGGCTATTTGCAGACAACCATCTGCATTGTTGCACAGCTACTGTATATCTCCCTCCACCCACCCACCTCAAGCTTCCTCTCAACTTTTCACTAAGAGAAAGGTAAGAAGGGAATTGGTTGGTATACTTTCAAGTTACTCTGGCTTTCAGAAGCTGTCTCTCTGTATAGAATTTGCATACTGCACTTGTTTCTGGGATTTCTGTCCAGCCATACTTTGGCCATAGAGAAGTACTCACCATTTTGAGTGGGGGGTTAGATTTATTTAATAAGCCTTGATGAAAACAAGTTGAGTTAAATATGCATAAATCTAACTGATTTCTTATTTTATTGCTATTATACTGAACAACATAGTACGAAGCCAAACCACAAATATAAGTTGATCAAATCTGGTTAGCATTTTATATGCTATTGCAATTCCTGCGTTCTGAATTTTGTGAGCAGATGTGTTAGAAGCTAACATTGGCTCAATTCAGGTTGTTGATAATGGCATTGAGGGAAACTGATGAAAAACTGTAGTAGCTGTGGAGTTAAGTGGTAAGCAAAAAAATCCTGCATTTCCACCAAAAATGATCAAGAGTCAAAGAATGAAAGGAATTAAGTCAAACAAACAAAAAAAATAAATAAAAAACAGAACACTGGACTCATAGTACTCTTTTTGAATCAAGAAAATCCATAGATGGGGTTAATTATATCACAATCACTCACAGGACTATCTCTAGTCACCACGGCAACAGATTTTAACCAGGTTTTAGTCCTACTATCTCTCCTTCGCCACCTCCATGCCTGAGCATGTAATTAATTTCAGCTGCTGACAAAGCCAGTATTCAAAATCCTCATCATTTAGTCAGAAGTTTCATTACTAATTAACTTTCTTCAGTTCAATTTTTTCTAATTAGCAATGATCTTTCCTTTCCTCATTCCTACCATCAATGCTTTTTAATATCTTATTGCTAATTTTCTATCTCTGTCCCTCTGAGCCCCTGCTTTTCAATTCTTGCTCTCCTAGTTAAGCTGAAGATTGGATCACAGGGCTAAAAAGTTAAAAACAAAACAAAACAGTATTTTGCAAGGATCTCATGAATGGGCATTCTGTATCAGGAAGAATCTTTGAAAAATGCAGAAATGGTCAGCCCAGCCATTTGATCAGCGCCATTAGATAGTTCAAAGAAATGAAGGAGAAAGCTCATAGAAGCTCATTCCTGGATCGGGACGCCCTGCGCACGGTCACTCATGCCCTTGTCACCTCTCGCCTGGATTACTGTAACGCTCTCTACATGGGGCTCCCTGTGGGGAGCACCCGGAGACTCCAACTGGTGCAAAATGCGGCCGCGTGGGTGATTATGGGGGCGTCGCGTAGCTCCCATGTGACGCCTCTCCTGCACGAGTTGCATTGGTTGCCGGTGGCTTTCCGGGTTCGCTTTAAGGTTCTAGTTTTGACCTTTAAAGTGATCCATGGCATCGGGCCAGGCTACCTGCACGACTGCATTCTGCCGGTGATCTCCAACAGACCGGTGCGCTCCCACAGGGAGGGCCTTCTCCGGGTGCCGTCGGCCTCTATGTGTCATCTGGCGGCCCCCAGGAACAGAGCCTTCTCTGTGGGGGCCCCTGCCCTCCGGAATAGTCTGCCCCCAGAGATACGTACCAGCACGGATCTGAGGACCTTCAGGCGTGTGTTAAAAACCTGGCTCTTCGAGCAGGCTGGCCTGGGCTGACACGAGTTTTTAATTGTCTCCTCTTAATTTGGATTTTAAATTTGGGGTTTTAATATGTCCGGGGGGAGGGTTGGTTTTTAACTCTAACAGCCCACTATTTAATTTCATTTTAACTTTTGTATATGGATTGGGGTAGATTTGGCTGTACACCGCCCTGAGTCCTTCCGGAGAAGGGCGGTATATAAATGTCTAAATAAATAAATAAATAGCTTAACAGAAGGGAGTCTTTTCCTAAAGTACTCACAGTGAAGCAGACAGTTCAAATCTTTAAGCAAAAACAACTTGTGTTTCTTTGACATCTTGGTTGGAAACTGCAGTACAATATCCTTTCCTCATAACATAGATGAACTAATAAAGCAATGATTCAGTGCAGGCTATTTTTCTCTTTCATTGAAAAGTTTGCTGGGGATGATTCCATCTGAAATAACATATGTGAATCAGATTCATAATTCCTTTACCATTTTAGGGACTGTTAATATTGCCAATTGCCTCTTACATTTCTCCTCAGCTATTGATTGGCTGTGATCCAGCTGTGATTCTAATAAGGCCTCCATTTATTTTGAAATATGTGATGAAGACTGGAACTTTCAACTACTAAAGCTTCTAGGACAATTAAAGAGACTTATTTTCCTGCCAAATGCTTTACAGGCTATAATGAAGAAAGGTAATAAAAGAGTGACAGAGATACATATGCATTAGCATTATGCCCACAACATAAGCCAGCCTTCTGCAACCTGATCTTTTCCTGATATTCCTAGAACTTGTAATTTCAGCATTTTTCAATGGCTCCTGATTCAGGACAACTGTCTGATGCTAAAATTATTTTTAAACAGTTGACAAGTTTTTTTTTTTACTTCTAACACTTAGCTCATCATTGTTGACACTAGGTCCAATAAACATACCTAGACCTGATAAATCTACATCTTTCTTAAGTAATGGATTTAGAGCCATTTTTAAGCAGTTTTTATATCTGAGTTCATTTTTGCCCATAAAATATTTGCAGTGCAGCTCTGATTTGATGTGCAAGTGCATATTTTTAAACATTTCTCTTAAAAATTCATTCTAATAGCCAAAAGCCACACTAATTCTTTAGACAAACTTCTAAAAATGTATGCCCAGTTAAATGAAACCTAGAATGAAAGTATTTTAAACTGGAGGGTTCATATTCCCAGAAGTACAAAAAAGCAGAAGTAGGTCACAACTGATAGTATTAGATCTCTGTTCTAATTTTTCCATCTGTGAAATATGTAGTAATGACCTTTCAGCTTGGCTTATTCAATTGGAGATGTATGGTGGATATCCCCAAGTAACTGGCTCAACTTGTTCATAAAAAAAAAGAAAAATAAACTTCAGTTAGCACAAAATACTTCTGATAGGCTACTAACTGGGAGCCATTATTCCTACTAGCTTACCCATAAGGTTTTAGGCCCAATTAATAATGTTTGTCATAATCTGTATAGTACTGGATGGGAATCCTCATCATTTTCTAATATTAGCCAAGTGACTACAAAGGAGAAGAAGGATGGTAATGTTAAGGAAGTAAAGTGCATGAGTCTGAAGAAGAGAACTTCTTGGCTTGAAGACTTTGATTATTAAATGTACCACTTGTTTTTCTGACAACGGGCTATGATTTTCCTACTCTCCCAAGGGTTTACGATTTTGATAGTAGAATTAGAATTTAGAAATGAATGCCTGTTTCTGTGCCAGTCATAATGATCCAACTGGTCTGTTGACCACCACAGATCAGTTAAGGGATGGTTATACAATTTCTTGCCCCAGGCCTTCCAATCTTTTCCCATCTTGCCAAGACAACTCTGCAGATTAAAATTGTGTGTGGAGAGGAAAGGGGGAAGTAAGTCTATTTTGGTCAGCCATCCTACTACAACTGTGCTGCTTCCTGCCTTCTTTATCTGTTGTAAGGTGGGTTGCCCCTTTTGTAGTAACCTCACTATGGCATCTTTTGGCAAATGAAGTTATAGAGGCAAAATCTCTAACAAAGATTAGAACCAGCAAGCCATAACAATTACTCTTGATGCTTCTGATATGGTATCTAGCTATCTCTTTAAGATATGCCAGCTAAATTTAAAGAAAACATGCCAAGCTTTGTAACTAAGAAACCATCAGAAATTAAGAATACCATTGCACTGTACAATATACCCTTAGGTATTATTTTGCATCATTTCAAGAAAAGGTTACCTTTGACAGTGAGCCAACCAGCCCAGAAAGGCAAGTAATTGGAGAGTGGCAAACACTTCAGGTTCCAGTAAATCCTTATTTTTTAACAGTTTTGAATATTTCTTAAACATTAGTGCAGTACATTTTCTGCATTGATTCCATACAATTTCATTACAGATACCTTATTGGACAATGCGAAAGTCATGGTGCCGAACTTTCTTTCTCTCTGTTTAAAAGACATACAAAGAAAATCTTTTAACAATTCCTTTCAGTGAGATCCTGAATCTACCTGATTGAAACCTGGGGGGGGGGGAGGGAGGGGAGAGAGAAAAAGGAAGCATTTTAACATTTTTTAAATTAAAATCTATGGTTTAATCATTTTGAATCAGGTTTGCTTGCCTTTGAATGACACATCCAAATTAAATCTTGAACCTCTGATTGTAATATTAGAAAGAAATCTTGGCTAACTGCACATTTCTAGTCATATATATAATAAACAAACAAGCAGAAATTGTTTTTTTTTTCTTTTTCATGAATAACCCACCTCTTGTAATGCAGTGCAGGTTAGGCACGTACACATAGTGAAAAGAACATACAGTATAAGCTTTTTATCTTTTGCTATGATTTTTTAATGTGGAATTTATATTCATGCAAGACAGCATCATGACCTCTTGAAAAGGATACAAAAGGAAAATATTGGTTAGAATCATTCCATGGCAGTCATGTATGCTCAGCCTACTCCACTCACTTCTTCCCTCATCCAAACTGCTTTGACTCACAAAGGCTCACAATGGCAGGTGCCCATTTGCTTTTTAGGGTGACAACTTGCCAGTGAGGTGACCCCGTGAATACTTTTCCTCTTCCAGTTCACCTCTCCTCCTACACATCTTTTTCTTTTCACAAATGATTTCCTGTTGGGTCTGCAGCATCTTCATTTTAATTCAATTCATAATGATTACAATTTTCTCTCCTATCCTTTCACAGTTCTGTTCACAACAAATGATAAAACCAGCCTTCTTTCCTTGGCTTGACTCTGTATTGTCTCTTCTCATGTAACAATATGGATAACAAGCAGGGTGCCAAATTTACTGGAAGGCAGCAAATACTGCATTTGGAGTAAAAGCCTGGAGTAAAAGACTATTTATTTATTATGTAAAATTGCTTACAATATTAGTGAATACACTTTGGGCAACGTACAACACAGAATAAAATTGCCAAAAATATAAACACAAGTAAACAACAAGGTGCTATAAACTTCCTGCTAATTATAGTCACTCACAGTCACCTGAAATTAACAGACTTTAGAGCAGTGCAAAATACAAGAAGTGTTTGGGGTCTTGGAATTCAGGACCTCCAGGGGAAATTGATTTTAAAATAGGAGGTTTTATGAGTTCCTCTTGGCCCAGATTCTGTGTAATTTTCATTGTGGTGGCCCTCTGTGGCATCTCGTTCCATTTCAGACCAAGCAAGCAGAGATACAATTGGAAGGCTCGATTTTTGATTATATTCCACAGCTATGTCATATACAGTTTTATAAATAATGCCAGTGCTGAGATGGATCCAGAACCCTATTGATAACCAGCTATTTATGTTATGAATGTTAAATCAGCAGTGCTAGGGAAAAAGGTTCTCTGCTGTCTCTGCTAATTTCATGCTGTTTTCCTGATCCTCTGTCCATTCCAATGATCTCCATCTTCCAATTCCCGCTTTCTCCCTTTCCTTTGTTGATTTTCTTATTTCAGTTTACTTTCTATACAAAATGAATGACAATGTGACAAATCCAGGAGCAGCAGGAGCAGCTGGAGTCTCTCAGTCTAAATGAATAGGGCTGTCTATTTTTGTATACACACACACACACACACACACAAACACACACATTATTTTAATTCTCAAATATCCCACTGGTATAGAAGGTTTTGCCTTTGTTCCTTTAGGTGAAACAAAGGTTCTTTATAGACAGTGAATCTCCCCAGTTTCTGCAAACAGGCTGAGAATGATAAAAATGAAATCATTAGCTTCTCTTGGAATTAATGTTTGCTCATTTATTGTTATGTTTACAATATATCCACACTCTTAGCATACCAGTTCACATCAGGTCAAATTAATAGCTTCAATATATAACAACAATTATATCAAACAAATGTTTGTGGGGAATTCTGGGGAAGCCACTTGGGTGGCAAAGCTTGAGTCCATTCCTCAGGATAATGGATTAAAAATTTCCAAAACCTCATTAAGATTCTGTTAAGTCATGCAATGAAATATTTAAAAATATTGCAACATGAAAGACCCTAAATATACCTAAAAGCAAGCTTATATAAACAAATTCACAGAAGAAATTTCAAAAGGTGCAATCACTGATGGCTGATCCATCTCTGGTCATTTTACGATTTCTAAGGAAGTGGAAGTGGAAAACAGTACCTTTACATATGTGTATCATAATCATAGCATTTCCATAGCAACCTACTATTGTCCTGTTATGAATAGCAACTGGTTTTGCACTACGGAGTGCAGTTTCACAGCACCTGAACTTCACTCTTGCATCTGTGTATGACCATTTGCTTATCTATTTTTAACATTTATATATCATATTTAGAGACCACCCATCTCTCTCATAGAGCAACTTTATGCTGTGCTATTTCAGCTAACTTTACATTCTAATACCCTAACCCTAACCTTCCGGCGTGCAGTCAAGACCTTACTTTTTAAGCAGGCCGGCCTAGCCAATTAAAGGTTTTCTGAGATTTTTAAATTTTAGATTCAAATAAGACTTTTAATTCTATTTGATGGGACTCAATCATTTACTTACTTACTTATTTTACTCATTTATCCTATTTTCATCTATCTATATTCAATTCTGAGTTAATTACTGTTACTGTTGACTGTATCTTTATATGTTTAGACTGTACACCGTCCTGAGTCCCTTTTGGGAGAGGGAGCGGTATAAAATTACGATAAATAAATAAATAAATAGTGAAATCTGTTTGGCTAAGTCTAAACCTCTTTATTAGGATTAAATTCCTCATAAATCCCTCAAATTCATCTGGGTTCCTTCATCTCTTACAATACACACATATACACACACCTACTGTATATATATACAGATATGTTAATTGTAAGCCAATTTGGGAATCAATGTAGCTGAAAATCTCTTTTTACATCATTCAGGAGAGTGTGTATGTGTGTGAGAGAGGTTTTCAGCTACATTGACTCCAAAATTGGCTGATAATTAAAATGTACATAGAGTTAGAATTAAAGTAGGAATTCATAAAATGTAGGGCAGATTTTGCCACTTTGTGGAAGAAACATTTATATGCTAACTTTTTGCCAAGAAAGAAGTTTAAGGCAGTTTATAGTTTTATTTTAATATATCAAAATATATGAAAAAGCAGCAGATTATTTTAAAAATATGGGATTTTTAGAAAATAGTAAAAGTAAAGACTCTCTTTAGATGTATTTAGTTTTAGCCCTGAATTAAAGCAAAACCTTGACAAAATATTGAGCCTGTTATTTCTAAATCACTATAAGCTAGTCTTTTTTGTGTCTGTTTCCCATTATGAACATCTACAACTAGAAAAATAACCTGGTTGCTGGTCCATGTGCCAAAAATGAGCCGAATTCATGATTTAGTCTTTGTTTTCCATTTTCCATTGCTAAAGTCAGCACGTTAAAGCAGCACCTTTAACAGAAGCCATAATCTAAGAAGCATTATCACCAAAAGAGATTATTTCTGAATTAATTCTGTCAGTTTTGATTAAATTTGCCTACCTCTTTTACTTCCCACAGTCTAGGGATTCAGATGTAAATATTATTTTCTGACCTGATATTTTCAGCTAGTTGCTTTGCAGATGGCTTTCATTAAGGCTTTTAACATTCCTAGAAATGTTTAACTGCCAAATTGCCCTCTTCCATGAACTATTTGGATTTTCACTATTTACAGGATATAAATTCATCACATAGATGTCCACATAATGCTGAAGGGATTTCCTCTTCTTGTGCTTGTTTTGCTTCTGACAGCTTTATTTAGCAGTAACAAGTAACTCTGGATTGACTGCAGTAAATTTTGGCAGAGATGTGCCTTTAATTAGACATTTCGCTGTCTACTTGCTGAGACCAGGGATTGTAAAGTCCCCAGCTTGCTTTCCTTTAGGTCATTTCCCTCACTTCTTTATTTTAGCATCATCTACATCTTGAATTTGATATTTTCTTCTCATTCTAGTTGACCCACAATTTTCCTTTCAGTGATTTTAACTACCGTGTTTCTTAGAAAATAAGACAGTGCCTTATTTTCTTTAAACCCCCGAAAAAATGACTAGGCTGTCTTTTCGAGGGGTGTCTTAATTCCCCCCCCCCACGCCTCCCCTAACCACCAGGCTGCTTCAATCACGGCTGAAAGGAATGCCTCACGCACACCCTTGCCTCTTCACCTTGCCTCTTCTTTAGTGACCGAAAGGAACGCCCCATGCACACCCTTGCCTCTGCAAGTTTGTTTCTGTAGGGCTGAAAGGAGCTGTTCCTCAAGCTTAGTACAGACTGAGGAAAGAAGGTCAGGCAGGAAAATTCTCCCTCCCCATTTTCCTCTCTTTCTCCAAAAAGCCTCTATTCCAAAACGTCAGCATTCGGAATGGAGGCCTTTTGGCGAACGGCAGGAAAATTGGGAGAGGAATTTTCCGGCCTGTCATCCATTCTTCAAGTTCCTCTCCCTCCCCATTTTCTTGCCTTTCGCAAAAACGGCTCCACTCTAAGCCTTCAGCATATCCCAGGACCCCGCAAGGCTTGTTGTAGCATTGCGGCATTGCTGTGAAGTTCGTCACATCGGCACAGCCTCTTCAAGCAGAAGCCTGCAAGGATTGCTGTGCCATCGCGTGTGCAAGCACTGGCACCACTGCAAATTTGGATACACTGGCACAGACGTTCACAGCTGCACTGGTGTGATGAAGCTCACAGAGGTGCTGCCATTCCTGAGTGCAACGCCATAACAAGACTTGCAGGCTCCTGCTCCAAGAGGAATGGATAACAGGCAGGAAAACTCCCCTCCCCATTTTCCTGTCTTTCATGAAAACAGCTACACTCTGAGTGGTCAGCGGCTCCCAGGATTGCAACACTGAAGGTTCGGAATGGAGCCTTCAGCAATCCTGGGATATGCTGAATAGAATAGAATAGAATAGAATAGAATAGAATAGAATAGAATAGAATAGAATAGAATAGAATACTTTATTGGCCAAGTGTGATTGGACACACAAGGAATTTGTCTTGGTGTAAATACTCTCAGTATACATAAAGAAGGAACATTCGTTAAGAATCAAGAATCATAATGTACAACACTTAATGATAGTCATAGGGTACAATCAACATCAAATCATACTAGGAAACAGAGGATACAAGCAACAAAGTTACAGTCACAAGTGGGAGGGGATGGGTGATAAGGAGTGATGAGAAGATTAACAGTAATAGTAGTGTACACTTTGTAAATAGTTGAACAGTGTTGAGGGAATTATTTGTTTAGCAGAGTGATGGCTTTCGGGAAAAAACTGTTCTTGTGTCTAGTTGTTCTGGTGTGCAGTGCTCTATAGCGTCATTTTGAGGAAAGGAGTTGAAACAGTTTATGTCCAGGATGTGAGGGGTCTGTAAATATTTTCACAGCCCTCTTTTTGACTCGTGCATATACAGGTCCTTGATTGAAGGCAGGTGGGTGGTAATTGTTTTTTCTGCAGTCTTAATTATCCTCTGAAGTCTGTGTCTGTCCTGTTGGGTTGCAGAACCAAACTAGACAGTTATAGAGGTGCAGACGATAGATTCAATAATTCCTCTGTAGAACTGGATCAGCAGCTCCTTGGGCACTTTGAGCTTTCTGAGTTGGCACAGAAAGAACATTCTTTGTTGTGCTTTTTTGATGATGTTTTTGATGTTAGATGTCCATTTTAGGTCATGTGATATAGTAAAACCTAGAAATTTGAAGGTCTCTATTGTTGATATTGTGTTATCTAGTATTGTAAGAGGTGGTAATATGGGAGGGTTTCTTCTAAAGTCTACCACCATTTCTACGGTTTTGAGTGTGTTCAGTTCCAGATTGTTCCGGTTACACCACAAGGCAAGTTGTATAACCTCCTGTCTGTATGCAGATTCATCATTGTCTCGAATGAGACCAATGACTGTTTTGTCATCAGCAAACTTCAATATTTTAACAGATGGATCATTTGAGATGCAGTCATTGGTATATAGGGAAAAGAGAAGTGGAGATAGCACAGAGCCTTGGGGGGCCCCTGTACTGATTGTACAGATATCGGATGTGATTTCGCCTAGCTTCACCTGCTGCTTCTTGTTTGTTAGGAAGCTTATGATCCACTTACAAGTATGTTCAGGTACTGCTAGTTGGTTTAGTTTACTTAGAAGAGTGTCTGGAATGATGGTATTGAATGCTGAACTGAAGTCTACAAAGAGGACCTTTGCATAGGTATTTGGAGATTCGAGGTGTTGTAGGATGTAGTGCAGAGCCATGTTAACAGCTCGGAATGCCTCTGCTTCAGTCCAGAATGAATTTTGCCCCTCTCTGCAGCCAAACAGTTGCCCCCTCCCGTGCCCGCACCACCACTCGTGCCGGCCATGCCCATCCCCTGGGCTTATTTTTGGGGTGGGGTAATATTAGGCCCACCCCCCCCCCCAAAACTTAGGATTGGCTTATTATTGGGGTGGGTCGTGTTTTCTGAGAAACACGGTATGAAACCTATGACTATTTTCTTCTTCCACTTCAAATTTGTACAATATTTGTCTAGGAAGGGAGGAGGGAGGGTTATGCTAGCAGTTGAATGACATATTTGTCAGCTGTCCTGGATTGGTTGTGGGATTATGTCATCCTAAACCTCACCTCTTAGAAATTGTATTATTTAATTGAGGGACTTCAAATACAATATCCCTTCCTCTAAATGGTTCATGTTTACTTCTCCATAAAAGAGCAGTTTGACTCCTTGAGCAGTCAAGCCCCTTTTTTTAAAGCAGTGAGATATTTACACCGTATAATTGTCCCCCAATTCTGAACTTTAGCACACAACAACACAGTTGGCACAGCAGTCTTGAAGAGCCAATGTAAGTAAATCCCATATGAGCTGAGACTGTACCCCAGTGGACACTGAAACTATAAGGGTCCTTGGTGCTCTCTGAGCTTGGTTGTTTTCTTGCTCAAACTAGGTAACATCATCAGTGCTATTAAAATTACAACCCTAAATGCAAAATCAAAATATATAGAGTGATAGATGTATAGAAAAGTATGTTATAACCATGGATACAATAGATATAAGTATGCTGTATAATGTCAATTTTTTATTCTTTTTTCTATGGACTATACTATATGAAAAAGGGAAAAATGGTTGTAACTAAGATGTATAACATCATGTATATTTTAAAAAGGTGCTGATACAATCAGCATATCATTATTGCAAAATTGAAATTGCGTTGTAAAATAAAGGAAAATGCACAATAAAAATATTTTTTAAAAAAATATCATCAGTGCTAAGTGTTTTTTATCAGGGCAACCTGGTCTACCCAAATATAGATTGGAGCCAATGGTGGGATCCAATTTTTTTTTACTACTGGTTCTGTGGGCATGGCTAGGGTCATGTGACTGGGTAAGCGTGGCTAAATGGTTCTTTGTTTTCCTTTCGCAGCACCCCCCCCCCTCTGTTTTTTGCCTACTGGGCCTCAGGGAAGCCTCCTGGGAGCAAAAATGGAGAACGGGAGGTGGGGGGGCAAGTACAGCACACACCCCCGCACCACATTTTTTGCCTACTGGGCCTCAGGGAAGCCTCCTGGTCGCTAAAAAAAGGCATTTTGAAGCCTTCCAAGGTAAGTACAACAGCGAGGGGGGATCAGCTGTGCCGTGCAATTTAGATTAGCTAGAAGCAAGAAATCCAATGATTTCCTGATTTCTAGCTAATCTAAATTGCACAGCACAGCTGATCGTCACCCAGCTGATTTTTGGAAATACCGGTTTGCCTGAACTTGTAGCATTTTTTTTACTACCAATTTGACTGAACTGGTAGCATTTTTTACTACTGGTTTGCTCGAACCAGGCCGAACTGGTAGAATACCACCACTGGACGGAGCATACTGCTTCTGCTTTTACCCAGGTTTGAATCCAAGAAGGGTATAGCTAGCTGACGAGAACTAAATAGCTTGAAATAGATCTATATTAGATCTATCCCTTTATTTCTTTGTTGATAAAATATAAATTTAACATCATCAATGCTAATGATGATGCAGCATCACTGGCACAGATGATGTTACCTAGTTTGGGTAAGGAATGTCTGCAAGAAAACCCACCAAACTCAAACAGTACCAAGGACCCACCACTTCAACCCTGAGCTGCAAATATTCTCTTTTATTGGTATCAAAACTACAGCTTACATCCTACTATACTGTACCTTCTATAACATGGGTGTCAACTCAACCGCATCACAGGCCGGATCATGACGTATCATGACATTTTTTGTCTTTGTGGAGCTGGGGTGGATGTGGCCTGTGCATGACATATCTGGCCTGACGGCCACCAGTTTGATAGGCTTCTATCTATTAAGGTCTCAGGGACCCATCTCATAATTACTCATCTCATAAAATATTCAGGAAACACCAATCTTTTTGTATGTATAATTGTTATCCAATCATTTGGATGTTGTCTCTTTGAATATAGTTAAATTTTGTTATACTGTCTGCAAAATTAGGCAGACTTTGACTGCCTACTGATAATCTACCACCAATTGTTTTATTTTACTTTACTTTTAAAGCTTCTTATTGTAACATTGGTCTGTGATGTAATAAAATTTACTTACTCCTCCACCCACAAGTGCTGCATAAGCTAATCAGTTTCTATTTCAATCTTTTTTCCTTCCCACCCAATACAATCTGATCTAGTCCTGTTAAGACTTGCCAGTGATATTCATGTGTGACTTAGCCAAAGCTTCTGAACTGCAAAATTACAGCAAAAATGAACAGCAACAAAGCAAATAATCACCTAGGCTACAGCTGCAGCATTGGTTCCAATGCTTACCTGCATATTTGCCCCACCCTTCCATATTTGCCTTTTTTGCCTCACTAGCTCAAAAAAGCAACCAGAAACATGCCTCTTACACACACACACATAACAGCGCCTCTTTTGGAAGTGCTTGCTTCTCACTGTAACTGATTATTTTGATAACAAAGAGCAGAAAATAATATTTCTTTCTTGTATTGCTTTCTTCTACAAAATAAAGCATGAGCAGTGAATATGACCAGTAGTGACTTTGACACTGATATTGGCACATTGATAGTAGGTTAAACTGTGATTATTTTGATTCCTGTCTGGCCCCCACCCTGACCATGTTTAAATTAAAACTTGGAAGTAGATTCATAACTGTGTTGTTTTCCGAATGAATGGATTTTTCTTCTTCCAGATATTTGTGGGGGGAATACTTACATCTTCTTTACTAATGCTTTTATTATTGTATGTTGACCAAAATTGTTATGAAATAGAGAAACCTTGTAAATTTAATACATAAATGCCTTTCCTCTTAACCAGTTATGAATTGAGGAATAGGAAAAGTATTCCACAGCTCTCTGCTTATGAATGTTTCCAAAAACTGAACCAATTATAAAAATAACAAGAATATTCATGCAATACTAGATTATTTCATATAAAGCCATTAGTTATTCTAGTCCTCTAAACCAGTGGTGGGATTCTAAAAATGTTTACTACAGGTTCTGGGGGCGTGGCTTGATGGGCATGGCATGGCTTAGTAGGCATGGCTTGGTGGGCGTAGCAAGGAAAGGATACTGTAAAATCCCCATTCCCTCCTCATTCATGGGGGAAGATTACTGCAAAATCCCCATTCCCTCCACACCTCACTAACCTGCTTTCTAGCTCCGTTCCTGTGCAGGGCCCTAAAAGAAGACCCAGCCAATCCGCTGGGACTCAGGAGACAGAGAATAGTTGGGGGAGGAGCCAGTCAGAGGTGGTATTTACTCAAAATTTCCACTACCAGTTCTCCAGAACTGGTCAGAACCTGCTGAATACCACCTCTGCTCTATACTACTCTATGATCTTATTCATTCCTATTTTACTGATATGCTTTGGTGTATTTCCAAATTGAAGTTCATTGATGTGTTGAGAGTATAATTGCCTCAGAGGTGGACTGCTACCAGTTCGCCCCGGCTCAGGTGAACTGGTAGCCAATTTTACCATTTTTAATTGCTGATTTGGTGAACCAGCAAATTCCATCTCTTGCTGGCCCTGCCTATCCTGCCCCGCCCCTCCCAGGAGTCTCTACATGGCCCACTTTGAATCCCAGGGCCCACATGGAGGCTTGGGGAAGATGAAAAACAGGCCTCCCAGAGGCTCCAGAAGGTCAGAAATGGCCTGTTTCCAGCCTCCAGAGGGCCTTCGGAGCCCAGAGAGATCATTTTCACCCTCCCATAGGTTTAAGGAAAGCCTCTGGAGCACAGGGAAAGCAAAAAATGGGCCTCTTGGAAATTCCAGAAGGGCCGTTTCCGGCCTCCAGAGGACCTCTGGAGCCCAGGGAGGGCATTTTCAGGGGGGCCCCGGAGGCTCAAGGAGAGCCTAGGGAGAGTGAAAATGTCCCCCCCCCCCGCCAGCCAGCAGGAGGCTGACTAGGCCACGTCCACTATGGCCACGCCACCCAGCAAGTGGGCAGAGAACCAGTTGCTAAAATGTTAAAGCCCAGTCTTGCCAAATCTATGTTGGCAAAGAATCCTAGTACATCCAATTCCAGCACAGCTGGAGGACATCCAGTGGAAGAAGTCTGCTGCCTGAGTTAGATGGCTTGTGCACATCTGATCTGCATTTTTGTGAATTATCTTTCCTATTTATAATGGGGTTTCCTATTTTGGAACATAGATAAAAAGCCAACAGGTTTCATACAATAGCCAGTCATTCTGAAAATATCTATCAATTATTTCTCTCCTCTCTTCCCCTCCCCCACATATACACTATTAGATTCTTATGATAATGATATGATAAAAGGTATGACAATGAGCAAATGTGAAGCATATCTGCATATAATGGACCAGATAAAAATTTTCTACAAGTAATATATTTTGTTTTAATCATTAGGCTGGTCTGAGTTTGGGTATACTTCTCTTGAACAAAATTCACGATCCCATACAACACTTACTTTTCCTTTTCCAGGAAATTTGGGCAGTAGGAAGTGTCAGTGCTATCCCTGAGCTCACATCTTAGCAGCATTGGCAGATCTAGCTCTTTCTTTCCTATAAAGATATTCAGGACCCTTCTGCAATTTGTGTAATCCCAAGCAATGCAAAAGTGCTACAATTAAACAAATTGTAATGGCAAGTTTTCATCAATGTTTATATGAATTCTTCTAGTGTTATGCAAGTCCTATATCAGTTTATATGGGGTCTGTCCTTAGATTGAATGTATTGACTGAATCCAGTTGATTAAAAAAACTTAGAAACAACAATAAGCCATATGGATTAATCAAGAAATGTTTAATGATGCTGTCAGATAACCTGGCAGCAAACTAGGTTTAACTGATGCAGTCTGACATGGTTACCATAAGAGGCGGAAGCAATTGCTGTTCAGATTTGTTCAACTTACTGTCAATGCAGAAGAAATCCTATTCAGAAAAGACAAGGACATGATTGATAAGTAAAAAATCTTGTTTTCCCTGAGAACTAAGTCACAAGATCAGCAGAAAAGGGGAAAGTGCTAGCTCTTTTTCTCCTCCACTACATTTTCTTCACTAATTCCTTGTAAGTATACAATTATTTTGGTACTTCCTACAGGACGAACTGTTACACGAAAGAGATCTATGGTATGCAATGGTCACACTAGCAACACATTTACATACCAAAATATCCTATTATTCATATAAAGTTAAGTACATTACATATTACAGTCCTTCCTTCTTTCCTGTCAGCCTTACCGAAGACCAAACTAGAAACATAGGCAGATAAGACAATTCTACATTATTGTAAAGTTAAATTAACAGAATCTTGCAAGTCTGAAAGTACAATTCTCCCACTGCCGCCTTTACTGACTGATAACTTAGGAAGGGTTCCTCCTGAGTGTCTTGCTCTGCTAACTATGCACCTATGCACTCTGGGCTATGCTCCCTCATATCTGAATGTTCACTAGTCAGCATATCTTCACCTTATCTCTCAAGGTCATTCTCACATACCATTACATCTCCACATTGCATTCACCAATGATATCGAGGTCCCAAAGCCTAAGCAATTTGTAAATAAGTGTCTGATCTAGAATTTGCATTTTTAATAGAATTTTCTTAACAGCAGACTGCGGCAACCATGTCCCTCATCCTGCTCTATTATCTTATTAGCTTAACCTCTATTCCATTTCTACAGGGCATATTTAAATGATACAGGAAGAACTTAAATGATACAGGAAGAACTTCATTAGAAAGACTTTCCTGAAGAATGAAATGAATCAATTGCCTCAGAGATACTACTTTGATATATTTGATGCAGAGTTAAGCTAAACTGATGCTAATGGGAAATAAAAAATACATCTGTGGAAGATGGGATTATATTTCAAGCGCTTATGTATATGAAAAGTTCAGTGGTTTGTATGGCCCACAAATAACCCCCAGCCTAACAAAAGGCGTAATTACTTTCCCTTGCCAATTTTTTAAATTATAGGCATAAAATCATATGTTATGTAGCTTGCTCTTCATATGCAAGCACACTTCACCGTGGATTATTTATAACCATTAGTGAAATATGTCAGTGGTTTGAAACACTTCCCTGATATTTCTAAAACTACACATTTCATGCTAGTGCTATGCATTAATAAACACACACACATTTTAGTATTCTGCTATTCTATCAAGAATAGTTAATCTTAAAGCATTCCAATGTAAACCAAATACACAACAGAAGTAAGATGTAGGTCAAACTTCATATTAAAGTATATGGTTTTTAGTTTGGGTTTATAAAATATACAGCATTTAATTTAAATGAAAACATGCCAGATTTATATCTAAAGAAAACTCTATTTGCAAACCAAAGCTCATGTGTACCAATGATGGGATAATTCTACAGCCCAATGAATGTGCAATTGTATTAGTACAAGGCAGAGGTGGTATTCAGCAGGTTCTGACCAGTTCTGGAGAACCGGTAGTGGAAATTTTGAGTAGTTTGGAGAACCAGCAAATACCACCTCTGATTGGCCCTGCCCCCACCTATTCTCTGCTTCCTGAGTCCCAGCTGATTGGTTGGGTCTTCTTTTGTTGCCCTGCACAGGAGAACAGAGTTGGAAACCAGGTTAATGGGGTGGGGAGGGAATGGAATTTTGCAGTAACCTTCCCTGCCATGCCCACCAAGCCACGCCCACAGAACCGGTAGTAAAAAATTTTGAATCCCATGACTGGTACAAGGGTCCTGAAATGATCTCCTAAGCTAGTAGTTTGCATCTATGTGAAAGTAGCAGTATTTGGTCTCTAAGAGAAAGTGAATTTTCTAAATGGGTACCTCAAAGGCCTTTCTCTGGTGCCTGAACTTTCTGAGAAACAACAATGGGTGTCCATGAGAGGCCAGCATCCATGGCTGCATCTTAATTTTGAAATTTTTTTCTCAAGGAAGATAAGGAACCAGGTGACATTTCTTTTGTTCATCTAAGCTTTTTCATAAGGAGGTCTTTATATGAAAATTGCACCTTGTTCTTAGTCACCAAAGTGATTTACAATAATTAAAATCACAGTATCATCAGTAAACAAAAATATGGGGTACCCATGTTTCAGATATATTTACACACAATTTTTGTTTGTGGATTGCTAGTTTTACTTATTCTTTATTTCTAAGATATGGATTCATGTTTCCTATTCATAGAACAATTATATTTTAATTTAATCTTTGTTATAATTGTATTATTTCCTTGAAACACATCCTGATTGGAATTGTGCATCACAAAGTTGTCCTAAAGTATTTAAAAATAAATGCATGGCATAGGAAAAAGAGCAGTATGATTTTATGTTTGTTAGCAACCATGAATCTTATAGAAGATAAAATATAACAAATTGCAATTAAAAACACATATGAGAAAATATTTTCTTTTTAGAACATTTCTGATACCTGTATACTTGAATATCAAAATTCCTTATAAATATGATCTTCCCTATTCTAAAGGCTCAAGAGTATATATAGAGATCCCTCTTCAATATGTTTTATAGTCTCAATTCATTTTGAGCCATCAATCCAGATGGCTCAGGACATGGAAGTACAATATTTCAAAATATGCTATTTTTGTTTTTAAAAGAGGCAATTCCACACAAATTATAACCATGTTTTATTTTTAAAAAATAAATAGCTTCTATTAAAGGACCACTCAATTATTACGCAACTATACCTACACCTATGCATCCAACTTTAATCATTTTCTAACATAGAGAAAGGAAGTATAAAGATACAAGAGACAGACAGACAGATGGACGGACGGAGGGAGGGGAGGGGAGGCAAGGGAGGGCAAAGGCCATGCTGGACTAATAGAATATGTAAACTCAAGTTCTAATCTCCTTAAGCATGAAACCTGATGAATTTAAGCCAGTCACTCCCACTTAGACCTAGATTGGGAAGTCCAAAATATACCACAAATATCTACCAATATTATATTAAATCAGAACGGTAGATTACAGACTGTAGCCCAGGCCTTCATCCTATACTGGCTTGATTTTGTCTAATGCAAAGTATGTAAGTTTGTATCATATTATACAAAATGTGTTGGTTTAGAATGGCCTTCCACAACTTGATGCATTCTTTCATAATTCTGGACAACTTATTTATATAGATTCTTTTATGGACAGTTGAGGTGGCTCAATACACCCACTGTTTTAAGAACTACGCCTATGGTAAATATTACCTTTAGTTAGCTAAATGGATTACAACAGATATATATGGACAAAGCAAAACTTATCAGAAGCACTAAAAGTAAAGAAAATTGACCCTTGCCAAGTCATCCTCAACAGATTTGTTTTTAATAAAACTTGAAACAAGAAGATATTTATTTAAGGCAGCAGTTCTCAAGCTGTAGTTTGGAACCTTCCAGGTGTCCAGAGGATGGTCACATTTTTAAAAAGAACATAATCAGCATTGCACAGGCAAAATGAGAACGCTATCAAAACTTCTTACTTTGTTTGTGCAACCCCCAATGGACACTCATAATATAGGTAGTAATTGGTTTACAACCACAATTGAGCCCACAATTTCCATTGCTAAGCAAGGCAGTTGTTGGTTTTGCCCCATTTTATGACCTTTTTTGCCACAGTTGTTAAACAAATCACTGCAGTTGTTAAATCATGCAGTTGTTAAACGAATCTGGCTTCTTTCATTGATTTTGCTTGTTGGAAGACAGCTGGGAAGATTATAAATGGCAATTACGTGACCCTGGGACAGTGCAATGATTATAAATATATGACAGTTGCCAAGTTCCTGAATTTTGATCACATGACTGCAATGGTCATAAGTGTGAAAAACAGTCATAAGTCACTTTTTTCAGTGCCATTGTAACTTCAGACAGTCACTAAACAAATGGTTGCAAATCAAAGACTACCTGTAGTGCAAAATTGAGGAACACTGCTCTTTGATTAAAACTGAATGTTAAAATTGAATTATTAAGTTGTACATTTATTCTTTGCCCAATACTAACCCTCAATGAAAGCAGTTTTATTTATAGAGAATCACACAAATTCATTTACCATTTTATGGTTGCTACAATTTGAAAATTACCAATTAAAGAAAGAGCAATTAAAAAGTTTCCAAGTGTGAAAATAGAAAGTTAAACAGATACAGAAATGATTGAATTATTTTTTAATCGTAATTCTATTAAACATTATGATTTAAAAGATAAAATTCATACAAATTAATAAAAAATAGAAAATAGAAAATGAAGAAAAGATAAGAATATAGTTGTAATGACCAAAAAATTTTCTCTCACAAGTCATAGATGACAAGCTCTTTAAAGATATGAGGAAAAAAATAGTGGATGGATGTGTTCATTCAGAAAGTCAAGGAAAGAGGAAAATTGGAAGAACAATAGTAAAAGTATTTAAATATTTAGGGCATCACTAATGTGTAGACACAGTCCAAGTAATATTGAAAGTAGATTGATGAAAAGTATACATTTTTGTGCTTACGACAGTCTTTAAAAGTATCATTTTGGCCTAAAAATTCTAGAATTTGCCTTAATCCCAAGCAAGTCACAATGGCTTAATATATTGAAATCTGGATTATAATGTCTTTTTGGATCAGACATCCTGACACATTGCTTTAATTTGCAAAAAAAGAAAGAGCTGAATTGTATACCAAACGGAATGTATTTATTTACTTGGTAATCTTGAATTTAGAAGTTCTTATTTTAAACACTACAGATGACGAGAAAACAAATGAAAGGCAAGCTTGCTCTATACCTATATTACGGTATAGTAGAAGATGGCTGCCAATAAAATCTCAGTCAATGGATAGTAAATGAGAAATGCAAAAAGGTCTGTCAGATTCTTCCTGAAAAGAATAGCTCACCCTCCAAACCTTCTCAGAATGTGATCCCTCTTGGCTATCAAGGAACATGACAAATCATTAGTCAACAACCAGAATGTTAAATTTCCATATAACTCAAGAATTGATAAGGTGTTGCCAAGGAGACAGTTACTGGCTTGGCTGACAGCTGAAAGTTAGACCACTTGCTTTGTGCCCAGTGCCAGTGTTATATTCAAAACCCAATATTCTGTGCACAGCTGATAAGACATTTCCCCTCTTCTATTCCCACCTGTCTGACATTAAATATTTCTGGACAAGTAGGAGGATAAAGTCAATTTGCACATGTGGTAGGACTTTTATTGGGATGGATTGGAGAGAAATGTCAAAACAAAATTTTGCTTCCTTGCCTAATTAGTTTTATTGACCTTTCAGGTGCATGTTCTAGTTTGGTTTTGAGGGGAAGAATTGCTGTGTGGATTGTTCTGTCATTTACACCACTCCTTGGATCATTTTCAGTGAAGTCCCTTCTTTGGTGTCAAGTGTTTTTCTCTATTATACAGTCACTTTAATCTTGGACATGGCTCTCCTCTGAATTCCCGGACGCTGTCTTTCAAAGTTTTATTTAAAGACATATATTAAAAAATGATGTACTGCACTGCCTTTGAATAGACTGTTCACAGTTTGCACTAAAAATAAGTATTTATGAATTCATATTTACAATGGATGTATGTTCATCTTTACTGCATGCACCATCAATAATTATGCAAATCATCATTTTTTTCCCAATCCAATGGTTTTTAGATATGTTGTGATGATAAATCCCAGAATTCCTAGTAAGAACCATGCTAGCTAGCTGAGAAATTTGAAATATTGTCAACTCAACAGTATTTGAGGCCTGGAGGTGGCTATCAAAATGTGGTATAATTGGGTTTTCACATCTAAACCAACATTCCAGTTAGCTACTGTATCATACCATCACACATTTTTAGTGTGAAGACAACATAACTGTCTAAATCTTAAAATTCTGCTTTATGAATAGACCATACATCATTGCACGTGTCCTTTTTGGAACTAAGATGGCATACCATTTTATTTGATTGCATATTGTCAAAAGCCTATTTTCACTTTTAAGGTTTCTAAAGAAAGTGATAGAAATTTCATTATGTGAGCCCTTTGATCTCTACTCACATAACTTCTTATATAGTTGAAATGGATGTTACTGTGTCCTCTTCATAATAGCAGTATTAAGCTATGATGATAGAAGCAATGCACTGTTCTGTTTTTTAAAGAAAAATTCTGTCAGTTGCTTGGGTTAATGTTTAATAATCTTTTTCTGCAATGATTCTTTGCTAACTGGCAGAATCTGTAGGGAACTCTTCAAGCAATAAGCATGTCAGGCTAATTCTTTAGTCACCTCAAGTGTTAGTACCCAGAAAGAACTAGTTTGCTCAGCAATGGCTAAAACAAAATTTAAATCCACTCTAAATCTAAATCTGCTCTTTATATCCACTATTTTCTTTTCTTTTCTCTGACATAACTGCCAGAGTTCCATGCCTATGAATAAAAGTCAATTGCTAAATAGCTGAAAATAGTATTATAGGAAACTATACACAGTCCAGAATACTAGCAATGTTGCTTCCATTTGGCACTCTCTTCCAAAATTTTGTATCCCCATTCAGTAAGGTCTTATCCTGAAGACATAAGTTTCTGTTTTATAAGATGCACATTGAGTAGTGACAACTTCTATTCTTTAAATTCCTCTTATACCTTGATCTCTCTTAAATTAACCCTTGATCCCATTTGCATTTCAAAAGATGCTAGGTTTAACTGAACTAGAACATAATCAGTTTTCCATGGGTGCTCAAAGAGAGGAAGTCCCAAATTTGTTCCTTCTGTGATCAGGGAAAAATGAATTTGAAATAACTGAGTTGAGAGAGAGCCTGAGTGTTTCTGAAATATGACACTTCCCTTCATTGTGCAAATGCATCCTGATGGGTTTGTGTGTGTGTTCTTGTCACTCCTGATTTATTGGGCCTTTTCTACTCAGAAAAAGAATTTACATTGCAGTTTCCATTTTTGGTTTCTCTTCCCTGCAGTTCTTCACATCTGGAAAGAAAACATGCTTTCTTTTTGCCCACAGATATTTCTGCACTTGGTGAATTGTTTAACTCTGAACAAGAATATATTTACAAGGAATTTTCTAGCCTAAAGTTAGGATGGTCCCAGCAAGGGATTTAAACCACAGACAGGCAATTCTTTTTCTGCCCTGGGCCACAAAAACAATTTGTTGGATGATGTGCAGTGCATGTCATAGATGGAAAAAAACAAAACCCAAACTGGGTGGGCTGCTATTTACAGTTTAATTGCATTATTTCTTTCTAACATCCTCTTTTTTCCTTTTTCTTCAGTAATAGCAATAGCAGTAGCACTTAGACTTATATATTGAGCCATAGTGCTTTATGGCACTCTCAGGTTGGCTTACAATGTCAGAATATTACCCCCAACAATCTGGATCTTCATTTTACTAACTTTACTAACTCAGGATTGAACTCTAGGCTGTAGACAGAGCTTTCCTGCAATACTGCATTCTAACCACTAGACCACCAGTAAACTGCTAAGAAAGGGTCAAGTCATTTTTTTTGAAGAATCCAAACTGATCAACCTGAGATCTTCCTAAAGCTCAGATGAAGCTGCATGTGATCTTAAAGTTGCAGGTTCTTCACCCCTGATTTCACAATGTCCTTCACTTAGTCCTCTCTTTGGCTTTCCCATGTTTTTCTTTTCTTGAATTCAGAAGGAAGAGAAAGGGTTAATAAATATCCTATCTTCCAGCAATGGAGTAAAAGACCTGAACTATCTCCTCTTTGGTCAGTTATCCACATTGCTATATAGAGTCTAAAACAACACTCAATTAAGCTGCCCAACTTCCTATAGTCTCTAGTATTTTGACTGCCAGAGCCACCTGGTCTACAGAATACCATGTCACTCATTGTGATTTTGAAGTGGGTACTTGTTGCTCTCCAGATAGAACCAAACCTTCCTTCCTTCCTTCCTTCCTTCCTTCCTATATAGTTGCACATCTTAAATTCATCACTTTGGGGAAGTTAATATTAAAAGAACATACACAAAATAACATACACAGAAACAACAGTTGGGGTAAAAGACAAACTCATCAATCACAAATCAGCATAACCAATGTTGGGATCTGTAGCTCAGCAACTTCTTGAGAGCCACAAATTCCCCATTCCTCTTCCTCTTAATTCCTGTCTAAATTTTAAAGCCTCCATGGTCCTGCTTCTTTTGCCACCCCAAATTGTTCACCAGTGGGATAAAACCATGAACTTCAAATGAATTATGGGTTTAATGCTCAAATTGTTCTCCCACCAAAATACAATATGGTGCTTACTATAATGGGTGATGTATTGTCTCTTTTTTTAGGAAATATGCATGGGTAGTGCATTCTGACAAAACTTTTACAATTGTTTGCATCCCTAATAATCAAACTCTAGACACAAATAACCAGGTTAAAACTGATTTTTCAAATCAAAAATATGAAGAACATCTGTCTATTTTGCTTTCTTTGCTTTTCTTATAGATTTTCATAAAGATTCCTAGCTTTGTAGTGGCAAAAGGTATCCCCACACACATGCACTCTTATGCATATGCGAGCTGCATTCACTTCCAAATTGATGAGATTTCCCTTCTCTCCACATGTGAACCAGTGGTGAGATTCAAAATTTGTTACTACCAATTCTGTGTGCGTGACCTGGTAGGTATGGTGTGGCATGGTGGGCATGGCTTGGTGGCCATGGCAGGGGAAGGACACTGTAAAATCTCCATTCCCACCCCAATCCAGGGGGAAGGTTACTGCAAGATCCCATTCCCTCCCATCCCATTAACATGCTTTCCGTTCTCCTGTGCAGGGCAACAAAAGAAGACTCAGCCAATCAGTTGGACTCGGGAGGCAGAAAATAGATGGGGGCGGGCTCAGTCAGAGGTGGCATTTGCTGGTTCTCTGAACTACTCAAAATTTCTTCTACCAGTTCTCCAAAACTGGTCAGAACCTGCTGAATACCACCTCTGATGTGAATTGCTTAAAGTGCCCTTGTGAAAACATTTAGAGGAAACTGAGTTGACCCCGAGTGTCAACAGGCAGAAAAAAATAATCAGGAACCTGGGGCTCCCTAAACCAAATTCTATATATTCATCAACCATAGATAGCAGGCTAGCATTCTGACCTGGTAAGAAGGAATAAATAATAAGAAATATGTTTATTTAAAACATTCAAGCATCATGCTGTAAATTACACCATTACTGTATCTTAACATTACTATATCTTATTCTCATGAGTAGCATTCACTTGCCCACAACCAAGAACTTCTTTGTGGCCCTGCACCTGGAAAGCATTGTTTAAACTGTACAAGGAAGCAATAAAAGAAGTTGAGGTGGATAATTAGCACACCTAAACACTCTTTCTCACTTCTATTTTTGCTTAGCGTTTTGCTGTCAGAAATAGTAAATTTCACATTTAAATATTTCACAGATTTAAAAAAAAATACAACAGCCTGAATTTAAATCATTCCACATTTCAAACAGCTAGACCTAATTCACTGACATCCTGCATAGCATTCTCCCTTTGGTGGCTCATACATCATAGTTTTGTAATGCTGTTATTCAGTGTATCAGAACATTGAGAAAGTTAGGGAGGAATTAATTAATATCTCTATTTTCTCCAAAGTCAAGAAATGTTTGAAAGGGAAGGGAAGACTGGAGAATCAAGTGGGGGTTTCTATACCTAGAAATATTAATCCATTGAAGTAATTTACACAAATAGCTTGCTTAGTTTCTAATGTCCTTTATTGATACAGTTGACAATAATGGAGAGGTATTTCATCCTTCCTCTATGGGTTGATTCTAAATTGACTTCAAGCTATTTGCTCTGTGGAATGAACTATCCAGGCCAGGCCATCAATTTTAGGGTGTTGGCAAGAATGTTCTGGTTTTTTCCCCTGGAGTACCAATTCCTATAAGGCTACACTGACACGTAATAGACACCATTTATCTTTTTTTTTTTTATAGTGTCAATAGCTGCTGTGGAAGTGAGTTTACAACTGGACACTGAAGGACTGAGAGTGATCTGTTGATTAATTCAATATACTCTGTGACAAAGCATAGGCCTCTGGAAAGACAAAGCAAAGATACAGATCCTATACAAAAGGCACATTTTTCTGCCTCATATCAAATAGTGCTTATTTAAGTCCTGTCTTACTGCATGCTTTAAATGTTTTTGGCTAACCAAAGAGAAAGCTTCACAGCAATCTATCTTTTTACTCATGCTACTTGGGGAAAAATTCCCTTTCTTTTAAAACTCCTTACTCCTAGTATTATATAGACATTGTGGAATCAGTACTTGTTTATGCCAAGAGTGAGATGGCATGTTTCTTTGGAAGGAAGATTTATTATCAGGATATAAATTCTAATAGTTTAATTCCTACTCAAATAGGCTTTGATTCATATTTAAAACAAATGTTATTGATTTCAAATAATTGATGCATCAATTATTAACTTTTTAATATTTTTAAACAGGGTTCGATTTGATCAGAAAAGCAAAGGTGAGACAGCCAGGAAGACAAAGTAGCCCAGGAACAAAAGAGCATTTTGTGGCTCTTCTGAAACATAAAACAGTATGAACAAAGCCATCTGAATGAATTAGAAGAAGCAAAATAGAATCACTGGTCCAAGGTAAACCTAAGTCAAAACTAAGCCTATTGCCTAGGTAAAAGCATGGAAAATTTGAAGGTGAACTACATTTATTTGAGTAATGCAACCCATTTTTTCTGCCCAAGATTTGCCTAACAACTACCAGAAGGCTAAAATGTCTTAAGAATCTACAGTACAGTATTATTTTTTCAGCAAACGATCCAATATCCTTGGTTAATTTTTTTTTAAATATAATTTAACTGATCAGCTTGCCAAAAAGAAAATATGGAAAGGAGGAATAATCCAAGTAGCCTCTCTGTTTAATTATTGGATGACTCATTACTGCAGAAAACAATTTTTGTTTGAACTAGGAAAACATTTTGCCCTTTATTTTGGTTATTATAAAACACATTTTTGAATAATAATCATAATGTAATTACACTACTCTGAGGGGAAAGTATTTTTATAAATTATTAGCAGTGACGAAGTGAGACATTCAGATATAGATATGGACATTTCCCCCCACCCCATTTTTTTTTAAAAAAAATGTCTTTCTTGAGATAAGAAAAGTGAAATGTCTTGAAATTTGGTGATCTCACAAGATTTTATAATTTTAAAATGCTATTTATTTATCGAAGTGAACAGTGTGAAATGTCTTTAAATTTGGTGATCTTACAATATTTCACAATTTTAAAACTTTATTTATTTATTTATTTATTTATTTATTTATTTATTTATTTATTTATTTATTTATTTATTTATTTATTATCCATTGATTGTGTACCATCAAGTTGGTATTGATCCTTCCTGACCACATAGATTTTCTCCATGATTATCTGTTCCTAACCTGATCCTTCAACTCTTTCAATGATGTACCCATTATCACCATTGCTGAGCCCATCCATCTTGCTGCTGATTGTCAGGAATGGTATAGGAATGGATGCAGGGGTTGGACTACATGACCCATAAGGTCCCTTCCAACTATGCTAATCTGTAATCTTGTAAGACCCCTTCTTTTTCTTTCCATCTCTTCCAACATTACAGCATTCCCCACAGAGCTAAATGTTCTCATGATGTTATCCTTGTGTGTCCAATCACACTTGGCCAATAAAGAATTCTCTTCTCTTCTCTTCTCTTCTCTTCTCTTCTCTTCTCTTCTCTTCTCTTCTCTTCTCTTCTCTTCTCTTCTCTTCTGTGAGATAATTTGAGGCTGGTCATTTATGCCTCGATTGAAAAGTCTCAGTTGATTTGGCACTCATAATATATCTATGGGTATGTAGTAATATAAAAGGAAACTGGTGGGCTTAGATCAGGGTGTCAAACTCAATTTCATTGAGGGCCCATCAGGGCTGTGGTTGACA
The DNA here is from genome assembly GCA_023653725.1 of Bungarus multicinctus. Taxonomy (NCBI): domain Eukaryota; kingdom Metazoa; phylum Chordata; class Lepidosauria; order Squamata; family Elapidae; genus Bungarus; species Bungarus multicinctus. The sequence continues at coordinate 52,893,530 of CM042848.1, forward strand.
TCAGGTGGATGTGGCCAACTGGGTGGGCGTGGCTGACTGGATGGGCACGGCCAACTTGTCGCCACTCCCCAAACTGCTGGCATATTTCCTCTTCACATTGGGTAGACCAAGCCGAAGCCATGCTGGTCTAATCTTTCCCTTTTGCATTGGGTAGACCAGGCTGAAGCCACCCTGGCCTGATCTTTCCTCTTCGCATTGGATAAACCAGGACGGCCCCATGGGTCAGATCTTGGCCACGGGCTTTGAATTTGATACCTCTGGTTTAGATTAATTCAAGCAATGACCCCTTCAATGGTCAGCTATTACATTCCTCGTTTTGGTGCTTTCTGAAGTTAGGACTTCTTATTCTCAGAAAGAGGCAACTACAATGATGACCAGTGAGGACAAGAACTTTGGTTCTCAGCTTGTCAAGAATTAAGAAAATACTTGACTGTTGGTATATCACACACACACACATACATACATACACACACACTGCTAAAATACCATCCAATCATGTATGGTGCTATGTTTTATATAAAGAAATGTCAAATAATTACCAAAATAAAATCTGAGTAAAGCAAACTCATTTTCGGAGACTCTGGAAGTCACTTGAGAGCACATTCCTTTCAGAGGGTTCCGAGGCCCCAGGGTCTAGAATATGCCTCATTCTCATATTGCTTCCACAGCATTCAGAAATGGTACAAAAGCACCCCCTGTTCTCACATGATTTTTGGAGGCTCTGGAGGCTGCATGAGAGCACACCTTATTCTTGTACAGCTTCTAATGCCTCTGCAAATCACACAAGGACAAGGCATGCTTTCAAGAATAGTTGTTGGGTGTTGGACAACCTTGAAGTATCACCCAAAATATCATGTCATGTCACTTTTGCCATTAGTGCTTTAAACATTATGATACATTTATGAGATTGTAAAGTATTCCTTCTGCATGTCGTTAAAGTAGGCCTGTCTATCTAACAAACTGGCATTTGTGCCTTTTCATTCATCATAATTAAAATTTTACACAGCAGTAAAATGCACATGGTGAGAGTTTCTAAACACTAATATTAAGAAGAATTCCTCTAAGACAGCATCTGAAGGACAACAAAAGAATCAATACAACTGTGCAAAAAGCTTTGAAACAATGTGAAAACTAAACAAAAAGCTCATATATGGAAGAGAAAAAGAGAAACATACACAGTATACTGTGGAATACACTGGAATAATGGCTGGAAATGGCATTGTAACAGGAAAATTAAGCCTTGGAGGAGCAGTGATTGCTGAAAATCATTTAAATACATTGAAAGTAACAGGAAAGGGGAAAAAACACAATAGTATATGTTGTAGAGCGGCGGAATCACTCAGGCAGAGACCAAGGCAACAATTCAGCTCACACTTTATTTCAAAGAATAAAGGGTTACCGCTACTGCCACGCTAACACGGCAGCCAGCTGGAGTGGCAACAGCTGATGCCATTTGACAGCCGCCTTTTATATCCGGCTGTCAAATGGCATCGACCAATGGAGAGGTCCGTGCTTTCCCGCTCAAAGCACGGACCTGAGTGGAAACTCAAGTCAATACACAACACTCCTCCCTCCCAGTGAGGAGCATGCGTAGTCCTGCAAATAAGTTGGGCGCCTGCGTTCTCATCCAGATCTTCTTGGTTCGGTTGGAAATGGCGCCGGGTTGTTGTCTTCTGCCTGCTGCATGGCTTCTGTCAGAGGTGAGGCTGCTGGGACGTCTGGAACTGGGTCAGAACCTTGGTCAGCTTCTTCTTCAGGTAGGCTGTCATCCCTGGTGGGCTGGAGGCTGGTTTCTCCGGGTGGTGGTGATGCTTCTGTATGGGGACCATCTAGATGACCTCTGGGTGCCGTGCTCCAAAGTTTCCTCAAGTGGTCCACGTGGCGCTGCCAGACACGCCCATCAGGTAACTGGACTCTATAAGACTTAGGACCACTGCTACCACACGACCCGGTAACCACAGTGGTTGCCCAGCAAAGTTTCTGACAAACACTTTGTCATTTACTAGGAACCCTCTGCCTTGGCTGTTAGATCCAAGGGAAAGCATTGGGGCATAATTTGGGTGCAGCCTACCAAGAGTGGTCCTCAGCCGGCGTCCCATTAACACTTCGGCTGGTGATCTATTTGTGAAGGCACAAGGTGTCGTATGTTGGCTCAACAGATATTGGGCCAGTCTAGAATGCCAATTAATGGGTCCCAATCTCTGTAGTACCTCCTTGGCAGATCTGACTGCCCTCTCAGCCAGCCCATTACTAGCAGGATGAAAAGGGGCTACTAAAATGTGTCTGGTGCCCAGGTTTGCTAGGAAAATCTCAAATTCACAGGAGGTAAATTGGGGGCCATTGTCAGATACAATGGAATCAGAGAGACCATGTGTGGCGAACATCCTAGTCAGTGCCTTGCTGACTGCTTCAGTAGTGGTGGAGTGCATTAAGGTCAATTCCACCCACTTTGAAAATGAATCCACTACCACCAGGAATGTGCGCCCGTGGAAGGGGCCAGCCAAGTCTATATGTATTCTGGACCAGGGGCTGTCTGCCTCCTCCCAGGTCCTAGGGGTGGCTGCTGGTGGTAATGCCCTGGTGGCTTGGCATGCCTGGCAAGAATTGACCCAGTTAGAGATTTGGGCATCCATGCCTGGCCACCATACATAGCTGCGGGTGAGGGCCTTCATCCAAACTATTCCCGGGTGACCCTCGTGCAACACCTTCAGTATTGAGGTTTGCAACTTGGGGAGAATGACTACTCTGGTTCCCCACAGTAAACAGCCTTGCAATGAGGAAAGTTCCTATTGGCGTAGCTTGTAGGGTAGGAATTCTGATGGATAAGGGGCTGTAGGCCACCCCCTCCCTACCCAGTCAAGGACTTGGGACATTACCTGGTCCTTGGCCGAATGGGCAGCGATATCAGAAGCGGTGACCGGCAGCCTGAGTTCTTCAATGAGGAAAACGGCAGTTGCTGGTGCTGGGTCCTCGACTGGAACTGGCAGGGGGCAACGGCTGAGTGCATCAGCATGGCAAAGGTTTTTTCTGGAGCGGTGGACTAGAGTGTATGAATACGCAGCCAGAAAAACAGTCCATCTGGTCATCCTTGGGGATAAAATCTGGGGAGTTTGTTTAGTGCCGGATAAAATACCTACCAGTGGCTTGTGGTCAGTTATGAGTTCGAAGTGATGCCCATAGAGAAACTCATGGAATTTCTTTACTGAAGCAACTGCAGCCAAGGCCTCCTTGTCAATCTGGCTATAGTTGCGTTCAGTGGAGGACAGTGTCCTGGAAAAGAAAGCTATAGGTGCTTCTGCACCGTTAGGCAGTCTGTGGCTCAGAATGGCCCCAATTGCGAAGGGGGAAGCATCAGCTGCTAGAACTAGTGGTAAGTCTTTATTGAATTGAATTAATACAGCTTTGGACGTTAGTAGTGACTTGACTTCCTTGAAAGCAAGAGTCTCCCTTGGTCCCCAGTGCCATGGCGATTTCTTGTCTAAAAGCCTGTGAAGGGGCTCAGCAATTGAAGCTTTATGGGGCAGGAACGAAGCATAGAAATTCAGAAGGCCCAGGAAAGCTTGAAGCTCTGTTTTATTAGTAGGAGTGGGCGCGTCATGAATGGCCTTGACCTTTGACTCCGTTGGGTGAATACCTTTGGCGTCAATTTTGTAACCTAAGAATTCCACTTGTGGAGTGGCTATGGTGCATTTCTCCCTTTTTAGTTTAAGACCTGACTGTCTAAAACGGTCAAGTACACTTCTGACCCTTTGTAGTAATTGCTGTTGACTGGTGGCAGATACCAGGATGTCATCGAAGTATGGCACAACGCCTGGCAACTCTTGCAAAATTCTTTCCATGAGGGACTGGAAAATTCCAGGGGCAACACTAACTCCGAATTGTAGGCGTGTACATTTGAAAGCCCCTCTGTGTGTTACTATTGTTTGCAGTTCAGCAGTTTCGTCATCAACAGGGAACTGTTGATACGCCTGGGACATATCCAACTTTGCAAAAATGGAGCCAGGCTCAAGGGAATGGAGTAGGTGTTGTACCACGGGGACTGGATATGCGCTGACTTGTAAATATTTATTTATCGAAGATTTATAATCAGAGCAGATTCTTAAATTTCCGTCCTTCTTTAGAGGCGTCACTATAGGGGTCTCCCATTTTGAATAGTCTGTAGGTTGCAGTATGCCCTGTTTAATTAATTTGTCTAGTTCCTTGTCAAGTTTAGGACAAATTGCAAAAGGAACTCTGCAGGGCTTTAAACGGATTAGTACTGCTTGGGAGTCTACCTTGAAGGATATTAGGGTTCCCACGTAGCAGCCTAGGCCCTCGCTGAATACGTCAGCATATTCCCTGAACAGGGAATCAACTTCTGAACTTGCAATGGCGTGGATTCCACCTATGTGGAGGCCCAGTCTAGTCCCAACAGGCTTGGGAGGGCGCCATCCACTATCACTAGAGGCAAGTGACCCTTAAAACCTTGAAAATGAATTAGAAACTTGCCTTTTCCAATGACAGGAATGGTTCTGCCTTGGTAGTCCCGTAGCATTAGATTGCAGGCTGGAATCTTCTGTCTTGATATCCTGGGGAGTAGTTTCTTCAAGGTGCCCCATGAGATGATGGATAGTGCAGAGCCGGTGTCTACTTCCATTCTGCATGGTCTACCTTCTATAGAAACAGTAACACTAATTTTGTTAGAATTATTTTTAGGTATTTTAGATTGGTAGCATGTGAAGCAGTCCTCAATTTGTCTTGGATATTGTATGGGTTTCTGAGGCCTTTGTGGCTGATTAAAGGTCTTTCCTGCCTGATATATTTTAGCCAAATGGCCCTTCTTTTGACATCTTAAGCATATGGCATTCCTGAATCTGCAGGATGCTCTGAGATGGTTGCCCGCACAGCTTAAACAGGCAGTCTGTATTCGTGGGGTTTGGCTTGTATCTTGCCTGTACTCCCTTTGATTTGCGTTGGGCTGTCTGAGGCAGTTTATCTCAGTAGCCTCTTCTAAATCTTCCTCTGTGGAGGCTTTATCAAAATGCACTGTTGGGTTATATAGTTTGATTGGGTTTCCCTGTATTTCAGCTGCTGAGAGTGCTGATAGCTCAGTAGCCTGGGATTCCTCTATGGCTTGCTTTAAGGTAAGATCCGCTTTAGATAGTAATCGTCTTTGCAATTTGGGATCTCTAACGCCACATACCAGCTGATCTAGCAACATATCTTCGAGGTAATCCCTGAACCCACAATGTAAGGCAGCGGTTCTCAGTGCTGCCATATAGTCACTAATGGTCTCTCCCTCTGACTGAATGCGCCTTCTGAAGGCATGGCGTCTGGCAATTCTGGAAGGCTTAGGGGAGTAGTGATTTGAGAGAATTTCTTGTAATTCCTCCCAGGGAATAGTCTTAATAGATCGTGGGGCCAGTAATGCTGTTGCGGTGTCAAATACCGTGGCTCCACAAAAACTTAGGAAGTAAGATTTTTTCCTATGCTCAGAGATTTCTGACAGGTCTATAGCGTCTAAAAAACAGTCAAACTGGTTCCTGTATGATTCCCATGTCTCTGCCGTCGGTCTGAAGGGCGGGAATGCAGGATTCGAAATCATCTTTCTGTCAGCTGTGCTGCTTCTCCTGAGGCGAGTTAGAGACGGCGCTTCGCGAACAGGGACAGCAACTCTGTAGCAATTTCAGCTCTCAGCTAGTGATTTCGCTCTTTTTTCCTTTTGCCTGGCTTGCCTTTACTTAGGATCCCGCCCTCGTCGCCAGTGTTGTAGAGCGGCGGAATCACTCAGGCAGAGACCAAGGCAACAATTCAGCTCAAACTTTATTACAAGGAATAAAGGGTTACCGCTACTGCCGCGCTAACACGGCAGCCAGCTGGAGCGGCAACAGCTGATGCCATTTGACAGCCGCCTTTTATAGCCGGCTGTCAAATGGCATCGACCAATGGGAGAGGTCCGTGCTTTCCCGCTCAAAGCATGGACCTGAGTGGAAACTCAAGTCAATACACAACAGTATACCAGATCTTCGTGGAAAAATATCAATAGAAGTTAAAGGTAGAGCTAATTCAGGCCTTATATTTATTTAGTCTTATCTAAAAAAAAGAAAAAAGATATGAGTTGTATCACACATTTTTCTGTGGTGAAGATAAATGGGGGTGGGGGAGACAAATCAATCTTGAAAAAGAGAAAATTATTTACTTGGCATGAGCTGAAACGCCTGGGACTAGAGAAACTACATACTACAATACTAAAAGAACTTGCTGATGATCTAGAATGGATGGACTTATGTTGATAAATTTTGGAGAACAGCTGTAATGCCAGATAATTGGAGGAGAATAAATGTTGCCCTATGTTCATCCAAGAAAAAGGAAAATCCAGGAAGCCACAGAAGCCATTCAGTTTGATAATGATTGCTGAGAGGTTTCTAGAACAGACCATAAAAAGATGGATCTGAAAGCACTTGAAACAATGCAGTAACTGCCCAAAGTCATCTAGCCTCACCTCATTTTTTTCATCACAGAACTTCATTGTGGGGATTGTAGGAATGCTGTAGATATATATATCTTGCTTCTAGAAACCATTTCATAAGGTACTTAATGCTAGTCTTATCAGCAAGGTAATTAAGTCCAGACTGAATGACATAGAAAAGCAAGAGGATAAATATAGCTGGCTTGGAAATCATATTCAAGGAGTGCTATCATTAGATTTCATCAATAAGGCAGAGATTGAAAGGGGCGCTACAAGTTCAGTCTGAAGTCTACAGAGGCCTGAGCTTTTTAAAAGTAATGCTACTCTTCAATATTATAATATTTTATTAATATTTTAACAAATAAGCATGGGAAAGTTTATCAGATATTCAATGACAGAAAATAGGGGAGAGATGTTTAACAAATTACAGCAATAAAATTCAAAATGAATTTAGGTTAGACAAGGGGCTTCAAAGTAAGTGAATGCCAACATTACAAGCTTTCTCCCAGTGTTAGAATTTTAGAATTTAGAATTTATTTGATTTGTCAATCGCTTACAGGATAATAGGTATAAGTATATACATACAGTAGTTATGAATACATGAAATGGGTACATATAAGAAAAATAAAACAAACAATAGGATAGGGATGGTAGGCACGTTGGTATGCTTATGCATACCCCTTACAGACCTCTTAGGAAAGGGGTAAGGTCAATAGTAGACAGTCTAAGGTTAAAGTTTTGGGGGTTTGGGGAAGAAACCAGAGTCAGGTAGAGTATTCCAGACATTGGTCACTCTGTTGCTGAAGTCGTATTTCCTGCAATCAAGTTTGGTGCGGTTAACCTTGAGTTTGTATCTATTGTGTGCTCTTGTGTTGTTATGGTTGAAGCTGAAGTATTCATTGACAGGTAAGTCATTGCAATGTATGATTTTATATACCATACTTAGATCAGACCAAAGATGGTGTAATTCAAGGTTTTCTAGGTCTAGAATTTCAAGTCTGGTGGCATAAGGCATTCTACAATGAGTAGAGGAGTGGAGAACTCTTCTTGTGAAATATTTCTGGACTTTCTCAACTGTTTTAATATCAGATACGTAATGTGGGTTCCAGACTGATGAGCTGTATTCGAGTATTGGTCTAGCAAATGTTTTGTATGCTCTAGTTAGTAGTGTGATATTACCAAAGAAAAAACTACATAGGATTAGGTTAACAACTCTTAATGCCTTTTTGGCTATGTAGTTACAGTGGGCTCTAGCACTTAGATCAATAGAGATGAGTATTCCAAGGTCGTTTACAGAGCTTGGATCATCAACAAGGTCTTGACTATTCAGCTTGTATTTTATTTTCTGATATATTTTTTTTTTGCCTATATGTAAGACAGAGCATTTATTTGTTGAGATTTGAAGTTGCCATTTGTTTGACCATTCTGATACATAGTCAAGATATTTTTGAAGGGTATCAGTATTGTCTGTGGTATTGAACAGCTTTACATCATCAGCGACGAGAACGCAATTGCTCTTAATATGATCACAGAGGTCATTTATGTAGAGTATGAAGAGGGTTGGTCCTAGAACACTGCCTTGGGGGACACCACTATTGACAGGTACAGAATTTGTATTAGTATTACTTTCACTTTTTTGATTACATTTTTCCTATTGATTAGTATCAAGTTTTGCAGGCTTCCAGACTGCTTTGTTCCAGTGTTTCAGGCTCTGGTTTTATCTTTTCTCCACCTGATACAATACATATTAAACTATCAATCTAGACACATATTGATTCTATTCTTGAAATCACTTGAAGCACTTTTAATCATCACCTTGAGAAGTAGAATAAGATATTGGCCACATTCATCCAACATGCTTGATCAAATCAATTACAAACTTTAGTTATTAGACTTGTGACTTAGCATTTTTGTTCATTTAAGGTTCCATGTGTTGTACAAATGCAGAAAATGTATTAAGTCCATAGAGTCATTGCCTGCATGAGAACTAGTTTTATCCCAATCAAATATGTCAAGTGAAAAATAGTATATAAATACAGAAACCATCTTAGCATTTAGAGTATCTATGAAAAGCATGGAAAAGGAATATTAGATAAACTTTTGCCCCAAACAAAGTTTATCAGTGTGCATTCTATTCTAATAACACTTTAAAAAAAAAAAACTGAAAAGCCTTCTGGCCTCCTAGCCTGCTTTCAGAAAATGGCAGTGTGTTCTACGATAGTAATCCAGCTGTCTAGGGTTGGAACAGTGATTCTTTCAGCAATATATCAACACGTCTGATCTTGCTTAAATGTCACTAACAATATGATATCCATCGATGCACAATTCCAATGAAGATAGTAGGTCTTAATGTTGGAGGGTTGGAGTATCAAAAAGATTTCAAGATTTCAAAAGGCAGAGGTCTCAAAAAAGGTGCATAATCCTTCTTGTTAAAGAATAAATCTTAAAACGTGGCAGATTTGAAAAGCAATTCTTATTATATATACATACATACAGAGAGAGGTTATGTTTTTTTTTAAATATTGCTGTGCTATCTAAATCATCAAACAGTATTCAGCACAGATAAAATGGTCAGAAATATATATGCATATGCACTGAGATTTTAAATTGTTCTCTAAATTATAAGACAAACTTATTTCAGTTGTTTGATACATTGAACCAGTGAATCATCTAAAAACCAGTGAATCAGTCCCTAAGAAATAATGCTCATGCAACCTGAAGCATAGGTGGAATGGAGGGCACTTTCCCTCAAGGGATATCTCTGAAAGTCTATCAATCTATAATATATTACAACTTTCTCTAACTTAGTGCCTTGAAAAAATAGTAATAATGTTTTGGGATTATGGCAATTTGAAATTATATACACTTGGAGTAATTTTTTGCACTGGTGAAACATCATATATAGATCCTGCTGAATTTCTTATTTCACACGACTTTGTCATTATAAAAAATAAATACCTTTCTTGTATAACTCATCTTTATTTCCCTGTTGTTTATATTTTTTTAATCTGATGGATGGCTCCATATACTATATATTAGCAATTCTTCCCTTATCTCTGAAAATTATGCAGAGTTGGATGAGTTTGCACTTGGTTGAGATGCCATAAGTATATTACACACATTGTAGGTTTCCTGGATGTGTTGGGGAAGCGGGGAGGAGAAGGAATTTTTGAAAAAGGAAATAGCAAATCAGAAATATCCAGGAGTTGAGCCTGATTTGAGGGAATTTTTTTTATCTAAATTGAGAACAATAGAGGAGTTGGAAGTTGGCTGTGATGTAAGTAGGGACAATTGTGAGCCTGACTGAATACTATTTGGAAGCTAGGACACAATCAATGCTATTAAGAGAAGTGAAGAAAGCTCTCTTCTCTTCCACTATGTTAACAGTTTTTCATCTCCAGCTCCATTATTATTATTATAAAATAGACAGTACAATGTGTTAGAAGCACAATATAGCAAGGATTCTAATCAATCTTAGATAGTAAATTCTAGAAATTGACACTGAGGAGGTTCTTCCAACTTTCAGAATTTGTCTCTAAGCTCTCCTAGTCCACCATAGTAGAATCTATAATGGCATAAGAGCATGCTGTTGAATATCAACTGTAAGACATAGGAGGCATTATCCAAATATTTGTCCAAGATGTTTTATACACAGGGAAAAGACCCACTTTAAGTGAAAGGGGGGGAAGCTTCCCAGTACTTTAAAATTCTAAGAATTATCTTTATCATATCTATGGCTATATTTAGATACCACACAAAATATGATTTAGCAATATGCATCAGTTTACATCAGTTTATAAACTATAGGTGATTTAGCAGAGTTGTTGCCCTGCTATCTATTCTGACATTATTTTCAAAGCAAGCTTTTATGGAATCATCATAACTACAAGGGCAATTGGATGGGTTGTTAAACATGAGCTATAAAAATAACTTTCAAAGCTATTATTTCACAGATTTGTGGGGGTAAAGGACAAGAGCACAGGAGTTTGGATAGAAATGATTGAGTTGTAATGGTTTTGTGAGCATAGCATGAATGCTGCTCCAATGTAAAAACCCCACAGGGCACTCTGTAGACTTTGTGGATTGTGTGCACTGAAGCAGCTTTTTCTTTAGCATCCAAGGCAAAATTATATGCCAGCAAGGAACAGATGTGAAAAGTCAAAACCGTCCGCCTTTCTTCCTGTGTACAGAAGCCACCCATAGCTCTTTTAGCTCTTAGCATTTCTTTTCAGTTGATAATTTTTTCCAATTCTTCAATTCCAAACTTTTTCAAAGGGAACTAAGGCAAAAACAAGGCCAGATTATTATTTTCAACATTTGAGAAGGCTGTTAATATGAACTGAAAGTACTGATCATTGAGGAATGACAGGGGAGCAATAAATGAATGAATGAATGAATGAATGAATGAATGAATGAATGAATGAATGAATGAATGAATGAATGAATGAATGAATGAATGAATTGGAAAGTTTTTGTGAAGTCTTAGTGCTTAATTTTGTGTTCAAAAACTTGTAGTTTTACTGCTTTACTAATTTTTTTTCAAGAAGTCAAAGATGGTATCATAGTAGGCCCAGCATGATTAATCTAAACTGAATGAACTGCCTGTGACAGATTTTCAAAGCTGCTATGCCCCATTATCTGAGAGTTAAGTACTACTGCTCTCAGTGGAACTTACTTTCAAGGAAGCCAGGAAGAAGGAGAAGAGTGCTAATTTACCAAAATCTCACCCCATCCCCACTCCCAAGTTAATTTTCTACAGCATGGTACCTTCTAAAATATTAGATTTCAATGTCCAAGATGCCATCTTAGAGACAAAGCTTTAGGTTTGGGGAAACTGTCCTTGAATATGTAGGTGAATGAAGAAAGCACCCAAACATTGTTCTTCCCTCACAAGTTAAAACTGCATTTCTGACACTTATAGTTTGTGGAGCTAATATTTGATGTTGCTGGTTCCCTCTTGAAATCATTGTGCATTTCTAAGGACTGCTGGTAGATTTCAACTGGCATGCAAAGATGTTTCTGTTACTCTGGAAAACAGCAAAATTGGAAGAAATGTCTTTGGATGTATTCATTGGAAGGTAGCTGGGTTTTTTTATTTTATAAGGCAGGAATGGACACATTTTTTCCAATCTATATTGCAATTTTTTAAAAAATGCCATTGGGGACATGGTGATTAACATGATCAGCACTTTGGGGAGGGGACTTTTTAAAGTAAAATATGCATGTTTTATTTATGGAAAGCTATTTTGCTTCACTTTTCCACAGAAGCTGCACTGCTAAGCCTTGATATGCAAAATGCAGAAGCTGCCAAAAAGGGCTGGAAAGTGCATGTGGTCATTTTTACCATTTATCCTCGATCTAAGGGAACCATCAAAAATTTAACTCATAATTAAGTTTGCAATGGTGGCAATTGAAATGAAAATGAAAGAATGGTGGGTGATTCCCCATCTCATGGCATTTTAGCAGGATCGTTTTTCTGCATCAGTTGTGCTCAATTTACTGCTCTGCATCCTCCCCATCCCCAGCAAACAGGCTGCAGCAGAGAAAAGGGTGAATGAGTGGCTTAAATGTATAAGTGATGACATTAGTGGAGAAAAATCCAGAGAGCCTTCATTTTTAGTTTCACTAAGGATGACTAGTTATTATTGTCTTTCTGAGATGTTTTTGGCTTCTCTTACAATTGGCCTTTTGGTGGCTGAGAATTATGGGGCTTGCAGTTCAAAGAGGCCATGGGAACATAATCATTGCTCCTAGACCAGAGAGGCTGAGGTACAAGTCAGGGTCCACCAATGATGTACCGTGAATGATCTTGGGCTAGTCTTAGTTCTTCAGTTCAACCTATTTTACCAGATTGTTGCGGTACTGATCTGTTGGAGAACTCCATCCTCTATATCAGGGGAGTCAAACTCATGTCGTCATGATGGCATCACGTGACATATTGAATCTTTTCCCCCTTCATTAAACTGGGCATGTGCGTGGCCAGCATGTGACGCATCCAGCCTGCGGACTGCAAGTTTGACAGTCCTGTTCTATATTTTGCCTTGAGCTTTTAAACAAAAGGCAGGAAATAAATCCCATTACAGAGTGAGTTGAGGAAGTCTGACTTCTCTACAGGTTTGCAATCAATTGGATCAATTTCACCAAACCAAACTATAATTAGTTCTGACTGAATATCTTATGAGATATTCAGCAGTGATTAGCATTTGTGATTTTGGAAAACTTTATAGCCTATTCAGTCAAATAGAGCTTATGCAATAAATCATGATTAAGTGAGCCATGTTTTTTTGCAACATGAAATCAGTCTGTCCACACTGATTATCTGCCACTTCACTATTTCAAGCCAGTATATAAAGTAGTTGGGAAAATATTTCTTTTACCTAATTGCAAGTTCACAACATTACCAGTTCTGTGGGATCCTCCGTGATAATGGTAAATAGCCCTGCATCTCATATCTGTGCTGGCATTGGATTGTGACCCTATGCCAAGTCTGATAGTTTAAGACACATAAGTCAGCAGGCAAATATCATTTACAACAAGCTTGCTTTTCATTCAAGTAATGATTTGGTCAGAAATAACAAATCAAAGGCTTGTAAGCCCGGATAAAGCACTATTAGACCTTCTCTTCTTCATGACCCGTAGAGTCTATGTAAAGAGAAGGGCAAGCTATCAATTCTCAGTGCATTGGAGCTGCAGGCAAAGCCTGGGAAAGCCCCTTGCGTTTTTTTTCTTTGTGCACACATATCAGAAGTGCATCAAAACAAGAGATGTCATGAACTTTGAACAGTGCCTTGCAAATGTATTCCCCAAATACTTCATTTTACTTACTGAAGATATTTCTGTATTCCTTCCCTAAAAAGAATTCTTTTAAGCAGCTTACCAAAAAGAAATACAAAAACTTAGCAACAATCTACAAGGAGTAACAAAAAGCACATTTTTTAAAAAAAGTCACTTGACAACAAAGATTTTACTTCCTGAATACTTTTGGGTCAATCTTATTTTTTTTTCTGCTAATCATGAAAATAACCTATAATTTAACCTATTCTGTACCAGTTTATAGAAACCTTCTGTTTTTGCAAATTCATATATATATAAAATTTATTAGTTTTCACTTGTGTTATAAGATACTGTATTTATCTCATGCTTGTCCAGGCATGCATTCCAGGCATAAAATTATATATAATTTGTGGAACTAATATACTTTGGGCATGCCTAGGCATACTGAAGCTGGATGGATGCTGCCCAGAAAGGCTACAAATGCGCAAATATGCTACTCATTTTGATATCAGTTTCCATGAGTTTTGATGTGATTGTTTCAAGGCATAGCATTGCCAATGTACATGTAATTTAAATAACAAGTAACCCAGTTACAGACTTGCTGTAGAATGATTGTTAACAGCAGAAATGTCTTCCCAATGTTGGAAGACCCACAATACATTCTGCTACATATGTGGCAAGTACATGGTTAATCCTCAAACATGCACCATGACTGGATCTAAAGAACCATATGAAGTTGGCTTGTAAGATTAGTAATTAGGGCAAGATCTGGGCTCCACTCATTTGTTGAGCAAGATTTGCTGTTCATCTTAGTGCTTGGGTTAGAACTTGGAAGCCAATGCCTCTTTGCTGGACTAATAATATGGTAAGAAAAGAATGATCACATGATAGACGTACTCCTGACTAATGTTGCTGGTTTCTCTGCTAAAAATCAGAAATCAATTAAATATCTCAATCTGCCATGAGTCCAGTGCCACAAGATGACAATCTGCTAGTACTGAAGCCGCCAAAGAATAGAGCTTACACAAAACAGATTAAAATGCTGCAGTGCATACCCCAGGTACGGACAGTGACAATAATCCGGATTTTGAATTGTGTATGTCTAGTGAGATTTGTCAAAATCAAAAGTAGAACTACTAGGTTCAAGACTGCAAGGGTGGTATTTGCTATCACCAGGAATGAAAATTTCTATCTTTTATAGCCTCCAAGACAATTTAACAGATTTCTTTCACAGGTTAACCATCTTGTTTTCTGTACTGACATCGACAGTTAGTTCACAGCTTTGGATTGTGAGCCTGACTCTTCGTACATCTCTGTACAGAGTCATCAGCAAAGCCTCAAGGCTGTCTCAATAAACAGTGGCAATGTACACCCTTCAATACCTGTTGCTATGCTGCACACATGAAAGAAACCTACAAAAACAAAAATCATTGAAACACATCCAGTACACTAAGTACAATTCTCTGTGGAGATCTAAAGGCAGTGATTCTGCTATTTGAAATGTAACTTAGATACACCAAATACTGTAGTTACATATGTGAATGGGACAGCCTTGCAAGAATTGCATTACATTAAAAAGAAATGGCCACTCCAAAAGAATTTGGTCCCAGGACAGAGAAATGTGGCACATGAACCACTTGTAGACCTGAAAAGATGTTGTTGCCTTCACTTCACATAAAACTCAAACTGATGAAAAATTTTGTGAAAATAATGAACAAGGAAGGTGAAGGTTTTCATTATTTGAGACCAGTGTTTCCAAGAATAGCTGATGCCAAGATTAAGGAAGGCATTTTTGTTGGTCAACAGATCAGATATGTCACCTCTGACAAGTGGTTTGAAGATCTCTTAGTGAGGCCAGAGAAAATAATCTAGAAAGCATTCCAGAATATCATTGAGAATTTTCTTGGTGATGACAGAGCACCAAACTACATTCAGTTTGTTGACAAACTTCTTTCAGAATATAAGACCATGAAATTATTCTCCAAAGCACCAGAGAGCAGGACAAGAAACTAATCAAAGAAAGAAGCAACCTGGAATTAAGGAGAAACTTCCTAACAGTGAGGACAATTAACCAGTGGAACAGCTTGCCTTCAGAAATCATGGGCGCTCCATCACTGGAGGTTTTTAAGAAAAGACTAGACAGTCATTTATCTGAAATGATATAGGTTCTCCTGCTTGAGCAGGGGACAGGACTAGAAGACCTCCAAGGTCCCTTCCAGCTCTGTTCTGTTCTATGTACCACATAGATTCATTTTCTGCATTGACACTTGCCCTTTCCCCCAAAAAATTGAGGTGCAGTCAGTTATGAACACAGTGAAAGTTTTCACCAGTCACAATGAACAAGCATACGAAGGCAACTGAAATCCATCAGTGCTTGCTGATATTTATAAGACACTGCAGTGAGATCCATCAGACACTGAGTACAAACGAAAATCAGCAGCAAACACTTTCAGCTCTGTGGAACTCATGCAGCCTTGTCAGAAACATGTGATTAAATACATTATAGTAATTAAAAGTTCATTTCATATTTGTCAAGATTCCCATGTGATACACTCATTCTGAAATTATATTTGTGTTCAATTTAAAGAGGTCTATCATAATCACCAAATGTTTTTCAGGAAGCAAAACTTTTGAAAAAAAATTGTTGTCCAGTGTAATCTTTTATTTAAGACACTTCACTTCAAAATAACAATTACTGCTAGTGAAATATAGAACAAAAAGGAAGATGAGGTCTAGGTCTAGGTAATGAAATCAAGAAAGTCATCCTGTGCATTGCCATTAGTGTCTTTGATGGCAACAGTATGTACAAAATGGATATAACAGTTGTCTTAAAGATAGATATATTGTCCTATAATTGGCTAGGCCATGAACTATTTTGAGATTTAAATAAGACACTTAATCCTTTAAAAAAGCACTTGGAAGTAGAAAAGCAGAAGTGTAACATAATAAACTTAAAAAAGGAATTAAAAATACATGAGTTTTGTCATTCAAAATTATAATAGCAAAAATTATGAAAAATTTTGAAGTTTCTGAGTGGTTTTCAGAAGTCTATACAGAGGTCTACTCAAACTCTGACTTAGAAATCAGGTTTGATTGAATCTTATAGCACCCCAGCCTCTAGAAGAATTCCAAGTTCTAAAAGATGCTGGAACACTTAGGAGGAAAACTAAGGTATGAAAACAACTCTTCTAGAACAAGTTGACATCTTATTCCTTGGCAGATACGCTTCATCACAGTAGTATGATTTAATATATTAAATTCCATCTCTAATCATCCATCACTGCTTTAGCACCAATGCACAATCTCTATTGCCTTGCCAGAATACAAAAGAAATATTACAATATAGTACAGTAGAAGCACTTTTTGAACTGGTCATGTAAATAAATTATACCAATAAATTATTACATACTAAACATATTCAGTGATAGGAAAGGTAGCCATGGATACCATGTGGTATATATTTCCAAGGCAGTAATAATAAATCACTTGCCTGCGTAATATTTCACTCTGTATAAGCCCATAAAACCTTTGTCAGAGATCACATAATCTGTAAATGTTTCCAAGGGATGCATTTTTGTTTAACTTCAAGCATAAACTCTGTGAAGCCTGTGTTTCAAACTGGCCAGTCCAATTCCTTATTTAAAATACTTTTCTTATAACACATTAAGAATTCTAATTCAAAATCTACAGAAAAGAAAATCTCCACATTTTCATGGTCCAGGATTCCTCCTTCCAAATTGGCTCCAATAGTCAAATTTGTAGCAAGTTAAGGCAGAAGGGGCTATTAAAATGACCCCATTTGATTTCTCAGATAATCTGTGTCTAGAGTATAATCTAGCAGAGATTGCTAGATCTATAATCTATCATAGATTATATCATTCATTGCATGTCAAAACCAAATTTTAGCAGTGAGTAGCACAAGGCAAATAAAATAATATGCCAAAAATAATTTCAACACCAATAACTTAGTTTAAAAATTCACAGTAATTTTTTTGGGGGAAACTACATGACTAAAACTTGAGCATCATTATAACAAGCAAACAGGCAGGAGGTTGGACTAGAAGACCTCCAAGGTCCCTTCCAATTCTGTTATTCTAAACAGCATAATCATCTATCACCCAAAACCCTCTGGAAGTGGTCTCCCTTAACTTACTTCAAAAAAGCAATTAATGACTGTTCCCTGATACTGGTCGGTAGTGGTATTCTACCGGTTCAGCCTGGTTCTGCCAAGCTGGTAGCAGTGATGAGCAGCAGAGACTGAATCAGTTCTCTCCCATTCACCTGGGCTCCCATACTCACCTTTATCCTCTGAATTTGAAGCGCAGCTGCTTAGCATGGCACAGAAGAGTGCTGTGCGGCAGCTGCTGAAGCAACCGGGATCGTGCAGACTTATAGGAGGTGCGTTAGAACGCCTCTGCGCCTGTGCAAAGTGTGCATTTGGTGTGTGCGCTCACGTGAAATGTGTGCATGTGTGCAAAGCGTGCCCACCAAGCCATGCCTACCAAACCGTTGGTAAAAATATTGGGATCCCAGCATTGATACTGGTGCCATAGCAGAGAAAATGGGGAGTATCCAGGAGTTTCTGCAAGAATATACTAGATGGATTGAGTCAGCTGAGTTCCTACAGATATCTTGGTACTAGGCATTCTGTTATCAGGAGTGTGTTGTTGTTATTCAGTCACTAAGTTGTGTCCAACTCCTTGCAACCCCATGAACCATAGTATACCAGCACCCTTCTTTCGCTAGGAATTTGCTCAAATTCATGTTCATTGTGTTGAGGAATCACGAGTATAATTATAGTAATTAATCACTAATTTTTATACATTTTAAAGATGTTTTCCTCCAGTACCTATAACAATAAGCAAAACTTCTGTATTAAGCAAAACTAAGCTATTATTAATAAGCAATGAGAAATTCTATTGGAAAAAATTATGTCAGTCACATGGGATTAAATGTGCATTTATTTCCAAAGTTTACCATAATATAGATATAGTTGCAAGGGGTTGGGGTAGGAGCAAATAAGATTGAAGGATCACATCAAAGGAGAATATTTTGTATATAGATGAAGGTGTTTCTACCAATATTATCAACATGTTTTATTTAAAAAATACTCTCAGAAGTTCAAGAAGCTTGCTGTTTATTTAAAAATAGCACATAAAAAAGATCAACACACTATACATTATAATTCCCACAATTTATTTATTTATTTATTTAATCAAACTTTTATACCGCTCCCTCTCCCAAAAAGGGACTCGGGGCGGTGTACAGCCTACTAAAAAACATACAATAAATATAATAAATACGATTAAAAATAGATTAAATAATTAGATCCGGCTGTCTATTCAAAATTCAATTAAAAATTAAAAGCTAATAAAACCACAATTAAAATTAATTAATTAATTAATTTATTTATTTATTTATAAAATTTTTATACCGCCCTTCTCCCTAGGGACTCAGGGCGGTGTACAGCCAATCGAAAACCCCAACAATGATACAAAAATTAAAAAGAGATTAAATTGAATATTTGGCCGAATATAAAAGCCCACCCCACCCCCTTAAAACCCCCAAATTAAAATTACTAAAAAGCAATGGAGACAAATTAAAACCCTCTCTCTCAGCCCAGGCCGGCCTGCTCGAAAAGCCAGGTCTTCAGCGCGTGCCTGAAGGACCTCAGGTCCATGCCGGTACGCAGTTCCGGTGGCAGAGTATTCCAGAGGGCAGGGGCCGCCACAGAGAAGGCCCTACCCCTCGGGACCGCCAGGCGACACATGGCAGCCGACGGAACCCGGAGAAGGCCCTCCCTGTGTGCACGCACTGGCCTGCTGGAGATCACCGGTAGGATGCGGTCCTGTAGGTAACCTGGTCCAATGCCATGGATCGCCCTAAAGGTCAGAACCAGAACCTTAAAGTGAACCCGGAGAGCCACCGGCAGCCAATGCAGCTCGCGCAGGAGAGGCGTCACGTGGGCGCTACGTGACGCCCCCATGATCACCCGCGCGGCCGCATTCTGCACCAGTTGGAGTCTCCGGGTGCTCCCCGCAGGGAGCCCCATGTAGAGGGCATTACAATAGTCCAGGCGAGAGGTGACAAGGGCCTGAGTGACCGTGCGCAGGGCGTCCCGATCCAGAAAGGGCCGCAACCGGTAGATCCGGCGGATCTGATGAAATGCCCCCCTGGAGACGGCCGCGACATGGTGTTCAAGCGACAGCCGCACATCCAGGAGGACTCCCAGATTGCGAGCCCTCTCTGTGGGGGGCAAAATTTCCCCCCCAATAGCCAGCGACGGAGTCAACTGGCTATATCGGGGCGCCGGGAACCACAGCCACTCGGTCTTGGATAGGTTGAGCCGGAGCCTGTTCCCGCCCATCCAATCCCGCACGGACTCCAGGCACCTGGACATAGCCCCCACAGCATCGTTGGGGTGGTCCGGGGTGGAGATGTATAACTGAGTGTCATCTGCATAGAGATGACACTTCACCCCAAGACCACGGATGATCTCGCCCAGCGGTTTCATATAGATGTTGAACAAGAGAGGGGAGAGAACCGACCCCTGAGGCACCCCACAAACCAGGGGCCTAGAGGTGGACCTCTCCCCTCCTGCCAACACAAATTGCGAACGGTCGGAGAGGAAGGAGGAGAACCATCGAAAGACGGTTCCCCCAATTCCCAACCCCTCCAACCGTCGCAACAGGATACTATGGTCGATAGTATCGAAAGCCGCCGAGAGATCTAATAGGACCAGGACAGAGGAGAACCCTCTGTCACGAGCCCTCCAGAGATCATCAACCAACGCGACCAATGCCGTCTCAGTGCTATGCCCAGGCCTGAAGCCCGATTGGAACGGATCGAGGTAAGTTGTTTCCTCCAGGTACTGAGGAAGCTGACGTGCCACCACACTCTCAACAACCTTCACCACAAAGGGAAGGTTGGAGACTGGACGGAAGTTATTTAAAACAGCTGGATCCAGGGAAGGCTTCTTGAGGAGGGGCCGCACCACAGCCATCTTCAGGGCGGTCGGGAGCGACCCCTCTCTCAGAGAAGCGTTGATAATCCCCTGGAGCCAGCCTCGTGTCGTCTCCCTGGCGGCCGAAACCAGCCAGGAAGGGCACGGGTCCAATAAACAGGTGGTGGCATTCAGACTCCCCAGCAACCTGTCCACACCCTCGGCGGTCACAGGATCGAACTCCCCCCAGATAACATTCACAAGACCTGCCCCGGACACCTCCCCCGGGACCATCCAATTGGAGTTAAGCCCCTCCCGGATCTGAGCGATTTTGTCATGCAGGAATCGAGAAAACTCCTCTGCTCTACCCTGCAAGAGGTCATCCCGCGCTCTCGGTTCAAGTAGAGAGCGGGTCACTCTAAACAGGGCGGCAGGCCGATTTCCTGCCGACGCAATAAGGGCGGAGAAATACGAGGATTTCGCCGCCCCTATCGCCACAAGGTAAGTCTTAATATGAGATCTCACCTGTGTTCGGTCAGATTCAGAACGAGTCGCCCTCCAAATGCCCTCTAGACGTCTTTTCCGGCACTTCATCTCCCGTAGCTCCTCCGTAAACCACGGAGCCAAATGGGATCTGTGCCGGGTCAGAGGTCGCAGAGGCACAACTCGGTCTAGAGCCCCGGCGGCCAACCCATCCCAGGTGGCCACCAGGTCTCCAGGCGAGCTGAGAGCCAGAGACTCAGGAAATGGCCCAAGCTCCCTCTGGAACTGCTCCGGGTCCATTAGGCGCCTGGGGCGGAACCATCTAAGTGGCTCCGCCTCCCTGCGGTGGGGGGTGGCGGAGCAGAAGTCCAGTCTAAGGAGGGAATGATCTGTCCATGACAAGGGAGTGATGACTAAATCCCCGCAATTACAGTCCAACCAAAAACACAGTTACTGGGCCAGGCCAGCCTGTTTAAAAAATAGGGTTTTCACTGCGCGCCGGAAGGTCAGAATATCCGTCATAGCCCGTATCTCCGGGGAGAGATCATTCCATAGGGAGGGAGCTCCCACAGAGAAAGCCCGAACTCTCGGGGCCGTCAGCCGACAACGGCCAGGCGGCGGTACCCCAAGTAGGGCAACCCTGTGGGAGCGTACTGTGCGGCGGGAGGTTGACGATGGCAGTAGGCGGTCCCGTAAGTACCCAGGTCCCGAGCCATGGAGCACTTTAAATACCATTAGTACCACCTTGAATCAAATCCGGTAGGCCACAGGAAGCCAATGCAGCCTGCGGAGAAGCGGTGTAACGTGGGAGCTCCGAGGGGCACCCACAATCACCCGCGCGGCTGCATTCTGGACCAACTGTAACCTCTGGAGACTCTTCAAGGGGAGCCCCATGTAGAGAGCATTGCAATAATCCAGGCGGGAAATAACGAGGGCGGATGTGACTGTGCGAAGTGTGCCCAGATCCAGAAAGGGCCGCAACTGGTAAATCAGACGTATCTGATAAAAAGCCCCCCTGGCGACGGCTGCAATGTGCTCTTCTAAAGACAGCCGTACATCCAGGAGGACGCCCAGATTGCCGCCCTTTCCACGGGGGTCAAAACCTCTCCCCCCACGGCCAGCGAAGGAACCAGCTGGCTGTATCTGGGCGCAGGAAACCACAGCCACTCGGTTTTGGTCGGGTTGAGACGGAGCCTGTTACGACCCATCCAACTCCGCACAGCCTCCAGGCACCGGGACATCACTTCGACGGCTTCGTTGGGGTGGCCCGGGGTGGAGATGTACAGCTGAGTATCATCAGCGTACTGATGGAACTCCACCCCGAAGCCATGGATGATCTCACCCAGCGGCTTCACATAAATGTTGAACAGCAGGGGCGAGAGCACCGAACCCTGAGGCACCCCACACAGTAGGGGCCTCGGGGCCGACCTCTGCCCCGCTGTCAACACAGATTGCGAATGGTCGGAGAGGAAGGAGGTGAACCACCGCAACACGGTGCCCCCCACTCCCAACCCCTCCAACCGCCGCAATAAGATACTGTGGTCGACAGTATCAAAAGCTGCTGAGAGATCTAATAGGACCAGGACAGAGGAACAACCCCTGTCCCGAGCCCTCTAGAGATCATCAACCAACGCGACCAAAGCCGTCTCCGTGCTGTGCCCGGGCCTGAAACCCGATTGGAGGGGGTCAAGATAACTCGCTTCATCCAGGTACTGCGGGAGCTGACGTGCCACCACACTCTCAACAACCTTCGCGACAAAACGAAGGTTGGAGACAGGACGATAATTAGATAACAATGCTGGGTCCAGGGACGGTTTCTTGAGGAGGGGCCGCACCACCGCCTCTTTCAAGGCAGCAGGCAGCAGCCCCTCTCTCAAGGAAGCGTTTATAATGCCCTGGAACCAGCCTCGTGTCACCTCCCGAGTGGCCAAAGCCAGCCAGGAGGGACACGGGTCCAACAAACAGGTGGTGGCATTAAGCCCCCCCAGTATCCTGTCCACGTCCTCCAAAGTAACAGGGTCGAACTCAATCCAATTGACCTCACCGATATCCACCCCCACCCCCCCGCCCGGAAATGCCCAATCGGAGTCCAGTTCGCTCCGGATCTGAGCGATTTTGTCCTGCAGAAACCTGGAAAACTCCTCAGCCCGTCCCTGCAAGGGGTCCTCCCACGCTCCCACCTCCAGGAGGGAGTGGGTCACCCTAAACAGGGCGGCTGGGCGGTTTTCCGCAGACGCAATAAGGGTGGAGAGGTAAGACCTCCTCGCCATCCTTATCGCCATTAAATACGTCTTAATATAAGAACGTAATAGTGTTCGGTCAGACCCAGAGCGGCTAGCCCTCCAATTACTCTCTAGGCGTCTTTTCCGGCGCTTCATCTCCCTTAGCTCCTCAGAAAACCAGGGAGCCACATGGGATCGGCACCGGGTCAGAGGCCGCAAGGGCACGACTCGGTCAAGGGCCCCAGCAGCCACCCTATCCCAGGTGGCAACCAAGCCCTCAACCGAGTCGTGTGTGTGAGCTTCGGGAAATGGCCCAAGCTCCGTCAGGAACCTATCAGGGTCCATCAGGCACCTGGGGTGGAACCATTTTAATGGTCCCGCCTCCCTGCGGTCAGGGGGCGCGGAACGGAAGTCGAGCTTCAGGAGCGAGTGATCCGTCCATGACAGGGGTTCTACAACTATATCCCCCATACCCAGATCACTCTGCCACTGATCAGAGACAAAAACCAGATCCAAGGTGTGACCTCCCACGTGAGTAGGGTCCCGAATTAACTGGGTCAGGCCCATGGCCGTCATGGAAGCCATGAACTCTTGAGCAATCCCCGAGGCACCGCCGGCAGATGGCAGGTTGAAATCCCCTGGGGGTCCCAACCGCCACGCCAGCTATAACCTCAAGGAGCTCAAGCAGGGCCGCTGCCGCATAGCAGGGAGCCAGGTATGCAACCAGCAAGCCCACCTGAACCTTGGGACCGAACTTCACGAAAAGGAGCTCACACCCGGTCGTCTGAGATACAGTGGCTTCCCTCGGACACAGATCCTCCTTAATAACTACCGCAACCCCCCCTCCCCTCCCCTGGGCCCTCGGCCGATGAAAGACCCGAAACCCGGCTGGGCACATCTCCACCAGAGGGACTCCCCCCTCCTGGCCCAGCCAGGTCTTGGTAACTCCCACCAGGTCCGCACCCCCCTCACAAATCAAATCATGGATGAGGGGGGCTTTATTAACAACGGACCTGGCGTTACATAACATCAGCCGAAGGCCCAGGGCCCGATTGCTCAAACCCCCTGGGGAACGGGAGATGACAAAGGGGTCGGAGCGCGCCACAGCAAGCAAACAGTGAGGGCGCGCTCCCAGCACAGAATATGGCCCCCTACAACCGCCAAATCTGCCCCTCCCGCTCACCGTATCAATAGATTTAATTCCACCCTCCCCGATGACCCCCCCCATCCTCAATACAGTCCTGTCCGGATTCTGACTCTCCCGGCCACGCCCAACCCCCGGCCTGGTCCCAGCCTCCGGCGAGATGTCCCCCAACTCCTTCCCGGACCTACCTAACCCCCTTAAAAACCTAACTAAAAATTTAGTAAGACACCCCTCCCTCCCGCGTTTCTTAAAACCCCACCATCTCTCCGGATCCCACAATCTGTCCTTGAGATGGGCCCTCGAGAGAGTAGAGGGCCATTCCTGAGACAGGGGGACACGTCTCAGGGCCTATAGATCTCTGATAGAGTAAGACAGCGTCCCGGACTGGATCTTCTCTTTTCGCTGATCAGCCCCAAGTCCAGGCCGCCCCTGTCGCCTCCAAACAGATGAAAATCGTGGGGGCAGTCCTCCATCCCCAACTCCAGCCATAGGGGCAGCTCTCCGGCCCTGGCTCCGATAGCGGCAACAGTCCACCAGCCGCCCCGGCTCCAACCGCGGCGGCCATTTTCCGACCTCAACTCCAGCCGCCCGGACCGCGGAGATGACTCTAACTCCAGCTGGGGCCTTTGCAATGGCCCCAGCCCCAGCTCCAGCGGCAGTCCTCCAGCCGCCGCAGCGACAGTCCTCCAGCCGCCCCGGCGGCTGTCCCTCGACTCCGGCTCTAGCCGCCCGAAGCGCGGCGGCAGTTCCAATTTCGGCTGGGGCCCTTGCAAAGGCCCCAGCCCCAACAATGATCTTGCAACGTCGTAAGCCGTCGGGCGCGATCCTCCAGCGCCCTCTTCTAGCGTCACGGGCCGCCGGCCGCCAGGCGGAGCAGCAAACCCACCGCGCCATAGCATCAGGGGCTGCCCATCCCCCTACGGGTCCCCTCGCCACCCCTGCCACAGGTGAGGAGGGCCCAAGGGGGGGGGGAACTCCACGCCTATGTAATTAAATGATCTTTGTAGTTTCCATGGGATTGAACAATCCTGAGTGCATTTCTTCTTATCTGTTAGTTTGTGATTGACAGAATAAAAAGGACAACTGATACAGTGGTGGAATTCAAATTTTTTTTACTACTGGTTCTGTGGGCATGGCTTGGTGGGCGTGATAGGAGAAGGATACTGTAAAATCTCCAGTCAGAGGTGATATTTCCAAGTGACTCAAAATTTCTGCTACTGGTTCTCCAGAACTGGTTAGAACCTGCTGAATACCACCTCTGAACTGACAAATCTTTCTGCCATCAAGAATTTATCCTTGCATTGATAGGACTGTTTTTTTTAACCTTTTATTCAATTGTAAAATTCATGAATTACCCAAATTGAGTACCCTTCCCAGTCATTGCTACTTCTATAGGAAAAACATCATTGAATTCTATTTCTCCTGAAGCATATAGCGACATGAGATGGAGTGAAATATGATATTTATAATCAGGATCAAGAATTCAACATATTTTGAACCAGACAAAACTGTATTTGCTTTCTAAAAGGAAACACCAATATTCTTTCCATTCGCTTTCTTATCCATTCTAGGCAAGCTGGACATTTATCAGGAAAGACATCTAATAATTAAGTAATCTCGATGGTTATACAGAGATTTCAGCATATTCCTTATTGACAGAAAATCAATAAAACCAATGCAAGAATGTTTCTTTCTCATTGCATCCATATAAAGAACTTGTTGCTCTAGTGCTCAATCTCAAAATAGTATTCTTATACTGTTTTGCTACTTTGCCGTTATCTTTTCCTTTGTAGAATTTAAAAAGAAATATCTTTTCCCCACTCAGGAAAGAAGATTCTTTGAAGAGCCATGCTTTTATCCACTGGGCATCCCCTGGTTAAAGCAGAAGGTTTTTTTTGTTCAGAATTAACCAGGACAGATGGGTCTAGACAATAGTTATAATCTTTCCCATTGCTTTCTCCCAGACTTACTATCACAAAATCTTGCACACCCCTAATAAAAAGTTCACTAATATTTAAAGCCACATTGCATACAATTAACCTAAATTTCTCACCTTCTTGTAAAATTGATTCTTTAGTAAGCCTGTTGGCCTTTACCTTGTGGCTATGTTATAATTATCCTGGCCCAGCAAAACTAAAAGAGATTCAAGAGAAGTATCTAGCAAGAAGATGAAAGTAGGAAAGAGAAATGCATATTGGAATGGGTGATAATTGGTGGTAGGGAGTAGGTCTTTTCTACTCATTGTGGGAATCTGAGGGGGGCAATCTGCTATTTTTGACATTGTAATTCTTGCCTTTCTGATTCCATATATTGGAAGCAGGTTACAAGGTACAAAATGTGTCTTAGGTGTCTGGATTGTAAACAGCAAAATGTGAGCTTAGCTGGAGCAAAATAAAAAAAACAAATGCAAAAGCAAATACAAGAAAAAAGAAACAAATTAATGAGGTGCATTTATCTACATACAAGTATTAATGCTAATGAATTTGTATTAAGCTAAAATCATTTTAAAAAGAGATATCTGAGCACCAGATACTGATTATCAATAGAAAACCATTTTGCAGATAGTTTTAGCCTCTGCAAAAAGAATTAAAATGTGCAAATTAAAATGTGCAAAAAGAAAGCTGAATTTCTAATTTTAAAACTTACAAAAAAGAATGGTGAGCCAAGTGTAGACTGTTCCCAGAAAGAAGGATATTGAAAGAATCTCCATAAAGACAACAAGAAAAAATTGAATAGAAAATATGTAACAACATGCAAAATTGCAGCTTCTGATCACATTTGTTGCAATGTTATGTATCTATATACCTTTGTAAAATGCTGTACATTGTTTATTTATCCTATTTTTTGGTTGAATGAATTTCAAGGCATCTTTCAACAGAATAGCTGTAATGGAATTCTTCGAGTCTGGTGGGATTGCAAATCAGTATAGCACATTTGGGTATGTCTTCCTTATCTGGCAAATAGAAATGACATCTCCCCTCCCTCAAGAGGCAACTAGAAAGAGGATCAGAGAGATCATGAGACTATGTTATAACATACTTCCTGATGAATGTTAAAGTAGATG
Organism: Bungarus multicinctus; assembly: GCA_023653725.1. NCBI lineage: Eukaryota > Metazoa > Chordata > Lepidosauria > Squamata > Elapidae > Bungarus > Bungarus multicinctus. The sequence goes on from CM042848.1 coordinate 52,920,608, forward strand.
TCTATTTACCAAGAATCAGTAACTAATTCACTTTCCTTTCAATGTCTACTGAGATTCTGGGAGAATCTAACTTTCTTGTCTGTGTTGAGCTACTTAGTACTTGATAAAACCTTCTAATATAGGAGTTGGGTTGATGGCAGAAGGAGTTTAACATTATGTCTTTTCTATGATTAAATAAAAAGCCTTAGGACTGGAAGTAGGGGTTTCTGCTGCTTAGTTTACTGAAACTCCTAGAAAATTAACTCCATTAAGTCTTCATGAATATACCTGGAAAGAAGTTCAATATTTCAGCAAAAATACAGTCTCAATGTATGTCCAAATCACCCATAAAGTACTTACAGGAAAAAAAAGATAAAGATTTTGGAATGGTCTTTACAATCTCCAAGTGTGAATATTATTGCAAATCTGTCAGAAAATCTCATGTATGCATTGCATGCAAATGGACTTTAAGAATATTTCAGAGCTACAGAAATTTGTAAGAAAAAGTGGTGGGGGAAAAATTCCCAAAAGTGAGAGCATAAAAACTCTTAGCTGGTTATAGGAAACATTTGGCAGTTGCTATTTCTGGCAATGGAGATACAAATTATTTATTGAAAGACTACCCACATTTTTACAACAGTACTAGATCCCAGACATGCTTGATGAACACAATACATCCAAGGCAGCTGAAAGAAACTTAGTTAAGAATAACTGCAGGGCAGATATGAATCCCAAATTCATGCAAACCTTCAGCAACTTAAACTTGGCATATGCTTATTCTGCTAACAAGAACTATACATGTACAACTGAATAGTTTTTCTGGCACAACCTTTGCAGATTACCTTTTTTGCATTAGCCGGTTAGATATGTCCTTAGAAAAACAGGAATTACCACTGAAATGGAAATACAGCCAGTACTGCTTCCTTTCACTCTAAAATGCCTTATATATCTGTTCAGTATTTCAAAAACCAAAATAAATAAGAAAGGAGATAATGGGCCTCCTTTTCTTGTTCCTTTTTGTATCTCATAGCGGTTTGATATTCATCTATTTTCTCTAGAGAGATGTCACTTTTTATATTAAGAATATTATTGATGAACTGCTTTTTTATATGCCCACATTGTTAATATAGCATATTCCTCTTCCTCATTACTGGGTGATATGTAGATATAGATTGCTTTATAGTCTGAGGATGCTTTTGAACTCCAGTTTGTATCTGGATGTTGAGTGACAGCTAGAGCTGTGCCTTGTCTTATTCCAGTGAGACTGTGAAACTTTGAAAGCATTATGTCCAAAAATCAGTGAAAAAAATCATGTGATGTTTCACCTAAAACCACTTTACTTAGTAATGGAAATTCCAGTCCCAATTAGGATTGTAATTAAAGGCTACTTCTATAAGGACCAACCTTACATTCAAGGAGTCTATAACAAGGTTAGATTCTGCCCAATTCTAAGTCTTTGGGAAATGCAGACACACCTACACACACAAAACAAATGATCTAAACTCAGGATCATGATAAGATATATTATTGTCAGTTGCTAGCTTTCTGCTCTAACTGTTTTTTTTTTCTTAATAATAATAAAAACTAGATTATCAACTTTGAATCTCTGCCTGCTAGCCTTCAGGTTATAGGAACAGTCTGAATGAAGACTAAGGTACCTTTCTTTAAAAACAACATTTTATTAAATTATAAAATATTATAAAATACAAAAGTAAATAGAATAACAGGGAGTGGGGAGGGGAAAGGGAGAAGTGAAGTGAGGAAAGATAGGGGGGAAAAGAAAAAGAAACATTGACTTCCAACTCTATAACAGTAAAATAAGGCATTAACATCAAATGACAGTTTTTTGCTTTTCCATAATAGTGCGAACAACTCATTTCTATAAAGTTCTATCAGTCTAATATGTAAAACCCAAAGTCAGAATTTCATTCTTTTCCATATCAAACACGAAGTTCAGAAGCGTTTTCATGTGGAAACAAAAGACTAAGGTACCTTTCTGTCCAATATATTTTTATAGTTGAAGGTGATCTCTTAGGAAAATATACGAGATGAAAAGTATAGTATGAAAAGGTATAATTAATGGTGCAACCTAGAGTTATGTATGTTCCTTTTTTTTACCTCATGCCTTCAATTTCTTTGGTTTAAAATTTCTTATTCCTTTTCTGTGATTTGCATAATGTTGCTTACTCCAAAAGAGAATAGCATGATGTGTGGGTGTGAATGTGTGCACATATGTGTATGCATAAATATCCATTTAATTTCCTGTCCAAATTAATATTTGTAGAAATGAAGGTAATTTAGTAGGGAAAATGTTATTAATAAAATGAATAAATTATAACCAAAAATTGGCTCAATTAGTCCTGTATTGTAGAATTTAAAAAGCGTTTCTATTTGACTGACAATTTTCCTACATTTTAAACCAACTTAACTTTTCAGTTTTTGGCAGTAATTTTAAAGCAATTGAAATGATAAACATGCAACCTTTTTAATAAAATATAAATACCTTATTCATTCTATACTTTTAACACTGGAAACGAGATACAAGTTTTTGGCTTATAACCACAATTAGGACTGGAATATCTATCATTAAGCGATGTGGTCATAAAGCAAGACATCATGTGACTACATATTATAGAATTATAGAGTTGGAAGGGATCTCTAGGACAGAGCTCTCGGCCCATGAGCCAGATGTGTCATGTGCTGGCCACGGCCAGTTTAGCAAAGGGGGAAAAATCCCAACACATCAGGTGATGCCACTGTGATGCCGTGAGTTTGACACCCCTGCTCTAGGGCTTCTAATCCAAACTCCTATTTGAAAAGGAGACCTTACACTATTCTAGACAAATGGTTGCCCAATCTCTTCTTGAAAACTTCCAATGATAGAGCACCCAGAACTTCAATTGTTCTCACTGTCAGGAAATTTCTCCTTAATTCTAGGTTAGGTTTCTGTTTGTTAAGCTTCCATCCATTACTTCTTAGGTGCTTTGGAGATGCTTTGGCCCCTTCTAGTCCTTAAAATCCTGGAAAACTACTATTATGGTGTCACCCCTAGGCAGTGGTGGGTTTCAAAAAATTTTCCTACCAGTTTGGTGAATGTGCGCATGCAGCGTTTGCAATTCACCTTCTGCTGCAAGCCCTGTGTAAAACAGGTGACACACAGCAATCCACCTTCTGCTGCAAGCCCTGTGTAAAACAGGGGACACACAGCAATCCACTGTGCCACGTGAAGCAGCTGAGCAGCTGAGCATGGGCTGGCCCAGCAGCTGATTGTTGGAGTGAACCGATTCACTTACAGATGATCATCGGAGCTACCAGTTTGGCTGAACCGGGCTGCCCCTGGGCCTTTTTTTTTGTTAGACTAGATATATCCAGATCCTTTAACCATTCATTGTATTTATCCCCCAGGCTTCTAATCATCTTTTTTTAATACTTCATATTTTTTTATAATTAGCAATCACAATCCTAGCACTCCTGTTGCAGTCATTAACCAAGAATCATAGGTTATAAGAGAAGTACCCACTCCAATCCAAGCCATTCTGGTCTTGATTCCTCCAAGTCTCGGTAAAGTAAGGGACTGACTCCAACTCCACTCACCTTCCTTATCTCCTTCCCCATCTATTCCATTTTGGCCCAGGCCATCTTGCCTTACAGGATGGAAAGCAACTTTGAACTGTGATGTTTTCCCAGCTGCTTTCTCTCACAGCTCCCCACATCAAGCTTTCATCTTTTGCATGCAGCCATTGTATTTGAAGCTTAACATACCTTGTTCTCACACACAGCTTTTCCCAAGGCCATTTCCTATACATGGCTAAATTTTGCTGGCTTTGGAAAACTTTTCATTGCTTGATTAATTACACTGGTGCTGCAAAACATGATTAAGGACTAGTCTTCAAAATTATAACTGTCACACTATCCCTATGTAGTGGTGGGATTCAACAATTTTTACTATCGGTTCTGTGGGCATGGCTTGGTGGGTGTGGCAGGGGAAGGATACTGTAAAATCTCTAGTTAGAGATGGCATTTGCCGGTTTTCCTAACTACTCAAAATTTCCACTATCTGTTGTGATTAGCCGGCAGCAGGTGCGGACGGCTGAGGAGAGCGAGGACTCAGATGAGGGGCCAGGACCATTAGGGAGTGGACTGCTGCCTTCAGAGATTGTGGGGGCTGGGAGCAGTGATGAGGAGGTTCCTGAAGAGCCTGTGCCAAGTGCATGTGCACGCAGGATTGCTTGTAGGAAAAAGCAGCTACAACAGCACAGGCCACTTGGGAGTAAGGCTACAAGGTAATGGCCCCTCCTTCAAGAAGATAAAAGCCAGCTGTGAATGGAACGTACTTTGCAGAAAGCAAAGATGTTTTGAAATTCCAGCCTCGTGGACATTCCAGTATCCTGAGTTTGTTTTTGAAGATTATTGTATTGCAAATTATTTCTTGTCTGTTATCTTTTGGCAAGTCTCGCACAGTTTGTCAAGGTTGTGCTTATCATAGCTAATTATTTTGTAAAAGCATTACAAGGTTTCTGTTCCCTTTGGATTGTGTTTGATTTGTTGGAAAAGGGCGTGGGTCAGAACACTACTGGTTTTCCAGAACTGGTCAGAACCTGCTGAATACCACCTTTGCCCCCATGGTCACCTGATTGCAATTTGGGCACTTGACATCTAGCTTACATTTAAGTTGGTTAGAACATCCTGCAGTCACATGATTACAATTTGCAACCTTTCTCAGCTGGCTTCCAACAAGCAAAGTCAAAGGAGAAACCAGCAGGAAGTTTGCAAATCAAGGTCACATGATTTCTTGCTTAACTACTGTGATGATTTGCTTAACAACCACAACAAAACAGTCATAAAATTGGATGCAGTTACATGATGTCTCACTTAAAGGTCATACCATTTAACATTGAATTTTCTGGTTCCAATTGTGGCCAGAAGTTGAGGACTACTTGTAGCATTCTCCACTTCAGTTGAGTCAGCAGGTTTTGAGAGAGCCCAGGACAGGAGAAGCCCCAGTTTTAAAAGAACAACTGCAAAGAATTGAGAGGAAAAGCGAGAAAGGTCCTTTACTACCTGTTAATGGTAAAGCTGGCCCCGCAAAAGCTCCAGATACAAGACACAGGCTTTTTTCTTTTAAATTGACTTTGCTATGAAGCACTAGACCAGAGGTCTCCAAACTTGGCAACTTAAGTCTATGAATTCTCCATAGCTGGCTGGAGAATTCTGGGAGTTGAAGTCCATAAATCTTAAAGTTGCCAAGTTTGGGGGGGGCCCTGCACTAGAAAATTGTACACAAACTGTTCTGAATATTTCAAAAGAAACATGGAATATAAATACAATGAAGCGTTTTGAAATAGTTTTAGATTATAATGAACTATTTTGAAATAGTTTTCAAAAGAAAAGTGAAATATAGATATAATGAACTATTTTGAAATCATCTTAGGGAGAGTGCTAATAATCAGATGACTGCAAAGAAATGCAGTCCTTCCATTCTCCCTGCCCCACACTATCTGGTCAGAATCTATCCTTCCATCCCTCACCATCTAGTCTCAACTGTCAGTCCTAATCCTTCCATCAACCACCCCTCCCATCACAACTGATTAAGTTTCTTGGCTAAGAAACAAAACATTTTGTTCTTCCTCTCCAAGGGAAAAAAATCCAGGTTACCTTTTGAAAAAGCACCTTTGAGACTATTTTAAAATGTTTATGAAGTCCAAAAAGACATAGACACATCTTTCAAGGTTTCTTCTTCTGGGTGTAGCTATAAGAAGAGTACATTTTATTGCACTATTTTTTTAAAAAAATTAAAAACTTTGTTATAACTTACCGAAGTGAAAAAAAGCTTAGCTATAGACCCAAATAAAGTGGAAAAGGAAGAAACAGAAGGAAAACTAACAATGTGATGGAAATAAAGCACTTAAGAAGTTGAAAGTGAAGGGCCATTTTATTTCTGGAATGAGCAACTCAGCCCCTTTCCTCACCAGATCCAAGAAAGATCTATTCTAAATTTTAATTATAGGGTGAACATAGGAGGAGGAAAGAAACAGTAACTGCCATTGTGGAACAGAGTCTGCCTTGTTCTTTCTCTGGTACATAGGTTTAAAAAGAACGTCTTTCTTTCCCAACAAATGGGGGGAAAGCTACCCTGTTCTGTTTTTCAGGTTTATTTCATTTATTCTTCCATGATGGGCTGGTGAAACAGAGAGAATTCTGCAGCAACATACTTTAAAGGACTGCAACATTGCAACAAGGATGTTGGCAGATAACTGAGACAGAAGTCACAACCATGAATTTACCAGTATAATTTTCTAAACAGTATTCTTCCTTGATTTTTAGTTTGTAAGAACAAACTTCTGTACCAGGTTCTTAATAATATAGATTTACCAGATTAAAAAGAAAAAAAAAGAAGCAGAAAAGGATTATCTGGCACTATTTTATATACTGTGCTACTGCATCTTGATAAATTAATATATATATATGATTTCTATGGAACTCTGATATGATATAGACCATAATCAGGGATGTCCTTTAATAACATGTATATTGTAAGAAATCTATAGAAATTATTTGCGGCCATATAGTTAAGACATATTCTAAACCAATGTGATAAAAGTCAATATAGATTATAGATTAATTTATCTCCTGTCAAACATTCTACCAAAAATGAATAACACGATAATTATAATTAATTCTCTGTTTCATCAAGTCCATTTGTCCCCCGCCCCAAAGGAAAGAGAGCAACAAGTTGAACTCTCCCAGGTAGTCTCAGGTAGAGAGCCTACAATTTTATAGTATTTTCAATGGAGAGGTTGAGATCTTCAGCAGATGGATTACGTGTTATTCTTAACAATGGAAGATTTCTTTCCACTATAGCTAGAAATTTTTTGAGGAACAATTTTTATTAGCATACAGCAGAGGAGATAAAAATTAAGCTCTCTCTCTCTGCCTGCTACAATCCCAATAAGTAATTTCATTTGCATGGAAATACGTTGGTTGTATTAAATGCAAAGTTAGTCTCATATTTTTCCCTCCTGAGTTTATAAGACTGAGGCTGGATTTCCACTTTGAAACAGTTGCTAAGCAATCAAGACTGTGATTAAGCTTACATGTATTCAACCAGAGTTTATTTAGTCAGGGTTTTTGAGCAAGCAACAATTTCCTAGGCTCATATATAATGTCTATAAATCCAATGGCTACCTTGACATAATTTCCCATCCCATACAAATCACATTAACAGAATGTGTGGTTTTATTCTGTATGAAAAATGGTTCTAAAAAGTCAGTTCAATTAACTGATTCTCTATAATATTGCACAGCAGTTCCTTGCATTTAACATATCATAGAATCATAAGCTACAAGGGTGATACAAATACAATAGAAACATATATTAGCTATACAATAAGCTCATCTTTTCAACCCTCCCACTTAACCAGACAGGAAACAGGACAAAATGAACACATTCTACTCAATTGTAAGGCTACATTCACAGAATTTTGCAAGTCTGAAAGTACAGACTTCCTGCTGCCACTTTTAACCACTTGATCCATTAGGGTGGGTCTGTTCTAAGTTGCTTTCTCTGACTGTTAAGCCATTGGGGGCTTTTGTCTGATTGTTTCCTAGGCAGCATCTCTTCCCTTCTTTCCCCAAGGTCATCCACATGTTCCATTACATCATCTAATAAAGAGATCTGTAAACTCAGGAGACGTTTATATTGCAGGCAGAAGAAGATAAAAGGATTAAACATTACAGTCGCAGTTGGAAAGCATTATGCCACCTCAAGAAAGGAGTACTATCTAAGGAAAAACACGGGCTATATCAAGCAAATGGGAGTGAAAAATCCGTTACTGTAAATATATGCTGCTAATTCAAATCTTATATCTATTGGTCTACAGTATTTTCAATCACGACTTGTAAATAAAAATAAAATTATTTGGAAAGTCACATACTGTCATGGGAAGAAATGTAACTGTTACATTTATCTGTGCAATGCATACTGTTTTACATAATGCATTTTACATAATACATAACTGATTATTAAATGACCCGATGTTGAATGATCAACAAGTAGATTTTTTTATACATGCAGACATGAGTTCAAAAATTAAGGAAACCAGTGAAATCAATTCCCAGTAATGTTAATGTTTGAATACTTTCATTGGAAGTTGAATCATTACATAAAGTTGAAAAAGTTGATAAAAAATATCCTTATCTTGTGTTTAATCAATTGTGCCATAAATATAACAATAACAATAATATTAAAATATTTCCAAAGTTTTTGCTTAAGATGCATTTCCACAAATAAAACATCAATATATAGAAATTTAGTGCATTAGCGGCACAATGCTGTACACATATAAACATTTAACTCTCAAAAATGTAATGATAATTGATAACTAGAGATGGTAAGAATTCTGTCTGATTTTAAAGCTGTGGAAAACAGCTTTAGATAATTATTTTGAAATACATAGGTATGTCTAAGATTGAATGAGCTTTGTCCTGGATATGAAATCTATTTCTTCTAGTTTATAAGAAAAGAGTAGAAAAAAATTCAAACAACAGTTAAAAAATATTTGAATTAAATTTAGTAAGAAGCACTGCTGGATACTGTGAAATAATTTTTAACAAAAACAGCTACCAAAAGAAAAGCATAGAAAAAAGAAGCTGCTAATACAAGAGATAACCTAAATATGCTAAAACCTGGCACTGTTAAAACCTATGGCAAATTGAATTCTGCTAAAGTAAATATATACCTTATGCTATACCTTAAATATGCTATACCTTAAATATAGACAGAATAGTACTCTATCAACACTTTTTAAATCAAAATTCTAGAAATTTAGCAACAAAAATGGTACTAACTCTGGGATGGCACAAAGCAGTTTTTGCCACCCTCAAATGCACGTAACACCACTTCTCCGCAGGCTGCACTGGCTTCCTGTGGCCTTCCGGATTCGATTCAAGGTGGTACTGACGGTATTTAAAGTGCTCCATGGCTCGGGACCTGGGTACTTACGGGACCGCCTGCTGCCATCAACTACCTCCCGCCGCCCAGTACGCTCCCACAGGGTTGCCCTACTTGGGGTTCCGCCACCTGATCGCTGTCGGCTGGCGGCCCCGAGGGTGCGTGCTTTCTCTGTGGGAGCGCCCTCCCTGTGGAATGATCTCCCCCCGGAGATACGAGCCATGACAGATATCCTCTCCTTCCGGCGCGCAGTTAAGACCCTATTTTTTAAACAGGCTGGCCTGGCCCAGTAAGGGTTAAAGGGGTTTTAGGTTAATAGGGTTTTTAAAATTTTAACTATTTTTAAACTTTCGGGATACAGCTATATTTATATTTAATTCGGTTTTAAACTCTATTTAATCTTGTATTTTTGTATTTTAATGTATTTACTAGGCTGTACACCGCCCCGAGTCCCTTTTCGGAGAGGGAGCGGTATAGAAATATGATCAAATAAAAAATAAATAAATAGCCTTTGTATAGGAGGGCTGCACAGCAGATTGGCTGCTTCTCCTGGGTGTTTCCCTTAATGACTGCCATGACTTATCATCATAATTCTGGGTGCAATTGCAGACATAAGTTGAGGGCTGTCTATAATTATTTATGGCCAGTAAATAGGCTGGGGCTTCTTGGGATCTGAGTAATACTCTCAATGCACCAAAGTTAGCCTAGAAAAGTAAATGTGTAATGAAAAAGTTGAATTAGCCACATTTTAGTGTGTATGCAAAACAGGAGCGCTTTTCTTATTTGTTCCTAGATATTCCTTTTTGTATGCTTGCAATAATGGCTTAGATTTCTTTGTTTATCAGGGGCAGATAATATCCTGGTGTCAGTTTTAATATTGTTATTAGAACTAATTAGCTTGGCTCTTTTAATGCAGGGTGGACAATGTTTCGATGATTGGAGGTTCCATTTAAAATCTGGACTGAAGAAGAAGGGGTAAAATGATGTTATGCTGATGCAAATTTCATGCACATAAGCAGAAATATGAGTTTTCATTTTTTTATCTCGGGAATTTATAGTGAGCAATTAAAAAAAACTACATTAGGCGTGTTTAAGAGGTGGTATCAAACTTGCAGGCCGCGGGGCGGGTGCATCATGTGCTGACCACGCCCATCCCCATTTTAGTGAAGGGGAAAAAATTGTTATATATCATGTGATGACATGTCATCATGAGTTTGATACCCCTGTTATAGAGTTTTTAGTAGGCTTCTTACTTAAAATGGTGAATACCAGGGGTGAGATTAAAATTTTTAACAACCAGTTCTGGGCGTAGCTTAAGTGGTGGGCATGGCTTGGTAGTCATGTGACTGGTGGACATGGCTTGGTGGTCATGTGACTGGGTGGACATGGATTGGTGGTCATGTTATTGGCTGGGCGTGGCCAACTCAACATCACTCATATCGAGGCACGCATCTCCTCGCCTGGCCTTTCATGACTATGGGAATGCTGCAACAGTCATAAGCGTGAAAAATGGTCATAAGTCACTTTTTCCAGTGCCATTGTAACTTTGAATGGTCACGCCACATGAGCAAAGTACCAGCAAAGGAGGTGAAAAAAACTCCAGAGATGTTACAGAGACAAGAACTCTAGTTCTGCCAAGAATATAATAAGGATTAACAGAGAGGCAGTTTCTGTAAACAACACCAGAATGTTTCCTTCCTGCCTTCCTTACAGGATTAGGTCAGTAATTTCTTCTAACAACCGGTTCTCCAAACTGCTTAGAATGTTAACAACTGGTTCTAGACAATAGGTGTGAACTGGTAGAATCCCACCCCTGGTGAGTACTGATGATGCTAAATTGAAGATATAACTGTATATATCACCATAATTGGCTGCAGAGCTAGATGCATTTGGAGACATCTTCGAGGGCTGCAAGAAAGGATGATTGGGGAGGCTGCCTATGGCCATGGACCTAGAGATTTCTCTCTTTTGCTTTACTACAATCATTAACAAGTTACTTGGAAATAAATACAGAATTCACCAGAACCTGCATTGCAATCTATAAATACGTTTTAGGACAGTGGTGGGATTCAAATTTTTTTACTACCAGTTCTGTGGGTGTGGCTTGGAACGCATGGCAGGGGAAGAATACTGTAAAATCTCCTGTCAGAGGTGGTATATACTGGTTCTCTGAATTACTCAAAATTTCCGCTACTGGTTCTCCAGAACTGGTCAGAACCTGCTGAATACCACCTCTGGTTTAGATAGTTATTATATATACATTCAGTAGGAAATAAGTCCCACTGAACACAGCAGAAGTTGGTATTTTTTGTTTGGTTTCTTTGCTTACAAATCACTGGAATTTTCCCTCCCTTCCCCCCACACACAATTAACATTCAAAACACTTGATGTGCAATACTCAGCACTTTAACAGCTTCATACAAAATCTGGCATCCCTCTTGCATATCAGTCTGACCCACATTATAATTATTCTCATAGACACTTTTCAAAATCTTTTTTCAGAAAATTGCCTACAGTCTGCCATTCTAGTTAAATGTGTTTCTAAGTGACAGCATATATTTAAAATCTGTAACACATCTGACAACAAGCTCATCTATTCCTTTATGTAAATGAAAATGATTAAATGACTAGCTGTATTTATCAACATAATCAACCACAGAGATATATCCATATCAGTTAGAAATGAAAATAAATCTCTTCCTGTTGTGTACTTATGCATATCTGTCTAGATAAGGACACCACAGACATTCACTAGCAGCAGCAAAATCACACAAGCATCTTAAAAAATATATGCTTAGGCTTCCACTTCCTTCTTCCAGATGACAGATTTTAGCTTCATGCCAGACTTTTAACAAGTGTATTGGCATGTTATTTGCACACCAGATTTTTAACAAGTATATCTGCATGCTATTTCAAATACTGGTATATGTGTATTTACATATATTTAATTGTGACTTACCCATGTCACTAAGAAATCATCTCATGATTCAAAAGTACTTCCTCTCCTGCCTGCCAGGTTTCGATTTCTGTTTCTACCATATCCAGTTTCCTATATACATCTATCAATTTACCTAATGGTATATTAATGTTAGTTATGATTAGTACTAGATATAACCTTATGCTATGGTTTGAGGGACTAGTGTTTTTGATGCAGGGATCAGGTCTTGTAATAGAACATTTAACTCTAGAAAAGTTATCTATCCCTGTGTTTCTAAGCCTGAGCAACTTATGTGTGGATTTCAAATCCCAGAATGGTGGCTGGGGGATTCTAAGATTCTAATAGTTGTAGCAATTGGTAGACATTTTGCAACCTTTTTAGATGTTTCTGAAGGTGTCACCTAAAGAAGAGTGATAGTGTCCCGGTCATAATAACAAAGTTACTGAAAATTGGAAATATTCAATTTGACCACCAGTTCCATTGGGTATACAATAGACATTTCAGTACCATAAATGGAACAGATTCTATTTTATGTCAGAATCTGACAGAAACAAAATAGTGTTGTGTTTCCCCAAAAATAAGACTCAACTGGAAAATAAGCCCTAACATGATTTTTCAGGATACTCGTAATATAAGCCCTACCCTAAAAATAAGCCCCAGTTAAGATCATCCACTTGATTTCATTGAGGATAATATCAGCATTGTGGTTGCCCTTAGGGAGACAGTTCAAAGTCAGGGGGTGCCTTGGGTGCCTGGGACAGAGTGGGGAGGGGGGAGTCTTGGATGGATGCCCGGGTGGGACAGTTCAAGTTGCATCAGGGGGTGCCTTAGGTGCCTGGGTGGGATGGAGTAGGTAGAGGGAGTCCTGGATACCTTGGGGACAGGGTCTTCCCATCCTTCCCAGGGCTACCACAAGTAGGGCAGCAGGTGGGAGGCATGTTCCACATGTTCAGTGGAGCTGGAGGACAAGGTCCATCCAAGAAGCAGGCAGAGGCAGAGGCATGGGGGCGGGAGGCATGGGATCTGGCTGGCTGGATACACTGTGCAGTTGCCTGTCCCATCACAGCCATGGGCAAGCAAAGACAGACAGTGGGATGGAGTGGGTGGAAGCCATGTAGCATGTATGGTGGGCCAGATCATGCACCTCTCCCCACGCCTCTGCCTCCACCTGCTGCTTGGAGGGCCAGCCTGATGGTTGCAGCACTCAGACTCACCTGCGCTACATGGGCTGTACAGTCCCAGAGTGCGCCGGAAAAGGGGCTGGTGGGCTGTGGCTGCTGCCAGACACCATTGGTCCCCACATGCTTGCTGCCTCCTGTTTTGTAACAAAAATTAATATAAGACCCGATTTTATTTTTGGGGAAACATGGTGTATATCTATCAGTTATTGCTCTAATAGGTAACACTCCAAGTTGGGCCAGGGTATTAGGGGCACAGAATATTGAAGAAATAACTAAGGACGGTCTAGGAACAGAAGGCAATTGTGCTGTAAAAGGTGTGGGAAATATTGGCTTTATCATTCTGAATATTTCAAATTCTGTTTTGGTTCAAGTTTTATCAAGGCTCAAAACAGATAATGGTGGCAAGGAAAGACTGCAGTGTGCCAAATCATAATTATTTTGTCTTTTTAGGGTGGAAGAGAAACTGTGTAGCAAGGGGGGGGGGGAAATCACAGAAGTTCCCCAATAGACTTGCTTCTGCCAAAATCTAAAGATAAAATCTTAATCAAGCCCCAAGGAAAATGCAATCTAGTTCAGTAGTATTAAATTGTTAGAGAGTAAATAAAGGACTTGTAATAAGATTTTTTTTTAAAATGATTGATTTGTTTCTAAGATAAATAACTAACCAAATAATAGATATACAACTGAGCATCAGAAACAGAACTTTAGCTTTAAAATTGTTTAATGGCTGCTAGGACCTAATTATTTTCATATTGACCTGTGGGTTGCTTTTTGGGCTTTTACTAGTAGCTCTATTGCTTAAATAGATCAGCAGGTAATGATTTCAAAATGGATACATATCGAAAGGTTTTATTTATTTACTTAATGCCTTCAGGTCAGTCTTAATTTCTGGAAATTGTGGAAGGTTCAGACAGTTTTCTTGGTGAGATTTCCAGAACAATTGTTTCCTCCAGCTGTCCAATTGTGGAGCACAAAAAGTGCTAGCAAGTGAGTACTCTCCTTTTCCTCTTACTATGTTTAGTTTCTAGCAACTGGCTATTATGCCAGAGGTGGTATTCAGCAGGTTCTGACCAGTTCTGGAGAACCGGTAGCGGAAATTTTGAGTAGTTTGGAGAACCGGCAAATACCACCTCTGACTGGAGATTTTACAGAATCCTTCCCCTACCACATCCACCAAGCCACGCCCACAGAACCGGTAGTAAAACAATTTTGAATCCCACCACTGTACTATGCAAGGATAATAGCAGAGCCACTCTCAAAACAGTGAGGATTGTGGCAAGCTACCATAATACCTATACTGCAGGAGGGAAGGAAGAGGCACCAAGATCCAGGATCTGGGAGTAGGTAGAATTCCTTTAATGAGAAATCACTTGCTCTCAGCTACAGAGGAAATACTACAAAACTAGTCTATTTCTGATGGAAGAGGAGCCAAGCTACTGATTATATTGTGGTGGATGGGTAGGAAACATGTATGGAATAAATGAAAGAAATTTTAGTCAGTTATTTAATGCTTCCCCTTTCTCCATTGATGACCATGAATCCCTTTTCAGCTTTTGCTCAAACTCTTAACCAACCAGCTTGCTTCCTTTGTAAAGATGTGATCACTTTTCCCAAGATTTTTTTGCTTGCATGTCACCCAAATGTTATAGAGGAGTCAGCATTTTTCTTTCTACAAGATTTCAAGAATTTGTCTGGAATCTTTCCTAGTTCTCTGAAGAGAAGCCTCGCTAAACTGGATTTTTTTGAGCAAATTAAACCATCAACAAGTGAACAGGAGAAAAGCATGAGAAAAGCATGTAAACTATGCTTGATGAAGCAATCAGGACTTTATTTCAAGTAATACAATCACACAATCTTTTTGCTGCATGCTTCAATCAAAAATTCACTCAGTCGATATACTATCCAAGTCTCTTATAGCTCATTTTTCTCTCCCCTGCTTTTTTATTCCAGATCACATCTGACTATGTGGTAGATGACTAAAAAGGAGTATAATTTCCAAGGAAAAGTTGATGCTTAATATTTGTATATTAAGAAACCGTCTCTTATTCACTTATTCCTCATGCAAACTTTCCTTATCTCAGCAAGTACAGATTTGAAAGTATGGATTTGCTAAGGTAAGGTGCATGTCTTTTGAAGGCATCAGGCAGCTGGGGCAAGGAAAAGTTGTTGAATTACATCTTCAGTATTCTTCTAATATGCCATTCCAACTGAAACTTTTCAAAAGAGGTAGTTCAACATATACAGTGTTGTTACTTGGAAGCAGAGGTGTCTGCAGGATCTGAGGCTTTGGTCAAAATGCTGAAAGTGGCAACATATTGTAAACTCCATCCTTTTTGCATGCACAAGCATGATACTTTCATCATTTGATATCTCTCCTGCAGAATGTCTATGGGGATTCTCAATCATCCAGTTGTCCCAAAGGAGAACTGAAAAAGCTTCTTGGTCGAGAAGCAAAACATCTTCAAGCACAAACGAAGTCCAGTTGCCTTTTGAAAAAGCACCTTTAGGGCCTTTATAACCTGCAGATATATCTAGTTGGAACAGATCTTGGAGATCATCTTGCCCAACTTATTGCCGGAATCTACTGTTGCAGCATCATTGATAAATGTCCATCCATAGAAAAGAGAATCAGATATTTTTCATCCTGGATTTAAAATGTAGTTCTCTAGCTTTGAATCTCTTTTTAGTTCTTTAGTGGCACTGACATTTCACACCCAGAAATTTCTCTCTAGGTGTTCTGGTAAAACAAGGGATGTACAAAATTATATAGCTCTTTCCCATGCACGTATCCTAAATGTAGTTTGTCCATTTCCAGAAATGAATGTTCCGTAACAGAAAGTGGTTTGTAGTGTGCCGGACAATGTCTGGCACATCAGTGTGTTTTGGAAGAAACAGAATGTTCTTAGAACTCACAGGAACTGCACATAATTTAGACAAAAAGTATAAAATCATCACTGCCAATCTTGCAACTTGGAGGATGAGAATTGATCTGGCTTGTGACATTAGGACACACACACACAACTACCACCATTCCGGGGATAGTATTCTTTTGATTTGGGAGTTTTCTGTCTCCTCTAATTGAGTTTTTATTGGCTATATTTTGCTCTGGCACCTAGACTGCAAAAGCTACTTCAGAGGGAAAATATACGACATGTGCTTTTTTCTCTTCCTAAGATTTTTGACTGGTTAAGTCAAAGAATTTATTTCCTTTATAACCCTGAATAATATATGGATTTTGTATTAGTCTATGCTTACTGGTACTACACATTCTATTTGCAACAAAACCAGGAAAAAGGCTCAAAAGTAAGCACTGGAGTCCAGCAAAAACTATATATAGCTGGCAAATACATTTCAATATTAGGACCAAATTCTACCTATGCCTGCAAGATAAACGTAAATGAAACAGGCTCTATTCCTTTCAAAAGAGGTAATATTAAAGCTTAGTGACCAGGGCTTAGCTAACCCATGCCTGTGCTTTATACTTACGAGAAAAGATTAAGTTAATCTTCCTTAACTTCCATTAGATTACTTTGTTTCTCTCTGAGTAGGTAAGGTCTTACAATTAGAAATGAAAAGATAATTAATGCTACATTTAAAAGAGGGGAATAAGAAAATAAATGGACAGCCAAAACAAAATCATGATGCAGAGTAGCTCTCTCAAGATTTATGAGTAATAAATTGCTATGAGAAATTCAATGGAAAAATTCTCTATGGTTAATAAGATCTTAAGAAACCATTTGGAAGATGATTTAGCCATCACGTTGATAAGTGAGACAGGAAAAAGTGCATGAATAGTTAAAATATGCTGATCAACAGCCTGCTAGTTTTAAAGTCTAATTTCCCATAAGCTAATTGCACTGTCAGCAAAAGAATATTCCAAAAGATGTACCAAAAGAGCTTTTCACTAATGCCAAAAAAGCAACCAGATGCATTTGCAAAAGGATTTTACTGTAAAGCCAAAAGAAACAGCATTCTAGACTGACAAAGGGAAGATGATAGACATCTGTGTATTAATTGCGTTACTTTTCAGCAATATGATCAAGGAATTAGGAAAAAGAGATCTAACAGAATATAAGCTTTCTAAAAGAAAGAAGGATAAGAACTGATCATTAATAAGCAATCAATTAGAGCAATAGTAAGCAATAACAATAACAATAGCAAATATAAATATGACAATTTTTTTTCACCACAGTTGAAATTTGCTCTAATTGAGCTAAAATATAATCATCAGTATTTGGAATAATGCCAGCAGCAGTTATGCTTCAGTGATTTTGCACATTATTCACTCAGCAAGTCTAGGTTTCAACTTATTTGGATAGATATGGGAGGGTAATGCAATATAGTTGCAATCTTTCCTGAAAATAAATGTCTTATCTGCATATAAGGCTCTGGTTTAAAATAGACAGGATTTTTCAAAGTATTTTTCACTGACTAACAAGTCTAAAATATTTTCAAAAAACAATCCTTTCCCTACTATTAAACAAACCAGCCAGATAGTCTTGAACATACATAATATAAATATTGAGTACATCAGGATGGAATACAAAGAACAAACCAACATCATCCTAATAAAATCAATACATTCCCTTGAAACAAATATGAACTACATGTCCTTTTGCAAATTTACATGCAATGTTTTTATTTTTAAGTTTTGATCTTTCAGTCAAGATCAAGACTAATAAGCAGCAAAAATGGAAATAACAGAGGTAATCTATAGATTTTATTTCTTCTTAAAGCCTGACTTTAGTGAGTCTCACTTCTTTAGTGAGACAGGCTAAAGTAATAGAACCTTACAAGCCTGATTATGCTTTACCATTCTTCTTTGTTATAAACCAGTGAAGTTCCAGAAAGCCTGAAATGAGCCTGTTTCCGGCTTTCCGGAGCCTAGGGAGGCCATTTTTGCCCTCTCGGAGGCTCAAAGAAAGCCTCTGGAGCCCGTGGAGGGTGAAAATGCCCCCCCCCCACCGGCTGTGGTGCAGGAGGCTGACTGGGCCATGCCTACCATGGCCACACCCACCCAGCAACCAGACAGAGAACTGGTTGTTAAAATTTTTGAAGCCCACCCCTGGTCTTAAGTCTATCTTCTAAATTGTTGGTTTTTTGCCCCACCTTGGTATTGTCTGCAAATTTGATGAGTTCCCCTTTTATTCCTACATCAAAATCATTTATGAAGATGCTGAAGAGACGGGATCTAAGACAGATCTTTGGAGTACCCTACCGCATGATTCCTTCCATGTAGCTGTAGTTCTACTGAGGACTATACATTGAATGCAGCTGGTCAGCAAGTTATAAATCCATGTGATGATGATGGTGTCTGTCCCACATTTTCCTATCTTACCAGGAAGTTGGTTGTGGTCTACTTTGTCAAATGACTTCTTGTATTTTGGGATTTGGCTATTAGAATTGTTTATGATAATAGAAATACTGGGTATTTTTGTTGATTTTAGAGTAAGAGATTAATGTATTTTATATTTGTATCAGTATCAATGAAAGTGGGAGGTTATTTTTCCTCTTTCCCTTTTTTCTTCTTTGTCTTTCTCTTTGCTTAACCTGTCTTTTCTCTAACCCCTCATTTTTTCCCCTTTTGTATTTTAACCTACGCTAAAACTTAATTAAATTTTTTTTAAAAGAAATATCCTTTCTAAGGGACAGAGACTTTGGAAAAGGTTATCTTAATGTTTTGGACATCGTGGGCCTGCTTTCAAGCTAGCTAGGCTATGCTCTTTGGGACAGGCATAAATTATGTGGCCTCCCTAGCACCTTTCTGTCAATCTACTCAGGGCACAGCCCACATAGTACATCTATTTGCCCTTGAGCTCTCTCGTGAAGTAGAGAGCATTAGAAACAGACAGTTCAAAGCAAGTCATGCCTTTCAAACAGATGAGTCGCTGCATCAGAAATCCAAATTAAACCACCAGGTTGAAGGCATATTTGTGCCCCAACTGCTGAATAAACTTGCAGATTTTCTCATTAATACAATTTTTAAATAGGCATTTCTGCTAACAGACTTGTTACAGTCAAAGTCAGTCCAGGAATATCTATACAAGAGTAAACTAATTACCTTTTGCAATGACTCCTAACCACCTGAGTTCAAGTAATACAGAAGAATTCAACCATGGTTATTCTCCACAGGTATTTTGGAACTTTTATTTCTAGCAAGACCAAAACTGTCTCTTCTATAATTAGATGACAACTTTGCATCAAAAGTTTTGGGGTATGTAAAATATAAAGTCTCTAAATACTGGTGTCATTGTTGCTTCTGCAATGTCATTTATTAATTTATTGAATCTAAAGTCATAATAAGAAAAAGAACTCAACTCAAACTGTTACCATATCTCTAACAGCCCAGGATATTCATTTTATTTTCAGGGTTGCCCTCAACATTATCCGTCCTTAATCAATTTTTAGAAGCAATCAAGCACTTTAGAACAGGGATCTCCAACTTTGGCAACTTTAAGACTTGTGGACTTCAACTCCCAGAGTTCCTCAGCCACCTGGTTGAGGAACACTGGGAGTTGTAGTCCAAAAGTCTTAAAGTTGCCAAGGTTGGAGACCCCTGCTTTAGAACTTATCTGATGTTCTTTTTCACTGCTGAAAATAATTTTCTTCATTCTATCATTAACCTAATCCCAGAGTCTTCCAATACTTTGTACTGTTAGTTGTCTGAAACCCTGTGATTGATCTTGGGATCAGGAACTTACTGACTTTTCTTGATGCTCCTTTCACCTGATGTTCATCCACTGTTTTACTTAGAATCTATGGTCATTCATTTGGCATAGAAAAACTAAGTTTTCAACACTTTGAGATTATCACTTTTTCCATTTGCCAATCCCTCCAGAAAAAGAAAAAAACCCAGCTTGAAGATAATAAGGTATTATCTTCAAACCTGTTGATGTTACAAGAGGCAGGGAGCAAGCAAATACATTCCCTATCCAAGCTGTTGCAGATCTTCTCAAACATACAGGAGAAATAAAATACTTTGTCAAAACACAAACACCTTCCCCGCTATTGAATGTGTGTGTGTTTATCTAATTGTACCCAAACAGACAGCTGAAAACAGTCAATAGTGTTTATTCTTTAAATATCTGTAAGTCCATAAGAGCCAGGAGGGGTAATAAGTGAAGCATCTTTCTGGAGAATAAATCTAAAAGGAAAGAAGTCAATACTGCTCTTCAGTGAGATTAAAGGAACCAAAACAAACCTATTTTTTTTCTATACCTTGAGAGCAAATCTCTCTATCAGAATTGACTTCAGCTATATAAATATTTTTAACTTCTGAAATTTAAGTCAGTGTTGAAATTTAAGAAAATAGTAACTGTTTAAACCAGAAGTCTTCTAACTTGGCAACTTTAAGACTTGTGGACTTCAACTTTCAGAATTCTGGGAGTTGAAGTCTACAAGTCTTAAAGTTGCCAAGTTTTGAGACCCCTGGTTTAAACCATATAGAATGTCTTGTCTACTGTGGGTACCCAGTTACTGCTCTTTTGACAGTATGGTAAAGGGTAAAGAATTGGGAAACCAGGTTTCAAGTCTACCCTAATAATTGTTTATTACCTACCTCTGGAAATCACAGCTTCAGGAAATATAGTTGTTGAAAGTTATTTATTAATTTAATTTAATTGCCACCTATCTTCCCGTGGGGCCACTCTATGTGGCTTACATCAGTAAAATGAAATGAAGAAATGAAAAAAGGATAAATAGAATAGAAGTAAAACAATAGAGCATTGAAATAAACAATGAAAAAGAACACAATGAGAACACGTCCCTATGATAAAATGTTGGGTTTGATTGTTAGTCTCCTACAAACATAATGCAGACCACTTTAATAATACTGTGCTATTTAATGATATAGAACCTTATCGCTTATCTAAGATCTCATGCTGTATGCAGGGTGATTCTTATATTCCCTGGTTTCAAATAATTAGAGACAAAAGATATTCAATATATACTAAGATAATTCCTTCAGTTAAGGACTTTGATGATGAAACTCAATTCACAAGGGGTCTTATATATCAAACAATAATCTACAGTAGCTTATTCAAAATATATTCCCTCACAACACATGATATGCATGTATCTGAATTATAGCCTCCCATCCTACCTCTGTTACTCATGATTGTAAAGTATAAGTTAGTATAAAACATTATCTAAGATTTTTAATAAAATGAGAAAATTATCCCAACTGAAAGAGATAATACATTGCAATGACTCTAAAGTTCAACCAGATCAGATCAGATCAAATCAAATCTTTATTGTGGTCATAGAATAGTTCAACCAGGATATAATCAGGGTAAGAGCCTTTTTATGAGAAAAATAGGTATTCGTTGATCATGAAGCATGTATATCTTACCTGTTAGGCCTATGGGTTACCAGCCAAGGACAATGCAAACTTGCATTAAAAAAACAAAGTTATAAAGATACTTTAATCTAAATCAAAAGAGTCTCCAAAGAAACAGAAAATAAACATATGCCAATTATCCAAGAACAAAATGTTATGAGTAAAAAGCAAGATTAAGATATCATATCACTGAGTAAAGAAGAACAAAGACATTCTGTAACAAATGCAATATGCAGCGCTAGTACCAAATAGGCTGTTTTTGCTTTGGGAATCTGTTTGCCTTGATGGCAATATGCATTCTCTAATTCAATGTTAAATGATAGAATGGGGGAATCTATTTCCTGAAATGCCTAATTTCTAGAAGACATACAGTATATTTGACAAGCAGAAATCCAGAGCACATTGTACATATAGGATCCTAAACTTTGAATATTTTGTTTCTGCTGTGAGAAGTGTGAGTAGTGTGTAGACAATAGTTGAACTCTCTTCTGTCAGAAGTTGAATAGCAATATCCTTGAGACCCATGAAAGATAGGTCATCTAGTAAGTTTTTGCTAAGTATCATGAAAAAAAGTTTGAATTTGATTACAGGCCAGATAATTCCACAATTATTCCCATACTTTTCAGGTATAGAAGACATAGTATCAATCCCTGGAACAGGCACTTGGGAAGGTGCCATGGGGTGTTTAATTATAACAGATAGGAATATCACAACTTCTGTGACCAATAGAAGACAGGGTTAGAATTATTTTAGTATCTAGCAGTTTTATTTCATGGAGTATCTTGCAGAGGATCAGAAATGGTAAAAATATATTGGAAATTAACAAGAGGACTCCGAAGCCAGGGGATGCCCTTTAGCTCTGCTGTTTTAAAAGCAAGAAGAGCACCAAGAAGAGCTTTTAAGTTATCTATTATTTGTATCTATGAAGAGTTCAACTCTTTCCTTTACTTATTGGGAAACCTCTGAGACATATGATGTCTGAACAAATGCAAGTTCAGTTAAAATGTCATGATATTGAGCAGATCTTGATGAACTCCATTGCTATGGACAAGAGATGAGTCAGCCTGCATGTAGAATCTGTGGGATATGAACCTTTATGCTGGTCTATAATCATAATAAAGATCTGGTTTTATTTGAACCCTACTTAATGATTTATAATGTGCTCTTGTAGGAATGTTGCGTGATCCTTGATGAGAGAGGAACAGAGGCAAAATACATTGCCTTCAGTTCCAATAGAACAATAGAGAAGGATTGGGACTATTTTCCCTGGATCAACCAGGGAAACTTCATATTGGGACTATTTTCCCTGGATCAACCAACTTTGAAAATGAATGATTCAGTCTGATAGGCTAATCTCCGAAATAACTCCAATTCTCTCATCTTTGGAAAAGATGAAATTAAATCAAACACTGCACAGGGACAGTCTCACTTCCTCTGATAGACTCACCCAGAAATGGGTTCTGTTGACTGTTAATGGTTGGAATCAGGAATCAGAATAATCAAAATTAAAATGCACCAATGAAGGCATATGAAAGTTCCAGAGGAACTGCCCTGAATTTGCAAACAAACCTGGGATATCTCCGGTTGGAATGTTTGTTGGGCCTCTGATAGCATGGAAGAGCAGACTGCTTAGAAAAATTGCAGGCTGTTTTCCTCACCTCCCATTTGAGCATTTTTCCCAGAGTTAGTATGGAAGAGTTGCTGATAAAATTGCAATCTTGAAATAGGTGTGGGAGGAGAATGGAGGAAAAGTGTGTTTTGGAAGCTGTGCATTCACCAGCAAATAGAGAAGCCAAATAAAAGATGTTTTTCTTTCAAAGAAAGTGGATAGTCCAGAGGAAAAAGAGGTATAGTGGCACAGCAAAGCACAATGTGAAAAGGTGTAAGCCGTTTTCTTGGCCATTAACACAGAAGGGGAAAAAAGCAGAAGAAATCTCAGAGAGAGCATTAAGGCAGAAGGCAGAATAGTATTTATAAGAAGAAGAAGCCTACCTAGTAATATTGTAGAGTGTAGAGTGTATACTAATAATAGTACAGAAAATATTACAATATTAATAGAATAGTTATACTGTACAGAGTATAGTATAAAATAAATTCTATAATAATAATTGAATACTAGTATAATGGAGTATATACTAATACTCAATTGCTCTTACAATAAAAATAATAATGAGACAATAAGTTTAAGCACCAATTTAGTGTAGTGGTTAAGGCACCAGATAGAAACCAGGAGATTGTTGGCTGTAGTCTCATCTTAGGCACAAAGCCAGCTGGGTGACCATGTGTTAATCACTTTTTCTCAGTCCTGGGAAGGAGACAATAGCAAACCATTTCTCAAAAACATTATCAAGAAAACTGCAGAGACTTGTTCAGGCAGCCTCTGAGAATCAGACATGTCTGAACAGAAGAAAACATAATATATAATAATTGTGATAGTAATACTTGGCATAATAAAAAAGAGCCATAAAATGGAATAAAAAATAAGAAACAACAGAAAGGACTTACATTTCACATTACATTTTATGTCTTGTTTTTTTTCTTAAATAAAACACCTCCCAGCCCTTATAGGGAAATATTTTTTAAAAAACCATCTGTTCAGGGTCCAGTGTTTTTGTGGCTGTTTTGAGTTTGGGTCAATCTAACTGGACATACTTTTAAAAAATGTGACAAATCAGTCCATGAAAGTCAACTGGAACCACCCCAAGCTTTCCATCCTGAAATTGCAGTGTGATAAACAGATTGAGGGACTGGAGATGCAGAACAATCTTCAGTCTCCATCATCCTAAATGTGGTTTTTCAAAAGGCAACTGAACTTTCTTCAGTTCAGAACTGAAGAAGCTTCCTCAATGAGAAGCATTTTTTTCTAGGAAAAATAAAGAAAGTCCAGTTGCCTTTTGAAAAAGCACCTTTGGGACAACCATTACCTTCTCAGTCCTAGATGACTGAGAATCTCCATAGACTTCTCCATATTCAGCCTCCATCCTTCTTTGGAAAGATAAAAAATCATAGCATCTTAAAATTGGAAGAGACCATTTCAACCATCAAGTCCAACTCCGTCCTCAGTCCTGGAATACAAACTAAAGCATATGCACAAATGACTGTCTAATATCTGCTTGACAAATTCCAGTGGAAGAGGAAAGCAATTTCCTCTCTGATATTGGCAACTCTCCCAGTAACTCCTTATCCTACTCATCAGTTGTTCCTGGTGAGCTGAGGTGCCTTCTCCATCAGAGTGGTGTGACAGCAATAATTCAGGAGAGTTATGATATTTTATTTTTGAGTTAGTTCCAGAGTTTGCAGAGACACTTAATATTTCTCTAGAAGCATAGCCAAAGGTGTTTTTCTCTCAGAAGACAAAAAGTAAATGTTTCTGCCCTATCCTATTACTGAAGTGTTTGTTTGGTCTACCTTCCCAGTGACTGAGAATAGACTACTCACAAGTTCCATACAATCAAAATTAAGAGGGAGGAAAGGGGGGGGGGAGAGAGAGAGAGAGAGAGAGAGAGCTCTGAAACACAGGTGAAATTGTGTGATCATAGAGATCCAATAGTGCTTTTGAACTGGCACAAAGCCCTTGTATGGACACAGTAGTCTTCTAAGCTATTACTTGTAAGTTGTAACTCTTATTTACTATTCACTAGTGCCTAATTCTGGATTTCTAGGACCAGAGCCACTCATTGCGATAGATTAGTTGCCCTGCAAACTGTTTTTTTTCTTCAGTGCCTTGCAAATCTGAAATGCTTTACCCTGAGAAATAAGAAAGATCTCCTGAGATTCAGATTTGTTTCTGTACATATTATAATTTTAGTTACCAGTTTTCTTTAAGTTATTTTGGCACTGGCTGGTAGAAACCACAGCTTTCAGGACTTTCTGGTCTTGAGGCCAGTGGATTTGATGGTTAAGCAAAAAAATGAAAAGCATGTGGAAAAGGCACACTGACCCTTTCATTCATGGATCTTTATCACCTCTTGGAGATTTGAACCCAAGCCTTTCCAGTCATTTCTAAACCTTAAAACAATACACTGCCTCTAGCATTAACAATGAAATAAAAATACCCCAAAAGATACTAAGTATAAGATTCAAACACATGTTAACAAACAAAAATTCATAGCAGAATACCTTATGCCACCAGACTTGAAATTTTAGACCTAGACAACCTAGAACTACGCTGACTTCAATTCGATCTAAGTATAGTACATAAAATTATATATTGCAATGTCCTACCTGTCAATGAATACTTCAGCTTCAACCAAAACAATACAAGAGCACACAATAGATACAAACTAAAGATAAACCGTACCAGACTTGATTGCAGGAAATACGATTTCAGCAACAGAGTAGTCAATGTCTGGAATACTCTACCTGACTCTGTGGTTTCTTCCCCAAACCCCAAAAACTTTAACCTTAAACTGTCTACTATTGACCTCACTCCTTTACTAAGAGGTCTATAGGGGGCATGCATAAGCGCACCAACGTGCCTACTGTCCTTGTCCTATTGTTTCTTTTTTTCTTGTTCGTATCCATCTCATGTGTTTATTACCATGTTTATACTTATACCTGTTGTCTAATAATTGTTTGACAAAATAAAAAAAATTAAAAAGCAATCTAGCTTTTAATTTCTTAACTGAAGTAACTAGGAGCATTGAATTTTACTGGGAAGATTAAAACCTTTTGGTCCATGCACTACAAATGAAGCACATTTCCATATGTGATCCAACACATTTCTATATGTATGCCACAGGGAGATGTATTTTTTTCCTTCAGAAATATATAGGGAAAAATTGCTCATTAAAATATACAGCACTCATCATGTTGCTAGGAAATAGAAATAAAGAGAGAGATATGTTTTGTTCTTGTTACGGAAGAAGAACAGAAGAATGGTAATAGCCAAAAAAACAGCCTGATTACTGGCAAGAGACCAATTTTCAGCTATAGACTAACTAATATGGCCATTTATTTTATTGTTAAGTATTCAAAGTTAACAGTATGTATTTAAAGAGTTATTACATTAGAACAAAAGGAACAAAATCCTCAATCTTCTGTACTGATCCATATCTACCAGTGTTGGTAAAAAACAAGCAGAAGGATTAATTTGTCTAACCCCCCACCACCACCACCACCAAAAAAAAATTAACAAATGTCAAAACGAAAACATTCAGTTTTATAAATTAGAGGAAATGGATCATGTTTTTCTGTTGCCAGCATACTTTATTTACAAAATAACTGAGAAACAAAAGAAACAGCAGTATCATCCTACTAAGCAAGCTAAAGAAAACTATAAAAGAAGATGTAGAAGTAAAACAGAACTTCACAAGACACTCATATCTTGTTACTATGGAGACTTGATAACCAGTCCAGCTTATTTTGTAAACATCTGTGGAAAGCTCCTCAGACAAACCCAAAACAAACGCAGTGACAACAAAATTGTCCAAACTTTTCTTATAACAAGGCTTTTATATCAAAGCACAAATAAATACTAAAGCCTAAAAGTACCTCTGGAAGGCAAAATGTTTACAATGGCTGAAACAAACCTAGTACTTTAATAGATAATGCAATTACAGTTGACAGCTGATAAGAGTTGTTTAGCTGACAAATACAGCTAGAGTTGTTCAATGGATAGGCCAATGGAAAAAGTAACCAGCATTTTTTCTTAGATGCTGAAAATGTCCTATTTTACAAAAGAAGGTGAAAAGTCCTTGAGTCTTTAAGGGAAAGTTGAACAGAAAAGGAGAGATACTTCATGCCATATCATTAAATAAATTAGCATTAAGACTTTAAGAAGAGAAATAAATTACTAACCCTAACTATGGCCTAGTTTATAGTTGAAAGAAAAGTGAGGTAGAAATGAGGCAAAAAAACACAGAAATGATAAATATGGACTGCACAATTCAGCTGTAGGTAAAGAATTATGTTTTGGGATTCTCTCTTATATTAAAATAACATATTTATGAAAATATAGAAAACAAGACAAATAAAAGAACTTCTATCTTATATGTGCACTTTTTTGCAAGTATCCTTTCATACAAAGGACCATTCAAAAAGACCAATTCTATATCAGGCCATTACTATCTCAATATTCCCCCAATTCATTATTTAACTTACTGTCTATTGATGAATTTATATGTTCGCACTTCTATTTATTCCTGGTCAATTGGTTCAGGGATCCATATATTCTGTTTTCAATCACTCTGCTAAACAAATAATTCCCTCAACACTGTTCAACTATTTACAAAGTGTACACTACTATTACTGTTAATCTTCTCATCACTCCTTATCACTCATCCCCTCCCACTTGTGATTGTGGGACTGTAACTTGTTGCTTGTATCCTTACAATTTATATTGACTGTTTCCTAGTATGATTTGATTGTTGATTGTACCCTATGACTATTATTATGATTCTTGATTCTTAACAAATGTACCTTTTCTTTATGTATACTGAGAGTATTTACAGCAAGACAAATTCCTTGTGTGTCCAATCACACTTGGCCAATAAAGTATTCTATTCTATTCTATTCTATTCTGTAACCTAGGAATAAAAGACTGGTATCCTCCAAATATTTGGATGACAATTCACATAATCCCTTACCATTGTCCTTACTTCTGAAGCTGATGGCGTTTCAAGTTTAAATATGTGTAGTTTCCAGTCCTTGATCTAACTATAGATAGTCCTTGCTTAACAACAATAATTGGACCAGAATTGCCATTGCTAAGAAATGTAGTCATAAAGCACAACATCATGTGACCATGTCACTTAGCAACAGTAGTTCTAGCAGTCCCCATGTACTGTTGTTATGCAAAGTCTGTGTTGGTTAAGCAAGGATTTCATATCTTCGCACAGTCACCTCTGCTCTCGTCATCTCCCGCTTAGACTATTGTAATGCTCTCTACATGGGGCTCCCCTTGAAGAGCATCCGGAGGCTTCAGCTGGTGCAAAATGCGGCCGCGCAGGTGATCTTGGGGGCTCCTTGGAGCTCCCATGTTACACCGCTCCTGCGCGAGCTGCATTGGCTTCCAGTGGCCTTCCGGGTGCGATTCAAGGTGTTGGTGGTCACCTTTAAAGCGCTCCATGGCTTGGAACCTGGGTACAGCACGGAGATGGCATTGGTCGCGTTGGTGGATGATCTCTGGAGGGCCTGGGACAGGGGTTGTTCCTCTGTCTTGGTCCTGTTGGATCTCTCAGCAGCTTTTGATACTGTCGACCACAGTATCCTATTGCGGCAGTTGAGGGGGTTGGGAGTGGGAGGCACCATGTTACGGTGGTTCTCCTCCATCCTCTCTGACCGTTCGCAATTTGTGTTGGCAGGGGGGCAAAGGTCGACCCCGGGTCCTTGATTTGTGGGGTCCCTCAGGGGTCTATGCTCTCGCCCCTGCTGTTCAACATTTATGTGAAACCACTGGGTGAGATCATCCGTGGTTTTGGGGTAGAGTTCCACCAGTACATTGATGACACTCAGTTATACATTTCTACCCCAGGTCACCCCAACGAAGCCGTTGAAGTGATGACCCGGTGCCTGGAAGCTGTGCGGAGCTGGATGGGTCTTAACAGCTTTGACTCAACCCGACCAAGACCGAGTGGCTGTGGTTTCCTGCGCCCAAATACAGCCAGATCATTCCATCGCTGGCTGTGGGAGGAAAATTTTTGACCTGCACGGAGAGGGCATGCAATCTTGGTGTCCTCCTGGATGTACGGCTGTCATTAGAAGATCATATAACGGCCGTCGCCAGGGGGGCTTTTTGTCAGGTCCATCGGATCTACCAGTTATCTGGATCGGGACGCGCTTCGCACAGTCACTTCTGTCCTCGTCATCTCCCATCTAGACTATTGCAATGCTCTCTACATGGGGCTCCCCTTGAAGAGCATCTGGAGGCTCCAGCTGATGCAGAATGCGGCCACGTGGGTGATTCTGGGGGCTTCTCGGAGCTCCTGCATTACACCGCTCCTGCGCGAGCTACATTGGCTTCCGGTGGCCTTCCAGATGCGATTCAAGGTGTTGGTGTTCATCTTTAAAGCGCTCCATGGCTTGGGACCCAGGTACTTATGGGACCGCCTGCTGCCACCACCGGCCTCCTGCCGACCAGTGCGCTCTCACAGGGTGGGCCTCCTCAGGGTGCTGTCAGCTGGGCGATGTCGGCTGGCGGCCCTGAGGGTGCGGGCCTTCTCTGCAGGAGTACCCTCCCTTTGGAATGAGTTACCCCCGGAGATGCGGACTATCCCTGACCTGCAAACCTTCCGGCATGCATTGAAGACCCATCTTTTCCAGCAGGCCGGTCTGACCTAGTATCATTGGAATGATTTTAACTTTTGTAATTTTTTACCCTGTTTTAGTGTTTTATTACAGTTTTAATTTTCCAGCCACTAATTTAATTCATTTTAATCTATTTTTAATTTTATATTTGTAATTGTATCATTTTTAGCTCGGCTGTGCACCGCCCCGAGTCCCAATTTGGGAGAGGGGGTGGTATATAAACTAAATAAATAAAAATAAATAAATAAATAAATAATTGATACACTATATAACCCCTAGATAACTACCATGTTTCACCAAAACTAAGACCCGGATTTATTTTCTTTTGGGCCCCAAAATAAGCATTAGGGCTTATTTTCAGGGAACCATGATTTCAGAGTGATCGGCCCGGCTGGTCATCCCGCCCCCCCAGTGCTGGAAGGAAGGACCACAAACCCTGGCACTAGATGCAGCTTCAGAGGATGCTTTGAAACAGCACAGCAATCCAGGGTTGGAAGAGACCTCAGAGGTCATCTAATCCAACCCCCTATCTCCAGCAGGAGACATCTGAGTTATTTTGGTGCCTCATCCAGTCACATGACCACCAAGCCATGTCCACCAAACCACAAACACAGAACCAGTTATTAAAAAATTTGAATCCCACCCTTGCCCCCGGGCCTTTGCCTCTGTCTGCTGTCGATGTCGCTACGTGAAGATGAGCTTCCTGCAATTGGCTGCATCTCCAGGTCACTGCCATTTGGCTTTCCCATGTCCCGCACGGCGCATCTGGATCACCTGCCTCTCCCCCACCTCTGCTTCCGTCTGCTGCTTGCACAGATACTCAACTCACTTGTGCTCTGCAGGCAATGGCTGCTGCCTGTCACTGTTGGCCCACACTTGGTCACCGCCTTCTATGATGGCCATGCCCACTCTCTTCACTAGGACTTATTTGGGGGGTAGCTCCAATTTTGGGGGAAATAGGGTATGTATTTTCTGAATCAGTAGCAGGCATAGAGCGAAGTGCTGGACTATCCCCATCAACCGAAGAGCAATCATTTCAGTCACTATCCCAGCTGACATCTTTAATTTTAGTATTGTTTGGGAACATTAGGGTTAGGGTTCAGTGACTGTAGAAGGCTAGGGAAAATCTTGATCACTCAATCCATTTTCTCTCCTCTTTCAGTTGCTCCTTCTTCCATGCCCAAATGAGTGAAAACTACACACACAGAGAGAGAAAGACTGCCTAGAGAAGGCCCATTTTCACCTCGTTTCCATTCTACGCTTCAATTTGTCTTTGGCAACCAGAGAGAGGGTTATTTTTGCATGACATATGCCATTTGGGGATCAATTAGGAGCTAATTCTCACTTCAGCATTTCCAGTGTCTAAGTTCATGTGGCACATTGAGTGTTCAAATAATCCAATTAAACATGTCGTATGAACAGAGCCAATATATCAGACAGAAAATCAGGCAGTTGCTAATATAAAAAGATATGAAACTATCATTTTGACAGCATTAGTCCTTTTAAATCACAGTTTTTTGAATCACAGTCGGGGGGGTGGGATCCAGGAAAAAATGATTCAAATTAAAGATAAGAAACAAAACCTGATGTCATAGAGATTCCATGAATCCAGCTTTCTCAATTGTTAGGGGAGATTGTAACATATTCAAAATGTTGAAATGTTTCCAGTTTCCTTCACAGTTTTATTTGGCATACCCAGTGCTGCAAGATAATAAAAAATCCCAGATTAAACATTAAAAGAAAGTGCTTCTCCCTTATTTCCTTGCCTGAAAAAGATAGCAAACAGCAGTCTATAGCCTCCACACTTCTATTCTCTCCACTGATAATCCTTTCTAGAGAGTAACAGGTCCACATTTGAGGAAAATGAATTTCCACGGAGAGGATGTACATGTTTGCAATCTGGCCACTTTCCAAGTGTTTAAGCATTAAGAATCAGGCAATTTAAAAATTGCCATACACTAATAATCATAGGCTCAAATTTGCTGCAAACTCAGTTCATGCCAACTGAGAAAAGGAATGCAGGAAACCACCTTATTTAATTAGATCATTAGTTCACCTAATGCCATAATGTTCTACATGCCAATATAAAGTCCATCATACACATTTTCTATGTAATCCAGTTGAAAAAGATTGTGGCATACCCGCACTGAGAACCACTGAACAATTTTGAGGAATGAAAAAATAAAGAAAGCATTGTCCCCTATCATAGAAGATCACAGTGATCTCACTCTCAGTCTTTGCATAAACCCATGTGAGAACATGTGCTTTTAAAAATTCTTACTTCAGATCTTATCAGCTTTTTGATTGCAAAAATCTCATAGGATTGGGTAATGTTAAAATGTCAAGCTTCTGCATTTAAAAAAAAACATATGGTATAATCTAACTTCGGTGGCATTGGATGCCTGATAATTACTGCCCAGCAAAAGGTTTCCAAAATATGATATAAATCTTATCAATCTTGCATAGAAATATTTTCTATGCATGCATTCTATTACTTACAACTGTGGATATGCCATTTCTTCATTAGCTGAATGGTTTACATTAGTCAAATTATTAAACTCTTTATAAATTGCTTTCCTCTGAAAATTGTTTTCCCTACCAAACTATTCACCAAGTCTCAAAAACATGTTTTAGATAGAAAGCTACCATAGGGTGGGAATGGAAGTACACAGAAATCTTCTATTTCTTGATGCCAGAAACACCGGACAACAAATATTTCTCTTCCTAAACACTTTTGAGTGTATCTTACAGATTTTTGGCTACTAATCATGCAAATAATCTGTAATTTAACCTATCACAAACTGTTCTATATAAATCTTGTTTTTTGCAGTGTACACTCTTCAGTATCTTTTGGCTATGGAAGAAACCTACAGAAACATGAAACTGTTGTTGAAGTGCATCCACTATACCAAGTACAATTAGAACATATGTGAAGAACTAAAAGTAGGGGCTCTGCTACTTGGAACACAGCTAAGATATACCAAGTACTTTTGTTACATATGTGAATAGGACAGCCTTGCAAAAGTTGCATTAAAAAGTTACATTAAAAAGGAATGACCTCTCCAAAAGAATTTGGTTCCAGAACAGAAACACATGGCATATGAACTATTAGTTGACCCAACAAAGACATTTTTTCCTTCACATCATATAAAATTCAGACTGATGAAAATTTTTGTGAAAGTGATGAACAAGGAAAGTGGAGGTTTTCATTATTTGAAACAGATGTTTCCAAGAATAACTAGTGAAGCAACTAACTAATAGCAAGTGAAGGAAGGCATTTTTGTTGGTCCGCAGATCAGATACATTATGTCATCAATAATAAGCAGTTCAAAAACCTGTTAGTAGGGCCAGAGAAAAACAGGGATGATGCTGAGAATTTTCTTGGCAATAACAGAGCACCAAACTACATTTAGCTGGTTGATAAACTTCTTATAGAATACATGAAATGCCACATGTCACTATAGCAATAACACTTAGACTTATATAGCACTTTACAGTGCTTAACAGCCCTCTCTAAACAGTTTACAGAGTCAGCGTATTGTCCCCAACAAGTTGGCTCCTCATTTTACCCACTTCAGAAGGATGGAAGGAAGTCAACTTTGAGCCTGGCGAGATTTGAACTGCCAAATTGTAGGCAGCTGACAGTCAGCAAAAGTAGCCTGCAATACTGCACTCTAACCACTGTGCCACCATGGCTCATTAAAAATTCATTTTCTGCATGCACACTTGGACTTTCCCCAAAAATCTAGGTGCAATCAGTATGAAAATGGTAAAAGTTTTCACCAGGACATTTGCACTATGGAAAACTGGAATCTATCAATGTTGCCTAACTACTGTTGGACAATGCAGAGAGAGGGAGTTTGGTGAGGTAGCTAAGTGCCTTAACTAGAAACTGGAAGGTGTTGAGTTCTAGGCCTCCCTGGATCATGAAAGTTGGCTGGGTGACTCTCAGTCATTCTCTCTCAGCCCAGTCAGTTATCATTGTGGGGAAAATAGAAGATAGGAACATTAGGCACACCACCTGCAATTGTGCAAAATAAAGGCAGAATGTAATCAAACAAATAATTCCTGAGAAGCATAGTATAAGGTAAGGCAGGATCAATATGATGAAATGTAGCAGTTGTGCAGGAATAAACTGCAAATTTTGTAGTTGTTACTAATTATAAGTTACTAAAAGTATATATCACACTTTAATGTGTACTAGTTAATGTGAGCAAATGCAGTATTTTGTTTTATTCTATAAACATTATTTATTCTATTTCTAAACTACCTTTCTGTAAAGTTATCATCCCAAACATTTAAAAAAAAATAAAAGCAAAGTCAGACAAAATATTTGATGATCGAGTCAGAAAGAATACTAGTTATTTTGATAATGCTTAAATATAATCCCTATTATTTTGATGACATTTCTAACTTATAGGCACTGTAGTTATATGTACTGTAACTTAATTATGAGAAGCATGCAGCACAATTTTGAGATTCAAGAGCACAACAATTAAGCATTTCTAGATGATGAGTGTGGGAAGTGTAATGAAGGATGCTACAAAAAGCAAATGTTCAAATAGGAGCAACCTTATATGACACAGCAGTCTTTCCAAGACTTCAAATTCTGGCAGCTCGTTGCAAGAAATATAAGGTCTATCAGTAAAATTCTAGCCTATATTAGAATCAAGCAAAAATGTAGGCAAAAATCTCTCATATGACTAAATGGATTCTGATTTCATTAAATGGACTTTACCATGTTTCAACAGTTAGCTGAACATAGAATATTCAACATTTAAACTAGTAGCAATATCCAGAATAAATATTCATTTGGAGACAATTATGATACTTACTTTTCTTCCAATATTATTTTAGGGAATTATCAGTTGAGTATTCTCTACTTGAACAGTTTCTATTTTTATTGATTATTTGTTTAAAAATGAGCCTCATTTACAATCAAAGAACCACCACAATGCAAAAACAAGTTGAAATAAATCATCAATAAAATCTAATAATTGACTGAACAGGATGTAATCTCAGAATTAGAATTTCTAACATTTTATGCGTTTACTTGGACCATTCCATTTTATTTTGCATTTTCTTTATTTAAAAAAAGCCAACCAGTATATACTACCTCTCCCTCTCTCTTTTTCTCTATCTCTTCATGTTTGTACTTGGGTTATTTAAAGTTAAAATAGGCCTTTATATTTTACTTTTTTTTTTAAAGAATTAAGGTGAGAAAGCCAGGTAAGCACTCCAACAGTAGTAGTAAGCTACTACCCTCAAGCAGGAGGTGGGCTGTGTGTGATAAACCAGATTAACCTGTGCAAATCTTATTCACATCTTTGTTTTTTTTAACTAGCATGGCTTCAGTAATGAATGATGTTTGTCAGATTTTAGAATTTCTATAATTGTGCACTGAGTTCTAAATAAATTATGTCTGAAAACTCTCCATATTTTTCAAATAAAGCGATGTTTTTCTCATCTAAAAAGATTATTAGGTACTATTTAAAAATTATAGCATATTGCCTGCATAATTGACTGTCTTGATATGGACTT
The DNA here is from genome assembly GCA_023653725.1 of Bungarus multicinctus. NCBI lineage: Eukaryota > Metazoa > Chordata > Lepidosauria > Squamata > Elapidae > Bungarus > Bungarus multicinctus. Next base: position 52,955,781 of record CM042848.1, read on the forward strand.
TGTGATATTGTTTTATTTTTCAGAAAACATCTCATTTGCAAATAATTATATAGTATCTGAAGAAATGTGCTACAAACATGCAGTTTCTACTACAGTACTATTATATGGTAATAGTTGTAGTTTAGTTTAGTTTAATTCTTGTGCTTATCATTGGACCACACAGGTGGCACTTCCTAGCTAATGTTGATTGTTCTTGAAAAAAACCAAATGGGGTCAGGGCTGGTCAATAATTTAATGGAATTTGCTTTGTCTTTTTATCAACTTGAACATGCAGCAAAATTTTACAATCTAACATAAAACTATTTGATAAATCTAATTAAATTTAGCAATTCATAGCCACTAATTTTTTTGCAAAAATGCAAAACTGTAACTTGGTCTTGAGAAATGTAAAGATCTCCATATAATAAAAAGAAAAGTCAAGCTTCATTCTAACAGGAATTTCTGATAACAGTTGTTCTTGATTCTTTTATCATAATTGCTGCAAATATCTGAAATTCAGTCTACATAGTCAAATAGTTGTGCTTATACTTCTATCTATGCAGCTCAGCCTAACTGTGAGATAAATTTTAATTATAACTCCCCAAATTCTTAAGGATAATTTGGCCAAAAATTCTGGAAATGTATCCTCAACTCACATGGAAGGTATCACATTGGGGAAACCATAGTCCATATCCTACTACAGGCGATCTTTGATTTACAACCACGGTTGAGCCCAAAATTTCCATTGCTAAGTAAGACAGTTGTTGAAGTTTTGTCCCATATTGCGACCTTTCTTGTCACTGTTGTTAAGTGAATCACTATAGTTGCTAAGTTAGTAGCATAGTTAAGTGAACTATGACTTTGACTATGACTATGACCATTGACTTTGGTTATCAGAATGTTGATCACATGACCCCAGGACACTGCAGCCATCCTAAATACATGCCAGTTGTCAATTCCAATTCCAATATTTGACCATGTAATCATGGGGATGCTGCAATGGTTATGTGAAAAACTGTCATAAGTCACTTTTTTCATTGTAACTTTGAACGGTCACTTTTTAAAAAGTTGTATGCGGAGAACTATCTGTATGTTACATTTTTATAAGGATGCAAGGGCACATCTTATCTCATCCCATGATTCTAATAAATATGACCAAATTCTGCTATACTGTCTGTAAAACCAGACACATCAATGCTCACATCAATGCTCTAATAACAACCTGTTTTTTTAATCTGCTGTTGGTAAACCAAAGCCACGATGAATGATGTCCTGCTATTTTGGATGGCTGATTTATTAGTAACATTTATTGTTATTTTAAGGAAAACTAGTTCCATGAAAATATGGTATGTCTATTTTCAAATATTTCTTGCTTAAAGGGAAATCTTAAAACTGTTCTGGCTGTTCTATTCCTGTGATTCCAGTGTACCTCAGTGTTAGCTTCTCTATTTCATTCTAGATTTGAATGGTCAAATCATAGAATATTATTCCAAAATATAATTGTATGCATGGGTGACCTTGAGGAAAGGAGAGAAGAGATATTGCTTAGGAAATAGGCAAGAGGAGTCCGCAATCAGAGAAGGAAACTAAGGAAGGATCCCTCTCCAATGAAGCAAGTAGCTGAAAGGAGGCCAGGAAGTTGGTACTTTTAGACTGGCAAAATTCTGCTAATTTAGCCTTACAATAAAGTAGATTTAGCTCATCTAGTCATGTTTCCTGTCTGATTTACACAGAAAGAACAACACAAAATGAACAAATGTTACTCAGTTTTCTTGCTTCTTGATATATACCCTTTATTCACTCTAAAGTGATCTTTCTTCCTGCTTAGCACCTTGTTGTTCGTTACTCAGATTTCATCTTGCTGTCATTTTCCATTAATTTGATTCCATGTTGTCTAAGTGGGGGGGAAAGTTTCCAACATAGAGGTCAATAAAGCATACAAAGCAGCTCTTATAATTTACCCAACAGAAGGATTTTCCATTTTGGCAACATCTATGGGGTTTCGGATATATGCTGAAACCTTCCTCCTTTATTCTCTTTAGCTGGGTTGGTTTTGTTGATTTATATGTCACTGAACACATTTTGAATATATCGTGGTCATTTTCACAAAAGGACCTGTTTCAAAAATGGCTGCTAAGGACTATCATAAATTACCAGAGGATAAACTAACAAGGTTACTTCCTGCCATTTTACTGAGCTCTCCAGAATTCACTCTGTCACTCCAGCATACCTTTGTTTCTGTTTTCGTTTATTTTCATTTTTTTTTAAACTGGCAGACAAATTTCTCAGATCATAGAGGCTATTTTGAAAATGGCACTTGACTTTATAGCATTCTCCCTCCCTCCCTCCCTCCCTCCCAATCAATGTTTTTCAAACTTGGCTACTTTAAAATGTGTGGACAGCAATTCCCATTCTGGCCAAGGTGCCAAAAAAAATCAAGGAAGGTGTTTGTGGTGTACTGATGACTATTGGTATCATCATGTAGTCAAATTCTACCTCAGGTAAAATTAACATTTTTCCCCTGAAATTCTTCTTTCCTTCTCTCACTAATTCTAGAATGATTTAATTATATCTCTTCAGATTGGTTTGCATCTAACTCTTTATCCTGATTGCATTTTTTAAAAAATTGTCTATCAAACCTCTTCTTATTTGGAACATCCTCCTCTTCTGTTTTTGAACCACCTTGCCTGCTATTTTATTTTAGATATTAACTCTTTTCCACACAATTAAACACATAAATGTATCCTGCTGGTTGTATGCATATATCCTCTTTGTTTGTAATAAACTGTATGTGATTATTTTTACCATAACTCTGGTCTTATAACTAAATTTGCATTTAAAAGAAGACTTATTTCCTTGCACATCCAATTCTTACTGCTGCATTTCTTCTGATTCTAGCTTAATCCCATCACTAATCCCAGTGCATATGTATGTGAACTTTACATTGCAGATATGCAGTCTAAATGGTTGAGTACACACAATTAAAATATCAAACCTGAAATATTTTCCAGTTTTTAAAAATATCTTCCTGAATAAATCTAATCCATTCTTAGAATCCTTCTTTCTTCTTTGTTTTGAAGTTCTTCTCTGATAATTGATACTCTTGTGTAAATCATATTGTAATTCCATAAATAAGACTTGTTACTTCTTTATCATTTTTAAATAATCCTTTACTTCCAATGATGTGAACAGGTTGAGGAGGGACACCCTGGAGCCAGCTGGCTGCTGTTCTTATTTTAGTATTTGTGGGGAAAAAAAAGTGACAGATTGTGTTGGTTAGATGTGTCAATTACTTCCTACACAATTGTATAATGCGACATCAGTGGCAGTATACATCTTTCAATTACCTACTGTGTTTTTGAATTATTTCAAACAGCTCTTTTAATGTATGTTCACTTCCCAGTGAGACTAAACCCTGGAGATCTACGCAGAGTTTTATTCTTCTCAGTCCTATCTTCACTATTTAAATTTTAAAGGCCAGAAATCACTATTGTCTTATCAAAATGACTTGAGGACAAAATGACTTTTTAGACAGGTCTTTTCCAACTGGGGCTTATAGGTGTGTTAGATTTTCACTCCTAGAATAGAATAGAATAGAATAGAATAGAATAGAATAGAATAGAATAGAATAGAATAGAATAGAATAGAATAGAATAGAATAGTTTTATTGGCCAAGCGTGATTGGACACACAAGGAATTTGTCTTGGTGTAAATACTCTCAGTATACATAAAGAAGGAACATTCCCTATCCATTGTGGCAATATGAATTAGAAGTGAAGTTGTTCAACACATTCTCAGGAAATTGGTTTTTGGACAATCACTTTAGCCATAAACTTAACAAATCAGTTTAACATCATGTAAATTTGAGCATTAATGTCTTTCTCAAAACAATCTGCACCTGAAAATAGATGTTTATTAATTCAAATAGATAATTTAATGCAAATAATATGACCTTTTGAAGCAGGATTTAACCCAGAATTCCCCAAAGCAGTGGTATTAACAGCCCAGAGGTTGATGAAATTATCTATTATTGTCTTTATTATAGCTGGTCATCCAGTCAGCCAGATGTTTAGACTGGATTTGGAATTTTTATTCACTGTCAAGTCCTTCCCAAGACCTGGGATAGGCAGAGGATTGTTTGCAGGATACAAGCTGTTCCAAATAAAGCTGCCTTTTGCAATTGACTGATGATTTTGTTCATATCAATGGTGTTCAAATGGTGCTCCAAATGTTTTGGATTTGCACAGAAGGTACCTATTATTAGTAGTACTATCTTTGCTTTCCTTTGCCACAGTCACTTTTATTATATTTGCAGGTCTCTGATTTTTGTGATTCTCTTGAATTCTTTCTCTTGTATTCTACTGTCTCCTGGTATTGCCACATCCACTATTCAGACTTTTTTGTCTTTCTTATCAATAATTCTGAGGTGTTATATGGCAGGTGCTCATCTGTTTGAATTCTAAAGTCCCAGAGCACTTTCGTGTCCTCATTTTGTATTACTTTCTCCATTTTATGGTTCCACCAGTTCTTGCCTGCTGGCAAGTGGTATTTATTGCAGATCTTCCAAAGCAGCATGGTTTCTACTTTGTCATGTTGTTGTGTGCAGTTAGTCTTGTAATCTTTTTGCAGCAGTTAACCAGGTGGTCCCTTGTTTCTTCAACTTCTTTGCGGATGCAGCACTTGCCGTCTATTGCTCTCTTCTTAATTTGGGTTTTATATGCATTTGTTCTTAAGGCTTCTACTTGTGCAGCCAGAATTAGTCCCTCCATCTCTTTCTTTAATTTTCCTGCTCTTAGCTACTGCACGGTATTGCTATTATCTACTTTGCCTGCTAATTTTTTTTACTATACTATCCATGTAATACTTTGTCTTGCCATGTCTCTTTTCTGTTCTTCACTGGGTCTGTCTTGTAGCCAGTTTGGTTTCTCTGGTATTTATATTTATTTGTATAAGGTAATATGCTTCCTGGTACATTAGCTTCAGTGTGCCTTCTTCACTATTCTTCAGATATTCTTCCAATTCCCTTTTTCCTTCTCCAACTGTCTGATGTTCTTGAAGCATTCCATGCCCACTGATTTTCCTTGGTAAGCAATCTATCAACATCACTACAAGGATGAAGAGCATGTTTTATTGTCATTATTTTTATCGTCTCTCTATCTAGGGCTTTTAGTTTTGCTTCAGTCCAATCCACTATTCCAGTTGTGTATCTAATGACTGGAACTGACCAGGTGTTAATTGCCTTAATGATATTTCCTCTGTTCAGTTAACACTGTACAATTCCAGTCATTTATTCATGGTATTATTTATTTAAAGTAATATTTATTAAAAAATCTGAAACTTCCTGAAGTTTGATGAGGTGAAAAGTTTGAGGACTCTTGATTTAAGCAGTTCTCTTGCCAATGGGCACATTTGAAATTTTGACAACATATAAAGTATATTGTTTTAAAACAGCTGTTGTAATGGGCATGATTTATTACAAAACACCAATTAATCAGAATGTAAAGTTTTTTTCTATCACTTTATCTTTTTTTCCCTCTAGGAAAGTTGTACACTTTCACATAAACCTTGCTACCAAGCATTTTTATTTAATTATAATGGTTAAGTGGCCTTTAGATGCAGCTAAAATAAAGGCAATTTTGAAAGTTGCTGTTTTGCAACATCTCATGTTCACATTTAAGTATTTTTAATTAAAATTATTTTTGAAAAATAAAGTAGGCAGGGAGGCATCTACAAGATTAGAAAGATAAATGTGGGCATCTGGGGGTGTAGAGCACATTCCAGATTATTTTCTATGAGTATAAATAGAAAATAACAATGGAGAGAATACCTTCTCAGAATTCTTGCAGCCTAACCTCCCAAGTTCCAAATTTAGCCAGAAAGGATCACACTGCAGATACAAGTCTCCTTAAATGTAGAATAAACTGGATGACTATAGTTATTCTCTCATATATAAATAGTTATAAAGATGCTATTGCAAGAACAAGATTAGAAGAAAGTACCATATACAGTATGTCACCTTAAGGTAGCAGAGAAAACGGTGAAAAACAGTTTAATAAGCTTTAAATGAATTAAACCTCAGATCAAATCTTTGTCCAGGAAAACCTTTCTTTTGATCAATGCCTAATACTTACAGTTATAGAATGAGTCTCCTCTTAACATTGTGAAACTTTGCTATGTAGAAAGAAGTAAATTTCCCATTACACAAGAGCAGAGGTTGACTAGCCATGCTGCCAAAACACTACACTATACATAGTGATTGAATGCACTCACTCTACCTGCAAACCAGCTTTTATTGTTAACTCATACAAACGAGCATTGCTGATGTCAAAGGACAGGACTGACGATTGTGTCGGTAAAAATCAGCCATTCTAACTTCCCATTGTGACCGCTGATTTAATTAGTCTTTTCTAAACTGACAGATATGGTTCAGGAACCTTGGAACAAAATAACAAAAAGTGACAACAGTGTTCCAGTCCAATTCTCCCAGTGGATTGGAGAGCCTTCTCTTCACCGAGTAAATGACTTCTCAGAGGATACCAGTAAAAGAGCAGAGAGACTGACTGAGCATGGTGTGCAAGAGCATGCTGTTTATGTAATTGTGCGTGTAGCTTTTCAAAAATAAACTGTTCAAGTCAGACCTTGGTATATGAGAAGTAGGGACTTTGAGCTCCTTATAATTCAAATCCAGATTAGAGTCCAACATTTGCAATCCCTATTTGGAGGAGGGGAATTTCATCATTCCCTCAGATGGGATCTTTCCAATTCCTTCTCAATGAAAAGAACAGGTACAATGACTTCAGTCTGGATTGGAATTGTAAAGGGGAAGATATAAGTTTTAAAGTCGATGATGGATATATCTTTATTTCCACGAAGGTGGTAGAGATGATGTTTTGATTCAATTTACATTAATTTTTGTTTCTAAAGGTAAGTTTAAGGTTAAGTACAACTTATTCTATGTATGGAATAGGATAGAATCAAATGGGGCCACTTCTGAAGTATCAACACCTTACAGCTGTTACACTTGCTTTTTTGTCCCACTGAAAACTACAAAGTGTTTAATTTTAACTAATGGGGAAGTATTGTACATGCAACCCTTTACCAAATTGAATTTATAATTTAATTTATTTTCATATTTTTTAAATATTTTTATTATTGCCAAGAGGGCTGGGTCGTTTTTCCCCAAGTGGCCATAATTCAAACTGAGTTTTAAAAATTTCTAAATGATTGTCAGAATGCAGTTGGATTAATTAAGATTGAACATTTATTTGGTTGCCTCCATCCAACCCTATTCCACCCAGTCATAACTCAGGGGACAGATTTATATAATCTGGAAAAAAAATCCAAATAACATGTTCCTATCTGCTTCCAGCTCTTAAGCACAGCTGGATAGCCATTATTCCCCTGGTGCTCATCAATAAGTTAAAACATACTGATTATCTATGTTCATCATATCTCACACTGTAATCTTATGGAAAGACAATCTTTCTTTCCATATCTCAAATGTTATATAGAGCAGATGCTTATTTCCCTTCCAGTATATTTTAAGAAAACATACAAGGAATGTGAACAATGCCCACAATAAGGATGAACTACTTCAAAGTGTTTAAACTCAAAGGGAAAAATTATATTCCAACAATTTACCTTAGATTTAGAGTCCAGTAAACCTGACTTTGCCCGTATCAAAATGATGGAAACTAATAATTTCTTATTATTTGTTCCTTATTATTGTATACACAGACATAAGAATAATTATTCTCTATAGATTGACAGTGATTTGTACTTTGCTTTCTTGCTGTTACCATTTGTCCCCTTCATAGCAAGAGAAATAATATGAACTAGCTAGTAAACATATGTATTCTTTACAGTATCAATGTTTTTCAAACTTGGCAACTTCAAGATGAATTCCACTGGATGCAGAATTCTGGGAGTTGAAGGCCACATATCTTAAACTTGCCAAGTTTGGAAAATGCTATACTATACCACCTGTCACTTAGTTGAGATGGACAGTGTAGAAATTTAATAAAATAAAATAACATCCCATCACAGGTTTTTTTTCCTTCTAGGATAAGCAATGCGGTATGGAGTAAATTAAAGAAATAAGAAATATTAAGCCCAAGAAATTAAATATTCAAAATAATAAAAAGGAAACAACTAAAACAGACTTATAGCAACAATATTCACTATATCTTTCTGTTCTTTTCTATCCTTGTAATCCTACTTGCTTCCAATTCATTCACTGTATTTTGTTCTTTTGACTTCTCACCTCTCTTTCTGAGAATCTCGTCAACTACTTCCAGCCAGATTTTCTTCCTTTTGCTCTTCTTGTCTCAGACACTCTTTCTTAATCTATTGGTTTTCTCTCTCAAGTATTATTTTTGAAGTATATACATCTTGTTGTATCATAGTCTGTCTAATATTAACAACAAATTGTTTGGGTTCTGTTAGCAATATGAACAAGATGTATATAAATACATTAATCTCCCAGGCTAACAGACATATAGTATTATCACTTTTACCCGTGAATACATTAAATAATTAAATTGATGTCACATATCTTTTTTTATTCTCTGTTTAATATTTACTCATTCCGATAAGCTATGTTTTCATCATATACCAATCTTGGAATTCAGCAGCAAATTTCAAATCCATATTTATACAAAATATTGAAGCCTATTCATTTTCACTAAAATAATCTCTTGTATCCATAGATTTCCTAATGACCTGCAAAAGAAAAAGATCTGGTCTACAAACTTCTTGTTGATCATTAACCACATTCCAGTTTAGAAATTGTGTACACTGTTACACTTTTCATTCTGCCAGACTTTTCCCAAACATTCTAGCATTCACTTTTGCTACTTTCCCCTTTATATGGGAAGGCAGAAGAGGCATTCCTATTGACAAAGTCAGTCTTCACACACAATAGAAACAAACCACCAAACAACTCCATAAGCAAAGCACAGCCACAGTTTAAATGTATCCTGTTACACTATGTTAGCCTGGTGAGGCAAGCAAACAGACACAACCAAGACTACTAGCTTTATAATTATTGTAAGGTTACATAAACAGAATCTTCCAGGACTGAAAGTATTTCTCCCTTCTTTTCCTTTTATACTCTGGAAAACAAGGGAGGAACTCTTTTGAAATGCTTCCATATCATCCCTCCTTCTGTGATATGTGATATCACTTACATGCTGGTTGTGAAGTCTGCAACTTTCCCTCTTGTTTCTCCAGATCAAGGGATGTCTAACTTGTGGCCCATGGGCCAGATATGTCACACACTGGTCACACCCATACCCAGTTTATCAAAAGAGGGGGAATCACAATATGTCATGTGATCACGAGAGTTTGACATCCCTGTTCCAGATAATTCCCTTGTACTATTACACTACCACTTACACCTGTGGGCTACCACTTTTCAGTTTCTTTTTGTAAGTTTTTCTTGGATACCACCATTTATATCATCCATTTAAATTCCATTCTTCAATATACAAACTATCATTCCCATAGAAATCTCTAAAGTACTCCCACGTCAGCTTTATTCCAAGTAATTTTATTTTTATTTCAATTCAAATTGAAAACTTCTTTTTTGCCCTTTTGACCCTCTTCCAAAATAATTATCTCCATGAAAATCTCTCTGTATTTTCTTTGCTATCAACTATTCCATGCTCCCTTTGACATTTGTTGCAATTATTTTTTTCTTTCTGTACTGATTATATAGTATTTTTCATCCTCACTTTTGCAGCAATTATTCTTTTATCTGTAATTTTTCTCAATCAAAGCCTCATTCCACCAAGCATTCTTTTTCATGCTTCCTATTAACATAACTTCACACACTTCTGTGTATTCTTTAACATATTTTTTTCACTGTTCCAAGCAGTTTTCACATCCCTTTGCTTACATCAACTTCTCATGTATTCTGCTGAGATAGGACCAATTCTTTTCTACTTCTATTCCATTTTTAGTTTTATCATTTTACACATCTTCTTCCATATTCATTTTTTTTTCAAAATCTACTCTTAAGACAACTAAAAATGCTCTGGTCTTTCATCCATGTATAATAGCTAATTCTCTATTTTACATAACCAAGCAAATCAATGTGGTTTTATATTTGTATTCATTCCCACTAAGACAGATAGAACTGGCATACTCCATGTCTCTTCCCATAAATGTTGTCATCTGATGGGACCTCAGCATTTTTCTATATCCACCCCAGTTCTTTAGAATAGCCTCACACCTGAGATTTGAGGGGCCTAACCCTTTTAGGTTCCAGAAGTTGTGAACATCTGGTTCTTCCTGTAAGCATTAGCCTTAGATGGAGTTGAGTCAAGAGATTGGTAATACAGTAATTGTCAGGGTTTTGACAGATGCCCTAATTAAATCATGAGTCTCAACCCAAGCTTCAAAAGAAATCCAATTATTTATTAGGAGCTTCATGCCAGCACTGACCAGGTAGAGCCAACTCTGACCTCAGTTAATTCGTGCTTTTCCTCTGACTCTGTTTGTCCCTCCCTGTGTCATCAGTCACATTCCCAATGAAACAATTTCACAGGTTGTAAAAGTCCCTCCCTCCAGCCACTGTGGGTTCCCGTAGAGATGACCTTGGTGTATCAGGTAGAATGTGCCTTGTTTTGTCTGAGATACCAGCCCCTCGATGGAGCAGCGAAGTTCACTCTCCCATCCTTCTTGCCCATTGCAACTCGAGAGCAATTTAGGGATGCTTTGCAAGTTGACAATAATATGCTTGGTGGGAACGGTTTATTCTGCTTTTTTTTTCTTGTTTTGTATTGGTTGCTGAGAGCCACTTACATCACTTTATCTATGTAAGATAGGTAAATAAATCAATAAATGCATTTGTTTCTATCTCAATTTCATAGATTCTCCATATTCCTTTGGCTCTATAGTGTAATCTGCAACTTAAAATTTCTCTCTTCTGGAAAAGAATAGAGAAGATTTTATTTATTTTGATTTCTTCTCCTGCAATCAAAAGACTCAGCAGGTTACAAACTCATCAAATTATGTTAAAAGATTCACAGTACAAAACAGTAATCAAATCAAATTGTCAAAAATAACAATAACAATTAAAATTATATACAGCAATAGCTTATAATCAAAAAACGGGCTAAATATATATAACCAATAAATGAATGATGACATTCAGAATTCAAAAATTCTCTTGAATAAGAATTTTCACTAATTTCAGAAAAGCTAATGAAGCGAGAGAGCTGATCAAATATTAAAGAAAATAATATACAAAATGGAAAGTATGGCAACACTTGTAACACTTAATCTTCCTTAACTTTTGAAAATGATGAATTACTAGCGGACTCATTGGGATCTATATGACTGGTCAATACCTGGTGGAGCCATTAATTATGAAGATATTTCAGAACTAATACCATAAAGGTAAATATTTAAAGGTCAAAACCAGAGCTTTGAATTACCCCCAATTCTAGGAAGCCAGTGCAGAGTCCAGAGCACTGGTGGGTTGTACAAGTTGTGGGGCAATGCCACCCTATTAAGAAACAATACTGAAGATATCAGGAAACCACAACGGGCAACATTTAACTACTGTATATCTTGCTTGGATTCAATTTCAGCCCATTTCACCCCTTACAAATGACAAACATTGGATTTCAATGTTGACAGCAGTAAGTAGTCTGTGATTTTTTCTTCTTCTTCCATTCAAGCATGTCCAATTCTCAAAGACTGCCTGGACAAAATCTCTGCAGTTTTCAGAAGTGGTTTGCCATTGCTTCCTTCCTGGAGTTGAGAGAAGTGACTAGCTTAAGGTCACCCATCTAGCTTCGTGCCCAAGGGAGGACTAGAACTCAAGGTCTCCCAGTTTCTAGACTGATAGACCTTAACTACTACTACACCAAACTCGTTTGGCAGGATAGTTATGTACAATAGTATATTAACAATTGTAATTAAGTAATATTAATTAATTAAGCTTATTAACAATGCTGAATCCTGCACCAATGGTTGACTTTACCCAACAACTTCATGTAAATATTTAAAAATAGGGAACAGATTATTGAGGCTGCCTTGTTTGATATCTTCTTCTCAACAACCACAAATTGGAACCTCCTGCTAAGGAAAGTCCAGAACCACCACAAACCATTGCCTCCAAGCCCCAGGCCTATAGGCAATTGAGAAGGATAGCATGGTCAATGTTAGCAAAGGCCACTGAGTGGGGGAAAAAAACACAAAACATGGAACAGTGCAGTTAGCTATCCAAGTCACAAGAAACAATATTCAAAAGATTGATCAGTTGCTACCTCAGTCTCTCCCCAGGCTGATATTGATATAAAATAGTCCAGGCAAACTGCTGCCTCAATCTCTCATGACAGGTTATGGCAAAATTACCAACTTTCTCCATTGATCACTGGCTTCTGTCTAGATATTCTACAAAAGGATTAAAAAGCAAGACCAATGCTCAAATAGAACAGAATAGACTGACCCCACTCCAACTTCTAAGGAATGTATCCTGGTCTCTCTATTATTCTATTTTTACTTCAGCAATATTGTTCAAGTCTTTACCAAAACTGAATTTCATCCCCCTCTGGCTAATAAACCAATCTCCATTCTGCAATATGCTGACAAGAAGTAGCACATGTGCTCTGAAATATTGTATCTGAAAAACATTGATCTATAGCAAGCGATTTTTCCATTCCTCTTTTACTGGTTCCTATTTACTTGTGAACAATCATAATGCAAAATCCCCATTCCCAACTCACCAGTGGTGGTATTCAGCTGGTTCACACCAAATCGGGCAAACCGGTAGGAAGAATTTCGCACGGGTTGCCGAACCATCTTCTGGCTGGCCATGCCCCTGACCCGATCTCCCAGTCGCTACTCGCTTGCTTGCCCTGCCCACCCAATACTCACTCGCGTCGCTCGCACCACCCAGTCACTCCTCCCCTTCTATGAGGCATGCTGGGTCCTCATGGCTTGCCATTCAAGCCTTGCCATGTGGTGCCTGCACCTCAACTGAGCAGCCCTGATCTGCCTGCTGCTCACAGGTAAGCCTGCAAGTCGTGCTAGCCCCCCCACCATTTGCGGATCTTGGCGGGGCCCCCCACCATCCCCAGGCTTAGCTGGCTGGCTTCCCCACTGGTGTGGCCCTATCCAGGTGGCGGGTGAGGGCCTAGCACTGTCTCTGTCTGGCTTTCTTAGCTGCCAGTGCTGCCTCTCCATCCCGTTTAGCACTTGAGGCCTAGCAAGTTTCCCCCCTAGTGCCCCCAGCCTCCAGCTTGCCTGGTGGCAGAGAGAAAGGTGAGCCACGGCTGACCTGTCGCCACTCGGGTTCTCACCAGCCTGGAACTTGCCCCTGCTTAGATACTCCACAGCTGCTGGACCTTCCCTGCTAGTGGTGGGGGTGTGGGGTGACCAGGAAACACGACGCTATGCCACCCCTTCCTCTCCCACCCGCTGATCTGCATGTTTTTGGCAAATGCAGGCAGCTGCTGTGAGAATGCTGTGAATGAGCCCTAATGCTGACAGGTGGAACTGGGAGGGAAGATTCACACTGGGTTTGCTGCAATCAGCCAAAGGGCTGCCTGGAGGGGGCACGTCGAGGCAAGGCTGCCTTTTGGGCCCAGCTTTGCTTCCGTGGGGCCTTTGATGTGGGAAGCCTGAAAGAAAATGCCTACTCCAAGGGTTGTCTGTTTGCCCATCTACCAGCCTGGAAGCGGCATGTCCCCTTGTCGTGGGCTGATGCGGGACCCAAGGCAGGGTGGTGGTTGAGCAGGCAGCAGCCCAGAGCAGGGCCCGAAAGGCAGTCAAGCTTCACCAGAGCAGATCTTCCTTCCCCGCCATCAGCCATACCTTCCAGCCCATGGACCTCTTATAGTGGTGGCCCACACTCTGCCAAAACACTCAGCCCGGTGAGGGAGGGGTGGCTGGCCGAGGGGCGATGCAGGCAAAATAGACTTGTGCTTCCTGGTCGCCCCCTGGCAGGCAAGACCCAGCAGCTGCCAGATAATCCAGGCAGGGGATGGGATGTGGGCTGGAGGGGAGGGGTGCATGTGTTTCACGGAAGAGTAAAATTGCTTGGCTTTAAGAAGAACGGCAGCTTAATGGGACTAGGCACTTGGATGCTCGCAGGTGTGGGTGAGCGCTAGGAGAAAGGGTGAGCATGGCAATCTTTTTCTACCTTTCCGGGTATTCTTGATAGTCCTCAAGAGAGGGAAAGAGGGAGAAAGAGAGAGAGAAGGAAGAGACAAGAAAGAAAAGAAAGAAAAGGGAAAGAAAGAAAAAGGGAGAAAGAAAGAAAAAGGGAGAAAGAAAGAAAAAGGGAGAAAGAAAGAAAGAAAGAAAGAAAGAAAGAAAGAAAGAAAGAAAGAAAGAAAGAAAGAAAGAAAGAAAGAAAGAAAGAAAGAAAGAAAGAAAGAAAGAAAGAAAGAAAGAAAGAAAGAAAGAAAGAAAGAAAGAAAGGGATAGACAAAGAAAGATGGGATGGAAGAAAGAAAGAAAGAAAGAAAGAAAGAAAGAAAGAAAGAAAGAAAGAAAGAAAGAAAGAAAGAAAGAAAGAAAGAAAGAGGGAGGGAGGGAGGGAGGGAGGGACGGAGGGAGGGAGGGAGGAGAAAGTAAACGAGATATATGGATGAATGGATGGATAGATACATGGAAGAAGGGAGGGAGGGAGGGAGAGGGAAAAAAGGAGAGAAAGGAAACTCTGGCTTCAGAAGACTCTTTGAAATAGGACAGGAATCTAGGGTTGGAAGGGATCTCGGAGGTCATCTTCTAGTCCAAGGGTTTTCAAACTTGGCAAGTGTAAGACTTGTGGACTTCAGCTCCCAGAATTCCTGAGCTAACATGACTGGAGGAGGAATTCTGGGAGTTGAAGTCCACAAGTCTTAAAGCTGTCAAGTTTGAAGACCCCTGTTCTAGTCCAACCCTCTGCTCCAGCAGGAGATCCTTACAGAATCATAGAATAGCAGAGTTAGAAGGGATCTTGGAGGCCATCTAGTCCAACCCCCTGCTCCAGCAGGAGATCCTTACAGAATCATAGAATAGCAGAGTTAGAAGGGATCTTGGAGGCCATCTAGTCCAACCCCCTGCTCCAGCAAGAGACCTTATATCATCTGGAATCTGGATTATTTTCATGCCTCTAACAGAGAGGAAGATTGGCAAAGGAGTTTACTAGGACAAGGCTGCCATACAGAGGAAGGCAGATAGTCCTTCACTTATGACCACAATTGAGCCCAAAATTTTGGTTGCTAAGTAAGAGCATTGTTAAGTGAGTTTCACCATATTTTACTCAATCCATGACATCTCCTGGGTCTAACAGTCATATGCAGGCTAGGGAAGCAAATCTGAAGGCGTGTGCAATGTTCTAATGTACAGAAGTTACAGTTAAATGTGTGACAGAAAGTGGACTATGGGTGTGTTTTTCCAAACACAATGTGGTTGAATGTATATAATTTTAGAAGAGCTCTGTGTGTGGTTGTGTATGTGTGTGTATGTACATACACACAGTATATATAGTAGATAGTGTATCTTTTTGTGTGCCTATACACACACTATACTATGTAATATGTATGTACAGATATAGCATATATACATAGGATTAAATAGTGCATTTTGGATGTTTAGTAGTAGTAAATAAATAGAGAAGGAAATTTTATCTCTGAGGTGAGGAGAGGTTAGGCAAGGCACCACTTGACATGTGATGTCAAATTGGCCACACCCACCCAATCACATGACCACCAAGCCACATCCACCCAGTCACATGACCACCAAGCTATGCCCACCAAATAAGCCATGCCCACAGAACTGGTATTTTAAAATTTTGAATCCCACCACTACAACTCACCCCACAGAAATGATTATGCAAAATCCCCATTCCCAACTCACCTTAGAGCAGAAGGCCTCGTGCACTATCCTGGAAGCCAAAACGGGGCACACGGGAAGACTTCTGGGAGGGGAGGGGTGAGATTAGCCGGTTCTCTAAATGGGCAAAAAGTTAACAACTGGTTCGCTCAAACCAGTGCAAACCAACTGAATCCCATCTCTGGTCTAAATAGTTTTTAATGAATGCTGTGGAATACAATAATTGCTAATTTCTATGTATTTGGTCTATGTCTACATATTTTCAAGAAACTAAAACTAAATTACTTCCTCTAGAGATTTTTATAGATGTACACCAAACATAATATCAATGCATTTCCCCAGTAATAGAAGGGAAATCATTATCAAATACAGTTGGATCCAGAGAGCACCTCTTAAGAGGGGGCATTTCTCAGCCTCTTTCAGGGCTGTTAACGTCTTGGTCTCTCACAGAGAGGCATCCCAGATCCAATCTGTCATCATTCCTGGAGACCCCCTAAGGAGACATAAGAGGCAAGGATCAAGCTGACAAGTAGTTGGGGAAAGCTGACAGAGTGACTTATCTATTTTGTCGGAATTCACAGATCAGAAACAGTCCCAGATCTTATAGTATAGGTGTTACCCCAGTCCACTACACAGGTTCTGCTTATAAAGAATCAAGACACTTGTAGAATCTAAGTAATTTTGCCCCCCAAAAAGTTGTACTAATTAGTCAGATCAATCAGGAGGGATTACCAGCTGCAGCCTCTTCCCTGAAAGTCAATGCTTGTCTAAAGAATATGCTTAGTAAATTAGTAATCTTAGTAACATCTGACATCTTCCATTACTACACTCTTGGATACCAGGGCTTTTATTATCCAACAGGGATAAAGAGATCTCAGTCATCACTGATTTAATATTCATTCTTTTTCTTCCCTTCCTTGCAACAAGTAGGATTTCTTGCTCACAGATATATCTTGGCAAAAATTTTCTAAATCACCTTCTATCTTTAGCTGGTGCTCGCTAGGTCAGAGAAATACAGATCATGCTGATGTCACAATGACACCTATATTAAATAGCAAAATACTTAGTACAGAAATGTTCCTCACGGCAGCATCCCAAAAATAGAGTTCTGATCTATTGTATACTTAGAAGAATCCTAAAAATTGATGCATATATACTTAAAGAAACCCTGAAGATTAGTTGCAAATAAGACAAATGACACGGGTAAAATTATGAGCAAAGGATACTTAGTGCTGTGAGGGTAGAGGAGGTGTTAACTAGAAAATTTAGAAAAGACCAGAACAATCAAAATCTGTATAATTCATAACAAACTCCTGTCAATACTCCAGAATAAGGAAACACAACTAAATGAATTAAGTCTGCTTTATTGTAAGACTTCATTAACCAAATCTTGCAAGTCTGAAGCTACAAACTTCTTGCTGACACTTTTAACTGCCTGAAAATTTAAGGTGGATCATTCCTAATTTTCTTCCTTTGTTAATCCATTGAGAGCTTTTGCTTTCTTTTCTAATTGTTTCCTAGGCAGCATGTCTTCCCCTTATCCCCCAAGATCATCCACACATTCCATTAATCTTCCATTGAGAAGGCTAATTTTTATTGGAGATAGAAGTCCAAAAACATTGACTGATACATGTTATCATGTTGATCACAAATAGCCTTCTATTTTCTAAAAATAGAATATGAGTAGATATATATAAAGTCATTATTTTGTATAGTTTTACACTGTTTTGTTCCACTTAATCCAAGTTTGTGTCTGTCCCCCAAACAAGTGAAAGACATGTCCACTATAGACATTCAAAAACTAACATGATGCTTTCTTGTCAAAGGTAGTAGTGTTTACCTGTTGAGCACTTCCAAATCCAAGAAGGAGCATGCTAGATATCTACTCTTGAGAGGAACAGAAACCTTGGTTTGGGTGGAATGAAGTGCTATAAAATCAGAGTTAACATAGCTTGCTTTCCAGTACTTAAAATTGCACATAATATGTTACCACCATTTATTTTTATTGTACTTGCTTGTTTCCTCTGTGATTTTACTTACCTTAAAATGCCCCAAAGTAAATAGAATTTTTTGTCATTCTTATCTAACTTATATAATTAAAATCAGAGGTGGTATTCAGCAGGTTCTGACCAGTTCTGAAGAACCGGTAGCGGAAATTTTGAGTTCAGAGAACCAGCAAATACCATCTCTGACTGGAGATTTTACAGTATCCTTCCCCTGCCACGCCCACCAAGCCACACTCACAGAACCGGTAGTAAAAAAAATTTAATCCCACCACTGACTAATATGGTGTATTTTCTCTACTAAAAGGTGTAAGTTAGTCCTGAAGACATTTCATTTTCATGACACCACTTAATCCCGCTTGAAAAGCATCCAAGTAGAGTTTAAGAATCTAGGACAAAATTGGTACAATCTTAGCTGAGTTAAAGGATCCCTCAATGAATGGTTTGCTATAAATCAGGCTGATAATTTTACACAATTGACCTTGATTGTCAACAACTCTTCATGCTTAATTATAAATTATAAAATAGAATAGAATACTTTATTGTCCAAGTGTGATTGGACACACAAGGAATTTGTCTTGGTGTAAATACTCTCAGTATCCTTAAACATGGGAATGTAAATACTGTTACCATTCTAGTTCCAATAGAATACAAACGCATGGTAAATGTGCTCTACATTCTTAACACCTCTGTGCTGTATAGAAAATGGAGGACTCACATCATTCATTGAAGAATAGTTAACTTAGAAACAATTCAATTTTCTATTATCAAGATCATGAAAATCCATAAGTTCTCATATAGTTTATATTTAGAAATATATATATATAATGCAACATGAAGAGTAGAAACACAAATTATTCCTAGGTGAAGACATAAAACATCTTCACTTGACTAACAGCTAGTGTATATAGCTTGAGTTTAGAGGATACATAGCAAATTAGTATCATTTTCTGAGGTTCTACTTCAATGTAGGCCAGGGACTACTTTGAACACTTCCAGGGCAAATGCTCCTAACTAGCATTTGGCATCTAGGATTTACTACTTATCTCAGATTTACTTAGTTGCATGGTTAGCTTGTTAGTTACAACTTATCCTACTTTTCTTGATTATTTCCATTTTGCAACTGGAAACCCTTAAAAATCTTACCATTTTTGAAATAATCATCACTACCTGGGTCATTTTTTTTCCAGATTCCATTTACCCTGAATAAAGATGTGCTGCTTTAAAGGGATTCTGCATTCATACCTCCATAAATATTTTTCTCTATCATTTTCAAAGCACACAGTTCCATGTGATGGAAAATGAATAGATGGAAATCTCTTCTCAATTTCATCACATATCTTATTTTTACATTGATGCTTAATCCCCCACTGTTCCAGGTGTTTCTTTCCTGCAGGAAGTATAGCAAACTTCCCATGATCTCATCTGAACATTGGATTTTCCTTCTCTTGCAAATTTCTTATTTCGAGCCTGTTGACATAAAATATTCTAATTTGTTTGCCTGTTAAACATCTCTCTTTTTTTGTTTTTTGTCATCTTAAAACATTATGGGCAACCATGGCAACTTCCAAATGTTGGACCCTCTTAAAAATAGCTCAGGTAGATTAATAGAAGTGGATTTTATTTATTTTCAGTAAAGCCAGATTGATTTATTTTCATCTTTTAAACTTAATAACAATTGCTTTGTAGCTTGGGTTTCAACATGTATCTATTAGTCAGCCAAACTCTTTCATACTATGTCCTGCAACCATGGGAAGCAAAGACTAATACTATCACTGCATTTCCTAATGTTTTGGAGCCAGAATGTTCCAACAATTCTTTCTTACTTTCTGCTGCCAAAATTCACCCTAAATCAAGATTAGCAAGGGTACCTGGATAGGGATTCTATTCCAACAAGTGGGTTCAACTAAACCAAATCACCTGATCAAGAACTAAATGTAATTTAATCATATTAATTGATTAAAATATAATTACTGGAATTTATTCCCATGTATTTACCATGTTAAAATTGTAATTTTTGGTTCTTCCGGTTGGGTGCTATGTCAGTGCGGAGCTGAGGAGCGGATCACCGCTCTGAAAGACTCCGATTTTCAGCACATTGGTGGCTCTTTGGAGTGTGCTGGGTCTTGGAGAGACAGGCAAAAGAAAGGGGAAGAGTTGGAGGTTCCAGGGAGGTGCCGCGATCCTGGAGGCTGGAAAAGGAATCCCACAAAAATCCCTGTAAACCAACGGCTGAAGAGGGAGATCGTGACGGCGATTGGAACCAGACACACAGCAGCCCAGCCAACTAAGAGAAGCAAAAAGAGGGAAACAGCAGGCTGAGCACTGAAAAGGCGTAATTAAAGAAGATTTTGAGAACATCAGTGTGTACTCTAAGAGAAGCTCTGATCGGAGTGGTATGCTGAGGTGGCGGAACCATCGATAGGAGCGCTAACTGAAATAACGGAGGAGCTTTATGCTGACTAATGGTAATCCGAAACTTGAAGTGACAAAGGGTGAGGTAATATCTATTTTGCAGCTGGAGGATTGAACTATAGATCACTACTGTTTTTTATATGAAATCAGAGGAAATAAAGCAAAAGAACTGAAAGTGATTAAGTGGTATAGTGAAATATAAGAACAGCTAAGAGTGCAAAAACTGGGAGAGACTTGTTGATATATTGAAAAACCAGAAGTAAAGACTGGAAAAAGAAACTTCAATCTGATAAATATTAATAAACAGTTTTGATAATAAAATAAAGAAGATTTACATAAGACTTATAACTGGGACTGTGGTTGTATGGGAGTAAAAGAATAAAAGAACAAGAAGAAAATCTACAAACTGAATGAAGGAAGAGAGTCCTGAAAGTGACTGTGCAATTTGAAACGAGGACACTTTGAACTGGATCCCGTTTGAACACAGATAACTAACAAAAGAAGTTTGGATTTGATATAAAAAATATTGGCCAAATATAAATCTACTTAAATATTTTTGATAGAAAGTTAATCTGATAGAGTTAATTTATATATAGGGTTCTTTGATTAATTGAATAATTGTTGGAGGTGATTTTATAACTATTATAAATGCATGAACTAGATGGTTAAAGAATAATGATATAATAATATTATTACTACTTTTGTATTTATACTATTCATATATTTCCTTCTTCTATTGACAATTTATATTAATTAATTTCTGTTTAAAAATATTTTATAAGAAATCTAAGGGGAAGAGGAAAAAAAAGAGAAAGGGACTGTTAATGGTATATGTAAACAAGCGTGTATTTGATCAATAGAAAACTTTAGGATTACTTAGCAAAAATCTATTTTAGTAAAAATAGGAACAAAGATTGACTGTGAAATTCTAGAATAGAACTTTAGTAATTAAAAAAACAATATATGTATTAATTCTACTATTGAATTGAGGAGAGGAAAATAGTACTCTACTAGGAATAGTGGATGGTAGATTGGAGAGAGCTGATACAGAAAGTTAAAATGGCGACAATATCCTCTATAAACGTAAAAGCTGGAAAGAAAACAACAACAACGATGTCTTCACCTGCAGGGCAGAGATCCATAGATGAAATGTTACTAGCAGAAAAAGCCAGCTCAGCTCAAAGCCTGCAGACAGCACAAACAACGCTTAATATGATGCAGGAAATGATGCAAGAAATGATGGTAAAAACTCATGAACTAATTACAAAGAATCACGAAGACATGAAAACAGAGATGAAAACAGAAATAGGAGGTGTAAAAAATGAAATACAAACTTTGAATATTAAGATTGGAAAGATGCAGGAAGTAGTATTAAAAAATGAACAGAAATTAAATTTAGTAGAGACAAGAACGGAGATGGTGGAGAAGAAATTAGAGGACTCAGAACAAAATTGGAAACTCCTTTATTGTGAGCTTCAGGATTCAATGGTATCCATGGAATTAGAGAAGGCATCTTTTTATCTTAGATTTCAAAATGTGATAGAGGATAGAAAGGAAGATGTCCGTGCAATCATGACAAACCTCATAGCGGTAGCTCTGCAGAAACCCAAGTCAGAAATTGAAAGTGACATAGACGAAGTCTATAGAGAATACACTCATTACGCAAGGAGACATAGACTACCACGAGAGGTCCACATCAGATTCGCGAGGAAGACAACACGAGACCTGCTTTACAATAAGACCAGAGACGAACCCCTTATATATAAAGACCATGAACTGGTCACACTAAAACAAATACCCAGGAGAGTTAGAAAACAGAGAAGGGCCTACCAATTTCTATCAACACAACTTATCAGGAACGATATTCCATTCAGGTAGCTTACTCCTGAGGGGCTGTTAGTCTTGTGGCAGGATAAAAAATATAAATTAGATACAGTTGAAAAGGCACAGGAATTCTGTGAACAATATCTAGGACCGGAGGAAGAACAAGAAAGTAGAGACAATTTAACCATGAGAAATCAAGAAGAACAACTCTCCACTGAAAAAGAATCCAATACACAACCCGAACCCCAAAACTCCAGAGAAGAAGAAGATAATAGACCAAGAAGAAGAGAACCCAGAACTAGGAACAAAATAAGAAATGCACCCCACACTCAGTGATATTGATAAGGAAATCACTTTATTTTCAGTTAATATTAATGGCTTAAATTCATCATCCAAAAGAAAACAGATATTTGAAAAACTCAAAAACAAAATGCTGATATAATTTGTATCCAAGAAGTACATATTTCAGTCACTCAAACAGATCTTCTAAAAAATGTAAATCTACGTAAAATGTATTCGGCACTTGCAAAAAAAAAAAAAGAGGTATTGTAGTATATGTAAAAGATTGGCTTCAACATAAACAAATTTATAAAGATCAAGAAGTGAGAATGCTCTTTATAGAAATAATTCTAAACCAGAAAAAGGTATTGCTAGCCACAATATATGCCCCGAATATAAATCAAAAAGACTTTTATAATAAGCTTCATCAGAAGATAATAGAGTTTCAATATGTCAATGTATGCATTGTAGGGGACTACAATGCAGTCCCAGATAAAGATTATAAAATGTCCAAAAAAAAGGAAAGGAGAACACTACCCATATCCTTTAATAACATGATAAGAGAACTTAATTTGAAGGATGTGTGGAGAGAACTAAATCCAAATAAAAAGCAATATACCTTCTTTTCAAATCCTCACCACTCCTGGTCTAGAATAGATCAGATATGGATGGACCCTGGGTTAATGGAGAATATTGAAAGGATTGAGATTTTGCCAAATTCATGGGCTGACCATAATCCAATTCAAATTAAATGGAAAGGAGAGAGAAAATTTGGAAGATGGACATTTAATAACACTATACTAAGAGATAAAGATTATATAGAAATGATTAAGAAAGAATTGAATATATTTTTTGAAATAAATAAAAGAGAACATACCTCCTTACAGTATCTTTGGGATACGACCAAAGCTTATGTCAGAGGTTTAACTATTGCTTACAATATCAAAAAGAACAAGGAAAAAAGGCAGCAACAAAATAGATGGAGGGAGAATTTGAAAGATTTGGAAATAAGTCGACAACAAGACCCAAATAATTTAAATATTAAAAAAGAGATAGATTTGGTAAAGCATAAGATAATCTTGGACATACAGGAAGATTTGGCTTGAAAAATTAAGCTAGCAAAACAGAACTATTTTGAAAATGCAAATAAACTGGGGAGATGGTTAGCCCATAAAATAAAAAAAGAACAAGAAAAGAGAACGATAGTAGCTCTCCAATATCAGGAAGGGAAATTATACACGCAGACTCAAAAAAAGAAAGAAATTGCTAAAGATTTCTTTACAAAATTATATGACCAGGAAGAAGTATTAGAAGAATCTATTTACCAATATTTGAATGAAAAGAATTTGCCTGAAATCACCAATGAAGAGAAACAAAATTTGAATACTAACATATCTATAGAAGAAATTAGGAATGCAATTAGATTACAAAAAATAAATAAGACTCCGGGACCAGATGGAATTCCTTCAGAATTTTACAAGGAATTTCAAGAAATAATAGAGGAAATGCTGGTAGATCTGTATAACGAAGCCTTAGAGAATGCCAATATCCCTAAAACATGGCAGGAAGCATATATCACTCTTATCCATAAAGAACAATCAGAGCCACAAAAAATCCAAAATTACAGACCAATATCACTATTAAATGTAGATTATAAAATAATGGCTACAATACTAGCGGAAAGATTAAAGAGAGCATTAAGTAGAATAATTCATACTAACCAGAATGGCTTCCTTCCTCATAGACAAATAAAAACAAACACAAGAATTATTATGGACATATTAGAATACTATGAAGTGCATTCAACTAAGACAATGGCATTAATATTCCTAGATAGCCAAAAAGCATTTGATAATCTGAATTGGAAATTCCTCATTAAACAATTGGTTAGTATGAAATTTGGTGAGAAGTTTACAGGATTTATTAAGACAATCTATATAGCATGCAGACTGCAAAAGTATTAATAAATGGGGAAAGTACAGACACCATAAAGATAAATAAGGGAGTAAGACAAGGCTGCCCTTTGGCTCCCTACTGTATATATTGGCAGAAGAAACTCTTCTAGCACAAATTAGAAAAAACCAAGAGATTAGAGGATTAAAAATTTAAAAAGAGGAATACAAACTGCAAGCATTTGCCGATGACATGGTATTTATACTAGAAGAACCTCTAGAAACAAGTCCTATACTATTAAAAGAAATAGAAGATTACGGAAAGGTAGCAGGGTTAAAAATTAACAAAGAAAAAACAAAAGTATTAGCAAAAAATTGTACAAGAGATCAGAAAGAAGAACTAGTAAACAAATTAGGTATGCAGGTGGTAAACAAAGTAAAATATTTGGGAATATTGCTAACTGCCAGATGTTCATCGATTAAAAAAGATAACTACGACAAATTAACAGCGCAAATAACTAAAGACTTAGAAAACTGGGCTAAATTACAGATATCGATATTGGGACGCATTGCAATAGTAAAAATGAATGTTTTACCAAAATTGTTGTACCTATTTCAGACGGTGCCATTCAATTTAGAAAGGAATTTTTTTGCAGAACTAAATAGTTCAATATCTAAATTCATATGGCAGAAGAAAAAACCCAGGGTGAAATATAAATTATTACAAGATGCTAGAAAAAAAGGGGGATTTGGCCTTCCAGATTTTGAATTATATTATAATGCAGCTGTAGCAAACTGGCTTAAGGACTGGGTTAAATTAGAAAATAGAAGGTTATTAGTATTAGAAGGATTTGATCTCCAAATTGGCTGGCACGCTTTCATGTGGGATGGAAAATCTAAGCAACATTCATACTTTCAAAGGCACCATATAAGAAATGTATTGTTTAAGATTTGGGAAAAGATTAAAAAGAATTACTACTCAAAGGTTCCACTGTGGTTATCCATACTGGAAGCAGTCACTCACCCAAATGTACTGGACTATGAAAATATTATAAGATATAAAGATTTACTATATGATACTGGAGATCTTAAAAACAAACACCAAATACAAATTCAAGGAAAAGAAATAGCATGGTGGCCTTTTGTACAAATACAAACCCACTATAAAAGAGATAGAGAACAATTTGGCTTTAACATGATCCCACAAGAGTTGGATAAAATATGGTTTGGAGAGGAAAAGAAAACAATAAGCAAAATATACAATATAATATTCAAAACAATAAGCAAAATATATATATAATATTCTTGGATTATAAACTTAAAGAAGAAACAATTACAGAATCCATGACAATTTGGTCTAAAAACCTAGATTAGAGTATTGATTTAGATAAATGGGAGCACATCTGGCAAACAAACTATAAATTAACTATGTCAGTCTCGTATAAAGAGAATCTATATAAAATGGTCTATCGTTGGCATCTACCTCCTGCGAGACTGGCTAAGATGTTTCCCAATCTACCACCAAATTGTTGGAAATGCAATCACATACAAGGAACATACTTCCACATGTGGTGGACCTGCCCATATGCTCAGAATTTCTGGAAAAACATTAGAAATTGGATTTTAGATATAACAAAACAAAAATTAAAATTTGAACCGAAATCTTTCTATTAAGCATGATAGATATAAACATGGAAAAAAAAATACCAATATTTAATCTTACATAACTGCGGCTAGAATAACGTATGCACAAAACTGGAAGATATCCCTCACCCCTTCAGATGATATGGTAATTAAAAAAATATATGAATGTGCTGAGATGGATAGCTTAACTAAATTTCTGAAAAACAAATAAAATAGTGAATACTATGAAATATGGAATATTTGGTATGAGTGGTTAAGAAAAAGGTAATATCTGATATTTGGATAAACTATTGAAATGATAGTAGATGTGCGTTTAATAATGATAAAGAAAAGAGAAACCATTGCTCAATATATGCTGTAAAATGTATATATGTATGTATGTATATATATATGTGTGTGTGCGTGTGTGTGTGTGTGTGTTTTCTGAAGTTTTCGCGGGTATTTGTATGTGGATCTTTGGTTCTTCAGGTTTTCTCCCGTGTAGAATTGGAAGTTTCTACGCAATGTTTCGATGAAGTCTCATTCATCATCTTCAGGCTTGTGTCTTCGGCCTTGTGCTTCTCAGAGAAATGTAAGCTTGCAGCTGCTTCTTCCTTTTAACTGCTAGTGGGGGTGTGACTTGATTGGGTGGGGGCTTGGCTGTGTTCTGATTGGGTGGGGGTGTGTTCTCATTGGTTGGGGGTTTGGCTGTGTTCTGATTGGTTAGGGGGTTGGCTGTGTTCTGATTGGCTGGGGGTGTGTTCTGTTCCGGTGGGGGTTTGGTTGTACTCAGGTTAGTCTTAGTTGCTGGGGGATTTGAGCTGCACAGCTCACCAGCTCAAATCCCCCAGCAACTAAGATTAAGGGAGAAAGCATACTGCTGATACCTGATAAGGGTAGAGCCAGGTGGTGTAGTGGCAATTACAACTGCCTCACATGTAATACTTCCCTGGTTCGAATCCCAGTAAGGGTATGGCTAGCTGAAGAGAGCTAACTAGCTCGAAATAGATCTATACTAGTCTCCCTTATTTATTATTTAAAAAAAATTATCAGCTCAAAAACCTTACACACATGTAAACTAAAGACAACGAAACAAATAGCTTTCTGTCGGTATGGTCTCTGGTGATGAGCCGAAAGACAGAAAAGAAAGCAGTATGCTTTCTCCCTTAATTGGGGCTTAACAGGGTGTTGTAACACAAAGTATATACTTATTCCCCTGCTTCTGCTGATAAGGGTAGAGCCAGGTGGTGTAGTGGCAATTACAACTGCCTCACATGTAATACTTCCCTGGTTCGAATCCCAGTAAGGGTATGGCTAGCTGAAGAGAGCTAACTAGCTCGAAATAGATCTATACTAGTCTCCCTTATTTATTATTTAAAAAAATTATCAGCTCAAAAACCTTACACACACACACACACACATATATATATATATATATATTTATATATATATTTGTCTGTTTTAAATGTATGTCATATAAATGTTTATTAAAAATAAAAAAAATGTAATTTTATGTGATTTTTGACAGACTATATGTAATCTTCAGGCATCACATTATGTACTTTTTCTGTAGATCTTGAGAGAAAGAAAATTCAAGATCTTCAAATTTTACCAGGGACAGCATAAATGCTAATCAAATCATCATATTTGTTGCTAAATAAGTTCTGGCTATACTATATTCCCACTTTTTGGTTGCATATACAGTTACAATGATCCAGGCTCAAGGTAATAAAGGAATACAAGTTTAAAGATTGCAGGAGACATGACTACCAGGCAAATGCAGCTGTAAATTAAATTAACATTTAGTCATTGAGTTAAATTATACTGTTTTACTTACTGGGATATCTCTTGCTTTGAGATTGTTATAAAAATGTTATCCATTTCAGATGACTTAAGGGGACATTTCCTGCTTGATTTAAATGATTTGCGTGATTTGTTTTTGTCTTTCTAAGAAGTAGTAATCTCTGACATATATGTATGTGTCACCTCTCTCTCTTTCTCTTTCTCTTTCTCGCTCTCCCTCTCCCCCTCTCCCCCCCACAAACTGCAATGTAGTTCTTCAAATCTGGCAAATTCCATCACAGAAGAACTTAGTGTGTTGGGTACAAAATGTGTTACATATGTTGAGTACACAACTTAGATGTTATAGGTACAAAATTCCCATGCTGTCTGGCACATCTGGGGAATATCAGATTAGGTAAAACTGAGTGCCTTATTTGGGACTTTAGAACACTTTTCAAACATCAGAGCCCTAATTTCCCAAATATTTTCCTCAAATAGAGAATATTTAGCTTTCAGAAAAGGAGTCAATAATGTTCTGTCATTTTCTGATATGCTAGCATTCCTAACAGAAGGTGATAGAGCCTGTTTCTCTATTATTCCAGATGGCAGGATATGAATTTAAGTTACATGAAGGCAGTTTCTAATTGAACATGGGGGGGGAGTAATAACAGCTGTTTAACAGCAGAATAAATTATCCATGAGTTGATGAGCTCACCTATTCTGAACCTATTTGATGAGTGATTAGGCATTCATCTCTCAAGGATGCTTTGATTTGATTCCTTCTATTAGACTTGATGGCCCTTTTCAACATTATGACTTTGTGAAATCAGACTACTTTCAGTTCATCTTCACTTTTTTCAGATCTATGATGACACACTTTGTGCTATAATCATGATCGTATCTATCATTTTGAATCTAGAACAAGCAGAACCGATAGCAACTTGTTTTTTAGCCTGCTCATAGATTCTGCCCCCTCTGCATGAGTGTAAACATGCATTCAACCCACCCTCAAAAAAAAAAAAGAAGAAATTTACTAGTGCCCCATAGGCCATGGTAGCTGTCTGGTAATATAGTAATGAATTTGCATTCAAAAGTTTGGACATTATATACTAAATTTGGAAATATCAATTTTTTGAAGAAATAAGATAGGGAAGAATATCAACAGTCAGGATGTTAGCTGTCAAGATATAGCACCTCTACAAATAAGATACTAAAGCTCAAAAGGTTGATTGCAGCTATATCTCTCTCTCTCTTTCATGTAGAGATGAAATTGGCAGAAGAATTTTAGGATCAGGGAAGAAGATGGAAGACATTTCACCTATGGAAGACAGATTGTCCCAAACTTTGAGGGAAGACATGGCTGACTGAAGATGATTCTATGAAAAGTGGAATTACAGCCACAATGGGTCAAACAGAACCCTGATATGGCCCTCAATGAAATTGAGTTTGACACCCCTGATCTAAAGTAAAGCAAAAGAAAAATCATGAGGTCTTTTCACAATGAATCAAAGGAAGCATTTTGGCCATAGAATAAGCTGCACTTTCCTGTTACAGAAAACTTCTCTTCATTTTTATATTGATATCAAATAATTACAAGCGTTTGGAACTGAAAATGAAACATTATTAAAACCAGAGGTTTAGTCTTTAGTGACCAACTCAGATTGGATCTTGCAACATTATCCTGGGAAATGTATATTTGCCTTCATTCATTATTAAAATATCAACTATCAAATTGAATATATACAGGCACGCATACTAAAAGCAGAGCAGAGAGTTTGGAAAATTGAAAAAGTGATTACTCTAATTAATGAAGGATAATTTATTGATTGAATGATGATGTGACATCAAATCCATGTTGACTCTTAGCAACCACATATATTTTCTCCATGACAATCTGTCCCTAACCTTCTAGTAGTTCTTCCAATGGTGCATCCAACACCATTGTAACTGAGTCTATTGACTTTGCTGTTGATCATCCTCTTCTTTTTCCTTCCACATTTCCTAGGATTACAGCCTTCTGGAGGGAGATAAGTATTTGCATAATGTATCCAAAGGACACGTTGAGCCTGACTATTTGTGCCTTGAGGGAGGCTACAGAGCCATATTTTAACTCCTATTCAGAAGGCCAAGAGACAAGTATAGTCTTCTTTGTATTTAATTTTAGTCCCATTATTCCTTGACTTTTATTACTAACAGGGCCATCTTAACAACATTATGAGACCCTATGACAATTACTCACAGGAATAAAAGTGTAAATGGTCGATAAAATTAAATATATATTTGCATTATATATATATATATATATATATATATATATATATATATATATATATATATATATATATATATATATATGTGGATCTTTGGTTCTTCGGGTTTTCTCCCGCGTAGAGTTGGAAATATTTAGGCGACGTTTCGATGAAGTCTCATTCATCATCTTCAGGCTTCTGTCTTCGGCCTTGTGCTTCTCAGAGTGATGTGAGCTTGCAGCTGCTTCTTCCTTTTAACTACTAGTGGGGGTGTGACTTGATTGGGTGGGGGCTTGGCTGTGTTCTGATTGGGTGGGGGGGTGTTCTCATTGGTTGGGGGTTTGGCTGTGTTCTGATTGGTTGGGGGGTTGGCTGTGTTCTGATTGGCTGGGGGTGTGTTCTGTTCTGGTGGGGGTTTGGTTGTACTCCGGTTAGTCTCAGTTGCTGGGGGATTTGAGCTGGTGAGCTGTGATCCTATTGTTTGGCTTCGCGTTCGTGGTCGTGTCACATCTTCATGGTGGGCATCAGTTCCCTTCATGTATGGGTTGGGGGGGTTTGAAGCAGGTAGTGATGCAGCTGTGGTACGGCTTCTGGTCCGTGGTCGTGTTTCATCTTCTGTGTGGGTGTGAGTCTGCTTTCTGCGTGGAAGTGTGGTGGTAGTTTCTTGTGTGGCCTTCGTGGGTGTGGGTCTGGTGTCCTTTATGTTAGGTACTCTTTTGTTAATGAGGGCGGGTTTCCAAATGGCTGGTAGGC